>JASDFA010000010.1:79365000-84365000 GCA_035772735.1 Datura wrightii | reverse complement strand
ACTCGCAGGGAAAAGCTGACTGCTAGTCCCCGCGAGGGACTTAATGAGTCATGCCCAGTGACCACGACTCATGGTCACAATCCGTCAAGTACACTTCCTTACTTCACTTGGGGCTCACCGGGGGGTCATAACGGGTCATTAGTGGTGACCATGAATCGTGGTCACCTCTCATCCTCTACACTGCTAGAAATAATTCGGGGGGAGGGGGGGTCACCACGGGGGACACCATGACTCGTGGTGCTCCCAATGAGTCATGGTGAGGACCCATTAAGTGCACTATCCCTAACTTCCTCTTCCTTCAACCATCCCTAACCATGGCTGACTTCACGAGTCGTGGGGTTGACCACGACTCGTGGTCATGCCCGTGGTCACTCAAACATGAATTTTCCATCTTAAGTCCAACTCCCCACCATGAGTCACTTAATGACTCGTGGTCATCCTGATGGGTCACAGGATGACTCGTTCTGTGACTTGGTGTAGAAAATTTTATTTTCTCCGTTTCAACTCCCGGGTCTAGGTTTAGGATTTTTGAGTCATTACAATATCTCCCTCTTGGGAAAATTCATCCTCGAATGTTGGAAAACACATAGAAAAGAAGAGAAATACAATCACCATAGTTAAATACTGAACATATAAACTTAAAACTAATGGAATGACTGCCTCTGAATTGAACTACATGAATGAACTGAATTTATGAGTCACACTCACGCACATTTACATGAAAGAAGCTGGGTCACGTGAATTGAACATGAAACTACATAGAGTATTAAGGAAAAAATTGACACCTCAAGTTGAAACTGAGCCTGAAGGGAATACATGTGGGTATCTATCCATCATATCTGCTTCGGCTTCTTGCGTAGCTCCCTCAATATGTTGATTCCTCCATAAAAATTTGACTGAAGCTACTTCTTTGTTTCTAGGCTTACGAACCGGACAATCAAGGATCTGAACTGGTACCTCTTCATAAGAGAGACTATCTTTCACTCCCGATGCACTTTTTCAATAGTGACACATGGAACACTGGATGCACAGATAATAACTATGAACGTAATTCCAGGTCATAGGTTACCTTGCCAATTCGCCTCAGAATTCTGTACAGTCCCACATATCTCGGATTGAGTTTTTATTTATTCCCAAATCTCATCACCCCTTTCATGAGTGTAATTTTCAAATAAACCCAATCATCCAATGCAAACTATAATTCCCTTCTCCTTACACCGACATAAGATTTCTGACGATTTTGTGCTTTTTTCAACCTCTCTTTGATAAGTTGTACCTTCTGCATAGCATCATGAACTGAGTCTGTCCAGATCTGAGTAGATTCACTAACTTTAAACCACTCGATAGGAGATATACAACTCCTACCATACAATGCCTCGAATTGGGTCATCTGGATACTAGAGTGGTAGTTGTTGTTGTATGCAAACTCGATGAGAGGTAGGTGATCATTCCAACTACCCTTGAAGTTGGTCACACATGTTCTCAGCATATCTTCCAAGGTTTGGATAGTCCGTTCAGCCTGTCCATCACTCTGCGGGTGAAAAGTTATGCTGAGCTTGACCTGGGTACCAAATCCCTTCTAAAAAGACTTCAAGAAATGAGAGGTGAACTGGGTAACTCTATCTGAAATGATGGACAATGGCACCCATGAAGTCTGACCAACTTTCGGATATAAAGCCCAACATAATCGTCAGTTGAGTCGATAATTTTAACTGGGAGGAAGTATGCTGACTTAGTCATCTGGTCTACTATCACCTAGATTGAGTCATGCTGCCGACGAGTACGAGGTAGACTTGTAATAAAGTTTATATTTCACTTCTTCCCACTTTCATATGGGTATGCTGATATCCTGAGTCATATCTCCAGGTCTCTGGTGTTCCACCTTAACCTGATGGTTGTTCGGGTGCTTTTCCATAAATTCTGCATTGTCTTTTTTTTCATGTCGTTCCACTAGTAAATATGTCATAGATCATGGTACATCATAGTGGTACCAGGATTGGGTAGAATATCTCAAACTGTGTGCTTCTACCAGTATCTATTGTCTGAAGTCACTTGTATCCAATACATATAGTCTGTCCTAGTAATGGAGCACACTATCTCCCCTTTTGGAGAAAGCCTCAACTCCTTCTCTAAGAATTGTTTCTTTTAGGTTAAGCAGTATGGGATCTTCCTCCTGCCTTGACTTAATGAGGAATTTTACATCCTAATTTCTGAACATTCGAAGCTGAGACTGATTGTGTGACTTAGCTAACAGTCTAGGGAAAGAACTGAATTGTCGAGAGCTGAATACTAAGGGTTGAATGCTAATGGAGTGGCTACCTCCAAGCTGAAATGCAACTCTTAATTAAATTTTCGAATCATAAATGCATACTAAGACCTAAGAGGAACTGAAAGACATGAAACTAGATAGAGCATTATGGAGGAACTATTTCCCCGGATCGGAACTAAGCTGGTACAGATTGAGTTATTGTTCTCAAACCGCTTTTTGATACTGGACTAACTATCATGATATCTGATCAGACTGAAAGTAAGGGACTCATAAACATATATCATTTGTGATATTTAAAACCGACTACATGTATGAGGTAACCTGGTCTATTGATCCATTAAGGCAACCTTTAAACACTGAGTCCCAGCCGAGCATACCGAAGGGCATGAGTTAATGCACCTAGCTATTTTATGACATGGAGTTGAAACTTAAGGATTCATAGAGTAAGATTAAGATCACTGTCTAAAGCAGTTATCTATAATGGGTAGAGTGTAGCTTCAACCGAAACATAAAAGAAATTATCTGATCCTAGAGAAATTAACATCCCATAGCTACTGCTGCGGGGACTCCGCTACTAGTGTGCTCAAGATTTGACTTATCTCATAGGCTTAGAATCTCTCCCTTATCTTAACGCTATCATTCCCACGCTCTTAGATCCTTTCTTAAGTATAGGTTAACATTACTAACTCTTGAGTTCTTATTCGCCACGAAAGCTATCAGTGCAGGCTTCATACTTATAACTATTTCATATCAGCCATGGGATAACTCTCACACTGGCATTTTAAAGGCATCTTATACTTTATATCGTGGCTCCTGAGCCTAACAAAATGCAAAGATCAACATGAGAAACTCATAACATAACTACTACTATATCCGAAGCTGTTTTCCACCTGTACTGGATGTTTTGCCCTGCTGAGATGGGCAAGTTGCCGGAGTTACTGAGATGGTGGATTGAGTTTCCCTATGTTCAGCTATACGATAATTCTTTATTCTATGGCTCGACTAACCACATCCAAAAAACCCTTACTTACCTTGTAAACAGTTTCCAGGGTGGCTCCTTCCACATTTCTCGCAAGCTGGGTGACCTGATAGGGATGCAAAAGAGATAGTCGGGGCTCTACCTTCGCCTTTTTGGCTGCTGGGCGATATTTGAGTTTATGGCCTGACTCGCCGCACCAAAAGCAATGCCTGAGCAAGCCATGTGTTCTCCCAAATGGTTCTTCCCACAGTTTTTGCAAGTTGGGTATGTAATCTCCTTACTCTAGGTTTGTTAGGAGCATTGGCTATCGATGGTGCTGGGGCTGATGATCTCCGATGAGACTGGAAACTAGGTCTACCACTCATCCTCTATTGGGAATACCCTATGTCCCTTGTCTTTTCTCTCTTGCTCCCCTTTTTTCTTCTTCCTTGATCCTTCCATCCTCTTTCGGACCATAACACCCAATCACCAACTTCAAACTCAATCTCTCTCCTCCAAACATCCGCATATGATTTCTGATGAATCTAAGCAGTTTTAACCTTTCTCTGATAAGCTGAACCTTTTGCATGGCCTCATCAACCGAATTTGGCCCTATCAATGTATCCTCACCTAGCTCAAACCAACTAATAGGTGATCTACACCTCTACCAATAAAGGGCCTCAAATGGAGCCATATGAATGCTGGAGTGATAACTGTTATTGTAAGTGAACTCAATAAGAGGTAAATGGTCATCCCAATTTCCTTTGAAATTAATAACACATGCTCTTAACATATCCTCAAGAGTCTGAATGGTCCGCTCAGCTTGACCATCTGTCTGTGGGAGAAAAGCTGTGCTAAGCTTTGCCTGAGTACCAAGACCCTTCTGAAACGATCTCCAAAATTGAGAGGTAAACTGGGTACCCTTATCTGAGATGATGGACAAAGGAACTCCATATAATCAAACTAACTCCTGAATGTACAATGTAGCATAATCCTTAAATGAACAGGTAGCTTTGACAGGTAAGAAATGAGTTGATTTGTTCAACCTGTCCACAATCACCTATATATAGTCATACTGTCGGCAGGCACAAGGCAAGCTTGTAATAAAGTCCATGTTGATCTCTTCCTATTTCTAAGTAGGAATGCTAATGTATTCTCAACCTTTATCTGTTGGCAAATGGACACTTAGCCACAAACTTTGCTATATTCTTCTTCATACCATTCCACCAATAGACTTCTCGTAGGTCACGATGCATTTTGGTGGCCCCTATGTGGATAGAATACTGAGAGCCATGAGCCTCGCTCAACATCTGCTTTTTCAAGTCATCTACAGCTGGCACACACAATTAGCCCTGTATCAAAGTACACTATCTCCCCCTTGGGAGAAGACCTCCACCTTCTAATTCCAAATAGCTTCCTTTAGCTTCACTTGAATAGGATCCTTGATCTCGGGCAGATTTATATGCCCAAGTGATACTCAAACGTATCATTTTTGCCTTGTTTATTGTGCAATATGTATACATTTTCATGTAATTGGTAATAAAATGTGAATTTATACTAACCAACATGATTAGCATTGTTTTGCAGGTAAAACATGATTTTTAGGAGCTAAAATGCATGTTGGAACAATATCAGAGTTGGACTTGGATGCGAGCATGGAAAAGACATTGGAATGCGCAATGTAAAGGGGCTCCGCGATGGAGCCGTGCCACGCTACCATCGCGGAGGCACACTGCCTGGAGGGTGATTTAATTGGCAATTTCCAGTGAAGCCTCGCGACAACTCCGTGGCACGGAGATAAGCCTCCGCGTTGGCCTCCGTGCCACGTTGAGGCTATAATCCCGGACCTTGGATTTCCAGTGAGGGTTCGCGTCCACGCCGTGTCACGGAGGCAGTGCTCCGCGTTGGCCTCCGTGACACGTTGCTTGTTATTCCGGGAAAAATTCCCAATAGTATAAATAGAACACTTAGGCTTATTATTAATTAATTTAGACGTGGTGGAGCAAGGACGTGGGTTAGAGGCAGTTGAGGAACGAAAAAGCTAAGGGTTTTTCTCTCTTTCTTTCTTCTTTTAATCAATTGTTTGTATGATTAACACTTGTTTTAGGATGATTAATCCACAAATGAGTGGCTAATTCTCTTCCTTGCTGAGGTTGTGAACAATGGTGATGAATTTTGATTATTGAATTGTATGGTTTTTCATCTTCTTCTTCTATGTTGTTCTATTAATTCTTGTTTCTACTGCATTAGTGTGTGGCCGACAATAATGTACATCTAAAAAGTCCAATTTCACTCGAGAGAGCAAGAAATTGGAAAGTTGTGAATTAATAGGGTATTGTTCTTAACTTGATTTGGGAAAATTGGGTTTTGATGTGCTTTCCTGATAGAAATATACTTGAAAGCCGTATTAGTCAATTTAGGAACCGGAATTGTGTTGCTAGGTCATAAATTGCATTTGATCATAGAAATGTAGACGGATGGTTTATGATTCTAAAGTGAGATTAAATACGAGAGTTTTAATCTCTAGGCTAATGTTCTTGGCTAGCAACTAGAAGAGAAGAATAACCAAATGCTGATTATAATCAAGTTCATTACTTGTTCTTAACCTTGGCATGCTCATATCCATAGTTTCAATTCACAGTAAATATTTGTTAATAGTTTTAGTATATAATTTATAAACAAAAACTTATTTAGCTTTTGGTTACGTTGTTGTCAGCATATTTAGAAGTAAGAGAGAATATAGTATACTTGAGCAATTTTACTTATCTAGAGTCTCCTTGGTTCGATACTTGTCTTACTTAGCCACTTTATTACTTGTTTGACCACGTGCACTTGCGTGTCGGTTTTTACCTATACCGAACCAGCCGAACACGTTTTTGGCGCCGTTGCCGGGGAGACTAGGCAATTGGTGAAATTGTGTTAAGTGTAAATTTACTGTATTTTTGTTTTATTTTCTTAAGTGTTGACAACTTGGTCTTAGCCTGTATTTTGCAGACTTGATTTCTGTGAACACTGGCAAAGGACAAGGAGCTGGTGGAATCTTACTTAGAGCAGGAACGTGAATTTCATAGTAAACACAGAGAAGCTCTACAAAAGAAGCTGCAGTTGCTCGGACAGTCTATTGTGGAGCAATAAAATCCACCGGTTGTGAGGGCAGTGTTAGTGCCCGACGAAGCAGCAGCAAGGCCGGTTCGCGAGGTGGCAATCCCACATGCCAACAATGTACATTCTAGTATCCGCAAACCAGAGCCTGGAGGGAGGTTTGAATTAAAGCAGAATATGGTGCAACTTTTGCACACAAGCGGGCAATTTACCGGTCTCCCTCATGAAGACCCACAACAACATCTCCAGAATTTTTTGGAGATAAGTGACACTTATATACCCGCTGGAGTGTCACCTGATTATGTTCGGCTCACCCTATTTCCGTTTTCCTTACTTGGTGAAGCCAAGAGGTGGTTAAAAGTTGAGCCACCAAATTCTATATCAACGTGGGATGATCTTGCACGGAAGTTTTTGATAAGATTTTTTCCCTCTGGTAAAACAGCCAGACTTAGAAGTCAAATTCTAAGTTTCAAACAGAGGGAGGGAGAAAATTTGTATCAAGCCTGGGAAAGATTTAAAACCATGTTGCGGGACTATCCTCACCATCATCAGTCCAATGAGGTGTTGGTACACACATTTATTAAGGGTTTGGAACCCCACACTAAAATTTTGTTAGACTCAGCAGCTAGAGGGCAAGCGCTGGAAAAGACTTATGAGGAGCTGTACACTTTGCTCAACCGAATTTCACAAGGCAATCCAGAATGGAATGCAGATTCATCAAGAGTTGGAGCAAGGAAAGCAGCAGAAGTGCTTGAATTGGATGGATTTACAGCTATCGCTGCACAGATAGCTGCCTTGCAGAATCAGTTAAACAACCACTTCAGCAATATGAACTTGAACCAGCCTTCAGTTTCAGTCAATGCGGTACAACAAATGTGGTGTGAAGTGTGTGGTAGCAGTGAGCACTCAGCTGAGTGCTGTAGAGCAAACCCAGATTCGGTTAACTTTGTGGGCAATGCACAAAAAAATCAGCAGCAGTTTGGCAGTGGCGACAACTCAAATTGGAGGAACCTTCCAAATTTTTCGTGGGGTAGCAACAATCAACAAGGCCAAAGTTCGGGTCAGGGTATGCACAGGAATCAAGGAGGGCAACAGAACTACCAATCCCAATTCAGAAATCACAATGCCCCTCCTCCACCACCATCAGCTACCATTGAGGAAATGTTTAAGACCATGATCGCTAATCAGGCGCAATTGCAGGCTGACTATGTTAAATTGGCAGCCGAAGTGAAGAATAATCAATTAGCGACCAAGGCTCTTGAGTATAAATTTGGGCAATTTGCTAGTGCCCAAAACACAAGGCCCAGAGGAGGACTGCCTAGCGACACGGATCCTAATCCGAAGCAGGTGAATGCAGTGACCACGAGGAGTGGTTTGCAGTTGAAGGAGGTGGAACCGGAAAGACCGCCTCAAAAGTCAGGAGCAGCAGATGTTGAGGAGGAACAAAGTTCTGATAGGGGGAAGACCAAAGAAGCAGAAGCAGAAAGACCTCCACCCCCGTTCCCTCAACGACTCAAGAAACACAAAGAGGAGGCGTGTTTCAAGAAATTTATGGAGGTGCTTAAACAGGTACATGTTAATATACCTCTTGTTGATGTCTTGCAGGGAGTACCAAAATATGCTAAATATATTAAAGACATCGTGGCCAACAAAAGTCGTCTGACTGAGTATGCCACAGTGGCTTTGACGGAGGAATGCACTTCCCGAATCCAGAATAGGCTGCCCACGAAGCTAAAAGACCCTGGAAGTTTTACTATCCAGCTTACAATTGGGCAGAGTATCCGAGCTCGTGGATTGTGTGACTTGGGGGAGAGCATAAATCTGATGCCATCTTCGGTATTTAGAAAGTTAGGTCTGGGGAGTCCTAGACCTACAACCGTAATCTTGCAGCTAGCAGACAGATCCTTAGCTAGGCCGGATGGCATTGTTGAGGATGTGCTTGTGCAAGTGGGCTCCCTTATTTTTCCGATTGATTTTATTGTTCTGGATTTTGAACCAGATGCTGAAGTCCCATTTATTTTGGGACGACCCTTTTTGGCAACCGAAAAAGCATTAATTGACATAGCTGCGGGTCAACTTACAATGCGAGCACATGACAAGGTAGAAGTGTTCGATGTGTACAAAGCACCCAAGGTCCCGATGGTAAATGAGGAACTCTCGGTGATCAATGTGATTGATCATGGGAAGGCTAATCAAATGAGTGAATCCCGAGAGTTGATAGGAAGACCACCTGATAAGGTTGAGCACTACTGGGGGGAGGACAATGATCGTGAAAAATCGTCCATCACCCTAGTAGATAATTGAGCATAAAGGACGTCGAGCCGCGACGGTAAACCAGGCGCTGCACGGGAGGCAACCCGTGAAAAATATATATATTTTTTCTTTTGTTTAGTAAAGTGTAAATAGTTTTATTTTAATTTTCTTTTTCTTGATTTAGTACAAATTTTTCGTTTTAGTTACTATTTTTCATTTTAGTTAGGGAAATCTATTAATCTAACCAATTTTGTTTAGTAAGGTGATTTTCAGGTCAAACGGAGAAAAATATGCATGGAATCGGGAAGGAAAAGGCAAGGTATGAAAAAAATGAATAAAATGAAGAGACAGTGCACTGGGGCGTTGGCTCCGTGTCACGGAGGAAGGGCTACGCGTTACCCTCCGTGACACGTTGAGGTTAAATCTGAATTTTTTTAAAAATTCCAGTGAGCCATCGCGTTGGCTCCATGTCAAAGAGGAGGGGCTCCGCGTTACCCTCCGTGACACGTTGCCCTATATTTAGTGCCGGGTCACACCGGGTTGCCGGGTGACCCGCGTGTTTTTCTTCTTTTTAACCCCGATTTTTGCCTTTTTTCCCTCATTTTCTCTCTTCTCCGCGACCAAACACCTAGATTCCCTCTCCCAACCAACGTGCCATGCTACTAAGCAAACAATTTATCAAGTTTCTTCGGTTATTCAACGTAAAGGTATGTTTTCCTCGTTTCTCTTAAGTTTTTGTCGATTTTAATCGAATTTGAGCATGGGAGGTGAGGTAAATCATCCTAAGTAGCAATTTAGCATGATATTGAATTATTCTTGGATTGATAAATGTTCGGAATGTGTAACTAGCGTTTGAACTTGTCGATTGCGTGAATGATTTGAATTTGATTGTAAAATTGATTTCTAGGGCTTGGGTTATTAAAATCGAATTGGGTAACTTGGTAGATTGGTGAATTATATGCCGGGGTGTGTTTGTGAATTGAGATAAGTCGTTGTAAATATTGTTTGAAGGTAATAGACAACAAATTCTCTGTTTTTGGGAAAAGGTGAAAATTGTTCAAATTGGTTTGGTTATTTGGATTCGTTTGTATATAGAATTTTTGTCGTTGTTTTTGTTTGTTGTTTTCATTGCTAAGTGCGATGGTTGAATTGCTAGTGATGGTAGGATTGGGATTAGTTGTATGAAGTCTGAGTAGTACGCTAAAAGTTATACTGTCAAATTTTTTGTAAACGCACTAAGCAATAAATTGTATAGTTGTTTGTTTTAGTGTAAATAAAGCAATCCTTGCCGTAGTATCGTAAAAGTAGCTAAGGACTAAGTGTGGGGTAAACTTAGTTTAACCCGATCTTAGCCGAAGCTAATATGTATTTAGCTTGACTTTGTGCTTGTTTATTTATGGTGACAGGTACAATGGCCAGTAGGCATGATAAGGGTAAAGGTGCTTCTACTTCAGGCACCGGGAGAAAACGAATGAGATTGGGCACTGCAGTCCCAGCTGCACCAGCTGTTCCGCGCGGCCAGCGCCGCCAATATGGAATAAGGTGGGTGACCGATGAAGGGAAGAAGTGGTACGCTAAACATAAGGAGAGTAAGTACTTCCCTGAGGAGCATATTGCACAGGAACCACTAGCACAGGAGTTCCCCCGTATTGTGCAGAGAATCGAGGCAGCTGGGCTCAGCTTCATATTTCAGGAGCCCAAGGAGTGCAACCTACATTTAGTCCGGGAGTTCTATGCAAATTGGAACCCGGCCATCAGAAGCCACACAATAAAAATCAGAGGGCAGATTGTCACTCTAGAACCCCAGAAATTAAATGCCATCATTGGAGCGCGGGACACAGACGCCCACGTTCTCCGCCAGCTGAACATCACCCCACCATACGCCGATATCAGACACACTTTGTGTGGGGCTCGGTCCACAGCCCGATGGAGCAGACATAAGGAGAGGGGTTACCACCAGACTCTGCCTTATTCGCAGATGAACAGGGAGGCCAGAATATGGCTGAAAATAGTGTGTTCGTGCTTGATCCCGGGGGTTCACATGACGGATGTGACCCGGGACCGTGTCTGCCTGGTGTATGCCCTTATGAAAGGGCTGGAGATTAATGTTGGGGCGGTTATCATATCCGCCATGAAGAGAGCCCGACTACACTAGGGCCACAGGTATGGGTTCGGCGGACTCATCACCACCTTTCTCCAGGGCCTCGACGTTGAGGAAGAGGCTTTGGACTACATCCCGCAGTTGGAGCGGAGGGCCCTTGATGTGACAAAAACTAAGGCCCCCGACACCACACACGGGCCAGTGCTGACACTGGGCGAGCGACATGCTCGTGACGATCAGTACATGGCACGGATGTTTGGCATGCAGATGCTTCAGCTCCGTATTGGTGGGAGACCAGCCACGGAGGATGAATTATGGCAGTTGGAGCTGGATTACCCATTTGGCGAGAATGCCAGAGCTTTGTACCGAGTGGGGCCAGCCTTCGTTGAGCCCACTGACGATGATGTCCCCACGGACGAGGAGACACGTCGGGAGGACTCCGATGTGGAGTCCGATGACGACGATGAAGGTGACTCGGACATGGGCGACGAGGCAGCAGCACCAGATGAAGAAGTCAAATATTTCGACTGATCAGGGAGTTCCACCACCCGAAATTTTTGTGATTTTTAATTTTTGTGAACACTGGGGACAATGTTCAATTTAAGTGTGGGGTGGGGAGTAGCTAGGTGCTGGGACCTGGGCTAATCTGCTGTATGTTCTTCCTTTATTTTGCATGTATGTTTTTTATGTTTCCCTGTGGTTGTGAACTGATTTGTGTTGTATCTATATATATTTTTGTGGTAAATGATGTGTGTTGTGAAAGGTTGTGGTTGCTAGTACAAATTTTGTAAATTTTGTAAATATTTTCTTTATCGAAATGATCGATAATTTTCAAAATTTTGCGAAAATATTTTTTACATATTAAAATATTTTGTAAATATTTTTCCATCGAAATGATCGATGTTTTGCAAAAAGTTTTCAATTTTTAATTTTATTTTTGGGTTTCTCGGAGTTTGTTTTCGGTTCTTTTACCGAGAATAGTCCCATTGAACCGAAGTCATAGTTAGTGACCGTTCCCTATGATGGATGGATGACGACCGTCTTAAGGGAAATGTAGTCGGTAGGAGTAGTGATTTTAATTTATTTTAAGTTTTTTTCTTTGGTGGATTGCATCACTGAACCTGTAGTTACTATCTGGTTGTGAAATTATGGTTGCGTGTTGTAACTGATGTTCAAAATGTAAAAGTGATTCGTTTGAAAGCATGAAATTTTGTGAATATGTTGAGTTACCTAGGCTGTAGAATTCGATTCGGTATGATTGAGGCTTAATTTTGAATTCATGTAATTGGCTAATTAAAGAGTCTGTGAATGCATCTTGAATCGAGCATGTGAATGAAGTGTGAAGTGAGGTATTGTTATTCCATGCTATTATGAAGTGTCTAGAACTTGCCTGGTGTGTGTACAAAACGAAATGAAGGAGGTGTAGTGTTAGAAAGGATGTAGGCATTTCTTTGTTTTAACCGAGATATTCTATTTTTTTCGTGTCATACTCTCATTTTTATGTGACCGTATACCCTAGTCAGCCCGTTGATCCTTTAGCCGATTATTTCTTTCTTTTGTCCAAAAATCGTATAAACTAAGCTTTATTCTTTCTTTTCATGAGCCGTAAAGTCTATACAAAACTCTTAAGCGCTTAAGAAGAAAAGAAATTTTTTTTCCCAAAGTGTCAAAGAGTGAGAAGGGTGAAAAGAAAAAGAAAAGCAGAGTGAGGAAAGAAAAGAAAAAGGTGGAGGGTGCACTCATCATAATTAAATGATATTGAGGGTACATGAAAACCCTTTGTATTGTGTCAAGTGTGTTGGATGAAATGGGCAGTACGAAAGTAAACCAGCATGAATGGGATGAGAGGAAAAAGAAAAGAGAGAAACAATGTCCATGAGTTGATGAGAATGTGTTGAAAAGGCGCTTAAGGATGCTAGTGACTATTATTGGCAAATCCAATATATACTAGTTCCATAGCTTCCATTACAACCCATTAAAGTCCTACGTGATCTTACATTGCATTTCTTTATATTAGTGGAGTAATACACTAAGGGAAAGCCTATGGGTCATGACATGATGCATGTGAATTCTTTTGGGAGAGAGAGTGAAATTAATTTCTACATGCCCCTACTTGAATGTTTGTGTGTTGCATGAACATAAAGGGGAAGATTCTATTGAGTTGTGAGGGCACATGCTTGATGAAAGATTGATTTTCGTGTTGGATATCTTGATTAGCTGATTCACCTGAGTTTGCCGATATCGAAGGTCGATTCTTAAAGTCTAGGAAGTCTTGATGTATTAAAGGTCATTGCATTGTTAAGACCATGCATGTTTTCTTGATGATTTGCAAAAATTGAATAATCGGTATGACCATAGCGTAAATTGTCGCACCATCGTGGCAAAGGTTGGGATGTAATTTGCATGAGTTGTGTATGTGGTGTTCGAGTACGAACAAGGATTTAAGTGTGGGGTAAGTGATCTTGGGCAGATTTATATGCCCAAGTGATACTCAAACGTATCATTTTCGCCTTGTTTATTGTGCAATGTGTATACATTTTCATGTAATTGGTAATAAAACGTGAATTTATACTAACCAACATGATTAGCATTGTTTTGCAGGTAAAACATGATTTTTAGGAGCTAAAATGCATGTTGGAACAATATCGGAGTTGGACTTGGATGCGAGCATGGAAAAGACATTGGAATGCGCAATGTAAAGGGGCTCCGCGATGGAGCCGTGCCACGCTACCATCGCGGAGGCACACTGCCTGGAGGGTGATTTAATTGGCAATTTCCAGTGAAGCCTCGCGACAGCTCCGTGGCACGGAGATAAGCCTCCGCGTTGGCCTCTGTGCCACGTTGAGGCTATAATCCCGGACCCTGGATTTCCAGTGAGGGTCCGCGTCCACGCCGTGTCACTTAGGCAGTGCTCCGCGTTGGCCTCCGTGACACGTTGCATGTTATTCCGGGAAAAATTCCCAATAGTATAAATAGAACACTTAGGCTTATTTTTAATTAATTCAGACTTGGTGGAGCAAGGACGTGGGTTAGAGGCAGTTGAGGAACGAAAAAGCTAAGGGTTTTCTCTCTTTCTTTCTTCTTTTAATCAATTGTTTGTATGATTAACACTTGTTTTAGGATGATTAATCCACAAATGAGTGGCTAATTCTCTTCCTTGCTGAGGTTGTGAACAATGGTGATGAATTTTGATTATTGAATTGTATGGTTTTTCATCTTCTTCTTCTATGTTGTTCTATTAATTCTTGTTTCTACTGCATTAGTGTGTGGCCGACATTAATGTACATCTAAAAAGTCCAATTTCACTCGAGAGAGCAAGAAATTGGAAAGTTGTGAATTAATAGGGTATTGTTCTTAACTTGATTTGGGAAAATTGGGTTTTGATGTGCTTTCCTGATAGAAATAAACATGAAAGCCGTATTAGTCAATTTAGGAACCGAAATTGTATTGCTAGGTCATAAATTGCATTTGATCACAGAAATGTAGACGGATGGTTTATGATTCTAAAGTGAGATTAAATACGAGAGTTTTAATCTCTAGGCTAATGTTCTTGGCTAGCAACTAGAAGAGAAGAATAACCAAATGATGATTATAATCAAGTTCATTACTTGTTCTTAACCTTGGCATGCTCATATCCATAGTTTCAATTCACAGTAAATATTTGTTAATAGTTTTAGTATATAATTTATAAACAAAAACTTATTTAGCTTTTGGTTACGTTGTTGTCAGCATATTTAGAAGTAAGATAGAATATAGTATACTTGAGCAATTTTACTTATCCAGAGTCTCCTTGGTTCGATACTTGGCTTACTTAGCCACTTTATTACTTGTTTGACCACGTGCACTTGCGTGTCGGTTTTTACCTATACCGAACCAGCCGGACAATCCTCATCTTGCCTTGCCTTAACTTCCGTCACCAAGGAAGATTCCAACTCATTATTAACAATGACATCACTATCTGTCGAGTCAACAAGGCAAACCCTTAAACGAGAAAGCCTGTGGACATCCTTTGCTAACTCCTTCGTCCCATCCTTAACATGAGACACACTCTCCATGGAAAGCCTACTAAGAGCATCCATCACTATATTGGTCCTGCCCAGATGACAAAGGACACTCATATCATAGTCTTTGAGAGGCGTTAGCCATCTCCTTTGCTGCAAATTCAGGTCCTTTTGAGTGAACACATACTGAAGGCTCTTATGATCCGTGAACACATCCACATGCACCCAATACAAGTAGTGCCTCCAAATCTTCAATGCAAACACCAAAACTGCCAACTCTAGGTCATGCATCAAATAGTTCTTCTCTTGAGTCATAAGCTATCCATCAGAATACACCATCTAACCATCCATGCCCTCTGGTAGGGTCAATATTAGAGCTGAAGTGAGTCGAGTCTTTAATTCCTAAAAACTCTTCTCACAAGTGTCCGACCACTGAAATTTGACCTTCTTCTGGGTTAACTTAGTAAATGGTGGTACAATGGATGAAAATCCCTCCATGAATTTCCTATCGTAGCTAGTTAAACCCAAAAAGCTCCTAATATCTGAAGGACTAACTAGTCTAGGCCAATTCTTCATCACTTCTATCTTTTGAGAGTCTACCTGCACATCCTCGCTAGACACCACATGGACCAAAAATGCTACTGAGTTCAGCCAAAACTCATACTTGCTGAACATAGCAAACAGTTGTGATCCCTGAGGGTCTGTAACACAATCCTCAAATGAGCGGCATGCTCCTCCTCGCTCCGAGAGTATATGAGAATATCATCTATAAAGACAATCAAAAACATATCCTAATACTACTTAAACACCTTGCTCATCAAATCCATAAAAGATGCAGGAGCATTTGTTAGTCCAACAGACATAACTACGAACTCATAGTGGCCATACCTAGTCCTAAAGGCTGCATTTGGAATGTCACTCTCTCTAAATTTGAGCTGATGATAGCTGGATCTGAGGTCTATCTTTAAGAAGCACTTAGCACCCTGAAGCTAGTCAAAAAAGTCATCAATTCTGGGGAGGGGATACTTATTCTTGATTGTGGCATTTTTGAACTATCGATAATCAATACACATTCTAAGGGAACCATCCTTCTTTCAAACAAAAATAACTGGAGCACCCCATAGGTATTTACTAGGCCTGATGAAATCTTTATCTAGAATATCGCTCAATTGCTCTTTCAATTTCTTTAGCTTGACTGGAGCCATTTTGTAAGGAGGAATGATATAGGCTGCGTATTAGGGAGAAGGTCAATAGCAAGGTCAATCTCCCGCTCGAGAGAGATCCCTGGCAGATGATATGACAACACCTCTGGATATTCGCATACTATAGAAACTGACTGAAGAGTCGGGGTATCAGACATAACATCCTTAACCCATACTGGATGATACACATAGGCCTTTAAGATCATCTTTTTGGCCTTGAGATAGGAAAAAAGCCACCTACAGGAATAACTGAACTACCCTTCCATTCTAGAACTAATTCACTCGGAAATCGGAACTCTACCATACAGGTTCTACAATTGACTGAGGCATAACATGCATGTAACCAATCCATACCAAAAATAACATCAAAATTGGTCATGTCTAAATCTACTAGGTCGGCCGAGGTGACTTTCTAAAGGAAGTGACAGGGCAGTTTCTGTATATCTGTCGAGCTATAACTGACTCACCACCTGGAGTAGAGACTGAGAAGGGTTTTGACAGGATTTTAGGACTAACTCCAAAACTAATAGCAACATAAGGAATCTGTAATACCCTAGAAGTGCCTAAGACTAGACCCGAGATTTAAAAATGAAAAGTAGTAGAATTATGGAAAATTTCTCTGAACGGGTCGTTGTACGAGTCGTTAGTGGGACCAACAACCCGTTGGATATGCCTGTGCTGAGATGTTTCAGGTTTGTAGTTAGGAATAATGGGTCTAGGAATGACCCGTTATTCGAGGTAACGGGTCGTTGGATGTGAGGCATTGCGAGGTGGGTCTGGTTCAGGGAGGAAGTAATGAATCAAGTGACGACTCATCATTGGAAGCAATGGGTTATTGTTAGTGGCCGATGGGAGGTATCCCGAGAGACAGACAGAGGTGAAAATGATTGGATGCAATGAGTCATTAGAGCTTGTAACAACTCGTCCTATCTAGTCATGGTAGGAGATCCGAGACTTGAATCGGGGATGCAACGACGAGGGGTGTAACAGACCATTGGAGATAGTAACGGACCATTGTCACTAGCAGAGCAGTTTTTCTAGGAAATTCATTAAGGGTATTTTCGTTATTCTCAAGACCTAGGGTCCTAAACTGCATCGATTTAAACTCGAAATTGAGTGTTTTAAGAGGGGTTATGTCATTCTAAGCCATCCTAATTCATGCATGCAAGTGTAGGGGTTTTGAGAGGTGATCAAGTCTAGTTTTCTACAAGTTATTCCTCAATCCTCTTTGGTCTATCAAGGAAGTGCGAAAATCAGATTTATTTACGTATGTAAGGCTATGTGTGGGTGTATTTTCCACACCCATGCCCAATTCCCTCTTAACTCATGATGTTCTAGTTTATGATTCCATGGGATTCTCACCCAACGCATGAATTCTTAAGTTTTATTCATGGATATGATCTAAGTATGTTCTAAATGATGAATTATGATTAACGGGTGGATTTTACGATGTTTTAAATTATAAATTATGTTTTCAAGTTTTCTAAGTTATGATGCCCATTATGAATGTTCATGAAAGTTGAGATCTATTAGTTATGAGTTCAAGTATGATGAGATGCTTATGAATAACACATGATTTTTATATACCCATGTTTATGTTCATGTCTTCAAAGTGAATCAAGTTGATTTCAAGCATGTTAAAGTATTGGGAAAGCCCATATGATCAAGTATGTTTTATGATTTTATGAATTAGCTTACCAAATGGTTTTGGTGTCAAGACTCCCATTATTTTCTGCTTGTGGTATGGCTTGAGCCAAGGCTCCTCATGTTATGATTTCCAATTATTAGTGTATATTATTATTCAGCTTCATCACTAGATGATGGTCAACTTCGTCAAAAAATGATGGAGAGCTAATGCATGTTTTTGTGAGTAGTGTTTAGCTCCGAGCAGGCTAAGGGTCAGTCAACCCTGTGCCTTGGAACTACATGCCAACGTAGGTTTTATTTTATATTTTGGGACCTCCTTTGGAGCTTTCCCCTGCCCCAAGGGGCCTTGAGCTTGATATCAACATCATGGTGGCGCCCTTAGACCTGACAAGTCTTTGGATGGCTCTGCCCACTTGAGTGTGATAGTCGGGACCACGTAAGCTCTATCGTGGTAATGTCGGTTATATGAAGGTCTCCCATTGTTCCTCATGATTTCAGTTATGCATGTTTATCATTCGTGATATATGTATGTTTTAAAGAAGGTTTGACCCGATGTTCTGTTTTATTTATGATTATCAGATTTCAGCTTTGGGTCATTCGATTCAATTTTGATGTTCAGTTATGATTTCAGAAAATAGCATGCAAACCCTACTCTTATATTCTATCTTGATTATGTTTTATATTATATATGATTTAATAATTTTACTTAAGAGATTTTACTTACCTTGCATACTCGGTATATTTCACGTACTGACCGCATACTCTATGTTGTATCATTTTATCATACAGGCTCCGATGTTCAGACTCAACCCCGTCACTATCCAATTTCTGAAGTTAACATATAGCTTTAGTGGTGAGTCCTCATCTCCTGAGGACCATTCCTTATCAGTTATCTTTGTTTTCCAATTTCAGACTTAGAGAGTTATTTGGGATCTTGTCCCATAAACTCATAAGAATTAAAGGCTTATCAGACATAGTGTATAATCAGCTCAGATTCGTGTATGTATTCTAATGTTATGTTATGTTTAGACTTCCACCATGCTTATTATGATTTATCTCCCACTTTTATTGATTCAGTTAGAAGTTATGTTCGTGCCATGGGTCCACTTGGAGCCTCTTGGGGTTTCTTGTCCCGTGTCTCGATCTGGGCATATGTTCGGGTTTTGACAGATTCATAAAAGATAAGGTAGTCCCTGGATCTAATAATGCATACACATTAAGATGGAATACTCATAACATACCAATGACCATATCGGGAGAGACCTCCTGCTCCTAACGAGATGATAGTGCATAAAATTTATTTTGACGCTGACCCCCCTTGTACTAGTAGATGCACCCTACTGAGATGAACGTGCTGAACCGGTGGCTGGGCCAAGGGCCTCTACCATGGCTATGCCTGGCTAAAGGGAAATCTTTGAGCATGTGTATGAGCTTCCCACACTTGAAGCACCCACCTGAACCCACTAAGCACTTTCCGATGTGCCTCCTACCACATCTCCCGCAAGCTGGAATACTAGGCTCTCCTGACATGCTTCCCTATCCTTTAGAGCCTGATGCTTTACCTCTTTGATCATGCCTTGGTCTTGGTGGAACACTAGGGCTGATGACCTTTGGTGGGGCTGAGGGCGATGTACACCAATGGATCTCTACTAGAACTATCCATAACTCCCTGTCCTAGCCCTCTTGGCCTCTCTTTCGCTCTACATCATCCGCTCTGCCTCTATCGGCTTGGTGTATATGACAAACCAAGAGAAATCTAGATCACTGTTCCGCATAGTGGTCCTGCAGTGCTTGACTGGCAAACTTGCTACTCCATTCACAAATTTGTTCATACGAGCCCTTTGATCCGCAACCATTTGGTGCATACTTGGACATTCGGGTAAACTCTAAGGAATACTCCTAGACAGTCTTGTGGTTCTGCTTCAAATTGACGAACTCTACCGCCTTTTCCTCCCTCACCTCCTTAGGGAAGAACGTATCCAAGCAAGCAGTCACAAATTCATCCCAACTCACGAGAATTGCTCCAACTCCCCTGCTATCCTTGCACTGGCGAAACCATATCTAAGCAACCCCCTTTAGCTGATAGGAGGCTAAGTTTTGCACTCTCCTCTCCTATCACCCCCATAATGTGTGTGATCTTCTACACCTCCTCAAGGAACTTATACAGGTCTCATCCATCTTCGACCCAAGAAACTCAGGTGGATTTATCCTAAGAAAGTCTCGCACTCTTGCTGCTACCGCGTTTCCATTCTAGGGAACATAGGCCACTGCCTACTGGTTGAACTAAGCAGTCATAGCCTATGCTAACAACAAAAATACCACTCTAAACTCGACATAAGTGACCCGCTCAAGCAAAGGCTTGGTGCTAGTGGGGCTTGCTAATGCCCATCTCCATTGCAATTGTCATGGCCATTTCCATTGCCATTTCTTCTACCATTAACTCAATGTGGAGGAACATTCCTTCAAATGCATATAGCACGAGTTAGAGGAATAGGGAGGTACTTCATTGCACGACATAGATCATGAAAGAAGGGAAATTTCCTAAAACGTCTTGTAGCCTATTCACCATAAGTGTGGAACGCTTCACACCCATGGAAAACACATTACTTAACACGGCTTTCAAACTTCCTAGGATACTCTAAACCTTGGATCTGATACCAAGTTTGTCGTGATCTAAGCTGGGACCCCGGATCGAGACACGAGACCTAGAACCACAAATGGCTCTAAGTCAACTCATGAAATGTGCATAGAAACTCAAGAGCATAAATTAAAATGTAACTTAAACCTGAATAAGCGGATGTCTAAATAACATAAATATATATCAAGTGAATACATGACAACACTGAATCTCAAGCTGAACATACTAATCTATGTCTTAAAAGCCTCTACTATTTGAAGAGATGTTGGGAAAGTACACCAGCTATCTCCAAGTTTGAAACTAAACTGACATGATCAACATAACTAAATGAATGCTCCTGGAAGATGAGGACTCACCCAACAGGGGCCCATCGGACTGATAGGAAGAGAGCTATCAACAAGACTAAGATGGATCACCTGAACCTATATCATGAAATAATATAGCATAGACTATGTAGTCAATACTTTGAATGTACTAAGTATGTAAGGTACGTAAAACATTCTTAGTAAAACATTAACCGAAATCATGCATATAAACATAAATCAAATAGATCATAAGAGAAAGGACTGCATTCTGAAAACTGTATCTGAGACATACATAGTCATAAGCTAGTTATCATAATAATACATACTGACCCAAGTTTTAGAAATAGAGTCATACGAGTTTTCATAGTTGAAATCGTAAGTAAAAGCTCATAAACTGATCATTGGGTCAAATCTGCTGTAAAACATAATATCATAAGTCATGAACATGAGTAACTAAAATCATGAGGAACAATGGGAGACTCTCCATAATCGAAACCATCCCGATAGAGCTTATATAATGCCCCAACTATCTCACTCAAGTGCAAAGAGCCCTCCAAAATATTGCCAGGGCCAAGGACGCTAAACCATGATACCGATATAAAGATGAGGCCCCTTAGAGCGGGGAAAGCTCTCTTTAGAGGTCCCAAATATTTATAGACACCTACGTGGGTGCATAATTCTGAGACCGAGGAACATCGGACTACAAGCCTACTTGGTGCTAGACACTACTCCCAAAAACATACATAGTTCTCACAACGTTTTTCAACGAAGCTAAAATCATAATTTATACATAGCTTGAAATATGAACATTAGGAGTCTTGACTCAAATGTATCATAAGTTGCTTTAGGAGTCTTGACTCCAAATCATGTGATAAGCTGATCTCATTAGCCTTGGCTAAATCATAAGTAACATACTTAACTTGCATGGACTTGCCCAAATTGTAAAATCATGCATACTTGAAATAGGCTTCATAAGTCAAAATCATGGATTCATAAGTGGGGAGTTCATGTCTCATCATACTTGAAACCATGAATTATAAGCTTGATTTTTCATAAAACTTGCCTAATGGGGCATAATTTCTACTAACAATCATGAATTTATAACCAAAATTCATGATAAAATCCGTCCATTAGACTTTATAATATACTTTAGAAGATGAGGGGATTAGACCCATAAACATATCATAGAGATTTTCACAAAATTGGGTTAAAACCCTACAAATCCATACATTTAATTAAGAAATTGAAATCAGGAACTTGAGGAGAAATTTGGGCATGAAGATGGAAGACAACCCTCATTCGTAGCCCTAACTGATCTTCAAGATAGACTTGAAAGCCCAAGAGAACTGGGGAAGAAATTGGGGAGGACTCTACCTTAATCTTAAAGAGGAATCTCAATATCTTGCATACATGGGAGTCTAATGACTTAGAATAGGCTAAAACCTCTTAAAACCCTCCTTTTAGGGCTTAAAATGGCGTTCGTAGAAAGTTAGAAGCTTAAGAATTTAAAAAATACCCTTTATTGATTCTCCTGGAAAAAGGGTCACTGCCAGTCATACGACCCCTACCACAAGTCGTACCACCAACCTACAACTCGTGGTTTCCTCCCATAACTAGCCAGTACAATTTCTCAAACTCTTTGATTATTTCCACGACTCTTACCACGACTCGTAGGTCCTTACTATAAGTAGTACAATCACTCATATTGTCAAGCCCCACCATGGGAGGCATGATTGGCACCTACGCTATACTGGGATCTGATTGGCCTGGCTAGGCTTATGCAAGTCTGGTGCAAGCCTGCAACCTAATTCATGAAAAGAACGAGCTATATCTTGGGTATAAACACAACCTCTAGCCGACAGGGCCATATAGCCACCTATAAATGAAAACAACTACCCAACAACAAGCAACAAAAGGGAGTCCTATGTGTGTCGACAAGACCACCTTCCCGTCTAGTTTCAATTGAAATGAAAATTAGGAAACTATAACTAAACTATAGCCAACAAGGCCACTATCTAACAGCTAAACAAGGCCCCACATGACCATCACACGAAATAAAACATATATAGGCCCCACAAGGACAACAACAAACTAACCATAGGAAATTGTAAAATCTGCAAGCCTCTAAGAGTAGAATATTGGTCGAGACAGGGCCCCTACCTGCCCATACTATACAATCAAAAGAACAAACCTTCTAACTAATCAGCTCCAAAGGAGGGGAGCTAACTGTACTACTGACTCAGGCTGGAAGCTAAGAATGTACTGATCCGTGTCTATCCGCACCTGCAGGCAAGTAATGTAGCACCCTAAGATGGGCGTCAGTATAATATGTACCAAATATGTAAGGTAATAACTGAAAATAACTAAACGAAACTTGAAAAAAAAACTGAAAGTAACTGAATAAATGGGATAGAGACATAACCTGATTAACTTAACTTCCTACTATTATCTACTAGTAAATGACGCAAACAAGAACCTTACCTGGTACCCATAAGCTGGAAGGTACAACCAACATAGAATAACCCACTCGGGGTTCCCATAAGCCCTGGAGAGTACACTTCAATCTATATACCCCTAATAAGGCCAAAATAAGTCAACTAATAACTATAGCCGTCCCATCAATCCCCTGGATCTGTAAATGAGCCCGTTCGGCCGCTGAACTATAGTTGTGTCTGAGTCCAGTGGACTCCTGATATCTGTACCTCGACACCAGGCTCGACGGGGGTGTGGTGCCGAGATGGCATATAAATAGTCAATCCATGGAATAGACTGTATAAGGTCCTCGTATCTCATCTTCATCCCTCGCAGATAGCATGCCGCTCCCTGGAGCAACGTCATCTAGCCCCTGGCGGGCAACGACACAGCTAGTAATCCTGGGTTGGTCATGGAAGGCTATACAGGGCAAAGTCAATCACAAAATAAACATAAGTACTGGTCTTAGCTAACAACAATAGCTATTCACAATAATAAAACTTCTGGCTCTCTTACTGGGATTCAAACTGTATTGCAGTACTATAGAAACTAACTTGTCGAAGGGATTTGCCTTAACATACCTCGATTGTCATTTCTCAAACAACCGATGAGTTTCAACTTGTATTCAATGGCTCTTTCCAAATATGACCGTAATACTGGGAGAAAGAGATTAATTTAATACCAACTTCGGCTTAAAACAATAACTTTTAATACTAATAACAACTATAATTCAACTACGTAAATTACGGTTGAAAACCTATAAATTCTCGAGGGTTCAGAAGGGAGAAATACTTACATGATTCCTGTGATTTCTTAGGAATCAGTTTGGAGAAATTCTGAAAACTTTTTCTTGATGGGGCTAAGATTTTCCAGGCAAATTTCAAGAAGATAACACCGTAGTAATGCTCCCTACAGGCTTAGGACTAAATACCTGAAGTTAATTTGAGTTTGGACAGCATTTAGCAGCGTAATCGGAAGAAAATTACATAAAAGTTGCACCTTACGCTCTTTCTAGACGAAGATGTATATATATGAAATAATTCAACAATTGAAGGGGCTTTATATATATACTTGGGTGGTAGAAGTCAGAGACTCCATCACAACGATCTTGGGCCGTCTCATGGCGCCAAACGCGTAGGGAAGGGGTCTTAGCCGGAATAGATCACTAGTACAAAAGCCTCGTGGTTATGAATTCATGGGGAACACAATCCTAGCCAACTCACTTATTGAATACAATTGAAATTAAATCAAGAGTCTACTCATTAGTTCTACTACTTTTCATTATTTTGTGTTTCAAACCCTCCCCCCAGGAAATAAGTAAGTCGATAGTATTAGCTAAACGCATTAACTAAAGTTCTCATCATATTCCTCATGGGAATCGACCCCAACCCTTGTTAGGTTCTATATTTGACATCGACCACTTTATATCTCATTATGAGGTGTAATTTGGGTGACATCAAATTATGGCGCCATTTCAGGGGAATATCGTTTAGGCTTTTGTTAACTGTGTTTGCTTTATTGTTTGTCCTTATTTCCTTTTTATTTTTTCTTCTTTTTGTTCTTAACAGGTCTCAGGTTTGTGCATGCCTAGTACTAGGAGCTGAGGAAAATCTCTGGTTCCAATTGATCACGAACTTGAACAGTCACTGCGAAATCTAAGGAGAATGGCCAAAGTACATGGGAAAGAGATAGTGGAAGAAGCTATGCCAAAATGTTGGTTGAGGAACATGCTCAAGTATGAGTTAGAGGCAGTGAGGCTCGTTGAAGAGCAATGCCAAGCTGCCCAAGCTGAGAGAGCTAGAAGGTACAGAGGTCCAAACCAGTAGAGGCACCGGTACTTTGAAGATTATGATGATGCTGATATTGATGAGGCCAGTGCCACTGGAGCTATTGTCCCTTACCCTTTTCCTGTTGGGGAAAAGTTTGATAATACCAGCACAATGATCCAGCTGCTCAACATGAAAGGGATATTTGTGGGGTATGTGACTGATGATGCACATACTCACTTGACAGATTTCGTGGGTATGTGCAAAGCATACAAACAACTGAGAGTGAGTCAGGATGCAATTAGGCTAAGATTATTTTCCTTTTAACTTGGGAGTGAGGCAATCCTGCGGTTGGTTGAATTGCCAAATGATTCTATCACTACTTTGGGGAGCTTAAAAGAATCTTTCTTGAAAGATTCTTCCCACCTTCCAGAGCATTGCAGCTGAAAGATGAAATCTACAACTTCAGGCAGTTGAATTCTGAAGCACCTCATGAAATGTGGCTGCGGTTCAACAAGAAGCTCAAAAAGGTTCCCAACCACAGAATCCCAGATGATAAATTATTGGAGATATTTTAAAGGTCTCTAAATGCTAACACCAAGGCGGTGGCTGATACTGTCTCGGGCAAAACATTCATGAGCCATACTTATACTGAAGCTACTGAGGTCCTTGACATGATAACCAAAACCAACCGCGCATGGCACACAAGAGAGTCGGAAGCTCCGGCTAGTACTTATGTGGTAGGTTTGTCTACGGAGCAGAGAAGAAAGGATGAAGAGTGAGACCAGGATATTACTGTGGTAAAAACCACAATGGAGCTACTTGCTAAGTATTTCACTGGAGCCGGGGCTGAAAAGGATAATGTAGGGGGTTCTCAGGGGAAGGTCCCGAGAAATGATGGAGCCGAATCAGAATCTAAGGAGGAAGAAAATTATCTGAATAATCAAGAGGTGGGTTTTCAAACCAACACACAAGGGTCAAACCAAGACTCTTGGTGTCAAGGTAAGAGGAACAAAGGTTGGAACTACTACAGAGATAACAATTACAACCGAGGACAATATAGAGATAGGAGTAGAGGCAAAGACAATGGTGACTGAAAAAAGTGTGAGGAGTACAAGAATGACAGGATCGGTCTATATGTTCCTCCAAGGAACCGTGAGCCAGTGTATAGTGGTTCAAGGGTGGAATACATGTTACCTAAGCTACTTAAGCAGATGGAGGCGACAAATGGCCATTTCAAGGAACTCCGCGCTGATATCTCTGGTATGAACCAAAACATGGAATCACATGTCGTTGCCATTAAGCAGCAACTTGGTTAGATGTCTATTGCTATGAATTAGAGGCAGAAGAGCACGCTTCCCAGAAATATAGTTTAAAATCTAAAAAATGACAGTCATTGCATGACATCACTACTATGAGTGGGAAAGCGACAATTGATCCTCCAAGGTGGGTTGTGACTGATGAGATAGTTGAGGCCTTGGTAATTAATGATGATAGGGTAGTGGACTCTGAGGAGCAGATTTTGGTTGATGAGTCCGTGGAGAAGGCCACTCCTAGTAATGTAAAGGATCATGGGTCTGGAAAAGGGAAGGAGAGGAGGTACCTTAAAAGATCACGCCTATTCCTAGACCTCCTTCCCGTTTTCCGCAGAGACTGAAGAAGAAGGTACAAGATGGAAAGTATCACAAATTCATTTCAATGTTGAAACAATTATCTGTGAACATCCCACTAGTCGAGGCACTTGAGTAGATGCCCGAATATGTTAAATTCCTGAAGGACCTTGTCACTAGAAAGAGATCCATGAGCTTCAAACCTCCTGATAACTTGCACCACTGTAGTGAAATAGCATCTCGGTCTCTTGTGCAGAAAAAGGAAGACCCTGAAGTTTTCACCATACCATGCACTATTGGAGCCTTTAACTTTGCTAAGGCGCTATGTGATCTGGTGCTAGTATAAACTTGATGCAATTAGCAGTGTTCAGATAGTTGGGCTTGGGAGCCCCCAAACTGACTACAATGCAGATACTGATGGCAGATCGCATGGTGAAAAATCCAGTGGGGATTCTCTATGATGTGCTAATGAAGGTAGAGTGCCTTATATTTCAGGTCCACTTTTTTATTTTGGGCTGTGAGATTGATTTCGAGGTCCCCATTATCTTGGGGTGACCATTCCTTGCCACGTGACATTGTCACGACCCGAACATACACCCGGATCGTAGACATGGGACAAGGGACCCCGAGAGACCCCAAGTAGACCCATGGAACATGCATACAACTAATCTCATTTAAATAGGTGGAATGCTAAACATAAAACATAGCAAAAATGTAACCATAGCATAACTTCAGAAAATACTAGACGTACACATAAGCTGAGTACTACATACTTGTCTGAAAGCTTCTACTACATACAATGGGCTGACGGGACAACATCCCAAACTAACTCAAACAATATTGAAACATAAGATATCATAAAAGTCTGACATCGGTCCTCAAAACATGGGGACTCACCAATAAGCTGAGAGCGTAAACTGAGATGGACTAAGGATGAGGATGAGCTTGAGATCCACACCCTGTATCATGAAATGATACAACATAGAAAGTATGCGGTCAGTACGAGGAATGTACCGAGTATGCAAGGTAAGTAAAACTTACATTTAAAAGAAGAATAAAACTCATAAGTAAACGTAGGAGAAGGACATCATGCATATATCATAAACTCCATAAGAAAACAAAAGGTTCAAGGCTTTCAAATCATTCATAAGCATTCATAATCATAATTGTAAGTAACTTTATCAAAATATAACTTGAGCCAATAACATAAACATAACAATGCATAAGACATGCAGATCAATGGGAGGACACTTCATAACCTACACCATCATGATAGAGCCTTTCATGATGCCGCACTATCTCACTCAAGTGGGCAGAGCCGACCCTGACTTGCCGGTGAGGGTTATGCATTAGGCGTGATATCACATTTAAGGGGATCATTATCTATACATCATATCATTTAGAAACCCACGGTGGCACGTGGTTATGAGACACCGGCGTAGTCCTTTGAACGCCGGGCTTCTCGGTGCTAGAGTCGGCTCCCAAAAACATGCATATAGGATCATATGTAAATCAATATCATCATGCATTAAGATTCATTGGCTAAAATATAACATTTATCATCATTGATCCCCTTTAAAACATGCTTATCCAAGAATCATAGGCCCTTTTCATCGGCCAACATCATAAATCGATAAATCAAATAATTCACTTCATAAATAATAAATCATTCTTCAACATGTGGGAATTGCCCAATACTTCATCATATTCAATTATTTCAAAATATGCTCAAAAACATGGGTAACTTGAATTCATGCATTTCCGTCATCAATAAATTCAAAATATTGCATATTCATCGTAAATCATAACTTTCATGAACCTTCATCAAATGGGCTTTTTATATTTAAAAAGCTTGAAACATGATTTTAAAGAAAGTAATATAAAACCTGCCCATCATTCATAATTCAATAATTGAAACTCAATTAAATCATACCCATAAAGAGAAATCACATTTTCATGCATTTGGGTAAAGCCCCATAGAACTTGAATAGGAGAATTCATGATTTAAATCAAAATTCGGGCATGGGTGTGAAAGGATTTCACTCATTCTAAACCCTACATACCTGGGGATTGACTGGTTTCGAAGTTTCCTTGAAATTCCACAAAGAAATTGATGGAATCTTGGAGGAGAAGATCTTGAATCTCCCTAAAACCTCTCTAAAAGCTCTTGCATGGGAATGGGTATGAATTAGGGACTTAACCCACCTTAAAGACCATATTCCGACCTTAAAACGACATATTTTAGGCCTTAAGAGCTTAGGAAATTACGAGAAGGCCCTTACTAATTCGCAGAAAATAACTGCCAGGTAACCCTAACGGATGACCTGACGACTCGCTAGGACAGAAAATGACTCGTCGCATGGCCCGTCAAGTACACTACCTCATCCTCCATTAAAAGTCCATAGGCTTGCTTATGACCCACATCATGAGTAATTGGGACAGGCCATGACACATGGGGTCCCATCCGTTAGGTACACTGGGAGCTTCTTCAAACTTACCCCAACCTCACCCCACGAGTGACATGATGACTCGTGGGGACTAACCATGAGTCATCATCTCCCTCGTGGGGTCCTCGATCCTTCCTTTATTCCAAGCCTGCCCACAAGTCACTTGAAGACTCGTGAGGTCTCTTCATAAGTCGTTCCATGACTCGTCTTGTGCCTGCAACATAAATTCCAAAATTTCCCGTTTCAACTCCCGGGTCCGATCTTTGAGCTTCTGGGGTATAGCAATATCTCCCCCTTGGGAACATTCATCCTCGAATGTTAGAAACACTCAGAAAACGCAGAAACATGCAATCATCATATGCAAACTGATTATTAAAATAAAAAACTGATGGAATGGCTACCTCCGAAAAGAACTACATAACTGAACTGAATTCAGACATCTCATACATTTACCTCATCATAAAACAAACTTGTACGCATGAAGGAACATGAAAAATGATTAGAGGCTTAGGGAAAAATTGGTACCTCAAATTGAAACTTAGTTGGTAGGGATTAGGTGTGGGTATTTAGCCATCATATCCGCTTCAGCTTCCCACGTGGCTCCTTCAACATGCTGGTTTCTCCATAATACTTTAACTGATGCTACTTCTTTGTTCCTTAGCTTACAGACTTGATGATCTAAGATCTCCACCAAAATTTCTTCATAGCTGAGGCTATCCTTTACATCAACGCTATCTATCGAGACTACTAGAGCTGGATCACCCAAGCACTTTTTCAAGAGCGATACATGAAACACGGGATGAACTGAAGCTAATTTTGAAGGCAAGTCCAACTCATACGCCACCATACCAACTCTTCTCATAACCCGATAAGGGCCAACATATCGAGGACTGAGTTTCCCTTTCCTTCCAAACCGCATGACTCTCTTCATGGGAGATACCTTTAGAAATACCCAATCATCCATGTCAAACTCCAAATCCCTTCTCCTCACATCGGCATATGATTTCTGATTACTCTGAGCGGTTTTCAAATGGTCCCTTATCAACTAAACCTTCACCATCACCTCGTGAACTGAATCTGGCCCTATCATAGTTGCCTCACCAACCTCAAACCATCCAATGGGAGATCTACACCTTCAGCCATAAAGAGCCTCAAACAGAGCCATCTGAATACTAGAGTGATAACTGTTATTATAGGCAAACTCGATCAAGGGCAAATGATCATCCCAACTACCCTTGAAATCCATAACACTTTCCCTCAACATATCCTTGAGGGTTTGAATTGTTGGTTTTGCCTGGTCGTCTATTTGCGGATGGAATGCGGTGCTGAGCTTAACTTGAGTCCCAAGTCCCTTTTGGAAAGACCGCCAAAACTGAGAGATAAACTGAGTACCTCGGTCTAAAATAATAGACAAGGGCACTCCATGAAGTTGAACCAACTCCCGAATATACAACTTAGCATAATCATCCGCTGAATCTGTGGTCTTGACTGGTAGGAAGTGTCCAGCCTTAGTTAACCGGTCTACCACCACACAAATGGAGCCACAGTGTTGGCGAGTGTGAGGTAGGCCTATAACTAAATCCATATTTATCTCCTCCCACTTCCAAGTGGGAATGCAAATATTCTAAAGTACACCTCTTGGCCTTTGATGCTCGACTTTCACTTGCTCACAATTTGGACATTTAGCTACGAACTGCATAATATCCTTCTTCATACCATCCCACCAATAGATTTCTCACAAGTATCGATACATCTTCGTGGATCCTGGATGGATAGAATATCTGGTACCATGTGCCTAATTCAATATCCGTACCCTCAAATTATCAACGTTCGAAACACATAGTCGACCCTGGTATCGTAGCACACCATCTCCCCCTTGGGAGAAAACCTCCACCTTTTGACTCCACAATTCTTCCTTAAAGTTGGATCCTCATCTTGCTTAGATTTGACATAGACCACCAAGGACGATTCTGACCCATTTTGCACAATAATGCTGCCATCAGTCGAGTCGACCAATCTAACTCCCAATCTTGCAAGTCGATGGACATCTCTCACCAACTCCTTTCCCTCATCCACGTGGGACACATTCTCTATACATAGCCTACTAAGTGCATCCGCAACCATATTACCGTTGCCCGGATGGTAGAGGACACTCATGTCATAGTCCTTTGGTAACTCCAACCACTTCCTTTGCTGAAGATTTAGATCCTTCTGTGTGAACACATATTGCAAGATCATGATCCACATGGACCCCATGCAAGTAATGCCACCATATCTTCAATGCAAACACCACCGCGACCAACTCAAGATCATGGGTCAGGTAATTCTTTTCATGAACTTTCAGCTATCTCGAGGCATATGCTATTACCTTCCAATGCTGCATCAACACACATCCCAGTCCGACTCTCGAAGCATCACAATATACAACGAAGCCATCAGTACCCTCGGGAAAAGTCAACACTGGTGCTGAAGTGAGTCAATTCTTCAACTCTTGGATCCTTTTCTCATAAGCTTCAGACCATTGGAACTTCACCTTTTTCTGAGTTAAATTAGCCAAAGGTGCTAAAATAGATGAGAAACCCTCAACAAACCTCTGGTAGTAGCCAACAAAACCCAAGAAACTCCGAATTTCTGAAGCGTTCACTGGCCTGGGCCAATTCTTCACCGCTTCAATTTTCCGCGAATCCATCTTTATACCTTGCTTCACACCACATGACCCAAAAATTCCACCTAGTCCAACCAAAATTCACACTTACTGAACTTTGCATATAGCTGAAGATCCTTGATGGTCTGAAGTACTACTCTCAGGTGGACGGTATGCTCCTCCTAGCTCCGTGAGTATATCAAGATGTCGTCAATGAACACAATCACGATCATGCCCGAATATGCCTTTAACACCCCATTCATTAGATTCATAAATGATGCAAGGTCATTGGTTAGTTAGAAAGACATAAAAACAAATTCATAGTGACCATGCCGAGTCCTAAAAGCAGTCTTCGGGATGTCACTCTCCCGAACCCTGAGCTAGTGATACCTAAACCTAAGATCAATCTTGGAGAAGCACTTGGCACCTTGAAGCTGGTCAAACAAATCATCCATCCTGGGTAAGGGGTACCTATTCTTGATGGTAACCTTGTTCAACTGCTGATAGTCAATACACATGCGAAGGGAACCATCCTTCTTTTGAACAAATAGAACTGGTGCACCCCATGGAGACTGGCTCGGTCTAATAAAGCCCCTATCCAACAGATCCTTTAATTGCTCCTTCAATTTCTTTAGCTTGGCTGGATCCATCGTATAGGGAGGAATGGAGATAGGCTGTGTATCGGGTAGGAGATCAATACCGAAGTCGATTTCCCTCTCAAGAGGAACACCTGTCAAATCATCAGGAAAAACATTCGGATAATCACACACCACTGGAACTGATTGAATAGTCGGGGTCTCGGACTCCACATCTTTAACCCTAACTAGGTGGTACATGCAACCTTTAGAGATTATATTCTTGGCCTTAAGATAGGAAATAAATTGACCTGCTGGTACCGCCAAACTACCCTTCCACTCCAACACTGACTCACCCAGAAAATGTAATTCCACCGTATGGGTCCTATAATTTAATTGAAGAATAACATGCAAACAACCAGTCCATGCCAAGATGTTATACCCCGTAGAATTCCCGGCACCTAAACGACCTATTCGCATGTTGGTTAAGCATATTTGAAGGCCATACGTGCTGGAGAAAGGCCCGGGAAAAGATCGGACGAGAAACCTGTTGAACCATCGCAGAAGGAGCCGAGGCAGAGCCCCTCCGCGATGACAGCGTGTCATGGAGGAGAGGCCTACGCGTTGACTCCGTGACACGTTGGCCTTGTCCAGGCCCAAGTATATAAAGCCCCACTTCGGTTTAAAATGATAAAAACATTTATAAACTTCTAGAAAACAGAGCAAACCAGCAGAGGGAGAAAAGGAACGAAGGAGATAATATAATTTTCGATCGATTATGCTGCTAAACATTGTCCAAACTAAAATTAACTCCAGATACTGAGGTATTTAGCGGCAGAGAGCATTCCTACAGATTCAGTTTCGTAAAATACGGTCGACGAATCGTCGAGCCACCGAGCTAAGGTAAATGGAATTGCTCTAAATTAGTGTCTATGTGTTCCTAGCTGTGAAGTGAGTATTTCTCCCTTCTGGATCGCTGAAAAATAGCGAGTTTTCGACCGTCTTTCGATAAGCCTAAGTTTAGGCTATAAACTATATCAAAACTGACGTTGCCTTTTAAAGTAAAGCTGTATTTAGTATTAATTGACATAATTATGAATGCAGTTGGGAGAAAAAAGTTGAAGTGCCGGCCGAGTCTCGTCCGACAGACGAATAATTCAAGGATAAGGTATGTAAAGCTAGTTCCCTCGGCAAGTTAAGTAATATCGGTACAGTATAGTAATTTACAGGCCAGTAGAATGTTCAGAAGTCAACTGTTACGTTTATTGTGAATGTTCATACGATATTAGAAGCATCGAGTTGTAACTTGCGTGGAACTTACTAGTACGACATAGATTTTAATACAAGTGTTAGAAACTGCACAGCATGCTCAGTTTGTGAGGTAATACGAAATGTTAAGACATTATTGTATTCAGTTGAACCCCGTAAAGTGATGCAATATCCGTAAGGCATTTCAGAAATAAAACGGCAGGCTAAAATAAAGTTTAGAATGCATGTTAGGAATAGTAAATTACGTTAATACAGAGACTCAGTATACAACATAGTTTTCAGCAGAAACACTATATTTTGTATAGCATTTCCCCCAGTACATTATGGCAGAAGATTATATTGTACATATACACTATTATCAATCTCAACATGAATTAAGTACATACATATCGCTATCACTAGTTCAGCATATAGTAGACACAGATACATTATAATTATTAGCTTCAGCATGAGATATATATACAGGTAGTATTACTAGTTGAGACCGTTATATTGTTTGGGGTTGGACTACCTAGCATCCATGACCGCCCCAGGGTTGATAGCTGTATCGACTCATCCGCCAGAGGACGAGGATACGTCGCTCTACGGAGTGGCATGTCATCCCACAGGGGACGAAGATGGGATGCCAATTTTCCCCATATTATGCCTTGGTCGGCTTTTACACACCCCTGTCGAGCGGATACGCCAGGGTGTTGATCCAGGAGTCCTTCGGACTCAGATGCAGTTATAGTCAGGGGCTCAGCGAGCCCAAGTGCATACCCAGGGGATCGGCAGAATGCTTACATAGTTATAGGAGATGGGATGACCGGGGTAGGGGTGTAGATTCTGTGCTGGTTGTACCTCCCGACTTATGGGGGCCGGGTAAGGTTTGTGTGTGCTATACTATGTTATGTTATGTATGTCATGTCACATTAGATACGAGTAGATCAGCAGTTGAGTGATAAGTCTCCAGGTACGACCCCTATTTCCTTTCAGTATAAACGAGAGAAGGTATGACTTATAGTATCAGACAGTTAATCTGTTCTCCCTACGTTAGTTTCATCAGTTACATTGGTGTCTTCAGATTTTGTTTTTAGTTATTGCTTTACATACTCAGTACCAGCGGTACTGACGCCCGGTAGGGTGCTGCATTACTTGCCTGCAGGTACTCATAGACGAGCAGGTGATACTACGTGATTCCTGTCACCGATCGAGTATTCAGCTCCTGTTATCCGGAGACTGAATTCCAGAGGTATATTTCAGTTTCTTTTGTTGTATAGTACGGGTAGGTCGGGGCCCTGTCCCGATCATTTCTATTGCTATTCCTAGAGGCTTCCAGTCTGTATATATCTCCCTGTGGTCAGATGAGCCGTCGTATGAGGCCGTGCAGTTGTATAGTTGTTAGTACTCTTTCTTTCTTTTATGTTGGCCGTGTGGGGCCATAGTTTGTCAGTAGTGGTGACCTTGCCGGTCACGTAGTTTTCTAGTATTTCATGATTGAGTTATAGATAACTAGACAGCATGGTGGCCTTGTCGGCCTGCATAGGTTTCCCTGAATTGATATGTTTTTGGTCAGCTGTTAGTACAGGTACAGGAGGCTATAGGCCAATGGGCCGGGGGCTGTGTTTACAACCGTCATATAGCCCTTTGTTTCCAGAAATGTGAGTTAGAGCCAGCCAGGCACCAAATGTGCCCAGGCTTAGCGGTCTAGCAGTTTAGGTCCTAGTAGGGCACCAGGTGCCAGTCATACCCCCCAAGGCGGGGTGTGACAAACTTGGTATCAGAGCAGGTCGTATCCCAGGGAGTCTGCAAGCCGTGCTAAGTAGAGTCCTGCCCATGGATGTGTTGTGCACCACATACTATGGGTAGGAGGCTGCAAGGCATAATAGGATGGTTGTCTTTTATTATTATTCAGTCGTGCTGTAGAGCGGTACAGTATAGGGTTGAGTCCCTAAAAGCTTACCATATTCTTTGGTTACAGATAATGTCAGATCAGCGCCATCCTATCACAGGTCGGAGCTTAGATATTGCAGCAGGGGAAGGCACCAACAGGATGCCTCACCCTCGTTTAGAAACAGCCCGATCAGAGGGCACTACAGAGGCATCGTCCCAGCCTCCTCAGCAGTCTCCACCACGTCAGGAGCCACTTGGGGCGACATTACCTTCAGCAGTCCCTGTACCGACACCTTCCGACCAGGAGGTTAGGAGTGTTGTAGTTATGTTAGCACAGATGATGGCTGCTCAGCGTCAGCCAATGCCATCTACAGTTGCAGAATTATCAGGAGGGCCCGGTAGTTCGAGGGTCCGAGAGTTCTTAGCTTTTAATCCCCCACAGTTTACAGGTACGGACCGGACAGAGGACCCTCAGGATTTTCTGGATCAAATGTAGAGAATCTTCAGGGTTATGCATGCCACGCCTACCGAATCAGTTGAGTTGGCAGCATTCCGGTTACGGGATATCGCTGTGCTATGGTATGAAAGTTGGGAAAGGTCCCGAGGGAGAGATGTTTCCCCTCCCACCTGGTCCAGCTTTTCAGGAGCCTTTCTAGATCACTATTTGCCGCGGGAGATTCGACAGGCTCGGGTAGACCAGTTCCTGCATCTGGAGCAGGGGGCCATGAATGTTCGGGAATATTCCTTGCAGTTTGATTCCTTAGCCCGGTATGCACCGGCCTTTGTTGATACCATGGCATCCAGAGTACACCGCTTCATCATGGGGTTGAATCCAGAATATGTTGAGACTTGTATTACAGCCACACTGCGAGAGGACATAGACATTGCTCGAGTTCAGGCATTTGCCTAAAATATTGAGGGCATCAAACAGCGACAACGGGAGATCAGAAGGGTCAGTCAGGAACAGCGTCGCCGGGACAGGCCAGTTGAGTTATAGAGGGAGGCCCGGGGAGGATCCAGGCCACGATTGTTAGACAGGCCGCCCAGGCCCCCGCCTCCGCCACAGTCGCAGGGGGGTAGATTCAGCCGCAGGGGGCAGTCAGAGACTGGTAAAGGCTCGCAGATGGCAGATTCACTATTACAGAGGAGGGCGGAGCAGAGTAGGTATACCCTACCACTTTGCCCTATATGCAGTCGACGCCATCCTGGAGCATGCAGGTATGGTTCTACCGCATGTTATATTTGTGGCCAAGAAGGCCATTTGATGAAAGATTGTCCAACCAGAGGTCGAGCGGATCGGGATAGACAGGATAGGGCATCTGTAGGGTCACGAGCCACAGCATCCTCGACTGGGCGCAGGCCCTCAGTTTCAGCAGGCAGGGGTCGGGGCAGATCAGGGGCCTCCAGTATAGATGCGGGTCCAAGCCGCACATATGCCTTACCAGGGAGGCAAGATTCAGAAGCGTCGCCTGATGTTGTGATAGGTATGTTAACTATCTACTCACACCCTGCTTATGTGTTGATTGATCCAGGGTCTACTTTGTCCTACATTACTCCATTTGTGGCACGAAAGTTTAGTATTGCACCAGAATCATTGTAGCAGTCCTTCTTAGTATCCATGCCCATCAGTGACTCTATCACAGGTAGCCGAATCTACCGTGGGTGTACAGTAGAGGTTGCTGACCGTCCGACCACAGTAGATCTGGTCGAGTTAGAAATGATAGACTTCGATGCCATAATGGGTATGGATTGGTTAGTACCGTGCTTTGCCAATGTTGAGTGTTGGACCAAAACGGTCCGATTCCACTTCCCAGGAGAAGCAGTGCGGGAGTGGAAGGGCAGCACCGCTACGCCAAAAGGTAGGTTTATTTCCTTCCTTCAAGCGAGAAAGTTGATATCTAAGGGGTGTATTTACCATCTGGTCAGAGTTCAGGACGTCCAAGCAGAATCTCCGACACTCCAGTCTGTTCCAGTGGTGAATGAATTCCCTGATGTGTTTCCTGATGAGTTACCTGGTATTCCCCCGGAAAGGGAAATAGACTTTGCTATTGACTTGTTACCAGGCACTCAGCCGATATCAATTCCTCCCTATCGTATGGCTCCTGCCGAACTCAGAGAATTAAAGGAGTAGTTGAAAGATTTATTGGATAAAGGTTTTATCAGGCTGAGTACTTCACCGTGGGGTGCGCCAGTCTTGTTTATGAGGAAGAAAGATGGCTCGCTCCGAATGTGCATAGATTATCGGCAGCTAAACAAAGTTACAGTAAAGAACAAGTACCCGCTCCCCAGAATTGACGACTTATTTGATCAGTTGCAGGGAGCCAGATACTTTTCTTAGATTGACTTGCGGTCCGGATATCACCAGGTCCGAGTACGTGAGAGAGATGTTCCTAAGACAGCGTTCAGGACTCGATATGGACATTTTGAATTTCTAGTCATGTCCTTCGGGTTAACGAATGCCCCAGCAGTCTTCATGGACCTGATGAACAGTATTTTCAGACCTTTCCTGGACTTGTTCGTGATAGTATTCATTGATGACATTCTGGTGTATTCTTGCTCTGAAGCAGATCACCGGACTCACTTGCGGACAGTTCTCCAGATTCTCAGGGACCGTCAGTTGTACGCTAAATTTTCTAAGTGTGAATTTTGGCTTAACTCAGTGGCCTTTTTAGGGCATATCGTCTCAGACGCTGGTATACAGGTAGACAAGCAGAAAGTAGAAGCAGTTAAGTCATGGCCTAGGCCTACCACTCCAACTGAAGTTCGTAGCTTTCTGGGATTGGCAGGGTATTATAGGAGGTTCGTTGAAGGGTTCTCGACCATTGCGGCACCTCTAACCAAATTGACACAGAAAGCAGCAAAGTTTCAATGGACAGAGGCATGCGAGCAGAGCTTTCAGGAACTGAAAGATAGATTAACCTCCGCCCCAATGTTAGCATTGCCGGAAGGCACAGAAGGTTATTCAGTCTATTGTGATGCGTCAGGTGTCGGGTTAGGTTGTGTGTTGATGCAGCATGGTAGAGTAATCGCATATGCTTCCAGGCAGCTGAGGAAACACGAAAAGAATTATCCTACCCATGACCTAGAATTGGCCGCAGTAATCCACGCCTTAAAGATGTGGAGGCATTACCTGTACGGCGTCCATGTTGATATTTACACAGATCATAAGAGCTTACAGTACATTTTCACTCAGAGGGAGTTGAATCTGCGGCAACGCCGCTGGTTGGAGCTGTTAAAAGATTATGATGTGAATATTCTATACCACCCCGGAAAAGCTAATGTTGTAGCAGATGCCCTGAGACGTAAGTCAATGGGGAGTTTGGCGTATTTGCTACCTGAGAAACAGAAGTTAGCCGAAGAAATTCATCAGCTAGCTGGTCTAGCCGTTCGAGTAATGGAAATGGAAAATAATAGAGCAGTAATTCAGAATTCTGCTGTGTCATCATTAGTTACAGAGGTAAAAGAACGACAGTACGAGGATCCCGATTTAGTCCAGCTCAGATTAGAATTCGGGAAGGGAAGGAGACAGATTTCCAAGTGGCTGAGAATAATGTGCTACGCTGTAAGGGCCGTCTCTGTGTCCCGAATATTTCAGGGCTTCGCGGGCGGATCATGCATGAGGTGCATCACGCTCGCTATTCCCTCCATCCAGGAGCGATGAAAATGTACCATGACATCAGAGACATCTATTGGTGGCCAGGTATGAAAGCTGAGATAGCCGAATTTGTATCTAGATGTTCTAACTGTCAGCAGGTGAAAGCAGAGCACCAGAAATCGGGCGGTTTGACGCAAGATATAATGGTGCCTATGTGGAAATGGGAAGCGATAAACATGGATTTTGTAACAGGGTTACCCCGTACTAGATGCAAAAATGATTCCATTTGGGTAATAGTTGACAGGCTGACAAAATCAGCTCATTTCCCGCAAGTGAGGGCTACCTTCTCAGCTGAGGATTATGCCGAGTTATATATCAGAGAAATAGTTAGATTGCATGGAGTGCCGGTATCCATCATTTCAGATAGGGGAGCACAATTCACAGCTAGATTCTGGCAGTCGTTTCAGAAAGGTTTGGGAACGCAGATTAACTTGAGCATAGCATTCCATCCTCAGACAGATGGGCAGGCTGAACGTACAATTTAGACGCTCGAAGATAAGCTACGAGCGTGTGTGTTAGATTTTGGGGGTAGCTGGGATGAGCATCTTTCGTTAATTGAATTTGCTTATAATAACAACTACCATTCAGCTATTCAGATGGCACCTTTCGAGGCATTATACGGGCGAAAATGCAGGTCGCCGATTGGTTGGTTTGAAATAGGAGAATAAGCATTGGTTGGCCCAGACATTGTTCAGCAGTCAGAGGAAAAGATAAAGCTTATCCGAGAACGTTTACTGACTGCTCAAAGCCGCCAGAAGTCTTATGCAAACATGCGGCGCAGAAGTCTAGAATTTGCAGTAAATGACTGGGTATATCTGAAAGTGTCCCTGATGAAAGGGGTAATGAGATTTGGCAAGAAAGGCAAGCTTAGCCCGAGATTCATTGGGCCACATCAGATTCGACGAAGAATAGGATGAGTTGCATACGAATTGAACTTGCCTCCAGAGTTAGCATCTGTTCACCCAGTATTCCATGTCTCTATGTTAAGGAAGTTTGTAGGGGACCCTTCTACAGTAGTTCCAGTTCAAGATGTCTAGGTCACAGAAGAATTAGCAAATGAAGAGGTTCCCGTAGCTATCTTAGACAGACAGATTCACAGGTTGAGGACTAAAGATGTTGCATCTGTCAAAGTATTGTGGCGTAACAGGAACCGTGAGGAAATGACGTGGGAAGCTGAAGAAGATATGAAAGGCAGATACCCTCACCTATTTCAGGCCTAGTCAGGCGACAGGTATGTCCGTATTATTACTTATGCAGTACCTTATAGTTGTATGTGTGTGAATGAGAAAGATTGATACTTAGTTATCCAGTGGATCCTAGAATATTATGTGCAGTGCCGGTGTTGGACTTTTCTGCATTTCAGGTTTTTGCTATAGTCCATATTACAGGGGAAACTCTGCTGAAATTTTTCTAGGAAGTAAAGTAAGTAGTCCTCTAGATAACAGTGTACATTCGAGGACGAATGTTCTTAAGGGGGGGAGAATGTTATACCCCGTAGAATTCTCGGCACCTAAACGATCTATTCGCACTTTGGTTAAGCATATTTGAAGGCCATACGTGCTGGAGAAAGGCCTGGGAAAAGATCAGACGAGAAACCTATCGAACCATTGCGGAAGGAGCCGAGGCAGAGCCCCTCCGCAATGGCAGCGTGTCACGGAGGAGAGGCCTCCGCGTTGGCTCCGTGACACGTTGGCCTTGTCCAGGCCCAAGTATATAAAGCCCCACTTCGGTTTAAAATGATAAAAACATTTATAAACTTCCAGAAAATAGAGCAAACCAGTAGAGGGAGAAAAGGAACGAAGGAGATAATATAATTTTCGACTGATTATGCTGCTAAACGTTGTCCAAACTCAAATTAACTCCATATACTGAGGTATTTAGCGGCAGAGAGCATTCCTACGGATTTAGTTTCATAAAATACGACTGACGAATCGTCGAGCCACCGAGCTAAGGTAAGTGGAATTGCTCTAAATTAGTGTCTATGTGTTCTTAACTGTGAAGTGAATATTTCTCCCTTCTGGATCGCTGAAAAATAGCGAGTTTTCGACCGTCTTTCGATAAGCCTAAGTTTAGGCTATAAACTATATCGAAATTGACGTTGCCTTTTAAAGTAAAGCTGTATTTAGTATTAATTGACATAATTATGAATGCAGTTGGGAGAAAATAGTTGAAGTGCCGGCCGAGTCTCGTCCGACAGACGAATAATTCAAGGATAAGGTATGTAAAGCTAGTTCCCTCGGCAAGTTAAGTAATATCGGTACAGTATAGTAATTTACAGGCTAGTAGAATGTTCAGAAGTCAAGTGTTACGTTTATTGTGAATGTTGATACGATATTAGAAGCATCGAGTTGTAACTTGCGTGGAACTTACTAGTACGACATAGATTTTAATACAAGTGTTAGAAACTGCACAACATGCTCAGTATGTGAGGTAATATGAAATGTTAAGACATTATTGTATTCAGTTGAACCCCGCAAAGCGATGCAATATCCGTAAGGCATTTCAGAAATAAAACAGAAGGCTAAAATAAAGTTTAGAACGCATGTTAGGAATAGTAAATTACGTTAATACAGAGACTCAGTATACAACATAGTTTTCTGCAGAAACACTATATTTTGTATAGCATTTGCCCCAGTACAGTATGGCAGAAGATTATATTGTACATATACAATATTATCAGTCTCAGCATGAATTAAGTACATACATATTGCTACCACTAGTTCAGCATACAGTAGACACAGATACATTATAATTATTAGCTTCAACATGAGATATATATACAGATAGTATTACTAGTTGAGACTGTTATATTGTTTGGGGTTGGACTACCTAGCATCCATGACCGCCCCAGGGTTGATAGCTGTATCGACTCGTCCACCAGAGGACGAGGATACGTCGCTCTACGGAGTGGCATGCCGTCCCACAGGGGACGAAGATGGGATGCCAGTTTTCCCCATATTATGCCTTGGTCGGCTTTTACACACCCCTGTCGAGCGGATACGCCCGGGTGTTGATCCAGGAGTCCTTGGGACTCAGATGCAGTTATAGTCAGGGGCTCAGTGAGGCCAAGTGCATACCCAGGGGATCGGCAGGACGCTTACAGGGTTATAGGAGATGGGATGACCGGGGTAGGGGTGTAGATTCTGTGCTGGTTGTACCTCCCAGCTTATGGGGGCCGGGTAAGGTTTGTGTGTGCTATACTATGTTATGTTATGTATGTCATGTCACATTAGATACGAGTAGACCAGCAGTTGAGTGATAAGTCTCCAGGTACGACCCCTATTTCCTTTCAGTATAAACGAGAGAATGTATGACTTATATTATCAGACAGTTAATCTGTTCTCCCTACTTTAGTTTCATCAGTTACATTGGTGTCTTCAGATTTTGTTTTCAGTTATTGCTTTACATACTCAATACCAGCGGTACTGACGCCTGGTGGGGCGCTGCATTACTTGCCTGCAGGTACTCATAGACGAGCAGGCGATACTACGTGATTCCTGTTAGCGATCGAGTATTCAGCTCCTGTTATCCGGAGACTGAATTCCGGAGGTGTATTTTAGTTTCTTTTGTTGTATAGTACGGGTAGGTCGGGGCCCTGTCCCCATCATTTCTATTGCTATTCCTAGAGGCTTGCAGTCTGTATATATCTCCCTGTGGTCAGATGAGCCGGTTGTGTGAGGCCGTGCAGTTGTATAGCTGTTAGTACTCTTTCTTTCTTTTATATTGGCCGTGTGGGGCCATAGTTTGTCAGTAGTGGTGACCTTGCCGGTCACGTAGCTTTCTAGTATTTCATGATTGAGTTATAGATAACTAGACAGCATGGTGGCCTTGTCGGCCCGCATAGGTTTCCCTGAATTGATATGTTTTTGGTCAGCTGTTAGTACAGGTATAGGAGGCTATAGGCCAATGGGCCGGGGGCTGTGTTTACAGCCGTTATATAGCCCTTTGTTTCCAGAAATGTGAGTTAGAGCCAGCCAGGCACCAGATGTGCCCAGGCTTAGCGGTCCAACAGTTTAGGTCCTAGTAGGGCACCAGGTGCCAGTCATACCCCCCAAGGCGGGGTGTGACACAAGAATTACATCAAAGTTAGTCATGGATAACTCTATAAGGTTTGCAGAGGTAACCCTATGCAACGCAGTAACTGGGCATTCTCTATATACTCGTCTAGCTATGACCGAATCACCAACAGGGGTCGAAACTAAAAATGATTCTAACAAGGTCTCGGGACTAACTCCAAGGCTACTAGTAATGTAAGGAGTCATGAAAAACAAGGTAGCTCCCGGATCTAGCAAAGAATAAACATCAATATGAAAGACACGCAACATACCAGTGACCATGTCTGGAGAAGTCTCCTGCTCCTGGCGCAAAGCAAGGGCATAGAATTGATTTTGGCACTGTCCGCCACCTCTACTAGTCGATGCTCCCTGCAGAGCGGAATGGGCTAGAGCTGCTGCTATCTTGGTGTCCTGTGCACGATCCATATCATCGCTCTGTCTAGCATATGGGCACGCTCGGCGCATGTGCCCAGATCTACCACACCCATAACAAATATTTGAACCGGGCAAGCATTCCTCGGCATAACTCCTGCCACACTTCCCGCAGGCTGAAGAGGTATACTCTAACTGGGTGCCCCTCTAATCCCTAGAACCTGACACCCTGCTCCTCTGATCATCCCTGAGTCTGGACGGAACACTAGTTGATGATGGTGCTGGGACTAGTGATTTCTGCTAAAACTGTGGACGATAACCACCGCCGGACCTTTGATGCGAAAACCCATGGCTATCCGTCCGAGCCCTCTTTGCCTCTCTCTCCCTTGCATGAGCCACCTCCATATCCTGGGCGTACAACACTATGAGAGGAAATTCCATATCCTGGTGAAGCATGGAAGTCCTGCAATCCTTGTCTAAATAACCAGCCATACCATGAACGAATCGGCTCACCCGCACCCTCTGATCCATCACTAACTTTGGGGAGTATTTTTGACAAATGAATGAACTCAAGAGAATACTCTAGCACTATCATCTTTCCCTGCTTGAGGTTCACAAACTCAGCTGCCTTCAACCCCCTCATCTCCTAAGGGACGAACCTATCAAGAAAGGACATGTGGAACTCATCCTAGCTGATAGGGCCTGCTCCTGTTGACCTGCTGTCCTTCCATTGCTTCTACAAAATACGAGCGACCTCTTTTAGTTGATAAGAGGCCAAGTCAACACACTCCCCATTTTTCACCCTTATAACCTAGGTAACCTTCAAGATCCCTTCAATGAACTCGTGTGGATCCTCGTCCACCTTTGACCCCGTGAACTCAAGAGGGTTCATCCTCAAGAAGTCTCTAATTCGAGTCGCCGCTGCATTGCCGTTATGTGGGACCTGCACAACAGCCTGCTAGTTGACCTAAGCAGTCAAGTCCTGCGCCAACATCTGAATAGCCGCCCGAAACTCAGTGTGGTCAGCTAGCTCTAGTGCTTGGGGCTCCCGAACAAGTAGGGCTTGCTGATGCCCATGGTCATTGCCACCTCTGTGGCCTTCATCATTTCCATTCCTCCTTCCGTTCGTTCATCTAGGAGCCATAATTTTGCAGTCGAAAATAGCACGAATTAGAAGGATGGAGAAGCTTTTCATCGCACGACATAGAACATGAAGGAAGGGAACGTTTCCTAAACGTCTAGTAGCCTCTTCGTCATAGGAATGACGTGCTTCACACCCATGAAAAAATACTCTACTTAACGTGGCTGTCAGACACCCTAGGACACTCCAAACCTATTGCTCTAATACCAAGTTTGTCACGACTCGAATGTACACCCGGATCGTAGACACAATATAAGGGACCCTGTGAGACCCCAAGTCGACCCATGGCACATGCGTATAGCTAATCTCATTTAAATAGCTGGAATACTAAATATAAAACATAGTGGAAACGTAACCATAGAATAACATCAAAATATACTAGACGTACACATAAGCTGAGTACTACATACTTATCTGAAAGCCTCTACTACATATGATGGGTTGATGGGACAACATCCCTAACTAACCCGAATAATACTGATACACAAGATAACATAAAAGTTTTTCAATGGTTCTCGAAACATGAGGACTCACCGATAAGCTGAGAGCATAAACTGATATGGACTAAGGATGAGGATGAGCCTGAGATTTGGACCCTGTATCATGAAACAAAACAACATAGAAAGTATGCGGTCAGTACATGGAATGTACCGAGTATGCAAGGTTAGTAAAACGGACATTTAAAAGTCGAATAAAACTCATATGTAAATGTAGGAGAAGGACATCATGCATATATCATATACTCCATAAGAAAACATAACGCTCAAGGCTTTCAAATCATTCATAAAGCATTCATAATCATAATCGTAAGTAAACTTTATCAAAACATAACTTGAGCCAATAACATAAATATAAAAATGCATAAAACATGCCGAACAATGGGAGGACTCGTCATAACCGACACCATCATGGTAGAGCCTTTCATGATGCCCCACTATCTCACTCAAATGGGCAGAGCCGACCCTGGTTTGTCGAGCGAGGGTCGTGCATTAGGCGTGATATCACATTTGAGGGGATTATTATCAATACATCATATCATTTAGAAATCCACAGTGGTATGTGGTTATGAGACACTGGCGTAGTCCTTTGAACGCCAGGCAGCTCGGTGCTAGACACGGCTCCCAAAAACATGCATATAGGCTCATACGTAAATTAATATCATCATTCATTAAGATTCATTGGTTAAAATATAACATTTATCATTATTGATACCCTTTAAACATGCTTAGCCAAGAATCATAGGCCCTTTACATCCGTCAATATTATAAATCGATAAATAAAGTAATTCACTTCGTAAATCATACATCATTCTTCAACATGTGGGCATTGCCCAATACTTCATCATATTCAATTCTTCAAAATATGCTCATAAACATGGGTAACTTGAATTCATGCTTTTCTGTCATCAATAAATTCAAAAATATTGCATATTCATCATAAATCATAACTTTCATGAACATTCATCAAATGGGCATTTTAGATTTAAAAAGCTTGAAACATGATTTTAAAGAAAATAATATAAAACATTCCCATCATTCATAATTCAACAATTAAAACTCAATTAGATCATACCTATAAAGAGAAATCACATTTTCATGCTCTTGGGTAAAACCCCATAGAACTTAAATAGGAGAATTCATGATTTAAATCAACATTTGGGCATGGGTGTGAAAGGATTTCACTCATTCTAAACCCTACATACTTGGGGATGGACTGATTTCAAAGTTCCTTGAAAACCCACAAAGAAATTGATGGAAACTTGAAGGAGAAGACCTTAAATCTCCATAAAACCTCTCTAAAAGCTCTTGCATGGGAATGGATATGTATTTGGGACTTAACCCACCATAAAGACCCTATTCCGACCTTTAAAAAGACATAGTTTAGGAAATTACGAGAAGGCCTTTACTAAATCATAGAAAATAACTACCAGGTGACCCTAACAGGTTACCTGACGACTCGCCAGGATGGGCAATGACTCGTCGTGTGTCCTGTTAAGTACACTACCTCATCCTCCATTAATATTCCATAGGCTTTCTCATGACCCATCTCACGAGTTGTTGGGATAGGCCACGACTCGTAGGGTCCCATCCGTTAGGTACACTGGGAGCTTCTTCTAACTAAACCCCTACCTCAACCCACGAGTGACATGATGACTCGTGGGGACTGACCACGAGTCATTATCTCCCTTGTGGGGACCTCAATCCTTCCTTTATTCCAGGCCTGCCCACGAGTCACTTGATGACTCGTGGGGTCTCCTCACGAGTCGTCCCACGACTCGTCCTGTGCCTGTAACATAAATTTTAGAATTTTCCCGTTTCAACTCCCCGGTTCGATCTTTGAGCTTCCGAGGTATAATAGACGTACTCTTGTAGACATGGAGACCGGACAACTAAAATTCTGGTTGAACAATGAAGAGGTAATATTTAATGTGTGCCAGTCCATGAAGCAGCCAAATGAAATGCGGTTGGTCTTTGTGATTGATATTGTGGAAGCTGAACTCCCAATCATGCCTATTGAGGAGTTGGTGACTATTGAGGATTTAGCAGCAGTTTTGATGAATGTTAATGCTGAGGAGATCTATGGGAGTGATGAGATTGTGAATCCACTTGCTAGTATGGGGTCATACATTTATGCTCCGAACAATATTGATCTTGATCTTAAAAATCATGTGCCCCACCACTAGCCAAGCCATCTATTCAGGAGCCTCCAATATTGGATCTCAAACCACTCCCATCTCACTTACAATATGTATTTTCGGGGACTGAAAACACTTTACCGGCCATAGTTACAGTTGACTTGGAGGAATGACAAATAGAGGCTTTGGTCTCCATTCTAAAGAGATATAAAAAAGCCATTGGGTGGACCATTGCAGACATTATTAGGATCCCATCCGATATTTGCACATAAGATCCAGCTGGAGCCAGATTATATTCTGAGTATCTAGCATCAGCATAGGTTGAACCCACCTATGCAAGAGGTGGTCAAGAAGGAAATCATCAAGTGGTTGGATGGGGTTGTGGTTTACCCTATTGCTGATAGCAAATGGGTGAGACCAGTTTAGTGTATGCAAAACAAGGGAGGTATCACCATGATCCTAAATGCTTACAATGAGCTCATTCCACTTATACCAGTCGCCGGTTAGAGAGTATGCATGGACTATAGGATGTTAAACCACTGGACATAGAAAAATCACTTTCTTATGCCACTACTTTCTTGATGGTTATTCGAGGTGCAATCAGATCTCTATAACTCCCAAAGACCAAGAGAAAACCACTTTCACATATCCCTAGGATACATTTTCTTTTAAGAGGATGTCGTTCGAGTTATGTAATGCTTCCTCCACTTTTAGTGCTGCATGATGTCCATATTTTCTGACATGGTGGAGGACACCATTGAAGTCTTTATGGATGACCCTTTGGTAGTAGGTGATTCATTTGGTTATTGTTTGGCTCATTTGAGCAAGGTGCTGCAGCGAAACCTAGAGCATAATTAGGAAAAGTGCCATTTCATGCTCAAAGAAGGTATAGTGCTCGGCCAAAAGATTTTTGGTAAGGGCATTGAGGTGGAAAGAGCAAAGACCAATGTAATTGCTAGTCTACCACCTTCTATTTCTGTGAAGGGTGTTAGAAGCTTTTTGGGGCATGCATGATTTTGTAGGAGATTCATCAAGGATTTCTTAAAGACTGCACATCCCTTGTGTAAGTTTGTGTTTGATGATGCATATCTGAAGGCTTTTGAATGCCTAAAGGAGAGATTGGCCACTGCCCTGATCATAGTGGCACCTGACTGGTCCTTATCGTTTGAGATTATGTGTGATGCAAGTGGAGTGGCCCTGGGAGTTGTTTTGGGCCAAAGACGTGAGAAGATTTTTCACCCAATCTATTATGCTAGCAAGGCTCTTAATGCAGCATAGAAAAATTACACCGTGATGGAACAGGATTTTTTGGCTGTAGTGTTTGCATTCGAGAAGTTTCAGGCTTACATGCTTGGAACTAAGGTGATAGACCATACAGACCATGCAACTCTAAGATATCTGATGGCAAAGAAGGATGCCAAACCGCGGTTGATTCGATGGGTTCTGTTGCTGTAAGAGTTCGAGTTTGAGGTTAAGGACCAGAAAGGGATGGAAAATAAGGTGGCAGACCACTTATCGAGATTGGAGGAAAATGCAGCTCTTAGAGATGAGTTTGACATAGATGATGTATTCCCTGACGAGCAGGTTTTGGATGCTTCCCAAGACCTCATCCCAAGATATGCAGACTTCGCGAATTATCTGGTGAGTGATGTGTTACCGGAAGATTTATCATTTCACCCGTGGAAGAAATTTATGTTTTATGTGCAGAAGTTTTTTTTGGGATGAGCCTTACTTATTCCGCAATGTGTTGATGAGGTGATTCGAAGATGCGTGCCCAAGGTAGAGATGTTGAGCATATTAGAGGCTTGTCACTCATCCCCTATTGGGGGTCACCACAGCGGGATCCGCACAGTCCACAAAATTCTGCAATATGTGTACTATTGGCCAACAATTCACTAGGATACACATGATTTTACAAAGGCATGTGATGCATGCCAAAGGCAAGGAGGCATATCAAGGAGGCATGAACTCTCTCTTACTCCCATCCTTATTATTGAGCTATTTGTTGTTTGGGGCATTGATTTCATGGGCCCATTTATGAGCTCAAACGGGAGAAGTACATACTTGTAGCTGTGGACTATGTTTCGAAATAGGTGGAGGCAATTGCGCTTCCAAACAATGAAGGTAAGAGTGTCACAACATTCTTGAAACGGAATATTTTTCCAGATTTGGGACTCCTAGAGCCATCATTAGTGATAGGGGTTCACATTCTACAACCGGTTGTTTCAGACTTTGCTGGAAAAATATGGGGTGAAACACAGGGTGGCACACAATCTAGTGGGCAAGTTGAAGTTTCTAACCGGGAGATAAAAACCATCCTAGCAAAGACTGTAAATGCCGACCAGACAGATTGGTCAAGGAAGCTAGATGATGCGTTATGGGCTTATCGGACCGCATTCAAGACCCATGTATGTATGTTTCCGTATCAGCTTATGTATGGGAAAACATGTCATCTTTCGGTCGAACTCGAGCACAAAGCTATGTGGGCGCTCAAGAAGCTGAATCTGAATTGGAGTGATGCTGTGAAATTAAGGCTTGATCAGTTAAATGAGCTAGACAAATTTCGTTTGAAAGCCTATGAAAGTTTAGAAATTTAAAAACTGAGGATGAAAATTCCACATGACCGGGAGATTGAGCAGAGAGAGTTCAGCCCTGGTGATATGGTGTTGCTATTCAATTCTAGGCTTCACTTGTTTCCTAACAAGTTCAAGTCCAAATGATTGGGACCATTTCGAGTTGTTCTAGTATTCTCCTATGGGGCAATTGAATTGGAAAACCATAAAGGAAAACGATTCAAGGTGAATGACCAATGGGTGAAGGCATATTTGGGAAAGAGCGAAGAAATTAAACTGGTGGAACTTTAGGCTGTGGGAGAAGTCTGAGTAACCCATGGACTTACATCGTGTCACAATGTTAAATCCGGTGCGGCATGGTAGGCAACCCATGGAGGTATCTTGGTGAAGTATGAGTAATCAAGATACCCGCTTCATGCTGCAGCATTAAATCCGGTGCTTCTTGGGGGGCAACCCAAGTTGAGATTGTACTGTGATCACAGTTGTTAAAGTGTGCAGGTCTAAGGAAAAAAAAACCCGGATGATTCAGCTCAGGTCTGAAACCATGAGTCTCAGAATGGTCATTATAAAATGGCACGACTCATGGTTTCCAATCTTTGTTACTATCTAGAGTGACCTATCTCAGAGTCAAACCAACGAGCACTCAGAACTGATCGTTCTTAGCCCAAATGGGGTCGTGGTCTTGCCCATTCTAACAACTTCCTATAGACCTGATATCCATGGAAAGAACCTATGATTGCACAGTACGGGTCATTGTTAATACAACTGGCCCGTCCTATGTGCCTGTAGGTTCCACAGGTAAGTTTTCTAAAAACTCTAATAACGGTAAGAAAGAACGGGCCATTGTTAGCTTACACAACCCATTAGACGAGTCGTGGCCAAAATTAAAAAATTCCTATGCTCGACCCGACTCGCCCAGACATATTTCATTTAAAAATGCCATACACCCAACTTCCCACAACTTAAAAATTCAAAATCAAAGAAAATATTTGGCCATTACTCCCTCCCAACTACAACAGAACCCCAAAAGAAGAACACTGCCCCCAAAATCGACATCCCGCTATTGTTGAAAAGCTTGAATTCATCGTTACCTGCTAAAGTAAGTTCAAAATTTCTCATTATACTTTATGTTGTAAATGTATGTGTACTTCATCATTCTAATCGTGGATACGTATCGAGTTAAAGAGGAATCGAGTTTGCTTCATTTCTATTCGAGCTTGTATCCCTCATGATACCCTAATAATGAAATTCAACAACTAAGGAGGGAGTATGGCCATATTTTACAAAGGAAGAAAAACCTAATAACTAGCCTAACTAACCTGTGTAATAGGACAAGGTGAGGGCAGGCTGCACAACCCAATCAATGACCCATTGTACCCCACAACTGCTCGTTGATTGAGTTGTTGGGACTGCTCAAGGATCCCATTTACTAGTCTATCACAATGATTAATTCAATGGACCGTTGGTTCACCTAAAGGATCATTGAATTAATTATTGTGTAAAGTCCCGTGCCTAAGCCCTGTACCCCCTCCTACAGACCAATAAAAAAACCATTTTATCTTACAATCGACCGTTGTATTGGCTCGTAGATAGAAACAGAAGACAATTTTTAGAGAATGATTCAACGACCGCAGCAACGGGCCGTTGTTTCCTACAATGACCCGTATTGATGGTCGTCTATTTTGTCAGAAAATAGATATAACTTGTCATGCTTTGGTGAGTCTAACAATGTGTCTCACAGGTACGATGACTTCAACAGGAAACAAAATGCAGGAGGAAGCTGCCGTATGGAAAGAAATTGCTAAAAGGAAGTAGCCCCGCGATGAGTCAGAATCAGATAGCTCTAGTGGTTCAGATGTGCAGTACAACATTGAAACCTCTGACGAATCTCTAGTGGTACCACTAGGGCAAATTCAAAAGCCTAGGAGGCTGCATCGGCTATTGCCTCACCTCCCCAGTCTGAAGAGGGAGGTGAAGAGGCCGAGGCTGATGGTGAACACCCTCCTACGAATAATGCAGAAGAGGGAAATGATGATGCTGAAGAGTCAGGGGATGACGATTCTGACGCAGAGAAGATGGGTAACAAGGATAGTGTTGCTGAAAAGTATGACAATCAATTGGATGGATTTTACCCCGCCACCACACTAGAAGCAAGGTCAGAAATATGGTTTGTACAGGTCTCCAGGGATATGTATTATGCAGGGCTTGCTCTTAATGTGAAAGGGAATCCCAGCCATAGTATTCAGGAAGAGCCCAAGATTCAGATCAATGCCCTGAATGAAGTACCAAAGCTCAAACGGCTCTTTGAGGGCTACAACATGTATTAGATGGCCAAGACTCCGGGAAAATACAACATGGAGATAGTGCATGAGTTCTACACAAATTACTACTGGCCCCTGGAGATAAAAGCCCCTCAAAGAATGCAATTAAGAAGGAGCCCATTCAAGACTCTATTAGGGTGGGAGCTATCCTAGTCGACATATCTGAGCGGACCATCACCAGGGTCTTGATGGGTGGTGACTATATAGTGTCGACTCGAACTATTGAATATGATTACCAAATGGAGGCAATGAAGGGGATCAGAAAATTGAGCATCGATAACAAAATGGTGATACTTTCAGTGGATGGCAAATATTACTGCTGAAGATAAGGAAGGAGCAGAATGGGTCACAGGAAGGAAACCAATATACAAGGCATCCCTGAATTTTTTAGCAAAGTCATGGTGGTCCATCGTCTGACATCAGCTCATGCCTACAGTGAATGATAATGTTTTGAGTGCAGATAGGGCATCTTTGATGGCATGCATTATGTATGAGTACCTGCTGAACCTTCCTCGAATTATTGCCACCGAGATTTAGGAGCGGGCGGTCAAAGATCACACTACACTCTCGTTCCCGAGGTTGGTTTATCAACTATGGATGGAGTCTGGAGTGCTTGTCTTCAAAGATATTGATTATATGATTATAAACATCAGAACGACAGACGTAGCATTGATTAAAGATGAATCCGAATCCAGTGGCCAGGGTCCAAATTCCATTTGGTGGACCTAAATTATGTGAGAGTGCACCGAGAGAAGGTGAGCAGGGTGACAAATCCAGCCAGGTTGAGCAGTCCATGGAGTTTCCTACCACTCAAGCCGATGATGCCGCAACAACCATTCCTATTCCATCAGGAAGCACAGCCCAATCCATTCCCATTGGATACTTGTTGGTCCCTGAGAGTGACATGAGAAAAATGTCCAAAAGATTGACAATTGGGGAGCGAAAGATTGACATGTTGCTCGAGCAAGTTAAGCCATGGATCAAAAAAGAAATAGAAGATGCAGCACAGGGGTTACAAATGAGATTGGATGGTTTTGAGGTACGCCTTAACCAGTTTCGGTCTGAGGCTTAGACTCAGGATTGGGACACAATAGAGAGAGAGCTAGCAGCGTTGAGAGCCTCCGTGCTAGAGTTTTCATCTATACGTACTCTACTTTTACCACCATAGGCTTTGTCAGTGATAGAGGAGGACCTAGATGTAGAGATTCCTCAGTTCTTTGACCTCGAGCCGGCCCCACATGAAAAAGGTAAAAAGAAGCGGGCCACTGATGGAGCGGAGGATGAGGAAAGAAGAAAACGAAAGAAGGAAAAGAGGGCATTGAAAGTTGCCCTCAAAGAAAGCTGACACACCACCGATGTGCATGAGAGAGAAATACTGGAGTGGGTTAAAGGTGCCGGTAGTTCTAGTGTGCGAGTTGTTCTCGAGGAGAGTGGGGGAAAAATTAATTCCCCATACGAATCGCTTCATAGAATGCACAGGTCATAGCTGATGCTACTGCTACACAGGCTGGAGTCGTGACTGAGACTCCAGCTGTCGTTGACTAGACCACCGGCGTCTAGGACACCTAGGTACGTCCCTATTCTCATGTTTTACTTTTTGAATGCATCGAGGAAGTCGCATGGTTTTTTTGATGGGGGTGGGGTAGTACTTGATTTTTGTTGAACATAATGTAAAGGTTTTTCTTGCCAGATGTCTTTTCCCTTGGGTGTACTTTATCTAGTAGAACTGGCATGTTTAGGGTTGTTATTTTGTTTTGTTGGTTAACTGGGAGAAGAATAGGAGGCATAAGAGCAGTAAAAAAAAGCATGTGATGAACTGATTTTATGATGTATGTTAAAATGACACCCTTCCTAAATGCTTTTGTGTGAATATACTTGTGTTGTGATGTGTGACCATTATGTATCTTTGTATGGAATCATAGGTATCGCTAGGATAATTAATGTCAAAGCTTTGCATGAATCTGGTGGTTGGAACTTAGCTGTGAAATCAAGTCCTTGTGTGAGTAAGACATAGAGTTAGTTCGGCTGTGTGTGTCAATCTAAAACTTGCCTGGTCGGTCATACCGAGGTGTAGGATGGGAGATTAGGAAAGAATTCTAGGCTGTTTTTGATGAATAGTCCACTTTAGCCTTAAAAGAACTACCAAATGGAAATAAATATCCCTAGATCCCAATTTTGAGTTTAAATTGACCTTTTTCTTGTTGAAACTAATTCACCATCCTGCTTTGATGATGATGAACCCGTTTTGGCCCTAGTCCCTACTTAGACACTGTGAACCTCAACTTAGGCAAATTTCCTAAGCTGAGGTGGCTATTATAGGGGTGAAGAAGAAGAGTAGGGTGGAAAATAATTGAGGAATGCAAACAAAAAGGCAGGTACGGTGTGCATAATGAACTCCGAAATTGAAAAAAAAGAAAGAGAAAAAGAACAAAAAGAAAAATGAAAGTGAGAAAGAAAAAAAATGATGAATTCTTGAAAGAAGGAAAACCGCAACCGTAGTTGCAAAAGAAAGTAAGAAAAGAAGAAAGAAAGGGGAAAAGGGAAAGATGTGAAAAAGAGGTTGAGAAGTGCTGAGTTGTCACATTGTTTTAACCCGGTAGGAGGGAGTTTGATTGAGTGAACATCTTATTTGTTTTGTGAGTTTGGACTGCTATGCATCTCCTAGGTTTCCTCTAGTTAAGCATCTCCATAGGTTAATTTTATTTTGTTTACCTGAGGACATGAAACATGCTAAGTTGAGGGTGTTGATGTGCCGTGAATTTGCAGCACTAGAGATTCTTAAAACTCTATGAATGTTCATGACTTTAGGTACATTTATGTGGATATGATGCGTTTTGGTAGTTTTGCAGGTAAAATAGGTTGTGGGAGTCAAAAATGAGAAAAAGGACAGAACAAAGCAAAAATGCCTCAGACGAGCTGTATGTTATACACAAGAAGCCCTAAGATCAGACCTGGGAGTTTAAATGGAGAAAAAGGACTTTCTGCACTAGGTCACTGAACGGGTCATCCTGTGACCCGTCATGTTGACCATGAGTCATTAAGTGACTCATGGTGGAGGATTTGACTTGAGTTGGAAAATGTTGGTTTGAGACCCCACAGACATGACCATAAGTCGTGGTCAGTCCCCATGACTCATTGAGTCAGTCGTGGTCAAGGGTTTTGGAAAGGTGAAGGATGGTTGGTAGTGTACCCTATGGTTGGGCACCACGAGTCGTGGTCAGGCACCATGACCCGTCAAGTTAGTCGTAGTCAGGTGGTGGGTAGGATCTTGAGGTGTTGAGCAGTGGAGGTAACGAGTGGTGACCACGACTCGTGGTCACCAATGATGATCTGTTTGGACCCTCGTGGGGATCCTTCTAGGAAAAGTGGCAGTGCATGCGACAACAACTGGTGACGATTCGTTCCCTGGGTAACAACTCGTCCAGTCCCTTGTGGGGAATGACAGTCAGTTAATTTCTACGAATTTAATAAGGACTTTGTTCGGTGCTTTGGTAGGGTGTTAAAACCGACACGCAAGTGCACGTGGTCAAACAAGTAATAAAGTGGCTAAGTAAGCCAAGTATCGATCCAAGGAGACTCTGGATAAGTAAAATTGCCTAAGTACAATATATTCTTATCTTATTTCTAATTATGCTAACAACAACGTAACCAACAGTTAAATAAGTTTTTGTTTAGGAAATATATATACTAAAACTATTAACAATTATTTACTGTGAATTGAAACTATGGATATGAGCATGCCAAGGTTAAGAACAAGCAATGAATTTGACGATAATCACAATTTGGTTAATCTTTTCTTCATGTTGCTAGCTAAGAACATTAGCCGAGAAATTAAAACTCTCGTATTTAATTTCACTTTAGAATCATAAACCATTCGTCTACATTTCTGTGATCAAATGCAATTTATGACCTAGCACTACAATTCCGGTTCCTAAATTGACTAATACGGCTTTCAAGTATATTTCTATCAGGAAAGCACATCAAAACCCAATTTTCCCAAATCAAGTTAAGAACAATACCCTATTAATTCACAACTTTCCAATTTCATGCTCTCTCGAGTGAAATTGGACTTTTTAGATGTACATTAGTATCGGCCACACACTAATGTAGTAAGAACAAGAATTAATAGAACAACATGGAAGAAGAAGAAGAAAACCATATAATTAACAATCAAAACTCATCACCATTATTCAAAACCTCAACAAGGAAGAGAATTAGCCACTCATTTGTGGACTAATCATCCTAAAACAAGTGTAAATCATACATACAATTGATTGAAAGAAGAAAGGAAGAGAAGAAATCCCTTAGCTTTTTCGTCCCTCAACTGCTTCTAACCTACGTCCTTGCTCCACCAAGTCTGAATTTATTAAAAATAAGCTAAGTGTTCTATTTATACTAGTGGAAATTTTTCGCGGAATAACAAACAATGTGTCACGGAGGTCAACGCGGAGCACTGCCTCTGTGACACAGCGTGGACGCGGACCCTCTCTGGAATTTCAGGGTCCGGGATTATAGCCTCAACGTGGCACGGAGGCCAACGCGGAGGCCTATCTCCGTGCCACGGAGCTGTCGCGAGGCCTCACTGGAATTTGCCAATTAATTTCCCCTCCAGGCAGTGTGCCTCCGCGATGGTAGCGTGGCACGGCTCCATCGCGGAGCCCCTTTACTTTGCGCATTCCAATGTCTTCTCCATGCTCGCATCCAAGTCCAACTCCGATATACTTCCAACATGCATTTTAGCTCCTAAAAATCATATTTTCCTGCAAAATAAATGCTAATCATGTTGGTTAGTATAAATTCACATTTTATTACCAATTACATGAGAATATATACATATTGCACACAAACAAGGCGAAAATAATACGTTTGAGTATCACTTGGGCATATAAATCTGCCCAAGATCCCTTACCCCACACTTAAATCCTTGTTCATCCTCGAACAACACATACACAACTCATGCAAATTACATCCCAACCTTTGTCACTATGGTGCGACAATTTACACTACGGTCATACTGATTATTCAATTTCTTGCAAATCATCAAGAAAACATGCATGGTCTTACAATGCAATGACCTTTCATACATCAAGACTTCCTAGACTTTACGAATTGACTCTCGACATCGGCAAACTCATGCAAATCAGCTAATCAAGATATCCGACACGAAAATCAATCTTTCATCAAGCATGTGCCCTCACAACTCAAGAGAAGCTTCCCCTTTTATGTTCATGCAACACACAAACATTCAAGTAGGGGCATGTAAAAATTAATTTCACTCTCTCTCCCAAAAGAATTCACATGCATCATGTCATGACCCATAGGCTTGCCCTTAGTGTATTACTCCACTAATATAAGGAAATGCAATGTAAGATCACGTAGGACTTTAATGGGTTGTAACGGGGCTATGGAACTAGTATATATATTGGATTAGCCAATAATAGTCGCTAGCATCCTTAAGCGCCTTTTCAACACATTCCCATCGACTCATGGATATTGTTCTTCTTTTTCTCTTTTTCACCATCCCATTCATGCTTGTTTACTTTTGTATGGCCCATTTCCTCAAACACACTTGACACAACAACAAAGGGTTTCCATGCACCTTTATTATCATTTCATTATACCAAGTGCCTCTTCAACCTCTTCTTTTCTTTCTTCACTCTGCTTTTCTTTTCTTTCCACTCTTCTCACTCTTTGACACTTTGGGAAAATTTTTCTTTTCTTCTTGAGCGCGTAAGAGTTTTGTGTAGACTTTACGGCTAATGAAAAGAAGGAATAAAGCTTAGTTTATACAATTTTGGACAAAAGAAAGAAAGAAACGGCTAAAGGCTCAACGGGCTGACTAGGGTATACAATCACATAAAAAGGTAGAGTATGACAAGAAAGAAAAATAGAAACTCTCGGTTAAAACAAAGAAATGCCTACATCCTTTCCAACACTACACCCCCTTCATTTCGTTTTGCACACACACCAGGAAAGTTCTAGACACTTCACAATAGCATGGAATAACAATACCTCACTTCACACACTTCATGCACATGCTCGATTCAAGATGCATTCACAGACTCTTTAATTAGCCAATTGCATGAATTCCAAAATTAAGCCTCAATCATACCGAATCAAATTCTACAGCCTAGGTAACTCAACATATTTACAAAATTGCATGCTTTCAAATGAATCACTTTTACATTTTGAACATCAGTTACAACACGCAATGAAATTTTGCAACCATACCGCAACTACAGGTTCATTGATGCAATCCACCCAAGAAAAACTGAAAATAAATTAAAATCCTACTCCTACCGACTACATTTCCCTTAAGACGGTCGTCATCCATCCATCATAGGGAACGGTCACTAACTTTGACATTGGTTCAATGGGACTATTCTCAGTAAAAGAACCGAAAACAAACTCCGAGAAACCCAAAAATAAAAATCGAAAAAATTTTGCAAAACATCGATCATGTCGATGGAAAACTATTTACAAAATATTTTGATAAGTGCAAAATATTTTCGCAAAAATTTTGAAAAATATCGATCATTTCGATATACAGAAATATTTACAAAATATTTACCTTGGCAACCATAACTTTTCAAAACACACATCATTAACCACAAAAAATATATACAGATACAACACAAATCAGTTCACAACAGGGAAACATAAACATACATACAAACCAAGGAAAAAGCATACAGCAGATTAGCCCAGCCCCAGCACCTAACTACTTCCCACCCCACACTTAAATCGAACACTGTCCCCAGTGTTCACAAAAATTAAGATCACAAAATTTCGGGTGGTGGAACTCCCTGCTCAGTCGAAATATTCGACTTCTTCATCCGGTGCTGCTACCTCGTCGCCCATGTCTGAGTCAGCTCCATCATCGTCATCGGACTCCACATCGGAGTCCTCCCAACGTGTCTCCTCGTCAGTGGGGACATCGTCATCAGTAGGCTCAACGAAGGTTGGTCCCACTCGACATAAGGCTCTGGCGTTCTCGCCAAATGGGTAATCCAGCTCCAACTGCCATAACTCTTCCTCGGTGGCTGGTCTCCCACCAATCCGGAGCTGAAGCATCTGCATGCCAAACATACGTGCCATGTACTGATCGTCACGAGCATGTCGCTCGCCCAGTGTCAGCACTGGCCCATGTGTGGTGTCGGGGGCCTTAGTTTTTGTCACATCGAGGGCCCTCCGCTCCAACTACTGGATGTAATCCAAAGCCTCTTCCTCGACATCGAGGCCTCGGAGGAAGGTGGTGATGAGTCCGCCGAACCCATATCTGTGGCCCTGGTGTAGTCGGGCTCTCTTCATGGCGGATATGATAAACGGCCCAACATTAATCTCCAGCCCTTTCATAAGGGCATACACCAAGCAGACACGGTCCCGAGTCACATCCATCATGTGAACTCCCGGGATCAAGCAAGAACATACAATGTTCAGCCATATTCTGGCCTCCCTGTTCATCTGCGAATAAGGCAGAGTCTGGTGGTAACCCCTCTCCTTATGTCTACTCCATCGGGCTGTGGATCGAGCCCCACGCAACGTACGTCTGATGTCGGCGTATGGTGGGGTGATGATTAGCTGGCGTAGAACGTGAGCATCTGTGTCCCGCGCTCCAGCGATGGCATTAAATTGCTGGGGTTCCAGAGTGACAATCTGCCCTCTGATTTTTATTGTGTGGCTTCTGATGGTCGGGTTCCAATTTGTGTAGAACTCCCGGACCAAATGTAGGTTGCACTCCTTGGGCTCCTGAAATATAAAGCTGAGCCCAGCTGCTTCAATCCTCTGCACAATACGGGGGAACTCCTGTGCTAGTGGTTCCCGTGCAATATATTCCTCCGGGAAGTACTTGCTTTCCTTATGCTTAGCATACCACTTCTTCCCTTCCTCGGTTACCCACCTTGTTCCGTATTGGCAACGTTGGCCACGCGGAACAGCTGGTGCAGCTGGTACTGCGGTGCCCATTCTCATTCTTTTCCTCCCGGTGCCAGAAGTAGAAGCACCTTTGCCCTTATCCTGCCTACTCGCCATTGTACCTGTCAATATACATAAACAAGCACAACGTTAAGCTAAATACATGTTAACTTCGGCTAAGGTCGGGTTACACAACGTTTATCCCACACATAGTCCTTAGCTGCTTTTACAAACTATGGCAAGGATAACTCAATTTACACCAAAACAATCAACTATACAATTTATGCTTAGTGCGTTCACAAAAATTTCGACAGCATAACGCTTAGTGTACTACTCAGACTTCATACAGCTAATCCCAATCCTACTATCGCTAACAATTCAACCATCGCACTAAGCAACAAAAACAACAAATAAAAACAACGACAAAAGTTCTATATATACATACAAATCCAAATAATCAAACCAATTTGCACAATTTCCACATTTTCCCCAAAAATTCGAGAATTCGTCGTCTTTTACATTCAAACAATATTTACACCGACTAATCTCAATTCCCAAACACACCCCGGCATCTAATTCACCGAATTATCAAATTACCCAAGTCAATTTCAACAACCTAAGCCCTAGAATTCAATTTTACAATCAATTTCGAATTATTCACGCAGTCGACAAGTTCAAACGCTAATAACAACATTCCGAACATTCATCAATCACAAATAATTCAATTTCATGCTCAATTGCTACTTAGGATGATATATCTCACCTCACCTGCCTAAATTCGACTAAAATCGCCAAAACTTGGAGGGAAACGAGGAAAACATACCTTTACGTTGAAGAACCGAAGAAACTTGATGATTTCTTTGCTTAGTGGCGTGGCACGTTGATTGGGGAGGGGGATTTGGGTGTTTGGTCGCCGAGAGGACAGAAATGGGGAGAAAGGGCAAGAAAATCGGGGTTAATTTAAAGAAAAACACACGGGTCACCCGGCAACCCGGTGTGACCCGACACCAAATATAAGGCAACGTGTCACGGAGGGTAACGCGGAGCCCCTCCTCCGTGACACGGAGCCAACGCGTTGGCTTACTGGAAATTTTAAAAATCCAGATTTTACCTTCAATGTGTCACGGAGGGTAACGCGGAGCCCTTCCTCCGTGACACGGAGCCAATGCCCCAGTGCACTGTCTCTTCATTTTAATTATTATTTTCATACCTTGCCTTATTCTTCCCAATTCCATGCATATTTTTCTCCGTTATACCTGAAAATCACCTCACTAAACAAAATTGGTTAGATTAATAGATTTCCCTAACTAAAATGAAAAATATTAACTAAAAATGAAAAATTTATACCGAATCAAGAAAACAAAAAAATAAAAATAAAAATTATTTACACTAAAATAAAAAAGAAATAAAATATTTTTCACGGGTTGCCTCCCGTGCAGCGCCTGGTTTACCGTCGCGGCTCGACGTCCTTTATGCTCAATTATCTACTAGGGTGATGGACGATTTTCACGATCATTGTCCTCCCCCCAATAGTGCTCAACCTTATTAGGTGGTCTTCCTATCAACTCTCGGGATTCACTCATTTGTTTAGCCTACCCATGATCAATCACATTGATCACCGAGAGTTCCTCATTTACAATCGGGAGCTTTGGTGCTTTGTACACATCGAACACTTCTACCTTGTCATGTGCTCGCATTGTAAGTTGACCCGCAGCCACGTTGATTAATGCTTTTCCGGTTGCCAAAAAGGGTCGTCCCAAAAAAAATGGGACTTCAGCGTCTGGTTCGAAATCCAGAACAATAAAATCAACCGGAAAAATGAGGGACCCCACTTGCACAAGCACATCCTCAACAATGCTGAGAATGTTGGTTTGAGACCCCACAGACATGACCATAAGTCATGGTCAGTCCCCATGACTCATTGAGTCAGTCGTGGTCAAGGGTTTTGGAAAGGTGAAGGATGGTTGGTAGTGTACCCTATGGTTGGGCACCACGAGTCGTGGTCAGGCACCATGACCCGTCAAGTTAGTCGTAGTCAGGTGGTGGGTAGGATCTTGAGGTGTTGAGCAGTGGAGGTAACGAGTGGTGACCACGACTCGTGGTCACCAATGATGATCTGTTTGGACCCTCGTGGGGATCCTTCGAGGAAAAGTGGCAGTGCATGCGACAACAACTGGTGACGATTCGTTCCCTGGGTAACAACTCGTCCAGTCCCTTGTGGGGAATGACAGTCAGTTAATTTCTACGAATTTATTAAGGACTTTGCTCGGTGCTTTGGTAGGGTGTTAAAACCGACACGCAAGTGCACGTGGTCAAACAAGTAATAAAGTGGCTAAGTAAGCCAAGTATCGATCCAAGGAGACTCTGGATAAGTAAAATTGCCTAAGTACACTATATTCTTATCTTACTTCTAATTATGCTAACAACAACGTAACCAACAGTTAAATAAGTTTTTGTTTAGGAAATATATATACTAAAACTATTAACAATTATTTACTGTGAATTGAAACTATGGATATGAGCATGCCAAGGTTAAGAACAAGCAATGAATTTGACGATAATCACAATTTGGTTAATCTTTTCTTCATGTTGCTAGCCAAGAACATTAGCCAAGAAATTAAAACTCTCGTATTTAATTTCACTTTAGAATCATAAACCATTCGTCTACATTTCTGTGATCAAATGCAATTTATGACCTAGCACTACAATTCCGGTTCCTAAATTAACTAATACGACTTTCAAGTATATTTATATCAGGAAAGCACATCAAAACCCAATTTTCCCAAATCAAGTTAAGAACAATACCCTATTAATTCACAACTTTCCAATTTCGTGCTCTCTCGTGTGAAATTGGACTTTTTAGATGTACATTAGTATCGGCCACACACTAATGCAGTAAGAACAAGAATTAATAGAACAACATGGAAGAAGAAGAAGAAAACCATATAATTAACAATCAAAACTCATCACCATTATTCAAAACCTCAGCAAGGAAGAGAATTAGCCACTCATTTGTGGATTAATCATCCTAAAACAAGTGTAAATCATACATACAATTGATTGAAAGAAGAAAGGAAGAGAAGAAATCCCTTAGCTTTTTTGTCCCTCAACTGCTTCTAACCCACGTCCTTGCTCCACCAAGTCTGAATTTATTAAAAATAAGCTAAGTGTTCTATTTATACTAGTGGAAATTTTTCCCGGAATAACAAGCAACGTGTCACGGAGGTCAACGCGGAGCACTGCCTCCGTGACACGGCGTGGACGCGGACCCTCTCTGGAATTCCAGGGTCCGGGATTATAGCCTCAACGTGGCACGGAGGCCAACGCGGAGGCCTATCTCCGTGCCACGGAGCTGTCGCGAGGCCTCACTAGAATTTGCCAATTAATTTCCCCTCCAGGCAGTGTGCCTCCGCGATGGTAGCGTGGCACGGCTCCATCGCGGAGCCCCTTTACTTTGCGCATTCCAATGTCTTCTCCATGCTCGCATCCAAGTCCAACTCCGATATACTTCCAACATGCATTTTAGCTCCTAAAAATCATATTTTCCTGCAAAACAAATGCTAATCATGTTGGTTAGTATAAATTCACATTTTATTACTAATTACATGAGAATATATACATATTTCACACAAACAAGGCGAAAATAATACGTTTGAGTATCACTTGGGCATATAAATCTGCCCAAGATCAGACTTATCTGTAATTCCTATGATCCTAAGGCCTAAACTACATCGTTTTAAGCTATGAATAGTGAAGATTAAGAGGGATAAATTCATATTAGGCTACTCCTACTCATGCATGTAAGAGTAATGGTCTAGAGAGGTGATCAAGCTCAAATTCCTTCAAGTTTTCTTCAATCCTTCATTAGGCAATTAGAGAAGTGGTAGAATCAGTCCATCGCAGGTATGTAGGATTATGAATGGGTGAATTCCTTCACACCCATTCCTAATCCCTCTCTAAATCATGAAAATTCATATGTTGATCCTATGGGGTTTTTAATCCAATGCATGAAATTCCTAATTTTCTAATGGGTATGACCTAAGTTTGTTTTTATTATTGATTTATGATTCATGGGAAAGTTTTGCATTGTTTTCAATTATAAATCATGTTTTCAAGCTTTATAAATTATAATTCCCATTTATAAGAAGTTCAGGAAAGTTAAGATTTATGATGAATGTTCAAGTATGATGAGATATTATTGATTAAAAGCATGTTTTCAAGTTACCCATGTTTATAATCATGTTTACAAGTGAATTAAGTATTTCCAAGAATGATTTAAGTATTGGGAAATGCCCATATATTCAACTATGATTTATGATTTCACGAATTAGCTTACCAGATGGTTTTTGAGTTGATTCCCAATTATGTTCAGCTTGTGGTATGGTTTGAGCTAAAGCTCCTCATGTATGATTTTAGATTTGATATGTATTTGATTATTCAGCTTCGTCAATAGACGATGGTAAGCTTCATTGAAAATGATGGAGAACATATGCATATTTTTGGAACTAGTGTCTAGCACCGAGTAGGCTAAGGGTCAATCCACCCTATGCCTCAAAACTACGTGCCAACGTAGGTTTATACATATATACTTTGAGACCTCCCTTGTGAGCTATCCCCTGTCCTGAATGGGCCTTGAGCTTGATATCGATATCATGGTATCTTCTTTAGCCCTGGCAAGGCTTTAGATTACTCTACTCATTTAAATGTGATAATTGGGACCACGTAAGCTCTATCGTGGTAATGTCGGTTATAAGATAAGTCTCCCATTTTTCATCATGATTCAGTTTGCATGTATATGTTCTAAAGCAGGTTTGACCCAATATTCAGTTTTACTTATGATTATTAGATTTTAGCTTTGGGTCATTTTATTTAGTTATGATGTTCAGTTATGTTCAGATCATGATTTTAGAAAATAGCATGCAAACCTTACTCTCAGATTCTTGATTTGATTACGTTTCATATTATGCATGTTTTAAATGATTTTACTTATTTTAACAGTTTTACTTACCTTTCATACTTGGTACACTCCACGTACTGACCGCATATCCTATGCTGTATCATTTTATGATACAGATTCTGATCTTTATACTCAACCCCACCATTAGACAGTTCTAGAGTTAGTATCTAGCTTAGTGGTGAGTACTCATCTCCTGAGGATCATTTGCTATTAGATATCTTTGTGCTTTCAGTTTTTAGACTTTTCTGGTTAGTTGGGGGTGTTTTCCCATCAACCCATCAGTTATGTAGAGGCTTTCAAACTATATGTAGTAATCAACTCATCATGTATTATGTGGATTCCGATTTTGATGTTATGTTACATTAGATTTCCTCTTTGTTTGTTATGTCAAGACTCTTGCTTTATTTGATTGAGTATGTTCATGCCAGGGGTCGACTTGGGGTCTTTCAAGGCTCATTTTTTCGTGTCTCGATCCGGGCCTATGTTCGAGTCATGAAAAAATTTGTATCAGAGCAATAGGTCTTGAAGTGTCCAAGGGTGTCTGAAAGCCGCGTTAAGTAGAGTCTTTTTCATGAGTGTGACGTGCGCCACACTTATGACGAAGAGGCTAGAAGACATTTAGAAAATGTTCCCTTCTTTCATGATCTATGTCATGCGGTGAAATGTCTCTCTATCCTTCTAACTCGTGCCATTTTCCATTGCAGAATCATGCCTCCCCAAAGAGTTAATGGCAGAAGGAATGGAATTAGAAATGGCCATGAGGAAGGCAATAGGGTCGGGCACCAACAAGCCCCACCAGTCCATGAGCACCATGCACCGGAGCCGATTGCCCATGCTTATTCAAGGAAGCCATACAGATGCTAAAATAGGTAGTGGCGCATGTCCCACAAAACGGGAATACGGTGGCAGCATGAGCCAAAGATTTCCTAAGGATTAAACCCCCAGAATTTCTTGGGTCCAAGGTTGACGAGGATCCATATGAGTTTATCGACAAGATTGTGAAGACCGCCCAAGTCATGGGGGTGAATGGAGTAGAGTATGGTGATTTGTCCTCATATCAGTTGAAGGGGGTCGCACAAATTTGGTTTATATAGTGTAAGGATAGTAGGAAAGTTGAGGCAGGCCCTATTTGTTGGGAGGAGTTTCACGTTGCTTTTCTAGGTCGGTTCTTCCCTCGTGAGATGAGGGAGTTGAGGCTACCAAACAGTGCAGGAATATTACCTAGAGTTCACTCGTTTTTCAAAGTACGCCCCAGAGTTAGTGGTTGATCAGAGGGAGTGAGTAGTATGTTTGTTGATGGGGTCGTGAATTATCTGAAAGAGGATTGCAGGACTGTTATTCTCCATCACTATATGGATTTCGCTCGAATAGTCTTGTACATCTAGCAGATAGAGGCGGTGCATCTGAGGGAGAGAGAGGCCAAGAGGGCCAGGACAGATAGCTATAGGTTCTCTCAGCCGAGGCCAAGTGGCGGGCATCGACAACAGACACACCAGAGATCTTCAACCCCAACATCTTCAGCGATGAGTGTACCATCCAGACCAAGGAACGACCAAAGAGGACGAGCATCAGGCTTGTCACGCCCCAAGCCTACACCCTGGATGTAACACAGTACTTGAAGCCACAAGTGACCCCAAGTCAAACCCTGATCTAAATTCACTAGAATTCTGAGTAAAACAAGCGCAACATAAATTTAAAGTAATAACATTAAGGCATTTTTATGAAAATATAAAATAAAAAATTAAAACATGGAAACTGAATATTTGTAGGTTTGAAAGCCTTCTAACTAATGAATTACTGGGACAAGCCCCCGGCAAACTCTAAGTCTAAAGTAAAACTGCAACTGCCTATAACAATATGAAAATAAGGCCCTCGAATGATAAGGACTTACACTAAATCCGCGGCTGGGGAGGAGCTGCATCATGGAGTAAACGCTGTAGAATCTGGGAACCTTTAGCTATATCAGAAATGATACAACAGAAAAGTATGCGTCAGTACTTTGAATGCAATGAGTAAGTGAGAGATGTAAATAACATGAAAGAACTAGTAACTAAACTGAAGTGACATCAAATAACTAACTAAAAATACTGAAACTGATACAACTAGAATATACTGATATGGCCAATAATGACCCTGGTTGATGGTCATACGCATGCCCTAAATCTGAAAGACTGAGTCTGATATACTACAGTGAACTGATCTAGACTGAGAAATCTAAGAGTGGACTAGCTGACTAGTAGGAGAGTCTATAACCGACATTTAACCACGTGAGCTAGACGTGGAGTTCGATGTATACACAACACCAGTAGGACCCAATATACCTTGCCAGGGTATAAAGGCATGAACTGGGTGATCACAAAATTCTGGGGCCAATCAGGCCACATAGTATTGTAACCTACGCTGACAATGTAGTTTTGGGCACCTGGGTGCTCTGGAACCCCAGCCCGCTCGGTGCTAAGTCGTACTCCCATTGGAAACCTATACTGAACTGCTAGGCTAATAGCTCAAAACTGGGGTCCAAGACTAGTCAGGGACATATAACTGAAAGTACCCTAAGAGTCTTATCAGACCAGATTCTGAAACTGTGTTTTAGACCGGTCAGAGCTGCTTGTCTAGAAGCATCGTAATCATCTAAGAATAAAATGATAACTGAACTGGTGTCCTAGGGCTGGTCAGAGCTATATAATTAGAATGTCATGACCGCCTAATGGACCAAATAACTATAATCTGAGTCTGGTTCATATAACTGAGAGGCACCACTAACACTTCGGTTAAAGACTGTAGTAAAACTGATTAGCTGACATTTCTGACTAACATTGGATATTCTATTTTTCTGACTGAAACTGAACTGATAATAGTCCAAATAGTTTTCAATACAATTAACACGATGAAAATTCTCAACACTGACAGAATCAAGAAAAAATCTCGATATGTAAACACTATCGCAAGATTCTAGTTTTCTTGTCTTCAAGGCTAGGGATAGATTTCATACTTATAGGAATGAGCAACAATACAATCAAAATCAGGTAAAAAACATCAACAATTTAACATAGACAATAATTGCTAGGATTTAAAGGAGGTCGGATAAATAATTGCTTCACTTTTGAAAGTCTCAAGGGTAGTGCTGATAGGGAAAAACAAGGAGGGGTCTTGGGGAAACAAGGGAAGAACTATTCCCTTGTTGAATTCCCACACACCTGAAAAAAATTCTCTCGGAGAAAGAAACTTGAACTGCTACAAGAGATAAGAAACCCTAGTCTTGCTTGGAGGGTTCTTGAGAGGAGAACTTTCGATCTTTTCGGAGAACTGAGAGTGGGGAATGAGGAATAAACCATTTTATCCACTAAAACGTCTAAAATTAACACTAAAATGACATAGTTTAAAGCTTGGGAGAGTAGGAAATTACTAAATAGCCCTTAGATTCATTGGGAAAAACTATCAGGTGCCCCTAACGGATGACCTAATGGGTCGTGGCGACTGACCAAGACTCGTGGTCGCTCCTATCAGGTACACTACCTGAGATCCTCAGTAGGTCACCATGAGGGACCTAATGAGTCGTGGTCAATGACCACGGCTCGTGGTCACCAGTCGTGTACCACACTGTCTCATTCTCGAGATTTAATGCTATGTCCAGTAATGAGTCACCTAACGAGTCATTGGCACAGATGATGACTCATTGTGACACTCGTCGGGTACACTAGCTAAAAACTAAATAAGGCTGATAATGGGGGACATAACGAGTCATTACTAGGGATCAAGAATAGTTGCCCCCACTCATCAAGTACACTGGTCAACTAAATATATTCCCAACTCAAGCCTGACCATGAGTGACTTAACTGGTTCACCTAACGAGTCGTGAGGTCACTTAATGACTCGTTAGGTGGGTCGTCCTGAAGCTTTTTTGTAGCTTTTACAGATTTTCTGATTTAAGTCCCCGGATTAGATTTTAAGTTTTCAGGGCATTACAATATCTCCCCCTTGTAAACATTCGTCCTCCAATGTTACAAAACACATAGGATATAGAAAATAGCAATAAAAATTTTCAACTAGATCAGGTCCTAAGGCAAAACAAACATTTCAAACTACAATAGAGTCGGTAGAGAACACGTGCGAGTATTTGACCTTCATATTTGCTTCTGCCTCCCATGTAGCTCCCTCAACCTACTGATTTTTCCATACGACCTTGACTGAAGCTATTTCTTTATTCCTCGGCTTACGAACCCAACGGTCAAGGATCTGGATTGGTACCTCCTCATATGATAGACTATCCTTTATTCCCATGCTGTCTAATGGCACAACTGAGGTTAAATCTCCGATGCACTTCAAAAGTAACACATGGAAAATTGGGTGTACAACTACTAGTTCTGAAGGTAAGTCTAGCTCATAGGCCACATTGCCGATACGCTTCAAAATTCTATAAGGTCCCACATACATTGGGCTGAGTTTCCCCTTCTTTCCAAACCTCATCACCCCTTTCATGGGCGAAATTTTTAGGTATACCCAGTCATCAACCGCAAACTCCAAATCTCTTCTCTACACATCCGCATAAGATTTCTGGCAGCTCTGAGCTATTTTCAGCCTTTCTCGGATGAGCTGAACTTTCTGCATTGCCTCGTGAACCAAGTCTGGCCCTATCAAGGTAGCTTCACCAAACCACAATATAGGATATCTACACCTTATACCATACAATGCTTCAAATGGGGCCATCTGGATGCTAGAATGGTAGCTGTTGTTGTATGCACTCGATAAGAGGCAAATGGTCATCCCAATTACCCTTAAAATCGATCGCGCACGCTCTTAGCATATCTTATAGGGTCTGAATGGTCCGCTTAGCTTGCCCATTGGTTTGTGGATGAAAAGCGGTCTTGAGTTTGACCTGAGTGCCTAGTCCTTTCTGAAAGGACTTCAATAAGTGTGAGGTGAACTGAGCCCTCCTGTCTGAAATAATTGCCAAAAGCACCCCATGGAATCAGACTAACTCTCGAATGTAAAGTTTGGCATAGTCCTTAGCTAAGTCTATGGTTTTAACTAGGAGGAAATGAGTTGACTTTGTCATCCGATCTACTACCACCCAAATTGAGTCATGCTGTTGGCGAGTCAGAGGTAGACCTGTAATGAAATCCATATTCACTTCTTCCCACTTCCACATGGGTATACTAATATCCTGGGTCACACCTCTTGGTCTCTGGTGTTCTACCTTAACTTGCTGGCAGTTCGAGCACTTGGCTACAAATTCAGCGATGTCTTTTTTTATGCCGTTCCACCAGTAAATATCCCTTAAGTCGCGGTACATTTTAGTAGCACCAAGGTGAATGGAGTATCTCAAGTTGTGTATCTCAGCCAATATCTTTTATCTCAACTCACCAACATCCGGCACACACAATCTACCTTGGTAACGGAGCACACCATCTCTCCCTTTGGAGAAACCTCAACCTCCTTTCTAAGAACTACTTCCGTAAGATTAAGTAGAATCGGATCTTCATCTTGTATGGACTTAACTTCAACTACCAAGGATGAATTCGATCCACTTTGCACTACCACCCTACCTTGGGCTGAGTCCAGCAGCTGCACCCCTATCCAGGCTAGTCTATGAACATCCATTGCTAACTTTTTTTTGTTTTCCTCGATACGTATCACACTCCCCATAGACCGTCTGCTTAGGGCGTCAGCCACAACATTGGCTTTGCCTGAGTAGTACAGTACACTCATGTCATAATCTTTTAATAAGTCCAACCACCTTCTCTGATGCATATTTAGATCCTTCTGACTCAGCACGTACTGAAGACTCTTATGATCTGTAAATAGATCTACATGATCTCCATATAAGTAATGCCTCCATATTTTTAGCGCAAACACCACCTCTGCCAACTCCAAGTCATGAGTCAGATAATTCTTCTCATGAACTTTGAGCTATTTGGAGGAGTAGGCTATCACTTTGTCCGGCTGCATCAGAATGCAACCGAGTCCAACTCTAGAGGCATCACAATAAACCACCAATCCATCTGTCCCTTCTGGCAAGGTCAGAACTAGAGCAGTAGTGAGTCGAGTCTTCAACTCCTGGAAACTCTTCTCACACTCATCTGACCACTGAAATTTCACCTTCTTTTGAGTTAACTTAGTCAGAGAAGATGCTATGGAGGAGAAACCTTCCACAAACCATCGGTAATACCCCGCTAGGCCCAGAGTACTTATGATTTCAATAGGTGAGGTAGGTATTGGCAAATCCTTCATTGCTGCTATCTTATGAGGGTCTACTTGTATCCCTTCACCGGAGACCACATGACCTAGGAAAGTCACGGACTTTAACCAAAATTCGCACTTGCTGAACTTGGAGAATAACTGCCGGTCTCTGAGTGTCTATAATGCTAATTTTAGGTGATTAGCATGCTTTTACTCATTTCTAGAGTATACTAGAATGTCGTTGATAAATACAATGACGAACATATCCATATACTTCTTGAAGACTCTATTCATTAAATCCATGAAAGCAGTTGGGGTGTTTGTTAACCCGAAGGACATCACCATAAATTTGTAGTGACCATACCGAGTCCTGAATGCTATTTTCAGTATGTCACACTCCCTAACCCTTAGTTGATGGTACCCTGACCTGAGATCGATCTTGGAGAAACAACTGTCTCCCTGAAGTTGGTCAAACATATCGTCAATTCTAGGTAGAGGGTACTTGTTCTTAACTTTGACCTTGTTCAACTGATGGTAATCTATGCACATTCTGAGGGTACCATCTTTTTTACGCATGAATAGCATTGAAGCACCCCAGGGAGAGATGATGGGTCTAATAAAACCATTATCAAGAAGATCCTTTAACTGCTCCTTCAGCTCCTTAAGCTCAACTGGAGCCATTATGTAAGGAGGGAAGGAGATGGGCTGAGTGTTTGGAAGGAGATCTATTCCGAAGTCTATTTTTCGTTCAGGGGGAACTCTGGGGAGATCCTCAGAAAACACGTTTGGGAACTAACTGACCACTGGAACTGGCTGGATGGTTGGGGTCTCAAAGGTGGAATCCTTGACCTGAACCAGATGATATATACATCCTTTGGAGATGAGTTTCTGGGCCTTAAGGTAGGAAATAAACCTACCCTTAGGAGCTAAACTGCTGCCTGCCCATTCTAACACTGGCTCATTGGGAAACTGAAATTTAACAACTCTACTTCTGCAGTCGACTAAGGCATAGCAGGAGTGTAACCAATCCATTCTGAGAATAAGGTCGAAGTCGACCATGTCTAGCTCTACGAGATCAGCTGGAATAACTTTATTTAGGACTGAGACTGGGCAGTTTCTATACACCCGGTTGGCTCTAACTGACTTGCCAACTGTGGTGGAGATTGAGAAGGTTTCTGATAGGACCTCCAGACTGATGTTGAACTGAACTGCTATATATGGAGTCAAAAATGAAAGAGTAGCTCCTGGATCTAGGAGGGAATATACGTCTATATAGAAGAGACATAACATATCGGCAACTACGTCAGGTGAGCTTTCTTGATCCTGACGAGAAGATAGAGCATAGAAACAATTTTGTCTCTGACCGCCATCTGTACCTCATGTGTTATCCTGTTGAGCTGGTCGTCTTGCTAGAGCTGATGAGGTGGTAGATTATGATCTCCCTCACCCTGTTGATAGGCACTCCTTGAGCCTGTGTCCAAGCTATCCACACCTAAAATAGTCCTCTCGTCCCTGTAGGCATTCTCCTGGGTGATTCCTACCACACTTGGGGTAAGCTGCATACCTGTTCCCGGTACTGTGAGCTTGATACTGAGTGCCAGATGACCCACCCCTCCAATCCTGGCGTGACTGAAAGGTTGGGGCACTGGTTGAACTAGGTGTTGGGGCTCTTTGCTGCTGTTGTTGTTGTGGGTGGCTACTACCGCTAGACCTCTGATGGCCAAAATCTGACTGGCCAGTCCTTGATCGTTTGTTCTTATGCTCCATATCTTTTAGCTTTTCAACCTCAATCTGCTGGGCATACACTATTAAGCTTGAGAGGTCCATATACTTGATTAGCATCACCTTCCTGCACTCCTTAAGGACCAGGTTTGACACTCCGTTAACAAACTTCAGCATGCGAGCCCTTTGCTCGGCTACCATCTCTAGAGTATACTTAGACTGCCTAGTAAAGACCATAGCATACTCCTCCAAAATTCTGTTTCCCTGTCGCAAGTTCATAAACTCTGACATCTTAGCCTTCCTCAGCTCCCGAGGGAAAAACTTCTCCAAGAAAGCTATGTGGAACTCCTCCCATTCCACCAGTCCTGCTCCCACTGGGTTCCCCTCCTTCCACTGCTCATACCACACTTGGGCTACCCTTTTCAGTTAGTAGGAAGCCAAGTCGGCACTCTCAGAGGGACTGACACTCATAATTCAGGTGATCTTTCTAATCTCAACTACAAAACCTTGTGGGTCTTCTCCCACCTTTGTTCCATGAAAGTCTGGAAGGTTCATCCGGGTAAAATCCTACACCCAAGCAGCTGTTGTGAACCCATTTGTGGCTACTGGAACCACCTGCTGATTCACTTGATTGGTGACTATTTGAGTGAGCAGTTGGATAGCCGCTTTGAACTCAGTAATGGACACTATGTCATCCTGGGGGGCTGCTGGAGCTGGTGGGGCAGGTCTGTTGGCGTTGCCGGCCTTTCTTCCGTTATCTCATTTAAGAGGCATGGTTCACTGAAATAAAATAGAGAACAAGTTAGAAGGGCGTTTCTAGAATTAAACTTTAATGCACAATAAGGAGTGCGAACAAAAGGGAATTTTCCTAATAATATCTTGTAGCCTCCTCATCATAGGTGTGGTGCGCTTTACACCCATCAAAAGAACTCTATTATATGCGACTTTCAGACTTTCCAAGGATACGCTAAACCTTGTGCTCTGATACCAAGTTTGTCATGCCCCTAGCCTATACCCTGGACGTAACACGATACTTGAAGCCACAAGTGACTCCAAGTCAACCCCTGGTCTATCATTCACTAGAGGTTTGAGTAAAACAAGCACCACAGAAATTTAAAGTAATAACATTAAGGCATTTTAATGAAAATTTAAAATATAAACTTAAAACATGGAAACTGAATATCTGTAGGTCTGAAAGCCTTCTAACTAATGAGTTACTGGGACAAGCCCCCAACTAACTCTAGGTCTAAAGTAAAACTACAAGTGATTGTAAGAAAATGAAAATAAGGCCCTCAAATGATGAGGACTAACACTAAATCTGTGGTTGGGGAGAAGCTGAGTCGTGGAAATTAACGCTGCTGAATCTGGGAACCTGCAGCTGTATCATGATACAGCATAAAAGTATGCGTCAGCACATTGAATGTACTGAGTAAGTGAGAGATGTAAATAACATGAAAGAACTAGTAATTGAACTAAAGTGACATGAAATGACCAACTGAAAATACTGAAAACTAATATAATTAGAATATACTGATATGGTAAATAATGACCCTAGATGATGGTCATAAACATGCCTTAAATCTGAAAGACTGAGTCTGAGATACTACACTAAACTGATCCAGACTGAGAAATCTGAGAGCGGACTAACTGGTTAGTGGGAGAGTCTATAATTGAAATTTAACCACATGAGCCAGATGTGGAGTCCGATGTATACACCCCACCGGTAGGACCCAATATACCTTTCCAAGGTATAAGGTCATGAACTGGGTGATCACAAAAGTTTGGGGCAAATCAAGCCAAGTAATATTGTAACCTACGCTGACAACGTAGTTTTGGGAACCTGGGTATGCTAGAACCCCAACCCGCTCGGTGTTAATTCCTACTCCCATTGGAAACCTATACTGAATTTCTAGGATGATAGCTCGAAACTGGGGTCCAAGATTAGTCAGGGACATATAACTGAAAGTACCCTAACAGTCTTATCGGACAAGATTTTGAAACTGTGTTCTAGATCGATCAGAGCTGTTTATCTGGAAGTGTCATAACCGTCTAAGAACAAACATATAACTGAACTGGGTCCTAGGGTTTGTCAAAGCTATATAACTAGAATGTCATGACTGCCTAATGGACCAAATAACTATATTCTGAGTCTGGTTCTGATAACTAAGAGGCACAACTGACACCTTGGGAAAAGACTATGGTGAAACTGATCAGTTGACATTTCTGACTAACACCGGATATTCTATTTTTCTGATTGAAACTGAACTGACAATAGTACAACTAGTTTTCAATACAATTAACAAGATGGAAATTCTCAATAGTGATAGAATCAAGCAAAAATCTCGGTATGTAAACACTATTGCAAGATTCTAGTTTTCTTGTATTCAAGACTAGGGCTAGATTTCATACTTATAGGAATGAGAAACAATACAATCACAATCCGGTAGAAAACATCAACAATTTAACATAGACGATAATTCATTGGTATTTAAAGGAGGTCTATAAATAATTTCTTCACTTTCGAAAGTCTCAAGGCTAGTACTGATATGGAAAAACAAGGAAGGATCTTGGGGAAAAGAGGGATGAACTATTTCTTTGTTGAATTCCCACATACCTGAATAAAATTCCCCCGGAGAAAGAAACTTGAACTATTGCAAAAGATGAGAAACCCTAGTCTTGCTTGGAGGGTTCTTGAGAGGAGAACGTTTGATCTTTTCTGAGAACTGAGAGTGGGGAATGAGGAATGAACCATTTTTATCCACTAAAATGTCTAAAATTAACACTAAAACGACATAGTTTAAAGCTTGGGAAACTAGCAAATTACGAAATAGCCCTTAGAAATTTACTGGGAAAAACTATCAGGTGCCCCTAACAGGTCATGGTGACTGACCATGACTCGTGGTCGCTCCCGTCAGGTACACTGCCTGAGATCCTCAGTAGGTCACCAAGAGGGACCTAATGAGTCATGGTCACCAGTCGTGACCACACTATCTCATTCTGGAGATTTAATGCTAAGTCCAATAACGAGTCACCTAACGAGTAGTTGGCACAGAAGATGACTCGTTGTGACACTCGTTAGGTACACTGTATAAAAACTAAATAGGGCTGATAACAGGGGACATAATGATTTGTTATTAGGGTTCACGACTCGTTTCCCCGACTCTTCAGGTACACTGGTCAACAAAATATATTCCCAACTCAGGCTTGACCGCGAGTGACTTAACGGGTCATGGTATGTGACCACGACTCGTGATTTCCCTCATTGGGTATACTGTCTCCCCTCTTTAAATTATTAAACCTCCTTCTCACGGTTCACCTAAGGAGTCGTGAGGTCACTTAACGACTCTTTAGGTGGGTCATCCTGAAGCTTTTCTGTAGCTTTTCTAGATTTCCTGATATAAGTCCCGGGATTAGATTTTGAGTTTCCTAGGCATTACAAGGCTCTAGGGGTCAGAGCAGTAGGTCCGCAGATTCCAGTATCCCAGTTTACGGCAGGTATGGTCGGGGGCACATGTGTCAGTTCTTGGCAGGTACAGGTGTTTGCTTCAGGTGTGGGAAGCCCGAACATATGCTTAGTGATTTCCCAATAGCTAGACATGGCAACGACAGCGGCCGAGGCCCAGCTTCCAGTTCAGCAGCTCCACCCGCATGCCCAACCCAACAAGGGATATCTACTTACGTAGGTGGCAATCTGTGCCAAAATAAATTCTATGCCGTAGGGTCCCGCCAGGAGCAGGAAGTCTCCCCGAATGTAGTCATTGGTATGTTACGAGTTTTCCATCGTGATGTATATACTTTGTTAGATCAAGGGGCTATATTTTCTTTTGTGACACCTTTCGTGGCTAGTAGTTTCAGAGTGAGTCCTGAAATCTTATCAGAACCATTCTCAGTCTCTACTCTAGTGTGTGATTCAATTGTAACTAGACGGGTGTATAGAGGATGCTTGATCACTATCCTTCAGAAAGTCACCTCAGCAGATCTAGTAGAGTTAGCCATGACTGATTTTGATGTTAACCTCGACATGGATTGGCTATCTTCATATTATGCCTCAGTTAATTATAAAACTTGGGCAGTAGAGTTTAGATTTTTCGGTAAGCCAGTGATAGAGTGGAAGGGTAGTTCAGCTATGCCTGTAGGTCGTTTCATTTCCTACCTTAAGGCTAGAAAGATGATCTCCAAGGGTTGCGTGTACCATTTAGTTAGGGTTAAAGATGCTATGTCTAAGACTCCAACTATCCAATCAGTCCTAGTAGTATGCGAGTATCCAGAAGTCTTCCCAGATAACCTACTAGGAATCCCTCCCGAGTGGGGGATTGATTTTGGGGATTGACCTTTTTCCCGATATGTAGCCTCTATCTATTCCTCCTAACAGAATAGCCCCAGCCGAGTTAAAGGAGTTGAAGAAGCAGTTGAAAGACCTTCTTGATAAGGGGTTCATTAGACTGAGTGAATCCCCATAGGGTGCACCAGTTCACTTTGTCCGAAAGAAAGATGGTTCACTTCGTATGTGTATTGATTATCGATAATTGAACAAGGTCACCATCAAGAACAGGCATCCTCTCCCCAGAAACGATGATTTGTTTAACCAGCTTTAGGGTGCTAAATGCTTTTCAAAGATAGACCTCAGGTCCAGATACCATCAGCTCAGGGTTTGGGAGAGTGACATCCCGAAGACAGCCTTCAAGATGCGGTATGGTCATTATGAGTTTGTAGTTATATCTTTTGGACTAACGAATTCTCCTACAACCTTTATGGATTTGATGAGTATGGTGTTCAATCCATACTTTTATATGTTCATGATCGTATTTATTTATGACATCCTGATATACTCTCAGAGCAAGGAAGAGCATGCCGCTCATTTGAGGTGGTGCTACAGACTCTCAAGGATCGTCAACTATATGCTAAATTCAGCAAGTGCGAGTTTTGGTTGAACTCCGTGGCATTTTTGGTCCATGTGGTATCAAGTGAGGGCATAAAGGTGGACTCTCAGAAAATAGAAGCGGTGAAGAATTGGCCTACACCGGTGAATCCTTTAGATATCCGGAGCTTTTTGGGCTTAGCTGGCTACTGTCGAAGGTTTGTTAAGGGTTTTTCATCTATCGTAGCTCTATTGAACAAATTGACCCAAAAGAAAGTGAAGTTCAAATGGGAAGAGGCTTGTGAGAGGAGCGTTCAAGAGTTGAAGACTCGACTTACCTCAACACCTGTGTTAACTCTACCGGAGGGTACCAATGGGTTTGTGGTGTATTTTGATGCTTCTAGAATCAGCCTTGATTGTGTATTGATGCAACATGGCAAGGTGATAGTGTTACGACCTGAACGGAGGCCCGAATTTGCAACACGGGACAAGGAGCCCCGAGAGACTCCAAGTCGATCCATGGCATGAACATAGATCTAACTCAACCGATAAAACTGAATAATTATCAAGACAATCTTAGTGGAAGTCTAAATTAAGAATAACTACAGAATAAACAATGTGAAGCTGAATACATCCTTTGTCTGAAAAGCCTCTAAACATGACGAGTTGATGGGACAAGACCCCAACTAACTCAAGAAAGCTGAAACTGAAAATACATAGAGAAAGTCTAAATAAGCAAGGTCCTCGGGGAATGAGGATTCATCAGCCAGCGTAAGATGCTATCTTTGATGACTGACTATGAAGGGGGCTGAGGCTGAGAGCTGGGTCTTGTATCATGAAATGATACAACATAGAGTATGCGGTCAGTACGTGGAATATACCAAGTATGCAAGTTAAGTAAAACCTCTTAAATAAGTAAAATCATTTAAAGTCATGCATAATGTAAAAACATAAACAATAAGAATCTGGGAGTAGGGCTTGCATGAATTCTTTCTTAAATCAAGACCTCATCATAGAACAACATAACATCATAACTGAATAGATTGACTCAAAGCTGAAATCTAATAGTCATGAATAAAATTGAACATTGAGTCAAACCTTCTTTAGAACATATATAGATATAGAAATCTCATGAATGATAAACATGCATAATTGAAATCATTAGGAACAATGGGAGACTTGTCTTTTAACCGACATACCATGATAGAGATTACGTGGTCTCTACTATCACACTCAAGTGGGTAGAGCCATCCGCCTTGACAAGGCTAGGGACGATACCATGATATCGATATCAAGCTTGTGGCTCAATATGGCAGGGAATAGCTCACAAGGGTGGTCCTGAAGTAATATATATGTGTAAACCTACGTTGGAGCATAGGGTGATCAACCCTTAGCCTACTCGGTGCAAGACACTACTCCCAACAATATGCATATGCTCTCCATAATTTTTCAACGAAGTTCAACATTGTCTATTGACAAAGCTCAATAATCAAATACATCTCAAATCTGAAATCATGCATATGAGAAGATTTAGCTTAAAACATACAAGTTGAAAGACAACTGGGAGTCTTCACTCCAAAATCATGTGGTAAGCTCAATTTGGGAAATCATAAATCATACTTGAACATGTGGGAATTTCCCAATATTTTAACATGCTTGAATATACTTAATTCACATCAAAAACATCATTATGAAAATGGGTAGCTTAAAAACATGTTATTCATCATACTATCTCATTATACTCATACATTCATCACAAATCTCTTCTTTCATGAGCTTCTCATCAATGGGCTTTTTAATTCATTAAACATGATACATGATTTTAATTGATAATGATATTAAACTTGCCCATAATTCGTAATTCCATGGTATTTACATATTTAAATCATACCCATGTAGAAAAATTAGGAATATCGTGCATTGGGTTAAAACCCCATAGTTAGACATAGGAACTAATGATTTAGAGAGGGATTGGGCATGGCTGTGAAAGGATTCATCCATTCATAACCCTACATACCTGATGGTAGATGATTCTTACACTTCTTTGATTGCCCAAGAGGAATTGAAAAGAATTTGAAGAAGCACTAGCTTGATCACCCTCTCTAACCTTCTATCTTTGTATGCATGAATGAATATGACCTTAAATGAACTTAACCCTCTTAAAAGACATCATTCCTAACTTAAAACAACGTAGTTAGGCCTTAGGATCTTAGAAATTATGGAAAAGCACTTACTGAATTTGCAAAAAATAATTGCCAGGTAGTCCCCATGAGGGATCTAGTGAGTCGTCTTCTCTGGCCAGACTAATGGCATAATCCATTGAGTACACTGCTTATCAAGTCATCTGGGCTCGTCACGGTTGACATCATGATTCGTTACTGGTGACAACGACTCGAGGTCACCACTCGGTATATACACTGCCATGGATTTTTATTTTAGATCACCATGCTGATCATGACCCTCCCCACAAATCGTGTACTAACCACGACTTGTGGGGTCTTTTCGTTAGGTACGCTGCCTCCTTCTTCCTCTTTACTCAATCACCACTCCCCACGACTGACCTAACGATTCATGGGGAGTAACCACCACTTGTGGTCTCATCCGTAGGGATCCCATTTCCTAATTTCAAACTCACCATCTGAGTCTCTCCACGAGTCATATCATGACTTCTGGGCTGCTCCCATGGGTCACCTCATGACCCGTTCTGTGCCTGATGCCATTTTTTAATCTTTTCTCCGTTTCAACTCCCGAGTATGATCTTTGGGCTTCCAGGGTATAACAATATCTCCCCCTTGGGAACATTCTTCCTCGAATGTTGGAAAACATACAGAAAAGTAGAGAAATGTAATTATCATATTTAAATACTGATCATTTAAACCAAAAACTAACGGAATGACTATCTCCGATTCAAACTACATAGCTGAACTTAATTCATGAATACGTAGCTCCCTCAACATGAATATTCACTTCGGCTTCCCACGTAGCTCCCTCAACATGTTGATTCCTCCATAATACTTTAACTGAAGCTATTTCCTTGTTCCTTTGCCTTCGAACCTGATGATCCAGTATTTCTACCGAAACCTCCTCATAACAGAGGATGTCCTTCACACCAACACCGTCCATCAGGACAACTGGAGCTGGATCACCCAAACACTTCTTTAAGAGAGATACATGGAAAACAGGATGTATGAAAGCTAATACTGAGGGCAACTCCAACTCATATGCTACCTTGCCGACCCGCTTCACAATCCATAAGGACCAACATAACGAGGGATGAGTTTTCCTTTCTTTCCAAACTGCATCACTCCCTTCATGGGAGATACCTTCAGAAACACCCAATCATCCACCTCGAATTCTAATTCCCTCTTTCTCACATCGGCATAGGAATTTTGGTGACTCTGAGCAGTTTTAAACATATACCTTATCAACTAAACCTTCTCCATAGACTTATGAACCGAATCTGGTCTTATCATCACTGCTTCACCAACCTTAAACCAACTATTGGGCGACCTACATCTCCGCCTATAGAGAACTTTAAATGGTGCCATCTGAATACTGAAATGGTAACTGTTATTATAGGCAAACTCAATGAGAGGAAAATGATCATCCCAACAACCTTTGAAGTCCAGCACGTGTGCTCTCAACATTTCTTTGGGAGTTTGAATTGTCCACTCTGCTTGACCAACCATTTGCGAGTGAAATATTGTGCTGAGCTTAACCTGAGTACCGAATCCTTTTTGAAACAACTGCAAAAACTGAGAGGTAAATTGGGTACCTCTATCTAATATGATGGACAAGGGCACTCCATGCAATCGAACTAGCTTTTAGATATGTAGTTTGGCATAATCCTCTACCGAATCCGTGGTTTTAACCAGTAGAAATTGAGCAGCCTTAGTCAACCTGTCTACCACAACCCAAATGGAGTCATATTGTTGACGAGTATGAGGAAAACCTGTGATAAAGTCCATATTGATTTCTTTCCACTTCCAAGTAGGAATACCGATATCCTGAAGCATGCCTCCCAGTATGTGATGCTCAACCTTTACTTATTGAAATTTGGACACTTTTCTACAAATTCTGCTATATCCTTCTTCATGCCATTCCATCAATAGACATCCTGTAGGTCATAGTATATTTTGGTGGCACCTGGATGGATAGAATACCTAGATCCATGAGCCTTGTGCAACATCTGGATCCTCAAATCATCATCATCTGGAACACATAGGTGACCTTAGTACCGAAACAAACCATCTTCCCTTTTGATGAAGACCTCCACCTTCTAATTCTGAACGACTTCCTTTAATTTTACCAAAATTGGGTCCTTATCTTGTCTAGATTTTACCTCAGTAACCATGGACAATTCTGATCTGTTCTGAACAATAATACCGCCATCGGTTAACCGAACTCCCAACCTTGCGAGTCGGTGCACATCCTTTACCAGCTCCTTATTTCCGTCATCCACATAGGACACACTCTCCAAAGAGAGTCTACTAAGTGTGTTTGCTACTACATTGGCCTTACCCGGATCGTAAAACACACTCGTCTCGTAGTCCTTGAGTAGCTCCAACCACCTCCTTTGTCGAAGATTGAGATCCTTCTGGGTGAACACATATTGTAAACTCTTATGGTCCGTAAATACATCCACGTGGACCCCATACAAATAATCTTGCCATATCTTCAAGGAGAATACGACTGCGGCCAATTCAAGATCATGGGTTGGATAATTCCTCTCATAAACCTTTAGCCATCTCGAGGCATATGCTATAACTTTTTTGTGCTGCATCAATACACACCCAAGTACAATCCATGAAGCATCACAATACACCATGAACCCATTGGTACCCTCCAGTAGAGTTAACACCGGTGCTGAAGTGAGTCGAGTCTTCAACTCTTAGAAGCTCTTCTCATAAGCCTCCGACCATTGGAATTTCACCTTCTTCTGGATCAATTGGGTCAAAGGTGCTGCAATCGATAAGAAACCTTCCATGAATCTTTGATAGTATCTATCCAAACCAAAGAAACTTCGAATATCTGAAGGATTCACCTGTCTAGGACAATTCTTCACTGCTTCTTTTTTCTGAGAATCCACCTTTATGCCCATACTTGATACCACATGTCCCAAAAATGCTATGAAATTCAACCAAAAATCACACTTGCTAAATTTAGCATATAATGGCAATCCTTGAGATTGTAGCACCATCATAAATAAGCGACATGCTCCTCCTCGCTACGAGAGTATATCATGATTTCGTCAATAAACACAATCACGAACATATCCAAGTATGGATTGAACACCCTGTTCATCAGTCCATAAAAGATGTAGGAGCATTCGTTAGTCCAAAAGACATAACTATAAACTCATAATGACCATACCGTATCCTGAAGGCTGTCTTTGGGATGTCGCTCTCCCGAACTCTAAGATGATGGTACTCGGATCTGAGATCTATCTTCGGGAAACACTTGTCACCCTGAAGATGGTCGAATAAATCATCAATCCTAGGTAGAGGATACCTATTCTTAATGGTGACTTTGTTCAATTGCCGATAGTCAATACACATACGAAGAGAACCATCTTTCTTTCGGATAAAGAGAACTAGTGCACCCATGGGGACTTGCTTGGTCTAATGAAACCCTTATCTAATAGGTCCTTCACTGTTCTTTTAACTCCTTTAGCTCGGCTGGATCCCTTCTATAAGGAGGAATACATATAGGTTGCGTGTCAGGAAGAAGGTCAATACCAAAATCAATCTCCTGCTTGGGAGGAATTCCCAGTAGATTATCAGGAAAGACCTCTGGATACTCACATACTACTGGGACAACTGTATAGTCGGGGTCTCAGATGTCAGATCCTTAGAACTAACTAGATGGTACAAAACCTTTGGATATCATCTTTCTAGGCTTAAGGTAGGAAATGAAACGACCTATAGGCACAGTTGAACTACCCTTCCATTCTAAGGCTGGCTCACCTAGAAATCTGAACTCTATTGCCTGGGTTCTACAATTAACTAAGGTATAACATGCAGATAGCCAATCCAAGCCGAGGATAACATTGAAATTGGTCATGGCTAACTCTATCAAATCTGCTGTGGTGACTTTCTGAAGGAACTGAGACTGGGCAACTTCTATACCCCTGTCTAGCTATAACTGAATCACCTACTGGAGTATAAATTGAGAAAGGTTCTAACATGTCACGCCCCGCCCTGGGGGGTATGACTGGCACCTGGTGCCCTAGTAGGACCTAGACTGCTAACCGGTGAGCCTAAGCACATCTGGTGCCTGGATAGCTCTAACTTAGATTCAAGGAATCAACGGGCTATATAATGGCTGTAAATACAGCCTCCGGCCGACTAGGCCTATAGCCACCTGTACCATAACGACAGCTAACCAGAATCATGTCAATATGAGGAAGCCTGTGCGGGCCGACAAGGCCACCATGCTGTCTAGTTAACTCTAAATCAATATAACGAATGCTGAACAGCTATGTGACCGACAAGGTCACCACTACTGACTGGATAAGGCCTCACACGGCCAACATAAACAACTAAACATACGCACGGCCCCACACGACCGGCACAGATAACCACAGGGAAATATATACATACTGCAAGCCTCTAAGAATACTGATAAGATGGTTGGGACAGGGCCCCGGCCTACCCATGCTGTACAACAAAAGAAAAGGGATAAACCTCTAGCTATCTAGCTCCGAATGACTGGAGCTGATGACCCTATGAGCAGGTTCGAATCACGAGGTAGCGGCCCCTCGTCTATGAGTACCTGCAGGCAAGTAATGCAGCACCCCCAAAGGGCGTCAGTATCACTGGTACTGAGTATGTAAAACAACAACTGAAAGATACCTGAAAACAACTATACAACTAATGGAACTGAAATAGAAAGGAATAGACTAAACTGACTGAAAATGTAAAGCTCAGCCTACTGCCAACTATGATGGAAGGAGTAGGAATCATACTTGGGAATATATTGCTCTATTGTCGATCTACTCGTATCTAGTGTAACATGGCATAACATAACATAACATAGCATAGCACACACAAACCATACCCGGCCTCCATAAGCTGGGAGGTACAATCAACAGGAAATCTATACCCCTACCCCGGTCATCCCATCTCCTATAATAACTATAAACATCCTGCCGATCCCCTGGGTATGCACATAGGCTCGCTGAGCCCCTGACTATAACTGTACCTGAGTCCGGAGGACTCCTGAATCAACACCGCGGGCGTACCCCCTTGACGGGGGTGTATAAAGGCCGACCAAGGCACAATATGGGGAAACCGGCATCCCATCTTTGTCCCCTGTGGGACGGCATGCCACTCCATAGAGCGACGTATCCTCGCCCTCTGGCGGAAGAGTCGATACAGCTATTAACCCTGGGGCAGTCATGAATGCTAGGTAATCCACCCCAAGACAATGGTCTCAACTAGTAATACTAACTGCGTATACCGCATGCTGAAGCTAGTGATGATAATTTACCTGTACATACTATATGCTGAACTAGTTATAGTAATATGTATGTATCTAATACATGCTGAGACTGATAATGGTATATGTATATAATCTTCGGTGATACTGCACTGAGCCTATTGTTGAGCAAGATATAGTTTTTCTGCTGGAAATCATGCTGTATAACTGAGTTTCATAGCAACATGATTTACTATTTCTAACATGCTTTTTAAACTTCATTTTAGTCTACCATTCTACTTCTGAGATACCATACAGATACTTATATTGCTTTACTAAGTTTCAACTGAATATGATAATATCCTAACATACTTTACTAAATCACATACTGGGCATGCTGTACAGGTCCTAACACTTTGTTTTAGAATTTATACCATGCTAGCGAGTTTCACGCTATATACAATATGATGCTTCCAATATCATACTAATATTCATACTAAACATAACACACGACTTCTGAAACATTCTACTGGCCTTTGAACTACCTTACTATTCCGATACTACTAACTTGCCGAGGAAACTAGCTTTACATACCTTCGCTTTTGATTTCCCGACTAACTGGCGTAGCTCGGTCAGTATTTTCGCTATTTCCCCCAACTGCATTTGTATATACGTTAATTTGTACTAAATACAGCACGATTATGAAAGACGACGTCACTTTGGATATAATTATAGCCTAAACTTAGTCCTATCGAAAGACGGTCGAAAACTTGCTATTTTTCAGAAGTCCAGATGGGAGAAATATTCACTTTACGGCTAGGAGCACAAGGACACTAATTTGGAGAAATTCTACTTACTTTAGTCTGTAACTCGATGATTCGTCTGCCGTATTTTGCGAAACAAAATCTGTTGGAATGCTCCCTGCTGCTAAATACCTCGGTATCTGGAGTTAATTTAAATTTGGACTACGTTTGGAAGAGTAATCGAACGATAGTATACTAACCCTCTTCGTCTCTCTCTCTGTTTGCTGCGCTTTTCTAGAATTTATCAAGGATTTAAATGAAAATAAACTGAAGAGGGGCTTTATATACTTGGGCCTGGACAGGCCCAACATGTCACGGAGCCAACGCAGAGGCTCCACCTCCGTGACACGTTGCCATCACGGAGGGGCTCTGCCCTGGCTCCTTCCGTGATGGTTCGACAGGTTTCTTGTCTGGTCTTTTTCCGGGCCTTTCTCAAGCACGTATGGCTTTGAAATATGCTTAACCAACGCGCAAACAGGCCATCTGGATGCCGAGAATCTTATGGGGTATAACATTCTCCCCCCCTTAGGAACATTCGTCCTCGAATGTAAACTTTTATCTAGAGGATTTCTCAACTTGTTTCTAAGGAAATTTTGGCAGAGTTTCCCCTGTAATATGGACTATCCCGAAAACCTAAAACGCAGAAAAGTCCAATACAGGTACTGCACACAATACTTTAAGATTCACTGGATAGCTTAACATCAATCTTTCTCATTTATACATGCACAACCACAAGGTACTGCATATGTAATAATAAGGACATACCTGTCGCCTGACTAGGCCTGGAATAAGTGAGGATATTTAGCTTTCATATCTTCCTCAGCCTCCCACATCATCTCCTCTCGGTTCCTATTATGCCATAATACCTTGACAGACGTAATATCCTTAGTTCTCAATCTACGAATCTGTCGGTCTAAGATGGCTACTGGAACCTCTTCATAGGCCAGCTCCTCCGTAACTTGGATATCCTGGACTGGGACTGCTCTAGATGGGTCTCCTATGCATTTCCTCATCATAGACACATGAAAGACCGGATGAACGGATTCTAATTCTAGAGGCAAGTTTAGCTCATATGCTACTCGGCCTATCCTTCGACGAATCTGATAAGGCCCAACAAACCTCGGACTGAGCTTACCTTTCTTGCCTAATCTCATCACCCCTTTCATCGGAGATACTTTTAGAAATACCCAATCATTCACATCAAACTCCAAGTCTCTGCGCCGCACATCAGCATATGATTTCTGGCGGCTCTGTGCAGTCAGTAGGCGTTCTCTGATAAGCTTGACCTTTTCCTCCGACTGTTGAATGATGTCTGGCCCAATTAACGCTGATTCTCCCACTTCAACCCAGCCAACCGACGACCTGCATTTTCGCCCATACAAGTTTTCAAAAGGCGCCATCTGGATGGCTGAGTGATAGCTATTATTATAAGAAAATTCGATTAACGGCAAATGCTCATCCCAGCTACCTCCAAAATCTAGCACACACGCTCGTAGCATGTCCTCGAGCGTCTGAATAGGGCACTCAGCCTGTCCATCTGTCTGAGGGTGGAATGCTGTGCTCAAATTAATCTGCGTCCCCAGACCTCTCTTGAACGACTGCCGAAATCTAGCCGTAAACTGTACTCCTCTGTCCGAAATAATGGGTACTAGTACTCCGTGCAATTTGACTATTTCTCGGATATACAACTCCGCATAATCTTCGGCCGAGAAGGTATTTCTTACTGGTGGGAAATGAGATAATTTTGTCAATCTGTCAACTATCACCCATATAGAATCATGTTTGTGTCTGGTACGAGGTAATCCTGCCACAAAATCCATATTCACTGCTTCCCATTTCTAGAGAGGCACAACTATGTCCTGAGTCAAACCACCTGGTTTCTGATGTTTTGCTTTCACCTGTTGGCAGTTAGGACACTGGGCTACAAATTCGGCAATTTCTCTTTTCATTCCTGGCCACCAATAATTCTCCTTGATATCATGGTACATTTTCGTCGCACCAGGGTGAAGAGAATAATGGATGCAATGTACCTCGTTCATAATTTGTTGGCGGAGTCCTGAAACATCCGGAACACAGAGGCGGCCTTTACATAACAACACTTCTTCCTCAGTTATCTAAAAATCTATCGCTTTACCCTGCTGGATTCTGTCTTTGAGCTGGATCAGGTCAGGATCCTCATATTTTCGTTCTTTCACTTCCACAACTAATGATGACACGACGGTGTTCTGAATTACCGCTCTACCGTCCTCTGTTTCTGCTACACGAATGGCTAGGCTAGCTAAATAATGTACCTCCCTGACCAATCCCCACTGCTCGGGCTGCAAATACGCCAAACTCCCCATGGACTTACGACTGAGAGCATCTGCTACAACATTGGCTTTTCCCGGGTGGTACAGAATATTCACGTCATAATCCTTTAACAGCTCCAACCAGCGACGTTACCGCAGATTCAACTCCCTCTGAGTGAAGATATATTGTAGGCTCTTGTGATCTGTAAAAATATCAACATGAACACCATACAGGTAATGTCTCCACATTTTCAAGGCATGGATCACTGCGGCTAACTCCAGGTCGTGGGTAGGGTAATTCTTTTCGTGTTTCCTCAACTGTCTGGAAGCATATGCAATCACTTTACCATGCTGCATCAACACACAACCTAACCCGACGCCTGATGCATCGCAATATACTGAATAACCTTCTGTACCTTCCGGCAATGTTAACACTGGGGCGGAGGTTAATCTATCTTTCAGTTCCTGGAAGCTCTGCTCTCATGCCTCTGTCCACTGAAACTTTGCTGCTTTCTATGTCAGTTTAGTCAGAGGTGCCGCTATGGTAGAGAATCCTTCAAAAACCTCCTGTAATAACCTGCTAATCCCAGAAAACTACGGACCTCAGTCGGAGTGGTAGGCCTAGGCCATGATTTGACTACTTCTATTTTCTGCTTGTCAACCTGTATACCAGCATCCGACATAATGTGCCCTAGGAAGGCTACTGAGTTAAGCCATAATTCACACTTGGAGAACCTAGCATATAACTGGCGGTCCCTGAGAATCTGGAGCACTGTCTGTAAATGAGTCTGATGATCTGCTTTGGAGCGAGAATACACCAGAATGTCATCAATAAACACGATCACGAACAGGTCCAGATATGGTCTAAAAATACTGTTCATCAGGTCCATGAATATTGCTGGGGCATTCGTTAACCCAAAGGACATAACTAAAACTTCGAAGTGTCCATATCGGGTCCTGAACGCCATTTTAGGAATATCTCTTTCACGAACTCGAACCTGTGATATCCGAACCGCAAGTCAATCTTAGAAAAGTATCTGGCCCCTTGTAGCTGATCAAACAAATCATCTATTCTGGGAAGTGAATACTTATTCTTCATTGTAACTTTGTTCAACTGCCGATAATCTATGCACATACGGAGCGAGCCATCTTTCTTCCTCACAAATAGAACTGGCGCACCCCATGGTGAAGTACTCGGCCTGATGAAACCTTTATCTAGCAAATCTTTCAACTGCTTCTTCAACTCTCTGAGTTCTGCAGGAGCCATACGATAAGGAGGAATTGATATAGGCTGAGTGCCTAGTAATAAATCAATAGCGAAATCTATTTCCCTCTTTGGGGGAATACCAGGTAACTTATCTGGAAACACATCAGGGAACTCGTTCACCACCGGAACAGATTGGAGTGTTGGAGATTCTGCTCGAACATCCTAAACCTTGACTAGGTGGTAGATACATCCCTTAGTTATCAATTTCCTCGCCTGAAGGTAGGAAATAAACCTACCTTTTGGAGTAGCTGTACTGCCTTTCCACTGTCGCACTGGCTCTCTTGGAAAGTGGAATCAAACTGTCTTGGTCCAACACTCTACGTTAGCATAGCATGGCACCAACCAATCCATACCCATAATGGCATCGAAATCAATCATTTCTAATTCTACCAGATATACTGTAGTCTGGCGATCAGCAACCTCTACTGTACACCCTCGATAAATTCTGCTAGCTATAATAGAGTCACCAATGGGCGTGGATACTACAAAGGGCTGCTGTAATAATTCTGGTGCGACACTAAACTTTCGAGCCACAAATGGGGTAATATATGACAGAGTGGACCTTGGATCAATCAATACATAAGCAGGATGTGAGCAGATAGTTATCATACCTATCACAACATCAGGTGACGCTTCTGAATCCTATCTCCCTGGTAAAGCATATGTGCAGCTTGGACCCGCACCTACACTGAAGGCCCCTAATCTGCCCCGACCCCTGCCTGCCGACACTGAGGGCCTGCGCCCTGCTGAGGATGCTATAGCTCGTGACCCTGCGGATGTCCTATCCTGTCTATCCCGATCCTCCTGACCTCTGGCTAGGCAATCTCTCATCAGATGGCCCTCTTGGCCACAAATATAACATCCGGTGGAGCCATACCTGCATGCTCCAGAATGGCGTCGGCTACATATAGGGCAAAGTGGTAGGATATACCTACTCTACTCCGCCCTCCTCTGTAATGGTGAATCTGTAATCTGCGAGCCTCTGCCGGTCTCTGACTGCCCCCTACGGCTAAATCTACCGCTCTGCGGCTGTGGTGGAGGCGAGGGCCTGGGCGGCTTATCTAACAATCAAGGCCTAGGTCCTCCCCTAGCTAGAGCCTCCCTTTGTAACTCAACTGGCCTGTCCCTGCGGCGCTGTTCCTGATTGGTCCTCCTGATCTCCCGATGCCGCTTCCTGATGCCCTCAATATTCTGGGCAAATGCCTAAACTCAGGCAATATCCATGTCCTCTCGCAGTGTGGCCGTAATACAAGTCTCAACATATTCTGGATTTAACCCCATGATAATGTGGTGTACTCTGGATGCCATGGTATCAACAAAGGCCGGTGCGTACCTGGCCAAAGAATCAAACCGCAAGGCGTATTCCTGAACACTCATGGCCCCCTGCTCTAGATGTAGAAACTGGTCCACCCGGGCCTGTCGAATCTCCCATGGCAAATAGTGATCCAGAAAAGCTCTTGAGAAGCTGGACCAGGTCAGAGGGGAAACATCTCTCCCTCGGTACCTTTCCCAGCTCTCATACCACAATACGACGATGTCCCGTAACCAGAATGCTGCCAACTCAACCGATTCTGTAGGCGTGGCACGCATAACCCTGAAAATTCTTTGCATCTGATCAAGAAAATCCTGAGGGTCCTCTGTCCGGTCCATACCTATAAACTTTGTGGGATTCAGAGCCAAGAACTCTCGGACCCTCGAACTACTGGGCCATCTTGACAACTCCGCAACTGTAGACGGCATCGGCTGACGCTGAGCAGCCATCATCTGTGCTAACATGACTACTGCACTCCTAACCTCCTGGTTGGAAGGTATCAGTATAAGGACTACTGGAGGTGATGTCGCCCCAAGTGGCTCATGATGTGGTGGAGACTGCTAAGAAGGCTGGGACGATGCCTCGGTAGTGCCCTCTGATCGGGCTGTTTCTAAACGAGAGTGAGGCATCCTGCTGGTGCCTTCCCCTGCTGCTATATCTATGCTCCGGCCTGTGATAGGATGTCGCTGGTCTGACATTATCTGTAACCAAAGAATACAGTAAGCTCTAGGGACCCAACCCTATACTGTACCGCTCTGCAGCACGACTGAATAAGAATAAAAGGCAACCATCCTATCATGCCTTGCAGCCTCCTACCCATAGTATGTTGTGTACAACACATCCATAGGCAAGACTCTACTTAGCACGGCTTGCAGACTCCCTGGAACACGACCTTCTCTGATACCAAGTTTGTCACACCCCTCCCTGGGGGTATGACTGACACCTGGTGCCCTAGTAGGACCTAGACTGCTAACCGGTGAGCCTAAGCACATCTGGTGCCTGGCTAGCTCTAACTCAGATTCAAGGAATCAACGGGCTATATAATGGCTGTAAATACAGCCTCCGGCCGACTAGGCCTATAGCCACCTGTACCATAACGACAGCTAACCAGAATCATATCAATATGAGGAAGCCTATGCGGGCCGACAAGGCCACCATGCTGTCTAGTTAACTCTAAGTCAATATAACGAATGCTGAACAGCTACGTGACCGGCAAGGTAACCACTACTGACTGGATAAGGCCTCACACGACCAACATAAACAACTAAACATACTCACGGCCCCACACGATCGGCACAGCTAACCACAGGGAAATATATACAGACTGCAAGCCTCTAAGAATACTGATAAGATGGTCAGGATAGGGCCCCGGCCTACCCATGCTGTACAACAAAAGAAAAGGGATAAACCTCTAGCTATCTAGCTCCGGATGACTGGAGCTGATGACCCCGTGAGCTGGCTGGAATCACGAGGTAGCGGCCCCTCATCTATGAGTACCTCAAGGCAAGTAATGCAGCACCCCCAAGGGGCATAAGTACCGCTGGTACTAAGTATGTAAAACAACAACTGAAAGATATCTGAAAACAACAATACAACTGATGGAACTGAAACAGAAAGGAATAGACTAAACTGACTTAAAATGTAAAGCTAAGCCTACTCTCAACTATGCTGGAAGGAGTAGGAATCATACCTGGGAATATATCGCTCTATTGTCGATCTACTCATATCTAGTGTAACATAGCATAACATAACATAACATAGCATAGCATACACAAACCTTACCCGGCCCCCATAAGCCGGGAGGTACAATCAACAGGCAATCTATACCCCTACCCCGGTCGTCCCATCTCCTATAATAACTATAAGCATCCTGCCGATCCCCTGGGTATGCACTTGGGCTCGCTGAGGCCCTGACTAAAACTATACCTGAGTCCGGAGGACTCCTGAATCAACACCCCAGGCGTACCCGCTCGACGGGGGTGTATAAAGGCCGACCAAGGCACAATATGGGGAAACTGACATCCCATCTTCGTCCCCTGTGGGACGGCATGCCACTCCATAGAGAGACGTATCCTCGCCCTCTGGCGGACGAGTCGATACAGCTATTAACCCTGGGGCGGTCATGAATGCTAGGTAATCCACCCCAACACAATACAGCGGTCTCAACTAGTAATACTAACTGCGTATACCGCATGTTGAAGCTAGTGATGATAAGTTATCTGTACATACTATATGCTGAACTAGTGATAGTAATATGTATATATCTAATACATGCTGAGACTGATAATGGTATATGTATATAATCTTCGGTGATACTACGTTGATCCTAATGTTGAGCAAGATATAGTTTTTTTGCTGGAAATCATGCTGTATAACTGAGATTCATAGCAACATGATTTACTATTTCTAACATGCTTTCTAAACTTCATTTTAATCTACCATTCTACTTCTGAGATACCTTACAGATACTTATATTGCTTTACTAAGTTTCAACTGAATACGATAATATCCTAACATACTTTACTAAATCACATACTGGGCATGCTGTACAGGTCCTAACATTTTGTATTAGAATTTATACCATGCTAGCGAGTTTCACACTATGTACAATATGATGCTTCCAGTATCGTACTAATATTCATACTAAACATAACACACGACTTCTGAAACATTCTACTGGCCTTGAACTACCTTACTATTCCGAGACTACTAACTTGCCGAGGAAACTAGCTTTACATACCTTCGCTTCTGATTTCCCGACTAACTGGCGTAGCTCGGTCAGTATTTTCGCTATTTCCCCCAACTGCATTCGTATATACATTAATTAGTACTAAATACAGCACTATTATGAAAGACGATGTCACTTTCGATATAATTATAGCTTAAACTTAGGCCTATCGAAAGACAGTCGAAAACTTGCAATTTTTCAGAAGTCCAGAAGGGAGAAGTATTCACTTTACGGCTAGGAGCACAAGGACACTAATTTGGAGAAATTCTACTTACCTTAGTCCGGTAGCTCGACGATTCGTCTGCCGTATTTTGCGAAACAAAATCTGTAGGAATGCTCCCTGCTGCTAAATACCTCGGTATCTGGAGTTAATTTAAATTTAGACTACGTTTGGCAGCGTAATCGAACAATAGTATACTAACCCTTTTTGTCTCTCTCTGTTTGCTGCGCTTTTCTGGAATTTATCAAGGATTTAAATGAAAATAAACTGAAGTGGGGCTTTATATACTTCGGCCTGGACAGGCCCAACGTGTCACGGAACCCCGGCTTCTTCCGTGATGGTTCGACAGGTTTCTTGTCCGGTCTTTTCTAGGGCCTTTCTCAAGCAAATATGGCTTTCAAATATGCTTAACCAACGCGCAAATAGGCCATATAGGTGCCGGGAATCTTACGGGGTATAACATAACAAGACTTCGGGACTGACTCTGAAGCTACTGGCCACATAAGGTGTCACAAAAGTCAAGGTAGCCCCCAGATCTAACAAAGCATAAACATCAAGATGGAAAATTCGTAACATACCAGTGACTACATACGGGGAGACCTCCTGCTCTTGGCGGGATGCTAAGGCATAGAATTTGTTTTGGCATTGATCGCCCCCTGTGCTAGTAGATGCGCCCTGATGTGTTGAGCGTATGGGTAGGGCTGCTGAACTAGAAGCTGGTCCTCGATCCCCATCATGATCCTTCCTCATTGCTGGGCAATCTATGAGCATGTGTCCAAGCTTCCCACACTCGAAACAAGAACTTGAACCTGCAAAGAACTAGCTCGTGTGCCCCCGACCATATCTGCGGCAAGCTGGAATACTAGAATCTGCGAGCTGCTGCTCTGACCCCTAGATCCTGATACTCGTCCCCTACTCATTCCTAGGCCTAGATGGCATACTCAATGTTGAAGATGCTGGGGATGAATATCTTTCTTGGGTCTACTGTTGGTGCCCACCACCTGACCTCAACTGAGAGAATCTATCGTCGTCGGTTCTTGCCCTCTTGGCCTCTCTCTCTCTCATATGTACTGCCTCCATCTGCTGGGCATACAAGACTATCTGAGGGAAATCCATATCCTGGTGGAGCATTGCAATCATGCAATCCTTTTCCAAATAGCCCGCCACTCCATAAACGAACCTGCTCATCGGTGCCCTCTGATCAATCACTAACTCCGGGGCATACTACGATAGGCAAGTGAACTCAAGGGAATACTCCTGCACTGTCATCCTCCCGTGCTTCAGATTTATGAACTCAGCTGCCTTTAGCTCCCTCATCTCATGAGGGAAGAACCCGATCTAAGAATGCAACATGGAACTCTTCCTAAGTGACAGGACCTACTCCGGCGGATGTACTACCTTTCCATTGTCGAAACTAGATGTGTGCGACCCCTTTTAGATGATATGAGGCCAACTCCGCACACTTAAGTCCATTCACTCCCATAACTTGGGTGATCTTCACAATCTTATCTATGAACTTATGCGAGTCCTCCTTTACTTTTGACATGAGGAACTCTGGCGGGTTCATTCTCAAGAAATCCCTCACTCGAGCTGCCACTGCATTACCATTTTGCTGGACATGCGAAACTGCCTGCTTATTGACCTGAGTGGTCAAGGCCTGTGCGAGCATCTGAATAGCTGCTCGAAACTTAGCATGGGCAACCGGCTCCAGTGCATGGTGCTCCTGGACTGGTGAGGCCTACAACTGCCCAATTTCATTGCCATCCTCGTGGTCGTCTCCATTCCCATTCCTCCTAGCATTTACTCTTTGGGGAACCATGATTCTGCAATCGCGAAAAGCATGAATTAGAAGGATAGGGAGACTTTTCATCACACAACATAGATCATGAAAGAAGGGAACATTTCCTAAATGTATCGTATCCTCTTCATCATAAGTGTGGCACACTTCACACCCATGAAGAAGACTATAGTTAACGCAACTTTCAGACACCCTAGGAAACTTCAAACCTATTTCTCTGATACCAAGTTTGTCACAACCTGAACGGAGGCCCGGATCGCAACACGGGACGGGGAGACCCGAGAGACTCCAAGTGGACCCATGGCATGAACATACATCTAACTCAATCAATAAAACTGAAGAACCATCAAGAAAATCTTAACAAAAGTCTTAATTAAGCATAACAACATAATACACAATTTTGAAGCTAAATACATCCTTTATCTGAATAGCCTCTAAATATGATGAGTTGATGGGATAAGACCCCAACTAACTCAACAAAGCTGAAACTAAAAATACATAGATAAATTCTGAATAAGCATGGTCCTTGGGGAATGAGGACTCACTAACCAACATAAAAATGCTATCTTTGTTGATTGGCTATAATGGGGCTGAGCCTGAGAGTCGGGTCCTATATCATGAAACGATATAACATAGAGTATGCGGTTAGTACGTGGAATGTACCAAGTATGCAAGGTAAGTAAAACCGCTTAAATAAGTAAAATTATTTAAAGTCATTCATAATGTAAAAACATAAACAATAAGAATTTGAGAGTAGGGCTTGCATGCATTCTTTCTGAAATCGTGATCTCATCATAGCACAACATAACATCATAACTAAATCGATTGACTCAAAGCTGAAATCTGATAGTCATGAGTAAAACTGAACATTGAGTCAAACCTTCTTTAGAACATATATATATATATAAGTCTCATTAAATGATAAACATGCATAACTGACATGATGAGGAACAATGGGAGACTCATGTTTTAACCGACATACAATGATAGAGCTTATGTGGTTCCAACTATCACACTCAAGTGGGTAGACCTATCCAAAGCCTTGCCAGGGCTAGGGACGATACAATGATATCGATATCAAGCTAATGGCTTAATAGGGTAGGGGATAGCTCACAAGGGATGTCCCAAAGTAATATATATGTGTAAACCTACGTTTGTGAGTAGTTTTGAGGCACAGGGTGATCGACCCTTAGCCTACTCAGTGCTATACACAACTCCCAAAAACATGCATATTCTCTCCATCATTTTGCAATGAAGTTCAACATGATCTATTTAAGAAGCTCAATAATCAAATACATCTCAAATCTGAAATCATGCATATGAGAAGCTTTAGCTAAAAACATACCACAAACTAAAAGATAATTGGGAGTCTTCGCTCCAAATCTATGTGGTAAGCTTAATTCGGGAAATCATAAATCATACTTGAACATATGGGCATTGCCCAATAGTTTAACATGCTTGAATATACTCAATTCACATCAAAAACATCATTATAAATATGGGTATCTTGAAAACATGCTTTTCATCATACTATCTCATCATACTAATACATTCATCACAAATTTCTTCTTTCATGAACTTCTCATCAATGGGCTCTTAATTCATAAAACTGGATACATGATTTTAATGGAAAATGCTATTAAACTTGCCCATGATTCATAATTCAATGGTATTTATATATTTAAATCATACCCATGTAGAGAACTTAGGAATATCATGCATTGGGTTTAAACCCCATATATTAGACATAAGAACTCATGATTTAGAGAGAGATTGGGCATGGGTGTGAAAGGATTCACCCATTAATAACCCTATATACCTGATGGTAGCTGATTCTTAAACTTCTTTGATTTCGCAAGAGGAATTGAAAAGAATTTGAAGAAGAACTACCTTGACTACCCCCTCTAATCTTCTATCTTTGCATGCACGAATGAATATGGACTAACATGAACTTAACCCTCTTAAAAGAGATCATTCCTAACTCTAAATGACATAGTTGAGGCCTTAGAATCTTATTAATTATGGAAAAGCCCTTACTAAATCTCAGAAAATAACTGCCAATTAGTCCCCACGAGGGACCTAACGACTTGTCCTCTCTGGCCACGACTCATGGCATGATCCGTCAAGTAAACTGCTTATCAGGTCAACTGGGCTCATCAAAGTTGACATAAAGATTCGTTACTGGTGACCATGACTCGTGGTCACCACTCGTTATGTACACTGCCATGGATTTTTATTTTACTTGACCATGCTGCTCACAACCCTTCCACAAATTATGGCGAATGACCACGACTCGTGGGATTGTTCTGTTAGGTACACTGCCTCCTTCTTCCTTTTTACTCAATCACCACTCCCCATGACTGACCTAACGAGTCGTGGGATATGACCATGACTCGTGGTCTCGTCCGTGGGGATCTCATTTCCTAATTTCAAACTCATCATTTGGGTCTCACCATGATTCACATCAGGACTCGAGGGCTGCTCTCACGGGTCACCTCACAACCCATTCTGTGCCTGAGCCAGTTTTTAAACTTTTCTCCACTTTAACTCCCAGGTTTGATCTTTGGGCTTCCATGGTATAACAGATAGCATATGCATCTAGACAACTGAATGTTTATGAGCAGAATTACCCAATCCATGATCTTGAATTGGCGATGGTAGTATTTTCCTTGAAGATATGGAGGCACTATTTGTACGAGGTCCATGTAGATGTGTTTAAGGACCACAAGAGTCTACAATATGTACTTATCCAGAAGGATCTAAATTTATGCCAAGAGAGGTGGTTGGAGCTACTCAAGGATTATGATATGAGTGTCTTTTACCATTCAAGATAGGTTAATATGGTAGCAGACGCCCTTAGTAGACTCTCTATGGAGAGTGTGTTCCATATGGATAAGGGGAGAAGGGAGCTGTTGAAGGATGTGCTTCGACTTGCAAGGTTGGGAGTTCGTTTGGTTGACTCGACCGATGGCGGTGTTATAGTTTAGAATGGATTAGAATCATCCTTGGCGACTGATACAAAAGTTAGACAAGAGGAGGACCCTATTATGGTAAAGTTAAAGGAAGCCGTTCAGAATAAGAAGATAAAACTCTTCTCCGAAGCGGGAGATGGCATGCTTCGATATCAGGGTCGCTTCTGTGTCTTGAACATTGATAATTTGAGAAATAGGATGTTGCATTAGGCTTACGGTTCCAGGTATTCGATACATACAAGTGCCACCAAGACGTACTGTGACCTACGGGAAGTCTATTGGTGGAATGGCATGAAGAAAGACATCGCAGAATTTGTAGCTAAGTGTCCAAATTGTCAGCAAGTGAAGGTTGAGCATCAAAGACTAGGAGGTGTGCTTAAGGATAGTTGTATTCCTATTTGGAAGTTGGAAGGAATCAATACGGACTTCATCACAGGGTTACCTCGCACTCGTCGACAGTATGACTCCATTTGGGTGGTCGTGGACCGCTTGACCAAAGACACTTATTTTCTATCGGTCAAAACCACCGATACAATGGAGGATTATGCCAAACTGTACATCTAAGAGCTAGTTCATTTGCATGAAAGTTCCCTTGTCCATCACATCAGACAGAGATACCCAATTTACCTCTCAATTTTGGATATTGTTTAATAAAGGACTTGGTACTCAGGTCAAACTCAGTACAACATTTCACTTGCAAATGGATGGCCAGGCGGAGTGGACAATGTAGACTCTCGAGGACATGTGGAGAGCATGTGTGATTGACTTCAAGGGTAGTTGAGATGTACATTTGCTTCTTATCGAGTTTGCATATAATAACAACTACTATTCAAGTATTCAGATACTGGGTTTGAGGCTCTCTATGGGCGGAGATGCATATCACCTATTGGTTGGTTTGAAGTCGGTGAAGCTATGATGATAGGGCCAAATTCAGTCCATGAGGCCATGGAGGAAGTTTAGCTCATACGGGATAGGTTGAAAACAGCTCAAAGTCGCCGAAAGTCCTATGCTGATGTGAGAAGGAGAGAACTAAAGCTCGAAGTGGATGATTAGGTGTTTCTGAAGGTGTCTCCCATGAAGGGAGTGATGAGGTTTGGAAGGAAAGGAAAACTCATCCCTCATTATGTTGGCCCCTACCAGATTGTGAAGCGGGTTGGCTAGGTGGCATATGAATTGGAGTTTCCCTCAGAATTAGCTTCCCTTTATCTCGTTTTTCATGTATCGCTCTAAACGAAGTGTATGAGGGATCCATCTTTAGTTGTTCCGATGGAAAGTGTAGGTGTGAAATACAACCTTAGTTTTGAGGAGGTTTCGGTGGAAATACTGGATCGTCAGTTCGAAGGTTAGGAAATAAGGAAGTAGCTTCAGTTAAAGTTTTATGGAGGAATTAGTATGTTGTGGGATCTACGTGGGAGGCCGAAGCAGACATGATGGCTAGATAACCACATTTATTCCTTACCGGCTCAGTTCTAGCTTGACGTATCAGATTTTGTCCTAAAACTCTATTCAATTTCATGTTCATTTCGTGTTTCCCAATTTCTTTCATGTATATAAATGTATGTATGATTCACGAATTTAGTTCAGACATGTAGTTTAAAATGGAGTTAGTCATTCCGTCAGTTTTTAGCTTATATGATCAGTATTTGAATATGATGATTGCATTTCTCTACTTTTCTATATGACTTTCAACATTCGAGGATGAATGTTCCCAAGGGGGTGATATTGTTATACCCCGGAAGCCCTAAGATTAGACCCCGGAGTTTAAACGGAGAAATCAGGACTTTCTGCACCAGGTCACGGAACGGGTCATCATGTGACCCGTCAGGTTGACCACGAGTCGTTAAGTGAATCGTGGTGGGGGCTTTGACTTGAGTTGGAAAATGTTGGTTTGAGACCCCACAGACATGACTATGAGTCGTGGTTAGTCCCCACAACTCGTTGAGTTAGTCGTGGTCAAGGGTTTTGGAAAGGTGAAGAATGGTTGGGTGTGTACCCTACGGTTGAGCATCACGAGTCGTGGTCAGGCCCCATGACCCATCAAGTTCATAGTGGTCAGCAGTTGGGTAGGATATTGTCACGACCCGAGTTTACACCCCAGCCGTAACATGGGATAAGGAACCCCGAGAGGCTCCAAGTCGATCGCATAACACTTAACAATAGAAACAACTAACCGAAACATCACTAAGCGGAAGCTAACTATAGGAGTGAAATTTAGATCTCAAAGGACATAATCTAACAAAACTTTAATACATAGACTGAATCTGTTTACACATGTTTGAAAGTCTTTAATAAATTGATGAGTTGCTGGGAAAGGTCCCCAGCTAACTCCTAAAGTCTGAAAACTAAAATATAAGAAAAATAAGAAATATTGATCTCGTCCTCGAGTGATGAGGACTCACCACAATCCGCTGAGATGGAAAAAGGAGTGTGTCTAACCATGGGGCTGAGTCTGCGTACCTGAATCTATATCATGAAACGATATAGCACATAAAGTATGCGGTCAGTACTTGAAATTTACTGAGCATGTAGGAAACGTAAATAAACTAAAACATACAAGTATACAAGAAAGAAATAAACTGACTACACATACACATAACTGAATTAGAATGCAACAACCCTTTCTGAGTTACATACACATATTAACATAAAAATTTTATTTGGAACTCATACTTTGAAGCTTCATCAAACTCATACATAAGGGTCATGTACTAAACATATAATGAAAGCTGAAGTTGAAGCTGATATCATACAATGTACTGGCTATCTCCTGATAACTGGGAATGCATTCTACTATATCTGATTTTAACTAAAGTTTGAACTACGCAGAACTGAGCCAGACTGATAACATGAACTAAGGGAGTCATTCTCTACTATGGGGAGTCCCTAACTAATTAAGGGAAACATTCTCAGCTATTGAGAATCCCTGACTAACTAAGGAAAATATTCTCAGCTATGGAGAATCCCTGACTGAACTAAGGGAAAAATTCTCAACTATAGAGAGTCCCTGACTGACTAAGGAAAACATTCTCACCTATGGAGAGTCCCTGACTGAAGTAAGTGAAACATTCTCAACTATGGAGAGTCCCATTATACTAGAAAATGGAGGTCACTGGCCTGACGTCATTTATTTAGTCTAAGTCACTTCAGCTAATCAAATTCATAGGCATTCGACTGTTTACATCATACTGATATCATACTGAATCATTTAGAATTGTTTAAGGCTACTTTCTACTAACAACAAGCCCCAAAAGTCTGAAGGATTATTCTCATACTTTATCATCATAATTCATATCATCATGGTATTAAATGTTCATTTAATCCACACATTTTTCATTCATGAAACATCTATAGGATCACATCATACTTTACACACATCCACAATATTAAAATCCCGAGTTCATAGCATATGATGTATATCTTAGGTTCATGTAAGATCCATAGGTCCAATTCATATTTTAACATGTATACATTGATTCATATATTCTACATTTACGGAAAGTCCATTTAATCAACTCATAACTTCAACATGTACAATGGGATCATGGTGGAAGCATATGATTATTTCATGGAATCCATTTCGAAATTTAGTTTACATCATGAAAAAGATTCGATAATCATGTCGTTTTCGTAGGTTCAGCTCATATCCAAAACATTTACATCGAAATCATAATGAAAACATATATATACTTCACCTTGATCAAGCCCATAAGTTCTAATCTCATCTCAACATATCTAACAAATCATATATTCTAATTTTTACAGCAATTCTTACGATCTTCACATATTTTAGACATGGATACAAGTCCTTTATATAATCAAATGAATAATAACGAAATCCCATTCGATGTTTTAGGCTATCTTATGATGGAAATTCTATAATCATGCTTTTTCCATATTAAGTACATATTTGAGATACTAAAATAATCCCATAAGCATACATGACTTTTCATCATAATGGGTCTTAGAATTCATAGAAGACGTAGAAGAAATCATCCATAATCAAAACCCTAGATCATTCTTTTCTAGAACAAGAGATTCGGGTTTTAAATAAAAAGTTTGGGGCACAAGGATAGAAGGATATCCTTGTTGAAAAACCCACATGCCTGATTTAAAAGCTCCCTACAGATCTTGAAGTTTGCAGCTCGTGAAGGAAGCCCTAGGTGCTCTTTGAACTTGGGAGAAGAAAACTCTATCGATAATTTTTGGATAATGAGGGGCTTAGGCTAGTGAGAACCCCTATATTTCGACCCCTTTTAGCACCCAAAATGATGCCATTTAAGAATTGAAAGAATAGGACTTTATCGAAATACCCCTGGAATTAAAAATAAAAACTGCCCGATCTGTGGCCACGACACTCACCATGAGTTCTTGGCCCTCACCACGACATGTAGTGACCATCCGTTGCTTCTAGGGTCCTTTTTCTCAGTTTCTTCTTCCTCAATCAACAACTAAAAGGATGAGTCCTTACTTCAACCAATGACTCATCATCATCTCCTATTGCCACCACCGGTTCATCCTTCGATTTCCTTCTAGTGACCGACATGATGTGTTGTTACTCCTTCCAACGGATCATTGTCTCCATCCGTCGTCACTAAACTGAAACCTAGAACTCCAAATAACGACTTCTCCTGATGACCTGTTACAATAACAAATGGATCGTCACCTTACTCGTCACCTCTTGAGAAGTCCAAACTACAAACTTACCACGATTGCATCTAACAAGTCGTTGTTTCACATAACGACTCATTCCTTCCTCCTGTGGCATCAAAACACTTAGCACCTTTTTCTGAATCCCTTCAAACGAATAATCTAATGGGTTGTTTGAGAGACCAATGACCCGTTGGAGGAGTCATTCTAAGAAATTTTTTGCTGAACTCCATCTAAATTTTGATCTTAGTAACTTTAGTGCGTTACAATATCCTCCCCTTGGGAACATTCATCCTCAAATGTTGGCTAATCATACTGAAAGGATAGAGACAGAACTGAAATCCCAAAAATGATCAATTATAACTGAAACCAATGGAGTATCTGACTCCGGCTAACTTTACACATCTGAACTGAACATCTAAATCATACATGCATGCTAAGGCATAAGAGGGACTGAAAGACGTGAAACAAACATGGAATTGAATAGAACATTGAGAATAATTCTTTACCTCTAACTGGCACTGAGCTGATATGGACTGAGCCTTCATTCTCAATTCGCTTTCCATCACGGGGGTAAAATTCATGATATCTGGTCTGATTGAATGTAAAGGACTCGTGAACACGAATCATTCATGACATCTATAACTGAGCACATACATAAGTTAACCTTATTCTACTGAGCTACTAAAGCAATTTCTAAAGACTGAGTTCAATCTGATCACACTAGAAGACATGATTTAACACTCATAGCTGATTCATAACATGAAGATGAACCTTAAGGATTCATAGAGTAAGACTAGAATCGCTGTCTGAATCGGCTACTAAGAAGTTTTGGAAGTCTGCACATAAGAATGTGTAAAACTTAACTTCAACTGAAATACAAGAGAGGTTATCTGAACCTGAAGAGATTGACATACCACAACTGCTAGGGTTGGAACTCCTCCGCCCCCACTATCGTACTCAAAACCCTACTTGTCTCACATACTTTCCATCTCCCCCTTAGCTTAAAGCCATCATATTAAGGCTCCTGAATCTTTCTCAAGGTCGGGGCTATATCACTAACTCTTAGTTTCTCTTTCACCTCTAACATTCACTGCGAACCTTATCCTCAACCATTCATATCACACATCGACAATCTCTTCCCAACAACATCATAGAGCTTCATATTAAATACTGGGGTTCTGGGGCTTGCAACAAGCAAAGAGTAACACAAAATTAGCAACATACCTATGACTACTACTGACGAGTTACACTTATCCTGGCGTGTTGCTATGGCATAGGAGCGATTTTGACGTTGTCCTCCACCTGTGCTAGATGATGTACCCTGTTGAAATGGACGGGCTATTAGAGCTACTAAAGAGGTGGTCTAGGCTCTACTCTCGCCACGCTTAGCCTTTGTGCAATCCCGGTGCATATGGCCCAACTTTCCGCACTAGAAACAAGCATCAGAGCCATCCACACATTCTCCCAAATGGCGCTTCCCACATCTAGTACACAACAGATACATAATCTCCCTTACCCTAGGTTTCTATGGAGCACTGACTGTCAAAAGTACTTGAGCTGATGATTTCTTCTGGGAGTATGAGCAGTGTCCACCACTCGTCTTCTGCGGGAAAACTCTAAATTACCTACCTGGGCCCTCTTGGCCTCTCTCTCTTTATCTTTCACTCGCTCCACCTCTATTTGTTTGAGCGAATATCCCAAAAATGTGGAAAGTCTATATCCTTGTGCAACATAGCAGTCCTACATTCTTTGATCAAGGAGTCTGACACTCCATTCAAGAATCTGCTTACGTGAGCCCTCTTGTCGTCTACCATCTAGTCACGACTCAAACATAGGACCGGATTGAGACATGGGACAAGTAACCTCTAGGGACTCCAAGTCGACCCATAGCATGAGCATACATCTAACTCAATCAAATAAAGCGGAATACTCAACATAATAACACACGAAAGCATAATGACATAACATAGAAAACAAAATGCACTTTATACATGACAGCTGAATACTACATATAGTCTAAAAGCCTCTAACATATCTAATGGATCGATGGCACAACACCCCTAAATAACAAAAAGTATGGAAAACTGAACATAAAGGATAACTAATAGTAACTGGTCCGCAGGAGATAAGGACTCACCATTGAACTGGATGCTAACTCTGAAAAACGAGCTAATGATGGTGCTGGGTCGGATGGTCGGAGCCTGTATCATAAAATGATACAACATAGAGTATGCAGTCAGTATGTGGGATGCACCGAGTATGCAAGATACGTAAAACGAACATTTAAAATACATAAAATTTTATAAGAATAGGATAACATGCTCATAACATGAATATCATAATGTAACAAATGGCTCAAGATTTTCAAAACATTCCTAAATCATTCATAATCATAATGATAGGAGAAAGGCTTCATTAAACAAGACTTGAGCCAAAATAATATGAACATAACCATGCATAAATCATGAGGAACAATGGGAGGACTCGTCATAACCGTCACCATCATGGTAGAGCCTTACATGATGCCCCAACTATCTCAATCAAGTGGGCAGAGTCATCCTAGGCTTTCCAGGCAAGGGACGTGCAATATGTGATATCACGAAAAAGGGGATCCATTAACATTGTAATGTATCAATATGAACCTACAGTGGGACGTAGTTATGAGACACCAGCATAGTCCTTTGAACGTTGGGCTACTCAGTGCTAGACACTGCTCCTAAAACATGCACATTAGGGTCGTATGTAAATCATAATCATCATTCATGAGATTTATGGCCAAATAAACATTAACAATGTTGATCCCCATTTAAATACATGTTTAGCCATGAATCGTCCAACATCATAAATCGATCAATCACGAAGTCTATGCATACTTGTAAAACATATATATACTTAGCAATCATATTCATGATGAGCATTTGAGTAAATCCATAAGATAAATAATAAATCATGATGGGTTAAAGAACATCAAAATCAAGGTAAAAATCATAACTCGATTTATCATAGAACATGCATGATTAGGCATAATTTTATAGAAATTTAAAACAATAAATTCATAATTGAATTAGTTTTAAAATTTTCCCATGATTCATAAAATATGATGTGATACATGAGAGATATTAAGCCATAGAAAGATCATTAGGATTTAATAAGAATTTGGGATAAAACCCCATAAGATTTTCAAATAGAATTTCATGAATTAGGAGATATTGGGCATGGGTGTGAATGAATTCACCCACTCATAACCCTACATACCCGAGAGACTTGGATTCTATCACCCCCTTACTTGCCCAAGAGGAATTGAAGAACAATTGATGAAGAAACTTGGTGTTTTATGCTTGATCACCCTCTACACCCTTGAACCTTGCATGCATGAGTTTTGAATAGGCTAGAATGACTTAACCTATCTTTATACACCCTGAAAATAGCTTAAAACAACATAGTATAGGACCCTAGGGCTTAGGAAGGATGATAATACCCTTAATAAATTTGCAGTTAAAAACTGACTGCCAGTCCCAACGAGGGACTGGATGAGTTGTTACCCAAGACCACAACTCGTGGCATCAGTCGTCAAGTGCACTGTCCAATAATTCATCTGGGCACACCACGGGGGACCTTACGAGTCTTTACTGGTCACCACAACTCATGGTCACCACTCGTCGTCCTATCACGAACCAAATATACACCCGAATCATATACACGGGACAAGGAGCCCCAAGAGACCCCAAGTCGACCCATGGCATGAGCATACATCTAATTTAATTACATGAGCGGAATACTTAACATAAAGAAGGTAATTATAACATAGCATAAGGGAAAATCAGTACAAGACTTATACAATACGGCAGAATACAACTTGTAGTCTGATAAGCCTCTAAACATGATAGGCAGATTGATGGGACAACTCCCCAACTAATCCAACATCCAGAAACTGAAAGGAATAACATAGAGTGTGAACATGTATCCCTCGGAACATGAGGACTCACCAAGTGCACTGAGAGAAAATCTGAATCTATCTACGGGTGAGGATGAGCCTGAGAACCAGGACTTGTATCATGAGATGAAACAACATACAAAGTATGCGGTCAGTACGTGGAATGTACTGAGTATGCAAAGTAAGTAAAGCAGACATTTAAAACATGTATGAAATTCATAAATGATCATAAGAGTAGGATAGCATGCTCGTATCGTAAATCATGATGGCATATCATATGGCTCAAGGTTTTCCAAACATTTGTAACGTAACATAATCATAATCATAATGGAAGAGATTTATTAAACATGGCTATAGCCAATATACATAATCATAACATGCATTAATCATGAGGAACAATGAGAGATTCCCTTAACCGACATACCCCATATGAGCACACATGAAGCCCGACTTTTAACCCTAGTCGGGAGGGTATTTATACCTTTCCAAGGTTAGAACCATAAAAGTGTGATATCACCATGAAAAGGGCCATTTGGGCCAGGGACTAAAATGAAAGGGGTCCCAACATACCTATGGTGACACATAGTTGATGAGATCTGGGGCTTAACCTGAGCCCCGAACCTATTGGGTGTTCGATACTACTCCCAAAACATATGTAGTGCTCATAATAATACATACATGAGTTCATGGGGTAGTTAAATCATAATAATCATAAACATGCTTGAACATAGGTGATCTAGCCATGACAAGAGGCCCGTGAGTCGGCCAAAAATATATTTCATGATTAATAAGATTCATACATGTAAATCATGAATATAGCTTCAATTTCATAAAATAATAATAGATAAAATAATAAATTCATAATTTAAATCATAATTCATGCTGAGCTTGTCAAGAGTATCAATGGATAAATAGATCATAAATCAATCCCTCATGGGGCATGCATAATGAAGCTCCATTGTTTTGAAAATCAAAATCATTATAATCTATTTAAATCTTAAAAGATAATCAAAATCCATAGATTATGATAATATTTCAAAATCACAAAACCCATAATTAAATCATTAGATTTTATTTAAATCAAATACAAAACCCCATGACTTTTTGATAAATTTTAAGTAAAAATCATAGAGTAGAAGCATGGGTGTGGAAGAATTCACCCATTGATGACCTTACATACCTAGGATTATCAAATTCCAACTCTCCTTAGAAGCCCAAGAATGAAATTGGATGAATTGAAGAGAAAAGCTTAAAATCCCCTTAGATCATCTATCATAGTTCTTGCATGCATGAATGGGGACTTAGAATAAGTTATCCCCCTAAAAACCCACCTTTCATAAGCTAAAACAACGTAGCTTAGGGTCGCTTAGCATGGAAAAGTCAAAAATGCCCTTAATGAATCTAGATTGAAAACTAGTCGAGTTGAACTATCGGACGGAACCAACGGGTCGTTAGAGCTAACAACGACCCATTTTGTTGCTCGTAGTTTTGCACTGCTGTGGCTTACATCCAGGACTAACCAAAGGATGGACAGGACGACTCGTCCTCTGAAACCACAATCCGTTACACCATCCGTTATTTGCTTATCACAAAATCTGAACCTGCTTACCATGGGCCTCACCTCAACTCGTGGTTCCTTCCAACGAATGATGGTGTTGATCCGTCATCTACACTGAAATTCCTTGCACCCCTACGACGACTAGTGACAACAGGCCGTTACAACTCACTACGAGTCGTTGGCAGACCCGTAGTATCCCACTTGGTGATATCTATGCTTCACCACGATTGCAACTCACAATGGGTCTTCATACCACTCGTTGTCTCCATTTCCACCAACACTCCCCTAACCAATGACTGCATACAACGACTCATGGTTTGATACCATGAGTCATTTCATAGCCCGTCCTGTGAAAGTTTTTTCCCAATTTTCTGCTGTTTTCAACTTTCAACCACCCGGATCTATTCTTACAAACTCTCGAGGTATTACAATATCTCCCCTTGGGAACATTTTTCCTTGAATGTAGGAAACAAGTATAAAATAGAAACATGTAATTATCATACGCAAATATTGATCATTTAAACTGAAACCTTACGGAATGACTATCTCCTATTCATAACACATAGCTGAACTGGTCTCATGCTTCACATACACACTCATACACATAAAAGAAACTTGAACACATGAACCGAACATGAAAAATAAATGGAGTCATAGAATAGAACTGATACCTCAAGTCGAAACTGAGCCGGTAGAGAATAAATGTGGGTATTTAGCCATCAAATCTACTTTGGCTTACCACGTAGATCCCTCAACATGCTGATTTCTCCATAAAACCTTAACTGAGGCTACTTCCTTGTTCCTTATCTTACGGACTTGACAATCTAATATTTCCACGGGTACTTCTTCATAACTAATACTGTCTTTTACACCAACGCTGTCCACCGGGACTACTAAAGCTGGATCACCCAAACATATTTTCAAAAGCAACATATGAAACACAGGATGAACTGAAGATAGCTCTGAGGGAAAGTCCAACTCATACGCCACCTTATCAACTCTCCTCACAACCTGGTAGAGACCAACATAGCGGGGACTGAGTTTCCCTTTCTTTCCAAACCGCATGACTCCCTCCATGGGAGATACCTTTAGAAATACCTAATCGTCCACCTGAAACTCCAAATCTCTCCTCCTCACATCGTTATACAATTTCTGACAGCTCTGAGTGGTTTTCAACCAGTCCCTTATCAACTAAACCTTCATCATCGCTTTGTGAACTGAATGTGGCCGTATCATAGCTGCCTCACCATCCTTAAACCATCCGATGGAAGATCTACACCTTCGCCCATAGAGTACCTCGAACGGTGCCATCTGGATACTGGAGTGATAGCTGTTATTATAAGCAAACTCGATTAAGGGCAAATGATCATCCCAACTACCTTTAAAATCTATAACACATTCCCTCAACATATCCTCAAGAGTCTGGATTGTTTCTTCGGCTTTGCCATACGTTTGCAGGTGAAAGGCTATGCTGAGCTTAACTTGAGTCCCAAGTACCTTCTAAAAAGACCGCCAGAACTAGAAGGTAAACTGAGTACCTTGGTCTGAAATAATAGACAAGGGTACACCATAAAGTCGAACCAACTCCCGAATATAAAACTTGGCATAATCATCTACTGAATCTGTGGTCTTGATCGGCGGAAGTGTGCAGCCTTTGTTAACCTGTCTAATGTTGCTTCCAGTGCACTCGCAAGCGTACGCGGTCGTACAAGTAATACAGTGGCCCTTTTTAAGAGATGGATATCAAACCCACAAAGACTAGACCAATTCAGTAAATTATCAAGTTCAAATGTTAAAATTAACCTTCAAAAGTGTTGATTATAGAAATTCTCGGGAAATTATAATTAAGTCTAGGGGTGATCACAAAATACTTGAGAAACAATATAAGGAGCAACTAGAGTTAAGGCATAATAATCATGTAATGCTCCAATTCTCAATGGTTCAAGTATGAATTATCAATTGTTGTCTCACATAATGAAAATGCTATGTTCATGGTCTTTCAAGCCTCTAAACACGAAAAAATAGTCTCACACCCACATCGTTGAGCAGGGATGTGACGTCCTAATTCGTGAGCAATTTAACTACATGGATGTGGTTACGGAGTTTGCACCCTTGATTATGGAGTTTCGTACCTCTAATCATTTAACTGAACTTAGCTTCACAACTACTTTTATGAGTGGTGATGTGATAATTCTAAGTTGGTGTCTAGCTCATCCTGTGTTAGTAACCAAGCAGGGCAAATTAGGTATAATTTCCATCCTAATTGCGAATCCTATCACTAAAGTAAGAACTTGCTCCTTACATTCTCTTGTTCTAGACTAGGGTTACTCTCTCAATCATTTACCTAAGCTTAACGCATTTGTTTTCATGTTGATGAAGCATAAAAATAACAATAATGAAGAATGTAAGACAAAACAACAACTAAAAACTCAAACCAAGAAGAATTCATGCAATTACAATCATCTCGTAGCCTCAACACTAGAGGAAGGGTTTTAGCTGCTCATGTTCATACAAATACTCAAAAACATGTTTAAAGTAGTGTACTTACAAGACTAATTAAAGTAGAATGAAATATAATCAACCCTAGGTAGAGTTCTTCACTTCTCCTTTTGCTCCTTTACGGTTTCCCCAAGTTATTTCATGATAAATGATTTTAGAAGCTAATGGTTCAATTTATACTAAGCTGAAAAAATGCAAAATTTGGCCTGTGATGGAACAATTCCGTGGCACGGAGGCTATCACGGAGATTTTCATCCATGCCATGGAGCAAACATGGAGGTTCACTGTTTGGTAGCCCCTTCTTATATAAATTAATTCTTTGCTCCGTGGCACGTTGTTGAAGGGCCCATCGCTTCTCCGTGGCACGGAGTTGACTCCAAATGTCCCTTTTAGCTTGTCTCATCATCCATAATCCATCCCTTATCATTTATCTTCAATATTAGGACCATTATATTCACATTGAGCTCCATACATTGGCAATTTCAACCTACAAAGAGAGCTAATCATATTTGTTAGTCCATGGCCACAAATTACACAAAATACATGAGATTATTCTTAAATTAAATTACAACATGGGTATAAAATAGTATTTGGGCATGTAAATATGCCCAAGATCATCTACCACCACCCAAATGGAATCATAGTGTCATCGCGTACGAGGTAGACCTGTAATGAAATCCATGTTAATCTCTTCCCACTTCCATGTGAGAATGCTAATACCCTGAAGTATGCCTCCTGGCCTTTGATGCTCGACTTTCACTTGCTGAAAATTTAGACATTTGGCTACGAATTCTGCAATATCCTTCTTCGTACCATCCCACCAATAAATTTCTCGCAAGTCCCAATACATCTTCGTGGATCCCAGACGGATAGAATATCTGGTACCATGTGCCTCATGCAATATCCAAACTCTCCAATCATCAATATCTGGGACACATAGGCTACCCTGGTATCGTAGCACACCATCTCCCCCATGGGAGAAAACCTCCACCTTTTTACTCCACACCTCTTCCTTAAGCTTCCCTAAAATCGGATCCTCATCTTGCTTAGATATGACATTAACCACCAAGGACGATTCTAACCCATTCTGCACAACAATGCTGCTATCGGTCGAGTCGATCAATCTAGCTCCTAGCCTTGCAAGTCGGTGTACATCTCTCACCAACTCCTTCTTTCCCTCATCCACGTGGGATACACTCTCCATAGAGAGCCTACTAAATGCATCCGCCACCACATTAGCCTTACCCGGGTGGTAAAGGACACTCATGTCCTAGTCCTTTAATAACTTTAACAACCTCCTTTGCCGAAGATTGAGATCTTTATGCGTGAACACATTTTGAAAGCTTTTGTGATCTGTGAATACATCCACGTTGACCCCATACAAGTAATGCCGCCATATCTTCAATGCAAACACCACCGCGCCAACTCGAGATCATGGGTCGAATAATGTTTTTCGTGAACTTTCAACTGTCGAGAGTCATAAGTTATTACCTTCCCATGCTGCATTAACACACATCCTAGTCTGACTCTCGAAGCATCACAATATACAACAAAGACATTCGTACCCTCGGGTAAAGTAAACACTAGTGCTGAAGTGAGTCGAGTCTTCAATTCCTGGAAGCTTTTCTCACAAGCCTCCGGCCACTAGAACTTTATCATTTTCTGAGTCAACCTGGTCAATGGGGCTGCAATTGATGAAAAGCCCTTAAAAATATTTGGTAGCAGCCTACTAGGCCCAAGAAACTCCAAATTTTTGAAGGACTCATCGGTCTAGGACAATTCTTCACCACCTCAATTTTATGAGAATCCACTGTTATGCCCTCGCCTGATAATACATGGCCCAAAAATGCTACTGAGTTTAACCAGAACTCGCACTTGCTAAACTTGGCATACAACTGATGATCCTTGAGGCTCTGAAGCACTACTCTCAAATGAGCGGCATGCTCCTCCTCACTCCGGGAGTATATAAGGATGTCATCAATGAACACAATCCTGTACTTGTCCAAATATGCCTTGAACACCCTGTTCATTAGATCCATAAAAGCTATAGGAGCTTTGGTTAGTCGAAATGACATAACTACAAACTCATAATGGCCATACCGGGTCCTAAAGGTTGTCTTTGGGATATTACTCTCCCGGACTCTGAGTTGGTGATACCCAAACCTGAGATCTATCTTCGAGAAACACCTGGTACCCTGGAGCTGGTCAAATAAACCATCCATCTTGGGCAAGGGGTACCTGTTCTTGATAGTGACCTTATTCAGCTACCGATAATCAATACACATTTGAAGGGAGCCATCCTTCTTTCTAACAAAGAGAACCGGTGCACCCTATGGAGACTATCTCGGTCTAGATAAACCCTTATCCAAGAAGTACTTCAACTATTGTTTTAACTCTTTTAGCTTGGCTAAAGCCATCCTGTAAGAAGGAATGGAGATAGGCTGGTATCGGGCATTAGATCAATACCGAAATCAATTTCCCTCTCTGGAGGAACACCTGGCAAGTTATCAGGGAAAACCTCCAGATACTCACACACAACTGGAACTGACTTACTAGTCGGGGTATCAAACTCTACATCCTTAACCCTAAATATGTGGTATATGCAACCCTTGGAGATCTTTTTATTAGCCTTAAGGTATGAAATAAACCGACTGGATGGTACAGCAGAGGTACCCTTCCATTCCATAATTGACTCACCATGAAATCGAAATTCCACCACACGGGTCCTACAATTAATCAAAGCATAACACGCAAACAACCAATTCATACCCAAAATGATATCAAATTCAGTCATGGACAACTCGACTAAGTCTGCGGAGGTAACCTTATGCAACACTGTGATAGGGCAACCTATACATACCCGCCTAACTACCACTAATTCACCGACTGCAGTTGATATGGAGAACGGTTCTGACAGAATTTCAAGACTAACTCAAACTACTAGCAATGTAAGGGGTCACAAAAGACAAAGTAGCTCCTGGATCTAACAAAGCATAAGCATCAATATGGAAGACTTGCAACATACCCGTGACCACATCTGGCGAACCCTCCTACTCCTGGCGAGGCACTAGGGCATAAAACCTGTTTCGGCGCTGACCTCCTGCTAAACTAGTTAGGGTGCCCTACTGAGGGGGTCGTGCTACTGGAGCGGTAGAACTGGCTACAGGGAAATCTCTATCCTGTGCTCGGGTTTGCCATACCCAAAACAAGCATCCGCACCGACAAGGCACTTCCTGGAATGATTCTTACCGTACTTCGTACAAACTAGAAAAGTGCGGTCCACCTGCATGCTACCATGATCCCTCGAGCCTATAGCCCTGCTCCTCTAGTTTCCCCTGAACCTAGGCGGCGTGCTCACTGATGATGGTGTTGGAGAAATGGACTTGTGTTGGGTCTGCTGATGTGGTGCACCCCCTGACCTGGCTTGAGAAGCCCCATAGGTGTCGGTCCTGGCCCCTTGGCCTCTCTCTGCCTCCTGTAGACTGACTCCATCTGCTTCGCATGCGATACAATAAGGTGAAAATCAATGTCCTGGTGAATCATGGTGATCCGACAATCCTTGTCCAAGTAATCTGCTACTCCATGCACAAAATGGCTCACCTGAGCCTGCTCATCCATCACCAACTCTGGAGAATATTTAGATAACCAGGTGAATTCCAATGCATACTCCTGGACAGACATGTTTCCCTGCCTCAGATTCACACACTCGGCCGCCTTGAGCTCCCTCATCTCCCGAGGGAAGAAACGATCCATGGATGCAGTGTGAAACTCCTCCCAACCTATAGGGCCAATACCCACTTCCCTGACATCTCTCCATTGCTTAAATCATATATGTTATACCCCTTTTAGTTGATAGGAGGTCAAGTCAATGCATTACCCATTGTTCACCCCATACTGGGTGATTTTTAGAATCTCCTCTATAAAATCGTATGGATCCTCTTCCATCTTTGACCCCGTGAACTCCGGAGGGCTCATCCTCAAGAAATTCCTCACCCTAGCTGCCGCTGCATTCCCATTTCCAGGGAGATGCGCCACTGTCTGATTCTGGACCTAGGCAGTCATGGCCTGTGCCAGCATTTGAATCGCTTCCCAAAACGCGGCGTGCGAAGCTGGCTCTGGTACGTGCTCCTCATGAACAGGTGGAGCTGACTGATGCGCACCATCATGGGCACCTTCATGATCATTTCCATTTCCATTTCTCTTGGAATTTACTGACATGGAGGCATAATTCTGCAAATGCGAATAACATGAATTAGAGGCGTAAAGGACGTTCATCGCACGACATGGATCATGAAAGAAGGGAACATTTTCTAAACATCTAGTAGCCTCTTCGTCATAAGTATGGTGTGCTTCACACAAATGAAAAAGACTCTACTTAACGCAGCTTTCAGACTCCGTAGGACACGTAAAACCTATGGCTCTGATACCAAGTTTGTCACGAGCCAAATGTACACCCAGATTGTAAACACGGGACAAGGAGCCTCGAGAGACTCCAAGTCGACCCATGGAATGAGCATACATCTAATTCAATCACATGAGCGGAATACTTAACACAATGAAGGTAATCATAACATAGTATAAGGGAAAATCAGTAAAAGACTTATACAATACGACGGAATACAACTTGTAGTCTGATAAGCCTTTAAACATGGAAGGCAGATTGATGGGACAACTCCCCAACTAATCCAACATCCAAAAACTGAAAGGAATAACATAGAGTATGAACATGTAGCCATCAAAACATGAGGACTCACCAAGTGCGCTGAGAGCAAATCTAGATCTATCTACGGGTGAGGATGAGCCTAAGAACTGGGACTTGTATCATGAGACGATACAACATAGAAAGTATGCGGTCAGTACGTGGAATGTACTGAGTATGTAAGGTAAGTAAAGCGGACATTTAAAACATGTATGAAATTCATAGATGATTATAAGAGTAGGACAGCACGCTCGTATAATAAATCATGATGACATATCATATCGCTCAAGGTTTTCAAAACATTCATAACGTAACATAATCATAATCATAATAGAAGGGATTTACTTAAAATGGCTTGAGCCGATATGCACAATCATAAAATGCATTAATCATGAGGAACAACAGGATTTCTTAACTGACATACCCCATATGAGCACACACGAAGCCCAACTTGTAACCCTAGTCGGGAGGGTGTTCATACCTTACCAAGGGTAGAACCATGAAAGTGTGATATCATCACAAAAAGTGCCATTTGGGCCAGGGACTAACATGAAAGGGGTCCCAACATACCTACGGTGACACGCAGTTCATGGGATCTCGGGCTTAACATGAGCCCCCAACCTACTCAGTGTTTGATACTACTAGCAAAGCATATATAGTGCTCATAATAATACATACATGCGTTCACGAGCTAGTTAAATCATAATAATTGTAAACATGCTTGAACATAGGTGATCTAGCCTGACATGAGGCCTGTGAGTCAGACAAAAATATAATTCATGATTAATAAGATTCATACATACTTGTAAATCATGCATATATCTTGAATTTCATAAAATTATAACAGATAACATAACAAATTCATAATTTAAATCATATTTCATGCTGGGCTTGTCAAGAGCATCAATGGATAAATAGATCATAAATCGATTCCTCATGGGGCATGCCTAATCAAGCACAATTGTTTCGAAAATCAAAATCAATATCATTATAATCAATTTAAATCTCAAAAGATAATCAAAATCCATAGATTATGATAATATTTCAAAATCAAAAAACCAATAATTAAATCATTAGATTTTATTTAAATCAAATACAAAACCCCATGATTTTTTTATAAATTTTAAGTAAAAATCATAGAGTAGGAGCACGGGTGTGGAAGAATTCACCCATTGATGACCTTACATACCCGAGATTATCAAATTCCAACTCTACTTTAGAAGCCCAAGAATTAAATTGGAAGAATTGAAGAGATAAGCTTAAAATCCCCTTAGATCACCTCTCAAAGTTCTTGCATGCATGAATGGGGACTTAGAATAAATTATCCCCCTAAAAACCCACCTTTCATAAGCTAAAACGACATAGTTTAGGGTCTCTTAGCGTGGAAAAGTAAAAAATGCCTTTAATGAATCTAGCCTGAAAACTTGCCGGGTTGAACTAACAGACGAAACCAATGGGTCGTTAGAGCTAATGACTACCCGTTCTGTCGCTCGTGGTTTTGCACTGCTGTGGCTTATTTCCAGAACTAACCAACGGATGGACAGGACGACTCATCCTCTAAAACCACGATCCATTAAACTGTCCGTTGTTTGCTCATCACAAAATCTGAACCTGCTTACCATGAGCCTCACCACGACTCGTGGTTCCTTCCAACGAATCATGGTCTTGATCCGTCATCTAAAGTGGAATTCCTTGCAACCCAACGACGATCGGTGACAATGGGTCGTTACTACTCACAATGAGTCGTCGGTAGACCCATTGTATCCCACCTACTGAAATCCATGCTTCACCATGACTGTAACTCACAATGGGTCGTCATACCACTCATTGTCTCCACTGCCACCAACACTCCGCTAATCAATGGCTGCATTCAACGACTCATAGTTTTATACCACGAGTCGTTCCATAGCCCGTCCTATGCAAATTGTTTTCCCAATTTCTACAGTTTTCAAGTTTCAACCTCCCGGGTCTATTCTTACACACTTTCAGGGTATTACACATCCTCACTATACAAATTCTCAAACCATAAGCAACTGACTGACCACCACCCATCCCACAAATCGTGGTGTCTGACCATGACTTATGGTGACTAACTATGGCATGCACTACCAAGTTTTTCTTATCCTTTCCATAGACCTTGACCATGACTGACTCAATGAGTCGTGGGATCTGGCCACAACTCATGCTTAAGCCCGTGGTGGCTTCCAATACCCATTTCGAAAACATAATACCAGAACCTCACCACGAATTACCTAACTACTCGTGGTCAATCCTACGGGTCCAGTAATGACTCGTTCTATGACCTGGTGTAGATTTCCCAGTTTTCTCCATTTCAACTCTCGGGTCTGATCATGGGGCTTCCGGAGCATTACAATATCTCCCCCTTGGGAACATTCATCCTCGAATGTTGAAAAACATACAAAAAAGTAGAGAAATGAAATCATCATATTCAAACATGGATCATTTAAGCTATAAATTGATAGAATGACTACCTCCGAACTGAACTACATGGCTGAACTGAATTCACAAACCATATATACAAACTTTGACATACGAAACCTGGGCAGATGAACTGAACATGAAAACTAAATAAACTACTAGGGGAAAAACTTATACCTCAAACTGAAACTGAGCCGGAAGGGAATGGGTGTGGGTATCTAGCCATCACCGCTTCGGCTTTCCAAGTAGCTCCCTCAACATGTTGATTCCCCCATAGTACCTTGACTGAAGCTACCTCCTTATTCCTTAGCCTCCAAACTTGACAATCCAATATCTCCGCCTAAATCTCCTCATAGCTAAGGCTGTCTCTCACACCCACACTCTCTATGCGGAACCACCAAAGCTGGATAACCCAAACACTTGTTTAAGACTGATACATGGAAAACATGATGAACGGAAGCTAATTTTGAGGGAAACTCCAATTCGTATGCCACTTTGCCAACCCGTTTCAGAATCCAGTAGGGGGAAACATAACGAGGGTTGAGTTTTCCTTTCTTTCCAAACATCATCACTCCCTTCATGGGAGACACCTTAAGAAACACCCAACCATCCACTTCAAACTCAGGTTCTCTCCTTCTCACTTCGGCATAGGACATTTGGTGACTTTGAGCTGCTTTCAACCTGTCCCATATGAGCTGAACCTTCTCCATAGCCTCATGGACTGAATTTGGTCCTATTATCACAGCTTCACCAACTTCAAATTAGTCAATAGGCGATCTACATCTCCACCCATAGAGAGCCTCAAACAGAGCCATCTGAATGCTAGAATGGTAGCTATTATTGTACGCAAACTCGATAAGAGGCAAATGATCTTCCCAACTACCCTTAAAGTCAATTACACATGCTCTCAACATGTCTGCGACAGTATAAATTGTTCACTCCGCTTAACCATTCATTTGCTGGTGAAATGCTGTGCCGAGCTTAACCTGAGTACCTAGTCTTTTTTGAAATGACCTCCAAAATTGAGAGGTAAACTGAATACCTTTGTCCGATATGATGGACAAGGGTACTCCATGCAATCGAACCAACTATCGAATGTATACTTTGGCATAAACCTCTGCAGAATCAGTGGTTTTGACCTATAGAAAATGAGCGGATTTGGTCAATCTGTCTACAACAACCGAAATGGAGTCATATTGTCGATGTGTGAGGAAAACCAATTACGAAGTTCATATTGATCTCTTCCCACATTCAAGTAGGAATACTAATATGTTGGAGCACACCTTCGGGTTTTTGGTCCTCAACCTTCACCTTTTGATAGTTTGGACACTTAGCCACACATTCTGCTATGTCCTTTTTCATGCCATTCATCCAATAGACTTCCTGTAGGTTACGGTACATCTTGGTGGAACTGGTATGTACCGAATACCTAGATCCATGAGACACGTACAACATCTGGTTCGTAAAATCATCAACATCCGAAACACATAAGCGACCCTAGTAGCAAGGCACACCATTTGCCCCTTTGGAGAAGACCTCTACCTTCTGATTCTGAACGGCTTCCTTTAACTTTACCAAAATAGGGTCTTCATCTTGTCTAGCGTTTACATTAGTTACTGATCACGGGCAAAATAGCATGCCCGAGATACGCTTTATACCTTAATGTAGTCTTGTTTATCTAAGTTATTTTACATACTTTCATGTGATTTTATATAAATGTGAATATATGTGCTAACCAACATGATTAGTCCTTGTTTTGTAGGTTAATAATGCATTTGAGGAACTAATTAACAAGTTGATGAATAGCATGGAATGGAGTGGAAGCAAGTGGCGAAAGTCGGCAAGGAGCATGCCTTGGCAAGGATGGCCGCGCCAGGCAGCGTGCCACGCTGTGCGTGTGTCGCGCCCAACACCGTGCCACGCCCTTGCCAAGCGCACGAGAGAAGGCAGCGTTCCACGTTGGCCAGCGCGGTGACCCTCGGCAGCTCGGTTTCAGGAGGCACTTTCCAGAGAGCTTTCGCGTTGTCTCCGTGTCACGGAGGCAGTGCTCCGCGATACACTCCGTGACACGGAGCCGTTCCATGACAGGCTAAATTATGCACAATTTCCATTTACTATAAATAGGACCCTTAGCTCCTAAAATCTTTTGGGGGGGTCACGTTTTTATTCTGAAAAACCACCTAGGAGTGAAGGGAGAAGTGGGAGAACTCATCTAGGGTTTATCAAATTCCCTTCTCATCTACCAAATTCATGTAAGTATGTTAGTTTAGTATTAGTTAATTGTAGTTTTACGAACATAAATGGCAAGAACCCTTCCTCTAGGGTTGAAGCCATGAATTATGATTGTGCTTTTATGAATTTGTTTTGGAATTAAGTTATTGATTGTTGTTTTCGTCTTGCATTCTGGATTGTTGGTTGTTTTTATGATTGATCGCCATGAAAGCATATTTGTTAGCTTGAATAATAACTTGAGAAAGCATTACCTAGGTCAGGACATGAGAATGTAAGGAGCATGTTTGTCTCTAGGGAGAGATATTGTGTTAGGATAGAAATATACCTCACACCTTGCTTGGTTGACACACGGGGGTTATGAAAGACCAACTTGGGATGTCACATCACCACTCGAAGAAGTAGTTGTGAGGCTAAGTTGAGTTAAATGTTTAGACGCACGAAAGTCCCTAATCGTTTCCCCGTAAACCACAACATAATTAATTGCCCGCGACTAGAAAATTAAACTCCTCGCTCACAATGATGCAGTGAGGCTAGATTGCCGTGTTTAGAGGCTCGAAAGACCATAAACATGCAATTCTAATTATGTGAAATAACAATTGATAGTTCCATCCTTAACCCATTGCGAATCGTAGGATCGCATGATTAATTGGTTTTAACTCTATGTTGCTCCTAGAGTGATTTCAGAATATTTTGTTGACCCAAACTTAGACTTAATTAATCTCAATCGAAAATGTCTATAACCAATACTTGAGGTATTTAAGATCACAATAGAAATGGATAGTTAGAGGAATGGGTCCAGTCCCTGTGGGTTCGACAATCCGGTTCTTAAAAAAGAGCCACTATATTACTTGCATGACCCGTACACTTGCGGACGCGCGAATCGGGCACGTCAGTTACCAAGGATGATTTTGATCTTTTCTAAACTATCACACCGCCATCGGTCGAGTCGACCAAGCGAACCCCCAATCTTGCAAGTCGATGCACATCCTTCACTAGCTCCTTCTTTCCCTCATCTACATGGACAAAATTTCCATGTATAGTCTACTAAGTGCATTTGCTACTACATTAGCCGTTCCCAGATGATAAAGGACACTCATGTCATAATCCTCAAGTAGCTCCCACCACCTCCTTTGCTGAAAATTGAGATCCTTCTAGGTAAACACATATTGTAAACTCTTCTGGTTTGTAAACACATCCACGTGGATCCCGTACAAGTAGTGTCTCCATATTTTCAAGGAAAATACCACCGCGGCCAATTCGAGATCATGAGTCGGGTAGTTCTTTTTATGCACTTTCAACTGTCTAGAAGCGTAAGCTATAACTTTTTCGTGCTGCATCAATACACACCCAAGTCTGATCCTTGAAGCATCATAATACACCATGAACCCATCGGTTCCCTTGGGTAGGGTCAAAACTGGTGCTGAGGTGAGTCGAACCTTCAACACTTTGAATATCTTTTCACAAGCCTCCGACCATTGAAATTTCACCTTCTTTTGGGTCAATTTGGTCAATGGTGCTGCAATAGATGAAAATCCCTCAACAAATCTCAGATAGTAGCCAGCTAAGCCCAAGAAACTCCTAATATCTGAAGGATTAACCGGCCTGGGCCAATTCTTCACTACCTCTATCTTTTGTGGTCTACCTGCACACCCTCACTAGACACCACATGACCCAAAAACGCCACAGAATTCAACCAAAACTCACACTTGCTAATTTTGCATACAATTGACGATCCTTCAAAGTCTGTAACACCACCCTCTACTGAGCAACATGCTCCTCCTTGCTGAGAGTATTTAAGGATGTCATCTATGAATACAATCATGAACATGTCTAGATATGTCTTGAACACCCTATTCATCAGGTCCATAAAATCATCAGGAGCATTCGTTAATCCAAAAGACATAACTACAAATTCGTAGTGACTATACCGAGTTTTGAAGGCTATTTTTGAAATGTCACTCTCCCGAACCCTGAGCTGATGGTATCTGGACCTGAGATCTATCTTGGAAAAGTAGTTGGCACACTGAAGTTGGTCAAACAAGTCATCAATCCTGGGTAGAGGGTACCTATTCTTGACAGTGACCTTTTTCAATTGTCGATAATCAATATACATACGAAAAGATCCATCTTTCTTTCGGACAAAGAGAACTAGTGCACCCCATGGGGACTTGCTCGGTCTAATGAAACCCTTATCCAAAAGATCCTTCAATTGTTCCTTCAACACTTTTATCTCAGCTGAAGCCATTCTTTAGGGAGAAATATATATAGGCTGCATATCGGGAAGAAGGCCGATACCAAAATCACTCTCCTGCTCGGGAGTAACTCCCGGCAAATCAACTAGAAAGACCTCTAGGAACTCACTTACTACTAGGACTACTGGATAGTCGGGGTCTCAGACGTCATATCCTTAACCCTAACTAGATGGCATACATAACCTTTGGAGATCATCTTTATGGCCTAAAGGTAAGAAATAAAATGACCTACGGGCACGATTGAACTACTCTTTCACTCTAAAACTGACTCACCCGGAAAACGGAACTCCACTGCACGGGTTCTACAATTAACAAAAGCATAACATGCATACAACCAATCCATGCCGAGAATAATATCAAAGTCATTCATGGATAACTCTACTAGGTCTTCGGAGGTGACTTTCTGCAATACTGTGACCGGGCAACTTCTATTCACCTGCCTTGCTACAACTGAATCACCAATGGGAGTAGAGACTAAGAATGGTTCTGACAGAATTTTGGGACTAACTCCAAAGCTACTAGCAATATAAGATGTCACATAAGATAATGTATCCCCTGGATCTAATAATGCATAAGCATAAACACTCGTAATATATCAGTAACCACATCCATTGAAGTCTCATGTTCCTGACATGAGGCAAGGGCATAGAATCTGTTTAGGAGCTGCCTGCCACCCCCACTAGTGGATGCCCCCTGCAGAGCTGAGCGTGCTGGAGCTACTACTGACTTGGTAGTTTGAGCACGACCTCTATCATCACCCTGTCTAGCCAATGGAGATGCCTGATGCATGTGACCGAACCTATCACACCCATAATAGATATCTGAGTTGAGCATGCTCTCCCCGGCATGACTCTTGCCATACTTCTCGCAGGCCGAAAATGTGCGCTTTGCCTGCATGCCTCTCTGGTCCCTCAAACCTGAGGCCCTACTCCTCTTATCACCCTTGGGTCTAGATGGAACACTAGCTGATGATGGCGCTAGAGCTAATGACCTTTGTTGAATCTAAGGGCGGTGACCACCTCCAGATCTCTGCTCCCATAGCCTTAGTATCCTTCCATTGCTTAAACCAGATGTGCGCGACCCCCTTCAACAAATATGAGGCCAAATCAGCATGCTCCTCCCAGTCACCCCCAATATTTGGGTGATCTTCAGAATTTCATCGATAAACTCATGTGGAGCCTCATACACCTTCGATCTAAGGATTTCAGGAGGGTTCATCCATAAGAAATCTCTAACCTTTGCTGCCGCTGCATTTCCATTTTGTGGGACATGCACCACTGCCTTTTGGTTGACCTGAGCGGTCAAGGCTTGCACTAGTATCTGAATGGCTGCTCGAAATTCAACACAGGCAACCGACTCTAGTGCATCGTGCTCCTGGATTGGTGGGGCTGGTTGGTTCCTGTCTCTATTGCCATCCTTGTGGCCGTTTCTACTCCCATTCCTCCTACCTTTAACTCTACGGGGAGCCATAATTCTGCAATCGCGAATAGCACGAGTTAGAAGGATAGGGAGACATATCATCGCACGACATATATTATGAAAGAAGGGAACGTGTCCTAAACATCTCATAGTTCTTCATCATAAGTGTGGCACACTTCCCACCCATGAAAAAGACTCTACTTGACGTGGCTTTCAGACACCCTAGGACACTTCAAACCTATTGCTTTAATACCAATTTTGTCATGACCCGAATATAGGCACGGGTTGAGACACGAGACAAGGAACCCCGAGGGACTCCAAGTCGATCCATTGCATGAACATATATCTAACTCAATCAAATAAAGAAGAATACTCAGCATAATAACATAGAGGAAGCATAATCATGAAATAACATAGAAAAGAAAATGCACTTCCTACATGACAGTTGAATACTACATATAGTCTGAAAGCCTCTAACATATTTGATGGGTTGATGAGACAAAACCCCCAACTGACCCAACATGTCTGGAAAACTGAACATAAAGGATAACTAATATCAACTGGTCCTTGGGAGATGAGGACTCACCACTAAACTGGATGCTAACTCTGGGAAACAAGCTAATGACGGTGTTGGGTCGGAAGGTTAGAGCCTATATCATAAATAATACAACATAGAGTATGCGGTCAGTACGTGAAATGTACCGAGTATGCAAGGTAGGTAAAATGGATATTTTCAATACATAAAAGTGCATAAAAATAGGCCAACATGCTCATAACATGAATATGATAATGTAACATAAGGCTCAAGGTTTTCAAAACATTCCTAAATCAGTAATAATCATAATAATAGGAGAAAAGCTTCATCAAACGTGACTTGAGCCAAAATAATATGAACATAACCATGCATATATCATGAGGAACAATGGGAGGACTCATCATAACCGATACCATCATGGTAGAGCATTACATGATACCCTAACTATCTCACTCAAGTGGTAGAGTCGTCCAAAGCTTGCCAAGCAAGGGACGTGCAATATGTGATATCACAAAAGAGGGGATCTATTAACATTATAATGTATCAATATGAACCTACGGTGGCACGTAGTTATGAGACACCGACGTAGTTCTTTGAACGTCGGGCTACTCGGTGCTAGACACTGCTCCCAAAAACATGCACATTAGGCTCTTATATAAATATAAACATCATTCATGAGATTCATGGACAAATAAACATTAACATTGTTGATCCCCATTTAAATACATCTTTAGCCATGTATCAAGGGCCCATGAATCAGCCAACGTCATAAATCGATCAATCATGAAGTCCATGCGTACTTGTAAGACATGTATATACTTAGTAATTATAAATTTATAATGACCATTTGAGTAAATCCATATCATAAATCATAAATCATGATGGGTTAAAGAACATCAAAATAAAGGTAAAATCATAACTCGATTTATTATAGAACGTGCATGATTGGGCATAATTTTATAGAAATTTAAAATAATAAATTGATAATCCAATTAGTTGTAAAATCTATCCATGATTCGTAAAATATGATGTGATACATGATAGATATTAACCCATAGAAAGATCATTATGATTTCATAAGAATTTGGGATAAAACCCCATATGATTTTCAAATAGAATTTCATGAATTAGGGGAAATTGGGCATGGGTGTGAATGAATTCACCTACTTATAACCCTACATACTTGAGAGACTTGAACTATCACTCCCTTACTTTTTGAGAATTTAGTAAGGGATTATCTGTAAATCCTATGATCCTAAGGACTAAACTATGTTATTTTAAGCTATGAATAGTGAATATTAAGAGGGGTAAACACATTTTACGATGTTCCTACTCATGCATGGAAGAGTTAATGTCTAGAGAGGTGATCAAGCTCAAATTCCTTCAAGTTTTCTTCAATCCTCATTGGGCAATCAGAGAAGTGATAGAATCAGTCCATCTCAGGTATGTAGGGTTATGAATGAGTGAATTCATTCACACCCATTCCCAATCCCTCTCTTAATCGTGAAAATTCATATGTTGATCCTATGGGGTTTTAACCCAATGCATGGAATTCCTAATTCTCTACATGGGTATGATTTAAATGAGTTGCTACTATCGAATTATGATTTATGGGCAAGTTTTACGATGTATTCAAATAAAATCATGTTTCAAGCTTTATAAATTAAAATGCCAATTTATGAGAAGTTCATGAAAGTTGAGATTTATGATGAATGTTCATGTATGATGAGATATTAATGATGAAAAACATGTTTTCAAGTTACCCATGTTTATAATCATGTATAAAAGTAAATTAAGTATTTTCAAGAATGATTTAAGTATTTGGAAATGCTCATATGTTCAAGTATGATTTATGATTTCACGAATTAGCTTACCACATGGTTTTTGAGATGACTCCTAATTATGTTCAACTTCTAGTATGGTTTGATCTAAAGCTCCTCATGTATGATTTCAGATTTGATATGTATTTGATTATTCAGCCTCGTCAATAGACAATGGCAAGCTTTGTTGAAAATGAGGGAGAGAATATGCATGTTTTTGGAAGTAGTGTCTAGCATTGAGTAAGCTAAGGGTCCATCCACCCTATGCTTCAAAACTATGCGCCAACGTAGGTTTATACATATATACTTTGGGACCTCCCTTTTGAGCTATCCCCAGCCCCGAATTGTCCTTGAGCTTGATATCTATATCATGGTATCGTCTTTAGCCCTACTAGGCTTTGGACGACTCTACCCACTTGCATGTGATAGTTGAGACCACGTAAGCTCTATCGTGGTAATGTCGGTTATAAGATGAGTCTCCCATTGTTCCTCATGATTTCATTTATGCATGTTTATCATTCATTATATATATATGTGTGTGTGTGTGTGTGTGTGTTCTAAAGTAGGTTTGACCAAATATTCAGTTTTACTTATGGTTATCAGATTTTAGTTTTGGGTCATTCGATTCAGTTATGATGTTCAGTTATGTTCAGATCATGACTTTAGAAAATAGCATGCAAGCCTTACCCTCAGATTCTAGATTTGATTAAGTTTCATGCATAAATGATTTTACTTATTTAAGAAGTTTTACTTACCTTGCATACTTCCACATACTGACCGCATACCCTATGTTGTATCATTTTCTAATACAGGCTCTGATCCTCAGACTCAACCCTGCCATTAGCTAGTTTCGGAGTTAGCATCCATCTTAGTGGTTACTCCTCATCTCCCGAGGACCATTGGCTATCAGCTATCTTTGTACTTTCAGTTTTCATCCTTGTCATTTTAGTTGGGGTTGTTGTCCTAGCAACCCATTAGTTATGTAGAGGCTTTCAGACTATATGTAGTAATCAGCTTGTCATATATTATGTGGATTCCAATTTCGATGCCACTATGTTTGTTATGTCAAGTCTTCTGCTTTATTTGATTGAGTTAGAAGTATGTTCATGCCATGGTCGTCTTGGGGTCTCCCAGGACTCCTTGTGCCATGTCTCGATCCGAGGCTATGCCCAGGTCGTGACGTTGTACTACGGACTGTTGGTCCTTACCACGGGTCATCCTGGTCAGCTGTTGCAACCAATTTAGTAAAGTTGTTAAGCAGGGTGCCAAGTTATGGTTGAAACCATAGATCGTAGAGCTTACAATGGACCGTCCTGATCAACCATGGGTTGAAATAGAGAGAATGTCAAAATGAAATTTCATGCGATGGATGGTTCCTATCGATTGTGTGAACCTACAATAGATCGTCCTATCTGTTCATGGAAAGAATCAAAGAAGAATAATTAGGAGAAGGTTGCATCCAACGAACAGACATGATGGGTCGTACCTTGTAAGGACATGTCGATCTGAGCACCCGTACCTCTAGGATCAAAAACCATGTTAAGGAGGCCAGGAAACAATGGAACGAACAAACGGCTCATGAGATCTCCCAACGAGCTGTTGTTTGAGGCCAAATGCTGAAAGAAGACAAGTCTGAGGGAAGCAACAACTGGAACAATGGACACTCTAACGGCCCGTTAATACTACCAACGGACCGTGGTACCTACAGACACCAGAATCCTAGTTGATTTATGAAAGGATCTCTTTCATGTCTATAAATATTTTGTTTAGGTTTATTTTACAATTTATACAATTCTACGACTTTGAACGTGATTTTTGGTGTTGTTGGCTACCATCAAGGTTCAATAAATGAAGTTTAAAATTTTTTTCTTTATTTTGAGAATTAAAACAACATTGGAGTTTTGTTATTTGATTTTGCTGATTCATTCAATACAAATGGTTTCTTCTACAATTCATTGTATGTTGCAATTATGATTTCTTCTCTATTTTGTAACTGTAATTGTTCAATTATGAGTTTCTAAACTCATAACTAGGGTTTTGAAAACCATGATGAATTGACATAAATAAGTAAAAATACTTAGTGAATTTTGAATGGGGTTTATGCATGTATTATTTTTTCCTTTGTTTTAATTGTTTCTTAACGGTTGCAAATGTTGGAATTGACTTATTCTTACTGACCGGATCAAAGGTATGATGAATGGAAAAATGGATTAACAATGGAGATTTGAGGTTATCAACCCTCATGTAATAGCCTGCCCTTGTCAGGGAATAGAGAATCTGATATTAATGGTAAGGGTTAATTAAGTATACGCCCGCATATGAATCAAGTTGCATAGTGATAATCATCTAGATTGGGGATCAACCATTTAGGTGAAGTTAATTTATCAATGTTGAATGCTAAGCACCATAATAGATCACTAGTATAAAAGCTTTGTGGTTATGAAGTATTGGGGAACACAATTCTAGCCAACTCACTTATTGAATACAATCGAAATTAAATGAAGAGTCTACTTATTAGTTCTACTACTTTTAATTATTTTTTGTTTCAAACTTTCCCCCTAGGAAATAAGTAAGCCGATAGTATTAGCTAAACGCATTAACTAAATTTCTTGTCATATTCCTCGTGGGATTCAACCCCAATCCTTGTTGGGTTCTATATTTGACATCAATCGTTTTATATCTCATTACGAGGTGTAATTTAGGTGACATAAGTTCACTTGTATTGCATGAATCTATTGATTTCTCCAAGTTTTAATTAAAATATTTGTGGTGCAAACATAAATTGAGTTTTCACTTATCTTACTTTTTCTTAAGAAAGGGAAGTAGGATTTGGAGGAGAAAGTAATAGTGGGGAATTGAGTTTTTGATTATGTGGGATTTGGCAAGAGATAGACAATATTCATTTTCATGAATTCATTCCAGGATTGAAGCTAGAGATAGGTCAATTCTTCTCTATGTTATTTGTGGTTGACTTGTATGGGACCTTAGGGTTTGAGAAAACCCAAGGCAATTGCACCCAAGTGGTTGAGAAACATCGGGTGTAGCCTTGTCCATGATTATTCATGCTTATAAGTGATACTAAGACTTGTTAGTTAACCCCAATCCTATCGATACCCCATCATTAACACATCCCTAGTATTTTCTCTCATTGTTGCTTTGATTCATATTGCCCTATTTTTTTATTGAAGTTGGAGTCATATAGTGATCTTACTTTTCCCCTAAATTTACCTTTCAAAGTTTTGATACAATGATACTAGTTGGTTGCAATTGATTAACGACTTTAGTAGCAATCATTCCTCATTCCCTATGGATTCGACCCCGACTCATAAAGTTGAGTAAATTTTATTGGATACAACAGTATACAATTACTTCTTATGAGGAATAGATTTGGACGCTATTAATTATGGCACAGTTGTCAGGAAATGGGCATTGATAGCCTTTAGTTGTTTATTGATTTGAACTAGTTAAGCATCTTGTCTGTGTTTTTTTATGTATGTTGTTGTTTTTGTTGTTTGTTCAGGATGAACTTTATGAGCCATGATTCCGAAGTGGGTTCCATGGATGACCACATAGACCATTAGGATGATGAGCCCATGATGCTTGATGTAGCTAGTGCTATTCACCTACCTCTCATGGTAGGGAATTCCCTCTTCCATTACGAGCACGATTGCTACAATTGTTGAAAATGAAGGGTCGATTAGGAGGGCTTCCAAGTGAGGATGCAAATCGGCACCTTTGGAATTGCCTTGAGTGCCGCTTCATTAGGTTTGGCTCTGCTATAGAAAGAAGGTTGTGATATGCCCTAACCATGGTTTGCTGGACAAAGTATTGCTTAAATCTTTCAACCGCTCACTTGATTCAATCAATAAGTCAGTGGCCAACAATTTTACCAGTGGGTCCATCATGAAACAAACATATGGAATGGCCAAGGCCCTTCTTGATCTTATGACCAAAACAAATAGAGCATAACACTAGGGACACCGAGGTGTCTTCAAGTGGTACCACTTCCAATATTTTAGCCGCCGAGATGAGAAAGCGTGACGAAGAAAAAGATGAAACCTTGGCGAAGATGATAACTGATGTCTCCCAAGAAGACGCAAGTGCATGTGGTGATAAAGAAACATCGGACTGAAAGTCCCAATTATCGATCTCTTAGAGTTTTGTGAGATCAATCGTTATAAGGTTATTACTTTATTTTTCTATTCTAACAAAATAGATAAAATGGAGAATGGTTTGAAGAATTAAACTACTAAAGACTTCAAATGTAAAATAAACTAAAGAATGTTGAAGATTTGGTTGTACTTCAAATAATGATGAAAATCAAAGGAATTAGCACTTTCGTATCAAGTTGAGTTCTCAAGATGTGATTGGACTAGATTGATTCCTCCTAGGATTTCTAGTTGTATGTTACTATTACATTTCTTGCCGCTCTCCCAAGCATTGAAGAAATATTTCATGACTCTAACACCTATATCCCTATGTTCATAGAAGAAACAAGAAACAACATTTATACTTACTTGTATTTCAACTAAACAGGGTTGAAGGGTGATGTTAGGCAAAATTTGATGCCCATTTGCCATATTTTCACCCATATTTGATCATGTTTTGAGTTCATAATCCTTAATTTATATTTAAATTCATGTGTGTGCATATTTTATGTGCTAACAAATGATTTTAGTTGATTTGAGTAAGAAACTTGCAAAAGGAGCTCGAAACGATGCAAGAGATGAAGAGTTGAGATTCTGACGGGTTTGGTGCTATGGCCGACATCCCTTACCAAGCCTCAAACTTTTGAGAAAAAATTCTTAGGCTGGTGCTATGGCTGGGGAGGCACGCCAGGCCTCATATGGAGCTGAAAATTTAACTAAGTGTATGGCGAGATAGGAGGAGGGGCATGCCAGAGCCATTTCAGGGCGAACAATGCTGATTTTTAAGCCAAGTCTTGAAGGGAAGAAGCGTCATTTGAAGGCTCAACTAAAAAAATGAGGACTAGGTAATTTATTACACATCTTTTATTAATATTTGATAAAAATTTTGACATCCGAAGAGTGGAGAGACACCATAGAGGAGTCCCCTCTCATTTTCTTTTTCGTATTTTGTTTATGAAAGCTTGTAAATCGTTTGGAAGGAAGGCAATGTTCTACAACTAGGTTTTCTCTTGTTTACTTCGTATTTTCTTATGATGATGACTACTTTTTCCTTTCTCTGCTTGTGTATGAGTGGCTAAACTTATAATCTAGCGTTGTAGCCATGGTGGATGGTTGATTGTTTGAAAGCGTAACAAACTTGATTTTGATTCTTTTCTATGGTTGTTTGTATTATTTATTTTAATTTATTATTTATGAGATTGATCACCTTGTAAGTAATCTATTGGCTTTCAATTGAACTTGGGAAAGGGAATCGAAAGGGTTAAAGATAAATACAGAACAGGAATTAAAAGACTCCTTAACCCATTCATGATAGGATAGATGTCGTTATTGAGGATAGGGATATACCCTTCAACCCCATTTAGTTGAAATACAAGTAAGCATAATCGTCGTTTCATGTTCTCCTGCAACCATAGGGATATAGGTGTTAAGGTGCATTAGATAGTTCTTAGATGCTAGGGATAATGGCAAGAAATGAGATAGTAACTTGTAACTAACAACAGTAGGAAGAATCACGCTAGTTTAACTACGTATGGAAAACTCAACCTGAAACCAACCAAGTGACAGTGCTCTAGTTTGTCATCATTATAAAAATACAATCGATCTTGCATTAGTTTTATTTAATCTTTATATTTGATGTTTAGTAGTTTAATTTTCTTAAACCAATCTCCATTTTAGTTGTTTCATAGATCAGTGAAATTAAAGTGACAACCTTATAACCATTTAATTGACAAGTTCCTGTGAGTATGATATCTAGACTTAACAATCCTATATTACTTGATGACCACGTGCACTTGCGTGCACTTGGGCGACATCAAGTTTTTGGAGCCTTTGTCGGGGACATGAATATTGTTTAATCATTCGTAGGTTATTATTTTGTTTCACTAGTCTATGAGGATAGTGTTACCTATAAGGAGGTACCTACTGAGATCCTTGATCGTCAATTCGGAAGTTGAGGAACAAGGAAGTAGCTTCAGTAAAAGTCTTGTAGAGGGAGCTACGTGGGAAGCTGAAGTAGATACGATGGCTAAATATCCGTATTTATTCTCTTCCAATTCCATTTCATCTTGAAGTATCAATTCAATCAATAATACTCTACTCAATTTCATGTCAAGTTCATGTCTCTTAGTTCATCTCATGTCCTAGCATGTATGTAAGATTGATGAATTCAGTTCGGTCATCTGTATCAGTCCAGAGTCAGCCACTCTGATACTTTTAGCTTCAGATGTTCAATATTTATGATTGCAGAGGTGTTAGAAGTGCAGAAATTTTGCAAACCCAAATACTGAACATCTGAAGCTGAAACTGATGGAGTGACTGACTCCGGACTGATACACATGAGTAAACTGAATTCATCAGTCATACATACATGGTAGGACATGATATGAACTAAAAGACATCAACTTAACATGAAACTGAATAGTGTATTATGGATGGAACTGATTCCTCAAGTTGAAATGGAATTTGAAAGGAATAAATGCGGGTATTTAGCCATCATATCTACTTCGGGCTCCCACGTTGCTCCCTGAATGAGATGACTCCTCCACGAGACTTTTGCTGAAGCTATTTCCTTGTTTCTCAACATTCGAACTAACGATCAAGGATCTTAATGGGAACCTCCTCATAGGTAAGGCTATCAAGGTCACCAATGCACATCTTCAGTAACGATACATGGAAAACTGGATGCACTGCACTAACTCCGCTGGTAGATCCAACTCATAGGCTACCTTGCCAACACGTGTCAAATTCTATATGGGCTAGCATATTAGGGACTAAGTTTCCCATTCTTTTCGAACCTCATCACTCCCTTCATGGGAGACACCTTCAAGAATACCCAATCATCAACTTCAAACATGAGTTCTCTCCACCTAACATCCATATATGACTTTTGACAACTCTGAGCTATTTTTATCCCTTCCTTCATAAGCTGATCTTTATCCATAGCTTCATGAAATGAATCTATCCCTATCAAGATAGCTTCTCCTACCTCAAACCAATGAATAGGAGATCTACACCTCCACCTATAAAGATCCTCAAATGGAGCAATCTGAATGCTAGAATGGTAACTGTTGTTGTAAGCGAACTTGATGAGACATAAATAATCATCCCAACTGCCTTTGAAGTCAACCATATATGCTCTCAAAATATCCTCAAGAGTCTGAATAGTCCGCTCATCCCAACTATCTATCTATGGGTGAAAAGTTTTGCTAAGCTTGACCCAAGTACCAAGTCATTTCTGAAATGATCTCCAAAATTGAGAAGTGAACTGAGTATTTCTATCTGAAATAATGGAAAATGGAATCCCGTGTAAGCTAACCAACTCCCAAAGGTACAATCTAACATAGTCTTCAACTAAATCGGTAATTTTGACCGGTAAGAAATGAGCTGCCTTGGTCAACCTGTCTACCACAACCCAAATAGATTCATACAGTCAGCGAGTGTGAGGCAACCCTATGACGAATTCTATATTGACCTCTTCCCATTTCTAAGTGGGAATGTAGATGTCTTCTAGCATACCTCTAGGTCTCTGATGCTCCACTTTCACTTGTTGGTAGTTCGGACACTTAGCCACAAACTCTGCTATGTCCTTCTTCATGCCATTCCACCAATAGAATTTCCGTAGGTCACGATACATCTTGATGGCACCTGGATGTATAGAATATTAGGAGTAATGAGCCTCGTGCAACATCCATTCTCTCAAATCATTGACATTCAAAATACATAAATGATCCTGATATTGAAGCACACCATCTCCCCGTCAGAAGAAGACCTCCACCTTTTGATTTCAACTGCTTATTTCAACTTCACCAAGATAGGATCCTCATCTTTCCTAGCCTTGACCTCAGTCACCAAAGAATATTCCGAACCATTCTAAACTATGACACCACCTTCTGTCGAATCCATATGGCGAACCCCTAATCGTGCAAGCCGATGCACATCTTTCACCAACTCTTTCATTCCATCTTCCACATGAGAAACACTCTCCATGGACAGCCTACTAAGGGCATACACCACTGTATTGGCCTTTCCCGGATGATAAAGGACACTCATGTCATGTCCTTATGCATTTCTAACCACCTCCTTTGTCGCAAATTAAAGTTCTTTTGGGTGAACACATACTGTAGGCTCTTGTGGTCCATAAAAACATCCACATGGACCCCATACAAGTAGTGTCTCCAAATCTTCAATGCGAACACCACCACTGCCAATTCTAGGTTATGCGTTGGGTAATTCTTCTCATGAGTCTTATTCTATCTATATGCATAAGAAATGACCTTACCATGCTGCATCAACAAATATCCAATACCAATCCTAGAGGAATCACAATACACAACGAATCCATTCGTACCCTTAGGTACGGTCAATATTGGGTTGAAGTGAGTCGAGCCTTTAACTCCTAAAAACTCTTCTCACAGGCTTTCGACCACTGAGTTTTGACTTTCTTCTGGGCCAATTTAGTAAATGGTACTATAATGGATGAAAATCCTTCAACAAACCTCCTGTAATAGCTAGCTAAACCCAAGAAGCTCCTAATACCGAAGGCTTAACTGGTCTAGGCCAATTCTTTACAGCTTCTATCTTTTGAGAATCCACCTACACATCTTCAGTTGACACCACATGGCCCAAAATGTTGTTGAATCCAACAAAAACTCACACTTCTTGAATTTAGCAACTAGCTAGCGATCCTTGAGAGTCTGTAGCACAATCCTCAAATGAGCAACATGTTACTCCTTGCTCCGAGAGTATATGAGAATGTCATCTATCAATACAATCATGAACATGTATAAATGTGGCTGTAACACCCTATTCATCAGAACTATGAAAGTTCTATGAGCATTGGTTAGTCTAAGAGACATAACTACAAACTCATAGTGACCATACCGAGTCCGGAAAGCTATCTTTGGAATGTCACTCTCCCTAACTCTGAGCTGGTAATAGCTGGATCTGAGGTTTATATTTGAGAAGCACTTAGCACCCCGATGTTGGTCAAACAAGTCATACATTTTGGGGAGGGAATACCTATTTTTGATTGTAACCTTGTTCAACTGCCAACAGTCAATGCACATACGAAGAGACCCATCCTTCTTTTGAACAAAGAAAACTGGTGCACCCCATAGGGATTTGCTAGGTTTGATGAAGCCTTAATCTAGGAGATCCTTCAATTTCACTTTGAACTTCTTTAGCTCAGCTGGAGCCATTCTGTAAGGAGGAATAGATGTAGGCTATGTATCAAAGGTCAACACAGAAGTCAATCTCCCGCTCGAGAGGGACTCCTGGTAGATCATCTAGGAAGACCTCTGTATACTAACATAAAATAGGGACAGACAGAATAGTCAGGTTCTCGAATGTATCATCCTTAACCCAAACTAGATGGTACAGGCAACCCTTGAAAATCATCTTTCTAGCCTTAAGGTAGGAGATAAAGCGACCGAATGCCACAGCTGAACTACCCTTAAATTCTTGGGCTAGCTCACCCGAAAAATGGAATTCTACTATATGGGTGCTATCATATTTATACCCTAGAAACCCAAGGACCAGACCCAGGAGTCAAAATGGAGGAAATTGAAATTTTCCACCAGATCACAAAATGACCCATGAAGTGGCTCGTGAGGAGTATGAGTCGTGAAGTGACTCATGGATAAGTAGGGCTTGGCAAGGAGTTGGGTGAGGCCACGAGCATGACCATGAGTCATGGTCAGACCTCATGACTCATGATGTCATCCGTAGCATGGATTAGATGGTTTGGGCAGTAGGGATCACGGGTGGTGACCACGTGTCGTGGTTGATCTTGGGCAGAATTATATGCCCAGTGATACTCCAATGCTTCATTTTGTCTTGTTTATCTATCGTTATGTGTGCATTCTCATGTGATTTGTAGTTAAAATGTGAATTTATACTAACCAACATGATTAGTGTTGTTTTGCAGGTAAAATGTAATTTTAGGAAGCTAAGTACATGTTGGTAAAAATCAGGAATGGACTTGGAAGCGAGCAGTGGAAAAGGTCAAGGAAGAGCAGTAAAAATAAGGGATCCGCGATGGAGCCGTGCCACGCTGCCATTGTGGAGGCATTCTGCCTCGGATGGTTTAGTTTGTCCAATTCTAGTGAAGGTCCGCATTGCCTCCGTGACACGGAAGCAATGCCATGCGATACAAGCCGTGGCACGTTGGGGACATTGACCTGGGACATCAACTTCCAGTAAAGGTTCGCGACTGCGCCGTGGCACGTTGGCCTGGCTCCACGTTGCAGGTCGTGGCATGCCAAGGAGAAATTGCTGAGGAACCTGATTCCAGTGAGGGTCCGCGTTTGCACCGTGGCATGGAGGGAGTGCTCCGAGATACACTCCATGCCACGTTGCTTGTTATTCCGGGAAAAATTTCCACTAGTATAAATAGCACACTTAGGTTTATTTTTAATGATTTTGACTTGGTTGAGCAAGAACGTGGGTTACAGGCAGTTGAGGGGACGAAATTTCTAGGGTTCTTCTCTATCTCTTTCTCTTTTATCTCAATTGTTTGTATGAATTACACTTATTTGATGATGTTAAATCCACAAATGAGTGACTAAATTCACTTCTTGCTGAGGTTAAGAACAATTGTAGTGGAATGTAATTGTTGATCAATTTAGTTTTCATCTTTTCTTAAATGGTTGTTCTATCAATTCTTGTTCTTACTGCATCAATGTTTGGCGAATGTTAATGTATAGGAAAGAAAGTGGAAATATGTGAATTGGTAGGATATGATCTCTTCTTAGTTTTGGAAAATTGAGAATTGATTTACATTCAAAATAGAAATATATCTGAAAGTCTTATTAGTCAATTAAGGAATCGGTTTTGTATGGCTAGAACATGAAATTCTTTTATCACAGAAATGTAGGTTGAAGGTTCATGATTCTTAAGTTGGGTAGGATACAAAAGTTTCAACCTATAGGCAATAATTCTTGACTAGCAACTGAAGGAAAGATTAACTGAATTGTATCGACAAATTACTTCCCTGCATGTTCGTTTTAACCTCAACATGCTCATTACTATTGTTCAGACTCACTTTAGAATTCTGTCTTAGATTTGTAGAAATTAGGAAACTCAAACTCTCCAAATATTGTATAATTGGTTGTCTGCATTCTTAAAGTTATAGTTCATTAACACTTAAGTTAATTATTACCTTAGTTCAGTCCCTGTGGGATCGATACTTGGCTTACTTAAGCCATTTTACTACTTGTTTGACCACGTGCACTTGCGTGTAGTTACCAAATGCCCGAACAGTGGTCAGCCACCACGATTCGTGGGGTCCCTTGTGGGATCCCTTGAGTGAAATTGTAGTAGACTCCACGACTCCAGGCCACGAGTCGTTAGCCCTGGCCACGAGTCCTCCAGTCCCTCGTGGGGACTGGCAGTCAGCCAAATTCTGCGATTTTAGTAAGGGCTTTTCCGTAATTCTTAAGTCCTAGGGGCCTATACTACGTCGTTTGAACAATAGAAAGGGTGGTTTAAGAGGGAAAAGACTAGCCTAAGTCCTCATTCATGCATGCAAGGGTTTGGGAAGATGATAGAAGGGTGATCTACGTGCTTTGAAGGTGTTCTTCATCAATTTTCTCTTGATAAATCATGGAAATTGTAGAATTCAACTTCTCTCAAGTATGTGGGGTTCGAGTGGATAGTATAATTCACACCCATGGCCAATTCTCCTTAATTTATGGAATTTCTACTAGTTGAATCTTGTGGGGTTTTAACCCAATGCGTGAATCTTCAAGAAACTGATATGGGTATGTTATTAGCATGTCTAAATTGGTGAATTTCGAATGATGGGCTTGTTTTACCTTGTTTATTCATTGTCTTGTGATTTAGTGTTTTAAAAATAAAGTGCCCAATCATGAGATTTCCATGGGGGTTTATGTTTTTGATGATCTTTTGAGTATGCTATAAATTTTTGATTTGGAAGCCTATTTTCAATTACCCATGCCTTTATGGTCATGATTTCCATAAATTCAACTATTTCAAGTATGTTTAAATATTGGGCAATGGCCACATGTCAAGTATGATTCATGATTTATGACTTTGGCCGACTCACGGGCCTTATTTCATGGCTAGTTCACGTATCTCAAGCATTGTCTATGATTTTCATGATTTAACTAGCCCCTGCATTTCATGTATGTTACCTTATGAACACATTGCATATTTTGGGAGAAGTACTTAACATCGAGTAGGTTCAGGGTCCGAGTTACACCAAGAATCTCAGAACTACGTGCCACCATAGGTTATGTTTAGGACCTCCTTTGTGACTGTCCTCTATTCTCTAAAGGGCCTTCATGAGTGATATCACGCCCTTCATGATTCTACCCTTGGCAAGGTATGAATGGCCTCCCGACTAGGTGTACTTGTCGGACTCCATGTGTGCTCACATGAAATATGTCGGTTATAAGAATCTCCCATTGTTCCTCATTGTTTATGCACGTTATGATTATGTTCCTTGTCTCAAGTCATGTTTATGAAATGCTTTTCTCTCATGTTTATGATTTTAATAGGTTTATGAATGTTTTTTTAAAAACCTTGAGCCATACATTTTCTATTAACTTCAGCATTTATGATCATATCGTCCTACTATTATGAATTTTATGTTTTTAAATGTTTTCTTTTAGTTACCTTGCATACTCGACACATTCCAAGTATTGACCCGCATACTTTCTATTCTGTATCGTCTTATGATACAAGTTTCGGCTCTTAGGCTGATTCTCATATCTAGACCCCTTTCGGAGTATATCTTCAGCTTACTGGTGAGTCCTCATCTTCCAAGGGCCATTTGATAGACATTCATGCTACTTATGTTTCAGTCCTTGCCCGGGTTAGTTTGCGGTGTTGTCCCATCAACCCATCGTATGTAATAGAGGCTTTCAGATAGTGTGTAGTGCTCATCCCGTATATGTTTAGTGATTTTGTATGTCATGATGTGTTATGTTATGCTTATATTCTTCAATGTTGTATGTTTAATCTACCGCTTAATGTGAATGAAGTTAGATATGCTTATGTCGTGGGTCGACTTGGGGCCTCTCAGGGTTCCTTGTCTCGTGTTTACAATCCAGGTCTACTCTATGGTCGTGACAAACTTGGTATCATAGAGATATGTTTTAAAGTGTCTTAGGGTGTCTGAAAGCCGCATTAAGTAGAGTCTTTTTCATGGGTGTGAAGCGCACGACACTTATGAAGAAGAGGCTACGAGACGTTTAGGAAATGTCTCCTTCTTTCATGATCTATGTTGTACAATGAAAAGTTCTTCTATTCTTCTAATTCATGCTAATCGCGATTGCAGAATCATGGCTCCAAGAAGAATGAACGGCAGGAGAAATGGAAACGGTGAAGGCCACAAAGATGGCAATAATCATGGGCATCAACTAGCCCCACCTATTCAGGAGCCCCAGACACCAGACCATTTGCCCACGCTGAGTTTCAGGAGGCTATCGAGATGTTGGTGCAGGCCTTAACCGCTCAGGTCAACCAGCAGGCTGTTGCGCATATCCCACAAAATGGCACAACGGTAGTGGCTCAGATTAGAGACTTCTTGAGGATGAACCCTCCAGAGTTCCTTGGGTCCAGGGTGGATGAGGACCTGCACAATTTCATCGAGGAGATTCTTAATATCACTCAGGTTATGGGGGTGACCAATGGAGATTGTGTTTATTTGGCCTCCTATCAGCTCAAGGGAGTGCCCACATATGGTTCAAATAGTGGAGAGATGCTAGGACAGTGGGTGCAAGCCCTATCGGTTGGGAAGAGTTCCACACCGCGTTCTTGGATCGATTCTTTCCTAGGGAGATGAGGGAGAAAAAGGCGGCCAAATTTGTTAACTTGAAGCAGGGTTTCATATCCATTCAGGAGTACACATTGGAGTTCACCAGATTATCCAAGTTTGTGCCGGAGTTGGTGGTGGACCAGAGGGCTCGGGTGAGTCATTTTGTACATGGAGTGGCGGGCTATTTGGATAAGTACTACAAGATTGCCATGTTGCATCAAGGCATAGACTTTCCCCACATTGTGCTACATGCTCAGCAGATGGAGTCGGTATATCAAAGGTAGAAAGAGGCCAAAAGGGCTAGTACCAACAGTTATGGGACTTGTCAAGTTAGGTCGGGGGGTGGACAACTTCAGTAGTCCCATCACAGGTCTATTATTCCCGTCCCATCATCGACTAGCGTGCCATCTAGATTCATAGGGGATCAGAGGAGTAGGGCTTCAAATTTAAGAGGCCAGGGTAACATGCAGGTGGAGCGCACTTTTCCAATTTGTGAGGGATGCGAGAAGAATCACCCCGGGAGGTGCCTAGTTGGCTCAGATGCTTGTTTCAGGTTAGGCAAACCCAAACACAGACTCAGATATTTCCCCTAAGCCAGATCAGGGGTTGATGGAGCTCGTATGCCAGCAACCAATTCTGCTGATACAGCAGCACGTCCCCCTCAGCAGGGTACCTCGACTAATTCAACTGGCGGTCATCGCCAAAACAGGTTTTACACTTTAGGACCCTGTCAGGAGCAGGAAGTCTCCCTGGATGTGGTCACTGGTATGTTGCATGTTTTTCATATTGATGTTTATGCTTTGCTAGATCCAGGATCTACCTTATCTTTTGTGACTCCTTATATTGCAAGTGGATTTGAAGTTAGCCCCGAGACTTTGTTAGATTTAATTTTGGTTTCTACCACTGTCAGTGATTCAATTGTAGCTTGGTGGGTATGTAGGGGATGCCCGGTCACTATATTGCATAAAGTCACCTCCACAGGCCTTGTAGAGTTAGCCATGATTGATTTGATATATTCTTGGCATGGATTGGTTGTATGCGCGTTATGCTTCTGTAAATTGTAGAACCCATGCGGTGGAATTTTATTTTTTGAGCGAATCAGTTTTGGAGTGAAAGGGTAGTTCAGATGTATCAGCAGGTCGAGTTATTATATATCTTAAGGCCCGAAGGATGATTTTTAAGGGTTGCATGTACCATCTAGTCAGAGTTAAGGATTTTGAGTCTGAGACCCAGACTATCCAGTCAGCTCCGGTGGTGTGTGAGTACCGAAAGGTCTTTCCTGATGATATTCCAAGTGTTCTCCCGAGCAGAAGACTGATTTTGGTATTGACCTTCTACTCGATATGCAACCTATCTCTATCATTCCTTACAGGATGGCTCCAACCGAGCAAAAGGAGTTGAAGGATCAGTTAAAGGACCTATTAGATAAAGGCTTCATCAGGCTAAATAAGTCTCCCTGGGGTGCCCCATTGTTAGTTTTTCGGAAGAAGGATGGTTCATTTCGGATGTGCATCGACTATCGGCAATTAAATAAGGTCACCGTTAAGAACTGATGCACTTTTCCTAGGATTGATGATTTGTTTGACCATCTTTAGGGTGCCAAGTGTTTCTCCAAGATTGATCTCAGGTCCGGGTATCATCAACTCAGTGTTTGGGAGGGCGATATCTCGAAGACAGCCTTCAGGACATGCTATGGACATTATGAGTTTGTAGTTATGTCTTCTGGACTAACGAATGCTCCTGCAGCCTTCATGGACTTGATGAACAGGGTGTTCAAGCCATATCTAGACATGTTCGTGATTGTGTTCATTGATGACATCCTTATATACTCTCGAAGAGAGGAGGAGCATGCCGCTCACTTGAGAATAGTGCTTCAGACTCTCAAGGATCGCCAATTGTATGCCATGTTCAAGAAGTGTGAGTTTTGGTTGGATTCGGTATCATTTTAGGCCATGTGGTATCGAGTGAGGGCATAAAAGTAGATTCTCAGAAAATCAAGGCGGTGAAGAATTGGCCTAGACTGGTGAATCCCTCGAATATTCGGATTTTCTTGGGTTTAGATGGCTACTACAAGAGATTTGTTGAGGGCTTCTCATCTATTGCAACACCTTTGACCAAGTTGACTCAGAAAAAGGTGAAGTTTCAATGGTCAGAGGTTTGTGATAAGAGCTTCCAAGAGTTGAAGGCTTGACTTACTACTGCATCGATGTTGATCCTACCCGAGGGTACAAATGGTTTTTGGTGTATTATGATGCTTCAAGAATCGGACTTAGGTGTGTATTGGTGCAGCGAGGGAAGGTAATAGCATATGCCTCTAAACAGTTAAAGATCCATTAGAAAAATTACCCAACATATGATCTTGAGTAGGTTGCGCTGGTGTTCGCATTGAAGATATGGCAGCATTACTTAGATGGTGTCCATGTGGATGTTTTTATGTACCACAAGAGCTTACAATATGTTTTCATGTAGAAATACCTCAATCTACGGCAAAGGAGGTGGTTAGAGATTCTCAAAGTCTACGATATGAGTTTTCTTTACCATATTAGTAAGGCTAATGTGGTAGCAGACGCACTTAGTATACTCTCTATGGAGAGTGTATCCTATGTGGATGAGCATAAGAAGGATCTGGTGAAAGGTGTCCATCGACTTGCAAGGTTGGGAGTTAGGTTGGTCGACTCAACCGAAGGCGGTGTTGTTGTGAAAAACGGGTTTGAATCATCCTTGGTGACTGATGTGAAACCTAGACAAGGCAAGGATCCGATATTGGTAAAGCTGAAGGAAGTTGTTCGAAGTCAAAAGGTGGAGGTCTTCTCCCTAGGGGGAGATGGTGTGCTTCGATACTAGGTTGCCTATGTGTTCCTGATGTCGATGATTTGAGGAGCCGGATATTGCATGAGGCCCATGGCTCGTGGTATTCTATCCATCCAGGTGCTATCAAGATATATCGTGACTTACGAGAAAACTATTGGTGGGATGGCATGAAGAAGAATATTGCAGAATTCGTAGCCAAATGCCCGAACTGTCAGCAAATAAAAGTCCAACATCAAAGGCTAGGAGGCGTACTTCAGGACATTAGCATACCCACTTGGAAATGGGAAGAGATTAATATGGATTTCATTACAGGCCTACCTCGTACTCTTCGACACTCTAATTCTATTTGGGTGGTGGTAGACAGATTGACCAAGGCTGCACACTTCCTTCCAGTGAAAACCACAAATTCGGCGGATGATTATGCAAAGCTATATATTCGAGAGTTGGTTAGGCTACATGGAGTGCCCTTGTCCATTATTTTGGACCGAGGTACTCAGTTTACCTCCCAGTTTTGGCGGTCTTTCTAGAAGGGGCTTGGGACTCAGGTTAAGCTCAGTATAGCCTTCCATCTGCAGATGGATGTCCAAGTAGAATGAAAAATCCAGACTCTCGAGGACATGTTGAGAGCATTGTGGTGGACTTCAAAGGTAGTTAGGATGATCACTTGCCCCTGATTGAGTTTGCTTATAATAACAAATACCACTCTAACATCGAGATGGCACTGTTCGAGGATCTTTATGCGCGGAGATGTAGATCGCCCATCGGATGGTTTGAGGTTGGTGAGGCAGTTATGACAGGACCAGATTCGGTTCATGAGGCTATGCTGAAGGTCAAGTTGATAAGGGACAGACTAAAAACCGCTCAGGGTCATCAAAAGTCATATGTTGATGTGAGGAGGAGAGAGTTGGAGTTCGAGGTGAACAATTGGGTATTTATCAAGGTATCTCCCATGAAGGGAATCATGCGATTTGGGAAGAAAGGAAAACTCAGTCCCCGCTATGTTGGTCCCTACTAGGTTATGAGAAGGATTTGTAAGGTAGCGTATGTGTTAGACTTACCCTCAGAGTTATCTTCCGTGCATCATGTGTTTTATGTGTCGCTTTTGAAGAAATGTTTGGGAGAGCTGGCCCTAGTAGTCTCAGTGGACAGTGTTGGTGTAAAGGATAGCCTCAGCTATGAGGAAGTTCTAGTTAAAATATTGAATCGCCAGGTTCGGAGGCTGAGGAATAAAGAAGTGGCTTCAGTAAAGGTGTTATGGAGAAATCAGCATGTGAAGGGAGCTACGTGGGAAGTCGAAGAAGATATGATGGCTAAATACCCTGACTTGTTCCCTATCGGCTCAGTTTCAGCTTGAGATATCAGTTTTGCTCTGTGATTCCATTTAGTTTCCATGTTGAGTTTATGTGAGCAAGTTTGTTTTAGGTTATGATAGATGCATGTGATGTCTGAATTCAGTTCAGCTATGTAGTTCTTTTCGGAGGTAGACATTTCGTCAGTTTTTGGTTTTAATGATCATTATTTGCATATGATGATTGCGTGTTTCTACGTTTTCTGTGTATTTCTAACATTCGAGGACGAATGTTCCTAAGGGGGAGATATTGTTATACCTTGAAAACCTAAGGATCAGACCCGGGAGTTAAAATGGAGGACAACTGAAATTTTGCACTAGATCACAAAACGACCCATAAAGTGGCTCGTGAGGAGTGACCACGAGTCATGAAGTATCTTGTGGTCAAGCAGGGCTTGGCAAAGAGTTGGGTGAGGCCATGAGCATGACCATAAGTCATGGTCAGACCTCACAACTCGTTAGGTCATCTGTGGCATGGATTGGCTGGTTTTGGCAGTGGGGATCAGGGGTGCTAACCACGAGTCGTGATCAGACACCGCGATTTTTGGGGTTCCTCGTGGGATCCCCGGAGTGAAATTGGGCGGTAGACTCCACGACTCTAGGCCACGAGTTGTTAGCCCTGGCCACGAGTCATCCAGTCCCTCGTGGGGACTTGCAGTCAGCCAAATTCTACGATTTTAGTAAGGGCTTTTCTGTAATTCCTATGTCCTAAGGGCCTATACTACGTTGTTTTAACAACAAAAAGGATGGTTTAAGAGGGAAAAGACTAGCCTAAGTCCTCATTCATGCATGCAAAGGTTTAGGAAGGTGATAGAAGGGTGATCTAGGTTATTTGAAGGTGTTCTTCATCAATTTTCTCTTGGGCAATCTAGGAGATTGCAGAATTCAACTTCTCTTAGGTATGTGGGGTTTTAATGGGTAGTCTAATCCACACCCATGCCCAATTCTCCTTAATCGATGGAATTCCTACAAGTTGAATCTTATGGGATTTTAACCCAATGCGTGAATTTTTAAGAAACCTATATGGGTATGTTATTAGCATGTCTAAATTGGTGAATTTCGAATGATGGGCTGATTTTACCTTGTTTGAATCATTGTACTAGTGAGTTAGTGTTTTAAACATAAAGTGGCAAATCATGAGATTTCCATGGGGGTTTATGATTTTGATGATCTTTTGAGTATGCTGTAAATTTACGATTTGGAATCTTGTTTTCAATTACCCATGCCTTTATGATCATGCTTTCCATAAATTCAAGTATGTTTAATTATTGGAAAATGCCCACATGTCAAGTATGATTCATGATTTATGACTTTGGCCGACTCACAGTCCTTATTTCATTGCTAGTTCACGTATCTCAAGCATGCCTATGATTTTCATGATTTAACTAGCCCATGCATGTCATGTATGTTACCTTATGAGCATGTTGCATGTTTTGGGTGTAGTACTTAACACCGAGTAGGTTCGGGGTCCAGGTTACGCCCCGAATCTCAGAACTACGTGCCACCGTAGTTTATATTTGGGACATCCTTTGTGACCGTCCTCTATGACCTAATGGGCTTTCATGAGTGATATCACTCCCTTCATGGTTCTACCCTTGGCAAGGTATGAACGGCCTCCCAACTAGGTGTACAGGTTGGACTCCATATGTGCTCGTATTGAGTATGTCGGTTATAAGAATCTCTCATTGTTCCTCATTTTTATCCACGTTATGATTATGTTCCTTGGCTCAAGTAATGTTTATGAAATGTTTTTCTCTCATGTTTATGATTGCAACAGGTTTATGAATGTTTTTTTTAAAAAAACCTTGAGCCTTACATTTATTTTATTACTTCAGCATTTAAGATCATGTCGTACTACTCTTATGAATTTTATGTTTTTAAATGTTTGATTTTACTTACCTTGCATACTCAGTACATTCCATGTACTGAACCGCATAATTTCTATGTTGTATCGTCTTATGATACAGGTTATGGATCTCAGGCTCATACTTTCTATGTTGTTTGCAAGAGTACATTCCAATTACTGACCCGCATACATTTTATGTTGTTCTCTTACTGGTGAATCCTCATGTTTCAAGGGCCGTTTGATAGACATTCATGCTACTTATGTTTCATTCCTTGCCAGGGTTAGTTGGGGGAGTTGTCCCATCTACCCATCGTATGTAGTAGAGGCTTTCAAATAGTGTGTAGTACTCAGCCTGTATATGTCTAGTGATTTCGTATGTCATGATGTGCTATGTTACACATACGTTACACTATGTTTTATGTTTAGTCTTCCGCATAATGTGAATGAAGTTACAATCTGGGTCTACTCTTGGGCTGTAACAATAATTCACTGAGGCATCGAGCTATAATGGAATACCTATCGAGCTATAACTAAATCACCGATTGGAGTAGAGACTAAGAAGGGTTCTGATAGGATTTTTGGACTGACTCTGCAACTAATAGTAACATAAGGCATCACAAAAGATAAGGCATCCCCTAGATCCAAGAATGCATACACATAAGGATGAAATACTCGTAACATACCAGTAACCACATCTAGAGAGACCTCCTGCTCCTGACACAAGATGAGAGCATAGAATTTCTTCTGGCGGTGACCTCCAACTGCACTAGTGGAAACACCCTTCTGAGAAAGACGTGTTGCTTGAGTTGTTGTGGAACTGGTAGTCAAGGCAAGGCCTCTATTATCGCCGCCCTTCCCAACCAAAGGACATTCCCTGCATATGTGTCCGGGTTTTCACACCTAGGCACTCTTCTATGTGGTTCTTACCACATTTTTTGTAGATTGGAAAGGTGTGCTTTGTCGGCGTGTCCCTCTATCCCCTTAAACCTGACACCCTACTCCTTCGGTCACCCCGAGGTCTGGATGGAAAATTGGCTGATAACTGCGCTGGGGCCGATGACCTCTGGTGGGACTGCTAATGATGTCCTCCACTAGACCTATGCTGGGAGAACCCCAAGCCGCCTGTCCAAGCCCTTTTGGACTGTCTCTCCCTTTGCTTTATTTGATCCGCCTCTATATGCTGGGTGTATATAACCAATTGAGAGAAGTCTAGATCATTATTCAGCATTGCAGTTCTACACTCCTTGACTAGCGAATATGACACTCCATACACAAATTTGTTCATACGAGCTCTCTGCTCCGCAACCATCTTCGGTGCATACTTGGATAGCCGGATGAACTCCAAAGACGTATTCTTGCACAATCATATTATTCTACCTCAAGTTAATGAACTCCAGCACTCGTGCTTCCCTCAACTCCCTAGGGAAGATTATAACTTAAAAAGCAGTCATGAACTCATTCGAGCTCACGGGAACTGCGTCCAGTGCTCTACCGTCCCTCCACTAATAGTACCAAATATAATCAAGCCCCCTCAGCTGATAGGAGGCTAAATCCATGCTCTCTTCCCCCTGTCAATCTGGGTGATATTCTATATCTCCTCAAGAAACTCATGTGGGTCCTTATTCACTATTGACCCAAGGAACTCAGGTGGATTCATCATGAGAAAGTACCAAACTCGAGGCGCCACTATGTTCCCATTCTGAGGGACATAGGTCAACACCTGCTGGTTGACCTAAGTGGTCAAAGCCTGCACCAACATCTAAAAAGCCGCTCTAATCTCAGTATGAGAGATCTGGTTGGGCAAAGGACCTGTTGGTGTTGGTGGGGCTTACTAGTGCACACCTCCATTGCTATTTTCATAGCCATTTCCATTTCCGTTCCTTGTACCATTTACTCGATGTGGAGGCATGATTCTACTAACAGATATAACACGAGTTAGAACGATAGAGAGATACTTCATCTCACGACATAGATTATGAAAGAAGGGAAATTTCCTAAAATGTATTGTAGCCTCTCCCCCATAAGTGTGGCGCACTTCACTCCCATGGAAAAGACTCTGCTCAATATGGCTTGTAGACACCCTAGGACACTCTAAACCTTCGCTCTGATACCAAGATTTTCACGACTCGAACATAGGTCCAGATCGAGACATGGAACCTAGAACCACGGATGGCTCCAAGTTGACCCATGGCATGAACATGATAAATAAAGAACATATATTAAGCAAAATCTGATAACTGAAACATGAATAAGCAAAAGTCTGAATATGTATCACCCATGCAGAGTCAACACTGCCAAAGATGAGGTTCTAGATATTGCTTGATAAGCCTCTAACATGTCTGAAGAGTTGATGGGACAACATCCCCAACTAGCTCACTAAGGTCTGAAAATTGAAATAACATACTCAACATCACATTGAAAGTCCTTGAAGGATGAGGAGTCACCACAGCGGAACTGGACTAAGCTGCGGGGACTGGCTAACTACAGAACTAAGTCTGATCGTCTAACCTGTATCATGAAATGATATAACATAGAGTATGCAGTCAGTACTTGGAATGTACAGAGTATGCAAGGTAAGTAAAACATTCTGAGTAAGTGTAAACTGAAATTATGTATATAAAAACAAATCTTATGATCGTAAGAGTTAGGATTGCATGCTAATATCTAAAAACATGTATGATCATAATTGAATCTCATATATGAATAGAATGACCCAAAGCTAGAAATAAAATCATATGGCTTTCCATAGTTGAAATCATGAGTAAAAGCTTACAATCTGATCATTGATAATGCTCAAACCACACCTCCTCTGGAAGTATGAAGCCGACGTTTTCAATAAAGAACCCAACTATATGTTGGGGTCGATCCCACAAGGAATATTGATTGATATAGAAGAACGCTAGTGCTTAAACTTTTTCTTTGATTATTTCCAAAGAGGGGGTATTTGTAAAATTAATAAGTAACAATGTTGAGAAATTGATGGTTGTTTCCAAATTATTGCAATTAACTAGGGTAAGTGTTCCCTATGGATCCTAAACTACTTCGGATTTTACACTAATGATCTATCCCAATACTTTAATTGTAGAAATGATAACATAGGTTCATTCAAATGACAGACCAGTACCTACTGAATGACAATACTCAATTACTCGACCAAGTCTCATGAGCGATTGCGAATTAACCGTTATCAGTACATTCCAGATTTAACTATCCTGCGACCACAGATCAAGTTAATACAATGATCATCAAGATCAAGGCTCTATTGTAATTCCCTTTTCCTAGTCTCTACCTCTTCGACCAAAGAAAGTAAAGAATTCAGGCACTTTCTAACGTTGCACACCGTTAAGAATCTTTAAAGATGAAGAGAATACAATACAAGCGTTTAGTATTAGTTTAGAATCACTTTGTGCAAACCCTAGTTTGTTAATTCACCATGGTTCCCACAACCCTAATTGTGGTAGTTTTAGCCTATCAAGTTCATAAGTAAATTAATAGCATTCATAAATAAAAGCAAACACTAATACTTACAATAATGATAGGAAGAACCTTCACTTGATTAATGCAAAAAATTCGGAAGAACAACTTTACAATCGTGTCTAAAACTCTAAAACTTCAAAACTTGTTCCAAACTTTTAAACTTCAAGAAAAAAAACATTCCCTAAAACTTGACTACTAAATGAAAATAAAGGGGTATTTATAGTAGTAGATTTATGCTTTGCTTGTTCCTTGATGAATTTGACTTGAGATTTAAAATTCCTTTTCCTAGTTGAAGGGGCAATCCAATTTTGGGAATTGGAAACCTTTGCTGCATCACACCTTCCAAAGCCATGTCACCAGTGCAGCGCCACATGTGCCACTGCGCCTAGAAGGCAGTGCCTCGCGCCTGCCAACGCGTAGGGAGAAGGCTGTTGCGCATGCCCTATCACGGGGGAGGTCTGGTGCCTCGCGCCTGCCATCGCCAAGGAATGTTGGTGCCTCGTGCGGCCTGTAGTGCCTGGGTAGGCAGTGCCTCACATGGCCAGTAGCACTGATCTTGTTGCTGCCTCGTGCGGCTTGTCGTGCAGGTGTCGCATTACACCATATTTATTTTTTTCTTCAATTCTTGCATAGTGCATTCCTTCTTCTTCAACTTCATTTTGAACATATAAAATATACCCAAATCCATCACTTTTATCCCTAAAAACATCTAATTACGTGCATTAGCTAGTTTCACAAATATATAACATAATCATATGCAAACACACGTAATTTGTTCTCACAACATAGTAAAGTACAGTTAAAAATATGTCTATGAAGTGCATAACTATGCCCTTCATCAATCATTGGGTCAAACTTGCTGAAAACATAATATCATAAGTCATAAACATTCATAATTGAAATCATGAGACATCATGGGAGGACTCGTGTTAATCGACACAATCCTAATAGAGCTTACATGATGCCCCAACTATCTCGCTCAAGTGGGTAGAGCTGTCCCAAGCTTGCAAAGGCATGGAATGATACTTGGCGTGATATCACTAATTAGGATGCCGTATGATTAGTCATGAATATACATACATACGGTGGCACATAATTTTGATACCTTGGAGTTTAATTGAAAACTGGGCCTCTTGGTGCTAGACACTACTCCCAAAACATGCACAGGAGGGCTCATATAATTATCATAAAATCATACATAAAGTAAATGGGCTAGTTAAATCATAACATACTTGATCATACTCGAAATACATGACTAGCTATGAGATTAGGGCATTGTGAGTGGCCAAAATCATAAACTCATAAATCATGACGAACATATATACTTGAGAAAATCACCATACTTGAAATTAATAAATTCATGAAGAGTACTTGTAGGAAATCATATCATAAATATAAACCATAAATTACGGCTTAGGAGAATCGAAATCCTAATATGATCATAAACTTGACTTTTCATGAAACTTCCATAATTGGTCATAATTTTCTAAAACTTGAAATCAAGAATTTATAATCAAATAGGTAAAAAATCTACCCATAAATCTTAAAACATTCTTTGAAAAAAGAACGAAATTTACCGATAAATAAATCATAGAAAATTTCATCAAATTAGGATAAAACCCTAAAAGATCATAAACTTGATGTAGAACTTAAATTCATGAAATTGAGGAGAATTTTGATTATTAGAATGAAAGAAACTCTCATTCATTGCCCTACATACCTGGGTAAACTGAATCTACACTTGTCTTTTGAAGCCCAAGAGATTTGGAGAAGAAATTGGAGGATTTAAGCTTGATCTTCAATAGAAAATCTCTAAACTTGCATGCATGGGTTTTGAATGAATTAGGATAGGTTAAACTCCCCTAATACAATTCTTTCTGGGCTTAAAATGACGTATTTTAGGGCTTAGAAGCTTAGGAATTATGAAAACACCCTTACTAATTTCGCAGAAATTTAATCACTACCAGGAGTAACACCTCACACCATGAGTCGTACCTTAAAACCATGAATCGTGGTTACCACTCGTTTCCAACACTATTTCTCCCTGTCTTCTGAAGTTTCCCATGGATCAAACCATGACTCGTACCATCGAATGACGGGTTGTTAGACTCAACGATTACTTTTTCTGCCAATTTCGCTGCCCCCTTCCTATGAGTGCAAGCCACGACTCATTGATCATCACAACGAGTCGTACCATGACCTATATACCTTCCAACCCTGAAACTCCTAAACCAACCAATGACTCCCTATCAAGAGTCGTACCTTCCAGTCGTGACACATAAGATGTTTCCTACGACTCCTAACAACGACTCGTTACATGATCCCACGAGTCATACCTTGACTCGTTGTTGTTGGTCTTTCTTTAGTAGATTCTAACCACAAACACTTCCCATGAGTCGTACCTTCTCACCAAGACTCGTGGTATGAGTAAACCTGTGAAAATTTTCCCTCTTTTTCTATTGATCACCTTTCTAATTCCGAGGCTAGTATCAGGAACTTTTGGGATATTACAGCCAACATTATTAAATACAAAACATGCAATACATAGTACACTAACTTAGAATCTTATGCCCCTCACATTTAGTGATGTTCCTCTCTCAAATTATTAATGCAAAGCATGGATCTTAATAAGCAAGGCCTACTCACACTCAAAAAAGATGTACCATACATATGGAACATACCATAAGCTTGCTCTTTATGTACACCTAGACTTCTTAGTCATTTCAAGAGATTAAGATCATAAGGACATTTCTTGGTTGTAATGTCGGCTACAGGATGGGTAGGAATGATTTTTTTTATAGTGACAAACAATCCTAAGCACTTTTGAAATATTTTTTTATGTTTCAGGTCCACCACTCTTTGCTTGTTCACCCTTCATTTTACTCACCTTTTTCTTTTCTTTTCATGCCCCTTTTTTCACTACTTGACTGCTAGCCTTTGCTTATAGAATCACTAAGAATTTTCACTCTTAACACTCTTTCTTGCAATTTTCCTAGAAGCAAGCAACCAACACATTTTTGGGCACCCCTTCTTCCTATTTTCTCCTCTTGCTTACCGCACATATTTCTTTCTTTTCTTTCCTTATCATTCATGCATTGGTGGACCTTCACTCATAAGTCTCAATGTGTCTAAGACTAATTTGGATCAACAATTCTAGAGATCACAACAAAAGGGAATAAGCTACTTTTGTGGCTAAGGAAAAATAAGGCTTATGGCTCAAGGGGTTAACTCGGGACAATGTTCAGGAAGGTAAAACACACATGGGAAAATATGGCTTTATCAAAGAAACTCCTTACTAATATCCTAACACTTTACACAACTAGCCATTCAACATACAATAAGGAAAGTTCTAGATGAACAATATGTACAAAACAAAACAATTAGTCTCACCTCACATGACATTAGGACTCTAGTCGGTTTTCTATAACTACAGATTCATACAATCATATTGAATAAAATTCATCATTATTAAGCCCTACAAGAGTATTGAGTCAAGTTAAAGAACTTTGGGTGTCTCTCATGGAATTCTCACTTATGAAATTAAGATGAACACTTCATTGACTCAAGGTTAGCTGCTAAGTCAAATGTCAAAGAGCATACAAGTGAATTATGTCTAACTTAATCCTAAAGATTAAAAAAATGTGACTAATTTTCCTTAAAATGATTTTCATCCATCTATCATAGGGAAGGGTCACTACTCTTTAACTACAACAACTATAAATGAAAACCATTACCCGACTCAAATGTCCCGTCTTTGGAAAAAAAACCGAGGCCATAAGAAAAATCGAAGGGTGGATGAGATATGTCATTTTCAAAAATTTTTAACTAAACTTGCTGGCATGCTCACCCTTAACCTCAAAATTTGGGGGATATCCCCTCACTCCACACTTAAAATCATTCTTTGTCCTCACAGCATCTATAAAATAAAACAAGACATGGGTGAGAAATACTCCTTGAGGCCCTCTAGGTCTTGGCTAGAAATATGTCTCTTTGATTCACGGGTAGCAGGACCCCATACTTAAGCTCAAGATATGCTCCTTAGCTTTGATTTCGGGTACTCATACTTCCCCTTCTCTACACACAAGAACAACAAAAATGATACTTTAAATATTAATAATAGTAATAACTACATTATTACAATTGGGTTGCCTCCCAACATGTGTCTGATTTAACATCACGGTATGACGCAATCAAGTTTCACCATTTTTCCTTCCACTTTGAGCTTATAAACTTCACCTCTAGTTTTTTTTAAGTTTATGTTATGCTCAAGAGTTGGTGGTGTAAACATGAAGGGACCAAGTAATAGATATTGCATATTTCCCTTCTTGGACCTTAAGTGAGGGATGTTATTGTGTGTCTTTGGTATAATAATTTTTAGAACATAGGAGCATTACTCCTCATCTACATATCTCTCCATAGGCTTGGAAGGCCCTATTTCTAGGTTCCCAACCAAACACAATGTCAAAAAGTATTTAGAATGAGGACTAATATGCCCTAACTCCAAGATTGCATTATGCTTGACATCCTCACTTTTAACCACCTCCTCAATATCGACATCAGCCAACAAAGAATTGTCTAATGGTTTGGATTCTTCTTCTTCCTCCATGCATTTTCTAGTATCCATAACACTTTGTAGATGGGCCTCAGACGCATCAACTTTTTCATTCAAAAGACCCTAAAAGGTCATGGATATTTGAACCAAACTGGACTATCTCTTGTTTGGGCTTCTTTTGTTCCCCCTGAGGTTCTTCCTTAGTATTGGTTAAGATCGTGACTAGCAGATTATTACAAGTTACAGCCTCAACCATCACCTCTATGATCTTGGTACTCATCCTTTCAAGGATTTTCCTTGCTTAGTAAGTTGCTCCCTCATTACTTCGATATGCTCCAGGATCAGTTTTTCCATGTCACTCATTTGAGTGTGATGTTCCTCCTCTTCATTATTCCTATAAGCATAGAAAACAATAGGAGGACTGTAATAGGGGATTGGGGAAGGGGAATAAAATTTTGGGTAACTACTCCAATAGCCATCCATACCACCACATACACCACAAGTTTTGCATTGCAGCCACAAGTAGGGTCCTCCATAATTTAGACATAGATCACCAAAATATGAATACCCATCATTCAACCCATTTATATACCAAGATTTCATGTTAAGAAAAATGGTCAAATACAAAAAAAATAGAAAAATAAGAATCTATACAACATATAAAGAATAGCAGAATAAAAATTCTAACCTACAAATGATTAATCAATCTTCAAGATTCCAACAATGGCGCCAAAAACATGATGCCACCCAAGTGCACGCAAGTGCACGTGGTCGGCAACTTATATAGGATTGGAGTCCAAATTATCGATCCCTCAGAGACATGTTAGATCAATAGTTATAAGATTATTACATTATTTTGATATTCTAACTGATGTTAGGCATATTTTCATGCCTACTTGCCGTATTTTTACCCATTTTGATCATATTTTGAGTTCATAATTATTTATGCTTACATTCATGTATGTCTATGTTTTATGCGCTAACAAATGATTTGAGTTGATTTGAGCAGGAAACTAAGCAAAATGGGCGTACAATGATGCAAGAAATGAAGATTTGAAGATTTGACGGGGTTGGTGGTATAGTTAGCACCCCGCACCAAGTCGCAAACTTCATAGAGAAAAATCTCAGGTGGGTGTTATGGTTGGCTCTGAACACCAGGTCCCAAACTTTAGACAATAAAATCTCAGTCTGGTGCAACATTTGGGGCATCACACCATACTCTATCTGGTGTTGAAATTTCTGGTAATTTGACTAAGTCTATGGCGACCTAGAGGTGGCAGTATGTCGGGGTCAGTCCGGAGCTAAAAATGCTGATTTTTAAGCCAAGTCTTGAAGGGAAGAAGTGTCATTTGAAGGCTCATCCATAAATATAAGCCTTAGGTCATTTGTTACGTAGTTTTTGACTTCTTTGAGTAGTTTTGGATTGTTTTAAAGCATTCTTTTCTCATTTTTATTCCTAGTTCATTCACGAAAGCTTATAGGCCGATTGGAAGGAAGACAAGGTTCTACAACTAGGTTTCTCTTCTTTACTTTGTATTTTCGCATGATAATGACTAAGTATTTGTCTTTCCACTTGTCTTTGATTTGCTAAACTCATATTCTAGGGTTTTGGACATGGTGAATGGTTGATTATTTGAAAGACTAAATAAACCCAATTTTGATTCTTCTTTTATGGTTGTTTGTATTTATTTGTGTTAATTTATTATTTATAAGACTGATCACATTGTAAGTAATCTATTGGCTTTTGATTGAACTTGGGAAGGAAATCGAAAGGGTTAAAAATCAATACAAAACTAGAATTCAAAGAGCCTTGAACCCATTGCTGATAGGATAAAAGTTGTTGTTGAGAATAGGGATATGCCCTTCAACCCTGTTTAGTTGTAATACAAGTAGGCATAATCGTCATTTCATTGTTCTCCTGCAACCATAGGAATATAGGCGTTAGGGTTTATAAAATATTTCTTGGATGCTAGGGATAGTGGCAAGAAATGGGATAGTAACTTGCAAGTAACAATTGTAGGAAGAATCATGCTAGTTTAATTACTTCTGGAAAAATAAACCTGAAACCAAGTGTCATTGCCCTAGTCTGTCATCATTATCGAAATACAATCAAGCTTGCATTTGTTTAAGTTAATTTTTGCATTTGATGTTTTAGTAGTTTAATTTTCCAAACCAATCTTCATTTTACTTGTTTCGTAGATTAGTGAAATCAAAGTGACAACCTTATAATGATTAAACTGACAAGTTCCTGTGGGTACGATATCTGGATTTAATAATCCTATATTACTTGATGATCACATGTGCTTGGGCAATATCAAGTTTTTGGCACTGTTGCCTGGGACTTGAATATTTTTTAATCTTTTGTAAGTTAGGATTCTTATTTTGCTATTATGTACATATTTGTATAGATTTTTATTTTTTTTCCTTTTTAGTATTTTACCACTTTTCTTAACATGTCATCTTGGTATATAAATGCGTTGAATGATGGGTATTCATGTCTAGGTGATTTTTCTCTGAATTGTGGAGGACCCCACTTGTGAAAAAACTGTCATACTTGTGGTGTTTGTGGTGGTCTGGATGGCCATTGGAGTAGTTGCCCACATTTTTATTCCCTTTCCCCAAGCCCATATTACGATCCTTTGGTTGTTTTTGATGCTTTCAGGAATAATGAAGAGGAGGAACATCATGCTCAAACAAGCAATATGGAAAAACGATCCTAGAGCATATGGAAGTAATGAGGGAGCAACTTACTGAATAGGGAGTAGCCTTAAAAATATTGAGTGCCATGCTCATAGAGATGATGGCTGAGACTACAAGTTATAATAATTTGCAAGACACGGTCTTATCCAACATAAAAGAGAAACCTTAAGGGAAGAAAAGAAGCTCAGACAAGACATTAGCCAATTTGGCTTAAGTATGCATGACCTGCAAGGTCTTTTGAATGAAAAAGTTGAGGTGTCTGAGGCCCAACTACAAAGAGTGGTGGATACTAGCCAATGTATGGAACAAGAAGAAGAATCCCAACCTTTAGACGATTCTTTGATGGTGGATGTCCATGTTGAGGGGGTGGATAAAAGAGACGATGTCAAGAATAATGTAATCTCGGAGTTAGGGCATATTGGTCCTCATTCTAAACACTTTTCGACATTATGCTTGGATGAAAACCTATAAATAGAGCCTGTTACACCCCACAAGTTTCTAGCGTATAGTTGGCCTATTAGCATGTTGGTTGAGAGTTTTAGAGTGCCCCACATACGAGGAAAGGGCTCGGGGAAAGGCTGAACGAGTGCCAAGTAATTTCGCGAGAGAAGGCCGAACCAAGCTGCCTAGAGGGGCAAAGTGGCACGGAGCAGAATCAGCGTGTTAGCCAACATGGCACGGAGCTGAAACGACGTGATGGCCAACGTGCCATGTTGCCATGATTTCTACTTCAAGTATATATAGGCCTCACCCTTAGGATTCTTGTTTATTTTCATATACCTCACGACCAGTGGAGATAGAGATGAAGGGAATAAATAATTTTCATCTGATTACGCCGCTAAACACCATCCAAATTCAAATTAACTTCAGGTGTCGAAATATAAGGTTACAGGGAGCATTTCTACAGAGTTATTTTCGTGAAATTCGCCCAGCGAATCGTCGTCCCGCCAAGCCAAAGTTGTTGGAATTGCTCCAAACTAGTTTCCATGCGATCACAAACTTAAAGTAAGTATTTCTCCCTTCTAGATCTCCGAGAAATCACGAGTTCTTTATCGTCTTTCTATAAGTTGAAGTATAGTAAATAAATATATATATATATATATATATATAAAGTTATTGTTTTCTTTGAATTCAGTAACGAAGTTGGCCCTATTCTTCTATTAATATGATTATATATGAGAAGGGCAGTTGAATACGAGCTGATACTCATCAGTTAGTCTGAAATCGGCGAACGAGGTATGTAAGGCATAACCCTTGGCAAGTATCCTAGTCGTACAATGTTACGACTTATGTTCTCAAATAAAAATAACGATCTCAGATGCTGCAGATAGTTGTTACCTTTAGATTGTAATTTGATATGTTGTAATTAGCTGCTATTGACATACTTATATAAATATCAGATATGTTGCAATTAGATGCTAACAGGGATTACAGTTACATAAATTCTAGTTAGTTGTTAAAACACATGTACAGATTGTACTGTAGGACCCCCGACTAAAAGGAAGCAGGTTAAGTGTGATTTACGTCATGAACACTATAGAAACTCTTTTAGTTCTCAGTTTATTGCGATGATAGACTTATATTTTTGTTGTCAGGCCTAGAATTCAGAGGCTCGTAAGAGTTAGTAGGCTGAATCAGTTGGTTAAATAGTATTGGCACAGTTAGGCGGTCTAACGACCAATTGTCACCTGTATTAGCAGAAAAGCATCCTTAGAGGTCATTGGCGTTATCGCAAGTCCAAGAACCAGAAATAGAGACAGAATAGGTATATTCTAGAGTTAGAGATATCAAGGTTCTCCAGGGTGTTGAGCCATCGCCCGTCATCCCTTTAGCCTTATCAGTGATTTTCAGTCTTAGTCGATCTAACAGTTATCATGTAGGATGCCAACAAGCCAGCCAAGTTGTCCGAGTCAGATAAACTCGTGGGTACCCCAAGGAGGGGTCCACATCAATAGTTAGTGACGGGCCAGCACCCTAGCCAGTTCTTGTAAGGTATTCAAGTACAGAGTTCTAGGAGAGGGCCAGTTTATATAGAATTGCCTATAAGATTGAGAATTTCCCAGAACAGCAATATAGATCCGAGTGGATTCAGACAAGGCCTAAGGAGTCAGTAGTACTCTACTAGTACAGTGTTAACCACAAGATAAGGAGATCGGTAAGCTCCCTATGAAGGACCAGGGTGTCGACCGCATAGATGCAAGTTCAATCAAGCCCAACCCTATAGTTGTTTAATTAGAGGAATAAAATAGTTAGCCATCCGTAATCCCACGGTTATCCATGAGTTATAGAGGTCCGAGTGGGACATTTAGAGTATTGTTAAGCCATTTCAAACCCCTCTCTATTCAGCCTAGACTATTATAGATCATGATCACTATCAGGATCCTCTAATCAGATACGGGCACATGACGTGCCTGTAGACAGCCATACAAATTATCCTATAAGCGAGTAGCATTAGCATGAGGCCCAGAAGGACAGATATGCTCTCATTATACAGATAGATTGATTAGTCAGTTTCTTTAGTGTAGTAATCCAGTATGAATCCCAGTAAAGCATGAAAGGAGTATGTTATTATGTGCAGTTATTGTTATCAGTTGAGACCTGTAATTGTATTATTTTGGGATGGATTACCTATATATCTTCCGTGACTGCCCCAGGGTTAATAGTTGTGTCGACTCGTCCACAAGAGGGCGAAGATACGTCTCTCTACGGAGCGGATTGCCATCCGCAAGGGATGAAGATGGGGAGCCAGCTCCTCATATTTTGCCTTGTTTAGCTTATGCAACCCATCAGGAGCCCTCTAGACTCAGGCACAACTATAGTCAGGGGCCGAATGGGCCCAAGTTGCATACCCAAGGGATCGGCAGGATGTTTTTAACTGGTAGTTGACTTAGTATGACCTGGATAGGGGTAAATAGATTAAGGTGTACTCACTAGGGCTAATGGGGGCCTGTCTGGGTTGTTTTATGTTGATTGTACCTTCCAGATTATGGGAGCCAGGTAAGTTTTACGTTTATGTTATGTTGCTTTAGTTACTGATAGTTAGACAGTAAGACGTTTTCTTTGTCAGGTATGACCCCTATCCTTCTTATTACAGTTATGTTTAGTCCTGATTCCACTACTTCCGTCAGCTTCAGTCCGTTTCCTTTAATTCCGCTATGGTCAGCTTAATTTCTTACTTTCAGTCTTTCATCTATTGCTTTACATACTTAGTACCTATGGTATGGACCCCCTCTTTTTGGGCACTGCATTACGTGCCTGCAGGTACACCTAGACGAGGAGCAAATCCCTCGTAGTTCCAGTCATCCGCACAGAGCCATCAGCTCCCTTCTTCTGGAGCTTGTGTGATAGAGGTTTACTTCTTTTGTTTGTACAACATGGGTAGGCTGGGGCACTGTATCGACCATCTTATTACTATTAGAGGCTTGAAAATGTATCATTCCCTGTGGTTAGATTTATCCATCGTGTGGGCCATATGTGATGCGGACTATGTGTGTTGGCCATATGGGGCCTTGTTTAGTTGTTTATCTTCACAGGTGGCTATAGGCCTTGTCAGTCGGGGGTTGTATTTACAGCCACTATATAGCCCGTTGTTTCTTTATTTTTAGAGTTAGAGCCAGCCTTGCACCAGAGGTGCTTAGGTTCAGACAGCTCAGCAGTTCAGGTTCTAGTAGGGCACCAGGTGCCAGTCATGCCTCCCAAGGCGGGGCGTGACAAACTTGGTATCAGAGCAGGTCGTATCCTAGGGAGTCTGCAACCCATGATAAGTAGAGTCTTGTCTATGGATGTGTTGTGCACCACATACTATGGGAAGGAGGCTGCAAGGCATGATAGGATGGTTACTTTTTCTTCTTCTTAGATTGTGCTATAGAGCAAGGTTGTATAGGGTTAAGTCCCAAAGTTTTCCTTGTTATGTCTGCCTAGGGAAATGTTTGATGTAAGACAGACACCAGCTAGTTGAAATATAACTACAGCGGTAGGAGAAGGTATCATAAAGATGCCACAGTCGGAAGATAGTCAGCCTAAGGACGGGAGTGGACGTCCTTGATCTCCCTAATACTCTCCTGAGGTACCAAGAACCTCACATTGTGATGCATCTACCAGCACCGTCCCCAGTTCATTTTTATAACCTTAGAGTAGAAACTCAGGAGTATAGCGTATATACAAGTTAACCTATCTATTGGATATACAAGATCTGATCAAGACGGTAGTTAATATTAGATTACCTGATGGATGTGAGAAACAGAGGGAAATGTAGGATTCCCACCTCCATCCTTTCGAATGTTGTACAATTCCATATTTTTGTTTCATTATGGTAAGAAAAGATTATTCCTACCCCTTAGCTTTGTTTCCAGTATAGCGGAGGGCATAAGAATTGAGGCGATGTTGCCCGGAGTAAATAGTAAGGAAGGTTTGATTTTCTGACTCCAGAAAGTGTTTGGAAAGAGTAGGGAGCCCCAATTTTTATGTAAGTTGTCCAGACCTTCACGGTGATAAGTCGGAAGAGCGAGTAAGACTACCAGCTTACTCGAAGTGTGTGTAAGAAATCCATCAGCGATAAACTCCCAGTAATAGTCAAGTTCAAGTCAGAAAAAGGCTGAATCCGCTGTAGCATACTAATGACGGCAGGATATGCCTGCAAGATAATTGATATGATCTTAGTTGTGATATCGAAAGATAGGGAGGTCATATGAATAAAATGGGTCCGACTGCAAGCCAGAATAAATATAGGCCGAAACCGGGCCGGTAACCTTATTGATAATGTAAGGTGGGTAGCATAACCCCCAGAGCTCAATCTAAAGAAGGTAAGAAGAAAAGCACGAAAACCAGACTTTGGAGGAAATTAGAATCACCTCCAGTTTGATAGAACATAGTACGTTGAGGACTAAGCCTCAGGCTAACAGTTAAGAGACAATAAGGTTGTAGCCTAGAATGTTGCGGTACGTCCGCCTAAGGGGAAGGTAAGAGAGTTCCGACATGGAGACTCTACTCTAGTGCAACTTGGAAACAGGGCCCAGTGGATAGTTACGGGCCTTCAATATAACAAGCAAGGTCACAAGGTCTGGATGTTGACCTCACGTTCCAAGGGTGGCGGAACTTCAAATAGCAGACCATAGCTAAGGTGCATGTGTTCGTTGCACCCAGAATTTAACAAAAATGCAATGAGATGGTACGAGAGGACAGGAGATATCATTAAATCATAGAAGAAGAGCCCCAGTGACAGGCAAAAAAAGGTGAAATAGCAGGAACCAAGTTATCCAATATAAGAGATGGTCGTGTCTGCCAGGGAGTGGAGAGTAAGTAATATGAATACAGTCACAGGGTTATCTTACACCAGGTCTAGCCTGAGCTTATTTGAGTCAGTATAATAAGACCAATGAGGTCAATTCATGCCTCGCCAGATGAAATTATGTCACCACTAAGACTTATGTCAGGTTAAATACCTCAGAAGTAGATGGAGTGCGTGGAGCCTTAGTGTTTGATAAACTGCGTCAGAGGGGCGCAATCTGCGACTAAATTCTAGGAAAGGATGTTAGAACAGACGGTGACATATGTCAACTTAAGCACGGTTCCTCGTACCTAATTGGTGGCTAAGTAGGATATACAACTCAGACTCTCGAGGCCCACCATAGATGAAAGTGGAAGCCTTCTAGAGGATAACTTCAGGCAGGTAGAGCAAACCTGGACATGTTAAAATGGGCAAGGTATCAGAGAACGTCTGCTGACTGCTCAGAGACACCAGAAATCTTATGCTGCTGTGCGGCAGAGAAACCTAGAGTTTAGTGTGGGTGACTAGGTATTCTTGAAGGTTTCACCGATAAAGGGTGTGGCGAGATTTGGTAAGAGAGGCAAGCTCAGCCCAAGGTTTATTGGGCCTTATCGAATTCGCTAAAGGATAAGCCAGGTGACTTTTGAATTGGATTTACCTCTAGAATTAGAACCCGTTTAGCCAGTTTTTCACGTATCAATGCTGAGGAAGTGTATAGGAGATCCCTCCTAGATTGTTCCAGTTTGAGTCCTTCAAATAACTGAGGAGTTAGCTTATGAAGAAGCTCCAGTAGCCATACTAGATCGGCAAATCCGCAGATTAAGAACTAAAGATGTTGCTTCTGTTAAAGTGTTATGGCGAAATAAGAACCGAGAGGAGATGACCTGGGAGGCAGAAGATGATGTGAAAACTAGACATCCTCGGTTATTTCAAACTTAGTCAGATTGTGCAGCTAGAGGTATGTTGTCGTTGTTGTGTTATAAGTTGCATTATATACATGTTTATGTGAGATAATTGATTTCAGTCTATTGTGAAATGAATGCCATAATATTGTGTGGAGTACCTGTATTGGACTTTTTTGTGTTTCAGGATTTTTGGATAGTCCATATTACAGGGGAGACTCTGCCGATATTTTTCCATAATAAGTAATTGCAAGTTAAAGTTCTTGCAAGCAGAAGTTAACATTCGAGGATAAATGTTCATAAGGGGGAGGATGTTACACCCTATAAGTTTCAAGTGTTTAGTTGTCCTATTCGCATGTTGGTTGAGAGTTTTAGAGTGCCCCACGTGCGAGGAAATGGCCTGGGGAAAGGTCGAATGACTGCCAAGTTGATATTTCACGAGAGGAGGCCGAACCAAGCTGTCCAGAGGGGCAAAGTGGCACGGAGAAAAATCAGCGCGTTAGCCAATGTGGCACGGAGCTGAAAAGGCGCGATGGCCAACGTGCCACGTTGCCAAGTATTCTTCTACAAGTATATCTCAGCCTCAGCCTTACGATTCTTGTTTATTTTCATATAACTCATGACTAGTGGAGATAGAGACGAAGGGAATAAATAATTTTCATTTGATTACGCTGCTAAACACCATCCAAATTCAAATTAACTTTGGGTATCGATGTATAAGGCTGTAGGGAGTATTTATACGTAGATAGTTTCATGAAATTTGCCCGGCGAATCATCGTCCTGCTGAGCCAAAGCTGTTGGAATTGCTCCAAACTAGTGTCAATGCAATCACAGACTTAAAGTAAGTATTTCTCCACTTTAGATATTTGAGAAATCACGAGTTCTTGATCGTTTTTTGATAAGTTGAAGTATAGCCAATATATATATATATAAAGTTATTATTTTCTTTGAATTTAGTAATGAAGTTGGCCCTATTCTTCTATTAATATGATTATAGTTGAGAAGGGCAGTTGCATACGAGCTGATACTCATCAGTTAGTGTGAAATTGGCGAACGAGGTATGTAAGGCTTAACCCTCGCAAGTATCCTAGTCGTATAGTGTTACGAATTATGTTGTCAAATAAAAATAACGATCTCATATGCTGCAGATAGTTGTTACCATTAGATTGAAAATTGATATGTTGTAATTAGCTACTATTGACATACGTATATAAATATCATATATGTTGCATTTAGCTGCTAACAGGGATTACAGTTACATACATTCTAGTTAGTTGTTAGAACACATGTACAAATTGTACTACAGGACTCCTGGTTAAAAGGAAGCAGGTTAAGTGTTATTCACGTTATGAACGCTATAGAAACTCTTTTAGTTTTCATTTTATTGCGATGATAGACTTATATGTTTGTTGCCAGGCCTAGACTTCAGAGGCTCGTAAGAGTTAGTAGCCTTAATCAGTTGGTTAAACAGTATGGGCGCAGTTAGGAGGTCTGACGACCAGTTGGCGCCTGTATTAGCAGGAAAGAATCCTTAGAGGTCATTGGCATTATTGCATGTCCTAGAACCAGAAATAGAGACTGAACAGGTATATTCTAGAGTTAGCGATATCAAGGCTCTCCAGGGTATTGAGCGATCGGCCATCATCCCTTTAGCCTTATCAGTAATTGTAAGTCTTAGTCGATCTAACAGTTATCATGTAGGACTCCAGCAAGCTAGCCCAGTCGTCCGAGTTAGATAAACTCGTGGGTACCCCATGGAGGGGTCCACATCAATAGTTAGTGAAGGGCCAACAGCCTAGCCAGTTCTTGTAAGGTATTCAAGTACAAAGTGCTAGGAGAGGGCCAGTCTATATAGAATTTCCTATAAGATTGAGAATTGCCCAGAACTGCAATATAGATCCGAGTGGATTCAGACAAGGACTAAGGAGTCAGTAGTACTTTGCTAATACAGTGTTAACCACAAGTTAAGGAGATCGGTAAGCTCCCTATGAAGGACCAGGGTGCCGACCGCGTAGAAGCAAGTTCGATCAGAACCAACCCTATAGTTGTTTAATTAGAGGAATAAAGTAGTTAGCTATCCGTAATCCCACAGTTATTCATGAGTTATAGAGGTCCGAGTTGGACATTCAGAGTATTGTTAGGCTACTTCAGATCCTGCTCTATTAAACCCAGACTATTAGAGATCACGATCACTATTAGGATCTTCTAATCAGATACGGGTGCATGGAGCGCCTACAGACAGCCATACAGATTATGCCAGAAGTGAATAGCATTAGCATGAGGCCCAGAAGGCCAGATATGCTTTCGTTATACAGATAGATTGATTAGTCAGTTTCATTAGTGTAGTAATCCAATATGAATCCCAGTAAAGCATGTCAGGAGTATGTTATTGTTACCAGTTGAGACATGTAATTGTATTGTTTTGGGATGGATTACCTGTATAGCTTCCGTGATCGCCCCAAGGTTAATAGCTGTGTCGACTCTTCCTCCATAGGGCGATGATACATCGCTCTACGGAGCGGCATGTCGTCCGTAAGGGACGAAGATGGGGAGCCAACTCCTCATATTTTGCTGTGGTTGGCCCATACACACCCCCTACGAGCGCTTGCGCCTGGGTATCGATATCAGGAGTTCTCCAGACTCAGGAACAACTATAGTTAGGGGCCCAGCGGGGCCAAGTTGCATACCCAGGAGATCGGCAGGATGCTTTTAGCTGGTAGTTTACTCAGTATGACCTGGATAGGGGTAAATAGATGAGGTGTACTCACTAGGGCTAATGGGGGCCCGTGTGGGTTGTTTTATGTTGATTGTACCTTCTAGCTTATGGGAGCCAGGTAAGGTTTACGTTTATGTTATGTTGCTTTAGTTACTGATAGTTAGATAGTAAGATGTTTTGTTTGTCAGGTATGACCCTTACCCTTCTTGTTACAATTATATTTAGCCCTGATTCCACTACTTTCGTCAGCTTTAGTCCGTTTCCTTTACTTCAGCTATGGTTAGCTTAATTTCTTACTTTCAGTCATTTACAACTATTGCTTTACATACACAGTACCTATGGTACTGACGCCCACTTTTGGGGCGCTGCATTACTTGCCTACAGGTACACCTAGACAAGGAGCAGATCCCTCGTAGTTCCAATTAGCCACATAGAGCCATCAGCTCCCTTCTTCTAGAGCTTGTGTGATAGAGGTTTACTTCTTTTGTTTGTACAGCATGGGTAGGCCGGGGCCCTATCTCGACCATCTTATTACTCCTAGAGGCTTGCAGATTGTATGATTCCCTGTGGTTAGATATATCGGCCGTGTGGCACCGTATGTGATGCGGACTATGTGTGTTTGTCTTGTGGGGCCTTGTTTGGTTGTCTATTTTTACAGGTGGCTATAGGCCTTGTCGGCCGGGGGTTTTATTTACAGCCGCTATATAGCCCGTTGTTTCTTGATTTCTAGAGTTTGAGCCAGCCTTGCACCAGAGGTGCTTAGGCTCAAACAGCTCAGCAATTCAGGTTCTAGTAGGGCAACAGGAGCCAGTCACGCCTCCCAAGGCAGGGTGTGACAGAGCCGTCCAAGCCTATAGAGAAATTTGTAGATGAGGAACAATGCCCTTATGTCCTAAAATTCATTATGCAAAAGACACACAATGACATCTCTCACATAAGGGCCAATAAGGGAAAGATGCAATATCTATTCATTGGTCCCTTCATGCTTACACCACTGCCCTTTGAGCATATTATAAAATTGGAAAAGAAACTAGGGATGAAATTTATAATCACAAAGTGGAAGGAAAAGTGGTGAAACTTGATGACATCGTGTCATGGAGTTAAATTAGGCACTTGTTAGGAGGCAACCCAATTTGTAATGGCGTAGTTTTTCTTGTTTATGTATAGTGTCATTTTTTTGTTGTTTTTATTTCATAGAGAAGGGGAAGTCTGAGTACTCGGAATCAAACCTAAGGAGCATGTCTTGATATTGAGTGTAGCGTCATGTGACCCATGAATCCAAGAGACATGCTTCTAGCTAGGTCCTAGAGGGCCTCAGGGAGTAATTTTTCACTCTAATCTGATCTTTAATTTTGGATGCTCTGAGAATAGAGCATGATTTTAAGTATGGGTTGAGGGGATATCTCCTAAAAATTTTGTGGTTAAGGGTGAGAACACCAACAATTTTAGTTGAAATTTTTTGAAAATGGAATGTCTCATCCACTCTACAATTTTTCTTATGGCCTCGGTTCTTTTTCGAAGGGAAGAGCCCTTTGAACTAGGTAAAGTTTTTTTTTGTTTTTGTTTTCTTTGAGTCATTGTACTCATAAAGTAATGAAGTTTCCTTATGTTAGATGGATGGCAACGTCTTAAGGGAAATTTCATCACATTATTTTTAGGATGGAGTCATAGGTCATCCACTTGTATGCTTGTTGATATTATACTTAGCTTCTATGCTAGAGTGAATAGAGTGTTCATCTTGATTGCACGAGTTAGAATCTTTGAGAGACACACATATCTCTTCAATTTGACTAAACATATCCTTAGGGATTAATTATTAATTTAACTTGTCATTCAATATGATCGTCTGAATGTGTAGCTATAGAAACTGATTAAATTCTTGTTTCCACTAGTGGTGAGCTGAATTATTTTGTATGTATATATTGTATCATCTAGAAGTTTCCTTAGTATATGTAGGATAACTAGTTGATAGGGAGTTGAAATAAGATCAAGGCACTCCTTTGAAGAAGCCAATTTTTTTCCTATAGTTGTTTTACCTTCCTAGTCATTCTCCCTAGTTACCCCGTTTGAGCCTAAAAGCCTTATTCTTTTTAAGCCTCAATAATAGCTTAATCCCTCTTTTTGTGAGACCTCATACTTATTGATCAAAAGTAGTCGTAGGAACTTTGAGACTTGAAAGTTAAGGTCCACTGAAGTATAATGTTAAAGGAAAAAGAAAAATCTTGGTAAGGAAAGAAAATTGAGAAGAAGGGGTGCCCATAAAAATTGTGTTGTCTACTTGCTGCTAGGGAATTGAGAAAGAGATCTTTAATTGCAAAATCCTTAGTTATTCTATGCTTAGAAAACTAGCAGTCAAGTAGTGAACAAATGGGGAATCAAAAGAATAGACAAGGGTGAGTAGAGAAAAGGTGAACAAGCAAGGAAGGAGGTGGTGGACAAGTAAAGTGAGTTATGTCTTAAAGGTTCTTAGGGTGGTAGTCACTACAAAATAAAATATCAGTCCTACCCATCCCTTAGCAGACATTACAATCAACAAAAGTCCTTGTGATCTTAATCTCTTGAAGCAATTAGGTAGTATTAACATATCAAACCTACCCGTCCCTTAACATATGGTATGTTGCATATGTGCATTACATTATTTGTTAGTGTGAGTGTGCCTTACTTATTGTGTTCCATTTCTCACATTAATGAAGTTGAGAGAGGAACATCACTAAAAGTGAGGGGCACAAGAGGTATAATTTGGTGTACTACTTGTTGCATGTATCACACTTAATCATGTTGGCCCTTTGTGTTGAAAAGATAAGTCATTTATAGAGATTACGTGTTCTTGATTGTGTATCTTTCTATGTGCTTTGTTGAGAATTGTTGGATGATGATAAACCACTTTATGTTTTCTCGATGCTAGTTAGTTGAGTATGACTTGATATAGGTGTCAAGTGTGATGGTGAAACATGATTTTAGCTATGTTGTAAGGATCGTTCGAGGATGAATAATGGTTTAAGTGTGGGGGTGGTGATATTGGGCATATTTTCATGCCCATTTGCCTTTTTTTATCCATATTTGATCATGTTTTGAGTTTATAATCCTTAATTTATGCTTAAATTCATGTATGTATGTGTTTTATGCGCTAACAAATGATTTGAGTTGATTTGAGTAGGAGTTAAGCAAAATGGGCTCAAAATGATGCAAAAAATAATGATTTGAGGATCTAACAGGGTTGGTGCTATGGCTGCCTTCCCGCACCAAGTCCCAAACTTTAGAGAAAAAAATCGCAGGCTGGTGCTAGTCCCAAACTTCACAGAAAAAAAATCTCAGTCTAGTGTTATGGTAGGGGCGGCATGCCAGACCCTATCTGAAGCTGAAATTGCTGGAAATTTGACTAAGTAAGTGGCGAGATAGAGGGGGCAGTGCACTAGGGTCCTTCCGAAGCGAAAAATGCTGATTCTTAAGCCAAACCTTGAAGGGAAGAAGCATCATTTGAAGGCTCATTTATAAATCTAAGCCTTTGGTCATTTGTTACGTAGTTTTTGACTTCTTGGAGTAGTTTTGGACTGCTTTGAAGTAGTCTTACTCATTTTTATTCCGTAGTTTATTCATGAAAGCTTGTAAGCTGTTTGGAAGGAAGACAAGGTTCTATAACTAGATTTTCTCTTCCTTAATTCATATTTTTGCATGGTGATTAAGCATTTATTTTTCCGCTTGTCTATGAGTGACTAAACTCATATTCTAGGGTTGTGGTCATGGTGAATGGTTGATTGTTTGAAAGATAAAATAAAATTAGTTTTGATTCTTCTTTTGTGATTGTTTGTATTTATTTGTGTTAATTTATTATTTGTAAAACTGATTACCTTGTAAGTAATCTATTGGCTTTCAATTGAACTTGGGAAAGCAGATCGAAAGGGTTAAAAATAAATATAGAATAAGAATTCAAAGACCCTTGAACCCATTGATGATAGAATAGAAGTTGTTGTTGAGTATAGAGATATACCATTCAACCTAGTTTAGTTGAAATACAAGTAGGCATAATTGTCGTTTCATTATTGTCCTTTGGCTATTGGTATATAGGCGTTAGAGTTCATGAAATAGTTCTTGGATTCTACAGATAGTGGCAAGAAATGTGATAGTAACTTGCAACTAACAACTGTAGGAAGAATCATGCTAGTTTAATTACGTCTGGAAAAATCAACCTGAAAGTAACTAAGTGTCATTATCCTAATTTTTCATCATTATAGAAATGCAGTCAAGCTTGCATTTGTTTTAGTTAATTTTTACATTTGAAGTTTTAGTAGTTTAATTTTCCAAACCAATCTTCATTTTACTTTTTTCACGGATTAGTGAAATCAAAGTGACAACCTTATAACGATTAAATTGACAAGTTCCTGTGGGTACGATAACTGGACTTAACAATCCTATATTACTTGATGACCACGTGCACTTGTATGCGCTTGTGGGACATCACTAACAAAACAGATAAATTGGAGAATGGTTTGAAGAATTAAACTTCTAAAGGCTTAAAATGTAAAATTAACTAAAGAATGTTGCAAACTTGTTTGTACCTCAAATGATGATGAAAATCTAGGGGATTAGCACTTTCGTATCAGGTTGAGTTCTCAAGATGTGATTACGCTAGATTGATTCCTCATAAGGTGCTGGTTGCAAGTTACCATCCCATTTCTTGCCACTTTCCTGAGCATCCAAGAACTATTTTATGAACCCTAACAGCTATATCCTTATGGTCGCAGGAGAAACATAAAATGATGGTTATGCCTACTTGTATTTCAACTAATTAGGGTTGAAGGGTATATCCCTATCCTCATCAACAACTTCTAACCTCCAACCAATGGGCCAAAGGATCTTCAAATTTCTATTTTACATTTATTTTTAACCCTTTAGGTTTCCTTTCCCTAGTTCAACCAAAAGCTAACAGATTTACTCACAAGTTGATCAGGCTAGTGAATAAGTAATCAAAAATAGTAAATATAAATAACTATTTAGAAGAATCAAAAATAACAATCAACAGTCTTTCAAACTTCAACCATCAAATATTTCCAAAACCTTAGAATGGTCGTTTATCCAGTCATAAACAAGAAGAAAACAAAGACATAATCATCATTTTAAGTAAAACGTTAAAGAAAAGAAGAAACCTAGGTAGAACTTATCTCTCCTCCCAAAAGTTGCGTTTACAACCCTCTATGATCAAATACAATAATTAATGATGTAATGAATTTTCCCTAGATGATATATTTATAGTTGAGCCTTCAAATAATTCTTTTTCCCTCAACTATTTGGCTTAAAAATCAGAAAAATCCTGTCCAGGAGGGTCTGGCGCGCTGCCCTATGTATAGCCCCAAGGAGTTAGTCAAATTTTCTCTAAAGAATGGCTCTGGTGCCCCACTTTCACCATAGCATGAAGGATTTAGACAAATTTCTAAACTTCTAACACCTCTGGTGCCTCACTCATACCATAGCACCAGAATGTTAGTCAGATTTCTGAGTTTCAAGACCCTTCTGGCACCTCACTCTCACTATAGCACCAGAATGTTAGGAAAATCTTCAATTCTGGAATGCTTCTGGGGCTCCACGCCATCCATCCCGCAAAGGTGTTAGTATAATTCTCATCTCAAAAGCTGAGGTACCTGGTGCCCCATGCCACCCATAGCACCAACTTTGGTGCATATTCTCTGAAACACAAGTGTTGGCACGCCCACCAGCCTTAACTCTGGCCGACTTTCACAAACTCTTCTTCTTCACACCTTGAGTCATTTTTGGGTCTTTTTTCCTTTTTTCCTGCTTAAAACATCTAGAAACGTTCTTTAGCTTACAAGACACACGAAAACATGAATTCATACATTTCATAGGGATTATGAACTCAAAATAAGGCAAAATATTGATAAAAACATGACTAATGGGCATAAGAATATGCCCAATATCAATGACCCACCATGAGCTAATAAACAAACATGTCATAAGGACCAAAGCCAAGAGTGTGAATGTAGTGTTGTCCCAAGGTCCTACGCAATATGAGGGGAAAGTATCACCTATGAGGTCTAAAGAAGAATGCCATTATATAGCTAGCCAATTGGGGGGTTCTCGTCAAGGGGATCAAGGTGCCAACCAAGGGCCTTATAGTCCTCACGATGAGAATCAAGGTTGGAAAAATCGTGAAAATCAAGGATGGAGTGATAGGAAGGAGAGATGGGGAAACTGGGAGCCAAATCACGAAGGGGAGTGATACCATAGTAGTTCAAATCCATACCTACCTCGTCCCAAAGTTGATTCAACCCAAATGCAACTAGGGGTAAGTGATGTTGGTAGTGCAAAAATAGAGGAAATGTTGGCAAGAGTCTTGAAGAAGGTAGAGTCCACAAATAATGGAGTGAAAGAGCTTAAAGTAGAGGTGCTAACGTTGCCCAAACGGTGAGTTATCACTCGGCTTCTACAAAGCATTTGGAGGCCCAAATGAACCCTCGAATGAAAGGGACACATGCAAGTGACACAATGCCAAATCCAAAGAAGGATAATCATTACATGGCTATTGTCACGAGAAGTGGAAAAATGGTGGTTGAGTGAGGGTGTTAAGCCCAAGAAAAGTGTTGAGCCTAAAGTAAGTGACAAAGGGAGTGATGAAGTGCCAAAAGCACTAGATTGTGTTGATCATGAGGAAGAACTTGATGAGGGAGGAGTTGATGTTACTCCCAAAGATGTTGTTGTTGAGAAAGAGGGCGAGGTCAAGAGCCTAGAATCCCACCTCCTTACCCTCAGCGGTTGGCTAAAAAGGAGGACAACCAATTCCAAAAATTCATTGATATGTTTAGTAAGATGTGCATTAATATACCGCTGGTAGTGCATTGCTCCAGATGTCTGGCTATGCTAAATTCATGAAGGAGCTGTTGAAAAACCAGATTATGGATGCAGATACAGTGGAGGTGTCACACTATTGTAGTGTCTTGATGGCCAACAACCTTGCTCTAAAAGACAGGATCCTGGAGCATTCACCATCCCCTGCACCATCGGAGTGTGCATATTCAACAAAGTGCTATGTGATCTCGGAGCTAGTATCAACCTAATGCCACTAATGATCTTTAAAAAGTTAGGTTTGGGAAGCCCCAAGCCTACAATAATGAGGTTATTGATTGAAGATCGCTATATCAAGCGTTCCGTAGGAGTAGTTCTTGATGACGTCTTGGTCCGTATGGATAATTTCATACTTCTAGCTGATTTTGTCATGATCGATTGTCACATGGATGTTGCGGTGCCCATCATATTGTGGAGAACATTGTTGGCAACAGAGAGAGCACTAGTTGATGTAGAGTTGGGGGTGTTAAAGTTTTGAGTTGGTGTAGAGGAAGTCACCTTCAATGTATGTCAAAAAACAAAACATCCTGATGAATGCAAGGTGATTGTGGTCCTTGATGAGGATGAAGTTGATGAGGAGGATGATCCTCTGGAGGAGTGATGCTTGGGGAGGAATCCGTCGACCCACGACGTTAAATAAGGTGCTTCTTGGGAGGCAACATAAGTGTTTTTGATTTCAAGCGTTATCTTTTGAAGTTTATATTATTTTTGGTTTTGTAAGATAACTGGATGAAAGACCAAGTGAAAGGAAAGCAGGGGACAAGCTGCTTGACACCTGCGAAGCACAAGTGCAAACCCGCGAAACGCAGGTCAATTGCAAAGCTAGGCCAGAATACCTGGAAATATCTGGGAAATGAAGAGGTGAGCTGTGAGGCACCTATGAGCTACAGGTGCCAACCCACTTAACGCAGCTTCCAATCCACTAAATGCAGCTCAAATGCAGTGTTAGGATAGAATACCTAGCAAATTTTGGAAGAAAAGAAGATAAACTATGAGAGACCTGTGAAATGCAGGTACGGATCTGTGAAACATAGGTATGGATCTGCAAAATACAGTCCTTTCATAGTGAATTGGGAAGAAAATAAACCACCTACGCTGGAACTACGAATCGCAGGTGTCCACATGCGGCCGAAGGTCAGTCGCAGGCACGTGTAAGAGGTAAACTTAGAATTTCTTGACCGACCCATTGACTAAACTGACCTATAGCTGACCCAAATCTTTTAAACTTCTCCCACATCCCACCACCTCCATTTTCTTCACCTTTTTCTCTTCCCCATAACCTCTCAACCAACCACTACCTCTTCTCCTATTAAACTCAGTTATTCCCACCTTAAAACACACTATTCGGTCGTTTGGAATGCCTACACGCAAGTGCACGTGGTCGAACAAGTAGTAAAATGGCTAAAGTAGCAAAGTATCGATTCCATAGGGACTGGACCAAGGTAATAATCGAATCAAGCGTTAATTAACTCTAACTCTAATAATGCAGACAGCAGTTTCAAGAAGATTTTGGGAGTTTGTTTCCTAATTTATACTAACCTAAAACAAATGTACAAATTGAGTCTGAACTATAGTAATGAGCATGCTGAGGCTAAAATGAACATGCAGGGAAGCTATTTATTGATACAAAATCGGTTAATCTTTCCTTCAGTTGCTAGTCAAGAATTATTGCCTATGGATTAAAACTCTCGTATTTAACCCAACTTAAGAATCATGAACCTTCCACCTACATTTCTGTGATAATAAGAAATTCATACTAGCCATACGAAACTGATTCCTTAATTGACTAATACAACTTTCAGATATATTTCTATTCTGAAGGTAAATCAATTCTCAATTTTCCCAAACCAAGAAGAGATCATATCTTACCAATTCACAACTTTCCAATTTCTTTCTCTTTCGAGCGCAAACCGGATTTTTTAGATATACATTAATATTGGCCAAACATTAATGCAGTAAGAACAAGAATTAATAGAATAACCATAGAAGAAAAGATGAAAAACCAAGATGATCAATAATTACATCCCATTCAAATGTTCTTAACCTCAGCAAGAAGTGAATTTAGCCACTCATTTGTGGACTAAACATCATCAAATGAGTGTAAATCATACAAACAATTGAAATAAAGGAGAAAGAGATAGAGAAGAACCCTAAGATTTTCGTCTCCTCAACTGCCTATAACCCACGTTCTTGCTCAACCCAGTCAGAATAATTAAAAACAAACCTAAGTGTGCTATTTATACTAGAGGGAATTTTTCCCGGAATAACAGGCAACGTGTCACGGAGTGCATCGCGGAGCACTGCCTCCGTGTCACGCCACAAACGCGGACCCTCACTGGAATCCGGTCCTCCAGGTAATTATGCCCAACGTGCCACGGCGTGCAACGCGGGCTTGGCCAACGTGCCACGGCTCCAACGCGAACCTTCACTGGAACTTGGCCTATTTTAATTATCCGGGGCAGAATGCCTCCGCGATGGCAGCGTGACACGACTCCATCGCGGAGCCCCTTAATTTGCTGCATTTCCTTGGCCTTTCTACTGCTCACTTTTGAGTCCATTCTCGATTTCTCCCAACATGCATCTTAGCTTCCTAGAATTACATTTTTCATGCAAAACAACACTAATCATGTTGGTTAGTATAAATTCACCTTTTAACTACAAATCACATGAGAATGTACAAATATCGATGGATAAACAAGATGAAATGAAGCATTTGAGTATCACTTGGGCATATAATTCTACCCAAGATCACACACCAATCCACTTACCTTCCCTCCATCTATAAAATCCATCTCCACACACCACTTTCTTCCCTCACTTACTATCTTCTCTCACTTACCATAAGAAGTTTAAGTTGTGGGTTAGCCATTATTAAGAAAGAATTTCAAGTTCTCAATTTCACTTCTTGTCTCCTCTCATTTGGTATGTGTGCTTCTCATTATTACTCTTCTTAATTCTTGATTAAGGTAGCACAAAAAAATGCATGTTAAAATTGAAATTTTGTTAGTAACCCATGTTCCCCAAATACCTGTTTTGTGTTCTTCATTCTTTTGATAACATTGTTTGTTGTGGGTATAGTGGGGGAGTTCAAATTGAAATTTTTGGGTAGAAATCCTTGCTAGTTATGCTTTATCTTTCGTGTGTTCATATGTTTTTAGATGTTAGGTTGAGGTGAAATCTGAGTAATCCATGTGCTTGGAATGTATGATTTTTTCCGATGATGGATGGGGTGACATCCTTTTTAAAGGAAAATTATCATTCTTTTATTTTGTACCAATTATCAATGCCAATGTGTTGTGTGGATGAGTTGAGATACCTATGAAAGTGAGTATATAATATTGAGTTAGATTGGGCACTTGATGTTTTCGGATGATAGACGAGGTGATGTCCATCTTAAGAGAAGGTATTGAGTGGTTCTAATGGTCTTTATGGTTGTCTAATGGTTCACAAATCTTTCATGGAAGTCTGAGTACCCGTTAGATGTAATATGCTCATATGTGTGTGATAATGACAAGATTAGAGTAGCAAAAATCGATGTGGTCACTGCCATGCACCTGTTAATTGCGGATAATGATCTGCAAAGTGAAAGATGTAGCACAAGAATGGGTTTAAGGATTCAAGCTACTACTACCCATCTGTGCTACACCTGCAAGCTTTGGATTGTGACCTACAAAATATAGGTGCAGCGCAGGTGGCTAATTTCTTTTGTGCAGCTTCTGTCGAGACCTGCGTTGCACCTGCAAACCACGAGTCTCAACCTAAGAACCACAGGTGCAACGTAGGTGCTGCCAATTCTTGATAATGTTGTTTCATCTTGGTTAACTTCCAATCTTTTTATTTTTCTTCCTTATCATAACATTGTTTTTCCTTTTTACTTCTTAGATAGAAAAACACAAAAAGAGTTTGGTTTACTTGTGGCACTAACCTGTCTTTGTAATACCCCGAAAGTGCCTAAGACTAGACTTGGAAGGTGGAAAGGAAGATCAACAGAAAATTCTGGAATTTTCCCCTCAGAAGACCCATGGTACGAGTAGTTAGTAGAAAGAATGGGCCATTAGAAGTGCCTGTGGTGAAAGGTTGCAGATTTAGACTGGGAAGTAATGAATCTAGGAACGACCCATAGTTTGATATAACGACTCATTAGAGGGGGTCGTTGTGAGTCTGGTCCTTGGTCAAGGAAGAAGTAACGAGTCATAGAACGTCTTGTTGCATGTAACAACGGCCATTGTCAGTAGCCTTTTAAAGGGATCCTAGGTTAAGGCAGTGGTGATGACGACTGGCAGTAACGAGTCATTTATGCTAGAAACGACTTGTCCTATCTTGTCATTATAGGAGATCAGAGACCTGAATTCAGAAGTGTAGCAACAGGAGGTAACGACGAACCATAGGAGCTAACAACAGATCGTTCTGATGTCTGTTGTCACTGGAAGATAAGTTTTTCCAAGAAATCCATTAAGGGTATTTTCGTCACTCCTAAGACCTAGGGTCCTAAACTACGTCGTTTTAAGCTTGAAATAGATAGTTTTATGAGGGGTAATTTCATTATAGGCTCATTTTCATTCATGCATGCAAGTTGAGGGCTTGGAAGGTGATCAAGGTTAGGTCTTCTACAAGTTTTTATTCAATCCTTCATTAGGAAATCATAAAAGTGGTAGAATCAGATCCTATCAGTTGTGTAGGGTTATGAATGGGTGAATTTGTTCACGCCCATGCCCAATACCTCTCTAATTCATGAAAAAGTCATATGTTGATCCTATGGGGTTTTAACCCAATGCATGAAATTTCTAATTTTCTACATGTGTATGATCCAAGTATGTTTCTGCTATTGAATTATGATTCATGAAAAAGTTTTACATTATTTTCAATTATAATCATGTTTTCAAGCTTTATAAATTAAATGCCCATTTATGAGAAGTTCATGAATGTTAGGATTTATGATGAATGTTCAAGTATGATGAGATATTATTGATGAAAAACATGTTTTCAAGTTAGCCATGTTTATGATCATGTTTTCAAGTGAATTAACTATTTTAAAGTATGTTTAAGTATTGGGCAATGCCATATGTTCAAGTATGATTCAGGAGTTCACGAATGTGCTTACCATATGGTTTTGGAGTTAAGACTCCCAATTATGTTCAACTTGTGGTAGGGTTTGAGCTAAAGCTCCTCATTTATGATTTCAGATTTGATATGTATATTATTATTTAGCTTCATCAGTAAACGATGGTCAGCTTTGTTGCAAAATGATGGAGAGCATATGCATTTTTTTAGGAGTAGTGTCTAGCACCGAGTAGGCTAAGGGTAGGTCAATCCTATGCCTTAGAACTACACGCCAATGTAGGTTTACATATCATATATATACTTTGGGACCTCCCTTGTGAGTTATCCCCTACCCCGAATAGGCCTCGAGCTTGATATCGATATCATGATATCATCCTTAGTCTTTTCAAGGCTTTGGACAGCTCTACCCACTTGAATGTGATAGTTGGGACCACATAAGATCTATCGTGGTAATGTCGGTTATGTGACGAGTCTCCCATTGTTCCTCATGATTTCAGTTATGCATAGTTATCATTCATGATATCTATATATATGTTCTAAAGCAGGTTTGACACAATATTTAGTTTTACTTATGATAACAAACTTTCAGCTTTGGGTCAATTGATTCAATTATGATGTTCAGATTATGATTTCAGAAAATAGCATGCAAGCCCTACTCTCAGATTCTTGTCTTGATTATGTTTTACATTCTACATGTGTAAAATGATTTAACTTAATTAAGTGGTTTTACTTACCTTGCATACTCGGTACATTCCATGTACTGACTGCATACTCTATGCTATATCGTTTATGATACAAACCTCGATCTTCTGACTCAGCCCCACTACTAGCCAGTTTTGAAGTTAGCATCCAGTCTCTATTGGTGAGTCCCCATCTCTGAAAGACCATTTATTATCAGTATCTTGGTATTTTCAGCTTTCAGACATAGAGAGTTAGTTGGGGTCTTGTCCCATCAGCTCATTAGACTTAGGGGCTTTTCAGACAATAAATTGTATTCAACTTCAGACTTGGGTTGTATATTCAAATATTCATGTTATGTTCGAATTTACGCCATGTTATTTATGTTAAGTCTTCCTCTTTACGTGATTGAACCAGATGCATGTTCATGCCATGGGTCGACTTGGCGTCTCTCGGGGCTCCTTGTCCCATGTCCGGATCCGAGCCTATGTTCAATTCATGACAATCTTGCAGCACTATGACTTCTTCTAGGCAACAAGAAAAAGGGAAGGCCCCTTCCACATCTAAAAGAAAAGGGAAGGGCAAGGCTAAGGCAACCCCAGCCTCTGCTAACACCAGGGAAGCTATTATCCTATGAGTGCCTAGAATGAAGGAGCACTACCTCACATACTTAGATAGGACAATAACTACAGAGAACCACTTTGAATTGGCAGGACTGGGGGATGACTTCCCCAATATCAACTCCTAATTCAATGAGAGGCGTTGACACATATTCAAAGAGGTTGTACCAAACTACTACCCAAATTTGGTGCCAGAGTTCTATGCCTCATATCAAGTGAGGCAAGATGTCATGAAGCAAAAAGGGAAAGTAGATTATTTCCTTTACCTGCCCATGGTTATGGGTCAAGTGTAGATGCAGATATTACTCTGGATGCCATCAATGCTATCTTCTGGGAGGAAGAAATTGACTCGGGGACTGAGTTTGCAAGTAAGGTGGCCAACAAAGAGGATAAATTTGGCTGGGAGGCGACCATCATCACCAATAGGCAGCCATTCTAGGCCTCTATGGGGGGAAAAATTCCAAGGCAAAACAATAAATTTGAGGCTAAGCATTGGCTGGAATTTGTTTGTGGTTGTATCATGTCGTCTAAAAATGATGAATGGGTGAACCTTGAGGTGGCCATACTAATTTCTTGCATCATGTCGGGGATGCACATAAATTTTGGTGAAGTGGTGGCCACCTAGATGAAAAGAAAAGCTAGACACTAAGGGCTCTCCATTCCCTACCCAGTGCTCATAAGCCAACTGCGTCAGAAAGCGGGAGTCCCACTACTTCCCGATGAAATAGCAACCTATGCTATTGGTGTCATTAGTGTTGATAAGAAAAGGTGCACTGATTCTCCCAAAAGCAAGAGAAAGAGGCTGCAAGCATGGGACACACCTGGGGGCTCCACTACACATGACATCAATGAGACCTCCTAGGCCTCTGATTTTAATGAACCGAACCCTGAGATATCGGGAAATAGTTTTAGAGAAGTACCGTTTAGAGGGCCTTCACCTCCTTCTTCATCCTTCTAGATTGAGTGGGATCCACAAGCTGGAAAAAATGACCTACTCTTATGAAAACCAACTGTAGAGGTTGGCTCAACATCTGCCGACTCTCATCAATAGGTCAATAAAGAAGGCAATGAAGGATGTACTTGAGAGCTTGAACAAGTTATGCTCCTTAGTGGATGTAGGATGATGGAGCATTCTCATCTATCCGCTCTGATGTCAAATAGCTGCAAGACAGGGCTCCAATGGCCAACACCGATATGAGCCTACTTGATGCAGCCATGAATTCTCAACCTACAGCCCAATGACCTATTGATGACCATTTTTTGGGCTTGGATGAGGAAGCTGAGACTGAGGAAGGAGGCAATGGTGGTGAAAATGAAGAGGCTAATGATGATGCTGAAAGTAGCTAATTCAGGCAGTTCTTACCCACTTTAGTTCTTAATTTATACATTGGGGATAATGTAAATTCTAAGTTGGGGATGGGGAGTGTTCTCTCATGTTGGCTACTTATTATCTTGTATTTTTCTTGTCAAGCTTAATTTCCTATGGTGTTGATGTTTTGAATTTTTGCTTAATTTTATAGACGCCCTCATCAGGCTTCCATGTTGTTGATATTTTCAATTTTTGCTTAGTTTGAATGTCCTCGTTAGGCTTGTTTTACTTTTTAAAATAGATGAATGCTCTTGTCGAGCTTGTGTTAAAAGGAGAATCTTGTATTGGCTGTGTGAGTTTCCATTGATGGGTCAATTTTACTTTGCCTAATGTTTCATGACCTATGTTTAAATATTTTTGTTAGTTCGTAGTAGATAGAAATAAACTCCAAGAGTTTTCTTTACACTATATTTCTTTCCCAAGGAGCAAAATTTTCTTTCTTTTCTTTTTATTGTCGAACCGAATGACATTTTCCTATGATAGATTGAAAGGCCACTTTTTTAAGGAAAAATGCAAAGTCTAGTGTCTTTTTGAGTCTTTTGTTGCAACTATAGTAGGAGGCACCACCAAAAAATTTTAATTAGCATTGCAAATGGATTTTGAGAAAAAATGGGCATTTGAATATTTAACACTCTTTTGTCATAGGTTGCAATTCCTTGTTTAGCTTTTTGGTTCACACGCTAGCATGCTTAAAGTCATACTCTTGATGCAATTGTGAAAAACGTCTGAACTCCTTTGATTGTGATGCCTTGTGCAGTGAAGCTTTTGGCTTAATATTTGTGTGCGCATAATTATCTAAAACTTGTTCTAAGTGTGACTCAAGGCGAAATTCTAGTTGGGGATGCACTTAGAACACTACCTTAGGCTTTATTTGAATAGTCACTTCACCAAAATGACCTCCATACACATTTACCTTTGCTAGCCAATGTTTGAGCCTTTGACCCTTTTATTTGGAAACCACATCAAAAGCCTATTAGCATTTTGTAATCCCTCTCTTGGCACCATCCTCCCTAGTTCTAATATTGAAAGAATGAAAAATAGGTCTTGAAGCCAAAAATTTGGAGAGAGATAAGAAAGAAATGAAGCAAAAGCCTAAGATTGGGGTTTGCAAACAGGGAAAGAATATGTGAGTTTTAATGAGAGATAGTACTAAATTATGATGAAGCAAATGATATGGTTTGTTGAGAAAACTCTAGCATTAGAAGAAAAAGAATTCTTGAAAGGTATTACCTCTTGCTTAAATCGGGGTAAGTGTAGAATCCAAAGTATTATAAAAGTGGCTCTTGATAATGCTGATGACGATGATTAACAAGGAGAGATAAAGTGGAGTGATATCCATAAATGGGGTGTTTAAAAGTGTTCATAAAAAGGCATCAGGGAGGATCTAGTCACTAGAACAAATAAGTTATCCTACCTTTACCCCTAGCCTTCATTATGACATGCAAGTCTTAAGTGATTTGAGTGTAGCAACTCTACATTAGTGGAGAGTTACACAAAGGGAATGCCTATGAGTCAATTTGTATGCATGAGAATTTCTTGGTGGGAGTGAGTGTAATTGCTTGATCTTATAATCCCTTTGTGTGTGAATTGCATGAGAATGAAATGAGATTCTCTCTTGGTGTGAGTGGCATCACTTTCTTGGAGTACATGCTTAAATGTGTTTTCAACTGAGAAGTGTAAATGAGACAAGCGCGTATTGAACTTTATGGAAAACATTGAATGTGGATTGTAAATGACTTGAGATGTTACTTGAGTTTGTTTTTATTATACATGCGCTTAGTTTGGAATGAAAAGAATTCTTGTGAAACATACCAATTGTTTGTGGTCACCTCTTGAAATATAAGAAACAAGTTTGAGTTTTTCTTTTTATTGAGTCGGTGTTTGATTTTAGGGTTGTCCAAGGTTCCAGTGGTCCCTTGTGTGCAACTCTTGTGTTATGACATGTTTAATTCAAATTTCAAGTTGCGAGGAAATGCCTTGTTTGAGGACAAGCAACTGTTTAGCTTTGGAGGTATGGTGGGTTGGTAATTTACAAACTCATTAGGCTTTTAAGCATTAGCTTTTGCTTTGTTTTCAACTCATTTAGAAAAGGTTTTATGCCTTTTCACTTTGATTTTGTTGGTATTGAACTTAAACAGGTAAACCAGAGGAATGGAACATAAAAGGCAAACTGCTGGAAGAAGAAGACCTGCGATTCACATGTTCAACACAAAATTGCACTGGCTGGAAGTTGAAAAACACCTCGAAATGTAGCTGGCTGATTAAACTCCAACTCACACACTTGACAAAGTATAAAGCAGACGTTGTCAATAAAGAACTCAACAAAGAGATTGGGGTCAAACTCACAGGGAATATAGTAAGAACCATACTAATACGTACATTTAAGCTTTTGGTGTGTTAGCTCCAAACTGGGGGATATATAGAAAAATAATTGTAAAACAAGCATGAAAATAAATTGTTGGTTATCAAGATTCGTGATTAACTAGGGTAAGTTTTCCCCATGGATTTATTACTACTTCGGGTTTACACTTGTGATCAATCCCAATGCTTACTTGTAGAACTGATAACTAGGGTTCATTTAAATGAATGATACGTCCCTATTGGATGACTATTCTCAATCATCAGGTTAAGTCTCATGAGCGATTTAAAGTTATCAATTTGTACCAAATTAACTATCCTGTGATTGCAATTCAAGTTATACAATGATCATAATAATCAACACTTTGTTGTAATTTTCTTTTCCTAATCTCTACTTTTCTAGGTTTAAGTAAGTAAAGAATTCGGGTAAGTCTTATTATTGCACTTCGTTAAGAAGCATTAAAGATAAAGGGAATATAATACAAGCATTTAGCATTGGTCTCGAATCACTTTGTGTAACCCTAGATCATTAATCCACTATGGAGTTGTGGAGTGCCTGTTAACCGATAAATAACCACATAAGCTAAATATGGAGTTTAATATATACGCCCCATCAATAGGACCTTGTAATATGCCGAAACTCCCTAAGATCAAACCCGGGGGTTCTAGTGGAGAAAATAGGAAACAAGTTTCCTGGCCCAAAGGACAAGTCTTCCGGTGACCCATGGAGAGGCTTCTTGAGTCGTTAGGTGACTCGTGAAGTGAGACGAGGATGGCAAAGGTTCATGGTCAAGGTGTGACCACAGGAGGCAGCCACGGGTCATGATGTGACTCCACGACTCATGGCATTGGTCATGGTCTGTAGCATAGTTGAAAATATAGAGTTGGCCAGTAGACTCCACGGGTTGGTCACCATGAGTCATCAGGCGCACCACGAGTCATGGTGTCACTCGTGGTGACTGGCAGTGTGTAATTTTTCTGCATTTTAGTAAGGGTGTTTTCATAATTCTTAAGCCCCTAGGTCCTAAACTATGTCATTTTAAGATCATTTAGGAGGGTACTTATTTTAAGCTTTCCCATTCATTCATGCATGAGTAAGGAGTTATTGGAGATCAAGCTTGAGAATTCTTTAGGTTCTTCCTCAATTCACTTGTGTTTTCAAGGGAGATAATGAAATAAAAGTACCCAGGTATGTAGGGTTATGAATGGGAGTATCCCTTCATGCTCATGCCCAATTCCTCTTCTAACTTCATAAATTTCAAGGTTGATTCCATGGGGTTCTAACCCAATTTATGAAAATTCTCTATGTATGTATCATGGGTAAATTCTATTCATATTTCTAAAGATGTTTTATTATTTTGGGTATTTTATATAGTAATTTCAATTACATATTATGATCTCCAAGTTTTAAAAATAAGATGCCCAAATATGTAAGTTCATGAAGAGTTGAGATTTGATCTATGTTTTCAAGTATGATGTAATGTATATGATGTGAATGTGAATTCGAATTACCCATGTATATCCATGATCGAGTCTATTTCAAAGCATGTTTAAGTTTAGGAAAGCCCATATGATCAAGTATGTTCCATGATTTATTTCAATTTCATGATTATAGCTTATCACATAGTTTTGGAGTCTAGACTCCCATTTTTCAGCTTGTGGTATGGTTTGAGCCAAGGCTCCTCATGTTATATTTTAAAATAATGCATGCACTATTACGATTCATCTTCATTCAAAGACGGTGGTTTAGCTTCATTAAAAAAAGATGGAGAGAATATGCGTGTTTTTGGGATTAGTGTCTAGTATCTAGTAGGCTAAGGGTTCATTTAACCCTGTGCCTCAGAACTACGTACCAACGTAGGTATGTTCAGATTCTTTGGGACCTTTCTTGTGAGCTTTCCTTGCTCCTGAGGGGCCTTTAACTTGATATCGATATCATGGTAGTGCCCTTAGTGCTGCAAGGCTTTGGACGCCTCTGCCCACTTGAGTGTAATAGTCAGGACCATGTAAGATCTATCGTGGTGATGTCGGTTGTATGAAGAGTCTCCCATTGTTCCTCATGATTTCAGTTATGCATGTTCATCAGTCATGATATTATGTTTTCAGTAGGTTTGGCACAATGTCCAGTTTTACTTATGATTATTAGTTTCATCTTTGGGTCATCCAATTCAATTATGATATTCAATTATGTTTAAGTCATGTTTTTAGATAACAGCATACTAGCCTTACTCTAAAAATCATATGATGAAATTTTTTATGATATGCATGACTTCTATTTACTTATTTAGCGATTTTACTTACTTTGCATACTCGGTACATTCCAAGTACTGATTGCATACTCTATGTTGTATCACTTCATGATATAGGCTCTGACATTGAGGTTCAGCCATGCCACTAGTCAACTCTCAAAGTTTGCATATTCAGCTTGTTGGTGAGTCCTCATCCTTGGAGGACCTCTTTATCCGTTTGTTATTAGTATCTTTCAGTTTCAGTTTTATTCAGTGAGCTCGTTGGGGTCTTGTCTTATTAGTTCATCAGGATGTTAAAGGCTTATCAGACATAGTATGTATTTCTCTTCAGATCAGTGCTATGTATTCCGTTGTCCAAATGTTATTAGATTTTGAGACTTTTGCTATATCAGATGTTGGTTTCCGTTTTATTATTTGATCTTTAGATTTATGTTCATGTCATGGGTTGACTTGGAGCCATTTATGGTTTTAGGTTTCGTGTCTCAGTCAGGGCCTATGTTCCGGTTGTGCCAAACTTGGTATCAGAGCATTAGATTTTGAAGTGTCCTAGGGTATTTGAGGGCCACGCTAAGTAGAGTCGTTTTCATAGGTGTGAAGTGCGCCACACATATGACAAAGAGGATACAAAATTTTTTAGGAAATTTCCCTTCTTTCATGGTCTATGTCAAGCTATACGCATTTGTAGAATCATGCCTCCTTGCCGAGTTAGCAAAAGAAGGAACAAGAACGGAAATGGCCATGAGAATGGCAATGGAGACGGGCACCAGTAGGCATCACCAGCCCCCGAGGATCATATGCCCGAGCAGGTTTCCCACGTTTAGTTTAGGGAAACCATCTAGATATTGGCAAAGACATTAACCGCCAAGGTCAACCAACAGGTTGATGTCGCCCAAATTATAGATCGTAATGAGATATAACGTGGTCGATGTGAAATATAGAACCCAACCAGGGTTGGGGTCGATCCCACAGGGAATATGGAAGGATATAGAAGAATGCTAGTACTTAAGCTTTTAAATCAATTATCTCCTAAAAGGGGGGAACTTTATATAAGTAACAAACAATGTCGTTGAGATAAAGTGAAGATTAATTCAAAATTAATGCAACTAACTAGGTTGTGTGTTCCCCATGACCTCATAACCACAAGGTGTTTTATACTAGTGATCTGTTTCGGTGCTTAGCATGAAATATCGGTAAGTTAGCTTCACCTAAATGGTTGGTCCCCTATCTAGATGATTATCACCATGCAACATGGTCCGTATGAGGATTTATACTTAATTGACCCTTTCCCTTGATATCAGATTAGCTATTCTTGGACAAGGTCAAGCTATTAAATGAGGATTGGTAGCCTCAAATCTCTGTTCTTAATCCCTTTTCCCATTCATTACTCCCTTGATCTGGTGAGTAAGAATAAGACAACTTCCAACATTTGCAACCATTAAGAAACAATTAAAACGAAGAGAAAAACAATAAATGCATAAACCCCGTTCAAGAATCACTAAGTATTTTTGCCTATGTGTATTAATTCATCGTGGTTCCCACAACCCTAGTGGTGGAGGTTATAGCCTCTCATAATTATACATAAATTCATAGCATTCATAGACAAAAACATAAATTAATACTTACAATGATGATAGGAAGAAACTCTCTTGATTATTGCAAAAAACAAGGAAGAATGATTTAACACCAATTTTCCCAATGTATTTTGTGAAATAAACTCCTAAGTTCAAGACTTGTCAAAAAATCTCTAAAACTTGTCTTAAAACTTGGTTTCCTCTCCCCTATTACATAAAAATAAAAGGGTATTTTAATAGTAGATTTATGCCTTCTTTTTTCCTTCATAGATTTTATTTGGGATTGTAGCTCCTTTTCCTAACTAAAACGGAATCCAAGTCAGCAGTGGCAACGGGCTAGGTAACGACTACTTAGGTCTCCTAACTAGTCGTGGGGAGCATTAAGTAGTCATCCTCGGCAAACTTCTCCTTCAAGGTGACAGTTCACCTAATGACTCGTCAGGTCAGGGTACGAGTCATTAGGTCCCTCATGGCTATGGATCATAAAACCTTCCAGTATACTTGATGGGTGCGCACAGCATCTCACGACGAGTCGTCACATTTCTTGACGACTCGTGATGTCCTTCGTTGCCTACCTGAGCGTTTCTTTCCTGAAATTTTCGTCCCAGTCTTCACGACTGGCATAACAACTCGTTACCATATGTAACGAGTCGTGGCTTCAATCTATTAACTACATTGGTTACATGCATTTCACACTTGATATTTCCCATGACTCCAAGAATGAGTCGTCCATTGAGACAATGACTCGTTACCTGGCTAGCAGTTCACACTTTCTTCCATTTTCTTCAAATTCATTCCAAAAGCCTCAAATATACCCAAATCTATCATTTTTAGCCCTGAAAGAACCTATTCATGTGCATTAGAAATTTTCACAAATATAGAACATAAACACATGCAAACACACATAATTTGTCCTCAAAACATAGTAAAGCATGGGAAATATTATGTCTAAGAAGTGCGCAGGTAGCCCCTTCATCAACACCCCACACATAAATTATTGTTCGTCCTCGAACAATCTACTACTTCCCTTCTCTCATTTAAGCACAAAATTCATCCTACGAACAGGTCTAATTGCACTTAGGATCATGAGACAAGTCGATGAAGCTCAAACAATTCACTCACATGCATATAGGATCAAGATTAAGATATCAAAGTTCGAAATCACTTAGCGTTTGAATACTAACTTATTAAGACATATTTTTGGGCCAACATGATTCACATATAATTTAGCAATCATGATTTACCAAAGTCTTACCATTGTGCCCCTCACAATTTGGAGAGATGCCCTTTCGCACACAAAATATAAATAAATATAAACATGGGAATAAATAGAATAATTTTCGCTCGCTCTCCCAAAAGAACTCAACATACATGCAAAAGAAGAACCATAGGCTTTCCCTTAGTGTAATACTCTGGTAATATAGAATTTTGAATCAAGGATCCATTAGGTATTAGATTTGGTTGTAATGTAGGCTAAGGGATGGATAGGAACTGTTTGGCTAAGATAGTGACTAATCTCCCTAAGAACTTTAATACTTCACAATACGTTGAGTTTTAGCACTTTCTTCAATTTCTAAATTTTCTCCTTATACCTCCTTTTATTTTTCAATTTTTTATCTTAGGTGATTAGTGGAGATTTTTTCTTTAAATATTGAGCTTATTCCCACCTTTTTTTCATCATCAAACTTTTTTTTTCAAGCTCTTTTTGTTTTTTTCCCATTAACAATCACCCTCCTTGATTAGAAAAATTTTACCCTTTTCTGTTCTTCTAATTTCCACACTTTTTGGACTTTCCCGTTACTTCTCCAATCATGCTCCTTTCATACAAAATTTTTCATTAAAGTGCTCAAGGAATTATTTTGATCAAATAAAGATTAATAGAACAAAAAGGGATTAAGCTTGTAATATGGCCATCAAAAGAATAGGCTAAGGCTCAAACATAGCTAACTGGGATAATTACAATCAAGGTAGGTAAAATAGGATAAAAATAAGGCTACCAAAGAAATGGCTATATCACTTCCTAAATCCATCATTCTTATTTCGTTTTGCACACATACAACGGGCAAGTTCTAGACATCAATTTACAAGTATGGAGCATATCAAAACCTTCTCACACATTGGCACAAAATAATTTAACTATGGAAATCAAGATCACATAAACTCATAAATTCATCTTGCATGCATAACATAATTAAGCCCATTTTTTCATGTGAGTCAATTTCCAAAAGACTAAGTGGTTCAACCTTTTTTATGCATTTTGAATGGATTTTTATAAAGTCTCAATGATACCTAAAGTGAAGCACCTGGCATTCATAAGGCTCAAGTCGTGTTCTTTCTAATGACTACTTTACCCTTAAGATGTTCGTCATCCATCCATCATCAGGTAAAGTCACGACTCAATGAAAAAATAAAAAATAAAAAATCTAGACTCTCTAATCGGTTCTAAGGGACTATCTACCGGAAAAGTACCAAAAAAAATCGGAGGAACCCTAAATAAGGAGTACTGATCTATCATTATACATCTGGTCTATGCTACTACAGCTAGTCAGAAGCATGAACATTCATTGTTTTCATCATACAACATTCATTTCAAAAGGATTAGGGATACTTTCTACTAACAACATGCCCAACAGTCTAAAATATCACTCTCATTCTTTATCATCGTAATTCATATTGTCATGGTGCCAAATCAATATTTCTTTAAATGTCTTACGTTAGCGAGCATCTGTAGATTCACATCATGCATTACACTTCCATAACATTCAAGTTTCGAACTCATGTCATTCAGCATGTATCATAGGGTCATTTATGGTCCATAGGTCCAAATCACACTTTGTATTAGATACATTGTTTCACATACTTAGATTAAAGGAAGCCCATGCACTTAACTTCTACCTTAACCATTTACAACGAATTCATGGAAAATCATAGATTTTCATTTCACAAGACCCATTTCATGATTCACTCCAATTCACTAGAAAGATGCAATAATTAGGCCATTATCATAGATTTACCTCATACCCCACCAGCTCCATAAAAAACATCATGAAAAATACATATTTTACTTTCAATTGATCAAGTCCATTCACTATAATCTCACCTCAACATATTTAGCAAATAGTATATTCTAATCATTAGAGAATTCGTACAATCCTCACATATTTTCTACATGGATACGAGTCATTGATTCAGTTGAGTGGACAATAATACAACCCCAATCATCGTTCAAGTCATCTCATGAAGAACATTCTATAACCATGCATTTTCACCACCTAACACATAATTCAAGATATTCAAATAGTTTCATAATCACAATTAGCTCATAATCCTAGTGGGATTTAGAATTCAAGACATAGAAGAAATCACCCATCAATCAAAACCTAGGTCATGCTTTTCTAGAATAATTGAAATTGGAATTTTTGATTAAACATTTCGGGGCACAAGGATGGAAGAATATCCTTTTTGAAAGACCTGCATACCTGCTTCGAAGAGTTTCCCACTTGAACTTGACCTTGAAGCCTTTGAATAATCCCCTGAGGAATCCTTAGTCTTGAGAGAGAGGAGGAAGAAGGGTTTGAGAGTTATTTGATGTAGAATGAGGGTTTAGGCTAGTTAACCTCTTAAAAACATGTCATACCATGCTCAAAACGACATATTTTAGGAGTTAGAAGCATAGAATTTTACGAAAACATCCTTGAAAAAATGCAGGAAAAATCCCCCTGCTAGTCCCCATGAGGCACTCCATGAGTCGTAGGAATAGGAAACGACTTGTGGGGCAAGTCATGGAGTGCACTGGCTAAATCTCCTTTTTCTGCTCTTCCCTCCCCACGGGTAACTTGATGAGTCATCAGGTCCATGATGACTCGTCCCTCCTTCCGTGGTTTTCATTGTCTCGAGACTTCACCAGAAATTTCCAATCTTTACCCAATGTTCGACCTAACCAGTCATGGGCTTACCTAATGACTCGTTGGGTCTTTTGTGGCCACTGGTCCAGTCTACACCTCTTGACTACTCCCCACGGGTCTGACCATGACTCGTGAGGTCACCTAAGGAGTCGTCCCATGACTCGTTCTGTGCAAAAATTTCCACCTTCTGTCTGAGTTCTTTCTTTAAGCCTGGAATCTGATCATATAAATATTCAGGGTGTTTAAACTTTCCAATGGACAACTGAGGTTGGATCACTAATGCACTTCTTTAATAAGGACATATGAAAAACTAGGTGTACCAATGCTAACTCCGTAGGCAGGTCTAGCTCATACGCCACATTGATAATGCACCTCAGAATCTAGTAAGTACCAACACAGCAGGGACTGAGTTTCCCTTTCTTCCCAAACCTCATTACCCCTTTCATGGGTGAAATCTTCCAGTAAACCCAGTTACCTATAGAAAATTAGAGTTCTCTTCTCCTAGAATCTACATATGATTTCTGATAGCTTTAAGATGTTTTTAGCCTTTTTTATAAGCTGAACTTTCTCCATAGACTCGTGAACTAAATTGTCACGACCCAAATGACCGTGATTAGCACCCACCTTGGGCGAACCAATGAATCCCAATACTACCCCCAAAATGAGAATGAAAAAAGGTAAAATGCCACCTTTAATTATTGTAACAAACATCACATCATAAATCAACCACTTAAACCAACACTCCAAAATAATACCAAAACCCTGAAAGTCATTGCACAAGACGTCTGTTTCCACAAACTAAGAAACCAAAAACTAAAAAATGTAAAAGGTGTCCAAATGTTTGAAAGAAGGACATATGTAATGAAGGCGTGAAATGCGCCCTTATCTACTCACCTTCTAAATCCCCAGAAGTTGCTGGCTTACAGGTGAGGGCGTGAAGAACTGTCGGGCTCGAGATCTACACTGAGAAAAGAATGTAGGGATAGGGTCAGTATATGACACAGTACTGGTAGGCATCATCGTCCAACCTTTCACAATAACTAATAATTAAACCAAAAATGATATAAATAGGGTCCGCAACATTATAAATAAGTACAAAGCCATTTTATGAACACTAGCTCCACTCAGGAATCAGTCGACCAGCTCACTGGATTATGCCTCTCGCTGCAGCGATCACTTATCTCCTACAGCGGTCTAGCCATAGCGGAAATCTTTCCACTGCAGTGACACTAATTAGGTAGTAACCCAACGCACTGCACTCTTCTAAGCTCATTATCCCACAGTTCAATAGATCTAATAGTTTAACATTTCACATACTCCATGAATCAATCAAAAACGTATAATAAAACACCAATCACATCAGATATTAAGAGTTACAATTCCTCAATTATTCATACTGATGACTACTGTATAACTACACGCGGTGACAAAGTCACACGTACCACTGAAAACATGTTCTTTGTCATCAATTCACATCATATCCACCATACTTTGCACATTCTCGTAACACGTTTCTCATCCACTTCATGAACATAAATGAAATAAAAAAACAAAATGCAAACAACACAACCAAAGGTAACATGAAGGCCACATGCCTCCACCATCTCCCCTTATCACTCAACCACATGAATCATGTACACACATGCTAAAGGGTCCTATTGGTATCAATCCAGTCATGACTTGCACGGGACCCTAAAGATCTATGTACTGTGCCAGTGTGGCACCCACTCCCAATCATATGCTCATCTAGATGCTCCCCTCAGACATGAGCCACTCAAATAATGTTGTTCAATAACCCGGATACTCCCCTCAGGCTCGAGCCTCTCATTTTAGGATGTAAATTCTATCCTGCATCATTCTCACAAAAAAGAACAGATCAAGTACATCATTTCATCATACAGAAAGATTACAATCTACTCCTCAAGTATGCCATTATCAATTTACAACTCTCTTATTAACAGAGTGTGATCACTTAATAAACATTCAGCACAGTTAATTCCATTATCATATACGCAATCTTTTAAACAAGTCATCACAGTTCAATATCACATCATAGTCACATTGTTGAAATAAATTATCAATAATAATGTCACATATCACATATATATCTGAAGACCAATCCTATATGAACATTCCACAATATACATGCCATTATATAGGTCTATCCCTATAAACCGTAAGCTACCTTGATTACACGAAATTATCAGCTTCGCTACTCATAAGGAGCTTTGCCCTTCCTCAATGCTTCGGATTGTTCAAAATCTACACAAATATAATCATTGATTAATCACTCCTCAAGTTAGGACTAATTTGATCAAACCCTTCTCTTTTCAGGGCTATTTAACAGAAAAACCTTCCCTTCCACCTAGTTCTAGGTCCCCAGCTTGTCTAACCCATCAACATTAGCAAGAGGGACCCTAGGAAGTAAACATTACTCAAATTTCAACAATCAAACCTCCCATTACTTCCCCACAATCTCAGTCCTAGTGTATAAACTTAGGGTTTTTCTCTATATAAGTTCCACCTTTAAATGTCCACAAGAGATCTAAGATCAACACTAATCATAATAGAGGTAGAAGAATTGAGATTCTTACCTTTGGAGAGTAGTTCACTACCTTGGAGAAATTTTCCGTCCTTGAGCCCTACTGATCCCCTTTTTTAGAATAATGGGGTAAAACCCCTAACTCCCACTTAAAACCCACTTTTTGACTCCATTCGTCAGCTGCATCAGTCACATATCTGTAGAAGCAGACCCGCTAAAGCGACGGCCATAGGGTTGTTGCGGCTGTTCCAGTATTTACTGCATCATTCTGCCACGGTAGGACTCCGACTGCTACCATGGTCTCGCTGAAGCGGGAACCCCACCATTGCAACGGTCCCTTGGACTAGTAGCTATCCAAAATTGCATAGTTTTATACTTAGTTTATTTCACAAGCTCTCTATCTCATCCTTAGCTAGTTTTCTTTTAAACCATCCCGTAATGACGTCTGGATTGTTACATAAGATACCAATTTAAAATACCGTTCATCCCCGAACAGTCTATAGAAAAGTAGGAAGGATGTATACCAGATTCTATGAACAACTAGGAATACTTGGCCCGTATATCAGCCTCGGTCTCCCAAGTGGCTTCTTCCACCGGATGGTTCTTTCACTGGACTTTTACTATCGGAATCTCCATGGACCTCATATTTCGAACCTCTCTGGCAAATATTGCTACAGGCTTCTCCTTAAATGACAAATTCTCATCCAGAAGCATAGAGTCCCACTTGATGCTATACATTCCATCCCCATGGTACGTTTTCAACTTAGACACATGAAATGTCGGATGCACTCCAAACATCCTGGAGGTAATGCAAGTTCATAAGCCACTTCCCTCGAATGTCAGAGTATTTCTAATGGCCCAATATACCTCGAGTTGAGCCTGCCTCGCTTTTCAAACCCCCTTCATAGGGGACACTTCAGCAACACTTGCTCCCATGACATGAATTCTGTGTCCCTAACTTTCTTGTCAGCGTATCTCTTCTACCTACTTTGACCAGCTACCAGATGATCCTGAATTATTTGTAGTTTTTCCAAAGACTCCATTAATTCATCCCCTAAGGCCTCACCGCAAAAGCATCAAACAACGTAATTGGAGAGATCTGCACTTTGTCCCATACAATGCTTCAAAAGGTGTTAAACCAATGATCGAGTGGTAGTTATTGTTGTAGGAAAACTCTACCAAGGGTAAGACTTTATCCCTATACCCCTAAAGTACATCACACACGCCCGGAGCATGTCCTCCAACACTTAAATAGTCCATTCCGATTGTCTGTCTGTCTGAGGATGAAAGGTTGTGCTCAAGCCCAAGATCATACTCAACTTAGCCTGCAAGGTCCTCCAAAAATGGTAAGTAAACTGAGTGCTCCTATCCAATTCAATTGAAATAGGCACCCCATGTAACGGAATAACCTCCTTCATAAATATCTTGGCTAATTTATTTGTGTTTTAAGTCACCTAGGCCAGCAAGAAATGAGCAGACTTGGTCAATCACTATGTAAGTAGAACTTCCCCAAAGTCTTGGGTAGACCAACCACAGAGTCCATAGTTATCCTCTCCCATATCCACTCGGGGATAGGCATTTGCTGAAGTACTCCTCTAGGATTTTAGTGCTTGTACTTCACCTGTTGACAATTTTAACACTGGGCCACGTAGTCCACAATGTCTCTCTTAATCCTACCCCACAAATAATGCTATTTTAGATCATGGTACATCTTCCTAACTCCTGGGTGAATGGAGTACCTCGATCTTTGAGCTTCTGTGAAGAGTGTTTTAATTAGCTCACCGACTTGGGGAACACACACCCACCCCTTTATTCTCTAGACCCCTTCATCATCTAACACTACTTCTTTGGCTTCTCCTCGCAGGACTTTATCTCTAATCTTACCTAGCTTTTTATCTTCAAATTGTTTAGTTCTTATTTCCTCTAACAACGAGGATTTAGCCTAAAAAATGGCTAACACCCCCCCCCCCCCCCGGCATTTTGTTCAATGAAAATCTCACTAAGTTGTTTGCTAAGATCTGGACTTCCCTGACCATCATCCTTTGAGTAGCATCCAAACAAGACAAACTGCCCATGCTCACCTTCTTTGTACTCAACATGCCTGCCATCACATTGGCCTTTCCTAGGTGGTACAAGAGGTGATGTCATAATCCTTTAGTAGCTCCATCCATCCCCTCTGCCTCAAATTTATATCTTTTAGGGAGAATACATATCGTAAGCTGCGATGATCCATGAACACCTCACATCGAGCTCTATACAGATAGTGCCTTCAAATTTCAGTGCAAACACCACCGCTGCTAACTCAAGATCATGCGCGAGGTAGTTCTTTTCATGCGCCTTCAGCTGTCTCGATGCATACGCAATAACCTATCCTTCTTACATCAACACAACATCCAACCCAAAACTGTGAGGCATCACAATACACACAAAATCTTTACCTTCAATGGGAAGCACTAGAATAGGTGTTGTGGTTAGAAGAGTCTTGAGTTTCTGAAAGATCACTTCACATTTCTCTGACCATTTGAAGGGAATATCATTTTCTGTCAACTTGGTCAATACCGAAGTGATGGAAGGGAATCCCTTCACGAACTGACGGTAGTAACTGGCAAGCCCCATAAAACTCTGAATTTCTGTCACAATAGTTGGCCTTGCCCAGTTCCTAACCACCTCTACCTTCTGTGGATCAACTCATATTTCCTCCTTGGAAATCACATGCCCTAGAATAGACACTAACTCTAACCAGAACTCGCACTTGGTGAATTTGGCATACAGATGCTTCACCTTCAATAATCCTAACACAATCCTTATATGATTTTCGTGTTTCTATTTGGTCTTAGAATACACCAAGATATCATCAATAAACACAATACAAATGAAATTTAGGTAAGGTTTGAAAATACCATTCATCAGGCTCGTGAACGCAGCCGGAGCATTGGTGAGTCCGAATGACATGACCAGAAACTCACAATGCCTATACCTGGTCCGAAAGGCTATTTTAAGAATATCTTCGGCCTGGATTTTCAATTGGTGATAGTAAGACCTCAAATCAAACTTTGAAAATACAATCGCTCCCTGTAACTTTTCAAATAGATCATCTATTCGAGGAAGAGGGTACTTATTGTAAATAGTTACCTTGTTGAACTGGCGTTAGTTGATGCACATCTGCATACAACCATCCTTTTTCTTTATAAATAGAACTGGGGCACCCTATGACAATGCACCCGATCTAATAAATCCTTTACTGAGCAACTACTGCAACTGCTCCTTGAGTTCTCTCAACTTAGTAGGTGCCATTCGGTATGGAGGAATAGAAATGAGTTGGGTACCTAGTTCCAAGTCTATATAAAAATCTATGTCACAGTTAAGTGGCATGCCGGGCAAATCTACAAGGAACATCTCTAAGAACTCACAAACAACTAGGATCGACTCTATGAAAGGACCCTCTGAACTAGTGTCCCGAACATGCACCAAATATACTGAACAACCCCGCTCTATTATCTTATAGGCATGAATATAAGAAATAAGTTTATTAGGAGAAGGGCTACAATTCCTTTTCAACTCCAACCTAGATGACTCTAGACCTGATATAGTGACCGTCTTAGCATAATCTAGAATGGCATGGTAAGGGGACAGCCAACTCAGTCCCAAGATTATATCAAAATCAATCATGTCTAAGATCACTAGGTCTACTAGAGTGTCAAATCCCATGAATTCAACAACATAATCGCGAACAACCCTGTCCACTAACACATAATCCCCAATAGGAGTAGACACATGGATAGGAGTATTAAGCACATCATACACATGATTTAGAACCAAAGAAAAATAAGTAGACACATAAGAGATGAAGAGCTCGAGTCAAACAACGCAATAGCCATTCTATTGGCCACGAAGATCATACCTGTGATGATGGTGTCTGAAGCCTCTACCTGCGGTCTACTAAGAAAAGCATAGAAATGAGCCTGGTTACCAACCTGAGAACCGACCTAGTTGGCTATTCCACCCTTACCTACCTGAGAACGTCCTCTCCCTTGATGAATACCACCTCTAGAAGCCAGAGGACCACCTCATCCCATCTGTGGACGATCTTGACTGAAAGTACTACCTTCTCTTCCGGTAGGGGCTGGAGCTCGAGGAGCCGGATGAGGAACAATCTTCCTACCCTGTCCAAACCTGAGGCACCTGTTCGGTGTGTTATATGGGGTATATAAAACAACACGCAAGTGCACGTGGTCGAACAAGTAGTAAGTGGCTTTAGCAAGCCAAGTATCAATCCCATAGAGACTTGGGTTAAGTGCAATTTGCTCAACTATACTATATTTTTACTTCTAAATATGTTGACAACAACGTAACCGAAAAGTTGATAGTTTGTCTGATATATTTTACACTAAAACTAAGAACAATTATCTACTTTGAATCGGAACTATGGATAAGAGCATGCTAAGGTTAAACGAACATGTAATGAAACTGATTATCATCATAAATTGGTTAATCTTTTCTTCCTGTTGCTAGCCAAGAACATTTGCCAAGAGATTAAAACTCTCGTATTTAATCTCACTTAAGAATCATGAACCATCCGTCTACATTTCTTTGATCAAATGCAATTCATGTTCTAGCCATACGATTCCGGTTCCTAAATTGACTAATATGACTTTCAAGTATATTTCTATCCTGAATGCACATCAAAACTCAATTTTCCCAAATCAAGTAAAGAATAATATCCTATTAATTCACAACTTTCCAATTTCGTGCTCTCTCGAGTGAAATCAGACTTTTTAGATGTACATTAATGTAGGCCACACACCAATGCAGTAAAAACAAGAATTAATAGAACAACATGGAAGAAAAAGATGAAAAACCATATAATCAATAATCAAAATTCATCACAAGTGTTCATAACCTCAGCAAGGAAGGGAATTAGCCACTCATTTGTTGATTAATCATCATAAAATGAGTGTTAATTATACAAGCAATTGAATTAGAGAAGAAAGAAAGAGAGAAAAAACCCTAAACTTTTCGTCCCTCAACTGCCTGTAACCCACGTCCTTGCTCCACCAACTCTGAATTATGAAAAATGAACTTAAGTGTTCTATTTATACTAGTGGGAATTTTTCTCGGAATAATGAGCAATGTGTCATGGAGTGCATCGCGGAGCACTGCCTCCGTGACACGCCATGAACGCGGACCCTCACTGGAACTGGGTGTCCAGGAATTGAAGCTCAACGTGGCACGGCGTGCATCGCGGAGCACTGGCTCCGTGCCATGGAGCAAATGCGGACCTTCACTGGAAATTTGGTGGATTTTCACCCTCCAGGCAGAATGCCTCCGCGATGGCAGCGTGACACGGCTCCATCGCGGAGCCCCTTTGATTCATGTTGTCCAATGCCTTTTCCTTGCTCGCATCCAAGTCCAACTCCGATATCATCCAACATGCATTTTAGCTTCCTGAAATCACATTTTACCTGCAAAACAATGCTAATCATATTGGTTAGTATAAGTTCTCATTTTATTACCAATTACATGAAAATGTATACACATTGCTAGATAAACAAGGCGAAAATGATACTTTTGAGTATCACTTGGGCATATAAATCTGCCCAAGATCACTTACCCCACACTTAAATCCTTGTTCGTCCTCGAACAACAAACATACAATTCATGCAATTTACATCCCAACCTCGCTACTGTGTTTCAACAATTTAAGCTACGGTCATACCGATTACTCAATACAGCAAATCATCAAGAAAACATGCATGGTCTTATCAATGCAATGACCTTCAATACATTAAAACTTCCTAGACTTTAAGAATCGACTCTCGATATCGGCAAACTCATGCAAATCAGCAAATCAAGATATCCGACATTAAAATCAATCTGTCATCAAGCATGTGCCCTCACAACTCAAGAGAATCTTCCCCTTTTTGCTCATGTGACACACAAACATTCAAGTAGGGGCATGTAAAAACAATTTCACTCTCTCTCCCAAAAGAATTCACATGCATCATGTCATGACCCATAAGCTTTCCCTTAGTGTATTACTCCACTAATATAAAGAATGCAATGTAAGATCACGTAGGACTTTAATGGGTTGTAATGGAAGCTATGGAACTATTAAATATTGGATTAGCCAATAATAGCCACTAGCATCCTTAAGCGCCTTTTCAACACATCCCATCACTCATGGACACTGTTTCTCTTTTTTTTTTTTTATCATCCCATTCTTGATGATTTTCCTTAGTACGGCCCATTTCATTAAGCACACTTGACACAATAACCAAGATTATTCATGCACCTTCATTATCGTTTATTTATAACCAGTGCACCTTCAACCTTTTCTTTTCTTCCCTTACTCTGCTTTTCTTTTTCTTTTCACTATTCTCACTCTTTGACACTTTGGGAAAATTATTTTCTCTTCTTAAGCGCTTAAGAGTTTTGTATAGACTTTACGGCTAATGAAAAGAAGGAATTAAGGTCGGTTTACACTTTTTGGACAAAAGAAAGAAATAATAGGCTAAAGGCTCAAAGGGCTGACTAGGGTATACAATCACAGAAGGGGGAGTATGACAAGAAAAAAATAGAAACTCTCGGTTAAAACAAAGAAATGCCTACATCCTTTCCTACAATACACCTCCTTCATTTCATTTTGTACACACACCAGGGAAGTTCTAGACACTTCACCATAGCATGGAATATCAACACCTCACTTCACACTTTATGCACATGCTCGATTCAAGATGTATTCACATACTCTTCAATCAGCTAATTACAGGAATTCAAACATTAAGCCTCAATCACACTGAATCGAACTCTACAACCGAGGTATCTCAACATATTTACAAGATTGCATGCTTTCATACGAATCACCTTTGCATTTTGAATATCATGTACAACACGCAACCAAAATTTCGCAACCATATAGTAACTACAGGTTCCGGGATGCAATCCACCAAGGAAAAAAACTAAAATAATTGAAAAAAATATCTACTCCTAACGACTACATTTCCCTTAAGACGGTCGTCATCCATCCATCATAGGGAACGGTCACTATTTAAGACGTCAGTTCAATGGGACCATTCTCGGTAAAAGAACCGAAAACAAACGCCGAGAAACCCTAAATTTAAAAAAAATTGAAAAATTTGCAAAATATCGATCATTTCGATAGAAAAATTATTTACAAAATATTTTAAATATGTACAAAATATATATATATATTTTAAATATTAAAAATATCAATCATTTTGATATACAAAAATATTTACTGAATCAGCTGGCAACATTCAACAACACACATCAATTTCACAAATATTTACAAATACAGAACAATTTTTAAATTCACAAACACAGGGGCACACCACATACAAAATAACAGAGGAGAACATACAAGCAAAACAGCCCAGCCCAGCACCAAACTACTCCCACCCCACACTTAATCCGAACACTGTCCCCAGTGTTCACAAAAATTAAATAGCACAAAATTGGGTGGTGGAACTCCCTGATCAATCAAAGTATTCCACTTCTTCGTCGGGTGCTGCTGCTTCATCTCCCATGTCCGAGTCGCCTCCGTCATCATCATCGGACTCCACATCGGATTCCTCCCGACGAGTCTCCTCATCCGTGGGGACGTGATCATCCGTGGGCTCTACAAAGGCTGGCCCTACTCGGCATAGAGCCCTGGTGTTTTCGCCAAACGGGTAATCTAGCTCGAGCTGCCATAGCTCCTCCTCTGTCGCTGGCCTCCCACCTATCCTGAGCTGGAGCATCTGCATCCCATACATCCACGCCATGTACTGGTCATCACGAGCGTGTCGCTCGCCATGTGTCAGCACTGGACCGTGGGTGGTGTCGGGAGCCTTAGTTTTGGTAACATCTAAGGCCCGCCGCTCCAACTGTGGGATATAATCGAGGGCCTCCTCCTCAACATCGAGGCCCCTGAGAAAGGTGGTGAGTAGTCCACCGAAACCATACCTGTGCCCCTGGTGCAACCGGGCTCTTTTCATGGCGGATATAATAACCGCCCTGACATTTATCTCTAGCCCTTTCATCAGGGCGTACACCATGCAAACACGATCCCGGGTTACATCAGTCATATATACCCCCGGGATGAGGCAAGAGCAGACTATCTTCAGCCAGATTCGGGCTTCCCTATTCATCTATGAATATGGCAGAGTCTGGTGGTAACCCCTTTCCTTGTGCCTGCTCCATCTAGCTGTAGATCGGGACCCACACAGTGTGCGTCTGATGTCAGCATACGGTGGGGTAATGTTCAGCTATCGGAGGACGTGGGCGTCTGTGTCCCGCGCTCCTATGATGGCATTGAGCTGGTGGGGCTCCAGAGTGACTATCTGCCCTCTGATTTTGATGGTGTGGTTTCTGATTGAAGGGTTCCAATTGGCATAGAACTCCCGAACCAGGTGTAGGTTGCATTCTTTGGGCTCCTCGAATATGAAATTGAGCCCAGCTGCCTCGATCCGGTGAACCATCCTTGGGAACTCCTGTGCCAATGGCTCCCGTGCTATATGTTCCTCGGGGAAATATTTGTTCTCTTTGTGCTTGGCGTACCACTTTTTCCCCTCATCAGTCACCCATCTTGTTCCATATTGGCGGCGTAGACCGCGTGGAACTGCTGGTGCTGCTGGGACTGCTGTGCCCAGTCTGAGCCTCTTCCTTCTGGTGCCTAAAGTTTATGCACCTTTCCCTTTATCTTGCCGGCTTGCCATTTTACCTGTCAACCCAAGTCAACAAGCTCAATGTTAAGCTAAATAAATATTAACTTCGGCTAAGGTCGGGTTACGCTATGTTACCCCACACTTAGTCCTTAGCTACAGTTACAACAATACGGCAAGAATAACTTTATTTACACAAAACAACCAGCTATTCAATCATGCTTAGTGCGTTCAAAAGAAAATTCGACGGTATAACTTCTGTGTACTACTCAGACTTCGTACAGCTACTCTCAATCACTACCATTGCTAACATTTTAACTATTGCACTTATCAAAGAAAAACAAAGAAACAAAAATAACAACAAAAATTTATATACATGAACCTATCCAACTAACCAAATTCGAACAAATTTCAACATTTCCCCCCAAACCCGAGAATTCGTCGTCTATTAACATTCCAATAATTTGTACAACGACTCATCTCATTCAACACGTACAACCCGACATAAAATTCACAATTTCAACACATTTCCAACATCAATTTCAACAACAAGCCCTAGAATTGAGATTATCAATCAAATTTGAATAATTTATGCAATCGACAAGTTCAAGCAATCATAACGACATTCCGAACATTTATCAATCAACAAATAACTTGAATTCATGCTTAATTTCGACTTAGGGAAATTTAGCTCACCTCCTATGCTTAAAATCAAAGAAAATCGACAAAAACTTGAGAGGGAATCGGAAAACATACCTTGAAGTTGAAGAATCGAAGAAAACTCAAAACTTTCTTGCCTTAAGCCGTGGTACGTTGGTGGGGGAGGGGTTTTGGGATGTTTGGTCGCGGAGGAAATTGAAAATGAGGGGAAAAGGGGAGGTTTCGGGGTTTAAAAGGGTAGAAAAACATGCGGGTCACCCGGCAACCCGGTGTGACCCGTGGCGATATACAAGGCAACCTGTCACGGAGTGCATCGCGGTGCACTGCCTCCGTGACACGGAGCCATCGCGATAGCATTCTGGAAATTTAAAATTTCTGGGTTATGCCTCAACGTGTCACGGAGGGTAACGCGGAGGTCCTCCTCCGTGACACGGAGTTATCGCCCCAGCTCAATGTTTTATACATTTTATTAATTTTTTCATACCTCGACTTTTCCTTCACGATTCTGTGCACATTTTCCTCCGTTTTACCTGAAAATCATCTCGCTATACAAATTGGTTAGAATTATAGGTTTCACCTAACTAAAACGAAAAATTTTGTAATAAATTACGAAAAAGAAAAAGAAAAATCTATTTACACTTTACAAAATGAAGGAAAAAATTTTCACGGGTTGCCTCCCGTGCAGCGCCTGGTTTACCGTCGTGGCTCGGCTTCATTTAAGCTCAATTGTCTGCTAGGGTGATGGAAGATTTCTCTCAATCACCTTCCTCCCCCCAGTAGTGCTTAAACCTATATGGTGGTCTTCCCCTTAACTCTCGGGAATCCTTCATCCGCTTAGCATTACCATGATCAATCACATTGATCACCGAGATTTCTTTATGCACCATCGGGAGCTTGGGTGCTTTATACACATCGAACACCTCTACCTTGTCATGTGCTCGCATTGTGAGTTACCTCGCAACTACGTCGATTAATGCTTTCCCGGTTTCCAAGAAGGGTCGTCCCAAAATAAATGGGACTTCTGCGTCTGGTTCAAAATCCAGCACGACAAAATCTACCGGGAAAATTAGGGAGCCAACTTGCACTAGAACATCCTCAACAATGCCATCCGGCCTAGCTAAGGATCGATCCGCCAACTATAAGATTACGGCTGTGGGTCTAGGACTCCATAAACCCAACTTTTGGAATACCGAAGACGGCATCAGATTTATACTCGCCCCCAAGTCACACGATCCACGAGCTCGGATGCTCTGCCCAATAGTAAGCTGGATAGTAAAACTTCCAGGGTCTTTTAGCTTTGTGGGCAGTATATTTTGGATCCGGGAAGTGCACTCCTCCGTTAAAGCCACCGTAGCATACTCAGTCAACCGACTTTTGTTAGCCACGATGTCCTTTATGTACTTGGCATATTTAGGCACTCCCTGCAAGACATCAACAAGAGGTAAATTAACATGTACCTGTTTAAGCACCTCCATGAATTTCTTGAAACACGCCTCGTCTTTGTGTTTCTTGAGTCGTTGAGGGAACGGGGGTGGAGGTCTTTCTGATTCAGCTTCTTTGGTCTTCCCCCTTTCCGAACTGTGCTCCCCCTCAACTTTTGTTGCTCCCGAGTGTTGAGGTGGTCTTTCTGGTTCCACCTCCTTCAGCTGCAAACCACTCCTTGTGGTCACTGCATTTACCTGCTTGGGATTCGGATCCGTGTCGCTTGGCAGTCCTCCTCTAGGCCTTGTATTTTGGGCACTAGAAAATTGCCCAAATTGATACTCAAGAGCCTTGGTAGCTAACTGATTGTTTTTCACTTCGGCTTCCAATTTCACATAGTCATCCTGCAATTGAGCTCGGTTAGCTATCATGGTCTTAAACATCTCCTCAATGCTGGGTGATGGTGGTGGAGGAGGTGCATTGTTATTTCTGAATTGAGATTGGTAGTTCTGTTGCCCCCCTTGGTTCCTTTGCACACCCTGACCCAAACTTTGGCCTTGATGGTTGTTGCTACCCCATGAGAAATTAGAATGATTCCTCCAATTTGAATTGTAGCTACTACCATACGGCTGGTGATTTCTTTGTGCATTACCCACAAAGTTTACCGAGTCAGGATTGGCTCCACAGCACTCAGCTGAGTGCTCAGTGCTTCCACACACTTCACACCACATCTGCTGGACTGCATTAACTGGAGCTGAAGGCTGGTTCAAAGTCATGTTGCTGAAGTGGTTGTTCAATTGATTTTGCAAGGCAGCTATCTGTGCAGCGATAGCTGTAAACCCATCCACTTCAAGCACTCCTGCTGCTTTCCTTGTCCCACCTCATGATGAATCAGCATTCCATTCTGGATTGCCCTGTGAAATCCGGTTTAGCAAGGTATACAGCTCCTCATAAGTCTTTTCCAGCGCTTGCCCTCCAGCTGTTGAATCTAGCAATATTTTGGTGTGGGGTTCCTAACCCTCAATAAATGTGTGCACCAACACCTCATTGGACTGATGATGATGAGGACAATCCCGCAACATGGATTTAAATCTCTCCCAGGCTTGATATAAATTTTCTCCCTCCCTCTGTTTGAAACTTAGAATTTGACTTCCAAGTCTTGCTGTTTTACCAGAGGGAAAAAACCTTATCAAGAACTTCCATGCAAGATCATCCCACGTTGAGATAGAATTTGGTGGCGCAGCTTTCAACCACCTCTTGGCTTCTCCAAGTAAGGAGAATGGAAATAATGTAAGCCGAACATAGTCTGGTGACACTCCAGCGGGGATGTAAGTGTCACTTATCTCCAAAAAGTTTTGAAGATGCTGTTGTGAGTCTTCATGAGGGAGACCGGTAAATTGCCCGCTTGTGTGCAACAATTGCACCATATTTTGCTTGAGTTCAAATCTCCCTCCAGGCTCTGGTTTGCGGATACTTGATGTAACATTATTGGCATGTGGGATTGCCACCTCACGAACCGGCCTTGCTGCTGCTTCTTCGGGAACTAACACTGCCCTTACAACCGGTGGATTCTGTTGTTGCTCCATAATAGTCTGTCTGAGCAACTGCAGCTTTCTTTGTAGAGCTTCTCTCGGTTTACTGTGAAATATACGTTCTGGCTCTATATAAGACTCCACCAGCTCCTTGTCTCTTGCCAGTGTTCACAGCAATTAAGTCTGCAAAATACAGGCTAAGACCAAGTTGTCAACACTTAAGAAAATAAACAAATAAGTAACTTAACACTTAAAACAAATTTACCAATTGCCAAGTCCCGGCAACGACGCCAAAAACTTGTTCGGTGTGTTATATGGGGTATATAAAACAATACGCAAGTGCACGTGGTTGAACAAGTAGTAAGTGGCTTTAGTAAGCCAAGTATCGATCCCACAGAGACTTGGGTTAAGTGCAATTTGCTCAAGTATACTATATTTTTACTTCTAAATATGCTGACAACAACGTAACCAAAAAGTTGATAGTTTGTTTGATAAATTTTACACTAAAACTAAGAACAATTATCTACTTTGAATCTGAACTATGGATAAGAGCATGCTAAGGTTAAACGAACATGTAATGAAACTGATTATCATCATAAATTGGTTAATCTTTTCTTCCTATTGCTAGCCAAGAACATTTGCCAAGAGATTAAAACTCTCGTATTTAATCTCACTTAAGAATCATGAACCATCCGTCTACATTTCTATGATCAAATGCAATTCATGTTCTAGCCATATGATTCTGGTTCCTAAATTGACTAATACGACTTTTGGGTATATTTCTATCCTGAATGCACATCAAAACTCAATTTTCCCAAATCAAGTAAAGAATAATATCCTATTAATTCACAACTTTCCAATTTCGTGCTCTCTCGAGTGAAATCGGACTTTTTAGATGTACATTAATGTAGGCCACACATCAATGCAGTAAAAACAAGAATTAATAGAACAACATGGAAGAAAAAGATGAAAAACCATATAATCAATAATCAAAATTCATCACAAGTGTTCAACCTCAGCAAGGAAGGGAATTAGCCACTCATTTTTGGATTAATCATCATAAAACGAGTGTTAATTATACAAGCAATTGAATTAGAGAAGAAAGAAAGAGAGAAAAAACCCTAAACTTTTCGTCCCTCAACTGCCTGTAACCCACGTCCTCGCTCCACCAAGTCTGAATTATGAAAAATGAACTTAAGTGTTCTATTTATACTAGTGGGAATTTTTCTCGGAATAATGAGCAACATGTCACGGAGTGCATCGCGGAGCACTGCCTCCGTGACAAGCCATGAACGCAGACCCTCACTGGAACTGGGGGTCCGGGAATTCAAGCTCAACGTGGCACGGCGTGCATCGCGGAGCACTGGCTCCGTGCCACGGAGCAAACGCGGACCTTCACTGGAAATTTGGTGGATTTTCACCCTCCAGGCAGAATGCCTCCGCGATGGCAGCGTGACACGGCTCCATCGCGGAGCCCCTTTGATTCATGCTGTCCAATGCCTTTTCCTTGCTCGCATCCAAGTCCAACTCCGATATCATCCAACATGCATTTTAGCTTCCCGAAATCACATTTTACCTGCAAAACAATGCTAATCATGTTGGTTAGTATAAATTCACATTTTATTACCAATTACATGAAAATGTATACACATTGCTAGATAAACAAGGCGTAAATGATACTTATGAGTATCACTTGGGCATATAAATCTGCCCAAGATCAGCACCATCTGCAGATGTGGGCATACTCAGCACACTCATGGAAGACCTTCTCAATAAATTGTCTCTGAGCTGGAGCATAAGAAATAGGACAAGCCCCAAAATCAGAATGAACCATCTAAGTACCCCCAACTGCACCTGATGGTGGCGGAGCTGTCCCTAGCAGACCTCCAACTGACACCTGCATGGTAGATTAAATAGGGAACCCGGAGAAACCTTGTGGTGTTGGAGCCTTCACATAAGAACCACTGAAAGAACCAACTCTCCGAGCCTTTTTTTCGACATTTCTAGCATAACCCTCCTGCCTCACCCCTTCAACCGAATTCACGTACTCTACCATATCCTAAAAAGTCTTACCTGAAGAGACCATCTGCAGAGCTAGTACCTGGAGACCTACATTCAGGCCTTTAATAAACTGCCTGATCCTCTCGTCCTTGGTGGGCAGTAGGGGTAGAGCATACCTTGACAAGGAGTGAAATTGAGCCTCATATGCACCAATTGATGAGTTCTCTTGCTCAATGATGGTTAATTCATCCCATCACCTATCCCTTAGAGTGCGGGGAACATATTTCTTTAGGAATGTGGAGTAGAATTGGGTCGACATCAATGGTAGTGACCCTGTTGGTCTGTACACCACGAAGGCCCTCCTCTAGAGCTTTGCATCACCCATCATCTAGAAGGTGACGAACTCAACACCATACTTCTCCACTACCCCCATCTTATGGAGACTCTCGTGAACTTCCATTTTGAATTCATAGGCGTGCTTTACCTCTGTGCCATAGAAGGTGGGAGGCTTCATCTTGGTAAACCTCAAAAATAAGTCGTGCTCTCCTCCTTTCATCACCGGTCCTGCCATTGGGCTCGAAAACACTACAACATCTGATATGTTATCAATATGGGGGGCCATAGCAGTTCCATGCTGATTCCTAACTGCTATCCTATTGGAGTTGCTGGTGCTGCCCCCCGGTGCCCATAAGGTTGCTTAGAAGGTTAAGAACCTGACCTAGGACCTCTAAAAATGCTGGCGCGATAGGAGCTTCTCCCTACATTAAGACTCGATTTCAACCGCCACCTGCTCCTGCAGTGCTGGTAGAATGGGAGATACAGACTTCTCCCTGATTGGAGCAGGAGCACGAGCACCTCCTCTAGTCGCAGGGGGTCTCCAACCACGACCTCTTCCACTTCCTCTACCGCGAACTAGGGCCGCCACTACTGGCTCAGGCATTGCATCTCTATTGTTGTTAGCGCGTCTTCTCATCATCTGAGAAGGAAGAAGAAAAAGTGCTAGATACCAACTTGGATCACTAGATACCAATTTGTTATACCCCACAACCCAAGGATCAGACCCAAAAGTGAAATTGGAGAGAAATTGAAAATTCGAACCAGTCACAGAACGACTCGTGAGGTGAGTCGTGAGGAGTGACCACGAGTCGTGAGGTGACTTGTGTTCAGAGTGGTGTGGTAAGGCTTGAGTTTGGACGCCATGGGCTTAACCACGAGTCGTGGTCAGACCTCACACCTCGTGAGATCACCCGTTGCCAACCCTAGAGGATTGGCAAATGGGGATGGGCAGTGTAGGCCACGTAAGGTGACAACGAGTCATGGTCTGACCTCACGACTCATGAAGTCACCTATGGGGTTCCCTTGGAGGTTTGGGCAGTGGACTCAACGGATTGAGGCCACGAGTCGTGCCCTGTGGCAATGACCCATTAGGTCCCTTGTGAGGACTGGTGACCAGAAATATCTGCGTTTTAGAAAGGGTGTTTTCATAACTTCCTAAGTCTCTAAGGCCTCAATTACGTCGTTTTGATTATGTTTCTGAGTTAGATAAGATGGGTTAAGCCCTCTATGCATTCCCATTCTCATGCAAGAGTTTAGAGAGGTTTTTGGGAGATTCAAGGCCTTCTTCCACAAAATTTCATCAAATTCTTTATGGGTGTCCAAGGAACTTTAAGTCCATCTATTCCCAGATATGTAGGGTTTTAAAATGGGTGAGATTCTTCCTCACCCATGCCCAAATTTCTAATAAATTCATGAATCCTCCTACTCAAAATCCATGGGGTTTTACCCATATCATGACAATATGATTTCTCTTTATGGGCATGTTTTAATTGAGTTTTAATTATTGAATTATGTATGTTGGGAAGGTTTTGTATTATTTTCTTCAAAATCATGTTTCAATCTTTTTAAATCTAAATTGCCCATTTATGGAAGTTCATGAAAGTCATGATTTTTGATGAATTTTCATTTTTTTAAGTTCATTGATTATGGAAATGCATGAATCCAAGATACCCATGTTTATGAGCATATTTTGAAAGAATTGAGTATGATGAAGTTTTGGGAAATGCCCATATGATGAAGAATGATTTACGATTTATGAAAAGAATTTCATAATTTATCGTCTTATGATGTTGGCTGTAAAAAAAGTGCCTTGATTCTTGGCTAAGCATGTTTTGAAGAGGATCAATGATGATAATTGTTATATCTTAGACAATGAATTTTATGCATGATGTTACTGATTTATATATAAGCCTACATGCATGTTTTTGGGAGCCGTGTCTAGCACCGAGTAGCCCGACATTCAAAGGACTACGCTGGTGTCTCATAACCACGTGCCACCGTGGGTTGTAAATGATATGATGTAAAGATAATAATCCTCTCAAATTTGATATCATGCCTTATGCATGACCCTCTCCTGGCAAGCCAAGGTCGTCTCTTCCCACTTGAGCGAGACAATGGGGCATCATGAAAGGCTCTACCATGATGGTATCAGTTATGACGAGTTCTCCCATTGTTCCACATATTTTTATGCATTGTTATATTTATGTTATTGGCTTAAGTTGTATTCTGATAAAGTTAATTATGATTATGATAATGAAAGATTATGAATGATTTGAATGTCTTGATTCTTATGTTTTATTACGACGGTTTGATGCAAGCATGATGTCCCTCTCCTATGTCTATTTATGAGTTTATTTGAATTTTAAAATGTTCATTTTACTTACCTTGCATACTCAGTACATTCCATGTACTGACTACTTACTTTCTATGTTGTATCATTTCATGATACAGGGTCCGGATCTCAGGCTTATCCTCATCCTTAGACCATTCCAGCCTACGATATCATCTTGTTGGTGAGTCCTCATTTTCCAAGGGTCGTTTGATAGACTTTCCTGTCGATTATGTTTCAGTATTGCTCGGGTTAGTTGTGGATGTTGTCCCATCAACCCATCTTACATATTAGAGGCTTGTGGACAAATGAGCAGTATTCAGCTTATGTTAATGTTTCGTATTTCCTGATGTTATGTCATGGTTATGCTTCTGCAATGTGTTATGCTTAATATTCCATTTACTTAAATGAGATTTGTTGAATGCATGTGCCATGGGTTGACTTGGGGTCTCTTGGGGTCCTTTGTCCTATGTCTACTATCCAGGTGTACGTTTGGGTCGTGAAAAACTTGGTATCAGAGAAATAGGTTTGAAGTGTCCTAGGGTGTCCGATAGCCGTGTTAGGTAGAGTCTTTTTCATGGGTGTGAAGCGCGCCACACCCATGAGGAAGAGGCTACTAGACATTTAGGAAATATTCCCTTCTTTAATGTTCTATGTCATGCTATGAAAAGCCTTTCCATTCTTATAATTTGTGCGATTCGCGATTGCAGAATTATGGCTCCTAGGAGAATAACCAAAAGGAGGAATGGAAATGATGAATGCCGCGGAGATGGCAATGACCGTGGACATAAGAAAGCCCCACCTGTTCCGGGGCCCCAGGCACCAGAGCTAGCTATCCATGCCTAGTTTCTGGCGGCGATTCAGATGTTGGCGCAGGCCTTGACCACCCAAGTCAATCAGTAGGCTGTTGCACAGGTTCCACAAAATGGCAATGCAGCGGCAGCTCGGATTAAAGACTTCTTATGGATGAACCCTATCGAGTTCACGGGATCAAAGCTAGATGAGGGTACACACGAGTTCATTGAAAGGATCTTGAATGTCACTCAGGTTATGGGGGTGACAAATGGGGAGTGTGTAGACTTGGCCTTATACCAGCTAAACGAGGTCGCGCATATTTTGTACAAGCAATGGAAGGACACAAGGGCAGCGGGTGTGGGCCCTATCAGTTGGGATGAGTTCCACATGGCCTTTCTTAACAGGTTCTTCCCTCGGGAAATAAGGTAAGTGAGGCCGCTGAGTTTGCTAACCTTAAGCAAGAAAAGATGACAGTGATGGAGTATTCGCTTGAGTTCACCCGATTGTCAAAACATGCCCCAAAGTTGGTGATGGATCAGAGGCTGGGGTGAGGCGATTTGTTCATGGTGTGGCAGGTTATTTAGACAAGGATTGCAGGATTGCCATGCTTCATCAGGATATGGACTTTCCTCGCATAGTGTTGTATTCCCAGTAGATGGAGGCGGCTTAATGCATGAGAGAAGGAGGAAAAGAGGGCTCGGACAGATAGTCGTGGTTGATATTAGAGGTCCGGCGGTGGCTACCGTCCACAATTCCAGCATAGGTCACTAGCCCCAGCACCATCATCAGCTAGCATCCCATCTAGACCTAGGGGTGATCAGAGGAGCAGGGCTTCAGGGTCGAGGGATCATAGGGGCACCCAGTTAGAGTATACCTCTCCATCTTGTGGAAAGTGTGGCAAGAGTCACACCGGGGAGTGCCCGCTCGGTCTGGATGTCTGCTTCAGGTGTGGTAGACCTGGCCACCTGCGTCGAGAATGTCCATATGCCAGACAGGGTGAAGATAGGGGTCAAGCATAGACCAGCAGAAAAGAAGCAGCTCCAGCCCATTTAGCTCCACAGGGAGCATCTGCTAGTGGGAGTGGCAGTTAGTGCCAAAACCGATTCTATGCCCATTCCTCACACCAGGGATAGGAGACTTTTCCAGACGTGGTCACTGGTATGTTAGGTGTCTTTAATATTGATGTTTATGCTTTGCTAGACCCGGGAGCTACATTATCTTTCGTGACTCCTTACATTGCTAGTAGTTTTGGAGTTAGTCCTGAAATTCTGTCAGAACCATTCTCCGTATCTACTCCAGTCGGTGATTTAGTTGTAGCTAGGTGGGTATATAGAGGTTGCCCCATTACGGTGTTGCATAAGGTTACCTCCGCAGACTTAGTAGAATTGGCCATGATTAATTTTGACATCATTTTGGGTATAGATTGCTTGTTTGCATTTTATGCTTCGATTAATTGTAGGACCCATAACATGGAGTTTTGTCTTTTGGGTGAGTCAGTTTTAGATTGGAAGGGTAGTTCAGCGGTGCTAGCAGGTCGGTTTATTTCCTATCTTAAGGCTAGGAAGATGATCTCTAAGGGTTGTATGTACCACCTAGTTAGGGTTAAGGATGTAGAGTCAGAGACCCCGACTATCCAATCAGTTGTGGTGGCGTGAGAATATCCAGAGGTGTTTCCTAAGGATTTTCCAGGTGTTCCTCTAGAAAGAGAAATTAATTTCGGTATTGATTTATTTTCAGATACACAGACTATTTCTATCCCTCCTTACAGGATGGATCCAGCCGAGATAAAGGAATTGAAGGATCAGTTAAAGGATCTATTGGATATAGGCTTCATTAGGCCAAGCCAGTCTCCATGGGGTGCACTCATTCTATTTGTTTGATAGAAAGAAGGTTCCCTACGCATGTGTATTGACTATCGGTAGTTGAAAAAGGTTACCATCAAGAACAGGTACCCCTTACCCAGGATCGATGATTTGTTTGATAAGCTTCAAGGTGCCAAGTGCTTCTCCAAGATCGATCTCAGGTCCGAGTATCACTAGCTTAGACTACAGGAGAGTGACATCCCAAAGACCGCTTTCAAGACTCAGTATGGTCACTACGAATTTGTTGTTATGTCTTTCGGAATAACCAATGCCCCTGCAGCTTTACGGACCTGATAAATAGGGTGTTCAATAAATATTTGGATATGTTCATGATCGTTTTCATTGACGACAATCTGATATACTCCCGGAGCGAGGAGGACAATACCACACATTTGAGGATAGTGCTGCAAACCCTCAAGGATTGTCAGCTGTATGAAAAGTTTAGTGAGTGTGAATTTGGCTAAACTCGGTAGCATTTTTGGGACATGTAGTATCAAGCAAAGGCATAAGGGTAGATTCCCAGAAGATAGAGGTGGTGAAGCATTGTCCCAGACTGGTGAATCCTTCAGAAAGTCAGAGTTTCTTGGGCCTAGCAGGTTATTACCGAAGGTTTGTGGAGGGTTTCTCATCTATTGCGACACCTTTGACTAAGTTGACTTAGAAAAAGGTGAAACTTCAATGGTCGGATGCTTGTGAGAAAAGCTTCGAAGAGTTGAAGACCCGACTCACTTCAACAACAGTGTTGACCTTACCCCAGGGTAAAGACGGCTTTGTAGTGTATTGTGATGCTTTGAGAGTCAACCTGTGATGTGTGTTGATGCAGCATGGAAAGGTGATAGCATATGCCTCGAGACAGCTAAAAGTTCATGAAAAAAGGTATCCGACCTATGATTTTAAGTTGGCCGCGGTGGTGTTTGCATTGAAGATATGGCGGCGTTACTTGTGTGGGGTCCATGTGGATGTATTTACAGATCACAAGAGCTCTCAATATGTGTTCACATAGAAGGATCTAAATCTTCGGCAAAGGAGGTTGTTGGAATTACTTAAGGACAATGACATGAGTATCCGCTACCACCCGATCAAGGATAATGTAGTTGCGGATGCGCTTAGTAGACTCTCCATGGAAAGTTTGTCCCATGTGGATGAGGGAAATAAGGAGTTGGTGAAGGATGTCCAATGACTCACAAGGCTAGGATTTAAATTGATCGATTCAACCGATGGTGGTGTTGTTGTACATAACGGGTCAAAATCGTCCTTGGTGGTTGATGCTAAAACCAGGCAAGATGAGGATCCGATATTGAGGAAGCTGAAGGAGGCGGTGCGGAGTCTGAAGGTGGAGGTCTTCTCCCAAGGGGGAGATGGTGTACTACGATACCAGGGTCAACTATGTGTTTCGGATGTTGATAATTTGAGAGTTCGAATATTACATGAGGCTTATGGTACTAGATATTCTATCCATTCAGGATCCAAAACAATTTATCAGGATTTGTGAGAAATATTTTGGTGGGATGGTATGAAGAAAGATATTATGGAGTTCGTAGAAGAATGTCCAAACTTCCAGCAAGTGAAAGTTGAACATCAAAGGCTAGGAGGCGTACTTCAGGACATCAACATCCCCACTTGGAAGTGGGAAGAGATTAATATGGATTTTGTTAGAGGCCTACCTCGTACTCGCCGACAATATGAATCCATTTGGGTGGTGGTGGACAGGCTAACTAAGGCGGCATACTTCCTAGCGGTCAAGACCATGAATTCAGTGGATGATTATGCTAAGTTATATATTCGGGAGTTGGTTCGACTTCATGGAGTTCCCTTGTCTATTATCTCAGACCGAGGTACTCAGTTTACCTCTCAATTCTGGCATACTTTTCAAAAAGGACTTGGGATGCGAGTTAAGCTCAGTACAGCCTTCCATTTGCAAACAGACGGCCAAACAGAACGAACCATTCAGACCCTTCAGGATATGTTGAGGGCATGTGTTAGGGATTTTAAAGGTAGTTGGGATGACCATTTTCCCTTGATTGAGTTTGCTTATAATAACATTTACCACTTTAGCATCCAGATGGCACCGTTCGAGGCTCTTTACGGGCGGAGGTGTAGATCTCCCATTGGATGGTTTGAGGTTGGTGAGGAAACTATGATAGGACCAGATTCAGTTCATGAGGCGATGGTGAAGGTTTAGTTGATAAGGGACCAGTTGAAAACTGCTCAGAGTCGTCAGAAATCATATGCTGATGTGAGGAGAAGAGATTCAGAGTTTGATATCAATGACTGGGTGTTTCTAAATGTATCTCCCATGAAGGGAGTCATGCGGTTCGGAAAGAAAGGTAAACTCAATCCCCGCTATGTTGGCCCCTACCGGGTTGTGAGAAAAGCTGGTAAGGTGGCGTATGAGTTTGACTTGCCCTCGGAGCTATCTTCGGTTCATCCTATCTTTCATGTGTCACCTTTGAAGAAGTACTTGGGTAATCCAACCTTGGTAGTTCTGGTAGACAGCATTGGAGTGAAGGACAGCCTAAATTATGAAGAAAATCCCATTGAAATCATCGATCATCAGGTTCGGAGGCTGAGGAACAAAGAAGTAGCTTCAGTTAAAGTATTATGGAGAAATCACCATGTAGAGGGAGATACATGGGAAGCCAAAGCAGAAATGATAGCTAAATATCCTCATTTGTTCCCTACCAGCTCAGTTTCAGTTCGAGGTATCAGTTTTTCCCTAAACCTTTAAGTAAGATTACCCGTTCAGTTCAAGTGTGCAAGTTTTTTTTATGATAAGGTAAATGTATGTGATGTCTGAATTCAGTTTAGCTATGTAGTTCCTTTCGGAGGTAGTCATTCCTTCAGGTTTCAATTTAAATAACTGGTGATTGTATATGGTGATATCTTTTTTCTAAGTTTTCCGCATGTTTCTAACATTCGAGGATGAATGTTCCCAAGGGGGATATATTATTATACTTGGGAACCCAACGATCATACTCGAAAGTGAAATCGGAGAAAAATTGAAAATTAGCACCAAGTAACAGTACGACTCATGAGGTGAGTCGTGAAGAGTGACCACGAGTCATGAGGTAACGCGTGGTCAGCGTGGGGTAAGGCCTGAGTGTTGAGGCTATGGGCTTCACCACGAGTCGTGTTCAGACCTCACGACTCATGAGGTCACCCGTGGTCAACCCTAGAGGATTGGAAAATGGGAATGGGCAGTGTAGGCCACGGAAGGTGACCACGAGTCTTGGTCTGGCCTCACGACTCGTGAAGTCACCCGTGGGGTTCCCTTAGAGGTTTGGGCAGTGGACTCAACGAATCAAAGCCACGAGTAGTGCCTTATGGTAATGACCCGTTAGGTCCCTCCTAAGGACTAGTGAGCAGAAATTTATGCGTTTTAATAAAGGTGTTTTCGTAACTTCCTAAGTCGCTAAGGCCTAAACTAAGTTGTTTTGATTATGTTTCTGAGTTAGATAAGATGGGTTAATCCCTCTATGCATGCCCATTTTCATGGAAGAGTTTAGAGAGGTTTTTGGGAGATTCAAGGCCTTCTTCCCCAAATTTTTATCAAATTCTTTGTGGGTGTTCAAGGAACTTTAAGTCCATCTATTCCTAGAAATGTACGGTTTTAAAATGGGTGAAATTCTTCCTCACCTATGCCAAAATTTCTAATAAATTCATGAATCCTTCTACTCAAAATCCATGGGGTTTTACCCAAAGCATGACAATGTGATTTCTCTTTAAGGGCACGTTTTAATTGAGTTTCAGGTATTGAATTATGCATGTTGGGCAGGTTTTGCATTATTTTCTTCAAAATCATGTTTCAATCTTTTTAAATCTAAATTTCCCATTTATGGAAGTTCATGAAAGTCATGATTTTTGATGAATATTCACTATTTTAAGTTCATTGATTATGGAAATGCATGAACCCAAGTTACCCATGTTTATGAGCATATTTTGAAAGAATTGAGTACGATGATGTATTGGGAAATGCCCATATGATGAACAATGATTTACGATTTATGAAGCGAATTTCATAATTTATCGTCTTATAATGTTGGCCGTTAAAAATGGGCCTTGATTCTTGGTTAAGCATCTTTAAAGGGGATCAATGATGATAAATGTTATATCTTATCTAATGAAATTGATGCATGATGTTAATGATTTATGTATGAGCCTATATGCATATTTTTGGGAGCCGTGTCTAGCACTGAGCAGCCCGACGTTCAAAGGACTACGTCGGTGTCTCATAACAATGTGCCACCGTGGGATGTAAATTATATGATGTAATAATAATGATCCGTTCAAATGTGATATCACGCCTTATGCACGACCCTCGCCTGGCAAGCAAGGGTCGACTCTGCTCACTTGAGCAAGACAGTGAGGCATCATGAAAGGCTCTATCATGATGGTGTCGGTTATGATGAGTTCTCCCACTGTTCCACATATTTTTATGCATTTTTATATTTATGTTATTTTCTCAAGTTGTATTTTGATAAAGTTAATTACGGTTATGATAATGAATGATTATGAATGATTTGAAGGTCTTGAGCCTTATGTTTTATTACGAAGATTTGATGCAAGCATGATGTCCCTCTCCTATTTCTATTTATGAGTTTACTTTACTTTTAAAATGTTCGTTTTACTTACCTTGCATACTTAGTACATTCCACGTACTGATCGCATACTTTCTATGTTGTATTATTTCATGATACAAGGTCCGGATCTCAAGCTCATCCTCATCCTTATAGCATCCCAACCTACGATATCAACTTTTTGGTGAGTCCTCATGTTCCGAGGGCCGTTTGATAAACATTCCTGTCGATTATGTTTCAGTATTTCTTAGGTTAGTTGGGGATGTTGTCCCATCAACCCATCTTACATATTAGAGGCTTACGGATAAATGAGTAGTATTCAGATTATGTAAATGTTTGGTATTTCTTGATGTTATGTCATGGTTATGTTCCCGCGATGTGTTATGCTTAATATTTCGTTTATTTAAACGAGACTAGTTGAATGCATGTGCCATGGGTTCACTTGGGGTCTGTAGGGGTCCCTTTTCCTGTGTCTACGATCTGGGTGTATGCTTGGGTCGTGACACAATTGGAATCAAGTAGTCGCACGAACGAAAAAAAAGAAAGGGAGTTTTCCTAAAGTCCTATAGCCTCTCAAAGATAGGTTACGGACGTCTCTGCACCAATCCGCAAGACTCTACTAGACCCATCTTAGTGCAATGAGATCAATGAACCTATAGCTCTGGTACAAACTTTGTCACGACCCAAATGGCCGTGATTGTCACTATTTGCGCTCTAGTACACTTGCAAGCGCACGTGGTCGTATAAGTAATATAGTGGCCCTTTTTAAGAGCCGGATGTCGAACCCACAAGGACTGGACCAATTCAGCGAATTATTAAGTTCAAGTGTAAGATTAACCTTCAAAAGTGTTGATTATAGAAGTTTTTAGTAAATTATAATTATGTTTTGGGGTGGTCACAAAACAATCTGGAAACAATACACAAAGCAACTAGAGCTAAGGCCGGATAATCATGCAATGCTACACTTTGTAATGGTTCACGTATGAAATTATTAATTGTTGTCTCACATAGTTGGAAATACGATGTTCATGGTCTCTTGAGCCTCTAAACACGAAAAACTATCTTCATACCTACATCGTTGAGCGGGGATGTGACATCCTAATTCGTGAGCAATTCAACTACAAGGATGTGGTTTACGGGTTTTTTCGCTTGATTAGGGACTTTCATACCTCTAATCATTTAACCTAACTTAGCTTCACAACTAGTTCTACGAGTGGTGGAGTGACAATTCTAAGCTGGTATCTTGCTATCACCCCGTTTTATCAACCAAGCAAGGCAATTTGGGTATATTATTTATCCTAAGTGCGTATCATATCGAAAGAGAAGAACTTGCTCCCTAAATTCCTATGTTCTTGCCTAGGGTTACTCTTTCAAGATCTTACCTAAATTAACGTGTATGTTTTCATGGTGATCAAGAATAAAAACAACCATAATAAAGAATGTAAGACAAAACAACAACTAACAACTCAAACCAAAACGAGTTCATGCATTACAATCATATCACGTGGCCTCAACCCTAGGGGAACGGTTTTAGCTACTCATGTTCGTACAATAACTTAAAAACATCGTTAAAATAGAGTACTTATGAGAATTGGTAAATCAGAATGTAAAATTAGTGAACCCTAGGTGAGTTCTTCACTTCTCCCTTCGCTCCTCAACGGTTTCCAGAAAATATTTCGTGACAAATGATTTTAGGAGCTAAGTGTTTAATTTATAGTAAATGGGAAAATTTTAGTATTTTGCATGTCATGGAATGGCTCTGTACCACGGAGGTAATGCAGAAGCCCACTAGAAATTGCATTCTCGGCAGGTCTTGCGCGAATTACCTGCACGACAACCAGCATGGCACTGTCCCAATCCTGTGCGATGGCCTGTGTGACACGGCTGCAGTGTACACATGGCTAGGCATGACACGGCGCTAGGCGGAGTGCACGCACATCGTGGCATGCTGCCTGGCGCGGCCAGCCTTTCCATGGCTTGTACACTTTCCAACTTTTGCATTTCACTCCCAACTTTATTCCTTCACTTTGCCCGTCATTATTTAGTCCCTCATGTGCATTTTACACCTACAAAACAAGGACTAATCATGTTGGTTAGTGCATACCCAAATTTACACAAAATTGCATAAGAATGTAAATGCATAATTTGACAAACACAACTAAATTAAGCTATAAAATAGCACTTGGGCATGTAATTATGCCCAAGATCACTACCCCACAATTAAATCCTTTTTCGTCCTCGAACAACTCTATTACATCTCATTCATGTAAAGACTCTCATATAGCTAATTTAAGCAAGATAATTCAAGCTATGGCTACAACAATTGTTTTAGATGGCAAGTTAAAAATATATATAGCATGCAAGGTATAACCATTCAAATCAAATATAACTATGTTAAGACTTCCTAGCCTCAAGAATGGACTCTCAATCTCAAAAAACTCATGCAAATTAACTAATCAAGAAATCTGTCATGAATTTTATCCTTCATTAAACATGTGCCCTCACAATAAGAGAGTTACCCATTTTCGCTCATATGTTTTCAAATTATAACATGTAGGGGTATATGGATAAGAAATAAGCTCACTCTCACAAAAAATCACATACCATGTGTATTGACCCATAAGCTTTCCCTTAGTGTTTTACTCCACTAATTTAAGAATGTTCGAAAGTAAGATCAAGTAGGACTTATCAGGTTGTAATGTAAGCTAAGGGCCGGTAGGTACTATTATGGATAATAATAGTGACTATCTTCCCTAACCTCTTTTAATACACCACACTCTCCTTAAGAACTTCCATCCTCTTACTTCACCTTTATACTTTTCTACTCCCATTTTCCTCTATTGTTTCCCCATTTCTTTATGCGCACTTAGCTTATTAGTAAGGACTACGTCAGAAACTTTTCCCTTTGATTTTCTTTTTCTCTATTTTATTCTTTTACTCCTTACTAACTCTTATTTATTTTTAAACAAGTGCACCTCTGGTTTTCTCTTCCACTACCACAACTACTATTTTCCTTCTTCTTTCACTTTTCACTCCTTAACTTCTTTTGCTTTCACATAAGCGTTTAGGAGTTTTTGATAAAATTCAAGGCTAATGAAAAGAAAGGAATAAGCACATTTTGTGTCTAGCAAGGAATAGGCTAAAGGCTCAATGGGGCTAACTAGGATCAGATGTTATAGGTAGGTAAAGCGAGGGATAAAAATTAGGCTCATTCAAAGAAATGCCTAAATCATCTCCTACAATCCACATCCCTTATTTCATTTTGTATACACACCAAGAAAGTTCTAGACACTACACAATAGCATGGAATATTCAAAAACCTTACACTCATAGCACATGCTCAATTCAAGACCAATTCAGCAGACTTTTAACTCAACTAATCACAAGAATTTTAGAATTAAGCTTTAAGCACATCGAGTCACATTCAAGAACCTAGGTGTCTCAAGCAGAATTATACAATTGCTAAGCATGCTTCCAAATTTACAACACTTGCATCTCAAAATTGTGTGAAGCACATAACAAGAATATAAAGACAAACCATCAATCAACTACGGGTTCAAAAATAAAAACCTATTGACTAATTTTCCCTCAAGACGGTCGCCATCCATCCATCTTCGGGAATAGTCCCTAACTATGACTAAAACAGCTAGTACAGACAAAGATAAATTTTTTTCATCGGTTCAAAGTGCCCCCTGTCGGAAAAGAACTTAAAAGATAAATCAACAGGTGGGTTAATCATGCTCAACTCAACTATTTCATCCAACAATACCTTACAAAGAACTAATTCCACCCAAAATCATTAAGCACAAAGAAATTATGAATTTTCTCTCACCCCACACTTAAAATATGGTATGTCCTAAAGTATCAAATTGAAATTCAAGAGGGGTGAGAAATACTCCTTGAGGCCTCTAGGCCTAGCTAACAGCATGTTTTTCTTCATTTTGGTACAAGTGGGTTACTGACCTCAAACTTTTCCTCTTTCATGCTTCTTAGCTTCCTCTTCCAGAGGTACTCAGACTTCCCTCCATCTGTGCTTAATTTGCCACCAAAAAATAACCACAAGATGACAATAAACAAAATCAACACAAAGGAAAAATAAAATGGTTGCCTCCCAAGTAGTGCATGATTCTGCATCGCGGCACAACATGGACTATCCTTTTCAGGAAATCCTCAAACCAGTGTTCCCTTTCAAGAACCATCTTCTTCTCTTTTTGTTTTTCGAGGGGACAACCTCCACTTTGTTCCTCTCTTCATCCAACTCCTTCTCTAACTGAAGCCATCCATCAGACTCAAGCTGAAAAGTGATCATCTCCTACGGCCGTGAACCTATGGAATCTACCACCCCACACTTAGCCTATGATAACACACTGACCTTACAAAGGTCTCTGCAGTGTGTGGGTGGGTTAATCTCATGGTAGACTTGGAAGAGTTCTTCTTTATTATCGACCCTCATTTTCAAGGTCCCTGCTCTTACATTAATAATTGCTCGTCCAGTGGCCAAGAATGGCGTCCCAAGATCAGGGGTACCTTGTCATCAACTTAAAAATTCAATATAATGAAATCAGCGGGTGTAATGAACTTACCCACTTTGATGAGAAGGTCCTCGACTATTCCATCTGGTGCCACTTGAGACTTTTCTGCCAGCTGCAACATCATTTCTGTTGGTCTCGATTGACCCAGCTCCAAGGTGTTAAAAAAGATAAGGGCATTAAATTAACTGCTTCCCCTAAATCACATAGAGCTCTTATCACCTCAGCTTTAGCAATTTGTATGGGGAGGGTACAACTCTCTAGGTCTTTGAGCTTTTCCGGTATCTTTCTCATTACCCTGTAGCTACAATCCTCATTCAGTTCTACTATCTGAACATCCACCAATTTGACTTTGTTGTCCACAACATCTTTCAATTACTTAGCGTACTTGGCCATTCCCTGCAAAACATCAAGCAAAGGCAAATTTATGTGAAGTTCTTTGAAAATATCAAAGAACTTTTTAAAGCATTCCTCCACCTTTATCTTTTTGATTCATTGCGGGAATGGTGGTGGTGGTCTCTGTGCTGGCTGCAATGATGGTTGTGCATTTTGTTTCACAAAACTCTAATTATCTCCCTTTTTAGTCGGTGGTCCCTTTCTAACCAGCTCGGGTTGCACCTCATTTTTCTTTTCCTTAGATGGTGTATCAGCCAACTTCTTGCGACTCCTCAGATTGATGGCATTAACCTGTCAGGGGTTTGTATCTGTGTCACTGGGTAACCCTTCCTAAGGTCTGGTGTGCCGACCAGCTGCTATTTGACCCATCTGATTCTCTAGATTGTGGGTGGCCAACTGCTGATTTTCAAATCAAACGCCATCCTCGCCTGATTCTCTGCTACTTGGTTTTGTGTTGCCATAATATTCTATAATGTCTCCTAAATGTTTCTTCCTAACTGGCCACCATTCCGCCTGTTCTGCTGCTGATACTATTGTTGCTGAGGTTGCTAGTAGCTTTGACTTTGATTTCCACCCCAAGAAAAATTCGGGGGGCTCTGCCAATTCTCGTTGTAATTATTCCCAAAATTCTGATTGTTTCTCTGAACATTCCCAGCAAAATTGACCGATTCTGGATTGACCCCGCAAGTTTCTGCATTTTTCCCATTATTACCGCAGATTTCACACCAACTAGGAGCCTGCTGAACTACATTCACTTGTACCTGTTGTTGGTTCATACTCAGTTTATTGAACTGAGTCATCATCTGATGCTGAAATGATGGAAGCTGTGCCGCCAAGGCATTGACACCATCACCTCTATCAGCCCTGTTGTTCTTTTCTGCCCCTCTCGATGACTAGTTGTGCCACTCTGGATTTCCCTGAGCAATGGTGTTGAACAAAGTATATAGCTCATCATAGGTCTTCTCCAATGCTTTCCCACCCGATGATGAGTCTAGTAAAATTTTGGTGTGTGGGTCTAGAGCCTCTTTGCCTCTCCCAACAATGAGAATGGGAAGAGTGTGAGTCAGACATAATCAGTTGACACTCCGGTGGGGACGAAGGTGTCACTGATCTCCAAGAAGTTTTGTAAGTGCTGTTGTGGGTTCTCATGATTCATCCCAGTGAACTGGCCACTCGAATGTAACAGCTACACCATATTCTGTTTCAATTCAAAGTTCCCTCTAGGCTCTAGTTTTCGGATACTAGAGGTCACATTTGTCGCTAATGGGATTGCCACTTTGCGAAATGGTCGGGCTGCCATAGTTTCAAGTAACAACTCTGCTTGCCCTGCTGGTGGGTGTTGTTGTAACCACTCCTAAAGTCTCTTTAGATTTTGCTCTAGAGCTTCCCTCCTGAGTAAATGAAGTTGAAGTTCAGGTTCAACCAACGGTTCCACCAGCTCTCTATTCCTTGCCAGCTCTACAAGGACAACCTGTCACTTGCAATATAGCAGACTAAAACCAAGTTTCTCAACACTTAAGGAAATTAAAAATCCCAGAAAAATTTAAAAATTCACTAAACTTCACTAGTCCCAGGCAACGGCACCAAAAACTTGTTTGCACTCCAGCGCACGCGGTCGTACAAGTAATACAGTGGCCCTTTTTAAGAGCCGGATATCGAACCCACAGGGACTGGACCAATTCATCGAATTATTAAGTTCAAGTGTAATATTAACCTTCACAAGTGTTGATTATAGAAGTTTCTGGTAAAATATAATTAAGTTTTAGGGTGGTCACAAAACAATCTGGAAGCAATTTAAGAAGCAACTAGAGCTAAGGCCGGATAATCATGCAATGCTACACTTTGTAATGGTTCACATATGAAATTATTAATTATTGTCTCACATAGTTGAAAATGTGATGTTCATGGTCTCTCGAGCCTCTAAACATGAAAATCTAGCCTTACACCTGCATCGTTGAGCGGAGATGTGACATCCTAATTCGAGAGCTATTAAACTACATGGTTGTGGTTTAGGGGGTTTGTGCTCTAGATTATGGACTTTCATACCTTTAATCATTTAACCTAACATAGCTTCACAACTACTTCTATGAGTGGTGGAGTGACAATTCTAAGCCAGTATCTTGCTATCATCCCGTTTTATCAACCAAGCAAGGCAATTTAGGTATATTATTTATCCTAATTGCGTATCATATCGAAAGATAAGAACTAGCTCCCTACCTTCCTATGTTCTTGCCTAGGGTTACTCTTTCAAGATCTTACCTAAATTAATGTGTATGTTTTCATGGTGATCAAGAATAAAAACAACCATAATAAAGAATGTAATATAAAACAACAACTAACAACTCAAACCAAAATGAGTTCATGCATTACAATCATATCACGTGGCCTCAACCCTAGGGTAACGGTTTTAGCTGCTCATGTTAGTGCAATAACTTAAAAACACCGTTAAAGTAGATTACTTATGAGAATAGGTAAAACAGAATGTAAGATTAGTGAACCCTAGGTGAGTTCTTCACTTCTCCCTTCACTCCTCTACGGTATCCAGAAAATATTTCGTGACAAATGATTTTAGGAGCTAAGGGTTTAATTTATAGTAAATGGGAACATTGTAGTTTTTGGAATGTCATGGAATGGCTCCGTGGCATGGAGGTGAACGCGCCAATTTGCCTCCGTGCCACGGAGGTAACGTGGAAGCCCACTGGAAATTGCATCCTTGGCAAGTCTTGCGCGAATTGCCTGCACGACAACCGGCGTGGCACAGTCCCAATCCTATGCGATGGCCTTGGTGACATGGCGTGTAGTGCACACATGGTTAGGAGTGGCACGCCGCTGGGTGCAGCGCATGCACAGCGTGGCATGCTGCCTGGCGAAGCCAGCCTTGCCATGGCTTGTTCACTTGCCAACTTTTGCATTTCACTCCCAACTTCATTCCTTCACTTCGCCCGTCATTATTTAGTCCTCATGTGTATTTTAAACCTACAAAACAAGGACTAATCATGTTGGTTAGTGCATACCCAAATTTACACAAAATTGCATAAGAATGTAAATGCATAATTTGACAAACACGACTAAATTAAGCTATAAAATAGCACTTGGGCATGTAATTATGCCCAAGATCAGGCACCCACCCTAACCCTGGGTGGGTGAATCAATGAATCTGGATACTACCCCCCAAAATGAGACATGCAAAATGTAAAATACTATCTTTAATTATTGAAACAAACTTCACATCATAAGTCAACTGCTTAAACTAACACTCAGAAAAAGTACCCAAGACCTGAAAGTCATTGCACAAGCAGTTTGTTTCCACAAACTAAGAGACTAAAAATTAAATATGTTATAAGGTGTCCAAATGTCTGAAAGGACATCTGTAACAAAGGAGTGAACTGCATCCTCATCCGTTCACCTTCTAAATCCCCAAAACTGCTAGTTTACAGGAGAGGGTGTGAAGAACTGTCGGGCACGAACTCTACACTCAGAAAAGAATGCAGGTGTAGGGTTAGTACATGACACAGTACTGGTAGGCATCATCTGCGACCTTACATAATAACAGATAATTAAAGCAAAAGTGATATAAAAAGGGTCCACAACATTATACAGAAGTACAAAGCCATTTTATGTACACTAGCTCTACCAAAAATCAGCCATCCTCCACTGTATTAGGCCTCTCGCTGCAGCTTTCACTTGTCTGCTACAACAGTCTCACCACAGCAGAAATGGTTCCGCTGCATCGGCACTACTTAGGTAGTAATCTGACATGCTAAACTCTTCTTAGTTTATGCATCCCACAATTCCATATATCAACAGTTTAACATTTCCCATACTCCATGAATCCATCAAACACGTATACTAAAACAACAATCACCTTAGCTATTAAGAGTTACAATTCCTCAGTTATTCATAGAGACGACTACTCAATAACTACACACGGTGACAAAATCACACTTCGCACTAAAAGAATGTTCTTTGTCATCAATTCACAGCATATACCCGATACTTTTCTCATTGTCGTAACACGTTTCTTATCCACTTCATAAATATAATTGAAATCACAAAACAAAATTCAAACAACAACACCTAGAGTAACATGACGGGCAAATGCCTCTACCATCTCCCCTAATCACACAACCACATGAATTATGTACACACACACCAGAGGGTTTTATTTGTTCCCATCTAGTCATGACCTACAAAGGACTCTAGTATCTATGTATTGTGACAGTGTGGCACCCGCTCCCACTCATATGCTCGTTCGGATGCTTCCCTCGGACATGAGCCACTCAAATAATGGTATTCACTTGCCTGGATACTCCCCTCAGGCTCGAGCCTCTCATTTTAGGATGTAAATTCTATCGTTCATCATTCTCATAAAAAGGACATATAAAGTACAACATTTCAACATGTAGAAAGATTACAATCTAATCCTCAAGAAAGCCATTATAAATTAATAACTCTCTCATTAACGGAGTGTGATCACTTTAGTAAACATTAAGCACAGTAAATTCCATTATCATAGACACAATCTTTTAAACAATTCATCACAGTTAAATATCACATCATAGTCACATTCTTGAAATAAATTATAAATAATAGACTCACATATCACGTAAATGTCTGAAGACCAATCGTATATCAACATTGCACAATATACATGCCATTATATAGGTCTATCCCTATAAACCATAACCTACCTCGATTACTCGAAATTATCAGCTTCTCTACTCTGCAGGAACTTTGCTCTCCCTCAATGCTTCGGATTACTCAAAATCTACAGACCAATAATCATTAATTAATCACTCCTCAAGATAAGGACTAATTCAATCAAACCCTTCTCTTTTTAGGGAGTTTTAACAGAAAACCCTTCCCTTCCATCTGGTTCTAGGTCCCCACCTTGTCTAACCCATCAACATTAATAAGAGGGACCCTAGGAAGTAAACATTACTCAAATTTAAACAATCAAACCTCCCATTACACCCCCACAATCTAAGCCCTAGTTCATCAATTTAGAATTTTTCTCTATATAACTTCCACCATTATAGGTCCACATGCAATCTAGGATCAACACTAGTCATAGTAGAGGTAGGAGAATTGAGATTCTTATCATCGTAAAGTAGTTCATTACCTAGAGAAATTTTCCTTCCCTGAGGCCTACTAATCGAGTTTCTGAGAATAACGGGGTAAAACCCTATAACTCTCACTTAAAACCCACTTTTTGACTCTCGTCGTCCGCTACAGCAGTCATATTTCCAATGCAGCGGACTCGCTACAGTGGCCATAGGGTTTTTGTGGTGATTCCAGCAGTTACTTTATTATTCTCCCACGACGGAAGCCCTATCGCTACAACGGTCTCGCTGTTGTAGGAACCCCATAGCTGCAGCGGTCCCCCAGACAGTAGCTACCCAAAATCACACAGTTCTATACTTAGTTTATTTCATAACCTCTCTATCTCATCCTTATCCAGTTTTCTATATTCTATGCCCTTAACCTTTCCATAACGACGTTCCGATTGTTACATGAATCAGGCTCTATCAAAATGGCTTCACCAACCTCAAACCACCTTATAGGAGACCTACACCTCCTACCATAAAGTGCCTCAAACAGGGCCATCTAGATGCTAGAGTGGTAACTGTTATTACACGCAAACTCGATGAGAGGTAGGTGATCATCCCAACTGCACTTGAAATCGATCACTCAAGCGCTTAACATATCCTCAAGAGTCTAAATGGTCTACTCAGCCTGGCCATCTATCCACGGATGGAAAGCTGTACTGAGCTTAACTTGAGTACCAAGTCCCTTATAAAAGGACTTTCACAAGTGCGAGGTGAACTGAGTACCCGTGTCCAAAATGATGGAAAAGGGGACTCCACACAACCTGACCAACTCCCGAATGTACAACATGGCATAATCCTCTTCTGATTCAGCAGTCTTGACTGGTAGGAAGTGAGTGTCCTTGTTCATCCGGTCCACCACCACCCAAATATTATCAAACTACTTAAGTGTATGAGGTAGACTTGTAATGAAATCCATTTTGATCTCTTTCCACTTCCAAGTTGGGATACTAATGTCCTGTGTCATACCTTCTGGTCTTTAGTGTTCAACCTTCACCTGTTGGTAATTAGGATACTTAGTCACAAATTCTATGATGTCCTTCTTCATTTCATTTAACAAATAGACTTCCCCTAGGTCTTGGTACATCTTGGTGGCACCTGGGTGGATGGAATACCTGGAGCTATGGGGTTCCATTAATATGTGCTGCCTCAATTCATCCACATCTGGAACATAGAATCTACCTTGGTAATGAAGAATCCCATCTCCCCCTTTGGAGAATGCTTCCACCTCCTTTTTAAGAACTAATTCCTTCAACTTAAGTAGAACTGGGTCCTCATCTTTCTTAGACTTAACCTCTAGCAAGGAAGAGGACTCTGCTCTATTTTATACTATGACTCCACCCTCTTCTTAATCTACCAACCTAACTCCTAACTGAGCTAGCCTATGAACATCTCTTCCCGGCTCCTTCTTGTCATCCTCAACATGAGAAACACTCCCCATCAACAATCTGCTGAGGGTATCAGGCACTACATTGGCTTTTCCCGGGTGATACAACACACTCATATCATAATCTTTCAAAAATTATAACCACCTCTTCTTACAAAGATTCAAATCGTTCTAACTGAACAAGTACTATAGGCTCTTGATGTCAGTGAAGACATCTGTATGAACACCATAAAGATAGTGCCTCAAAATTTTCAAGGAGAATACTACCGCCGTCAGCTGAAGATCGTGAGTCGGACAATTCCTTTCATGAATTTTGAACTGTCTGGAGGAATATGTGATAACGCTCAAACTCACACCTCCTACTGAAGTATGAAATGGACATTTCCAATAAAGAACCAAACTAAGAGGTTGGGGTCGAACCCACAGAGAATATGAAAGATCTAGACTAATATTAGTAAGTGAACTTGGTGAGAAGTTATCTCCAAATTGGGGGATTTTGAAAAATAATAATAAAACAAAGTTGCAACAGTGAATTAAATCAAGATTTGAAAATAACTAGAGTATGTGTTCCCCATGAGTTCATAACTACTTCGGGTGTACACATGTGATCAATGCAAATTCTTACTTATAGAACTAATAACTAAATTCATCCAAACGACTCATTCGTCCCTATTGGATGAATATACTCAATCACTAGGTCAGGTCTCGTGAGTGATTTCAGCCTAACCATTATCAATATGTTCCAAATTTAACTATCCTGCGACCATAGATCAGGTTAATGCCATGATCATCAAGATCAAGGATTTATTGTAATTCTCTTTTCCTAATCTCTACCACTCTAGGTTCAAGCAAGTAAAGAATTCGTGAAAGTCCTAATGTTGCACATGATTAAGAAATGATTAAACATGAAGAGAATACAATACAAGCTTTTCGCATTGGTTTTGAATCAGTTTTGTGCAACCCTAATTTATGAATCTTCCATGGTTCCCTCAATCCGTAGTTGTGGAGGTTTTAGCCTCTCAAGGTTGTAAGATTATGATATTCATTTATATCCACACACATAATTAAATACTTACAACAATAATAGTGAGAAAAACATCTTTGAATGTGGAAGAATAATCTCAAGAACAATTGATAAAGAAATCAAGAATTGCTCCCAAGAAGTGTTAATCACACGAAAACTACTCAATTCTACATTCTTGATTGATTTTATGTTGATTCCTATGAAAATAAAACATACAAGGTATTTATACAGATATTACAAACCTTTTCTTAAGCTAATAGTAACGCTGCCTGTGGGATGACTTGTCATACGACCCATAGTAGGATTGTATGGGTCGTAACTGCCTTTCATACGTCCTTGGCTTGCTGAAACTTTGGCTAAGTGTTGTGAGCTTCTATAACTCGTACCTCCTTCCTACGAGTCGTACAATGCATCCATCTCTTGGTTCTGAGAATTCTGACAGCTGTTTGAATGTTTAACAAGTATTGTAATACTACTCATACCTTCTTTCCACTAATTCTACTATTTGTAATGTATGATACTCCACCAACTATTGAATAGTCAGTGGAGCTCATCACAAATCATGGTACGGGTCATATGTAAGTGCTACGACTCGTGGGTTCCGCCCATACCAAGAGGTTGTCGTGTGCAAATTATCTAATGATTTCCATGGCTCCAATTACGGCTCATACCATCCTGGTATGACTCGTACTGAGAGTTGTATAATAGAGCCTTCTGAACTCTATCATGGTTCTCAGTATGGCTCGTACAATCTAGGTATGGATCTTATTGAGACTGGTACTTTGACTGATTTTTTGCATTTTCAGCCTTCTTTTGCACATCTTTGCTCCAACATTTATTTTCCCTAAAATCAAATTAAAAGGGCCTTATATCCATATAAACACACCTAAGTCCATTCCATTTACTTAATTTTAAGCATTGAAAGTGCTATAAACTCACCGCACATAAATATGATATAACTCTGCCATTTTGCATCAGAACACACCTAAGGCCAATTCTGGAGGCATCACAATAGATTATGAATCCATATAAATGTTCTGCCAGGGTGAAGATTGGGGTTGTAGTGAGTCGAATATTTAACTCCTAAAAACTCTTTTCATGCATTGAAATACTGAAACTTTACTTTATTTTGAGTTAGTCTGGTCAAAGGAGAAGAAATAGAGAAGAATCCTTCTATGAACCGTCTATAGTCGGCTAGGCCTAAGGAACTCCTGAAGACTGAAGGAGAAGTGGGTCTTGGACAGTCCTTAACTACTGCAATCTTTGAGGATATACCTAAATACACTCATTGGAGACAACATGACCGAGGAATGCCACTGATTTCAGCTAGAATTCATACTTGCTGAACTTAACAAACAACTGGCGGTCCCTAAGAGTTTGCAAAACTATCCTTAGGTGGTCTGCATTTTCCTCCTATGTTTTGGAGTAGACCAGAGTATCATCCATGAACACAATAACGAACATGTATGGTTACTTCTTGAATACCCTGTACATCATGTCCATAAAAGCTACAAGAGCATTCGTTAGTCCAAAAGACATAACTACGAATTCGTAGTGACCGTACCGAGTTCTGAAGGCTATTCTCGAAATGTCAAATTCTCTGACCCTGAGCTGACGGTAGCCTAATCTGAGATCTACCTTGGAAAAAAAGCTATCTCCTTGAAGTTGGCCAAACATGTCATCAATCCTAGGTAGGGGATATTTATTCTTTATCATGATTTATTCAACTGATAGTAGTCGATACACATCTTGAGTGTACCATCCTACTTGCGCACGAACAACACTACGACACCCCATAGGGACTTACTGGCCCTAATGAAGCATTTTTCTAATACGTCTTTCAGTTGTTCCTTCAACTTTTTATGCTTAGCTGGAGCCATTTTGTAAGGAGGAATTGAGATGGGCTTCGTATCTGGAAGAAGGTCTATGCCGAAGCCGATTTCCCACTTAAGTGGGACTCTATGAAAATCTTTGGAAAACACATCTGGAAACTTACTGAGGACTGAAACAAAATAAAGAGTTGGGGTTTCGGAATTAGAATCCTTGAACCAAAGCAAGTGATAAATTTGCCCCTTTGAAATCATTTTCCTAGCTTTAAGGTAAGAGATAAACCGACCTTTAGGTGCTGAAGTACTACCCTTTCACTCTAGGACTGGTTCGTTAGGAAACTCGAACTTAACAACTCTAGTTATGCAATCAACTGAGGCATAGCGAAAATTTAACCAATCCATGCCAGGAATAAGGTCAAAATTGACCATGTCTAACTCTACTAAGTCCACTGCGGTGACTTTCTATAAGACTGTGACCGGACAATTTCTGTATACCCAACTGGCTATGATTGACTAACTAACAGAGGTAGAGACTAGGAGTGGTTCTGACAAAATATCAGGACTAACATCAAAATAAACCACTACATAAGGAGTCACGAAGAAAAGTGTGGTGCTTGGATCTAGTAATGCATAGAAATTTATGTGAAAAAGACGAAATACACCAGTGACTACATTAGGTGAATTATCCTGCTCCTAGCAGGAGGATAGGGCATAGAAGCAATTCTGGAGCTGACTGCCACCTTCTCCTGAAGTAGTACCTTATTGAGCTGGGCGACCCGTCGGAGCTGCTGATGTAATGGATTGTGCCTTTCCCCATACATCTAATGTGAAGTCCCTCAACTTGTGATCTAGTTGGACATAACCAAAGTTATCCTCCTTGTTTAGATGACACTCACATGGATAGTTCTTACCATATTTTAGATATACTGGGAAACTGCGCCTACTGGAGAGATGACTCCGAGACTAGGAGCCTAATGCTTTATCCTTTCGATCATGGCAAGGTTTGGAAGAAGGGGCACTGGCTGAAGAGGGTGCTGGAAGTTTCCATTGTTGTTGTGGGCGACTACCACAACCCGATATTTGTTGTGAATACTCAAACTGACCCGTCCTTACCAGCTTACTTTCACTTTCTATTTCATTCAATTTCTCTGCCTTTACCTACTATGCATGGATTATAAGCCTAGAGATGTCCAGGTCAACGTGCGCATGGCAGTCCTGCACTCTGTCGCGCCCCATTTTTTCCTCGCGGAAAACGGGATACAACATGTGACAACTCTTAAGGGTTTATGAATTTAAAGAGTTGCCACCTAACGAATTAAGGTGCGTTAGGACACCGTTCTAAGTTAAAGGTCTATTTTTGTTACCTAGGTCACCAGAGTTGGGCAAGGGCTTTAATTACCTCGAAAGGAAGGAGTTAGGCACCTTTCGAGGTCCACAAATGTGATTTCCGGTCAGATTCATTAAATGGGGAAATTAGCTAAGTGAGCAACGAAGGTTGATTTTTTTATTATTTGTATTAAAACGGACGATAAATAACTGAGAATGAAACTTTGTTGAAACAAGCGAGAGAAAGAAATTAGACGGATAAATTTAAAGAAAATTTGTCTTATTTTATTTTTCTTAAACAATAAATACAAAAGTAGAGGCAAATAACAGAAACATTTATTAAAATTAAACAACAAACAAACATTTTTTAATTATGGTGCCGAACCTCGATGAGGCGCCTACGTATCCCTTAAGGGAATCAGGCCAAACGTAGTTCTACCACCGAAAGAGGGGGTTTTAACCTAACGGGATCACCCCGTGCGTCTTAAATAATATTTCGCAACCTATTTAGGTTACTCGTATTATTCAGCGGGCACAGACTATCATTTCCCACTACCTGCCTAATTATTTTAATTGTTATTAAGCCTAAGCGATCTAAGTGGAAAAGACTAACGCCCTAACAAGTGTCTACCCGTCCCAATCCTAATTTCCAAGAGGCGATGGACTACTAAATTTGGATTGGGGGGTCTAAAATTCCTAGGGATTTATTAAAAGCACGTTAAAACGATAAATAGACTAGAGAATATAATTAACGCACAAAAGTCTCACGTGAGCCTCTATATTGAAACAAATGAATATGATTTCCAAACAAGTGCAAGTAAATCCTATTTACATGATCTCTAATGCAAAATACAAGACTTCATATGTAAAAATCAAATTTAATGTAAACGTAGCGCCGATTTAAAATAGATGTGAAATCGTAGATTAAAGAAAATAAAATTTAACATAAAAGTATAGCCAATTTTAAATAAAATGAATATAATATGATGGTTTAACAAGAAGTATTATTTTAAACAAATTAGTATCTTAACCTGTAGGCATGATTGGAAAAAGAAAATCTTGTATGCATGTTTTAAATCCTACACGCATGATTTAAATTTGTTGTAATAACCACACGCAATGTTCAAGAAGTCAAAACATATTTCAAATTAAGGACCTAAAGACACGATATCTATTGAAATTATGATAGCGGATGAAGAATCAATTTAAAACCAATAAATGGGCATGATTTTCTGGCTGAGAAAATAAATTGGATTGGGTTTCATGATTACGTGTATCAATTAAAAATAATAAGTCCTATAAACGTGTTACTAAAAGCATTTGTCACTCATTAATTCAAAAGCAGACAGATTTGCAAATAAAACTTGTATGGGGTTTTTACCTATTTGCACATACATGATCATATAAAATCCTACATGATTTGGACGGTATTTAATCGGCGCTTATATTATTGTTAATCCCTATGAGCATGATATAATAATTTTTGTGTTATTCCTATAGGTATGTTTTCTAGCGCTGTATAAATCAAATTACTACGAGCATAATTTCTATTGTGTGCGTCAATCCTATATGCATGTTTTCTAAGTGGGTTGATATATGAGAAAACAATAAAGGAAGATAAAATCCCCGTCCCCCTTAGACCCCTTTACACTATTAGCAGAGTCTATTACAATTTACAACCGATAAAAAGGAAAATGAACAAATAAATTACAATGAAACATGAAAATAACATTAAGTAAATCCTAAGTCCCATCTCGCCTCGACAATTCTTCTATGTGTCTAAACAAAGGCAAAGGGAGTACGTGCTTTCAAAAGAAAGTTGGGAGTAATTCAATAATAAGAACAATACAGTAGAAACCGATGAGTCTCAATAACGAACAATAGAGATGTTTAAAAAATCTCAAATATAAAATAGTCCCTTTGAGCGTTAAGAAAGAGAAGAAGAATTATTCGATCATGTTTGAATGCTAGAGAAAAAATAAAGTAAAATTATGTACTAAGTGAGGTTTAATGTTCTGTCTTCTCCCTCCCTTGGAATAAAGAAAGGCATACTTATATATTAAGACCAGAAGAATGATTGAAAAAGTGGTAGATATTCAGAACTACCCGTTAAAGGGTGAAAGGAAGGAGAATATCCTTTTTTTAGGCAATTACCAGGATCCTTTTCATATATAAAATCATTATATCCTATCAAATCCTAGTTAACCAAAAATATGTTATAGCTATTATCGGATAGGATGTGAGCATTCAGGAAATAATTAAGGGTATTTTTTCATTAACAGTATAGCATTAAACCAATCAAATCCAAATTTACCATAAGTATTTGGGTACTGTCACACCCCGCCTTGGGGGGTATGAATGGCACCTGGTGCCCTACTAGGACCTAAACTACTAGACTGCTAAGCCTGGGCACATCTGGTGCCTGGCTGGCTCTAACTCACATTTCTGGAAACAAAGGGCTATATAACGGCTGTAAACACAGCCCCCGGCCCATTGGCCTATAGCCTCCTGTACCTGTAATAACAGCTAACCAGAAACAAGCAACTATAAGGAAACTTATGCGGGCCGACAAGGCCACCATGTTGTCTAGTTATCTGTATCTCAACAATAAAATACTGAATAACTACATGACCGGCAAGGTCGCCACTACTATCAGACTATGGCCCCACATGGCCAACATAATTAACAATGCTAAACAGCTAACAAAACGCACGGCCTCACACGACCGGCTCATCTGACCACAGGAAAATATATGAAGACTGCAAGCCTCTAAGAATAACAATAGAAATGATCGGGACAGGGCCCCGACCTACCCGTACTATACAACAAAAGAAAATGAAATACATCTCTGGAATTCAGTCTCCGGATTACAGGAGTTGAATACTCGATCTCTGACAGAAATCACGTGGTATTGCCTGCTCATCTATGAGTACCTGCAGACAAGTAATGCAGCGCCCCACCGGGCGTCAGTACCGCTGGTACTGAGTATGTAAAGCAATAACTGAAAGAAATATCTTAAAACAATAATATAACTGATGAAACTGAAGTAGAGAGAAATAAATTAATTGTCTAATAATATAAGTCATACCTTCTCTCAATTATACTGGAAGGAGTAGGAGTCATACCTGGAGACGTATCGTTCTACTGCTGATCTACTCGTATCTATCATAACATGGCATAACATAACATAGCATAACATAGCACACACAAACCTTACCCGGCCCCCATAAGCCGGGAGGTACAACCAGCACAGAATCTATACCCCTACCCCGGTCATCCCATCTCCTATAAACCCTATAAGCATCCTGCCGGTCCCCTGGGTATGCACTTGGGCTCAGCAAGAATCTATACCCCTACCCCGGTCATCCCATCTCCTATAAACCCTGTAAGCATCCTGCCGATCCCCTGGGTATGCACTTGGGCTCGCTGAGCCCCTGACTATAACTGCATCTGAGTCCGGAGGACTCCTGAATCAACACCCCGGGCGTATCCGCTCGACGGGGGTGTATAAGGGCCGACCAAGGCACAATATGGGGAAAACTGGCATCCCATCTTCGTCCCCTGTGGGACGGCATGCCACTCCGTAGAGTGACGTATCCTCGTCCTCTGGCGGACGAGTCGATACAGCTATCAACCCTGGGCGGTCATGGATGTTCGGTAGTCCAACCCCAAACAATACAATAGTCTCAACTAGTAATACTATCTGCATGTCCCACATACTGAAGCTAACGATAATAAAGTGTTTGTACATACTGCATGCTGAACTAGCGATAGTGATATGTACATATTTAATACATGCTGAGACTGAACATAGCATATGTACATAAATATAATCTTCTGCCATACTGTATTGAGTCTAATGCTGAACATGATATAGTATTTCTGCTGAAAACTATGTTGTATACTGAGTTTCTATAGTAACAGGATTTACTATTCCTAATATGCTTTCTAACCTCATTTTAACTTATCATTCTGCTTCTGAGATATCTTACAGATATTACATTGCTTTACTGGGTTTCAACTCAATACGATATTATCCTAACACCCTGTGTCACATCACGTACTAAGCATGCTGTGCAGTTTCTAACACTTGTATCAGAATCTATATCGTGCTAGCAAGTCTCGTGCTGATCATAACATGACGTTTCTAATATCATACCATCAGTCATAGTAAACATCATACATGGCTTCTGAATATTCTACTGGCCTTTAAATTACAGTACTGTACCAAGATTACTAACTTGCCGAGGGAACTAGCTTTACATACCTTATCCTCGAACTATCCTTTTGTCGGACGAGGCTCGGCCGGTACTTCAACTATTTTCTCCCAACTGCATTCATAAATATGCCAATTAATACTAAATACAACTTTATTTTAAAGAGCAACGTCACTTTCGATATAGTTTATAGCCTAAACTTAGGCTTATCGAAAGATGGTCGAAAACTCGCTATTTTTCAGAGGTCCAGAAGGGAGAACTATTCACTTCTCAGCTAGGAACACATAGACACTAATTTAGAGCAATTCCACTTACCTTAGCTCGGTAGCTCGACGATTCGTCGGCCGTATTTCACGAAACTAAATCCGTAGGAATGCTCTCTGCTGTTAAATACCTCGGTATCTGAGGTTAATTTGAGTTTGGACAACGTTTAGCAGCATAATCGGACGAAAATTATACTATCTCTTCGTTCCTTTTTCCTTTTCTGCTGGTTTGCTCTGTTTTCTAGAAATTACATGGGTGATTAATGATTTAAAACCGAAGTGGGGCTTTATATACTTGGGCCTGGACAAGGCCAACGTGTCACGGAGCCAACGTGGAGGCTTCACCTCCGTGACACGCTGCCATCGCGGAGGGGTTCTGCCTCGACTCCTTCCGCGATGGTTCGATAGGTTTCTCGTCCGATCTTTTAACGGGCCTTTCTTTAGCACGTATGGCTTTCAGATATGCTTAACCAACGTGCGAATAGGTCATTTAGGTGTCGGAAATTCTGCGGGATATAACATTCTCCCCCCCTTAAGAACATTCGTCCTCGAATGTACACTGCTATCTGGAGGACTACTTAACTTACTTTCTAAAAATATTTCGGCAGAGTTTCCCCTGTAATATGGACTATAGCAGAAACCTAAAATGCAGAAAAGTCCAATACAGGTACTGTACACAATACTGTAGGATTCACTGGATGGCTACGTATCAATTTTCCTCACTTATATATATACAACCATAAGATACTACATAAGCAATAATACAGACATACCTGTCGGCTGACTAGGCCTAGAATAGGTGAGGATATCTGAGCCTCATATCTTCCTCCGCTTCCCAAGTCATCTCCTCTCGGTTCCTGTTACGCCTCAATACTTTGATAGACGTAATATCTTTAGTCCTCAATCTGCGAATCTGTCTATTTAAGATAGTTATTGGAACCTCTTCATAGGCCAACTTTTTCGTAACCTGGATATTCTGGACTGGGACTGCTCTGGACGGGTCTCCTATGCATTTCCTTAGCATAGATACATGAAAGACCGGATGAATGGATTCTAATTCCGGAGGCAAATTTAACTCATATGCTACTCGTCCTGTCCTTCGATGAATCCGATAAGGCCCAACAAACCTCGGGCTGAGCTTACCTTTCTTGCCGGACCTTATTACCTCTTTCGTTGGGGATACTTCAGAAATACCCAGTCATGCACATCAAACTCCAATTTTCTGCGCCGCACATCTGCATATGATTTCTGGCGGCTTTGTGCAGTCAGTAAGCATTCTTCGGATAAGCTTTACCTTTTCCTTTGACTGCTGAACAATGTCTGGGCCAACCAACACTGACTCTCAGATTTCAAACACCGTTCGGCGATCTGCATTTCCGCTCGTATAATGCCTCAAAAGGTGCCATTTGGATGGCTGAATGATAGCTATTATTGTAGGCAAATTCAATTAACGGTAAATGCTCACTTTGGCTACTACCGAAATCTAGCACACACGCTCGCAACATGTCTTCGAGCGTCTGAATTGTGTGCTTAGCCTGCTCATCTGTCTGAGGGTGGGAAGCTGTGCTTAGATTAATCTACGTCCCCAGCCTCTTCTGGAACAATTTCCAAAACCTAGCTGTGAACTGCGCTCCTCTGTCTGAAATAACGGATACTGGCACTACATGCAATCTGACTATCTCTCGGATATACAACTCCGCATAATCTCCAGCCGAGAAAGTAGTTCAAACTGGCAAGGAATGAGCTGATTTAGTCAATCTATCAACTATTACCCATATAGAGTCATGTCTGTGTTTGGCACGGGGTAATCCTGCCACAAAATCCATATTCACCGCTTTCCATTTTCAGAGAGGCACAGCTATGTCCTGAGTTAACCCGCCTGGTTTCTGATGTTCTGCTTTCGCCTGTTGGCAATTAGGACACTGGGCTCCAAATTCAGCAATTCCTCTTTTCATATCTGGCCACCAGTAGTTCTCTTTGATGTCATGGTACATTTTTGTCGTACCGGGGTGAAGAGAATAACGGGCGTAATGTACCTTGTTCAGAATCTGCTGGTGGAGCCCTGAAACATCTGGAACATATAGACGGCCTTTACAATGCAGCACTCCACCCTCTGTTACCTGAAAACCTGGCGTTTTCCCCTGCTAACCAGGTCAGGATTCTTATACTACCGTTCTTTTTATTTTCACAACTGATGACGACACGGCGGTGTTCTCGATTACCGCTCTATTGTCCTTCATTTCTATTACACGAACGGCTAAATTGACCAATTAATGTATCTTTCTGACCAATTCCCGTTGCTCGGGCTGCCCATACACCACACTTCTAATAGATCTATAGCTAAGAGCGGTTTTTGCTCCATTACCTCTTCTTGGCTGATATAACATCTTCATACTTAGAGAGCTCGGCATATAATTGATGGTTATACTGACTTGTCTTGCCGAAGAGATCGACCGGTAGTTTACAGGCGTAGCTAGAGCTTATCTGGCCCTCCGGCCACATGCTAAGGCTACTTGTTGCTGGGATAACCTGAACGACCGTCTGCGCACCTTGTGCCTTTATCTGATCAGAGGATCCTGATATTGACCATGACCTCTAATGATCTGGCTGCATAACCTTTAAATAACTGAATAGTCGGGTTGAATGACCCGAATGTGGCAGTAGTCTAACAATGCTCTAACTGTTCTACTTGAGTACTTATAGTTCATGCACGACTACAGACTTGTGGACATCTAATTGCTTTGTTATTTTGCTTGAACCATTGTAAGGCTGGGCTTAATCAAACTTACTCCCAGGCGATCAATCTCTGGGTCTTCACGGGGAGTCTACTAATCCCCTGGTCTTAGTAAACACTGTGTTAGCAGGGTACTATCAATTTCTTACGCCTTGTGTATATCCACTTGGATTTATACTGCTATTCTGGGGAATTCACGGTCTTATGAGCTATTTTGTAAATACTGGCCTTTTGCTAGGGCTCTGTATCTAAACATCTTACGAGAACCAGCTGAAGTACTAGTCTGTCGCTGACTACTGATGTGGACCCTTCCTTGGGGTGCCCATGGGTATTCTGACTAGGACGGCTGACTGTCTTATGGGGTGTTCCACATAATAACTGCTAGGTTGGTTAAGGCCGATTCTCACCTACAAGGCTGGAAAAATGACGTACGACCACTTAACATACTAGAACAATTCTGGTATTGCTAATTTCTAAAATTTGCCTATTCGGCCTCTAATCCTGGTTCTAGCACATACACTACTGTTACCGATCTTCAGGGATGCTTCCCTGCTAATGCAGGCGCCAGCTGGTCGGTAGACCGTCTAACTGCGCCCTTATCATCTAGTCATCTGGTTTAGGCCATTAACACTGATAAGCTCCTAGAGCCTAGATCTGGTAACAACACATAAGTCTATTAACTTAATAACTGAGAACTGAGATAGTTTCTATAACTTCATACGTAATTCACACTTAATCTGTCCTTTCTCTTCTCCTTTCCCTTTCTCCTTTCTTCTCTCCTTTTCTTTCTTTCTTCTCCCCTTTTTTTTGGCAAGGGGGGGTCCTGCAATGCAATTTGTACATGCTTTCTATAACTAATCAGCATCTGTGATTGTACCCCTTATAGGAAACTACTCACAACATATCTATTATCTGTATATATATATATATATATATATATATATATATATATATATATATCAATAGCTACATACAATATGTACTGAATTCTACGGTAATACATAATCTCTGACATGCTCTGCTCTCATGCCGTACATGATACACCGCTTCTACGGCCTAATAATATCTCCTGCCCTGACTTATCATTTCATTGTATTGTCACCCCATTCTGAAAGTAACAAACATAAACACTTTAGTTATTGTCTGCTGTTTGAAATTCTGCCACTCTTGCGATGTGGGGTCAACGTTCGAATCTTATGGCCTTACTAGGCATATATTGAGAGCCCATGACTGTCTGCTGGGCCTTATCTCTAGGCTACACTAGATTAGAATTGCTGTATCAGTAATTTCTTAACTTCTCCATAGCGGACATACTGCGGTATTCTAAACCGCAATCTTACTGTCAGTCCGAGGCTTAATCCTTAATACGATATTTTATCAATCCGGGGGTAATTCTAATTTCCCCACAAGATCTGACATTCCTGCTTCTTTCCCTCATCTTACTTAAGCTGAACTCTAGGGTCAAGGTACCTGCTCTTCATTTTTAACAAGATTGCTGGTCCAATATCAGTTCACACTTCCCTTGACTTGCAGTCAGACCTATCTGATTCACATGACCCCTCACCTTTTCGATATCACAACCGGATCATAACTACAATCATACAGGTATGTCTTGCTATCTGTTAACATACGTGGCGGACTTGGCCTTTTTATGACTCGAACTTGACTATTACCCGGCATTCATCACTAACAGGTCTTTTACCCTTGCTTTGGGTAAGCTATCGGTCTTACTTTCTCTACTGGCTTATTATCATAAGGGTCTGCACAACTTACGGAATCATAGGGGCTCTTTATACTTTCTAATACTTACTAGGATCAATCACCCATCTTTACTTACCGCTGGATTTGGCAACCCCATCTCAAGTCTTATGCCCCTTTACTATACTGGCATCAAAATCAAGAGGTAGGAATAGCCCTTTTCTTATTGCAACAAATAAAAGCATTTAACTATACCATATCCAAAAAGATGTATTTGGGATTCCTGCATTTCCCTCTCTTTCTTATACTTACCTGGTGGCCTGACCTTATCTCTAATCTTAATCAGATCTTATATAGCTAATAAATAAATCAACTCGTATGTACATTACACTCCTGACTTCCTATTCTGATGTTATCAACGTATACTGGGGATAGTACCGATAAAGGTATCATGCTGGGAGGTCTCGGGTACCTTCCTCCTGCTGCTGTAGTTATCATGTAACTGGCTGATGCCTTCTTCTGTTGCTATATCTGATCTTCTTCCTGTAATAGGGTAATGTTGATCTACCTTTGTATCTGTAATCAAAGAATACGGTAAGTTTTTAGAGACTCCACCCTATACTGTACCGCTCTAAAGCACGACTGACTGAGAAGGAAGGGTAACCATCCTATCATGCCTCGCAGCCTCCTGCCTATTGTATGTGGTGCACAACACATCCATAGACAAGACTCTACTTAGCACGGCTTGCAGACTCCCTGGGACACGACCTACTCTGATACCAAGTTTGTCACACCCCGCCTTGGGGGGTATGAATGGCACCTGGTGCCCTACTAGGACCTAAACTACTAGACTGCTGAGCCTGGGCACATCTGGTGCCTGGCTGGCTCTAACTCACATTTCTGGAAACAAAGGGCTATATAACGGCTGTAAACACAGCGCCCGGCCCATTGGCCTATAGCCTCCTGTACCTGTAATAACAGCTAACCAGAAACAAGCAACTATAAGGAAACTTATGCGGGCCGACAAGGCCACCATGCTGTCTAGTTATCTGTATTTCAACAATAAAATACTGAATAACTACGTGACCGGCAAGGTCACCACTACTATCAGACTATGGCCCCACAAGGCCAACATAATCAACAATGCTAAACAGCTAACAAAACGCACGGCCTCACACGACCGGCTCATCTGACCACAGGAAAATATATACAGACTGCAAGCCTCTAAGAATAACAATAGAAATGATCGGGACAGGGCCCCGACCTACCCATACTATACAACAAAAGAAAATGAAATACATCTCTGGAATTCAGTCTCCGGATTACAGGAGTTGAATACTCGATCGTTGACAGAAATCATGTGGTATTGCCTGCTCGTCTATGAGTACCTGCAGACAAATAATGCAGCGCCCCACCGGGCGTCAGTACCGCTGGTACTGAGTATGTAAAGCAATAACTGAAAGAAATATCTGAAAACAATAATATAACTGATGAAACTGAAGTAGAGAGAAATAGATTAACTGTCTAATAATATAAGTCATACCTTCTCTCAATTATACTGGAAGGAGTAGGAGTCATACCTGGAGATGTATTGTTCTACTGCTGATCTACTCGTATCTATCATAACATGGCATAACATAACATAGCATAACATAGCACACACAAACCTTACCCGGCCCCCATAAGCCGGGAGGTACAACCAGCACAGAATCTATACCCCTACCCCGGTCATTCTATCTCCTATACACCCTGTAAGCATCCTACTGGTCCCCTGGGTATGCACTTGGGCTCAGCAAGAATCTATACCCCTACCCCGGTCATCCCATCTCCTATAAACCCTGTAAGCATCCTGCCGATCCCCTGGGTATGCACTTGGGCTCACTGAGCCCCTGACTATAACTGCATCTGAGTCCGGAGGACTCCTGAATCAACATCCCGGGCGTATCCGCTCGACAGGGGTGTATAAGGGCCGACCAAGGCACAATATGGGGAAAACTGGCATCCTATCTTCGTCCCCTGTGGGATGGCATGCCACTCCGTAGGGCAACGTATCCTCGTCCTCTGGCGGACGAGTCGATACAGCTATCAACCCTGGGCGGTCATGGATGCTCGGTAGTCCAACCCCAAACAATACAACAGTCTCAACTAGTAATATTATCTGCATGTCCCACATACTGAAGCTAACGATAATAAAGTGTTTGTACATACTGCATGCTGAACTAGCGATAGTGATATGTACATATTTAATACATGCTGAGACTGAACACAGCATATGTACATAAATATAATCTTCTTCCATACTGTACTGAGTCTAATGCTAAACATGATATAGTATTTCTGCTGAAAACTATGTTGTATACTGAGTTTCTATAGTAACAGGATTTACTATTCCTAATATGCTTTCTAACCTCATTTTAACTTATCATTCTGCTTCTGAGATATCTTACAGATATTACATTGCTTTACTGGGTTTCAACTGAATACGATATTATCCTAACACCCTGTGTCACATCACGTACTAAGCATGCTGTGCAGTTTCTAACACTTGTATCAGAATCTATATCGTGCTAGCAAGTCTCGCGCTGATCATAACATGACGTTTCTAATATCGTACCATCATTCATAGTAAACATCACACATGGCTTCTGAATATTCTACTGGCCTTTAAATTACAGTACTGTACCAAGATTACTAACTTGCCGAGGGAACTAGCTTTACATACCTTATCCTCGAACTATCCGTCTGTCGGACGAGGCTCGGCCGGTACTTCAACTATTTTCTCCCAACTGCATTCATAAATATGCCAATTAATACTAAATATAGCTTTATTTTAAAGAGCAACGTCACTTTCGATATAGTTTATAGCCTAAACTTAGGCTTATCGAAAGACGGTCGAAAACTCGCTATTTTTCAGAGGTCCAGAAGGGAGAACTATTCACTTCTCAGCTAGGAACACATAGACACTAATTTAGAGCAATTCCACTTACCTTAGCTCGGTAGCTCGATGATTCGTCGGCCGTATTTCATGAAACTAAATCCGTAGGAATGCTCTCTGCTGCTAAATACCTCGGTATCTGAGGTTAATTTGAGTTTGGACAACGTTTAGCAGCGTAATCGGACGAAAATTATATTATCTCTTCGTTCTTTTTTCCTTTTCTGCTGGTTTGCTCTGTTTTCTAGAAATTACATGGGTGATTAATGATTTAAAATCGAAGTGGGGCTTTATATACTTGGGCCTGGACAAGGCCAACGTGTCACGGAGCCAACGCGGAAGCTTCACCTCCGTGACACGCTGCCATCGCGGAGGGGTTCTGCCTCGACTCCTTCCGCGATGGTTCGATAGGTTTCTCGTCCGATCTTTTCCCGGGCCTTTCTTTAGCACGTATGGCTTTCAGATATGCTTAACCAACGTGCGAATAGGTCATTTAGGTGTCGGAAATTCTACGGGATATAACAGGTACCAAGAGACATGAAAGAAAGGAAATAAATTGACCAGAAAATCGAAACTTCCCTTAAATACGAAAGTAATAAAGTTGTAAATAATCAATCAAATATAGGGTTAAAAAGGAAACATGAGTCACGTAAAGCTTTACTAGCAAAATAAGTTAGAATAATTTTGGGGCGAAGTCATATCAAACATATCAAAATATGCTAACCAAAGCTGTCATGTATTAAATTACCATATTTAAATGAGAGCAACAAAGTCATAGGACTTCTATCAAATAATGTTAATAAAAAAATTGGCCATAATTGAATTAGTAATATTGTCATGATATAGAGTATATGAAAGGAAACAAACGATATTAAATACGTTAGAATGGAAAGGAAGACCCAAACCCAAATCAAATTTAGCATAAATAAACAAGTACTGAGTTGCCACAATTACTGAAGGCATGAAGTCAGACAAATGGATGATTTCCTTTTACTGAAGTAATCAAAATTAATACCGTTACAACTTCTTCCAAAAGATCGAATCAAGGTTTGTCAACTGTAAAAATCAAATGCATATAGTATAGTCTAGACATTTAACATGCAAGAATTGTCTAGGATTTAATTCTACAAGGGAGAAAAAAAATTTCATCACAACCATAAGATTTATCCGAGAAGTCAGTGGGCGAGATAATTCGCAAGACAACCAAAGCTTCTTGTTAAGAAGAAGAAATTAAAATAAAATAAAATAATAGAAAGTAACAAATGCTTATTCATCAACATAAAACATGAACACTTATCAACCGATATCCAAAATTAGGATTTTGATGTATAGTCTAGTACGAGATTCAAGTTTTCACATATGTCAAAATAAAGTGTTAACATGAGGAAAACATCAAGAACAATTAGATGAAAATCAGTGAATCCTTTTTGTATGAATCTCATAAGAATTTTTCAAGATATCATAATAACAGATCCTACCGAAGACAAATTCTCACAAAATTGTTTTAAACTTTGTGCAAATAGAAATCTGATGAAAAATAAGAAGAGCGGTGAAAGGGGAATTCCGGTGGTTTTCCAGCCAACAGTGGCTGGAACTAGTGTGGAAAATGGTGAGGCAGGGGCGGTTTTGGGAATGGATGGTGAAGGTCGGAGTTCATGGAGGAAATGGAGAGGGGAACGACTGGTTCGGGTTGGTGGCGTTGGGTTTCGCCGCCGGCTGCTGCTAGTGGTTCTTCCGCTGGACGGGGAAGACAAAGTCACAATGGTGGAGGCTTGGTCTCTCCAGAAAGGGAAGAAGAGGAAGAGAGGGGCGCAGTTTTGTATGTTCACCGGCTAAAATGGCCGGAAACAATGGTGGCTACGGCGAGGGAGAAGAAAATAAGGAGAGGGTGGTGTTTTGCCGGTGTTAGTTTTCTGGTGTTGGTGAGAGATAGAGAGGGGGGTCCGGTGGTGAGGGTGTGTCGGTTTTGCCGAAGAAGCAGCGACGGCAAGAGGTATTTGTTGGTCGAAGCAAGGTAGTGTATGGGTGTGTTGCGTCGATTGTGGTGTTGTTGTTTGGCCGGCGTTAATGGAGGTTTGTTTTTCCGGTGCCTGAGAATGGTGGGTTTTGGTGGTGCTATTTGGCCTAAGATGGCTGGCGATGGGAAGAGACGGGGAGGAGAAAAGGGTGCGACTGCTTTCTTTGGTCGGCAAGCAGGTGAGGGAGAGAAATGGAGAGGGAGGTCGGGTGTTCGGTGGTGTTGCTTCGCCGGAAAATGGCGTGTGGAAGGAGAAGAGGGGGGTCGGCGGCGGCTGCTTGTGGAGAGGGGAGATGAGGGAATGGATGAAAAGTTTAGGTTTTGGGTTAGGTGAGGTAAATAAGGAAGTATATTAGGGATTTAATCTCATCCGTTGGATTAAATAAGATGAACGGCTATGATTAATTTGAGTTGCTAGGGTCGGGTTATGGGTTATGGAGCAAGTCGCGGGTATTTAAACTGAATTGGCTGATTTAGTGGTTGAAGTGGTATTTAAATTATGGCCAGAAATTGATCAAAGTGGCTAGAATTGGCATAAGTTAAATAGAAAGTGGCCAAAATAAAAATAAATTGGATGAAATTGAATAGAAAGGGCATGAATTTAAATAAATTGAATGAAATTGGATTTAGCTGCTATAAAATTAATAAATATACTACACCTATAAATGATTTAATAAATAGATAATAAAATAGTTTAAATTATAGAAAAATCATATAAACATTATTATGAATAAATCCTAAATCTTAGTAGACTTGTGCAAATTATATAATTAAATTATTATATTTATAAATAATTTAATTACTAGAAAATAAAATTAAGTTATCAAATATTATAAAAATTATATTATTAAGATAAATAATTTATAAATTCGATTAATAATATTAGTCAAATAAATTTGTAAAGTTTAGTAAAATTATGTAAATAGTTTATTAAGTAAACATATATTTCGAGATAAGGGCGCATATTAAAACGAAATACATTATATACGGTGTAATTATTTAATATCAAAACTTAAAATTAATATAAGTCATATATATGTAACTTGAAATAATTTTCACAACGTTATGATAATAAATTATTTTATAAATATAAAAGTAAGTCGAATATTTGCGTAAAATAAATAAACAAACAAATAAATAAATATATATATATATAAAAGCAGCATATTAAGGCGTAGGGAGGTCAAAATTGGGTGTCAACAGCTGCCCCTTCTTTGGTCGGGATTGAAGAATGAATTGTTGAGCAAAGAACGTTGACTGAGTAGCCAATTTTGTCCGACCGAAGGAAAAATTTTCGGTGGAGCAAAAGGAAATAAAGTCATGAAGATATCGCGGTCGAGACTTCAATTTCAAGTCGCCTACATATCTCGGATTTCACGAGAATCAGGCCGTGTGTCATTCTGGATTTAGGGACGAACAAGATCCCTAAAGATTGACAACACGAGGCTTGAATAAGGATGGGGTAGCACCACTCGACACAATTTAGAATACATTACAAAATAGACAGGTGAGAATATGGTTCAAAAGAAGAAAGTAGGGAGGCACTATCACTCGTAGCTTGCTCTTCCTTCGATATTCGCTTAAACAACTAAAGCATGTGCATCAAAATACTTCGTAAAATAAACGGATGCAAGGAATTTAAAGATGATGCAAGTTCCCTTTAGACAATGAAAGTTTGTTTAAAGATAATGAATGATGTCTCTAAACCATGATGTCTTGGGACAGGATACGCAAAATAAATTCCTTAGGCCATGAAATGACGTCCGCAGGCCATGAAAAATGACGCCTTTAGACTATGACGCCTTAGGAGCATGATAAGCAGAAAATAAATTCTCTAGACCATGAAATGATGTCCACAGGCCATGAAACTATGCCTTTAGACTATGATGCCTTCGGATGAGTGGAAGAAATGCTAATTAAAAGTGAATTATTTGAGAGCCTCAATAATTCAATCGAGAGCTCTGCTTTATTCGGGCTCAATGCAAATAAGTCACAGGGCTCAAAATGCAACAACGGGATAAAGATGCAAATAACGGGCTCGAAATGCATAAACGGGCTTAATGAGCTCAAAATTCATAAACGGGCTTAACGTGCTCAAATGTGAATAACGAGCTCAAATGCAAATAACGAGCTCGAAATGCATAAGCAGGCCAGAAATGCAAATAACGGGCTCAAAATGCATAAACGGGCTTGAGATGCAAATAACAGGCTCGAAATGCAGGTGGGGGCTCAATAGTATATCAAAATGTGTATATCACATGCATCACGAGCTCAATATGCAAATAAAGATTCAAATGCATATTATAAGATATATCACGGGCTCAATATGTAAATACGGGCTCAAAATGCATATATAAAATGTATACCAAGGGCTCAAATTCAGATATAAAATGCATATCAAGGGCTCAAATGCATATATAAAATGCATACCACGGGCTCAAATGCATATATAAAATGTATATCAGGGCTGAGATGCTTATACAAATGTATACCACGGGCTCAAATGCATAAATGCACATATAAAATGTATATTAGGGGCTCAGATGCTTATACAAATGTAGACCACGGGCTCAAATGCATATATAAAATGTATATGCGAATATAGGCTCAAAAGTGAAAAACTAAATAAATAGTGATGGGCGGAGGTAACCAACATAACGTATAGACTTCGAGAACAAATCGTGGCTCAGATAATTTGGCAGGGTGGTGCTTTACCCAAACGACGTAAAATGGTAGGACTATGCTTTAGCCCATAAAAGCTTGGGGGTAAAGCTTGACTCATCGAAAATCACAAGAATGAGAGTAGCTCGATGACAATATGTTAAAATTAACATAAGAATAGCAAAGAGAATGAGAGCTTGAAAATGACATGATAGTATCTCGATTAAATAACATGAGAAGAACGCAAGGTAGCCTGCAAGCTTCAAAAAAAATTGGATAAAATGATTAGTCAATAAGCAATGAATTGACTAACGATTAGCTCAAATAAATTTGAAACGAAAGCGCTTAATCAGATCAAAATTTAGGAGACAATGCTTAGCCTTTAAAATCAGAGGGTAGTGCTTAACCCGTAGGACAAAGATTAGTCCCTAAAAGAAAATTTAGGTTAGTGCTCAACGCTAGGACAGTGCTTAGCCCTTGAAAGAAAATTTAGGGTAGTGCTCAACCCTAGGACAGTGCTTAGGCCTTGAAAGAAAAATTTAGGGTAGTGCTTAACCCTAGGACAGTGCTTAGCCCTTGAAAAAAAAATTTAGGGTAGTGCTTAGCCCTAGGACAGTGCTTAGCCCTTGAAAGAAAAATTAGGGTAATGCTTCACCCTAGGACAATGCTTAGCCCTTGAAAGAAAAATTTAGGGTAATGCTTAACCCTAGGACAGTGCTTAGCCTTTGAAAGAAAATTTAGGGTAGTGCTTAACCCTAGGACAATGCTTAGCCCTTGAAACAAATATTTAGGGTAGTGCTTAACTCGTAGGACAATGCTTAGTCCTTAAAAGAAAATTTTAGGGTAGTGCTTAACCTATAGGGCAATGCTTAGCCCTTGGAAGAAAATTTAGGGTAGTGCTTAACCCTTAGGACAGTGCTTTGCCCTTAAAAGAAAATTCGGGGTAGTGCTTAACCCTAGGACAGTGCTTAGCCCTTGAAAGAAAATTTTAGGGTAGTGCTTAACCCTTAGAAATCAAATTATTAATACTTAGTTTCAAATAAAGAGCGTTCAGCTTTGACTAACTTAGTAAGAGGGTAGCGCTTAACCCCGTTCGTGGACAAACTTCAAGGAGCTTAACGTTGCAGTTGATAATGAATCCAGATGATGTATAGCATGATTGCAAATTTGGTACCTGTGTTATCCTGTGCTCAAAGAAATATTCATAAGATTAAAATGGGGAAGGTTGATTTGTTCCCTTATTTGTCCGTTGCTATCCCGATCTCATGAGCTTGATGGTCAGACTTGATGTCACGTCTTTCCATAGATGTCCTTTTTGGGAACCAATTCCTTGGTTTGACTGAGCCTTGATGAAATTTTGAGATCCTTCTCAAAATTTCTGCCCCAGTATAGAACATGGCGTATACCTTGGTTGCGAATGACGCAAAGCTGTGAATTTTTAGGTCCTCTCAAAAAATTCTACCCCAGGTACGGAAAAAGGAAAAGGAGATTTTATTAAGATATAGATCGAACCCCATAAGGGCGCCTACGTATCCCTTTTAAACGGGAATCAGGTCCAACGTAGTTCAGAGTACAAGAAATAAAAGGTTTTCGAATAAATAAATAAATCTAGTTGAGGATAGCTTTAGACTTCATCTTAAATAGGCATCAACTTTCACCTCGGGTGTATCACCTTGGCATCAATCAGTGTTTGAATCTTGTCTTTCAAAGCTCGACACTCTTCTGCGGTGTGTCCTCTCATCCATGAATGATAGCCACAGATCTTATTATGATCGAGCCATTCCGCATGTGTATTCATCACTATTGCGGGAATTGGAGTAATATAGCTGGCAACCTTTAATCTCTCATACAATTGGGTTATAGACTCACCCAAAGGAGTATACCGCTTAGATGAACTTGCTCGGGATCTCGCGAGCTTGCGAGATTGTTGAATCGGTGGATTTTGAAAAATTTGTGGCCTTTGGAGTGCGGGTGGAGGAGGCTGAAAATGAGCGGGTTGTGCATGATAGGTAGCAGAGATATAGAACGGAATCAACTGATGGTACAGAGGCAATTGGTATTGAAGTGGAGGTGCTTGGTATCCCCACAGAGTTTTCGGTCCTTCTAAGGTGCTATGACATTCACCTTGTTCACATTCTTGTTCTCAGTGGCCCTACCAGATTGCAAAGTTTTGTTGGCTGCTTGTAATGCTCCCCAATCGATAATGGTACCGTTCTTAATACCATCCTCAATCTTTTCGCCTAACTTGATGAGCTCGGCGAAGCTCTTCTCACTAACCAGCATCGATCTATCATGCACTTGCGGGTCTAGACTCCGCATAAAGATATCCTTTATTTGAAATTCCTCCATTGGAGGTCGCACTCTGGCGGCCTCGGACCTCCAACGAGTTGCATACTAACTAAATGTCTCTGTAGGCTTTCTTTTCAGGTTCTGAATGTAGTGCAAATCCGGTGCACTCTCTGTATTGAAACTGAACCGCTCTACGAAAGCTGCAGCCATATCAGTCCAATTAATCCATTTCCTTGGATTTTGCTCTACTTACCAATTGAGGGCATCTCCAGACAAACTTCTCATGAACAACTTCATTCGAATTTTTTCATCTCTTCCTACTCCAATCAACTTGTCACAGTACAACCTTAAGTGGGCTTTCGGATCACCGGTGCCGTTGAACATTTCAAATTTCGTAGGTTTCTATCCCATCGGTAGCTCGACGTCGGGATGTATGCATATATCTTCATAACTTAGGCCTTCTATCCTATTGGCCCCTTCAATATTTTGTAATCGGTTGTTCATCTTTTTGAGTTCCTCGGCCATAGACTGTATCAAGTTGTCTTTCTCAGAGAGTCCAGATTCTCCTAAGTGATGGGTGACTGGAGCAGTATGGATATAAATGGGGTTTAAGGTATGATCTCTTGGAGCATAAGACGTGTTGGATGTAATTGTAGGAGGTAAATAATGAAACATGGTGGGCGGTCTTTGTGGTATGGCTTGATTTGAAGGGGTTGCATAGGCATTATGTGAATGTTGTATATGATTTTGAGGAAATGAATAGGCATGACTAGGATTGTTTTGAGGATATGAGGCTTGATGAGATGCTGGAGGAAGACATGTAAAAGTGACATGAGGCTTGGTAGAAACATAAATCTCGGCCTGATGTTCTAACGAAGTCTCCAGAGGGACCGACAAATTGGTTGTATTACGAGCTCGAGATAATTCACCTTGGAGGTCTAAAATCTTTTGCTCCATCCTTATAATCAGGTCGTTACATTCGGATGGATACCTTCTTTCCGAACTCTCTGCGGAATCTTTTGGAGCAGCTGTGTCAATTCTAACTATTGAACTGTTACTGTCGTTCATTTCGCTCTTGCTTCGGTGAATCGACAGCGAGAAAGGTATAGCGGATGATTATGCACAAACCAACCTTTAGGAAGGAGAATAATCAAGATAAACAATAAACAGAAAAAATAAAATTAGTAAGAAAATTCAAGCATGACATGATCGTAGATAAAAGATGAAATAAATACATTAACACGTGTCATATTGAAAATAAAAGATTAAACACATTAATATGTCTTCCTAATTTGGGGACCTCTTTTATGCCAGAGGTAGGCCTAACGCATTTTGAAAATCAAATATGTCATAATGTGTCATTCCATTTGCTCCAATAAAATCCCAAATAATAAATAAATTATTGCTACATTTACACAATAAGATTTTTTTTTAAAAAAATAAAGATTACAAAAAAGGATAAAGCTATAGCCTAAATGGATTATGCTCTTCCATCTTCTGCCTCTTCAATGCTTATACAATGCGGATTAATGCTTAACAACCTGCATAATAAAATGTTATTTTTACCCATCCCACCTAAGGAGCAAATAGTCAACATTTTAGACATATTGATTTCCAAAAATAAAAATGCAAATAAATATGGTAGAAATTGGGCAGGCGTACTAAAAATTCTTATGCGAAAAAAATTTAATAACCTAAGTAAGGAAACAAATAAGGGAAATATTTCAAGCAAGGAAACAAATAGAGAAATTAAAAAGGTTTACATAAAAAGAAACAAATTATCTTAAAACAATAACAAAACTAATGCATTCAAAATTCACATAAATAAAGAAGGCATTCTTTTCGATATTGTACAAAACTTCGAAACATGAGGTAAGTTTGAAATGATGTGCACGCCTTACTAAAGGCGTACACGGTCACGTTCTAGGAATAAGAATGGGTATGACACGGTTCCCTCGAGCGGACAACTCGAGAGTGAGGATGCTTGTGACCGTCAACGCACCGCTGAACGACCAAATCCCAAGAAAATCCTCGAGGTGTTTTAATAGTGAACGGCCGTGAAACCACGCAACCGTTATCGTGTGTGATAGTGAGAATTTCCCAAGTGGGGGAAAATATGAACGATATGCCAATTAATAAATAATTACAATATTTCATAAATTAACGATCACAAATGGAAATAAATAATAAACAATAACAAAAAAAACAAGGAAAGAAAACAGTTAGTAACTTCGTGGTAAAGTCAAAAATAAAAGAAATTAAATTAGGCATTTCGCAAATTCAAACTTGAATAAAACCCCATTTAATAAACACGTATTGGTTAAAGCCTAATATCCCTAGCAGAGTCGTCATGCTGTCGTGCCCCATTTTTTCCTCGCGGAAAATGGGATACAACATGTGACAACTCTTAAGGGTTTAGGAATTTGAAGCGTCGCCACCTAACGAATTAAGGTGCGTTAAGACACTGTTCTAAGTTAAAGGTCTATTTTTGTTAGGTCACCAGAGTTGGGCAAGGGCTTTAATTACATCGAAAGGAAGGTGTTAGGCACCTTTCGAGGTCCACCAATGTGGTTCCCGGCCGAACTCATTAAATGGGAAAATTAGCTAAGTGAGCAACGAAGGTTGATTTTTTTATTATTTGTATTAAAACGGACGATAAATAACTGAGAATAAAACTTTGTTGAAACAAGCGAGAGAAAGAAATTAGACGGAATAAATTTAAAGAAAATTTGTCTTATTTTATTTTTCTTAAACAATAAATACAAAAGTCATGGCAAATAACAGAAACATTTATTAAAATTAGACAACAAATAAATATTTTTTAATTATGGAGCCGAACCTCGATGAGGCGCCTACGTATCCCTTAAGGGAATCAGGCCAACCGTAGTTCTACCACAGAAAGAGGGGGTTTTAACCTAACGGGATCACCCCGTGTGTCTCAAATAATATTTCGCAACCCATTTAGGTTACTCGTATTATTCAGCGGGCACACACTATCATTTCCCACTACCCACCTAATTATTTTAATTGTTATTAAGCCTAAGCGATTTAAGTGGAAAAGACTAACGCCCTAACAAGTGCCTACCCGTCCCAATCCTAATTTCCATGAGGCGATGGACTATTAAATTTGGATTTCGAGGTTTAAAATTCCTAGGGCTTTATTAAAAGCACGTTAAAATGATAAATAGACTAGAGAATAAAATTAACGCATGAAAGTCTCACGTGAGCCTCTATATTGAAACAAATGAATATGATTTCCAAACAAGTGCAAGTAAATCCTATGTACATGATCTCTAATGCAAAATACAAGACTTCATATGTAAAAATCAAATTTAATGTAAACGTAGCGCCGATTTAAAATAGATGTGAAATCGTAGATTAAAGAAAACAAAATTTAACATAAAAGTATAGCCAATTTTAAATAAAATGAATATAATATGATGGTTTAACAAGAAGTATGATTTTAAACAAATTAGTATCTTAAACCTGTAGGCATGATTTGAAAAAGAAAATCTTGCATGCATATTTTAAATCCTACAAGCATGATTTAAATTTGTTCTAATAACTATACGCAGTGTTCAAGAAGTCAAAACATGAAACATATTTCAAATTAAGGACCTAAAGACACGATATCTATTCAAATTATGATAGCGGACGAAGAATCATTTTAAAACCAATAAATGGGCATGATTTTCTGGCTGAGAAAATAAATCGGATTGGGTTTCATGATTACGTGAATCAATTAAAAACAATAAGTCCTATAAAAGTGTTACTAAAAGCATTTGTCACTCATTAATTCAAAAGCAGACAGATTTGCTAATAAAACTTGTATGGGGTTTTTACCTATTTGCACATACATGATCATATAAAATCCTACATGATTTAGACGGTATTTAATCGACGCTTATATTATTGTTAATCCCTATGAGCATGATATCTAACAATTTTTGTGTTATTCCTATAGGTATGTTTTCTAGCGCTGTATATATCAAATTGCTACGAGCATAATTTCTATTGTGTGCGTCAATCCTATATGCATGTTTTCTAAGCGGGTTGACATATGAGAAAACAATAAAGGAAGATAAAATCCCCATCCCCCTTAGAGCCCTTTCCACTATTAGCAGAGTCTATTACATTTTACAACCGATAAAAAGGAAAATGAACAAATAAATTACAATGAAACATGAAAATAACATTAAGTAAATCCTAAGTCCCATCTCGCCCCGGTAATTCTTCTATGTGTCCAAACAAAGGCAAAGGGAGTGCCTGCTTTCAAAAGACAGTTGGGAGTGATTCAAGAATAAGAACAATACGGTAGAAACCGATGAATCTCAATAACAAACAGTAGAGAAGTTTAAAAAATCTCAAATATAAAATAGTCCCTTTGAGCGTTAAGAAAGAGAAATAGAATTATTCGATCATGTTTGGATGCTAGAGAAAAAATAAAGTAAAATTGTATACTAAGTGAGATTTAATGTTCTGTCTTCTCCCTCCCTTGGAATAAATAAAGGCATACTTATATATTAAGACCAGAAGAATGGTTGAAAAAGTGGTAGATATTCAGAACTACCCGTTAAAGGGTGAAAGGAAGGAGAATATCCTTTTTTTTAGGCAATTACCAGGATCCTTTTCATATATAAAATCATTATATCCAATCAAATCCCAGTTAACCGAAAATATGTTATAGCTATTATCGGATAGGATGTGAGCATTCAGGAAATAATTAAGGTTTTTTTTCATTAACAGTATAGCAATAAACCAATCAAATCCAAATTTACCAGAACTATTTGGATACCAAGAGACATGAAAGAAAGGAAATAAATTGACCAGAAAATCAAAACTTCCCTTAAATACGAAAGTAATAAAGTTGTAAATAATCAATCAAAAATGGGGTTAAAAAGGAAACATGAGTCACGTAAAGCTTTACTAGCAAAATAAGTTAGAATAATTTTGGGGCGAAGTCATATCAAACGTATCAAAATATGCTAACCAAAGTTGTCATGTATTAAATTACCATATTTAAATGAGTGCAACAAAGTCATAGGACTGCTATCAAATAACGATAATAAAAAAATTGGCCATAATTGAATTAGTAATATTGTCATGATATAGAGTATATGAAAGGATAAAAATGATATTAAATACGTTAGAATGGAAAGGAAGACCCAAACCCAAATCAAATTCAGTATGATAAACAAGTACTGAGTTTTCACAATTACTAAAGGCATGAAGTCAGACAAATGGATGATTTCCTTTTACCAAAGTAATCAAAATTAACACCGTTACAACTTCTTCCAAAAGATCGAATCAAGGTTTGTCAACTATAAAAATCAAATGCATTTAGTATAGTCTACACATTTAACATGCAAGAATTGTCTAGGATTTAATTCTACAAGGGAGAAAAAAAAATTCATCACAACAATAAGATTGATTCAAGAAGTCAGTGGGCGAGATAACTCACAAGACAACCAAAGCTTCTTGTTAAGAAGAAGAAATTAAAATAAAATAAAATAATAAAAGTAACACATGCTTATTCATCAACATAAAACATGAACACTTATCAACCGATATCCAAAATTAGGATTTTCATGTATAGTCAAGTAAGAGATTCAAGTTTTCACATATGTCAAAATAAAGTGTTAACATGAGGAAAACATCAAGAACAATTAGATGAAAATCAGTGAATCCTTTTTGTATGAATCTCATAAGAATTTTTCAAGATATCATAATAACAGATCCTACCGAAGACAAATTCGCACGAAATTGTTTTAAACTTTGTGCAAATAGAAATCTGATAAAAAATAAGAAGAGCGGTGAAAGGGGAATTCCGGTGGTTTTCCGGCCAACAGTGGCTGGATCTAGTGTGGAAAATGGTGAGGCAGGGGCGACTTTGGGAATGGATGGTGAAGGTCGGTGTTCATGGAGGAAATGGAGAGGGGAACGACTGGTTCGGGTTTCACCGACGGCTGCTGCTAGTGGTTCTTCCGCTGGATGGGGAAGACAAAGTCACAATGGTGAAGGCTTGGTCTCGCTGGAAAGGGAAGAAGAGGAAGAGAGGGGCGCAGTTCTGTATGTTCTCTAGCTAAAAATGGCCAGAAACAATGGTGGGTGCGGCGAGGGAGAAGAAAATAAGGAGAGGGTGGTGTTTCGCCGGTGTTAGTTTTCCAGCGATAGTGAGAGATAGAGAGGGGGGTCTAGTGGTGAGGGTGTGTCGGTTGTACCGAAGAAGCGGCGACGGCATGAGGTGTTTGTTGGTCGAAGCAAGGTAGTGTATGGGTGTGTTGCGCCGGTTGTGGTGTTGTTGTTTGGCTGGCGTTAATAGAGGTTTGTTTTTCCGGTGCCTGAGAATGGTGGGTTTTGGTGGTGCTATTTGGCCGGAGATGGCTGGCGATGGGAAGAGACAGGGAGGAGAAAAGGGTGCGGCTACTTTCTTTGGTCGGCAAGCAGGTGAGGGAGAGAAATGGAGAGGGAGGTTGGGTGTTCGGTGGTGTTGCTTCGCCGGAAAATGGCGTGTGGAAGGAGAAGAGGCGGGTCGGCGGCGGCTGCTTGTGGAGAGGGGAGATGAGGGAATGGATGAAAAGTTTAGGTTTTGGGGTAGATGAGGTAAATAAGGAAGTATATTAGGGATTTAATCTCGTCCATTGGGTTAAATAAGATGAACGGCTATGATTAATTTGAGTTGCTAGGGTCGGGTTATGGGTTATGGAGGGGGTCGCGGGTATTTAAATTGAATTGGCTGATTTAGTGGTTGAAGTGGTATTTAAATTATGGCCAAAAATTGATCAAAGTGGCTAGAATTGGCATAAGTTAAATAGAAAGTGGCCAAAATAAAAGTAAATTGGATGAAATTGAATAGAAAAGGGCTATAATTTAAATAAATTAAATGAAATTGGATTTAGCTGCTATTAAATTAATAAATATACTACACTTATAAATGATTTAATAAATAGATAATAAAATAGTTTAAATTATAGAAAAATCATATAAACATTATTATTAATAAATCCTAAATTTTAGTAGACTTGTTCAAATTATATAATTAAATTATTATATTTATAAATAATTTAATTACTAGAAAGTAAAATTAAGTTATCAAATATTATAAAAATTATATTATTAACATAAATAATTTATAAATTCGATTAATAATATTAGTCAAATAAATTTGTAAAGTTTAGTAAAATTATGTAAATAGTTTATTAAGTGAATATATATTTCGAGATAAGGGCGCGTATTAAAACGAAATACATTATATACGGTGTAATTATTTAATATCAAAACTTAAAATTAATATAAGTCATATATATGTAACTTGAAATAATTTTCACAACATTATGATAATAAATTATTTTATAAATATAAAAGTAAGTCAAATATTTGCGTAAAATAAACAAACAAATAAATATATATATAAGCAGCATATTAAGGCGTAGGGAGGTCAAAATTGGGTGTCAACACACTCCTTAACCACTAAGTATGAGATTCCATTTACAAACTTGCTTGTGAGAGCCCTCAGCTCGCCAATCATCTCTAGAGCATATTTTTATAGTTGAGTAAACTTTAAGACGTATCCTACACCGTCATGTTATCCTATTTCAAATTGATGAACTCTGCGGCCTTTTCTTCCCTTAATTTCTGCGGAAAGAACCTTTCTAGAAATACAGTCACAAACTTGTTCCACTCTATTGGACCTACACCAACCCATCTCCCCACTTTCCATTGTCCATACCATATCTAAGACACTCTTTTCAACTGATAAGCGGTCAAATCTGCACTTTTGATAGAGGTAACACACATGATTTGGGTAATCTTATTAACCTCATAAATAAATTCATATAGGTCCTTATATACCTAAGACCCATGAAATTCCAAGGGATTCATCCGAGTAAACTCTCGAACTCTATTAGTAGTTGTAGGTCCATTCGTATTGGTAGTTACAATGGCCTGTTGGTTGACCTGGTTGGTCATAGCTTGAGCGAGCATCTGAATAGCTTATGTGCTATGAGTTTACAACACTTTCGATACTTAAACCTTATAAAATAGCATGGACTTAGGTATGTATATACAGATATGAGGTGTTTTCACTTTGTTTTAAAAGAAAATAGGTGTTGGAGAAAAAATGTGCAAAAGATGCCTAAAAGTGTAGAAAATTAGCCAACTACCAATCTTAGTACAAGCCGTACCTAGATTTTATGAGTCGTACATAGACTCATGGAAAAACTTAGAAGGCTGAAACAATGCGAAGGTAAAGTACGATCTAAGTACAGGCCATACCAAGATGGTACGAGCTATAACTGGAGTTGTTGAAAACATCAGAGAAAATTTGCATAAGAAGTTTCCTCGTATGGGTGGAACCCACGGATTGTAGCATCTACCTATGACCTGTACCAAGATTCTTGGGGAGCTTCAGTGATTCTTAGACTTGGAATAACTCAAGATGCAATAAGCAATTACGAGTCATAGCAGCAACGTACGGGGCATACCACAACATTTGTAGAAAACTTCAAAAGATGTCAAAGTTCTCAGAGCCAAGCCACGGATGGATTGCATGACTCGTAGGACCATGGTATGAATCGTAAGTTGACAACACATAGTCAATTCTGCAGCAACCAAGGAACGTAAGAGAGAAAGGTACGACCTATACAATCCTGTTATGGGTTGTGTGACTAGTCGTAGGATGAGTTGGCGTTAGATATGGAAATTTCCCTGTTAGCTTAGGAAAAGGTTTCTGATGTCAGTAAGCACCTTTTATATTTTTTAGGAAGAGAACAGATCAGTAGTCGTGTGACTACATTGAGAGAAGGTTCTTAGTTAATTGTTTATGAATTATTATCAAGTTTTGTGTTACACCCCGTAAGTTTCTTGTCACACCCCACCTTGGGGGGTATGACTGGCACCTGGTGCCCTACTAGGACCTGACCTGCTGAACTTGTTAAGCCTGGGCGCATCTGGCGCCTGGCTGGCTCTAACTCACATTCCTGGAAACAAAGGGCTATATGACAGCTGTAAATACAGCCCCCAGCCCATTGGCCTATAGCCTCCTGTACCTGCACTAGCAGCTGACCAGAAACATCGTAATTCAGGGAAACCTATGCGGGCCGACAAGGCCACCATGCTGTCTAGTTATCTGCAACTTAATCATAACATACTGAAAAGCTACGTGACCGGCAAGGTCACCACTACTGGCAAACTATGGCCCCACACGGCCATTACAAAAGAAAGAAAGGAGTAAAGGCAACTATACAACTGCACGGCCTCACACGACCGGCTCATCTGACCACAGGGAATACATACAGACTGCAAGCTTCTAAGAAGAATAATAGAAATGATGGGGACAGGGCCCCGACCTACCCGTACTGTACAACAAAAGGAACTGAACTACACCTCTAGAAATTCAGTCTCTGGATGACAGGAGCTGAATATTCGACCGCTGATGGGGATCACGTGGTATCGCCTGCGCGTCTATGGGTACCTGCAGGCAAGTAATGCAGCGCTCCACTGGGCGTCAGTACCGCTGGTACTGAGTATGTAAAGCAACTGAAATAATATAACTGAAAACAACATCTGAAAGCAATAATATGACTGATGAAGCAGAAGTAGGAGGAATAACTTAACTGTCTGATGAAGTAGATCGTACCTGTTCTTACTGATACCGAAGGAAGTAGGAATCATACCTGGAGGCGTATCATTCTACTACCAACCCACTCGCGTCTAATATAACATAGCATAGAATACATAACATAACATAGCACACACAAACCTTACCCGGCCCCCATAAGCCGGGAGGTACAATCAACACAGAATCTATGCCCCTACCCCGGTCATCCCATCTCCTATAGTGGCTGTAAGCATCCTGCCGGTCCCTGGGTATGCACTTGGGCTTGCTGAGCCCCTGACTATAACTGTATCTGAGTTCGAAGGACTCTAAATCAACACCCCGGGTGTACCCGCTCGATGGGGGTGTATAAGGGCCGACCAAGGCACAATATGGGGAAACTGGCATCCCATCTTCGTCCCCTTGAGGGACGGCATATCACTCCGTAGAGCGACGTATCCTCGTCCTCTGGCAGACGAGTCGATACAGCTATTAACCCTGTGCGGTCAGGGATGCTAGGTAATCCAACCCCAATCAATACAATGGTCTCAACTAATCATGCTGTCTGTGTATCTCATAAGCTAAGATTAACAGGTGCAGGGTATCGTATAAATCACATACTGAGCTAATAATAGTAATCTGTAAGTGTCTGATACATGCTGAGACAGGTAAGTATAAATGTAAATATAGCCTCCTGTCAAACTGTACTGGGGTAAAAGTTATACGAGGAGGTGTTTCTGCTGAAAGCTATACTATTTACTAAGTTTCTGTGTTAACATAATTTTCTATTTCTAACATGCTTTCTAAACCATATACAGTTACTTTTCTATATCTGGAATGCTTTACTGATACTGTACTACCTTGCGAGGTTTCAGCTAAACACAACAATATCTTAACATGGCATATTACCTCACATACTGAATATACTGGGCAACCTTAACCACTTACGCTGAATCTATATCGTACGGATAGGTATCGTACACATTACAACCCAAAACTTCTCATATTGCACCAATATTCAAAATAACGCGATAATCGATTTCTAAACATACAACTGGTCTGTAAATTACTATACTGCTTTGGGGTTACTCAGCTTGCCGAGGAAACTTAACTTTACATGCCTTATCTTTGAATATTCGTCCGTCGGACGAGGCTCGGCCGGTACTTCAGCTATTTTCTCCCAACTGCATTCATAAATACGTCAATCAATACTAAATACAACGTTATTGTAAAGAGCGACGTTACTTTCGATTTAATTTATAGCCTAAACTTAGGCTTATCGAAAGACGGTCAAAAACTCGCTATTTTTCAGCGGCCCAGAAGGGAGAAATATTTACTTCTCAGCTAGGAACACATAGACATTAATTTAGAGCAATTCTACTTACTTTAGTTCGGTGGCTCGCCGATTCGTCGGCCGTATTTTGCGAAACTAACTCCGTAGAAATGCTCTCTGCTGCTAAATACCTTGGTATCTAGGATTAATTTGGGTTTGGGCAGCGTTTGGCGGCGTAATCGGACGAAAATATTTAATTTTCTTCGTCTTCCCTCTGTTTACCTATGTTTTCTGGAAATTTATCAAGTATATAATGAACTCAAACCGCAGTGGGGGCATTATATAGTTGGGCCTAGACAAGGGCAACGTGTCACGGAGCCATCGCGGAGGCCTCACCTCCGTGACACGCTGCCATCGCGGAGGGGCTCTGCCTCGGCTCCTCCCGCGATGGTTCGACGGGTTTCTCGTCCGATCTTTTTCCCGGGCCTCTCCCTAGCACGTATGGCTTTCAAATATGCTTAACCAACGTGCGAATAGGTCGTCTAAGTGCCGGAAATTCTACGGGGTATAACATTCTCCCCCCCTTAGGTACATTCGTCCTCGAATGTATACTGCTATCTAGAGGACTGCTTACTTTACCTTCTGGGAAAATTTTTGGCAGAGTTTCCCCTGTAATATGGACTATCGCAAAAACCTGAAATGCAGAAAAGTCCAACACAGGCTCCGCACGCAATGATCTAAGATTCACTGGATAACTAAATATCACTTCTTCTTTATCATTTACAAACACACAATCATAAGATACTGTATAAGTAATGATACGGACATACTTGTCGTCCGACTAGGCCTGAAATAGGTGAGGGTATCTGATTTTCATATCTTCTTCAGCCTCCCACGTCATTTCCTCCCGATTTCTGTTACGCCATAATACTTTGACAGACGCAACATCTTTAGTTCTCAGCCTGCGAATCTGTCTGTCTAAGATGGCTACGGGAACCTCTTCATAGGCTAATTCTTCTGTGATATGAACATCCTGAACTGGAACTACTGTAGAAGGGTCCCCTACGAACTTTCTTAACATAGAAACATGGAATACTGGGTGAACCGACGCTAACTCTGTAGGCAAGTTTAACTCGTATGCCACGCGGCCTATTCTTCGCCGAATCTGATATGGTCCAATGAATCTTGGGCTAAGCTTGCCTTTCTTGCCAAACCTCATTACCCCTTTCATCGGGGACACTTTCAGATATACCCAGTCGTTTACCGAAAATTCTAGATTTCTGCGCCGTCTATCTGCATATGACTTCTGACGGCTCTGAGCGGTCAGTAAACGTTCTCGGATAAGTTTTATCTTTTCCTCGTACTGCCGAACAATGTCTAGGCCAACTAATGCTGATTCTCCTATCTCAAACCAGCCCACCGGCGATCTACATTTCCGCCCGTACAATGCCTCGAAAGGCGCCATCTGAATAGCTGAATGGTAGTTGTTATTATAAGCAAATTCGATTAACGAAAGATGTTCATCCCAGCTACCCCCAAAATCTAACACACACGCTCGTAGCATATCTTCGAGCGTCTGAATTGTACGTTCAGCTTGCCCGTCTGTCTGAGGATGGAATGCTGTACTCACATTAATCTGCGTCCCCAGACCTTTCTGAAATGACTGCCAGAACCTAGCTGTAAACTGTGCCCCTCTGTCTGAAATGATAGATGCCGGCACTCCATGCAATCTAACTATTTCTCTGATATATAATTCGGCATAATCCTCAGCTGAGAAGGTAGCCCTTACTGGCAGGAAATGAGCTGATTTTGTCAGCCTGTCAACTATTACCCAAATGGAATCATTTCTGCGTCTAGTACGGGGTAACCCTATTACAAAATCCATATTTATTGCTTCCCATTTCCACATAGGTATCGATATCTCTTGAGTCAAACCACCCGATTTCTGGTGCCCTGCTTTCACCTGCTGACAATTAGCACATCTAGATACAAATTCGGCTATTTCAATTTTCATACTTGGCCACCAGTAGATGTCTCTGATGTCGTGGTACATTTTCGTCTCCCCTGGGTGAAGGGAATAGCGAGCGTAATGTACCTCGTGCATAATCTGCCCACGAAGGCCTGAGACATTCGGGACACAAAGGCGGCCCTTACAGCGTAGCACACCATCCTTGGTTATCTGAAAATCTGGCTCCTTACCTTTCTGAACTATATCTCTGAGCTGGACTAAATCGGGATCCTCATACTGCCGTTCTTTTACCTCTGTAACTAACGATGACACCGCAGAATTCTGAATTACTGGTCCATTATTTTCTGTTTCTATTACTCGAACGGCTAGGCCAGCTAACTGATGAATTTCTTTAGCTAATTTCTGTTTCTCAGGTCGCAAATACGCCAAACTCCCCATTGACTTACGGCTCAGGGCATCTGCTACAACATTAGCTTTTCCGGGGTGGTATAGAATATTCACATCATAGTCTTTCAACAACTCTAACCAGCGGCGTTGCCGCAGATTCAACTCCCTCTGGGTGAAAATGTATTGTAAGCTCTTATGATCTGTATAAATGTCAACATGGACGTCGTACAGATAATGCCTCCACATCTTCAAGGCATGAATTACTGCGGCCAATTCCAGGTCATGGGTAGGGTAATTCTTTTCGTGTTTTCTCAGCTGTCTGGAGGCATATGCAATTACTCTACCATGCTGCATCAACACACAACCCAATCCGACACCTGACGCGTTGCAATAAACTGAATAACCTTCTGTGCCTTCCGGCAATGCTAATACTGGGGCGGAGGTTAACCTGTCTTTCAATTCCTGGAAACTCTGCTCGCATGCCTCCGTCCACTGAAACTTTGCTGCTTTCTGTGTCAATTTAGTTAAAGGTGCTGCAATGGTTGAGAATCCCTCAACGAATCTCTGATAATACCCTGCTAACCCCAGAAAGCTACGAACTTCAGTCGGGGTGGTAGGCCTAGGCCATGACTTAACTGCTTCTATCTTCTGCTTATCTACCTGTATACCGGTGTCTGAGACAATATGCCCTAAAAAGGCCACTGAGTTAAGCCAGAATTTACACTTCGAAAACTTAGCATTCAACTGGCGGTCCCTGAGAATCTGGAGCACTGTCCGCAAATGAGTCCGGTGATCTGCTTTAGAGCGAGAATACACCAGAATGTCATCAATGAATACTATCACGAACAAGTCCAGGAAAGGTCTGAAAATACTATTCATCAGGTCCATAAAAACTGCTGGGGCATTCGTTAGCCCGAAGGACATAACCAGAAATTCATAATGCTCATATCGGGTCCTGAATGCTGTCTTAGGAATATCTCTTTCACGTACTCGGACCTGGTGGTATCCGGACCGCAAGTCAATCTTAGAAAAGTATCTGGCTCCCTGCAACTGATCAAATAAGTCATCAATTCTGGGGAGCGGATACTTGTTCTTTACTGTAACTTTGTTTAGCTGCCGATAATCTATGCACATTCGGAGCGAGCCATCTTTCTTTCTCACAAACAAGACTGGCGCACCCCATGCGGAAGTACTCGGCCTGATAAAACCTTTATCTAACAAGTCTTTCAACTGCTCCTTTAATTCTCTGAGTTCTGCAGGAGCCATACGATAAGGAGGTATTGATATTGGCTGAGTGCCTGGTAGCAAGTCAATAGCAAAGTCTATTTCCCTTTCTGGGGGAATACCAGGTAACTCATCAGGAAATACATCTGGGAATTCATTTACCACTGGGACAGACTGGAGTGTCGGAGATTCTTCTTGGACATCCTGAACACTGACAAGATGGTAAATACACCCCTTAGATATCAACTTTCTCGCCCGAAGGTAGGAAATAAATCTACCTTTTGGCGTCGTGGTGCTGCCCTTCCACTCCCGTACTGCTTCCCCCGGGAAGTGGAATCGGACCGTTTTGGTCCAACATTCAACATTGGCAAAGCATGGCACTAACCAGTCCATACCCATTATGGCATCGAAGTCTATCATTTCTAACTCGACCAGATCTACTGTGGTCTGACGGTCAACAATCTCTACTGTACACCCGCGGTAGATTCGGCTAGCTATGATAGAGTCACCAACGGGTGTAGATACTAGAAAGGGCTGCTGTAATGATTCTGGTACAATACTAAGCTTCCGTGCCACAAATGGAGTAATATAGGACAAAGTAGACCCTGGATCAATTAGCACATAAGCAGGGTGTGAGCAGATAGTTAGCATACCTGTCACAACATCAGGCGATGCCTCTAAATCTTGCCTCCCTGGTAAGGCATATGTGCGGCTTGAACCCGCACCTGTACTGGAGGCCCCTGATCTACCTCGACCCCTGCCTGCTGAAACTGGGGGCCTGCGCCCGATCGAGGATGCTGTAGCTCGTGATCCTATTGATGCCCTATCTTGTCTGTCCCGGTCCTCACGACCTCTGGCTGGGCAATCTCTCATCAAATGGCCTTCTTGGCCACAAATATAGCATGCGGTGGAACCATACCTGCATGCTCCAGAATGGCGTCGGCTGCATATAGGGCAAAGTGGTAGGGTATACCTACTCTGCTCCGCCCTCCTCTGTGACGGTGAGTCTGCCGTCTGCGAACCTCTACCAGCCTCTGACTGCCCCCTGCGGTTGGATCTACCTCCCTGTGACTGTGGCGGAGGCGGGGGCCTAGGCGGCCTGTCTGAAAATCGTGGCCTGGGTCCTCCCCGGGCCTCTCTTTGTAACTCAGCTGGCCTATCCCGGCGACGCTGCTCCTGATTAACCCTTCTGATTTCTCGATGTCGCTGTCTGATGCCCTCAATATTCTGGGCAAATGCCTGGATTCGGGAAATATCCATATCTTCTCGCAGTGTGGCCGTGATACAAGTCTCGACATACTCTGGGTTCAACCCCATAATAAAACGGTGCACTCTAGATGCCATTGTATCAACAAAGGCCGGTGCATATCGGGCTAAGGAATCAAACTGCAAAGAATATTCCCGAACACTCATGGCCCCCTGTTCTAGATGTAGGAACTGGTCTACCCGGGCCTGTCGAATCTCCCGCGGCAAATAATGATCCAGAAAGGCTCCTGAAAAGCTGGACCAGGTGGGAGGGGAAACATCTCTCCCTCGGGTCCTCTCCCAGCTTTCATACCATAACACCGCAATATCCCGTAACCGGAATGCGGCCAACTCGACTGACTCGGTAGACGTGGCGTGCATAACCCTGAAGATTCTCTGCATCTGATCCAGAAAATCCTGGGGGTCCTCTGTTCGGTCCGTGCCTGTGAACTGTGGGGGATTCAGGGCTAAAAACTCTCGGACCCTCGAACTACCGGGCCCTCCTGATGATTCTGCAACTGTAGATGGCATTGGCTGACGCTGAGCAGCCATCATCTGTGCTAACAGAAATACAGCACTCCTAACCTCCTGATCAGAAGGAGTCAATATAGTGGCTGCTGAAGGTAATGTCGCCCCAAGTGGCTCCTGACGTGGTGGGGACTGCTGAGGAGGCTGGGATGATGCCTCTGTAGTGCCCTCTGATCGGGCTGTCTCCAAATGAGGGGGAGGCATCCTGCTGGTGCCCTCCCCTGCTGCAATGTCTAAGCTCCGACCAATGACGGGATGGCGCTGGTCTGACATTATCTGTAGCCAAAGAATATGGTAAGATTTTAGGAATTCAACCCTATACTGTACCGCTCTATAGCACGACTGAATCAGAATAAAAGACAACCATCCTATTGCAGCCTCCTACCCATAGTATGTGGTGCACAACACATCCATGGATAGGACTCTACTTAGCACGGCTTGCAGACTCCCTGGGATACGACCTGCTCTGATACCAAGTTTGTCACACCCCACCTTGGGGGGTATGACTGGCACCTGGTGCCCTACTAGGACCTGACCTGCTGAACTTGTTAAGCCTGCGCGCATCTGGCGCCTGGCTGGCTCTAACTCACATTCCTGGAAACAAAGGGCTATATGACGGCTGTAAATACAGCCCCCGTCCCATTGGCCTATAGCCTCCTGTACCTGCATTAGCAGCTGACCAGAAACATCGTAATTCAGGGAAACCTATGCGGGCCGACAAGGCCACCATGCTGTCTAGTTATCTGCAACTTAATCATAATATACTGAAAAGCTACATGACCGGCAAGGTCACCACTACTGGCAAACTATGGCCCCACACGGCCATTACAAAAGAAAGAAAGGAGTAAAGGCAACTATACAACTGCACGGCCTCACACGACCGGCTCATCTGACCACAGGGAATACATACAGACTGCAAGCTTCTAAGAAGAATAATAGAAATGATGGGGACAGGGCCCCGACCTACCCGTACTGTACAACAAAAGGAACTGAACTACACCTCTAGAAATTCAGTCTCTGGATGACAGGAGCTGAATATTCGACCGCTGATGGGGATCACGTGGTATCGCCTGCGCGTCTATGGGTACCTGCAGGCAAGTAATGCAGCGCCCCACTGGGCGTCAGTACCGCTGGTACTGAGTATGTAAAGCAACTGAAATAATATAACTGAAAACAACATCTGAAAGCAATAATATGACTGATGAAGCAGAAGTAGGAGGAATAACTTAACTGTCTGATGAAGTAGATCGTACCTGTTCTTACTGATATCGAAGGAAGTAGGAATCATACCTGGAGGCGTATCATTCTACTACCAACCCACTCGCGTCTAATATAACATAGCATAGCATACATAACATAACATAGCACACACAAACCTTACCCGGCCCCCATAAGCCGGGAGGTACAATCAACACAGAATCTATGCCCCTACCCCGGTCATCCCATCTCCTATAGTGGTTGTAAGCATCCTGCCGGTCCCTGGGTATGCACTTGGGCTCGCTGAGCCCCTGACTATAACTGTATCTGAGTCCGAAGGACTCTAAATCAACACCCCGGGCGTACCCGCTCGACGGGGGTGTATAAGGGCCGACCAAGGCACAATATGGGGAAACTGGCATCCCATCTTCGTCCCCTTGCGGGACGGCATATCACTCCGTAGAGAGACGTATCCTTGTCCTCTGGCAGACGAGTCGATACAGCTATTAACCCTGGGCGGTCAGGGATGCTAGGTAATCCAACCCCAATCAATACAATGGTCTCAACTAATCATGTTGTCTGTGTATCTCATAAGCTAAGATTAATAGGTGCAGGGTATCGTATAAATCACATACTGAGCTAATAATAGTAATCTGTAAGTGTCTGATACATGCTGAGACAGGTAAGTATAAATGTAAATATAGCCTCCTGTCAAACTGTACTGTGGTAAAAGTTATACGAGGAGGTGTTTCTGCTGAAAGCTATACTATTTACTAAGTTTCTGTGTTAACATAATTTTCTATTTCTAACATGCTTTCTAAACCATATACAGTTACTATTCTATATCTGGAATGCTTTACTGATACTGTACTACCTTGCGAGGTTTCAGCTAAACACAACAATATCTTAACATGGCATATTACCTCACATACTGAATATACTGGGCAACCTTAACCACTTACGCCGAATCTATATCGTACGGATAGGTATCGTACACATTACAACCCAAAACTTCTCATATTGCACCAATATTCAAAATAACGCGATAATCGATTTCTAAACATGCAACTGGTCTGTAAATTACTATACTGCTTTGGGGTTACTCAGCTTGCCGGGGAAACTTAACTTTACATACCTTATCTTTGAATATTCGTCCGTCGGACGAGGCTCGGCCGGTACTTCAGCTATTTTCTCCCAACTGCATTCATAAATACGTCAATAAATACTAAATACAACGTTATTGTAAAGAGCGACGTTACTTTCGATTTAATTTATAGCCTAAACTTAGGCTTATCGAAAGACGGTCAAAAACTCGCTATTTTTCAGCGGCCCAGAAGGGAGAAATATTTACTTCTCAGCTAGGAACACATAGACATTAATTTAGAGCAATTCTACTTACTTTAGTTCGGCGGCTCGCCTATTCGTCGGCCGTATTTTGCAAAACTAACTCCGTAGAAATGCTCTCTGCTGCTAAATACCTTGGTATCTAGGATTAATTTGGGTTTGGGTAGCGTTTGGCAGCGTAATCGGACGAAAATATTTAATTTTCTTCGTCTTCCCTCTGTTTACCTACGTTTTCTGGAATTTTATCAAGTATATAATGAACTCAAACCGCAGTGGGGGCTTTATATAGTTGGGCCTGGACAAGGGCAAAGTGTCACGGAGCCATCGCGGAGGCCTCACCTTCGTGACACGCTGCCATCGCGGAGGGGCTCTGCCTCGGCTCCTCCCGTGATGGTTCGACGGGTTTCTCGTCCGATCTTTTTCCCGGGCCTCTCCTTAGCACGTATGGCTTTCAAATATGCTTAACCAACGTGCGAATAGGTCGTCTAAGTGCCGAAAATTCTACGGGGTATAACATTTCTGACATTTAGTCAGCCTATTCGCATGTTGGTTGAGAGTTTTAGAATGCCATACATACGAGGAAAGGGCCAGGGGAAAGGCCGAACGAGTGCCAAGTTGGGATTTCGTGAGAGGAGGCCGAACCAAGCTGTCCAGAGGGGCAAAGTGGCACAGAGTAGAATCAGCGCGTTAGTGAACATGGCACAGAGCAGAATTAGTGTGTTGGCCAACGTGCCACGTTGCCTTGTCTGCTGCCTCAAGTATATAAGGGTCTGATACTTAGAAGTTAAGTTATAATTTATAAACCACGACCAACAGATGATAGGGATGAAGGAAAACATATAATTTTCATCTAATTACGCTACTAAACACCGTCCAAATCCAAATTAACTTCGGTTATCGAAGTATAAGACTGCAGGGAGCATTTCTACGGAGTTAGTTTTGTGAAATTCGCCCGGCGAATCGTTGTCCCGCCGAGCCAAAGTTGTTGAAATTGCTCCAAGGTTGTGTCAATACGACCCCAGGCTCAAAGTAAGCATTTCTCCCTTCTAGATTCTTAATAAATAACGAGGTTTCGATCGTGTTCCATAAAATTGAAATATAGTTAATATTTATATATAAAGTTTTCCTTTTTGCTAAATTTAGTGTTAAAATTAGTCCTATCTTTCCAGTATCACGATTTCAGTTGGGAAGAGCTATTGCATACTAATTGGAACCTGTCAGTTAATCAGAAATTGGCAATCGAGGTATGTTAAGGCATTTTCTTTCGACAACTTAGTTTCTTGAGCATGGTAATCCAGTATGAATCCCAGTAAAGCATGTCAGGAGTATGTTATCATGTCTAGTTGTTATTGTCAGTCGAGATGAATAAATTGTATTGTTTTAGGCTGGATTATACATGTATAGCTTCCGCGACCACCCCAGGGTTAATAGCTGTGTCGCCTCCTGCTAGGGGCGAGGATACGTCGCTCTACGGAGCGGCATGCCGTCCGCAAGGGATGAAGATGGGGATCCAAATCCTCATATTGCCGTGATTGGCCTTATACACACCCCCGCCGAGCGCTTACACCCGGGGTGTAGATATCAGGAGTCCTCCAGACTCAGGCATAACTATAGTCAAGGGTCGAGCGGGCCCAACTGTAGACCTAGGGGACTGGCAGGACGCTTATAGCTGGTAGTTGATTCCATATGACCTGGATAGGGGTATATAGATTGAGGTGTACTCACTAGGTCTAATAGGGGCCTAGGTGGGTTATTCGGTGCTGATTGTACCTTTTGGCTTATAGGAGCCATGTAAGGTTTATGTTGTTTTAGTTACAGATAGTTAGACAGTAGGACGCCTCGTTGTCAGGTATGACCCCTACCTTCCTTATCACAGTTATGTTTAGTACTGATTTCACTACTTCAGTCATTTTTCAGTCTGTTTCCTTTACTTTAGTTATTGTCAGTTCTATTTCCTTACTTTCAGTCATTTAAAGTTATTGCTTTACATACTCAGTACCTATGGTACTGACGCCCTCTTCTGGGGTGCTGCATTACTTGCTTGCAGGTGCAGATAGACGAGGAGCAGGTCCCTCGTAGTTCCACTTAGCCGTACAGAGCCATCAGCTCTTTTCTTCCGGAGTGTGTGTGATAGAGGTTTATTTCTTTTGTTTGTACAGTATGGGTAGGTCGGCGCCCTGTCCCAACCATCTTATTAGTCCTAGAGTCTTGCAGATTGCATTACTTCCCTGTGGTTAGTTGATATCTGTTGTGTGGGGCCTATATGTGTTTTAGATTACGTATTTTGGCCGTGTGGGGCCCTATTTTGCTGTTGATTGGTGACCTTGAGGTCACACGGCCCTATTTTGCTGTTGATTGGTGACCTTGAGGTCATAGCTCTGTTTAGCATCGGCTTTTACCTTCCAGTTGTAACTAGATATCATGGTGGCCTTGTCGGCCCGTATATGACTCCCTATGTTTGTTTGTCTCTCATTAGCTATTTATTTTCATAGGTGGACATAGGCCTTGTCGGCCCGGGGTAGTATTTATAGCCGCTATATAGCCCGTTGTTTTCTTGATTCTAGAATTAGAGCCAGCCCTGCACCAGAGATGCTTAGGCTCAGTCAGCTCAGCAGTTCAGATCCTAGTAGGGCACCAGGTGCCAGTCATGCCTCCTAAGGTGGGGCGTGACAAACTTGGTATCAGAGCAGGTCGTATCCCAGGAGTCTGCAAGCCGTGCTAAGTAGAGTCTTGTCTATGGATGTGTTGTGCACCACATACTATAGGTAGGAGGCTGCAAGGCATGATAGGATGGTTACTCTTTCTTCTTATTCAGTCGTGCTATAGACCGGTACAGTATAGGGTTGAGTCCCTAAGCTCATTATACTCTTTTGCTTGCAGAGAAATGTCGGACCAACGAAACCCTAGGACAGGCAGGAGGCTAGATGTAGCAGCGGGAGAGGGCACCAGCAGGGTGCCTCAGCCTTAGTCAGAATTGGCCCGATCTGAAGACGATACGGAGGTATCATCTCGACCTCCCTAGCAGTCTCCACCATGTCAGGAGCCGCTGGGGATGACTGGTGTGACGGCACCACCTCCGGAAATTTCTATACCCGTACCATCAGACCAGGAGGTCAGGAGCGCAGTGGTTATGCTACCACAGATGATGGTTGCTCAGCACCAGTCAGTGCCATCTACAGTTGCAGAATCATGAGGAGGGCCGGGTAGTTCGAGGGTCTGAGAGTTCCTATCACTAAGTCCCCCGCAATTCATAGGGACAGATCGGACCGAGGACCCTCAGGGCATCTTAGACTAGATGCAGATGATTTTGAGGGTGATGCGTGCTACGCCCATAGAGTCAGTTGAGTTGGAGGTATTTCGGTTACGGGACATCGCTGTATTATGGTATGAGAGTTGGGAGAGGTCTCAAGGGAGAGATGTTTCCCTTCCGACCTAGCCCACCTTCTCAGAGGCTTTCTTGGATCATTACTTACCATGGGAGTTTAGATAGGCCCGGGTTGATCAGTTCCTACACTTGGAGCAGGGGTCGATGAGTGTTCGGGAATATGCCATCTGGTTGGATTCCTTGGCTCGATATGCGCCAGCTTTTATGGACACAATGCCAGCCAGGGTACACCGCTTTATTATGGGGCTGAACCCAGAATATGTTATGACCCGCATCACAGCTACACTACCGGAGGATATGGATATCGCCCATGTGCAGGCTTTTGCTAAGAATATTGAGCGTATCAGACAGTGGAAATGAGAGATTAGGAGAACAATTCAGGAGCAGCGCCGTAGGGAGAGACCGGGTGAATTACAAGAGGAGTTCTAGAGAGGACCTAGGCCACAATTATTAGATAGGCCGCCTGATCTTGAGAAAATTTATATGCCCAAGTGATATTCAAAGGTGTCAGTTTTGCCTTGTTTATCGATTGATGTTTATACATTCTCATGTGATTTATAATAAAATGTGAACTTATACTAACCAACATGATTAGCATTGTTTTGCAGGTGAAATATAATTTTGGGAAGCTAAAATACATGTTGGGAGAGATCGGGGTTGGACTCAGATGTGAGCAAAGGAAAAAGCACTTGAAGGCACAAATTAAAGGGGCTCCGCGATGGAGCCGTGTCACGCTGCCATCGTGGATGCATTCTGCCTGGATGGTTAAATTATGCCTATTTCTAGTGGGGGTGCGCGTTGGGGCCGTGGTACGTTGGCCTAGCCCCGCGTTGCACGCCGTTCCACGTTGGGCCTAAGTACCTGGATGACTTAATTCCAGTAAGGGTCCGCGTCGGTGGCGTGTCACGGAGGCAGTGCTCCGCGATGCACTCCGTGACACGTTGCTTGTTATTCCGGGAAAAATTCCCACAAGTATAAATAGAACACTTAGGTTCATTTTTAATTATTCTGACTTGGTGGAGCAAGAACGTGGGTTACAGGCAGTTGAGGGGACGAAAATCTCAGGGTTTTTCTCTATCTCCTTCTTCTTTATTTCAATTGCTTGTATGATTAACACTCATTTAACGATGTTTAATCCACAAATGAGTGGCTAAATCCCCTTCTTGTTGAGGTTAAGAACAATTGTATTGAAATGTGATTATTGATTATTTGGTTTTTCATCTTTCTTCCATGGTTGTTCTATTCATTCTTGTTCTTACTGCATTAATGTGTGGCCAATATTAATGTATATCTAAAAAGTCCGGTTTCACTCGAGAGAGCAAGAAATTGGAAAGTTGTGAATTGATAGGATATGATCCTTTCTTAGTTTGGGAAAATTGAGAATTGATTTACCTTCAGGATAGAAATATACCTGAAAGTCGTATTACTCAATTAAGGAATCGGTTTTGTAAGGCTAGAACATGAATTTCGTTTTATCACAGAAATATAGGTGGACGGTTCATGATTCTTAAGTTGGGTTAAATACGAGAGTTTTAATCCATTAGCGATAATTCTTGACTAGCAACCGGAGGAAAGATTAACCAAATTGAATCGATAATTTGTTTCTTTACAGGTTCATTTAACCTCAGCATGCTCATATTCATAGTTCAGACTCAAATTGTATATTCGTTTTATAATTAGCATAAAATTAGAAACCAAAGTACCAAACTCTTCTTCACACTGTTGTCTGCATTTTTAGAGTTAAAGTATAGTGACACTTGAGTAGATTGTTACCCTAGCCCAGTCCCTGTGGGATCGATACTTGGCTTACTTAAGCCACTTTACTACTTGTTCGACCACGTGCACTTGCGTGTAGCTATATACCCAAAAGCACCGAACAAGTTTTTGGCGCCGTTGCCGGGGGTTGGCAATTGGTAAATTTTTCTTAAGTGTTAGTTTACTATTTCTTCTTAGTGTTGACAACTTAGTCTTAGCCTATATTTTTGCAGATACTAATTTCTGTTGAACACTGGCAAGAAACAAGGAGCTGGTGGACTCATATTTAGAGCCTGAAAGATAATTTCATCGTCAAAGGAGAGAAGCTCTAGAGAGAAAGCTGCAGTTGCTCAGACAAACAATCATGGAGCAACAACAGAATCCACCAGTTGTAAGGGCAATGCTAGTGCCCGAGGAAATGGCAGCTAGGCTGGTTCGCGAGGTGGCAATACCACATGCTAACAATGTCACATCTAGCATTCGCAAACCTGAGCCAGGAGGGAGGTTCGAGCTCAAACAAAACATGGTGCGATTGCTGCACACCAGCGGGCAGTTCACAGGTCTCCCTCATGAGGATCCACAGCAGCATCTCCAAAATTTTTTGGAGATAAGTGACACTTACATCCTCACTGGAGTGTCATCAGATTATGTCAGGCTTACATTGTTCCCATTTTCACTGTTGGGAGAAGCCAAGAGGTGGTTGAAAGCTGAGCCACCCAGTTCTAGTACTATGTGGGATGATCTTGCAAGGAAATTCTTGATACAATATTTTCCATCTGGTAAGACAGCAAAACTTAGAAGTCAAATTCTAAGTTTTAAACAGAGAGATGGAGAGAATCTGTATCAGGCGTGGGAGAGATTCAAGTCTATGTTGCGGGATTTTCCTCATCATCACCAATCCAATGATGTGCTGGTGCACACTTTTATAGAGGGTTTAGAACCCCACACAAAAATCTTGCTAGACTCAGCAGCTGGGGGACAAGCATCGGAGAAAACTTATGAGGAGCTGTATACCTTGTTAAATCGTATTTCATAGGGAAATCCGGAGTGGAATGCTGATTCATCAAGAGGAGGAGCAAGGAAAGCAGCAGGAGTCCTAGAAGTGGATGGTTTTACAGCTATTGCTGCACCGATAGCTGCTTTACAGAATCAACTCAACACCCACTTCAGTAACTTGACCATGAACCAAGCTCAAGCCCTAGTGAATGTAGTGCAGCAGATGTGGTGTGAAGTGTGAGTGAGTAATGAGCACTCAGCTGAGTGTTGTGGAGCAAATCTTGATTCGGTGAACTTTGTGGGAAATGTATAGAAGAACAACCACCTACAGTATGGCAACAACTACAATTCCAACTTGAGGAATCACCCGAATTTCTCTTAGGGTAGCAACAACAATCAAGGGCAGAGTTCGAGTCCAGGGGCACAGAGGAATCAAGGAGGGCAGCAGAACTATCAGGCACAATATAGAAACAACAATGCACCTCCTCCACCACCATGACCCAGCATTGACAAGATGTTCAAGAAAATGATAGCTAACCAAGCTCAATTGCAGGCTGACTATGTGAAATTGGCAGCCGAGGTAAAGAACAACCAGTTAGCTACTAAGGCATTGGAGTATCAATTTGGGCAATTTGCTGGAGCCCAAAACACCAGGCCTAGAGGAGGACTCCCGAGCGACACAGATCCCAAGCCCAAGCAAGTGAATGCAGTGACCACAAGGAGTGGTTTGCAGCTTAAAGAGGTGGAACCAGAAAGACCACCTCAACAATCAGGAGCAGCAGAAGTTGAGAGGGAGCAACTTGATGAGAGGGGGAAGAAAAAGGAGGCTGAATAAGAAAGACCACCACCCCCATTCCCTCAAAGATTAAAGAAACACAAGGAGGAGGCGTGTTTCAAGAAATTCATGGAGGTGCTGAAACAGGTACATATTAACTTACCTCTTGTTGATGTTTTGCAGGGAGTGCCGAAGTATGCAAAGTATATTAAGGACATTATGGCGAACAAAAGTCGGTTGACTGAGTATGCTACAGTGGCTCTCACGGAGGAGTGCACTTCCCGGATACAAAATCGGTTGCCCACAAAGCTGAAATATCCTGGGAGCTTTGCTATACAAATTACAATTGGGCAAAGTATCCGAGCTCACGGATTATGTGATTTGGGAGTGAGCATTAATTTGATGCCGTCATCGGTATTCAAGAAGTTGGGTCTAGGGAGTCCTAGACCAACAACATTCATATTGCAACTAGCGGATCGTTCCTTAGCGAGACCTAATGGCATTATAGAGGACGTGCTGGTGCAAGTGGGCTCCTTTATCTTCCCGGTAGATTTCGTCGTGCTGGATTTTGAGCCAGACACGGAAGTCCCATTTATTTTGGGACGTCTTTTCATGCCAATCGGGAAAGGGTTGATTGATGTAGCTGCAGGACAACTAACTAATTGAGCACACGACAAGGTGGAAGGGTTTGATGTATACAAGTCCACCAAGCTCTCGATTGTGTACGAGGAACTCTCGGTGATCAACGTGATTGATCGAGTTGATGATGCACAGATAGTTGAGTCATGAGAGTTGTTGGGAAAACCACCGGAAAGATGTAAGCATTACTGGGGTGAGGAAGGTGGTCGAGAGAAAACGTCCGTCACCCTAGAAGATGACTGAGCTTAAGGACGTCGAGCCACGATGGTAAACCAGGCGCTGCACGGGAGGCAACCCATGAAATTTTCTGTGTAAAATGTGAATAGATTTCGTAGAAAAAGGAAAAATGAAAAAAGAAAGAGAAAAAGAGAAAAAAATAATTAAAAACAAAATTTTTATATTTGTTAATTTTTTTTTTATTTTTTTTGTGAAACCAATGATTCTAACAAATTTCTTGTTGTAAGATGAATTTCAGGTTGAACGGAGGATAAATATGCAAAGAATCGCAAAGGAAAAATTGAGGTATGAAAAATAATCAAAAGTGGCAAAACAGTGAGCCCACGCGATGGATCCGCGTCACGGAGGAGGGCCTCCGCGTTACCCTCTGTGACACATTGAAGGTATTCTGGAATTTTTACAAATTCCAGAACACCTGCGCGATGGCTCTGTGTCACGGAGGCATGCTGCGGGTTACCCTCCGTGACACGTTGAGGTGTATTTCGCGATGGGTCACACCGGGTCGCCGGGTGACCCGCGCGAAAAACCCCCCTTTTAACCCTGATTTTGCCTCATTGTTTCCCATTCCTCATCTCCTCCGCGACAATCAACCCAAAAATCCCCCTTCCCCAACGTGAAACGGCCCAGGAGTTCAATTTTATCAACATTTCTTCGATATTATCGAATTTAAGGTATGTTTGTTAACTTCATCTCATTTCTTACCTTATTTTTTCGATTTTTAGCATAAGAAGTGAAGAAACCTTGCCCTAAGTAGAAATTAAGTTTAAATTCAATTGAGTTATTGTTGATGGAAGTTCGTAGAATCATCGTGATTGCATGAACTCGAAAATTACATAGCTTGATAGGATTTTTAATAAAAGCATAGCTAGGGCTTGAATTTGAGTGTGAAACGGAAAAATTGAGTTGAACTTTGGAATTATAGCTGGGTTGTTTATATTGGATGAGATGAGTCGGTTGTGCTAACTGTAATAAGCTAAAAGACCAACGGATTTCTGGGTTAAGGAAATTGTGGAAATTACAAGAAATGGATGAATTATATGGATTCATGTAGATAATTTTTTTTCTTGTTTCTTTGTTCTCCTTGCTAAGTGCTATGTGATTGAAGGTTATCGATGGTTATTATTGTGATTAGCTGTACGAAGTCTGGGTAATACATAGAATGTATACCGTCGAATTCTCTGAATGCACTAAGCATATGTGTTATATTTTGTTGCTTGTTTGTGAAAATAGGTACGATCTTGCCGTAATGTTATGATTTTGAGTGTGGGGTAGCCTAGCTTAATCTAACGTTAGTCGAAGCTAATTTTACTTGGCTTAACATTGGACTTGTCTGTTTGGTTTGACAGGAACAATGGCAAGCAGGCAAGATAAGGGAAAAGACGCATCAACATCAGGCGCCGGAAGAAAAAGAATTATGCTGGGAACAGCAGTCCCAGCAGCACCAGCGGTTCCACGTGGCCAACGCCATCAATATGGAACCAGATGGGTGACAAAGGAGGGGAAGAAATGGTACGCGAAGCATAAGGAAAGCAAATACTTCCCCGAAGAACACATTGCTAGGGAACCGTTGGCACAGGAGTTCCCCAGGATTGTCCACAGGATCGAGGCAGCCGGGCTGAATTTCATCTTTGAAGATCCCAAGGAATGCAACTTGCACTTGATTCGGGAATTCTACGCCAACTGGAACCTGACTCTCAGAAGCCACACCATCAAGATAAGGGGGCAAATAGTCACTTTTAAGCCCCACCACTTTAATGCTATCTTAGGGGCGCAGGAAACAGACGCCCATGTGCTTCGACAGCCGAATATCACTCCACCATATGCGGACATCAGACGCACTTTGTGTGGAACCCGGTCTACAGCACGTTGGAGCAGGCATAAGGAGAGGGGCTATCATCAGACCTTGCCCTACTCATAGATGAACAAGGAAGCCAGGATATGGCTGAAGATCGTGTATGCTTAGCCAGAATCAGCGGGTTGGCCAACGTGCCACGTTGCCTTGTCTGCTGCCTCAAGTATATAAGGGTCTCATGCTTAGAAGTTAAGTTATAATTTATAAACCACGACCAGCAGAGGATAGGGACGAAGGAAAACATATAATTTTCATCCAATTACGCTGCTAAACGCCATCCAAATCCAAATTAACTTCGGGTATCGAAGTATAAGGCTGCAGGGAGCATTTCTACGGACTTAGTTTCATGAAATTCACCCGGCGAATTGTCGTCCCACAGAGCCAAAGTTGTTGGAATTGGTCCAAACTAGTGTCAATATGATCCCAGGCTCAAAGTAAGAATTTCTCCCTTCTAGATTCTCAAGAAATAATGAGGTTTCGACCGTGTTCCATAAAATTGGAATATAGTTAATATTTATATATAAAGTTTTCCTTTTTGCTAAATTTAGTGTTAAAATTAGTCCTATCTTTCCAGTAATATGATTTCAGTTAGGAAGAGCTATTGCATACTAATTGGAACCTGTCAGTTAATCAGAAATTGGCAATCGAGGTATGTTGAGGCATTTTCTTTCGACAACTTAGTTTCTTCAGCATGGTAATCCAGTATGAATCCCAGTAAAGCATGTTAGGAGTATGTTATCATGTCTAGTTGTTATTGTCAGTCGAGATGAATAAATTGTATTGTTTTAGGCTGGATTATACATGTATAGCTTCTGCGACCACCCCAGGGTTAATAGCTGTGTCGCCTCCCGCCAAGGGCGAGGATACATCGCTCTACGGAGCGGCATGCTGTCCGCAAGGGATGAAGATGGGGATCCAAATCCTCATATTGCCGTGATTGGCCTTATACATACCCCCGCCGAGCGCTTACATTTGGGGTGTAAATATCAGGAGTCCTCCGGACTCAGGCATAGCTATAGTCAAGGGTCGAGCGGGCCCAACTGCAGACCTAGGGGACTGACAGGATGCTTATAGCTGGTAGTTGATTCCATATGACCTGGATAGGGGTATATAGATTGAGGTGTACTCACTAGGGCTAATAGGGGCCTAGGTGGGTTATTCGGTGCTGACTGTACCTTTTGGCTTATAGGAGCCATGTAAGGTTTATGTTGTTTTAGTTACTGATAGTTAGACAGTAGGACGCCTCGTTATCAGGTATGACCCCTACCTTCCTTATCACAGTTATGTTTAATACTGATTTCACTACTTCAGTCATTTTTCAGTCTGTTTCCTTTACTTTAGTTATTGTTAGTTCTATTTCCTTACTTTCAGTCATTTAAAGTTATTGCTTTACATACTCTGTACCTATGGTACTGACGCCCTCTTCTGGGGCGCTGCATTACCTGCTTGCAGGTGCAGATAGACGAGGAGCAGGTCCCTCGTAGTTCCACTCAGCCATACAGAGCCATCAGCTCCTTTCTTCCGGAGCATGTGTGATAGAGGTTTATTTCTTTTGTTTGTACAGTATGGGTAGGCCGGGGCCCTATCCTGACTATCCTATTACTCCTAGAGGCTTGCATATTGCATTACTTCCCTGTAGTTAGTTGATATCGGCTGTGTGGGACCCATATATATTTTAGATTATGTGTGTTGGCCGTGTGGGGCCCTATTTTACTTTTGATTGGTGGCCTTGTAGGTCATAGCTCAGTTTAGCATCGGCTTTTACCTTTCAGTTATAATTTGATATCACGGTGGCCTTGTCGGCCCGCATAGAACTCCCTATGTTTGTTTGTCTCTTGTTAGTTGTTTATTTTCACAGGTGGCTATAGGCCTTGTCGGTTGAGGGTTGTATTTATAGCTGCTATATAGCCCGTTGTTTTCTTGATTCTAGAATTAGAGCCGGCCCTGTACCATAGGTGCTTAGGCTCAGTTAGCTCAGCAGATCAGGTCCATGTAGGGCACCAGGTGCTAGTCATGCCTCTGAAGGGGGGCGTGACATTTTGGAGAGCAATTCTTGAGATCAACACTTAGTTTTCTCAATTGTTCTTGATTTTTCTCATCAATACTAAAAGAACATTTTCTTTCAATTATTATTGTAAGTATTTAATTATGTATTTGTCTATAAGTACTAATTACAATCTTACAATAATGAGAGGGTAAAACCTCCACAACTACAGTTGTAGGAAGCATGGTGGATTAACGAAGTAGGGTAACACAAAGTGATTCGAAACCAATGCTTAATTCTTGTATTGTATTATCATCATCTTTAAATATTTCTTAACTGTGCGCAACGTTAGGAATTACCTGAATTCTTTACTTGCTTCAACCTTAAGAAGTACAGATTAGGAAAAGAGAATTGCAACAGAGGCTAGATTTTTATGATCATTGTATGACTTGAGTTGCGGCTGCAAGAAATTTAATTTGGAACATATTTATAATAGTTAGTTTGAAATCTCTCATGAGACCTGTGTAATACCCCAAAAGTGCCTAAGACTAGACTAGAAATTTGAAATGAAAAAGTAGCAGAAATCAGAGATTTCTTATCAGAACGAGTTGTGGTACGGGTCATTGGTGGGACTAACTACCCGTTGGAAGTGCCCGTAGTGAGAATCTGTAGAGTAGGTTGGGAAGTAACGGGTCTCAAGATGACCCGTTGGTTGAAGTAACGGGTCGTTGGAATGAGTCGTTAAAAGGATGGTCTTGGACAAAGAAGGCTGGCATGAGTTATGGGACACTCATTTTTGGGAACAATGAGTCATTGTAAGTGTCCATTAGGAGGAGTTCCTGAAGATAAGCAGTGGTGGTAACAGCTAGAAACGACGAGTTGTGGGGTACTAGTAACGACTCGTCCTAACCAGTCGTTGTTGGGGACCTGAGTTGGAATATAGCAAGGTAACGGGAGGTAGTAATGGGTCATGGTTTTGAGTAAAGATCCATTCTATTGAGTTGTTGTGTCAGGATTAGAGAATTTAAAAATTGATAGAAAAAATAACGAACAGATACCACGAGTCATGGTAGCAAAGAACAACCCGTTGGACCAGTCATTGTCATCGGCACTGCAACTTTTCCAAGTCTTTTATGAATGGTATTTTCATGATTTCTAAGCCCTAAGGTCCTAAACTACATCATTTTAAGCTTCGTTAGTAGGGTTTTAAGGGGGGATAAACCTATTCTAAGAATCCCCACTCCATACATGCAACCTAGAGCCTTCCTTGCAGATTAAGTTTGAAAGATTTCATCAAATTCTCACCAAATTCCTTTGGTCTTTCAAGTAGGAGTGTGAAATTGATTTACCTAGGAATCTCGGGCTATGAATGAGGGTTCCTTTCACTTTCTTGCTCTAAATTCTTCTCAATTCCATGAATTTCAATTCTAGATGCTTGTTTAATGATCTTATGGGGTTTATTCTAGTTCTAGTGAAATTCTCTATGATCTATCTATGGGTCAATTACCTTCATGTATCAAAGTATGTTTTATGATATATAGGAAGATTTTCTAGCTATTTTGGTTATTAATTTATAATTTCAAATTTTAATTAAATAATGCCTAATTTTGTATGCTTCATGAAAAGTCAAGTTATGGATTCATTCTGACATTGATCTTTATCATCCCGATTATTATTTATGTTTTATGATATGATTTCTCTCAAATACTTATCATGGATTTATGAAATTTCATTTTATATATGTTTGACAAAAATGCATGAATTTCATGATTTATGGATTTATGACTCTTGGATGATTCACGGGCCCTTATTCATGGCTAATCATGTATTTCAAGTGGGATGCATTATGTTATTATTTATTTGGCCATGAACATCAAGAATGATTTTACGGTTACTATATGATCCCTACTGTGCATTTTTTGGGAATAGTGTCTAGCACTGAGTAGCCTAGCATTCAAAGAACTACAATGGTGTCTCAAAACTACGTGCCACCGTATGTTTATATATATCAAAATGATAATGGAGCCCTTTTTCGTGATATCTCATAATGCACGTCCCTTTCCTGGCAAGCTTGGGACGGCTCTGACCACTTGAGCAAGATAGTTGGGGCATCATCTAAGCTCTATCATGAAGGTGTCGATTGTGACAAGTCCTCCCATTGTTCCTCATGATTTATGCATTTTACTTTAGCCCAAGTCATGTTTAAATGAAGCTTTTCACCTATGATTATGATTACGACTGATTTATGAATGTTTTAAAAACCTTGAGCCCTTATGTTTACTTATTATATTTATGTTACATCATGTTGTCGTACTCTTATGAACCCTTATGTTTTTTGACTTTCCGTTTTTACTTACCTTGCATACTTAATACATTTCAATTACTGACCGCATACTCTATGCTATATCGTTTCATGATACTAGTCCAAAGGATCAGTCTCAACTGCATCATTAGCCCCTTCTTACCTCTCAGACATGTCCAGCTGGTGTTGGTGAGTCCTCATCTTTCGAGGACTTTTAGAGATCTATAGTTTTCTATGTTATTTAAGTTTTAGACTTTGTCGAGCTAGTTGGGAGTGCTGTCCCATCAGCTCATTAGGTATGTTAGAGGCTTTTCAGACATTATGTAGAAATCATCTTGTCATTGCTGATTCAATCTAACTTGATATATATATATATATATATATATATATATATATATATATATATATATATATATATATATATATATATATATATATATATTTATGTAGACATCCTCTATTATGTTTGTTAGACTTCCACATTATTATGTTTAGTTTAGTTGTTATGTTCATGCCATAGGTCGACTTGGAGCCTATCGGGGTTTCTTATCCCTTGTATCGATTTGGGTCTACATTTAGATCATGACAAACTTTGTATCAAAGCTTTAGATTTCGAAGTGTCCTAGGGTGTCTGAAAGACGTGTTAAGTGGAGTATTTTTTTCATAGGTGTGAAGTGCGTCACACTTATGACAAAGAGACAACGAGACGTTTAATAAATATTCCCCTTTTTCTATGATCTATTTCATGCGATGAACTGTCTCTCTATCCTTCTAACTCGTGCTATACGCATTTATAGAATCATGCCTCCTCGTGAAGTTAACAAAAGAAGAAACGAAAATGGAAATGGCCATTAGAATGGCAATAGAGATGGGCACCAGTAAGCCCCACCAGCCCATGAGAATCATGTACCCAAGAAGGTTGCCCAGGTAGAGTTCAGGACAGCCATACAGATGCTAGCTTAGGCCTTTGACTACCCAGGTCAATCAATAAGCGGTAGTGCATGTCCCTCAGAAGGGGAATGCGGCGGTGGAAAGAGTCAGAGACTTTCTGAGGATGAACCCTCCATAGTTTCTTAGGTCAAAGATGAACGAGGATCCACACGAGTTCATTGATGAGGTTCTGAAGATCACCTAGATCATAGGGGTGACTGGAGAGGAGTGCGCCGATCAAGCCTCATATAAGTTGAAAGGGGTTGCGCACATCTGGTTCAAACAATGAAAGGATAGCAGGACAGTTGGAGCAGGCCCTATTGGTTTGGAGGAGTTTCATGCCGCATTTATGGATCGGTTCTTCCCTTGGGAGATGGGGGAGATTAAAATAGCAGAGTTGGTGAACCTGAAGTAAGGTAACATGACAATCTAGGATTATGCTTTTGAGTTCACTCGTTTGTCCAAGTATGCACCAGAGCTAGTGACTAATCAGAGAGCTCGGGTGAGCAGGTTTATACATAGAGTGGCGGACTAACTAGACAAGGATTGTAGGATCGCATGCTTCATCAGGATATTGATTTTTCTTGGATGGTTCTGCACATCTAGAAGATAGAGATGGTGCATCTGAAAGATAAAGAAGCCAAGAGGGCCAGGACAGACAATTATGGGTTCTCTCAGTTGAGATCGGGAGGTGAACATTGCCACCAGTCTCATCATAGGTTATTAGCTCCAGCCCCATCCTTGGCCAATTGCCCATCCATACCGTAAGGTAATCAGAGAAGAAGGCCTCAGGTTCGAGGGAACAAAGGAGCATGCAGATAGAGCGCACCTTACCAGCCTGTGGGAAGTGTGGCAAGATTCATACGCGAGAGTGCTTGATGGGATCAGATATCTATTTTGGGTGTGGTAGATCTACCCACATGCGCCAAGAGTGTCCCTTGGATAGAATGGATGATGGTAGAGGCCATGCTCAGGCTACGAGATCAGCAGCAACACTAGCACGCCTAGCCCAACATGGTGCATCCACTAGTCCAGGTGGCGGCCAGTGCCAAAACAGGTTTTATGCCCTTGCATCCCACTAGATGTAGGAGATTTCACCAGATATGGTTACCGGTATATTACGAGTGATCCACCTTGATCTATACGCATTGTTAGATCCAAGGGCTACTTTATCGTTTTTGATGCCTTATGTTGCTAGTAGTTTTGGAGTCAGCCCCGAGATTTTATCAGAACCCTTCTCAGTTTCTACTCCAGTCAGTGATTCGGTTAAGTTTAGCGGGTATATAAAAATTTCCCTGTCACAATCCTTCAGAAAGTTACCTCAACAAATTTAGTAGAGTTAGCCATGATCGATTTTAGTATCACCTTCGGCATGGATTGGTTATATGCATGTTATTCCTTAGTCAATTGTAGAACCAATGTAGTAGAGTTCAGATTTTTTGGTGAACAAATCTTAGAGTGGAAGAGTAGTTCAGCTATGCATGTAGGTCGCTTCATTTCCTACCTAAAGGCTAGAAAGATGATTTCTAAGGGTTGCGTGTACTATCTAGTTAGGGTTAAGGATGCTATGTCCGAGACCTCGAGTATCTAGTAAGTCCATGTAGTGTGTGAGTACCCGGAAGTGTTTCCAGATGATTTACCGAGAATCCCTCCCGAGTGAGAGATTGATTTTGGTATTGACCTTCTTCCCAATATGCAACCTATATATATTCCTCCTTACAGAATTGCTCCAGCCGAGCTAAAGTAGTTGAAGGATCAGCTGAAGGATCTTCTAGAAACGGGATTCATCAGACCTAGCAAATCCCCATGAGCTGCACCGATTCTCTTTGTCAAAAAGAAGGATGGTTCTCTTCGTATATGTATTGATTGTTAGCAATTGAACAAGGTCACAATCAAGAAAAGGTATCCCCTCCCCGGGATGGATGATCTATTTAATCAGCTTCAGGGGGCTAAGTACTTTTGGAAGATAGACCTCAAATAAGGATATCATCAGCTCAAGGTTCAGGAAAGTGACATTTCGAAGACAACCTTCAGGACTCGGTATGGTCATTATGAGTTTGTAGTTATGTCGTTTGGACTAATGAATGCTCCTATAGCTTTTATGGATTTTATGAACAGGGTTTTCAAGCCATATTTGAACATGTTCGTGATTGTGTTTGTAAATGATATTCTCATATACTCTTAGAGCGAGAAGGAGCATGCCGCTCATTTGGGTGAGGGCTATAGACTCTTAAGGATCACCGGTTGTATGCTAAATTCAGCAAATGTGAGTTTTGGTTAAACTCAGTGGTGTTTTTAGGTCATGTGGTGTTAAGCGAGGGCGTACAGGTGGACTCTCAAAAGATAGAAACGGTGATTAATTGGCCTAGACCGGTGAATCCTTTGGATATCAGGAGTTTCTGGGTTTAGCTAGTTATGATCGGCGATTTGTTGAGGGGTTTTTATCCATTGCATCCCCATTGACTAACTTGACCCATAAGAAAGTGAAATTTCAATGGTCGGAGGCTTGTGAGAAGAGCTTCCAATACTGGAAGACTCGACTCACCTCAGCAGTAATGTTGACCCTACCTGAGGGTATCGATTGGTTTGTGGTATATTATGATGCTTCGAGGATCGTCCTTGGTTATGTATTGATCCAGCATGGTAAAGATATAGTCTACGCTTGCAGGGAGCTAAAGGTCCATGAAAAGAACTACCCAACTCATGATCACGAATTGGCGGCGGTCGTATTTTCCTTGAAGGTTTGGAGACACTATTTGTATGGGGTCCATGTGGATGTGTTTATGGACCACAAAAGCCTACAATACATGTTTACTAAAAGGATCTGAATCTACGCCAGAGGAGGTTTTTAGAGCTATTGAAGGACTATGATATGAGTGTCCTTTATCATCCGTGCAAGGCAAATGCGGTGGAAGAAACTCTTAGTAGGCTTTCCATAGAGAGTGTGTCCCATGTAGATGAGGAGAGGAAAGAGTTAGTTAAGGATATGCACTGACTTACACGACTAGAAGTTTGTCTGGTTGACTCGACAGATGGTGGTGTCATTGTTTAGAATGGATCAGAACCATCTTTGGTGACCAATGTTAAGGCTAGAAAGATGAGGATCCTATTTTAGTGAAGTTGAAGGCAGCCGTTCAGAATCAGAAAGTAGAGGTCTTCTCCAAAGAGGGAGATGGTGTGCTCCGATATCAAGGTCATTTGTATGTACCAGATGCTTGTGACTTCAGGGAGCGGATGTTGTATGAAGCTCATGGTTCCAGATATTCTATTCATCCAGGTGCCATCAAGATGTACCGTGACCTACGGAAAGTTTATTGGTAGAATGGAATGAAGAAGGACATAGCAGAGTTTGTTGCTAAGTGCACGAATTGTCAATAGGTGAAGGTTGAGCATTAATGACCAGGAGGTGTGCTTCAAGAAATTAGTATCCCTACTTGGAAGTGGGAGGAAATCAATACGAACTTCATTACGGGGTTTCCTCGTACACACTGATAGTATGACTCTATTTGGGTGGTAGTGGACAGGTTGACTAAAGCAGCACATTTCCTACCAGTCAAATCTATCCGATTCAGTGGAGGATTATGCTATGTTATACATTTGGGAGTTAGTTCGGTTGCATGGAGTGCCCTTTTCCATCATATTAGAAAGAGGTACTCAATTTATCTCCCAATTTTGGAGATCGTTTCAAAAGGGACTTGGTACTCAGGTAAATGTTAGCATAATATTTCACCGGCAAAAAGATGGTCAGGCGGAGTGGACTATTCAGAATCTTAAGGATATGTTGAGAGCATGTGGGATTGATTTCAAGGGTAGTTTGGATGATCATTTGCCTATCATTGAGTTTGCATATAACAATAGCTACCATTCTAGTATTCAGATGGCTCCATTTGAGTCTCCTTATGGGCGGAGGTGTCGGTCACCTATTGTTTGGCTTGAAGTCGGTGAAGCTCGATGATAGGACTAGATTCAGTCTATGAGGCCATGGAGAAAGTTCATCTTATAAGAGAAAGGTTGAAAACAACTCAGAGTCGTCAAAAGTCCTATGCGGATGTGAGAAAGATGGAGCTTGAGTTTTAAGTTGATAATTGGGTGTTTCTGAAGGTATCACCCATGAAGGGAGTGATAAGGTTCGGAAAGAAAGGGAAACTCAATCCCTATTATGTTGGTTCGTACAGGATTGTTAAACGGGTTGGCAAGGTAGCGTATGAGTTGGAGTTGCCCTCAGAATTAGCTTCAGTTCATCCAGTTTTCCATGTATCGCTCTTAAAGAAGTGTTTGGGTGATCCAACTCTAGTTATTTCGGTGGACAGTGTCAGTGGGAAAAATAGCCTTAGTTATGAGGAGGTTCCAGTAGAAATACTTTATTGTCAGATTCGTAAGCTAAGGAACAATGAAGTAGCCTCAGTCAAGGTTTTGTGGAGGAATAAACATTTTGAGGGGGCCACATGGGAAGCTAAAGAATATATGATGGCTAAATACCCGCATTTATTCCCTCGGGGCTTAGTTACAGCTTGTGGTATTAGCTTCCTCCTTAGTATCCTATTCAGTTTCATGTTCAGTTAATGTTTCCCCAATTTACTTCATGTCAATGTATGTGTGTGTGATTTATGAATTCAGTTCAGTCATGCATTCTAGTCCAGAGTCAGTTACTACATCAAGTTTCAACTTAAATGCTCAGTATTTGGCATGGTAGTTGCATTTTCCCAGCTTTTCAGTATGTTTACCCATATTTGAGAATAAATGTTTCCATGGGGGAGATATTGTAATACCGCAGAAGTGCCTAAGACAAGACTCAGGATTTGAAATGAAAAAGTAGTAGAAATCTGAGATTTCTTCTTAGAACGAGTTGGTGGGACTAACGACCTGTTGGAAGTGCCCGTGGTGAGAATATGCAGAGTATGCTAGGATGTAACGGATCTCAAAATGACCAATTGGTTGAAGAAACGGGTCGTTGGAATGAGTCGTTAGGTGGATAGTCTTGGAAAAAGAAGGTTGGCACGAGTCATGCGATGACTCTTTGTTGGGAACAATGAATCATTGTAAGATTCCATTAGGAGGAGTTTCAGAAGATGAGCAATGGTGGTAATGGCCAAAAACAACGAGTCATGGGAACTAGTAAAGACTCTTCCTAACCAGTCGTTGTTGGGGACCTGAGTTGGAATCTAGTGAGGTAATGGGAGCCAGTAATGGGTCTCCATTTGGAGTAACAACCCATTCTGTCGAGTCGTTGTTTTGGGAACATAGAAGTTAAAAAGTGATAGAAAAAGTAATGGACGGATACTATGAGTCGTGGTATCAAAGAATGACCCGTTGGACCAGTCATTTTCACTGGCAGTGTAGATTTTCTAGATTTTTCATTAAGGGTATTTTAATCTTTTCTAAGCCCTAAGGTCCTAAACTATTTCGTTTTGATCTCAGTTAGTAGGGTTTTTAGGGGGGATAAACCTATTCTATGAATTCCCACTGCATGCATGCAACCTAGAGCCTTCCTTGAATATCAAGTTTGATGTATTTCATCAAATTCTCTCAAAATTCCTTTGGACTTTCAAGTGGGAGTGTGAAATCAATTCACCCAGGTATGTGAAGCTATGAATTAGGGTCCCTTTCACTCTCATGCTTTAAATTCTTCTCAATTCCATGAATTTCAATTGTAGATTCAAGTTTCATGATCTAATGGGGTTTATTCTAGTTCAAATGAAATTCTCTATGATCTATCTATGGGTCAATTCCCTTCGTGTATCAAAGTATGTTTTATGATCTATGGGAAGATTTTATAGCTATTTTGGTTATTAATTTATATTATCAAATTTTGATTAAATTATGCCCAATTTTGTATGCTTCATGAAAAGTAAAGTTATGGATTCACTATGATCTTGATCTTAATTAGCCAATTATAATTTATGTTTTATGATACGATTTCTCTCGAGTACTTATCATGGATTTATGAAATGTCAAGTCACACATGTTTTACAAAAATGCATGGCTTTCATTTTTATGGATTTATGCCTCTTGGACGATTCACAGGCCCTTATTCATGGCTAATCATGTATCTCAAGTGGGATCCATTATGTTATTATTTATTTGTCCATGAACTTCATGAATGATTTTACGGTTACTATATGAGCAATAATGTGCATGTTTTTGAGGGCAGAGTCTAGCACCAAGTAGCTCGACTTTCAAAGGACTACATCTGTGTCTTAGAACTACGTGCCATCTTAGGTTTATTTATATCCAAATGTTAATGCATCCCCTTTTCGTGATATCACATACTGCATGTCCCTTGCCTGGAAAGCCTGGGACGACTCTGCCCACTTGAGCGAGATAGTTGGGGCATCACATAAGCTCTATCAGGATGGTTTCGGTTATGAAGAGTCCTCCCATTGTTCCTCATGATTTATGCATGGTTATGTTTATGTTGCTTTGGCCCAATTCATGTTTAAATGAAGCTTTTCACAATTGATTATGATTACGACTTTTTTATGAATGTTTTGAAAACCTTGAGCCCTTATGTTTACATTATGATATTTATGTTATTATCATATTGTCCTACTCTTATGAACTCTTATGTATTTTAACTATCCATTTTTACTTACCTTGCATACTTAGTACATTTCAAGTACTGAACGCATACTCTACATTGTATCATTTCATGATACTGGTCCGAGGGATCAGTCTCAGCCGTATCATTAGCCCCTACTTCCCTCTCAAACCTCTCTAGCCGGTGTTGGTGAGTCCTCATCTTTCAAGGACATTTAGATATCTATAGTTTTCTATGTTTTCTTGTTTCATACTTTATCGAGCTAGTTGGGAGTGTTGTCCCATCAGCTCATCAGTTATGTTAGAGGCTTTTTCAGGCATTATATAAAAATTAGATTGTCATTGTTGATTCAGTTCTAACTTTATATATATTTATGTAGACTTCCGCTATTATGTGTGTTAAACTTCCGCTTTATGATGTTGAGTTTAAATGTTATGTCATGCCATGGGTCAACTTGGAGATTCTTGGGGTTTCTTGTCCCGTGTCTCGATTCGGGTCTATGTTCGGTCATGACAAACTTACCCGGTGATTGAGTATAGTCATCTAATAGGGATGAACCAGTCTTTTGGATGAACCTTAGTTATTAGTTCTACAAGTAAGCATTGGGATTGATACGTGTATAGACGAAGAATTATGAGCGCATGGGAAAAACTTACCCTAGTTATTTGGAAATCATGATAACAACCAAAGTTGCAGTGTTGTTTTATTTTTTTTCTTTAAACCCCGCAATTTGGAGGTAACTTACCAACAAGTTTATGTACCGGCATTAGACTAGTTTTTACCTTATTTTCTGTGGGTTCAACCCCAACCTCTTTGTTGGGTTCTTTATTGACAACGTCTGCTTCATACTTTGCCAGGAAGTGTGAGTTGGAGCGTCATCAAAAAGTGGCGCCATTGCCAGAAAATACAACTAAGATTAGATTAATTGTTTGTATTTAACTTTTAGTTGTTATTTCCTTAATTATGTTTTCTTTTTGTTTTTGGTAATGTCAAGTACTCGGTGGAGTGGAAACCCACTGATTCCTTTGGATTTCGAACTTGAAAGAACACTGTGAAGGATGGAAAACCAAGAGCAGAGAGATGCCCTTCTTGCTGAAGAAGCTAGGTAAGTCGACCTAGCTCGACAAACTACACTTTAGGAAGCCGATGATGCATGAGATGAGGTTGTCAACACTGGTCACCATGGAAGGGGCAACAGAGGCTAGAGATATGCCCCTCAATTCTTTGATGAGGATGACTCGAACATTGATGAAGTAGGGTCAACCGAAGTTATTGTGCCACCACCTTTGCCTATTGGGGAAAAATTTGACGTTACTAGCACCATGGTTCAATTGTTGAACATGAAGGGGGTACTTAGTGGTCATGCAGCTGATGATGCCGACCAGCACTTATGAACTTTATGGGAATATGCAAGGTGTACAGGTTGCCCGAAGTCAGCCAGGACGCAATTAGGCTAAGACTCTTCCTATTCTCTCTATCTAAGGAAACCACTTTATGGTTATCGGAGTTGCCCAACGACTCCATTACCAACTGGAGGAGCTCAAACAAGCTTTTCAAGACAGATTCTTTCCACCCTCTAGGATGATGCAACTTAAGGATGAAATCTATAATCTCCGACAACTGAAGACAGAGGCACTTCATGAGACCTTGTTGAGATTCAAGAAGAAGTTGACCAAGTGCCTGAACCACAAAATTCCTGATGACAGTTTGTTGGAGATTTTCTATAGATCTCTGAATAATAGTACTAAAGCTGTAGCAGACACAGTGGTGGGAGGAACACTGATGAGCAACACCTGGGAGCAAGTTGCTACTATTCTAGATAGAGTGACGAAAACAAATTAAGCTTGGCACACCCGGAAAGCGGAAGTAGCTTTTGGTATATATGCTATTAGTTTGACTGCAGATCAATGAAGGAAGGAGGAAGAACGTGACCAGGAATTGGCCCATATGCGTACATTATTGGACCTGCTCGTGAAGCATATCATAGGAACTGGAGTCAGAAAAGCTAATGTAGTGGGAACACAGGGACATGAACCAGGGCCAGAGCACTCATATTCCGATAAGGAGGCAAACTTCTTTGACAACCAGATGGAGTGTTTTCGAGCCAACGCCTAAGGGTTTGGACAAGACACTTGGCACCAAGGTTCTGTAAACCAAGGGCGGAACCAATACAGAGAAAATTACAACCGAAATGGCTACAGAGACAGAAGCCAGGGTTGTGAGCGAGAGGGAGAATGGAGAAGGAATGACGGTTTCCACAATGACCGACAAAAGATAATACATGCCTCCTAATGCACATGAGAGGGAGGCTAGACAGTCAAAGTTGGAGAGCATGATGGTTGAGATGCTAAAGAAGGTTAGATCCATAGAGGAGAAACTGAAAGACATCCATGGAGATATATCTAGAATGGGTCAGAAAGTTGAGTCACGTGCCATGGCTATCAAGCAGATTGAACAACAGCTGGGTTAACTGTCAACATCAATGAACCCTAGGAAAAAGGGTGCACTACCTAGCAACACAACCAAAAATTCGAAGAATGATGGTCACTCCATGGTTGTGATGACTAGGAGTGGAAAAACCACGGTTGATCCCCCTATGCCAGTTGTAGTTGAGCTTCAAAGGAAGAAAGGAAGCATGACTGATGATGAGGAAGAGGTTGCTGACAACAAGCATGAGGAGGATGTTGAGTTGACTGAGGCTCAAGTTGTTAAGAAGGAGCCTGAGGCTTAACAAGGAGAGAAAGAAGAGGCCATATAGATTTATACAGCTATCCCACGACCATCTCCACCGTTCCTTCAAAGAATGAAGACGAAGGCGGATAATGGTAAGTTTTATAAATTCATGTCAATGCTAAAACAATTATCTGTAAGATACCATTAGCCAAGGCATTAGAGCTAATGTTGGGATACGAAAAGTTTATGAAAGACCTTGTTACTAAGAAAAGGTCTGTGAGCTATAAGCCCGTGAATAACATGCATCATTGTAGCGTTATAGCCTCACGGGTCCTTTCCCAGAAAAAGGAGGATCCGAGTGCCTTCACCATGCCATATACTATTGGTGATGTTATGTTCATGAGGGCACTCTGCGACTTGGGAGCAAGCATCAATCTAATGCCTCTAGTTGTGTTTAAGTAGCTGGTCTTTAGAGCCCCCACATCGACTACTATGTGACTACTGATGACTGACAGAACTGTGAAAAAGACTATGGGGATCCTGTTGGATATGCTTATTAACGTGGAAAGATTCATATTCCTAGTGGACATCGTGATCCTTGGTTGTGACGTTGATTTTGAGGTCCCCATCATTTTGGGGCGACCTTTCCTTTCCATAAGGTGGGATTTAGTAGATTTGGAGGCTGGCCAGCTAAAATTCAGACTCACTGAAGAGAAGGTCACCTTCAATGTCTACCAGTCAATAAAGCAACCTAAGGAGTATAGAGTGGTCCCAGCAATCGAGGATGAGTCTGATTTTCTTGACGAAGTCTGAGTAGTCAAGAGACTTGCATCATGTCGTGACATTAAATCACGAACTTCTTAGAAGGCAACCCATGAGGTTGTTTGGCGAATACTGAGTAACCGAACCACCTGTGTCGTTCCATGACGTTAAATCAAGCATTTTTTGGGAGGCAACCCAAGTTTATTGACCTATGTTTGCTTAGTGTGCAGGAGAAACAAAAATATGTTGGCAATAAATCGCAGAACAGACTGGTGCTACGGAACTCATTACGACTCATAAGAGGATTGTATGGGACGTAGTATGAGTCGTGGTGAGAAGCAGAGATGTATCTTAGTGCATATGTTCAGGGTACAGTTGGTCCTACGACTCGTAACTTGATTATACTGGTCATAGTACTCACTATAATTATTAACTATGCAAAGCATGGACCTCCAATTAAGAGTGACCTATGAGTCATGGTACGGGTTGTACCTTCGTGGTATGAGTCGTAGGATGTGCTCTTAGGTCCACAGGTAAGTTTTCTTAACATCTCTGATACAAGTCCTTGGGATGAGTCATAGGTCCTTCCAACGACTTGTGGTACGAGTCATGACGGACCAAATTGCTTAAAATAATCTGACTCAACCCAAATTTTTAAAATTTTCCCTAAACTATTTAAACTTAAAAATTGTCGGATGCTTCTCCCACGCACTAAAACTTGAACCCATGAGCTCTCCCATGACTTCTCTCACACCCTTAATTCAAGAAAAAAATCACTTGAGAAAGATTTTTGTTCAATTAAAACTGTTAAAGTCGGTTCCAAACCCTACTCGCTAACACGCATGAAGTGAGCAAGATTTTGCAATATTCAAGTAAGTTATTATGCTTTGAGTCGGTTAAAGAGACCTTTGTGTTTGTTCAAACTTGTTTACTAACTGGGAGTCCTCAAAAGCATGAAAATATAGGAGGATAATGATCAGGGATGTGCAAAATAAATGTGCTGACTAGGTAGGATTCCAAAATGTTAAATATTGAATGTGAACTGCTAGAAATTGAGTAACGGGTTGTTAATAAAAAGGGGAGGAATGGGTAATTGTAAAAATGTGAAGAATGCATGCCTAGACTTGGGAAATTCTGAGTACCCAACACAAAAATGAATTAACCTGCAAACTGACATGATAATAAGGCAAAGAAATGCTTCACAAGCCTTCGTAAGACTCGTGGTTTCACACTATTACTCATAGGATGGCTAGTTAGGACTGTGACAAGCCAAATGTGTAAAAAGTAAGAGGTACAAAACCTATTATGACCTGTAGTATCCTGCTACAACTCGTACCTTGCAATCATACCAGGATTCTAAAAAGGATTAAGTCCAAAAATGACAGTACGAACCTTCCTACAACTCGTGGAATCGACTTACGAGTCGTACCATGAGTAGTGTAAAAACACAGAACATGGGTTTTGAAGAGGCATCCTCATATGATTCGTGGTACAGATTGTACCTTCATGGTATGAGTCGTACCTTCGAGTTGTGACTTTGATCTTAGGCATTACGAGTCTCCGTACGGATTGTACCTCCAAGGTATGAAACATACTATAGACCCATAAAAAATTATAGAGGATTTTTTCTTACTTTCTTTTTCTCAGATTTGGAATTCGAACCCTTTTTCTCCACTGGTACAATGACTCAGAAGAGGAAGGCATTCAAAGCAACTGCTTAGAGGGCATTGATAGATGAAAGAATCTGAACATGCTGGCAACACGCCTAGTGGTTCGTTGGAGGAATATAGGGTCGATACATTTGACACCGATGGGACTTGAATCACTATGGAAAAAGCTAAAGCCCAGGCCGTGGCAGCCACTGCCACATCTTCTGGTGCTCCCCAATCTAAGGAAGGAGCTGAGGAAAGAGTCCAAGAGTTCGAAAGTGGCTCTAATGATGATGAGGGTTTCAAGGAGGCCTAATGCGATGATAGACAGTGAGTCCGGATCTGAGTAGGTGGCAGCCAGTGCCGATCAAGAGCAGACTCCGCCAAGGGAGAACTGTACCATTTAGTGGAGAGTACTAGGAGCATAGGAGATCTATGAATAGGGCCTTGCTCCAACCTCCAAGAACAAACCCAAGCAGAGTATTCAAGAAGAGTCGCGAATCCTTACCAATGAACTGAATAAGGTGGAGGAGATGAAGTGGATATTTAGCTACTATGGTTCCATTGGATGGCTAGAACCCCGAATCGATACACTTCAGAGATCATCTAGGTGTTTTATGCCAATTATTAGGCGACCAAGGAGCAAAAAGCAAAGGATGGGAAAAGTTGAAAGATCAGCCCAAATTGGAGAGCCTCATGGTACAAGGCCGCACTGTTGATATATTCGAGCGCACTATTGCTTGGGTATTATATGGGCCCCAATTCATACCACCACACAGTACACTAGAGTATGACTACCGAGTGGATGCCATGAAAAAGATCAAGTAGTTAGCCATTGACGAAAGGCAGATGCAGATTCAGTGGTTTTCTAGGGTTATTGCTGAGGAAAAGGAGGAAGCAGAATGGGTCACTAGCGGAAAACAGGTCACCAAGAATTCATTAAACTTCATAGCAAAAGCCTACTGGACGTTAGTTCACCACCAGTTGGCCTGACCGTGAATAAAAATACCCTCTGTGCAGACAGAGCAACATTGGTGGCATGTATCATGTCCATATACCCCATCAACATCCCAAGCGTCATTGCGAAGGAGATCTGCAATCAAGCTATGGGATTGAGCATTATCATTCCATTCCTAAGTGTTGTATTTAGGTTTTGCATAGAGGCAGGTATAAAGGTGCATCATGGTGAGGAGCGGTTGATAAAAGGACAATGAACAACAAATATTGGCTTAATCCAGGATGAAATGAAACCAGTAAACCAAGCATGTCTTTCTACCACAGTCCCGGTACCATGGGCAATTGGGGGTGAGTAGGTGAATGTCCCCACCTCACAGGAGTAGGACGAGACACTGGTGATAACGCTCAAACCACACCTCTTGAGTATGAAGCTGACGTTGTCAATAAAAAACCCAACTAGAGGTGAGGGTCGATCTCACAGGGAATTTGGAAGGATATAGAAGAACGCTAGTATTTAAGCTTTTGAGTCAATTATATCCTAAAGGGGGTATTTGCAAAAGTAACAAGAAATATTGTGGAGAAGTTGAAGGTTAATTCCAAATTAATGCAATTAACTAGGGTAAGTGTTCCCCATGGATTCATAACTACTTTGGGTTTTACACTACTGATCTATCCCAATACTTTACTTATAGAACTGATAATTAGGGTTCATCCAAATGACTGGTTCGTCCCTATTGGATGACTATACTCAATAACCGGGTCAGGTCTCATGAGATATTGCAATATAACTGTTATCAATTTTTTTCAAATTTAACTATCTCGCGACCACAACTCAAGTTAATACAATGATCATCAAGATCAAGGCTCTATTCTAATTCTCTTATCCTAATCTCTACCTCTCTAGGCTCAAACAAGTAAAGAATTCAGACATGTCCAAACGTTGTGCACCGTTAAGAAATGTTTGCGCATGAAAAGAATATAATACAAGAACTTAGTATTGGTTTAGAATAACTTCGTGCAAACCCTAGTTCGTTAATTCACATGGTTCCCACAACCCTAGTTGTGGTAGTTTTAGCCTATCATGTTAATAAGTATATTAATAGTATTCATAGACAAATGTGTAAATTAATACTTACAATGATGATAGAAAGAAACTCACTTGATTATTGCAAAAATACGGAAGAACAGTTTAACAATATGTGTCTCAAAGTATTTTTCTAAGAATAAGACCTTACAATCGTATTTTCCACACTTATCTAAAACTTGCTCTTACATAAAAATAAAAGGGTATTTATAGTAGTTGATGAATTTGGTTTGGAATTTGTAGCTCATTTTCATAGTTGAATTGGGATTTGACTTTTGATGGCCATTTCACAAGTTTGCCACATTGCCCCTGCCATCGCGCCAAGAGGAGGCTACTTCACTTCTGCCATCGCGCAGGAATAAGGGAGCCTCATGCCTAACCTTGTGCTAGTTTTGTTGTTGTATCGTGGAAGGTGTTGCGCTGATGGCCTGGCGCCTTGCGCATGGTGGTGCGTCAATGTGCTGCCGCGTTGCGCGACTTGTAGCGTGGGCAGGCAATGCACTTGTTTTCATCCTTAATCTTGCTTAGTTCTTTCCTTTTTCTTCAACTTCACTCGGAACATCTCAAACACTCCCAAATCCATCACTTTTAGCCTTGAAAACATCTAATCACTTGCATTAGCCATTTTTACAAATATATAACACAAACACAATAAAATACAAATAATTTGTTCTCAAAACATAGTAAAGTACAGGAAAAATATGTCTATGAAATGTGTAAGTATTCCTTTCATCAACACCCCACACTTAATCTATTGTTCGTCCTCGAACAATCTTCTACTTCCCATCTCACATTTAAGCATAAAATTCATCCTACGAATAGGTCTACTTACAATTAGGATCATGAGACAAATCAATGAAGCTCAAACAATTCACTCACATGCATATAGGATCAACATTAAAATGTCAAAGTTCGAAATCACTTAGCATTTGAAAACTGACTCGTCAGGACATATTTTGAGCCAACATGAGTTATATGTAATTTGGCAATCACAATTTACCAAAGCCTTACCACTGTGCCGCTAACAATTTTGAGAGATTTCCTTTCACACACAGGATATAAAACAATATTAACTTGGACATAAATATAACATGTTCCGCTCACTCTCCCAAAGAACTCAATATGCATGCAAAAGACAACCCATAGGCTTTCCCTTAGTGTAGTACTCCACTAATGTAGAATTTTGAACATAGGATCAATTAGGACTTTAAATTTGGTTGTAATGTAGGCTAAGGGATGGTAGGAACTATTTGGCCAAGATAGTGACTAATCTCCCTATGAACATTAATACTTCACAACACTTTGATTTTTAGCACATTCCTTAGTTTCCCAATTTTCTCCTTATACCTTATTTTATTTTTCAAATTTTCAACTTAGGTGGCTAGTGTGGATTTTTCTTTCAACATTGAGCTCATTCACACATTTTTCATCAAAGCTCTTTCTTCTTTTAGTTTTCCCATTAACAATAACCCTCCTTGTTTAGTAAATTTTCACCATTTTCTTTTCTTATAATTCACCACACTTTTTAGCTTTTCCCTTCACTTCTACACTTATGTTCTTTTCATGTAAAAATTTTTCATTAAAGTTACCAAGGAGTTATTTGGATCAAATACAAGTCAATGGAACAAAATGGGATTAAGTTTGTAATATGGCTATCAAAAGAAAAGGCTAAGGCTCAACACTGCTAACTAGGATAATTCCAATCAAGGTAGATAAAATAGGATAAAAACAAGGCTATCAAAGAAACATCTATATCACTTCCTATATCCATCATTCATATTTTATTTTGCACATACACCAAGTGACATCAATTTACAAGCATGGAGCATATTAAAAATTCCTCACACATTGGCACAAATGGTTTAACAATGGAAATCAAGATCGCATAAACACATATATTCATATTGAATGCATAACATAATTAAGCCCTTTGTTTCAACTACAAGAGTCAAGTTCCCAAAAGACTAAGTGTTTCTACCTTTTTCATACATTTTTGAGTAATTTTAATAAATTCTCAATCATACCTAAAGTGAAGCACCTAGTATTCATAGGATCCAAGTTTTTATTCTTCCTAATAACTAATTTACCCTTAAGATGGTTGTCATCCATCCATCATAGGGCAAAGTCATGACTCAATGACTAAAAATTTAAAAAAAAACTAGACACTCTAGTCGATTCTAAGGGACTATCTATTGGAAAAGTACCGAAAACAAAAATAGAAGGAACTCAAAATAAAGTGAAACAAAAAAAATACTACAACCTAATCAAACATGAAAGATAAGTCATAAATTTAAAAAAACTAGGCCTACCATGTATAAATTTAGTAATTAAGGCATGTATGTTAATATGAAGTTTACTTCTGCCACTCCACACCTAATTAGTCATAATGTCCCCAGTGCCAAAATAATAATACATAAAGTAAAAGAGTGAAAGAAGAACTCGCTAGGCCTCTACTCCTCGTCGTCTGTGGGGGTAAGAGCAGCTTCCTCCATCTATGCATTTCATGCTCCAAATTCATTGTAAATTATGCTTTAACACCTGCACACTTGAACAAACACATAAAAACATAACAAAAAATAATCTTGGGTTGCCTCCCAAATAGTGCCTGATTTAACGTCGTAACATGACATAAGTATCTTGATTACTCAGACTTCATCAAGATACTTGTTGAGACCGTAGTCATATCTTGGCCGCTTGTTTCACTACACTGCCTTTTGACATGTCAGAAAATAGAAGAAAAATGAAAATTAGGAAATAAAGACTAAAAGTTAAACAAAAGCAGTTAATATAATCCTAAACTATATTCCCCGGCAACGGTAGCACTTTTTGATACCGCTCAAATCACACCTCCTATTGAAGTATGAAGAGGGCGTTATCAATAAAGAATCCAACTAGTGGTTGGGGTCGATCCATAGGGAATATGGATGGATATAGAAGAACGTTAGTATTTCAGCTTTTGAGTCAATTATATCCTAAAGGAGGGATTTGCAAAAGTAACAAGAAATATTGTGGAGAAGTTGAAGGTTGATTCCAAATTAATGCAATTAACTAGGGTAAGTGTTCCCCATGGATTCATAACTGCTTTGGATTTTACACTAGTGATCTATCCCAATACTTTACTTGTAGAACTGATAACTAGGGTTTATCCAAATGACTAATTCGTCCCTATTGGATGACTATAATCAATCACCAGGTCAGGTCTCATGAGCAATTGCAATTTAATCATTATCAATTTGTTTCAAATTTAACTATCATGCGACCACAACTCAAGTTAATACAATGATTTTCAAGATCAAGGATTTGTTGTAATTCTCTTTTCCTAATCTCTACCTCTCTAGGCTCAAGCAAGTAAGGCATGTCCTAATGTTGTGCACCATTAAGAAATGTTTGAGCATGAAGAGAATATAATACAAACACTTAGTATTGGCTTAGAATCACGTCGGCCAAACCCTAGTTCGTTAATTCACATGGTTCCCACAACACTAGTTGTGGTAGTTTTAGCCTATCATGTTTATAAGTAAATTAATAGTATTCATAGATAAATATGTAAATTAATACTTACAATGATGATAGGAAGAAACTCACTTGATTATTGCAAAAATACGAAAGAACAATTCAACAATATGTATCTCAAAGTATTTTGCTAAAAATAAGACCTTACAATTGTATTTTCCACACTTATCTAAAACTTTCTCTTACATAAAAATAAAAGGGTATTTATAATAGTAGATATATATTTTTCTTGTTCCTTGATGAATTTGGTTTGGACATTGTAGCTCCTTTACCTAGTTGAAGTGGGATTTTACTTTTGTTGGTAGTTTGACAAGCTTGTCGCGTCGCCCCTGCAATCGCACCTAGAGGAGGCTACTTCGCGCCTGCCGTCGCGTAAGAATAACGACGCCTCACACCTGCTCTTGTGCCAGTCTTGGTGCCGCGTCGTGCACGCTGTTGCGCTGATGCTCGGGCACGTCGTGCGTGGTATTGCATCAATGTGCTACCGCGTCATGCGGCTTGTAGTATAGGCAGGCAGTGCACTTGTTTTCATCCTTAATCTTTCTTAGTTCTTTTTCTTTTATTCAACTTCATTCCAAACATCTCAAACACTCTCAAATCCATCACTTTTAGACCTGAAAATATCTAATCACATGCGTTATCCATTTTCACAAATATATAACATAAACATATGCAAACACATATAATTTGTTCTCAAAACATAATAAAGTACGGGCAAAATATGTCTATGAAGTGCCTAAGTACGCCCTTCATCAACTAGCCAAGCTTGCGGGTGGCAAGGACCCTTCGAGCGAGACATATTAAGCACTAGTGATTCCAGAAGTCATAGAAGTGACTACTACTATTGAGGAGGTGACCATTCCCCCTATTGACAACCACTGCGAGGACTGCTGCGGAGATACTACCTCTGCAGGATTACTGAAGTGCTTAGTGTTTCACAGGTATGTTCCCTTTCTTCTATTTTATATTCTCTGCTTTTGAAAAAAAATTGACCCTGCTTAAAAAATCTTGATGGTTAGCTATGTATTTGGTGAGTGCAAAACAAGATTTATACAAATCCTTGTGTCATTTAGTGTATTAGTATGAGTACTTATAGTTAGCCATGTATGAACGAATAGGTTGAATGAATGTAAAAAATGTACCATGTGTGAGTTAGGTCTATACCTAGTTTAATACTACGTAGAGGATCTAGAACTTACCCGGTTGGTGTTTACATAGATTTTGGGATGGTTGGTTAGGAAAGGATCATAGGCCATTTTTGTTTATCCCATTATAGCTTAATTTACCCTGCCAAAATAATATGAATCCCTTGATACTGATTTTGAGCCTTAAATGAACCATTTTTCTTTGATTAACTGATTAATCTTACCCATTTTTACAATGAACCCATAGCCCTGGTCCCTCTTTGGACATTGTGAACCTCAACCTTGGCAAGATTCCTAAGTTGAGGGTGGCTAGAATAGGGTGCATAGATCTTGGGGAGGTGAAAAAGGAAAAGAAACGAAAAAGGGTTAAAAATAAGGTGTGGTGTGACAACAGAAAAAAAGAGAAAAAAGAAGAAAAATAAAAATTGAAAGAATATACCAAAAGAGAAAAATAAAAAAATGAAAAGTTAAAAACACACCACACCCATACAATTGCATAAAAATGGAGAAAAGGGAGAAAAAAGTTGAAAAAGTGAAAAGGGTGAAATAAGTGAAAAGTGGAGCCACGTTTATGTAGTACCAAGGAGGCTTTAGTCACTAAAAAGCCCATATTTATCATACCCATCCCTAAAGCCTACATTAAAAGCCGAATAAAGTCGTATAGTAATCCTATCCCGACCATTCGAAGAGCCGTAGTAGAGAAAATGAGGGCAAGCCTATGGTATCCGATGTGCAGTATTTGAAACTTCGTTGTGTGAGTGAGAGTCTTACTTCTTCAATCCCATGTGTCATATTTTTATATATCTATGAGTGGGGGACTTCCTTTGCTGTGAGGGTACGTGGTTTGTGTTTTATTCTGCCAGTTATCCGTATGAAAAGCATTGGTGATGACTTGACTATCTGCTAATAACTAGATGACATATCCTTATCCTTGTTTATTATGGTTTATGATTACTTGACGTGCATATGCTTATTTGGTTTACCAGAAAAAGGGGTCAAAAACTATTTGAGTTTGGGTGCAAACTTTGATTGATGTTAGCTGTAGTATCCTAGGTTTATGTTCTAATTAAGTGTTGTTTTTTTAGTTTTTTTTTGTTTTCTTTGTCTGAGGATATGTAAAAGTCTTATGTTGAAGGTGTTGATGTGTTGTGAGTTTATAGAACTTTTGACGCTTAAAACTAAGAAAATAGCATGGACTTAGATATGATTATACGGATATGTGGTGTTTTCACTTTGTTTTCAGGAGAAATAGGTGTTGGAGAAAAAATATGCAAAAGATGCAGAAAATCAGCCAAGTACCAATGTCAGTACGATCCATACCTAGATAGTACGAGCCATACTGAGACTCGTGGAAAAACTCAGAAGGATGAGACAATGGGAAGGAAAAGTACGACCCTCAGTATGAGCCGTAACTAGAGTCGTGGAAAACTTTAGAGAAAATATGCACAAGAAGTCTCCTAGTACGGGTGGATGTCACGACCTGAGTCTACACCCTCGACGATATATGGTACTTGGAGTCACAATTCACTCCAAGCCAACCCATTGTCTATCATAACACTGGTAATCTGAGTAATTATATGCGAATGCTTTATAATAAAATCATCTAACAAAGCTAATTTGTTAAAAGTTCATACATCTAAAAAAAACTACTGAATGTCGGAATCTATGTCTGAAAGCCATCTACTAATGATGAGTTGCCGGGACAAGCCCTCAACTAACTCTAAAGTCTAACTGAAAGAAAATAATTGAAAAATAAACATTGTCCTCAAAAGATGAGGACTCGCCAACTGCAAATGCTTATATCACCGGAGGAATTGACTAACAATGCTGAGGCTGAGAACCTTTGCCTGTATCATGATACGATACAACATAGAAGGTATGCATTAGTACTATGAATGTACTGAGTAAGTGAGAGATAATATAAACATGAAGAAACAAATAACTGAATTGAAATGACATAAAATGACCAACTGAAATACTAGAAATTGAACAATTGAATATATATCTAATATGGTCAATAATGACCACGAGCTGATGGTCATTGACAAGTCACGAATCTGAAATACTGAGCTGAGCTAAACTGAACTGAACTGAGCTGAGCTGAATTGAAATTGTACTGACTAGTGGGAGAGTCTATAACGAACATATAACCAAGATAGCTAGATGTGGAGTTCAATGTATACGCCCCATTGATAGCACCCACTATACATTGCCGGGATATAAAGGCATGAACTGGGTAATCATAAATCTGGGGACAAAGGGCCAATGAGATAACCTATTATAGTAACGTAGTTTTGGGAACCTGGGTGCTGCAGAACTCTGGGCTACTTGGTGTTAATTCCTACTCCCACCGGATTGTCCTAGTCTGATTACTATGCTGATAGCTTAAAACTGGGGCTCAAGACTAAGTCAGGGGTACCTATCTAGAAGTACCCTGGGAGTCTTATTGGATCGGATTTTGCAACTGGTGCTCTAAGACTTGTCAGTGCTGCTTATCTGGAAACGTTGTAACCGACTAAAGAATATATTGAACTAAAGCTGATGGTTTTAATACTGATCAGAGCTGCTTATCTGGAAGAGTAACCGTCTAAAGAACCAGCTAATATCTGATAACTGATAACTAATTCTGATAATTGACATCTGGGAGGCACCACTGACACCTCAAGAAAATACTATAGTCAAACTGATCAGCTGATATTTCTGAATATATTGAGTAGGCTAGTTTCTCACTAAAACTGGACTAGCAGGAACTAACTGAGATATCCACTGATATTAACAACATTGGAATTCCAACACTGATAGAATCAAGCAACATGAGTAACTAATCAAATATGCAAGAATCTAATTTATTGCATTACAAAGCTAGGGCTAAAACCATTTTTACAAGAACAAGTATAAACATGATAGCTATATAGTGAAATTTTAGTAACAATTAGCATGAACAATATTCCACACAATATAGACAGAATTTGGCTGAAAATTCATTCACATTCAAACAGTTAGGGACTAAAACTGATAAGAAAATTTAGATGGATTTTTGGGGAATAAGAGAGGGAAAATTCCCTTGCTAAATTCTCACATACCTGGTGATGAAAACCCCGGAGGAAACCCTTGAGGAGATTTGAGAAGAAAAGTTGAACCCTTGCTTCTGCATTGAGTTTTTCTGAGAAAATTCTTTGGTTTGAGTTTTGAGGGAATGAGAGGAATTAAGTATATCATCGATTACCCCTCTAAATTCCTTGAATAAACCCTAAAATGACGTATCTTAGGGATTGAAAGGTGGGGAGTTACAAAAATAACTCTGAGAGAAAATCTGAAAAACTACCCGATAGGGGACCAACAAGTCACACAAAGAGTCGTTGGTTGAGACCACGACTCGCTGGGACCAGCTGTTGGTCCTAGGCCTGGGCATTTAGCTTACTAGAACTAGCAACGAGGGGGACCATGACTCGTTGAATGAACCAATGGGTCATTGTTTCTTCCCATTGTCACTGGCAGGAAAAACCTGGGAGCCCCAATAACAAGCGACACAATGAGTCGTTGCATCAACTCGTCATCTCCATAGGAAAAGTTCTGAGGATCCCTAGACTGGTCACCACGGGTGGACACAATGACTCATTGTGTGATACAATGGGTCTTTGTTGCCACTCGTTTTCACTGAAGGAAATACCCAGGAGCCCTAGGTAACAACTCACACCATGAGTCATTGTATCACATGATGACTAGTTGGTTGACTCATGGGTTCCTTGAAAAGGGATCAACTGGGTTTTGAGCTGGGGATGCAACGACTGACAGGATGACTCATTGCTTCTCACAAAAGGTCATTCCATGTCCCGTTGGTTCCCGAAAGGTTATGGAAGGTCTGACCATGACCCAGACAACGGGTTGTTGGAGCTGACGACGACTCGTTGTCTCGATCGTTCTAAGGTAAAAAGGTTTTTGGTTTCTTATGGGTTTCTATCAAGGTCTTAATTTTGTCTAGGAAAGTTTTAGGGCATTACAATATATCCCCCTTGGGATCATTCGTCCTTGAATGAAGGCTAAAACTGCTAGAAAACTGGGAAAAGAGCTACAATTCCTAGACTGAGACTATGTACTGATTTCTGAAGAAATGAATGACTCCAAACTGATTTAATCATGCTAACTGAGTTGATGCAACTAGAATGCACATTGAAAATCTAAATAGAGATGATGGTACAAAACTGAATAGAGTGTTAAGGAGGAATTTAGTACCTGATGTTGTAACGGAACTGGAAGGGAATACATGAAGGTATTTGGCCATCATGTCTACTTCTGCCTCCCATGTGGCTCCCTCAACTAGCTAGTTCCTTGGCAAGAATTTCATCGAAGCGTCTTCCTTGTTTCTCAGCATACGCACCCGACAGTCTAGAATCTGACCTAGGACCTCTTGTTACAGATACTATCCTTCACTCCCACATTGTCTAGTGGCACACCGGAAGTCGGATGACTAATGAACTTCTTCAATTAGTGCCACATGGAAGACTGGTTGCATGGATGCTAACGCTGGAGGTAGTTCTAACTAATATGCCACACTGCCAATTCACCTCAGAATTCTTTAGGGTCCCACGTATCTTAGATTGAGTTTCCCTTTCTTTCCAAACATCATCACCCCCTTCATGGGTGAAATTTTCAGGTAAACCCAATCATTGACTGCAAATTCTAACTCTCTCCTCCTCATATCATCATAACATTTTTGTCGGCTTTGTGCTATTTTCAACCTTTCCCTGTAAGTTACACCTTCTACATAGCTTCATGAATTGAGTTTAGTCCTATATAGGTAGCTTCACCAACCTCAAACCACCCTATAGGAGAACTATGCCTCTTAGCATACAATGCCTCAAATGGGGTCATCTGAATACTGGAGTGGTAGTTCTTATACACAAACTCAATGAGAGGCAAGTGATCATCCCGATTGTCCTTGAAGTCGATCACATAAGCTCTCAACATATCTTCTAAAGTCTGAATAGTCCGCTCAGCTTGTCCATCTTTCTGAGGGTGAAAAGCTTTGCTGAGCTTGACCTGGGTACCATGTCCGTTCTAAAATGACTTCCAGAAATGGGAGGTGAAATAGGTACCTCTATCTAAAATAATGGAAGAAGGAACTCCATGCAGTCTGACTAACTCCAGGATATATAGCCTAGCATAATCCTCAGCTGAGTTTGTAGTTTTAACTATGAGGAAATATGCTAACTTGGTCATCCAATCCACTATCACCCAAATTGAATCATGTTGCCGACGAGTACGAGGTAGACTTTTAATAAAGTGCATATTCACTTCTTCCCATTTCCATGTGGGTATGTTGATATCCTGAGTCATACCTCCCGGTCTCTGATATTCCACTTTAACATACTGGCAATTCGAGCACTTAGCTACAAATTATGTGATGTCTCTTTTCATTCCATTCCACCAGTAAATATCCCATAGATCATGTTACATCTTAGTGGTACTGGGGTAGATAGAATGTCTGGAACTGTGTGCTTCTGCCAGTATCTTTTGTCTGAAGTCACCTACATTTAGTACACATAGTTTGCCCTAGTAATGGAGCACACCATCTCCCCTTTGGAGAAAGCCTCCACTTCTTTTCTGAGAACTGCTACTTTTAGCTTAAGCAGTGTGGGATCTTCATCCTACCTTGACTTAACTTCAACGACTAATGAGGAATCTGGCCCACTATGCATTATACTCCTCCCTCAGTTGAATCAACCAACTGTACTTCCAACCGAGCTAACATGTGAATATCTTTTGCCAGTTTCTTTATGCTTTCTTCAACATGAGCCACACTCTCCATGGACATCTTGCTTAGTGCATCAACCACCATATTGGCCTTTCCCAGGTGGTACAGCACCCTCATGTCGTAATTCTTCAATAGCTCCAACCACCTTCTTTTGCAAAGATTCAACTCTTTCTGACTGAACACATACTAAAGGCTCTTGTGATCAATGAAAACATCCACATGATCCCCATAAAGGTAATGCCTCCATATTTTCAACGCAAACACCATTGCTGCCAACTCAAGGTCATGGGTCGGATAGTTCTTCTCATGAACCTTGAGCTGTCTAGAGGTGTAAGCTATCACCTTACCCCAATGCATCAGAACATAACCGAGTCCCAGTCTGAATGTGTCACAATATACTATTAACCAATCTGTTCCTTTCAGTAAGGTTAAAACTAGAGCGCAAGTGAGTCAAGTCTTCAACTCCTGGAAACTCTTCTCACACGCATCTGACCACTGAAACTTCACCTTTTTCTGAGTCAACTTAGTCAGAGGAGATGCAATAGAGGAAAATCCTTCCATAAAATGTCAGTAATAACTAGCTAGACCCAAGAAACTTCTGATATCGATTGGGGAAGTAGGTCTTGGCCAGTCTTTCACTACTGCTATCTTTTGAGGATCTACCTAAATACCTTCACCCGAGACCACATGACCAAGAAAAGTCACAGACTTCAACCAGAATTAGCATTTGCTGAATTTAGCGAACAATTGGCGGTCTCTGAGCATTTGTAGCACTATCCTCAGATGGTTAGCATATTCCTCCTTATTTTTGGAGTACACCAGAATGTCATCTGAACACAATGACAAACATATCCACATACACTTGAAAACCCTGTTCAACAGGTCCATGAAAGCTTCAAGGGAATTAGTTAGTCCAAATGACATAACCACGAATTCATAGTGACCATACCGGGTTTTGAAGGCTGTTTTTAGTATGTCACATTCTCTGACCCTTAGCGGATGATACCACGACCTGATATCTACCTTGGAGAAACAACTGGCTCCCTCAACTGATCGAACAAGTCGTTAATCTTGGGTAGGAGATACCTGTTGTTAATGGTAACTTTGTTCAGTTGACGGTAATCGATACACATTCTTAGAGTACTGTCTTTCTTTCGTACGAATAATACTGGAGCACCCCATGGAGAGATGTTGGGCCTGATGAAACCCTTATCAAGAAGGTCTTTTATCTACTCCTTCAACTCCTTAAGCTCAGCTGGAGCCATTCTATAAAGATGGAAGGAGATGGGCTAAGTTTTTGGAAGAAGGTCTATGTCGAACTCCATTTCCCGTTAGGGAGGGACTCCGGGAAGATCTTCAGCAAACACGTCAGGGAACTCGCTAACAACTGGAACTAATTGGAGGGGTCTCAGAGCTAGACCTGGACCAGGTGATAAATGCATCCTTTATTAATGAGCTTTCTTGCATTAAGTTAGGAAATAAACCGACCATTAAGCGCTAAACTACTGCCCATCCACTCCAAAACTGGTTCACTAGGAAACTGAAATCTGATGACTCTAGTTCTGCAGTCGACAGAGGCATAACCTAAGTGTAACCAATCCATGCCAAGAATTAGATCGAAATTGACCATGTCTAGATCTACTAAATCAGTTGGAATGACCTTATTCAATACTGAGACTGAGAAGTTTCTATACACCCGACTGGCTCTAATTGACTCACCGACTGGGGTAGAGACTAAGAATAGTTCTGAGAGGACTTCTGGACTGTTTTCAAATTGGATAGCTACATAGGGAGTCATGAATGATAGTGTGGCTCTTGGATCTAGTAGGGCATACACATCTTGGAACAAGAACACCGTACCTGTGACCATGACAGGTGACCTCCTGATCCTTACAAGAAGACAAAGCATAAAAGAGATTTAGGCGCTGACCACCATCCCTACCTAATGTGTTGTACTGCTGAGCTGGTCGGCCTGCTGGAGCTACTGAAATGGTAGACTATGATCTCCCCCTTCCTACTGACGGATATTCTCTAAGCCGATGACTTAGCTGTCCACAGCCAAAGCAACCCTCTTTTCCCTGGAGGCATTCACTTAGATGATTCATGCCACACTTAGGGCAAGCTAGATAATGGTTGTTGGTGCTATGACTCTAGTATTGTGAGCCAGATGCTCCACCCTTCCGATCCTTGCGAGACCAGAAAGTAGGGGTGCTGGCTAAAGTAGGTGTAGGAGTCCTCTACTGCTGCTACTGCTATTGTGGGTAGCTACTACTGCCAGACTTCTAGTGGCCATAATCTGATTAGCCAGTCCTAGCTCTCTTATTCTCCCGCTCTATATCTTTCAACTTTTCTGCCTCAATCTGCTGGGCATGAATGATGAGGCTGTAGAGGTCAATATCTTTTATGAGTATCGCAGCCCAGCACTCCTTAAGTACCAAGTTTGATACTGCGTTGATGAACTTTAGCATGCGAGCCCTTGGCTCGTCTACCATCTCTGGATCATATCTTGACAACCGCATGAACTCCAATGCATATTCCTTCACTTTCTTATTGCCCTACTTCGAATTCATAAACCATACAACCTTAGCCTCCCTTAACTCCCAGAAGAAGAACTTGTTTAAGAATGTCGTGGTGAACTCTTCCCACTCCACTGGTTCTGCTCCTGTTGGCCTCCCTTCCTTCCACTGAACATAAGAGATCTATGCTACCCCTTTCAACTAGTAGGTAGCCAAATCAGCAGTCACGGCGGAACAAACACCCATAATCCAAGTGATCTTCCGTGCCTCATCCACAAACTCCTATAGGTCCTCTCCCACCTTATATCCATGAACGGATGGAGGGTTCATTCGGGTGAAGTCCCAAATCTGGTAGCTGCTGCGTACTCATTTGAGTTTACTAGAACCACCTACCAGTTTGCTTGGTTTGTCACTGTCTGACCAGCAGCTAGATTGCCACTCTGAATTCTACTGATGACACTTGGTCATCTTGAGGGGCTGCTAGAGCTGGTGGGGCAGGTTGGTTAGCATTGCCAGCCCTTCTTCCGTTTCCGCATCTTGGAGGCATAGCTTCAATTAAACAAAATAAAGCATAAGTTAGGAGAACATTTCTAGAATTGAACTTCAACACATGATAAGGACTATGAAAAAAGGGAGTTTTCCTAATAACATCTCATAGCTGCCCCATCATAAGTGTGGCACACTTCACACCCATGAAAAGGACTCTACTTGACACGGCTTTCATACATCCTAGAATACTCTAAACTTAGTGCGCTAATACCATGTTTGTCACTACCCTACTCTATACCCTGGATGAGACACGGTACTTGGAGTCACAAGTAACCTCAAGCCAACCCATGGTCTATCATTACAATGGTAATCTAAGTAATCATATGCGGAAGCTTTAAATAATGAAATCATTTAAGAAAGCCAATTTTATAAAAGTTCATACATCAAAAAAACACTACTGAATGTCTGAGTCTATGTCTGAAAGCCATCTACTAATGATGAGTTGCTGGGACAAGCCCCCAACTAACTCTAAACTTTAAGTAAAAGAAAATAATTGAAAAATAAACATCGTCCTTGAAAGATGAGGACTCACCAACTGCAGCTACTGATATCACTCGGAGGAATCGACTAACGATGCTGAGGTTGAGAACCTGCACATGTATGATCATACGATATAACATAGAAAGTATGCGTTAGTACTATGAATGTACTGAGTAAGTGGGAGATAATATAAACATGAAGTAAAAAATAACTAGACTAATATGACATGAATTGACCAACTGAAATACTAGAAACTGAACAACTGAATATATATCTTATATGGTAATTAATGACCCTAGGCTGATGGTCATAGACATGTCCTGAATTTGAAATACTTAGCTGAGCTAAACTAAACTTAATTGAGTTGAGCTAAACTAAAACTTTACTAACTAGTAGGAGAGTCTATAACCGACATATAACCACGTGAGCTAGATATGGAGTTCGATGTATACGCCCCATCGATAGGACCCTATATACCTTACTAGGGTATAAAGGCATGAACTGGGTGATCACAAATCTAGGGACATAGGGACAATAAAATAACATACGGTGTCAACGTAATTCTGGGAACCTCGGTGTGCTAGAACCCCAATCTGCTAGGTTCTAAGTCATACTCCCACTAGATCGTCCTAGTCTGACTACAAAGTTGATAGCTCGAAACTGGGGCACAAGACTAAGTTAGGGATACCTATATGGAAGTATCTTAAGAGTCTTATTGAATCGAATTCTGTAACTGGTGCTCTAAGACTTGTTATAGTTGTTTATCTAGAAGTGTCATAACCGTCTAAAGAACAAATTGAACTGAAGCTGGTGGCTCTAATACTGGTCAGAGCTGCTTATCTGGAAGTGTCGTAACCGTCTAAAGAACCAACTAATATCTGATAACTGATAACTAATTTTGATAACTGACATCTGGGAGGCACCACTAACACCTCAAGAAAAGACTATAGTCAAACTGATCAGCTAACATTTCTGAAAATACTGAGTACGCTAGTATTCTGACTGAAACTAGCCTAGCATTTACTGACTGAGATATCAATTGATATTAACAACATGGGAATTCCAACACTAATAGAATTAAGCAATATGAATAACTAATCAAATATGCAAGACATTAATTTACTGCATTCCAAAGTTGAGGCTAAATCAATCTTTATAAGAACAAGTATCAATATGATAGCTAGATAGTGAAATTTTAGTAAAAATTAACATGAATAACACTCCACATAATACAGAAAGAATTTGGCTGAAAATTCATTCACATTTTAAAACTCAAGGACTAGAACTGATAAGAAAATTTAGATGGATTTTTGGGGCATAAGGGAAGGACAATTCCCTTGCTACATCTTGACATACCTGGTGATGAAAACCCCAGAGGAAACCCTTGAGAAGATCTGGGAAGAAAAGTTGAACCCTTGCTTTTGCTTTGAGTTTTTCTAAGAAAATTCTATGGTGTGACTTCTGAGGGAATGAGAGGAATGAAGTATATTATCGATTACCGCTCTAAATTCCATAGATATACCCCAAAACAACTTAGCTTAGGGATTTAAAAGGTGGAAAGTTACAAAAATAACCCTGATAGAAAATTTTGAAAACTGCCCGACAGAGGACCAACAGGTCACACAACGAGTCATTGGTTGAGACCATGACTCATTGGGACCAGCAGTTGGTCCTAGGCCTAGGCTTATGGCTTGTTCGAACTGGCAACAAGGGGTAACACGACGTGTTGGATGAACCAATGGGTTGTTGGTTCTTCCTATTGTCACTGGCAGGAAAAACCTAGGAGCCCCAATAACGAGCAACACAATGACTCATTGATAGAACCAATGAGTCATTGCATTGACTCGTCGTCTCCACTGGAAAAGTTTAGAGGATCCCTGGACTAATTAAGGTACTAGCCAGTTACGACTCTTGGTACAAGCTATACTATCCTGGTATGAGTCGTACTGTGAGTCGTGGAAAATATCAGAAGAATGCACTTAGATTTAGTATCCTGGTATGAATGGAAACCATGAGTCATGATGATTACCTACAACCCATACCAAGGAGTCGTGGTGATGTTCAGAACAAAGTTGAATGGTAGAATCCCATGGTACAAGATGCAACCATGAGTTGTAGGAGCAAGGTATGAGCCGTACCATGAGACTCATGAAAATATTTAAAGGATGCCAGATATCTCACATTCAAAGCACGGCAGGATAGTACGACACTTATGATCATTGTATGCGTCGTACCAGCTCCCAGCATTTATCCCAATTCAGAGATGCCAGTCATTGTATGGAAGAAGCTACGACTCGTATGATCAAGTTATGAGTCGTAGGAGAAGGCGATGACAATTAATTCATTTTACTTATTAATTTAGGAAAGGTTTCTAATAATTTATATAAATGATTTTCTAGGATATTTTTGTTAGCAGATTGGAGAGGACGAATACTTTGAAGGAGAATTTGAATTTTGGGAGATTTTTCTTGAGTTTTCTAATATTCTTGGGTTTTACTTCATTGATCTTGAATTGATGAAAGTTGAATATTTCAATAACCAAGTGGCTTTTATTTCAATATTCATTGTAAGTTCTTTAATTATGTTTTCTTGAATGAATGCTAATTTTTTGCTTACAATCATCAGAGGCTAAAAGCTCCATAACTAGGGTTGCGGGAACCATGTTGAATTAACAATCTAGAGTTTTCACAAAGCGATTCTAAACCAATATGAATGTTTGTACTGCCTTATCTTTATTGTTAATATTTCTTAATGTTGAACAACTTTAGGACTTGCTAGAATTCTCTATTTACTTGAGCCTAGAGAAGTAGAGATTAGGAAAGAGAGGAGCAACAAAGTCATGAACTTTATGGTTCATTATATAACTTGAGCTGCGGTCACAGGATAGATAATTTGGAATAACTTGATAACGATAAAAGTGAAATCACTCAGGAGACCTAATCCGATAATTGAGTGTAGTCATCCAATAGGGACGAACCAAAATTATCAATTCTACAAGATAAGTATTGAAATAGATCACAAGTGTAAAATTGGAAGTAGTTATGAATCCATGGGGAACACCTCCCTATTTAATTGCACAACTTGATAACAACCTAAATTTTTAATACTGTTACGTATTTACTTTTTAAGAAAAACCCCAGTAGGAGATAATCGAACTAAAAGTATAAAATATTAGAATTATTCTACATCCTGACCATATACCCTGTGGGACCAACCACAACCTCTGTTGGGTTCTTAATATAAAAGGTCCGCGTCATACTTTTCCAGGGGTATGATTAGAGCGTTATCAGTCATGCACATAATTTGAGATCTAAAACTATTGTATTGTGGCAGTGTCTATTAACCAATATATAACCTCGTGTCATGATCCGAACATAAGCCTGGATAGATATGCGGAGCAAGAAACCCCGAGAGGCTCCAAGTCGACCCATGGCATGAACATAGCGGCTACGAGCATTCAACAAGTGGAAAAGGTTGTAACAAAACATGCTTAAGTGGAAGTCTGCATACATATCGATCTAACACAAAGTCAATACTGAAAAGCTAATATTTTACATATTTTCAGAAAAGCCTCTAACATAATTGCAGTCAGCTTTTGGACTTTATTGAGTATGCAAGGTAAGTAAAAATAAACAGTTAAAATACATAAGAGTTCATGAGAATAGGATAGTGTAACTTGAAGTGAATGTCTAATATAAACATGAGGGCTCAAGGTTTTTCAAACCATTCATAATCTAGTCATAATCATGGTTCTAAGAGAAACCTTATAAAAATATAACTTGAGCCAAAATAAAATAAACATGATAATAAATCATGAGGAGCAATGGGAGCACTCTTCTTAACAAACACCATCATGATAGAGCTTACATGATGCCCCAACTATCTCGCTCAAGTGGGCAGAGCCGTCCCAGGCTTGCCAAGCAAGGAAAGTGCATGATGTGATATCACAAGGGGGAATCCACGAATACATATACATACGTGGCACGTAGTTCTAAGACCATGGGGTTTACCTAAATGCTTGGACTACTCGGTGCCAGAAACTGCTCCCAAAAATATGCACATGAGGCTCATATAGTAACCGTGAAATCATTCATGAATTTTATGGTCAAATAAATCATAAGATACTTAATAATATTTGAAATACATGATTACCCATGAATAAGGGCCCCGTGAGTCGGCCAAAAGTCATAAATTCATAAATGATGAAGAACATGCATATTTGTAAAAATTCATATACTTGACATTCATAAATCAATGAACAGTACTTCAAGAGAAATCATATCATAAATCATAATTTCATAATTTAGGCTTACGAAGATCAAAATCAAAATGGAATCATAACTTGACTTCTTCATGAAACTTTGCATAATTGGGCATAGATTGACAAAGATTTGAAATCATAAAAATTATAATCAATTTAAATATAAAATATTCCTATAGATCTTTAAAATATATTTAGAATATAAAAGGGATTTACCCATAATCAAATCAAAGAAAATCCCATGAAATTGGGGTTAAAACCCCATAAGATATCCAAATTCACTTTAATACTTGAAATCATGAACATAGAGGGATATTGGGGCATTAGAGTGAAGGGGGACTCTCATTCACAACCCTACATAATCATGACGTAATGTAGAAAATGAAATGCACTTCAACATGACTTCTGAATAGTACATATAGTCTGAAAGCCTCTAACATATCTGATGGGTTGATGGGACAACACCTCAAACTAACCCAAAAAGTCTGAAAATTGAACATGAATTATAACTAATATCAACTGGTCCTTGGAAGATGAGGACGCACCACTGAACTGGATGCTAACTCCGGGAAACTAGCTAATGACAGTGTTGGGTTTGATGGTCGGAGCCTGTATCATAAAATGATACAACATAAATTATGCGATCAATATTTGGAATGTACAAAGTATGCAAGGTAAGTAAAACGGATAATTTAAAATACATAAAAGTTCATAAGAGTAGGACAACATGATCGTAATGTAAATACCATAATGTAAACATAAGGCTCAAGGTTTTCAAAACATTCATAAATTAACTATAATCATAATCATAAGAGAAAAGATTTATTAAACATGAGTTGAGCCAAAGTGCATAATCATAAACATGCATAAATCATGAGGAATAATGGGAGGACTCATCATAAACGACACCATCATGGTAGAGTCTTACGTAATGCCCCAACTATCTCACTCAAGTGGGCAGAGTCATCTCGGCTTGCAAGTTAAAGGACATGCAGTATGTGATATCATAAAAGAGGGGATCCATTAAGATTGTAATGTATCAATATAAACCTACGGTGGCACGTAGTTATGAGACACCGGCATAGTCCTTTGAATGCCGGCCAACTCGGTGCTAGACACTGCTCCCAAAAACACACACATTAGCCATGTATGTAAATCATAAACATCATGTATGAGATTCATGGCCAAATAAACATCTAACATTGTTAATCCCCATTTACATACATGTTTATCCATGAATCAATAGCCCGTAAATTGGCCAACGTCATAAATCAATCAATCATGAAATCCATATCATAAATCATAAATCGTACTTAAACGTATGGATATTGGCTAATACATAAACATACTTGAAAACACTCAATTCACTTGAAAACATGATTATAAACATGGGTAACTTGAAAATATGATTTTCATCATTAATACCTCATCATACATGAATATTCTTCATAAATCTCAACTTTCATAAATTTCTCATAGATGGGCACTTAAGTTTTAAAAGCTTGAAACATGGTTTTAGTGGGAAACAACGTAAAACTTGCCCATAATTTATATTTCAATAATAAAAATTCATTTAGATCATATCCACGTAGAGAATTAGGAATTTCATGTAGTGGGTTAAAACCCCATAGAATCAACATAGGAATTTCTATGATTTAAAGAGAGATTGGACATGGCTGTGAACAGATTCACCCATTCATAACCCTACAAACCTGGTCTGATGATCCCTTGAGTTGTCTTGAAGAATCAAGAGGAATTGAGAAGTTGGAGGTGATGAACCCTAGCTCCTTCTTGAGAGAAAATCTAATTTAAGCATGTTTGAAGAGAGTAAGGATTTAGGCTATGTTAAACCCTTTAATCTGACCTAAAGAAAGACCAACTGTTAGGAGTTAGAAGCATAAGAATTTACATAAATGCCCAAAAACTATAAAAATTAAACCTGTAATTGGCAGTTACTATGACCAATAGCACGGGTCGTAGTTTGATTGTACGACTCGTACTTATAGTCATATTGCCTGTTGAAGATTCACTAAATCGCTCATAACCTTTTACTCCGAACTTCGATTGGTGCAAGGTCAGATGCATTGAAAAGATGACTCAAAGGGCTTCAATTTGTTATGTTGAATCACCCAAAAACATTTTGTAACATGGGAGCTATGATCGGTTAAAGTTGACCCTTATACGAACCAATACGAAAAACCTAATCGGTAAGAAGGTTCTCAACTCAACTTCATGCTAGAGGTTCCTTATGACCTTAATTTGCATCCAATGCACTTCTTACACTTTGGAATTAATCTTAACACCTTATTTCCATAAATTCATCGGGTGTGGGTCTATCCATGTACCTAGTAAAGTTCCTAACTTAACCCGAAAGTCCATGGCGTTATAATATATCAACTCACAACTAAACCAATGATTCACACCATTATATTACCACTCGTACTATGAGTCGTACCACAAAAATATGACTCTTGGTTTCCTCTAGTGACAAATGAGTCCATTTTTCCCCAACTCTCTGAATATTTCCACGACTCGTATCACGACCCGTAACTCCATCCTACTAGTCATACTATTTCCCATACAATCATTCACATGATAGCTCTGAAGACTTGCTGTGACTTCTGGCCACGGGTCGTACCCACATACTATGGCTTGTAGTGGGGACTCGTGGTTGGGAAACAACTTATCTAATATGGACCATGGGTCTTCCTACGACCCGTATTACCAACCCATGACTCGTAGGTTGAGTCATACTGAAGTAAATTTTTCAAACTTTTCCTGTTGATCACACTTCAAATCTTTGGTCTAGTCTTAGGAACTTTTGGGGTATTACAATATCTCCTCCTTGGGAACATTCTTCATTGAATGAGAGTTAAGCATATTGAAGAATTGGGAAAAGAACTGCCATCCGAAACACTGAACATCTGAAGCTGAAAACTGCCGGAGTGATTAACTCAGGACTGATACTCATGATTGAATTGAATTCATGAATCATACATGCATGCTAAGACATGAATGGAACTGTTATGCAAAACTTGATATAAAACTAAATAAAGTTCTAAGGATGAAATTTATACCTCCAGCTGCAAATGAGCTGGTAAGAAAATGATACCGGTATTTAGTCATCATATCTGCTTCGACTTCCCACATAGCTCTCTCAAAAAGCTGATTCATCCACAAACTTTCACCGAGGCTACTTCCTTGTTCCTCCACTTACTAACATGATAATTAAGGATCTGAACTAGTATCTCCTCATAGGTAAGGTTGTCCTTCACCCTAATTTCCTCTATCAGAACCACTAAAGATGGATCTTCAACGCATTTCTTCCGAAGGACACATCAAATACCTGATGCATCGAACCTAACTCTGCTGGTAGCTCAAACTCATCGGTCACCTTGTCAATACGTGTCAACACCCTATATGGCCCAACATTCTAGGGACTAAGCTTCCCCTTCTTTCTGAACCCTCAATGAATCAAGAAATCTCTACTTGCCTCAAAATGAAGCTCAAGTATCAAATTATGAATTTGCCCTTCTGAAACCATTCCGAATGATCAAAATTTGATCAAATACGTCACATAAGAAAATAAAATAATGAACACCCATATTGATATACTTTTATTCCGGGCACAAAAAGTCAACCCGATCCCGCAAGGGAAAAATTAGAATTTCATCTAAAAATCATGTTATCCATAATGTAAAGAACTCAAATATGAAATTTCATCCAAAACGGAGCTCAAATCCACTTTGAATTCATCAAAATACGCTCTCTTAACTCTAGACCTAAAATCCTCATTTTCCTTCAATAAATTCACGGATACAAATGAAAACCAACTGATGAAATCATGGAGAAATACGAAATTATGGATTAGATACTTATCCCCTTGTTAAATAGAGAAGAATGCCACAAAATCACACAATTTGGATATCCAAATGTCCAAATATACTTAAAATACCTAATAAACATAGTCTGTGCAAAAATACATAGATAAGGTATTTATATATGGCTGCACAACACCACATCAACAATTTTATTTTTTACTAAAATGGCCATAACTTCACCATACAAACTCGAAATGCGAGGATTCTTTTTGCTATAGTTCCCAAATAATGATAAAGACCTACTCGTTCAATCAAAACTCCATTTGGTGCTCGTTTGCCCATTCAAACATCATTTTTGCTCGTTCAAAAATTATTTCATCTTTTGTAGTAAAATGCTCTCGACTTGTCGAAATTGCAACATAATTTTCAGATAACTCCTATAATTCATCATAAGAATTTTGAAAGTCTTGAAATAATTTTTCGATCTCAAAAACAAAAAATTAACCTCTGAATTGTCACATTTTATGTTTAAAATCATGCTAAACACACAAAATATTCAAATCCACTCGAAACGCATCCGAAATCCTCTGGTCACAAACCAAATATGCAATTCAATCATAAAATACATTCTGGACCTATTGGAATCATCAAATCACTGATATGCAGTCGTTTTGATTGAATGTTGATTGTGGTCAAACTTAGCTTCCTTAAGGTTCATAAATCCAACCAAAGATTCAAATCACTCCCGAACTCCTCGGGATCCATGCAAACTCCCCAACTAAGTCATAAATGACAATCAGAAACTAGTAGAACTTTCAGAACCCAAACTTGAGCTCATTAACTTGAAATGTGACTTTGGTTAAGCCTCTAAAACTTCAAACCTTCCATAAGCCAAAAATCTTATCCAAACATCAATGGATCAGCTTGGAAATCGTCATTTATCTCCGCAAGCCATAAGTAACAAAATAAGGATACGGAAAGTTCAACCCAGTGAAATGGATCAATAATCACAAAATGACCATGTGGGTTGTTACACTTCCAGGCTTGGTTAGTAACTACACTTCCTATACTTCTACATACCCGGTATATATGCTAGGGACAGGGAGTTATCCTGAATGTACACATCTTAACCATCATTTCCATCATGGGGGAACATTCATATGCCTTAGAGTAAGGAAATTATGAGCATGAATCATTCAAGAAATCTAAGCTCGGCATATACTTGATATAACACGATCTTATGAGCCGATAAGGAAAATCTTAAGGACTGAGTCCATAGAGCTGAGCATGTTGAGATACATGAGTTTACATACATAACGATGGACATGACAAGAAATTGAGATTTATAGAATCATGGAAGAAGGCTAGAATCACCATCTGAAGTAGTTACTTCTCATTTTATGAATCTGAGTACGAACAGAAGTAAGGAGTATTTGGAACTTAGACATGGGCATAACATGTTCATATACGGCATGAGTAGAGTATCACATAGACTGAAGTACATAAGGAAACTTTAATAAGCGTGGATCGATCTCCCATAGTTACTGATCCTGGACATTCGCACTTGAAACTCAAGGCATGACCTGCTCCTTCACCTTATAATCTCTCTCTTCGCTTAAAGCTCATCATTCTGAGTATTGGTCCCCTTCTTAAGGATAGGCAGAAATCATTATCTCTTGATTACCCATTTGCCTCTAGGACTATCACGGAAGGCTTCATACTTCCCCAGCCGTACTCCACCACTCTTTTGGTTCCTTACTTCAAGTTCATGAATTCCTCTACCTTAGCTTTTCTTAACTCCTACAAGGAGAAATGACTCAAGAGCGCCTCTTATTCCACTGACTGGCGTTATTCTTTGGAGTGTGAATACACAAGTTAGAATGATAGAAAGATATTTCATCCTACGACATAGATCATGAAAGAAGGGAAATTTCCTAAAACATTTCGTAGCCCCTTCATCATAAGTGTGGCGCGCTTCACACCCATGAAAAAAGGTCTACTTAACGCGGCTTTCAGACACCCTAGGAAACTTCAAAACCTAATGTTCTGATACTAAATTTGTCACGACCCGAACATAGGCCCGGATCGAGACACGGGACAAGGAGCGCCGAAAGACTCCAAGTCGACCCGTGGCACGAACATACATCTAACTAAATCAAATAAAGAGGAATACTTAACATAATAAAATAGTGGAAGCATAATCATGAAATAATGTAGAAAACGAAATGCACTTCATACATGACCGCGGATACTACATATAGTCTGAAAGCCACTAACATATCTAATGTGTTGATGGAAAAACACTGCAAACTAACTCGACATTTCTGGAAAAGTGAACATAAAGTATAACTAATATCAACTGGTCCCCGGGAGATGAGGAATCACCACTGAACTGGATGCTAACTCTGGGAAACTAGTTAATGACGGTGTTGGGTGTGAAGGTGGAGCCTGTATTATAAAACGATACAACATAAAGTATGCGGTCAGTACTTGGAATGTATCGAGTATGCAAGGTAAGAAAAATGGATAATTTAAAATACATAAAAGTTCATAAGAGTACGATAGCATAATCATAATGTAAATACCATAATGTAAACATAAGGCTCAAGGTTTTCAAAACATTCATAAATTAACCATAACCGCAATCATAATCACAAGAGAAAATCTTTATTGAACATGACTTGAGCCAAAGTGCATAATCATAAACATGTGTAAATCATGAGAAATAGTGGGAGGACTCGTCATACTGACACCATCATGGTAGAGCCTTACATGATACCCCAACTATGTTACTCAAGTGGGCAGAGTCGTCCCCCCTTGCAAGAAAAGGGACGTGCAGTATGTGATATCACAAAAGAGGGATCCATTAACATTGTAATTTATCAATGAACCTATGGTGGCACATAGTTATGATACACCATCGTAGTCCTTTGAACGTCGGGCTACTTGGTTCTAGACATTGCGCCCAAAAACATGCACATTAGGCTCGTAGGTAAATCATGAGATTCATGGCCAAATAAATATTTAATATCATTTATCCCCATTTACGAATATTTTTAGCCACGAATCAAGGGCCCGTAAATGGCCAACGTCATAAATTAATCAATCATGAAATCCATTTCATAAATCATAAATCATACTTGAACATGTGGGCATTGCCCAATACTTTAACATGCTTGAAAATACTCAATTCACTTGAAAACATGATTATAAATATGGGTAAATATAAAACATACTTTTCATCATTAATACCTTATCATACATGAACATTCTTCATAAATTTCAACTTTCATAAATTTCTCATAAATGAGCATTATGTTTTTAAATCTTGAAACATGGTTTTCGTGGGAAACAACGTAAAACTTGCTCATAATTCATAATTCATAATTCAATAATAAAATCTCATTTAAATCATACCCATGTAGAGAATTAGGAATTTGATGCATTGGGTTAAAACCCCATAGAATCAACATAGGAATTTATATGGTATAAAGAGAGATTGGGCATGGGTGTGAATGGATTCACCCATTCATAACCCTACATACTTGGTTTGATGATCCCATGAATAGTATTGAAGATCCCATGAATAGTCTTGAAGATCCAAGAGGCATTGAGAAGTTGGAGGTGATGAATCCTAGCTCCTTCTTGAGAGATAATCTAATCTAAGCATGTTTGAAGAGAGTAAGAATTTATGTTATGTTTAACCCTTTAATCTGACAGAAAGAAAGACCAAAATGATGTCATTTAGGAGTTAGAAGCATAGGAGTTTATCAAAATGCCCCAAAACTATGGAAATAAAACCTGTAACTGACAGTTACTATGAACAGCAGTACAGGTCGTAGGTTGATTGTACGACTCATACTGAGAGTCATACAATGCCTGTTGCCGCTTCACTAAATCACTCATAACTTTTTTCTCTGAACATCAATTGGCGCAAGATTAGATGCGTTGGAAAGAAGACTCAAAAAGGACTTCAATTTGTTATGATGAATGACCCAAAAATATTTTGTAACACAGGAGCTATGATCGATTGAAGTTGACCCTTATACCAACCAATGTGAAAAACCCAATCGGTAAGAAGGCTCTCAACTCAACTTCATGCTAGAGGTTCCTTATGACCTTAATTTGCATCCAATGCACTTCTTACAATTTGGAATTAATCTTAACACCTTATTTCCATAAATTCATCGGTTGTGGGTCTATCCACGTACCTAGTAAAGTTCCTAACTTAACCTGAAAGTCCAAGGCATTATAATATATCAACTCACAACTGAATCAACATTTCACACCATCATATTATGACTCATACCATGAGTCGTACCACCAACCTATGACTCGTGGTTTCCTCCGGTGACTAATGCGTCCATTTTTCTCTGAGTATTTCCATGACTCGTATCACGACCTGTAACTCCATCCTACGAGTCATACTACTGCCCGTATAATCATTCACATGATAACTCCAAAGACTTGCTACAACTTCTGACCACGAGTTATACCCACATACTATGGCTCGTAATGGGACTCGTGGTTGGGAAAAAACTTATCTGAATTGGACCATGGGTCTTCCTACGACCCACACAACCAACCTCTGACTTGTAGGTTTTGTCGTACTAAAGTAAATTTTCCAACTTTTCCTGCTGATCACACTTCAAATCTCAGGTCTAGTCTTAGGAACTTTTGGGATATTACACATAACATGGAGAGACTTGGCTAAAACCATACCATAAGCTGAATAAGAGTGGGCATCTAGACTCCAAAACCGTGTGTTAAGAAAATAACATGAAATTTAGATAAATCATAAAACATACTTGATCGTATGGTATTTCCTAATACTTAAACATGCTTGAAATAGACTTTGATTACTCAAAACTATAACATATACATAGGTAATTCGAAATCATACTTTCATCATGAACATCTCATTATAACTAGAAGCACAGATCATAATCTCATCTTTTCATAAATGTCCATAGATGGGCATCTCATTTGTAAAACTATGAAAATCATTAATTTGTAATTGAGAACATTATAAAACATGCCCATAAATCATAGTTCGACATTAGGAACATGCATAAAGAATACCCATCATAGATACTTAGAGAATTCACAAGTTGGGTTGAAACCCCATAGATTCATCAACTTAGAAATCATATGAAATTGAAGAGGGATTGGGCATGGGAGTGGATCGATACACCCATTTATAACACTACATACCTGGGAAATTCTTATTACACAACCCTATTGAATGCTCAAGAGAATTTGGAGAAGAACTTGATGAATCCTAAGCATGATCACCCTTAGAAACTACTAGGCTTGCATGCATGGAGAAAAATAGGATTAGAATAAGCTAAACCCTCTTAAAACACACTTATCTAAGCTTAAAATGACATAGTTTAGGTCGTAGGAGCTTAGAAGTTATGGATTTACCCTTACTAAATTCGCAGGAATTTGGCTACTGGCCGGAGCAACAACCAGTACAACAGGTCGTCCTGAGCTCCAACAGTCGTTACTCTGCTCGTTGTTTCACCCTATTTCCAAACTTAGGTCTGCTACCACGATCGGACAGGATGAGTCATTACGAGCCCCAACGACTTGTTGTGTCCATCTGTTGTCACCACTGCTCACTTCCTAGAAATCCTCCCAATGGAACCATTCCACGACTCGTGGTCTCCAACAACAGGTTATGCCGTGACTCATGCCGGCTACCTATATAAGAACCACCCTTACCATGTCCCCCTTGCCACGACCCGTTATGTCAACCAATGGGTCTTCCTTAGACCCGTTGTCACAGAACCTCTTACTATAGATCCCAACAACGATTGACTTCCACCGGTCATTGGACCTTCCAATGACTCATACCACCGGTCGTTCTGAGTAAAAATCTCAGACTTTCTGTAGCTTTTCATTTAAAATTCTGAGTCCAGTCTTAGGCACTTTCGGGGTATTACTTCTAACTGGGACTAAAACTTAACTGAATTCGTGAAATACCAGATGCACCGATGCTAACTTTTCATGCTGCTCCAACTCATAGGCCATATCACACTGCGCTTCAAAATCTAATAAAGACCAACCTACCCGTTACTGGATTTCCCTTCCTTTCCAAACCTCATACCCCTTTCATGGGTGGAACTTTTAGAAACACCTTTTGAATTGTACCAACTTCTCGAAATGCCATACTTATTATTTACAACATATACTTTTCACCTATGCTTCTCTTAATGCTGAAGTCCATGTCTAACAGCAGGCTTCCACCACGTATAAGCCTAACTTGACTGAATCTCTTGCATCTAGGGTCATTAGTCACACAATGCAATGAGAGACTAGCTATTTTTCTCATGTTTTGTTTGGATGGTGATATTGTGTTTTGTATGATCTACAATAAAAATAATGAAATTTTAGGTGAATCCACATTGTAGATAGCTCGATGCATAAAATTTTCACTATGCACAGAATGTAAAGAGAGCAACTAGTCGAATAGAGACGAAAGCCAGCCATAGTGATCTAGGAGTCTCGTCTGAAAGGGCTCTTGCTCAACAGATCAATGGTATGTCGGGGATGGCAAATGACTCCTATTGCTATAAATTATCCTATCCCCCTAGCATATCTAATATTTGCAACTTCATGAAATTCTACCTAGAGACACCATCAACATGTGTCCCACACAAATAATCTACGACAGAATCAGTACATTTTAAACTTTCATTGAGGCGTATTTGCTTTCTCCCATTTTTTCCTTATCTAGCTTCATCAAGGCGAAGGAATTAGGTGCAATAGGCACGATCACTCCATATATAGGGCAGATAAGGCATGAATAGAGAGTTATTCTTAATGTACACATTGTAACCATCATATTTGTCATGAGTGAATATACATAGGGCTTAGAGTAAGGAAGTAATAAGCATGAATTATTCAAGAAATATAAGCTGAGGGTATACATTACACAACATGATCTTACTAGAGATTAAGGAAAATCTTGAGGATTGAGTTCATAGAGATGAGCATAGTGTGAGACTTGAGCTCACAAGTATAATGATTTTCAAAATATAAAGCTGGAGTTTAGGAATCATATAGTGAGACTGGGATCGTTGTCTGAAGCGGTTGCTTCTCATTCTGGAAATTTGAGTATGGGCATGGACATAGAGTACTTGGACCTTAGATGTGGTCATGGAACGATTATAAATGACATGAGTAGAGTGTCATATTGAATAAATTATAAGGGAAACACCTAAATAAGAATAGATTGACATCCTAGAGTTACTGCTCCTGAACTTTTCATAAATGGTAACTCAAGACTAGACTTGATCCTTCACCTTATCATCTTCTCCTTAGCTCAAAGTCATCATTCTAAGACATTAGACCTCTTCTCCACGCTAGGCTATTATCACTAACTTTTATAGGGACAGAGTATTACTATACGTATGGATGCTAAGCTCTTCCCTGCCTACTCCACTTGTAAGTACAATAACTTAGCTATGGTTTCTTTCTTGGGTAACCCGTAACCTCTCTTTAGTCTATAAAGCTATCACTGAGGATTTCATACTATCACGACTTGAACGGAGGCTCGAATCACGACAATGGAAAAGGAGCACCTAGAGACCCCAAGTCAACCCACGACATAAGCACACATCTAACTAAATCAAGAACTCGATAACCATCAATACAATCATAGCAAAAGTCTAACTTTAATATAACATCATAATATAACATCAAAAGCTGAATACATACATATGTTTGAATAGCCTCTAATCATGACGAGTTGATGGGACAAGACCCCAACTAACTCAACAAGATGAAACTGAAATACATAAAGAAAAGATGGATAGTCTAGTCCTCAGAAGATGAGGACTCACCAATAAAGCAACGCTAACTCTGATAAGCTGACTAAGAGCGGGGCTGAAGCTGAGAGTTGGTTCTTTTCTCGTGAAATGATACAGCATAGAAGTATACAATCAATACATGAAATGTACTGAGTATGCAAGGTAAGTAAAACCGCTAATGTAAGTAAAATCATTTAAAGACAATGCATTAGTTAAAACATAACATCAGAAAACTAAACGTAGCACTTGCGTGCATTCTTTCTAAAATCATGACTTCTTCATAACATGATATAACATGCTTCATAACATCATTACTTAATTGATTGACTCAAAGATGAATTTTGACATTTATAATAAAAGGTGAACATTGAGTCAAATCTGCTTTAGAACACGCATTTACACAAATTTCATAAGTAAAGAATATGCATATCTAAACTCATGAAGAACAATGGGAGACTCATCTTTTAACGACATACCACGATAGAGCTTACGTGATCCTGACTATTACACTCAAGTGGGTAGAACCGTCCAAAGCCTTTCCAGGGCTAAGGATGCTACCATGATATCAATATCAAGCTAAAGGCGCATTCAGGCAAAGGGAAGCTTACAAGGGAGGTCCCAAGTCATATAATTAAATAAGCAACGTTGGCGCGTAGTTCTGAGGCATAGGATGATCGACCCATAGCCTACTCGGTGCTAGACAATACTCCCATAAATATGTAAATGCTCTATATCTTATATAACGAAGCATCACATCGTCTATTGACGAAGCTCAATAATCAAATAAATCATATTTATGAAATCATGCATAAGAGAAGCTTTAGCTCAAAATATACCACAAGCTGAAAACATACTCGGGACCCTTTGCTCCAAAACCATGTGGTAAGCTATGCATAAGAAGAGTTAACTGAAAACATACCACAAGCTAGAACATAAATTTGGGATTCTTTGCTCCAAAACCATGTGGTAAGCTTAGTTCGGGAAAATCATCATTTAAACTTAACATGTGGGCATTGCCCAAAGCTTTATCATACCTAGAAATACTCAATTCTTATCGAAAACATTATTATAAATATTGATAGCTTCATATCATGTTTTTCGTCATAATGTCTCATCATTATCATATATACTTCACAAATCTCACCTTTCATGATCATCTCATCAATGGGCTTCAACATCCATAAGGCTAGAAATGAAATTTTAATTGAAATCATTATAAAATAATCCCATGCTTCACAATTCGATAATTCAATCATAATTAATTCATACCCATGCGTAGAAATAGACAATTAATGCATTTCGGTAAAAACCCCATAGATCAAATCATAGAATTTCATACTCTTTAGAGAGGGATTAGACATGGGTGTAGAAGAAACCACCCATTCATAACCCTACATACCTAAAAATGGCCCAATCTTACTCCCACTTGAATGCCAAAAGGAATTGAAAGGAATTAAAGGAGAAAACCCTGAATCACCCTTTGATCACCTCTCTATCACTCTTCTATTCTCTTGCATGCATGAATGAATACTTAGGATAGTTTGCCCCCTCTAAAACCCACCTTTCATAGGGTAAAACGACATAGTTTAGGCTTTAGGAACTTAGGAATTACGAAAAGACCCTTACTAATTCGCAGAAAATTAACTGCCAGGTGGTCCTAATGGACAATCTGACGACTCGTTGGTGGAGACATGATTCATCACTCTGCTCATCTAGTACTTTGTATAATTTATCCTCATGGGCTTGTAACGGGTCATTTAAGGACTCATCAGGGGTGACCACGACTGGGGGACACCATTCATTGAGTACACTATCTATCTTTCCTTTTCCCAACTATTTTTCCTTCCCCACGGCTGACCAATGACTCGTGGGTCCTGAACATGAGTCATGGACTCGCCCGTGGGGTCTCAACTCTTCCAGGACTTCTTCTAAAAACTCAGAACCTCCCCACGAATCACCTGAAGACTCGTGGGATGTCCTCACGATTTGTGAGATGACTCGTCCTGAGACTGTAATAACAATTTCCACTTTTTCCCCGTTTCCACTCCCGGGTCCGATCCTTGAGCTCCCGTGGTATAAAAATATCTCCCCCTTGGGAACATTCGTCCTTGAATGTAGGAAACAAGCACAAATAGAAACATGAAATTATCATATTCAAATACGGATTATTTAAACCGAAAATTATCGGAATGACTACCTCTGATTCATATCGCATAGCTGAACTGATCTCATGCTTCACATACATATCCATACACATAAAAGAAACTTGAGCACATGAACTGAATATGAAAACTAAATAGATTCATAGAGCAAAACTAATACCTCAAGTCAGAACTGAGCTGGTAGAGAATAAGTGTGGGTATTTAGCCATGATATCCTTTTCGGCTTCCCACGTAGCTCCTTCAACATGCTGATTCCTCCATAATACTTTAACTGAAGCTACTTCCTTGTTCCTTAGCCTCCAAACTTGATGATCCAATATTTCCATCGGAACTTCCTCATAATTAAGGCTATCCTTTACACCAATGTTGTCCACTGGAACTACTATAGATGGATCTTCCAAACATTTCTTCAAAAGCGATACATGAAACACAGGATGCATGGAAAATAACTCTGAGGAAAGTCCAAGTAATACGCTACCTTACCAATTCTCCTCATAATCTGGGAGGGACCAACATAATAGGGACTGAGTTTTCCTTTCTTCCCAAACCGCATGACTCCCTTCATGGGAGATGCCTTAAGAAACACCCAATCGTCCACCTCAAACTCCAACTCTCTCCTCCTTACTCCAGCATATGATTTTTGAAGACTCTAAGCGGTTTTAAGTCTGTCCCTTATAAACTGAACCTTCACCATAGCCTTATGAACCGAATCTAGCCCTATCATAGCTACCTCACCAACCTCAAACCATCTGATGGGCAATCTACATCTCTGCCCATAGAGAGCCTCGAACGGTGCCATTTGGATACTGGAATGATAGTTGTTATTTTAAGCAAACTCAATTAGGGGCAAGTGATCATCCCAACTACCTTTAAAGTCCATCACGCAAGCTCTCAACATTTCTTTGAGAGTTTGAATTGCCCACTCCACTTGTCCATCTATTTGGGGATGAAACAGTGTGCTGAGCATAACCTGAGTCCCAAGCCCTCTTTGAAAAGACCGCTAAAACTGAGAGGTAAATTAAGGTCCTTGGTCTGAAATGATAGACAAGGGCACTCAAAGACATCGAACCAACTCCAAAATATATAGCTTGGCATAATCCTGAACCGAGTCCGTGGTTTTGACCGGTAGAAAATGAGCATCTTTAGTCAGCATGTCTACCACCACCCATATAGAATAATACTGCTCGCGAGAACGATGTAGACCTGTAATGAAATCCATATTAATCTCTTCCCACTTCCAATTGTGAATGCTAATATCCTGAAGTACGCCTCCCGGTCTTTGATGCTCGATATTTACTTGCTGATAATTCGGGCACTTAGCTACGAATTCTGCAATATCCTTCTTCATGCCATTCAACCAATATATTTCCCTCAAGTCATGATACATCTTGGTGGCACCTGGATGAATAGAGTATCGGGATCCATAAGCCTCATACAACATCCAACTTCTCAAATCATCGAAATCTGAAACACATAGGCGACCCTAGTACTGCAGTAGACCATCTCCCCCTTGGGAGAAGACCTCTACCTTCTGACTTCAAACGACTTCTTTCAACTTTACCAAAATCAAATCCTCATTTTGTCTTACTTTCACATCAGTCAACAAGGATGATTCGGACCCGTTCTGGACCACAACACCACGATCGGTTGAGTTGACCAACCTAACTCCCAACCTTGAGAGTTGGTGTACATCTTTCACCAGCTCCTTCTTTCCTTCATACTAATGGGACACACTCTCCATAAAGAGCCTACTAAGTGCGCCCACTACCACATTAGCCTTACCCGGATGGTAAAAGAAACTCATATCATAGTCTTTGAGTAGCTCCAACCACCTCCTTTGCCGAAGATTGAGATCCTTCTGCGTGAATACATATTGTAAACTCATGTGATCCATAAATACATCGATGTGAACCCCATACAAATAATGCTGCCATATCTTCAAGGCGAATACCACTACAACCAATTCAAGGTCATAAGTTAGGTCATTCTTCTCATGGACTTTCAACTTTATTGAGGTATATGCTATCACTTTCCCATGCTGTATCAACACACACCCATGTCCGATCCTTGAAGCATCACAATACACCACGAATCCATCGGTACCCTGGGGTAGGATCAACACAGGTGCCGAAGTGAGTTGAGTCTTCAACTCTTGGAAGCTCTTCTCACTAGCCTCCAACCATTAGAATTTCACCTTCTTCTAAGTCAAATTGGTCAATGGTGCTGTAATAGATGAGACACCCTTAACAAACCTCCGATAGTAACCAGATAAACCTAAGAAACACCAAATTTCTGAAGGATTCACTGGTCTAGGCCAACTCTTCACCACCTCGATTTTTTGAGATTCTACCGTTATGCCCTCACTCGATACCACAGGCCCAAAAATGCTACGGAGTCTAACAAAAACTCACACTTGCTGAACATGACATACAATTGGCGATCCTTGAAATTCTAAAGTACTACTCTCAAGTGAGCGGTACGCTCCTCCTCGCTCCTAGAGTATATACGAATGTCATCAATGAAAACAATCACGAACATGTCTAGATATTACTTGAACACCATGTTCATCAAGTCCATGAAAGCTGCAAGAGCATTCTTTTGTCCAAAAGACATAACTACAAACTCATAATGGCAATACCTGTCCTAAAGGTTGCCTTTGGGGATATCACTCTCCCGAACTCTGAGCTGATGATACCTAGACTTGAGATCTATCCTTGAGAAATACTTGGCACCCTGAAGCTGTTCAAACAAATCATAGATCCTGGGTAAAGGATATCGGTTCTTGACGGTGACTTTGTTCAATTGTCGATAGCCAATACACATGCGAAGTTAACCATCCTTCTTTCGGACAAAGAGAATTGGTGCACCCCATGGGGACTTTCTCGGTCTAATGAAACCTTTATCTAACAAGTCCTTCAACTGCTCTTTTAACTCTTTTAGCTCAGCTGGAGCCATCCTGTAGGGAGGAATAAATATAGGTTGCGTGTCGGGAAGAAGGTCAATACCAAAATCAATCTCCCACTCAGGAGGAACACCTGGAAAATCATCAGGAAAGAGCTCTGCATACTCACGTACTACTAGAACTGACTGGATAGTCAGGGTTTCGGACTAGACATCCTTAACCTAACTAGATGGTACATGCAACCCTTAGAAATCATCTTCCCGGCCTTAAGGTAGGAAATGAAATGACCTACAGGCACAACTAAACTACCCTTCCATTCTAAGACTGGCTCACCTAGAAATCTGAACTCTACTGCCCGGTTCTACAATTAACTAAAGCTAGAATGCAAATAACCAATCCATGCCGAGAATAACATTGAAATTGGTCATGGGTAACTCCATCAAATCTGCAGTGTTGACCTTCTAAAGGACTGAGATTGGGCAACGTCTATACACCCATCTAGCTATAACTGAGTCACCTACTGGAGTGGAAACTAAGAAGTGTTCTAAAAAGACTTCGGGATTGACTCCAAAGATACTGCTCACATAAAGTGCCATAAAAGACAAAGTTGCCCCTGGGTCTAGCAAAGCATAAACATCAATATGGAAAACTTGCAACATACCAGTGACCACATCTGGAGAGACCTCCTACTCCTGACGGGATTCTAAAGCATACAATCTGTTCTGGCACTGATAGCCAGTTGTGCAGGTAGATGCCCTCTAATGCGCTGAGCTTACGGGAAGGGATGCTAAGCTAGAAGCTGGGCCTTAGCCCCTAACCTGATCCTGTTTCGCAGCTAGACAATCTCTAAGCAAGTGTCTGAGCTACCCACACCAAAAACAAGCACCTAAACCTACCAAACACTGGCCGGTGTGTCCTCGACCACATCTACGACAAGTTGGGATACTAGAGTCTACGGGTCTACTACTATGACCCCTCGGACCTGATGCCTGTACTATCTGATCATGTCTATTCCTGAATGGCACACTTAATGCCAAAGATTTTGGGGCTAATGATCTCTGGTGGGTCTGCTATCAGTGCCCACCTCCAGATCTCTTCTGAGAGAATCTGTGGTCCTCGGTTGTGGCCCTCTTTTCCTCCCTCTCTCTTGAATGTGTCGCCTCCATCTGTTGGGCATAAAACACTATCCATGGGAAATCCATATCTTGATGGAGCATAGCAGTCCTACAATCCTTGTAAAAATAGCCTGCTACTCCATGGATGAATCTACTCACCCGCATCCTTTGATCGACTACCATCCCTAGGGCATATTTCGATAGGCGAGTGAACTCAAGGGCATTCTCTTGTACAGTCATTCTCCCTTGTTTCAAATTCACGAAGTTGGTTGTCTTCAACACCCTCATCTCTCGATGGAAGAACCGGTCTAGAAATGCAACACGGAACTCTTCCCAAGTGACCAGACCCGCTCTTACGACCCTGCTATCCTTCCATTGACAAAACCAAATGTGTGAGACCCCTTTTAGCTGATAAGAGGTCAACCCAGTGCACTCAACCCCATTTACCCCCAGGACATGGGTGATTTTTGCAATCTCATCTATGAACTCATCTGGGTCCTCATCTACCTTGGACCCAAAGAACTCCGACAGGTTCATCCTCAAGAAGTCTCTGACTCGAGCCGCCACTACATTGCCATTTTGTGGAACATGCGCAACGGCCTTCTGATTGACCTCAGCAATCAACGCTTGCATAAGCATCTGAATAGCATCCCCGAACTCAGCATGGGCTGCTGGCTCCGGTGCCTGGGGCTCCTGAACTGGTGGGGCTGGCTAATGCCCATGACCATTGACATCCTTGTGGCCTTCAGTATCTCCGTTCCTCCTTCCATTCATTCTTCGAGGAGCCATGATTCTGCAGTCGTGAATAGAATGGATTAGAAGGATAGAAATACTTTTCATCGCATCACAAAGATCATGACAGAAGGGAACAATTCCTAAACATCCGTAGCCTCTTCATCATAAGTGTGGCGCGCTTTACACCTATGAAAAAAACTCTACTTAATGCGGCTTTCAGACACCCTAGGACACTTCAAAACCTGGCTCTTATACCAAGTTTGTCACGATCCGAACGGAGGCCCGAATAGTCACACAGGACAAGGTTCCTCAAGAGACCCCAAGTCGATCCATGGCATAAGCACACATCTAACTTAATCAAGAAGAATAAATTCAATACTATCATAGCGGAAGTCTAACTTGAATATAACATCAGAATATTAACTCTGAAGCTAAATACATACATATGTTTGAATAGCCTCTAATCATGACGAGTTGATGGGACAAGAACCCAACTAACTCAATGACGTGCCCGATTCGCACGTCCGCAAGTGTACGGGTCGTGCAAGTAATATAATGGCTCTTTTTAAGAACCGGATTGTCGAAACCACAGGGACTGGACCCATTCCTCTAACTATCCATTTCTATTGTGATCTTAAATACCTCAAGTGTTGGTTATAGACATTTTTCGATTGAGATTAATTAAGTCTAAGGTTGGGTCAACGAAATATTCTGAAATCACTCTAGGAGCAACATAGAGTTAAAACCAATTAATCATGCGATCCTACGATTTGCAAGGGGTTAAGCATGGAACTATCAATTGTTATTTCACATAATTAGAATTGCATGTTTATGGTCTTTCGAGCCTCTAAACACGGCAATCTAGCCTCACTGCATCATTGTGAGCGAGGAGTTTAATTTTCTAGTCGCGGGCAATCAATTATGTTGTGGTTTACGGGGAAACGATTAGGGACTTTCGTGCGTCTAACCATTTAACTCAACTTAGCCTCACAACTACTTCTTCGAGTGGTGATGTGACATCCCAAGTTGGTCTTTCATAACCCCCATGCATCAACCAAGCACGGTGTTAGGTATATTTCTATCCTGACACAAAAATCTCTCCCGAGATACAAACATGCTCCTTACATTCTCATGTCCTGACCTAGGTAATGCTTTCTCAAGCTATTACTCAAGCTAACAAATATGCTTTCATGGTGATCAATCATAAAAACAACCAACAATCCATAATGCAAGACGAAAACAACCATCAATAACTTAATTCCAAAACAAATTCATAAAAGCACAATCATAATTCATGGCTTCAACCCTAGAGGAAGGGTTCTTGCCATTCATGTTCGTAAAACTACAATTAACTAATACTAAACTAACATACTTACATGAATTTGGTAGATGAGAAGGGAATTTGATAAACCCTAGATGAGTTCTCCCACTTCTCCCTTCACTCCTAGGTGGTTTTTCAGAATAAAATCGTGACCCAATGATTTTAGGAGCTAAGGGTCCTATTTATAGTAAATGGAAAACGTGCATAATTTAGCCTGAGAGGGAACGACTCCGTGTCACGGAGTGCATCGCGGAGCACTGCCTCCGTGACACGGAGACAACGCGAAAGCTCTCTGGAAATTGCCTCAGGAAACCAAGTTGCCGAGGGTTGCCGCACTGGCCAACGTGGCACGCTGCCCATGCAGCACGTTGGCAAGCTGCTGTCGTGCAGACTGCCTAGCGTGACACGGCGCTGCCGCGCTGGTTCTCTGCCTCCTGCTGCCTGCTGCTGCCTTTCCTCGTGTGCTTGGCAAGGGCATGGCACGGCGCTGGGCGCGGCACACGCACAGCGTGGCACGCTGCCTGGCGCGGCCAGCCTTGCCAAGGCATGCCCCTTGCTTCCACTTCATTCCTTCCTTTCACCAACTTGCGAATTAGTTCCTCAAATGCATTATTAACCTACAAAACAAGGACTAATCATGTTGGTTAGCACATATATTCACATTTATATAAAATCACATGAGATTATGTAAAATAACTTAGATAAACAAGACTATATTAAGGTATAAAGCGTATCACGGGCATGCTATTTTGCCCGTGATCACAAACCCACACTTAAAGCCTTGTTCGTCCTCGAACAACATTTTACATATCCTACATATGGAGACTCCCACATAACTAATTTGGCAAAATCATTCAAGCTACGGCTATCATGATTACGTAAGATAACAAACTAAAGATAGAGCATACATAGTTTAATCACCGAGATGAAATACAACAATGCTAAGACTTCTTACCCTCAAGAATTGACTCTCAATCTTAGCAAACTCGTGCAAATCAACTAATTAAGAAATCTCACATGAATTATATCCTTCATTCAACATGTGCCCCTCACAGAAATAGAGTTACCCAATCACATGCAAAAATCATTTGTACATTATAACATGTGTGGGTGAATCAATAAAATTTCACTCACTCTCACAAAGAATTCACATGCATTATGTAATGACCCATAAGCTTGCCCTTAGTGTTTTATTCCACTAATTTAAGGATGTGTGAATGTAAGATCAAGTAGGACTTAATGGGTTGTAATGTAAGCTAAGGGACGGGTAGGTATTATTATGGCCAGTAATAGTGACTATCTTTCCTAAGCGCTTTTAATACATTACGCCCTCCTTACGAACTTCCCTTCCCTTACTTTACCTTTTTCTCCTTTCATCTTTCTTGTTCCTCTTATGTTCCCCCATTTCTTTAGGCACTTTTAAATTATCAGTAAGAAGTTCTACAAGTAACTTTTCATTAATTTGTTTTCTTGCTCCTTGCTAATAATCACCAATTTTCACACAAGTGCACCTTTGTCCTTTTCTCACTTCTACAACTTGCTAATTTTCCTTTCTTTTCATTCTTCTCACTCCTTTACTCCTTCGGATTTTTTTTTCACTCAAGCGCTTAGGAGTTTTGGATCAAGTTCAAGGCTAATGAAAGAAAAAGGATTAAGCTTATGTTGCAGCTGTCAAAGAATAGGCTCAAGGCTCAATAGGGCTAACTAGGATTAATCTTTCCAAGGTAGGTAAAATGAGGGATAAGAATTGGTTCATTCGAAAAAAAATGCCTAAATCATCTCCTACAATTCACATCCTTCATTTCGTTTTATAAACACACCAGGCAAGTTCTAGACAATCCACAATAGCACAGAATACTCAAAAACCTTACACTCATGGCACATGCTCAATTCGAGACACATTCATCAGACTCTTACTCAGCTAATCACAAGAATTCCGAATTAAGCTTCAATCATATTGAGTCAAATTCAAGAGCCTAAGCATCTCACACAAAGTTATACACTTGCATGCTTCACACCGAACATACTTGCCTCTTACAACCATTTATAGCACATAACAAGAACATCAAGCACCACTTAGTTATGGTTTCAAAAACCAATCACCTACCGACTAATTTTTCCTCAAGACGGTCGTCATCCATCCATCGTCGGAAACAGTCCCTAACTATGAATAAAACACTATCTACAGACAAAGGAAAGAAAGTAAAATTTTTATTCTTCGGTTCAAAGACCCCCCGTCGGAAAAGAAGCGAAAAGAAAAACCAACGGGTGATGAAGTCATGCTTAGTGCACAAAAAAAAATAAATTCAAATTTTTCAAATTTCTCACAAGCATTACATTCACCAAAAATCGTTAAACACAACAAAAATTTTTGAAATTTCCCTCACCCCACACTTAAATCATGCTATGTCCTCATAGCATCAAATTTAAATTTAAAAAGGGTGAGAAATACTCCCTGAGGCCTTTAGGCTTAGCTAATAGCATGATTTTCTTCACTTTGCACAAGTGTGTGTCGACCCCACACTTTTTATCGTCCATGCTTTTTAGCTTCCTCCTCCACGGGTACTCAGACTTCCCCTCCATCTGTGCTTAACTTTCCACCAGAAACAACACAAGATGAAAAATAAATAAAATCAACACAAATGCCAGAAATTAAAATGGTACCTGTGGTACCCTTGGGTTGCCTCCCAAGTAGCGCCTTATTTTACGTCGTGGCCCGACGTGGACTATCCTTTTCAGGACATCCTCCTACCTGGGTTCTCTTTCAAGAACCATCTCCTTTTCTTTTGCTGTTTAGAGGAAACAGCCTCCACTCTGCTCCTCTCTTTCTCCAACTTCTTTTCAGTTTGAAGTCCTTTATCAGACTCAGGCTGAACATTTGTCATTGCCTTCGGCCCTACACCTGTGGAATCCTCCACCCCACACTTATCCTATGCCAACACACTAACCTGGCAAAGGTTTCTGTAGTGTGTAGATGGGTTCATTTCTTGGTAAACACGGAAGATTTCTTCTTCATCCTCAACCCTCATTGTCAGGGTCCCTGCTTTTAAATCAATCACCGCTCCTCCAGTGGCCAAAAATGGCCGTCCCAAGATCAGGGGTACCTGGTCATCAACCTGAAAATCTAAGACAATAAAATCAGCAGGTATAATGAACTTACCTACTTTGATGAGAAGGTCCTCTATTATTCCATCAGGTGTCACTCGCGACTTGTCAGCCAGCTGCAGCATCAACCTTGTTGGCCTTGGTTGTCCCAATCCCAAGGTGTTGAATAAGGATAGGGGCATTAGATTAACTGCCGCCCCCAAGTCACATAAAGCTCGTAGCACCTCAGCTTTACCAATTTGTATGGGGAGGGTCACACTCCCTAGGTCTTTGAGTTTCTTTGGCATTTTGCTCAATACCCTGTAACTGCACTCCTCAGTCAGTGCTACCATTTGGACATCCACCAATCTCACCTTGTTCGCCATCACGTCCTTCAAGTATTTAGCATACTTGGGCATTCCCTGCAAAACATCAAGAAGAGGCAAATTTATGTGAAGTTCTCTGAAACTCTCAAAGAACTTTTTGAAGCATTCCTCCTCCTTGCTCTTTCTGAATTTCTGAGGGAATGGTGGTGGTGGTCTTTGTGCTGGCTGCAATGGAAGTCGTGAATTTTGTTGCCCAGCACTCTGATTATCTCCCATGTTGATGGATGGTCCTGGTCTAACCAACTCCGGCTGCACCTCTTTGCTCAGCTCTTTTGGCACTGCATCAGCTAATTGCCTACCGCTTCTCAGACTGATGGCATTGATCTGTCGGGGGTTAGGATCTGTGTCGCTTGGTAATCCCCCTTGCGATCTCATGTTTTGAGCAGCTGCTATCTGACCCACTTGTTTTTCAAGATTTCGGGTGGCTACTTGCTGATTCATTAAGTCTGTTGCCATCCTTGCCTGATTTTCCACTAACTGAGTCTGGGTCTCCATAATTTTCTGCAATGTTTCCTCAATGTTGCTACTCAATTGCCCATCATTCTGCCTATTCTGCTGATACTGCTGCTATTGAGGTTGCATAAAATTTTGCTTTTGGTTTCCACCCCAAGAAAAATTCGGGTGGCCCTGCCAATTTCTGTTGTAACTGGTTTCAAAATTCTGATTGTTGCGCTGCACATTACTAACAAAATTGACTGACTCCGGATTGGCTCCACAAGATTCTGCATGGTGCCCATTATTACCATAAATTTCACACCAACTCGGAGCTTGCTGAACTGCATTAACCTGGCCCTGGCGTTGGTTCATACTCAGTTTATTAAACTGAGTCATCATTTGATGCTGGAACGAAGCTAACTGTGCTGCCAAAGCATTCAAACCATCTACTTCTATCAACCCTGATCTCTTTCCTGCCCCTCTCGATGACTCACTGTGCCACTCTGGATTTCCTTATGCAATTCTGTTCAACAAAGTGTACAACTCATCATATGTCTTATCCAAGGCTTGCCCACCCGATGCAGAGTCTAGCAATATTTTTGTGTGTGGGTCTAGCCTTTCTACAAAGGTATGAGCCAGCACTTCATTTGATTGCTGGTGATGGGGGCAATCTCTCAACAATGACTTGAATCTTTCCCAAGCCATATATAGGTTCTCATCAGGCCTCTGCTTAAAACTGAGTATTTCACTTCTCAACCTTGCAGTTTTGCCTGATGGGAAGAATCTGATAAGGAATTTCTTAGCCAAGTCATTCCATGAAGTTATGGAGTTCGGTGGCTCAGCCTTCAGCCACTTCTTCGCCTCTCCCAACAGTGAAAATGGGAAGAGGGTCATTCGGACATAATCTGTGGACACGCCGGTGGGGACAAACGTGTCACTAATCTCTAAAAAGCTCTGTAGGTGCTGCTGCGGGTCCTCATGTGCCATCCCAGTGAATTGACCACTAGAATGTAACAGCTGCACCATGTTCCGTTTAAGCTCAAAGTGCCCTCCAGGCTCCGGTTTAAGAATGCTTGAGGTCACATTTGTCGCTAGTGGGATAGCCACTTCGCGAACTGGTCTTGCTTCCATTTCTTCGGATGACAATTGTGCTTGTCCCGCAGGTGGTTGTTGTTGTACCTTTTCTTGAAGTCTCTTCAGATTATGCTCTAGAGCTATTCTCCTTTGCAAATGGAATTGACGTTCAGGTTCAAGCAACGGTTCCACAAGCTCTCTATTTCTAGCCAGCTCGGCAGGACAACCTGTCACCTGCAAACAAATAGACTAAGACCAAGTTTATCAACACTTAAGAGAAATTTAAAAATCACACAAAAATAGATAAATTATCAAAACTTCGCCGAGTCCCCGGCAACGACGCCAAAAACTTGACGTGCCCGATTCGCGCGTCCGCAAGTGTACGGGTCGTGCAAGTAATATAGTGGCTCTTTTTAAGAACCGGATTGTCGAACCCACAGGGACTGGACCCATTCCTCTAACTATCCATTTCTATTGTGATCTTAAATACCTCAAGTGTTGGTTATAGACATTTTCGATTGAGATTAATTAAGTCTAAGGTTGGGCCAACGAAATATTCTGAAATCACTCTAGGAGCAACATAGAGTTAAAACCAATTAATCATGCGATCCTACGATTTGCAAGGGGTTAAGCATGGAACTATCAATTGTTATTTCACATAATTAGAATTTCATGTTTATGGTCTTTTGAGCCTCTAAACACGGCAATCTAGCCTCACTGCATCATTGTGAGCGAGGAGTTTAATTTTCTAGTCGCGGGCAATCAATTATGTTGTGGTTTACGGGGAAACGATTAGGGACTTTCGTGCGTCTAACCATTTAACTCAACTTAGCCTCACAACTACTTCTTCGAGTGGTGATGTGACATCCCAAGTTGGTCTTTCATAACCCCCGTGCGTCAACCAAGTACGGTGTTAGGTATATTTCTATCCTGACACAAAAATCTCTCCCGAGATACAAACATGCTCCTTACATTCTCATGTCCTGACCTAGGTAATGCTTTCTCAAGCTATTACTCAAGCTAACAAATATGCTTTCATGGTGATAAATCATAAAAACAACCAACAATCCAGAATGCAAGACGAAAACAACAATCAATAACTTAATTCCAAAACAAATTCATAAAAGCACAATCATAATTCATGGCTTCAACCCTAGAGGAAGGGTTCTTGCCATTCATGTTCGTAAAACTACAATTAACTAATACTAAACTAACATACTTACATGAATTTGGTAGATGAGAAGGGAATTTGATAAACCCTAGATGAGTTCTCCCACTTCTCCCTTCATTCCTAGGTGGTTTTTCAGAATAAAATCGTGACCCAATGATTTTAGGAGCTAAGGGTCCTATTTATAGTAAATGGAAAATGTGCATAATTTAGCCTGAGAGGGAACGGCTCCGTGTCACGGAGTGCATCGCGGAGCACTGCCTCCGTGACACGGAGACAACGCGAAAGCTCTCTGGAAATAGCCTCAGGAAACCAAGTTGCCGAGGGTTGCCGCGCTGGCCAACGTGGCAAGCTGCTGTCGCGCAGACTGCCTAGCGTGACACGGCGCTGCCACGTTGGTTCTCTGCCTCTTGCTGTCTGCTGCTGCCTTTCCTCGTGAGCTTGGCAAGGGCATGGCACGGCGCTGGGCGCGGCACACGGACAGCGTGGCACGCTGCCTGGCGCGGCCAGCCTTGCCAAGGCATGCCCCTTGCTTCCACTTCATTCCTTCCTTTCACCAACTTGCGAATTAGTTCCTCAAATGCATTATTAACCTACAAAACAAGGACTAATCATGTTGGTTAGCACATATATTCACATTTATATAAAATCACATGAGATTATGTAAAATAACTTAGATAAACAAGACTATATTAAGGTATAAAGCGTATCACGGGCATGCTATTTTGCCCGTGATCACTCAACAAGCTAAAATTAAAATACATAAAGAAAAGATGGATAATATAGTCCTTAGAATATGAGGACTCACCAATAAAGAAATGCTAACTCCTATAAGCTGACTAAGAGCGGGGCTAAAGCTAAGAGCTGGGTCCTGTATCATCAAATGATACAACAAAGAAGTATGCAGTCAGTATGTGGAATGTATCGAGTATTCAAGATAAGTAAAACTTCTAATGTAAGTAAAATCATTTAAAGACAATGCATTAGTTAAAACATAACATCAGAAAATTGAGAGTAGGACTTGTATGCATTCTTTCTGAAATGATGACTTCTTCATAACATGATATAACATACTTCGTAACATCATAACTAAATTGATTGACTCAAAGATGAATTCTAACATTTATAAGTAAAAGTTGAACATTGAGTCAAACCTGCTTTAGAACATGCATTTACAAAAATCTCATAAGTAATAAATATGCATATCCTAAATCATGAGGAACAATGGGAGACTCGTCTTTTAACTGACATTCCACGATAGAGCTTACATGGTCCCGACTATAGTACTCAACTGGGAAGAGCGATCCAAAGCATTGCCACGCTAAGGATGCTACCATGATATCGATATCAAGTTGAAGGCCCATTCGGGCAAGGGGAAGCTCACAAGGGAGGTCCCAAGTCATATAATAGTATAACCTACGTTGGCGCGTAGTTCTGAGGCATTGACTGATCGACCCATAACCTACTCGGTGCTAGACAATACTCCCAAAAACATACAAATGCTCTACATCGTATATAACGAAGCTCAACATCGTCTATTGGAGAAGCTCAATAATTAAATACATCTCATTTATGAAATCATGCATATGAGAAGCTTTAGTTCAAAGCATACCACAAGTTGAAAACGTACTTGGGAGCCTTTGCTCCAAAACCATTTGGTGATCTATGCATAACAACACTTCAACTCAAAACATACAAAAAGCTAGAATATAAATTTGGGAGTCTTCACTCTAAAAAATATGGTAATCTTAGTTTGGGAAAATCATCATTTAAATTTAATATATGGGCATTGCCCAAAGCTTTATCATACTTAGAAATACTCAATTCTCCTCGAAAACGTAATTATAAATAATGGTAGCTTCAAATCATGCTTTTCGTCATAATGTCTCATCATTATCTCATTTACTTCACAAATCTCACCTTTCATCATCATCTCATCAATGGGCTTCAAGTCGATATTACAATCGTCCCATTCTTCACAAGTCGATATTACAATCATCATTAATTCATACCCATGCATAGAAATAGATAATTCATGACTTTGGGTAAAAACCCCACAGATCAAATCTTAGAATTTCATACCCTTTAGAGAGGGATTAGGCATGGGTGTGGAAGAAACCACCGATTCATAACCCTACATACCTGAAAATGTCTGAATCTTACTCCCAGTTTAATGCCCAAACGGAATTGAGAGGAATTGGAGGAGAAAACCTTGAATCAACCTTTGATCACCTCTCTATCACTCTTCTATTCTGTTGAATGCATGAATGAAGACTTAGGATAGTTTCCCCCTCTAAAACCCACCTTTCATAGGCTAAAACGACGTAGTTTAGGCTTTAGGAACTTAAGAATTACGAAAAGACCCTTACTAGTTATTAGAAAATTAACTGTCAGGTGGTCCTAACGGACGATCTGAGGACTCGTTGCTAGAGACATGATTCATCACACTGCTCATCAAGTACACTATGTCATTTATCCTCCTGTGCTCATAACGGGTCACTTCACGACTCGTCAGGGGTGACCACGACTCGTGGTCACCAGTCGTTGAGTACACTGTCTATCTTTCCTTTTCCCAACTATTTTTCCTTCCCCACGGATGACCAAGCGACTAGTGGGTCCTAACCACGAGTCGTGGCCTCGCCCGTGGTTTCTCAACTCTTCCAAGACTTCTTTTCAAAACTCAGGCCTTCCCCACGAGTCAGCTGATGACTCATCGACTATCCTCATGAGTCTTGAGACGACTCATCCTGAGACTGCAATAACAATTTCCACTTTTTTCCCGTTTCAACTCCTGGGTCCAATCTTTGAGCTCCCAAGGTATAACACATACTCTTCCTGCCTTATAAACCTCATACTCTATTCCTTTAACCACTCAATACATGGGACTAAACTTATACAAAGATGCTTAAAATCATATTCCTTATAATGTGGCCCCTGGGCCTAGTAATACATAAGTAATAACAGGAAAGACTCGCAGCATACCCATGACTACATCTGGTGAATTCTCCTGGTTCTAGTGTAATAAGAGTGCACGAGAATGGTTTTGAAACTGTCCACCAGTGACACTAGATGAGGTGTCCTATTGGGAGGGGTGAGCTGTTGGAGATGTTGAAGAGGTGGTTTGGGTACGACCACTGATGTCCCACTACTTGGATGATGGATAGATGTAGAGTCTATGATCCGACTTACACACCCAAAACAACCATCCTTAATGCAAAAACACTCCCCAGGGTAGTTTCTCCCATAGTTTTTGCAAATTCTAAAGGTACGACTTCCGTACATGCCCTCTTGAGACCTTGATCCTGGTGCTCTACCTTTTTTCTCCCCTTGGATCCAAAAGGTGGAACACTAGCTGGCAAAGGTGATGGAGTTGATGACCTCTGATGGAACTGTGAGCGATTCCCACCACCTGGCTTTCGCTGAGAAAACTTAAAGTTGCCGGTCTTGGCTCTCTTATTCTCCTTTTCTCTTTCCTTAAACTTTTCGTCCATCTTCAAATGGTGGAACTTAGGTGGGCTAATTCTAGTGAAGTCTCAAACCCTAGCAGCTGTCATATTTCCATTAGGATTCTCAAGTGTGGCTACCTACTGGTTAACTTGAGTGGTCATGGCTTGTGCAATATTTGAAAGGCAGCCTTGAATTCCTCACTAGAGACCTGATCATTCATAAGCTATGCAGCTGCTGGTGGTGCCAACGGGTTTCCATTTATTCATCTGTTAGGCTCTTGGGAGGCATTTTCTGTAAACACCTATAGCACGAGTTAAAAGAGTAAAGAGAGATGGACTTTATCGCACGATACATAACATGAAAGAAAGGAAGTTTCCTAAGAATGTTTCGTAGCATCTTCCTCATAAGTGTGATGCATTTTACACCCATGAAGGAGACTCTACTTAATGTAGCTTTCAAACACCCTAAGACACTCTAAACGTGATGCTCTAATTCCAAGTTTGACCCACCCCGAGTCTACACCTTGGACGCGACACGGGACCTAGAACCACATATTGCTCTAAACTAACCCATGCAATGGATGATAATACTAAAATTTTATTTAAGATAAACTTAGCAGAATAAAGTTAACTTTGAAAGAAAGAATATTTCATAGAAATACTAGAATAAGCTGAATTTAGAATAGTTAGAACATTGAGTCACAAGCTAAAAACACTAATACTCTATCTAAAAGACTCTACTAACTGATGAGCTTCTGGAATAGTTTCCCAACTAACTCTACAAATCTTAAATTGAAAATCTGAAGGAAATAAAAAAACTTAAAAGAGCACATCTCCATCCCTTGAATGATGAGGATTCACTAATAATAGTTGATCAAGTTCAGGAACGTGTCTATCTGCGTGGTTGAGTCTGAATACCTAAATCTATATCATAAAATGATATAGCACAAGAAGTATGTGGTCAGTACTTGAAATGTACTGAGTATATAGGATATGCAACTAAAGTTTAAAACATGCTAATAATCTGAGAAAATTTATACTTAATACATAGCTGAATGCATAAGCCGAAGTTAAGTACAATGACCCTATTTGAGATGCATAAATACTAACATGATGTGATAGTTTGAGAATAGTTAATGAAAATACAAGTAAAATGAATTAAGGGTCATACATATGCACTAAAAACTGAAGCTATATTTCTGCACTAAAAATTGAAGCTATAAATATAACTGAAACTTGTAACTGATATAAACTATACTAAAACTGAATTGTATTATGGTGGTGCCTATTATCTAACATATAACGATGTGAGGTAGACGTGGAGTTCAATGTATGCTCTCCATCAGTAGTGCCACTATACCTTACTATGGTATAATGACTATTCTGTGTGATAACTAATTGTGGCCCATTTGGGCTAATAACCTATGATGGTATATAGTTCTAGGAACCTAGATGCACTAAACCCCATCCCACTCATTGCTAAGTACTACTCCCAACTGAACATAAATACTGATAATATAAAAATTGGTGCTATAAGACTAAGTAAGAATTACTTTATTTGAAAGTGTCTTGAGAATCTACAGAACCATGAAATACTAATAGCTCGAAACTGATGTTCTAAGACTAACTTAGAACTACTTTATCTGAAAGTGTCTTGAAAGTCTAAAAGAACCATGAAAATACCTATCATACTGACATCATGAGAAAATCATATTTTCAAATCATATTAAAAAACATGTATACCAAAATCATGAGAGAGTCATGTGTTCAAAACACACCAAGTCTTTCGGAAACAATGCTAAATAATGGGGGTTGAACCTTTGAAATCATGCTAGTATGAACTCATTGACATATATTATATAATTGAGAGTAAAACAAAGAACATCATATATTATTCATCATAAGATCCATGAAAATATGAGAAAATAAGGGAAATCATACATGGAATAAAAACCGTAAGGCATGATTTCTAGAGAATTGAGCTTACTCGGGCTTTAGAAAATAACTGGGACACAAGGGTGTAAGGAACCCTTGTTGAAGTCCCACATACCTTTAGAAGAATACCTACTTTCTAGAACTTGAATTGTAGAGCTGTGGACAAGAACCCTACCCTTGACTTGAGAGGATTTGACACTTCTTGTATGTTTTTGAGAGTGGAGGAGAGAATGAGAGGGAAAAGTTTATTAATTCCCTTTAATCCCTTCCCAAAATATCCCATAATGACATATTTTAGGAGTTAAAAGAGTGAAAATTTATGAAAATACCCCTGGGAATTAACACTTTTAAACTATTCATCCAATTGTCACGAGCCACGCCACGAGTCATTGATTGTCACCAAGACTCGTGCTGACCAATTGTCACATGTTGGATCCTCTTGGCCAATTTTGGACTTCTCATCATGGATGGTTACCACGGATCATCATATGGTATCACGAGTCATCATATGACTCGTGGTCTATGGACTAGTTTTGGATAATCTATGAAATTCATCTCACCAATCATCACCACGGGTTGTTACTTTTCATAACAAGTCATTACATCCTTCTGTGGTCAATAAAATCATGTTGCATGCTCTCTAATGTTTATCCCACGATTTGTCAGTATGATCCATTACATGTCACCAAAAGTCGTCACGTAACTCGTGACTTCTGGGGAAAACTTGACCAATTTTTAGACTGCTGGCTCATGACAAGGCAAATGATGGGTTATTACTTGACACCACGACTCGTCACATGAGTTGTGACAACCAGAGTCTGAGATTTTACTGCTGCTCACCATGAGTCTGACCACGACTCATGGTACCGTATAATGAGTCATGCTTTCACTCGTTTTGAGGGTAAATTGTCATGACCCGAGCACCAACCCAGATAGAGACACGGGACATAGAGCCCCGAATGACTCCAAGCTAATCCATGGAAAATACATAACATGAATAAGAGCATATCTAAAGTGGTAAGTAAGGCATAACATAACACAAGCAGAATTCCAGAATATATAGCCTGAAACAACAATAGGAGAATAAGTCAACAACGCTGATTGTCTAATAAATAACTATCTGAAAGCCTCTAGTCATGAGATGAGTTGATGGGGACAACACCCCCAACTAGCTCGCTATGTCTGAAATTGAAAAATCTAGACAATGGACATAAAATGGATAATCGTCAGGGGAGGATGAGGACCCACCCAAATGGGGATAAAGCTAGATTGTTGGATGAGCGAGACTAACGTCAAGACTAATCACTAGAACCTATATCATGAAATGATATAGCATAGAGTAGTAAGTATTTAAAATGTACTGAGTATGTAAGGTGAGTAAATCATTATAGTAAAATTAGTACAAAGAGAGATCATGAGTATAGTTCGCATAAAACATGAGATTCAAATCATAAACTGAAGATGAAGGCTCGAGGATTCTAAAACTAATTCATAAAGCTAAATGTGACTGATTTTAATAAGTAGAACCTCATAAAGCACAAGTTTAGCCAGATTCGTCACTCATCATAACCAACACCATCATGAATGAGCACATTGTGCCCCTACTATCTCACTCAAGTAGGTATAGTCGTCTTAAGTCTTGCTGGGGCAAAGAATGATGAAAGGCGTGATATCACTTGTGAGCCTATAAGGGTGGGGAAACACTCTCTCAAGGCCCCACTCATGAATATAAACCTACAGTGGCACGTAGTTTAGAGACCAGGGTGTACTGCACCCATGGCCTACTCGACGCTAGATACTACTCCCAAAATATGCAACATTGCTCTAGATCATGAAATCATACTTGGTTTTTGTATGAACTAGTTCAAAATATGAAAATCATAATCTTACTCTGACGTACATGACTAGCCATGGAATAATGCCGCTGAGTTGGCCATGATACATAAACTTCATTGTCATGAAAATCATGCATAATTGGGTAAAACACTCATAAGTTAAAAACATGGATACATGAGAAATTTCTTGTGGAAAGCATGCATCATAATCATAAAACATAACTTGAATCTTAAAAAGGCTTGAAATCATAAGAGAATTTGATGTCGCCAAGCACACGCAAGCACACATGGTCATCAAGTAATATAGGACGGTGAAGTCTAGATAACGATCCCTCAGAGACTTGTTAGATTAATCGCTTAAGGTTAACATTTTATTTTACTATTCAAAGAAACACAGGTAAAACAAGGAAATTGGTTTGGATATTATTCTAGTAACTTTAAAAGTAAATTAAACTAATGAATTAAAAATCATTTTAAATAGTGGTTGTGATTCAAATGATGATGAAAATCTAGAGTCTTGGCACTTTCTCTTTCAGGTTGAGCTTTAGAACTCGATACACTAGATAAACTCTTATCAGGGTTACTAGTTGCAAGTTATGATCCCATTTCTTGCTATTCTCCTGAATATCCAAGAGCTATCTCTTGAACTCTAACACTTATATCCCTATGGTTGCAGGAAAAACATGAGATGATGGTTGAAGATACTTGTATTCAACTGTACAACATTGAAGGGTATATTCCTATCCTCGTGTCACGACCTAAGCTGAGACCCTGGACTGAGACACGAGACCTAGAACCATGAATGGCTCCAAGCTAAACCATGGCACATACATAGTATGAATAAGAGCATTACTAAGCGGAAATAAATCATGAATATAATGTAAGTGGAAGTCTATACGGTATAAAATGCAAACAAGAGTGACATAGCACAATGCTGAGTCACCTACTACATATTTGTCTGAAAAACCTTTAATCATTGATGGACTGATGGAACAACATCCCCAACTAGTCCACTAAGTCTGAAACTGAAATGACATATAAAAACATAAACTGATAAATGTCCTCGGAAGATGAGGACTCACCAAGATTGGATAAAGATGGAATGAGCAGGAGCGAGCTAATGACAAGACTGAGATGGATCACCCGAACCTATATAATGAGAGGATATAGCATAGAATATGCGGTCAATACTTTGAATGTACTGAATGTAGAGAAGGTAAAACATGCTAGTAAACTGATAGTACAAAATCATGAATATAAATTAAGATAGATCATGAGAGTAAAGGAAACATGCTAAAATCCATATATATATATAAAGTACACATAATCATAAGCTTTTCATCATAATCTAATCATAATGATCAAAGGTTTAGAAATAGAAATCAGGTAGCGTGTCATACTTGAAAACATAGTGAAAATTCATAAACTGATCGATGGGTCAAATATGCTATAAAACATAATATCATATGACATGAACATGAGTACCTAAAAACACGAGGAACAATGGGATGCTTCATCTTAACCAATACCATCGTGATAGAGCTTACATGATGCCCCAACTATGTTGCTCAAGTGGGCAGAGCCATTCCAAGCATGCCAAGGCAAGGAATGATAAAAGGCGTGATATCACTCATGAGACCCCTTAGGGTTAAACTTGAATATATATACCTACATTGGCAAATAGTTCTGAGACTTGGGATTTCCCTGAACCCCTAGCCTACTCGGTGCTAGACATTACTCCCAGAAACATGTACATGGCTGATAATCATTATCGTGAAAGCATACTTTAATTTATATGGGCTAGCCAAATCATGAGATCATAATCATAATCATAATCATGTTTGACATGAGGGAAAATATCCATGAAACGGTTCCATAGAGTTAGCCATGATACCTGAACTTCAAAAATCATGAAAGGCATTCTTCACAAGTTGAATCAACTTCACAACTTCAAAATCATTGAATCATAAGTTAAGAGTTCATAAATATCCATGCCTACTTTATAATTTATCATACTTGAAATTATGGGATCATAAGCTTGAAAATTCTTAAATCATGCATAATAGGACATAATCTTCATAAACTTAAAATGATGTATTAAGAATAAATTGAGGGTTAAATCTTCCCTGATAGTCATAAAACATCAATTAAAACATGATATAGTTAAACCCATAAAGATATCATGGAAGATTTCATGAGAATTTGGTAAAACCCTAAAATTTATCTTAGCATGCTTAGAACTTGAAATCATAGAATAGAGATGAAATTAGCCATAAGGGAAGAAAAAATTCCCCCATTCATAACCCTACATACCTGGGCTTAGAGAATCTTCAACTTGATTGGAGACCCAATGGGAATTGAGATGAAGAAGATGATGAAAACCTAGCTTCACTTGAGAAGGGATTTCAACTTATGGTGTTTGGAAAGAATGGGGTCTTTGGCTAGGTTAAACCCCTTAACACACTCTTTAAGATACCCAAAACGATGCCCCTTAGGAGTTAAAAGATTAAAAAATTACAAAAATACCCTTGAGACTTCGCATAAAAATTTCAGATTTTCAGGTACCACGGGTTGTACCATGAGTCATACCACCAAACAACCACTAGTGGTTTCCTTCCATTTCTTGCCGACCAAAATCTCTACTGATCTGGTTCAAACCATGAGTGCCAACTACAACTCGTCCTGACCTACCATGAGTCTTCCTGTGACTTTTGGTCAGTGGATAGTCCTTACCCCTCCTCTGATCCTCGACCCTACGACTCCAAACCATGACCTGTTATAGGGATCTGTGAGTCGTACTGTGACTTGTCAACTCCAAAGCTTTTTTTGTAGATGCCAACTATGGCTAATGACCATGCGTCGTACCCACTCACAATGACTCGTGGTGTGGATTCATGGTTTAGGAAATAAAATCTCAGAATCTTACCAAAACTCCCCCTTACGACTCATACCAACATACAATGACTCGTTCCACAAGTCATTCTGAGGGAAAATTATAGATTTTATGCTGATTCTACTGCAAGCTAAGGTCTTAATCATAGGGACTTTTGGGGTATTACATTGTCTCCCCCTTGGGACATTCGTCCTCGAATGGAGACTAATTAAGAAGAAAAGATAGGGTAAGAGTAGTAATCTCGAAACTAAGAGCTATAGACTGAAAACTGACGGAGTGATTGACACCAGTGATCTTGGGCAGAATTATATGACCAAGTGATGCTTAAATGCTTCATTTCGTCTTGTTTATCAGTCGTTATGTGTGCATTCTCATGTGATTTGTAGTTAAAATGTGAATTTATACTAACCAACATGATTAGTGTTATTTTGCAGGTAAAATGTAATTTTAGGAAGGTAGAAACATGTTGATAAAAATCGAGAATAGACTTGGAAGCGAGCAGTGGAAAAGGTCAAGAAAGAGAAGCCAAAATAAGGGCTCCGTGATGAAGCCGTGTCACGCTGCCATCACGGAGGAATTCTGCCTCATATGATTTAGTTTGGCCAATTCTAGTGAAGGTCCGCGTTGCCACCTTGACACGGAGGCAATGCCATGCGATGCAAGATGTGGCACGTGGGGAACATTGACCTGGGACATCAACTTCCAGTAAAGGTTCGCGACTACGCCGTGGCACGTTGGTCTGGCTCCGCATTGTAGGCCGTGGCATGCCAAGGAGAAATTGCTGAGGAACCTAATTCCAGAGAGGGTCCGTGTTTCCACCGTGGCACGGAGGGAGTTCTCCGAGATACACTCCGTGCCACGTTGCTTGTTATTCCGGGAAAAATTCCCACCAATATAAATAGCACACTTAGGTTTTTTTTTAATAATTCTGACTGGGTTGAGCAAGAACGTGGGTTACAGGCAGTTGAGGGGACAAAAATTCTAGGGTTCTTCTCTATCTCTTTCTCTTTTATCTCAATTGTTTGTATGATTTATACTCATTTGATGATGCTTAATTCACAAATGAGTGGCTAAATTGACTTCTTCCTTAGGTTAAGAACAATTGTAGTGGAATGTAATTGTTGATCATTTTAGTTCTTATCTTTTCTTCAATGGTTGTTCTATCAATTCTTGTTCTTACTGCATTAGTTGGCCAATGTTAATGTATATCTAAAAAATCCAATTTTGATTTTGAAAAGAAAAGAAATTGGAAAGTTGTGAATTGGTATGATATGATCTCTTCTTAGTTTGGGAAAATTGAGAATTGATTTACATTCAGAATAGAAATATATCTGAAAGTCTTATTAGTCAATTAAGGAATCGGTTTTATATGGCTAGAACATGAAATTCTTTTATCACAGAAATGTAGGTTGAAGGTTCATGATTCTTAAGTTGGGTAGGATACGAAAGTTTCAATCCATAGGCAATAATTCTTGACTAGCAACTGATGGAAAGATTATCTAAATTGTATCGATAAATTACTTCCCTGCATGTTCATTTTAACCTCAACATGGTCATTACTATTGTTCAGACTCACTTTGGAATTCTGTCTTAGATTCGTAGAAATTAGGAAACTCAAACTCTCCAAATATTGTTTAATTGGTTGTCTGCATTCTTAAAGTTATAGTTCATTAACACTTAAGTTAATTATTACTTTAGTTCAGTCCCTATGGGATCGATACTTGGCTTACTTAAGCCATTTTACCACTTGTTCAACCACGTAAACTTGCATGTAGTCACCAGAAACGCCCGAATAAGTTTTGGCGCCATTTCCGGGGACTGACAATTGGTAAAATTTATTTCTTAGTCTTAGTTTACAATTTCTATATAAGTGCTAACAACTTGATCTTAGCCTGTCTTTTGCAGATAGTGAATTCTGTTGAACACTAGCAAGAGACAAGGAGCTGGTGGATTCATACTTAGAGCCGGAAAGACAATTCATTCCTCAAAGAAGAGAAGCTCTAGAGAAAAAGCTGCAGTTGCTCAGACAGACAATCTTGGAGCAACAACAGAATCCACCACTTGTAAGGGTAGTGTTAGTACCCAAGGAAATGGCAGCTAGGCTGGTTCGCAAAGTGGCAATCCCACATGCTAACAATGTTAAGTTTTCGTAAACCTGAGCCCGTAGGGAGTTTTGAGCTGAAACAGAATATGGTGCAATTGCTGCACACCAGTGGGCAATTCACAGGTCTCCCTCACGAAGATCCACAACAACATCTGCAAAATTTTTGGAGATAAGTGACACTTACATCCCCGCTGGAGTATCATCCGATTACTTAAGGCTTACATTATTCCCATTCTCATTATTGGGAGAAGCAAAGAGGAGGTTAAAAGATGAGCCACCTAATTCTATCACCACTTGGGATGATCTTGCAAGAAAACTTTTGATACGGTTCTTTCCATCCGGGAAAACAACAAGACTTAGAAGTCAAATTATAAGTTTTAAACAAAGAGAGGGGGAGAATCTGTATCAAGCTTGGGAAATGTTCAAATCATTGCTAAGGGATTGTCCTCACCATCACTAGTCCAATGATGTGCTGGTGCATACTTTCATAGAGGGTTTGGAACCCCACACAAAAATTTTGCTAAACTCAGCAGTTGGGGGACAAGCATTAGAAAAGACTTATGAAGAGTTGTATACTTTGTTAAATCGTATTTTGCAGGGAAATCCAGAGTGGAATGAGGACTCTTCTAGAGAAGGAACAAGGAAAGCGACAGGAGTCTTGGAAGTGGATGGTTTTATAGTTATCGCTGCACAGATAGTTGCACTGCAAAATCACCTCAACACCCACTTTAGCAATATGAGCTTGAATCAACCTCAAGCCTCAGTTAATGTAATGCAGCAACTTTGGTGTGAAGTATGCGGTAGTAATGAACACTCAGCTGAGTGTTGTGGTGCAAATCCAGATTCAGTGAACTTTGTTGGGAATGTACAGAGAAATAATCACCAGCAGTATGGCAACAACTACAACTCGAATTGGAGGAATCATCCGAATTTCTCTTGGGGTAGTAACAGCCATCAAGGGCAGAGTTCGAATCAGGGTGCGCAAAGAAATCAAGGAGGGCAATAGAACTATTAGACTCAATATAGAGGAAACAATGCACCTCCTCCACCACCCACCAACATTGAAGAAATGTTTAAAACATGATAGCTAACCAAGCTCAATTGTAGGCTGATTATGTGAAATTGGCAGAAGATGTAAAGAACAATCAGTTAGCTACAAAGGCATTGGAGTACCAGTTTGGAAAACTAGCTGGAGCTCAAAACACCAGGCCAAGAGGAGGATTGCCGAGTGACACTGACCCGAATCCCAAGCAAGTAAATGCAGTGACTACAAGGAGTGGTTTACAGCTCAAGGAGGTGGAACCAGAAAGACCACCTCAGCAGTCAGGAGTAGTAGAGAAAGATAGGGAACAGGATGATCAGAGGGGGAAGGAGAAGACAGCTGAAGCAGAAAGACCACCACCCCCGTTCCCTCAAATATTAAAGAAGCACAAGGAGGAAGCTTGTTTGAAAATGTTCATGGAGGTTCTTAAACAGGTACACATTAATTTACCTTTGGTTGATGTTTTGCAGGGAGTGCCTAAATATGCAAAGTATATCAAGGACATCGTAGCTAACAAAAGCAGATTGACGGAGTATGCTACGGTGGCGCTTACTGAGGAGTGCATTTCTCGGGTACAGAATAGGTTGCCAACAAACCTCAAGGACCCTGGGAGATTTACAATTCAAATCACAATTGGGCAGAGTATCCGAGCTCATGGATTATCTGATTTGGGAGCGAGTATTAACTTGATGCCGACATCAGTGTTCAAGAAGTTGGGGCTGGGCAGTCCTAGACCAACTACAGATATCTTGCAATTAGCGGATCGTTCTTTGGCCAGACCAGACGACATTGTGGAGGACGTGCTGGTGCAAGTGGGCTCCCTTATCTTCCTGGTAGATTTTATTGTCCTGGATTTTGAGCCGGATGCAGAAGTCCCATTTATTTTGGGACGTCCTTTCTTGGCAACCGGGAGAGCTTTTATTGATGTAGCTGCAGGGTAGCTAACCACGCGGGCGCATGAAAAAATGGAGGTATTTGATGTATATAAGGCCATGAAGCTTCCGGCAATACATGAGGAGCTTTCAGTAATCAATGTGCTAAATCAAGTAGAAATTCTTCAGATTGTTGAATCTCGAGATCCATTGGAAAGAGCATTGATGAGCTCCAATCGTTTCAGCGATAGAGATACTTATGAGATGGTGCAAATGTTGAATGAACCACAATGGTATCTCAGGAAGCCTGACTTTTAGCCTTTAATGAGGTCCTTGGAACCATTTCCAAAACCATCTATTGAGGAAGCAACAAAGCTAGAGTTGAAAACATTGCCGCCCAATTTAAAATATGTCTTTCTAGGGGAAGATGACACTTTACCAGTCATCATCTCTGCAGAATTGACGGAGGCACAAGTAAAGGAAGCATTGGTGGTCCTTAAAAGAAGGAAGAAAGCAATGGGCTGGAAGATGTTAGATATTCGGGATATCAATCCTGCTTTTTGCACACACAGAATTTTCATGGAGACAGGAGCAAAGCTGACTGTACAGTCTCAGCGGAGGTTGAATCCGATGATGAAGGATGTGGTTAGAAAAGAAGTAATTAAGTGGCTTTATGCAGGTGTGATCTATCCTATTTCGGACAGCGAACGGGTCAGCCCCGTTCAGTGTGTCCCAAAGAAAGGAGGGATGACCATGGTCACCAATGACAAGAAGGAGCTGATCCCTACTCGCACCGTCACAGGCTGATGGATTTGCATGGACTACAGAAAACTCAATGAAGCCACAACAAAAGATCACTATCCTATCCTGTTCATTGATCAAATATTGGACAGATTGGCTGGACAAGAATATTATTGTTTCCTTGATGGGTACTCTGGCTATAACCAAATAGCCATAGCACCGGAGGACTAGGAGAAGACTACTTTCACATGTCCTTATGGGACATACGCTTCTAGGCGGATGCCATTTGGGTTATGTAATGCACCCGCCACATTCCAGAGATGCATGATAGCTATCTTTCACGACATGGTGGAAGATTTCGTAGAGGTATTTATGGATGATTTTTCTGTTTTCAGTAGTTCGTTTGCTACTTGTTTGTAGAATCTTGACAGGGTGCTAGCTCACTGTGAAGAATCCAACTTGGTACTCAACTGAAAGAAATGTCATTTCTAAGTCAAGGAGGGTATCGTCCTTGGCCATAAAGTGTCTTCCAAGGGGTTGGAGGTCGATCGTGCTAAGATTGAAGTTATTGAAAAGCTACCACCACCTGTGTCAGTGAAGGGTGTTCGCAATTTTCTCGTGCATACAGGGTTCTACAGACGGTTCATCAAGAACTTCTCCAAAATTTCTAGTCCAATATGCAGGTTTCTAGAAAAACAGATGAAGTTCGAGTTTGATGATGAGTGTGTGAAAGCATTTATGGAGTTGAAGCAGAAATTGATAGAAGCACCTATCCTTATTTCTCCATATTAGGAACAACTGTTTGAACTAATGTGTGATACAAGCGATATGGCTGCGGGAGCTGTATTGGGGCAGCGGAGGAATAGAATTTTTCATTCTATTCATTATGCAAGCAAAACACTGGACGCTTCCCAAGTTAATTATACAGTCATAGAAAAGGAGATGTTAGCATTGGTGTTCGCGTTTGATAAATTCAGGTCATATTTGGTGGTTCTAGAGTAGTGGTGTATATCCATCATGCATCGATTCGGTATCTGTTTAACAAGAAGGATGCGAAGCCCTGGCTGATCAGATGGATCTTGTTGTTGCAAGAGTTTGACCTAGAGATTAGGGACAGAAAGGGGAGCGAGAATCAAGTGGCAGATCACCTATCGCGATTGGAAAGCCGGTCGCATGTGAAAGAAGGTGACAACATCAAAGAGGAGTTCCCGAATGAGCAACTCTTAGTAATAGGTGAAGCTGAGATCCCTTGGTATGCAGACATAGTGAATTTGCTAGTGAGTGGAGTCTATTCAACGGAGGTTATGGCTCAGCAGAGAAAAAACTTAAGGCATGATTACCGGTATTTCATTTGGGATGAGCCATACTAGTTTAAAGAGGGACCGGATTAGGTTATGAGAAGATGCATCCCAGAGAGCCAAATTGCAGAAGTTTTGAGGAGTTGTCACTCTTCATTGTATGGAGGGCACCACGGAGGCGAGCGGACAACGCAGAAGGTGCTACAGTCAGGTTTCTTTTATCCTACACTGTTCAGAGACTCTATGGCATACGTCAAAATGTGTGGTAGATGTCAAAGGACAGGTCCAATTGGTAGGAGGCAAGAGATGCCGGTGCAACATATATTAGAAGTGGAGATCTTTGATGTATGGGGTTTGATTTCATGGGCCCGTTCCCACCATCATTTGGTAATCGTTACATCTTGGTGGCCATTGATTATGTATCAAAGTGGGTTGAATCAATAGCTTTCCCCAGGAATGACAACAAGGTGGTAACAAAATTTGTACAAAAGCACATTTTCACCAGGTTCGGGACACCCCGAGCCATTATTAGTGATGGAGGGGCTCATTTTGTCAATGCAAGTTTCAAGAAGTTGCTAGCTAAGTATGGGGTGCGCCACAAGGTGGCAACAACATATCATCCCCAAACTAGTGGGCAAGTGGAGGTGTCGAACAGAGAAGTGAAGCAGATTCTCCAGAAAATATGGAATGCACAACATAGTGATTGGTCAAGCAAACTCGACGATGCGTTGTGGGCTTATAGAACTGCTTACAAGACACCAATAGGGACTTCTCCATACTGATTGGTCTATGGAAAAGCGTGTCATCTGCTGGTGGAGCTAGAACACCAAGCTTTCTGGGCCGTGAGGAAATTGAATATGGACCTGGAGCTAGCGGGGCAAGAAGAGGCTGATGCAACTCAGCGAACTTGATGAGTTTTGTTGGCATGCTTATGAAAGTTCCAAGTGCTACAAATAGAAAACAAAGAGGTGGCACGATAAGCATATGGTGCATCGTATTTTCGAGCCGGGGCAGAAAGTGTTGCTTTTTCAATTCAAGATTGAAGTTGTTTCTAGGGAAATTGCGGTCCAAATGGTCAGGGCCGTTTGAGGTAGTGAGAATGACCCCGCACAGGGCAGTGGAGTTGCGGCAAGAAGATCTAAGTGCCACGTTCTTGGGTAATGTGCAGCATTGTAAGCATTACTGGGGTGAGGACGTTATTCGAGAGAAGACGTCCATCACTCTAGAGGATGATTGAGTGTCAATGACATCGAGCTGCGACGGTAAACCAAGTGCTGCGCGGGAGGCAACCCATGAAATTGTTGTAATAGGTGAATAGATTAGTGAATAAAAAGAGAAAAAAAAAGAGAAACAAAAAATAAATAGAAAAAAAAAATTATTGTTGCATTGAAACCTATGAATTCTAACCAATTTCTTGTTGTGAGATGATTTTCAGGTGGAACGGAGGGCAAAAATGCAAAGATCGCAAAGGAGAAAAATCGAGGCGAGAAAAATAAAAAAGTGGCATTACAGTGAGCCTATGCGTTGGATCCGTGTCACGGAGGAGGGCCTCCGCATTACCCTCCGTGACACATTGATGCCTATTTCATAATTTTTTAAAAAAAATCTTGAACATGGGCGCGATGGCTCCGTGTCACGGAGGAGGGCCTCCGCATTACCCTCTGTGACACGTTGAGGTGTAATTCGCGTCGCCTCACACCGGGTCGCCGAGTAACCCACGCGAAAAACACCCTTTAAACCTCGATTCCCCTTTATTGTTTCCCCATTTTGCATTCCTTCCACGACCAACTCCCTAAATTCCCTCCTCCCCCAACGTGACACGGACCTAGGCATAAGTTTTCTTCAAGTTTTCTTCGATTTCATCGGGTTAAAGGTATGTTCTTGAACTTTACCTCAATTTTGCTTGAAATTTCAATTTTTGAGCATGGGTAATGATTGAAACTTGCCGTAAGTGAAAATTAAGCTTGAATTCGTTTATGTTATGATTGATTGATGTTCATATTATCGTTGTGAGTATATGAACTCGATGAATGCATGTTTTATTAATTTTTTGCAAAATTGTTAGCTAGGGTTGGAATTTGAATATGAAGAAAACAAAAATTGTTTGAAATGTTGAACAAGATGGGGTTTTGCATGTTGGTTGATGTGAATTATGTCGTGATTAAGGTTGAATATGCTAAGTAGACAAGGGAATTTTCAGAAAAATGAAATTGGTGACTTGCATAGGTTGTTGAGAACAAAAATATTGGCTAAGTGCTATGTGATGTAATGGAATCGATGGTGATATTATTAGTCGTTGTACAAAGTCTGAGTAGTACATAGTAATTATTCCATCGACTTATCTGAATGCACTAAGCAATTTGATTGATAAGAATTGGGAAAGCATGATAGTCTTGCCGAATTATTTTAATTGTGCCTAAAGACTAAGTGTGGGGTGGCCTAACTCCGGCAGCTGAACATAACTTCGGCACGGGAAACAGAAGCCCATGTACTCCGGCAGCTGAACATAACTCCACCTTACGCGGATATCAGACGCACTCTATGTGGATCCCGTTCAACAGCACGGTGGAGTAGGCAGGGGCTACCATCAGACACTGCCTTACTCTCAAATGAACAGAGAAGCCACGATTTGGCTGAAAATTGTGTGTTCCTGCCTGATCCCGGGGGTGCACGTGACTGATGTCACCCGAGATCGTGTGTGTTTGGTATATGCCCTGATGAAAGGGCTTGAGATAAATGTTGGGGTGGTGATCATTTCCGCCATGAAGAGAGCCCGCTTGCATCAAGGGAATTGGTACGGGTTCGGTGGTTTGTTGACCACGTTCTTGAGGGGCCATGATATTGAGGAAGAGGCCCTGGACTACATCCCGCAATTGGATAGGCGTGCCCTAGATTTCAAAAAAACCAAGGCACCCGACACTATTCACGGGCCAGTTCTTACACTAGCCGAGCGACATGCTCAGGATGATCAATATATGGCCCGCATGTACGGGATGTAGATGTTGCAGTTGTTCATAGGCGGGAGGCCAACAACGGAGGATGAGCTATGGCAGCTCGAGCTAGATTACCCTTTTGGCGAGAATGCCCGGGCTCTATGCCGAGTAGGGCCAGCTTTTGTGGAGCATGTAGATGATGATGTCCGCACTGATGAGGAGACCCGCTGTGAGGACTTAGATGTTGAGTCAGATGAGGACAGCGGGGGCGATTCGGATATGGGAGAAGAGGCAATGGCACCTGATGAAGAAGTGGAATACTTCGATTGATCAGGGAGTTTCACCACCCACCTCTGTGATATGTTAAATTATGTGAACACTGGGGACACTGTTTGGTTTAAGTGTGGGGTGGGAGTAGTTAGGTGCTAGTTGTTTTGTTGTTGTTTATGTTTATGTCTTGTGTTGTTGTGCCTGTGAAAAGTGAAAAATGTGACCCTGTGATTTTGTGTGGTATGTTATGTAATGTAATTCGGTGTTGTAATGAATGCTAGGCTGTTTTGTGCTATGGTGAGTTGTTGTTGGTGGTTGGTTGTGTAAATATTTTTGTTTTCTATCGAAATTATCGATATTTTTATAATTTTTGTTGAATTTTCTTATGATTGGGTTTATCGGCATTTGTTTTCGGTGCTTTTACCAAGAATAGTCCCATTGAACCGAAGCCGTAAATAATGATCGTTCCCTATGATGGATGGATGACGACCGTCTTAAGGGAAATGTAGTCGATAGGAGTAGTTTTTTTCTTTCTTTTATTTTCTTTCTTTTGTTTGTTTCCCAAATGTGTCGCTACTTCATAGTTCGAATTCTTGTTGCGTGTTGCACATTATATTAAGATGCAAAGATGACTCGTATGAAAGCATGCAAATGTGTAAACACGTTGAGATACCTAGGCCATAGAGTTCGATTCGGTTTGATTGAGGCTTAATATTGAATTCTTGTAATTAGTTGATTGAAGACTCTGTGAATAAGTCTTGAGTTGAGCATGTGCAAGGAGTGTGAGGTGAGGTTTAGATTATTAAATGCTATTGTGAAGTGTCTAGAACTTGCCTGGTGTGTGTGCGAAACGAAATGAAGGATGTGTATCGTAGGAAAGGATGTAGGCATTTCTTTAATTAAATCAAAAGTTTTTTTTCCTTACCATACGTACCTTCAATGTTCATCCTAATTAGCCCCATTGAGCCTTTAACCTATTTTTTTCTTTCTTCGAAGAGGTACAAACCGATCTTAATCTTTTCTTTTCATTAGCCGTGAATTTGATCCAAAACTCTTAAGCGCTCAAGAAAAATAATTTTCCCACAGTGTCAAGGAGTGAGAATTGTGAAAAGGATGGAAAAGCAGAAGTGGTGAAAGTAAAGAAAAGGTCAAGGGTTCACTTGCTGAAATTAAAGAAAATAAAGATGTATAACTAATCTTTGTTATTAAGTCGAGTGTGCTTAAAGAAATGGGAACAAAAACAAAGAAAAATTTCAAGAATGAGAAGATGAAGGAAGAAACAAGGCCCATAATGATGGTGGGATGTATTGAAAAGCGCTTAAGGAAGCTAGTTGCTATTATTGGTTAGCCCAGTATTTACTAGTTCCTTAGCTTACATTACAACCTATTAAGTCTTACGTGATCTTACAACGTGTCCTTATATTAGTGGAGTAATACACTAGAGGCAAGCTTATTGTTCATGACATGATGCTTGTGAATTCTTTGGGAGAGAGAGCGAAATCGTGTTCATATACCCCTACATGTAATGCTTTGGAAATCCTATGATTGAAAAGTGGGAAATTCTCTTGTGCTGTGAGGGCACATGCTTGACGAGAGATTGAATTTCGTGTCGGAGGTCTTGATTAGTTGATTTTCATGAGTTTGTCGAGATGGAGAGTCGATTCTTGAGCTTAGGAGGTCTTAATGTGGTGAATGTCATGGTATTGATGGGACTATGCATGTTTTCTTGATGATTTGCTATATTAAATAATCGGTATAGCCATAGCTTGAATTGTCGAGCAAAAGTAGCTATGCGTGGGTGTCAATTGCATGAGATGTGAGAGAATTGTTCGAGGACAAACAAGGTTTATCTATCGTTATGTGTGCATTCTCATGTGATTTGTAGTTAAAATGTGAATTTATACTAACCAACATGATTAGTTTTGTTTTGCAGGTAAAATGTAATTTTAGGAAGCTAAGAAACACGTTGTTAAAAATCGGGAATAGACTTGGAAGCGAGCACTGGAAAAGGTCAAGGAAGAGCAAAAATAAGGGCTTTGCGATGGAGCCATGTCACGCTGCCATCGCGGAGGCATTCTGCCTCAGATGATTTAGTTTGGCCAATTCTAGTGAAGGTCCGCGTTGCCACCGTGACACAGAGGCAATGCCACGCGATACAAGACGTGGCACCTTGGGGACATTTACCTGGGACATCAACTTCTAGTAAATGTTCGCGACTACGTCGTGACACGTTGGTCTGGCTCCGCATTGCAGGCCGTGGAACGCCAAGGAGAAATTGCTGAGGAACCTAATTCTAGAGAGGGTACGCGTTTGCACTGTGGCACGGAGGGAGTACTCCGCGATACACTCCGTGCCATGTTGCTTGTTATTCCGGGAAAAATTTCCACCAGTATAAATAGCACACTTAGGTTTATTTTTAATAATTCTGACTGGGTTAAGCAAGAACGTGGGTTACAGGCAGTTGAGGGGACGAAAATTCTAGGATTCTTCTCTATCTCTTTCTCTTTTATCTTAATTGTTTGTATGATTTATACTCATTTGATGATGCTTAATTCACAAATGAGTGGCTAAATTGACTTCTTGCTGAGGTTAAGAACAATTGTAGTGGAATGTAATTGTTGATCAATTCAGTTTTCATCTTTTCTTCAATGGTTGTTCTATCAATTCTTTTTCTTACTACATTAATGTTTGGCCAATGTTAATGTATATCTAAAAAATCCAATTTTGATTTTGAAAAGAAAAGAAATTGGAAAGTTGTGAAATGGTAGAATAGGATCTCTTCTTAGTTTGGGAAAATTGAGAATTGATTTATATTCAAAATAGAAATATATCTGAAAGTCTTATTAGTCAATTAAGGAATCGGTTTTGTATGGCTAAAACATGAAATTCTTTTATCACAGAAATGTAGGTTGAAGGTTCATGATTCTTAAGTTGGGTAGGATACGAAAGTTTCAATCCATAGGCAATAATTCTTGACTAGCAACTGAAGGAAAGCTTAACTGAATTGTATCGATAAATTACTTCTCTGCATGTTCGTCTTAACCTCAGCATGCTCATTACTATTGTTCAAACTCACTTTGGAATTCTGTCTTAGATTCGTAGAAATTAGGAAACTCAAACTCTCCAAATATTGTTTAATTGGTTGTCTGCATTCTTAAAGTAATAGTTCATTAACACTTAAGTTAATTATTACTTTAGTTCAGTCCCTGTGGGATCGATACTTGGCTTTCTTAAGCCATTTTACTACTTGTTTGACCACGCGCACTTACGTGTAGTCACCAGAAACACCCGAACAACCAGACTGAGATATATGAATGAATTGAATTCATGAAGGATACATGCATACTATGACATGAAAGAAACTGAGAGACATGAACTTGAAATAAAACTAAAAATAGTACTAAGTAGGAAACTAGTACCTCATGCTGGAGCTAAGTTGGAAGGAAAAAGATGTCGATATCTAGCCATCATATCTGCTTTGGCTTCCACATAGCTCCCTCAATATGCTGATTCCTCAACAACACTTTCACGGAAGCTACTTCTTTGTTTCTCAACTTTCGAACCTTGACAATCATGGATCTCAACCGGAACCTCCCATAAGTAAGGCTATCCTTTATCCCAATACTCTCTATTGATACAACTATAGTTGGGTCGCTAATGAAATTCCTCAACAGATATACATGAAACACTAGATGCACCGAGGCTAACTCTATTGGTAGCTCCAACTCATATGCCACCTTGCCAACTCGCTTCAGAATCCTATAAGGAACAACATATTGGGGGCTAAGCTTCCCACCAAATTTGTGAATCCCTTGATGGGAGACACTTTCAAGAACACCCAATCATCAACTTCAAACTCAAGCTCTCTCCTTCTAACATTAGCATATGATTTCTGATGACTCTGAGCTATTTTTAGCCTCTCTCGGATAAGCTAAACTTTGTCCATGGCCTCATGAACATAATATGGTCCTATGAATGAAGCATCACCTACCTCGGACCATCCAATAGGTGGCCTACACTTTCACTCGTAAAGAACCTCAAACAAAGCTATCTAAATGCTGGAGTGATAGATGATAGGCAAGTGATCATCCCAACTACCCCTGAAATCAATCACACATCCTCTCAACATATCCTCAATGGTTGGAATAGTCCACTTGGCCTGACCATCTTTCTGCTGGTGGAAAACTATTTTGAGCTTCACCAAAGTACTAAGGCCCCCCCGAAACAACCTCCAAAACTGAGTGGTGAACTGAGTGCCCCTATCTGAGATGATGGACAAAAGAACTCCATGCAACCAAACGAACTCCCAAATGTAGAGTCTAGCATAATCCTCGGCTGAGTCTTTAGTCTTGACTAGTAGGAAATGTGCTAATTTGGTCAATCGGTCCACAATCACCCATATAAAGACATATTGCTTGCGTTTATGATGTGTTGTGGGTTTACAACACTTTTTACACTTAAAACTAAGGAAGATGCATGGTCTTAGGTGTGTTTCTATAGATATGATGCACTTTTACTTAGTTTTCAAGGAAATCATTTGTTGGAGTTGATTTTTGTAAAAGAAGTGAAAAGAGTGCAGAAAATGGTGAAGTTGCAAGCCTTAGTATGAGTTGTACCTTAGTTGCACAAGACGTACTATGAATTTGTGATAATCTTTAGAGGAACTGTACAAAGTGATGGCCAAGTATGACTCTTGGTATGAGCCGTACAAGAGCAGCCGTGGAAAATTATAGAAGTATGCACTTGTCTAGTCTCCTTGTACGGGTAGCAGCTATGAGTTATCATGACCATATACAACTCTTACTAAGGAGCCATTGTAAACTTTAGAGCAAATGATAGTTGGCATATCCTAGGGTATGGGAGGATATCATGAGTCTTGAATCAAGAATGAGTCGTACCAACTCACTCATGGAAATATTCAGAGGATGCCAAACTTTATAGTAAAAGACCATGATAGAAACATACAACTTGTAATAGCATTACAGAAGTCATACCATCTCCCAAGATTTAGAAGATTTTAAAGCTGCTAAGCATTGTACGAGCGGAAGTTACAACTCGTAGTTTCATGGTACGAGTCGTAGGACCTGGCGGCGACAGTTAGAGCAGTTTCCCTGTTAATTTAGGAACGTTTTCTCACTATTTGTATAAATACTTTTCTGGGTTATTTTTGGGAGGAGACTAACTTTTTGATAGAGAATCGATACTTTTGAGATTCCTTTGAGTTGTATTCATGTTTTTTGAGTTGTCCAATATTTTTGGTGATCAGTTTCATGAATTTCTTGAAGAATTTACTCATTTTTCTTGAGTTGTTCAAAGTTGAACTGCGAAATAATCAATTGGGTTTTATTTCAATCATCATTGTTAGTATCTAATTATTATTTCTTCTATGATTTCTAATTCTTCTCTTACAAATATGAGAGGATAAAACCTTCACAACTAGGGTTGTGGGATCCATAGTGGAATAACTAACTAGGGTTTGCACATAATGATTTGAAAACAATACTTATGTTTTTAATGTATTCTCTTAATCTTAAACATTTCTTAATGGAGCGCAACGTTAGGACTTTTCTAAATTATGTACTTGCTTAAACCTAGAGAGGTTGAGATTAGGAAAAGAGAAGAATAATAAAGCCTTGAACTTCATGATTCATCGAATAACTTGAGCTGCGGTCGCAGGATAGTTAATTTGGAACAAATTGATAGCGGTTAAAGTAAAAGTGCTCAAGAGACCTAATCTAGTGATTGAGTATAGTCATCCAACAGGGACGAATTAGTTGTTTGGACAAACCTATGTTATCAATTCTTTAGGCTAAGTGTTAAGATAGATCACTAGAGTAGTCACCCAAAGGAATCCATGGGGATCACTTCCCTAGTTAATTGCATAAACCTGAAAACAACATCAATTACAATACTTTTACATTATTACTTCTTAAAAGCCCCTTTTAGGAAATAATGGAACTAAAAGCATAAATACTAAGTATTATTCTAAATCTTTACCATATTCCCTGTGGGATCGACCACAACCTAGTTGGGTTCATTATTAACAACGTCCACATCATACTTTTATGGGAGTGTGATTTGAGAGTTATTAAAAATGGCACCATTCTCGGGAAATATGGCTTAGGATTAGATTTATTGCTTTTCTTTAACTTCTAGTCTTTATTTCCTTATTTATGTTTTTCTTATATTTTTGACACCCACAGGTTGCCACTTGGTGAATGTAAATTACTCTACGAAGCGCAAATCCTCTAATTCCACTTGATCTTGAGGTAAAATGAACACTGCAAAGAATAGAGCACGACAATGAAACCCCTGAGAAGAGGCAAGCCAAATTAGTATTTGAGGCGCATTAGGAAGAATTAGCTCGGCAAGCACCTTATCAAGAAATAGAGGATGCTCAGGGCATAATGGGTAATTTTGACCATCACCGATAGGCTAATAGAGGTTATAGATATGCTCCTCAGTTTGATGATGATGAGGGTCTAGTTATCAATAAAGCCTGGTCATAGCACCCCCACCTTTTCCTACTGAGAAAAAGTTTGATATCACCAGCACCATGATCCAGTTGCTCAATATGAAAGGGGTGTTTAGTAGTCATGTAGCTGATGATGCAAATCTGCACCTGATGAACTTTGTGGGGATTTGCAAGCCATCAGGTTGCCAGGTGTAAGCTAGGATGCTATCAGGTTGAGGCTCTTCCCATTCTCTCTATGTGGATAGGATACTTTATGGTTGGTGGAGTTGCCCAATGAGTCCATCATTAATTGGAGGGAGCTAAAACAATCCTTCTTAGAAAGGTTTTTCCAACCTTCCAGGATGGCGCATCTAAAGGATGAAATCTATAATTTCCAACAGTTGAAGATGGAGGCACTCCATGAGACATGGCTGAGATTTTAAACAAAGCTGACAAAGAGCCCAATCACAAAATTCCCAATGATAGTTTGTTGGAAAGTTTTTACAGGTCTTTGAACAACAACACTAAGGTTGTAGCAGATACAGTGGCAGGAAGAGCACTGATGAGTCACTTGTAGGAGCAAGCAACTATCATACTAGACTGAGTGACCAACAAAAACAGAGGTTGGCATACAAGGGAAGCTGAAGTAGCTATAGGTACATACCCAATAGCAACGACTACGGATCAATGCAAAAAAGAGGAGGAATCTGATCAGGAGTTGGCTCACATGACGACACATTTAGACCTGCTCAAGCATATTATAGGTTTTGGAGATTAAAAGGTGAATGTAGTTGGAGCTCAGGTTCAGGAACCAGTGTATGAGCAGTCGAATTCCAATAAAGAGGAAAGCTTTTTGGAAAACCAGGTGGTGAGTTTTCGGGCCAACTCCCAAGGGTCTGGATAGGACACCTAGTGCCAAGGTTCCAGAAATCAAGGTCGAAACCAATATAGAGACAAATATAACAGAATCGGGTATAGGGATAAGAGCAGAGGTCATGTGCGTGAAGGTGAGTGGAGAAAGAATGATGGCTACCACAACGATCACATAGGTTTATATGTTCCTCCAAGGGCTCGTGATGGCAATGCTGGACCCTCTAAGTTGGAGAGCATGATGGTCGAGCTGCTGAAGAAGGAAAAATTCATAGATGATCAGTTGAAAGGCATTTGGGGAGATATATCTGGCAAGAGCTAGAAAGTTGAATCTCATGCAACTGCAATCAAGCAGATTGAGCAACAGCTAGGGCAGATGTCTACATCCCTAAATCGAAGGCAAAAGGGTACACTTTCTAGCAACACAGTCCAATATCTGAAAAATGACAGTCACTACATGGATGTGATGACAAGGACTCGGAGGAGCACCATTGACCCTCCCTTCCAATTTGTAGTTGAGATGAAATAGTAGAAAGAGATTGAGCTGAATAATCAGGATGAGATTGTTGAATAGGATATTACATGTGAGGATAAGTTGACTAAGGCTCCCAGTGGTGCAAAGGAGTTTGGATCTGATAAACGGAAGGAAAAAGAGACCACAAAAATTTATAAGACTATCCCTCAACCACCACCATTGTTCCCCTAGATGTCACGACCCGAACCTGGGGTTGGGCTAAGACATGGGACAAGGAGCCCCCAGAGACTCCATGTCAACCCATGGTATGAATATACATCTAACTCAATCAAGCAAAGCGGAACACTTAAATAATAAACATGGCGGAAATCTGAACGAAACATAACAATCCGATTATACAACCCAAGTCTGAAGCTGAATCCAATCTATTGTTTGAAAAGCCTCTAATTTTGATGAGTTGATGGGATAAGACCCCAACTAACTTTCTAATAGTGAAACTACATATATGAGGATAGCTGATAAGAAATGATCCTCGGGAGATAAGGACTCACCAATAGAGACTGCATACTAACTTCGAAAGCTGGCTAGTGACGGGGTTGAGTTTGAAAATCGAAGCCTGTATCACAAAAAGATGCAACATAGAGTATGCGGTCAGTACGTGGAATGTACCAAGTATGCAAGGTACATAAAACCACTTAAATAAGTAAAATCACTTTAACCACGCATAATATAAAACAACTTCATGATAAGAATCTTAGAGTAGGGCTTGCATACTATTTTCGAAAATCATGATTTGAACATAACTGAACATCATAACTGAATAGAATGACCCAAAGATGAAATGTGATAATCATAAGTGAAACTGTACATTTTGTCAAACCTGCTTTAGAACATATATACATATATATCATGAATGATAAACATGCATAACTTAAATCATGAGGAACAATGGGAGAGTCAAGTGGGCAGAGTCATCCAAAGCCTTGCCAAGGTTAAGAACGCTACCATGATATTGATATCAAGCTCAAGGCCCTCTTGGAGCAAGGCAATGCTCACATAGGAGGTCCCAAAATAATCTTATCATACCTACATTGACGCGTAGTTCTGAGGCATAGGGTTGACTGACCCTTAGCCTACTCGGTTCTAGACACTACTCCCAAAAACATGCATATTCTCTCTATTATATTTCAATGAAGTTGACCATCGTCAATTGACGAAGTTGAATAATCATATACATATAAAATATAAAATCATACATGAGGAGCCTTGGCTCAAACCACTCCACAAGTTGAACATAATTGGGAGTCTTGACTCCAAAACCATGTGGTAAGCTAATTAACTTGAAATCATAAATCATACTTGAAATATAAGCTTGCCCAATACTTAAACATGCTTGAAAATACCTACTTGAAAACATAATCACAGACATGGTTAACTTGAAAACATGCTTTTCATCAATAATATCTCATCAAACTTTAACATTCACCATAAATCTGAACTTTCATGAACTTCTCATGGATGGACACTTTAATTTATAAAGCTTGAAAACATGATTATAATCGCAAACAATGTAAAACATGCCCATGAATCATAATTTAATAATAGAAACATGCTTACATAATACCCATGGTAGAAACTTAGGAAATTCATCCATTGGGTTAAAACCCCATAGGATCAACATGTAGATTTTTATGAATTGGAGAGAGATTGGCAATGGGTGTGAACAAATTCACCTATTCATAACGTTACATACTTGAGATGAATTGATTTAACCACTTCATTGATTATCGAATAAAGAATTGAAGAAAACTTCAAGGAAATTGTGCCTGATCATCTCTCTAGATCTTTACTGTTACATGCATGAATAGGAATAGCCTAGGATGAATTTACCCCTCTTAAAACTCATTATTCATAGCTTAAAACGACGTAGTTTAAAATTAGGATCATAGGAATTACAGATAAGCCCTTACAACATTCGAAGAAAATAACTGACTGCCACTCCCCGCGAGGGACTGGACGACTTGTTACTAGGGGGAACGAGTCGTCACTTGCTGTCGTGAAGTTCAGTACCACATTTCCTCAAAAGATCCCCATGAGGGACCTAGCGAATCATCATTGGTGATCATGACTCATTACCTCCACCGCCCAACTCCTCAAGTCTTTAATCAAATGTTGACCATGACCAACCTAACGGATTGTGGCATTTGACCATGATTCGTTGTGTCCATTCATAGGGAACACTACCACTCAACCTTTACCTTTAAATAGCCCTTGACCACGACTGACTCAATGAGTCGTGGGGACTGACCATGACTCGTGGTCATGTCCGTGGGGACTCAAAACCATAAATTTCTATCTTAAGCCATGCACCTCACCACAGGTCACTTCACAACTCGTGGTCTACTCACAGGTCACGGGATGACTCGTATTGTCACCTGGTGCAGATAATTCTATTTTCTCCGTTTCCACTCTCAGGTCTTATCTTTGGGTTTTCGGGGTATAACAATATCTCTCCCTTGGGAACACTCATCCTTGAATGTTGGAGAACATATAGAAAAGTAGAGAAATGCAATCATCATACCTCAAATACTGATCATACAAGCTAAAAACTGATCGAATGACTAACTCTGATTTAAACTACATGAATGAACTGAATTCATGAATCATACAAGCATCTATATACATGAAAGAAACCGGGGCACATGAACTGAACATGAAACTGAAATAGTTTTAGGGCAAAACCAGATAACTCAAGCTGGAACTGAGCCAGTAAGGAATAAATGTGGGTATCTAGCCATCATATCTGCTTTGGCTTCCCTCGTAGCTCCCTCAACATGTTGATTGCTCCATAAAACTTTAACTGAAGCTACTTCCTTGTTTCTTAGTCTTCGAATCTCATGATCCAGCATTTCCACCGGAACCTCCTCATAACTAAGGTTGTCTTTCACACCGATGTTTTCCACCGAAACAACTAGAGCTGGATCCCCGAAACACTTCTTTAAGAGAGATACATGAAAATTTGGATGAAAAGAAGCTAATTTTGAGGGCAACTCCAACTCATATGCCACCTTGCCAACCCGCGTTACAATTCGGTAGGGCCCAACATTACGAGGGCTGAGTTTTCCTTTCCTTCCAAACCTCATCACTCCCTTCATGGAAGACACCTTTAGAAACTCCCAATCATCAACTTGAAACTCAAGTTCCCTCCTCCTCACATCAGCATAGGACTTTTGGAGACTTTGAGTTGTTTTCAACATGTCCTGTATAAGATGAACTTTTTGTCGGGCCCGCAAGTATACGGGTCGTGCAAGTAATATAGTGGTTCTTTTTAAGAAACAGAATGTCGAACCCACAGGGACTGGACCCATTCCTCTAACTATCTATTCCAAGTGTGATATTAAACACTGAAAGTTTCGATTATAGAAGTTGTCGAGAAGGTTTAATTAAGTATAATTTTGGTCAATGGCATATTCTGAATTTACTCTAGGAGCAACATAGAGTTAAAACCAGATAATCATGCGCTATTACGAATTGCAATGGGTTAAGTATGAAACTATCAATTATTGTCTCACATAATAAAAATTGCATTCTCAGGGCCTTTCGAGCCTCTAAACATGACAAACTAGCCTCACTGCATCATTGTGAGCGAGGATGCTACTTCTAGTTCGTGGGCAATTAATTACGTGGATGTGGTTTATGTGGAAATGAGTAGGGACTCTCGTGCACCTAATCATTTAACTCAAATTAGTCTCACAACTATTTCTTCGAGTGGTGATGTGATAATCCTAAGTGGCTCTCTAAATAACCCTGTTTTATCAACCAAGCAAGGCATTAGGTATATTTCTGTCCTAACACAAATTATATCGTGAGATACAATCATGCTCCTCACATTCTCATGTTCTAACCTAGGTAATTGCTTTCTCAATAAAATGCCCAAGTTAACGTGTATGTTTTCATGGTGATCAATCATAAAAACAACCAATAATCTAGAATGCAAGACAAAACAACAATCAATAACTTAATTCCAAAACAAATTCATAAAAACCCAATTGTAATTCATGGCTTCAACCCTAGTGGAAGGGTTCTAGCCATTCATGTTCGTAAAAATACAAGAAACTACAACTAAATTAACATACTTACAAGAATTGGCAGATGAGAAGGGAATTTGCACCCTAGATGAGTTCTCCCACTTCTTCCTTCACTCCTAGGTGGTTTTCCAGAATAAAATCATGACAAAGTGGTTTTAGGAGCTAAGGGACCTATTTATCATAAATGAGAAACGTGCACACTTTAGCCTGTCGTGGAATGGCTCTGAGTCACGGAGTGTATCGCGGAGCATTGCCTCCGTGACACAGAGGTAACGCAGAGGCTCTCTGGAAATTGCCTGTGGATGCCTAATCTGCCGAATGTCACCGCGCTGCCGGCGTGACAGGCTGCTCATGCAGCGAGTTGGCCTTGCTTTGTCGCGCAGCTGGCCTAGCGTGGCACGGCGCTGGCGCGCTGGAGCCTGCCTGCCTGCTGCGTGCTGCCTCTTCTCGCGCGCCTGGCATGGGCATGGCACGACACTTGGTGCGGCGCACGCACAGCGTGGCACGCTTCCTGGCGTGGCCAGCCTCACCATGGCATGCCCCTTGCCGAGTTTCGCCAATTGCTCCCAACTTCATTCCTCTACTTCACCAACTTATGAATTAGTTCCTCAAATTCATTAAAACCTACAAAACAAAGACTAATCACGTTGGTTAGTAAATGTATTCACATTTATATAAAATTACATGAAAATGTATAAAATAAATTAGATAAACAAGACTAAATTAAGGTATAAAGCATCACTCGAGCATGCTATTTTTGCCCGAGATCACCTACCCCACACTTAAAGCCTTGTTCGTCCTTGAACAAACTTTTACATCTCATGCATATGGAGACTCACACATAGCTAATTTAGAAAAATAGTTCAAGCTACGGCTATAATGATTATTTAAGATAGCAAGTTAAAAATAGAGCATGCAGGATTTAATCATTGAAATGAAATACAACCCTGCCAAGACTTCCTAAACTCAAGAATTGACTCTCAATCTTAGCAAACTCATGCGCATCAACTGATCAAGAAATCCAAGATGAATTATATCCTTCATTCAATATGTCCCCTCACGGCAAGAGAGTTACCCATTTTCACATGCAAAAACTTTTTAAATCACAACATGTGTGGGTACATGAATATAATTACGCTCACTCTCACAAAGAATTCATATGCATCATGTAATGACCCATAAGCTTGCCCTTAGTGTTTTATTCCACAAATTTAAGGATGTATGAATGTAAGATCAAGTAGGACTTTTTAGGTTGTAATGTAGCAAAGGAACGGGTAGGTACTATTATGGCCAGTAATAGTGACTATCTTCCCTAAGCGCTTTTAATACATCACGCCCTCATTACTAACTTCCCTTCTCTTACTTCACCTTTTTCTCCTTTCAGCTTTCTTTTTCCTCTTTTGTTCCCCCATTTCTTTAGGCACTTTTAACTATTTAGTAAGGAGTTCTATAAGTACTTTTCATTAATTTATTTTCTTACTCCTTACTGAAGATCACCCATTTGCACACAAGTTCACCCTTAACCTTTCTCAACTTTTACAACCTCCACTTTTCCTTCTTTTTCATTTTTCTCACTCCTTTACTCTTTCAGATTATTCACTCAAGCGCTTAGGAGTTTTGGATCAAATTCAAGGCTAATGAAAGAAAAAGGATTAAGCTTATGTTGTAGTTGTCAAAGAACAGGCTCAAGGCTCAACGAGGCTAACTAGCATTACATATTCAAGGTAGGTAGAATGAGGGATAACATTTAGGTTCCTTCAAAGAAATGCCTAAATCATCTCCTACAATTCACATCCTCCATTTCGTTTTATAAACACACCAGGAAAGTTCTAGACATTCCACAATAGCATAGAATACTCAAAAACCTTACACTCATGGCACATGCTCAACTCAAGACACATTCAGCAGACTCTTACTCAGCTAATCACAAGAATTCAGAATTAAGCTTCAATCATATTGAGTCAAATTTAAGAGCCTAAGTGTCTCACACAAAGTTATACACTTGCATGCTTCAACACTGAACATACTTGCTTCTTACAATCATTTATAGCCCATAACAAGAACATCAAGCATCGATTAGCTACAGGTCCACAAACCTACAACCTATCGACTAATTTTTCCTCAAGACGGTCGTCATCCATCCATCATCGGAAATAGTCCCTAACTATGATTAAAAACATTACATATAGACAAACAACATTTTTTTATTCTTCGGTTCAAAGACCCCCCCGTCGGAAAAGAACTGAAAAGAAAAACCAACGGGTGATGAATTCATGCTTGACTCATAAAATTTTTTCAAAATTTTCAAATTTCTCACAAATTCCTCACAAGCATTACATTCACCAAAAAATTTTGTTAAGCACAAAAATATTGAAAATTTTCTCACCCCACACTTAAATCATGCTATGTCCTCATAGCATCAAATTAAAATTTAAAGCCTCTATCCCAAGATAAAAGCATGCTTTTCTTCAAGTTCTCCTAGGTGGGTGTTTGACCCCATGCTTCTTCTATTTCATGCTTTTTAGCTTCCTCCTTCTTGGTACTCAGGCTTCCCTTCCATCCGTGCTTAACTTTTCACCAAAAACACAAACAAAATGAAAACAACAAAATCAACACAAAATAAAAATTAAACAATTTGTACCTGAGGTACCCTAGGGTTGCCTCCCAAGCAGCGCCTTATTTTAAGTTGCAGCATGACGTGGACTGTCCTTTTCAGGACATCCTCATACCTGGGTTCCCATTCGAGAACCATCTCCTTTTCTTTTGATTTTTAGAGGGAACAACCTCCACTATGTTCCTCTCTTCCTCCAACTTCTTCACAATTTGAAGCCCTTTATCAGACTCAAGCTGAACACTTGTCATTACCCTTGGCCATGCACCTGTGGAATCCTCCACCCCACACTCATCCTCTAACAACACACTAACCTGACAAAGGTTTCTGCAGTGTGTGGATGGATTCATTTCTTGGTAAACACGGAAGAGTTCTTCTTCATCTTTGACCCTCATTTTCAGGGTCCCTTCTCTCAAATCAATCACCGCTCCTCCGGTGTCCAAGAATGGCCGTCACAAGATTAAGGGTACCTGGTCATCAACCTGAAAATCTAGCACAATAAAATCAGCAGGTATAATAAACTTACCTACTTTTATGAGAAGGTCCTCTATTATTCCATCAGGTGTCACTCGCGACTTGTCAGCCAGCAGAATCAACCTCGTCGGCCTCAATTTTCCTAACTCCAGGGTGTTGAATAAGGATAGGGGCATTAGGTTAACTGCTGCCTCTAGATCACACAAAGCCCGTAGCACCTCAGCTTAACCAATTAGTATGGGGAGGGTTAAACTCCCTGGGTCTTTGAGCTTCTTCGAAATCTTGCTCAATACCCGGTGACTGCACTCCTCAGTCAGTGCTACAGTCTGGACATCCACCAACCTAACTTTGTTCACCATCACGTCCTTCAAGTATTTAGCATACTTGGGCATTCCATGTAAAACATCAATAAAAGGCAACTTTATGTGAAGTTCTTTGAAACTCTCAAAGAACTTTTTGAAGCATTCCTCCTCCTTGCTCTTTTTGAATTTTTGAGGGAATGGTGGTGGTGGTCTTTGTGTTGGATGCAATGAATATTTTGCTTGTTGTTTCCTAGCACTCTGATTATCTCCCGTGTTGCTGGATGGTCCTGGTCTAACCAACTCAGGCTGCACCTTCTTTCTCAGCTTTTTTGGCACTACATCAACTAATTGCTTGCCGCTTCTCAGACTGATGGCATTGACCTAACGGGAATTAGGATCCATTTCGCTTGGTAATCCCCCCTGTGATCTCATGTTTTGAGTAGCTGCTATCTGACCCACTTGTTTTTCAAGATTGCGGGTGGCTATTTGTTGATTCTTTAATTTTGTTGCCATCCTCGCCTGATTTTCCGCTAACTGAGTCTGGGTCTCCATGATTTTCTGCAATGTTTCCTCAGTGTTGTTGCTCACTTGCCCATCATTCTGCTTATTCTGCTGATACTGCTATTGTTGAGGTTGCATATAACTCTGCTTTTGGTTTCCACCCCAAGAAAAATTCGGGTAGCACTGCCAATTTCTGTTGTAACTGGTTCCAAAATTCTGATTATTGCGCTGCACATTACCAACAAAATTGACTGACTCTGTATTGGCTCCACAAGATTCTGCATTATGCCCATTGTTACCATAAATTTTGAACCAACTAAGAGTATGCTGAACTACATTAACCTGGCCCTGTTGTTGGTTCATACTCAGTTTATTGAACTGAGTCATCATCTGATGCTAGGACGAAGCTAGATGTGCTTCCATGGCATTCATCCCACCTACCTCTATCAACCCTGATCTCTTTCCTGCCCCTCTCGATGACTCGCTGTGCCACTCTGGATTTCCTTGAGCAATTCTGTTCAACAAAGTGTACAACTCATCATACGTCTTCTCCAAGGCTTGCCCACCCAATGCAGAGTCTAGTAATATTTTTGTGTGTGGGTCTAGACTTTCTACAAAGGTATGGGCCAGCACTTGATTTTATTGCTGGTGATGGGGGTAGGTTCTCAACAATGACTTGAATCTTTCCCAAGCCATATACAAGTTCTCATCAGGCCTCTGCTCGAAACTGAGTATTTCGCTTCGCAACTTTGCAGTTTTATCTGAAGGAAAGAATCTGATGAGGAACTTCTTAGCCAAGTCATTCCACGAAGTTATGGAGTTTAGTAGCTCAGCCTTCAACCACTTTTTCGCCTCTTCCAACAGTGAAAATGGGAAGAGGGTCAGTCGGACATAATCTGTGGACATGCCGGTGGGGACAAATGTGTCACTAATCTCTAAAAAGCTCTGTAAGTGTTGTTGCGGGTCCTCATGTGCCATCCCAGTGAATTGACCACTAGAATGTAGCAGCTGCACCATGTTCTATTTAAGGTCAAAGTTCCCTCTAGGCTCCAATTTCCGGATACTAGAGGTCACATTCGTCGCTAGTGGGATTGCCACTTCGCGAACTGGTCTAGCTGCCATTGCTTCCGATGACAATGGTGTTTGTCCCGCGGGTGGTTGTTGTTGTACCTTTTCTTGAAGTCTCTTCAACTTTGGCTCTAGAACTACTCTCCTTTGCAAATGGATTTGACGTTTAGGTTCAACCAACGGTTCCACAAGCTCTCTATTTTTAGCCAGCTCGGCAGGACAACCTGTCACCTGCAAATAATCAGACTAAGACTAATTTTCTCAACACTTAAGAAATTCAAAAATCACACAAAACCAGATAAATTATCAAAACTTCGTCGATTCCCCGGTAACGGCGCCAAAAACATGTCGGGCCCGCAAGTGTACGGGTCGTGCAAGTAATATAGTGGCTCTTTTTAAGAAACAGAATGTCGAACCCACATGGACTGGACCTATTCCTCTAACTATCTATTCCAAGTGTGATATTAAACACCGAAAGTGTCGATTATAGAAGTTGTCGAGAAGGTTTAATTAAGTCTAATTTTGGTCAACGACATATTCTGAATTCACTCTAGGAGCAACATAGAGTTAAAACCAAATAATCTTGCGCTATTACGAATTCCAATGGGTTAAGTATGAAACTATCAATTGTTGTCTCACATAATCAGAATTGCATGCTCAGTGCCTTTCGAGCCTTTAAACATGACAAACTAGCCTCGCTGCATCATTGTGAGCGAGGATGCTACTTCTAGTTCGTGGGAAATTAATTACGTGGAAAAGATTTACGTGGAAATGAGTAGGGACTCTCATAACCCTAATCATTTAACTCAACTTAGTCTCACAACTACTTCTTCGAGTGGTGATGTGATAATCCTAACTCGGTCTCTAAACAGCCCCATTTTATCAACCAAGCAAGGCATTAGGTATATTTCTATCCTAACACAAATTATATCGTGAGATACAATCATGCTCCTCACATTCTCTTCTTCTAACCTAGGTAATTGCTTTCTCAAGAAAATGCCCAAGTTAACCTGTATGTTTTCATGGTGATCAATCATAAAAACAACCAATAATCTAGAATGCAAGATAAAACAACAATCAATAACTTAATTCCAAAACAAATTCATAAAAACCCAATCATAATTCATGGTTTCAACCCTAGAGGAAGGGTTCTAGCCATTCATGTTCGTAAAACTACAAGAAACTACAACTAAATTAACATACTTACAAGAATTGGCAGATGAGAAGGGAATTTGCCAAACACTAGATGAGTTCTCCCACTTCTCCCTTCACTCCTAGGTGGTTTTCCAGAATAAAACCATGACAAAGTGGTTTTAGGAGCTAAGGGACCAATTTATAATAAATGAGAAACGCGCACACTTTAGCCTGTCGTGGAATGGCTCCGTGTCGTGGAGTGTATCGCGGAGCATTGCCTCCGTGACACGGAGGTAACGTGGAGGCTCTCTGGAAATTGCCTCCGAATACCAAATCTACCGAGTGTCACCGCACTGCCAGCGTGACACGCTGCTCATGCAGCGCATTGGCCTTGCTCTGTCGCGCAGCTAGCCCTGCGTGGCATGGCGCTGGCGTGCTGCAGCCTACTTGCCTGCTGCCTCTTCTCGCGTGCCTAGCATGGGCGTTGCACGACGCTGGGCGTGGTGCACACACAGCGTGGCACGCTGCCTTGCACAGCCAGCCTCGCCATGGCATGCTCCTTGCCGACTTTCGCCAATTGCTCCTGACTCCATTCCTCTACTTCACCAACTTATGAATTAGTTCCTCAAATTCATTAAAACCTACAAAACAAAGACTAATCACGTTGGTTGGTACATGTATTCACATTTATATAAAATTACATGAAAATGTATAAAATAAATTAGATAAACAAGACTAAATTAAGGTATAAAGCATCATTTGAGCATGCTATTTTTGCCCGAGATCACTTTCTTTATGGCCTCATGGACTGAGTCTGGTCCTATCATCATAGCATCATCAACTTCAATCCAACCAATAAGAAATCTCCACCTCCGCCCATAGAGAGCCTCAAACGGGGCCATTTGAAGCAAGAATGATAGATGTTATTGTATGCAAACTCAATAAGAGGCAAATGGTTACCCCAACTACCTTTGAAGTCAATCATGCATTCCCTCAATATGTCCTCAATAATATGAATTTTCTTCTCCACTTGACCATCCATTATCGGATAAAATGTTGTAGTAAGCTTGACCTGAGTACGAAATCCTTTTTGAAATGATCTCCAGAACTGAGAGGTAAACTGAGTACCTCTGTCTGATATGATGGACAAGGGCACTCCATGCAACCGAACTAGCTCTCGGATGTATAGTTTGGCATAATCCTCCACTAAACCAGTGGTTTTGACCAGTAGAAAATGAGTGGCTTTGGTCAACCCGTTCATGACCACCTAAATGGAGTCATACTGCCGACGAGTGCGAGAAAACCCTGTGATAAAGTCCATATTGATTTCTTCCCACTTCCAAATAAGGATGCTGATATCCTGAAGCACACCTCCTGGTCTTTGGTGCTCAACCTTCACTTGTTTACAGTTTGGTCACTTGTCTACAAATTCTGCAATGTATTTCTTTATGCTATTCCACCAATAGACTTCCCGTAGGTCATGGTACATCTTGGTGGCACCTGGATGTATCAAATATCCTGGAATTGTGAGCCTCATGTAACATCTGGTTTCTTAAATCATCAATGTTTGGGACATACAAGTGACCCTGATATCGACGCACACAATCTCGCCCCCTTTGGAGAAGACCTCTAAATTCTGATTCTGAACGACTTCCTTTAACTTTAACAAAATAGGGTCCTCGTCTTGTCTAGCTTTTACATCAATCACCAAGGATGATTTTGAACCATTTTGAATTATAACACCACCATCTCGAATCAACCAATGAACTCCCAACCTTGCAAGTCCATGCACATCCTTCACCACCTCCTTCATTTCCTCATCCATATGGGATACACTCTCCATAGAGAGTCTACTAAGTGCGTCTGCTACTACATTGACCTTACCTAGATCTTAAAGGACACTCATATCATAATCCTTGAGTAGCTCCAATAACCTCCTTTGGCGTAGATTTAGGTCCTTCTGGGTAAACACATATTGTAAGATCTTGAGGTCCATAAACACATCTACATGGACCCTGTAAAAATTTTGTCTCCAAATCTTCAATGCAAATACGACCGCTGCCAAATCAAGGTCATGGGTCGGGTAATTCTTCTCATGAACTTTCAATTGTCTGGAAGCATATGCTATCACTTTACCATGCTGCATCAATGCACAGCCAAGGCCAATCCTAGAAGCATCATAATACACCAGAAATCCATTGTTATCCTCTGGTAGGGTTAACACCTATGCTGAGGTAAGTCGAGTCTTCAACTCCTAAAATCTCCTTTCACTAGCATCTGACCATTGGAATTTCACTTTCTTTTGAATATATTTGGTCAATGGCGCTGGAATAGATCAAAATCTCTCAACAAACTTTTGAATATATTTGGTTAATACTTGCTGAATTGGCATATAATTATCAGTCCTTGAGAGTCTGTAGTACCACCCTCAAATGAGCGGCATGCTCCTCCTCACTCTGAGAGTATATTAGGATATCATCAATAAACACGATCAAGAACATATCCAAGTAGGTCTTGAAAACCCCGTTCATCAAGTCCATAAAATCTACAAGATCATTCCTTAGTCCAAAAGACATAACTACAAACTCATAATGACTGTACTGCATCCTGAAGGCTGTGTTGATAGTATCCGGATTTGAGATCTATCTTCAAAAAGCACTTTGCACCCTAAAGCTGTTCGAACAAATAATCAATCCTAGGTAGAGGTTACCTGTTCTTTATGGTGACCTTGTTCAATTGCCGATAGTCAATACACATACAAAGAGAACCATCTTTCTTTCAGACAAAGATTACTGGTGCACCCCATGGGGATTTGCTCGATCTGTTGAATCACTTATCTAAAAAGTCTTTCAACTACTCCTTTAACTTAGATGGATACATTCTATAAAGAGGAATAGATATAGGTTGCGTATTGGGAAGAAGGTCAATACCAAATTCAATCTCCCACTCGGGAGGGATTCCCGGTAGATCCTAAGGGAAGAATTTTGGATACTCACATACTTCTGGGACTGACTGTATAGTCTGGGTCTCAGACATAGTATCCTTAACCCTAACTAGATGGTATACACAACCTATAGAGATCATCTTTCTGGCCTTAAGGTAGGAAATGAAATGACCTACAAGCACTATTGAACTACTCCTCCATTCTAGGACTGGATCACCTGGAAATCTGAGCTCTAGTGACTGAGTTCTACAATTAACTAAGGCATAACATACAAATAGCCAATCCATATCGAGGATAATATCAAAATCGATCATGGATAACTCTACTAAATCTGCTGAGGTGACTTTCTGAAGGACTGCAACTGGGCAACTTCTATACACCCGTCTAATTACAACTAAATCACCCACTAGAGTAGACACTGGGAAGGGTTCTGATAATATTTTTGGACTAACTCCGAAACTAATAGCCACATAAGGTATCACAAAAGACAAGGTAGCCCCTAGATCTAAAAAATCATATACTTTAAGATGGAAGACTCATAACATATCAGTGAGTACATTTGGGAAGTCCTCCTGCTCCTAGCGAGATGCTAAGGCATAGAATTAGTTTTGGCGCTGCCCGCCACCCCATGCTAGTAGATGCCCCCTGCTGGATTGGGTGTGCGGGTGGAGCTGCTGAACTGGAAGCTGGGACTCGGCCCCTATCATGGCCCTGTCTAGCTATTTTGCAATCTTTGAGCATTTTTCCAGGCTTTTTGCACCTGAAGCAAGCATCTATACCCGTCAACCACTGACCCGTGTGCCCACGACCACACCTGCCGCAAACTAGGATACTGTAATCCGTGGGTTTGCTGCTCTGACCTCTATAGCCTGATGTTCATCCTCTCAGGTCGTGCCTAGATCTAGATGGCACACTCATCACTAAGGATGTTAGGGTTGAAGGTCTCTGGTGGGACTGATGTCGGTGCCGACCACATGGCCTTGGCTAAGACAACCTATAGCTATCTATCCTAGCCCTCTTGGCCTCACTCTCCCTCAGATGCACTGCATCGATCTGCTAGGCATACAAGACTATCTGAGGAAAATCCATATCCTGATGGAGCATGGCTGTTCTGTAATCCTTGTCTAGATAGTCCTCCACCCTATGAACAAACCTGCTCCCTTGCGCCCTCTGATCAACCGCTAACTCTAGGCGTACCTTGACAGATGAGTGAACTCTAAGGCATATTCCTACAGTGTCATATTTCCCTATTTTAGATTCATGAACTCAGCCGCCTTCAACTCCCTCATCTCACGAGGGAAGAACCGATCTAGAAAAGTGACGTGAAACTCCTCTCAACTGATAGGGCCTGCTCCGGTTGCCCTACTATCATTCCACTTTTTAAACCAAATGTGTGCGACTCTCTTCAACTTCTATGAGGCCAACTCAGCGCACTCCTCTCAATTCACCCCATGACTTGGGTGATCTTCAAAATCTCATCAATAAACTCATATGGATTCTCATCCACCTTTGACCGAAGAAACTCTGGTCGATTCATCCTTGGGAAATCTATGACTCGTGCTTCCACCGCATTTCTATTTTGTGGAATATATGCCACTTCCTGCTTGTTGACCTAGGCGGTCAAGGCCTATGCTAGCATCTGAATGGCTTCCCTGAATTCAACGTGGGCAACCGACTCTGAAGCATGGTGCTCATCGAATGGTGGGGCTTGTTGGTGCCCGTCTCTATTGCCATCCTCGTGGCCATTTCCATTCCCATTTCTTCTGTCGTTAACTCTACAGGGAGGCATGATTCTGCAATCGCGAATAGCACGAGTTAGAATGATAAAGAGACATTTTACCACACGACATAGATCATGAAAGAAGGGAACATTTCCTAAATGTCTCGTACCCTCTTCGTTATAAGTGTGGCACACTTCACACCCATGAAAAGATTCTACTTTATGCGGCTTTCAGACACCCTAGGACATTTCAAACCTATTACTCTAATATCAAGTTTGTCACGACCAAAACATGAGCCCGGGTCGAGACACGAGACAAGGAGCCCCGAGAGACTCCAAGTCAATCCATGACATGAATATAAATCTACTCAATAAAGTAACGTGAAAGACTTAACATAATAAACATGGTGGAAATTCGAACATAACATAACAATATGAATATACAACCCAAGTTTGAATCTAAAAACAATCTATTGTCTAAAAACCCTCTAATTCTAATTAGTAGATGAGACAAGGCCCCAGCTAACTCTCTAAGTATAGAACTGAATATATGAGGATAACTGATAAAAAATGGTCCTCTGGATATGAGGACTCACCAACAGAGACTAGATGCTAACTCTGAAAGTTGGCTAGTGACGGGGCTGATTCTGAAGATAGGAGCTTGTACCATAAAATGATACAACATAAAATATGCGATCAGTACGTGGAATATACCGAGTATGCAAGGTAAGTAAAACCACTTAAATAAGTAAAATCATTATAAAACGCATAATATAAAAAAACATCAAGATAAGAATTTGAGAGTAGGGCTTGCATGCTATTTTCTGAAATTATGATCTGAACATCATAATTGAATCGAATGACCCAAAGCTGAAACTTGATAATCATAAGTAAAACTGTACATTTGGTCAAAGCTATTTTAGAACATGTATACATATATATCATGAATGATAAACATGCATAATTGTAATCATGAGGAACAATGGGAAACTCGTCATATAACTGACATTATCACAATAGAGCTTACATGGTCCTAATTCTCATACTCAAGTGGGCAGAGCTATGCAAAGCCTTGTCAGGGCTAAGGATGCTACCATGATATTGATATCAAGCTCAAGGGCCCCTTGGGATAGGGGAAAGCTCACATAAGAGGTCCCAAAATAATCTGATCATACCTATGTTGGCGCGTAGTTCTGAGGCATATAGTTGACTGACCCTTAGCCTACTGGGTGCTAGACACTACTCCCAAAAACATGCATGTGCTCTCCTTCATTTTTCAAAGAAGGTAACCATTGTCGACTGACAAAGCTGAATAATCATATACATTTAAAATCTAAAATCATACATGAGGAGTCTTGGCTCAAACCATACCACAAGCGAAACATAATTGGAAGTCTTGACTCTAGAACCATGTGGTAAACTAATTAAATTGAAATCATAAATCAAACTTGAACATACGGTCTTGCCCAATACTTAAACATTCTTGAAAATACTTGATTCACTTGAAAACAAAATCATAGACATGGGTCACTTGAAAATATGCTTTTCATCAATAATATCTCATCATACTTGGATATTCATAATTAATCTCAACTTTCATGAACTTTTCATGGATAGACACTTTAATTTATAAAGCTTGAAAACATGATTATAATTGAAAACAATGTAAAACTTGCCCATGAATCATAATTCAATAGTAGAAACATGCTTACATCATACCCATGGTAGAATCATAGGAAATCATGTATTGCGTTAAAACCCCATAGGATTAACATATAGATTTTGATGAATTAGAGAGAGATTGGGCATGGGTGTGAACAAATTCACCCATTCATAATCTTACATACCTGAGAAGAACTGAATTAACTACTACCTTGATTTCCCAATGAAGAATTGAAGAAAACCTGAAGGAAATTACGCTTGATCACCTCTCTTGACCTTTACTCTTGCATGCATGAATAGGAATAGCCTAGAATGAACGTACCCCTCTTAAAACTCATTATTCATACGATCATAGAAATTACGGATAAGCCCTTACTACATTCGCAGAGAATAACTGACTATCAGGCCCCACGAGTGACTGGACGAGTTGTTACCAGGGGGAACAGGTTGTCGTCTGCTGTCATGAAGTCCACTGCCACTTTTCCTCAAAGGGTCCCCACGAGGGACCTAACGGATCATCATTGGTGACCACGACTCATGTCACTGTTCGTTACCTCCGCTACCCAACTCCCCAAGCCTTTAATCTTCTGTTGACCATGATCAACCTAACGGATCATTGAATCTGACCACGATTCATTGTGTCCATTTGTAGGGAACACTGCCACTCATCCTTTACCTTTCAATAGCCCTTGATCACGATTGATTCAACGAGTCGTGGGGGCTAACACGACTCGTGGTCATATCCGTGGGGACTCAAAACCATAAATTTCCAACTTAAGTCATGCACCTCACCACGAGTCACTTCACGACTTGTGGTCTACTCCACGAGTCACAGGATGACTCATTCTATGACCTAGTGCTTAAAATCCTAATTTATCAATTTCCACTCCTGGGTCTGATTTTAGAGCTTTCGGTGTATAACACTAGAGGATGAAGAAGAAGGAGGAAGGTGGGAAGTTTTAGAAGTTCTTGTCAATGCTGGAATAATTGTCTGTAAACATCCCTTTTGTCGAGTCATTAGAATAGATGCCCAAGTATGCTAAGTTCATAAAGGAATTGATGGGTAGGAAAAGGTCCATGAGCTATGAGTCAGTTGGTAACTTCATCATTGCAGTGTCATAGCCTCATGGGTCCATGCTTAGAAAAGAGAAGATCCGTTTGCCTTCACCATTCAATGTAAGATTAGCAATTTTGGAAATGCAAAGGCCTTGTGACCTAGGTTCTAGCATCAACATAATGACATTAGCTATGTTCAGACATCTGGGCTTAAGAGAACCCACACCGACTACGATGCAACTACTGATGGGGGACTAGACAGTTATGAAGCCAGTGGGGATTCTTCTTGATGTGCTAGTCAAGGTGGACAGGTTTATATTCCCAACTGATTTCGTGATCTTAGATTGCGAAGTCAATATTGAGGTCCCCCATCATTTTGGGGTGACCATTCCATTCCATAGGGAGAGCTTTAATGGATGTTGAGGTTGGCCAATTAACTTTAGGATGAACAATGAGGAGGTCACCTTCAATATCTTCAAGTCAATGAAGAAGCCAAATGAGTTTAGGGTGGCGTCAACAATTGAGGATGAGTCCGAGTTTCTTGACGAATTCTGAGTAGTCAAGAGACTCGCATCATGCCATGATGTTAAATTAGCCACTGCATGAGAGGCAACCCATGGATATTTGATGAAGTCTAAGTAGCTGAAAGGAGTTCTTAGAGTGCCACAGGTATGTCCCTCTCCTAATTTTTCCTTTTTATTTCTTTGGGGACAAAGCATATTTTTAAGGGGGGGGGGGAGGGGTGTACCTATCTTTTGATTTTAGATCGTCTGAGAGTTTTTGTTGCCATGTTTCTTTTCCCTTAAACATGTTGTCTAGTAGAACTGTCATGTTTAGTATTTTTTTTGTTCTTATTTAACTAGAAGTAGCTTACTATTACTTTACATCCAATAAATGCACATGTGTGTGATGTTTTGGAAATTGTTGAAACAATGACCCTTTTTTAAAAAAAATTATGTTTAGCTGTGTATGTTGATTGCAAAACATGAGAACTGTGGATATTTTTATGGAATTTGATAGATTAGCATGTGTAATTGTAGCTTAGTAGATCATGCACCAGCTAGCTGGAACAAATGTAAACCCGTACCATGTGTGAGTGAGGTTCTTACCTAGTTAGAGGATCTAGAACTTTCCTGATTGGTCTTTACATAGATTGTAGGATGGTTGGTTAGGAAAGGATCATAGGTTGTTTTTGATTTAATCCACTTTTAGCTTATCATTACCAAATAAAATGAATCACTTGATCCCCTGTCTGAGCCTAAAAGTGACCTTTTCGTTGATTAGCCGATTCACCTTTCCTATTTTATTTATAATAAACATGTTTTGGCACTGGTCCCTCCTTGGATATTGTGAACCTCAATTTAGAAAAAATGCCTAATTTGACGATGGTTATTTTAAGGGCACATAGATGATGTGTGGGATAAAAATAGGAAAAGCCGATTGATGAAAGGTTGGGTGCAATGAGAAAAGAAATGAAAAAGAACAAGAGTAAAAGAAAAGAAAAGAAAAAGAAAAATTCAAGAAACAACATTGAAAGAGAAAAGAAAATATTCACCGCATCCAGAAATGACAGTTTAATGGAGAAAACTGGAGGAAAAAGCTGAAAAATAAAAAAAAGGGTAAAAGTAAAAAGTGAAGCTAAGTTGTATAGTGCCAAGATGGGTTAGTAAATATTTCAATATCTACCATACCCAACCTGAAGCCTACTTTACAAGCCAAAAAAATTTCTATATTGATCCTAGCCTGACAATATGAAAAATCAAAGTAGAAAAAATAAGGGCAAGCCTATGGTTTCCGTTGTGCAGTATTTGAAACTTCTTTGGGAGAGTGAGGGTAATACTTGTTAGTCCCAACTTTCATATATATATATGTATGTGTGTGTGTGTGTGTATGTTAGAGTGAGTGTTGAGGACTTCATTTGCTGTGAGGGTACATGGTTTGCATTGCATTCTATCGATTGTCTATGTAAATAGTATTAGTGATAGCTCAGTTCACTGCTAATAGCTAGATTCCATATCTAGATCCCTGTGTGTCAGGAGTTATAGTTGCATGTATGCATAACTGACTTGGTTTTGAATGAAAAAAGTGGTCAATATTACTTTCTAGTTAAGCGTCATGTTTTAGTTTTATTTCATATGCCTGAGAGCATCCAACAACTTTATGTTGAGGGTGTTAATGTGTTGTGGGTTTACAACTATTTCGATGTTTAAAACTAAGGAAAGATGCATGGTATTAGGTGTGTTTATAAAGTAATGTTGCATTTTTGCTTTGTTTTCAGGGAAATCGTGTGTTGGAGTTGAATTCTGTAGAAGAAGTGAAAAGAGTGTAGAAAATTGTGAAGTTGCAGGCCTTAGTATGAGTTGTACCTTAGAGGTACAAGCCGTACCATGTGTTCGTGATAAACTTCAAAGGAACTGAATAAGGTGATGGCTAAGTACGACTTTTAGTACGAGCCACACCCGAGAAATCATGGAAAATTATAGAAGTATGCACTTGCCTAGTCTCCTGGTATAAGTAGAAACTACGAATCATCATGACCACATACTAATCGTACCAAGGAGTTGTGGTAAACTTCAAAGCAAATGATGGTTCACAGATCCTAGTGTACAAATGGATAGCACGAGTTGTGAGATCAAGGTACAAGTCATACCAAAGCACTTGCGGAAATATTCAGAGGATGCAAGACTACACAGTATCAGACCACAATAGAAATGTACGACTCGTAATAGCATTGTATGAGTCGTACCAGCTTCAAGGACTTAGAAAACTTTAAAGCTGCTGAGCATTATACAAGTGGAAGCTATGACTTGTAGTTTTGTGGTACGATTCATAGGACCTGGTGGTGTATTGATAGTTATGAGCCTCTCTCTACATCCACTCTCACAAGTCTTCCATAGCCGGAACACACAGTCGGCCCTGGGGTAAGAGTACCCCATCTCCCTCTTGGGAGAAAACCTCCACTTTTTGATTCTAGACCACTTCCTTCAACATCACTAAGATATGATGCTTGTCTTTCCTAGCCTTGACCTTAGTCACCGATGAAGATTCTGACCCATTCTTTGACACCACCATCTGTTGAGTCAACAAGGCGAATCCCCAAATGTGCAAGCTGATGGACATCCTTGACCACTTCTTTCCTCCCATACCCAACATGAGACACACTTGATAATTATCAAATCATACTCCTATAAAAGTATGACACGGACGTCGTCAATAAAGTACTCAACTAGATTGGGGTCGATCCCACAGGGAATATGGTCGCGATATAGAATAACACTAGTATTTAAGCTTTTAAGCCTGTTATTTCCTAAAAAGGGGTTTTATAAAATCAAATACATAACAATGTTGAAATTTTGTTATTGTTTATCAAGTCAATGCAAATAACTAGGAAAGTGCCCCATGGATTCATAACTACTTCGGGTTTTACACACATGATCTTTCCCAATGCTTACTTGTAGAACTAATAACTAGGGTTTATCCAAATGAGTTCTTCGTCCCAATTGGATAACTATACTCAATCACTGAATTAGGTCTCATTAGTGATTTCACTTGAATCGTTATTAATTTTTCCCAAATTAACTATCCTGCGACAGCAGTTCAAGTCATACAATGACCCATAAAGATCAAGGTTTTGTTGTAATTCTCTTTTCCGAATCTATACTGCTCTAGAATCAAGAAAGTAGGAAATTCGGGCAAGTCCTAACATTGTGATCCGTTAAGAATTATTAAAGATGAAGAAAGTACAATACAAGCATTAGCCTTGGTGTAGAATCACTTCTTACAAATCCTAGTTTGTTAATTCACCATGACTCCCGCTACTTTAGTTGTGGAAGTTTTAGTCTCTCATGAGTATAAGAGAATTATATGCATTCATATACAAACACATAACTTAGTAGATACAAAGATGATCAGAAGAAAACCCACTTGATTATTGCAAGAATTAATGAAGAACAAGTCAAGAATAATGAGAAAATCAACTAAAGAAAATCTCCAAAAGTGTTCTCAATATTCCCGAAAGTCAAATACTTCTCTCAAAAATCCAATTATGTTTCTCTTCAACAAAAATAACCTAGAAAAGTATTTATACAAATAATTAGAAACTTTTCCTAAATTAACAGGGAAACTGCTAAAATGTCGCCGACTTCACTTACGACCCATACCATGATTGTACGTTTCTTACCTTCACTCGTACAGTGGATGGCTCTTCTGAATTTGGCTAAGTGTTGGAAGCTGGTACGACTCATACCATAAACCTACAAGTGGTACAATATTGTCATAATTTGAACCTGAGAGTTCTAACATCCTCTAAATCTTTTCACAAGTGGCTTGGTACGAATCGTACCTTCCTCCTAAGACTCGTGATTTCTTTTTGTACCTGGAGTTCTATCATTATTCAATTGTTCTACACTTTACCACGGTTTCTTGGTATGAGTCATAGGTAGATAACATGATTCGTGGTTGCTACCCATCCCAGGAGACTATCTGAGTGTAATTTCCTCTGAACTTTATAACGACTGCCTTGGTATGACTCATCACATATTTTAAACCTTTCCATTAATCTCAGTACAACTTGTACCATGATGGTACGACTTGTACTAAGGTCCGTACTTCGCCTTTTTTCTGCATTTTCCGACTGCTTTTGCAAATTTCAACTCCAACACCTAATTTTCCTAAAAACCAAGTAAAAATGCATCATATCCATATAAAAATGCCTAAGTACTTGATTATTTCATCAGTTTTAAGCATAGAAAGTGATGTAAACCACAGGTCATTGACAACCTCAACCTACCTAGAAAGTAAACTAGATGACCTACATCCAACATAACTAAACTATGCACAAAAAACACAAATCAGCTTTTGACCCCCATTTTCATTCAAACCAAGTCAACTATGCCCTCATGCACCTACAACTCATGATATATAGGGATCAAGATATGGAATCTAAGTATCATGAGAGAATCAAGCTATCACTAGTGCTACTCACACAGACAATTAGCAGAATACAACACAAACAAAGTATTGTCACAGTAAATTAAGTCCCCAAAATCCACAGACATCTAGAAATATGAAACTTGGGACTAAGTATGTAAGACTCTCACTATCACAAAGAATTTCAAAATACTGCACATCGGATAGCATGGGCTTGCCCTTATTTTCTCTACTTTAGCTTTTCAGATAGTTAGGCTAGGGTCACTATAGGACTTTATTTATCTTGTAATGTAGGCTTCTGACTCGATATGGTAAATATAGAATTTAGTGACTAAGCCCTTTTGGAACTACATACTTGGCTTCACTTTCACTTTATACCTCTTTTTTCACTTTTTCCGTTTTTCCTCCCTTTTTCTCCAATTAAATGCAATGTAAGAGTGTAGTGTATTTTTCTCATATTTTTTATTTCTTTTTCTTTTCATTACAACACTTCTTTTATTCATTTCTCTTTTCACGCAACACCCTACTTTTTCTTTGATTTATTTTCTTTTTCACCTCCTCACAGTTTACACACCCCTACTATAGCCACCATCACCTTAAGTATTTTGCCTGAGTTGAGGTTCACAATGTCCAAGGAGGGACCAAGGCCAAACAGGTTCATTATAAATAATGGGAAAGATGAATGGGTAATTAGAGAAAGACGATCAACTTTTAGGCTCAAAATTGTGATCAAGGGATTCATTTTTATTTGGTCGGGTAATTTAAGCTAAAGTGGATAAAATCAAAAAAAGTCTATGATCCTTTCCTAACCAACTATCTTATTGACTATGTAAAGACCAACTGAGAAAGATCTAAATCTTCAACACAATTGTTATACCCCGGGAGCTCTAAGATTGGACCCAGGAGTTGAAACGGGGAAATATAAAAGTTGTTGTTGCAGACCTAGGACGAGTCGTCCGACAACTCGTGAGGGCAGCCCATGAGTCATCAGGTGACTCATGGTGGAGGCCAGTGAGGTGTATGGGAATCTTGAAGAAAAGAGTCCCCACGGGTGTGGCGACGACTCATGGTCAAACCCCACGAGCCGTTAGGTCAGCCGTGGGGTGAGGGAGAAGGAAAAGAGATGAAGGTAAAACAGTGTACTCAATGACTAGTTACCAGATGTCATGGTCACCCTAACGAGTCGTTATGTTAGTCGTTACGAGCCTAGGAGATCAGACAAGCAGTGTACTTGACGAGCTAGGTGATGAATCGTTGCCTCGGACCACTAGTTGTTAGGTCGTCCGTCAGGACCATCTAGCAGTAATTTCCTACAAATTTGTTAAGGGCCTTTTCATAATTCCTAAGTTTCTAAAGCCTATACTACATCGTTTAAGACTCATTTTAGTGGGTTTTAAGAGTAAAAAACCTATTCTAAGTTAATTCCTTCCATGCATGCAAGCTTTAGAGGTTGAAGAGGTGATCTAGAGCAATTCTTCAAGGTTTTCATTCAAATCCTTCTGGGGCAATTAGAGAAGTGGTAGAACTAATCCATTTCAGGTATGTAGGGTTATGAGTGGGTGTCATCTTCCACACCCATTCCCAATTTCTATCAAGATATGAGAATTTCCTATGATCAAGTATGGGGTTTCTACACAAATGCATAAATCTTCAATTTCATCACAGGGTATGCATAGATTATGATTTTATTATGAAATTGTGAAGCATGGGGTGATTTTATAATGACTTCAACTAAAATTATATTTCTAGCCTTACGAATGTGGAAGCCCATTGATTATATCATCGTGAAAAGTAAGATTTGTGATATAAATGTGATATTGATGAGATATTATGATGAAAAGCATGATCCGAAGCTACCTATTTCAATAATTATGTTTTCGATGAGAATTTAGTATTTTTAAGTATGATAAAGCTTTAGGCAATGCCCACATGTTAAGTTTAAATGATGATTTTCTGAACTAAGCTTACCACATTATCTTGGAGCGAAGCCTCCCAAATTTTATATTCTACCTTGTGGTATGTTTTGAATTATGTCTTCCTATGCACTGCTTACCAGTTTTTGGAGCAAAGGCTCTCATGTACGTTTCCAGCTTATGGTATGTTTTGAACTAAAGCTTCACATATGCATGATTTCGTATTTGAGATGTAATTAATCATTGAGCTTCATCCATGGATGATGTTGAGCTTCGTTATATGTTCGGTCGTTCTGCTCGTTGGTAATTTATATTAAAAACCGACACGCAAGTGCACGTGGTCAGACAAGTAATAAAGTGGCTAAGTAAGCCAAGTATCGATCCAAGGAGGCTCAGGGTATGTAAAAATTGCCTAAGTATACTATATTTTTATTTTACTTCTAACTATGCTAACAACAACGTAACCAACAGTTAATTGAGTTTTTGTTTATAAAATATATACTAAAACTATTAACAATTATTTACGGTGAATTTAAACTATGGATATGAGCATGCCAAGGTTAAGAACAAGTAATGAATTCGATTTTAATAATAATTCGGTTAATCTCTTCTTCATGTTGCTAGCCAAGAACAATAGCCTAGAAATTAAAACTCTCGTATTTAATTTCACTTTAGAATCATAAACCATTCGTCTACATTTCTGTGATCAAATGCAATTTACGACCTAGCAATACAATTCTGGTTCCTAAATTGACTAATACGGCTTTCAAGTATATTTCTATCCGGAAAGCTCATCAAAACTCAATTTTCCCAAATCAAGTTAAGAACAATACCCTATTAATTCACAACTTTCCAATTTCTTGCTCTCTCGAGTGAAATTGGACTTTTTAGATGTACATTAATGTTGGCCAATCACTAATGCGGTAAGAACAAGAATTAATAGAACAACATGGAAGAAGAAGAAGAAAACCATATCATTTACAATCAAAATTCACTACACATGTTCAAAACCTTAGCAAGGAAGAGAATTAGCCACTCATTTGTGGATTGATCATCCTAAAACGAGTGTAAATCATACGTACAATTGATAGAAAGAAGAAAGGAAGAGAAGAAATCTCTTAGCTTTTTCGTCCCTCAACTGCTGCTAACCCACGTCCTAGCTCCACCAAGTCTGAATTATGAAAAATAAAACTAAGTGTGCTATTTATATTAGTAGGAATCTTTCCCGGAATAACAAGCAACGTGTCACGGAGTGCATCGCGGAGCACGTCCTCCGTGACACGCTACGGACGCGGAGGCTCTCTGGAAAATCACCCGAAATTGGCCCAGGCAGCACCCTGCCGCGTTGGCAGCGTGTCACGCTGCCTGGGCAGCACGTTGCAGCCCCTTGGTCGCGGAGGCCACCTGCCGTGGCACATTGCCAACGTGCAGGTGGGCTGTTTTGAGTGGCCTGCCTGCCGTGGGACCTTGTCGACGCACCGGTGGGCTGTTTTGTGCCTCTTCCTTGCTGACGTTCGCGTGTTAATTCCGTTTCCAAGCTTCTACTTCACCAACTCATGGATTAGTTACTCAAACATCATCAAAACCTACAAAACAAAGGCTAATCATGTTGGTTAGCACATATCTCCACATTATATAAAATTACATGAAAATGTGTACAATAACTTAGATAAACAAGACTAATTTAAGTAATAAAGAGTATCTCGGGCATATATTTTTGCCCGTGATCACAACCCCACACTTAAAGCCTTGTTCGTCCTCGAACAACCTTTTACATATCATGCATATGGAGACTCCCACATAACTAATTTAGCAAGATAATTCAAGTTACGGCTATAATGATTACGTAAGATACAAGCTATAAATAGAGCATGCCTGATTTGATCATTGAAATGAAGTACAACTATGTTAAGACTTCTTAACCTCAAGAATCGACTCTCAATCGTAGCAAACTCATGCAAATCAACTGATTAAGAAATCCCACATGAATTATATCCTTCATTCAACATGTGCCCCTCACGGAAAGAGAGTTACCCAATCACATGCAAAAACAATTTTTTACATCACAACATGTGTGGGTACATGCATAGAATCACACTCACTCTCACAAAGAAGTCACATGCATCATGTAATTACCCATAAGCTTGTCCTTAGTGTTTTATTCCACTAATTTAAGGATGGGTGAATGTAAGATCAAGTAGGACTTTTTAGGTTGTAATGTAACTCAGGTGCGGGTAGGTACTATTATGATCAGTAATAGTGACTATCTTTCCTAAGCGCTTATAATACATCACGCCTTCATTACAAACTTCCCTTCCCTCACTTCACCTTTTTCTCTTTTCATCTTTCTTTTTCCTCTTTTGTTCCCCCATTTGTTTAGGCACTTTTAGCTTATTAGTAAGGAGTTCTTAAGCAATATGTTTCATTCATTTCTTTTCTTACTCCCTACTAATAACCAACCATTTTCACACAAATGCACCTTTTTCCTTTTCTCAACTATTTACAACTTGCTATTTTTCCTTCTTTTTCATTCTTCTCACTCCTTTACCCTTTCGGATTTTTCCTTTAAGCGCTTCGGAGTTTTGATTCAATTTCAAGGCTAATGAAAGAAAAAGGATTAAGCTTATGTTGCAGCTGTCAAAGAATAGGCTCAAGGCTCAATGGGGTTAACTAGGATTAATTTTTCAAGGTAGGTATAATGAGGGATATAAATTGGTTCATTCAAAGAAATGCCTAAATCATCTCCTACAATTCACATCCTTCATTTCATTTTATATACACACCAGGCAAGTTCTAGACATTCCACAATAACACGGAATACTCAAAAACCTTACACTCATGGCACATGCTCAAATCAAGACACAATCAGTAGACTCTTACTCAGCTAATCACAAGAATTCAGAATTAAGCTTCCATCATATTGAGTCAAATTCAAGAGCCTAAGTGTCTCAAACAAAGTTATACTCTTGCATACTTCACACTGAACATACTTGCATCTTACAACCATGTATAGCACATAAAAAGAACATCAAGCACCAATTAGTTATGGTTTCAAAAACCCAAAACCTATCGACTAATTTTCCTCAAGACGGTCGTCATCCATCCATCGTCGGAAACAGTCCCTAGCTATGACTAAAAACTTTATATACAGACCAAGGAAAGAAAAAGAAAAATTTTATTCTTCGGTTCAAAGACCCCCCGTCGGAAAAGAACCGAAAAGAAAAACCAACGGGTGATGAAGTCATGCTTAATTCACAAAAATTTTTCAAAATTTTCAAATTTTCTCACCAACTTTTGCACAAGCATTACATTCACCAAAATCGTTAAGCATAGAAAATTTCGAAATTTCCCTTGAAATTTCCCTCACCCCACACTTAAATCATGCTATGTCCTCATAGCATCAAATTAAAATTTACAAAGGGTGAGAAATACTCCCTGAGGCCTTTAGGCTTAGCTAACAGCATGCGTTTCTTCGACTTTGCACAAGTGGGTGGTCAACCCCACACTTTTTCTCTTCCATGCTTGTTAGCTTCCTCCTCCACGGGTACTCAGACTTCCCCTCCATCTGCAGTTAACTTTACACCAAAACAACACAAGATGAAAATAAACAAAAATTAACTCAATTGCAAGAAATTAAAATGGTACCTGTGGTACCCTTGGGTTGCCTCCCAAGCAGCGCCTAATTTTACGTTGCGGCACGACGTACCAAGTTTCACCACTTTTTCCTCCACCTTGAGGATATGAATCTCACCCCTAATTTCTTTTCTAATTTCCTCTTATGCTCTAGGGGTGGTGGTGAAAAATTGTAAGGACCAAGCAGTACATGTTTTCTTTTGAACCTATTGGCCCTTATGTAAGCGAAGTCATTTAGTCTCTCTGAGTTAGCAAATTTCAGAATATATGGGGCTTGGTCCTCCTCTAAACATTTCTCTATAAACTTGGAAGACTCTATTTCTATGTTGTCAACCAAACTTAATGTCGAAAAATGCGTAGAGTGTGGTCCAATACACCTCAACTCTGAAATTGCTTTGTGCTTGACTTCCTTACTTGTGTACACCTTTTCAACATCGACATCTATTTCTCCATTAAGGTCAAATGGGAGATATTCTTTTTCTTCTTCCATGAATGGAATTTCTATAGGTATGAGCCGATCACGGAGACACTCAAGAGATTCTAATTGTTGGGCTTCATCCAAAAATTCACCCTTGTATTCCTCTTGTAGTTCCTCTTGAATATCGGCTAAAACTGTCACCTTCAAATTATCACAAGCTTCAGCCTCAGCACACATCTCCGTGAGTTTGACGCTCATCCTGCTTACAGCCTCTGCATTCTCCTTTTGCTGAATTATCAATGCTGCCACCGACTCCTTCATTGCTTCTGATTGCTCCAGGAGTTGTTTCATCATGTCCTTTAGTTGAACTTGGCGTCCCAAGTCCTCATTTTCAACATGCCTATATTCAGCAAAAACAACAAAAGGATCATAGTAGGGGCTTGGGGAAGGGGAATATGCCTTTGGACAATCACCCCAATGGCAATATTGACACCAACATATATTGCACGTGTTACAGTTTTGCGACAAGTGGGGTCCTCCACAATTCATGCAAGATTCGCCGAAATATGCGTATCCACCATTTATATTCCAAGATGTCATGTCAATGAGGGTATCCAAAAGAGAGAAAAATTAAAATGAACAAAGAATTAAAACAAATACTAAAACCAAGTTGTCAACACTTAAGAAAATAAAACAAAAATACAGTAAATTTACACTTACCACAATTTCACAAATCGCCTAGCCCCCCCGGCAACGGCGCCAAAAACTTGTTCGGTCGTTCTGCTCGTTGGTAATTTTTATTAAAAACCGACACGCAAGTGCACGTGGTCAAACAAGTAATAAAGTGGCTAAGTAAGCCAAGTATCGATCCAAGGAGGCTCAGGGTATGTAAAAATTGCCTAAGTATACTATATTTTTATTTTACTTCTAACTGTGCTAACAACAACGTAACCAACAGTTAATTGAGTTTTTGTTTATAAAATATATACTAAAACTATTAACAATTATTTATGGTGAATTTAAACTATGGATATGAGCATGCCAAGGTTAAGAATAAGTAATGAATTCGATTGTAATAATAATTCGGTTAATCTCTTCTTCATGTTGCTAGCCAAGAATAATAGCCTAGAAATTAAAACTCTCGTATTTAATTTCACTTTAGAATCATAAACCATTCTTCTACATTTCTGTGATCAAATGCAATTTACAACCTAGAAATACAATTCCGGTTCCTAAATTGACTAATACGGCTTTCAAGTATATTTCTATCAGGAAATCACATCAAAACCCAATTTTCCCAAATCAAGTTAAGAACAATACCCTATTAATTCACAACTTTCCAATTTCTTGCTCTCTCGAGTGAAATTGGACTTTTTAGATGTACATTAATATTGGCCAATCACTAATGCAGTAAGAACAAGAATTAATAGAACAACATGGAAGAAGAAGAAGAAAACCATATCATTTACAATCAAAATTCACTACACATGTTCAAAACCTTAGCAAGGAAGAGAATTAGCCACTCATTTGTGGATTGATCATCCTAAAACGAGTGTAAATCATACGTAAAATTGATAGAAAGAAGAAAGGAAGAGAAGAAATCTCTTAGCTTTTTCGTCCCTCAACTGCTGCTAACCCACGTCCTAGCTCCACCAAGTCTGAATTATGAAAATTAAACCTAAGTGTGCTATTTATATTAGTAGGAATCTTTCCCGGAATAACAAGCAACGTGTCACGGAGTGCATCGCGGAGCACGACCTTCGTGACACGCTACGGACACAGAGGCTCTCTGGAAAATCACCCGAAATTGGCCCAGGCAGCACCCTGCCGCGTTGGCAGCATGTCACGCTGCCGGGGCAGCACGTTGCAGCCCCTTGGTCGCGGAGGCCACCTGCCGTGGCACGTTGCCAACGCGCAGGTGGGCTGTTTTGAGTGGCCTGCCTGCCGTGGCACCTTGTCGACGCACCGGTGGGCTGTTTTGTGCCTCTTCCTTGTCGACGTTCGCGTGTTAATTCTGTTTCCAAGCTTCTACTTCACCAACTCATGGATTAGTTACTCAAACATCATCAAAACCTACAAAACAAAGGCTAATTATGTTGGTTAGCACATATCTCCACATTATATAAAATTACATGAAAATGTATACAATAACTTAGATAAACAAGACTAATTTAAGTAATAAAGAGTATCTCGGGCATATATTTTTGCTCGTGATCATTATATACGATGTAGAGCATATGTATATTTTTGGAGAAGATTCTAGCACCGAGCTGGTTAAGGGTCGATTACCCTATGCCCCAGAAATACGTGCCAATGTTGGATGATATGATTCTATTAGTGGGACCTCCTTTTTGAGCTATACCCAACCCTAATGGCCCTTCAGCTTGATATCAATATCATGGTAGCGTCCTTAGCTGTGTCCAGGTTTTGGACGACTCTGCCCACTTAGTGTGACAATTTGGACCACGTAAGCTCTATCATGGTATGTTGGTTAAGTGATGAGTCTCCCATTGTCTATATAATTCAGATGTTCATATTCATTACTCATGGTTGTTATTTTATACATGCATGTTCTAAAAGAAAGGTTTGACTCAATGTTCAACTTTTCTATAAATGTCATATTTCAACTTTAAATCATTCAAGTCAAATTGATGTTACAAAGTTATGTATTGTCATGCTATGAAAGGATCATGATTTCAAAAAGAATGCATGCAAGCCCTACTCTCAGTCTACTAATGTTTATGTTTAATTAATTCATTGCGTTTTAAAAGATTTTGCTTACTTTAGCAGTTTTACTTACCTTGCATACTCGATACATTCCACATACTAGTCGCATACTTTATATTTTTTGTCCATACTTAACAAGTCACCTCGGATCTCTTTCAGCTAATCATCAGTGGACCTTACCTTCTTAAACATCTCAGCCATCATGCTTTCCAACTTTGATTGCCCATCCTCTCCTTCTCATGCATTAGGAGGCACATAGAATCCAGTGCGTTCATTGCGCTATCCATTATTTTGTCTCCAATCTCCTTCATGCTCACGACCTGGGCTCCTGTCTCTGAACCCATTTCTATTGTAGTTGTCTCTATATGGGTTTCCAAACCAACGCTCAAGCATCTGGACAAGATAATCGGCGCCAAGGTTCTAGAAACCTACCACCTAGCTATCCAAGAAGTTTGCCTCCTCCTCAAAATCAGAGTGATCAGCTCCTTACTCCCCTCCTTGAGTACCCACTGCATAACCTGTTTAGTTCCTGCTCCCATAATATGCTTTGTCTGCAAGTCCAATGATGGGAGCATATTAGCCAACTCCTGGTCACACTCTTCTTCTTTTCTTTATTGGTTTGTAGTCAAACCAAAAGCATATGTTCCTGCTACGCGTCAGCTTCCCACATATGCCAGGCCCTATTTTTCTTAGTCACCCTATCAAGAATGGTGGAAGTTTTCTCCCAGGTGTGACTCATCAATGCTCCTCCAACTACCATGTCTGCTATAACCTTGGTTCTATTATCGAGAGATATATAAAAAATTTCAAACAAACTATCATCTGGGATTTTGTGGCTAGGGAACTTAGTCAACTTCTTTTTGAATCTCAACCAAGTTCCATGAAGTGTATCAGTCTTAATCTATCTCATCCTTTAGCTGCAACATCCTAGATGGGGGAAAGAATCTCTCTAAAAACGCCTGTTTTAGCTCCCTCCAGTTGGTTATGGAGTCGTTGGGCAACTCCGATAACCACAAAGTAGCTTCCCCTAATAAAGAAAAAGGGAAGAGTTTGAGCGGTGTTGCGTCCTGGCTTACTCCAGGAAACCTGTATGCCTTATATATTCCTACGAAGTTCATTAAGTGCAGGTTGGCATCATCTTCTGCGTGACCACTAAACACCCCTTTCATATTTAGCAACTGAATTATGGTGCTCGAAATGTCGAATTTGGCCCTAGCGGGCACTGGTGGTGGCACAATTGCTCAGTTGACCCAATTTCATCAATGGTTGGGTCATCATCATTGTCAAAGAAGTGAGGAGCAAATCTATCAGCTATGTTGCCCCTCCCTTGTCGACCAACATTTACCACTTCAACTCTTTCATCTTCCCCATGCTGTAGCACAGCTTGCCCAACTAGCTTGGCTTGCCTAGCTTCTTAGCTATTTGGGCTCCTCTTTTCTCGTGGTTCTCCATTCTATGCAGTGCTCTTTTGATTTATGGATTTAGTGGAACAAGGGGATATCCTCTACTCTGAGTGCTTGGCATTCACCGGAAAAAAGCATGTGGGTATCAAAAACACAAAAATAAACGTAATTAAGGTAATAATTACCAAAAAGTTAATTACAAGATAATAACCTAGTTTTATTCGTATTCCTCAGCAACATCACCAATGGTGTGTTGCGGTACCAGAATTACTTATGCTTTTCGGATGTTGATGACTTGAGGAGTCAGATTTTTCATAAGGCTCATGGATCCAGATATTCTATCGATCCGGGTGCCACCAAGATGTATCATTACTTTCGAGAAATATATTGGTGGAACAACATGAAGAAAGATATTGCAAAATTAATAGCTAGGTGCCTGAGTTGTTGGCAAGTAAAGGTTGAGCACCAGAGGCCGGGAGGCGTACTTCAGGTTATCAGCGTTCCTACATGGCAGTGGGAAGAGATTAACATAGATTTCACTACAGACCTACCTCGTACTCCCTGACACTATGAGTCTATTGGGTGGTGGTAGATAAGTTGACCAAGGCTGCACATTTCCTACCGGTGAAAACCACAGACTCAGCGGATGATTATGCCAAGTTGTATATCCGAGAGTTGGTTCGACTACATTGAGTGCCTTTTTCCATTATTTTGGACTGAGGTACTCAGTTTACCTCCAAGTTTTGGTGGTCTTTTCAGAAGGGGCTTGGGACTCAGGTTAAGCTCAGTACAGCCTTCCATCCGCAGAAGGATAGCCAAGTGGAACAAACAATCCATACTTTAGAGGACATGTTGAGAGCATGTGTGATGGACTTCAAAGGTATTTGGGATGATCACATTCCCATGATCGAGTTTGCTTATAATAACAGCTATCACTCCAGTATCCAGATGGCACCGTTTATGGCTCTGTATGGGCGGAGGTGTAGATCGCCCATCGATTGGGTTGAGGTTAGTGAGGCAACAATGATAGGGCCAAATTTAGTTCATGATGCTATAGTGATGGTTCAGTTGATAAGGGATAGGCTGAAAGATGCTCAGAGTCATCAAAAGTCATATGCTGATGTGAGAAGGAGAGAGTTGGAGTTTGAGGTGAACGATTAGGCATTTCTGAAGGTGTCTCCCATGAAGGGAGTCATGCAATTTTGGAAGAAAGGAAAACACAGTCCCCGTTATGTTGGTCCCTACTAGGTTATGAGAAGAGTTGGTAAGATAGTGTATGAGTTAGACTTACCCTCAGAGTTATCTTTTGTGCATCCTGTGTTTCATGTGTCACTTTTAAAGAAATGTGTGGGAGACCCAGCCTTAGTTGTCTCGGTGGACAGCGTTGGAGTAAAGGATAGCCTTAGCTACGAGGAAGTTCTAGTCGAAATATTGGATCGTCAGGTTCGGAGGCTGAGGAAAAATAAAGTAGCTTTAGTTAAAGTTTTATGGAGAAATCAGCATGTTGAAGGAGCTACGACAGAAGCTGAAGAGGATATGATGGCTAAATACCCACACTTATTCTCTATCGGCTCAGTTTCAACTTGAGGTATCAGTTTTGCTCTATGACTCCATTTAGTTTTCATGTTGAGTTCATGTGTTCTAGATTCTTTTATGTGTATGGATGTGTATGTGAAGCATGACATCAGTACAGCTATGTTATATGAATCGGAGGTAGTCATTCCGTTAGTTTTCGATTTAAATGATCAGTATTTGCATATGATGATTGCATGCTTCTGTTTTCTACTTGTTTCCAACATTCGAGGACGAATGTTCCCAAAGGGAAAATATTTTTATTCCTTGGGAGCTCAAATATCGAACCTGGGAGTTGAAACGGGGAAATGTAAATGTTGTTGTTGCAGACCCAAGATGAGTCGTGGGACGACTCATAAGGACAGCCCATGAGTCGTCAGGTGACTTGTGGGGTAAGCCAGCAACGTGTATGGTAAGCTTGAAGAAAAGGGTCCCCACGGGCGTGGCAACGATTCGTGGTCAGGCCCCCGTTAGGACAGCCGTCGGGTAAGGGAGAAGAAAAAGAGAAAAAGGTAAAATAGTGTACTCAATGGTCACCCTAGTCGTGGTCACCCTAACTAGTCGTTATATTATCCATTATGAGCCCAGGAGATCAAACAACTAGTGTACTTGACAAGCTAGGTGACAAGTCATTGCCTTAGACCACGAGTTGTTAGGTCGCCCGTTAGGACCACCTGGCAGTAATTTCCTGCAAATCTAGTAAGGGCCTTTTCATAATTCCTAAGTTTCTAAAGCCTATACTATGTGGTTTAAGACTTGTTTTAGGGGGTTTTAAGAGGGGAAAACTTATTCTAAGTTAATTCCTTCCATGCATGCAAGCTTGAGAGGTTGAAGAGGTGATCTAAAGCAATTCTTCAAGGTTTTCATTCAAATCCTTCTTGGGCAATCAGAGAAGTGGTAGAATCAATCCCTTCCAGGTTTGTAGGATTATGAGTGGGTGTCCTCTTCCACTCCCATGCCCAATTTCTATCAAGATATGAGAATTTCATATGATCAAGTATGGGGTTTCTACCCAAATGCATGAATCTTCAATTTCTTTACACGGGTATGTGTAGATTAAGATTTTATTATGAAATTGTGAAGCATGGTCTGACTTTATAATGATTTCAACTAAAATTATATTTCTAGCCTTATGAATGTGGAAGCCCATTAATGATATGATCGTGAAAAGTAAGATTTGTGAAATAAATGTGATAATGATGAGATATTATGATGAAAAGCATGATTTGAAGCTACCCTTGTCTATAATTATGTTTTCGATGAGAATTGAGTATTTCTAAGTATGATAAAGCTTTGGCAATGCCCACATGTTATGTTTAAATGATGATTTTTCTGAACTAAACTTACCACATTGTTTTGGAATGAAGCCTCCCAAATTTTATATTCTAGCTTGTGGTATATTTTGAATTAAGTCTTCCTATGCATAGCTTACCACATGGTTTTCGGAGAAAAGGTTCCCACGTACGTTTTTCAGCTTGTGGTATGTTTTGAATTAAAGCTTCTAGTATGCATGATTTCGTATTTGAGATGTAATTGATCATTGAGATTTGTTATATACGATGTAGAGCATATGCATGTTTTTTGGAGAAGAGTCTAGCACTGAGCGAATTAAGGGTCGATTACCCCATGCCCCAGAAACATGCCAACATAGGATGATATGATTCTATTAGTGGGACCTCCCTTGTGAGCTATCCCCGACCTAATGGCCCTTCATCTTGATATCGATATCATGGTATCGTCCTTAGCCATGGCAAGGTTTTGGACGGCTCTGCCCACTAGAGTGTAACAATCAGGATCACGTAAACTCTATTGTGGTATGCCAATTAAGTGACTAGTCTCCCATTGTCTATATGATTCAGATTTACATATTCATTACTCATGGTTATTATTTTATACATGCATGTTTTAAAACCAAGGTTTGACTCAATGTTCAGCTTTTCTATAAATGTCATATTTGAACTTTGATTCATTCGAGTTAGATTGAGGTTATAAATTTATGTATTGTCATGTTATGAAAAGATCATGTTTTTAGAAAGAATGCATGCAAGCCCAACACTCAGTCTACTGATGTTTATGTTTAACTAATGCATTGTGTTTTAAAAGATTTTGCTTACTTTAGCAGTTTTACTTACCTTGCATGTTCGGTACATTTGACATACTAACCACATACTTTCTATGTTGTATCATTTCATGATACAGGACCCGATTCTCAGGTTCAGCCCCGCTCATAGACAATTGATCAGATTTAGTGTCTGCCTATCGGTGAGTCCTCATATTTTGAGGACTAGACTATCTATATTTTCTTCATGTATTTTAGTTTTCAGCTTGTTGAGTAAGCTGGGGTCTTGTCCCATCAACACATCATGTTTAGAGGCTATTTAGATATATGTATATATTCAGCTTCGGATTTATATTCTGATGTTATATTCAGGTTAGACTCCGCTATGAATGTATTGATGGATATTCAGTTCTTGATTGAGTTAGATATATGCTTATGCCATGGGTCGACTTGGGGTTTCTAGGGGCTCTTCGTCCCATGTCGCAATCCAGGCCTCCGTTTGGGTTGTGACAGCTGATCTTGGGCAGATTTATATGCCCAAGTGATACTCAAACGTATCATTTTCGCCTTTTTTATCTAGCAATATGTATACGTTTTCATGTAATTGGTAATAAAATGTGAATTTATACTAACCAACATGATTAGCATTGTTTTGTAGGTACAATGTGATTTTGAGGAGCTAAAATGCATGTTGGAACAATATTGGAGTTGGACTTGGAATCGAGCACGGAAAAGGCATTGGACTGCACAATATAAAGGGGCTCCGCGATGGAGCCGTGGCACGCTGCCATCGCGGAGGCACTCTGCCTGGAGGGTGAAAAATTAGTCAAATTCTAGTGGAGCCTCGCAACAGCTCCGTGGCACGGTGGCAAGCCTCCACGTTGCATGTCGTGCCACGTTGATGCTATATACCTGGACCCCAAATTTCCAGTGAGGCTCCGCGTCCACGCCGTGTCACGGAGGCAGTGCTCCGCGATGCACTCCGTGACATGTTGCTTGTTATTCGGGGAAAAATTCCCACTAGTATAAATAGAACACTTAAATGTATTTTTCATAATTCAGACTTGGTGGAGCAAGGACGTGGGTTACAGGCAGTTGAGGGACGAAAAGTTCAGGGTTTTTTCTCTCTTTCTTTCTTCTTTCACTCAATTGTTTGTATGATTTACACTTGTTTTAGGATGATTAATCCACAAATGAGTGGCTAATTCCCTTCCTTGTTGAGGTTATGAACATTTGTGATGAAGTTTGATTATTGAATTATATGGTTTTTCATCTTCTTCTTCCATGTTGTTCTATTAATTCTTGTTTCTACTGCATTGGTGTGTGGCCGACATTAATGTATATCTAAAAAGTCCGATTTCACTCGAGAGAACACAAAATTGGAAAGTTGTGAATTAATAGGGTATTGTTCTTAACTTGATTTGGGAAAATTGAGTTTTGATGTGCTTTCCTGATAGAAATATACTTGAAAGCCGTATTAGTCAAATTAGGAACCGGAATTGTATTGCTAGGTCATGAATTGCATTTGATCACAGAAATGTAGACGAATGGTTTATGATTCTTAAGTGAGATTAAATACGAGAGTTTTAATTTCTTGGCTAATGTTCTTGGCTAGCAACTGGAAGAAAAGATTAACCAATTTATGATTATAATCAAGTTCATTACATGTTCTTAACCTTGGCATGCTCATATCCATAGTTTAAATTCAAAGTAAATAATTGTTAATAGTTTTAGTGTAGAAATTATAAAACAAATTATTCAACTGATGGTTACGTTGTTGTTAGCATATTTAGAAGTGAGATAGAATATAGTATACTTAAGAAATTTTCACTTATCCAGAGTCTCCTTGGATCGATACTTGGCTTACTTAAGCCACTTACTACTTGTTTGACCACGTGCACTTGCGTGTTGGTTTTTAACCCCAACCAAAGCACCGAGCAAGTTTTTGGCGCCGTTGCCGGGGAGACTAGGCAATTGGTGAAATTGTATTAAGTGTAAATTTACTGTATTTTTATTTTATTTTCTTAAGTGTTGACAACTTGGTCTTAGCCTGTATTTTGCAGACTTGATTTCTGTGAACACTGGCAAGAGACAAAGAGCTGGTAGAATCTTATATAGATCCTGAACGTATATTTCATAGTAAACGGAGAGAAGCTCTACAAAGGAAGCTGCAGCTGCTCAGACAGACTATTATGGAGCAACAAAATCCACCGGTTGTTAGGGCAGTGTTAGTGCCCGACGAAGCAGCAGCAAGGCCGGTTCGCGAGGTGGCAATCCCACATGCCAACAATGTTACATCCAGTATTCACAAACCAGAGCCTGGAGGGAGATTTGAACTCAAGCAAAACATGGTGCAACTGTTGCACACAAACGGGAAATTTACCGGTCTCCCACATGAAGATCCACAACAACATCTCCAAAACTTTTTGGAGATAAGTGACACTTATATACCCGCTGGAGTGTCACCTGATTATGTTCGGCTTACATTGTTTCCATTCTCATTACTTGGTGAAGCTAAGAGGTGGTTGAAAGCTGAGCCACCAAATTCTATTTCAACGTGGGATGATCTTGCACGAAAGTTCTTGATAAGATTTTTTTCCCTCTGGTAAAACAGCCAGACTTAGAAGTCAAATTCTAAGTTTCAAACAGAGGGAGGGAGAAAATTTGTATCATGCCTGGGAAAGATTTAAATCCATGTTGCGGGACTGTCCTCACCATCATTAGTCCAATGAGGTGTTGGTGCACACATTTATTGAGGGTTTGGAACCCCATACCAAAATTTTGCTAGATTCAACAGCTGGAGGGAAAGCGTTGGAAAAGACTTATGAGGAGCTGTACACTTTGCTAAATCGAATTTCACAGGGCAATCCAGAATGGAATGCTAATTCATCACGAGGTGGAGCAAGGAAAGCAACAGGAGTGCTTGAAGTGGATGGATTTACAGCTATCGCTGCACAGATAGCTCCCTTGCAGAATCAGTTAAACAACCACTTCAGCAACATGACTTTGAACCAGCCTTCAGCTTCAGCTAATGCTGTCCAGCAAATGTGGTGTGAAGTCTGTGGTAGCAGTGAGCACTTAGCTGAGTGTTGTGGAGCAATCCCAGATTCGGTTAACTTTGTGGGCAATGCACAAAGAAATCAGCAGCAGTATGGGAGTGGCTACAACTCAAATTGGAGGAACCATCCAAATTTTTCATGGGGTAGCAACAACCAACAAGGCCAAAGTTCGGGTCAGGGTATGCAAAGAAATCAAGGAGGGCAACAGAACTACCAATCTCAATTCAGAAATCATAATGCCCCTCCTCCACCACCATCACCCAGCATTGAGGAGATGTTCAAGACCATGATCGCCAACCAGGCGCAATTGCAGGCTGAGTATGTTAAATTGGCAGCCGAAGTGAAATATAATCAGTTAGCGACCAAGGCTGTTGAGTATCAATTTGCGCAATTTGCTAGTGCCCAAAATACAAGGCCCAGAGGAGGACTACCTAGCGACACGGATCCTAATCCGAAGCAGGTAAATGTAGTGAGCACAAGGAGTGGTTTTCTGCTGAAGGAGGTGGAACTAGAAAGACCACCTCAAAAGTCAGGACCAGCAAAAGTTGAGGGGGAGCAAAGTTCAGAAAGGGGGAAAACCAAAGAAGCTGAATCAGAAAGACCTCCACCCCCGTTCCCTCAACGACTCAAGAAACACAAGGAGGAGGCGTGTTTCAAGAAATTTATGGAAGTGCTTAAACAGGTACATGTTAACTTACCTCTTGTTGATGTCTTGCAGGGAGTGCCTAAATATGACAAATACATTAAAGACATTGTGGCCAACAAAAGTCGTTTGACTGAGTATGCCATGGTAGCTTTGACGGAGGAGTGCACTTCCCGGATCCAAAATAGACTGCCCATGAAGCTAAAAGACCCTGGAAGTTTTACTATCCACCTTACTATTGGGCAGAGCATCCGAGCTCGTGGATTGTGTGACCTGGGAGCGAGCATAAATCTGATGCCATCTTTGGTATTCAGAAAGTTGGGTCTAGGGAGTCCTAGACCTACAACCGTAATCTTGCAATTGGCGGATCGATCCTTAGCTAGGCCGGATGGCATTGTTGAGGATGTTCTAGTGCAAGTGGGCTCCCTAATTTTCCCGGTAGATTTTATTGTTCTGGATTTTGAACCAGACGCAGAAGTCCCATTTATTTTGGGACGACCCTTCTTGGAAACCTGGAAAGCATTAATTGACATAGTTGCGGGTCAACTTACAATGCGAGCACATGACAAGGTAGAGGTGTTCGATGTGTATAAAGCACCCAAGCTCCCGATGGTGAATGAAGAACTCTCGGTGATCAATGTAATTGATCATGGTAATGTTAAGCAAATGAATGATTCCCGAGAGTTGATGGGAAGACCACCGGATAGGTGTGAGCACTACTGGGGGGTGGACAATGATCGTGAGAAATGGTCCATCACCCTAGCAGACAATTGAGCATAAAGGACGTCGAGCCACGACGGTAAACCAGGCGCTGCACGGGAGGCAATCCGTGAAAAATATTTTTTTCTTTCATTTTGTAAAGTGTAAATAGATTTTCCTTTTTTTTCTTGATTTAGTACAAAATTTTTTGTTTTAGTTAGTATTTTTATTTTAGTTAGGTGAAACCTATTAATCTAACCAATTTTATTTAGTGAGATGATTTTCATGTCAAATGGAGAAGAATGTGCACAGAAACGTGAAGGAAAAGGCAAGGTATGAAAAAATTAGTAAAATGTTGAAGACAGATAGCTGGGGCGATAGCTCCGTGTCACGAAGGAGGACCTCCGCGTTACCCTCCGTGACACGTTGAGGTGTAATCTAGAATTTTTAAAAAATTCTAGTAAGCTATCGCGATGGATCCGTGTCACAGAGGCAGTGCACCGCGATGCACTCCGTGACACGTTGCCATATAAATTGTGACGGGTCACACCGGGTTGCCGGGTGACCCGCGTGTTTTCTACATTTTAAACCCCCGATTTCTCCCCTTTTCCCCTCATTTTTACATTTCTCCGCGACCAAACACCCAAAATTCCCTTCTGCATCAACGTTCCACGGTTTAAAGCAAAGAATTACCAAGTTTTCTTCGGTTCTTCAACTTAAAGGTATGTTTTCCGATTCTCTCTCAAGTTTTTAGCGATTTTATTCGAATGTGAGCATGGGAGGTGAACTAAATCACCCTAAATTGAAATTTAGCATGAAGTTGAGTTATTTATTGATTGATAAAAGTTCGGAATGTTGTAATGATCGTTTGAACTTGTCGATTGCATGAATTAATCGAATTTGCTTGTGAAAATCAATTCTAGGGCTGTGGTTGTTGAAATCGAAATGGGTAATGTGTGGAATTTGTGAAATATATGCCGGGGTGTACGTAGTGAAATGAGATAAGTCGTTGTAACCATTGTTGAATGCTAATAGACGACGAATTCTCGGGTTTTTGGGAAAATGTTGAAAATTGTTCAAATTGGGTTGGTTGTATAGGTTCATGTGTATATATTTTCTGTTGTTGTTTTTGTTTTGTTGTTTTTCTTTGCTAAGTGCGATGGTTGAATTGGTAGAGATGCTAATGATTGGGATTAACTGTATGAAGTTTGAGTAGTACGCTAAAGTTATACCGTCGAATCTTTCTTGTTGAACGCACTAAGCATGAATTGTATAGCTGTTTTTTTTTTTTTTGTAAATAAAGTTATTCTTGCCGAATTGTTATAACTGTAGCTAAGGACTAAGTGTGGGGTAAACTTAGCGTAACCCAACCTTAGCTGAAGCTAATATCTATTTAGCTTGACATTGCACTTGTTTACTTGTGTTGGCAGACAAAATGGCAAGAAGGCAAGATAAAGGTAAGGGTGCATCAACCTCAGGAACCGGGAGGAAAAGACATAGACTGGGCACAGCAGTCCCAGCTGCACCAGCAGTTCCACGCGGCCAGCGCCGCCAATACAGAACTAGATGGGTAACTGATGAGCGGAAGAAGTGGTATGCCAAACACAAGGAAAACAAATACTTCCCCGAGGAACATATAGCACGGGAACCATTAGCACAGGAGTTCCCCTGAATAGTTCAAAGGATCAAGGCAGCTGGGCTCAGCTTCATATTTCAGGAGCCCAAGGAATGCAACCTACACTTGGTCCGGGAGTTCTATGCTAATTGGAACCCGGCAATCAGAAGCGAAACAATCAAGACTAGAGGGCAGATAGTCACTCTGGAACCCCAACAGCTAAATGCCATCATCGGAGCGCGAGACACAGACGCCCACGTTCTCTGCCAGCTGAACATCACCCCACCGTATGCCAACATTAGACGCACACTGTGTGGGGCTAGATCCACATCCAGATGGAGCAGACATAAAGAAAGGGGTTACCACCAGACTCTGCTGTATTCTCAAATGAACAAGGAGGCCCGAATCTGGCTGAAGATAGTCTGCTCGTGCCTAATCCCGGGGGTGCACATGACTGATGTGACCTGGGATCGTGTTTGCCTGGTGTATGCCCTAATGAAAGGGCTGGAGATTAATGTTGGGGCGGTCATCATATCCGCCATGATGAGAGCCCGACTACACCAGGGCCACATGTATGGTTTCGGTGGACTACTCACCACCTTTCTCCGGGGCCTCGACGTCGAGGAAGAGGCTTTGGATTACATCCTGCAGTTGGAGCGGCGGGCCTTGGATGTGACCAAAACTAAGGCTCCCGACCCCACCCACGGGCTAGTGCTGACACTTGGCGAGCGACATGCTCGTGACAACCAGTACATGGCACGGATGTTTGGAATGCAAATGCTCCAGCTCAGGATCGGTGGGAGACCAGCCACGGAGGAGGAGCTATGGCAGCTCGAGCTGGATTACCCGTTTGGCAAAAACGCCAAGGCTCTATGCCGAGTGGGGCCAGCCTTTGTAGAGCCGACTGACGATGATGTCCCCACGAATGAGGAGACACGCCGGGAGGACTCTGATGTGGAGTCCGATGACGACGACGGAGGCGACTCGAACATGGGCGATGAGGCAGCAGCACCTGATGAAGAAGTGCAATACTTTGACTGATCAGGGAGTGCCACCACCCGATTGTGTGATTTTTCATTTTTTTGAACACTGGGATAGTGTTCGGTTTAAATGTGGGGTGGGGAGTAGTTAGGTGCTGGGGATGGGCTAGTTTGCTTGTATGCCTTCCTCTATATTTTTGTATGTATGTTTCCCTGTGTTTGTGAATTGCAAATTGTTCTGTATTTGTACATATTTGTGGTATTGATGTGTGTTGCGAAATGTTGATGTTGCCAACTAAGTCTGTAAAAACTTTTTGTAAATATTTCTTTCCTTTTTCTATCGAAATGATCGATGTTTTACAAAAATTTTTAATTTTTATTTTTGGGTTTCTCGGAGTTTGTTTTCGGTTCTTTTATCGAGAATAGTCCCATTGAACCGACGTAATAGTTAGTGACCGTTCCCTATGATGGATGGATGACGACCGTCTTAAGGGAAATGTAATCGGTAGGAGTAGTTTTTTTTTCCAATGATTTTTCGCTTTTTCTTTGGTGGATTGCATCACGAAACCTGTAGTTACTATATGGTTGTGAAATTTTGGTTGCGTGTTGTAACTGATATTCAAAATACAAAAGTGATTCGTATGAAAGCATGAAGTTTTGTAAATATGTTGAGATACCTAGGCTGTAAAGTTCGATTCGGTGTGATTAAGGCTTAATTTTTGAATTCATGTAATCAGCTAATTAAAGAGTCTGTGAATGCATCTTGAGTCGAGCATGTGCATAAAGTGTGAAGTGAGGTATTGTTATTCCATGCTATTGTGAAGTGTTTAGAACTTGCCTGGTGTGTGTACAAAACGAAATGAAGGAGGTGTAGTGTTGGAAAGGATGTAGGCATTTCTTTGTTTTAACCGAGAGTTTCTATTTTTTTCTTGTCATACTCCCTTTTGATGTGATTGTATACCCTAGTCAGCCAGTTGAGCCTTTAGCTTTCTATTTCTTTCTTTTGTCCAAAAAGCATAAACTGAGCTTAATTCTTTCTTTTCATTAGCCGTAAAGTCTCTACAAAACTCTTAAGCACTTAAGAAAAGAAAATAATTTTCCCAAAGTGTCAAAGAGTGAGAATGGTGAAAAGAAAAAGAAAAGCAGAGTGAGGAAAGAAAAGAAAAGGGTGAAGGTGCACTTGCTATAACTAAATGATAATGAAGGTGCATGAAAAACCTTTGTTTTTGTGTCAAGTGTGCTGAATGAAATGGGCCACACTAAGGTAAATCCTCAAGAATGGGATGATGAAAAAAAAAAAAAAAAGAGAGAAACAATGTCCATGAGTTGATGGGAATGTGTTGAAAAGGCGCTTAAGGATGCTAGTGGCTATTATTGGCTAATCCAATATATACTAGTTCCATAGCTTCCATTACAACCCAGTAAAGTCCTACGTGATCTTACATTGCATTTCTTTATATTAGTGGAGTAATACACTAAGGGCAAGCTTATGGGTCATGACATGATGCATGTGAATTCTTTTGGGAGAGAGAGTGAAATTAATTTTTACATGCCCTACTTGAATGTGTGTGTGTTACATGAGCAAAAAGGGGAAGATTCTCTTGAGTTATGAGGGCACATGCTTGATGAAAGATTGATTTTCGTGTCGGATGTCTTGATTAGCTGATTTGCATGAGTTTGCGATATCAAGAGTCGTTTCTTAAAGTCTAGGAAGTCTTGATGTATTAAAGGTCATTGCATTGATAAGACCATGCATGTTTTCTTGATGATTCGCAATATTGAATGATCGGTATGACCGTAGCTTAAATTGTCGCACCATAGTGGCGAAGGTTGGGATGTAATTTGCATGAATTGTGTGTTTTTTGTTCAAGGACAAACAAGGTTTTAAGTGTGGGATAAGTGATCTTGGGCAGATTTATATGCCCAAGTGATACTCAAACGTATCATTTTCGCCTTGTTTATTTAGCAATATGTATACATTTTCATGTAATTGGTAATTAAATGTGAATTTATACTAAACAACATGATTAGCATTGTTTTGTAGGTACAATGTGATTTTGAGGAGCTAAAATGCATGTTGGAACAATATTGGAGTTGGACTTGGAATCGAGCACGGAAAAGGCATTGGACTGCACAATATAAAGGGGCTCCGCGATGGAGCCGTGGCACGCTGCCATCGCTGAGGCACTCTGCCTGGAGGGTGAAAAATTAGTCAAATTCCAGTGGAGCCTCGCGACAGCTCCGTGGCACGGTGGCAAGCCTCCGCGTTGCATGTCGTGCCACGTTGATGCTATATACCCGGACCCCAAATTTCCAGTGAGGCTCCGCGTCCACGCCGTGTCACGGAGGCAGTGCTCCGCGATGCACTCCGTGAAACGTTGCTTGTTATTCTCGGAAAAATTCCCACTTGTATAAATAGAACACTTAAATGTATTTTTCATAATTCAGACTTGGTGGAGCAAGGACGTGAGTTACAGGCAGTTGAGGGACGAAAAGTTCAGGGTTTTTTCTCTCTTCCTTTCTTCTTTCACTCAATTGTTTGTATGATTAACACTTGTTTTAGGATGATTAATCCACAAATGAGTGGCTAATTCCCTTCCTTGCTGAGGTTATGAACATTTGTGATGAATTTTGATTATTGAATTATATGGTTTTTCATCTTTTTCTTCCATGTTGTTCTATTAATTCTTGTTTGTACTGCATTGGTGTGTGGCTGACATTAATGTATATCTAAAAAGTCCGATTTCACTCGAGAGAACACGAAATTGGAAAGTTGTGAATTAATAGGGTATTGTTCTTAACTTGATTTGGAAAAATTGAGTTTTGATGTGCTTTCCTGATAGAAATATACTTGAAAGCCGTATTAGTCAATTTAGGAACCGGAATTGTATTGCTAGGTCATGAAATGCATTTGATCATAGAAATGTAGACGGATGGTTTATGATTCTTAAGTGAGATTAAATACGAGAGTTTTAATTTCTTGGCTAATGTTCTTGGCTAGCAACTGGAAGAAAAGATTAACCAATTTATGATTATAATAAAGTTCATTACATGTTCTTAACCTTGGCATGCTCATATCCATAGTTTAAATTCAAAGTAAATAATTGTTAATAGTTTTAGTGTAGAAATTATAAAACAAATTATTCAACTGATGGTTACGTTGTTGTCAGCATATTTAGAAGTGAGATAAAATATAGTATACTTAAGAAATTTTCACTTATCCAGAGTATCCTTGGATCAATACTTGGCTTACTTAAGCCACTTACTACTTGTTTGATCACGTGCACTTGCGTGTCGGTTTTTAACCCCAACCAAAGCACCGAGCAAGAGCAGTATTAAAATGAGTATAAATCCTCACTCGCGGCATGGGTTTGCATTAATACTACCTATCCAGCTCATGCACACCTAAGCTATAATTACACATGATAATATACTAAATGGCATAAAAAGATCCACAGAAATCATGCATTGTAGTCAACATACACAACTAGACAACCAAAACTTTTCAAACAGGGTCATTTTTCAACATTTCAAAACACGTGCACTTATTGGCTGTTAAAAACATCTACTACTTCTAGCTAAACAAAACACAAAACAAAATCCTATACATGTTGGTTCTACTAGATAGTAAGTTTGAGGGAAAATAAACACGGAAACAAAAACCCTTGGCTGAAAGTCAAAACCCCAAAAAATACAAGTACACCCCCTTTTTGAAGTCATGCTTTGTCCCCAAAGCATCAACTGCAAGAACAAGGAAAGGGACATACCTATGGCGTTCAAAGCACTCCTATCATCTTGCGGTGGTGGGTGTGCAAGCACACTTCCCTCCGCTCCAATCGTGGCTCATCGGTGTCAGAGGTCTCAACTTGGTACTCCTCCACTAAACCAAAAGGGGTGTTTCCTGCTTGATTGGGGTCGGAGGGCTCATCTCTTAATGCCCATCGAGCAACTATTTACGCCTTAACCTATTTTTCTTGGGGCTTCTGTCATTGATATCCTTTTGAAAATCATTGTACCTATGGAAAAAATGGTTCGTATGTATGATTTGAGAAAAAGGAAGCAAGAAAAAATCCTCTGTATTTTTCCATGAGTCCTCAGTATAAGTCATACCTAAGTGATACGATTTGTACTAAGGCTTGTAGTACATGATAGCACTGTCACACCTCCTTGGTGCGACTCGTACTAAGATGGTATGATTTGTACTAACAGTCGTAATGAGGAATTCCCTTAAATTATGTTCCTTCGCATTTTTCTACAACCCGTGTTACAGATCGTAGTTGGATTCCACGAGTCGTATGAAGGATAATCTTGTTACTTTTGAACTTTGACCCTTTCAGATTCATGGTACGATCACCAGGTATTACTCATAGTAGGATACCACAGATTGTACTAGGTTATGTACTAGGATTTTCACATTCAATGAATTGGGACAGTCCCTAGGAGGCATCACACAAGTCGTATTACTACACTACAAGTCGTTGGATTGTTCGTGAAGCCTATCCTTGCTTTATTTTTTTTAGTTGTTCAAGTAAACATGTTCTTAGATGGGTACGCAGGATTTCCCATCCTAGGTATGCAATTTTAATTATTTTTCCTACCTAGTCAACCCCCAACATGCTTCACACCCCGTAACTCATTATCATCAATCAAATTTTATTGTTTAAGCACTTTGAAGTCCTACCTATTCAATACATTCTCACAACAAGCCACTGATCACCTTCCTCTTCCCCATTTTCATGAGTTTAAGGAATCACACTGTTCTTTCAGTTTACACATAGCAAGATTTTTAAATTTAGCACATTTACTTACTTGATTTTGTCAAGTTCTTGCCTTACTTTAGCTTGCTTCTATTTTGGGGTACGAAATTTAAAGTGCTCGTGCAGATTCACTTGCAAAAATTCAAGCTTGAATGAATTAAAGCTTATGTTACGGGTGCAAGGATCTTGGATGAAAATCGTGGGTTGAATTTTATGTTTGCGTGGGAGTAGTGAATGTTAGCATTCCATTTTTTAAAAATAAAAATCAGATAGAAGAAGTTCAGTAGCTCATCACAAGTCCTCAGTACGAGTCGTACCTCGAAGGTACGACTCGTGAGAAGCCCTGATGGTGCCCCACGACTTGCAGGTATGACTCTTACCATCAAGGTACGATCCGTACCTTGAGTCGTCTGATGAAGTACCATTTTGCATAAATTCTATTTTTCACTAAGACTCGTGGTACAACCCGTAGGTCGATTCGACGAGTCGTAGGGTGGGCTTCCAAGATCAATTTTTCAAGATAAGTGGTACGAGCAATTAGTATGACTCATAGTATCAACCTACGACCTGTACTATGCTGCGTACCCTTTTTCAGCCCATTCTTTCAATACTTTTGCTCAATGTGTAAGTGTTTGTTTTGCACATTTTTGGGTACTCAGATTTTTCCCAGGTCTAGCATTTGGGAAACTCCCTTTTCACACCACTTAATCCTCCCCTACCCGTAACTCCCATTAGGTGGTCTTGGTTCAAAATTCAATAAATTTCCAGTGTGTTTTTGGTCGAGTTGGAGTTTTTCTCACATTCCCAATGATTTTAAAGCATACCATGTGATCCTTATGGGTTTTCGATTCCCTTAAGGTTACTTTCAAGAATTAAGAACTTAAAATGTCAATCACTTACTTGATTGTCGATTTATAGACAGGAAATCAACTTCTAGAGCTTTGCACAGTCAGTTGAAGCAAGATTTTCGTCCTTAACTTTTTGAAGATGGGAAGCTACGGGTGTTGGGAAGAGGGGTCGTGGGTTTTTAGGTTTTCACATAGGAAGATGGTCGATTTTGAATAGGTGAGAGCCAATTTAAAAATATGGGCCGAATCGGGTAAATTTGACCCATCATGACTCGTACCACGAGTCGTAGGAGTGACCTACAAGTCATCCCTAGCCCGTAATGATTGTAGCCACAGAGAACTTTCCTAGTGACCTACAAGTGCATCCTATGACTCGTACCATTGAGGTATGAATCGTAGGACGAGTCGTAGGTCAGACATTCCTTAGAATTTTCTCTGTTTTTCACCACCACTGCTACCACGAGACGTACTAAGATCTTGTAGCAGCATATTTTTCAGCAAGTTGTTTTTATTTCCCTGCATATTGAGCACACATTAGTTTAATAATTTGGGTTGCCTCCCAAAAAGCGCTTGATTTAATGTCGCGGCATGACACAAGTGGTCTAGTTACTCAGATTTCACCAAACCATCACTTGAGTTGCCTCCCAAGAAGCATCTGATTTAACGTCGCGGCACGACGCAAGTCTCTTGACTACTCAGTATTTGTCAAGTCACACATACTCATACTCAAGTGTTGAGATCACACTAAATTCCTTTTGTTGCATCATAGTCCGACAGATGTTGATAGTGACCTCTTCTTTGTTTAGCCTGAACTTCAACAGGCCATCTTTCACGTCTACTGGAGCTCTCCTAGTGGCGAGGAATGGTCTCCCCAAAATGATGGGGACCTCATAATCGACCTCACAATCCAAGATCACAAAGTCCACCGGGAATATAAACTTATCAACCTTGACGAGCACATCAACTAGGATGCCCACTGGTCTCTTTACTGTTCTGTCGGCCATCAGTAGCCGCATGTTGGTTGGTGTGGAGGCTCCGAATCCTAGCTTCTTCAAGACTTCCAAGGGAATTAGATTAATGCTAGCTCCCAGATCATAGAGTTCCCTTACGAACTCGACATTACCAATGGTGCAAGGTGTCGTGAAGGCACCTGGGTCTGCCTTTTTCGAGATAATACCCTTGATATGGCACTACAGTGATGGACATTGTCTACCGAATCATATCTTACAGATCTTTTCTTGTCACCAGGTCCTTCATGAGTTTTACATATCCCGACATCTACTCTAGTGCTTCGACCAACAGTATATTCAGAGAAAGTTGCTTAAGCATTGAAAGAAATTTTTGGAACTTACAGTTATTTGCCTTTTTCTTCATCCTTTGTGGGAATGGTGGCAGTGGTCTTGTGATAGCCTTTTGCACTAGAGTTTCCCCTTGATCTATGTCACATTCCTTCTCACCCCTAGGGGCCTCTTGCAACTCATCATGTTGTGTCTCATCATCAATCTCTTCTTCCTCAATCACGCTCTCTTTCCTCCTTTCAACTTCAATAGGGAATGGGGGGTAAACTGTGGTTTTACCACTCCTAGTCATCACTCCCATGCAATGAGCATCATTCTTTTGATTCTGGACAGTGTTGCTAGGAAGTGTACCCTCTTACCTAGGGTTCATTGATGCCAGCAGTTGCCCAAGTTGGTGTTCTATCTGCTTGATGGTGGTGGCATGAGATTCCACATTCTGACCCATGCTAGATAAGTCACTTCAAATTCCTTTTAACTGATCATCCATGGACCTTACCTTTTTCAGCATTTCTTCCATCATACTCTCCAACTTTGATTGTCCGGCCTCCCCTTCTCGTACGTTGGGAGGCATATAGACTCCAGCCCGGTCATTGCGATATCCGTCATTTCTTCTCCATTCTCCCTCTCAGTCACGACCATAGCTCCTATCTCTGAACCCGTTCTTGTTGTAGTTGTCTCTATATTGGTTCCGACCTTGATTTCTAGAACCCTGGCGCTATTTTCTTATATAGACGCTTGGGTATTGGCCTGGAAACCCGCCACCTGGCTATCTAGGAAGTTTGCCTCTTCCTCAGATCAAAGTGTTCTGCTCCCTGCTCCCTTTCTTGAGTTCCCACTGCATTTACCTTTTTGGCTCCTGCTCCCATGATATGCTTTGTCAGCAAATCCAATGATGTGCACATGTGAGCCAACTCCTGATCTCGTTCTTCCTCTTTCCTTCATTCGTTTGCAGTCAAACAAATAGCACATGTACCTTCCACTACATCAGCCTCCCTCATATGCCAGGCTCTGTATGTTTTTGTCACCCTATCAAGGGTGTGACTCATCAATGCTCCGCCTGCCAAGGTATCTGCTACAGCCATGGTGCTATAATTAACAGACCTGTAAAAGATTTCCAACAAACTATCATTTGGGATTTTATGGTTCGGGCACTTAGTTAACTTCATTTAGATCCTCAACCAGGTTTCATGAAGTGCCTCCGTCTTAATCTATTGGAAATTGTAGATCTAATCTTTTAACTGTAACATCCTTGATGGGGGAATCCAAGAAGGCTTGTTCAAGGTCCCTCCAGTTGGTTATGGAGTTGTTGGACAACTCCGCTAACCACAAAGGAACTTCCCCTTGATAGAGAGAAAGGGAAGAGTCGGAGTCTTATTGCATCCTAGCTTACTCCGGGCAACCTGTATGCCTTGCATATTACTACAAAGTTCATCAAGTGCAAGTTGGTGTCATCCGCTGTGTGGCCACTTCATGTTTAGCAATTGAATCATGGTGCTTGTAATGTCAAATTTGGCCCCACCAGGCAGTGGTGGTGGCACAATTGCTCCAGTTGACCTAACCTCATTAATATCTGGGTCCTCATCATCGAATAACTGAGGTGGCAAATCTCTGAGCTCGGTTTCCCCTCCCATGTCGACCAGCATTTACCACCTCATGTCTATCATCACCAGCCTATTGAAGTGCAGCTAATCGAGCTAGCTTGGCTTGCCTAGCTTCTTCCGCTAAGTGGGCTTCTCTCTTCTTAGGGTTTTCCATTCTATGCAATGCTCGTTGAATTTCGGGATTTAGTGGAACAAGGGGGTCTCTTCTACTCCTAGTGCTTGGCATTCACCGGAGGACAACCTATGGGTATTAAAGAAAAACACATAAAAAATAAACGTAATTGAGGAAATAATTACCAAAAAGTCAAACATAAGAAAATAACCTAGTCTTAGCCGTATTCCCCATCAACCGCGCTAGTTTTTGATAATGCTCAAACCACACTTCTAACTGAAGTATGACGTGAACGTTGTCAATAAAGAACCCAACTTAGAGGTTGGGGTCGATCACATAGGGAACATGGAAGATCTAGATTACAACCGGTAGATGAACTTGTATGGTAATTACTTAACAATGGGGGTAATTATAACAAAAATCAATAATAGAAATAAGCAGTAGTCAATATTATATTTGTGAATCAATAATTAAAGGATGCCTAGGGTTTGTATTCCCCTTGAGTTCATAACAGCTTTGGGTATACACTCGTGAGCGTTACCAATACTAACTTACAAAATGTTAATTTAGGTTCATTCAAATGATGGATCAATCCCTATTGAATGACTATCCTCAATTACTCGACCAAGTCCCATTAGTTTGGCAAACTAACCGTTATCACTAAGTTCTAGATATAACTATCCTATGACGACATATCAAGTTAATACAATGATCATCAAGATCAAGGCTCTGTTGTACTTCGCTTTTCCTGATCTCTACCTCTTCGACCAAAGCAAGTAAAGAATTCAGGCACTTCCTAACATTGCGCACCACTAAGAATCATTAAAGATGAAGAGACCACAATATAAGCAATTAGTATTGGTTTTAGACTCAATTTGTGCAACCCTAACTTGTTATTTCACCATGGTTCCCACAACCCTAGCTATGGAGGTTTTATCCTCTCATAGTTGTAAGATTGTGAATTGTGCTCATGATTTAAAACATAAAACAATACTTACAAAGATGATTGAGGAAAACAATTCCTTCAATTCAACCATAAAATCTTGAATAACAAGTAGCAAGAAAAAGATGAATTCAAGAAAAAGGTTGATCACACGGTTGAACCAACTCAATACTCTCTTCCAACGATGTAAAATTTCTCATTACAATGTTTTCCTACTAGATTTAAGTCTATTCGTCGTCCTCTTATCTGAAAATAAAACATAAAAAGTATTTATATTGACACAAGAATCCTTTTCCTAAACTAACGGGACTGCTTTCCATATCTGTAGCCAACCTCATCACAGGTCCACCTACGACTCATAGGTGCTTCTCACAGACCTTGATAACTACTTGTGGCTTAAATTGTTGGCTGAATTTTTGCTAAGTGTTGGGCCAAGGTACGATTCGTACCAACATCCTACGACTCGTACATTGCACCCGTGGCTTGATCTTGATACTTTTAACTTTGTGTGAACTTCACCACGACCGGTTATGGTACGACTTGAACCTCCTTCGCATGGGTCGTATGGTTCTCTCGTATTGAGAATCGGCCTCCTATGCAATTCTTATAGATTTCATCATGATTGGCTTCCCACGACTCATACCACCATGGTACGATATGTGACAAGTCTCATAAGGTCAGTCTTTTCAGGTTAAACTGTCAGCTTTTTATTAAGACCCCCAGTACGACTCATAGGTCCATCCTACGGATTGTATTGTGGACTGCCCTTTTTTCCCTTTTTGCACACTTTTAGCTTCCTTTTGCCATTTATTCTTCCAACACCAATTCAGCCTGAAATCAAAGGAAAAGTGTCTCATATCCACATAAATACACCTAAGTCCATGCTATTTTCTTAGTTTTGAGCGTCAATAGTGCTGTGAATCCACAACACATCTGGTTTTAGCACTGACTTCGAAATTAAAAACAACATAAGGAGTAAGGATAGATAATGTATCCCCTGGGTCTAACAATGCATTCACATCAAGATGGAATACTCATAACATACTAGTAACGACATCATTTGAGCACTCCTATTCCTGTCTAGATGAAGTGCACAGAACTTGTTCTAGCACTATCCGCCACCCATATTATAAGTGATGTCCCATTGGGATGGGTGAGCTACTAGGGATGCTGAAGTGGTGGCTAGGGCACGGCCTCTACTATCACTCTGCCTAGCCAAAAGAAAATCCCTGCGCATGTGCCCGAGCTTCCTATGCCCGAAGCAAATATCTAAGCCAACCGAACACACTCTCCTGAGCGGTTGTTAAAATATTTCATGTAGACTAGGAAAGTGCACTCCACTATCGTGCTCATCTGGTCCCTAGAACTTGACACCCTGCTTCTCTGATCACCTCGAGGTCTGGATGGAACTCTAGCTGATGATGGGACTAGGGCTGATGACACCTGGTAGGACTGAGGGTGATGTCCACCACCCAATTGCTATTGAAAATGCTCACAACTCCTTGTCCTGGCCCTCTTAGCCTCTCTCTCCTTCTCCTTCATCTATTCTACCTCGATCTTCTAGGCGTACATGATAAGTCGAGACATATCTATATCATTGACCAATATGGTGGTCCTGTACTCCTTGACCAACAAATTTGGCACCCTATTCATGAACCTACTCATATGAAACTCGGATCAACCACCATCTCCGATGCATACATGGACAACCAGGTAAACTCCAAGGCATACTCTTAGACAGTCATGTCATTCTACTTCAGATTGACGAACATGACTGCCTTTGCTCCCTCAACACTCAAGAAAAGAATGTATCTAAGAAAGCGGTAAAAAACTCTTCCCAGCCAATGGGAACCGCACTAACTCCCCTACTCTCCTTCCACTATCAGAACCATATATGAGCAACCCCCTATAGCTTATAGGAGGCCAAGTCTACACTCTCCTTTCTAGTTACCCCCATAATATTGGTGATCTTCTGAACCTCCTCTATGAACTCATGTGGGTCCTCATCTACTTTAGACCTAAGAAACTCAGGTGGGTTCTTCATGAGGAAGTCTCGCACACTAGCAACTATCGCACTCCCATTTTGGTTTGCATGAGCCATAGCATTCTGATTAACCTAGGTGGTTATGCCCTGTGCTAGCATCTGAAATGTCGCACTGAACTTGGTATGAATGACCTACTCCGGTAAAGGATCAGCTGGGGCTGGTAGGGCTGGTGATTCCCATCTCCACTACCATTCTCATGGCCATTGACATTTCCATTTCTTCTTTAATTAACTTAGCAAGGAGGAATATCTTTGCAAACTTATATAGCACGAGCTAGAGGAATACGAGAGTTAATCGCACGACATAGATCATGAAAGGAGGGAAATTTCCTAAAACATCTCATAGCCTCTTCCCCATAAGTGTGGAATGCTTCAAACCCATTAAGAAGACTTTACTTAATGTCGCTTTCATACACCCTAGGACACACCTAAATCTTTTGTCTGAGATCATGTTTGTCATGACCCGAGCTGAGGCCCCGGATCGAGACACGAAACCTAGAATCTTGAATGGCTCCAAGCTAACCCATGGCACATACATAGTATGAATAAGAGCATTACTAAGCCAAAATAAAGCATGAACATAATATAAGCAGAAGTCTATACGATATAAAATGTAAACGAGAGTGACATAACAAAATGCTGAGTCAATTACACATATCTGTTTGAAAAGCCTCTAACCATAGATGGACTGATGGGACAACTTTCCCAACTAGTCCACTAATTCTAGAACTAAAATGACATACAAAAATATAAACTGATAAATGTCTTTGAAAGATGAGGATTCACCAAAATTAGGATAGATATGGACTGAGCAGTAGTGAGCTAACAAAGGTATTGAGATGGATCACTCAAACCTATGTCATGAGACGATATAGCATAGAGTATATGGGCAGTACTTTGAATGTACTGAGTATTTATAGAAGGTAAAACATTCAAGTAAAATGATAGTACGAAATCAATGAATATAAATCAAGACGGGTCATGAGAGTAAGGGCAACATGGTAAAATCCATCTATCTGAAGTACACATAATCATAAGCTTTTCATTGTAAGTTTAACATAATCACCCAAGGTTTATAAATAAAAATCATGAGCATGTCATACATGAAAATGTAGTGAAACTCAGAAAATTATCAATGAGTCAAATATGCTATAAAACATAATATCATATAACATGAACTTGAGTATCTAAAAAAATGAGGAACAATGGGAGGATTCGTGTTAACTGGCACCATTATGATAGAGCTTACATGATGCCCCAACTATCTCACTTAAGTGGGTAGAGCCGTTCCAAGCTTTCCAAGGCAAGGAACGATAAAAGGCATGATATCACTCATGGGACACCTTAGGCTTAAACATGAATACATATACCTATATTGGTACATAGTTTTGAAACTTAGGGTTTGCCTGAATACCTGGCCTACTTGATGCCAGACATTACACACAGAAATATACACATGGCTCATAATCATTATCATGAAAGAATACTTAATCTTGTATGGGATAGTCAAACCATGAGACCATAATCATAATCATAATCATAATCATATTCGTATTTGACATGAGGGAAAATGTTCATGAAAAGGTTTCATAGAGTTGGGCTAGGTTGTGTTCTGATGCAACACATCAAGGTCATTGCTTATGCCTCTAGACAGGTAAGGAAGCACGAGAAAAATTATCCTACCCATGATCTAGAGTTGGCCGCAGTGGTATTTTCATTGAAGATTTGGCGCCTTTACTTATATAGAGTACATGTTGATATCTTCACAGATCATAAGAGCCTCTAGTATTTGTTTCAACAAAAGGAGTTGAATTTACGCTAGAGAAGGTGGTTAGAATTGCTGAAAGATTATGACATTAGCATTCTGTATCATCCGGGAAAGGCAATTGTTGTAGCTGATGCGCTATGTCGTAAGTCCATGGGTAGCTTGAGTCATATTCAGGTTGATAGGATTGAAATGATGAAGGATCTACGACAATTGGCTGACTTACAAATTTGATTACCGGATGCCGAAGATGGGGGTGTTATTGTCAAAAACACAATAGAATCGTCTTTGGTAGCGAAAGTTAAGCAACGACAATATGATGATGCAAAGTTAGTATTACTTACAGACAGTATACCACAATTGAAGAAGAGCCTATTTGGTTGTGGACCCGATGGAGTTCTTAGATATCAGTGCCGTCTATGTGTACCTAATGTGGGTGAACTATGGGAATAATTTATGAATAAAGCTCATTATTCTCGATATTCAGTACACCCAGGTGCCACAAAGATGTATCGTGACCTGAGTCAACTATATTGGTGGAATGGCATGAAAAAGGACATCACCGGTCTTGTGACTCAATGTCCCAATTTCCCAACAGGTAAAGGTTGAGCACCAGAGGCCTTGAGGTTTGGTGCAGGATATAGAAATTCCAGCCTGGAAGTGGGAGGTGATTAATATGGATTTTATTACAGGATTGCCTAAAATGAGCAGGAAGCATGATTCTATCTGTGTAATAGTAGATAGATTAACTAAATCAACTCACTCCATTCCACTTAAGACCACATATGCTGCAGAGGATTATGCTAGGCTTTATATACGAGAGGTAGTTCGCCTACATGACATCTCCTTGTCCATTATTTTTGACAAAGGTGCTCAGTTCACAGGAAACTTCTGGAAGTCTTTCCAGAAACGCCTGGGCACTCAGGTAAGCCTCAGTACCGCATTTCATCCTCAGAAAGACGGACAGGCTGAACGCACCATTCAAACGCTTGAAGACATGTTGTATGCATGTGTTTTAGATTTTGGCGGAAGCTGCGATGATCATGTTTCCTTGATTGAGTTGGACTATAATAACAGCTACCAGGCAAGTATTCAGACGGATCTATATGAAGCTTTGTACGAAAATGCAGGTCACTAGTGGGCAGGTTTGAACGCAGTGAGGTAGAGTTATTGGGGTCAAACTTAGTGCAGCAAGCTATTGACAAGGTGAAACTTATTAGAGATTGACTTCAGATAGCCAGAGCAGGTAGAAGTCTTATGCAGATGTACATCATCGAGTGCTGGAGTTTGTTGTTAATGATTGCGTCTTCCTGAAAGTGTCACCTATGAAAGGCGTCATGTGATTTGGCCGAAAATGAAAGCTGAGTCCTAGATATGTTGGACCCTACAGAGTTATCCGCATAGTAGGAAAAATGGCCTACCAGTTGGAGTTGCCACCAGAGTTAGCGGAAGTCCACCCAATATTTCATGTATCAATGTTACGGAAGTGTACAAGAGACCCAACTCATGTTATGCCTATCAATGATGTTCAAATTTCTGAGGAGATGACCTACACCGAGGTTCGAGTTTCTATTCTTGACCGACAAGTCAAGAAACTTCAATCCAAAGAAGTCACCTCAGTTAAAGTATTATGGCAAAGTAATAACATCAATGAAGTGACTTGGGAGGCTGAGGAAATGAAGAATAAATATCCCCACCTATTTACGATGTCGACGTGAAGTTAAGGTATGTGTTTGATACTTTTTTTGATGCATATTATGTGAAATTAATTTCTATTCGGTGACGAATGTTCCTAAGGGAGGGGGGGGGAGAATATAACACCCTAAAATTTTTATTGGTAATTATTTGATGTTTTATGCTAGGTTTGGGAAAGTACGAGTTATATATTGGTCGTAGGTGTCAAGGAAAATGTGTACGATCAAAAAAAGACAAGAGTATGTGAAGTTCATAAGTAAGGATCAATTTTAAACGACCATATCTCCCAATATATAATAAATTCGGAGCCCCATGACCTATCAAATTAAAGGTATTTGAGTCTAGTTTTCAGAACATCAAACCTTTTGTCTATTGGAGTTCGTAGTAAACAGTTATGGGCATTTTACCGAACCTTTGCGAGCGGTGACGCGGGCATGACGCCCTAGCACCTCCACCGCGTTACCCGTATTTATTTAAGTTGTTTGCTGCTCAAATCATATCATTCCTATCCAAATTCGATATGACTACTTAGGGGACACTTCTCTGTATATTTTACAGCCAAAAACTAAGATAAATCAAGGCAAATCATCAACCAAAAATTGAAGCCAAGTGAAGAAGATCATTGCAAAGTTGAAGAGAGGCATCGGTGAGTCTTGTTGGTGCGTTTTTGAAGCATGTTTATGATGTTTTTTTCTTTGTTTTCGGAGGATTACTTAGTTGAATATATACTAACTTTTGTTAATGGTTGGATTCAAGGGATGAGGTAAGGATTCTATCCATTAAACTTACCAAAAATCATAGCTAAAAGCTTGAAAATTTAAAGCTAGGCTAGGATGTTTTTTTCATCTGTGTTTAGCTGAAGTTTCTGCCATCCTTTGGGCTGTGAAGCTGCTGTGTTTGCAATTATGTTAAGCTTCCTAGATATTCCATATTAGTAGGAGTGGAAGACAAGAAAAGGGTTACCATTTCTAGCTATTAAACTTGCAAGAATTTTCTTAGCTAAAGCTAGAAGTTGAAGTTGGTTTTGTGGCTCATTTTTTGTGAGTTTTTGGGTGAAGTTTTTTCCCCTTTTTAGAGGTTGATACAGCTGTGATTTTATGGGAATATACTCCTTTTATTCTGGGGAATAATCACAAGAAAATCTAGGTAAGTTGACCATTTTATTTTTTCCTTAAAGACTACGGAAACAAGTTAAAACAAAGTAATGAAATGTTGTTTTGTATTATTGTTAGGGCTTCTGTTGGGATGACCTTTTGTCTAGGAAATTGGCTCAAACCAGGCTTGTTACATGAGTATAACTTCAAGGAATTGAAGAATACTAAACATGGGTTGTTGGTGAACAGAAGCGATTAAGGAAAGCTCGTCGTAAAAAGGTATGTAAGGCGCCCCGTCTATCATTCTTTCAAGCACGATTCGTGTGATGTGAATCAAATGAGCCAACAACCTTTTTAAAAGTCCTGAGGAAGTATGTTAAGATTCATTTATGATTTAAAGTCCCCTATTTTATTGAGGATATATGTTAAGATTATGCCTAGCCGAAGGGAGATACCTAAAGTGTGATATTGTGTTGATTGTTGTCGTAGTTGTACATTGAGTTGGAGACCCCCTTAGTGTGGTCATTGTTAGTTGGTCCTTACTGTATGTCATGTGTATATATATGTAATGTTAAATGTGTTTAAAGGTCTGGTTTCTATCTGAAATTGGTGATAGAGTCGAGATGAGGACATGTAAACGATTTTAAGCCACGTAAAGACGTCGCAAGCTATTGAGGGTAAACGATTTTACCAAATTAGGATTACCTAGTTATGGTTTTCCCTTATCTTATGTGTATGTTATGAAATATGTTAGGCCAAGGGGAGATTTCATAATCCCTTTCCCTTAAGCCGAATGACAAGCTAGCAGGTTTCTGAGCTCTAATGTCTCGTGGAGACGATCTACAAATTTTTTTGAAACTCTTAGGTTATCCGTAGTTCCTTATGACTCATAAAAGTTTTTACTACATGAATTTAAGTTCTATTTTTTATCTTTGCATGTTATATGTACTCAGTTCCAGTTATGCATTACGAAGGAGGCTTATGCAGGCCACATGTTTAGTATTCGTCATTTCTATGTTGTATGTATTGAGCTGGTCCAATATTGAGCCATATCGGCTCCATTTATGATTTTGTCTAATCTTTATTGAGTTTACCCCGGTGTGTTACACCGAATGGAGGTCTTATTTATTTTACCCCAGTGTGGTACACCGGCTGGATGGAGTTTACCCCGGTATGGTACGCCAGCTGGAGGCATTCTTATTTTTACCCCGGTATAGTACATCGACTGGAGGCATTTTTGTGTTTACCCCAGTGTGGTACACTAGCTGGATGGATTGTATAGATTTTATGGTCGGTTGTCCGCTGGCATTTCAGTTATAGTCTTTGTTGTGCATTAGATGGTTGCATTTATACTTCAATAATGAGTTATTCTCAGGTTTCTGTTTTTAGAATTTCAGGTTGTTACTACTCCTTCTTTCAAGCCTAGTTATCATTTTTATCTTACATGTTTACAGTTTTCAACCTTACATACCAGTACATTTTATTCGTACTGACGTCCCTTCATCTTGGGATCTTTCCCGCAATTGTTCTACAGGTACAGGTCGAGGCTCAGATCAACGAACATAGTAGGAGCCAAATTTTTGCAGAATAGTGGTATGCTCCTCTCTTCCAGGAGCCATGTCCTGGTGTGGACTACTTAAGTTTTGTGTAAAGCATGGATAGGCCGGAGCCCTATCCCGTGCATTTCAGTTTGTTTACTCTTTAGGGGCTGATGTGGACTAGATTGTTTAGTAGTATGGGTTATGTAGTCGTATTGATTTTTCATTGCTTTGTTTAGCTTTATTGTAGCCTTTTCGGCTTTGCAGGTTGCATATTTATAATTGTCAAGTCATTATTTGCCCAGTATTTATCCTGGTTGGTTGTGACAGGTGGCTTGGTCAGCCTTAGTGTTACATTTATAGATTTTATAGAGCCGGCTTCTCGATCGACAATGAATCGAGTGCTAGTTTCGCCCTACCCTAGTTCTGGGGCGTGAGAATATGAGAATATCGTCTATGAAGACAATCACAAACATATCCAAATACTTCTTGAACACCCTATCATCAAATCCATAAAGGCTGCAGGAGCATTCATTAGTCCAAAAGACATGACTAAATATTTCATAATGACCATATCGAGTTCTGAAATTTGTCTTCGGAATGTCGCTCTCCCTAACTCTAAGGTGGTAATAGCCGGATTTGAGGTCTATCTTCATAAAGAATTCAGCACCGTGAAGCTGGTCAAACAAGTCATCAATCCTAGTATGAAGATACTTATTCTTGATTGTGACCTTGTTCAATTGTTGATAATCAGTGCACATCCTAAGGGAACCATCCTTCTTCCGAATAAAGAGAACTGGAGCACCCCATGAAGACTTGCTAGGATTGATGAAACCCTTATATAAGAGATCCTTCAACTACTCTTTCAACTCATTTGGCTCAGCTGAAGCAATTTTGTTTGGAGGAACGGATATAGGCTGCGTATCAGGGAAGAGGTCAATACAAAATTCAATCTCCCACTCAGGAGGGACTCTTGGTAGATCATTATGCAACACCTCTAGATACTCATAGACAACACGAACTGACTGAGGAGTATGTGTTTTGGTAATAGAATCCCTAACCTGAACAAGATGGTATACAAAATCCTTTGAGATCATCTGTCTGACCTTAATATAAGAAACAAAGCGATCTACAAGCACAGCTGAACTACCCTTCAACTCTACGACTAGTTCACCCAGAATCCAAAGCTCTACCATACGAGTCCTACAATTGAATGAATCATAACAAGCATGTAACCAATCCATACTGAATATAATATCAAAATCAGTCATGTCTAACTCTACTAGGTTGACTGAGGTGACTTTCTGAAGGAATGAGATCGGGCAATTTTGTATATCAATCGAGCTATAACTGACTCACCAATTGAAGCAGAGACTGAGAAAGGGTGTGACAGGGTTTTGATAACGCTCAAACATACTTCCAACTAATGTATGAAGCAGACGTTGTCAATAAAGAACCCAACTTAGAGGTTGAGGTCGATCCCACATGGAATATGGAAGATCTAGATTACAGCCGATAGATGAACTTGTATGGTAATTACTTCACAATGGGGGGAATTCTAATAAAAATTAATAATAGAAATAAGCAGTAGTAAAAATTATATATGTGAATCAATAATTAAAGGATAACTAGGTTTTGTGTTCCCCATGTGTTCATAACAGCTTTGTGTATACACTCGTGAGCTTTACCAATACTTACTTAGAGAACTGATAACTTAGGTTCATTCAAATGATCTACCAATCCCTATTGAATGACTATCCTCATTTACTCGACCAAGTCTCATGAGTTCTGCAAACTAACTGTTATCACTAAGTTCCAGATATAACTATCTTGTGACCACAGCTCAAGTTAATACAATCATCATTAAGATCAAGGCTCTGTTGTAATTCTCTTTTTCTAATCTCTGCCTCTTCGACCAAAGCAAGTAAAAAATTCAGGCACATCCTAACGTTGCGCCCGCTAAGAATCATTAAAGATGAAGAGACCACAATATAAGTAATTAGTATTGGTTTTAGACTCACTTTCCCCAACCCTAACTTGTTATTCCACCATGGTTCCCACAATCCTAGCTATGGAGGTTTTAGCCTCTAATAGTTGTAAGATTGTGAATTGTGCTCATGATTTAAAACATAAAACAATACTTACAAAGATGATTGAGAAAAACAATTCTGTCAATTAAACCACAAAATCTTGAATAACAAGTATCAAGAACAAGATGAATTCAATAAAAAGGTTGATCACTAGGTTGAACCAACTCAATTCTCACTTCCAACGATGTAAAATTGCTTACTACAATGTTTTCCTACTAGAATTAAGTCTATTCATCGTCCTCTTCTCTTAAAAATAAAACATAAAAAGTATTTATATGGACACAAGAATCCTTTTCCAAAACTAACAGGACATCCTTTCATATCTGTACCCGACCTCGTCATAGGTCCACCCACGACTCGTAGGGGCTTCTCATGGACTGTGATAGCTACTCGTGGCTTGAAGTGTTGGCTGAATTTTGGCTAAGTGTGGGGCCAAGGTATGATTCATACCAACATCCTACGACTCGTACATTGCACCCATGGCTTGATCCTGATACTTTGAACTTTGTCTGAACTTCACCACGATCGGTTATGGTACGACTCGTACCTCCTTCTCATGGGTCATAAGGTGCTCTCATACTGAGAATCAGCCTCCTATGTAGTTCTTCTAGATTTCATCATGACTGGATTCCCACGACTTGTACCACCATGGTACGATCCGTGACAAGTCTCATAAGATTAGTCTTCTAGGTTAAACGGTCAGCTTCTTATCAAGGCCATCAGTATGACTCGGAGGTCCATCCTACGGATCATACTGTGGACTGAACTTTTTGCCTTTTTTTGCATACGTTTAGCTTCCTTTTTCCATTTATTGTTCCAACACCCATTTAGCCTGAAATCAAAGAAAAAGTGCCTCATATCCACATAAATATACCTAAGTTCATGCTATTTTCTTAGTTTTGACTCTCAATAGTGTTGTAAATCCATAACACATCAAAACCCTCAACTTAAGACTTTTTCATGTCCTCAGGAAAATAAAAAGAAAAACTAAAAACAAAACTCAACTAGAAAATAAACTTAAGACACTACGGCCAAAACTCAAACAAATTTGTGCACTCTATATACAAACTCTATTGACCCTTCCTCTTGAAACATCATCAGCTAATGTATTACAAGAAACATCAAAACATCATATTCAAGGATCAAGACATGTCATCTAGCTATTAACAAGGAATCAAGTCATCACCTACGCATTTCACACAGACCAATAGTAAAAGAAAACACAATCCATGTACCCTCACAAGAAATGAAGTCCCCTCTCTAGTATGACGTATCGAATGAAACATGGGACTAAGAAAATGAAGCACTCACCCACTCAAAGAACTGCAAGTATTATGCTTCAAATATTATAGGCTTGTCCTTATATTCTCTGCTTTGATTATTTAGATGGTCAAATTAAGATCGCGATAGGACTTGATATGGATTGTAATGTAAGCTTAGAGATGAACATGATAAAGGTTAAAGATATTATGAGTGACTATCCCTTCCTTGGCACCACATTCATTGGCTACACCATTCTCCTATTTCACCCTTCATTCTTTTTTTCTTCTTTTCTTCCTTTTTTCCCATTTTAACAATATTTTTATGGGTGAGGTGATTTTTCACATTTTTCAACACTTTCAAGCTATTTTGAATTTTTCATCTTTTTTCTCAATATTCTCAAATTTTCAGCTTTCTACTTTTTCACCTCATCATACCTTTTTTCACCATTTCTTTTCTTTCTCTTTTCTTTCTTTTCTTTCCTTTTCTCCCGCTCCCACCATTTATTTACCCCTATTCTAGCCACCCTCAACTTAAGCATTTTACTTATGTTGAGGTTCACAATATCTGAGGAAGGACCAGGGCTAAATAGGTTCATTATGAACAAATAGGTACGGTTAACAAGTAAATCAAAGAAATATGGTCTATTAAATCTTAAACTTGGGATCAAGGGATTCATGAAACTTTGGTAGGGCAATATAGGCATAAAAGTGAGCTAACAAAAAAATGGCCTATGATCATATCCTAACCAACCAACCTCAACCTATACAGAGACCAACCAGGTAAGTTCTAGATCTTCAACAACACACCGCAATAAATACTAAGACCTCACTCGCACATGGTACATGAATTATTTTTACTTTACCTGTCTGGTCCATACATGGTTTAACAAGAATAGCACAATTAATAACTAAATGACATGAAACAATCCACAGAAATCATGCATTATTGTCACAAATACATAGCAAAAAAATTTTAAACGGGGTCAATTTTTCAAAAACAATAAAAGTAGTGCATATCCATTGGCTGAGTATTCCTAAGTTACTTTCTAATTAAACAAAAATCACAACTAAAAATAAAAAATTCTAACACATGCCGGTTCTACTAGATAGCATACCTGAGCGAAAAGAAACACGCAAGAAAAACCCTCAGACGAACAAAAATCTACAAAAAGTACAAGTATACCCCCTTTTTAAAAAGTGATCTTCGTCCCCGAAGCATAAAATATAAGCATGAAAGGAAAAGGGACATACCTGTGGCTACTCGGACTTCGCCTCTGTCATCTTGCGAAGGTGGTACCTCCACGGTAGTCATGGAGCTAGCAGTGGCCTGCGCACTCAATGGTGTAAAAATGGGGGTAGTGGTCCCCCCCCCCCAAGTGAATACAACCGTTTGAACGGCCTCTGTGGTAATCGGGGCTGAAGGTGGCTCATCCGAAGGGTCATGGCCACTAGAAAGCTCAGGCTCAGCTATGGTGCAGCTTCCCACTCCTCTTACTCTCTCATGCAACTTAGTCATATGCTTCTTATGAGCCCGTATACTCTCCACTCTCGCCTGTTTGCGCTCTTTCTTCTCCTGCTGTTTCTTCTTTCTCAAACTCTCCTCAACAACATCTTCAGCAGCTCTCTTCTTGCCTTTATCACCGACTGCAGTTGGCCCCTAGTATGCTGACAAATTAATATCCTCCTCAAGCTCTGCATCTATGTCCGAAAGAGTTTGGGCTGCTATAAAAGTTGGTTGCCGTAAAGAAAACTCAACCACTTGGCTCCGAAGAGCCCCTAACTCAACACGGAGACTGCTGGTGTTCTACTGTTCTGCCATCCTCATGTTAAATCTGCTCTCAAAACTATCCAGGCGGGTATGAAGAGCCTGAGCTGCTGCATCGATATCAGATTTGAGCCATGGCTTTACATGATCCATCATTTCCGAAATTTTTGTGCTCGGCCATGGACAATATCTTTGCTAGTTTCTGGAGGAAATCCTTCAGTACCAAGATGTACCCTGCTGGAGTATGAGTATGCACACTGGGAAGCGGTGTAGCTGAGGTGCTGGGAGCTGACTCTGAATGACCGGCATCTGTAGCCGGTGTCTCGCTCTGCTCCTAAATACTGGGGGAATTCACTTGTACGTCCCCTGTTGGGATAGCTATAGGCATCTTGGATCTACTCACCGGGTTCATCTCATCTCGTATTAGGCCTATGTCTGCAATTCTTTGGCCTCTGATCAATCTCTCATCACCCCTATGAACTCTCGCCATCTTGCACAAACTATATACAAGGCTCGGGAATGAAATAGTAGTACTTATTTACATTTCCTGATCTCGTATCTCTGTAGCTATGATCCTTGGGATGTTAAGAGGGTATAGAGACATAAGGCATGCCACCAAAGTCTCTCTATCAGCACTCAGCATCTTATCATTGACTGTGGGTTCTAATCGATGTCTCACCAATGACCAACAGGCCTTTGCGATGAAGTTCAATGAGTTCTTTATCACCTGCTTGCCACCACTAACCCACTCAGCCTCATCCTTGTTCTCAGCTATAACTTCTGCTAACCGTTGCAGCTGCCTCTATCGATCACCCCTACTTAGACTCCTAATATGCTTCATCATGTCAACCCTGTAATCATACCATGGGGTTATTCTTGTTAGTCTGAACTGAGGTCCATATAACATCCATGCAATAGTCCAATCAGATACATCTACTAGTCGCCCTCGAACTAGAACACTCTTGAATAAAGGCTGCTCCTTTATCTTTAGCCCCTCCTTTGCTTTCTCCTCCATTGTGGACAGGTGGTTGGCGTAGAACTCCCTAATGATCTCCTCAGTGTATTGTGAAGGTGTCTTGGCCATCCACTCTAACCCATAGATGCTAAAAATACGCTTCATCTCCTTAACTTCATTCAAGGAATTAGTGAGGATCCGCTGTTCTTCTTGGATCCTTCTTTTCGGTTAGTTTTTGGCTGTGAGAGCGATGCCTTGTTTATATATCACTTTGGCACCCGACACTCTCCATTGCATTGTTCTACTCTCTCTAGAAGGGGTGTCCTCCTCCACTTCTTCAATACTACTTTCTGCATCATTCTGGTTCCTTTCTGACCCTTCCTCAGTGTTGGAGTCGGTTCTCGACCTTTGTTGTTCTTCTCTAGCTCCCTCTTCCGACTGTGGAGCTTGAGCGGATGTGGCAGTGGCTGCTTCAGCTTGGGCCTTTGCTCTTGCCCTAGTGGTTCTTGTTCCCTATGTCTGACGTGTCTACTTGATAAGCCTCAAGTGAACCACTAGGTGAATCTCCAGCCTGATCAGACTCTGAGTCCGTTGTTTCATCTATCAATGTCCTGCAGGCTTGTGTTTTGTCTTCCCTGCGTTTATATGCCATTGTACCTTGTGAGAAAGATTTTAGCATTCCATTTTTGAAAAAGAAAAATCAGATAGAAGAAGTTCAGTAGCTCATCAGGCGTCCTCAGTACAAGTCGTACCTCCAAGGTACGTCTCGTCAGAAGCCTTGATGGTGCCCCATGACTTGCAGGTACGACTCATACCATCAAGGTATGATCCATACCTTGAGTCGTCTGATGAAGTCCCATTTTGCATAAATTCTGTTTTTCACCAAGACTCGTGCTAGGACCTGTAGGTCAATTCGACGAGACGTAGGATGGGCTTCGCAGATCAATTTTTCAAGATAAGTGGTACGAGCACTTAGTATGACTCGTAGTGTCCACCTAAGACCTGTACTATGCTACGTACCCTTTTTCAGCCAATTCTTTCAATACTTTTGCTAAATGTGTAAGTGTTTGTTTTGCACATTTTTGGGTACTCAGATTTTTCCCAGGTCTAGCATTTGGGAAACTCCCTTTTTACACCACTTAATCCTCCCCTACCCATAACTCCCTTTAGGTATTCTTGGTTCAAAATTCAATACATTTCAAGTGGGTTTTTAGTCGAGTTGGAGTTTTTCGCACATTCCCAATGATTTTAAAGCATACCCTGTGATCCTTATGGGTTTTCGATTCCCTTAAGTTTACTTTCAAGAATTAAGAACTTACAATGTGAATCACTTACTTGATTGTCAATTCATAGACTGGAAATCAACTTCTAGGGCTTTGCACAATCAGTTGAAGCAAGAATTTCGTGCTTAACTTTTTGAAGATGGGAAGGTACGGGTGTTGGGAAGAGCGTTCATGGGTTTTGAGGTTTTCGCGTAGGAAGATGGTCAATTTTGAATAGGTGAGGGCCAATTCAAGAATTTGGGCCGAATCGGGTAAATTTGATCCATCACGACTCGTACCACGAGTCGTAGGAGTAACCTACAACTCGTCTCTATCCCGTAATGACTTTAGGCACAGAGAACTTTCCTGGTGACCTACAAGTGCATCCTACGACTCGTACCATTGAGGTATGAATCGTAGGATGAGTCGTAGGTCAGACATTCCTTAGAATTTTCTCTGCTTTTCACCACCACTGCTACCACGAGTCGTACTGAGATTTTGTAGCAGCATATTTTTTAGCCACCTGTTTTTACTTCCCTACATACTGAGCACACATTAGTTCAATAATTTGGGTTGCCTCCGAAGAAGCACTTGATTTAATGTCGCGGCACAACGCAAGTGGTCTGGTTACTAAGATTTCACCAAAACATCACTTTAGTTGCCTCCCAAGAAGCGCCTGATTTAACGTCGCAGCACGACGCAAGTCTCTTGACTACTCAGAATTCGTCAAGTGACTCATACTCATCCTCAAGTGCTGAGACCACACTAAATTCCTTTGGTTGCTTCATAGTCTGACAGATGTTGAAAGTGACCTCTTCTTTGTTTAGCCTGAACTTCAACAAGCCAGCTTCCACATTTACCAGAGCTCTCCCAGTGGCGAGGAATGGTCGCCCGAGAATGATAGGGACCTCATAATCGACCTCACAATCCAAGATCACAAAGTCCACTTGGAATATAAACTTATCAACCTTGACGAGCACATCAACTAGGATGTCCATTGTTCTCTTTACTGTTCTATCGGCCATCAGTAGCCGCATGCTGGTTAGTGTGGAGGCTCCCAATCCTAGCTTCTTGAAGACTACCAAGGGAATTAGATTAATGCTAGCTCCTAGATCGTAGAGCTCCCTTGCGAACTCAACATTACCGATGGTTCAAGGTATCGTGAAGGCACCTGGGTCTGCCTTTTTCGAGATAAAAACCTTGCTGCTATGGCACTACAGTGATGGACATTGTCAACTGGATCATATCTTACAGATCTTTTCTTTGACACCAGGTCCTTCATGAATTTTGCATATCCTGGCATCTGCTCTAGTGCTTCGACCAATGGTATATTTAGAGAAAGTTGCTTAAGCATTGAAAGAAATTTTTGGAACTTACAATTATCTGCCTTTTTCTTCATCTTTTGTGGGAATGGTTGCAGTGGTCTTGTGATAGCCTTTTGCACTAGAGTTTCCCCTTGATCTATGTCGCATTCCTTCTCAGCCCAAGGGGCCTCTTGCAACTCATCATGTTGTGTCTCATCACCAATCTCTTCTTCCTCAATCACGCTCTCTTTCCTCCTTTCAACTTCAACAGGGAACGGGGGGTCAACTGTGGTTTTACCACTCCTAGTCATCACTCCCATGCAGTGAGCATCATTCTTTTGATTCTGGACAGTGTTGCTAGGAAGTGTACCCTTTTGCCTAGGGTTCATTGATGCCGTTAGTTGCCCAAGTTGGTGTTCTATCTGCTTGATGACGGTGGCATGATATTCCACTTTCTTACCCATGCTAGATAAGTCACTTCAAATTTATTTTAACTGTTCATCCATGGACCTAACCTTTTTCAGCATTTTGGCCATCATACTCTCCATCTTTGATCGCCCGACCTCCCCTTCTCGTACGTTGGGATGCATATAGACTCCAGCCCGGGCATTGCGATATCCGTCATTTCTTCTCCATTCTCCCTCTCAGTCACGACCACAACTCCTATCTCTGAACCCGTTCTTGTTGTAGTTGTCTCTGTATTGGTTCCGACCTTGATTTATAGAACCCTGGCGCTAATTTTCTTGTACAGACGCTTTGACATTGGCCCAGAAACCTGCCATCTGGCTTTCTAGGAAGTTTTCCTCTTCCTCAGAATCAAAGTGTTCTGCTCCCTACTCCCTTTCTTGAGTTCCCACTGTATTTACCTTTTTGGCTCCTGCTCCTACGATATGCTTTGTCAGCAAATCCAATGATGTGCACATATGAGCCAACTCCTGATCGCGTTCTTCCTCTTTCCTTCATTGGTCTTCAATCAAACCAATAGCACATGTACTTGCCACTGCATCAGCCTCCCTCGTATTCCAGGCCCTGTATGTTTTTTTCACCCTATCAATGATAGTGGCTGCTTCCTCCCAGGTGTGACTCATCAATGCTATGCCTGCCAAGGTATCTTCTACAACCTTGGTGCTATTATTAAGAGACCTGTAAAATATTTCCAACAAACTTTCATTTGGGATTTTATGGTTCGGGCACTTAGTTAACTTCTTTTAGAACCTCTACCAGGTTTCATGAAGTGTCTCCATCTTAATCTATTGGAAATTATAGATCTTATCTTTTAACTGTAACATCCTTGATGGGGGTATCCAAGAAGGCTTTTTTAAGTTCCCTCCAGTTGGTTATGGAGTCGTTGGACAACTCCGATAACCACAAAGTAGCTTCCCCTTGTTAGAGAGAAAGGGAAGAGTCGGAATCTTATTGCATCCTTGCTTCCTCCGGGCAACCTGTATGCCTTGCATATTGCTACAAAGTTCATCAACTGCGGGTTGGCGTCATCCGCTGTGTGGCCACTTCATGTTTAGCAATTGAATCATGGTGCTCGTAATGTCAAATTTGGCCCTAGCAGGCAGTGGTGGTGGCCCAATTGCTCCAGTTGACCCAACCTCATTAATATCTGTGTCCTCGTCATCGAATAACTGAGGTGGCAAATCTCTGAGCTCGGTTTCCCCTCCCATGTTGACCAGCGTTTACCACCTCATCTCTATGATCACCAGCCTACTGAAGTGTAGCTAATCAAGCTACCTCGGCTTGCCTGGCTTCTTCAGCTAAGTGGGCTTCTCGCTGCTCAGGGTTTTCCATTCTATGCAGTGCTCGTTCAATTTTGGGATTTAGTGGAACAAGGGGGTCTCCTCTACTCCGAGTGCTTGGCATTCACCAGAGGAAAACCTATGGGTATCACAGAAAAACAGAAAAAAAAATAGATGTAATTGAGGAAATAATTACCAAAAAGTCAAACACAAGAAAATAACCTAGTCTTAGTCGTATTCCCCATCAACCGTGCCACTTTTTGATAACGCTCAAACCACACTTCCAACTGAAGTATGGAGTGGATGTTGTCAATAAAGAACCCAACTTAGAGGTTGGGGTCGATCGCACAGGGAACATGGAAGATCTAGATTACAGCCGGTAGATGAACTTGTATGGTAATTACTTAATAATGGGGGTAATTATAATAAAAATCAATAATAGAAATAAGCAGTAGTCAAGATTATATTTGTGAATCAATAATTAAAGGATACTTAGGGTTTGTATTCCCCTTGGGTTCATAACAGCTTTGGATATACAGTCGTGAGCTTTACCAATACTAACTTACAAAACTGTTAACTTAGGTTCATTAAAACGATAGATCAATCCCTATTGAATGACTATCCTCAATCACTCGACCAAGTCCCATTAGTTTTACAAACTAACTGTTATCACTAAGTTCTAGATATAACTATCCTGCGACCACATCTCAAGTTAATACAATGATCATCAAGATCAAGGCTCTGTTGTACTTCTCTTTTCCTAATCTCTACCTCTTCGACTAAATCAAGTAAAGAATTCAGGCACTTCCTAACATTGCGCACCGCTAAGAACCATTAAAGATGAAGAGACCACAATATAAGTAATTAGTATTTGTTTTAGACTCAATTTGTGCAACCCTAACTTGTTATTCCACCATGGTTCCCACAACCCTAGCTATGGAGGTTTTAGCCTCTCATAGTTGTAAGATTGTGAATTGTGCTCATGGTTTAAAACATAAAACAATACTTATAAAGATGATTGAGCAAAACAATTCCTTCAATTAAACCATGAAATATTGAATAACAAGTAGCAAGAAAAAGATGAATTCAAAAAAAAGGTTGACCATACAGTTGAACCAACTCAATTCTCTCTTCCAACGATGTAAAATTGCTCACTACAATGTTTTCCGACAAGAATTAAGTCTATTCGTCGTCCTCTTCTCTGAAAAATAAACCATTAAAAGTATTTATATAGACACAAGAATCCTTTTCCTAAACTAACAGGACTACTTTCCATATTTGTAGCCGACCTCATCACCGGTCCACCTAAGACTCGTAGGGGCTTCTCACGGACCGTGATAGCTACTTGTGGCTTGAAATGTTGGCTGAATTTTGGCAAAGTGTTGGGCCAAGGTACGATTCGTACCAACATCCTACGACTTGTACATTGCACTCGTGGCTTGATCTTGATACTTTTAACTTTGTGTGAACTTCCCCACGACCAGTTATGGTACGATTTGAACCTCCTTCTCATGGGTTGTATGGTCCTCTCGTATTGAGAATCAGCCTCCTATGCAATTCTTCTAGATTTCATCATGACTGGCTTCCCACGACTCATACCACCATGGTACGATACGTGATAAGTCTCATAAGATCAGTCTTCCAGGTTAAACTGTCAGTTTTTTATCAAGGCCCTCAGTACGACTCATAAGTCCATCCTACGGATCGTACCGTGGACTGCACTTTTTGCCCTTTTTGCACACTTTTAACTTCCTTTTGCAATTTATTGTTCCAACACGCATTTAGCCTGAAATCAAAGGAAAAGTGCCTCATATCCACATAAATACACTAAGTCCATGCTATTTTCTTAGTTTTGAGTGTCAATAGTGCTGTGAATCCACAACACATCAGGTTTCAGCACTGACTTCGAAACTAACAACAACATAAGGAGTCAGGAAAGATAATGTAGCCCCTGGGTCTAACAATACATTCACATCAAGATGGAATACTCATAACATTCCAATAACCACATCGTTTGAGCACTCCTACTCCTATCTAGATGAAATGAATAGAACCTGTTCTAGCACTATCTGCCACCCATATAATAAGTGATGCCCTACTGGGACGGATGAGCTACTAGGGATGCTGAAGTGGTGGCTAGGGCACGACCTCTACTATCGCTCTGCCAAGCCAAAAAACAATCCCTGCGCATGTGCCCGAGCTTCCTATGCCCGAAGCAAATATCTGAGCCAACCGAACACACTCTCCTGAGCGGTTGTTACAACATTTCCTATAGACTAGGAAAGTTCACTCCACTATCGTGCTCATCTGGTCCCTAGAACCTGACACCCTTCTTCTCTGATCACCTCAAGGTCTGGATGGAACGCTAGCTGATGATGGGGCTAGGGCTGAAGACACCTGATAGGACTGAGGGTGATTTCCACCACCCAATTGCTATTGGAAATGCTCACAGCTCCTTGTCTTGGCCCTCTTAGCCTCTCTCTCCGACTCCTTCATTTGTTCTACCTCGATCTGTTGGGCGTACATGATGAGTAGAGAGATATCTATATCATTGACCAACATGGTGGTCCTGTACTCCTTGACCAACAAATCTGGCACCCTATTCATGAACCTATTCATATGAACCCTTGGATCGACCACCGTCTCTGATGCATACTTGGACAACCGGGTAAACTCCAAGGCATACTCTTAGACAATCATGTTATTCTACTTCAGATTGACAAACTTGGCTGCCTTGCCTACCTCAACTTTCAAGAAAAGAATCTATCCAAGAAAGCGGTTAAAAAACTCTTCCCAACCAATGGGAACCGCACTAACTCCCCTACTCTCCTTCCACTATCAGAACCATATATGAGCAACCCCCTTTTGCTTATAGGAGGCCAAGTCTACACTCTCATTTCTAGTTACCCCCATAATATTGGTGATCTTCGAAAGCCCCTCTATGAACTCCCTAAGAAACTCAGGTGGGTTCTTCCTGAGGAAGTCTCGCACCCTAGCTACTATCGCACTCCCATTTTGGTTTGCACGAGCCATAGCATTCTAATTGACCTAGGTGGTCATGCCCTGTGCTAGCATCTGAAATGTCGCCCTGAACTCAGTATGAATGACCTGCTCTGGTAAAGGATCAGCTGGGTTGGTAGGGCTGGTGATTCCCATCTCCACTACCATTCTCATGGCCATTGACATTTCCATTTCTTCTTTAATTAACTTAGCAAGGAGGAATATCTTTGCAAACTTATATAGCACGAGCTAGAGGAATACGAGAGTTAATCGCACGACATAGATCATGAAAGGAGGGAAATTTCCTAAAATGTCTCATAGTCTCTTCCCCATAAGTGTTGAATGCTTCACACCCATTGAAAAGACTCTACTTAATGTCGCTTTCATACACCGTAGGACACACCTAAACCATTGGTCTGATATCATGTTTGTCATGACCCGAGCTGAGGCCCCGGACCGAGACACGAAACCTAGAATCTTTAATGGCTCCAAGCTAACCCATGGCGCATACATAGTATGAATAAGAGCATTACTAAGCCAAAATAAAGCATGAACATAATATAAGCAGAAGTCTATACTATATAAAATGTAAACAAGAGTGACATAACAAAATGTTGACTCAACTACACATATCTGTTTGAAAAGCCTCTAACCATAGATGGACTGATTGGACAACTTTCCCAACTAGTATGCTAATTCTAAAACTAAAATGACAAACAAAAATATAAACTAATAAATGTCCTTGAAAGATGAGTATTCACCAAAATTAGGATAGAGCTGGACTGAGCAGGAGTGAGCTAACAAAGGTATTGAGATGGATCACTCGAACCTATGTCATGAGACGATATAGCATAGAGTATATGGATAGTACTTTGAATGTACAGAGTATTTATAGAAGGTAAAACATTCAAGTAAGATGATAGTACGAAATCAATGAATATAAATCAAGACGGGTCATGAGAGTAAGGGCAACATGCTAAAATCCATCTATCTGAAATACACATAATCATAAGCTTTTCATTGTAAGTTTAACATAATGACCCAAGGTTTATAAATACAAAATCATGAGCATGTCATACATGAAAACGTAGTGAAAATTCATAAAATGATCAATGAGTCAAATATGCTATAAAACATAATATCATATAACATGAACATGAGTATCTGAAAACATGTGGAACAATGGGAGGCTTTGTGTTAACTGGCACCATCATGATAAAGCTTACATGATGCGCCAACTATCTCACTTAAGTGGGTAGAGCCGTTCCAAGCTTTCCAAGGCAAGAAAAGATAAAAGGCGTGATATCACTCGTGAGACACTTAGGCTTAAACATGAATACATATACCTATATTGGTACATAGTTGTGAAACTCAGGGTTTGCCTGATTACCTGGCCTACTTGATGCCAGACATTACACACAAAAATATACACATGGCTCATAATCATTATCATGAAAGAATACTTAAAGTTGTATGGGATAGTCGAACCATGAGACCATAATCATAATCATAATCATAATCGTATTAGACATGAGGGAAAATATTCATGAAAGGGTTTCATAGAGTTTGGCTAGGTTGTGTTCTGATGCAACACAGCAAGGTCATTGCTTATGCCTCTAGATAGTTGAGGAAGCACGAGCAAAATTGTCCTACCCATGTTCTAGAGTTGGCCGCAGTGGTGTTTGCATTGAAGATTTGGCGGCTTTACTTATACAGAGTACATGTTGATATCCTCACAGATTATAAGAGCTTGTAGTATTTGTTTCAGCAGAAGGAGTTGAATTTACGCTAGAGAAGGTGGTTAGAATTGCTGAAAGATTATGACATTAGCATTCTATATCATCCGGGAAAGGCAATTGTTGTAGCTAATGCGCTAAGTCGTAAGTCTATGGGTATCTTGAGTCATATTTAGGTCGACAGGATTGAAATGATGAAGGCTCTATGGCAATTGGCTGACGTACAAATTCGGTTACTGGATGCCGAAGATGGGGGTGTTATTGTAAAAAACATAGTAGAATCATCTTTGGTAGCGGATGTTAAGCAATAGCAATATGATGATGCAGAGTTAGTCTTACTGAGAGACAGTATACCAGAACAGAAGTAGAGCCTATTTGATTGTGGACCCCATGGAGTTCTTAGATACTAGGGCCGTCTATGTGTACCTAATGTGGGTGAACTACGAGAACAATTTATGAATAAAGCTCATTATTCTTGATATTTAGTACACCCCATTGCCACAAAGATGTATCGTGACCTGAGGCAACTATATTGGTGGAATGGCATGAAAAAGGACATCACCGGTCTTGTGACTCAATGTCCCAATTTCCAATAGGTAAAGGTTGAGCACCAAAGGCCTGGAGGTTTGGTGCAGGATATAGAAATTCTAGCCTGGAAGTGGGAGGTGATTAATATGGATTTTATTACAGGATTGCCTAGAATGAGCAGCAAGCATGATTCTATCTGGGTAATAGTTGATAGATTAACTAAATTAGCTCACTTCATTCCACTTAAGACCACATATGCTGCAGAGGATTATGCTAGGCTTTATATACGAGAAATAGTTTGCCTACATGACATCCCCTTGTCTATTATTTCCGACAGGGGTGCTCAGTTTATAGAAAACTTATGGAAGTCTTTCAAGAAAGGCCTGGGAACTTAGGTATGCCTCAGTACTGCATTTCATCCTCAGACAGATGGACACGCTGAACGCACCATTCAAATGCTTGAAGACATGTTGTGTGCATGTGTTCTAGATTTTGGTGGAAGCTGGGATGATCATGTTTCCTTGATTGAGTTGGCCTATAATAATAGCTACCAGGAAAGTATTCAGATGGCTCCGTATGAAGCTTTACATGAAAATGCAGGTCACCAGTGGGCTGGTTTGAACTCAGTGAGGCAGAGTTATTGGGGTCATACTTAGTGCAGCAAACTATTGACAAGGTGAAACTTATTAGAGATTGACTTCAGACATCCCAGAGTAAGCAAAAGTCTTATGCAGATGTACACCGTTGAGCGCTGGAGTTTGTTGTTAATGATTGGGTCTTCCTGAAAGTGTCACCTATTAAAGGCGTCATGTGATTTGGCGAAAAAGGCAAGCTGAGTCCTAGATATGTTGGACCCTACAGAGTTATCCGCAAGGTAGGAGAAGTGGCCTACGAGTTGGAGTTGCCACCAAAGTTAGAGGTAGTCCACCCAATATTTCATGTATCGATGTTGCGGAAGTGTACAGGAGACCCAACTCATGTTATGCCTATCGATGATGTCCGATTTATGAGGAGTTGACATACACCAAGGTTCGAGTTTCTATTCTTGACCGACAAGTCAGGAAACATCAAACCAAAGAAGTCGCCTCAGTTAAAGTATTATGGAGAAGTAATAACATCGAGGAAGTGACTTGGGAGGTTGAGGAGGAAATAAAGAATAAATATCCTCACCTATTTACAATGTCGACGTGATGTTAAGGTATGTGTTTGATACTTATTTTGATGCATATTATGTGAAATTAATTTCTATTCAGGGATGAATGTTCCTGGGGGGGGGGGGGGAGAATATAACACCCCAAAACTTTTATTGGTAATTATTTGATGTTTTATTCTAGTTTAGGGAAAGTACGAGTTATATATTGGTCGTAGGTGTCAAGGAAAATGTGTACGATCAGAAAAACCAAAGAGTATGTGAAGTTCATAAGTAAGGATCAACTTTAAACGATCATATCTCCCAATATATAATGAATTCGGAGCCCCACGACCTGTCAAACTAAAGGTAGTTGAGTCTAGTTTTCATAACATCAAACCTCTTGTCAATTGGAGTTCGGAGTAAAACGTTATGAGCATTTTACCGAACCATCGTGAGCAGTGACGCGGGCATGACGCCCTAGCGCCTCCACCGCCCTACCCCTATTTATTTATGTTGTTTGCTGCTCAAATCATATCATTCCTTTCCAAATTCGATCTGCCTGCTTAGGGCACACTTCTCTATATATTTTACAGCCAAAAACTAAGATAAATCAAGGAAAATCATCAACAAAAAATTGAAGCCAAGTGAAGAAGATCATTGCAAAGTTGAAGAGAGGCATCGGTGAGTCTTGTTGCTGCTTTTTGAAGCTTGTTTATGATGTTTTCTTCTTCTTTTACGGAGGAATACTTAGATGAATATATACTACCTTTTGTTAATGGTTGGATTCAAGGGAGGAGGTAAGGATTCTATCCTTTAAACTTACCAAAAATCATAGCTAAAAGCTTGAAAATTGAAAGCTAGGCTAGGTTGTTTTTTTCATGTGTGTTTAGCTGATGTTTCTGCCATACTTTGGGCTGTGAAGCTGCTGTGTTTGCAATCATGTTAAGCTTCCTAGATATTCCATCTTAGTAGGAGTGGAAGACAAGAAAAGGGTTACCATTTCTAGCTATTAAACTTGCAAGAATTTTCTTAGCTAAAACTAGAAGTTGAAGTTGGTTTTGTGGCTCATTTTTTGTGTGTTTTTGGGTGACGTTTTTTCCCCTTTTTATAGGTTGATACAGCTGTGTTTTTCTGGGAATATACTCCTTTTATTCTGGGGAATAATCAGAAGAAAATCTAGTTAATTTGACCATTTTATTTTTCCCTTAAAGACTGCGGAAACAAGTTAAAACAAAGTAATGAAATGTTGTTTTGTATTGTTGTTGGGGCTTCTGTTGGGATGACATTTTGTCTAGTAAATTGGCTCAAACCAGGCTTTTTACATGAGTATAACTTCAAGGAATTGAAGAATACTAAACATGGGTTGTTGGATGACAAAAGCGATTAAGGAAAGCTCGTCGTAACAAGGTATGTAAGGAGCCCCGTCTATCATTCTTTCAAGCACAATTCTTGTGATGTGAATCAATGAGATAACAACCTTTTTAAAAGTCCTTAGGCAGTATGTTAAGATTCATGTAAGCTTTAAAGTCCCATGTTTTATTTAGGTTAAATGTTAAGATTATGCCTAGCCGAAGGGAGATACCTAAAGTATGATATTGTGTTGATTGTTGTCATAGTTGTACATTGAGTTGGAGACCCCCTCAGCGTGGGCATTGTTAGCTGGTCCTTACTGTATGTCATGTGTATATATATGTGATGTTAAATGTGTTTAAAGGTCTGGTTGCTATCTAAAATTGGTGAAAGAGCCGAGATGAGGACATGTAAATGATTTTAAGCCACGTTAAGACGTCGCAAGATATTGAGGGTAAACGAGCTTACCAAATTAGGATTACCTGGTTATGGTTGTACCTTATCTTATGTGTATGTTATTAAATCTTTCAGGCCAAGGGGAGATTTCATAATCCCTTTCCCTTAAGCCAAACGACAAGCTAGAGGGCTTCTAAGCTCTAAAGTCCCGTGGAGACGATCTACAAATTTTGTTGAAACTGTTAAGTTATCTGTTGTTCCTTATGACTCATACAAGTTCTTACTACATGCATTTAAGTTCTACTTTTTAGCTTTGAATTTTATATGTACTCAGTTCCAGTTATGCATTATGAAGGAGGCTTATGCAAGCTACATGTTTAGTATTCATCATTTCTATGTTGTATGTATTGAGATAGTCCAGTATTGAGCCATATCGGCTCCATTTATGATTTTGTCTAATCTTTATTGAGTTTACCCCACTGTGTTACACTGGCTGTAGATCTTATTGATTTTACCCCGGTGTGGTACACCGGCTGGACGGAGTTTACCCCGGTATGGTACGCCGGCTGGAGGCATTTTTATTTTTACCGCGGTATAGTACACCGGCTGGAGGCATTTTCATTTTTACCCTAGTGTGGTACACTGGCTGGACAGATTGTATAGATTTTATGGTCGGCTGTCTGCTGGCATTTCAGTTATAGTCTTTGTTGTGCATTAGATGGTTTCATTTATACTTCAAAAATGAGTTATTGTCAGGTTTCTGTTTTCAGAATTTCAGGTTGTTACTACTCCTTCTTCCAGGCCTAGTTATCATTTTTATCTTACTTGTTTACAATTTTCAGCCTTACATACCAGTACATTTTATTCGTACTGACGTCCCTTCATCTTGGGATCTTTCCCGCAATTGTGCTACAGCCACAGGCCGAGGCTCAGATCAACAAACGTAGTAGGAGCCAAATTTCTATAGAATAGTGGTATGCTCCTCTCTTCCAGGAGCCATGTCCTGGTGTGGACTATTTTCAATTTTGTATAAAGCATGGGTAGGCCGAGGCCCTGTCCCATGCATTTTAGTTTGTTTACTCTGTAGAGACTGATGTGGACTAGTTTGTTCAGTAGTATGGGTTATGTAGTCGTATTGATTTTTCATTGCTTTGTTTAGCTTTGTTGTAGCCTTGTCGGCTTTTCAGGTTGCATATTTATAATTGTCAAGGCATTATTTGCCCAGTATTTATCCTGGTTGGTTGTGACAGGTGGCTTGGTCATCCTTAGTGTTACATTTATAGATATTATATAGTTGGCTTCTCGATCGACCATGAATCGAGTGCTAGTTGCGCCAGACCCTAGTTCTGGGATGTGACAATATGAGAATATCGTCTATGAAGACAATCACGAACATATCCAAATACTTCTTGAACACCTTATTCATCAAATCCATAAAGGCTACAGGAGCATTCATTAGCCCAAAAGAAATGACTAAAAATTTCATAATGACCATATCGAGTTCTGAAATTTGTCTTCGGAATGTCGCTCTCCCTAAATCTAAATTGGTAATAGTAGGATTTGAGGTCTATCTTCGTAAAGAATTTAGCACCCTGAAGCTGGTCAAACAAGTCATCAATCTTGGTAAGAAGATACTTATTCTTGATTGTTACCTTGTTCAATTGTCGATAATCAATGCACATCCTAAGGGAACCATCCTTCTTCCGAACAAAGAGAACTGGAGCACCCCATGAAGACTTGCTAGGCTTGATGAAACCCTTATATAAGAGATCCTTCAACTACTCTTTCAACTCCTTTGGCTCAGCTAAAGCAATTTTGTTTGCAGGAACGGATATAGACTGCGTATCAGGGAAGAGGTCAATAACAAATTCAATCTCCCGCTCGGGAGGGACTCTTTGTAGATCATTTGGGAACACCTCCAGATACTCATAGACAACACGAACTGACTGAGGAGTAGGGTTTTTTTTAATAGAATCCTTAACCTGAACAAGATGGTATACACAATCCTTAGAGATCATCTGTCTGGCCTTAAGATAAGAATAAAAGCGACCTACAGGCACAACTGAACTACCCTTCCACTCTAGGACTGGTTCACCCGGAATCAAGAGCTCTACCATACGAGTCCTACAATTGAATGATTCATAACAAGCATGTAACCAATCCATACTGACTATAATATCGAAATCGGTCATGTCTAACTCTACTAGGTCGACTGAGGTGACTTTTTGAAGGAATGAGATCGGGCAATTTTGTATATCCATCGAGATATAACTGACTCACCAATTGAAGAAGAGACTGAGAAAGGGTGTGACAAGGTCTTGATATTGCTCAAACCACACTTCCAATTGATGTATAAAGCAGACGTTGTCAATAAAGAACCCAACTTAGAGGTTGGGGTCGATCCCACATGAAATATGGAAGATCTAGACTACAACCGGTAGATGAACTTGTATGGTAATTACTTCACAATGAGGGGAATTCTAATAAAAATCAATAATAGAAATAAGCAGCAGTCAAGATTATATTTGTGAATGAATAATTAAAGGATAACTAGGTTTTGTGTTCCCCATGGGTTCATAACAACTTTGGTTATACACTCGTGAGTTTTACCAATACTTACTTACAGAACTGATAACTTAGGTTCATTCAAACGATCGACCAATCCCTTTTGAATGACTATCCTCATTTACTCGACCAAGTCTCATGAGTTCTGCAAACTAACTGTTATCACTAAGTTCCAGAATAACTATCCTGTGACCACAACTCAAGTTAATACAATCATCATTAAGATCAAGGCTTTGTTGTAATTCTCTTTTTCTAATTTCTGCCTCTTCGACCAAAGCAAGTAAAAAATTCAGGCACTTCCTATCGTTGCGCACTGCTAAGAATCGTTAAAGATGAAGAGACCACAATATAAGTAATTAGTATTGGTTTTAGACTCACTTTCCCCGACCCTAACTTTTTATTCCACCATGGTTCCCACAACCCTAGCTATGGAGGTTTTAGCCTCTAATAGTTGTAAGATTGTGAATTGTGCTCGTGATTTAAAACATAAAACAATACTTACAAAGATGATTGAGAAAAACAATTCTGTCAATTAAACCACGAAATCTTGAATAACAGGTAGCAAGAACAAGATGAATTCAAGAAAAAGGTTGATCACTAGGTTGAACCAACTCAATTCTCACTTCCAACGATGTAAAATTGTTTACTACAATGTTTTCCTACTAGAATTAAGTCTATTCGTCATCCTCTTCTCTGAAAAATAAAACATAAAAAGTATTTATATAGACACAAGAATACTTTTCCTAAACTAACAGGACTGCTTTTCATATATACACCCGATTTCGTCACAGGTCCACCCATGAATCATAGGGGCTTCTCACGGACTATGATAGCTACTCGTGGCTTGAAGTGTTAGCTGAATTTTGGCTAAGTGTTGGGCCAAGGTATGATTCGTACCGACATGCTATGACTCATACATTGCACCCATGGCTTGATCCTGATACTTTGAGCATTGTCTAAACTTCACCACGACCGGTTATGGTACGACTCGTACCTCCTTCTCACGGGTCATATGGTGCTCTCATACGGAGAATCAGCCTCCTGTGCAGTTCTTCTCGATTTCATCATGAATGGATTCCCATGACACGTACCACCATGGTACGATCCGTGACAAGTCTCATAAGATCAGTCTTCTAGGTTAAACTATCAGCTTCTTATCAAGGCCCTCAGTACGACTCGGAGGTCCATCCTACGGATCATACTGTGGACTGCACTTTTTGCCTTTTTTTCCCACGTTTATCTTCCTTTTTCCATTTATTGTTCCAACACCCATTTAGCCTGAAATCAAAGAAAAAATGCCTCATATTCACATAAACACACCTAAGTTCATGCTATTTTCTTAGTTTTGAGTGTCAATAGTGTTTTAAATCCGTAACACATTGATCTTGGGCAGATTTATATGCCCAAGTGATACTCAAACGTATCATTTTTACCTTGTTTGTTGTGCAATGTGTATATAATATCATATAATTGGTAATAAAATGCGAATTTATACAAGCATTTGTTTTGCAGGTAAATGTGATTTTTAGGAGCTAAAATGCACGTTGGAACTATGTCAGAGTTGGACTGGGATGCGAGCGTGGAAAAGACCCTGGAATGCATATTTTATAGGGGCTCCGCGATGGAGCGTGCCACGCTACCATCGCGGTAGCACACTGCCTGGACATGAATTAAAATGGCAATTTCCAGTGTGCCTGCGCGTCAGCTCCGTGGCACGGAGAGAGGCCTCCGCTATGGCCTCCGTGTCACGTTGAGGTTGATTTACCGGACCTTGGAAATTCCAGTGAAGGTCCGCGTCCACGCCGTGTCACGGAGGCAGTGCTCCGCGTTGGCCTCCGTGACACGTTGCTTGTTATTCCGGGAAATATTTCCCACTAGTATAAATAGCACACTTAGGTTTATTTTAATTTTTTTTTAGTTTTTAGACTGAGTTCAGAAGTGGAGAGCAGGAACGTGGGTTAGTAGCAGTTGAAGATTGAAAAAGCTAAGGGATTTCTTCTCTTCCTTTCTTCTTTCTATCAATTGTTCGTATGATTTACACTCATTTTAGGATGATCAATCCAAGAATGAGTGGCTAATTCTCTTCCTTGCTGAGGTTTTGAACATGTGTCATGAATTCTGATTATAATTGATATGGTTTTATTCTTCTTCTTTAATGTTGTTCTATTAATTCTTGTTCTTACTGCATTAGTGATTGGCCAACATTAATGTATATCTAAAAAGTCCAATTTCACTCGGAAGAGCAAGAAATTGGAAAGTTGTGAATTAATAGGGTATTGTTCTTAACTTGATTTGGGAAAATTGGGTTTTGATGTGCTTTCCTGATAGAAATATACTTGAAAGCCGTATTAGTCAATTTAGGAACCGGAATTGTAGTGCTAGGTCATAAATTGCATTTGATCACAGAAATGTAGACGGATGGTTTATGATTCTAAAGTGAAATTAAATACGAGAGTTTTAATTTCTAGGCAAATGTTCTTGGCTAGCAACATGAAGAAGAGAATTAACCAAAATTATCATGATTATTAAGTTCATTACTTTTTCTTAACCTTGGCATGTTCATATCCATTGTCTGAATTCACAAGTAAATAGTGTTATTAGTTGTAGTATATATAGTTTAGAAACCAAAAACTCAAGTAACTCTTGGTTACGTTGTTGTTAGCATAATTAGAAGTTAAATACGAATATAGTAAACTAGGCAATTTTACATATCTTGAGCCTCCTTGGATCGATACTTGGCTACTTAGCCACTTTATTACTTGTTTGACCAGGTGCACTTGCGTGTCGGTTTTTAATATAAATTACCAACCCGAGTACAAGACCGAGCAAGTTTTTGGCGCCGTTGCCGGGGAGGCTAGGCGATTTGTAAAATTGTGTTTAGTGTAAATTTACTGTATTTGTATTTTTATTTTCTTAAGTGTTAACAACTTGGTCTTAGCCTGTATTTTGCGGATTTTGTTTCTGTGAACACTGGCAAGGGACAAAGAGCTGGTGGAATCTTACTTAGAGCCTGAACGTGAGTTTCATAGCCAACATAGAGAAGCTCTTCGAAAGAAGCTGCAGTTGCTTAAACAGTCTATGATAGAGCAACAAAATCCACCAATTGTTAGGGCAGTTTTAGTGCCCGATGAAGCAGCAGCAAGGCCGGTTCGCGAGGTGGCAATCCCACACGCTAATAATGTCCATTCTAGCATTCGCAAACCAGAGCCTGGAGGGAGGTTTGAATTAAAGCAGAATATGGTGCAACTTTTGCACACAAGCGGGCAATTTACCGGTCTCCCTCACGAAGATCCACAACAACATCTCCAGAACGTTTTGGAGATAAGTGACACTTATATACCCGCTGGAGTGTCACCTGATTATGTTCGGCTCACCTTATTTCCATTTTCCTTACTTGGTGAAGCCAAGAGGTGGTTAAAAGCTGAACCACCCAATTCTATATCAACGTGGGATGATCTTGCACGGAAGTTTTTGATCAGATTTTTCCCTTCTGGTAAAACAGCCAGGCTTAGGAGTCAAATCCTAAGTTTTAAACACAGGGAGGGAGAAAATCTTTATCAAGCCTGGGAAAGATTCAAATCCATGTTGCGGGACTGTCCTCACCATCATCAGTCCAATGAGGTGTTGGTACACACATTTATTGAGGGTTTGGAACCCCACACTAAAATTCTGTTAGATTCAGCAGCTGGAGGGCAAGCGCTGGAGAAGACATATGAGGAGCTGTACACTTTGCTCAACCGAATTTCACAAGGCAATCCAGAATGGAATGCAGATTCTTCAAGAGGTGGAGCAAGGAAAGCAGCGGGAGTGCTTGAAGTGGATGGATTCACAGCTATCGCTGCACATATAGCTTCTTTGCAAAATCAGTTAAACACTCACTTCAGCAATATAAATTTGAACCAGCCTTCAGCTTCAGTCAATGCAGTTCAACAGATGTGGTGTGAAGTGTGTGGTAGTAGTGAGCATTCAGCTGAATGATGTGGTGCAAATCCTGATTCTGTTAACTTTGTGGGCAATGCACAGAGAAATCAACAGCAGTTTGGTGGTGGCTACAACTCAAATTGGAGGAACCATCCGAATTTTTCGTGGGGTAGCAACAATCAACAAGGCCAAAGTTCAGGGCAGGGTATGCACAGAAACCAAGGAGGGCAACAAAATTATCAAGCTCAATTCAGAAATCACAATGCCCCTCCTCCACCACCATCACCGACAATTGAGGAGATGTTCAAAACCATGATCGCTAATCAGGCACAATTGCAGGCTGACTATGTCAAATTGGCAGCCGAAGTGAAGAATAATCAATTGGCGACCAAGGCTCTTGAATATCAGTTTGGGCAGTTTGCTAGTGCCCAAAATACTAGACCCAGAGGAGGACTACCTAGCGACACGGATCCAAATCCGAAGTAGGTAAAAGCAGTGACCACGAGAAGTGGTTTACAGTTGAAGGAGGTGGAACCTGAAAGACCGCCTCAAAAGTCAGGAGCAGCAGATGTTGAGGGAGAGCAAATTTCAGATAAGGGGAAGACTAAAGAAGCTGAACCAGCAAGGCCTCCACCCCCGTTCTCTCAACGACTTAAGAAACACAAGGAGGAGGCGTGTTTCCAGAAATTCATGGAGGTACTTAAACAGGTACATGTTAACTTACCTCTTGTTGATGTCTTGCAGGGAGTGCCAAAATATGTGAAGTATATTAAAGACATCGTGGCTAACAAAAGTCGTTTGACTGAGTATGCCACGGTAGCTTTAACGGAGGAATGCACTTCCCGTATTCAGAATAGGTTGCCCACAAAACTGAAAGACCCTGGAAGTTTTACTATCCAGCTTACTATTGGGCAAAGTATCCGAGCGCGTGGATTATGCGACTTGGGGGCAAGCATAAATCTGATGCCATCTTCGGTATTCAGAAAGTTAGGTCTAGGGAGTCCTAGACCTACAACGGTAATCTTGCAGCTAGCAGACAGGTCTTTAGCTAAGCCGGATGGCATTGTTGAGGATGTGTTAGTGCAAGTAGGCTCCCTCATTTTTCCGGTCGATTTCATTGTTCTGGACCTTGAACCAGATGCTGAAGTCCCATTTATTTTGGGACGACCCTTTTTGGCAACCGGAAAAGCATTAATCGATGTAGCTGCGGGTCAACTCACGATGCGAGCACATGACAAGGTCAAAGTGTTCGACATGTACAAGGTACCTAAGCTCCCGACTGTGTATAAGGATCTCTCGGTGATCAACGTGATTGATCATGGGAATGCTAATGGAATGAGTGATTCCCGAGAGTTACTAGGTAGGCCACCGGATAAGGTTGAGAACTACTGGGGGGATGACCATGATCAGGACAAATCATCCATCTCCCTAGTAGATAAATGAGCTTAAAGGATGTCGATCCGCGACGGTAAATCAGGCGCTGCACGGGAGGCAACCCGTGAAAAATATTTTCTTTCGTTCTTTTTAGTGTAAATAATTTTTATTTTTCTTTTTCTTTTCTTGATTTGGTTTAGATTTTCATTTTAGTTAATATTTTTATTTTAGTTAGGGAAATCTATTAATTTAACCAATTTTTGTTTAGTGAGGTGATTTTCAGGTATAACGGAGAAAATATACATGGAATCGAGAAAATGAGGCGAGGTATGAAAATTAAATTTATTGGTGAAACAGAGCACTGGCGCGTTGGCGCCGTGTCACGGAGGCAATGCTCCGCGTTGGCCTCCGTGACACGTTGAAGGCAAAATCCAGATTTTTCAAAAATCCAGTAAGCCAACGCGTTGGCTTCGTGTCACGGAGGAGGGGCTCCGCGTTACCCTCCGTGACACGTTGCCCCTTATCCAGTGCCGGGTCACACCGGGTTTTCGGGTGACCCGCTTGTTTTCTTTAAATATAACCCCGATTTTCGCCCAATTTTCCCCATTTCCCTCTTCCCTCCGCGACCAAACACCCATTTCCCCCTCCCCAAGCAACGTGCCACGTTAATAGGCAAGGAAAAATGTCAAGTTTCTTCGGTTCTTCAATTCTAAGGTATGTTTTCATCGTCTATCTCAATTTTTTGGTGATTGTTGTCAAATTTGGGCATGTAAGGTGAGATATATCACCCTAGGTAGAAATTAAACATGATGTTGAATTATTTTGTGATTGATTATGTTCGGATTGTTGTATTTGGCGTTTGAACTTGTCGATTATGTAAATAATTCAAATTTGATTGTAGAACTCTATTCTAGGGCTTGGGTTGTTAAATTTGACTTGGGGAACTTGATTGTTTGGTGAATTCGATGCCGGGGTGTGTTTATTATTTGAGATAAGTCGTGGTAAATATTGTGTAAATGTTAAAAGATGACTAATTCTCGAATTTTTGTGGGAAAATGCCTAAAATGTGTGAATTGGTTAGATTGTTTAGATTAACTTGTATATAAAATGTTTTTATTGTTGTTTTCATTTTTGTTGTTGTTTTTGTTGCATGTGCGATGGTTGAATTGTTATCGATAGTAGGATTGGGAATTAGTTGTATGAAGTCTGAGTAGTACGCTAACCGTTATGCTGTCGAAATTTTGTTGCGAACACACTAAGCAATAGGTGTATAGTTGTTTGTGTTTGGGGTTGTAAATAGAGCTATCCTTGCTGTAATTTTGTAAATATTGTTATGGACTAAGTGTGGGGTAAATTTTGGGTAACCCGACCTTAGCCGAAGCTAACAAGTTTTTAGCTTAACGTTGTGCTTGTTTGTGTAAATTGACAGGTACAATGGCTAGCAGACAAGACAAAGGCAAGGGTGCTTCTACCTCAGGCACCGGACGGAAAAGGATGAGACTGGGTACTGCAGTCCCTGCTGCACCTGCTGTTCCGCGCGGCCAACACCGCCGATACGGAATGAGATGGGTCAATGATGAAGGGAAGAAATGGTACGCGAAGCATAAAGAAAACAAGTACTTCCCCGAGGAACATATTGCAAGGGAACCACTCGCACAGGAGTTCCCTGGCATTGTACAGAGATTTGAGGCAGCTGGGCTAAGCTTTATTTTTCAGGAGCCCAAGGAGTGCAACCTTCACTTGGTCCAGGAATTTTATGCAAATTGGAACCCGGCCATCAGAAGCCACACTATTAAAATCAGAGGGCAGATTGTCACTCTGGAACCCCAACAACTGAATGCCATCGTTGGAGCGCGGGACACAGACGCCCATGTTCTCCGCCGGCTAAACATCACCCCACCGTACGCCGACATCAGACGTACGTTGTGTGGGGCTCGATCCATAGCCCGATGGAGTAGACACAAGGAGAGGGGTTACCATCAGACTCTGCCCTATTCGCAGATGAACGGGGAGGCCAGAATCTGGCTAAAAATTATATGTTCGTGTTTGATCCCAGGGGTCCATATGACAGATGTGACCCAGGACCGTGTCTGCTTGGTGTATGCCCTTATGAAAGGGCTCGAGATTAATGTGGGGGCGGTCATAATATCTGCCATGAAGAGAGCCAGACTGCATCAAGGCCACAGATACGGGTTTGGCGGACTCATCACCACCTTCCTCCGAGGCCTCGACATTGAGGAAGAAGCCTTGGATTATATTCCGCAGTTGGAGCGGAGGGCCCTCGACGTGACAAAGACTAAGGCCCCCGACACTACACACAGACCTGTATTGACTTTGGGCGAGCGACATGCTCGTGACGATTAGTACATGGCCTGTATGTTTGGCATGCAGATGCTGCAGCTACGGATTGGTGGGAGACCAGCCACCGAGGAGGAATTATGGCAGTTGGAGCTGGACTACCCCTTTGGCGAGAACGCGAGAGCCTTATGTAAGGTGGGGCCAGCCTTTGTGGAGCCGACAGATGACGATGTCCCTACTGATGAGGAGACACGTTGTGAGGACTCCTATGTGGAGTCCGATGACGACGATGGAGCTGATTCAGATATGGGCGACGAGGCCGCAGCACCGGATGAGGAAGTCGAATATTTTGACTGAGCAGGGAGTTCCACCACCCAAAATTTTGTGCTTTGTATTGTTGTGAACACTGGGGACAGTGTTCGATTTATGTGTGGGGTGGGGAGTAGTTAGGTGCTGGGACATAGGCTCTAAACTGCTGTATATCTTTCCTTGATGTTTATGTATATTTGTGCTTTCCCTGTGGTGAACTGATTTGCGATGTATGTGCATATATTTGTTTTGTGGCTGATGATGTGTGTTTTTAAAGTATGGTTGCCATTGTAAATATTTTGTAAATTTTGTAAATAATTTTTTTTCTCTATCGACATGATCGATATTTTTCAAAATTTTTGCGAAATTATTTTGCACTTGTAAATATTTTCTTTCTATCGAAATGATTGATGTGTTGCAAAATTTTTTCGATTTTATTTTTGTTGGGTTTCTCGGAGTTTGTTTTCGATTCTTTTACCGAGAATAGTCCCATTGAACCGATGTCATAGTTAGTGACCGTTCCCTATGATGGATGGATGACGACCGTCTTAAGGGAAATGTAGTCGGTAGGAGTAGGATTTTTAATTGATTTTTTTTTAGTTTTTCTTTGGTGGATTGCATCAATGAACTGTAGTTGCTTATGGTTGCTAAAATTTCATTGCGTGTTGTAATTGATGTTCAAAAATGTGAAAGTGATTCGTTTGAAAGCATGCAATTCTGTAAATATGTTGAGTTACCTAGGCTATAGAATTTGGTTCAGTATGATTGAGGCTTAATCTTGAATTCATGTAATTGACTAATTAAAGAGTCTGTGAATGTATCTTGATTCGAGCATGTGCATGAAGTGTGAAGTGAGGTTTTGCTATTCCATGTCATTGTGAATTGTCTAGAACTTGCCTGGTGTGTATACAAAACGAAATGAAGGAGGTGTAGTGTTGGAAAGGATGTAGGCATTTCTTTGTTTTAACCGATAGTTTCCATTTTTTCTTGTCAAATTCTACCTCTTTATATGTTGTATACCCTAGTCAGCCCGTTGAGCCTTTAGCCGATTTCTTTCTTTTGTCCAAAATTGTATTAACTAAGCTTTATTCCTTCTTTTCATTAGCCTTAAAGTCTATAAGAAGCTCTTAAGCGCTTACAAAGAAAAGAAAATGTTTCCCAAAGTGTTAAAGAGTGAAAAGAGTGAAAAGAAAAAGAAAAGCAAAGTGAGGAAAGAAAAGATGACGTTGAAGAGGCACTTGTTGTAATTAATTGATAGTGAGGGTACTTGAAAACCCTCTATTTTGAGTCAAGTGTGGTTGATGAAATGGGCTGTATGAAAGTAAACTAGCATGGATGGAAGAAAAAGAGAAAAGAGAGGAACAATGTCCATGAGTCGATGGGAATGAGTTGAAAAGGCGCTTAAGGATGCTAGCGACTATTATTGGCTAATCCAATATATATATACTAGATCCATAGCCCCGTTACAACCCATTAAAGTCCTACGTGATCCTATATTGCATTTCTTTATATTAGTGGAGTAATACACTAAGGGCAAGCCTATGGGTCATGACATGATGCATGTGAATTCTTTTGGGAGAGAGAGTGAAATTAATTTTTATATATGCCCCTACTTGCATGTTTGTGTGTTGCATGAACGTAAAGGGGAAGTTCTCTCGAGTTGTGAGGGCACATGCTTGATGAAAGATTGATTTTCGTGTCGGATTTCTTGATTAGCTGATTTGCATGAGTTTGCCGATATCAAGAATCAATTCTTAAAGTCTAGGAAGCCTTGATGTATTAAGGATCATCGTATTGTACGACCAAGCATGTTTTCTTGATGATTTGCAAAAATTGAATAATCGGTATGACCGTAGCGTAAATTGTTGCACAATAGTGACGAAGGTTGGGATGTAATTTGCATGATTTGTGTATGTGTTGTTCGAGGACGAACAAGGATTTAAGTGTGGGGTAAGTGATCTTGGGTAGTTTTATATGCCCAAGTGATACTCAAACGTATCATTTTTACCTTGTTTGTTGTACAATGTGTATATAATATCATGTAATTGGTAATAAAATGCGAATTTATACTAACCAACATGATTAGCATTTGTTTTGCAGGTAAATGTGATTTTTAGGAGCTAAAATGCATGTTGGAACTATGTCGGAGTTGGACTGGGATGCGAGCGTGGAAAAGACCCTGGAATGCATATTTTATAGGGGCTCTGCGATGAAGCCGTGCCACGCTACCATCGCGGTAGCACACTGCCTGGACATGAATTAAAATGGCAATTTCCAGTGTGCCTGCGCGTCAGCTCCGTGGCACGGAGAGAGGCCTCCGCGATGGCCTCCGTGCCACGTTGAGGTTGATTTACCGGACCCTGGAAATTCCAGTGAAGGTCCGCGTCCACGCCGTGTCACGGAGGCAGTGCTCTGCGTTGGCCTCCGTGACACGTTGCTTGTTATTCCGGGAAAAATTTCCCACTAGTATAAATAGCACACTTAGGTTTATTTTAATTTTTTTTTAGTTTTTAGACTGAGTTCAGAAGTGGAGAGTAGGAACGTGGGTTAGTAGCAGTTGAAGATTGAAAAAGCTAAGGGATTTCTTCTCTTCCTTTCTTCTTTCTATCAATTGTTCGTATGATTTACACTCATTTTAGGATGATCAATCCAAGAATGAGTGGCTAATTCTCTTCCTTGCTGAGGTTTTGAACATGTGTAATGAATTCTGATTATAATTGATATGGTTTTATTCTTCTTCTTTAATGTTGTTCTAGTAATTCTTGTTCTTACTGCATTAGTGATTGGCCAACATTAATGTATATCTAAAAAGTCCAATTTCACTCGAAAGAGCAAGAAATTGGAAAGTTGTGAATTAATAGGGTATTGTTCTTAACTTGATTTGGAAAAATTGGGTTTTGATGTGCTTTCCTGATAGAAATATACTTGAAAGCCGTATTAGTCAATTTAGGAACCAGAATTGTAGTGCTAGGTCATAAATTGCATTTGATCACAGAAATGTAGACGGATGGTTTATGATTCTAAAGTGAAATTAAATACGAGAGTTTTAATTTCTAGGCAAATGTTCTTGGCTAGCAACATGAAGAAGAGAATTAACCAAAATTATCATGATTATTAAGTTCATTACTTTTTCTTAACCTTGGCATGTTCATATCCATTGTCTGAATTCACAAGTAAATAGTGTTATTAGTTGTAGTATATATAGTTTAGAAACCAAAAAGTCAAGTAACTCTTGGTTACGTTGTTGTTAGCATAATTAGAAGTTAAATAGGAATATAGTAAACTAGGCAATTTTACATATCTTGAGCCTCCTTGGATCGATACTTGGCTACTTAGCCACTTTATTACTTGTTTGACCACGTGCACTTGCGTTTCGGTTTTTAATATAAATTACCAACCCGAGTACAAGACCGAGCACACATCAACACCCTCAACGTAAGACCTTTTCATGTCCTTAGGAAAACAAAAAGAAAAACTAAACACGACACTCAACTAGAAAAAAAACATAAGACACCTATAGCCAAAACTCAAACATATTTGTGCACTCTATATACAAACTCTATTGACCCTTCCTCTTGAAACATCATCAGCTAATGTATTAAAAGCAACATCAAAACATCATATTATGGATCAAGACATGTCATCTAGCTATTAACAAGCAATCAAGTCATCACCTACGCGTTTCACACAGACCAATGGTAAAAGCAAACACAATCCATGTACCCTCACAAGAAATGAAGTCCCCTCTCTAGTATGACGTATCAAATGAAACATGGGACTAAGAAAATGAAGCATTCACTCTCTCAAAGAACTGCAAGTATTATGCATCAGATATTATAGGCTTGTCCTTATTTTCTCTGCTTTGATTATTTAGATGGTCAAATTAAGATCGCGATAGGACTTGATATGGACTGTAATGTAGGCTTAGAGATGAACATGATAAAGGTTAAAGATTTTATGAGTGACTATCCCTTCCTTGGCACCACATTCATTGGCTACACCATTCTCCTATTTCACCCTTCATTCTTTTTTTCTTTCTTTATTCCCATTTTAACAATATTTTCATGGATGAGGTGATTTTTTACATTTTTCAACACTTTCAAGCTATTTTGAATTTTTCTTATTTTTTCTCAATATTCTCAACTTTTCATCTTTTTACTTTTTCACCTCATCATACCTTTTTTAACCATTTCTTTTCTTTCCTTTGCTCCCGCTCCCACCATTTATTCACCCCTACTCTAGCCACCCTCAACTTAAGCATTTTGCTTATGTTGAGGTTCACAATATCTAAGGATGGACCAGGGCTAAATAGGTTCATTATAAACAAATAGGTACTGTTAACAGGTAAATCAAAGGAATATGGTCTATTAAGTCTTAAACTTGGGATCAAGGGATTCATGAAACTTTGGTAGGGCAATATAGCCATAAAAGTGAGCTAACAAAAAAATGGCCTATGATCATATCCTAACCAACCAACCTCAACCTATACAGAGACCAACCAGGTAAGTTCTCGATCTTCAACAACATACCGCAATAAATACTAAGAGCTCACTCGCACATGGTACATGAATTATTTTTACTTTACCTATCTGGTTCATACATGGCTTAACAAGAATAGCACTATTAATAACTAAATGACATAAAATGATCCACTGAAATCATGCATTATTGTCAAAAATACATAGCAAATTTTTTTAAACAGGGTCAATTTTTCAAAAACAACAAAAGTAGTGCATATCCATTGCCTGAGTATTCCTAATTTACTTTCTAATCAAACAAAAATCACTACTAAAAACAAAAAATCCTAACACATGTCGTTCTACTAGATAGCATGCCTGAGGGAAAAGAAACACGCAAGAAAAACCCTCAAATGAACAAAAATCTACAAAAAATACAAGTACACCCCCTTTTTAAAAAATAAGCTTCGTCCCCAAAGCATAAAATATAAGCATGAAGGGAAAAGGGACATACCTATGGCTACTCAAGCTTCGTCTTTGTCATCTTACGAAGGTGGTACCTCCAAGGTAGTCATGACGCTAGTGGTGACCAGTGCACTCAATGGTGTAATAATTGGGGTAGTGGTCCCCCCCCCCAAGTGAATACAACCGTTTGAATGACCTCTGTGGTAATCGGGGCTGAAGGTGGCTCATTCGAAGGGTCATCGCCACTAGAAAGCTCGGGCTGAGCTGTGGTGGAGCTTCCCGCTCCTCTTACTCTCTCATGCAACTCAGTCATATGCTTTTTATGAGCCCCGTATACTCTCCGCTCTAGCCCGTTTGCGCTCTGTCTTCTCCTTCTTTTTCTTGTTTCTCAAACTCTCCTCAACAACATCTTCAGCAGCTCTCTTCTTGCCTTTATCACCGACTGCAGTTGGCCCCCAGTATGCTGAAAAATTAATATCCTCCTCAAGCTCTACATCTATGTCCAAAAGAGTGGGGGCTGCTATAAAAGTTGGTTTCCATAAAGACAACTCAACCACATGGCTCTGAAGAGCCCCTAACTCAGCACGGAGATTGCTGGTGTCTGAGTGCTCTACCATCCTCATGTTAAATCTGCTCTTAAAACTATCCAGGCGGGCATGAAGAGCCTGAGCTGGTGCATCAATCTTGGATTTGACCCATGGCTTTACATGCTCCATCATTTCCTGAATTTTGTGCTCGGCCATGGCCAATATCTTGGCTAGCTTCTAGAGGAAATCCTGTCGTACCAAGATGTACCCTGATGGAGTATGAGTATGCACACTGGGCAACGGTGTAGTTGAGGTGTTGGGAGCTGACTCTTAATGACCGGCATCTGTACCCGGTGTCTCGCTCTGCTCCCGAGTACTGGGGGAATTCACCTGTACGTCCCCTGCTGGGATAGCTGTAGGCATCCTGGATCTACTCACTGGGTTTATCTCATCCCGGATAATGCCTTTGTCTGCAATTCTTTCTCCTCCGATCAATCTCTCATCACCCCGATGAACACTCGCCATCTTGCACAAACTATATACAAGGATCGGGAATGAAATAGTAGTACTTACTTACATTTCCCGATCTCGTATCTCTGTAGCTATGATCCTTGGGATGTTAAGAGGGTAGAGAAACATGAGGCATGCCACCAAAGCCTCTCTATCAGCACTCAACGTGTTATCATTGACTGTGGGTGCTAATCGATGTATCACCAATGTCCAACAGGCCTTTGCGATGAAGTTCAATGAGTTATTTGTCACCTGCTTGCCACCATAATCCACTCAGCCTCATCCTTGTTCTCAGTTATCACTTCTGCTAACCATTGCAGTTGCCTCTATCAATCACCCCTACTCAGACTCCTAATATGCTTCATCACCTCAACCTTGTAATCATACCCTGGGGTTATTCTTGTTAGTCTAAATTGAGGTCCATATAACATCAGTGTAATAGTCCAATCAGATACATCTACTAGTCGCCCTCGAACTAGAACACTCTCGAAGCAAGGCTTCTCCTTTATCTTTTGCCCCTCCTTTGCTTTCTCCTCCATTGTGGATAGGTAGTTGGCGTAGAACTCCCTGATGATCTCCTCAGTGTATTATGAAGGGGTCTTGGCCATCCACTCTAGCCCATAGAAGCTAAAAATATGCTTCATCTCCTCAACTTCATTCAAGGAATTAGTAAGGATCTGCGGTTCTTCTTAGATCCTTCTTTTCGATTTGTTTTTGGCTGTGAGAGCGATGCCTTGTTTATATATCACTTTGGCACCCGACACTCTCCACTACATTGTTCTGTTCTCTCTGGAAGGGGTCTCCTCCTCCACATCTTCATCACTGTTTTTTGCATCATTCTGGTTCCTTTCTGACCCTTCCTCGGTGTTGGTGTCGGTTCCCGACCTTTGTTGTTCCTCTCTAGCTCCCTCTTCCGACTGGAGAGCTTGAGCGGATGTGACTGTGGTTGCTTCATATTGAGCCTCTACTCTTGCCCTAGTGGTTCTTGTTCCATGTGTCTCTGAGGTTTCTACTTGATAATCCTCAAGTGAACCACTAGGTGAATCTCTAGCCTGATCAGACTCTGAGTCCGTTGTTTCATCTATCAATGTCCTGCAGGCTTGTGTTTTGCCTGCCCTGCATTTATATGCCATTGTACCTGGTGAGAAAGATGTTAGCATTCCATTTTTTAAAAAAGAAAAATCAAATAGAAGAAGTTCAGTAGCTCATCACGGTTGCTTAGTACGAGTCATACCTCGAAGGTACGACTCGTGAGAAGCCGTGATGGTGCCCCACGACTTGCATATTTTTAGACGACTCAAGGAGTAACCTACAACTCGTCCCTAGCCCGTAATGACTTTAGCCACAGAGAACTTTTCTAGTGATCTACGAGTGCATCCTATGACTCGTACCATTGAGGTATGAATCGTAGGATGAGTCGTAGGTCAGACTTTCCTTAGAATTTTCTCTGCTTTTCACCACCACTGCTACCACGAGTCGCACTGAGATCTTGTAGTAGCATATTTTTCAACAACCTATTTTTATTTCCCTCCATACTGAGCACACATTGGTTCAATAATTTTGGTTGCCTCCCAAGAAGCGCTTGATTTAATGTCGCGGCACGACGCAAGTGGTCTGGTTACTAAGATTTCACCAAACCATCACTTGAGTTACCTCGAAAGATGCGCCTGATTTAACGTCGCGGCACAACGCAAGTCTCTTGACTACTCAGAATTCATCAAGTGACTCATACTAATCCTCAAGTGCTGAGATCACACTAAATTCCTTTGGTTGCTTCATAGTCCGACAGATGTTGAAAGTGACCTCTTCTTTGTTTAGCCTAAACTTCAACAAAGCAATAGCATATGTGCCTGACACTGCATCAGCCTCCCACGTATGCCAGGCCCTGTATGTTTTTGTCACCCTATCAAGGATAGTGGCTGCTTCCTCCCAGGTGTGACTCATCAATGCTCCGCCTACCAAGGTATCTGCTACAGCCTTGGTGCTATTATTAAGAGACTTGTAAAAGATTTTCAACAAAGTATCATTTGAGATTTTATGGTTCAGGCACTTAGTTAACTTATTTTAGAACCTCAACCAGGTTTCATGAAGTGCCTCCGTCTTAATCTGTTGGAAATTATAGATCTCATCTTTTAACTATAACATCCTTGATGGGGGAATCAAAGAAGGCTTGTTTAAGTTCCCTCCAGTTGGTTATGGAGTCGTTGGACAACTCCGATAACCACAAAGTAGCTTCCCCTTGATAGAGAGAAAGGGAAGAGCCGGAGTCTTATTGCATCCTAGCTTACTCCGGGCAACCTGTATACCTTGCATTACTAGAAAGTTCATCAAGTGCAGGTTGGCGTCATCCCCTGTGTGGCCACTTCATGTTTAGCAATTGAATCATGGTGCTCGTAATGTCAAGTTTTGCCCCAGAAGGCAGTGGTGGTGGCATAATTGCTCCAGTTGACCCAACCTCATTAATATCTGGGTCCTCATCATTGAATAACTGAGGTGGAAAATCTCTAAGCTCGGTTGCCTCTCCCATGTTGACAAGCGTTTACCACCTCATCTCTATCATCACCAACCTACTGAAGTGAGCTAATCGAGCTACCTCGGCTTGCCTAGCTTCTTCAGCTAAGTGGGCTTCTCTCTGCTCAGGGTTTTCCATTCTATGCAGCGCTCGTTCAATTTCGGGATTTAGTGGAACAAGGGGGTCTCCTCTACTCCGAGTACTTGGCATTCACTGGAGGACAACCTATGGGTATCAAAGAAAAACACACAAAAAATAAACATAATTGAGGAAGTAATTACCAAAAAGACAAACACAAGAAAATAACCTAGTCTTAGCCATATTCCCCATCAACCGCGACACTTTTTGATAACGCTTAAACCACACTTCCAACTGAAGTATGAAGTGGATGTTTTCAATAAAGAACCCAACTTAGAGGTTGGGGTCGATCGCACAGGGAACATGGAAGATCTAGATTACAGTCGGTAGATGAACTTGTATGGTAATTACTTCACAATGGGGGTAATTATAATAAAAATCAATAATAGAAATAAGCAGTAGTCAAGATTATATTTGTGAATCAATAATTAAAGGATACCTAGGGTTTGTATTCCCGTTGTGTTCATAACAACTTTGGGTATACACTCGTGAGCTTTAACAATAATTACTTACAAAACTGATAACTTAGGTTCATTCAAACGATGGATCAATCCCTATTGAATGACTATCCTCAATTACTCGACCAAGTCTCATTAGTTTTGCAAACTAACTGTTATCACTAAGTTCTAGATATAACTATCCTACGACCACATCTCAAGTTAATACAATGATCATCAAGATCAAGGTTGTGTTGTACTTCTCTTTTCCTAATCTCTACCTCTTCGACCAAAGTAAGTAAAGAATTCAGGCACTTACTAACATTGCGCACCGCTAAGAATCATTAAATATGAAGAGACCACAATATAAGTAATTAGTACTTATTTTAGACTCAATTTGTGCAACCCTAACTTGTTATTCCATGGTTCCCACAATCCTAGCTATGGAGGTTTTAGCCTCTCATAGTTGTAAGATTGTGAATTGTGCTCATGATTTAAAACATAAAACAATACCTACAAAGATGATTGAGAAAAACAATTCCTTCAATTAAACCATGAAATCTTGAATAACAATTAGCAAGAACGAGATGAATTAAAAAAAAAGGTTGATCACACGGTTGAACCAACTCAATTCTCTCTTCCAACGATGTAAAATTGCTCACTACAATGTTTTCCTACTAGAATTAAGTCTATTAGTCGTCCTCTTCTCTGAAAAATAAAACATAAAAAGTATTTATATAGACACAAGAATCCTTTTTCTAAACTAACAGAACTGCTTTCCATATCTGTAGCCGACTTAATCACGGGTCCACCTACGACTCGTAGGTGCTTCTCACGGACCATGATAGCTACTTGTGGCTTGAAATGTTGGATGAATTTTGGCTAAGTGTTGGGCAAAGGTATGATTCGTACCTACATCCTACGACTCGTACATTGCACCAGTGGCTTGATCTTGGTACTTTTAACTTTGTCTGAACTTCACCACGACCGGTTATGGTACGACTTGAACCTCCTTCTCATGGGTCGTATGGTGCTCTCATATTGAGAATCAGCCTCCAATGAAATTCTTCTAGATTTCATCACGACTGGCTTCCCATGACTCGTACCACCATGGTACGATATGTGACAAGTCTCATAAGATCAGTCTTCCAGGTTAAACTGTCAGCTTTTTATCAAGGCCCTCAGTACGACTCATAGGTCCATCCTATGGATCGTACTGTGGACTGCACTTTTTGCCCTTTTTGCACACTTTTAGCTTCCTTTTGCCATTTATTGTTCCAACACCCATTTAGTCTGAAATCAAAGGAAAAGTGCCTCATATCAACATAAATACACCTAAGTCCATGCTATTTTCTTAGTTTTGAGTGTCAATAGTACTGTGAATCCACAACACATCAGGTTTCAGCACTGACTTCGAAACTAATAGCAACATCAGGAGTCAGGAAAGATAATGTATCCCTTGGGTCTAACAATGCATTCACATCAAGATGGAATACTCATAACATACCAGTAACCACATCGTTTGAGCACTCCTACTCCTTTCTAGATGAAGTGCATAGAACCTGTTCTAGCACTATCCGCCACCCATATTATAAGTGATGCCCTACTGGGATGGGTGAGCTACTAGGGATGCTGAAGTGGTGGCTAGGGCACGGCCTCAACTATCACTCTGCCTGGCCAAAAGACAATCCCTGCGCATGTGTCCGAGCTTCCCATGCCCGAAGCAAATATCTGAGCCAACCGAACACACTCTCCTGAGCGGTTATTACAACATTTCCTGTAGACTAGGAAAGTGCACTCCACTATCGTGATCATATGGTCCGTAGATCTTGACACCCTACTTCTCTGATCACCTTTAATTCTGGATGGAACTCTAGCTGATGATGGGGCTAGGGCTGACGACACCTTATAGGACTGAGGGTGATGTCCACCACCCAATCGCTATTGGAAATGCTCACAACTCCTTGTCTTGGCCCTCTTAGCCTCTCTCTCCGTCTCCTTCATCTATTCTACCTCGATCTGCTGGGCGTACATGATGAGTCGAGAGATATCTATATCATTGACCAACATGGTGGTCCTGTACTCCTTGACCAACAAATCTGGCACCCTATTCATGAACCTACTCATATGAACCCTCGGATCGACCACCGTCTCTGATGCATACTTGGACAACCGGGTAAACTCCAAGGCATACTCTTAGATAGTCATGTTATTCTACTTCAGATTGACAAACTTAGCTGCCTTGCCTACCTCAACTCTCAAGAAAAGAATCTATCCAAGAAAGCGGTTAAAAAACTCTTCCCAACAAACGGGAACCGCACTAACTCCCCTACTCTCCTTCCACTATCAGAACCATATATGAGCGATCCCCTTTAGCTTATAGGATGCCAAGTCTACATTCTCCTTTCTAGTTACCCCCATAATATTGTTGATCTTCGGAACCTCCTCTATGAACTCATGTGGGTCCTCATCTACTTTGGACCTAAGAAACTCAGGTGGGTTCTTCCTGAGGAAGTCTCGCACCCTAGGAAAAATCGCACTCCCATTTTGGTTTGCATGACCCATAGCATGTTGATTAACCTAGGTGGTCATGCCCTGTGCTACCATCTGAAATGTCACCTTGAACTCGGTATGAATGACCTACTCCGGTAAAGGATTAGCTGGGGCTGGTAGGGCTGGTTGATTCCCATCTCCATTCTCATGGCCATTGACATTTCCATGTATTCTTTAATTAACTTAGCAAGGAGGCATATCTTTGCAATCTTATATAGCACGAGCTAGAGGAATATGAGAGTTAATCGCACGACATAGATCATGAAGGAGGAAAATTTCCTGAAACATCTCATAGCCTCTTCCCCATAAGTGCAGAATGCTTCACACCTATTGAAAAGACTCTACTTAATGCCGCTTTCATACACCCTAGGACACACCTAAACCTTTGGTCTGATATCATGTTTGTCATGACCCGAGCTGACGCCCCGGACCGTGACAAGAAACCTAGAATCGTGAATGGCTCCAAGCTAACCCATGGCGCATACATAGTATGAATAAGAGCATTACTAAACCAAAATAAAGCATGAACATAATATAAGCAGAAGAATATACGATATAAAATGTAAACAAGAGTGACATAACAAAATGTTGAGTCAACTACACATTTCTGTTTGAAAAGCCTCTAACCATAGATGGACTGATAGGACAACTTTCCCAACTAGTCCGCTAATTATAAAACTAAAATGACATACAAAAAAATAAACTAATAAATGTCCTTGAGAGATGAGGATTCACCAAAATTAGGATAGAGCTGGACTGAGCAGGAGTGAGCTAACAAAGGTATTGAGATGGATCACTCAAACCTATGTCATAAGATGATATGACATAGAGTATGTGGGCTGTACTTTGAATGTACTGAGTATTTATAGAAGGTAAAACATTCAAGTAAAATGATAGTACGAAATCAATGAATTTGCATCAAGACGGGTCATGAGAGTAAGGGCAACATGCAAAAATCCATCTATCTGAAGTACACATAATCATAAGCTTTTCATTGTAGGTTTAACATAATGACCCAAGGTTTAGAAATAAAAATCTTTAGCATGTCATGCATGAAAATGTTGTGAAAACTCAGAAAATGATCAATGAGTCAAATATGCTATAAAACATAATATCATATAACATGAACATGAGTATTTGAAAATATGAGGAACAATGGGAGGCTTCGTGTTAACTGGAAGCATTATGATAGAGCTTACATGATGCCCCAACTATCTCACTTAAGTGGGTAGAGCCATTCCAAGCTTTCCAATGCAAAGAACGATAAAGGGCGTGGTAGCACTCGTGTGACACCTTAGGCTTAAACATGAATACATATACCTATATTGATACATAGTTTTGAAACTCAGGGTTTGCCTGAATACCTGGCCTACTTGATGCCAGACATTACACACAAAAATATACACATGGCTCATAATCCTTATCATGAAAGAATACTTAAACATGTATGGGATAGTCGAACCATGAGACCATAATCATAATCATAATCGTATTTGACATGAGGGAAAATTTTCATGAAAGGGTTTCATAGAGTTGGCCATGATACTAGATATTGAAACTTCATGAAAGATATTACATGCTTGAATCAACTTCATAGCATCAAAATTATGGAATCATAAGTAATGAATTCATAAACATTCATGCATACTTGATAATTCATCATACTTGAAATTATGGGCTTATAAGCTTGAAAATTCATAAATCATGCATAATAGGGCATAATCTCCATAAACTTGAAATCCTTTATTAAGAAGTAAATTAAGGGTAAAATCTGCCCGAATAGTCATAAAACATCAATTGAAACACGAGAGGGTTAAACCCGTAGATATAGCATGGATGATTTCATGAGAATTTGGTAAAATCCAAAAATTTAACTTGGCATGCTTAGAACTTGAAATCATAGAATTGGATGAAATTGGGCCTAAGGGTGGAAGAAATTCCCCAATTCATAACCCTACATACCTAGGCTTAGAGAATCTTCAACTTGATTGGAGACCTAAAGGGAATTGAGATGAAGAAGATGATGAAACTCTAACTTCACTTGAGAGGGGACTTTAAACTTATGATGTTTGCAAAGAAGAGATTCTAGGATAGTTTAAACCCCTTAAAACACACTTTAAGATACCCAAAACAATGCTACCTAGGAGTTAAAATCTTGGAAAATTACAAAAATACCCCTGAGACTTCGCATTAAAATTTCAAACTCCCAGGTACCATGAATCGTACCCCCAAACAATGACTCGTGGTTTCCTTCCATTGCTTGCTGGCTAAAATCTCTGGTTATCTGTTTCAAACCACTAGTGACCACTACTACTCGTCCCTACCTACAACAAGTTTTCTTGTGACTCGTGCTCAGTGGACAGTGCATTCCCCTACTCTGATCATCTATGCTACAACTCCAAACCATGATCTATTACAGGGAACTATGAGTCGTAGTGTGACTTATCACCTCAAAGGCTTTTTCTGCAGATGCTAACTATAGCTCATGATCATGAGTTGTATCCACTCACCACGACTCATAGGGTAGACTCATGGCCTAGGAAATAGAATCTTAGAACCTAACCATGTCTCCCCCATACGACCCATACAAACATACATCTGAGGAAATTGCAAATTTTCTTGCTAATTCTGCTACAAGTTCAGGGTTTGATCATAGGAACTCTTGGGGTGTTACACCTCGGCAACAAAATCTCCTCTTAAAATCATTGAGCAATATCATTGTAACCTATTCTATATTTACTTTTGACCCTCTTGTTCTCTCTACCTTTCAAACCATATCCAACAGATAATATTTGTAAGGTGATCAAGCTAACGAATAATCAATGAAAATAAGTAAGCATAAACAATCTTGAATGAAGAATTAAAGACTAGCATAAAAGAGTATTCAAACTTCAACAATTAGCTTTGGCCAAGACTCTAGACTAGGAGTTTATCCACTCATGTTAAAGTGGAAATCTAAAGCAATCATTATTCGAATCAAAAGCATTAAGTAAAGAAGAAAATCCTAAGAGAAAATGAACTCTTGTCTCTTCCCCCAAGAACTACATACAAATTGATGTTTTTAATCGAAGACTCCTAACAAAATGCCCTGGATGTTATATTTATAAGGAAGGTATCAACTTGCTCTTTTTCCCTTGATAAGTTCAGCTTTTAAACTTTGAAATCCGCCATGTACGGGTCCTGGTGCACCGCACCTCCCATCTCACTAGAGTTTGGATTGAACTACTAGAGTTTGGCCTCTAGCACGCCGCACCAGCCAACGCACCAAAGTGGGTCTGGCGCCCCGCACCACTCACTACACCAAAGTGTTGAAAGAATTTCCTACGCACGGAACCCTTCTGGTGTGCCGCACCACTCAAGACATCAACTTGAGCACAACTTTCTTTGAAGTTGGAAGTCTGACACACCGCACCAGCTATCTCACCAGAACAATGTTCTTGAACTCTTCTTTCATCACACCTTCCCCTATTTTTGTGTATTTTTTCCTTGGTTACCTGCTCAAAATATCTAAAAATAACTTATTAGCTCATATAACACACATAAACATGAATTCATACATTTCATAAGGATAATGATCTCAAAACAAGGTAAAACTACATGTAAAAGTATGACAAATGGGAATAAGAATATGTCCAACATTACCACGCCACACTTAAACCATTGTTCATCCTCGAAAAATTCTTACTCATATGCACGAACATCTTTTCTCACCATTTGTTACCTCTATCAATCCTCAGTCAAGCAACTTGCACAGACCACATGAATAAATGGTTTATCAATTCATAACAATCCACATCAACTACACCCAGAAGCTTTCACTTTGAAACTACATAACTTCTATAACTAACTCATCTTTATAAAAAAGGGCCAACATGATTACTTATGAAAAAAGCAACACATAGTATACAGACTCTGAACATCTTATTCCCTCACTTATTTAGTGATGTTCCTTCCCTCATGTTATCAACCAAAGCTTGAAACATAATAAGCAAGACACACTCACTCTCATAAATAAAATATTATATACATCCAACATATCATAAGCTTTCCTCACATGTACATTTAGACTATTTAGTCAATTCAAATGAAAATAAGATCACAAGGACTTTTCTTGATTGTAATGTCAGCTATGGGATGGGTAGGAATAATCTTCTTGAATAGAGGCTACCAATCCTAATCACTTTAAGAAATTTTTGTATCTTTCTTGTCCATCACATTTTCCTCACTGTTTACCTTTCATTTTACTAAACCTCTTTTCTTTCTTTTTCATGCCCTTTTTTCACTACTTTACTTCTAGTTTATACTTATTGAATCAATAAGAATATTCGATTATTGAACACTTTTTTTCATTATTCCAGCAGCAAGTAAACAACATCTTTATAGGCACCCTTTCTTCCTATTTTCTTCTCTTATCATCCACACACATTTTTTTCTTTTTTTTCCTTTCCCTTAATCAACATTACATTGATGGACCTTCATTCTTAAGTCTCAAAGTGCCTAATACTATCTTTGAATCAAAAATTTTGAAGGTCACACAACAAAAGGGAATATGTTATTTCTGTGGCTAAGAAGAAAAATAAGGCTTGTGGCACTAGGGGTTGACTAGGGACAATGCTCAAGAAGGTGAAACAAACATGAAAAACATCGCTTTTTAAAACAAAAGCCTTGATAATATCTTAACTCCTTGACAACTATCTATCATACATACACATAGGCGAGTTCTAGATGTTACATTATGCACAAAACAAAAAAATTAATGCTCACCTCTCATGAAATCATGATGTGAGTCAGTTTCCTATGGCTACATATCCACATAATCAACTTGAATGAATTTATCATTATTAAACCCAAAGAAATGTTTTCTTAAGTCAAGTTAAAGAACCTATTTGTCTCTCATGGATTATTACTTCTTATGCATTCAAGATGACCACTTCATTGCTTCTAGCTTAGCTTCTAAGTGGACTGTCAAGAGAACATAAGAGGTTGTTTTGACTCCATACAAAAAATAAAAAAATTATGACTAATTTTTCGTTAAGACGGTCGTCATCCATCCATCATCGGGAAAGGTCACTACTCCTATGACCAACACTAAAACAAAAACAATTAACTCTCAATTAACAAAATAACACTAAGTAGAGATGTACAATCAACTAACATCACATAACAGAGCATCAGTGTTCCAGCCATCCACATTACTAACTATTACAGTACCAGGTTTAATCAATCACATACCACCTACTAACACATAGAATGACAACTATTACTACAACCCACTAAATATTTAGAAAACAAATACTAAATAGGAATTCTATTTCCTCCACCCCACACTTAAATAGTGTGGTGTTCCCAGTGCATAAACAAACATATTTAGTAGGGAGAGAAAAAAAACTTTCTAGGCCTCTAAGCACAGTCGTCGTCGTCAGGATTATACTCCTTATCATCATCCTCAACATCATTAATCTGCATATCTCCTGTTGTGGCATCATCTTCCTCATCATTATCCATGTCATCAATACCATAGGTAAGCATCATTGGCTCATCATCATCCAAATGCTCCTCAAAAGTTGGCCCCACTTTGCACATCATCATTGCACTCTTCGTAAGTGGGTATCTCTCCTCTAGTGCTAACATCTCCTCATCAGTGGCAGGTCCACCTCAAATATTCAGTTACAGCTCGAACATTCCAAACATACAGCCTCGCCAACTGTCATCCCGAGCCTAACGCTCAGCTAGAGTAAGGAATCAAGCTAAAGAGGAAATCGGCTCCTTGACCTCTACGACATCAATCATTTTTCCTGCCAAGTTCCCTGCTAGAGGTAGATGAAGATCAGCCTTTTCTTCCTTAATGTCAACCACTCTCAAGAATTGAGTCAGTAAACTGCCATAACAATACTTTCAATGGAAGTTGCCTTTGGACCTCCTCATGTTATCTCTGAGCACTACGTGAAAGTTAATTGGTATCACTTTCATCAGTATACACACTAACACAACTCTCTCTCAAGTGATCTCTGTGGTATGTGTCCCAAGTAAGAGTACGCCATAGATAAGCTTGACCCAATCTCTAGCCTTCTTAGTAAAGTAGGAGAATGATATTGTCGAATAGGTGCCATTTTGTTCCCTTGCCCAATGGGCAACTAAATGCTCACCATAGTGTATGGAGAATGTCACGGTACGGGGGCTTCTCTAGAAATATGAAGTACATCGCTGGGTCCACCACAGATGTGCTAAGGAAGGCATTGAATAACCTAGTGGTAAAGCAAACCACGTGACCCTGTATCTTGATCTGAGTGCTCTCTCTGAAGAAAGTATCCCAATTGTCATAGAATTCTCTTACAAAAGTGAGGTTGCACTCCTTAGGCTCAACAAACACATATCCCAACCCAACTCTCAGAATGTTTCGCAGATGGTAGGGAACTCAAGTGCAAGGTGACCCTTGTCAATCCAATTTTCTAGAGAATACTTCGCCTCTTTTTGTGAATTGAACTACTTGAGCCCATGTGGCTCCACGTCCTTAGCTCCAAACCTCCTGGTAGGTGGTGTTTTGGCTCCTAATGAACTCGACCTTTTTGCTCCCTTCTTGAGCTTCTTGAGACCTTTGTTAGAGACTACCACTTCTTTTCCTTTATCATCTCATGATGCCATAGTACATGGCAAACAACAACAAGAACTTAACAAATTTAGTTCATGAATAATAAGGCTATCTAATTAGGTGTTAGAGATGCAAAATGACCCCACACTTAATTCGCTAGCATACTTGTGAGAATTTATCAAATAGAATACTCAGACTTCCCCCATTATCATACCAAATCTCATCAACCCAAATTATTCATCAATTTCACGATACAAACAGGTTCATTATTTTTCCTCACACCTCTCTCAATTATTTCTTTCTAAGAGAACTTCAATCTAGCCACTCCCTTCACTTTCCCAACTCTTAATTCACAATTCACAAAACCCAAATGTGGAATGATTCACAATTGTCACCACCCGAGTTTATACCCTAGACGAGACATGGTCATTGGAGTCAACAAGTAACCCCAAGCCAACCCATGGTTTATCATAACACAAGTAAACTGAGTAAACATAAGCGGGAGCTTTAAATAAATAAGATCATTTAAGAAAAACGTATTTGACAAAAGTCCATACATCTTAAAACAATACTAAATACCTGAGTCTATGTTTGAAAGCCAACTATTAAATGACGAGTTGCTGGGACAAGCCCCAGCTAACTCTAAAGTCTAACTAAAAATAAACATCATCCTCAAAAGATGAGGACTCACCAATACTATTGCTAGTATCATCTTAGGGAAACTACTAACGATGCTGGGATTGAGAATTTGCACCTATATCATGATATGATACAACATAAAAGGTATGCGTCAGTACATTGAATGTACCAAGTAAGCAAGAGATATAATAAACATGAAAGAGAAACTAACTAAACTGAGATGGCATGAAATGACAACTGCAAATATACTGAAAACTGAAACAACTGAAATATAACTGATATGGTCAATAATGACCCTAGCTGATGGTCATAGACAAGTCCTGAATTTGAAATACTGAGCTGAGCTAAACTGAATTGAACTGAACTAAAGGTGGGAGAGTCTATAACCAACATATAACCACGTGAACTAAAGGTGGAGTTTGATGAATACGCCTCATAGATAGGACCCAATAGACCTTGCAAGGGTATAAGGGCATGAACTGGTTGATAATAAATCTGGGGCCATTGCGCCAATAAAATAACCTATGGCGGCAACGTAGTTCTGGGAACCTGGGTGCGCTGGAACCTAGGTATGCTCGGTACTATGTCCTACTCCCATTGGATAGTCTTAATCTAACTACTAAGCTGATAGCTTGAAACTGAGGTCCAAGACTAAACTGGGGATACTTATTTGGAAGTATCTTGAGAGTCTTATCAGATCGGATTCTATAACTGGTGTTCTAAGACTGGCCAGAGCTACTTGTCTAGAAGCGTTGTAACCGTCTAAAGAACAAATTGAAGCTAAAACTAGTGGTTCTACGACTGGACAGAGCGGCTTATCTGGAAGCATCGTAACCATCTGTAGAACTATCTAGTAACTGCTAACTAATATTTGATAATTGATATTTGATAAATGACATTTCTGAAACATACTGAAGATACTAATTTTTTGACTGAAACTGGACTAGCGTGCAACTGACTGAGAATTCAACTGTATTAATAATATGGGGATTCCAACACTGATAGAATCAAGCAACATGAATAACTAATCAATTATGCAAGACACTAATTACTGTATTCAACAGCTAGGGCTAAAACCATCTATACAAGAACAAGTATCAACATGATCATTAGGCAGTGGAAATATAGAAACAATTATCATGAACAATATTCCACATGATATAAATGGAATATGATTAATAATTTATTCATATTTGAAAACATAGGGCCTAGAACTGATAAGAAAATTTAGATGAATATTTGGGAACAAGGGAAAGAAAATTTCCTTCTTAGATTCCCACATACCTGGTAATGAATTCATGGAGTAAACTCTTGAGAATCTGAGAATAAGAGTCGAAACCCTTGCCCTGCTCTGTGCTTTCTAACTAAATCTTTACACTTCTGACTTTGAGAGAATGTGAGGAAAGAAGAGGGAACGCCGTTGTACCCTTTTAATTCTCTATAAAACGTGCTCAAAATGACATGGTTTAGAGATTAAAAGTTGGGAAGTTACTAAAATAACCCTAGGAGAAAATCTGGAAAACTGCCCGATAGGGGACCAACGGGTCACACAAGGAGTCATTAGTTGACAGCATGACTCATTGGGACTAATCATTGATCATGGGCCTGGAATTTGGCTCACTGGATATTGGCAACGAGAGGGATCATGACTCGTTGGATGAACCAACGGTTCATTGGTGCTTCCCGTTGTCACTCGCAAAAAAACCTGGGAACCCCAACAGCAAGTGACACCACGACTCGTTGGTAGAACCAATGGGTCATTATATCGACTCATTGTCTCCACTAGAATAATTTGAGGATCTCTAGACTTGTTGTCACAATTTCACACAACGAATCATTGTGAGATTCAACGGGTCATTGTTGCATCTCATTGTTACATGAAGAAGATTTTTAACATCATTAGGACTCCAACTAACAAGTCACCGCTTGAGTCGTGACATCAAACTCTGACTAGTCATTTGACTCGTGGGTTCCTAGAAAGGGCACAACTGATCTCCAAAATGGGGATACAATGAGTGACAGAACGGCTTGTTGCTCCTCAAAATGGGTCGTTCCATGTCCTGTTGGTTCCTTCCATTAGTAAGGCTGATTATGTCCTAGACAATGGTTCATTATAAGTGACAATGACTCGTTGTCTCGGTCATTCTGAGACAAAATTTTCTATTTTAAATATGGTACATTCGAGTTCGTTCTAGGAAATTTTTGGGTTGTTACAATATATCCCCCTTGGGATCATTAGTCCTCGAATAAAGGCTAGAACTGCTACAAAATTGGGAAAAGAGCTACAATTCCTAGACTGAGACTATGAATTGATTTTTGAAGGAATGACTGACTCCAAACTTAACATAGTTGATGCAACTATGATGCATATTGAAAACCTGAATAGTGCTGATGAGTACGGAACTGAATAGAGTATTGAGGAGGAATTTAAAACCTAATGCTTAAGCTAAACCGGAAGGAACAAATGAGGGAATTTAGCCATCATATCCGCTTTTCCTCCCATGTGGCTCCCTCAACTAGCTGGTTCATCTACAAGACTTTCACTGAAGCGATTTCCTTGTTCCTCAGCTTACGGACTTGACGATCTAGGATCTGAACTAGAACCTCTTCGTAAGAGAGACTATCTTTCGCTTCCACACTATCTAATGGCACAATTGAGCTCGGATCATCGATGCACATCTTCAACAGTGACACATGGAAAACTGGGTGCATAATGCTAAATATGAAGGTAATTCTAGCTCATATGCCACATTTCAAATTTGAGTCAGAATCCTATAAAGCTTCCCTTTCTTTCCAAACCTCATCACCCCTTTCATGGGTGAATTTTTCAGATAAACCCAATCATCCATAGAAAATTCTAACTCTCTCCTCCTCACATCCTCGTATGATTTCTGTCGGCTCTAAGCTATTTTCAACCTTTTCCAGATGAGTTGCATTTGTTGCATAGCTTCATGAACTGAGTCTTGTGCTATCAAGGTAGCTTCACCAACTTCAAACCACCCTATAGGAGATGTTGTGAATTGCTTGGTGTGTATCTAAGCTCGGTATGGATGTCTCTATACCATCTTTTGTCTGTTAACCCTTCCTTTTCAGATAGACTTTTTCTTTTTCTAGAATAGGTCTTTCTTTGTAAAGGGAGAGTCTCCCTCATTTACTGCTTTCCTAGAATTTATGTATTGGAGAGGAGTCCTCTCCTGTAGGTGCATAGTTTCTAGGTTTTCATTTTAGTATCGGGGATGGGTTGGCTAACCTTAGTAGGATGGCCGACCTATGAACCACCATATGATCGGAGGTAAGGTTTATGTCCCCCTCCATGTACTTTCTTTGTTGTTGTTTTGATTATTTATGTTAAGGCCTGGGGGTGTTGCTCAGCCCCCCCACCACAAGGGCGTTTACCCAAAAAAAAAAAAAAAAAAAAAAAAAAAAAAAAAAAAAAAAAGCCCACCCTATAGGAAACCTACACCTCCTACAATAAAATGCCTCAAACGGGGCCATCTGAATACTGGAGTGGTAGCTGTTTTATTGTAGGCAAAGTCAATGAGAGGTAGGTGATCATCCCAACTGCCCTTGAATTCAATCACACAAGCTCTCAACATATATTCTAAGGTTTTAATAGACCGCTCATCTAGTCCATCTGTCTGAGGGTGATAAGTAGTAGAGCTTAATATGGGTTCCGAGTCCTTTCTGAAATGATTTCCAGATATGTGAGGTGAACTGGTACCTCTATCTGAAATGGTGGATAAGGGCACCCCATGTAGTTTAACTAACTCCCAGATATAGCCTAGCACAATCCTCTATTGAGTCCGTAGTTAACTGGGAGGAAATGTGCTAACTTGGTCATCCGATCTACTATCATCCAAATTGAGTCATGTTGCTGGCAAGTACGAGGTAGACCTAAAATAAAGTCCATATCTCCCACTTCTAGGTGGGTATGCTGATATCCTAAGTCATACCACCAGATCTCTGATGTTCCACCTTGACCTGCTAGCAATTTGGGAACTTAGCCATAAATTCTACAATGTCTCTTTGCATGTCGTTCCACCAGTAGATATCATGTAGGTCACAATACATTTTAGTGGTGCCTAGCTGGATAGAACATCTGGAACTGTGTGCTTCTGCCAGTATTTGTTTTCTTAAGTCACCTACATTCGGTACATATAGTCTACCCTGGTACAAAGCACACAATCTCCCCCTTTGGAGAAAGTCTCCACTTCCTTTCTGAGAACTGCTTATTTTAGCTTAAATAGTATGGGATCTTCATCCTGCATTGACTTAATATCGACAACTAACGAGGAATCTGACCCATTTTGTAGTACTACTCCGCCCTTAGCTGAATCAAACAACTGCACTCCCAACTGAGCTAGCCTGTGAATATCTTTTTTTAGTTCTTTCTGCCCTCTTCAACATGAGCAACGCTGCCCATGGACATCCTACTTAGGGCATCAGCCACCATATTAGCCTTACCCAGGTGGTATAACACACTTATGTAATATTCCTTCAGTAGCTCCAACCACCTTCTCTAACGAAGATTCATGTCGTTCTGACTGAACACATATTGAAGAGTTGTGATCGGTGAAAACATCCACGTGAGCCCCACAAAGATAATGCCTCCATATCTTTAAAGCAAACACCACTACTGCCAAGTAGAGATCATGTGTCGGATAATTCTTTTCATGAACCTTGAGTTGTCTGGAGGCATAAGCTATCACATTACCCCACTGCGTTAGAACAAAACCGAGTCCAACTCTAGAAGTGTCATAATATACCACAAACTCATCTGTTCCTTCTACTAAGGTTAAAACTGGAGCGGTAGTGAGTCGAGACTTCAACCCCTACAAACTCTTCTCACACGCATATGACCACAGAAACTTCACCTTTTTCTATGTTAACTTAGTCAGAGGAGATGCAATACAGCAAAATCCTTCTATAAAACGTTGGTAATAACCGACTAGACCTAAGAAACTTCTGATATCGATTGGGAAAGTAGGTCTTGGCTAATCTTTCACTGTTGTTATCTTTTGAGGATTTACTTGAACACCCTCACCTAAGACCAAGTGCTGAAGGAAAGTCACAGACTTCAACCAAAATTCACATTTTCTAAATTTAGCAAACAACTAGTGGTCTCTGAGCTTCTATAGCACTATCCGCGGATGGTTAGCATGTTCCTCCTTATTTTTTGAGTATATCAGAATGTCATCGATGAATGTAATGATGTACATGTCTAGATACTGCTTGAAAACCCTGTTCATCAGGTCCATGAAAGCTACAGGGGCATTAGTTAGTCTAAAGGATATAACGACGAATTCATAGTGACCATACCGTGTTCTGTAGGCTATTTTCGGTACGTCACATTCTTTGACAATAAGCTGATGATACTCCGACATGAGATCTACCTTGGAAAAACAACTGGATCCTTGAAGCTAATCGAACAAGTCTTCAATCTTGGGTAGGGGATACCTATTCTTAACTGTAACTTTGTTCAATTGGCGGTAGTCGATCCACATTCTGAGAGTACCATCATTCTTTTGAACGAATAACACTGGAGCACCCTATGGAGAGATGTTGGGCCTGATGAAACCCTAATCAAGAAGGTCCTTTAGCTACTCTTTAAACTCCTTAAGCTCAACTAGAGCCATTCTGTTAGGAAGAATGCATATGGGCTTAGTGTTTGGAAGAAGGTCTATGTCGAAGTCTATTTTCCGCTCGGGAGGGACTCTAGGAAGATCTTCGAGAAACACGTTAGGGAACTCTCTTACAACCGAAATTGACTATATAGATGGGGTCTCAGAGTTGTAATTTTTGACATGACTAGGTGATAAATGCACCCTTTAGTAATGAGCCAACACTTAAGCACTAAACTACTGCCCATCCATTCGAAAACTGGCTCATTTGGGAACTGAAATCTGATGTCTCTAGTTTTGCAGTCGTCTGAGGCATAACTGGAGTATAACCAATTCATACCAAGAATGAGATTGAAATTAACCATGTATTAACTCTACTAGATCATCTAGAATGACCTTACTCAATACTGAGACTGGGCAGTTTCTATACAACCTGTTAGCTCTAACTTCACTCACCAATTGGGGTAGAGACTGAGAATTGTTCTAAGAGGACTTCTGGAATGATTTCAAATTGTACAGTTACATAGGGAGTCATGAATAATAGTGTGGCTCTTGGATCTAGTAGGGAATACACATCTAGATGGAAGAGACATAACATACACATGACCACGTCAGGTGAGCTCTCTTGATCTTGACGAGAGGACAAAGTATAAAAGCAATTTAATCGCTGACCACTATCCGTACCTGAAGTGTTGCCTACTAAGCTAGTTAGCCTACTGGAGCTGATGTAGTGGTAGACCGTGATTCCCCCATCCTGTGCATGGACACTCCCTTAGCCGGTGACCTAACTGTCCACACCCAAAGCAACCCTCTTTGCCTTAGAGTCATTCACCTGGATTGTTCTTGCCACACTTAAGGAAAGTTGTATAATGGTTACTAGAACTGTAACTCAGGGACTGAGAGCCAGATGTTCCACCCTTTCGATCCTTGCAGGACCAAAAAATAGGGGCACTGTCTGAGGTGGGTGTTTGAGTCCTCTGCTGCTGCTGTTGTGGGCAGATACTACTGTTGGACCTCTGGTGGCTATAATTTTATTGACCAGTTTTAGAACAAGAATATCATTTAGCTTTTCTGCCTCAATCTGTTTGGCATGAACGATGAGCTTGGAGAGATCAATATCCTTTATGAGCATAATGGTCCTGCACTCCTTAAGTAGTAGGTTTGATACCCCGTTGAAGAATTTAAGCATGAAATCCCTTGGCTAGGCTACCATCTCTGGATCATACCTTGAAAACCACGTGAACTCCAATGTATACTCCTTCACGAACTTGTTACCCTATTTTAAGTTCATGAATTCTGCGACCTTAGCCTCCCTCAACTCCCAGGGGAAGAATCTGTCTAGGAATGTTGTGGTGAACTCTTCCCACTATACCAATTCCACTCCTAATGGTCTTCCTTACTTTCACTAATCGTACAAAATTTAAGCCACCCTTTTCAACTGATAGGCAGCCAGAGCAGCACCTTTCGCGAAACTAACATAATCTGGGGGATCTTCCGTACCTCATCTACAAACTTTTGTGGGTCCTCTCCCACCTTGGATCCATAAAAAAGTTGGAGGGTTCATTTGGGTGAAATCCTGAACACTAGCATCTGCTGTGGATCCGTTTGTGTTCACCAAAACCACTCTTTGGTTCACTTGGTTTGTTACTGTCTGAGCCAGCAACTAGATTGCCGCTTGGAATTCTACTAAGGACACTTGGTCGTCCTGAGGGGCTGCTAGAGCTGGTAGGGCAGGTCGGTTAGCGTTACCAGCCCTTCTTTCATTTTCTCATCTTGGAGGCATAGTTTTACTGAAACGAAATAGAGCACGAGTTAGGAGAATGTTTCTGGAATTAAACTTGAACACACGATAAGGAGTTTGAAAAAAAAAAGAGTTTTCCTAATAACGTCTTGTAGCCTCTCTGTCAACCGTTTGGCGCGCTTCACACGCATGAAAATGACTCTACTTGATATGACTTTTAGATAACCTATGATACTCTAAACATAGTGCTCTCATACTAAGTTTGTCACAACCCGAATCTATACCCTGGATGAGAAATGGTACTAGGAGTCACAATTAACACTAAGACAACCCATGGTCTATCATAACATTGGTAAACTGAGTAAACATAAGCGGAAGATTTATATAAGATTGTTTAAGAAAAACTTATTTGACAAAAGTCATACATTTGAAAATAGTACTGAATATTTGAGTCTATGTCTGAAAGCCAACTATTAAATGATGAGTTGCTGGGACAAGCTCCCAGCTAACTCTAAAGTCTAACTAAAAGTAACTAACTGAAATTAAATATCATCCTCAAAAGATGAGGACTCACTAATGTTGTTGCTGGTATCTTCTATGGGAAACTACTACCGGTGTTGGGACTGAGAACCTATGCCTGTATCATGATATGATACAACATAGAAGGTATGCGTTAGTACTTTGAATGTACTACATAAGCGTGAGATATAATAAACATGAAAGAGCAAGTAACTAAACTGAGATGGCATGAAATGACCAACTGAAAATAATGAAACTGAAACAACTAAAATATAACTGATATAGTCGATAATGACCCTGGTTGATGGTCATCGACATGTCCTGAATCTAAAATACTGAGTTGCACTAGACTGAACTAAATTGAACGGAACTAAAATGAATAGTGGGAGATCTATAACCGATATATAATCACATAAGTTAAATGTGGAGTTTGATGTATACGCCCTATCGATAGGAATCACTATACCTTGCCAGAGTATACAGGTATGAACTGGGTGATCACACATCTGGGGCCATTGGGCCAATAAAATAACCAACGGTGGTAACGTAGTTTTGCAAACCTCTGTGTGCTGGAACCCCGGTCCACTCGGTGCTAAGTCCTACTCCTATTGGATATTCCTAATCTAACTACTAAGCTAATAGCTCGAAACTAAGGTCCAAGACTGAATTTGGGATACTTATCTTGAAGTACCTTGAGAGTCTTATCGGACCGAATTCTGTAACTAGTGTTCTAGGACTGGCCAGAGTTACTTACCTTGATGCGTCATAACCATCTAAAGAACAAACTGAAGCTGAAGCTGGTGTTTCTAAGACTTGTCAGAGTGGCTTATCTTGAAACGTCATATCCATCTATAGAACTATCTGGTAACTGCTAACTAATAACTAATAACTGATATCTGATAAATGGGAGGCATTACTGACACCTTAAGAACTGATTGTAGCCAAACTGATCAGCTGACATTTCTAAAATATATTCAAGATACTAATATTTTAACTCAAGCAGGACTAGCATGCAACTGACTGAGAATTCAATTGATATTAATAATATAGGGATTCCAACATGATAGAATCAGGCAACATGAATAACTAATCAATTATGCAAGACTCTAATTACTGTAATCAAGAGTTAGGGATAAAACCATCTATACAAGAACAAGTATCAACATGATCATTAGGTAGTGGAAATATAGTAACAAAATTCATATGAACAATATTCCACATGATATAGACAGAATCTGACTAATAATTTATTCACATCCCAAAACTCAAGGCCTAGAACTGATAAGAAAATTTAGATGGATTTTGGGGCGCAAGGGAAGGACAATTCCCTTGCTGAAATTCTGACATACTTGGTGATAAATTCCATAAGAAAACTCTTGAGAATCTGAAAAGAGTCGAAACCCCTGACCTACTATGTACTTTTTGACTAAATCTTTATGCTTATGACTTTGAGAGAATGCGAGGAATGAAGAGGGAACATCGTTCTACCCTTTTAATTCTCTCTAAAATGTGCTCAAAACGATATGGTTTAGAGATAAAAATCTGGAAGTTACTAAAATAACCCTGGGAGAAAATTTGGAATACTGCCCGATAGGGGACCAACGGTCACACAACGAGTCATTGGTTGACACAAAGAGTCGTTGGGACCAGTCGTTGTTCCTGGGCCTGGAATTTGGCTCACTGGAAATTGGCAATGATAGGGGACCATGACTTATTGGATAAGCCAATGGGTTGTTGTTGCTTACCGTTGTCATTGGCAGGAAAACCTAGGAACCCCAACAATGAGCGAAACAACAACTCATTGGTAAAACCAATGAGTCGCTATATCGACTCATTGTCTCCGTTGGAAAATTTGAGGATTTTTGGATTTCTTGTCACGATTGCACCCAATGACTCATTGTGAGATTCAACAGGTCTTTGTTTCATCTCATTGTTACAGGAAGAATGTTTTTTACATCATCAGGACTCAAGCTAATGACTCACCCCACGAGTTGTCACATCAAACGATGACTCATCACTTGACTCATGGGTTCTTGGAATGTAATACCCCAAAAACCCTAAGATCAAACCCAAGAGTTGAAATGGAGAAAATAAATATTTTTTGCATCAGGTCACAGGATGAGTCATCCAGTGACCCGTCCGGAACACTATGAGTCGATAAGTAATTCATGTGGAAGGGTTTGACTATGAATGGAAATTTTATATTTTGGGGTGACCACGAATGTGCCCATGAGTCATGGTCAGCACCCTGATCCATTAGGTCACCCATGGTCAAGGGTGATATGAAGGATGAAGAAATTCGATATTGTTGGCAATGGATTGGTCACCACGAGTCGTTGGGTTCACCATGAGTTATGGTGTCCCTTGTGGTGACCCTGAGATGAAAAATGGTAATGCAGGTAATGAGAGGTGACCAAGAGTCGTGGTTAGTGGGCACGACTCGTCCAGTCCCTTGTTGGGACTGGCAGTGAGCAATTTCCTAAGAATATATAAGGGCTTTTCCTACGAATTTATTAAGGGTTTTTCCATAATTCAGAAGTTTCTAAGGCTTAAACTATGTCGTTTTAAGCTTAGTTAGGATTGTTTCAAGAGGGTTTAGATCATTCTAAATCACTCCTCTCCATGCATGCAAGACTAGAAGGTTCCTAGGGGTGATCAAGGCTTAAATTCATCAATTCTTCTTCAATTTCCTTTGGGTACTCAAGGAAGAGTGTAACATAAACTTACCCAGGTATGTGAGGCTATGAAAGAGAGTTCCTTTCACTCTCATTCTTATAACTCTTCTAAATTTCCATGGATTTTAAATTCAAGATTCAAGTTTCATGATCTATGGGGTTTATTCCAATTCTTGTAAATTTCTCTATGGTCTATCGATGGGTGAATCCCATTCATGTATTAAATCTTGTTTTATGATCTATGGGTTGAACTTATGACTATTTTGATTATTAAATTATAGTTTCAAATTTTAATTAAATTATCCCCAATCATGTATGTTCTTATGAAAAGCCAAGTAATGATTTCATTATGATCTTGATCTAAATTTTTCCAGGTACGATTTATGCCTTATGATATTATTTCACTCAAGTAACTACCATGGATTTATGAAATATCAAGTATACATGTTTTACAAGTATGCATGAATTTAATGATTTAAGGATTTTTGATGATGGCTGACTCACAGGCCTTATTACATGGCTAATTCATGTATTTCAAGCATGCTTATGATTATTATGATTTAAACTAGCCCATGAATCTTATATATGTTTTCCCTACTATAAAATGAGAACTACATATGTTTTCGAAGTAGCATTTAATACCGAGTAGATTAGGGGTCCAGGCATACCTCGAGTCTCAAAACTACGTTCCAACGTAGCCATGATGGGACCTCCCTTAAGACTGCCCCTTTTTGCCTGAATGGGCCTTTCATGAGTGATATCACGCATCTTTTCATGGTTCCACCTTTGATTAGGGGTTTACAAGTCTGGCTCCATGTGTGCTCATATGGGATATATCGGTTATAAGAATCTTCCATTGTTCCTCATGATTTATACATGGTTATGTTTATGTTTCTTTCGCTCAAGTCATGTTTAATAAGATTTTCTCTTATGACTATGATTATGATTGATTTACGAATGTTTTGAAAATCTTAAGCCCTTATGTTCACATTATTATATTTACGTTATGATCACATTGTCCTACTCTTTGAACTCTTATGTGTTTTAACTATATTTTTTACTTACCTTGCATACACGGTACATTCCAAGTACTGACCGCATACTCTATGCTATATCATTTCATGATACAGGTCCGAGGGATCAGTCTCAGTCATATCTTTAGTTCTGCTTCCCTTTAAGACCTATTCACCTAGCATTGGTGAGTCCTCAACTTTCGAGGACATTCAGTATATGTAGTTGTTACATTTCTTTCAATTTCATACTTGTAGAGTTAGTTGGGAATGTTGTCCCATCAACTCATCAGATATGATAGAGGCTTTTAGACATTATGTAGAAATCAGTTTATCATGTATGAAACTATTCTAGTTTGATTTACGTGTAGATTTTCGCTATGTTGATTATGTTGATCTTTCATTTTATTATGTTGAGTTAGATGTTATGTTCATGCCACGGGTTGACTTGGAGCCCCTTAGGGTTCCTTGTCCAGTGTCTCGATCCGAGCTAGCTCGGGTCGTGACAAACTTGGTATCATAGCATTAGGTTATGAAGTGTCCTATGGTGTTTCAAAGCCGCGATAAGTAGAGTCTTATTCACGGATGTGAAGTGCGCCACACTTATGATGAAGAGGCTATGAAATATTTAGGAAATGTTCCCTTATTTCATGATATATATCGTGCGATGAAATGTCTCTCTATCCTTCTAACTCATGCTATTTGCGTTTGCAGAATCATGCCTCTCCCCAGAGTTAATGGAAGAAGAAACGAAAATGGAAACGGCCATAAGAATGGCAATGGAGATGGGCACGAGCAGGCCCCACCAGCCTATGAGGAGCATGTACCAAAATCGGTTTGCCACTCTGAGTTCAGGGTAGCCATTCAGATGTTAGCTCATGCCTTTACCCCCTAGGTTAATCAGTAGGGGGTAGCGCATGTCCCTCAAAATAGGAAAGCGGTGACGGTAAGAGTTAGGGATTTTCTAAGGATGAACCATCCCGAGTCCTTGGATCGAAGGTGGATGAGGATCCATATGAGTTTATTGATGAGACTCTGAAGATCACCCAGATCATGGGGGTGACCGGAGAGGAGTGAGTCGATTTAGCCTCATATCAGTTAAATGGGGTTGCGCACATCTAGTTTAAGAAATGGAAGGATAGCAGGGTAGTTGGAGTAGGCCCTATTGGTTGGGAGGAGTTTCATGTTGAATTTTTGGAGCGGTTCTTCCCTCATGAGATGAGGGAGATTAAAGCAGTGGAGTTTGTGAACCTAAAGCACTGTAACATGACAGTCCAGAAATATGCTTTTGAGTTCGCTCGTTTTTCTAAGTATGCACCAAAGCTAGTGGCAGATCAGAGAGCTCGGGTGAGTAGTTTTGTACATGGCTTGGCGAACTACCTAGATAAGGAATGTAGGATCGCCATACTTCCTCAGGATATCAATTATCCATAGATAGGTTTGCACGCCCAGCAGATGGAGGCGGTGCATCTGAGAGAGAGACAGAGAGGCCGAATGGCTAGGACGGACAGTGTTGGGTTCACTCAGCAGAGATCCGGTGGCAGTCACCGCCCTCAGTTACGCAAAGGTCATTAGCCCTAGTACCATCATTAGCTAGTGTCCCATCTTGACACAGACGTGATTAGTGGGATAGAACATTAGGCTTGATGGGCCAGGGAAGCATTATAGGAGATCGCACTTTTCCAGCCTATGCAAAGTGTGGCAAGAACCACCCAGGGAGGTGTTTAGTTGGCTCAAATGCTTGTTTCAGGTGTGGTGAGCCCCGACACAGGCTCAAGGATTGCCCTTCAGCCAGACCAGGTGATGGTGGAGCCTGTATTCAGCTGCTAGTTCAAAAGCTCTGGCAGCACATCCCATCCAGTAGGGTGCTTCTACTAGCTCAACTGGCGACCAGTGCCAGAATAGGTTCTATGCACTCACTTCACGACAGGAGCAGGAAATTTTGCCCGATATGGTCCCTGGTATGTTATGAGTATTCGACCTTGATGTATATGCATTATTAGATCCTACAGCTACTTTGTCTTTTGTGATTCCCTATGTTGCTAGTAGTTTCAGAGTAAGTCCCAAAATCTTATCAGAACCCTTATCAGTCTCTACTCCAGTTGGTGATTCAGTTATAGCTAGACGGGTGTATAGAAATTTCCCTGTTACAGTCCTTCAGAAAGTCACCTCAGCAGATTTAGTAGAACTAGCCATGACAGATTTTTATGTTATCTTTGGCATGGATATGCTACAGGCATGTTATGTTTCAGTATATTATAGAATCCATGCGGTAGAGTTCCGATTTTCAGGTAAGGCAGTCCTGGAGTGGAAGGGTAGTTTCGCTATGCCTGTAGGTCATTTAATTTCCTACCTTAAGGCCAGAAAGATGATATCTAAAGGTTGTATATATCACCAAGCTAGGGTTAAGGATGCTATGTATGAGACCCCGACTATCAAATTAGTTCACATAGTGTGCGAGTATCCAGAAGTGTTTCCAAATGATGTAGCAGGAATTCCTCCTGAGTGGGAGATTGATTTTTGTATTGACCTCCTTCCTGATACGTAGCCTATATCTATTCCTCCTTATAGAATGGATCAAGCTGAGCTAAAGGTGTTGAAGGAGAAGTTGAAGGACCTCCTCGAGAAGGGTTTCATCAAACCTAGAAAATCCCCATAGGGTGCACCAGTTCTCTTTTTCTGAAAGAAGGATGGTTCCCTTCGGATGTGTATTGATGATCGGTAATTCAAAAAAGTCACCATCAAGAATAGGTACCCTCTACTTAGGATCAATGATTTGTTTGACCAGCTTCAGGGAGCTAAGTGCTTTCCAAAGATAGATCTCGTGTCCGGGTATCATCAGCTCAGAGTTAGAGAGAGTGACATCCCGAAGACAACCTTCAAAACTCAATATGGTCACTATGAGTTTGTAATTATGTCTTTTGAGCTAAAAATGCTCCTGCAACTTTTATGGATTTGATGAATAGGGTTATCAATCCATACTTTTATATGTTCGTGATTGTGTTCATATATGACATCCTTATATACTCTCGGAGTGAGGATGAGCATGCCACTGATTTAAGGGTGGTCCTGCAGACTTTGAGGGATTGCCAGTTATATGCTACATTTAGAAAATGTAAGTTTTGGTTGAACTTAGTGGTGTTTTTAGGTCATGTAGTATCAAGTGAGGGTGTTCAGGTGGACTCTCAAAAGAAAGAAGTGGTGAAGAATTGGCCTAGACCCATTAGTCCTTCGGATAGTAGGAGTTTCTTAGGTTTAGCTAGCTACTATCGGAGATTTGTTGAGGGATTCTCATCCATTGTAGCACCATTGACTAAGTTGACCCAAAAGAAAGTGAAGTTTCAACGGTTAGAGGTTTGTGAGAAGAGCTTCTAAGAATTGAAGACTCGACTCACCTCAGCACCAGTGTTGACCTTACGTGAGGGTACTAATGGGTTTGTGGTGTATTGTGACGCTTCGAGGATCAGCCTTGGTTGTGTATTAATGCAGCACGGTAAGGTTAAAGAATATGCTTCCAAGCAGCTGAAGGTTCATGAAAAGAATTACCCGACTCATGGTCTCGAAATGGCAGCGGTAGTATTTTCCTTGAAGATTTGGAGACTCATTATCTCGGTCGTTCTAAGGAAACATTTTGTGGTTTAAATATGCTGAATCTGAGTTTGGTCTAGAAAAGTTTTGGGATATTACAATATCTCCCCCTTGGGGTCATTCGTCCTCGAATGAATGCTAGAACTGCTGGAAAACTGGGAAAAGAGTTGTAGTTCCTAAACTGAGACTGTGAACTGATTTATGAAGGAATGACTGACTCCAAACTTCCTTAACCATGCTAACAGAGTTGATACAACTAAGATGCACATTGAAAACCTGAATAGAGCTGATGAGTATGGAATTGAACAGAGTATTGAGGAGGGATTTAATACCTGATGCTTAAGCTGAATTGGAAGGGACCAAATTAGGGTATTTTGTCATCATGTCTTCTTCAGCCTCCCATGTGGCTCCCTCAACTAGTTGGTCCCTCCACAAGACTTTCATTGAAGCAATTTCATTGTTCCTCAGCTTTTGAACTTGACGATCTAGGATTTGAAGTGGAACCTCTTTGTAAGAGAGACTATCTTTCACTTCCACACTGTCTACTGGCACAATTGAGCTCCGATCACCTATGCATTTCTTCAACAGTGACACATGGAAGACTGAGTGCACATATGCTAACTCTGAAGGTAATTCTAGCTCATAGGCCATATTGCCAATTTGCCTCAGAATCCAGTAGGTTCCCACATACCTTGGGTTGTGCTTCCCTTTCTTTCCAGACCTCATCACCCCTTTCATGTGTGAAATTTTCAGATAAACCCAACCATCCATAGCAAATTCTAAATCTCTCCTCGTCAAATCCGCATATGATTTCTGTCGACTCTGAGTTGTTTTCCACCTTTCCCTGATGAGTTACAATTTATGAATAGCTTCATGAACTAAGTCTACTTCTATCAAGGCCACTTCACTAACTTTGAACCACCCAATAGGAGACCTACACTTCCTACCATACAATGCCTTAAATAGGATCATTTGAATACTGAAGTGCTAGATTTTGTTGTACGCAAACTCGATGAGAGGTAGGTGATCATCCTAACTACCCTTGAAGTTGATCACACAAGCTCTCAACATATCTTCTAAGGTCTGAATAGTCCGCTCAGCTTGTCCATCTGCTTGAGGGTGAAAAGTTGTGCTGAGCTTGACCTGGGTGTTGAGTCCTTTCTGAAATGACTTCTAGAAATGTGAGGTGAACTGAGTACCTCGATCTGAAATGATGGACAAGGGCATGCCATGTAGTCTGACTAAATCTTGGATGTATATCCTAGCATAATCCTCTACTGAGTTCGTCATTTTAACTAGGAGAATGTGCTGACTTGGTCATCTGATCTACTATCACCCGAATTGAGTCATAAGAGTACAAGGTAGATCTATAATAAAGACAATATTCACTTCTTCCAACTTCCAGTTGGGTATGTTGATATACTGAGTCATACCCCTAGGTCTCTAATATTCCACCTTGACCTGCTGGTAGTTTGGGTACTTAGCCACAAATTCTACAATGTCTCTTTTCATGTCATTCCACTAGTCGATATCCCGTAGGGGCGGTGTACCAGGCCAATTACAGGGCAAAAAATGCTAATTTTTAAGTCAAGTCTTAAAGGGCATAAGTGTCATTTGAAGGCTCATCTATATATATGAGGACTAGGTCGTATATTACACATCTTTTATCAATTTTTAGATAGACTTCGGTGTTGTGAAAAGGCTGAGATGCCATAGAGGAGTGTTAACTCATTTTATTTTTCATATTTTGTTCATGACATCTTGTAAGTTATTTGGAAGGAAGATAAAGTTCTAGACCTATGATTTCTCTTCTCTAAATCATGTTTTTGTATGATGATGACTACTTATTCATTTTTCCGCTTGTCTATAAATGGCTAAACTTATAAGCAACAGTTATGTCCATGGTGGATGGTTGATTCTTTGAAAGCATAATAAACTTGTTTTTGATTATTTTCTATGGTTGTTTGAGTTTATTTGTTTTAATTTATTATTTATGAGATTGATCACCTTATAAATAATATGTTGGTTTTTGATTAAACTTGAGAAAGGAGATCGAAAGGGTTAAAAATAAAACAGAATGGGAATTCAAAGACCCTTGAACCCATTGGTGATAAAATAGAAGTTGTTGTTTAAGGATAGGGATATAATCTTTGTTTCATGTTCTCTTGTGACAATAGGGATATAGGCGTTAAGATACATAAGATAGTTCTCTAATACTAGGGATAGTTGCAAGAAATGGGATAATAATTGTCATGCCCCACCTTGGGAGGCGTGATTGGCACCTGGTGCCCTACTAGAACGTGAACTGCTAAGCTGTCTGAGCCTAAGCACCTCTGGTGCAAGGCTTTCTCTAACTCTAGAAATCAAGAAAACAGCAGGCTATATAGCGGCTTTAAATATGACCCCCGACCGACAAGGCCTAAAGCCACCTTTGAAAAATAAACAGCTAAACAAGGCCCCACGCGGCCAACACACATAATCTAAATCACATACGACCCCACACGGCCGATACATCTAACCACAGGGAAATGATACAATCTGCAAGCCTCTTGGAGTAATAAGATGGTCGGGATAGGGCCCCGACCTACCCATACTGTACAAACAAAAGAAGTAAACCTCTGACACACAGCTCCAGAAGAAAGGAGTTGATGGCTCTGTGAGGCTAACTGCCACTACGAGGAATCTGCTCCTCGTCTATCTGTACCTGTAGGAAAGTAATGCAGCACCCCGAGAAGGGCGTTAATACAATATGCACCGAGTATGTAAAGCAATAGCTGTAAATGACTAAAAGTAAAGAGTAAACCTGACCATAGCTGAAGTAAAGGAAACGGATTGCAGCTGGCTGAAGTAGTAAAATCAGGACTATACATAACTATAACAAGAGGAGTGGCAGTCGTACTTGACTACAAGACGTCCTACTGTCTGACTATCAGTAACTAGCAACATAAACATAAACTTACCTAGCTCCCATAAGCCGGAAGGTGCAATAAAAACATAACAACCCACATGGGCCCCCATTAGCCCTAGTGAGTACACTTCAATCTATTTACCCCTATCCAGGTCGTACCCCATCACCTACTAACTACGAGCATCCTGTCGATCCCCTAGGTATGCAACTTGGGCCCGCTGGGCCCCTGACTATTGTTGTTCTTGAGTTCGGAGGACTCCTGATATCTACACCCCGGGCGCAAACGCTCGGCGGGGGTGTATAGGCAACCACGACAAAATATGAGGAGCTGGCTCCCCATATTCGTCCCTTGCGGACGGCATTACCGCTCCATAGAGTGACGTATCCTCGCCCTCTAGCGGACTAGTCGACACAACTATTAACCCTGGGGCGGTCACGGAAGCTATAATGGTAATCCATCCCAAACAATACAAATACAAGTCTCAACTGATACGTTAAGGGATAGTCATGGGCTATAAAATTTCAAAAGCAGGTGTTGAGGTCAATAGAGCTAAAGTTAAAGTGATTGAAAAACTACCACCCCTGATATTGGTGAAAGGAATGCGTAGTTTCTTAGGGAATATAGGGTTCTATAGAAAGTTCATCCAAGATTTTTCAAAAATTAAAACCCCAATGTGCAAGCTCTTAAAGAAAGATGTGAAGTTTGAGTTCAATAGGGAATATGTGCAGCCTTCAACACATTGAAGGATAAGCTGACAACAACTCCAATTATTATTGCCCAGAATTGGTCACTACTATTCATTGTGATATGCGATAGGAGCCGTCTTGGGACAAAACAGAGGGAAGAGGTTTCAACCTATTCCCTAAGCAAGCAAGTCTTTAGATGCAGCCCGAAAAAATTACACTATGACCAAGATGGAGTTATTGGCTGTGGTATATGCATTTGACAAGTTTTGAGCATACCTAGTGGGGACTAAAGTGATAGTATATACTGATCATGCGGCAATCAGGTGCTTATTTGCAAAGAATGATGCAAAGCCCAGACTCATTTGATGGATATTATTGTTGCAGGAATTCGACCCCGAGATCAAAGATAGGAAGGGCTTAGAAGATCAAGTGGCAAATCATTTATCCAGGTTAGAGGACAGGGAGCATATTGATTGTGAGATCAACATAGTGGAGACCTTTCTTGATGAGTAGTTATTTGTTGTGTAGAGTCAGGAGTTACCATGGTATGCAGATATGGTAAATTTCTTAGTTAGCAGGGTATATCCACCTGGAATAAGCTCTGAGAAGAAGAGGAGACTACTGTATGATAGTCGATTTTAGATATGGGATGAACCTTCCTGTACAATATAGGCCCAGATCAATTGGTTAGAAGATGTGTTCCTGAGGGAGAGGTGACTCAAGTTGTTGAAAGTTGCCACTCTTCACCTAATGGTAGAAATAATAGTGGAGATACGACCGCAGTAAAAGTTCTACAAGCTAGGTTTTGTTGGCCTACTCTATTCAAAGATTCATATCTATTCACAAAATCTTGTGATAATTTCCAGAGAACAAGGAATATTTCAAAAAGGAAGGAAATTCCCTAGTGAAGCATTATGGAAGTAAAAGGTTTTGATTGTTGGAGAATTGACTTTATGAGTCCCTTCATCCCTTCAAATGGAAACAAGTATATCTTGGTGGCAGTTGATTATGTATCAAAGTGGGTAGAAGCTGTAGCACTGCCTACCAACGATGCTAAGGTTCTAATTCGTTTCTTGAAGAAGAATATATTCACCTGCTTTGGCACACTCAGGGCAATTATCAGCAATGAAGTTACACATTTCTGCAACCGACTCTTCAATAATATGTTGGCTAAATACAATGTGAAGAACAAGGTCACTACTGCATATCATCTATAGACTAGTGGACAGGTGGAGGTTTCAAATTGAGAAATCAAAAGGATTCTTGATAAGACCGTGAGCACAAATAGAAAGGATTGGTCAAGTAAGTTGGATGATGCATTATGGGCTTACAGAACAACTTTTAAAACTCCTATTGGCACCTCTCCATATAGGCTAGTTTTTTGGGAAAGCGTGTCACCTGCCAGTTGAGCTGGCGCACAGAGCATATTGGGCCATACAAAAGTTGAATATCGATTTATCGATTTTGAAGCTGCTGGAGAAAAACGGATGCTGCAACTACATGTGATGGATGATTTCATATTCAGTTCTTATTAGAATAACAAAATATACAAAGAGAGGACCAAGAGAGTACATGATAAACACATTCAACCTCATGAGTTTCAAGCAGGGCAATTGGTTTACTATACAATTCAAGGTTAAAGGTGTTTGGTGGAAAGCTGAGATTGAAGTGGTGGGGACTATTTAAAGTAGTAAGTGTGAATGGAGATGGTGTTGTGGAGTTGAAACCCTTGGGGTCTGACAGAACCTTCTTGGTTAATGGCCAAAGAGTGAAGCATTATTATGAGGGAAATTAGGATAGAGAAAAGACTTCAATTTAATTCCAAAATCATTAAAGGGTCTTGAATTATGCTGTGACGTTAAATTAGGTGCTTGTTGGCAAGAAACCCAATTTATAATAATGTATTTTTTATTATTCTTATTTTTGATAGTGTCATTTTTGATTTTTTTGTATGTAGAGAAAGGGAAGTCTGAGTACCCAAAATCAAAGCTAAGGAGCACGTCTGGAGCTTATGTGTGGGGTTGTGTGACCTGTGAATCAAAGAGATAGGCTACTAGCTAGGCCCTAGAGGGCCTCAGGAAGTAATTTCTCCCTCTTATATGATCTTTAATTTAGGTTCTCTAAGGACAGAGCATGACTTTAAGAGTGGGCTGAGGGCGTGTCTCCCTAAATTTGTTTAGTTAAGGGTGAGCATGTCTATTGAGCTTTATTTGAAATTTTTTTGAAAATGACATGTCTCACCCTCCCTTCGGTTTTTCTTATAGCCTCAGTTCTTTTTCGAAGGGGAGCCCTTTGAACTGGGTAAAATTTTCATTTATAGGAGTCATGTCTTCGAAGAATAATGACATTTCCCTATGATATATGGATGACGACCGTCTTAAGGGAAGTTTCTTCATATTTTTAAACTTTTTTAGGATTGAGTCATAAATCAACCGCTCATATGCTTGTTGATATTGTTCTTAGCCGCTACGCTAGAGTAAAAAGAGTGGTTATTGTAATTGCATAAGTTAGAATCCATGAGAAATGAACATATCTCTTTATATGACTCAACATATCCTTAGGGCTTAATTGTGAAATTAATTTGTCATTCAAAAAGGTTGTATGAATGTGTAGCTGTAGAAACTGATTAGATTCTTCTGCCATGAGAGGTGAGATGAATTGCTTTGTATGTATACATGGTAGCATCTAGTAGTTTCCTTAGTGTATATAGGATAACTAGTTGGTATGGATTTGAGATATGATCAAGGCATGTCTTTGAAAAGCGAGTTTTTCCCGTAGTTGTTTTACCTTACTAATCATTCTCCCTAGTTAACCCCTTTGAGCCTAAAAGCCTTATTCTTTCTTAGCCTCAATAGTAGCTTAATCCCTCTTGTTTAGAGTCCTCAAACTTATTGATCTAAAGTAGTCTTAAGTACTTTGAGACTTGAAAATAAAGTCCACTGAAGTATAATGTTAGGGGAAAAAGAAAAAAAATGTGGTAAGAAAAGAAAAGTGAGAAGAAGGGTTGCCCATAAAAATTGTATTGTCTACTTGCTTCTTGGGAATTAAAAAAGAGTGATTTAATTAAAAAATCCTTAGTTATCCTATCATTAGAAAACTAGCAGTCAACTAAATAAAAAATGAGGCATGAAAAGAAAAGATAAGGGTGAGTAGAGGAAAGGTGAACAAGCAAGAAAAAATGTGGTGGACAAGAAAAGTGAAATGTCTTAAAAGTGCTTAGGGTGGTAGTCACTATTAAATGAAATATCAATCCCACCCGTCCCTTAGCTGACACTACAACCAAGAAAAGCCCTTGTGATCTTAATCTCTTGAAATAATTAGGTAGTCTAAACGTACATGAAGGGAAAACTTATGGTATGTTGCATCATTTGTGAGAGTGAGTATGTCATACTATTCATGTTCCATGTCTTATATTGACAAAGTTAAGAGAGGAACATCACTAAAAGTGAGGATCACAAGAGGTCTAATTTAGTGTACTATGTGTTGCATGCGTCACACTTAATCGTGTTGACCCTTTGTGTTGAAAAGATGAGCCATTTATAGAGGTTGTGGATTCTTGATTGTGAAATCTTTCTATGTTCTTTGTTAAGAATAGTTGTATGATCATAAACCACTATATATTTGCTCCATGCTAGTTGGTTGAGTATGAGTTGATAGAGGTATCAAGTTTGATGGTGAAACATGATTTTAGGGGTGTTTTAAGGGTTGTTCGAGAACGAAAAATGGTTTAAGCGTGGGGGTGTATGTTGGGCATATTTTCATGGCCAATTGCCATATTTTCACCCATATTTGATCATATTTTGAGTTCATAATCCTCAATTTATGATTAAATTCATGTATGAGTGTGTGTCTTATGTGCTAACAAACAATTTTAGTTGATTTGAGCAGAAAACTAAGCAAAAGAAGCTCAAAATGATGCAAGGAATGAATATTTGAGATTCTAACGGGTTTGGTGCTATGGATGGCGGCCCGCACCAAGACCAAAACTTCATAGAAATAAATTCATAGTGTGGTGCTATGGTTGCTGCCCCGCACCAGCCCTCAATCATCAGAGAAAACATTCTCAGGCTGGTGCTATAGCCGAGGCGGCGTGCCAGGCCTATTCTAGAGCTGAAAATTTTACTAAGTCTATGGGTGGCACGCCAAACCCATTCTAGAGCAAAAAATGCTTATTTTTAAGCTAGGTCTTGAAGGGTAGAAGCATCATTTGAAGGATGATCTATATATATGAAGACTAGGTCATTCGTTACACATCTTTTTATCAATTTTTAGACAGAGTTCGACATTGTGAAGAGGTGAAGATGCCAGAGAAGAGTCTCAACTCATTTTCTTTTTTGTATTTTGTTCGTGACAGCTTGTAAGTTGTTTGGAATGAAGACAAAGTTCTACAACTAGGTTTTTTCTTCTTTACTTCATGTTTTTGTATGATGATAACTACTTATTCATTTTTTCTCTTGTCTATGAGTGGCTAAACTTATAATCTAGGGTTATGGCCATGGTGGATGGTTAATTGTTTGAAAGTGAAATAAATTTGGTTTGATACTTTTCTATGGTTTTTTGTATTTGTTTGTTTTAATTAATTATTTATGAGATTGATCACCTTATAAGTAACTCATTGGCTTTTGATTGAACTTGGGAAAGGGAATCAAAAGGGTTAAAAATAAATACAGAATGGAAAAGACCCTTGAACCCATTGGTGATAGGATAAAAGTTGTTGAGGATAGGGATATACCCTTCAACCCCATTTAGTTGAAATACAAGTTGGCATAGTTATCGTTTCATGTTCTCATGTGACCATAAGGATATAGCCTTAGGGGGGATGAGATAATTCTTGGATGCTAGAGATAGTGGCAAGAAATAGAATAGTAACTTGCAACTAACAACCATAGGAAGAATCATGCAAGTTTAATTATGTCTGGGAATCTCAACCTGAAACCAACCAAGTGTCATTGTCCTAGTTTGTCATCCTTATCGAAATACGATCAAGCTTGCATTCGTTTTTGTAGTTAATCTTTACATTTGAAGTTTAATAGTTTAATTTTCCGAACCAATATCTAATTTATTTGTTTCGTAGATTAGTGAAATCAAAATAACAACCTTACAACGATTAAATTGACAATCCCATGTGGGTATGATATTTGTACTTAATAATCTTATATTACTTGACGACTACATGCGCTTGCGTGCGCTTGGGAGACATCAATTCTAATAACATTAAATAATAAAGAGATAATAAAAATACTTACTTGAGTTGGGTAAGTATGTTTCACCAGGAATTTTGGATAAGACAACAATGGGGGAGTGGGAAATGGGAGTTACGACCTAAGTGGAGAGGAGACAGAAAATTTTCTTTTGTTCTTTGACTTGTAAGTGAGAGAAGATGAATGGAGATTTAAAATAAATGTGTGGTTCATGTATTTTATTAATTTTAGGATCCTTGGGTCAAATTTGACCCATGGACCCAAAACATTTTTGCCCATTTGAACCTGGTGCGGCGCGCCATCTACTGCTCCAGACACTTAGAAAAAAAAGTTTCTTTGTGAAATGGTTTTAGCGTAGCATGCCACCCAATGCTATAAGTTGAATTTTTTTTGCAGAAGTTTAACACCTGGCACCCCACGCCAGGTAATTCTCCCTAGACTTAGAATTTTTCCAACTTCTTTTCCCCGCTCTTTCACTTAAAAATCCATGTTCGTCTCTAAAAACTAAAAAATGTTAGAAAGATGAGTTGCCTTCTATCAAGCACCTTAGTTATAGTTGTGGCATGACATTCACGGGTTGCCTCCCGTGCAACGCCTGATTTAATATCGCAACTGCTCAACTGGCTGCTTACACCCTCTAGGCTCCACCATTGCATTCATTGTAAAATCATCATAGTGATGCAGCATCTGTGAAGCCCTAAACACATCCAAGACTGCCTCTTGGACATCCATAGTCATTGACATCTTGCCCAACATCACCTTTATCACTGCATCTGCGATGACTAACAATCCTCTTCCCAAAATGATGGGACATGCTTCGTCAACTTTGTATTTCAAGATTATAAAGTCCATCAGTGAGATGAACGGTCCCACTTTAATCAATACATTCTCTATAACACCATCAGGATAAGACAGGAAACTGTCGGCTAACTACAATATCATTGTGGTGGGACATAGCTGACCTAATCCCAATGTTCTAAACAAGGATGTAGGCATCAGGTTGATGCTTGCACCCAGATCACAAAGTGCTAAACCAACCCCTCTGCTCCTAATGACTATAGGGATAGTAAATATCCCGAGATCTTTCAGCTTTTTCAATATCTTGTTCTGCACTCGGGAACTGCACTCTTCTATAAGAGCTACAGTATCAAAGTTAGTGAGCCTTCTTTTGTTTTCCACAATATCCGTTAGATACATGGCATATTTTGGATCCTCCTACAACAATTGTACCAATGGTAGACTAACATGCACTTGTTTCAAAACATCAAGACATTTCTTACAAGTTGTGTCCTCCTTCTGATATTTGAACCTCTATAACAATGGAGGAGGTGGTCTAACTTCTACCACTTTCAGTTGTGAGTTTCTTGACTCACCAACCTCCTGATTGGACCTCACAACTTACTCTACCTCTACTTTTCCATCTCTTGGTATCACATCATCCAGCTCTTTCCCACTGTTCAAAGAGATTGCGCTTACATTCTCCTTGGGATCTTCTCATTGTTACTTGGAAGTACCCCTGGCAGTATATTTTTCTATTGAAGGGCCATGTAACACCCCCAAAGTCCCTAAGATCAGACCCGTGAGTTGAAATTGAGAAAATAGGAAATTTCTCACCAGGTCACAGAATGAGTCATCCAGTGACTCATGGTGTGACCTAACGGGTCGTTACGTGACCCTTCAAGTGGCATCTAGTTGAGAAGGTATCATTCTCAAGTAGTGGAAATAGAAGGGACAATAAATCATCATCACTCCCAATGACTTGTGGTCTGATCTGTCACGTGGTTAAAGGAGGATTGGGCAGTGCTGGAAACGAATGGAGGGATGAGTGGTGGTGCCACTTTATGACTCATCAGGTCGATCGTTGGTTGGTTAGTGTGAGACTTGAAATAGTGTCAACTAAAGGAATCTAATGAGTCATCGTTCCTATTAATTACTCGTCATGTCAATCATCAGTTGAAGTTGTTTAATGAAAGGTATATTTTTCAAGTGATGACGACAAGTTAGATGATGAGTCGTCCAGTTTGGTAATGACTCATCTAGTCCCTCATTGGGACTGACAGTGACAGTTTTCCTGCGAAATTAGTAAGGGTGTTTTCATAAATTCTAAGCTCCTAGGTCCTAAACTATGTCATTTTAAGCCTTGAAGAAAGTGTATTAAGGGAGTTTAACCTATTCTAATTAATTCAACTCCTATGTATGCAAATTTAGAGGGTTCCATTGAAGATTAAGCTTAGAAAACCTCCAATTCTCCTCCATCTCTTGGGTTTCAAAGTTAAGTTGAGAATTAGTTTACCTAGGTATGTAAAGCAATGAATGAGAGTTAACTTCCACTCTCATGCCCAAATTTCTCCTCAAGTTCTTGAATTCAAGTGTATGATCCTTTGGGGTTTTAAATTAAATTTATGAAATTCTTTATGATTCATTTATGGATCAATTTCCTTCATGTTTAAAAGCATGTTTTTCAGATTCATGAGAAGATTTCATGTACTAATTGACTATAAATTCATGATTTTAAATTTTAGAAAATTATGCCCAATTATGCAGGTTCATGAAAAAGTTAGTTTACTATGGATGATTTCAAGTATGATGAAGTACCTAGCATGTATGTATGTTGACAAATTACCCATATATGAATTTATAGTTTTGACTACTAAAGTCTATTTCAAGTATGCATGATCTTTAAATTTTTGATAATCCAACTCAGATTTAGCATGTTTTCATGATTCAGTTTAGTTAAATAAGATAGCTTACCATACTATTTTGTAATCTATACTCTCATTTTCATCTTATGGTATGTTTGGGAGCCAGGACTCCCCATATTAAGATTTTAGAATATTCATGTAATTACATTATCAACTTCGTTGAAAAATGATAGTTTCAGCTTCGTTGAAAAATGATGAAAAGCATTTTGCATGTTTTTGGGAGTACTGTCTAGCACAAAGTAGACTAGGGGTTCATGAAAACCCCGGGGCTCTCAAATTCACATGTTACTTTGGGACCTTCCTTGTCAGCTTCCCCTGCCCAAATGGGCCTCCAACTTGATATTGATATCATTGTAGCACCTTAGTTGTGGCAAGGCTTTGGACGTCTCTGCCCTCTTGAGTGTAATAGATGGGATCATGTAAGCTCCATCGTGATTGTGTCAGTTATATGATGAGTCTCCCATTGTTCCTCATGATCTCATTTATACATGTTTATCAGTTATGATATTATGTTTTTAGCAGGTTTGACCCAGTGATCAGGTTATCTTAAGAATCTCAGTTTCAACTTTGGGTCATTCGATTCAGTTATGAGATGCATTTTATGTCTATTTATATTTTGAGATATTATCATGCAGTTCTTATTCTCAGAATCATATCATGTTATGATTTATGATGTACATGATTTCAGTTTATACTTACTCAGCCTATTTTACTTACCTAGCATACTCTACGTTGTATCATTTCATGAAACAGGTCCTAGCAATCAAACTCAGACGCACTGTTAGTTCAGCTCTCGTTCTAGCTCAGACCCTGCCTTGGGTGAGTCCTCATCCTGCGAGGACATCTACCTTTTAGAATTGTTCTATTAGTTTTCTTCAAACTTAGAGATACCTGGGAACAACATCTCATCAATTAGTGGAGGCTTTTCAGACATAGATTTGTGTATTCAGCTTTGGATTCAGTGTTGTGATATTTCTGTTGAATAGACATTTTGTTATTTATACTTTTGCTATTTCAGAATTTAGTTATAAATTTTGTTTATGTTGATCTTTATTTATCATGTTCATGTCATGGGTTGACTTGGTGCCATTTATGTTTCTAGGTTCCATGTCTAGATCCGAGCCTATGATCGGGTCGTGACAAACATGATATTAGAGAATTAGATTTTTGAAGTGTCCTAGGGTGTCTAAAAGCGTATTAAGTATAGTCTTTTTCCATAGGTATGAAGTCCACCACACTTATGACGAATAGGCTATGAAATGTTTTAGGAAACTACCCTTCTTTTATCATTCTATCTCATGTTATGAGTTCAACTCTCTTTATTCCTCTAACTCTAGCTTTACACGTTTGCAGAATCTGCCTCCACACTGAGTTAATGAAAGAAGGAATGACAACAGGAATGGAAATGACCGTGAGGATGGCAATGGAGATGGGCACCAACAAGCCCCACCAGCCCTAGCGAATCACATGCCTGAGAAGGTTGCCCAAGCAGAGTTTAGGGCAGCCATTAAGATGTTGGCACAAGCGTTGACCACTCAGGTCAATCAGCAGGTAGTGGCTCAGTTCCCCAGAATGGGAATGCAGCGACAGTTAGAGTACGAGATTTCCTCAGGATGAACCCATCTAAGTTCCTTGAGTTGAGGGTGGATGAGGACCCACATGAGTTTATTAAGGAGATCCAGAAGATCATCCAGATTTTAGGGGTGATGGGAGAGGAGTGTGCAGTATTAGCCTCCTATTAGCTGAAGGGGGACCTTCATATATGGTATAGGCAGTGGAAGGATAGATAGGAAGTTGGAGTGGGTCCCATTGGTTGGGATGAGTTCCTCACCGCATTCTTAGACTGATTCTTTCCCGGGAGATGAGGGAAATCAAAGAGGCCAATTTTGTGAATTTTAAATAGAATAATATGACCTTCCAAGAGTATGCTCTGGAATTCCCTTGGTTGTCCAAATATGCGCCCCAGATGGTGGTTGATTAGAGGGCTTGGGTAAGGAGATTTATGAACGAGGTAGCGGACTATTTGGTCAAGGACTGCAGGACCGCCATGCTACATTAGGAAATTGACTTCTCCTAATTGGACTTGTATGCCTAACAAATAGAGGCAGTGCAGATAAGGGAGAGGGAGAGAAAGGTTAAGAGGGCTACGAGAAACAATTTAGGGTTTTCCCAACAGAGGTCTAGTGGCAGACATCGCCAACAGTCCCCCCAGAGGTCATCAGCCCCAACACCGTCATCAGCTAGTGTGCCATCCAGGTTTAGGCATGATCAGAGGGGAAAGAGATCAGCCTCTCGAGGTCAGAGGAGCAGGTTAGTAGAGTCCAGCATTCCAGTTTGTGACAGGTGTGATAGGAGGCACACTAGTCAGTGCTTAGCAGGTTCAGGGGCATGTTTTGGGTGCGGGAAGCCCTTCCACATGCTTAGAGATTGTCTAGTGGCCAGATAGGGCCATGGTAGAAACCGTGACCTCGTTACCAGTTTAGCAGCTAAAATGGCATGCTCAGCTCAGCAGGGTTCATTCATTAGTGCAGGTGGTGGTCATCTTCAGAATAGGTTTTATGCCCTCACATCGTGTCAAGAGTATAAGCCCTCTCTGGACGTGGTCACTGATGTGTTATGAGTATTTTGTCTTGATGTTTATGCATTATTAGATCCAGGGGCTACTTTATCATTTGTGACGCCTTATGTTGCTATTAGTTTCGAAGTCAGTCCTGAAATCCTATCAGTATCCTTCTCAGTCCCTACTCCATCAGTTACTCAATTATAGCTCAATGGGTATACAAAAATTACCCTGTCATAGTCCTTCATAATGTCACCTCAACTTATCTAGTAGAGTTATACATTACTGATTTTAATGTTATCTTTGGTATGGATTGGTTACATGCATTTTATGCCTCAGTGAATTGTAGAACCCATATGGTAGAGTTTCGATTCCCAGGTGAGCTAGTCCAAGAACGGAAGGGTAGTTCAGTTGTGCCTATAGATCGCTTTGTTTCATACCTGAAGGATAAAAAGATGATTTCCAAGGGTGGGTGTACCATTTATTTTGGGTGAAGGATGCTACATCTGAGACCCTGACTCTTGATTCTATCCCTGTACTGTGTGAGAATCCGGAGGTCTTCCCAGATGATTTACCGGAAGTCCCTCTCGAGCGGAAGATTGACTTTGGTATTGACCTTCTTCCTAATACGTAGCCTATACTATTCCTCCTTGTAGAATGGCTCCATCTGAGCGAAAGGATTTGAAAGAACAGTTGAAAGATTTTCTAGATAAGAGGTTCATCAGGTCTAGTAAGTCCCCATGGGGTGCACCAGTTCTCTTTGTTAAAAAGAAGGATGTGTCTCTTTGTATATGCATTGACTACCGACAGTTGAACAAGGTTACAATTAAGAACAAGTATCCCCTCCCCAGAATTGATGACCTATTTGACCAATTTGAGGGTGCTAAGTGCTTCTCAAAGATAGACCTCAGATACTGTTATCATTAGCTCAGAGTTAGGGAGAGTGACATTCCAAAGACAGCTTTCAGGACTCGGTATGGTCATTATGAGTTTTTAGCTATGTCTTTTGGAATAACGAATGCTCCTGCAGCTTTTATGGATTTAATGAACAGGGTGTTCAAGCCATACTTTGATATGTTCGTGATTGTCTTCCTAGTGACATCCTCATATACTTTGGAAGCGAGACAGAGCATGCCACTCATTTGGACTGTGCTATAGACTCTCAAGGATCGCCAGTTGTTCACTAAATTCAGCAAGTGTGAGTTTTGGTTGGACTCAGTAACATTTTTGGGCTATGTGGTGTCAAGTGAGGGTGTGCAGGTGGATTCTCAAAAGATAGAAGTTGTAAAGAATTAACCTAGAGTAGTTAGTCCTTCAGATATCAAATGTTTCTTGGGTTTGGCTGGCTATTACAGGAGGTTTTGTTGAAGGACTTTCATACATTATTTCACCATTGACTAAGTTGACCCAGAAGAAAGTTAAATTTTAGTCATCGGATGCTTGTGAGAAGAGTTTTCAGGAGTTAAAGACTTGACTCACTTCAACCTCAGTGTTGACCCTACCTGAGGGTACAGATGGATTTGATATGTATAATGATACATCTAGGGTTGGTCTTGGGTGTGTGTTGATGTAGCATTGTAAGGTCATTGTGTATGCCTCTGGACAACTTAAGACTCATAAGAAGAGTTACTCGATGCATGACCTGGAATTGGCAGCATGGTGTTCTCATTGAATATTTGAAGGCACTATTTGTATTGGGTCCATGTGGATGTGTTTATAGACCACAAGAGCCTACGAAACATGTTCACCCAAAAAAAATTTGAATTTGCGACAAAGGAGATAGTTAGAGCTGCCCAAGGACTATGGGATGTGTATCCCATATGGAAGATAGAAGGAAATAATTGGTGAAAGATGTACATCGGCTTGCACGATTAGGAGTTCGCCAAGTAAATTCGACTGATGGTGGTGTCATTGTTCAGAATGGTTTAGAATCCTCTGTGGTGACTAAGGTCAAGGCTAGGTAAGATGAGGATCCTATTTTAGTAATGCTGAAGGAAGCGGTTCAACATCAGATGGTAGAGGGCTTCTTCCAAGGGGAGATGTCGTACTTCGATATCAGGGTCGTTTATGTGTTATGAATGTCAATGATCTGAGAGAGCAGATGTTTCATGAGGCTCATGGCTCATGCTAACTATCCACCCAGGTGCCACCAAGATGTATTGTGACCTACGGGAAGTCTATTGGTGGAATGGCATGAAGAAGGACACAGCAGAGTTTGTGGCTAAGTTCGAATTGTCAGCAAGTGAAAGTGGAGCATCAAAGACCAGGAGGTGTGCTACAAGACATTAGTATCCCCACTTGGAAATGGGAATAGATCAATATGGATTTCATCACAGGATTACCTTGCATACAACGACAATATGACTCTATTTGGGTGGTTGTAGACAGATAGACGAAAGAAGCCCATTTTCTACCGGTCAAAACTATTGACTCAGTAGAGGATTATGCTAAATGTACATTTGGGAGTTAGCTCGGTGCATGGGGTTCCATTGTCCATCATTTCAGACAGAGGTACTCAGTTCACTTTGTAGTTTTAGAGATCATTTCAAAAGGGACTTGCTACTTAGGTCAAGCTTAGCACGACTTTTCATCCATGGACAGATAGTAAGGATGAGAGGACCATTCAGACTCTTGAGGATATGTTGAGAGCATGTGTGATTGACTTCAAAGGTATATGGGATGATCATTTACCTCTTATCGATTTTGCTTACAACAACAACTACCACTTCAGCATTCAGATAGCTCCGTTTGAGGCACTTTATAGGTGGAGATGTAGATAGTGTATTGGTTGGTTTGAGGTAGGTGAGGCTACATTGATAGGTCCAGGTTCAGTTCATGAGGCTATGGAGAAAGTTCACCTTATAAGGGAAAGGCTGAAAATAGCTCAGAGTAGTCAAAATTCCTATGTCAATGTAAGGCAAAGAGAAATGGAGTTTGAAGTTGATGATTGGGTGTTTTTGAAGGTGTCTCCCTTTTAAGGGAGAGATAAGGTTTGGAAAGAAAGGAAAGCTTAGTCCCTGATATGCTGGACCCATACTAGATTGTGAGACATGTTGGTAAAGTGGCCTATCAATTTAGCTACCAGCGGTGTTGGCTTCGGTACATCTAGTTTTCTATGAATCATTGTTAAAGAAGTGCGTTAGTAATCCAACATTGGTTGTCCTGGTGGAGAGAACAGCTATGAAGGATAACCTTACCTTTGAAGAGGTATCAGTTGAGCTCCCTAATCGACAGGTTCAGAAGTTGAGGAACAAAGAAGTAGCTTCAATAAATGTTTTATGGAGAAATCATCTTGTTGACGAAACTACATGGGAAGCCAAAGCAGATATGATGGCTAAATACCCGCATTTACTCCCTTCCAACTTTGTTCCAGCATGAGGTATCAGTTTCCTCCTTTGTACTCTATTCAGTTTCATGTTTAGTTCATGTCTCTCAATTTCCTTTATGTCAGTGTATGTATTATGATTCATGAATTTAATTTAGTCATGTATTCCGTTAGTTTTCAACATCAGATGTTCCGTATTTGAGATTTCTGTTCCCTTCCCCAGTTTTTCAGTATCTTTAGCCACATTCAAGGACGAATGTTGCTAAGGGGGAGATATTATAATACCCTAAAAATCCCTAAGATTAGACACGTAAGTTGAAACTGAGAAAATAGAAAATATTGCACTGTGTAATAGAACGAATCATCCAGTGACCCATGGAGTGAACTAACGGGTTGTTAAGTAACCCGTTAGGTGGCAACAAAAAGGATAATGAGTCATCGTCACTCCCAATGACTCGAGGTCTAACCCGTTAGGTGGTTTAAGGAGGTTGGGTAGTGTTGGCAACAGATGGAGGGACGAGTCGTGATGCCACTTCACGACTCGTCAGGTGGATCATTAGTTGGTTAGTCTGAGACTTGCAGCGGTGTCAATGAAAGGAAAGTAATGATTCATCATCCCTATTAAGGACTCGTCATATCAATCATCAGTTAAAGCAGTTCAGTGAAATGTATATTTTTCCAGTGATGACGATGAGTTGGATGACGAGTAGTCCAATTAGGTAATGACTCGTCTAGTCCCTCGTTGGGACTGGCAGTGATAGTTTTCCTATGAAATTAGTAAGGGTGTTTTCGTAAATCCTAAGCTCTTAGGTTTTAAACCACATTGTTTTAAGCCTTGAAAGAAGTGTAATAAGGTAGTTTAACCTATTCTAATTCATTCAATTCCTATGCATGCAAGTTAGAGGGTTCCACTAAAGATCGAGCTTAGAAATCCTCCAATTCTCCTACAAATATCTTGGATTTTCAAAGTCAAATTGAGAATCAATTTACCCAGGTATGTAAGGCCATGAATGAGAGTTACCTTTCATTCTCATGCCCATATTTCTCCTCAAGTTCATGTATTCAAGTATTAGTTCAAGTGTTTGATTCTGTAGGTTTTAAGTTAAATTAAAGAAATTCTTTATGATTTCTTTATGGGTCAATATCATTCATGTTTCAAAGCATGTCTTAAAATTCATCGGAAAATTTCATCTACTAATTGATTATAAATTCAAGATTTCATGTTTTATAAGATTATGCCTAATTATGCAAGTACCTAGCATGTATGTAAGTTTACAAATTACCCATATATGAATCTATGATTTTAACTAGTGAATTCTATTTCATGTATGCATAATCTTCAGATTTTGGGTAATCCCACTCAAATTTAGCAAGTTTTCATGATTTAGTTCAGTTCTATAAATCAACTTAGCATATGGTTTTGGAGTCTATACTCCTATATTCAACTTATGTATGTTTGGAGCTAGGACTCCCCATATTCAGATTTCAAACTATGCAGGTAATTTCATTATCAACTTCATTGAAAGACGATGGTTTAAAGTTTGTTGAAAAGTGATGGAGAGTACCTTGCATGTTTTTGGGAGTAGTGTCTAGCACAGAGTTGTCTACGGGTTCATGAAAACCCCGGGTCTCAAAACTGCGTGTCGATGTAGGATTATCCGGTTACTTTGGGACTTCCCTTGTGAGATTTCTTCTACCTCGATGGGCCTTCAGCTTGATATCGATATCATGGTAGCACCCTTAGCCCTGGCAAGGCTTTCAACGGCTCTATCCACTAGAGTGTAATAGTTGGGATCACGTAAATTCTATTATGATTGTGTTGGTTATATGACAAGTCTCCCATTGTTCCTCATGATTTCAGTTATGCATGTTAATCTGTTATGATGTTATGTTTTCAGCAGGTTTGATCCAATGATCAGGTTATCCGTTTTTACTTAAGAATCTCAGTTTTCACTTTGGGTCATTCTATTCAGTTACGAGATCCAATTTATGTCTATTCATGTTTTCAAATATCAGCATGCTGTCACACCCCACCTTGGGAGGCATGACTGGCACCTAGGGCTAAACTGGGGTATGGATGTTGTTACCTACAGTGTTATGCTCGCAAGAGCAGTATGATGTTAGGAGGGACCAGATTGAGGCCGTGAGGGTCGTGTATAGTTTTTAGAGCTTCCATTATGACCTATACTCGAGCCAAGGCTCGAGGTCCAATTACCAGAGATTACATTATGACCCATAGTTGTGCCAAGGCTCGGGGTCCAATTTCACAACCTAGACAGCTCAGACATAGACACAACTATAGGAGCCATCAGTCTTGGATATAGCTTTAAAGAGCAACCATTCCTGAGTTATAGTATGTTTACGAACCTTTAGTAGACAAATAGAAGAAGTGTACATTGTTTGTACTTGTCGGGGCTTATGGGGGCCTAGGTAGGTTATTCTGTGTCGTTTGTACCTTCTAGGCTTATGGGGGGCCGGTTAGGTTCTTGTTTGTGTTTATATGTTGTTAGTTAGATATTCAGACGGTGATATTTCTCAAGTTAACTTCCTACCTGCCTTATTATTTACTTCAGCTATTCAGTTTCATCCAGTTATTATTATGCTGCCTTACATATTCGGTACATATTGTACTGACGCCCATCCTCGGGGTGCTCCATTACTTACCTGCAGGTGCGGATAGACGTGGTTCGGGGCATTGTTAGCCATAAACTGGAGTTAGTAGTTCATTCAACTCCTTTCCCCTAGAGTTGATAGTTTGAAGAGGTTTATTCTTTTGTTGTACAGTTTATGGGCAGGTCGGGGCCCTGTCTCAACCATTATTCCACTCCTAGAGGCTTGCAGGCTACAGATTTCCTGTTGTTAGCTTTTGTTGTAGGTCGTGTGTGGCCCATGTATGTTTTATTTCACGTGTCGGTCTTGTGGGGCCTTGTTTAGTTATTAGTTAGCAGTCTTGTCGGCTATGGCGTAGGTTTAGTTGCCGATTTCATTCAGTTATGACTAGACAATATGGTGGTCTTTTTGGCCTACGTAGGATCCCTGTTATTGTGTTGTTATTGGTCAGTTGTCTTATTTTACAAGTGTCCTTGTTGGCCAAAGGCTGTATTTACAGCCGAGAAATAGCTCGCCGATTCTTGAATTAATTTACAGACCTGCACCAGAAGTGCACCAGGCTAGTCAGGTTAGTCCAGACCCTAGTGTGGCACTAGGTGCCCGTCATGCCCTCCAATGTGGGGCGTGATAAACTTGGTATCCGAGCAGTTCATATCCCAGGGACTTTGCAAGTCATGTCAAGTAGAGTTTTATCTATGGATGTGTTGTGCACCATATTCTATAGACAAGAGGCTACGAGGCATAACAGTGTGGTTACTCTTCTTTCTCCTCCAGTCGTGCTATAGAGCTGTGCTATATAGGGTAACTCCCTAAGCTTATATTATTCTATTTTTTTTACAGAGAAATATCTAACGCACGACGGACTGCGACTGGTCAAGAATTGGATGTGGCAGCAGGAGAGTGGACTATTAGGTGGCCCATACAGAGTCAGCTCGATTTGAGGGAAATAGAGATACATCACCTCGATCGCCCCAGTACTCACCACCACACTCAGAGCCCGCTAGGGTAGCAGATATACTAGTACCACCTCCAGCCATTCCTGTGCTATCACATTAGGAGCTCAAGGGAGTATTCTATATATTGGTTCAAATGATGGCTGCCCAGCGTCAGCCTCAGCCAGGGGAACTAGCTGCCATTGAGCCCACTAAGGGGCCCGGTAGTTCGAGAGTTTGTCAGTTCCTTGCCTTGAGACCCCCGCAGTTTACAGGGACGGACTGTAGAGAGGACCCGCAGAACTTCATAGATCAGCTGTAGAGAATATTCAAAGTTATGCATGCCTCATCCACTGAATCAGTTGAGTTAGTAGTATTCCAATTGCGAGATGTAGCAGTTTTATGGTATAAGAGTTGGGAAAGATCTTGAGGCAGAGATGCACCTCCGCCTACGTCCCCTAGCTTCTCTAAGACTTTAATAGACCACTATTTGCCCCGAGAGGTCCAGCAGGCCAGAGTTGAGAAGTTTTTAAATCTGGAGTAAGGCAAAATGAGTGTTAGAGAATATGCATTGAGATTTGATTCCTTAGCCAGATATGCGCCTTCGTTTTTTGACACTATGCCAGCCAGGGTGCACCGGTATATTATGGGACTTGTACCAGATTATATGGAGTCTTGCATTATAGCCACACTATGAGAGGATATGGACATCTCACGAATCCAGGCCTTTGCTCAGAATATAGAGGAGCTCAAACAACGTCAGTACGCCATAGAAAGGGAAGGTCAAGAGCAGCGTCGGAGGGTGAGCCTAGGCCTCGCTTATCAGGTCGGCCACCTAGGCCCTCATTTCATTAATAGTAGGGCATCAAATCCAACTGTCATGGACATTCAAGTCCGGGCGAAAGCTCACGAGCGTTAGGCTCGCAGCAGCAGAGGGTGCCAGACCAGATGGGACCAGCGGTACCATGCTGTAGTACCTGTCATAGGTTGCATTCGGGGAGGTGCAGGTATGGTTCCACCGCCTTTTACTCCTATTGATAGGAGGGGCACATAATGAGAGATTTCTCGACTAGAAAACAGAGTGGTCAGGACCAGCAGAATAGATCCTCAGCAGGTTCATATGCCCCAGCACCTTCTGCAAGGCCTAGGCCCTCAGCGTCAACAGACAGAGGCCGAGGTAGATCAGGGGCATCCAGTTCAGGAAGTGGTCAGGATCGTACAGATGCACTATCAGGATGACATGTGTTAGAGTCGTCGGCAGATGTTGTGACTAGTATATTAAATGTTTGCTCTTACTCAGTTTATGTTTAGATAGATCCGGGCTCAACTTTGTAGTATGTTACTTTGTTAGTGGCCCAAAAGTTTTATATAGTACCAAAATTGCTTCAGCGACCCTTCTCAATGTCTACACCTGTCGAGGACTCTATTATTGCAAAAAGAGTTTACCGGGGTAGTACAATAGAGATTGTGGGTCATCAAACCTTAGCAGATTTAGTAGAATAAGAGATGATTGATTTTGATGTAATTATAGGCATGGATTGGATGGCACCATGTCACGCTACTATAGAGTGTTGGACCACAATTGTCCTATTTCATTTCCCGAGAGAGGTAGTGCGAGAGTGGAGAGGTAATGCAATTATGCAAAAGGTAAGCTCATATCCTATCTTCAGGTGAAAAAGTTGATAGTAAAGGTTTATATATACCATATTTTTAGGGTTTGGGTTATGCAACAAGAATCCCTGACTCTCCAGTCTATTCCAGTGGTTAATGAGTTCCCAGATGTGTTCCCAGATGAACTTCCTAGTATCCCCCTAGAAGAGGAAATAGATTTCTCTATAGACTTGCTACCAGGTACTCAGCCTATATCCATTCCCCCATATCGAATGGCCCCTATTGAATTAAAATAATTGAAAAAATAGTTGACAGTTTTGTTAAATAAGGGTTTTACCCGGCCGAGTACTTCACTGTGGGGTGCGCCAGTTTTGTTTGTAAGAAAGAAAGATGTTTCCCTACGCATGTGTATAGATTATCGACAGTTGAATAAAGTTTCTATTGAGAATAAATACCCTATTCCTAGAATAGATGATTTGTTCGATCAGCTGTAAGGGGGAAAAATATTTCTTTAAAATTGACCTGAGATCCGGGTACCACTAGGTTCGGGTTCGGGAGAAAGATATCTCGAAGTCGGCTTTCAGGACCAGGTATGGTCATTTTGAGTTCCTAGTTATGTCTTTCGGGTTGACAAATGCACTAGCAGTGTTCATGGACCAAATGAATAGTATCTTCAGGCCATATTTAGATCTGTTTGTGATAGTATTCATCGACAATATTCTGGTGTACTCCCGCTCAGAAGCGGAACATGGAGATCATTTGCAAGAAGTACTTCAAATCCTCATAGACCGCTAGCTATATGAAAAGTTCTCTAAATGTGAGTTCTGGTTAAAGTTTGTAGCTTTATTGGGCCACATTGTTTCAGAGGTTGGTATTCAGGTTGATTCTTAGAAAATTAAGGCAGTGAAGACATGGACTAGACCAACAAATCCAATAGCGGTTCGCAGTTTCCTGGGATAAGATGGGTATTATGAAAGGTTTGTGGAAGGATTTTCTACCCTGTCAGCGCCTTTGACTAAATTAACTCAGAAAGTAGCTAAGTTTCAGTGGACCAAGGCCTGTGAGCAAAGATTCCAGAAATTGATAAATAGATTAACATCAACACCAATGTTAGCTTTGGCAGAAGGTTCAGAGGATTTTGCTGTATACACTTCAGGCATTGGGTTAAGGTATGTTTTGATGCAACACGGAAAAGTAATTGTGTATGCTTCAAGGCAATTAATGAAACATGAAGGAACTATCCCACCCACAGTCTGGAGTTAGCTACAGTGATTCATGCCTTAAAAATATGGACACATTACTTGTATAGGGTGCATGTAGATATTTTTACTGATCATAAAAGCCTCCAGTACATTTTCACGCTGAAAGAGCTGAATTTACGGCAATGTCATTGGCTAGAATTGCTTAAAAACTATGATGTGAATATTTTGTATCATCCAGGGAAATCTAATATCATAGAAGATTCCCTTATCCACAGATCCATGGCCAGTTTAGCACATCTGAGACCAGAACAGTGTGAAATGGCTCGAGAATTGCACTAGCTAGCCAGCTTAGCAGTTCAGATAGAGGATTCAGAGGATAATGGGGCCATAATTTAGAATGCAACAGTATCATCTCTGGTGGTAGAGGTAAAAGAGTGGTAGTATGAGGATTTTCATTTGGCACAACTCAGAGATAAAGTTCAGCAGGTCAATTATCAGCTTTCGAGGTAACTGGAGACGGGGTTTTGAGGTACAGAGGTCGCCTCTACGTTCTAGATGTGGCAGGGCTCCGCCAACAGATTATGGCATAGGTACACTACTCTCTTTACTCTCTTCATCCAGGTTCAACAAAGATGTACCATGACATAAAAGAGATATACTGGTGGCCTTGGATGAAGAAAGGTATAGCTGAATTTTTAGCACTGCCCTAATTGCCAATAGGTAAAAGCTGAATATCAGAAACTTAGCGGCCTAACTCAAGAGATAGATATACCCATATGGAAACGAGAGGAATTCAATATGGACTTTATGACAGGACTACCCCGTACCAAATGCAAATTTGATTCTATTTGGGTGATTGTCGATAGGTTAACGAAATCAGCTTACTTTCTGCCAGTCCGGACTATATTTTCTGCTGAAGATTACGCTGAGTTATATATTAAAGAAATAGTCTGATTTCATGGTGTTCTATCATCTCTCAGTTCATACAGAGGGGCACATTTTATGGCTAGATTGAAAGGTTTGGGGACACAAGTTAATTTGAGTACAGCCTTCCATCCCCAGATAGACAGCCAGGCAAAGCGCACCATCTAGACGCTCGAGGATATGCTACAGGCATGTGTGCTAGATTTTGAGAAAGCTGGGATGAGCATTTACTCGTTATTGAATCTACATATGATGACAACAATCATTCTACAATTCAGATGGAGCCTTATAAGACATTATATGGGTGGAAATGCAGGTCCCCTATTGGATGGTTCGAGGCAGGAGAGGCACAGTTAGTTGGACTAGTTATGATTCACCAGTCAGAAGAGAAAGTAAGACTTATCAGAGAGTGATTACTGATAGCCTAGAGTCATCAAAATACCTACTCTGATATGCGGTGTAGAGACTTGGAATTTAATGTTAACGATTAGGTATTCCTTAAAGTGTCGCCGATAAAGGGCGTGATGAGATTTGGAAAGAAAGGTAATCTTAGCCCGAGGTTTTTTGGGCTATATCGGATCCTCTATAGGATAGGATGAGTGGCATATGAGTTAGAGTTTCCTCCAAAGTTACAATCTGTTCACCCAGTTTTTCAAGTGTCCATGTTGCGAAAGTGTATAGGGGACCCATCTCAGGTTGTGCCAGTTGAGGATATCCATGTTATCAAAGAGTTAACTTATGAAGAGGTGCCAGTTTCAATATTAGATAGACAGATTCGTAGGTTGAGAACTAAAGATGTAGCCTCCGCTAAAGTGCTGTGAAGGAACAGAAATAAAGAAGAGATAACCTAGGAAGCTAAGGATAACATGAGATCTAGATACCCTCACGTATTCCAAGATTGACCCAGAATATGTAGTTGAGGTGTGATCATTGTTCAGATGTTACTTTATTACTTATGCTGCTAGAACTATTTAGATATCTACTTCTATATTGTGGGCTAGTTTATTGTAGTGTCCTGTGAGACACCTATGCTGGACTTTTCTGCATTTCAGGTTTCCGGATAGTCCATATTACAAAGGATACTCTGTCGAAAATTTTCTAATACTAGTGAAAAGAGTAAACTTCTTTAAGCCTAAAATTGGAATTCAAGGACGAATGTTCCAAAGGGGGAGAGGATGTTACAGCCCATAAAATATTGATGGTTAGTAGGTTTACGTGTGGGTTGTGACAAGTAAAGAGAGCTTGACGCATGTGGAAAGAGTCTCGAAAGTAGGGTCGAGCGAGGCCAGACTGCAAGGGCCAGCACACTGGCGCCCTAAGCGGCGCGCCGTGCCAGGTCTACTGGCGCTTTGGGAGGCGTTGCGCAGCACTAGGTTAGCGCGATGGCTGGCGTGAGGCGCCCCTAGTCCACGACCCCTATATATATATAGGTCCTTTGCTCATTTCAATTAAATTCCCATATATTCCCTCAGCCAGAGAAGAAGTCGTAACACCCCAAAAATTTCTAAGATCAGATTCCATACTTAAAGAGAGAATTCAGACAGAAGGTAAAAAATTTTTCCACAGAATGAGTTGTCGAATGACTCGTTAGGTGACCCCACGAGTCATGGTTACACCCATGGGGAGCAGTCAAGAGGTGTAGCAGGCCCAGTATTCACGGACAACCTGACGAGTAGTCGTGTCAGGTAACGACTCGTTAGGGCAGTTGTGGGAAGGAGAGGTAGGGAATCGTGGGCTTCAGTGGCAACGAAAGACCCAATGAATCGTGCGACAGGTAATGACTCCTTAAGTCGGCTATTAAGTGGAGGCTAGAGTTCCAGGATGGGGTCCCAGGCACTGGGGATAACGAAAGGATGCCACGAGTCATCATGTCAGACCATGACTGGTGAAGTGAGTCATCAGCTGAGTCGAGGGAATTTTGGGAAGTAATCCAGTGTACTCCACGACAGGGCCCCATGAGTCATTATCCTCCCCACGACTCGTGGAGTACCCCATAGGGACTGTCAGGTGGAATTTTCCTGCATTTTTCAGGGGTGTTTTCGTAAAATCCTATGCTTCTAACTCTTAAACTACGTCATTTTGAGCATGGTATGGGATGTTTGAAAGGGATAACTAGCATAAAACCTCATTCGATCAAAAATCACTCTCAAAACTCTTCTTTGTCTTCTCTCTCAAGAATCAAGGGTTCCTCAAGGCTTCAAGGTGCAAGTTCAAGTGGGGGTGTCTTCTTGAATCATGTATGTGAGTTTTTCAACAAGTATATCCTTCCATCCTTGTTCCACGAAGTGTTTTATCAATAACCCAATCTCAATTGTTCTAGAAAAGCATGACCTAGGGTTTCGATTGATTAGTCATTTCTTCTATGCCTTCTATGAATTCTAAAACCCATTAGGATTATAAGTTAATTATGTTTATGAAATACTTTGATTATTTTAAATCATGTACTAGATGGTGAAAATGCATAGTTAGAGAATGTTCTTCACGAGATGACTTAACCATTGACTGGAATTTTATTATTGTTCACTCGATTATATCAATAACCCGTAACCATGTTTAAAATGTGAAGATCATAAGAATTCCCCATTTGATAGATATGTTCAGATGAGATTAGAGTTTATGGGCTTGATCAATTGAAAGTAAATATGTGTTTTCATTATGTTTTTGATGAAGCTGTTTTAGGTATGAGGTAAATCTATGATAACAGCATAATTATTGCACCTTTCCTACGAATTGGAGTAAATTATGAAATGGGTTCTATGAAAGGAAAATGTATGCTTCTCCCATAATCTTGTTGTAAATGTTTAAGGTGTGAGTTAAGCATACGGGGTTTCCATAACCCAAATATATGCAGCAATATATCTATGTTAAAGTGTAAATTGGACCTATGGATCCTACATGCCCCTATGTTATACATTGTGTGTTATGAACTTAGAACTTGAATGTCGTGGAGGTGTGTAAAGTGTGATATAAATCTATGGATTTTTGTAAATGTAAGATGTGTGGATTAAATGATGATTTTGTACTATGACGATATGAAGTATGATGATAAAGAATGAGAATGATATTTTAGAGTGTTGGGCTTATTGTTATCAGAAAGTAGCCCCAATCCCTTCTTAAATGAATGTCGTATGATGAAACCAATAAATGTTCATGCTTCTGATTAGCTGTAGTTGCATAGAACAGATGTATAGTATTAGTACTCCTTATGTTCTAGTCAGCCAGGGACTCTCCGTAGCAGAGAACGTTTCCCTTGTTCATCTTGGAACTCTCCATAGCATAGAATGACTCCCTAGTTCGGTCGGGACTCTCCATAGCAAAGAATGACTCCCTAGATCAGTCGCCACTCTCCATAGAAAAGAATGACTCCCTTAGTTTAGTTGGGACTCTCCATAGCATAGAATAACTCCCTTAGTTATGTCATCAGTATGGCTCAATTTCATATGATTCAGATTACAGTTTAGAAAAGATATAATATAAGCTATGCATACTCAGTTATTAGTGGACATACAGTACGGTGTGTGATGCTAGCCTTAGCTTCAGCTCTCACTAAATGTTCAGTGCTTTACCCTTATGCGTGAGTGTGATAATGTATCAGAATATGAGTTCCAAATAAATGTTTCGTGTATTTATGTGTATGTGACTCAGAAGACGATTTTTCCATTCAAAATTAGTTATATGTCGATGTACTCAATTATTTCCTTCTTGTATACCTGCATGTTTAGTTGTTTAGGTTTTCCCGCATGCTTAGTACATTTAAGTACTGACTGCATACTTTATATGCTATATCATTTCATGATATAGATTTAGGTATTGAGACTTAGCCCCCTCCCCCCCAGGTCGACACGCTCCTTCTCCCATCTTAGTGGATTGTGGTGAGTCCTCATCTCTCAAGGATGAGGTCTATGTTCTTATTCAATTGTATTTTAGTTTGACGACTTTAGGAGTTAGCTTGGGACTGAACCTGTCCCAGCAACTCATCAGTTTAGTAGAGGCTTTCAAACATGTGTAATCAGATTCGATCTATGTGTTATGTTATTCTAGATTATGTCCTTGAGTGTTAAATTTGGATCTTGAAGTTAGCTTCCGCTCAGTTATGTTTTGTTAGCTATTTATATTTTTAGGTGTCATGCTATGATTATTCCATGGGTCTACTTGGAGCCTATTGGGGTTCCTTATCCAGTGTTATGGCTAGGGTGTTAACTCAGGTCGTGACAAGATTTGTATCGAAGCCAAGGTTTAGAGTGTCCCAAGGTGTTCGAAAGTCGTGCTAAGTAGAGTTTTCTCCATGGGTGTGAAGCATGCCACACTTATGAAAAAGTGGCTATGAGGCGTTTTAGGAATGTTCTCTTTCTTCATGATTCTTATCGTTCGTAGAGTATGAAACCCTAATTGTTCCTCCCATAACTCATGCTTTACGTGCTCACAGTTAATGCCTCCTAGACGAGCGAATAGAATAAGAAATGGTAATGGCTGCCAGCAGGTACGACCGGCCCCGGTGAACTCGATGGACGACCGTGTTACTTATGTTGAGTTCTGAGAAACCCTTAATATGTTAGCACCGGCCATGACTTCCCAGATTAATCAGCAAGTGATGACTCGTGTCCCCCAGAATGGTAATGTATCGGCGGCAAGGGTAAGAGACTTTCTACAAATGAACTCGCCTGAATTCTTGGGGTCAAAGGTAGACGAGGACCCATATGAGTTCTTGGAAGAGATTCAGAAGATCACCCAAATCATGGGGCGAAGGGAACTGAGAGTGCAAACTTAGCCTCCTATCAACTAAAAGGAGTCACCTATATATAGTTTTGTCAGTGGAGAGACATTCGGGGAGTTGGAGCAAGCCTCATAGGTTGGGATGAATTTATGATCGTGTTCCAAGACAGTTTTTTCCCTAGGGAGTTGAGAGAGGCAACGGCAATGAAATTCGTCAACTTGAAACAGAATGACATGACTGTCCAGGAGTACGCATTGGAATTTACCTAATTATCCAAGTACGCACCGGAGATAGTAGCCGACCAGAGGGCCCAGGTGAGAAGGTTCGTGAACGAACTATCAGACTCCTTGGTTAAAGAGTGCAGGACTGCCATGTTGCATAGGGATATAGACATTCCACGGTTGGTGATATTTTCTCAACAAATGGAAGTGGAGAAGGTGAAGGAAAAGGAGAGAGGCCAAGAGGGCTAGGATAATAGATTCATAGTTTTCCCCGCAGAGGACGGCTGGTGGACACCACTCACATTCCCAGCAGAAATCGCTAGCCCCAACACTTTCGACAGTCAGTGCCCCATACAAACCCAGAGTAAGGGAGATTACATTTCTGTTGTGCACCAGTTGTGGAAGTACCATTTGGGAGAGTGCATGGCCGGCTCGGATGTTTCATTTTAGTGTTGCAAGTTGGGTCATAAGAACCGAGATTGTGCAGCGGCTAAGCGAGGTGAGATCGATCCTCAAACACCTCTTCAGTATTTATGATAGCCCATACATTTTAGCAGGGTGCATCATCTAGCCTGGGTGGCGGGCGTCATCAAAATCGCTCCTATGCCGCAGCAAAAAACCAGGATAAGGGAAAGTCGCCAGTAGTGGCCACAGGTATGTTGTGAATCTTGCATTACTCTTTGTGTGTTGCTAGCCCCAGAACCCCAGTATTGAATAAGAAGTTCTGTGATGGTTGTCGAGAAGAGGTTGTCGATGTGTGATGTGAATAGTTTTTAGTGTAAGGCTTGCAGTGAAGGTTACTGGTGAAAGGGAAGCTAAGAGTTAGTGAATTAGCCCCAACCTTAAGAATGATTCAGGAGACTTAGAATGATGGGGAAGATGGTAAGTATGTGAGACTAGTCAGACCTTGAATATGCTAGTGGGGGAGTTCCAACCCTAACAGTCGCGATATGTCAATCTCTTCAGGTTGGATAACCTTTCTTGTATTTCTGTTGAAGTTATGTTATGCCCATCCCTATGTGAAGATTCCCAGAATTTCTAGATAACTGCTTCAGACAGTGACACCGGTCTTACTCTACGAATCATTTAGTCCCATCGTCATGTTATGGATCAGTTATGTGTGTTGACTCATGTTCTCCAGTATGATCAGCTCGAACTCAATACTTCGAAGATGCTTAGTAGCTCAGTAGTGTTAGGTTATTTCATGTATGTGTTCAGTTATAGATGTCATGAATGATTCGTGCTCATGAGACCCTTACTTGCAGTTAGACCAGATATCATGAATTCTAACCCATGATAGAAAGTGATTTGATCCGTATCAGCTCCGTGCCAGTTAGAGAGGATGAATCCTTCTCAATATGCTATCTAGTTCCATGTTAGTTTCATGTCATTCATCCCCTTTTTGTGTCCTAGCATGCATGTATGATTTATATGTTCCATTAGATGTGTAAGGTTAACTAGAGTCAAATACTCCATTATTTTCAGCGGTAGTCGATCAGTTTTGGGATTTTAGTTCCATCCATATTCTTTTAGTATATTTAGCCAACATTCCATGAAGAATGTTTCCAAGGGGAAGATATTATAACACCCCAAAAAATTCTAAGATCAGATTCTAGACTTAAAGAGGGAATTCAGACAGAAGGTGAAAATGTATACCATAGAACGAGTCGTGGAACGAATCATTAGATGACCCCACAAGTCGTGGTTAGACTAGTAGAGAGAAGTCAAGAGGTGTAGCAGGCCCAGCGATCACGGACGACCTGACAAGTCATCATGTCAGGTAATGACTTTTCAAGGTAGTCATGGGAAGGAGAGAAGGAAATCATGGGCATCAGTGGTAATGCACAACCAAACGAATCGTGAGATATGGAACGACTCGTTAAGTCGGCTGTCGAGTAGAAGGTAAAGTTCCAGGATGGGGTCCCAGGCACTGGGGATAATGAAAGGAGGCCACGAGTCATCATGTTACACCACGATTCATAAAGTGAGTCATCGGCTGAGTTGAGGAAATTTTGAAAAGTCATCCAATGTACTCCAAGATAGGGCCCCACGAGTCATTGTCCTCCCCATGACTCGTGGAGTGCCCCGTAGGGACTATCAAGTGGAATTTTCCTACATTTTTTCATGGCTGTTTAGGTATATTCCTATAATTCTAACTCCTAAACTACGTCGTTTTGAGCATAGTATGGAACATTTTTAAAGAGATAACTACTATAAACCCTCAATCTTTCAAAAATCACTCTCAAGACTCTTCTTCCTCTTCTCTCTCAAGAATCAAGGGTTCCTCAAGACTTCAAGGTGCAAGTTCCAGTGTGGGTTTCTTCTTAAATCAGGTCTGTAGGTTTTTCAACAAGGATATCCTTCCATCCTTGTGCCCCGAAGTGTTTTATCAAAAACCCGATATTAAGTATTCTAGAAAAGCATGACCTAGGATTTCGATTGATGAGTGATTTCTTCTATGCCTTCAATGAATTCTAAAACCCAATTGGATTATAAGTTAATTATGTTTATGGAATTCTTTAATTATTTTAAATCATGTACTTGATGGTGAAAATGCATAGTTGGAGAATGTTCTTCACGAGATGACTTAAACATTGATTGAAAATTTATTATTGTTCAATCGATTATATCAATAACCTGTGACCATGTTTAAAATGTGAAGATCATAAGAATTCCCCATTTGATAGATATGTTGAGATGAGATTAGTGTTTATGGGCTTGATCAATTGAAAGTAAATGTGTGTTCATTATGTTTTCGATCAAGCTATTTTGTGTATGAGGTAAATCTACGATAACAGCATAATTATTGCACCTTTCCTACGAATTTGAGTAAATTATGAAATGGGTTCTATGAAATGAAAATGTATGCTTCTCCCATAATCTTGTTGTAAACGTTTAAGGTGTGAGTTAAGCATATAGGCTTTCCATAACCCAAATATATGCAACAATGTATCTATGTTAAAGTGTAAATTGGACCTATGGATCCTACATGACCCTATGTTATACATTGTGTGTTATGAACTCAGAACTTGAATGTCATGGAGGTGTGTAAAATATGATATGAATCTATGGATGTTCGTAAATCTAAGATGTGTGGATTAAATGATGATTTTGTACTATGACAATATGAGGCATGATGATAAAGCATGAGAATGATATTTTAGATTATTGGGCTTGTTGTTAGTAGAAAGTTTCCCTAATCCCTTTTTAAATGAATGTCGTATGATGAAACCAATAAATTTTCATGTTTTTGATTAGCTATAGTTGCATACACCAGATGTATAGTATCAGTACTCCTTATGTTTGAGTCAGCCAAGGACTCTCTATAGCAGAGAATGTTTCCATTGGTCAACTCAGGACTCTCCATAGCAGAGAATGACTGCCTAGTTTAGTCGGGACTCTCCATAGCAAAAAATGACTCCCTAGATCAGTCGAGACTATCCATAGCAAAGAATGACTACCTTAGTGTAGTTGGGACTCTCCATAGAAGAGAATGACTCCCTTATTTATGTCATCAGTATGGCTTAGTTCTATATGATTCAGATTTTAGTTTAGAACAGATATAATATAAGGCAATGCAGACTCAGTTATTAGTGGATATCCAGTACGGTGTGTGACGTTATCTTTAGCTTCGTCTCTCACTAAATGTTCAGTGCTTGACCCTTATTCATGAGTGTCATAATGTATCAGAATATGAGTTCCAAATAAAAGTTTCGTGTATTTATGTGTATGTGACACAGAAGAGGATTGTTGCATTCAAAATGAGTTATATGTTGATATATTCAGTTATTTCCTTCTTTTATACTTGCACGTTTAGTTGTTTACATTTTTTCGCATGCTCAATACATTCCAAGTATTTTCCGCATACTTTATATGCTATAACATTTTATGATATAGATTCAGGTATCCATACTCAGCCCCGCGAGTAGACACACTCCTTCTCCCATCTTAGTGGATTGTGGTGAGTCCTGATCTCTCAAGGATGAGGTATATGTTCTAATTCAGTTGTATTTCAGTTTTCAGACTTTACGAGTTAGTTGGGGACCTATCCTAGTTACTCATCAGTTTAGTAGAGGACTTCAGACATGTATAATCAGATTAATTCTATGTGTTATGTTTTGCTAGATTATGTCCTTGGGTGCTAAATTTGGCTCTTGAAGTTATCTTCCACTCAATTATGTTTTATTAGTTATTTATATTGTTAGGTGTCATGCTATAATTATGTCATGGGTCAACTGGGAGCCTTTCGGGGTTCCTTGTCCCGTGTTATCACTAGCTTGTATACTCGTGTCGTCACAGAAGTAAACCGCTACTTTCTCTTCATTTTCATCCAATTACACTATCAAACAACCTCCAAATGGAAATTAACTTCAAGTAACAAGTCCTAAGCCTACGGGAAGCATTTCTATGAAATTATTTCTCGAAAATTCGATCGGCAAATAGGAACTCTGTCGGGTAAAAGTTGTTAGAATTGTTTCAAATTGAATCCTAAAACGCCACATGCATTAGGTAAGCGTTCCTCCCTTCTGATATCTTAATAAACTGTAGGTTTTTGCCAAGTTATTTAGAGTTAAATTATAGTTGATGTTATTATCAAAAGTTATCGTTATCTGCCGAACTTAGTATTAAAATTATCCCTATTATCTTAGTATAAAGGTTGTAGTTGGATAGAACTGTCGGTTACAAGTTGAAACTTAGCAGTTAAAAGAAATTCTGCACTTGAGGTATGTAAGGCTATCCTTTTCGGAAAGTTACATTCATCGTAAAGTTAGTATGACATGTGTATTTACAGTATTTAAGAGTAAACCTATTGTGGCCAGCTATTATTAACTGAATTGAGATGATAGTAAAGATAAAGTAACCCTCGTCAGAGTTAGCCTTAGCTAGCTTAATTGTTGTACACGAAATTTGAGGTTTGGATGTTGTTCCCTACAGGGTTATGCTCGCAGGAGCAGTATAATGTCCGAAGGGACTAGATGGAGGCCGTGAGGGCTGTATCTAGTTTTCAGAGCTGCCATTATGACCTATAGTTAAGCCAAGACTCAGGGTCTAGTTATCAAAGATTACATTATGACCATAGTCGAGCCGAGGCTCAGGGTTCAATTACACATCCTAGACATCTCAGACACAGACATAGCTACAGGAGCCATCAGGCTCGGATACATCTTTAAAGAGCAAGCATTCCTGAGTTACAGTATGTTTATGAACCTTTAGTAGCCAGATAGCAGAAGTGTACATTGTTTGTACATGTCGGGGCTTATGGGTACCCAGGTAGGTTATTCTGTGTTGTTTGTACCTTCCAGGCTTATGGGTGCCCGGTTAGGTTCTTGTTTGTGCTTAGATGTTGATAGTTAGATATTTTGGTCGGTGATATTTCTCAAGTTAACTTCTTACCCGCCTTCCTATTTACTTCAACTATTCAGTTTCATTCAGTTATTACTATGTTGCCTTACATATTCGGTACATATTGTACTGACGCCATCTTGGAGGTGCTGCATTACTTTCCTACAGGTATGGATAGACACGGTTCGGGGCATTCTTATCCATCAGCTGGTGTTAGAAGTTCATTCAGCTCCTTTCCTCTGGAGTTGATAGTTAGAAGATATTTGTTCTTTTGTTGTACGGTTTATGGGTAGGTCGGGACCTTGTCTCGACCATTATTCCACTCCTAAAGGCTTATACTCTACAGATTTCAAGTTGTTAGATTTTGTTGTAGGTCGTGTGGGGCCTAGGTATGTTTTATTTCACGTGCTGGCCATGTGGGGCCTTGTTTAGCTGTCAGTTAACGGCCTTGTCGGCTATGACATAGTTTTAGTTACCTGATTTCATTCAGTTATGATTAGACAGCATGGTGGTCTTATCGGCCTGCATAGGATCCCTGTTATTGTGTTGTTATTAGTTAGTTGTCTTCTTTTATAGGTGGCCTTGTCCTCCAGAGGCTGTATTTACAGCCGAGATATAGCACGCTGATTTCCTAAATTAATTTGCAGACGTTCACCAGAAGTGCACTAGGCTAATCAAGTTAGTCCAGACTCCAATGTGGCACTAGGTGTCAGTCATGCCTCCCAATGTGGGGTGTGACAAAGTTGGTATCCGAGCAGGTCGTATCCCAGCGAGTTTGCAAGCCATGTCAAGTAGAGTCTTATCTATGGATATGTTGTGCGCCACATTCTATATAAAGGAGGCTACGAGGCATAATAGTGTGGTTACTCTTCTTTCTCCTCTAGTCGTGCTATACATTTCTGCTATATAGGGTAACTCCCTAAGCTTAAGTTATTCTACTTATTTACAGAGAAATGTCTGACGCACCACTTTAAGCGACTGGTCGAGAATTGGATGTGGCAGTAGGAGAGGGCACTAGTAGGGGGCCCAAGAAGAGTTAGCTCGATTTGAGGGCGATAGAAAGAAATCACCTCGATCTCCCTAACACTCACCAGCATAGTAACAGCCTGCTAGGGCAGCAGATACACCAGTACCACCGCAGCCATTCCTGTGCCATTACATCAGGAGCTCAGGGGAGCATTCTATGTATTGGTTCAGATGATGGATACCCAACGTCAGCATCAGCCAGTGGTACTAGCTGTCGTTGAGCCCACTAAGGGACCCAGTAGTTCGAGAGTTTGGCAGTTCCTTGCCTTAAGTCCCTCGCAGTTTATGGGGACAGACCATATAGAGGATCCCCAAATCTTCATTGATCAGCTGCATAGAATATTTAGAGTTATGCATGCCTCATCCATAGAATCAGTTGAGTTAGCAGTATTCCAATTGTGAGATATAGCAGTTTTGTGCTACGAGAGTTTGGAAATATCCCAAGGGAAAGATGCACCTCCGCCTACATGTCCTAGTTTCTTTAACGTATTCATAGACCACTATTTGCCCCGAGAGGTCCGGTAGGCCAGATAGAGTAGTTTTTACATCTGGAGCAGGGCAGAATGAGTGCCAGAGAATATGCATAGAGAATTTATTCCTAATCCATATAGGCACCCTCGTTTGTCAACATTATGCCAGCTAGGGTGCACCATTTTATTATGGGACTTACTTGTGCCAGAATATGTGGAGTCTTGCATTGTAGCCATACTACAAAAGGATATGGATATGTCACAAATCCAGGCCTTTACTCAGAATATAGAGGAGCTCAAGCAATGTCAGTACACCATAGAAAGGGTAGTTCAGGAGCAGCATCGGAGAAATAGACCTGCAGATTTTCAAGCAGAGTTTCAGGGTGGGCCGACACCTCGCTTATTAGGTAGGCCACCTAGGCCCCCATTTCAGCAACAGCAGGGCAGCAAATTCGACCGTCGTGGACATTCAGGTCTCGGTGAAAGCTCATGAGTTTCAGGATCGTTGCAACAAAGGGGGCCAGACCAGATGGGACCACTGGCACCACGCTGTAGAACCTGTCATAGGTTGCATTTGGAGTGGTGCAGGTATGGTTCCACCGCCTGTTACTCCTATTGACAGGAGTAGAACATGATGATAGATTGCCCGAGCAGATGCCAGGGAGGTCAAGACCAGCAGAGTAGATCCTCCCAAGTTCATATGCCCCAACACCTTCTGCAAGGCCTAGGGCCTCAGCTTCAACCGATAGAGGTTGAGGTAGATCAGGGGCATCCAGTTCAGGAAGTGGTCAGGATCGTACATATGCACTATCAGAACAACATGATTTAGAGCCATCGCCAGATGTTGTGAGAGGTATATTAGATGTTTGCTCTGACCCAGTTTATGTTTAGATAGATCTGGGCTCCATTTTGCCGTATGTTACTCTGTTAGTGGCCCAAAAGTTTGATATAGTGCTAGAATTGCGTCAGTGACCCTTCTCAGTGTCTACACCTATTGGTGTCTCTATTATTGCAAAAAGAGTTTAACGGGGTAGTACAGTAGAGATTGTAGGTCATCAAACCTTAGCAGATTTAGTAGGCCTAGAGATGATTGATTATGGTGAGTCCTCATCTCTCGAGGATGAGGTCTATGTTCTAATTAAGTTGTATTTCAGTTTTCATACTTTAGGAGTTAGCTGGGGTCCTGTCCTAGTTACTCATCAGTTTAGTAGAGGCTTTCAGACATGAGTAATCAGATTCGATCTATTTGTTATGTTTTGCTAGATTATGTCCTTAAGTGTTAAATTTGGCTCTTGAAGCTAGCTTTCACTCAGTTATGTTTTATTAGTTGTTTATATTGTTAGGTGTCATGCTATGATTATGCCATGGGTCAACTTGGAGCCTTTCGGGATTCCTTGTCCCGTGTTATGACTAGGGTGTATACTCGGGTCGTGACAGAAGTAAATCACAACTTTTACTACATTTTCATCCAATTACGCTATCAAACAGCCTCCAAACGCAAATTAACTTCAAGTAACAAGTCCTAAGCCTTTGCGAAGAATTTCTACGGAGTTATTTGTTGAAAACTTGCTCGGCAAATCGGAACTCCGTCGTGTAAAAGTTGTCAGAATTGTTCCAAATTGAAACATAAATGGCCACAGGTATTAGGTAAGCGTTCCTTCCTTCTGATCTCTCGAGAAATTGTAGGTTTTTACTGAGTTATTCAGAGTTAAATTATAGTTTATATTATTATCAAAAGTTATCAATTATCTCCCAAACTTATTATTAAAATTATACCTATTCTCTTAGTATAAAGGTTGTAGTTGGATAGAACCGCCGGTTACAAGTTGAAACTTAGAAGTGAAACGAAATTCGGCACTTAAGGTATGTAAGGCTATCCTTTTTGGAATACATTCATCATAAAGTTAGTATGACTAGTGTATTTATAGTATTTCAGAGTAAACCTATTGTAGCCAGTTGTTATGAACTCAATTGAGATGATTGTGAAGATATAGTAACCCTCGTAAGTATTAATCCTAGCTAGCATAATTGTTGTATACGATATTCGAGGTTTGGATGTTGTTGCTTACAGGGTTATGCTCGCAGGAGCAGTATAATGTCCGAAGGGACCAGATGGAGGTCGTACCTAGTTTTCAGAGATTCCATTATGACCTATAGTTGAGCCAAGGCTTGAGGTCTAGTTATCAAATATTACATTTTGACCCATAGTAGAGCCAAGGCTCAAGGTCCAGTTACGAAGCCTAGACAGCTCAGGCACAGACACAGACACAGCTACAGGAGCCATCGGCTCGAATACATCTTTAAAGAGCAAGAATTCCTAAGTTACAGTATGTTTACGAACCTTTAGTAGCCAGATAGAAGAAATGTACATTGTTTGTACTTCTCGGGGCTTATGGGTGCCCATGTAGGTTATTCTGTGTTGTTTGTACCTTCCAGGCTTATGGGGGCCTGGTTAGGTTCTTGTTTGTTCTTATATGTTGTTACATAGATATTTTGGACAGTGATATTTCTCAAGTTAACTTCTTTCCCGCCTTCCTATTTACTTCAGCTATTCAGTTTCATGCAGTTATTACTATGTTGCCTTACATAATCAGTACATATTGTACTGACGCCCATCCTTAGGGTGCTGCATTACTTGCCTGTAGTTGCGGATAGACATGGTTCGGGGCATTCTTAGCCATCAGCTGGAGTTAGCAGTTCATTTAGCTCCTTTCCTCCGGAGTTGATAGTTAGAAGATATTTGTTCTTTTGTTATATAGTTTATGGGTAGGTCGGGGCCTTTTCTTGACCATTATTCCACTCCTAAAGGCTTGTACGCTATAGGTTTCAAGTTGTTATCTTTTGTTGTAGGTCGTGTGGGGCCTATGTATGTTTTATTTCACGTATTGGCTGTGTGGGGCCTTGTTTAGCTGTCAGTTAGAAGCCTTGTCAGCTATGGCATAGTTTTAGTTGCCTGATTTCATTCAGTTATGTCTAGACAGCATGGTGGTCTTGATGGCCTGCGTAGGATCCCTGTTATTGTGTTTTTGTTAGTTAGTTGTCTTATTTTACAAGTGGCCTTGTCGTCCAGAGGCTGTATTTACAGCCTCAATTAATTTACAAACGTTCACCATAAGTGCACTAGGCTAGTCAGGTTAGTCCATACTCCAATGTGGCACTAGGTTCCAGTCATGCCCCCTAATGTGGGGTGTGACAAACTTGGCATCTGAGCAGGTCGTATCCCAGGGAGTCTTCAAGCCATGTAAAGTAGAGTCTTATCTATGGATGTGTTGTGCACCATATTCTATATAAAGGAGGCTGCGAGGCATAATAGTGTGGTTACTCTTCTTTCTCCTCTAGTCGTGCTACATAGTTGTGTTATACAGGGCAACTACGTAAGCTGATGTTATTCTACTTATTTACAGTGAAATGTCTAACGCACCATGGACCGCAACTGGTCGAGAATTGGATGTGGCAGTAGGAGAGGGGGAAATATCCCAAGGCAGAGATGCACCTCCGCCTACGTGGCCTAGCTTCTCTAAGGCTTTCATATACCACTATTTGCCCCGAGTGGTCTGGTAGGCCATATAGAGTAGTTTTTACATCTGGAGTAGGGTAGAATGAGTGTGAGAGAATATGCATTGAGATTTGATTCCTTATCCAGATATGCACCCTCGTTTGTCGACACTATGCCAGCTAAGGTGCACCGGTTTATTAAGGGACTTGCGCCAGAATATGTGGAGTCTTGCATTATAGCCATACTATGAGAGGATATGGATATCTCACAAATCCAAGCCTTTCCTCAGAATATATAGGAGCTCAGACAATGTCAGTACGCCCTAGAAAGGGCAGGTCACGAGAAGCATCGGAATATTAGACCCGTAGATTTTCAAGCAGAGTTTCAGGGTGGGCCTAGGCCTCGCTTATTAGGTAGGCCACCTAGGCCCCCATTTCAGCAACAACAGGGCAGAAAATCCAAATGTCATGGACATTCACGTCCTAGTGAAAGCTCACGAGTGTTAGGCTCGTAGCAGCAAAGGGGGCCAGACCAGATGGGACAATCGGTACCGCCCTGGAGAACCTTTCATAGGTTGCATTTGGGGTGGTGCAAGTATGGTTCCACCGCTTGTTACTCCTATTGATAGGAGGACCACATAATGAGAGATTTCCCGGCTAGACGTCAGGGTGGTCAAGACCAGCAGAATAGATCCTCAGTAGGTTCGTATGCCCTAGCACCTTCTGCTGGGCCAGGCCCTCAGCTTCAGCCGACAGAGGTCGAGGTAGATCAGGGGCATCCAGTTCAGGAAGTGGTCAGTATCATACATATGCACTATCAGAACGACATGAGTCAGAGCCATCGCCAGATGTTGTGACAGGTATATTAGATATTTTCTCTCACTCAGTTTATGTTTTGATAGATCCGTGCTCCATTTTGTCGTATGTTACTCTATTAGTGGCCCAAAAGTTTGATATAGTGCTAGAATTTCTTTAGAGACCCTTCTTAATGTCTACACCTATCGGTGACTCTATTATTGCAAACAGAGTTTACCGAGGTAGTACAGTAGAGATGGTGGTTGATCAAACGTTAGCAGATTTAGTAGGACTAGAGATGATTGATTGTGGTGAGTCCTCATGTCTCGAGGATGAGGTCTATGTTCTAATTAAGTTGTATTTCAGTTTGAAGACTTTAGGAGGTAGCTGGGGACCTTTCCTAGTTACTCATCAGTTTAGTAGAGGCTTTCAGACACGTGTAATTAGATTCGATCTATGTGTTATGTTTTTCTAGCTTATGTCCTTAAGTGTTAAATTTGGCTCTTGAAGTTAGCTTCCAATCAATTATGTTTTATTAGTTGTTTATATTGTTAGGTGTCATGCTATGATTATGCTATGGGTCAACTTGGAGACTTTCGGGGTTCTTTGTCCCATGTTAGGACTAGGGTGTATACTCATGTCATGACAGAAGTAAACCATAACTTTCACTACATTTTCGTCCAATTACGCTATCAAACAGCCTCCAAGCGCAAATGAACTTAAAGTAACAAGTCCTAATCCTACAGGAAGTTGTACACTACAGATTTCAAGTTGTTAGCTTTTGTTGTGGGTCGTGTGGGGCCTATGTATGTTTTATTTCACGTGCTGGTGTTCGGTGGTTTGGAATACCTACACGCATTGCACGTGGCCGAACAAGTAGTAAAATGGCTAGAGTAGCCAAGTATCGATCCCACAGGGACTGGACCACGGTAATAATCTAATTAAGTGTTAATTAACTCTAACTCTAATAATGCAGACAACAGTTTCAAGAAGATTTTGGGAGTTCGTTTCCTAATTTATACTAATCTAAAACAAATGTACAATTTGAGTTTGAACACTAGTAATGAGCATGCTGAGGCTAAAACAAACATGTAGGGAAGCAACTTATTGATACAATTTGGTTAATCATTCCTTCGGTTGCTAGTCAAGAATTATTGCTTATGGATTAAAACTCTCGTATTTAAGCCAACTTAAGAATCATGAACCTTCCACCTACATTTCTGTGATAAGAAGAAATTCATGTTCTAGCCATACGAACTCGATTCCTTAATTGACTAATACGACTTTCAGATATATTTCTATTCTGAAGGTAAATCAATTCTCAATTTTCCCAAACCGAGAAGAGATCATATCCTATTAATTCACAACTTTCCAATTTCTTTCTCTTTCGAGCGCAAACCATATTTTTTAGATATACATTAATATTGGCTACACATTAATGCAGTAAGAACAAGAATTAATAGAACAACCATAGAAGAAAAGATGAAAAACCAAGATGATCAATAATTACATTCCACTTAAAATGTTCTCAACCTCAGCAAGAAGTGAATTTAGCCACTCATTTGTGGATTAAAAATCGTTAAATGAGTGTAAATCATACAAATAATTGAAATAAGGAAGAAAGAGATAGAGAAGAACCCTAAGAATTTCGTCCCCTCAACTACCTGTAACCCACGTTCTTTCTCAACCAAGTCAAAATTCTTAAAGATAAACCTAAGTGTGCTATTTATACTAGTGGGAATTTTTCCTGGAATAACAAGCAACGTGTCACGGAGTGCATCGCGGAGCACTGCCTCCGTGACACGCCACAAATGCGAACCCTCACTGGAATCCGGTCCTACAGGTAATTATGCCCAATGTGCCACAGCGCGCAACGCGGGGCTTGGCAAACGTGCCACTACCCCAATGCAGACCTTCACTGGAACTTGGCCTATTTTTATCATCTGGGGCAGAATGCATCCACGATGGCAGCGTGACACGGCTCCACCGCGGAGCCCCTTAATTTGCTGCTTAACCTTGGCCTTTTCCACTGCTCGCTTCCGAGTCTATTCCCAATTTCTCCCAACATGCATCTTAGCTTCCTAAAATTACATTTTTCTTGCAAAACAACACTATCATGTTGGTTAGTATAAATTCACATTTTAACTACAAATCACATGAGAATGTACAACTATCAATGGATAAACAAGATGAAATGAAGCATTTGAGTATCACTTGGGCATATAATTCTACCCAAGATCACTTACCCCACACTTAAAACTTTGTTCGTCCTCGAACAATAATCTCACATCTCATGCAATTGACACCCAATCATAGCTACTTTGGCTCGACAATTCAAGCAATGGTTATACCAATTATTTGCATAGAAAATCATCAAGAAAACATGCATAGTCTCATCAATACAATGACATTCAACACATTAAGACCTCCTAGACTCAACAGTCGACTCTCGATCTCGACAAACTCATGCAAATCAGCTGATCAAGACATCTGACACGAAATTAAATCTCTTGTCAAGTATGTGCCCTCACAACACAAGAGAATTTCCCCCTTTACAATCATATGATCTCAAAAACATTATATGCGGGGGCATATGAACACAATTTCGCTCTCTCTCCCAAAGAATTCACATGCATCATGTCATGACCCATAAGCTTGCCTCTAGTGTATTACTCCACTAATATAAGGACGAGTGATGTAAGATCACGTGGGACTTAAGGGTTGTAATATAAGCTAAGGAACTAGTACATACTGGGCTAACCAATAATAGCAACTAGCACCCTTAAGCGCTTTTACATACATCCCATCACATTATGGGCATTGTTTCTTCCTTCATCCTCCCCTATCTTGAAGCCTTTATTTATTTTTGTTCCCATTTCATTAAGCACACTCGACTTAATAACAAAGATTAGTTATACATCTTCATTTTATTAAATTCGGCAAGTGCACCTTTGACCTTTTCTTTACTTTCACCGCTTTCGCTTTTCCTTTCTTTTCCCAATTACCACTCCTTAACATTTTGGGAAAATTTCTTTTCTTGAGCGCTTAAGAGTTTTGGATCAAATTCACGGATAATGAAAAGAAGGGGTTAAACTCGGTTTGTACCTTTTCGACAAATGAAAAAAATAGGCTAAAGGCTCAATGGACTAACTAGGATGTACATTCAAGGTAGGTACGATAATGAAAAAAAAACTTTCGGTTAAATCAAAGAAATGCCTACATCCTTTCCTACCATACACATCCTTCATTTTGTTTCGTACACACACCAGGCAAGTTCTAGACACCTCACAATAGCATGGAAGAATCGAAACCTCACCACACTCTCAGTGCACATGCTCAACTCAAGACATATTCACAGACTCTTCAATCAGCTAATTATAAGAATTCAAACATTAAGCCTCAATCACACCGAATCGAACTCTACGGTCTAGGTATCTCAACATGTTCACAAAGTTGCATTCTTTCATACGAATCACCTTTGAATTCTAAATATCATGTACAACATGCAACCAGAATTCTGAACCATAAAGTAACGACACGTTTGCGATACAAACAAACAAAAGAAAAAATTAAAAAGAACAAAATAAATCTACTCCTATCGACTACATTTCCCTTAAGACGGTCGTCATCCATCCATCATAGGGAACGACCACTATTTACGACTTCGGTTCAATGGGACTATTCTTGGTAAAAGCACCAAAAAAAAACACCGAGAAACCCAATCAAAAAAAGATTTCACAAAAAAATTTAAAAATATCGATAATTTCGATAAAACAAAAATATTTACACAACCAGCTAACAACAACTCCATACAGCACACAACAGCTTCACATTAATTACAATACCAAATTACAATACAAAACATAAACATCAAAATCACAGGGTCACAATTTTCCACAGGCACAACAACAAAACAAAAACATAAACAACAACAAAACAACCAGCACCTAACTACTCCCACCCCACACTCAAATCGAACACTGTCCCCAGTGTTCACAAAATTCAGCATAGCACAAGAGTAGGTGGTGAAACTCCTTGATCAATCGAAGTATTCCACTTCTTCGTCAGGTGGGTTGCCTCGTACCCCATATCCGAATCACCCCCGCTATCCTCATCTGAGTCAATGCTGCGTGTCTCATCGTCTGTGGGGACATCATCATCAATGGGCTCCACAAAAGCTGGCCCCACTCGACATAGAGCCCTGGCATTTTCGCTGAAGGGGTAGTCAAACTCTAGCTGCCACAGCTCATCTTCTGTTGCTGGCCTCCCGCTTATGCGCAACTGTAGAATCTGCATCCTGAACATGCAGGCCATATACTGATCATCCTGAGCATGTCGCTCGGCTAATGTGAGAATTGGCCCGTGAGTGGTGTCGGATGCCTTAGTTTTGGTGACATTCAAGGCACGCCTCTCCATCTGCGGGTTGTAGTCCAGGGCCTCTTCCTCAACATCTAGGCCCCTCAGGAAAGTGGTCAGCAAGCCACCAAACCCGTACCTGTGCCCTTGATGCAAACGGGCTCTCTTCATGGCGGAGATGATCACCTCCCCAACTTTAATCTCTCGCCCTTTCATCAGGGTGTATACCAAGCACACATGATTCTGGGTGACATCTGTCATGTGCACCCTCGGGATTAGGCAGGAACACACGATCTTAAGCCAAATTCTGGCTTCCCTATTCATTTGAGAATAGGGCAGCGTCTGATGGTAGCCTCTCTCCTTATGCCTGCTCCACCGTGCTATAGAATGCGCTCCACACAGAGTGCGTCTGCTATCTGCATATGGTGGAGTGATGTTCAGTTGCCGGAGTATATGGGCGTCTGTGTCCCGCGCCCCCAAAATGGCATTAAGGTGATGGGGCTCAAAAGTGACTACCTGCCTCCTTATTTTGACGGTGTGACTTCGGAGTGTCAGGTTTCAGTTGGCGTAGAACTCCCGAATCAGGTGGAGATTGCACTCCTTGGGCTCTTCAAAAATGAAGTTCAGCCCAGCAGCGTCAATCCGGTGTACAATTCTAGGGAACTCCTGTGCCAACGGCTCCCTTGCAATATGCTCCTCGGGGAAGTATTTGCTCTCCTTATGCTTTGTGTACCATTTCTTCCCTTCCTCTATCACCCATCGGGTTCCGTATTGAAGGCGTTGGCCGCGTGGAACAACTGGTGCTGTTGGGACTGCTGTTCCCAGTCTAATTCTTTTCCTTTCGGCGCCCAATATAGATGCGCCCTTTCCTTTGTCTTGCCTTCTTGCCATTGTTCCTGTCAAATCCAACAGACAGTCCCAATGTTATTCAAATTAAAATTAGCCTCGACTACGGTTGGGTTAAGCTAGGCCACCCCACACATAGTCTTTAGCCACAATTACGACATTACGGCAAGACAATTCTCACTTTCCAATTTACAAAAAAAACAACAACAGGCCTCGTGCATTTAGAGAATTCGGTGGAATAAATTCTACGTACTACTCAGACTTCGTAAAGCTAAACCAAATATCACCATCAATACCATTTCATCACATGGCACTTAGCAAAAACAAAAAAACTTCTCTTAACACAACCTATGCAATTCACCAAGTTCTATGCAATTCAACAATTTCATTCTCCCGAAAATCCATCGTTTACTTAGCATATTCACAACAAGCACAACACAATTCACCTTACCCAACATTCCCAACCCATAATTTCCACATTTTCAATCACATTTAGTTTCTTCGCAACCAAATTCTAACCCTAGCTACATATTTCACCAAAATTCGATCAAGCATGTATTTATCGAGTTCATACAATCAAAATGATACTACGAACCTCAATCAACAATAACTTAAAGGAATTCAAGCTCAATTTACAATTAGGGCAAGTTTTACTCACTTTACATGCTCAAAATTGACAAATTTGACAAGAATTGAGATGAAAGTAGAGAACATACCTTTGGTTCGATGAAATCGAAGAAAAGTCAAAGAAAACTTGTGCCAAGGTCCGTGTCACATTGGGGAAGGGGGAGTTTTTGGGTTTTTTGTCGCGGAGGGGGTGAGAAATGAGGGAAAATTGAGGGAATTCAGGGTTAAAAAGGGGTATTTTCGCACGGGTCACCCGGCCACCCGGTGTGACCCGTCGCGACTAAAGCTTCAACGTGTCACGGAGGGTAACGCGGAGCACCCCCTCCGTGACACGGAGTCAATGCGGAGGTATTCTGGAATTTTAAAAATTCCAGAATTAAACCTCAACGTGTCACGGAGGGTAACGTGGAGGCCCTCCTCCGTGACACGGAGCCATCGCGCAGGCTCACTGTTTTGTCACTTTTTATTATTTTTCTCACCTCAATTTTTTCAATGCGATCCTTTGCATTTTTGCCCTCCGTTCAACCTGAAATTCATCTCACAACAAGAAATTGGTTAGAATTCATAGGATTTACATAAAATACAATTTTTATTTTTATTTTTATTTTTATTTTTCTAATTTTTTTTTCTTTCTTTTTTTTTCCTTCTACGAAATCTACTCAAGTATTACAACAATTTCACGGGTTGCCTCCCGTGCAGCGCCTGGTTTACCATCGAGGCTCGACGTCATTGAAGCTTAGTCATCCTCTAGGGTGACGGATGTCTTCTCTCGACTACCGTCCTCACCCCAGTAATGCTTACATTGGTGTCCATTGACTAAGAACGTGGCACTTCGATCTTGTTGCCACAGCTCTGCTGCCCCATGCGGGGTCATTCTCACTACCTCAAATGGCCCTGACCATTTGGACCGCAGCTTCCCTGGAAACAGCTTCAATCTTGAATTGAAGAGCAACACTTTCTGCCCCGGCTCAAAAATACGATGCACCACATGCTTGTCATGCCACCTCTTTGGTTTTTCTTTGTAGTACTTGGAACTCTCATAAGCATGCCAATGAAACTCTTCATGTTTGCTGAGTTGCATCTGCCTCTTCTTGCCTGCTAGTTCTAAGTCCATATTCAATTTCCTCACGGCCCAGAAAGCTCGGTGCTCCAGCTCCACTGGCAGATCACGCTTTACCATAGACCAATCGGTATGGAGAAGTTCCAATCGGTGTCTTGTAAGCAGTTTTGTAAGCCCACAGCGCATCATCGAGTTTGCTTGACCAATCAGTACGTTGTGTATTCACTGTTTTCTGGAGAATCTGCTTCACCTCTCTATTCGACACCTCCACTTGCCCACTAGTTTGGGGATGATATGTTGTTGCCACCTTGTGGCGCACCCCATACTTAGCTAGTAGCTTCTTGAAACTTGAATTTACAAAATCAGCCCCTCCATCACTGATAATGGCTCGAGGTGTCCCGAACCTGGTGAGAATGTGTTTTTTTACAAATTTTGTTACCACCTTGTTGTAATTCATGGAGCAAGCTATTGCTTCAACCCACTTTGATACATAATCAACGACTACCAAGATGTAACGATTACCAAATGACAGTGGGAACGGGCCCATGAAATCTATGCCCCATACATCAAAGGTCTCCACTTTCAGTACATTCTGCAGCGGCATCTCTTGCCTCCTACCAATTGTGCCTGTCCACTGACATCTATCGCACATTTTGACGTATGCCAGAGTCTCTGAACAGTGTAGGCAAAAAGAAACCTGACTGCAGGACCTTGTGCGCTGTCTGCTCACCTCCGTGGTGCCCTCCATACAATGAAGAGTGACAACTCCTCAAAACCTCTGCAATCTGGCTCTCCGGGATGCATTTTCTCATCACCTGATCCGGTCCCTGTTTATACAAGTATGGCTCATCCCAAATAAAATACCGGCAATCATGCCTCAATTTTTTTCTCTGCTAAACGTAGACTCCGGTGGATAGACTCCACTCACTAGCAAGTTCACTATGTCTGCATACCTGGGAACCTCAGCTTCCCCTATTGCCAAGAGCTGCTTATCCGGGAACTCCTCTTTGATGTTATCACCTTCCTTCACATGCGACTGGCTTTCCAATCGCGATAGGTGATCTGCCACCTGATTTTTGCTCCCCTTTCTGTCCTTAATTTCTAGATCGAACTCTTGCAACAACAAAATCCATCTGATCAGCCTGGGCTTTGCATCCTTCTTGTCAAACGGATACCGAATCACTGCATGATCGGTATACACCACTACTCTTAAACCCACCAAATAAGACCTGAATTTATCAAATGCAAACACCAATGCTAGCATCTCCTTCTCTGTGACTGTATAATTACTTTGGGCAGTGTTCAGTGTTTTGCTTGCATAATGAATAGAATGAAAGATTCTATTTCTCCGTTGCCCCAATACAGCTCCTACAGCCACATTGCTTGCATCACACATCAGTTCAAATGGTTGTTCCCAATCCAGAGAAACAAGGATAGGTGCTTCTATCAATTTCTACTTCAACTCCTCGAATGCTTTGACACACTCATCATCCAACTCGAACTTCACCTCTTTTTCTAGCAATCTGCATAATGGTCTAGAAATTTTGGAGAAGTTTTTGATGAACCGTCTGTAGAACCCTGCATGCCCGAGAAAACTACGAACACCCTTCACTGACGCAGGTGGTGGTATCTTCTCAATAACTTCGATCTTAGCACGATCGACCTCCAACCCCTTGCAAGACTTTCTATGGCCAAGGACGATACCCTCCTTGACTAAGAAATGGAATTTCTCCTAGTTGAGTACAAGGTTGGATTCTTCGCAGCGAGCTAGCACCCTGTCAAGGTTCTGCAAACAAGTAGCAAACGAATTACCGAAAATAGAAAAATCATCCATAATACCTCAACGAAATCCTCCACCATGTTGTGGAAGATAGCTATCATGAATCTCTGGAATGTGGCAGGTGCATTGCATAACCCAAATGGCATCCACCTAAAAGCATATGTCCCATAAGGACAGGTGAAAGTACTCTTCTCCTAATCCTCCGGTGTTATCTCTATTTGGTTATAGCCAAAGTACCTATCAAGGAAACAATAATATTCTTGTCCAGCCAACCTGTCCAGTATCTGATCAATGAACGGGATAGGATAGTGATCTTTCCTTGTGGCTTCATTAAGATTTCTATAGTCCATGCAAATTCGTCAGCCTGTGACGGTTCATGTAGGGATCAACTCATTTTTTTCATTGGTGACCACGGTCATCCCTCCTTTCTTTGGAACGCACTGAACGGGGCTGACCCATTCGCTGTCCGAGATAGGATAGACCACACCTGCATCAAGCCACTTAATAATTTCTTTCCTAACCACATCCTTCATTGCCAGATTCAACCTTCGCTGAGGCTGAACAGTTGTCTTTGCTCCTGTCTCCATGAAAATTCTGAATGTGCAAAAATCTGTATTGATACCCTAAATATCTGACATTTGCCAGCCCATTGCTTTCTTCCTTTTTCTGAGGACACCCAATGCTTCCTTTTCCTGTGCCTCCATCAATTCTGCGGAGATGATGACTGGCAAAGTATCATCTTTCCCCAAAAAGACATATTTTAAATGGGGAAGCAATTGTTTCAATTCCAGCTTTGGCTTCCTCAATAGATGGTTTCGGCAATGGTTCCAGAGACCTCATTAGAGACCGAAATTCTTGCTTCCTGGGATGCCTTTGTGGTTCATTTAACATTTGTACACCTCATAAGCATCTCTATCTCCGAAATGATCGGAGTTCATCAACACTCTTTCCAATGGGTCTTGAGATTCAACAATCTGACGAATTTCTACTTGATCAAGCACACTGATTGCTGAAAGCTCCTCATGTATGGACGGCAGCTTCATGGACTTAAATACATCAAATACCTCCACCTTGTAATGTGCCCGTATGGTTAGCTACCCTGCAGCTACATCAATCAGTGCTTTCCCAGTCGCCAAGAAAGGACGTCCTAAAATAAAAGGGACTTCCGCATCCGGCTCAAAATCCAGCACAATGAAGTCAACTGGGTAGATAAGGGAGCCCACTTGCACCAGCACGTCCTCCACAATGCCATCTGGTCTGGCAAAAGAACGATCCGCTTGTTGCAAGATCACTGTTGTCGGTCTAGGACTGCCTAGCTCCGATTTCTTGAATACCAATGTCGGCATCAAGTTAATGCTTGCTCCCAAATCACATAATCCACGAGCTCGGATACTCTGCTCGATTGTAAGTTGAATTGTAAAGCTCCCAGGGTCTTTGAGCTTTGTGGGCAACCTATTTTTTATCTGAGAAGTGCACTCCTAAGTAAGCGCCACCGTAGCATACTCCGTCAACCTGCTTTTGTTTGCCACGATGTCCTTGATATATTTTTCATACTTCGGCACTCCCTGCAAAACATCAAAAAGAGGTAAATTAATGTGTACCTGTTTAAGAACCTCCATGAACTTTTTGAAACACGCTTCCTCCTTGTGTTTCTTTAATCCTTGAGGGAACGGGAGTGGTGGTCTTTCTGGTTCAGTTTCCTTCTCCTTCACCCTATCATCATTGCGTTCCCTCTCATTCTCCAATGCTCTCGACTGCTGTGGTGGTCTTTCTGGTTCCACCTCCTTGAGTTGTAAACTACTCCTTGTGGTTACTGCATTCACTTGCTTGGGGTGGGGGTCAGTGTCACTCGAGATTCCTCCTCTCGGCCTGGTGTTCTGAGCTCTAGCTAATTGCCCAAACTGGTATTCCAATGCCTTTGTAGCTAACTGATTGTTCTTTACATGGGCTACTAATTTCACATAGTCAGCCTGCAATTGAGCTTGGTTAGCTATCATCATTTTGAACATTTCCTTGATACTGGGTGATGGTGGTGGAGGAGGTGCATTGTTTCTTCTATATTGCGACTGATAGTGTTGCTGCCCTCCTTGATTTCTCTGTGCTCCCTGACTCAAACTCTGCCCTTGATGGCTGTTACTACCCCAAGAGAAATTCAGGTGACTCCTCCAATTAGAGTTGTAGTTGTTGCCATACTATTGGTGATTATTTCTCTGTACATTGCCAACAAAGTTTACTGAATCAGGATTCGCACCACAACACTTAGCTGAGTGTTCATTACTGTCGCATACTTCACACCAAATCTGCTGCACTACATTCACTGGGGCTTGAGAATGATTCATGCTCATATTGCTGAAATGGGTATTGAGTTGATTTTGTAACGCAGCTATCTGTGCAGTGATAGCTATAAAACCATCCACTTCCAAGACTCCTGCTGCTTTCCTTGTTCCTCCTCTAGAAGAGTCCGCATTCCACTCTGGATTTCCCTGCGAAATACGGTTCAACAAAGTATACAGCTCCTCATAAGTTTTTTCTAATGCTTGTCCCCCAGCTGCTGAGTCTAGCATGATTTTTGTGTGGGGTTCAAAACCCTCTATGAAAGTATGCACCAGCACATCATTGGATTGGTGATGATGAGGAAAATCCCGCAACATAGATTTGAATCATTCCCAAGCTTGATACAGATTCTCCCCCTCTCTTTGTTTAAAACATAGAATTTGACTTCTAAGTCTTGCCGTTTTTCCAGATGGAAAGAACCGTATCAAGAATTTCTTTGCAAGATCATCCCAAGTAGTGATGGAATTAGGTGGCTCAGCTTTCAGCCATCTCTTTTCTTCTCCCAAAAGTGAAAATGGGAACAATGTAAGCCTGACATAATCGGGTGACACTCCAGGGGGATGTAAATGTCACTTATCTCCAAAAAGTTTTGGAGATGTTGTTGTGGATCCTCGTGACGGAGACCTGTGAATTACCCGTTGGTGTGCAGCAATTGCACCATATTCGTTTTAAGTTCGAACCTCCCTCCTGGCTCAGGTTTGCGAATGCTAGATGTAATGTTGTTAGCATGTGGGATTGCCACTTCGCGTACCGGCCTAGCTACCATTTCTTCGGGCACTAACACTGCCCTTACAATGGGTGGATTCTGTTGTTGCTCCAGGATTGTCTGTCTGAGCAACTGCAGCTTTCTCTCTAGAGCTTCTCTCCTTTGACGATAGAATTGTCTTTCCGACTCTGAATGTGAATCCACCAGCTCCTTGTCCCTTGCCAGTGTTCAACAGAATTCAATATCAGCAAAAGACAAGCTAAGACCAAGTTGTCAACACTAATAAGAAATCGTAAACTAACACTTAAGACAACAATTTTACCAATTGCCAGTCCCCAGCAACGGCGCGAAAAAACTTGTTCAGTGGTTTGGAATACCTACACGCAAGTGCAGTTGGTCGAACAAGTAGTAAAATGGCTAGAGTAGCCAAGTATCGATCCCACAGGGACTGGACCACGGTAATAATCTAATTAAGTGTTAATTAACTCTAACTCTAATAATGCAGACAACAGTTTCAAGAAGATTTTGGGAGTTTGTTTCCTAATATATACTAATCTAAAACAAATGTACAATTTGAGTCTGAACTATAGTAATGAGCATGCTGAGGCTAAAACAAACATGTAGGGAAGCAATTTATTGATACAAATTGGTTAATCTTTCCTTCGGTTGCTAGTCAAGAATTATTTTCTATGGATTAAAACTCTCGTATTTAACCCAACTTAAGAATCATGAACCTTCCACCTACATTTCTGTGATAAGAAGAAATTCATATTCTAGCCATATGAACCCGATTCCTTAATTGACTAATGCGACTTTCACATATATTTCTATTGTGAAGGTAAATCAATTCTCAATTTTCCCAAACCAAGAAGAGATCATATCCTATTAATTCACAACTTTCCAATTTATTTCTCTTTCGAGCGCAAACCGGATTTTTTAGATATACATTAATATTGGCCACACATTAATGCAATAAGAACAAGAATTAATAGAACAACCATAGAAGAAAAGATGAAAAACCAAGATGATCAATAATTACATTCCACTACAAATGTCTTAACCTCAGCAAGAAGTGAATTTAGCCACTCATTTGTGGATTAAATATCGTTAAATGAGTGTAAATCATACAAATAATTGAAATAAGGAAGACAGAGATAGAGAAGAACCCTAAGAATTTCGTCCCCTCAACTGCCTGTAACCCACGTTCTTGCTCAACCAAGTCAGAATTCTTAAAAATAAACCTAAGTGTGCTATTTATACTAGTGGGAATTTTTCCCGGAATAACAAGCAACGTGTCACGGAGTGCATCGCGGAGCACTGCCTCCGTGACACGCCACAAACGCGGACCCTCATTGGAATTCGGTCCTCCAGGTAATTATGCCCAATGTGCCACGACGTGCAACGCGGGGCTTGTCCAACGTGCCACGGCCCCAACGCGAACCTTCAATGGAACTTGGCCTATTTTTATCAGACCCCAATGTGGCATTAGGTGCCTGTCATTCCCCCCAATTTGGGGTGTGACAAACTTGGTATCTGAGCAGGTCGTATCCTAGGGATTCAGCAAGCCATGTCAAGTAGAGTCTTATCTATGGATGTGTTGTGCACCACATTCTATATAAAGGAGGCTGCGAGGCATAATAGTGTGGTTAATCTTCTTTCTCCTCTAGTCGTGCTATAGAGTTGTGCTATATAGGGTAATTCCATAAGCTTATGTTATTCTAATTATTTACAGAGAAATGTCTGACGCCCCACAGACCGCGACTGGTCGAGAATTGGATGTGGCAGTAGGAGAGGGCACTAGTAGGGGGCCCCAGGTAGAGTTACCCGATTTGAGGGCGACAGAAAGACATCACCTCGATCTCCCCAGCACTCACCACCACACTCAGAGCCTGCTAGGGCAGCATATACACCAGTACCACCGTAGCCATTCCTGTGCCATCATATCAGGAGCTCAGGGGAGCATTCTATATATTGGTTCAGATGATGGCTACCCAGTGTCAGCCTCAGCTTGTGGTACTAGCTGTCATTGAGCCCACTAAGGGGTCCAGTAGTTCGAGATCAGTTCCTTGCCTTAAGTCCCTCGCAATTTATAGGGATAGACCGTATAGAGGATCCATAGATCTTCATAGATCAGCTGTAGAGAATATTTAGAGTTATGCTTGCCTTATCCATAGAATCAGTTGAGTTAGCAATATTCCAATTGTGAGATGTAGCAGTTTTGTGGTACGAGAGTTGGGAAAGATCCCAAGGCAGAGATGCACCTCCGCCTACATGGCCTAGCTTTTCTAAGGCTTTCATATACCACTATTTGCCCCGAGAGGTTCAGCAGGTCAGATAGAGCAGTTTTTACATCTCGAGCAGGGAAGATGAGTGTCAGAGAATATGCATTGAGATTTGATTCCTTATCGAGATATGCACCCTCGTTTGTCGACACTATGCCAGCTAGGGTGCACCCGGTTTATTATGGGACTTGCGCCAGAATATGTGGAGTCTTACATTATAGCCATACTATGAGAGGATATGGATATCTCACAAATCCAGGACTTTGCTCAGATAGAGGAGCTCAGACAACGTCAGTACGCCATAGAAAGGGCAAGTCAGGAGCAGCATCGGAGAATTAGACCCGCAGATTTTCAGGAAGAGTTTTCGGGTGGGCCTAGGCCTCGGTTATTATGTAGGCCACCTAGGCCCCCATTTTAGCAACAGTAGGGCATCAAATCCGACCATCGTGGACATTCAGGTCCCGGTGAAAGCTCACGAGTGTCAGGCTCACTGCAACAAAGGGGGCCAGACCAGATAGGACCATCGACACCACGCTGTAAAACCTGTCATAGGTGGCATTTGGGGTGGTGCAGGTATGGTTCCACCGCCTGTTACTCCTATTGAAAGGAGGAGCACATGATGAGAGATTTCCCGACTAGACGCCAGGGCGGTCAAGACCAACAGAATAGATCCTCAGTAGGTTCATATGCCCCAGCACCTTCTGCAGGGCCCAGGCCCTCAGCTTCAGCTGACATAGGTCTTGGTAGATCAGGAGCATCTAGTTCAGGAAGTGGTCAGGATCGTACATATGCACTATCAGAATAACATGAGTCAGAGCCATCGCTAGATGTTGTGACAGGTATATTAGATGTTTGCTCTCACTCCGTTTATGTTTTGATAGACCTGGGCTCCATTTTGCTGTATGTTACTTTCTTGAAGCCCAAAAGTTTGATATAGTGCTAGAATTTCTTAAGTGACCCTTCTCAGTGTCTACACCTATTGGTGACTCTATTATTGCAAAAAGAGTTTACCAGGGTAGTACAGTAGAGATTGTGGGTCATCAAACCTTAGCAGATTTAGTAGGACTAGAGATGATTAATTTTAATGTAATTATGGGTATGGGTTTGTTGGAACCATGTCACACTATTGTAGAGTGTTGGACCTGAATTGTCCGATTTCATTTCCCAAGAGAGGTAGTGCGAGAGTGGAGAGGTAATGCAGCTACGCCAAAAGGTAAGTTCATATCCTATCTTCAGGTGATAAAGTTGATAGTAAAGGTTTGTATATACCATATTGTTAGGGTTCGGGATTTGAAAGAAGAATCCCCAACTCTCCAGAAGGGGAAATAGATTTCCCTATAGACTTGCTACCAGATACTCAGCGTATATCCATTCCCCCGTATTGAATGGCCCCTATTGAATTAAAATAATTGAAAGAACAGTTTAATGATTTTTTAGATAGGGTTTTACCTGGCTGAGTACTTCACTGTGGGGTGCACCAGTTCTGTTTGTAAGACAGAAAGATGTTTGCCTACGCATGTGTATAGATTATCGGCAGTTGAATAAAGTTACTATTGAGAATAAATACCCTCTTCCAAGAATAGATGATTTGTTCGATCAGCTGCAAGGGAAAAAATATTTCTTTAAAATTGACCTGAGATCCGAGTACCACTAGGTTCGGGTTGGGGAGAAAGACATCTCAAAGTCGGCTTTCAGGAACAGGTATGGTCATTTTGAGTTCCTAGTTATGTATTATGGGTTGACAAATGCACTAGCAGTGTTCATGGACCTAATGAATAGTATCTTCAGGCCATATTTTGATCTGTTTGTGATTCCTTGATGATATTCTGGTGCACTCCCGCTCAGAAGCAGATCACAGAGAAAATTTGCAAGCAGTACTTCAGATCCTTATAGACCGCCAACTATATGCAAAGTTCTCTAAATGTGAGTTCTGGTTAAATTTTGTAGCTTTGTTTGGCCACATTATATCAGAGGCTGGTATTCAGGTTGATTCACATAAAATTGAGGAGTGAAGACATGGACTAGACCTACGAATCCAATAGAGGTTCATAGTTTCCTAGAATAAGTTGGGTATTACAAAAGGTTTGTGGAAGGATTTTCTACCCTGTCAGCGCCTTTGACTAAATTAACTCAGGAAGCAACTAAGTTTTAGCGGACCGAGTCCTGTGAGTAAATTTTCCAGAAATTTAAAAATATATTAACATCAACACCAGTGTTAGCTTTGCCGGAAGGTTCAGAGGATTATGTTGTATATTGCCACCCTTCAAGCATTGGGTTAGGGTGCGTTTTGATGCAACACGGAAAAGTAATTGCGTATGCGTCAAGGCAATTAAGGAAACATGAAAGGAACTATCCCACCCATGATTTGGAGTTAGCTGCGGTGATTCACGCCTTAAAGATATGGAGACATTACTTGTATAGGGTGCATGTAGATATTTTTACTGATCATAAAAGCCTCCAGTACATTTTCACGCAGAAAAAGCTAATTTTGTGGCAGTGTAGTTGGCTAGAATTGTTTAAAAACTATGATGTGAACATTTTGTATCATCCAGGGAAAGCTAATATCGTAGCAAATGCCCTTAGCCATAGATCCATGGGTAGTTTAGCACATTTGAGATCAGAACAGTAGCAAATGGCCTAAGAATTCTACCAGCTATCCATCTTAGCAGTTCGGATGGAGGATGCATAGGATAATGGGGCCATAATTTAGAATACAATAGTATCATCCCTAGTGGTAGAGGTAAAAGATCGACAACATAAAGATTTTCATTTGGCATAACTCAGAGAGAAAGTTTAGCAGGTGAATTATATGCTTTCGAGGTAACTGGAGACAGGGTTTTGAGGTACAGAGGTCGCCTCTGTGTTCCAAAAGTGGCAGGGCTCCGCCAGTAGATTATACAGAGGTACACTACTCTCATTACTCTCGTCATCCAGGTTCAATGAAGATGTACCACGACATACAAAAGATATACCGGTGGCCTAGGATGAAGAAAGGTGTAGCTGAATTTTTTGCACAATGCCCCAATTGCCAACAAGTAAAAGCTGAATATTAGAAACCTGGCAGCCTAACTCAGGAGATGGCTATACCCATGTGGAAATGGGAGACATTCAATATGGATTTTGTGACAGGACTACCCCGTACCAGACGCAAATTTGATTCTATTTGGTTGATTGTCAATAGGTTAATGAAATCATCTTACATTCTACCAGTTTGGAATACATTTTTCATCGTAGATTATGTCGAGTTATATATTAAAGAAATTGTCCGATTGCATGGTATTCTAGCATCTATCATTTCAGACAGAGAGGTAGAGTTTACGGCTAGATTCTGGCAGTCATTTCAAAAAGGTTTGGGGACACAAGTTAATTTGAGTACAGCCTTCCATCCCTATATAGACGGCCAGGCAGAGCGCACCATCTAGACGCTCAAGGATATGTTACAGGAATGTGTGCTAGATTTTGAGGAAGCTAGGATAAGCATTTACCCCTTATTGAATCTACATATAATAATAACTATCATTCTGCAATTCAGATGGCGCCTTATGAGGAAATATATGGGTGGAAATGTAGGTCCCCTATATGATGGTTCAAGATAGGAGAGGCAGAGTTAGTCAGACCAGATATGATTAACCAGTCAGAACAGAAAGTAAGACTTATTAGAGAGTGATTAGTTGTCAAAAGACCTACTCCGATGTGCAGCATAGAAACTTGGAATTTAATGTTTATGATTGGGTATTCCTTAAAGTGTCACCGATAAAGGGCGTGATGAGATTTGGAAACAAAGATAAACTTAGCTTGAGGTTTGTTGGGCCATATTGGATCTTCCAAAGGATAGGCCGAGTGGCATATGAGTTAGAGTTGCCTCTAGAGTTAGAATCTATTTACCCAATTTTTTATGTGTCCATGTTGCGAAGTGTATAGAGGGCCCATCTCGGGTTGTGCCAGTGTAGGATATCCAAGTTACCGAAGAGTTAGCTTATGAAAAGGTTCCAGTTGCAATATTAGATAGACATATTCGTAGGTTGAGAATTAATGATGTAGCCTCCCTTAAAGTACTGTGAAGAAACAGAAATAAAGAAGAGATGACCTGGGAAGCTGAGGATGACATGAGATCTAGATACCCTCAGTTATTCAAGGATTGACCCAGAATATGTAGTTGAGGTGAGATCGTTGTTCAGATGTTACTTTATTACTTATGTCGCTAGTACTGTTAAAATATCTAATTCTATATTGTGGGCTAGTTTATTGTAGCATCCTGTCAAACGCCTATGCTGGACTTTTCTGCGTTTTAGGTTTCTAGATAGTCCATATTACAATGGAGACTCTACCAAAATTTTTCTAATACTAGTGAAATGAGTTAACTTCTTTAAGCCTGAAGTTGGCATTCAAGGACGAATGTTCTAAAGGAGGAGAGGATGTTACACCCCGTAAAATAGTGACGGTTAGTAGGTTTACGCATGGGTTGTGAGAAGTAAAGAGAGCTTCATGTGTGTGGGAAGAGTCTCGGAATCAAGGTCGAACGAGGCTAGGACGCAAGGGCCAGCATGATGTGCCAGCATACTAGCGCCCTAGGCGGTGTAGCGCGCCAGGCCTACTGGAGCTTTGGGAGGTGAGGCGCGGCACTAGGTTAGCACGATGGCCGGCGTGAGGCACCCTAGTACACCACCCCTATATGTATATAGGTCCTTTGTGAATTTCAATTCAATTCCCATATATTCCTTTAGCCAAAGAAGAAGTTGTAACACCCCAAAAATTTCTAAGATCAGATTCCAGACTTAAAGAGTGAATGCAAACATAGGGTGAAAATGTTTGCCACAGAACAAGTCATGGGATGACTCTTTAGGTGACCCCACGAGTCATGGTTAGACGTGTGGGGAGCATTCAAGAAGTGTAACAAGCCCAATGATCACGAACGACCTGATGAGTCATCGTGTAAGGTAACGACTCGCCAGGGCAGTCGTGGGAAGGAGAGGCAAGGAATCATGGGCTTCAATGACACTAGAAGACCTAACGACTCATTTAGTCGGACATTAGGTAGAGGCTAGAGTTCTAGGATGGGGTCCCAGGAAGTGGGGATAACAAAAGGAGGGCACGAGTCGTCATGTCAGACCACGACTCGTGAAGTGAGTCGTTGGTTGAGTCAAGGGAATTTTGGAAAGTCGTCCAGTGTATTCCATGATAGCGCCCCACGAGTCATTGTCTTTCACACGACGCATGGAGTGCCCCATAGGCACTGTAAGGTGGAATTTTACTACATTTTCAGGGGTTTTATTTGTAAATTCTATGCTTCTAACTCTTAAGATACGTCATTTTGAGCATGATATGGGACGTTTTTAAAGGGATAACTAGCCTAATCCTTCATTCTATCAAAAATCACTCTCAAAACTCTTATTTCTCTTCTCTCTCAAGAATCAAGGGTTCCTCAAGGCTTCAAGGTGCAAGTTCAAGTGGGGGTTTCTTCTTGAATCAGGTATGCGGGTTTTTCAACAAGTATATCCTTTCATCCTTGTGCCCCGAAGTGTTTTATCAAATATCCATTTCAATTGTTCTAGAAAAGGCTGACCTAGGGTTTCGATTGATGAGTGATTTCTTCTATTCCTTCTATGAATTTTAAAACCCATTAGGATTATAAGGTAATTACGTTTTTGGAATTCTTTGATTATTTAAATCATGTACTAGATGCTGAAAATGCATAGTTAGAGAATGTTCTTCACGAGATGAGTTAAACTTTGATTGGGATTTTTTAATTGTTCACTTAATTATATCAATAACCCGTAACCATGTTTAAAATATGTGAAGATCAAAGAATTCCCCATTTGATAGATATGTTGAGATGAGATTAGAGTTTATGGGCTTGATCAATAGAAAGTAAATATGTGTTTTCATTATGTTTTCGATGAAGTTGTTTGGCGTATGAGGTAAACCTATGATAATAGCATAATTATTATTACTTTCCTAAAAATTGGAGTAAATTATGAAACCGGTTCTATGAATTGAAAGTGTATGCTTCTCCTATGATCTCATTTTAAATGTTTAAGGTATGAGTTAGGCGTATGGGCTTTTTGTAACCCAAATATATTCAGTAATGTGTCTATCTTAAACTGTAAATTGGACCTATGGATCCTACATTATCCTATGTTATATGTTGTGTGTTATAAAGTCGGATTTTGAATGTCATGGAGGTGTGTAAAGTATGATATAAATCTATGGATTTTCGTAAATGTAAGATGTGTGGATTAAATGATGATTTTGTACTATGACGATATGAAGTATGATGATAAAGCATGAGAATGATATTTTAGACTATTGGGCTTGTTGTTAGTAGAAAGTATCCCTAATTCCTTTTTAAATGAATGTCGCATGATGAAACTAATAAATGTTCATGTTTCTGATTAGTTGTAGTAGCATAGACCAGATGTTTAGTATTAGTACTCTTTATGTTCTAGTCAGCCAGGGACTCTCCATAGTATAGAATGTTTCCCTTGGTCAGCTCGGGACTCTCCATAGCATAGAATGACTCCCTAGTTCAGTCGGGACTCTCCATAGCAAATAATGACTCCCTAGCTCAGTCGGCACTCTCCATAGTAGAGAATGAATCCTTTAGTTTAGTGGGGACTCTCAATAGCAGAGAATGACTCCCTAAGTTATGTCATCAGTATGTCTTAGTTCCATATGATTCAGATTACAGTTTAGAACAGATATAATATAAGGCTATGCAGACTCAGTTATTAGTGAATATCCAATATGGTGTGTGATGCTAACCTCAGCTTCGGCTCTCACTAAATGTTCAGTGCTTGACCTTTATGCGTGAGAGTGATGATATATCAGAATATGAGTTCCAAATAAATGTTTCGTGTATTTATGTGTATTTGACTCAAAAGAGGATTGTTGCATTCGAAATCAGTTTGATGTCGACGTACTCAGTTATTTCCTTCTTGTATACTTGCATGTTTAGTTGTTTACATTTTCCCGCATGCTCAGTACATTTAAGTATTGACCGCATACTTTATATGCTATATCATTTCATGATATAGGTTCAGGTGTCCAGACTCAGCCCCGCGGGTCGACACGCTCCTTCTCTTATCTCAGTGGATTGTGGTGAGTCCTCATCTCTCGAGGACAAGGTCTGTGTTCTTATACAGTTGTATTTCAGTTTTCAGACTTTCAGAGTTAGTTGTGGACCTGTCCGAGCAACTCATCCGTTTTGTAGAGCCTTTCATACATGTGTAATCAGATTCGATCTATGTGTTATGTTTTTCTAGATTATTTCTATAAGTGTTAAATTTGTCTCTTGAAGTTAGCTTATGCACAGTTATGTTTTGTTAGTTGTTTATGTTGTTAGGTGTCATGCTATGATTATGTCATAGGTCGACTTGAAGCCTTTTGGGGTTCCTTATCCTGTGTTACAGCTAGGGTGTAAACTCGGGTCATGAAAAACTTGGTATCAGAGCCAAGGTTTAGAGTGTCTTAGGATGTCTGAAAGTCGCGTTGAGTAGAGTGTTCTCCATGAGTGTGAAGCGCGCCACACTTATGACGAAGAGGCTACGAGACATTTTAGGAATGTTCCCTTTTCTTTATGTTTCTATTCATGCGTAGAGTATTAAACTCTAATAGTTCCTCCCCTAACTCGTGCTTTACGTGCTCGCAGTTAATGCCTCCTAGATGAGCAAATGGAAGAAGAAATTCTAATGTCCGCCAACAGGTACCACCAGCCCCGGCGAACTCGATGGACGACAATGTTACTCATGTTGAGTTTCGGGAAACCCTTAATATGTTAGCACAGTCCATGACTGCCCAGATTAATTAGCAGGTGATGGCTCGCATCCCCAGAATGGTAATGTAGCATCGGTAAGGGGAAGAGACTTTCTTCAAATGAACCCACCCGAATTCTTGAGGTCAAAGGTAAACGAGGACACATATGAGTTCTTGGAAGAGATTCAAAAGATCACCCAAATCATGGGGGTGATGGGTACTGAGAGTACAGACTTAGCCTCCTATCAGCTAAAAGGAGTCACCTATATATGGTTTTGTCAGTGGAGGCCAACGCGGAGGCCTATCTCCGTGCCCCGGAGCTGTCGCGAGGCCTCACTGGAAATTGCCATTTAATTTTCTCTCCAGGCAGTGTGCCTCAGCGATGGTAGCGTGGCACGGCTCCATCGCGGAGCCCCTATACTTTGCGCATTCCAATGTCTTTTCCACGCTCGTATCCAAGTCCAACTCCGATATAGCTCCAACATGCATTTTAGCTCCTAAAAATCATATTTTCCTGCAAAACAAATGCTAATCATGTTGGTTAGTATAAATTCACATTTTATTACCAATTACATTAGAATATATACATATTGCACCCAAACAAGGCGAAAATAATACGTTTGAGTATCACTTGGGCATATAAATCTGCCCAAGATCACTTACCCCACACTTAAATCCTTGTTCGTCCTCGAACAACACATACACAACTCATGCAAATTACATCCCAACCTTCGTCACTATGGTGCGACCATTTACGTTACAGTCATACCGATTATTCAATTTTTGCAAATCATCACGAAAACATGCTTGGTATTACAATACAATGACCTTTAATGCATCAAGACTTCCTAGACTTTAAGAATTGATTCTTGATATCGGCAAACTCATGCAAATCAGCTAATCAAGAAATCCGACACGAAAATCAATCTTTCATCAAGCATGTGCCCTCACAACTCAAGAGAATCTTCCCCTTTTTGTTCATGCAACACACAAACATGCAAGTAGGGGCATATAAAAATTAATTTCACTCTCTCTCCCAAAAGAATTCACATGCATCATGTCGTGACCCATAGGCTTGCCCTTAGTGTATTACTCCACTAATATAAAGAAATGCAATGTAGGATCAAGTAGGACTTTAATGGGTTGTAACTGGGCTATGGATCTAGTATATATATTGGATTAGCCAATAATAGTCGCTAGCATCCTTAAGCGCCTTTTCAACACATTCCCATCGACTCATGGACATTGTTCCTCTCTTTTCTCTTTTTCTCCCATTCATGCTGGTTTACTTTCGTACTGCCCATTTCGTCAAACACACTTGACACAAAACAAAGGGTTTTCATGTACCCTCAATATCATTTAACTATAACAAGTGCCTCTTCAACATCATCTTTTCTTTCCTCACTCTGCTTTTCTTTTTCTTTTCACTCTTTTCACTCTTTAACAGTTTGGGAAACATTTTCTTTTCTTTGAAAGCGCTTAAGAGTTTTGTATAGACTTTAAGGCTAATGAAAAGAAGGAATAAAGCTTAGTTTATACAATTTTGGACAAAAGAAAGAAAGAAATCGGCTAAAGGCTCAACGGGCTGACTAGGGTATACAACATATAAAAAGGTAGAGTTTGACAAGAAAAAAAATGGAAACTATCGGTTAAAACAAAGAAATGCCTACATCCTTTCCAACACTACACTTCTTTCATTTTGTTTTGTATACACACCAGGCAAGTTCTAGACAATTCACAATGGCATGGAATAACAATACCTCACTTCACACTTCATGCACATGCTCGAATCAAGATGCATTCACAGACTCTCTAATTAGCCAATCACATGAATTCAAAATTAAGCCTCAATCATACTGAATCAAATTCTATAGCCTAGGTAACTCAACATATGTACCAAATTGCATGCTTTTAAACGAATCATTTTCACATTTTGAACATCAGTTACACACGCAATGAAATTTTTGCAACCATAAAGCAACTACAGTTCATTGATGCAATCCACCAAAGAAAAATTAAAAACAAATTAAAATCCTACTCCTACCGACTACATTTCCCTTAATACGGTCGTCATCCATCCATCATAGGGAATGGTCACTAACCATGACATCGGTTCAATGGGACTATTCTCGGTAAAAGAACCGAAAACAAACTCCGAGAAACCCAAAAAAAATAAAAACCGAAAAATTTTGCAACACATCGATCATTTCGATAGAAAGAAAATATTTACAAGTGCAAAATATTTTCGCGAAAATTTTTGAAAAATATCGATCATCTCGATAGAAAAAAATATTTACAAAATATTTACACTGGCAACCATAACTTTTCATAACACACATCATTAACCACATAAACAAATATATACATATACAACACAAATCAGTTCACCACAGGGAAAACACATACATACATACATACAAACCAAGGAAAAACATACAGCAAATTAGAGCCCAAGTCCCAGCACCTAGCTACTCCCCACCCCACACTTAAATCGAACACTATCCCCAGTGTTCACAAAAATTACAAAACAAAATTTCGGGTGGTGGAACTCCCTGATCAGTCGAAATATTCGACTTCTTCATCTGGTGCTGCTGCCTCATCGCCCATATCTGAGTCAACTCCATCATCGTCATCGGACTCCACATCGGAGTCCTCCCGACGTGTCTCCTCATCAGTAGGGACATCGTCATCAGTCGGCTCCACGAAGGCTAGTCCCACTCGGCATAAGGCTTTGGCATTCTCGCCAAATGGGTAATCCAGCTCCAGCTGCCATAATTCTTCCTCGGTGGCTGGTCTCCCACCAATCCATAGCTGCAGCATCTGCATGCCGAACATACGTGCCATGTACTGATCGTCACGAGCATGTCGCTTGCCCGAAGTCAGCATTGGCCCATGTGTGGTGTCGGGGCCTTAGTTTTTGTCACATCGAGGGCCCTCCGCTCCAACTGCGGAATGTAATCCAAGGCTTCTTCCTCGACATCGAGGCCTCGGAGGAAGGTGGTGATGAGTCCGTCAAACCCGTATCTGCGGCCCTGGTGCAGTCTGGCTCTCTTCATGGCGGATATAATGACCGCCCCAACATTAATCTCAAGCCCTTTCATAAGGCGTACACCAAGCAGACACGGTCCCGGGTCACATCCGTCATGTGAACTCCCGGGATCAAGCACGAACACACAATCTTCAACCATATTCTGGCCTCCCTGTTCATCTGCGAATAAGGCAGAGTCTGGTGGTAACCCCTCTCCTTATGTCTACTCCATCGGGATGTGGATCGAGCCCGATACAACGTACGTCTGATGTCGGCGTATGGTGGGGTGATGTTTAGCTGGCGGAGACGTGGGCGTCTGTGTCCCGCGCTCCAACAATGGCATTAAATTGCTGGGGTTCCAGAGTGACAATCTGCCCTCTGATTTTTATTGTGTGGCTTCTGATGGCCGGGTTCCAGTTTGCATAGAATTCTCGGACCAAATGTAGGTTGCACTCCTTGGGCTCCTGAAAGATAAAGCTGAGCCCAGCTGCCTCAATTCTCTGCACAATACGTGGGAACTCCTGTGCAAGTGGTTCCCGTGCAATATGTTCTTCCGGGAAGTACTTGCTCTCCTTATGCTTAGCATACCATTTCTTTCCTTCCTCGGTTACCCACCTTGTTCCGTATTGGCGGCGTTGGCCACGCGGAACAGCTGGTGCAGCTGGTACTGTAGTGCCCAACCTCAATCTTTTCCGTCCGGTGCCTGAGATAGAAGCACCCTTGCCCTTGTCCTGTCTGCTAGCCATTGTACCTGTCAATATAAATTAACAAGCACAAAGTTAAGCTATAAAGATGTTAACTTAGGCTAAGGTCGGGTTACACAACGTTTACCCCACACTTAGGCCTTAGCTACTTTTACAAAACTACGGCAAGGATAACTCTCTTTACACCAAAGACAACAAGTATACACTTTATGCTTAGTGCGTTCACAAAAAAAAAAATTCGACAGCATAACGGTTAGTGTACTACTCAGACTTCATACAGTTAATCCCAATCCTACTATCGCTAACAATTCAATCATCGCACTTAGCAACAAAAACAACAAATAAAAACAACAACAAAAACATTCTATATACAATCGAATCCAAATAATCAAACCAATTTACACAATTTTCGCATTTTCCCCAACAATTCGAGAATCCGTCGTTTTAACATTCATACAATATTTACAACGACTTATCTCTATTTACAAACACACCCCGGCATCTAATTCATCAAACTATCAAGTTCCCCAATTCAATTTCAATAACTCAAGCCCTAGAATGCAATATTTCAATCAAATTCGAATTATTCACATAATCGACAAGTTCAAATGCTAATTACAACAATCCAAACATAATCAATCACAAAATAATTCAACATCATGTTTAATTGCTACTTGGGGTGATATATTTCACCTCACATGCTCAAATTCAACTAAAATCGCCAAAAACTTGAGAGAAACGATGAAAACATACCTTTTAGTTGAAGAACTGAAGAAATTTGACGTTTTCCTTGCCTATTAGCGTGGCACGTTGGTTGGGGAGGGGGAATTTGGTGTTTTGGTCGCGGAGGAGGAGAGAAATGGGGAGAAAAGGGGCAAAACTTAGGTTAATTTAAAGAAAAACACACGGGTCACCCGGCAACCCGGTGTGACCCAGCACTGAATAAAGGGCAACGTGTCACGGAGGGTAACGCGGAGCCCCTCCTCCGTGACACGGAGCCAACGCGTTGTCTCTCTAGAAATTTTTAAAAAATCTGATTTTTCCTTCAACGTGTCACGGAGGGTAACACGGAGCCACTCCTCCGTGACACGGAGCCAACGCCCCAGTGCACTATTTCTTCAATAAAAATTATTTTCATACCTTGCCTTATTTTTCCCTCTTCCATGCATATTTTTCTCCTTTAGACCTGAAAATCACCTCACTAAACGAAATTGGTTAGATTAATAGATTTTCCTAACTACCATGAAAAAATACTAACTCAAACGAAAAATTTGTACGAAATCAAGAAAAATGAAAAATGAAAAATAAAAAATACAAATTATGTACACTATACTAAAAGAAGAAAAATAGAATATTTTTCTTTTCACGGGTTGCCTCCCGTGCAGCGCCTGGTTTACCGTCGCGGCTCGACGTACCAAGTGTCACCACTTTTTCCTCCGCCTTGAGGATATGAATTTCACCCCTAATTTCTTTTCTAATTTCCTCTTATGCTCCTGGGGTGGTGGTGAAAAATTGTAAGGACCAAGCAGTAGATGTTTTCTTTTGAACTTATTGGCCCTTGAGTAAGTGAAGTCATTTCGTTGCTTCCAATTAGCAAATTTCAGAATATACGGGGCTTGGTCCTCCTCTAGACATTTCTCTATAATCTTGGAAGACTCTATTTCTATGTTGTCGACCAAACTTAATGTCGAAAAATGCTTCGAGTGTGGTCCAATCAACCTCAACTCTGAAATTGCATTGTGCTTGACTTCCTTACTTGTGTACACTTTTTCAACATCGACATCTATTTCTCCATTAAGGTCAAATGGGAGATATTCTTTCTCTTCTTCCACGAATGGATTTTCCATAGGTATGTGCCGATCACGGGGACACTCAAGAGATTCTAATTGTTGGGCTTCATCCAAAAATTCACCCTTGTATTCCTCTTGTAGTTCCTCTTAAACATCGGCTAAAACTATCACCTGCAAAGTATCACAAGCTTCAGCCTCAGCCCACATCTCCGTGAGTTTGACGCTCATCCTGCTTAGAGCCTCGGCATTCTCCTTTTGCTGAATTATCAATTCTGCCACCGACTCCTTCATTGCTTCTGATTTCTCCAGGAGTTGTTTCATCATGTCCTCTATTTGAACTTGGCGTCCCAAGTCCTCATTTTCAACATGCCTATATTCAGCAAAAACAACAGAATGATCATAGCGGGGGCTTGGGGAAGGGGAATATGCCTTTGGACAATCACCCCAATGGCCATATTGGCACCCACATATATTGCACGTGTTACAGTTTTTCCACAAGTGGGGTCCTCCGCAATTCATGCAAGATTTGCCGAAATATGCGTATCCACCATTTATATTCCAAGATGTCATGTCAATGAGGGTATCCGAAAGAGAGAAAAATTAAAATGAACAAAGAATTAAAACAAATGCTAAGATCGAGTTGTCAACACTTCAAAAAATAAAACAAAAATACAGTATATTTACACTTATCACAATTTCACCAATTTGCCTTGCCTCCCCGGCAACGGCGCCAAAAACTTGTTCGGGCTATTCGGTTGGTATTATATATTATAAACCGACACGCAAGTGCACGTGGTCAAACAAGTAATAAAGTGGCTAAGTAAGCCAAATATCGATCCAAGGAGGCTCAGGATATGTAAAATTTGCCTAAGTATACTATATTCTTATCTTACTTCTAACTATGCTAACAACAACGTAACCAACAGTTAATTGAGTTTTTGTTTATAAAATCTATATATACTAAAACTATTAACAATTATTTACTGTGAATTTAAACTATGGATAAGAGCATGCCAAGGTTAAGAACAAGTAATGAATTCGATTATAATAATAATTCGGTTAATCTCTTCTTCATGTTGCTAGCCAAGAACAGTAGCCTACAAATTAAAACTCTCGTATTTAATTTCACTTAAGAATCATAAACGATTCGTCTACATTTGTGTGATCAAATGCAATTTACGACCTAGCAATACAATTCCGGTTCCTAAATTGACTAATACTGCTTTCAAGTATATTTCTATTAGGAAAGCACATCAAAACCCAATTTTCCCAAATCAAGTTAAGAACAATACCCTATTAATTCACAACTTTCCAATTTCTTGCTCTCTCGGGTGAAAATGGAGTTTTTAGATGTACGTTAATGTCGGCCAAACACTAATCCAGTAAGAACAAGATTTAATAGAACAACATGAAAGAAGAAGAAGAAAACCATATCATTTACAATCAAAATTCACTACACATGTTCAAAACCTTAGCAAGGAAGAGAATTAGCCACTCATTTGTCGATTGATCATCCTAAAACAAGTGTAAATCATACATACAATTGATTGAAAGAAGAAAGGAAGAGAAGAAATACCTTAGCTTTTTCGTCCCTCAACTGCTGCTAACCCACGTCCTAGCTCCACCAAGTCTGAACTAATTAAAATAAACCTAAGTGTGCTATTTATACTAGTGAGAAATTTTTCCCGGAATAACAAGCAACGTGTCACGGAGGTCAACGCGGAGCACTGCCTCCGTGACACGGCATGGACGCGGACCTTCACTGGAAATCCAGGGTCCGGTAAATTAGCCTCAACGTGGCACGGAGGCCAACGCGGAGGCCTATCTCCGTGCCCCGGAGCTGTCGCGAGGCCTCACTGGAAATTGCCATTTAATTTTCTCTCCAGGCAGTGTGCCTCAGCGATGGTAGCGTGGCACGGCTCCATCGCGGAGCCCCTATACTTTGCGCATTCCAATGTCTTTTCCACGCTCGTATCCAAGTCCAACTCCGATATAGCTCCAACATGCATTTTAGCTCCTAAAAATCATATTTTCCTGCAAAACAAATGCTAATCATGTTGGTTAGTATAATTATTACCAATTACATTGGAATATATACATATTGCACCCAAACAATGCGAAAATAATACGTTTGAGTATCACTTGGGCATATAAATCTGCCCAAGATCACTAGTATTAGCCTTGCCAGAAGGACCATAGGGTTATGCAATGTACTACGATGCTTCAGGCGTCGGGTTAGGATGTGTTCTGATGCAGCATGGTAAAGTAATTGCGTACGCTTCCAGACGGTTGAGGAAACATGAGAAGAACTACCCCACCCATGACCTGAAATTAGCCGCGGTGATTCATGACTTTAAAATATGGAGGCACTATCTGTGTGGAGTTCATGTAGATATTTTCACTGATCATAAGAGCCTCCAGTACATTTTCACACAGAAAGAGTTGAATCTACGACAGCATCGCTGGATAGAGCTGTTAAAGGACTACGGTGTGAATATGTTATATCACCCAAGAAGAGCCAATGTTGTAGCAGACGCCCTCAGTCGCAAATCCATGGGAAGTCTGGCATATTTCAAGCCCGAACAGTAGGAACTGTCACGAGAATTGCATCAGTTACCCAATTTAGCTGTCCTATAGTTGATATAGGATACAGTGGAGCAGTAATTCAGAATAAGACAATATCGTCATTAGTTGTGGAAGTGAAAGAACGGCAGTATGAAGACACTAACCTGGTTCAGCTCAGAGATAAGGTTTAGCGAGGGGAAGTTACAGATTTCCAGGTAACCGAAGATGGAGTTTTCAGATATAGGGATCCCCTCTGTGTTCCAGACGCGATAGGACTTCGCCAGCAAATTATTGGTGAGGTGCATTATTCTCGTTACTCTCTTCATCCGGGTTCAACAAATATGTATCATGATATAAAAGAAAATTACTGGTGGCCAGGAATGAAAAAGGAGATAGCAAAATTTGTAGCCCAATGTCCTAATTGCCAGCAGGTGAAAGCCGAACATCAGAAACCCAGCAGATTGACATAGGAGATAGCAGTGCCTATGTGGAAGTGGGAGGAAATTAATATGGATTTTGTGACAAGGTTACCTCATACTAGGCATAAGTTTGATTCCATCTAGGTGATTGTTGACAGGTCGAAAAAATCATCTTACTTTCTGCCAGTAAGGTCTACTTTTTCAGTTGAAGATTATGTTGAGCTATATATCAAAGAGATAGTCCGATTGCATGGGGTTCCGTTATCTATTATTTCTGATAGAGGAGCGCAGTTTATAGCTACATTTTTGCAATCCTTTTAGAAAGGTGTTCGGTGGTTTGGAATGCCTACGCGCAAGTGCACGTGGTCGAACAAGTAGTAAAATGGCTAGAATAGCCAAGTATCGATCCCACAGGGCCTGGACCAAGGTAATTATCTAATTAAGTGTTAATAAACTCTAACTTTAATAATGCAGCCAATAGTTTCAAGACGATTTTTGGAGTTTGTTTCCTAATTTATACTAATTTAAAACAAATGTACAATTTTAGACTAAACTATAGTAATGAGCATGCTGAGGCTAAAACAAATATGCAGGGAAGCAATTTATTGATACAAATTGGTTAATATTTCCTTCGGTTGCTAGTTAAGAATTATTGCCTATGGATTAAAACTCTCGTATTTAACCCAACTTAAGTATCATGAACCTTCCACCTACATTTCTGTGATAAGAAGAAATTCATGTTCTAGCCATACGAAACCGATTCCTTAATTGACTAATATGACTTTCAGATATATTTCTATTCTGAAGGTAAATCAATTCTCAATTTTCCCAAACCAAGAAGAGATCATATCCTATTAATTCACAACTTTCCAATTTCTTTCTCTTTCGAGCGCAAACCGAATTTTCTAGATATACATTAATATTAGCAAGCATTAATGCAGTAAGACCAAGAATTAATAGAACAACCATGGAAGAAAAGATGAAAAACCAAGATGATCAATAATTACATTCCATTACAAATGTTCTTAACCTCAGCAAGAAGTGAATTTAGCCACTCATTTGTGGATTAAACATCGTTAAATGAGTGTAAATCATACAAACAATTGGAATAAAGAAGAAAGAGATAGAGAAGAACCCTAAGAATTGCGTCCCCTCAACTGCCTTTAACCCACGTTCTTGCTCAACCAAGTCAGAATAATTAAAAATAAACCTAAGTGTGCTATTTATACTAGTGGGAATTTTTCCCGGAATAACAAGCAACGTGTCACGGAGTGCATCGCGGAGCACTGCCTCCATGACACGCCACAAACACGAACCCTCACTGGAATCGGGTCCTCCAGGTAATTATGCCCAACGTGCCACGGTGTGCAACCCGGGGCTTGGCCAACATGCCACGGCCCCAACGCGGACCTTCACTGGAACTTGGCCTATTTTTATCATCCGGGGCAGAATGCATCCGCGATGGTAGCGTGACACGGCTCCATCGTGGAGCTCCTTAATTTGTTGCATGACCTTGGCCTTTTCACTGCTCGCTTCCGAGTCCATTCCCGATTTCTCCCAACATGCACCTTCGCTTCCTAAAATTACATTTTTCCTACAAAACAACACTAATCATGTTGGTTAGTATAAATTCACATTTTAACTACAAATCACATGAGAATGTACAACTATCAATGGATAAACAAGACGAACTGAAGTATTTGAGTATCACTTGGGCATATAATTCTGCCCAAGATCACTTACCCCACACTTAAAACTTTGTTTGTCCTTGAATAATAATCTCACATCTCATGCAATTGACACCCAATCATAGCTACTTTGGCTCGACAATTCAAGCTATGGTTATACCAATTATTTACATAGCAAATCATCAAGAAAACATGCATAGTCTAATCAATACAATGACATTCAACACATTAAGACCTCCTAGACTCAAGAGTCGACTCTCGATCTCGGCAGACTCATGCAAATCAGCTGATCAAGACATCTGACATGAAATTAAATCTCTCATCAAACATGTGCCCTCACAACACAAGAGAATTTCCCCCTTTTCAATCATGTGATCTCAAAAACATTATATGCAGGGGCATATGAACACGATTTCGCTCTCTCTCCCATAGAATTCTCATGCATCATGTCATGACCCATAAGCTTGCCTCTAGTGTATCACTCCACTAATATAAGGACGAGTGATATCAGATCATGTAGGACTTAACGGGTTGTAATGTAAGCTAAGAAACTAGTACATACTGGGCTAACCAATAATAGCAACTAGCACCCTTAAGTGCTTTTCCATACATCCCACCACATTATGGGCATTGTTTCTTCCTTCATCCTCCCCTTTCTTGAAGCCTTTCTTTATTTTTGTTCCCATTTCTTTAACCACACTCGACTTAATAACAAGGATTAGTTATACATCTTCATTTTATTAAATTCAGCAAGTGCACCTTTGACCTTTTCTTTACTTTCACCACTTCCGCTTTTCCTTTCTTTTCACAATTACCACTCCTTGACACTGTCGGAAAATTTCTTTTCTTGAGCGCTTAAGAGTTTTGATTAAATTCACGGATAAAGAAAAGAAGGGGTTAATCTCGGTTTGTACCTTTTCGACAAAAGAAAAAAAATAGGCTAAAGGCTCAATGGGATAACTAGGATGTACATTCAAGGTAGGTACGATAATGACAAAAAAACTTTCGGTTAAATCAAAGAAATGCCTACATCCTTTCCTATAATACACATCCTTCATTTCATTTCGTACACACACCAGGCAAGTTCTAGACACTTCACAATAGCATGGAAGAATCGAAACCTCACCACACTCTCATTGCACATGCTCAACTCAAGACATATTCACAGACTCTTCAATCAGCTAATTACAAGAATTCAAACATTAAGCCTCAATCACACTGAATCGAACTCTATGGTCTAGGTATCTCAATGTGTTTACAAAGTTGCATTCTTTCATACGAATCACCTTTGCATTCTAAATATCATGTACAACACGCAACCAGAATTCCGAACCATAAAGTAACGACACGTTCGGGATATAAACAAACAAAAGAAAAAATTTTTAAAAAGAATAAATAATCTACTCCTATGGACTACATTTCCCTTAAGACGATCGCCATCCATCCATCATAGGGAACGGTCACTATTTACGACTTCGATTCAATGGGACTATTCTCGGTAAAAGCACCGAAAACAAACGTCGAGAAACCCAATCATAAAAAAGGTTTCACGAAAAATTTTAAAAATATTGATAATTTCGATAAAACAACAATATTTACACAACCAGCTAACAACAACTCCATACGACACACAACAGCTTCACATTAATTACCACACCAAATTACAATACAAAACGTAAACACCAAAATCACGGGGTCACAATTTTTCACAGGCACAAAAACAAAACAACCAACACCTAACTACTCCCACCCCACACTTAAATCAAACACTGTCCCCAGTGTTCACAAAATTCAGCATAGCACAACAGTAGGTGGTGAAACTCCCTGATCAATCGAAGTATTCCACTTCTTCATCAGGTGTGGTTGCCTCGTCCCCCATATCTGAATCACCCCCACTATCCTCATCTGACTCAACATCTGAGTCATCGCGGTGTGTCTCCTCATCTGTGGGGACATCATCATCAACGGGCTCCACAAAAGCTGGCCCCACTCGGCATAGAGCCTTGGCATTTTCGCCGAAGGGGTAGTCCAACTCGATCTGCCACAACTCATCTTCTGTTGATGGCCTCCCGCCTATGCGCAACTGTAGCATCTGCATCCCGAACATGCGGTTCATATACTGATCATCCCGAGCATGTCGCTCGGCTAATGTGAGAACTGGCCCGTGAGTGGTGTCGGGTGCCTTAGTTTTGGTGACGTCCAAGGCACACCTCTCCATCTGTGGGATGTACCTGTGCCCTTGATGCAAACGGGATCTCTTCATGGCGGAGATGATCACCGCCCCAACATTAATCTCCAGCCCTTTCATCAGGGCGTAGACCAAGCACACACGATCCCGGATGACATCTGTCATGTGCACCCCCGGGATTAGGTAGGAACACACGATCTTAAGCCAAATTCTAGCTTCCCTTTTCATTTGAGAGTAGGGTAGCATCTGATGGTAGCCCCTCTCCTTATGCCTGCTCCACCGTGTTGTAGAATGGGCTCCACACAGAGTGCGTATGATATCCGCATATGATGGAGTGATATTCAGCTACCGGAGTACATAGGCGTCTGTGTCCCGCGCCCCCAAAATGGCATTAAGGTTATGGGGCTCAAAAGTGACTACCTGCCCCCTTAGTTTGACGGTATGACATCGGAGTGTCGGGTTCCAGTTGGTGTAGAACTCCCAAATCAGGTGGAGATTGCACTCCTTGGGCTCTTCAAAAATGAAGTTTAGCCCGACAGCGTCAATCTGGTGTACAATTCTGGGGAATTCCTGTGCCAACAACTCCCTTGCAATATGCTCCTCGAGGAAGTATTTGTTCTCCTTATGCTTTGTGTACCATTTCTTCCCTTCGTCTGTCACCCATTGGGTTCCGTATTGATGGCGTTGGCCGTGTGGAACCGCTGGTGCTGTTAGGACTGCTGTTCCCAGTCTAATTCTTTTCCTTCCAGCGCCTGATGTAGATGCGCTATTTCCTTTGTCTTGCCTGCTTGCCATTGTTCCTCGATTTTTCCTTTGCAATCCTTTGCATTTTTTCCCTCCGTTCAACCTGAAATTCATCTCACAATAAGAAATTGGTTAGAATTCATAGGTTTCTCATAAAATACAATTTTTGTTTTTATTTTTCTATTTTTTTCTTTCTTTTTCTTTTTTTTTCTTTTCTACTAAATCTACTCAAGTATTACAACAATTTCATGGGTTACCTCCCGTGCAGCGCCTGGTTTACCATCGCGGCTCGACGTCATTGAAGCTTAGTCATCCTCTAAGGTGACGGATGTCTTCTCTCGACTACCGTCCTCACCCAAGTAATGCTTACATCGCTGCCCATTGACTAAGAACGTCGCACTTCGATCTTCTTGCCACGATTCCAATTTTGGGGGATCCTTCACCGGTGGTTTTCCCATTGGCTCTAGCGAATCAACACTCTGAGCAATATTCGCTCGATCAAGCACATTGATCACTGAGAGTTCCTCATACACGGCCGGAAGCTTCGTGGCCTTGTACACATCAAATACCTCTACCTTGTCGTGTGCCCGCATGGTTAGCTACCCTACAGTTACATTGATCAGTGCTTTCCTGGTCGCCAAGAAAAGACGTCCCAAAATAAAATGGACTTCCGCATTCGGCTCAAAATCCAGCACAATGAAGTCAACCGAGAAGATAAGGGAGCCCACTTGCACCAGCACGTCTTCCACAATGCCATCTGGTCTGGCCAAGGAATGATTCGCTAGTTACAAGATCACTGTTGTTGGTCTAGGACTGCCTAGGCCCAATTTCTTGAATACCGATGTTAGCATCAAGTTAATGCTCACTCCCAAATCACATAATCCACGAGCTTGGATACTCTGCCCGATTGTAAGTTGAATTGTAAAGCTCCCAGGGTCTTTGAGCTTTTTGGGCAACCTATTTTGTATCCGGAAAGTGCACTCCTCCGTAAGCGCCACCGTAGCGTACTCGGTCAACCTGCTTTTGTTCGCCACGATATCCTTGATATATTTTGCGTACTTCGGCACTCCCTGCAAAACATCAACAAGAGGTAAATTAATGTGTACCTGTTTAAGCACCTCCATGAACTTTTTGAAAAACGCTTCCTCCTGTGTTTCTTTAATCTTTGAGGGAACAGGGGTGGTGGTCTTTCTGGTTCAGCTTCCTTCTCCTTTCCCCTATCATCATTGTGTTCCCTCTCATTCTCCACTACTCCCGACTGCTGTGGTGGTCTTTCTGGTTCCACCTCCTTGAGTTGTAAACCACTCCTTGTGGTCACTGCATCACTTGCTTGGGGTTGGGGTCAGTGTCACTCGGAAGTCCTCCTCTCGGCCTGGTGTTCTGAGCTCCAGCTAGTTGCCCAAATTGGTACTCTAATGCCTTTGTAGCTAACTGATTGTTCTTTACATCAGTTGCGAATTTCACATATTCAGCCTGCAATTGATCTTGGTTAGCTATCATCGCTTTGAACATTTCCTCAATACTGGGTGATGGTGGTGGAGGAGGTGCATTGTTGCTTCTGTATTGCGACTGATAGTTCTGCTGCCCTTCTTGATTTCTCTATGCCCCCTGACTCGAACTCTGCCCTTGATGGCTGTTACTACCCCAAGAGAAATTTAGGTGACTCCTCCAATTAGAGTTGTAGTTGTTTCCATACTGTTGGTGATTATTTCTCTATACATTACCACCAAAGTTTACTGAATCAGGATTCGCACCACAACACTCAGCTGAGTGTTCATTACTGTCGCGCACTTCACACCAAATCTACTGCACTACATTCACTGGGGCTTGAGAATTATTCATGCTCATATTGCTGATGTGGGTATTAAGTTGATTCTGTAACGCAGCTATCTGTGTAGCGATAGTTGTAAATCCATCCACTTCCAAGATTCCTGCCGCTTTCCTTGTTCCTCCTCTAGAAGAGTCTGCATTCCACTCTGGATTTCCCTGTGAAATATGGTTCAACAAAGTATACAGCTCCTCATAAGTTTTTTCTAATGCTTGTCCCCCAGCTGCTGAGTCTAACAAGATTTTTGTGTGGGGTTCCAAACACTCTATGAAAGTATGCATCAGCACATCATTGGATTGGTGATGATGAGGACAATCCCGCAACATAGATTTGAATCGTTCCCAAGCTTGATATAGATTCTCCCCCTCTCTTTGTTTAAAACTTAGAATTTGATTTCTAAGTCTTGCTGTTTTACCGGATGGAAAGAACCGTATCAAAAATTTCCGTGCAAGATCATCCTAAGTAGTGATGGAATTAGGTGGTTCAGCTTTCAACCACCTCTTCGCTTCTCCCAAAAGTGAAAATGGGAACAATGTAACCCTGACATAATTGGGTGACACTCCAGCGGGGATGTAAGTGTCACTTATCTCCAAAAAGTTTTGGAGATGTTGTTGTGGATCCTCGTGAGGGAGACCTGTGAATTGCACGCTGGTGTGCAGCAATTGCACCATATTCTGTTTAAGCTCGAACCTCCCTCCTGGCTCAAGTTTGTGTATGCTAGATGTAACATTGTTAGCATGTGGGATTGCCACTTTGCGAACTGGCCTAGCTGCCATTTCTTCGGGCACTAACACTGCCCTTACAATTGGTGGATTCTGTTGTTGCTCCAGGATTGTTTGTTTGAGCAACTGCAGCTTTTTCTCTAGAGCTTCTCTCCTTTGACGATGGAATTGTCTTTCCGACTCTAAGTGTGAATCCCCCAGCTCCTTTTCTCTTGCCAGTGTTCAACACAGTTCAATATCTGCAAAAGACAGGCTAAGACCAAGTTGTCAGCACTAATAAGAAATCGTAACTAACACTTAAGAAAACAATTTTACCAATTGCTAGTCCCCGGCAACGGCGCCAAAAACTTGTTCAGTGGTTTGGAATGCCTACACACAAGTGCACGTGGTCGAACAAGTAGTAAAATGGCTAGAGTAGCCAAGTATCGATCCCACAGGGACTGGACCAAGGTAATTATCTAATTAAGAGTTAATAAACTCTAACTCTAATAATGCAGCCAACAGTTTCAAGATGATTTTGGGAGTTTGTTTCCTAATTTATACTAATCTAAAACAAATGTACAATTTGAGTTTGAACTATAGTAATGAGCATGCTGAGGCTAAAACAAATATGTAGGGAAGCAATTTATTCATACAAATTGGTTAATCTTTCCTTCGGTTTCTAGTCAAGAATTATTGCCTATGGATTAAAACTCTCGTATTTAACCCAACTTAAGAATCATGAACCTTCCACCTACATTACTGTGATAAGAAGAAATTCATGTTCTAGCCATACGAAATCGATTCCTTAATTGACTAATATGACTTTCAGATATATTTCTATTCTGAAGGTAAATCAATTCTCAATTTTCCCAAAGCAAGAAGAGATCATATCCTATTAATTCACAACTTTCCAATTTCTTTCTCTTTCGAGTGCAAACCAGATTTTTTAGATATACATTAATATTGGTCAAACACTAATGTAGTAAGAACAAGAATTAATAGAACAACCATGGAAGAAAAGATGAAAAACCAAGACGATCAATAATTACATTCCACTACAAATGTTCTTAACCTCAGCAAGAAGTGAATTTAGCCACTTATTTATGGATTAAACATCGTTAAATGAGTGTAAATCATACAAACAATTGGAATAAAGAAGAAAGAGATAGAGAAGAACCCCTAAGAATTTCGTCCCGTCAACTGCCTGTAACCCACGTTCTTGCTCAACCAAGTCAGAATAATTAAAAATAAACCTAAGTGCGCTATTTATACTAGTGGGAATTTTTCCCGAAATAACAAGCAACGTGTCACAGAGTGCATCGCGGAGCACTGCCTCCGTGACACGCCATAAACACGGACCCTCACTGGAATCGGGTCCTCCAGGTAATTATGCCCAACGCGCCACGGCGTGCAACGCGGGGCTTGGCCAACGTGCTACGGCCCCAACGCAGACCTTCACTGGAACTTGGCTTATTTTATCATCCGAGGTAGAATGCATCCGCGATGGCAGCGTGACACGGCTCCATCGCGGAGCCCCTTAATTTGCTGCATGACCTTGGCCTTTTCCACTGCTCGCTTCCGAGTCCATTCCCGATTTCTCCCAACATGCATCTTCGTTTCCTAAAATTACATTTTTCCTGCAAAACAACACTAATCATGTTGGTTAGTATAAATTCACATTTTAACTACAAATCACATGAGAATGTACAACTATCAATGGATAAACAAGACGAACTGAAGTATTTGAGTATCACTTGGGCATATAATTCTGCCCAAGATCGAAGGGCCTGGGGACGCAGGTTAATCTGAGTACGGCCTTTCATCCTCGAATAGACGGGCAGGCAGAATGTACAATTCGAATGCTCGAGGATATGTTACGAGCGTGTGTGTTGGATTTTGGAGGCAGCTGGGATGAACACTTACCGCTTATTGAGTTTGCTTACAATAACAGTTATCACTCGGCAATCCAGATGCCACCTTATAAGGCCTTATATGGGCGGAAATTAACGTCCCCAGTTGGTTGGTTCGAGGTTGGAGAATCAGGGTTAATTGTTCTAGATATAATTCATTAGTCATAGGAGAAAGTAAAGCTCGTCAGAGAACGCCTGTTGACAACTCAAAGCCGCCAGAAATCTTACACTGACGTACGACGTAGGAACTTGGAGTTCAATGTGGGTGAATGAGTATTTCTGAAGGTTTCACCGATGAAGGGTGTGATGAGATTTGGTAAAAAGTTAAAGCTCAGCTCGAGGCTTATTGGGCCGTATTGAGTACTCCGGAGAGTAGGCCAGGTGGCATACAAGTTAGATTTGCCTTCAGAATTGGAATCCGTTCATCAGGTCTTTCATGTGTCGATGATATGGAAGTGCATAGGGGATCCATCCCGGGTCGTGCTAGTTGAGGACATCCAGGTTACCAAGGAACTAGCATATGAAGAAGTCCTAGTGGCCATATTAGATCAACAGGTTCGCAGGTTAAGGACTAAAGATGTTGCCTCTGTTAAAGTATTGTGGAGAAACAAGAATAGAGAGGAAATGACTTGGAAAGCTGAGAATAACATGAAATCCAGATATCCTTATTTGTTCCAAGCTTAGTCCAGACTATGCAGTTAAGGTAAGTTATTGATTCAACCATTGTTGCATGATTTATGTTATATATAGCTCAGTTTACTCTAGCCTTATTGTGAAATAGTTGTTATAGCATTATATGAAGTTCCTGTACTGGACTTTTCTGTGTTTTAGGATTTTTGGATAGCCCATATTACAGGAGAGACTCAGCCAAAATTTTTCCAAAATATGTAGTTACCAAAGTTAAGGTATCTATAAGCCAAAGCAAAACATTTGAGGACGAATGTTTCTAAGGGAGGGAGGATGTTACACCCCGTAAGTTTCTAATGTTTAAACGGCCTATTTGTACGTTGGTTAAGAGTTTTAGAGTGCAACATGTATGAGCAAGGCTCCCAGGGGAAGGTCGAACGTGCACAGAGTCAGGACTGCGCGAGAGAAGGTCTGACCAGTTGCCCAAAGGGACAGCGTGGCACGGACCCTCTCTGCCGCGTTGGTCTTTGTAGCATGGCCCAGAATTAGCGCGACAGGGTCCGTGCCACGGACCCCTATCCACTGCCTCAAGTATATATATGTTCCACTCTTTTATTTCATTTCATTTTATATATATACACGGCTAGACTTGAGAAACCACAAAGAAAACAAACTAAATTCATCCATTTACGCTGCGAAATGCCGCCCGAATTCTAATTAACTTCGGGTATCAATGTATAAGGCTACAGGGAGCATTATTATGGAGTTAGTTCACGAAATTCTCCCGGTGAATCGTAACCCTGCCGAGCGAAAGTTGTTGGAATTTCTCCAAACTAGTATCAATACGATTATAGGCTTAAAGTAAGCATTTCTTCCTTCTAAACTTTCGAGAAATTACGAGTTTTCAACCATGTTCCGTTAAGTTGAAATATAGTTAATATTTATATATAAAGTTATCGTTATCTATGAATTTAGTATTGAAATTAGCCTCATTGTTCCAATAATACGATTGCAGTTGAATACGAGATAAAAATCGCCAGTTAATCAGTAGTTGGTGAACAAGATACATTAAGGGAGTTTCCTTCGGCAAGTTAGTTCCTTTAGCATGATAACTCAGTTTGAATCCCAGTAAGAGTACTAGAAGCATTTCTATTACAATTGTTGTTAATAGTTGAAACCCGTATTGCATGTTTAGTTGGGATGGATTATGCTTGTATAGCCTTCATGACCGACCCCAGGGTTATTAGCTGTGTCGACGCCCGCCAGGGGCGAGATAACGTCGCTCTACGAAGCGGTATCTCGTCCACCGGGGATGAAGATGGGGGCCCAGGTCCTCATATGTTGTGGTTGGTTTTATATACCTCCGTCAAGCCTGGTGCCCGGGGTGCAGATATCAGGAGTCCACTCGACTCAGAAACAGCTACATTCAGGGTAGAGGCGCAACGCACCGTCCATTGCACTGAGGTAGAGGCGCGACGCGCTGGTCGTAGCACCAAGCTGCCTGGCACAGCGCGGCGCCCAGTGCACTTGGCCTCCGGTCCCGGCACCCTGCTCGCTCAATTTCGTGCTCTTCCATTCATCCCCCGAGCCTTTTTCCTTATGTTTCATACTCTAAAACTCTCGATATACATATGCATGCGTATGTCACCCGATACAACTTATGCGGTGTAACATCCTTCCCCCCTTAGGAACATTCATCCTAGAATGTCCTCTTTAGGCTGAAAAGGCTCAAGTCTTTTTATCTGTTGTCAGGGAAATTTTGACAGAGTCTCCCCTGTAATATGGACTATCTGAAGAACTTGAAACGCAGAAAATTCCAATACAGGTATCTCACATGTCACTATAACAGCTATTCCACAATAGAATGGTAATCATCTGAACTGTATAGATAGCATAAATAATAAAATAATAACTGAACAACAACTTTACCTTAATTGTATAGTCTTGATAAATTCTATGACAGATGAGGATATCTGATTGTCATATCGTCTTCAGCTTCCCAAGTCATTTACCTTCTATTCTTGTTCTTCCATAGTACTTTAATTGAGGCTACATCTTTAAGTTCTCAATCTTCAAATTTTCTAATCTAGTATGGCAACTGGAACCTCTTTATAGGTTAGTTCCTTAATAACTTGAATTTTCTCAATAGGCACAACTTGGGATGGGTATCTTATATGTATTCCACAACATTAACATGTAAAAGACTTACTAGACCAATTTTGGTTCTGAAGGCTATTCTAGCTCCTATGCTACTTCGCTTGTCTCGGTAAAATACAATATGGCCAATGAATCTAAGGCTAAGATTGCCTTTTCTCTAATTCTCATAGTGCCCTTCATCAACGAAGCTCTTGGGGAATACTTGGTTGCTGCTTTAATCCTTAACTGTCTATGTTGTACGTTAGGGTAAGACTTCTGATGATCCTGGGTTATCGGTACCCATTTCTTAATAAGTTTAACTTCTTCCATCTGTCTGTTATAATGTATCCTAGTTCACTACCTTTGATTTATCTGCTTCAGATCATCATATAGAGAGCCTACATTTCCACATGAAACAGATCTTCGGCATTTGAACCGAGTGCTCTACTTAGCTATTCGCTTAGGGACGAGGAGTCGTATTCAACATAACATGCCTCCCAACTTATCCTGAAAGACTTTCTAAAAATTAGTTATACGTTGTGCCTTTCTGTCAAAATTTGCTAAATACTTGGGCATCACGCAACCGAACTACTTTTTAAGCATTTAGTTCAGCATAACCTTTAGATGAAATATAACTCACCTAGCAAAATATGAATTGACCTTGTTAGCCTTTCTACACTGACTCAAGTGAGGTCAATTTACACCTGGTATAAGTTAACCTTCTAACTGTGATTAAATTGACTATTCTCCATTCCTTTTACAGGCACGATCATCTCCTGGATTGGCCTGCTGAGTTTCTGTTGTCCAATCTTCCCTGGTTGGTCATTGAGGCTCTATGCTATAACTCAATAATGTCTTACTCCTCTCATGCCATCAGTAGGTCTTTCTTACAACTTGATACGTTTTCATTGAACTCTAGGTGAAGGGAATAACAGACATGATAAACCTTAGCTAGAATCTGCTGACGAAGTTCGTTCACCTTTGGGACATAGAGGCAGCCTCTGGGTCTTATGACTTAATCCTTTATTATCTTAAAGGCCAATAACATCCTACTGGGCTTGTTCTCTGGATTGTACTAAGTTAGAGTCTTCGTGTCATTGCTCCTCATCCTCTACAACTAGTGATGATATTGTTGTATTCCGGGTTACAATTTCATTATCTTTTAACTGTCAGCCTGATGCTCACTTTTCGACATTCGGGAGTGGTCTTATGCTCTGTCAATTTACTCTTAGCTTGGGGTGATTTTATTTTCCCCATAGGTAGGTACTCGTGCCCTTCCCTTTACTTCCATGGGCTGAGTTCTGGAGTTCGTGCCCTCTGCCCCATATTGTTAAAGACATTACTGACCAAGTCTGTTGACCTATATCGTTTTGACTCATACCCGGGCCGAATTTGCTCATATGATCTTTTGCCCCCGACATAACCAACTAGGGTCATAGCCATTATTATGCAGGTACATTCTACTGCCATTAACACACTACGGCAGAATCGACCTAATTATGACCTGAGCTTTACAATTGCTAGGGGTTTATCACTTGTAGACTCTCACATGTACTTTGAGTGCGACTAGTAATCTTACCTGCTTTCCTGATTTATTACCGTGAAGGTCTAAACAATTTACTTAAACGCTAGGGGTCTCCACCACTTCCTAACACCTTTCGGAGTCTACAAATCCAACCTTCCTTTTCCATTTACTCTAGGCAACATCGCCTCAATTCTTACGCTTTTTTCTACACTTAAAACAAAACTGGGAGGCGGGAATAGCCTTTTCTTACCACAATGGGGCTGAAGTATGGAACTGTACAACATACGAAGGGTTGGAGGTAAGAATCCCTCAATTCCCTCCCTTTTTCATACCCTTCAGGTAATCTAATGTTAATTGTCACCCTTACCATACCTTGTATATCTAGTAGATAAGTCGACTCGTATATAAGTTATACTCCTGACCTCCTACTCTGAGGTTATAAAAAGAACTGGGGATGGTGCTGGCTTATCTACCACCTTATGAGATTCCTGGTGCCCAGGAAGATACTGAGAAAATTAAAAGACATTCGCCTTCGTCCTCAAACTAGTTGTCCCCCAACTATGGTATCACATTGGTACCCTTTCCTGCTACTACAACCAACTACTGGCTGGATGGAGTCTGTCTCATATCGAGCCTTATCCTTGATAGACATAGCAATGAAAGCTTAAGGACTCAACCCTGTATAATTCGGCTCTATAGCACGATCTGAGAAGAAGAAAGGGTAACCATACTATTATGCCTCATAGCCTCCTGCATATAGAATGCAGTGCTCAACATATTTATAAGTAAGACTCTACTAGACACGACTTGCAAACTCCCTAGGATACGAACTGCTCTGATACAAAGTTTGTCACGCCCCACCTTGGGAGGCATGACTGGCACCTAGTGCCACACTGGATTCTGACTGACCTGGCTAGGACTATGCACATCTGGTACAAGCTTGCAACTTCACTCAAGAAAACAACGGGGCAATATCTCGGCTATAAACACAACCTCCAGCCGACAAGGCCTTATAGCCACCTGTAAAAGAAAATAGCTAACCAGAAACATACCACAACAGGGAATCCTATGCGGGCCGACAAGGCCTCCATGATATCTAGTTATAATTGAAAAGAAAATCAGGAGCTATACAAGGCCCCACACGGCCAATACATAAAAAGAGACATATATAGGCCCCACACGGCCAATGGCACTTAACTATCTGACAACTGTAGCCTGAAAACCTCTAAGAATACAAATACTGGTCGGGACAGGGCCCCGACTTACCCAGATGCTATACAAATGGAAGATTGCACTTGCTACAACCTGGCAACTTTGAACGAAAGGAGCTGGCCAACTGCTGACTATGAACAGTTGTTACTGGAGATCCTGAACCCTGTCTATCTAAACCTGCAGGCAAGTAATGCAGCACCAATGGGAGGGCGTCAGTACAATATGTACCGAATATGTAAGGTAATAGATAAGCTGATAAAGATTGGAAGCAAATAGAAACAAGGGAAGAAAGATTAACTTGTACGCCTGTTGGTTAGTAATATGCATCTAACCAATACTACATGTACGTAAGCTAAGACTATATAATTACACATTTATAAACTATAAATAGCAAACAAGAATACAAACAAGAACCTCACCTGGCCCCCATAAGTCAAAAGGTACAATCAACACTGAATAACTCGTTCAGGCTGCCATAAGCCCTGGCGAGCACATCTCAATCTATATACCCCTACACAGGTTTCTATGACTCCACTGGTACTGTAGCCAACCTACCAGTCCCCTGGGTCTACAACTGAGCCCGCTCGGCCCCTAAACTATAGTTGTGTCGGAGTCTGGCAGACTTTTGATATCTGCACCCCGGGCACCAGGCTCGTCGGGGGTGTTGTGCCGATACAACATATATATAATAGTCCAGCCATGGAATGGACTGTACGAGCAACTGGGACCCCATCTTCGTCCCTCGCGGATGGTATATCGCCCTTTTTGGAGCGACGTCATTTCGCCCCTTGGGGGCATCGACACTCTAATAACCCTGGGGTGTTCACGGATGGATCCTAAGTGAGGGCAATCCCAACTAAGGTGCTATACTAACATCCCAATCTAGACACTCAAAAAGCGTAACCAGCCTTCTGGGCCTAACACCACCGATGCTCGGCCCCTAGAGTAGTTTGTAAAATTGCTAGCAGGCACGCCATGCACCTGTATCTGATCAGAGGATCCTGATAGTGATCATGATTTATAATAGTATGGAATGAATAGGGCGAGATCTAGAGTGGTATAACATAACTCTGAATGTCCATCCTGAACAACAATAACTCATAAACAATTGCGGCATAGTGAATGACTAACTACTTAGTTCCTCAGCTTAGGATAACTGCAGGGCTTGTGCTGGCCGAACATGCTTTTGAGCGATCGGCCCGTAATCCTCCATAAGAAGTTTACTGACATCCTTAGCCTGTGGGCGGTACTACACTAACATGGTATTACTAGTGCCTTAGACCTCATCTTGGTCTAATTGGATCTATATTACTTTTCTAGGTGATTCTTAACCTTATAGGAAAGTTTATCTAGGCTTAGTCACTCCTGGAAATCTGTACCTAAGAACTTTATAAGAACTGGCTGGGGCGCTGGCCCAGCCTCTAACAGCTGATAGGGTCCCCGTCCTTGGGGTACCAACGGGCCTATTTGACCTAGACAACTGGGCTAACTTCCTGGCGACCTATATAATAACTACTAAGTCAATTAGGGATGACTACCTCTGGTAATGGCTGATAGAATTGCAGGTTGTCACTCGGTGTACTAGGCAACCCTAGTGTCACTAATTCTAAAGTATAATTATTCTATCTATATTTTTGGCCTTGGGGCGTGCATGTACATCACTGGCTCCTGGGCGTGCTTTTCTGGCAACCCAGGTGCCAAACTAGTAGTTGTATCGCCCAGTCATACCTATACAATTCAACTGACTACCTAATAACTATTCACGAGCTTCAAAGATCTGGACCTGGCAATTGAACATACAATTCTATTAATACAGCGAACTAGAGAATAGAAAGCTTCTAGGATGCTTCTAGCACGTATCGCACCTAACATGTTCCTTCTCGACAAGAGACACAGCGGTATAATCTGTATATATTCTCTCTAGAAGCTAACCAGAACCTATATAATCGTAATCTACTGATAGCAGCTAATCATAGCGTGTTTGATCTCTATATAATAGCAACAACTAATTACAACACGTCTAAACACAATCCAATGGTAGCCGCTATCTACAGTACATGAAATCATCAATTCTGTTCTGGAACATGATTCGAAACACTGTATGATGAGTATACTTGCCGAGGGTTAAGCCTTACATACCTCAACTGTTGTTTCCCGGATAACCGTCGAGTTTCAACCTGGATTCGTCAGCTATTTCCTGTTGTAACCATTATACTGGAAGAAAGAGACGACTTTCAATACCAAATTCAGATTGAAACGATAACTTTATATATAAATATTTACTATATTTTAACTTAATGAAACACGGTTAAAAACTCATAATTTCTTAAAATTCCAGAAGGGAGAAATGCTTACTTGAAACCTGTGATCGTATAGAAATTAGTTTGAACCAATTCCGACAACTTTTGCTCGGCAGGGCTACGGTTCGCTGGGCGAATTTTGCAAAACTAACTCCATAGTAATACTCCCTGTAGCCTTAAACTTTGATACCCGAAGTTAATTTGAATTTGCATGGCGTTTGATAGAGTAATCAAACGGAAAACAATCGATTTCCTCGCTTTTTACTCTTTCTGGCCGAAGAAATACTTGGAAAATGGTTCAATTAAAGTGAAGGGTCTATTATACTTTGGAGGTCAATGGCAGGGGAGACCCAGCGCACCACCTATAGCGCCAAAACACTGGCGCGAGGCGCCGCCCAATGAACTGAGGCAGAGGCGCGACGCGCCGGCCATAGTGATCTTGGGCAGATTTATATGCCCAAGTGATACTCAAACGTATCATTTTTACCTTGCTTGTTGTACAATGTGTATATAATATCATGTAATTGGTAATAAAATGCGAATTTATACTAACCAACATGATTAGCATTTGTTTTGCAGGAAAATGTGATTTTTAGGAGCTAAACTGCATGTTGGAACTATGTCGGAGTTGGACTTGGATGCGAGCTTGGAAAAGACCCGGGAATGCAGGATTTATAGGGGCTCCGCGATGGCTCCGTGCCACGCTACCATCGCGGTAGCACACTGCCTGGGCGTGAAATAAATTGGCAATTTCTAGTATGCCTGCGCGTCAGCTCCGTGGCACGGAGATAGGCCTCCGCGATGGGCTCCGTGCCACGTTGAGGTTAATTTTCCGGACCATGAAATTCCAGAAAGGGTCCGCGTCCATGCCGTGTCACGAAGGCAGTGCTCCGCGTTGGCCTCCGTGACACGTTGCTTGTTATTTCGGGAAATATTTTCCACTAGTATAAATAGCACACTTAGGTTTATTTTAATTAGTTTTCAGTTTTTAGACTAAGTTCAGAAGTGGAGAGCAGGAACGTGGGTTAGCAGCAGTTGAAGATTGAAAAAGCTAAGGGATTTCTTCTCTTCTTTCCTTCTTTCTATCAATTGTACGTATGATTTACACTCATTTAAGGATGATCAATCCAAGAATGAGTGGCTAATTCTCTTTCTAACTGAAGTTGTGAACACTTGTAATGAATTCTGATTTTCATTGATATGGATTATTCTTCTTCTTTAATATTGTTCTATTAATTCTTGTTCTTTACTGCATTAGTGATTGGCCAACATTAATGTATATCTAAAAAGTCCAATTTCACTCGAGAGAGCAAGAAATTGGAAAGTTGTGAATTAATAGGGTATTGTTCTTAACTTGATTTGGGAAAATTGGGTTTTGATGTGCTTTCCTGATAGAAATATACTTGAAAGCCGTATTAGTCAATTTAGGAACCGGAATCGTAGTGCTAGGTCATAAATTGCATTTGATCACAGAAATGTAGACGGATGGTTTATGATTCTAAAGTGAAATTAAATACGAGAGTTTTAATTTCTAGGCAAATGTTCTTGGCTAGCAACATGAAGAAGAGAATTAACCAAAACTATCATGATTATCAAGTTCATTACTTGTTCTTAACTTCGGCATGTTCATATCCATTGTCTGAATTCACAAGTAAATAGTTGTTATTAGTTGTAGTATATATAGTTTAGAAACCAAAAACTCAAGTAACTCTTGGTTACATTGTTGTTAGCATATTTAGAAGTTAAATAGAAATATAGTAAATTAGACAATTTTACATATCTTGAGCCTCCTTGGATCGATACTTGGCTACTTAGCCACTTTATTACTTGTTTGACCACGTGCACTTGCGTGTCGGTTTTTAACACCTATAGCACCAGCCGAGCAAGTTTTTGGCGCCGTTGCCGGGGAGGCTAGGCGATTTGTAAAATTTTGTTTAGTCTAAATTTACTGTATTTTTATTTTTTTCTTAAGTGTTAACAACTTGGTCTTAGCCTATATTCTGCAGATTTTGTTTCTGTGAACACTGGCAAGGGACAAAGATCTGGTGGAATCTTACTTAGAGCCTGAGCGTGAGTTTCATAGCCAACGTAGAGAAGCTCTTCGGAAGAAGCTGCAGTTGCTTAAACAGTCTATGATGGAGAAACCAAATCCACCAGTTGTTAGGGCAGTTTTAGTGCCTGATGAAGCAGCAGCAAGGCCGGTTCGCGAGGTGGCAATCCCACACGCTAATAATGTCCATTCTAGCATCCGCAAACCAGAGCCTGGAGGGAGGTTTGAATTAAAGCAAAATATGGTGCAACTTTTGCACACAATCGGGCAATTTACCGGTCTCCCTCACGAAGATCCACAACAACATCTCCAAAACTTTTTGGAGATTAGTGACACTTATATACCCGCTGGAGTGTGACCTGATTATGTTCGGCTCACCTTATTTCCATTTTCCTTACTTGGTGAAGCAAAGAGGTGGTTAAAAGCTGAACCATCCAACTCTATATCAACGTTGGATGATCTTGCACGAAAGTTTCTTATCAGATTTTTCCCTTCTGGTAAAACAGCCAGGCTTAGGAGTCAAATCCTAAGTTTTAAAAAGAGGGAAGGGGAAAATCTATATCAAGCCTGGGAAAGATTCAAATCCATGTTGCGGGACTGTCCTCACCATCATCAGTCCAACGAGGTGTTGGTACACACTTTTATTGAGGGTTTGGAACCCCACACTAAAATTCTGTTAGATTCAGCAGCTGGAGGGCAAGCGCTGGAGAAGACTTATGAGGAGCTGTACACTTTGCTCAACCGAATTTCACAAGGCAATCCAGAATGGAATGCAGATTCTTCAAGGGGTGGAGCAAGGAAAGCAGCGGGAGTGCTTGAAGTGGATGGATACACAGTTATCGCTGCACAGATAGCTGCTTTGCAAAATCAGTTAAACACTCACTTCAGCAATATGAACTTGAACCAGCCTTCAGCTTCAGTCAATGCAGTTCAACAGATGTGGTGTGAAGTGTGTGGTAGTAGTGAGCATTCAGCTGAATGCTGTGGTGCAAATCCTGATTCTGTTAACTTTGTGGGCAATGCACAGAGAAATCAACAGCAGTTTGGTGGTGGCTACAACTCAAATTGGAGGAACCATCCGAATTTTTTGTGGGGTAGCAACAATCAACAAGGTCAGAGTTTAGGTCAGGGTATGCACAGAAACCAAGGAGGGCATCAAAATTATCAAGCGTAATTCAGAAATCACAATGCCCCTCCTCCACCACCATCACCGACTATTGAGGAGATGTTCAAAACCATGATCGCTAATCAGGAACAATTGCAGGCTAACTATGTCAAATTGGCAGCCGAAGTAAAGAACAATCAATTGGCGACCAAGGCTCTTGAATATCAGTTTGGGCAGTTTGCTAGAGCCCAAAATACTAGACCCAGAGGAGGACTACCTAGTGACACGGATCAAAATCCGAAGCAGGTAAATGCAGTGACCACGAGGAGTGGTTTACAATTGAAGGAGGTGGAACCGGAAAGACCGCCTCAAAAGTCAGGAGCAGCAGATGTTGAGGGAGAGCAAAGTTCTGATAAGGGGAAGAGTAAAGAAGATGAACCAGAAAGGCCTCCACCCCCGTTCCCTCAACGACTTAAGAAACACAAGGAGGAGGCGTGTTTCCAGAAATTCATGGAGGTACTTAAATAGGTACATGTTAACTTACCTCTTGTTGATGTCTTGCAGGGAGTGCCAAAATATGCGAAGTATATTAAAGACATCGTGGCTAACAAAAGTCGTTTGACTGAGTATGCCACGGTAGCTTTAACGGAGGAATGCACTTCCCGTATTCAGAATAGGTTGCCCACAAAACTGAAAGACCCTGGAAGTTTCACTATCCAGCTGACTATTGGGCAAAGTATCCGAGCGCGTGGATTATGCGACTTGGGGGCAAGTATAAATCTGATGCCATCTTCGGTATTCAGAAAGTTAGGTCTAGGGAGTCCTAGACCTACAACGGTAATCTTGCAGCTAGCAGACAGGTCTTTGGCTAAGCCGGATGGCATTGTTGAGGATGTGTTGGTGAAAGTAGGCTCCCTCATTTTTCCGGTCGATTTTATTGTTCTGGACTTTGAACCAGATGCTGAAGTCCCATTTATTTTGGGACGACCCTTTTTGGAAACCAGAAAAGCATTAATCGATGTAGCTGCAGGTCAACTCACGATGCGAGTACATGACAAGGTCGAAGTGTTCGACGTGTACAATGTACCTAAGCTCCCGACTGTTTATAAGGATCTCTCGGTGATCAACGTAATTGATCATGGGAAGGCTAACAGATTGAGTGATTCCCGAGAATTATTAGGTAGGCCACCGAACAAGGTTGAGAACTACTGGGGGGATGATCATGATCGGGACAAATCGTCCATCTCCCTAGTAGATAAATGAGCTTAAAGGACGTCGAGCCGCGACGGTAAGCCAGGCGCTGCACGGGAGGCAACCCGTGAAAAATATTTTCTTTCTTTCTTTTTAGTGTAAATAATTTTTATTTTTCTTTTCTTTTTTCTTGATTAGGTTTAGATTTTCATTTTAGTTAGTATTTTATAATTTTAGTTAGGGAAATCTATTACTTTAACCAATTTTTGTTTAGTGAGGTGATTTTGAGGTATAACGGAGGAAATATACATGGAATTGAGAAAATGAGGCGAGGTATGAAAATTAAATGTATTGGTGAGACAGAGCACTGGCGCATTGGCGCCGTGTCACGGAGGCAATGCTCCGCGTTGGCCTCCGTGACACGTTGAAGGCAAATCTGGATTTTTCAAAATTCCATTAAGCCAACGCGTTGGCTCCGTGTCACGGAGGAGGTGCTTCGCGTTACCCTCCGTGACACGTTGCCCTTTATCCAGTGCCGGGTCACACCGGGTTTCCGGGAGACCCGCGTGTTTCCTTTAAATAATAACCCCGATTTCGCCCAAATTTCCCCCATTCCCTCTTCCCTCCGCGACCAAACACCCATTTCCCCATCCCCAAGCAACGTGCCACGTTGGTAGGCAAAGAAAAACGTCAAGTTTCTCTGATTCTTCAATTCTAAGGTATGTTTTCATCGTCTAACTCAATTTTTTTGCTATTTTTGTCAAAGTTGGGCATGTAAGGTGAGAAATATCACCCTAGGTAGAAATTGAACATGATATTGAATTATTTAGTGATTGATTATGTTCGGATTGGTGTAGTTAGCGTTTGAACTTGTCGATTATGTGAATAATTCAAATTTGATTGTCGAATTCTATTCTAGGGCTTGGGTTGTTAAATTTGACATGGGCAACTTGATTGTTTGGTGAAATTGATGTCGGGGTGTGTTTATTATTTGAGATAAGTCGTGGTAAATATTGTGTAAATGTTCGAAGACGACTAATTCTCGAATTTTTGTGGGAAAATGCATAAAGTGTGAATTGGTTAGATTGTTTAGATTAGCTTGTATATAAAATGTTTTTCTAGTTGTTTTTAGTTTGTTGTTGATTTTGTTGCTTGTGCGATGGTTGAATCGTTAGCGATAGTAGGATTGGGATTAGCTGTATGAAGTCTGAGTAGTACGCTAACCGTTATGCTGTCGAATTTTTGTTGTGAACGCACTAAGCAATATGTGTATAGTTGTTTGTGTTTGAGGTTGTGAATAGAGCTATCCTTGCTGTAATTTTGTAAATATTGTTAAGGACTAAGTGTGGGGTAAATTTTGTTTAACCCGACCTTAGCCGAAACTAACAAGTTTTTAGCTCAACGTTGTGCTTGTTTGTGTAAATTGACAGGTACAATGGCTAGCAGACAAGACAAAGGCAAGGGTGCTTCTACCTCTGGCACCGGCAGGAAAAGGATGAGACTGGGCACTGCAGTCCCAGCTACACCCGCTGTGTCGCGCAGCCAACACTGCCGATACAGAACACGATGGGTCACTGATGAAGGGAAGAAATGGTACGCAAAGCATAAGGAGAACAAGTACTTCCCCGAGGAACATATTGCTAGGGAACCACCCGCACAGGAGTTCCCTCGCATTGTACAGAGGATTGAGGCAGCTGGGCATAGCTTTATTTTTCAGGAGCCAAAGGAGTGCAACCTTCACTTGGTCCGGGAATTTTATGCCAACTGGAACCCGGCCATCAGAAGCCACACTATTAAAATCAGAGGGCAGATTGTCACTCTGGAACCCCAGCAGCTGAGTGCCATCGTTGGAGCGCGGGACACAGACGCCCACGTTCTCCGCCAGCTAAACATCACCCCACCGTACGCCGACATCAGACGTACGTTGTGTGGGGCTCGATCCACAGCCCGATGGAGTAGACACAAAGAGAGGGGTTACCACCAGACTCTGCCTTATTCGCAGATGAACAGGGAGGCCAGAATCTGGCTAAAAATTGTGTGTTCGTGTTTGATCCCGGGAGTTCATATGACAGACGTGACCCGGGACCGTGTCTGCTTGGTGTATGCCCTTATGAAGCGGCTTGAGATTAATGTTGGGGCGGTCATAATATCCGACATGAAGAGAGCCAGACTGCACCAGGGCCACAGATACGGGTTTGGCGGACTCATCACCACCTTCCTCCGAGGCCTCGACATTGAGGAAGAAGCCTTGGATTACATTCCGCAGCTGGAGCGGAGGGCCCTTGATGTGACAAAGACTAAGGCCCCCGACACTACACACGGACCGGTGCTGACTTTGGGCGAGCGACATGCTCATGACGATCAGTAAATGGCCCATATGTTTGGCATGTAGATGCTGCAGCTAAGGATAGGTGGGAGACCAGCCACCGATGAGGAGCTATGGCAGCTGGAGCTGGACTACCCCTTTGGCGAGAACGCCAGAGCCTTATGTAAGGTGGGGCCAGCCTTTGTGGAGCCGACAGACGATGATATCCCTACTGATGAGGAGACACGTCGTGAGGACTCTGATGTGGAGTCCGATGACGACGATGGAGTCGATTCAGACATGGGCGACGAGGCAGCAACACCGGATGAAGAAGTCGAATATTTCGACTAAGCAGGGAGTTCCACCACCCAAATTTTGTGCTTTGTATTTTTGTGAACACTGGGGACAGTGTTCGATTTAAGTGTGGGGTGGGGAGTAGTTAGGTGCTAGGTCAAGGCTCTAAATTGCTGTATAATTTTTCCTTGCTGTTTATGTATGTTGTGCCTTCCCTGTTGTGAACTGATTTGTGATGTATGTATATATTTGTGTTGTGGCTAATGATGTGTGTTTTGAAAGTTATGGTTGCCATTGTAAATATTTTATAAATTTTGTAAATATTTTTTTTCTATCGACATGATCGATATTTTTCAAAATTTTTGCGAAAATATTTTGCACTTGTAAATATTTTCTTTCTATCGAAATGATCGATGTGTTGCAAAAATTTTTTTTTTTCGATTTTTATTTTTGGGTTTTCGGAGTTTGTTTTTGGTTCTTTTACCGAGAATAGTCCCATTGAACCGTTGTCATAGTTAGTGACCGTTCCCTATGATGGATGGATGACGACCGTCTTAAGGGAAATGTAGTCGGTAGGAGTAGGATTTTTATTTGTTGTTTTTTTAGTTTTCTTTGGTGGGTTGCATCAATGAACTGTAGTCGCTTATGGTTGCTAAAATTTCGTTGTGTGTTGTAATTGATGTTCAAAATGTGAAAATGATTCGTTTGGAATCATGCAATTTTGTAAATATGTTGAGTTACCGAGGCTATAGAATCTGGTTCATTATGATGGAGGCTTAATCTTGAATTCATGTAATTGACTAATGAAAGAGTCTGCGAATGCATCTTGATTCAAGCATGTGCATGAAGTGTGAAGTGACATTTTTCTATTCCATATCATTGTGAATTGTCTAGACTTTGCCTGGTGTGTATACGAAGCGAAATGAAGGAGGTGTAGTGTTGGAAAGGATGTAGGCATTTTTTTGTTTTAACCGATAGTTTCCATTTTTTTCTTGTCAATTTCTACCTTTTTATATGTTGTATACCCTAGTCAGCCCGTTGAGCCTTTAGCCGATTTCTTTCTTTTGTCCAAAATTGTATGAACTAAGCTTTATTCCTTCTTTTCATTGGCCTTAAAGTCTAAAAGAAGCTCTTAAGCGCTTACAAAGAACAGAAAATGTTTCCCAAAGTGTTAAAGAGTGAAAAGAGTGAAAAGAAAAGAAAAGCAAAGTGAGGAAAGAAAAGATGACGTTGAAGAGGCACTTGTTGTAATTAAATGATAGTGAGGGTACATGAAAGCCCTCTGTTTTGTGTCAAGTGTGGTTGATGAAATGGGCTGTATGAAACTAAACTAGCATGAATGGGAGAAAAAGAGAAAAGAGAGGAACAATGTCCATGAGTCGATGGGAATGAGTTGAAAAGGCGCTTAAGGATGCTAGCGATTATTATTGGCTAATCCAATATATGCATACTAGATCCATAGCCCCGTTAAAACCTATTAAAAGTCCTATTTGATCTTATATTGCATTTCTTTATATTAGTGGAGTAATACACTAAGGGCAAGCCTATGGGTCATGACATGATGCATGTGAATTCTTTTGGGAGAGAGAGTGAAATTAATTTTTATATGCCCCTACTTGCATGTTTGTGTGTTGCATGAACATAAAGGGGAAATTTCTCTCGAGTTGTGAGGGCACATGCTTGATAAAAGATTGATTTTCGTGTCGGATTTCTTGATTAGTTGATTTGCATGAGTTTGCCGATGTCAAGAATCAATTCTTAAAAGTCTAGGAAGCCTTGATGTATTAAAGGTCATTGTATTGTACGACCAAGCATGTTTTCTTGATGATTTGCAAAAACTGAATAATCGGTATGACCGTAGCGTAAATTGTTGCACCATAGTGATGAAGGTTGGGATGTAATTTGCATGATTTGTGTATGTGTTGTTCAAGGACGAACAAGGATTTAAGTGTGGGGTAAGTGATCTTGGGCAGATTTATATGCCCAAGTGATACTCAAACGTATCATTTTTACCTTGTTTGTTGTGCAATGTGTATATAATATCATGTAATTGGTAATAAAATGCGAATTTATACTAACCAACATGATTAGCATTTGTTTTGCAGGAAAATGTGATTTTTAGGAGCTAAACTGCATGTTGGAACTATGTCGGAGTAGGACTTGGATGCGAGCGTGGAAAAGACCCGGGAATGCAGGATTTATAGGGTCTCCGCGATGGCTCCGTGCCACGCTACCATCGCGGTAGCACACTGCCTGGGCGTGAAATAAATTGGCAATTTCCAGTATGCCTGCGCGTCAGCTCCGTGGCACGGAGATAGGCCTCCGCGATGGGCTCCGTGCCACGTTGAGGTTAATTTTCCGGACCATGAAATTCCAGAAAGGGTCCGCGTCCACACCGTGTCACGGAGGCAGTGCTCCGCGTTGGCCTCCATGACACGTTGCTTGTTATTCCGGGAAAAATTTCCCACTAGTATAAATAGCACACTTAGGTTTATTTTAATTAGTTTTCAGTTTTTAGACTAAGTTCAGAAGTGGAGAGCAGGAACATGGGTTAGCAGCAGTTGAAGATTGAAAAATCTAAGGGATTTCTTCTCTTCTTTCCTTCTTTCTATCAATTGTACGTATGATTTACACTCATTTAAGGATGATCAATCCAAGAATGAGTGGCTAATTCTCTTTCTTGCTGAAGTTGTGAACACTTGTAATGAATTCTGATTTTCATTGATATGGATTATTCTTCTTCTTTAATGTTGTTCTATTAATTCTTGTTCTTTACTGCATTAGTGATTGGCCAACATTAATTTATATCTAAAAAGTCCAATTTCACTCGAGAGAGCAAGAAATTGGAAAGTTGTGAATTAATAGGGTATTGTTCTTAACTTGATTTGGGAAAATTGGGTTTTGATGTGCTTTCCTGATAGAAATATACTTGAAAGCCGTATTAGTCAATTTAGGAACCGGAATCATAGTGTTAGGTCATAACTTGCATTTGATCACAGAAATGTAGACGGATGGTTTATGATTCTAAAGTGAAATTAAATACGAGAGTTTTAATTTCTAGGCAAATGTTCTTGGCTAGCAACATGAAGAAGAGAATTAACCAAAACTATCATGATTATCAAGTTCATTACTTGTTCTTAACTTCGGCATGTTCATATCCATTGTCTGAATTCACAAGTAAATAGTTGTTATTAGTTGTAGTATATATGGTTTAGACACCAAAATCTCAAGTAACTCTTGGTTACATTGTTGTTAGCATATTTAGAAGTTAAATAGAAATATAGTAAATTAGACAATTTTACATATCTTGAGCCTCCTTGGATCGATACTTGGCTACTTAGCCACTTTATTACTTGTTTGACCACGTGCACTTACGTGTCGGTTTTTAACACCTATAGCACCAGCTGAGCACATAGCGCCAAGCTTCCTGGCACGGCGCGGTGCCCAGTGCACTAGTCCTCTGGTCCTGGCTTCCTGCATACTCAATCCTGTGCTCTTCTGTTCATCCCCCAAGCCTTTTCCCGTATGCATCATACTCTAAAAATCTCGATATATGTACGCATGCGTCAGTCACCCGATACAACTTACGGGGTGTAACTTAAGGTTTTTGTTTGCTTTAGTTATTAATGAATTAGATAATAAGATGTTCTATTACTCAGGTATGATCTCTACCCATTCATTTCAGTTATTCTCAGTTCTATCTCTTTATTTTAGTCATTTACAGTTATCACCTTACATATTCAGTCATGTTGTACTGACACCCTTTTTGGGGCGGTGTATTACTTGCCTTCAGGTACAGATAGACGAGGAGCAGGTCCCTCGTAGCTTTCAGCCAGCATCACCAGAACAGTTAGCTCCTTTCTTTCGGAGCTTGTAGATAGAAGGTTTACTTCTTTTTTATTGTACAATTCTTGGATAGGTCAGGGGCCCTGTCCCGACCATCATATTACTCCTAGAGGCTTGCAGATTATTTCTATTTCCCTGTGGTTAGCTATTATTGGCCATGTGGGGCCTATTTGTGTTTCAGTTTATGTGTTGCCATGTGGGGCCTATATGTGTTTTAATTTATGTTTTGGTCGTGTAGGGCCTTGTTTAGCTGTCAAATTAGCAGCCTTGTCGGCCATAGTTTAGCATAGCACTGGATTTAGTTTACAGTCATAACTAGATACCATGGTGGCCTTGTCGGCCCGCATAGGATTTCCTGTTATTGCCATTTCCGGTTAGTTGTGTTGCTTTACAGTGGCTATATGGCCTTGTTGGCCGGAGGTTGTATTTACAGCCGAGGTATAGCCCGTTTTTTTCTTATATTGAGAAGTAAGCCTGCACCAGGAGTGCACAGCTTAGCTTAGTCAGTTCAGATCCTAGTAGGGCACCAGGTGTCAGTCATGCCTCGCAAGGTGGGGCGTGATAGCCATCCTCGTGGCCTTCACCATTTCCATTCCTTCTACCATTCATTCTTCGAGGAGCCATGATTCTGCAATCACGAATAGCATGAATTGAAGGATAGGAAGATATTTCATCGCACGACATAGATCATCAAAGAAGGGAACATTTCCTAAACATCTCATAGCCTCTTCTTCATAAGTGTCGCGCGCTTCACACCCATGAAAAAGACTCTACTTAATGCAACTTTTAGACACCTAGGAAACTTCAAACCTATTGCTCTGATACCAAGTTTGTCACAACCCGATTGGAGGCTTGGATCATAACACGGGACAAGGAGCCCCGAGAGACCCCAAGTCGACCCATGGCATAAGCATACATCTAACTCAATCAAAGAAACTGAATAATCAACAATATAAACATAGAGAAAGTCTAAACTTAAGCATAACATCAGATTACGCAATCGAAAGCTGATTACATACATATGTCTGAAAAGCATCCAAACATGATGAGTTTATGGGACAAGACCCCGACTAATTTAACAAGCTGAAACTGAAAATACATAAGGAGATCTAAATAATCTAGTTCTCGGGAGATGAGGACTCACCAACAACGCAAAGGCTAACTCTGATAAGCTGACTATGAACGGGGCTGAACCTGAGAGCTGGATCTTGTATCATAAAATGATACAGCATAGAGTATGCAATCAGTAAGTGGAATATACCGAGTATGCAGGGTAAGTAAAATTGCTTAAGTAAATAAAATCATTTAAAACATGCATAATGTAAAATATAATCAGGATAGGAATCTGAGGGTAAGGCTTGCATGCACTCTTTTTGAAATCATGATCTCATCATAACATAATATATCATCATAATTTATCATAACATAATCGATTGACTCAAAGCTAAAATTTGATATTTATAAGTAAAGCTGAACATTGATTTAAACCTTCTTTAGAACATGCTTATATATGTAAATCTTATGAGTAAGGGACATGCAAAATTGAAATCATGAGGAACAATGGGAGACTCATCTTTTAACCGACATATCATGATAGAGCTTACGTGGTCCTAACTATCACACTCACGTGGGTAGAGCCGTCCAAATCCTTTCCAGGGCTAGGGACAATACCATGATATCGATATCAAGCTCGTGGCCCAATACGGCAAGGGATAGCTCACAAGGGAGGTCCCAAAGTCATAATATATAAACCTACGTTGGCGCGTAGTTCTGAGGCATAGGGTGATCGACCCTTAGCCTGCTCGGTGCTAGACACTACTCCCAAAAACATGCATGTTCTCTACATCATTTTTCAGTGAAGCTCAACATCATCTATTGGCAAAGCCCATAAATCAAATACATCTCAAATCGAAAATCATGCATATGAGAAGCTTTAACTCAAACCATACCATAAATTGAAAGATAAGTGGGAGTCTTCGCTCCAAAACCATGAGGTAAGCTATACATATTGAAATCTTTAACTCAAAACATACCATAAGCTAAAAATCTAAGTGGGAGTGTTCGCCGCAAAACTATGTGGTAAGCTTAATTCAGGAAGTCATCAATGATACATAAACATGTGGGCATTGCCCAAAGCTTTGTCATACTTTGAAATACTCAATTCATATCAAAAACATGATTATGAACATGGGTAGCTTGACAACATTCTTTTCATCATAATATCTCATCATCATCATACATTCATCATAAATCTCATCTTTCATGACTTTTCATCAATATGCTTTTTAGTTCATAAAGCTATAAACATGATTTTTAATTGAAAGCATTATAAAACTCTCCCATGCTTCATAATTCAATGGTAGAAACATAACTAAAGCATACCCATGTAAAGAATTAGGAACTTCATGCATTGGGTTAAAACCCCATAGATTAGACATAGAACATTCATGATTTAGAGAGGATTGAGAATGAGTGTGAAAGAAATCACCCATTCATAACCTTACATACCTGTTGGTAGCTGATTCTTACACTTCTTTAGTATCCCAAGAACAAATTGAAGGGAAATTGAAGAAGGCGTGACCACCCTCTCTAGTTTTCTACCTTTCATGCATGAAGGAATAATGCCTAAAATGAACTTAACCCCTTTAAAAGTCACTATTCATAACTCAAGTTTAGTCCTTAGAAGCTTAGGAATTACGTAAAAGCCCTTACAAAACTAGCAGAAAATAACTATCAGGTGGTCCCAATGAGGGACCTAATGATTCTTTGTCAAGGGTCATGACTCGTGGCTTAGCTCGTGAAGTACACTGCTTCTTAATCTGCTAGGCTCATGACAGACTAATTAACGACTCATGACATGGTGACCATGACTCATGGTCACCATTCGTGGAGTGCACTGCCTTAGTTCAACAAAATCATTCCCTGCTTGGTCACGACTCACCCCACGAATCATGGAGACTGACCACGACCCGTGAGGTCCTCCCGTCAAGTACACTACCTCCCTTCCTCTCTTTCTTTACTCACCCACCCCATGCTGACCTAACGACTCGTGGGGCTTGACCACTAGTCGTATTCATACCCATGGGGTCTCACTTCTTCAAGTTTCAAATTCATTCCCTAAGCCTCCCCATGAGTCACATCACGACTCATGGACTCTTCTCACGACTCATTCTGTGTCTGGTGCTAGATTTTAGGTTTTTCTCCATTTCAACTCACGAGTATAATCCTTGGGCTTTTGGAGTATAACACTTATCCTGACAGAATCGTAGAGAACGTCTTGATTATGGTGGGACCTTTCATCATACTGGTGGACTTCATAATCCTGGATTATGAAGCAGATGCAGCAGTTCCCTCATATTGGGGAGAGGACTCTTAGCCATCACAATACAGTCATAAAGGTGAAGTTGGGCAAGATGTCAATGATTGTGGATGACCAAGAGGCAGTCTTCGATGTGTTCAGGATGGATAGATTTCCACCATATTATGAGGAGCTTAAGTCCATCATGGAAGTAGAGCCAGAAATGTCTACTAAGTCCTTAGAGCAGTATTTATCACAGGAGATCCACTTGGGAGAGCATTGGTTTATGGGCACGAAGAGGTTCAGAGATGACTGAATGTTTAGCAATCTTGGATGCCACCAGCTCCTACGTTAGTAGGGAGGTTCCTTTGGAGACACTTGACAAATCTTTGACTTGGGAAAAGCTGAAACCGTCAAATGAGAAGGCTCTAGTTTCTGAATTAAAAGCTTTACCTTCTCATTTGAAATATGCTTTTCTAGGCAGTGATAATACACTGCCTATGATAATATCTTCCTTGTTGTCTAAGAAATAGGTTGATAGGTTGTTGTAAGTGCTAAAGCATCATGTGATGGTGACTGGATAGACAATAGCTGATGTAAAAGGGATAAGCATCTTCTTTTGCATGCATAAGATACTGCTAGAAGAGGGTGTCAGAACCAGTGTTGAACACCAGCAGAGACTGAACCTAATAATGAAGGAGGTGGTAAAGAAGTAAATAATAAAGTGGCTAAATGCAGGTTTCATCTATCCAATTTTGGACAGTCATTGGTTGAGCCCAATTCAGTGTTTCCCCAAAAAAGGTGGGATGATAGTGAATGAAAAAGATGAATTTATACCCCGAAGAACAATCACAGGAAGGAGTATTTGTATTTACTATTAAAAGCATAACACAGCCACCAGGAAAGATCATTTTCCACTGCCATTCTTGGACTAGATGTTAGATAGGTTAGCCGGGCATGACTACTATTATTTTGTGGATGGATATTCAAGTTACAATCAGATCATGATCGCACAAGAGGACCAGGAGAAGATTACTTTCAGTTGCCCTTTCGGCACCTTTGTATTCTGAAGGATGTTGTTTGGACTATGTAACGCTCCAGGAATGTTCTAGATGTGTAAGCTAGCTATTTTTATATACATGGTCGATAAATTCATTAAAGTATTCATGGATGACTTCTCAGTCTATGAGAGTGACGTTGATGACTGTTTGAATCATTTAGATGCGGTATTAGCCAGATGTGACGAGACCAATCTTATACTAAATTGGGAAAAGTGTCATTTTATGGTATGTGAAGAGATAGGCATGGGCCATAAATTTGAAAAGCAGGTATTGAGGTCGACAGGGCTAAGATTGAGGCCATTTAAAAGCTACCACCCCCTATCTCTGTAAAAGGGGTGCGTAGTTTATTGGGACATGCTAGGTTTTACGGGAGATTTATTAAGATTTTTCTAAAATAGCCAACCCTATGTGCAAACTCTTAGAGATGGATGTGAAGTTTGAGTTCAATAGAGAATGTGTGCAGGCTTTCAATAATCTGAGGACAAGTTGATCACAACTCCAATTATCATTTCTCCAGACTGGTCACTATCATCCATTATGATGTGTGATGCTAGTGATTTTGCTATAGGAGCTATTTTAGCGCAGAACGGAGGGAATAGATTTCAGCCCATCTATTATGCATACAAATCATTAGATGCGGCTCAGAGAAACTACACTATAACAGAAAAAGAGTTATTGGTGGTGGTGTATGCATTTGATACATTTAGGGCTTACCTAGTGGGATAAAGATGATAATGTACACTGGTCATGCTGCAATCAAGTACTTATTTGCAAAGAAGGATACTAAACCAGGCTCATCTGGTGGATACTGCTACTCCAAGAACTTGATATCGAGATTAAAGACATCAAAAGAGCAAAGAGCTAGGTAGTAGATCATCAATCTCGGTTGGAGGACAGGGAGCATATTGAATGCAAAGCTGATATTGTTGAGACCTTCCTTTAATGAACAATTATTTGCTATGAACATTCCTGAGCTGCCATGTTATGCTGACATTGTGAATCTTTTTGGTCAGTGGTGTATATCCACTTAATACAACCCTGGACAGAAAAAAGAGATTTCTTCAGTATAATAGATTCTACATATGGGATGAGCCCTTCTTATACAAAATAGGTCCAAATCAGTTGCTCAAAAGATGTGTTCCTGAGGGATAAGTACACCATATTTTGAAAATCAGTTATTCTTCACCTTATGGCGGACACCACAAATGAGATAGAACCGCCACAAAGGTCTTTTAAGCTAGATTTTATTGGCCATCCTATTCAAGGATGCATATTTGTTTGCTAAATCTTGTGACAACTGTCAAAGAACAGGGATAAGATGATGGTTGTGGCTACTTATATTCAACTTAGTAGGGTTGAAAGGTATATTCCTATCCTCAACAATGATTTCTATCTTGATCTTAGTTGAACAAGAGTCTTTAAATACAAATATACTTACCTTTAACCCTTTTGGTTCCCTCTCCCGAGTTCAACCAAAAGCCAACAGATTTATTCGTGAGGTGATCAATCTAATGAATAAGCAATTAACATAAATAAGTATAAACAACCTTTAATGAAGAATCAATACTAGCTTAAAAAACTGTCAAACTTCAACCATTAGCTATGGCCAAAACCCTAGAATAAGAGTTTAGCCACTCATTTTTATGTGGAAAACTAAAAAATTCATCATTTGGATAAAAAACACAAGATAAAGAATAAACCTAGAAAATGAACTTGTCTCTCCTCCAACAACTGCGTACAAGTGATCAATACAATAAAAAAATATATGATGTAAGAAAGCTAACAAATGACCTAGATGTTATTTTTATAAGTAAGGTCTCAAATAACGCTTTTTCCCTCAGGTAATTGACTTTTAAAATTAGAGAAATCCATCCCATAATGGACGTGGTGCGTCGCGCCTCCAATGCACCAGGTTTTAGTACGGGTCATCCTATCAACCAATGACCGTCCCTTTGGTCATTGGTTCTCCCAGTTTCAGGCCATTTTCAATAGATTGGGGGTATTTTGGTAAACTTCTATACTTTTAACTCCTAAATGATGTTGTTTTGGGATTCCTAAAGGTTAGATTAAAGGGTTTAACCTAGCCTAAATCCTCACTCTCCAAAAGACCGATAGTTGGATTTTCTCTCAAGAAAGAAGCTAAGGTTCTTCTTCAAGCTCTTCAAAATCTTCCTTGGATCTTCAAGACAAGTCAAGAGATCATCAATCTAGGTATATAGGGTGATGAATGAAGGGTTTATTCCACCCTCATGCCCTTTTCAATTTGAATTCATAATTCTCACCTCTCATGCCCTAATTTTTGAATTTCTAGGGTTTGTGCAATTGTGGTTGAATTCTCTCATGTTCCTTTATGAGATCAATTCTCTCATGATTTAATTTACGTTCCTATGATTATGATTTCATCTCCCTTGTGAAACTCCTCATGAATCTACAAAATTCAAGTTTCAAGTATGATTTTAAGAACTTTTAAGGTTAGACTTAAATTGAATGGAACTCTATAATTTTCTTATGATTTCAAGTCTCCTATTATTCAAGTTATGTTTTATGATCGTGATTCATGTTTCCTACAAGAACCTATCATGAATTTATGATTGTACAAGATACAACTATTTTACCCAAGTATGCATCAACTAGAGCCCAATCGCCGATGCACTTCTTCAATAAGGACATGAAAACTGGATGAAGCCATGAGTTCATGGGATTACCTAGGGGTAGCATTTGTTGGAATGTTTTTGGTGTTGAGGATGGTTGTGATTGTTTTGGTTGGATTTTTAATAGTTATGCATGTCGTTGAAGTGTTGTAGAAAGAGGCTAGTGTTAGGACATCCCACTCATATAAGGCTCGAACTTTCTATTCCCTATGGGTGGTTGATGTAATGCCTCTATGACTTGAATTTCGTCATTAAGACATTGATTATAGTCTCTATCCCTATAATTATTGTAGATTGACATATAAAGAGATTGTAGCTTTGTGGTGATAATTATGAGGGCAAGGATAAGGTATGTAAGGCTATTCATAGTGAGAAATTTTATTCTTTCTCATGCTCTACATCTCCAGTTTTAGTTTCGATAAGAAGTTAAGAGTTTAGGTTTTGTCTAAAACTTGCGAATTTAGTCTTTTTCCGTATAATCTGATTATACATAGTTGTTCCATTGTTACATGTATTGTTATCTCTATATCTCATTATTGTTGTTTTATGTTTCATGTCATTCTATCCCATGAACTCTTATTTTATCAAAAGTGATATTTTTGAAAGCTTTGTGATATTGGAGAGATGCATTGTTTTCATAACTATAGTAATATCGATTTTTCAGAGAGAGCTTATCAGAAAAGAGTTTCATGTTCAGTCAGCTTTAGCTTTAGCATATGATTTTTAGAAAGAAATTAAAGACATGTTTTCGAAACATAGTTTTGACCACAGAGGCTAACCGCATAATACAGTTTTGAGCATAGAGGCTCACTAGTAGAGTACAGTTTTGAGCATAGACGCTCACTCAATATCAATACATCTACATTGATTTTGAGATAGAAGGATCCACAGAGATGTTTTCACTTACCGAAAATAGGCATATTTTATGAACATTATTTTTTGGGATGATTATTTAGCACTGAGATAGGTAAAGGGTTAAGATAACCCAAAACTCCTAAACTACGTCACCGGCATGGGTTAGGATCATATCATTGGTTCAAGAAACTCCTCGGATAGTCCCTAGTAAGGGCTTAATATGGATCTATATTTTAGTTTCATCATCTTCCCTGGTAAGGCTTTGGACAACTCTCTCAACTGGGTCAAAGGTTGGATATCACGTGCTCATTCATGGTGTATGTCAGTTAAGAGAAACTCTCAATTAAATTAAAGTGTTTTCAAAACTTATCTTTCATAAACCGTTTTCAGTTGTATAACAATTTTACAAAATATCTATACTTATTTTTGTATTGCATCACTCAAAGATTCTATTTTCATTTGGTTCACGCTTCCAAGAGTATTTTAGTTAGCCTATTGTTTCATTCAGTTATTTTACATACCGTACATTCCTACATACTGACGCCATTTGGCATTGCATCTTTAAATGATGCAAATTAAAGTATTCAATATCAGCAATAGACCTATCAGTAGGATCTTCTCCATTCAGCATTGGTGAGACCTCTTACATTCCAGAGGGCTCTAGTCTTCCCTTCCTATTAATAATTTATTAGGTTGTCAGGGGCCTTATCACGGTAATCTATTTTTAGTATTTAGAGGCTTCATAGACTAGCTAGTTGAGTTTTGTTTTCATATATTACCTAAACACTTTTGTACTCAGACTTCAGTTATGCAATTATTTAGTTTTGTTTGTTAAAAGAGTTTTTCATGCCCATTACACCTGCTTTCGTATAGCTAGTCCATTTAGTAGTAATCCAAGCTAGGGGTTCTCTCAGGCCATTAGTGGTTCGAGTGTCAGCCAAGTTAGGTTGTAGGCTCGGAGCGTGAAAGGAAGCCATATTGGAGATTTAGTTAGACATATAAAGTATATCCCCATTTAGCTGACCTTTTAGGTACTTTCTTTTTGTTTATGTTCAAGGATGAACGTTATATATGTGGTTGATGATAACAACCCTCATGGTTATTTTGTGATTTTTTTTCTTTTCCCTTATTTGACCCTCCTCATGTCTTTCTTTAGTGATGTATGACTTATGGGGATGATAGGCACGATTCTCAGGGTGATCAAATGTATTTAGTTAAAGATATTTAGTTTTGGAAATTTATTTTTCGGGAAGTTTGATCAAAGTCAACACTTTAGATTAACAAAGCCGGATTTGAATTTTGATAGCTCTAGTAGGTCTAGAGGGTGATTTATGACTTAGTTGGATGGTTTGTACATATTGTGAAGCACCTAGGAGTATTTTAGACATCTGAGTTAATTTTTAGCTTTTTAGAAAGTTTGAGTTGACCACAGTCAATATCATGTAAAGACAACCTCAGATCTGTTATTTGATGACTCCAACAGGTTTGAAACATATTTTATGATTTATTTGCACTTCTAATTTGTGTTCGAGAGGTTCTACACAATGTTTGAAGGTCCATTCCAAGAGTTTGAGTGACTTTAGAATATTTTATTTATGGTGAATCTATCATTCATTCTTCGCATTCGTGAAGCCTTTGTCACATTCTCGGGAATGATTATCCTTGGTCATTGTGTTAGGTTCATGAATAAAGGAGTTAGGCTAGTTCGGTTTTTGTGTCATTGTTCTTTGCGTTCGCGAGAAAGGCTTCACGTTCATGAAGGGATGGGTTGTGTCATTAGGTCGCGTTCATGAGTAGGTTTCACGTTTTCCAATAGGAAAGTGTACCTAGGTAGATTGAATCAAAAATTCAAACTTAAACTTCATATTTTGATTTTAGGAGCTATAATGCTCGAATCTGGGAGAGCTTTTAGGTAATATTCTCATTTGTCTTGGGGGTAAGATTCTATCCTTGATTTTGATATTTCTCCACTATTATATTGTTTATGTTATGATTCAATCTATGTTTGGGTGTTGAGACTGAGAGCTTTTTAGGCTAAGATTGAGAAATCGTATTTTCATGATCTGGGAGTAGGTTCGGTCTCAATTTTTTAATGAAATTTCATATTTGAGACCCTTATGTTATGGGTAAACTAAATTTTGTAATAAAATTCTAGTTTTAACCTCGAGTTCTTGAGGTTCGTCTCTTGATTCAATTTTTAAATAGAGATTTATATAGAAATACGGGTGCCGATAGACTCATATACACATGTAGTGTAGGATTTTGATAGATTAGAAGAATTTTGAGGCTTTTCAAAATAAAATGGTGATTATGTAAGGGTTAGTGGCATGTTTCTGCTTTAACGGTACGCTAGTTTACTCTCCTAGCCTTTGTTTGAGGGGTGGTTTATTGTATCAATTATGTTAATTTCATAATATTAATTGATTCGATATTGAAAATAATGACTTATCCTTGTGTAATCTAGGTTAAAATCGAGTTTATTAACATTATATGACTTTATTTGCATAGTTATTGATGCATCACTCTATTTCACATGTTATACCATACCTTGACAATTTAGTGTCCCAAGTGCATTCTGGCTAACTGAGATTGTTATTAGCCTAAGGGCACTATTTTTTAAAGAAAAACACTTATTTTCCTGCATTTTGGAAACATATATTATTGTGATCATGCGTACATATTCATTTATCATGTATCACAAATACGATATGATAGATATTACAAAGTGATGAAATCTGATGAGAAATAGTTCTGGATACTTGATATTATATGATACCTAGAAAAAATTTAGGTTTCGTGCCAGAGGAAAATAGTTCGTGCGGGTATATGGATCTTGTGAGTTCCCCATGGGTCCTAGCTCTAGGCAAGCCACCAGTTGTGGCAGTCTTATACTGGTAGGATTGTTTTCTATTGCGTTGCATTTCATCCTGTATACATATTATCTAAGTGATCTTGAGCTTTATATATATATATATATATATATATATATATTTATATACTATCTATCCAGTAATTCTAGTTTTCTATCCTTTTTCTTGTCATGCTTATCTGAGAAAGTTATTGGCCTAAGGACACTGTTTTTGAAATAAATACACTTATTTTGTTGCATTTGAGCATCATTTATTGTTCTAATCATGCATATATATTCATTTGTCATGGATCACGGACATGGCATGATGGATATTATAGAGTGATGAAATACGATGAGAATTGACTCCGGATACTTCATATTATATGATAAAGAGGAAATTTGTTTGTTGCACACCTGAAGAAAATAGTTTTAGGTGGGTACACGGACCTCACGAGTCCCCCATGGATCCTAGCTCTAGGAAAGCCACCAGTCGTAGCAATTATATAATGGTGCGATCATTTATCCATTATATTGCATTACATTGCATCCTACGTACATATTATCTTTATGTACTTGAGCTTTGTAAATATTATATATATATATATATTTAGTAATTCAAGTTTTCTATCCTTTTCTTATCCCCACTTATTTATTAGGAAGTTCATGTCTAAGTCGCATTATATTTCTGTCACACCCCACCTTGGGGGGGTATGACGGACACCAGGTGCCTGCTAGACTCTGTGCTTCTAAACGGTCCAGCCTGAGCACATCTGGTGATTTGGCTGACTCTGGCCTATTTCAAGAAACGAACCGGATATATAGTGGTTGTAAATACAGCCTATGGCCGACTGGGCCTGTAGCCACCTGTATAAAACTTCAGCTAACCAGAAACATACTTACAAAGGGGAAGCCAATGCGGGCTGACAAGGCCACTATACTGTCTAGTTATCTGTAACTCAATAATAAAATACTGAATAACTACGTGACTGGAAAGGTCCCCACCACTATCAGACTATGGCCCCACACGACCAACATAATCAACCAAACACATATAAACTGTGTCTGAGTCCGAAGACTCCTTCCTCTGGGTGCAAGTGCTCACGGGGTAATCTGCTGCTGTATCTGTGACTGAAACTGCCCCTGGGTGCAAGCACGCAATAGGGTAATTTTTATAAAAATCTGTATCTGAAACTGCCCCCGGCCACAAGCACACACAGAGTAATCTGCCCCTGTAAACAGGGTAATCTGGCTCTGCGTAGAGCGAACTGAACTGCCCTTGCAAGCAGGGTAATCTAGACCGTATTATCATGGTGGTCGGCCATCATCGTCCTCTAGGCAGACAGCATCGCCCAGCTGGTGGCGGTATCTGAATCTAGTATCGACACAGCTATACCCTAGGGGCGGTGGGGATGCTAAAGGACACCCACATGCCATAACAAGTCTCAACATGCAAACACATACACAACAAGCATGCTAAAATGAAAAATACTAATCATATTCTCTTCTTTTATTTCAAGGTCAGTCCGTACTAAACAACAGATGCTATATTCTGTTTTACACTGTTTCTGATTGCTGGGCTAACTACTACCTGGCCTATATCTGTTTATCTGATTATTGTTATCCAGGATATGAAGCTATATCAGTTTCTAGAGCCATATCTGTTTCTGGAGCTACATCTGTATCTAAGGCTATTTCTATATCTGATTGCCAATCTGATTATATCTGGATATAACTCAATAACATAGAACATGCCATCTACAACTGGATATAGCTCAATAACGTAAAATGTGCCATCTATTACCGAATACAGTCTCAACAAATGTAACACATACTATTTGTAATCTTGCTAATTCATTATAATGCTTTTACAACTTCCATTCTGGATATTACGTAAGAACATGCTGATACCACATTACTATCTAAAATCATCTGACTATCCGTTATTCTGATTATCACATGTACGTCATGATATACTAGCATGCTTGCTAGAAATTGTACTAAAATCATTTCTGTACGCTGGGTATCTGTCAATAGTCTTTATTCTATTTATTTTCTAGACTATACTTCCTAGCTTGCCGAAAGAATAGCTTTACATACCTGGTTTCTGAGTACCCGACTGACCGATGTGATTTCTGTCAGTACTTCTGCTGTTTCTCCCAACTGCATTCATATACATGTCAATTAGACTTAATACACCAATATTCAGAAAGAAAATGTTACTTTCGATATATTTATAGCTTAAACTTTGGCTTATCGAAATATGGTCAAAAACTCGCTATTTCTCGAAAGTCCAGAAGGGAGAAATACTCACTTTTGGGATAGGAGTATATAGACACTAATTTGGAGCAATTCCACTTACCTTAGTTCGGTAGCACGATGATTCGCCGGCCAAATTTCACGAAACTAAATCCGTAGGTATGCTCCTTACTGCTTAATACCTCGGTATTTGGAGTTAATTTGAGTTTGGACTGCGTTTGACGGCGTAATCGGACGATAATCTAGTAGTACTCTCTCACCCTCTCTATTTCTCTTCATGAGTTCTGGAAATTATATGAAATATAACATTTAAAACTGAAGTGGAGGGCTTATATAGTTGGGGCTAGACAGGGCCAACGTGTCACGGAGCCAACGCGGAGGCTCCACCTCCGTGACACGTTACCATTGCGGAGGGGCTCTGCCCCGGCTCCTTCCGCGATGGTTCGACAGGTTTCTCATCCGGTCTTTCCCCGAGCCTTTTCCTAGCATGTATGGCTTTCAAATACTGTTAACCAACATGCGAATAGGTCATCTATGTGTTGGGAATTTTATGGGGTATATCATTCTCCCCCCCCCCCTTAAGAACATTCGTCCTCGAATGTAAACTTCTATCTAGAGGACTTCTAACCTTACTCAACTTGTTTCTAGAAAAATTTTGGCAGAGTTTCCCCTGTAATATGGACTATACCGAAAACCTGAAATGCAGAAAAGTCCATACAGGTACTCTACACAATACTAAAGTATTTAAATGACAGATTAAAATAGACCTTCTCATTTATATATACTATAAGGCACTGCATAAGATAATAGTACTAACATACCTGTCGCCTGACTAGGCTTGAAATAAAAGAGGGTATCTGGTCTTCATGTCTTCCTCCGCTTCCCAAGTCATCCCTTCTCGGTTCCTGTTACGCCACAATACCTTGACAGACGCAATATCTTTAGTTCTCAATCTACAAATCTATATTTCTAAGATGGCTACTGGAACCTCTTCATATGCTAACTCTTCTGTGACCTAGACATCTTGAATTGGAACAAGGGTGGAAGGGTCCCCTACGAACTTCCTCAACATAGATACATGGAATACTGGGTGAACAGACGCTAACTCTAGAGGCAAGTTCAATTCGTATGCAACTCGGCCTATCTTCGCCGAATCTGATATGGCCCAATGAACCTCGGGCGAAGCTTGCCTTTCTTGCCAAATCTCATCACCCCTTTCATCCGAGACACTTTCAAATATACCCATTCATCCACTGCAAATTCTAGATTTCTGCACTGCATATCCGTATACGACTTCTGGCAGCTTTGAGCAGTCAGTAGGCGTTCCCTAATAAGCTTTATCTTCTCCTCAGGCTGTTGAATGATGTCTGGCCCAATCAACTCTGATTCTCCCACTTCAAACCAGCCAACCGGTGATCTGCATTTTCGCCCATATAATGCTTCAAAGGGCGCCATCTGGATAGCTGAATGATAACTATTATTATAGGCAAATTCAATCAACGGCAGATGCTCATCCCAACTACCCCCAAAATATAGTACACACGCTCGTAGCATATCTTCGAGCGTCTGGATAGTTCGTTTTTCTTGCCCGTCTGTCTGAGGATGAAAGGCTGTACTTAAGTTAATCTGTGTCCCCAGGCCTCTCTGGAACGACTGCTGAAATCTAGCTGTGAACTGTGCTCCTCTGTCTGAAATAATAGATACCAGCACTCCATGTAATCTAACTATTTCTCTGATATATAATTCGGTATAATCCTCGGCCGAGAAGGTAGCTTTCACTGGCAGGAAATGAGTTGATTTTCTCAGCCTGTCAACTATTACCCAAATAGAATCGTGTCTATGTCTGGTACGGGGTAACCCTGTTACAAAATCCATATTTGTCGCTTCCCATTTACACAAAGGCACGGCTATATCCTGCGTCAGACCGCCCGGTTTCTGGTGTTCCACTTTCACCTACTGGCAGTTAAGACATCTAGATACAAATTCAGCTATTTCAGCTATCATACCTGGCCACCAGTAGATGTCTCTGATGTCGTGGTACATTTTTGTTGCTCCTAGATGGAGGGAATAGCGAGCATAATGTACCTCATGCATGATCTGCCGGCGAAGCCCTAAAACATTCGGGACACATAGGCAGCCCTTACAACGCAGCACTTCATCCTCAGTCACTTGGAAATCTGGCTCCTTACCTTTCTGAACTCTATCTCTGAGCCAGACTAAGTCAGGGTCCTCGTACTGCCGTTCCTTTACCTCTGTAACTAACGATGACACAGCAGAGTTCTGAATCACCGCTCTATTATTCTCTATTTCTACTACTCGAACGGCTAAACCAGCTAGCTGATGAATTTCCTTGGCTAACTCCCGCTTCTCGGGTCACAAATACGCTAAACTCCCCATTGACTTACGGCTGAGGGCATCTGCTACTACATTAGCTTTCCCTGGGTGCTAGAGAATATTTACGTCATAATCCTTCAGCAATTCTAACCAACGACGCTGCCGCAGATTTAACTCCCTCTGTGTGAAAATATACTGCAGGCTTTTATGGTCTGTAAAAATGTCTACATGAACGCCATACAGGTAATGCCTCCAGATTTTCAGAGCGTGGATCACTGCGGCAAGTTCCAGGTCATGGGTCGGATAGTTCTTTTCGTGCTTCCTCAGCTGTTTGGAAGCATAAGCAATTACCTTTCCATGCTGCATCAGCACACAAACCAGTCCAATACCTGAAGTGTCGCAATACACCGCATACCCATCTGTTCCCTCTAGCAATGCTAGTACTGGGGTGGAGGTCAATCTGTCTTTTAATTCTTGAAAACTCTGCTCACATGCCTCCGTCCACTGAAATTTTGCTGCTTTCTGTGTCAGCTTTGTCAGAGGTGCTGCTATAGTGGAGAATCCTTCAACAAATCTCCGGTAATACCCTGCTAAACCCAGGAAACTGCGAACCTCGATCAGAGTGGTAGGTCTGGGCCATGTCTTGACCGCCTCTATTTTCTGTGTGTCCACCTGTATACCAGCATCCGACGCGATATGCCCCAAAAAGGCAACTGAGTTCAGCCAAAAATCACACTTAGAAAACATGGCGTATAGCTGACGGTCTCTAAGGATCTGGAGTACTGTTCGTAAATGGTTCTGGTGATCTATATCTGAACGAGAATATACCAGAATATCATCGATAAATACTATCACGAACAGATCCAAATATGGTCTAAATATGTTGTTCATCAGGTCCATAAACACAGCGGGAGCATTCGTCAGCCCAAAAGACATGACTAGAAATTCAAAGTGACCATATCTGGTCCTGAAAGCAGTCTTTGGAATGTCCCTCTCACGAACTCGGACCTGGTGGTATCCGGACCTAAGATCTATCTTAGAGAAACATCTGGCCCCCTGCAACAGGTCAAACAAATCATCTATTCTAGGGAGCGGGTATTTGTTTTTAACTGTTACCTTATTCAGCTGCCGGTAGTCTATACACATATGGAGTGAGCCATCTTTCTTTCTTACAAACAGAACCGGCACACCCCACGGGGAAGTACTAGGCCTGATAAAGCCTTTGTCGAGCAAATCTTTTAACTGCTCTTTCAACTCTCTAAGCTCAGCTGGTGCCATGCGATACGGGGGAATGGATATAGGTTGAGTCCCTGGCAACAAGTCAATTGAAAAATCTATCTCCCTTTCGGGAGGGATACCAGGTGTTCGGGATGTTTGCTATATGGTTAAAAACCAACACGCAAGTGCACGTGGTCAAACAAGTAGTAAGTGGCTTAAGTAAGCCAAGTATCGAACCAAGGAGACTCTGGATAAGTAAAAATTGCTCAAGTATACTATATTCTATCTTACTTCTGTATATGCTCACAACAAAGTAACCAAAAGTTAATTAATTTGTTTATAAATTATATACTAAAACTATTAACAAATATCTACTTTGAATTGAAACTATGGATATGAGCATGTCAAGGTTAAGAACATGTAATGAACTTGATTATAATCATAATTTGGTTAAACTTCTCTTCCAGTTGCTAGCCAAGAACATTAGCCAAGAGATTAAAACTCTCGTATTTAATCTCACTTAAGAATCATAAACCATCCGTCTACATTTCTGTGATCAAATGCAATTTATGACCTAGCAATACAATTCCCGTTCCTAAATTGACTAATACGGCTTTCAAGTATATTTCTATCAGGAAAGCACATCAAAACTCAATTTTCCCAAATCAAGTTAAGAACAATACCCTATTAATTCACAACTTTCCAATTTCGGGCTCTCTCGAGTGAAATCGGACTTTTTAGATGTACATTAATGTTGGCCACACACCAATGCAGTAGAAACAAGAATTAATAGAACAACATGGAAGGAAAAGATGAAAACCATATAATTCAATAATCAAAATTAATCACCATTGTTCATAACCTCAACAAGGAAGAGAACTAGCCACTCATTTGTGGATTAATCATCCTAAAACAAGTGTTAATCATACAAACAATTGATTGAAAGAAGAAAGAAAGAGATAAAAACCCTGAGCTTTTTCGTCCCTCAACTGCCTGTAACCCACGTCCTTGCTCCACCAAGTCTGAATTAATTTAAAATAGCCTAAGTGTTCTATTTATACTAGTGGGAATTTTTCCCGGAATAACAAGCAACGTGTCACGGAGTGCATCGCGGAGCACTGCGTCCGTGACACGGCGTGGAAGCAGACCCTTTCTGGAAATTTAGGGTCCGGGAATAAAGCCTCAACGTGGCACAGCATGCAACGCGGAGGCTTGCCTCCGTTCTACGGAGTTGTCGCGAGGCTCCACTAGAATTTGACTAATTATTCATCCTCCAGGCAGAATGCCTCCTCGATGGTAGCGTGGCACGGCTCCATATTGTTCACTGTTTCTGAGTCCGAAGACTCCTGCCTCTAGGTGAAAGTGCTCACGGGGTAATCTGCTGCTGTATCTGTGACTGAAACTACCCCTGGATGCAAGCACGCAATAGGGTAATTTTTATAAAAATCTGTATCTGAAACTGTCCTCGGCCACAAGCGCACACAGAATAATCTGCCCCTATAAACAGTGTAATCTGGTTCTGCGTAGAGGGAACCGAACTGCCCCTGCAAGCAGGGTAATCTGGACCGTATTATCATGGTGGTCGGCCATCATCGTCCTCTAGGCGGACGACATCGCCCAACTGGTGGCGATATCTGAATCTGGTATTGACACAGCTATAACCCAGGGGCAGTGGGGATGCTAAAGGACACCCACATGCCATAACAAGTCTCAACATGCAAACACATACACAGCAAGCATGCTCAAATGAAAAATACTAATCATATTCTCTTCTTTTATTTCAAGGTCAGTCCATACTAAACAACTGATGCTATATTCTATTTTACACTGTTTCTGATTGCTTGGCTAACTGCTACCTGGCCTTTATCTATTTATCTGATTATTGTTATCCGGGATCTGAAGCTATATCAGTTTCTAGAGCCATATCTGTTTCTGGAGCTACATCTGTATCTAGGGCTATTTCTATAGCTGATTACTAATCTGATTATATCTGGATATAACTCGATAACATAGAACATGCCATCTACAACTGGATATAGCTCAATAACGTAAAATGTGCCATCTATTACCAGATACAGTCTCAACAAATGTAATACATACTATTTGTAATCTTTCTAATTCATTATACTGCTTTTACAACTTCCATTCTGGATATTACGTAAGAACATGCTGATACCACATTACTATCTAAAATCATCTGACTATCCATTATTCTGATTATCACATGATACGTCATGATATACTAGCATGCTTGCTGGAAATTGTACTAAAATCATTTATGTATGCTGGGTATCTGTCAATAGTCTTTATTCTATTTATTTTCTAGACTGTACTTCCTGGCTTGCCGAAAGAATAGCTTTACATACCTGGTTTCTGAGTACCCGACTGACCGATGTGATTTCCGTCAGTACTTCTGTTGTTTCTCCCAACTGCATTCATATACATGTCAATTAGAACTAAATACACCAATATTCTGAAAGAAAATGTTACTTTCGATATATTTATAGCTTAAACTTTGGCTTATCGAAATACGGTCAAAAACTCGCTATTTCTCGAAAGTCCAGAAGGGAGAAATACTCACTTTAGGGATAGGAGTATATAGACACTAATTTGGAGCAATTCCACTTACCTTAGTTATGTAGCACGACGATTCGCCTGCCGAATTTCACGAAACTAAATCTGTAGGTATGCTCCTTACGGCTTAATACCTCGGTAGTTGGAGTTAATTTGAGTTTGGACCGCGTTTGACGGCGTAATCGGATGATAATTTAGTAGTACTCTCGCACCCTCTCTGTTTCTCTTCGTGAGTTCTGGAAATTATATGAAATATAACATTTAAAACTGAAGTGGAGGGCTTATATAGTTGGGGCTAGACAGGGCCAACGTGTCACGGAGCCAACGCGGAGGCTCCACCTCCGTGACACGTTGCCATCGCGGAGGGGCTCTGCCCCTACTCCTTCCGCGATGGTTCGACAGGTTTCTCGTCCGGTCTTTCCCCAGGCTTTTTCCTAGCATGTATGGCTTTCAAATACTCTTAACCAACATGCGAATAGGCCATCTATGTGTTGGGAATTTTACGGGGTATAACAGTTTCATACTTTATATTATATAACTATCTAAATCTTTCTTCCTCAACCTATGATTCCTATTGAATTTATGTGATTTCCATACTAATACTACATTTGCTTCATCTTTTGATGCAGGCCTAGGTGGTTTTCTTGTCCATGGACATATCTTCAAGGAGCCTTGGTGAGCTACTCCACGTCCAGAGTGTGTATGGCTTCTTCTATCTTTGGTTTCTATCTTTTATTACTTCATATACTTTTGTAGTTTGAAGTCAATATATAAAGTCTCTTAGAAGCTCTTTTATTGGTCACACTAAGTCTTGAGGTGTATATTGTTTATATATTTTCGCACTTCTATTTGTATTATATGAAAGTTTGACTTTTTGACTTTATCTTCCGCTTGGTAATCTATTATTAATTCCAGTGCAAGATTGACTTACCTAGCAATGGATTAGGGCAGATGTCATCAGTACCTTTGAATCTTAGATCGGGACAAAAACGTGATTAAGAAGTTAACTTGTAATGTATAAAATATAAAATAAGTGACTTGTCTTTATGTTAATATTATTATAAATTTGTTATAAATGAATTTGTATTATAAAGGTATTTTTATTGTAGTAAATGTGTGTATTTGTATTGGAGTGAAGGGTTAAACTTCTCCTATAAATAAATGGGTTCTCCTTAATTATATTTCATCCCTTAAGAGAAATACAAATTATTTTCTCTTCTCTGTTTCTCTACAATATTCTTCCTCTTGTTTTATTATTTTATAACACGTTATCAGCATGAGACTTTACCGTCTTAAAATTTGAAGGCTAAATTACTATATATTTTCCCTCTTCCTTTTAATATGGATAATCTTAGAAAAATTGCGTTCGTTGACCTTTAAAGTTCGGGAAAGAACTACCTTTCATGGGTGTTGGATGCTGAAATCCATTTAGATGTAATGGATCTTGGAGACAATATTAAAAGTGAAAACAAAGCATCAAACCAAGATCGTGCTAAGGCTATGATATTCTTGCGTCATCAACTTAACAAAATTCTGGAAATTAAATATCTCATGATTAAGGATCCACTTTTTTTGTGGAATATCCTGAAAGAAAGGTATGACCATCTGAATATGGTCATCACCCAAAGGCACAATATGATTGGATGTATCTGAGGTTTCAAAATTATAAGTCTTTTCATAAATACAACTCTGCAATATTCAGAATTGTTTCTCGAAACTATGTGCAGAGACTATCAGTGATGTTGATATTATGGAATATGTGGTAGTACATAAAATTAATTGAGAGCTCTGGAAGAGCTATTGTGTTACTACCCAGAGAAATAAAATTATTCATAATATTGGTATTTGTAGTAAGTCTCAAAACGAACTGATAAGTTTCAAAGACATTGAAAAAAAATAAACTAGGACTATAAATTATAGGATGATCTAATAGCTTCATATTATTATAATTGAAGGGCGTTATAAATATTTACGTAAAAGATTACCCGCCGCTTTCTTTTATTTGTAGCACATAAATATGGGTATGATGATGAAATCATATGCAAAAGTAAATTAGAAGTTTATTGAAATAAAGATAAGTTGGCATAATCGATTGGCCATCCCAGTTCAAATATGATATAAAAATAATTGAGAATTCACGTGGTTATATGTTGAAGAAATAAAAGATTCTTCAAGTATTCTTGTGTTGCTTGTTCTCGTGATAGAATGATCATTATATCAGCTAATATTGGGATTATATTTCCTAGAATTTTAGAACTTATAAAAAGATGAATATGGGCTCATTCACCTGCCATGTGAACCGTTTGATGTTATATAATTTTAATAGATGCATCTATGGTATGGTCACATGTGCTTTGATATCAACTTGCAATTGATTTTTGCAAGGTTGTTTGCTCGAATTGTTAAATTAAGAGCACGGTTCCCAATTATAAAATCATGTTGATAATGATGAATCATATCTAAGTTGGTTTAGTAGAAATCATATGCTTCCAATTATAGTTAAATCATTAATTATGAGAACAAAACCCCCCAAATGAAATTTGGTATGAGATACGTTTATTTCACATGTAGTAACACTTGAATGCATCAAGCCAACAAGGTTCTCCTATTATAATTGGTTCAACATCAGGAACCAAATAATTTCATCTAAAAATTTGAACATGCAGTATATGATTCAATTACTCCACCACAACGCACAAAGATGGATCCCCAAATGAGGTTGGGGTAAATGTTAATTTTTCCAACATTAGGGGGAGAAGTGATTAGTAGCTTAAAATTGTGTGTGGGATAAATTATCTAGAAACTTGAAAAACAATGTGAACTTAAAGTTCAAGAGATAATTCACTTCAAAAATATTGCAAATCAATTGTCTGATGTATTTGTTGGCCCTATTTTATAATTCAACTGCAAATGCTCTAATGAAAATTAGAGTCCTTGAAGGACAAGTCTATAACATGCCTGGAGCATGATAGATCAATCGATTCTAGAAATAAAAACTCCTTGAAGAAGGAGAAGAGCAAATGATCAAGATGGTCAGAATTATGAGGCAAGTGCTTTAAAAGGAGCACTACAACATAATACTTCATAAAACCTTAGCAAATGTTCAGGTACCTGAAATGATGAAAAATAAAGAAATCTTGATAAGCTATGTCGTATTGGACCGATATCAAAATGATCATCAATGATACCTTTAATATAATGTAGCGCTCAATATTATAAATGTTGACGAGGATCTTGAATTTAAATCTTCAAAAAGTGTAGACAGATAAATCATTGGCCAAATAAAAATACAATTCAAGTATAATACTAGTGGGGTATAAATGGATTCTTGTGCGAAAGGTGAAATAAATAAAATTGTAAAATAGTACGACTTGTGCCTTGTGGCATAGAAGTTTTTCGCAAATCCTGACATTATTATATGGCGAAATCCTCCTGTGGTGGATGCAATTGTTTTGAGGTTGCTCATAAGTCTAGAAAAACATGAAAAACTTGATATGCATATTGTCACGCCCCACCTTGGGAGGCATGACCGGCACCTAGTGCCACACTGGACTCTGAGCTAACCTAACTGGGCATAAGCACCTCTGGTGCCTGCCAGCAACACATAATCAAGAAAACGAACAGCTATATCTTGGCTGTAAACATAGCCTCAGACCGACAAGGCCACACAACCAACCTGCATAAAAACAGTTAACCCAACAATCACAATAATAAAATAATCCTATATAGACCGGGAAGACCATCATGTTGTCTAAGTAATAACAGAAGGAAGGCATATATATAAACTACAACTGATAAGGCTACTAGCATATACCTAAACTAGGACCCACACAACATACAAAACATAACACATATAGGCCCCACACAGCCAATAACAAATAATTAGCTAGGAACTGCAGTCTGCGAGCCTCTAAGAGTGAAATAGTGGTTGGGAAAATGCCTAGAACTACCCCAAAACTATACAACAAAAACAAGAAAACCTTCTCTAGCTGGTAACTCCGAAGGAAAGGAGCTGGCCAATCTGCTGACCTTGAGTAGCTGCTAAGGAAGTCCTAAATGAAAGCTGATAAAAAACTGGAAATAGATAGTAACAGGATTTAGAATCTAATCTGCACAATGTCATAATTATAAGCTACAACTAATAGGTAATACTCAAATAAGAACCTAACCGGGCCCCCACAAGCTTAGAAGGTACAACCAACACAGATATAACCTACCTGGGCCCCCATAAGCCTCGTCAAGCACCAATCAGTATATATATCCCTATTGGTACCCCAAGGCCCTGCAAGTGACTGCAACTGCATCTCGGGCACACTAGGCCCTAGTGAGGGTTGGCGATGCCATTTTCCGTAGAAGGAGTTCATAGGAGACTCCAATGTGGCCCCAAAGGCTTCACTTTAGTCCTTTTAGACAATTAGTAGCTCCGTAAGCGACTCAGTAGCTCCGTAATCAATACAGTAGCCCAGAAACCAACTCAAGTTTATAGCTTCAAAAGTAGTCTATAGTTATGTACATGATAGCAGCATCTAGCTCCGAATGACTAGCAGCCCCTCAGCCACTCATGGAGAGAGGTCGTACGAAATACGATCAACCCCAACTAGGGATACTATGCTACAATCTCAATTCTATTAGTATCGACTAACTAAAACATTTGAATTCTTAAGTTGTTAAAAAAGTACAAGTCGTAGCAATTTTACAACGAGAGTAACTTGCCAAAGAGGTTAACCTTAACATACCTTAATCATCGATTTCTGTTCACCCAATCAGTTCCAACCTAAAGTCGGTATTGCAGCCCTTATGCTGAGAGAATAAAGCTATTTTCAATTCAAGAAAATGGCTAGCAACCATATCCTTAAAGCACATTAACCAAGAATCAAACTCTATCCAATTTGTCCAAAAGCTTATAAATTCCTAAGAATTTAGAAGGTAGAGATACTTATTTATCACTTAACAACGAATAGGACTTGATTAGAAGTTATTTCCACCACTTCTACTCGCATGGGCTCCGACAACCCGAGCTAGATTTCAAGAAATAACTCCGTAGATACATTCCTCGTAGACTCAAAACTCATTATCCAAGATGAATTTGCAATTGAATGGAGTTTAGCGGCATAATTTTACCTTAATTTGACAAAAACCTCACTGATAATTCACCCAAGTCCGTAGCTTATGTTTTTAAAATGTTCACATGACTTGACTTAACATATATATATATATAATTGATGTACTGGCAGGGGGCGCGGTGCACCACCCATAGTGCTAGTACACGGGCGTGATGGACTGGCCAGTGTGCAGGCATGGCTGCACAGCGTAGCACCCGATGCGCCCTGCCTCCGGCCCCAGCCTCCTGCTCGCTCGACGACGTGCTCGCACGCTCATCACTCGATCCCTCTCTTATATGTGTCATGCCCTAAAACTCTCAACATATGTACGCACACATCAGTTAAATGATAGAAACTTATAAGGTGTAACGTCATCCCCCCCCCCTTAGGAACATTCGTCCTCAAATGTAATCTAATATTTAAGAGACTCAACTCTTTAGCCATTGTCAGAAAAAATTTTGGCAGAGTCTCCTCTATAATATAGACTATCTGAATACCTGATACACAGGAAAGTCCAGCATAGGTGTCTCACAGGACACTATAAGAAACTATAAGACATAGCTCCATAACATAAAAGTGAGCAACTAATGGACATTGATAACATAAGCAGCAAATAATAAATGAATAATAATTTCACCTCAACTGCACAATCTAAGTCAAGCTTGAAATAAGTAAGGATATTTAGACCTCATGTCGTCCTCATCCCCCCAAGTTATCTCCTTTATATTTCTATTCCTCCACAAGACTTTAATAGGCTATATCTTAATTCTAAATCTACGAACCTGCCTATCTAGTATAGCAACTGGAGTCTCTTCATAGGATAATACCTCAGTGAATTGAACATCCTCAACTGGAACAACCCATGACGGGTCCCTTATGCACTTTCGAAAGTATTGACACAAGGAAAACTGCATGAGCAGATTCTAGCTCTGAAGGCAATCCTAACGTATAAGCTACTCTGCCTATCCTGCTAGGGATCCGATATGGCCCAACGAACCTAGGGCTAAGCTTGCCCTTCCTACCAAACCTCATAACGCCCTTCATAAGCGAAACCTTAAGGATACCCAATCATTAACATCAAACTCTAAGTATCTATGTTGTACATCGGAATAGGACTTCTAATGACTTTGAACTGCCAGCAACTGCTCTCTGATACATTTCACTTTTTCTTCTGACTGGTGTATCATATCATGTCCGATCAACCCTAATTCCCCTACTTCAAAATATCCTATGGGGGACCTACATTTCTGCCCATAAAAATCCTCATAAGGCGCCATCTAAATAGCGGAATGATAATTGTTATTGTATGCAAACTGAATAAGAGGTAGGTGCTCATCCCAACTCCCTATAAAGTCTAGCACACATGCCCGCAGCATATCCTTGAACGTCTAAATGGTGCGCTCTATCTGACCGTATGTTTGGAGATGAAAAGTTCTACTCAAATTAACCTGTGTCCCCAGACCCTTTTGAAACAACTTCTAAAATCTAGCTATGAATTGTGCCCCTCTGTCAGAAATAATAGATACTGGCACACCATGCAGTCGGACTATCTCTTTAGTATATAACCTGGCATACTCTTCAACTGAAAACATAGTCTTGACTGGCAAGAAATGGGCTGACTTTGTCAACCTGTCGACAATGACCCAAATAGAGTCAACTTTATACCTGGTGGGAAGTAACCCCGTAACTAAATCCATATTAATTTCTTCCCATTTCCACATAGGCAGATCTATCTCTTTAGTTAGTCCACCAGGTATCTGATGTCCAGCTTTTACCTACTGGCAATTAGGTCACTCTGCTATAAACTCAGTTACAGCCTTCTTCATTCCAGGACACCAATACATCTCCTTTATATCATGGTACATCTTTGTTGAACCCAGATGAAGAGAGTAACGGGAATAACATACCTCTGCCTTAATCTGCTGGCGAAGACCTTCTATATCTGGAGCACAAAGTCGACCTCTAAATCTCAAGACACTATCTCTGATTAACTCAAAGGTCGATAGTTCGCCCTGCTGAACCTTGTCTCTGAGTTGCACTAGGCTAGGGTCCTCGTACACTCGTTCCTTTACCTCTACCTTAACTAAATCCATATTAATTGCTTCCAATTTCCACATAGGCACATCTATCTCTTTAGTTAGTCCCCCAGGTTTCTGATGTTCAGCTTTTACCTACTGGCAATTAGGTCACTCCGCTATAAACTCAGCTACACCCATCTTCATTCCAGGACACCAATACATCTCCTTTATATCATGGTACATCTTTGTTGAACCCGGATGAAGAGAGTAACGGGAATAACATACCTCTGCCTTAATCTGCTGGCGAAGACCTTCTATATCTGGAGCACAAAGTCGACCTCTGAATCTCAAGACACTATCTCCGATTAACTCAAAGGTCGATAGTTCGCCCTGCTGAACCTTGTCTCTGAGTTGCACTACCCTAGGGTCCTCGTACGCTCGTTCCTTTACCTCTACGACTAGAGACGACACTGTTGTATTCTGAATCACGACCCCACTATCCTCTGAATCTACTACTTGAACTACTAGATTGACTAACTGGTGCAGCTCTCGATCCATTTCCTAGTTATTTGGCCTCAAATATGCTAGGCTGCCCATGGATCTTCGGCTAAGGGCATCAACTACAATATTAGCCTTCCCTGGGTGATATTAGATATTCACATCGTAGTCTTTTAGAAACTCTAGCCAACGACACTGTCGCAAATTCAACTCTTTCTACATGAAAATATATTTTAGGCTTTTATAATCGTAAAGGTGTCCACATGCAGACCATACAAGTAAAGTCTCCAAATCTGCAAAGCATGAACCGCTGAAGCTAACTCTAAATCCTGGGTTGGGTAGTTCCTTTTGTGCTTCCTCAACTTCCTCGAAGAATAGGCAATTACCTTTCCATGTTGCATCAGAACACACTTTAACCCAATGCTTGAAGCATCACCATACACATCATAACCCTCTGAATCCTCTGGTAGGGCCAACACTGGTGCATATGTTAATCTGTCTTTGAACCCCTGAAAACTCTACTTACAAGCCTCGGTCCACTAAAACTTGGCTGCCTTCTGAGCAGCCTCTTCAATGGTGCTGATAGGGTAGAGAATCCCTATACAAACCTCCTGTGATACCTAGCTAACCCCAAAAAGTTGCCTACCTCCATTGGAGTTGTGGGTCTGGGTAAGTCTTTATATTTTCTATTTTCTGTAAGTCAACCTAAATACCTGCATCGAACAAAATATGTCCCAAGGAAGCTATAGAGTTTAATCAAAACTCACATTTAGAGAATTTTGCATATAGTTTGTGTTCTCTGAGGACCTGGAGTACTGTTCGCAAGTGATCTCTATGTTCAGCTTCCGAGCAAGAATACACTAGGATATCGTTAATAAACACTATTACAAATAGATCTAAATATGGCCTGAAAATATTGTTCATCAAGTCCATGAACACTGCTGGAGCATTTTTCAACCCGAAGGACATGACTAGAAACTCAAAATGACCATATCTGGTTCTAAAAGCTGTCTTTGAAATATCTTTCTCCCGAACTAATAGATGGTGGTATACTGACCTCAAGTTGATATTGGAGAAATATTTTGCCACCTGCAGCTGATCAAACAAATCATCTATCCTTGGAAGGAGATATTTATTCTTAATAGTGACTTTATTCAACTACCAATAATTTGTACACATTCACAGGGAGCCATCCTTCTTCCCTACAAACAAAATTGGCGCACCCCACGGCAAAGCACTAGGCCTAATAAAGCCCTTATCTAACAAGTATTTCAACTATTCTTTTAGTTACTTCAGCTTGATAGGAGTCATTCGGTATGGAGGGATGGATATGGGTTGTGTACCTGGTGGCATATCAATAGAGAAATCAATTTCCGGTTCTAGGGGAATAATAGGAAGCTCATCTAGAATTACATCCAGAAATTCACCGACCATAGGAATAGACTGGAGAGTCGGCAATTCTACCTACGTATCCCGAACCCTAATGGTATGGTAAATACAACCCTTTGCTATCAGCCTCCTCGCCCAAAGATGGGATATGAACCTACCTTTTGGCGTAGCTGTATTATACAGCCTTGATAGATCCTCTTAGCAATAATAGAGTTACCCATGGGTGTGGATACAGAAAATAGTCGCTGAAGTAATTCTGGGTTTATACCAAACTCCCGTGCCACTAGAGTAGTAGTATAAGACAAGGTAGAACCTAGATATATCAAAGCATAAACCGGGTGAAAGCAATATCTAGCATACCTGTCACAACATATGGTGATGACTTTGACTCCTGTAGTCCTAGTAAGGCATAAGTGTGATCTGGACCACTGCCAGAACTGGATGCCCTTATTCTACCTCTACCTCAACCGGCTGTAGCCTGAGGGCCTACGCCCCATCGAAGGTGCTAGAGCATGTGATCCTGCTGAGGACCTGTTCTACTGGTCCTGATCTCTGGTTGGGTCCCTCATCATATGACCCTCTTGCCCACAAGTATAGCAAGCATTAGAGTTATACCTACACCACCCAAAACATCGTCGACTGCAAATCCTACATCCCGGTGTAACGGGCCTGCTCTAGTCTGAACCTCTCTACTGTTGTGAGCCTAAAACTTGTGAATTCTCGCTAGGACCTAGCTGTCCATGACGATTTGACCAGCTGTCCTGCTGCTGCATAGGCAAAGGTCTAGGTGGACTACCTGAAAATCGAGGTTTGGGTCCCCCTGAAACTCTGCCTGCAAATCAGTAGGTCTATCCCTCTAGTGCTACTCCTGACTCACCATCTTAGCCTCTTGTTGGCACTACCTAATTCCCTCTATATTCTAAGAAAAATCTTGAATACATGAAATATCCATGTCTTTGTGTAATGTGGTTATAATATAGGCCTCCACATACTCTGTAGCAAGCCCCATAATGAATCGGTGTACCCTGGCTGGCATAGTATCAACAAAAGATGGCGCATATCTTCCCAAGGAGTCAAACCTCAGTGCATACTCCCGAACGCTCATCCTGCCTTACTCCAAATATAAGAACTGATCCACCGGGGCCTGTCGAATCTCTCGAGGCAGATAATGATCTATGAAGGCCTTCGAAAAACTAGACCAAGTAGGTGGAGATACATCTCTGCCTTTGGACCTTTCCAAACTTTCGTACCACAGAACTGCTATGTCTCGTAGAAGAAACACTGCCAACTCAATTGAATCTGTGGATGAAGCATGCATTACCTTGCATATCCTCTACAACTAATCTAAGAAGTCCTGAGGATCCTCTCTGCAGTTTATCCCCGTAAACTGCGGAGGAATCAAGGTAAGAAACTCAAAAACCCTTGAACTTTTGGGTCCTTCAGTAGATTCAACAACAAGTGGTGCCACTGGCTGGCACTGAGCGGCCATCATCCGAGCCAACATGTAAACTGCACTTCTAACCTCCCGATCCAATGGTATAGGGATGACTTGGGGTGGTATTGGTGTATCTACTGCCCTGGGGGCTCCTGGTGTGGCAGAGGATGCTGGGGAGATCGAGGTGATGTATCCTTCTCGCCCTCAAGCTCCGACTGTGGCACTCTGCTAGTGCCTTCTCCTGTTGCGGTATTCAACTCCCGACCATCCATAGTATGTTGTGCATTAGACATTTTCTTTGTGGATAAGCAAAATAACAGAAGCTTAGGGACTCAACCCTATACACTTAGCTCTATAGCACGATTTCTGAGGAAGGAGGGTAACCATGCTATCATGCTCCGTACCCTCCTACTTATAGAATGCGATGCACAACACATCCGTAAACAAGAATCTACTAGATATGGCTTGTAGATTCCCTAGGATACAATGTTGCTTTGTTACCAAATTTGTCACACCCCACCTTGGGAGGCATGACTGGCACCTAGTGCCATACTTGACTCTGAGCTGACCTAATTGGGAATATGCACCTCTAGTGCCTGCCAACAACACATAATCAAGAAAAAGAACAGCTATATCTCAGTTGTAGACACAGCTCAGGCTGATAAGGCTGCACAACGAACCTACATAAAAATAGCTAACCTAGCAATCACAATAATAAAAGGATCCTATGCTGGTTGACAAAACCACCATGTTGTCTAAGTTATAACAGAAGGAAGGAAAGCAGTTATATATAAACTACAACCAACAAATCTACTAACAGATATCTAAACTAGGTCCCACACGGCCAACATACAGAACATAAAACATATAGGCCCACATGGCCAACAACGAACAACTAGCTAGGAACTGTAGTCTGCAAGCCTCTAAGAGTGAAATAATGGTCGGGACAGGGACCCGACCTACCCCAAAACTATATAACAAAAACAAGAAAACCTTCTCTAGCTGGCAACTCCGAAGGAAAGGAGTTGACCAATCTGCTGACCCTGAGTAGCTATTACGAAAGTCCTAAAACTCGTCTGTCCAAACCTGCAGGCAAGTATTTAGCGCCCAAATATGGGCGTCAATATGATATGTTTAGAACATGTAAGATAGCAATAGAAATAGACGATTGAAATCTGCTAAAATAAATGGAAATATATATTAACAGGATTTAGAATCTAACATGCACAATGCCATAATCATGATCTACAACTAACAGGTAATACCCAAACAAGAACCTAACCGGGGCCCCATAAGCCTGGAAGGTAAAATCAACATAGATATAACCTACTTGGACCTCCATAAGCCCCGTCAAGCACCAATTAGTCTATATAACCCTATTGGTACCCCTAAGGCCCTGCAAGTGACTGAAACTGCATCTCGGGCACACCAAGCCCTAGTGAGGGTCGGTGATGCCATTTGCCATAGAAGGAGTTCATAGGAGACTTCAATGTGGCCCCGAAGGCTTCACTTTAGTCCTCTCAGACAATTAGTAGCTCCTGAGCAATTTAGTAGCTCCATAAGCAATACAATAGCCCCATAAGCAACTCAAGTTCATAGCTATGAAAGCAGTCTATAGTTCTGTAAACGATAGAAACATCGTAACTCCTTAAGCAATCTATAGCTCCATAAGTATTAGTAGCATTGTAGCTCCGTAAGCAGTTTATAGCTCCATAAGCAGTTTGTATGACTAGCATCTCCTCATCTACTCATGGAGAGAGGTTGTACGAAATACGATCAACCCCAACTAGTGATACTACTCTACAATCTCAATTTTATGCATATCGACTTACTACAACATTCAAATTCTTAAGTTGTTACAAAAGTACAAGTTGTAGCAGTTTTACGACGAGAGTAACTTGCCAAAGAGCTAGGTTAGCCTTAACATACCTTAATCGTCGATTTCTGTTCACCCAATCAGTTCCAACCTAAAGCCTGCGATTCCTCCAAATTGCAGCCCTTACGTTGAGAGAATAAAACTATTTTCAATCCAAGGAAATGGCTAGCAACATATCCTTAAAGCACATTAACCATAAATCAAACTCTGTCCAGTTAAGTCGAAAGCTTACAAATTTTCGAGAATAGAAATACTTACTTATCACTTGAAGACGCTTAGGACTCGATCGGAAGTGATTTCTACAACTTCTACTCGGCGAGGCTCCGATAACCCGAGCTAGATTTCAAGAAATAACTGCATAGAAACGTTTCTTATAGATATAAATCTTGTTATCCCAGATGAATTTCCAATTGAATAGAGTTTAGCCGTGTAATTTTACCTTAATTTGACGAAAACCTCGTTGAGAATTCACCGAAGTCCATAGCTTATGTTTGTAAAATGTTCAAATGACTTGACTTAACATATATATATAGACACACACACACACTTGAGGCGGCGGTGGTGGGGCCGCCCATAGCACTAGTACACGGGTGCAATGCACCGGCCAGTGCGTAGGTGATCTTGGGCAGAATTGCATGCCCAAGTGATACTCAAATACTTCATTTCTACTTGTTTATCTATTTTTATATGTGCATTCTCATGCGATTTTTATGTTAATGTGAATTTATACTAACCAACATGATTAGTGTTGTTTTGCAGTTTAGAAGGAATTTTTGGAAGCTAATCTACAAGTTGGTGAAGTGTGGAAATGGACTCGGAAGCAAGAAGTGGAAGTTGACAAGGAAAATTGGCCAAAATAGGGGCTCCGCGATGGCTCCATGTCACTCTACCATCGCGGAGGCATTATGCCTAGGAGGGAAAATTATGTCAAATTCCAGTGGAGGTGCGTGTTACCTCCGTGGCACGGAGCTGATGCTCCATGATGCACTCCATGCCACGCTGAGGGTGATTATCCGGAACCTCAAGTTCCAGTGGAGGTGCACGATGGCACCATGGCACGGAGGCAGTGCTCTGCGATACATGTCGTGCCACGCTGAGGTGCATTTACCTGCGAGATGAGTTCCAGTGGGGATCCACGACAGGGGCGTGGCACGGAGGCAGTGCTCCGCGATACACTCCGTGCCACGTTGCTTTTTATTCCGGGAAAATTCCCACTAGTATAAATAGCACACTTAGGTTTTATTTTAAAGGGAGCTGACATTTTTGGAGCAAGAACGTGGTTAGCACGCAATTGAGAGGAAGAATTTCTAGGGTTAATTCTCTTCCTTTTCTCTTTAATTTCAATTGCTTGTATGAATTCTACTTGTTTAAAGATATTTAATCCACAAATGAGTGGCTAATTCACCTCTTGCTGAGGTTAAGGATGATTGTAGAGGAATGTAACTACTAATTATTTCAGTTTTCATCTTCTCTATAATGGTTGTTCTATCAATTCTTCTTTTTACTATATTAATGTGTGGCCAATGTTAATGTATATCTTAGAAGTCCAATTTTGATTCTGAAAGGGAAATTAATTGGATAGTTGTGAATTGGTGGAATATGATCATTTCTTTGTTGAGGAAATTGAGAGAAAATTTACATTCAGAATAGAAATATATCTGTAATGTCATATTAGTCATTTATGGAATTTGTTATGTATGTCTAGAGCATGGGGTTTTGCATCATAGAAATGTGTAATGTAAGTCTCATGATACTTTAATTGGAGAGGAGTCGAAAGATCCAATCCATAGGTTATTAATTCCTGACTAACAACCGAAGAGAAGATTGACTGATTCTATTGAATAAATTACATCCATGCAGGTTTTCCTTAACCACATCTTGTTCATTGCTGTTGTTCAGACTTTAATTTATAATATTTATTTAGGTTCTTAGTAATTATTAATAGTGACTCATAAAACATTATTTGTTTGGTTGTCTACATTCATAGCGATATCGTTCACTAAAAATTAGGATAATTATTACCATAATTCAGTCCCTGTGGGATCGATACTTGGCTTGAAATAAAGTCACTTTACTACTTGTACGACCACGTGCACTTGCGTGTAGTTTGGACCGAACAAGTTTTCGGCGCTGTTGCCAGGGACTGGCAATTGGTAAATTAACTTTTTTAGTGTTAGTTTACAAGTTCGATATAAGTGTTGACAACTTGATCTTAGCCTTCCTCTTGCAGGTACTGAATTTTTCTGAACACTGGCAAGAGATAAGGAGTTGGTGGATTCATTTATAGAGCCAGAGAGACAATTCCATCGCCAAAGAAGGGAAGATCTAGAGAAGAAGATGCATGTTACAACCCATAAATTTTAAATGAATAAATAGCCTAATGGCATGTTGGTTAAGGGATTTAGAAGGCAAGCAAAAAAAAAAGGGAAAAGTCAATTTTTTCATATATATCAATGAATTTCCAGAAAACAGGAGAATATAGGTAGGGAGAAGGAAACCCACAACAATTATATATATTTCCTTCCGATTATTCTACGAAATGCGGTCTAAACTCCGTTCCGGCTAAGATACCGAGGTATAAAGCTGCAGAGAGCAATCCTAAGGAGTTGGTTTTGTGAAATTTGGCTGGCGAAACATCGTGCTACCGAGGTAAAGTAAATAGAATTGCTTTAAATTAGTACCAATGTGTTCCTAGCCTTGCAGTGAGCATTTATCCCTTTTGGACTATCGAGAAATAACGAGTTTTTGACTGTTTTCCGATAAGTCGAAGTTTGGGATAAATATATATCAAAAGTGATAATTTCTCCCGGATATTAATGTATTTAGTTCTAATTGACATGTATATGAATGTAGTTGGGAGAAACAGCAGAAGTACCGATGGAAATCACATCGGTCAGTCGTGTACTCAGAAACCAGGTATGCAAAGCTATTCTTTCGGCAAGCCGGGAAGTATAGTCTAGAAAATAAATAGAATAAAGTCTATTAACAGATACCCAGCGTACATGAACGATTTCAATACAATTTCCAGCAAGCATGCTAGTATATCAATACGTATCATGCGATAATCAGAATAACGGATAGTTAGACGATTTCAGATAGTAATGTGATATCCGCTAGTAACTCAGCATGTTCTTACATAATACCCAGAATGGAAGTTGTAAAAGTAGTATAATGAATTAGCAAGATTACAGATAGTATGTATTACATTTGTTGAGACTGTAACCGGTAATAGATGGCACATTTTATATTATTGAGCTATATCCAGTTATAGATGGCATGTTCTATGTTATTGAGTTATATCCAGATATAATCAGATCAGTAATCAGATATAGAAATAGCTCCAGACACCGATATAGCTCCAGATACAAATATAGCTCTAGAAATAGATATGGCTCTAGAAACTGATATAGCTTCAGATCACGGATAACAATAACCAGATAAACAGATAAAGGCCAGGTAGCAGTTAGCCCAGCAATCTGAAACAATGGAAAACATAATATAGCATCAGTTGTTTAATACGGACTGGCCTTGAAATAAAAGAAGAGAATATGATTAGTATTTCTCATTTGAGCATGCTTGTTGTGTATGTGTTTTGCATGTTGAGACTTGTTATGGCATGTGGGCATCCTTTAGCATCCCCGCCGCCCCTGGGTTATTGCTGTGTCGATACCAGATTCAGATACCGCCCCCAGTTGGGCGATGCCGATGATGGCTGACCACCCTAATAATACGGTCCAGATTACCCTGTTTACAGGGGCAGACTACGTTGTGTGTGCTTGTGGCTGGGGGCAGTTTCAGATACAGATTTTTATAAAATTACCTTGTTGTGTGTTTGCACGCAGGGGCAGTTTCATTCACAGATACAATAGCAGATTACCCCATTGAGCGCTTGCGCCAGAGGCAGGAGTCTTCGGACTCAGACACAGTTCATTGTCAGAGGCCAAGGCCTGAGCTACGTACCCAAGGGGGCCGGTAGGAGGAGCTCATAGTTATCAAATAAGTGGAGTGACTTATTTTTGTTTGGTTTAGACCCGGGTAGGGGTAAATAGATTGTTCTGTTGGTTGGCACCTTCCGGCTTATGGGGGTCGGTCAGGTATTGTGTGTATTTATATGTATATCTAAATGTGCTATTAGATATTGATAGGCAGTAGGACGACATGTCGTCAGGTATGCCCAGTTTAGTTACAGAATAGGTAAACTCTCCCCAGTTATCCTCATCCAGATAGACTCAGCTACTTCCTGCTTATATGTCATGTTATTATTGTTACCCATTTCAGTTTTATATTTCTGTTTGCTTTACATGCTCAGTACCTGTGGTACTGACGCCCGTGGGGCGCTGCATTACTTTCCTGCAGGTACTCACAAACGAGGAGCCGACCCCTCGTGATCCAGTCAGTAAGTTATCAGCTCCTATCCTCCGGAGCTAGACAGTCGGAGGTTGTTCCTATTTCCTTTTTGATTATAGTTTGGGTAGGTCGGGGCCCTGTCCCGACCATTCTATTATTACTTCCTAGAGGCTTGCATTCTGATGTTTCCCTATGGTGGTGGAGTCGGTCGTGTGGGGCTGTGCATGTATATATGTGTTTAGTTGTTGATGTTGGCCGCGTGGAGCTGGCAGTGTTTCGGTTGCGGGACATAGCTGTATTATGGTACGAGAGTTGGGAAAGGTCTTGAGGGAGAGATGTTGCCCCTCCGACCTGGTCCAGCTTCTCGGAGGCCTTCCTGGACCACTACTTACCCCGGGATGTCAGACAGGCCCGGATGGACTAGTTCTTACACTTAGAGCAGGGGGCCAGGAGTGTCCGTGAGTATTCTTTACAGTTCGACTCCTTAGCCCGCTATGCTCTAGCATTTGTGGACACCATGTCGTCCAGAGTCCATCGCTTTATTATGGGCCTGAATTCATATTACATAGAGACGTGCATGAAGGCTACTTTGAGAGAGTACATGGACATAGCCAGGGTACGGCCTTCGCACAGACAATTGAGGGCCTGAGACAACGGCAGCGGGGCAACAGGCAGGCGACTTCAGAGTAGCGCCGTAGAAACAGACCTTCTGAGATTCAGGGGAAATTCCTAGAGGCCGAGACCACGGTTTTCAGATAGGCCACCCAGATCTTTACCTCCGGTATAGTAGCAGAGAGGCAGATTTGTTCGCCTAAGTCAGTCAGAGTCCGGTAGCAGTTTACGGATAGTAGCATCACCTCAGCAGCGGAGGGCAGAACAGAGTAGATTTGCACCTACCCCTTGTCCTATATGCCACCGACCCCATTCTGTAGCCTGCAGGCAAGGCTTCTTAGGGTGCTTTTACTGCGAACAGGAAGGGCATTTAAAGAGAGATTATCCGGCCAGAGGACAGGGTAGCTGAGATAGTCTGGATAGAGCATCAGCGGGGCCACGAGCTCCAGCAGCCTCACCAGGACGCAGACCCTCAGGTTCAGCAAATAGGGGCCGAGGTAGATCAGGAGCCTCTAGCTCAGGTGCAGGCCCCAGCCGTACCTATGCATTACCAGGGAGGCAGGATTCAGAGGCATCTCCCGACGTGGTCAAGGGTATACTGATTATCTGCTCATACCCTGTTTATGTATTGATTGATCCAAGGTCTACCTTGTCATATATTACACCATTTGTGGCCCAGAAGTTGGGTATCGAACCAGAATTACTTCAGCAGCCCTTTACAGTGCTTACATCAGTCGGTGACTCGATTACAGCTAAAAGAGTTTACCAAGGGTGTACGGTAGAGGTTGCTGATCGCCAGACCACAGTAGACTTAATAGAACTTGAGATGGTCGACTTCAATGCCATTATGGGTATGGACTGGTTAGTGCCATGCTATGCCAACTTAGAATGTTGGACCAAGACGGTTCGATTTCACTTTCCGGGGGAAGCAGTGCGAGAATGGAAAGGGAGCACAGCTACGCCAAAAGGTAAGTTTATTTCCTACCTTCAGGCGATAAAATTAATATCAAAGGGATGTATTTACTACCTAGTTAGAGTCCAGGACGTTCGGGTGGAATCTCCGACTCTTTAGTCTGTTCCAGTGGTCAATGAATTCCCTGACGTATTTCCAGATGAGTTGCCTGGTATCCCTCTCGAAAGGGAGATAGATTTTGCAATTTACTTGTTGCCAGGGACTCAACCTATATCCATTCCCCCGTATCGCATGGCACCAGCTGAACTTAGAGAGTTGAAAGAGCAGTTAAAGGATTTTCTCGACAAAGTCTTTATCAGGCCTAGTACTTCCCCATGGGGTGCGCCAGTTCTGTTTGTAAGAAAGAAAGATGGCTCACTCCGTATGTGTATAGACTACCGGCAGCTGAATAAGGTAACGGTTAAAAACAAATACCCGCTCCCTAGAATAGATGATTTATTTGACCAGTTGCAGGGGGCCAGATGTTTCTCTAAGATAGATCTGAGGTCCGGATACCACTAGGTCCGGGTTCGTGAGAGGGACATTCCAAAGACTGCTTTCAGGACCAGATATGGTCACTTTGAATTTCTAGTCATGTCTTTTGGGCTGACGAATGCTCCCGCAGTGTTTATGGACCTAATGAGCGGCATATTCAGACCGTATTTGGATCTGTTTGTGATAGTATTTATCGATGATATTCTGGTATATTCTCGTTCAGAGACAGATCACCAGAACCATTTACGAACAGTACTCCAGATCCTTAGGGACCGTCAGCTGTACGCCAAGTTTTCTAAGTGTGATTTCTGGCTGAACTCAGTTGCCTTTTTGGGGCATATCGTGTCGGATGCTGGTATACAGGTGGACATACAAAAAATAGAGGCGGTCAAGACATGGTCCAGACCTACCACTCCGACTGAGGTCCGCAGTTTCTTGGGTTTAGCAGGGTATTACTGGAGATTTGTTGAAGGATTCTCCACTATAGTAGCACCTCTGACAAAGCTGACACAGAAAGCAGCGAAATTTCAGTGGACGGAGGCATGTGAGCAAAGTTTTCAAGAATTGAAAGACAGATTGACCTCCGCCCCAGTACTAGCATTGCCAGAGGGAACAGATGGGTATGCGGTGTATTGCGACGCTTCAGGCATTGGACTGGGTTGTGTGCTGATGCAGCATGGTAAGGTGATTGCATATGCTTCCAGACAACTGAGGAAACACGAAAAGAATTACCCTACCCACGACCTGGAGTTAGCCGCAGTGATCCACGCTCTGAAAATCTGAAGGTATTATCTGTATGGCGTTCATGTAGACATTTTTACAGATGATAAAAGCCTGTAGTACATTTTCACACAGAGGGAGTTAAATCTGCGGCAGCTTCGCTGGTTAGAATTGCTGAAAGATTATGACGTAAATATTCTCTACCACCCAAGGAGAGCTAATGTAGTAGCAGATGCCCTCAGCCGTAAGTCAATAGGGAGTTTAGCGTATTTGTAACCCGAGAAGCGGGAGTTAGCCAAGGAAATTCATCAGCTAGCTGGTTTAGCCATTCGAGTAGTAGAAACAGAAAATAACACAGCGGTGATTCAGAACTCTGCTGTGTCATCGTTAGTTACAGAGGTAAAAGAACGGTAGTACGAGGACCCTGACTTAGTCCAACTCAGAGATAGAGTTCAGAAAGGTAAGGAGCCAGATTTCCAAGTGACTGAGGATGAAGTGCTGCGTTGTAAGGGCCACCTAAATGTCCTGAATGTTTCAGGGCTTTGCCAGCAGATCATGCATGAGGTACATTACGCTCGCTATTCCCTCTATCCAGGAGCAACAAAAATGTACCACGACATCAAAGACATCTAATGGTGGACAGGTATGAAAGTTGAAATAGCTAAATTTGTATCTAGATGTCCTAACTGCCAGCAGGTGAAAGCAGAACACCAGAAACCGGGCAGTCTGACGCAGGATATAGTTGTGCCTTTGTGGAAATGGGAAGCGATAAATATGGATTTTGTAACAGGGTTACCCCGTACCAGACGCAGAAACGATTCTATTTGGGTAATCGTTGACAGATTAAAAAAATCAACCCATTTCCTGCCAGTACGAACTACATTCTCTGCTGAGGATTATCCTGAACTGTATATCAGAGAGATAGTCAAACTGCACGGTGTTCCGGTGTCTATTATCTCAGATAGAGGAGCACAGTTTACAGCGAGATTCTGGCAGTCGTTCCAGAGAGGCCTAGGGACACAAATTAACTTAAGTACAGCCTTTCATCCTCAGACAGATGAGCAAGCAGAATGAACTATCCAAACGCTCGAAGATATGCTACGAGCGTGTGTACTAGATTTTGGGGGTAGCGGGGATGAGCATTTGCCATTGATTGAATTTGCCTATAATAATAGTTATCATTCAGCTATCCAGATGGCGCCTTTTGTAGCATTATACGGGCGAAAATGTAGATCACCTGTTGGTTGGTTTGAAGCGGGGGAGACAACGCTGATTGGGACGGATATTATTCGTCAGTCAGAAGAGGCGGTGAATCTTATCAGAGAACGCCTACTGACTGCTCAGAGCTGCCAGAAGTCTTATGCAGATATGCAGCGCAGAAATTTGGAATTTGCAGTGGATGACTGGGTATATTTGAAAGTGTCTCCGGTGAAAGGGGTGATGAGATTTGGCAAGAAAGGCAAGCTTAGCCTGAGGTTCATTGGGCCATATCAGATTCGGTGAAGAATAGGCCGAGTAGCATACGAATTGAACTTTCCCCCAGAATTAGAGTTTGTTCACCCAGTATTCCATGTATCTATGTTGAGGAAGTTCGTAGGAGACCCTTCCACAGTTGTTCCAGTTCAGGATGTCCAGGTCACAGAAGAGTTAGCATATGAAGAGGTTCCAGTAGTTATCTTAGGCAGACAGATTCGTAGATTGAGAACTAAAGATATTGTGTCTGTCAAGGTATTCTGGCGTAACAGGAACCCAGAAGAGATGACCTGCGAAGCAGAGGAGGACATTAAAGCCAGATATCCCCACTTATTCCAGGCATAGGCAAACAGGAGGTATGTTAGAACTGTTTTTCCTTATGAATGCTTATACTTCATCTATGAAAGCAAGCGATTGATTATAGACAGTTATATATGAATATTATTATATCATGTGGAGTACCTGTATTGGGCTTTTCTGCTTTTCAGGAATTTTGAGATAGCCCATAATACAGGGGAAACTCTGCCAAAATTTTTTTTTAGGGATAAGTCAGCCAGTTAAGATTTCTATAAGACAGAATGTCATTCGAGGACGAATGTTCTTAAGGGGGGAGGATGTTACACCCCGTAAATTTTAAATGAATAAATGACCTAATGCCATGTTGGTTAAGGGATTTAGAAGGCAAGCAAAAAAAAGGGGGGGAAAAGTCGATTTTTTCATATATATCAATGAATTTCCAGAAAAACAGGAGAATATAGGTAGGGAGAAGGAAACCCACAACAATTCTATATATTTCCTTCCGATTATGCTACAAAACGCGGTCTAAACTCCGTTCCGGCTTAGATACCGAGGTATAAAGCTGCAGAGAGCAATCCTATGGAGTTGGTTTCGTAAAAGTTTGCCGGCGAAACGTCGTGCTACCGAGGTAAAGTAAATAGAATTTCTTTAAATTAGTACCAATGTGTTCCTAGCCTTGCAGTGAGAATTTATCCCTTCTGGACTATCGAGAAATAACGAGTTTTCGACTGTTTTCCGATAAGTTGAAGTTTGGGATATATATATATATATATATATATCAAAAGTGATAATTTCTCCCGGATATTAATGTATTTAGTTCTAATTGACATGTATATGAATGTAGTTGGGAGAAACAACAGAAGTACCGACGGAAATCACATCGGTCAGTCGGGTACTCAGAAACCAGGTATGTAAAGCTATTATTTCGGCAAGCCAGGAAGTACAGTCTAGAAAATAAATAGAATTAAGGCTGTTAACAGATACCGAGCGTACATGAACGATTTCAATATAATTTCCAGCAAGCATGCTAGTATATCATTACGTATCATGCGATAATCAGAATAACGGATAGTTAGACGATTTCAGATAGTAATGTGGTATCTGCTAGTAACTCAGCATGTTCTTACATAATACCCAGAATGGAAGTTGTAAAAGTAGTATAATGAATTAGCAAGATTACAGATAGTATGTATTACATTTGTTGAGACTGTAACCGGTAATAGATGGCACATTTTATATTATTGAGCTATATCCAGTTATAGATGGCATGTTCTATGTTATTGAGTTATATCCAGATATAATCAGATCAGTAATCAAATATAGAAATAGCTCCAGACACTGATATAGCTCCAGATACAAATATAGCTCTAGAAACAGATATGGCTCTAGAAACTGATATAGCTTCAAATCACAGATAACAATAATTTGATAAACAGATAAAGGCCAGGTAGCAGTTAGCCCAGCAATCAGAAACAGTGCAAAACAGAATATAGCATCAGTTGTTTAATACGGACTGGCCTTGAAATAAAAGAAGAGAATATGATTAGTATTTCTCATTTGAGCATGCTTGTTGTGTATGTGTTTTGCATGTTGAGACTTGTTATGGCATGTGGTCATCCTTTAGCATCCCTACCGCCCCTAGGTTATAGCTGTGTTGATACCAGATTCAGATACCACCCCCAGCTGGGCGATGCTGTCCGCCTAGAGGACGACGATGGCTGACCACCCTAATAATACGGTCCAGATTACCCTGTTTACCGGGGCAGACTACTCTGTGTGCGTGTGTGGCCGGGGGCATTTTCAGATAAAGATTTTTATAAAATTACCCTGTTGTGTGTTTGCACCCAAGGCAGTTTCAGTCACAGATACAACAGCAGATTACCCTGTTGAGCGCTTGCGCCCAGAGGCAGGAGTCTTGGGACTCAGACACAGTTCATTGTCAGAGGCCAAAGCCTGAGCTATGTACCCAAGGGGGCCGGTAGGAGGAGCTCACAGTTATCAGATGAGTGGAGTGACTTATTTTTGGTTGGTTTAGACCGGGGTAGGGGTAAATAGATTATTCTGTTGGTTGGCACCTTCCGGCTTATGGGGGTTGGTCAGGTATTGTGTGTATTTATATGTATATCTATATGTGTTATTAGATACTGATAGCCAGTAGGATGACATGTCGTTAGGTGCACCCAGTTTAGTTACAGAATAGGTAAACTCTCCCCAGTTATCCTCAGCCAGATAGACTCAGCTACTTCCTGCTTATATGTCATGTTATTGTTGTTACCCATTTCAGTTGTATATTTTAGTTTTCTTTACATGCTCAGTACCTATGGTACGGATGCCCGTGGGGGCACTGCATTGCTTGCCTGCAGGTACTCACAGACGAGGAACCTACCCCTCGTGATCCAGTCAGCAGAGTTATCAGCTCCTATCCTCCGGAGCTAGACAGTCGGAGGTTGTTCCTATGTCCTTTTTTATTACAATTTGGGTAGGTCGGGGCCCTGTCCCGACCATTCTATTATTACTTCCTAGAGGCTTGCAGTTTGATGTTTCCCTGAGGTGGTGGAGCCAGTCGTGTGGGGTCTTGCATGTATATATGTGTTTAGTTGTTGATGTTGGCCACGTGGGGCCTTCTTCCGGTTATAGTTAGTGACCTTGTCGGCCACAAATGTGAATAGCAGTTGCTTCAGATTATAGTGTCATCGTTCTGGTTAGTTGTTGTGCACTGCAGGTGGCTATAGGCCTAATCAGCTGGGGGCTGTATTTACAGCCACTATATAGCCGGTTCGTTTCTTGAAATAGAGCCAGAGTCTAGCAGGCACCAGGTGCCCGTCATAACCCCCAAGCCGGGGTGTGACACTGCAGTTGCTAAGACAGGCAATTCTGGAGCAGCAACAAAATCCATTGATTGTAAGGGCAGTTTTAGTGCCTGAAGAGATGGCAGCAAGACCGGTCCGGGAAGTGGCAATCCCACACGCAAATAATGTAACATCCAGCATTCGCAGACCAGAGCCGGGAGGGAGGTTCAAACTCAAGCAGAATATGGTGCAGTTATTGCACACTAGCAGGCAATTTATAGGTCTCCCTCATGAAGATCCACAACAACATCTCCAAAACTTTTTGGAGATAAGTGACACTTATATCCCCGCTGGAGTATCATCCGACTATATGAGGCTTACATTATTCCCGTTTTCACTGTTGGGGGAAGTAAAGAGGTGGTTGAAAGCTGAACCACCAAATTCTATCACTAATTAGGATGACCTCGCAAAGAAGTTTTTGATACGATTCTTTCCATCAGGGAAGACAGCCAGACTTAGAAGTCAGATTCTAAGTTTCAAACAGAGAGAGGGTGAGAATTTGTATCAGGCTTGGGAGAGGTTCAAGTCAATGCTAAGGGATTGTCCTCATCATCACCAATCTAATGATGTGTTGGCGCATACGTTCATTGAGGGTTTGGAACCGCATACTAAGATTCTGTTAGATTCAGCAGCCGGTGGGCAGGCATTTGAGAAGACCTGTGAAGAGCTTTACACTTTATTAAACTGTATTTCACATGGAAATCCAAAATGGAATGCGGATTCAACTCGAGGAGGAACAAGGAAAGTTGCAGGAGTCTTTGAGGTGGATTGTTTTACAGCTATTGCTGCACAGATAGCTGCGTTACAAAATCAACTCAACACCCACTTCAGCAGTATGAGCTTGAGCCAAGCACAAGCCTCAGTCAATGTTGTTCATCAGGTATGGTGTGAAGTATGTGGAGGTAGTGTACACTCAGCTGAGTGTTGTGGTGCCAATCCAGACTCGATGAATTTTGTTGGGAACATCCAGAGGAACAATAATCAACAGTATGGCAACAGTTACATCCCAAATTGGAGGAATCATCCAAATTTTTTCTTGGGGGAGTACTATTTATCACGGACAGAGTTCAAATCAGGGCATGCAGAGAAACCAAGGGGGAATCAAAATTTTCAGTCTCAATATAGAGGAAACAACGCACCTCCTCCACCACCTAGCAACATCGAGGATATGTTCAAAACCTTGATAGCGAACCAAGCACAGATGCAGGCTGATTATGTGAAATTAGCGGCTGACATGAAAAATAAGTAGTTAGCTACAAAGTCATTGGAGTATCAGTTTGGATAGTTAGCTGGAGCTCAAAACACCAGACCAAGGGGAGGATTACCAAGTGATACTGACCCAAATCCCAAGCAGGTAAATCCAGTTACCACCAGGAGTGGAATTCAACTCAAGGAGGTGGAACCAGAAAGGCCACCTCAGCAATTTGGAGCGGCAGAAAAGGATGAAGAACATGATGATGTGAGGGGCAAGGAAAAGGCAGCTGAGATAGAAAGACCACCTCCCCCATTTCCTCAGAGATTAAAAAAGCACAAGGAGGAAGCTTTCTTTAAGAAATTCATGGAAGTGTTGAAACAGGTACATATTAATTTACCTTTAGTTGATGTTTTGCAGGGAGTGCTGAAATATGCCAAGTACATCAAGGACATTGTAGCAAACAAAAGAAGATTGACAAAGTATGCTACAGTGGCGCTTACTGAGGAGTGCACGTCCTGAATGTAGAACAGATTGCCGACAAAGCTCAAGGATCCTGGAAGCTTTACTATTCAAATTACAATTGGGCAATCTATTCGAGCTTGCGGATTATGTGATTTGGGAGCAAGCATAAACTTGATGCCGACATCGGTGTTCAAGAAGTTGGGGCTGGGCAGCCCTAGACCAACTACTGTAATCTTGCAACTAGCTGACCGTTCATTGGCCAGACCTGATGGTATTGTGGAGGATGTGCTAGTTCAAGTGGGCTCCCTCATTTTCCCGATGGATTTTATAATCTTGGATTTCAAGCCGGATGCGGAAGTCCCATTTATTTTGGGACGTCCCTTCTTAGCAACCGGGAGAGCTTTGATTGATGTGGCTGCTAGGCAGCTAACTATGTGAGCACATGACAAAGTAGAGGTTTTTGATGTGTACAAGGCCATGAAGCAACCGGCCATTTATGAGGAGTTATCAGGAATCAGTGTTCTAAATCAGAAATCGACTCTTTAGATTGTTGACTCACAGGACCCATTGGAGAGAGCCTTGGTGGGCTCCGATCATTTTGGGGATAGTGCTACATATGAGATGGTGCAGACTATGAATGAGCCAAAATGGTTTCTTAGGAAGCAGGACTTTGAACCATTGAAGAGGTCCTTGGAACCCTTGCCAAAGCCATCAATTGAGGAGGCACCGAAATTGGAGTTAAAGACATGGTCTCCACATCTGAAGTATGTATTTTTGGGTGAAGATGACACCTTGCCAGTCATTATTTCAGTAGAACTGACAGATGCACAAGTGAAAGATGCATTGGTGGTCCTCAAGAGGCGGAAGAGAGCAATGGGTTGGTAGATGTCGGACATCAGAGGAATTAGTCAAGCTTTTTGCACACACAAGATTTTTATGGAAGAAGGATCCAAGACAACTATGCAACATCAGTGGAGGTTGGACCCGGTGATGAAAGATGTAGTCAGAAAGGAAGTGATCAAGTGGCTTGATGCAGGTGTGGTATATCCCATCTCAGACAGTGAATGGGTTAGCCTAGTTCAGTGTGTTCCAAAGAAAGGAGGGATGACCGTGGTCACCAACGAAAAAAATGAGTTGATTCCCACACGCACAGTCACTGGCTGGAGAATTTGCATGGATTACAGGAAGCTCAATGAGGCCACGAGGAAAGATCATTATCCTATTCCATTTATTGATCAGATTTTGGATAGGTCGGCAGGTCAGGAGTATTATTGTTTTCTGGATGGATATTTCGGCTATAATCAAATAGCCATAGCACCGGAAGATCAGGAGAACACCACTTTTACACGTCCTTATGGGACATATGCTTTCAGGAGAATGCCATTTGGTTCATGCAATGCACCAGCCATATTCCATAGATGCATGATGGCGATCTTCCACGATATGATGGAAGATTTTGTTGAGGTATTTATGGATGACTTTTCTATTTTGGTAATTCGTTTGCTACATGTCTGCAGAATCTTGACAGGGTGTTAGCTTGATGTGAAGACTCAAACCTGGTGCTCAACTGGGAGAAGTGTCATTTTTTAGTCAAGGAGGGTATCGTCCTTGGCCATAAGGTGTCATGCAAAGGGTTGGAAGTCGATCATGCAAATATTGAGGTGATTGAAAAGCTACCACCACCAGTGTCAGTGAAGGGTGTTTGCAGTTTTCTCGGACATGCGGGGTTTTACAGACAGTTCATCAAGAACTTCTCAATAATTTCTAGACCGATATGCCAGTTGCTAGAAAAAAAGGTGAAGTTTGAGTTTGACAAGGATTGTGTAGAAGCATTAGAGGAGCTAAAACAGAAGATGGTGGAAGCGCCTATTCTCATTTCTCCGAATTGGGAACATCCTTTTGAATTGATGTGTGATGCAAGTGACGTGGCTGTAGGAGCTGTATTGGGGCAGCGGAGGAATAAAATTTTTCATTCCATTTATTATGCAAGCAAAACACTTGACGCTGCCCAAGTCAATTATACAGTCACAGAAAAGGAGATGTTAGCATTGGTGTTCGCATTTGACAAATTCAGATCCTACTTGGTGGGTTCGAAAGTAGTGGTATATACTGATCATGCAGCAATTCAGTATTTGTTTGGCAAGAAGGATGCGAAGCCCAGGCTAATCAGATGGATATTGTTGCTACAAGAGTTTGATCTAGAGATTTGTCACATAAAGGGAAGCGAGAATCAAGTGGCAGATCACCTATCGCGATTGGAAAGTCGTTCACATGTGAAAGAAGGTGATAGCATCAAAGAAGAGTTCCCAGATGAGCAACTCTTGGCAATAAGGGAAGCTGAAATCCCTTGGTATGCAGATATTGTGAACTTGCTGGTAAGTGGAGTCTACCCACCGGAGGCTACGGCTCAGCAAAGAAAGAAGTTGTGACATGATTCAAGGTATTACATGTGGGATGAGTTGTATCTGTTTAAGCAGGGACCGGATCAAGTGATGAGACGATGCATCCCAGAAAGCAAGATTGCAGAAGTACTGAGGAGTTGTCACTCATCGTTGTATGGAGGGCACCACGGAGGAGAGCGGACAACTCACAAGGTGCTACAGTAAGGTTTCTTTTGGCCTACATTGTTCAAAGATGCTATAGCATATGTAAAAATGTGTGATAGATGTCAAAGAACAGGCACAATCGGTAGAAGATAGGAGATGCCACTGCAGCAGATATTAGAAGTTGAGGTTTTTGATGTATGGGGAATAGACTTCATGGGCCCGTTTCCACCGTCCTTTGGTAATCGTTACATCTTGGTAGCGTTTGACTATGTGTCTAAGTGGGTCGAGGCAGTAGCTTCTCCTAGGAACGACAACAAGGTGGTGACGAAATTTGTGAAAAAGCAAATTTTCACCAGGTTCGGGATGCCCCGAACTATTATTAGTGACGGAGGGGCTCATTTTGTGAATGCAAGTTTCAGGAACTTGCTAGCTAAGTATGGGGTGCGGCACAAGGTAGCGACAGCGTATCATCCCAAAACTAGTAGGCAAGTGGAGGTGTCAAACAGAGAGATTAAGAAGATTCTACAGAAGACAGTGAATGCACAACGAATTGATTGGGCAAGCAAACTTGACGATGTGTTGTGGGCTTACAGAACTGCATACAAGACACCCAATTGGACTTCTCCGTACAGATTGGTTTATGGAAAGGCGTGTCATCTACTTGTGGAGCTGGAACATCGAGCTTTTTGGGTCGTAAGATTGCTAAATATGGATCCATAGCTAGTAGGGAAGAAGAGGTTGATGCAGCTCAGCGAATTAGATGAGTTTCGATGGCACGCCTATGAAAGTGCTAAATACTACAAGGAGAAAACTAAAAGGTGGCACGACAGGCATATGGTGCATTGGATCTTTGAGCCAGGGCAAAAAGTGTTGTTGTTCAATTCGAGGTTGAAACTCTTCCCAGGGAAGTTGCGGTCCAAGTGGTCAGGGCCGTTTGAAGTGGTGAGAATGACCCCACACGGGGTAGTAGAATTTTGGCAAGAGGATAAAATTGCCACATTTTTGGTGAATGGGCAAAGTTGTAAGCATTACTGGGGTGAAGACGTTATTCGAGAGAAGACGTCTATCACTTTAGTAGATGATTAAGGATGAATAATGTCGAGCCGCGATGGTAAACCAGGCGCTGCACAGGAGGCAACCCGTGAATGTGATGTAATAGAGTAGTTAGGATTATAAAAAAAAGAAAAAAAAGAAAACAAAAAGAAGGAAGATGGCAATAATTGAGAGGCAACCTATGATTTCTAACAAATTTTTTGTGGTTGAATGATTTTCAGGTGAAATGGAGGGCCGAAATACAAAAACGCGCAAAGAAAAAATCAAGGTAAGAAAATAAAATTTGGGAAAATTTCCAGTGAGCCATTGCGTTGGTTCCGTGTCACGGAGGAGGGCCTCCACGTTACCCTCCGTGACACGTTGAGGTTTATTCCAAATTTTTTAAAATTCCAGTATGCCTCCGCGATAGCTCTGTGTCACAGAGCATGGCCTCCGCGTTGGCCTCCGTGACACGTTGAGGTGTATTTCACGTTGGGTCACTTCGGGTCACCGGGTAAACCCGCATGAAAACCCCCATTTTAACCCCAATTCCCTTAATTTTTCCCCATTTCTTCACACCCTCTGCGACTAACACCCTAAAACCCCTTCTCCCTCAATGTGCCACAGACCTAGTGAGCAAATTTCTTCGCTTTTTCTTCGATTTCATCAAAGTAAAGGTATGTTTTCGAATATTTTCTCATTTTTGCTAAATAGTTCAATTCTTGAACTTGTTTTTGTGATGAAACTTTGCCCTAAGTGATTAATAATTTTGTAATCAATTGATTTATCGATTAATGATGTTCATATGATCAATGTGACTAGATTAACTCAATATTTGCATGATTTGTTACAATTTTTATGATGTTGATAACTAGGGTTGAGAATTGAATAGGAAGAAGAAGAAATGAGTTAAAATGTAGATATTTTGGGTTGTGCATGTTGTTTGAAGTAAAACATATTGTGATTGAAGTGGATGATGCTATGGTAAAAGATGGATTTTCGGGGGATGTAAATAGAGAATTATCATAGGTTGTTGTGCGCAATTTATAAAGTGCTCATGATTATATAATTGAATCGATGAAAAAAGTTTCATAATTCTTTGTATGAAGTCTGAGTAGTACAAAGAGATGGTTCCATCAACTTGTATGAAGCAAAACATGAATGTTTTTGTCGAATTGTGTTGATTGCGGCTAAAGACTAAGTGTGGGGTGATCAAATTAAGCCCAACCTTGGTCGTAGCCAACTATGCCTCAAATAACATTTGAACTGTATGTTTTTAAATGCACAGGACAAATGTCTGGAAGGCAGGAAAAAGGGAAGGGCGCATCCACATCTGGCGCCAGCAGAAAAAGAGTGAGACTTAGGGAAGCAGTACCAGCAGCACCAGTGGTTCCTCGAGGGCAACGCCGACAGTATGGAACCAGATGGGTGACAGATGAGGGGAAGAAATGGTATTCCAAACACAAGGAAACCAAGTACTTCCCGAAGGAGCAGATAGCACGGGAACCACTAGAACAGGAATTTCCGCGGATTCTACATAGGATTGACACTGCTGGGCTAAACTTCATTTTTGAAGAACCAGAGAGTGCAATCTCCATCTTATTCGGGAATTCTATGCTAACTGGAACCCGACTTTGTGCAGCCACACCATCAATATCTGAGGGCAGGTGGTCACCTTTGAACCACACCATTTAAATGCAATCCTGGGGGCGCGGGACACAGACACTCATGTCCTCTGCCAGCTGAACATCACTCCACCTTACGCGGATATCAGACGCACCATTCCTCAGCTTGACAGGCGTGCTTTGGATGTTACTAAAACCAAGACACCTGATACTACTTATGGGCCTGTGCTTACACTAGCCGAGCGACATGCTCGGGATGATCAATACATGGCTCGAATGTATGGGATGCAGATGCTGCAGTTGCGCATCGGTGGAAGGCCCGCAACAGAGGATGAGTTGTGGCAGCTCGGATTGGATTATCCATTCAATGAGAATGCCCGAGCTTTATGCCGAGTGGGGCCCGCATTTGTTGAGCCCGTGGATGATGACGTCCCCACTGATGAGGAGACATGCCGGGAGGACTCAGACATTGAGTCGGACGAGGATGGCGGGGGCGATTCTATTCTTGGAGATGAGGTGCTGGCACCTGATGAGGAGATTGAATATTTTGATTGATCAGGGAGTTTCACCACCCAAACTTTGTTTTTAAATTGCAACTATGTGAACACTGGGGACAGTGTTCTGATTATGTGTGGGGTGGGAGTAGTTAGGTGCTAGCTGTTGCGTTTGTGTTTTTTTGTGTTGATTGTGCTAATTGTGACCCTGTGATTCTGTGTTTCATGTTATGCAACTGATGAAGTTGTGGTAGTTAGTGTTGTAATAAATCTTTAGCTACTGTTGTCTGTGGTGTGTAAATTTTTCAATTATATTTACTTTTTTTTCTCTATCGAAATCTTTTTTTTGTTTGGGTTTCTCGATTTTTGTTTTCGGTGCTTTTCCTGAGATTAGTACCATTGAACCGACGTCATAGATAGCGACTACTCCCTATGATGGATGGATGACGACCGTCTTAAGGGAAATTTAGTCGATAGGATTAGTTTTTTTCTTTTTTCTTTCTTTCGTTTGTTTTCCAAACGTGTCGCTAATTAATGGTTCGACATTCTTGTTACGTGTTACCCATGATTGTAAGATGCAAGTGTGATTCGTATGGAAGCATGCAAATGTCTTAAACATGTTGAGATACCCAGGCCCTAGAATTCGATTCGGTGTGATCGAGGCTTAATAGTGAATTCTTGTAATTAACTGATTGAAGAGTCTATGAATATATCTTGAGTTGAGCATGTGCAGTGAGTGAGAGGTTTCGACTATTTCATGCTACTGTGAAGTGTCTAGAACTTGTCTGGTATGTATACTAAATGAAATGAAGGATGTGGATCGTAGGAAAGGATATAGGCATTTCTTTGAATGAACCAAAAGTTTCTCCCTTATCATACCCACCTTGAATGTTACATCCTAGTTAGCCCCATTGAGCCTTCAGCCTATTCTTTGAGAGATACAAACCGAGCTTAATATTTTTCTTCATTAGCTGTGAATTTGATCCAAAACTCCTAAGCGCTTAAGAAAAACAATTTTCCCAAAGAGTAAAGGAGTGAGAAGTGTGAAAAGGAAGGGAAAGCGAAAGTTGTGAAAGTGAAAGAAAAGGTCAAAGGTGAACTTGTTGAAATTGATTAATCAATAGTGCAGAGTAAGAAAATCAATGAATGAAAAAAGGATGCATAAATACTCTTTGCTAGTAAGTCGAGTGTGCTTAAAGAAATGAGAACAAAAATAAAGAATAAAATTCAAGAATGAGAGGATTGAGGAAGAAGCAATGTCCGTAATGAAGGTGGGATGTATTAAAAGCGCTTAGGGAAGCTAGTTACTATTATTGGTTAGCCAGTATTTACTAGTTCCTTAGCTTACATTACAACCCATTAAGTCCTACGTGATCTTACATCATGCATCCTTAAATTAGTGGAGTAAAACACTAGGGGCAAGGTTATGGTTCACGACATGATGCATGTAAATTTTTTGGGAGAGCGAGCGTAATCTTATTCATATACCCCTACATGTAGTGCTTTGGAAATCTTATGAGTGTGCATGGGGTAATTCTCTTGTGTTGCGAGGGCGCATTCTTGACGAGAGATAAAATTTCATATCGGATATCTTGATCAGTTGATTTGCACGAGTTTCCCAAGATCGAGAATCGATTCTTGAGGTTAGGAGGTCTTAATGTGGTGTACTTCATTTTATTGATGAAACCATGCATGCTCTCTTGATGATTTGTTATCTTAAATAATCCGTATAGTCGTAGCTTGAATGGTCGTGCCAAATTAGCTATGCGTGGGTTTCAATTGCATGAGATGTGAGAGTATTGTTCGAGGACAAACAAGGTTTTAAGTGTGGGGTAAGTGATCTTGGGCAGAATTGCATGCCCAAGTGATACTCAAATACTTCATTTCTACTTGTTTATCTATTTTTATGTGTGCATTCTCATGTGATTTTTATGTAAATGTGAATTTATACTAACCAACATGATTAGTGTTGTTTTGCAGTTTAGAAGGAATTTTTGGAAGCTAATCTACAAGTTGTTGAAGTATGGAAATGGCCTCGGAAGAAAGAAGTGGAAGTTGACAAGGAAAATTGTCCAAAATAGGGGCTCCGCAATGGCTCCGTGTCACGCTACCATCGCGGAGGCATTCTGCCTAGGAGGGAAAATTATGTCAAATTCCAGTGGAGATGCGCGTTACCTTCGTGGCACGGAGCTGATGCTCCGCGATGCACTCCGTGCCACGCTGAGGGTGATTATCCGTAACCTCAAGTTCCAGTGGAGGTGCGCGATGGCACCGTGGTACGGAGGCAGTGCTCCGTGATACATGTCATGCCACGCTGAGGTGAATTTACCTGGGAGATGAGTTCCAGTGGGGATCCACGACAAGGCCGTGGCACGGAGGCAGTGCTCCGCGATACACTCCGTGCCACGTTGCTTGTTATTCCGGAAAAAATTTTCACTAGTATAAATAGCACACTTAGGTTTTATTTTAAAGGCAGTTGACATTTTTGGAGCAAGAACATGGTTAGCAGGCAGTTGAGAGGAAGAATTTCTAGGGTTAATTCTCTTCCTTTTCTCTTTAATTTCAATTGCTTGTATGAATTCTACTTGTTTGAAGATGTTTAATCCTTAAATGAGTGGCTAATTCACCTCTTGCTGAGGTTAAGGATGATTGTAGAGGAATGTAATTACTAATTATTTCAGTTTTCATCTTCTCTATAATGGTTGTTCTATCAATTCTTATTTTTACTACATTAATGTGTGGCCAATGTTAATGTATATCTTAGAAGTCCAATTTTGATTCTGAAAGGGAAATTAATTGGATAGATGTGAATTGGTGCAATATGATCTTTTCTTAGTTGAGGAAATTGAGAGAAGATTTACATTCAGAATAGAAATATATCTGTAATATCATATTAGTCATTTATGGAATTTGTTATTTATGGCTAGAGCATGGGGTTTTGCATCACAGAAATGTAGTGTAAGTCTCATGATTCTTTAATTGGAGAGGAGTCGAAAGATCCAATCCATAGGTTATTAATTCCTGACTAACAACCGAAGAGAAGATTGACTGATTCTATTGAATAAATTACATCCACGCAGGTTTTCCTTAACCTCAGCTTGTTCATTCTATTGTTCAGACTTTAATTTATAATCTTTACTTAGGTTCTTAGTAACTATTAATAGTGACTCATAAAACATTATTTGTTTGGTTGTCTACATTCATAGCGATATCGTTCACTAAAAATTAGGATAATTACTACCATAATTTAGTCCTTGTGGGATCGATACTTGGCTTGAAATAAATCCACTTTACTACTTGTACGACCACGTGCACTTGCGTGTAGTTTGGACCGAACAGTAGACATGGCTATGCAGCGTGGTGCCTGGTGCGCCCTATCTCTGTCCCCAGCCTCTGGCTCGCTTGACCGCGTGCTCACATGCTCATCCACCGAGCCCTCTCCTACATGCATCGTACTCCAAAACTCTCAACATACGTATGCACGCGTAAGTTAAACGATAGAAATTTACAGGGTGTAACACGTATAAAAAAATTATTTTCATGTTTAGATAGACAGTGAAGGATATATGAAGATTCTTGAAGGATTTAAAAAGTTTAAAGCGATTCTATTGAATACCCAAATGGCTGCGAGATCATTTAATATAAATAAAGATCAATTTCGATATCATGAAAATAATTAGAAAGTACAGTATTTTAGTGCAATTGGTGTGCTTATATATCCTGCTATTACTATCCATGAGATAATATTTTTATAATGTGCAGAAAAATATAATTTCACTTTTATTAGTTGATATGAGTGAATAAAAGTACTGATATGAGTTTATTATTTCTAACAAATATTGTCAAAGGATTGTTGGTTATGCAATGCAGGAAAGTTATTTAATTTTATATGAAGATAATGCAACATGCATAAAAAAACTAAAAGAGGATTCATAGAAGGAGATAGAACAAAGCACATTTCGCCAAAGCTTTTCTACACACATGAGCTCCAAAAGAATGGTGACATCAACGTGCAACAGATTTGTTCAAATGACAATGTGACTAATTTATTCACCAATTTCTTTACAAACTTCAACTTTTGAGAAAATGATGCACAAGATTGGGATGTGAAGATTCAAGTTTTTGGATTGATTGTCTCATTAGGGGGATACGCGTTGTACTCTTTTTTCCCTTGCACGATTTTCTCCCACTGGGTTTCCTTGTAAGCTTTTTAATGAGGCAACCAAAATGCGTATTATTAGATATGTGTACTCTCTTTTCCTTCACTAGAATTTTTTCTACTGGATTTTTTCTTGTAAGGTTTTAACGAGGCATATTATTTATTGAATAGACATATAAGGGGGAGTATTATAAATGTACTTATATTATAGTGAATGTCTATAAAGATATTTATATTGTAGTAAATGTGTTTATTTGTATTGTAGTGAATATTTATCTTGTTTCTTTGGAGAAAAGTTAGGGCTAGTTTTCTCCTATAAATAAAGGGTTCTCCTTCATTATATTTCACTCCTCAAGAGAAATAAAAATTATTCTCTCTTATCACTTTCTCTACAATATTCTTTCTCTTGCTTTGTTATTTTATAATAAAATTTGAGTAGAGAATCAAAATAAATGACCAATAGTTAAAAATTATTATTTGTCTCCAAAATCTAACCAAATATGAATAGGAGACAACATAACCTTATGGAGTAATTACAGACTCCTAATTAAGATATTTTTTTCCAAAATCCACGCATTGTCCACATAAACAATATGTTGTATACTCTTTACAATAATTTCCACAATCCGCCCAATTGTCGTTAAAACCTTACTAAGAAAAAACCCAATGAAAATAATTTAGTGAAGAATAAAAGTACACATATCGAATAATACGCATTTTGGTTGCCTCATTAACCTTATAAGGAAAATCAGGTGGGATAAAACCTCGTAAGGAAAAAAGAGTAGAGCGCGTATTAACTCCCCCCAACGAGAACATCCTTGAATTTTTGCATCTCGGTCTTGTGCACCATCTTCTTGAAATTTACAATTAGTAGAGATTTAGTTAATAAATCATCCACATTGTCAATTGAACGAATTGTTACACGTTGATATCACCATTCTTTTGGAGCTCATGTGTGTAGAAAATCTTTGACGAAATGTGTTTCGTTCTATCTCCTTTTATGAATCCTCTCTTTAGTTTTACTATGCATGCTGCATTATCTTCATATAAAATTTAATAACTTTTCTGCACATTGCATAACCAACAATCCTTTGACAATATTGGTTAGAAATAATAAACTCATATCAGTATTTTCATTCACTTATATCTATACTAATAAAAGTGAAATTATATTTTTCCTGCACATTATAAAAATATTATCTCATGGATATTAATAGCAGGATATATAAGTACACCAATTACACTATAATACTATACTTTTCAACCATTTTCATGAGATCAAAATTGATCTTTATTTATGTTAAGCTATCTCACAGCTATTGAGGTATTCGTAGAATTGCTTTAAAACTTTTTAAATCATTAAAAGATTTTCATATATCTTTCACGGTCTATCTAGACATGAAAATAATTTCATTATACATATACCAAGTTTTTCATGTATTTTCAAACTTATGAGCAACATCAAAATAATTGCATCCACCACAAGAGGACTTCTCCATATAATAATTTCAGGATATGCGAAAAATCTTTATGCCACAAGAATTCATTTATACCCACTGGCATTATTCTTGAATTGTGTATTTTTATTTGGCCAATCATTTATCTGTTCACACTTTTTGAAAGATTTAGATCCTCATCAATATTTATAATATTTATAATATTGAGCGCTATACTATATCAAATGTATTGTTGAGGATCATTTTGATATCGATTCAATATGACTTAACTTATCAAGATCTCTTCATTTTTTATTATTTTAGGTACCTGATCCTTTACCAAGGTTTTATGAAGTATTATATCGTCGTGTTCCTTTTAAAGAACTTGCCTCATTATTCTAACAATCTTGATTATTTGCTATTCTCCTTCTTCAATGAGTTTTTATTTCTAGAATCAATTATCTATCATGCTTCGGGCGTGTCATAGACTTGTCCTTCAAAGACTCTAATTTTCATTAGAGCAATTGCAGCTGAATTATAAAATAGGGTTAACAAATACATTTGACAATTAATTTGCAATATTTTGCAAATGAATTATCTCTTGAACATTAAGTTCACTTTTTTTTTCGAGAATCCAGATAATTTATCCTGCACATAATTTTCAGCTGCTAATCATTTCTCCCCTTAATGTTAGAAAAACTAACATTTACCTTCAACCTCATTTAGTGATCCATCTTTGTGCGTTATGGTGGACCAATTGAATCATATACCCTAAATTCAAATTTTTAAATGAAATTATTTGGTTCCTGACCCTGAACCAATTGTGATAGGGAAACCTTATTTTCTTGATGCATTCAAGTGTTGCTACATGTTAAATAATGTATCTCATATCAAAATTATCTGAGAGTTTTATTCTCATAACCAATGATTTAGCTATAATTTGAGGTATATAATTTTTGCTAAATCAACTTAGATATGAATCGATATTATCAACATGATTTTATAATTTGAAATTGTGCTCTTAATTTAACAATTCGAGAAAACAACCTTGCAAAAATCAATTGCAAGTTGATATCAAAGCACATGTGACCATACCATAGATGCATCTATTAAAATTATATAATAGCAGACGGTTCACATGGCAGGTGAACGGGCCCATATTCATCTCTTTATAAGTTCCAAAATTTTAAGGAATATAATCTTATTTGGTCAAGATCATTTTTATTACGAGAATAAGAAACACAAGAGAAGAATCTTTTATTTCTTCAATATATATTCATGTGAATTCCCAATTATTTTTGCATCATATTTGAACCGGGATGGCCAACCGGTTATACCAACTTATCTTTATTTCGGTAAACTTCTAGTTAACTTTCGTATGTGATTTCATTATACCCATATTTATGTACTATAAATAAAAGAAAACGGTAGGTAATATTTTACATAAATATTTATAACATGCTTCAATTGTAGTAATGTGAAGATACTAGATCTTCCTTGTGGGATCAAGTAATCAAGAAAGAAATTAATAAAACAAATCATACCTCAGGAATGCTTAAATGCTAAGAAGTGAACGAAAAATATTTCACGACTTTACATCATCCCAATTACCCAATTGGTTAAAGCTTCGTGGTGATAACGTGCTATGAAATAATAAAAGAAGAACAAGAATATTGTAGAGAAGAGAGAGTAATTCTTATTTCTCTTGAGGGATTTTCTCGAGGGGTTAAAGGGACGAAATACTAATAACGTTCAAAATATACTCTTCGTTACAAAAGAGCATAAACGGTCATTGTATCAAAATAAATATCCTGACAGATGTCAGGGTCGAATCCCATAGAGACTAGCAAATGATATGCATGAGTGTTGTTTTGAAAATTAAATTTAGTTTGCACCACTAGATAATAGCTAAGAAATAAATATTTCGGGGGAGATTGAGGTTAATAACAAGGTATGAATTCTAATTCGGCTGATTAAGATAGCAAAATAATCAAGGTTGTTGACAATAATGAGAAGGACTAGAGGTGTGGTGTAGATAATGTGCTAATTAAATAGGATCATGCTAAATCATCTCATAAGTTCAAATTGTGTAAATAACCTTGGGCAGGTGGACATTTTATGTTTTTCAACCTCATAAATGCCTCTTGCTAGAGTTCTTTCAAACCACTAGATATGATTAAATCAACTCAATCAAATTTGAATTAATAGCTGCACTAATCTCTAGCTATTAGCTATCAATTAGGAGTGAGAATGTGGTTTTGACTATTTCTAGCCCAATTCTACAACATCACATCCATGTCCACCATTAAATTCTCTCCAAATACTTAATTCTTCTCTTTCAAGCAAAAATCAAGTAAGAAAAAATAGACCCACATCTACAACCATGGGTCTTTAATTATAAATTGAAGAGAACTTAAAAGATTTACACTAATTAAACAACATTGAGATGAATCTCGCAATACACAATCTAATTAAGCATTCATCACAACACACATCTAGTTAATGATTTAGCTACTCATAGTTAAGAAATTCAAAAGCATATTTAACAATAAACTCATTTATTTTAATAATAAGAGTAGCAAAATCAAATTCCGCAATATGTCTTCAACAATGATAGTACCTTGCTATAGAGGAAGAAGAAGAAAAAGAAAACCAATCCTTTACAATTTCCACTAATAAAATTCTACTTTCTTCTTCTACAAAGAGAATGTCCTCAAAAGACAAAAGTTAAGATCTGATAGGTACAAAGTACTTCTCTCTAGAATATATCCATAAGTAGGGTACCCAAAACTCTCTTTTTTAGTGTTGGACACATTTTCCCCTGTTCAGGAGTTCTGGTACTTGCAAAAGTACCTGCAGTTCGTCGGTTACATTTCGCGAACCGCCGGCTGTAATTGGATGCTCTTGTAGTGAATTCCAGTGTCCCTTGGCGATTCGCTGGTCTCCAACCGTGCTCCACCAATTTATTTCTCTGTGATCCAACACTCTCAAGCATCGATAGGCGATTCAACTAGTGAGTCACCAATTGGTGTCCGTGATCGCCGGTTGCTTTATTCCCTAAGGCAGTGGTCTTCGGCGTTTGGCCGACGTTTCGCCGGTCTTCTCTGATAAAGTGCCAGTTTTCACCTGATTTCCTTCTTTTTGCTGCCTTTCTTACTTTTTTCTACAAATTATATATCTACACAAAAAGGAACAGAGGACATAAAATTTATCAAAATGACGTGAAAACTAAGCTAAAGCTCATGCTTAAGAGCCTAATGAGTTGGTATATTACCAACTCATCAAACCTCCAAACTTGAACCATACTCGTCCTCAAGTAATGCGGTTATTATCAGATGAAAAACATGTCACTCCACACAAGTTTATGGATCAATGACCACTTGACTCAGGACAATTCAAAAATGCTCACCAACTCACCAAAAAAGAGAAGCCAATTCCCCTAAAACAAAAAAGATGAAAACATTTTCAGAGGCCACCACCATTTAAAAATATGATTCACAAGAGCTTTCATTTTGCAAAGTGAGGGCATAATTTATCCACAAAGTACACATAGCATCTCAATTCATGATCATTGCATATTTAAAACTTACCTTAGAGCTTTCATTTCTCATGTCCTATGTACACATTTACCCGTAATGCAATTGTGTCATCAAAAGGGATGATGCCACTCACAGAAAAGAGAAGATTACACTCACTCTCCCAAAAGAAATCTTCATGCATAGAACTCGACCCATAGGCTTGCCCTTCATATAATTTGCCACTAATGTAGAGCAACTGCACTTAAGATCACTTAGGAGTTATAGGTCATAATGTAGGCTAGGGCTAACGATAGGATAAATTGTTTAGCTTTAGTGACTGATGCCTCCCTAATGCCTTTACAAACTTGCAACATCCCATCATTTTTCTCAGATCACTCCCTTATATTTTTCCTTGCTCATCATCTTCATCTTTTTGTTGTAATATAATCCACCCTTATAACATCTATGAATTTCAAACTTAGCCTTCTCTATGCAAGAGATAGCATCCATCAACAATTTTTCGTCTTTTTGATTATTCAATGTCTCTCAACTCATTGGTTCACTCATCTCATCAGAATTTTTGGTGCTACCTTAATTTTTTCGCTACTCATTCTATTTTCCTACTCTTGCAAACTCTCGAACTTAGGTTTTTTCCTCATTTCACATTCATTTCCTTATCTCTCCCTACTTCTTGGGCTTAAAGCCTCTATTTTTCATTGATTCATTACTAGCAATTAGGGAGGACGGGTACCAAAGAGAAGAATTAAAGAAAATGGTCATTAGGCTTGTAATGTGGTTTCCAAGAAAGGGTTCAAGGCTCAAAGGTTGGCTATAAAAGATTAATGGTCAAGGAGGTCATTTTGGTTGAAGTGACTTATAAAAGAGAGCCTAAGATCATGTTCTAAGTGTAGCTACATCTAGGATTTTTCCTTGAGTCACACTTGGGGCAAGTTCTAGACAAGAAGTTGTGCATGAGATTCATAAAAATCCTTACCACACAAGGCATCACACCTAAAGAGTCCACAAAAAAGTCACTATCCACACAAGATCATGATTTAAGACATTAGAACATGCATATTCATAAGTGAAACAAGGAATCTACAAAGTATGACAAAGGGTGCTACATTCTCGTTTCAAACGCCTGTCCATTATTTCTCATTTTCATGCCCCATTTTAAAATTCTATTTCAAAAAATTTTCTAGTGGTACCTCTCAAAATAGCTCCACACAATACTAAAAAACGACATGACATTTTTCCTTAAGAAAAACGCCTCTCAATCTATCATCGAAAAGTGCCAACCCGAATCAACAACAAAACAAAAGAAAAAAGGTCAATACTCCTCGGGAAAGAATCATGGTATACAGAAAACCCTTGGAGTTTGATTATTATTTTATTATTTACATGGGAGAACAACAAAGGACTTGGGTCTAAAGGAAAAACAATTCAAAACAAGGACCCAATTTTCACTATTAGCACACTGACATACATCCAAGAATTCAACCATGTCATTCATTTCTTTTTTTTTTTTCAACATCACAAGACCGACAAGGACAATCATCAACAAGACTAAAACCAATTCTAATAAAGGCTCACAATTCCTCATCAGATAATAGTAATAAAAAACAAAAGCTCGAAAAGGGCTATATCAACTCATCTAAAAAATAAAAACATCAGTGACCCCCAAACAAACACTCACCCCACCCCACCTCACCCCCACCCCAGCTTAGAGAATACATTATCCTCATTGTATGTATGCAAAATAAAGGGGTAAAAGACTCCCTGAGCAGGTCACTACTCATCATCATCATCAGCAGGTACCCCTGCTCTTGTGGGGCCATCAAAACTAGCCTCTCCCAGATCCTCGGTGTCATCTCCCAAGCCCTTAAATCGATCATCAATGGGGCCTCGAATTGTGGAAGGAGCACCCATTACGGCGTCAAGAGCACTCATGTCAAGAACTTCCATAGGTGTCTAACTTTTCCACTCTCGCACCTCGATTTGGAGAGACGTGACAGCTCCCTTCACTGCATCACCCATTTGCATACCGTTGTAAGGCTCTCATACATTGATTTGAGATCTCGTTTCACTGTTTGAGCAATGAGTGTAGAGGAGACTCCTTCTCTCATGAGAGTTGGTCATTTCCACGAGTTTGTGGAGACCTCTCGGTTGGGAGGATGTTGGAGGAAGGATGCTCCTCTAAGAGGTGTGTTACCAGAGGTTTGGCCTGTAGTTTTTTGGTGAGACACATTCAAATATGGGGCATGTGGTGACTGCTCCGACCCATGGGATAGTGATCCCTTTGCCAACCCAAAAGCTTGTAATCACTTCTTCTTAACTACGGGTGCTTCAGCATCTCTTTTCCTGTCTAAGGCGATCACTCTGCAGGCAGGAACATGGGTCTCATCAGAGAACAATGGCACTCTCACTTGCAAGCACAGCTGGGAAATGAGGACAACATAGGGCGTGGAGGTGATGGCCTATCTTACCTTTTTCTTCATTTGCTGGGCCACAATCTCCTCAAAGTTAATGGGGGCTCTAGACATGATGCAAGCTATGAGAATCGTTGTCTCCAAGCTGACCTGCTGTTCATTTTTAGAAGGAATGATGCGACCATAAATGAAATTCTCATAACTTGGCCTCGAACATCAGATCATGGCGAGATATTTCGCCACCCATGGAGGCCTATAGAGGAGTTTCAACTGCAATGATGGGGGCTATCCAAGTGAACTGGTTTTTCATGTCAACAATTCTGGCCATGTACTCGGAGCTAGTGTCAATTCATCTTCCCAAAACAGATAATTGATCACTTCCAGAGTTATGTCTACCTCCACCCCACGTACCCTGACTGATGGTAGGCAGGGGACTTCATCTATTTTGCCTTTATGTTTCATAATATCCTATCTAGCATGGTAGGAAGCATAGAACTCTGACACCAAGCTAAGGTAGTAGTCTAGGAGAGGATTGGCAAAAGCGTGCCACTACCTGTTTGTGAACTGAGCGGTGATATTGGGCAAATCACCACTCAGGCCTGCCAAATCACACCTTTTTTCCACCATTATTGACCGGCCCTTGCATATGGCGTCGTGCCCTTTCATGTCGGGCACACAAAATATGATGGCCTCCCTAGAGTTGGCGGGTTTTGCGAAGGCCTTGGCCTTGGCTTTGACTTTGGTGGTTGAGGAGGCTGGGGCCTTGCCTTTGCCGATGTTCCTGGATGAAGACATTTTTTGCAAGCATGATGTTAGTGGCAACCACAATGCATTGAAATGAAATAACTAATCATTATACTAAAATTGAAATGAGAAGCAAAGATGTGAAATTATCTTTCAGAGGATTAGCAGCACCAGCAGAGCACCGGCGAGCCATAGGATGGTATCCATAGACTGCCAGTTGACCCGCTGGTGAAAAACAGTAAACTAGGGAAATAGGCCTTCCACCGGTGACAAAGCAGCTAGTCGCCAGTTTCGATCCTCGAACCGCCAATGTAATGCTGGATCAAATCAGTGGCCTGAAGCCACCATGAGATCGAATCGGCGTTTGGTCGGACCCAACCAGCGAATAGCTGATAGTTGTCATCCCCAAGGCAATTCCCATGAGTTTCAATGGCACCATTTCACACACACTTACTCACATCATACCAAACATCAATTCTACACATGAAAAAGGACTGAAATGATAATTCACCCTTAAGAATGGCGTCACCTAATCTATCATAGGGAAAAGCATGACATTTTAGTCTATTTGGGTTACTCAGACTTCACCCTATTTAAGTATACACCCAAATCACAAAATCGCCACACCCATTTCAGTAATAAATTGTTATCATCCCACAAACCTTATATAACATCACATAGAGCATCAATCATGGAACAAATTGGGGAAAGAATGGCAGTAAAAGGGAGGGAAATGCATGTTATCACTACATGGATATGCCACCAAAATACCATTGAATAGAGAATAGGAGAGCCTAAGAAACATTACCATTTGTGGGAGAAAGTTTAGCAGAGACTCGCTATGGAAGCTTGGGAATGCTCACAATGGTAATTCTTGAACTTGTTTAGTAGATAGGAGGAATGTGAGTGTAGTGAGAAATGGTGAAGAGAGTGAGATATTTTATAGGTGAGTAGATGGGAATGGGGTTAATTGAGGAGGAGATGGAAGATTAATAATGAGTTAATTGTGTGGGAAGTGGATGAGAGGGAGTTGTGGGAATATGGAAAGTTAGAGTGTTGGGAAAGTGAAAAGTAGTGTCGAAAAGTGGTTAAAGAGGTAAAAAGAAAACCTAAGGGAATATTTTTTTCAGAATAAGATGGCTCAAATAGATATTGGGGCCAGGTGGGTCCATTTTTTTATTGAGATTCTGAATTAGAACCTATATCCTTACCAGCGTTACACCGGTGATCGCTGATTTGGTCCGGTGTTAAACCAGCAATATGCCACCTTGCCTTTTAGTACTTGAAATCATGCTTAGTTCACTGTCTTACAATCGGCGATTCACCGGCGATTCACGACTTGGATCAGCGTTATACTGGTGGGTCATCGATTTGGCACCCATTGCTCATGTATTCTGGTTGCACTGGTGATTAAATGGCAGTATGCACTTTTAAAACCGGCGGTTCACCAATTCATCCGCTGATCTAACATTTATGCTCCCAGGTTTCTGCCTACCTATGTAAGGGTGTGGCGGTTCGCGCATCTGGATCTGCCCAGTGCGTTTCCTACCTTGTTTTTGTGCTTTCTCTCCTTTCTTCTCATCTCATTACCCCTACAAAATCATAAATAAAAATGACATATAAAACATCAAAATAAAACACTTGGGTTGCCTCCCAAGAAGTGCCTTAGTTAATGTCGTGGCATGATGTATTTCCTATTTAACAATCTATATTCGAAGGATAATCCTCCGACTCAGCCTCTCTCAGCCCCACTCCGCTCTCTTTATGCAACACTCCAATCACCTTGCATTCATCTGGAGTTTTAGCTGATGGGCACACCTTAAAGGTGACCTTTTCACTTGCAACTCAAAACTTGAGCTCACCTAGATCTACATCTACCACCACTCGACCCGTGATGAGCAATGGTCTCCCCTGAATGATTGGCACTTCTAAGTCCATTTCACAATCAAGAACCACAAAATCAGCTGGTAGAATGAATTTATCTACTCTTAACAATACATCATCTAGCACCCCCATGGGTTTCTTTATAGAGCGTTCATCCATTAACAGCCTCATTGATGTGGGTTTGGTGTTCTCGAGCACCAATTTCTTGAAGATGATGAGAGGCATTACATTTATGCTTGCACCAAGATCACAAAGGTATTTCTTAAACACACATAACTGATAGTGCAAGGAATCATAAAGGCTCCTGGATCTTCTCACTTTGGGGCAAGATTGCTTATCATCATCACACTATAGTGATGCGTTGTCTCCCGGTGCCCACATCTACCATATTCTTCTTTTTCAATAGCTCCTTCTTGAATTTGACATATCCGGGTATTTGAAGTAGGGCATCCACCAATGGTATATTAATGGATAATTTGCTGAACTGATCATCATTCTTTTTCTTAGCTAACCTTTATGGATAAGGGGGTGGAGCTCTTAGTTCAAGTTCTTCATCATTTGAGGCAATGCCTGTGTCTTCTTCATCAACATATGAGGGAACTTCGTCATATTTTCCCTCACTTTCATCTTCACTGTTTTCACCACTAGTTGGTGTTTTTAACACCTCATCAGATTCATTTTTATCATTTGATTTAGGAGAAAAAACCTCCTTAGGCTTCACTCTCATATCTCCAACCAGTTTACCACTCCTCGTAACAATAGTCATGCATTGACTATCTTTCTTCGAGTTTGGCATTGTATCACTTGGGAATGTTCCCTTCATTTGAGGGGTTCATTTGAGCGGACAAGTGGTTCTTTTGAGCTTCCAAATGCTTAATGGAGGCTGAATGAGAGCTTACTGTCTGGGCAAGGTTTGACACCTTCCCTTTTAATTTCTTGACTCCGCTGACAGTTGATCCCACCTTCTTAAGGACCCTTGCTAACATATCTTCAATTTTTGAGCTACCTGCATCGCTCACACCTGGATGACTTTGGGCATTCTCAGCTTTAGGATGGGGAACATATGGGTTTGAACTCTGGTGATAACGGTCTCCCTCTCGATTTTGCTCTGTAATGCCCCATCTTTCATTTCTTTTGGGCCATCCTTGTGCATCGTGGTTTCTCCAACCTTGGTTCTCTTCCCTTGTGCGCCAAAGACCTTGATTAGCCCCTTGAAACCCGGGTTGAGAACCCCCCATCTGATTTTTCATGTATTCGAATTCCTCATCGTACCTCGGTGGCAATGATTCTCCTTCAAAATGCAATGGACCTTGCATGCCTACAACATTCACAACCTTGCACCCTGCCCCCATCACATGTTTGGTCATTAGTTCTAACTGCGTCATCATTTTAGCGAGATTTTCATCTCATTCTTCATCTCTCTTCTGCAACTCAGCTGCCAATGCACTTGAGCCAATATTATGCATCTACACATTAGTCTCTCTCGTATGTCATGCACGATTTGTCTATTTCATTTTGTCCAAGAGGGCCTTAGCTAATCTGTATGTCTCTATAGAAACTTTGAAGGAGCACTCCATCCGAGAGACCATGATTGAGGAAAAGCAAAACCTTCTTCTTGAACCTTAACCATGCTTCATGCAACAGTTTTCCTGGATCTTGTCTAAAGTTTGTGATATCATCCATCAGCTGTAACATTTTTTATGGAGGGTAGAAATAATCCAAGAATGCTTCTGTCAATTCTTGCCATGATGTAATGCAGCCCAGAGGGAGTTCTTCCAACCATATGGTTACCTCTCCCGTTAGGAAAAAAGGAAAGAGCCTCAACCTAATAAACTCTTGACTTATATTAGTTATGTTGAAAGGATGGAAAATCTCTAAGAAATTCCTCAAATGGAGATTTTCATCCTCACATGATTTGCCCCCAAATAGTCCTTTCATCTGTAGAAAATGTAGCATTGTACTTTGATAATGCTCAAACCATACCTCCTACTAAAGTATGAAGCGGACGTTGTCAATAAAGAACCCAATTAGAGGTTGGGGTCGACCCCACAGGGAATATGAAAGAGCTAGATTAATGCCGGTAAGTGAACTTGTTGGGTAGTTACTCCAAATTGGGGGTTCTAAAGAAAGCAATAATTAAAAAAACAATTGTTAAAACTTTGGTTGAAATCAAGAATGAAAGATAACTAGGATTTTGCGCTCCTCATGGGTTCATAACTACTTTGGGTATACATACGTGATCATCACCAATGCTCACTTGTAGAACTAATAACTTAGTTCATCCAAACGACTAGTTTGTTCCTATTGAATGATTATACTCAATCACCGGTTTAGGTCTCATGAGCGATTGCAAATTAACATTATCAATTTGTCCCAAATTTAACTATCATGCGATTACAGCTCAAGTTAATACAATGATCATCAAGATCAAGGCTTTGCTGTAATTCTCTTTTCCTAATCTCTACACCTCTAGGCTCAAGCAAGTAACTCAGGCAAGTTCTAACGTTGTACACCGTTAAGTAACGTTTAAGCATGAAGAGAATACAATACAAGTGTTTTTCGTTGGTTTTGAATCACTTTTATGCAACCCTAGCTTGTTAATCCACCATGGTTCCCACAACCCTAGCTATAGAGGTTTTAACTTCTCATAGTTTCAAGATTGTGATTTGCATTTATAATTAAATACATAAATCAATACTTACAATTATGGATGAGAGAAAAATTGCTTTATATAAATCAGCAAAATCCTCAAGAATAGAATATGAAGATCAAGAGAAAGTTAAGAAAAGGTTGATCAGATGTTGAACAACTCAATTCTATCTTCTATTCAGTTATAATTTGTTCCCACTTTCTCTACGATGATTTCTAATGAAAATAAAACATAAAACATATTTATACAAACATAAAATCCTTTTCCCAGGCTAACAGGGTGAATTTTCATAACTGAAGCCACCTACCTCACGACCTGTCCTACGACCCATAGTAGGTATGTACGGGTCGTACCTGTTTCCCGTATGTCATTGGCTGACCGAAATTTGTCTAAGTGTTGAACCTTGGTATGACTCGTATATGCTTCCTACGAGCTATACTAAGCATTCGTGGCTTGACTCCTAGACTTTGCAATTTTTCTGAAGTTCTTCACGAGTGCTATAGTACGACTCATACCTTGATGCCATGACTCATACTGTCAATCTGTATCAAGAGTCAGCCTTTTGTGCAAATCTTCTGATTATTTCCACGACTTCTATACTATGGCCCTTACAAGCATTGTATGACTCGTACTAAGAGTCATATGATGGATGCATTCTTCATCATTAGCCTTCTGAAACTTCTCACGACCTTCAGTACGACTCGTAGCACCATCCTACATCTTGTACTTAGAACTGTGACTAAAGCCTATTTTCTGCACTTTTAGGATATCTTTTTGCACATTCTTACTCCAACACCTATTTATCCTGTAACCAAAGAAAAAGTGTCTTATATCCATATAAATATACCTAAGTCCATGTTATTTTCTTAGTTTTGAGCGTCGAAAGTGTTGTAAACTCACAACACATCAACACCCTCAACTTAATACTTTTGCATGTCCTCAGGCAAAAGAAAAAAAAACTAAATACGACGCTCAACTAGAAAATAAACCTAGGATACTACAGCCAATACTAACAAAACTTGCACTATACATTCAACAATTTTCTGACCCTTTTCCATGAACCAACATTAGCTATTGTACCATAAGCAACCACAAAACATGCTAAACAGGGATCAAGACATGTCATCTAGCTATCAACAGGCAATTAAGTCATCACCTATGCTTTTCACACAGACCAATGGTAAAGGTAAACATAATCCATGTACCCTCACAACAAATGAAGTCCCACTCATAGATATAGTATCAAATATCGCATGGGACTAAACAAGCAAGGCGCTTACTCTAGCAAAGAAGTCTCAAGTACTATGTATTAGATACCATAGGCTTGCCCTTATTTTCTCTGCTTCGGTTTATCAGATGATTGGATTAGGATCACTATAAGACTTGTTATGGCTTGTAATGTAGACATTAGGGCTGGACATGATAAATATGAAAGATTTTATAAGTGACTATCCCTTCTTTGGCACTGCATACATTGACTTCACCATTCACCTATTTCACCCTTTATGCTTTTCATTCCTTTTCTTTCCTTTTCATCTCTTTTATGTACATTTGTACGGGTGTGGTGTACTTTCAAATTTTTCTAGCATTTTTTTATTTTGAATTTTCTTTTTCAAGATTTTCAAAATTTTTCATCTCTTTTTCTTTTCACACTACACCTCATTTTTAACATTTTCTCTTCTCTTTCCCTTTTTCTCATTCCCACCATTTATGCACCCCTACCCTAGCCACCCTCAACTTAGGCATTTTGTCTATGTTGAGGTTCACAATATCCAAGAAAAGACCAGGGCCAAAACAGGTTCATTATAAACAAATGGGTACAGTTAATCAGTTCATCAAAGAAAAATGGTCTTTTAAAGACTCAAAATTGGGATCAAGGGAATCATATGATTTTGGTAGGATTATTTAGGTTAAAAGTCAGCTTAACAAAAAGGTCCTATGATCATATTCTAACCAACTATCCTTAGCCTATGCAAAGACCAACCAGGCAAGTTCTAGATCTTTCAACACAGTACTGAACTAAGTATTACACCTCACTCACTAATGGCACATGGCTTATATTCACCTTACCTGTCTGGTTTACAAATGGCTTAACAAGACTCCTCATGCTAATAAACTAAACGACATCAAAAGATCCACATAAATCATGCATGCAGTCACAAATACATAGCTAATGCATCAAAAAATTTTAAACAGAGTCAATTTTTAAAAAAAATCAAAACTAGTGCATTTTTCATTGGTTGAGTACTCCTAAGTTATTTCCTAATTAAAAAAATCACAAGATAAAAAAAATAAAAATCCTAAACATGTCGGTTCTACTAGATAGAATATACGAAGGAAACGAAACACGGCAAGAAATACCCTCGGACAAATCAAAAAATCTCAAAAATATTAAGTACACCCCATCCCCTTTTTGAAAATAAAGCTTCATCCCCGAAGCATGAACTACAAGAACATAGGGAAGGGAACATACCTATGGTGCTCTAGGCACTCCTATCGTCCTGCGGAGGAGGTACCTCCACTGCAATCGTGGCGCTAGCGGTGGCCAACGCACTCAATGAAGTATCCATAGGGGGAGTGGTTACCCCCTCAGTAGTCTTGGCCGCTTTTATGGCCTTTGTGTTAATCGGGGCTGAAGATGGCTTACCTGTAGGGTCACGACCACTGGCAAGATCGGGCTGAGTCATGGGGGAGCTGCCTGCTCCTCTAGCCTGCTCCTACAGCTCTGACAAATATGAGTCATGAGTCTGCAGGCTCTCTTCTCTAGCCCGCTTGCTTTCTTTCCTTTTCTTCTTTCTTCTCTTTCTCAGACTCTCCTCTCTAACATTCTCAGAAGCTCTTTTCTTTCCCTTATCTCCAGTAGCTACCGTCGGCTCCTAGTATTCTGCCAGATCAATCTCCTCATCGGTAAGAGTGGGGACTATTATAATTATCGATTGTCATGATGATAACTCAACTACTTGGCTCTGCAGATCCCCCAACTCCTCACGGAGACTACTAGTGTCTGTCTTCTCCACCATCCGCACATTGAATCGGCTCTCAAATCCATCCAAGAAAGTATATAGAGCCTGAGTTGCAGTATTTATCTCTGCCTTATCCCATGGCTTTACGTTTTCCATCATAGCTTGAATTTTTCATTCAGCTATGGTCAACTGTTTGGACAATTTCTGGAGGAAGTCGCGAGGCACTAGAACATTACTTGCTGGAGTCTGAGTCTATAGGCTAGGCTTTGGTACAGCTTAAGTGCTAGGAGCTGACTCTAAATGATCGGCATTTGTAGCCGGTGTCTCGCTCTGCTCCTGTAAAGTGGGGAAATTCACCTGTGCGTCCCCTGTTGGCTGGACTGCTGGAATTGGGGTGGGAATCCTGGCTCGGCTTACTGGGCTCATCTCATCCTGAATAAGGTCGATATCTGCAATCCTCTAGCCTCCGATAAGAGGCTCCTCACCCCATCGTATTAGCACCCCTGCCTCTATGCATAGTCTGATACAAGACTCGGGAATGGAATGGTAGTGCTCACTCCCACCGCTCAGTCTCGTATCTCCTCTAGGATGATCCTCGGGATGTTGATAGGATAAAGGGACATGAGGCATGCCACCAAAGCTGCTTTGTCAGCACTCAATGTGTTGTCGTTGATCGTGGGTGCTAACCATTGGCGTACTAGTGACCAGCAGGCTTTTTCTATGAAGTTAAGTTACTTCTTTATCACCCTCTTTCCACCAGTATCCCACTCAACTTCTTCCGTAATCTCAGCAATCACACCCGCCAACCGTTCCAACTGCCTCTGCCTTTCCCGCACTCCCAAATTCCTGATATGCCTCATTTCCTCCACCCTGCAATCATACTCAGGCATCATCCGTGTAGGCACAAACTGTGGTCCATGCAGAACCCGAGAGATGGTCTGCTCTGATATGTTTACCTCTCGTCCTCGGACCAACACACTCTCCAGTCGAGGTTGGTCTTTTATTTTCTGCCCCTCCTTTGCCTTTTGCTCCATGGTGGCCAAATAATTGGCATAGAACTCCCGAACCAATTCTGAGGTATACTGAGCTGGAGTCTTGGACATCCACTCAAAACCATAGAAGTTGAATATCCACTTTATCTCCTCAAATTCATTCAGTGAATTTGTGAGGATCCGCAATTCCTCCTGGATGCTCCACCTTGGCTTGTTTTTAGCGGTGATAGAAATGCCCTACTCATAAATATCTCTAGCTCCCGGCACTCTCCACCGGACTGTGCGGTTCTCTCTAGATGGGGTATGAATTTGCACAGCATTAGGAGATTCCTCCTTTGATTCATCACTGCCACTTGCTTCACCTGATTGGGTCTCCTCAAACACTTCTTCTGCATTTGAGTCATTTCCCGACTCGTGATTACCTCCTCTAGCTCCCTCCTCAAACTAGGGAGCTTGGGAAGATATGGCAGTAGCTTCTTCAGCTTGTGCTTTTTCTTTTGCCCTAGTGGTTCTAGTTCCATCAGTATATAAAGTATCTACCTGGTAATCCTCGATTGAACCACTAGGGGAGTTTCCTGCTCGCTCAGCCTCGGATTCAGATGTTTCATCAAGTACTCGTACCTTGAGTCGTCTAATGAAGCCCCAACAACACAATTTTCTCTGTATTTTTTCATGACTCATGGTACAACATGTAGGTCGATCCACGAGTCGTAGGAAGGACTCTTCTGCCTCATCTGGCTTAGCCCTGTTTAGGTCTTGGGTACGAACACACAATACAACTCGTAGTGAGAAACCACGAACCATACTATTTTTATACCATTTTCTTGACTTATTCAATTTTATTCAGTTTGTAGGGGTTGTTTTTCATAATTTGGGTGTTCAAATTTCCCCAGGTCTAGGCATATCATTCAATCAATTGAACACTACTCATCCCTCCCCTTTTTAATCACTACCCATAACTCAAGTTTGAAAGGCTTTAATTCACAAGTTTATCCCAAAAAAATATCATGTTTTCCTAGTTGTTTATGGTTCAATAACATCCCTGATCCTTGTATCTTTCGGATTTTTCGAGCAAAATCCACTACTCACAGGGGTTTTGGTAGTGATAACTTCAAGCAAGTTAAGATTTTCGATATTCAATGCATTACTTACTTGTTTCTTCTTTCTTCGACTGGTAATCACAAATGTGTGTTGAAACTCACTTAATTTGAGTAAGAAATTGCTCGTAGATTCTTTGCTTTTGAGTCACAGGTGTGAGGTATTCATAGGTAGGGCTCATTCTTTTGATTTTGTTTGCATGGGAAGAAGGGTCGTGTGACTTTTGGGTTTAAAAGAAGAGAAGGGCCGATTTGGAAAATGTGGGTTGAATCAGGTGATTTTTAAAAATTTTAACCCGTCACGACTCGTACCACGAGTTGTAGGAAGGATGTACGACTCGTCCCTTAGACCCATAAGTTAGAGTTTTGAAAACTTACCTTGGGACCTACGAATACATCCTACGACTCGTACAAGGTGGGAATGGTCCGTATGATGACTTGTAGGTCTTTGATTTGGAATACATCTCTGTACAACACCACACCTCCTACTATGGCTCGTAGGATGCTGTTATGAATCGTACTGAGAGCCGTAGCAGCTTCTTGTTCAGCAGTTTTTCGGCCTCCTATTTTTGTTTTCCCTGCACACTAGGCACATATTAGTTCAATAACTTGGGTTGCCTCCTAAGAAGCGATTGATTTAACGCCGCGGCACGATGTAGGTGGCCTGGTTAGTCAGACTTCACCAAGTCACCACTTGGGTTGCCTCCCAAGAAGTGCCTGATTTAACATCGCAACATGAGGCAAGTCTCTTGACTACTCAGAATTCATCAAGTGACTCATGTTCATCCTCTAGTGCTGAGATTACACTATATTCCTTAGGTTGCTGCATTGTCCAGCAAATGTTGAAAGTGACCTCTTATTTATTTAGTCTAAACTTATGCTGGCCAGCCTCCACATCTACTAAGTCCCTTCCAGTCGCAAGAAATGATCGCCCCAGATGGAGACCTCATAATCAACCTCGCAATCCAAAATCATGAAGTCTGCTAGGAATATGAATTTGTCCACCTTAACCAGTACATCGAATAGGATCCCCACTGGCTTCTTCACAGTTCTGTCGGCTATAAGTAGCCGCATAGTGGTTGGTGTGGGGGCTCCTAAGCCCAATTTCTTGAATACTACCAAGGGCATTAGGTTGATGTTTTCTCCTAAATCACAAAGTTCCTTGAAAACTCGACATTTCCAATGGTGCACTGTATAGTGAAAGCACTAGGGTCTTCCTTCTTTTGAGCCAGGACCTGTGTAGCTGTGGCACTACAGTATGTACATTGTCTATTGACTCATAGCTTATGGACCTCTTCTTCGTCACTAAATCCTTTATAAACTTAGCATATTCCGACATTTATTCCAACGCCTCTATCAATGGTATGTTCACAAATAGTTGCTTAAGCATCGAAAGGAATTTATGGAACTTACCATTTTCTGCCTTTTTCTTCATTCTTTCGGGGAACAGTGGTGGTGGTCGCGGGATAGCTCTGTGCACTTGAGTTACTCATCGATTAATGTCAGGTTCTTTTTCACCAATCGGGGCCCCTGGAAACTCAACATTCTCCATCTCAGCAGTCTTATCATTCTCCTCAACAATGCTCTCTTTCTTCCTTTCAACTAAAACTGGAAAGGGAGGGTCAACTGTGGTTTTACCACTTCTAGGGTTCAGTGATGCTGATAGTTTCCCAAGTTGCTGCTCAATCTGCTTGATGGCAGTTGCATGAGATTCCACTCTCTAACCCATACTTGATATGTCACCTCAGATCTCCTTCAATTGCTCATCAGTGGACCTCACCTTTTTTAGCATCTCGGCCATCATGCTCTCTAACTTTGATTGCCCAGCCTCCCCTTCTCGTGCATTGGGAGACACATAAACTCCAACTTGATCATTGCGGTAGCCATCGGTTCTTCTCCATTCTCCATCGCGCTCACGACTGCGGCTCCTATCTCTGTACCCATTTCGGTTGTAGTTGTCTCTTTATTAGTTCTAACCTTGAATTCCAGAACCTTGGCGCCAATTGTCTTGTCCAAACGCTTGGGTGTTGGCTCAGAAACCCGCCACTTGGCTGTCCATAAAATTTGCCTCTTCCTCGAAATCAGAGTGATCAGCTCCCGGCTCCATTCCTTGTGTCCCCACTGCATATACCTTTTTGGCACCTGCTCTCATGATGTTCTTTGTAAGAAAATCCAATGATGTGCGCATGTGAGCCAACTCCTATTCACGTTCTTCTTCCTTCTTATGTTGGTTTGCAATCAAACCAACAACATATGTACCGACCGCTACATCTGCCTCCCTAGTATGCCATGCCCTATTTGTCTTGGTCACCCTATCAAGGATAGTAGCTGCTTGCTCCCAGGTGTGACTCATCAATTCTCCTCCTGCCACCGTGTCTGCCACAAATTTTGTGCTATTATTTAAAGACTTGTAAAAAATTTCCAACAAACTATCATCTGGGATTTTATGGTTTGGGCACTTTGTCAACATCTTTTTTGAACCTCAGCCAGGTTTTAAGAAGTGCCTCGATTTTGAGTTGTCGGAAATTGTAAATTTCATCCTTTAGCTGCAACATTCTGGAGGGGGGAAAGAATCTCTCCAAGAAGGACTTCTTGAGTTCCCTCTAGTTGGTTATGGAGTCATTCAGCAACTCTGATAATCATAAAGTGGCTTCCCCTGATAGAGAGAAGGAGAAAAGTCTGAGCCTAATGGCATCTTGGCTAACTCCGGGCAACCGATACGCCTTGCATATTCCTACGAAGTTCATCAAGTACAGGTTGGCGTCATTCGCTGCATGACCACTGAACATCCCTTTCATGTTTAACAATTGAATCATGGTTCTCGTGATATCAAATTTGGCCCCAACGGGCAATGGTGGTGTCACAATTGCTCCAGTTGACCCAATTTTATCTATGTCTAGGTCCATATCATCGAAGAACTGAAGGGAAAGTCTATAACCTACATTTCCCCTCCCATGTTGACCAGCATTAACTACCTCTTCTTTGACATCTTCCACATCCTGAAGTGCAGCTTGCCGAGCTAGCTCATCTTGCCTATCTTCTTTAGCGATGCGGACATCTCTTTGTTCCTGGTTTTCCATCCTATGCAGTGTTCATTCAATTTCTGGGTTCAACGAAATCAGGGGATATCCACTACCTCGAGTGCTTGGCATTCACCAAAAAACAACATGTGGGTATCAAAAACAAAAATAAAACATAATTAAGGAAATAACTACCAAAAAGTCAAATACAAGCAAATAATCTAGTCCTAGTCGTATTCCCCGGCAACGGTGCCACTTTTTGATAATGCTTAAACCATACCTCTTATCGAAGTATGAAGCGGACGTTGTCAATAAAGAACCTAACTAGAGGTTGGGGTTGATCCCACAGGGAATTTGGAAGAGCTAGACTAATGCCGGTAAGTGAACTGGTTGGATAGTTACTCCAAATTGGGGGTTCTAAAGAAAGCAATAATTAAAAAAAACATTGTTAAAACTTTGGTTGAAATCAAGAATGACAGATAAATAGGGTTTTGTGTTCCCCATGGGTTCATAACTTCTTCGGGTATACATATATGATCATCACCAATGTTTACATGTAGAATTGTTAACTTAGGTTCATCCAAATGACTGGTTCGTCCCTATTGAATGACTATACTCAATCACCAGGTCAGATCTCATGAGCGATTCCAATTAACCATTATCAATTTGTCCCAAATATGACTATCCCGCGACCATAGCTAGAGTTAATACAATAATCATCAAGATCAAGGCTTTGTTGTAATTCTCTTTTCCTAATCTCTACCTCTCTAGGCTCAAGCAAGTAAAGAATTTGGGCAAGTCCTAACATTGTACACCATAAAGAAATGTTTAAGAATGAAAAGAATACAATACAAGTATTTTGCGTTGGTCTTGAATCACTTTTATGCAAACCTAACTTGTTAATCCACCATGGTTCCCACAACCCTAGCTATGGAGGTTTTAGCCTCTCGTAGTTGCAAGATTGTGATTTGTATTCATAATTAAATACATAAATCAATACTTACAATTATGGATGAGAGAATAACTTCTTTGTATAAATCAGCAAAGTCCTCAAGAACAAAATATGAAGATCAAGAGAATGTGAAGAAAAGGGATCACAATTCAAACAACTCAATTTTATCTTCTAATTAGTTCTAATTTGTTATCACTTTCTCTCCAATGATTTATAATGAAAATAAAACATAAAACATACTTATACAGACATAAAAATCCTTTTCCTAGGCTAACGGGGTGAATTTTCATAACTTAAGTCGTCTGCATCACGACCTATCCTACAACCCATAGCAGGTATGTACGGGTGGTACTTGCTTCCAGTATTTCATTGGCCGGCTAATATTTGGCTAATTTTTGGACCTTGGTACAACTCATATATGCTTCCTATGAGTCGTATTGACCATACATGGCTTTACTCTAAGACTTTGCAATTTTTCTGAAGTTCTTGATAACGCTCAAACCACACCTCCTTACGAAGTATGAAGCGGACGTTGTCTGAACCCAACTAGAGGTTGGGGTCGATACCACAGGGAATATGAAGGATGTGGAAGAACGCTAGTTCTTAAACTTTTTAGTTAATTATTTCCTAAGAGGGGGAGTAAATTTAGAAAAGTAACAAACAATGTCGTTGAGAGAAGGTTGATTTCAAATTAATGCACTTAACTAGGGTAAGTGTTCCCCATGACTTCATAACCACAAGGCGTCTTATACTAGTGATCTATTCTGGTGCTTAGCATGCAATATCGGTAAGTTAATTTTACCTAAATGGTTGGTCCCCTATTTAGATGATTATCACCAAGCAACTTGATCCGTCTAATGGGTGTATGTTTTACTAACCCTTACCCTTGATATCGGATTACTATTTTCGAACAAGGTCAAGCTATTAGATGAGGGTTGATAGCCTCAAATCTTCGTTGTTAATACCTTTTTCAATTCACTACCTCCTTGGTCCGGTAAGTAAGAATAAGGCAAGTTCTAACGTTTGCAACCATTAAAAATCAATTAGAACGAAGGAAGAAATAATATATACATAAACCCCGTTCAAGAATCAGTAAGTATTTTATCTATATGTGTTAATTCGTCATGGTTCCCACAATCCTAGTTGTGGTGATTTTAGCCTATCATGTTTATAAATAAATTCATAACATTCATAGACAAAAGTATAAATTAATACTTACAATGATGGTAGGAAGAAACTCATTTGATAATTGCAAAAATAAAGAAGAACAACTTTACAATCGTATCCCGAAGTAAGTCTTCAAAAAGTGTTAAGACTTGTCTAAAACTTGGTTTTTAATTGTTCTCCAAAACTTTAGACTCTAATTTCAAACTTAAAACTTCAACTCTTGAAGACATGCTTATTACATGAAAATAAAGGGGTATTTAGAGTAGTAGATTTCTGTTTTCCTTGTTCCTTGATGAATTTGACTTGGAATTTAAATTTTTCCTTTTCCTAGTTAAAGTAGGAAAGCCAATTTTTGTCATTTTGGGAGCCTTTCCTGTCGCCCCAACCACTACCGCGTTGCCAGTTGTGGCATTGGGTCATCTAACGACTCGTTGTGCATGGGCAGGAGTCGTTAGGCCCCTCGTGGTCTAACTCCTTCAAATTTTCAGTGCACCTTACGGCTGGTTCCGGTGATCTGCCAATGAGTCGTTTAGACAACTAACGACTCGTTAAGTCTGTCGTCATCTTCACTGGTTACTTTGGCAATAATTTCTCTTCCAGCCTTCACTAATGACTTCACGACTCGTTACCAGATGTAACGAGTTGTTCCCTCAACCCGTCAGGTACACTGTTTCTAGATCTTCCTAACTTAACCTTTCTTTTCATCTTCATTCCATAAGCCTCAAATACATTCAAATCTATCCTTTTTAGCCCTAAAAACATCTAATCACATGCATTAGGTAATTTTCATAAATATATAACATAAACACATGCAAACACACATAAATTTGTTCTCAAGACATAGTAAAGTACAAGCAAAATATGTCTATAAAGTGCGTGAGTACGCCTTTCATCAACACCCCACACTTAAACTATTGTTCGTCCTCGAACAATCTACTACTTTCCTTTTCACATTTAAGCGCAAAATTCATCCTACAAATAGGTCTACTTACACTTAAGATCATGAGATAAATCAATGAAGCTTAAATAACTCACTCGCATGCATATAGGTTCAACATTAAGATGTCAAAGTTCGAAATCACTTAGCTTTTGAAAACTAACTCATCAATACATATTTTGGGCCGACATGAACTATATGTTATTTAGCGATCAAGATTAAACAAAAGTATTACCATTGTGCCCCTCACAATTTAGAGAGATGCCCGTTTTCACACAAGATATAGAATAAGATTAACTTGGGCATAAATAAAATAATTTTCGCTCACTCTCACAAAAGAACTCAACATACATGCAAAAGACGACTCATAGGCTTGCCCTTAGTGTAATACCCCACTGATATAGAATTATGAATCAAGGATCAATTAGGAATTTAATTTGGTTGTAATGTAGGCTAAGGGACGGGTAGAAACTATTTGGCCAAGATAGTGATTAATCTCCCTAAGCACTTTAATACTCACAACATTTTGATTTTTAAGCACATTCTTCAATTTCCAAATTTTCTCCTTATACCACCTTTTGTTTTATTTTTCAATTTTTCAACTTAGGTGACTAGTGGGGATTTTTATTTTCATCATTGAGCTTATTCACACACATTTTTTTTCTCTTTTCTTTTCCTTTCTTCCGTTCCCACCCTTTACGCACCCGTACTCTAGCCACCCTCAACTTAAGCATTTCTCTTATGTTGAGGTTCACAATGTCCAAGAGAGGACCAGGGCCAAAACAGGTTCATTGTAAATAAATGGGTACGGTTAATTGGTAAATCATGAATTTTTTCATCTTCAATTTTTCAAAGATCTTTCTTCTTTTTATTTTCCCACTAAAAATCACTCTCCTTGTTTAGCAAAATTTCTCCTTTTTCTTTTCTTCCAATTCACCACACTTTTTAGCTTTTCCCTTCACTTTTCCAATTATGCTCCTTTCCTACAAAAAATTTTCATTAAAGTGCTCTAGGAGTCATTTGGATCAAATACAGGTCAATAGAACAAAGGGATTGAGCTTGTAATTTGGCTATCAAAAGATTAGGTTAAGGCTCAAATATAACTACCAAAATCCATTTCGCCGTCAAGTAGCGACGACTTTCTTTTTGATTGGTACCGCAGTCGCCCTTTGGTTGGGCATTGGTGCAACATTACCTATTGATAAATCTTTAACTTTAGGTCTTTTTAAAATTTTTGAATTGATTCAATTGTGAAATAACACGACATCTGTATCTAGGGACCACCTGGGCACTAGGCCCAATGTGAGTTGGATCACTTAGCCACGTTTTATAATTAGAAAAACGAGCACCGTGGAAATACATGCCGCTCAGCCAAAGAAAGATGATGGAGAGTTGACCGAAATGTGCACTAAATACTTTTCGAGAGATCTTCTCCAAATCACTGGTATGGCTATCGAAATCGTGAGCATCAGCATGTAGGTTCCAGATCCAAGTGGTAGTATCAGGCCCTTTAGCTATTGTTCTTGAGAAATGACCCGGTCTGGCCCATTCCTCGAGCGTTCCGTTAGATAGGAACAGATTTGATAAATACTGATAACTCTCGGATAGAGTATTAGAATGGAAAGATCCATTAGATAATGATAATTACAATCAAGGTAGGTAAAATAAGATAAAAATATGGTTACCAAAGAAATGCCTATATCACTTCCTAAATCCATCATTCTTATTTCGCTTCGCACACACACCGGCAAGTTCTAGACGACAATTTACAAGCATGGAGTATATCATAAATTCCTTAATCAAACAATGGCACAAATGGATTAACAATGGAAATCAAGATCTCATAAATACATATATTCATATCGCATGCATAATATAATTAAGCCCATGTTTTCAAGTACAAGAGTCAAGTTCCCAAAAGACTAAGTGTTTCTACCTTTTTCATACATTTTTGAGTGAATTTAATAATGTCTAAATGATACCTAAAGTGAAGCACCTAGAATTCGTAAGGCTCAAGTCTTGTTCTTCCTAATGACTAATTTACCCTTAAGACGGTCGTCATCCATCCATCATCGGGCAAAGTCATGACTCAATGACTAAAATAAAAAATAGAAAAAAAATCTAGACTCTCTAATCAGTTCTAAGGTACTATCAGCCGGAAAAGTAGTGAAAACAAAAATCGAAGGAATCAAAATAAAATAAAACTAAAAAATACTACAAACCAACAAGCATGCATGACAAATCATAAATCTAAAAAAACTAGGCCTATTATGTGCAAATTTAGCAATTAAGACATGTATGATAGTATGAAGTTCACATCTCCCACCCCACACTAATTGGTTACACTATCCCTAGTGCTAAAACAAATAAGCATAAAGTAATAGAGTGCAAGAAGAACTCCATGGGCCTCTACTCCTTCTCTTCAATATTTAAGCTCAATCTTTATTGAAAATTATGACCTACCACCTGCACATTTGAACAAACATGTAAAAACGAACAAAAAATTTATCTTGGGTTGCCTCCCAAGTAGAGCCTGATTTAACGTCGCGGCACAACACAGGTATCTTGATTACTTAGACTTCATCAAGATACCTGTTGAGACCGTGGTCACATCTTGGCCGCTTGTTTTTCCATGCCACCCTGTGACACGTAAGAAAATTAAAAACAAAAGTAAAAAAGGAAATAAAGACTAAAAGCTAAATACAAGCAATTAATCTAATCCTAAAGCGTATTTCCCGGCAATGGCGCCACTTTTTGATAACTCTCAAATCACACCTCCTTACGAAGTATGAAGAGGATGTTGTCAATAAAGAACCCAACTAGTCATTGGGGTCGATCCCACAGGAAATATGGAAGGATGTAGAAGAACGCTAGTGCTTAAACGTTTTAGTTAATTATTTCCTAAGAGGGGGGGAGGGTTTATAAAAGTAACAAACAATGTCGTTGAGAGAAAGTGAAGGTTGATTTCAAATTAATGCAATTAACTAGGGTAAGTGTTTCCCATGACTTCATAACCACAAGTCATTTTATACTAGTGATTTATTCTGGTGCTTAGCATGCAATATCAGTAAGTTAATTTCACCTAAATGGTTGGTCCCCTATTTAGATGATTATCACCACGCAACTTGATCCGTCTACGGGTGTATGTTTTACTAACCCTTACCTTGATATCCGATTAGCTATTCCCAAACAAGGTCAAGCTATTAGATAACGGTTGATAGCCTCAAATCTTCGTTGTTAATCCCTTTTCCCATTCACTACCTCCTTGGCCCAGTAAGTAAGAATAAGGAAAGTTCTAACATTTGCAACCATTAAAAATCAATTAAAACGAAGGAAGAAACAATACATACATAAACCCCATTCAAGAATCACTAAGTATTTTACCTATGTGCGTTAATTCGTCATGGTTCCCACAACCCTAGTTATGGTGGTTTTAGCCTATCATGTTTATAAATAAATTCATAACATTCATAGACAAAAGTATAAATTAATACTTACAATGATGGTAGGAAGAAACTCACTTGATTATTGTAAAAATAAAGAAGAACAACTTTATAATCGTATCCCGAAGTATGTCTTCAAAACGTGTTAAGACTTGTCTAAAACTTGGCTTCTAATTGTTCTCTAAAACTTTAGACTCTAGTTTCAAACTTAAAACTTCAACTCTTGAAGACATGCTTATTACATGAAAATAAAGGGGTATTTATAGTAGTAGATTTATGTTTTCCTTGTTCCTTGATGAATTTGACTTGGGATTTAAATTTTTCCTTTTCCTAGTTGAAGTAGGAAAGACAATTTTTGTCGTTTTGGAGCCTTGCGCGTCTCCCCAACCACTGCCGCGTTACCAGTTGTGGCAACGGGTCACCTAACGACTCCTTGTGCATAGGCACAAGTTGTTAGGCTCCTCGTGGTCTAACTCCTTCAAATTTTCAATGCACCTTACGGCTGGTTCCGGTGATCTGCCAACGAGTCATTTAGTCAACTAATGACTCATTATGTCTGTCGTCATCTTCACTGGTTATTTTGGCAATAATGTTTCTTCCATCCTTCATGAGTGACTTCACGACTCGTTACTGGATGTAACGAGTCGTTCCCTCAACCCATCAGGTACACTGTTTCTGCATCTTTCAAACTCAATCTTTCTTTTCATCTTCATTCCATAAGCCTCAAATACATTCAAATCCATCTTTTATAGCCCTGAAAACATCTAATCACATGCGTTAGCTAATTTTCACAAATATATAACATAAACACATGCAAACACACATAAATTTATTCTCAAAACATAGTAAAGTACGGGAAAAATATGTCTATGAAGTGCGTTAGTACGTCCTTCATCAGTTCTTCATGAGTGTTATGGTACAACTCATACCTTGATGCCACGACTCGTACTGTCTATTCGTAGAGTCAACCTCTTGTGCAAATCTTTTGAATCTTTCCACGAATTCTACACTACGGCCCGTACAAGCATTATACGACTAGTATTGAGAGTCGTATGATGCAATCTTCATCCTTAGCCTTCTAAAACTTCTCACGACCTGCAGTACGGCTCGTACTAAGAACTGTGACTTAAGCCTATTTTCTACACTTTCAGGCTATCTTTTGCACATTCTTGTTCCAACACCTATTTATCCTGTAAACAAAGAAAAAGTGTCTTATATCCTATAAATATACCTAAGTCCATGCTATTTTCTGAGTTTGAGTGTCGAAAGTGTTGTAAACTCATAGAACATCATACTTGGACATGGAACATGGCATTCCCTACTGTAGGCGATAGGCGAATGGCTCCCGCAACATTGAAAATCACCGGACTATCTTCCTAATGCTCCATATTACCCTCAACTAAGTTATCCCCTTCTTGTGAGTGATGACTCATACGACTTTACCTTAACAAGCACAACAAAATTAATGTCAACACCTACGATGCAAGACAAATTCAAATTAACAATCAACACAAGAGTATCAAGTGCTAGTCCCCGGCAACGGTACCATTTTTGATAACGTTCAAAATATACTCTTCATCACAAAAGAGCATAAACGGTCATTGTATTAAAATAAATATCCCGATGGATGTCGGGGTTGAATCTCATGGAGACTAGCAAATGATATGCACGAGTGTTGTTTAGAAAATTGAATTTAGTTTTCACCACTCGAAAATAATAAAGAAATAAATATTTTGGGGGAGATTGAGATTAACAACAAGGTATGGATTCTAATACGGCTAATTAAGGTAGCAAAACAACCAAGGTTGTCGACAATAATGAGAAGGACTAGAGGTGTGGTGTAGATGATATGCTAATTAAATAGGGTCATTCTAGATCATATCATGAGTTCAAATTGTGTAAATAACCTTGGGCAGGTGGGCATTTGATGTTTTTCAACCTCATAAATGCCTCTTGCTAGAGTTCGTTCAAACCACTAGACACAATTAAATCAACCCAATCAAGTTTGGATTAATAGCTGCACTACTCTCTAGCTATTAGCTATCAATTAGGAGTGATAATGTGGTTTTGACTATTTCTATCACAATTTCACATCACATCCATGTCTACCATTAAATTTTCTCCCAATACTTTACTCTTCTCTTTCAAGCAAAAATCAAGTAAGAGAAAATAGACCCACATTTGCAACCATGGGTCTTCAATTACAAATTGAAGAGAACTTAATAGATTTACACTAATTAAACAATCCTTTGTAATTTCCACCAATAGAATTCTACTTTCTTCTTCTACAAAGAGAATGTTATCAAAAAGCCAAAAGTTAAGATTTGATAGGTATAGAGTACTTCTCTCTAGAATATATCCAAAAGTAGGGTACCCAAAGCTCTCTTTTTTAGTGTTGGACACATTTTCCCCTGTTCAAGCGTTCTGGTACTTGCGAGAGTACTGGCGGTTCATCCGTTACATTCTACAAACCACCGGCTATAACTAGATGCTCCTGCAGCGAATTCCAATGTCCTTCGGCATTTCCTTCAGCGATTCTCCAGTCTCCAATCGTGCTCCGCTGATTTCTTTCTCTGTGATCCAGCACTCCTAGGCATCAGTAGGTGATTCAACCGGCAAGTCGCCGGTTGGTGTCCACGATCGCCGGTTGCTTTAGTTCCCCAAGGCAGTGGTCTTTAGCGTTTGGCTGGCGTTTCGCCGGTCTTGTCCAGTGAAACGCTGGTTTTCACCTGATTCCCTTCTTTTTTCTCCCTTTCCTTTTCTTTTCAATAAATCAGATATCTGCATACAAAAAGGCACAAAGGCATAAAATCTATCTAAATGACTTGAAAACTAAGATAAAGCTCATATTTAAGAGCCTAATGAGCTGGTAAATTACCAACTCATCAAATACAATAAATGGAAAGCTTCTCTATTTATAGGAATAATTCCTCCTAACTTTTCTCCAAAAGATAGACCTTCACTATAATACAAATACACACAGTCACTATAATACAAATACCTTTATAGACATTCATTATAATACAAATACATTTATAACAATTTAGATTTTATGTTATTTATAACTGACATTCTTCATTTACTCATAGATTCACATATTTTATCAATTCATCTAAAGAATCTCTTCATCTCATATAAATTTTTTTATAAAATTATAAATTATTATACTCTTGTGCACAATTTATTTTAGATAATATTGCAATAGAATTTGAAAAGGACTTTAGGAATAAAATTGTACCAATTAACAACTTAAGGTGATATGATTCTCATTGGATAATAACAATCTTAGTAATTGGAGCTGCAAGATTAGTAAAAGAGTATAAAAAGGGAACAAAGGAAGGCACATGAATGACTATAGCATTAGTTGATGAAGAGGTAATAATTCTTTTTCTTATTATATTCTATCTTCTATATTTTATATTTTTACATATATGTTTGAGTTCTTATATGTTTTTTATTATATTTTATATTTTTATATATATGTTTTTTGACCATCAAAGTTTAATTTCTTGCAGGGTATAAAAGTTCATGCTAGATTTTTTAATAGTCATATATTGAAAAGTGAAAAACTATTTACAATTAAGACAAGATCTGTTACATCATAAACAAACACATTGATAATTTTAATCCTAACTTTGTATCAGCGAACAAGGAGATTGATATTGGTTCAATAAAAATACTATAGTTCGAGAATGCAACATACACTTTTCTACTGTTATCTTTTCAAATAATTTTATTTCGTTTGAAGATGCAATACAATCTTTGACAGAATAATCTTTGATAATTTATTTAGATTTCATCAACAAATCTAACATTGATTCAATATATGCATAATGTCTTATGCCTATTTACTTAATAAAATATTATTTGTAGATATAAGCACGAATGTCCTTATAAATATTGATTGAACTTTTTGCCCTTTATTAAAAGATTCTACAATAAATAAAATTATTATTTACTATTTTTCTCAATTAATTGTTATTCAATTATTATATATTTTTACTAATTTGTATGAGGTAAACTTCCTAATGTTTAGTATTTTAAAATTGACTAAAATTTTGCTTCTTAAATATTTTCTTATTTGAACTATATTAAAAGTCCTAACATTTAAGACTTTCAATACAATTCTGTTAACTTGTATATCAATTCATTATTTATTAAACTAACTAATTATCTAATATGTGAATTATTTATTATGTATTAGACACGTGAATTCCTTCTTTATATATATATATATTCAATTAATCTAGTATATCATTAACCTTTTTACCATTTTTATAGTGCATGCATTTAAATACTCATATTAAAGGAATAACTTTTTTACCTTTGAATTAAATGTTATTTCTATGACGTTTTTATTTATTGAAACAAGTATTAGAACAAACTCAAGAAATAATTACTAGATTGGATCAAACTCTTAAACATAATAATTTATCAATTTGAAATTCTTAATTTTTTTTTAAAATTCTTATATTATTACACAAACACATCTTTTAAATATTATTTATGTTATTTTTATAAATTTATTCTTATTAATATGAGGGACACGCACGAAGTGCGTACACATAATCTAGTACTATATTAAAAGTGTGAAGACCCTTAGATATTTTGATTGAACTTTTTGTCCTTCATTAGAAGACATCGCAATAGATAAAATTGTCATTTATTATTTTTACATAATTATTATTTAAAAATATTATTTTTAATTATTTGCATCTCCTTATGTTATTATATTAGATTTTCTATTTGTGACATAACTCTATTAGTGGTATAAATATTTAAAAAATAAAAAAATTTCATGGAGTTTTATTTTTATTTTTGACAATCACAAATTTTTTATCTTATTTTGTCATATTAGATTTTCAACTTATGGCATAACTCTATTTATAATGTAAAAAAAATAATAATCAAAAAAAGATCATGAAATGTTTTTCTCCTTTTCGATGTGAAACTTTTTTTTCCTTTTTGCTGATAGAAATTTTTACGAAACTTTCTTCTTCTTCTTCTTCTTTTTTTTGCCTTTTCCATTTTCACTAATTTTTTTCCCTATTTTAATAATAGTGTCCTAATATTTTTATGCTTCTAAATTCTTTTTTATTTATAAATGCTTTCACTTCTATTAAAAGATTTACAATTGCATAACTTAATCCATCTAGTCTTCTACATCAACACCTTTAATTCAATCTCTAACCTTGTGAGTTTTCTGTTAATCTAACTTTTCATTGTCATTTTATGATTTTTCTTAACGTTATGAATTTAAAAAAAGACAATAGTAATTATTATGCCAGCTTAAGTTATTTATATTCAAAATAATATAACTTAGATTTTCTCCTTTAGTTGAATCTAATACTGATACTATGTTATCTCTTTTAATTGAGTTTTATATTGATACTATGTGATTTAAATTTTGTGTTATTTGACTGACATTCTTCATCTACTCATACATTCACAAGTTCCATCTATTCAGGTAAAGTAATCTTCTCATCTCATAAAATAATTTTTTAAATAAAATTATAAATTAATTATAACTATAACTCTTGTGCATTGTTTTAGATAATATTGTAATAGAATCTGAAAAACAATTTCGTGAATGAAATTATGTCAATTAATAACTTAAGGTGATATAATTATCATTGGATAATAAATGTCTTAATAACTGGAGCTGGATTAGTAAACGAGTATAAAAGGGAACAAAGGAAAGTACACGAATGATTATAAAATTAGTTCACGAAGAGGTAAAAGAAATTTCATATTATATTCTATACTTATATTTTATATATTTATATATAGTTCTCATATATTTTTATTATATTTTATATTTAAATATATATATGTCTTTTATCATTAAAGTTTAACTTTTTACAGGGCACAGAAGTTCGTGCTATACTTTTCAATAAATTATATCAAAAAGTGAAAAAATATTTATAACAAGAAAAAATCTATTACATCATAACGGGATAATTAATAGTGTTAATCTTAATTTTGTATTAGTAAACAAAGAGATTGAGGTTGGATTCAGTGACAACGCTATAGTTTAAGAATGCAGCAATCACTTTTCTACTGTTACTTTTTCAATTAATTTTGTTTCATTTGAATATGCAATTCAATCTTCCAATGGAACAATCTTTGATAATTTCTCTAGATTTCTTCAGCTAATCTAACATTCAATATATGTATAATATTTTACTCATACTTACTTAACAAAATATTCTATGTAGATATAAGCACGAAGGTCCTTAGAAATATTTTGAACTTTTTTCCCTTCATTGAAAGATTCTACAATAGACAAAATTGTTATCTACTATTTTCTGCAATTAGTTGTTCTTTAATTATTATAGATCTTTACTAATTTGTAAAAGGTAAAACTCATAATATTTAGTACTTTAAAATTGACTAAAATTTTTCTTCTTAAATCTTTTCTTATTTGAACTATATTAAAAATCCTAACATTTAAGACTTCAAAATCAATTGCAATTCTGTTAACTTATATATCAATTTATTATTTATTAAACTAACTAATTATCTATCACAATATTTTAAAATAAAAAATAAATTAAAAGTGTAATTTTATTATGTATTAATACGTGAATTTCTTCTTCTTCTTTTGAAAAATTGTATAATCAAAAAATATATATAGAAAAATAACATACTTTAAGTTGCTTCAGTCAATCGAGTGCTCTTATTATTCATTCTCTTTAGTTAAACCTACACTATTTTTTCTATTTTAATTTATGTAGAGTGTTTGACTAAACACATAGATTAAGAGAAAGAGAGAAAAAATTAAGCTGAAATCATCTCATAAAGGGTAAAATTAAGAGTTTAAAATTAAGTTATTACTAATATTTAAAGTATGAAACCTCGTAGAAAAATATTATTCACCTTTTTACCCTTTTAAATATAGAGTTCATACTTGACAAAATAGTTATTTAATTATTTTTCTAATATTTAGAATTTTAAAATTAACCAAATTTTATGTATTAAATTTTTCCTTATTTGAAATATATAGAATATATATATATATAATGTTTGCATTTAAATGTTTATATAAAAGAGAACGAATTTTTACCTTTCAATGAAATGCTATTTCTGTAACTTTTTGTTCATTGAAACAAGTAGTTGAACAAACTGAAGAAAGAACTAGATTGGATCAAACTTTTAAACATAATCATTTATCATTTGAAATTCATAATTTTCTTTCTAAATGTTTATATTGTTACATAAACACATCTTTTAAATATTATTTACGCTATTTTTATAAATTTATTCTTATTAATATGAGGGACACGCGCAAGGTGCGTACGCATAAACTACTACTATATTAAAAGTGTCACAACCCCAAAAGGCGAGTCGTGCAGGCACCTTCATCGGCTTAGCTCGATAGGAGAACCCTTTTATTAAACCAACATACCGAGGAAATTAAATGCTCATTAACTCGCACAAATACAAAATGTTTCTATAATTAAAATAAATCTCTTTTATTACTAACTATGACTCCCCTCAAGATCCAGTCTAGATAGGTATAAGAGCTCTAATAGATTACTTGGCAATATAAAATGACACAATTTCGTCTACGGAGAAGATCATGGAAGTTGATGCTGAGTACTCCACATCAATCATGAAACGTCAAACCTACCGCGACCTATACCAAAAATGTGTAGCAAGGTAGTATCAATACACCACACATACCAGCATCATCGACCGACTAAGACTAGTTCACATAATGAAATATAATTCAACATGCAATCGACATTAATAGATGTAATTACTACTCTAATTATATCAAAACCGCTAAATTTACTAGCTACATTATCGGTTCTTATGACTTATCAATGTTCATGAAATCACCCTGCACTCTATCCCTTGATTTAAATTTCAATCTATCTTTCTTACTCGGCTCTAGTGAGTACTTCGACTGCCACAGCAGTCCTGTGACAGCAGCGATTTGCCCGGTGTGCGGTACCTAAGGTAGGCAGTAGCCGGTTCCGCTGATTCAGTTTTCTTTTATCCAACCATATAAACATTAACATCTACCTTACTTACCCTCTTACTATCATGAATCAAGTGTGTTTCTATTGATTATCGGCCTATTCAGTTACTCACAGGATTAACCAATTCTGCTTAATATAGAACACTAATGATGAAGTCAACCTACAATTCCCTCAAAGTTCACTATCATGATTAAGCTCGTGATAATACCATTTATCATCCACAAGACCTCTTTAATCAAACATTAAATAACAGTACACATAAATAGCTCAAATACACACAAGGAAAACATCAACCAAACCGATTGAATTAAGTCCTTCACCATTTAAGCACATGCACTCACTTATGTCCATATCATAGTTATGTCAAATAGTCTTATACCTGTATTGTTACATCATGTATTGCATCCCAACTGTGTCTCTCACATCACATCTGAATCATGATGGTATGTCTTGCGTCACACTTGTCTTTTTGTACATCTTTGTCATTGCATCCATGTGTATATCATGCCATACCCGTACAAATCTTTATCTCGAATTCATGCCATCTGTGATATACCGGGCACACGCCTTCGTCGCATCAATATACACATATGCCAGAGGTTCTTTTGTTTTCCCTTCCAGTCATACAATTAAGGGACTCTAGAAATCCATGTACTATACATCCAGCCGTATGAGACCTTCATCATACCTGTCTGTGTACTCCTGTTTGTACACCCAGTCGTATGAACCTTCATCATACTTATCTATGTACTCTGTCCATACACCCAGTTGTATGAACATTTAGTCATACTTGTCTATGTACTCACTCATACTGCTCGCCGAACGCTCACCTCGGGCATGAGCCACTCATGTCCAAGCCCTTACTCACGGCTTGACTATATTAGTCTACCATCCAGGTTCTCACCTCGACCCCAGACCTCTCTCTCAACATGTCGATGATTACCTTTCCATATTACATACCCCTTCATTTACTTACTCGATTATCATAGGTTTCACTCATCATTTCAAGGACCACATATCAAAGTGCAAATATCAATAAATCACAAACACAACATGAATTTCAAATCAACAAGTATAACACAATCCTATTCGAGGCCATTTTATGACCTGTTAATTATTACATCATTTATATCTGAAATTCCATGATCAGTTCTACAAGTATTGGTATTGATCACGTGTGTATACCCGAAGTAGTTATGAATCTACGGGGAACACAAACCCTAGTTATTCTTAATTCTTGATTTAAATCATAATTTGAATCGTTGTTTTCATTATTGTTTTCTCAAAACCCCCAAATTGGAGTAACTAACCAATAAGTTCACTTACAAGGATTAGTCTATATCTTTCATATTCCCTATGGGTTCGACCCCAACCTCTTTGTTGGATTCTTTTTTGACAATGTCTGCTTCATACTTCAGCAGGAGGTGTGAGTTTAAGCGTTATCACGCACATATATGTTTTGCTAATCAAATTCTAATATGAAGGTGAGCAAGCCATAGCCTACCTAGATACTGAGCTATTGTCAAGATGTTCCTAACTGGATGCTTGCATCAAGTTCCAAGTTCTTGCGGAGAATCGTAGCTATGGAGGGTGAAGCGTTGCCTTCTCTTGCCTCCTTGTTTATCTCCTTGTTTCAGAATCCTACTTTCTATATTTTGGCGTTTTTATTTAGCCCCCTTATGAGACAAGGTATTTAAATCCTAAATGGAATAGGATTGCAGAATTTTGTTCGGTATCGTTCGCTACAGTGAAGACATTTTCTGCTGCAGCAATTTCGTTACGGTGAAAGACAGTCTGCCATGGAGGCCTTTGCTTGGGCCCACCCGATTATTAATTTAGCCCATTTTAAAATGCATGTCTCATAATTTTTTAATTCTGGGGATTTCGTTCTAGCTTGCAAAAATTTTTAAGTTCACCCGTGCTTAGGTTTTCAGGGTACTATAACAATCAAATGTGTCGTTACAAAAAGTGTGAAGGCCCTTAGAAATGTTGATTGAACTTTTTGCCTTTCATTAAAATACATCGCAATAGACAATATTATCATTTACTATTTTTACATAATCATTATTTTTAATTATTTTATGACTTTAGGTTACGACCTGAATGGCCGTGATTGGCACCCACACTAACCCCTCGGTGGGTGAACTAATAATTCCAAAAAACTACCCCGTCATCAACCATTCAGGAGGAAATAACACTTGCAATATCCGAAAATTGTAATAACTAAATAAACCAAAACAACAAAATCTTTCCAAGATTCGAAAGTCATTGCACTTCAACGTCTAACTATAATTTAGGAATATTTAACTAAACAAAAAGAAATGCTGAAATGTCTGAAGGAGAGATATCTTTATTGAAGGAGTGGAACTGCCCGCTATCAGGCTCTCTCACCTTTCAAGAACCTTCTACTATTTAAAGGTGAAGAGGAGAGGAGCTTCCTAGATCGTATTCTGCACTCAGAAAAGAAGTGCAGGAGTAGGTTCTGTACAAAACACGGTACTGTTAGGCATCATCGGCTGACCTTACATAATAAGATATAAGCATGGCAACAACAATATATAACCAGTCCCAAACATCATAACTAAGTACAACAGACATTTCAAGTACACTAGCTTTGCATAGGTGACAATCGGCCTACACACTGGATTGGGCCTTTTGCTGCAGCAGTTACTTGACCACTACAGTGGTCTTGCCGCAACAGAACTACTCGAGGTAGTAACTCGACTTAATTGCACCTCCATCAGTTCATAGTTTTAGTAGTTTACACACTTTATATTTTATTCAGATATAACACAAGTTTTGACATCAACTAATTACAGCTCATCATAACATGCAGTTTAAAGCATTTCATCACAAAAAGGATCAGCTCAAAATCCATAGTCATTAATCTGAATAACAATTAGGATCTTTTCCACTTTCCTCGCTCAAGTTACAATTACAGAATCACAATTCACATAATCATTCCATGAGTTTCATAAATTACACACACATCATAAAATAGAATAAATGGTGACATGTCGAGCACACGCCTCCGCCATATCATCATAAATACTCCATCATCAATATCAATGTAAGCACATGCTAGAGGGTCTTATTTTTGCCCTTTCAGTCATGACCTGCAGGGGACTCTAGAAATCCATGTATTGTATCGGCGTGGTACCTCTCCCACTCATATGCTCATCCGAATGCTTCCCTCGGACACAAGCCATTCAATCAATATTGCTCGTTCGGATGCTCTCCTTGGGCACGAGCCTCTCATCTTAGGATATTATTACTATCCTTAACTATTCTCGTTCAACTGAATATACAGGGTAAATTCTTTAAACACTCAGGAGTTTACAATCTACTCCCTCTCTTGCGTAAATACAAACCATCAAACATCTCAATAGTAATGCAAAGGAACTTCACTTAACCATTCAACACAATTTCATAACAGTTCACATACCACATCATATCTACATTACTTCTATAGTTCATTCAATAGTAAGGCTTCATAACAAGCAAGTCTGCAGACCAATCATATATCATCATCACAACAAATATATATGCCATTAAATAGAGTCTATTTCCCTAACCTTCCTCGATTTTTGGGTATGAAAATCAGCTACTCCGCAGGAGCCTTGCCCTTTCTCAATGCCTCAGAAAGTTCAAAATCTACAACAGTAATATAGAGTAATTTCATTATTTACTCTTCCAATAAGGTCTTACAAGTTCAAACCCTTTCCTTCAGGGAACTTTCAAAAGGAAAATCCCAATTCCACCTAGTCCTCGGTTCCAATTCTTGTGTAACCCACGTTCTCAAGCAGGTAAACCTCGGGGAATAATCAACACTCCTCAAACTTCTAATTGAACCACCCTATTAACTCCCCATGATCTAGCCCTAGTCTGTCAACCTAGGGTTACTTAGCATTACAATACACCTTTAAAAGACACCCTATGACCCTAGGGTGTTGAGAAATTGAATGGGGAAGGGATTTACTAGAGACTTACCTAAGGGAAGAAGTTCAACGGCACTAGGGAGAAATTGCGTACAGACCTTCAACCTTCTAGTTTTGGAAATAATTGGGTATAACCCTAGAAATCCCACTAAAACCCACTTTCCGATTTTCGTCGTTTGCTGCAACGGTCACATTTTCACTGCAGAAAACCCGCTATAGTGGTCAGGAAACCGCTATAGCGGATTCGGCGGTTATTTCCCCAATCTGCTATGGCCGGACTTCGACCGTAACCACGGTCTCGCTGCAGCGGAAAATCTACTGCTATAGCAGTCCCCCAAAACCAGTAGCTCCCCCAAAAGACTTCTCTTAACGCTTAGCTCAATTCACATTAATTCTCCTCAAATTTCCCCTTTTTGAGAGTCCTAAGTCCATTTCCCTTATAATGATATTATTACATCAGACACCTATTAAAACATTATTCATTCCCGAACAGTCTATACAAAAACAAGGAAGAGAACATACCAAATTCCATAAATAATTGAGGATATTTGATCATCACATCGGCCTCGGTCTCCCAAGTGGTTTTCTCTACATGAAGATTCTTTCACTGGATCTTTACCGTCGCAATTTTCTTTGATCTTAGCTTGAGGACCTCCCTAACCAATATTGCCACCGGCTCTTCCTCATAGGATAAGTTCTCATCTAGTAGCATGAATCCCATTTGATAATATACGATCCATCCCCATGGTACTTCTTCAACATGGAAACGTTGAAGATTGGATGTACTCCTGATTGTCCTGGTAGTAAAGTCAGCTTATAAGCTACCTCTCCACTCGTCGGAGGATCTCAAGCAGTCCAATATCCCTCGAGATAAGCTTTCCCCATTTACCGAACCTCATCACCCCCTTCATGGAGATACTTTGAGCAGAACTTGTTCTCCCTCCATAAACTCCATATCTCGCATGTCTGCATACTATTTTTTCCTACTTTGAGCGGCCACCAGATGCTCTTAGATTACCAAAAACTTTTCTAAAGATCCTTTTAACATGTCAGTTCCGTAGGGCCTCACCTCAAAAGCATCAAACCACTCGATTGGAGACCTGCATTTCCTCCTGTACAGAGCTTCAAATGGCACCATGCCAATGCTCGAGTGATATCTGTTGTTGTAGGCAAACTCTATTAAGGGTAGAAACTTATCCCAATGGTCCTCAAAATCTATAACACAAGCTCGGAGCATGTTCTCTAATACCTGGATGGTCTTTTCTAGTTGTTCATCTGTCTGAGGGTGGAAAGTTATGCTCAAGTCCAACCTGGTGCACAACTTTGCCTGCAAGATCCTCCAAATATGAGAGGTGAACTAGGTACCCCTATTAGACACAAGCGACAACAGCACCCCTTGCAACCAAATCACTTTCTTCACATACAGCTTGGCCAACTTCGGCATTATAAGTCACTTAGATAGGCAAAAAGAGAGCAGACTTTGTCAATCTATACATAATGACCCAAATGGAGTCAAACTTCCCTAATGTCTTTGGAAGACCAACTACGAAGTCCATTGCTATTCTCTCCTATTTTCGCTCGGGGATAGGCATCCTCTGAAGTATTCCCTAGGCTTTTGGTGTTCCACCTGCTGGCAATTCAAACACTGGGCAATATGCTCTACAATATCTCTCTTTCTCCTGCCCCACCAATAATGCTGCTTCATATCATGGTACATTTTGATGGCTCCGGGTGAATGGAGTTTCTTGAGTTGTGAGTTTCTGTTAAAAGAGTCTTAATTAGTTTATCGACTCTGGGAGCACACACACACCCCTTTATACTCAGGACCCAATTTTCATCTAGCTCTGCTTTCTTCGCTTCTCCCCGCAAGACCTTATCTCAGATTTTACCCAACTTCTCATCCTCAAACTGTCTTGCCTTTGTTCCTCCAACATAAATAACTTAGCCTCCATGCTAGCTAATATCCCACCTATTTCAATCAAAGATAGCCTCACCAAACTATTTGCCAGTTTCTAAACTTTTCTGGCTATTGGTTGCTGAGTAACTTCCAAGCAAGCTAGACTACCCATACTCACTACCTTCTGACTCAACGCATCAGCCACTACATTAGCCTTTCTGGGATGGTATAAGATGGTGACGCCATAGTCCTTGAGTAGTTCCATCCACCATCTCTGTCTCAAATTGAGATCCTTTTGAGAAAACACATATTGTAGGCTGCGATAATCTGTGAATACCCAGCAATGAGCCCCATATAGTGCCTCCAGATTTTTCAAGGCGAACACCACTACTGCTAGCTCTAGAACATGTGGGGGGTAATTCGTTTCATGTACCTTCAACTACCTTGAAGCATAAGCAATGACCTGTCCTTCCTGTATTAACACAACACCCAACCCAGACTGTGAGACATCACAATAAACAATGAAATTTTTACCTTCCACTAGTAATTCTAGGATAGATGTTTTGGTTCACAGAGTTTTGAGGTTCTGAAAACTTTCTTCACACTCCTGAGACCACTAGAAAGGTACATCCTTCTGGGCCAACTTTGTTAGCACCTAACCAATGGATGCAAAACCCTTCATGAACCGATGGCAATAACTGGCCAATCCTATGAAACTTCAAATTTCAGTCACAGTACTAGGCCTAGCCCAGTTTCTAACCGCCTCCACCCTTTTTGGATCCACTTTGATTCCCTCCTTGAAGACCATATGCCCCAGAAAAGGCACCAACTCCAACCAAAACTCACACTTAGAGAATTTGACATACAGCTACTTCTCCTTCAGCAACTCAACACTATTCTTAGATAATTCTCATGCTCCTACTTGGTCTTAGAATATACTAAGATATCATTAATAAAAACAATCACAAAGGAGTCTAACTAAGGTTTGAAGATACCATTCATCAGGCACATGAATGCAGCTGGGGCATTAGTGAGTCCGAATGACATGACTAGAAAATCATTATGCTCATACCTAGTATAGAAGGCTATTTTAGGAATATCCTCAGCCCGAATCTTCAGCTAGTGCTAACCCGATCTCAAGTCAATCTTTGAAAACACGAATTCTCCCTGTAACTGATCAATCAAATAATCTATGGGAGAGGGTACTTGTTTCTTATAGTTACCTTGTTCAACTGACAGTAATCAATGCACATCTGCATGCTATCATCCTTCTTTTTCACAAACAAGACCAGAGCGCCCCATAGAGAGACACTCATCCTAATAAACCTTTTAATAAGCAGCTCTTGCAATTGTTCCTTGAGTTCTTTCAACTCAATAGGTGCCATTCGATATGGAGAAATAGAAATGGATCGGGTCCCTGGCTCTAAATCTATACAGAAATCAATTTAATGGTCCGGCAGCATGCCGGGCAGATCTACAGGGAACACCTCTAAAAACTCACAAACTACAGGGACTGACTCTATGAAAGGACTCTCGAAACTAGTATCCCGAATATGTGCTAGATACACTGAACAATCCCACTCTATCAACTTATGAGCACAAATATAAGAGATGAGTTTCTTAGGAACAGGGCTACAATTCCCTTTCAACTCCAACCTGGATGACCCTGGGCCTGATATAATGACGGTCTTAGCATGGCAATCTAGAATGGCATGATAAGGGGATAACTAGCTCATTCCCAGAATCACATCAAAATTAACCATGTCCAAGATCACTAAGTTTACCAGAGTGTCAAACCCCATGAAATCAACAATACAATCACGAACAACCCTATCCACCATCACAAAATCCCCAACAGGAGTAGACACATGGATAGGAGTATCAAGCACATAATAAACAAGATCCAAACCCAATGCAAAATTAGTAGACACATAGAAAAATGTAGAACCAAATCAAACAACACAATAGCCATTTTATCGGACACGAAGATCATACCTGTAATAAGAACGTTTGAAGCCTCTTCCTCGGGCCTACAAGGAAAAGCATAAAAGTAGGCCTAGTTACCTGCCTGTGAACCGCAGCAATTGGGTTGTGCCACCCCTCTACCTAATTGGGTGCCACCCCTACCCACCTGAGCACCACCTCTGACGGTTGGCTGACTACCTCGCCCAAGATGTGGATGATCTCTGTTGAATGCATTACCTCCTCTTCAGGTAGGGGTCGAAGCTCGGGGAGCTAGGACACCACCGGTGAATATATCCATACTCCCCACACTCGTGGCATACCTTCTCTATCACTAGAATCTGAACTAGAACGACAGGAATAAGACGTTCCCTATAGTCTGAGCAAATAAGCTAAGTATCCGCAACTGTACCTACAGGTAGGGGAGTATTTTCTGATGAGCCTCCGGCTGAAACCTGTATAGCCCACTGAATAGGACTCCCAGAGAAACCCAACGGTACTGGAGTCCTAGCAACAGGGCCACTGTAGGAACCCATCCTCTCGGTATTCTTTTTATACTCCTCCTATTTCATGCCCTCTATATTCTTCATGTATTCTACCACCTCCTGAAAAGTTTTACCTAAGGAGGCCATTTGGAGAGCTGATTACTGCAGACCCAAATTCAGGCCTTTAATAAACCTAATCCTCTCTTCCTCTGTGGGCAGTAGGGATAAAGCATATCTTGATAGTGAATGGAGTCGATCCTCTTAGCCTACAACAGAAAAGCTTCCCTACTCGATGGTGGTGAACTCATCCCATCTCCTATCTCTCAAGGTACGGGGTACATATTTCTCCAGAAATGTGGAGTAGAACTGGGTCCAAGTCAATAGTAGTGGCCATGCTGATGTACACTTTATAAAATCCCTCCACCAAAACTTTGCATAAACCATCAACTGAAAGGTGAAAAACTCCACACCATACTTCTCCATCGCCCCCATCTTATGGAGCCTCTCGTGGAAGTCTATAATAAAGTCAGAGGAGTCCTCTACCCCAGTCCCATAAAAAGCGGGAGGCTTCATCTTGGTGATCCTCTAGAACAAATCATGCTCCTCCCCTATCATCACAGACCCAACCACTAGCCTAGGGAATATAACTACCTTGGACACATCATCAATGCAAGGAGAGGAAAAAGATACTTACAAAGAGTTGTTTATTGATAAGAAAGAAAACTAGAGAACATAAAGAGGTTTGGGCAATTTGTAAGTGAGTGTAGTGTTTTCCGAATGCCCTTCTTAATACAAGGTGAAGGTCTTAAATAGACGTCAATATGATGAGTCAACTAATTACTCCTGCTATCTATTTACATGTGTCCACACGTGGCATATTTAATTTTACATGGATCTATTTAAAAGATGTCTTCATCTTCTTGAAACATGATTTCCTTGAAATTTGATATTTGTCCTGATGTGACCTTGGAATTTGATGAAGATTCGTCTTCATATGCATGGGAGTCTATAGAGATTCTATTTTATCCTGATGTGGCTTGTCTTTTTGCTGCATTGTTTTTTGGGTGGATTCTTGAGGCGTCCACTGCTTTTGATTGTAGTAGCTTTTCATTTTTCTGAAAGGATAGTCTGGCCGCCTCCTTTAGTTGAGAAGATAAGCTTGACCTATCCCTTGCGGATCTAGCATGTCTCCATTTCTTGGTTCACTTGTATGAGAGGATGCAGTATCTAATAATTCCATTATCTGTTTTTGTTGGGTATCTTTTTCCAAATTTGACAAGGCCTGCTGGAGCCTTCTTTTTAATTCTTCCTTGGACAGTTGGGAATCCTATCGTAATGAAGAACTTGAAGTTTCCTTATCTTCCTAGGGTGTTGGTGCCCAACCTTTGATTTTGATGGTCTTACTCAGATATTTAATCCTTTCAATTTCATGAATATTAAAGGACCAGCTGATAATATATGAAATTCTTTTTTGCAATAAAAAACATACACAATTTAATATTTTCTAGTAGGGTAGAAATATTCAGCTCTACCTGAAATTTTTCTAACTGTGTTTGAAAATGTTTTGACAATACCTGTTTATTTCCTCCGAATTGGTTCCACCATTCGTAAAACCATCTGGGAATGATGGCGCTTTTCATTTCTTCTGAATACTTGACAAACCAAGAGTGAGTGTTGGGCCTTAGATACATAAAGTTATACCAGGCTGCCTTATAATCATACCAGTTGTATGTTTGGGGTCTATGGGTTCTTGATAGGGGAATGGGTGTATGCAGATGATCTACAAACCATTCAAACAGACTTAAAATTCTTTTAATTGTGAACTTCGAGTATTGAATACTGTCAGGATTATCCAGACATTTTAATTTATGCTCAATTTTTACTAAATCAGTGTCTGTTAAAATGAACTCATAATACCTTCGGGTTTTAAGGGGATCATCTGTCTCCATATAATTCCAATTTGTGTAGCAGGGTTTTAGTAACTCAGGTACTCCAAAACCTTCATATTTTTTATCGAGGGCCATGATCGGCAATACCTGTAAAACTGTTAGCTCAAACTGCTGTTTATTTGGAATATTTTTCTCCATTTTCTTTTCAGGAGTTGCTGGCAGAACTACCTGAGAGTGTGTCTCTGGTAGCTTCATTTCATAACTGTCCTTGGTTTGGATAGAGATAGTTTTGTTGCCTGATGAAGAGTCTCCTTTAAAAACTGATTTTAATGGTTGTAATCTGGTCTGACTGGTTATGGGTTCCTTTAATGGGGATGGAATAGTAGCTTTTGGCAAAGATGGGAATTCTGCCAAAACTGAATATTTATTTTCTGGTTTTGGTTTTTCCTCTTCTTTGAAAGGTCTTTTCATTATTTCTTCTGGTTTGAAAGGCTGAAATGGAGGCCTCAACGGCCTTATACCTGGTGTTCCGGGTCTCATTTAGTTTCCTGTAGAAATTCCCTAGTCAAAAAATCTGGGAGAGAATTATTTTCTCATTGTATAAACTCAATTTGAAAATCAAAGTTGGAAAACAAAGCCTGCCATCTGACAAATATTTGTTTAGAAACCAGATTTTTTACGTCTTTTTGTAAAACATCTTTGGCTTCTTTGCAGTCTACTCGTAGTAAAAATTCTTTATTTATTAGATCGTCTTGAAATTCCGTGATACATAGCACTATAGACAGAATTTCCTTTTTAATGGTGCTGTAATTTTTCTAAGTATTATTCCAGATTCCTGAAGTGAATCTTACTAATTGTTCAGGATTTACTAGAGAGATTTTTTGTTTAAGGATGTCACCATATCCTATGTCTGAGGCGTCAGTTTCTACTATCATAAATGCCCCTGGATGTGGTATTCCTAGGCATGGGAGTTTTTGAACTATTGATTTTATTTTTCGGACTATCTCTGTTTGTTCTAATCCCCATGGGATTGGATCCTTCTTAAGATGCTGATAAAGAGGCTTACAAACCTGTCTAATGTTTGGAATAAAATCTGCAACATAATTGAGACTTCCTAAGAATCTCTGAAGCTGAGTTTTATCAATTAAGTCATTTGGAAATTTGGATGAGAACTCTATGGCTCTACAAATGGGTTTATAGGTTCCTTGATATAAGTCATGACCAAGGAATCTAATAGCAGTCTAGAATAACTTAATTTTTTTAGCGCTTACTACTAATCCGTTTTGCTTAACAACTTTTAAAAAGGTTTGGATATGTTTGAAGTGTTGATCAATATCTTCTGAGTATATTAAAACATCATCTATGTAGACTATAGAAATATGACTATGTGGACTAAATATGTTGTTCATTATATTCTGAAATTCAGACAGTGCATTTTTTAATCCGAATGGCATTACATTCCATTCATATTGTCCGAAAGGTACATTAAAATCTGTTTTATATTTCTCTTTTTCTGCTATCTGTATTTGCCAAAATTCGGATTTCATATCGAACTTATTATAAATGTTAGCTTTATAAGTTCTTTTAAGATCTCTTTTATTGGGTATTGGATACCTGATCCATTTTAAAACTTTGTTAAGGGGCTTATAATTAATGACTAGCCTTGGGGCCCCTCTCTCTTTTTCCGCCCTATTATTGACATAGAATGCTAAACAACTCCATGGTGACTTGGAGGGTCTAATAATCTTTTTATCAAGTAAATCATTGATTTCTTTCTTATAATATTCCATTAACTCCTGATTCATTTGAATAGGTCTTGCCCTAGTAGGGATATTCTTTTCGTTGAATCCCTCAATATATGGTAACTCAATAATATGGCGTTTCCTATCCCAAAAGGCATTAGGAAATTCTGAACAGACTTCTCGTTCTATGAATTCTTGTAGGCTTTTAATTTTTGCTTCTACCTTCGGATTTTTTAAAGCGGATTCAATCTGTTTAAATTTTATCTCGTCCTTTAAATAGTTTATTTGTTGGGAAAGCAGATTTATCCTAAAGATAATTTTTTCTTTTATAAATTCACTTTCTTTTTTTGACATATTATTTAGGTAGGGAAAAATGATATTTGTTCCTAGAGAAGTGGTGTGGATGCCATCTAAATCAGCGACATAGGATTTTATTTGGGTTATAAAGGGGGTGCCTAATATTATTTCTTCGTTTATATCTTTAGTTATTACAAAATCATTAGTAAAGCAGATTCCATTATTGCATATGTGTGCCTTATGGAGCTTATAATTTATTTTGAGTCTTTCACCTGTCACGGAGAATAACCGCGTTGTACTTTTTTCAAGGTACTTAGTAGAGATTATTCCTTCAATAATGCAGTTTTGGTCTGCACCTGTGTCTAATAATGCAATTTTGTGAATAGTATAATTTTTATTTATAACCAATGTGATAGGTATATGCCAGCTCTGGGCTTTAACTATTGCAATAGTTTTTACCCCTGATTTACCTTCTAGAGAGCTCCCTAGAGGCTCATCTTCTTCTTCACTTTTTTCTAATTTTGATGTTTCTCCTGGTTCGGATCGATACAATTCAGATTCTTGCATTGGTTCTAGTTCATTTAATAGTTTATTAGCAAGGGCATCTGTTTCTAGCTTGTTAAGTCTTTGCTTAACTTCTTTGACTTCTTTTTTAATATGTAATAATTCGGTTTGAAGATCTTGTACTGTTGTACTAGACCTTTTTTCTTTAAATTTATTTAGTACATTTTTCATATTAAAAGGCTCAACTGTTTCTTTGTCATGTTGTTGGTTAAGAACTATATTTTTTAATTATATTAAATATTTTATTTTAAGATCTTTATCTTCAATATGATCAATCATATCAAAGAAGATTTCCTTGTTATTATTGGTAATGACATTTACTGAGTTGCTATCACAGGTGCAGATTGCTCCCGTACATCCACAATGATCAGTTGAGTCACTATTGTCATAACTATATGTTATATTAAGCTGGTCTTCATCACTGAAACTTTCTTCAGGGGAAGAATTATTTTCATATTCATCAAGAATAGAATATAATCTATCTTTTATTTCTGGCTCAAGCTCTACATATTGATCTTATCTATCTTTTTATTAGGGACCTTACAATCCTTAGCCCTATGGCCAAATTTTCCACAATTCCAACACTTATCATTATTTCCTTGAAAACCACCTTTGTTGGCTTGTCGTTTGTGCCTTTTATATCTTTTTCTGTAATGATGGAGTTTTTCAGATTTATTTTTATAGTGCTTGTGTCTTCTTTTAATTTTCTTGGATGCCTCTTTTGAAGGGGCAGACAACTTGATGTATCCAAAATCTTGACAAAAGCTTCCTATTTCTTTTTTGGATATTTTATTATCCTTTTTAAGTTGATATTTAAGATTCATATCTGTACATAATTCAAGTCCTGTGACATTTATAAAACTTATAAGGTCGCCATAGGTTAATTGGCTATAAGGAATTTTCCCATCAAATCTATCTTTTAATTGTATTCTAACCTTTTCAGCGAATAATGTTGGTAAACCACTTATGAATTTTTCTTTCCAATAATCATGACTACAGTCTTCTCTGACCATAACCTTGTTGAGAAATACATCCTTATACCATCTAAAATCATCTAACTTTGGGCAAGATAGGTTAGATAGTATTTCTAAACTCCTGGCTTGAAAAAGTTGAGGTTCTCCTATAAAATGTTTTTCTATACTATAAATTAAGGTAGCGGTGGCGTCTTCTACGCATAGATTTTCAAAAGTTTGTCCTGTAGATTCAGTCTTAATAACTTGAGTGATGGTTGTAGCATTTGTTACACTATTTCTGTTATCTTCAGTGAGATAATTATCCCACCAATATTTTAATGTCCCTGTAAATCCAGATATAATTAGAGTGAAAGCTTGTTTATCCGTGCAGTTTTTCATTTTATAGGTCGTAATGGCCATTCCCATTTTATGTAACTTATTATATATCTGATGTTCTGCAAGTCCATCAATATTCCATTCAGCAATTTCATTTCCAGAGTGTGAAGTATGAGATAAAAATTCATTTTCTCATACTGCATATCCGGGAATGAGGGTTTATTATAATAATTCTTTTTGATGGAATATTTAGAGCTTAACTTATTAATGTCGTTATCAGACTTTTCGGATATTGTTCTTATGACCTTATCATCTTTTAATTTTGACTCATCCTTTAATTTTAATTCATTCTTTAATTTTAATTCAGCTTTTTGACTTTTCATTAATCTTTTCTATAAGATCATCTGTGATTTCAAACTTTTCTTGAAATTTGGGGAATTTATCTTTGAAAAATTCTGGTAATTTAAATATTGGATAAGTTTCTAATTTTTTATTATTGTAGGAAGGGCTAGGTTTATCTTTGAAAATTGATTTATTATCAGTCTTAAGGATCTGATTAGAGACTACATATAGTAATTGCTTAGTGTAATTGTTTTGTTGAATTAATCTATTTATATCTTTATTCGTAGGATCACCTTGGGTGTCTACTATATCAAGTTTAAAAGGTGTAGCTGTGACAATTCTACCATCTATTGGTAAACTAATTTCCTCTAGTCGGGGAATTATAGATTCAACCACCTTAGTTTTGGTATGCCATTTATTAACAATCATGCTCATTGATTCCTTTTGATCATCCAATTTTCCTATATACTCAAAACATTAAAGAACTCTATATTGCATCTCATCCTTTTCATATCGACGCACCATTTATTCCTAAAGGATAATCTTTCTTTTAATGAATATTTTTCTGCATACCATTGCCTTTTTATGCTATTTTCTGGATCTAACCATAGTTTATCTAAATATTCAAAGTCTGGTTCGAATTCCTCATCAGATCTAATCATCCATAAAGAGTCTCTTACTTCTAGCATATCACTAGCTGTGGGACTTGTTCTTTTGGTAATTCTAGGTTCATATTCAACCTTAGGAATTGTTTCAGAGAAATCTACTCCCTTTAGTTTTTTCTCTACGTCTTCAAGTGTTACCTCCTTTTCTTCTGGCGTTTTTGAAAATGAAGGTCTCGAAAAGGACATTCTTTTACTTGAAGAAGCATGACTAAAGGATTGGGATCTTAGAAATTTTGAATCTATAGATCCATCCGGAAATTGTATTACCTGCTCAATGGTTGAATTTTCTTCCTCAATTTCCGGCTCCGTTATGGAGTCAAAATGCCAATTATCCTTTACTAACACATCATCCCATTTTATGATTTTTGGGACGAAAATATTATTGTGATTGTGATTGGCTTCCATAAGCATGATAACCCCTTTGTTACTTACTATTTTTGCTTTTGGAGCTAGGGTAGTTTTCATTAGCCTGTAATATACCCTGTATATTATGGCTATTTCTCTTGTATTTTCATTGCTATTCATGTTTTTTGTTTTAACATTTAATATTAGGGTATTCATAACATGTTGATCATTAATACCTATAGAAAAATTAGGATATCAGTTAAAATATACCGGGCCATTAGCTAGGTTACTTTGTGACACTGCTGAAAATGAATCATCAAAGTTTAGTAACCTATTGTCTCTTAATAGAAGACATATAGGCACGTCTAAGCCTAATCGATACAACGGTTTAACCGCGACCTAGACAAGTCCTATGTGAAGAAACTTATAGTTTTTCCTTTATCTGTTAATGTCTTCAGCTGCTAATAGTTTAGACTTATTAATAGCGACCGTAGATTCAGAGGTTTTAATATTATAATTTTTAATAAAATTAAAGTGTCCAGTCTTATATACCTTTTCAAAACATTCCTTTGGGATATTCCAATTTTGTAAAATGCTCTCTATCTTAGCTATTTTAGTAGTTGTGGCAGAAATATTAAAGAACATAGACTATTATAAAAAACTAATACCTTCAGATACTCTGGATAATTGTTCTACAAAAATAACTAGAAAATTAATTCTTAACAATCTAATAAGGTTATATAATGAATTATGTTTTCTATGATCCGGTTGGGTAAAAATATTAATAGCTAAATCTTCATACTATCCTAGAGCCAGTCGAAATTATGTTTCTCTTAAACGGTTATTTCTGTGTCTAGTTTTGCTGATACTCTTACTCTATTTTCTTGGTTTTATTCCTTAAGTTGGGTAACCGTTTAATCACGGTGTAGACGTTGGCAAGCCTGTATTCTTCGTTGGATTAGCTCTGAAGTTTTGATACTAGAGCCGGACCCGGATGGTGTTCCCGTCACCAGACCTAAAGGAATAAGATAAAAAAAATTAGATAAGATAACCAGTAAATACTTCACAAAGAAATAACTAGACATCTAAAGTAGATATTGGCCCCAGGATAGTACTAACATTCCCACGAATACTTTGTATTATATTAGAATTTATGCTTACACATCCATTTACAGAACAAATAAAATACTACAATAGGAGAAAATGGATATGTATAAAATATCAAAGTAACTATAAAAAGAAAAGAACAGAAACATTAAAGAACATAGACTATTATAAAAAACTAATACCTTCAAATACTCTGGATAATTGTTCTAGAAAAATAACTAGAAAATTAATTCTTAACAATCTCATAAGGTTATATAATGAATTATGTTTTGTTAGTCATAATTTGTCTATACTGTCACACCCCACCTTGGGGGGTATGACGGGCACCTGGTACCTGCTAGACTCTAGACTGCTAAATGGACCAGTCTGAGCACGTCTGGTGCTTTGGCTGGCTTTGGCTCTATTTCAAGAAACAAATCGGCTATATAACGGCTGTAAATACAGCCTCCGGCCAACTGGCCTGTTGCCATCTGTACCTGTAACAACAGCTAACCAGAAACAAACTTGTAACAAGGAACCTATGCGGGCCGACAAGGCCACCATGCTGTCTAGTTATCTGTAACTCAACACAAAACTGCTGTAAAACTACGTGACCGGCAAGGTCACCACTACTGTCAAATTAAGTCCCCACACGGCCAACATAAATTGAAATACTAAACAGCTACAGCAGACTGCACGGCCCCACACGACAGGCTCAAATAACCACAGGGAATATATACAGACTGCAAGCCTCTAGGAATAACAACAGAAATGATCGGGACAGCGCCCCGACCTACCCGTACTGTACAAAAAGGAAAAGAGCGACACCTCTGGAAATCAGACTCCGGATGATAGGAGCTGAATACTCAGTAGCTGACTGGAATTACGAGGGATCGCCTCCTCGTCCGTGAGTACCTGTAGGCAAGCAATACAGCGCCCCGCTGGGCGTCAGTACCATAGGTACTGAGCATGTGAAGCAAACTGAAATATGCAACTGAAACGAATAGCACAATAACATGACATTTAAGCAAGAAGTAGCTGAGTCTATCTAGCTGAGGATAACTGGGGAGAGTTTATACATTCTGTAACTAACTGAGCATACCTGAAGACGTGTCGTCCTTCTGTCTATCAGTATCTACTAGCACATATCAACATATATAATAATACACACAATACCTGACCGACCCCCATAAGCCGGAAGGTGCCAACCAAGCAAGCAATCTATTTATCCCTACCCGGGTCTAAACCAACCAAAAACAAGTCACTCCACTCATCTGATAACTGTGAGCTCCTCCTACCAGCCCCCTTGGGTACGTAGCTCAGGCCTTGACCTCTGACAATAAACTGTGTCTGAGTCCGAAGACTCCTGCCTCTGGGCACAGGTGTGCACACAGGGTGGTCTGCCCCTGTAAATAGGGTGTGCTAGCTCTGCGCAGAGTAAACTGAACTACCCCTGCAAGCAGGGTGGTCTGGACCGTATTATCATGGTGGTCGGCCATCATCGTCCTTTAGTCAGACGGCATCGCCTAGCTGGTGGCGGTATCTGAATCTGGTATCGACACAGCTATAACCCAGGGGCGGTGGGGATGCTAAAGGGTGCCCACATGCCACAACAAGTCTCAACATACAAAACACATACACAGCAAGCATGCTCAATGCAAAATACTAACCATATTCTCTTCTTTTATCTCAAGGCCAGTTTGTATTAAATAACTGAACTATATTCTGTGTTACACTATTCCTGATTGCTGGACTAACTGCTACCTGACCTTTATATGTCTATCTGATTATATCTGGATATAGCTCAATAACATAAAATGTACCACCTACTACTGGATACAATCTCAACAGATGTAATATGTATTGCCTGATTATCTACTATTCTGATTATCGCATGATACGTAATTAATATACTAGCATGCTTGCTGGAAATTATACTAAAATCGTTCCTGTACGCTGGGTATCGGTTAATAGCCTTTATTCTATTTACTTTCTAAGCTATACTTCCTGGCTTGCCGAAAGAATAACTTTACATACCTGGTTTCTGAGTACCCGACTGACCGGTGTGATTTCCGTCGGTACTTCTGCTGTTTCTCCCAACTACATTCATATACACGTCAATTAGAACTAAATACATTAATATTCGGGAGAAATTATCACTTTTGATATATATATTTATCCCAACTTCATCCTTTCGGAAAACGATCAAAAACTCGTTATTTCTCGATAGTCCAGAAGGGATAAATGCTCACTGCAACGCTAGGAACACATTGGTACTAATTTAAAGTAATTCTATTTACTTTACCTCGGTAGCACGACGTTTCGTCGGCCAAATTTCACGAAACCAACTCCGTAGGATTGCTCTCTGCAGCTTTATACACCTGTACCTAAGCCGGAACGGAGTTTAGACCGCGTTTTGTCGCGTAATTTGAAGGAAATATATATATTTTCTCGTGGGTTTGCCTAACAATGGATACCCTCTTTTTCTTGCTGGAAAACATCTTATATGAAGATGAAAACCGACTTTTATTTTTTTATTTTTAATTTTTTTTTTCTAAATCTCTTAACCAACATGACATTAGGCTATTTATTTATTTAAAATTTACGGGGTGTAACATCCTCCACCCCTTAAGAACATTCGTCCTCGAATGATATTCTGTCTAGAGGACTGCTCAACTTACTCAACTTGTTTCTAGAAAAATTTTGGCAGAGTTTCCCTTGTATTATGGACTATCTCATAATTCCTGAAAAGCAGAAAAGCCCAAGACAGGTACTCTACACGATATAGTAACATTCATGTATAAAACTGTCTATAATCAACCGCCTGCTTTCATATATGAAGTATAAGCATTAATAAGGAAAATAGTTCTAACATACCTCCTGTTTGCCTATGCCTGGAAAAAGTGGGGATATCTGGCTTTCATGTCCTCTTCAGCTTCCCAGGTCATTTCTTCTCGGTTCCTGTTACACCACAATACTTTGACAGATGCAATATCTTTAGTTCTCAATCTACGGATCTGTCTGTCTAAGATAGCTACTGGAACCTCTTCGTATGCTAACTCTTCGGTGACCTGGACATCCTGAACTGGAACAACTGTGGAAGGGTCTCCTACAAATTTCCTCAACATAGATACATGGAATACTGGGTGAACAGATGCTAACTCCGGAGGCAAGTTCAATTCGTATGCAACTCGGCCTATTCTCCGCCGAATTTGATATGGCCCAATGAATCTCGGGCTAAGCTTTCCTTTCTTACCAAATCTCATCACCCCTTTCATCGGAGACACCTTCAGGTATACCCAGTCATTTACCGCAAATTCTTGATTTCTACGCCGCATATCTGCATACGACTTCTGGCGGCTCTGAGCAGTAAGCAGGCGTTCTCTGATAGGCTTTACCTTCTCCTCTGACTGTTGAATGATGTCTGGCCCAATCAACGCTGATTCTCCCACTTCAAACCAGCCCACCGGCGATCTACATTTTCGCCCGTATAATGCTTCAAAGGGCGCCATCTGGATAGCTGAATGATAACTGTTATTATAGGCAAATTCAATCAACGACAGATGTTCATCCCAGCTACCCCCAAAATCTAGTACACACGCTCGTAGCATATCTTCGAGCGTTTGGATAGTCCGCTCAGCCTGTCCATCTGTCTGAGGGTGGAATGATGTGCTCAAATTATTCTGCGTTCCCAAACCCCTCTGGAACGACTGCTAGAATCTAGCTGTAAACTGTGCTCCCCTATCTGAAATCATGGATACCGGCACTCCATGTAGCCTAACTATTTCTCTGATATATAACTCGGCATAATCCTCGGCTGAGAAGGTAACTTTCACGGGCAGGAAATGAGCTGATTTTGTCAGCCTGTCCACTATTACCCAAATGGAATCATTTCTGCGTTTGGTACGGGGTAATCCTGTTACAAAATCCATATTTATTGCTTCCCATTTCCATATAGGCACAGCTATATCCTGCGTCAGACCGCCCGGTTTTTGGTGCTCTGCTTTCACCTGCTGGCAGTTAGGACATCTAGATACAAATTCAGCTATTTCAGATTTCATACCTGGCCACCAGTAAATGTCTTTGATATCGTGGTACATTTTCGTTGCTCCTGGATGGAGGGAATAACGAGCGTAATGTACCTCATGCATGATCTGCTGGCAAAGCCCTGGTACGTTCGGGACACACAGACGGCCCTTACAACGTAGCACTTCATTTTAAGTCACTTGGAAATCTGACTCCTTACCTTTCTGAATTCTATCTCTGAGCTGGACTAAGTCAGGGTCCTCGTACTGCCATTCTTTTACCTCTGTAACTAGTGATGACTTGGCGAAATTCTGAATTACCGCTCTGTTATTTTTTGTCTCCACTACTCGAACGGCTAAACCAGCTAGTTGATGAATTTCCTTGGCTAATTCCCGCTTCTCGGGCCGCAAATACGCCAAACTCCCCATTGACTTACGGCTCAGGGCATCTGCTACTACATTAGCTTTTCCTGGGTGATAGAGAATATTTACATCATAGTCTTTCAACAATTCTAACCAGCGACGTTGCTGCAGATTTAAGTCCCTCTGTGTGAAAATGTATTGCAGACTTTTATGATCTGTAAAAATGTCTACATGGATGCCATACAGATAATGCCTCCAAATTTTTAGAGCGTGGATCACTGCAGCCAGTTCCAGGTCATGGGTTGGATAGTTCTTTTCGTGTTTCCTCAACTGTCTGGAAGCATAAGCAATCACCTTACCATGTTGCATTAACATACAACCCAGTCCCAAACCTGAAGCGTCGCAATACACCGCATACCCATCTGTTCCCTCTGGCAATGCTAGTACTGGGGCGGAGGTCAATCTGTCTTTCAATTCTTGAAAACTCTACTCGCAGGCCTCCGTCCACTGAAATTTCGCTGCTTTCTGTGTTAGCTTTGTCAGAGGTGCTGCTATAGTGGAGAATCCTTCGACAAATCTCCGATAATATCCTGCTAAACCTAAGAAACTGTGAACCCCGGTCGGAGTGGTAGGTCTGGGACATGTCTTGACCGCCTCTATTTTCTGTGTGTCTACATGTATACCAGCATCCGACACGATGTGCCCTAAAAAGGCAATTGAGTTCAGCCAGAACTCACACTTAGAAAATTTGGCGTACAGCTGACGTTCTCTATGGATCTGGAGTACTGTTCGTAAATGGTTCTAGTGATCTGTCTCTGAACGAGAATATACAAGAATATCATCGATAAATACTATCACGAACAGATCCAAATACGGTCTGAATATGCTATTCATCAGGTCCATAAACACTGCGGGAGCATTCGTCAGTCCAAAAGACATAATTAGAAATTCAAAGTGACCATACCTGGTCCTGAAAGCAGTCTTTGGAATGTCCCTCTCCCGAACTCGGACCTGGTGGTATCCGGACCTCAGATCTATCTTAGAGAAACATTTGGCCCCCTGCAACTGGTCAAACAAATCATCTATTCTGGGGAGCGGGTATTTGTTTTTAACTGTTACCTTATTCAGCTGTCGGTAGTCCACACACATACGGAGTGAGCCATCTTTCTTTCTTACAAACAGAACTGGCGCACCCCACGGGGAAGTACTAGGCCTAATAAAACCTTTGTCGAGCAAATCTTTTAACTGCTCTTTCAACTCTCTAAGCTCAGCTGGTGCCATGCGATACGGGGGAATGGATATAGGTTGAGTCCCTGGCAACAAGTCAATCGCAAAATCTATCTCCCTTTCGGGAGGGATACCAGGCAACTCATCTGGAAATACGTCAGGGAATTCATTGACTATTGGAACAGACTGAAGAGTCGGAGGTTCCACCCGAACGTCCTGGACTCTAACTAGGTGGCAAATACATCCCTTTGCTATTAATTTTCTTGCCTTAAGGTAGGAAATAAACCTACCTTTCGGCGTAGGCGTACTCCCTTTCCACTCTCGCACTGCTTCCCCCGGAAAGTGAAATCAGACCGTCTTGGTCCAGCATTCTAAGTTGGCATAGCATGGCATCGAAGTCGACCATCTCAAGTTCTATTAAGTCTACTGTGGTCTGGCGATCAGCAATCTCTACCGTACACCCTTGGTAAACTCTTTTAGCTGTAATCGAGTCACCAACCGGTGTAAGCACTGAAAAGGGCTGCTGAAGCAATTCTGATTCGATGCCCAACTTTCGGGCCACAAATGGTGTAATATATGACAAGGTAGACCCTAGATCAATCAATACATAAACAGGGCATGAACAAATAGTCAATATACCTGTGACCACGTCGGGAGATGCCTCTGAATCCTGCCTCCCTGGTAATGCATAGGTACGGCTGGGGCCTGCACCTGAGCCAGAGGCTCCTGGTCTACCTCGGCCCCTATTTCCTGAACCTGGGGGTCTGCACCCTACTGAGGCTGCTGGAACTCGTGGCCCTGCTGACGCTCTATCCAGATCATCCTGAGTACCCTGTCCCCTGGCTGGACAATCTCTCATTAAATGCCCTTCCTATCCACAGTAATAGCACCCTGGGAAGCCTTGCTTGCAGGCTCCAGAATGTAGTCGGTGGCATATAGGACAAGGGGTAGATGCAAATCTACTATGTTCTACTATCCGCTGCTGAGGTGAGGCTACTGTCCGTGAACTACTACCGGACTCTGACTGACTCTGGCGAATAAACCTGCCCCTCTGCTGCTGTACCGGTGGTAAAGATCTGGGTGGCCTATCTGAAAACTGTGGTCTCGGCCCCCTAGGAATTTCCCTCTGAACCTCGGCGGGTCTGCTCCTACGGCGCTGCTCTGAAGTCGCCTGTCTGTCACCCCGCTGTCGCTGCCTCAGGCCCTCAATTGTCTGTACGAAGGCCTGTACCCTGGCTATGTCCATATCCTCTCTCAAAGTAGCTGTCATGCATGTCTTTATGTACTCTGGGTTCAGGTCCATAATAAAGCAGTGGACTCTGGACGACATGGTGTCCACAAATGCTGGAGCATAGCGGGCTAAGGAGTCGAATTGTAAGGAATATTCACTAACGCTCCTAGCCCCCTGCTCTAAATGTAAGAACTGGTCCATCCGGGCCTATCTGACCTCCTGGGGTAAGTAGTGATCCAGGAAGGCCTCTAAAAAGCTAGACCAAATAGGAGGGGCTGCATCTCTTCCCCGAGACCTCTCCCAACTTTCGTACCACAAAACAGCAATATCCCGCAATCGGAACACTGCTAACTCAACTGATTCTGCTGGGGTTACGTGCATGACTCTAAAGATCCTCTGTATCTGGTCCAAAAAGTCCTTAGGGTCCTCCGCTGAATCCGATCCAGTAAACTGAGGGGGTCCCAACGCCAAGAATTCTCTAACCCTGGAACTACCTGGCCCCCCTAGGGATTCTGCTGCCGTAGGTGCTGCTGGCTGACGCTGAGCAGCTAGCATCTGAGTCAACATAACCACCGCACTACGTAGCTCCTAATTAGATGAAATGGGTGCAGGAGCTGTGGGAGGCGGTGCTGCCTCGAATGGTGTCTGGCGAGGCGGAGACTGCTGGGAGGGCCGAGATGACGCCTCCGTATTGCTCTCAGACTGGGCGGAATCTGGCTGTAACTGAGGCATCCTACTGGTTCCTTCACCCACTGCTGTATCCAATCTCCTACCTGTAGCTGGGTGCCACTGGTCTGCCATAATATCTGTAAGCAAAGAGGGTGGTGCGTTTCAAAAGTCAACTCTATATTGTACCGCTCTATAGCACGATTGAATAAGAAAGAAGAGTGACAATCCTAACATGCCTCGCAGCTTCCTGCCTATAGTATATGGTGCACAACACATCCATAGACAAGACTCTACTTAGCACGGCTTGCAGACTCCCTGAGACACGAACTGCTCTGATACCAAGTTTGTCACACCCCACATTGGGGGGTATGACGGGCACCTAGTGCCTGCTAGACTCTAGACTGCTAAATGGACCAGCCTGAGCATGTCTGGTACTTTGGCTGGCTTTAGCTCTATTTCAAGAAACAAATCGGCTATATAACGGCTGTAAATACAGCCTCCGGCCAACTGGCCTGTTGCCATCTGTACCTGTAACAACAGCTAACCAGAAACAAACTTGTAACAAGGAACCTATGCGGGCCGATAAGGCCACCATGCTGTCTAGTTATCTGTAACTCAACACAAAACTGCTGTAAAACTACGTGACCGGCAAGGTCACCAATACTGTCAAATTAAGGCCCCACACGGCCAACATAAACTGAAATACTAAACAGCTACAGCAGACTGCACGGCCCCACATGACCAGCTCAAATAACCACAAGGAATATATACAGACTGCAAGCCTCTAGGAATAACAACAGAAATGATCGGGACAGGGCCCCGACCTACCCGTACTGTACAAAAAGGAAAAGAGCGACACCTCTGGAAATCAGACTCCGGATGATAGGAGCTGAATACTCAGTAGCTGACTGGAATTACAAGGGATCGCCTCCTCGTCTGTGAGTACCTGTAGGCAAGCAATACAGCGCCCCGCTGGGCGTCAGTACCACAGGTACTGAGCATGTAAAGCAAACTGAAATATGCAACTGAAACGAATAGCACAATAACATGACATTTAAGCAAGAAGTAGCTGAGTCTATCTAGCTGAGGATAACTGGGGAGAGTTTATACATTCTGTAACTAACTGAGCGTACCTGAAGACGTGTCGTCCTTCTGTCTATCAGTATCTACTAGCACATATCAGCATATATAATAATACACACAATACCTGACCGACCCCCATAAGCCGGAAGGTGCCAACCAAGCAAGCAATCTATTTACCCCTACCCAGGTCTAAACCAACCAAAAACAAGTCACTCCACTCATCTGATAACTGTGAGCTCCTCCTACCGGCCCCCTTGGGTACGTAGCTCAGGCCTTGCCCTCTGACAATAAACTGTGTCTGAGTCCGAAGACTCCTGCCTCTAGGCACAGGTGTGCACACAGGGTGGTCTGCCCTTGTAAATAGGGTGTGCTAGCTCTGCGCAGAGTAAACTAAACTACCCCTGCAAGCAGGGTGGTCTGGACCGTATTATCATGGTGGTCGGCCATCATCGTCCTTTAGTCGGACGGCATCGCCCAGCTGGTGGCGGTATCTGAATCTGGTATCGACACAGCTATAACCCAGGGGCGGTGGGGATGCTAAAGGGTGCCCACATGCCACAACAAGTCTCAACATACAAAACACATACACAGCAAGCATGCTCAATGCAAAATACTAACCATATTCTCTTCTTGTATCTCAAGGCCAGTTTGTATTAAATAACTGAACTATATTCTGTGTTACACTATTCCTGATTGCTGGACTAACTGCTACCTGACCTTTATCTGTCTATCTGATTATATCTGGATATAGCTCAATAGCATAAAATGTACCACCTACTACTGGATACAATCTCAACAGATGTAATATGTATTGCCTGATTATCTACTATTCTGATTATCGCATGATACGTAATTAATATACTAGCATGCTTGCTGGAAATTATACTAAAATCGTTCCTGTACGCTGGGTATCGGTTAATAGCCTTTATTCTATTTACTTTCTAAGCTATACTTCTTGGCTTGCCGAAAGAATAACTTTACATACCTGGTTTCTGAGTACCCGACTGACCGGTGTGATTTCCGTCGGTACTTCTGCTGTTTCTCCCAACTACATTCATATACACGTCAATTAGAACTAAATACATTAATATTCGGGAGAAATTATCACTTTTGATATATATATTTATCCCAACTTCAACCTTTCGAAAAATGATCAAAAACTCGTTATTTCTCGATAGTCCAGAAGGGATAAATGCTCACTGCAACGCTAGGAACACATTGGTACTAATTTAAAGTAATTCTATTTACTCTACCTCGGTAGCACGACCTTTCGTCGGTCAAATTTCACGAAACCAACTCCGTAGGATTGCTCTCTGCAGCTTTATACACCTGTACCTAAGCCGGAACGGAGTTTAGACCGCGTTTTATCGCGTAATTGGAAGGAAATATATATATTTTCTTGTGGGTTTGCCTACCAATGGCTACCCTCTGTTTCTTGCTGGAAAACATCTTATATGAAGATGAAAACCGACTTTTATTTTTTTGATTTTTAATTTTTTTTTTTAAATCCCTTAACCAACATGACATTAGGCTATTTATTTATTTAAAATTTACGGGGTGTAACATATACAAAGAAGACAATTAGATAATATATTAATTATTCAGTCAAAACTATCTGCACATTTTTAATGAATATCTCTAAAAATCAGAACATAATAATTAGTATTAATATTTCTGCCACAACTACTAAAATAGCTAAGATAGAGAGCATTTTACAAAATTGAAATATCCCAAAGGAACGTTTTGAAAAGGTATATAAGACTGGACACTTTAATTTTATTAAAAATTATAATATTAAAACAACTAAATATACGTTCGCTATTAATAAGTCTATTGAGACTATTAAACTATTAGCAGCTGAAGACATTAACAGATATAAGAAAAACTATAAGTTTCTTCACATAGGACTTGTCCAGGTCGCGGTTAAACTGTTTTATCGATTAGTCTTAGACGTGCCTATATGTCTTCTATTAAGAGACAATAGGTTACTAAACTTTGATGATTTATTATTAGCAGTATTACAAAGTAACCTATCTAATGACCCGGTATATTTTAATTGTTATCCTAATTTTTCTATAGATATTAATGATCAAAATGTTATGGATACTCTAACATTAAATGTTAAAACAAAAAACATGAATAGCAAAGATAATACAAGAGAAATAGCCATAATATACAGGGTATATTACAGGCTAATGAAAACTATCCTAACTCCAAAAGCAAAAATAGTAAGTAACAAAAGGGTTACCATGCTTACTTGGTGCTAGACATGGCTCCCAAAAACATGCATATATGCTCATATGTAAATCAATAACATCATGCATAAAGATTCATTAGCTAAAATATGACATTCATTATTCATTAATCTCCTTAAAACATGATTAGCCAAGAATACTCTTTAATTGGCCAACATCATAAATCAAAAAATCATGAAATCCATTTCATAAGCTGTAAATCATTCTTCATCATGTGGATATTTCCCAATACCTTATAATGCTTTACAATCCTCAATTCATTCGAAATCATGCTTATAAACATTGGGTATCTTCAAAACACGCTTTCCATCATCAATAGTTCATGAATCATGAAGCCCATGTATACTTTAAATCATGAATATCACTTATAAATAATCAAATGGTATTGGGACTTTGAATAATTTCATATTTCAAACCATAAATCATGTTGGATTCATAAATATTAACAATTAGAGAGAAGATTACAAATCGATTCATCATAGGTCATGCATAATTAGGCTTAATGGAATATAAATTGAAATTGATAATTCTATAAGTAAGATAAATTGTAGAATCTAATCAAAATTCATAAATTATGATGAAACTCATAAATCATCAAAGCCCATTAGCAATTCATAAAATTTTCACAGGAATTTAATTTAAAACACCAATTAGATTTTAATAGATTTTCACAAACTATTAGGGAATGGTCATGGGTGTGAATGGAACACCCATTCGTAAACCTACATACATGGGTAAGATGAGAATCTAAAATTCTTGAATGCTCAAGAAGGAATTGATGGGGAAGAGCTTAAAGAATAACTTAATCTCTCCAAAAAATTTCTCTCAATCTTCATGCATAGGAATGATCTATGCAATAGGGACTTAACCTATTTTAAAATGCTCAGAATATTGCATGAAACAACATAGTTAAGGGCCTTATAGAATGGAAAATTCATAAATGCCCCATGTCAAACTCTACGAGATCAGCTGGAATTGAACGAGGAAAGTGGAAAAGATCCTAAGTGTGATTTCGATTAATGATTATTGATGTTGAGCTGATTCTTTTTGTGATGAAATGCTTTATACTGCATGTTATGATGAGATGTTATTAATAGATGTCAAAATTTGTGTTATATTTGAATAAAATATAAAGTGTGTGAACTGCAGAGAATTGTGAATTGATGAAGGTACAGCTAAGTTGAGTTACTACCTCGAGTAGTACCACTGCAACAAAACTTATTCCGCTACAGTGAGACCTCTGTAGCAGTTAAATAACTGCTACAGCGAAAGGCCCAATTCAGTGAGTAGGTCGATTGTCACCTGTGCAGAGCTAGTGTACTTGAAATGTCTACTGTACTTAGGTATGATGTTTGGGACTGGTTATATATTGTTGCTGCCATGCTTATATGTTATTATGTAAGGTCGGACGATGATGCCTACCAGTATCCTGTTTAGTACTTACCTTACTCCTACACTTCTTTTCTGAGTGCAGAATACAATCCAGGAAGCTCCTATCGTCCCCACCTTTAAATAGTGGCAGGTTCTTGAAAGGTGAGAGAGCTTGATGGTGGGCAGTTCCACTCCTTCGATAAAGATGTCTCTCCTTTAGATATTTCATCATTTATTTTAGTTTAAATATTCCTAGATTGTAGTTAGACATTGAAGTGCAATGACTTTTGAACCTTGGGAAGATTTTGTTGTTTTGGTTTAGTTAGTTATTACAATTTTTGGAGATTGCATTGTATTTCATTTTATTGCAAGTGTTATTTCCTCTTGAATGGTTGATGATGGGGTAGTTGTTGGGAATCGTTGGTTCGCCCACTAGGGGGTTAGTGAAGGTGGTAATCACGATCATTCCGGTCGTGACAAACTTGGTGTTATAGCTTTAGGTTCATCGATCTCATTGCACTAAGATGGGTCTAGTAGAGTCTTCATATTGGTGTGGAGACATCCCTAACTTATCTTCGAGAGGCTGCAGGACTTTAGGAGAACACCTTTGTTCTTTCCTTTCATGCAATTACTTAATTCCAATTGGTATCTGGTGATCCAAATTGGTATCTACAACTCTTAATTCTTTCTTCCACTGATGGTGAGAACACGTGCAATGGAGCTAGAGACACAACAACAGTTCCAGCAGCAGCAGTCCGCGATAGAGGAAGGGGACGGGGACGCAGGCAAAGGCCTGCCACAGCTAGGGGAGGGGTTCGTGCTCTTGCTCCTGTAAGAGAGAGGTCGGTATCTCCGGTACCGCCTGCCATTTAAGAAACAATTTCGGTAGAGGTGGAGGTACCGGCACAGGGAGAGGTTCCTGCCAGTCTAGCATCCTACGAGGTTCTAGATCAGGTTCTTAACCTTCTTAATGGCCTCGTGGGTAATGGGGAAACACTAGCAACTCCTTCACGGCAGCAATTAGGGGTACAACATGCGGCTGTAGTGGCTCCTTGCATTGATGACATGTCCAAGGTAGTTATATTCCCTAGGCTAGTGGTTGGGTCTGTGATGATAGGGGAGGAGCATGATTTGTTCTAGAGGTTCACCAAGATGAAGCCTCCCGCTTTTTATGGGACTGGGGTAGAGGACGCCTCTGACTTTATTATAGACTTCCACGGGAGGCTCCATAAGATGGGGGCGATGGAGAAGTACGGTGTGGAGTTTGTCACCTTTCAATTGATGGTTTATGCAAAGCTTTGGTGGAGGGATTTTGTAGAGTGTACATCAGCATGGCCACTACTATTAACTTGGACCCAGTTCTACTCCACATTTCTGGAGAAATATGTACCCCGTACCTTGAGAGATAGGAGATGGGATGAGTTCACCACCATCGAGTAGGGAAGCTTTTCTTTTTTACGCTAAGATGATCGACTCCATTCACTATCAAGATATGCTTTATCCCTACTGCCCACAGAGGAAGAGTGGATCAGGTTTGTTAAAGGCCTAAATGTGGGTCTGCAGTAATCAGCTCTCCAAATGGCCTCCTTAGGTAAAACTTTTCAGGAGGTGGTAGAATATGTGAAGAATATAGAGGGCATGAAATAGGAGGGGTATAAAAAGAATGCCGAGAGGAAGGCTAGGAGGATGGGTTCCTACAGTGGCCCTGTTACTGGGACTCCAGTACCGTAGGGTTTCTCTGGGAGTCCTATTCAGTCAGCTATACAGGTTTCAGCCGGAGGCTCATCAGAAAATACTCCCCGACCAGTAGGTACAGTTGGGGATACTTAGCTTATTTGCTCAGACTATAGGGAACGTCTTATTCCTGCTGTTCTGGTTCAGAATCTAGTGATAGAGAAGGTATGCCACGAGTGTGGGGAGTATGGATATATTCACCGGTGGTGTCCTAGATTTGGTTAGGCCGGAAAGATCATTCTATACCTAGCTCCTCGAGCTTCGGCCCCTACCCGAAAAGGAGGTAATGCATTCAGCAGAGATCATCCACATCTTGGGCGAGGTAGTCATCCAACCGTCAGAGGTGGTGCTCAGGTGGGTAGGGGTGGCAGGTAACTAGGCCTACTTTTATGCTTTTCCTTATAGGCCCGAGAAAGAGGCTTCAAACGTTCTTATTACAGGTATGATCTTCGTGTCCAATAAAATGGCTATTGCGTTGTTTGATTTGGGTTCTACATTTTTCTATGTGTCTACTTATTTTGCATTGGGTTTGGATCTTGTTTATTATGTGCTTGATACTCCTATCCATGTGTCTACTCCTGTTGGGGATTTTGTGATGGTGGATAGGTTTGTTCGTGATTGTATTGTTGATTTCATGGGGTTTGACATTTTGGTAAACTTAGTGATCTTGGACATGGTTAATTTTGATGTGATTCTAGGAATGAGCTAGTTATCCCCTTATCATGCCATTCTAGATTGCCATGCTAAAACCGTCATTATATCAGGCCTAGGGTTATCCAGGTTGGAGTTGAAAGGGAATTATAGCCCTGTTCCTAAGAAACTCATCTCTTATATTTGTGCTCATAAGTTGATAGAGTGGGATTTTTCAGTGTATCTAGCACATATTCGGGATACTAGTTTCTAGAGTCCTTTCATAGAGTCAGTCCCAGTAGTTTGTGAGTTTTTAGAGGTGTTCCCTGCAGATCTGCCCGGCATGCCGCTGGACCATTAAATTGATTTATATATAGATTTAGAGCCAGGGACCCGATCCATTTCTATTTCTCCATATCGAATGGCACCTGTTGAGTTGAAAGAACTCAAGTAACAATTGCAAGAACTGCTTATTAAAAAGTTTATTAAGATGAGTGTCTCTCTATGGGGCGCTCTGGTCTTGTTTGTGAAAAAAAAGGATGATAGCATGCGGATGTGCATTGATTACTGTCAGTTGAACAAGGTAACTATAAGAAACAAGCACCCTCTCCCATAGATTATTTGTTTGATCAGTTACAGGGAGAATTCGTGTTTTCAAAGATTGACTTGAGATCGGGTTAGCACTAGCTAAAGATTCGGGCTGAGGATATCCCCAAAATAGCCTTCTGTACTAGGTATGAGCATAATGATTTTATGGTCATGTCATTCAGACTCACTAATGCCCCAACTGCATTCATGTGCCTGATGAATGGTATCTTCAAACCTTAGTTAGACTCCTTTGTGATTGTTTTTATTAATGATATCTTAGTATATTCTAAGACCAAGTAGGAGCATGAGAATTATCTGAGAATAGTGTTGAGTTGCTGAAGGAGAAGTAGCTGTATGTCAAATTCTCTAAGTGTGAGTTTTGGTTGGAGTTGGTGCCTTTTCTGGGGCATATGGTCTTCAAGGAGGGAATCAAAGTGGATCTAAAAAGGGTGGAGGCGGTTAGAAACTGGGCTAGGCCTAGTACTGTGACTGAAATTTGAAGTTTCATAGGATTGGCCAGTTATTACCATCGGTTCATGAAGGGTTTTGCATCCATTGGTTCGGTGCTAACAAAGTTGGCCTAGAAGGATGTACCTTTCCAGTGGTCTGAGGAGTGTGAAGAAAGTTTTCAGAACCTCAAAACTCTGTGAACCAAAACATCTATCCTAGCATTACTAGTGGAAGGTAAAAATTTCATTGTTTATTGTGATGTCTCACAGTCTGGGTTGCGTGTTGTGTTAATACAGGAAGGACAGGTCATTGCTTATGCTTCAAGGTAGTTGAAGGTACATGAAAAGAATTACCCCCCACATGTCCTGGAGCTAGCAGTAGTGGTGTTCGCCTTGAAAAATCTGGAGGCACTATATGGGGCTCATTGCTAGGTATTCACAGATTATCGCAACCTACAATATGTGTTTTCTCAAAAGGATCTCAATTTGAGACAGAGATGGTGGATGGAACTGCTCAAGGACTATGGCGTCACCATCTTATACCATCCCAGAAAGGCTAATGTAGTGGCTGATGCGTTGAGTCAGAAGGTAGTGAGTATGGGTAGTCTAGCTTGCTTGGGTAGTATAAAAACAGTATAACCCACTAGTCAGTACCTTATCAGTTCAGTTCAATTTAGCTCAGCTCAGTATCTCAGATCCAGGATATGTCTATGACCATCAACTAGGGTCATTATTGGCCTTAGTAGTTATATTTCAATTGTATTTTTCAGTATTTCAGTTGGTCATTTCATGTCGTTTTAGTTACATAGTTGTTCTTTCATGCTTACTATATCTCTCCACTTACTCAGTACATTCAAAGTACTGACGCATACCTTCTATGTTGTATCATATCATGATACAGGCACAGGTTCTCAGTCCCAGCATCATTAGTAGTTTTCCTCAAACGATATTAGCAATAGCACTTGATGAGTCCTCATCTTTCGAAGATGATATTTATTTTCAGTTAGTTACTTTCAGTTAGATTTTATAGTTAGTTTGGGGCTTGTCCCAGCAACTCATTATTGAGTAGATGGCTTTCAAACATAGACATGGATTTCAGTATTGTATTTTGGATGTATTGACTCTTGTAAAATCAGTTTTCTTAAATGATTTTATTTACTTAAAGATTCTGCTTATGTTTACTTAGTTTACCAGTGTTATGATAGATCATGGGTTGGCTTGGGGTTACTTGTGACTCCAAGTACCGTGTTTTGTCCAAGGTACAGATTTGTGTCGTGAAAAACTTGGTATCAAAGCACTAGGTTTAGAGTATCCTAGGATTTCTGAAAGTCGCGTCAAGTATAGTTCTTTTCATGGGTGCGAAGGGCGCCACACTTGTGACGGGGAGTCTATGAGACGTTATTAGAAAAACTCCCTTTTTTATACACTTTATCATGCTTTGAAGTTTAATTCCAGAAACATCCTCCTAACTCGTGCTTTATTTCATTTCAGTGAAACTATGCCTCCAAGACAAGGAACGGAAGATGGGTTGGCAATGCTAACCGGCCTGCCCCAGCAGCTCCAACATCCCCTCAGGATGATTAAGTGTCCTCAGCAGAATTCAGAGGGACAATCCAGCTATTGGATCAGACAATGACTAATCAAGTGAACCAGCAGGTGGTTCTGGTGAACACAAACGGGTCCGCAGCAGCTGCTAGGATTCGAGACTTCACCCAAATGAATCCTCCAGCTTTTCATGGATCCAAGGTGGGAGAGGATCCACAAGAGTTCTTAGATGAGGTATGGTAGATCACCTATATTATGGGTGTTTGTTCCACGAAGAGTGTTGATCTGGCCGCCTACCAGTTGAAAGGGGTGGAATAGATTTGGTACGATCAGTGGAAGGAAGGGAGACTAGCAGGAGTGGAACCACTAGAGTGGAAAGAGTTCACCACAACATTTCTATACAGATTCTTCCCCCAGAAGTTGAGGGAGGCTAAGGTCACAAAGTTCATGAACTTAAAATAGAGTAATAGGACCGTGGAGGAATATGAATTGGAGTTCATGTGGTTGTCAAGGTATGCTTCGGAGATGGTAGCCGAGCCAAGGGCTCACACGCTTAAATTCATTAATGGGGTATCAAACCTGATACTTAAAGAGTGCAGGACCTTGATGCTCATAAATGATATTGACCTCTCCAGCCTCATCGTTCATGCCCAGTAGATTGAAACGGAAAAGTTAAAAGATATGGAGCAGGAGAACAAGTGGGCTAGAACTGGTCAATCGCATTATGGAAGCCCACAGCAGCAACACCAGAGGACTCCAGCACCCACATCAGCCAGTGTCCCTTCTTTTCAATCCCACAAGGACCAGAAGGGTGGAGCATCTGGCTCTAAGCCCCAGAGTCACAGTGCCAACAACCGCTACCCATCTTGTCCTAAGTGTGGCAAGAACCATCAAGGTGAATGCCTTCTGGGCAAATAGGGTTGCTTTGGATGCGAAAAGCTAGGTCACAGGCTAAAGAAATGTCCGTCAGCAGGACGGGAGAGATCACAGTCTACAACTTCAGCAAGTTGTCCAGCTCAGCAGGGTAACACTTCAGGTATAGATGGCGGTCAACACCAAAATCACTTTTATGCTTTTTCCTCTCATCAGGATCAGGAGAGCTCACCTGACGTGGTCACGGCTATGTTACGTCTCTTCTATCTAGATATGTATGCTCTACTAGATCCAGGAGACACACTATCATTTGTGACTCCCTATGTAGCTATCCACTTTGAAATCAGACCAGAAGTCCTCTCAGAACCATTCTCAGTCTCTACCCTAGTTGGTGAGTCAGTTAGAGCCAGACAGGTGTATAGAAACTACCCATTCTCAGTATTGAGTAAAGTCATTCCAAATAATCTAATAGAGTTAGACATGATCGATTTTGACCTCATTCTTGGCATGGATTGGATACACTCAGGTTATGCCTCAGTTGACTGCAGAACTAGAGTCGTTAGATTTCAGTTTCCAAATGATCCAGTATTAGAACGGATGGGTAGTGTTTCAGCGCCTAAGGGCCAGTTTATTTCCTACCTCAAGGTAAGGAAGCTCATTTCAAAAGGGTGCATCTATCACCTAGTTCGAGTCAAAGATTCCATCTTTGAGACCCCAACTATTCAGTCAGTTCTAGTTGTTAGCGAGTTTCCTGAGGTTTTTCCTGAAGGTCTTCCCGGAGTCCCTCCCAAATGGGAAATAGACTTCGTCATAGACCTTCTTCCAAACACTCAGCCCATCTCCATTCCTCCTTACAGAATGGCTCTAGCTGAGCTTAAGGAATTGGAGGAGCAGCTAAAAGACCTACTTGATAAGGGTTTCATCAGGCCCAACATCTCTCCATGGGGTGCTCCAGTGTTGTTCGTGCGAAAGAAAGACGATACTCTCAGAATGTGTATCGACTACCGTCAACTGAACAAAGTTACAGTTAAGAACAGGTATCCCCTACCTAGGATTGACAATTTGTTCGATTAGCTTAAAGGAGCCATTTTTTTTCAAGGTTGATCTCAGGTCGAGGTATCATTAATTAGAGTCAGAGAATGTGAAATACCAAAAACAACTTTTAGAACTCGATATGGTCACTATGAATTCGTGGCTATGTCTTTTGGACTAACTAATGCCCCTACAGCTTTCATGGACCTGATGAATAGGGTTTTCAAGAAGTATCTAGACATGTTCGTCATTGTATTCATTGATGACATTCTGGTGTACTCCAGAAATGAGGAAGAACATGCTAACCATTTGAGAATAGTGCTATAGATGCTCAGAGACCGCCAGTTATTCGCTAAATTCAGCAAATGTGAATTATGGTTGAAGTCTGTGACTTTCCTTGGTCACGTGGTCTCAGGTGAGGGTATTCAGGTAGATCCTCAGAAGATAGCAGTGGTGAAAGATTGGCCAAGACCTACTTCCCCAACAGATATCAGAAGTTTCCTGGGTCTAGCCGATTATTACCGATGATTTGTAGAAGGATTTTCCTCAATTGCATCTCCTCTGACTAAGCTAACTTAGAAAAAGGTGAAGTTTTAGTGGTCAGATGTGTGTGAGAAGAGTTTCCAAGAGTTGAAGACTCGACTCACTACTGCTCCAGTTTTAACCTTACTAGAAGGAACATATGGGTTCGTAGTATATTGTGATTCTTCCAAAGTTAGACTCGGTTATGTTCTGATATAGTGGGTTAAGGTGATAGATTATGCCTCCAGACTGATCAAGGTTCATGAAAAGAACTACCCGACTCATGACCTTAAATTGGAAGTGGTGGTGTTTGCTTTGATGATATGGAGGCATTATCTTTATGGGGTTCACGTGGATGTTTTCACCGATCACAAGAGCCTTCAGTACATGTTCATTCAGAAGGATTTGAACCTTCATCAGAAGAGGTGGTTGGAGTTACTAAAGGATTATGGCATGAGCGCGTTATACCACCCGGGCAAGGACAATGTGGTGGCTGATGCCCTAAGCAGAATGTCAATGGGGAGCATTTCTCATGTTGAAGAGAGTAGAAGAGAACTGGCAAAAGACATTCACAGGTTAGCTCAGTTGGGGTTCAGTTGATTGACTCAACTGAGGACGGAGTAGTACTTCATTCGTTAGTTGTTGAAGTTAAGTTAAAATAGGATGAAGATCCCATACTGCTTAAGCTAAAAGAAGTTGTTCTCAGAAAAGAATTAGAGGCTTTCTCCAAAGGGGGAGACAGTGTGCTTCATTATCCGGGCAGACTTTGTGTACCAGATGTAGGTGAATTAAGACAACAAATACTGGCGGAAGCATACAACTCCAGATATTCTATCCACCCCAGGTGCCACTAAAATGTACTGTGACCTACGTTATATCTACTGGTGGAATGGCATGAAAAGAGACATTATAGAATTTGTGGCTAAGTGTCCGAACTGCCAGTAGGTTAAGCTGAAACACCAGAGACCTGGAGGTATGACTCAGGATATCATCATACCCACATGGAAGTAGGAAGAAGTGTATATGGACTTTATTAAAGGTCTACCTCGTACTCGCCAGTAGTATGATTCAATTTGGGTGATAGTGGATCGGATGACCAAGTCAGCACATTTCCTCCCAGTTAAAACTACGGACTCAGCCGAGGATTATGCTAGGCTGTACATCCAGGATTTAATCAGACTATATGGAGTTCCCTTGTCCATAATTTCAGATAGAGTTGCCCAGTTCTCCTAGCATTTCTAGAAATCATTTCACAAGGACTCAGTACTTAGGTCAAGCTCAGCATATCTTTTCACCCTCAGAAAGATGTACAAGCTAAGAAGACTATTCAGACCTTAGAAGATATGTTGAGAACTTGTGTGATCGTCTTCAAGGGCAATTGGGATGATCACCTACCTCTCATCGAGTTTGCATACAACCACAGCTACCACTCTAGTATTCAGATGGCCATGTTTGAGGCATTATACGGTAGGAGGTGTAGGTATCCTATAGGGTGGTTTGAAGTTGGTGAAGCTACCTTGATAGGACCAGACTCAGTTCATGAAGCTATGCAGAAAGTGTAACTTATCAGAGAAAGGATGAAAATAGCTCAGAGCCGACAAAAGTCATATGTAGATGTGAGGAGGAGAGAGTTAGAATTTGTTGTGGATGATTAGGTTTATCTAAAAATTTCACCTATGAAAGGGGTGATGAGGTTTGGAAAGAAAGGAAAACTCAATCCGAGGTATGTAGAACCCTACAGGATTCTGAGGCGAATTGGCAATGTGGCCTATGAGTTAGAATTACCTTCAGAGTTAGCATATGTGCATCCAGTCTTCCATGTGTCACTGTTGAAGACATGCATCGGTAATTCGACCTTAGTTGTGCCACTAGATAGTGTGGAAGTGAAAGATAGTCTCTCTTACGAAGAAGTCCCAGTCTGGATCCTAGACCATCAGGTTCGTAAGCTGAGAAAAAAGGAGGTCGCTTCAGTGAAAGTCTTGTAGAGGAACCAGTTAGTTGAGGGAGCCATATGGGAGGCAGAAGTGACATGATGGCTAAATACCCTCATTTATTCCCTTCCAGTTCAGTTTTAGCATCAGGTATTAAACTCCTCCTCAATACTCTATTAAGTTCCTTAGTCATGAGCTCTATTCAGATTTTCAATGTGCACTCTAGATGTGTTAACTCAATTAGTATGGTTAAATCAGTTCAGAGTTAGTCATTCCTTCCAAAATCAGTTTATAGTTTCAATCTGGGAATTTAAGCTCTTTTCTTAGTTTTCCAACACCTTTAGCCTTCATTCAAGGACAAATGATCTAAAGGGGGAGATATTGTAACACCCCAAAAACTTTTCCTAGACCAAACTCAGACCTTGCATGAAAAATCAGGGGAAACCAGAAAATTTTATCACAGAACGACCCAGAAAATGGATCGTTGTCACCTCTAACGGGCCGTTGTCTGAGCCGTTATCAGCTCTGCAAAATTTCCCTTCGAGAACCAACGAGGCATAGGACGACTCGTTGGAAGGAGTAACAAGTCGTCCTGTCGTCTCTTGCATCCCAAGTTCAGAAATCTACCAGGCATCTCCCAGAAGCAACGAGTGGGACCAACGACTCATTATCACCTTTAATGAGTTATCATCTCCAGTTGTCGCCAGATTTTAGGTCAAGACAGTGTTGACCACAAGCAGACACAACGATCTATTAGTTCTACCAACGAGTCGTTGTGTCGTCCGTAACAGAGGAGATAAGTGTTTCCTTTCAGTGACAACGGGAGGTACCAATGACCCATTGGTTCATCCAACGAGTCATGGTCTCCTTCCGTTTCCCAATCCAGTGAGCCCTTTTTCTAGGCCCAGCACCAACAAGTGGTCCCAATAAGTCATTGTGTCAACCAACGACTCATTGTGCGACCCGTTGGTCCCTTGTCGAGCAGTTTCCATATTTTTCTTCCAGGGTTATTTTTGTAACTTTCCACATTTTTAATCCCTACATTACATCGTTTGGGTTATATTCATGGTTTTAGAGGGGTAATCGACATTCACTCTTCATTCCTCTCATTCCCTCAAAGATCAGAATGTAGAACTTAGTCAGAAAGCACAGAGCAGGAGCAAGGATTCACTTTCTTCTCAGATCTTCTCAATGGTTTTTCTCTGGGGTTTTCATCACCAGGTATGTGAGAATTTAGTAAGGAATCGCCCTTCCCTTGTGCCTCAAACCCCATTTAAATTTTCTTATCAGTCCTAGACCTAAGGTTTTGAAATTTAGAAATCTTTCAGTCAGAATTAAATCAAATTCATGTGGAATGTTGTTCATATTGTTAGCTGCTACATTTCCATTAATTAGAGATCATTATGATACCTGCTTTCTGTAAATGGGTTTTAGCCCTAGCTCTTGAATACAGTAATAAGAGTCTCGTACAATTGATTAGTTATTAGTGTTTCTTGACTCTATCAATGTTGGAAATTCCATGCTATTAGTATCAGTTAAATGCTCAGTCAGTTGCATGCTAGCTCAGTTTCAGTCACGATGTTAATATCTTCAGTATTTTTCAGTAATGTCAGCTGGTCAGTTTGACTATAGTCTTTTCTTGAGGTATCAGTAATGCCTCCCAGATATCAGTTATCAGTTATTAGTTTGTTCTTTAGACGGTTACGACGCTTCCAGATAAGTAGCTCTAACCAGTCTTAGAACACCAGTTACAGTATTCAGTCTGATAAGACTCTCAGGGTACTTCCAGATAAGTGTCCCTGACTTAGTCTTGGACCCCAACTTCGAGCTATCAGCTTAGTAGACAAATTAGATTTATCTAATGGGAGTAGTACTTAGCACCGAGTGGACCGGGGTTCAGCACACCTAGGTTCCCAGAACTACGTTGCCATTGTAGGTTATTTTTACCCTAATGGGACCAGTTTGTGATCACCCAGTTCATGCCTTTATACCCTAGCAAGGTATATTGGGTCCTATTAGTGGGGAGTATACATCGAACTCCACGTTTTGCTCACATGGTTATATGTCGGTTATAGACTCTCCCACTAGTCAGTACATTATCAGTTTAGCTCAACTCAGTATCTCAGATCCAGGACATGTCTATGACCATCAGCCAGGGTCATTATTGACTATAGCAGTTATATTTTAGTTGTATCAGTTTTCAGTATTTCAGTTGGTCATTTCATGTCATTTCAGTTTGGTTACTTGTTCTTTCATGCTTAGTATATCTCTCACTTACTCAGTACATTCAAAGTACTGATGCATACATCTGTGTTGTATCGTATCATGATACAAGCGCAGGTTCTCAGTCCCAGCATTGTCAGTAGTTTTCCTCAGACGATATCAGCCGCAGTATTTGGTGAGTCCTCATTTTTTGAGGACGATATTTATTTTCAGTTAGTTACTTTCAGTTAGATTTTAGAGTTAGCTGGCGGATCTTCCCAGCAACTCATCATTGAGTATATGTCTTTCACACATAGACATATATTTTCAGTATTGTATTTCAGATGTATTGACTCTTGTCAAATCAGTTTTCTTAAATGATTTTATTTACTTAAAGCTTCCGCTTATATTTACTCAGTTTACCAGTATTATGATAGACCATGAGTTGGCTTGGGGTTACTTGTGACTCCAAGTATCGTGTCTCGTCCAGGGTACAAACTCGAGTCGTGACAGAATAATAGGTCCATCAATCATAATGTTCCACAAGTTGTGGTCTTCCTTGATCAAAAAGTCTTGTATCCTATTCTTCCACCACCTCTAGTATTTTCTGTTAGTTCCCACAAGTCAGATTTTCCGTACCAGGTTCTCTCCTAGTCGAATGCAACTTGCCTTTTGGAGAGACTCCTAAGAACTTGGTTTCCTCAAACCTTATTCGAAATAAGGAAAAAGAGTCCCAGAAGAATTTGGTTGCCTTAAGTCATATTTTCCGTATCAGGTTCTCTCCTTATCGAACGCAACTTACCTTTTGAAAAGATCTTTAATATCTTTACTTCCCATAAGAGACGTGCAACTTCCTCTATAAGATGAGAATCACTTTCCACGGTACTTCCTCTATGAGATGCGAATCACTTTATTCGAGGAACTTGGTTTACCGCTGATTTTTCTTATTTTTCTTTGACTTGTAGTTGAAACTTATGAGGACTCAATTTCTGCTTTTGATCTCGCTTCCTTGTTTGCTTTGATTTTCCTATCTTCTGTTGCTGCATATTTCATCATACAATTGGGAGACCTAGTTCACTTGTCAATACATACACCCCCGAAGAAAGAAGTGAACAAGGTTTATTTGGTCAATCATCAAAATTGCATAATACATATACATAACCTATTTCTCAACAAAAAGTAAACCGAACAATTATCTAAGCATATATATAGATGTGAAAGAAATTTATTCTTAGGGATTGCGTAATGAAAGTGAATTACAGAACCAGGAACATTAAATCACTCATTCACAAACCATCAACAATATCTTTAGACTAGCAATTTTATTTTCCTTCTGGTAAGGAAAATTTTGAAATTACTCTTCGAGAACAAATGCACCAAACAGCCCTTCTTAGTTAATTGTCTGTTTGTTTCTTTGGGCTCCGTTAGTGACTGGATCAAAATCACCATATTGATTAACTAAAGATTAAATATGGTAAATCGAATATCACGAAGATTAAAATCGAAATAAGATAATAACATAGGGATCAAAAATGCTATTTTTCATTAAATATATGTAGTGTGTACAATATTCATACACAGAAATTGAATCAAGCTTTCTACGGTTCCTTTTCTTCTTTAGAAATTTACATATCTATATATATTTCAAATTAGGGAGGTACGGTTCCTTAGTCTATCTTTTATCTGGATCTCTTTTTTAATCTTCTGGATATATGATCTATGAAAGTAATGGAAGAATTAACTGAATAAAACTATGGTAGGCCTACCAAGAAAGATTGAAGCTTACTACTATATGTATTTCAATATTAGTAGATTGAAGCTTGCAATCAAAGAAATGGTCAAAAGTGCAACCCTAATACTTCTTTTGATAATAATTGTGGGATAAAGAATAATAATTGTGGGATAAAATGTAAATAATTTTATCTAGCATTTTGTTAGAGGTATTAGTTAATTTCAGAATTATTTATTCTACATTTCATACTATAGTAATGAATAAACTATCTCATATATATAGTGAGATAACTAATCTCATGAAATAGCTCAGTACATGAAATAACTTTATTTATGACATCCCATGCCAAACGATCCCAAATGAACGTCTTGTGAAGTGGGGAAAAGCCTACTATCACTTGAAGAATGGAACCTTGAGGATCAAAGGCAATGTCATGTTTAAGGAGTACTTACTCTTTGTTTTTATACTAATTCTTGTGTCTCAATTTATGTGACACTTTTTTTTTAGTTTTTTTTAAAAAGAATGACATATTTATATTTTTAATAACAATTTAATTTTAAAATATCTATTTCACTCTTAATGAAATAATTTATTGTCACACAAATATCTATAACTTGTTTTAGACCATAAATTTGAAAAGTCTTTTCATATTTTTTGAATTTCGTATCTACTAAAACTACATCACATAAATTGGGACAGATAGTACTTAACTATTAGAAATTGAGGCATTCCCAAAAGAAGTTTGTAATTACAGTTTGGTCCATTATTAAGGTAGAAGTTATCAACAGTAACCTTTTTTTAAAAAAAATTAATTGGGTGTAGGGAAAGGGAAATGAGAATGAAAAGAAATTACAATGTGAAAAATAGAACCCTCACCAACAAGGTGGGAGTTCAAATAGTCAACCAACCTATTAAAACTCCCTTACTAAGTTGTAGTTAGTTAACCGAGCCGACATTCTCCGTCCTTACAGCTTAGCTGGTTTAGGAAAAAGTCCGAGGAAGTCATCCTTGTCTTTGTAATAGTTTATATTTTTGGTCCTATACTTTATAAAATCCTATGTTACTCATCGTTGTCTTTTCGCCTTTCTTCAGCCGACTTATAGGTGGTTTGGTTAAGTTTTTTAAAGATAAAAAATAGCTGTTTGGTTAAATATTTAGAAGAAAATAAATATTTTTAGTGAGTAACAGAAATCGTTTTTCAAAAGTTTTAAAAAGTAACTTAGAAGCACTATTCAAAAGTTTGATCAAACATTAATTGCTGTTTAAAAATACTTTTTAAATTTATTGACCAATTATAAGTTTGTTTCTCACTAAAATTACTTTTTTAAATAAGCACTTTAAAAAAACACTTCTCAATAATTTTAGAAGCTTGACTGCTCAATCTTGTCAATTTAGGAACAATCAATGGGAGTAGAAAGAAGACGGGAGTTCTTTTCCTTTTTGTTTATTTCTAAATGTGTTTTTTCCAATTAAATCACGCCCGCATTTTGGCTATATCAGCTCACTGTCATCACATAAACATGGTCAACAATCAAAGATATTAGCACTAATAGTCATTTCGTCATTTAGAGATATTAAAATGGGAAAAGCAAAAATTGAAGTGTCTGACTTTAAGTATCACTGCAAATATATGTAATTAAAGTATTCTGCCATACAGTAATGGAGACCTTTTTATAATTCAAGCGAGTTAATGATATTTGGTCGGTCTCAGATGGATTTGATCAAGTCCATGATAAGTTATAGAAGATGGCCTAACTTCTCTTTTACATAATTAAGTTGAAAAATACATTAAGATCAAAACTAAGAAGTTTAAAGATTAACCTATCAGGTTTATATGCTGGGTCGGTCCGGCCTTGCCAAGCAACTCTTTGGACGATGGTATTTTGGAGCCCATCTTAGCCAAAAGCTGACAAAGTTTGAGTTGACAAACTGGTGATTTCCTTAATTGGCTTCATTAGAAGGAGGAAAAAAGAATGAGATCATGAAGGTTGAAATGTACTGGCAACTTGCAATTCACATGCACATATTTGAATTGAAAATAACCAATACACAGCTGTTCCTACCAAAATAAGATTGAAACCATTCCCGGCAAGTGTTAAAACGTATCAACAACAAATGGATGAACCATAAACCATAAGAGAGATACAAAAGAAAATAAAAAATCTATTTCAACTGCGACATAGTTGCTTACACAAATAAGAGGCTTAAAATGTAGAACTTATACAAATCTGCAAGGAGAATAGAATCAGAAAATTCAGTACTTATTTTTGGTGGATCCTAGGTCGGTATCCCTGTTGTTTCACACTAGTAAATCAAAAAGGATGTCGAATACAAACTGAGAGAAAAACAAATCCCTGATAAAAGAACTACGAGAACAAACAACAGCAGCTTTGCCAGTCACTAAACCGGTCAAAAAAGTAAAAAATAGCTCTACTTCTCGACATTGTCCAATGGTACTCGCTTTGTTTTGGATGCACAACACATCAACTGCAATGGACGGTGTCAAGTATAATTGGATATACATCTTGATTAAATGCTGATACAGGAGCCTAAATTGCTTTTGAAAAATTGAAACCTCAAACCATAACATAAAATCCCTTTAAAAACCGCTCTCTCTGAATATGTATACTTTTTCAGACAGGCCCCTCGTTAGCTCTATATGATCAGCTATAGCTGAAATGCATATTGTGGAATATGTATTAACATTCACAGCCCACTTAATTTTCTTAAGGCACTTCTAAGAATCTTCACATATCCAAATAAAGAAATCTCCTATGCCGCAATTCCTGGAAACATTCAAGAACAAAAGATTGAGCAGTCTCAGTATCCGGACAACTTTCCACAGAGTAACATATAACACTGATTCAAGAAACCAGATATCTCGGAGAACGATATGCACAAAAGGCTGCATTCTGCATTTTTCAATAGCAAGTTTGACGGAAGACATGGAAGCAAAATAACATCATTTATATACAACAAATTTTTAGTGAAGGAGCTCATTGTATACTAGAACACTGCATCTATCTATGAGCAAAACAGGTTTGTCTACTCCCGCATTTGAATCAGGGCATCCTTTGCTATTAAACTGTTACCAGGAGTTGACAACTTAAATCTTCAGAGTTCTTTCTCCTGGGTCTAAAAGACGTGATTGTTATTTTCTTAAAGCAAACACAAAGTAATGCTCCAAAACATTTTCAGACAGATTGAACTAGACACTGTTGTCTAATCTGGTGTACATAGTCCATTTATATGTATACTACAGATTCGTCATTCATCAATAAGGGCCGAAAAATCAGCGCTTGGCAAGAGATAATCCTTCTGTCACTGAATATAGACCTCCTGTAGATCTGCAAGACCCTAGGGAATGTAAGAAAAGAAATAAGATCGTAGCGCTTTCCTATATTATCTTAATGGTGTCCTTTCCTATGCTTTGGATGTCATATTTATGTTTTCCTCTCGCTAAAAATTTTTCGAACCATTTTTGATGGGGAAGCATGGGGCAAGGAGGAGAAGCCCCATGCATTCAGCCTCTCCTTAGGCACTCTAGCTCACCAGAGTCACTAATCTTTATTTACACTTCCCTTTTTAGCATGCAATTGATTTCAATTACAAAAGAAACGAAATTTAGCTAAGGAAAGTCACAATCATAAGGATGATCATACGTCTCAAGCAGCTATGGCAGCGGATGGGCAAAGGGAGGAAGAACCTAATTCATCTCCCATCTAACCACCATTCCGATTCCCCTGGGTACTACCTCATGCTAAATAAAGGAACTTTCTTCTCGTTGCATATATAGTCATGTATATGCAACTTGGCCATGTTAACTTGAAAACAAAGTTGTGCTGCAAAGTCATAATTATAAATGTAATTTGAAAATCTTAACATTCACACAGTATGACACTAAAACAATAGGACAGCTCTTTATGAAAGTTGTCAAACCTTATAAGGTACACGATTAGTTCCTGCATTAACTATCAGGACGAAAAATATTTTACCCCATCTGAAAACTCCAACTCCCGCACCATTAGAGGCGGGCTTACACAGATCCCTAGTTCCTTCACCCTCATAACCATAACAGCAAGGCTTTACTATCTTATAGAAGCTCATGAAAACCGTTTCCATTTTACTGAAGTGATTAAACTAATGCTTATGAAGCTTGAAGAACATTTTTAGTAAAAGTAATGTCTACAAGCTTCACCGTTGTAATCTTAAATTTAAGAACAATTTCCAAGAACTTAACTGCCAAAGCCTATTTATTTTTGTCTTTGGCTAAGAGAAAGAAGGAAGTTTCACTTCAAAGAAAATATCAAATGCAAGATTGACAAGGACCTTAGGAAAAGCTGCATGCCTACAGTTCTTTCAACTACAATTTCTTGAACAGTGTATCCTATTTTGCCTAGGAGAAAAAGGTCAGCAAATCCTATCCTCATGTTGTTTCCTAATAAGGTATCTTCAAGTTTCATATGAGGAATAATAAGGGTGTTTCAACCACTTCTATTATTCCGGATAAAGAGGACTAATTCATCCCACTATAAATTAATTCAAATGAGCATGCCACATCAGTGTATAAACAGAATTACGGGTGTGGAACAACATTTTTTTACGTTTTGATTCCTTCTAACGTATCTCACTCCAAATCTTCCCCTCAAAACTATGATGATGAAGTTACCATAATTTATAGAATGTCAACTCAAATTTAAACTTAGAACAACTACTAACTAAATGAGATCAGATCTTCATGCGCCATTTCGCTAATATCTTTTAATGATCTTTCAAGTTAAGAGTCTACTAATCACAAAAGTAAGGTGTCCTCCTTTCAAATGAAAAACCAAGTTCCTATAAAAAGAAGCATACTAAATCCAAAGGGGGAAAAGCTGGTTTTTATCTACTTGACCAATATTGGTAATATGACAGATATGTGTCAATCAAGAAAAATACTTCAAAAGGAAAGCCAGAATACTAAGAAAGGCACAATATGAAGCCTAGTTTAGAAGAGACAGAAGAAAATTATCAAAATTATACAGGGCATGCAATTGGAAGAGTATTCATACCTCTATTCGATTGTCTATTTGCAATACCATAATTTCCAATATAACTCTCGGCGTCTTTAGCTGAAACATCTGCTGGATTTTCAAGTCCATATCCAAATGTATTAGAGCCATCCATATCAGAAGACACAGCTTGCCAAGTTGGATCACCATACATTGAACCACTGCGATATACATCTCCATAAGACCCCTCATAAGCACCAGTTGATGCAGCAAATGAAGTTGGAACAGCACCTGCTGCATTGCTTCTTGCAAGTCCTCCAGATCCCAGCCCATAACTGTTTCCCCCACTCCTGAACCCAACATTCCGACCACCATATCCAGAAGCACTACCAACTGGAGCAGAAACAGCAGACGAACCCCAATTGGCACCATTATTCCCAAAGACCCCATAACTACCAGTTCCGGAGCCCAAAAATGAACCGGAGCTACCAGGAACTGGAGAACTGTTAAGACCACCATTTCCCCATACATTCCTGGTTGGTGAGCTAAGCAAAGAATCACCTCTACTGCTGCCTGTGCTATATCCAATGGGTGTAGTGTATCTGCTTGAGTTGCCAGTGAAATATGGGTTCAGAACCCGCCCATAACCAAGATTATTGCTAAAATTGGAAGTTCCTGCAAAGGTGGGGCTCAAAGCTGGGTCCAAATTGACACCCATTCCATAAGCAGGAGAAGAAAACTGAGAGAAACTTGTACGTCCGCTGGCAACTGGACTGAATCTACCATCCATCCTGACCCCATATCCTCCAACCGAACCTAAACTATACCCTTGAGCATAGTTATTGAGAAAGTTATTTACTCTACCAAGTCCATAATTGTATCCAGTGAAAGGACTACGGTTGGGTCCTGGAGACAGCTCTTTCGGAACGGCACGCTTCACCTCAATCATTTTACCGTTTAGGTCGTGAAAGGTCTTATACAATGCCCTATCCACTGCATCCTCTGAATCATAAGTTATAAATCCGAAGCCTCTTGGCCTCTGAGTGTTGTGGTCATACATCACTACAACATCTGTAATTGTACCAAACTGATCAAAGTATGTCTTGAAGTCAGTCTCAGTAACAGTAGATGCTAAACCTCCTACAAATATCTTTTTTGTGCGTCCAGGACCTGGAGATCCTTGAATGCTGCTGTTGTTTCTATTTATTATGTGCTGATCATCCCTAGGAACAGCCTTCTTTGCCTCAACCTGAAAATTGGAGGCCAATGAAGAATTTGGAGAGATAGAGATGATTATTCATCTATTCTAATCAGCACAATCCAGCATGGACTAATCTTCAACTGGAACTTTTCGGAAATATTTCAGGCAATTTTTCCATCAGTTATGTATAGTAAATTGTGAGCAGAAAACTTGCTGAATGTGTCCCAAAATTACAATTTCGCTGAGTCCATGTTACCTTAGCGAAAAACATAACAGAATTGACGCAAAAAATTTAACATAGGCCATACCAACTAGTTGAGTTTCATGATGATACACTGAGAACCTCTAGCGTCAGAGAATTTGAAATTATTGAATATTGGAATGAAGCAGGTCCAAATGGAGTGAAATAGATAGTGAGAATTCATATAACCAACCAAACTAGACACGTAATTGTTGCTGTTTAAACTTGCTGTTGTATTCTAATCAGACATGTAATGGGAAAAAGAAAAAAGAACTGACCGTTCTCCCATCGATGATGTGCTTCTCATTAACCACTCTTTCAGCAACGACAGGATTGGCAAAGACAACAAAACCAAAACCACGAGCACGACCAGTGTTGCGATCTCTCATGATCACAGCTTCTACCACTTCTCCGTATGAACTGAAATATTCTTTAAGACGTTCCTCATCCGTGTCCCAAGATATCCCACCTATAAATAGCTTACCGAGATCTGTCTCCATCATTTCTGCTACCCACAGCAATAAGTTCCACCCAATGAATAACAATTACACAGATCACAAGAAATGCAAAATCAATAAAAACTGTACAGTACCCAACTAATGAGCCCAGAAAGATATTATCAACTCTAGGAAATAAGGAAGACCAGACCCATCATCAAAACAAATCACACAGATCCAGATGTGGATAAGAAAAGTAATCAACAAAGGAATTTAAACCTTTATGAAGAAAATCAGGCAGACCCCAGTTTGCAAATACTGATTAGACAGCAAAGTGGAAGTCTTGGATTCAATCTAGGAACATCAGATCTTTGTACCATCAATCAAAACTCAATCCACAGTCTCTGAAAATCCACAATTCAGATAGATCAGAAACTCATAACAAAAGCTATAAAAAAAAGATTGTTTGTTTTTTAATTTAAAAAAGCGTATGTATGAAGCATAGAGATGAAAAGAAAATGCAACATTTGGAATGATGAAGCAGATTGAAGGGAACCCAATTGGGAAATGGGTACAAACCAGAGATCTATGAAAAGGGCATATAACAAAATGAAAACAGAGGATGTGGTCATCATCCTCTTCCTTCCTCTTTTCTTTTCATAGCTCTTTGGTTATTCCAAAGCTTCTCTTTTATATAAAAAATGGAAATGGCAATGCCGAACAAATAATTTGGCTAGAAAAAAATTATATACAAGAAAGAGGGAAAGGAGGGATGTGCGTGTATGTATGGGTGAGGCAGCAAAGAATATTTGGAGTGCACAACATGGCACAGGACGACTAGCCTTTTGTTTAACCCAAAGGCCTACAATGTACTACCATATCTATTTCCCTTTCTGTTTTTCTTTTTTCATTTTTTACAACTACTACTACCTATTGCCTATTAGCTATTATTATTTTTATTAGTACAATAAATGGAAATGGAACTGTTTAAATTACGTATTAATGCAAATAAATTGTCATCAAGAAAAAGAAAGAGCAAGACTATAACAGATATTTTTGCTAACTAATATCCGAAATTCTCTCACTGAAACTATTTTTTTTTGGTTCGTACAATATTTTTTCTATTAATATAATATGATGAGGAAAGCAAAGATACTTTTGTTTTACCAACTTTTTCTCTACGAATGGTAGTAGTTACGTCAAATAATATTTACTTAGATTGGTATATATGTGCTTTCTTTGGCAAATACAAATGATGGTCCGTCTACAAACAAAGACATTCTGTGAGTAAACAACCACTTATAGGTAAAAAAAATTTTAAAAAAAAAGTAATTTGGTTCACAATCTAATTAATGATAGATAATTAACCACATCTCATATTTATATTGAGTTATCTAAATTTGTTATAATTAAGTGATTTTATGAAGTAAGAATGCATGTTATTTAACCATGATTAAATGCTTAAAATCTTTGTATGCACAAATATTATGCATTTCTTGACTTTATATAAACACCCTATGAGAATAAATTTTGATCCCGGAGTTATAATGCATAGGTATTTATGTGGTAATTGCTAATTATGATGCATGAATTGTTATACAGTTAACAATAATACAACAATTATTATGCTTTGAATAACCATGCAAAGATTATCATGTAAGGATGACCTAATTTAAGTACTTTTTTTCAGATTTTCTTATTCACTTAATGCTAATATATGTATAGGTAAAAATATATAAGAAGCAAAAATTATTTGATCCAATATATGGAAAGCATAAAGAGGATTACAGTTAATCATTGATTCAGTCAACGTCAGTCAAATCAAAAATTTATTTGGCTATTCGAGAATCAGATTTCGAGCCCGCATCAATCGTACTGGACAGTAGTGGCCTGGAATAATCATCTAAGAAGATTTAGAATTTCCGAACAGAAGATAAATTAAATAACCGTTAGATTTCGAGATATGCAAAATTTTATTTAATCTCATTTAATGACACGATCTCAATAGTATAAAGGCTGAAATAGACGAGACTCACAAAACTAGTTACCACTGTCTTATCCTATAATTTTTCGCACTTCCCCACTATTGTACATGAAAGTTGGTCGTCTCTATCAACCAGAAAACATAACAAGAATCTATTTATCCCTCTTTTCTCAATCATTTACATTTGTTATTTATCTTGTTATTTTAGCAACATTATTTCTATTAAAAGGAAATGAAGGAGAATAAGGGAAGGTGCCATATTTTATTAAGGATTAGAAATATTTGAATTCATTACATTGTTTGTGACCTCACTAAAATATTTGACTAGTTGATCTAACAATTAAATTTTAGGCTAAACAATGTGACGCCTACCATAGGACCCTAACAATTGTGATTATAATTGTTAATCCCTCATTGATATTGTGTTTGTCAATCTTGCAAATTGCAATGGCAGGAGTAATATTTGGTTGAAGTTCTACAGACGAAGTTCAAAACACAAACGGAGTCGAAACCATAAATGAAGTTCAAAACATAGACAGAGTACAAAATACGGATGCAATATAAAATGTAGGCGAAGTGCCAAACTAGTTGCAAGAACAAGGTAGATTTCAAAGTTAGTTCGGCTCCTGCATGAAACTTATAACTCTAGTTTCAGTATCTAGTTTATGTTGTAACCACTTTTCCTTTACTGAGAATCCTGCAAAAATCGGAGCTCTTCGGATGACTTGCCAAGTGGGAAGTGGAACATAGTGAATGTGATATCACGTATCAATCTCATATTGTAATCAAGCATTCACAAGTCTTAGCCAACTTTAGTACGGATATACTCTCAGAGGCTGAGAAAGAAGCAATACTTGCTTTTTAGCTAGTCTTGGGAGTTTGGAACCTCTTCACGGATGAATATCCCATATAAAATGGTTCGACTTAGACTGGTTCTCATTACGCATTCTCGAGAAATGATCCGTCAATCCACTAAGTGTCATTTTGCAAGTAACAACGAAACTAAGTATGAAGTTGTGGTTGTAGAACTCGATTTAGCCATTAAACTTGGGGTAGAGATCATCGAGTTGAAATGTGACTTACAGTTGGTGGTTAATCAGATCCAAGAGATATATATGGCATGAGAAGCCCGAATACAGTAATACCTAACTAGGTTCATGGACCATTTGTCTCAATTCCATGAATAGAAAGTCAAGCATATAACTCAGGAGGATAATGGAAAGCATATTCTCTAGACAAATCGGGGTTAGCATCTAATGTTGTTGAAATCTGATTTTGGCTTTCCACATTTCAGTTAATTTGTTACGTTTCATGACTTAAAATTGAGATAACTATAAAGACACCCACCCAAACCTTGTAGGCAGAATTATGATTTAATTTTAGTCTATTTTTAAACAAGTATGATGCTAAAGTAAAGTGAGAAAAATATACAAGTCATTAATAGTGATTCACAACTATAAATATCTGAAAATAAGTGTTACACCTCTTAAAACCTTATTTCATAAGTACATAAGCGACTGGAATGCAACTATATTTTCTCACATGTTTTGTATCATGGTTGTGTACATGGTTTCACTACTCCTCCATATGTCATGCTTCTTTTTGTCATCTTACAACAGTATGATTCCATGTATTAACGGCCCTCCTTGCTAGGGGTGCTGCATTATTTTATAATGCAGCTTCAGGTATAGACACAATTAGGCAGACGATGCAGTAGGATTCCCTCAACTCAACTTTTTGGTGAGCCCCACTCCCTCCTAGCGCAACTACTTATTTTTCAGTCATATATAGTTTTGGATTAGAGTCATATCAGGGGCCTTGTCCTGGTAATAGACACTCATGTTACGTAGGGACTTCATAGATTGATAAGTTAGTATGCTTTTATGTTCTCTCCTCTGATTTTGATTGTTGGTCATTACCTTGTATCAAAGTATGATTTTATGAAACACTCCATCTCGATATCATTATCTTTGCCCAGATTTCAACTTTGTATCATTCATGTTTATCTTTGTTAGATGTATGCTCACAGTTCCATGCCAATTCAGTTGTACGCTTGGGCTAGTAATGGATTCGAATGTCAGTCTACCTAGGTCTTTGGGTTGGGGCATGACACTTTCATATAAATAAAGAATCAAAGTTTGAATTTGGCTTGCGTCCTTTTAAACAAAGCAATGTAGAAATATTATAATATTACAACCAAAAGGCAAGTAGTATGAAGAAAATAAACACACATCCCAACATGTTAATCTTAAACTAAATCTCGTAAGGTAAAAATCTAAAGTCTTGTTTCCCAGCAAAGTCGTCATTCTATCTGCATCCTATTTCGAATGGGTTCAAAATAGGTTACAACTTCATTGTTGTGTTTTCTCTAGTTTGTATGTGTTCAGAGTCACCATCTAATTTCTAAGGATATAATAATAAACTTTGTATTGAATGTCTACTCTATTTAGTATGTGATACCTATAAAAATTCTAGGTAATAATTTTATTTACTTTGAGGAAAAGGTGTTAGACACCCCTCAAAGCCTATCAGGAGATAATCCTTACACTTAGTCTAAGTACACTAGAGGAGATTATGTATTTTATTTTTTATTTTCTAAAGGTGTTAAGAAAGGAATAAATTTAATAGTGTGACAAAGTTAAAAAAAGTGGTTAAAATAATTCGATGTTTAAAATGTATGAAGTATATAAGTATACATGTGATATAAAATATGCAGGAGTAATGTACTTATGACACAAAGGTTATATATAACTTTAATCAACATATTTACATAAGAGGTATATAAGATAGTACATGAGAGTATACAGCGTGATATGTATATGTTGCATATATAAGATGTATACGAAAGAATATGAAAGTAAAATGTTTATAGTATGCAGGATGAGATATACAAGATGTACAAAATAGTACACTTGTATTCATTGTAAAAAAGTAGCTGTGATATGTAGTACATAAACATATCTTAGGCATATGTAAAGTAGTATGTATCAAAATAGTATATGGGACATATAGTATATCTGTAATGTATGTATAAATTATGAAAAACCATAAGTTTAGGAAGAATTATAATAATAGAATACACCTAATTGTCTTATTTTTAAAGAAATGGTTTGGGCTAATATCACTCGGGCTTTAATAAAAATCTATTTTCTTTGCGATAAACTCAAAAGATTGGACCTGTTCATAGTTAGCGTCGAGATAATTTTTTCTAATTTAAGAAGAGATTGTGTTAAACAAGTATTTAATTTAAAGTTATACCAAAAGATATTTTTAGTAATAAATCTACTTTTTACTTGAAACACATAACAAAATGTTAGTAATTTATTACACGCTAAATAAGTAGAAATAGATGAACAAAATAAGGTAAGGAAAGTTTTGAGCCCTTCTAATCTTCTTTCGTCCAAAAGTGCTTGGGCCTTCAATCTTTCTTTTTCTCCATCTGGGTATTCCACCAACTTTCATTATTTAATTGTGCCTTGCAAAACAAGAGGAAATTATTAGTCAAAATATACGTCACCTTAAAGCTTGGCATTACAAAATAAATATAATATAATGATCCCCTTCAATTCGTATTAAAATAATGATAGTTTTGATTACAGAGCTCAGACCTTTAATCTGTATTTTGGAGAGAATTTTTATTCATGCCACGATTGCAAATTAGTAACTCGCTAGCCGTCCAAGTTTCCTTGACAAGCTACCCGAAAAATTCTTTCGCCTTACCATCCCTTTCCGAAGGACCTAAACAGAGAACAACTATTCTGAAGGGATATTGTCATGCCCCACCTTGGGAGGCGTAACCGACGCCTAATGCCACATTGGACCCTGAGCTAACCTAGCTGGACATATACATTTATGGTGCATACCAGCAACACATAATCAAGAAAATAATCAGCTATATCTCGGTTCAAAACATAGCTCTAGGCCGACAAGGCCACAACATATACTTGTGCAAAAACAGCCAACCTAACAGTTGCAATGATAACATCATTTTATGCGGGAAGAGAAGACCACCATGATGTCTAAATCATAACAAAGGAAGGCAGGTGCACATTCACATATATACAAGCCAACCAGGCTGCTAGCAAGTAACACAACTAGGTCCCACATGGTCGACAATGCATGTCTTACCCAAAACTGTAGTTTGCAAGACTCTAAAGAGTAAAATATTGATCGGGACAGAGTCTCGGCCTACCCAAAAACTATATATTAAAAGATAGGCAAACCTCTAGCATCTGGCAACTCCAGAGGAAGAGAGCTGACCAATTTGTTGAATCTGAACGGTTGCTAAAGAGGTCTCAAAACCTGTCTGTCTGAACCTATAGGAAAGTATGCACCCCATGCGTGGATATCAGTATAATATATACCGAATATATAAGGCAGTAATAATAAACTGAATAGAAGCTGACAGAGAAATTGAAAGTAATCAACTATAAGGGCCAGAACTTAACCTAAATAATCTTACAACATGAATAGTAGCTAATAGGAAAATATACAAACAAGAACCTAACCTGGCCCCCAAAAGCATGGAAGATACAACCAACACAGAAAAACCTACCTGGGCCACATATTCCCCGAAAAGTGCAAAACAATCTACACACTCCTATCTGTATCACTGTAGCCCCGAAGGCAAGTTGTAACTAACATACTCGTCCCCTGAAATCTACTCATCCCCTGAAATCTTACCCGAGCCTTTTTGGCATCTGTAACTGTGTCTGAGCCTTCTGAGCTCCTATAACTACCCTTGAGAACACAAGACTCTGTTGAGGGTCAGTGGTGCCACTACGGCATAAGGGAAGTCCATAAGTGAATAGGCTTCAATATGGCTCTACAGGCCTCAATCTGGTTCTTGCAGATGTCATATAGCTCTTGTGAGCAGTCCATAGCCCCATAGGCAGGTATACTTGAACTTATCCCTTCTAGGCAATATGTACATGGGCATCTGTAGGAGTAGCCAGAGGCGTCGGCCCCATGTTTAACTACTGATAAGATCATTCTATATGTATCACATAGTCCATCAAATGACTAATGGCTAGGGTGGTTCTCTGAGCGACCTATACGAAAAGGTATGAGTCGTAAAAAGCTATAAGGTCACTAGCAACAGGAAATTTACCTAAAAAGCTACTACCCAGTTCATTTAGCAACCCTAGCGCCACCAACTTGAAGGAAGGGCTATACTATCAAGATTCTAGCCCTGTAGGCGTGAAGTTATGCCAACGGCCTATAGGCGAGCTTTACTATACATATAGGCATCCAACCAAAAAGTTATATCGCCAAGCTAAGCTCTACATTGCCCAACTTAACAAGAAGGGTTCAACAGCTAACCAAAACACACGTAAACACACATTACCACGAAACACAGGTCATATCAACTATACGGCGAGAATAACTTACCGAAGGAGATTAGCCTTAACCTACCTTGTAGGTGACTCGATATCTCCACCTTCCTTAATCAAATCCTTCAACAAACAATCACTTCACAAATCCCCAATGTCTCACTGTTTACAAGCCACCCAAAAGAATCCATAAATCAATCAAACGAAAAACAGTTTCGATGTCGATAGCCATTTCAATATATAATGTAAAACTTTCAATTTAACGGTAGAGAGGGGCGTAGAAGTCCCTTACCTTCCTTTGGATGAAGGAAGACCATAAAGAGATAGAACATACACCAATTTTCCTTGGAAAAATCCCAGCAAAGACTCAACTATTGAAGCCAAGAAGAGTATAGCGCATCTCACAAGAATTCCCATAACTTAGCAACCTTAATCGGTGTTGGAGGCCTAGATAAAGACCTTAGAATATGGAAATAACCTTCCCAAATGAAAGCTCTCAAAAAGCTCTTGAGGTTTTAAAAAATGAGTTTAAAAGGAGTTGGTAATCAAAGTTATTTAAAAAAGAAGTGCGTACCGCTAAGTCGTCCAGGGTTGGGCTCGCCGCGCAGCTCTATGCGCCAGGCCGACCTGCTCGCTGCGCGATCCTGTGCGCATCACCCGTGCCATGCGCGCCTGCTTGCGCGTGGCTCCCTGCTGACATGCTGTCACTTAACACCCCAGGCCGATTTTTCTCAGGCAACCTTATTTTCTTATTATTTCACTTCGGGCAATACAAAAATGAAAAATTATCTCGTAAAACATATTTTCTCACTAGGCCCGTTGGCACCCGTTCATGGGGTGTTTCATCCTTCCCCCCTTAAGGACATTCATCCTCAAATGTAATTCAGCTTTAAGAGACTTAAATCTTAAGTATTACCAAAACAATTTCGGTAGAGTCTCCTTTATAATATGGACTATCCAAAAACCTAAAACAAACAAAAGTCCAACATAATCTTCTCACAGGACGCTATAGAAAACTATATAGCATAGCTTACAGCAATAAGTAAGTAATAAACAATAATAGTAACAGAGACAAAAATGCAACACCTGATAACTATCTTACCTCTATCGTAACTGTATGAGTTAGTTTGCTATGATCATAGGGTCTAGAACAAGTGAGGCTATCTCGACCTCATTTCATCCTCGTCCTTCCAAGTCATTTCTTCTACATTTTTATTCATCCATAAGATTTTAATAGAGGCTACATCTTTGGTCCTCAATTTGCGGATTTGTCGATCTAATATAGCAATTGGAGTCTCCCCATGGGAAAATTCTTCTGTGACCTGAACAATTCTCAACTCAGGAAACCCGAGAAGGGTCTCCTATGAACTTTTGTAGCATCGATGCATGAAAGACTAAATGAACAAATTCTAGCTCCGAAATAAAATCTAACTCATAAGCTCCTATCTTTTGGAGGATCCAGTACGACCCAATGAATCTAAGGCTGAGCTTGCCTTTCTTGCCAAATTTCATAACGCCCTTCATTGTCAAAACTTTCAGGAATACCCAATCATCGGCATCAAACTCTGTGTCTCTATGTTGTATATCACAATAGGACTTCTGGCGACTCTAGGATGTCAACAAACGCTCTCTAATAAGCTTAACTTTCTCTTCTGATTGATGTATCATATCAGGTCCAATCAACCCTAACCACCTATTTCAAACCATTCTATGGGTAGGTTCTATTATATGAAAACTCAATAAGAGGTAGGTGATCATCCCAACTTTCTTTGAAGTCTAGCACACATGCTCGTAACATATCCTTGAGCGTCTAAATCGTGTGCTCAGCTTGACTATCTGTCTGAGGATGAAAAACTGTACTCAAATTAACCTGCATCCCCAAAACTTTTTGAAACGACTTCCAAAATCTTGCTGTGAATTGTGCCCCTCAATCAGAGATAATAGATACCGGAATGCTATGTAGTCGGACTATATCTTTACTATATAATTCAGCAGAATCTTCAATTGAAACATAGTCCTAACTGGTAAGAAATGAGATGATTTTGTTAATCTATCAACAATGACCCAAATAGAGTCAAATTTATGCCTGGTATGAGGCAAACCTGTAACAAAATCCATATTGATTGCTTTCTATTTCCACATAAGCACGACTATCTCCTGAGTCAGCCCGCCAGGCTTCTGATATTCAGCTTTTACCTGTTGACAATTGGGACACTATGCTACAAACTCAGCAATATCTTTCTTCATCTCATTCCACCAATAGATCTCCTTTATATCATGGTACATTTTCGTCACACCTGGGTAAAGAGAATATGGAAATAATGTACCTCTGCCATAATCTGCTGACGAAGTCCCGCCACATCTGGAACATAGAGTCGACCTCTGAATCTTAAGACTCTGTCCCCTGTAATCTCAAAGGCCAATAACTCTTCTTGCTCAACTCTGTTTCTGAGCTATACCAGGCTAGGGTCTTTTTATTGTCGCTCCTTCACCTCCACTACTAGAGATGACACTATAGTATTCTGGATCACAACCCCACTATCATCAAAGTCTACTAACCAGACTGCTAGACTGGCCAAGTGGTGCAGCTCTCGAGCCAATTCTCTCTTTTCTAGCCTCAGATACGATAAGCTACCCATAGATCTGTGACTAAGGGCATCGACTACAATGTTAGCATTCCCAGGATGATACAAGATATCTACATCGTAGTCCTTCAACAACTCAAGCGAATGACCTTGTCACAAATTTAGCTCTTTCTGTTTAAAAATATACTGGAGGCTCTTTTGATTAGTGAAGATGTCTATATGAACACCATATACATAATGCCTCCAAATTTTTAGAGCGTGAACAACTGCAGCTAATTGTAGATCATGGGTAGGGTAGTTCTTTTCATGCTTCTTTAGCTACCTCGAGGCATAGGCAATCACTTTGCCGTGCTGCATCAAAATGCACCCTAACCCAATGCTTGAAGCATCACAATATGCAGCGTAGCCCTTTGAATCCTCTAGCAAGGCTAATATTGGTGCGGATGTTGTTCGGTGCTTTGTTTGGGGTTATAAACCGACACGCAAGTGCACCTGGTCAAACAAGTAGTAAGTGGCTTAAGTAAGCCAAGTATCGATCCACGGAGACTCTGGATAAGTGAAAATTGCTTAAGTATACTATATTATATCTCACTTCTAAATATGCTGACAACAACGTAACCAAAAAGTGAATAATTTGTTTTATAAATTTTATACTATAACTACTAACAATTATCTACTTTGAATTTAAACTATGGATATGAGCATGCCAAGGTTAAGAACATGTAATGAAACTGATTATAATCATAAATTAGTTAATCTTTTCTTCCAGTTGCTAGCCAAGAACATTAGCCAAGAAATTAAAACTCTCGTATTTAATCTCACTTAAGAATCATAAACCATCCATCTACATTTCTGTGATCAAATGCAATTCATGACCTAGCAATACAATTCCGGTTCCTAAATTGACTAATACGACTTTCAAGTATATTTCTATCAGGAAAGCACATCAAAACTCAATTTTCCCAAATCAAGTAAAGAACAATATCCTATTAATTCACAACTTTCCAATTTCGTGCTCTCTCGAGTGAAATCGGACTTTTTAGATGTACATTAATGTCGGCCACACACCAATGCAGTAAGAACAAGAATTAATAGAACAACATGGAAGGAAAAGATGAAAAACCATATAATTCAATAATCAAAATTCATCACAAGTGTTCATAACCTCAGCAAGGAAGGGAATTAGCCACTCATTTGTGGATTAATCATCCTAAAACAAGTGTTAATCATACAAACAATTGAATTAAAGAAGAAAGAAAGAGAGAAAAAACCCTGAACTTCTCGTCCCTCAACTGCCTGTAACCCACGTCCTTGCTCCACCAAGTCACAATTATGAAAAATACATTTAAGTGTTCTATTTATACTAGTGGGAATTTTTCCCGGATTAATGAGCAACGTGTCACGGAGTGCATCGCGGAGCACTGCCTCTGTGACACGCCGTGAACGCGGACCCTCACTGGAAATTTGGGGTCCGGGAATAAAGCACCAACGTGGCATGGCGTGCAACGCGGAGGCTGGTCACCGTGCCACGGAGCTGTCGCGAGCCTCCACTGGAAATTGTGAGATTTTTCACCCTCTAGGCAGAATGCCTCCGCGATGGCAGCGTGACACGGCTCCATCGCGGAGCCCCTTTAAATTGTGCAGTCCAGTGCCTTTTCCGTGATCGCATCCAAATCCAACTCCGATATTGTTCCAACATGCATTTTAGCTCTTTGAAATCACATTTTACCTACAAAACAATGCTAATCATGTTGGTTAGTATAAATTCACATTTTATTACCAATTACATGAAAATGTATACACATTGCACGATAAACAAGGCGAAAATGATACGTTTGAGTATCACTTGGGCATATAAATCTGCCCAAGATCACTTACCCCACAATTAAATCCTTGTTCGTCCTCGAACAACAAACACACAATTCATGCAATTTACATCACAACCTTCACCACTATGGTGCGACAATTTGAACTACGGTCATACCGATCATTCAATATTGCGAATCATCAAGAAAACATGCGTGGTCTTAACAATGCAATGACCTTTAATACATCCAGACTTCCTAGACTTTATGAATCGACTCTCGATATCGGCAAACTCATGCGAATCAGCTAATCAAGATATCCGACACGAAAATCAATCTTTCATCAAGCATGTGCCCTCACAACTCAAGAGAATCTTCCCCTTTTTTCTCATGTGACACACAAACATTCAAGTAGGGGCATGTAAAAATTAATTTCACTCTCTCTCCCAAAAGAATTCACATGCATCATGTCATGACCCATAAGCTTGCCCTTAGTGTATTACTCCACTAATATAAAGGAGTGCAATGTAAGATCACGTAGGACTTCAATGGGTTGTAATGGAAGCTATGAAACTAGTATATATTGTATTAGCCAATAATAGCCACTAGCATCCTTAAGCGCCTTTTCAACACATTCCCATCAACTAATGGGCATTGTTTCTCTCTTTTCTCTTTTTTTTCATCATCCCATTCTTGATGATTTACCTTAGTATGGCCCAATCCATTCAGCACACTTGACACGAAAACAAAGGTTTTTCATACACCTTCATTAGCATTTATTTATAGCACGTGCACCTTCAACCTTTTCTTTTCTTTCCTCACTCTGCTTTTCTTTTTCTTTTCACCATTCTCACTCTTTGACACTTTGGGAAAATTATTTTCTCTTCTTAAGCGCTTAAGAGTTTTGTATAGACTTTCCAGCTAATGAAAAGAAAGAATCAAGCTCAGTTTATAATTTTTGGACAAAAGAAAGAAATAATAGGCTAAAGGCTCAACGGGCTGACTAGGGTATCCAATCACTTAAAAAGGAGAGTATGACAAGAAAAAAATAGAAACTCTCGGTTAAAACAAAGAAATGCCTACATCCTTTCCTACAATACACCTCCTTCATTTCGTTTTGTACACACACCAGGCAAGTTCTAGACACTTCACAATAGCATGGAATAACAATACCTCACTTCACACTTTATGCACATGCTCGATTCAAGATGCATTCACAGACTCTTCAATCAGCTAATTGCATGAATTCAAACATTAAGCCTCAATCACACCGAATCGAATTCTACAACCTAGGTATCTCAACATATTTACAAAATTGCATGCTTTCATAAGAATCACTTTTGCATTTTGAATATCAGTTACAACACGCAACCAAAATTTCACAACCATATAGTAACTACAGGTTCCGTGATGCAATCCACCAAAGAAAAAAACTTAAAATAAATAAAAATAACTACTCCTACCGACTACATTTCCCTTAAGACGGTCGTCATCCATCCATCATAGGGAACAGTCACTAACTATGACGTCGGTTCAATGGGACCATTCTCGGTAAAAGAACCGAAAACAAACGCCGAGAAACCCAAAATAAAAAAATTGAAAATTTTTGCAGACATCGATCATTTCGATAGAAAAATTATTTACAAAATATTTTAAATATGAACAAAATATTTTTGGAAAACTTTAAAAATATCGATCATTTCGATAGGCAAAAATATTTACAGACTCAGCTGGCAACATCGACATTCCACAATACGCATCAATTACACAAATAATTACAAATACAGAACAATTTGCAATTCACAAACACAGGGAAACATACATAAAAAGATACAGAGGAAAGCATACAAGCAAACCAGCCCAGCCCAGCACCTAACTACTCCCCACCCCACACTTAAACCGAACACTGTCCCCAGTGTTCACAAAAATTAAAAATCACAAAATTGGGTGGTGGAACTCCCTGATTAGTCAAAGTATTCCACTTCTTCATCAGGTGCTGCTGCCTCATCTCCCATGTCCGAGTCGCCTCCGTCGTCGTCATCGGACTCCACATCGGAGTCCTCGCGACGTGTCTCCTCGTCCGTGGGGATGTCATCGTCAGTGGGCTCTACAAAGGCTGGCCCCACTTGGCATAGAGCCCTGGCGTTTTTGCTAAATGGGTAATCCAGCTCGAGCTGCCATAGCTCCTCCCCCGTGGCTGGTCTCCCACCAATCCTGAGCTGGAGCATTTGCATTCCAAACATCCGCGCCATGTATTGGTCATCACGAGCATGTCGCTCGCCAAGCGTCAGCACTGGCCCGTGGGTGGTGTCGGGAGTCTTAGTTTTGGTCATGTCCAAGGCCCGCCGCTCCAACTACGGGATGTAGTCCAAAGCCTCCTCCTCGACGTCGAGGCCTCTGAGAAAGGTGGTGAGTAGTCCACCGAACCCATACCTGTGGCCCTGGTGTAATCGGGCTCTCTTCATGGCAGATATGATGATCGCCCCAACATTAATCTCCAGCCCTTTCATCAGGGCATACACCAGGCAAACACGGTCCCGGGTCACATCAGTCATGTGTACCCCCGGGATTAGGCACGAGCAGACTATCTTCAGCCAGATTCGGGCTTCCCTGTTCATTTGAGAATATGGCAGAGTCTGGTGGTAGCCCCTTTCTTTGTGTCGGCTCCATCTAGCTGTGGATCGAGCCCCACACAATGTGCGTCTGATGTCGGTATACGGTGGGGTAATGTTCAGCTGGCGGAGAACGTGAGCGTCTGTGTCCCGCACTTCGATGATGGCATTTAGCTGTTGGGGTTCCAGAGTGACTATCTGCCCTCTAATCTTGATGGTGTGGCTTCTGATTGCCGGGTTCTAATTTGCATAGAACTCCCGGACCAGGTGCAGGTTGCATTCTTTGGGCTCCTGAAATATGAAACTTAGCCCAGCAGCCTCGATCCGTTGAACTATTCTGGGGAACTCCTGTGCTAATGGTTCTCGTGCTATATGCTCCTCGGGGAAGTATTTATTTTCTTTGTGCTTGGCATACCACTTCTTCCCCTCATCAGTTACCCACCTCGTTCCGTATTGGCGACGCTGGCCGCGTGGAACTGCTGGTGCAGCTGGGACTGCTGTGCCCAGTCTAAGTCTTTTCCTCCCGGTGCCTGAAGTTGATGCACCCTTACCTTTATCTTGCCTGCTTGCCATTTTGTCTGTCAACACAAGTAAACAATCACAATGTCAAGCTAAAAGAATATTAACTTCGGCTAAGGTCGGGTTAAGCTAAGTTTACCCCACACTTAGTCCTTAGCTACGATTACGATACTACGGCAAGAATAACTTTTTTTACACCAAACAACCAGCTATACAATTCATGCTTAGTGCGTTCACAAGAAAAATTCGACGGTATAACTTCTGCGTACTACTCAGACTTCGTACAGCCAATCCCAATCACTACCATCGCTAGCATTTCAACCATCACACTTAGCAAAGAAAAACAACGAAACAAAAACAATAACAAAAAATATATACACATGAACCTATACAACCAACCCAATTTGAACAAATTTCAACATTTTCCCACAACCCGAGAATTCGTCGTCTATTACATTCAAACAATATTTACAATGAGTCATCTCATTCAATACGCACACCCCGGCATACAATTCAAACTTTTAACACATTACCAACTTCAAATTCAACAACAAAGCCCTAGAATTGAGGTATTCCATCAAATTCGAATAATTCATGCAATCGACAAGTTCAAACGCTCATTACAACATTCCGAACATTTATCAATCAACAAATAACTCAAATTCATGCTAAATTTCAACTTAGGGTGATTTATCTCACCTCTCATGCTTAAATTCGAATAAAATCGCTAAAAACTTGAGAGAGAATCGGAAAACATACCTTATAGTTGAAGAACCGAAGAAAACTTGGTAATTTGTTGCCTTAAGCCGTGGCACGTTGGTGGGGAAGGGATTTAGGGATGTTTGGTCGCGGAGGAGAACAAGAATGAGGGAAAAAAGGGGGAAATCGGGGTTTAAAATATAGAAAAACATGCGGGTCACCCGACAACCCGGTGTGACCCGTCACAGTTTATATGGCAACGTGTCACGGAGTGCATCGCGGTGCACTGCCTCCGTGACACGGAGCCATCGCGATAGCTTACTGGAAATTTTAAAATTTCCAGGTTACACCTCAACGTGTCACAGAGGGTAACGCGGAGGTCCTCCTCCGTGACACGGAGCTATCGCCCCAGCTCACTGTCTTCAACATTTTATTAATTTTTTTATACCTCGCCTTTACCTTCACGATTCCATGCACATTTTTCTCCGTTTGACCTGAAAATCATCTCACTAAACAAAATTGGTTAGAATAATAGGTTTCACCTAACTAAAATAAAAAATACTAACTAAAACGAAAAATTTTGTACTAAATCAAGAAAAAGAAAAGTAAAATCTATTTACACTTTACAAAATGAGAGAAAAAAAATATTTTTTTCACGGGTTGCCTCCCGTGCAGCGCCTGGTTTACCGTCGCGGCTCGACGTCCTTTACGCTCAATGGTCCGCTAGGGTGATGGACGATTTCTCACGATCATTGTCCTCCCCCCAGTAGTGCTTACACCTATCCGGTGGTCTTCCCATCAACTCTCGGGAATCATTCATTTGCTTAGCATTACCATGATCAATTACATTGATCACCGAGAGTTCTTCATTCACCATCGGGAGCTTGGGTGCTTTGTACACATCGAACACCTCTACCTTGTCATGTGCTCGCATAGTAAGTTGACCCGCAGCTATGTCGATTAATGCTTTCCCGGTTGCCAAGAAGGGTCGTCCCAAAATAAATGGGACTTCCGCGTCTGGTTCAAAATCCAGAACAATAAAATCTACCGGGAAAATTAGGGAGCCCACTTGCACTAGAACATCCTCAACAATGCCATCCGGCCTAGCTAAGGATCGATCTGCCAACTGCAAGATTACGGTTGTAGGTCTAGGACTCCCTAGACCCAACTTTCTGAATACCGAAGATGGCATCAGATTTATGCTCGCTCCCAGGTCACACAATCCACGAGCTCGGATGCTCTGCCCAATAGTAAGCTGGATAGTAAAACTTCCAGGGTCTTCTAACTTCGTGGGCAGTCTATTTTGGATCCGGGAAGTGCACTCCTCCGTCAAAGCCACCGTGGCATACTCAGTCAAATGACTTTTGTTGGCCACGATGTCTTTAATGTATTTGGTATATTTAGGCACTCCCTGCGAGACATCAACAAGAGGTAAGTTAACATGTACCTGTTTAAGCACCTCCATGAATTTCTTGAAACACGCCTCCTCCTTGTGTTTCTTGAGTCGTTGAGGGAACGGGGGTGGAGGTCTTTCTGATTCAGCTTCTTTGGTCTTCCCCCTTTCCGAACTTTGCTCCCTCTCAACTTCTGCTGCTCCCGAGTTTTGAGGTGGTCTTTCTGGTTCCACCTCCTTCAGCTGCAAACCACTCCTTGTGGTCACTGCATTTACCTGCTTCGGATTCGGATCCGTGTCGCTCAGCAGTCCTCCTCTGGGCCTTGTATTCTGGGCACTAGCAAATTGCCCAAATTGATACTCAAGAGCCTTGGTCGCTAACTGGTTATTTTTCACTTCGGCTGCCAATTTAACATAGTCAGCCTGCAATTGCGCTTGATTAGCGATCATGGTCTTGAACATCTCCTCAATGCTGGGTGATGGTGGTGGAGGAGGAGCATTGTTATTTCTGAATTGAGATTGGTAGTTCTGTTGCCCTCCTTGATTTCTTTGCATACACTGACCCGAACTTTGGCCTTGATGGTTTTTGCTACCCCATGAAAAATTTGGATGGTTCCTCCAATTTGAATTGTAGCCACTCCCATACTGCTGCTGATTTCTTTGTGCATTACCCACAAAGTTAACCGAATCAGGATTTGCTCCACAGCACTCAGCTGAGTGCTCACTGCTTCCACACACTTCACACCACATTTGCTGGACTGCATTAACTGGAGCTGAAGGATGGTTCAGAGTCATGTTGCTGAAGTGGTTGTTCAATTGATTCTGCAAGGCAGCTATCTGTGCAGCGATAGCTGTAAATCCATCCACTTCAAGCACTCCTGCTGCTTTCCTTGCCCCACCTCGTGATGAATCAGCATTCCATTCTGGATTGCCCTGTGAAATCCGGTTTAGCAAGGTGTACAGCTCCTCATAAGTCTTTTCCAGCACTTGCCCTTCAGCTGCTGAATCTAGCAAAATTTTGGTATGGAGTTCCAAACCCTCAATAAATGTGTGCACCAACACCTCATTGGACTGATGATGATGAGGACAGTCCCGCAACATGGATTTAAATCTTTCCCAGGCTTGATACAAATTTTCTCCCTCCCTCTGTTTGAAACTTAGAATTCGACTTCTAAGCCTTGCTGTTTTGCCCGAGGGAAAAAATCTTATCAAGAACTTTCCTGCAAGATCCCACGTTGAAATAGAATTTGGTGGCTCAGCTTTCAACCACCTCTTGGCTTCACCGAGTAATGAGAACGAAAATAATGTAACCCGAACATAATTAGGTGACACTCCAGCGGTTATATAAGTGTCACTTATCTCCAAAAAGTTCTGGAGATGCTGTTATGGGTCTTCATGAGGGAGACCGGTAAATTGCCCGCTTGTGTGCAACAGTTGCACCATATTTTCCTTGAGTTCAAATCTCCCTCCAGGCTCTGGTTTGCGGATACTGGATGTTACATTGTTGGCATGTGGGATTGCCACCTCGCGAACCGGCCTTGCTGCTGATTCTTCGGGCACTAACACTGCCCTCACAACCGGTGGATTTTGTTGCTCCATAATAGTCTGTTTGAGCAACTGCAGCTTCCTTTGTAGAGCTTCTCTCTGCTTACTATGAAATATACGTTCAGGCTCTATATAAGATTCCACCAGCTCTTTGTCTCTTGCCAGTGTTCATAGCAATTAAGTCTGCAAAATACAGGCTAAGACCAAGTTGTCAACACTTAAGAAAATAAAATAAAAATACAGTAAATTTACACTTAACACAATTTCACCAATTGCCAAGTCTCCTCGGCAACGGCGCCAAAAACTTGTTCGGTGCTTTGTTTGGGGTTATAAACCGACACGCAAGTGCATGTGGTCAAACAAGTAGTAAGTGGCTTAGGTAAGCCAAGTATCAATCCACGGAGACTCTGGATAAGTGAAAATTGCTTAAGTATACTATATTATATCTCACTTCTAAATATACTGACAACAACGTAACCAAAAAGTGAATAATTTGTTTTATAAATTTTATACTATAACTACTAACAATTATCTACTTTGGATTTAAACTATGGATATGAGCATGCCAAGGTTAAGAACATGTAATGAAACTGATTATAATCATAAATTGGTTAATCTTTTCTTCCAGTTGCTAGCCAAGAACATTAGCCAAGAAATTAAAACTCTCGTATTTAATCTCACTTAAGAATCATAAACCATCCATCTACATTTCTGTGATCAAATGCAATTCATGACCTAGCAATACAATTCCGATTCCTAAATTGACTAATACGGCTTTCAAGTATATTTCTATCAGGAAAGCACATTAAAACTCAATTTTCCCAAATCAAGTAAAGAACAATATCCTATTAATTCACAACTTTCCAATTTCGTGCTCTCTCGAGTGAAATTGGACTTTTTAGATGTACATTAATATCGGCCACACACCAATGCAGTAAGAACAAGAATTAATAGAACAACATGGAAGGAAAGGATGAAAAACCATATAATTCAATAATCAAAATTCATCACAAGTGTTCATAACCTCAGCAAGGAAGGGAATTAGCCACTCATTTGTGGATTAATCATCCTAAAACAAGTGTTAATCATACAAACAATTGAATTAAAGAAGAAAGAAAGAGAGAAAAAACCCTGAACTTTTCGTCCCTCAACTGCCTGTAACCCACGTCCTTGCTCCACCAAGTCACAATTATGAAAAATACATTTAAGTGTTCTATTTATACTAGTGGGAATTTTTCCCGGATTAATGAGCAACGTGTCACGGAGTGCATCGCGGAGCACTGCCTCTATGACACGCCGTGAACGCGGACCCTCACTGGAAATTTGGGGTCCGGGAATAAAGCACCAACGTGGCACGGTGTGCAACGCGGAGGCTGGTCACCGTGCCACGGAGCTGTCGCGAGCCTCCACTAGAAATTGTGAGATTTTTCACCCTCCAGTCAGAATGCCTCCGCGATGGCAGCGTGACACGGCTCCATCGCGGAGCCCCTTTAAATTGTGCAGTCCAGTGCCTTTTTCGTGCTCGCATCCAAATCCAACTCCGATATTGTTCCAACATGCATTTTAGCTCTTCGAAATCACATTTTACCTACAAAACAATGCTAATCATGTTGGTTAGTATAAATTCACATTTTATTACCAATTACATGAAAATGTATACATATTGCATGATAAACAAGGTGAAAATGATACGTTTGAGTATCACTTGGGCATATAAATCTGCCCAAGATCAGATGTCAGTCTGTCTTTCAACCTCTGGAAGCTCTGCTCACAAGCTTCAATCCACTAGAACTTAGTTGTTTTATAAGTCAACTTTGTCAGTGGTGCTGATAGGGTAGAAAATCCTTCCATAAACCTTCTGTAATACCTAGCTAACCCCAGGAAGCTATGAACCTTGGTTGGAGTTGTGGGTCTTGGCCAAGTCTTTACAGCCTCGATCTTCTGCGAGTCAACTTGAATGCTTGTATCTGACACAATATGGCCCAAGAAAGCTACAAAATTTAACCAGAACTCATATTTCGAGAACTTTGCATATAACTTGCAATCTTTGAGGACCTAAAGTATTGTTCGCAGATGATCTCTATGTTCAGCTTCTGTATATGAATATACCAGAATATCATCAATAAACACTATTATGTATAAATCTAGGAACGACTAAATATGTTGTTCATCAAATCCATAAACACTACTAGGGCATTCGTCAATTCGAAAGACATAACTAGGAATTCAAAATGGCCATATCTGGTTCCGAAGGCCGTCTTCAGAATATCTTTCTCTCGAACTCGTACCTGGTGGTACCCTGAACTTAAGTCAATCTTTGAGAAGTATTTTACCCCCTGCAACTGATCAAACAAATCATCTATTCTCGGTAGGGGATATCTGTTCTTAATAGTAACTTTATTCAACTGTCGATAATCTATACACATCCATAGTGAGCCGTCTTTATTTTTCACGAACAAGACTGGTGCACCCCACGGTGAAGCACTGGGCCTAATGAAGCCTTTATCTAGCAAATCTTTCAGTTGATCCTTCAACTCCTTTAGCTCGGCAGGAGCCATTTTGTAAGGAGGAATAGATATGAATTGTGTATTTAGTAGCTGATGAGTTTGAAATTTACCAACTCATTAGGCTCCTAAGTATGAGTTTTTGCCTAGTTTTCAAGTCATTTATGTGGATTTTATGCCCATTTCACATGAGTGGAGAAAGAATGAAATCTATCAAAACACATGATGTTTGAGATGGAATTTGATGAGTTAGAGTATGAAAGAGAGGAGCCAAAGAATAGGGGAAGATTTGAGCTTAAGAAGAGGTGCAAGGACATGCTTGAATTGGCTAAATGCGGATCTAGAAGGGAAAAATGCTAAAGTCACTTCCTAGACCGGCGGTTGGCGGTTTGGCAGTGGCTAAACGCCAATAGAACCACCGGTAGTCACTATTTTGGGTTGCTTTTGGGTGGCGGACAGCCGGTGCCAATCCATGTGCTTCACTAGTGAGGCCTTCTAATGAAGGGTAAAAAGGTATAGAAAGGTCTCCAAAGCATCTAGAAGCTTCAAGGGAATAGCTAAATAGGCGTAAGAAAAATCTACTTGAAAAAAAAGCAAGGTGCACCTTGAATTGAACTCGACGAATTGCGTTTTGCCAGAGAGATTTTTTGAGAAAGATTCTCCATTTGGGGAAAGTTGTACACAATAAAGTATAGAGTTTTACATATATTTCATTGTACACCACTCGTTCATTCAATCAATTCACCAATTCATCTTCCACACATCATTTCACCATATATTTGTAGAGTTAGGTAGAACTTTTCTTCTTTGTTTTCTTTAACCCAAATTGGGGGAATTCCACCATTGTTGTAAGAGTTTGTGAAGCAAATTTGTGAAGCTAATGTGATGAATGTGAGGGGAATCCTCTTGGTATCTTCTCTCTACCTTTAAATATGTTTTACTAATTTGCTAGCTAGAGGTATATTCATGGTGGGTTTATTAATTTAATTGGGTTTTGGTAAATTGCTCTTGGATTCTTATTGAAATTGTAGATCTATTATTTTCTCCCAAGTTATAATTTCTAAAATTAATGGTTTGCAAACATGAATTGTGCTTTACTTTTCTTGCTTTTGTTTGATAGAGAAAGGTGAGAATTGGGTGAGAAGATAATAGTGAGGAGTTGGAGTGTTTGTGCATCGGATTAAGCTAGAGATAGTTAAAACCCACATTTTCACTCTAATAAAGGTCAAGGCTAGAAATAGCTAGTCCTTCATCAAGCTTGTGTGGTTGATTACTTGAATTGGCTTTGGGGTTTGAAAGAACCCATGGAATAAACATTTTTATGGTTTAAAAACAAGAGAATGTGAATTATCCACATCTATCTATGCTAATTATGAGTCTAAGGCATTGAAGAAATTCCTGATTTATTTGAGATCTTATCTATAGAATGCCTCTAGCCATATCACTTGTGATTGCTTCAATTGGAATTCCCCCTAATAAGTCTCGGTTTAGAATTAGATAGTTATTTCTCTTTAATTTCCCCAGATTTTACTTTTTAAAATGTTGAACAATTATGCGTTATAGTTTGAATTAGTTTATAACTCTTGAATTATCGACTCAATTTTCTGTGGGATTCTACCCCGATATCCGTTGGGATATTTGTTTTGATATAATGACCATTTACTCTCTTTCGTAAAAGAGGAGTATAGTTTGGACGTTATCAATAGCGTATCAATAGAGAAGTCAATTTTTCATTCTGGGGGAATACCAGGAAGCTCATCCGGAAATACATCTGGGAACTCACCAACCACCAAAATATACTAAAGAGTTGGGGATTCTACCTGCACATCCCAAGCCCTGACAATATGATAGGTACAACCCTTCGCAATCATCTTTCTTTCCTCGAGATAGGATATGAACCTACCTTTTGGAGTAGCTGTATTTCCTTTCCATTCCCGCACTATCTCTCTTGGAAAGTGGAATCGGACAGTATTTGTCCAACATTCAACATTGGCGTAACATGGTGCTAGCCAATCCATGCCTATAATTACAGCAAATCAGTCATTTCTAGCTCTGCTAAGTCTGCATAGGTTTGGCGGCCAACAATTTCCACCGTACAACCCTGGTAAATTCTCCTAGCGATAATCGATTCACCAACAGGTGTGGATACAAAAAATGGTCGCTGAAGTAGCGCTAGTATTATAGAAAACTTTCATGCCTCTAGTAGAGTAACATAAGAAATGGTAGAGCCTGAATCTATCAAAGCATAAACTAGGTGGAGCAAACATTCAATGTACCTTTCACAACATATGGCGATGCCTCAGAATCTTATCACCCTGCTAATGTATAAGTACGATCCGGATAACTTCCAGAACTAGATGCCCCTAATGATCTACCTCTGCCTGCTGGAGCTGGCGGCCTATGCCTTGTGAGAGGTACGGGAGCATGAGACCCTGCTGAAAACCTAATTTGCTGGTCTTGATCACTCTGATCTCTAGTCGAACAATCTCTTATCATATGACCCACCTTCCCAGAAGAGTAACAAGCAGTGGAGCCATATATGCATCTCCCAAGATGTCGCCTACTATAAGTACTACAATGTGGTATTAGCCTCATCTGATCTGGGCCTCTCTACTACCGTGAGACTGACGTTCGTGAACTCTCACCGAGACTTGACCATCCGCGACGATCTGGTTTGCTGCCCTATTGCTGCTAAAATGAGAGCCTAGATGGCCTACTTGACTAGTGAGGCCTGGGACAAACCTGAAATTCTATTTGGAAATCGGTGGGTTTGGCCCTTCGATGCTGCTCCTAATCTACCCTTCTGGCCCCATACTGACGATGTCGATCTCTTTTATATTTTGAGAAAAGGCCTGAATTCGCGAGATATACATATCCTCCTGTAGTGTAGCTGTAATACTCTGGTGCAAGCCCTATAGTAAACCGATGTACCTTGGATGGCATAGTATCAACAATTATTGGCGCATATCTGGCCAAGGAATCAAACCTCAACGCATATTCTCGGATGCTTATCCTACCCTACTCCAAATGTGTGAACTGCTCTACTCTGGCATGCCAGATCTCTCGAGGAAAGTAATGTTATATGAAGGCCTTAGAGAAACTGAGCCAAGTAGGTGGAGGTGCATCTCTGCCTCTAGACCTTTCCCAACTTTCGTACCATAGAACTGCTAGCTCTCGTAGCCGGAACACCGTTAACTTAGCTGACTCTGTAGATGAAGCATGCATGACCCTGAATATCCTATGTAACTAATCTATGAAGTTTTAAGGGTCCTCTCTCCGATCTATCCCTATAAACTGTGGAGGACTCAAAGAAAGAAACACACGAACCCTCAAACTTTTGGGTCCCTCAGTAAGCACGTCAACAACTGGTACTGCTGGCTGGTGCTGAGAAGCCATCATCTGAGCCAAGATACATACGACACTCCTAATATCCTGATCTGAGGGTATAGGAATACTGGAGGTGGTTTCGGTGCTTCTGTTGCCTTAGGAGGTTCCTGATGCCATGGGGAATGCTGGGGTGATCGAGAGATGTTTTCCTTTCGCTCTCAGGCTGGGCTGTCCCCAAAAATGGCACCCTTCTTGTACCCTCTCATGCTGTTGTATCTAGCTCATGGCTGGCTGTAGTCTGTCTTGTATCATACATCTCTGTAGACAGATGTAACAACTTGAGCTTAGGGCCTCAATCCTATATACTCAGCTCTATAGCATGATTCGAAAGGAAAGAGGGGTAACCATATTATCATGCCTCGTAGCCTCCTACTTATAAAATGTGGTGCATAACACATTTATAAACAAGACTCTGCTAGACATAGCTTGCAAACTTCTCGAGGATACGATGTTGCTCTGATACCAAGTTTGTGTCACCCCACCTTGGGAGGCATAACTGGCACCTAATTCCACACTGGACTCTAATCTGACCTAGCTGGACATATACACTTCTGGTGCATACCAACAACACATAATCAAGAAAAAATCAGCTATATCTCGGCTCAAAACATAGCTCAAGGACGAGAAGTCCATAACATACACCTGTGCAAAAACAGCTAACCCAACAGTTGCAATGATAACATCATCCTATGCGGGCCGACAAGACTGCCATGCTTTCTAAATCATAACAAAGGAAGGCAAAAAACCATTTACATATATACAAGATGACAAGGCTGCTAGCAAGTAACATAACTAGGCCCCACACGGCTAACAATGCATGCCTAATCCAAAATTGTAGTCTGCAAGCCTCTAAAGAGTAAAATATTGGCCAGGATGGGGCCCCGAACTACCCAAAAATTATACATCAAAAGACAGGAAAGACTCTATCATCTGGAAACTTCGTAGGAAGGGAGTTGACCAATCTGCTGAATCTGAACGGCTACTAAGGAGGTCTCGGAACATGTCTGAACCTGCAGGAAAGTATGCAGCGCCCCATACGTGGGCGTTAGTACAATATGTAAGGCAGTAATAATAAACTGAATAGAAGCTGACAGAGAAACTGAAAGTAATCAACAATAAAGGCCAGAAGTTAACCTGAATAATCTTACAACATGAATAGTAGCTAGAAGGCAAATATACAAACAAGAACCTAATATGGCCCCCATAAGCTTGGAAGGTACAACCAACACAAAAAAACCTACTTGGGCCATTATAATACCCCAGAGAGGCCTAAGAATAGACCCGGGAGTTAAATTTGAAAAGTACAGAAAACTGGCAAAAACATCAAAGGACGGGCAACCCAATGACTCATTGTTGGATACCACAAGTCATCGAAAGCAGTCATGAAATGGGGGGTTCAGGGAAGCAATCGTCGTTACAAGTCGTTGGTAAGATTGAGCATAGGCTAAGGGGGAACAACGGGGCATCCCACGATTCACAGTGAGAAGCAACAACCCATTGTTTCTAGTCGTCATTTGGGGGTTGAAGATTTCAGTGCATTCAACAGATGGAGACCATGACTCGTTGGATGCCACCACAAGTCGTGGTAAGGCTCGTGGAAAGGAAAGTCAGATTGGTCAAGGAGTTGACGACGGTCAATTCAACGACCTTTTGTTTGATGTAACGACTCATCCTAACGAGTTGCAGGAAGGACCTGAGATATTTTATAAGGAAGTGGACCCAATGACTAGATACCACGAGTCGTGGTTTCAAGAAACAACCCGTTCGATTGGTCGTTGGTCCGTCCGGAGCAGTTTTTAGGGAAACTTTATTAAGGGAATTTTCAAATTTTCTATGCATTAAGATCCTAAACTACGTCGTTTTGTGTATTTTCTGAGTGTGTTAAAATAGGTTAAGTCCCTAATGCATACCCATTCCCATGCAAGAGCTTTAGAGAGATTTTTTGGGAGGTTCAAGGTCTTCTTCCCCATGTTTCCATCAATTTCTTTGTGGGGATACAAGGAACTTCAAAATCAATCCATTCCCAGGTATGTAGGGTTTTAGAATGAGTGAAATTCTTCCTCACCCATGCCCAAATTTTGATTTGAATCATGAATCCTCCTACTTGAGTTCTATGGGGTTTTACCCAAATGCATGAAAATGTGATTTCTCTTTATGGGTATAATTTAATTGAGTTTTCATTATTGATTATGAATGATGGGTAGGTTTTATATATATATTTTTTAAAATCATGTTTCAAGCTTTTTAAATCTAAAATTCCCATTTGATGAAGGTTCATGAAAGTTATTATTTATGATGAATATGCAATATTTTGAATTTATTGATGATGGAAAAGCATGAATTCATGTTATCCATGTTTATGAGCATATTTTGAAAGAATTGAATACGATGAATTATTGAGTAGTGCCCGTATGTTGAAGAATGATTTATGATTTATGAAGCGAATTACATGATTTATCGATTTATGATGTTGGCCGATGAAAAGGGCCTATGATTCTTGGATAAGCATGTTTTAAAGGGTATCAATGATGATAAATGTTATATTTTAGCCAACAAATCTTAATGCATGATGTTATTGATATACGTATGAGCCTATATGCATGTTTTTGGGAGCCATGTCTAGCACTGAGCAGCCCGGCATTTAAAGGACTACGCCGGTGTCTCATAACCCCATGCCACCACGGGTTTCTAAATGATATGATGTATTGATAATGATCCCCTCAAATGTGATATCACGCCTAATGCGCGACCCTCGCCTGGAAAGCCAAGGTCGGCTTTGCCCACTTGAGCGAGATAGTGAGGCATCATAAAAGGCTCTACTATGATGGTGTCGGTTATGATGAGTCCTCCCATTGTTCCGCATGTTTTATGCATTGTTATGTTTATGTTGTGGCTCAAGTTATATTTGATAAAATTTACTTACGATTATGAAAATGAATGATTATGAATGATTTGAAAGTCTTGGGCCTTATGTTTTATTACGAAGATTTGATGTAAGCATGATGTCCTTCTCATATATTATTTATGAGTTTTATTTAATCTAAAATGTCCATTTTACTTAGCGTGCATACTCAGTATATTCCACGTACTGACCGCATACTTTCTACGTTGTATCGTTTCATGATACAGGGTCCGGATCTCAGGCTCATCCTCATCCTTAGTCCATCTCATCTTACACTTTCATCTTATTGGTGAGTCCTCATGTTCCGAGGGCTATTTGACAGACTTTCAGGATAGTTATATTTCAGTATTGGTCGGGTTAGTTGGGGATGTTTTCCTATCAACCCATTTTATGTATTAAATCCTTGCATAGTGTTGTACGCCCAGCAGATGGAGGCGGCTCATAAGAGGGAGAGGGAGGCAAAGAGGGCTCGGACGGGCAGCTGTGGGTTTTCACATCAGAGGTCTGGCGGTGGCTACCGTCCACAGTCTCAACAGAGATCACTAGCCCCAGCACCGTCATCAGCTAGTGTTCCATCCAGGCCTAGAGGTGATCAGAAGTGTATGGCTTCAGGGTCAAGGGATCATAGGGGTACCCAGTTAGAGTATACCTCTCCAACCTACGGGAATTGTGGTAAGCGTCATGCTGGGGAGTGCTTGCTCAGTTCAGATATCTTCTATGGGTGTGGTAGATCTGGGCACATGCGCCGAGCATGCCAATATGCTAGATAGGGTAATGATAAGGGTCATGCACATACCACCAGGACAGTGGAAACTCCAGCTCGTTCCACTCTGCAGCGAGCATCGACTAGTGGGGGTGGCGGACAGTGCCAAAGCTGATTCTATGCCCTCGCCTCACGCCAAGAGCAGGAGACTTCGCCAGACGTGGTCACTGGTATGTTACGTGTATCTCATATTGATGTTTATGCCTTGTAAGATTCGGGAGCTACATTGTCTTTTGTGACTCCTTACATTGCTAGTAGCCTTGGAGTTAGTTCCGAGACCTTGTCAGAATCGTTTTCAATTTTGACCCCTGTTAATGATTCAGTCATAGCTAGATGAGTATATAGAGAATGCCCGATCACTATGTTGCATAAGGTTACATCCGCAGACCTAGTAGAGTTAGCCATGGATGACTTTGACGTTATTCTCGACATGGATTGGTTGTTTGCATGTTATGCTTCAATTAATTATAGGACCCATACGGTGGAATTTTGTTTTATGGGTGAGTCAGTGTTGGAGTGGAAGGGTAGTTTGGCGGTACTAGTAGGTCAGTTTGTTTCCTACCTTAAGGCCAGGAAGATGATCTCTAAAGGTTACATGTACCACCTAGTTTATGTCAAGGATGTGGAGTTCGAGACCCTGACTATTCAGTCAGTTCTGGTGGTCTGCAAATGTCCAGAGGTGTTTTCTGATGATTTGCCTGGTGTTCCTCCAGAGAGGGAAATTGATTTCGGTATCGATCTATTACCCGATATGCAACCTATCTCTATTCCTCCCTAAAGGATGTCCCCGGCCGAACTAAAGGAATTGAAGGATTAGTTAAAGGATCTATTGGATAAGGGCTTCATTAGACCGATCCAGTCTCCATGGGGTGCACCAGTTCTATTTGTTCGAAAGAAGGGCGGTTCCCTTCGCATGTGTATTGACTATCGGCAGTTGAACAAGGTTACCGTCAAGAATAGGTACCCCTTACCTAGGATCGATGATTTGTTTGACCAACTTCATGGTGCTAAGTGCTTCTCCAAGATTGATCTTAGGTTTAGGTATCACCAGATCAGGGTTTGGGAGAGTGTCATCCCAAAGACCGCTTCAGGACTCGGTATGGTCACTATGAATTTGTTGTTATGTCTTTCAGACTGATCAATGCCCCTGAATCTTTTATGGATCTAATGAACAGGGTGTTCAAGGCATATTTGGACATGTTCGTGATTGTGTTCATTGACGACATCTTGATATACTCACGAAGCGAGGAGGAGCATGCCGCTCACCTGAGAGCAGTACTTCAGACCCTCAAGGATCGTGATCTATATGCAAAGTTTAGTAAGTGCTTTGGCATTTTTGGGTCATATGGTATCAATCGAAGGAATAAGGGTAGATTCCCAGAAAATTGAGGTGGTGAAGAATTGGCCTAGACCGGTGAATTCTTTAGAAATTCGGAGTTTCTTAGGTCTAGCTGTACCAGAGGTTTGTTGAGGGTTTCTCATCTATTGCGGAACCTTTGACCAAGTTGACTCAGAAAAAGGTGAAGTTCCAATGGTCGAAAGCCTGTGAGAAAAGCTTCCAAGAGTTGAAGACCCGACTCACTTCAGCACCAGTATTGACTTTACCTGAGGGTACTGAAGGCTTTGTTGTATATTGTGATGCTTCAAGAGTTGGACTAGGATGTGTGTTGATGCAGTGTGGGAAGGTAATAGCATATGCCTCGAGATAGCTGAAAGTTCATGAAAAGAATTACCCGATCCATAACATTGGCTTAGTAAGAGATTCAAAGAGTGTAGTTAGCGGTCCTCGCCCCGGGGATTCGGCTTAGGTTCTAGAGTTGGCTGCGGTGGTGTTTGCATTGAAAATATGGTGGCATTACTTGTATGGGGTCCATGTGGATGTATTTACGGATCACAAGAGGTTGCAATATGTTTTCTCATAGAAAGATCTAAATCTTCGGCAAAAAAGGTGGTTGGAGTTACTTAAGGACTTGACATGAGTGTCCTTTACCACTCTGGAAAGGCCAATGTGGTTGTGAACACACTTAGTAGACTCTCTATGGAGAGTGTGTCCCTCGTGGATGAGGGAAAGAAGGAGTTGGTGAAGGATGTGCACCAACTTGCAAGACTAGGAGTTGGATTGATCGGCTCGATTGATGGCGGCATTATTGTGCAAAATGGGTCAGAATCGTCTTTAGTGATCGATGTAAAATCTAAGAAAGATGAGGATCCGACTTTGAGGAAGCTGAAGGAAGCAATGCGGAGTCAAAAGGTGGAGGTTTTATCCTAAGGGGAGATGGTGTGCTACGATACCAGGGTCAACTATGTGTTCCGGACGTTCATAATTTGAGAGTTCGGATATTGCATGAGGCACATGGTACTAAATACTCTATCCATCCGGGATCCATGAAGATGTATCAGGACTTGCGAGAAATCTATTGGTGGGATGGTATGAAGAAGGATATTGCATAGTTCGTAGCTAAGTGTCCAAACTGTCAGCAAGTGAAAGTCGAGCATCAGAGGCCGGAAGATGTACTTCAAGATATTAGCATTCCCACTTGGAAGTGGGAGGAAATAAATATGGATTTCATTACAATCCTACCTCGTACTCGCTGACACTATGACTCTATTTGGGTGGTGGTAGATAGGTTAACTAAGGCGGCACACTTCCTACCGGTCAAGACCATGAATTTAATGGATGATTATGCCAAGTTGTACATTTGGGAGTTGGTTCGACTTGATGGAGTGCCCTTGTCTATCATCTCAAACCGAGGTACTCAGTTTACCTCTCAGTTTCGGTGGTCTTTTCAGAAGGGACTTGGGTCGCAAGTTAAGCTCAGTACAACCTTCCATCCGCAAACAGACGGCCAGGCATAACAAACCATTCAGACCCTCGAGGATATGTTGAGGCCATGTGTTATGGATTTCAAAGGTAGTTGGGATGATCATTTTCCCTTAATTGAGCTTGCTTATAATAATAACTATCACTCCAGTATCCAAATAGCGTCGTTCGAGGCTCTTTATGGGCGAAGGTGTAGATCTCCCATCGGATGGATAGAGGTTGATGAGGAAGCTATGATAGGGCCTGATTCGGTTCACAATGCGATGGTGAAGGTTCAGTTTATAAGGGACCGGTTGGAAACCGCTTAGAGTCGTCAGATTTTGTATGCTGATGTGAGGAGAAGGGATTTGGATTTTGATGTGGATTATTGGGTATTTCTAAAGGTATCTCCCATGAAGGGAGTCATGTGGTATGGGAAGAAAGGGAAACTCAGTCCCCGCTATGTTGGTCCTTACCGGGTTATGAGGAGAATGGTTAAGGTGGCATATAAGTTGGACTTGACTTCAGAGTTAGCTTCATTTCATCCCGTGTTTCATGTATCGCTCTTGAAAGAGTGCTTGGGTGATCCAGCTTTAGTAGTCCGGTAGACAGCGTTGGTGTAAAGGATAACCTCAACTATGAAGAAATTCCGGTGAAAATCTTAGATCGTTAAGTTCGTAAGCTAAGGAACAAAGAAGTAGCTTCAGTTAAAGTATTATGGAGAAATCAATATGTTGAGGGAGCTACATGGGAAGTCGAAGCAGATATGATGGCTAGATATCCACATTTGTTCTCTACCAGCTCAGTTCTGACTTGAGGTACCAGTTTTTGCCCTAAGACTCTGTCTAGTTTTTATGTTCAGTCATGTGTGCAAGTTTCTTTTATGTGCATGAATGTGTATGTGAAGTATAAGATCAGTTCAGCTATGTGGTTTTATTCGGAGGTAGTCATTCCAGGAAAATTTCAGTTAAAATGATGAGTATATGGCTATGATAAATTGTATGTTTCTGTTTGCTTCTTTTTTCATACATTCGAGGACTAATATTTCCAAGGGGGAGATATTGTAATACCCGGGAGAGGCCTAAGAATAGACCCGGGAGTTGAATTTGTAAAGTGCTGAAAACTAGCAAAAACATCACAGGACGGGCAACCCAACGACTCGTGGTTAGATACAACGAGTCATCGAAAGCAGTCGTGGAATGGGGGGTTCAGGGAAGCAGTGGTGATAACGAATGGTGTAACGACTCATTGTCAGGAACAACGAGTTGTTGTTACCAGTCATTGGAAGGACTGAGCATAGGCTGAGGGGGAACAACGGGGCATCCTACGATTTGTGGCAAGAAGAGACGACCCGTTGTTTCTAGTCTTCGTTTGGGGGTTGAAGATTTCAATGCATTCAACGGATGGAGACCCTGACTCGTTGGATGCCACCACGAGTCGTGGTGAGGCTCATGGAAAGGAAATTCAAATTGGTCAAGGAGTTGATGACGGTCGATTCAACGACCCGTCGTTTGATGAAATGACTCGTCCTGACAAGTCGTGGGAAGGACTTTAGATCTTTCATGAGGAAGTGGACCCAACGACTCGATACCACGAGTTGTGGTGTTGAGCAATGACCTGTTGGATCGGTCGTTGGTTCGCCTGGAGCAGTTTTCAGGGAAATTTTATTAAGGGAATTTTCAACTTTTCCATGCTTTGAGACCCTAAACTAGGTCGTTTTGTGTATTTTATGAGTGTGCTAAGATAGGTTAAGTCCCTAATGCATACCCATTCCCATGCAAGAGCTTTAGAGAGATTTTTTGGGAGGTTCAAGGTCTTCTTCCCCAAGTTTCCATCAATTTCTTTGTGGGTATCCAAGGAACTTCGAAATCAATCCATTCCCATGTATGTAGGGTTTTAGAATGGGTGAAATTCTTCCTCATCCAAGCCCGAATTTCAATTTAAATCATGAATCCTCCTACTCGAGTTCTATGGGGTTTTACCCAAATATATGAAAATGTGATTTCTCTTTATGGATATGATTTAATTAAGTTTTCATTATTGAATTATGAATGATGGGCGGGTTTTATATTATTTTTCTTTAAATCATGTTTCAAGCTTTTTAAATCAAAAATGCCCATTTGATGAAGGTTCATGAAAGTTATGATTTAAGAATATGCAATATTTTGAATTTATTGATGACCGGAAATAATGAATTCAAGTTACCCATGTTTATGATCATATTTTGAAAGAATTGAATATGATGAAGTATTGATCAATGCCCACATGTTGAAGAATGATTTATCATTTATGAAGCGAATTACATGATTTATCGATTTAAATTGTTGGTTGATAAAAAGGGCCTATGATTCTTGGCTAAGCATGTTTTAAAGCGGATCAATGATGATAAATGTTTTATTTTAGCCAACGAATCTTAATACATGATGATATTGATTTACGTATGAGCCTATATGTATGTTTTTGGGAGCCGTGTCTAGCACCGAGCAGCCCAGCATACAAAGGACTACGCCGACATCTCGTAACCACATGCCACTGCGGGTTTATAAATGATATGATGTATTGATAGTGATCCCCTCAAATGTGATATCACGCCTAATGCACGACCCTCGCCTGGCAAGCCAGGGTCGGCTCTGCCCACTTAAGCGAGATAGTGAGGCATCATGAAAGGCTCTACCATGATGGTGTCGGTTATGATGAGTCTTCCCATTGTTCCGCATGTTTTATGCATTGTTATGTTTACGTTGTAGGTCAAGTTATGTTTGATAAAGTTTAATTACGATTACGAAAATAAATGATTATGAATGATTTTAAAGTCTTGAGCCTTATGTTTTATTTTGAAGATTTTGATGTAAGCATGATGTTCTTCTCTTATATCATTTATGAGTTTTATTTACTCTAAAATGTCCGTTTTACTTACCTTGCATACTCAGTACATTCCACGTACTGACTGCATACTTTCTATGTTGTATCATTTCATGATACAGGCTCCGAATCTCAGGCTCATCCTCATCCTTAGTCCAGCTCAGCCTACGCTTTCAGCTTATTGGTGAGTCCTCATGTTTCAAGGGCTGTTTGACAAACTTTCAGGATAGTTATGTTTCGGTATTGGTCGGGTTAGTTGGGGATGTTGTCCCATAAACCCATCTCATTTATTAGAGGGTTTCAAACAAGTATGTAGTGCTCAACTGTGTATATATCCAGTATTTCCTGATGTTATGCTATAATTACGTTTCTGCTATGTTTTTATGATTATCATTTCGCGTATTTGAATGAGATTAGTTGTATGCATGTTCCATGGATCGACTTGGGATCTCTCGGGGTCCCTTGTCCCGTGTCTACGATCCGGGTTTACGTTCGGGTCATGAAAGCCCCCATAAGCCCCAACAAGTGCAAAACAATCTACACACTCCTATCTATATCACTATAGCCCCGTATCTGTAACTAACATACTCATCCCCTGAAATCTTACCCGAGCCTTATGGGCTCTTGTAACTGTGTCTGAGCCTTTTGGGCTCCTGTAACTGTGTCTGAGCCTTCTAGGTTCCTACAACTATATCTAAGCCTTCTAGGCTCCTGTAACTTCACCCTGAGCACAGAAGACTCTGCTGAGGGTCAGTGGTGCCACTACAGCATAAGGGAAGTCCATAAGTGAATAAACTTCTGCATGGCTCTGCAGGCCTCAATCTAGTTCTCCCAAATGTCATATAGCTCTTGTGAGCAGTCTATAACCCTGTAGGTAGGCATACTTGAACTTATTCCTTCTATAAAACATGTATGTGGGTATCTGTATGAGTAGCCAGAGGCGTTGGCTCCAAGTTTAACTGCTGATAAGATCATTCTAAAAGGCATCACATAGTCTATCAAATGACTAAGGGCTAGGGTGGTTCTCTGAGCGACCTATACGACAAGCTGTGTGTCATAAAATGCAATAAGGTCACTGGCAATAGGAAATTTACCTAACAATCTACCACCCAGTTCATTTGGCAACCCTAGTGCCATCAACTCGAAGGTAGGGCTATACTGTCAAGATTCTAGCCCTGTAGGCATCAAGTTACGCCAATGACTTGTAGGCGAGCTTTACTATACATATAGCCGTCCAACCAGAAAGTTATATCAGCAAGCTAAGCTCTACACTACCCAACTTAAAAATATGGATTCAACAGCTAACCACAACACATGTAAACACACATTACCACCAAACATAAGTCGTATCAACTATACTATGAGAATAACTTGCCGAATGAGGTTAGCCTTAACATACCTTGTAGGCGACTCTATAACTCTACCTTCCTCAATCTAATCCTCTAACAAACAATCACTTCACAAAGCCCCAATGTCTCACATTTACAAGCCACCCAAAACAGTCTATAAATCAATCAAAAGAAGAAAAGTTCCGATGTCGATTGTCGTTCTGATATATAACGTAAAACTTTCAATTTAATGATAAAGAGGTGTGTAGAAGTCCCTTACCTTCCTTTGGATGAAGGAACACCACAAAGATATGGAAAACCCACCAAGTTCCCTTGGACAAATCTCAGCAAAGCCTCAGCTATTGAAGTTAAGAAGAGTATAGCGCTTCTCACAAGAATTCCCACAACTTAGCAACCTTAATTGGTGTTGGAGGACTGGATAAAGACCTTAGAACCTGGAAATAGCCTTCCCAAATGAAAGCTCTCGAAAAGCTCTTGAGGTTTAAAAAAATGAGTTCAAAGGGAGTTGGGAATCAAAAGTTATTTAAAAAAGAAGTGGGCATCGCTAAGTCGGCCAGGGTCGGGCATGCCGCGTTGCGCCGCGCAGTGCGCCTGCCAACATGTGCATCCCACAGCTCTATGCACTAGGCCGGCCTAAGAGTCCGCACGCTTCTCTCGTGCCATGCGTGCCTTCTTATGTGTGGCTCCCTGCTGACATGCTATCGCTCGACACCCCAGGCTGATTTTTCTCGGGCAACCTTATTTTTTATTATTTCACTTCTGGGCAATATAAAAAAGAAAAATTAGCCCATAAAACATATTTTCTTACTGAGCCCGTCAGCACCCCTTGACAGGGTGTTTCAGACATGACCTCAAATAATTTTCATCATCCTGTAATATTTGCTCAAATTAATTAGATATCATAAGTGTGGTTATTTGTTCTTTTAAACAAAAACAGCAATAACAAAATAACAGCCAAGCAACAATAAAGCAGTCGTCATCAATTGCAGCCAGGTAGTAACAAATTCATACCCGTATGCAACATAAGTTTGCCTTAACATGCGACACAGATCGACTCAAAATGCAACAATATTTGGCTCAGAATTGTGGCAATAAATCTGCATGAAGTGCAACAATATTTTCCCCAAAACACAGTAGTAGTTTTCCTTAGAATGCACCAACAAATTTTGTGTATCACCCCAAAAGCCCCTCAGATCAGACCCGAGGACTGAAGCAAAGAAAACAAAAAAAATCTACACTAGATCACTAGACGAGTCATCTAGTGACTCATCAAGTGACCTGACGGGACATTGTTTGACATGTTAATGTAGAGTTTGAGAAAAGGATGTTTTCTTGAAGTCATGACAAGTGAGGCAACGAGTAGTCCTGTCACCTAATTAGTCGTTAGGTGACTTGTTTAGTGTGAGACATAGGTGAAACCTTGAGATTTAGATAGTCTTAATGAGTGGGAAAGCGATCTGTTAGGTGTCTTGATGAATTGTTAAGTGGAGGTATCAAGAAAAGATCAAACAGTTAGAAAAACTTCAGTGGCAATGGATCACACCCAATGACTCATTGAGTGCCGTAACAAATCATTAGAAGGGTCGTTAGTACTGCGATAACTTTTTTCTATCTGATTATTAAGGGTATTTTTGTAACGTTTTAAGTTTCTAGCTCCTATACTAAGTTGTTTTGAGAATAAGAAGAAGGGTTTTTTATTTATCTTAAGACCTCATTCTACTCCTAACACTCTCATTAGAAGATCAAGCTCTCAAGTGAAGTAAGGGTTTCTCATCTCCATCCCCTTCAATCCCTCTTGGGTTTCAAACCTTAGCAAGTTCAGCAAACCTAGGTATGTGGACTTATCAATGAGGGGTTCCTTCCACTCTTATGCCCCTTTTTAATTGAAAACATGATTTCCCAAGTCTCCATGCCTAAATTCAAAATTTTACGATTGGATTTGGATGTTGTTGAAATTCTCTCATGTTCATCTATCAGATTAGCTGCTCCTTAATCTAATACATGTTTCCATGATGAGGGTTTCATGTTTCTATTAAGTCTCTCATGAAATTATGAAATTTAGGTTTCACGCATGGTTATGAACTCTTAGGGTTGTATTTGAATTGATTTAGATTCCATTATTCTCTTGTGGATTCAAGTCCCTCAAGTTTTAAATTATGTTTTTATGATCATGATGCATGACTTTCTCTAGAATCTTTCTTGAATTTATGAATTTCAAGATATGGTGATTTTCTCAAATATGCATAACTTTCATGAATATCAATGTTATGTTTATGGCCGACTCATGGCCTTGTTCATGGCTAGTTCATATATTTCAAGCATGTTTATATGCCTCATGATATTAAACTAGCCCATGCAAGTTCAAGTATGTTTTCACGATAATGATTATGAGCCATATGCATATTTTTAGGAGTAGTGTCTAGCACCAAGTAGGCTAGGAGTGCAAACAAACCCTGAGTCTCAGAACTACGTGTCACCATAGGTATATATTCATGTTCAAAACCTACGGGGATTCAAAAGTGATGTCACGCCTTAATAGTTCCTAGCCTTGGCAAGCTTGGGACGGCTCTACCCACTTGAGCGAGATAGTTGAGTTATCATGTAAGCTCTATCATTATGGTGTCGGTTAAGACGAAGACTCCCATTGTTCCTCATGTTCTCAGACACTCATGTTAATATCTTATAATATTATGTCTTATAGTATATCTGACCCATTGATTAGTTCATAAGTTTTCACTTATGTTTTCAAGTATAGTACGCTATATGATTTCTGTTTTTAAACCTTGGGTCATTATATTTAGCATATGATGAATAGCTCAGGATAAAGTTTATTCCAGATATATGGCTTTCAGCATGTAGCCTTACTCTCATGATCTATATTGATTTATATGTCATGATTTTAAACTATCATTTTACTAGCATGTTTTATTACTCTATATACTCGATACATTTCAAGTATTGATCTCATACTCTATGCTATATCATCTCATGATATAGGTTCGGGTGATCCTTCTCAGTCCTGGGGTTAGCTCGCCCCTTCTCAAACCAGCTCAGTTCTCAGTCTTAGCGAGTCCTTATCTTTTAAGGATAATTATCAGTTTATGTTGTACGCCTATGTCTTTTAGTTTTAGTCTAAAGAGAGCTACTTGTGGGTGTTGTCCCATCAACTCATTAGATGTTTAGAGGCTTTTCAGACAACTTGTATAGATGTTTTCAGTGATGTTGGTTCACGTTTGCGTTTGTGTTGTTATACTATGCAGACTTCCGCTTACGTCATGTTCATGTTTTACTTCCCACTTAATTATGCTCTTAAGTCATGCTATGTATGTGCCATGTGTTAATTTAGGGACATTCCTAGTTCTAGGTCCCGTGTCTCGATTCGGGATCCTAGCTCAGGTCATGATATTTGGCACAAAATACAACAGCTATTTTACTCAGAAGATAGAACTTGAGCACGGAAATCAGTCCATTCAAAAGCAATAGCAATTTTCCCTTAAAGGCAGCAACAAAATGGCTTTAAAGTGCAACAACACCTTAAAAATACAATCATTAATGGGTCAACACCTTAAAAAGACAATCATTAATGGGTCAAAAGTGCAGCAAATAATTCATCCAAGTGCTGCAACTAAGTACAACATTGGGTTTAAGGAATGCAACATTATTTGGCCTTAAGAAGTACGAGATATTTCCATTGTGCTTGGACTCATACCAAGAAAGCAGATGGTGAAATATTAGTATCTACAAGCAATAGACTTTAATAGGATAAGAGCAGGTAGAATGAAGAATATTTTTTTATTGAATAACTATTCCAACTAATCCAATTTGAGATAAATTAATATATCATGGTGTCAAGATTCTAAACATAAAAATGGATGGGCACAACACAGTCTCATGAAAAAAATGAATGGTGAATGTAACACCCCAAAACTTTCCTATACCAAATTCAAACATTGTATAAAATTTTTTTTGTCTCAGACGACCCCTACAACAGACCTTTGTACCGAGTCGTGGGTTGAAGCAGTATTGTTCCAAGGGAAAACAACGAGTCATAGGAAGACTTATTGATCCTAACAATGGGCCATCCTCTCGCCTGTTGAATCCCAATTCAGAGGTCTACCGGACCCTTTCCCTGAGACAATGAGAGGGAACAATGGCCCGTGGTAGCCACCAATGAGCTATTGTGACCACTCATCATTCAGTTCCAAAACCCAGCCATGTGAACCACGAGGGGATACAACGGCCCGTTGGTCCTACCAATGAGTCATTATTATCACCCGTTGTCCCTATTCCCAGTTTTCTTTCCAGTTCCAAAAAGGGAGGTATCAACAGCCCGCTGTTTCTTTCAACGGACCATTGTACCTAACTGTGGATCACCAGTGTGAATCTAGTTTCTGAACCTAGAAACTACGAAAAGATTCAATGGGCCATCATTTCTACCAACGACCCATTTTGAGGCCCGTTGGTTCCTATTGGCCAGATTTCAGATTTAAATCCCAGGGCTATTTTTGTTAAATTCCACCTACCTAGTCCCTAAACTACATCGTTTGGGGTTCATTCAGGGGTTTTAGAAGGGGTAACCAATGGTTTCTCCCCATATTCCTTCTCTCACTCTCAAGAACAGTGCGTAGAATTTCTCTGGGAGCACAGAACATAAGCTAGGGCAAACGTCAATCCTCTCAATTTTTCTCAGAGATTTTCACCAGAGTTTCTTCTACAGGTATGTGGGAATTCAGCAAGGAAATTGTTCCCCCCTTGCGTCCCCCAAAAACCCTTTCTCAGTTAACTTTCAGTCCTAGCCTTCAACTTACAACATTGAAGATATTGTTATCGTTCCTGATTATTCTTGTGGAATCCTAATTTATGTTCATTGTAGCTAATTTCCACTAGTTTGTGACTAAAATTATGCCTATTCTAGTGAAGTAGAATTTTAGCCTAACGTTTGGAGCAGAAACTAGAATCCTATTTGTTTATTGAATTATTGAATCATTCTTTAAATCCTTCAAAGTTAGGAAATTCCTATAGTATTTGTATGTATCAAAAACTCAGTCAAAGTTTTAATTAATCAGTCTCATTTAGAAATTTATTTACTCAGTATCACTCAGGAATGTTAGTCTAGCCTCAGTCAGATTTTAGCAACCTCCGAGTTGACCAGAATAATGTCAGCTGATCAGTTTGACTATAGTCCTTTCCCGAGGTGTCAGTGGTGCCTCTCAATTATCAGATTTAGACTAAGATTACAGTTATTTGGTCCATTAGGTGGTCATGAAATTTCAGTTATATAGCTCTGACTAGCCCCAGGACCCCAGTTCAGTTATCAATTTGTTCTCTAGACGGTTACGATGCTTCCAGATAAGCAGCTCTGACCAGTATTAGAACTGAGTTTCCAAATCAGGTCCTATAAGACGCTCAGGGAACTCTCTAACAGTATCCCTGGGTCAATATAGTCTTGGGCCCCAGTATCATCTATCCGCTTATCAGTAGTAGCAATAATACGATTATCCAGTGGGAGTAGGACTTAGCACCGAAAGGGCCGGGGTTCCAGCGAACCCAGGTTCCAAAACTACGTTGCCACTGTAGGTTATATTTACTTGGACTCTTGGACCCCTCTGACAGTGATTCTCACAGTCCATGCCTTTATATCCTGGCAAGGTATATTGGGTCCTACCGATAGGGTGTATATATCGGACTTCATGTTTAGCTCATGTGGTTATATATCGGTTATAGCCTCTCCCACTAGTCAGTTTAGCTCATTCTCAGATTTCTCAGTTCAGATTAGTTCAGTGCAGTATTTCAGACTCAGTATTTTAGACTTAGGACATGTCTATGACCATCAACCAGGGTCACTTTTGACCATATTAGTTTTATACCAGTTGTATTAGTTTTCAGCATTTCAGTTGGTCATTTCATGTCGTATCAGTTTAGTTACCAATTCTATCATTGTACTCATGTTTCTCTCTATTACTCAGTACATTCAAAGTACTGACGTATACTTTTATGTTGTATCATTTCATGATACAGCTGCAGGTTCTCAAACTCAGCACCACAATTCAGATTCTCCACATCAGGCAGTTGAAGTGTGAGTCCTCATCATCCGAGGGCATTATTTCCATCTTTTAGTCATTTATTAGTTTCAGTTAGACTTAGAGTAAGCTTGGGGCTTATCCCAACAACTCCTCAGTTAGATGGCTTTCAGACAGACATGATTTTCTTTCAGATTTATCAATACTATTCAAATTTTTTGAACTGTATGTTTTCAGACTTGTCTTTCATAAATGTTTTATGATATTATTTCAAAGTTCTGTTGTGCATGTTTAATCAGAATGCTAGTGAATGATAGACTAGGGGTTGACTGGGGGTCACTTGTGGCTTCAAGTACCGTGTTACGTCTAGGGTATAGACTCAGGGCGTGACAGTGAAATATTAGTATCCATAAGAAATAGACTTTAATGGGATAAGAGTAGGTAGAAGGTAGAATAGTTTTTATTAAATAACTATTCTAACTAATCCAATTTGAGATAAATTAATATATCAGTGTCAAGATTCTGAACATAAAAATGGATGGGCACAACACAGTCTTGATGTTGTGTATATTATTATGCATATTTGCCATGTTTTTGCCCATCTTTTATCTATTTTTGAGTTTATAATCCTTAATAAATGCATAAATTCATGTTTATGTATGTTTTGTGAGCTAACAAATGTTTTTAGATGTTTTGAAAAGGAAACAAAGGAAAAAGGACTAAAAATGACTCACAGTGTGAAGAAAGAAGAGTTTGCGAAAGTTGGCCTGGTGCTATGACTGGCGTGGCGCGCCAACCCCTAAACTTCAGAGAAATCTGCACAAAAGTTGGTGTTATGGGCGGCATGGCACGCCAAGTCTCGAACTTCAGAGGGAAGTTTGATCCACACCTTGGCGAGATGGATGGCATGGAACGCCAGATGCATCCTAGACTTAGGAATTTTTTCTAACATTCTAGTGTTTTGGAAGGTGTGGCGTGACAGAGCGGATGCTTAGAAATTTGACTAACTCCTTAGTGCATTGGCTGGCATAGGGCGCCCGAAGCCAAACTTCAGAAGAAAAGCTGGCGCACTAGGTGGCACAACGCACCAAACCTCTTCCTGGACGGACTTTGCTGATTTTAAAAGTCAATTACTTGAGGGAAAAAGTGTCATTTGAAGCCTCACTTATAAATATAACTTGTATATCATATGTTAGCTATCATACATTATTTTGTTTGATCATATTAAGGTTGTAACGCAGCTTTGGAGGAGAGACAAGTTCATACTTAGGTTTTCTTTTTTTCTCTATCATTTTATGCTCCGAAAGATGATGTCTTTATTTTTCTGCTTGAGCATGAGTGGCTAAAATCCGATTCTAGTGTTTGTCCATAATTGATGGATGAAGATTGATGGATTGAGTATAGTATTGATTCTTCATTAACGGTTGTTTATATTTATTTATGTTAATTGCTTATTCCTTAGACTGATTACCTTTTGAATATTTCTGTTGGCTTTTGGTTGAACTCGGGAGAGGGAACTAAAAGGGTTAAAAGTAAATATTAAACAAGAATTCAAAGACCCTTTGGCCGATTAGTTGAAGGAAAGAAGTTGTTGATGAGGATTTGAATATACCCTTCAACCTTCTTTAGTTGATATACAAGTAGCCACAACCGTCGTCTCATGTTTCTCCTGCGACCAAGGGATATAGGCGTTAAGGTTCATGAGATAGTTCTTGGATGCTCGGGAGAGTGGCAAGAAATAAGATAGTAACTTGCAACTAGCAACCTTAGAAAGAATCAATCTAGTTAATCAAGTCTTGAAAACTCAACGTGAAGCAAAAGCGCCATTTCTCTAGATTTTCATCATCATTTGAAGTACAAAAAAGTCTACAATAATTTTAGTTCATTAATTAATTTACATTTCAAGTTTAGTATTTTAATCTCCAAATCATTCCCCAATTTTATCTGTATTTTTCTGAATAGTGAAATAAGATGCTAAACTAAAGTGATTAATATGATAAGTCTTTGAGGGATTGATAATTGGGACTTCACTTTCCTATATCACTTGACGACCACGTGCGCTTATGTGCGCTTGGGCGACATCAAGTTTTTGGCGCCGTTGCTGGGGACTTAAAGATTGATTAATTATTTGTAGGTTAGAATTTTTATTTCGTTATTCTGTATTTTATGTTTTGTTTGTTGGTTGTTGAAGTTTACAGGTGTTGTGTGCTCAGTGTATAGCAACTATGAGAAGTCAGGGATCGTCTTTGGCTTCTTTTGATCTAAAAATTGGGAGAACCTTTTGCAGGTTAGCTATGGAGAATAACGAGCATGCACAGGGTAATAATCAGGAGAGGGTTCCAGTGCTTAACTTAACTAGGCCGAACTTGAAGAACGCTTCCAAAGCAATTGTCAAGCCAGCCGTCACTGAAAACTTCAAGTTGAAGAAGGGACCATGCGGTTCATCCAAAATACTTGCTAATATTAGGGCAAGCCAACGAGGATGCTCACAGACATATGATGACGTTCATGGAGCTAAGTGAGAATTTTCACCATCAGAACATGTCATATGATATGTTAAGCTCATGTTATTTCCGTTCTCGTTGATTGGTGAAGCCAAAGAGTGTCTTCAGAATGAGCCAACAGGTTCCATCACCACTTAAAAGGCTCTTTCCAAAAAATACATCAACAAATTCTTCTCTTCAAGGAGGATAAAAGAGTTGAGAGGGAACATCTCCAGTTTTATGCAGAAAGATGATGAGACTGTAGTTCAGGATTTCGAACGATACAAGGGCTACTTGAGAGGTTGTCTGCACCACATACAACCGAAGGAGATTATTGGGCATAATTTTATAGAGGGGCTAAAACCAGGGTTAAATATCTTGCTTGACTCTACCGCATAAGGATAAATTTCATCTAAGAGTTATGATGAAATAGAGAGTCTTTTGAACCTCATGTTAGTAGGGAGTCATGACTATCAGGACTCAGGTATAGGGTTCACAGCAACCAAGGTGCCAGGAAAGCTCGAGGTAGATGGTGTTGCAGCACAAGTAGATATCAGTCAGATGGTGAATGTGATCAGCAAGCTTGTAACACACCAATAGGAAGTCATATTCAACAGGTCCACCAGGTCCAGACTCCACCACCATCATGTGAGGTGTGTGGAGAAGGAAATTCTTATTTAGGTTGTCCACTAAACCAGAGTCTATTTATTTTGTGGGATAACAAGGTCGTGGTGGAGGTTTTGTAGGTAACAATTACAACCAGGGGTATAAGAATGTAGCAAATCCCTCATAGGGAGGGAGTCAGTGATCTTGGGCAAATTTATATGCCCAAGTGATACTTAAATATGCCATTTTAGCCTTGTTTATATAGCAATGTTTATACATTCTCATGTGATTGTTAATAAAATGTGAATTTATACTAACCAACATGATTAGCATTGTTTTGCAGGTAAAATGTAATTTTGGGAAGCTAAAATGCGTGTTGGGAGAGGTCGGGGTTGGACTCGGATGTTAGCAAAGGACAAGGAATTGGAAGGCACAAAATAAAGAGGCTCCGCGATGGAGCCGTGTCACGCTGCCATCGCGGAGGCCTTCTGCCTGGATAGGGAATTTTTGGCCAAATTCCAGTGAGGGTGCGCGTTGGGTCCATGGCACGGTGGCCTAGCTCCGCGTTGCACGCCGTGCCTCGTTGGGCCTTATTACATGGACACCCAGTTTCCAGTAAGGGTCCGCGTCAGTGGCGTGTCACGGAGGCAGTGCTCCGCGATGCACTCCGTGACACGTTGCTTGTTATTTCGGGAAAAATTTCCACTAGTATAAATAGAACACTTAGGTTCATTTTTAATAATTCTGACTTGGTGGAGCAAGAACGTGGGTTACAGGCAGTTGAAGGGACAAAATTATCAGGGTTTTTTCCCTATCTCGTTCTTCTTAAATTCAATTGCTTGTATGTTTAACACTCATTTAACGATGTTTAATCCACAAATGAGTGGCTAATTCCTCTTCTTGCTGAGGTTAAGAACAATTGTATTGAAATGTGATTGTTGATTAAGTTGGTTTTTCATCTTTTCTTCCATGGTTGTTCTATTGATTCTTGTTCTTACTGCATTAATGTGTGGCCTATGTTAATGTATATTTACAAAGTCTGGTTTCACTCAAGAGGGCAAGAAATTGGAAAGTTGTGAATCAATAGGATATGATCTTTTCTTAGTTTGGGAAAATTGAGAATTGATTTACCTTCAGGATAGAAATATACCTGAAAGTGGTATTAGTCAATTTAGGAACCGAGTTTGTATGGCTAGAGCATGAATTTCGTTTAATCACAGAAATGTAGGTGGGCGGTTCATGATTCTTAAGTTGGGTTAAATACGAGAGTTTTAATCCATTGGCATTAGTTCTTGACTAGAAATCGGAGGAAAGGTTAACCAAATTATATCGATAATTAATTTCTTTACATGTTCAATTAACCTCAGTATGCTCACATTCATAGTTCAGACTCACATTAGATACTTGTTTTAGACTTAGCATAAAAATTAGAACCCAAAATATCTAACTCTTGGTTACACTGTTGTCTTCATTGTTAGAATTAAAATATAGTACACTTGAGCAGATTGTTACCTTATCCCAGTCCCTGTGGGATCGATACTTGGCCTACTTGAGCCACTTTACTACTTGTTCGACCACGTGCACTTGCATGTAGTTATATACCCATATAACAAACAGAGCCTGAAAGATTATTTCATCATCAGCGGAGAGAAGCTCTAGAAAGAAACTGCAGTTGCTCAGACAAACAATCATGGAGCAACAACAGAATCCACCAATAGTACGGGCAATGTTAGTGGCTGAGGAAGTAGCAGCTCGGCTGGTTCGCGAGGTGGCAATCCCACATGCTAACAATGTCACATCTAGCATTCGCAAACCTGAGCCAGGAGGGAAGTTCGAGCTCAAGCAAAACATGGTGCAATTGCTGCACACCAGCGGGCAGTTCACAGGTCTCCCTCATGAGGATCCACAGCAGCATCTCCAAATTTTTTTGGAGATAAGTGACACTTACATCCCCGCTGGAGTGTCATCAGATTATGTCAGGCTTAAATTGTTCCCATTTTCACTATTGGGAGAAGCCAAGAGGTGGTTGAAAGCTGAGCCACCAAATTCTATTTCTACTTGGGATGATCTTGCAAGGAAATTCTTGATACGATTTTTTCCCTCCGGTAAAACAGCAAGACTTAGAAGTCAAATTCTAAGTTTCAAACAGAGAGAGGGAGAGAATCTATATCAGGCTTGGGAGAGATTCAAGTCCATGTTGCGGGATTGTCCACATCATCATCAATCCAATGATGTGCTGGTGCACACTTTTATAGAGGGTTTGGAACCCCATACAAAGATATTGCTAGACTCAGCAGCTGGGGGACAAGCGCTGGAGAAAACTTATGAGGAGCTGTATACCTTGTTGAACCGTATTTCGCAGGGCAATCCGGAGTGGAATGCTGATTCATCAAGAGGAGGGACAAGGAAAGCAGCAGGAGTTCTAGGAGTGGATGGTTTTACAGCTATTGCTGCACAGATAACTGCTTTACAGAATCAACTCAACACCCACTTCAGTAACATGACAATGAACCAGCCTCAAGCCCCAGTGAATGTAGTGCAGCAGCTTTGGTGTGAAGTGTGCGGGAGCAGTGAGCACTCAGCTGAGTGTTGTGGAGCAAATCCTGACTCAGTGAACTTTGTGGGAAATGTACAGAGGAACAACCACCAACAGTATGGCAACAACTACAATTCCAACTGGTGGAATCACCCGAATTTCTCTTGGGGTAGCAACAACCATTAGGGGCAAAGTTCAAGTCAGGGGGCGCAGAGGAATCAAGGAGGGCAGCAGAACTATCAGGCACAATATAGAAACAACAATGCACCTCCTCCACCACCATCACTGGAATTTTGACAAAAACAACCAGTTAGCTACTAAGGCACTTGAATATCAATTTGGGCAATTTGCTGGAGCCCAAAACACCAGACTTAGAGGAGGACTTCCGAGCGACACGGATCCCAACCCCAAGCAGGTGAATGCGGTGACCACAAGGAGTGGTTTGCAGCAGAAATAGGTGGAACCAGAAAGACCACCTCAACAATCGGGAGCATCAAAAGTTGAGAGGGAGCAAAGTGATGAGAGGGTGAAGAAAAAGGAAGCTGAATCAGAAAGACCACCACCCCCGTTCCCTCAACGATTAAAGAAACACAAGGAGGAGGCGTGTTTCAAGAAATTCATGGAGGTGCTGAAACAGGTACATATTAACTTACCTCTTGTTGATGTTTTGCAGGGAGTGCCGAAGTATGCCAAGTATATAAAGGACATCGTGGCAAACAAAAGTCGGTTGACTGAGTATGCTACGGTGGCTCTCATGGAGGAGTGCACTTCCCGGATACAAAATCGACTGCCCACAAAGTTCAAAGATCCTGGGAGCTTTACTATACAGATTACTATTGGGCAGAGTATCCGAGCTCGTGGATTATGTGATTTGGGAGCGAGCATTAATTTGATGCCGTCATCGGTATTCAAAAAGCTGGGTCTAGGGAGTCCTAGACCCACAACAGTGATCTTGTAATTAGCGGATCGGTCCTTAGCCAAACCTAATGGCATTGTGGAGGACGTTCTAGTGCAAGTTGGTTCCCTGATCTTCCCGGTAGATTTCGTCGTGCTGGATTTTGAGCCAGACGCGGAAGTCCCATTTATTTTGGGACGTCCTTTCTTGGCTACCGAGAAAGCACTGATTGACGTAGTTGCAGGGCAGCTAACCATGCAAGCACACGACAAGGTGGAAGTGTTCGATGTATACAAGGCCACCAAGCTCCCGACAGTGTATGAGGAACTCTCGGTGATCAATATGATTGATCGAGTTGATGATGCGCAGATAGTGGAATCACGAGAGTTAATGGGAAAACCACCAGAGCAATGTAATCACTACTGGGGTGAGGACAGTGGTCGAGAAAAAATGTTCGTCACCCTAGAAGACAATTGAGCTGAATGACGTCAAGCCGCGACGGTAAACCAGGCGCTGCACGGGAGGCAACCCGTGAAATTTTTCTTTGTAAATTGTGAATAGATTTCTTTTTCTTTTTCTTGATTAACAACAAAATTTTTAGTTTTATTTTTGTTTTTATTTTTATTTTGAGTGAAACCTATAATTCTAACCAATTTCTTGCCGTAAGATGAATTTCAGGTTGAACGGAGGATAAATATGCAAGAGATCGCAAAGGAAAATTCGAGGTATGAAAATCAATAAAAAGTGGCAAAACAGTGAGCTAGGGCGATAGCTCCGTGTCACGGAGGAGGACCTCCGCGTTACCCTCCGTGACACGTTGAGGTGTAAATCTGAAATTTTAAAAAAATTCCAGAATGCCCTCGCGATAGCTCCGTGTCACGGAGGGCATGCTCCGCATTACCCTCCGTGACACGTTGATGTTTATATCGCGACGGGTCACACCGGGTCACTGGGTGACCCGCGTGATTTTCCCCCCTTTTAACCCTGATTCTCCCTCTTTTTCCCTCATTTCTCACACACTCCGCGACCAACCTCCCAAAAACCCATCCCCCCTCGACATGACACGGACTTAGGACAAGAATTTCATCGAGTTTTCATCAATTCTTCGAATTCAAGGTATGTTCTTCAACTCTATTTCAATTCTAGTCAAAATTTTTCGCTATTGAACTTGTGATATGAGCTAAACTTGCCGTAAGTAGAAATTGAGCTTAAATTCTATTGAATTATTGTTGATTGATGTTCGGAGTATCATTGTGATTGTTTAAACTCGATAATGACATAGTTTAATCGAATTTGTGATAAATCATAGCTAGGGCTTGCCTTTGAGTTTGAAATGGAAAAATTTAGTTGAACTAGTGAAATTCATGTTGGGTTGCACATGTTGAGTGAGATGAGTCGATTGTGTTAAATGTTACTATGCTCAAAAACAGACGGATTCTCGGGTTAGGGTAATATCGGAAATTGCAAAAATTGGTTGAATTGTATAGGATCACGTAGTTAATTTTTTTCTTTTTTTTCTTTCTTTTGTTTTGTTTCTTCTTGCTAAGTGCTATGAGATAAAATGTTGTCGATGGTAATGATTGTGGTTAGCTGTACGAAGTCTGAGTAGTACATAGAATATATACCGTCGAATTCTTCGAATGCACTAAGCATATTTGTTATATTTGGTTGTTTGTTTGTGTAAATAAGTATGATCTTGCCGTAATGTTGTAATTTTAGCTAAGGACTAAGTGTGGGGTAGCCTAGCTTAACCCAACCTTAGTCGAAGCTAATATTCATTGGCTTAACATCGAACTTGTCTGTTTGGGTTGACAGGAACAATGGCAAGCAGGCAAGACAAGGGAAAAGGCGCATCAACATCTGGCGCCGGCAGAAAAAGAATCAGATTGGACACAGCGGTCCCAGCAGCACCAGCGGTTCCACGCGGCCAATGCCGCCAATACGGAACCAAGTGGGTGATAGAAGAGGGGAAGAAGTGGTATGCAAAGCACAAGGAGATCAAGTACTTCCCCGAGGAACACATAGCATGGGAACCGTTGGCACAAGATTTCCCTAGGATCATCCACAGGATCGAGGCAGCTGGGCTAAACTTCATCTTTGAAGAGCCCAAGGAATGCAACTTGCACTTGATTCGGGAATTCTATGCCAGTTGGAACCCGACTCTCAAAATTCACACCATCAAAATAAGAGGGAAAATAGTCACCTTTGAGCCCCACCACCTCAATGATATCCTAGGGGCGCGGGACACAGATGCCCACGTGCTTCGACAACTGAACATCACTCCACCATATGTGGACATCAGACGCACTTTGTGTGGAACCCGATCGACGACTAGATGGAGAAGACACAAGGAGAGGGGCTACCATTAGACTTTGCCCTACTCCCAGATGAACAGGGATGCCAGAATATGGCTTAAGATCGTGTGTTCCTGCCTAATCCCGGGGGTACATATGACGGATGTAACTCGGGATCGTGTATGCCTGGTGTCCCGGTTGCATCAGGGGCACAGATACGGATTTGGTGGACTACTCACCACATTCCTGAGGGGACTGGATGTCGAGGAAGAGGCCCTTGACTATATCCCGCAGATGGAGCGACGGGCCTTAGATGTCACCAAAACTAAGGCACCCGACACAACCTACGGGCCTATTCTTACACTTACCGAGCGACATGCTCGAGATGATCAGTACATGGCTCGCATGTACGGGATGTAGATGCTCCAGCTGAGGATAGGCAGGAGGCCGGCAACAGAGGATGAGCTATGGCAGCTCTAGCTAGACTACCCTTTTGCGAAAATGCCAGGGCTCTATGCCGAGTGGGGCCAACGTTTGTAGATCCCACGGATGATGATGTCCCCACAGATGAGGAGACACGTCAGGAAAACTCTGATGTGGAGTCCGATGATGACGATAGGGGTGATTCAGACATGGGAGATGAAACAGCAGCACCTGATGAAGAAGTGGAGTATTTTGATTGATCAGGGAGTTCCACTAGCCAATTTTTGTGCTATTTTAATTTCTGTGAACACTGGGGACAGTGTTCGATATAAGTGTGGGGTGGGAGTAGTTAGGTGCTGGTTCTGTTGTTGTGCATGTTTTGTTCTGTTGTTGTGCCTGTGAAAATTTTTTTGTGACCTTGTGATTTGTGATTGTGAAGTTGTTGTTCTGTATTGTAATTATATGTGAAATGTGAAACTGTTGTGTGTTGCTGAATGTTGCTAGCTGATTTTGTACATAATTTTGTTTATCAAAATGATCGATATTTTTAAAAATTTTCTTTTTTTTCAATTCTTGGGTTTCTCGGCGTTTGTTTTCAGTTCTTTTACCGAGAATGGTCCCACTGAACCGAAGTCTTAGTTAGTGACCATTCCCTATGATGGATGGATGACGACCGTCTTAAGGGAAATGTAGTCGTTAGGAGTAGATTTTTTTCATTTATTTTTTAGTTGTTTTTCTCTTGTGGGTTGCATCCCAAAACCTGTAGTTACTTTATGGTTGCGGAATTCTGGTTGTGTGTTGTACATGATATTTGAAATGCAAAGGTGATTTGTATGGAAGCATGCAACTTTGTAAATATGTTGAGATACCTAGGCCATAGAGTCGATTCAGTATGATTGAGGCTTAATGTTTGAATTCTTGTAATTAGCTGATTGAAGAGTCCATGAATACGTCTTGAATTGAGCATGTGCAATAAGTTTGAAGTGAGGTTTTGTTATTCCATGCTATTGTGAAGTTTCTAGAACTTGCCTGGTGTGTGTACAAAACGAAATGAAGGAGTGTATTGTAGGAAAGGATGTAGGCATTTCTTTATTTTTAACCGAAAGTTTCTCTTTTTCATTATAGTACCCACCTTGATTGTACACCCTAGTTAGCCCGTTGAGCCTTTAGCCTATTATTTTTTTCTTTTGTCAAAAAGTTGTAAACCGAGCTTAATCCCTTCTTTTCGTTAGCCGTGAACTTGATCCAAAACTCTTAAGCGCTGAAGAAGAGAAAATAATTTTCCCAAAGTGTCAATGAGTGAGAATGGTGAAAAGAAAAGAAAAGCAGAGTGATGGAAGGAAAGAAAAGGTTGAAGGTGCACTTGTTATAAATAAACTATCATGAAGGTGTATGAATAATCTTTGTTGTTGTGTCAAGTGTGCTTAATAAGATGGGCCAAACTAAAGACAAACTTCAAGAATGGGAGGACGAAGAAAGAAACAATGCCCACGAGTTGGATGGGATGTATTGAAAAGGCGCTTAAGGATGCTAGTTACTATTATTGGCTAGCCCAATATTTACTAGTTCCGTAGCTTACATTACAACCCGTTAAAGTCCTACGTGATCTTACATCACACTTTTTTATATTAGTGGAGTAATACACTAAAGGCAAGCTTATGGGTCGTGACATGATGCATGTGAATTCTTTTGGGAGAGAGAGCGAAATTGTGTTTATATGCCCCTGCATGTAATTTTTTTGAGCTCATATGATCAAAAAGGGGAAAATTCTCTTGTGTTGTGAGGGCACATGCTTGATGAGAGATTAATTTTCGTGTCGGATGTCTTGATCAGTTGATTTGCATGAGTTTGCCAATATCGAGAGTCGATTCTTAAGTCTAGGAGACCTTGATGTATTGAAGGTCCTTGCATTGATTGGACCATGCGTGTTTTCTTGATGATTTGCTGTATTGAATAATCGGTATGACCGTAGCCTAAATTGTCGAACCAAAGTAGCGAGGTTGGGGTGTAAATTGCATGAGGTGTAAGGATTTTGTTCGAGGACGAACAAGGATTTAAGTGTGGGGTAAGTGATCTTGGGCAAATTTATATGCCCAAGTGATACTTAAATATGTCATTTTAGCCTTATTTATCTAGCAATATTTATACATTCTCATGTGATTGTTAATAAAATGTGAATTTATACTAACCAACATGATTAGCATTGTTTTGTTGCTAAAATGTAATTTTGGGAAGCTAAAATGCGTGTTGGGAGAGATCGGGGTTGGACTCGGATGTTAGCAAAGGACAAGGCATTGGAAGGCACAAAATAAAGAGGCTCCGCGATGGATCCGTGTCACGCTGCCATCGCAGAGGCCTTCTGCCTGGATAGGGAATTTTTGGCCAAATTCCAGTGAGGGTGCACGTTGGGTCCGTGGCACGGTGGCCTAGCTCCGCGTTGCACGCTGTGCCACGTTGGGCCGTATTACCTGGACACCCAGTTTCCAGTAAAGGTCCGCGTCAGTGGCGTGTCACAGAGGCAGTGCTCCGCGATGCACTCCGTGACACGTTGCTTGTTATTCCGGAAAAAATTCCCACTAGTATAAATAGAACACTTAGGTTCATTTTTAATAATTCTGACTTGGTGGAGCAAGAACGTGGGTTACAGGCAGTTGAAGGAACGAAATTATCAAGGTTTTTTCTCTATCTCCTTCTTCTTTAATTCAATTGCTTGTATGTTTAACACTCATTTAACGATGTTTAATCCACAAATGAGTGGCTAATTCCTCTTCTTGCTGAGGTTAAGAACAATTGTATTGAAATGTGATTGTTGATTAAGTTGGTTTTTCATCTTTTCTTCCATGGTTGTTCTATTGATTCTTGTTCTTACTGCATTAATGTGTGGCCTATGTTAATGTATATCTAAAGAGTCTGGTTTCACTCGAGAGAGCAAGAAATTGGAAAGTTGTGAATCAATAGGATATGATCTTTTCTTAGTTTGGGAAAATTGAGAATTGATTTACCTTCAGGATAGAAATATACCTGAAAGTCATATTAGTCAATTTAGGAACCGGGTTTGTATGGATAGAGCATGAATTTTGTTTAATCACAGAAATGTAGGTGGGCGGTTCATGATTCTTAAGTTGGGTTAAATACGAGAGTTTTAATCCATTGGCATTAGTTCTTGACTAGCAATCGGAGGAAAGGTTAACCAAATTATATCGATAATTAATTTCTTTACATGTTCAATTAACCTCAGTATGCTCACATTCATAGTTCAGACTCACATTAGATACTTGTTTTAGACTTAGCATAAAAATTAGAACCCAAAATATCTAACTCTTGGTTGCACTGTTGTCTTCATTGTTAGAATTAAAATATAGTACACTTGAGTAGATTGTTACCTTATCCCAGTCCCTGTGGGATCGATACTTGGCCTACTTGAGCCACTTTACTACTTGTTCGACCACGTGCATTTGCGTGTAGTTATATACCCATATAACAAACAGAGAGAACAGTCAGAATTTCTAAAGGCCCTAGAACAACTATCCAAGACCTCAAGCTAGAAGTCTGGCAGTTCACTAGAAGAGACAATGAAACAGTGGATGGTTCATCAGACTCAGATGGTTAATGATAAGCAGAAGTCCATCCATGAGCTGGAAAGACAGATAGGTAATTAGCCTTTCAGCATACTAACTTGCAAGGGGCACACCGGGAGGAACCTCAAGAAAAATGTGAGCGCAATTTCTTTGCACAGTGGAAGAGCTGGGTGAGGTGATTCCTAGAGATAAGAAAGTTGATGCAGAGAAGGTTGTGATGTCCAAACAGGAGGTTGGTGAGTCAAGCAACAAATTCAGAATTGGTAAAATCCAGATCACCCCCTCCATTTCCATAAAGGTTTAAGAAACAGAAGAAGGACACAACTTGTTAGAAATTTCTTGATGTGTTGAAGCAGGTTCATGTAAACATACCGTTGGTGGATCTTTTGCAGGAAGTTTTGAAATACTCCAAGTATATAAAGGATATTGTGGCATACAAGAGGAAGCTTATGAAGTTTGAGACTGTGGCTCTCACGGAAGAGTGCAGTTCTCAGGTGCAGAAAATAATTTCAAAGAAAGTTGAAAGACCCCAGGAGCTTCACCATTCTAGTGGTTATTGGGGACCAAGAAATTGGTTCATCACTGTGTGACTTGGGTGCAAGAATTAGTCTGATGCTTGTATCCTTGTTCAAAACATTGGGTTTAGGTGAACTACGTCCTACCACAGTGACATTGCAGCTTGCCGACAAGTCTCTTGCTTATCCTGACAGAGTCATAGAGGACGTCTTGATCAAGGTAGGACCTTTCATATTACCGGTGGACTTCATAATCCTAGATTACGAAGTAGATGTAATAGTTTGCCTCATTTTTTGGGAGAGGATTTTAGCCACCGCTGATGCTATTATAAAGGTGAAGTCGGGTAAGATATCAATGATTGTAGATGGTCAGGAGGCAGTCTTCAATTTGTTTAGAGCGTCCAGGTTTCCACCTCATTATGAGGACTTCACAATGAGACCAAGGGTAGAGCCTCAAAGGTTTAAGCATGCAGTTGAGAAGTATGTGATTCATGAAAATTCAGCAAGTGATCCTAATCATCTCACTTGATTAAAGGAGTGAGAAGTCTTGCGTTGTGCTGCAATTTTAAATTAGGAACTACACGAGAGGCAACCCATGAATATCGTGCCATGACTATAACTACAACTCTAGGTGGTAGGCAACCCATATTTCTAACACTTTTTGTTTTGTAGACATGAATAGGGTGTTTGAGGCAAAAAGAGCGAAAAAAATGAGCTGAAAAAGTTTAAGTCTGGAGTGAGATACCTGGTGTGGGGTTCTAGGTGTTAAACTTCAAAAAGAAAATATTTTTAGGATGGTTCATTGGGAGGCGTGCCTCGCCAGATCTAATCCACGAAAGAAAATATTTTCTAAGTGTTTGGCAAAGTGATTGGCGCGTCGCGCCAGGTGTATTCTAACCAAAAATTATTTGGTAAATGGGTCAAAAGTTGACTCAAGGACCTTAAAATTACCAAACAACCATGTCCCACACCTTTTTTTTTTAAATTCTCATTAATCCTCTCTCATTATATGAAAAATAAAAAGCTATAAAATTCTCTCTCTTTCCCTCATTAGGTCGTTACTCCCTCCCCCCATCACCACCATTGTTTTCTTCTCCAAGAAGCTAGGTGAAGCTAATCTTTCCAACTCAAGTAAGTATTTTTCTTCTCTCTTATTTATTTAGTGTAAAGAGCATGCTCCCATACCCTTCTTCCCCAAGTTAAAGACTCAAAATCACCAGTGTAGGTGAAAACCTTGAATTTCATGATATGGGTTTCATTAGCTTTAATCTCTCAAGTTCTTTCATGATGACATGTTATCCTTGTTTGGTTGCTTATTTTTGGGTGAATTTAGTGATTTGAAGTTGTGGGATGAAGGAGGTGATGAATTAAATTTCATAAAATTGGTAGGTAGAGCTTTTATCGTAGAGAGAGAAAGTTCTTATTGTTGAAATTCTTGAATGTGAAAAATCTTGAGTTGTTAAAAATTCATGTTAATTCATTGTGGATTGTAGTAAATAATATATTGTTGGCTGTTGAACTAATTTATTTTAATTACTTCCATGTATGGGTTACTTGAATTATGAATTAAAAGTGAAAAGGTGAAAGGAATGGCCAAAGTGAGGCATTCTTGAAAAGAAGAAAAAAATATAAAGGAGAGATGTAAAGAAAATTCATGAACTTTTTTGTAGTGTGAAGTAGTGAATAATTTGGTTTTTTGAGATTTGGGATGATAATGGAGGAAGTCATGAGTACCCGATTTGACAAATTCTCACGAGTATGCTAGCAAATCTGCACCCGCTACACCTAATTAGTTAGCCTTTTGTTCAGGAACTAATTTTGTAAAGTTATTGATTATTGATTGGAAGGTGTCATGTCATTAAAAGCTGACAAAGGAAAGGAAGTGGAGATAGCTAACAAAGGTCTCAATCGGATCGAAAAGGGAATGAAAGGGTCAAGTTCATCGACCGCCAAGGGAACCCCTGCTAGGAGGTACAGAGACAAAGCTGTGGAGCCTTATGGGATAAGGTGGTTCCAAACACAAAAGGAGGCTAAATATGCTCTGGAGAACTGGATTGATGAAGGTCACCTCGCACTTGAGTTCCCTACCATCCGCAACAAGGTCCGCGAGTTGGAATTGGGATATGTCTTTATCGAGCCTAAGGAGTGCAATCTCACTTTGGTGAGAGAATTTTATGCAAACTGGGACACTTCATTCAGAGAGAGAACCAACGCCAAAATACGGGATCAGGTGGTTCATTTCACAGCTAAGACATCCAATTCCTTCCTTGGTACACCTGTGGTAGACCCGTCCGAGTACTTTATTTTGCTAGAGAAGCTCCTATACCGCGAAATTCGCTATACTCTATGTGGTGAGTATTCATCAGCTTGTTGGGCAAGGGACCTCAATGGCACTCATCTACACTTCTGTTCTCCTACTTATATAAGAAGGCAAAAGTTTGGATGAAGCTTGTTTGTGCCGTGATTCTCCCTGGGACATGCATAACAGAGATCACTAAAGAGCGAGTTGTGTTGGTATACATGCTGATGAAAGTGCTACCAATCAACTTTGCTGCAGTGCTCAGTGATCTTGGGCAGATTTATATGCCCAAGTGATACTCAAACGTATTATTTTCGCCTTGTTTGTGTGAAATATGTATATATTCTCATGTAATTGGTAATAAAATGTGAATTTATAATAACCAACATGATTAGCATTTGTTTTGCAGGAAAATATAATTTTTAGGAGCTAAAATGCATGTTGGAAGTATATCGGAGTTGGACTTGGATGCAAGCATGGAGAAGACATTGGAATGCGCAAAGTAAAGGGGCTCAGCGATGGAGCCGTGCCACGCTACCATCGCGGAGGCACACTGCCTGGAGGGGAAATTAATTGGCAAATTCCAGTGAGGCCTCGCGACAGCTCCGTGGCACGGAGATAGGCCTCCGCGTTGGCCTCCGTGCCACGTTGAGGCTATAATCCCGGACCCTGGAATTCCAAAGAGGGTCCGCGTCCACGCCGTGTCACGGAGGCAGTGCTCCGCGTTGACCTCCGTGACACGTTGCTTGTTATTCCGGGAAAAATTCCCACTAGTATAAATAGAACACTTAGCTTATTTTTAATAAATTCAGACTTGGTGGAGCAAGGCCGTGGGTTAGAAGCAGTTGAGGGACGAAAAAGCTAAGGGATTTCTTCTCTTCCTTTCTTCTTTCAATCAATTGTATGTATGATTTACACTTGTTTTAGGATGATTAATCCATAAATGAGTGGCTAATTCTCTTCCTTGCTGAGGTTTTGAATAATGGTGATGAGTTTTGATTGTTAATTATATGGTTTTCTTCTTATTCTTCCATGTTGTTCTATTAATTCTTGTTCTTACTGCATTAGTGTGTGGCCGATACTAATGTACATCTAAAAAGTCCAATTTCACTCGAGAGAGCACGAAATTGGAAAGTTGTGAATTAATAGGGTATTGTTCTTAACTTGATTTGGGAAAATTGGGTTTTGATGTGCTTTCCTGATAGAAATATACTTGAAAGCCGTATTAGTCAATTTAGGAACCGGAATTGTAGTGCTAGGTCATAAATTGCATTTGATCACAGAAATGTACACGAATGGTTTATGATTCTAAAGTGAAATTAAATACGAGAGTTTTAATTTCTCGGCTAATGTTCTTGGCTAGCAACATGAAGAAAAGATTAACCAAATTATGATTATCGTCAAATTCATTGCTTGTTCTTAACCTTGGCATGCTCATATCCATAGTTTCAATTCACAGTAAATAATTGTTAATAGTTTTAGTATATATATATTTTCTAAACAAAAACTTATTTAACTGTTGGTTACGTTGTTGTTAGCATAATTAGAAGTAAGATAAGAATATAGTGTACTTAGGCAATTTTACTTATCCAGAGTCTCCTTGGATCGATACTTGGCTTACTTAGCCACTTTATTACTTGTTTGACCACGTGCACTTGCGTGTCGGTTTTAACCCATATAGCAAACCACCGAACAAGTTTTTGGCGCCGTTGCCGGGGAGGCTAGGCAATTGGTGAAATTGTGATAAGTGTAAATTTACTGTATTTTTGTTTTATTTTCTTAAGTGTTGACAACTTGGTCTTAGCCTGTATTTTGCAGACTTGATTTCTGTGAACACTGGCAAGGGACAAAGAGCTGGTGGAATCTTACTTAGAGCCTGAACGTGAATTTCACAGTCAACGTAGAGAAGCTCTACAAAAGAAGCTGCGGTTGCTTAGACAGTCTTTTATGGAGCAACAACATCCACCGGTTGTTAGGGCAGTGTTAGTGCCCGATAAAGCAGCAGCAAGGCCGGTTCGCGAGGTGGCAATCCCACATGCCAACAATGTACATTCTAGTATCCGCAAACCAGAGCCTGGAGGGAGGTTCGAATTAAAGCAGAATATGGTGCAGCTATTGCACACAAGCGGGCAATTTACCGGTCTCCCTCATGAAGACCCACAGCAACATCTCCAGAATTTTTTGGAGATAAGTGACACTTATATACCTGCTGGAGTGTCACCTGATTATGTTCGGCTCACCTTATTTCCGTTTTCCTTACTTGGTGAAGCCAAGAGGTGGTTAAAAGCTGAACCACCAAATTCTATATCAACGTGGGATGATCTAGCATGGAAGTTTTTGATCAGATTTTTCCCTTCTGGTAAAACAGCCAGACTTAGAAGTCAAATTCTAAGTTTTAAACAGAGGGAGGGAGAAAATCTATATCAAGCCTGGGAAAGATTTAAATCAATGTTGCGGGACTGTCCTCATCATCATCAGTCCAATGAGGTGTTGGTACACACATTTATTGAGGGTTTGGAAGCCCATACTAAAATTTTGTTAGACTCAGCAGCTGGAGGGCAAGCGCTGGAAAAGACTTATGAGGAGCTGTACACTTTGCTCAACCGAATTTCACAGGGCAATCCAGAATGGAATGCAGATTCATCAAGAGGTGGAGCAAGGAAAGCAGCAGGAGTGCTTGAAGTGGATGGATTTACAGCTATCGCTGCACAAATAGCTGCCTTGCAGAATCAGTTGAATAATCACTTCAGCAATATGAACTTGAACCAGCCTTCAGCTTCAGTCAATGCGGTCCAGCAAATGTGGTGTGAAGTGTGTGGTAGTAGTGAGCACGCAGCTGAGTGCTGTGTTGCAAATCCTAATTCTGTTAACTTTGTGGGCAATGCATAGACAAATCAGCAGCAGTTTGGTAGTGGCTACAACTCAAATTGGAGGAACCATCCAAATTTTTCGTGGGGTAGCAACAACCAACAAGGCCAAAGTTCGGGTCAGGGTATGCACAGGAATCAAGGAGGGCAACAAAAATATCAAGCTCAATTCATAAATCACAATGCCCCTCCTCCACCACCATCACCTACCATTGAAGAAATGTTCAAGACCGTGATCGCTAATCAGGCGCAATTGCAGGTTGACTATGTTAAATTGGCAGCCGAAGTGAAAAACAATCAATTAGCGACCAAGGCTCTTGAGTATCAACTTGGGCAATTTTCTAGTGCCCAAAACACAAGGCCCAGAGGAGGAGTGCCTAGCGACACGGATCCTAATCCGAAGCAGGTAAATGCAGTGACCATGAGGAGTGGTTTACAGTTGAAGGAGGTGGAACCAGAAAGACCGCCTCAAAAGTCAGGAGCAGCAGATGTTGAGGAGGAACAAAGTTCTGATAGGGGGAAGACCAAAGAAGCAGAAGCAGAAAGACCTCCACCCCCGTTCCCTCAACGACTCAAGAAACACAAAGAGGAGGCGTGTTTCAAGAAATTTATGGAGGTGCTTAAACAGGTACATGTTAATTTACCTCTTGTTGATGTCTTGCAGGGAGTGCCCAAATATGCACAATATATTAAAGACATCGTGGCCAACAAAAGTCGTTTGACTGAGTATGCCACGATAGCTTTGACGGAGGAATGCACTTCCCGGATTCAAACCAGACTGCCCACGAAACTGAAAGACCCTGGAAGTTTTACTATCCAGCTTACTATTGGGCAGAGTATCCGAGCTCGTGGATTATGTGACTTGGGGGCAAGTATCAATCTGATGCCATCTTCGGTATTCAGAAAGTTAGGTCTGGGGAGTCCTAGACCTACAACTGTAATCTTGCAATTAGCTGACAGATCCTTAGCTAAGCTAGATGGCATTATTGAGGATGTTCTAGTGCAAGTGGGCTCCCTTATTTTTCCGGTCGATTTTATTGTTCTGGATTTTGAACCAGATGCTGAAGTCCCATTTATTTTGGGACGACCCTTTTTGGCAACCGGAAAAGCATTAATTGACGTAGCTGCGGGTCAACTTACAATGCGAGCACATGACAAGGTCGAAGTGTTAGATGTGTACAAAGCACCTTAGCTCCCGACGGTGAATAAAGAACTCTCGGTGATCAATGTGATTGATCATGGGAACGCTAATCGAATAAATGATTCCCAAGAGTTAATAGGAAGGCCACCTGATAAGGTTGAGAACTACTGGGGGGAGGACAATGATCGTGAAAAATCGTCCATCACCCTAGTAGATAATTGAGCATAAAGGACGTCGAGCCGCGACGGTAAACCAGGCGCTGCACGGGAGGCAACCCGTGAAAAATATTGTCTTTCTTTCTTATTTTTTTAGTGTAAATAAATTTTTATTTTTATTTTTCTTTTCTTGATTTGGGATATATTTTTGTTTTAGTTAATATTTTTCATTTTAGTTAGGGAAATCTATTAATCTAACCAATTTTGTTTAGTGAGGTGATTTTTCAGGTCAAACGGAGACAAATATGCATGGAATCGGGAAGAATAAGGCAAGGTATGAAAAAATAATTAAAATGAAGAAACAGTGCACTGGGGCGTTGGCTCCGTGTCACGGAGGAAGGGCTCCGCGTTACCCTCCGTGACACGTAGAAGGTAAAATCCGGATTTTTAAAAATTTCCAATAAGCCAACGCGTTGGCTCCGTGTCACGGAGGAGGGGCTCCGCGTTACCCTCCGTGACACGTTGCCTTATATTTGGTGCCGGGTCACACTGGGTTGCCGGGTGACCCGCGTGTTTTTCTTTAAATTAACCCCGATTTTCTTGCCCTTTCTCCCCATTTCTGTCCTCTCCGCGACCAAACACCCAAATCCCCCTCCCCAATCAACGTGCCATGCCACTAAGCAAAGAAATCATCAAGTTTCTTCGGTTCTTCAACGTAAAGGTATGTTTTCCTCGTTTCTCTCTAAGTTTTGGCGATTTTAGTCGAATTTGGGTAGGTGAGGTGAGATATATCATCCCAAGTAGCAATTGAGCATGAAATTGAATTATTTGTGATTGATGAATGTTCGGAATGTTGTTATTAGCGTTTGAACTTGTCGACTACGTGAATAATTTGAAATTGATTGTAAAATTGAATTCTAGGGCTTAGGTTGTTGAAATTGACTTGGGTAATTTGATGATTTGGTGAATTATATGCCGGGGTGTGTTTGGGAATTGAGATTAGTCGGTGTAAATATTGTTTGAATGTAAAAGACGACGAATTCTAGAATTTTTGGGGAAAATGCAAAGATTGTTCAAATTGGTTTGATTATTTGGATTTGTATGTATATATAGAACTTTTGTCGTTGTTTTTATTTGTTGTTTTGCTAAGTGTGATGGTTGAATTGCTAGCGATAGTAGGATTGAGATTAGCTGTATGAAGTCTGAGTAGTACGCTAAGCGTTATGCTGTCGAAATTTTTGGTGAACGCACTAAGCATAAAATGTATAGTTGATTGTTTTGGTGTAAATTGAGCTATCCTTGCCGTAGTTTGTAAAAGTAGCTAAGGACTAAGTGTGGGGTAAACGTTGTGTAACCCGACCTTAGCCGAAGTTAACATGTATTTAGCTTAACGTTGTGCTTGTTTGTGTATATTGACAGGTACAATGGCTAGTAGGAAGGATAAGGGCAAAGGTGCTTCTACCTCAGGCACCGGTAGAAAAAGAATGAGAATGGGCACCGCAGTCCCAGCTGCACCAGCTGTTCCGCGCGGTCAACGCCGCCTATATGGAACAAGGTGGGTGACCGATGAAGGGAAGAAGTGGTATGCTAAGCATAAGGAAAGAAAATACTTCCCGGAGGAACATATTGCACGGGAACCACTAGCACAGGAGTTCCCCCATATTGTGCAGAGGATTGAAGCAACTGGGCTCAGCTTTATATTTCAGGAGCCCAAGGAGTGCAACCTACATTTGGTCCGGGAGTTCTACGCCAATTGGAACCCGGCCATCAGAAGCCACACAATAAAAATCAGAGGGCAGATTGTCACTCTGGAACCCCAGCAATTTAATGCCATCGTTGGAGCACGGGACACAGACGCTCACGTTCTCCGCCAGCTAAACATCACCCTACCGTACGCCGACATTAGACGTACCTTGTGTGGGGCTCGATCCACAGCCCAATGGAGCAGACATAAGGAGAGGGGTTACCACCAGACTCTGCCTTATTCGCAGATGAACAGGGAGGCGAGAATATGGCTGAAGATAGTGTGTTCGTGCTTGATCCCGGGAGTTCACATGACGGATGTGACCCGGGACCGTGTCTGCTTGGTGTATGCCCTTATGAAAGGGCTGGAGATTAATGTTGGGGCGGTTATTATATCCGCCATAAAGAGAGCCAGACTACACCAGGGCCACAGATACGGGTTCGGCGGACTCATCACCACCTTCCTCCGAGGCCTCGATGTCGAGGAAGAGGCTTGGGATTACATCCCGCAGTTGGAGCGGAGGGCCCTCGATGTAACAAAAACTAAGGCCCCCGACACCACACACGGGCCAGTGCTGACTTTGGGCGAGCGACATGCTCGTGACGATCAGTACATGGCACGTATGTTTGGCATGCAGATGCTTCAGCTACGGATTGGTGGGAGACCAACCACCGAGGAAGAGTTATGGCAGTTGGAGCTGGATTACCCATTTGCCGAGAACGCCAGAGCCTTATGCCGAGTGGGACCAGCCTTCGTTGAGCCTACTGATGATGATGTCCCCACTGACGAGGAGACACGTCGGGAGGACTCCGATGTGGAGTCCGATGACGACGATGGAGCTGACTCAGACATGGGCGACGAGGCAACAACACCGGATGAAGAAGTCGAATATTTCGACTGAGCAGGGAGTTCCACCACCTGAAATTTTGTGATCTTAATTTTTGTGAACACTAGGGACAGTGTTCGATTTAAGTGTGGGGTGGGAAGTAGTTAGGTGCTGGGGCTGGGCTAATCTGCTGTATGCTTTTTCCTTGGTTTGTATGTATGTTTATGTTTCCCTGTTGTGAATTGATTTGTGTTGTATCTGTATATAATTTTTGTGGTTAATGATGTGTGTTGTGAAAAGTTATGGTTGCCAAGGTAAATATTTTGTAAATATTTCTATATATCGAAATGATCGATATTTTTCAAAATTTTTGCGAAAATATTTTGCACTTATCAAAATATTTTGTAAATAGTTTTCCATCGACATGATCGATGTTTTGCGAAAAATTTTTGATTTTTATTTTTGGGTTTCTCAGAGTTTGTTTTCGGTTCTTTTACCGAGAATAGTCCCATTGAACCGATGTCATAGTTAGTGACCGTTCCCTATGATGGATGGATGACGACCGTCTTAAGGGAAGTGTAGTCGGTAGGAGTAGGATTTTAATTTATTTTCAGTTTTTCTTTGGTGGATTGCATCAATGAACTTGTAGTTGCGGTATGGTTGCAAAATTTCATTGCGTGTTGTAACTGATGTTCAAAATGTAAAAGTGATTCGTTTGAAAGCATGCAATTTTGTAAATATGTTGAGTTACCTAGGCTGTAGAATTTGATTCGGTATGATTGAGGCTTAATTTTTGAATTCATGCAATTGGCTAATTAAAGAGTCTGTGAATGCATCTTGAATCGAGCATGTGCATGAAGTGTGTGAAGTGAGGTATTGTTATTCCATGCTATTGTGAAGTGTCTAGAACTTGTCTGGTGTGTGTGCAAAACGAAATGAAGGGGGTGTAGTGTTGGAAAGGATGTAGGCATTTCTTTGTTTTAACCGAGAGTTTCTATTTTTCTTTCTTGTCATACTCTACCTTTTTATGTGATTGTATACCCTAGTCAGCCCGTTGAGCCTTTAGCCGTTTCTTTCTTTCTTTTGTCCAAAATTATATAAACTAAGCTTTATTCCTTCTTTTCATTAGCCGTAAAGTCTATACAAAACTCTTAAGCGCTCAAGAAGAAAAGAAAAATTTTCCCGAAGTGTCAAAGAGTGAGAAGAGTGGAAAGAAAAGAAAAGCAGAGTGAAGAAAGAAAAGAAGAGCTTGAAGAGGCACTTGGTCTAATGAAGTGATAATAAAGGTGCATGAAAACCCTTTGTTGTTGTGTCAAGTGTGTTTGAGGAAATGGGCCATACAAAAGTAAACAAGCATGAATGGGATGGTGAAAAAGAGAAAAAGAAGAACAATATCCATGAGTCGATGGGAATGCGTTGAAAAGGCGCTTAAGGATGCTAGCGACTATTATTGGCTAATCCAATATATATACTAGTTCCATAGCCCCGTTACAACCCATTAAAGTCCTACGTGATCTTACATTGCATTTCCTTATATTAGTGGAGTAATACACTAAGGGCAAGCCTATGGGTCATGACATGATGCATGTGAATTCTTTTGGGAGAGAGAGTGAAATTAATTTTTACATGCCCCTACTTGAATGTTTGTGTGTTGCATGAACATAAAAGGGGAAGCTTCTCTTGAGTTGTGAGGGCACATGCTTGATGAAAGATTGATTTTCGTGTCGGATATCTTGATTAGCTGATTTGCATGAGTTTGCCGATGTCGATAGTCGATTCTTAAAGTCTAGGAAGTCTTGATGTATTAAAGGTCATTGCATTGTAAGTCCATGCATGTTTTCTTGATGATTTGCAAGAAATTGAATAATCGGTATGACCGTAGTGTAAATTGTCGCACCATAGTGACAAAGGTTGGGATGTAATTTGCATGAGTTGTGTATGTATTGTTCGAGGACGATGTGCAATATGTATATATTCTCATGTAATTGGTAATAAAATGTGAATTTATACTAACCAACATGATTAGCATTTGTTTTGCAGGAAAATATGATTTTTAGGAGCTAAAATGCATGTTGGAAGTATATCGGAGTTGGACTTGGATGTGAGCATGGAGAAGACATTGGAATGCGCAAAGTAAAGGGGCTCCGCGATGGAGCCGTGCCACGCTACCATCGCGGAGGCACACTGCCTGGAGGGGAAATTAGTTGGCAAATTCCAGTAAGGCCTCGCGACAGCTCCGTGGCACGGAGATTGGCCTCCACGTTGGCCTCCGTGCCACGTTGAGGCTATAATCCCGGACCCTGGAATTCCAGAGAGGGTCCGCGTCCACACCGTGTCACGGAGGCAGTGCTCCGCGTTGACCTCCGTGACACGTTGCTTGTTATTCCGGGAAAAATTCCCACTAGTATAAATAGAACACTTATCTTATTTTTAATAAATTCAGACTTGGTGGAGCAAGGACGTGGGTTAGAAGCAGTTGAGGGACGAAAAAGCTAAGGGATTTCTTCTCTTCCTTTCTTCTTTCAATCAATTGTATGTATGATTTACACTTGTTTTAGGATGATTAATCCACAAATGAGTGGCTAATTCTCTTCCTTGCTGAGGTTTTGAATAATGGTGATGAGTTTTGATTGTTAATTATATGGTTTTCTTCTTCTTCTTCCATGTTGTTCTATTAATTCTTGTTCTTACTGCATTAGTGTGTGGCCGATACTAATGTACATCTAAAAAGTCCAATTTCACTCGAGAGAGCACAAAATTGGAAAGTTGTGAATTAATAGGGTATTGTTCTTAACTTGATTTGGGAAAATTGGGTTTTGATGTTCTTTCCTGTTAGAAATATACTTGAAAGCCGTATTAGTCAATTTAGGAACCGGAATTGTAGTGCTAGGTCATAAATTGCATTTGATCACAGAAATGTAGACGAATGGTTTATGATTCTAATGTGAAATTAAATACGAGAGTTTTAATTTCTCGGCTAATGTTCTTGGGTAGCAACATGAAGAAAAGATTAACCAAATTGTGATTATCGTCAAATTCATTGCTTGTTCTTAACCTTGGCATGCTCATATCCATAGTTTCAATTCACAGTAAATAATTGTTAATAGTTTTAGTATATATATTTTCTAAACAAAAACTTATTTAACTGTTGGTTACGTTGTTGTTAGCATAATTAGAAGTAAGATAAGAATATAGTGTACTTAGGCAATTTTACTTATCCAGAGTCTCCTTGGATCGATACTTGGCTTACTTAGCCACTTTATTACTTGTTTGACCACGTGCACTTGCGTGTCGGTTTTAACCCATATAGCAAACCACCGAACACTCAGAGATAATATAAGGAGGTCAAGGGACAATTGTAGATGGAAGTACTATCATGACAGTCTCCTTACTCAGTTTCTGAGAGACGCTGGCATTGAGGTAGAAGATTCATCTACCTCTAGTAGGGAACCTGGCAGGTAAGATGATGATTGTCACAAAGGCCAAGGAGCCCATCACTTTTACAACTCTACTTCTCACTATAGATGATCATCAGGCTCGAGATGATAGCTGGAGAGGTTGCATGTTTGGGTTGCTAGAATTGTAGCTGAGGATCGGAGGTTGACCTACCACTAAGGGGGAGATGTGAGCCCTGGAGGAGCGGTACCCACTCACTAAGAGTGCAAAGATGATATGAAGAGTGAGACTATCTTTTGAGGAGCCATTTGACGATGATGAGGCCACAGTGCTGACCAATGGTGTTGATGACTTGGACAATGATGAGGAGGATGATGCTACTACAAGTGTCATGTAAGTTAACAGCAAAGATGGTGATGATGATGATCAGGAGTATAATCCTGATGATGACGACTGTGCTTAGAGACCTAGAAAGTTTTTTTTCTCTACCTATACTGGGGACAGTGCAATGTTTAAGTGTGTGGTGGAGAAAAGATTTTATGTTTACTCTTTCTTTGCTAATTTTGTAGTAGGTTGTAGCATTAGCTTTCATTTCCTATGGTAGTAGCTCTATGATTGATTAGGTCTGGTTTGTAATAGATAGCAATGCTGATGACTGTGAACCTAGATGATTCCTTATTATGTCTGTATGATTTGTTCGTCTCTAGTAGTATGTTTGTTTGGTTTAATGTTAGAGTCAGTTTTTTTGTTTTTGTCGTCATAGTGTAGTGACCCTTCCCGATGATGGATGGATGACGACCTCTTAATGGAAAATTAGTCACGTTTGTTATTTTTAGGATCGAGTCATATATCATCTACTTGTGTGCTCTATGACATTCTACGTAGCAGCTATGCTAGAGTCACTAAAATTGTCATCGTGAATGGATAAGTGAGAATTCCATGAGAAACACACATAGTTCTTTAACTCGACTCAAGACACTCTTAGAGCTTAATAATGGGAAATGTCATTCAATTTGATTGTGTGAACGTGTAGCTATTGGAAATCGACTAGATTCTTGATGCCATGTGAAGTAAGCTTAATTATTGTGTTCTGTACATAGTGTGGCATCTAGAACTTGACTTAATGTATGTATGATGGATAGTTGTGAGGGAATTAAGAGATGATCAAGCCTTTTCGTTGAAAAACCCATGTTTTCCCATGTTTGTTTTACCTTTCTGAACATTATCTCTAGTTAACCCCTTGAGCCATAAGCCTTAATCTTTTCTTTAGCCACAAAAGTAGCCTATTCCCTTTTGTTGTGTGACCTCCAGAATTGTTTATTCAAAAAGTTAGTCCTAGGCACTTTGAGACTTGAAAGAGAGGGTCCACTGAGGTAGAAAAAGTTAAAGGAAAGGAAAGAAAGAAAAATGTGTAGATGATAAGAAGAGGAAAGAGAAGAGGGGTGCCCAAAAAACATGATGTCTACTTGATGCTAGAACATTCATAAAAGATTCTAATGGTTGATTATTTTTGTTGATCTAATAAGAAACTAGCAGTCAAGTAATGAAAATAAAGGGGCATGAAAAGAAAAATAAAAAGGGTGAGTGAAATGGAGGGTGAGCAATAAAGGAGAAAGTGGTGGACATGAAAGATGAAAAATGTCTTAAAGTGCTTAGGGTGGTAGTCAGTCTCAAAGAAAAAATCATTCCTACCCGTCCATTAGCCGACATTACAATCAAGAAAATTCCTTGTGATCTTAATCTCTTGAAACAATTACGTAGTTACATGAAGGACAAACTTATGGTATGCTGCATATGTAAAATACATCATTTCGTAGTGTGAGTGTGCCTTGCTTATTATGTTTCATGTTTTGTATTGATAATTTGAGAGAGGAACACCACCAAAATTGAGGGGCACAAGATGTCTAAGTCGGTGTACTATATGTGGCAAATTTCATATTTAATCATGTTGGCCCTGTTTTGAAAAGATGAGTCAGTTATAGAAGTTGTGTAGTCTTGAATGTGAAAGCTCGGTATGTGCTTTATGTGAATTTCTATATGTCGATGAACCACTTAATCATATGCTCTATGCTAGTTAGTTGAGTGAGAATTGATAGAGATGACAAGTGGTGGTAAAAGATGAGTTTATGCATATAATTGAGGATTGTTCAAGGACGAACAATGGTTTCAGTGTGGGGTAGTGATGTCGGGCATATTCTTATACCCATTTGCCATGTTTTTATCCATCCTTTACCTAGTTTTGAGTTTATAATCCTTATGAAAGGCATAAATTCATATGTATATGTGTTTTGTGAGCTAACAAATATTTTTAGATATTTTGAGCAGGAAATCAAGGAAAAAGGACTCAAAAATGACCTGAAGTGTGAAGAAAGAAGAGTTCAGGAAAGTTGGCCTGGTGCTATGGCTGGCGTGGCGCACCAACCTCTAAACTTTAGAGAAATCTGCACAAAAGTTGGTGTTATGGGTGGCGTGGCGCAACAGGTCCCGAACTTCATAGGAAAATTTGATCAACACCTTGGGGAGATGGATGGCGTGGCGCGCCAGAAGCATCCCAGAATTAGAAAATTTTTCTAATACTCTAGTGCTTTGGATGGCATGGCGCGCCACAGGTGTTCGGATGCTGACTAACTCCTTAGTGTATTGGCTGACGTGGGACACCTAGAGCCAAACTTTATAAGAGAATGAAGCCCAACCTCGCGCACTAGGTGGTGCAGCACGCCAGACCTCTTCTTGGATGGACTTTGCTGATTTTTAAAGCCAATTACTTGAGGGCAAAAGCATCATCTGAGGCCTCACTTATAAATATAACATCTAGGTCATTTGTTAGCTATCATACATCATTTTGTTTGATTATATTAAGGTTGTATGCAACTTTGGAGGAGAGACAAGTTCATATTTAGGTTTTCTTCTTTTCTCTATCGTTTTATGCTTTGAATGATGATGTCTTTATTGTTTTGCTTGAACATGAATGGCTAAACTCCTATTGTAGTGTTTTGGCCATAGTTGATGGTTGAGGTTTGATGGATTGATTATTGCTAGTATTTATTCTTCAATAAAGGCTATTTATATTTACTTATATTAATTGTTTATTCGTTAGACTGATCACCATTCGAATATTTCTATTGGCTTTTGATTGAACTTGGGAGAGGGAACTAATAGTGTCAAAAGTAAATATTAAACAAGAATTCAAATACCCTTTGGCCCATTGGTTGAAGGATAGAAGTTGTTGATGAGAATAGGAATATACCCTTCAACCTTCTTTAGTTGATATACAAGCAGCCACAATAGGCATTTCATGTTTCTCCTGCGACCATTGGAAGATAGGTGTTAGAGTTCATGAGATAGTTCTTGAATGCTACAGAGAGTGGCAAGAAATGGGATATTAACTTGGAACTAGCAACCTTAGGAAGAATCAATCTAGTTAATCAAGTCTTGAAAACTCAACTTGAAGTGAAAATGCCTTTTTTTGAGATTTTTATCATCATTTGAAGTACAAACAAGTTTGCAATAATTTTAGTTCATTAGTTAATTTACATTTCAAGTTTAGTAGTTTAATCTCCAAACCCCGTTCCCCAATGTTATCTGTGTTTTTTTGAATAGTGAAATAAGATGTTAACCTTAAGCGATTAATCTAACAAGTGTTTGGGGAATCGATAATCGGGACTTCACTATCCTATATTACTTGACGACCACGTGTGCTTGTGTGCACTTGGGCGACATCAAGTATCATGACAAAAATGAATGTGCCCCTACATCACAAGTTATAAGAATCATTGGTGTTATATCTTAATATGAGAATCTGGGAACTTGCTAAATGAACAATGGGCCTTAAATCACAAATCTCTTCTTTTAGGAACTTCTTATCAATGGGCCTTAAATTTCATAAAAACTAGAAAACATAATTTCTGATTAAAAACAATTTAAAATCTATCCATGCTTCATACTTCAATCAGGGAAACACAATTTAATAATACCCATATATAGAAATTGAAGATTCATGCATTTGAGTAAAAACCCCATAACTTGATCATAGGAAATTCTCATACTTAGATAGAAATTGGGTATGTGTATTGAAGGGAACACCCACTCATAACCCTACTTACCTGATGGAGACTGAATCTTACTCTCTCTTGGATGCCCAAAAAGGAATTGAAAGAAATTGAAGAAGACACCTTGAATCTCCCTTTAATCACCTCTTTATCACTCTTCTTTTCTCTTGCATGCATGAATGAATATTTAGGATATTTCCTCCTCTAAAACCCACCTTTCATAGGCTAAAACGACGTAGTTTAGGCTTTAGGAACTTAGGAATGATGAAAAGACCCTTACTAATTTCACAGAAAATAACTGTCAAGTGGTCCTAGCAGACGACCTGACGACTCGTTGCTAGAGGGCATGACTCGTTATATCGATCGTCAAGTGCACTACCTTATTTGTTCTCCTAGTATCGTAAAGGGTCACTTCACAACTCATTATAGGTGACCACGACTCGTGGTCATCGTGGTCACCACTCGTTAAGTACACTATCTCATTTTTGAACTTTGAACTCCAAGCCTGCCAACGACTCACCCCATGAATCGTTAAGGCTGACAACAACTCGTGGGGACTCCCATCAGGTGCACTGCCCAGCTTTCCTTTTCCCAACTATATTTCCTTCTCCACGAGTCACCTGACGACACATGGGCTGTCCTCACGAGTCGTGAGATGACTTGTCCTGAGGCTGCAACAAAAATTCCCACTTTTTCCCCATTTCAACTTCCAAGTCCGATCTTTGAGCTCCCAGGGTATAACACTCAGAATCCATAACTTAACATCATATATGACCTAGTAACTAACTCCAAGGACATCTAGTATGTTATTTTTAAATTATACTTCTTTAAATTCACATGATTAGAAATCTAAATCTGGTTTGAATAAGAATACACTTCACTTGTTCACGTTAGAGTTACCTGGACACTAATCTCAAAGGAAAAAAAGGGAGGTTCAAGAGTTATTGTCACGACCTGAGTCTATACCCTTGACAGGACACAGTACTTGATGCCACAAGTAACCCGAAGTCAACCCATGGTCTATCATAACACTGGCAATCTGAGTAAAAATATAGCAGAAGCTTTAAAGTAATAAAATAAACATTTATGAAGAAGAACTAAATCATAAAGTTTTAATACAACTAAAGCAAAATGAAAAAATATCTAGACCTCTTTCTGTGTCTGAAAGCCATCTATCTAATGAGTTGCTCGGACAAGCCCCCCCAGCTAACTCTAAGTCTAACTGAAAGAAAATATAACTAAAAATAAATAATTATCGTCCTCGAAAAATGAGGACTTACCACTGATGCAGCTGAAAACGTCTAGGCGAGATCTGCTAATGGTGCTAAGACTAAGAACCTACAGCTATATCATAAAATGATATAGAATAAAAGGTATGCGTTAGTACTTTGAATGTACTGAGTAAGTAGGAGAAACCATAACATGAAGAATAAAATAATTGAACTAGAAAGACATGCAATGACCAACTGGAATATTGAAACTGAATAAAATGAACTATACTGAGATGGTCAAAAAGACCCTCTATAATGGTGAAAGACGTGCCCTAAATCTGAGATACTGATTTAAATTGCTGTACTGAATTGGTCTAAACTGAGTAATCTAAAACTGCTCTGAGATGGACTAGTCCAAAACTGAATTGAATTGAGCTGAACTGACTAGTGGGAGAGTCTATAACAGACATATAACCACGTGAGCTAGACGTGGAGTCCGATGTATACACCCCACCGGTAGGACCCAATATACCTTGCCAGGGTATAGAGGCATGAACTGGGTGATCACAAGTCTGGGGCCATGAGGATGATAAAATAACCTACAGTGGGAACGTAGTCTTGGGAACCTGGGTGCATTGGAACCCCGATCCACTCGGTGCTAAGTCCTACTCCCACCGGATAGTCCTAGACTGACTACTAAGCTGATAGCTCAAAACTGGGGCCCAAGACTAAGTCAGGAATACCTATCTGGAAGTACCCTAGGGTATTATTGGACCGGATTTTGTAACTGGTGTTCTAAGACTGGTCAGAGCTGCTTATTTGAAAGCGTCGTAACCATCTAAAGAACAAATTGTAATATGAAACTAGGGTCCTAAGGCTGGTCAGAGCTTCTTGTCTGGAAGTGTCATGAACGACTAAAGAACCACAAAAAATATGATACTGTGTCTAATACTAATAATTGGGAGGCACCACTGACACCTAAAGATTTAACTTTAGTCAAACTGATCAGCTGACATTTCTGGACAACACTGAGTCTAATAATCTGACTGAGATTGGACATGTAAATATCTGACTAAAATTTCCAGATACACTAATAATATGGGAATTTCAAATCTGTTAGAATCAAGTTATAAGGAAACTAGTACAACATGCACGATTCTAAATTCTACTAAATTGAGAACTAGGACTAAATCACTCCACAAGATACAATTCTAGCAATTTTCTAGAAATAGGGAATAAGAAGCAGTTAATAATCATGAGAAATATACCACTTGAAATCTTAACGAAATTAGTTTGACAATTTTTCTACATTTTAAATCCAAAGGGCTTAACTTATAGAGAAAAGTAGAGAAGAATTTGGGGACACAAGGGAAGAACTATTCCCTTGTTGAATTCCCATATACCTGGCTTAGAAATCCCTGAAGAAGAAAGCTTGAATCTTTGCAACTGATGAGGAGTCCTAGATTCTGCTTAAGAGAAGTGACCTGGGTTCTACGATTGATTTTTGAAAGTGTACGTGGGGAATGAGGGGGAAAACCATTCAATCCCTCTAATATTCTCTGAAATAATACTTAAAATGACGTAGTTTAGGGACTAAGTAGATGAAAATTACAAAAATATCCCTGAAATAAAAATTTAGAAACTGACCAACATAGACCCAATGGGTCACTCAGTGAGTCATTGGTTGTGAACATGACTCATTGGGACCTCTTGTTGGTCCTACTGCCTGGAGGTATAAAACACGGGATCTGGGAATAGGGTACACCACGACTTATTGGGTGAACCAACGAGTCATTGGTTCCTCCCGTGGTCACTGAACAAGGAAACCTGGAAAGCTTGACAACGGGTGACACAATGAATCGTTGGTGGACCTAACTGGTCATTGTTTCTAGTTATGATGTTCACTGGAAAAATTTCTAAAAACCTCAAACTTGACATGACGAGTGGTGACCACAACTCGTTTTGGGACACAACAAGTCATTGTTTCCACTAGTCATTACTAGAATAGGTTTTTGGAGTTCTCACCTAACGACTCACACAACGAGTCGTTGTTTCTAAAGACGACTCTTTGGTTGGGTCATGGGGTCCTGGAGAAGAGATTTAGAGCTGGGGAACCAACGAGTGACAGGATGGATCATTGTTTCTCCCAACGGGTCATTCCTTGTCCCATGGGTTCTTGGCTAATCAAGCAGGGCTGACCACGACTGACACAACGAGTCGTTGGAGCTAACCACGACTCATTGTCTCAGTCGTTCTGAGGCAGATTTTTTGGTTTTCTTCTGGATTTTTCTTGCAAGGTCTAAGTCTGGTCTATAAAAAATTTGGGGTGTTACAATATCTCCCCCTTGGGATCATTCATCCTCGAATGAAGACTAAAGCTATTGGAAAATTAGGAAAAGAGCTATAATTCTTAGACTGAGACTATAAGTTGGTTGCTGAAGGAGTAACTGACTTTGAGTTGACTTAACCATACTAATAGAGCTAATGCAACTAGAATGCACATAGAAAATCTTAATAGAACTGATGAGTATGGAACCGTATAGAGTACTGAGGAGGGATTTAGGAGCTGATGCTAGAACTGAACTAGAAGGAAATAAGTGAGGGTATCTGGCCATCATGTGTACTTCTGCTTCCCATGTAGCTCCCTCAACTAGCTGGTTCCTCCACAAAACTTTCACCGAAGCGACTTCCTTGTTTCTCAACTTACAAACCTGATGATTAAGGATATGAACTGGGACCTCTTCGTAAAAGAGACTGTCGTTTATTTCCATGCTGTCTAGTGGCACAACTAAAGTTGGATCACTGATGCACTTTTTCAATAGTTACACATGGAAGACTAGGTGCACCGATGCTAACTCTGGAGGTAGTTCTAACTCATATGCCACACTACTAATTCTCTTTAAAATTCCGTAGGGTCTCAATATCTCGGTCTGAGTTTTCCTTTATTCTCAAATCTCATCACCCCTTTCATGGGTGAAATTTTTAGATAAATCCAGTCATCCACTACAAACTCTAATTCTCTTCTCCTCACATCAGGGACCCAAAAGAAACTTGGGCATTTATTACTTGGATCGTGTTTGCAATTTATTTACATACTCGAACAAATAGAAATTTTTCACAAGCTTACTCCTATTTTTTTTTTGTAAAGTTTTTGTAAAAACGAAGAATTAAATTTTATTTTCTCTCCCATAAGATTTCCAATGGCTTTGCGCTATTTTTAACCTCTCCTTGATAAGTTGCACCTTTTGCATTGACTCGTGAACTGAGTCTGGCCCTATCAGGGTAGCTTCACCAACCTCAGACCACCCTATAGGATATCTACGCCTCCTACCATATAATGCCTCAAATGGGTCATCTAGATATTGGAGTGGTAGCTGTAGTTGTACGCAAACTCGATGAGAGGTAGGTAATCATACCAACTACCCTTGAAATCAATCACATATGCTCTCACATATCTTCTAAAGTCTGTATAGTTAGCTCAGCTTGTCCATCTATCTACGAGTGAAAAGCTATGCTGAGCTTGACCTGGATACTGAGTCCCTTCTAAAAAGACTTCCAGAAATGTAAGGTGAACTGGATACCTCTATCTGAAATAATAGACATGGGCACCCTATGTAGTCTGACCAAATCCCGGATATAAAGCTTGTCATAATCCTCAGCTGAGTCTGTAGTTTTAACTGGGAGGAAGTGTGCTTACTTAGTCATCCAATCTACTCTCACCCAGATTGAGTAATGTTGCCGATGAGTCCAAGGTAGACCTGTAATAAAATCCATATTTACTTCTTCCACTTCTATGTGGGTATGTTGATATCCTGAGTTGTACCTCCCGCTCTTTGATGTTCCACTTTGACCTGCTAGCAGTTCAGTACCTTAGCTACAAATTCTACAATGTCTCTTTTCATGCCATTCCACCAGTAAATATCTCGCAGATCACGGTACATCTTAGTAGCTCCAGGGTGGATAGAATATTTCAAACTATGGGATTCAACCAGTATCTCCTGTCTCGGGTCACCTATATCTGGCACATAAAGTCTACCCTAGTAACAGAGTACACCATCTCCCTTTGGGAGAAAGCCTCCACTTCTTCTCTAAGAACCGCCTCCTACAGCTTAAGCAATATGGGATCTTCATCTTGCCTTGACTTGACTTCAACTACCAATGAGGAATCTGATCCACTCTACACCATTACTCTGCCCTCAGCTATATCAACCAACTGCACTCCTAACCGAGCTAACCTGTGGATATCCTTTGCTAGTTCCTTTTTTCCCTCTTCAATGTGAGCCACGCTCCCAGAAGACAACCTACTTAAGCATCAGCCACCACATTGGCCTTGCCCGGGTGATACAACACACTCATGTCATAGTCCTTTAGTAGCTCCAACCATCTTCTCTGATGGAGATTTAGATCTTTCTAACTGAACACATACTGAAGGCTTTTGTGATTGGTGAAAACATCCACGTGAGCCCCGTAAAGGTAGTGCCTCCATATTTTCAATGCAAACACCACCACTACCAACTCCAGGCTATGAGTCAAATAGTTCTTCTCATGAACCTTGAGTTGTCTAGAGGCATAAGCTATCACATTACCCCGCTGCATGCAACCAAGTCCAACTCGGGAAGCGTCACAATACACCACGAACCCATCTGTTCCTTCCAACAAGATCAACACTGGAGCAGTAGTGAGTTGAGTCTTTAACTCCTGGAAACTCTTCTCACATGCATCTGACCACTAAAATTTCACCTTTTTCTGAGTCAACCTAGTCAGAGGGGATGCAATAGAGGAGAAACCTTCCATAAAGCATCGGTAATAACCGGCTAGACCCAAGAAGCTTCTGATTTTGGTTGGGGAAGTAGGTCTGGTCCAATCTTTCACTACTGCTATCTTTTGAGGATCCACCTGAATACCTTCACCCGAGACCATGTAACCGAGGAAAGTCACAGACTTCAACCAGAATTCACATTTGCTGAACTTAGCGAATAACTGGCGGTCTCTAAGTGTCTGTAGCACAATCCTCAGATGGTTAGCATGATATTCTTCACTTCGGGAGTATAATAGAATATCATTGATAAATATAATGATGAACATGTATAGATATGGCTTGAAAATCCTATTCATCAGGTCCAGCAAAGCTGCGGGGGCATTAGTCAGTCCGAAGGACATAACCACAGATTTGTAGTGACCATACCGAGTTCTGAAAGCTATTTTCGGTATGTCACACTCTCTGACCCTTAGCAGATGATACACCGACCTGAGATCTACCTTGGAGAAGCAACTGGCTCCCTAAAGCTGATCGAACAAGTCATCAATCTTGGGTAGGGGGTACCTATTCTTGACTGTGAACTTATTCAATTGACTGTAGTCAATACATATCCTGAGGGTACCATCTTTCTTCCACACGAATAATACTGGAGCACCCCATGGAGAGATGCTGGGCCTGATAAATCCTTTATCAAGGAAGTCTTTTAGCTGCTCCTTCAACTCCTTAAGCTCAGCTAGAGCTATTCTGTAATGAGGGATGGAGATAGGCTGAGTGTCTATGAGGAGGTCTATGCCGAAGTCTATTTCCTGCTTAAGAGGAACTCTGGGAAGATCTTTGAGAAATACGTCAGGAAACTCATTGACAACTGGAACTAACTGAATAGTCAAGGTCTCAGAGCTAGAATATTTGACCCAAACTAGATGATAAATACACCCTTTGGAAATAAGATTCTTGGCCTTAAGGTAGGAAATAAACCGACCCTTTGGCGCTGAACTATTGCCCGTCCACTCTAAAGCTGGCTTGTTAGGGAACTAAAACTTGACGACCCTAGTTCTGCAGTCGGCTGAGGCATAACCGAAGTGTAACCAATTCATTCCAAGAATGAGGTCAAAGTCAACCATGTCTAACTCTACAAGATCAGCTAGAATGACCTTATTCAAGATTGAGACTAGGCAGTTTCTATACACCCGTCTGGCTCTAACTAACTCGCCAACTGGGGTGGAGATTGAGGATGGTTCTGAGAGGACTTCTAGATTGATATCAAACTAGATAGCTACATAAGGAGTCACGAATGACAGTGTGGCTCCTAGATCTAGTAGAGCATACACGTCTAGGTGAAAAAGGCGTAATATACCCGTGACCACATTAGGTGAGCTCTCCTGATCCTAACGATAGGACAAATCATAAAAACAATTTTGGCACTGGCCTCCATCCATACCCGAAGTGTTGGCCTACTGGAGCTGCTAAAGTGGCGGATTGTGATCTCGCCCGTCCTGCTGATGGGCATTCTTTGAGCTGATGACCAAGCTGTCCACACCCAAAACATCCCTCTCAGCCCTGAAGGTATTCCCCTGGATGGTTCTTTCCACACTTAGGGCTAGCTGGGCAGCTGTAGTGGTTGATGGCGCTATGACTCTGGGATTGTGAGCTAGATGCTCCACCCCTCCAATCCTTGTGGGACCAGAAGGTAGGGGCACTGGCTGAAGTGGGTGCTAGAGCCCTCTGCTACAACTATTGCTGCTATTATGTGCGACTACTACCGCCAGATCTTATGTGGCCATAATCTTACTAGCCAGTCCTTGCCTGTTTGTTCTCCCACTCCAAGTCTTTCAGTTTTTCTACCTCAATCTTCTTTGCATGAACTAAGAGGCTGGAGAGATCGATATCTTTAATAAGTATTGTAGTCCTACACTTCTTGAGGATCAGGTTCAATACTCCATTAATGAAATTCAGCAAGCGAGCCCTTGGCTTGGCTACCATCTCTAGAGCATATTTAGATAACCTTGTAAACTTCAGTACATATTCTTCTATCGTTCGATTTTCCTATTTCAGATTCATGAATTTAGCCACCTTAGCCTCCCTGAGCTCCCTGGGGAAGAATCTGTCTAGGAAGGCTGTAGTGAACTCCTCCCATTCCACCAGTTCTGCACCCGCTGGTCTCTCCTCCTTCTACTGGTCATACCAGATCTGAGCTACCCCTTTTAGCTGGTAGGCAGCCAAGTCGGCACTCTCCGAGGAGCTAACACCCATAATTCGGGTGATCTTCTTGATCTCATCCACAAATTCCCATGGGTCCTATCCCACCTTAGATCCATGGAAAGCTGGAGGGTTCATTCGGGTGAGTCCCAAACTCAGGCAGCTGCGGACCCATTATTATTGACCGAAACCACCTGCTGGCTCACCTAATTCATGATTGTCTATGCGAACAGCTAGATAGCAACTCTGAACTCTACAGAGGACACTGGGTCATCCTAAAGGGCTACTAGAGCTGGTGGGGCAGATTAGTTAATATTGCCGGCCTTTTTCCGTTACATTACCGTGGAGGCATGATTTCACTGAAACGAAATAGAGCACGAGTTACGAGAGCTTTTCTGGAATTGAACTTCAATGCATGATAAAGAGTATGAACGAAAGGGAGTTTTCCTAATAACATCTCGTAGCCTCCCCGTCATAAATGTGGCTAGCTTCACACCCATGAAAAGGACTCTACCCGATGTGGCATTCAGATATCCTAGGATACTCTAAACCTAGTGCTCTAATACTAAGTTTTTCATGCCTCCAGTCTATACCTTGGACGAGACACGGTACTTGGACTCACAAGTAACCCCAAGTCAACCCATGGTCTATCATTACACTGGCAATCTGAGTAAAAACATAGAAGAACCTCTAAAATAATAAAATAAACATTTATGAAGAAGAACTAAATCATAAAGTTTTAATACAACTGAAGCAAAATGAAAAAAAATCTAAATCTTTGTCTGTGTCTAAAAGCCATCTATTTGATGAGTTGCTGGGACAAGCCCCCCAGCTAACTATAAGTCTAACTAAAAAGAAATAATCATCATCCTCGTAAAATGAGGACTCACCACTGATGTAGCTGAAAACTTCTGGGCAAGAGCTGCTAACGGTGCTAAGATTGAGAACCTACAGGTGTATCATAAAATGATACAACATAAAAGGTATGCGTCAGTACTTTGAATATACTGAGTAAGTAGGAGAAACCATAACACAAAGAATAAAATAACTGAACTAGAAAGACATGCAATGACCAACTGGATTACTGAAACTAAATAAACTAAACTATACTGAGATGGTCAAAATGACCCTGTCTGATGGTCAAAGACGTGCCCTAAATCAAAGATATGAATCTAAATTACTGTACTGAATTGGTCTGAACTAAGTAATCTAAAACTGCTCTGATTTGGACTAATCTGAAACTGAACTGAGCTAATTTGAGACTGAACTGACTAGTGGGAGAGTCTATAATCAACATATAACCACGTGAACTAGATGTTGAGTCCGATGTATACACCCTACTGGTAGGACCTAATATACCTTGCTAGGGTATAGAGGTATGAACTGGGTGATCACAAGTTTGGGGCCATGAGGCCAATAAAATAACATACGGTGCCAATGTAGTTCTGGGAACCTGGGTGCACTGGAACCCCGATCCACTCGGTGTTAAGTCCTACTCTCATTGGATAGTCCTAGACTGACTACTAAGCTTATAGGTCGAAACTGGGGCCCAAGACTAAGTCAGGAATACCTATTTGTAAGTACTCTGAGAGTCTTATCAGATCAAATTTTGTAACCGATATTCTAAGACTGGTCAGAGCTGCATATCTGGAAGCGTCATAACCATCTAAAAGAATAAACTATAATCTGAAACTGGGGTCCTAAGGCTGGTCAGAGCTGCTTGTCTGGAAGTGTCATGAACACCTAAAGAAGCACTAAAAATCTGATACTAAGTCTAATACTGATAACTGCGAGGCACCAATAACACCTCAAAATTTAACTATAGTCAAACTGATCAGCTGACATTTCTGAACAACACTGAGTCTAATAATCTAACTAAGACTAGACATGTAAATATCTGACTAAAATTTCTAGATACACTAATAATATGGGGATTTCAAATCTATTAGAATCAAGCTACAAGGAAACTAGTACAACATGCACGATTCTAAATTCTACAGAATTGAGAACCAAGGCTAAATCATTCCATAAGATACAATTCTCATAATTTTCTAGAAATAGGGAATAATAAGAAGTTGAGAATCATGAGAAATATACCACTTGAAATCTTAATGAAATTAGTATAACAATTTTTCTACATTTTGAATCCACAGGGCTGAACTGATAGAGAAAAGTAGAGAAGAATTTGGGGACACAAGGGAAGAACTATTCCCTTGTTGAATTCCCACATACCTGGCTTAGAAATCCCGAAAGAAGAAAGCTTGAATCTTTGCAACTGATGAGGAGCCCTAGATTCTGCTTGAGAGAATTGACCCAGGTTTTATGATTGATTTCTAAAAGTGTACGTGGAGAATGGGGGGGAAAATTGTTCAATCCCTCTAATATTATTTGAAATAATACTTAAAATGATGTATTTTAGGGACTAAATAGGTAAGAAATTATAAAAATATCCCTGGAATAAAAATTTGGAAACTGACCGACAGGGACCCAACGAGTCATTCAACATTGGTTGTGACCATCACTCATTGGGACCTCTCATTGGTCCTACTGCTTGGGGGTTGAAAATGCAGGATCTGACAACAGGGAACACCACAACCCGTTGGGTGAACCAACGAGTCATTGTTTTCTCCCGTGGTCACTAAATGAGGAAACCTGGAAAAACTTGACAACGGGTGACATGACAACTCGTTGGTGGACCTAACGGTTCATTGTGTCCAGTTGTGATGTTCACTAGAAAATTTTTTAAAATCCTCAAACTTGACATGACGGGTGGTGACCACGACTCATTGTGGGACACAATGAGTCATTGTTTCTACTCGTCGTCACTTGAATAGGTTTATGGGGTTCTTACCTAATGAGTCACACAAAGAGTCGTTTTTTCTAGTGATGACTCATTGGTTGGTTCATGGGGTCTTGGAAAAGAGATTCAGAGCTGGGGAACCAACAAGTGATAGGACGACTCAATTGTTTCTCTAAATAGGTCGTTCCTTGTCCCGTGAGTTCTTGGCTGATCAAGCAGGGCTGACCATGACTGACATAATGAGTCATTGGAGCTAACCGCGACTCGTTGTCTCAGTCATTTTGAGGAAGATTTTCTGGTTTTCTTCTAGATTTTTCTTGCAAGGTCTAAGTCTGGTCTAGGAAAGTTTTGGGGTGTTACACTAACCCATGGTCTATCATTACACTGGTAACTGAATAAACATAAGTGGAAGCTTTAAATAAGTAAAAATATTTAAGAAAAACTGATTTGACAAGAGTTAATACATCTGAAAAAATAATACTAATTATCTGTGTCTATGTCTGAAAGCCATCTACTCGATGATGAGTTACTGGGACAAACTTCCAGCTAAATCTAAAGTCTAACTGAAAATAACTAACTAAAAATAAATATCATCCTCAAAACATGAGGATTCACCAAATGCTACTGCTGATATAGTTTGAGGGAACAATTGACGATGCTGGGATTTAGAACCTGCATCTGTATCATGATACGATATAGCATAGAAGGTATACGTCAGTACTTTGAATGTACTGAGTAAGTGAGAGATATAACAAGCATGAAAGAATAAGTAACTGCACTGAAATGACATGAAATGACCAATTGAAATACTGTAGATTGATATAGTGAATTATAACTTATATGGTCAATAATGACCCTGGCTGATGGTCACAAACATATCCTAGATCTGAGATACTGAACTGAGCTAAACTAAACTGATTTGAGACTGTACTGGCTAGTGGGAGAGTCTATAACTGACATATAACCATGTAAGCTAAACATGGAGTTCGATGTATATGCCCCATCGATAGGACCCAATATACCTTTCCAGGGTATAAAGACATGACTGGGTGATCACAAATCTGGGGCCCGATAGGCTACATAACCTACGGTGACAACATAGTTCTGGGAACCTAGGTGCGAGCTGGAACCATGGTCCACTCGGTGCTAAGTCCTACTCCCACTGGATAGTCCTAATATGACTACTAAGTTAATAACTCGAAGTTGGGGTCCAAGACTAAGTCAGGGATACTTATCTGGAAGTACCCTAAGAGTCTTATCGGACCGAATACTGTAAATGGTGTCCTAAGACTGGTCAGAGCTTCTTATCTGGAAGCGTTGTGACCATCTCTAAAACTAACTAAAATTGATGCTGGTGGTCCTAAGACTGGTCAGAGTTGATTGTCTGGAAGCGTCATAACCGTATATAGAACTAATTGATAACTGATAACTGAGAACTGAGAAGTGATAACTGGGAGGCATTACTGATACCTCAAAAACTAACTATAGTCAAACTGCTCAGCTAAAATTTTTGAAAATATTGAAAACGCTAACGTTTTGACTGAAATTGGACTAGCATTCAACTAACTAAGAATTCAAATGTTGTTAATAATATGGGAATTCTAACACTGATAGAGTCAAGCAACATGAATAACTAATCAATTGTGCAAGACTCTAATTAATGTATTCAAGAGCTAGGGCTAAAACCCATTTATAGAAAGCAGGTATCAACATGATTTCTAAGTAATGGGAAAATATAGTAGCTAACAATATCAACAACATTTCACATGAATTTAATCAAATCCTGACTGAAAGATTACTAAATTTTGAAACCTCAAGACTAGGACTGATAAGAAAATTTAAATGGGATTTGGGGCACAAGGGAAGGACAATTCCCTTGCTAAATTCTCACATACCTGGTGATGAAAACCATAGAGAAAACCCTTGAGAAGATCTGAGAAGAAAATCGAACCCTTGCTCCTGTTCTGAGCTTTCTGACTAAGTTCTACGTTTTGACTTTTGGGGGAATGAGAGGACTGAGGTGTGAACGTCAATCATCTCTCTAAATCCCCTGAATATGACCCAAAACAATGTATTTTAGGGATTAAAAGATGAAAAGTTACTAAAATAACCCTAGAAGAAAATTTTAAAAACTGCCCAACAGGGACCAACGGGTCACACAATGAGTCATTGGTTGATACCACAACTCGTTAGGACTAGTCATTGGTCCTAGGCCTGGAATTAGAGCTCACTGGAATTTGGAAATAGGTGGGGACCACGACTCATTGGACGAACCAATGGGTCGTCATGTATGCTCATGGTCAACACTGCCTGGTCTTGAAATCTGGCGACGGGTGGAGACGATGACTCGTTAGAGGTGATAACGAGTTGTTGGTCCCACTTGCTGCTTTTAGGAGATACCTGGTGGACTTATGAACTTGGGATGCAACGGATGATAGGACGACTCGTTACTCCTTCCAATAAGTCTTTCTATGCCTCGTTGGTTCCCGGAGGGAAATTCTACAGAGCTGACAACGGCTCAGACAACAGCCTATTAGAAGTGTCAATGATCCATTGTCTGGGTCATTCTGTAATAAAATTTTTCTGGTTTCCCTTGATTTTTCTTGCAAGGTCTGAGTTTGGTCTAGGAAAGTTTTGGGGTGTTACAGTTATCTTCCAAGACAGAGAAACTGAATACATGGAGGACATATATTATAATTTAAATTATTACCAGAAACCCGGCAGATGAAAACTAACCCAAATTCTGCCAGGACAAGAGCTAACCAACTATATTCTTATGATTCTAGTCATTTAGTGTGACTAAACAAGAAATGTTTAGACAAGAAAACTCATAGAATAGATGTTACACTTCTTGTATAATTGTTAGGCTGACATTTCTTATTAAAAGCATCAAACATACACATATTTTGATCCAAATAGATTCGTGTCTTTATCTTAACAAACTAGCAGATTTTCTTCTGAAGTTTATAAGTAATTCTTATAAGTCACTATACACACTGATTCTTGATGAAATTATGGAATAAAGTCCTCAAGATAGATGAAAATAGAACCACACAATCATATACTCAATAAGCTTTGTCTTTATGAAACATCGGCTTTTCCATAAATGGTGTGGTTTTCAATAGCCTTTACATACAAAAATGGTGAAACACATATCATAAAGAATGCACAAAACAAAAAAAAGTTAGACAACGGTCATTGATATTCATATATTGGATAAACTTAAATCGGCAGACCCCTTTAATGTTAACATTAACCTTTTAAAATATTGACTTCTAAAATAGACGACAAGACATGACAAACAGAAATTAAACCAGCAGCAAGAAACATCTAAAGCTATGTAGTCAAATCCAATTTGAATTAGAAATGAAAGCAAAAGGGGGGCGGATACTGACCTTCTCCAGAGCAGCGAACAAGGGCTTCATCATTGTTGATTTGGCTCCCCTCACCAGAGCGTGATAGTGACTTGGAACCATTGAGGCTTTTGAATTCCTGATTCTAGATTTGGCGCGCTCGAGATATTGGATAAAATGTCAATTTTGGGGTATGTCATGTTTGTAGCATGAAGGAGAGATGAGGTCGAGAATTGCAAAGCCAGCGAGATTCCCATTGCTTTGACAATATTTGCAGAGAAAGTAATGAGAGGGGTGAGGGCTAGGGATAGGTCAGTGTAGGCTGCTATTTTGATGAGGAAGAAGAGGCAATGAGGAGAGAGGAGAAGCAACACCTAGGTCTTGTGTATTGGGATGAAAATGAAAAGGTGAGAGGGATGGATCTGTTTTTGTTTAGGGAATAGGTTCTAGGTGGGGTTAAGCAGGTTGAGCTATGTGGACTGTCGAGTACTTGATCAAATGGCAAAGATTAAATTAGTATTTTAAAAAGTAAAAAATAAAAAATTTGTATATATATAAAATATGAAAAATATAAGGATCATTGGATGAAAATATTTAATGGCCCAGTTTGATATGTTTGTTGACAAGGACTGTGCTTCTTCCCTTTAATGATGTGGCATTCTGTGATTAGTTTAAAAACTATCACATGAATTGCTGACTAGGATTAAAATGGTGGTTATTTTCCAAAGTGGTTAGAATTTAAATTGTAGCTTCCTTCCATTTTAATTGTAGCCAATCTTTAACAAAACTAGCTAAATTGATCAAAATCAATTATTTTATAAAATCACACCATAAAAATAAGATGAATTATTAATTAATTAGTTAACTAAGTTCTTGACTTAAATAAAGTAAAATATTATTTGAAAAATTGACTAATTAAAGTATTGAAACATGAATTGATTTTTAAAAAACAATAAACATGCTAAAATGTATAATTAGTTTCTGTAAACATATTTAATATATATATATATATATAAGAAATAATGTAATATATTCTTAGGATATTTTGCTAAATAAAATGGCAAAATATTATTCAAAATAATTTAGAGAATATTTTTATCTTTTATAAACATTTATTTTACTTTGCTAGAAATTTTAGAAGCTTAATTAATCAAAAACGTATTATATCATCAAGTTGTTGGAGGTACGACAAACTTGGTATCATATTACTAGGTTCATATATCCTGGAGAGTTTATAAAATTGTATCTAGTAGAGTCCTACATATGGGTGTGTTGTGCTCCACTCCTATAATTAGGATTCTACATGTATAATGTAGGAAAATGACCTTCTTTCATGTTCTAAGATTGTGCAATAGAGCTACGTTTCAAGGAATCGTTCTAACTCATGTGTTGTCCCATCTCTTCCACAATATGCCTATGACATGAAAGACTCGAGCAATCCAAAGGGCTAGCAGAGTTCCAAAAATGGACTTCAATAGGTTATCCCCTATAGAGGAGGTCCACACTAAGGTACAAGGTGGTCCATCTATTTTGAAACCTGTAGTCCCGCAACCATCAAGGATATAGAAGCCTACACAAGTCCCTTTTTCAGCTACTCCACTGACTTCATTTACCTAGGATATGAGGGGAGTTATTATGTGGCTCGCCCATACAGTGGTTGCTCAGTCACATTTCCAAATTGGGGAATCTTCGAGTGCAGTGTCATGAGAAGGGTCAGTAGGCTCCTAAGTTATAGAGCTTCTTCGCATGGGTCCCCTAATCTTTAGGGGATCCATCCCAAAGAGTACCCCCAGAGTTTCAATGACAAAATTTAAAGGATTCTCTAAGATATGCATGCGTCAGAAACCAAGGTCTTGAATTCGCTGCTTATCATCTAATAGATGTTGCTTCTATATGGTACAATGTATGGGCAGACTCCTGAGAGGAGAATGCACCTCAACTATATAGGAGGAATTTGTACCGGTTTTTATTGATCATTTCCTGCCTACAAAGATTGAGAAGTGAAGACCTTAGAGTTGGAGTGACTTTGACAGAATTATATGAGTATAAGGGAGTATAGTCTCAAGTTTATTCAGCTAGCCAGTTATTGCCCAGAGATGGTTTCTACTATACATTATAGATTTAGGTGATTTGTGATTGGTCTTGAATCACAGTTAATTAGGGAATGTTCTAGGGAAGCATTGGTTGAGAACATGGATGTCTCCGGTATAACTGCATATGCACATTAGACAGAGGAATGTGGGTTGATGGCTCGATCGGTCAAAGAGAGAGTGAATAAAAAGAGGTCCAAGTCAGCTGGCAACTATGGAAAGTTTCAGAGTGATGACAGGTCCTTCTTTTAGTGAGGAGCATCAGGGCCTTCAAAGTCGGTTGCCTGCTCTTCAACCAACACACCATCATAGACACTAAAGCCTAGATATGAATAGGGAAGCCAGTTTAGATCGGAGTTATGGGGTTTCAGGACCCTTATAGGGTAACACCAGTTAAAGGAAATAGTAGTTGCCTATTTTCTCACAATGTGGGAAGGGTCATTAAGGGTATCACCTTGGTAAGGTACGCTATAGGTCTGAACATGCAGGTGATATGTCGGGATTTTTATGACATATTTATATACTTTTTGCATGAGTTTTGACTTTATTTTAGCGCTTTTATAAGTTAATTCTAATATTAAGTATTGTGTTATAGGTATCCGGACAAAAAAATAAAATTGCACAAGACTAGATGAATGTTGCATAGAATGGGTCATATACATACTGCAGATGGATATTGTGGTCAGTTTGTCCTACTGAAGATTATACGATTCCAATTATGGATCGTAGATTCAACCTACAAATCATAAATGGTACCATAAGTTAGATATAGAGAATGAGCAAAAAGGGGTTCAATATACGGAATCCAGGTACGAACTACAAGTGGATTCTGTAATGCTCACATCTAGACAACGGAACCTTGAAGACTAGAATCTACAAGCCGCAGATCAATAGTACGAGACGCAGATCAAAGTACGATGGAGGTTTTCTGAGTTAGAAGCAAGTTATGGAGGACTTTTGTGGACCATATGTGGATTTTACAGTCTGCCCTTCACTTATGGCTACTGACACTAATTGAAGAGGATGATTTTGTGGCCAATTCCAAGATTCATCTATGGGCTATATGTTAATTCTACGACCATGAGTTACATCTGTATAGTTCTGAAAAGGATTGAAATTTAGATTCCCGAACCAATATAAATAGTTTTTCTAGGTCTTTCTCGAACACTTCTTGCATGTTACATTACACAAATAGATTTTAGAGCTTTTGAGATATTTTTCTTGGGATTATTCAAAGCCTAATTTGTGTTCTTGATTTTAAAATTCTCAAGGTTATTTTTTAGTAAATTATGATTATTCAATCCTTTGCTATTTTTATTCCATCATGAGCAACTAATTTCTTTACTAAGGTTGTGAACCTAATAAGGTTGTGTAATCACAGAATCTCAGTTTGATCATTGATAGTGAGTTTAAATATATTTAATTAATCCTGAATTTTCATTTAAGATTGATGGTTGACACCATACTGCGTTAATAATACTTGAAAAGTGATTGAGGTCTTGAAAGGATTAATTAACAATAACTCAAGGCGTTAACCCTCGTTTAATAAATTTGCATAGGAATAAGCAAAATTTACTTGGTAGAAAATAATCTCTTTGAACTAAACTCTAGTAAATTTGGAAGAATCAACTAAGAGACATATCACTTAAACATAGGGAAATAGTAAGTGATTATTTAGAGCTTATCTATATATGAATACAAAGTAGATATCAGCGTCTTGATTGAGAAACTTAGGCGGAGCAGCCTGCAACGGAGACACAACCTTGATTTTTTAATATACTATTTATCAACAATTCAATTTTAGAATAGTATTTAACTTATAAATACCAAATATTTCAACCTTTACGCAATAGCATCTTAAGATGACAAGTCAAGTGTTTATTCACAGTAGCAACCTTTCCATGCCTATACTTTGTGCGATTCAACCCCATCCTGGTTGGGTTACTATATTTGCATACAATTATTTTAAATCGTATTTTAGGTGTAAATTTGAGAGTATCTAATTTTGGCATCATTGTTATGGAATAGGTTTTGAAATTACTGATTAGGAATAATTTAATTTGAATCTTGATCTATTCAATCACACCTCGTTTGCTTTGTGGTGAGCCATGCGACCATGACAGGACTCTATAATATTGAAGTAGAGAATGTGTTTGCTGAAGTGGGAGATGATAGTGACTATGCTATTACTATTGTGCATCTGCGCATAGATTATGCCACCTTTAAAATTAATGGGAGCATATATACGATGTTGAAAGCTGATGGTCAATTTCATAACTTTACTGATCAGGATCCACACTAGCACTTGAAGATTTTCTTGAGGTGTGCAATATGCACAAGCAAAACAATGTGTCAAATGATACTATTCGTTTAAGGGTCTTCAAATACTCTCTTGCTGGGGGAGCTAAAACTTGGCTGCACCTTGTTCCATCAAACTATATTCACACCCGGTTAGAGTTGGTGAATGTGTTTTTGAAGAAGTGGTTTACCCCTAGAAAAAAAGTCTTAATATCACAACAAGATCTTTCACTTCAGGTAGGTTATCTTCATTTTAGGTAGGTTCCTAGTAGGTAGCTATTTGAAGCTTGGGAAAGGTTCAAGCAATATATTCTCAAGACTCCTACTCATGGTTTTCTAGAAAACATCCTATTGGATAAATTTTATGTACGATTGGACCCTCTAACTTAATTGGTGTCCAAAAATATGGTACGAGGATATTTTATAGAAAAAATATTTTCCCCCATCATCTCCATTCTCGATAGAATAACCAAGCACAATCGGGCTTAGCATGTGGGGATAATGATGGGGGTGTCACTATTGGTGCTCCGTCTATGAGTCATATTATCAAAGAGAATCATGAGAGATATCAACTGATGGCCAACATGGAAACTAATATCGCATTGCTCACGAAGAGGCTTATTGAGAATGAATTGAGGAAGGTAAATGTTATTGGTGATATGCAGGGTTATCCTCCTTATACAGAATCAACAATATCCAGAGCAACCTTTACTGTGGTATGAAGATTCTAATTACATTAATAATGCATAAGAAGGCTATTAGAGGCAGAACTTCCAGAATCAGGATAAAAACTTTCAACTCTCTAACTACAAAAGTCAGTGGAGACCATAACCGCTAAGCCAAGGAAATCAATATGCTAGAAATGAGCAAGGGGGTCAGAATCAAAATAATTAGTATAATAACAACTTCAGGAACAAGAGCTCAAATCCATATATCTTTCAAGCGGCCAATCATTTAACTAGAAGTAGTGGAGAGAAGATCCAAATTATGAACAGGGACACTCTAAACTGGAAAGCATACTGGAGCAGGTATTACAAAATCATAAGTCAGATATGACTTTGAAAAGCATGACAGAGATCATAAGCTCTCATACAACATCATTTATGAAACTAGAGCAACAGACGAGAGATTTGTCTCGAGAGCAAAATTGAAGTAGAAAGGGCATATACAGAGTGATACAATTGCAGATCCTAAAGGTAATGAAGGGGATAAAATGCACATTGCATGTCAGTTACGACTCAGAGTGGTAAAGAGTTGAATGTTGCGGTTGACTAATACAAGGGGAGAATACACTCTGAGGAAAAAGAGGAAGTTCAGGTAGACATTCTTGAAGTTAGTGAAGCAGAGAAAAGTCTTACAAAAAGCATAAAGGACAAGGAAGAGGGAGAGGTAGTAGAGGTACCCAAGCCACTAGCTCTAATTCCAAAACCTATCCCACCATTACAATAGAGACATCAAATATTATTGCATTGTCGTTCAAATCCACTCCCAATTACGGGTAGTGTAAACGATTGCAACAAATATAGAACTCAGTATCGAGTTGGGGTTGAATTCCATAGAAACTACATTAAGCCCACTCTATATAGTACTAATCAATATAGTATTGTAAGATTATAGTCTATTTGAATTAAGATTGATAAAATTTAACTACATCTATAGTATGCAACTTGTCAGGGTTGTAATCAATTTAAGGCAAGGGAAGTGACCCTAATTATGGGTCGATCCCCCAAAATTACCCAATATAGGTAGATTGAGAATGGACGAAGGCAGAATATGCAAGCAAAGACTTAGGCAACCCATGGGTACCTTTCAATAGCACCATAGGTGTCAATCTACTTCAATTTTGTCAAATCGAAGAGAACTCCCTTCTACCCAATTGCTTTTTGTCAATTAGAATTCAACCTATGTCTAGGAGAATCCATTAAACAAGGGTTATGCCTTGAGTTATTGTTGATTGATGATAACCCAACTTAAATTTGCTCTTTTAAGCGTCGTTAAGGTAATTGGGCAGGATTGGGTGACTTTCATCACCAATCACGCACTACAAAGGAATAATCAATTAAATATTCATAAGCTCAAACTCATTTTTACCAAATTAGGATCATTAGGGTTCACAATCCTAGATTTGGATTTAGTTACCCATAGTAAGAAGAAGAAGAGAAAGAGAGTAATTAGACATGCTCATCAATGGAAATTGAAATTTGAGAAGAAACCTTCAATAGATAAACTTGTATCTTCAAATTATAAGCTAAAATCTAAGATCTAATGAAAAGTAAAGTTAACTAGCTATCTCTACTCTCTACTGAAAATAATGAATGAAAGCTCCCTAAAAATTACAAGAAAAATTTATTTATACTATGTCCTAAAAATCCAAAATAATTCAAACTCAGAGGTGCCAGGTGTACATGGATGGACCATCCTTTGCTCCATCATTTACATTTTGGCCTCTGTCTAGTAGCTTATCGTCTTTTGATTGTAGACCATCTTCTGGAAATATGGTCCGTCCTTCACGTCGTCCTTTAGAATTCCATTGTGCCTCATCAGAGTCCATTCTTCAATTGGCTGACCGTCTTCTAGAAAGACAGTCCATCTGTCAAACCATTATTTAAGGACTCTTTCAAATTAGTTTCTGGAATCATTGGCTGGACTTGGACGACTGATCATGCAGACCATCTATTAGATAGACGGACCATCCATTATCTTCATTTTGCTTGGGTTCCTAAAATATGGCCTAATAAGGTTAATTTTCACTTAATTTAACTCCTAAAGACATGAAAAATGCTATGAAATGAAGTAAAGATCTGTTGCTAATTCCTAAAATATCAACACCCCTAACTTAAAGTATTTACTTTTCCTCAAACAAAATAAGAAGAGAAATTACCCTACACCTAACTAATGTTCCGGAATCAGAAATTTCCATGACTAGGGTGGTTGTTAACAATGGCTACAAGCGCACACATTTCAATCCATCCACCCCTTCCATTAATCAAAAATCAGTTTTCTCGCAACTGCTCAGACTAAGCATGCAATCTCTACTTATGACATCATATCAACATGCACACACCTAGATTCGAGAAGTAAAACATTCCATCCATTCACATCCATATGACCTCACAATTAGACCAAGAAAAGTGTCCTTTTTTTTGAAGTAATAATAACACACAAATTAAGGACACACAAGTTCAAGAGAGGAGACAAATGCACTCAACTGTCACAAAGAAATTCATAAGGTAGGTCACAACTACTATATGCATGCGTATTTGCTCAAGTGCCACTCCTTTTGGATATTCTGATTGGGATCACACAAGGGCTTTTCTAAGCTTGTAATGAAGGTCAAAAGGCTGGTAGGATACAATTATGGCCTTTAGTGACTTATTTACCATCCTTGAACACTTCATCACTTTTCCACAACCCTTTTACCTTTTTTTATCCCTTTTTTTCATCCTGTCCCTTGTTATGGCAACTTTTCATACCCCAAAATGTTCTTGCGAGCTCAAATTTTATTTTTTCTCTTTTGTTTTCTTTTCTTTGTCTTCTTTTTAGCTCATTACTCAAGTACACCTTGGGATATGATCAAACATAATCTTTTGTTCTATTTCTTTCTTTCCCTCCTTATCATCCCAACTGACAATTTTTTGCTCGTTTTGCATAAATTTTCAAGTGTCAAGGAGGACGGGTTCAAAAGAGAATCAACTTGAGAATTATCCTTGGCTTTCATTGTGGTTGATCAAGAAAAAGGTCAAAGGCTAAAAGAGGGAGACTAGGGATACATGCATCATTTGGTAGGTCTTTTTAGGTACATGTGGATTATGAAGCACAAAGAAGGCCTAAGTTCATCTCTACAATCCATAGCCAATCCTATGTTTGAGCACAAGTAGCAAGACAAGTTCTAGAGTGTGATCAAATCAAGTGAACAAGTAATATTCCATTACACACATTGGCAGTTGGATATAAAAATGACTAAAAACATCACTCTCAACTAGGGACGTATTGCCAACATATTCATGTCATAAATAGAGGTATACAACTCAATATCGAACAACTACTGCAAAAATCTTGAGGGGGCATTATTTTCAAAAATCAGCATACGCATGTAAATAACTCAAATACCACCACTACCTAAGTCAAAAATAATTTATTCAACCAAACAAGACTCGACAAAGTAGGCTAGTACCCTTAAAATGTCACCTAGAAATCCATCATCGGGCCTACATATTACGATACTTAAGCTACATTATTGTTCCAGATTCAACAAAAAGTAAGCCTCCTAAGAAAGAACCATAGCTAAGAAAACCAAGGAAGACTCTACACTAAAAAAGCAAGAAAAAGATATACTAAGAAAGAAGAAGAAGCTATACTAGAAAAGCAGTAAAAATGGACTAAAGTGGATCACAATCATACACATCAATAAATCAATAAAAGGATAATATCATACAAATTAGAGTTTTCACATCAATCAAGCATCATACATACAACTGTCATCATACAAGTTAAAATACCCACCCCCACCCTAAAAATGGTGCCTCTATGCATAAACAAAACAAAATGAAAGGGTAAAAGTGGCAAAAACTCCTTGTAGCGCTCAGATCGTGCTATTCAATGAGATGGAACTAATGGTCTAGCCTCTGTATCATAAGGACGGCCTCGAATCTCATCTCGTGAAACCTATATAGCCTTTCTGAGGGCCTTTTTCTCTGCTAAGGGATTATCTAAAGTCGTTGATGATGTATCCTATGCTAGAGCCTTTCCCTTATCTAATGGAAGGGCAGGGGTAACTGTCTGGGCCTGATTCTAAGCGGGAATCTACTCCTGTGGAGTGTCGGCCCTGGTGACTGGTAATGGTGGTGGACTGGATGAGTCTAAGTGAGGTGGACTGGAAACACGTGAGGAATGAAATTCTTGATGCTAGTAATGCGTGGTGTATGGACCACCAGCGGTATTAAAACCTCCTCTAGCTACCTCTCTCACATCTGCAAGTCAAGTACAATAGCTCTGATCTCCACTAGATCAACTCGGAGGCTCAGTATGTCTGAAGAAGTAGCACCTCCTTCAAGCTGGCTCAGTCTGGCATCCATGGCCTTTAAGTGGGCCCTCAAGGCCACATGAGAGCTCCTGACTATGTCCCAAAGTGGATAAATGTCTTTATCAACTATAGTGGCCATGAAGGCCAGCAAATCCTCAATGAGCCTAACAAGCTGTCGCTCCTCTCTATCTAATCTCGAGGCCAAACCAGCCAATGAATCTCTGGAGCTGAGTAGTGGCCTCTGTGGTGTGGTTGGCATGGGTGTAGTGGTTGCTAGATCTGCTGCTGCTGTTGGGTCTGGCTGAATGGTAGGCTGCAATATAGGCTCCTTAGACTGGATACCCTGACCCTCAATAGTAGGCCCAATGGTAACATGGAGCTAGGATGTATCGTTGAGGTGACTATAGAGTCATCCCACATCCTGGTGATATCTATCACCTAGCTAGCATCAGTGAATAAGTCCTTCCTCAGCAGGATCATCATGCCTGCCCTTTAACAAAATCTTGTAATAAGGCATGGGAATGGTAAGGAGGTGGCAGTTTGAACAGCCCTATCCTTCAGCTCCAAACGAACCATCTGGCCGATGTCTATCTAATGATGGACATATTTCTATGCTTATTTGCCATATTTTTGTCCATATTTCACCATGTTTTGAGTTAATAATCCTTATGAAATGAATGAATTCATTATGTTTATGTGTTTTGCATGCTAACAAATGATTTGAGCAGGAAAACAGGGAAAAAGGACCCAAAATGAACCAAGGTTGGAGGTTTGAGAAGCTAAGTGAAGAATCTGGTGAGATAATTAGCGCCCCATACCAAGTGCCAAAATTTAGAGAATTATTTTCATCACTTTGGTGAGATGGTTGGCGCTCTGAACCAGGTCTAAAACTCCAGAAGAAAATCTACTCAAACCTTGGCGAGATGAGAGGTGTGAAGCCCCATTCATAGCACCAGAGCATTTCAAACTTAGAAAATATCACAAAATCTGGTGACATAGAGGGGGCGGCGCACCAAAGTCCTAAACATCAAAGAAACTTGAGACAAACTTGGTAAGATAGATGGGGCTGGGCACCAGAGAGCTTCTAGAGCAAGGAAAATTAGCTAAGTCCTTGGTGAGATAGGTGGGGCGCTGCGCCAGACCTATTTCAGGTTGAAATTGCTGATTTTAAAGCCAAGTATTGGAGGGCAGAAGCGTCATTTGAAGGCTCAGCTATAAATACATCCTCCAGATTGTTTGTTAGACATATTTTGTCATCTTTTTCATCTTTGATCATTTTTTACATTTCATAGTTCGTTTGTGGAGGCTTGTAAGCTTTTTGGAAGGAATACAAAGTTCTACACTAGGTTTTTCTCTTCTTTACTTGTATTTTCATATGATGAAGACTAAGTATTCATTTTCCATTTTTCTATGAGTGGATAAACTTATATTCTAGGATCGTGGACATGGTGGATGGTTGAATGTTTGAGGGACTAATTTAATCCATTTGCGATTCTTCAATTATGGTGTTTGTATTTATTTGTGTTAATTTATTATTTATGAGATTGATCACCTTGTAAGTAATTCGTTGGCTTTCGATTGAACTTGGGAAATGGAATCAAAAGGGTTAAAGATAAATATAGAATGAGAATTCAGAGACCCTTAAACCTATTGGTGATATGATAAAAGTTGTTGTTAAGGATAGGTATATACCCTCCAAACCCCTTTAGTTGAAATACAAGTAGGCGTAATCATCATTTCATTGTTCTCCCATGATCATAGGAATATAGGCGTTAGGTTTCATGAAATAATTCTTGGATGCTAGGGATAGTGGCAAGAAATGGGATAGTAACTTGCAACTAATAACCATAGGAAGAATCATACTAGTATAATTATGTCTTGGAAACTCAACTTGAAACCGCCTACGTGCCATTGCCCTTTACTCTCATCACCATCGAAATACAATCAAACTCACAATCATTTTTTAGTTAATTTTATATTTAAAGTTTTGATAGTTTAATTTCTCAAACCAATCTTCATTTTAACTGTTTTGTAGATTAGTGAAATTAAAATGACAACCTTATAACGATTAAATTGACAAGTCTCTATGGGTACTCTATATGGACTTAACAATCCTATATTACTTGATGACCACATGTGCTTGGGCGACATCACTATCCTCTTCTTAGCCATGATGGATGCCATAATGAGAGCTTTTTCGAGCAGCAATGTTTTGTCTCTCTTCATTGGTCATATCTTGTTGCATGCAATGTTTCACCAAAATTTGGGCGGAAGCTGGAGCGCTCTCTTGAAGATATCGGTTGTCTCAAGAGCAACCCACATTGGTGTGCCCCTGGAAATCACTCTGGCCATCCATCCTCTAGCTTGACGGCCCCAGGCAACCATCTCATCATAAGCGGAGGTGTCCACCACCTCATACTCATCTCTAAAATAATATTGATTGAACGCCTCTGGACTGATATCAACCAATATTCACTTGATAATCATTGACATCAATGGCTCAATCTGCATCTTCAGCATAGGGTTTGACCATAAGAGGACCGCCCCATATACTTCATAAAACTCTCAAATTCGTGTCTAAATGTACTTCTCACTGCGTGAAATAGAAACTCCTAATGCTGGAATTTGAGCTGGTCCATGATGTTGGGGTACAATTCCAACCCATTGGAGCTAATAATATGCTCCTTTATAATACCCCGATGAGGTCTCCCATTTATGGCCTCTCATCCCTGCAAGTGACACTTCCGGCACCTTGAACGGCCCATAAAAGCCTATACATCTCCTCCCCCTGTTTCTGTCTCAACTCTACTGCAACTTCTGGGGGAGAGGAGATCTGGTTGGATGATTCCTCCTCAGTAGACTCGCAGGAGGAAATGCCAATCTGGGCCCCACTGTCCTAGGCCTGACCATGGTCTGTATCATGTTGGGATGAAGATCCTATAGAGAGTGTCTCTTCAGATGCCACCAAGCTGAGGGGATGGGTGACACCTCTGTTGTCTACTCGGTAGTCCTTCTTCTCCTCATCATCATCCCTGAGTTGGGACCTCTTTAGTGTACTGGACTTTCCTCTTTTAGGTACAACTCATTTTGGTGCCATTACCTGTGATCATACACAAATTTTTGGAAACATGGACTACTGGTAACATAAAATTAGAGAAAAAATAGCAACAAACTGTCAGAAGTACGGTCCATACTCTGAAGAGATGGATTGTACCTTGTACCATCGATTGACCCAAGAACTTCAAGTCTACTGGGCGGACCGTCCTTTCAAAAGATGGTCTTTCCATTGAATCGTTCTTTGACTTTTAAAACTTGATTTTTCAGGTTCAAACAAGGGAGACACAGATGATCCGTCTTTGGAAAAGACGGTCTATCAATTCCTCTGTCCTTCGAGGGTTCAACATTGCTCCAAATCATGCGATATTTAATTTTGAACAAATAATATACATGGTACAAGGCTATATGAATTTCAAGTTCATGAAGAAAATTATCATCATTTAAGCACAACCAAACAATCACTTAAGCCCTGTCCAAATTTCTAGCTAATTTATCCCAAGTTGTTCCCCCCAAGTCATACTCCAAGCATAGGTTCACAAAAACCCAAGTCAATACATTATATAAATCACATTAGACATTCAAAATGAAAATCAAAGTACAAGATTAAGTACCTAAATGACTTCAAGTGTTTGTGTGCCTGAGTGAAGAAACGCACGAAATTCGGGCATCCAAAATCCTAAGTTGCGTACTATGCTAGGTGTGCTTGTGGTGGATGAAATACAACAAATATTTTGAGCAAAAAAGTAACTATAATGGATATTTAGCAATGGGGAAGAGATAAAGTGGAGGAAAAAATAAGAGACGAGAGAGGCTGAGTCATCGGGAAAAAGTGCCCTCAATTCCCTTTGATCTTCACTTAAATCCTTATGGGTCGGGTTGTTTTAGCCCATGGGTGGCCTATTAAAGGCCAACCCATCCCAAATTTTAAAGAACCTGACCAAAATTTGTCTCATCAAAGGCCCCACCTTGAAAATTTTAGAAACCAAAGACGGTCCAATAGACGGACTGTCTGGGTAGAGTACAGTCTGCACTTTGGACTGTCTCTTTCCATTTCCTTACCAAAAACCAATTTTAAAGGACGATAGAACATGCAATCCGTCCTTTGAATAGATGGTCTATGTTTTTATCCTTCGTTTGCACACCAGCATTCTCCTTTTCTACTTTAGATTACTTTTCTCCATCTTTTCAAGTATAACTGCAGCACTAATGCCCATTAGTCCCAAAATACTTGCGTTGCCTATCAAGAAGTGCTTGATTTAACATTGCGGTACAATATGTACACTACACATGGTATAGTATCCCTTGGGCTTCTTCCCAAGAAATGGGTGATTTAACATCATGTCACAATGCAAGATACCTAATCGTGAGCATGGTGAGCCATCCTTGGGATGGGACTTCCTTATCCACTTTGTGTTTTTGGTGCCACAGAGGTACTGCTTCACCCATTTTGATTTAGCCTTCTTTATCTTGGGTGATGCAGCTATGGTACGTTCAGTCACTTCATCAACACTTTTCTCAACATTGACCATAAAGATTTCTCCAACTTCTATAGGCAACAAATAACCTCTTCCATCTTTGAAGGTGATGCTTTCATTCATGACATGAAACATGATTTCGTGCTTTTTTGAGTCTATCAAGGCCTCCAATAGCCAGTAAAGGTATCCCAAGTACGACGGTAATATCCTGATCCACATCGCACTCTAGAACCATAAAATCAGCCGAAAGCATAAATTTTCCGACTTTCACCAGCACATCTTCCACCACCCCCACCGGTGTCTTGATTGTCTTATTGGCCATTTAAGACCGAATAGAGGTGGACATCAACATGGAAAACTTGGACCGCTTATAAATAGCTAAAGGCGTCAAATTAGTACTCACCCCATTGTCACAAAGAGCATGCAAGCAGTCATATCTACCGATCCTACAAGGCACAGTAAATTCTCCTTGATCTCCTTTATGCTAAACACATGTGCCGGCAATAATGGCACTCACTCAGTGTGTCACGCAGTAGCTTTCTTATCAACACCATCTTCAGGTACTTATCAAAACTGAGCATCTCTTTGATGGCATGTGTAAACAATACCCGGAGTGTCGCTTCTTTTAGCCGCTCAATGTGCTTTGCCACTTTCACATCAAGAGATTGTTGATGTAGAAGGCGGAGGAAAATATTTAGCGAATTCATCTAAACCTTCCTTGGCCTTTCCTTTCTCTTTTAGAGAAAGTGAACTATCTCTTGCAAATTCCCCAATAGGGGGCTTTTTGACTCCACCTTCAACTTTCTCATCAACAAAATGATTTTCGGCCTCTCAACTTCGTCATAAACCTCAAGAACAATCTTGGAATCATTCTCAATCACACTATCCTCAACCTCAACATTCACGGATTGCACAATCTTTCCACTTCTTGTAACAATTTCCATACATTGAGCATTGAAAGGTCTTACATGTCCTTGAGGATTAGTCACTACGTCACTAGGAAGATAGTGGTTTTGCTTTAGATTTTAGTCATGGAAAAGATTCCACACCTGTTGCTCTATCTTTTGAATGGAAGCTGTGTGAGAGCTTACAATCTCCGTAAGGCTCTTGAGGTAAGCATTTGGTCTCTCTTGGTTGGCAAGCACCTTCTCCAACATTCCTTTAAGCTTTCATCCTCCATGATCATGAGAAAGACCCTCCCATCAATTTTGAGAGTTAGAAGGGGGACCTCTCAGTGGAACATAAGAAGATGAACCTCAATTCTAAGAATTTGCACCACTGTGCCAACCCTAATTTTGACCACCATAATCATTTCTTGGATAATTTGACCTTAACTTGCAGTTGAGGTCTCCATTGCCCTTGATACAAAGAAGAGGGTGGCCTTATTGATTTTGCAGTCTATAGCCATCGAATGAGTTACCAACATAGTTGGCATCTTCAACTTGCATAGAAGGTGTTCTTGGAATGACTAATATTGATATGAAGGAAGGGGGCATCCATGCCCATATTGAGCACTAGTCGTGGTCTCATCAACATGTATCTTTTTAACCTCAGACTCGATCAACTCTCAGTGAGAAAGGCTATGTTGGTTTTCATGGAAACCATCATCTGATACACTCCTGATTCTCCTTCATCAAGCGAGATAATGAAGGAGTATCCACATTGAGCCCTCCTCTCTGGTCCCCTCCATGCTAAGCATGGTTGTGCTTTGAATTTCGACCCCAAATGATGGAAATTTTGTTCAATGTCTTGTCCATGAAATATCCTCCAGCGGTGTTGCTGATCAATTTGGGTAATCTTCTTAACCTCACCAACGAACTCCTGTGGGTCCTCATCTACCTTAGACCCATGAAGTGTTGTGGAATTCATCCCAGAAAAATTCCCAGACTCTAACAGCAGCTGTAGACCCATTGGCATTGGTAGGTACCATGACCTGCTAGTTAACCTGGTTGGTCACCACTTGAGTCAGCATCTGAATAGCAGCCTGGAACACCGCATGTGACACCTGATCTTCCTGAGGGGCTTCTGGAGCTGGTCGGGCTGGCCGGTTAGCATTACCATTCCTCCTTCTGTCCCCTCTTTTGGGAGGCATTGTCAACTAAAAATGGTAGAGCATGAGTTATAAGGACGTTTTAGAGATTCATACTCCACGCATGATAAGAATCATGAAGAAAAAGGAAATTTTCCTAAAAAAGAATGCCTCGTAGCCTTCTCCTCATAAGTATGGCACGCTTCAGACCCATAAAAAGGACTCCACTTGACACGGCTTTCAGATAATCTAGGACACTCTAAACCTGATTCTCTGACACCAAGTTCGTCATGTCCCAAGTCTACACTCTAGACGCAACACGATGCTCAGAACCACGAATGGCTCCAAGATGATTCATGGCATAGTATACCACTAACATACTAGAATTAAATAAAGAACTGAATGAAAGCTATTGAAGTTTAAGAAAATCTTTTACAAGAAAAGAAAAAAACTAATAAACAGTGACAATAATAATAAGCTGAAACTATTACCATACTGTCTAAAAGCCTCTACTAACTGATGAGTTGTTGGGACAATCCCCCAGCTAACTCTAAAGTCTGAAAACTAGAGATAAAGACAACTGAAATAAAAACTCTGGTCCTCGAAAGATGAGGACTCACCACTATCACTACTGGATATCACCGGTGAAGCTAGCTGCAATGCTGCGACTAGGTACTTGAGCCTATATCATAAAATGATATAGTATATAGAGAGTATGCAATCATTAATTGGAATATACTGAATATATGAAGTTATGCAAACATAATCATGCTAATAAGAAGTATAAGTAAAACCACCAAAATAATATGGAATGACCCTTTCTAAAAACATATATGCGGTGAACAATCTAAAGTCTGAAAGTACTGTAAAGCTAGTAAAAACTAATTAAGAGTCATAAACATATTCTGAGATCTAGGACTAGACTGTACTATACTATGGAAGTGCCTATTAACTTACATATAACCACGTGAGCTAGACGTAGAGTTTGATGTATACGCCCCATTGAAGGACCCAATATACCTTGTCAGGGTATAAAGGCATGGCTGTGTGATCACTAAATTGATGCCCATTCAGGCTAAAGACCTACAGTGGCATGTAGTTCTAGAAACCTGGGTGTGTTGGAAACTAGGGCCCCTCGGTGCTAAGTACTACTCCTAACTGAATTTATAAATGTAACTAACTGAATTGATTAGCTCGAAACTGATACTCAAAGGCTAACCCATAACTACTTATCTGAAAGTGTCCTGAGAGCCTAAAGAATCTGATAACTGAGATTATTGAAAATACTAATAGACTGGTAAAGTGATGAACTGATAATCTGACCTTTATGGGAAATACTAGACATACCCATAATATGAAAATACTGACTTTAACTAAAAGCATACACAATGAACATTTTACTTAGATAGTAACCAATGTAAAGACAGCTATTTAGACTAGCCTTTAACTCATGCAAAGTTCAACCCAAAATCATACTAAAACTAGGGCTGGTAACAAATATGTATGACTGAAACTAACACATGATTTTCGTATAACATTAGTCATAGAAAATAGAAATTATTAAAATGCAAAGGAATCATAAACTATCTAGGAACCCTAAATCGTGAAATATATAGGGCTAATGATAACACTCAAACTCACACTTCCTGGCAAAGTATAAAGCGGACGTTAATAAAGAATCCAAAAAAGAGGTTGGGGTCAAACCCATAGGGAATAAGGTAAAATCTAGACTAATGCCGATACTTAAACTTGTTGGTAAGTTATCTCCAAATTGGGGGGTTTCAAACAAAAACAATATTAAGGCAAGATTATAATTGTGGTTGATATCAAGATTTGCAAATAATTAGGGTATGTATTCCCCATGGGTTCATAACTACTTCGGGAATGCACACGTGATCAATCCCAATGCTTACTTGTAGAACTGATAACTAGGGTTTATCCAAATGACTAGTTTGTCCCTATTGAATGACTATAATCAATCACAGGGTCAGGTCTTATGAGCGATTTCTTTCCAATCGTTATCAATTTGTCCCAAATTTAACTATCTTGTGACCATAGTTCAAGTTAGTACAATAATTATAAAGATCAAGTCTTTGTTGTAATTCTCTTTTCCTAATATTTACTTCTCTAGGTTCAAGCAAGTAAAGAATTTGGGCAAGTCCAAATGTTGTACACCATTAAGAAACGTTTAAAGATGAAAAAAATACAATATTGTTTAGCATTAGTTTTAAATCATTTTTGTGTAACCCTATTTCGTTAATCCATCATGGTTCCCACAACCCTAGTTATGGAAGTTTTAGCCTCTTATGATTGTAAGATTATAATTAGTATTCATAGACAAACACATAATTAAATACTTACAAAAATAACTGGAAGAAAAACCTACTTTGAATATCAATGAACAATCTCAAGAACAATTGATGAAATCAAGTATTTGATCCTAAGAATTGCTCTCCAAAACTTGATAAAAATTCACAAATATTACTTTTCACATGTCTCTACTACCTTCTTTCTAGATTCTTTTACTAAATAAAACATAAAAGGTATTTATACAGACATTAGGAGCTTTTTCCTAAGCTAACAGGGAATTTTCCATATCTGGCGCCTGCCTGTCTCACGACTGATCCTATGACCCGTAACAGGATTGTACAGGTTGTACCTGCCTCTCGCGCATCCTTGGCTGTTGTAGATTTTTGTAAGTGTTGGTAGGATGGTACAACTCGTACCATGGTCCTACAAGTCGTACAATACATTTGTGGATTGGCCTTGAGAACTTTGACATCTTCTAAAGTTTTCCACGAGTGTTATGGTACGCCTCGTACCTTCCTCCTATGACTCGTATTGCTTGTTGTATCTAAAGTTCTGCCATGTCTTGAAGAATCACTGAAGATCACCACAGCTCATGGTATTGGTTGTAAGTGGTTGTTATGATCCATAGGTTCCACCCATACCAAGAGACTACCTTGTGCAAATTTCTCTGAAGATTTTCACGACTCCAGTTACGGCTCGTACCATCTTGGTACGCCTCGTATTGAGAGTCGTACTTTGCCTTTCTCTTATTCCATCCTTTTAATTTTCACCATGAATTCTCAGTACGACTCGTACAATCAAGGTACGACTCGTACTGACACTAGTACTTTGCTGATTTTTTGTACTTTTATGTATCTTTTGCACATTTTTTCTCCAAGACTTATTTTTCCTGAAAACAAAGAAAAAGTACCTCATATCCATATAAACATACCTAAGTCCATGCTTTTTCTCAATTTTAAGCATCGAATATGTTGTAAACCCACAGCACATCAGCTAAGATGATGAAAGTTTCTGAAAATACTTTAGGGAACAAGGTTGAAAGGAATGCCCTTGTTAAATCCCCACATACCTATAAGAGAAATCCCTGAGAAGAAGCTTGAGATTTTTCAGAAGACGTAGGAGCCCTAGTTCTTGCCTTGAGAGTTTGTCTGAGTTCTTAGATGAAGTTCTGAGAGATTAGGAAAGAATGAGGAGAGATCGATCGATTGCTCTCCTAAATCCCCTTCCAAATTAACCCAATACTACGTAGTTTAGGATTTAAATTAATGAAAAGTTACAAAACTACCCTTGGAAGTTTGTTTGAAAAAGTGCTCATCCAGATCTACGACCCATACCACGAGTCGTTGGTTGCCACAACAACTCGTAGTGACCCTCTGTGGTAAGCTGGGTCAAACCACTACTCGTTATCACGACCCATACCATCCTAGTATGGGTCATAGCATCCAACCGTAACATCAGGGTCAAATCAATGTTGAATTCTCTGAATCATACCATACTCTATAGTACGACCCACACCAGTGTACCACTAGTCGTATCATGGCTCATGGTTTTTTAAAATTTCCCTGAACATTTATCTTAACTCTTCTCACGATTGATCAATATGATCCGTACCATGGTGGTATGAATCATGACATAAAGTCATGGTTTCTTGGCCACACTTTTTTATTCTCTAATCCTCCGAGTACGACTCGTATCGAGGTCCTACGAGTCGTACTGTTCCTCGTATTGAGGGCCCCCTTTTCCAGTTTTCTACATGGTTAAGTATTAAATATAGGGGCTATTCTTAGGAATTTTTGGAGTGTTACAATATCTTTCCCTTGGTAACATTCATCCTTAAATAGAGACCAAATAAGCTAGAAAGATACGGAAAGAGTTGCAATCTCATAACTGAAGACTATGGGCCGAAAATTGATGGAGTGACTGACCCCAAATTGATATATATAACTGAACTGAAGTCATGCAACATGGATGCACATTAAGACATGAATATAACTATTGAGAATGAGACTGGCATGAAACTGAATAGAGTATTGAGGAGGAATTTAGTACCTGATATTGAAGCTGAGTTGGAAGGGAAGAGATGAGGGTATCTAGCCATCATATCTGCTTCGGCTCCCTATGTAGTTCCTTCAACTAGCTAGTTCCTCTATTAAACTTTTACTGAAAATCCCTTCTTGATACTCAACTTACAAACCTAATGGTCTAGATTCTGAACTGGAACCTCTTCGTAAAGAGACTATCCTTTACACCAACGCTCTCTAAAGTCACTATTGAGGTCGGATCACCGATGTATTTCGTCAGCAGAAACATATGGAAGACTAGGTACACCGATGCTAACTCCTAGGAAAATCCAACTCATAGGCCATATTGTCAATGCGTCTTAGGATTCTATAAGGTCCAACATATCTAGGACTGAGCTTTCCTTTTTTCCAAAATCTCATTTCCACTTTCATAGGTAATATTTTCAAATATATCCAATCATCCATAGCTCTAGCTCTTTTCTTCTTACATCTGCATACGATTCCTGTCAACTTTGAGCTGTTTTCAGCGGATCTCTGATAAGCTGAAACTTCTGCATGGCTTCATGTACTAAATCAAGCCATATCAGTATAGCTTCACCAACTTCGAACCACCCTATAAGAAACCTACACCTCCTACCATATAGTTTCGCGAATGGGGCATCTGAATACTAGAGTGGTAGCTGTTGTTGTATACAAACTCGATGAGAGGTAGGTGATCATCCCAACTACCCTTGATATCAATCATGTAAGCCCTCAACATTTCCTCCAGAGTTTGAATAGTCCGCTCATCTTGGCTCTATGGGTGGAAAGCTGGTTGAGTACCAAGTCCCTTCAGAAATGACTTCCAGAAGTGCGAGGTGAACTGAGTACCTCTATAAGAAATGATGGCCAAGGGGACCCCATGAAGTCTGACTAACTACTAGATGTATAGTCTAGCATAATTCTCTACAGAATCTGTGGTCTTATCTGGTAAGAAATGTGCTGAATTTGTCATCCAGTCCACAACCACCCAAATTGAGTCATGCTGTCGGCGGGTACAAGGTAGACCTGTAATAAAATCCGTGTTCACTTCTTCCCACTTCCAAGTAGGAATACTGATAACCTAGGTCATACCTCTAGGTCTCTAATGCTCAACCTTGACCTGTTGGTAGTTTGGACACTAAGCCTTAAATTCTGCAATATTCTTCTTCATGTCAATCCACTAGTAGACTTCCTGTAGATCACGACACATCTTGGTGGAACCTGGATGGATAGAGTACCTGGAGCTGTGAGCTTCCATTATATCCATTGCTTCAAATTCTCTACATCTACAACACACAACTTTCCCTTGTAACGGAGCATACCATCTCCCCCTTTGGAGAATGCCTCCACCTCTTTCTTTAGGACCGCTTCTGTTATACCTCGTAAGATTCCCGACACCTAGATGGCCTATTTGTGTGTTAGTTAAGCATATTTGAAAGCCATACGTGCTAGGGAAAGGCCCGGGAAAGGATCAAACGAGTAACCGGTCGAACCATCACGGAAGGAGCCGAGGCAGAGCCCCTCCGCGATGGCAACGTGTCACGGAGGTGGAGCCTCCGCGTTGGCTCCCTGACACGTTGGGCCTGTCCAGGCTCAAGTATATAAAGCCCCACTTCGGTTTAATTCCATTTAACTCAATATAATTTCCAGAAAACGCAGAGAAACAGAGAGAGACGAAGAAGGTTGATATATAATCGTTCGATTATGCTGCCAAACGTAGTCTAAACTCAAATTAACCTCAGGTACCGAGGTATTTAGCAGCAGGGAGCATTCCGACGGATTTTGTTTCGCGAAATACGGCCGATGAATCGTCGAGCTACCGAACCAAAGTAAGTAGAATTGCTCCAAACTAGTGTCTATGTGTTCCTAGCTGTAAAGTGAATACTTCTCCCTTTTGGACTTTTGAAAAATAGCGAGTTTTCGATCGTCTTTCGATAAGCCTAAGTTTAGGCTATAATTATATCGAAAGTGATGTTTTCTTTCAGAATAGTGTTGTATTTAGTACTAATTGACGTGTATATGAATGAAGTTGGGGAAAATAGCTGGAGTACTGACCGAGCCTCGTTCGATAGTCGGATAACTTGAGGTTAAGGTATGTGAAGCCGTTCTTCGGCAAGTTAGTAAGCCTTAGCTTGGTAAATCATAGTAAACTCCGTATTTAAAACTCTCAGAGTTGAATGTTGAGAATTAAGTAAATTTGATAGATTCTGAGTTGTGTTGTCGTATCATATTCAGTCCGAAAGTTAGTAAAGCATGCGCCAAAGGGCGAGTTAGCATTCCAGATTCAGTATAGCTTATTGTATGATTAGCAAGCATGTTGTAGAATAAAAAGAGATCGATTTTCAGAATAAAGATATTAAAGTAAAATTAGATAGACAGACAGTTTTATGGGTACAGATTAGTCATTCAGACAGATAGTATCCTGGCTACATATTATCCAAACAGTTAAAGAAAGATTTCAGAATCAGTATAATCAGTAAAGAATCAGTTCAGTATAGAAACAGATCAGAATAAGAAATCAGATTTCAGATAGTCTTTTTCAGTTATACATGCTTGCTACTTATATGTGTTATTTGTTTGTTGAGACTTGATGTGGCGTGAGGGCACCTTATTGAGCGTCCTCGCCGCCCCTGGGTTGGTAATCGTGTCGCCCACTGAGCGGGTGGGTTTTACGTCACTCCAAGGAGTGGCATGCTGTCCCCAGCTTGGACGAAGACGGGATGAAGCTTTCCCCATAGCAGTCTGATCAGCATTACAGGTGCAGCTCCGGTTTCAGATAGACCTGTTGAGTTTTGTGTCCAGGGAACCAGACCCTATCTGTTACTGTATGTACATTCAGTTATTATAGGTGTAGCTCCGGTTTTAGGTAGCCCTGTTGAGTTGTGTCCGGGGATCCAGACTCTATCTGTTACTGTCTACACAAGAGTCCTCCGGACCCAAACACGGTTGCTTATATCGGAGGCTATGGCCCGAGCCAGAGACCCAGGGGGCCGGTAGAGGAGCTCCGAAGTGAGCAGATGAGTGGAGTGACTTATTTTTGGCTGGTTTTGACCAGGGTAGGGGTATATAGATTGTTTTCTTGTTTGGCGCCATCCGGCTTATGGGGGTTGGTATTGGCTCTTGCTTGCTAAATGTATATGTATTTATGTGCTTTATATATATATTAGTTAATAGACAGCAGGCCTCCGTGACTACAGACACGCTCCTGCCTATCAGAGCAGAAAGGTTTGATCTAGTTCCTATCAGCTCTTCAGATTCAGTTATCTTCTGCTCACAGACTTGTTAGTTATGCTATCTATATTCATTTGTATTATTTCAGTTGCTTTGCATACTCGGTACCAGTGGTACTGACGCCCGGTGGGGCGCTGCATTACTTGCCTGCAGGTACTCATAGACGAGGAGGCGATCGCTCGTGATCCTAGCCAGCGCAGAGTCATCAGCTCATGTCGTCCAGAGCTTGATATTTCAGAGGTTTATATCATTTCCTTTTGTTGTACAGTATGGGTAGGCTGGGGCCCTGTCCCGACCATCTTATCAGTATTCCTAAAGGCTTGCAGTCTGTATATATTTCCCTGTGGTCAGCTGAGCCGGTCGTGTGAGGCCGTGCAGTTTGTTATAACTGTTTAGAATTTTAGTTTATGTTGGTCGTGTGAGGCCTTATCCAGTCAGTAGTGGTGACCTTGCAGGTCACGTAGCTTTCCAGTATTTCATTGTTGAGTTACAGGTAACTAGACAGCATGGTGGCCTTGTCGGCCCGCTTAGGCTCCCTTATATTGATATGTTTCTGGACAGCTGTTATTACAGGTACAGGTGGCTATAGGCCCAGTTGGCCGGAGGCTGTGTTTACAGCCATTATATATCCCTTTGTTTCCAGAAATCTGAGTTAGAGCCAGCCAGGCACTAGATGTGCTTAGGCTCAGTAGTCTAGTAGTTCAGGTCCTAGAAAGGGCACCAGGTGCCAGTCATACCCCCCAAGGCGGGGCGTGACAAACTTGGTATCAGAGCAGGTCGTGTCCCAGGGAGTCTGCAAGCCGTGCTAAGTAGAGTCTTGTCTATGGATGTGTTGTACACCACATACTATAGGCAGGAGGCTGCGAGGCATGATAGGATGGTTACTCTTCTTTCATACTCAGTCGTGCCATAGCACAGTCCAGTATAGGGTCGAGTTCCTAAAACTTATCATATCCTTTGTCTACAGATAAGAATGGCAGATCAGCGACACCCTGCCACAGGCAGGAGATTAGACACAGCAGCAGGAGAAGGCACCAGCAGTATGCCTCAGATTCAGTTAGAGTCAGCCCGATCTGAGGGCGATATAGAGGCTTCATCACAGCCCTCTCAGCAGTCCCCCTCACATCAGGAGCCGTTGGCCACTACACCGCCCCCGATAGCTCCTGTGCCTTCGCCATCAGATCTGGAGGTTCGTAGTGCTGTGGTTATGTTGGCACAGATGATGGCCACCCAACGCCAACCAGTGCCACCTGTAGCAGCAGAGCCTTCAGGTGGGTCAGGTAGTTCCAGGGTCAGGGAATTTTTGGCACTAGGTCCTCCACAGTTCATTAGGTCAGATCAGGCAGAGGACCCCCAGGACTTTCTAGATCAGATGTAGAGGATATTCCGAGTGATGCATGTGACCCCTTCAGAGTCTGTTGAGTTGGCAGTGTTCCGGTTGCGGGACATAGCAGTACTATGGTACGAGAGTTGGGAAAGGTCCCGAGGGAGAGATGTTACCCCTCTGACCTGGACCAGCTTCTCGGAGGCCTTCCTGGACCGTTACTTGCCACGAGAGATCCGGCAGGCCCGGATGGACCAGTTTCTGCATCTAGAGCAGGGAGTGAGGAGTGTACGCGAGTATGCTTTACAGTTTGACTCCTTAGCCCGTTATGCTCCAGTATTTGTTGATACCATTCCAGCGAGAGTTCACAGATTTATCATGGGTCTGAATCCAGAATATACTGAGGCATGTATGACGGCGACGTTGCGAGAGGATATAGACATTGCCCGAGTACAGGCTTTTGCTCAGACCATAGAGGGTCTTAGAAAACGGCAGCAGAGTAGTAGACAGACTAGTCAGGAACAGCGCCGCAGAGACAGACCAGATGACATGCAAAGGGAAGTTCAGAGAGGACCCAGGCCTCGACTATCAGATAGACCCCCTAGACCCCCACCTCCTCCACAGTAGCAGCAGCGAGGTAGATATGTTCGTAGAGGGCAGTCAGGGCCCAGTGGCAGTTCCAGAACAGTAGAATCTCTACAGCAGAGGAGGGGAGAGCAGAGCAGATTTGCACCCTCACCCTGTCCCTATTGTAATCGACCACACTTCGGAGCTTGTAAATATGGCTTCACTGGGTGTTATATTTGCGGACAAGAGGGGCATCGGATGAGAGATTATCCGACCAGAGGTCAGGGGAGTAGAGACAGTCAGGATAGGGGATCCGTAAGGCCACGAGCCCCAGCAGCCTCAGCGGGGCGTGGACCTTCAGGTTCAAATGGCAGAGGCCGAGGGAGATCAGGAGCTCCCAGTTCAGGTACGGGCTCAAGCCGTACTTATGCATTACCAGGGAGGCATGATTCAGAGGCGTCTCCAGATGTAGTGACAGGTATGCTGACTATCTGTTCATGCCCTGCTTATGTATTGATTGACCCAGGATCCACCTTGTCATATATTAACCCATTTGTGGCACGAAAGTTCAATATTGCACCAGAATTATTACAGTAGCCCTTTTCAGTATCCACGCCCGTCTGTGACTCTATTATAGCTAGAAGAATTTACCGAGAGTGTATAGTGGAGGTTGCTGACCACCAGACTATGGTAGATCTGATAGAACTAGAAATGATAGACTTCGATGCCATAATGGGTATGGATTGGCCAGTGTCGTGCTATGCCAATGTTGAATGTTGGACCAAGACGGTCCGATTCCACTTTCCAGGAGAGGCAGTGCGGGAGTGGAGAGGCAGCACAGCTACGCCAAAAGGTAGGTTTATTTCCTACCTTCAGGCGAGGAAATTGATAACTAAGGAATGTATTTACCACCTAGTCCGAGTTCAGGATGTCCGAGCAGAATCTCCGACACTCCAATCTGTTCCGGTGGTGAACGAGTTCCCTGATGTGTTTCCGGATGAGTTACCTGGTGTTCCCCCAGAAAGGGAAATAGATTTCACTATTGATTTATTACCATGCACTCAGCCTATATCAATTCCTCCTTATCGTATGGCTCTTGCAGAACTCAGAGAGTTGAAGGAGCAGTTGAAAGATTTGCTAGATAAAGGTTTCATCAGGCCGAGTACTTCACCATGGGGTGCGCCAGTTCTATTTGTGAGGAAGAAAGATGGCTCGCTCCGTACATGCATAGATTATCGGCAGTTGAACAAAGTGACAGTAAAGAATAAGTATCTTCTTCCTAGAATAGATGATTTGTTTGTTCAGCTACAAGGGGCCAGATACTTTTCCAAGATCGACTTGCGGTCCGGATATCACCAAGTTCGAGTTTGTGAAAGGGATATTCCCAAAATGGCGTTCAGGACCCGATATGAACACTTTGAATTCTAGTTATGTCCTTTGGGTTAACGAATGCCCCAGCAGTATTCATGGACCTAATAAACAGTATTTTCAGACCTTTCCTGGACTTGTTCGTAATAGTATTTATTGATGACATTCTGGTGTATTCTCGCTCTGAAGCAGATCACCGGACTCATTTGTGGATAGTGCTCCAGATCCTCAGGGACCGCCAATTATATGCTAAATTTTCTAAGTGTGAATTCTGGCTTAACTCAGTAGTCTTCCTAGGGCACGTTGTGTCGGATGCTGGTATACAGGTTGACACGTAGAAACTAGAAGCAGTCAAATCATGGCCTAGGCCTACCACTCTGACTGAAGTCCATAGCTTTCTGGGATTAGCTGGATATTACAGGAGGTTTGTTGAAGGGTTCTCTACTATAGCAGCACCTCTGACTAAACTGACGTAGAAAGCAGCAAAGTTTCGGTGGACAGAGGCATGCGAGCAGAGCTTCCAGGAACTAAAAGACAGATTAACCTCCGCCCCAGTGTTAGCGTTGCCGGAGGGTATAGAAGGTTATTCGGTGTATTGCGACGCATCAGACGTTGGGTTAGGTTGTGTGTTGATGCAGCATGGTAAAGTGATTGCATATGCTTCCAGACAGTTGAGGAAACACGAAAAGAATTACCCTACCCACGACCTGGAGTTAGCTGCAGTAATTCACGCCTTGAAAATATGGAGACATTACCTGTATGGCGTCCATGTTGATATTTTTATAGATCACAAGAGCCTACAGTATATCTTCACTCAGAGGGAGTTGAATATGCGGCAACGTCGCTGGTTGGAGCTGTTAAAGGATTATGACGTGAATATTCTGTACCACCCAGGAAAAGCCAATGTTGTAGAAGATGCTCTCAGTCGTAAGTCCATAGGGAGTTTGGCGTATTTGTAGCCCGAGCAGCGAGAATTGGTCAGGGAGATACATCAGTTAGCTAGCCTAGCCGTTCGCATAGCAGAAACAGAGGATGGTAGAGCGGTAATTCAGAACACCGCCATGTCATCATTAGTTGTGGAAGTGAAAGAACGGCAATTTGAGGATCCTGACCTAGTTCAGCTTAAAGATTATATTCTGCTAGGGAAGGCGCCAGGATTCCGGGTAACAGAGGATGGAGTTCTGCGTTGTAAAGACCGTTTATGTGTTCCCAATGTTTCAGGCCTCCGCCGGCAGATCATGAATGAGGTACATTGCGCCCGCTATTCTCTCCACCCTGGCGCGACAAAAATGTACCATGATATCAAAGAAAACTACTAGTGGCCAGGTATGAAAAGAGAAATTGCTGAATTTGTAGCCCAGTGTCCTAACTGCCAATAGGTGAAAGCGGAACATCAGAAACCAGGCGGGTTGACACAGGACATAGTTGTGCCTCTCTGGAAATGGGAAGCAGTAAATATGGATTTTGTGGTAGGATTACCCCGTACTAGACACAGACATGATTCTATATGGGTGATAGTTGATAGACTGACAAAATCAGCTCATTTCCTGCCAGTGAGAACTACTTTCTCGGCCGAAGATTATGCGGAGTGGTATATCCGAGAAATAGTCAGATTGCACAGAGTACCAGTATCTATTATTTCAGACAGAGGAGCACAGTTTACGGCTAGATTTTGGCAGTCATTTCATAGAGGTCTGGGGACGTAGATTAATTTGAGCACCGCATTCCACCCTCAGACAGATGGACAGGCTAAACGCACAATTCAGACGCTCGAAGATATGTTGCGAGTGTGTGTGCTAGATTTTGGTGGTAGCTGGGATGAGCATTTACCGTTAACTGAATTTTCTTATAATAACAGCTATCACTCAGCCATCCAGATGGCTCCTTTCGAGGCATTGTACGAGTGAAAATGCAGGTCGCCGATTGGCTGGTTCAAAATAGGAGAATCAATGTTGGTTGGGCCAGACATTGTTCAGCAGTCAGAGGAAAAGGTAAAGCTTATCCGAGAACACTTACTGACTGCATAGAGCCGCCAGAAATCATATGCAGATGTGCGGCGCAGAGACTTGGAGTTTGATGTAAATGACTGGGTATTTCTGAAAGTATCTCCGATGAAAGGGGTGATAAGATTCGGCAAGAAAGGTAAGCTCAGCTCGAGGTTTGTTGGGCCTTATCAGATTCGTCAAAGGATAGGCCCAATAGCATATGAGTTGAACTTTCCTCTAGAATTGGAATCCGTTCATCCGGTCTTCCGTGTGTCTATGCTGAGGAAATGCATAGGAGACCCATCCAGAGCAGTCCCAATCCAGGATATTCAGGTTACGGAAGAGCTGGCCTATGAAGAGGTTCCAGTAGCCATCTTAGACAGACAAATTCGTAGATTGAGAACTAAAGATATTGCGTCTGTCAAGGTATTATGGCGTAACAGGAACCGAGAGGAGATGACGTGGGAGGCTGAGGAAGATATGAAAGCTAGATATCCTCACTTATTCCAGGCCTAGTTAGGCGACAGGTATGTCCGTATTATTACTTATGCAGTACCTTGTGGTTGTGTATATATAAATGAGAAAGATTGATGTTTAGCTATCCAGTGAATCTTAAAGTATTGTGTACAGTACCTGTATTGGACTTTTCTACGTTTCAAGTTTTGGTATAGTCCATATTACAGGGGAAACTCTGCCGAAATTTTTCTAAGTAGCAAGTTGAGAAGTCCTCTAGATAGCAGTTTCCATTCGAGGACGAATGTTCTCAAGGGGTGGAGAATGTTATACCCCGTAAGATTCCCGGCACCTAGATGGCCTATTTGCGCATTGGTTAAGCATATTTGAAAGCCATACGTGCTAGGGAAAGGCCCGAGAAAGGATCGGACGAGTAACCGGTCGAACCATCGTGGAAGGAGCCGAGGCAGAGCCCCTCCGCGATGGCAACGTGTCACGGAGGTGGAGCCTCCGTGTTGGCTCCCTGACACGTTGGGCCTATCCAGGCTCAAGTATATAAAGACCCACTTCAGTTTAATTCCATTTAACTCGATATAATTTCCAGAAAACGCAGAGAAACAGAGAGAGATGAAGAAGGTTGATATATAATCATTCGATTATGCTGCCAAACGTAGTCTAAACTCAAATTAACCTCAGGTACCGAGGTATTTAGCAGCAGGGAGAATTCCTACGGATTTTGTTTCGCGAAATACAGCCAACAAATCATCGAGCTACCGAACCAAAGTAAGTAGAATTGCTCCAAACTAGTGTCTATGTGTTCCTAGCTGGAAAATGAATACTTCTCCCTTTTGGACTTTTGAAAAATAGCAAGTTTTCGACCGTCTTTCGATAAGCCTAAGTTTAGGCTATAATTATATCGAAAGTGATGTTTTCTTTCAGAATAGTGTTGTATTTAGTACTAATTGACGTGTATATGAATGCAGTTGGGGGAAATAGCTGGAGTACTGACCGAGCCTCGTCCGATAGTCGGATAACTTGAGGTTAAGGTATGTGAAGCCGTTCTTCGGCAAGTTAGTAAGCGTTAGCTTGGTAAATCATAGTAAACTCCGTATTTAAAACTCTCGGAGTTGAATGTTGAGAATTAAGTAAATCTGATAGATTCTGAGTTGTGTTGTCGTATCTTATTCAGTCCGAAAGTTAGTAAAGCATGCGCCAAAGGGCGAGTTAGCATTCCAGATTCAGTATAGCTTATTGTATGATTAGCAAGCATGTTGTAGAATAAAAAGAGACCGATTTTCATAATAAAGCTATTAAAGTAAAATCAGATAGACAAACAGTTTTATGGGTACAGATTAGCCATTCAGATAGATAGTATCCCGGCTACATATTAGCCAAACAGTTAAAGAAAGATTTCAGAATCGGTATAATCAATAAAGAATCAGTTCAGTATAGAAATAGATCAGAATAAGAAATCAGATTTCAGATAGTCTTTTTCAGTTATACATGCTTGCTACTTATATGTGCTATTTGTTTGTTGAGACTTGATGTGGCGTGAGGGCACCTTATTGAGCGTCCTCACCGCCCCTGGGTTGGTAATCGTGTCGCCCACTGAGCGGGTGGGTTTTACATCACTCCAAGGAGTGGCATGCTGTCCCCAGCTTGGACGAAGATGGGATGAAGCTTTCCCCATAGCAGTCTGATCAGCATTACAGGTGCAGCTCCGGTTTCAGATAGCCCTGTTGAGTTTTATGTCCAGGGAACCAGACCCTATCTGTTACTATCTGTACATTCAGTTATTATAGGTGTAGCTCCGGTTTCAGGTAGCCCTGTTGAGTTGTGTCCGGGGATCCAGACCTTATCTGTTACTGTCTACACAGGAGTCCTCTAGACCCAGACACGGTTTCTTATATCGGAGGCTATGGCCCGAGCCGGAGACCCAGGGGGTCGGTAGAGGAGCTCCGAAGTGAGCAGATGAGTGGAGTGACTTATTTTTGGCTGGTTTTGACCCGGGTAGGGGTATATAGATTATTTATTGTTTGGCGCCATCCGGCTTATGGGGGTTGGTATTGGCTCTTGCTTGCTAAATGTATATGTATTTATGTGCTTTATATATATATTAGTTAATAGACAGTAGGCCGCCGTGACTACAGACACGCTCCTGCCTATCAGAGCAGAAAGGTTTGATCTAGTTCCTATCAGCTCTTCAGATTCAGTTATCTTCTGCTCACAGACTTGTTAGTTATGCTATCTATATTTAGTTGTATTATTTCAGTTGCTTTGCATACTCGGTACCAGTGGTACTGACGCCCGGTGGGGCGCTGCATTACTTGCCTGCAGGTACTCATAGACGAGGAGGCGATCCCTCGTGATCCTAGCCAGCGCAGAGTCATCAGCTCCTGTCGTCCGGAGCTTGATATTTCAGAGGTTTATATCATTTCCTTTTGTTGTACAATATGGTAGGCCGAGGCCCTGTCCCGACCATCTTATCAGTATTCCTAGAGGCTTGCAGTCTGTATATATATTTCCCTGTGGTCAGCTGAGCCGGTCGTGTGAGGCCGTGCAGTTTGTTATAGCTGTTTAGCATTTCAGTTTATGTTGGTCGTGTGAGGCCTTATCCAGTCAGTAGTGGTGACCTTGCTGGTCACGTAGCTTTCTAGTATTTCATTGTTGAGTTACAGGTACCTAGACAGCATGGTGGCCTTGTCGGCCCGCTTAGGCTCCCTTATATTGATATGTTTCTGGACAGCTGTTATTACAGGTTTAGGTGGCTATAGTCCCAGTTGGCCGGAGGCTGTGTTTACAGCCATTATATAGCCCTTTGTTTCCAAAAATCTGAGTTAGAGCCAGCCAGGCACCAGATGTGCTCAGGCTCAGTAGTCCAGTAGTTCAGGTCCTAGTAAGGGCACCAGGTGCCAGTCATACCCACCAAGGTGGGGCGTGACAGCTTCCTTTAAATTGAGTAGGATTGGGTCTTCATCTTTCTTTGACTTAACCTCCACTACAAGGGAGGATTCTGACCCATTCTGGACTACAACTCCACCTTCTGCTAAATCAACCAAATGGACTTCTAACCGAGCCAGCCTGTGCACATCCTTTAACAGCTCATATTTGTCATCTTCAATGTGAGCAACACTCCCCATAGACAATCTGTCGAGGGCATCAGTCCCAATATTGGTTTTTCTCAGGTGATGATGTGCTGTGAATTTACAGCACCATTGACAATCAAATCTAAGAAAATAGCATGGACTTAGGTGTATTTATGTGGATATAAGGCACTTTTCCTTTGATTTCAGGATAAATGGGTGTTGGAACAATAAATTACAAAAGGAAAGCTAAAAGTGTGCAAAAGGGGTAAAAAGTGCAGACCACAGTACGATCCGTAGGATGGACCTACGAGTCGTACTGAGGGCCTTGATGAGAAGCTGAAAGATAACCTGGAAGACTGAACTTATGAGACTTGTCACGGATCATACCATGGTGGTATGAGTCGTGGTAAGCCAGGCGTGAAGAAATCCAGAAGAATTACATAGAAGGCTGATTCTCAGTACGAGAGCACCTACGACCCATGAGATGAAGGTACGAGTCGTACCACACTGGTTGTAGTGAAGTTCAGAAAAAGTTCAACAGATCAGGATCAAGCCACGGGTGTCAATGTATGATTCGTAGCATGTTGGTATGAATCGTATCTTTGCCCAACACTTAGTTAAAATTCAGCCAACACTCCTAGCCACGAGTTGATGTCATGATCCATCAAAAGCCCCTATGAGTCGTAGGTGGACCTGTGACGAGGTCGGCACCAGTTATGCAAAGCAGTCCTGTTAGTTTAGGAAAAGGATTCTTGTTTCTCTATAAATACTTTTTATGTTTATTTTTTATAGGAGGACGACGAATAGACTTAATTCTAGTAGGAAAACATTGTAGTAAACAATTTGACATCATTAAGAGAGAGAAATGAGTTGGTTCAACCTTGTGATCAACCTTTTCTTGAATTCATCTTGTTCTTGCTACTTGTTATTCAAGAATTCGTGGTTTATTTGAAGGAATTGTTTTTCTCAATCATATTTGTAAGTATTGTTAGATGTTTTCAATAATCAACACAAATCACAACCTTGCAACTATGAGAGGCTAAAACCTCCATAGCTAGGATTGTGGGAACCATAGTGGATTAACTAGCTAGGTTTGCACAAAGTGATTCTAAAATCAATATTAAGTACTTATATTGTATTCTCTTTATCTTTAGTGATTCTTAGTGGTGTACAACTTTAGGAAGTGCCTGAATTCTTTACTTGCTTTGGTCGAAGAGGTAAAGATTAGGAAAATAGAATTACAACGGAGCCTTGATCTTGATGATCATTGTATTAACTTGAGTTGTGGTTGCAGGATAGCTATATCTTGAACTTAGTGATAACGGTTAGTTTGCAGAACTCATGAGACTTGGTCGAGTAAATGAGGATAGTCATTCAATAGGGATTGCTAGATCATTTGAATGAACCTAAGTTATCAGTTCTGTAAGTAAGTATTGGTAAAGATCACGAGTGTATACCCAAAGCTGTTATGAACCCATGGGGAACATAAACCCTAGTTATGTTTCAATTATTGATTCTTAAATATAATCTTGATTGCTACTTATTTTTATTATTTCTTTTTATTAGAATTCCCCCATTGTGAAGTAATTACCATACAAGTTCATATACAGGCTGTAATCTAGATCTTCCATATTCCCTGTGGGTTCGACCCCAACTTATAAGTTTGTGTTCTTTATTGACAACGTCCGCTTCATACTTCAGTTAGAAGTGTGGTTTGAACGTTATCAAAAAGTGGAACCATTGTCGGGGAATACGGCTAAGACTAGATTATTTTCTTGTGTTTGACTTTTTGGTAATTATTTCCTTTATTACGTTTTTTTTTGTCTTTTTGTTTGATACCTACAGGCTGTCCTCTGGTGGATACCAAGCACTCAGACTAGAGGCGACCCCCTTGTTCCACTCAATCTCGAAATCGAACAAACCCTGCATAGAATGGAAAACCCTGAGAAGAGACAAGCCCGCTTAGCTGAAGAAGCTAGGCAAGCCGAGCTAGCTCGGTTAGCTGCACTTCAGCAAGCTAGTGATGATAGAGATGAAGAGGTAAACGCTGGTCGACATGGAAGGGGCAACCGAGCTCATAGATTTGCCCCTCAGTTCTTTGATGGTGATGACCCAGATATTGATAAGGTTGGGTCAACTGGAGCAATTGTGCCACCACCACTGCCCGCTGGGGACAAATTAGACATTACGAGCATCATGATTCAATTGCTAAACATGAAAGGGGTGTTTAGGGGCCACGCAGTGGATGACGCCAACCTACACTTGATGAATTTTGTAGGAATATGAAAGGTATACAGGTTGCCCGGAGTAAGCCAGGATACAATAAGACTCCGACTCTCCCTTTCTCTCTATTAGGGGAAGCTACTTTGAGGTTATCGGAGTTGCCCAACGACTCCATAACCAACTGGAAGGAGCTAAAACAAGCCTTCTTGGAAAGATTCTTTCCCCCATCAAGGATGTTACGGTTAAAAGATGAGATTTATAATTTCCGGCAGATTAAGACGGAGGCACTTCACGATACCTAGTTGAGGTTCAAGAAGAAGTTGACTAAGTGTCCGAAACATAAAATCCCATATGACAGTTTGTTGGAAATATTTTGCAGGTCTCTTAATAATAGCACTAAGGTTGTAGCAAACACGGTGATGGGTGGAGAATTGATGAGTCACACCTAGGAGGAAGCAGCCACTATCCTTGACAGGGTGACAAAGACGAACAAGGCCTGACATACATAGGAGGTTGATGCAGTGGCAGGTACATATGTTGTTGGTTTGACTGCAAACCAACGAAGGAAGGAGGAAGAACATGATCAGGAGTTGGCTCACATGCGCACATCATTGGATTTGCTGACAAAGCATATCATGGGAGCAGGAGCCAAAAAGGTAAATGCAGTGGGAACACAAGGAAAGGAGCAGGGAGCAGAACACTCTGATTCTGAGGAAGAGGCAAAATTCCTAGATACCCGAGTGGCGTGTTTCCGAGACAACGCCTAAGTGTTTGGGCAAGACAATTGGCGCCAAGGTTCTGGAAATCAAGGTCGAAACCAATATAGGGACAACTACAATAGGAACGGGTTCAGAGATAGGAGCCGTGGTCATGAGCAAGAGGGAGAATGGAGAAGGAATGACGGATATCTCAACAAATGGGCTGGAGTCTATGTGCCTCCTAACGCACGAGAAGGGGAGGCCGAACAATCAAAGTTGGAGAGTATGATGGCCGAAATGCTGAAAAAGGTGAGATCCACAGATGATCAGTTAAAATAAATTCGAAGTGATTTATCTAGCATGGGTCAGAAAGTGGAATCTCACGCCACCGCCATCAAGCAGATAGAACACCAACTTGGGCAACTATCGGCATCAATGAACCCTAGGCAAAAGGATACACTTCCTAGCAATATCCAGAATCTAAAGAATGATACTCATTGCATGGCAGTGATGACTAGGAGTGATAAAACCACAGTTGACTCCCCGTTCCCTATTGAAGTTGAAAAGAAGAAAGTGGGCGTGATTGAGGAAGAAGACATCGGTGATGCGATACAACATGATGGGTTGCAAGAGGCCCCTAAGGGTGAGAAGGAATGTGACATTGATCAAGGGGCAACTCTAGTGAAAAAGGCTATCCCGCAACCACCGCCACCATTCCCACAAAGGATGAAGAAAAAGGCAGATAATGGTAAGTTCCAAAAATTTCTTTCAATGCTCAAACAACTTTTTGTGAATATACCATTGGTCGAAGCACTAGAGCAGATGCCAAGATATGAAAAATTCATGAAGGACATGGTGACAAAGAAAAGATCTATAAGCTATGAGCCAGTTTACAATGTCCACCACTGCAGTGCCATAGAAACAAAGGTCTTAGCTCAGAAAAAGGAAGACCAGGTGCCTTCACGATACCTTGCACCATTGGTAATGTCAAGTTCGCAAGGGCACTCTGTGATCTGGGAGCTAGCATTAATCTGATGCCCTTGGCGGTCTTCAAGAAGCTATGATTGGGAGCCCCCACACCAACCAACATGCAGCTACTGATGGCCGACAGAACAGTAAAAAGACCAGTGGGCATCCTAGTTGATGTGCTCGTCAAGGTGGATAAGTTCATATTCCCAGCGGACTTCGTGATATTGGATTGCGAGGTCGATAATAAGGTCCCCATCATTCTGGGGGGACCATTCCTCGCCACTGGGAGAGCTCTAGTAAATGTAGAAGCTGGCCTATTAAAGTTCAGGCTAAACAAAGAAGAGGTCACATTCAATATCTATCTAACTATGAAGCAACTAATGGAATTTAGTGTGATCTCAGCACTTGAGGATGAGTATGAGTCCCTTGACGAATTTTGAGTAGTCAAAGACTTGCGTAGTGCTGCGATGTTAAATCAGTCGCTTCTTGGGAGGAAACCCAAGTTATTAATCTAATGTGTGCTCAGTGTACAGGGAAATAAAAACAAGTGGCAGAAAAATCTGCTACCACAGGATCTCAGTACGACTCGTGGTGAGGTCCTACGAGTCATGGTAGCAATGGTGGTGAAAAGCAGAGAAAATTCTAAGCAAAGTCTTACCTATGATTCATCCTATGATTCGTACCATTATGGTACGAGTCATAGGATGCTCTCATATGTCACCAGGTAAGTGCTCTGTAACTAAAGTCATTACAGGCCGTGGACGAGTCGTAGGCTGTTCCTACGAGTCATGACGGGTTAAATTGACCCAACTCGGCCTAGATTTTTAAATTGGCCCTCACCTACTTAAACTTCAAAACTAGCCAATTTCCCATGCTAACAACCTCAAAACCCCAAAACCCATGACTTGAGAACCTTCTTCCTAACACCCGTAGACTCCTAACATCAAGAGAATAAGCTAGAAATTCTTGCTTCAACTGAGTGTGTGAAGCCCTCACATTTGATTTCCAGTATATGAATCGTGAATCAAGTAAGTAATTTACAGTCTAAGTTCTTAATTCTTGAAAGTGAACTTGAGGGAATCGAAAAAACCATAAGAACCACTGGTGTGCTCGAAAAGTAATGGGTAGGTGCGAAATACACTAACTCGACTGAAAACCCACTTGAAATCAAAGAAATTCTAGCCCTAGAAGACCTAAGGGGAGTTACGGATAGGGGATGATTAAGTGGTGAAAAAAGGGAGTCACATTCCAGACCTGGGGGAAATCTGAGTACCCAAAAATGTGCAAAACAAACACTTACACACTGAGCAAAAGAGTTGTAAAAATGGGCTGAAATAGAGTATGTAGCACAATATGGGTCGTAGGTTGACACTACGAATCGTACTGAGTGCTCGTACCACTTATCTCGGAAAATCAATTTTGGAAACCCATCCTACGACTCGTGGAATTGACCAAAGGGTCGTACCACTAGTCGTGGTGAAAAATAGAACTTTTGTAAAATGGGACTTCATCAGATGACTCAAGGTACGGATCATACCTTCATGGTACTAGTCGTACTTGCGAGTCATAGGGCACCATCAGGACTTCTCATGCGTCGTATCTTTGAGGTACGTCTCATACTGAGGACCCGTGATGAGATACTGAATCTCTTCTAATCTGATTTTTCTTTTTCAACAATGGAATGCTAACCTCTTTCTCACCAGGTATAATGACATATAAACACATGGCAGACAAAACACAAGCCTGCAGGCAATTGATAGATGAAATGACGGACTCAGAGTCTGAGCAAGCCAGAGATTCACCTAGTGGTTCACTTGAGGATTATCAAGTGGACACCTCAGACACAGATGGGACAAGAACCACTAGGGCAAGAGCAAAGGCCCAAGCCGAAGCAACCATGGCCACATCTGCTCAAGCTCCCCAGTCTGAAGAGGGGGCTAGAGAGGAACAACAAAGGTCGGGAACAGACTCAAACACTAAGGAAGGGTCAGAAGAAACCCATGATGATGCAGAAAGCAGTGGAGGAGGAGACCCTTTCCAGAGTGAACAGAACAATGCGTGGAGAGTGTCGGGTGCTAAAGAGATATATGAACAAGGTTTAGCTCTCACCGCCAAGAATACACCAAAGAGAAGCATCCAAGAAGAGCCAAGGATCCTCACTAATTCATTGAATGAAGTTGAGGAGATGAAGCATATTTTTAGCTTCTATGGGTTAGATTGGATGGCCAAAACTCCTTCACAATACACAGAGGAGATCGTCAGGGATTTCTATGCCAACTACCTGGCCACAATGGAGGAGAAAGCAAAGGAGGGGCAAAATATAAGAAGCAACCTTGTTTGGAGAGTGTTCTAGTCCGAGGGTGAGTAGTTGATGTATCTGATCAAACTATTGCACGGATGTTATATGGACCTCAGTTCAGAACAACAAGGTTAACACCTAAGTATGATTACAGGGTGGAGGCAATGAAGCAGATTAGGAGTCTAAGCAGGGGTGAGAGACAGAGGCAGCTTTAACGGCTGGCAGAGGTGATAGCTGAGAACAAGGACGAGGTTGAGTGGGTGGCAGGTGACAAAGAATTCATTGAATTTCATCGCAAAGTCCTGTTGGACACTGGTGAGACATCGATTAGCCCCCACATTCAATGATAACATGCTAAGTACTGATAGAGCGACATTGGTGGCATGCCTCATGTCCCACTACCCTCTTAACATCCCGAGGATCATTGCTACTGAGATACGAGATAGGGAAGTGAAAGTAAGCACTACTATTCTATTCCCAAGCCTTGTATACAATTTGTGTAGGGAGGTGAGAGTACAACGGGGTGATGAGAGATTGATCGGAGGCCAAAGAATTGCTGATATAGGCCTTATCCGGGATGAGATGAACCCAGTAAGCAGATCCAGAATGCCCACAGCCATCCCAATAGCTCAACCAGTAGGGGACGTACAGGTGAATGTCCCCAGTACTCAGGAGCAGAGCGAGACACCGGCTATAGAGGCCGGTCATTCAGAGTCAACTCCCAGCACCTCAGCTACACCGCTGCCCAGTGTATAGATGCAGACTCCAGCAGGGTACATTTTGGTACCGTGGGATTTTCTCCAGAAGCTGGCAAAGAGATTTACCATGGCCGAGCACAAAATTTAGGCAATGATGGAGAATGTAAATCCATAGGTCAAATCTGCGATAGATGCAGCAGCTCAGGCCCTTCATGCCCGCCTGGATAGTTTTAAGAGTAGATTTAACTTGAGGATGGCAGAGCAATCAAACACCGGCAGTCTCCGTGCGGATTTAGGGGCTCTTCGGAGCCAAGTGGTTGAGTTTTCTTTACGGCAACCAACTGTTATAGTATCCCCCACTCTTCCGTACTTGGATGCAGAGCTTGAGGAGGATATTTACTTGGCAGCATACTGGGGGCCAACTGCAGCCGGTGATAAAGGCAAAAAGAGAGTTGCTGAAGATGTTGGTGAGGAGAGTGTGAAAAAGAAGATAAAGAAGGAGAAGAAAGAGTGCAAGCAGGCTAGAGCGGAGAGCATGCGAGCTCATGAGGAGCATATGACCGAGCTGCATGAGAGAGTTAGAGGAGCGGGAAGCTCCACCGCTGCTCAGCTCGAGTTTTCTAGTGGCCATAACCCTTCGGGTGAGCCACATTCAGCCCTGATTTCCATAGAGACCGTTCAAACATCTACAGTCACTAAAAGGGGTACCACTATCCCCATTATTCCACCATTGAGTGCACCGGCCACCGCTAACGCCACAGTTACCGTGGAGGTACTACCTTTACAAGATGACAGAGGCAAAGTCTGAGTAGCCACGGGTATGTCCCTTTTCCTTTCAAGATTATATTTTGTGCTTCGGGGATGAAGCTCATTCTTTAAATAGGGGGTGTACTTGTATTTTTTGGGGTATTTTTGTTCACTTGAGAGTTTTTCTTGCTGTGTTTCTTTTTCCTCAGACATGCGATCTAGTAGAACCGGCATATGTTAGGATATTTTTTAGTTGTGATTTTTGTTTGATTAGAAAGTAACTTAGGAATACTCAGCCAATGAATATGCACTACTTTTGTTGTTTTTGAAAAATTTGACCCTGTTTAAAAAATTTTGCTATGTATTTGTGACAACAATACATGATTTCTATGAATCGTTTTATGTCATTTAGTTATTGATAGTGCTAGTCTTGTTAAGCCATGTATGAACCAGACAGGTAAAGTGAAAATAGTTCATGTACCATGTGCGAGTGAGGTCTTAGTATTTGTTGCGATGTGTTGTTGAAGATCTAGAACTTGCCTGATTGGTCTCTGCATAGGTCGAGGATGGTTGATTAGTAGATGATCATAGGACAATTTTGTGTTAGCTCACTTTTTGCCCATGTTTCCCTACCAAAGTGTCATGAATCCCTTGATCCCAAGTTTGAGCCATAATTGACCATATTTCTTTGATTTACTTGCTAAATGTACCCAATTATTTATAATGAACATGTTTGGCCTTAGTCCCTCCTTGGATATTGTGAACCTCAACATAAGAAAAATGCTTAAGTTGAGGGTGACTAAAGTAGGGGTGCATAAATAGTGGGAGCGAGAGGAAAGGAAAGAAAAGGAAAAAAAAAGAAAAATGGTGAAAAAGTAAAAAGCTGAAAATTTGAAAATATTAAAAAAAAGAAGAGAAATTCAAAATAGCTTGAAAGTATTGAAAAATGTGAAAAATCACCTCACCCATGTGAATGTTCATAAAATGGGAAAAAGAGAAGAAAAGGAGACCAAAAAAATGAAGGGTGAATTAGGAGAATGGTGTAGCTATTGAATGTAGTGCTAAGGAAGGGATAGTCACTAATAAAATCTTTCATCTTTATCATGTCCAGCCCTAAGCCTACATTATAAGCCATATAAAGTCCTATAGTGATCTTAATTTGACCATCTAACAAACCGAAGCAGAGAAAAAAAGGGCAAGCCTATGGTATCTGATACATAATACTTGCAGTTCTTTAAGAGAGTGAGTGTTTCAGTTGCCTAGTCCCATGTTTCGGTTGATACTTCATACTAGAGAGGGGACTTCATTTTTTGTGAGGGTAGATGGATTATGTTTGCTTTTACCATTGGTTTGTGTGAAACACATAGATGATGACTTGATTGCTTGTTAATAGCTAGATGACATGTCTTGATCCCTGAATATGATGTTTTGAGTTTTGGCTGCAGTATCTTAAGTTTATTTTCTAATTGAGCATCATGTTTAGTTTTTCTTTTTCTTTGCCTGAGGACATGCAAAAGTCTTAAGTTGAGGGTGTTGATGTGATTTGAATTTACAGCACTATTGACGCTCAAAGCTAAGAAAATAGCATGGACTTAGGTGTATTTATGTGGATATGAGGCACTTTTCCTTTGATTTCAGGATAAATGGGTGTTGGAATAATAAATTGCAAAAGGAAGCTAAAAGTGTGCAAAAAAGGTAAAAAGTGCAGACCACAGTATAATCCGTAGGATAGACCTACGAGTCGTACTGAGGGTCTTGATTAGAAGCTAAAAGATAACCTGGAAGACTGAACTTATGAGACTTGTCACCAGATCGTACCATGGTGGTACGAGTCGTGGTAAGCCAGTCATGACGAAATCCGTAAGAATTGTGCAAAAGGCTGATTCTCAGTACGAGAGCACCTATAACCCGTGAGATGAAGGTACGAGTCGTACCATACCAGTTGTAATGAAGTTCAAAAAAAAGTTCAACAGATCGGGATCAAGCCACGGATGTCAATGTACGAGTCGTAGCATATTGGTAAGAATCATATCTTTGCCCAACACTTACCCAAAATTCAGCCAACACTCCAAGCCACGAGTTGATGTCACGATCTGTGAGAAGCCCCTACGAGTCGTAGATGGACCCGTGACGAGGTTGGCACCAGTTATGGAAAGCAGTCCTGTTAGTTCAGGAAAAGGATTCTTGTGTCTCTATAAATACTTTTTATGTCTATTTTTATAGGAGGAGGATGAATAGACTTAATTCTAGTAGGAAAACATTGTAGTAAGCGATTTGACATCATTAAGAGAGAGAATTGAATTGGTTCAACCTTGTGATCGACCTTTTCTTGAATTCACCTTGTTCTTGCTACTTGTTATTCAAGATTTCATGGTTTAATTGAAGGAATTATTTTTCTCAATCATATTTGTAAGTATTGTTAGATGTTTTCAATAATGAACACAAATCACAACCTTGCAACTATGAGAGGCTAAAACCTCCATAGCTAGGGTTGTGGGAACCATGGTGGATTAACTAGCTAGGTTTGCACAAAGTGATTCTAAAACCAATATTAAGTACTTATATTGTATTCTCTTCATCTTTAGTGATTCTTAGCAGTGTACAATGTTAGGAAGTGCCTGAATTCCTTACTTTCTTTGGTCGAAAAGGTAGAGATTAGGAAAATAGAATTACAACGGAGCCTTGATCTTGATGATCATTGTATTAACCTGAGTTGTGGTCGCAGGATAGTTATATCTGAAACTCAGTGATAATGGTTAGTTTGCAAAACTCATGAGACTTGGTTGAGTAATTGAGGATAGTCATTCAATAGGGATTGGTCGATCGTTTGAATGAACCTAAGTTATCAGTTCTATAAGTAAGTATTGGTAAAGATACGAGTGTATACCCAAAGTTGTTATGAACCCATGGGGAACATAAACCCTAGTTATCTTTCAATTATTGATTCTCAAATATAATCTTGACTGCTGCTTATTTTTATTATTTCTTTGTATTATAATTCCCCCATTGTGAAGTAACTACCATACAATTTTATCTACCAGTTGTAATCTAGATCTTCCATATTCCCTGTGGGTTCGACCCCAACTTATAAGTTTGGGTTCTTTATTGACAACGTCCACTTCATACTTCAGTTAGAAGTGTGGTTTGAGCGTTACCAGGTGATACAACACGCTCATGTCATAATCTTTCAATAATTCTAGCCATCTCCTCTAACAAAGATTCAAATCCTTCTGACTGAGAATATACTGCAGGATTTTATGGTCAGTAAACACATCAAAATGAACGCCATAAAGGTAGTGCCTCCAAATCTTTAAGGCAAGTACTACCACTGCTAGATCAACATCATGAGTCGGATAGTTCTTCTCATGAGCCTTGAGCTATTTGGAAATATAACCTATAACTTTACCATGCTGAATTAGAACACATCCAAGGCTAATTTTGGAAGCATCACGACCACGAACCCATTTGAACCTTCTGGCAAAGTCAAAACTGGGGTTGTAGTGAGTTAAGTCTTCAACTCTTGAAAACTCTTCTCACATGCATCAGACTATTGGAACTTCACCTTCTTTTGAGTTAGTCTGGTAAAAGTAGAGGCAATGGAGGATAATTCTTCTATGAACTGTCTATAGTAACTAGCTAGACCCAAGAAACTCCTAATGTTTGATGGAGATGTGGTCTTCGCCAGTCTTTGACTGCCGCTATCTTTTATGGATCTACCTAAGTACCCACACTGGAGACCACATGACCAAGGAACACCATTGATTTTATCCAGAATTCACATTTGCTAAATTTAGTGAATAACTAGTAGTCCTTGAGAGTCTGCGAAACTATTCTCAAGTGGTCTGCATGTTCCTCCTCTGTTCTGGAGTAGACTAAGATATCATCTATGAAGACAATAACGAACATGTCCAGGTATAGCTTGAATACCCTATTCATCAAATTCATAAAAGCTGTAGGAGAATTCGTTAGTCCAAAAGACATAATTACGAATTCATAGTGACCACCAAGTTCTGAAGGCTATTTTCGGAATGTCACATTTTCTCATCTTGAGCTGATGGTATCCTGATCTGAGATCTATCTTGGAGAAATAGCTAGCTCCCTGGAGTTGATTGAACAAGTTATTAATCCTGGGTAGAGGATACCTATTCTTGACTGTGACCTTATTCAGCTGATGATAATTGATGCACATTCTGAGTGTACCATCCTTTTTTCGCACGAATAGGACTGGGGCACCCCATGGAGCGATGCTAGGTATGATGAAACCCTTATCTAAAAGGTCCTTCAACTGTTCTTTTAACTCTTAATCTTAAAGCTTAATTGGAGCTATTCTGTAAGAAGGAATTGAGACAGGCTGAATATCTAGGAGAAGGTCTATGTCGAAGTCTATCTCCCGCTCGGGAGGGACTCTAGGAAGATCCTTGAGAAACACATCTGGAAACTCATTTATGACTAGAACTGACTGAAGGGTTGGGGTTTCAGAACTAGAATCCTTGACCCTAACCAAGTGATAATTGTACCCTTTTGAGATCATTTTCCTAGCCTTAAGGTATGAGATAAACCGACCCTTAGGTGTTGAAGTACTACCCCTCCACTCTAGGACTGGTTCATTAGGAAACTAGAACTTAACCACTCAGGTTCTATAGTCAACTGAGGCATAACAAGAAACCAGTCCATGCCAAGTATGAGGAAAAATCGACCATATCTAACTCTACTATATCAGCTGACTATCTGGAATATAGTGACTGGACAATTCCTATACACCCGAGTAGCTCTAACTAACTCACCCATCGAAGTAGAGGCTAAAAATGGTTATGAGAGAATTTTTGGACTAATATCAAACTAGACAGTAATGTAAGAAGTCACAAAAGAAAGTGTGGCTCCTGAATCTAGTAAAGTATAAACATCTATCTGAAAGAGACGTAACATCCAATGACTACGTTGGGTGAGTTCTCTTGGTCTTGACGGGAGGTTAGCCCGTAGAATCAGTTTTGCCACTGACCAGCACCTGTACCTGAGGTGGTACCATGCTGAGTTGATCGACCTGGCAGAGCTGCTGATATAGTAGACTGGGTTTTCCTCGATCCTGTTGACGGGCAATCTCTCAACTTGTGACCCAGTTGGCCACAACAAAACCAACCCCTCCTTGCCCAGACGACACTCACTCGAGTGGTTCTTACCACACTTAGGACATACTAGAAAAGTACGACTGCTGGAGACATGGCTCTGAGACTCGGATCCTTATGCTCCACCTTTCCAATCTTTATGGGGCCTAAAAGAAGAAGCACTAGCTAAAGAGGGTGCTGGAGGCCTCTGTTGCTATTGGGGGTGATTACCACCACCTAAACTCTACTGGAAATACTCAAACTAACCTATCCTTGTCCTCTTAATCTCCCTTTCCATCTCCTTCAATTTCTCTGTTTCTATCTGTTGTGCATGGATAAGCTTGGAGATATCCATCTCGTTGTTGAGCATGGCAGGTCCTACATTTAATCACCAAGTTTGAGACCCCATTGACAAATTTGAGCATGCGAGGCCTTAGCTCAGCAACCATTTCCTGAGCATACTTTGACAGTTGAGTGAACCTTAATGCATACTCCTACACTGTCATGACGTTCTACTTCAAGTTGACGAATTTCACAGCCTTTGCTTCCCTCAACTCAAGGGGAAAGAATCTATTCAGGAACACAGTCACAAACTCGTCCCACTGCACCAGACCTACACCATCCCGCCTTCCCTCTTACCACTGCTTATACCATATCTGAGCCACTCCTTTTAACTGATAAGAAGCCAAATCTACACTTTCGACAGAGGTAACAGCCATGATTTGGGTGTTCTTCTGAACCTCGTTAATGAACTCCTGTGAGTCCTCATCTACCTTAAACCCATGAAATGTTAGGGGATTCATCTGAGTAAAATTTTAGACTCTAGTAGCAGTTGTAGACCCATTAGCATTGGCAGGTACGATGACCGCTGGTTGACCTGGTTGGTCGCCACCTGAGCCAGCATCTGAATAGCACCCCGAAAAACCACATGTGACACCTGATCTTCCTGGGGGCTGCTGGAGCTGGTGGGTCTGGATGGTTAGCATTACCATTCCTCCTTCCATTCCCTCTTTTGGGAGGCATTGTCAATTGAAAATGGTAGAACATGAGTTAGAAGGACATTTTAGAGATTCATACTCTATGCACGATAAGACTCATGAAGAAAAAAGGGAATTTTCCTTAAAAAATGCCTCGTAGCCTTCTCCTCATAAGTATGGTGCACTTCACACCCATGAAGAGGAGTCTACTTGATACGGCTTTCAGATATCCTAGGACACTCTAAACTTGATGCTCTGATACCAAGTTCGTCACTTCTCGAGTCTACACCCTGGACGAAATACAATGCTTAGAAACACAAATGGCTCCAAGCTAAATCATGACATAGTATACCACTAACATACTAGAATTAAATAAAGAACTAAATGGAAGCTACTGAAGTTTAAGATAATATTTTATGAGAAAGGAAAAAAATTGATAAACACTGAGTCTTAACAATATTGATAATAATAATAAGCTGAAACTATTACCATACTGTCTGAAAGCCTCTACTAACTGATGAGTTGCTGGGACAAGCCCCCAGCAAACTCTAAAGTCTGAAAACCGAAAATGGAGATAACTGAAATAAAAACTCTAGTCCTCGAAAGATGAGGACTCACCACTATCACTGCTGGGTATCGTCAGTGAAGCTAGTTGAGATGCTGCAACTAGGTACCTGAGTCTATATCATAAAATGATATAGCACATAGAGAGTATGAGATCCATAATTAGAATGTACTGAATATGTGAAATTATGAGGTTTAAAACATAATCATGTTGATAAGAGGTATAGGTAAAACCACTAAAATAATATGGAATGAACCTGTTTGAAAACATAAATGCAGTGAATAGTCTAAAGTCTGAAAGTACTGTAAAGCTAGTAAAAACTGATTAAGGGTCATAAACATATTTTGAGATCTGGGACTAGACTGTACTATACTGTGGAAGTGCCTGTTAACTGACATATGACCACTTGAGCTAGATGTGGAGTTTCATGTATATACCCCATCGACAAGACCCAATATACCTTGTCAGGGTATAAAAGCATGGTTGTTTGATCACTAAACTGATGACATTCAGGCTAAAGACCTACGGTGGCATGTAGTTCTGGAAACCTGGGTGCGCTGGAATCTCGGGCACCTCTGTGCTAAGTACTACTCCCAACTGAATTTATAAATGTAACTAACTGAATTGATTAGCTCAAAACTGATGCTCAAAGGCTAACCCACAAGTACTTATCTGGAAGCGTCCTGAGAGCCTAAAGAATCTAATAACTGAAATTATTGAAAATACTAGTAGACTGATAAAGTGATGAACTGATAATCTAACTTTATCAGAAATACTAGACATACCCATAATCTGAAAATACTAACTTTAACTAAAAGCTTACATGATGAACAATATACTTAGATAGTAACCAATGTAAAGGTAGCAATTTAGACCAGCCTTTAACTCATACAATGTTCAACCCAAAATCCTGCTAAAACTAGGCTAGTAATGAATGCGTATAATTGAAACTAACACATGAGTTTCACATAATACTAGTCATGAAAAATTGGAAGAATTATTAAAATGCAAGGGAATCTTAACTTATGACATCTATAGGGCTAAGATGATGAGAATTTCTAAAAATACTTAAGGGCACAAGGGTGAAAGGAATGCCCTTGTTAAGTCCCCACATACCTGTAAGACTAATCCCTGAGAAAAAGTTTGAGATTTCTGAGAAGAAATAGGAGCCCTAGTTCTTTCTTTGAGAGTTTATCTGAGTTCTTACGATGAAGTTCTGAAATATTAGGAAAGAATGAGGAGAAACTAATCGATTTCTCTCCTGAATCCTCATCCAAATTACCCCAATATTATGTAGTTTAGGATTTAAATTAATGGAAAGTTACAAAAATACCGCTGGAAAGTTGTCTGAAAAACTGCTCATCCAGACCTACGACCCATACCACGAGTCATTACTTTCCACCATGACTCGTGGTGACCCTCCATGGTAAGTTGGGTCAAACCACGACTCCTTATCATGACCCGTACCATCCTTGTACAGATCGTAGCGTCCAACCATAAAATTGGGATCAAATCCTTGTTGAACTCTTTGAATCATACCATGACTTTATAGTATGACCCATACCAATGTACCACGAGTCGTATCATGGGTCGTGGTTTTCCAGAATTTTCTTGAACTCTTCTCACGACTGATTAGTGCGATCCATACCATGGTGGTACGAATCGTGACATACAGTCATGGTTTCTTGGAGACACCTGTTGATTCTCTAATCCACCTATTACGAGTCCTGGTATGATTCATACCCAGGTCCTAGGAGTCATACTGTGCCTCATACTGAGGGCCCTATTTTTCAATTTTCTGCATGATCAAGTTTTAAATCTAGGGGCTTGTCTTAGGTATTTTTGGGGTGATACACTTTGGGCTGCTCTTTAGGGATTCCAGGGCTTTTAAAATTCACCTTGAATAATTATTTTATTATTTTTTCACCTCAAGATCAACTCTATCAGTTTCAAGAGCCTTTTTTACCCTTCAAAGGCTAGGTAAGTATTCTCTATGATCTTACAATGTAAATCTATGAATGTCTTCATGATTCTAACATCAAATCATCTTTCATTCTCTAGAAAGAATCAAGAACTCACTTTTAGGGTTCAAGACTGATTATTAGCAAGAATTCTTCAGTCTAAGAATGTGAGATTATTAATAAGGTATTCCTTTCACATTTTTGCCCAAACTTCAAGTCTAAATTTATAATTTCAACTACGATTATATAAACTCATGATTTAGGGCTAAAATCCCTTATGCAAAAACTATGAATTTTCGTATATTATGTTTCCCTCATGATTTTTCCACAAATTTTACAGCTATATATGTGCTACATTTTTAGAAAAATCTCTGTTTATCTCTATACTCAAAACATAGTATGATATACTCAAATTTGGCATATTTTCAAAATGATTCATGATATTATAATCTTATGACTTCAGAATCAATTATAGTTTGCATGGCTAATTCAGTATTTCAAATATTTCAGTAAATAGTATGATTTTAACTGGCCCATGCAAACCTTTTAGATCTCAGTAGGATTATGAAAACATGTATATAGTTTTGGGAGTAGTACCTAGTACCGAGCAGATGTGGTTTCAGAAAACTCGAGTCCCAAATTACGTGCCACTATAGGATAAGGTGTCCTCACCAATTGAGAGTGTCTCCCTTCACCCGAAGGGGCTCACGAGTGAATTCATGCCACTCATGGTTCTTTCCCTTGACAAGGTATACAACACTTTCCCAACTAGGGTTACAGGTTGGACTCGATGGTGTCACATGGCATATGTCGGTTATGAGAACCTCCCACATATATATTTTCAGTAGTGTTTGTACAAGGCCTATGTTATCAGTGAAATAAATTTACTTCATGACTTATAGGTTTGTTCAACTCTATATGCATGTTTTATTCTTGGGTCATTATATATTGGTTGATATCTATTCAAGATATTTTACTTACTAAACATAATTTCAGTTATTAGTATGATTCTCTATTTCACTCGTGTTTTACATATCTCACATGCTTAGTACATTCAAAGTACTGACCGCATACTTTTTGTGTTATATCATTTTATGATATAGGTTCAGGTACTCAGACTCAACCCGCAATTAGACACACTCCAATACCTGTGCAGCTTTACTATTAGTGATTCCTCATCATTCAAGGATGGGAGTTTAGTTATATCTTTACACATCAGTTTTAGTATTTAGACCTAGTTGGAAACCTATCCCTTCAGCTCATCAGTTCTTAGAGGCTTTTCAGGCATAAATAAATATTTCATCTTGGTCAGCTCTTACACTATTTTCAGGTTAAACATTTACTTTTATTTCTAGATTCATTTAGTTGAGTGCTTACGTATCAATTTAGCTTCTCTCTAGGTTGTTTCGGAATATGATTAATGTCATGCTAGTATAGCAGGTTAGCTTGGGACAACTTGTGGTTCTAATTACCGTATAGCTTTCAGGGTGTAAACTCGAATCGTGACATTTGTACTACGATATGTTCAATAACGATGAGTACCCAGGATCTAATTACTATTTATTATAAATGAAATAGGTGGAGTCATAGTGATGTCGCATATGACCCCATATGTAATGAGTTTTGTAACTATATAAATAGTCTTTCACTTCTTAGAAAAAAGTCATTAAAGAATAGGACTACTAAGAATTCGATGTCGAGCAGTGAAAATGTAAATTGATAGGTATTCTTTCAAATGATCTGAATGTCAATGATAATGACAACTCGAATCATAGTAGTTATTAGGTAATTCTTCACCTATTACCAATCAAATTGACTTCAACAAATACAAGTCTCACCTTCTAATAAAGCATAATAATTATTTTTGCAAGGTAATTTAGATTTGTGTGCATATTATTGTATTCTACATCATGAATGGACATATCAATACACGAATTACGTGACTTAAAAAATCTCGCGGCTTCAATTCTATTAAGATTCTCAATGACCATAGGTCGAACTAATTAAGAGTCTTATGAAGTTACAGTAAAAGGATTAGAAAAGAGAACAATCAAATGCTAGTAAGATGTGGTAAGTTTTACATGCTCGATTTGACCTGTGAATAAGCATTATCCACCAATACGGAATTAATATCTACTAAAAAAAGATATATCTTAAGAAACATAAATTATTTATCTGAAAATGATAAGAAAACTATGATTGTATTTGTATTTTTAGTTTATGATGTGACATGTCATTATTTAAAGAAAATTAGTCGGTTTAATTTTATTACTATATTCTTATCATTTGTTTATTCTTATCAATTTTTTTCCATTATTTAAATATATTAGAATTGAAAAATATTATATGAACTACATAAGCATGCCATATATTAGAAAAATGATTAACACATTGGAATTCAAATTATATTTTAATGCATAATACATAGGTGTGACTACTACAAAAAAAATATTACATAGAAAAAAATAAATATAACCAACTATGCAACATTTTTAAATTATAAAAAAATCACAAATCAGCCTCATACAGTTGATTTTTTTTTCTCGTTTTTCTTGTTTTCATTCAATTTTCCTTTACACAATCTCTCTTACTAAGTTTCACTAAGCATATCATTCAAATGATTTTTGTTTCTTTCGAATCTTTTAGCAGTGTCCAAAGAATATCCTTGTCTTCTTCAATTTTCTTGAGGTAAAATTGCATTCCAAATTTCACATTATTTTGTGAAGTCATCATATCAATGTCAATCGAGAGTCTTCTCAACCACGGCAACGCTGTGATAGTTGAATTTATTGAAACATTATTTGTCCACCTAAAATGGTTGTATCCACCAATTGCCTACAAAAAAGAATCCATAAATTTTTAGTATTTGAAATTACAATAAATTATATATTTTTTTGCTCTTTAAAAATAACAAATATTTTACTTTTGATACTTTACAACCCTAAAAAATATGTCATAGAACTTTAGGAAAACACTTATTAATGTCATCCTTTAAAAGTAAGGCTCATTTATGTCACTACAGTTACTCAAAGGGGTCATCTATGCCATTATTTTTTTAATATATTCAATATCTGATTTTTTAAAATCAGATTGGACACGTGGCAAAATTTTAATGGGCCACGTCAAGTACAAAAATCCACGTATTAAACTACCTATCCAACCTAATATATCCGACCATGACCCTCTCCCTTATTAAAATCCAAAAACTTTTAATCCCACCCATTAATACCAAATAAAACCCCATTCTCACTCAATTCCCACCCATCCAACCTTGTGAACCGGACATTCATGTATATTTCTCCACCAAGATTCGAGCATTGCTTCTTCATATACATTATTGCCACTACCTCACTTTCTCACCCACTTTCCACTTCCTTCATCTCTCTACATTAGTGTCTCTCTTGAGATTTTGAGCAGCAAATAATATTATGTTGCTTGCTTGAGGTTAGTTTCTTTAAAATATCTCAAGAAATTGAACAGTATGTATGAGAGGGATTCATGGGAGGGCCATTAGAGAACAATGTAACAGATTCAGCATCGAATGAGCAGTGAAATTCGGTGGGAATGGAGTTTTATTTGGTATTAATGAATCGGGTTAAACGTTTGTGGGTTTTAATGGAGAAAGGGTCATGGGTCCAATAGATTAGGTTGGATTGATAGTTTAATAGGTGGATTTTTTAATTGATGTGGCCCATTAAAATTTTGACATGTGTCCAATCTGGTTTTCAAAAATCAGATATTGGGTCTATTAAAAAATAATGGCATATATGGTCCATTTGAGTAACGATAATGGCATAAATAGACCCAACTTTTAACGAATGACATGAATGAGCATTTTTCTAAAGTGCGATGATATATCTGAGTTTTTTCCCTTTGAGATATGATATTTTTTTCTAAAAAGAGTAGGAAGAAAAGAGAAGAATGAAAGAGAAAAGTAACTAAAATAGACAAAAATGAAGTTTGTTGCATTTATTCCTAAAGGGGCCAAATAAATGCTAACGGTTGTTGGACGAAATCCGTTACCAAGGCCCCTATAGTTTTGGCCTTTTTAGATAGGAAATCTTACATGGCATAGCAAATTTATGCTATGTTTCTATATTTATATATTATTAAAAACGAGGATAGTCTAGTTTAATAATAAGTCAAGTGGCATATTGAGAACTAGCAACTTGGTATTTTTATAACAAAAAAATATTTTATTTTATTATATTATGGAAAAAATATATTTTCTAAGAAATAATATTAATATTATTATATAAATTATATAGATATGGTGAAAAAAATCACGTCATAATTAGAGCTATTTTACATTCTATATATTTATCATTTAAATATTAATATTATATACATGAAAAAATATATTTGATTGGCAGTAACATGATATATATGGAATACATCATGTCATAATTAGATTATTTTAAAATATTATAATATGAAAAAAATAAATATTATTAATATTATTATATTTATTATGTTTATTATGTTTATTATAGATTCGTAATTAGAGTTATTTTACATTTTATATATTCATCATTTAAATTATATAATTATGACGTTAATATGATATATATGGAAAAATATATTTGATTGATAGTGATATGATATATATGAAATACATCATGTCATAATTAAATTATTTTAAAATATTATAATACGAAAAAATAAATATTATTGATATTATTATATTTATTATATAGATTATATAGATATGGTAACAAAAAAATCACGCCATAATTAGAGTTATTTTATATTCTATATATTTAGCATTTAAATTATATGATAATTATGGTGTTAATATGATATATATGAAAAAATATATCTGATTGGCAGTAATATAATATATATATATATATATATCATGTCATAATTAGATATTTCAAAATATTATAATATGAAAAGAAAATTATTAATATTCTAATTTAAAATCAGCATGATATGAAAAATAATATGTATCTTTATATTATTAATATTCCAATATGGAATACATGATTTATATGGAAAAATAATTACGCCATAATTATAGTCGTTCTAATAGAAAAGATTCCTACAATATATTCTATATATTTAGGAGGTTTTGTTCAACACAATACGAACAGTGCATAATATCCACGATATAGGAAAAGAAAATTACCTTTTTCCATTATTTTCTTCCAAAGAAATGTCTACTAAAATTGACTTTATCAGTGATATATCCGAAATAAAGATGCAATGGTGTTTGAAAGTTTCTGTCGTGCAATTATGGATGATTCCTGATCACAAAAAGACAGATAATCTAATCTCAATAGAGATGTTACTGAATGATGAAAAGTTATTTGTATCATTTATTATCGTTATAAATACATATGTTGACTATTCTCTTATGGATATAATATTGAAATTTTTTGTAAGGAGATTGTATCCACGCAACGGTGGGTAGATATGTTATCCGCATGCTCAAAGGAAAAATAAAAGGGTTGGAATTGTATACCATGAAAAATTTTATTGTAGGTCCAAATAATGCAAAATATAAGATCAATAAGCACACGTTGTCTAAAATTATTGTGATGTCTTTTCTTCTCAATGTAGGAAGAAACATTTGGATTGTTGCAACCGTCATTCATATAGAAGTTTATTTTGAATAAGATATTTTCCATTTAGGCATGTTCTTCTTTGGTTCTAATGCTTAATTATTATGAATTAGTTGTTATGTTTTATTTCAAAAAATTATTTTGTTATGAACACGATGTTTTCAATGAGACAAGTTATTTGATTGATTCTTATGGATTACACGTTATTATGATTATCTATCTTTTATAGAGTACTTTAGAGATTTTACACACAATAATCACAATTTTACAAACTAATATGCTGAAATGTGCTTCTTGGTTGTTAAAATTTGTAAGGTTATAAAATCTGACAAAAAGTCTGGACTAATTAATTAACTTGAATTTAACTAATTTAGCTTAACTATTTTTGTTATATTATAAATACTTGCATTTAGCTAATTTTAAGTATAATTACAAGAATTTTAGTATCAAACAAATGGTTCAGTGTCCAAAAATTACGTTAAGAGTCATTCTAAACTTAAAAAATCCTACTTGAAATTTAATATATTATTTAGTTCGATATCCTAAGATTATTAATTTGAACCTAAAAATATGCATAATTATAAGACGTAATATTCATATTTAACTAATTATAATCAATTTATTGTTATTTTTAGACAAGGAAAGATTATGAACAATTATTGTAAAATCAAAAATTATGATAATGATATATTTGAATTTAAATCAGATGTTGCTATGAAAAAGTTAATATAATTTAGAATATATAGATTGAAATATTTTCTATAATATAACCATAGTAGCATATAATTATTTGATTGGCGGTATATGATATATATGCGAAAAAATCACATCATAATTAGAGTCATTTTATTAGAAAATATTCCTATGGAATATTCTCTATACAGTTATAATTTAAATTATTTAATTAGTATTACTACAAGATTAAAAATTGTGAAAATTTAATGCTTAGATCTAATTATGGCAATATATATTTGTATTTAAATCAGATATTGTAGGAAATAATATTGATAATAAGCCTATTTTCTATAATTAGAGAACTAGCTATATGTAATTATTTGATTGACAGTTATATGATATATATATATATATATATATGAAAAAGAAATCATGTCATAATTAGAGTCATATTCTATAAAAGAAAATTTTTAATAATAAGAGTTGGGACTGTATATCATGAAATTTGTTATTGTTGGTCCAAATAATACGAAATATAAGACCAATAAATACAAGTTGAGGCTGACGTTTACTAATAGAACGACTGTGAACAAACTAAGTGATCCAAAATTCACCATGCATATCTTCAATCTACAACCTTATGAGCAGTTGATCGACCAACTTGATGTTGATGAGAATGACTTATTTGGTATTTATAAAATTTATTTTTTATTTACATTTATATATTATAGCAAACTGATGAATGTTTCTTTAAATGAACTAGATATCAATAGGAGAGATTGCTAGTCAGGAGAAGTACAATCACACAAGCAAGGCGGTAAGACCAGTATTTATATGAATATGGGAGCTACAAAATCACGAGTAAGCTCGCAAACATGATTAGAATTGACATATAGATTTCAATGTCATTAGTTTTCTCAATGTGAAGTTGTATTTTTTCAAGTAGGATGAAGAATATTACAACTACCTTTTGGGGTGAATTTGTAGAACAAATTATGTCATACTTGGAAGGATCTAGCGATAGCCCTATTATAGTGGCTATTCAAGAAAACATAAGCCCAAGGAGACGTTGACATTTATTTCATTAGTCTTTGTTGATTTATCTGTCGGTCAAGTGAAAGAAATTTTTTATGGTCCTTTATTCATTTTATAACTTTGTAAATTTAAGTTTTTTTAATCTATATTTTTTAATAATTTTTTTCTTAAGTATTATCCACGCATCACACGGGTACTAATACTAGTTTACCATTAATAGCTAATATTTACAATAGTTGCTATTTGTAGCTATACTTTGTATTTAATAGTAAATAAGAAAAACGTCTCCTAATCTCTCTCAATCTCTTACTAACCTCTTTCTCCTCCTCTTGCTCGCCTCATTCGCTCCCTTCTCTTTGAATTTTTTATTTTTTTACTGTATTTCTATATTTTGAAGGAGAAATTCGATAAATCTCTGTATTTCTCTATTTTTGTCATGATTTTGCATCTCTAAAACTTTTTTACTAATATAAGTGATAAAGAAGAGAATGAATAAAAGAGAAATTAGAGCGACTAAATACAAGTGATACAAGATCGAATGAAGACAAATGAAATTAGTGCGAATGAATACAGTCCCCTATATTTTATGTTATTTATATCCTTGTATATACTTGGACTGTATTCATCGATTAAGTGAATGCATACAACCTATCCTGACTATATTCATCAAGATTATATGTGTTGCTACAATCATTAGAGTGAATAAATATAAGTGATACAAGAGTGAATGACTACAAGTGAAATTAAAACGAATAAATATAAGTGATACAAGTGAATAAAGCTAAAGAGCAAACGAATACAGTCTTTTGCATTTTTTATTATTTGTATCTTTGCATACACTTGAATTGTATTCATCGATACAAACTATATTCGTATGAATACAACGAATATAATTTCCTAAGAGGGAGAGATGAGAAAGTTGGGGGGAGGGGGGGGGAGGCATGTGAGAGAGGGAGACCTCAAATAATCGCTGCGAATAGTAAATATCCAAATTATAACTATCTATATATGTGTGGGGGGGGGGGGGGGAATGTGTGTAAAGAGAGAGAGAGAGAGAATAAAGCTACGCATAAATAAGGTGATGTGTCACTTTACTATGGCCTAGAAAAATATTTATCTTTTATCTCCTTTTTTTCGAACTTTTTCCTTCATTATTTTTATTAATCAATTTATTTGATAATTAAGAGAAATATCATATTTATTACATCTAATTATGTCTCATGAATTATAAAAAAACCTCCATCTATTATTTACCACAAAAAAACTCCATCTATTTGCATTCTCTACTTAAATAACATATCTTCTCGATTTCTTTTTAACTAACTCTTGTGGGATAACCAATCTATAAATAACAATTACATATGGAGATGTTGGATGCTTATTTTCATCATCTTCTTCTTTTTCTTAATTGTTTTCTTTTGGCAGGGGAGGGGGGTTCCTTTATGTTTTTTGAGATATCAAATTTTTCTCCATGCTAATGAATATGGATATTCTCGAGTTATATGCTCAAATTACACCATTAAAAGGTGTAAAACTGACACGACCCAAATAGGCGAGTCGTGCAGGCACCTACCTCAACTTCAGCTCGATAGGAGAACTCCTTTTTAACCCAACATATAAAATAATTTACATACTCATTAACTTGCATAATAATAATATTTTTAAAAATATAATAAATCTTTCTTCCTGAACCATGGCTCCCCAAGATCTAGTCTAGACAGGTAAAAGAGCTTTAACAGAATACTTGACAAAAGAAAATGACACAGCTTCGGCTATAGAGAAAAATGCGGAAGCTATTGCTGAGTACTCCACGTCAATCATGAAACTTCAAACCTGCCACAACCTACACTAAAAAGGCATAGAAAGGTAGTATCAGTACACCACACATACTGATAAGCATCATCGGCCTGACCAAGATTAGTTCACATAATGGCATATAATTTAACATGCAACCGACTTAATAAGTGTAATAATGACTCTAGCTTATATTATAACCCACTAAGTTTACAAACCACATTATTAATTTTTATAATTCATCAAGGTTCATGCAATCACCCTCCCACTTTAGCCCTTATTTTACAATTTGTCTCTCTCACCCAGGTGCAGTGGGTGCTTTGACCGCTACAGCGGTCTCACGATAGTGGAAATTTACCCACTTTAATGCTATCGTAGTTAGGCAGTATCCTCCTTGCACTGATCCAGTTGTCTTTTGTTCTGCCCTATAAATATTATAGCATGTCTACCTCTTTTACTCTCTTACTATCATTAATCAACCCCTTTTTCCATTATTCGGGGCCTTATTATTTGCCCCTAAGATTAACTCATCCTCTTTAATTATGTTTTTACCCTTTTATCCATATGATAGATATAGGTTTAATCCAACGATTTTCTAGTAGTTCACTACCATTAATAACTCCATTATGTTACCCCTTATGACCCACCAAGGCCACATTAATTAGGCATTCAATCACAATACGAATTAAATAACTCAAGCAAACATAAGAAAAGCATCGAACCATACCATTAGAGTTAAGTCTTTCACAATTAAAGTACCTGTACATACCTGTCTCTCCCGAATTCCACACCACATCGCTACTCCATAATTAGGTCATGTAGTACCTTACATGTACAGTATCATAATATTTATATCCCAACTTTTTCCCTCACATTATACCTGAATCATCTCAGTATATCTTGTATTATACTTGTATATCTGTACATCTTTGTTGCTGCAGCCGTACGTATATCATGTCATACCTGCACAATCTCTGTCTTACAATTATACCATCAGTAATATGACAGCCACACGCCTCCATCACATCACTGTAAACACATGCTAGATGGTCTTATGTTTTCCCTTTCAATCATGACATGCAGAGGACTCTAGAAATCCATGTACAGTACATCCAGCCATATAAAACCTTCATATACCTGTTTATGTACTCATGTTCATATACTCAGTTGTATGAATATTTAGTCATACCTATCTATGTACTCACTTATACCGCTCGTCCTGATGCTCACCTTGGGCATGAGCCACTCATATTCCAATATTCACTCGCCGATTTGATCATACCAACTTGCTCGTCCGGATTCTCACCTCAGCCACAAGCCTTCCACTCTCTACATGTAGATGATTCACTTTTCCCTTCCACATACTTCTTCCTTTACTCAGTCCTTTATCACGGATTTCATCCGACATTTTCATAACAGTATATTACAATTCAATTTATCAACAAGATCACATATTCAACAAGAATTATACATTATAAGTTATAACACAATCATGATATGAGGCTATTTCAAAATCAGTCAGTTAATATATCATTTATACCCAAAATTCAATTAATGGAGTGCTAACTAGCCCACTCATGAGATTGGGCTTTGCTGCAGCAACATTGCTACTACCACTGTGGTCTCACTATAGTAGTTCCAAGGCTGCTGCATCGGTACTATTTAGACAGTACTCTGGCCAGTCATCCACCAAGATTCCCCACGAATTGTTCTTCACAAATTAGCTCACCAATTATGCACATACTTTCCTAGTCAATTTCTATCATCAATTTACCCCTCCTTCTCAAGTAACAATAATTCATTCAATCACAAATCATAAACTATATCATACACACATATCTAAATTAAACTCATTATTCCATTTATTTCTACAGAAAGCATGACTATCTTCTACCCTTGCCTTGACCATACGACAGTCCCTTCTTTGGGACACACATTGAGATAGCCTCTTACAATTTACTCAGAAAAATAGAAATCTAACTGTTTAATTTCAAGAATCTTCATACCCATGAATGTCATATTATGGTGTTTTATTCACCTCTCCTTTATTTCTTTTCAATCACATTCATCTAATATATACTGATTATACTCCACCTAATAGTTATTAACATGGGATTTCTTCCTACTCATCAACAACACATCAAGCATATGTATATATATAATTCACTAATCAAATTCTAGCATGTAAGTAAGTCATAGCCTACCTGAGCGCCAAGCTATCATTGAGAGGTTCCCAGCTATGTGATTGCCTTAAGTTTTAAGTTTTTTGCAGGAAATTGTCAGTACAGAGGTGAAATCTTGCCTTCTCTAGCCTCTTTGTCTCTCCTTTCTTGTTTAGAAATCCGAATTTCTATTTTGGGAAACTTTTATTCAACACCCCTTACGAAAATAGGTTTTAAATCCTAACTGGGATAAGATTGCGAAATTCTGATCTGTGTCACCCACTGTAGCGAGGATACTTTCGCTACAACAGTTTCGTTACAGTGAAAAAAAGTCCACCATGGTGTCCCTACGCCTGTGCCCACCTGATATTTAACCTAGCCTATTTGAAATTGTATGCCCCATAATCCTTTAAATCTAGGGACCTAACCCATGTTGGTAAAAATTAAATTTTTAACCCATGCTCAAGTCATCAGGGTGTTATAACGATCATACAGGTCATTACATCAGATATGAATTAAAAATCCATTCGTTCCCAATGGTCCTCCAATGCGGCTAGGGCTTCCAGTTACCCTAGGTTGGCCCTGACACTGGGTCATAGTTCCTTTGCTTCTAGTCGGCACTTGTGTCTTACCGATATATTATTTTTCTCAGTCCCTAAACTTAGCTTCACAGGACCCCTTTATTACATATTACCCTTAACCTCACATAATATATACCAAACTAACTCCTCACAGAATAAAAAATCTCTACTTGCACCAACCAAAACTCAAGCGTCAAATTACTAATTTTCCCTTCTGTAACACTTTCAGATAATCAAAATCTATTTGAGTACGTAACCTCCATGAAGATACAAGCTGAATGACACCCATATTGCTATATTTATTTTCGGCTCAAAAGATCAGATTAAAAATTCCACCCCGAGCTCTGGAGCCGAGTTTGAAATTTTTCTTTCAGATTATGTTTACCTATATTAAAACAAATCAGATCGCATAGTGCACTTCTCTTTGTCCCATTTCCTTAATATTATCACCAGGAGGAATCTCAGTACTTCACCACCCCTATTTTCTAGATTGTGGTGGCTTGACCCGACTAATCCCAGGTTTGTCGAATTTCCCTTTTGGGTCTTGCAGTAGTTACTCATGGCCTATGCGTTTGGTGCGTTTTCGATTTTCATAGAACTTCCTTTAGTGGGTACATAAATATTTGGGAGATCCTTGATGGAATTTAGACCATCACTGTTTTAGCCAGTCCGCTGCAATGATTCATTTCCCAGCGCGACAGGATTGAAAATCAGTTTAAGGGCCAGAACGATAGTTTTCTGGCTCATTTTTCACTTTTGCACTCAAATTTTTTTAGCAAATCCTCTCAACTCCTCTGTAGTTTTTGCTCAATTTCTCAGGTAATCTTTCTCCTCATGACTTCCTTTACTTCTTTGTTGTTGAATGCTTGCAATTTCGTGCCTGTTTGCTTAGGATTTGGGTAGTTATAGGGATGATGAGGGTAGGTTTCCTTTTTAACTCATAGACTAGTTTCTTTCTAAGCATGCTACTTGAATTTACATTCTCGAGTATTTCTAATTGTTCTCTGTGTGTTTCTGGCTGGTTTCATGTAGTCTTGGCATGCGAAATGGTGGAGTTTGGAGTAGGGTGGTGATTTGTCTTCTTCGAGCCTTTTGGGATTGAATCCGAACCCTATCAAGATGGAAAATGGTTGGTAGGATACAGGTTAGTGTGCTCTTTATCGGATTTGTAGTTTATTTGGAAGAAAACGGAGGTTAAAATTTCAACCTTCATTATTCGGGGTCTAAGGTCTGTTGGGGACGATAATGTTCACTCCTAATGTGTTGTGAGTTTACAGCACTTTTGACACTTAAAACTAGAAAAATAGCATAGACTTAGGTATGTTTATATGGATATAAGGTATTTTTACTTTATTTTCAGGAAAAATAGGTATTGGAGAAAAAATGTGCAAAAGTTGCAGAAAAGTGTAGAAAAGCATAAAAGTACTTATCTCAGTACGAGCGACACTAAGATTGTACGAGTCGTACTGAGACTCGTGGAAAAGCTCAGAAGGCTGGAACAAGCTAAATTCCAAGTACGACTCTCAGTAAGAGCCGTAACAAGCTAGTACGAGTCGTAACTGGAGTCATGAAATATTTCAGAGAAAGTTGAACAGGTGAAGTCTCCTGATACGGGTAGTACCTAAGAATCATAGCATCTACCTATGACCCGTACGAGGAGCCGTGGAAAGCTTAAGTGATTTTAAAGACTTGCAGTTCTCATGATATGACAAGCTATTACGAGTCGTAGGATCAAGGTACGAGGTGTACCAAGACACCCATAGAAATCTTCAAAAGATGTCAAAGTTCTCAGAGCCAAACCACGACTGGATTTTATGACTCATGGGATCATGTTACAAGTCGTATAAACGCCAACACTTAGCCAATTTTGCAGAAGTCAAGGAATGTACGAGAGCAAGGCACGACCCATACAATCCTGTTACGGGTCGTATGATGAGTCGTAGGATGTGTCGGCGCCAAATTTAGTTATTTCCCTATTAACTTAGGAAAAGAATTTTATTGTCTGTATAAATACTTCTTATGTTTATTTTAGTAGAGGGGAGGTCAGAATTAGTTAGTTGTCAATTATTATCAAGTTTGTAATTAGTTTTTAACAACATTGGAGAGCAATTCTTGAGAATCAAAACCTTGGATTTCTCAAGTGTTCTTGAGTTTGTTCATCATATTTTCTTGCAATATTCAGTAGGTTTTCTTTCAATCATCATTGTAAGTATTTAATTATGTATTTGTCAATGGATATTAATCACAATCTTACAATCATGAGAGGCTAAAACCTCCACAATTAGGGTTGTGGGATCCATGGTGGATTAACGAACTAGGGTTACATAAAGCGATTCAAAACCAATGCTAAACACTTGTATTATATTCTCTTCGTCTTTAATGTTTCTTAATGAAGCGCAATGTTAAGGCATGCCCTAATTCTTTACTTTCTTGAACCTAGAGAAGTAGAGATTAGGAAGAGAGAATTACAACAAAGCCTTAATTTTTGTGATCATTGTATAACTTGAGCTGCAATCACAGGATAGTTAACTTGGAACAAATTGATAACAGTTAACTTGAAATCACTCATGAGACCTAACTCGGTGATTGAGTATAGTCATCCAATAAGGACGAACCAGTCATTTGGATGAACCCTAGTTATTAGTTCCACAAGTACGCATTGGGACTGATCACGAGTGTAAACTTGAAGTAGTTATGAACCCATGTGAAACACTTACCCTAGTTAATTGCAAATCTTGATTAACAACACTTGATTTTTATGTTTATGTTACAATTGTTTTCTATAAAGCCCCCAATTTAGAGATAACACACTGAAAAGCTTAAATATTCGCATTAGTCTAGTTCTTATCATATTCCTTATGGGTTCGACCCCAACCTCTTTGTTGGGTTCTTTATTGAAAACATCTTCTTCATACTTTAGCAAGAGTGTGAGTTTGAGCATTATCAAAAAGTGGCATCGTTGTCCGGGAATACAGCTAAGATTACATTAATTGCTTGTGTTTAACTTTTAATTGTTTTTTCCTCATTTATGTTTTCTTTTTGTTTTTGACATCCAAATATTGTCTCTTGGTGAATGCCAAGTACTCGATGGAGTGGAAATTCCCTGGTTCTTTTGGATCTTGAAATCTAAAGAACACTGCGAAGAATGGAGAACCAAGAGCAAAGAGATGCCCGTCTTGCTAAAAAAGCTAGGCAAGCTGAGCTAGCTCGACAAGCTGCATCCTAGAAAAGATCTATTGAGACTCCCTCCACGGTCTCTTGAATATCTCTACATACTTGTTCAGGAAGCTGATGATGCTCAGGATGAAGTTGTGAATGTTGGTTACCATGGAAGGGGCAACAGAGGCCAGAGATATTCCCCTCAATTCTTTGATGAGGATGACCTGGATATTGATGAAGTCGGGTCTACTGAAGCTATCATATCATTACCTTTTCCTGCTGGGCAAAGTTTGACATCACTAGCACCATGATACAGTTATTGAATATGAAAGGGGTGTTTAATGGTCATGCAGCTGATAATGCCAACCTGCACTTAATGAACTTCGTCGAAATATACAAGGCGTACAGGTTGCCTAGAGTCAGTCAGGATGCAATAAGGCTGAGACTCTTCCCATTCTCTCTATCTGGGGAGGCCACTTTATGGTTATTGAAGTTGCGCAATGACTCCATTACCAACTGGAGGGAGCTCAAACAAGCTTTTCTAGAGATATTCTTCTCACCCTCCAGGATGCTACAACTTAAGGATGAGATCTACAATTTTCGACAACTAAAAATGAAGGCACTTCATGAAACCTAGTTGAGATTTAAGAAGAAGTTAACCAAGTGCCCAAACCACAAAATTCCCAATGACAGTTTATTGGAGATATTCTATAGGTCATTGAATAATAGTACTAAAGTTGTGCCAGATACTGTGGTGGGAGGAGCACTGATGAGTCACACTTGGGAGCAAGCTAACACTATCCTTGACAGAGTGACTAAGACCAAAAGAGCATGGCACACCGGGGAAGCGGAAGCAGCTGCTAGTACATATGCTATTGGTATGACTGCATACCAATGAAAGAAGGAGGAGGAACACGATCAAGAATTGGCCTACATGTATATATTGCTGCACCTGCGCACAAAACGTATCATGGGCACTAGGGCCAGGAAAGTTAATGTAGTGGGAACACAGGGACAGGAACCGGGGCCAAAGCATTCAGATTCCAAGGAGGAGGCAAACTCTTGGACAATCAGGTGGCGAGTTTTCAGGCCAACGACAAAGGGTCTAAACAGGACACTCAGTGCCAAGGTTCCAAAAATCAAGGTCGAAACTAATACCGAGACAACTACAACCAAAATGGGTATAAAGACAGAAGCCAAGGTCGTGAGTAAGAGGGAGAATGGAGAAGGAATGATGGTTACCGCAACGATCAAGCAGAATTATACGTGCCTCCTAATGCACGTAAGGGGGAGGCTGGATAGTCAAAATTGGAGAGCATGATGGTTGAGATACTCAAAAATGTGAGATCCATGGAGGAGTAGCTAAAAGACATTCGTGGAGATATATCTTACATGAGCCAGAGAGTTGAGTCACATGCCACGGCCATCAAGCAAATAGAATAGTAGCTTGGTCAACTGTCGGCATCCCTAAACCTAGGTAAAAGGGAACACTACTTAGCAACACAGTCCGAAATCTAAAGAATGAGAATCATCGTATGACTGTGATGACTAGGAATGGAAATACCATGGTTGATCCCTCTCTGCCGGTTGTAGTTAAAATGCAAAGGAAGAAAGAGAGCGTTATTGATGATGACGACGTCGTTGCTGAGCAAGAGCTTAAGGAAGAGGCCAAGTTGACTAAGACTCCAGTTGTTGAAAAGGAGCATGAAGTTTAACAAAGAAAGAAACAAGGGGCCACAAAGATATATAAGGCTATCCCACGACCACCACCACAGGTTCCTCAAAGAATGAAGAAGAAGGTGGAAGATGGTAAGTTTCAGAAATTTCTGTCCATGCTTAAACAATTGTCTATAAACATACCACTGGTCGAGGCATTGGAGTAGATGCTTGGATACACCAAGTCTATGAAGGACCTTGTTACCAAAAAAAGGTCAGTGAGCTATAAGACCACCATAGCCTTACGGGTCCTTGCCAAAAAGAAGGAGGATCCAAGTGCCTTCACCATTCCATGTACTATTGATGATGTTGAGTTTGCGAAGGCACTCTGCAACTTAGGAGCAAGCATCAATCTGATGTCATTAGCTGTGTTTAAGTAGTTGGGCTTTGGAGCCCCCATACTGACTACTATGTGGCTACTGATGGCCGATCAAACTGTGAAGAAGCCTGTGGGAATCCTGTTTGATGTGCTTGTCAAGGTGGAAAAATTTATATCCCCAGCGGACTTCACGATTCTTGATTGTGAGGTTGACTTTGAGGTCTCCATCATTTTAGGGCGACCATTCCTTACCACTAGGAGGTGGTTCGGTGAATTCTGAGTAACTAAACCACTTACGTTGTGCCGCGACATTGAATCAAGTTTTTCTTGGGAGGAAACCCAAGTTTATTGACTTATGTGTGCTCAGTGTGCAGGTGAAACAAAAATAGGTTGCAGAAAAATTGCAGTGCAGACTGGTACTACGAGTCTCAGTATCACTCGTAAGAGCTTTGTACGGGCCGTGGTATGAGTCATGGTGAGAAGTAGATATATGGACTAATGCATGAGTTCATGGTACAGTTGGTCCTACAACTCGTAAATCCATTGTACAGGTTGTAGTACTCACTGTAGTTATGAACTATGATAAGTATGGAACTCCATTTCAGAGTGACCTACGAATTATGGTATGGTTCGTACCTTCGTGGTACGAGTCGTATGATGTTCTCGTAGGTCCATAGGTAAGTTTTCTTAAACCTCTACTATGAGTCCTACGTATAGGTCCTTCCTAAAACTCATGCTACGAGTCGTGACAGGCAAATTACTTAAGTCGACCCGACTCGACCCAAATTTTTTTTAAAATTTGCCCTAAAGTATTTAAGCTCCAAATCACTCAGACTCTTCTCCCACGCATTCAAAACTTGAACTCACCAGCACTTACCATGACTCCCTCACACCCGTAACTCAAGAACAAAGATCCATTGAGCGAAATTTGTGCCCGATTAACATTTCCCAAATCGAGTTCCAGCCCTAGTCACTGACACATGCACAAAGTGAGCAAGATATTGCAAAAATCAAGTGATTATGCTTTGTAATCAGGTAAAACAACCTTCGTGTCTATGTAAACTTGTTTAAACAACTAGGAGTCCTCAAAAAGCATGAAAATAGATATAATGATCAGTAATGTGCAAAATGATTGTGTTGACTGGCTAGGTTTCGAGCATGCTTAGAATTGAATTTAAACTGCTATGAACTGAGTTACAGGTTGTGAATCAAAAAGGGAGACTAGGTGGTTCTAAAAATGTGAAAAATGCATACCTCGAATTGAGAAATTCTGAGTACCCAAAACAAATTGAATTTACCTGCAAGACTAACATGAACAAAGGCAAGGACAGGTTTCACAAGCCTTTCTATGACTCGTGGTTTCACACTACGACTCGTAGGATGGCTCATTGGGACTGTCCCAGGCCAAATGTATGAAAATTAATTGGTACGGAACCTGGTACGACCCGTAGTATCCTACTACAAGTCGTACCTAGCAATCATACCAAGAGTCTGAAAAGGGAAAGTCCAAAGGCAACAATACGATCCTTACTATGACTCATGGAATCGACTTACTGGTCGTACCATGAGTCGTAAAAAAATACAAAATAATTATTTTTAAGGGGAAACCTCATAAGACTCGTGGTACCTTCTTGGTACGAATCGTACCTTCATGGTATGAGTCGTACCTCAGAGTCTTGACTGTGACCTGAGATGTTATGAGTCTCAATACAGATTGTACCTTCTAGGTGTGACTCATACTATAGACCCGTGAAAAAATTCAGAGGATAGTCTATGTTGTTTTCTTTTTCTCAGATATGAAGTTCTAATCCTTTTTATCCACAGGTAAAATGACTTTGAAGAAGAAAGAAACCAAATCTGCCAAAGACAAAACCGCGAAGGCAGAGATAGCTACTCGGAGGGCATTGAGAGATAAGCCCTCTGACTCTAAACATGCAGACACCTCTCCTAGTGGTTCGATGGAAGAATATAAGGTCGATATATTTGACACTGATAGGACCCAAACCACTTGGGAAAAAGCTAAAGCCCAGGCTGAGGCGGCCACTACCACATTTGTTGATGCTCCCCAGTCTGAGGAGGGAGCTGAGAATGAGTTCAAGAGTCCGGTAACGACTCTAATGATGATGAGGGGTCAGAGGAGGCCTAACCCAACGAGAAAGATAGTGAGCCCAAATCCGACGATGAGGCAGCCAATGCTGAGGAAGAGCAGACTCTGCCTAGAGAGAACCGCACTATATGGTGGAGAGTACCCGGGGAGCAAGAGATCTATGAGCAGTGTATCTCTCTCACCGCCAAGAACCATCCTAGGCGTAGTATTCAAGAAGATCCACGGATACTCAGTAATGCACTGAATGAGGTAGAGGAGATGAAGTGAATATTCAGCTATTACGGGTTTGAATGGATGGCTAGAACCCCTGATCGATACACTTCAGAGATCGTTCGGGAGTTCTATGCCAATTATTTGGCGACCATGGACAGAAAGAAAAGGAGGGGCAGAAAGTAAAGGATCATCCCAAGTTGGAGAGCGTAATGGTGCGAGGCCATACTATTGACATATCCGAGCGTACTATTACTCGGATATTATATGGACCTTAGTTCATACCACCACACACTACATCGGAGTTTGACTACCGGGTGGATGCCATGAAAAAGATCAAGTAGTTAGGCATTAAAGAGAGGAAGAGTTGGATTAAGTGGTTATCTGGGGTCATTGCTGAAGATAAGGAGGAGGCAAAATGGGTGACTAGTGGAAAACAGGTCACTAAGAACTCACTAAATTTCATAGAAAAGGTCTGTTGGACGCTAGTTTGCCACAGGTTGGCACCGACCGTGAATGATAATACCCTCAGTACAGACAAAGCAGCATAGGTGGCGTGTATCATGTCACGGTATGCCCTCAATATTTTGAGGGTTATCGCGGAGGAGATCCGGATCGATTTATGGGATTGAGCACTACCATCCCATTCCTGAGTCTCGTGTTTAGACTATTTATAGAGGCAGGTCTCAAGGTGCGTCCTAGTGAGGAGCAGTTGATTGGAGGACAGCGGACAACAAACATTAGGTTGATCCGGGATGAAATGAGCCTGGTAAGCCAAGCACGACTCTCTACTGCAGTCCCAGTACCATGAGCAGGTTAATTCCCTCACCTTACAAGAGTAGGATGAGACACTAGCTACAGATGCCAGTTATTCAAAGATAGCTCCTAGCACCTCCCTGCACCACCTATGACCTTCCGAGCCAGACCCCAGTAAGATACATTTTCGTGCCTCAGAAATTTCTCCAAAAGATGGCAAAGAGACTAACCGTGACGGAGAGAAAGGTGCAGTCTATAATGGAGAATGTGAAGCCTTGGGTGAAGGCTGAGATTGAGGCAGTTGCATAGGTCTTACATTCCAAACTTGACAGTCTTGAGAGCCGCTTAAATGAGTGCATGGCAGAGCAGAGTGACATTGGTAGCCTCCGAGGAGCTCGGGGCTCTTCGGAGGCAAGTGACCGAGCTACCATCTCGACAGCCAGCAATTCTAGCAGCCCCCACTCTTTTGACCTCGATATCAGGATAGATGATGAGATTGATTTGGAGGCATATTGGAAGACGATCGGAGCAGAGGGAGGAAGAGGAAAAAAGAGGGTGCCAGAGGATGTTGGAGACGAGAATCTAAAGAAGAAGAGAAAGAAAGAAAAGAAAGAAGCAAGAGGGAAAGATTGGAGCGTCAGCAGATTCACAACGAGCATAGGTTGAAGCTGCTTGAGAGAGCAAGAGAAGCGGGTAGCTCCACCAATGCTGAATGTCGAGTGATGTGCTGTGAGTTTATAGCACTTTCGACTCTTAAAACTGAGAAATTAGCATGGACTTAGGTATGTTTATATGGATATGAAGTACTTTTACTTTGTTTTCAGAAAAAATAGGTGTTGGAGCAAAAATGTGCAAAAGATGCACAAAAGTGCAGAAAATCAGCCAAATACAAGTCTCAGTACGAGCGGTACCTTGATTGTACGAGTCGTACTGAGAATCGTGGTGAAAATCAGAAGGCTGGAATAATCAATACAAGAAATTACTAGAGTCGTGAAAATCTTCAGAGAAATTTGCACAAGGAAGTCTCTTGGTATGGGTGGAACCCACGAATCATAGCAACCACTACGACCCTGTCATGACCCGAACATAGACCCGGATCAAGACGCTGGACAAGGAACCCCAAGGAAATTCAAGTCAAACCATGTCATGAACATAACATCTAACTTAATCATAAAAGCGGAAGATCAACATGATAAACTTAGCGGAAGTCTGAAATAAGCATACATCAAAAAAACACATGAATCTGAAGCTGATTACATTCTATGTCTGAAAAGCCTTCAATTCTGATGAGTTGATGGGACAAGACCCCAACTAACTCTCTAAGTCTGAAACTAAATACATAAAGAAGCTAATAAAGCACGGTCCTGGGGAGATGAGGATGCACTAACAGATGTAGTGTGCTAACTCTGAAAGGCTGGCTAAGGACGAGGCTGAGTCTGAGGATCAGAGCCTGTATCATAAAACGATACAACATAGAGTATGCGGTCAGTACATGAAATGTACCGAGTATGCAAGGTAAGTAAAACCGCTTAAATAAGTAAAATCATTTAAAACATGCATAATATAAAACATAATCAAAACAAGAATCTGAGAGTAGCGCTCGCATTCTATTTTTCTGAAATCATAATCTGAACATTACATAACATCATAACTGAATGAAATGACCCAAAGATGAAATCTGATAATCATAAATAAAACGAAACATTGGGTCAAACCTGCTTTAGAACATATATATATATATATATATATATATATATATATATATATATATATATATATATATATGATAAACATGCATAACTGAAATCATGAGGAACAATGGGAGACTCGCCTTATAACCGACATTACCACGTTAGAGCTTACGTGGTCCCGACTATTACACTCAAGGGGGTAGAGTCGTCTAAAGCTTTGCTAGTACTAAAGACGCTACCATGATATTGATTTCAAGCTCGAGGCCCGTTCGGGGTAGGGGATAGCTCACAAGGGAGGCCCCAAAGTATATATGATATGTATAAATCTATGTTGGCGCATAGTTCTGAGGCATAGGGTCGTCTGCCCCTTAGCCTACTCGGTGTTAGACACTACTACCAAAAACATGCATATGCTCTCCATCTTTTTTCAACAAAGCTTACCAACCGTCTAATGACGAAGCTTAACAATCAAATACATATCAAATCTGAAATCATATATGAGGAGCTTTTGCTCAAACCATACCACAAGTTGAATATAAATGGGAGTCTTAACTCCAAAACCATGCGGTAAGATTAATTTGGGAAATCATAAATCATACTTGAACATATCGGCATTGCCCAATACTTTAACATATTTGAAAATACTTAATTCACTTGAAAATAAGATTATAAATATGGGTAACTTGAAAACATGTTTCATCAATAATATCTCATCATACTTGAACATTCATCATAAATCTCAACTTTCATGAACTTCTCATAAATGGGCATTTTAGTTTATAAAGCTTGAAACATGATTATAATTGAAAACAATGTAAAACTTGCCCATGAATCATAATTCAATATTAGAAACGTATTTAGATCATACCCATGTAGAAAATTTAGGAATTTCATGCATCGAGTTAAAACCCCATAGAATCAACATACGAACTTTCATGATTTAGAGAGGGATTGGGCATGGGTGTTAACGAATTCATCCATTCATAACCCTATATACATGATAGGATCTGATTCTATCACTCCCTAGATTGCCCAATCAAGGATTGAGGAAACACTTGAAGGAATTAAGCTTGACCACTTCTCTAGCTCTCTAACTTTGCATGCATGAGTAAGAATGGCCTAAAATGAACTTACCCCTCTTAAAACTCATCATTCATAGCTTAAAATGATGTATTTTGGGCCTTAGGATTATAGGAATTATGGAAAAGCCCTTATTAAATGACGTGCCCTCATTCGCACGTCCGCAAGTGCACGGGTCGTGCAAGTAATATAGTGGATCTTTTTAAGAACCGGAATGTCGAACCCATAGGGACTGGACCCATTCCTCTAACTATCCATTTCAAGTGTGATCTTAACTTTCGCAAGTGTCGGTTATAGAAGTTTTTGAGGGAGATTTAATTAAGTTTGTTTTGGTCAATGAAATATCCTGAATTTACTCAAGGAGCAACATAGAGTTAAAACCAGATAATCATGCGATACTACGAATTGCAATGGGTTAAGCATGAAACTATCGATTGTTGTTTCACATAATTGGAATTGCATGTTCATGGTCTTTCGAGCCTCTAAACACGGCAAACTAGACTCGCTGCATCATTGTGAGGAGGATGCTAATTTCTAGTTTGCGGGCAATTAATTATGTTGTGGTTTACGGGGAAACGATTAGGGACTTTCATGCGTCTAACCATTTAACTCAACTTACCCTCACAACTACTTCTTCGAGTGGTGATGTGATAATCCTAGGTTGGCCTCTTAATAACCCCCGTTTTGTCAACCAAGCAAGGTTTTAGGTATATTTCTATCCTAATACGAAATTATATCGTGAGATACAAACATGCTCCTTACATTCTCATGTCCTGACCTAGGTAATTCTTTCTCAAGCAATTGCCCAAGCTAACGTATATATTTTCATGGTGATCAATCATAAAAACAATCAACAATCCAGAATGCAAGACGAAAACAACAATCAATAACTTAATTCCAAAACAATTTCATAAAATCACAATCATAATTCATGGCTTCAACCCTAGAGGAAGGGTTCTTGCCATTCATGTTCGTAAAACTACAACTAACTACTACTAAACTAACATACTTACATGAATTTGGTAGATGAGAAGGGAATTTGCCAAACCCTAGATGAGTTCACCCACTTCTCCCTTCACTCCTAGGTAGTTTTCCAGAATAAAATCGTGTCCAAGTGGTTTTAGGAGCTAAGGGACCTATTTATAGTAAATGGAAAACGTGCATAATTTAGCCTATCGTGGAACGGCTCCATGTCACGGAGTGTATCACGGAGCACTGCCTCCGTGACACGGAGGTAACGCAAAAGCTCTCTGGAAATTATCTCCGGAAGCCGAAACTGCCGAGTGCGACCGCGTTGGCAGCGTGTCACGCTGCTTAGGCAGCGCGTTGGCCTTGCTCTGTCACGCAGCTGGCACGGCGTGGCACGTTGCTGGCGCGCTGGTGCTGCCTGCCTGCCGCATCTGCTCCCGACTCCATTCTGCTACTTCACCAACTTATAAATTAGTTCCTCACAATCATTGAAACCTACAAAACAAGGACTAATCATGTTGGTTAGCACATATATTCACATTTATATAAAATCACATGAAAATGTATACAATTACTTAGCTAAACAAGACTAAATTAAGTTCTCAAGTGTCACTCGGGCATGCTATTTTGCCCGAGATCACTAAATTCGCAGAAAATAACTGACTGCTAGTCCCAACAAGGGACTGGACGAGTCGTCACCTTGGACTATGACTCGTGGCCTTCAGTCATCGAGTGCACTGCCATTTTTCTTCAAAGGGCCCCCACGAGAGACCTAAAGAATCGTCATTGGTGACCACGACTCGTGGTCACCTCTCGTGATCTTCAGTGTCCAAAAGTCCCTGATTCTTCTCAAACCCTAATCACGGCTGACTCAACGAGTCGTGGGGTCTGACCATGACTCGTGGTCATGCCTGTGGTGACTTCAAATCACAAATTCCAAAACTTAAGGCAAGTACATCACCACGAGTCACCTAATAAATCGTGGTCAACCCAACAGGTCCAGTAACGACCTGTTCTGTGATTTGGTGCAGAATTTTCAGTTTTCTCCGTTTCAACTCTCAGGTCTGATCTTAGAGCTTCCGGGGCATTACAATATCTCCCCCTTGGGAACATTCATCCTCAAATGTTGGAAAACATACAAAATAACAGAGAAATGCAATTATCATATTCAAATACTGATCATATAAACTGAAAATTAACGGAACTAACTCTGATTCAAACTACACAATTGAACTGAATTCATGAATCATACATCCATCCATATACATGAAAGAAACTAGGGTACATGAACTGAACACAAAACTGAGTAGGCTTTTAGGGCAAGAACTGATACCTCAAGCTGGGACTGAGCCGGTAGAGAATAAATGTGGGTATATAACCATCATATCTGCTTTGGCTTTCCACGTAGCTCCATTAACTTCCTGATTCCACCATAACGCCTTTACTGAAGCTACTTCCTTGTTCCTTTTCTTCCGAACCTGTCGATTTAGTATTTCTACTGAAACTTCCTCATAACTAAGGTTGTCCTTCACACCGACACTGTCCACCAGGACAACTAGAGCTGGGTCACCTAAACACTTATTTATGAGCGATATATGGAAGATAGGATGAACAAAACCTAACTCCGAGGGTAGCTCTAACTCATAAGTCATCTTGCCAACACATCTCAAAATCCTGTACGGGCCAACATATAGGAGACTGAGTTTTCCTTTCTTTCCGAACCTCATCACTCCCTTCATAGGAGACACATTCAGAAACACCCAATCATCAACTTCAAACACAAGTTCCCTCCTCCTCACATCTGCATAAGACTTCTTGCAACTTTGAGCTATTTTCAACCTTACCCTTATCAACTGAACTTTCTCCATAGCCTCATGGAGTGAATCCGGACCTATCAAGATAGCCTCACCAACTTCAAACCAACCAATAGGCGATCTATATCTCTGCCCATAGAGAGACTCAAACAGAGCCATCTGAATTCTATAATGGTAGCTGTTGTTGTATGCAAACTTAATGAGAGGCAAATGATCATTCCAACTACCCTTGAAATCAATAACGCAGGTTCTCACATATCCTCAAGAGTCTGAATAGTCCGCTCCGCCTGACCATCTATTTGCGGTTGAAAAGTTGTGTTAAGCTTGACTTAAGTCCCAAGCCCCTTTTGAAACAATCTCCAAAACTAAGAGGTAAACTGAGTACCTCTATTGGATATGATGGACAAGGTCAATCCATTCAACCGAACCAACTTCCGAATGTATAACTTAGCATAATCCTCCACTGAATTGGTAATTTTGACTGGAAAGAAATGAGTTGCTTTGGTCAACCTATCCACAACAACCCAAATGGAGTCATATTGTCTGCGAGTGCAAGGAAAACCTGTAATGAAGCCCATGTTGATCTCTTCCCACTTCTAAGTAGGAATGCAAACATCTTGGAGCACACCTTCGGGTCTTTGATGCTCAACCTTTTCCTGTTGATAGTTTGGACACTTAGCCATAAATTCTGCTATGTCCTTCTCATGCCATTCCACCAATAGACTTCCCATAGGTCACGGTACATCTTGGTGGAACCTAGATGTATAGAATATCTAGATCCGTGAGCCTCGTGCAATATCCAATCTCTCAAATCATTAATATCCGGAACACATAAGCAACCCTAGTATCGAAGAACACCATCTCCCCCTTTGGAGAAGACTTCTACCTTTCGATTCTAAACAACTTCCTTCAATTTCACCAAGATAGGGTCCTCGTCTTGTCTAGCTTTTACATCGGTCACCAAGGATGATTCTGACTCATTCTGAAAAATTATTCCACCATTTGTTGAGTCAACCAAACGAACTCCCAACCATGCAAGTCTATGCACATCTTTCACCATTCCTTCTTCTCCTCCTCTACATGGGACACACTCTCCATAGATATTCTACTAAGAGCGTCTGCTACTACATTGGCTTTGCCCGGGTGGTATAGGACACTCATATTATAATCCTTGAGTAGCTCCAACCACCTCCTTTGATGCAGATTGAGATCCTTCAGAGTAAACACATATTGTAGGCTCTTGTGGTCTGTAAACACATGTACGTGGACCCTGTACAAATAGTGTCTCCATATTTTCAAGGCAAATACAACTGCTTCCAATTCAAGATCATGAGTCGGGTAATTCTTTTCATGCACTTTCAGCTATCTAGAAGCATAAGCAATGACCTTTCCTTGTTGCATCAATACACATCCAAATCCGACCTTGAAGCATCACAATAAACCACAAGCCCATATGTGCCCTCAGGTAGGGTCAACACTGGTGCTGAGGTGAGTCGAGCCTTCAACTCTTGGAAGCTTTTCTCACAAGCCTACGATCATTGGAACTTTACCTTCTTCTAGGTCAATTTAGTCAACGGTGATGCAATATATGAAAACCCCTCAACAAATCTCTTATAGTACCCAACTAAGCCCAAGAAACTTCTAATATCTGAGGGATTCACGGGTCTGGCCCGATTCTTCACCGTCTCTATCTTCTGAGAGTCTACTTGCACACCCTCACTAGACACCACATGATCCAAGAACACCATGAAATTTAACCAAAACTCACATTTGATGAATTTTGCATACAATTGACGATCCTTCAAAATCTACAACACCACCCTCAAATGAGTCGCATGCTCCTCCTCACTCCGAGAGTATATAAGGATGTCATCAATGAACACGATCATGAACAAGTCTAAATATGGATTGAACACCCTGTTCATCAGATCCATAAAAGCCGCAGGAGCATTCATTAGTTCAAAATACATAACTACAAACTCATAGTGACCATACCGAGTTTTGAAAGCTATTTTTGGAATGTCACTCTCTCGAACCTTGAGCTGATGGTACCCGGATCTGAGGTTTATCTTAGAAAAGCACTTGACACCCTGAAGTTGGTCAAATAAGTCATCAATCCTGGGGAGAGGATACCTATTCTTGATGGTGACCTTGTTCAATTGTCGATAGTCAATGCATATCCAAAGGGAACCATCCTTCTTTCGGACAAATAGAACTGGCGCACCACATGGAAACTTGCTAGGTCTGATGAAACCTTTGTCTAGAAGGTCCTTCAATTGATCTTTCAACTCCTTTAGCTCGATTGGGGCCATTTTATAGGGAGGAATAGATATATGTTACGTGTCAGGTAGGAGATCAATACCATAATCGATTTCCCTCTCGGGAGGAATACCCAGTAGATCATCAAGGTCTCAGACGTAACATCCTTAACCCTAACTAGATGGTACAATCAAACTTTGAAAATCATCTTTCTAGCCTTAAGGTAAGAAATGAAATGACCTACAGGCACAACTAAACTACCCTTCCATTCTAAGACTGGTTCACCCGAAAATCGAAACTCTACTGCACGGGTTCTATAATTAATTGAGGCATAACATGCAAATACCCAATCAATGCCGAGAAAAACATCAAAATCGATCATGGATAACTCTACTAGATCTTCTGAGGTGATTTTCTGAAGGACAGAGGCTGGGCCATTTCTATACACCCGTTTAGCTATAACTGAACCACCAATAGGAGTAGAGACTGAGAAGGGTTGTGATAAGATTTCGGGACTGAATCTGAAGCTACTAGAACATAGGTCATCACTAAGGAAAAAGTATCCCCTGGATCTAACAAAGAATAAACATCAAGGTGGAAAACTCGTAACATACTAGTAACCACGTCTGGGAGTCCTCCTGCTCCTGTGGGATGCTAAGGCATAGAATCTATTTTGGCGTTGTCTGCCACCTGTGTGAGTAGATGCCCCCTGCTGGTCTGGGCGTGCGGGTGGAGCTACTGAACTGGAAGCTGGGCCTTGACCCCTATCATAACCCTGCCTAGATGCTGGGCAATCTCTAAGCATATGTCCAGGCTTTCCGCACCCGGAACAAGCACCTACCTGCCAAACACTAACCGTGTGCCCCTGACCACACCTGCCGCAAATTGGGATACTAGATTCTATGGGCCTACTGCTCTGACCCCTAGAGCCTGATGCTCATCCTCTCTAGTTGCGCCTAGGTCAGGATGGCACACTCATTGCTGAAGATGTTGGGGCTGAAGATCTCTGGTGGGACTGCCGTCGGTGTCCACTACCTAGCCTCAGCTGAGTGAACCTATAGCTGTCTGTACTAGACCTCTTGGCCTCTCTCCCCCTTAGATGCACTGCCTCCATCTACTGGGCGTACAATACTATCCGAGGAAAATCCATATCCTAATGGAGCTTGGAGGTTCTACAATCCTTGTCTAGATAGTCCGCCACCCCTTGAACAAACCTGCTCACTCGCATCCTCTAATCAACCACTAACTCTAGGGCGTACTTTGATAGATGAGTGAACTCTAGGGTATATTCCTACACTGTCATCTTTCCCTATTTTAGATTCATGAACTCGGTCGCCTTCAACTCCCTCATCTCACGAGGGAAGAACCGATCTAGAAAAGCGACGTGAAACTCCTCCCAACTGATAGGGCCTGCTCCGGCTGCCCTACTATCCTACCACAGATTAAACTAAATGTGTGCGACCCCCTTCAACAGATATAAGGCCTAATCAGCACACTCTTCCTTATTCACCCCTATGACCAGTGTGATCTTCAAGATCTCGTCAATAAACTCATGTGGATCCTCGTCCACCTTTGACCCAAGAAACTATGGTGGGTTCATCCTTAGGCCTGGATCGAAACACGGGACAAGGAACCTCGAGGGACTCCATGTCGACCCATGGCATGAACATAACATCTAACTCAATCATAAAAGCGGAAGATCAACATGATAAACTTAGCAAATGTCTGAAATAAGCATACATCAGAAAAACACACGAATCTGAAACTGATTACATTCTATGTTTGAAAAGCCTCTAATTTTGATGAGTTGACGGGACAAGACCCCAACTAACTCTCTAAGTCTGAAATTGAATACATAAAGAAGCTAATAAAGAATGGTCCTCGCGAGATGAGGACTCACCAATAGATGTGGGATGCTAGCTCTGAAAGGCTGGCTAAGGACGAGGCTGAGGCTGATTCTGAGGATCGAAGTCTGTATCATTAAATGATACAGCATAGAGTGTGCGGTCAGTACATGGAATGTATCGAGTATGCAAGGTAAGTAAAATCGCTTAAATAAGTAAAATCATTTAAAACATGCATAATATGAAATATAATCAAAACAAGAATCTAAGAGTAGGGCTCGGATGCTATTTTTCTAAAATAATGATTTGAACATAACATAAAATCATAACTAAATCGAATGACCCAAAGCTGAAATCTGATAATCATAAGTAAAAATGAACATTGGGTCAAACTTGCTTTATAAAATATATATATGTGTATATATATATATATATATATATCATGAATGATAAACATGCATAACTGAAATCATGAGGAATAATGAGAGTCTCACCTTATAACCGACATTACCACAATAGAGCTTACGTGGTCCCGACTATTACACTCAAGTGGGCAGAGCCTTCTAAAGCCTTGCCAGGGCTAAAGACACTACCGTGATATCTATATAAAGCTCGAGGTCCATTCGGTGCAGAGAATAGCTCACAAGGGAGGTCCTAAAGTATATATGATATGTATAAACCTACGTTGGCGCGTAGTTCTGAGGCATAGGATCGTTCGATCCTTAGCCTACTCGGTGCTAGACACTACTTCCAAAAATGCATATGCTCTTAATCATTTTTCAACAAAGCTTAACACCGTCTGTTGACGAAGCTTAATAATCAAATACATATCAAATCTGAAATTATATATGAGGAGCTTTTGCTCAAACCACACCACAAGCTGAACATAAATGGGAGTCTTAACTCCAGAACCATGTGGTAAGATTAATTCGGGAAATATAAATCATACTTGAGCATATGGGTACTGCCCAATACTTTAACATGTTTGAAAATACTTAATTCACTTGAAAACACGATTATAAATATGGGTAAACTTGAAAACATGCTTTTCATCAATAATATTTCATCATACTTGAACATTCATCATAAATCTCAACTTTCATGAACTTCTCATAAATGGGCATTTTAGTTTATAAAGCTTGAAACATGATTATAATTGAAAATAACATAAAACTTTCCCATGAATCATGATTCAATAGTATAAACGTATTAAGATCAATACCCATGTACAAAATTTAGGAATTTTATGCATCGAGTTAAAACCCCATAGAATCAAAGTAGGAACTTTCTGTCACACCCCGCCTTGGGGGGTATGACTGGCACCTGGTGCCCTACTAGGACCTGACCTGCTGGACTGTTAAGCCTGGGCGCATCTGGCGCCTGGCTGGCGCTAACTCACATTTCTGGAAAACAAAGGGCTATATGACGGCTATAAATATAGCCCCCGGCCCATTGGCCTATCGCTTGCTGTACCTGTCTTGGCAGCTAACCAGAAATATAGTAACTCAGGGAAACCTATACGGGCCGACAAGGCCACCATGCTGTCTAGTTATCTGCTGCTTAATCAAAAAGCACAAAAAGAAGCTACGTGACCGGCAAGGTCACCACTACTGACAACTATGGCCTCACACGACCATCACAGAAGTAAGAAAGAGTAAAGGCAACTATACAACTGCACGGCCCCACACGACCGGCTCATCTGACCACAGGGACTACATACAGACTGCAAGCCTCTAGGAATAGTAATAGAACTGATCGGGACAGGGCCCCGACCTACCCATTCTATATACAACAAAAGGAACTGAACTACACCTCTGAAATTCAGCCTCCGGATGACTGGAGCTGAATACTCAACCGCTAACAGGGAGTCACGTAGAATCACCTGCTCGTCTAGGAGTACCTGCAGGCAAGTAATGCAGCGCCCCACTGGGCGTCAGTACCACTGGTACTGAGTATGTAAAGCAACTGAAACACTATAACTGAAAATAACATCTGAAAGCAATAATATGACTGATGAAGCTGAAGTAGGAGGAATAACTTACTGTCTGATGATGTAGATCGCACATGTTCTTACTGATACCGAAGGAAGTAGGAATCATACCTGGAAGCGTATCATTCTACTACCAACCCACTCGCGTCTAATATAACATGGCATAGTATACATAGCATAACACAGCACATACAAACCTTACCCGGCCCCCATAAGCCGGGAGGTACAATCAACACAGAATCTATGCCCCTACCCCGGTCATCCCATCTCCTATAGTGGCTGTAAGCATCCTGCCGGTCCCTGGATATGCACTTGGGCTCGCTGAGCCCCTGACTATAACTGTACCTGAGTCCGAAGGACTCTAAATCAACACCCCGGGCGTACCCGCTCGACGGGGGTGTATAAGGGCCGACCAAGGCACAATATGGGGAAACTGGCATCCCATCTTCGTCCCCTGGCGGGACGGCATATCACTCCGTAGAGTGACGTATCCTCGTCCTCTGGCGGACGAGTCGATACAGCTATTAACCCTGGGCGGTCAGGGATGCTAGGTAATCCAACCCCAATCAATACAATGGTCTCGACTAATCATGCTGTCTGTGTATCTCATAAGCCAAAACTAATAGGCGTAAGGTATTATATAAATCATGTACTAGGCTAATAATAGCAATTTGTAGGTGTCTGATACATGCTGAGACAGGTAAGTATAAGTATGAATATAGTTCCCTGTCTAACTGTACTGGGGCAAAGGCTATACAAGCGGGTGTTTCTGCTGAAGGCTATGCTGTTCACTAGGTTTCTGTATTAACATGATTTCCTATTTCTAACATGCTTTCTAAACCATATACAGTTACTATTCTATATCTGGAATGCTTTACTGATGTTGTACTACCTTGCGAGGTTTCAGCTAAACACAACAATATCTTGGCAGGCACATTATATCACATACTGAATATACGGCCAATCTTAATCATTTATATTCGAATCTATATCGTACGGATGGGTATCGTACACGTTACGGCCCAAAACTGCTCATATTGCACCAATATGCAAAATAACACGATAATCGATTTCTAAACATGCAACTGGTCTGTAAATTACTATACTGCTTCGATGTTACTCAACTTGCCGAGGAAACTTAACTTTACATACCTTATCTTTGAATATTCGTCCGTCGGACGAGGCTCGGCCGGTACTTCTACTGTTTTCTCCCAACTGCATTCATAAATACGTCAACCAATACTAAATACAACGTTATTTCAAAAGGCAACGTCACTTTCGATATAGTTTATAGCCTAAACTTAGGCTTATCGAAAGACGGTCGGAAACTCGCTATTTTTCAGCGGCCCAGAAGGGAGAAATATTTACTTCTCAGCTAGGAACACATAGACATAAATTTGGAGCAATTCTACTTACTTTAGTTCGGCGGCTCGCCGATTCGTCGGCCGTATTTCGTGAAACTAACTCCGTAGAAATGCTCTCTGCTACTAAATACTAGGATATCTAGGATTAATTTGGGTTTGGGCAGCGTTTGGCAGCGTAATCGGACGAAAATATTTAATTTTCCTCGTCTTTCTCGGCTTCACTGCGTTTTCTGGAAATCTGTTAAGTGTGAAATGATTTTTAACCCGAAGTGGGGGCTTTATATACTTGGACCTGGACAAGGGCAACGTGGCACAGAGCCATCGCGGAGGCCTCCCCTCCGTGACACGCTGCCATCGCGGAGGGGCTCTGCCTCGGCTCCTCCTGCGATGGTTCGACAGGTTTCTCGTCCGATCTTTACCCGGGCCTTTCCCTAGCACGTATGGCTTTCAAATATGCTTAACCAATGTGCGAGTAGGTCGTCTAAGTGCCGGGAATTCTACGGGGTATAACATTCTCCCCCCCTTAGGAACATTCGTCCTCGAATGTATACTGCTATCTAGAGGACTGTTTACTTTACTTTCTGGGAAAATTTTGGCAGAGTTTCCCCTGTAACATGGACTATTGCAAAAACCTGAAATGCAGAAAAGTCCAACACAGGCACTGCACACAATGTTCTACAATCCACTAGACAACTAAGTATTACTTCTCTCTTTATCATTTACAACATACATATCATAAAGTACTGTATAAGCAATGATACGGACATACCTGTCATCTGACTAGACCTGAAATAAGTGAGGGTATCTGATTTTCATGTCTTCTTCAGCCTCCCACGTCATTTCTTCCCGATTTCTGTTACGCCACAATACCTTGACAGATGCAACATCTTTAGTTCTCAACCTGCGAATCTGTCTGTCTAAGATAGCTACGGGAACCTCTTCGTAGGCTAACTCCTCTGTGACCTGAAGATCCTGGACTGGAACTACTGTAGAAGGGTCCCCTACGAACTTTCTTAACATGGAAACGTGGAATACTGGATGAACAGATGCTAATTCTGGAGGCAAGTTTAACTCATATGCCACGCGGCCTATTCTTCGCCGAATTTGGTACGGCCCAATGAATCTTGGGCTAAGCTTGCCTTTCTTGCCAAACCTCATTACCCCTTTCATCGGGGACACTTTCAGATATACCCAGTCGTTTACCGAAAATTCTAGATTTCTGCGCCGTCTATCTGCGTATGACTTCTGACGACTCTGAGCGGTCAGTAAACGTTCCCGGATAAGCTTTATCTTTTCTTCGGACTGCCGAACGATATCTGGGCCAACTAATGCTGATTCTCGTACCTCAAACCAGCCCACCGGCGATCTACACTTTCGCCCGTATAATGCCTCGAAAGGCGCCATCTGGATAGCTGAATGGTAGCTGTTATTATAAGAAAATTTGATTAACGAAAGATGTTCATCCCAGCTACCCCCAAAATCTAACACACACGCTCGTAGCATATCTTCGAGCGTCTGAATTGTACGTTCAGCTTGCCCGTCTGTCTGAGGATGGAATGCTGTGCTCAAATTAATCTGCGTCCCCAGACCTTTCTGAAATGACTACCAGAATCTAGCTGTAAACTGTGCCCCTCTGTCTGAAATGATAGATGCCGGCACTCCATGTAACCTAACTACTTCTCTGATATATAATTCGGCATAATCCTAAGTTGAGAAGGTAGCCCTCACTGGCAGGAAATGAGCTGATTTTGTCAACCTATCAACTATTACCCAAATGGAATCATTTCTGCGTCTAGTACGGGGTAACCCTGTTACAAAATCCATGTTTATTGCTTCCCATTTCCACATAGGTACCGTTATCTCTTGCGTCAAACCGCCCGATTTCTGGTGCTCGGCTTTTACCTGCTGACAATTAGAACATCTAGACACAAATTCAGCTATCTCAGCTTTCATACCTGGCCACCAATAGATGTCTCTGATATCGTGGTACATTTTCGTCGCCCCTGGATGAAGGGAATAGCGAGCGTAGTGTACCTCGTGCATGATCTGCCCACGAAGTCCTGAGACATTCGGGACACAGAGGCGGCCCTTACAACGTAGCACATCATCCCCGGCTATCTGAAAATCTAGCTCCTTACCTTTCTGAATTCTATCTCTGAGCTGGACTAAATCGGGATCCTCGTACTATCGTTCTTTTACCTCTGCAACCAATGATGACACTGCAGAATTCTGAATTACGGCCCCATTATTTTCTGTTTCCATTACTCGAACGGCTAGCCCAGCTAACTGATGAATTTCTTTAACTAACTTCTGCTTCTCAGGTCGCAAATACGCTAAACTCCCCATTGACTTACGGCTCAGGGCATCTGCTACAACATTAGCTTTTCCGGGGTGGTATAGAATATTCACATCATAGTCTTTTAACAACTCCAACCAGCGGCGTTGCCGCAGATTCAACTCTCTCTGAGTGAAAATGTACTGTAGGCTCTTATGATCTGTATAAATATCAACATGAACTCCGTACAGATAATGCCTCCACATCTTCAAGGCATGAATTACTGCGGCCAACTCTAGATCATGGGTGGGGTAATTCTTCTCATGTTTCCTCAGCTGCCTGGAAGCATATGCAATTACTCTACCATGCTGCATCAACACACATCCCAATCCGACACCTGACGCGTCGCAATAGATTGAATAACCTTCTGTGCCTTTCGGCAGTGCTAATACGGGAGCGGAGGTCAATCTATCTTTCAGTTCCTGGAAACTCTGCTCACATGCCTCCGTCCACTGAAACTTTGCTGCTTTTTGTGTCAATTTAGTCAAAGGTGCTGCAATGGTTGAGAATCCCTCAACGAATCTCCGATAATACCCTGCTAACCCCAGAAAGCTACGAACTTCAGTCGGGGTGGTAGGCCTAGGCCATGACTTAACTGCTTCTATCTTCTGTTTGTCTACCTGTATACCAGTATCTGAGACAATATGCCCTAAAAAGGCTACTGAGTTAAGCCAGAATTCACACTTAGAAAATTTTGCGTACAACTGGCGGTCCCTGAGAATCTGGAGCACTGTCCGCAAATGAGTTCGGTGATCTGCTTCGGAGCGAGAATACACCAGAATATCATCAATGAATACTATCACGAACAAGTCCAGGAAGGGTCTGAAAATACTGTTCATCAGGTCCATAAAAACTGCTGGGGCATTTGTTAGTCCAAAGGACATAACCAAAAATTCAAAATGTCCATATCGGGTCCTGAATGCTGTCTTAGGGATGTCCCTCTCACGTACTCGGACCTGGTGATATCCGGACCGCAAGTCAATCTTAGAAAAGTATCTGGCTCCCTGTAACTGATCAAATAAGTCATCAATCATGGGAAGCGGATACTTGTTCTTTACTGTAACTTTGTTTAACTGCCGATAATCTATGCACATTCGGAGCGAGCCATCTTTCTTTCTCACGAACAAGACTGGCGCACCCCACGGGGAAGTACTCGGCCTGATAAAACCTTTATCTAATAAATCTTTCAACTGCTCCTTTAATTCTCTGAGTTCTGCAGGAGCCATACGATAAGGAGGTATTGATATTGGTTGAGTGCCTGGTAGCAAGTCAATAGCAAAGTCTATTTCCCTTTCTGGGGGAATACCAGGTAACTCATCAGGAAATACATCTGGGAATTCATTTACCACTGGGATAGACTGGAGTGTCAGAGATTCTGCTTGGACATCCTGAACTCTGACAAGATGGTAAATACATCCCTTAGATATCAACTTTCTCGCCCGAAGGTAGGAAATAAACCTACCTTTTGGCGTCACGGTGCTGCCCTTCCATTCCCGTACTGCCTCCCCCGGGAAGTGGAATCGGACCGTTTTGGTCCAACATTCAACATTAGCAAAACATGGTACTAACCAGTCCATACCCATTATGGCATCGAAATCTATCATCTCTAACTCGACCAGATCTACTGTGGTCTGACGATCAGCAACCTCTACTGTACACCCGCGGTAAATTCGGCTAGCTGTGATAGAGTCACCGACGGGCGTAGATACTAAGAAGGGCTGCTGTAATGATTCTGGTACAATACTAAACTTCCGTGCCACAAATGGAGTAATATAGGACAAAGTAGACCCTGGATCAATTAGCACATAAGCAGGGTGTGAGCAGATAGTTAGCATACCTGTCACAACATCAGGCGATGCCTCTGAATCTTGCCTCCCTGGTAAGGCATATGTGCGGCTTGGACCCGCACCTGTACTGGAGGCCCCTGATCTGCCTCGACCCCTGCCTGCTGAAACTGGGGGCCTGCGCCCAGTCGAGGATGCTGTAGCTCGTGATCCTGTTGATGCCCTATCCTGTCTGTCCCGGTCCTCACGACCTCTGGCTGGGCAATCTCTCATCAAATGGCCTTCTTGGCCATAATTATAACATGCGGTGGAACCATACCTGCATGCTCCAGAATGGTGTCGACTGCATATAGGACAAAGTGGTAGGGTATACCTACTCTGCTCCGCCCTCCTCTGTGACGGTGAGTCTGCCGTTTGCGAACCTCTACCAGCCTCTGACTGCCCCCTGCGGCTGAATCTACCTCCCTGTGACTGTGGTGGAGGCGGGGGCCTGGGCGGCCTGTCTGACAATCGTGGCCTGGGTCCTCCCCGAGCCTCTCTTTGTAACTCAGCTGGTCTATCCCAGCGACGCTGCTCCTGATTAACCCTTCTGATTTCCCGATGTCGCTGTCTGATGCCCTCAATATTCTGGGCAAATGCCTGGATTCGGGAAATATCCATATCCTCTCGCAGTGTGGCCGTGATACAAGTCTCGACATACTCTGGGTTCAACCCCATAATAAAACGGTGCACTCTGGATGCCATGGTATCCACGAAAGCCGGTGCATATCGAGCCAAGGAGTCAAACCGCAAGGAATATTCCCGAACACTCATGGCCCCCTGTTCCAGATGTAGGAACTGGTCTACCCGGGCCTGTCGAATCTCCCGCGGCAAATAATGATCCAGAAAGGCTCCTGAAAAGCTGGACCAGGTAGGAGGGGGAACATCTCTCCCTCGGGACCTCTCCCAGCTTTCATACCATAACACCGCAATATCTCGCAACCGAAATGCGGCCAATTCAACTGACTCAGTAGGTGTAGCATGCATAACCCTGAAGATTCTCTGCATCTGATCCAGAAAATCCTGGGGGTCCTCGGTGCGGTCCGTGCCTGTAAACTGTGGGGGATTCAAGGCTAAGAACTCTCGGACCCTTGAACTACCGGGCCCTCCTGATGCTTCTGCAACTGTGGATGGCATTTGCTGCCGCTGAGCAGCCATCACCTGTGCTATCATAACTACAGCACTCCTAACTTCCTGATCGGAAGGCATCAGTATAGGGACTGCTGAAGATACTGTCGCTCCAAACGGCTCCTGACGTGGTGGAGACTGCTGAGGAGGCTGAGATGAAGCCTCTGTAGGGCCCTCTGATCGGGCTGTCTCCAAATGAGGGGGGCATCCTGCTGATGCCTTCCCCTGCTGCAATGTCTAAGCTCCGACCTGTGACGGGATGGCGCTGGTCTGACATTATCTGTAGCCAAAGAATATGATAAGAATTTAGGAATTCAACCCTATACTGTACCGCTCTATGGCACGACTGAATCAGAATAAAAGACAACCATCCTATCATGCCTTGCAGCCTCCTACCCATAGTATGTGGTGCACAACACATCCATGGACAGGACTCTACTTAGCACGGCTTGCAGACTCCCTGGGATACGACCTGCTCTGATACCAAGTTTGTCACACCCCGCCTTGGGGGGTATGACTGGCACTTGGTGCCCTACTAGGACCTGACCTGCTGGACTGTTAAGCCTGGGCGCATCTGGCGCCTGGCTAGCGCTAACTCACATTTCTGGAAAACAAAGGGCTATATGACGGCTGCAAATATAGCCCCCGGCCCATTGGCCTATCGCCTGCTGTACCTGTCTTGGCAGCTAACCAGAAATATAGTAACTCAGGGAAACCTATACGGGCCAACAAGGCCACCATGCTGTCTAGTTATCTGCTGCTTAATCAAAAAGCACAAAAAGAAGCTACGTGACCGGCAAGGTCACCACTACTGACAACTATGGCCTCACACGACCATCACAGAAGTAAGAAAGAGTAAAGGCAACTATACAACTGCACGGCCCCACACGACCGGCTCATCTGACCACAGGGACTACATACAGACTGCAAGCCTCTAGGAATAGTAATAGAACTGATCGGGACAGGGCCCCGACCTACCCATTCTATATACAACAAAAGGAACTGAACTACACCTCTGAAATTCAGCCTCCGGATGACTGGAGCTGAATACTCAACCGCTGACAGGGAGTCACGTAGAATCACCTGCTCGTCTAGGAGTACCTGCAGGCAAGTAATGCAGCGCCCCACTGGGCGTCAGTACCACTGGTACTGAGTATGTAAAGCAACTGAAACACTATAACTAAAAATAACATCTGAAAGCAATAATATGACTGATGAAGCTGAAGTAGGAGGAATAACTTACTGTCTGATGATGTAGATCGCACCTGTTCTTACTGATACCGAAGGAAGTAGGAATCATACCTGGAAGCGTATCATTCTACTACCAACCCACTCGCGTCTAATATAACATGGCATAGTATACATAGCATAACACAGCACATACAAACCTTACCCGGCCCCCATAAGCCGGGAGGTACAATCAACACAGAATCTATGCCCCTACCCCGGTCATCCCATCTCCTATAGTGGCTGTAAGCATCCTGCCAGTCCCTGGGTATGCACTTGGGCTCGCTGAGCCCCTGACTATAACTGTACCTGAGCCCGAAGGACTCTAAATCAACACCCCGGGCGTACCCGCTCGACGGGGGTGTATAAGGGCCGACCAAGGCACAATATGGGGAAACTGGCATCCCATCTTCGTCCCCTGGCGGGACGGCATATCACTCCGTAGAGTGACGTATCCTCGTCCTCTGGTGGACGAGTCGATACAGCTATTAACCCTGGGCGGTCAGGGATGCTAGGTAATCCAACCCCAATCAATACAATGGTCTCGACTAATCATGCTGTCTGTGTATCTCATAAGCCAAAACTAATAGGCGTAAGGTATTATATAAATCATGTACTGGGCTAATAATAGCAATCTGTAGGTGTCTGATACATGCTGAGACAGGTAAGTATAAATATGAATATAGTTCCCTGTCTAACTGTACTGGGGCAAAGGCTATACAAGCGGGTGTTTCTGCTGAAGGCTATGCTGTTCACTAGGTTTCTGTATTAACATGATTTCCTATTTCTAACATGCTTTCTAAACCATATACAGTTACTATTCTATATCTGGAATGCTTTACTGATGTTGTACTACCTTGCGAGGTTTCAGCTAAACACAACAATATCTTGGCAGGCACATTATATCACATACTGAATATACGGCCAATCTTAATCATTTATATTTGAATCTATATCGTACGGATGGGTATCGTACACGTTACGGCCCAAAACTGCTCATATTGCACCAATATGCAAAATAACACGATAATCGATTTCTAAACATGCAACTGGTCTGTAAATTACTATACTGCTTCGATGTTACTCAACTTGCCGAGGAAACTTAACTTTACATACCTTATCTTTGAATATTCGTCCGTCGGACGAGGCTCGGCCGGTACTTCTACTGTTTTCTCCCAACTGCATTCATAAATACGTCAATCAATACTAAATACAACGTTATTTCAAAAGGCAACGTCACTTTCGATATAGTTTATAGCCTAAACTTAGGCTTATCGAAAGACGGTCGGAAACTCGCTATTTTTCAGCGGCCCAGAAGGGAGAAATATTTACTTCTCAGCTAGGAACACATAGACATAAATTTGGAGCAATTCTACTTACTTTAGTTCGGCGGCTCGCCGATTCGTCGGCCGTATTTCGTGAAACTAACTCCGTAGAAATGCTCTCTGCTACTAAATACTAGGATATCTAGGATTAATTTGGGTTTGGGCAGCGTTTGGCAGCGTAATCGGACGAAAATATTTAATTTTCCTCGTCTTTCTCGGCTTCACTGCGTTTTCTGGAAATCTGTTAAGTGTGAAATGATTTTTAACCCGAAGTGGGGGCTTTATATACTTGGGCCTGGACAAGGGCAACCTGGCACGGAGCCATCGCGGAGGCCTCCCCTCCGTGACACGCTGCCATCGCGGAGGGGCTCTGCCTCGGCTCCTCCTGCGATGGTTCGATAGGTTCCTCGTCCGATCTTTTCCCGGGCCTTTCCCTAGCACGTATGGCTTTCAAATATGCTTAACCAACGTGCGAGTAGGTCTTCTAAGTGCCGGGAATTCTACGGGGTATAACACTTTCATGATTTAAAGAGGGATTGGGCATGGGTGTGAACGAATTCACCCATTCATAACGCTACATACCTGATAGGATCTGATTCTACCACTCCCTAGATTGCCAAATCAAGGATTGAGAAAAAACTTGAAGGAATTAAGCTTGATCACTTCTCTAGCTCTCTAACTTTGCATGCATGAGTAAGATTGGCCTAAAATGAACTTGCCCCTCTTAAAACTCATCATTCATAGCTTAAAACGACGTAGTTTAGGCCTTAGAATCGTAGAAATTATGGAAAAGCCCTTACTAAACGCCGAAAATAACTAACTGTTAGTCCCAACAAAGGACTGGATGAGTCGTCACCTTGGACCACGACTCGTGGCCTCTAGTTATCGAGTGCACTGCCATTTTTCCTCAAAGGGCCCCTAAAAGGGACCTAAAAGAGCGTCAGTCGTGGTCACCTCTCGTGATCTTCACTGCCCCAAAAGTCCCTAATTCTTCTCCAACCCTGACCACGACTAACTCAATGAGTCATGGGGTCTAACCGTGACTCGTGGTCATGCCCGTGGTGACTTCGAATCACAAATTTCAAAACATAAGGCAAGTACGTCACCACGAGTCACCTAACAACTCGTGGTCAACCCCACGAGTCCAATAATGACCCGTTTTGGGTGTAGAGTTTCCAGTTTTCTCTGTTTCAACTTTCGGGTTTGATCTAAGGGCTTCCGGGGCATTACAAACCTGTACCATGAGTCATGGTGAGCTTCAATGATTCTTAAAGACTTGGCAGAACTTCAAATACAACAAATAAGTATGAGTCATTGGAGGAAGGTACAAGGTGTGCCACAACACTCGTAGAAAACTTCAGAAGATGTCAAAGTTCTCAAGGCCAAGCCACAAATGGATTTTACGACTCGTAGGACTGTGGTACGAGTCGTACCAACTGCCAACACTTAGATAAATCTGCAGTAACCAAGGAAATACAAGAGGAAGGTACGACCTGTACAATCCTATTACGGGTCATAGGATCAGTCATGAGACAAGTCGACACCAGATATGGATAATACCCTGTTATCTTAGGAAAAGGTTTCTAAAGTCTGTACAAATACCTTTTATGTTTTATTTTAGTATAACAAGCAAGAGAAAAAGTAGTGGAGATGTGTGAATAGTATTATTTGTGATTATCAAGTTCTGCAGATCAATTCTTAAGATCAACACTTGATTTCATCAATTGCTCTTGAGATTGTTCATTGATATTTAAAGAAGGTTTTCTTCCAATCATTGTTGTAAGTATTTAATTATGCGTTTGTCTATGAATGCAAAATATGATCTTATAATCATGAGAGGCTAAAACCTCCATAACTAGGAATGTGGGAACCATGGTGGATCAACGAAATAGGGTTACACAAAAGTGATTCAAAACCAATGCTAAATGCTTGTATTGTATTCTCTTTATCTTTAAACGTTTCTTAACGGTGTACAACGTTACGACTTTCGCGAATTCTTTACTTGCTTGAACCTAGAAAATTAGAGAATAGGAAAAGAAAATTATAACAAAGCCTTTATCTTTATAATCATTGTATTAACTTGAGTTGTGGTCACAAGATAGTTAAATTTGGGACAAATTGATAACGGTTAGAAAGAAATAGCTCATGAACCTGACTCGGTGATTGAGTATAGTCGTCCAATAGGGACGAACTAGTCATTTGGATGAACCCTAGTTATCAGTTTTACAAGTAAGTATTGGGATTGATCACATGTATATACCCAAAGTAGTTATGAATCCATAGGAAATACTTACCCTATTTATTTGAAAATCTTGATAATAACCACAATTACGACCTTGTTTTAATATAATTTTCTTTAAACTCCCCAATTTGGGGATAACTTACCAACAAGTTTAAGTACCGGTATTAGTCTAGATCTTACCTTATTCTCTGTGGGTTCGACCCCAACCTCTTTGTTAGGTTTTTATTGACAATGTCCACTTCATACTTTATCAGGAAGTGTGAGTTTGATCATTATCAAAAAGTGGCGTTGTTTCCGGAGAATACGGCTTAAGATTAGATTATTTGTTGTATTTAACTTTTGGTTGGTATTTCCTCTTTTACATTTTTGTTTGTTTTGTTTTGACTCATCCAGGGAACCTCTTGACAAAGACAATCATTTAAGACAGTAGAGGATGAGTCCAAGTTTATTGATGAACTCTGAATAATCAAGAGATCTATGTCATGCCACGACATTAAATCAGGCACTGTATGGGAGGCAACCCATGAAAGGTGAAGTCTAAGTAGCCACAGATATGTTCTGTTCCTTCCCTTTTGTATTCTATGCTTCGGGGAAGAAATTCTTTTCAACAAGGGGAGGAGGTGTACTAGTATTTTTGAAATTTTTGGATTCATTCGAGGGTTTTTCTTGCAGTGTTTCTTTTCTCTCAGGAATGGTATCTAGTAGAACCAGCATGTTTAGAATTTTATTTTTGTGATTTTTGTTTAATTAGAAAGTAGCTAGGAGTACTCAGCCAATAAATTGCACTAGTTTAGAATTTGTGAAAATTGACCCTGTTTAAAAAAAATTGTTGGTTAGCTATTTACTTGTTGATTGTAAAATATGATTTATGTGGATTTTTTTATGTTACTTAGTGTATTAACATGAATAGTTTTTGTTAGCCATGTATAAACTATATGGGTCGAATAAATGCAAGACATGTACCATGAGTGAGTGAGGTATAATACCTAGTTCAATACTGTGTAGAGGTTCTAGAACTTATCTACTTGGTCTTTACATAGGTTTTAGGATGGTTGGTTAGAAAAAGATCATAGGCCATTTTAGTTTAGCCCACTTTTAGCTTAAATGACCCTACCAAAATGATATGATTCCCTTGATTCCGATTTTAAGCCTTAAATGAACCATTTTCATTTGATTAACCAATTAACCGTACCCATTTTTATAATAAACCTATTTTGGCTCTGGTCCTTCCTTAGACATTGTGAACCTCAACATACGCAAAATGTCTAAGTTGAGGATGGCTAGAGTAGGGGTGCATAAATCTTGGGAAGGTGAAAACGGAAGAGAAAAGAAAAAAAGTGAAAATGAGGTGTGGTGTGACAAAAGAAAAAGAAAAAGAAAGAGAAAGAAAAATTGAAAATGAAAATACAAAAAGATAAAGATGAATGATAATTGTGAAAACACACCACACTCATACGAGTGCATAAAAAATGGTGAAAATGGAGGAAAAGGTTGAAAAAGCAAAAAGGGTGAAAAGTATAAAAAATGGAGCCACATGTATGTAGTGCCAAGGAGGGGTCTAGTCACTAAAAAGATTCCATATCTACCATACCCAGCCTGAAAGCCTATATTATAAACCGAATCGAGTCCTATAGTGATCCTAGCCTGGCCATCTAACCAGTCGAAGTAGAGAAAATAAGGGCAAGCCTATGGTATCCGGCATACAGTATTTAGAACTTCTTTGTGAGAGTGAGAGGTCTTACTTGTTCGTTCCATGTTTTATATTTTCCTATATCTGTGAGTGGGACACTTCATTTATTGTGAGGGTACATGGTTTGTCTTTAATTCTACTAATTGTCTGTGTGAAAAGCATTGGCGATGACTTGACTATCTGTTAATAGCTAGATGACATATCTTGATCCCTGTTTATCATGGTTTGTGGTTGCTTGATGTGCATGTGTTGATTTGGTTTATGGGAAAAGGGTCAAAAGTTGTTTAAGTTATGGTGCAAATCTTGATTGATTGTTAGCTGTAGTATCCTAGGTTTATTTTCTAGTTACGTGTCGTGTTTAGTATTTTTTTTGTTTTCTTTGCCTGAGGACATGCAAAAGTCTTAAGTTGAGGGTGTTGATGTGCTGTGAGTTTACAACACTTTAGATGCTTAAAACTGAGAAAATAACATAGACTTAGGTATGTTTATATGGATATGAGGTACTTTTACTTTGTTTTCAGGAAAAATAGGTGTTAGAGTAAAAATGTTCAAAAGATGCATAAAAGTGCAGAAAATCATCCAAGTGCAAGTCTCAGTACGAGCATACCTTGATTGTACGAGTCGTACTGAGAATCGTAATAAAAATTAGAAGGCTAGAATAAGATGAAGGCAAAGTATGACCATCAGTATGAGCCATAATTGGAGTCGTGAAAATCTTCAGAGAAATTTGCATAAGGCAGTCTCTAGGGAGCTTCAATGATTCTTAAAGACTTTGCAAGACTTCAGATACAATAAGCAATTATGAGTCGTAGGAGGAAGGTACGAGGCTTACCACAATACTCGTGAAAAACTTCAGAAGATATCAAAGTTCTCAGGGCCAAGCAACAAATGGATTGTATGACTCGTAGGAATGTGGTACAAGTCATACCAACTACCAACACTTAGACAAATTTGCAGCAGCCAAGGATGTACTAGAGGCAGGTACGACCCATACAATCTTGTTACGGGTTGTGGGATCAGTCATGAGACAGGTCGGTGCCAGATATGGCAAATTCCCTGTTAGCTTAGGAAAAGGTTACTAATGTCTATAAAATACCTTTTATGTTTTATTTTAGTAGAACAAGCAAAAGAGAAAGTAGTGAGATGTGTGAATAGTATTATTTGTGAATTTTTATCAAGTTTTGGAGCGGAATTCTTAGGATCAACACTTGACTTCATCAATTGTTCTTGAGATTGTTCATTGATATACAAAGCAGGTTTTCTTCCAATTATTCTTGTAAGTATTTAATTATGTGTTTATCTATGAATGCAAAATATTATCTTACAATCATGAGAGGCTAAAGCCTCCACAACTAGGGTTGTGGGAAACATGATGGATTAACAAAATAGGGTTACACAAAAGTAATTCAAAAGCAATGCTAAATGCTTGTATTATATTCTCTTCATCTTTAAATGTTCCTTAACGGTGTACAACATTACGACTTGCCCGAATTCTTTACTTGCTTGAACCTAGAGAGTAGATAATAGGAAAAGAGAACTATATCAAAGTCTTGATCTTTATGATCATTGTATTAACTTGAGATATGGTTTTAGGATAGTTAAATTTGGGTCAAATTGATAACGGTTAGAAATAGATCGCTCATGAGACCTGACTCGGTGATTGAGTATAGTCATCCAATAGGAACGAACCAGTCATTTGGATGAACCCTAGTAATTAGTTCCATAATTAAGCATTGGGATTGATCATGTGTATATACCCGAAGTAGTTATAAATGCACGGGGAACACCTACCTTAGTTATTTGCGAATCTTGATAACAATCACAATTACAATCTTGTTTTAATATTATTTTTCTTTAAACCCCCCAATTTGGAGATAACATACCAACAAGTTTAAGTACCGGCATTAGTCTAGATCTTACTTTATTCCTTGTGGGTTCGAACTCAACCTCTTTGTTGGGTTCTTTATTGACAATGTCCCCTTCATAATTTACCAGAAAGTGTGAGTTTGAGCGTTATGACTGAGCTTGCAGGTGGCAAGGACCCTTCTGTGAGCCACATTCAACCCCAGTTATCACCGAGGTTGCAGAGGCAGCCCATACTATTGGAGGGGTGACCATTCTCCCCGTGTATGTACAATTGAGTGTGTCGTCCATAGCTAGCACCATGGATGCAGCGGAGGTACCACCTTCACGAGATGACAAGAGCACTTATTGCTCCATAGGTATGACTCTTTCCCTTGTTTTTTAATATTCTATGCTTCAGGGATGTAGCATACTTTTCAAAAAGGGAGGGGGTGTACTTGTATGTTTTTGGGATTTTTAGATTCGTCCAAGGGTTTTTCTTGACGTGTTTCTTTTTTCTCGGGCATGCTATCTAGCAGAACTAGCATGTTTAGGATGTTCGTGTTTAATTAGAAAGTACCTTAGGATTACTCAGCCAATAAAATACACTAGTTTTTAAGTTTTAAAGGGAAAAAATGACCCTGTTTAAAATTTTTGATGATTAGTTGGGTACTTGTTGATTGCAAAACATGATTTCTATGGATCTTTTTGTGTCATATATTGTATTAACATGAGTAGTTATTATTGGCCATGTATGAACCGGATAGGTAGAATGAATGCAAAACATGTACCATGAGTGAGTGAGGTCATATACTTAGTTCAATACTATGTAGAGGATCTAGAACTTTCCCGGTTGGTCTTTACATAGGTTTTAGGATGGTTGGTTAAGAAAGAATCATAGGCCGTTTTTGTTTAGTCCATTTTAGCTTAAATTATCCTACCAAAATGATATGATTCCCTTGATCTTTATTTTGAGCCTTAAATGGACCATTTTTCTTTGTTTAACCGATTAACCTTACCCATTTTTTATAATGAACCTATTTTTGGCCCTGGTCCCTCCTTGAACATTGTGAACCTCAACCCAGGAAAAATGTCTAAGTTGAGGGTGGTTAGAGTAGGGTTGAGTAGACTATGGGGAGGTGAAAAAAGGAAAAGAAAAGAAAAAGGGGTTGAAAATGAGGTGTGGTGTGACAAGAAAAGAATAAGAAGAGCTGAAAACAATTGAAAAGAAAATACAAAAGAGAAAAATAAATGAAAAAAGTTAAAAATATACCACACTCATACATTGCATAAAAAGGGAGAAAAGGGAGGAAAAAGTTAAAAAAGCAGAAAAGGGTGAAATAAGTGAAAAGTGGAGCCACATGTATATAGTGACAAGGAGGGTTTAGTCACTAAAACCCCATATTTATCATACCCAGCCCAAAGCCTACATTACAAGCCGAATAAAGTCCTATAGTGATCCTAGCCTAACTATCTGAAGAGCCAAAGTAGAGAAAATAAGGGCAAGCCTATGATATCCTACGTGCAGTATTTGGAACTTCCTTGTGAGAGTGAGAGTCTTACTTGTTTAGTCCCAAGTTTCATATTTTCATATATCTGTGAGTTGGGACTTCATTTTTTGTGAAGATACATGGTTTGTGTTTTATTCTACTAGTTGTCTGTGCGAAAAGCATTGGTAATAACTTGATTCTCTGCTAATAACTAGATGACGTATCTTGATCCCTGTTTATCATGGTTTGTGGTCACTTGATGTGCATAGCTGATTTGGTTTACATAGAGAAGGGTCATAAGATGTTTGTGTTCATAGTGCAAATTTTGATTGGTGTTGGCAGTAGTATCCTAGATTTATATTCTAGTTAAGCGTCGTGTTTAGTTTTTTGTTTTCTTTGCCTGAGGACATGCAAAAGTCTTAAGTTGAGGGTGTTGATGTGTTGTGATTTTACAACACTTTCGACATATAAAACTAGAAAAATAGCATGGGCTTAGGTATGTTTATATGGATATGAGGTGTTTTTACTTTGTTTTCAGGAAAACTAGGTGTTGGAGCAAAAATGTGAAAAAGTTGCAGAATAGTACAGAAAAACAGAAAAGTACTGATCTCAGTATGAGCCGTACCAAGATTGTACGAGTCGCACTAAGACTCGTGAAAAAGCTTAAAAGGTTGGAACAAGCTAAAGTCCAAGTACGACTCTCGTAGGCTGCAATGGCATTGCTTTCACCACCGCAGTCTCACAGCAGCAGTCCCAAGGCTGCTGTAGTGGTACTATTCAGATAGTACTCTGACCAGTCATCCACCAAGATTCCCCACGAATTGTTCTTTGCAAATCAGCTCACCGATATGCACATACTCTCCTAGTCAATTCCTATCATCAATTTACCCTTTTACCTCAAGTAACAATAATTCATTCAATCACAAATCATGAACCATATCATATACACATATCAAAATTAAACTGATTAGTTCATTTATTTCTACGAGAGAATAGCTATCCTCTCCCCTCTCCATGACCATATGACAGTCCCTTATATGGGATAAACATTGGGGTAGCCTCCTACGATTTACTCACAAAGACAGAAATCTAGCGGTCTAATTTCAGGACACTTCGTACCCACGAACGTCATATTATGGTGTTTTGGTCATCTCTCCCTTATTTCTTTCCAATTACATTCATCTAATAGATACATAATGATTATACTCCACCTAATAGTGATTAATATGGAATTTCTTCCTACTTGTCAATAGCACATCAAGCACACACACGTATATTATTCGGTAATCAAATTCTTGCATGTAAGCAAGTCATAGCCTACCTGGGTGCCAAGTTATTGTTGAGAGGTCCCCAGCTGTGCGCTTGCTTCAAGTTTCGAGTTCTTGCGGGAAATTATCAAGACGGAGGTGAAGTCTGGCCTTCTCTAGCTTCTTTGTCTCTCCCTTCTTATTTAGAAATTCTAATTTCTGTTCCGGGGAATTTTTATTTAGCACCCCTTATAAAAATAGGTTTTAAAATTCTAACCAAGACATGATTGTGGAATTATGATCCACTTGCCTGCTGCAACAAGGACACTTCCCTTGCAGCAGTTCCGTTACAGCGTAAAACAATCCTCTGAGGTGACCCTACGCCTAGACCCACTTGATTTTTAACTTATCCCATTTGAAATTGTGCGTCCGATAATTATTTAAATCCGAGGACTTAACCAGGTTCGTAAAAATTAAATTCTTACACATGCACACATGCTCAAGTCATCAAGGTGTTACAAGGTGTTAAAAATTAAATTCTTACAAAAGCGGTTGTCGGTCAAATATAGAATCCAATGAGGTTGGGATCGAATCCCATAGGGAATATGGTGCAAAATTCATCATAAATAAATATTCAAATATCTAGTAAATATTTCAAAGGGAGAGAGACAAAATCACACTTAAACTCAATGGCAATCGTGAAAAAAATTTGAGATGATTTCTAATGTGTTTCAATAGTTTGAACTAAGCTAGGGTTGTGTTTCCATAATTTCATAACATTTGCAGATCTACTTTGATTTGAGATTTATTTCAATAACATGTTCACAAAATCGACGAATAAAAGTCTCATTTAAAGTCTTTCAACCTAATTAAATGATTATCATTCTAAATTCTTCTGGCATTTGGGTGTTTCTATTTTACTATTCATCTTCTATTTCGGGTTAACCAATCTTATTACAACACTAGTTATTAGATGAGGATTAAAAACCTCAAATCCCCATTATTAGTTCTTTTCCTAGGTCTTTTCTTCTTTTATCAAGCAAGAAGGACCACAAGTTAGTTCTAGCATTTGCAACCACTAAAAATCATAAAACACACATAAACCAGTAATATAAACGTCATGCTATTTAAAATCTCGAAGTTAGTAGACCTACAAACATTACTCCTTCATAGTTCACACAACCCTAATTATAGGATTTAGCTGCTCATAACTGTAACACCTCAAAAGTCCCTAAGAATAGACCCAAGATTTGAAATAGAAAACCAGCAGAAAAATGGCACTAGGCCATTGTACGACCCACGGGATGGGTCATTGTTTAGGACGAACAAGCCGTTGTTGGTTCATTGGTGGAGAACTTCAGAAAAACATCAAAATTCACCCGGAACCAATGAGTGGATTGTATGACTTGTTGTTAGATTGTACAGGCCATTGTTTCTAGTCATTAGAGCAGGGCCAGAGGGTGATTCAGAGTAGATTCAGGGAACAACGAATGAATCAACGACCCGTTGGTTGAACTAACAATCCATTGGATTGGTCGTTGGTTCTGCCAGCGAGATTTTTATAGTTCAGGGCTATTTTTGTAGAACCCTATGCTTTTAACTTCTAGTGACATTGTTTTGGGAATACTAAAGGGTATATTAGAAAGTTTCACTTAACTTAATTACTTATTCCTCTTAAAAACACCATAGTTGAAAAATCAAGCTCTCAAGGGAAGTAAGGGTTCTTCACCTACTCCATTTCAAGTTCTCTTGGGTATTCAAATCCTGCCAAGAAACTCTTCAAGAAAGGTATGTCAGTTCATGAATGGGGGATTTTTTCCACTCTCATATCCAATTTCAAATCAATTTCATGAATTCTCCAATCATGCTTTATGAAAATTCTAGGGTTAGACCCAATTTTGATGAACTCTCTCATGATCTTCTACGAATTCAATTCTCTTATGGTTCAATCCATGATTTATGATTATGATTACATATTTTATACTAAATTATCTTATGAATCTATGATTTCAAGTTATGATGATTTACTCAATTATGCATGAATTTTATGAATCTCAAGCTTATGTATCATGACCGGTCTCTGGCATTTTTTCATGGCTAGTTCATGTATGTCAAGTATATTTATGAATTTCATGATTTTCAACTAGCCCTGCAAAACCAAGTATGTTTAATGATTATGACTATGAGCAATATGCATATTTTAGGAGTAGTATTTAGCACCGAGTAGGTCGAGGTTTAGCACACCTAGGTCTCAAAACTACGTGCTACCGTAGGTATGATCATGTAAGGGTCCTCACCAAAGAGTATTTCTCCAGCCAGAATAGGCTCGCGAGTGATTACGTTTTTATCATTCTTTGCCCTGGCAAGGCTTAGAACGGCTCTGCCAACTTGAGCGAGATGGTTAGGTATCATGTGCTTGTTCATGATGGTGTTGGTTATGAGAATCTCCCATTTTTCCTCATGTTTTAAGTTGATCATGTTCAGGATTTACTACGTCATGTTTACAGTATATTTAACCCACTGATTAATTTATAAGACTTTACTCACGATTTCAAACATGTTAAGCTATATGATTTTATTTTCAAAACCTTGGGTCATTATGCTTCAGTTTATGATGAATAACTCATGTTTATGACTATCCCTCGATCATGATTTTAGCATATTGTCCTTACTCTCATGTTTTACTAACCGCATACTTTTATGCTATATTGTCTCATGATATAAGATCAGATGATCAATCTCAAACCCGCCGCTAGATTTTACCTAGCTCCAGGTCCAGCAGTTTTGCTGAGTCCTTATCATCCAAGGATGTCAGTTTTGATGCATGTTCTCTTTATATCTTCCAGTTACAAATTATAGGGGGGCTAGTTGGGAGTTTTTCCTTTCAGCTCATCATATGATTAGAGGTTTTCAGACATGATAATAGATATCCGACTATGTTGTCTTATTGAATTAGTTTGTCATATTATCATATCTTAGACTTCCACGTATGCCTTATGTTATGCTTTATGAATGTTCCGCTTAGTTTATGCTATAAAGTATGTTATGCATATGCCATGGGTTAGCTTGGAGTCATTCGTGGTTCTAGGTCTCGTGTTATGATTCGAGGTATATGCCCAATTCGTGACAATAACGCAAAATATGATGATCATAACTAAATAATCAGTATTTAACATGAACTTACGAAGATTGTAAAGGAATCTCTGTTAGGGTTGTAGTCCAAACTCTATTCAAAAGCAACGACATTCTTCTTTATTTTCCGTTCTCCTTTGTCAAAATTCTCCACCAATATTTTTTTTAAACAAACTGGTGAGCTGGTGAGCCATGGCAGCAAACCACGAGTCGTAGGTATCACACCCCAAATCTGTGGAAGCGTGAATGGCACCTGGTGCCACCCCTGAATGAGCATCTGTAGTGCTAAAATATAAAATGAAGGCCAGAATTGATGAGGTTCGGCATTACAATACAAGTTAATCAGAGTAAATGACAGACTGAAATGGAAGCAGGCTCACCTGACCAACCAAAAATAAATACAATAGACTATCAAGCCCACGGAATGGAAAACAACTATAAAGTCAGGCCCAATAGGCCTTCAATAACATACTAACACCACAACGACGTCTACGAGTCTTTATGAATACAATAGTAATCAAATGATCGGAACAGGATGTCGAACTACCATTAACTCAAACATCTGGATACTCTGAAAGACCTGGAGCGTACCAACTTAGCTGGAACTCCACTCAGCATCCAAGAACTCGATCTAACAACCCACCATCATCTGCAGGCATGAATACAGTGCCCCAACTAGGGCGTCAGCACAATAATGTACTGAGTATGAAAGGAAAAAACAACTACAAGACTCAGATTAGAGATCAACAGATATACTGAATATCGTAGAAGGAGAATTCAACTTAAGTAAACACATAGAACCTACCTATCTCCCATAAGCCTGGCAAGAACAAGCAAGCACACAAACAGAACCTACCTGGCCCCCATAAGCCCGACAAGTCGAACAAGTAAATAACATCACATAGCACCTAGCCGACACCGCTCACTTGTCATTACCTCTAGACCTCTCAACTGCCTTAGCTAACACCAGCCAATATCTAGCATCCATTGCTATCAAATAACAGATAACACGAGCAACAATCTTAATATAATGCCAAGCATATCAAAAGTAAAAACCAGTCAATTAACATCATCAAACAAGCACTACCGGACCCTCTCTCGGCTGCGCACAATTAGCAGAGCTCCATCCTTTCAGGAGAGCAAATCGCACTGCTAGAAAGGCTTAGACATGTCGGACCACTCTTGAATCATGTCTCAAATCGACACCACGGAGGACATCATTCTCAACCTCATAGGTTATTTCACTTCTTGGGTTCAACCCCTCAGCCAGAAATACTCTCGTACATCGGGTATCCACAAGCCACAAGGCACCTCGGGCTCAACTCCTAGCCGAAACAACTCTCATGTATTGAGTATCCATAAGCCACAAGGCCTCAAACACAACACACACACAATCAACAACATTCACAATGAACAACAACGATAAGACATGCTCAAACAGCCCACGACCGGCTCTCGCACCCCCACCAACTGATTATCACAATACAATACTATTCTTTCACATCTAGTCGTCCACCGACGAGCCACTAATCAAGCTATGGGTCACTAGCCTAACCAGTCTATTCCCAAGCTTTACAAACAGACCACAAGACACTCTACTCATCACTAACAACAAGGGACACAACCAAGCCAACCCAAGCGTCACCACAGCCGCCAACGTGGCATTGACACGGTTGCCTACTCAAATATAATGAAAGATCGTCACGACCAACAACCTACATCTTTATCAAAACATCAACCACATATAATAGTAGCACCTATACCTATCCATTTCAAGCTGTAAAATAGCCCAAAACATGAGCTATAGCATCCACGACATACTCCATTACCGACACCAACTAACGCCCTACGAACGTACGACAACTAACTAAACTATTGCCCAAATTCACGACCTCAATAGATGAGGGAATGACCACATCCCAACATCCCCCAAACACATGTATACAAGAGCTAACAACAGCCAAAAACATAGCAAATTCATACAATATGACAAGAATATGATTGGAATGAAATCATGCCAAAACGGAGATGCGAAAGCCTTAACATACCTTGGATTCCATCGAAACCCAAACCAGCCAGCTCAAGATAATACCACCAAGAATTTACTGCCTCAAAATAGTCCAGCCAATACAAGAAATGCATCTCTAAGAACACAACATGAAAATGATACAAGACAAAGCTTATTCGGCAAAATTCTTATGGATTTGACGATAGAAAATCAAATATAACCACCTACTAGCATCAACAACCTCTTAACAAACTTAAACATACTAAGAATCAGTAAGGATAACAACTTACCAAGCAGCCATAATGAGACATCCACCAAAAACCCTAAAAATGATGCCAAACCACGGACTATACCAATCTCCCATCTTCCCGACCTTTGATTCCACCTTGGATTATCTTTCCTAAGCCCAAAACCATCAAGAACAGGTTGGAATACCTCTAGGGAGAGTTATGGTCGAGAAGCTCTCTAGAAATGAGAATTGGATGTGAACCCACCGACCAAAGGGACTTAAATGGTCCTCCACCGCCTTAGACCCTTGTGACTTACATACTTACGCAGTCTCTCGAGAATGCTAATATCTCTCCATTCTGAAGTCGGATTGATGAACGATTTAATGTACTAAAAACTAGACTCATAGACCTTTAATTTGGTCTTCTTATACCCCATAACTCCTTATAGATTTAGAGAAAAGCTTTGAGATATTTGACCTAAATTTCAAGGAATCTTAAAAAGAAAATTTGGCAATAAATTTTGCCGAATTTAATTATACAACTTGATCAATGTCCAATCTTAAATACGATCATAGAGTGACTCAAACAACTCATAATACTTCCTAATTAGTCTAGCAAGTACACTTAGTCCTACTTCAAAAGTATGAATTTATCGCTTAAATTATTCGGGGTGTTACAGTAGGTTGGCGGTACGACTCGTGGTCAGGAGTCGTGGCAGGTAAGGTGGGTTTTCAGGTAATGATCAGATGATCAAAAGTACGAATCGTAGGAAGACTTTAGAAGGTTTTGGTTTGTAGACTTGGATAGAACGGAAGGAAACCATGGACCATGGGTGCTGGGTACGATCCGTGGTAACTAACAGTACCCTATTTTCCAGAAATTTTATTAAGGGTATTTTCATAATTTCTAAGCTCCTAGGTCCTAAACTACATCATTTTAAGCTCTATTAGGAAGGTTTTAAGAGGATTTAGCTATTTTAACCCATTCCCTTCCCATGCATGCAAGCCAAGAAGTTCCCAAAGGACATCAAGCCTAGAACTCTTCAAATTCTTTCCCAAACCTCTTGGGCTTTCAAGAAAGGGTGTAGAATCAACTTACCCAGGTATATAGGGTCACGAACGAGAGTTTTTATTCACTCTCATACCCAAATCCCTTCTCAAGTTCATGAATTCAAGTGTATGAGTTTATGGGGTTTTAATCCAATTTGTAAAATTCTCTATATTTATTTCATGGGTCAATCCCCTTCATATTTCAAATGATGTTCTAAGATTCATGGGCAGTTTTCATGCGCAAATTGATTATAAATTCATGATTTCAAGTTTTAGAAGATTTTTGCCCAATTATACAAGTTTCATGAAAAGTCAAGTTATGATCTATGTTTTTCAAGAATGATAGGATATCTAGCGTGAAAGAATGTTTATGATTTACCCATGTATGAATCTATGAATTTTACTAACAAGTCTACTTTAAGTATGATAAGGTTTTGGGCAAACCCAGATGAATTAAGTATGTTTTCATGATTCAGTCCAGTTTTATAATATTAGCTTGCCACATGATTTCGAAGACGATACTCCCACTTTTAACTTGTGGTATGTTTTGAGCCAAGGCTCCCCATATTCAGATTTCAGACTATGTATATTATTACATTATCAGCTTCGTTGAAAAATAATGGATTCAACTTCTTTGAAAAATGATAGAGAGAATTTGCATATTTTTGGGAGCAGTGTCTCGCACCGAGTAGGCTAGGGGCTCAGGAAAACCCCAAGTCTCAAAACTATGTACCAATGTAGGGTTATTCAGTTACTTTGGGACCTCCCTTGTAAGCTTCTCCTGCCCCGAATGATCCTTCATCTTAATATAGATATCATGGTAGCACCCTTAGCCCTGGCAAGGCTTTGGATGGCTCTGCCCACTTGAGTGTAATAGTTTTGGGATCATGTAAGCTCCATCATAATAGTGTAGTTATATGGCGAGCCTCCCATTGTTCCTCATGATTTCTATTATACATGTTCATCAGTTAAGATATAATGTTTTTAGCTGGGTTGGCCTAATGATCAGTTTATCAGTTTTACTTATGAATATTAGTTTCAGTTTTGGTTCATTCCATTCAGTTATGAAATTCAGTTTATGTCTAATCATGTTTTCAAATATCAACATGCAACCCTTACTCTCAGAATCTTATAATGATATGATTTATGTTATGCATGTTTTCAACTTATACTTACTTAGCCTATTTTACTTACCTTGCATACTCAGTACATTCCAAGTACTAACTGCATATTGTCACAACCCGAACATAGGCTCGGATAGAGACACGTGACAAAGAACCTCGAAAGGTTCCAAGTCGACCCATGGAATAATTATAGCATAACACTAATAAGATAACAACTAACAAAATCATAACTGAGTGGAAGCTTAGTGAAAGAGTCTAATTAAAGCCCATAAGAACATAGTCTATTAAAACTCCGAATCATAAGCTGAATCTGTTTATACATGTCCAAAAGCCTCTACTACACTGATGAGTAGCTGGGACAAGTCCCCAGCTAACTCCTAAATTCTAAAAACTGAAATATATCAGAAATAGGAAAAAGACATAGATCTTGTCCTAGGGAGATAAGGACTCACCACAGTCAACTGAGATAGGAATAGAGCGTGTCTAACCGTGGGGCTGAGTCTGGAAACTAGATCTATATCACAAAACATATAGCATATAAAGTATGCGGTCAGTACTTGAAATGTACCAATATGTGGGAAGCATAAAGCAAATAAAACATGTAAGTAAACTGGGAGGAAGCAAACTGAGTACATCACTGAACATATAACTTAACTGAAACATGATAACCCTGTATAAGATACATATAAATATTGACATGATGTTTTCTATTTAAAAACATTTAATGAAGTATAATCAAAACTAATATGTAAGGATCATATACATATAATGACAACCGAAGTTGTAAATGATATCATACACTGTACTGACTAACTTCTAACAATTGAGACTGAATTCTACTAAGACTAATTTGAACTGAAGTCTAAGACTACATGGAGCTGAGCTAAAACTGAAATCGAAAACTAAGGGAGACGTTCTCTACTATTAAGAGTCCCTGATTGAACTAAGAGAAACATTCTCTTTTATGGATAATCCCTTACTGAGTTAAGGAAAACATTCTCTGCTATTGAGAGTTCAGTAAAACATTCTCTGCTTTTGAGAATCCCTGACTGAACTAAGGGAAACATTCTCTCCTATTGATAATCCCTGACTGAATTAAGGGAAACATTCTATGCTATTGAGAATTCCTGACTTAACTAAGGGACACATTCCCTGCTATTGACAATCCGTGACTAATTTAAGGGGAACCACAAAACTGATATTATTTGTCTAGTCTTAGGCTACTTCAGCTAATCAGAGACCCGAGTGTACCAATATGTGGGAAGCATAAAGCAAATAAAACATGTAAGTAAACTGGGAGGAAGCAAACTAAGTACATCACTGAACATATAACTTAACTGAAACATGATAACCCTGTATGAGATACATATAAATATTGACATGATGTTTTCTATTTAAAACATTTAATGAAGTATAATCAAAACTAATATGTAAGGATCATATACATATAATGACAACCGAAGTTGTAAATGATATCATACACTGTACTGACTAACTTCTAACAATTGAGACTGAATTCTACTAAGACTAATTTGAACTGAAGTCTAAGACTACATGGAGCTGAGCTAAAACTGAAATCGAAAACTAAGGGAGACGTTCTCTACTATTAAGAGTCCCTGATTGAACTAAGAGAAAGATTCTCTTTTATGGATAATCCCTTACTGAGTTAAGGAAAACATTCTCTGCTATTGAGAGTTCAGTAAAACATTCTCTGCTTTTGAGAATCCCTGACTGAACTAAGGGAAACATTCTCTCCTATTGATAATCCCTGACTGAATTAAGGGAAACATTCTATGCTATTGAGAATTCCTGACTTAACTAAGGGACACATTCCCTGCTATTGAGAATCCCTGACTAATTTAAGGGGAACCACAAAACTGATATTATTTGTCTAGTCTTAGGCTACTTCAGCTAATCAGAGACCCGAGTGTACCAATATGTGGGAAGCATAAAGCAAATAAAACATGTAAGTAAACTGGGAGGAAGCAAACTAAGTACATCATTGAACATATAACTTAACTGAAACATGATAACCCTGTATGAGATACATATAAATATTGACATGATGTTTTCTATTTAAAAACATTTAATGAAGTATAATCAAAACTAATATGTAAGGATCATATACATATAATGACAACCGAAGTTGTAAATGATATCATACACTGTACTGACTAACTTCTAACAATTGAGACTGAATTCTACTAAGACTAATTTGAACTGAAGTCCAAGACTACATGGAGCTGAGCTAAAACTGAAATCGAAAACTAAGGGAGACGTTCTCTACTATTAAGAGTCCCTGATTGAACTAAGAGAAACATTCTCTTTTATGGATAATCCCTTACTGAGTTAAGGAAAACATTCTCTGCTATTGAGAATCCTTGACTGAACTAAGGAAAACATTCTCTGCTTTTGAGAATCCCTGACTCAACTAAGGGAAACATTCTCTCCTATTGATAATCCCTGACTGAATTAAGGGAAACATTCTATGCTATTGAGAATTCCTGACTTAACTAAGGGACACATTCCCTGCTATTGAGAATCCCTGACTAATTTAAGGGGAACCACAAAACTGATATTATTTGTCTAGTCTTAGGCTACTTCAGCTAATCAGAGACCCGAGTGTTCAACTAATCATAATATATAGAATTCATTAGAGTCTGATCAAGGTTACTTTCTACTATCAAGAGGCCCGAAGATCTGAAGAATCACGATCAAGCCTTGTATCGAAATTCATAACATTATAGGCCCAAAACATAAAGTAATTCATGCATTTAATATTCATGAAAACTCAAAGGTTCTAATCATGCTTTAACATATATACACGATCATATGTTCTAAATTTATCAACGACTCGTGAGACCAGACCACGAGTTGTCAGGTGGTTCATGGGGAAGGCTAGTGAAAAGTAGGAAGTTGGAGGATGAGGGTTCCCCTCAGGCGAGGGAACAACTCGTGGTCAGTCACCACGAGTCGTTAGGTCAATCGTGGGGTAAGGGTGTCTGAACATAGAAGAGGGTCAACCAGTGCACTTAACAGGAGGAGGCCATGACTCATTGTGTCAGGCAACCAGTCTTAGTATGTGTCGTGTGATGATATACAAGTAAGTTGGTTTAAGGGAGGCAGTGTACCCGACGGGTAACCCAACGAGTCGTTAGCCCTGGTAACAATCCGTCAGGTCGTCCGTTAGGACCATCGGCAGTGTTTTACATGCGAATTCAGTAAGGGTATTCTTATAATTCCTGAGTTCCTAAGACCTATACTACGTTGTTTAAGGCTCGTTTTACGGGGTTTTAAGAGGGAAAGATCTATTCTAAGCTAGTTCATTCCATGCATGCAAACTTGAGAGTTTGAAGAGAGGATTTAGAGCAAGTTTTGAAGGTTTCCATTCGAATCTCATTTTGGGCCTCCCAGGTATGTAATATTGTGAGTAGGTGCTTTCTTCCACACCCATGCCCAATTTCTCTCAAATCATGATAAATCTCCTATGATCAAGTATGGGTTTTTTGCCCAATTGCATAATTCTTCAATCTCTATACATGGGTATGATTAGATTATATTTATATTGATGAATTGTGAAACTTGGGCAGATTTTAAATTGTTTTCAAAACAAATCATATTTTCTAAGTTATGAAATTTAAATGCCCATGTGTGAAAAATTCATAAAAGAAGTGAATGATGATGAATGTTTGATGATGAGATTTGATGATGAAAAGCATGTTTCTAAAGATATCCATGATTATGAAGTTGTTTCCAAAATGAATTGAGTAGATCCAAGCATGATAAATCTTTGGGCAACGCCCACATGTTGATTTAAAATGACGATTTTTCCGAAATAAGCTTACCACATTGTTTGGAATAGAGTCTCCCAAATTTCATGATTTCTAGCTTGTTGTATGTTGAGTGAGATATTCCTATATGTATCTTACCACATGATTTAGAGTAGATGCTCCCACCTATATTTGAGCTTGTGGTATGTTTTGAAATAAAACTTCTCATATGCATGAATTCATAATTGAGATGTATATCATTATTGAGCTTTGTCAAGGGACAATGTTGAGCTTCATTTTATATGATTTCGAGTTTATGCATGATTTCATTAATGAGATTTGTCATAGACAACGTTGAGCTTCATTTTTATATGACATCGAGTTTATTCACGATTTCATTAATGAGATTTGTCAATAGACAATGTTGAGCTTCATTTTATATGACGTCGAGTTTATGCATGATTTCATTAATGAGCTTTGTCAATAGAAAATGTTGAGCTTCGTTTTATACGATGTTGAGATATGCATGATTTTCATCTTGAGCTTCATCAATAGACGATGTTGAGCTTCGTTATATACGATGTAGAGCATTGCATGTTTTAAGAAGAAGAGTCTAGCACCGAGCGGGTTAAGAGTGGATCACCCTATGCCCCAAAACTACGCGCCAACGTAGGTTGATACTATTATTATATTGGGACCTCCTTTGTGAGCTATCCCTGGCCTGATTTGCCCTTCAGCTTGATATCGATATCATGGTATCGTCCATCGCCTTGGCGAGGTTATGAACGGCTCTACCCACTTGAGTGTGATAGTTGGGACCACGTAAGCTCTATCGTGGTATGTCGGTTAAGTGACGAGTCTCCCACTGTCTATACTATTCAGATTTGCATATTCATTACTCATGGTGATTATTTTACGCATGTGTGTTCTAAAAGCAAGGTGTGACTCATTATTCAGCTTTTAAATATAAATGTTATGTTTCAGCTTTGAGTCATTCGAGTCAATCATGATGTTATAAAGCTATGCATGGTCATGTTATGATAAGACTGCGATTTTAGAGTGAATGCATGTAGCCCTTCTACTTATACTCGAAAGCTTATGATATGTTATGAAATATTTTAAATGATTTATTTTACTTAAGCGATTTTACTTACCTTCCATACTCGGTATATTCCACATACTGATCGCATACTTTCTATGTTATATCGTTTCATGATACAGAACCCAGCTCTCAGGCTCAGCTCCATGCGTAGTCGGTTGTTAGAGGTAGCTCCTACTTGGTTGGTGAGTCCTCATCATTTGAGGACTAGAAATTTAGTTCCTTATGTATTTTCAATTTTAGTATTGTTGAGTTAGTTGGGGCCTTTTCCCATCAACTCATCCAGATTAGAGGCTTTTCAGACTTATGTATTCGTAGCTTCAAATGTTATTCTGATGTGATGTTGAATTACACTTCTGCTGAAATTATATTCATGATTTCTTTAGTATGTTGAATGAGTTAGTTATATGTGTATGTCATGGGTCGACTTGGGGTCTCTTGTCCCGTATCTACGTGTCACACCCCACCTTGGGGGGTATGACGGGCACCTGGTGCCTACAAGACTCTGGACTGCTGAATGGTCCAGCCTGAGCACATCTGATGCTTTGGCTGGCTCTAGCTCTACTCCAAGAAATAAACCGGCTATATAACGGCTGTAAACACAGCCTCCGGCCAACTGGCCTATAGCCACCTGTACCTGTAGTAACAGCTAACCAGAACGCACTCATAATAAGGAACCTATGCGGGCCGACAAGGCCACCATGCTGTCTAGTCATCTGTAATATCATCAAAAAACTACTGTAAGACTACGTGACCGGCAAGGTCACCACTACTGTCAAATTAAGGCCTCACACGGCCAACATAAACTGAAATGCTAAACAGCTATAACTAACTGCACGGCCTCACGCGACCGGCTCAACTGACCACAGGGAAATATATACTGACTGCAAGCCTCTAGGAATAACAATAGAAATGATCGGGACAGGGCCCCGACCTACCCGTACTGTACAACAAAAAGGAAATGATATAAACCTCTGAAATATCAAGCTCCGGATGACAGGAGCTGATGACTCTGCGCTGGCTAGGATCACGAGGGATCGCCTCCTCGTCTATGAGTACCTGCAGGCAAGTAATACAGCGCCCTACCGGGCGTCAGTACCACTGGTACTGAGTATGCAAAGCAATTGAAATAATATAACTGAAAGCAACTGAATATAGATAACATAGCTAGCATTTCTGTACAACAGGAGATAGCTAAATCTGAAGAAGCTGAAACGAACTGGATCAAGCTTTCTGTACTGATAAGGCAGAGGCGTGCCTGTAGACGCGTCGGACTGCTGTCTAGTAGCTAGTATATAGCACATAAATAGATATACAAGTAGCAAGCAATAGCCAATACCAACCCCCATAAGCCGGGTGGCGCCAAGCAAGCAAACAATCTATATACCCCTACCCGGGTCAAAATCAACCAAAAATAAATCACTCCACTCGTCTTACAACTGTGAGCTCCTCCTACCGGCCCCCTTGGGTATGTAGCTCAGGCCTTGGCCTCTGACAATAAACTGTGTCTGAGTCCGAAGACTCCTGCCTCTGGGCGCAAGTGGACACGGGGTAATCTGTTGTTGTATCTGTGACTGAAACTGCCCCTGGGTGCAAGCACGCAACAGGGTAATTTTATAAAAATCTGTATCTGAAACTAACCCCGGCCACAAGCGCACACAGAGTAATCTGGCTCTACGCAGAGTAAACTGAACTACCCCTGCAAGCAGGGTGATCTGGACTGTATTATCATGGTGGTCGGCCATCATCGTCCTTTAGGCGGACTGCATCGCCCAGCTGGTGGCGATATCTGAATCTGGTATCGACACAGCTATAACCCAGGGGCGGTGGGGATGCAAAGGGACACCCACAAGCCATAGCAAGTCTCAACAAACAATAGCACATATAAATAGCAAGCATGTATAACTGAAAAGACTATCTGAAATCTAACTTCTTATTCTAATCTGTTTCTATATTGAACTGATTCTTACTAATTATACTGATTCTGTAATCTCTGTTTAACTGTACGGCTAATCTGTAGCCGAGATACTATTTGTCTGAATGGCTAATCTGTAGCCATAACTGTCTGTCTATCTGATTTCTCTTCACTAACTTTTATTATGAAAATCTGTTCCTTTTTATTCTACTACATGCTTGCTAATCACGTAATAGACTATACTGAATCTGGGATGCTAACTCGCCCTTCGGCGCATGCTTTTCTAACCTTCAGACTGAATACGATATAACAACGCAAACTAGGTTTACTGAACTTGCACAATACTTAACATTCAATTCCGGGAATTTTACTACGGAATTTATTGTACTATACAAGGCTAAAACTACTAACTTGCCGAAAGAACTAGCTTTACATACCTTAACCTCGAGTTAGCCGTCTGTCGGATGAGGCTCGGTCAATACTCCAACTATTTCTCCCAACCGCATTCATATATACGTCAGTTAATACTAAATATAGCTTTATTCCAAAGAACAACGTCACTTTCGATATAATTATAGTCTAAACTTAGGCTTATCGAAAGACGGTCAAAAACTCGCTATTTTTCAGAAGTCCAGAAGGGAGAAGTACTCACTTCACAGCTAGGAGCACATAGACACTAGTTTGGAGAAATTCTACTTACCTTAGCTCGGTAGCTCGACGATTCGTTGGTCGTATTTCGCGAAACTAAATCCGTAGGAATGCTCTCTGCTGCTAAATACCTCAGTATCTGAGGTTAATTTGAGTTTGGACTACATTTGGCAGCGTAATCGGACGACTATTTATAATTTTCTTCGTCTTCTCCCTTTCTCTGTGTGCTCCTGGAACTTCCAATGGAAATTATTAGTAATCAAAGGAAAACTTATCCTTAGTTAAAGGAAATTATTATTATTTAAAGGAAATTATCATTAGTTAAAGGAAATTGTTATTAATTAAAGGAAATTATCATTAATTAAAGGAAATTATTATTAATTAAAGGAAATTACACCACAAACTGAGCTCTATATACTTGGGCACTATAAATCGCATTTTGCCTTGCGACGCGCCGACTTGGCGCTTCTCCGATCTTCCCCCGGGCCTTTTTCTAGCATGCATGACTTTCAAATATTCTTAACCAACACGTGAATAGGCCATCTATGTGCCGGAAATTTACGGGGTATAACACCACGATCAGAGCTTCTGTTCGGGTCGTGACATTTTCCTGCTGAACTTCATCTAAATCTGGGATCTGATCTGAGAAACTGTTGGGGTGTTACACATACACTATGCTGTATCACTTCATGATACATGCTCAGACGTTTAGACTTAGTCCTGCCGCTAGCCAGTTTCTAGAGTTTAGCCCAGGCAGCGTTGTTGGTGAGTCTTTATCCTTCGAGGACCTTCATTTAGTTGTGTTTTTGTCATTTTCAGTTTCTGACTTCTAGTGATCTAGTTGGGGGGTGTTGTCCCATCAGCTCGTCAGTATGTTAGAGGCTTTTCAGACATAAAGTTGTATATTCAGCTTCGGATTCAATGTTGATATTTTTGATGGTTAGATGTTTTATTATTCAGACTTCCACCATTTCAGAATTTAGTTTTCCTCTTTGTATATGTTGAGCTTTAGTTTTCATGTTCATGCTATAGGTCAACTTGGGACCATTTATAGTTCTAAGTTCCGTGTTTAGATCCGGGTCTATATTCAGATCGTGACATTAGACTAGGCAATCTGGATTAAGACGCATTTGATCCATGTTCTGCGGTTTGAGAAATGAGGCCCGTGTTCCAGCTGCATTTAGTTAGGCTGAGAGGTGGACTTCTTGTTTGATATGCGTTGAATACGCGGTTCGTGCCTTGTGATATGCACCCGCACTTCCTTGTTCTTCACTTTTTTTGAGCCCTTAGTGTGTTTTATTGGCTTGCTTTATGGTCTCTTTTTAGCTAGGAATAGCTCTTTGCCCTTTTTACATCCCAATAGCTGCGAAATAAAAAGTCAAACCACGAGATGCATCTTTTTCATCATAAAATTAGCAATAGTCTAAAGCTTAAGCAAAAGATAAGTAGGAATAATACCCACTTGTCATCGAGATGAAGGGATAAGAAAAAAACACTTTTATAATAATATTAATTATTGTTATTGTTGTTATTTAACTTCAGTAAGAATTTTCAACTCTGTTTTTAATTTATGATATTCTAGTACTTTAAATTTAGTATATTATATTTGCCAAATGAGAAAGAACGGAGATAGTCAAGAGAATAAAAAAATGAATCAAAAAAATTTTGTAATATTTTTCTAATAAGTGGAAGTATCTGAATATTTCATAAATGAATTATGAACAAAAAATTTAATTTGTAAAAACTGTAGAAGTAGTTTTACTTTTTTCATTTTGTTGTCTTTATTTTAATTTTTACAATTCTCTTAAATTTAAATTTCAAGCTTTAGAATTGAAAAAAAAAGTATTATAAACGGTAATTCTTGCCTTTTTGCATTTTATTTTTAAGATTTTAGAAGTCTTAAATCATTTAAAATCAATTGATATTATGTCTGAACAATATTGAAATTGGTAGAAAATGTAAATAAGGCTACACTGTATATTTTAGTAATTATTTTAGGGATAAATATTAATGAAAAGAATTAAAACACATAGTAAAATAAAAATAAAAAAGAAGAAAATGACTATCAATACAAAGATATAAGTATTGAATTAATATATAGATTTTAAGAAAGTTTATTAAGTTTGGTGATAAAAAAATTATTAAATCAATATATAATATTGTGTTCGTTCTTAATTTTTAAATTGCTAATAATTTATTCTCCAATTAATCTATGTATGTAGTCTTTTCATATTCCAACAGAAGATTATTTTTATATTATTTAATCAAATTAATGATTAATGAATAATGATATCTATTCTTCTTTATATTCCATATATAATATATGTGTCTGTCTGTGATATTTAGTATTGTATTATACTTTATATTGAGATTTAAAAATATTATTTTTTTGATTACTTATCTTTATTATTAGGAAATTAGAAAGAAGAAAAAAAAAGAAATTTGATACTTTTAGTAAGTTGGGGAAAACAGAGAAAAAAATTGATAAAATAAGATAAAAAATGCATACGAGATTCATATAATTAGATTTGTATTAAATATATAAAAGTATGTAATTGAGTTTAAAATTTGTTAAAAATGTTCATGGAAAGAAATCAAGTTTTATTTATTTTTCATTTTCTATCTTCTTTTTCAGAAAAATAAAATTGTTATTTCACTTTATAATATGTTACATAAAAGTCAAGCATTTTAGAAGATTGGAAATACTTAAGTGACAAAAACTCATAGAAAAAATATATATATGAATTTAAAAATAAATAATATAAGCTATTAAAATATAAAATATTTAAACCTAACTTTTTTAAAAAAAATTTTTAACACTTGAAAATCTAATTAATCCGCGTAAAGCGCAGCGAAATTCACTAATTAATAATAATTATGATTAAAAGTATAGTTATTTACCAAAATTACTTTTTTTTTTTTTTTTCCAAGTTCCGGACTCACTACCCTCGGCTCTTGTTCGTCCATCCCCATCCCTGTCCCCCGACCCCTCATGCCCCCACACCTCACCCCACAACCTAACCCCACACTCTATCCCGTTTCTCTCCTTTTGACTGTGTCTCCTCCTACCTCCAAAAACTCTTCTGAATCCGTCAATGGAAGATTCTCAGTCTCACTCTCAGTCGCAGTCCCACCCTCACTACCCCCACCAATACAGCCACTCATCTGCACTCCCTTCCGTCAATGAGTCTTCCGAGCAAGTCAAAATTGCAAGCTCCGCTGCTGCCCTCTCCCACAACGTATCCTCCGCCGTTGGATCCAACAGCAGTGCTAAGTACAAGCTCATGTCACCTGCTAAGCTCCCGATCTCTCGCTCCGCATGTATCACCATCCCTCCTGGTCTCAGTCCCTCATCCTTTCTGGAATCTCCCGTTCTTCTTTCTAACATCAAAGTTAGTTCTACTTCTCAACAAATGAAATTTACGCTTGCGGTTAATATTCTGACAATTTCACTTTCAGATTTGGGATCCGATACCCTAATAAGATGCTGTTTGCTTGTTAAGAAAACGAAATTGGATATCTTAACTGATATTGTGATTGCTAATCTAGATTAGTTTAAATGTTGCTATGAGTAAGGTAATATAGTTCTGCTGTCTTCAATTTTAGTGAAATGCTAACCTAAAATTTGTTTTCCATATTTAATTGCACATTAATTAAGTTTATATAGTGTTTTATTGACGTACTAATACTCTGAGTGGAGGACCGGAGGAATTTATTGATGTGATCGCTGCTTTTGTAAAGTACGTTTTGAACTATTAATTAGATGTTTGGTTGTTTTCATTTTATTGCAATTTGTTAGCTTGATTCTTTTTTCCCACCTGAGTGCTATTTTGGGGAATACATATTAATATATGCTTAATTACTTATATATATATATATGGATTTCTGTGCAAGTTGCAACCGTTGGTTCTGTTGCTTACGTTAGGGGCTCTCATAAAATTATTCCTCCAGACTTTGGTAGAATTATATTCTTTCTTCCTCTCCATATTTAGCCGTCAGTGTGTTTCTTCACATGTTGAATCTTCCTTTTGGCAAGGTGCTCAACTTACCACTAAGTTGTTCCCTAAAGAAAAGATACCGGTGTTATGAATGTGACCATAATAATGGCATCAGAGAGTTGTATACCTTTTTTGTTATTCTAACCAGTATGATTATTATAAGCATTGCTGTATGTGTCATTTTAAGTCTTAGTATAATGAAAGGTTCCAACTTCAGTGGCCAGTGATGAATAACCTTTGAAACTACTATAAGTGGCATCTGTTTTTCTTGAAAGCATCTTCACCCACCACCAAGATGGAATGATGATTGATAAAGATACACTGCAAAAAGAAAAATAACAAGGTTTCTTTCCCCATAAAGAAGCAGGAAAAGCTGAGAAAAAAGAGGAAAATTTGAATCACTTTGGTTATCCTATGTTCAGATGCTACTTCTATTTGGAAAGAAAATTGTGATCAGTGATTAGTATTTCAATTATAACCTGCAGGCTGAGCCGTCTCCGACCACAGGTTCCTTCTCCGAGTATCAACTAATGCAAGGCTCTAGTGGGAGTGCTGCTTTTTCATTGATAAGAAGCTGTTCAAGTGGAAATGCATACGGTGAAACAACCGGCGAATTTGAGTTCAAATTTGCTATTGGATCTAGTTCTACATCAGGATCACTGGCTAAGAAAGCTGCGGTAATGCCCTTTACTGTTATACTTCGCATTGTTGGAAATAAATCACCTAAGTTTTATCCAAAGCCCACATGCTAGTCAAAGTTCATATGCTTGGATTATATTAGAAACAAGGAAATACAACAAGAGCACTATTGAATACTCCTATTAGTTACTTTCTCTTCCCCCTTTAAAACTTCTTAATAGGCCAATCCACTCCTTAAATTGAACAGTGCTCGAGTCAGAAATTTGTTTGAAAATCTGATTTTGGTGTTCTTGAAATTCTCTCTCTCTCTCTCACTCTGTCTCTCCACTCACTCACTTGCAGCATCTCATTGGTGAAAGGGTTGAGACACAATTCTTACCAATAAAAAAAAGGATCGAGACACACCTTTGGTTTCTTTTGCCCATTCTAGTTAGTTTTTTATTTTCTTTTAGGACTTCAAGAAGCAACATGTGAACTTCATTATTATTTCAAGCGAGTTGAATTGAGTTAGTTCCTAATACACTGTTGTAATGAAGATTTCTGCAGGTCTCAACCCACAGCAAAGTGAACCACCGCAAGTTCAAGATCGATGTCTTTCTCAATCAGTAGCACCTTCAACTCTTGTTGAAAGGGAGATGCCTAATTCAAAAGAGCTGAGTCTACCTGCACCTGTTAGTTTAGATGCCTCGTCAATTAGTACTGCTTCTGCTGCAACTGATAATGAGGAAATAAATCAGCGAGGTCAATCAAATCCAAGCTCACAATGGTCACCTGCTGATAATAAAGATGTATCATCGGTTACAGCTGAAAGATCATCAGATGATGGGTATAATTGGAGAAAGTATGGTCAGAAGCTTGTTAAAGGAAGTGAATTCCCAAGGAGCTACTACAAATGTACATACCCAAACTGTGAAGTTAAAAAGATATTTGAGCGCTCTCCTGATGGACAAATAACAGAGATTGTGTATAAAGGCTCCCATGATCATCCTAAACCCCAACCCAGCCGCAGGTTTACTCCTGGTGCTCTCACGTCCATCCAAGAAGACAGAGGTGAGAAAGAAGCATGCCTCACTGGTCAAGAAGGTAAACTGAATCGCTTTTTAAGGGTTGCTTCCCCCCTAAACAAATGCATGACATGGTAGTTTTTATTGAAGCTTCTTTGATCTCATATGGAGTTATTCCTCTCTCTGGTTTTTCTTGAAGACAAATTCAACACTAATGCCCAGACTAGTAACACTGAGCCCAGTAGTATTCCACTATCACCTCGACAAGCAGATGATGATGGTCTTGAAGGCACAGTGTCTCAGTTGCACAGCACTAATGATCACATGGATGAGGATGATCCATTTGCAAAAAGAAGGTAAAAACTAAGGGTCCTACATTTATTCCTGTGATGTAGCTCAATTTAACAATTGAGTCTTTAAGCAGGAAAATGGATGGTATCATGGATATTACACCAGTTGTGAAGCCTATCCGTGAACCTCGCGTTGTTGTTCAAACTGTGAGTGAAGTTGATATATTGGATGATGGATACAGGTGGCGTAAATATGGTCAAAAGGTGGTCCGTGGTAATCCTAATCCCAGGTATGTAAAGCATTGTGTGGCATCTAATGCTAAGTGTCTGAAGTTCATGGAGGTTAAAAGGTTGTTTTATGCTCCAAAGTAAATCAATATCTTTAGAGGGAGTTCCTCATAATGTTCTAAGCCATCTTTCTAGTCGACTCAATACATTCCCCTCTCGATAACAGTTTTACTTAGAGATGTAGTGGTGTCGTCTAGTAAGCTGTGAAACTTATTGACAATCCCGTACAACCATAACTGGAGAAATTGGAAAGTCATGTGCCATAGAAGAAAGCCTTGGGTCTGTGACATAGTCAGCTTGGAATGTCAGCACTTTCAACCAATTAGACTTTCTATAAATGAGGTCTTAGATGAATCTGTACCAACTGTTGAGAAATGATTTGAAATCATATATGTGAATTCTCATTTTCTTGGTAGCCATGCACATAAATCAAATAAAGTTTATTATGTGAAATAAACATATTTAGCTCTCCAATCCTCCCTCTCCCCCATCTAGCAGCGACTCTTCTGACCCTTTTTTCCACCTAAATTTTTTTGTTTGATATTTTATATTATATTATTTATATCCAGTTTTTGTAATTTAGGTTTTTCTTGGTTCTGAATCCACTCCTATTTTTGTGTATCCTAGTATTAATAATACAACAACAACAACATATCTAGTGTGATCCCACAAGTGGGCTCTGGGTAAGTGGGGCATACGCACTCGGCTCAAGAAAAATGTTTTTCATAAAAATTGGCAGTGTTAATAATAGATTAATGGAAGCAGTTCCATTATTGAATGTATTGATACTATGATAGTTCACATGCAGTCATGCAGGCACATATTAAACCTGGTTTTGCTTCAGCATTACAAGAGTATTGGGGGGGGGGGGGGGGGGAGGGGAGGGAGAGGAATTTATGACCTCCAAATACTTTAGGCCATTATGCTATGAAGAAGCTCTCCAGAATACCCAACTATTAAATGAGCAGAGAAAAGCACTGGTTGGATATAAATGATTACTAAAGTGACTGTTTCTCTAACGGCAGCTTCAAATGCTGTAGCTGTAACTTAACCTACAGGGAGTCAAGTGGTAATTAACCTCTCAATCAAATTTTAGCTAAAAAAACTCTAAAATATATAAAATTGGACCACTCAGTATTTCATTTATTTGCCAATGGTCTGATTGTAATGCGCTTGTTTCAGCAGTGGACCATGGAGATCTATATGTAGCTTATCAAACAAACATTTCGGAATGAGCTAAATGTACTTCTAGTGAGACATCCAAGTAGAAGTTGAATTGTTTTCTGGCTTGATTGATTATCTTGAGGTAAATGTTTAATTCGGTATGTAGGAGAAGTGAATAAAACCGTATGTGTTAAATTATCAAGTTAGTATTCGACTAGGTTCATACACGTCTAGATTCATTGTACTTGACTAAAGAAAATCATATAGAACATGTTCTATAGGATACTCTCAATTTAATTATAGATGACAACAACAATATACCCAGTATAATCCTACAAGTGTGGTCTGGGGAGGTTGGTGTTTATACAAACTTACCCCTATTTTGGAAGGTAGAGAGGTTGCTTTCGATAGACCCTCGGCTCAAGAAAAGCATATCCAAAAGACAAGTATGCAAAGAAAATATAGCAGTGAAGAATCCGTACAGAAAACAAATAGAGAAGAAAACAGTAGCAACAACAAATAATAGGATAACCGAAGCCAAGGAGACACTAAAATCAAAGGACTAGTAAGAGGTATTTAATTAGGGAAAATTTACTTATTTTATTAATAGGGATTGATTACCTACTATACTTTGTATTAAGTCAATGGGAAATTTTTCTATTTCCCAAGTATGAGTATCTAGGGTGCGTTCGGTGTGAAGGAGCCATGAAAAATATTTTCTTGGAGAGTGTTTTCTAGTAAAATAAGTGGGTTTTATTTTCTTGTTTTCGGTACGTAAGCAAAAAATATTATTCTACAATTTTTTGTTGTATAATCTAGACAAATATTATGGGAGGTAGGGGTGTAGGGTGGTGGAAATTGGAGCTATGAGGTGGGATAAGTGAGGTGTATTGGAGGGTGGGGAAGACACATTCAATGTGGAATGCATGCCACTTGTGTAACTTGTTTGCTCTACTTTCATTAGAGAAGTTATTTTTCAAATTTGTAAAGAACTTGTTTTCCCAGTGAAAATGTTTACCAAAAATTTTGACCAACAGAACTATGGAAAATCGGAAAACGTTTTTCAGAAAAATGTTTTCGTCCGTAAAACATGCCCCTAATCTTCTAAATATTTTTTTCTGAAACTCAAAAATCCCTTAATTAGCTTGGAAATTGCTAAACTGAAGACCGAGCAGTCAGAGAGACCAGGCATTTAATAGTTCATCAAATCTCTGATAAACTTCTGAATATCTTTGCCTGGAGCACCTGGTGATGTTTTCAGTAATTTGGCGTACTTTAAACAGGAAGGTGAAAGAAATTGGATTTGTTGACCTCTCTCTTTCAATTTTGGTATTGTCTTGGAAGGAGGGAGATAATTTAGCTATCACTTTAGGTAAAGAAAATAGATACTTTACCTTTAAAACTGTGAATTCTACATGCAAAATTAAATAAACCTGTGGTTTGTTGCTTTCTTCACTCTAGCCATGAGTTTCTTATGTTTTATGGTATTCCTGTGAATGTGTAGGAGTTATTACAAGTGCACCAATGCTGGATGCCCTGTCAGGAAACACGTGGAGAGGGCATCCCATGATCCCAAAGCTGTAATTACGACATATGAGGGGAAACACAATCACGATGTACCAACATCCAGGACTAATAGCCATGAAATGGCGGGATCGGCGCCTGTAACTGGGGGTTCAAGGGTCAGGGCGGAAGAGAATGGCTCAATTAGCTTGGATCTAGGTGTTGGTATAGGATATGGTATGGAGAATAGGTGCAATGGACAAATTCACACACTGCCTGCAGAAACTATACGTAGTCAAGTTCAGCTTTCAAGTTCTAATATGATGGTAGTACAGCCAGCTGCAGTTGCGGCATGTTACAGCATTGTAAATGGTGGCATGAGCCGGTTTGTAACTATAGAAAATCGTGTTCAGAGCACTGGCTTTGAGACACTGCCCTTGCAATCTTCTGCTCAATGTCCTCAAAACTATGGAAGGATACTTTTGGGCCCGTAATTGTTTCTACCTTCAGGCAAAAACTTAAAAATAAGAAACCTCCGTCCATTTTCTTTTACTGCTTCTTGGTCGGACTGCAGAGGGCTACATCTCTTGTTGGAGTATACACTTCGCTTCAGAATTGAGAACCCAGCATGTTGTATGATACAGTTTCACCAAGTGTTCATTATGTAATTAGCTTTAATATCACAGTTGCTTTATACTGACTCTATGCTACAAAATGTAACAACTATGGATGTCTGAGTAGATGTGAACGTCAATATATTCGCCCAACAGTAGGCAAATTTTGCTCGGCCTAGTTGTGAAGAACTTGAAAGCACGGGCTCCATTTAGGAAATTATAAGATACTTGAATATGTTGTATTTTCTGTAATATGGTAGTGAACACGTGAGAAATGTATTTTCCCAATGTACTGAGGTAAAAAGAAGATCTGGATCTGTTGAAAATGCATTTGTATACCACTCCATTTGATGCTCTTGTGTATCCTTTTTCTTGTCTTTACTTCCGCATGATCGCATTTCTAGGTGCTCCGCACCCCCAGGCAAGGTTTCTGCTAAATTCACATGGATTTAGTTTGTATATTTTACTGTATAAGTTTTTCTTTACACTAGTGTAATTTTAACATATTGTAGTAGGCTGCATGTTTTATTCTATGTTATTAATCTTATTATGGACAGCACCATAGGTCAATTTACCCGGTCATAGTAAGTTATCTCTATATTTCTGCGTGACCATATTCGACTTTTCTATGAATATTTACCTATTTTTGTAAGTGAACCTGATAAAATTTATATACAGGACGAAATGGTATTGGACGAACTCTGTACAATATCGAAAAAGTTATTGGTGGAGGTATAAGTGCATTCTCTGAACCAAACTAATCATAACCTTAAAATTTTACTATTATTTGACATACAAATTATGCTACTTCATTTCACTGCTGCGCTCAATCTAATCTAGCCCCAGTGTTTTGCGAAAATAGCCTCGAAAGTGTGTGATTTTAAATTTTTGACCCGACTTGCCTCACGGAAGAAACTTCAAGTTTGACAAGATTTGATCCATGGGCAACACTTTTTGGCCTTGAAATTTTGTTTTGGGGCAAGCCAGAGGCAAAAGTCTACAATCTCCCATTTTCAAAGAAATTAGACAATCTCTGAAGCGATTTAAGTTGGGTGATGGACCACCTCACATCAAAATCAAGTAGTGATATATTTTGTAAACAAACGAAGTATATACCCTCGGAAATTCTGCAATTGTCCTCCAGCCTAGCCAGAAGCTCCCAGTAAATTGTACGTACTTTGTTGGAAAATGGAAATTAGGGCAACATACTTATAATGAGAGTTTTTAGTACAAGTGCAAAATCCTTAAATTCACTCATTGTCACTTCTCCTTCAAGCAGAATTAATAACGTCGGTGGTATGTCCGTTAGTACGATGGACAGGTCTTAGAAAATTTTATAATATTCTCGATATAAAAATATATAAGAGATATTTTAAATACTATATTTAATGTAGAATATGATGAAGTATTAGTTGTAGAATGCATGTAAAAGATATTCTAAATATTAAATTTAGTGTAGAATATTGTGTAACATTAGTTGTAGAATATTATGTAAATTAATGTGGAAGAATACATCAAGTATAGAATATTTCTCTTGTGTATAAATACCAATGCATTCTTATTAATTTGGATCAATAAATTGAGATAAATATTCTTTAGTTTCTCTCATGTTTTCTCTGTTTTTGACATGGTATCAGAGCCTTCTCTTTTTTTATTCGTAGAGTTTTTCATTTGTGGTTACTTTCAATTTCTTTTTGAAAGTTTTTGTTTTTCTGGTTGTTCATCAATAATTAGCCCTAAATACATAGGGCTCTTGATCTTGATTATTCCATCTATTTTTTCGTATCATTGTGTTTTTGATTTTTGCTATTTAAGAAAATGACTTCACATCAGTTTGAGTCCTTCAGTGTGTGTTTCATTAAAACAAAAATTTTGTCTAGAAATTTCAGTTTCAACTATTTGTCATTGGAAAAGAATTATGGGATCATATAAATGGAAGTGATCCTGCTCCTACTGATCCTACAAAGTTAGGTCAGTGGAAGGTCAGAGATACTCGGTTGATGACATGGAGTTAAGCTTCAATTGACCTTTTTATTGTCCTTAATCACAGGCCATACAATACTGTAAATGGCATATGAGATTATTTACAAAAGGCTTATAACCAAGATAATAGCGCAAGATGTTTTTAGCTAGAGCATGAAATTGCTAATTAATCTCAACGAGGTCTCTCTATTCAGGATTATTTTTCTGGATTTCAGAACTTATGGGCTGAAATCACAGACACTATTTATGATAAAATACATGCTGAATCTCTTTCTATAATTCAAGTAGTTCATGAGCAAAATAAGCTAAATTAATTTTTGATGAAATTACGATCTAATTTTGAGAGTGTTCGTTCTAACTTGATGAATCATGATCTGTCTCCCTCCTTAGATGTTTGTTTTAGGGAATTACTTTGTGAAGAGCAATGTCTTCTCACACAAAACGCTTTCAAGCTAGAAAATATTCATTATATTGCATTTGTTGTTCAAGGAAGAGGAAAGGGTAGAGATGTGAGCAAAACTAAATGCTACAGTTGCAAGGAGTATAGTCATATTACTAGAAACTATGGTAAGAACTTCTGCAATTATTGTAATCAACACGGGCATATTATCAATGAGTGCCCCACACGTCCTCAAAATTATAGGATCAATACTTTTCAAGCTGGGATAAATGGTTCTCCTTCAACATCTTAACAAGTTCTTACTCCTTAAATGGTACAAATGATTATATCAGCCTTCTTAGCTTTGGGTCTGCAAGGTAATAATATTACATCTAACTTTTGGCTTGTTAATTCTGGCACTTCCAATCATATAACCAACTCAACTAGTATGTTAAGAAATGTTTATCAGTATCAAGGTCCATCACAAATTCAAACTGCCAATGGTGCTAATTTCCCATAATCAAGGTTGGAGATATTATTGAAACTTTCAAAAATGTATTTATATCGCCAAAGCTCTTCACTAGCCTTATGTCAGTGGGAAATTGGGTAGATTACAATTGTGATATAAAATTTTCTCGTAATGATTGTCTTTTGCAGGATTAGGTGTTGGGGAAGATAATCGCTAAGGGGAATAAAGTTGGAAGATTGTTTCCTATATACTTTTTCATTCCCCGTGTTATATCTTTTGTTTGTACTTTTACAACAAGTAAGACTGAGGTTTCGTATAAGTGTCTAGGACATCCAAATTCTGTTGTGCTGTCTCATTTATCAAATTCTAATTTATTTGAAAACAAAAATCAATTTTCAGTTTCTTTCTTTGATTGTTCTACTTGTAAATTAAGAAAAAGTAAAACTCTTATTTTTTCTAATTTTGGTAGTCATGCTGCAAAGTATTTTGATGTCATTCATAGCGATGTTTGGGATCTTTCACTAGTTATTTCTTATGCTCATTTCAAGTATTTTATGACATTCATAAATGATTATAGTCGGTTTACATGAGTGGTATTTTTTCATTTCAAATTTGGGGTATTTTTTATATTCAATACATTTTTGGCTTATATTAAGACTCAATTTTCTATCTGCATCAAAATATTAAGATCTGATTCTAGTGAAGAATATATATCTCATGAATTTAATAATTTATTGCTTGAGAAAGAAATCATCTCACAACGCTCTTACTCTATATGCCACAACAAATGGGGTTGTTGAGCATAAAAATTATTATATTTTAGATGTCACTTGTGCTTTGTTGATTGAGTCCTCTGTTCCATCTAAATACTAGGTTGAAGCTTTGTCTACTACTGTCTATTTAATTAATAGGCTGCTATCTAAAGTGTTAGATCTTGACTCTCCATATTGTCGTCTTTATCACCAAAATCCTAGCTATCATAATTTTCATACATTTGGTTAAATTTGTTTTGTGCATCTATCTCCTTCTCAATATAATAAACTTTTTATTCAGTCTACTAAATGTGCTTGTATGGGTTATAGTACTTCACATAAAAGTTTTATTTGCTATGATCCATGTTCTAACAAGTTTTGTGTTTCTAGAAATGTTGTTTTCTTTGAGAATCAGTATTTCTTTCCTACTCATGGTGAATCATCTCCTATTCTTCCTACTTTTGAAGATTTTTTAATCTTTTCTACGCAGTTTAAATTTGAATTTTTTATGAACGACGTCAATCAACTTTACCATATCCCAAAATTAATACGCCACCTGAGATTGCTCCTCAACCAAAATCTGAAATTTCTTCAAGGACTGCTCCTCTTGAGCCTCCTCGGCGATCTACCAGAGTATGTCGTACTCCTAACTAGTATGATTTTTCTTCTACGTTATCCACCATCTCTATTCCAACGGGTTACTTACAAGCCTCCAAACTTGAATGTTGGCAGAAAGCAATGAAGGAAGAACTTTAGGCTCTTAGAAAAAATAACACCTGGAACATTGTTCCTTGTCCTTCAAATATCTGTCCAGTTGGATGTAAATGGATTTATTCAATTAAACTTTATTCTGATGGAACACTTGATTGGTACAAAACTCAATTGGTGGTCCTTAATAATAAACATGAGTATTATATGAACTATGAGGAGACTTTTGCACCAGTAGCAAAAATAGCTATCGTATGAACTATTATTGTCATTGTTGCATCATAAAACTAGCCTCTTCATCAAATGAATGTTAAAAATGCTTTTTTCCATGATAATATCAAAAAAATATTTATATGAAACCTCCCCTAATTTGTTTTCATCACCTATAGCAGATGTTTGCAAGTTGAAGGGTCTTTTTATGGATTAAAACAAGCTCCTAGAACTTGGTTTGATGAGTTTCGATCTACTTTGCTTCACTTCTCTTTTGAACAGAGTAAATATGACTCTTCCTTGTTTCTTTAGAAAACATCCACTAGTTGTGTTTTTCTTTTTTGTATATGTGGATGATATTATTATCATAGGAATTAATTCTTCATTAATCTCTAGCCTTTACCAGTAGCTCAAGGATTCTTTTCATATGAAAGATTTAGTACTCTTCATTGATCTTTAGTTACTTAGGTTGGTTAAGAGAATGTAAGTATTGGTAGGTTGTTACCCTTGAATTTCTATCATTGAACTCATAGAAAACTAGTTGATAAGCATTGTTTTGTATTATTTTTCTTGTCAAAACTTTTAACGACGTTGCTACTCTTAGATAGTATCTTGATATGCTTGGGAGTGAAAGTTCAACTAGCTTACGTTTGTCGGAGGCCAAGGTATGTTTAGGTCATTTCCTTTTTCTTTCGGCATGATTTTCGTAGATGATAATGCTCAAACCATACCTCTTATCGAAGTATGAAGCGAATGTTGTCAATAAAGAATCCAACAAAGAGGTTGGGGTCGAACCCACAGTGAATATGGAAGAGCTAGACTACTGCTGGTAAGTGAACTTTGTTAGGTAGTTACTCCAAAATGGGGGGTTTAAAAAGAGAATAATAACTAAAAAAACAACGATTACAAGTGTGTTATAAAATCAAGAATTAAAACTAACTAGGGTTTGTGTTCCCCATGGGTTCATAACTGCTTCGGGTATACACAAGTGATCAATTTCAATGCTTTACTTGTAGGACTGATAACTAAGGTTCATCCAAACGACTGGTTCGTCCCTATTGGATGACTATACTCAATCACCGGGTCAGGTCTCATGAGCGATTACAAACTAACCGTTATCAATTTGTCCCAAATATAATTATCCTGCAACCACAGCTCAAGTTAATATAATGTTCATCAAGACCAAGGCGTTGTTACAATTCTCTTTTCCTAATCTATACCTCTCTAGGCTCAAGCAAGTAAAGAATTCTGGCACGTCCTAACATTGTACACCGTTAAGAAATATTAAAGTATGAATAGAATACAATACAATGCATTTTGCATTGATTTTGAATCACTTTTGTGCAACCCTAGCTCGTTAATATACCATGGTTCCCACAACCCTAGCTATGGAGGTTTTAGCCTCTCATAGTTGCAAGATTGTAATTCGCATTCATGATTAAATACATAAATCAATACTTACAATTGTAGATGAGAAAAAAACTTTGTTGATTAAATCTGGAAATTATCAAGAACAATTCACAAGATCAAGAAGAAAATCAAGAAAAGGTTGATCACAAGTTAATCAACTCAATTCTATGTTCTCTCGTGATTGTCTAACAATGTATGATGTAATATGATCTCCTCTAATGAAAATATAACATAAAACATATTTATACAGACATAAAAATTCTTTTCCTAGGCTAACAGGGTATATTTCCATAATTGAAACCGTCTGCAGCACGACCCATCCTACGATTCGTAACAGGTAGGTACGGATCATACCTACTTCTCGTATATCAGTTGGCTGGCAGAAATTTGGCTAAGTGTTGGATCCTGGTACGACTCGTACATTTCTGCTATGATTCTTACTGTGCTTCTGCGGCTTGGCTCTGAGACTTTGCAACTTTTTGAAGTTCTTCACAAGTGCTATGGTATGAATCGTACCTTCATTCCATGACGCATCTTGTCTATCCGTAGAAGGAGTCATCCTCTTTTTCAAATCTTCTGAATCTTTTCACGACTTCTTCACCACGATTCGTAAAGATTTGTACGACTCGTACTGAGACTCGTATGATACACCTCTTCATCCTTAGTCTTTTGAAACTTCTCACGACCAGTAGTACGGCTCGTAGGACCTTCCTACGGCTCGTACTGTGAACTGTGAGTTGAGCCTATTTTGCACACTTTCAGGCTATCTTTTGCACATTTTTTCTCCAACACCAATTTATCCTGTAACTAAAGGAAAAGTGTCTTATATCCACATAAATATACCTAAGTCGATGCTATTTTCTTATCTTTGAGCGTTGAAAGTGTTGTAAACTCACAACACATCAACACCCTCAACTTAAGACTTTTGAAAAGAAAAACTAAATAGGACGCTCAACTAGAAAATAAACCTAGGATACTACAGTCAATACTAAACAAAACGTGCACTATACATTAACACTTTCTGACCCTTTTCTATGAGCCAACATCAGCTAATATATTACAAGCAACCACAAAATATAATAAATAGGGATCAAGACATGTCATCTAGGTATCAACAGGAAATCAATTCATCACCAATGTTTTTCACACAGACCAATGGTAAAAGTAAACATAATCCATGTACCCTCACAACAAATGAAGTCCCCACTCATATATATATAGTGTCAAACATTGCATGGGACTAAACAAGTAAGGCGCTCACTCTCACAAAGAAGTTACAAGTATTATGTATCAGATACCATAGGTTTGCCCTTATTTTCTCTGCTTCGATTTTTCGGATGGTTAAATTAGGATCACTATAGGACTTGATATGGCTTGTAATGTAGGCTTAGGGCTGGACATGATAAAGATGAGATCTTTTTAAGTGACTATCCCTTCCTTGGCACTACATATATTGGCTTTACTCTTCACCTATTTCACCTTTTATTCTTTTCATTGCTCTTCTTCCCTTTTCACTCCTTTTATTCTCTTTTGTATGGGTGTGGTGTATTTTAAACTTTTTTCAAGTATTTTATTGATTTTTTTTTCAATATTTTCTGCTTTTTCATCTCTTTTTTTTCTTTCCACCACACCTCATTTTTCACCTTTTTCTATTTTCTTTTCCTTTTTCTTATTCCCACCTTTATGCACCCCTACTCTAGCCACCTTCAACTTAGGCATTTTACCTACGTTGAGGTTCAAATATCCAAGGAAGGACTAGGGCCAAAATAGGTTCATTATAAATAACTGGGTATGGTTCATTGGTTAATCAAAGAAAAAAATGGGTCAATTAAGGCTCAAAATTGGGATCAAGAGATTCATATGATTTTAGTAGGGTTATTTAGTCTAAAAATGAGCTTAACAAAACAGCCTATGATCATATCCTAACCAACCATCCTTAGCCTATGCAAAGACCAACCAGGCAAGTTCTAGATCTTCTACAGAATACCGAACTAAGTGTTTCACCTCACTCACTCATGGTACATGGATTATATTTATCTCACCTGTCTGGTTTATACATGGCTTAATAAGACTCCTCATACTAATAGACTAAATGACATTAAAATATCCATAGAAATCATGCATGCAGTCACAAATACATAGTTAATGCATCAGATTTTTTTTAAACAGGGTCAAAAAATGAAAACTTGTGCATTTTCATTGGCTGAGTACTCCTAAGTTATTTCCTAATTAAACAAAAATCACAAATTAAAAATAAAACTCCTAAACATGCCGGTTCTACTAGATAGCATGTCCGAGGAAAAAGAAACACAGCAAGAAAAATCCTCAAATGTATCAAAAATCCCAAAAATAACATGTACAGCCTCTCCCCTTCTTGAAAATTTAGCTTCGTCCCGAAGCATGAAATAGAAGAACAGAGGGAAATGAACATACCCGTGGCTACTCATACTTCTCCCTTCATGGGTTGCCTCTCATGTAGCTCCTGATTTAACATCGCAGCACGACGCAAGTCTATCGACTACTCAGAATTCGTCAAGCGACTCATATTCATCCTCTAGTGCTGAGACTACACTGAATTCCTTCAGTTGCTGCATTGACCGACAGATGTTAATGGTGACCTCTTCTTTGCTTATTCTAAATTTCAACTGGCCCGCCTCCACATCTACTAGGGCCCTCCCAGTTGCAAGGAATGTCTCCCCAAAATGATAGGACCTGATAATCAACCTCGCAATGCAAAATCACGAAGTCTGCTGGGAATATAAATTTGTCTACCTTGACAAGCACATCGAACAGGATCCACACTGCTTTTTAACAGTTCCGTCGACCATTAGTAGCTGCATAGTGGTTGGTGTGGTAGCTCCCAAGCCTAATTTCTTGAACACTGCCAAGCACATCAAGTTGATACTTGCTCCTAGATCACAAAGTGCTCTTGCAAACTTGACATTCCCAATGGTGCAAGGTATAATGAAAGCACCTGGGTCTTCCTTCTTCTAAGCTAGGACCCTTGTAGCTATGGCACTACAGTGATGTACATTGTTTACCGGCTCATAGCTCACAGATCTCTTCTTAGTCACCAAGTCCTTCATAAACTTTGCATATCCTGACATTTGTTCCATTGCCTCAACCAATGGTATGTTCACAGATAACTATTTAAGCATTGAAAGGAATTTCTGGAACTTACCATTTTTCACCTTTTTCTTCATCCTTTGAGGGAATGGCAGCAGTGGTCGCGTGAGTTGCTCCTTGGTCAATGTCGGGTTCTTCTTCACCTCTTGGGCCTCAGCATGCTCAGTGTTCTCTGTCTCAACACTCTTCTCATTATCCTCCATTATGATTCCTTTCATCCGTTCAACTATAACCATAAAAAGGGGGGAGGGGGGTCAACTGTAGTCTTACCACTTCTAGTCATCACTGCCATGCAATGACCATCGTTCTTTGGGTTTTGGACGGTGTTGTTAGGTAGTGTACCCTTTTGTCTAGGGTTCATTGATGTTGACAGTTGCCCAAGTTGATGTTCGATCTACTTGATGGTTTTAGCATGAGACCTCACTTTCTGACCCATACTTGATAAGTCACTTCGGATCTCCTTAAATTGCTCATTAGTGGACCTCACCTTCTTCAGCATCTCAGCCATCATGCTCTCTAACTTTGATTGCCCAACCTCCCCCTCTCGTGCATTAGGAGGCACATAAACTCCAGCCCAGTCATTTCGATATCCATTGTTTCTTCTCCATTCTCCTTCGCGCTCATGACCTCGGCTCATGTCTATGAACCCGTTTTGGTTGTAGTTGTCTCTATATTGATTCCAACCTTGGTTTCCAGAACTTTGGTGCTAATTGTCTTGTCTAGACGCTTGGGCGTTGGCTCAGAATCCCGCCAGTTGGCTATCTAGGAAGTTTGCCTCTTCATCAGAATCAGAGTGATCAGCTCCCTGCTCCATTCCTTGAGTTCCCACTACATTTAGCTTATTGGCTCCAACTCCAATAATATACATTGTCAGCAAGTCCAATGATTTGCGCATATAAGCCAACTCGTGATCGGCTTCTTCTTCCTTCCTTCATTGGTCTATAGTCAAACCAACAACATATGTACCGACTGTTGCATCAACCTCCCTCATATGACATGCCCTATTTGTCTTGGTCACCCTGTCAAGGATAATAACAGCTTTTTCCGAGGTGTGACTCATCAATGCTCCTCCTGCCACCCTGTCTGCTACAGCTTTGGTGCTATTATTCAAAGACCTATAAAAGATTTCCAACAAACTGTCATCTGGGATCTTATGGTTCGGACACTTTGTCAACTTCTTTTTGAACCTCAACTAGGTTTCATAAAGTGCCTCTGTATTGATTTGTTAGAAGTTGTAGATCTCATCTTTTAGCTGCAACATTCTAGAGGGGGGGGGGGAGAATCTCTCTAAGAAGACCTATTTGAGTTCCCTCCAGTTGGTTATGGAGTCATTAGGCAACTTCAATAACCATAAAGTGGCTTCCCCTGATAGAGAGAAGGGGAAAAGTTTGAGTCGTATGACATCCTGGCTTACTCCAAACAACCTGTATGCCTTGCATATTCCTGCGAAGTTCATCAAGTGCAGGTTGGCGTCATCCGCCGCATGACCACTGAACACCCCTTTCATGTTTAGCAATTGGATCATGGTGCTCGTGATATGAAATTTGGCCCCAGCGGGCAATGGTGGTGGAAAAATTGCTCCAGTAGACCCAACTTCATCGATGTTTGGATCCTCATCGTCGAAGAACTGAGGGACGAATCTATGTCCTCTATTGGCCCTCCCATGTCGGCCGGCATTAACAACTTCATCTCTATCATTCTCCGCATCCTGAAGTGTAGCTTTCTGAGCTAGCTCAGCTTCCCGAGCTAGCTCAGCTTCCCTAGCTTCTTCAGCTATGTGAGCATCTCTTTGCTCATGGTTTTCCATTCTGTGCAGTGTCCATTCAATTTTGGGTCTCAACAGAATCACGGGATCTCCACTACTACGAGTGCTTGGAATTCACCAGAAGTCAGCCTGTGGGTATAAAAAAACATAATTAAGGAAATAACTACCAAAAAAGTCAAATACAAGAAAATTATCTAGTCTTAGCCGTATTCCCCGGCAACGGTGCCACTTTATGATAACACTCAAACCATACCTCCTACTGAAGTATGAAACGGACGTTGTCAATAAAGAACACAACAAAGAGGTTGGGGTCGAACCCATAGTGAATATGGAAGAGCTAGACTACTACTGGTATGTGAACTTTGTTAGGTAGTTACTCCAAAATGGGGGGGGGGGGGTGGAGTTTAAAGAGAATAATAACTAAAAAACAATGATTAGAAGTGTGTTATAAAATCAAGAATTAAAACTAACTAGGGTTTTTGTTCCCCATGGGTTCATAACTGCTTCGGGTATACACAATTGATCATTTCCAATGCTTTACTTGTAGGATTGATAACTAAGGTTCATCCAAACGACTGGTTTGTCCCTATTGGATGATTATACTCAATCACTAGGTCAGGTCTCATGAGCGATTTCAAACTAACCGTTATCAATTTTTCCCAAATATAACTATCCCGCGATCACAGCTCAAGTTAATACAATGATGATCAAGACCAAGGCTTTGTTATAATTCTCTTTTCCTAATCTATACCTCTCTAGGCTCAAGCAAGTAAAGAATTCTGGCAAGTCCTAACGTTATACATTGTTAAGAAATATTAAAGTATGAAGAGAATACAATACACGCGTTTTGCATTGATTTTGAATCACTTCTGTGCAACCCTAGCTCGTTAATCCACCATGGTTCTAACAACCCTAGCTATAGAGGTTTTAGCCTCTCATAGTTGCAAGGTTGTGATTCGCATTCATGATTAAATATATAAATTAATATTTACAATTGTAGATGAGAAAAAAACTTCGTTGATTAAATCTGGAAATTATCAAGAACAATTCACAAGATCAAAAAGAAAATCAAGAAAAGGTTGATCACAAGTTAATCAACTCAATTCTATGTTCTCTCGTGATTGTCTAACAATGTCTGATGTAATTGATGTGCTGTGGTTTACAGCACTATTGACGCTCAAAACTAGAAAAATAGCATGGACATAGGTGTATTTATGTGGATATGAGGCACTTTTCCTTTGATTTCAGGATAAATGGGTGTTGGAGCGTAAATTTGAAAAAGGAAGCTAAAAGTGTGCAAAAAAAGGGCAAAAATGCAGTGCACAGTACGATCAGTAGGATAGACCTACGAGTCGTATTGATGACCGTGATAAGAAGTAGAAGGATGAAGCTGGAAGAATGAACCTACAAGTCTTGCCACGGATCGTACCAATCTTGTACGAATCGTGGTAAGGCAGTCATGATGAACTCCAGAAGACTTGCACAAGAGGCTAATTCTCATCACGGGAGGAGACCACAACCCATGAGAGCTTGGTACGAGTCGTACCATACCGGTCGTGGTAAACTTCAAACAAATTGCAAAGATTCAGAATCAAGCCACGAGATCCTGGTACGAGTCGTAGAAAGGAGGTACAAATCGTACCTTGGCTCTACACTTAGCCAAAAATCAAACAACAATCCAAACCATGAGATGCTGCCATGGACCGTAGGATGCTCCTACGAGTCGTAGGATGCTCCGTGATGAGGTCGGCACCAGATATGGAAATTCGCCCTGTTAGCCTAGGAAAAAGATTCTTATGTGTATATAAATACGTTTTATGTTTTATTTCTCATAAGTGACATTAAATAGAATTAGTTTTAGTTGGAAAACATTGGAATGGACAATTTTACATCTTCGAAAGAAAGAATTGAGTTGGTTCAACCTTGTGATCAACCTTTTGTTGAATTCATATTGTTCTTGCTACTTCTTCAAGATTTTGTGGATTAATTAAATGAAGCATTTTTCTCAATCATATTTGTAAGTATTGTTTTTATGTCTTTAATCATGAACACACTTCACAACCTTGCAACTATGAGAGGCTAAAACCTCCATAGCTACGGTTGTGGGAACCATGGTGGATTAACAAGCTAGGGTTGCACAAAGTGGGTCTAAAACCAATACTAATTACTTATATTGTATTCTCTTCATGCTTTAATGATTCTTAGCAGTGTACACGTTAGGGAGTGCCCGAATTCTTTACTTGCTTTAGTCGAAGAGGTAGAGATTAGAAAAAGAGAATTACAACGGAGCCTTTGATCTTGATGATCTTTGTATTAACTTGTGTTATGGTTGCAGGATAGTTATATCTGAAATTTAGTGATAACGGTTAGTTTGGAAATGCTCATGAGACTTGGTCGAGTAATTGAGTATAGTCATTCAATAGGGATTGGTTGATCGTTTGAATGAACCTAAGTTATCAGTTTTGTAAGTAAGTATTGGTGAAGATCATGAGTGTATACCTAAAGCTGTTATGAATCCATGGAGAACACAAACCCTAGTTATCCTTTAATTATTGATTCACAACCATAATCTTGATAGCTGCTTTGTTTTTACTATTGATTATTATTAGAATCCCCCCAATTGTGAAGTAACTATCATACAAGTTCATTTATTCATTGTAATATATATCTTCCTTATTCGCTGTGGGATTGACCCCAACCTCTAATTTGGGTTCTTTATTGACAACGTCCGCTTCATACTTCAGTTAGAAGTGTGGTTTGAGTGTTATCAAAAAGTGGCGCCGTTGCCGGGGAATATGGCTAAGACTAGGTTATTATCTTGTATTTGACTTGTTGGTAGTTACTCTCCTTTTTACGTTTTTTTCCTTTATTTTTATTTGTTATTCTTTTGTGACTTCCCCAGGTTTTCATGGAGGGATAAGTCCTCCACTCAAACTCTCAAGATGGAACATGATCAGCTGCCAACCTTAGTGGAGGAAGTATACCTTGTTGATGCCTGATAAGTTACAAAAGTCACGTCGTGCCGCGATGTTAAATCAGGCACTGAATGGGAGGCAAGCCATGGAAGGTGAAATCTGAGTAGCCACAGGTATGTTCTCTTTATGCTGGGGACGAAGCTCACTTTTTCAAAAGGGGGAGGGGTGTACTTGTATTTTTGAGAATTTTGGTCGTCTGAGGGTTTTTCTTGCCGTGCTTATTTTCCCTCAAGCATGCTATCTAGTAGAATCGGCATGTGTTCGGATTTTTTTAGTTGTAATTTTTGTTTGATTAAAAAGTAACTTAGGAATACTCAGCCAATAGAAATGCACTAGTTTTGTTTTTTTTAAAGATTGACCCTGTTCAAAATTTTTGCTATGTATTTGTGACAATATGCATGATTTCTGTGGATCTTTTTATGTCATTTGGTTATTAATAATAGTTAGTATTGTTAATCCATGTATGAACCAGATAGGTGAAGTAAAAATAGTTCATGTACCATGTGTGAGTGAGGTTTTAGTATTCATTGCAGTATGTTATTGAGGATCTAGAACTTGCCTGGTTGGTCTCTGCATAGGTTAAACAAGGTTGGTTAGAATATGATGTTTTAGCTCACTTTTAGCCTATATTGCCCTACTAAAGTTTCATGAATCCCTTGATCCTAAGTTTGAGCCTTAATAGACCATATTTCTTTGATTCACCTGTTAACCGTACCCATTTGTTTATAATGAACCTGTTTTGGCCCTGGTCCTTTCTTAGATATTGTGAACCTCAACATAAGCGAAATGCTTAAGTTGAGGGTGGCTAGAGAAGGGGTGCATAAATGGTGGGAGCGGGAGAAAGGAAAAGAAAAGAAAAGAAGAGAAAAGAGAAAATATGGTGAAAAATGAGGTGTGGTGAGGTGAAAAAGTAAAAGAGCTGAAAATCTTGAGAATCTTGAAAAAGAAAAATTCAAAAGAGCTTGAAGTTGTATGAAAAATGCGAAAAATCACCTCCCGGTGCAAATATTCTTAAAATGAGGTAAAAAGGGAAGAAAGGAAAATGAAAGAGTGAAGGGTGAAATAGGTAAATGGTGTAGCCAATGTATGTTGTGCCAAGGAAGGATAATCACTCATAAAATCTCTCATCTTTATCATGTCCAGCCCTAAGACTATATTACAAGCCATATCAAGTCCTATAGTGCTCCTAACTTGACCATCTGACAAACCAAAGCAGAGAAAATAAGGGCAAACCTATGGTATCTGATGCATAATACTTGCAAACTTCCTTGTGAGAGTGAGTGCTTCACTTGCCTAGTCCCATGTTGTGTTTGATACTTCATATCTGAGTGGGGACTTCATTTATGTGAGGGAATGTGGGTTATGTTTGCTTTTACCATTGGTCTGTGTGAAAAACATTAGTGATGACTTGATTTCCTGTTGATAGCTAGATGACATGTCTTGATCCCTGTATATGATGTTTTGATGTTGATTGTAATGCATTAGCTAATGATGTTATATGAGGAAGGGTCAATAAAGTGTATATAAAAAGTGCAAATTTTGTGTGAGTATTGGTTATAGTATCTTAAGTGTATTTTCTAGTTAAGCGTCGTGTATAGTTTTTCTTTTTATTTGCCTGAGGACATGCAAAAGTCTTAAGTTGAGGGTGTTGATGTGCTGTGGATTTACAGCACTATCGACGCTCAAAACTAAGAAAATAACATGGACTTAGGTGTATTTATGTGGATATAAGGCACATTTCCTTTGATTTTAGGATAAATGGGTGTTGGAGCGTAACTTTGCAAAAGGAAGCTAAAAGTGTGCAAAAAAAGAGCAAAAATGTAGTCCACTGTATGATCCGTAGGATGAACTTATGAGTCGTACTGATGGCCATGATAAGAAGCAGAAGGTTGAAGTTGGAAGAATGAACCTACGAGTCTTGCCGGGGATCGTACCAAGCTTGTATGAGTCGTGGTAAGGCAGTCTTGATGAACTCCAGAAGAATTGCAAAAGAGGCTAATTCTCAGTACGAAAGGAGACACGACCTGCGAGAGCTTGGTGCGAGTTCTACCATACCGGTCATAGTAAACTTCAGCAAATTGCAAAGATTTAGAATCAATCCATGGGAGCCTGGTACGAGTCGTAGGAAGGAGGTTTGAATCGTACCTTGGCTCGGCACTTAGCTAAAAATCATCCAACAATCCAAACCATGAGATGCTGCCACAGACCATAGGATGCTCCTACGAGTCGTAGGATGACCCATGCCAAGGTCGGCACCAGATATGGAAAATCGCCCTGTTATCCTAGGAAAGGATTCTTATGTCTATATATATATTGTCATGCCCCACCTTGGGAGGCATGAATGGCACCTGGTGCCCTACTAGGACCTGGACTACTAGGCTAACTGAGCCTAAGCACTTCTGGTGCCAGACTGGCTCTAACTCTGGATTCAAAAAAGCGACGGGCTCTATAACGACTGTAAACACAGCCTCCGGCCGATAAGACCCATAGCCACCTGTAAGGATATAAACATCTAACCATAACAACCAACTAAAAGGGATCCTATGCGGGCCAACAAGGACACCATGCTGTCTAGTTATATCTGAAAAATGAAATATGGCGCTAAACTGATCTGTGACTGACAAGGTCACCAACTAACAACTGAACCAGGCCCCACACGACCATCACATACAATTTGAAACACATATATGGCCCCACACGGCCGATACATCTAACCACAGGGAAATATAATACAATCTGCAAGCCTCTAAGAATAATAAGATGGTCGGGACAGGGCCCCGGCTTACTGATCACGGGCAAAAATAGCATGCTCGAGATACGCTTTATGACTTAAATTAGTCTTGTTTATCTAAGTTATTGTATACATTTTCATGTAATTTTATATGAATGTGAAGATATGTGCTAACCAACATGATTAGCCTTTGTTTTGTATGTTTTGATGACTTTTGAGTAACTAATCCATGAGTTGGTGAAGTAGAGGCTTGGAAACGGAATTAACCCGTGAACGTCGGCAAAGAGGAGGCACAAAACAGCCCACCTGCGCTTCGGCAACGTGCCACGGCAGGCAGGCTGATCACAACAGCCCACTTGCACGTTGGCAACGTGCCACAACAGGCTGGTTGCGCGACATGGAGGTGTCAACGCGCTGCCCAAGCAGCGTGACACGCTGCCAACGCGGCAGGGTGCTGCCGAGGCCAAATTTCGGGTGTTTTCCAGAGAGCTTTCGCATTGCCTCCGTGTCACGGAGGCAGTGCTCCGCGATACACTCCGTGACATGGAGCCATTCCACGACAGGCTAAATTATGCACGTTTCTCATTTATTATAAATAGGTCCCTTAGCTCCTAATTCCAGAGGTCACGATTTTATTCTGGAAAACTACCTAGGAGTGAAGGGAGAAGTGGGAGAACTCATCTAGGGTTTGGCAAATTCCCTTCTCATCTACCAAATTCATGTAAGTATGTCAGTTTAGTAGTAGTTAGTGTAGTTTTACGAACATGAATGGCAAGAACCCTTCCTCTTGAGTTGAAGCCATGAATTATGATTGTGATTTTATGAAATTGTTTTGAAATTAAGTTATTGATTGTTTTTTTCGTCTTGCATTCTGGATTTTTGGTTGTTTTTATGATTGATAACCATGAAAGCATATTTGTTAGCTTGAGTAATAGCTTGAGAAAGCATTACCTAGGTCAGGACATGAGAATGTGAGGAGCATGTTTGTATCTCGGGAGAGATTTTTGTGTCAGGATAGAAATATACCTAACACCGTTCTTGGTTGAGACACGGGGGTTATGAAAGACCAACTTGGGATGTCACATCACCACTCGAAGAAGTAGTTGTGAGGCTAAGTTGAGTTAAATGGTTAGACGCATTAAAGTCCCTAATTGTTTCCCCATAAACCACAACATAATTGATTGCCTGCGACTAGAAATTAAACTCCTCGCTCACAATGATGTAGTGAGGCTAGATTGCCGTGTTTAGAGGCTCAAAAGACCATAAACATGCAATTCTAATTATGTGAAATAATAATTGATAGTTCCATGCTTAACCCATTGCAAATCATAGTATCGTATGATTAATTGGTTTTAACTCTATGTTGCTCCTAGAGTAATTTCAGAATACTTCGTTGACCCAAACTTAGACTTAATTAATCTAAATCGAAAATATCTATAACCAACACTTGAGGTATTTAAGATCACACTAGAAATGGATAGTTAGAGGAATGGGTCCAGTCCCTGTGGGTTCGACAATCCGGTTCTTAGAAAGAGACACTATATTACTTGCACGACCCGTACACTTACGGACGCGCGAATCGGACACGTCAAGTTTTTGGCGCCGTTGCCGGGGACTCGGCAAAGTTTTGATAATTTATCTATTTTTATGTGATTTTTGAATTTTCTAAAGTGTTGAGAAACTTGGTCTTAGTCTACTTATTGCAGGTGACAGGTTGTCCTGCCGAGCTGGCTAGAAATAGAGAGCTTGTGGAACCGTTGCTTGAACCTGAACGTCAAATCCATTTGCGAAGGAGAGTAGCTCTAGAGCAAAAGCTGAAGAGACTTCAGGAAAAAGGTACAACAACAACCACCCGCGGGACAAGTACAATTGTCATCAGAAGCAATGGCAGCAAGACCAGTTCGCGAAGTGGCAATCCCAATAGCGACGAATGTGACCTCTAGCATCCGTAAACCAGAGCCTGGAGGGCAGTTTGAGCTTAAACAGAACATGGTGCAGCTATTACATTCTAGTGGTCAATTCACTGGGATGGCACGTGAGGACCCGCAACAGCACCTACAGAGCTTTTTAGAGATTAGTGACACGTTTGTCCCCACCGGCGTGTCCACAGATTATGTCCGACTGACCCTCTTCCCATTTTCACTGTTGGGAGAGGTGCAAAAGTGGCTGAAGGCTGAACCACCGAACTCCATAACTTCATGGAATGACTTGGCTAAGAAGTTCCTTATCAGATTCTTTCCTTCAGGCAAGAATGCAAAGTTGAGAAGTGAAATACTCAGCTTCAAGCAGAGGCCTGATGAGAACTTGTATATGGCTTGGGAAAGATTCAAGTCATTATTGAGAGACTGCCCCCATCACCAGCTATCAAATGAAGTGCTGGCTCATACCTTTGTAGAAAGTCTAGACCCACACACAAAAATATTACTAGACTCCGCATCGGGTGGGCAAGCCTTGGATAAGACATATGATGAGTTGTACACTTTGTTGAACAGAATTGCTCAAGGAAATCCAGAGTGGCACAGCGAGTCATCGAGGGGGGCAGGAAAGAGACCAGGGTTGATAGAAGTAGATGGTTTGAATGCCTTGGCAGCATAGTTAGCTTCGTTCCAACATCAGATGATGACTCAGTTCAATAAACTGAGTATGAACCAACACCAGGGCCAGGTTAACGCAGTTCAGCAAGCTCTGAGTTGGTGCGAAATTTGTGGTAATACTGGGCACAATGCATAACCTTGTGGAGCCAATCCGGAATCAGTCAATTTTGTTGGTAATGTGCATAGGAATCAGAATTTTGGGAACAACTCCAACAACAATTGGCAGGGCCACCCGCATTTTTCTTGGGGTGGAAACCAAAAGCAGAATTATATGCAACCTCAACAACAGCAGTATCAACAGAATAGGCAGAATGATGGGTAATTGAGTAGCAGCATTGAGGAGACACTGCAAAAAATTATGGAGACCCAGAAGCAGTTAGCGGAAAATCAGGCGAGGATGGCAACAGACTTAATGAATCAGCAAGTAGCCACCCGAAATCTTGAAAAACAAGTGGGTCAGATAGCAGATGCTCAAAACATGAGGTCGCAGGGGGGATTACCAAGCGACATAGATCCTAACCCCCAGCAGATCAATGCCATCAGTCTGAAAAGCGGTAAGCAATTATCTGATGCAGTGCCAAAAGAGCTGAGAAAGGAGGTGCAGCCGGAGTTGGTTAGACTAGGACCATCCATCAACATGGGAGATAATCAGAGTGCTGGACAACAAAATGCGCAACTTTCATTGCAGCCAGCACAAAGACCACCACCACCATTCCCTCAGAAATTCAGAAAGAGCAAGGAGGAGGAATGCTTCAAAAAGTTCTTTGAGAGCTTCAAAGAACTTCACATTAATTTGCCTCTTATTGATGTTTTGCAGGGAATGCCCAAGTATGCTAAATACTTGAAGGACGTGATGGCGAACAAAGTTAGATTGGTGGACGTCCAGACTGTAGCACTGACTGAGGAGTGCAGTCACAAGGTATTGAGCAAAATACCAAAGAAGCTCAAAGACCTAGGCAGTTTTACCCTCCCAATACAAATTGGTAAAGCTGAGGTGCTACGAGCTTTGTGTGACTTAGGGGCAGCAGTTAATCTAATGCCCCTATCCTTATTCAACACCCTGGGGTTGGGAAAACCGAGGCCGACAAGGTTGATGCTGCAGCTGGCTAACAAGTCGCGAGTGACACCTGATGGAATAATAGAGGACCTTTTCATCAAAGTAGGTAAGTTTATTATACCTGCTGATTTTATTGTTCTAGATTTTCAGGTTGATGGCCAGGTACACTTAATCTTGGGACGTCCATTCTTGGCCACCGGTGTAGCGGTGATTGATCTGAGAGTAGGGACCCTGAAAATGAGGGTTGAAGATGAAGAAGAATTCTTCCTCGTTTACCAAGAAATGAACCCATCCGCACACTACACTAACCTTTGTCAGATTAGTGTGTTGGCAGAGGATGAGTGTGGGGTGGAGGATTCCACAGGTGCACGACCAAAGGCAAGGTCAAGTGTTCAGCCCGAGTCTGATAGAGGACTTCAAATTGAGAAGAAGTTGGAGAAAGAGAGGAACAGAGTGGAGGATGTTTCCTCTAAATAGCAAAAGAAAAGGAGATGGTTATCGAAAGAGAACCCAGGTATGAGGATGTCCTGAAAAGGACAGTCCACGTCGGGCCACGACGTAAAATAAGGCGCTGCTTGGGAGGCAACCCAAGGGTACCTCAGGTACAATTTGTAATTTTGATTTTGTGTTGATTTTGTTATGTTTATTTTGTTTGTGTTTTTGGTGGAAAGTTAAGCACAGATGGAGGGAAGTCTGAGTACCGAGAAGGTGGAAGCTAAAGAGCAAGGAAGAGAAGAAGTGTGGGGTCGAACACCCACCTCTGAAAACTTGAAAGGAAAGCATGCTTTTAGCTTTGCATAGAGGCTCAGGGAGTATTTCTCATCCTTTAAATGTTAATTTGATGCTATAAGGACATAACATGATTTAAGTGTGGGGTGAGAGGGAAATTTCAAGAAAATTTCAATTTTTTTTTGTGCTTAACGATTTTTGGTGAATGTAATGCTTGTGAGAAAATTGAAAAATTTTTGTGAGTTAAGCATGACTTCATCACCCGTTGGTTTTTCTTTTCGGTTCTTTTCCGATGGGGGGGTATTTGAACCGAAGAATAAAATTTTTCTTTTTCTTTCCTTTGTCTGTATATAATGCTTTAGTCATAGTTAGGGACTGTTTCCAACGATGGATGGATGACGACCGTCTTGAGGAAGAATTAGTCGATAGGTTTTGGGTTTTTGAAACCATAACTAATTGGTGCTTGATGTTCTTGTTATGTGCTATACGTGATTGTAAGAGGCAAGTATGTCCAATGTGAAGCATGCATGTGTATAACTTTGTGTGAGACGCTTAGGCTCTTGAATTTGACTCAATATGATTAAAGCTTAAATCTGAATTCTTGTGATTAGCTGAGTAAGAGTCTACTGAATGTGTCTTGAATTGAGCATGTGCCATGAGTGTAAGGTTTTTGAGTATTCCGTGCTATTATGAAATGTCTAGAACTTGCCTGGTGTGTTTATAAAACGAAATGAAGGATGTGAATTGTAGGAGATGATATAGGCATTTCTTTAAATGAACCAAATTTTTATCCCTCATTTTACCTACCTTGAGAAATTAATCCTAGTTAGCCCCATTGAGCCTTGAGCCTATTCTTTGACAGCTGCACATAAGCTTAATCCCTTTTCTTTCATTAGCCTTGAATTTGATCCAAAACTCCTAAGCGCTTGAGTGGAAAAAATCCGAAGGAGTAAAGGTGTGAGAAGAATGAAAAGAAAGGAAAAGTAGCAAGTTGTAGAAGTGAGAAAAGGACAAAGGTGTACTTTTGTGAAAATGGTTGATTATTAGTAAGGAGTAAGAAAACAAATTACTGTAAAATTATTTATAGAGCTCCTTACTAATAAGCTAAAAGTGCCTAAAGAAAGGGGGAACATAAGAGGAAAAAGAAAGCTGAAAAGAGGAAAAAGGTGAAGTAAGGGAAGGGAAGTTCGTAAGGAGGGCGTGATGTATTAAAAGCGCTTAGGAAAGATAGTCACTATTACTGGCCATAATAGTATCTACCCGCACCTGAGTTACATTACAACCTAAAAAGTCCTACTTGATCTTACATTCACACATCCTTAAATTAGTAGAATAAAACACTAAGGGCAAGCTTATTGATCTTGGGCAGATTTATATGCCCAAGTGATACTCAAACGTACCATTTTTACCTTGTTTGTTGTGCAATGTGTATATAATATCATGTATTTGGTAATAAAATGCGAATTTATACTAACCAACATGATTAGCATTTGTTTTGCAGGATAATGTGATTTTTAGGAGCAAAAATGCGTGTTGGAACTATGTCGGAGTTGGACTTGGATACGAGCGTGGAAAAGACCTCGGATGGCACATTTTACACTGGCTCCGCGATGGCGCCGTGCCACGCTGCCATCGCGGTAGTACACTTCCTGGAGAGGAAATTAAGTGGCAGATTCTAGTGAGGCATCGCGACAGCTCCGTGGCACGGAGACAGGCCTCCGCGATGGCCTCCGTGCCACGTTGAAGCCAATTATCCGGACCCTGAAGTTTCTAGAGAAGGTCCGCATCCACGCCGTGTCACAGAGGCCGTGCTCCGCGTTGGCCTCCATGACACGTTGCTTGTTATTCCGGGAAAAATTTCCCACTAGTATAAATAGCACACTTAGGTTATTTTTAAAGGGGTCTTCTTTTAGTTCTAGTTTTTAGCAGAGTTCAGGAGTGGAGAGAGGAACGTGGTTTTGTGGCAGTTGAAGAATAGAAAAGATAAGAGTTTTCTTCTCTTCCCTTCTTCTTTTCCTTCAATTGTATGCATGATTTACACTCATTCTAGGACGATTAATCCAAGAATGAGTGGCTAATTCCTTTCTTGCTGAGGTTTTGAACTTGTGTAATGATTATTGGTAATAATTGATATGGTTTCTTCTTCTTCTTGCATATTGTTCTATTAATTCTTGTGCTTAGTACATTCTTGATTGGCCACCATTAATGTATATCTAAAAAGTCCAATTTCACTCGAGAGAGCATGAAATTGGAAAGTTGTGAATTAATAGGGTATTGTTCTTAACTTGATTTGGGAAAATTGGGTTTTGATGTGCTTTCTTGATAGAAATATACTTGAAAGCTGTATTAGTCAATTTAGGAACCGGAATTGTAGTGTTAGGTCATGAATTTCATTTGATCACAAAAATGTAGACGAATGGTTTATGATTCTAAAGTGAAATTAAATACGGAAGTTTTAATTTCTAGGCAAACGTTCTTGACTAGCAATATGAAGAAGAGGATGACCAAATTATCATAATTATCAACTCCATTACTCGTTCTTAACCTTGGCATGAGCATATCCATTGTCTGAATTCAACGTAAATAATAGTTGTTAAGTTTAGTATATAATTAGTTTAGAAACAAAACTCCCTAAATTCTTGATTGGATAGTTGTTAGCATAGTTAGAAATAGAATAGAAATATAGTGAACTAGGAAATTTTGCATATCCAGAGCAGCCTCCTTGGATCGATACTTGGCTACTTAGCCACTTTATTACTTGTTTGACCACGTACACTTGCGTGTCGGTTTTTAACACATACCGAACCAGCCGGACACTTATGGGTCATTACATGATGCATGTGAATTCTTTGTGAGAGTGAGCGTAATTCTATTCATGTACCCACACATGTTGTGATTTAAAAATTGTTTTTGCGTGTGAAATTGGGTAACTCTCTTTCCGTGAGGGCACGTGTTGAATGAAGGATATAATTCATGTGGTATTTCTTAATCAGTTGATTTGCATGAGTTTGCTAAGATCGAGAGTCGATTCTTGAGGTTAAGAAGTCTCAACATAGTTGTACTTCATTTCAATGATCAAACCGTGCATGCTCTATTTGTAGCTTGTTATCTTACGTAATCATTATAGTCGTAACTTGAATTATCTTGCTAAATTAGTTATGTGGGAGTCTCCATATGCATGATATGTAAAAGATTGTTCGAGGACGAAAAAGGCTTTAAGTGTGGGGTTGTGATCACGGGCAAAAATAGCATGCTCGAGATACGCTTTGTGACTTAAGTTAGTCTTGTTTATCTAAGTTATTGTATACATTTTCATGTAATTTTATATGAATGTGAATACATGTGCTAACCAACAAGATTAGCCTTTGTTTTGTAGGTTTTGATGACTTTTGAGTAACTAATCCATGAGTTGGTAAAGTAGAGGCTTGGAAACGGAATTAACCCGCGAACGTCGGCAAAGAGGAGGCACAAAACAGCCCACCTGCGCGTCGGAAACGTGCCACGGCAGGCAGGATGATCACAACATCCCACCTGCACGTTGTCAACGTGCCACGGCAGGCTGGATGCGCGACATGGAGGTGTCAACGCGCTGCCCAAGCAGCGTGACACGCTGCCAACGCGGCAGGGTGCTGCCGAGGCCAAATTTCAGGTGTTTTCCAGAGAGCTTTCGCATTGCCTCCGTGTCACGGAGGCAGTTCTCCGCGATACACTCTGTGACACAGAGTCATTCCATGACAGGCGAAATTATGCACGTTTCTCATTTATTATAAATAGGTCCCTTAGCTCCTAATTCCAGAGGTCACGATTTTATTCTGGAAAACTACCTAGGAGTGAAGGGAGAAGTGGGAGAACTCATCTAGGGTTTGGCAAATTCCCTTCTCATCTACCAAATTCATGTAAGTATGTCAGTTTAGTAGTAGTTAGTGTAGTTTTACGAACATGAATGGCAAGAACCCTTCCTCTTGGGTTGAAGCCATGAATTATGATTGTGATTTTATGAAATTGTTTTGAAATTAAGTTATTGATTGTTGTTTTCGTCTTGCATTCTGGATTGTTGGTTGTTTTTATGATTGATCACCATGAAAGCATATTTGTTAGCTTGAGTAATAGCTTGAGAAAGCATTACCTAGGTCAGGACATGAGAATGTGAGGAGCATGTTTGTATCTCGGGAGAGATTTTTGTGTCAGGATAGAAATATACCTAACACCGTGCTTGGTTGATACACGGGGGTTATGAAAGACCAACTTGGGATGTCACATCACCACTCGAAGAAGTAGTTGTGAGGCTAAGTTGAGTTAAATGGTTAGACGCATGAAAGTCCCTAATCGTTTCCCCATAAACCACAACATAATTGATTGCCTGCGACTAGAAATTAAACTCCTCGCTCACAATGATGTAGTGAGGCTAGATTGCCGTGTTTAGAGGCTCGAAAGACCATAAACATGCAATTCTAATTATGTGAAATAATAATTGATAGTTCCATGCTTAACCCATTTCAAATCGTAGTATCGCATGACTAATTGGTTTTAACTCTATGTTGCTCCTAGAGTAATTTCAGAATACTTCATTGACCCAAACTTAGACTTAATTAATCTAAATCGAAAATGTCTATAACCAACACTTGAGGTATTTAAGATCACACTAGAAATGGATAGTTAGAGGAATGGGTCTAGTCCCTGTGGGTTCGACAATCCGGTTCTTAAAAAGAGCCACTATATTACTTGCATGACCCGTACACTTGCGGACGCGCGAATCGGGTACGTCACCTACCCATACTGCACAATCAAAAGGAGAGTAAACCTCGGTCTTTCAAGCTCCGGATGAAAGGAGATGAAGTCTCTGTATCGCTGATTGGGACTACGAGGGATCTGCTCCTCGTCTATGTGTACCTGCAGGCAAGTAATGTAGCGCCCCAAAATGGGCGTCAGTACCACTGGTACCGAGTATGCAAAGCAACAACTGAAAATAACTGAAAGTAAATAATGAAACTGATAGTGACTGGAGCAATAAGAAAGACAGACTGAAACTGATCGGAATAGTGGGTTCAGGACTAACCTTAACTATTCTGAAAAGAGTAGGAGTCATATCTGGAATGTGGCGTCCTGCTGTCTATCTAACCATAACTAAAATAACATGACATAACATAACACAACATAAACCTTACCTGGCCCCCATAAGCTGGAGGGTACAATCATCACAATCTATTTACCCCTACCCAGGTCATACCACATCACCTAGTAACTATAAGCAACCTGCCGATCCCCTGGGTATGCAGCTTTGGCCCGCTGGGTCCCTGACTATAACTGTACTTAAGTCCAGAGGACTCCTGAAATCAACACCCCGGGCGCAAGCACTCGACGGGGGTGTATAAAGGCCAACCACAACAAAATATTGGGAAATTGGTATCCTATCTTCGTCCCTAGCGGAAGGCATGCCACTCCGTAGAGCGACGTACCTCGCCCTCTGGTGGACGGGTCGATACAGCTATTAACCCTGGGGCGGTCACGGAAGCTAGGTAATCTAACCCAAAATAATACAATCAAGTCTCAACTGATAGCAATGACTACATATAATACATATTGAATCTGATAATAATAATATAATCTCTGACATGCTGTACTGAATCTCATACTAAAGCATGATATAACATTTATGAAATAATCTGCTGGGACTTATGCTATTTTACTAAGTTTCATGCTAAACACGATATAATATTTCTGACGTGCTTTACTAAATATCATACTGAGTACGCTATACTATTTCTGAAATACTCTACTGGAATATATATTGTTTTACTATACTGGGACAACTAACTTGCCGAAAGAAACTGGCTTTACATACCTTGACTGCTGGTTTACCGATTAACTGGTGAGGTTCGGCTAGTATTCAGCTGTTCTCTCCAACTGTAATAATATTCACGAAATAATAGAACTAACTTCATTACTATACTGGAAGAAATGATACTTGATATATATCTACTGACTATTCTTTAATTTATCAAAGAATAGTCGAAAACTCATATTTTCTCGGGAGTCTAGAAGGGAGAAGTACTTAATTTAAGCCTAGGAGTGTTTTAACACTAGTTTGGAGAAATTCCAGTCACTTTGACTCGGCGGGACAACGATTCGCCGGGCAATTTTCGCAAAACTAACTCCGTAGAAATGCTCCCTGCAGCCTTATACTTCGGTACCCAAAGTTAATTTGACTTTGGACAATGTTTGACGGCGTAATCGAATGAATATTTATGAGAACCCTTCATCCCCCCTTGTTCTGATCGTTTTAGAAGTGAAAATGACTTAAAGTTAAAGGGTGAAGCCTTTATATACTTGAAGCCAGTTGCATAGCAACGTGGCACGCTTGCCAACGTGCCAATTTGGCTCCGTGCCACGTTGGATATCGCGGAGATTGTGCCTCCGTGCCACGTTTTCCTTTTGTGCAGCACGGTTCGGCCTCCTCTTGCGAAATTCCAACTTGGCACTTGTTCGGCCTTTCCCCGGGCCCTTTTCTCGCACGTATGGGATTCTAAAACTCTCAACCACATGCGAATAGGCCAACTAAGTGCTATTAACTTATGGGGTGTAACATCCTCCCCCCCTTAAGAACATTCGTCCTTAAATGTTAACTTCTACTTACAATAAACTTAACTTGCGCTTACTTATTCTGGAAGAATTTTAGCAGAGTCTCCCCTGTAATATGGACTATCTGAAAATCCTAAAATGCAGAAAAGTCCAATACAGGTACTCCACACGATACTATAGTATTCATTTCACAATAAACTGGAGTCAACTACTCCACATAGATAAGTATATACTATAACTTATGAAACAATAACAACAACATACCTCTGGCTGCATAATCTGACTATGTCTGGAATAACTGTGGATATCTGGTTTTCATGTCATCTTCTGCTTCCCAGGTCATCTCCTCTCGGTTCTTATTCCGCCACAATACCTTGACAGAAGCAACATCTTTAGTTCTTAATCTACGGATTTGCCGGTCTAGTATGGCTACTAGAACTTCCTCATAAGCTAACTCTTCTTTGACCTGAACATATTGGACTAAGACAATTCGAGAGGGTCTCCTATGCACTTCCTCAGCATTGATACGTGGAAAACTAGGTGAATGAATTCTAACTCTGGAGGTAAATCCAATTCATATGCCACCTGGCCTATCCTTTGGCGGATCTGATAAGGCCCAATAAACCTCGGGCTAAGCTTGCTTTTCTTGCAAATCTCATCACACCCTTCATCGGTGAAATTTTCAGGAATACCCAGTCACCCACATTAAATTCCAAGTTTCTGTGCCGTACGTCAGCATAAGATTTCTGGCGACTCTGAGCAGTCAGTACACGTCCCCTGATAAGCTTTACTTTCTCCTTTGACTGATGAATAATATTTGGCCCAATCAATGCTGATTCTCCTACTTCAAACCAACCAGCTGGAGATCTGCACTTCCGCCCATACAACGTTTCATAAGGCGCCATCTGAATTACTGAATGATAACTGTTATTATAGGAGAACTCAATAAGCGGTAGGTGTTCATCCCAGCTACCTCCAAAATCTAACACACATGCTCATAACATATCCTCGAGCATCTGGATGGTACGTTCTGCCTACCCGTCTGTCTGAGGATGGAAAGTTGTGCTCAGGCTAACCTGCGTCCCCAAGCCTCTCTGAAACGATTGCCAAAACATAGTTGTAAACTGTGCCCCTCTGTCAGATATAATTGACAATGGAACACCATGCAATCTGACTATTTCTTTAATATACAGCTTCACATAATCTTCGGCTGAAAAGGTAGTCCTTATTAGCAGAAAGTGGGCTGATTTTTTCAACCTGTCAACAATTACCCAGATCGAATCATATTTACGCCTGGTGCGAGGTAATCCTTCTACGAAATCCATATTAACTGCTTCCCATTTCCATAGAGGCACGGCTATATCCTGAGTCAGTCCGCCTGGTTTCTGATGTTCAGCTTTTACCTGTTGGCAATTGGGACACTGAGCTACAAATTCTGCTATCTCCTTTTTCATTCCTGGCCACCAGTAAATCTCTTTTAAATCCTGGTACATCTTTGTCGAACCTCGATGGAGAAAATAATGAGCATAGTGTACCTCACCCATGATTTGCTGGCAAAGCCCTGTGACATCTGGAACAAAGAGGCGACCCCTCTATTTCAAAACTCCATCCTTGGTTACCTGGAAATCTATCACTTCCCCTTGCTGAACCCTGTTTCTGAGATGAACCAGGCTGGGATCTTCATATTGCCGTTCCTTCACTTCCACAACCAAAGACGACACTGCGGTGTTTTGAATTACTGCTCTATTGTCTCCTGTTTCTGCTATATGAACGACTAAATTGGCTAACTAATGCAATTCTCGGGCCAACTCCCGTTGCTCGGGCTGTAAGTATTACAAACTTCCCATAGATTTATGGCTAAGGGCATCTGTTACCACATTGGCCCTTCCTGGGTGATATAAAATATTCACATCATAATCTTTCAACAACTCCAACCAGCGACATTGCCACAAATTCAACTCTTTCTGGGTGAAAATATATTGTAGGCTTTTATGATCAGTGAAAATATCCACGTGGACGCCATACAAGTAGTGTCTCCATATTTTCAAGGCATGAATTACCGCGGCTAATTCCAGGTCATGGGTAGGATAGTTCTTCTCATGCTTCCTCATCTTCCTGGAAGTATAGGCAATCACTCTACCATGCTGCATCAAAACACATCCTAACCCAACACCCGAAGCGTCACAATAAACTACATAACCCTCTTTCCTTTCTGGCAACGCTAACACTGGTGCTGATGTCAACCTGTCTTTCAGTTCCTGAAAGCTCTGCTCGCACGCCTCAGTCTAGTGAAATTTTACTGCCTTCAGCGTCAGTTTAGTTAAGAGTGCTGCTAAAGTGGAAAATCCTTCCACAAACCTTCTGTAGTACCGGACTAATCCTACGAAACTGCGTACCTCAGTCGGAGTGGTAGGTCTGGGCCATGTTTTCACTGCCTCTATCTTCTGTGTATCTACCTGTATACCAGCATCTGACACGATATGGCCCAAGAAAGCTACTGAATTCAGCCAAAATTCACATTTAGAAAACTTGGCATATAGCTGGCGGTCTTTGAGAATCTGGAGCACTGTCCGCAGATGATCCTGGTGGTCTGCCTCTAAGTGAGAAAACACCAGAATATCATCGATAAAAACTATCACGAACAAGTCCAGGTATGGCCTGAAAATACTGTTCATCAGGTCCATAAACACTGCTGGAGCATTCGTCAGCCCAAAGGACATGACTAAGAATTCAAAGTGGTCGTATCTGGTCCTGAAGGCAGTCTTTGGAATATCTCTTTCACGAACACGAACCTGATGATATCCGAACCTTAAGTCAATCTTGGAAAAATATCTTGCTCCCTGCAGCTGGTCAAATAAATCGTCTATTCTGGGAAGTGGGTATTTATTCTTAACGGTGACTTTATTCAGTTGTCTATAGTCTATACACATACGGAGGGAGCCATCCTTCTTTCTCACAAATAGAACTAACGCACCCCAAGGTGAGCTAATCGGCCAAATAAAGCCCCTATCTAGCAAATCTTTCAACTGCTCCTTTAGTTCTCCAAGTTCCATAGGAGCCATCCGATAAGGGGGAATTAATATAGGCTGAGTACCTGGTAATAGATCAATTGCAAAATCAATTTCCCTTTCTGGGGGAATACCAGGGAGCTCATCTGGGAATACATCGGAGAACTCATTAACCACTGGAACAGACTGAAGGGTCATAGGCTCTGCACGAACATCCTGGACTCTGACAATGTGATAAATGCACCCCTTTGCTATCAACTTCCTCGCCCGAAGATAGGAAACAAACCTACCTTTTGGCGTAACTGTACTACCTTTCCACTCCCGTACTGCCTCCCCTGGAAAGTGGAATCAGACCGTCTTGGTCCAGCACTCAACATTGGCATAGCATGGAGCTAACCAATCCATACCCATGATGGTATCAAAATCAATCATCTCTATCTCTACCAAATCCGTTGTAGTCTGACGGCTAGCAACCTCTACTGTACACCCTCTGTAGACCCTTCTGGCTATAATAGAGTCATGAACGGGTGTGGATACTGAAAAAGGTCGCCGAAGCAATTTCGGCACAATACTGAACTTTTGAGCCACTAATGGTGTAACATAGGACAAGGTGGATCTCGGATCTATCAACACATAAGCAAGGTAAGAGCAAATAGTCAGCATACCTGTCACAACATCTGGTGACGACTCTGAATCCTGTCTCCCCGCTAATGCATAGGTACGGTCTGGGCCTGCACCTGAACTAGAGGCCCCTGATCTGCCACGGACTCTTCCTGCTGAAATTGAGGGCCTGCGCCCTACCGAGGATGCTGGAGCTCGTGACCCTGCTGATGACCGATCCTATCGATCCCGGTCACCCTGACCCCTAGCCGGACAATCTCTCATTAGATGACCCTCCTGGACACAAATATAACATCCTATGGAGCCATATCTGCAAGCTCCAGAGTGGCGTCGACTGCAAATAGGGCAAAGTGGTAGTGTATACTGCTATGCTCTACCCTCCTCTGCTGTGGTGAATCTACTACTCCCGAACTACCACCAGGCTCTGACTGCCCTCGACGACTGGACCTTCCCCTCTGCTGCTGTGATGGAGGCGGGGGTCTAGGCGGCCTATCTGATAACCGTGGCCTGGCTCCTCCCTGGGCCTCCCCCTGAAAATCATTTGGCCTGTCTCTGCGGCGCTGTTCCTGACTGGTTCTCCTGATCTCCTGTTGCCGTTATCTGATGCCCTCAATATTTTGAGCAAATGCCTGTACTCGGGCAATGTCCATGTCCTCTCACAGAGTAGCCATAATACAAGTCTCAACATATTCTAGATTTAGCCCCATAATGAAACGGTGTACTCTGGATGGCTTGGTATCCACAAAGGTTGGCGCATATCGAGCCAACGAATCAAACCGCAAGGCGTATTCTCGAACACTCATTGCCCTGCTCCAGGTGTAAAAACTAATGAACCCAGGCCTGTCAAATCTCCCGTGGTAGATAATGATCCAGAAAAGCCTCTGAAAAGCTGGACCAGGTCGGAGGGGAAACATCTCTCCCTCGGGACCTCTCCCAACTCTCATACCACAGTACAACGATGTCCCGTAGCCGGAATATTGCCAATTCAATTGACTCTGTGGGTGTAGCATGCATTACTCTAAAAATCCTCTGCATCTGATCCAGGAAATCCTGGGGATCCTCTATCCGATCTGTCCCTGTAAACTGCGGGGGACTTAATGCCAGGAATTCTCGGACCCTCGAACTACCAGGCCCTCCTAATAATTCTGCAGCTGTAGATGGCATCGACTGACGCTGAGCAGCCATCATTTGTGCTAGCATGACTACTGCACTCCTGACCTCCTGGTTAGATGGTATAGGTATAGGAACTTCCGGAGGTGGTGTCGTCCCAAGCGGCTCCTGATGTGATGGAGACTGCTGGGAAGATCTAGATGATGCCTCTGTATCGCCCTCAGATCGGGCTGATTCTAATAGAGGCTGAGGCATCTTGCTGGTGCCCTCTCCTGCTGCTGTATCTAATCTTCTGCCTGTAATAAGATGTCACTGATCTGACATTTTATCTGTAACCAAAGAGTATAGTAAGCTTTAGGGACTCAACCCTATACTGTACCGCTCAATAGCACGACTGAATAAGAAGAAAGAGTAACCATCCTATCATGCCTTGCAGCCTCCTGTCTATAGTATGTGGTGCACAACACATCCATAGACAAGACTCTACTTAGCACGGCATGCAGACTCCCTGGGATACGACCTGTTTTGATACCAAGTTTGTCATGACCCACCTTGGGAGACATGACTGGCACCTGGTGCCCTACTAGGACCTGGACTACTGGACTAACTGAGCCTAAGCACTTCTGGTGCCAGGCTGGCTCTAACTCTGGATTCAAAAAAACGATGGGCTATATAACGACTGTAAACACAGCCTTCGGCCGACAAGACCAATAGCCACCTGTAAGGATATAAACAACGAACCAGAACAACCAACTACAAGGGATCCTATACGGGCCGACAAGGACACCATGCTATCTAGTTATATCTGAAAAAATGAAATCTAGCGCTAAACTGATCTGTAACAGACAAGGTCACCAACTAACAACTGAACCAGGCCCTACACGGGCATCACATACAATCTGAAACACATATATGGCCCCACACGACCGATACATCTAACCACAAGAAAATATAATATAATCTGCAAGCCTCTAAGAATAATAAGATGGTCGGGACAGGGCCCCGGCCTACCCATACTACACAATCAAAAGAAGAGTAAACCTCGGTCTTTCAAGCTCCGAATGAAAGGAGCTGAAGGCTCTGTATCGTTGATTAGGACTACAAAGGATCTGCTCCTCCTCTATGTGTACCTGCAGGCAAGTAATGCAGCGCCCCAAAACGGGCATCAGTACCACTGGTACCGAGTATGTAAAGCAACAACTGAAAATAGCTGAAAGTAAATAATGAAACTGATAGTAAATGGAGCAATAAGAAAGACAAACTGAAACTGACTGGAATAGTGGGTTCAGGACTAACCTTAACTATTCTAAAAAGAGTAGGAGTCGTACCTGGTAACGTGGCGTCCTAATACCTATCTAGCCATAACTAAAATAACATGACATAACATAACACAACATAAACCTTACCTGGCCCCCATAGGCCGGAAGGTACAATCATCACAATCTATTTACCCCTACCCAGGTCATACCACATCACCTAGTAACTATAAGCAACCTGTCGATCCCCTGGGTATGCAGCTTGGGCCCGCTGGGCACCTGACTATAACTGTACCTGAGTCTGGAGGACTCCTGAAATCAACACCCCGGGCGCAAGCACTCGACGGGGGTGTATAAAGGCCAACCACGGCAAAATATGGAGAAACTGGCATCCCATCTTCATCCCTAGTGGACGGCATGTCACTCCGTAGAGCGACGTATCCTCGCCCTCTGGCAGATGAGTCGATACAGCTATTAACCCTGGGGCGGTCATAGAAGCTAGGTAATCCAACCCAAAACAATGCAATCAAGTCTCAACTGATAGCAATGACTGCATAATACATACTGAATTTGATAATAATAATATAATCACTGACATGTTGTACTGAATCTCATACTAAAGCATGATATAACATTTATGAAATAATTTGCTGGGACTTATGCTGTGTTACTAAGTTTCATGCTAAACACGATATAATATTTTTGACGTGCTTTACTAAATTTCATACTGAGTATGCTATACTGTTTTTGAAATACTCTACTAGAATATATATTGTTTTACTATACTGGGACAACTAACTTGCCAAAAAAAATAGGCTTTATATACCTCGACTGTTGGTTTACTGATAAACTGGCGAGATTAGGCTAGCATTCAGCTGTTCTCCCCAACTGTAATCATATTCACAAAAGAATAGAACTAACTTCATTACTATACTGGAAGAAAACAATACTTGATATATATCTACTGACTATTCTTCAATTTATCGAAGAACGGTCGAAAACTCATAATTTCTCAGGAGTCTAGAAGGGAGAAGTACTTACTTTAAGCCTGGGAGTGTATTAAAACTAGTTTGGAGCAATTCTAGTCACTTTGACTCGACGGTACGATGATTCGCCGGGCAATTTTCGTGAAACTAACTCCGTAGAAATGCTCCCTGCAGCTTTATACTTCGGTACCCGAAGTTAATTTGACTTTGGACAGCGTTTGACGGCGTAATCGAACGAATATTTTTGAGAACCCTTCATCATCCCCCTATTCTGATCATTTTAGAAGTGAAAATGACTTAAAGTTAAAGGGTGAGGCCTTTATATACTTGAAGCCAGTTGCATAGCAATGCGGCACGCTGGCCAATGCGCCAATTTGGCTCCGTGCCATGTCGGCTATTGCGAAGATGGTGCCTCTGTGCCACTTTTCCCCTTTGGGCAGCGCGGTTCGGCCTTCTCTTGCGAAGTTCCAACTTGGCACTCGTTCATCCTTTCCCTGGGCCTTTTCCTCGCACATATGGGATTCTAAAACTCTCAACCACATGCGAATAGGTCAACTAAGTGCTAGAAACTTACAGGGTGTAACATATACGTTTCATGTTTTATTTTTCATAAGTGACATTAAGTAGAATTAGTTTTAGTTGGAAAACATTGGAGTGGACAATTTTACATCTTTGAAAGAAAGAATTAAGTTGGTTCAACCTTGTGATCAACCTTTTCTTGAATTCATATTGTTCTTTCTACTTTTTCTTCAAGATTTTGTGGATTAATTAAAGAAAGCATTTTTCTCAATCATATTTGTAAGTATTGTTTTTATGTCTTTAATCATGGACACACTTCACAACCTTGCAACTATGAGAGGCTAACACCTCCATAGCTAGGGTTGTGGGAACCATGGTAAATTAACAAGCTAGGGTTGCACAAAGTGGGTCTAAAACCAATACTAATTACTTATATTGTATTCTCTTCATGCTTTAATAATTCTTAGCGGTGTACAACGTTAGAAAGTGCCTGAATTCTTTACTTGCTTTGGTCGAAGAGGTAGAGATTAGGAACAGAGAATTATAACGGAGCCTTGATCTTGATGATCATTGTATTAACTTGAGTTGTGCTCGCAGGATAGTTATATATGAAACTTATTGATAAAGGTTTTTGAAAACGCTTATGATACTTGGTCGAGTAATTGAGTATATTCATTCAATAGGGATTGGTCGATCATTTGAATGACCCTAAGTTATCAGTTCTGTAAGTAAGTATTGATGAAGATCACGAGTGTATACCTAAAGTTGTTATGAATCCATGGGGAACACAAACCCTAGTTATCCTTTAATTATTGATTCACAACCATAATCTTGATAGCTACTTTGTTTTTACTATTGATTATTATTAGAATCCCCCCAATTGTTAAGTAACTATCATATAAGTTCACTTACGGGTTGTAATCTAGATCTTCCATATTCTCTGTGGGATCGACCCTAACCTCTAAGTTGGGTTCTTTATTGACAACGTCCGCTTCATACTTTAGTTAGAAGTGTGGTTTGAGTGTTATCAGTAATCTGATCTCCTCTAATGAAAATATAACATAAAACGTATTTATACAGACATAAAAATCATTTTTCTAGGCTAACAAAGTGTATTTTCATAATTGAAGCCGCCTGCAGCACGACCCATCCTACGATTCATAACAGGTAGGTATAGATCATACCTACTTCTTGTATATTAGTTATCTGGCTGAAATTTGGCTAAGTGTTGGATCCCGGTACCACTCGTACATTGCTCCTACAATTAATATTATGCTTCCGTGTCTTGGCTCTGAGACTTTGAAACTTTTCTGAAGTTCTTCACGAGTGTTATGGTATGAATCGTAACTTCATTCCATGACTCATATTGTCTATCCGTAGTAGGAGTCAACCTCTTCTGTAAATCTTCTGAATCTTTTCACAACTTCTTCATCACGACTCGTACAAGCTTTGTACGACTCGTACTGAGACTCGTATGGTACACCTATTCATCCTTATCCGTCTAAAACTTCTCATGACCATCAGTACGGTTCGTAGGACCTTCCTATGACTCGTACTGTGAACTGTGAGTTGAGCCTATTTTGTACACTTTCAAACTATCTTTTGTACATTTTTCCTCCAACACCAATTTATCCTGTAATCAAAGGAAAAGTGCCTTATATCCACATAAATATACCTAAGTCCATGTTATTTTCTTAGTTTTGAGCGTTGAAAGTGCTGTAAACTCACAACACATCAGTAGACGTTTTTCTAGTATTGTCTTCATGTGTGTTGGCTATTCTCTGAGGTTTTGAATTCGGGATAAGTGAGCTACTGGTTATGTAGTATTTTTGTCATGGTGTCATGGTTTGAGTCAGACTTATATGCCCAATGGGCATATCATCAACTCGAGTAAATTTTTAGAGTTCGGATTGAGTCACGTGTATAGGTTGTTGGTGTCGAGAGTTGATTAGGGGATGTTTATGGTTATTTTATTTGGATATTAATTGTGTATACACTTGTCTTGATTATATTCTCTAACTATTGCCTTGAGGCTAGTGGATACCTAACACACGAGAGTGGTTCCATCTAAAGGGTTGAGCCCTAGGGATGAAATAACCTATGAGATTGACGATGTCCTCCATAGTATCTAGATGATATATGGTACGAGAGTAGTTCGGCATGTCTGACTCTTCTTGGGATTTCCATTAGTTCTCCCCGTTGGATTGGGCTCCATTTACTACGCGCAACCAAGAGATGATTCGGCAATGCTTGATTGATGTTATTTTTAATGTGTGTGCTTATCTTTGGTGCTTCTTGAGTTATATTAGTTGCCTACTTAGGTTGGACCTTTCTCATAGAGGCTAGTCAGGGTGGAGATGTTATGTTATCATTTGGAATCTTGTTCAAGGCCTAGGTATGTGGGTTTAGTGTTGTTATTGCCTTGTACGTTGACTCATATGATGGTGTATTCTTATGTTACTAAGGTTGTTCTCCTATTTCTTATCAGTTTTTCCATATCTCTAAACTCTTACGTTGTTGTTGCCTTTTATATTTGGTACATTATGTACTGATGCCCTAGTCGGGGAACTGCATTCATGCTTGCAGTTTTGATCGTTAGGTTGAGCTAAGTCCCAGGTGGTGTTGGTAAGCTCCAGGTTATTCGGAGTTGTCTTTTGAGATTTTTGTGTACATAGTGGGCAGGTTGGGGCCCTGTCCCGATTAGTATAAACCTATTAAACTTTGTAGAGGCTCGAAGACAGTACCTATGGGATTGTAGTGTGGTGTTAGGCCTTTTTGGCCCTTGTGTTTATCTTTTGATCATTTGTGGCCTCATCGACCTTTGATATATAGTAGTTCAACGATGTGTATATTTTCAGTGTATGTCTTTTTGATTGTTGAGTTGCCAAACCTAAATGGTTCTGGCCTATGCTATTTATAAAGTGGATATCAAGGTGTACTCATGTCAAGTGTGGCACAAGGTGCCAATCACGCCTCCCCGGGTTGGGGTGTGATATTATATCTAATTTTTGGTTTGTTGTTTCTGGCGCTTCCAATCATATGATCAACTGAACTAGTATGCTAAGAAATGTTAATGAATATCATAGTCCATCACAAATTCAGATTGTCAATAGTAGTAATTTACTCATTACCAAGGTTAGGGATATTATTGAAACTTTCAAGAATATTTTTGTATCATCAAAGCTCTCCACCAGTCTTATTTCAGTTGGCCACTTGATAGATAACAACCACTACAAAAAATTGATCAAAAAATGAGGGACGAAAACCAACGGACATGGTCGCTCGGACAAATCGAGGGGAAACCGGACCTGTCCGTCGGTTATTCTACTTTTGTATTTAATTTATATTTAATTTTTAAAAAAGAACTCACTGTCCCTCGGTTATTCTGTTGGTATTTTTTATGCGAATAATTTTAACTGGAATAAAATTTGATAATCCGACAGACAACATCAGATTTGATAAAAAATAAATAATTAATTTATGTATCTAAAGAAAAGAGTCGTTTCATTAATTAATTATTATTTTTTAAATAAACATTAAAATAAAAGTATAGAAATAAATTTTAATTTTAAATAATTTTGAAAAATCGACAGACAGTATCATTTTGTCTGTCTGTTTTTTTATCAATATCTTGTCAATTCATTTAATAGATAAATCGATAGACTACCCGACTCTAACCGTTGATTTATCTAATTAAATCAGAGTAGAGACCCAAAAAACCCTATTTCTCACTTTACTTTCATATTTTCTTCCCCTTCAGCGAAGAAACCCTCTCAGCCACTATCCCAATCCTAGATCACCACCAGCGTTCCTCCACCCAACCACCGCCCTCGTCTCCCTCCCTCCTTTTCTACCCCTCCTCCACTGCCATCGTCTTCCTTCCTTTCTCACTGTTTAAGTCCCAAATGTAAAGGTTAGGGTTTTATTTTGTTCATGTTATTATTAGATTAAAAAATATTATGTTTGTTAAATTGTTAATATTATTGTTAGAATTGTTAGTTAGAATTGTTGAATTTAGATAATGTTATTGTAAGTTGTTGTTAGAATTGTTTGATTTAGATAATGTTATTGTAAGTTATTGTTAGAATTATTAGATTTAGATAATATTATTGTAAGTTACATATTATTAGAATTGTTAGATTTAGATAATGTTATTGTTAGATTTAGTTGAATTATTTCATTGTTAGATTTCAAAGCATATATTCTTATTTATTCTCCAATTCATTTGAAATTGCTTGTGAATTTAGGAATTTAGAAGCAAAATTAGAAATTTTAAACTTATATATTTGACTTACTTTTGGAGCGATTGAGTTAGAATTAAAACTTAGTGATTGAGTTAGAAGCGAAGTTAGAAATTTATAATCTGTAAGAATAAAATAAATAAAACTATTAAATAATAAAAATTAATTATTAATATAAATTAACTATTAAATAATAAAATTTATTATCAATACAAATTAATTAATTAAATTTATATGTGTAATCTAAAATATCTATATTTTTGTATGTTATACCCCGTAGCATTTCCAGCACCTAGATAACCTATTCGCACGTTGGTTAAGCATATTTGAATGCCATACGTGCTAAAGGAAGGCCCGGGAAAAGGTCGGATGAGAAACCTGTCGAACCATAGCGGAAGGAGCCGAGGCAGAGCCCCTCCGCGATGGCAGCGTGTCACAGAGGTGAAGCCTCCGCGTTGGCTCCGTGACACGTTGGCCTTGTCCAGGCCCAAGTATATAAAGCTCCACTTCGGTTTTAAGTTAATTATTCTCATAACTTCCAGCGAAAACAGAGAGGAAAAATCAGAGGAAAAAGGAACGAAGAGGGTAATATAATTTTCGTCCGATTACGCTGCCAAACGTAGTCCAAACCCAAATTAACCTCAGATACCGAGGTATTAGGCAGCAGGGAGCATTCCTACGGATTTAGTTTCGTGAAATACGACCGACGAATCATCGAGCTACCGAGCTGAGGTAAGTAGAATTGCTCCAAACTAGTGTCTATGTGTTCCTAGCTGTGAAGTGAATATTTCTCCCTTCTGAACCTCTGAAAAATAGCGAGTTTTCGATCGTCTTTCGATAAGCCTAAGTTTAGGCTATAAATTATATCGAAAGTGACGTTGTTCTTTAAAATAAAGCTATATTTAGTATTAATTGACATACTTATGAATGCAGTTGGGAGAAATAGTTGAAGTATTGGCCGAGCCTCGTCCGACAGACGGATAGTTTGAGGATAAGGTATGTAAAGCTAGTTTCCTCGGCAAGTTAGTAAATCTCGGTATGGTAAAGTAATTTAAAGGCCAGTAGAATGTTCAGAAGTCATGTGTTATGTTTATTGCGAATGCTGGCACGATATAGATTCTAATACAAGTGCTAGGAACTGCACGGTATGCTCAGTATGTGATGTAGTACAGAATGTCAGGACATTATCGTATTCAGTTGAAACTCAGTAAAACAATGTAATATCTGTAAGGCATCTCAGAAGTAGAATGATAGGTTAAAATGAAGTTTAGGAAGCATGTTAGGAATAGTAAATCATGTTACTATAGAAACTCAGTATACAGCATGATTTTCAGCAGAAAAATTATATCTTGTTCAGCGTTAGACTTAGTACAATATGGCAGAAGATTATATTTATACATATATACTATTATCAGTCTTAGCATGTATTAAGTACGTACACATTACCATTACTAGTTCAGCACACAGTATGTACGGATACTCTACTACTATTAGCTTCAGTATGTGGGATGTGCAGATAGTATTACTAGTTAAGACCGTTGTATTGTTTGGGGTTGGATTACCTAGCATCCATGACCGCCCCAGGGTTAATAGCTGTATCGACTCGTCCGCCAGAGGACGAGGATACGTCTCTCTACGGAGTGGCATGCCGTCCCACAGGGGACGAAGATTGTATGCCAGTTTTCCCCATATTGTGCCTTGGTCGGCCCTTACACACCCCTGTCGAGCGGATACGCCTGGGTGTTGATTCAGGAGTCCTCCAGACTCAGGTACAGTTATAGTCACGGGCTCAACGAGCCCAAGTGCATACCCAGGGGACCGACAGGATGCTTATAGCTATTATAGGAGATGGCATGATTGGGGTAGGGGTATAGATTTTGTGCTGATTGTACCTCCCAGCTTATGGGGGCTGGGTAAGATTTGTGTGTGCTATGTTATGTTATGTTATGTTATGCCATGTTACATTAGATACGAGTAGATCGACAGTAGAACGATACATCTCCAGGTATGACTCCTACTCCTTCCAGTATAGTTAAGAGTAGGCATAGTTTTACATTATCAGACAGTTAATCTTTTCCTTCCTATTTTAGTTTCATCAGTTGTATTGTTGTTTTCAGATATTCCCTTCAGTTATTGCTTTACATACTCAGTACCAGCGGTACTGATGCCCGGTGGGGTGCTGCATTACTTGCCTGCAGGTACTCATAGACGAGGAGGCGATCCCTCGTGATTCCTGTCAGCGATCGAGTATTCAGCTCCTGTCATCCGGAGACTGAATTCCAGAGGTGTATTTCATTTTCTTTTGTTGTACAGTACGGGTAGGTCGGGGCCCTGTCCCGATCACTTCTATTGTTATTCCTAGAGGCTTGCAGTCTGTATATATTTCCCTATGGTCAGTTGAGCCGGTCGTGTGAGGTCGTGCAGTTGTATAGCTGTTAGTACCTCTACTTCTTTTGTGTTGGCCGTGTGGGGCCATAGCTTGTCAGTAGTGGTGACCTTGCTGGTCACGTAGCTTTCCAGTATTTCATTGTTGAGTTACAGATAACTAGACAGCATGGTGGCCTCGTCGGCCCGCATAGGTTTTCCTATATTGAATGTATTCTGGTTAGCTGATAGTGCAGGTACAGGTGGCTATAGGCCAATTGTCCAGAGGCTGTGTTTACAGCCGTTATATAGCCGGTTAGTTTCTTGTAATGGAGCCAGGGCTAGCCAAAAGCACCAGACGTGCTTAGGCTGGACCATCTAGCAGTCCAGAGTCTAGCAGGCAGCAGGTGCCAGTCATACCCTCCAAGGTGGGGCGTGACATTGTAGATGAATCATCATTTGTGAATGTATGATAGAACTAATGCAAATCGTGGGGGCATGAGAGATGAATTTGTTGAAGGTGTTAGAGGATTTATCAATCATGCAATGTCCTTATACCCTTTTCAAACTGATGGCTTGATTAGGTTTTCTTGTAAATGATGCAATTGTGTGAAGTTTCTTAAACCTGATAAAGTTGTAGTTCATATTTACCATTATGAGTTTAAGCGTAGATATTTTGTGTGAACTGATCATGGTGAGACTGTTGGAGAGAATGGTATATTTACAGTGGGTGAATGCAGTAGGTCTGCACATGATCAAAGTAGTATTCAACATGATAGAGTGCATGAAATGATCAATGATACATTCAGGGATACAATATGGAATGGAACCCGAACAGTATTTCGAAGAAACTCTCAATGAAGAAGCAATGCGCTTCTACCAACAACTAGAAGAGGCTAGTCGTCTACTATGTATAAAGAGTCCACATTTCTGAGTTGTCCGTTGAAATCAGACTAATCAATATCAAATCACATTGGAGTGTTCCTCAAGATGCTATGGACTCTATGGTTGGTCTTTTGGGGGAACTCGTTAGCCCTAAGTTGAACATACCTAAAAAAAATTTATCAGGCAAAGAAATTGGTTTTCAAGTTAGGATTGTTGTATGATAGAATTCATTGTTGTGAAAATGGTTGCATGTTGTTATATAAGAATGATAGTGATCTAGAAAATTATAAGTTTTGTGGACATTTTAAGCGGACTCCTGGTGGGAAGATGGTTCCAATTAAGGCAACGCATTATTTACTTCTTATACCTCGGTTACAGAGGTTGTACGCGTTCATGAGTTCTGCTCCTTATATGAGATGGCACCATGAGAATAGAAGGGCTCCTGATGTTACGTATCATCCATCAGATGGAGAAGCTTGGAAATATTTTGATAGAACTTATCCTTATTTTTATAGTGAACCAAGGAATGTTAGATTTGGCTTATGTGAAGATGATTTCACACCATTCTCTGTTTCTGCTGCACCCTACTCTTGCTGGCTTGTATTCATCACTCCATATAATCTTTCACCTGAAATGTGTATAATAAGTCCCTATATATTTCTAAGTTGTATTGTCCTGGGTCCTTGTAATCCAAAAAGTTTGATTGATATTTATCTGCAACCTTTGATAGACAAGTTAAAATAATTGTGGTCTGAAGGTGTAGTGACTTATGACATATCAACTAAACAGAATTTCTTTTTATGTGTTTAGTTAATGTGGACTATAAATGATATTTCTGCGTATGGGATATTGTCTGTTGGATGACTACTAAAAAATTATGTTGTCCCTATTGCATGAAAAATAGTAAAGCATTCACATTAAAACATGATCGTAAAAATTCATGGTTTGATTGTCACTGTCGGTTCTTGCCAATGGATCACGAGTTTAGAATAATGAAACATGATTTCTGAAAGAATAAGATTGAAAATGATCCGCCATATCCATCATTGTTAGAAAATGAAATTTGGAAGAGAGTTTGTCACTTGCCAAAGGTTACAGAAGCTACACCTTCTAGACTTCTTGGATATGGTGTTGGACATAATTGGATAAAACAGAGAATATTTTGAGAGTTGTCGTATTGGAAGGACAACCTTCTATGACACAATCTTGATGTGATGCACATTAAAAATAATTATTTTGATAATTTATTCAACACAGTGATGAATGTTAAGGGTAAGACAAAAAATAATCCAAAAGCTAGAATAGATTTAAAAAAATACTGCAAAAGAAAGGAACTATGGCTGCAGGAAATACACAATAATAAACTTTTAAAGCCCAAGGCGAGCTTTTCATTTACATTGGATGAAAACGTAACACCCCAAAACTTTTCTAAACCAAATTCATACCTTGCATGAAAAACCAAGGGAAATCAAAATTTTTTATCTCAGAATGATCGAGACAACGAGTCGTCATTAGAAACAACGATCAGTTTTCTGGGTCGTGGTAGCCCTGTCAGATGTCCTTCGAGAACTAACGAGACATGGAGCGACCCATTGTGAGGAGCAGCAATCCGTCCTGTCACTCATTGCCTTCCCAGCTTAGAGATCAATTAATTCCTTTCTAGGAACCCACGAGTCAAACGACGAGTCGTTGTTTGATGTAACAACTCATGGGGTGACTTGTTAGGTAGAGTCCAAATGTTGTTGAAAATCTTTTTCCTGTAAAAACGAGAGGCAACAATGACTTTTTGAATCACACAATGAGTAATTATTTTCAACCGTGAAATCAAGCTCAGAAATCCCTCAGGTATTCCAGTTTTGACCACGAGCATACATAATGACCCATTGGTTCTGCCAACGACTCATTGTGTCGTCCGTTGCAAAGGAGAAAAGTTTTTCCTGCCAGTGGCCATGAGAGGTACCAACGACCCATTGATTCATCCAATGAGTCGTGGTCCCCCTCATTTCCAAGTTTCAGTGAGCCATATTCCAGGCCCCAGGACCAATGACTTGTCCCAACGAGTCATGGTACCAACCAACGACTCGTTGTGTGACCCGTTGATCCTTATCGGGCAGTTTTTCAGATTTTCTTTTAGGAGAATTTTTGTAACTTTCAGCTATTTTAGTTCCTAAACTATGTAATTTTGGGCATGTTTTAGAGATAATTAAAGGAATAATCGACTAAGTCCCTTTCATTTTTTTCACTCAACTCTCGATCTTTTGAGCGAAGAAGATACAGACAGACTTCTCAGGGTAAAGCTAAGGAAATCAATCTTTTTCTCAATTTCTCAAGGATTTTCTCAGGAGTCTTTCACCAGGTATGTGGGAATTCAGCAGGGAAATTATTCTTCCTTTATGTCCCAAAACCTTTCCATAATCTCCTATTAGTTTTAGCCCTGAGATTTCAAATTAGAGTAATTTTTCAGTCAGATTCCGATTAATTCATGTGGAATGTTGTTCATATTATTGTTTCTATATTTCCACTACTTAGTGATTATGTTGATACATGTTTCCTATAAAATGATTTTATCCCTAACTCCATAAATGAAGTAATTGGGGTCTTGCATAATTGATTAGACATTAATGTTGCTTGAATCTATCAGTGTTGGAATTCCCATGTTATTACTATCACATGAATTCTCAATCAATTTCATGCTAGTTCAGTCTGAGTTAAAATATTAGTATCTTCAGTATCTTTCAGTAATGTCAGCTAATCAGTTTGACTATAGTCAGTTCTTGAGGTGTCAGTAATGCCTCCCAGTTATCAGTTATCAGCTAGTTCTTTAGACAATTATGACGCTTTCAGATAAGCAGTTCTGACCAATCTGGGAACTACCAGAATCAATTTTAGTTTGTTCTCTAGACGGTTATGACGCTTCTAGATAAGTAGCTCTGGCCAGTCTTAGACACCAGTTACAATTATCCAATCCGATAAGACTCTCAGGATACTTTCAGATAAGTATCCCTAACTTAGTCTTGGGCCCCAGCTTTGAGCTATCAGCTTAGTAGTCATATTAGAACTATCTAGTGGGAGTAGGACTTAGCACCGAGAGGATAGGAGTTCCAGCGTACCCAGATTCCCAGAACTACATTGCCACCATAGGTTATTTAGCCCAAATGGGCCCAGACAGTTATCTCATAATTCATGCCTTTATACCCTGGCAAGGTATATTGGGTCCTATCAATGGGGCGTATACATCGAACTCCACATTTAGATCACGTAGTTATAGACTCTCCCATTTTTCAATACAGTCTCAGCTCAGTTCAGATCAATTTAGCTCAGCTTAGTATCTCAGTTTCAGGACATGTTTATGACCATCAACCAGGGTCATTATTGACCATATCAGTTATAGTTCATTTTTATCAGCTTACAACATCTCAGTTGGTCATTTCATGTTTTCACAGTTTGGTTACTTATTCTTTCATGCATATTGTATCTCTCACTTACTTAGTACATTCAAAGTACTGATGCATATTTTCTATGTTGTATCGTATCATTATACAGGCGCAGGTTCTCAGTCCCAGCATTGTCCGTAGTCCCCTCAGACGATATCATCAATAGTGTTTGGTGAGTCCTCATCTTCCGAGGATGATATTTATTTTCAGTTAGTTCTTATTTAGACAGATTTTAGAGTCAGCTGGGGGCTTGTCCCAGAAACTCATCAGTTAATAGTGGTTTTCAGACACAGTTGTTTAGCATTATTTTCAATGATGTTTTACACTTTCAGAAGTAATGATTTATGAATATTTCCTTTAAAGCTTCCGCATATGTTTACTTAGTATACCGTTGCAAATGTTAGACCATCGGTTAGCTTGGGATCACTTGTGACACCAAGTACTGTGTCTTAGCCAGGATGTAGACTCGAATCGTGATAGAAAAATGTGAAATTTGTGAGTGAGTTAAGAATTTGAGGATGCTTGAGGGCACACTTCAAATTTGGGGAAGCGTGCAGATAGAATGAAGGAAAGTTGTATGGTATGAAAAGCCATGATTGTCATATTTTCATGGAAACTTTGATTCTTATTCCATTTAACTGGCTACCTGATAGGATATGGAAGCCAATCATGGAGGTAAGTTTGTTCTTCAAAGATTTGTGTAGTAACATTTTGTGGGAGGATAACTTAGAAAGAATGGATGCGAATATTTCTATGATTACTACTAAGTTGGAAAAGATCTTTCCATGTGGCTTCTTTGATGTGATGGAATATTTACCGATTCACCTTATACATGAGGCACGCCTTGGAGGCTCAGGTCAACACAAATGGATGTAACCATTTGAAAGGTAATAAAAATGTGATTTTGTATATCATGAATTCCTTTTTTTGTTAAGTTGGTTTCTTACAAACATCTAATTTTATATAGAACTATTGGCAAGTGCCAAAGAGCTGTTAAACAGAGGTCTAAGATTGAAGGATCTATTGCTAAGCTTATCTTGCAAGGGAAACTGCTCATTTATGTTCATACTATTTCGAGCAGCAAGTGTCAAGTTTGAGAAATAGACCAACCCACAATGATGACGGTGATATTGATTCCATCCACCTGTCGATTTTAATTTTTAATCAACCAAGTTGAGGCTCTAAAAAATAAACCAGATGAGTTTTGAGTAGTATGGAAATGCAATCTGTTGTACATATATTTTGTTTAATTGCCACGAGATACAATAATATCTTAAGTAAGTTCTAAATGATGTTATTGAATAATATCATTTAAATACTAAGGGTTAAACTAACGAAAAATTTCAATTTATTGAACAGTTACTTTGTAGGCTAGTGGGTAAATGATGTCATATATACGAAATTCTCCGATTGGTTGAAAGACTATGTAAATATTCAATATCATTTTAAAGATATAAGTATAACATAATTATTTACATAAAGAATATTTCTTTAAACACTGTGTAGGTTCATGATGAAAATTACACTATTGAACATTTGCAAATTGTGAGTGATGTGTTACACGTGCCTGATAGTCAAATTTAGTCGATGAATAAATATTGTGTCAATAGTTTCAAGTTTCAAACAGAAGAAACTTCTACGTGTAACAAAACTAATAATAGCGGAGTGTTCCTTAAAGGCGATGTAGACGGTAATGGCCAAACTGTTGATTATTATTATGTGATACAAGAGATAATGGAAGTTAGATATGCTGGATAGCTGAGAAAAAAGATAGTACTATTTCAGTGTAAATGGTTTGATCCATCGCACAGAGTTACTAGGGTGAATCACCAACATAATATAATTGAAGTTAAGCACACCGGGCAGTATGATCGTTATGATCCTTTCATCATTGCACAAAATGCTAAGCAGGTGTATTATGCTCCATATCCTCTGCGTAGAGACATGACTGATTGATAGGTGATTATAAAGACTAATCCCGTGGGTAGGATTGAGATTTATAATGTGTTGGATGTGACATACCAAAATAATTTGGCGGTTGTTCATCAAAGTGTGGATGCTGAGTTAGAACAAATTTTAGAACATCCTAAACATATACTAGAAGAGTTTCTGATGATGAGGTAATTGGAATTGCAAATGTTGAGCACGAATTAAATAATGAAAATAAACCAAGCAAGGGAGAAGAATCAAATGATGATTATGAAATAAGTGAGGAGGAAGAATGGGAGAATGACAATTAGCAAGTTGGCTTATTTCTTTTAAGTAGTTATTATATTTAATAATTCTATTATTTTTTTAATTATATATTCTAATGTAAACTTGTATGCAGATGTCGTCAGGTGATGCTGATCGAGGTCATAGTAGTAGGGGTAGTAAATCGAGTAAGAGTAGTAGGGAAACACATAGGAGACCACTAGATTCTAACACTGCTTCGGGTGGTCTTTCAGCTACTCCATATAGACTTTCTTCTCCACCTCTGTCCTATGTCCCTTATGGAACTAGGCATTTGGTACATTCTTCTGTGCCTCCATTTTCTACTACTTCTCTATCACAACCCGAGAGTACACACGGATCGTAGATATGGGACAATGAACCCCGAGAAGCTCCAAGCCGACCCATGGCATAATCATCGCATGCAGCTAACATAAGATACATCTAACACCATGAAACAACGAAAGGAATAACGAAAGTCTAATATGATCCATGAAGACAATTTATTAATACTTAAATACAACATTGAATCTGTCTACATAAGTCTGAAATCTTTCTAACAACTGATGAGTTGCTAGGACAAGCCCCTAGCTAACTCCAAAAGCCTAAAAATTGAAAACATGATAAAATAAGAATATAAACCACGTCCTTGAAAGATGAGGACTCGCCACTAGCAGTTGGAGGAGAAAGGAGTGTATCTAGTCACGCGACTGGACCTGGAGACCTGGATCTATATCATAAAATGATATAGCACAAGAAGCGTGCGGTCAGTACTTGGAATGTATTGAGTATGAAGGAATGTAAACAAATAACTCATAAGCATCAATATACAAATAGGGAGTACTTTAAATCACTGGATTAGTAACGCAACCGAAAATAGATACAACTATCTATATGATATCCACGTATTCATATAAACATAATCACATTGTAAGGACATGCATTGTTACAAGTTCAACTGGGGCACAAAGGTATTGATCTTAATGACACAGGGATGCAAAGTCATGACTTATATCAGAAGGGACCCCGACTGTCCAAGGGAAACATTCTCACTAGCGAAGATCCCTGACTGTTGAAGGGAGAGAAAATTTTGATGTAAGAAGTCGCTAACTAGCTAAGGATATTAGTCCCGACTAGCTAGGGAAATACTCTTGCTAACAAGAAATCCAGACTGATTAGGGAAATACTCTTGCTAACGAGAAATCCCGACTGACTAATGCTAATCTAAATCGCAACAGCTAATCAGAGACAAAGGGACATTTACTGATTTTCATCACACAACATTCTTATCAACAGGGTGGGGGCTACTTTATAATAACATCAAGCCCAAAAGTTTTAATATCATTCTCATGCACTATCATCATTATTCACCTCATCATGGATCCAATTTGAAGCTATCTCAAGCATCTCTTGCTAACAAGCATTCTATAGGGTCACATTATGCATATACTATCATGACGCTCCGAACTCCAAGTTCATCTCATTCACATGTAATATGAGGTTATACATAGTTTATAAATACAACTCAACTCTATCAAGATATATGACTTCGCTTAGTTAGGTCTACAACATTCCACACACTTGTTACAATCACTCCTTTGTAAACTCTTTAGCCACGGACATTTTAGATTCTGAGGTTTTTATGAAAACAATTTTAGTAGAATCCGCCCAAACTTCGTAGTTCAACAATGGAGATGAAACATTATCATGCCCAATTAATTAAATCTAGAACATAGTGATGGCACAGAATATACTTCAATTACTCAAACCCACAACTTTTACTCAATCCAACATGGTCATCAACATATTAATCAAGTCATTAGGGTTAGTTTTGCAATATTCCCACACTTTCATCATGATCAAGAATTTCTACAGTAGTTTAAGGAGAAATGAACAATTTCCTTTCAACACTTAATCCAAGTTAGGATGATCATACTACACCCATACATACTCAACCCATGCTTTTGCAGTTTCATCATTTTCATACATGAATACGCAAATTAATCGAACAATAAGAAACACCCATTCATTGCTCAAGCCAATTTACGAACGACATGTCACCCTCATGCATTCCCAACATATAACTCACATCCAAAATAACCCATCATATCAACATTTGAAATGAATTCCATAATTGTAGTAATTATTAGCTTTTAAGAAAAGAATGAGGAAGAAATTATTCATTATTCAAACTCTAGATCATGATATTCTAGAAAATTTAAATGGGGTTCTCATTGAAAATATTTTGGGGCACAAGAATGGAAAAATATCCTTGTTGAAGTCCCGCATACCTGGTAGACGAAAATCCCGCTTGATTATCTTCCTTGAAGCTTGAAGAACACCTTGGTGAAACCCCTAGGATATTTGAGAAGGGGGGAGGAAGAACCCTTAAAAACGTCCCCAAATATTCCCAAAATGACATCACTTTAAATCTGGGAGTGTGGGATTTTACCAAACTGCCCCTGAGAAAAATCTGAAAAATTACCCGAATTGATGCCACGACTCACCTGACGAGTCATTGTCCCACCCAATGACTCGTTAGGTCCATTCGTCATGTCTACTGGAAATTCTCAACCTCCAGGCCATGATTAACGTAACGACTCGTCACCAGCTCCCACGATTTGTTATGCCCTTCCGTTAAGTTCACTGGAAATTTCCTTAAACCAAAGCTTCTCCCTCCTAACGACTGACTTGACGAGTCATTTCCAGTCAAGACGACTCGTCAGGTCATCCATATCCACTAGCCCGACTCACCTCCCTTGACTTCTTCCTTACGAGTCAAACCATGACTCGTAGGGTCACCTAACGAGTCGTTCCCTGACTCGTCCTGCAGCAATTTCTACTGACTTTTTCTGCTGCACTTCTTCTAACTCTGGGGTCTGATCTATAGGACTTACGGGGTGTTACATTCTCACTCTTTCATGACTATACCTGGAATTCTTCCACCACGGGGACACTCGATGTATTCATCATTCGGTACTCCTTCTCCGAGTGGATCATCTTCTCACTTGTCCAACTTGTGACTTAGAGATAGCAACACTAAGTCAGATTCACAGGGTACTTATAGTACTTCACCTTGAACCAATCGTATAGAGCACCAGGACCAGCACCGACACTATCACCATCAATGATACCAGCACTTGCACCAACAGATGGAGAGCCACAGCCAGGAGATACAGATAGTTTTAGTAGAGTGGTGATCGTGCCTGATGGATCTGGTTAAGTTTATTTTTATTTTTGATTTACATGTATAATATTTAATCTTAATATTATATTTATGACCTGACATGTCTATTGTCATTTTTACAGGTTCCATCCAGGAAAAGAGAGTGAAAATGCTCTAAGGGAGAGCATTCAGAGGCTTTATGATCGACCTTATTCGAGTTGGAGTGAAATACCACATCGAATACAACAGGGCATGTTTAATCAGTTTAAGGTATACAAATTAATTATTACTTGCTAAAATTCTTCTTTGACTATTGATTATTATATATCATCTAACACTATTGATCATTTGATTGCAGATACTGTGTACTTGGCTTCCTCAGTACGATAAGACAATAGCCACAAACTTTGAGAGGAAGGGTAGTTCCAAGATGTCTGATTGGTTTAGAGATGCCAGGTTAAAGACCAAGAAGTCTGATTGGATGCTACCTCATCTTTACGAGGAGCTTATGAAATATTAGAGCACACTAGATTTTAAGGCAAATTGTGAACAGGTGAAGAAGGCTAGAACGGAAGGAAAAGGTGGATGTTGTACACTGGGGGTGCAAAGAGACAAGGGACGATAGCTAGAGAATTGATAAGTAATTATTATATTTAATACTTATATAAATTTGATCAAATTTTATATATTGACTAACTTTGATTATATTTTTTTTTCCAGGCCAAAAAAATTTGGGTCGCAATCCGACTTAGGAGGAGCTATTTTGGGCTACCCACGTAAAAAAAAAAAGAAGAACGAGTTGAATTCGGACACATGGGTCGAGCCAAGAGATGAACAAGACTATGTAAGTCAATAAAACTTATATATAATTAATAATATGTTAAGTTTAATTTGAACAACCATATTATACTCACTTTTCTTTTTAATTATGTAGATGGATTATCAACGGCTCTTGTCTGAGAACAGCCAGACTCAGAAAGCCCAAGATGGACCAAGCCAGCCTCCGCCGAATGTCTACCCAGATTTGGACTGAAAAAATGGCCAGGAGGGAGACAAAAGGGGAGAGTCTACAAGCTAGAATCTAGAAATCCAATTCGGCGAATTCAGTCCGGATTGGAAGGTATCGACTCTTTTAGCCAGGCCGAGGTGATTGATGGTGATCAAATCGTTGTTATGTCACCGAAAATCAAACACCTTACACGTGCCTTGATATATGCCGAGGAAAGACGCATTGCAAAGAGTAAGACAATGTGTCATACGGTCGAAGCTCTCAAGGCACAAGTGAATAGCCTCCATGCTAGTGGAGTGAATAGACGACGTGTCCATTCTCCTCCTAACTCATATGAGGATTCAACTGATGATGAAAATGTTGAAGATACACCTTAGTTGTTAGGATTATTGAATATTGAAACTAACTTTGTATATACATATTGATGTTTTAAAACTTTGTTGACTTTGTAAATAATTTTAGTAGATATTTAGTACTGATTATGATGTTTTAATTCTATAATTACTATGTTATTGATGTTGTTGTTGATTTGAAATTATTTTGGCGAGAATTAGTACTGGATAGTAGCTGTTATTGAATTGAATTTTAATTTACAGGTGGGAAATGCAGAAATTATAGGTTTCTGCATCTGGTTTTTTGGTAGAAAACCGACAGACACTATAGGTAAGGCAATCAATTTTCTATAAAAATACCAGATGTAGAAATTTAAAAAACTAATGGACAACTAATACTGTCTGTTGGTATATTCTTAGATATGAAAAACATACCGACGGAAACCGTTTATACTTTTTAATATAATAAATAATTAATTAATTGAAATAAATCAAGAGTGTTTGTCGGTAAATTACTTTTTCCTCATCGGGTGACATTTAAAAATCCACCAAATTAAATTTTATTGAACCGAAGGACGTTCCTCGGTAATAACCGATGCTGTCTGTCAATTTTTTTGATTCCGATGAGCCAAATTTTGAGGATCCTTTATCTATCAATTTGTCATCGATTTTGACCAAAAATCAATGTTGTCTGTTGATTTTGGCCCTCATTGTTTGGTTAACTTTTGTAGTAAATTGTGATGTGAATTTTTTTCATAATGGTTGCTTTGTGCTAAATCAAGTGTCAAGGAGGATAATCGTAATGGGGCCTAAAGTTGGAAGACTGTTTCCTATACGCTTTTCTATTCCTCATGTTCTATCTTTTGCTTATAAAACTACAGCTAATAAGACTGAGTATAAGCATCCAAGATATCCAAATTCTATTTTGTTATCTCATTATCAAATTTTGATTTATTAGAAAATAAAAATCAATTTTTAGCATCTCCCTTTGATTGTTCTACTTGTAAATTAGGCAAAAGTAAAACTCTTCCTTTTTCTAATTTTGGTAGTCGTTCTACAAAATGTTATGATGTTATTCATAGTGATGTTTGAGGCATTTTACTAATTATTTCTCATGCTCATTTCAAGTATGTTGTGACATTTATAGATGATTATAATCAATTTACATGGGTGTATTTTTTCTATTATAAATCTGAGGTATTTTCTATATGCAAGACATTTTTGGATTACATTGAGACTCAATTTTCTACTTGTATCAAAATATTAAGATCTGATTCTAATGGAGAATATGTCTCATCAATTTAATAATTTCCTACTTAAAAAGATAATTATCTCACAATGCTCTTGCCGATATACACCACAACAGAATGAGTTGTTGAGCGTAAAAATCATATTTTGGACGTCACTCGTACTTTAGTGATTGAATCCTCTTTCCCATCTAAGTACTAGGTTAAACTTTGTTGTACTGCTGTCTAGTTAATTAATACGCTTCCATCGAAGGTATTAAATCTTGACTCTCCATATTATCATTTTTATCATCAAAATCTTAGTTACGATAATTTTCATACATTTGGTTGTATTTGTTTTGTGCATCTTCCTCTATCTCAATACAATAAACTTTCTGCTTAGTCTACTAAATATGCTTTTATGGGTTATAATACTTCACTTAAAAGTTTTATTTGTTATAATTCAAGTTCTAACAAATTTTGTGTTTCTAGAAATGTTATTTTCCTTAAGAATTAGTATTTCTTTCCTACCCATGTTGAGTCATCTTCTGTTTCTCCTATTCTTTCTACTTTTGAAGATTTGTCATTTTCTTCTAAGAGATTCAAATTTAGATTTTTGTATGAACGTCGTCGTCCAACTTTACCCCATCTCGGAATCGATCCACCAACTAAAATTGCTCCTCAACCAGACATTGAGATTTCTTCACGGACTGCCACTATTGAACTTTCTCGGTGATCTACCAGAGTATCTCGTACTCCCAACTAGTATGATTTTTATTCTACTTTATCCACCATCTCTATTCCAACACGTTACTCACAAGCCTCGAATTTTAAGTGTTGACAGAAAGCAATGAAGGAAGAACTTTGACTCTTAAAGAAAATAACACATGGGAAATAGTTCCTTATCCTTCAAATATCAGCCCAATTAGATGTAATGCATTTAGTGATTCTGATTGGGCTGGATGTCCTGATACTTGTCACTCAGTCACGGGTTGGTACATGTTTCTCAAAGATTTCTTGATATCTTAAAAGAGATAGAAGCAAGATCGTGTTTCAAAATCTTCAATAGAGTTTGAATATTGAGCAATGACTATTGCTTGCTTCAAAATTATTTGGCTTCGTGATTTACTTGCAGAAGTTAAATTTCCTCAATCTAATCCTACTCCTCTCCATGCTCATAACGTAAGGTGCCATTTAGATTGCTACCAATCTAGTTATCATGGAAGGACCAAACATATTGAAGTGGACTGTCATTTTATTAGAAGAGATGTAGATAAAAGAGTTATTATTCTTCCAAATGTATTCAATGATCTCAAATAGACGATGTGTTTACAAAACTAATAATACAACAACATCATCGATTTATAGTAGGCAAATTGACGCTTTTTGATCCCACTGACATCAATTTGATGGGGATGTTAACATGTTAGATAAGATATTCTAGATATGATTAATTTTGAATAAAGATATTTTAGATACATGATAATATACTTAGAGATATTTTATGTTAACTGTAGAATATTATGCAACATTAACTATAGAATGTTACACAGAATGTTTGGTAGGATTTACATTAAGTGTACAATAATTTACTTCCTTTTATCTCTTATTTCTCATATATAAACACTAATGTAATATGATATATTGAATCAATAAACTGAGACAATCATTATTTAGTTTCTCTCATATTTTCTCTTTTTTTGAAAGGTATGGAAGAGAGACGTTGGAGATTTTCATATTCACCCATTTTACATTCCACTTCTTCTTTTGTTATTTTATTGAACTAAATTAACAGAGCTAATTTTAGGTTTCAGAAGCATAACAGAATGCGTAGCATTGCCACTTTCTTTGTCTATCAATATGCTTGCTTTCCCATATATATTATTAACCCCCCCCCCCCCCCCCAACACACACACGCACATCGTTTGCTTACTTTTAAGGTTATCCCACAACATAGTTTAGTTTTCTATTGCATTACTGTCATCCTGCCCATATATAATACAATATAGTTGGCTTGGAATTGTATTTTTTTTCAAGCTTGCTATTACTTATGAGGTAATTTTGTGGTTAAACAGAAGTGAAGATTGGAGATCCATCTAGGAATGTTATCGAGAATATTTTTCGAGTAGCCTCAACAAATATACTAAAGCAACATCGTACAATAAACACAGTAGATATCTTAGAAAATGTGAAGAAAAGTTCCTTTGGGAAGTATAAACAATACCTAATAAGTAGAGTTGATGGAAACAAATTGTTGCAATGCCATGTCACGACAATGACGGAGGAAAATTTTTCCTGAGCTCAACAAAGATCCCAGTTGTGGTGTCTGCAGGCTAATTCAACAGAAAGAATGTCAAGAGAGATGTCATAGTTTGCAGAACAATTACGAGCAGAGTAGTAAACTTGATGAAGAGTATGACTCAATTGAAAGTCGACTTCATTACTTGATTGTAAAGGATTCAAGTGATGTACTCTCCTGCTTCATCATAGTTTTGAATTGAATAAATTCTCGTCTGCTTCATCAATTTTTTAATCTTCGACATTGACATAAATAATATATACTCTCCTGTGTGTCTAAAATCTGCTAAAATCTTAACAAATATTAGCACTAAACTTATTGTACTTATGATAACGAGTTCAAAACTTAATATTGGTTAAAAGTTTTGAGGATTTATGTTAGTTCTCGAATATATTGTATTCAATTGAACCCATTGAATAGAGGCTCGGTTCACCTTAACGTTCTTGAGATTTTGATAAACTTCCATGGCCAATAAGATTTGTTGTAGAAACATAACCATTTTGGGAATTCTTTGTATCTTTTTGCACTATTTTGTAAGAGCAGATGTAATCAAATGTTAGTACTATATACATCTACTACAACCATATTCAAATGTTCATTGTATTTGTCTAGGACCTCTATGTGAAGATTCTAAATGATGTTCTCAATGTTATAAATGTATCACATTTAGTTATTCATTGTTGGATTTAAGTGTTGGGTGTGAATTGAAAAATTGAGGGAAATAAATTAGAGGGAAAAAGAAAGTTGAAAAAATTCCTTTAGGTTCCTTTTACAAAGGAACTTTGTCCCACATTGGTAGGATAAAGGAAAAATTTAATGTTTATATTGAGAAGCATATCTTCTAGCTAATAAAGCGTTGAAAAGAAAGTCTTCCCTTATGTTGTTGTCATCACTCGACTTTGGCTGGATTGGATGGTCAAATGATCTAACTGATTGATATATTTTTTAGATCAAATTTATTTAAAATCTGAGTTTATTTTCACGCAATCTGGCAGTGGACCTGCGTTGAACCAGCGTGCCGCAAGTCTTCACCTGTGGAACGCAGGTGCTAGCACAGAATGCACTGAAAGTTACTGTCTTGGACTTGTTTCGCACCTGCGTACTGCAAGTCCTCATCTGCTGAACGTAGGTACCCAACATGGAAGCAAGGAAATGATACTGCTTGGATTTGTATTTCACCTGCGTGCCACGAGTCCTCACCTGTGAAACACAGGTACAGTGCAAGTCAAGACAAAATATTTTCTTTCCCAATAATTGTCAATCCGAACAAACACTATCTGAATAGGTGTTTACACACCCGTTTACTTCAGTTCTTTGGCTATAAATAAAGGCCTTTTGCCTTCATTTCTAATAGAATTTTCGAACATTCTTAATATTTTCGAACAAACAAAATAGAGTCTGTTGTGTGATTTGTTACTGATCTTAGAGTTCAACGAAGATTTTGGTGTTTCAGGTACTACTACATTACTAACAGATATATCTTTTTTATCCTAGGAGGAAGTAATTCAAAATCTTGTACAATAAGGGGATTAAATTTCGTAAGGACACACAGTGAATTCTGTGATCTCAGATATTAATTATTATTTTTTTATTTTACTGATTTGAATACAGGAGAATAACAAGCATAAGAAATTTACTTTTGTTTAAAATTTTCTGTGTTCATCTATTTTCTGGTATTCTACTCCACTATTGGAGATTAAAATCTTCAGATTTTCTACTCCAGTTGATAATTCAATTTGAAGATATAAAAACTTCACCAATTATACAGTTTATTTTTGTCTAAGTTTTCAATTTGAATAAATAGAATCTTCATTGATTTCTAACTTTTGGTGTTATTGATTAACAGATATAAAAGGAACAACTGACCTCATACTTGTCTTTACAAGCAATGTAGTCTCCTCCACTCATGGTGTGCCAACACCAGCTCCGATAGAAAAGCGCAAAAAAGTTGTTGGCATTGACTTTAAATGCTAGCAGCAGAAGATGTTCTTCTACCTGACCACGTTAAGTTTTTAGAAGTTCATTAAGGAGGCTGAAGCGCTGTTCTGTTGGAATTAATTTCCGAAAATGAACGGTTCTTAATTACTGAGACTTGAAAGCACTCAGATTTTTTGTGCAAGAATTATGTCCTAAGAGGATTGGAGGATGATCTGTATAATGTATACAGTAATTTGCAGACTTCTAAAGAACTCTAGGATGCGCTAGAGAAGAAGTACAAGATGCTGAATTAAAGAAATTTGTTGCAGCCAAATTTTTGGACTACAAAACCTATTATCACACAAGTCCAAGATATGTAAGTGATAATTCTTGAACTTCTTGCTGAAGGTATAACTCGAATTAGTGTTTTTATCAAAAATATTAGCTATGGTGCTAATTATGAGGTTTTCATTGAAGGTTTGGTCATCGATGAAGCTTTTCAAGTTGCAGCCATGATTGAAAATCTACCTCCTTCATGGAAGGAATTTAAGAATTATTTGAAGTACACACATAAGGAGATGAATCTCGAAGATCTAATTGTTTGATTGAGAATCGAAGAAGATAATAAAGCTATTGAACAGAAGATACGGGGAAACTCAACAATTATGGGGGCAAATATTGTTGAGACTGCTCCAACTAATCCGAAAAAGAAGAAAAAGTCTTCTGAATTAAAGAATTATTCTATCAAGAAGAAATTTAAATAAAATTGCCACAACTGTGGAAAGATTGGACACAAGGTTGTTGAATGTCGTACTCCAAAGAAAGAGAAAAAAAGAATCAAGCTAACATGATTGAAGGAACAATAGAGATTGATGAGTCGTGTGTTATGGTGACTGAATGCAACCTATTGGGAAACCCCAATTGACTCTGGAATCACTCGACATGTTTGTACTGTCAGAGAAATATTTTCTTCTTTTACCCCTACTGGACCCGACGAGACCATCTTTATGGAAAACTCCATAATAGCCAAGATTGAAGGCTATGAAAAAATATTTCTAAAAATGACATCCGATAAGATGATGACTCTAAATAGTGTATGTCATGTTCTAAAAATGAGGAAGAACTTAATTTCTTCTGGATTTCTCACCAAAAACAAGTTTAAGTGTGTTCTTGTTTCAAACAAAGTTGTAATAAGTAACAATGATTTGTATATCGAAAAAGGTTACTTAACTGAGGACCTTTTCAAATTGAATGTAATTATTGTTGAAAGCAATAAAATTTCAGCTTCTTCTTACTTGTTTGATTCAAATAATTTATGGCATTCACATTTGGGATATGTCAATTTTAAAATCTTGCATAAAATAATCAATTTAAAATTATTGTAAAAGTTTGAATGCAATCAATCAGAATGTCAAATCTGTTTTGAATCTAAGTATGTTAAATATCCTTATAAGTCAATTGAAAGGAATTCAAGTCCCTTAGACTTAATTCCCACAGATATTTGTGGCATGAAGTCAATACCATCTCATGGTGGAAATAGATATCACAAATTTTATTGATGATAGTACGCGGTACTACTATGTTTACTTACTCAAAAATAAAGATAAAACAATTGAAGTATTCAAGCAATATAAAAGTGAAATTGAAACACAACTTAACAAAAAGATCAAAATAATAAGGAGTGATAAGGGCGACGAATATGAATCTCCTTTTGAAGAAATATGTTGGAATATGACATTATTCATCAAACAATTGCCTCTTACTCGCCACAATCCAACAAAATTGTGGAAAGGAAAAATAGAACATTAAAGGAGATGATGAATGTCTTGTTGATAATTTTTGGTTTACCCCACAACTTGTGGGGGAAAGCTATCCTTATTGCTAGTAGAATACTCAATGGAGTGTCGCATACCAAAATACAATCCATTTCATATGAAAAATAAAAAGGAAAAAAGCCTAACCTTGAATACTTGAAAGTATGGGGGTGTCTGGCTAAGGTACAAGTTCCTAAACCAAAAGAGTTAAGATAGGACGTAAAATCGTTGATTGTGTTTTCATAGGATATGTTACAAATAGTAAAGTATATCAATTTCTTATTCATAAATCAGAAAATCCTAATATTCATGTTAATATGGTAATAGAATCAGACCAATGCTGAATGTTTTGAATATATATATCTGTATAAACAGAAATGTGAGTCGTCTAGCGAAGGATCTAAATGACCTTGGGAAGAGACAAAGGAAATTATTCCTAATAAGGAGAATCCAAGATGTAGCAAAGTTCAAAGGACTTCTACTTCCTTTGGACCAAATTATCTAATATTTTCTACGATAAATTTGCCTCAAACTTTTCAAGAAGGTATGACTTCTTCGGAAACTCAATATTGGAAAGAGGTAGTCAATAGTGAAACTAAATCCATAATAAATAACCATATATGGGAATTGATTGACCTTCCTCCAGAGAACAAACATTTAGGCTGCAAATGGATTTTCAAAAGGAAAGTTAAAGTTGATGGCAGTATTGATAAATACAAAGCAAGACTTATAGTCAATGGGTTTAGACAAAAAGAAGGTCTTGATTACTTTGATATATACTCACCGGTAACCAGAATTACATTCATTCAAGTGTTAATAAACATTAGCCGCTGTATATGGTCTTGAAATCCATTAAATGGATGTGAAAACAATCTTCTTAAATGGAGATTTAAAGGAAGAAATTTACATGGAACAACCTGAAGGGTTTGTAGTTCCCGGAAATAAAAAGAAGGTGTGCTAATTTGTAAAATCTTTGTACGGACTAAAACAAGCGTGCAAACAATGGCTTGCAAAATTTGACTAGACTATGTTATAAAATGATTTCAAAATTAATGAGTATGAGAAATGCATTTAAATTAAGAATACTCAAAATTAAATCGTCATTGTTTGGATGACATGTTGATAATGAGTAACGACATTGCTAACATAAATGCTACCAAACGTATGCTTGCTAGTAAATTTGAGATGAAAGATTTAGGAGTTGCTGATTGATATTGAGTATTAAGATACACAAAACTCCTCAAGGTCTAGCATTGTCTCAGTCTCATTATATCCAAACAAATTTTTAAGTATTTGAATTTTAAAATTGCAAAGACACCAATTGATATGAGTCTTGCTCTTGCTAATAACAAAGGTGAAAGTAAGTCTCAATTGGATTATGCAAGAGTATTGGGAAGTCTGATGTACATCATGAATTGTACACGACCAAATATAGCTTGTGCTATAAGTAAACTTAGTCAATACACTAATAATCCCAAATCAGAATCATTGGATGGTTATGAAATGAGTTTTAGGGTACTTAAAAAAACTTTACTTTACATTACAACAAGTATCCAACAGTTGTTGAAGGATATGGTGATGCAAATTTGTCTTATTTTAAAGAAATTTCTTAGTTTAGGTATTTCTAATATTTTGTCTACGCTTAAATCTAATTCTTTTCCTTTTATTTGTTCGAACATGTTGCTGTCAAATATTATTTTTTGTTCTGAGCTTTCTTTATCTTGATATTCTTCTTTACTTATAATCCTTACATCCGTTTCAGTCATTATCTGTTTCGTATTCATTTATCTCATTTTCATTATCTATCTCATTTTCATTATCTGTTTTTTCGTATTCTGTTAACTCATATATACTATCTTATTCATTTAGATTATAGTCTATATAATCTATTTGTTTATATTTTTCATCTTCGATTATTAATTCTACTTCTGAAATTTGTTTTTTATTTACGTTTTTAGGTACTCTACAGTCTCTAGCTAAATGTCCTAATTTGCCACAGTTGTAGCATTTGCATTCTGATATATTTTTCTTAGCTCTGTGAGGGATACTATGAAAAGTATAAGATTAACAAAGCTTTTATTACAAGATAATATAAGGGAATATATGAAAGATAGTAATCTAGAACGTAATCTGGAATATTTAGAGTATGCATATGGATGTATAGAAGAGTTACAAAGATTAGAACCATTAAAAATAGAATACTATAATAAAATGTTTAACCAATGAACCAAACACAGAATAAATCAAAGAAAGGTCATATCCATAAAAAAGCTAAAAAATTAAAAAATCGGTTAAAAATATTATATCCTGAATATAAACTCTTAAGCTTAAATAAAACAAATAATGTTAGACTTGGATATTTAATAGATATAATTTCAGAAACAGAATATAAATATATAAAATATTTGAAAAAACTGAAATGAAAAATAACATTGATAATAGCGAAGAATACAGGCAACAATTACTTAACAAAATAAATGAAATAACGGAAGAAATTGAATCTAGAAAAGAAAGGTTAAATTATAATATAATTGCAGGAGTGTGCCAAATATCAATAAAAACACAAAGGAGAACAATATTTAATTTAGAACTACAACTACAACACTTAGAATATAAATTACAACACGGATTAATATGAACAAAGAAGAATACACTGTAGAAGAAGAGAATTAAAAAATACAGACCATTTAGAACAAAATCAGATTTTGTACAAAAGTCATAAAGTATACAGTAGAGGGCGGCTTCTTTAGCAAGAAAGTCGTAAAGTAAATAGTATAGTTGTCGGCCACCAGTCACTATTTATGAACAGTAAAGGTCGTTCATAAACAGTAAAGGCCAGATGTAAATGTTTGTAAATTTCATTATAAATACAACTTCAGACGGAAGCCAAAGGCATCCGCAATGGTCCTGCTATTTTTCCTAAGTCTTGTATAAAATTTCTGGCATAATTTACTAATCCTAAAAATTTTTGAAGGTCTTTTATCTTATCTAAATTATTGGGCATTTCTAATACCTTTTTAGCTATATGAGGTTGTAGCTTTATTTTTTCGTCTCCTATAGTAACTCTATTAACGTATTGTATTGTCTATCTTCGGTATGTAGAGTATGTTCTCCCTGACTAAAATTACACCTAATGGTACTGCCTTCCTTTAGTGATCTAAATTTTTTCTCTGGATGTATTTTTAAGTCTAAATATTCTAAATTTCGTAGTCCGTGAGTAGGACGTTGTTATCACCATATACTGGGTGGGGTTAAAGAACTTGTTGTTAAGAATTAAAACTAAAGAGCAAGAGAATTTTTTACAAGTATTTTGGAAACTTATTTTAGCTTTTTCTATGCAATATTCGTAGGTATTATAAGTGCCATCCATTTGCATTGCAACAACTGGTTTAGGTAATTTTGTTAATAGCTCTTGTGGGACTATCTTTTTGTTTATTAGAATATAGTTCAATTGGTGTATCTATTCCTTCTCTAAAACATGCTTTTATGAGTATTTCTGTTGCTCCTAGGTGTACGTATTTTATTGGATTTCTAGCTTTTATTTCTTGGATTTCCTTGTTTATTATCTTTTTATTTATTATAGGTATTTTAGCCTTTAATCTGCATGTTAAAGACACACCGAGTGAGGGAGTACTGAGTAGGATTTCACAAAATTATTATAAAAACCGTCATAATTTTCCAAATCTCTCAGCTTTTTCATTGAAATATTTTACATTTTAAATCTCTATAATCTTCGAATACATTAAAGGAAAGGATAATAATCTAGCAGATCAGTTAAGTAGATTAAATTTGAAAACGGTATAACAATAAGTTATGCGGCCCAACTCAGGCACAAGACCAAAGCTACCAGAGATAGCCCAGACAGACAAAGGCAAAGGCCCAGCCTCTGCTTCAGACTCGTACGCTCAGACTCTTTTAACAAATGTACACTTCAGACCTCAGACATCGGTCGAAACTTTAGAAAGAATACATTTTGGAAAACATAATCTAATTTGTTATCCTAAATGTAACCTATCCTTTAAAGAAATGCCAGACTGTAAAATAGACAGACCTCAAAGATGTTTAATGGATAATTTATGGATAGCATACACTAAACGAGACATTAAATACTTCATAGCCACGTTAAATGCACTGGGACAGTATTTTACAGACAAAAATACGGAAAAGAAATTCAGATTTTATGTAGTAATACATGGAAAAATCAATGGTGTTTTTCAAACATGGCAAGAAGTAATAGACTCAATAAATGGAATAAAAAAATCCTCTTTTCAAAGGTTTTAATGATTTAACTGAAGCCTTAGACTATGCAAGGGGATATTTGGGCCCAAATTATTTTATCTCTCCAGCCCTAAAACAAAGCCCAATCCAAATTCCACAATACAAGGTCCAGAAAGACACAGACAAAATAATTTTCTGCGACCACTGTGAATCCATGACAGAAGGGTTTAAAAGGCTAAATGCTAAGTGTGAAGCCCTGAGTCAAGAAAAGGATCAGCTACTACAGATACTCAGACAGACAAGCCCAGACACGAGTTCTCCATCTCAAGCCAAAATGGATGAGAAGAGTGTGCATTCCTCTCAGAATGCAAATAAACCTACTATATCAGGTAAAGATATAGCTAGTCCGGCTCAAACGGTAGCCGGTAAAGACAAATCAAATCCGTTGAAGGCTGTCACTTTGCCAAAAAGTGAAACAGAACTAGCAACTCCTCCTAGAAGACGATTACCAAAATCATTCACCATGGGTGAAACAACTAGACAAAAGATCTTAAATAAGAAAAAGAAAAAGACTATAGAAGATATAATTAAAAAGACGCTGGAGGAAATGATCAAAGAAGTAGAACAAGACAAACATATGGACCAAACCCCAATCAGACTAGAAGATACTGGTCCAGAACCACCAATCAGATTAGACGACATCGTTTCAGATCCTGACCAAGATAATCGAAGACAGCAAACAACAGAAGAAAACAGTGTCCCAACCGAGGGTGAAGATGATCAAGACGCCCAAGACCCGTATGCAGGATATGATTCGGGAATGAGTTTTGACTCAATTGCCCTTCATAACCTAGATACCTAAGAAAGTTTAAAATCCGAAGTCAGACCAAGTCAGTCTATAAAGTCTATAATATTAGGTCTGTGAATAAGTCTAGTGGGGATGCCCACTAAGTGTCCTGTGAGTGCTTACTTTATCACTACTTTCCAAAAGGAAAGAAAAACTGATAAGCACGCGTCTTAGTTTTAATAGGTCAGAATAATAATGCACAATCTGAATCAATAATGCATGTGACGATGGGGCCCAAAGAGCACCCGACATAAATTATTTGATAAAGATAAGCATTAAGTGTCGGCAAAATCTTGATCGTCCTTTACAAAGTGTCGGTCAGATCTTAGCCATTTATTTTCTACGACTCTTATCCTCCTCATCTATATATACCCCTCTTCAAACCAAAGAAAAACACACGAAAAAACCACAGAAAGAAAAAACACTCCCAAGTTTTCCATCTACTCTCAGATGCTTAACTACTCCAAAAACCAAATCCAACTTTGAAAACACCTGAATCATCCCTAAGAACAAGTCTAAATATTTTTAAAAGTTTCTTAAGAGTTACCGGGGGTTCCCGAAAGGGAAACCTCGCTCGCGTCTTATAACATGTAAGTCTATTATTCATGTTTTCCCCATATGTAAATTATGTGTGTTTATTTTATGTTTTTATGTTAAAAATGTTTGAGTTATTATATGACTGTTTATATTATTAAAAACAGTTTAATATGAATCATCCTAAGTAAAAGGTTAGGCTCTTAGTTTCTTAATAACAACGATGGATTAACCTGTAAATTCCTAGGAACTTGATAGGTGAATTGTAGTCCGTGAGTAGGACGTTGTTATCACCATATACTGGGTGGGGTTAAAGAACTTGTTGTTAAGAATTAAAACTAAAGAGCAAGAGTTTGAACTGGTTGATTTGTGTTAAAAAAAAAAAGTTAAAATTAGGGGAAAATATATATAATCTGCATGTTAAAGACACACCGAGTGAGGGAGTACTGAGTAGGATTTCACAAAATTATTATAAAAACCGTCATAATTTTCCAAATCTCTCAGCTTTTTCATTGAAATATTTTACATTTTAAATCTCTATTGTTTTGGGAAAGATGGCAACAAATAGTAATACCAAGTTTAAAATAAAAATAGACGATGTAGTAGAACTTATGGGGAATAGAGGAATAAAATTAACAGCTATATGAAGAAAAATTAAAAGCAAGAGAAAAACAACGAGAAGAGTTAAGACTTACAGAAGAAATAGAAAAATTTAAAATATTACTAGAAGAATCAGGTACAGTAGAAAATCAGCCAAGACGCGAGCGAGGTTTCCCTTTCGGGAACCCCCGGTGACTCCCTTGCATAGTCTAAGGCTTCAGTTAAATCATTAAAACCTTTGAAAAGAGGATTTTTTATTCCATTTATTGAGTCTATTACTTCTTGCCATGTTTGAAAAACACCATTGATTTTTCCATGTATTACTACATAAAATCTGAATTTCTTTTCCGTATTTTTATCTGTAAAATACTGTCCCAGTGCATTTAACGTGGCTATGAAGTATTTAATGTCTCGTTTAGTGTATGCTATCCATAAATTATCCATTAAACATCTTTGAGGTCTGTCTATTTTACAGTCTGGCATTTCTTTAAAGGATAGGTTACATTTAGGATAACAAATTATTTATCAATTGTAAATATTATCATTTCAATTTTCTGGTCGTTAGTTGTTATATTTTCTAACTTTTGAGTAATTTTTTCACTTCCTTTAATCCATGGTGTATTTTTTCTTATTTTGTTATTTACTCTTTTTGCTCCTACTTTTTTATTACATGGGGTGGTAAACCACCAATGTGTTTTTGTTATAGTATGTGGGTATAGCTTTTCTAAAAATGGCATTCCTAATAATATATCTCTATTAGTAAACTCGTAACTATACATTTCTTCAATTGTTAGTATTTTATCCCATATTTGTATTTTTGTATTTTTGGTTTTGTGTGTTATCATACTTCCTTCGTTATTAAATCCAGTTACTATAAGTGGTGTTTTTAATTTTTCCCATTTTTCTTCTGGTAGGCAATTATGTTTACACATATTTGCTCCTGCTCCTGTATCTATCATAGGTGTATAATATCTGTTGTAATATCCTTCTACTATTATTTTCATTAGTATGTAGATTTTTGTCATTCTTTCATATTAATGTTCTTTTAATGATTATCTTTTTATTTTCATAGTGTATTACTAGCTGTCTTTCATCTATATTATATGGTTTGACTGTTTCCAGCCATTTTATTCCTAATGTTATATTGTCTTTACCTTGGTATATTTTAAATTTTATTTTTATTGGTACTCCACCAATAATTAGTTCTTGTTCTGTACTTTGTTCCATGTTTGTCAATATTCCTGGTAGTTCTGTATTTATACTTTCATTTCTTGTAATTTCTTCTTCTTTTATTAGTTCTCTTGTGACATAGCTTTCGTTTTGTCCTGTATCTATTTTTATTAAATATTTTCGTTGATTTAATATTCCTGTTATATAATATTGGTAAGGTTGTATTTCATCCATTTTTTGTTCTAATGATCTTGGTTGTATATCATATTCTATCCTTCTTGAGGTGCTATTTCTAGATGATGATGGTGTATCATAATTTATTCTTTTCGATGTACTCAATCTTTCTTTTACTATTTCCAAATCCTCCTCTATATCCATATCTTTGTAACTATAGTCATTATTATCAATAACATTAACTATTTTGTTAAAAGGATTTTCTATTTTAATTCTTTGAATTTTGTTTTTGGCTGTTATCTAATGTTTTGTAGTTAATACGTATAAGTTTTTACATCTAGCTGTAAATATTTTACTACCTGGTGCCAGTTCTATTCCTGACATTTTCCAGTATAATACTAGAGATTTATCTATATTTCTGTCATCTAATGCTACTGAGTAGTTAGCACTTATAATAAATTTAAATTTTTGGTATATTAAATTTCCTCTAACTGCACTTATTATGCTTTTTTCTGTTGGGTGAATAATCCTATCATCTGCTAAATATAGTTCAATTGGTGTATCTATTCCTTCTCTAAAACATGCTTTTATGAGTATTTCTGTTGCTCCTAGGTGTACGTATTTTATTGGATTTCTAGCTTTTATTTCTTGGATTTCCTTGTTTATTATCTTTTTATTTATTATAGGTATTTTAGCCTTTCCTTGGGTGTATTTGCAGTCTATTATATGTTCTTTTTGGCTTACTACGTAGTATTCTTCTTGTCTTATTTTAAAGAAATTTCTTAGTTTAGGTATTTCTAATATTTTGTCTACGCTTAAATCTAATTCTTTTCCTTTTATTTGTTCGAACATGTTGCTGTCAAATATTATTTTTTGTTCTGAGCTTTCTTTATCTTGATATTCTTCTTTACTTATAATCCTTACATCTGTTTCAGTCATTATCTGTTTCGTATTCATTTATCTCATTTTCATTATCTATCTCATTTTCATTATCTGTTTTTTCGTATTCTGTTAACTCATATATACTATCTTCATCATTTAGATTATAGTCTATATAATCTATTTGTTTATATTTTTCATCTTCGATTATTAATTCTACTTCTGAAATTTGTTTTTTATTTACGTTTTTAGGTACTCTACAGTCTCTAGCTAAATGTCCTAATTTGCCACAGTTGTAGCATTTGCATTCTGATATATTTTTCTTAGCTCTGTGAGGTCTCTTTTGTTTGTAATTTTTTATATAGTATCTTTTTCTTGGTTTTTTATGCTTATATTTTGTTCTAAATGGTCTGTATTTTTTAATTCTCTTCTTGTATTTATATTTATTTGTGCAACCGAATTGTGGTGCCGTTCTAGTTGTACAACATGCTAAGTTTTTTACTAGTATTTTTTCCATTTTCATTTCTTCTTTATGTTTTTCACATAGTTCTGTAAACCATTTTTGTAGAAATTTTATTCTAGATCCTAGTGTATCTATTAGTCCTGATTCTTGCCAGTCTTTAGTTATTTTTGAACTAAATGGTTCTGGTAATTTTGTATAGTATAGTTTTCTTATTTCTCTACTTTCTTCATTTGTATATAACCCTTTATAATAATATTCTTTAAATGCGCATGTGTATTCATCCATATAACTCATTTTACATATACTTAATTTGTTTATAAGATTTCTGTTTAGTTCTTTATCTTTTTGCCATTCTTCTATTTCGGTAGTCATACTACTAAATTCATTTCTTATTGCCATTTCGTATTTGGTTAATATATCTATAGATGTTGTTGCTGGTTCATTATTAATTTTCTTATTATTTCTTAATGTTTCTAAGCTTTCTGATGATAAATTTTGTAGCCATATTTTTGTTGTTCCTATTAATGTTCGTTCTATGTATCCAGGGGCATCTGCTATTAGTATTTTGTTATCTATTAACTGTTTTGAAATATATCCTATCCATAGCTGAATTGTTTTATTTGTATCTGCAACACAATCTAAGTCTAAGAAATTATATTGTTCTATATTTTGTCTAGGTGTCCAGTTTTTATTTAATCTTTTATTCCATAATGTTTTGCTTCTATTTTCCCTTTCGTAAGTATAATAGGTTGGACTTGTATTTGGTCTTCTTGGACTTCTAGTTCCTGATGTACTAGGTTTTTCGTCTATGTCTTCTACATTAACCTCTATATTATTTTCCTTTTCTATTAGATTAGTATAAGTTTCTGATGTTTCTGAATATTGATCTAGGTTTTCTTCATCATTTTGCTCACTTATGTTGTCTATTCCTATTTTAGGCTGATTTTCTACTGTACCTGATTCTTCTAGTAATATTTTAAATTTTTCTATTTCTTCTGTAAGTCTTAACTCTTCTCATTGTTTTTCTCTTGCTTTTAATTTTTCTTCATATAGCTGTTTAAGTTTTTCTAATTCTTTTTCCAGTTCTTGGATTCTCGTGTCTTTTTCTTCTTTAATTTGCTGAACTTCTATTTGTGCTTGTTTTTTAATTTTTTCTATTTCCTTTTTCCTATCTATTTCTTCGTTTTCTTTATTAATTCTTACCATAGCTGTTAAGCTATCTTCTAAGGTTGCCGATTCTTTTTCTAACATCAAATATAATTGATCTCCTATCTTTTTAAATCTTCTTCCTAAGTTTGAGTGTATAATTTTTATTTCTGTTCCCTTCTGGCTCATAAATTTTTCTTCTTCTACAGTGTATTCTTCTTTGTTCATATTAATCCGTGTTGTAATTTATATTCTAAGTGTTGTAGTTGTAGTTCTAAATTAAATATTGTTCTCCTTTGTGTTTTTATTGATATTTGGCACACTCCTGCAATTATATTATAATTTAACCTTTCTTTTCTAGATTCAATTTCTTCCGTTATTTCATTTATTTTGTTAAGTAATTGTTGCCTGTATTCTTCGCTATTATCAATGTTATTTTTCATTTCAGTTTTTTCAAATATTTTATATATTTATATTCTGTTTCTGAAATTATATCTATTAAATATCCAAGTCTAACATTATTTGTTTTATTTAAGCTTAAGAGTTTATATTCAGGATATATTATTTTTAACCGATTTTTTAATTTTTTAGCTTTTTTATGGATATGACCTTTCTTTGATTTATTCTGTGTTTGGTTCATTGGTTAAACATTTTATTATAGTATTCTATTTTTAATGGTTCTAATCTTTGTAACTCTTCTATACATCCATATGCATACTCTAAATATTCCAGATTACGTTCCAGATTACTATCTTTCATATATTCCCTTATATTATCTTGTAATAAAAGCTTTGTTAATCTTATACTTTCCATAGTATCTAACCAATATTCCATATATTCATAATTTACCATTTTTTAGTCTAAATCCTTATCTAATTTTCTAATTTCTTCTATAGTGATCTCCGTCCAATCTTGGTTAATTAACTTCATAGTTTCTTCTAATTCTATTATCTCTTCTAATATTTTAGACAATAATTTCATTATACATAAGACAAGTAACTCATATCTATGATTTCCATGTGATAGGTTTGAACTCATTTTATGAATTTTTCTAAACATAATATTCCCTCTAATCTCCTTTAGGCATTATTCAGAATTATCCAGTTATTATATCGTTATTTTGACTAGTCTTTTTCGGTCATTACTATGCGTTTTCAGCTTCAATCAGTTACCCTAACATTGCCTCAACTCTGTGTACTTCCCTAAAATGGCTCACCTGGCCTCACCGGTTTCCACCTTAGGATGGCATAGTCTGGGCTTACTTACTCTCAGCTTACTAACCACTTACATAGCAAACTTAATCAAGCCTTCATCATGACGATATAACAAGAAGATAATAACAGATAATACTTTAAGAGATTATAAGGAATATATCTGTTTAGCTATTCATAGTTATGAATAAACATACCTCAGTTTGTACCTTTGCATCATTGCTAGATTTTTCCATTTGGTTTATCTTTTTGGTAGATTTATTTTTTAGTTTTGATTTTGTAGCTCTGATACCAATTTGGGGGTAGGGGTGCGGAAGTAAGAGTTGAGAGAGAATATGTATGTTGGATTGCGGATGCCTTTGGCTTCCGTCTGAAGTTGTATTTATAATGAAATTTACAAACATTTACATCTGGCCTTTACTGTTTATGAACGACCTTTACTGTTCATAAATAGTGACTGGTGGCCGACAACTATACTATTTACTTTACGACTTTCTTGCTAAAGAAGCCGCCCTCTACTGTATACTTTATGACTTTTGTACAAAATCTGTCGTCCTCTACTATTTACTTTAGGACTTTTCTAAAAAGAAAGCAAAAAATAAAAACTTTACATTAGTATCTGCTTTTTATCTTCTGATGGCCTACATCTTTTCTTTTTTATCTTCTTTCTTTTCAGCTTCCTTCTTTCGTCTTTTTCCTTTTATCTCTGCACATATTGTTTTTCTCTTATCTTGGCCGTTGGATTGTTTCATCATTATCTTATTCCAACTGCACATCCGGAATTTGGTCGTCATTTTCACCATGACACCTGGAACAATGGTGATCCGGATATTTTTGTCCTACGGTCTTGCAGTATCTTGTTAGTAGAGCTGGGGAAATATAGTTTCTCCGTATAGCTCTTATCGTAGGTATTTCTTCTGGTTTAAGCAGACTGAGTATCCATTGTCGTACTTCTTCCCAATCTGCTTCTTTATGTTCTCTGGAGTTTGCATATATCATCGTCTGATCTCTTGAATAGTAGCTCCAGATGGAATTTCCATTTAAGAAATTATTAGCTAGCTCACTTAGTATCGTAGCTAAGCCAATAATTCTTTTGTTGGCATAGAAATCCGGTATATCTGTACAATTTATTTCTTCTTGTTGGTCTATCTTTTCCAGTATAATCATTTCTCTTGTTAGTCCTATCTTCACCACTTGTATAATAGGTTTTATTTTATTAAATAATATTTCTGCAGGTGCTGCGTATATTTTAATATAGAAAAATGTGCCTTTTGTTATTCTTTTGTATGTCATAAATGCCTTATGTAGTTCCGGTATGGTTGCTATTTCGTCTCCTGTTTTTGTATATACTGTATTAAGCAATCCATAGTTGTAGCATGTTCTGACTAGGTTGGAGTTGGTATTTGGCTGTGCTATTAGCTTGTTGTATCCCTGTAGATATTGAGTAACATAATCTTCTTCTGGATTTTTGGTAGTTATAGAGCGTGGATTTTTGTTTAAGAAAGTTTGTATTTTGTGGATGTTTTGTATGTAGGTGTTGGCTATATGGTTATAGGTTTGTCTAGTTTGGTTTAGACTTTCTTTGTATGTGCTGGTTTGTGGAGTAGGAGGTATATTCTTCATTGTGAATTGTTTGTCAAATAGTTGTTGTCTTCTGATAGTATCTCTTCTTTCTTTAGGTCCTGATGTACCTGCAGAAGAAGTAGATGGGTTGTTAGCTTGGGTTTTAAGGAGTTTCCCAACGTCTCCTTTTAGCTCTGGAAGTTTGGTGCCTTCCGATTGGCATAGCTCTGCGTTTTTTAAGTCACGCTGCTGACTGCTATCTTCTTCCATCCTTTTTATTTCCGCGTTTTTTAAGTCACGCTGCTGACTGCTATCTTTGCTTTTCAGCTTTTCCATATCATCTTCTAGCTTTTCCACTTTTTTGCAAAGTGTACTTAGCATTCCGAGTATTTGGTCCATCTTATTTTCATCTTTTTCCATGTCTTGAGATGTAATCTGCAATTGTATTTTTCTCAGTTTTGATGACTTCAATTGTAAATGAGAAGTTTAATATGTTTAATACTAATCTCCTTATTTCTTTTGTTGTCACAGAATCTTGTACCTTTTTAGTTATCCACCATTTAACTTGTGTGTTATCTGTTCTAACAATAAATTTGTTATAAACAATATATGGTTCAAATGCAAGCAAACATTTATATAATGCAAATAGTTCCTTTCTATTTATTTCCCATTTAATTTGTGGTTCTGCGTACGATCCTGAATGATATCTACAGTGGTGTTCTATCTTTTCATTTTCATATTTATATTTTAATACTCCTCCATAGCTATGATTACTAGAATCTGGTTCTACTATGTAGATGAATTTCTTGTTTTCGTCCGGAAAATATAGTTTTGGTAGTTCTTTACACATTTCTTTTATCCTTTTTATGTATTTTTTGTCTTTTTCATCAAAGTGATATTCTATATCCTTTTTTAATTTTTGTTGTAATGGTTTTAGATTTTCTGCTAGTTTTGGTATATATTCCCTTACTTGATTAACTAATCCTAAAAAGGATTGTAGTTTTTTCTTAGTATCTAATAATTCTTCAGAATTTATTATTTTTTGTACTATGTGTGTTTGCATTTTTACTCCATTTCTGTCTATTTGTATTCCTAAGAATTCTATTTGATTTTTCAGTATTTCGGCTTTTTCTTTACTTAGGCTTATTCCTGATATTTCTACTATATGTATGAATTTTTCTAGTAGTCTTATATGTTCGTCTTTAGTTCTTGAATATAATAATATATCGTCTATGTATACAATACAGTTTTCTAATTGGTTGAAGTAATTATCCATAAAGTGTTGGTATCTACCTGGTGCATTTTTATATCCAAAGGGTAATACGTTCCATTCGTAAAATCCTTGGGGTACGGTAAATGCTGTTAATTATTTAGATTAGAAATAAAAGCTAGAAATCCAATAAAATACGTACACCTAGGAGCAACAGAAATACTCATAAAAGCATGTTTTAGAGAAGGAATAGATACACCAATTGAACTATATTTAGCAGATGATAGGATTATTCACCCAACAGAAAAAAGCATAATAAGTGCAGTTAGAGGAAATTTAATATACCAAAAATTTAAATTTATTATAAGTGCTAACTACTCAGTAGCATTAGATGACAGAAATATAGATAAATCTCTAGTATTATACTGGAAAATGTCAGGAATAGAACTGGCACCAGGTAGTAAAATATTTACAGCTAGATGTAAAAACTTATACGTATTAACTACAAAACATTAGATAACAGCCAAAAACAAAATTCAAAGAATTAAAATAGAAAATCCTTTTAACAAAATAGTTAATGTTATTGATAATAATGACTATAGTTACAAAGATATGGATATAGAGGAGGATTTGGAAATAGTAAAAGAAAGATTGAGTACATCGAAAAGAATAAATTATGATACACCATCATCATCTAGAAATAGCACCTCAAGAAGGATAGAATATGATATACAACCAAGATCATTAGAACAAAAAATGGATGAAATACAACCTTACCAATATTATATAACAGGAATATTAAATCAACGAAAATATTTAATAAAAATAGATACAGGACAAAACGAAAGCTATGTCACAAGAGAACTAATAAAAGAAGAAGAAATTACAAGAAATGAAAGTATAAATACAGAACTACCAGGAATATTGACAAACATGGAACAAAGTACAGAACAAGAACTAATTATTGGTGGAGTACCAATAAAAATAAAATTTAAAATATACCAAGGTAAAGACAATATAACATTAGGAATAAAATGGCTGGAAACAGTCAAACCATATAATATAGATGAAAGACAGCTAGTAATACACTATGAAAATAAAAAGATAATCATTAAAAGAACATTAATATGAAAGAATGACAAAAATCTACATACTAATGAAAATAATAGTAGAAGGATATTACAACAGATATTATACACCTATGATAGATACAGGAGCAGGAGCAAATATGTGTAAACATAATTGCCTACCAGAAGAAAAATGGGAAAAATTAAAAACACCACTTATAGTAACTGGATTTAATAACGAAGGAAGTATGATAACACACAAAACCAAAAATACAAAAATACAAATATGGGATAAAATACTAACAATTGAAGAAATGTATAGTTACGAGTTTACTAATAGAGATATATTATTAGGAATGCCATTTTTAGAAAAGCTATACCCACATACTATAACAAAAACACATTGGTGGTTTACCACCCCATGTAATAAAAAAGTAGGAGCAAAAAGAGTAAATAACAAAATAAGAAAAAATACACCATGGATTAAAGGAAGTGAAAAAATTACTCAAAAGTTAGAAAATATAACAACTAACGACCAGAAAATTGAAATGATAATATTTAGGGAAGTACACAGAGTTGAGGCAATGTTAGGGTAACTGATTGAAGCTGAAAACGCATAGTAATGACCGAAAAAGACTATTCAAAATAACGATATAATAACTGGATAATTCTGAATAATGCCTAAAGGAGATTAGAGGGAATATTATGTTTAGAAAAATTCATAAAATGAGTTCAAACCTATCACATAGAAATCATAGATATGAGTTACTTGTCTTATGTATAATGAAATTATTGTCTAAAATATTAGAAGAGATAATAGAATTAGAAGAAACTATGAAGTTAATTAACCAAGATTGGACGGAGATGACTATAGAAGAAATTAGAAAATTAGATAAGGATTTAGACTAAAAAATGGTAAATTATGAATATATGGAATGTTGGTTAGATACTATGGAAAGTATAAGATTAACAAAGCTTTTATTACAAGATAATATAAGGGAATATATGAAAGATAGTAATCTGGAACGTAATCTGGAATATTTAGAGTATGCATATGGATGTATAGAAGAGTTACAAAGATTAGAACCATTAAAAATAGAATACTATAATAAAATGTTTAACCAATGAACCAAACACAGAATAAATCAAAGAAAGGTCATATCCATAAAAAAGCTAAAAAATTAAAAAATCGGTTAAAAATATTATATCCTGAATATAAACTCTTAAGCTTAAATAAAACAAATAATGTTAGACTTGGATATTTAATAGATATAATTTCAGAAACAGAATATAAATATATAAAATATTTGAAAAAACTGAAATGAAAAATAACATTGATAATAGCGAAGAATACAGGCAACAATTACTTAACAAAATAAATGAAATAACGGAAGAAATTGAATCTAGAAAAGAAAGGTTAAATTATAATATAATTGCAGGAGTGTGCCAAATATCAATAAAAACACAAAGGAGAACAATATTTAATTTAGAACTACAACTACAACACTTAGAATATAAATTACAACACGGATTAATATGAACAAAGAAGAATACACTGTAGAAGAAGAAAAATTTATGAGCCAGAAGGGAACAGAAATAAAAATTATACACTCAAACTTAGGAAGAAGATTTAAAAAGATAGGAGATCAATTATATTTGATGTTAGAAAAAGAATCGGCAACCTTAGAAGATAGCTTAACAGCTATGGTAAGAATTAATAAAGAAAACGAAGAAATAGATAGGAAAAAGGAAATAGAAAAAATTAAAAAACAAGCACAAATAGAAGTTCAGCAAATTAAAGAAGAAAAAGACACGAGAATCCAAGAACTGGAAAAAGAATTAGAAAAACTTAAACAGCTATATGAAGAAAAATTAAAAGCAAGAGAAAAACAATGAGAAGAGTTAAGACTTACAGAAGAAATAGAAAAATTTAAAATATTACTAGAAGAATCAGGTACAGTAGAAAATCAGCCTAAAATAGGAATAGACAACATAAGTGAGCAAAATGATGAAGAAAACCTAGATCAATATTCAGAAACATCAGAAACTTATACTAATCTAATAGAAAAGGAAAATAATATAGAGGTTAATGTAGAAGACATAGACGAAAAACCTAGTACATCAGGAACTAGAAGTCCAAGAAGACCAAATACAAGTCCAACCTATTATACTTACGAAAGGGAAAATAGAAGCAAAACATTATGGAATAAAAGATTAAATAAAAACTGGACACCTAGACAAAATATAGAACAATATAATTTCTTAGACTTAGATTGTGTTGCAGATACAAATAAAACAATTCAGCTATGGATAGGATATATTTCAAAACAGTTAATAGATAACAAAATACTAATAGCAGATGCCCCTGGATACATAGAACGAACATTAATAGGAACAACAAAAATATGGCTACAAAATTTATCATCAGAAAGCTTAGAAACATTAAGAAATAATAAGAAAATTAATAATGAACCAGCAACAACATCTATAGATATATTAACCAAATACGAAATGGCAATAAGAAATGAATTTAGTAGTATGACTACCGAAATAGAAGAACGGCAAAAAGATAAAGAACTAAACAGAAATCTTATAAACAAATTAAGTATATGTAAAATGAGTTATATGGATGAATACACATGCGCATTTAAAGAATATTATTATAAAGGGTTATATACAAATGAAGAAAGTAGAGAAATAAGAAAACTATACTATACAAAATTACCAGAACCATTTAGTTCAAAAATAACTAAAGACTGGCAAGAATCAGGACTAATAGATACACTAGGATCTAGAATAAAATTTCTACAAAAAAGGTTTACAGAACTATGTGAAAAACATAAAGAAGAAATGAAAATGGAAAAAATACTAGTAAAAAACTTAGCATGTTGTACAACTAGAACGGCACCACAATTCGGTTGCACAAATAAATATAAATACAAGAAGAGAATTAAAAAATACAGACCATTTAGAACAAAATATAAGCATAAAAACCAAGAAAAAGATACTATATAAAAAATTACAAACAAAAGAGACCTCACAGAGCTAAGAAAAATATATCAGAATGCAAATGCTACAACTGTGGCAAATTAGGACATTTAGCTAGAGACTGTAGAGTACCTAAAAACGTAAATAAAAAACAAATTTCAAAAGTAGAATTAATAATCGAAGATGAAAAATATAAACAAATAGATTATATAGACTATAATCTAAATGATGAAGATAGTATATATGAGTTAACAGAATACGAAAAAACAGATAATGAAAATGAGATAGATAATGAAAATGAGATAAATGAATACGAAACAGATAATGACTGAAACGGATGTAAGGATTATAAGTAAAGAAGAATATCAAGATAAAGAAAGCTCAGAACAAAAAATAATATTTGACAGCAACATGTTCGAACAAATAAAAGGAAAAGAATTAGATTTAAGCGTAGACAAAATATTAGAAATACCTAAACTAAGAAATTTCTTTAAAATAAGACAAGAAGAATACTACGTAGTAAGCCAAAAAGAACATATAGTAGACTGCAAATACACCCAAGGAAAGGCTAAAATACCTATAATAAATAAAAAGATAATAAACAAGGAAATATATTTACAATTGATAAAATGCAAATATTACAAAATAAGCTAAAATCATTATATAATGAAAACCCATTACAAGGATGGGAAAAACATAAAACAAAAGTAAAAATCGAATTAGTAGATGAAAATAGCATAATAACACAAAAACCCCTAACATATAATTTTGAAGACCAAAAAGAATTCCAAATGCATATAAAAGAGTTATTAGAAAATAATTACATACGAGAAAGTAATAGTAAACATAATAGCCCGGCATTTATAGTAAATAAACATAATGAACAAAAAAGAAAGAAAAGCAGAATGGTAATAGATTATAGAAATTTAAATACAAAAACTAGAACATATAATTACCCAATACCGAATAAGATTTTAAAGATAAGACAGATACAAGGATATAATTATTTCAGTAAATTTGACTGTAAATCAGGATTCTACCACTTAAAACTAGAAGAAGAATCTAAACAATTAACAGCATTTACCGTACCCCAAGGATTTTACGAATGGAACGTATTACCCTTTGGATATAAAAATGCACCAGGTAGATACCAACACTTTATGGATAATTACTTCAACCAATTAGAAAACTGTATTGTATACATAGACGATATATTATTATATTCAAGAACTAAAGACGAACATATAAGACTACTAGAAAAATTCATACATATAGTAGAAATATCAGGAATAAGCCTAAGTAAAGAAAAAGCCGAAATACTGAAAAATCAAATAGAATTCTTAGGAATACAAATAGACAGAAATGGAGTAAAAATGCAAACACACATAATACAAAAAATAATAAATTCTGAAGAATTATTAGATACTAAGAAAAAACTACAATCCTTTTTAGGATTAGTTAATCAAGTAAGGGAATATGTACCAAAACTAGCAGAAAATCTAAAACCATTACAACGAAAATTAAAAAAGGATATAGAATATCACTTTGATGAAAAAGACAAAAAATACATAAAAAGGATAAAAGAAATGTGTAAAGAACTACCAAAACTATATTTTCCGGACGAAAACAAGAAATTCATCTACATAGTAGAATCAGATTCTAGTAATCATAGCTATGGAGGAGTATTAAAATATAAATATGAAAATGAAAAGATAGAACACCACTGTAGATATCATTCAGGATCGTACGCAGAACCACAAATTAAATGGGAAATAAATAGAAAGGAACTATTTGCATTATATAAATGTTTGCTTGCATTTGAACCATATATTGTTTATAACAAATTTATTGTTAGAACAGATAACACACAAGTTAAATGGTGGATAACTAAAAAGGTACAAGATTCTGTGACAACAAAAGAAATAAGGAGATTAGTATTAAACATATTAAACTTCTCATTTACAATTGAAGTCATCAAAACTGAGAAAAATACAATTGCAGATTACATCTCAAGACATGGAAAAAGATGAAAATAAGATGGACCAAATACTCGGAATGCTAAGTACACTTTGCAAAAAAGTGGAAAAGCTAGAAGATGATATGGAAAAGCTGAAAAGCAAAGATAGCAGTCAGCAGCGTGACTTAAAAAATGCGGAAATAAAAAGGATGGAAGAAGATAGCAGTCAGCAGCGTGACTTAAAAAACGCAGAGCTATGCCAATCGGAAGGCACCAAACTTCCAGAGCTAAAAGGAGACGTTGGGAAACTCCTTAAAACCCAAGCTAACAACCCATCTACTTCTTCTGCAGGTACATCAGGACCTAAAGAAAGAAGAGATACTATCAGAAGACAACAACTATTTGACAAACAATTCACAATGAAGAATATACCTCCTACTCCACAAACCAGCACATACAAAGAAAGTCTAAACCAAACTAGACAAACCTATAACCATATAGCCAACACCTACATACAAAACATCCACAAAATACAAACTTTCTTAAACAAAAATCCACGCTCTATAACTACCAAAAATCCAGAAGAAGATTATGTTACTCAATATCTACAGGGATACAACAAGCTAATAGCACAGCCAAATACCAACTCCAACCTAGTCAGAACATGCTACAACTATGGATTGCTTAATACAGTATATACAAAAACAGGAGACGAAATAGCAACCATACCGGAACTACATAAGGCATTTATGACATACAAAAGAATAACAAAAGGCACATTTTTCTATATTAAAATATACGCAGCACCTGCAGAAATATTATTTAATGAAATAAAACCTATTATACAAGTGGTGAAGATAGGACTAACAAGAGAAATGATTATACCGGAAAAGATAGACCAACAAGAAGAAATAAATTGTACAGATATACCGGATTTCTATGCCAACAAAAGAATTATTGGCTTAGCTACGATACTAAGTGAGCTAGCTAATAATTTCTTAAATGGAAATTCCATCTGGAGCTACTATTCAAGAGATCAGACGATGATATACGCAAACTTCAGAGAACATAAAGAAGCAGATATGGAAGAAGTACGACAATGGATACTCAGTCTGCTTAAACCAGAAGAAATACCTACGACAAGAGCTATACGGAGAAACTATATTTCCCCAGCTCTACTAACAAGATACTGCAAGACCGTAGGACAAAAATATCCGGATCACCATTGTTCTAGGTGTCATGGTGAAAATGACGACCAAATTCCGGATGTGCAGTTGGAATAAGATAATGATGAAACAATCCAACGGCCAAGATAAGAGAAAAACAACATGTGCAGAGATAAAAGGAAAAAGACGAAAGAAGGAAGCTGAAAAGAAAGAAGATAAAAAAGAAAAGATGTAGGCCATCAGAAGATAAAAAGCAGATACTAATGTAAAGTTTTTGTTTTTTGCTTTCTTTTTAGAAAAGTCCTAAAGTAAATAGTAGAGGACGACAGATTTTGTACAAAAGTCATAAAGTATACAGTAGAGGGCGGCTTCTTTAGCAAGAAAGTCGTAAAGCAAATAGTATAGTTGTCGGCCACCAGTCACTATTTATGAACAGTAAAGGTCGTTCATAAACAGTAAAGGCCAGATGTAAATGTTTGTAAATTTCATTATAAATACAACTTCAGACGGAAGCCAAAGGCATCCGCAATTCAACATACATATTCTCTCTCAACTCTTACTTCCGCACCCCTACCCCCAAATTGGTATCAGAGCTACAAAATCAAAACTAAAAAATAAATCTACCAAAAAGATAAACCAAATGGAAAAATCTAGCAATGATGCAAAGGTACAAACTGAGGTATGTTTATTCATAACTATGAATAGCTAAACAGATATATTCCTTATAATCTCTTAAAGTATTATCTGTTATTATCTTCTTGTTATATCGTCATGATGAAGGCTTGATTAAGTTTGCTATGTAAGTGGTTAGTAAGCTGAGAGTAAGTAAGAGATTTAAAATGTAAAATATTTCAATGAAAAAGCTGAGAGATTTGGAAAATTGTGACGGTTTTTATAATAATTTTGTGAAATCCTACTCAGTACTCCCTCACTCGGTGTGTCTTTAACATGCAGATTATATATATTTTCCCCTAATTTTAACTTCTTTTTTTTTTTTTTTTAACACAAATCAACCAGTTCAAACTCTTGCTCTTTAGTTTTAATTCTTAACAACAAGTTCTTTAACCCCACCCAGTATATGGTGATAACAACGTCCTACTCACGGACTACAATTCACCTATCAAGTTCCTAGGAATTTACAGGTTAATCCATCGTTGTTATTAAGAAACTAAGAGCCTAACCTTTTACTTAGGATGATTCATATTAAACTGTTTTTAATAATATAAACAGTCATATAATAACTCAAACATTTTTAACATAAAAACATAAAATAAACACACATAATTTACATATGGGGAAAACATGAATAATAGACTTACATGTTATAAGACGCGAGCGAGGTTTCCCTTTCGGGAACCCCCGGTGACTCTTAAGAAACTTTTAAAAATATTTAGACTTGTTCTTAGGGATGATTCGGGTGTTTTCAAAGTTGGATTTGGTTTTTGGAGTAGTTAAGCATCTGAGAGTAGATGGAAAACTTGGGAGTGTTTTTTCTTTCTGTGGTTTTTTCGTGTGTTTTTCTTTGGTTTGAAGAGGGGTATATATAGATGAGGAGGATAAGAGTCGTAGAAAATAAATGGCTAAGATCTGACCGACACTTTGTAAAGGACGATCAAGATTTTGCCGACACTTAATGCTTATCTTTATCAAATAATTTATGCCGGGTGCTCTTTGGGCCCCATCGTCACATGCATTATTGATTCAGATTGTGCATTATTATTCTGACCTATTAAAACTAAGACGCGTGCTTATCAGTTTTTCTTTCCTTTTGGAAAGTAGTGATAAAGTAAGCACTCACAGGACACTTAGTGGGCATCCCCACTAGACTTATTAGTACTATGAGATTTTTCTTTTTCTTCCTTTTTCTTTAGTAGTTTTTCTAGCTTTTGATTTATTTCTAATAAGATTGCTATAATTGTATTATTTTGTCTAACAATTATTTTATCTGACTGTGCTGTTGGTATGTGTGTGGTGAAACCTACTGGCTCCTGGAATTGGCTACTATAATCTAGTGCTTTTTTATATATCGGGTCGTCTGCATTCATGAAAGGGATATTTCTTTAATATTTAACACTTCCTTTTTAATTTCTTTTAATTGTTTGTCTATATCAATAGGTTGTATATCGTTATAAGTACCTTTTCTAATTTTTTCAGTACCTTGTTCTTTTATGAAGTCTAGATTTCTTTCGATTTTTTCTAATATCTTTGTATGTTTATTCTGAACTTCTTCTATTTTTTCTATAAGCTGTAAGATTATCTTATCTTGTTCCTGGATCTTACTGCTAAAATTGATTAACAAGTCTATTAACGTATTGTATTGTCTATCTTCGGTATGTAGAGTATGTTCTCCCTGACTAAAATTACACCTAATGGTACTGCCTTCCTTTAGTGATCTAAATTTTTTCTCTGGATGTATTTTTAAGTCTAAATATTCTAAATTTCGGAAAGGATCTATTTTGTTACCTAGAAACTAGCTATGGTTTTGTTTTTATGATAATTTACAATATTTCTATAAGTCTGTCTATCTAATTCTATTCCCTGTAATTCCCACCGTATTTGTGATAAGGCTACGTCTAGTTTTCTTCGTATATGCCTATTTAGTTCAAAATCACTATCTAAACTTTCGTTAAAAAGTTTTTGCGATATTTCTGTAATTTCTATTAATCTCTTTTCAGTTTTTCTAATATCTCTTAATATTTTTAAATTTCTATTTATAAACCAATTATTTAATCTTATTGGATAAAAGGCTGGGTGTGTCTTCATTAACCTAAGGGAATTTTGCTTAAACTATCGTTAATCTTTCTTATCCGTAAAAGATTTCTAGGTATATGATTATTACACACTCTAATATTATGTTTTAATTCTCTCTTATGTTCTACTATATTTTCTACTCTTCTCTTAAGGGCGTCGTTATATTTCTTTTTAAATTGGTATAATCTTCTTTCAAAAACTATTCTTAAATTCTTCCAATTTCTTATAGCTTGAATATACTGCCTCTTATATGTTATTTGTATTTGAATATATCTAGATATGGGCAACTGTCTCATATATTACTGGTAGATATCCTAAATTGTTGTCCTAAGATTTGTATCTGCAACACAATCTAAGTCTAAGAAATTATATTGTTCTATATTTTGTCTAGGTGTCCAGTTTTTATTTAATCTTTTATTCCATAATGTTTTGCTTCTATTTTCCCTTTCGTAAGTATAATAGGTTGGACTTGTATTTGGTCTTCTTGGACTTCTAGTTCCTGATGTACTAGGTTTTTCGTCTATGTCTTCTACATTAACCTCTATATTATTTTCCTTTTCTATTAGATTAGTATAAGTTTCTGATGTTTCTGAATATTGATCTAGGTTTTCTTCATCATTTTGCTCACTTATGTTGTCTATTCCTATTTTAGGCTGATTTTCTACTGTACCTGATTCTTCTAGTAATATTTTAAATTTTTTATTTCTTCTGTAAGTCTTAACTCTTCTCGTTGTTTTTCTCTTGCTTTTAATTTTTCTTCATATAGCTGTTTAAGTTTTTCTAATTCTTTTTCCAGTTCTTGGATTCTCGTGTCTTTTTTTTCTTTAATTTGCTGAACTTCTATTTGTGCTTGTTTTTTAATTTTTTCTATTTCCTTTTTCCTATCTATTTCTTCGTTTTCTTTATTAATTCTTACCACAGCTGTTAAGCTATCTTCTAAGGTTGCCGATTCTTTTTCTAACATCAAATATAATTGATCTCCTATCTTTTTAAATCTTCTTCCTAAGTTTGAGTGTATAATTTTTATTTCTGTTCCCTTCTGGTTCATAAATTTTTCTTCTTCTACAGTGTATTCTTCTTTGGTCATATTAATCCGTGTTGTAATTTATATTCTAAGTGTTGTAGTTGTAGTTCTAAATTAAATATTGTTCTCCTTTGTGTTTTTATTGATATTTGGCACACTCCTGCAATTATATTATAATTTAACCTTTCTTTTCTAGATTCAATTTCTTCCGTTATTTCATTTATTTTGTTAAGTAATTGTTGCCTGTATGTATGTTGGATTGCGGATGCCTTTGGCTTCCGTCTGAAGTTGTATTTATAATGAAATTTACAAACATTTACATCTGGCCTTTACTGTTTATGAACGACCTTTACTGTTCATAAATAGTGACTGGTGGCCGACAACTATACTATTTACTTTACGACTTTCTTGCTAAAGAAGCCGCCCTCTACTGTATACTTTATGACTTTTGTACAAAATCATAATGAAATAATCAGAGGAAAAGCCAGAATGGTCATAAACTATAAGAGACTTAATGATAATACAAGAACAGATGCATACAAACTTCCAGACAAAAGTGAATTACTTAATAGAATTATTTTTCTATTTCTTCTGTAAGTCTTAACTCTTCTCGTTGTTTTTCTCTTGCTTTTAATTTTTCTTCATATAGCTGTTTAAGTTTTTCTAATTCTTTTTCCAGTTCTTGGATTCTCGTGTCTTTTTCTTCTTTAATTTGCTGAACTTCTATTTGTGCTTGTTTTTTAATTTTTTCTATTTCCTTTTTCCTATCTATTTCTTCGTTTTCTTTATTAATTCTTACCATAGCTGTTAAGCTATCTTCTAAGGTTGCCGATTCTTTTTCTAACATCAAATATAATTGATCTCCTATCTTTTTAAATCTTCTTCCTAAGTTTGAGTGTATAATTTTTATTTCTGTTCCCTTCTGGCTCATAAATTTTTCTTCTTCTACAGTGTATTCTTCTTTGTTCATATTAATCCGTGTTGTAATTTATATTCTAAGTGTTGTAGTTGTAGTTCTAAATTAAATAGTGTTATCCTTTAGGTAATTTTGTTAATAGCTCTTGTGGGACTATCTTTTTGTTTATTAGACAGCTAGTGCATCCTGGATCTAGTAGGGCTAGTGTTTCTATTTCAATATCTTCTATTTTGATTCTTGCTAATATTTTTATAGTTGCTATTTTTTTGTCTTCATTACAGATTAGTCCTGTGTCTATAATGTTTTTTATATTTAGATAGTTATCTTGTTCTTGGTTTGCTAATGAGGTTTCATTATTTTGAAGTAATATTTCTTCCTCTAATTTTCCTTTTCCTTTTTCCAGCGTTCTTATTCGATGATCTAGTTCTTGTATTTTTTCTTCTAATGAGTCTCTATTTAACCCATATATTATAGCTAATACTTCTGCGTCTATGCTACTCATATTTCCTTTTTCTTTATACTTACCACTTTGGTAGGCACAAATCTTTTCTTCTTGTTTGGGACTATATTTAGAGGGTCGTGCCTTTAGTACCGCTCCCCATCCTTGGATACTTCCATCTGTTTCTATAATTAAATAGTCTGATTCTAATGGGATATTTAAGTCGACAAATCAAATCCGTTGAAGGCTGTCACTTTGCCAAAAAGTGAAACAGAACCAGCAACTCCTCCTAGAAGACGATTACCAAAATCATTCACCATGGGTGAAACAACTAGACAAAAGATCTTAAATAAGAAAAAGAAAAAGACTATAGAAGATATAATTAAAAAGACGCTGGAGGAAATGATCAAAGAAGTAGAACAAAACAAACATATGGACCAAACCCCAATCAGACTAGAAGATACTGGTCCAGAACATGTTTATTCATAACTATGAATAGCTAAACAGATATATTCCTTATAATCTAAATGATGAAGATAGTATATATGAGTTAACAGAATACGAAAAAACAGATAATGAAAATGAGATAGATAATGAAAATGAGATAAATGAATACGAAACAGATAATGACTGAAACGGATGTAAGGATTATAAGTAAAGAAGAATATCAAGATAAAGAAAGCTCAGAACAAAAAATAATATTTGACAGCAACATGTTCGAACAAATAAAAGGAAAAGAATTAGATTTAAGCGTAGACAAAATATTAGAAATACCTAAACTAAGAAATTTCTTTAAAATAAGACAAAAAGAATACTACGTAGTAAGCCAAAAAGAACATATAATAGACTGCAAATACACCCAAGGAAAGGCTAAAATTTTGCGGTGTTATTTCTATTTTTTCTAGTTTTGAAATTAGTTCATCTATATTAGTACTATGAGATTTTTCTTTTTCTTCCTTTTTCTTTAGTAGTTTTTCTAGCTTTTGATTTATTTCTAATAAGATTGCTATAATTGTATTATTTTGTCTAACAATTATTTTATCTGATTGTGCTGTTGGTATGTGTGTGGTGAAACCTACTGGCTCCTGGAATTGGCTACTATAATTTATCTGAAATAAATGTTAGGTCATTTTTCAAGTCATCATCACATCCCAACCACTGTAATACCCTAAATTTCACCATAAAAACACACACATACTCTTAATTCAGAGACTCGTATGTATTTTTCACACGCAGCTACACTTTCACTAGTGTACTAATTCTTTTAAACCCATCTTTTTTTTTTGTTTAACAAATTTTATGTGCTCTTTAAATCTTTATAAAAAGTCTTAAAATACGTAAAAATTGTGAATAATATACTATAAGATTAGATTCATAATCCAATTAAATAAGAGAGTATAGTTTTTTTTACATAAAATAATAATATTATTAGTATAAGGGAGAAATTTTTCCTTATAAGTTTGTTATATATAAAATTATAAGTATATTACATTAAATTAGAAAAGATGGAGGTTTACACATGAATATGATTCTAAAAGGTTGAATGCCATGCATCAAGATAAACAGAAAAATAATATTACCCAAGAAAATTATGTATTATAAGAGATTGAGAAAAAACTCAAATATGCCACTGAACTTTCAGAAATGGCTCACATATGTCACTCGTAAAAAGGGTGGGGCCTAGTAAGTAATGAATGGCTTAGATAATGCCACGTGGCAAACTCTGATAGTAGTAGTAGGGTTCCGTTTATAATTAGTAGCACAAATGAACTAAATGTGCCACTGCACTATTAACGAATGACATAATTGAACCATTTTTAAAAGTTCGATCACATATTTAAACTTTTTCCCTTTTTAAAAGAAAGGTGAGCAAAAGAGAGGGAAGGGGAAAAAAAAGTATAAACATCATCGAGGACCGGAATTAAGGACTTATTTAAATCCTACAACCTCAAATCGAAACCGTACACTGCGTTACAAGCTTTTCTAGTTTTCAGGCAACTTTGTAATTGGCTTGAACACAAATAGTAGAGTTGAGAGAGTTTCCAAGATCAATCGATGCTTGAATGTATACATGAAGACCAATATCGAAATCTTCATTTTTACAAGTGGGTATACATATGTAGTTATGTATAGTAGTAAATCATCAAATTTGGCATGAAGGCTTCCACAAGACTATGTATTATTAACCGGTGAAGAATCTTCTCCAAGACTGCCACGGAAGAAATCCCCCTGTTTTATATCAAAGAAAAAGAAATGAAAACATGCTCTCGAAGACCCTATTACTGGAAAGATACTACAATTTTAATTTGCAGTCATTAATAAAAGAGAAGAAAAATTGAAATGCATAAAAGTAGATTAGGATGGCATAGTACCACAACTAGGACATCGCTTATAAAACTTGTTCTTGAGAACAAGTCCTGACCCCCCGCAAACTTCACATTTCCTCTGTTTCACCTGCCAAAAGGGACAAGAGAGGGGGGGGGGGGGTTGTGCCAATCAGATTATTTTTGAGTATGGGGTGCAAGCAGTTAAATTGAAGTAGCAATATTACTGGTACTTAACAATTCTCTTGCTGAACTCGACTCCCGCAACGACAAAAGGTGTCACACCGGCTGTAAAAATGGTTGGTTAATCCCAGAAGAAGAAGAAGAAGTAAAAGAAAAGGAAAGAAATTAAGAGAAAGCGGCAGCATAAGGTGTGGAATAGTACCCAAAGAGCCAACAACAATTTGCCAAGTGATATCCACCTGAGCTGGCTCTGAAATAATAATATCGGTGGCGGCGACGGCGACAGCGTTGGCGTTGATTGACTTGCTTAGTTGCTTGTTTCGTTTCACAAGAGGAGGAAGATGTGCTGGCTTGTTGAATATGGATTTGGCATCTGAATGTGAATGGTGTGAGATGAATCCTCCTTGAGGAACCAACAGAGTAGCCATTGGAGCACTCAATTCTTCTTTGAGTATTGGGCCAGTGTGGTTGTAAATGGTTTTTAACAACCACAAATTTGTATTCTCGCTCTAATGTCTCCACGTTGCCTCCTTTGCTCTCTCTCCTTGTTTCCTTCCCCCTTTTTTTTTTGTTTGGTTGAGAAATTAAAGGTTGTTTCTACTCTGCATGTTGCTTACATCAAGTTTGAATTGTTGTCATTGTATTGTTTGTATTATTGCATTGTATCGTATTTTTATTTAGGTATAATATTTATTGTTATTTAAATTTTATTATATTATATTCTTAAATTTTTTATAAGGATGAAAAGTCTTATTTTATATAATAATTAATTTAATATGATAACATTTTTATCTTTTTTATTCTATATAATAATTAATTTAATATGATCACATTCTTATTTTTTTTAAAATTTTATTTTATATATTTATTAATGTATTTGACAGGGCTTCAGTGCAGCCTGAAAAAAAATTCTCTTACAAATATAACAGTCGTAAGTCTAATGATAAAAAATACAAAAAAAAAAAATTGATGATGAATAAAAATCATAGTTATAGATACTAATACATTTAGTTTAAATTTTTTTTTACTAAAGAAAAATAATTTTTACAATATAAATGCAAATAGTAAAATTAACGCATCATTTAAGAGCCTTCTTCTTTAAATTAAAGTATGAATATAATACCATATGTAATATAATAAATATTACTATTTCAAATATGAAATGAGAGGATGAACTTTGAGTAGGATCTCATAAAACAAAAAATATGAACTTATATAGCATAAATTTTTGAGCTTTTGTAGACAATTACTCTCACAAATAGATAATCATTTAAAATCTTTTTTTTTTCAAACCAAACTAAAGTATGAATGCAATATCATAGAAATATAATAATATACTATTTCAAATATGAAATGAGAGGATGACCTTGGGTAGGATATCATGAGATTAAAAAAATATGAATTTTTATAGATAAAAATAAAGAAATATTATAAAGTATTTTAAATTTATAAATTAAATATTTTAGAGTTATGAATATGAAAAATATGAGAGTTATAAATATTATTAAGAATAAATTAAATAGAATTATAGAGGTGAACATTTAAACAAACAACAGAGGAAAAAAATAATAAAGAAAAAGGAGAGACAAATGCAAATGGTAGTGGTTTGGTACGAAGACAAGTAATATGGGATTGTTAATATAACGATGGTGAAAATTATTTTCACCTTCCAACTTTGCTTTAAAAATTAAATTCTCCCCTCAATTTTGAACAATAGACATTCTCTCCCTGTATTTTTAATTGACTTTTTAAAATACCTATTTTAACCTTGTTATTTTCAATTTTCTATTTATATAATATTTTTTTATATAATATAATATATTTTTTTTAGTCTAGATATTTATGGTTTCTTATTTAAATTCACTAACATTATAAGTAGGACAATACTTCTATTAATTTGTCATAAAACTAATACTATTTAATATTCTTTTATTATTATTATTAAAATATTATATGGATTAAATGTGTGCATATATGTGTGTGTGTGTGTGTGTGTGTGTATGTATGTGTGTGTATTTATGTTTCTCCTCTTTCTTATCCTCTATTGTCTATATAAGTAAATAAAATTTAACTGTTATTAATAGAATATTCTCATAAATTTTAGTTTAAAATTAATTTACATTTAAATAAATAATCTTTATTTATTATTTTTTTAATATTTTATGCATTGAGATATATTTATAAAATTATTATTACCTTTTATTTTCACTTGTATAAATAAATATTAGAGTTTTGATTATTATTAATAAAATATTTTTTTTAATTCTACGAATTTACTTCATTATAAAACGTCATTAACTTATATATTCAACTATTTTATTTTATTTTATTTTGTCCCAAAAGTTTAAAAAAAATTACATAGATTTTTAAAAAAATTATGATTTTAAATAAGTAAAAAGAAGAAGATAAAGTTGATAATGTAAGAGTAAAACAGATATTTTAAATAATCAATTAGGATAAAGGGGAGAGAATGTATATTGTTCAAAGTTGAGGAGGGAGTTTGATTTTTAAAGCAAAGTTGGAGGGTGAAAATAATTTTCACCCATACAAGGATTGTAAATGCTGAGATTATTTTTTATCTAGTGTTTGATACATTATTTTAAAAACTAGATATATCATGTATTGTGTTTAATCTAAAACGTTGAATTTATTTCATTTAACTAGATAAGCTAAAAATCTGTAAAAAAACACTTAATTTTATCATAAAAATGGGCAAAATCAGTGCACATAATATGAGCAGAAATCTATAAATTTTAAGCATACAAAGTTTTAATCCACAGAATACTAGTTGAATTTTCAAGAACATAAAACTTCAATACACCATTTTCTAATCTTTTGGAAACAAAAAATGAAAGAAACGAAGAAAATCTAAGTAATCCGTTCTAATAAGACATCCGTATAAGGAAAGTTAGGAAAAGAAATTGAGAGTAGTATCATTATTTTAGGGTCTTGTCCACGAATTGATTATCCTAGAATTAATTATTCCTTCATTTTTTTGATATAAAATAATATTATCTATAATATATAAGTAATCCATGTATTAACTTGACTTAAATAACCAAATAATATATTAGATAAATTAAATTTTAATTTAAATATTATTTTAATTAATAAAACCTACCAAACTACATAAGCGCGTGGGATTGTTTAAGTAAATAAACATCAGCCTTTATTGACTGATTTGGCTATATTAGGCAAATCAAATGGGTGAGACATTTTTCTCTCTCTTTATTACTCTATATTATGTTAAGTAATTGTAGGAGTAAATTTTTTTTTAAAAATGCAAAACAAAAGAGATAAAAGGAAAAATGTAATTGTTGAATATCACAGAGAGGTGTGAAAACTCTGTTCTTGATAAATAAATAAAAAACTGAAAATTAATTAGTGGATTGGAATAAAAGAAAAATATATTTATTAGCTTTCTTGATATGTCATACTATTTAAGTTAGAGTGAATTAAATAAAAAAAATTAATAATAAGAGCCAAAAAGTGAATTCTTGATCAAAGAGTTATGACACATTATCATATATTATAGATCACAATTATAATATATATATATATAGAGAGATAGATAGATAGATTCCACCTATTTTTATAATACTACTATTGTACTTTATATTTTCTTTATAATATTATAAATTTATCTTTTTAGATTGTTGAGGTGTGACATTATAAAATAAGAGAAAATTATATAACTAAACAAACTTAATTAAGTATTTACAATAATTAGTAAATCTATTATAAATTTACAAAAAATAGCAAAATAATTATATAATTAACAGTTATCATTTTTTAAATACACTTAGTTTTTGTATCTAATTTTCATGTTTCTCTTTCCAAAATTATCGTGTTCTCTCTCACAGTTAATATCTCTTTCCAAAGTTACCATGTTTTTTCTCATAGTTAATATCTCTTTCCAAAATTACCATGTTCTCTCATAGTTAATATTCCTTTTTTATCTTATTGCAACTGCTCGATACTTTCTCTCACAAATCCCTCAAATTTTCTTTCGATTTTCTCTCCCACAATTAGCACATCGGCCGTGATCCTTGGGTAAGATTGAGTTTGTGAAAAAATTTATTTTTGTGATTTGTGTATTTCAATTTTTTTACTTCGTAGTTTCATATTATATCAATTTGTTTAACATATTAAATTTCGAGAGTTTCTTCATGCTTTAAGTTTGTTAAAAAATGACGGAAGATTCATCTTCTAGAAGACTAACCAGAGGTACATCACCTTATCAACACTGTATAGACGATTGTCCTTTGTTTGACCTATCTATTTTCACTCAAGATCAACACGATGATGTAGGTTCATCAGTTCTCCTACACCGCCACTCACACCGCCATATGACTGTGTGACATCTGAAGTTGTTGTGTAGTGCAGTTCGTACAAGCTATCTTCATCTTATATCTGAGTTATCACATTAGATAATACAAATTTTATTTTTCATATTAATGATACAATATATCAGTATCTTCTCCTTTTTTATTGATACAATCAACTAATTGAACAATATCGTTTTAATATTAATAATATAATATCAGTCTCTTCTCCTTTTTTTTACACAACCAACTACTTGTACAATATCGTTTTCATATGAATGATACAATACTAAAATTGTTATACCCCGTAGGATTTCCAGCACCTAGATGACCTATTCGCACGTTGGTTAAGCGTATTTGAAGGCCATACGTGCTAAAGAAAGGCCCGGAAAAAAGATCGGACGAGAAACCTGTCGAACCATCGCGGAAGGAGCCGAGGCAGAGCCCCTCCGCGATGGCAACGTGTCACAGAGGTGGAGCCTCCGCGTTGGCTCCGTGACACGTTGGCCTTGTCCAGGCCCAAGTATATAAAGCCCCACTTCGGTTTTAATTCATTTAAACTTATAAATTTCTAGTGAAACAGAGAGGAAAAACCAGAGGAGAGAAAAGAACGAAGAGGGTAATATAATTTCGTTCGATTACGCTATCAAACGTTGTCCAAACTCAAATTAACCTCAGATACCGAGGTATTTAGCAGCAGAGAGCATTCCTACAGATTTAGTTTCGTGAAATACGGCCGACGAATCGTCGAGCTACCGAGCTAAGGTAAGTAGAATTGCTCCAAACTAATGTCTATGTGTTTCTAGCTGTGAAGTGAGTATTTCTCCCTTCTGGACTTCTGAAAAATAGCGAGTTTTCGACCGTCTTTCGATAGGCCTAAGTTTAGGCTATAATTATACCGAAAGTAATGTCGTTCCTCAGAATAAAGTTGTATTTAGTACTGATTGATATATATATAAATGCAGTTGGGAGGAATAGCTGAAATACTGACCAAGCTACGCCAGTTAGTCGGGAAATCAGAAGCGAAGGTATGTAAAGTTAGTTTCCTCGGCAAGTTAGTAAGCTCGGTATAGTAAAGTAATTTAAAGGCCAGTAGAATATTCAAAAGTCATGTGTTATGTTTATTACGAATGTTGGTACGATATTAGAAGCATCACGTTATGATTAGCGCGAGACTTGCTAGCACGATATAGATTCTAATATAAGTGTTAGGAACTGCACAGCATGCTCAGTATGTGATGTAATACAGAATGTTAGGATATTATCGTATTCAGTTGAAACCCAGTAAAACAATGTAATATCTGTAAGGCATCTCAGAAGTAGAATGATAGGTTAAAAATGAAGTTTAGGAAGCATGTCAGAAATAGTAAATCATGTTATTACAGAAACTCAGTATACAGCACAGTATGACAGAAAATTATATTTATACATATATACTATTATCAGTCTCAGCATGTATTAAGTACGTATACATTACCATTACTAGTTTAGTACACAGTATGTACGGATACCTTACTACTATTAGCTTCAGTCGTGCTGTAGAGCGGTACAATATAAGGTTGAGTCCCTAAAAGCTTACTATATTCTTTGGTTACAGATAATGTCAGACCAGCGACATCCTATCACAGGCCGGAGTTTAGATATTGCAGCAGGGGAAGGCACCAGCAGGATGCCTCACCCTCGTTTAGAAACAGCCCGGTCAGAGGGCACTATAGAGGCATCGTCCCAGCCTTCTCAGCAGTCTCCACCACATCAGGAGCCACTTGGGGCGACACTACCTCCAGCAGTCCCTATACCGACACCTTCCGACCAGGAGGTTAGGAGTGCGGTAGTTATGCTAGCATAGATGATGGCTGCTCAGCGTCAGCCGATGCCGTCTACAGTTGCGGAGTCGTCAGGAGGGCTCGGTAGTTCGAGGGTCCGAGAGTTCTTGGCTCTGAATCCCCCATAGTTTACAGGTACGGACCGGACAGAGGACCCTCAGGATTTTCTGGATCAAATGCAGAGAATTTTCAGGGTTATGCATGCCACGCCTACAGAATCAGTTGAGTTGGCAGCATTTCGGTTACGGGACATCGCCGTATTGTGGTATGAAAGCTGGGAAAGGTCCCGAGGGAGAGATGTTTCCCCTCCAACCTGGTCTAGCTTCTCAGGAGCTTTTCTGGATCATTATTTGCCGCCAGAGATTCGACAGGCGTGGGTAGACCAGTTCCTACATCTGGAGTAGGGGGCCATGAGTGTTCGGGAATATTCCTTGCAGTTTGATTCTTTGGCCCGGTACGCACCGACCTTTGTTGATACCATGGCATCCAGAGTACACCGCTTTATCATGGGGTTGAATCCAGAATATGTTGAGACTTGTATTACGGCTACACTACGAGAGGACATGGACATTGCTCGAGTTCAGGCATTCGCCCAGAATATTGAGGGCATCAGATAGCGGCATCGGAAGATCAGAATGGCCAATCAGGAACAACGTCGCCGGGGCAGGCCAATTGAGTTACAGAGGGAGGCCCGGGGAGGACCCAGGCCACGATTGTTAGACAGGCCGCCTAGGCCCCCGCCTCCGCCACAGCCGCAGGGGGGTAGATTCAGCTGCAGGGGGCAGTCAGAGACTAGTAGAGGCTCACAGATGGCAGATTCACCATTACAGAGGAGGGCGGGGCAGAGTAGGTATACCCTGCCACTTTGCCCTATATGCAGTCGACGCCATCCTGGAGCATACAGGTATGGCTCCACTGCATGTTATATTTGTGGCCAAGAAGGCCATTTGATGAAAGATTGCCTAGCTAGAGGCCGAGAGGATCGGGATAGACATGATAGGGCATCTGCAGGGTCACGAGCCACAGCATCCTCGGCAGGGCGCAGGCCCTCAGTTTCAGCAGGCAGGGGTCGGGGTAGATCAGAGGCCTCCAGTACAGGTGCGGGTCCAAGCCACACATATGCCTTACCAGGGAGGCAAGATTCAGAAGCGTCACCGGATGTTGTGACAGGTATGCTAACTATCTGCTCACACCCTGCTTATGTATTGATTGATCCAGGGTCTACTTTGTCCTACATTACTCCATTTGTGGCACGAAAATTCAATATTGCACCAGAATTATTGCGGCAGCCTCTTTTAGTATCCACGCCCGTCGGTGACTCTATCATAGCTAGCAGAATCTACCGCGGGTGTACAGTAGAGGTTGCTGACCATCAGACCACAGTAGATCTGGTCGAGTTAGAGATGATAGACTTCGATGCCATAATGGGTATGCATTGGTTAGTGCCGTGCTTTGCCAATGTTGAATGTTGGACCAAGACGGTCCAATTCCACTTCCCAGGAGAAGCAGTGCGGGAGTGGAAGGGCAGCACCGCTACGCCAAAAGGTAGGTTTATTTCCTACCTTCAGGCGAGAAAGTTGATATCTAAGGGATGTATTTACCATCTGGTCAGAGTTCAGGATGTCCAAGAAGGATCTCCGACACTCCAGTCTGTTCCGGTAGTGAATGAATTCCCTGATGTGTTTCCTGATGAGTTACCTGGTATTCCCCCAGAAAGGGAGATAGATTTTGCTATTGACTTGTTACCAGGTACTCAGCCAATATCAATTCCTCCCTATCGTATGGCTCCTGCAGAACTTAGAGAATTAAAGGAGCAGCTGAAAGACTTGTTGGATAAAGGTTTTATTAGGCCTAGTGCTTCTCCATGGTGTGCACCAGTTTTATTTGTGAGGAAGAAAGATGGCTCGCTCCGAATGTGCATAGATTATCGATAATTGAACAAGGTTACAGTAAAGAACAAGTACCCGCTTCCCAGAATTGATGACTTATTTGATCAGTTGCAGGGAGCCAGGTACTTTTCTAAGATTGACTTGCGGTCCGGATATCACCAGGTTCAAGTACGTGAGAGGGATATTCCTAAGACAGCGTTCAGGACTCGATATGGACATTTTGAATTTCTAGTCATGTCCTTCGGGTTAACGAATGCCCCGGCAATCTTCATGGACCTGATGAACAGTATTTTCAGACCCTTCCTGAACTTGTTCGTGATAGTATTCATTGATGACATTCTGGTGTATTCTCGCTCTGAAACAGATCACCGGACTCATTTGCGGACAGTGCTCCAGATTCTCAGGGACCGCCAGTTATATGCTAAATTTTTTAAGTGTGAATTCTGGCTTAACTCAGTAGCCTTTTTAGGGCATGTTGTGTCGGATGCTGGTATACAAGTTGACAAGCAGAAAATAGAAGCAGTTAAATCTTGGCCTAGGCCTACCACTCCGACTGAAGTCCGTAGCTTTCTGGGGTTGGCAGGATATTACAGGAGGTTCGTTGAAGGGTTCTCGACCATTGCAGCACCTCTGACCAAACTGACACAGAAAGCAACAAAGTTTCAGTGGACAGAGGCATGTGAGCAGAGCTTCCAGGAACTGAAAGACAGATTAACCTCCGCCCCAGTGTTAGCATTGTCGGAAAGTACAAAAGGTTATTCGGTGTATTATGACGCATCAGGCGTCGGGTTAGGCTGTGTGTTGATGCAGCATGGTAAAGTAATTGCATATGCTTCCAGACAGCTGAGGAAACACGAAAAGAATTACCCTACCCACGACCTGGAATTAGCCGCAGTGATCTATGCTTTGAAGATGTGGAGGCATTACCTGTATGGCGTCCATGTTGATATTTTCACAGATCACAAGAGCCTACAGTACATCTTCACTCAGAGGGAGTTGAATCTGCGACAACGTCGCTGGTTGGAGCTGTTAAAAGATTATTATGTGAATATTCTATACCACCCCGGAAAAGCTAATGTAGTGGCAGATGCCCTGAGCCGTAAGTCAATGGGGAGTTTGGCGTATTTGTGACCTGAGAAGCGGGTGTTAGCCAAGGAAATTCATCAGCTAGCTGGTTTAGCCGTTCGAATAATGGAAACAGAAAATAATAGAGCAGTAATTCAGAATTCTGCTGTGTCATCATTAGTTACATAGGTAAAAGGATGACAGTATGAGGACCCTAACTTAGTCCAGCTCAGAGATAGAGTTCAGAAAGGTAAGGAGTCAGATTTCCAAATGACTGAGGATGATGTGCTACACTGTAAGGGCCGCCTTTGTGTTCCGAATGTTTCAGGGCTTCGCCAGCAGATTATGTATGAAGTACATTACGCCCGCTATTCCCTCCATCCAGGAGCAACGAAAATATACCACGACATCAGATTCATCTACTGGTGGCCAGGTATGAAAGCTGAAATAGCTGAATTTGTATCTAGATGTCCTAACTGTCAGCAGGTGAAAGCGGAGCACCAGAAACCGGGCGGTTTGACGCAAGATATAACGGTGCCTACGTGGAAATGGGAAGCGATAAATATGAATTTTGTAACAGGGTTACCCCGTACCAGACACAGAAATGATTCCATTTGGGTAATAGTTGACAGGCTGACAAAATCAGCTCATTTCCTGCCAGTGAAGGCTACCTTCTCGGCTGAGGATTATGCCGAATTATATATCAGAGAAATAGTTAGATTACATGGAGTACCGGTATCCATCATTTCAGATAGGGGAGCACAGTTTACAGCTAGATTCTTGCAGTCGTTCCAGAGGGGTTTGGGAACGCAGATCAATTTGAGCACAATATTCCACCCTCAGACAGATGGGCAGGCTGAGCGGACTATCCAAACGCTCGAAGATATGCTACGAGCGTGTGTACTAGATTTTGGGGGTAGCTGGGATGAACATCTTTCATTGATTGAATTTTCTTATAATAACAGTTATCATTCAGCTATCCAGATGGCGCCCTTTGAAGCATTATATGGGTGAAAATGTAGATCACCGGTAGGCTGGTTTGAAGTGGGGGAATCAGTGTTGATTGGGCCAGACATCATTCAACAGTTAGAGGAGAAGATAAAGCTTATCAGAGAACGCCTGCTGACTGCTCAGAGCCGCCAGAAGTCTTATGCAGATATACGACGCAGAAATCTAGAATTTGCGGTAAATGACTAGGTATACCTGAAAGTGTCTCTCATGAAAGGGGTGATGAGATTTGGCAAGAAAGGCAAGCTTAGCCCGAGACTCGTTGGGCCATATCAGATTCGGCGAAGAATAGGCCGAGTTGCATACGAATTGAACTTGCTTCCAGAGTTAGCATCTGTTCACCCAGTATTCCATGTATCCATGTTGAGAAAGTTCGTAGGAGACCCTTCCACGGTTGTTCCAGTTCAGGATGTCCAAGTCACAAAAGAGTTAGCATATGAAGAGGTTCCAGTAGCTATCTTAGACAGACAGATTCGCAGGTTGAGGACTAAAGATATTGCGTCTGTCAAAGTATTGTGGCGTAACAGGAACCGTGAGGAGATGACGTGGGAAGCTGAAGAAGATATGAAAGCTAGATATCCTCACCTATTTCAGGCCTAGTCAGGCGACAGGTATGTCCGTATTATTACTTATGTAGTACCTTATGGTTGTATATGTATGAATGAGAAAGATTGATACTTAGCTATCCAGTGAATCTTAAAATATTGCGTGCAGTACCTGTGTTGGACTTTTCTGCATTTCAGGTTTTTTCTATAGTCCATATTACAGGGAAAACTCTACCGAAATTTATCTAGATAGTAGGTTGAGAAGTCCTCTAAATAAAAGTTTACATTCGAGGACGAATGTTCTTAAGGGGGGGGGGAGAATGTTGTACCTCGTAGGATTTCCAGCACCTAGATGACCTATTCGCACGTTGGTTGAGCGTATTTGAAGGCCATACGTGCTAAATAAAGGCCCGGGAAAAAGATCGGACGAGAAACCTATCGAACCATCGCGGAAGGAGCCGAGGCAGAGCCCCTCCGTGATGGCAACGTGTCACGGAGGTGGAGCCTCTGCGTTGGCTCCGTGACACGTTGGCCTTGTCCAGGCCCAAGTATATAAAGCCCCACTTCGGTTTTAATTCATTTAAACTTATAAATTTCCACTGAAACAGAGAGGAAAAACCAGAGGAGAGAAAAGAACGAAGGGGGTAATATAATATCATACGATTACGCTGCCAAACGTTGTCCAAACTCAAATTAACCTCAGATACTGAGGTATTTAGCAGCAGAGAGCATTCCTACGGATTTAGTTTCGTTAAATACGACCGACGAATCGTCGAGCTTACCGAGCTAAGGTAAGTAGAATTGCTCCAAACTAATGTTTATGTGTTTCTAGCTGTGAAGTGAGTATTTCTCCCTTCTGGACTTCTGAAAAATAGCAAGTTTTCGACTGTCTTTCGATAGGCCTAAGTTTAGGCTATAATTATATCGAAAGTAATGTCGTTCCTCAGAATAAAGTTGTATTTAGTATTGATTGATATATATATGAATGCAGTTGGGAGGAATAGCTGAAATACTGACCAAGCTACGCTAGTTAGTCTGGAAATCAGAAGCGAAGGTATGTAAAGTTAGTTTCCTCGGCAAGTTAGTAAGCTCGGTATAGTAAAGTAATTTAAAGGCCAGTAGAATATTCAAAAGTCATGTGTTATGTTTATTACAAATGTTGGTACGATATTAGAAGCATCATGTTATGATTAGCGCGAGACTTGCTAGCACGATATAGATTCTAATATAAGTGTTAGGAACTGCACAGCATGCTCAGTATGTGATGTAATACAGAATGTTAGGATATTATCGTATTCAGTTGAAACCCAGTAAAACAATGTAATATCTGTAAGGCATCTCAGAAGTAGAATGATAGGTTAAAAATGAAGTTTAGGAAGCATGTCAGAAATATTAAATCATGTTATTACAGAAACTCAGTATACAACACAGTATGGCAGAAGATTATATTTATACATATATACTATTATCAGTCTCAGTATGTATTAAGTACGTATACATTACCATTACTAGTTCAGTACACAGTATGTACGGATACCTTACTACTATTAGCTTCAGTATGTGGGATATGCAGATAGTATTACTAGTTAAGACCATTGTATTGTTTTGGGGTTGGATTACCTAGCATCCATGACCGCCCTGGGTTGATAGCTGTATCGACTCGTCCGGCAGAGGACGAGGATACGTCGCTCTACGGAGTGGCATGCCGTCCCATAGGGGACGAAGATGGGATGCCAGTTTTCCCCATATTGTGCCTTGGTCGGCCCTTACACACCCCTGTCGAGCTGATACGCCCGGGTGTTGATTCAGGAGTCCTCCGGACTCAGGTACAGTTATAGTCAGGGGCTCAGCGAGCCCAAGTGCATACCCAGGGGACCGACAGGATGCTTATAGCTATTATAGGAGATGGGATGACCGGGGTAGGGGTATAGATTTTGTGCTGGTTGTACCTCCCGGCTTATGGGGGCCGGGTAAGGTTTGTGTATGCTATGTTATGTTATGTTATGTTATGCCATGTCACATTAGATACGAGTAGATCGATAGTAGAACGATACATCTCCAGGTATGACTCCTACTCCTTCCAGTATAGTTAAGAGTACACATAGTTTTACATTATCAGACAGTTAATCTTTTCCTTCCTATTTCAGTTTCATCAGTTGTATTGTTGTTTTAAGATATTCCTTTCAGTTATTGCTTTACATACTCAGTACCAGCGGTACTGACGCCCGGTGGGGCGCTGCATTACTTGCCTGCAGGTACCCATAGACAAGGAGGCGATCCCTCGTGATTCCTGTCAGCGATCGAGTATTCAGCTCCTGTCATCCGGAGACTGAATTTCAGAGGTGTATTTCGCTTTCTTTTGTTGTACAGTACGGGTAGGTCGGGGCCCTGTCCCGATCATTTCTATTGTTATTCCTAGAGGCTTGTAGTCTGTATATATTTCCCTATGGTCAGTTGAGCCGGTCGTGTGAGGTCGTGCAGTTGTATAGCTGTTAGTACTTTTACTTCTTTTATGTTGGCCGTGTGGGGCCATAGCTTGACAGTAGTGGTGACCTTGCCGGTCACGTAGCCTTCTAGTATTTCATTGTTGAGTTGCAGATAACTAGACAGCATGGTGGCCTTGTCGGCCCGCATAGGTTTCCCTATAGTAGTATGTTTCTGGTTAGCTGTCATTACAGGTACAGGTGACTATAGGCCAATGGGCCGGGGGCTGTGTTTACAGCCGTTATATAGCCCTTTGTTTCCAGAAATGTGAGTTAGAGCCAGCCAGACACCAGATGTGCTTAGGCTCACCAGATAGCAGTCTAGATCCTACTAGGGTACCAGGTGCCAATCATACCCCCCGAGGTGGGGCGTGACAAAAATATATCAATCGGTAATAGCCTGATACATAAAGAACTGTTTTAATTTATTTCTGATACATATATATACATTGAACACATTATAATAATATTATTGTATCAATTTAAAAAATGACAGTTGGTGTTTACTAATGATACTTGTGATACATATTAAACATACCTAGTAAGATATATTTCACTGTTGTTTGATATATGCATAAGTATCAATTTAATTTTTACAATACAAAAAAGATACGTAGTGACATATTTGTATATCGTTGATACATGCATAAACAAGGACATATTTTTCAAACGATAGTAATGATGATACACCTAAAAAAAAAGTTTCACCAAACACGCAACGACGATACACCAATAAAAATTTTTTTCTCCAAAATCTGCGATTTTTCGAAGATGATAATTTTTTGAGATATGAATTAATTGTTTAAATTTTTCTAAATATGGTTAAAAAAACAATAGATATCAAAATGCAGAGAGATTTTGTCCCATTAAATATGCAAGTTTAGTTAATTAGATATTAAATAGAGCCAATATGGGAGGAATTAAGAGTTTGAATTTTAGATACAACACTCAAGATTTTCATTAATCTATATCAGAAAATAAATAAAAAATGCTACTCTATGTAATTAAGATAAAACATGCTATTTTGTATAATTATTTTACTATATATATAAAAATTTACAATACCATACAATATATTTTGAAACTATAGGTAATAACCATTGAAACAAGTTGTTACTTTTGCGCTAAAAGTAATTAAGCTTCTTCTCTTTTGGGGTTAATGCCGAAAAAGTACAACACACAACACCATATTATACCTATGTATCCAATTTTTTAAGTTTTCAATCACATAACTCACTATTTTCTTACGTTTATAGTTAAAAAAGACTGTATATAATATTATCACCCGATATACAATATTATGTAAAACACCTTTTTATTTTCTCTTACAACTACTTTAAAAAAAAAACTCCATATACAATATATAAAAAAGACATCTGCTACACATGGTGAAACCTCTTTCTTCAAGTTATGAATTACGAAGGTGTCATGTGTAATAATCCAAGTGAAACAAGAAACTCTTGGGGGAGCAGTTGTTTTCCAAATTGTTCTCCACGGCCAACCATTTTGAGTCTCCTGTACTTCCCAAAAGATTTTTATAGCATGACTTGACAGTAAACTTCCATCATATTAAGTCAGCTTCCCATTTATTGATGGAGAGAGATTCCAATTTCTAGAATAGTTCATTCATATCTTAAATTTTCCAATCAAATTAGTTTCTTCTCAGATGCAGATTCTGTCCTCCAGTAAAATAACAGTCTAACATACTGCTTTTTTTGGGTGCTGATTGCATACAGGTCTATGGAATATCATCCAACCACCTTCTCATGACTTTCTTTCCATTGCTAATTTTCAACTTTACAACGTCAAAACCTCTTCCCCGAGGTGTTTGCAGACTAATAACATAGGCTCCTTTCACAATTTTAGTGCACCATTCCTTATTTCTTCCATATTTAACAGGCGGAATATCTTTTAATTGAGTACGGGTGCTGAAATACGACTAATTAGTTAATTATTTAAGAATGGTAAAAATTAACTTATATATGATTAACAAGGTAATTTAAATCCATATTGTTTTTTAAGTTGTTACACCCCGTAAGTTTCTAGCATGTAGTTGGCCTATTCGCATGTTGGTTGGAAGTTTTAGGATGCCTGACGTGCGAGGAAAGGGCCCCGGGAAAGACCGAACGAGCGCCAAGCTGGTATTTCGCGAAAGGAGGCCGAACCGAGCTGCCAGAGGGGTAAAGTGGCACGGAGGCTCTACCTCCGCGTTAGACAACATGGCACGGAGCCAAAATGGTGCGTTGGTCAACGTGCCATGTTGCTATGCATCTGGCTTCAGGTATAAATAGCCCTCACCCTTAGACTTTATATCATTTTCCTTATATACTCACGATTAGAATAGGGATAGGGACAAAGAGAATATATAATTTTCTTCCAGTTACGTTGCCAAACGCCGTCCAAATTCAAATTAACTTCGGGTATCGAAGTATAAGGCTGCAGGGAGCATTTCTATGGAGTTAGTTTCGTGAAATTCGCCCGGCGAATCGTCGTCCTGATGATCCAGAGTGATTGGAATTGCTCTAAACTAGTGTTAATACAATCCCAGGCTTAAAGTGAGTACTTCTCTCTTCTAGATTCCCGAGAAATTACGAGTTTTCGATCGTTCTTCGATAAGTTGAAGAATAGTCAGTACATATACATATAAAGTATTGTTTTCTTCCAGCATAATAATGAATTTAGTTCTGTTCTTCCGTGAATGTGATTACAGTTGGGAAGAACAGCTGAATACCAGCCAAACTTTGCCAGTTAACCGGTAAACAGGCAGTCGAGGTATGTAAAGGTAGTTTCTTTCGGCAAGTTAGTTTCTCTAGTATAGTAAACCAATATGAATCCCAGTAAAGTATTTCAGCAATATTATATCATGTTCAGTATGTTATTATGTATAGTTGTGGTTATCAGTTGAGACTTGTATTGTGTTGTTTTGGGTTGGATTACCTGTATATCTTTCGTGATCGCCCCAAGGTTAATAGCTATGTCGACTTGTCCGCCAGAGGGTGAGGATACGTCGCTCTACGGAGCGGCATGCTGTCCGCAAGGGACAAAGATGGGGAGCCAGCTCCTCATATTTTGCCGTGGTTGGCCTATACACACCCCCGCCGAGCGCTTTCGCCCAAGGTGTAGATTTCAGGAGTCCTCCGGACTCAGGCACAACTATAGTTAGGGGCCCAGCGGGCCCAAGTCGCATACGCAGTGGACCGGCATGATGCTTGTAGCTACTAGGTGATGTGGTATGACCTGATAGAATCATTTTAATCTTTTATCTGTGGTGATTCTGAACTTATTTGATTGAATCATTTTAATCAAACATACTGGCATTTTCTACCCCACTAGTTGATAATACACTAGAGAATTGCATTTTATCGGTTTGGATTAGAACAAGAGGGGGAGAAGGGGAAGTGGAGGTGGGACTCTTTTCTAGCAACTTGCTAGAGTATACTAGTAAATTGAATCATGACTACTAGGTTAATATTTGAGTTTGCCTCTCCTGTTTCTTACCTTGCTGAAGCTGAGCCATTTTCTAAGTTCTATATGGGCATTTTTCTCTTATGAGACAAGGCAACCCAGTCTCCCTAAACCTGTTCATTTTGGCCATGGAATCTTTAAGTCTAGTGCTAAGGAAGGCTACTTAACTTGAATGGACGGAAGGTTTAAGCCAGAAATGACAACAAACTGGAAGCCTCTCATATCCTTTATGCTGATGACGTTTTGGTGCTTTATAGTGTGGAGTGACTATTTCATCTTAAGACAATTCTTCTAGTCTTTGAGGTTATTTTTGCATGTGAATTGTGCAAAGAGTAGCATTTTTCCTGTTAATGCAGACCCCATTGTTCACAAGTTGGCATCCATTTGTGTTGTAATGTTGCAAAGATGGGAGTTTCCTCACATCATATCTTGGTATGCATTTGGGTGCAAAGTGAAAAGATGCTAATGTTTGGCAAGGGGTGATAGAGAAGTGTGAAAGAAAAGTGGCACCTTGGAAGAAGCAATACATCTCATTTGCGGGGAAGGTTGACCCTTATTAATAGTCTATTATTGGATGGAATCTCCAAACATATAATGTCCTTATTTCTTATGCCCAAGGTCTATGTTGCTCGGACTCTTCAAAAATCCTTGCCGCATCCGTGTCGAAACCACATGAATGAGGTGGGTGTGGGTATGGAATCCACACCTGATTTGGTCAATGAAGCTTGGGTACTTTGACTACAGCTATGGCCAAGAAGTATAAGTTGCTTGGGTATTTGGGTTAAGCATGGGCTTATGTCATACATATATTGATATAAAGTACTACAACATCCATTTAAAATGAATATAATTATACTCGCTCTAATTTAATAAATTCAATTAATTATCGAAATATAAACTTTTATACATCGTAATTTGCGTTGATTATATCCAAACACCCGAATCCATACACCTACCATATCCCCTAATAAGATAAATAATACAATATGTATAGCATTTTATAACTAAGCAATACTCATTTTTTATTTTACTTATGTCACGCCCCACCTTGGGAGGCATGACTGACACCTGGTGCCCTACTAGGATCTGAACTACTGAGCTGACTGAGCCCAAAAACCTCTAGTGCAGGGCTGACTCTAACTTTGGAATCAAGAAAACGACGGGCTATATAGTGGCTGTAAATACAACCCCCGGCCGACAAGGCCTATAGCCACCTGTGAAAGTAAACAGCTAACCAGAGACAAGCAAATATAGGGAGTCCTACATGGGCCACCTGGTTTCTGGTGTTCCTCTTTTACCTATTGGCAATTGGAACACTGAGCCACCAGTAGATTTCTTTTATATCGTGGTACATTTGCGTCGGACCTGGATGGAGAGAATAACGGGCATAGTGTACCTCGCCCATATTCTGTTGGTGAAGCCCTGCAACATCTGGAAAACAAAGGAGATCTTTATATCTCCACACTCCATCCTCGGTTATCTGAAAATCTGTCACCTCTCCCCACTGAACTCTGTCTCTGAGCTGAACCAGGCTAGGATCTTCATACTGTCCTTTACTTCCACAACTAAAGACGACACTGCGGTATTTTGGATTACCGCTCTGTTGTCCCCTATTTCTACTACATAAACGACTAGACTGGCTAGCTGATGCAACTCTCGAGCCAAATACCGCTGCTCGGGCTGCTGGTATGCTAAACTCCCCACAGATTCACGGCTGAGGGCATCTGCTACTATGTTGGCCCTTCCTAGGTGATACAGAATATTCACGTCATATTCTTTCAACAACTCTAACTAGCGACACTGCCGCAAATTCAACTCCTGGAACTCCGCTCTCATGCCTCAGTCCACTGAAATTTTTCACTGCCTTTTGTGTCAGTTTAGTCAAAGGTGCTGTTAAGGTGGAAAATTCTTCCACAAATCTTCTATAGTACCCGGCTAACCCCAGGAAACTGTGTACCTCAGTCGGAGTGGTGGTTCTGGCCATGTTTTCACTTCTTTTATTTTTTGTGTATCTACCTGTGTATGTCTGAATGTCATAGACGTGTTCTGAATCTGATATACTAAATTTGATCTAACTGTACTAAACTGATCTGAACTGAGTAAACTAAAACTGTCTTGAGTTGAGCTAATATGAGACTGAACTGACTTGTAGGAGAGTCTATAACCCACATATAACCACATGAGCTAGACGTGGAGTCCGATGTATACACCCCATCGGTAGGACCAAATATACCTTGCCAGGGTATAAAGGCATGAACTGGGTGATCATAAGTCTGGGGCCATAAGTCCAATAAAGTAACCTATAGTGGCAACGTAGTTCTAGAACCTGGGTGCACTGGAACCCCGATCTGCTCAGTGCTAGGTCCTACTCCCACTAGATAGTCCTAGACTGACTACTAAGCTGATAGCTCGAAACTGGGGCCCAAGACTAAATAAGGGATACCTATCTAGAAGTACCCTAAGAGTCTTATCGGACCGGATTCTATAACTAGTGTTCTAAGACTAGCCAGAGCTACTTATCTGGAAGCGTCATAACCGTCTATAGAACAAACTGAAATCTAAAGTTGGGAGTTCTATGGCTGGTCAGAGCTGCTTATCTAGAAGTGTCATAACTATCTAAAGAACCACTAAAATCTAATATCTGAGTTTAATAACTGATAACCGGGAGGCACCACTGACACCTCTAGAAGAGACTGTAGTCAAACTGATCAGCTGATATTTTGGAATAATACTGAGTATGCTAATAATCCAACTGAGACTGGACTAACATGTATCTGGTGAAGATTTCAACATATACTAACAATATGGGAATCCCAAAACTGATAGAATCAAGCCACAGAGAAAACTAGTCTAACATGCAAGATTCTAATTTACTAAATTGAGAAACTATGGCTAAATCCTTCTACTAGATACTAGTTCCACAAAATTTCTAGAAATTGGGAATAACAAAGCAGCTAGTATCATGAATAATATTCCACTTGAAATTTAAGAATTTTGTCTGAAAACTTTCTACATTTCTATTTCCATAGGGCTGTAACTGATAGGAGAATTAGAGGAAGGGTTTTGGGACCCAAGGGAAGAACAATTCCCTTGTTAAATTCCCACATACCTGGTGCAGAAATTCTATAGAAGATCTCTTGAGAATCTAGGAAGAAGCTGCTTGCCCTAGTTCTAGCCTTGAGAGTTTCTGTGTGAGAGTTCTTCGTACTGAGTCTAAGTGTTGAGAGGAATGAGAGGAATACGTCGATCACCCTTTTAACTCTCTCCTGGACATGTCCAAAGAAACGTGGTTTAGAATCTAGGAGTTTAAGAAATTACGGAAAAGCCCCTAAAAATCTCGCATAAAAATCACACTGCTAATCCCAACGAGGGACTGGATGATTCGTGGTTACTGACCACGACTCGTGGTCTGCCCCATCGCCTACAGTGGAAATTCCACATCATGGGTCACCACGACGGACACCATCACTCATGGTGACTAGTCATTGGGAACACAACCAAAATTCTTCCTCCTTCAGTTAACCCTTGACCACGGACCACCTAAACACTCATTGTGGTGACCACGACTCGTGATCACACCTGTGGTCACCTCGAAACCCTAAAATTCCAACATGGATAAACCGTTCCCCATGTGTAACGACTCGTGGTGTTCTTGACAGGTCACTGGATGACTCGCCTTGTGTCCTGCTGTAGAAATTTTTGTTCTCTCGTTTCAACTCTCAGGTCTAATCTTAGGATTTTTGGGGTATTACAATCTCGGCTCAAAACATAGCCCTAGGCCGACAAGGCCACAACATAAATACCTACGCAAAAACAGCTAACCCAACAACTACAATAACATCATCCTATGCGGGCCAACAAGACCACCATGCTGTCTAAATAATATTGAAAGGAAGACAGGCACACATATACATATATGCAAGCCGACAATGCTACTAACTGGCAAACAACTAGGCCCCACATAGCCAACACGCATGTCTAACCAAAATTGTAGTCTGCAAGCCTATAAAGAATAATATATTGGTAGGGATAGCCCCGACCTCCCCACAAATATACAGTAAAAGACAATCTACCACTAGTGTATGGCAACTCTGGAGGAAGGAAGCTGGCCAATCTGCTGAAGCTGAATGGCTACTAAGGAGGTCTCGAAACCTGTCTGTCTGAACCTGCAGGCAAGTTTGCAGCGCTTCATGCGTGGACGTCAGTATAATATGTACCGAATATGTAAAACAATAAATAGCTGAAGCTAGAATGATAATAATAACTGTACGTAAACAGCTAAAAGAGTCATAAAATAAGTTGTTACTACATATCGCTCAGTGAGCATAACATAGCCCCTTAGGTGTAACACAACTGTTACTCATCCCTGTAGCATCTTGTATAACAGCCAACAGGCATATCCGATATGTCCACAGCTTGCCAGATAGTCATGGAAGCACTTATAAAATTAGCTAGCTTAGAAAGAAAAGGGCGAGGTCTGAAGTAGCCTGGACGATAATCTGCAGGTCAAGCGGTACAGTAATGGCGTATACTAACAGTAAAGTTTTAGGTGACTGGTATATGGTTCCTTCGCCTAAAATGCTACAGGCATGCTAATAACTAGATATAATTCTAAGTAGTCAACCACAATAGCCTAACAGGCAGCCACAACGACTATTAACCCGAAGGAAAAACTGTAACACTAAGGTTCTGGCTCCATAAGTGTCAATCTGGTCCTCCCAAATGTCATATAGCTCCTGTGAAGAATTTGTAGCCCCATAAGCAGATATATCTGAACTTATCCCTTCTACGCAACATATACACTGACATCCGTATGGGTAGCTAGAGGCGTTGGCTCAACGTCTAACAGCTGATAAGGTCAATATTTAGGTTATCACATAGTCTATCAAATTACTAACAACTTGGGTGGTTTTCTGAGCAACCTATACGAAAAAATGGAAGTGGTATGAAGCTTATACAGTCACTGGAAATAATTAGTTCATCTAACAACCTACCACCCAAATCATTAGGCACTCCTGGTGCCACTAACTCAAAGGTAGGACTGCATTACCAAGAGTCTAGTCCTGTAGGCATCAAGGTACGCCAACGGCCTGTTGGCGAGCTTTACGATACATATAGGCATCAAAAATAGAAAGTTATTTGCACCCTATGTTGCCCAACTTTAACAAGAAATGCTCAACAGCTAACCATAGGCCTCTATGGCCTTAGTAGAGCAACGAAACATCACTAGCCAATCTAGGCGGAAACAATATGAATCAATAATCTCAAGGCTGCTTCTAACGAGAGGAGAATATGGAATAAGGCTAATCCTAATAATGGATACTATACTACAACATCAATTCAACTCGTAGCAGCTAACCACAACACACGTAAACGCAAACTACTACGAAAGCACATGTCATATCAATTGTACGATGAGAATAATTTGCCAAAGGGGGTTTAGCCCTAACATACCTCGTAGGTGATTCAATAATTAAAATTTCCTTGATCAAACTCTCCCACGGTCATCCATAACACAAATCCCCAACATCTTATCGATTACAAGCCACCTACAACAGTTCATGAATCAAACAAACGAAGAAGAGTACTGATATCGATAGTTGTTCAATAAATATTGCATAATTTACAATTTTAATGGTAGATAGGGGTGTAGAATTCCTTACCTTCCTCTATATAAAGGAACACCACAAATATATTTCAAACACCTCCAATTCCCTTGTTAAAATCCCAGCAAAACCTCAATTATACAAGCAAAGAAGAGTTTAGTGCTTCTCACAAGATTTCCCAGAACTTAGCAAACTTAATTGGTGTTGGAGTCCTGGATAACGACCCTAAAACTTGGAAATAAGTTCTCCAATAGATAGCCCTTGAAACTCTCTTTAATTTAAAAAAAACGAGTTAAAATGAAGTTGTGAATCAAAAGTTATTTAAATAAGAGTGAGCACCACCATGTCGTCCAAGGTCGGGCGTGCCGCCCAGCCCAATGCACCTTCCTGTGCACATATTGTGGCCCCACCTGCCTACCCATGTGCATGTTGTGAAGCCCAGCGTGCCAACTCGCGTGCGTCTCTCTAGCCAACGTGCTGTCATTCGACACCCATGGCCGACTTTTCTCAGGAAACCTTATTTTTTTATTATTTCACTTTTGAGCAATATAAAAATAAATAATTAGCCCAAAAAACATATTTTCTCACTAGGCCTATTGGCACCCGTTCACGGGGTGTTTTATCCTCCCCCCCAAGGACATTCATCCTCGAATATAATTCAATCTTAAGAGACTCAATCCTTAGGTATCGTCGGAAAATTTTTGGTAGAGTCTCCTATGTAATATGGACTATCTGAAAACCTAAAACGTAGAAAAGTCCAACATAAGCATATCACGGGATGATACAACCAATTATATAGCATATCTCCATAACAATAATACAAGAAACCAACCAAGGTAACAGAAATAACAAATAATACCTGAATAACTATCTCACCTCAATTGTACAATTTGAGTCTGCGTGTTATCGTCATAGAGTTTGGGACAAGTGAGGGTATCTAGACCCCATGTCGTCCTCAACTTCCCAAGTCATCTCTTCTACATTTTTGTACTTTAACAGAAGATACATCTTTGGTCCTCAATCTACGGACCTATCAATCTAGTATAGCTATTGGAGCCCCCTCGTGGCATAACTCCTTTGTGACCTGAACATCCTCGATTAGGACAATCTGAGAAGTTGCTCCTATGTTATATGTAGCATCAATACATAAAAGACCGAATAAACATATTCTAGCCCCGAAGGAAATTCTAACTCATAAGCCACTTGGCCTATCTTGCGGAGGATCCTATATAGCTCAAGGAATCTAGGGCTAAACTTGCCCTTCTTACCAAATCTCATAATTCCCTTCATAGGCAAAACTTTTAGAAATACCCAATCATCAACATAAAACTTTAAGTCTCTATGTCGTATATCGAGATAGGACTTCTAACAACTCTGGGCTGTCCATAAACACTCTCTAGTGAGCTTAAATTTATCTTCTGACGGCTGTATCTTGTCAGGTCTACAACCCTGCGACTCACCTTCTTCAAACCTATAGGGGACCTGCATTTCCACCCATACAAAGTTTCATAAGGTGCTATCTTAATGGTAGAATATTAACTGTTATTATATGCAAACTCAATAAGAGGTAGGTTATCATCCCAACTTCCTCTAAAGTCTAGCATACATGCCCATAACATATCTTTGGGCATCTGAATCATGCACTCAGCTTGGCCATGTGTATGGGGCTGAAAAGTTGTACTCAAGTTAACCTGCGTCCCTACCTTTCTAGAACGACTTCCAAAATCTAGCTGTGAACTATGCCCTTCTATGAGAGATGATAGACACTGGGACACCATGCAGTCAGACTATCTCTTTAATATGCATCTCGGCATAATCTTCAGTTGAGAACATAGTCCTGGCTGGCAAGAAATAGGTTGATTTCGTCAGCCTGCCAACAACGACCAAAATAGAGTCAAATTTACGTCTGGTATGAGGTAAACCTGTAATGAAATCCATATTGATTACTTCCCACTTGCACATAGGCACGACTATCTCCTGAGTTAGCTCGTCAGGTTTATGATGTTTAGCTTTTACCTGCTGGAAATTTGGGACACTGTACTAGAAACTCGACAATATCTTTCTTCATCCCCTCCGCTATAACCTGCTGGCGAGGCCTGCCACATCTAGATCAAAGAGTCGACCTCTGAATATCAAGACTCCGTCTCCTACTATTTCAAAGGCCCGTAAATCTTCCTGCTGAGCCTTGCTTTCGAGCTGTACTAGGCTAGGGTCTTCAAACTGTCACTTTTTCACCTCTACAACTAGAGATGACACTGTAGTATTCTGGATCAAATTCCCACTATCATTTGGGTCCCTCAATTGGATTTCTAAACTGTGTAGCTGGGGTAACTCTCAAGCCAATTCTCTCTTTTTTTACCTCAAGTATGATAAGTTTCCCATGGATCTGTGACTAAGGGTGTCAGCTACAACATTAGCCTTCCCTAGATGATACAATATATCTATGTCGTAGTCCTTCAGCAACTCAAGACAACGACATTTTCGCTAGTTCATCTCTTGCTGCTTAAGATATACTGGAGGCTCTTGAGATCAGTAAGGATATCTACATGAATACCATATAAGAAATGCCTCCAAATCTTTAGGGCATGAACAACCTCAATCAACTCTAAATCATGGGTGGTAATTCTTCTTGGACTTCCTCTACCTTCTGCAGGTCAACTTGAATGCTCATATCTCAACATTTGGCGATGATTCCAAGTTCTATTAGCCCACTAAAGCCTAGGTGTGGCTCTGATCTTCCCAGAACTAGATATTCTTGTCTTGTCGTAACCTTTATGCACTAAAGTCTGGAATCGGTGCCCCATACCCATTTCTGGCAAGGATATTACTAGCCAAGTCTACTAACTCATATCATCCTGACCCGCACTCGGGCTGGTTCCCATTATATAACCTCTCGGTTCTTCAACATGACAAGCTGGGGGACCATAGCTATAATTCTCTAGGTATTCCCTACCACCATCAACATACTGCGGTAGGATTAGTCTAATTCTGACCCAAGCTTTACAATTGCTGGGAGTCTATTACTTATGGACTCTCACATGTACTTGGCTGCTCCTAAAAATCTTACCTGTTATCTTGACTTTACTATCATAAAGGCCTAGGTGGCCTATATAAGTACTAGAGTTCTTGACCATTTTATAACATTTCAAGGGAATCAACAGGTCTAGCCTTCTTTTTCTATTTACCCTTAATAACATACTATCAACATTTATGCCCTCTTCTATACTAGGAAAAGGATAGGAGTCGAGATGGGCTAAGGTATGAGACTTGACAAACTCTAGAGTGCTTGAAGTAAGAATCTCACAATTTCACAACAGTTCGTACCCTCCAGGTAATCCAACATTAGCTGTTGTCTCTGCCCATTACTGAGTAGTTACTAAGCCTATATATACTATACTACACTCCTAACATTTTGATTTGAGGGTGTAGGAAGAACTGAAAGTGTGTCGGCGCTTCTGTTGCCCTAGGAGGTTCCTGGTGCCGTAGAGAGTGATGGGGAAATCGAGAAAATGTCTCCCTTTCATCCTCAGAAGGGCTGTCTCCAATGGTGGCACCCTACTAGTACCCTCTCCTATTGTTGTATTCAGTCCTTGGCTGGCGGTAGTTTCTTGTATCAGACATCTCTCTAGAAAGGCATAACAACATAAGCTTAGGGACTCAACCCTATATAACTCAGCTCTATAGCACGATTCGAGAAGAAGGATGGGTAACCATACTATCTACCTCGTAGCTCCCTGTTTATAAAATATGGTGCACAACATATTTATAAATAAGACTCTACTAGACACGAATTGCAAACTTCCTCGAATATGACATTGCTCTGATACAAAATTTATCACACCCCATCTTGGGGGGCGTAACTGGTACCTAATGCCACACTGGACCTTGAGGTGACTTAGCTAACCATATACACCTCTAGTGCATACCAGCAACACATAATCAAGACAACAAATGACTATATCTCGGCCCAAAATGTAACCCTAGGCCGACAAGGCCACAACATAAATACCTACACGAAAATAGCTGATCCAACAATTGCAATAACATCATCCTATGCAGGCCGACAAGACCGCCATGCTGTATAAATTATATCGAAAGTAAGACAAGCGCACATATACATATATGCAAGCCAACAAGGCTGCTAATTGGCAAACAACTAGGCCCCACACGACCAACACGCACGTCTAACCAATATTGTAGTCTACAAGCCTATAAAGAATAAGATATTTGTCATGATAGGGCCCCGACCTACCCAAAACTGTACAACAAAAGACAATCTACCTCTAGTGTGTGGCAACTTCGGAGGAAGGGAACTGGCCAATCTACTGAAGCTGAACAGCTACTGAGGAGATCTTGAAACCTATTTTCTTGAACCTGCATGCAAGTATGCAGCGCCCCATGCATGGTGTCAATACAATATGTACTGAATATGTAAGGCAATAAATAGTTGGAATTGAACTGATAATAAGAACTAAATGTAAACAGCTAAAAGAGTCACAAAATAAGCTAACAATCTGACCTGTACAATTGTATATTAACAAACATTAAGCAAACAAGAACCTAACCTGGCTCCAATAAGTCTGGCAGTCACAAACAATCCAACAATAACCCACTTGGCCCCCATAAGCCATAGCAAGTTCAATCTAATTTGTATACCCTTGTCAGTACCACTATAGCTCCGAAGGTATTCTATAGTTTATCTTAAACTATCCCTATACAGGCAATCAATGTTATCTATGTAAATAGCCAGTCAAGCGATTGTAAGTGAGCTCATGAGGCTCCTATATCTGAAGCTTGAGCCTTCTGGGCTCCTGTAACTGTATCTAAACCTTCTGGGCTCATTTAACTGTATTTGAGCAATATAGGCTCCGGTAACTGTATCTGAGCCATCTGGCTCCTTTAACTCTATCTGAGCCATCTGGGCTACTGTAACTATATTTGAGCCATCTAGGCTCCTGTAACGGTATTTGAGCCGTCTAGGTTCCTATAACTATATATGAGCCATCTGGACTCTTGTAACTGTACCTGAATCGTCTGGGCTCCTATAACTTTATCTGGGCACACAAGGTTCCTTTGAAGGTTAGTAATGCCAACTCAAGCACAAGGAAGTCGGTAAGGGTACTGGACTTCAAGCGATTGTGCAGGCGTCAATATAGTCTTTTTAGGAACTTTATGATTATTCTTCACTCCTTAAACAACCTGTATAGCATCTGACAGGCCCAACTTATATTACTACACGTTGCTCAGTGAGTGTAACATTGCCTCTTAGGTGTAACACAACTGTTACTCGTCCCTGTAGCATCCTGTATAACAGCCAACAGGCATATCCTATATGTCCACAGCTAGCCAGATAGTCATGGAAGCACTTATAAAATCATCTATCTTAGAAAGAAAAGGGCGAGGCCTGAAGTATCCTGGATGATAATTTGCAGGTCATAGCGGTACAATAATGGCTTATATGAACAGAAAAGTTGTAGGTGACGGACTATATGCTTCCTTCGCCTAAAATGACTACAGGGCTGCTAATAACTTGATATGTTTCTAAGAAGTCAATCACAATAGCCTAACAAGCAGCCACAACGACTATTAACCCGAAGGCAAAACTGTAATACTAAGGTTCTGGCTCCATAGGCGTCAATATGGTCCTCCCAGATGTCATATAGCTCTTGTGAGCAATTTGTAGCACTGTAAGCAGATATATCTAAACTTAGCCCTTCTAGGCAACATCTATGTGGGCATCTGTATGAGTAGCCAGAGGCATTGGCCCAATGTTTGACAACTGATAAGGTCACTATTTAGGGTATCACATAGTCTATCAGATAACTAACAGCTAGGGTGGTTTCCTATATGGCAAATTGTAAGTCGTGTGAAACGTATACGGTCACAGGCCATAAGTAGTTCATCTAACAACCTACCACCTAAATCATTAGGCACTCCTAGTGCCACTAACTCGAAGGTAGGACTGCATTACCAAAAGTCAAGTCCTGTAGGCGTCAAGGTACACCAACGGCCTGTAGGCGAGTTTACGATACATAAAGTCATCGAAAATAGAAAGTTATACAGCCAAGCTGTGCGCTATGCTGCCCAACTTTAAGAAGAAATGCTCAATAGCTAACCACAGGCCTCTATGGCCTCGGTAGGGAAACAAAACATCATTAGACAATCTAGGAAGCAAATATACGAAACAATAATCACAAGGACACTTGTAACGAGAGGCAAAGATGGAATAAGGATAATCCCGATAATGGATACTATACTACAATATCAATTCAACTCGTAGCAGCTAACCACAACACACGTATACACAAACTACTATGAAAGCACAAGGCATATCAACTATATGAAGAGAATGACTTGCCGAAGGGGGTTTAGCCTTATCATAACTTGTAGGCGATTCAATAGCTCAACTTTCCTTAATCAAACACTCCCATGATCAGCCCCAACATCTTATCGATTAGAAGCCACCTGCTATAGTTCATGAATAAAACAAATGAAGAAGAGTTCTGATATCGATAGTCGTTCAATAAATATCACATAATGTCATGCCTCGAGTCTATACCCTGGATGGGACACGGTACTTGAGGTCACATGTAACCCCAAGTCAACCCATGGTCTATCATAACACTAGCATTCTGAGTAAACACATAGCAAAATCTTTTAAAAAATAATAAAATAAAACATTTATGAAAAAGAACTAAATCATAAAGTTTTAAGACAACCGAAACAAAGCTAAAAATCAGAAAACTCTATCTATGTCTGAAAGCCATCTATCTGACGAGTTGTTGGGACAAGGCCCCAGCTAATTCTAAGTCTAACTGAAAGAAAAACAATTGAAGAAAATAATCATCATCCTCGAAAGATGAGGACTCACCCCTGGCACAGTTGAAACTCCTGAATGCGATCTGCTAACGGTGCTGAGACTAAGAACCTGTAGCTGTATCATAAAATGATACATCACAAAAGGTATGCATCAGTACTTTGAATGTACTAAGTAGGAGAAACCATACACATAGAATAAAATAACTGAACTGGAAAGACATGCAATGACCAACTGAAATATTGAAACTGAATAACTAATATACTGAGATAGTCAAAATAACCCCATTTGATAGTCAAAGACATGCCCTAAATCTGAGATACCATTCTGAAATACTGTACTGAACTAACTAATCTGAGAATGAACTAAGCTGACTAGTGGGAGAGCCTATAACCGACATATAACCATGTGAGCTAGACGTGGAGTCCGATGTATATACCCCATCGGTAGGACCCAATATACCTTGCTAGGGTATAAAGACATGAACTAAGTGATCACAGGTCTGGGTCCATGAGTCCAATAAAAATATAACCTACAATGGCAATGTAGTTTTGGGAACCTGGGTGCGCTGGAACCTCGGTCCGCTCTATGCTAAGTCCTACTCCCATTGGATAGTCCTAGACTAAATACTAAGTTTATAGCTTGAAAATGGGGCCCTAGACTAAGTCAGGGATACCTATCTAGAAGTACCTTGAGAGTCTTATCAGATCAGTTTCTGTAATTGGTGTTCTAAGACTGATTAGAGCTACTTATTTGGAAGCATCATAACTGTCTAAAGAACAAACTGTAATCTAAAGTTGGGGTCCTAAGGCTCGTCAGAGCTGCTTATCTAAAAGTTTCATGACCACCTAAAGAACTACTAAAATCTGATACTAAGTCTAATACTGATAACAGGGAGGTATCACTGACATCTCAAGAATTAATTGTCATCAAACTAATCAGCTGACATTACTGGATTAAACCAAATATGCTAATAATTGAATGAGACTAGACTAGCAAGCATCTGGCTGAATTCCCAACATTTTCTAGCAATATAGGAAACCCAACTGATAAAATCAAGCCACAAGGAAGAACTAATCCAACAGACAAAATTCTACTTTACTAAATTCAAAGCTAGGGCTAAAACCATCCTTACAAGAATGAGTATTAACATGATAACTAGGTAGTGGAAATATAACAACAGTCCACATATACAATATTCCACATGCTATAAACGAAGTCTGATATATAATTTATTCACATTCGAATGTTTCAGGGCTAGAACTGATAGAGAAGATAGAGAAGATTTTTGGGAACAGAAGGAAAGAACTATTCCTTTTTTGAATTCCCACATACCTGGCTTAGAAATCCCTAAAGAAGAAAGCTTAAAATTCTACACTCCGGAGGAAACCTAGTTCTTGCTTAAGAGAAGAAGTACGATCGTTCTTTCTGAGAGTTATCGTGGTAAATGAGGGGGAAAATCATTCAATCCCCCTATTATCTCTGAAATAATGCTTAAAAATATGTAATTTAGGGACTAAATAGGTGAAAAATCAATCATAACCCTAGAAATAAAATCTGAAAACTAGCCGATAGGGTCCCATGGGTCACTCAATGAGTCATTGGTTGTGACCACGACTCGTTGGGCATCTTGTTGGTCCCACTTCCTGGGATTAAAAGACACTAGATCTGGCAACGGGGGTCACCATGCCTCATCGGATGAACCAAAGGGTCGTTAGTTCCTACCGTGGCCACTATAAGAGGAAACCTGGAGGGTCTGACGATGGGTGACACAACGACTTGTTGGTGGACCCAACGGGTCATTGTGTCCAGTCATTAGGTTCACTGGAAGGATTTCTAAAAATGCTCTAAGTTGTCACGACAGTTGATGTCAATGACTAATTGTGGGAAACAACTGACCGTTGTCTCCACTCGTCGTCACTGGAAGGGGATTTTTGGGTTTCCATCCAACGACTCTCACAACGGGTCATTGTTTCTAACAATAACTCGTTAGTTGAGTCATGGGGTCTTGGAAAGGATTTTTGTGCTGGGGAAACAACGACTGACAGGACGACTTGTTGGAGCTGACTACAACTCATTGTCTCAGTCGTTTTGAGGCATTGTTTCTAGTTTTCTTTTAGATTTTTCTTACAAGGTCTGAGTCTGGTCTAGGAAAGTTTTGGGGTGTTAAAATATCTCCCCCTTAGGATCATTAGTCCTTGAATGAAGACTAAACCTGCTGGAAAACTAGGAAAAGAGCTGAAATTTCTAGACTGAGGCTATGAGCTTATTTCTGAAGGAGTAACTGACTCTGACCTGACTTAACCATACGAATAGAGCTGATGCAACTAGAAGACACATAGAAAATCTAAATAGGGGTGATGAATCAGAACTGAATAGAGTACTAAGGAGGGATTTGGTACCTGATGCTAGAACTGAAATGGAAGGGAATAAAGTGAGTGTATCTGGCTATCATGTCTACTTCTGCTTCTCATGTGGCTCCTTCAACTACCTGCTTCCTCCACAAAACTTTTATCGAAGTGACTTTCTTGTTTCTCAACTTACGAACCTGATGGTCAAGGATCTAAACTAGGACCTCTTTGAAAGAGAGGCTTTCTTTTATTTCCATGTTGTCTTGGGCACAACTGAAGTTGGATCAACGATGCACTTCTTCAATAGTGACATGGAAGACTCGGTGCACCGATGCTAGCTCTGGAGGTAGTTCTAACTCATATGCCACACTGCCAATTCGCTTTAAAATTCTGTAGGGTCCCACATATCTCGGACTGATGTTTCCTTTCTTCCCAAATCTCATCACCCCTTTCATGGGTGAAATTTTTAGATAAACCTAGTCATATAGTGCAAACTCTAATTCTCTTCTCCTCACATCAACATAAGATTTCTGACGTCTTTGTGCCATTTTTAATCTTTCCCTGATAAGTTGCACCTTCTGCATTTCCTCATGAACTGAGTCTGGCCGTATTTGTTACATCCCATAAATTCTCGACATGTAGATGGCCTATTAGCATGTTGGTTTAGAGTTTTTGAATGCCAAACATGCTAGGAAAAGGCCCGGGGAAAGATCGGATAAGTGACGCGCCGAACCATCGCAAGAGAAGGCTGGCAGACCTCCTCCGCGATGGCTAGAGTGTCACGGAGGCTCACCTCCGCTATACACAGTGTGTCACAGAGGTGAGGTGCAGCCCCAAGTATAAAAGCCTCCAACTTCGATTTTTATCTTCATTTCATCATATAATTTCTAGAGAACACGAAGTAAAATAGGGAGAACGAGGATTTCTTATAATATTCATCCGATTACGCCGTCAAACGCGGTCCAAACTCAAATTAACTCTAGATACCGAGGTATTAAGCAGTAAGGAGAATTCCTATGGATTTAGTTTCATGAAATTTGGCCGGCGAATCATCGTGCTACCGAGCTAAGGTAAGTGGAATTGCTCCAAATTAGTGTCAATATACTCCTAGCCCTAAAATGAGTATTTCTCCCTTCTGGACTGTCGAGAAATATTGAGTTTTCGACCGTTTTTTAATAAGCCAAAGTTTGGGCTATATATACATTGAAAGTGATATTTCCTTCCAAAATATTACAAAATATTAGCGTATTTAGTTCTAATTAACATATATATAAATGCAGTTGGGAGAAATAGCAGAAATACTGACCGAACTATGCAGTTAGTCGGGAACTCTGAAGCGAAGGTATGTAAAACTAATTCCTTCGGCAAGTTAGTAATCCAGTACAGTAAATAGCGTGATGTATAGAAGAAAGAACTCAGAAGTCGAGAATTGAGTCCAGTTTGAATTTAGCAAGCATGTTTTATGATATTATGATATATATTCAGAATAAATATTAGAAAAGCAATATCAGGTAGTCAGATAATATCCCAAATACAGTATAGCCAGATAGTCAGATGATATCTTAGTTACAGTATAATTAGACAGTCAGATAATATCTCAGATACAGTATAGTTCAGTATGAGAATCAGTATAACACAGAAAATAGTTCAGAATGAGAAATCAGAGTACAAATAGTATTTTCAGTTTAAACATGCTTGCTATATGTGATTATTGTTTGTTGAGACCTATTTGTGTTATGAGGGCACCTTTGAGCATCCTCGCCGCCACTGGGTTGGTAACTGTGTCGACCCACTGTGAGGGTGGGGATACGCCACTCCAAGGAGTGGTATGCCATCCGCAGTAGGACGAAAATGGGATGGAGCATTCCCCATATCAGGCTGATAAGCATAGCAGTTTAGCTTACCCTGTTGTGCGCTTGCGCCCATGGGGCAGAATACAGATACAGATAGAGATTATAGTTTACAGTATAGGAGTCCTTCGTGTTCAGACATAGTTATTTATATCAGAGGCTATAGCCCGAGCTGGAGACCCAGGGGTCCGGTAGAGGTGCTCGTAGTTAGTAGACGAGTGGAGTGATTTATTTTTGGATGGTTTTGACCCAGGTAGGGGTATATAGATTGTTTGTTGGTTGGCACCTTCCGGCTTATGGGGGATGGTATTGGTTCTTGTTTGTTATACATATGTATATATATGTTATTTATTAGTTGATAGACAGCAGATCGCCATGTCGACAGGTATGCTCCTGCCTTAGTCCCAGTGCAGATAAGCTTGTTCCAGATTCCACCAGTCCAGACAGTTTCATATATTTCCTACGGTTTAGAGTTTCTAGTTATGTTGCTTATATTCAGTTATGTTCAACTTGATTTGCATACTCGGTACTAGTGGTACTGACGCCCGTTTGGGGCGCTGCATTACTTGCCTGCAGGTATCTATAAACAAGGAGTCGATCCCTCGTGATCCTAGCCAGCGCAGAGTCATCAGCTGCTGTCATCTAGAGCTTGATATTCAGAGGTTTATATCATTTTCTTTTGTTGTACAATACGGGTAGGTCGAGGCCCTGTCCTGACCATCTTATCAGTATTCCTAGAGGCTTGCAGTCTGTATATATTTCCCTATGGTTAGTTGTGCCGGTCATGTGGGGCCGTGCGTATGTTTAGTTGTTTATGTTGGCCGTGTGAGGCATTATCAAGTCAGTAGTGGTGACCTTGCCGGTCACGTAGCTGTTCAGCATTTGTTATACTGATTTAGACTCAACTAGACAGCATGGTGGCCTTGTCGGCCCGCGTAGGCTCCCTTATATTGACATGATTCTGGTTAGCTGTTGCTATAGTACAGGTGGCTATAGGCCTAGTCGGCCGGAGGCTGTATTTACAGCCGTTATATTGCCCGTTGTTTCCGTGAATCAGAGTTAGATCCAGCTAGGCACCAGATGTGCTTAGGCTCATTAGTCTAGCAGTTCAGGTCCTAATAGGGCACCAGGTGCCAGTCATACCCCCAAGGCGGGGTGTGACAAACTTGGTATCAGAGTAGGTCGTGTCCCAGGGAGTCTGCAAGCCGTGCTAAGTAGAGTCTTTTCTATGGATGTGTTGTGCACCACATACTATAGGCAGGAGGCTGCAAGACATAATAGGATGGTTACTCTTTCTTCATATTCCGTCGTGCCATAGAACAGTATAGTGTAGGGTCGGGTTCTTAAAACTTATCATATTCTTTGTCTACAGATAAAAAATGGCAGACCAACGACACCCTGCCACGGGTAGAAGGTTGGATACCGCAGCAGGAGAAGGCACCAGCAGGATGCCTCAACTTCATTTAGAATCAGCCCTATCTGAGGGCTATATAGAGGCATCATCACAACCTTCTCAGCAGTCCCCATCTCACCAGGAGCCATTCGGAATGACACCGCCTCCGATAGCTCCCATACCTACCCCATTCGACCAGGAGGTTCGCAGTGCAGTTGTTATGTTGGCACAAATGATGGCCACTCAGCGCCTGTCAGTGCCACCTGTAACAGCGAGCCATTAGGTGGATCTGGCAGTTCGAGGGTCAGGGAAGTTTTGGCATTGGGTCCCCCACAGTTCACAGGGTCAGATCAGGCAGAGGACCCCCAGGATTTCCTAGATCAGATGCAAAGAATTTTCCGGGTCATGCATGTGACACCTACAGAATTAGTTGAGTTAGTAGTGTTCCGGTCGTGAGACGTAGCTGTATTATGGTACGAGAGCTGGGAAAGGTCTCGAGGGAGAGATGTTGCCTCTCCGACCTGGTCCAGCTTCTCAGAGGCCTTACTGGACTGTTATTTGCCACGGGAGATCCGGTCGGCCCGGATGGATCAATTTTTGCACTTGGAGCAGGGGACGAGGAGTGTACGAGAATATGCCTTACAGTTTGACTCCTTAGCCCGCTATGCTTCAGCTTTTGTGGACACTATGCCATCCAGAGTCTGCCGGTTTATTATGGGTCTGAACCTAGAATAGATTGAGGCATGCATGACAGCTACATTACGGGAAGATATGGACATTTCTCGGGTGCAGGCCTTTGCCCAGATTAATGAGGGCCTTAGACAACGGCAATAGGATAGTAGACAGATAAATCAGGAGCAGTGCCGCAGGGATAGATCAGACGATATACAGAGGGAGATTCAGAGAGGACCCAGGCCCCGGTTGTCAGACAGGCCCCCTAGACCCCCCACCTCCACCACAACTACAGAGGGGTAGATTTATTCATCGAGGGCAGTTCTCGAACGGTGGATTCACCTCAGCAGAGGAGGGTAGAGCAGAGCAGATATACACCCCCACCCTGCCCTATTTGCAGCCGACCTCACATCGGAGTTTGTAGATATGGCTCCTCAGGATGTTATATATGCGGGCAGGAGGGGCACTTGATGAGGTATTGTCCGTCTAGGGAGCAAGGTAGCCGAGATAGCGAGGACAGGGGATCCGCAGGGCCACGAGCTCCATCAACCTCAGTAGGGCGTAGGCCCTCAGGTTCAGCAGGTAGAGGCCGAGGTAGATCAGGAGCCTCTAGTTCAGGTACAGGCTCAAGCCATACCTATGCATTACCATTGAGACAAGACTCAGAGGCGTCTCCAGATGTGGTAACAGGTATGATGATTATTTGCTCATGCCCTGCTTATGTATTGATTGATCCAGGGTCCACTTTGTCCTATGTTACCCCATTTGTGGCTCAAAAGTTTAGTGTTGCATCAGAATTGTTACAACAACCCTTCTCAGTATCTACACCTGTCGATGACTCCATTATAGCTAGTAGAATTTATCGAGGGTGTACAGTAGAGGTTGCTGATCGTCAGACTAAAGTAGATCTGGTAGAACTAGAGATGATTGATTTTGATGCCATTATGGGTATGGATTGGTTGGTGCCATGCTATGCTAACATAGAATGTTGGACCAAGACGGTCCGATTCCACTTTCCAGGGGAGGCAGTGCGAGAGTGGAAGGGAAGCACAGCTACGCCAAAAGGTAAGTTTATTTCTTACCTTCAGGCGAGGAAATTGATAGCGAAGGGATGTATTTACCACCTAGTCAGGGTTCAGGATGTTCGAGTAGAGTCTTCGACACTCTAGTCTGTTCCAGTGGTGAATAAATTCCCTGATGTATTTCCAGACGAGCTACCTGGTATTCCCCCAGAAAGGGAAATAGATTTTGCAATCGACTTGCTACTAGGCACTCAACCTATATCAATTCCTCCGTATCGTATGGCTCCTGTTGAACTCAGAGAATTAAAGGAGCAGCTGAAGGACCTGCTAGATAAGGGTTTTATCAGGCCGAGTACTTCACCGTGGGGTGCGCCATTTCTATTTGTGAGAAAGAAGGATGGCTCGCTCCGCATGTGTATAGATTACCGGCAACTGAATAACGTTACAGTAAAGAATAAGTATCCGCTTCCCAGAATAGATGATTTGTTTGATAAGCTACAAGGGGCCAGATATTTCTCCAAGATTGACTTACGGTCCGGATATCATCAGGTTTGAGTTCGTGAAAGAGACATTCCTAAAATGGCCTTCAAGACCCGATATGGCCACTTTGAATTTTTAGTTATGTCCTTAGGGTTGACGAACGCCCCAGCAGTATTTATGGACCTGATGAACATCACCTTCAAACCATACCTGGACCTGTTCATGATAGTATTTATTGATGATATTCTGGTGTATTCTCGCTCAGAGGCAGACCACCAGGCCCATTTACGGACAGTGCTCCAGATTCTCAGGGACCGTCAGTTGTATGCTAAATTCTCCAAATGTGAATTCTGGCTGAACTCAGTAGCTTTTTTGGGGCATATTGTGTCGGATGCTGGTATACAGGTTGACACGCAGAAAATAGAAGCAGTCAAAACATGGCCTAGACCTACCACTCTGACCGAAGTCCGCAGTTTTCTGGGATTAGCGGGATATTACAAAAGATTTGTTGAGGGATTCTCCACTATAGCGGCACCTTTGACTAAGCTGACGCAGAAAGCAGTAAAGTTTCAGTGGACGGAGGCATGTGAGCAGAGTGTCCAAGAATTAAAGGACAAATTAACCTCCGCTCCAGTGTTAGCACTACCGGAAGGTATAGAGGGTTATTAGTGTATTGTGATGCATCAGGTATTGGGTTGGGTTGTATGTTGATGCAGCATGGTAAAGTGATTGCGTATGCTTCCAGACAACTGAGGAAACACGAAAAGAATTACCCTACCCATGACCTGGAGTTAGCCGCAGTGATCCATTCCTTAAAGATATGGAGACATTACTTGTATGGCGTCCATGTGGATATTTTCACAGATCATAAGAGCCTACAGTATATCTTCACTCAGAGGGAGTCGAATTTGCGACAGCGTCGCTGGTTGGAGTTATTAAAAGATTATGACATGGACATTCTGTATCATCCGGAAAAAGCCAATGTAGTAGCAGATGCTCTCATCCGTAAATCAAAGGGAAGTTTGGCGTATTTGCAGCCCGAGCAACGGGAGTTGGTCAAAGAAATACATCAATTAGCCAGCCTAGTTGTTCGTGTAGCAGAAACAGAGGACAACAGAGCGGTAATTCAGAACACCGTTGTGTCGTCATTAGTTGTGGAGGTAAAAGAACGACAGTATGAAGATCCTGACCTGGTCCAGCTTAACAACAGAATTCAGCAAGAAAAAGCGCCAGATTTTTAGATAACTGAGGATGAAGTGCTGCGATGTAAGGGCCGCCTCTGTGTTCCAGACGTTTCAGGGCTCCGCCAGCAGATTATGAATGAGGTACATTGCGCCCGCTATTCTCTCCACCCAGGCGCGATGAAACTGTACCACAATATCAAGGAAATCTACTGGTGGCCAAGTATGAAGAGGGAAATAGCAGAATTTGTAGCCCAATGTCCTAACTGCCGATAGGTTAGGACAGGTAAAAGCGGAACACCAAAAACCAGGCGGATTAACTCAGGACATAGCTGTGCCTCTCTAGAAATGAGAAGCAGTGAACATTGACTTTGTAGCAGGATTACCCCGTACAAGACATAGACATGATTCCATTTGGGTAATAGTTGACAGACTGACGAAATCAGCAAATTTCCTGCCAGTGAAAGCTACTTTCTCTGCCGAAGATTACGTCGAATTGTATATCAGAGAAATAGTTAGATTACACGGTGTTCCAGTATCTATTATCTCTGACAGAGGAGCACAATTTACAGCTAGATTTTGGCAGTCATTTCAGAGAGGTTTGGGAACGCAGATTAATTTGAGCACAGCATTCCACCCTCAGACAGATGGATAGGCTGAACGCACTATTCAGACGTTCGAGGACATGCTACGGGCGTGTGTTCTAGATTTTGGGGGTAGCTGGGATGAGCATTTGCCACTGATTGAGTTTGCCTATAATAATAGTTATCGCTCAGCCATCCAGATGGTGCCCTTTGAGGCACTGTATGGGCGAAAATGTAGGTTGCCTGTTGGCTGGTTTGAAGTGGGAGAGTCAGCGCTGATTGGGCCAGATATTATTCATCAGTCAGAGGAGAAGGTAAAGCTTGTCAGAGAACGCTTACTGACTGCACAGAGCCGCCAGAAATCGTATGCTGATGTGCAGCGCAGAGACCTGGAATTTGATGTGAATGACTGGGTATTTCTGAAAGTATCTCCAATGAAAGGGGTGATGAGATTCGGCAAGAAAGGTAAGCTCAGTCCGAGATTCGTTGGGCCTTATCAAATTTGACGGAGAGTAGGCCGAGTGGAATACGAATTGAACTTGCCTCCAGAATTAGAGTCTGTTCATCCAATGTTCCATGTATCTATGCTAAGGAAGTGCATAGGAGACCCTCACAGAGTTGTTCCAGTCCAGGATGTCCAGGTTACGGAAGAGCTGGCCTATGAAGAGATTACAGTAGCTATCTTAGACAGACAGATTCGTAGATTGAGAACCAAAGATATTGCTTCTGTCAAGGTGCTGTGGCGTAATAGGAACCGAGAAGAGATGACCTGGGAAGTAGAGGAAGATATGAAAATCAGATATCCTCTCTTGTTTCAAGCCTAGTCAGTCAAGAGGTATGTTAGTATTATTATTCTATATAGTGCCCTATAGTATATGTTTAAATGAGATAGTTGACTTTAGTCTTTTATGAGATGGATACTATAGTATTATGTGGAGTACCTGTATTGGACTTTTCTGCATATCAAGTTTTTAAGATAGGTCATATTATAGGGGAGACTCTGCCAAAATTTTTCTAAAAATAAGTTGAGTAAGTCGAGAAATCCTATAAATAGAAGTTTACATTCGAGGAGGAATGTTCTTAAGGGGGGAGAATGTTACATCCCGTAAATTCTTGACATGTAGATGGCCTATTAGCATGTTGGTTAAGAGTTTTTGAATGACATACATGCTAGGAAAAGGCCTGGGGAAAGATCGGATAAGTGACGCATCGAACCATCGCAAGAGAAGGCTGGCAGACCTCCTCCGCGATGGACAGAGTGTCACGGAGGCTCACCTCCGTGATACACAGCATATCATGGAGGCTAGGCTACGCGATACACAGCGTGTCACGGAGGTGAGGTGCAACCCCAAGTATAAAAGCCTCCAACTTCGATTTTTATCTTCATTTCATCATATAATTTCCAGAGAACACGAAGTAAAACAGGGAGAACAAGGATTTCTTATAATATTCATCCGATTACGCCGTCAAACGTGGTTCAAACTCAAATTAACTCCAGATACCGAGGTATTAAGCAGTAAGGAGCATTCCTACGAATTTAGTTTCGTGAAATTTGGCCGGTGAATCATCGTGCTACCGAGCTAAGGTAAGTGGAATTGCTCCAAATTAGTGTCAATATACTCCTAGCCCTAAAGTGAGTATTTCTCCCTTCTGGACTGCTGAGAAATAGCGAGTTTTCGACCTTTTTCTGATAAGCCAAAGTTTGGGCTATATATACATTGAAAGTGATATTTTCTTCCAAAGTATTAGCGTATTTAGTTCTACTTAACATATATATGAATGCAGTTGGGAGAAATAGCAGAAATACTGACTGAACTACGCAGTTAGTCGGGAACTCTGAAGCGAACGTATGTAAAACTAATTCTTTCGGCAAGTTAGTAATCCAGTACAGTAAATAGCGTGATGTATAGAAGAAAGAACTCAGAAGTCGAGAATTGAGTCCAGTTTGAATTTAGCAAGCATGTTTTATGATATTATGATATATATTCAGAATAAAGGTTAGTAAAGTAATATCAGGTAGTCAGATAATATCCCAGATATAGTATAGCCAGATAGTCAAATGATATCTCAATTACAGTATAATCAAACAGTCAGATAATATCTCACATACAGTATAATTCAGTATGAGAATCAGTATAACATAGAAAAGAGTTCAGAATGAGAAATCAAAGTACAAATAGTATATTCAGTTTGAACATGCTTGCTATATGTGATTATTGTTTGTTGAGACCTGTTTGTGTTATGAGGACACCCTTTGAGCGTCCTCGCTGCCCTTGGGTTGGTAACTGTGTCGACCCACCGTGAGGGTGGGGATACGCCACTCCAAGGAGTGGTATGCCGTCCGCAGTAGGACGAAGATGGGATGGAGCATTCCCCATATCAGGCTGATCAGCATAGCAGTATAGCTTACCTTGTTATGCGCTTGCGCCTGATCTTGGGTAGATTTATATGCCCAAGTGATACTCAAACGTATTATTTTCACCTTATGTGTGTGCAATATGTATATATTCTCATGTAATTGGTAATAAAATGTGAATTTATACTAACCAACGTGATTAGCATTTGTTTTGCAAGAAAATATGATTATATCGGAGTTGGACTTGGATACGAGCGTGGAAACGACATTGGAATGCACAAATTATAGGGGCTCCGCGATGGAGCCGTGCCACGCTACCATCGCGGAGGCACACTGCCTGGAGAGGAAATTAAATGGCAAATTCCAGTGAGGCCTCGCGACAGCTCCGTGGCATGGAGATAGGCCTCTGCGTTGGCCTCCGTGCCACGTTGAGGCTATTTTACCGGACCCTAGATTTCCAGTGAAGGTCCGCGTCCACGCCGTGTCACGGAGGCAGTGCTCCGCGTTGACCTCCGTGACACGTTGCTTGTTATTCCGGGAAAATTTCCCTCTAGTATAAATAGCACACTTAGGTTTATTTTAATTAGTTCAGACTTGGTGGAGCAAGGACGTGGGTTAGCAGCAGTTGAGGGACAAAAAAGCTAAGGGATTTCTTCTCTTCGTTTCTTCTTTCAATCAATTGTATGTATGATTTACACTTGTTTTAGGATGATCAATCCACAAATGAGTGGCTAATTCTCTTCCTTGCTAAGGTTTTGAACATGTGCAGTGAATTTTGATTGTAAATGATATGGTTATCTTCTTCTTCTTTCATGTTGTTCTATTAATTCTTGTTCTTACTGCATTAGTGCTTGGCCGACATTAATGTACAACTAAAAAGTCCAATTTCACTCGAGAGAGCAAAAAATTGGAAAGTTGTGAATTAATAGGGTATTGTTCTTAACTTGATTTGGGAAAATTGGGTTTTGATGTGCTTTCCTGATAGAAATATACTTGAAAGCCGTATTAGTCAATTTAGGAACCGGAATTGTATTGCTAGGTCATAAATTGCATTTGATCACAGAAATGTAGACGAATGGTTTATGATTCTTAAGTGAAATTAAATACGAGAGTTTTAATTTCTAGGCTACTGTTCTTGGCTAGCAACATGAAGAAGAGATTAACCAAATTATTATTATAATCGAATTCATTACTTGTTCTTAACCTTGGCATGCTCATATCCATAGTTTAAATTCACAGTAAATAATTGTTAATAGTTTTAGTATATATTTTATAAACAAAAACTCATTTAAGTGTTGGTTACGTTGTTGTTAGCATAATTAGAAGTAAGATAAGAATATAGTATACTTAGGCAAATTTTACATATCCTGAGCCTCCTTGGATCTATACTTGGCTTACTTAGCCACTTTATTACTTGTTTGACCATGTGCACTTGCGTGTCGGTTTATAATATATAATACCAACCGAAATAGCCGAACAAGTTTTTGGCGCCGTTGCCGGGGAGGCTAGGCAATTGGTGAAATTGTGTTAAGTGTAAATTTACTATATTTTTATTTTATTTTCTTAATTGTTGACAACTTGGTGTTAGTATTTGTTTTAATTCTTTGTTCATTTTAATTTTTCTCTCTTTTGGATACCCTCATTGACATGACATCTTGGAATATAAATGGTGGATACGCATATTTCGGAGAATACTTGCATGAATTGCGGAGGACCCCACTCGTGGCAAAACTGTAACACGTGCAATATATGTGGGTGTCAATATGGCCATTGGGGTGATTGTCCAAAGGCATATTCCCCTTCCCCAAGCCCCCGCTATGATCATTCTGTTGTTTTTACTGAATATAGGCATGTTGAAAATAAGGACTTGGGACGCCAAGTTCAAATAGAGGACATGATGAAACAACTCCTGGAGCAATCAGAAGCAATGAAGGAGTCGGTGGCAGAATTGATAATTCAGCAAAAGGAGAATGCCGAGGCTGTAAGCAGGATGAGCATCAAACTCACGGAGATGTGTGCTGAGGCTGAAGCTTGTGATAATTCGCAGGTGACAGTTTTAGCCGATATTCAAGAGGAACTACAAGAGGAATACAAGGGTGAAATTTTGGATGAAGCCTAACAATTAGAATCACTTGAGTGTCCCCGTGATCGACTCATACCTATAGAAAATCCATTCATGGAAGAAGAGAAAGAATATCTCCCATTTGACCTTAATGGAGAAATAGATGTCGATGTTGAAAAGGTGTACACAAGTAAGGAAGTAAAGCACAATGCAATTTCAGAGTTGAGGTTGATTGGACCACACTCGAAGCATTTATCGACATTAAATTTGGTTGACAACATAGAAATAGAGTCTTCCAAGTTTATAGAGAAATGTCTAGAGGAGGACCAAGCACCATATATTTTGAAATTTGCCAACGCGAAGAGACAAAATGACTTCGCTTACTTGAGGGCCAATAAAGTAAAAAGGCAACACCTACTGTTTGGTCCTTACAATTTTTCACCACCACCCCTGGAGCATAAGAGGACATTAGAGAAGAAATTAGGGGTGAAATTCATATCCTCAAGGCGGAGGAAAAAGCGGTGAAACTTGGTACGTCGAGCCGCGAGGGTAAACCAGGCGCTGCACGGGAGGCAACCCGTGAAAAATATTTTCTTTCTTTCTTTTTTTTTTAGTGTAAATAATTTTTATTTTTATTTTTCTTTTCCTGATTTGGTATATATTTTTGTTTTAGTTAATATTTTTCATTTTAGTTAGGGAAATCTATTAATCTAACCAATTTCGTTTAGTGAAGTGATTTTCAGGTCAAACGGAGAAAAATATGCATGGAAGCGGGAAAAATAAGGCCCTTGAAAAAATAATTTTATTGAAGAAACAGTGCACTGGGGCATTGGCTCCGTGTCACGGAGGGAGGGCTCCGCGTTACCCTCCGTGACACGTTGAAGGCAAAATCCGGATTTTTAAAATTTCCAGAGAGCCATCGCGTTGGCTCCGTGTCACGGAGGAGGGGCTCCGTGTTACTCTCCGTGACACGTTGCCTTATATTTGGTGCCGGGTCACACCGGGTTGCCGGGTGACCCGCGTGTTTTTCTTTAAATTAACCCCGATTTTGCCCAATTTTTCCCCATTTCTTCTACTCTCCGCGACCAAAACACACAAATCCCCCTCCCCAACCAACGTGCCACGCTATTAGGCAAGGAATACGTCAAGTTTCTTCGGTTCTTCAACTCAAAGGTACGTTTTCCTCGTTTCTCTCAAATTTTTGGCGATTTTAGTCGAATTTGGGCATGGGAGGTGAGATATATCACCCTAAGTAGCAATTTAACATGATGTTGAGTCATTTGTGATGGATATATGTTCGGATTGTTCTAATTAGCATTTGAACTTATCGATTACGTAAATAATTCGAATTTGATTGTAGAATTGTATTCTAGGGCATGGGTTGTTGAATTTGACTTGGGTGACTTGATAATTCGATAAATTAGATGTCGGGGTGTGTTTGTAAATTGAGATAAGTCGTTGTAAATATTGTATGAATGTTAAAAGACGACGAATTCTCGAATTTTTGGGAAAGTGCGAAAATTGTGTAACTTGGTTTGATTATTTGGATTCGTTTGTATATAGAATGTTTTTGTCGTTGTTTTTAGTTTTTGTTTTTATTGCTTGTGCGATGGTTGAATTGCTAGAGATAGTAGGATTGGGATTAGCTGTATGAAGTCTGAGTAGTACGCTAACCGTTATGCTGTCGAAATATTTTGTGAACGCACTAAGCATAAATTGGATAGTTGTTGTCTTTGGTGTAAGTAGAGTTATCGTTGCCGTAGTTTTGTAAAAGTAGCTAAGGCCTAAGTGTGGGGTAAACGTTGTGTAACCCGACCTTAGCCGAAGTTAACATGCTTATAGCTTAACTTTGTGCTTGTTTGTATATATTGACAGGTACAATAGCGAGTAGGCAAGATAAGGGCAAGGGTGCTTCTACCTCAGGCACCGACAGAAAAAGAATGAGACTGGGCACCACAGTCCCAGCTGCACCAGCTGTTCCGCGCGGCCAACGCCACCAATACAGAACAAGGTGGGTAACCGAGGAAGGAAAGAAATGGTATGCTAAGCATAAGGAGAGCAAGTACTTCCCGGAGGAACATATTGCACGGGAACCACTAGCACAGGAGTTCCCCCGTATTGTGCAAAGGATTGAAGCAGCTGGGCTCAGCTTTATCTTTGAGGAGCCCAAAGAGTGCAACCTTCATTTGGTCCGAGAGTTCTACGCAAATTGGAATCCGGCCATCAGAAGCCACACAATAAAAATCGGAGGGCAGATTGTCACTTTGGAATCCCAGCAATTTAATGCCATCGTTGGAGCGCGGGACACAGACGCCCACGTTCTCCGCCAGCTAAACATCACCCCACCGTACGCCGACATCAAACGTACGTTGTGTGGGGCTCGATCCACGGCCCGATGGAGTAGACATAAGGAGAGGGGTTACCACCAGACTCTGCCTTATTCGCAGATGAACAAGGAGGCCAGAATATGGCTGAAAATTGTATGTTCGTGCTTGATCCCGGGAGTTCATATGACGGATGTGACCCGGGACCGTGTCTACTTGGTGTATGCCCTTATGAAAGGGCTTGAGATTAATGTTGGGGCGGTAATTATATCCGCCATGAAGAGAGCCAGACTACACCAGGGCCACAGATACGGGTTTGGCGGACTCATCACCACCTTCCTCCGAGGCCTCGATGTCGAGGAAGAAGCCTTGGATTACATTCCGCAGTTGGAGCGGAGGGCCCTGGATGTGATAAAAACTAAGGCCCCCGACACCACACACGGGCCAGTGCTGACTTTGGGCGAGCGACATGCTCAGGACGATCAGTACATGGCACGTATGTTCGGCATGCAGATGCTTCAGCTACGGATTGGTGGGAGACCAGCCACCGAGGAAGAATTATGGCAGCTGGAGCTGGATTACCCATTTGGCGAGAATGCCAGAGCCTTATGCCGGGTGGGACCAGCCTTTGTTGAGCCGACTGATGACGATGTTCCTACTGACGAGGAGACACGTCGGGAGGACTCCGATGACGACGATGGAGCTGACTCAGACATGGGTGACGAGGCAGCAGCACCGGATGAAGAAGTCGAATATTTCGACTGAGCAGGGAGTTCCACCACCCAAAATTTTGTGCTTTGTATTTTTGTGAACACTGGGGACAGTGTTCGATTTAAGTGTGGGGTGGGGAGTAGCTAGGTGCTGGGACTTGGGCTCTAATCTACTGTATGCTTTTCCTTGGTTTGTATGTATGTTTGTGCTTTCCCTGTTATGAACTGATTTGTGTTGTATTTGTATATATTTGTTTGTGTTGTTAATGATGTGTGATATGAAAAGTTATGGTTGCCAGTGTAAATATTTTGTAAATATTATTTTTTTTTCTGTCTATCGAAATGATCGATATTTTTCAAATGTTTTTCGAGAATATTTTGCACTTATCAAAATCTTTTGTAAATATTTTTCTATCGAAATGATCGATGTGTTGCAAAATTTTTCGGTTTTTATTTTTTTTGGGTTTCTTGGAGTTTGTTTTCGGTTCTTTTACCGAGAATAGTCCCATTGAACCGATGTCATAGTTAGTGACCGTTCCCTATGATGGATGGATGACGACCGTCTTAAGGGAAATGTAGTCGGTAGGAGTTGGATTTTAATTTGTTTTTAATTTTTCTTTGGTGGATTGCATCAATGAACTGTAGTTGCTTTATGGTTGCAAAAATTTCGTTGCGTGTGTAACTGATGTTCAAAATGTGAAAGTGATTCGTTCGAAAGCATGCAATTTGGTAAATATGTTGAGTACCTAGGCTATAGAATTTGATTCAGTATGATTGAGGCTTAATTTTGAATTCATGTGATTGGCTAATTAGAGAGTCTGTGAATGCATCTTGATTCGAGCATGTGCATGAAGTGTGAAGTGAGGTATTGTTATTCCATGCCATTGTGAATTGTCTAGAACTTGCCTGGTGTGTATACAAAACGAAATGAAGGAGGTGTAGTGTTGGAAAGGATGTAGGCATTTCTTTGTTTTAACCGATAGTTTCCATTTTTTTCTTGTCATACTCCACCTTTTTATGTGATTGTATACCCTAGTCAGCCCTTTGAGCCTTTAGCCGTTTCTTTCTTTCTTTTGTACAAAATTGTATAAACTAAGATTTATTCCTTCTTTTCATTAGCTGTAAAAGTCAATACAAAACTCTTAAGCGCTTACGAAGAAAAGAGAATTTTTCCCAAAGTGTCAAAGAGTGAGAAGAGTGAAAAGAAAAAGAAAAGCAGAGTGAGGAAAGAAAAGATGAGGTTGAAGAGGCACTTGTTATAATGAAATGATGAGGAGGGTACATGAAAACCCTTTGTTTGGTGTCAAGTGTGTTTGATGAAATGGGCTGTACGAAAGTAAACCAGCATGAATGAGAGGAAAAGAGAAAAAAAAAGAAGAAAAGTTATCCATGAGTCGATGGGAATGTGTTGAAAAGGCGCTTAAGGATGCTAGCGACTATTATTGGCTAATCCAATATATATACTAGATCCATAGCCCCGTTACAACCCATTAAAGTCCTACTTGATCCTACATTGCATTTCTTTATATTAGTGGAGTAATACACTAAGGGCAAGCCTATGGGTCACGACATGATGCATGTGAATTCTTTTGGGAGAGAGAGTGAAATTAATTTTTATATGCCCCTACTTGCATGTTTGTGTGTTGCATGAACAAAAAGGGGAAGATTCTCTTGAGTTGTAAGGCCACATGCTTGATGAAAGATTGATTTTCGTGTCGGATTTCTTGATTAGCTGATTTGCATGAGTTTGCCGATATCAAGAATCAATTCTTAAAGTCTAGGAAGTCTTGATGTATTAAAGGTCGTTGTATTGTAAGACCAAGCATGTTTTCGTGATGATTTGCAAAAATTGAATAATCGGTATGACCGTAGCGTAAATGGTCGCACCATAGTGATGAAGGTTGGGATGTAATTTGCATGAGTTGTGTATGTGTTGTTCGAGGACGAACAAGGATTTAAGTGTGGGTAATTGATCTTGGGCAGATTTATATGCCCAAGTGATACTCAAACATATTATTTTCGCCTTGTTTGTGTGCAATATGTATATATTCTCATGTAATTGGTAATAAAATGTGAATATATACTAACCGACATGATTAGCAATTGTTTTGCAGGAAAATATGATTATATCAGAGTTGGACTTGGATACGAGCGTGGAAAAGACATTGGAATGCACAAATTATAGGGGCTCCGCGATGGAGCCGTGCCACGCTACCATCACGGAGGCACACTTCCTGGAGAGGAAATTAAATGGCAAATTTCAGTGAGGCCTCGCGATAGCTCCGTGGCACGGAGATAGGCCTCCGCGTTGGCCTCCGTGCCACGTTGAGGCTGTTTTACCGGACCCTGGATTTCCAGTGAAGGTCCGCATCCACGCCGTGTCACGGAGGCAGTGCTCTGCGTTGACCTCCGTGACACGTTGCTTGTTATTCGCGGAAAAATTTCCCTCGAGTATAAATAGCACACTTAGGTTTATTTTAATTAGTTCAGACTTGGTGGAGCAAGGACGTGGGTTAGCAGCAGTTGAGGGACGAAAAAGCTAAGGGATTTCTTCTCTTCCTTTCTTCTTTCAATCAATTGTATGTATGATTTACACTTGTTTTAGGATGATCAATCCACAAATGAGTGGCTAATTCTCTTCCTTGCTAAGGTTTTGAACATGTGTAGTGAATTTTGATTGTAAATGATATGGTTATCTTCTTCTTCTTTCATGTTGTTCTATTAATTCTTGTTCTTACTGCATTAGTTCTTGGCCGACATTAATGTACATCTAAAAAGTCCAATTTCACTCGAGAGAGCAAGACATTGGAAAGTTGTGAAATAATAGGGTATTGTTCTTAACTTGATTTGGGAAAATTGGGTTTTGATGTGCTTTCCTGATAGAAATATACTTGAAAGCCGTATTAGTCAATTTAGGAACCGGAATTGTACTGCTAGTTCGTAAATTGCATTTGATCACAGAAATGTAGACGAATAGTTTATGATTCTTAAGTGAAAGTAAATACGAGAGTTTTAATTTCTAGGCTACTGTTCTTGGCTAGCAACATGAAGAAGAGATTAACCGAATTATTATTATAATCGAATTCATTACTTGTTCTTAACCTTGGCATGCTCATATCCATAGTTTAAATTCACAGTAAATAATTGTTAATAGTTTTAGTATATATTTTATAAACAAAAACTCATTTAACTGTTGGTTACGTTGTTGTTAGTATAATTAGAAGTAAGATAAGAATATAGTATACTTAGGCAAATTTTACATATCCTGAGCCTCCTTGGATCGATACTTGGCTTACTTAGCCACTTTATTACTTGTTTGACCACGTGCACTTGCGTGTCGGTTTATAATATATAATACCAACCGAAATAGCCGAACAGTACCCATGGGGCAGAATACAGATACAGATACAGATTACAGTTTACAGTACAGGTGTCCTTCGGGCTTAGACATAGTTATTTATATCAGAGGCCATAGCCCGAGCTGGAGACCCAGGGGGCCGGTAGAGGTGCTCGTAGTTAGTAGACGAGTGGAGTGATTTATTTTTGGATGGTTTTGACCCGGGTAGGGGTATATAGATTGTTTGTTAGTTTGCACCTTCCGGCTTATGGGGGCTGGTATTGGTTCTTGTTTGTTATATATATGTATATATATGTTATTTATTAGTTGATAGACAGCAGATCGCCATGTCGACAGGTATGCTCCTGCCTTACTCCCAGTACAAATAAGCTTGTTCCATATTCCACCAGTCCAGACAGTTTCATATATTTCCTACGGTTTAGAGTTTCTAGTTATGTTGCTTATATTCAGTTATGTTCAACTTGATTTGCATACTCGGTACTAGTGGTACTGACGCCCGTTTGGGGCGCTGCATTACTTGCCTGCAGGTATCTATAAACAAGGAGTCGATCCCTCGTGATCCTAGCCAGCGCAGAGTCATCAGCTGCTGTCATCTAGAGCTTGATATTCAGAGGTTTATATCATTTTCTTTTGTTGTACAATACGGGTAGGTCGGGGCCCTGTGCCGACCATCTTATCAGTATTCCTAGAGGCTTACAGTCTGTATATATTTCCATGTGGTTAGTTGTGCCGGTCGTGTGGGCCCGTGCGTATGTTTAGTTGTTTATGTTGGCCGTGTGAGGCCTTATCCAGTCAGTAGTGGTGACCTTGCCGGTCACGTAGCTGTTCAGCATTTGTTATACTGATTTAGACTCAACTAGATAGCATGGTAGCCTTGTCGGCCCGTATAGGCTCCCTTATATTGACATGATTCTAGCTAGCTGTTGTTATAGTACAGGTGGCTATAGGCCTAGTCGGTCAGAGGCTGTATTTACAGCTGTTATATAGCCCGTTGTTTCCGTGAATCAGAGTTAGAGCCGGCCAGGCACCAGATGTGCTTAGGCTCAGTAGTCTAGCAGTTCAGGTCCTAATAGGGTACCAGGTGCCAGTCATTACCCCCCAAGGCGGGGCGTGACACTATTAGAGTAGCTTCACCAACTTCAAACCACCCAATATGAGATCTACATCTTCTACCATACAATACTTCAAACGGGGCCATCTGAATACTGGAGTGGTAGCTGTTGTTGTACGCAAACTCGATGAGAGGTAGGTGATCATCCCAACTGCCCTTGAAATTGATAACACACGCTCTCAGCATATCTTCTAAAGTCTGTATAGTCTGCTCATCTTGTCCATCTGTCTGCAGGTGAAAAGCTGTGCTGAGCTTGACCTGGGTACCGAGTCCCTTCTGAAAAGATTTCCAGAAATGAGAGATGAACTGGGTACCTCTATCTGAAATGATGGATAAGGGAACCCCATGAAATCTGACCAACTCCTGGATATAAAGCCTAGCATAATTATCAACCGAGTATGTAGTTTTAATTGGGAGGAAGTGTCCAATCTTAGTCATCTGGTCTACTATCACCCAGATTGAGTCATGCTGCCGACGAGTCTGAGCTAGACCTGTAATAAAATCCATATTTACTTCTTCCCACTACCATGTAGGTATTCTAATATCCTGAGTCATACCTCCCAGTCTCTGATGTTCTACTTTGACTTGCTGGCAGTTCGGGCACTTAGCTACAAATTCTACAATGTCTCTCTTCATGCCGTCACCAATAAATATCCCGTAAATCACAGTACATCTTAGTAGCACCTAGGTGGATGGAATATCTTGAACTGTGTGCTTCATCCAGTATCTGCTATCTCAACTTACCCACATCCGGTACGCACAATCTACCCTAGTAACGGAGTACACCATCTCCCCCTTGGGAGAAAGCCTCCACTTCTTTTCTGAGAACCGCCTCTTTCAGTTTAAGTAGTATGCAATCTTCATCCTTCCTTGACTTAACTTCAACTACCAATGAGGAATCTAATCCACTCTACACAACTACTCCGCCCTGAGCTGTATCAACCAACTATACTCCCAACCGAGCTAACCTGTGGATATCCTTTGCCAGTTTCTTTTTTTCCCTCTTCAACATGAGCCACGCTCCCCATAGACACTCTTCTTAGGGCATCAACCACCACATTGGCTTTGCCCGAGTGATTCAGCATGCTCATGTCATAGTCCTTTAGTAGCTCCAACCACCTTCTCTGAAGAAGATTTAGATCTTTCCAACTGAACACATACTTAAGGCTCTTGTGATCGGTGAAAACATCCACGTAAGCCCCGTACAGGTAGTGCCTCCATATTTTCAATGCAAACACCACTGCTACCAACTCTAGGTCATGAGTCGGATTGTTCTTTTTATGAACCTTAAGTTGTCTGGAGGCGTAAGCTATCACCTTACCCCCTCTGCATCAAAACGCAACCAAATCCAACTCTAGAAGCGTCGCAGTACACTACAAATCCATCTGTTCCTTCTGGTAAGGTCAAAACTGGAGCGGTGGTGAGTTGAGTTTTTAACTCCTAGAAACTCTTCTCACACGCATCTGATCACTGAAATTTCACCTTTTTCTGAGTCAACCTAGTCAGAGGAGATGCAATAGAGGAAAAACCTTCCACAAAATGTTGGTAATAACCGGCTAGACCTAAGAAACTTCTGATTTTGGTTGGGGAGGTAGGTCTAGGCCAGTCTTTCACCACTGCTATCTTTTGAGGATCCACTTGAATACCCTCACCCGAGACCACGTGACTAAGGAAAGTCATAGACATCAACCAGAATTCGTATTTGCTGAATTTTATGAACAACTGGCGGTCTCTAAGCATCTGAATCATTGTCCTCAGGTGATTAGGATGTTCTTCCTTATTTCTGGAGTATACCAGAATGTGATTGATAAATACAATGACAAACATATCTAGATACTGCTTGAAGACTCTATTCATCATGTCTACGAAAGCTGCAGGAGCATTTGTGAGTCCAAAAGACATAACCATGAAGTCGTAGTAACCATACTGAGTTTTGAAGGCTATTTTCGGTATGTCACACTTTCTGACTCTTAATTGATGATACCCCAACTTGAGATCTATAATGGAGAAATAATTAGCTCCCTGAAGCTGATCGAACAAGTTGTCAATCTTGGGTAGGGGATACCTATTCTTGATTGTGACCTTATTTAACTGATGGTAATCGATGCACATTCTGAGAGTACCATCTTTCTTTCGCATGAATAGTACTGGAGCACCCCTAAGGAGAGATGTTGGGTCTGATGAAACCTTTATCAAGAAGGTCTTTTAGCTATTCCTTCAACTCTTTAAGCTTAGATGGAGTCATCATATAAGGAGGGATGGAGATGGGCTGAGTTTCTAGAAGAAGGTCTATGCCGAAGCCTATTTCTTGCTCAAGAGGGACTCTGGGAAGATCTTCGGGAAACACATCAGGGACCTCGCTGATAACTGGGACTACTGGATAGTTGGGGTCTTAGAGCTGGAATCTTTGACTCGAACTAGATGATAAATACACCCTTTGGAAATAAGCTTTCTGGCCTTAAGGTAGGAAATAAACTGACCCTTAGGCGTTGAAGTACTGTCCGTCCACTCTAAAGCTGGCTCATAAGGGAATTGAAACCTGACGAAATTTTGCAGTCGACTGAGGCATAACTAGAGTGTGACCAATCTATGCCAAGAATGAGGTCAAAGTCAACCATGTCTAACTCAAAAAGATTAGCTAGAATGACCTTATTGAAGATTGAGACTGGGCAGTTCCTATACACCCACCTGGCTCTAACTAACTCCCCAATTGGGGTGGAGACTCAGAATGGTTCTAAGAGGACCTTTCAATAGATATTGAACTAAACTTCTACATAGGTAGCCACGAACGAAAGTGTGGTTCCTGGATATAGTAGGGCATACACATCTAGATGAAAAAGGCGTAACATACCCATAACCACGTTACGTGAGCTCTCCTGATCCTGACGAGAGGACAAAACATAATCATGGTTTTGGTGTTAGCTACCATCTGTACCTAAAATGTTGGCCTGCTAAGCTGGTCAGCCTGCTAGAGCTACTGAAGCAGTGGATTGTGTTCTCCCCCGTCCTGCTGACGGGCATTTTTTGAGCCGATGACCAAGCTGGCCACAACCAAAACAACCCTCTAGACCATAAAGGCATTCTCCTGGATGGTTCTTGCCATACTTAAGGTAAGTTGAGTAGCTGTAGTAGTTGCTGGCGCTTTGACTCTGGGATTGTGAGCCAGATACTCCACCCCTCCAATCCTTGTGGGATCAAAAAGTAGGGGCACTGGATGAAGTGGGTGATGGAACCCTCTGCTGCTGCTGCTACTGTTGTTGTGGATGGCTACTACCGCCAGATCTCTAGTGTCCATAATCTGACGAGTTGGTTCTTGCTCGTTTGTTCTCTCGCTCCAAATCTTTTAATTTTTCTGTCTCAATTTGCTGAGCATGGACTATGAAGCTGGAGAGATCGATGTCCTTAATACGCATTGCAGTCCTACACTCCTTGAGGACCAAGTTCGACACTCCATTAACAAATTTCTGCATACGAGCCCTTGGCTCGGTACCATCTCTAGAGCATATTTAGACAACCTTGTGAACTCTAGTGCATACTCTTCCACTGTCCGATTTCCCTATTTCAGATTCATGAATTCAGGCACTTTAGCCTCTCTGAGCTCCCGGGGGAAGAATCTATTTAGGAAGGTTGTAGTGAACTCTTCCCATTCCACTAGTCCTACTCCCGCTGGTCTCCCCTCCTTCCATAGTTCATACCAGATCTAGTCTACCCCTTTCGGCTAGTAGGTAACTAGGCCAGCACTCTCTGAAGAGCTGACACCTATAATTTGGGTGATCTTTCGATTCTCATCCACGAACTCCTATGGGTCCTCTCCCACCTTAGATCTGTGGAAAACTGGAGGGTTCATCCAAATGAAGTCCCAAACAAGGGTAGCTGCTGTGGACCCATTATTATTGACCGGAACTACCTGCTAGTTCGCTTGATTAGTAATTGCCTGTGCGAGCAGCTGGATGGACGCCTTGAACTCTGCGGACGACACTAACTCATCCTGAGGGGCTACGGAGTTGGTGGGGCAAGTCCGTGAGGGTTACCAACCCTTCTTCTATTACCATATCATGGAGGCATGATTTCACTGAAACGAAATAGAGCACGAGTTAGGAGAACATTTTTGGAATTGAATTTCAACGCACGATAAAGAGTATGAACAAAAAGGAGTTACCTAATAATATCTTATAGCCTCCCCATCATAAGTGTGGATCACTTTACACCCATGAAAAGGACTCTACTCGATGCGTCTTTCATACATCCTAGGATACTCTAAACCTAGTGCTATGATACCAAGTTTGTCACGCTCTGAGTCTATACCCCGGATGGGACACGGTACTTAAGGTCACAAGTAACCCTAAGTCAACCCATGTTCTATCATAACACTGGCATTTTGAGTAAAAACATAGAGAAATCTTTTTAAAAATAATAAAATAAAATATTTATGAAGAAGAACTGAATCATAAAGTTTTAAGACAACTGAAATAAAGCTAAAAATCTGAAAACTCTATGTGTGTCTAAAAGCCATCTATCTGACGAGCTGCTGGGATAAGCCCCTATCTAACTCTAAGTCTAACTGAAAGAGAAACAACTTAAGAAAATAATCATCGTTCTAAAAAAGATGAGGACTCACCCTTGGCAAAGCTGAATCTCCTGAATGCGATCTACTAAAGGTGCTGAGATTGAGAATCTGCAGCTGTATCATAAAATGATATACCATAAAAGATATATGTCAGTACTTTGAATGTACTAATTAAGTAGGAGAAACCATACACAAGGAGTAAAATAACTGTATTGAAAAGACATGCAATGGCCAACTTAAATATTGAAACTGAATAACAGATATACTGAGATAGTCAAAATGACCCTATCTAATGCTCAAAGAAATGTCCTGAATCTAATATACTGAATCTGAACTAACTGTACTGAACTGATCTGAACTGAGTAATCTAAGCCTGAACTAAGCTGACTAGTGGGAGAATATATAATCGGCATTTAACCACGTGAGCTAAATGTAGAGTCTGATATATACACCTTATGGGTAGGACCCATATACCTTTCCAGTGTATAAAGGAATGAACTGAGTGATCACAGTTCTAGGGCCATGAGGCCAATAAAAATATAACCTACGATGGCAATGTAGTTCTGGGAACCTGCGTACGCTAGAATCCCCACCCGCTCGGTGCAAAGTCCTATTCCCACTGGATAGTCCTAGAATGACTACTAAGATGATAGCTCGAAATTGAAGCCCAAGACTAAGTCAGGGATACCTATATGGAAGTACCCTGAGAGTTTTATCGAATCGTATTCTGTAACTAGTGTTCTAAAACTGGTCAAAGATGCTTATCTGGAAGCGTCGTAACCGTCTAAAGAACAAACTGTAATCTAAAGCTGGGGTCCTAAGTGTGGTCAGAGCTGCTTATCTAAAAGTGTCATGACCTCCTAAAGAACCACTAAAATCTGATACTGAGTCTAATACTGATAACTGGGAGGCATCACGGACACCTCAAGAATTAACTGTCGTCAAACTGATCAGCTGACATTACTAGATTATACCGAATATGCTAATAATTAACTGAGACTGAACTAATAGGCATTTGACTGAATTCTAGATATTTTCTAGCAATATGGGAAACCCAATTGATAAAATCAAGCCACAATGAAGAACTAATGCAACAGGCAAAATTCTAGTTTACTGAATTCAAAGCTAGGGCTAAAACCATCCTTACAAGAATGACTATTAACGTGATAACTAGGTAGTGTAAATATAACAACAATCAACATAGACAACATTCCACATGCTATAAATGAAGTCTAACATATAATTTATTCACATTCGAAAGTTTCAGCCTGATAGAGAAGATGGAGAAGATTTTTGGGAACACAAGGGAAGAACTATTCCCTTGTTGAATTCCCTCGTACATGGCTTAGAAATCCCTAAAGAGGAAACTTGAAATTATGCACTGTGGAGGAAACCTAGTTCTTGCTTGAGAGAAGAAGTATGATTGTTATTTTTGAGAGTTATCATGGGGAATGAGGGGGAAAATCATTCAATCCCCCCATTATATCTGAAATAATGCTTAAAATGATGTAGTTTAGGGACTAAATAAGTGAGAAATTACAATCATAACCCTAGAAATAAAATCTAAAAACTGGCCGACAAGGTCCTAACGGGTCACTCAATGAGTCATTGGTTGTAACTACGACTCATTGGGACCTCTCATTGGTCCCACTTTCTAGGACTAGAAGACACTAGATCTAGAAATGGGGGCCACCATGACTCGTTGGATGAACCAACGGGTCGTTGGTTCCTCCCGTGGAGATTCTAAGAGGAAACCTAGAGGGTCTGACGACAGGTGACACAATGACTCATTGGTGGACCTAACGGGTCATTGTGTCCAGTCGTTAGGTTCACCGGAAAGGTTTCTGAAAATGCTCTAAATTGTCATGACGAGTGATGACAAAGACTCTTTTGTTGAGTCGTGGGGTCCTAGAAAGGATTTCTATGCTGGGGAAACAATGACTGATAGGACGACTCATTGTTTCTGAAAATGGGTCATTCCTTTTCACATGGGTTCCCGAGAGACCAAACCTTGATGACCAAAACTAACACAACGAGTCATTGGAGCTGACCATGACTCGTTGAATCAGTCTATCTAAGGCATTGTTTTGGTTTTCTTCTTTATTTTTCTTATAAGGTTTGAGTCTGGTCTAGAAAAGTTTCAAGGTGTTACACATGACTTCTAAATTTCACGGTAGAGAGGGATAAAGAAATCCTTACCTTCCTCTAGATGAAATCCCAGAAAAACTGCAATTATATAAGCCAAGAAGAGTTTAGTGCTTCTCACAAGATTTCCCACAACTAAGCAATCTTAATTGGTGTTGGTGGCTTGGATAACGATCCTAAAACTTGGAAATAAGTTCTCCCATATATATCCCTTGAAAATCTCTTGCATTTTAAAAAAACAAGTTAAAACGGAGTTGTGAATCAAAAGTTATTTAAATAAGAGTGAGCACTGCAATGTCGGCCAGGGTCGGGCATGTCACGCAGCCTAGCGCGCCTGCTCACATGTGTGTCGCTTACCTCTGTGTGTGTCGCGCCGCCCAGCGAGCCAGCGCGTGCGGAGCTCTTTGTCAACATGCAACAGAGCGCGTGGGACTCCCTGCCGACGTGTTGTCATTTGACACCCATGGACGACTTTTCTTGGTCAACGTTATTTTCTTATTATTTCACATTCAGGCAATACAAAAATAAAAAATTAGCCTGTAAAATATATTTTCTTACTAGCCCGTTGGCACTCGTTCACGGGGTGTTTCACGTAGAGCCAAGAATGTTGAAAAATTTCAAAGGTCATCATTCATAAATGAATTTGAGAATTCTAAGAGAAGTAAAGTTGAAGGTCATAACAAAAAAAATTACTCTCAAACATCTATTCATTGTTGAATTGAGGATGATGTTGATTTCATATTGCAAGGCCAATTTACAACATTTGTTGATAAATGGACATTAAGAGAAAAATTCAAGTATAATTATTTTGCTTTTATATGTTCTTAAATTTCTTTACCATATTTATTATATTTGTGGTTTTACAGTAAGTATTTTATTTTGAATATACATTATTAATTGGAGGGAAAATACTGATGTTGTATACCAAAAGTAAAAAGATTAGCTGAAGAATCCTTTTGTATGTGGTGATCTGTATATTGACAGAAGGGATTGATTCCATATATTAAATTATATAGGTAGAATGTTACATGACATGATATGTTCTCTATTTCTTTTTATAAACTTCATCCAAGCAAAAACATAAATGCATTCTACACATCAATATGCAGTAATTGTATAGAATCACAGAGTGTATATATATATATTTTACAAATAGTTTCATTTTTAACTTGATTTAACTAGTTATTTAAAAATTTACAATTCTGATTCCGTTATTATATTAATGTATGTAATTGTTGAACGTCTAACAAAATATATAATAATACATGTTTATGAATTTCTTCTTATTAATATTTTATATTTCTTTATCAACATATTGACGTCATTTTCTATTACTTGAGGAAGATATACAAGTTTGATATCAACATAACAATCAAGTTCATATCCACTAATTTTCTCCTTCACAGTAAGATCAAGATATTGTACAAGTTGTTTCTTAAAAGTGACATGAATTATGATGCGATTAGTGACTATCATGAAGTTTTTGAGTTTATTCTCAGATTTTAAACGCCTTGTAATTTTCCTTGGTATACAGTTGATCATGTTCTATTTTCAATTTTAGTGGATGAGATAAGTTATTGGGTATTAGAAATTTTATCATTTGAAGACAGGGAAATTCACGTATATGATTCTATGTGTGGTGCTGCACATGATATTAAAGTTAGAGGTGTTGTTGAACCATATGCAATCTTCATTCCCTAGTTCTGTCTACTACCAATATTTACAAGAAAGAGAAAGATGTGGATTTCAACCAGCCTTTGTATTCCAACACACCTATCCTGCAGTCATTGGCAATACATCTTGTTGATGGTTTGCCATAATAATCTGAATTGTAAGTAGTTTTTCATTATTATTTCAAGTTTATATAATATATTATATTATATTTCATTAGCCTTAAATTTATTTGTTCATTTATCTATATATATATATATATATATAGAGAGAGAGAGAGAGAGAGAGAGAGCTGCATTTGCAGAGTATTTTATTGAAAACCACCAGCTCTCTCCCAATTTCAATGTTGATTAATACTGAAATAGAATTACACGTCTTCTATGGGATTATGATTTGACGAAGCAAAGCCAACAGGCTGAAAGTGAATCAGAGTTTCTCAAGACAAGAGCTACTAAGAGGAAACATAAACATAGTTTTGTTGATTTTCTTCATTAGTAATTACTTTTGTTTTTATGATTTTTTTCTTTATGTTTTTGAACAGTTTGCATTTTAATAGAAGATGATATTTTTTTTTTGAATATTTTGGCTAATTAATTATTAGATGTTATTTTCTTACCTCAAGAAAAGCATTACAGGTGTTATAATCTGCACAAATTGAATTTGTGAATAGCGTATGCCTATAATTATTATATCTAAACTTGTGTGATACTGATCCTAGTTGTACCTCTCCTCTGGCATCCAACTTCATTCGCACGTACCTGAATCTAGTAACAAAGCAACACATAACGAATAATAGTAAAAAAAGACTATGTTTTATATTTTAAAACCATTTATAGCAATAGTTTTATAAAAACAGAAAAGTGTGCAAAAATTGATATATAATTTTAATGGTGGATCGATGATAGATCAAATAGCAATTCTAGACTACTAAAAGTTCTAACATAAAGCATTACCATATAAAATATTATTGAAAAAAATATTTCTTCTTTTATGTGACTGTTTATGAAAAGTTTATCCATTTAAAAAAATTATTTAATAATTAGTAAAAAATCTGAATTTTGATTGTTGAGCCATAATATTATATAACATTTATTTTTATATTTATATTTTGTGGTGTGATCCCACTTTTAAAGATCATTGAATTATTTATAATACATAAATACTCACTTTATTCACTTTTTTATAGAAATAATATTGAACTAAATACGTAAAATAAGAAGTTTTTAAATGAGTGGAAACTGAATGTTAAAGCATAAAAATATTAAATAAAGGCAAAGCCTAAAACTACTTTCTTTTAGGCATGTATGCTTGTTGTGACCTTCTTGCCCACATTGTCTGCAAGATGTTTTATACATTCCTACAGCTGTCTCATACACTTTCTAATATCTCTTCTTTTTTGATCGCCTGACACTTTATTTCCCACTATTGGTCACAAAATTACTTCCTTCACCAATAATGATACTTCTCACATACTTTTATCCGGCATTGTATAAATTGAAATTTCATATGTCTTTATCATGCATTCCATGGTATAGAATAAAGAGCTATAGTATTCTTCTTCTAAACTTTTTAATGATAATACTATCGAAGAATGTGGGCATGGTACTTCATCAAGCTCAAAATATCTACATGTGCATTTTCGCTCTCTAATGCAGACAATAAACATTTTCCCCGTACTTGTGACGAAATGCAGGCAATAACTCGAAGGTCTTACCTATAAAATGAAGATCATGTTATTTCTAAAAAGTAGATAATTTAGTGATAAAATACCTATAAAATATATTATATTCTTGTACCATCATGTATTGTGCAACACTAAGATTTTCAGCAAGAATCTATTCATATTTTGCTGAAAGTAGTATTTGTATATAATGCTTCTCTTGAATTATCAAAATTTCATTTCTCCACTAATTTCTGTATCTCTTCTAGAAATTTCATTACCAGAAGATCTCTTGCATTTTTTTTTTGCTGAATTAATTGACTGTGCAATGTTGAAAGTCTGAAACACTGCAAAAAATATTATCGGTTAGTAGGCATGTGCATGGACTTGTGGCGAGTAAGAAGGGCTTGGCGCGTCTGAAAAACGCCTCGGAAGCAGGGTCGGGCAAGGCCAGGCAGCAGGGGCCAGCGCCACGCGCCAGCACACCGACGCTTTGGGAGGCACGGCGCACCAGCACCATCAGCGCAAGGGACAGTGCGGCGCCAACACCCTTGGAGCGATGGGCAGCGCGAGGCGCCCCCAGCCCACCGCCTATGCATATGCATATATATATATCATCCTAGTTCAATTCTAAGTCATTTCAAAAGAGTCCCTCGGCCAGAAATAAGCGAGAATGCAATTTTCAATGTACTTTCATCCGATTACGCTATCAAACGCCGTCCAATCTCAAATTAACTTCGGGTAACGGGTTCTAGGCCTACGAAAAGCATTACTACCGAATTATTTATCAAAAGTTCACTCGTCGAATCAGAACTCCGCCGAGTAAAAGTTGACAGAATTGCTCTAAATTGATTCCTACCGGCCACAAGCATTAGGTAAGCACTTTTCCCTTCTGAATTCTCGAGAAATTGTAGATTTTCAGTGGAGTTATTCGAAATTGGATTATAGTTAATTTTATTATCAAAATCTATTGATAATTGCTGGTTTAATGTTGAAATTACTTCTATTCTCTCAGCATAAAGGTTACATTTGGGAGAAACTATCGATTGCAAGCTAAAACCCGCCAGTTAAACAGGAATATACATTCGAGGTATGTTAATGCTTATTCCTTCGGTAGGTTATTCTCGTCGTATAGTGATACGACCTATGTTTTAAATGTAGATAATGATCCTATGTGTTGTAATGTGTTGTTGCTAGTATATAAAGATCAGGTATGTCATGATTAGTTGCTATCAGTAGATTACGATTACATATGTTGTTGTTGGCTGCTAGAAAACGTATAAAGATTATATCGTAGTATCCCTTGTCGGGAAAGAACATGTTAAGTGTGAAATATGCTGGAAGCATCGTAGGAACTCCTCTGTTCTTCAGTTCATTATGTTAGTAGAATTGAATGTTTTATTGTCAGGCCTAGACCTTATAAGCTCGTGGATAGTTATTGGGCCTGAGCTAGTAAGTTGAACAACATAGGCACAGCTAGGCGATATAACTACCAGTTTGGCACCTGTATTATTAGTGAAGTACACCCAGAGGCCATTGGCGTACCCTGATGCCCAGAGCCAGAAATTTAGATAGGATGGCCACACTCTAGAGTCAGCGACACTAAGGTTGTCTAGTGAACTGAGTGATAGCCTGCCATCTAGTTAGCTACTACCAATGACTCTCAATTCCAGTTGACTTAGTATTCATCATATAGGTCGCTCAGGAAGCCATCCCAGTCATTCAGGTCAGATAGAACTATGGGTACCCTAAGGAAGGGGACCTTATTAGCAGTTAGAGGCTTGGCCAACGCCCCAGCCTGCTCCTATAAGATGCTTGGGTAAGGTTGTCGTGAGTGGCTAAGTCCGTGTAAACTTACCTATAAGGTTAGGAATCATCCAGAAGAGTCATATAAGATCCAAACGGACCAAGTTAAGGTCTAAAGGACTAGAACCATGTTAGCATAATATTACCCTCAGGCTAAGAGTTTCAGTAGGCTACCTGTGGAGAATTAGGGGCTAACCGCTCAAAGGCATGTCCAGTCAGTAGCAGTCGTACAGTCGTTCTAAGAAAAGGAACTAAGTAATTAGTCGTCTGCAACCCTACAGTTGCTTATGAGTTATAATTGTCTGAACAGGACATTTAGAGTATTGTTAGGCCACTCCAGACCTCGCCCTATCCGGTCTAGACCATTAGAGATTATGATCACCATCAGGACCTTCTGATCAGATACAGGTACACAGGGTATGCCTACTAGCAGCTATACAGACTATTCTAGGGGTGAGCGGTCGTCGCATAAGGCCAACAAGGCCAGATACTCCATTGGAGTGGCTAGATTGAGACTTCAGTATAGCACATCAGTTGGGATTTCCCTCACCTAGGAGCCTTCCGTGACCACCCTAGGATTACTAGTTGTGTCGCTGCCTATGGGGCAATATGACGTTGCTCCAAGTTGTGATATGTCATCCCAAGGGATGATGCAGAGGCCCAAGGGCCATTTACAGTCCATTCCATGGATGGACTATTATTTTATGCCATATAGGCATCACTGACCCTCGCCAAGCCTGGTGCCCAGGGTGTAGTTATCAAGAGTCCACCAGACCCAAACACAGCTACAGATCAGGATCCAAGCAGGTTTAGTTGCAAACCAGGGGACAGGTAGGTTGGCTACGACACTAATAGAGTCATAGGAACCTGGATAGAGGTGTATAGATTGAAGTGTACTTGTCGGGGCTTATGGAGGTCCAGGTAGGTTATTTCTGTGTTGCTTGTACCTTCCAAGCTTATGGGGTCCAGGTTAGGTTCTTGTTTGTATTCTTGCTTGCTATTCACAGCTTGTGGATATGTAGTTCTATAATCATAGCTCATGTATGTGTAGTGTTTTACTAGATCCAGGTTGTGAATAAGAAAACTTTCAGGTTATTTATGACCCTTCCTTCTACTTACTTTCAGCCTTTAATAGTTTATTTACTGCCTTACATATTCGGTACATATTGTACTGACACCCAACTATGGGGCGCTACATTACTTGCCTATCGGTTTGGACAGACAGAGTTCAGGATCTTTAGTAGTAGCTGTTTAGAATCAGCAGTTTGGCTAGCTCTTTTCATTCGGAGTTGCTAGATGTAAAGATTAATATCTTTCACTTATATAGCATTTGTGTAGATGGGGCCCTATCCCGACCACTATTTATTTTCTTAGAGGCTTGCAGACTATAGTATCTAGTTGATTAGCTATTATTGTTGTGTGAGGCCCATGTATGTCTTATTTAGGTATTGGCCATGTGGGGCCTAGTATAGCTGCTTATTTTCCTTTCTTTTATAACTAGACAGCATGGTGGTCTTATCGGCCCACATAGGATCCCTATTGATGTATGTTTTCTAGGTTAGCTATTTTCTTTTACAGGTGTTACATGGCCTTGTTGGCCCGAGGCTGTGTTTACAGTCAAAATATAGCAGTTTGTTTTCTTGAATTTGAGTCATTGGTAGGCACCAGAGGTGCTTGTGCCCAACCAGGTTATCCCAGATTCCAGTGTGGCATTAGGTGCCATTCATGCCTACCAAGGTGGTGTTAGAGTCAGTCGTATCCTAGGGAATCTTCAAGCCATGTCTAGTGGAGTCTTTTATATGGGTGTGTTGTGCACCACATTCCATAGGTAGGAGGATCCGAGGCATGATAGTATGATTACCCTTTCTGCTTCTCAGATTGTGTTATAGAGCTGAGTTGTACAAGGTTAAGTCCCTAAGCATTCATTGCTATGTCTGCCTAGAATAATATGGGATGTAAGATAGACTCCAACCAACCACAAGGTAACTACAGCAACAGGAGGAGTACCAGTGAGGTGCCACGGTTGGGGGACAGTCAACCTAAGGGCAACAGATGTCTTTTAATTTCTCCCATCACCCTCCTGGGGCACCAGGAACATTATAAGGTGATAGATATGTCAGCATTGTCCCCAGTTCTTTCTTCAGCCTTGGAGTAGGAAGTTAGGAAGTATAGTGTGTGTGTGTGTGTGTATATATATATATATGAGTTGGCTCCCCTAGTAGACATTAAGAGTTAGGTAAAGACAATAGTTAATGTTGGATTACTTGAAATACACGAAGGATCGTGCGAGTACAACAGAAAGTGCAAGTATCAATGCCAGATTGTTCAAAATGAATAGTAAAGGAGGGCTAGAGTGGCTGCCTTTGAGAAGAATTAGAAAGTGGTTGGGACTCTTAGTGTTTACAAAGTTATCTAGACCCTTACGATAGTAAATCAGGAGGGCATATAAGATTGCTAGTAGCACTCAAGTGCGTGTGATAGAGTCCATCAGTAATTAACCTCCAATAATAGTAAGCCCGAGATTTCTATGCCAAAGGACAAAGAGATCATATGAATGAAATAAGCCCGAGTGTGGGTCAGAAGGATACAGGTCAGTAGACTTGGTCAAGTAATATTTTTGATAGCATGATGAAGAGGGAATGAACCCCAGCGCTCAGTCTAAGGGAGCAAGGGGAAAGGCACGAGTATTTAACTCTGAAGGGAAACAGAATCACCTCCAAGCTAAAAGTAAATTGACAGAGTATGGGACCACCGCTGAATGTCGAGAAATAAGCATCGGGCTGACAGTTAAGAGATAGTGAGGTTGTAACCTAGAATGCTGCCATATCACCACCAATTGTGGAGGTAAAGGAATGGCAACACAGAGACTCTAACCTAGTAAAGTCTAGAGACAAGGCCTAGTAGTAAGTTATTAGCCCTTAAGATAAGAAGGGGCAGAGTCATGAGACCCAGAGTTCGACTCTGCATTCCAAAGATGGCCGGACTTCATTAGCAGACTGTGGCCATGGTGCAACATGTCCGTTACTCCATCCACCCAGAGTTTAATGAAAACACATCAGACCATAAAGAGAGGCCTACTGATGATGTGGGAAGAGGGAAATAGGTCTCCAATGACCAGCCAGGGGAGGCTGGACAGCAGGAACTCAGTAGGCCAATCCAGGAAATGGTCGTGCCCGCAAGAAAGTGGAGAGTAATTGACATGAATATAGTTACAGGGTTATCTTGTGACAGGTGTAAATTGACCTCATTTGAGTCAAATATAGGAAGGCAAACAAGATCAACTTATGTCTCGCTAGAGGGAATTATATTTCAGTTAAAGGTTATGCCGAGTTAGATTTTTAAGAAGTAGTTTGGTTACGTGGAGCCCAAGTATGAGGGGCACAACGCATATCTAGGTTCTAGGAAGCTGTTAGAACGGATTGGGGCATATATTAATTTGGAGTAGGCTTCTTGTCACCGAACAAATAGCTAAGTAGAGCACATAATTCAGACATCCGGTGATCTGTTATGGGTGGAAATGTAGGCCCCCTATATGATGACCTAAAGTAGGTAAATTAGGGGTAGTTGAATCAGGGCATACTATAGCAGGCAGACGGAAAAATTTAAACTTATCAGAAAATGGGTACCGGCAGCTTAGGGTCATCGGAAGTCTTACCCTAACGTATCGTGTAGGCAGTTAAGGATTGAAGCAGTGGATGGGTATTCCTAAAAATTTTGCCAACGAGGGGCGTTATGAGGTTTGGTAAGAAGGGAAAGCTTAGCCCTAGGTTTATCTCCCCATAACTCATCCATCAGAGGATAGGCCGAATGGCATATGAGCTAGAATTGGCTCCAGAGCTGGAACCTTTCCATCCAGTCTTTCACGTGTCAATGTTGTGAAGGTGCATAGGTGATCTATCCCGAGTTGCATCGATTGAGGACTTCCAAGTTACTGAGGAGTTAGCCTACGAAGAGATCTCAGTTGTCATACTAGATCAGCAAGTTCGTAGGTTAAGGACTAAAGATGCGGCTCCGTCAAGTTTTGTGGAGGAATAGAAATAGAGAAGAGGTGATCAGAGGAATTAACCCAGATTATGTAGTTAATATGAGGTTGTTGTTCAGTTGTCATTTTACTGTGTATGGTTGGCTATCTTTATATGGTGAAATCGCTATTTGTAGCATCCTGTAAGATGTTGATGTTGGGTTTTCTGCGTTTCACGGTTTTGGATAGTCCATAATACGGGGGAGACTCTGCCGAAATTTTTCTAAGTATTGGTTAAAAGAGTTAACTCCTTTAAACCTGAGACTGACATTCGAGGACGAATGTTCTTAACCGGGGGAGGATGTTACACCCCAAAAACTGTTATCGGTTAGTAGGCGTATGCGTGGACTTGTGGAGAGTAAGAAGGGCTTGAGGCATGTTGAAAAATCCTTAGAAGAAGGGTCAGGCAAGGTCAAGCTTCCCGGGCTAGCACGACGCGCCAGCACACTAGCACTTTGGGAGGCGCAGCCATCAGCGCAAGGGGCAACACGGGGCGTCAGCACCCTTGGCGCGATGGGCAGCGCGAGGTGCCCCATCCTACATATATCATCCTAGTTCAATTGTAAGTCATTTCAAAAGAGTCCCTCGGCTAGAAACAAGAGAGAACACAATTTTCAATATATTTTCATCCGATTATGCTACCAAACGCTGTCCAATCTCAAATTAACTTTGGGTAACGGGTTCTAGCCCTATGGGAAGCATTACTACGTAGTTATTTCTCAAAAATTCGCTTGGAAAATCGGAACTCCGCCGAGTAAAAGTTGTTAGAATTGCTCCAATTTTATTCCTACCTGTCCACAGGCATTAGGTAAGCATTTCTCCCTTCTTAACTCTAGGGAAATTGTAGATTTTCGACCGAGTTATTCAAAGTTAGATTATAGTTAATTCTATTATCGAAAGTTATCGATATTTGCCAAGTATAATATTGAAATTAGTTCTATTCTCTCAGCATAAAGGTTACAATTGGGAGAAACCACTTATTGCAACCTAAAACTCACTAGTTAAACAGGCATCGACATTCGAGGTATGTTAAGGCTTATTCTGTTGCAGGTTATTCTCGTCGTATAGTGGTACGACCTATGATTTAAATGTAGATAATGATCCTATGTGTTGTAATTAGTTGTTGCTAGTATATAAAGATCAGGTATGTCGTGATTAGTTGCTATCAGTAGATTACGGTTACATATGTTGTGGTTAGCTGCTAGAAAATGTATAAAGATTATATTGCAGTATCCCTTATTGGGAAAGAACATGTTAAGTGTGACACACGCTAGAAGCATCATAGGAACTCCTCTGTTATTCAATTCATTATGTTAGTAGAATTGGATGTTTTATTGTCAGGCCTAGACCTTAGAAGCTCGTGGATAGTTATTGGGCTTGAGTTAGTAAGTTGAACAACATAGGCGCAGCTAGCTGATATAACTACCAGTTTGGCACCTTTATTGTTAGTGAAGCATGTCTAGAGGACATTGGCATACCCTCATGCCCTAGGGCCAAAAATTTAGATAGGATGGCCATACTCTAGAGTCAGCGGAACTAGGGTTGTCTAGTGAACTAAGTGACAGCCTGCCATCTAGTTAGCTACTACCAATGACTGTCAGTTCCAGTTTACTTAGTATTCATCACATAGGTCGCTCAGGAAGCCATCCCAGTCATTTAAGTTAGATAGACTCGTGGGTACCCTAAGGAAGGGGACCTTATTATCAATTAGAGGCGGGGCCAATGCCCCAGCCTGCTCCTATAAGATGCTTAGGTACAGGTTTTCGTAGTGGCTAAGTCCATGTAAACTTACCTACAAGGTTAGGAATCGTCCAGAAGAGTCATATAAGATCCGAATGGACCAATTTAATGTCTAAAGAACTAGAACCATGTTAGCACAGTATTACCCTCAGGCTAAGAGTTTCAATAGGCTACCTGTGAAGGATTAGGGGCCGACCGCTCAAAGGCATGTCCGGTCAGTAGCAGCCCTACAGTCGTTCTAAGCAAAGGAACTAAGTTATTAGTTGCGTGCGACCCTACAGTTGCTTATGAGTTATAGGTGTCCGAGCAGGACATTTAGAGTATTGTTAGGCCACTCCAGACCTCTCCCTATCCGGTCTAGACCATTAGCGATTATGATCACCATCACGACCCTCAGACATGGGGTGTGCCTGCTAGCAGCTATAGAGACTATTTTAGGGGCGAGCAGTGGTCGTGGTAGTCCTAGAAGGCCAGATACGCCTTTTGAGTGGCTTGATTGAGACTTCAGTATAGCACATCAGTTGGAATTTCCCTCACCTAGGAGCCTTTCGTGACCACCCCAGGGTAACTAGCTATGTCTTCCCCTATGGGGCTATATGACATTTCCCCAAGGAGCGATATTCCATCCCAAAGGATGATGTAGAGGCGCAAGGGCCATTTTATAGTCCATTCCATGGATGGACTATTATTTTATGCCATATAGGCATCACTGACCCTCATCGAGCCTGGTGCCTAGGGTGCAGTTATCAGGAGTCCACCAGACTCAGACACAGCTACAGATTAGAAGCCCAGAGGGTTCAGTTGCAAACCCAGGGGACAGGTAGGTTGGTTATAGCACCAATAGAGTCATAGGAACCTGGATAGGGGTATATGGATTAAAGTGTACTTGTCGGGGCTTATGGGGGTCCCAGTAGGTTATTTCTGTGTTGCTTATACCTTCTAGCCTTATAGGGGCCAGGTTAGGTTCTTGTTTGTATTCTTGCCTGCTAGTCACAACTTGTGAATATGTAGTTATACAGTTTTAGCTAATATATGTGTAGTGTTTTACTAGAGCTGCTTATCTAGAAGCGTCGTAACCTTCTAAGAATAAACTATAATCTGAAACTGGGGTCCTAAGGCTAGTCAAAGCTATATATCTAAAGTTTCATGATCGCCTAGTGAGCTAACAAACTAAATTCTGAATTTGATTCTGATAACTAGGAGGTAATACTGACATCTCAGAAAATTCTGTAGTCAAACTAATCAGCTGACATTTCTAATTGACATAAAGTATTCTCACATTTTGACTAAATCTAGGCAATCGTGTATTTGACTGAGAATTTAGCATATAAAAATAATATGGGAATCCACAACGATGATAGAATCAGGAAAATTTCAAGATTTAATCACTATAGCAAGATTCTAGTCTTTTTTACTCTCAAGGACTAAGGCTAAACTTAACGTACAGGGATAAGCATTAATATTGTCACAAACTGGTGGAAAATATCTATAATTATTATAAAATAATATTCCACATAAATTAAATGAAGCATTACTCAGAATTTCTTAACATTCAAATATCTGCAGGGCTAGAACTGATAAAGAAAATAGAGAGAAATTTGGGGACACAAGGTAAGATCTATTCCCTTGTTGAATTTTCACATACCTGATAAAGAAATCCAATAAAATCCCTTGAGAATCTGAGGAGAAGTAGATTACCCTAGTTCTTGCTCTGAGAGTCCCCGAGAGAATTCTATGATCTGTTTTCTGAAGGTCTGAGTGGAGAAAGAGGAAAGAAACCATTTAACTCCACTAATAAGTCTGAAATTATGACTAAAAAAATATAGTTTGAAGTTTAGGAGGGTAGAAAATTATTGAAAGACCCTTGGAAACTCACAGGGAAAAGCTGAGCGTCAGTCCTCATGGGTGACCTAATGAGTCCTGGTCAGTGACCATGACTCGTGGTCACACTCATGGACTACACTGCCTGGAGCACACTAACGGTCACCACAAGGGACCTAACGAATCGTGGTTAGTGACCACGACTCGTGGTCACCTCTTGTGGCCCATACTATCTAAAAATCCCTGGAGTCCCCCCCTCCCCCCCTCTAGGGGTAACACCACGACTCCTAATGTCCTGAATGAGTCATGGTGAGGACCCATTGGATACACTATCTACCTCCCTAATTCCTAACCAATACCTAACCATGAGTCACCTAATGGGTTGTGGCATGGACCACGACTCGTGGTGACAACTCGTTAGGTGCACTGCCTAACATTTCCCAGTTTCAAATTATCCTTGACCACGGGTCATCTCACGACTCGTGGGGGTTGAACACGTCACCCAAAACACCAAAATTCCACTTAAGTTCCCAGGCCTCACCATGAGTCACTTAACGACTCATGGTCTCTCCCCATGGGTCATAGAACGAGTCGTTCTATGACCTGGTGCAGATTTTCCAGACTTCTCTATTTTGAGTCCCGGATCTAGTCTTTGAGTTTTTTGGGCGTTACAACTATCCAATTGGTTAGTTGTTGTTGGCCATATGGGGCCCATGTATGTCTTATTTAGGTGTTGTTCATGTAGGGCCTAGTATAGCTTCTTATTTTCCTTTCTGTTATGACTAGACAGCATGGTGGTCTTATCGACCCACATAGGATCCCTATTGATATATATTGGCTGGGTTAGTTGTTTTTTTTATAGGTTTTGCGTGGCCTTATTGGCCCGAGGCTATGTTTACAGCTGAGATATAGCAGTTTGTTTTCTTGAATTTGAGTCATTGGTAGGCACTAGAGGTGCCTGTGCCCAGCTAGGTCAGCCTAGATTCCAGTGTGGCATTAGGTGCCAGTCATGCCTCCCAAGGTGGGGCGTGACAAAGTTATAGTAATTATTCTATTTATTGTAGAATGTGCTCTTGGCCATTTTTGGTATCCGATATTAAATTAGTAATCCTTCACCCTACTCTCAATATGTTTAATATCTTCCATATAGTGATTGAACTCTTGTATCGTATTAAGTTTTGGCTATTGCACAAAAAATCTTTCTTATTTGTAGTTGATTCCTTTTAAAATTATCCTTGATGTCATTTCATAGATGCCACATACGAGAACAATGTGGAACATTAGGATTAACTACTAATATTGTTCTTATTATGTTTGGATGTCTATCAAATACAAAACATATTTTTCCCTCACACCAAAAGCTTCTTTGAACCTTTTAAAAAACCATTCCTAAGACGCATTATTTTTTGAATCAACAATTAGCATAGGCCAATGGTAGTATATTTCCTGAAATTATACCATAACATAGAGGAGTGTTATTAAGTATCTTAAAAAAATTATGTTTCTCAATATAACAAATTTAATTAATGTATATTTATAATAAATACATAATTAATTAAAAATAGCGTACCCCCGACGTCTTGAAAACTAGCAATTAAAAATATCCCTCTATATGACGCTTTAAGAAAGCTTCCATCAACAACTACAACTGGTCGGCAATAAAAAATCTATCTTCATCTATTTTTTTCAAGTTAATAAATGATCCTGGATTTGAATGTTTTAGCATAATAGGTAAATGGGTAATTTAGCATATGAATCTTTTGGTACCCCTCGCACCATTTTTAGCATCTCTAACTTTATCTATGCAGTTTCCAGTAACTCAAGTCAAGGCCATATTGTCTTTTCATGTATAGCATTATATTATTCACGGTGTATATAACTTTTTGGTCAGTGTATTTGTCCATTATCTCCCTCCCAATTAGAAAAGTTAGATTATACATAATAGCCTATGTGTTGTGTGATTGGGTCTGTGGATATTATTTGTGATGAGGATTGCACTATTAACAATTTGTTATGGTGATGTACTAGGTAGTGGACGATATAGTGCAGAGTATGAAATTGTGAAGAACGATTTGTAAGGAAACTAGGGGGGAAGTCTAGTCAAACTATTGCCAAACAGTACAGTTGCAGCGGGCATGAAACTGCTGTAGTGAGTTATAGTGGTGGTAGTAATGCCGCTGTAGTAAAGCTCAATCTAGCGAACGGGCTATTTTGCATTAAGTTGTGATGTTATGGATATAATTGATAATATGAATGTTTGTATAATGCCCCGGAAGCTCAAAATCAATATCCAAAACTTTAATCAGTAAATATGGAAAACTACATAAAAGTTGCAGAACGACCAACCTAACGGGTCATTAAGGGACCCAACAACTCGTGAGGTGAACCGTGTGAAATATGCCAAGAATATGCACCAGTATCCCTAATGGATGACACCACGAGTCGTTAGCAGTCCCTACGACTCGTTAATTCGCCCGTTCCCAAGCCCGAGTTCAGAAATTTGAGGATTTTATAGTGTACTTGACGGAAGGTCATCATGAGTCGTCATCAACAGTAACGACTCATCAGGTCCTTCGTTTCCATTCCTTTCTAGCTTTCTTACTAGTGTACCCGATGGATGACACGATGAGTCATTCCCAGTCAGGACGACTCATCATGTGCCCGTCAGGAGTCAGTAGATTTTTTCTAGTGAACTTGACAGAAGGACCCAACGACTCGTTGGACCTGGTAATGAGTCGTTAGGTCATCAGTTAGAGGCACCTGACAGTTTTCCCAGCGAATTTCTAAGGGCTATTTAGTAATTTCCTATTCTCCTAATCATTAAACCACGTCATTTAAGCACTAATTTTAGACGTTTTAGTGGGGAAAAATAGTTCCTCCCCTCATTCTCACGCTAATCCTCAACAAAACATCGTAGAATTCTCTCTTAGAGTATTTCAGAGCAAGGGCTTGGGCTGAACTTTTCTCTTCAATTTTCAGGCAGAGTCTCCAGGTTTCTTTGCCAATTATGTGGGGTTTTAGCAAGGGGACTGTTCTTCCCTTGCATTCTCAAAGTCCTCCTCAATTTCTTCTATCAGTTTCAAGCCCTGATCTTTCGAGTATGAGAAGCATTCATATTTATTTTCGTTAATTTCACTCACAATGATGTTTATACTTATTGTGAATATAATCTTAATTAGTTCCTCATCAAATTGTCAGTATGATAACAAAAGTGAATTTAAGCCCTAACTTTTGAGTAATGATTTTGCTTGCTAAATTCCCTCTAGTGAATGAAGAATGCTTTGGGTTGAATTCCTAGAATTTTTCTTGCTTTACGTATATGTGGGGTAAATATCCCATGAATCAGAACGACTTTAGTACGTTGAATGAAATTCTCTATTAGATGCTTAGTAATTTAGTCAGTTAGAACACAAAACTCTATCAATCTAGTCTCAGTCAGAATCATATCAGTCTAGCTTCAGTCAGATTTTAGCCACCTCAGTGTTGTCCAGAAAATGTTAACTGATCAGTTTGATTCTAGTTTATTTTTGAGGTGTCAGTGGTGCCTCCCAGTTTTCAGACTCAGATTCAGATTTTAGTTAATTAATCCATTAGGTGGTCATGACATTCAGTTATAGCTCTAAACAACCCCACGACCCCATTTCCGTTATTAGTTGTTCTATAGACGGTTACGATGCTTCTATAAGCTCTGACTAGTCTTAGAACCCTATTTCAGAATCTGGTCCAATAAGGCTCTCAAGGTACATGCAGTTATTCATCCCTGACTAGTCTTGGGCCCCAATTTTGAGCTATCAGCTTAGTAGTTCAGTTTAGATTTTTCAGCGGGAGTATAATTTAGCACCAAGCAGGCCAGGGTTCCAGTGCACCCAGGTTTCCAAAACACGTTGCTAGCATAGGTTACAGTATTACTTGGCCTGATTGGCCCCAGATAATTTTGTGATCACCCAATTCATGCCTTTATACCCTGGCAAGGTATATTGGGTCCTACCGATGGGGTGTATACATTGGACTCCACGTCTAGCTCACATGGTCGGTTATAGACTCTCCCACTAGTCATTCCAGTCCAGTATCAGATAAGCAGCTCAGTTTAGTACAGTATCTCAGATTCAATGTTTCAAATTTAGGACATGTCCTTGACCATCAGACAGGGTCTTCTTGACCATTTCAGATTATATCAGTAGTTCAGTTCAGTTTACCTGTTGGTCATCGTGTGTCACTTCAGTTCAGACTTTATATTCAGTATGTTTCTCCCACTTACTCAATACATTCAAAGTACTGACGCATGCTTTTCATGTTGTATCATTTCATGATACAGCTACAGGTTCTCAAATTTAGCACAGATAGTTACTTCAGTTTTAGAGCATTCCATTGCAGCAGATCAGAGTGTGAGTCCTCATCATTCGAGGGACTTGTTTATTTACTTCACTTGGATATGGTTTTGTATAGACTTAGAGTTAGGTGGGGACCTGGCCTCGCAACCTCTCAATAGTTGGGTTTCAAACCAGACTTGTCTTTCAGAATTGTATTTCTGATATATTATTTCTTTCTCTACTTTCAGTCTTTACATTTCTCTTAAACTGATAAATCTATTATTTAAAAGTTCCGATATGCATGTTTACTCAGAATGCTAGTGTATGATAGACCAGGGGTTGACTTGGGGTCACTTGTGGCTTCAAGTACCATGTTACGTCCAGGGTGTAGGCTCGTGGCGTGACAAACTTGGTATCAGAGCACTAGGTTTAGAGTATCCTCGGAAAGTCTGAAAGCCGTATCAAGTAGAGTCCTTTTCATGGGTGTGAAGCATGCCACACTTATGACGAGGAGGCTACGAGATGTTATTAGGAAAATTCCCCTTTTTCTCATGCTCTTTATCTGCGTTAAAGTCCAATTCCAGAGGCGTCTTTCTAAATTGTGTCTTATTTTCTTTCAGTGAACAACGCCTCCTCGACATGGAAATGGATGAAGAGCTAGAAATGCCAACAGACCCACTCCACCAGCTCTGGCAGTTCCTCAGGACGACTCTGTGTCTACTGCCGAATTCAAGGCGGCCATTCAGTTGCTTGCTCAGACCGTCACCAATCAAGTGAACCAGCAGGTGGTTCCAGTAGCCATAATTGGGTCTGCAACTGCTGCTCGGGTGCGGGATTTCACCCGTATGAACCCTATGGAATTTCACGGAACAAAGGTGGGAGAGGAGCCACAAGACTTTGTAGATGAGATTAGAAAGATCACCCGGATCATGGGTGTCAGCTCCTCCGAGAGTGCTGACCTGGCTGCCTACCAGCTAAAAAGGGTAGCCCAGATTTGGTACGAGCAGTAGAAGGAGGAGCAGTCAGCAGAAGCAGGACCGGTTGAGTGGGAGGAGTTTCATACAGCTTTTCTGGGTAAGTTCTTTCCCTGAGAGCTGAGAGAGGCTAAGATAGCAGAGTTTATGAACCTACGGTAGGGAAATCGAACAATGTAGGAGTATGCTCTGGAGTTTACTAGACTATCAAAGTATGCTCCATAGATGGTGGCCAAGCCAAGGGCTCGCATGCTAAAGTTCATAAATGTAGTATCTAATCAGTCATCAAAGAGTGCAGGACGGCAATGCTAATCAAGGACATGGACCTTTCTAGCATAATTGTGTATGCCCAGTAGATTGAGGCAGAGAAGCTAAAAAATATGGAATGTAAGAGCAAGCGGGAAAGAACTGGTCATACATATTTTGTCCACCAGAGATATGGCGGTGGTAGCCGCCCATAGCAGCAACAACAGAGGGCCCCAACACCTAGCTCAGCCAGCGCCCCAACTCGTGTGTTGTGAATCGAATGAGATAGCAACCTATTTAAAAGTCTTGAGGCAGTATGTTAAGCTTCATTTAAGCTTTAAATATCCATGTTTTATTGAGGATAGATGTTAAGATTATGCCTAGCCAAAGTGAGACATCTAAAGCGTGATATTGTGTTGATTGTTGTCGTGGTTGTACATTGAGTTGGAGACCCCTCAGCGTGGGCATTGTTAGCTGGTCCTTACTGTATGTCATGTGTACATATATGTGATGTTAAATGTGTTTAAAGGTCTGGTTGCTAACTAAAATTGGCGAAAGAGCCAAGATGAGGACGTGTAAACGATTTTAAGCCATGTAAAGACGTCGCAAGCTATTGAGGGTAAACGAGCTTATCGAATTAGGATTACCTGGTTATGGTTGTCCTTTATCTTATGTTTATGTTATGAAATATGTCAGGACAAGGGGAGATTTCATAATCCCTTTCCCTGAAGTCAAACAACAAGCTAGCGAGTTTCTGAGCTCTAATGTCCCTTGAACACGATCTATAAATTTTTTTGAAACTCTTAGGTCATCCGTAGTTCCTTATGATTTATACAAGTTTTTTAATACATGCATTTAAGTTCTATTTTCTAGCTTTACATGTTATATGTACTCAGTTCCGGTTATGCATTACGAAGGAGGCCTATGCAGGCCACATGTTTAGTATTCGTCATTTCTATATTGTACATATTAAGCTGGTCCAGTATAAGCCATATCGACTCCATTTATGATTTTGTCTAAGATTTATTGATTTTAACCCGGTGTGGTACACTGACTGGAGGTCTTGTTATTTTACCTCGGTATGGTACACAGGCTGGAGGCATTTTTATTTTTACCCTGGTGTGGTACACTAGCTGGATGAATTGTATATAGATTTTATGGTCGACTGTCTGCTGGCATTTCAATTATAAGTCTTTGTTGTGCATTAGATGGTTACATTTACATTTCAATAATGAGTTATTGTCAGGTTTCTGTTTTTAGGATTCCGGGTTGTTACTACTCCTTATTTCTGGCCTAGTTATCAACTTACATGTTTATAGTTTTCAGCCTTACATACCAGTACATTTTATTCATACTGACGTCCCTTCATCTTGGGACCCTTACTGAAACCGTGTTGCAGGTATAGGCCGAGGCTCAGATCATCGGATGTAGTAGGAGCCAAATTTTAGCAGAATAGTGGTATGCTCCTCTCTTCCAGGAGCCATGTCCTAGTTTGGACTATTTTCAATTTTATGTACAACATGGGTAGGACGGGGCCCTATCCCGTGCATTTTAGTTTGTTTACTTTGTAGAGGCTGATGTGGACTAGTTTGTGTAGTAGTGTAGGTTGTGTAGTCGTATTGGTTTTTCATTGCTTTTCTTAGCTTTATTATTGCCTTGTCTGCTTTCATGGTTGCATATTTATAATTGTCAAAGAATTATTGGCCCAGTATTTATCTTGGTTGGTTGTGACAGGTGGCTTGGTCAGCCTTAGTGTTACATTTACAGATGCTATATAGCCGGCTTCTCGATCGACCTTGAATCGAGTGCCAGTTGTGCCCTACCCTAGTTCTGGGGCATGAAAGACTTGGTATCAGAGTGAAGTCGTGTCCTAGGGAGTCCATAAAGCTGTGTCTAGTAGAGTCTTGCTTATGGGTATGTTATGCACCATACTTATAATCAGGAGGCTACAAGACATTTAGGAATTGTTTCACTTCTTTTACTAATAGTTTGTGCTATAGGTCGAGCTCATAAGTACTGTGATATCTAAATCGTGTTATTGTTTCAGAGTATGCCTGTGACGGAAAATGACTACAAGGTTGATTGGCACAGCCGTTGGGGAGGGTACTAGTCTCCCTCCAGTGGATCAGAGAGACAGGTCAGAGGCTCACAGTGAATCTCCTGCCCCAAGTATTATAGTTCCTCCCTCACCAGCCAGAGCAATGGTAGATAGACCTCCAGCTCCTCCCGCACCAATAGTACTTGAGGGTAGTAGAGTGGCAGACCCTCCCACGCCTGTGGTACCTCCAATTGTTCCGGAGGGACAGGGTCTTGAGGGAGCTATTTAGCTGATGGCTCATATAGCCGCAAGTCAAGAGCGATGATTGGAGGCGATGGAGAGACATAGAGGCCAGACAACTAAGAGTTTCGGGGCCTGCAAGTTCTTGAGTTTGAGCCCTCCTATATTCACCGGATCAGACCTGAGCGAGGATCCTCAGGACTTTATTGATCTGACTTATATGGTGTTAGAGGTGATGCGAGCTACAACGACTGAGGAAGTAGAGTTGGCGGCCTTCAGACTACGTGATATGGCCATATTGTGGTATGAGGCTTGGGCTCGATCTAGAGGAGCCGATGCACCACCAGCTGAGTGGGAAGAGTTCTCTGAGGCCTTTATGCACCACTATCTACCCTGGGAGCTTCTACAGGCTCGAGCTGAGCAATTTTTGCACCTAGAGCAAGGAAGTATGAGTGTGCGTGAGTATTGTCTTCGGTTTAATTCTCTTGCTAGGTATGCTCCTCACATGGTTTAGACGATGGAGGATAGAGTTCATCAGTTCGTGTTAGGGTTGGGGTTTCATATAGCTCGAGATTGCTTGGGGGTATCTACTTAGGAGCACATGGACATTTCACGAATTCAGGCTTTCACCCATAGGGTAGAGGATTTGGTTCATCAATTATGGGATACTCGGAGACAGTAGGAGCAACGAAAGAGAGCTAGGACTGTGGGTCCTTACAGAGGGCCGCAGGGTGACTTAGAGGCTCAGTCATCCAGGCAGTCAGTTAGGCCAATAGGGAGTACCCCACCTCAGTTTTAGGGACAGAGAAGGGACCAAGGCCCAGCTCTATCTAGCTCTCGACGACAGGAGCGGGCGGGGCATAGATGACCACCATTTACGCCTTGTCCCTAGTGTGGAAAATCTCATTTAGGTTAGTGTCGTCAGGGGCAGAATGTATGTTATCGTTGTGGGCAACCAGGGCACTTTATGAGGGATTGTTCAAATAGGGTTGAGGTGGATAAGGTGCGATCAGCAGTTGCTTCATCATCCTCCATTCGACCTCCCAGACCTGATCCTCAGCTAGCAATAGGCCGTGGCAGAGGGAGAGGGAGAGAGGCTTCTAGTTCTAGGGCAACCCAGAATTGATTTTATGCTTTGGGCGGTAGACAAGACCAGGAGGCCTCACCTGATGTTGTTACAGGTACTTTGATTATTTATTCTCGTGCAGTATATGTATTACTTGATCCTGGTTCTACACTCTCTTATGTCACACCATTGGTTGCGAGTTAGTTTGAGACAGTCCCTGAGTTATTATCTATACCATTTGTTTTTTCTACGCCAATTGGAAAATCTATGTTAGCTAGACGAGTTTACCGAAACTGCATAGTATTGGTATGCGATAGATCAACCTTAGCTGATCAACTTGAGCTTGAAATGGTTGATTTTGATGTTATTTTGGGTAAGGATTGGTTGGTGGCATGTTATGCTAATGTTGATTGCAGAGCTATGGTTGTCAGATTCAATTTTACCGGCGAGCCAGTCCGGGAATGGCAAGGTGATGCCGCTATGCCTAAAGGTAAGTTTATTTCATACCTTAAGGATCAGAAGTTGATATGCAAAGGTTTTATTTCTCACTTGGTTCAGGTAAGAAACTTGGAATGTGAGCCTACAACTCTCCAGTCGATTCCTATTGTAAATGAGTTCCCTGAGGTCTTTCCAGAGGATTTTCCTGGAATTCCTCCTAAAAGGGAGATAGATTTTACAGGTACTCAGCCTATATTGATCCATCCTTACATAATTGCTCCAGCAGAGCTAAGGGAATTAAAGGAGCAGTTGAGAGATCTGCTTGAGAAGGGATTCAGTCGACCTAGTGTATCGCCTTGGGGTGCACCAGTGCTCTTTGTGTGAAAGAAAGATGGGTCGTTAAGAATGTGTATCAACTATAGGTAGCTAAATAAGGTTATGATTAAGAATAAGTACCCACTTCCCAGGATTGATGACCTATTTGATCAGTTACAGGGTGCCAAATGCTTCTCAAAGATTGATTTGAGATCCGGGTACCATCAGTTACGGGTTAGGGAAGTTGATATCCCCAAGACTGCATTCAGGACTAGATATGGCCATTATGAGTTCTTAGTGATGTCATTTGGGCTTATTAATGCCCCAGCAGTTTTTATGGACCTGATGAATCGAGTGTTTAGGCATTTTCTTGATGTATTTGTGATCGTCTTCATTGATGATATTCTGATTTACTCGTGATCTGAGGCCGAACATGCAGGTTATTTGAGAGCAGTATTACAGACTCTACAGGAGCACAAGTTATATGCTAAATTTTCTAAATGTGACTTTTGGATAAAATATGTGGCTTTCCTTGGTCATGTAATTACAACTGAAGGTATAAGAGTGGATAGTCTGAAGATAGAGGTAGTAAAGACTTGGCCAAGACCCTTGAATCTTACAGAGGTTCGGAGCTTTCTGGGGTTAGCAGGTTATTATCGTCGAATTGTGGAAGTTTTCTCTACTATAGCTGCACCATTGACAAAGTTGACTCATAATGCAGCTAAGTTTCAGTGGATAGAGGCATGTGAGCGAAGTTTTCAGGAATTGAAGGATAGGTAGACTTCAGCTCCTGTCCTGACTCTTCCAGAGGGTGTTGAGGGTTATGTGGTCTACTGTGATGCTTCGAGAGTTGGGCTAGGTTGTGTTCTGATGCAACATGGCAAGGTCATTGCTTAGGCCTCTATACAGTTGAGAAAGCACGAGCAAAATTATCCTACCCATGATCTTGAGTTGGCCGCAATGGTATTTGCATTGAAGATTTGGCACCACTACTTATACGGGGTACATGTTGATATCTTCACAGATCATAAGAGCCTCTAGTATTTGTTTCAGCAGAAGGAGTTGAATTTACGCCAGAGAAGGTGGTTAGAATTGCTGAAATATTATGATGTTAGTATTTTGTATCATCTGGGCAAGGCAAATATTGTAGTTGATGCGCTAAATCGCAAGTCTATGGGTAGCTTGAGGCATATTTAGGTTGATAGGATTGAAATGATGAAGGCTCTACGGAAGTTGGCTGACTTACAAATTCGATTACTGGATGCCGAAGATGGGCGTGTTATTGTCAAAAACACAACAAAGTCGTCCTTGGTAGCGAAACTTAAGAAACAACAATGTGATGATGCAGAGTTAGTCTTACTGAGAGACAGTATACCACAACAGAAGCAGAGCCTATCTGATTATGGACCCGATGGAGTTCTTAGATACCAGGGCCGTCTATGTGTACCTAATGTGGGTGAACTACGAGAACAAATTATGAATGAAGCTCATTATTCTTGATATTCAGTACACCCAGGTGCCACAAAGATGTATCGTGACCTGAGGCAGCTATATTGGTGGAATGGCATGAAAAAGGACATCACCGGTCTTGTGACTCAGTGTCCCAATTGCCAAGAGGTGAAGGTTGAGCACCAGAGGCCTGGAGGTTTGGTGCAGGATATAGAAATTCCAGCCTGGAAGTGAGAGGTGATTAATATGTATTTTATTACAGGATCGCATAGAACAAGCAGGAAGCATGATTCTATTTGGGTAATAGTTTATAAATTAACTAAATCAGCTCACTTCTTGCCAGTTAAGACCACATATGCTACAGAGGATTATGCTAGGCTTTATATACGAGAGATAGTTTGCCTACATGACGTCCCCTTGTCCATTATTTCTGACAGAGGTGCTCAGTTCACAACAAACTTCTGGAAGTCTTTCTAGAAAGGCCTGAGCACTCAGGTACACCTCAGTACCACATTTCATCCTCAGACAGACGGACAGGCTGAACGCACCATTCAAATGCTTGAAGATATCATGTGTGCCTGTGTTTTAGATTTTGATAGAAGCTGGGATGATCATGTTTCCTTGATTGAGTTCTCCTATAATAACAGTTATCAGGAAAGTATTCAGATGGCTCCATATGAAGCTTTATATGGGCGAAAATGTAGGTCACCAGTGAGCTGGTTTGAACTCAGTGAGGTAGAGTTATTGGGGCCAGACTTAGTGCAATAAGCTATTGACAAGGTGAAACTTATTAGAGATCGACTTCAGACAGCCCAGAGCAGGCAGAAGTCTTATGTAGATGTACACCGTCGAGCTCTAGAGTTTGTTGTTAATGATTGGGTCTTTCTTAAAGTGTCACCTATAAAAGGCGTTATGCGATTTGGCCGAAAAGGCAAGCTGAGTCCTAGATATGTTGGGCCCTACAGAGTTACCGCAGGATAGGAAAAGTGGCCTATGAGTTGGAGTTGCCACCAGAGTTAGCGGCAATCCACCTAGTATTTCATGTATCGATGTTGCGGAAGTGTATAGGAGACCCAACCCGTGTTATGCCTATCGATGATGTCCGAATTTCTGAGAGGATGACCTACACCGAGGTTCCAGTTGCTATTCTTGATCGATAAGTCAGGAAACTTCTGTCACGCCCCACCTTGGGAGGTATGACTGGCACCTGGTGCCCTACTAGGACCTGGACTACTGGACTAACTGAGCCTAAGCACTTCTGGCGCCAGGCTGGCTCTAACTCTGGATTCAAGAAAATAACGGGCTATATAATGGCTGTAAACACAGCCTCCGGCCGACAAGGCCTATATCCACCTATAAGGATATAAACAGCTAACTAGAACAACCAACTACAAGGGATCCTATGCAGGTCGAGAAGGCCACCATGCTGTCTAGTTATATCTGAGAAATGAAATCGAGCACTAAACTAATCTGTGACCGACAAGACCACCAACTAACAACTGAATAAGGCCCCACACAGCCATCACATACAATCTGAAACACATATATGGCCCCACACGGCCGATACATCTAACCACATGGAATATAATATAATCTACAAGCCTCTAAGAATAATAAGATGGTCGGGACAGGGCCCTGACCTACCCATACTGCACAATCAAAAGGAGAGTAAACCTCTATCTTTCAAGCTATAGATGAAAGGAGCTGAAGGCTCTGTATCACTGACTGGGACTATGAGGGATCTGCTCCTCGTCTATGTGTACCTACAGGCAAGTAATGTTGCGTCCCAAAACGGGCGTCAGTACCACTGGTACTGAGTATGCAAAGCAATAACTGAAGATAACTGAAAGTAAATAATGAAACTGATAGTAACTGGAGCAATAAGAAAGACAGACTAAAACTGACTGGAATAGTGGGTTCAGGACTAACCTTAACTATTCTGAAAAGAGAAGGAGTCGTAACTGGCGACGTGGCGTCCTACTGTCTATTTAACCATAACTAAAATAACATGACATAACATAACACAACATAAATCTTACCTGGCCCCCATAAGCCGGAAGGGACAATCATCACAATCTATTTACCCCTACCCAGGTCATACCACATCACCTAGTAACTATAAGCAACCTACCGATCCCTTGAGTATGCAACTTGGACCCACTGGGCCCCTAACTATAACTGTACCTGAGTCCGGATGACTCCTAAAATCAACACCCCCGGCGCAAGCGCTCGACGGGGTTGTATAAAGGCCAACCACGACAAAATATGGGGAAACTTGCATCCCATCTTCATCCCTAGCGGACAGCATGCCACTCCACAGAGCGATGTATCCTCTCCCTCTAGAGGACGAGTCGATACATGTATTAACCCTGGGGCGGTCACGGAAGCTAGGCAATCCAGCCCAAAACAATACAATCAAGTCTCAACTGATAGAAATAACTACATATAATACACACTGAATAAGATAATAATATAATCTCTAACATGCTGTATTGATTCTCATACTGAAGCATGATATAACATTTCTGAAATAATCTGCTGGGGCTTATGTTGTTTTACTAAGTTTCATGCTAAACACGATATAATATTTCTGACGTGCTTTACTAAATTTCATACTGAGTACACTATACTATTTCTAAAATACTCTACTGCAATATATACTGTTTTACTATACTGGGACAACTAACTTGCCGAAAGAAACTGGCTTTACATACCTCGACTGCCGGCTTTCTAATTAACTGGCATAGCTCGGCTAATATTCAGCTATTTCCCCAACTGTAATCATTTTCACGAAAGAATAGAACCAACTTCATTACTATACTGGAAGAGAATGATACTTTAAGTCTATATACTAACTATTCTTTGACTTATCAAAGAACGATCGAAAACTCGAAATTTCTCGGAAGTCTAGAAGAGAGAAATACTCATTTTAATGCTGGGAGTTTATTAACACTAGTTTGGAGCAATTCCAATCACTTTGACTCGGCGGGGCGATGATTCACCGGGCGATTTTCGCGAAACTAACTTCGTAGAAATGCTCCCTGCAGCTTTATACTTTGGTACCCGAAGTTAATTTAACTTTGAACAGCGTTTGATGGCGTAATCAGAAGGAAATTTATATTAAACCCACGTTCTCCTCTGTTTCTGATCATGAGTTTAAGAAAATGAATTGAAAATGCAAGGTAAGGCCTTTATATACTTGGAGCCCTAACTGTAGCAATGTGGCACGCTGGCCAACGCGCCAATCCAGCTCCGTGCCATGTTGGCCATCGCGGAGGAGGGGCCTCCGTGCCACGTTTCCCCTCTGGGAAGCGAGGTTCGGCCTCCTCTTGCGAAAATCCGACTTGGCACTCGTTTGGCCTTTCCCTGGGCCCTTTTTTCGCACGTATGGTGTTCGGCTTCTGTGGTGACTACACGCAAGTGCACGTGGTCGAACAAGTAGTAAAGTGGCTTAAGTAAAGCCAAGTATCGATCCCACAGGGACTGAACTACGGTACTAATTAACTTAAGTGTTAATGAACTATATCTTTAAGAATGCAGACAACCAAATAAATAAGATTTTGAGAGTTTGAGTTTACTAATTAATAAGAATCTAAAGCAAAATTATAAAGTGAGTCTGAACAATAGTAATGAGCAAGCTGAGGTTAAAACGAACATGCAGACAATTAATTTATCAATACAATTCAGTTAAGCTTTCCTTCGGTTGCTAGTCAAGAATTATTGCCTATGGATTGGAACTTTCGACTCCTATCCAACTTAAGAATCATGAGTCTTAATCTACATTTCTGTGATAAAAGAATTTCATGTTCTAGCCATACATTCCCGATTCCTTAATTTACTAATAAGACTTTCAGATATATTTCTATTCTGAATGTAAATCAATTCTCAATTTTCTAAACTAAGAAGAGATCATATCCTACCAATTCACTACTTTCCAATTTCTTTCCTTCTCAAAATTAAAATTGTATTTTTTAGATATACATTAACATTGGCCAAACATTAATGCAGTAAGAACAAGAATTGATAGAACAACCATTGAAGAAAAGATGAAAACTAAAATGATCAACAATTACATTCCATTACAGTTGTTCTTAACCTCAGCAAGAAGTGAATTTAGCCACTCATTTGTGGATTAAACATCATCAAATGAGTATAAATCATACAAACAATTGAGATAAAAGAGAAAGAGATAGAGAAGAACCCTAGAATTTTCATCCCCTCAACTGCCTGTAACCCACGTTCTTGCTCAACTAAGTCAGAATTGTTTAAAAATAAACCTAAGTGTGCTATTTATACTAGTGGAAATAATAAGCAACGTGGCACGGAGTGTATCGTGGAGCACTCCCTCCGTGCCACAGGGGTATCGCGGACCCTCTCTGGAATTTGGCTCCTCAGAATTTTCACCTTGGCGTGCCATGGCTTGCATCGCGGAGCCTGGCCAACGTGCCATGGTGCTATCGTGCACCTACTCTGGAAATTGATGTCCCAGGTAATTGTACTCAACGTGCCACGACTTGCATCGCGTGGCATTACCTCCGTGTCACGGAGGTAACGCGACGCTTCACTGGAAATGGCCAAAATTAAATCACCTGAGGTAGAATGCCTCCGCGATAGCAGCGTGACACGGCTCCATCGCGGAGCCCTTATTTTTATTGCTCTTCTTTGACCTTTTCCACTCCTTGCTTCCAAGTCCATTCCTGATTTTCACCAACATGTATCTTAGCTTCCCAAAATTCCATTTTACCTGCAAAACAACACTAATCATGTTGGTTAATAAAAATTCACATTTTAACTATAAATCACATGAGAATGCACAAATAACGATAGATAATAAAGGCGAAATGAAGCATTTGAGTATCACTTGGGCATATAATTCTGCCCAAGATCATATGGCATTCTAAAACTCTCAACCAACATGCGAATAGGTCAACTAAGTACTAAAAACTTATGGGGTGTAACAACTTCGAACCAAAGAAGTTGCCTTAGTTAAAGTATTATGGTGAAGTAATAACATCGAGGAAGTGACTTGGGAGGATGAGGAGGAAATGAAGAATAAATATCATCACCTATTTATGATGTCTACATGATGTTAAGGTATGTGTTTGATACTTAAGTTACTGAGTATTTATTTTGATGCATATTAAGTGAAATTAATTTCCATTCAGGGATGAATGTTCCTAAGGGGGAGAGAATATAACACCCCAAAAATTTTTTGGTGATTATTTGATTTCTTATGCTAGGTTAAGGAAAGTACGATTTGTATATTGGTCTTAGATGACAAGGGAAATGTGTACGATCAAAAAATCAAAGAGTATGAGAAGTTCATAAGTAAGGGTAAACTTTAAACAATCATATCTCCCAATATATAATGAATTAGAATCCCCACAACCTATCAAATTAAAGGTCTTTGAGTCTAATTTTCAAAACATCAAACCTCTTGTCAGTCAGAGTTCGGAGTAAGAAGTTATGGGCATTTTACCAAACCATCATGAGCGGTAACGCGGGCATGACGCCCTAGTGCCTCCACCCCCCTATTTACTTAAAATCCGATTTTTCACTTATAGAAAACATTTTCAGCTAAATCTAAATTGACCAGCTTGCTAAGGATTCCATTTCTCTCTCAATTCTAGCAGCAAGGACAAAGAAAATCAAGGAGGAACATCAACCAAAGTTCAAGAAAATCACAAGATAAGTTGAGATTACCTTGCCAAGTATGTTAGGGGCTGTTTTGGAGCTCGTTTTGGCAAGGTTTTGAAGAAGTTTTTATGTGTTTAAAAATATATTTGGACTGCCTATATATCCATCTTTGAGTAGGTGTCTAAATCAGGAGAAAAGGTAAGGATTTCTCCCCTTTTAAACCTCTCAAATTGCAAAGCGAAAATCTGGAAATTGGCAGCTAAGTGAGTTGCCGATGGACTGTTTATTATCTTAGTTTTTCTCGTTTTCCTTAGGCTTTTTGGCTGTTTATTTTGCTGGAATTATAATTCATATTGAGGGATATAATTACAGAAAAACTAAGGTAAAATTTCCCTCTTGTTTCTCCCTCAAAAGTTAGTGAAAATTAGTTGAGAAAATGGCTAAATGTTGTTGATGTTGTCGTGTGTTGTTGTTGCTATTGTGACTGCCTCCAGTTAGTTATTTTGGCTGCATTTTTTTGCTATAGATTGAGCTTGTCGTTGGCCTATAAAACCACTGGATTAAGGAGGTTGAAGGCTAATCATTGAGATAGGAAATCGGCTAGAGAAAAGTTCATCGGAGAAAGGTATATAAGGCGCCCTGTCTATCATTCTTTTAAGCACGACTCGTGTGTTGTGAATCGAATGAGACAACAACCTATTTAAAAGTCTTGAGGCAGTATGTTAAGCTTCATTTAAGATTTAAAGTTCCATGTTTCATTGAGGATAAATGTTAAGATTATGCCTAGCCGAAGTGAGACATCTAAAGTGTGATATTGTGTTGATTGTTGTCGTAGTTGTACATTGAGTTGGTGACCCCTCAGCGTGAGCATTGCTAGTTGTTCCTTATTATATGTCATGTGTATACATATGTGATGTTAAATGTCTTTAAAGGTCTGGTTGCTAACTGAAATTGGTGAAAGAGCCAAGATGAGGACGTGTAAACGATTTTAATCCACGTAAAGACGTCGCAAGATATTGAGGGTAAACGAGCTTATCGAATTAGGATTACCTGGTTATGGTTGTCCTTTATATTATGTGTATGTCATGAAATATGTCAGGCCAAAGGGAGATTTCATAATCCCTTTCCCTTAAGCCGAATGACAAGCTAGCGAGTTTCTAAGCTCTAATGTCCCTTGAACATGATCTATAAATTTTGTTGAAACTCTTAGGTCATCTGTAGTTCCTTATGATTTATACAAGTTTTTAATACATGCATTTAAGTTCTATTTTCTATATTTACATGTTATATGTACTAAGTTCCAGTTATGCATTACGAAGGAGGCCTATGCAGGCCACATGTTTAGTATTTCATCATTTCTATGGTGTATGTATTGAGCTGGTCCAGTATAAGCCATATCGGCTCCATTTATGATTTTGTCTAAGATTTATTGATTTTACCTCGGTGTGGTACACCGGCTGGAGGTCTTGTTATTTTACCCTGGTGTGGTACACCGGCTGGACGGATTTTACCCTTGTATGGTACATCGGCTGGAGGCATTTTTATTTTTACCCCGATGTGGTACACTGGCTGGACGAATTGTATATAGATTTTATGGTCAGCTCTATGCTGGAATTTCAGTTATAGTATTTGTTGTGCATTAGATGGTTGCATTTACACTTCAATAATGTGTTATTGTTAGGTTTCTATTTTCAGGTTTCCAGGTTGTTACTACTCCTTATTTCTGCCTAGTTATCATTTTTATCTTACATGTTTACAGTTTTCAGCCTTACATACCAGTACATTTTATTCATACTGACGTCCCTTCATCTTGGGACCCTTCCTGCAATCGTGTTGCAGGTACAGGCTAAGGCTCAGATCATTGGACATAGTAGGAGCCAGATTTTAGCAGAATAGTGGTATGCTCCTCTCTTCCAGGAGCCATGTCCTAGTTTGGACTATTTTCAGTTTTGTGTACAGCATGGGTAGGCCGGGGCCCTGCCCCATGCATTTCAGTTTGTTTACTCTGTAGAGGCTGATGTAGACTAGTTTGTATAGTAGTGTGGGTTGTGTAGTCGTATTGGTTTTTCATTGCCTTGCTTAGCTTTATTGTAGCCTTGTCGGCTTTCCAGGTTGCATATTTATAATAGTCAAGGCATTATTGGCCCAGTATTTATCTTGGTTGGTTGTGACAGGTTGCTTGGTTAGTCTTAGTGTTACATTTATCGATTCTATATAGTCGGCTTCTCGATCGACCATGAATCGAGTGCCAGTTGCGCCCTACCCTAGTTCTAGGGCGTGACAGCTTGAAGCATTTTTATGCTCTCTCTTCTCGTCAGGATCAGGAAAGCTCACCTGACGTAATTACTGGTATGTTTCGTCTCTTTCACCTAGACATGTATTCCCTCCTAGATCTAGGAGCTACTCTTTCATTTGTAACTCCATATGTAGTAGTTCAGTTCAGCATCAATCCAGAGGTCCTATCAGAACCTTCTCAGTTTCCACCCCAGTTGGCGAGTAAATTAGAGCTATCCGGGTGTATAGAAGTTGCCCAGTCTCAGTCTTGAATAAAATCATTCCAGCTGATCTAGTAGAGCTAGACATGGTTGACTTCGACCTTATTCTAGGCATGGATTGGTTACACTCCTTCTATGCCTCAGTTAACTACAGGACTAGAGTTGTCAAGTTTCAGTTTCCATATGAGCCCGTGTTAGAATGGTCGGGCAACAGTTCAGCGCCTAAGGGTAGGTTTATTTCCTTCCTTAAGGCCCAGAAACTCATTTCTAAGGGATGTTTATATCATCTAGTTCGGGTCAAAGATTCCAACTCTGAGGCTCCAACCATTTAGTCAGTTCCAGTTGTCAGCAAGTTCCCAGATGTATTTCTTGAAGATCTTCCTAGAATTCCCCCTGAACGGGAAATAGACTTCGGAATAGATCTCCTTCCAGACACTCAGCCCATCTCCATCCCTCCTTACAGAATGATTCCAGCTGAGCTTAAGGAGTTGAAGGAGCAGCTAAAAGATCTTCTTAACAAGGGTTTTATCAGACCCATTATCTCTCCCTGGGGTGCTCCATTGCTATTCGTGCATAAAAAACACGGTACCCTAAGAATGTGCATAGATTACCGTCAACTGAACAAGGTCACAGTTAAGAACAGGTACCTTTTGCCTAGAATTGACGATCTATTCGACCAACTTCAGGGAGCCTGTTGCTTTTCTAAGATCGACCTCAGGTCAGGATACTATCAATTAAGGGTTAGAGAGAGTGACATACAGAAAATAGCATTCAGAACTTGGTATGGTCACTATGAGTTTGTGGTGATGTCCTTTGGGTTAACAAATGCCCCAATAGCCTTCATGGACCTAATGAATAGGGTTTTCAAGACTTACCTAGATATGTTCATCATCATATTTATTAACGACATTCTGGTGTACTCTAGAAATGAGGAAGAGCATGCCAATCATCTAAGGTTAGCATTACAGACCCTCCGAGATCGCCAGCTATTCGCCAAATTCAGCAAGTGTGGATTCTGGTTGAAGTCTGTGTCATTCTTGGGTCATGTGGTAACAGGCGAAGGGATACAAGTAGATCCTCATAAAATTTCAGTAGTAAAGGATTGGCCTAGACCTACCTCTCCTACCGAGATTAGGAGTTTCTTGGGCTTAGCAGGCTATTATCAACGGTTTGTTGAAGGTTTCTCCTCCATAGCATCCCCTCTAACCAAGTTAACCCAGAAGAAGGTAAAATTTCAATGGTCGAATGAGTGTGAGAAGAGTTTTCAGGAGTTGAAGACTCGACTCACTACCGCTCCAGTTTTGACCCGCCAAAAGGAACAAATGGGTTTGTAGTATATTGTGATGCCTCACAGAGTTGGACTTGGTTGCGTTCTAATGCAGTGGGGCAAAGTGATAGCATGTGCCTCTAGGAAACTCAAATTTCATGAGAAGAATTATCCAACTCATGACTTGGACTTTTACGGAGCTCACGCAGATGTATTTATTGATCACAAGAGTCTTCATTATGTGTTCAGCCAGAAGGACCTAAACCTTCGACAGAAAAGGTGGTTAGAGCTCCTGAAAGAATATGACATGAGTGTGTTGTATCACCCGGGCAAGGACAATATGGTGGATGACACCCTAAGAAGGCGATCTATGGGAAGTGTATCTCACTTTGAGGGAGGAAAAAAGGAGTTAGCAAAGTATGTTCACAGACTAGCCCGGTTAGGGGTGCAGCTGGTAGACTCAAACGAAGGTGGAGTAGTAGTACAAAGCGGGTCAGATTCATCTTTGGTAGTTGAAGTTAAGTCCAAACAAGATGAAGATCCAGTTCTACTTAAACTTACAAAAGTATTCCTCAGAAAGGAGGTTGAGGCTTTATCCCAAGGAGGAGATGGGGTGCTTCGCTACCAGGGCGATTGTGCGTGCCGGATGTTGGTGAGTTGAGACAGCAGATACTGGAAGAGGCACACAACTCGAGATACACCATTCACTCTGGTGCTAGTAAAATGTACTGTGACTTGACGGACATTTACTGGTGGAACAGGATGAAAAGAGACATTGTCGAATTCGTAGCTAAGTGCCTGAACTGCTAGCAAGTTAAGGTGGAACATCAAAGGCCAGGGCCATGACTCAAGATATCAGTATACCCACATGGAAGTGGGAGGAGGTAAATATGGACTTTATTACAGGTCTACTGTTGACTCGCCGGCAGCATGACTCAATCTGGGTGGTAGTAGATCGGATGACCAAGTCAGCTCATTTTCTCCCAGTCAAAACCACAGACTCGACAGAGAACTATGCCAAACTTTATATACGGGAGTTATTCAGACTTCATGGGGTGCCCTTATCAATCATTTCAGACAGGGGAGCTCAGTTCACCTTCCATTTTTGGAAGTCTTTTCAGAAGGGACATGGCACTCAGGTCAAACTTAGTACTGCTTTTCATCCACAGATCGATGGACAAGTTGAGCGGAACATAAAAACCTTGGAGGATATGCTAAGAGCGTGTGTGATTGATTTTAAGGGTAATTGGGATGACCATTTGCCTCTTATCTAGTTTGCATACAACAACAACTACCATTCCAACATTCAGATGGCCCCGTTTGAGGCATTGTATGGTAGGAGGTGTAGATCTCTTATAGGTTGGTTTGAAGTTGGTGAAGCTACTTTGATAGGGCCATACTTGGTTCACGAGGAAATTTAGAAAGTTCAGCTCATCCGAGAGAGATTGAAAATAGCCCAGAGCCGTTAGAAATCCTATGCCGATGTGCGAAGAAGAGAGCTGGAATTTTCAGTTGATGACTAAGTATACCTGAAAATTTCACCCATGAAAGGGGTGATTGATCTTGGGCGGATTTATATGCCCAAGTGATACTCAAACGTATCATTTTTACCTTGTTTGTTGTGCAATGTGTATATAATATCATGGAATTGGTAATAAAATGCGAATTTATACTAACCAACATGAATAGCATTTGTTTTGTAGATAAAGGTGATTTTTAGGAGCTAAAATGCATGTTGGAACTATGTCGGAGTTGGACTTGGATGCGAGCATGGAAAAGACCCGGGCATGCAGGATTTATAGGGGCTCCGTGATGGCTCCGCGCCACGCTACCATCACGGTAGCACACTGCCTGAGCATGAATTAATTTGGCAATTTCCAGTGTACCTGCGCGTCAGCTCCGTGGCACGGAGATAGGCCTCCGCGATGGCCTCCGTGCCACGTTGAGGTTAATTTTCCGGACCCTGGAAATTCCAGTGAGGGTCCGCGTCCACGCCGTGTCACGGAGGCAGTGCTCCGCGTTGGCCTCCGTGACACGTTGCTTGTTATTCCGGGAAAAATTTCCCACTAGTATAAATAGCACACTTAGGTTTATTTTAATTAGTTTTTAGTTTTTAGACTGAGTTCAGAAGTGGAGAGCAGGAACGTGGGTTAGTAGCAGTTGAAGATTGAAAAAGCTAAGGGATTTCTTCTCTTCTTTTCTTCTTTCTATCAATTGTAAGTAGAATTTACACTCATTTTAGGATGACCAATCCAAGAATGAGTGGCTAATTCTCTTTCTTGCTGAGGTTTTGAACATGTGTATTGAATTCTGATTTTCATAGATTTGGATTATTCTTCTTCTTGAATGTTGTTCTATTAATTCTTGTTCTTTACTGCATTAGTGATTGGCCAACATTAATGTATATCTAAAAAGTCCAATTTCACTCGAGAGAGCAAGAAATTGGAAAGTTGTGAATTAATAGGGTATTGTTCTTAACTTGATTTGGGAAAATTGGGTTTTGATGTGCTTTCCTGATAGAAATATACTTGAAAGCCGTATTAGTCAATTTAGGAACCGGAATCGTAGTGCTAGGTCATAAATTGCATTTGATCACAGAAATGTAGACGGATGGTTTATGATTCTAAAGTGAAATTAAATACGAGAGTTTTAATTTCTAGGCAAATGTTCTTGGCTAGCAACATGAAGAAGAGAATTAACCAAAATTATCATGATTATCAAGTTCATTACTTGTTCTTAACCTTGGCATGTTCATATCCATTGTCTGAATTCAAAAGTAAATAGTTTGTGTTAATTGTAGTATATAGTTTAGAAACAAAAACTCAATTACTCTTGGGTACGTTGTTGTTAGCATAATTAGAAGTTAAATAGAAATATAGTAAATTAGGCAATTTTACATATCTTGAGCCTCCTTGGATCGATACTTGGCTACTTAGCCACTTTATTACTTGTTTGACCACGTGCACTTGCGTGTCAGTTTTTACCCGTACCCCAAAGCACCGAGCAAGTTTTTGGCGCCGTTGCCGGGGAGGCTAGGCGATTTGTAAAATTTTGTTTAGTGTAAATTTACTGTATTTTTATTTTTTTTTCTTAAGTGTTAACAACTTGGTCTTAGCCTGTATTTTGCAGATTTTGTTTCTGTGAACACTGGCAAGGGACAAAGATCTGGTGGAATCTTACTTAGAGCCTGAGCGTGAGTTTCATAGCCAACGTAGAGAAGCTCTTCGGAAGAAGCTGCAGTTGCTTAAACAGTCTATGATGGAGCAACCAAATCCACCAGTTGTTAGGGCAGTTTTAGTGCCCGATGAAGCAGCAGCAAGGCCGGTTCGCGAGGTGGCAATCCCACACGCTAATAATGTCCATTCTAGCATCCGCAAACCAGAGCCTGGAGGGAGGTTTGAATTAAAGCAGAATATGGTGCAACTTTTGTACACAAGCGGGCAATTTACCGGTCTCCCTCACGAAGATCCACAACAACATCTCCAGAACTTTTTGGGGATAAGTGACACTTATATACCCGCTGGAGTGTCACCTGATTATGTTCGGCTCACCTTATTTCCATTTTCCTTACTTGGTGAAGCCAAGAGGTGGTTAAAAGCTGAACCACCCAACTCTATATCAACGTGGGATGATCTTGCACAGAAGTTTCTTATTAGATTTTTCCCTTCTGGTAAAACAGCCAGGCTTAGGAGTCAAATCCTAAGTTTTAAACAGAGGGAAGGGGAAAATCTATATCAAGCCTGGGAAAGATTCAAATCCATGTTGCGGGACTGTCCTCACCATCATCAGTCCAACGAGGTGTTGGTACACACTTTTATTGAGGGTTTGGAACCCCACACTAAAATTCTGTTAGATTCAGCAGCTGGAGGGCAAGCGCTGGAGAAGACTTATGAGGAGCTGTACACTTTGCTCAACCGAATTTCACAAGGCAATCCAGAATGGAATGCAGATTCTTCAAGAGGTGGAGCAAGGAAAGCAGCGGGAGTGCTTGAAGTGGATGGATTCACAGCTATCGCTGCACAGATAGCTGCTTTGCAAAATCAGTTAAACACTCACTTCAGCAATATAAATTTGAACCAGCCTTCAGCTTCAATCAATGCAGTTCAACAGATGTGGTGTGAAGTGTGTGGTAGTAGTGAGCATTCAGCTGAATGCTGTGGTGCAAATCCTGATTCTGTTAACTTTGTGGGCAATGCACAGAGAAATCAATAGCAGTTTGGTAGTGGCTACAACTCAAATTGGAGGAAGCATCCAAATTTTTCGTGGGGTAGCAACAATCAACAAGGCCAGAGTTCAGGGCAGGGTATGCACAGAAACCAAGAAGGGCATCAAAATTATCAGGCGCAATTCAGAAATCACAATGCCCCTCCTCCACCACCATCACCGACTATTGAGGAGATGTTCAAAACCATGATCGCTAATCAGGCACAATTGCAGGCTGACTATGTCAAATTGGCAGCCGAAGTAAAGAAAAATCAATTGGCGACCAAGGCTCTTGAATATCAGTTTGGGCAGTTTGCTAGTGCCCAAAATACTAGACCCAGAGGAGGACTACCTAGCAACATGGATCCAAATCCAAAGCAGGTAAATGCAGTGACCACGAGGAGTGGTTTACAATTGAAGGAGGTGGAACCGGAAAGACCGCCTCAAAAGTCAGGAGCAGCAGATGTTGAGGGAGAGCATATTTCAGACAAGGGGAAGAGTAAAGAAGCTGAACCAGAAAGGCCTCCACCCCCGTTCCCTCAACGACTTAAGAAACACAAGGAGGAGGCGTGTTTCCAGAAATTCATGGAGGTACTTAAACAGGTACATGTTAACTTACCTCTTGTTGATGTCTTGCAGGGAGTGCCAGAATATGCGAAGTATATTAAAGACATCGTGGCTAACAAAAGTCGTTTGACTGAGTATGCCACGGTAGCTTTAACGGAGGAATGCACTTCCCGTATTCAGAATAGGTTGCCCACAAAACTGAAAGACCCTGGAAGTTTCACTATCCAGCTGACTATTGGGCAAAGTATCCGAGCGCGTGGATTATGCGACTTGGGGGCAAGTATAAATCTGATGCCATCTTCGGTATTCAGAAAGTTAGGTCTAGGGAGTCCTAGACCTACAACAGTAATCTTGCAGCTAGCAGACAGGTCTTTGGCTAAGCCGGACGACATTGTTGAGGATGTGTTAGTGCAAGTAGGCTCCCTCATTTTTCCGGTCGATTTTATTGTTCTGGACTTTGAACCAGATGCTGAAGTCCCATTTATTTTGGGATGACCCTTTTTGGCAACCGGAAAAGCATTAATCGATGTAGCTGCGGGTCAACTCACGATGCGAGCACATGACAAGGTCGAAGTGTTCGACGTGTACAAGGTACCTAAGCTCCCGACTGTTTATAAGGATCTCTCGGTGATCAACGTAATTGATCATGGGAAGGCTAACAGATTGAGTGATTCCCGAGAGTTACTAGGTAGGCCACCGGACAAGGTTGAGCACTACTGGGGGAATGATCATGATCGGGACAAATTGTCCATCTCCCTAGTAGACACATGAGCTTAAAGGACGTCGAGCCGCGACGGTAAACCACGCGCTGCACGGGAGGCAACCCGTGATAAATATTTTCTTTCTTTCTTTTTAGTGTAGATAATTTTTATTTTTCTTTTCTTTTTTCTTGATTAGGTTTAGATTTTCATTTTAGTTAGTATTTTAATTTTAGTTAGGGAAATCTATTAATTTAACCAATTTTCATTTAGTGAGGTGATTTTCAGGTATAACGGAGGAAATATACATGGAATCGAGAAAATGAGGCGAGGTATGAAAATTAAATGTATTGGTGAAACAGAGCACTGGCGCGTTGGCGCCGTGTCACGGAGGCAATGCTCCGCGTTGGCCTCCGTGACACGTTGAAGGCAAATCTGGATTTTTCAAAATTCCAGTAAGCCAACGCGTTGGCTCCGTGTCACGGAGGAGGGGCTCCGCGTTACCCTCCGTGACACGTTGCCCTTTATCCAGTGCCGGGTCACACCGGGTTTCCGGGTGACCCGCGTGTTTCCTTTAAATAAAACACCCGATTTCGCCCCAAATTCCCCCATTCCCTCTTCCCTCCGCGACCAAACACCCATTTCCCCCTCCCCAAGCAACGTGCCACGTTGGTAGGCAAAGAAAAATGTCAAGTTTCTTCGATTCTTCAATTCTAAGGTATGTTTTCATTGTCTAACTCAATTTTTTTGGTGATTTTTGTCAAATTTGGGCATGTAAGGTGAGAAATATCACCCTAGGTAGAAATTGAACATGATATTGAATTATTTTGTGATTGATTTTTTTCGGATTGTTGTATTTGGCGTTTGAACTTGTCGATTATGTAAATAGTTCGAAATTGATTGTCGAATTCTATTCTAGGGCTTGGGTTATTGAATGTAACTTGGGCAACTTGATAGTTTGGTGAAATTGATGCCGGGGTGTGTTTATTATTTGAGATAAGTCGTGGTAAATATTGTATAAATGTTAAAAGACGACTAATTCTCGAATTTTTGTGGGAAATTGCATAATGTGCGAATTGGTTAGATTGTTTAGATTAGCTTGTATATAAAATGTTTTTATAGTTGTTTTTAGTTTGTGGTTGTTTTGTTGCTTGTGCGATGGTTGAATTGCTAGCGATAGTAGGATTGGTAATTAGCTGTATGAAGTCTGAGTAGTACGCTAACCGTTATGCTGTCAAAATTTTGTTACGAACGCACTAAGCAATATGTGTATAGTTGTTTGTGTTTGGTGTTGTAAATAGAGCTATCCTTGCTATAATTTTGCAAATATTGTTAAGGACTAAGTGTGGGGTAAATTTTGTTTAACCCGACCTTAGCCGAAGCTAACAAGTTTGTAGCTTAACATTGTGCTTGTTTGTGTAAATTGACAGGTACAATGGCTAGCAGACATGACAAAGGCAAGGGTGCTTCTACCTCAGGCACCGGCAGGAAAAGGATGAGACTGGGCACTGCAGTCCCAGCTGCACCTGCTGTTCCGCGCGGCCAACACCGCCGATACGGAACACGATGGGTCACCGATGAAGGGAAGACATGGTATGCGAAGCACAAAGAAAACAAGTACTTCCCCGAGGAACATATTGCTAGGGAACCACTTGCACAGGAGTACCCTCGCATTGTACAGAGGATTGAGGCAGCTGGGCTCAGCTTTATTTTTCAGGAGCCCAAGGAGTGCAACCTTCATTTGGTCCGGGAATTTTATGCCAACTTGAACCCGGCCATCAGAAGCCACACTATTAAAATCAGAGGGCAGATTGTCACTCTGGAACCCCAGCAGCTGAATGCCATCGTTGGAGCGCGGGACACAGACGCCCACGTTCTCCGCCAGCTAAACATCACCCTACCGTACGCCGACATCAGACGTACGTTGTGTGGGGCTCGATCCACAGCCCGATGGAGTAGACACAAGGAGAGGGGTTACCACCAGACTCTGACTTATTCGTAGATGAACAGGGAGGCCAGAATCTGGCTAAAAATTGTGTGTTCGTGTTTGATCCCGGGAGTTCATATGACAGACGTGACCCGGGACCGTGTCTGCTTGGTGTATGCCCTTATGAAAGGGCTTGAGATTAATGTTGGGGCGGTCATAATATCCGCCATGAAGAGAGCCAGACTGCACCAGGGTCACAGGTACGGGTTTGGCGGACTCATCACCACCTTCCTCCGAGGCCTCGACATTGAGGAAGAAGCCTTGGATTATATTCCGCAGCTGGAGCGGAGGGCCCTTGATGTGACAAAGACTAAGGGCCCCGACACTACACACGGCCCTGTGCTGACTTTGGGCGAGCGACATGCTCGTGACGATCAGTACATGGCCCGTATGTTCGGCATGCAGATGCTGCAGCTAAGGATAGGTGGGAGACCAGCCACCGAGGAGGAGTTATGGCAGCTGGAGCTGGACTACCCCTTTGGCAAGAACGCCAGAGCCTTATGTAAGGTGGGGCCAGCCTTTGTGGAGCCGACAGACGATGATGTCCCTACTGATGAGGAGCCACGTCGTGAGGACTCTGATGTGGAGTCCGATGACGACGATGGAGCCGATTCAGATATGGGCGACGAGGCAGCAGCACCGGATGAGGAAGTCGAATATTTCGACTAAGCAGGGAGTTCCACCACCCAAATTTTGTGCTTTGTATTTTTGTGAACACTGGGGACAGTGTTCGATTTAAGTGTGGGGTGGGGAGTAGTTAGGTGCTAGGTCAAGGATCTAAATTGCTGTATAATTTTTCCTTGTTGTTTATGTATGTTGTGCTTTCCCTGTTGTGAACTGATTTGTGATGTATGTATATATTTGTGTTGTGGCTAATGATGTGTGTTTTGAAAGTTATGGTTGCAATTGTAAATATTTTGTAAATTTTGTAAATAATTTTTTTTTCTCTATCGACAGGATCGATATTTTTCAAAATTTTTGCGAAAATATTTTGCATTTGTAAATATTTTCTTTCTATCGAAATGATCAATGTGTTGCAAAATTTTTTCGATTTTTATTTTTTTGGGTTTCTCGGAGTTTGTTTTCGGTTCTTTTACCGAGAATAGTCCCATTGAACCGATGTCATAGTTAGTGACCGTTCCCTATGATGGATGGATGACGACCGTCTTAAGGGAAATGTAGTCGGTAGGAGTAGGATTTTTATTTGTTGTTTTTTTTAGTTTTCTTTGGTGGATTGCATCAATAAACTGTTGTTGCTTATGGTTGCTAAAATTTCGTTGCGTGTTGTAATTGATGTTCAAATTGTGAAAGTGATTCGTGTGAAAGCATGCAATTCTGGAAATATGTTGAGTTACCTAGGCTATAGAATTTGGTTCATTATGATTGAGGCTTAATCTTGAATTCATGTAATTGACTAATTAAAGAGTCTGTGAATGCATCTTGATTCGAGCATGTGCATGAAGTGTGAAGTGAGGTTTTGCTATTCCATGTCATTGTGAATTGTCTAGAACTTGCCTGGTGTGTATACGAAGCGAAATGAAGGAGGTGTAGTGTTGGAAAGGATGTAGGCATTTCTTTGTTTTAACCGATAGTTTCCATATTTAACTATCGGATATTTTTTTTTCTTGTCAATTTCTACCTTTTTATATGTTGTATACCCTAGTCCGCCCGTTGAGCCTTTAGCCGATTTCTTTCTTTTGTCCAAAATGGTATGAATTAAGCTTTATTCCTTCTTTTCATTGGCCTTAAAGTCTAAAAGAAGCTCTTAAGCGCTTACAAAGAACAGAAAATGTTTCCCAAAGTGTTAAAGAGTGAAAAGAGTGAAAAGAAAAAGAAAAGCAAAGTGAGGAAAGAAAAGATGACGTTGAAGAGGCACTTGTTGTAATTAATTGATATTGAGGGTACATGAAAACCCTCTGTTTTGTGTCAAGTGTGGTTGATGAAATGGGTTGTATGAAAGTAAACCAGCATGAATGGGAGAAAAAGAGAAAAGAGAGGAACAATGTCCATGAGTAGATGGGAATGAGTTGAAAAGGCGCTTGAGGATGCTAGCGACTATTATTGGCTAATCCAATATATGCATACTAGATCCATAGCCCCGTTACAACCCATTAAAAGTCCTATTTGATCCTACATTGCATTTCTTTATATTAGTGGAGTAATACACTAAGGGCAAGCCTATGGGTCATGACATGATGCATGTGAATTCTTTTCGGAGAGAGAGTGAAATTAATTTTTATATGCCCCTACTTGCATGTTTGTGTGTTGCATGAACATAAAGGGGAAATTTCTCTCGAGTTGTGAGGGCACACGCTTGATAAAACATTGATTTTCGTGTAGGATTTCTTGATTAGCTGATTTGCATGAGTTTGCCGATATCAAGAATCAATTCTTAAAAGTCTAGGAAGCCTTGATGTATTAAAGGTCATTGTATTGTACGACCAAGCATGTTTTCTTGATGATTTGCAAAAATTGAATAATCGATATGACCGTAGCGTAAATTGTTGCACCATAGTGACGGAGGTTGGGATGTAATTTGCATGAGTCGTGTATGTGTTGTTCGAGGACGAACAAGGATTTAAGTGTGGGGTAGGTGATCTTGGGCGGATTTATATGCCCAAGTGATACTCAAACGTATCATTTTTACCTTGTTTGTTGTGCAATGTGTATATAATATCATGGAATTGGTAATAAAATGCGAATTTATACTAACCAACATGAGTAGTATTTGTTTTGCAGATAAAGGTGATTTTTAGGAGCTAAAATGCATGTTGGAACTATGTCGGAGTTGGACTTGGATGCGAGCGTGGAAAAGACCCGGGAATGCAGGATTTATAGGGGCTCCGCGATGGCTCCGTGCCACGCTACCATCGCGGTAGCACACTGCCTGAGCATGAATTAATTTGGCAATTTCCAGTGTACCTGCGCGTCAGCTCCGTGGCACGGAGATAGGCCTCCGCGATGGCCTCCGTGCCACGTTGAGGTTAATTTTCCGGACCCTGGAAATTCCAGTGAGGGTCCGCGTCCACGCCGTGTCATGGAGGCAGTGCTCCGCGTTGGCCTCCGTGACACGTTGCTTGTTATTCCGGGAAACATTTCCCACTAGTATAAATAGCACACTTAGGTTTATTTTAATTAGTTTTTAGTTTTTAGACTGAGTTCAGAAGTGGAGAGCAGGAACGTGGGTTAGTAGCAGTTGAAGATTGAAAAAGCTAAGGGATTTCTTCTTTTCTTTTCTTCTTTCTATCAATTGTAAGTAGAATTTACACTCATTTTAGGATGATCAATCCAAGAATGAGTGGCTAATTCTCTTTCTTGCTGAGGTTTTGAACATGTGTATTGAATTCTGTTTTCATTGATATGGATTATTCTTCTTCTTGAATGTTGTTCTATTAATTCTTGTTCTTTACTGCATTAGTGATTGGCCAACATTAATGTATATCTAAAAAGTCCAATTTCACTCGAGAGAGCAAGAAATTGGAAAGTTGTGAATTAATAGGGTATTGTTCTTAACTTGATTTGGGAAAATTGGGTTTTGATGTGCTTTCCTGATAGAAATATACTTGAAAGCCGTATTAGTCAATTTAGGAACCGGAATCGTAGTGCTAGGTCATAAATTGCATTTGATCACAGAAATGTAGACGGATGGTTTATGATTCTAAAGTGAAATTAAATACGAGAGTTTTAATTTCTAGGCAAATGTTCTTGGCTAGCAACATGAAGAAGAGAATTAACCAAAATTATCATGATTATCAAGTTCATTACTTGTTCTTAACCTTGGCATGTTCATATCCATTGTCTGAATTCAAAAGTAAATAGTTTGTGTTAATTGTAGTATATAGTTTAGAAACAAAAACTCAATTACTCTTGGGTACGTTGTTGTTAGCATAATTAGAAGTTAAATAGAAATATAGTAAATTAGGCAATTTTACATATCTTGAGCCTCCTTGGATCGATACTTGGCTACTTAGCCACTTTATTACTTGTTTGACCACGTGCACTTGCGTGTCGGTTTTTACCCGTACCCCAAAGCACCGAGCAGTGATGAGGTTTGGAAAGAAGGGGAAACTCAGTCCTAGGTATGTAGGACCCTATAGAATTTTGCAGTGTATTGGCAAGGTGGCCTATGAGCTAGAGTTGCCTTCATAACTAATAGTTGTACATCCAGTTTTGCATGTATCACTTTTGAAAAAGTGCATCGGAGATCTAACCTCTGTGGTGCCAATGGATAGTGTGGCAGTCAAGGATAGCCTCACCTACGAGGAGGTACTAGTCCACATCCTAGACCGTCAGGTTCATAGATTGAGGAATAAGGAAATAGCTTCAGTCAAGATTTTATGGAGGAATCAGCAGGTTGAAGGAGCTACATGGGAGGCCGAAGCAAATGTGAGGGCCAAATACCCACACTTGTTCTCTACCGACTCTATTGTAGCTTGATATGTGAATTTTGTTTAAGACCTGAACTAGTTGTTGAAATCAGTTCATGTAATAAATTTTCTTTCTGACTTTGGTTGTGTTTATGAAAAGCAAAATTCAGTTCAGTTATATTCTTTGAAATGGAGGTAGTCATTTCGGTCGTTTTGAAGTTGTATAAGTAGTATTTGAATACCTTGATTGTTATTTTTCTGGTTGCTATAAGTTTTCTAACATTCGAGGATGAATATTTCCAAGGGGGAGATATTGTAATGCCCCGGAAGATCAAAATCAATATTTGAGACTTTAATCAGAAAATCTGGAAAACTGTAGAAAAGTTGCAAAACGACCAACCTAACGGGTCGTTAAGGGATCAAATGACTCATCGGGTTAATCATGTGAAAGATGCCAAGAATATGCACCAGTATTCCTAACGGATGACACCACGAGTCATTAGAAGGCCCTACGACTCGTTAAGTCGCCCGTTGCCAAGCTAGAGTTCAAAAATTCGAGGATTTCATAGTCTACTTGACAGAAAGTCATCACAAGTCGTCATCAGTAGTAACGACTCATCAGGTCCTTCGTTTCCAGTCCTTTCTAGCTTTCTTACCAATGTACCTGATGGACGACATGATGACTCGTTCGTAGTCATGACGATTCATCATGTGCCTGTCAGGAGTCAGTAGATTTTTCTAGTGAACTTGATGAAAGGACCCAACGACTCATTGGACCTGGTAACGAGTCGTTAGGTCATCCGTTAGAGGCACCTGATAGTTTTTCCAGCGAATTTCGAAGGGCTATTTTAGTGATTTTCTATTCTCCCAAGCATTAAACCACGTCGTTTAAGAACTAATTTCAGACGTTTTAGTGGGGAAAAATGGTTCCTCCCTTCATTCTCACGCTAATCCTCAGCAGAACATCGTAGAATTCTCTCTTAGAGTATTTCAGAGCAAGGGCTAGGGCTGAACTTTTCTCTTTGATTTTCAGGAAGATTCTCCAGGTTTCTTCGCTAGGTATGTGGGGTTTTAGCAAAGGGATTGTCCTTCCCTTGCGTTCCCAAAGTCCTCCTCAATTTCTTCTATTAGTTTTAAGCCCTGAGCTTTCGAGTATGAGAAGTATTCATGTTTATTTTTTTTTATTTCACTTAGAACGATGTTTATACTTATTGTTAATATAATCTTCATCAGTTCCTCATCAAATTTTCAATATTACAAATTGAATTTAAGCCCTAACTTTTGAGTAATGATTTTACTTGTTACATTCCCTCTAGAAAATGAAGAATTCTTTGGGTTGAATTTCTAGAATTTGTCTTGCTTTACGTATATGTTGGGTAAATATCCCATGAATCAAAACAACTTTAGTACGTTGAATGAAATTCTCTATTAGTTGCTTAGTAATTTAGTTAGTTAGAACACAGAACTCTATCAGTCTAGTCTCAGTCAGAATCATATCCGTCTAGCTTCAGTCAGATTTTAGCAACCTCAGTGTTGTCCATAAAATGTCAACTAATCAATTTGACTCCTGTTTATTTTTGAGGTGTTAGTGATGACTCCTAGTTTTCAGACTCAGATTTAGATTTCAGTTATTTGGTCTATTAGGCGGTCATGACATTCAATTATAGCTCTCTCCAGCCCCAGGACCCCAATTCAGTTATTAGTTGTTCTGTAGATGGTTACGATGCTTTTATATAAGCAGCTCTAACCAATCTTAGAACCCAGTTTTAGAATCTGGTCTGATAAGGCTCTCAGGGTACGTGCAGTTATTCGTCCCTGACTAGTCTTGGGCCCCAGTTTTGAGCTATTAGCTTAGTAGTTTAGTTTAGGTTTTCCAGTGGGAGTAGAACTTAGCACCGAGTAGGTCGGGGTTCCAGCACCCCAGGTTCCCAAAACTACGTTGCCAGCGTAGGTTACAGTATTACTTGGCCTGGTTGGCCCCAGATATTTTTGTGATCACCCAGTTCATGCCTTTATACCCTCGCAAGGTATATTGGGTCCTACCAGTGGGTTGTATACATCGGACTCCATGTCTAGCTCATGTGGTTATATGTCAATTATAGACTCTCCCACTAGTCAGTCCAGTCCAGTAACAGAATAAGCAGCTCAGTTTAGTACAGTATCTCAGATTCAGTGTTTCAGATTTAGGACATGTCCTTGACCATCAGACAGGGTCGTCTTGACCATTTCAGATTATATCAGTAGTTCAGTTTAGTTTACCTGTTTGTCATGGCGTGTCACTTCAGTTCAGACTTTATATTCAGTATGTTTCTCCCACTTACTCAGTACATTCAAAGTAATGACGCATGTTTTTCATGCTATATCGTTTCATGATACAACTGCAGGTTCTCAGTTTCAGCACAGATAGTTACTTCAATTTTAGAGCATTCCATTTCAGCAGATCAGAGTGTGAGTCCTCATCATTCGAGGGCCTTGTTTATTTACTTCGGTTGGATATGGTTTTGTATAGACTCAGAATTAGCTGGGGACCTGTCCCAACAACTCCTCAATAGTTGGCTTTCAGACCAGACTTGTCTTTTAGAATTGTATTTCAGATATATTATTTCTTTCTCTACTTTCAGTCTTTACATTTTTCTTAAACTGATAAATTTGTTATTTAAAAGTTCTGTTGTGCATGTTTACTCAGAATTCTAGTATATGATAGACTAGGGGTTGACTTGGGGTCACTTGTATCTTCAAGTACCGTGTTACGTCCATGGTGTAGGCTCGGGGCGTGGCAGTTTGGGTATGAACTTGGGTTCAAAACTATGCGTTCATTTATAATCATTGATATATATAACTCTTGGTAGCTGTGATTTATTATTTGTTGTGCTATGATGTGTGTCCTAGGATTGAAGGGAAAGTCAGTAATGATCAAATATATGCATGGGATATTGTATGATGTGGAAAGGTAAATCATTGATGTGATGGTTAACTTGAGCCCTGAGGCCGAAGGGAGAGAACTTGGATAAGCAGATTAGTTCGATCAGACTCTAAATGAGGGTTAGAAACATGAGTGGCTCGTGCTCGAGGTGAGCATCCGGGCGATCGATATGAGGGAGTACACAAAAAGGTATGGCTAAAAGACTATATGGTGGGTGTACAAATATGAGACAGGTATGATGAAGGTTTCATACGGCTGGGTGTACAGTACATGGATTTCTAGAATCCCTTGCAAGTCATGACTGGAAGGACAAGCATAAGACCCTCTGGCATGTGTGTCAGTGATGTGACGTAGGCGTGTGCCTGTATATCACCGATGGTATGATTGTGAGATAGAGATTGTGTGGGTATGATTTGATATACATATGACTGCAGTAACAGAAAGGAACATGTATACAAGTGTGATACAAGATATACCGATATGATTCGGGTTTGAGGTGAGAAACACGGTTGGAACACATTGTATGACGATATGGTACAGGCATGATATTATATGGCATATTCATGGTATGGAGACAGGTATGTGCATGTACTTTGATTTTGGGAGAATTAACTCCCTCAATATATTTTGATGACTCCTTGTATGTGCTTGAACTATTTAATTCGTATTTGTGAATGAATATTTGATTGAAGTGTTCATTGGTGAGTTATAGAAGGTAATATAACATATTTAACCAAAAAGGTAGTGAATTACTGGGAAATAGAGGGTAGATTTTATTACTTAATATACTAAAATTAAGGAGGGTCAAGAAACTCCGATAAGAAATGAAATGTCAATAAGTGGTAGAAATGGACTTAGGCAATGTTAGTGAAATTGTAAGAAAGGTAGTTATGCCATAAAGTTATATGCCATAATAAAACAGAACTGGATCTAGAGAAATCGGTTACTAACTGTTTAGGATAGCACTGCAACAAGAATATCGCCACGATCGCGGGATCACTGTAGCGGTCTAAGTATTCAATGCAGCGAAAATAGAGAGAGGTAGTGATCTTTGGCATAATTGCATGCCCAAGTGAAACTTTAATACTTCATTTCTACTTGTTTATCCACTTTTATGTGTGCATTCTCATGTGATTTGTATGTAAATGCGTATTTAGCCTAGCCCACATGATTAGTGTTGTTTTGCAGTCTAGAAGGAATTTCTGGAAGCTAATCTACAAGTTGGTGAAGTGTCGAAATGGACTCGAAAGCAAGAAGCGGAAGTAGACAAGGAAATGGGCCAAGTTTGGTGCTCCGCGATGGAGGTCGTGTCACGCTACCATCGCGGAAGAAGTCTGCCTAGAGGTGAATTTTATATCAAATTCCAGTGGAGGTGCGCGGTGGCACCGTGGCACGGAGGTGAGGCTCCACAATGCACGCCCTGCCACGCTGAAGACAATTACCTGGAATGCTGAGTTCCAGTGAAGGTCCGCGATAGGACCATGGCACGGAGCTGAGGTTCCGCGATACACTCCGTGCCATGTTGCCAGTTATTCCGGGAAAAATTCTCACTAGCATAAATAGCCCACTTAGGTTTTATTTTAAAGTATCTGACATTTTGAGCAAGAACGTGGATAGCAGGCAGTTGAGAAGAAGAATTCCTAGGGTTAATTCTCTTCCTTTTTCTCTTTAATTTCAATTGCTTGTATAAATTCTACTTGTTTGAAGATGTTTAATCCGCAAATGAGTGGCTAATTCACCTCTTGCTGAGGTTGAGGATAATTGTAGAGGAATGTAATTAATGATTATTTCAGTTTTCATCTTCTCTATAACGGTTGTTCTACCAATTCTTGTTTTTACTACGTTAATGTTTGGCCAATGTTAATGTATATTTTAGAATTCCAATTTTTATTCTGAAAGGGAAATTAATTGGATAGATGTGAATTGGTGGAATATGATCTTTTCTTGGTTAAGAAAATTAAGAGAAGATTAACGTTCAGAATAGAAATATATCGGTAATGTCATATTAATCATTTATGGAATGTGTTATGTATAGCTAGAACATGGGGTTTTTGCATCACAGAAATGTGTAATGTGAGTCTCATGATTCTTTAATTGGTGAGGAGTTGAAAGATCTAATCCATGGGTTATTAATTCCTGACTAACAACCGAAGAGAAGATAGACTAATTTTAATAAATAAATTACATCCCTGCATGTTTGCCTTAACCTCAGCTTGCTCATTGCTATTGTTCAGACTTTAACTTACAGTATTCGCTTAGGTTCACATTAACTATTAATCTTGACTCAAAAGCATTATTTGTTTGGTTGTCGACCTGCATAACGAAATCGGTTACTAGAAATTAGGATAATTAATACCATATTACAGTCCCTGTGGGATCGATACTTGGCTTGAAATAAAGCCATTTTACTACTTGTACGACCACGAGCACTTGCGTGTAGTTGGAACCAAACAAGTTTTTTTGCGCCGTTGCCGAGGACTGGCAATTGGTTATTTAATTCTCTTAGTGTTAGTTTACAAGTTTGATATAAGTGTTGACGACTTGATCTTAGCCTTTCTCTTGCAGGTACTGAATTTTTTTTCTGAACATTGGCAAGAGACAAGGAGTTGGTGGATTCATTTATAGAGCTAGAGAGATAATTTCATCGATAAAGAAGGGAAGCTCTAGAGAAGAAGCTGCAGTTATTAAGACAGGAAATTCTGGAGCAGCAACAGAATTCATCGATTGTAAGGGCAGTTTTAGTGCCCGAAGAGATGGCAGCAAGACCGGTCCGCGAAGTGGCAATCCCACACGCAAATAATGTAACATCCAGCATTCACAGACGGAGCCAGGGGGGAGATTCGAACTCAAGCATAATATGATGCAGTTATTGCACACCAGCGGGCAATTTACAGGTCTCCCTCATGAAGATCCACAACAACATCTCCAAAAACTTTTGGAGATAAGTGACACCTATATCCCATCTAGAGTATCATCCGACTATGTGAGTCTTATATTATTCCCGTTCTCACTGCTGGGGGAAGCAAAGAGGTGGTTGAAAGTTGAACCACCAAATTCTATCACTACTTGGGATGACCTCGCAAGGAAGTTTTTGATACGATTCTTTCCATCATGGAAGACAGCCAGACTTAGAAGTCAGATTCTAAGTTTCAAATAGAGAGAGGGTAAGAATTTGTATCAGGCTTGGGAGAGGTTCAAGTCAATGCTAAGGGATTTTCCTCATAATCACCAGTCTAATGATGTGTTGGTGCATACGTTCATTGAGGGTTTGGAACCGCATACTAAGATTCTGTTAGATTCAGCAGTCGGTGGGCAGGCATTGGAGAAGACCTATGAAGAGCTTTACACTTTATTAAACCGTATTTTACAGGGAAATCTAGAACGGAATGCGGATTCAACTCGAGGAGGAGCAAAGAAAGCTGCAGGGTCTTTGAGGTGGATGATTTTACAGCTATCGCTGCACAGATAGCTGCTTTGCAAAATCAACTTGACACCCATTTCAGCACTATGAGCTTGAGCCAGGCGCAAGCCCCAATCAATGCAGTTCATCAGGTATGGTGTGAAGTCTGTGGAAGTAGTGAACACTCAGCTGAGTGTTGTGGTGCCAATCCAGACTCGGTGAATTTTGTTGGAAACCTCCATAGGAACAGTAATCAATAGTATGGCAACAGTTACAACCCAAATTGGAGGAATCATCCGAATTTTTCATGGGGGAGTAATAGTCATCAGGGACAATGTTCAAATCAGGGCGTGCAAAGAAACCAAGGGGGGAATCAAAATTATCAGCCACAATATAGAGGAAACAATACACCACCTCCACCCAGCAATATCGAGGATATGTTAAAAACTATAATAGCTAACCAAGCACAGATGCAGGCTGATTATGTGAAATTAGTGGCTGACATGAAAAATCAGCAGTTAGCTACAAAGGCATTGGAGTATCAGTTTGGACAGTTAGCTGGAGCCCAAAACACCAGACCAAGGGGAGGATTACCAAGCGATACAGACCCAAATCCCAAGCAGGTCAATGCAGTTACTACCAGGAGTGGAACTCAACTCAAGGAGGTGGAACCAGAAAGGCCACCTCAGCAATCTGGAGCGACAGAAAAGGATAAAGGACATGATGATGTGAGGGGGAAGGAAAAGGCAGTTGAGATAGAAAGACCACCGCCCCCGTTTCCTCAGAGATTAAAAAAGCATAAGGAGGAAGCTTGCTTCAAGAAATTCATGGAAGTGTTGAAACAGTACATATTAATTTACCTTTAGTTGATGTTTTGCAGGGAGTGCCGAAATATGCCAAGTACATTAAGGACATTGTAGCAAACAAAAGTAGATTGATGGAGTACGCTATAGTGGCGTTTACTGAGGAGTGCACCTCTCGAATACAAAATAGATTGCTGACAAAGCTCAAGGATCGTGGGAGCTTCACTATTCAGATTACAATTGGGCAGTCTATTCAAGCTTGCGGATTGTGCAATTTGGGAGCAAGCATAAACTTGATGCCAACATCGGTGTTTAAGAAGTTGGGGCTGGGTAGCCTTAGACCAACTACTGTGATCTTGCAGCTAGCTGACCATTCATTGGCCAGACCTGATGGTATTGTGGAGGATATTCTAGTGCAAGTGGGCTTCCTCATTTTCCCAGTGGATTTTATAATTTTGGATTTTGAGCCAGATGCGGAAGTCCCATTTATTTTGGGACGTCCCTTCTTGGCAACCGAGAGAGCCTTAATTGATGTGGCTACTGGGCAGCTAACCATGCAAGCGCATGACAAAGTAGAGGTTTTTGATGTGTACAAGGCCATAAAGCTACCGGCCATTTATGAGGAGCTATCAGCAATCAGTGTTCTAAATCAGGAATCGACCCTTCAGATTGTTGACTCACAGGTCCCATTGGAGAGAGCCTTGGTGGGCTATGATCATTTTGGGGACAGCGCTACATATGAGATGGTGCAGACTCTGAATGAGCCAAAATGGTTTTTCAGGAAGCTGGACTTTGAACCATTGAAGTGGTCCTTGGAACCCTCGCCAAGGCCATCAATTGAGGAGGCACTGAAATTGGAGTTAAAGACATTGCCTCCATATCTGCAGTATTTATTTTTAGGTAAGGATGACACCTTGCCAGTCATCATTTCAGCAAAACTGACAGATGCACAAGTGAAAGATGCATTGGTGGTCCTTAAGAGGCAGAAGAGAGCAATGGGTTGGCAGATGTTGGACATCAAGGGAATTAGTCTAGCTTTCTGCACACACAGGATATTCATGGAAGAAGTATCCAAGCCAACCATGCAACATCAGCGGAGGTTGAACCCGGTGATGAAAGATGTAGTAAGAAAGGAAGTGATCAAGTGGCTTGATGCAGGTGTGGTATATCCTATCTCAGACAGTGAATGGGTTAGCCCAGTGTGTTCCAAAGAACGAAGGGATGACCATGGTCACCAACGAAAAGAATGAGTTGATTCCTACACGCACAGTCATGGGCTGGCGAATTTGCATAGATTACAGGAAGATCAATGAGGCCACGAGGAAAGATCATTATCCTATTCCATTTATTGATCAGATTTTAGACAGGTTGGCAGGTCAGGACTATTATTGTTTTCTAGATGGGTATCCCGGCTATAATCAAATAGCCATAGCACTGGAGGACCAGGAGAAGACCACTTTTACATGTCCTTATGAGACATATGCTTTCTGGAGAATGCCATTTGGTCTATGTAATGCACCATCCATATTCCAGCGATGCATGATGGCGATCTTCCATGATATGGTGGAAGATTTTGTCGAGGTATTTATGGATGACTTTTCTATTTTTGGTAATTCGTTTGCTATGTGTCTGCAGAATCTTGACAGGGTGTTAGCTCGATGTGAAGACTCAAACCTGGTGCTCAACTGGGAAAAGTGCCACTTTTTAGTCAAGGAGGGTATCGTTCTTGGCCATAAGGTGTCATGCAAAGGGTTAGAAGTCGATCGTGCAAAGATTGAGGTGATTGAAAAGCTACCACCACCAGTGTCAGTGAAAGGTGTTCGCAACTTTCTAGGACATGCTAGGTTTTACAGGCGGTTCATCAAGAACTTCTCAAACATTTCTAGACCGATATGCCGGTTGCTAGAAAAAGAGGTGAAGTTCGAATTTGACAAGGATTGTGTAGAAGCATTCAAGTAGCTAAAATAGAAGTTGGTGGAAGCGCCTATTCTCATTTCTCCAGATTGGCAACATCCTTTTGAGTTGATGTGTGATGCAAGTGACGTGGCTGTAGGAGTTGTATTAGGGCAGCGTAGGAATAAAATTTTCCATTCCATTTATTATGCAAGCAAAACACTTGACGCTGCCCAAGTAAATTATACAGTCACGGGGAAAGAGATGCTGGCTTTAGTGTTTGCATTTGACAAGTTCAGATCCTACCTAGTGGGGTCGAAAGTGGTGGTATATACTGATCATGCAGCAATTTGGTATTTGTTTGGCAAGAAGGATGCGAAGCCCAGGCTAATCAGGTGGATATTGTTGCTGCAAGAGTTTGATCTAGAGATCCGATACAGAAAGGGAAGCGACAATTAGGTTGCAGATCACCTATCGCGACTGGAGAGTCGTTCGCATGTACAGGAAGGTGATAGCATCAGAGAAGAGTTCCCCGATGAACAACTCTTGGAAATAAAGGAAGCTGAAATCCCTTGGTATGCAGATATTGTAAACTTGCTGGTAAGTGGAGTATACCCACCTAAGGCAACGGCTCAGCAAAGAAAGAAGCTGAGGCATGATTCCCGATACTACATGTGGGATGAGCCATATCTGTTTAAGCAGGGACCAGATCAAGTGATGAGATGATGCATTCCAGAAAGCCATATTGCAGAAGTACTGAGGAGTTGTCATTCATCGTTGTATGGAGGTCACCATGTAGGAGAGCGAACAGCTCACAAGGTGCTGCAGTCAGGTTTCTTTCGGCCTACACTATTCAAAGATGCTACAGCTTATGTCAAAATGTGTGATAGATGTCAAAGAACAGGCACAATCGGCAGGAGACAGGAGATGCCATTGCATCAGATATTAGAAGTTGAGGTTTTTGATGTATGGGGGATCGACTTTATGGGCCCATTTCCACTGTCATTTGGTAATCCTTACATCTTGGTAGCAGTGGACTACGTGTCTAAGTGCGTCGAGGCAGTAGCTTGTCCCAGGAACGACAACAAGGTGGTGACGAAATTTGTGAAGAAGTAGATTTTCACTAGGTTCGGTACACCCTGAGCTATTATCAGTGATGGAGGGGCACATTTTGTGAATGCAGGTTTCAAAAACTTTCTAGCTAAGTATGGGGTGCGGCACAAAGTGGCGACAGCGTATCATCCCCAAACTAGCGGGCAAGTAGAGGTGTCAAACAGGGAGATTAAGCAAATTCTGTAGAAAACAGTGAATGCACAACGAATTGATTGGGCAAGCAAACTTGACAATGTGTTGTGGGCTTACAGAACTGCATACAAGACACCCATTGGGACTTCTCCGTATTGATTGGTTTATGGAAAGGCATGTCATCTACTTGTGGAGCTGGAACATAGAGATTTTTGGGCCGTAAGAAAGCTAAATATGGATCCTGAGCTAGTAGGAACGAAGAGGGTGATGCAGCTGAGTGAGTTAGACGAGTTTCGATGGAACGCCTATGAAAGTTCTAAATGCTACAAGGAGAAAACTAAAAGGTGGCACAACAGGCACATGGTGCATCAGATCTCTGAGCCAGGGAAAAAAGTGTTGTTGTTCAACTCAAGGTTGAAACTCTTCCTAGGGAAGTTGCGGTCCATGTTGTCAAGGCCGTTTGAAGTTGTGAGAATGACCCCACATGGGGAAGTTGAATTGTGGCAAGAGGATAAAAGTGCCACATTTTTGGTGAATGGGAAGAGATGTAAGCACTACTGGGGTGAAGACTTTATTCGAGAGAAGACATCTATCACTTTAGTAGATGATTAAGGATGAAAAGCGTTGAGCCGCGACGGTAAACTAGGCGCTGCACGGGAGGCAACGCGTGAATGTAATGTAAGAGATTAGTTAGGATTATTCAAAAAAAAAAAAAGAGAAAAGGGATGGCAATAGTTGAGAGGCAACCTATGATTTCTAACAATATTTTGTGGTTGAATGATTTTCAGGTGAAATGGAGGGCCAAAATACAAAAGTGCAAAGGAAAAATCAAGGTAAGAAAATAAAACTTAGGAAATTTCCAAAGAGCCCTCGTGTTGGCTCTGTGTCACAGAGGAGGACTTCTGCGTTACCCTCCATGACACGTTGAGGCAATTCTGGAATTTTTAACAAAATTCCAGTGAGCCTCCGTGATGGCTCCATGTCACGGAGCCTGGACTCCGTGATGGCCTCCGTGACACGTTGAGGCTTATTTCGTGTTGGGTCACCTCGGGTCATCGGGTAAACCCGCGCAAAATCTACCTTTTTAACCCCAAATTCTTTAATTTTTCCCCATTTCCTCAAACGCTCCACGACCAACACCCCAAAACTCCTTCTCCCTCAAAGTGCCATGGACCTAGTGAGCAAATTTCTTCGATTCTTCTTAGAATTCATCAAGTAAAGGTATGTTCTCGAATTTTTTCTCGTTATTGCTGAATATTTTGACTCGTGAACATGATTTCTTTGATGAAATTTTGCCCTAAGTGATTAATAAATGTGTAATCAATTGAGCTATGGATGAATGAGGTTTATATGATTGTTGTGATTAGCTTAACTCAATAGTTACATGATTTGTTACAAATCTTACGATGTTGATAACTAGGGTTGAGAATTTAAATAGGAAGAAGAAGAAATGGGTTAAAATAGAGATATTTTGGGTTGTGCATGTTGTTTGAATTGAAACATATTGTGGTAGAAGATGGAATTTTCGGGGGATAAACGTAGGGAATTTTCATAGGTTGTTGTGGGCAAAGTGCAAAGTGCTCATGATTATATAATTGAATCGATGAAGGAACTTTCATAATGCAATATATGAAGTCTGAGTAGTACAAAGAAATTGTTCCATCGACTTGTATGAATGCACTGAGCATCTTGGGAATTATGAACTGAAAAAAATGTGAATGTTTTTGTTGAATTGTGTTGACTGCGGCTAACGACTAAGTGTGGGGTGATCAAACTAAGCCCAACCTTAGTCGTAGCCAACTATGCCTTGAATAACATTTGAACTGTATGTTGTTGAATGCACAGGACAAATGTCTGGAAGGCAGGATAAAGGCAAGGGCGCATCCACATCTGGCGCCAGCAGGAAAAGAGTAAGAACTAGGGCAGCAGTACCAGCAGCAACACCTGTTCCTCAAGGGCAACACCGATAGTATGGAACAACATGGGTGTCACACCCCACCTTGGGGGGGGGGGCATGACTGGCACCTGGTGCCCTACTAAGACCTAACCTGCTAGACTGTTAAGCCTGGGTGCATCTGGCGCCTGGCTAGCTCTAACTCACATTTCTGGAAACAAAGGGCTATATAACGGCTGTAAATACAGCCCCCGGCCCATTGGCCTATAGCCTTCTGTACCTGTCTTAGCAGCTAGCCAGAACATAGTAATTCAGGGAAACCTATACGGGCCGACAAGGCCACCATGCTGTCTAGTTATCTGCAACTTAATCATAAAGTACAAAAAGAAGCTACGTGACCGGCAAGGTCACCACTACTGACAACTATGGCCCCACAAGACCATCACAAAAGTAAGAAAGAGTAAAGACAACTATACAACTGCACGGCCCCACACGACCGGCTCATCTGACCACAGGGATTTCATACAGAATGCAAGCCTCTAGGAATAGTAATAGAACTGATCGGGACAGGGCCCCGACCTACCCATGCTATATACAACAAAAGGAACTGAACTACACCTCTGAAATTCAGCCTCCGAATGACTAGAGCTGAATACTCAACCGCTGACAGGGAGTCACGTAGAATCGCCTGCTCGTCTAGGAGTACCTGCAGGCAAGTAATGCAGCGCCCCACTGGGCGTCAGTACCACTGGTACTGAGTATGTAAAGCAACTGAAATAATATAACTGAATACAACATCTGAAAGCAATAATATGACTGATGAAGCAGAAGTAGGAGGAATAACTTAACTGTCTGATGAAGTAGATCGTACCTATTCTTACTGATACCGAAGGAAGTAGGAATCATACCTGGAGGCGTATCATTCTACTACCAACCCACTCGCATCTAATATAACATAGCATAGCATACATAACATAACATAGTACACATAAACCTTACGCAGCCCCCATAAGCCGGGAGGTACAATCAACACAGAATCTATGCCCCTACCCCGGTCATCCCATCTCCTATAGTGGATGTAAGCATCCTGCCGGTCCCTGGGTATGCACTTGGGCTCGCTGAGCCCCTGACTATAACTGTATCTGAGTCCGAAGGACTCTAAATCAACACCCCGGGCGTACCCGCTCGACGGGGGTGTATAAGGGCCGACCAAGGCACAATATGGGGAAACTGGCATCCCATCTTCGTCCCCTTGCGGGACGACATATCACTCCGTAGAGCGACGTATCCTTGTCCTCTGGCGGACGAGTCGATAAAGCTATTAATCCTGGGCGGTCAGGGATGCTAGGTAATCCAACCCCAATTAATACAATGGTCTCAACTAATCATGCTGTCTGTGTATCTCATAAGCTAAGATTAACAGGTGCAGGGTATCGTATAAATCACATACTGAGCTAATAATAGTAATCTGTAAGTGTCTGATACATGCTGAGACAGGTAAGTATAAATGTAAATTTAGCCTCCTGTCAAACTGTACTGGGGTAAAAGTTATACGAGGAGGTGTTTCTGCTGAAAGCTATACTGTTTACTAAGTTTCTGTGTTAACATAATTTCCTATTTCTAACATGCTTTCTAAACCATATACAGTTACTCTTCTATATATGGAATGCTTTACTGATACTGTACTACCTTGCGAGGTTTCAGCTAAACACAACAATATCTTAACATGGCATATTACATCACATACTGAATATACTGGGCAACCTTAACCACTTACGCCCGAATCTATATCGTACGGATAGGTATCGTACACTTTACAACCCAAAACTTCTCATATTGCACCAATATTCAAAATAACACGATAATTGATTTCTAAACATGCAACTGGTCTGTAAATTACTATACTGCTTCGGGGTTACTCAACTTTCCAAGGAAACTTAACTTTACATACCTTATCTTTGAATATTCGTCTGTCGGACGAGGCTCGGCTGGTACTTCAACTATTTTCTCCCAACTGCATTCATAAATACGTCAATCAATACTAAATACAACGTTATTGTAAAGAGCGACGTTACTTTCGATTTAATTTATAGCCTAAACTTAGGCTTATAGAAAGACGGTCAAAAACTCGCTATTTTTCAGCGGCCCAGAAGGGAGAAATATTTACTTCTCAGCTAGGAACACATAGACATTAATTTAGAGCAATTCTACTTACTTTAGTTCGGCGGCTCGCCGATTCGTCGGCCGTATTTTGCGAAACTAACTCCGTAGAAATGCTCTCTGCTGCTAAATACCTTGGTATCTAGGATTAATTTGGGTTTAGACAGCGTTTGGCAGCGTAATCGGACGAAAATATTTAATTTTCTTCGTCTTCCCTCTGTTTACTTACGTTTTCTGGAAATTTATTAAGTATATAATGATCTCAAACCGCAGTGGGGGCTTTATATACTTGGGCCTGGACAAGGGCAACGTGTCACGGAGCCATCGCGGAGGCCTCACCTCCGTGACACGCTGCCATCGCAGAGGGGCTCTGCCTCGGCTCCTCCCGCGATGGTTCGACGGGTTTCTCGTCCGATCTTTTTCCCGGGCCTTTCCCTAGCACGTATGGCTTTCAAATATGCTTAACCAACGTGCGAATAGGTCGTCTAAGTGCCGGGAATTCTACGGGGTATAACATTCTCCCCCTCTTAGGAACATTCGTCCTCGAATGTATACTGCTATCTAGAGGACTGCTTACTTTACTTTCTGGGAGAATTTTGGCAGAGTTTCTCCTGTAATATGGACTATCGCAAAGACCTGAAACACAGAAAAAGTCCAACACAGGCACTGCACACAATGTTCTACAATCCACTGGGCAACTAAGTATTACTTCTTTCTTTATCATTTACAACGTACATATCATAAAGTACTGTATAAGTAATGATACGGACATACCTGTCGTCTGACTAGGCCTGAAATAAATGAGGATATCTGATTTTCATGTCTTCTTCAGCCTCCCACGTCATTTCTTCCCGATTTCTGTTACGCCACAATACCTTGACAGATGCAACGTCTTTAGTTCTCAGCCTGCGAATCTGTCTGTCTAAAATGGCTACGGGAACCTCTTCATAGGCTAACTCCTCTGTGACCTGAATATCCTGGACTGGAACTACTGTAGAAGGGTCCCCTACAAACTTTCTTAACATGGAAACATGGAATACTGGGTGAACAGATGCTAATTCTGGAGGCAAGTTTAACTCATATGCCACGCGGCCTATTCTTCGCCGAATTTGATACGGCCCAATGAATCTTGGGCTAAGCTTGCCTTTCTTGCCAAACCTCATTACCCCTTTCATCGGGGACACTTTCAGATATACCCAGTCGTTTACCGAAAATTCTAGATTTCTGCGCCGTCTATCTGCATATGACTTCTGACGGCTCTGAGCGGTCAGTAAACGTTCTCGGATAAGCTTTATCTTTTCCTCGGACTGCCGAACAATGTCTGGGCCAACTAATGCTGATTCTCCTATCTCAAACCAGCCCACCGGCGATCTACATTTCTGCCCGTACAATGCCTCGAAAGGCGCCATCTGAATAGCTGAATGGTAGCTGTTATTATAAGCAAATTCGATTAACGAAAGATGTTCATCCCAGCTACCCCCGAAATCTAACACACACGCTCGTAGCATATCTTCGAGTGTCTGAATTGTACGTTCAGCTTGCCCGTCTATCTGAGGATGGAATGCTGTGCTCAAATTAATCTACGTCCCCAGACCTTTCTGAAATGATTGCCAGAACCTAGCTGTAAACTGTGCCCCTCTGTCTAAAATGATAGATGCCGGCACTCCATGTAATCTAACTATTTCTCTGATATACAATTCGGCATAATCCTCAGCTGAGAAGGTAGCCCTTACTGGCAGGAAATGAGCTGATTTTGTCAGCCTATCAACTATTACCCAAATTGAATCATTTTTGCGTCTGGTACGGGGTAACCCTGTTAGAAAATCCATATTTATTGCTTCCCATTTCCACATAGGTATCGATATCTCTTGAGTCAAACCACCCGGTTTCTGGTGCTCTGCTTTCACCTGCTGACAATTAGCACAAGATACAAATTCAGCTATTTCAGTTTTCATACCTGGCCACCAGTAGATGTCTCTGATGTCGTGGTACATTTTCGTCGCCCCTGGATGAAGGGAATAGCGAGCGTAGTGTACCTCGTGCATGACCTGCCCACGAAGTCCTGAGACATTCGGGACACAGAGGCGGCCCTTACAACGTAGCACATCATCCCCGGCTATCTGAAAATCTGGCTCCTTACCTTTCTGAATTCTATCTCTGAGCTGGACTAAATCGGGATCCTCATACTGTCGTTCTTTTACCTCTGCAACTAACGATGATACTGCAGAATTCTGAATTACGGCCCCATTATCTCCTGTTTCCATTAACCGAACGGCTAGCCCAGCTAACTGATAAATTTCTTTAGCTAATTTCTGTCTCTCGGGTCGCAAATACGCCAAGCTCCCCATTGAGTTTCGACTCAGAGCATCTGCTACAACATTAGCTTTCCCGGGGTGGTATAGAATATTCACATCATAATCCTTTAACAGCTCTAACCAGCGGCGCTGTCGCAAGTTCAACTCCCTCTGAGTGAAAATGTACTGCAAGCTCTTATGATCTGTATAAATGTCAACATGAACGCCGTACAGGTAATGCCTCCACATCTTCAAGGCATGAATTACTGCGGCCAACTCTAGATCATGGGTGGGGTAATTCTTCTCGTGTTTCCTCAGCTGCCTGGAAGCATATGCAATTACTCTACCATGCTGCATCAACACACAACCCAATCCGACACCTGACACGTCGCAATAGACTGAATAACCTTCTGTGCCTTCCGGCAGTGCTAGTACTGGGGCGGAGGTTAATTTGTCTTTCAGTTCCTGGAAACTCTGCTCACATGCCTCCGCCCACTGAAACTTTGTTGCTTTCTGTGTCAATTTCGTTAAAGGTGCTGCAATGGTTGAGAACCCTTCAACGAACCTTCTGTAATACCCTGCTAATCCCAGAAAGCTACAAACTTCAGTCGGGGTGGTAGGCCTAGGCCATGACTTAACTGCTTCTATCTTCTTCTTGTCTACCTGTATACCAGCATCTGAAACAATATGCCCTAAAAAGGCCACTGAGTTAAGCCAGAATTCACATTTTGAGAATTTAGCATACAACTGGCGGTCCCTGAGAATCTGGAGCACTGTCCGCAAATGAGTCCGGTGATCAGCTTCAGAGCGAGAATACACCAGAATATCATCAATGAATACTATCACGAACAAGTCCAGGAAAGGTCTGAAAATACTGTTCATCAGGTCCATAAAGACTGCTGGGGCGTTCGTTAACCCGAAGGACATAACTAGAAATTCAAAATGTCCATATCGGGTCCTAAACGCTGTCTTAGGAATATCTCTCTCACGTACTCGGACCTGGTGATATCCGGACCGCAAGTCAATCTTAGAAAAGTATCTGGCTCCCTGCAACTGATCAAATAAGTCATCAATTCTGGGAAGCGGGTACTTGTTCTTTACTGTAACTTTATTGAGCTGCCGATAATCTATACACATCCGGAGCGAGCCATCGTTCTTTCTCACGAACAAGACTGGCGCACCCCACGGGGAAGTACTCGGCCTGATAAAACCTTTATCTAACAAGTCTTTCAACTGCTCCTTTAATTCTCTGAGTTCTGCAGGAGCCATACGATAAGGAGGTATTGATATTGGCTGAGTGCCTGGTAGCAAGTCAATAGCAAAGTCTATTTCCCTTTCTGGGGGAATACCAGGTAACTCATCAGGAAATACATCTGGGAATTCATTTACCACTGGAACAGACTGGAGTGTCGGAGATTCTGCTTGGACATCTTGAACTCTGACAAGATGATAAATGCACCCCTTAGATATCAAATTTCTCGCCCGAAGGTAGGAAATAAACCTACCTTTTGGCGTCGCGGTGCTGCCCTTCCACTCCCGTACTGCCTCCCCCGGGAAGTGGAATCGGACCGTTTTGGTCCAACATTAAACATTAGCAAACATGGTACTAACCAGTCCATACCCATTATGGCATCGAAATCTATCATCTCTAACTCGACCAGATCTACTGTGGTATGACGATCAACAACCTCTACTGTACACCCGCGGTAAATTCGGCTAGCTATGATAGAGTCACCGACGGGTGTAGATACTAAGAAGGGCTGCTGTAATGATTCTGGTACAATACTAAACTTCCGTGCCACAAATGGAGTAATATAGGACAAAGTAGACCCTGGATCAATTAGCACATAAGCAGGGTGTGAGCAGATAGTTAGCATACCTGTCACAACATCAGGCGATGCCTCTGAATCTTGCCTCCCTGGTAAGGCATATGTGCGGCTTGGACCCGCACCTGTACTGGAGGCCCCTGATCTGCCTCGACCCCTGCCTACTGAAACTGGGGGCCTGCGCCCAGTCGAGGATGCTGTAGCTCGTGATCCTATTGATGACCTATCCTGTCTGTCCCAGTCCTCACGACCTCTAGCTGGGCAATCTCTCATCAAATGGCCTTCTTGGCCACAAATATAGCATGCGGTGGAACCATACCTGCATGCTCCAGAATGGCGTCGGCTACATATAGGGCAAAGTGGTAGGGTATACCTACTCTGCTCCGCCCTCCTCTGTGACGGTGAGTCTGCCGTCTGCGAACCTCTACCAGCCTCTGACTGCCCCCTGCGGTTGGATCTACCTCCCTGTGACTGTGGCGGAGGTGGGGGCCTGGGCGGCCTGTCTGACAATCGTGGCCTGGGTCCTCCCCGGGCCTCTCTTTGTAACTCAGCTGGCCTATCCCGACGACGCTGCTCCTGATTAACCCTTCTGATTTCCCGATGTCGCTGTCTGATGCCCTCAATATTCTGGGCAAATGCCTGGATTCGGGAAATATCCATATCTTCTCGCAGTGTGGCCGTGATACAAGTCTCGACATACTCTGGGTTCAACCCCATAATAAAACGGTGCACTCTGGATGCCATGGTATCCACGAAGGCCGGTGCATATCGAGCCAAAGAGTCAAACCGCAAGGAATATTCCCGAACACTCATGGCCCCCTGTTCCAGATGTAGGAACTGGTCTACCTGGGCCTGTCGAATCTCCCGCGGCAAATAATGATCTAGAAAGGCTCCTGAAAAGCTGGACCAGGTGGGAGGGGGAACATCTCTCCCTAGGGACCTCTCCCAGCTTTCATACCATAACACCGCAATATCTCGCAATCGGAATGCGGCCAATTCAACTGACTCAGTAGGTGTAGCATGCATAACCCGGAAAATTCTCTGCATCTGATCCAGAAAATCCTGGGGGTCCTCTGTGCGGTCCGTGCCTGTGAACTGTGGGGGATTCAGGGCTAAGAACTCTTGGACCCTCGAACTACCGGGCCCTTCTGATGCTTCTGCAACTGTGGATGGCATTTGCTGACGCTGAGCAGCCATCATCTGTGCTATCATAACTACAGCACTCCTAACCTCCTGGTCGGAAGGTGTCGGTATAGGGACTGCTGAAGATACTGTCGCTCCAAACGGCTCCTGACGTGGTGGAGACTGCTGAGGAGGCTGAGATGAAGCCTCTGTAGGGCCCTCTGATCGGGCTGTCTCCAAATGAGGGGGAGGCATCCTGCTGGTGCCCTCCCCTGCTGCAATGTCTAAGCTCCGACCTGTAACGGGATGGCGCTGGTCTGACATTATCTGTAGCCAAAGAATATGGTAAGATTTTAGAAATTCAACCCTATACTGTACAGCTCTATAGCACGACTGAATCAGAATAAAAGACAACCATCCTATTATGCCTTGCAGCCTCCTGCCCATAGTATGTGGTGCACAACACATCCATGGACAGGACTCTACTTAGCACGGCTTGCAGACTCCCTGGGATACGACCTGCTCTGATACCAAATTTGTCACACCCCACCTTGGGGGGGCATGACTGGCACCTAGTGCCCTACTAAGACCTAACCTGCTAGACTGTTAAGCCTGGGCGCATCTGGCGCCTGGCTGGCTCTAACTCACATTTCTGGAAACAAAGGGCTATATAACGGCTGTAAATACAGCCCCCGGCCCATTAGCCTATAGCCTTCTGTACCTGTCTTAGCAGCTAGCCAGAACATAGTAATTCAGGGAAACCTATACGGGCCAACAAGGCCACCATGCTGTCTAGTTATCTGCAACTTAATCATAAAGTACAAAAAGAAGCTACGTGACCGGCAAGGTCACCACTACTGACAACTATGGCCCCACACGACCATCACAAAAGTAAGAAAGAGTAAAGACAACTATACAACTGCACGGCCCCACATGACCGGCTCATCTGACCACAGGGATTTCATACAGAATGCAAGCCTATAGGAATAGTAATAGAACTGATCGGGACAGGGCCCCGACCTACCCATGCTATATACAACAAAAGGAACTGAACTACACCTCTGAAATTCAGCCTCCGGATGACTGGAGCTGAATACTCAACCGCTGACAGGGAGTCACGTAGAATCGCCTGCTCGTCTAGGAGTACCTGCAGGCAAGTAATGCAGCGCCCCACTGGGCGTCAGTACCACTGGTACTGAGTATGTAAAGCAACTGAAATAATATAACTGAAAACAACATCTGAAAGCAATAATATGACTGATGAAGCAGAAGTAGGAGGAATAACTTAACTGTCTGATGAAGTAGATCGTACCTGTTCTTACTGATACCGAAGGAAGTAGGAATCATACCTAGAGGCGTATCATTCTACTACCAACCCACTCGCATCTAATATAACATAGCATAGCATACATAACATAACATAGTACACACAAACCTTACCCGGCCCCCATAAGCCGGGAGGTACAATCAACACAGAATCTATGCCCCTACCCCGGTCATCCCATCTCCTATAGTGGCTGTAAGCATCCTGCTGGTCCCTGGGTATGCACTTGGGCTCGCTGAGTCCCTGACTATAACTGTATCTGAGTCCGAAGGACTCTAAATCAACACCCCGGGCGTACCCGCTCGACGGGGGTGTATAAGGGCCGACCAAGGCACAACATGGGGAAACTGGCATCCTATCTTCGTCCCCTTGCGGGACGGCATATCACTCCGTAGAGAGACGTATCCTCGACCTCTGGCGGATGAGTCGATACAGCTATTAACCCTGGGCGGTCAGGGATGCTAGGTAATCCAACCCCAATTAATACAATGGTCTCAACTAATCATGTTGTCTGTGTATCTCATAAGCTAAGATTAACAGGTGCAGGGTATCGTATAAATCACATACTGAGCTAATAATAGTAATCTGTAAGTGTCTGATACATGGTGAGACAGGTAAGTATAAATGTAAATTTAGCCTCCTGTCAAACTGTACTGGGGTAAACGTTATACGAGGAGGTGTTTCTGCTGAAAGCTATACTGTTTACTAAGTTTCTGTGTTAACATAATTTCCTATTTCTAACATGCTTTCTAAACCATATACAGTTACTCTTCTATATCTGGAATGCTTTACTGATACTGTACTACCTTGTGAGGTTTCAGCTAAACACAACAATATCTTAACATGGCATATTACATCACATACTGAATATACTGGGCAACCTTAACCACTTACGCCCGAATCTATATCGTACGAATAGGTATCGTACACGTTACAACCCAAAACTTCTCATATTGCACCAATATTCAAAATAACACGATAATTGATTTCTAAACATGCAACTGGTCTGTAAATTACTATACTGCTTCGGGGTTACTCAACTTGCCGAGGAAACTTAACTTTACATACCTTATCTTTGAATATTCGTCCGTCGGACGAGGCTCGGCTGGTACTTCAACTATTTTCTCCCAATTGCATTCATAAATACGTCAATCAATACTAAATACAACGTTATTGTAAAGAGCGACGTTACTTTCGATTTAATTTATAGCCTAAACTTAGGCTTATCGAAAGACGATCAAAAACTCGCTATTTTTCAGCGGCCCAGAAGGGAGAAATATTTACTTCTCAGCTAGGAACACATAGACATTAATTTAGAGCAATTCTACTTACTTTAGTTCGGCAGCTCGCCGATTCGTCGGCCGTATTTTGCGAAACTAACTCCGTAGAAATGCTCTCTGCTGCTAAATACCTTGGTATCTAGGATTAATTTGGGTTTAGGCAGCGTTTGGCAGCGTAATCGGACGAAAATATTTAATTTTCTTCGTCTTCCCTCTGTTTACTTACGTTTTCTGGAAATTTATTAAGTATATAATGATCTCAAACCGCAGTGGGGGCTTTATATACTTGGGCCTGGACAAGGGCAACGTGTCACGGAGCCATCGCGGAGCCCTCACCTCCGTGACACGCTGCCATCGCGGAGGGGCTCTACCTCGGCTCCTCCCGCGATGGTTCGACGGGTTTCTCGTCTGATCTTTTTCCCGGGCCTTTCCCTAGCACGTATGGCTTTCAAATATGCTTAACCAATGTGCGAATAGGTCGTCTAAGTGCCGGGAATTCTACGGGGTATAACAATGGGTGACAGATGAGGGAAAGAAATAGTATTCTAAACACAAGGAAACCAAGCACTTCCCGGAGGAACAGATAGCACGGGAACCACTGGCACAGGATTCCCACGAATCCTACATAGGATTGACACTGCTGGGTTAAACTTCATTTTTGAAGAACCCATAGAGTGCAATCTTTATCTTATCTGGGAATTCTATGCTAAATGGAACCCGACTTTGCGCAGCCACACCATCAAGATTAGAGGGTAGGTGGTTACCTTTGAACCACACCATCTAAATGCAATCCTAGGGGCATGGGACACAGATGCTCATGTTCTCCGCCAACTGAACATCACTCCACCATACGCAGATATCAGACGCCCTTTATGTGGAGCTCGATCGACATCTAGGTGGGGTTGGCACAAGGAAAGGGGATACCACCAGACATTGCCATATTCCTAAATGAACAGAGAAGCTCGGATATGGTTGAAGATAGTTTGCTCTTGTATGATCCCGAGGGTGCACATGACTGAAGTCACCCGGGATAGAGTTTGTCTGGTTTATGTACTGATCAAAGGGCTGGAAATTACTGTTAGGGCGGTGATCATCTTCGCCATGAAGAGAGCCCGACTGCATTAGGGGCATTAGTATGGGTTCGGTGGTCTTCTCACCACTTTCCTCAGGGCCCACGGTATTGAAGAAGAGGCCTTGGATTACATTCCTCAGATTGACAGGTGTGCTTTGGCTGTTACTAAAACCAAGGCACCTGATACTACATATAGGCCTATGCTTACACTAGTCGAGCAACATGCTCGGGATGATCAATACATGGCCCGATGTATGGGACGAATGTATGGGATGCAGATGTTGCAGTTGCGCATTGGTGGAAGGCCTACGACAGAGGATGAAATATGGCAGTTCGACATGGATTATCCATTCAATGAGCATGCCCGAGCTTTATGCCAAGTGGGGCCCCTATTTGTAGAGCATGTGGATGATGACGTCCTTACTGATGAGGAAACACGCCCGGAGGACTCAAACATTGAGTCGGAGGAGGACGACGGGGACGATTCTAATCTTGGCGATGAGGCGCTGGCACCTGATGAAGAGATTGAGTATTTTGATTGATCAGGGAGTTACACCACCCAAACTTTGTTTTTAATTGCAACTATGTGAACACTGGAAACAGTGTTCCGATTAAGTGTGGGGTGGGAGTAGTTAGGTGCTAGCTGTTTGTTTTTGTGTTTGTGTGGTTGTGCTAATTGTTACTCTGTGACTCTGTGTTTTATGTTATGCGACTGATGAAATTGTGGTAGCTGGTGTTGTAATAAATATTAAGCTGCTGCTGCTTGTGATGTGTAAATTTTCTGTGATGTGTAAATTTTTAGATTATATTTAATTTTTTCTATCGAAATTTTTTTTGTTTGGGTTTCTCAGTTTTTGTTTTCGGTTCTTTTCCTAAGAATAGTCCCCTTGAACCGACGTCTTAGATAGCGACTGTTCCCTATGATGGATGAATGACGACCGTCTTAAGGGAAATTTAGTTGATAGGTTTAGATTTTTTTTTCTTTCATTTGTTTCCCAAATGTGTAGCTAATTAATGGTTCAACATTTTTGTTATGTCCTACACATGATTGTAAGATACAAATGTCATTCGTATGGAAGCATACAAATGTGTTAAACATGCTGAGATACCTAGGCCCTAGAATTCGATTCGGTGTGATCAAGGCTTAATTAGTGAATTCTTGTAATTAACTGAATGAAGAGTCTGTGAATATGTCTTAAGTTGAGCATGTGCAGTGAGTGTTAGTTTTCGAATATTCCATGCTATTGTGAAGTGTCTAGAACTTGCCTGGTGTGTATATTAAACGAAATGAAGGATGTGGATTATAGGAAAGGATGTAGGCATTTCTTTGAATGAACCAAAAGTTTCTCCCTTATCGTACCCACCTTGAATGTTAAATCCTAGTTAGCCCCATTGAGCCTTTAGCCTATTCTTTGATATATACAAACCAAGCTTAATCTTTTTTCATTAGCCGTGAATTTGATGCAAAACTCCTAGGCGCTTAAGAAAAAAGAAAATAAGAAAAAAAACAATTTTCTCAAAGGGTGAAGGAGTGAGAAGCTTGAAACGGAAGGGAAAGTGGAAGTTGTGGAAGTTAAAGAAAAGGTCAAAGGTGCACTTGTTTGGAATTGATTAATTATTAGTAGAGAGTAAGAAAATCAATGAATGAAAAAAAAAGTTTCTTGAATACTCTTTGCTAGTAAGTCGAGTGTGCCTAAAGAAATGGGAACAAAAACAAAAAGAAAATTCAAGAGTGAGAGGATTGAGGAAGAAGCAATGTCTGTAGCGAATGTGGTATGTATTAAAAGCGCTTGGGGAAGCTAGTTACTATTATTCTTTAGCCTAGTATTTACTAGTTCCTTAGCTTACATTACAACCCATTAAGTCCTACGTGATCTTACGTCATGCATCCTTAAATTAGTGGAGTAAAACACTAAGGGCAAGCTTATGGTTCACGACATGATGCATGTGAATTCTTTGGGAGAGTGAGCGTAATCTTATTCACATACCCCTACATGTAGTGCTTTGGGAATTTTATGAGTGCACATGGAGTAACTCTCTTGTGTTGCCCATGCTTAATGAGAGATAACATTCGTGTCGGATGTCTTGATCGGTTAATTTGCATGAGTTTGCCCAGATCGAGAGTCGATTCTTGAGGGTAGGAGGTCTTAATGTGATGTATTTCATTTCATTGATGAAACCGTGCATGCTCTCTTGATGATTTTCTATCTTAAATAATCTTTATAGCCGTAACTTGAATGGTCTCGCCAAATTAGCTATGCGTGGGTTTCAATTGCATGAGATGTGAAAGGATTTTTCGAGGACGAACAAGGTTTTAAGTGTGGGGTAGGTGATCTTGGGCATAATTGCATGCCCAAGTGATACTTTAATACTTTATTTCTACTTGTTTATCCACTTTTATGTGTGCATTCTCATGTGATTTGTATGTAAATGCGGATTTATACTAACCCACATGATTAATGTTGTTTTGCAGTCTAGAAGGAATTTTTGGAAGCTAATCTACAAGTTGGTGAAGTGTGGAAATGGACTTGGAAGCAAGAAGCGTAAGTCGACAAGGAAATGGGCCAAGTTTGGTGCTCCGTGATGGAGGCCATGTCATGCTACCATCGCGGAAGCAGTCTGCCTAGAGGTGAATTTTATATCAAATTCCAGTGGAGGTGCGCGATGGCACCGTGGCACGGAGGTGAGGCTCCGCGATGCACACCGTGCCACGCTGAAGACAATTACCTGGAATGCTGAGTTCCAGTGAAGGTCCGCGATAGGACCGTGGCACGGAGCTGAGGCTCCGTAATACACTCCGTGCTACGTTGCCAGTTATTCCGAAAAAAATTCTCACTAGTATAAATAGCACACTTAGGTTTTATTTTAAAGTATTTGACATTTTGAGCAAGAACGTGGATAGCAGGCAGTTGAGAAGAAGAATTCCTAGGGTTAATTCTCTTCCTTTTTCTCTTTAATTTTAATTGCTTGTATGAATTCTACTTGTTTGAAGATGTTTAATCCGCAAATGAGTGGCTAATTCACCTCTTGTTGAGGTTGAGGGTAATTGTAGAGGAATGAAATTAATGATTATTTCAGTTTTCATCTTCTCTATAATGGTTGTTCTACCAATTCTTGTTTTTACTACATTAATATTTGGCCAATGTTAATGAATATTTTAGAATTCCAATTTTGATTCTCAAAGGGAAATTATTTGGATAGATGTGAATTGGTGGAATATGATCTTTTCTTGGTTAAGAAAATTAAGAGAAGATTTACGTTCAGAATAGAAATATATTTGTAATGTCATATTAGTCATTTATGGAATGTGTTATGTATAGCTAGAACATGGGGTTTTTGCATCACAGAAATGTGTAATGTAAGTCTCATGATGATTTAATTGGTGAGGAGTTGAAAGATCTAATCCATGGGTTATTAATTCCTGACTAACAACCGAAGAGAAGATAGACTGATTTTAATAAATAAATTACATCCCTGCATGTTTTCCTTAACCTCAACTTGTTCATTGCTATTGTTCAGACTTTAACTTACAATATTCGCTTAGGTTCACATTAACTATTAATCTTGACTCAAAAGCATTATTTGTTTGGTTGTCGACCTGCATAACGAAATCGGTTACTAGAAATTAGGATAATTAATACCATATTACAGTCCCTGTGGGATTGATACTTGGCTTGAAATAAATCCATTTTACTACTTGTACGATCACGTGCACTTGCGTGTAGTTGGAACCGAACAGGTAGATTGATAGATCAATTAATGTTTGGGATTGTAGGGTAATTTCATGTACTATGATGAGCCATAAAATACGATAATATAGTGAATAAACTTAGTACGATGTTGCATAAGTGTTGTAGTCGTTAAATTTATTAACATTGACTGTATATTGACTATTATGCTGTTATGTTAACTAACCTTAGTCGGCTGATGATGCCCACCTGTATGTGTGGTGTTCTGATACTACCTTGCTACACTTTTTTGGTGTAGGTTGTGGCAGGTTGGAGGTTTCTTACATGACGCGAAGTACTCAGCATCAGCTTTTGTGTTCTTTCCGCAGATAAAACTATCATTTCATCTTGTCGATATTCTATTTAGAGCTCTTGTACCTGTACAAACTAGATCTTGGAAAGTCAGGGTTTTTGGGAAACTGGTGTTGACATTTCAAATTATGGTTGATTTGTGTAATTAAATGCGAATTTTGAAGTATTTGATGTAATATTCCACAAGGGTTCTCCTATCGGTAGAGTCGATGTAGGTGCCCGCACGACCCGCCTATTTGGGATCGGGTCAAGTACATGATCGTACAAGTAATATAGGATTTTAAGTTTAGATATTGTACCCACAGGGACTTATGGTCAATTATTCATTAAATTGAGCAAATGCTAATTTATTTATTCAAGCACTAGAATCTAAAGATATATTTATAATTATCTAAACTAAAAATAAAATAAAATACTATGAACAATTAACCAAATAAAGAAATTTTATTTTACGAAATCAAAGAGATGAGTCGATCTAGGACTATGAGTTGCTAGCAATCATTCACCTTCATTATCTTGCAATAATTATCGAGTTATTGATTTATGGAGTTAATAACATTCTTAGGGTCTCTATAATCTCTAAACGTCTATTCAAATTAGTCCCACGACTACATTGTTAAGCGGGGATATGGTAACCCAATCTGAACATATTTGTACATCTTTCCCATTTTGTAACCGAGTAAGGCATTCTAGGTATATGTCTATCCTAGTCGCAAATTACTTTTAAGAAGAGATATTTTTTCCTACATTCTTCATTCTATCTTGTTGATTCTTTTGTCAAGTTCACAACAAGAATATAGATGTATTTCAATTGTGATGAAATATTAAAATAGTAAGCACAAGAATAACTATTATGATAATTAATTAATTCAACTCGAGTTCATACCAACAAAATCATAATCCTACAATAAGAAGTTTATCTCTACATACACATAGAGTAATTACAATAAATCATCCAAAGAATTCTGCAAAAATAAATAATAAAGATAAAAAAAGATGAAACTTAAATTCTTTAACCTCCACGGAGGTTCCTAACTCTTCCATAGTCAAAAGTTATCCTCAAAAATATTGTTAGGGACTATTTATAAGTGTAGGCAAAAGGTTACACAAAAATTGAGTCCAAAATGAATTGGGACATAAAACATTATGTTTCGAAATGGCTCTGGCGCGTTGTGCCTCTTAAAGCGCTAACCTGCTTGGGTGAAGTTTCCACCTTAGTGCGTCACGCCTCCTAAAGCCCTAACCTACTAGCTGAAATTCTTCTGAAGTTTAAGCTTTGGTGCACTGCGCCAACCAAAGCCCCCACTTTGGTTCGCCCAAAAGCTCTTCCGCATTCATTCCGAATCTTCCTATATATCTCATTCTGGTTGATTCTCATCATATTATCCTACAAAATATCTCATCACACTTGTTAGTTTGCAATCAAGAGTGTTTAATCAAAACATGCAACTAAAAGTGAATATCATTCTCAAAACAAAAACAAATATAGATAAAATATGTCAATTAGGCGTACAAATATGTCTAAGATCACCACCCCACACTTAGACTTGTGCTCATCGTCAAACAATCATTTAAGCTCATCTTAAAAAGTCATGCTTAGGAACACACCTACTTTAGTTGATACAAACAATTAGACCATATAGCAATTCACAACATCAAATGCACTTCCCGTAGTTCATCATGCAAGATATACAAAACAACCAACATCGAACCTCCTAAACTCAGAGACAGACTCTAATTTTTCAAATTTAAGCTTTCTAACCTACTCTATCAAAGAAAACTAATGCCTTCACAAGAAGGAATAGTCCACATATTCAAATCAAAGAAGCGGATGTAATTTAAGGACTCAGCATCAAAGCAACTCTCGCACCCACAAACGAATTCACATGTATGCACAAAGAACCATAGTCTTGCCTATAATGTACATCTCCACTAATTAAGTATTCTCAAATAAAATTAAATAGGACTTAACAAGTTATAATATTGGCTATGGGATGGGGCAAAAATAATATAATAGTGACTTACACTTTCTTAAGTACTTTGCAATATTTAGACTTTTCACCCATTATTTTTTCACCCATTATTTTTTCACTTTATTTTTAAGAACTCTTCATAAATTGTTTCCACAAGTAATGAACGTTACAATCATATATATTTTTTCAATTTTTTCTTTTCTTTTGAAACACTTTAATTCTCTATTTTTCTTCAACAGTTTTCTCTTTTTATGTTCACATTCTTTCTATGAGGATTTTTTCATCGCAAGTAATTTTCATTGGCCACCACTTATACTTAACCATCCCTTTTCTATAAATTTAATAATTTCATCACAGCCTATGCTACAATGCTTAAGAAAGCGGGATGCGAAAATTGCGAATTCAATAAAAAGATTCAAGGTAAATATACTGCTAACAAATGAAAGGCTGCAAGCTCAAAGGACTAGCTAGTGGTAATAATATTTGAACAGGAAAAATTTTAAGACGTATCAAAGAAAGCCTATTGTCATCTTCTAAACAGAGTAACACTTATTATTTCGCTTCAATAACATGCAGGGCAAGTTCTAGACTAAGATCAAAATATGAAATATATGCAAGAAATCCTCACCTCACATGATACTAGTCTGAATCAAAACGGATCAATATGCTCTAACATAGACAAAATCATAGCGACCTACAAAAATAAGAAAAACTACATAGAGAGTCACTATCCTGAGCCTAGGTGTTAAAATATTTTCTATTTTACCAAACACTCACAAGAAAGCCTACTCAAGCTCAGGCCTAAATTGCTTGCATCAACCAAGTAAAGAATGGTCTTTTCTTTTGTCTTCCTATTATTCTTATAAAAATAATCTAACGATTTAATTCCCTCAAGACAGTCGTCATCCATCTATCATAGAAAAAAGTCTCTATCTATAACTAAAATATAATTTAAAAACTTCTCCTAAAAAATAAAAATTACCTCGTTCAAGCTAAATCCCTCAAAAAAGAATCAATGCACAAATAAAAATCGAGAGGAATTATTAACTACCTATAAAATTTGAACGTAAAAGCACCCACACAACTTCTCCACCCTACACTTAAAATTTGCACTATCCTCAGTGCATACAAAAATAACAAGAGGGCAAAAAAACTCCTTTAAAGGCCAAAGGCCGAAGCATTAGCCACTCATGGGATACTCAGACCTCTCCCAACAAAACTTGATTCTTCATGTGGGTACTCCACACTTAGTCCCAACTCAGTAGCTTGCCTTTGCAACTTTCTGTAACTTTTCTTGAATGCTCAAACTCCACAAAAACAAAATAAACAAAAAACTATAAAAGTAATAAAAATGAAATACATAAAAGACAACACTAAAATTAGGTTGGCTCCCAACAAGCGTCTGATTTAACATCGCGGCATGATGCAATTGATAACATCCAAAATATATTCCTCATATGAAGGGTACACACGGTCGATGTATCAAAAGAAGTAACCCAACGGATATCGGGGTCGAACCCCACAAGGACTAGTGAGTGATAATTACAAGTGTCAGTTGAGAAATTGAAGTTAGCTTGCACCACTTAGAAATAACATAAAAATAAACAAGTTGGGGGAGATTGGAATTTGTAGTAGATTATAATTGCTAATTTGGTTTCCTATAATAGAAAAATTATCAAGGTTGTTGACAAGAATGTGAAAGACTAGAGGTGTGGTGTAGATGATATACTAACTATATAGGGATATGGTAGGTCATCTCATAAGTTCAATTAGTATAAATAAACTCAGAAAAATGGGTATTTAATGCTTTTCAGCTTTATAAATACCTCTTACTAGAGTTTTATCAAACCTCTAGCCACCATTAGCTCAACCCAATCAGATTTGGATTAGTAGCTGCACTAATTTCTATCTATTAGCTAATAATTAGGAGTGAGAATGTAATTTTGGCTATTTCTATCCCAATTTCACAATCTCTCAACCATACCCACAATTAAATTCTCTTCTACTACTTAATTATTTTTTTACAAGCAATAATCAAGTAAGAACAATTAGACCCACATCATAATCAATGAATCTTCCATTATATATTGAAGAGAGTCTAAAAAATTTACTCTTATTTAAACAATATAGAGATGACTCTCACTCTAATTAAGCATTCATCATCACACACCTCTAGTTAATGATTTAGCTACTCATGATTAAGAAATTCAAAAGCACATTTAATAATAAACTCATTGAATTAATAGCAAGAGTAGTAAAATCAAGTTCACAAGTAGTCTTCAACAATGGCAGTACCTTGCTATTAAGACGAAGAAGAAGAGAATAGTACTTTTCAGATTCTACCAATCAAATTCTCTTTTTCTCTGCCAAAGGAATGTTCTAAAGCTAGGAAAGGAAAAAGATGATATGATATTCTCTATTATGATATGATTAGTACACAGTACTTTCTTTAGAATTTTTATCCAAGAAAATAGGGCATCTTCTCTCTCTTTTTTCACGCTGACAATTTTGCCCCTGAGCAGCATTCTGGAATCAACGGGATAACTGGTGCTTCACCGGCTACATTATATTCTACTTCAATCCATTCTAGTAGTTAGTGGCGGTTCCATCGGCGCTTCAGCGATCTCCATCCGTGCACCGCCGATCTTTTTCCCTTCAATCCAGTAAGTTAGGTGCCATTCGGTGGCTGAACCGGTGAGTCTCCATTCAAAACCCACGTTTCACTGGTGGCTTGTTTCCCAAAGGCAGTGGTAATCGGCTCTTGACCGGCGTTTTGCCGGTCTTCTTCGGCGGAACGCCAAATTTCAATCCACTTTCTTATTTTTGCTCAATTTATTGATCTTTTCTTCACATTAGGCATCTGCACATAATAATAGTAAAAAGGGCATAAAATCCACATAAACAACTGAAAAACTAAGTAAAACTCAGGCTTAGGAGCCCAATGAGTTGGTGAATTTACCAACTCATCAAACCCCCAAACTTGAACCATTGCTTGTCCTCAAGTAATGCAATTTTTAGCAGTAGAAAAACATGCCACTCCTCACAAGTTTAAATATCATTAACCAGCTATCTATGACAACCCAAAAATTCTCACCAATCTCACCGGAAAAGAGAAGAAAATTCCCTTAAAAATCAGAACAATGAAGGTATTTCAAGAGGCTACCACCTTTCACAAACATGGTTCATGAGAGGATTCATTTGTAAAATAAGGTAATTGCTTATCCATGAAGTATACATAGCATCTCAAGTCATAATCAGTGCACATTCAAAACTTGCCTTAGAATTTACACTTTGCATGTCCTATCCACACATTAACTCTAAATGCACTTATATATTCTCAAAACTGAATGATGCCACTCACAGAAAGGAGAATCTCTATTCTTTTTTCATGTAATCATTAAATACACACAAGGGATTGTTTGGACAAGATAATCACACTCACTCTCCCAAAAGAAATCTTCATGCACACAACTTAACCATAGGTTTGCCCTTCATGTAACTCGCCACTAATGTAGAGCGGCTGCACTAAAACTCATTTAGGACCTGCGGGTTATGATGTAGGCTTGGGTTAAGGGTAGGATGAAAATTTAGCTTTAGTGACTAGAACCTCCCTAATGCCTTTTGAGAACATACCTCCCATCAAATCTTTCCAATCACCTCACCGTTTTTCTCCTCTTTCATCATCTCTGACTTTCATTTCTCAATAACCTTCCTTATAACTTCTTTGGATCTCACAATTAGCCTTATCTAAGCAAGAGGAAGCACTAGTTCACAAAAATTATTTTTCTCTTTTCGATTTATCATTTTATGCATTTTGACACAATGTGGTTCTACCTCAAACTGAAATTCTCATGTTTCCCTTGCACACCCCCAAACTTGGAATTTTGCCTCATTTCTCTTTTTTTTTCCTTATCACTCCCTTTTACTTAGTCTTGAAGCCTCATTTTATCGTTATCTTATCACTAGCACTTAGCGAGGATGGGTGCCAAAGAGAGGTATCACGAATGGTCTTAAGGCTTGTAATGTGGTTGCCAAAGAAGGGATCTAAGGCTCAAAGTTGGCTGACAAAGATTAATGTTCAAGAAGGGTATATCGGTGAAGTGGCAAAATAAAGGAAAGCCTAAAATCATGTTCTAAGTGCAACTACATCTAGGATTACGCCTTGAGTCACACTTGGGGCAAGTTCTAGACAAGCAGTCATGCATGAGATTCACCAAAAATTTCTCACCACACAAGGCATCAGCCTTAAAGCTTCCACAAGAGTCATTTTCATCACAAGATTTCAAGCCAGGGCATCAAAGCAAACAAATTAATAAGTCAAGCAAGGAATTTGCAAAGTATGACAACGAGTGTTATGCTCTTACTTCAAACATCTACTTATTATCTTTCATTTTCATGCCTCATTTTAAAATTTCATTTCAAAAATTTTCTTGTGATGCCCCTCAAAACAGCTTCAATAAAAAAATTCAACAGCAAGACTCAAAATTAACATGGCATTTTCCCTTAAGAGAGTCGCCCACAATCTATCATCGGGAAGTGCCAACTCGGTTAGACAACAAAAGAGAAAGAAAAATGAAATACATGTTCCTCGAAAAGAACCGTGGTATGAATAAAACCCTTGGAGTTTATTTACGCTCCTACTATTAGATCTTGGGCAAATTTATATGCCCAAGTGATACTCAAATGTGTCATTTTAGTCTTGTTTATCTATCAATGTTTAAACATTCTCATGTGATTGGTAATAAAATGTGAATTTATACTAACCAACATGATTAGCATTGTTTTGCAGGTAAAATGTAATTTTGGGAAGCTAAAATGCATGTTGGAATAGATCGGGGTTGTACTCGGATGTGAGCAAAGGACAAGGCATTGGAAGGCACAAAATAAAGAGGCTCCACGATGGAGCTGTGTCACGCTGCCATCGCGGAGGCCTTCTGCCTGGATAGGGAATTGTCGGCCTAATTCCAATAAGGGTTCGCGTTGGGTCCGTGGCACGGTGGCCTAGCTCCGCGTTGCACACTGTGCCACGTTGGGCCTGATTACCTGGACCCCCAACTTCCAGTGAGGGTCCGCTTCGGTGGCGTGTCACGGAGGCAGTGCTCCGCGATGCACTCCGTGACACGTTGCTTGTTATTCCGGGAAAAATTCCCACTAGTATAAATAGAACACTTAGGTTCATTTTTCAATATTCTGACTTGGTGGAGAAAAAACGTGGGTTACAGGCAGTTGAGGAGACGAAATTATCAGGGTTTTTTCTCTATCTCCTTCTTCTTTATTTCAATTGCTTGTATGTTTAACACTCATTTAACAATGTTTAATCCAAAAATGAGTGGCTAATTCCTCTTCTTACTGAGGTTAAGAACAATTGTATTGAAATGTGATTGTTGATTAAGTTGGTTTTTCATCTTTTCTTCCATGGTTGTTCTGTTGATTCTTGTTCTTACTGCATTAATGTGTGGCCTATGTTAATGTATATCTAAAAAGTCCGGTTTCACTCGAGAGAGCAAGAAATTGGAAAGTTGTGAATCAATAGGATATGATCCTTTCTTAGTTTGGGAAAATTGAGAATTGATTTACCTTCAGGATAGAAATATACCTGAAGGTCATATTAGTCAATTAAGGAACCGGTTTTGTATGGCTAGAACATGAATTTTGTTTAATCATAGAAATGTAGGTGGACGGTTCATGATTCTTAAGTTGGGTTAAATACGAGAGTTTTAATCCATTGGCAATAGTTCTTAACTAGTAACCGGAGGAAAGGTTAACCAATTTATATCTATAATTAATTTCTTTATATGTTCAATTAACCTCAGCATGCTCACATTCATAGTTCAAACTCACATTAGATAATCGTTTCAGACTTAGCATAAAAATTAGAACCCAAAAATATCAAACTCTTGGTTACACTGTTGTCTTCATTGTTAAAATTAAAATATAGTAACACTTGAGTAGTTCGTTACCATATCTCAGTCCCTGTGGGATCGATACTTGGCTTACTTAAGCTACTTTACTACTTGTTCAACCACGTGCACTTGCGTGTAGTATTATATCCAACAAACGAACGAACAAGTTTTTGGCGCCGTTGCCGGGGACTGGCAATTGGTGAAAGTTTCTTAAGTGTTAATTTACTATATTTTTATTTTCTTAGTGTTGACAACTTAGTCTTAGCCTGTATTTTGCTGATTTAATCTCTGTTGAACACTGGCCAGAGACAAGGAGCTAGTGGACTCGTATTTAGAGCCAGAAAGATTATTTCATCGTCAACGAAGAGAAGCTCTAGAAAGAAAGTTGTAGTTGCTCAGACAAACACTCATGGAGCAACAACAGAATCCACCAATAGTACGGGCAATGTTAGTGCCCGAGGAAGTAGTAGCTCGGCCGGTTCGCGAGGTGGCAATCCCATATGCTAATAATGTCACATCTAGCATCCGCAAACCTGAGCCAGGAGGGAGGTTCGAGCTCAAACAAAGCATGGTGCAATTGCTGCACACTAGCGGGCAGTTTACAGGTCTCCCTCATGAAGATCCACAGCAGCATCTCCAAATTGTTTTGGAGATAAGTGACACTTACATCCCCGCTGGAGTGTCATCAGATTATGTCAGGCTTACATTGTTCCCATTTTCACTATTGGGAGAAGCCAAGAGGTGGTTGAAAGCTAAGCCACCTAATTCTATTTCTACGTGGGATGATCTTGCAAGGAAATTCTTGATACGATTTTTTCCCTCCGGTAAAATAGAAATACTCAGAAGTCAAATTCTAAGTTTCAAACAGAGAGAGGGAGAGAATCTATAGCAGGCTTGGGAGAGATTCAAGTCCATGTTGCAGGATTGTCCTCATCATCATCAATCCAATGAGGTGCTGGTGCACACTTTTATAGAGGGTTTGGAACCCGATACAAAAATATTGCTAGACTCAGCAGCTGGGGGACAAGCGCTGGAGAAAACTTATAAGGAGTTGTATACCTTATTGAACCGTATTTCGCAGGGCAATCTGGAGTGGAATGCTGATTCATCAAGAGGAGGGACAAGGAAACCAGCAGGAGTTCTAGAAGTGGATGGTTTTACAGCTATTGCTGCACAGATAGCTGCTTTACAGAATCAACTCAACACCCACTTCAGTAACATGACAATGAACCAGCCTCAAGCCCCAGTGAATGCAGTGCAGCAGATTTGGTGTGACGTGTGCGGGAGCAGTGAGCACTCAGCTGAGTGTTGTGGAGCAAATCCTGACTCGGTGAACTTTGTGGGAAATGTACAAAGGAACAACCACCAACAGTATGGCAACAGCTACAATTCCAATTGGAGGAATCACCCGAATTTCTCCTGGGGTAGCAACAACCATCAAGGGTAGAGTTCGAGTCAGGGTATGCAAAGGAACCAAGGAGGGCAGCAGAATTATCAAGCACAATTTAGAAACAACAATGCACCTCCTCCACCACCATCACCCAGCATGGAGGAGATGTTCAAGATGATGATAGCTAACCAAGCTCAATTACAGGTTGACTATGTGAAATTGGCAACCGAGGTGAAAAACAACCAGTTAGCTACTAAGGCACTTGAATATCAATTTGGGCAATTTGCTGTAGCCCAAAACACCAGTCCTAGAGGAGGACTTCCAAGTGACACAGATCCCAAACCCAAGCAGGTGAATGCGGTGACCATAAGGAGTGGTTTGTAGCTGAAAGAGGTGGAACCAGAAAGACCACCTCAACAATCGGGAGCAGCAGAAGTCGAGAGGGAGCAAAGTGATGAGAGGGGGAAGACAAAGGAAGCTGAATCAGAAAGACCACCACCCCCGTTCCCTCAACGATTAAAGAAACACAAGGAGGAGGCATGTTTCAAGAAATTCATGGAGGTGCTGAAACAGGTGCATATTAACTTACCTCTTGTTGATGTTTTGCAGGGAGTGCCGAAGTATGCCAAGTATATAAAGGACATCGTGGCAAACAAAAGTTGGTTGACTGAGTATGCTACGGTGGCTCTCACGGAGGAGTGCACTTCCCGGATACAAAACCGACTGCCCACAAAGCTCAAAGATCCTGGGAGCTTTACTATACAGATTACTATTGGGCAGAGTATCCGAGCTCATGGATTATGTGATTTGGGAGAGAGAATTAATTTGATGTCGTCATCGGTATTCAAAAAGCTGGGTCTAGGAAGTTCTAGACCCGCAACAGTGATCTTGCAATTGGCGGATCGGTCCTTAGCCAGACCTGATGGCATTGTGGAGGACGTTCTGGTGCAAGTTGGCTACCTGATCTTCCCGGTAGATTTCATTGTGCTGGATTTTGAACCAGACGCGGAAGTCCCATTTATTTTGGGACGTCCTTTCTGGCGACCGGGAAAGCACTAATTGATGTAGCTGCGGGGCAGCTAACCATGCCAGCACATGACAAGGTGGAAGTGTTCGATGTGTACAAGGCCTCCAAGATCCCGACTGTGTACGAGGAACTCTCGGTGATCAATGTGATTGATCGAGTTGATGATGCACGGATAAAGGATTCACGAGAGTTATTGGGAATTATCACGGGCAAAAATAGCATGCCCGAGATACGCTTTATGACTTAAATTAGTCTTGTTTATCTAAGTTATTGTATACATTTTCATGTAATTTTGTATGAAGTGAAGATATGTGCTAACCAACACGATTAGCCTTTGTTTTGTAGGTTTCGATGACTTTTGAGTAACTAATCCATGAGTTAGTGAAGTAGAGGCTTGGAAACGGAATTAACCTGCGAACGTCGGCAAAGAGGAGGCACAAAATAGTACACCTGCGCGTCGGCAACGTGCCACGGCAGGCTGGCTACGCGACATGAAGGTGCCAATGCGCTGCCCAAGCAGCGTGACACACTGCCAACGCGGCAGGGTGCTGCCGAGGCCAAATTTCGGGTGATTTCCAGAGAGCTTTCGCATTGCCTCCATGTCACAGAGGCAGTGCTCCGCGATACACTCCGTGACACAGGCTAAATTAAGCACGTTTTCCATTTACTATAAATAGGTCCCTTAGCTCCTAATTCCAGGGGGTCACGATTTTATTCTGGAAAACTACCTAGGAGTGAAGGGAGAAGTGGGAGAACTCATTTAGGGTTTGTCAAATTCCCTTCTCATCTACCAAATTCATGTAAGTATGTTAGTTTAGTAGTAGTTAGTTGTAGTTGTACAAACATGAATGGAAAGAACCCTTCCTCTAGGGTTGAAGCCATGAATTATGATTGTGATTTTATGAAATTGTTTTGGAATTAAGTTATTGATTGTTGTTTTCGTCTTGCATTCTGGATTGTTGGTTGTTTTTATGATTGATCATCATGAAAGCATATTTGTTAGCTTGAGTAATAGCTTGAGAAAGCATTACCTAGGTTAGGACATGAGAATTTGAGGAGCATGTTTGTATCTCGGGAGACATTTTTGTGTCAGGATAGAAATATACCTAACACCGTGCTTGGTTGACACACGGGGGTTATGAAAGACCAACTTGGGATGTCACATCACCACTCGAAGAAGTAGTTGTGAGGCTAAGTTGAGTTAAATGGTTAGACGCGCAAAAGTCCCTAATCGTTTCCCCGTAAACAACAACATAATTGATTGCCCGCGACTAGCAATTAAACTCCTCGCTCACAACGATGCAGTGAGGCTAGATTGCCTTGTTTAGAGGCTCGAAAGACCATAAACATGCAATTCTAATTATGTGAAATAACAATTGATAGTTCCATGCTTAACCCATTGCAAATCCTAGTATCGCATGATTAATTGGTTTTAACTATATGTTGCTCCTAGAGTAATTTCAGAATACTTCGTTGACCCAAACTTAGACTTAATTAATCTCAATCGAAAATGTCTATAACCAACACTTGAGGTATTTAAGATCACACTAGAAATGGATAGTTAGAGGAATGGGTCCAGTCCCTGTGGGTTCGACAATCCGGTTCTTAAGAAGAGCCACTATATTACTTGCACGACCCGTACACTTGCGGACGCGCGAATCGGGCACGTCAAGTTTTTGGCGCCGTTGCCGGGGACTCGACGAAGTTTTGATAATTTATCTGTTTTTGTGTGATTTTTAAATTTCCCTAAGTGTTGAGAAACTTGGTCTTAGTCTACTTATTGCAGGTGACAGGTTGTCCTGCCGAGCTGGTTAGAAATAGAGAGATTGTGGAACCGTTGCTTGAACCTGAGCGTCTAATCCATTTGCAAAGGAGAGTAGCTCTAGAAAAAAAGCTGAAGAGACTTCAAGAAAAGGTACAACAACAACCACCCGCGGGACAAGCACAATTGTCATCAGAAGCAATGGCAGCGAGACCAGTTCGCGAAGTGGCAATCCCACTAGTGACTAATGTGAACTCTAGTATCCGTAAACCGGAGCCTGGAGGGAACTTTGAGCTTAAACAAAACATGGTGCAGCTGTTACATTCTAGTGGTCAATTCACTGGGATGGCACATGAGGACCCGCAGCAGCACCTACAGAGCTTTTTAGAGATTAGTGACACGTTTGTCCCCACCGGCGTGTCCACAGATTATGTCCGATTGACCCTCTTCCCATTTTCACTGTTGGGAGAAGCGAAAAAGTGGCTGAAGGCTGAGCCACCGAACTCCATAACTTCATGGAATGACTTGGCTAAGAAGTTCCTTATCAGATTCTTTCCTTCAGGCAAGACTGCAAAGTTGAGAAGTGAAATACTTAGTTTCAAGCAGAGGCCTGATAAGAACTTGTATATGGCTTGGGAAAGATTCAAGTCATTGTTGAGAGACTGCCCCCATCACCAGCAATCAAATAAAGTGTTGGCTCATACCTTTGTAGAAAGTCTAGACCCACACAAAAATATTACTAGACTCTTCATCGGGTGGGCAAGCCTTGGATAAAACATATGATGAGTTGTACACTTTGTTGAACAAAATTGCACAAGGAAATCCAGAGTGGCACAGCGAGTCATCGAGGGGGGAAGGAAACAGATCGGGGTTGATAGAAGTAGATGGTTTGAATGCCTTGGCAGCACAGTTAGCTTCGTTCCAACATCAAATGATGACTCAGTTCAATAAACTGAGTATGAACCAACACCAGGGCCAGGTTAATGCAGTCCAGCAAGCTCCGAGTTGGTGTGACATTTGTGGTAATAATGGGCATAATGCAGAATCTTGTGGAGCCAATCCGGAATTAGTCAATTTTGTTGGTAATGTGCATAGGAATCAAAATTTTGGGAACAACTCCAACAAAAATTGGCAGGGCCACCCAAATATTTCTTGGGGTGGAAACCAACAACAAAATTATATGCATCCTCAACAACAGCAGTATCAGCAGAATAGGCAGAATGATGGGCAATTGAGTAGCAGCATTGAGGAAACATTGCAGAAAATCATGGAGACCCAGACTCAGTTAGTGGAAAATCAGGCGAGGATGGCAACAGACTTAAAGAATCAGCAAATGGCCACCCGCAATCTTGAAAAACAAGTGGGTCAGATAGAAGCTGCTCAAAAAATGAGATCACAAGGGGGATTACCAAGCGACACAGATCCTAACCCCCGGCAGATCAATGCCATCAGTCTGAGAAGCGATAAGCAATTAGCTGATGCAGTGCCGAAAGAGCTGAGAAAGGGGGTGCAGCCGGAGTTGGTTAGACCAGGACCATCCATGAACATGGGAGATAATCAGAATGATGGGCAACAAAATGTGCAACTTTCATTGCAGCCAGCACAAAGACCACCACCACCATTCCCTCAGAAATTCAGAAAGAGCAAAGAGGAAGACTGCTTCAAAAAGTTCTTTGAGAGCTTCAAAGAACTTCACATAAATTTGCCTCTTATTGATGTCTTGCAGGGAATGCCCAAGTATGCTAAATACTTGAAGGACGTGATGGCGAACAAAGTTATATTGGTGGATGTCCAAACTGTAGCACTGACTGAGGAGTGCAGTCACAGGGTATTGAGAAAAATGCCAAAGAAGCTCAAAGACCCAGGGAGTTTTACCCTCCCGATACAAATTGGTAAAGATAAGGTGCTACGAGCTTTGTGTGACTTAGGGGAAGCAGTTAATCTAATGCCCTTATCCTTATTCAACACCCTGGGGTTGGAAAAACCGAGGCCGACAAGGTTGATGCTGCAGCTGGCTAACAAGTCACGAGTGACACCTGATGGAATAATAGAGGACCTTCTCATCAAAGTAGGTAAGTTCATTATACCTGCTGATTTTATTGTCTTAGATTTTCAGGTTGATGACCAGGTACTCCTGATCTTGGGACGGCCATTCTTGGCCATTGGAGGAGCAGTGATTGACTTGAAAGTAGGGACCCTGAAAATGAGGGTTGAGGATGAAGAAGAAATCTTCCGTGTTTACCAAGAAATGAACCTATCTGCACACTACAGAAACCTTTGTCAGGTTAGTGTGCTGGTAGAGGATGAGTGTGGGGTGGAGGATTCCACAGGTGCAGGGCCAAAGGCAATGACAAGTGCTCAGCCCGAGTCTGATAAAGGGCTTCAAATTGAGAAGAAGATGGAGAAAGAGAGGAACAGAGTGGAGGTTGTATCCTCTAAACAGCAAAAGAAAAGGAGATGGTTCTCGAAAGAGAACCCAGGTATGAGGATGTCTAAAAGGACAGTCCACGTCGGGCCACGACGTAAAATAAGGCGCTGCTTGGGAGGCAACCCAAGGGTATCTCAGGTACAATTTGTGATTTTGATTTTGCGTTAATTTTGTTATTTTCATTTTGTTTGTGTTTTTGGTGGAAAGTTAAGCACAGATGGAAGGGAAGTCCGAGTACCGAGAAGGTGGAAGCTAAAGAGCATGGAATAGAAGAAGTGTGGGGTCGAACACCCACCTCTGAAAACTTGAAAGGAAAGCATGCTTTTAGCTTGGCATAGATTCTCAGGGAGTATTTCTCATCCTTTGATTGTTACTTTGATGCTATGAGGACATAGCATGATTTAAGTGTGGGGTGAGGGAAATTCCTTGAAAATTTCAAAATAAAATTTTTGTGCTTAACGAAGTGTTTGGTGAATGTAATGCTTGTGTGAAATTTGTGAGAAAATTGACAATTGTTGGGAGTCAAGCATGAATTCATCACCCGTTGGTTTTTCTTTTCGGTTCTTTTCCAACGGGGGATATTTGAACCAAAGAATAAAATTTTTCTTTTTCTTTTCTTTGTCTGTATATAGTGTTTTTAGTCATAGTTAGGGACTATTTCCGATGATGGATGGATGACAACCGTCTTGAGGAAAAATCAGTCGATAGGTTTTGGGTTTTTGAAACCATAACTAATTGGTGCTTGATGTTCTTGTTAGGTGCTATATGTGATTGTAAGATGCAAGTATGTTCAGTGTGAAGCATGCAAGTGTATAACTTTGTTTGAGACACTTAGGCTCTTGAATGTGACTCAATATGATTGAAGCTTATTCTGAATTCTTGTGATTAGCTGAGTTAAGAGTCTGCTGAAGGTGTCTTGAATTGAGCATGTGCCATGAGTGTAAGTTTTTTGAGTATTCTGTGCTATTGTGGATTGTCTAGAACTTGCCTGGTGAGTTTATAAAACGAAATTAAGGATGTGAATTGTAGGAAATGATATAGGCATTTCTTTGAATGAACCAAATTGTTATCCCTCATTTTACCTACCTTGAGAAATTAATCCTAGTTAGCCCCATTAAGCGTTGAGCCTATTCTTTGACAGCTGCAACATAAGCTTAATCCTTTTTCTTTCATTAGCCTTGAATTTGACCCAAAACTCCTAAGCGCTTGAGTGGAAAAAATTCAAAGGAGTAAAGGAGGGAGAAGAATGACAAGAAAGGAAAAGCAGCAAGTTGTAGAAGTGAGAAAAGGACAAAGGTGAACTTGTGTGAAAATAGTTGATTAATAGTAAGGAGTAAGAAAACAAATTAATGTAAAATCATTTATAGAGCTCCTTACTAATAAGCTAAAAGTGCCTAAAGAAAGGGGGAACATAAGAGGAAAAAGAAAGCTGAAAAGAGGAAAAAGGTGAAGTAAGGGAAGGGAAGTTCGTAAGGAGGGCGTGATGTATTAAAAGTGCTTAGGAAAGATAGTCACTATTATTGTCCATAATAGTATCTACCCGCACCTGAGTTACATTACAACCTAAAAAGTCCTACTTGATCTTACATTCACACATCCTTAAATTAATGGAATAAAACACTAAGGGCAAGCATATGGGTCATTACATGATGCATCTGAATTCTTTGTGAGAGTGAGCGTAATTCTATTCATGTACCCACACATGTTGTGATTTAAAAATTGTTTTTGCGTGTGAAAATGGGTAACTCTCTTTCCGTGAGGGCAAATGTTGAATGAAGGATATAGTTCATGTGGTATTTCTTAATCAGTTGAATTGCATGAGTTTGCTAAGATTGAGAGTCGATTCTTGAGGTTAAGAAGTCTTAACATAGTTGTACTTCATTTCAATGATCAAACCATGCATGCTCTATTTGTAGCTTGTTATCTTACGTAATCATTATAGCCATAACTTGAATTATCTTGCTTAATTAGTTATGTGGGAGTCTCCATATGCATGATATGTAAAAGGTTGTTCAAGGACGAACAAGGCTTTAAGTGTGGGGTTGTGATCACGGGCAAAAATAGCATGCCCGAGATACGCTTTATGACTTAAATTAGTCTTGTTTATCTAAGTTATTGTATACATTTTCATGTAATTTTATATGAAGTGAAGATATGTGCTAACCAACATGATTAGCCTTTGTTTTGTAGGTTTCAATGATTTTTGAGTAACTAATCCACGAGTTGGTGAAGTAGAGGCTTGGAAACGGAATTAACCCGTGAACGTTGGCAAAGAGGAGGCACAAAACAGCACACCTGTGCGTTGGCAACGTGCCACGGCAGGCAGGCTGATCACATAGCCCACCTGCACATTAGCAATGTGCCACGGCAGGCTGGCTGCGCGATATGGAGGTGCCAACGCGCTGCCCAAGCAGCGTGACACGCTGCCAACGCGGCAGGGTGCTGCCGAGGCCAAATTTTGGGTGATTTCCAAAGAGCTTTCGCGTTGCCTCCGTGTCACGGAGGCAGTGCTCCGCGATACACTCCGTGACACGGAGCGTTCCACGACAGGCTAAATTAAGCACGTTTTCCATTTACTATAAATAGGTCCCTTAGCTCCTAATTCCAGGGGGTCACGATTTTATTCTGGAAAACTACCTACGAGTGAAGGGAGAAGTGGGAGAACTCATCTAGGGTTTGTCAAATTCCCTTCTCATCTACCAAATTCATGTAAGTATGTTAGTTTAGTAGTAGTTAGTTGTAGTTTTACGAACATGAATGGAAAGAACCCTTCCTCTAGGGTTGAAGCCATGAATTATGATTGTGATTTTATGAAATTGTTTTGGAATTAAGTTATTGATTGTTGTTTTCGTCTTGCATTCTGGATTGTTGGTTGTTTTTATGATTGATCACCATGAAAGCATATTTGTTAGCTTGAGTAATAGCTTGAGAAAGAATTACCTAGGTCAGGACATGAGAATGTGAGGAGCATGTTTGTATCTCGGGAGAGATTTTTGTGTCAGGATAGAAATATACCTAACACCGTGCTTGGTTGACACACGGGGGTTATGAAAGACCAACTTGGGATGTCACATCACCACTCGAAGAAGTAGTTGTGAGGCTAAGTTGAGTTAAATGGTTAGACGCATGAAAGTCCCTAATCGTTTCCCCGTAAACCACAACATAATTGATTGCCCACGACTAGAAATTAAACTCCTCGCTCACAACGATGCAGTGAGGCTAGATTGCCTTGTTAAGAGGCTCGAAAGACCATAAACATGCAATTCTAATTATGTGAAATAACAATTGATAGTTCCATGCTTAACCTATTGCAAATCGTAGTATCGCATGATTAATTAGTTTTAACTCTATGTTGCTCCTAGAGTAATTTCAGAATACTTCGTTGACCCAAACTTAGACTTAATTAATCTCAATCGAAAATATCTATAACCAACACTTGAGGTATTTAAGATCACACTAGAAATGGATAGTTAGAGGAATGGGTCCAGTCCCTGTGGGTTCGACAATCCGGTTCTTAAGAAGAGCCACTATATTACTTGCACGACCCGTACACTTGCGGACGCGCGAATCGGGCACGTCAAGGAAAACCACCGGAACGATGTAAGCACTACTGGGGGGAGGACGGTGGTCGAGAGAAAACGTCCATCACCCTAGAGGACAACTGAGCTGAATGACGTTGAGTCGCGACGGTAAACCAGGCGCTGCACGGGAGGCGACCCGTGAAATTTTTCTTTGTAAATTGTGAATAGATTTTTTTATTTATTTTCTTTTATTTTCTTGATTAACAACAAAAAAATTTAGTTTTTATTTTTGTTTTTATTTTTATTTTGAGTGAACCTATTATTCTAACCAATTTCTTGTAGTAAGATGAATTTTAGGTCGAACGGAGGGAAAATATACAAGGTATCGCAAAGGAAAATTTGAGGTATGAAAATCAAGAAAAAGTGGCAAAATAGTGAGCTAGGGCGATAGCTCCGTGTCACGGAGGAGGGCCTCCGCGTTACCCTCCGTGACACGTTGAGGTGTAAATCCAAAATTTTAAAAGAATTCCAGAACACCCTCGCGTCAGCTCCGTGTCACGGAGGTAGTGCTCCACGATGCACTCCGTGACACGTTGCTTTGTATATCGCGACGGGTCACACCGGGTCGCCGGGTGACCCGCGCGAATTTCCCACTTTTAAACCCCGAATACCCCTCAATTTTCCTTATTTCTCACACACTCCGCGACCAATCCACCCAAAACCCCTCCCCATGCAACGTGACACGGAATAGGCCAAGAATTTCATCGAGTTTTCTTTAATTCTTCGAATTCAAGGTATGTTCTTCAATTCCATCTCATTTCTCATCGATTTTCTTCGATATTGAACATGTGATATGAGCTAAACTTGCCCTAAGTAGAAATTAAGCGTAAATTCAATTGAATTATTGTTGATGGATGTTTGGAGTATCATTGTGATTGCTTGAACTCGTTAATTGCATAATTTAATCGAATTTTTGATACAATCATAGCTAGGGCTTGCTTTTGAATTTGAAGTGGAAAAATGTAGTGAACTCGTGAAATTCATGTTGGGTTGTACATGTTGAGTGAGATGAGTCGATGTGCTAATTGTTATTATGTTAAAAGACCGACGGATTCTCGGGTTAGGGGAATATTGAAATTTGCAAGAATTGGGTGATATAGGTTCATGTAGATAAATTCTTGTTGTTTTCATTTCTTTGTTTCTCCTTGCTAAGTGCAATGGGACAAAATGTTATCAATGGTAATGATTGTGGTTAGCTGTACGAAGTCTGAGTAGTACATAGAATATATACCGTCGAATTCTTCGAATGCACTAAGCATGTTTGTTATATTTGGCTGTTTGTTTGTGTAAATAGGTATGATCTTGCTGTAATGTTGTCACTTTAGCTAAGGACTAAGTGTGGGGTAGCATAGCTTAACCCAACCATAGTCGAAGCAAATTTTCATTGGCTTGACATTGAACTTGTTCGTTTGGGTTGACAGGAATGATGGCAAGCAGGCAAGAAAAAGGGAAAGGCGCATCAACATCTGGCGCCGGAAGAAAAAGAATCAGACTGGGCACAGTAGTCCCAGCAGCACCAACGGTTCCACGAGGCCAACGCCGCCAATACAGAACCAGGTGGGTGACAGAAGAGGGGAAGAAGTGGTATTCCAAGCACAAGGAGAGCAAGTACTTCCCCGAGGAACACATAGCACGGGAACCGTTGGCACAGGAGTTCCCTAGGATTGTCCACAGGATCGAGGCAGTTGGGCTCAATTTCATCTTTGAAGAGCCCAAGGAATGCAACTTGCACTTGATTCAGGATTTCTATGCCAATTGGAACCCGACTCTCAGAAGTCACACCATCAAAATTAGAGGGCAAATAGTCACCTTTGAGCCCCACCACCTCAATGCTATCCTAGGGGCGCGGGACACAGACGCCCATGTGCTTCGACAGATGAACATCACTACACCATATGCGAACATCAGACGCACTTTGTGTGGAACCCGATCGACAGCTAGATGGAGCAGACACAAGGAGCGGGGCTACCATTAGACTTTGCCCTATTCACAGATGAACAGGGAAGCTAGGATATGGCTTAAGATCATCTGTGCCTGCCTAATCCCGGGGGTACATATGACAGATGTAACCCGGGATCGTGTATGCCTAGTGTACGCCCTGATGAAAGGGCTGGAGATCAATGTGGGGGTGGTGATTATCTCTGCCATGAAGAGAGCCCGGTTGCATCAGGGGCACAGATACGAATTTGGTGGACTACTCACCACATTCCTGAGGGGCCTAGATGTTGAGGAAGAGGCCCTTGACTACATCCCGCAGATGGAGCGGCGGGCTTTAGATGTCACTAAAACTAAGGCACCCGACACCACCCATGAGCCTGTTCTTACACTTTCCAAGTGACATGCTCGGGATGATCAGTACATGGCTCGCATGTACGGGATGCAGATGCTCCAGCTGAGGATAGGTGGGAGGCCGGCAACAGAGGAGGAGCTATGGCAGCTCGAACTAGACGACCCTTTTGGCGAAAATGCGAGGGCTCTATGCCGAGTGGGGCCAGCTTTTGTAGAGCCCACGGATGATGATGTCCCCACAGACAAGGAGACACGTCGGGAGGACTCCGATGTGGAGTCCGATGATGACGATGGGGGTGATTCAGACATGGGAGATGAAGCAGCAGCACCTGATGAAGAAGTGGAGTATTTTGATTGATACTATTTTAATTTTTGTGAACACTGGGGACAGTGTTCGAGATAAGTGTGGGGTGGGAGTAGTTAGGTGCTGGTTGTGTTGTTGTGTATGTTCTAATCTGTTGTTGTGCCTGTGAACAAAATTTTTTGACCCTGTGATTTGTGATTGTTAAGTTGTTGTCCTGTATTGTAATTATATGTGAAACTGTTGTATGTGGATGAATGTTGCTAAGCTGATATTGTACATATTTTTGTTTATCGAAATGATTGATATTTTTAAAAAAACTTTCCATTCTTGGGTTTCTCGGCGTTTGTTTTCGGTTCTTGTACCGAGAATGGTCCCATTGAACTGAAGTCTTAGTTAGTGACCGTTCCCTATGATGGATGGATGACGACCGTCTTAAGGGAAATGTAGTTGTTAGGAGTAGATTCTTTTTCATTTATATTTTTTTTTAGTTGTTTTTCTTTTGTGGGTTGCATCCCAAAACCTGTAGTACTTTATGGTTGTGGAATTCTGGTTGCGTGTCGTACATGATATTTGAAATGCAAAGGTGATTCGTATGAAAGCATGCAACTTTGTAAATATGTTGAGATACCTAGGCCATAGAGTCGATTCAGTATGATTAAGGCTTAATGTTTGAATTCGTGTAATTAGCTGATTGAAGAGTCTGTGAATACATCTGGAATTGAGCATGTGCAATAAGTGTGAAGTGAGGTTTTGTTATTCCATGCTATTGTGAAGTGTCTAGAACTTGCCTGGTGTGTGTACAAAATGAAATGAAGGAGGTGTATTGTAGGAAAGGATGTAGGCATTTTTTTGGTTTAACCAAAAGTTTCTATTTCTCATTATCGTACCCACCTTGATTGTATACCCTAGTCAGCCCGTTGAGCCTTTAGACTATTATTTTTTTTCTTTTGTCAAAAAGTGTAAACCGAGCTTAATCCCTTCTTTTCATTAGCCGTAAAGTCAATCCAAAACTCTTAAGCGCTTAAGAAGAGAAAATAATTTTCTCAAAGTGTCGAAGAGTGAGAATGGTGAAAAGAAAAGAAAAGAAGAGTGATAAAGGGAAAGAAAAGGTTGAAGGTGCACTAGTTAAAAACAAACTATAATGAAGGTGTATGAATAATCTTTGTTGTTGTGTCAAGTGTGCTTAAGAAGATGGGCCAAACTAAAGAAAAACTTCAAGAATGGGAGGATGAAGGAAGAAACACTGCCCATTAGTTTGATGGGATGTATTGAAAAGGCGTTTAAGGATGCTAGTGGGTATTATTGGCTAGCCCAATATTTACTAGTTCCGTAGCTTACATTATAACCCGTTAAAGTCCTACGTGATCTTACATCACATTTCTTTATATTAGTGGAGTAACACACTAAAAGCAAGCTTATGGGTCGTGACATGATGCATGTGAATTCTTTTGGGAGAGAGAGCAAAATTGTGTTTATATGCCCCTGCTTGACATTTTGTGAGTTCATATGATCAAAAAGGGGAAAATTCTCTTGTGTTGTGAGGGCACATGCTTGAGGAGAGATTAATTTTCATGTCGGGTGTCTTGATCAACTGATTTGCATGAGTTTGCCAATATCGAGAGTCGATTCTTAAATCTAGGAGGTCTTGATGTATTAAAGGTCATTGCATTGATTGGACCTTGCGTGTTTTCTTGATTATTTGCTGTATTGAATAATCAGTATGACTGTAGCCTAAATTGTCGAACCAAAGTAGCGAGGTTTGGGTGTAAATTGCATGAGGTGTAAGATTATTGTTCGAAGACGAACAAGGATTTAAGTGTGGGGTAAGTGATCTTGGGCAAATTTATATGCCCAAGTGATACTCAAATGTGCCATTTTAGCCTTGTTTATCTATCAATGTTTATACATTCTCATGTGATTGGTAATAAAATGTGAATTTATACTAACCAACATGATTAGCATTGTTTTGCAGGTAAAATGTAATTTTGGGAAGCTAAAATGCATGTTGCAATAGATCGGGGTTGGACTCGGATGTGAGCAAAGGACAAGGAATTGGAAGGCACAAAATAAAGAGGCTCCGCGATGGAGCCGTGTCACGCTGCCATCGTGGAGGCCTTCTGCCTGGATAGGGAGTTGTTGGCCTAATTCCAGTAATGGTTCGCGTCGGGTCCATGGCACGGTGGCCTAGCTCCGCGTTGCACATCGTGCCACGTTGGGCCTGATTACCTGGACCCCCAACTTCCAGTGAGGGTCCGCGTCGGTGGCATGTCACGGAGGCAGTGCTCCGCGATGCATTCCGTGACACGTTGCTTGTTATTCCGGGAAAAATTTCCACTAGTATAAATAGAACACTTAGGTTCATTTTTCAATATTCTGACTTGGTGGAGCAAGAACGTGGGTTACAGGCAGTTGAGGGGGCGAAATTATTAGGGTTTTTTCTCTATCTCCTTCTTCTTTATTTCAATTGCTTGTATGTTTAACACTCATTTAACAATGTTTAATCCAAAAATGAGTGGCTAATTCCTCTTCTTGCTGAGGTTAAGAACAATTGTATTGAAATGTGATTGTTGATTAAGTTGGTTTTTCATCTTTTCTTCCATGGTTGTTCTGTTGATTCTTGTTCTTACTGCATTAATGTGTGGCCTATGTTAATGTATATCTAAAAATTCCGGTTTCACTCGAGAGAGCAAGAAATTGGAAAGTTGTGAATCAATAGGATATGATCCTTTCTTAGTTTGGGAAAATTGAGAATTGATTTACCTTCAGTATAGAAATATACCTGAAGGTCGTATTAGTCAATTAAGGAACCGATTTTGTATGGATAGAACATGAATTTTGTTTAATCACAGAAATGTAGGTGGACGGTTCATGATTCTTAAGTTGGGTTAAATACGAGAGTTTTAATCCATTGGCAATAGTTCTTGACTAGCAACCGGAGGAAAGGTTAACCAATTTATATCTATAATTAATTTCTTTACATGTTCAATTAACATCAGCATGCTCATATTCATAGTTCAGACTCACATTAGATAATCGTTTTAGACTTAGCATAAAAATTAGAACCCAAAAATATCAAACTCTTGGTTACACTATTGTCTTCATTGTTAAAATTAGAATATAGTAACACTTGAGTAGTTCGTTACCTTATCCCAGTCCCTGTGGGATCGATACTTGGCTTACTTAAGCCACTTTACTACTTGTTCGACCAAGTGCACTTGCGTGTAGTTTTATACCCAACAAACGAATGAAAATTATTTACAAAGGCAAACAAGCAAACAAGAAAAACCCGGGTTATGCGTGCAAAATTTATCAATTCAAAGCAAAGAACCTTTTGTCACTAACACATCATCATTCAAGAGATAAATCATGTCATTCATTTCACTACCATAACAAGCCCTTCAAGGACAATCATCAACAATCAAAATAAATAAAAAACTGACAAAGGCAGCATTGAATCAATTCAAGAAAAACAAACATCAATGATCCTTCCTAGTAACAAATACTCATCCCTCCCCCACTTAAGAGAATACATTGTCCCCAATGTATGTATGCATGCAAGAGGGAAGGGGAAAAGAAACTCCCTGAGCAGGTCATTCTTCTTCAGTATCATCAGCGGCATCACCTGTACCATCACCACTAGCCTTACCTAGCTCAGCAAAAATCATCCCCCAAGCCCTCGAATAGATCATCAAAGGGGCCCCGAACTGTGGAGGGAGAAGCCATTACAGCATCAAGGGCACTAATGTTAGGCACCTCTGTTGAAGTCCGACTCTTCCATTCCAGCAACTTAGTTCAGAGAGAGGTGACAGCCCCCTCAACCGCATCCACCCTCTTGCACAATATAGTGACACTCTCATATAAAGATTTTGAGCTCCTTCTTAATTTTTTGAGCAATGAGTGTGGGAAAACTCTTGGCCAACTTTTGGAGTTGGCTCTCGTGAGAGTTGGTCATTTTCACAAGTCTGTGGAGACCACTTGATTAGGAGGATTGAGGAGGGAGAGATGCTCCCCGAGGAGGAATGTTGCCCAAAGCTTGGCCTGACCCTTCGTGCTGTGGCATGTTCAAATTCGGGGTGTGTTGTGAGGGGTCTGACCCTTGGGAAAGGGATCCCTCAGCCACCCCAAAGGCTTGCAGTCTTTTCCTCTTCATTGTGGGTGTCTCGGCATCTCTCTTTTGATCAATGAAAATCACTCCTGAAGCAGTAGCAGGGGTTTCATCCGGGAATAAGGGCACTCCAGCTTGTGAGCACAGCTAGAAAATAAGGATAGTATATGGCATGAAAGTGTTGAACTAGCGTGCCTTTTTTTTATTTGTTGGGCCACAATCTCCCCAAAGTTAATGGGGACTCTGGACATGATGCAAGCGATGAGAATTATTACTTTCAAGCTGACCCTTTTCTCATTCTTGGAATGAATGATATGACCACAGATAAATTTCATCCATACTTAGCCTCAAACTTCAAGTCGTGGCAAGAGATTTCGCCACACAGTGATGATTAGAGCTCTCCAGGAGAATTGGTCCTTCATGTCCGCCACCAAGTTCGTATACTCTGTACCCGAGTCGATCTCATCTTCCATAATAAGTAATTGATGGCAGCTGGAGTAATGTCTACTTTCGCTCCCCTTATCATGACCGAGGGCAGGCAGGGAAAGTCATTAATTGTTTTCCTCTATGCTGCATATTATCTTGACTGGCTTGGTAAGAAGTATAGAACTCTGGTACCAGGCTAGGGTATTAAGGCGGGACAGGATCGACAAAAGCATGTCGTTGTCGGTTCGTGAATTGTGCAGTGATGTTAGGGAGAGCACAATGCAAGCCTGCTAGGTAAAATCACTTCTCCACAGTTATGGACCAACCCTTGCATATGGCAAAATGCTCCTTCATGTTTGGGACATAGAGTAAGATGGCTTCTTTAGAGTTCGTAGGTGGTGCTGACGCCTTGGCTTTGCCCTTGGCCTTGCCCTTGCTGGAGGATGACACAGGGGTCTTGCCCCTTCGGTATTTCTGGATGAAGACAGGATATTTCTACAAACAAAGTATTACTAGCAGCCACAATGTACTTGAATTGAAATAACTAAAGCTATTTAAAGAGTTAAATGAGAAGCAATAAAAGTAAAATCACTGGCAGCATCGGTGAAGCATCAGCAAGTCGCAGGAAGAATTCGCAAACTGTTGATGACTCACCGATGTGAAATAGAAGACTGGGTAGACCCAGGGTGTACTGGTGACAAGGCGGTGAGTTGCCGATACTGATCCGCAAACCGCCAATGCAACACGGGATCCAGACAACAGCCTAAACACAACGATGCCTTGGACCAGCGTTCCATCGACGTTTCGCCAGACCCCACTGGTGAATCGCCGAATGTCATCATCCATAAATTGAACCAAACATTTCCATGGCGCCCATTTACACACCTACACAAATTTTAGTGAAACAGCAACTCTACACGTGAAATAGGACTCAAATGACTTTTTACCCTTAAGAATGGCATCACCCAATCTATCATGGGGCAAAGCATGACATTTCAATCCTAGGTGGTTAATCAGACTTCACCCCATTCAAATTTATACAAATACCACATCAATCCCCCACCCATTTCAACAAATAAAGCATAAATCATGAATCTAATAGGAAGGAAAAGCAGCAAAAGTGAAAGGACAGGTATGTTAAGCCACATGAAATTCACAAGTAATGTGCCATTGATGAGAACATAGAAGAGACAAGGATACATTACCACATTGTCGAATGAATTCTGCAACTCTAGCTTGTGGAAGTTTAGCAGCTGGTAGTAATGGGCGTTACAGAGGGTTGTGTAGTAGAGAAGAGTATGTGAGTAAGTATGAGTGTAGTAAGAATTTAGGTGAAGGAAGGGAGAGGTTTTATAGCGAGAAGGGGGAATAGTGATAGGTGGAGGAGAAGGTGGGGTAGTAATGGTGAGTTAATGTGTTGGTGGGAAGTGGAAAGGTGGGAAAGTGGAAAGGTTGGGTAAGGAGAAGACAAAAAGGGTGTGGAAAATGGTAAAAATGGAGGTTTAAGAGAATATTGTGCAGAATAGAGAGGCTCAACTAGTATTTGGGGTTAGGTGGATCCACACTTAATTTAAATTCTGAAACAAACTCGTACCTTGACCGATGATGCATCGGCAATTCGCCGAATTAAACTAGCATTCCACCGATTTACCCTTTTTTCACTAGAAATCATGCCCAATTCACTGTATATCAGTCAGCTATTGACCAGCAGTTCACGAACTGGATCAGCGATCCATCGGTGGCTCGCCGCTTAGGCTCCAATGCTTCAGGTGATCTGTGTTGTATCGGTGACCTACCGGTGGTACACGATTTTGCATAGGCAGTTCGCTGGAGGGTCCGTTGGTCAAATGCTCAAAGTATCTGCCTTCTGCCTTTTTGTGACCTGAAGCAGCAATGCACACTTCTGGATCGGCGCTCGCCGGTCCAGCGCGGTTCCCGCGTTGTTGTGGTTCTTTCCCTTTCTACTCCTCACTTCATTGATTCTACAAAAACACAAACAACAAAGACATAACATAAGTCAAATAAAACACTTGGGTTGCCTCCCAAGAAGCGCCTTAGTTAACATCATGGCACAATGTAGCTCTTATATAACAATTTTCCTTTGACGGATCATCCTCCGACTCCGTCCCCTCCATCTCAATTCCACTATCCTCACCTCTTTCTGCAACACCCCTATCACCTTTCATTCAGTGGGAGTTTCAACTGACGAGCAAGGGCTCGATAAAAGCTTTGGAGCAGCACTCCATCTGAAAGTCCATGAATGGGACAAAGAGCAACCTTCTTTTTGAACCACAGCCATGCCTCATGAAAAGACTCTCCCAGATCTTGCCTGAAATTTGTGATGTCATCTCTCAGCTGCAACATCTTCGATGGAGGGAAGAAATGATCCAAGAAGGCTTCGATTAATTCTTGCCAAGATGTAATACAACTAGGGGAAACTCTTCCAACAACATCGTCACTTCTCCCGTTAGACAAAATAGGAAAACCCTTAGTCTGATAGACTCTTGACTTATGTTTGTGATGTTGAAAGGCTGGCACTCTAAGAAATTTCTCAAATGTTGATTCACGTCCTTACTTCATTTACCCCCAAAGAGTCCCTTCATTTTCAATAAATGTAGCATGGTGATCGTGACATGAAATACAGTATTCCCTACCGAGTGTGGTAGTCCAATGGCTTCCATAATCTCCGGCATCTCCGGGTTATCATCATCATGCTCCATGTTACCTTCCACTGAGCTATCCCCTTCTTGGGAACGATGACTCATATGGTTGTGATACAAGCACAGCAAAAATCACGTCAAGTACCTAAGATGCAAAACTATTTAAAATCCACAATCAACACGAGAATATCAAGCGCTAGTCCCTGGCAACGGTGCCCTTTTTGATAACGTCCAGAATATACCTCATATGAAGGGTATACATGGTCGATGTATCAAAACAAGTAACCCGACGGATGTCGGGGTCGAATCTGTAATACCCTGGGAAGGCCTAAGAATACCCAGGAGTTAAATTTGAAAAGTGCAGAAAACTGGCAAAAATATCACAGGACGGGCGACTCAACGACTCATGGTTGGATACCATGAGCCGTCGAAAGCAGTCATGGTATGGGGGTTCAGGTAAGTAGTGGTGACAATGGATGATGTAATGTAATGACTCGTTGTCAGGAACAATGAGTCGTTGCTAGCGATCGTCGGAAGGGCTGAACTTAGGCTAATAGGGAAACTACGGGGCATCCCACGATTTATGGTGAGAAGTGATGGCCTATTATTACTAGTCGTTACTTGTGGGTTGAGAATTTTAGTGCATACAACGGATTGAGATCACGACTCGTCGGAAGCCACTATGAGTCGTGGTGAGGCTCGTGGTAAGGGAAGTTCAGATTGGTCAAGGAGTTGGCGACAGTCGATCGAATGACTCATTGATTGAAGCAGCGACTCGTCCTGACGAGTCATGGGAAGAACTTGAGGTTTGTCGTGAGGCAGTGGACCCAACGAATCGATACCACGAGTCATGGTATCATGCAATGACCCATTGGATCGATCATTGGTCCGTCCGGAGCGGTTTTTAAGGAAATATTCATTAAGGGCAATTTCAACTTTCCCATGCTTTGAGACCCTAAACTACGTCGTTTTGTGTTTTCTAAGTGTGATAAGATGGAGTCCCTAATGCATACCATTCCCATGCAAGAGCTTTTAGAGGGGTTTTAGGGAGATTCAAGGTATTTTTCTCCAAAATTCCATCAATTTCTTTATGGGTATTCAAGGAACATTGAAATCAGTCCATTTCCAGGTATGTAGGGTTTAGAATGGGTGAATCCTTTCACACCCATGCCCAAATTTCGATTAAATCATGAATTCTCCTATTAGAGTTCTATGAGGTTTTACCCAAATGCATGAAAATGTGATTTCTCTTTATGGATATGATTTAATTGAGTTTTAATTATTGAATTATGAATGATGGGCAGGTTTTATATTATTTTCTTTAAAACATGTTTCAAGCTTTTTAAATCTAAAATGCCCATGATGAGAGTTCATGAAAGTTATGATTTATGATGAATATTCAATATTTTGAGTTTATTGATGATGGAAAAGCATGATTTCAAGTTACCCATGTTTATGAGCACATTTTTGAAAGAATTGAGTATGTCAAAGTATTGGGCAATGCCCACATGTTGAAAATTGATTTATGATTTATGAATGAATTACATGATTTATCGATTTATGATGTTGGCCGATGAAAAGGGCCTTTAATTCTTGGCTAAGCATGTTTTAAAGGGGATCAATGATGATGAATGTTATATTTTATCCAATGAATCTTAATTCATGATGTTATTGATTTATGTATGAGCCTATATGCATGTTTTTGGGAGTCGTGTCTAGCACCGAGCAGTTTGACGTTCAAAGGACTATGTTGGTGTCTCATAATCATGTGCCACCGTGGGTTTCTAATGATATATTGTATTGATAATGATCCCCTCAAATTTGATATCACACCTAATGCATGACCCTCGTCTGGCAAGCCTAGGTCGGCTCTGCCCACTTGAGTGAGATAGTTGGGGCATCAGGAAAGGATCTACCATGATGGTGTCGGTTATGACAAGTCCTCCCATTGTTCCGCATGTCTTATGCATTGTTATGTTTATGTTATTGGCTCAAGTTATGTTTTGATAAAGTTTATTTACGATTATGATTATGAACGCTTTATGAATGATTTGAAAGCCTTGAGCCTTATATTTTCTTATGAAGTTTATGATACAAGCATGATGTCCTTCTCCTATGTTTATTTATGAGTTTATTTTTCTTTTAACATCCATTTTACTTACCTTGCATACTCAGTACATTCCACGTACTAATCGCATACTTTCTATGATGTATCGTTTCATGATACAGGGTCCAGATCTCAAGTTCATCCTCATCTTTAATCCATCTTAGCTTATGCTCTCAGATTATTGGTGAATCCTCATGTTCTAAGGGTTGTTTGATATAATATTATTTTATCTTATATTTTATTATTGTTCGGGTTAGTTGGGGATGTTGTCCCATCAACCCATCATATGTAGTAGAGGCTTTTAGACAATATATAGTACTCAGCTATGGGTATGTCTAGTATTTTCTGATGTTATGCCATGGTTACATTTCTGTTATGTTTTATATGTTGTATTTCCCTTTATTAAATGAAAATAATTGTATTCATGTGTCATGGGTCGACCTCGGGTCTCTCGGGGTCCCTTGTCCCGTGTCTACGATCCGAGTATACGTCCGTGTCATGACAAACTTAGTATCAGAGCAATAGGTTTGAAGTGTCCTAGGGTGTCTGAAAGCCGTGTTAAGTAGAGTCTTTTTCATGGGTGTGAAGCGCGCCACACTTGTGACGAAGAGGCTACTAGACATTTAGAAAATGTTTCCTTCTTTCATGTTCTATGTCGTGCGATGAAAAGTCTCTCCATCCTTCTAATTCGTGCAATTCGCGATTGCAGAATTATGGCTCCTAGAAGAATGAATGGAAGGAGGAATGGAAATGATGAAGGCCACGGGGGTGGAAATGACCATGGGCATTAGCAAGCCCCACCTATTCAGGAGCCTAGAAATTAGAGCCAGCTGCCCATGCTGAGTTTCGGGCAGCTATTCAGATGTTGGCGTAGGCCTTGACCGCTTAGGTGAACCAGCAGGCTGCTGCGCAGGTCCCACAGAATGGAAATGCAGCAGCTGCTCGAATTAGAGACTTCTTGAGGATGAACCCTCCTGAGTTTACGGGATCAAAGGTGGACGAGGATCCACACGAGTTCATTGAAGGGATCTTGAAGGTCACTCAGGTTATGGGGGTGACAAATGGGGAATGTGTTGACTTGGCCTCTTATCAGCTAAAAGAGGTCGCTCATATTTGGTACAAGCAATGGAAGGACAGCAGGACAGCGGGAGCAGGCCCTATTAGTTGGGATGAGTTCCACATGGCTTTTCTAGATAGGTTTTTCCCTCGGGAGATGAGAGAGTTGAAAGCAGCTGAGTTTGTGAACCTCAGCAGGGAAAGATGACAGTGCTAGAGTATTCGCTTGAGTTCACTCATTTTTCAAAGTACGGCCCAGAGTTACTGATGGATCAAAGGGCGCGGGTGAGTCGATTCGTTCATGGTGTGGCTAGTTATTTAGACAAGGATTGCAGGACTGCCATGCTTCACTAGGATATGGACTTTCCTCGCATAGTGTTGTACGCCCAGCAGATGGAGGCGGCTCATGCGAGGGAGAGGGAGGCAAAGAGGGCTCGGACGGATAGTTGTGGGTTTTCACATCAAAGATATGGCAATATTTACCATCCATAGTTTCAGCAGAAATCATTAGCCCTAGAATCATCATCAGTTAGTGTTTCATCCAGACCCAGGGGTGATCAGAGGAGCAGGGTTTCAGAATCGAGGGATCAAAGAGGCACCCAGTTAGAGTATACCTCTTTGGCCTATGGGAAGTGCGGCAAGAGTCATGTCAGGGAGTGCTTGCTCGGTTCTGATGTTTGTTATGGGTGTAGTAGATCTGGGCACATGCGTCAAGTGTGCCCATAGACTAGACAGTATAATGGTGGGGGGTGTGCACAGACCACCAGGACAGCAGCAGCTCCAGCCCGTTCCGCTCCACAGGGAGCATCGACTAGTGGAGGTGGCAAGCAGCGCCAAAATCGATTTTATACCCTTGCCTCACGCCAGGAGCAAGAGAATTTGCTAGAAGTGGTCACCGATATGTTGCGTGTCTTTCATATTGATCTTTATACCTTCCTAGATTCGGGAGCTACCTTGTATTTCTTGACTCCTTACATTGCTAGTAGCCTTGGGTTACTCCCGAGACCTTGTCAGAACCATTTTCAGTTTCGACCCCTATTGGTGATTTGGTCATAGCTAGACGAGTATATAGAGAATACCCGGTTACTATATTGCATAAGGTTACCTCCACAAACCTTGTAGAGTTAGCCATGACTGACTTTGACGTTATTCTTGGCATGGATTGGTTGTTTGCATGTTATGCTTCGATTAATTGTAGGACCCGTACGGTGGAATTTCATTTTTCGGGTGAGTCAATGTTGGAGTGGAAGGGTGGTTCGGTGGTACCAGCAGGTCAATTTATTTCCTATCTTAAGGCTAGGAAGATGACTTCTAAGGGCTGCGTGTATCATCTATTTAGGGTTAAGGATGTTGAGTCCGAGACCCCGACTATTCAAGCAGTTACGATGGTGTGTGAGTATCTGGATGTTTTTCCCAACTAATTGCCAGGTGTTCCTCTTGAGAGGGAAATTGACTTCGGCATTAATCTCTTACCCAATACGCAGCCTATCTCTATTCCTCCCTACAGGATGGCTCCAACTGAGCTAAAGGAATTAAAGGATCTGTTGGATAAGGGCTTCATTAGACCGAGCCAGTCTCCATGGGGTGCACAAGTTCTATTTGTTCGAAAGAAGGACGGTTCCCTTCGCATGTGTATTGACTATCGGAAGTTGAACAAGGTTACCGTCAAGAGCAGGCACCCCTTACCCAAGATCGATGATTTGTTTGGCCAGCTTCAGGGTGCCAAGTGCTTCTCCAAGATTGATCTCAGGTCCGGGTATCACTAGCTCAGGGTTCGGGAGAGTGACATCCCAAAGACCACTTTCAGGACTCGGTATGGTCACTATGAATTTGTTGTTATGTATTTCGAACTAACCAATGCCACTGCAGCTTTTATGGATCTAATGAACAGGGTGTTCAAGGCATATTTGGACATGTTTGTGATTGTGTTCATTGATGACATCTTGATATACTCAGTGAGCGAGGAGGATCATGTCGCTCACCTGAGAGTAGTGCTTCAGACCCTCAAGGATCGTCAGTTATACGCAAAGTTCAGTAAGTGTCAATTTTGGCTAGACTCAGTGGAATTTCTGGGTCATGTGGTATCAAGCGAAGGCTTAAGGGTAGATTCCCAGAAGATTGAGGCGGTGAAGAATTGGCCCAGACAGGTAAATCCTTCAGAAATTCGAAGTTTCTTGGGTTTAGCCGGCTACTACCAGAGGTTTGTTGAGGGTTTCTCATCTATTGGGCACCTTTGACTAAGTTGACTTAGAGAAGGTGAAGTTCCAGTGGTCAGATACTTGTGAGAAAATCTTCCAAGAATTGAAGACCCAACTCACTTCAGCACCAGTGTTAACTTTACCCGAGGGTATTGATGGATTTGTTGTATATTGTGATGCTTTGAGAGTCAGACTGGGATATGTGTTGATGCAGTGTGGGAAAATTATTGCATATGCCTCTAGACAGCTGAAAATCCATGAGAAGAACTACCCGACCTATGATCTTGAGTTGGCCACGGTGGTGTTTGCGTTGAAGATATGGCAACACTACTTGTATGGGGTTCATGTAGATGTATACACGTACCACAAGAGTTTGCAATATGTATTCACACAGAAAGATCTAAATCTTCAGCAAAGGAGGTGGTTGGAGTTACTAAAGGACTACGACATGAGTGTCCTTTACCACTCGGGCTAGGCTAATGTGGTTGCGGATACACTTAGTAGGCTCTCAATGGAGAGTGTGTCTCACGTGGATGAGGGAAAGAAGGAGTTGGTAAAGGATATCCACCGACTTGAAAGACTGGGAGTTAGATTGATCGACTCGACTGATGGCGGCGTTATTGTGTAGAATGGGTCAGAATCGTCCTTAGTGGTTGATGTCAAATCTAAGCAAGATGGGGATCCGACTTTAAGGAAGCTTAAGGAAGTAGTGCGGAGTCAAAAGGTGGAGGCTTTCTCCTAAGAGGGAGATAGTGTTCTACGATATCAGGGTCGGCTATGTGTCCCGTACGTTGATAATTTGAGAGTTTGGATATTGCATGAGGCACATGGTACCAGATATTCCATCCATCCAGGATCTACGAAGATGTATCGGGATTTGCAGTAAATCTATTGGTGGGATGGTATGAAGAGGATATTGTGGAGTTCGTAGCGAAATGTCCAAACTATCAGCAAGTGAAGGTCGAGCATCAAAGGCCGGGAGGTGTACTTCAGGATATTCGCATTCCCACTTGGAAGTGGGAGGAGATAAATATCGATTTCGTTACAGTCCTACCTCATACTCGCCGACACTATGACTCCATTTGGGTGGTGGTAGATAGGTTAACAAGGTTGCACACTTCCTACAGGTCAAGACCATGGATTCAGCGGATGATTATGTCAAGTTGTATATTCAGGAGTTGGTTTGACTTCATAAAGTGCCCTTGTCTATTATTTCAGACCGAGGTACTCATTTTAGCTCCCAATTTTTGCGATCTTTCCAAAAGGGGCTTGGGACTCAGGTTAAGATCAGCATCGCATTCCATCCGCAAATGGATGGCCAGGCAGAACGGACAATCCAGACTCTTTAGGACATGTTGAGGGCATGTGTCATGGATTATAAAGGTAGTTGGGATGATCATTTGCCCCTAACAAGTTTTCTTATAATAACAGTTATCACTCCAGTATCCAAATGGCACCGTTTTAGGCTCTTTACAGGTGAAGGCGTAGATCTCCCATCGGATGGTTTGAGGTTGGTGAGGCAGCTATGATAGGACCAGATTCAGTTCACGAAGCGATGGTGAAGGTTTGGTTGATAAGGGACAGGCTGAAATAGCTCAGATTCGTCAGAAATCATATGTCGATGTGAGGAGAAGAGATTTGGAGTTTGAGGTGGATGATTGGGTACTTCTAAAGGTATCTCCCATAAAGGGGGTCATGCGGTTTGGGAAGAAGGGGAAACTCAGTCCCCGATATGTGGGTCCTTAATGGGTTATAAGGAGAGTTGGTAAGGTGGAGTATGAATTGGACTTGTCTTCAGAGTTAGCTTCAGCTCACCCCATGTTTCATGTATCGCTCTTGAAAAAGTGCTTGAGTGATCCAACTTTAGTAGTCCCGGTAGACAGCGTTGGTGTAAAGAATAGCCTCAACTATGAAGAAATTCCGGTGAAAATCTTAGATCATCAAGTCCATAAGCTAAGGAACAAAGAAGTATCTTCAGTTAAAGTATGGTGGAGAAATCAGCATGTTGAGGGAGCTACGTGGGAAGCTAAAGTGGATATGATGGCTAGATACCCACATTTATTCTCTACCGGCTCAGTTCCGACTTGAGGTACCAGTTTTTTCCCTCTGACTCTATCCAGTTTCATGTTCAGTTCATGTGTACAAGTTTCTTTTATGTGTATGAATGTGTATGTGAAGTATGAGATCAGTTCAGCTATGTGGTTTTATTTGGAGGTAGTCATTCCATGAAAAATTCGGTTAAAATGATCAGTATATGGCTATGATAAATTGTATGTTTCTGTTTGTTTCTTGTTTCCTACATTCGAGGACGAATATTTTCAAAGGGGAGATATTGTAATACCCCAGGAAGGCCTAAGAATAGACCCAGGAGTTGAATTTGAAAAGTGTAGAAAACTAGCAAAAATATCACAGGACGGGCGACTCAATGACTCGTGGTTGGATACCACGAGTCGTCGGAAGCAATCGTGGTATGGGGGTTCATGGAAGTAGTGGTGACAATGGATGGTGTAACGACTCATTGTCAAGAACGATGAGTCATTGTTAATGGTCATAGGAAGGGCTGAACTTAGGCTGATGGGGAAACAATGGGGCATCCCACGATTCGTGGTGAGAAGTGATAGCCCATTGTTTCTAGTCATTATTTGTGGGTTGAGAATTTCAGTGCATACAACGGATTGAGACCATGACTCGTTGGAAGCCACCATGAGTCGTGGTGAGGCTCGTGGTAAGGGAAGTTCAGATTGGTCAAGGAGTTGACAATGGTCGATCCAATGACCCATTGATTGAAGCAACGGCTCGTCCTGATGAGTCGTGGGAAGAACCTGAGGTTTGTCGTGAGGCAGTGGACCCAACGACTCGATATCACGAGTGGTGGTATCTTGCAACGACCTATTGGATCGGTCGTTGGTCCGTCCGGATCAGTTTTCAAGGAAAATTTCATTAAGGGAAATTTCAACTTTCCCATGCTTTGAGACCCTAAACTACGTTGTTTTGTGTTTTTCTGAGTGTGATAAGATGGGTTAAGTCCCTAATGCATACCTATTCTCATGGAAGAGCTTTTAGAGGGGTTTTAGGGAGATTCAAGGTATTCTTCTCCAAAATTCCATCAATTTCTTTGTGGGTATTCAAGGAACATTGAAATCAGTCCATTTCCAGGTATGTAGGGTTTAGAATGGGTGAATCCTTTCACATCATGCCCAAATTTCGATTAAATCATGAAATCTCCTATCCAAGTTCTATGGGGTTTTAACCAAATACATGAAAATGTGATTTCTCTTTATGGGTATGATTTAATTGAGTTTTAATTATTGAATTATGAATGATGGGCAGGTTTTATATTATTTTCTTTAAAATCATGTTTCAAGTTTTTAAATCTAAAATACCCATTGATGAGAGTTCATTAAAGTTATGATTTATGATGAATATTTAATATTTTGAGTTTATTGATGATGGAGAAGCATGATTTCAAGTTACCCATGTTTATGAGCACATTTTTGAAAGAACTGAGTATGTCAAAGTATTGGGCAATGCCCACATGTTGAAAATTGATTTACGATTTATGAACGGATTACATTATGTATATATTTATGATGTTGGCCGATGAAAAGGGCCTTTGATTCTTGGCTAAGCATGTTTTAAAGGGGATCAATGATGATGAATGTTATATTTTATCCAATGAATCTTAATGCATGATGTTATTGATTTACGTATGAGCCTATATGCATGTTTTTGGGAGTCGTATCTAGCACCGAGCAGCCCGGCGTTCAAAGGACTACGCCGGTGTCTCATAATCACGTGCCACCGTGGGTTTATAATGATATATTATATTGATAATGATCCCCTCAAATGTGATATCACGCCTAATGCACGACCCTCGCCTGGCCAGCCATGGTCGGCTCTACCGACTTGAGTGAGATAGTTGGGGCATCATGAAAGGCTCTACCATGATGGTGTAGGTTATGACGAGTCCTCCCATTGTTCCCCATGTCTTATGAATTTTTATGTTTATGTTATTGGATCAAGTTATGTTTTGATAAAGTTTATTTACGATTATGATTATGAACGCTTTATGAATGATTTGAAAGTCTTGAGCCTTATGTTTTCTTACGAAGTTTATGATACAAGCATGATGTCCTTCTCCTATGTTTATTTATGAGTTTATTTCACTTTTAACGTTTGTTTTACTTACCTTGCATACTCGGTACATTCCACGTACTGACTGCATACTTTCTATGTTGTATCATTTAATGATACAGGGTCCGGATCTCAGGTTCATCCTCATCCTTAGTCCATCTCAGCTTACGCTCTTAGATTATTGGTGAGTCCTCATATTCCGAGGGCTATTTGACAGACTTTTATTTTATCTTGTGTTTCAGTATTTTTCAGGTTAGTTGGGGATGTTTCCATCAACCCATCATATGCAGTAGAGGGTTTCAGACAATATGTAGTACTCAGCTATGTGTACGTCTAGTATTTCCTGATGTTATGCCATGGTTACATTTCTGTTATGTTTTATGTGTAGTATTCCGCTTATTTAAATGAGAATAGTCGTATGCATGTGCCATGGGTCGACTTGGGGTCTATCGGGGTCCCTTCTCCCGTGTCTATGATCCGGGTATACGTTCGGGTCGTGACAGAATCTCACAAGGACTAGTAAGTGATAATTACAAGTGTCAGTTGAAAAATTAAAGTTAGCTTGCACCATTTAGAAATAACATAAAAATAAACAAGTTGGAGAGATTGGAATTTGTAGTAGATTATAATTGCTAATTTAGTTGCCTATAATAGAAAAATTACCAAGGTTGTTGACAAGAATGTGTAAGACTAGAGGTGTGGTGTAGATGATACACTAACCAGATAGGGACATGCTAGGTCATCTCATAAGTTCAATTAAATTTAAATAATCTCGGGAAAATAGGTATTTACTGCTGTTTAGCTTTATAAATACCTCTTACTAGAGCTTTATCAAACCTCTAGCCACCATTAGCTCAACCCGATCAGATTGGATTAGTAGCTGCACTAATTTCTAGCTATTAGCTACTAATTAGGAGTGAGAATATAATTTTGGTTGTTTCTAGCCCAATTTCACAATCTCTCATCCATACCCACCATTAAATTCTCTTCCAATACTTAATTATTCTTTTATAAGTAGCAATCAAGTAAGAACAATTAGACTCATATCATAATCAATGGATCTTCCATTATAGATTGAAGAGAATCTAACAGATTTATACTTACTTAAACAATATGGAGATGATTCTAGCAATACCCACTCTAATTAAGTATACATCATCACATACCTCTAGTTAATGATTTAGCTACTCATGATTAAGAAATTCAAAAGTACATTTAATAATAAACTCATTGAATTAATAACAAGAGTAATAAAATCAAGTTCACAAGTAGTCTTCATCAATTGCAGTACCTTGCTATTAAGAAGAAGAAGAAGAAGAAGAGAATAGTACTTTTCAGATTCTACCAATCAAATTCTCCTTTTCTCTACCAAAGGAATGTTCTAAAGTTAGGAAAGGAAAAAGATGATATAATATACTCTGCTATGATATGCTTAGTACATAGTACTTTCTCTAGAATTTATATCCAAGAAAATAGGGCATCTTCTACTCTCTTTTTCCATGCTAGATAATTTTGCCCGTGAGCAGTGCTTTGGAATCGGCGGGATGACCGGTGGTTCGCCGGTTGCAAATCCCAGACTGCCGGCTACATTATCTGCTACTTCAATGTATTTCAATAGTCAGCGATGCTTCCGTCGGCGTTTTGCCGATCACCATCCGTGCACCGCCGATCTTTTTCCCTTCAATCCAGCAAGTCAGGTGCCATTCGGTGGTTGAACTGGTGAGTCTCCATTGGAAACCCATGTTTTTCCAGTGGCTTATTTCCCAGAGGCAGTGGTAATCATCTCTTGACTGGCGTTTCGCCGGTTTTCTTCGGCGGAACACTGAATTTCAACCCACTTCATTCTTTTTGCTCCATTTCTTGCTCTTTTCTTCACATTAGGCATCTGCAGACAACAAAAGCAGAAAGGGCATAAAATCCATATAAGCAACTCAAAAACTAAGCAAAACTCAGGCTTAAGAGCCCAATGAGTTGGTGAATTTACCAACTCATCAGCAATCAAGTTTCACCACTTTTTCCTTTTACTTTAAGCTTATAAATTTTACCCCTAATTTCTTTTTCAATTTCCTATTATGCTCCAGGGTTGGTGATGTAAAAATGAAGGGACCAAGTAATAGATGTCGCATCTTGCACTTTTTGGCCCTTAAGTGAGGGATGTTATTTTGTCTCTTTGTCATAGTAAATTTTAGAATATAAGGATATTGTTACTCATCTACACATCTCTCCACGGGCTTGGAAAGCTCTATTTCTAGATTGCTAACCAAACACAATGTCGAAAAGTATTTAGAATGAGGACCAATACGCCCCAACTCTAAAATTGCACTATGATCGACACCCTCACTTTTGTCCACCTTCTCAACATCAACATCAACCCAAAAAGAGTAGTCAAATAATCGGATTCTTCTTCCAATTTCGTACATTGACCAGTATCTACAACACTTTATAGTTGGGCCTTTGACGCCTCAACCTTTTCATTCAAAAGTGCCTGCAGGTCATGGATATCTAAGTCAAATTGGTTTATATCTTGTCTGAGCTCTATTCTCCCTTCCATGAATTGATTAGCCATGTATGCAAGACCATCACGAAGAAACCTATGAAATTCTATTCGTTAGCTTGTTCCAAGAACTCACTCTTTTCTTCTACTTGAGGTTCCTTTTGAGTATTGGCTAAGAGCGTGACTTGCAAATCCTTACAAGTTCCAATCTCAGGTTTTACATCTGTGAGCTTGGCGCTCATCCTATTTATGGATTTTTCTTGTTTAATATACTGCTCCCGCATTACTTCCATTTTGCTCAAGGACTGGTTTTACCATATCGCTTATCTGAGCATGATGTTCCTCCTCTTCGTTTTTCTTGTAAGCATCACAAATAGCAAGAGGATCATAATAGGGACTTGGGGAAGGGGAATAAGAATTTTGACAACCATCCCAATGACCACCCTGACTACCACATATACCACAAGTATGATAGTGTTGCCACAAGTGGGGTCCTCCACAATTTAGACTAGGATTACCAAAATATGAATACCCATCAATCAACCTATTTACATTCTATGATCTCATGTCAAGAAGGGTAGTAAGTAAAAAAAATAAAAAAATAAAATTAAAAATTAAAAATCTAAACCTATATAAAATAAACTAAAATAAAAAAAAAATTGAACAAATAAAGAAAATAAAAGTCTAACTTAACAAAATAATCAATTTTTAAGTCCCCGGCTGGCGGCGCTAAAAACTTGTTGTGGCCCAATTCATACGTAAGTGTTGGCCATACAAGTACTATAGGATTGTAAGCGTAGATATCATACCCATAGGGACTTGTGATTAATTATTCACTAAATTGAGGAAATGCTAATTTATTTATTCAAGCACTAGAATCCAAAGATATATTTATAATTATCTAAACTAAAAATAAAAGAAAATACTAATGAATAATTAACCAATGAAAGAGCGGATTTTATTTTACCAAATCAAAGAAATGAGTTGATCTAGGACTATGTATTGCTAGCAATCATTAACCTATGTTATCTTGCAATAATTTTTGAGTTATTGATTTATAGGGTTAATAACATGCTTTAGGGTCTTTCAAACCTCTAAACGTCTATCCAAATTGGTCTCACAACTACATCGTTAAGCGGAAATGTGGTAACCCAATCCGAACGCATTTGTGTGTCTTTCCGTTTGTAATCAAGTAAGGCGTTCTAGAAATATGTCTATCCTAGCCGCAAATCACTTTTCAGAAGAGATCCTTCTCCCTCTATTCTTTGTTTTATTTTGTTGATTCTTCTGTCGAGTTCACAACAAGAATATAGATATATTTCAATGGTGGTCAATCATCAAAATAGTAAGCACAAGAATATAAGAATAACTACTATGATAATTAAGCAATTCAACTTGAGTTCATACAACAAAATCATAATCCTAGAACGTCATGTTTAGCTCCACATAGATATGGAGTAACTACAAAAAATTATCTAAAGAATTTTGAAAAAATAAATAATGAAGAAAAGAAAAGATGAAACCTAAATGTTCTAGCCTCCATGGAGGCTCCTAGCTCTTCCCTGGTCAAAAGTTATCCTCCAAAACATTGTTCAGGACTATTTATAAGTGTAGGCAAAAGCTCACGCAAAAATTGAGTCCAAAATGAATTGGAATATAAAAGATTACGTTTTGAAATGGCTCTGGCGCGCCACGCCACTTAAAGCGCCAACCTGCTTGGCTAAAGTTTTCAACCTGGCGCGTCGCACCTCCTAAAGCCCCAACTTTCTGGCTGAAATTTTTTTGAAATTTAAGCCTTGGCACGCCGCGCCAACCAAAGCCGCTACTTGGATTCATCCGGGAACTCTTTCAAATTCACTCTGAATCTTCCTATATAGCTCATTCCGGTTGATTTCTATCATATTCTCCTAAAAAATATCCCATCACACTTGTTAGTTTGCAATCAAGAGTTTTCAATCAAAACATGCAACTAAAAATGAATATCATTTTCAAAATAAGAATAAATATAGGTAAAATATAGCAAGCGGGCGTAAAATATGCCCAAGATCAAAAATACTTGGGACGGAGCTCTTAAAAATTACCGAAGCAACAATAGCAATTCAAATACTTAGGACAAAGCCCAAGTGGACGCAAAAGCGGCAGAAAAGAAGTATTTGGACCAAGCCCATACAAAATGCAGACAGGAGAGTAGTAGAAATTGGGCCAAAAGCCAATTAATTTCTTTATTCTTTCCTTTTTATGTTTTGCACTAATACCATTTTTAACTTGGATGAACTTGTCACATCCCACCTTGGGGGGTATGACGGGCACCTGGTGCCTGCTAGACTCTGGACAGCTAAATGGTCCAGCCTGAGCACATCTGGTGCTTTGGCTGGCTCTGGCTCTATTCCAAGAAACAAACCGGCTATATAACGGCTGTAAACACAGCCTCCGGCCAACTGGCCTATAGCCACCTGTACCTGTAATAACAGCTAACCAGAACACACTCATAACAAGGAACCTATGCGGGCCGACAAGGCCACCATGCTATCTAGTCATCTGTAATATCAACACAAGACTACTGTAAGACTACGTGACCGGCAAGGTCACCCCTACTGTCAAACTAAGGCCTCACACGGCCAACATAAACTGAAATACTAAACAGCTACAACAAACTGCACGGCCTCACACGACCGGCTCAACTGACCACAGAGAAATATATACAGACTGCAAGCCTCTAGGAATAACAATAGAAATGATCGGGACAGGGCCCCGACCTACCCGTACTGTACAAAAAGGAAAAGAGCTACACCTCTGGAAATCAGACTCCGGATGATAGGAGCTGAATACTCAATAGTTGGCTGGAATCACGAGGGATTGCCTCCTCGTCTATGAGTACCTGTAGGCAAGTAATGCAGCGCCCCACCGGGCGTCAGTATCACTGATACTGAGTATGCAAAGCAACTGAAATAATACAACTGAAAACAACTGAATAAAGATAACATAACTAGCATTTCTGTATAGCAGGAGATAACTGAATCTGAAGAAGCTGACATAAACTGGATCGGGCTTTCTATACTGATAAGGCAGAGGCGTACCTGTAGACGCAACGACCTGCTGTCTAGTAGCTAGTATACAACATATATAGCACATAAATAGATATACAAGTAGCAAGCAAGAGCCAATACCAACCCCCATAAGCCGGATGGCACCAAGCAAGCAAACAATCTATATACCCCTACCCGGGTCAAAACCAACCAAAAATAAGTCACTCCACTCATCTACTCACTTCGGAGCTCCTCTACCGGCCCCTTGGGTCTCCGGCTCGGGCCATAGCCTCCGATATAAGCAACCGTGTCTGGGTCCGGAGGACTCCTGTGTAGACAGTAACAGATAGGGTCTGGATCCCCGGACACACTCAATGGGGCTACCTGAAACCGGAGCTACACCTGTAATAACTGAATGTACAGATAGTAACAGATAGGGTCTGATTCCCTGGACACACTCAACAGGGCTATCTGATACCGGAGCTGCACCTGTAATGCTGATCAGACTGCTGTGGAGAAAGCTACATCCCACCTTCGTCCAAGCTGGGGACGGCATGCCACTCCTTGGAGTGACGTAAAACCCACCCGCTCAGTGGGCGACACGATTACCAACCCAGGGGCGGCGAGGACGCTCAATAAGGTGCCCTCACACCATAACAAGTATCAACAAACAAATAGCACATATAAATAGCAAGCATGTATAGCTGAAAAGACTATCTGAAATTTAGCTTCTTGTTCTGATCTGTTTCTATACTGAACTGATTCTTTTACTGATTCTGAAATCTTTGTTAACTGTATGGCTAATCTGTAGCCAAGATACTATCTGTCTGGATGGCTAATCTGTAGTCATAACTGTCTGTCTATCTGATCTTTCTTTGCTGACTTTTATTATGAAAATCTGTTTCTTTTTATCCTACAACATGCTTGCTAATCACATAATAGGCTATACTAAATCTGAATATTAACTTGCCCTTGGGCGCATGCTTTTCTAACTTTCAGACTGAATACGATATAACAACGCGACTAGATTTACTGAACTTGCACAATACTTAACATTCATCTCCGAAAATTCTACTACGGAGTTTACTGTACTATACAAGGCTAAAACTACTAACTTGCCGAAGAAACCGGCTTTACATACCTTAACCTCGAGTTATCCGACTGTCGGACGAGGCTCGGTCAATACTCCAGCTATTTCTCCCAACTGCATTTAGATATACGTCAATTAATACTAAATATAGCTTTATCCTGAAGAACAACATCACTTTCGATATAATTATAGCCTAAACTTAGGCTTATCGGAAGACAGTCAAAAACTCGCTATTTTTCAGAAGTCCAGAAGGGAGAAGTATTCACTTCACAGCTAGGAGCACATAGACACTAATTTGGAGTAATTCTACTTACCTTAGCTCGGTAGCTCGACGATTCGTCGACCGTATTTCGCGAAACAAAAACCGTAGAAATGCTCTCTGCTGCTAAATACCTCGGTACCTGAGGTTAATTTGAGTTTAGACTTCGTTTGGCAGCGTAATCGAACGAATATATATTACTCTCCTTCGTCTCTCCCTATTTCACGCTCTCTGGAAATTATTTCATGGAATTATGACTAATGTAAAAGGGAACTTATCATTACTTAAAGGAGACTATTATTAATTAAAGGAAATTTTTGTTAATTAAAAGAAATTATTATTAATTAAAGGAAATTATCTTATGGGAATTATTATTAATTAAGGGAAATTACATTACAAACTGAGCTCCATATACTTGGACACTATAAATCGCATTTTGCCTTGCGACGCGCCGACTTGGCGCTTGTCCGATCTTTCCCCGGGCCTTTTTCTAGCATGCATGGCTTTCAAATATTCTTAACCAACACGTGAATAGGCCATCTATGTGCCGGAAATTTTACGGGGTATAACAGAACTAATCCCAACAGAGATGAAATATTCTAGAGTTGTTTTTATTATTTTACCAAAACTGATTCATTTCTGTTTCAACACTAAGGTTTTCTTAAAATCAAGTTTCCCTTAAAAATGAGTTTTATAGCTTAGACATATTTAGGATCGATAATCATGTTTTCTAAATAAGTAATAGATTCTTGATTTCAGTTTAGACTTGAAAGATTTTTATGCTTATTATTCTTGGCTTAAAGCCTTAGTCTCATATGTCTTTAAATTGTAAAAATGAGTATTTCAACATGTGAGAATGACTTTAAAGATTTTCTATATCTTTTGAAGTCATTAAGCAAGAAGTCCAAATTAGTTATGCTCATCTAATTACGAATTTGGACTAACTATTTTGATTTGAAGTCTTTAACTCAGAGAAGCATAGCTAAGTTACTTGAACATTAAGCATTCAGATTATTTTTCCTTTTCGAAATAAGAGAATGATTAAACGATGAGTAATTTTATTTGTTTCGAAATAGTTTTTAAGTGCTTTATCCGAGTCCGGGCAATTCTTTTTTAAATAGATCATACTCTAATTTAGCTAAAATCCATCGGTAATAGCATTTGTGGATTTTTTGAGATGCCTAACCCGTTCCTCAGAAAATTATTAATTTGAACTCATACCCTTTCTCTAGTCTTAATTGTTTTCTAATTTCATAAAAATTAGATGACGATTCTATTTATTTAGTAAACAATCAAGTTATTGGTACGCTCTTATTTAAAATTGTAAAGCAGATTGTAACAAATGGAGAATCTGCTGGGAATTTTTCCTCTAAATTTTACCTAAAAGAATCATTTCTAACATGTTTAGCTAACTCTTATTTGTTTTATCTGTTAAATTATACTTAATCTGTTTATTTTATATATACGTTGCCATTGCATATTTTTGCCAAATGACACCAATCACTTCCCTCCACATCACTCAAATCCATTTCAGTATTCCTATAATATCTTGCTGGAGAATGGACCAAACTTCCTTGGCTCTTACTTGATGTTCATTCTAAATTTTAATTTTGAGAACTGCAATAAATTCATTCCCTTTCTTCATTTTTGTGTTGCTTAGCCAAATTTCAATTCCTCTACTTTTAGATTTTATATGTGATGGAAGCAGAAAAGATTGGAAACAGATCGAAATGACCACGCCAATAGACCATCGCATGCAACGCCCACAGATATATGATAATTTTTGGGAAAGAGTTTTATGTTCCAATTATTGTGTTATGAAAGTATATTGTTAAAAGAAATATTTCTTTAATTTTATTTTAGTGGTTAGGATAAGATTTATACACATATTAAAAAGAAAATTAATGGAGATTACAATTTGAGTAATATAATTGATAACTACTTTTTAAAAACATACAATAATCATTTTTTTCACATTCTAAAAAGTGACATAAATATTAAATGTAGAATTGAAAAAAAGTGGTCAATTAATTTTTGAATTTTGAAACTAGTAACTACTCCATTTGTTCCATTTTAATTGTTAGGATAAGATTTACACACTCATTAAGAAAAAATTAATAGGGATGGTAATTTTGACTGATATAATTCTATTAATTTTTTGGAGACATACTATAATAATTTTTTTCATATTTTAAAATGACTTTAAGTACTAAGGATAGAATTGAAAAAACATAGTCATTATCTCTTAAATTTTGAAACTAACAAGTATTTTAAAATAATTATTTTTAATATATTTAATAATTAAAATAAAATAAAAATAATATTTAAAATAATTATTTTTAATATATTTAAGTAACTAAAAAGGAAGGAAGGGTGTAATTTTTAGAATGCAGAAGTCATGTACAGAGAAAGTAATAGCTTTGAGAAAAACGATCAAGAAGGGAAGATAGAAGACAAAATTGGTCCTTCTTTTAGTGGCTTTCGGCCTGTGCTAAGCTCATCCAAGCCAACATTAAAAATTATATTTACATAAAGTTTTTACTCTTAATTTTTATTTTTGCAACATCAATCGACATTTTTTAAAGACTATTAACATATTAAAGCATATAAAAGTATTTGAAACTTACAGGGATGTTTTTTCTAAATTTTTATTTTAGATTTATAAAGATATCAAACAAATACATGCACAAAAACTCTTTCATTTTCTATTTTACTAAAAAGTTTAGAGACTATAATCTCTATTATTTTTTAAATTGAGCTTTATCATGTGTAGTATTAATTTCATTTGTTTGTTTGAATTAAATCCATATTAGTAAATTTATTTTTTACAAAACAATATTACGATATTCAAGTAACTTCAAAAATTTGAATATCTTCAAAAATATTTAATGCTCTAAATATTATTAAAATATGATGAAATCAACAAATCAACTGGTAAATAAATATAAAATTTTAAGTTAAATAATTACAAACTCTCGTATTTTACTGCAAAAATATTTTTTAGCATTCTTCAAATTAAACAACACAATCATTTTTTGAGAAGTTCATGAAAATCATTATTTTTCTTACTTTATAATTTTTTTGTCTTTTAAAAAAATTTAACCATTTCTCTAAAACATTGATCATCCCATTTTGTAAAAATATTTCAATATAAAACAAATATATAGACTTTTACTTTCCTTGGCAATTTTTAATATTATTGTCATTTGGAGAGTTAAATTTTTTTTTTTATAATCATAATTTTTTCAAATATCTTCAACATATATATATATATAATATTTTAAAGTTCACTTTTCAATTGGTAAAATTTATGTTAAAAGAGTGTGCAAGTAAAAAATAGATCAATTATCTTTCATACTTTGAAATCCTTTCGTCAATTGAGACAGAAGGGTTAAAATTTACATTTTTAATACATTTTAAAAGTTATTTGGGTTTATTTTTTTAAATTGAGAACTTACTCAAGTAAAATCTTTATTGATTATATGTGTTTGTCAGCATATGCACATTGCGACATTATTATTAAATATAAAATTCAATCAATTCTTAAAACTATGATATAAAAGTAAAATTAAGAAATAATGATATCTAATTGTACTTCCTTTATTTCAAAATATTTTTCACTTTTTTTTTTCTCGGGAGTTCATTTAAATAATCTTCAGAGTTAAGTCAAATTAAATTAAATTAACATTTTAAAATTAAAATTGAGATACTTGAAAATTATACGAAAAATACTATAAGTTGCTTAGTGAATTTCTCTCTTATAGTAAAATTGCTTAGTTTATATAAATTTTTAGGATATTTGAGGTAATAAAGAATCAATTCATGTGCACAAAGAAAGTTTGAGAAATCTTACCATAAGTGAATGACTTATTTCCTTTTTGTCCAATAGTCAATAACAATATACCTAGTAAAATCCATAAGTGAAATTTAGAGAGAGTAGAGTGTACACAGACTTTACTCGTATCTCGTAAAGATAGAGAGACTGTTTTCGAAAACCCTTATGCTCAAGTGTATCAAATCAAGTAGTTATGAAAAAGAAGAACGACAGTAAAGAAAATATGGTAACTAATAAGGAAAGTAGTATAAAGCATTCAGAAAATGAACAATAACAACAACAAATTAGTGCAATAATCAAAACAATAAACAAAAGATGGTAACATATATCAAAAAGAAAGAAACTACTTGAATAAGTCTAACACGTACTACAATAGATACTGTGCCCTAGACTACCACCAATCCTAATCCTGTTGAAGAGAAAGACAATACTCAACTACCTATAAACTTTCTACTCTAATATGTAATATTCATACCCCTCTATCTAAGGTTATGTTCTGAGTAAGCTAAAATTGCGCCATGTCTTATCTAATCACCTCTCCTAATATTTTTTTAGCCTATCTCTATCTTTTCTCATACCCATTATATCCAACCTCTTGCATCTCCTCATTGTGGCATTAGTGCATTTCCTTTGTGCATGTTAAAACCATCTCGTTTCCTTTATCTTGTCCACCATGGGGACCACCACTGCCTTATTTCGAACTCGATTCTAATCTTATCTCTCCTAGTATGCCACATATCCATCTCAACATCTTTTATTTCACGCAACTTGCATCTTCTAAACATGAGATTTCTTGATTGTCTAGCATTCCGCCGCATACAACAAAGTAGGTCTAATCACCACTCTATAGAACTTACCTTTAAATTTTGGTGGTATCTTTTTATCACACAAGACTTGGAGGCAAACCTCAATTTCAAATCATATCAATACGATATTGGACATTATTGTCGATCTCCCCATTTTCTTGGATTAAAGACCCAAGATACTTAAAAAATTCTCTCCTGGGTATAACCTGTGTACTCACTACCATGCCTGCCTTATGTGTCACATCACTAAATCTATACTCCAAATATTCTATTTTGGTCCTGCTCAATCTGAACCCTTTAAACTTCAGAATTTATCTCCACACCTTCAATCTAGTGTTAACTCCACCATGGATCTCATCAATCATGTTATACCCCGTAGGATTCCCAGCACCTAGATGACCTATTCGCACGTTGGTTAAGCATATTTGAAGGCCATACGTGCTAGAGAAAGGCCCGAGAAAAAGATCGGACGAGAAACCTGTTGAACCATCGCGGAAGGAGCCGAGGCAGAGCCCCTCCGCGATGGCAGGGTGTCACGGAGGTGAAGCCTCCGTGTTGGCTCCGTGAAACGTTGGCCTTGTCCAGGCCCAAGTATATAAAGCCCCACTTCGGTTTTAAATCATATAAACTTATAAATTTCCAGTGAAACAGAGAGGAAACATCAGAGAAGAGAAAAGAACGAAGGGGGTAATATAATTTTCATCCGATTACGCTGCTAAACGTTGTCCAAACTTAAATTAACCCCAGATACTGAGGTATTTAGCAGTAGAGAGCATTCCTACGGATTTAGTTTCGTGAAATACGGCCGACGAATCGTCGAGCTACCGAGCTAAGGTAAGTAGAATTGCTCCAAACTAGTGTCTATGTGTTTCTAGCTGTGAAGTGAATATTTCTCCCTTCTGGACCTCTAAAAAATAGCGAGTTTTCGACCGTCTTTCGATAAGCCTAAGTTTAGGCTATAAATTATATCAAAAGTGACGTTGTTCTTTAAAATAAAGCTATATTTAGTATTAATTGACATATTTATAAATGCAGTTGGGAGAAATAGTTGAAGTGTTGGCCGAGACTCGTCCGACAGACGGATAGTTCGAGGATAAGGTATGTAAAGCCAGTTTCCTCGGCAAGTTAGTAAATCCCGATATAGTAAAGTAATGTAAAGGCCAGTAGGATGTTCAGAAGTCACGAGTTATGTCTATTACGAATGATGGTACGATATTAGAAGCATCATGTTATAATTAGCGCGAATCTTGCTAGCACGATATAGATTCTAATACAAGTGTTAGGAACTGCACAGCATGCTCAGTATGTGATGTAATACAGAATGTTAGGATATTGTCGGATTCAGCTGAAACCCAGTAAAATAATGTAATATCTGTAAGGCATCTCAGAAATAAAATGATAGGTTAAAAATAAAGCTTAGGAAGCATGTCAGAAATAGTAAATCATGTTATTACAGAAACTCAGTATACAGTACAGTATGGCAGAAGATTATATTTGTACATATACACTATTATCAGTCTCAGCATGAATTAAGTACATAAATATCGCTATCACTAGTTCAGCATACAGTAGACACAGATACATTATAATTATTAGCTTCAGCATGAGATATATGCAGATAGTATTACTAGTTGAGACCACTGTATTGTCTTGGGGTTGGATTACCTAGCATCCCTGACCGCCCCAGGGTTAATAGCTGTATCGACTCGTCCGCCAGAGGACGAGGATACGTCGCTCTACGGAGTGGCATGCCGTCCCATAGGGGACGAAGATGGGATGCCAGTTTTCCCCATATTGTGCCTTGGTCGGCCCTTACACACCCCTGTCGAGCGGATACGCCCGGGTGTTGATTCAGGAGTCCTCCGGACTCAGATGCAGTTATAGTCAGGGGCTCAGCGAACCCAAGTGCATACCCAGGGGACCGGTAGGATGCTTACAGCGATTATAGGAGATGGGATGACCGGGGTAGGGGTATAGATTCTGTGCTGGTTGTACCTCCCGGCTTATGGGGGCCGATAAGGTTTGTGTGTGCTATATTATGTTATGTAATGTTATGCCATGTTACATTAGACACGAGTAGTTCGGTAGTAAAACGATACGTCTCCAGGTATGACTCCTACTCCTTCCAGTATAATTAAGAGAAGGTATGATTTACATTATCAGACAGTTAATCTATTCCCTCCTACTTCAGTTTCATCAGTTGTATTGTTGTTTTCAGATATTTCCTTCAGTTATTGCTTTACATACTCAGTACCAGTGGTACTGACGCCTGGTGGGGCGCTGTATTACTTGCCTGTAGGTACTCATAGACGAGCAGGCGATACCTCGTGATTCCTGTTAGCAATCGAGTATTCAGCTCCTGTCATCCAGAGACTGAATCCCAGAGGTGTATTTCGTTTTCTTTTGTTGTACAGTACGGGTAGGTCGGGGCCCTGTCCCGATCATTTCTATTGCTATTCCTAGAGGCTTGCAGTCTGTATATATTTCCCTGTTGTCAGTTGAGCTGGTCGTGTGAGGCCGTGCAGTCGTATAGCTGTTAGTACTTTTATCTCTTTTATGCTGGTCGTGTGGGGCCATAGTTTGACAGTAGTAGTGACCTTGCCGGTCACGTAGCTTTCCAGTATTTCATTGTCAAGTTACAGATAACTAGACAGCATGGTGGCCTTGTCGGCCCGCATAGGTTTCCCTATATTGAATATGTTCTGGTTAGCTGTAATGACAGGTATAGGAGGCTATAGGCCAATGGGCCGGGGGCTGTGTTTACAGCCGTTATATAGCCCTTTGTTTCCAGAAATGTGGGTTAGAGCCAGCCAGACACCAGATGTGCCCAGGCTCAGCAGTCTAGCAGTTCAGGTCCTAGTAGGGCACCGGGTGCCAGTCATACCCCCAAGGCGGGGTGTGACAAATCAGTACTATAATAGATGTACAAACATATAGAATACTTAAAATGTCCTTGTAAGGACTATAAAAACTTGACGTTCTCCTTTTTATATAGTATTCCCTCTATTTCAATTTCTTTGTTTGAATTGATTTGGAATGAAATCTAAGAAAATAGAGAAGAGTTTGAATCTTGTGGTCTTAAATCAAAAATAGATAGAATATACATAATATCTTTTAATCTTGTGGTATTAAATATGTCATGTGGAAAGTTAAAATTAAAGAGTTGTCTAAAAAAGAAAGACATTCTTTTTTAAACAGATAAAAAAGAAAAGTAAGACTTTTTTTTTAAATCGAAATTGGTTTGGAGACTTTTTCTTGTTAATATCAAAATTCAAATCAACAAACAAAATAGACCAAAGAGGCCCAAAATAAAAAGCAACTAAAATAATCTCAAAAAATAAAAAACCAGGCCTAAAGAGGACCCGACCCAAAAAAACTATCTCTAAGTATTTGTTGTTGGAGCATAGAAGTATATCGATACACTTCTTCGGAGCTTTAGAATTCTCCTAAAGGTGTTTCCTGAGGTGTGTCGACTGAACCATTGTCTCATCATCTTCCTCCTTTGTGTCATCTTCGTCCTTGATCCCCTTAATGCTTTGAATCTTGTGCTCTCTCTCGAGCCCTCAGCTTTCTGAAGTATTTGCTTGTTGAGACCTTTGTTAAGATGTTTGGTCGGTATTTTCCTTTCATTTTAGACCTATTAGCTCTTTTTTTCTTATCTTCTCTCAAATGTGTCCTCCAATGGTCGGACTTGGTCCATAGCTCCATGGATCTGTTAAGGGTTGTCGTTAAGAGCATATGTAGAGTTTCTCTTTGTACATGTTCCTTTCTCCTTTTCTTTTTAGATTTAGCCAGATCTTTCTTTGGTGGATTTCTTCTTCTGCTTTTTAGCTGAAGCCGCTATTGAAACTTCCGTGCTCTCACCATTTTTCTGTTAGGGTTTTCTGTTATTATCAGGACTTGAAGCTTTGATTATACTCCACAATTCTTTTGTTTTTGTTGATGTAAATTTTTTATAGCTGAAGTAGCTTGGTCTAACTAACTTGTTCACAACTGTATTAACAATATTGGTGAAATGTCTACCTGTGTAAATATCACTATTATGAATTCTCTACTCCTTCTTTCACTGATTCTTGAACCTCTTGCATATTTACTGTTGCCTTATCTTGTGAGTGTTGATTCTTAATGATGAAATTGATGCCTTATCTGTGTTCAAGATTTTTCTTTCCATTGCTGAAAGGTCTTGAAATGTATGAAAGTGATGCATTTGCTCATGCTCTATAGCTATATTCGCAAGAAGAGTAAGATACACTGATTAAAAAAGAGAGAATAATAATGTTAGAAGAAAATAGTAAGAATTTTTTTTTAAAAAAAAATGAAAAAAATATTAACCTACTAACTTCACTAGTAAGTTAAAAAAAATCATTATTAAAAATTTAAAATGCCTCAAACAGTGTCCTTAAAAATAGGCAATGTGTACACTTCCCCAGTGCCAAAGAGTAAAGTAGATATTGAAGCGGGAAAAGTCACTGTCACTGCTCACTAAGGAGTAAAGGCAGTGAGCAGCAAGGAGATGATGATATTCCGTGGACCATTCTCCTCTTCTGCATTTTTCTGAAGATAAGATGGCCACACCACCCTCTCCTCAAACATACCATGTACTTCCAATCCCCTAATTTTAGGGTTTTAGAGTATATTCCTTTTATTCTACTCCCTACACTTCTTCTTTTTCACTAATAGTATGGCAGCTATTTCTATAATCTGCAACACTTCCATTTTCCTCAATATCAGTTCCCCCGGTTCTCACCCAATTAGAAGAATCGGTAACGGAAAGAGCTGCTGCTTCTTCAGGTTTAGCAGAATTTGCGTCGTCTCTTCCCATACCAATCCCAAGATTCTCAAATCCAATCGCCGGTCTAGGTACGGCCAGCCGATATCACCTTATGACTCCGACTCTGATGCTGACGACGCTGACAGTTTTGAAGATGAAGACGACTACGACGAAGACGTTTTGACTTCTGATGTGAGTTATTATATTTCTTTGCAAAATTCTATGCCATTAATCATCAATTGCTTATCAAGTTAATACCTTACCCGGGTAGCAGTGGCCATATCTACGCTCAGTACAATTTGATTGCTCTCAGATATATTTAAGAAAATATGTAAGGCATTTCACTGTAGCAGAACAAACAGAAGAAACGGAGAGATGGAGAGGACTTTGTTGCTGTCATAGAGAACTTACAACTCCATAGATGCTCACATGTCTTTATTTCACATGAACTTCTATTGGCAGTATAGTTAACTAATGTGTTTTTGTTTGCGTTAAATAAAATATTGAAAACTTCAATTAGTAGCAGAAAGTAATTACAATTCACAGCAGGATTCGTGATAAAAGTAGAAAAACAATTGAATGTTTAAGCATAACTGATAAATATATTCTGTAATATTTTAATTGTTTATATTAGCTAATTGTACTAAAGTAACTGCCCATAAGGTAACACGTTTAATTTATTGATATTGGATCCTATAATGTTATGTGGGTAAGTTTAACTAAGCACTGCAAAGTTGGTTAAATCTCTTGGAGAACTGGAATGTACCTCCACAATTTAGTATGAGGTAAAGCTAGCTTGTTGCTGAATGATGTTGCATAAATTACAAATCACTAAAATGAAAAGAAATTAATTGTTGAATGGAGAAGAACCAAGTGTTGGTACCACAGCAGAGCACATACTTTTGTTAGGGAGTTTTGTCTTGTTTCAAAAGATCGAGTAACACTTTTATGCTGTTGCAGCACAGAGTCACCCTGTTTTATCTTCAATTTCACAATGATAAATGTTTGAGTTATGTATCCTTTAAATTGCTTGCTCGTTACAAGCTGAGAGATTATGTCTTATATTGATCTGTTCACATTAGCACTCTATTTGGACCATCTTGGTTGGGTTCTTTTGGGGTTTATTCTTGGTTACTGATGCTACAGTCTCCTCCCCCTCCTCCTCCCCGTCCCGTTTTCTTTGGTCTGCGGAAACTTGATGCTTCTGCTTTTTCCTTTCTTATTACCATGTTTTAATCACCCAGGATGAATCTCTAGATGTGAGCCAGGATCGGCAGCGTCTGAAGTTTCAGAATGCAACAAATATCAGGCGAGGTATACGTCCAGTTTTTTCATCTTAATGGTTGGAAAGGAACATAAATTACATGCTATGTGTGTCATGCAGACAGTCATCACCATTTGAGAAGAGGATCGAATGCAGAGTTGGAACACCGGAGGCAAACTCCTGAGATAAACCAAGGCAAGTCAAGCAATAAAAATGATGAAAGTTCCCAAGAACAATAAAAAATAATGATGGAAGTTCCCAAGAGAAAATCATTAGGTACACTAATGCTTCAAGTAAACTGACTAGTAAAACTTTCTTGCATGCAGATTGCAGAGAAAAGGTATTAAATGTTAGCATGTCAAGCTGTAAATTTTGGTTCAACCATTAGCTGCAAAATCATGTCTATTGGCATTGTAGGAGGCAAGGGGAAGCTTGGCTAAGGACAGATTTAGTCAGCTAGCAGAGGAACTGGATCTGGATGAAAGATGGTTTCCACTTCTTGATTACCTAAGTACCTTTGGATTTAAGGACTCTCACTTCATTCAGATGTATGAAAGGCACATGCCTTCCCTTCAAATAAATAAGAGTTCTGCACAGGAAAGGCTGGAGTTCTTGTTGAGTGTCGGTGTCAAACATAAAGACATCAGGAAGATAATATTGAGGCAGCCTCAACTTCTTGAGTATACTGTGGAAAATAATCTGAAATCCCATGTCACATTTTTGGCTAGTTTGGGTATCCCAGACTCAAGAATAGGGCAGATAATTACTGCAACTCCATCTCTTTTTTCCTATAGTGTGGAAAATTCATTAAAACCCACAGTGACTTACTTGATTGAGGAGGTTGGTATCGAGAAGAATGACCTGGCTAAAGTTGTGCAGTTAAGCCCTCAAATTCTGGTGCAGCGGATTGACACTTCATGGACAGCTCGCTTCAATTTTCTTACTAGAGAATTGGGTGCACCCAGAGATAGTATTGTCAAAATGGTTAGGAAGCATCCTCAATTACTTCACTACAGCATAGAGGATGGATTGCTTCCCCGGATTAATTTTTTGAGGAGCATCGGAATGCGCAATTCAGATATAGTGAAAGTGCTAACCAGCATTACACAGGTCAGCTTTATTGCCTTCTGCAGTTTATCTCTTCATCTGTGAGCGTGATTGGTTGTCTAACCAAGTTAGAAAATGGTGCTCTGGCCTAGTTCTCATGGAGATGGGTCTTTTACATCATATCTCCTATTTTGCAAAGCATTCTGCTCATTCATAATATATTTCCAAGCGTAACAGACTTATTACTTAAAATTTGTACTACTAGTAAAAAAAATTACATTTCAGAGAATTAGAGCTGTGCTAGCATGGAAGGCTTCAATGTTCTGGAAGATGTCTCATTCTTTTAAATTTAGTTTTTCATGGACATATATTCCCAATATCTTTACATGCAGGTCTTCTCTCTATCACTTGAGGGGAATCTGAAACCTAAGTACAAGTACTTGGTTAATGAACTTGGCAATGAAGTGCGATCATTGACTAAATATCCGATGTACCTAAGCTTGTCGCTGGATCAGAGAATTAGGCCTCGCCATATGTTTTTGGTTTCTCTAAAGAGGGCTCCCAAGGGACCATTTCCATTAAGTTCACTGGTCCCAAATGATGAATCTTTTTGTCAGCAGTGGGCAAGGACTAGCTTGGACAAATATCTTGATTTTCGGCAGAGATTGCTTCTAAAGGAACTTGCCAGAAAATATGAAAGACGATAATATGTTTGAGCTCACTGGTAGCCGATCTTCTGCCCTGCATATTTATTGAAAGGATAATTTTGTGAAAGGATTTTATAGCACTTGGGTGAAAGTTAAAGATCAATACACATACTCAGGTAAGGAAGCATCTGTATATATGTTTGCCAAATTCTCTTTTCTTAATTTGATACTGAATAATCATCTTACTTTCAGTGCTTATAATTCATGGCAGGAACCAGGTCATTTTCTTCTTTACACAGTTAAGACATACAATTTCAGCCGTTGAAGTGGGACTTCCGCACTACCTTTGAGATCTTGAAGTCAAATAGCATGAAGTCACGACCATAACCATATATTCTCAAGGTGAAGCATCCATTTTTAAAATACTTTTTGGGAGTTTAATGGCAAGTGTAATTATATAATGGTACAGGGTATATTGTGAGATACTGCACAGAATTTTGACATACATCTGCTGGCTGCGCCTTTCAGGCTCTTGGAGCTTTACTACACTTTTGTACCTTGCTGCAAATGTTCAAAAGGCAGCTTTGGAGACCCTTTCGTTTACTGAGAAAATCTCAGTTAAGGAATAGTTATTGGAATCAGTATATTGTCTAGTTCTCTATTACATTTGTAAATAATTGTGTTTTGATGAGGTGCATAACCTGAGTGCAAAAACTTGTAAAATGAAATTAGGTAAAAAAGCTTCTTCTATCCTTTGGTCCTTCATGTTATTATATTCAGTCATCTTTCTGTCGCTTCAGACAGAAATTCAACCTTTTTCAATTTTTTTTCTTTTTTCCTGTGTATGTTGGGGCGGGCTCGGTCACAAAGGTCAGGGCGTCTGGACATCAGAATGTCCTAAATGTGGTGGAGTAATAATATCGTTCACTTTTTACAGTAAAAAGGGTCATTATGTCCTAAAATAATAGCCTTTTTAGAGGGTATTTGAGGATAAATATTATGATTTAACCATCAATTTTTTACCATAAAAGACAAATCAAGTGATAATTGGAGCATTTCCATCCATGTTTCATCGAATGTTGGAATTATTAACCTTGTGATTGTTTAAAACGATGTTTAAGTTTGGTAGCCTCTTTTTATCCTTTTTTTCTTTTTAAACTTTATTTTTATCCCAAAAAAAAAAAATTGCTAGCCTCAGAGTGCAGGTTATCCTTGGTCACTTCAACTATTGAATTTGGTCAATTTTAACGATGCTTTTTCGTGATAGAATCGGGCTTCATGCAACATTTGACCTCCACTGTCACAATTTTTCAAGAAAAAATAGTGCGGGTTGACCATTTATTTTGAACGTGCAATAAAAAAGTAATTGGTATTTGTAAAGTAGTTAAAAACTACTCACTTTTTATTATCAAAACAAAATCTGGATAAAAATATCCCAATTTTAATAAGTGTTCTTATAATTTTGAATTTTTACAAATCAAATTTAGTATACTGATACTAAAGTATAACATGTCCGACGGTGATAGCATTCATGGCAACTCATCATCAACTAAGTAAGTTTTGGAAGTTCCAAGAGGACCCATGACAAGATCTCAAATAAGGAAATTTGAAGATCAACTTAATGACCTGGAATTAGCTATTGAAAAGTATTTTGTGATGGAAGAAGATCTCAAGTCTAATAAAGATATTTTCTCCAAGTCTTATATCTATTTGAAGACCCAAATTAAAGTCCAAGAGGAGATGAAATGGAGCCCAAATTAGCCCCTAAATGGAGAATACTGCAGCATTTTTAAAATTAGTTTCTAGAATTATATTTAAGAATTGTTTTATTCTATGTTGACTCCTAAGACTTTGTGTGTGACAGTTTTCCATGCCATTTAATAGTTGTTTTGTTATATGTTGACTTCATAGGATAACTTGTATGGTAGTTTTTTAGGTTCTAGGAAGTATCATTTTTATTTATGAATCTTTTGACCAACCCCTTCTTCATTACTATATAAAGGGGTCTTTGTTCATTCATGAAGATTAGATTTTGAATATTAATATATTTGAGAGTTCTTTTGAACCATTGTGGCAGATTACTTTTGGATTTACCTTGCAACCTAACTAGTTCATAGTTTATGGTAATAAGATAATTTTCTTTCTTGATATCTTCGGTTTCTTCTTGGTACTCTTAGAAGGCGACTAGTACACTTACTAATTGTTCTCTAACGTTACTCATGAAACGGGCAAGATTCGATTCTAAACTTGATTAGTTTCTCAAGTAAAGATGTTTGGTCTATCTATAGCCAATTTGTTGTTACTTGGATCGTGTCAAATCCATATCTCTTAGTTCTTGTTTAGTCTTTTCAATTAGTTTCCTAGTTGCTTCTGCATTTGTTTTAAGTTCATACTCTAGTTCTGGGATTCCAACCTTTATGTTATCAAGTGGTATCAGAGTGGTTCTATCAAGATTCCATTCTTAATAATCTTGAGAGTTTTTTGAACAAAGAGCAAAAAAAAAAGTAAAAAAAAGGTATTGTAGCAATGAACAATAACGTTCAAAAAGTACTATAGTAGTGAACAATAATATTAAGAAAAAAATTATTGCTCTTCAAGAAATTTTCCTCATCTAATAATTTCTAAAAAAAAAATATTTTGATAGAACATCAGAAGAGGGGATCCTAGATCCTTATCTTATTCTAAAATCCTTTCCTTTTTGTTAGAGTCTTGTTTCAACTAAATCCTATTCTTTCTAGGGTTGGTTCTTCATTTTTTTTTGTGCCCCAAAATTTCTTATTTTACTACTAAGGAATTGAAACTGGTGGGGTTAATTAAAAATCCACAAAGTCTCTTCCAAAGGTCATTTGAGAGGAAAAAGACAAGAGTGGGTGAGAACAATTAAGAAAAAAGTCAAAGTTTGAGTAATACACCATTTTCTTTAAAATGTTTAATAGAGGTGATAGTGATGGTGAAAGGAGGGGCTGCTCAAGAAGCGGAGATCCGAGCAAGAAATGATTTTACTTTACAAGCTATGTACCAACAATTTGAAAGATGGAACTTGCAATTCCAAGAGATAAAGGATGCCATTGCTGAACAACATGAGACAATAGCTGAACTTAGGAGGGAAAATCAACCTATTGTATCACCCCAAAGTAATCCTAGACTTCAAAATAGGAGAAATGTACCCCATGCCCCCATTATGATCAAGAACATCCTATATATGATTTTGGTTGATGATTTTGATGTAAATCTAAATAGGATAGGGAGAGATAGGAGGGGACAACGAGTTAGATTGGAAGATGACAACATAAATAGCATAAAGATGAAGATGCCATCTTTCAAGGGTACAAGAGATCCAGATTTGTATCTTGATTGGGAGCGAAGAGTTGAGGCCATTTTTTATTGTCGCAACTATTCAGAAGATAAGAAGGTTAAGCTTGTTGTTGTTGAATTTTCTGACTATGCTTCTCTGTGGTGGAAAAAGCTTACAAAGGATAGACAACAAGATGTAGAACCACCCATTTACTACTCAGGCTGAGGTGAAGAGAATCATGAAGAAAAGGTTTGTGCCTTCCCATTTTCAAAGAGACTTACAATAGGATCTTCAATCGTTGCAGCAAAGAACCGTGACCATTGATGAATACTTTAAGGCTATGGATATGGCTATGATCCAAGCTAATTGCATGGAAGAAGCAAAGACTACTATGACTAGATTTCTTAATGGTTTTATAGTTAAATAGCTGATGTAGTAGAGATACAACCATATGTAACTTTAGGTGAGTTAGTAGATTTGGCTGTAAAAGTAGACAAGCAAAATAAAAGAAAGCAGCGGGCTACCTCATAGAGGAATTGACCAAACACCATTTTCAAGAAGCCATGTTCAAAGGAATAAGTATCTTCTAAACCTCTAGAAGACAAGGACAAAGGTAAAGTAGATGAGAAAGAGGGTGGTAAATCTTCTTTTCCTAAGTCATCTAAACCTTTCAACTCCATTCAATATCATAAATGTCATGGGAAAGGGAATATGATGCATGAATGTCCATCTAGAAGAAACATTATCTTGAGAGAAGATGGAAAATATGAGGATGAAAAAAAGTTAAGATGAGAAAGAAGAGGGAGGTATGAGTGAATATGATATAGAATTTCCTAATGATGGTTTTGTTGGGGTAGCTAGAAAAATTCTTGAAGTAGAATATGAGAGTAAAAAGAGTGAGAAAGAGGAAGAAGATGAAGGTGAGAATAAAGATGGTATAGAAGTTCCTTTCAATCATGGTTTGATTGGGGTAGTTAGGAGGCTTATGTCTATCCATTTGGAAAACTATAGTGATGAACAAAGGGAGAATATATTCCATACTATGTGTAGGATAAAAGAGAAGACTTGTTCTATGATTGTTGACAGTGAGAGTTGTGCTAATGTAGTGAGTTCACACTTGGTTGATATGTTAGAACTTGCATGCATGAAACTCCCTAAGTCTTAAAGACACCAATGGTTGAATGTTAGTGGTGAACTGAAAGTCAACAAACGATGCATGATTTCATTCAATGTTAATAGGTATGAGGATGAAACTCTTTGTAATGTGATTCCTATACAAGCTTGTAATATCTTTCTTAGTCGCTGGTGGCAGTTTGATAGGCATACTTTTCATGATGGAAGAAAGAATAGATATTCTCTTGAGCTTAGTGTCAAGAAGTATACTCTTGCACCTTTAACTCATTCTCAGGTGTTTGAAGATCAAAAGAGATTGAGGGAATCAATGGAAAAACAAAGGGGAGGGAACAAAAATGAGCTTGAGGGAAAAGAAAAGAGTTCTAGCCAAGTGTTAGAAAAAAAGAGAGATGGCCAAGAAAGAGTAAAAGAGGGCAAAAACATAAGCAAAGAGGTAAAAGAGGGTTCAAGTGAAAAACAAAAAAGAAAATTTTGGTGAGAGGAAAGAGGCTAAGGAAAATAAAAAAGAGAGTTTCTATATAAAAGCCAAGGAGTGTTTGAATGCAAGAAAAGAGGGATTTCCCATAATACTACTTGCCTACAAAGAAGTCTTGATTAATTCTGAGATACTAACTTCTTCTTTGCCAAGTAGTATTACTTCTCTTTTGCAGGATTTTGCTGATATCTTTTCTGAGGATATTCCTAAAGGTATACCATCTTTGCATGGAATTGAGCATAAAATTGACTTTGTACATGGAGCACAAATTCTAAATAGGGCTTCTTATAGAAGTAATCCTGAAGAGACAAAAGAGTTGCAAAGACAAGTTGAAGAGTTACTTGAAAAGGGGTTTGTGCGAGAGAACATGAGTCCTTGCTCTGTTCTTGTTCTATTGGTGCCCAAAAAGAATGGATCTTGAAGGATATGTGTGAATTGTCGAGCTATCAACAAGATTATGATAAAATATCGTCATCCTATCCCTCGTCATGATGACATGTTAGACCAATTACATGGGCCTGAATTTTTTTCTAAAATTGATCTAATAAGTGGTTACCATCAAATTAAAATGAATTCTGGAGATGAACAAAAAAATGCTTTTAAGACCAAATATGGGCTTTATGAATGGCTAGTTATGCTTTTTGGCTTGACTAATGCACCTAACACTTTCATGAGATTAATGAATCATATTTTAAAGGATTTTCATGCAAAGTTTGTGGTAGTTTATTTTGATGATATATTGATATTTTCTAAAAATCTGGATGAGCATGTTGAACACCTAAAACAAGTTTTTAAAGTTCTTAAGAAGTAACAATTATTTGCTAATCTCAAAAAGTGTACCTTTTGTGTGGATCGTGTGGTATTCTTGGGTTTTGTGGTTAGTTGTAAGGAGTTAAAGTTGATAACGAAAAAATCAAGGCAATCAAAGAATGACCTAAACCTAAGAGTGTAACTAAGATTAGGAGTTTTCATGGGCTTGCTAGTTTTTGTAGGAGGTTTGTTAGAGATTTTAGCACCACTGCCACTCTTTTGACTGAAGTTATTAAGAGAGACAAGGTTTTCACATGGGGAAAAGAACAAGATGCTTCTTTTAACCTTTTAAAAGAAAATTTGTGTTTTGGTCCTCTTTTGCAGTTGCCTGATTTTCTAAGTGTTTTAAGGTTGAATGTGATGCCTCCAGAAGAGGAATAGGTGTTGTTTTAATGCAGGATTCCAAGCCCATTGTATACTTTAGTGAAAAGCTGAGTGGATCTACATTGAACTACTCAACTTATGACAAAAAGCTATATGCTTTGGTAAAAGCTTTAGTTACATAGCAACATTATTTGTGATCTAGAGAGTTTGTGGTTAAGACTGACCACGAATCCTTAATATACTTGAAGAGCCAAGATAAGCTTAATTGTAGGCATATAAAGTGGGTTGAATTCATTGAAACCTTCCCATATGTGATTGCTTACAAGAAAGGAAAAAAGAATGTGGTTGCTGATGCACTTTCAAGAAGGTATGTCTTGGTCTCTACTCTTACTTCTAAATTGATGGGTTTTGATCAAATCAAGGTCCTTTATGCTAACGATTCTGATTTTGGCAAGGTTTTTGTAGAGTGTAAGTTGGGTCCTTATGAGCGGTTCAATCTTCAATATGAATTCCTTTTTAAGAAAAATAAGTCGTGTATTCCTAATAGCTCTTTGCGTGAATTATTTGTTAAGGAAGCACATTGTGGTGGGCTCATGGGACACTTTGGAGTTCTCAAAACTTTGAATATACTTTTTGAACATTTTTTTTGTCCTGACATGCAAAAGGATGTTGAGAAAGTGTGTTACTAGTGTCTTGAATGTAAACGGGCCAAATCAAAAGTGTTACCACATGGTCTTATAATCCTTTACTTGTTCCTACTTCTCTTTGGATTGGTATTTCCATGGATATTATGTTAGGTCTTTCTAGAACTAAACATGGTAAGGATAGTATATTTGTAGTGGTAGATCGATTTTCAAGAATGGTTCACTTTATTTCATGTTTGAAGACTAATGATGCATCACATGTGGCTGATTTGTTTGTGAAAGAAGTGGTTAAATTATATAGTATACCTAAAACTGTTATTAGTGATAGGGATGCTAAGTTTTTAAGTCACTTTTGGAGAGTTCTTTGGGTAAAGTTGTGGACTAAATTATTATTTCCTACATCTTGTCATCCGCAAACTGATGGGCAAACAGAAGTAGTTAATAGGACTTTAGGAAATATGTTAAGCACTGTTTTAAAGGAAAAATTAAATTTTTGGGAGGAACATTTTTCCATGGTAGAGTTTGCCTATAATAGAACTATCCATTCTTCTACTGGTAAGTCTTCTTTTGAAGTTGTTTATGGATTTGATCCCCTCACCCCTCTTGATTTGCTGCCTTTGCCTACTAGTGATATTGTTAATATTGATGGTAGGAAGAAGGCTGAAATGATGAAGAAGATTCATGAACAAACAAGGCTTGCAATTAAATGGAAGAATGAACAAAATGCCTTAAGAAGAAATAAGGGGCGAAAATTTATTATTTTTAAGCCTGGAGACTTAGTATGGGTGTAGTTTAGGAAGGAAAGGTTTCTTGCCAAAATAAAATCCAAGTTACACTCAAGAGGAGATGGTCCATTTGAAGTCCTTAAAAAGATTGGAGACAATGCTTACAAACTTGATCTTCCTAGTAAATATCAAGTTAGTGCTACCTTTAATGTTCCTGATTTTTCTTTATTTGATGCAACATTGAATTCGAGGATGAATTCTCTTGAAGAAGAGGGGAATGATAACATCCATGAAAACTCATCATCAACAAAGAAGATTTGAAAGTTCCAAGAGGACCCATGACAATATCCCAAACAAGAAAATTTGAAGAGTAACTTAATGGGCTGGAATTAGCTAATTAAAAGTATTTTGTGATGGAAGAAAATCTCAAGTCCAATGAAGATATTTTCTCTAAGTCTTACATCTATTTGAAGGTCCAAATTAAAGTCTAAAAGTAGATGAAATGGAGCGCAAATCATCCCCTAAATGGAGAAAATACTGCAATTTTTTTAATTTAGTTTCTAGAATTATATTTAAGAGCAGTTTTATTCTATGTTGACTCCTAAGACTTTGTGTGTGGCAACCTTCTATGCTATTTAATAGTTATTTTATTTTATGTTGACTTTATAGGATAATGTGTGTGGTAGTTTTCTAGGTCCTAGGAAGTATCATTTTTATTTATGATATTTTTTGACCAACCCCTTCTTCACTACTATATAAAGGGGTCTTTGTTCATTCGTGAAGATAAGATTTTTAATATTAATATATTTGAGAGTTCTTTTGAACCTTTGTGGTAGATTATTTTTGGATTTATCTTGCAACCTAAGTAGTTCAAGTTTATGGTAGTAAGATAATTTTCTTTCTTGATATCTTTTATTTTCTTCTTAGTATTCTTAGAAGATGATTAGTATACTTACTAATTGTTGTCTAACGTTACTCACGAAACGATCAAGATACGATTCTAAATTTGATTAGTTTCTCAAGTAAAGGCATATGATTTACTAATAGCCAATTCGTTGTTACTTGGATCATGTCAAATCCATATCTCTCAGTTCTTGTTTAGTCTTTTCAATTTGTTTCCTAGTTTTGCTTCCACATTTGTTTTAAGTTCATACTCTAGTTTTGGAATTTTCAACCTTTGTGTTATCAAACAGGAGGGGCTCACGGGCGAGAATCCTTGACATTAGAATCTAGTCTTGCTTGGGGAGACAACAATGATAATGTAACAACTCTACTCTTAATTTTAAGTTTTAATACTTATTTTCATATTTAGGTGTTTATTACGAGTCATATTTACTGCTTGGAATTTGTCCTTTAAAAAAAAAGAAAACAGACTTGTATTTTATTCATCTTCACAAGAAAGTAAACCATAATCTGAGGGAGTTTACAAAAAGTGATTTACTACTCCCTTCTAAGCTTTGAGGATATCAAACTATCCTAGAAGAGATTATGTAAATGCAAAAGGCCGTTTGGTACTTGGTCATACCAACATGAATCCAAGTATCAATAGAAACAAACAATGACTACTTCACAAAAGATGGAAAAAAATAATACTCTCTCTCAAGGAGGAGTATCCCAAATCAACTCCTTTCTCTTCTTATCAATTGTTTTAAAAGCAGGCATGTTCTATTTGTCTACGGTCATAAGCCCCTTAACTTCTGGAGTGAGATCCGCAAAAAATTCATATACTTTGCATTGAGACTCAGTATAACTCAAAGAAGCCAATTTATCAGCCACTTTATTTGTCTTCCTGAAGCAATTTTTTAGGATAAAGCCTGTATCAGTTATACACTCTTTCAATTCCTCCACCTCTTTTTGAATTCTCTAGGGAGTTGTGCTCAGGTCATTGACACATTTTACTAGCAATTTAGAATCTATTTCTTCTAGGATGAACTCATATCTATTGTTGATTTACTATTTGACCCCATAAAGTGATGCAATTCATGTTCTTTTAAGACCGTTCACAAGGAGCCAAGAAAGAGAGCTCCATGATCTACAAGGCCTCTTTATAAAAAAGGAGGCACTTGAGTGCACATGGGAGACATCCAAAGGATTCCATGTTTGGATCGTAGCTTGGGAAGAAGAAGGAATACAAGATGGCCAAAGGAGTGAAGAAAGTGGTTATAAGTGAAATTGGTTAATCTTGATTTTCAAGAAAAAAGAAGATCATCCAAACAAGGCCCTTATGCATTGAGGAAATATTTGCAATAGTCTCTCTCCTTCCTTACTTAGTACAAATAGGGGTTCTTTTAATTATCATAGTAGAATTTTACGACTTTGAACAAATCATATTTTGAGTGTAGTAGATTACATAGCCTTTTTCAAGCTTTAGAATGTTAATTGTGTAGAGAAGAGAGTTGCAAGGGAATCATATCCCGTGAGGTCTTCTTAAGAACTAGGTGTTTCTTGATTTGAGAATTGGAGATCCTTGTGCCTTTTCACAAGGGTTGCTAATTCCAATCATTTTATCTAATTAGTTATCTTTCTTTAATATTTTGTATCATTTGGTATCAGAGCTAGAATTAGTTTGTTCTTACAATAATTTTGGGATTTAGGTATTTAATAAAAAAATAATAATTCCACATGTACTTCCACATTAGCGATTACTGGGCACCACACAATAGCACAGTCAGCGCCAGATAGACGCCAGTGAGGCCCACCTCAGCGCTAGGCGCGTCCGCGGCCCCCACTTGCAGGGCAGGCACGCGACAATCAACTTCATAGGCCAAATTCTGCAGGTTTTGGCTTTTTAGCCAAAATTTTTCTAAGTGTTGTGACTTTTTTTGGACCCCAAAATTTTTCTAAGCACCCAAACTTCATGGTTCTTCTTTCAAACTTATTTTTCTTTCGATTTCTACACTAATTAACACATTTAATTAGTTGTTTAATTAGCTCTTCATTTTTTTCATCTTTTAATTCCCAAAAAAACTACTAACATCAAGTACTTCACCTACTTTTTGTTACTTAGTATCTTTTGAGTTTGATTTTTTTCGTGTTTCTTCTATCTTTTTTTTCTTTGTTCTCGTTGAATTTTCTTGATTCCATCACTTTAGATTGTGCCTTCCTTCATTGAGTCAACAAGAATTCATTCTAGACCTCAAGTTGAGCTTGGCCACTTGTAACTCAACGAATTATACAAGCTGTAATCTTGGCTGTGGCAATTGTGAGACACCTAAGGTGTGCATTTCTTGGGCAAGTGTGTCTTTTTTTCACTGATGTAATGAGTTTGCTTGCTTTGTTTTTATGTCTTTAATAGGTATGATGGCCAATCAAGACGAGGTGAATAGGGTGCCCACCGGGGAACCTACTTTGCATGATGTGGTGAACATGCTAGCCATTTTATCTTCCCGTATGGAAGAGAGGTTGGATAACTTGGAAACTTGTATCTTAAACCTCGAAACACGGAATAGGGACTCTTCTTCTACTCCTTTCTATCACCATGTACAAACAATTGGAGTTTGTCATGACTCCTTTCCCCAATTTCAGTATGGACTTTTCATAGAATATTCTATCCCACCTCCGTCGCTCCCCTACCATCTTCTACCACCCCATTACCTACTACTACTCTACCATATGTTCATCTACCACAACCATATGTTCCTTCACCACCACCACATGCTCCTCCACCACACCCGCATACGCCTTTTTCTCCACCAAATACCCGCCTTCCAATTCAAAATGTCCGTCCAGTCCGCAATGTCTAACCTTTGGATGGTAAATTCCGTGAGGAGTTCCAAGAGAAGTTTGATGATGTTCCCAATGATTACCACAAACATTTGAGAGGGACACACATGAACTTTCAAGGCCCTCACCATGAAAGAGAAGGTCGACCTGGCCCTATCCATCACATGTGTAGAAATGAGGGTGATTATCAAAGAGATGGGGTCAGCGCTACCATGATGAGTTCTATGTTGAGGATCATTATGGGGTTCATGAGTTCAATGGCAACAATGGAGGTCGGGACATGAGTCTCAATTCAATCAAAGTGATTCGTCCTTCCTTCAAAGGTGAAAGCAACCCAGATGCCTTTCTTGATTGGGTGATGCAATGTGATAGGATCTTCTTGATAAATGAGTTGTCCGATATTTGGAAGGCGTCTTATGCCATTTCTCATTTTGAGGGCTTTGCTTCCAGATGGTGGAAAACTCAAGTCAAGGCACGATGAATGCATGATTTATCTCCCACCCCACCTTGGAAAGAGTTGAAAGAAATTTTGAGGTGGAAGTATGTTTCCGGGAGATACTTCCAAGAGCAACTAAAGAAAATCTACACTTTACAACAAGACACCAAAAGTGTAGAGCAATACTATGATGAGTTTCAACTCTTGAAGATGCAGATTGATTTTGATGAAGATCCTTTGAATGCTATGACTCAGTTTAGAGACGGATTGAGTAAGGAGATTGTTTGATGGTTTGGAATGCCTACACGCAAGTGCACGTGGTCGAACAAGTAGTAAAATGGCTAGAGTAGCCAAGTATCGATCCCACAGGGACTGGACCAAGGTAATAATCAAACCAAGTGTTAATACACTCTAACTCTAATAATGCAGACAATAGTTTCAAGAAGATTTTGGGAGTTTGTTTCCTAATTTATACTAATCTAAAACAAATGTACAAATTGAGTCTGAACTATAGTAATGAGCATGCTAAGGCTAAAACGAACATGCAGGGAAGCAATTTATTGACACAAATTGGTTAATCTTTCCTTCGGTTGCTAGTCAAGAATTATTGCCTATGGATTAAAACTCTCGTATTTAACCCAACTTAAGAATCATGAACCTTCCACCTACATTTCTCTGATAAGAAGAAATTCAAGTTCTAGCCATACGAAATCGATTCCTTAATTGACTAATATGACTTTCAGATATATTTCTATTCTGAAGGTAAATCAATTCTCAATTTTCCCAAACCAAGAAGAGATCATATCCCATCAATTCACAACTTTCCAATTTCTTTCTCTTTCGAGCGCAAACCGGATTTTTAGATGTACATTAATATTGGCCAAACATCAATGCAATAAGAACAAGAATTAATGGAACAACCATAGAAGAAAAGATGAAAACCAAAATGATCAATAATTACATTCCACTACACGTGTTCTTAACCTCAGCAAGAAGTGAATTTAGCCACTCATTTGTGGATTAAACATCGTTAAATGAGTGTAAATCATACAAATAATTGAAATAAGGAAGAAAGAGATAGAGAAGAACCCTAAGAATTTCGTCCCCTCAACTACCTGTAACCCACGTTCTTGCTCAACCAAGTCAGAATAATTAAAAATAAACCTAAGTGTGCTATTTATACTAGTGGGAATTTTTTCCGAAATAACAAGCAACGTGTCACGGAGTGCATCGCGGAGCACTGCCTCCGTGAAACGCCACAAACGCGGACCCTTACTGGAATCCGGTCGTCCAGTTAATCACGCCCAACGTGCCACGGCGTGCAACGCATGGCTTAGCCAACGTGCCACGGCACCAACGCGCACCTTCACTGGAACTTGGCCTATTTTAATCATTCGGGGCAGAATGACTCCGCGATGGTAGCGTGACACGGCTCCATCACGGAGCCCCATAATTTGCTGCATTTCCTTGGCCTTTTCCACTGCTCACTTCCGAGTCCATTCCCGATTTCTCCCAACATGCATCTTAGCTTCCTAAAATTACATTTTTCCTGCAAAACAACACTAATCATGTTGGTTAGTATAAATTCACCTTTTAACTACAAATCACATGAAAATGTACAAATATCAATGGATAAACAAGACGAAATGAAGCATTTGAGTATCACTTGGGCATATAATTTTTCCCAAGATCACTTACCCCACACTTAAAACCATGTTTGTCCTTGAACAAAAATCTCACATATCATGCAATTGAAACCCAATCATAGCTACTTTGGCTAGACAATTCAAGCTACGATTATACCGATTATTTACATAGCAAATCATTAAGAAAACATGCATAGTCCCGTCAATACAATGACATTCAACACATTAAGACCTCCTAGACTCAAGAGTCGACTCTCGATCTCGGCAAACTCATGCAAATCAGCTGATCAAGACATCCGACACAAAATTAAATCTCTCGTCAAGCATGTGCCCTCACAACACAAGAGAATTTCCCCCTTTTCAATCATATGATCTCAAAAACATTATATGCAGGGGAATATGAACACGATTTCGCTCTCTCTCCCAAAGAATTCACATGCATCATGTCATGACCCATAAGCTTGCCTCTAGTATATTACTCCACTAATATAAGGACGAGTGATGTAAGATCACGAGGACTTAACGGGTTTTAATGTAAGCTAAGGAACTAGTACATACTGGGCTAACCAATAATAGCAACTAGCACCCTTAAGTGCTTTTCAATACATCCCACCACATTGTGGGCATTTTTTCTTCCTTCATCCTCCCCTTTCTTGAAGCCTTTCTTTATTTTTGTTCCCATTTCTTTAAGCACACTCGACTTAATAACAAAGATTAGTTATACATCTTCATTTCATTAAATTCGGCAAGTGCACCTTTGACCTTTTCTTTACTTTCACCACTTCTGTTTTTCCTTTCTTTTTCACACTTTTCACTCCTTGACACTGTGGAAAAATTATTTTTCTTGAGCGCTGAAGAGTTTTGGATCAAATTCATGGATAATGAAAAGAAGGGGCTAAACTCGGTTTGTACCTTTTCCACAAAAGAAAAAAATAGGCTAAAGGCTTAATGGGCTAACTAGGATGTACATTCAAGGTAGGTACGATAATGAAAAAAAAACTTTCGGTTAAATCAAAGAAATGCCTACATCCTTTACTACAATACACATCCTTCATTTCATTTTGTACACACACCAGGCAAGTTCTAGACACTTCACAATAGCATGGAAGAATCGAAACCTCACCACACACTCATTGCACATGCTCAACTCAAGACATATTTACAGACTCTTCAATCAACTAATTACAAGAATTCAAACATTAAGCCTCAATCACACCGAATCAAACTCTATGGTCTAGGTATCTCAACATGTTTACAAAGTTGTATGCTTTCATACAAATCACTTTTGCATTCTAAATATCATGTACAACACGCAACAAGAATTCCGAACCATAAAGTAACGACACGTTTGGGATACAAACAAACAAAAGAAAAAAATTTAAAAAGAATATAGAATCTACTCCTATCGACTACATTTCCCTTAAGAAGGTCGTCATCCATCCATCATAGGGAACGATCACTATTTACGACTTCGGTTCAATGGGACTATTCTCGGTAAAAGCACCGAAAACAAACGCCGAGAAACCCAATCATAAAAAAATATTTCAACAAAAAATTTTAAAAATATCGATAATTTCGATAAAACAAAAATATTTACACAACCAGCTAACAACAACTCCATACAACACACAACAGATTCACATTAATTATAACACCGAATTACAATACAAAACATAAACACCAAAATCACAGGGTCACAATTTTTTTTCAGGCATCACAACAAAACATAAACATAAACAACAACAAAACAACCAACACCTAACTACTCCCACTCCACACTTAAATTGAACACTGTCCCCAGTTTTAACAAAATTCAGCATAGCACAAGAGTAGGTGGTGAAACTCCCTAATCAATCGAAGTATTCCACTTCTTCGTCAGGTCCGGTTGCCTCGTCCCCCATATCCGAATCACCCCCTCTATCCTCATCTGACTCAACATCTGAGTCATCACGGCGTGTCTCCTCGTCTGTGGGGACATCATCATCGATAGGCTCCACAAAAGTTAGCCCCACTCGGTATAAAGCCCTGGCATTTTCGCCCAAGGGGTAGTCCAACTTGAGCTGCCACATCTCATCTTTTGTTGCTGGCCTCCCGCCTATGTGCATTTGTAGCATTTGCATCCCGAACATGTGGGCCATATACTGATCATCCCGAGCATGTCTCTCGGCTAATGTGAGAACTGGTCCGTGAGTGGTGTCAGGTGCCTTAGTTTTGGTGACGTCCAAGGCACGCCTCTCCATCTGCGGGATGTAGTCCAGAGCCTCTTCCTCAATATCCAGGCCCCTCAAGAACGTGGTCAGTAAGCCACCAAACCCGTACCTGTGCCCTTGATGCAAACGGGCTCTCTTCATGGCAGAGATAATCACCGCCCCAACATTAATCTCCAGCCCTTTCATCAGGGCGTAGACCAAGCACACACAATCCCAGGTGACATCTGTCATGTGCACCCCCGGGATCAGGTAGGAACACATGATCTTAAGCCAAATTCTGGCTTCCCTATTCATTTGAGAGTAGGGCAGCGTCTGATGGAAGCCCCTCTCCTTATGCCTGCTCCACCGTGCTGTAGAATGGGCTCCACACAGAGTGCGTCTGATATCCACATATGGTGGAGTGATATTCAGCTGCCGGAGTACATGGGCGCCTGTGTCCCGTGCCACCAAAATGGCATTAAGGTGATGGGGCTCAAAGGTGACTACCTGCCCCCTTATCTTGATGGTGTGACTACGGAGTGTCGGGTTCTAGTTGGTGTAGAACTCCTGAATCAGGTGGAGATTGCACTCCTTGGGCTCTTCAAAGATGAAGTTCAGCCCGACAGCGTCAATCCGGTGTACAATTCTGGGGAATTCCTGTGCCAACAGCTCCCTTGCAATGTGCTCCTCGGGGAAGTATTTGTTTTCCTTATGCTTTGGGTACCATTTCTTCCCTTCGTCTGTCACCCATTGGGTTCCGTATTGACGGCGTTGGCCGCGCGGAACCGCTGGTGCTGCTGGGACTGCTGTTCCCAGTTTAATTCTTTTCCTTCTGGCGCCCGATGTAGATGCGCCCTTTCCTTTGTTTTGCCTGCTTGCCATTGTTCCTGTCAAATCAAATACACAGTCCCAATGTTCTTCAAATCAAAATTAGCTTCGACTAAGGTTGGGTTAAGCTAGGCCACATCACACTTAGTCTTTAGCCACAATTACGATATTACGGCAAGACAATTCTCACTTTCCAATTTACAAAAAAAACAACAACATGCCTCGTGCATTCAGAGAATTTGATGGAATAAATTCTATGTACTACTTAGACTTCGTACAACTAATCAAAATATCACCATCGATATCATTTCATCACATAGCACTTAGCAAAAACTTCTCTCAACACAACCTATGCAATTCACCAATTTCGATGCAATTCAACAATTTTATTCTCCCGAAAATCCATCGTTTATTTAGCATATTCACATCAAGCACAACACAATTCACCTTACCGAACATACCCAACCCATAATTTCCACATTTTCAATCACCCTTAGTTTCTTCGCAATCAAATTCTAACCCTAGCTACATATTTCACCAAAATTTGATCAAGCATGTATTTATCGAGTCCATACAATCAAAATGATACTACGAACATTAATCAACCATAACTTTAATGAATTCAAGCTCAATTTACAATTAGGGCAAGGTTTACTCACTTCACATGCTAAAAATCGAAAAATTTGACAAGAATTGAGATGAAGTTAAAGAACATACCTTTAATTAGATGAAATCGAAGAAAAGTTGAAGAAAACTTGTGCCTAGGTCCGTGTCACGTCGGGGAAGGGGGAGTTTTTGGGTGTTTTTCGCGGAGGGGGTGAGAAATGAGGGAAAATTGAGGGAATTCGGGGTTAAAAAGGGGGATTTTCGCGCGGGTCACCCGGCGACCGGTGTGACCCATTGCGATTAAAGCCTCAACGTGTCACGGAGGGTAACGCGGAGCACCCCCTCCGTGACACGGAGCCAATGCGGAGGTATTCTGGAATTTTAAAAATTCCAGAATTACACCTCAACATGTCACGGAGGTCAACACGGAGGCCCTCCTCCGTGACACGGAGCCATCGCACAAGCTCACTGTTTTGCCACTTTTTATTATTTTTCTCACCTCGATTTTTCCTTTGTGATCCTTTGCATTATTGCCCTCCGTTCAACCTGAAATTCATCTCACAACCAGAAATTGGTTAGAATTCATAGGTTTTAACATAAAACACAATTTTTGTTTTTATTTTTATTTTTTTATTTTTTTTATTTTCTACTAATTCTACTCAATTATTACAATAATTTCACGGGTTTCCTCCCATGCAGCGCCTGGTTTACCGTCGCGGCTCGACATCATTGAAACTTAGTCATCCTCTAGGGTGACGTTCGTCTTATCTCAACTACCATCCTCACCCCAGTAATGCTTACATCGCTGCCCATTAACTGCGACCGTGGCATTTCGATCTTCTTGCCACGATTCCATTTTTGGGGGGTCTTTCACTGGTGGTTTTCCCATAGGCTCTCGCGAATCAACACTTCGAGCAATATTCTCTCGATCCAACACGTTGATCACTGAGAGTTACTCATACACAGCCGGAAGCTTCGTGGCTTTGTACACATCAAATACCTCCACCTTGTCGTGTGCCCGCATGGTTAGCTGCCCTGCAGCTACATCAATCAGTGCTTTCCCGATTGCTAAGAAAGGATGTCCTAAAATAAATAGGACTTCCGCATCTGGCTCAAAATCCAGCACAACGAAGTCTACCGGGAAGATAAGGGAGCCCACTTGCACCAGCACGTCCTCCACAATGCCATCTGGTCTGGCCAAGGAACGATCCGCTAGTTGCAAGATCACTGTTGTTGGTCTAGGACTACCTAGCCCCAATTTCTTGAATACCGATGTTGGCATCAAGTTAATGTTCGCTCCCAAATCACATAATCCACAAGCTCGGATACTCTGTCCGATTGTAACTTGAATAGTAAAGCTCCCAGGGTCTTTGAGCTTTGTGGGCAACCTATTTTGTATCTGGGAAGTGCACTCCTCCGTAACCGCTACTGTAGCGTACTCCGTCAACTAGCTTTTGTTCGCCACGATGTCCTTGATATGTTTTGTGTACTTCGGCACTCCCTGCAAAACATCAACAAGAGGTAAATTAATGTGTACTTGTTTAAGCACCCCCATGAACTTTTTGAAACACGCTTCCTCCTTGTGTTTCTTTAATATTTGAGGGAACGGGGGTGGTGGTCTTTCTGGTTCAGCTTCCTTCTCCTTCCCCCTATCATCATTGTGTTCCCTCTCATTCTCCACTGCTCCCGACTGCTGCGGTGGTCTTTCTGGTTCCACCTCCTTGAGTTGTAAACCACTCCTTGTGGTCACTGCATTCACTTGCTTGGGGTTGGGGTCAGTGTCACTCGGAAGTCCTCCTCTTGGCCTGGTGTTCTGAACTCCAGCTAGTTGCCCAAACTGGTACTCCAATGCCTTTGTGGCTAACTTATTATTCTTTACATCGGCTGCCAATTTCACATAGTCAGCCTACAATTGAGCTTGGTTAGCTATCATCGTTTTGAACATTTCCTCAATGCTGGGTGATGGTGGTGGAGGAGGTGCATTGTTGCTTCTGTATTGCGACTGATAGTTCTGCTGCCCTCCTTGATTTCTCTGTGCCCCCTGACTCGAACTCTGCCCTTGATGGCTGTTACTACCCCAAGAGAAATTCGGGTGACTCCTCCAATTAGAGTTGTAGTTGTTGCCATACTGTTGGTTATTATTTCTCTGTACATTACCAACAAAGTTCACTGAATCAGGATTCGCACAACACTCAGCTGAGTGTTCATTACTGCCGCACACTTCACACCAAATCTGCTGCACTACATTCATTGGGGCTTGAGACTGATTCATGCTCATATTGCTAAAGTGGGTATTGAGTTGATTCTGTAACGCAACTATCTGTGCAGCGATAGCTGTAAAACCATCTACTTCCAAGACTCCTGCCGCTTTCCTTGTTCCTCCTCTAGAAGAGTCCGCATTCCACTCTGGATTTCCCTGCGAAATACGGTTCAACAATGTATACAGCTCCTCATAAGTTTTTTCTAATGCTTGTCCCCCAGCTGCTGAGTCTAGCAAGATTTTTGTGTGGGGTTCCAAACCCTCTATGAAAGTATGCACCAGCATATCATTGGAATGGTGATGATGAGGACAATCCCGCAACATAGATTTGAATCGTTCCCAAGCTTGATACAAATTCTCCCCCTCTCTTTGCTTAAAACTTAGAATTTGACTTCTAAGTCTTGCTGTTTTACCGGATGGAAAGAACCGTATCAAAAATTTCCGTGCAAGATCATCCCAAGCAGTGATGGAATTAGGTGGTTCAGCTTTCAGCCACATCTTTGCTTCTCCCAAAAGTGAAAATGGGAACAATGTAAGCCTGACATAATCGGATGACACTCCAGCGGGGATGTAAGTGTCACTTATCTCCAAAAAGTTTTGGAGATGTAGTTATGGATCCTCGTGAGGGAGACCTGTGAATTGCCCGCTGGTGTGCAACAATTGCACCATATTCTGTTTAAGCTCGAATCTCCCTCCTGGCTCAGATTTGCTAATGCTAGATGTAACGTTGTTGGCATGTGGGATTGCCACTTCGCGAACCGGCCTAGCTGCTATTTCCTCGGGCACTAACACTGCCCTTACAATGGCTGGATTCTGTTGTTGCTCCAGGATTGTCTGTCTGTCTGAGCAACTGCAGCTTTCTCTCTAGAGCTTCTCTCCTTTGACGATGGAATTGTCTTTCCGGCTCTAAGTGTGAATCCACCAGCTCCTTGTCTCTTGCCAGTGTTGAACAGAATTCAATATCTGCAAAAGACAAGCTAAGACCAAGTTGTCAACACTAATAAGAAATCGTAAACTAACACTTAAGAAAACAATTTTACCAATTGCCAGTCCCCGGCAACGACGCCAAAAATTTATTTGATGGTTTGAAATGCCTACACGCAAGTGCACGTGGTCGAACAAGTAGTAAAATGGCTAAAGTAGCCAAGTATCGATCCCACAGGGACTGGACCAAGGTAATAATCAAACCAAGTGTTAATACACTCTAACTCTAATAATGCAGACAACAGTTTCAAGAAGATTTTGGGAGTTTGTTTCCTAATTTATACTAATCTAAAACAAATTTACAAATTGAGTTTGAACTATAGTAATGAGCATGCTGAGGCTAAAACGAACATGCAGGGAAGCAATTTATTGACACAAATTGGTTAATCTTTCCTTCGGTTGCTAGTCAAGAATTATTGCCTATGGATTAAAACTCTCGTATTTACCCAACTTAAGAATCATGAACCTTCCACCTACATTTCTGTGATAAGAAGAAATTCATGTTCTAGCCATACGAAACCGATTCCTTAATTGACTAATACGACTTTCAGATATATTTCTATTCTGAAGGTAAATCAATTCTCCATTTTCCGTAACCAAGAAGAGATCATATCCTATCAATTCACAACTTTCCAATTTCTTTCTCTTCGGAGCGCAAACCGGATTTTTTAGATGTACATTAATATTGGCCAAACATCAATGCAGTAAGAACAAGAATTAATGGAACAACCATAGAAGAAAAGATGAAAAACCAAAATGATCAATAATTACATTCCACTACACATGTTCTTAACCTCAGCAAGAAGTGAATTTAGCCACTCATTTGTGGATTAAACATCGTTAAATGAGTGTAAATAATACAAATAATTGAAATAAGGAAGAAAGAGATAGAGAAGAACCATAAGAATTTCGTCCCCTCAACTGCCTGTAACCCATGTTCTTGCTCAACCAAGTCAGAATAATTAAAAATAAACCTAAGTGTGCTATTTATACTAGTGAAAATTTTTCTCAGAATAACAAGCAACGTGTCACAGAGTGCATCGCGGAGCACTGCCTCCGTGACACGCCACAAACACGGACCCTTACTGGAATCCGATCATCCAGTTAATTACGCCCAACGTGCCACGGCGTGCAACGCGTGTCTTAGCCAACGTGCCATGACACCAATGCGCACCTTCACTGGAACTTGGCCTATTTTAATCATCCAGGGTAGAATGCCTCCGCGATGGCAGCGTGACATGGCTCCATCGCGGAGCCCCTTAATTTGCTGCATTTCCTTGGCCTTTTCCACTGCTCACTTCCGAGTCCATTCCCGATTTCTCCCAACATGCATCTTAGCTTCCTAAAATTACATTTTTCCTGCAAAACAACACTAATCATGTTGGTTAGTATAAATTCACCTTTTAACTACAAATCACATGAAAATATACAAATATCAATGGATAAACAAGACGAAATGAAGCATTTGAGTATCACTTGGGCATATAATTCTGCCCAAGATCAGAGATTGCTTCCCACATGAGACTCCACCACTATCATGATATCAATGAAACTCTTGATGCAGCTATTGAGATAGAGGTGGGGCTCCAATAGGAGAAGTTTGACAAATCGAGGGGTTTCAAAGGTACTTGGAACTAAAACAAAGTTGGAGAAACTTCTTCTTCTAATTTGCAAAGGGACAAGGGCACTATGCAAGATGTCAAGAAGCCCTTTGTCAAAAGCAATCAAGTAGAGCGGCCCACTACCAATCTCCCCCGAAAGGAAGGAGGTAACACTTCTTGCCTTCTTAAATGTCACAAATGTCAAGGTTTTGGTCATAAGATGAGTGAGTGCCCCAATCGGAAGGCGTGCCTTGTGTTGGCCGATGATCTTTATTGTTATGATGATGTTGATGTTGTTGAGGGGGTTGACATGATGAACCCAAAGTGGAGGGTTATGTTGTAGTTGATGAGGAGTGTGGGGATGATGATTATGTTGGTGTTCCTTGTGGACTAGCCAAGCGGACCTTGGTAGTCAATGATATACCTCAAGAAAGGGAGCTCACCATTTCAAATTATGTTGTGTGTCATGCCATGATAAGTAAGGCTATGGATGGCCCTAGTAAAAGGAAAAATCTATTTTATTCTAAATGTCTCATTAAAGGAAATGTGTGCTCCTTGGTTATTAATAGTGGTAGTTGTACCAATGTGGCAAGTTCTTCTTTGGCAGACTTTCTTCACCTTCCCACCATCAAAGACTCTTCTCCTTACAAATTTCAATGGTTAGGCAAGGGTGGGGAATTGAGAGTCCATCGACAAGTTGTGATCAAGTTCAAGATTGGTACATACCAAGATGAGATTCTTTGTGATGTGGTGCGTATACAAGCTTGCCATATGCTACTTGGGAGACCTTGGCAATATGATAGAGCTACTCATCATAATGGTAAAACCAATCGATATTCCTTTGTGCATGCGGGCGCAAACATGTTCTCTACCCCTTGACTCCATTGCAAGTGAGTGACATGTACATCAAAATGAAGGAGTTGAAGGAGAAATACAAGGGACTTGTGGGTAGTAGTGGAGTTGGGTTGGAAAGGAGAGTGAAAGAGGTGAACCTTTTAGTGAAAGCAAAGGTGGCTCTCTTGGCAAATATCAAGGAGGTTAGGGAGGAGTTGTAGGAGAGGTAACCGGTGGTCCTTCTCAGGCATAGGGACTATCCTTTGCTTAGTAACGAACTAACCCTTTCTTTGCCTAGTCCTATTTCTTCTCTTTTGCAGGATTATGAAAATGTGTTTCCATTGGACCTCCAAAAGATATTGTCCTTGAGGGGTATTGAGCATAAATTGACTTCATCCCAGGGTCACAATTGCCAAACAAATCGGCTTACCGGTCCAATCCAGCGGACACCAAAGAACTTCAAAAAGAAGTGGATGCACTCTTTTAGAAAAGGGGTGGTGAGAGAAAACATGAACCCATGTGCGGTTCAGGTGATCTTGGTGCCAAAAAAAGGTGTCATGGTGGATGTGTGTCGATTGCCGCATCGTCAATAAAATCACGGTAAAGTATCGCCCTTCCATTCCTAGACTTGATGACATGTTAGATAAGTTAAATGGTTCTTGCATATTCTCCAAGATTGACGTTAGGAGAAGTTACCATCAAATCAGGATGAAACTCGGGGATGAACAGAAAACAACATTCAAGACCAAATTTGTTCTATATGAATGGTTGGTGATGCCTTTTGGTCTCACTAACGCTCCTAGTACTTTCATGCGCCTAATAAATCATGTGACGAAGCCTTTTATTGGTAGATTTATGGTTGTATATTTTGATGATGTGTTGGTGTATAGCAAGACCATGAATGAATATGTTGATCATTTGAGATGCATCTTTGATGTGCTTAGACGTGAACAACTTTATGTTAATGTTGATAAATGCTCTTTTGGTGTTCATTGATAACGCTCAAACTCACACCTCCTTCAGAAGTATGTGATATTGGGCATAATTGCATGCCCAAGTGATACTTTAATACTTCATTTCTACTTGTTTATCCACTTTTATGTGTGCATTCTCATGTGATTTGTATGTAAATGTGGATTTATACTAACCAACATGATTAGTGTTGTTTTGCAGTCTAGAAGAAATTTTTGGAAGCTAATTTACAATTTAGTGAAGTGTGGAAATGGACTCGGAAGCAAGAAGCGGAAGTCGACAAGGAAATTGGCCAAGTTTGGTGCTCCGCGATGGAGGCCGTGTCACGCTACCATCGCGGAAGCAGTCTGCCTAGAAGTAATTTTTATCTCAATTTCCAGTGGAGGTGCGCGTTACCTCTGTGGCACGGAGCTGATGCTCCGCGATACACTCCGTGCCACGCTGAAGATTATTATCCGGAACCCCAAGTTCCAGTGGAGGTGCGTGATGGCACCGTGGCACGGAGCTGAGGCTTTGTCGATACACTCCGTGCCACGTTGAAGACAATTACCTGGAAGCTGAGTTCCAGTGAAGTTCCGCGTCAGGGCTGTGGCACGGAGCTGATGCTCCGTGATACATTCCGTGCCACATTGCCAGTTATTCCGGGAAAAATTCTCACTTGTTTAAATAGCACACTTAGGTTTTATTTTAAAGTATCTGACATTTTGAGCAAGAACGTGGATAGTAGGCAATTGAGAAGAAGAATTCCTAGGGTTAATTCTCTTCCTTTTTCTCTTTAATTTCAATTGCTTGTATGAATTCTACTTGTTTGAAGATGTTTAATCCTCAAATGAGTGGCTAATTCACCTCTTAGTGAGGTTGAGGATAATTGCAGAAGAATGTAATTAATGATTATTTCAGTTTTTATCTTCTCTATAACGGTTGTTCTACCAATTCTTGTTTTTACTACGTTAATGTTTGGCCAATGTTAATGTACATTTTAGAATTCCAATTTCGATTATGAAAGGGAGACTAATTGGATAGATGTGAATTGGTGGAATATGTTCTTTCCTTGGTTGAGAAGTTAAAGGAAGATTTACGATCAGAATAGAAATATATCTATAATGTCATATTTGGTCATTTATGGAATGTGTTATGTATAGCTAGAACATGGGTTTTGCATCACAAAAATGTGTAATGTAAGTCTTGTGATTCTTTAATTGGTGAGGAGTCGAAAGATCCAATCCATGGGTTATTAATTCCTGATTAACAACCAAAGAGAAGATTGACTGATTTTAATTAATAAATTACATCCCTGCATGTTTGCCTTAACCTCAGCTTGTTCATTGCTATTGTTAAGACTTTAACTTACAATATTCACTTAGTCACATTAACTAGTAATCTTGACTCAAAAGCATTATTTGTTTGGTTGTCTACCTGCATAACGAAATCGTTCACTAACAATTAGGAAAATTACTACCATATTACAGTCCCTGTGGGATTGATACTTGGCTTGAAATAAAGCCACTTTACTACTTGTACGACCACGTGCACTTGCGTGTAGTTGGGTCCGAACAGTATGAAGCGAACGTTGTCAATAAAGAACCCAACTAGAGGTTGGGGTCGATCCCACAGGGAATATGGAAGGATAAAGAAGAACGCTAGTATCTAAGCTTTTAAGTCAATTATCTCCTAAAGGGGGGAATTTGTAAAAGTAATAAATAAGAATGTTGAAAAATTGAATGTTGATTCCAAATTAATGCAATTAACTAGGGTAAGTGTTCCCCATGGATTCTTACTACTTCAGGTTTCACACTAGTGATCTATCCCAATACTTTACTTATAGAACTGATAACTTAGGTTCATTCAAACTACCAACAAGTCCCTATTGGATGACTATACTCAATCACCAGGTCAGGTCTCATGAGCAGTTCCAAACTATCCGTTATAAATATGTTTTAAATTTAACTATCCTGTGACTACAACTCAAGTTAATACAATAATCATTAAGATCAAGGCTTTGTTGTAATTCTCTTTTTCTGATCTCTACCTCTCTAGGATTAAGAAAATAAAGAATTCAGGCATGTCCTAACGTTGTGCACCGTTATGAAACATTAAAGATTAAGAGAATACAATACAAGTGTTTAGTATTGGTTTAGAATCACTTCGTGCAAACCCTAGTTCGTTAATTCACCATGGTTCCCACAATCCTAGTTGTGGAAGTTTTAGCCTATCATGTTTATAAGTAAATTAATAGCATTCATAGACAAAAGCACAAATTAATACTTACAACGTTGTTAGGAAGAAACTCACTTGATTATTGCAAAAATAAGGAAGAACAATTCAACAATCATTTCAAAGTATGTTGTGAACTAAAACTTATAATTCCAAGACTTGTTGTATCTACCACACCCATTACAAAGAAATAAAAGGATATTTATAATAGTAGATTTATTCCATCTTCATTCCTTCATGGATTTGATTTGAGATTTGTAGCTCCTTTTCCCGGTTGAAGTGGGATTTGACTTTTGATGGCGGTTTGAACATGTCTAGCACGTCGCCCATGCCATGCAGGGAGAAGGGCGCCTCGTTCCTTCTGTAGCGCCGAAAGAATGGCGCCTCGCGCCTGACCTTGTGCCAATATTTTTGTCACGTCGTGCATGGCAATGCGCCAAGATGCTGCCGCCTTGCGCCCGGCAGTGTGCCATCCTAGTGCCACGTGGTCGCCTGGGCAGGCAGTGCACTGCTTTTGTTTCTAATTCTTGCTCCGTTTATTCCATCTTCTTCACATGTGTTCCAAAAGCCTCAAATACGTTAAAATCCATCATTTTTATCCCTGAAAGCATCTAATCATGTGCGTTAACTATTTTCACAAATATATAATATAAACACATGCAAACACACATAAGTTTTTCTCAAAATATAGTAAAGTACGGGCAAAATATGTCTATGAAGTGTGTAAGTACTCCCTTCATCAACACCCCGCACTTAGACTATTGTTCATCCTCGAACAATCTACTACTTCCATTGTCATATTTAAGCACAAAATTCATCCTATGAACAGGTCTACTTGCACTTAGGATCATGAGACAAATCAATGAAACTCAAGCAATCCACTCACGTGTATATAGGATCAATATTAAAATGTCAAAGTTCGAAATCACTTAGCTTTTTAAAACTAACTCATCAACACATATTTTGGGCCAACATGAATCATATGTAATTTAGCAATCAAGATTTACCAAAGTCTTACCATTGTACCCCTCACCATTTGGAGAGATGCCCTTTCACACACAAGATATAAGTCAATATAAATTTGGGCATAAATATAATAAAATCTGCTCACTCTCCCAAAGAACTCAACTTACATGCAAAAGATGACCCATAGGCTCGCCCTTAGTGTAATACTCTTCTAATATAGTGTCACACCCCGCCTTGGGGGGGGGGGGGTATGACTGGCACCTGGTGCCCTACTGGGACCTGAACTGCTGAACTGCTAAGCCTGGGCACATCTGGTGCCTGGCTGGCTCTAACTCATATTTCTGGAAACAAAGGGCTATATAACGGCTGTAAACACAGCCCCCGGCCCATTGGCCTATAGCCTCCTGTACCTGTACTAACAGCTGACCAGAAAAATATCAATTCAGGGAAACCTATGCGGGCCGACAAGGCCACCATGCTGTCTAGTTATCTGTAACTTAGTCATAGAATATTAAAAAGCTACATGACCGACAAGGTCACCACTACTGGCAAACCATGGCCCCACACGGCCAACACAAAGAAAGAAAGAGTACTACCAGCTATACAACTGCACGGCCTCACACGACCGGCTCATCTGACCACAGGGAGATATATACAGACTGCAAGCCTCTAGGAATAGAAATAGAATGATCAGGATAGGGCCCCGACCTACCCGTACTATATAACAAAAAGGAACTGAAATACACCTCTGATATTCAGTCTCCGGATGACAGGAGCTGAATACTCGATTGCTGACAGGAATAATGTAGTATCGCCTGCTCATCTATGAGTACCTGCAGGCAAGTAATGCAGCGCCCCACCGGGTGTCAGTACCGCTGGTACTGAGTATGCAAAGCAATAACTGAAAGAAATATCTGAAAATAATAATATAACTGATGAGACTGAAATAGAGGGAATAGATTAACTGTCTGGTAATGTAAATCATACCTTCTCTCAATCTTTACTGGAAGGGATAGGAGTCATACCTGGAGGCGTATCGTGCTACAGCTGATCTACTCGTATCTAACATAACATGGCACAACATAACATAGCATACACAAACCTTACCCGGCCCCCATAAGCCGGGAGGTACAATCAGCACAGAATCTATACCCCTACCCCAGTCATCCCATCTCCTATAAAACCTGTAAGCATCCTGCCGGTCCCCTGGGTATGTACTTGGGCTCGCTGAGCCCCTGACTATAACTGTACCTGAGTTCGGAGGACTCCTGAATCAACACCCCGGGCGTATCCGCTCGACGGGGGGTGTATAAGGGCCGACCAAGGCACAATATGGGGAAAACTGACATCCCATCTTCGTCCCATGGGGGACGACATGCCACTCCGTAGAGCGACGTATCCTCGTCCTCTGGCGGACGAGTCGATACAGATATTAACCCAGGGGCGGTCATGGATGCTAGGTAATCCAACCCCAAACAATACAACGGTCTCAACTAGTAATACTGTCTGCGTATCTCACATGCTGAGGCTAATGGGGTAAAGTATCATATACATTGCATGCTGAACTAATGATAGTAATCTGTACGTATTTAATACGTGCTGAGGCTGGTAAATATATATAGATATGAATATAGTTTCCTGCCAGGCTGTACTGGGGCAAATGCTATACAAGATAGTGTTTCTGCTGAAAACTATGCTGTTTACTAAGTTTCTATATTGACATGATTTCCTATTCCTAACATGCTTTCTAAACTTCATTTTAGCTGGCTATTCTATTTTTGAACCGTCTTACGGATGTTGCATTGCTTTACAGGGCTTCAACTGAATACAATAATATCTTTATCATTTTATATTACATCACATACTGAGCATGCTGGGCAGTTTCTAACACTTGTGTTAGAATCTATGTCGTACTAGTAAGTTTCACGCAAGTTAGAACTCGATGCTTCTAATATCGTATCAATATTCACAATAAACGTAACATTTGACTTCTGAAAATTCTACTGGCCTATAAATCACTATACTGTACCGATATTACTTAACTTGCCGAGGGAACTGGCTTTACATACCTTATCCTTAAACCATTCATCTGTCGGACGAGGCTCGACCGGTACTTCAACTGTTTTCTCCCAACTGCATTCATAAATATGTCAATCAATACTAAATATAACTTTATTTCGAAAGGCAACGTCACTTTCGATATAGTTTATAGTCTAAACTTAGGCTTATCGAAAGACGGCCAGAAACTCGCTATTTTTCAGAGGTCCAGAAGGGAGAAATATTCACTTCACAGCTAGGAAAACATTGACACTAATTTAGAGCAATTCCACTTACCGTAGCTCGGTGGCTCGATGATTCGTCGGCCGTATTTCACGAATCTGAATCCGTAGGAATGCTCCCTGTTGCTAAATACCTCAGTATCTGGAGTTAATTTGAGTTTGGGCAACGTTTAGCAGTGTAATCGGACAAATTTATATAATTTCTTCGTTCTTCCTCTTTCTCTGATTTCTCTCTCTGTTTCCTTTAAATTTCTAAGTATATAACTGATTTAAAATCGAAGTGGGTTTTATATACTTGGGCCTGGACAAGGCCAACGTGTCACGGAGCCAACGCGGAGGCTCCTCCTTCGTGACACGCTGCCATCGCGGAGGGGCTCTGCCTCGGCTCTTTCCGCGATGGTTCGACAGATTTCTCGTCCGATCTTTTCCCGGGCCTTTCTCTAGCACGTATGGCCTTTAAATATGCTTAACCAACGTGCGAATAGGTCATCTAGGTGCCGTGAATTCTACGGGGTATAACATTCTCCCCCCCTTAAGAACATTCGTTCTCGAATGTACACTGTTATCTAGAGGACTACTTACTTACTTCCTAGAAAGATTTCGGCAGAGTTTCCCCTGTAACATGGACTATATCAAAACCTGAAATGCAGAAAAGTCCAACACAGGCACTGCACATAATATTTTAGGATCCACTGGATAACTAAATATCAATCTTTCTTATTCACAGACATACAACCATAAGGTACTGCATAAGTAATAATACGGACATACCTGTCGCCTGACTAGGCCTGAAATAGGTGAGGGTATCTGGCTTTCATATCTTTTTCAGCTTCCCACATCATTTCCTCACGATTCCTGTTACGCCACAATACTTTGACAGATGCAACATCTTTAGTCCTCAACCTGCGAATCTGTCTGTCTAAGATAGCTACGGGAACCTCTTCATATGCTAACTCTTCTGTGACCTGGACATCTTGAACTGGAACTACTATAGAAGGGTCCCCTACGAACTTCCTTAACATAGAGACATAGAAGACTGGGTGAATAGATGCTAACTCTGGAGGTAAGTTCAATTCGAATGCAACTCGGCCTATTCTTCGCCGAATCTGATATGGCCCAATGAATCTCGGGCTAAGCTTACCTTTCTTTCCAAACCTCATTACCCCTTTCATTGGAGACACCTTTAGATATACCCAGTTATTTACCGCAAATTCTAGATTTCTGCGCCGCATATCTGCATAAGATTTCTGGCGGCTCTGAGCAGTCAGTAAACGTTCTTGGATAAGCTTTATCTTTTCCTCTGACTGCCGAACAATGTCTGGGCCAACCAATGCTGATTCCCCCACTTCAAACCAGCCCACTGGCGATCTACATTTCCGCCCATATAATGCTTCAAAGGGCGCCATCTGAATAGCTGAATAGTAGCTATTATTATAAGCAAATTCGATTAACGAAAGATGCTCATCCCAGCTACCCTCAAAATCTAGCACACACGCTCGTAGCATATCTTCGAGCGTCTGAATTTTACGTTCAGCCTTCCCATCTATTTGAGGATGGAATGCTGTGCTCAAGTTAATCTGTATTCCCAAACCTTTCTGAAACGACTTCCAGAATCTAGCTGTGAATTGTGCTCCTCTATCTGAAATGATAGATATTGGCACTCCATGCAATCTAACTATTTCTCTGATATACAATTGGGCATAATCCTCAGCTGAGAAGGTAGCCCTCACTGGCAGGAAATGAGGTGATTTTGTCAGCCTGTCAACTATTACCCAAATGGAATCATTTCTGCGTCTAGTACGGGGTAACCCTGTTACAAAATCCATGTTTATCGCTTCCCATTTCCACATAGGTACTGTTATATCTTGCGTCAAACCGCCCAGTTTCTGGTGCTCGGCTTTCACCTGCTGACAATTAGAACATCTAGATACAAATTCAGCTATCTCAGCTTTCATACCTGGCCACCAGTAGATGTCTCTGATGTCGTGGTACATTTTCATCGCTCCTGGATGAAGGGAATAGCGAGCGTAGTGTACCTCGTACATAATCCGCCCACGAAGCCCTGAAACATTCGGGACACAGAGGCGGCCCTTACAACGTAGCACCTCATCCTCGGTTATCTGAAAATCTGGCTCCTTACCTTTCTGAATTCTATCTCTGAGCTGGACTAAATCAGGATCCTCGTACTATCGTTCTTTTACCTCTGTAACTAATGATGACACCGCAGAATTCTGAATTACTGCTCTATTATTTTCTGTTTCCATTACTCGAACGGCTAGACCAGCTAACTGATGAATTTCTTTGGCTAAATTCTGTTTCTCAGGTCGCAAATACGCCAAACTCCCCATTGACGTTCGGCTCAGGGCATCTGCTACAACATTAGCTTTTCCGGGGTGGTATAGAATATTCACATCATAATCTTTTAACAGCTCCAACCAGCGGCGTTGCCGCAGATTCAACTCCCTCTGAGTGAAAATGTACTGTAAGCTCTTATGATCTGTGTAAATATCAACATGGACGCCGTACAGGTAATGCCTCCACATCTTTAAGGCGTGGATTACTGCGGCCAATTCCAGGTCGTGGGTGGGGTAATTCTTTTCGTGTTTCCTCAGCTGTCTAGAAGCATATGCAATTACTCTACCATGCTGCATCAACACACAACCTAACCCAACACCTGACGCGTCGCAATAGACTGAATAACCTTCCGTGCCTTCCGGCAATGCCAATACTGGAGCGGAGGTTAATCTGTCTTTCAGTTCCTGGAAGCTCTGCTCGCATGCCTCTGTCCATTGAAATTCGCTGCTTTCTGTGTCAATTTGGTCAGAGGTGCCGCAATGGTCGAGAACCCTTCAACGAACCTTCTGTAATATCCTGCCAACCCCAAGAAGCTACGAACTTCAGTCGGAGTGGTAGGCCTAGGCCATGACTTAACTGCTTCTATCTTCTGCTTGTCTACCTGTATACCAGCGTCTGAGACGATATGCCCTAAAAAGGCCACTGAGCTAAGCCAGAATTCACACTTAGAAAATTTAGCATACAACTGGCGGTCCCTGAGGATCTGGAGCACTGTCCGCAAATGAGTCCGGTGATCTGCTTCAGAGCGAGAAATACACCAGAATGTCATCAATGAATACTATCACGAACAAGTCCAGGAAAGGTCTGAAAATACTGTTCATCAGGTCCATAAAGACTGCTGGGGCATTCGTTAACCCGAAGGACATCACTAGGATTTCAAAATGTCCATATCGGGTCCTGAACGCTGTCTTAGGAATATCTCTCTCACGTACTCGGACCTGGTGATATCTGGACCGCAAGTCAATCTTAGAAAAGTATCTGGCTCCCTGCAACTGATCAAATAAGTCATCAATTCTGGGGAGCGGGTACTTGTTCTTTACTGTAACTTTGTTTAGTTGCCGGTAATCTATACACATTCGGAGCGAGCCATCTTTCTTTCTCACGAATAAAACTGGCGCACCCCACGGTGAAGTACTCGGCCTAATGAAACCTTTGTCCAACAAATCTTTCAACTGCTCCTTTAATTGTCTGAGTTCTGCAGGAGCCATACGATAGGGAGGTATTGATATTGGCTGAGTGCCTGGTAACAAGTCAATAACAAAGTCTATTTCCCTTTCTGGGGGAATACCAGGTAACTCATTAGGAAACACATCTGGGAATTCATTCACCACTAGAACAGACTGGAGTGTCGGAGATTCTGCTTGGACATCCTGAACTCTGACCAGATGGTAAATACATCCTTTAGATATCAACTTTCTCGCCTGAAGGTAGGAAATAAACCTACCTTTTGGCGTAACGGTGCTGCCCTCCCACTCCCGCACAACTTCTCCTGGGAAGTGGAATCGGACCATTTTGGTCCAACATTCAACGTTGGCAAAGCACGGTACTAACTAATCCATACCCATTATGGCATCGAAGTCTATCATTTCTAACTCGACCAGATCTACTGTGGTCGGACGGTCAGCAACCTCTACTGTACACCCGCGGTAGATTCGGCTAGCTGTGATAGAGTCACCGACGGGCGTAGATACTAAGAAGGGCTGCTGGAATGATTCTGGTACAATACTAAACTTTTGTGCCACAAATGGAGTAATGTAGGACAAAGTAGACCCTGGATCAATCAACACATAGGCAGGGTGTGAGCAGATAGTTAACATACCTGTCACAACATCAGGCGATGCTTCTGAATCTTGCCTCCCTGGTAGGGCATATGTGCGGCTTGGACCCGCACCTGTACTGGAGGCCCCTGATCTGCCCCGACCCCTGCCTGCTGAAACTGAGGGCCTGCGCCCAATCGAGGATGCTGTGGCTCGTGATCCTGCTGATGCTCTATCCTGTCTATCCCGGTCCTCTCAACCTCTGGCTGGGTAATCTTTCATCAAATGGCCTTCTTGGCCACAAATATAACATACGGTGGAGCCATATCTGCATGCTCCAGGATGGCGTCTACTGCATATAGGGCAAAGTGGTAGGGTATACCTACTCTGCTCCGCCCTCCTCTGTAATGGTGAATCTGCCATCTGCGAGCCTCTACCAGTCTCTGACTGCCCCCTGCGGCTGAATCTACCCCCCTGCGACTGTGGCGGAGGCGGGGGCCTGGGCGGCCTGTCTGACAATCGTGGCCTGGGTCCTCCCCGGGCCTCCCTCTGTAACTCAACTGGCCTATCTCGACGACGCTGTTCCTGATTGACCCTTCTGATCTCCCGATGTCGCTGCCTGATGCCCTCAATATTCTGGGCAAATGCCTGAATTCGAGCAATGTCCATGTCCTCTCGTAGTGTGGCCGTAATACAAGTCTCAACATATTCTGGGTTCTACCCCATAATAAAACGGTGCACTCTGGATGCCATGGTATCAACAAAGGCCGGTGCATATCGAGCCAAAGAATCAAACCGCAAGGAATATTCCTGGACGCTCATGGCCCCCTGCTCTAGATGTAGGAACTGATCTACCCGAGCCTGTCGAATCTCCCGCGGCAAATAGTGATCCAAAAAGGCTCCTGAAAAACTAGACCAGGTGGGAGGGGAAACATCTCTCCCTCGGGACCTTTCCCAGCTTTCATACCATAACACCGCAATATCTCGTAACCGGAATGCTGCCAATTCAACTGATTCGGTAGGCGTGGAATGCATAACCCTGAAGATTCTCTGCATTTGATCTAGAAAATCCTGAGGGTCCTCTATCCGGTCCGTACCTGTAAACTGTGGGGGATTCAGGGCTAAGAACTCTCGGACCCTCGAACTACCGGGCCCTCCTGATGATTTTGCAACTGTAGACGGCATTGGCTGACGCTGAGCAGCCATCATTTGTGCTAACATAAATACAGCACTCCTAACCTCCTGGTCGGAAGGTGTCGGTATAGGAACTGCTGAAGGTAATGTCGCCCCAAGTGGCTCCTGACGCGGTGGAGACTGCTGAGGAGGCTGGGACGATGCCTCTGTAGCGCCCTCTGATCGGACTGTTTCTAAACGAGGGGGAGGCATCCTGCTGGTGCCTTCCCCTGCTGTAATATCTAAGCTCCGACCTGTGATAGGATGTTGCTGGTCTGACATTATCTGTAACCAAAGAATATGGTAAGCTTTTAGGGACTCAACCCTATACTGTACCGCTCTACAGCACGACTGAATAAGAATAAAAGACAACCATCCTATCATGCCTTGCAGCCTCCTACCCATAGTATGTGGTGCACAACACATCCATGGACAGGACTCGCACCTGGTGCCCTACTGGGACCTGAACTGCTAAGCCTGGGCACATCTGGTGCCTGGCTGGCTCTAACTCATATTTCTGGAAACAAATGTTTATATAACGGCTATAAACACAGCCCCCGGCCCATTGGCCTATAGCCTCCTGTACCTGTACTAACAGCTGACCAGAAACATATCAATTCAATGAAACCTATGCGGGCCGACAAGGCCACCATGCTGTCTAGTTATCTGTAACTTAGTCATAGAATATTAAAAAGCTACGTGACAACAAGGTCACTACTACTGGCAAACCATGGCCCCACACGGCCAACACAAAGAAAGAAAGAGTACTACCAGCTATACAACTGCACGGCCTCACACGACCGGCTCATCTGACCACAGGGAGATATATACAGACTGCAAGCCTCTAGGAATAGCAATAGAATGATCGGGACAGGGCCCCGACCTACCCGTACTATATAACAAAAAGGAACTGAAATACACCTCTGATATTCAGTCTTCGGATGACAGGAGCTGAATACTCGATCGCTGACAGGAATCACGTAGTATCACCTGCTCGTCTATGAGTACCTGCAGGAAAGTAATACAGCGCCCCACCGGGCGTCAGTACCACTGGTACTGAGTATGCAAAGCAATAACTGAAAGAAATATCTGAAAACAATAATATAACTGATGAGACTGAAATAGAGGGAATAGATTAACTGTCTGGTAATGTAAATCATACCTTCTCTCAATCTTTACTGGAAGGGATAGGAGTCATACCTGGAGGCGTATCGTGCTACAGCTGATCTACTCATATCTAACATAACATGGCACAACATAACATAGCATACACAAACCTTACCCAGCCCCCATAAGCCGGGAGGTACAATCAGCACAGAATCTATACCCCTACCCCGGTCATCCCATCTCCTATAAACCCTGTAAGCATCCTGCCGGTCCCCTGGGTATGCACTTGGGCTCGCTGAGCCCCTGACTATAACTGTACCTGAGTCCGTAGGACTCCTGAATCAACACCCCGGGCGTATCCGCTCGACGGGGGTGTATAAGGGCCGACCAAGGCACATTATGGGGAAAACTGGCATCCCATCTTCGTCCCCTGGGGGACGGCATGCCACTCCGTAGAGCGACGTATCCTCGTCCTTTGGCGGACGAGTCGATACAGCTATTAACCCTGGGGTGGTCATGGATGCTAGGTAATCCAACCCCAAACAATACAACAGTCTCAACTAGTAATACTGTCTGCGTATCTCACATGCTGAGGCTAATGGGGTAAAGTATCATATACATTGCATGCTGAACTAATGATAGTAATCTGTACATATTTAATACGTGCTGAGGCTGGTAAATATATATAGATATGAATATAGTTTCCTGCCAGGCTGTACTGGGGCAAATGCTATACAAGATAGTGTTTCTGCTGAAAACTATGCTGTTTACTGAGTTTCTATATTGACATGATTTCCTATTCCTAACATGCTTTCTAAACTTCATTTTAGCCGACTATTCTATTTCTGAACCGTCTTACGGATGTTGCATTGCTTTACAGGGCTTTAACTGAATACAATAATATCTTAATCATTTCATATTACATCACATACTGAGCATGCTGGGCAGTTTCTAACACTTGTGTTAGAATCTATGTCGTACTAGTAAGTTTCACGCAAGTTAGAACTCGATGCTTCTAATATCGTATCAATATTCACAATAAACGTAACATTTGACTTCTGAACATTCTACTGGCCTGTAAATCACTATACTGTATCGATATAACTTAACTTGCCGAGGGAACTGGCTTTACATACCTTATCCTTAAACCATTCGTCTGTCGGACGAGGCTCGGCCGGTACTTCAACTATTTTCTCCCAACTGCATTCATAAATATGTCAATCAATACTAAATACAACTTTATTTCAAAAGGCAACGTCACTTTCGATATAGTTTATAGCCGAAACTTAGGCTTATCGAAAGACGGCCAGAAACTCGCTATTTTTCAGAGGTCCAGAAGGGAGAAATATTCACTTCACAGCTAGGAACACATAGACACTAATTTAGAGCAATTCCACTTACCTTAGCTCGGTGGCTCGACGATTCGTCGGCCATATTTCACGAAACTAAATCCGTAGGAATGCTCCCTGTTGCTAAATACCTCAGTATCTGGAGTTAATTTGAGTTTGGGCAACGTTTAGCAGCGTAATCGGACGAAATTTATATAATTTCTTCGTTCTTCCTCTTTCTCTGATTTCTCTCTCTGTTTCCTGGAAATTTCTAAGTATATAACTGATTTAAAATCGAAGTGGGCTTTATATACTTGGGCTTGGACAAGGCCAACGTGTCACGGAGCCAACGCGGAGGCTCCTCCTCCGTGACACGCTGCCATCGCGGAGGGGCACTGCCTCGGCTCCTTCCGCGATGGTTCGACAGATTTCTCGTCCGATCATTTCCCGAGCCTTTCTCTAGCACGTATGGCCTTCAAATATGCTTAACCAACGTGCGAATAGGTCATCTAGGTGACGGAAATTCTACGGGGTATAACATATAGAATTATGAATCTAGGATCAATTAGGACTTTAAATTTAGTTGTAATGTAGGCTAAGGGACGGGTAGGAACTATTTGACCAAGATAGTGACTAATCTCCCCAAGCACTTTAATACTTCACAATACTTTATTTTTTAAGCACATTCTTCAATCTCCTATTGTTCTCCTTATATCTCCTTATTTTTCAATTTTTCAATTTAGGTGACTAGTGGGGATATTTTCTTTCAACATTGAGCTCATTCACACATATTTTACATCATCAATTTTTTCTCAAAGCTCTTTCTTCTTCTTTTTTCCCACTAACAATCACCCTCCTTGTTTAGCAAATTTCACACTTTTCTTTTCTTTTAATTCACTATACTTTTTAACTTTTCCCTTCACTTCTCCACTTATGCTCCTTTTATGCAAAACTTTTCATTAAAGTGATCTAGGAGTCATTTGGATCAAATACAAGTTAATAGAACAAAAAGGGATTAAGCTTGTAATGGCTATCAAAAGAATAGGGTAAGGGTCAAAATGGCTAACTAGGAAAATTATATAAAAGTAGGTAAAATAGGATAAAAACAAGGCTAAAAGAAACGCCTATATCACTTTCTAAATCCATCATTTTTATTTCACTTTGCACACACACCGGGTAAGTTCTAGACATCAATTTATAAGCCTGGAGTATATCAAAAAAATTCCTCACACATTGGCACAAAATGATTTAACAATAGAAATCAAGATCACAAAAACACATATATTCATATTATATGCATAACATAATTAAGCCCATTTTTTCAAGTACAAGAGTCAAGTTCTCAAAAGACTAAGTGTTTCTACCTTTTTCATGCATTTTGAGTGAATTTAATAAAGTCTCAATGATACCTAAAGTGAAGCACCTAGCATTCATAGGATCCAAGTTCTTGTTTTTCCTAATTCCTAATTTACCCTTAAGACGATCGTCATCCATCCATCATCGGAAAAAGTCATGACTCAATGACTAAAAAAATAAAATAAAAAATAAAAATCTAGACTCTCTAGTCGGTTCTAGGGACTATCCACCGGAAAGTACCGAAAATTAAAACCATAGGAACCCAAAATAAAATAAAACTAAAAAAAACTACTACAAACCAATCAAGCATGCAAGATAAGTCATAAATCACAAAAAAAACTAGGCCTACCATGTGCAGATTTAGCAATTAAGGTATGCATGGTAACTTGCAGTTTACTTCTCCCACCCCATACTTAATTAGTCACACTGTCTCCAGTGCTAAAAACAATAAATCATAAAGTAAAAAAGTGAAAGAAGAACTCCCTGGGCCTCTACTCCTTGTCGTCTGTGGGGTCAAGAGCAGCTTCCCCCATCTATGCATTTCATGCTCCAGATTCATTGTAAATTATGACTTAACACTTACACTTGAACAAACACGTAAAAACAAAACCAAAAAAACCATCTTTGATTGCCTCCAAAGTAGCGCCTAATTTAATGTCGCGGCACGACACAGGTATCTTAATTACTCAAACTTCATCAAGATACCTGTAGAGACCGTAGTTACATCTTGGCCGCTTGTTTCACCATGCCGTCACGCCTCGAGTCTACACCCTGGACGTAACACGGTACTTGAAGCTACAAGTGACCCCAAGTCAACCCCTGGTTTATCATTCACTAGAATTCTGAGTAAACATGCACAACGGAACTTTTAAATAAAATCATAAAAACATTTATGAAAGACAAGTATGAAAATATAATGTTGAAAACACTTGAGTAATAAATCTGAAAATCATGTCTGTCTGAAAGCTATCTAACTGAGGAGTTGCTGGGACAAGCCCCCAACTAACTCTAAGTCTAACTGAAACTAATATTGACTGAAAGAAATAAATAATGCCCTGGAATGACGAGGACTCACACTTCAATTGCTGAGATGGAGAATCTGAACTGCAACGTCTAGCGGTACTGAGTCTGAGAACCTGCAGCTGTATCATTTCATGATACAACATAAAAGTATGTGTCAGTACTTTGAATGTACTGAGTAAGTTATAGAAATATGAATAACATGATAGAATTGGTACAGAACTGATACGACATGAAATGACCAACTGAAATGCTTAAAACTAACACTACTGGTATAAAACTGATATGGTCAAAAATGACCCTGGCTGATGGTCATAGACATGCCCTAAGTCTGAGATACTGAGTCTGAAATACTGCACTGAACTGATCTGCACTGAAGAATATGAGAGTAAACTGAACTGACTAGTGGGAGAGGCTATAACCGAAATATAACCACGTGAGCTAGACGTGGAGTCCGATGTATACATCTCATCGGTAGGACCCAATATACCTTTCCAGGGTATAAAGGCATGGACTATGAGAATCATTGTCAAAGGGGCCATAAGTCCAAGTAACTATATAACCTACGGTGGCAACGTAGTTTTGCAACCTGGGCGCGCTGGAACCCTGGACCATTCGGTGCTAAGTCCTACTTCCACTAGATAATCCTATTACTATTACTGCTGACAAGCGGATAGCTCGATACTAGGGTCCAAGACTATACTGACCCAGGGATACTGTCAGAGAGTTTTCTGAGCGTCTTATAAGACCAGATTTGGAAACTAAGTTCTAAGACTGGTTAGAGCTACTTATCTGGAAGCGTCGTAACCGTCTAGAGAACAACTGATAACTGAACTAGGTCCAAGGGCTGGTCAGAGATATAACTGGAAGGTCATGACCGCCTAATGGACCAAATAACTATAATTTGAGTCTGAGTCTGATAATTGAGAGGCATCACTGACACCTCGGGAAAAGACTATAGTCAAACTGATCAGTTGACATTACTGACTAACACTGAAAGATTCTAATAGTGTGACTGACACTGAAATGACATTCTTGAGTGATACTGAGCAAATAAATTTCTAACTTGTCAAGACCCCAGAGTGGACCTGGATCGTAGACACGGGACAAGGGACCCCGAGAGACCCCAATTCAACCCATGGCATAAGCATTCACTACATCATTCAACAAACATAATGAAACATAAATATAACTCTGCGAAAGTCTAACTTAGCATAACAACAGAATAAACATCTGAGCTGAATATATGTCTAAGTCGATAAGCCTCTAATCTGGACGAGCTGATGGGATAACACCCCCAACTAGCTCAGAAATATTGAAACTGAAAGTACGCTCAAAGTAACTAAAAGTCTAGTGCTCAAAGGATAAGGACTCACCAAGCAAGCAAATACTAACTTCAATAAGCGGCTACGAATGGGGCTGAACCTGAGGACCTGATCCTGCATCATGAAATGATGCAATATAGAAGGTATGCGGTCAGTATGTGGAATGTATCGAGTATGCAAGGTAAGTAAAATCATATCACGCCCCAGAACTAGGGTAGGGTGCAATTGGAACTCGATTCATGGTCGATCGAGAAGCCGGCTATATAGCATCTATAAATGTAACACTAAGGCTGACCAAGCCACCTGTCACAACCAACCAAGATAAATATTGGGCCAATAATGCCTTGATAATTATAAATATGCAACCTGGAAAGCCGACAAGGCTACAATAAAGCTAAGCAAGGCAATGAAAAACCGATATGACTACACAACCCACACTACTATACAAACTAGTTCACATTAGCCTCTACAGAGTAAACAAACTAAAATGCCCGGGACAGGGCCCTGGCCTACCCATGTTGTACACAAAACTGAAAATAGTCCAAACTAGGATATGGATCCTGGAAAAGAGGAGCATACCACTATTCTGCTTAAGTCTGGCTCCTACTACGTTCGATGATCTGAGCCTCGGCTTGTACCTGCAGCACGATTGCAGGAAGGGTCCCAAGATGAAGGGACGTCAGTACGAATAAAATATACTGGTATGCAAGGCTGAAAACTGTAAATATGTAAGATAAAAATGATAACTAGGCCAGAAATAAGGAGTAGTAACAACCTGAAATTCTGAAAACAGAAACCTGACAATAACTCATTATTGAAGTGTAAATGCAACCATCTAATGCACAACATAGACTATAACTGACATGCCAGCAGACAGCCGACCATAAATCTATATAAAATCCATACAGCCAGTGTACCACATCGGGGTAAAAATAAAAATGCCTCCAGTCGGTGTACCATACCGGGGTAAAAATAAAAAATGCCTCCAACCGGTGTACCATATCGGGGTAAAATCAATAAAGCTTATACAAAATCATAAATGGAGCCGATATGGCTTATACTGGACCAGCTCAATTCATACAACATAGAAATGACGAATACTAAACATGTGGCCTGCATAGGCCTCCTTCGTAATGCATAACTGGAACCGAGTACATATAGCATGTAAAGCTAGAAAATAGAACTTAAATGCATGTATTAAAAACTTGTATAAATCATAAGGAACTACGGATAACCTCAGAGTTTCAACAAAATTTATAGATCGTCTCCAAGGGACATTAGAGCTCAGAAACTCGCTAGCTTGTCGTTCGGCTTAAGGGAAAGGGATTATGAAATCTCCCCTTGGCTTGACATATTTCATAACATACACATAAGATAAAGGACAACCATAACCAGGTAATCCTAATTCGGTAAGCTCGTTTACCCTCAATAGCTTGCGACATCTTTACGTGGCTTAAAACCGTTTACACGTCCTCATCTCGACTCTTTCACCAATTTCAGTTAGCAACCAGACCTTTAAACACATTTAACATCACATATATATACACATGAAATACAGTAAGGACCAGATAACAATGCCCATGCTGAAGGGTCTCCAACTCCATGTACAACTACGACAACAATCAACACAATATCACACTTTAGGTGTCTCACTTCGGCTAGGCATAATCTTAACATTTATCCTCAATAAAACATGGGACCCTAAAGCTTAAATGAAGCTTAACATACTAGCTCAAGACTTTTAACATACTGGCTCAAGACTTTTACATAGGTTGCTGTCTCATTCGACTCACAACACACGAATTGTGCTTAAAAGAATGATAGACGGGGCGCCTTACATACCTTTCTACGATGAACATTTCTCTAGCCGATTTCCTATCTCAATGATCATCCTTCAACCTCCTTAATCCAGTGGTTTTATAGGCCAACAACAAGCTTAATATATATCAAAAAAATGCAGCCAACATAACTAATCATAGGCAGTCAAAATAGCAACAACAACACACGGCAACATCAACAACATTTAGCCATTTTCTCAACTAATTTTCACTAACTTTTGAGGGAGAAAACAGAGGAAATTTTATCTTAGTTTTTCTGTGATTCTATTCCTCAATATGAAGTATAATTCCAGCAAAAGAAAAAGCCAAAAAGCCTAAGGAAAATGAGCAAAACTCAGCTAACAAACAGTCCATTGACAGCTCACTTAGCTGCCAATTTCCAGATTTTCGCTTTGCAATTTGAGAGGTTTAGAAGGGGCGAAATCCTTACCTTTTTCTCCTGATTTCAACACCTACTCAAATATGGATATATAGGCAGTCCAAATATATTTTTAAATGCAGAAAAAATTCTTCAAAACCTTGCCAAAACGAGCTCCAAAATAGCCCCTAACATACTTGGCAAGGTAATCTCAACTTATCTTGTGATTTTCTTGAACTTTGATTGATGTCCCTCCTTGATTTTCTTTGTCCTAGCTGCTGGAATTGAGAGAGCAATGGAATCCTTCGCAAGCTGGTCAATTTAGATTTAGCTGGAAATGTTTTCTACAAGTGAAAAATTAGATTTTAAGTAAATAGGCGGTGGAGGCGCTAGGGCGTCATGCCCGCATCACTGCTCGCGATGGTTCAGTAAATTGCCCATAAATTCTTACTCCGAACTCTGATTGACAAGAGGTTTGATGTTCTCAAAACTAGACTCAAATACCTTTAATTTGATAGGTTGTGAGACTTCTAATTCATTATATATTGGAAGATATTATCATTTAAAATTGACCCTTACTTATGAACTTCACATACTCTTTGGTTTTTTGATCGTACACATTTCCCTTGTCACCTACGACCAATATATAACCCGTACTTTCCCTAACCTAGCATAAAATATCAAATAATCACCAAAAAATTTTTGGGGTGTTATAAATCACTTTATTAGTAAAATTAGCTAAACCCAGTCATACATATATATAATAATCTTTAAGAATAAGTAAAAGATTACGTGCATAAATTCTAAAATTGGACTTTATCATAACGTGCTCATGCATGACTTTAGAACATCATGACTAACTCGAATGACTCAAAGCTAGAGCATAACATTTATCAAAAGCTAAACAATGAGTCAAACCTTGCTTTCCCAACATGCATGCATAAGATAATCATTATGAATAATGGATATGCGAATTCAAATGATATAGACAATGGGAGACTCGTCACTTAACCGACATACAACAATAGAGCTTACGTGGTCCCGACTATTACACTCAAATGGAAAGAGCCGTCCAAAATCTTGTCAGGGCTAGGGACACTACCATGATATCGATATCAAGTTGAAAGGGCCAATCGGGCCGGGGATAGCTCACAAGGGAGGTCCCAACAAATTAATAGAATAAACCTACGTTGGCGTGTACTTTTGGGGCGTAGGGTTATCGACCCTTAGCCCGCTCGGTGCTAGACTCTTCTCCCAAAACATGCAATGCTTTACATCGTATAAATACGAAGCTCAACATCGTCTAGTGATGAAGCTCCTCATGAAGTCATGCATAAACTCAACATCGTATGAAACGAAGCTCAACATTGTCTATTGACAAAGCTCATTATGAAATCATGCATGCATTAGACATCATATAAATATAAAGCTCAACAATGTCATCTCGACAAAGCTTAGAATAGAATCATACTTAAACTCAACATCATGTGAAATGAAGCTTAATGCCAACATACATCTCAATTATGAATTCATACATATGAGAAGGTTCACTATGACACATACCACAAGCTCAAGAATAGTGGAAGGCTTAACTCCAAAATCATGTGGTAAGGCTACTTTAGAAATATCACTTCATTATCATCAACATAGGGACCTTGCCCAAAACCTCATCATACTTGGACTCATACAGTTTGTTTGAAAACATTATAATAATTGGGAGATTTCACTCTGAAACAAGCAATAGAGTCAATTCACGAAAATTATCATTTATACTCAACATTGGGCACTACCCAAAGCTTCATCATACATGGGCCAATTCAATCCTCTTTGAAAACATTATAAAAATCATGGGTAAGAGTGAAAACATGCTTTTCATCATCTATTCCATCACCATCACATTCTATTAGGAACTTCCCACACATGGGCGTTTTATATTCAATTCTTTAGAAAATAATTTTGTAAAAGAAATTAAGTTAGAATCCGCCCAAGCTCAATAAATCATCAATATCACCTCAATGAATCATGCCCATGAGTAGAAATGTAAGATTCATACAATTGAAGGAAAACCCATACTTGATCATCACAAATAAATCACAATTTGATAGGGAATAGGCATGGGCATGGAAGAAAGAACAACTCATAGCCTTACATACCTGGGATTGAAGAATCTTATCTCTTCCTAATTACCCAATTGAGATTTCCCTTGAAATCCTTGAATTTCTTCTCAGTTTCTCCCCTTCAAGCTCTCACCCTTGCATGCATGAAGAAAATGGCCTATATGGGTTTATCTTAGCTTAAAACCCTTTATTACGATCTCAAAAAGACGTAGTATAGGCCCTTAGAACTTAGCAATTATGGAAAAGCCCTTACTGAAATCGGTGAAACTAACTGTCAGGGGGCCCTAATGGACGACCTGATGACTCGTTACTAGGGCTCACGATCTGTTGCATCACCCGTCAAGTACACTGCCTCATCATTCAAGAAATTTCCACTGGCTTGGTAATGGCTAACCTAACGGGTCGTTAGGACTGATGACGAGTCGTTGGGTGCCATCCGTCAAGTACACTAGATAAGCCTTGCTAACTTTCCCTAGGACCAACTAATGACTGAACTGACAACTCGTGGTGACTGACCACGATTCTTTACATCCCCCGTGAGGACCTTGTGTCCTCCAACATCTCAGGCCTTCCCCACAAGCCATCTGACGACTCGTTATGCCTCCTCACAAGTCGTCAAGTGACCCGTTCTGCAACCTGCAACATTTTTTTTCAGTTTTCTCCTGATTCACTTCCGGGTCCGGTTCTTAAATTCCCGAGGTACAACATAACTAAGACTGAGTTTCTGATGCATACAATTACTATAGGAATTTCCTAACTTTGAAGGATTTTTAAAACATGATTCAATAAGTCAACAAACACACAAGATTCTAGTTTCTGCTCCAAAAGTTAGGCAAAAATCCTACTTCACTAGAGTAGGCATCATTTTAGTCACAAAACAGTGGAAATTAACTACAATGAACATAAATTAGGGTTCCACAAGAATTAATCACGAACAAATAACAATATCTTAAATTTCATAAGTTTAGGGCTAGAACTGAAAGTTAACTGAGAGAGGGTTCTGGGGGATGCAAGGGGAGAACAATCTCCTTGAAGAATTCCCACATACCTATATAAAAAACTCTGGTGAAAATCTTTGGGCAAAATTTAGAAGGTTGACGTTTGCCCTAGCTGCTGTTCTGAACTCCCTGTCTATTTTTACGATCTGATTCTGAGAGGATGAGTGAAAGTGAGGGGGAAATGTCATTCTATTCCCTTTTCTCCCTCCTAAGTGACCCTAAAACGACGTGGTTTAAGGATTAAATAGGTGGAAAATTACAAAAGTAACCCTGGAAACTGAAACTGAAATCTAGCCGACAAGAACCCACGGGCCTCAGAATGGATTGTTGGTCAAAATGACGGCCCATTGAATCCAGTCGTGGTTTCTGGGTTTTATAAACTAGGTTTACTGGAGCTGTTCCATGGTAGGGTATAACGATCCATTGCAAGAAACAACAGGCCGTTGATACCTTCCATTGGTACTAGTGAGAAAACAGGGCCTTGAAACAACGATCAACACAATGACTCGTTGGTAGGACCAACGGGTCATTGTATAGACTTGTGGTATACACAAAAGGGGCCTGGAAGTAGATGACGGGTGGTCACAATGACTCGTTGGAGTCTACACGGGCCGTTATTCCCTCTATTTGTCTCAGGGAAGGGTCCGGTAGACCCTAGAACCCGGGATTCAACGGACGACACGACGACTCATTGTTAGGAACAACGGGTCATCCTATGTCTCGTTGTTCCCCCTTGAAGGAAGGCTGCCACTAACCACGACAACTTATAATGGTTCGTTGGTTCCACCAATGGTTTGTGGGGGTTGTCTGAGACAGAAAAATTTCTGGTTTCTGTGATTTTTCATGCTACGTTTGAATTTGTTCTAGAAAAGTTTCAGGGTGTTACACACGCTGCCCTGCGACACATTATAAAATAAAAGAAAAATGAAAAAACTAGAAAATAAAGATTAAAAGTTAAACACTAGCAATTAATCTAATCCTAAATCATATTTCCTGGCAATGGCGCCACTTTTTGATAACGCTCAAACTCACACCTCCTGCTGAAGTATGAAGCAGACGTTGTCAATAAAGAACCCAACTAGAGGTCGGGGTCGATCCAACAAAGAATATGGAAGGATAAAGAAGACCGCTAGTATTTAAGCTTTTAAGTCAATTATCTCCTAACGATTACTCCCGAAGAGAACCACATAACTGGTGAGAGTTCAGACATCACATACATATTTCATGTCATAAAACAAACTTATTCACATGCATAGAACATGAAAAACTGAATAGAGGTTTAGGAAAAAAAATGACACCTCAAACTGAAATTGAGCCGGTAAGGAACAAATGAGGGTATTTAGCCATCATATCCGCTTCGGCCTCCCACGTAGCTCCTTCAACATGCTGATTCCTCCATTAGACCTTAACTAAAGCTACCTCTTTGTTCCTCAGCCTTCGAACCTATCAATCCAAGATTTCAACCGAAATTTCTTCATAACTGAGGTTGTCTTTTACAGCAACGCTGTCTATCGGAACCACCAAGGATGGATTACCCAAGCACTTCTTCAAAAGCAATACATGGAACACAGGATGATCTGAACCCAATTCTGAAGGCAAGTCCAACTCATACGCCACCTTACTAACTCTTCTCACAACCTGGTACAGACCAACATAGCGGGGACTGAGTTTACCTTTATTTTCAAACCGCATAACTCCCTTCATGGGAGATACCTTTAGAAACACCCAGTCGTCAACATCAAACTCCAATTCCATTCTTCTCACATCAGCATACGATTTTTGACGACTCTGAGTGGTTTTCAGCCGGTCCCTTATCAACTAAACCTTCACCATCGCCTCATGCACCGAATCTGGACCTATCATGGCTGCCTCACCAACCTCAAACCATCCTATGGGAGATCTACACCTTCGCCCATAGAGAGCCTCGAACGGGGCCATCTGGATACTAGAGTGGTAACTATTATTATAAGCAAACTCGATCAAGGGCAAACGATCATCCCAACTACCTTTGAAATTCATCACACATGCCCTCAACATATCCTTAAGAGTCTGAATGGTTCATTCTGCTTGGCCGTCTGTCTGAGGGTGAAAAGCTGTGCTTAGCTTAACCTGAGTTCCGAGCCCTTTTTGAAACGAACGCCAGAATTGAGAAGTAAACTGAGTACCTCGATCTGAAATAATAGACAAGGGCACTCCATAAAGCCGAACCAACTCCCCAATATACAACTCAGCATAATCGTCTGCTTAATCCGTGGTCTTGACCAGTAGGAAGTGTGCAGCCTTGGTCAACCTGTCCACCACAACCCAAATGGAGTCGTATTGCCGGCGAGTACGAGGTAGACCTGTAATGAAGTCCATATTGATTTCTTTCCACTTACAGGTGGGGATGGCAATATTCTGAAGTACACCTTTAGGTCTTTGATGCTCGGCTTTTACTTGATGAAAGTTTGGACATTTTGCCACGAACTCCGCAATATCCCTTTTCATACCATCCCACCAATAGATTTCTTGCAAATCCCTATACATTTTTGTGGATCCTGGATGAATAGAATATATGGTACCATGAGCCTCATGCAATATCCGAACTCTCAAATTATCAACATCCGGAACACATAATTGACCCTGGTATCATAGCACACCATCTCCCTCTTGGGAGAAAACCTCTACGTTCTGATTCCGCACTGCCTCCTTCAGCTTCCTTAATATTAGATCCTCATCATGCTTGGATTTAACATCAACTACCAAGGACAATTTCGACCCGTTATGCACAACAACACTGCCATCAGTGGAATCGAGCAATCTAACTCCCAGCCTCACAAGCCGATGAAAATCTTTCACTAATTCCTTCTTCTCCCCATCCACATGGGATACACTCTCCATTGAGAGTCTACTAAGCGCATCCGCAACCACATTAGCTCTGCCCGGGTGGTAAAAGACACTCATGTCATAATCTTTAAGTAACTCCAACCACCTTCTTTGCCGTAGGTTTAGATCCTTCCACGTGAACACATATTGCAAACTCTTGTGGTCCATAAATACATCCACGTGGACCCCATACAAGTAATGCCGCCATATCTTCAACACGAACACCACCGCAGCCAATTCAAGATTGTGGGTCAGATAATTCTTTTCATGCACTTTCAGTTATCGAGAGATATAAGCTATCACCCTCCCACACTGCATTAACACACACCCAAGTCCAATTCGGGAAGCATCACAATACACCACGAAACCATCATTACCCTCGGGTAGGGTCAAGACTGGTGTTGAGGTAAGTCGAGCCTTCAACTCTTGGAAGATTTCCTCATAAGCCTCCGACTACTGGAACTTCACCTTCTTCTAAGTCAACTTAGTCAAAGGTGCTGCAATGGTCGAGAAACCCTGAACAAACCTCCGATAGTAGCCAGCTAAGCCCAAGAAACTCCGAATATCTGAAGGATTCACTGGTATGGGCAAATTCTTCACCGCCTCAATTTTCTGCGAATCTACTTTTATTACTTCGCTAGACACCACATGGCCCAAGAATGCCACGGAGTCCAACCAAAACTCACACTTGCTGAACTTTGCTTACAATTGGTGGTACTTTAGGGTCTGAAGCACTACTCTCAAGTGAGCAACATGCTCCTCCTCACTTCGAGAGTATACCAAAATGTCATCAATAAACACAATCACAAACATATCCAAATATGGCTTGAACACCCTGTTCATTAGGTCCATAAAAGCTGCAGGAGCATTCGTTAGTCCAAAAGACATAACTACAAACTCGTAATGACCATACCGTGTTTTGAATACCGTCTTCGGGATATCACTCTCCCGAACTCAGAGCTGATGATACCCAGATCTGAGATCTATCTTTGAGAAACACTTCGCACCCTGAAGTTGATCGAACAAATCATCGATCCTGGGTAAGGGTACCTGTTCTTGACAGTGATTTTGTTCAACTGTTGATAATCAATGCAAATGCGAAGGGAACCATATTTCTTTCGAACAAACAATACTGGTGCACCCCATGGGGACTGACTCGGTCTGATGAAACCCTTATCTAGAAAATCCTTTAACTGATCCTTTAGCTCTTTTAGCTCGGCTGGAGCCATCCTATAGGGTGGAATAGATATAGGCTACATATTGTGAAGGAGGTCAATACCAAAATCAATCTCCTGCTAGGGAGGAATACCTGGAAAATCATCAGGAAAGACCTCTGGATACTCACGTACTACTGGAACTGACTGGATAGTCGGGGTTTCGGATGCCACATCCTTAACCCTAACTAGATGATACATGCAACCCTTAGAAATCATATTTCTGGCCTTGAGGTAGGAAACGAATCGATCTGCAGGCACAAATGAACTACCCTTCCATTCTAAGACTGGCTCACCCGGGAATTTGAACTCTACTGACCGAGTCCTACAATTAATGGAAGCATAACAAGCATACAACCAATCCATTCCGAGAATAACATCAAAATTGTTCATGGCTAACTCTATCAGATCTGCTGAGGTGACCTTATGGGGAACCAAGATCGGGCAATCTCTATACACCTGTCTAGCTATAACTGATTCACCTATTAAAGTAGAAACTGAGAAGGATTCTGACAAGACATGGGGACTGATTCCAAAGCTACTGGCTACATAAGGTGTCACAAAGGATAAAGTGGCCCCTGGATCTAACAATGCATAAACATCAAATGGAAGACTCATAATATACCAGTAATCACGTCCGAGGAGACCTCCTGCTCCTGACGGGATTCTAGGGCGTAGAATATGTTCTGGCGCTGACCGCCAGCTACACTGGTAGATGCCTCCTGATGTGCTGAGCGAGGGGGTGGGGCTGCTGAACTAGAAGCTGGGCCACGACCCCCAACCTGATCCTGTCTCACCGCTAGACAATCTCTAAGAATGTGTCCGAGTTTCCCACACCCGAAACATGCACCCAAACCTGCCAAGCACTGGACTGTATGCCCTCGGCCATATCTGCAATAGGCTAGAACACCTGAATCTGCGAGCCTACTGCTATGAACCCTCGAGTCTGATGCTCATCCTCTATGATCATGCCTAGGTCGAGATGGCACACTCAAAGATGATGAAGCTGGGGCAGATGATCTCTGGTGGGTCTGCTGACTGTGCCCACCGCTGGACCCCTGCTGGGAGAATTTGTGGCCCTCAGTCCTGGCCCTCTTGGCCTCTCTATCTCTCGAATGTGCTGCCTCCATCTTCTAGGCGTACAACGCCATCCGAGGGAATTCCATATCTTGATGGAGAATAGCAATCTTGAATTCCATATCCAAGTAAGCCGCTATCCCATGCACAAACCTGCTCACTCGCACCCTCTGATCAGCCACTAACTCAAGAGCATACTTCGATAGATGAGTGAACTCAAGGGAGTACTCTAGTACTGTCATCCTTCCTTGCTTCAGATTCACGAACTCAGTTGCCTTTAGCTCCCTCATCTCCCGAGGGAAGAACCGATCAAAGAATGCAACATGGAACTCTTCCCAAGTGATCGGACCTGCTCCAGCAACTCTGTTGTCCTTTCATTGACGGAACCAGATATACGCAACCCCCTTAAACTGGTAGGAGGCCAACTCTGCGCACTCAATACTGCTCACCCCCATAACCTGGGTGATCTTGACGATCTCATCAATGAAGTCATGTAGGTCCTTACCTACCTTGGACCCCAAGTACTCCGACGAGTTCATCCTCAAGAAGTCCCTGAATCGAGTTGCCGCTGCATTGCCATTCTGTGGAACATGCGCAACAACCTGCTAATTGACCTGAGTGGTCAAGGCCCGCGCAAGCATTTGGATAGTAGCCCGAAACTTAGCGTGAGCTGCTGACTCCGGTGCCTGAGGCTTCTGAACTGGTGGGACTTGCTGATGCCCACGACCCATGCCATCCTCGTGGCCTTCACCGTCTCCACTTCTCCTTCCATTCATCCTTCAAGGATCCATAACTCTGCAATCGCAAATAGCATGAATTAGAGGGGTAGAAAGACTCTTCATCGCATGACATAAATCATGAAAGATGGGGAACATTTCCTAGAACGTTTCGTAGCCGCTTCATCATTAGTGTGGTGCGCTTCACACCCATGAAAAAGTCTCTACTTAACGCAACTTTCAGATTTCCTAGGACACTTCAAACCTATTGCTTTGATACCAAGTTTTTCATCACCCAGAGGGGACCCGGATCGTATACACAGGACAAGGGACCCCGAGAGACCCCAAGTTAACCCATGGCATAAGCATTCACTACCTTATTCAACAAGCATAAGAAAACATAAATATAACTCAATGGAAGTCTAACTTAGCACAACAACAGAATAAACATCTGAGTTGAATACATGTCTAAGTCTGATAAGCCTCTAATATGGACGAGCTAATGGGAAAACACCCCTAACAAGCTCAGAAATACTGAAACTGAAAATACGCTCAAAATAACTTAAAGTCTAGTCCTCGAAGGATGAGGACTCACCAAGCAAGAAAATACTAACTCTGATAAGCGGCTACGAATGGGGCTGAACTTGAGGACCTGATCATGCATTATGAAATAAGGCAGCATAGAAGGTATGCGGTTAGTACGTGGAATGTACCGAGTATGCAAGGTAAGTAAAATTGCTTTAATAGTAAAATCATCTAAACCCAGTCATACATATATATAATAATCTTTAAAAGTAAGTAAAAGAACACGTGCATAAAATCTGAAATTGAACTTTATCATAACGTGCTCATGCATGGATTGAGAACACCATGACTGACTCGAATGACTCAAAGCTAGAGCATAATATTTATCAAAAGTTGAACAATGAGTCAAACCTTGCTTTCCCAACATGCATAAGATAATCATCATGAGTAACGGATATGCGAATTCAAATGATATAGACAATAAGAGACTCGTCACTTAACCGACATACCACGATAGAGCTTACGTGGTCCCGACTATTACACTCAGGTGGGCAGAGCCGTCCAAAACCTTGCCAAGGCTAGGGACGTTACCATGATATCAATATCAAGCTGAAAGGGCCAACCGGGCCGGGGATAACTCACAAATGAGGTCCAGACAATTTAATAGAATAAACCTAGGTTGGCGCGTAGTTCAGGGGCGTAGGGTTATCGACCCTTAGCCCGCTCGGTGCTAGACTCTTCTCTCAAAACATGCAATGCTTTACATCGTATAAATACAAAGCTCAACATCATCTAGTGATAAAGCTCAACATGAAGTCATGCATAAACTCAACATCGTATGAAATAAAGCTCAACATTGTCTATTGACAAAGCTCATTATGAAATCATGCATGCATTATACATCATATAAATATGAAGCTCAACAATGTCATCTCGACAAAGCTTAGAATAGAATCATACTTAAACTCAACATCATGTGAAATAAAGCTTAATTTCAACATACATTTCAATTATGAATTCATACATATGAGAAGGTTCACTATGACACATACCACAAGCTCAAGAATAGTGGAAGGCTTAACTCCAAAATCATGTGGTAAGTCTACTTTAGAAATATCACTTCATTATCATCAACATAGGGACCTTGCCCAAAACCTCATCATACTTGAACTCATACAATTTATTTGAAAATATTATAATAATTGGGAGATTTCACTCTGAAACAAGCAATAGAGTCAATTCACGAAAATCATCATTTATACTCAACATTGGGCACTACCCAAAGCTTCATCATTCATGGGTCAATTCAATCTTCTTTGAAAACATTATAATAATCATGGGTAAGAGTGAAAACATGCTTTTCATCATCTATTCCATCACCATAACATTCTATTAGGAACTTCCCACACATGGGCATTTTAGATTCAATTCTTAAGAAAATAATTTTGTAAAAGAAATTAAGTTAGAATTCGCGCAAGCTCAATAAGTCATCAATATCAACTCAATGAATCATGCCCATGAGTAGAAATGTAAGATTCATGCAATTGAAGGAAAACCCATACTTGATCATCACAAATAAATTACAATTTGATAGGGAATAGGCATGGGTATGGAAGAAAGCACCCACTCATAGCCTTACATACCTGGGATTGAAGAATCTTATCTCTTCCTAATTACCCAACTGAGATTTCCCTTGATATCCTTGAATTTCTTCTCACTTTCTCCCCTTCAAGCTCTCATTCTTGCATGCATGAAGAAAATGGCCTATATGGGTTTATCTCAGCTTAAACCCCTCTATTACGAGCTCAAAACGACGTAGTATAGACCCTTAGAACTTAGAAATTATTGAAAAACCCTTACTGAAATCGCTGAAACTAACTGTCAGAGGGCCCTAACGGATGACCTGACGACTCGTTACTAGGGCTCACGATCCTTTGGATCACCCGTCAAGTACATTACCTCATCATTCAAGAAATTTCCACTGGCTTGGTAATGGCTAACCTAACGGGTCGTTAGGACTGACGACGAGTTGTTGGGTGCCATTCGTCAAGTACACTAGATAAGCCTTGCTAACTATCCCTGGGACCAACTAATGACTAACCTGACAACTTGTGGTGACTGATCACGAGTCGTTACATCCCTCGTGAGGACCTCATGTCCTTCAACATATCAGGACTTCCCCACAAGCCATCTGACGACTCGTTATGCCTCCTCACGAGTCGTCAAGTGACCCGTTCTGCAACCTGCAACATTTTTTTTCAATTTTCTCCTGATTCAATTCTGGGTCCGATTCTTAAATTCCCGAGGTAGAACATAACTGAGACTGAGTTTTTGATGCATACAATTACTATAGCAATTTTCTAACTTTGAAGGATTTTTAAAACATGATTCAATAAGTCAACAAACACACAAGATTCGAGTTTCTTCTCCAAAAGTTAGGCAAAAATCCTACTTCACTAGAGTAGGCATCATTTTAGTCACAAACCGGTGGAAATTAACTACAATGAACATAAATTAGGGTTCCACAAGAATTAATCACGAACAAATAACAATATCTTAAATTTCGTAAGTTCAGGGCTAGAACTGAAAGTTAACTAAGAGAGGGTTCTGGGGGACGCAAGGGGAGAAAAATCTCCTTGATGAATTCCCACATACCTATAGAAGAAACTCTGGTGAAAATCTTTGGGCAAAATTTAGAAGGTTGACGTTTGCCCTAGCTACTGTTCTGAACTCCCTGTCTATTTCTACGTTCTGATTCTGAGAGGATGAGTGAAAGTGAGGGGGAAATGTCGTTCTATTCTCTTTTATCCCTCCTAAATAACCCTAAACCGATGTGGTTTAAGGATTAAAAAGGTGGGAAATTACAAAAGTAACCCTGGAAACTAAAACTAAAACTAAAATCTGGCCGACAGGAACCCACGGGCCTCAGAATGGTTTGTTGGTCAAAATAACGGCCCGTTGAATCCAGCTGTGGTTTCTGGGTTCATAAACTAGGTTTATTGGAGCTGTTCCACGGTAGGGTATAACAATCCATTGCAAGAAACAACAGGCCATTGATACCTTCCATTGGTACTGGTGAGAAAACAGGGCCTTGAAACAACAATCAACACAATGACTCGTTGGTAGGACCAACGGGTCATTGTACAGACTTGTGGTATACATAGAATGGGCCTAGAAGCAGATGACGAGTGGTCACAATGGCTCGTTGGAGTCTACAAGGGCCGTTGTTCCCTCTAGTTGTCTCAGGGAAGGGTCCGGTGGACCCCTGAACTCGGGATTCAACGGATGACAGGATAGCTCATTATTAGGAACAACGGGTCGTCTTATGTCTCCTTGTTCCCCCTTGAAATAAGGTTGCTAATAACCACAACAACTTACAACGGTTCATTGGTTCCACCAACGGTCCGTGGGGGTTGTCTAAGATAGAAACATTTATGGTTTTTGTGATTTTTCATGCAACGTCTGAATTTGTTCTAGAAAGGTTTTGGGGTGTTACACACACTACCCTGTGACATGTCAGAAAGTAAAAGAAAAATGAAAAAAATAGGAAATAAAGATTAAAAGTCAAACACAAGCAATTAATCTAATCCTAAACCATATTTCCTAACAACGACACCACTTTTTATAATGCTCAAACTCATACCTCCTACTGAAGTATGAAGCGTACGTTGTCAATAAAGAACCCAACTAGAGGTTGGGGTCGATCCAACAGAGAATTTGGAAGGATAAAGAAGAATGCTAGTATCTAAACTTTTAAGTCAATTATCTCCTAAAGGGGGGGGGGGAATTTGTAAAAGTAATAAATAACAATGTTGAAAAATTGAATGTTGATTCCAAATTAATGCAATTAACTAGGGTAAGTGTTCCCTATGGATTCTTAACTACTTCAAGTTTTACACTAGTGATCTATCCCAATACTTTACTTTTAGAACTGATAACTAGGGTTCATCCAAACGACTGGTTCGTCCCTATTGGATGACTATACTCAATCATTGGATCAGGTCTCATGAGCAGTTCCAAACTATCCGTTATCAATATGTTCCAAATTTAACTATCCTGCGACCATAACTCAAGTTAATACAATGATCATCAAGATCACGGCTTTGTTGTAATTCTCTTTTCCTATTCTCTACCTCTCTAGGCTCAAGCAAGTAAAGAATTCAGGCATGTCCTAACGTTGCACACTATTAAGAAACATTAAATATGAAGAGAATACAGTACAAGTGTTTAGTAGTGGTTTAGAATCACTTCATGCAAACCCTAGTTCGTTAATTCGCTATGATTCCCACAACCCTAGTGGTGGAAGTTTTAGCCTATCATGTTTATAAGTAAATTAGTAACATTCATAGACAAAAGAAAAAATAAATACTTAGAATGATGCTATAAAAAAACTCACTTGAATATTGCAAAAATAAGGAAGAACAATTCAACAATCGTTTCAAAGTATTTCGTGAACTAAAACTTGTAATTCGAAGACTTTTTGTATCTACCACACCCCTTTCAAAGAAATAAAAAGGTATTTATAATAGTAGATTTATGTCTTCTTCATTCCTTCATGGATTTGATTTGGGATTTGTAGCTCCTTTTTCTAGTTGAAGTGGGATTTGACTTTTGATGGTCGTTTGAATATGTCTAGCGCATCGTCCATGCCAACGCGCAGGGAGAAGGTCGCTTCGCGCATGTTGTAGCGCCGAAACAATGGCGCCTCACGCCTGGCCTTGTGCCAATCTTTCTGTCGCGTCCGCATGGCAATGCGCCAAGATGCTGCCGCCTCACGTCTGGCAGTGTGCCATCCTAGTGCTGCGTCACGCGGCTGGTCGCGTGGGTAGGCAGTGTACTACTTTTGTTCCTAGTTCTTGCTCCATTTATTCCATCTTCTTCACATGTGTTCCAAAAGCCTCAAATACATTCAAATCCATCATTTTTAGATCTGAAAGCATCTAATCATGTGCGTTAGCTATTTTCATAAATATATAATATAAACACATGAAAACACACATAATTTGTTCTCAAAACATAGTAAAGTACGGGCAAAATATGTCTATGAAGTGCATAAGTACGCCCTTCATCATTGATGAAGTTGTTTTTTTTTGGGTTTTGTTGTGAGTTCAAGGGGCATTGAGGTTGATGAATCCAAAATAGACGCTATTAGAAATTGGCCAACTCCTACATCCGTTAGTGATGTTCGTAGTTTTCATGGATTGGCTAGTTCCTATAGGCGGTTTGTTAAAGGTTTTAGCACCATAGATGCTCCCTTGACCAATATAATCTGAAAGGATGTGCCTTTTATTTGGGGTGAGGAGCAAGCAAGGTCCTTTGAAACCTTGAAACAAATGCTTAGCTCTGCACCATTGTTGCAATTGCTCAACTTTGATAAACCTTTTGAAATTGAATGTGATGCTAGTAAAGTGGGTATTGGTGCCGTTTTGATGCAAGATTTGAAACCCACTGCTTATTTTAGTGAGAATCTCAAAGGTGCGACCTTGAATTATTCCATCTATGACCTTGAGCTTTATGCTTTGGTTAGAGCTTTGGGTAATTGGCAACATTACTTGTGGCCTAAAGAGTTTATCATTAGAACTGATCATGAGTCCTTGAAACATCTTAAGACCCAAGGAAAGTTGAACAAGAGACATGCCAAATGGGTTGAATTCCTTGAAACTTTTCCTTATATAAAATCCAATACAAAAAGGGGAAGGATAATGTGGTGGCGGATGCCTTATCTAGGAAGCATGTCTTGGCTACTAGTTTTACTTCCAAATTGATGGGTTTTGAAAGCTTAAAGTCTTTATATCCCGAGGAACCCAAATTTGCTCAAATCTTCAAAGATTGTGAAGCATGGGAAAGGGACCATGGGCTTAAGGATAAACCCCCAATCTCTTTTGCTAGATTTGATGGTTACTTGTTCAAAAATAAGTGTCTATGTGTGTCCATAAGCTCTTGGAGGGAACTCCTTGTGAGAGAGGCATATGATGGAGGTTTGATGGGCCATTTTGGTATTGATAAAACCTTGGGGATTCTTGAAGAAAAATTTTATTGGCCTATGATGCATAGTGATGTTGCTAAACTTTGTGGTCAATGTGTTGAATGTTGTAGTGCTAAATCTAGACTACTTATACGTGGTGTGTATACAGCTCTTCCCATGCCTCAAAGGCCCTGGCTTGATATTTCTATGGACTTTGTGTTGGGTTTGCCGAGGACTAAAAGGGGTAGAGATAGCATTTTTGTGGTTGTTGATCGATTTTCAAAGATGGCTAATTTTATTGCATGCCATAAATATGATGATGCTTCTCATGTTGCATCCTTGTTTGTTGAACATGTGGTAAATTGCACAGCATTCCTAAAACCATAGTGAGTAATGGGGACCCAAAGTTCCTTAGACACTTTTCGAAGAAATTATGGGGTCGACTTGGTACTTGATTGTTATTTTCCACATCATTTCACCCCCAAACTGATGGCCAAACTGAGATTGTGAATAGAACTCTAGGTTCTATGCTTTTGGCCATGGTTAAAGGTAAACTTACATCTAGGGAAGTTCAATTGCCTCTAGTTGAATTTTTTTATAATCGTGTGATTCATAGTACTATTGGCATGTCTCCATTTGAAGTTGTTTATAGTTTTCATCCCTTACTCCCCTTGATCTAACCCCTTTGTCTCAAGATGTTGTGTTGAGATTAGATGGAAACAAAAGGGCCGAGGCCGTGAAAGTCTTGCATGAGAGGGTGTGACTCCAACTTGATAAGAAAAATCGAGAGATGGCAAAGAAAGACAACATGGGCCACAAAAGAGTTCTTTTTGAACCGAGTGATTCGGTTTGGGTCCATTTCCGCAAGAAAAGGTTTCCCAACAAAAGGAAGACCAAGCTCATGCCTAGAGGAGATGGTCCATTTGAAGTGCTTGAAAGGTTGAATGATAATGCTTACAAGGTGGATCTCCCTCCGGATTACCATGTGCACAACATATTCAATGTGTGTGATGTTTCCCCTATTGTGATGCGTGATGATGAACCCTCAAATTTGAGGGAAAATTCTTTTCAAGAAGGGGAGAATGATGCAATCCATATTCCTTCAATACCGTTCACAAGGAGCCAAGCAAGAGAGCTCCAAGATCTACAAGGCCTCTTCATGAAAAAGGAGGCACTTGAGTGCATATGAGAGACATCCAAAGGATTCCATGTTTGGATCGTAGCTTGGGCAGAAGAAGGAACACAAGATGGCCAAAGCAGTAAAGAAAGTGGCTAGAAATGAAATTGGCTAATCTTGATTTTCAAGGAAAAAGAAGACCATCCAAACAAGGTCCTTATGCATTAAGGGCATATTTGTAATAGTCTCTCTCCTTCCTTACTTAGTATAAGTAAGGGTTCTTTTAATTATCATAGTAGAATTTCATGACTTTGAACAAACCTTACTTTGAATGTAGTAGATTGCTAAGCTTTTGTCAAGCTTTAGATTGTTAATAGTGTAGAGAAGAGGGTTGCAACGGAATCATCTCCTTTGAGGTCTTCTTAAGAACTAGGTGTTTCTTGATTTTAGAATTAGAGGTCCTTGTGTCTTTTCATAAGGGTTGCTAATTCCAATCACTTTATGTTTAGTTAGTTATCTTTCTTTAATTTCTTGTATCATAAAGTATAGTCATTGCTTCTGCCCAGTTGCTAGTTCTTACTCCTAGTTTTAGAGATTAGGAAAAAATAAGGTGTCCTTCATAGTTTCTAATAACACCTCCCCCTCCATATATCTCATCCTTTCAACTACCATCCGAGTTGATTTTCACAAAACGGATAGATGGTTTGTTCCATCTAACTAGAATGGTCCTTTTGATGTTTATTTTTCTCCTCATTAGGTGAGTAACGTCCCCCCAATTAGGCCTCAATTTAGCCTTGATAAATTGGTTTCCCACTAGTTGAGCTACAGTAAAAGAGATTTGTCCTCCTGATGTTATGAGCCTCTCTCCCGTACTTCGCTCTCATCTTGACTTTCATATTTCCCATATTGCCATTGAAGGAAGGAATTTCAAGACATAGCTAGCTATTGGGTTGTTAGCTTTCCAAGTCCACCAATTCTTAAGCAGTAATCTCAAAGTGTTGTTGTTGAAAGGGATACTCATAGGACCACACAGCACTGTCCAGACCTCCTTTGCAAAGTTGTCAGCACACAAGAAATGAACAATGTCTTTCTCTTGTGGGATCCTACCACAACAATATTTTGAATCAGTTGCTATTTTCATTTTAATAAGTTGTGTACCTATAGGGATTCTTCCCCTTAGAGATATCCAAAGGATAATGTTCATTTTAAAAGAAACTTTGTTGCGCCAAATCATGTTATGTTGCCAATTCTTATTTCTTCTCTACCTCAACAGATGCCGAGCAGATGTAACTGTGAAGTTTCCCTTCTGTGTAGCTATCTAGATTGGTTTATATATCACTTATGTGTTGAGAATGATTTGCATACCATTAATATGGTTCATAATGTGTCTTGAAGCAACAAATCCTAGACACCCCAATACCATGCCCATTACTAAGAGTTTCAAAGAGTTTAAGATCTCTTGGCTTTATATCTTGTGGTAAGAAATTTCATAGTGCCCCCATTCCTGACCAATAATCAAACCACATTGATACCTCACCTCTACCAACCTTCCAAAAAATGTGTTGATCCATATCCTTTTTGACTTTGCATATGGCATTCCAGGAGTGAGATATCTCTGAGTACCATCTTTTTTTCACTAGGTGGATTCTTTGACAATATTTTGCCAAAATAAATTCACTCCAAAGAGAATCATTAGTCCTTAGGTTCAACCACAGTTTCATAGTAAAGGCAGCACAAATATCCTGAAGTCTTCTAAAAGCTATTCTCCGTTCATCATATGGGTAGCATAAATTCTCCCAAGATGCCCAATGATGCTTTGTTATTTAATTGGAGCCCCTCCCCCCCCCCCAAAATAAAAGGTAAGAATTATTTCAATATGATTAAGGGCCCCTATTAGAGGGTAAATTATAGCTAGGAGATGTACTGGTAGTGAAAGAAACACATGTTTGATCAATAGTCAACACTGTTATTCCACCTACTAACAAATATTTAGTATGCCTCATCCCCCATTTTTCCTCAATATCTTACTCATCATTTCTGAAAAGGGAGAAGTTGTCTTCTTTCCAACATAGAGTGGGCAACCCAGGTACTTTACAGGAAAGTGTTTGCGAGCCATTCCTGTAATCTCCTTTATTCTATTTATATCATGAATCTAGGTATTAGAGTATAAGGCACACTGGATTTCTGTTTGTTAACCATTTTCCCAGAAACTTTCTCATAAGTGTTCAAAATGTTCATCATCAAAGTCAAGGATTGATGTCGCCCAAATTACACCTCGCAATTGAGATATAAAGCGGTAAATGTCAAATATAGAACCCAACAAAGGTTGAGGTTGATCCCACAGAGAATATGAAAAGAACTCAAGTTAACGTGAATAGATGTTACTATCGAGTTGCTTATTTCCTAAGGGGGAAAGAAATAGAATAATAAAAAAAAGTAAAACTACTGAATGCTTAGATCCAATTCGGTTTGTATTCAATTAACGATTTGACTAGGATTGTGTTCCCAAAGAGTTCATAACCACAAGGCTTGTACACTAGTGATCTATTCCGGTGTTCAACATGCAATATTGGTAAGTTAGGTTCACCTAAATGGTCTGTTCCCTATCTAGATAATTATCACCACACAACTTGGTTCGCATATGGGTGTACTTTTAATTGACCCTTACCCTTAATATTGGATTAGCTATCCCTGACAAGTTCAAGCTATTAGATGAGGGTTGATAGTCTCAAATCTCCATTGTTAATCCCTTTTCCCATTCACTACCTCCTTGGTCCAGTAAGTAAGAATAAGGAAAGACCTAACGTTTGCAACCGTCACGAATCAATCGAAACGAAGGGAAAAACAATACATGCATTAAACCCCATTCAAGAATCACTAAGTGTTTCACCTATGTGCATTGATTCATCTTGGTTCCCACAATCCTAGTTATGAGTTTAGCTACTCATGGTTGTATGATCACAATCACAAAATATTTAATAAATCATAATTACAACTTACAAATTATCGTAGAAGAAAAACCAAGTAAATTGAATAAAACTCCAAAGTTGATGAATAAATTCCAATGTTGCTTTTGATCCTCAAATTCAAGAACAAAATTGTAAACCTTGATTTTTGATCCAATAATAATCATACAACACCAAAATCCTATGTGAAAATAGTAATAATCAACTTTCCTACGAAAATAAACCTAAACAGTGTATTTATAGTTCCAAGAAACCTTTTCCTAACTAAAATTGGAAACCAGGTCGTCAGTGACCACGAGCTTGGTGATGATTCGTTGGAACCTCTGAAGAGTCGTGCCTTGCTAAAAATAGTCGTCCTCAGCATCGTACGTAGTTGTGGCAATGGGTCACCTAACAACTCGTTGTTCCTGGGCACGAGTCATTAGGCCCCATGTGGTCTAACTCTTTCAAAATTCCAATGCACCTTACGGTTGGTTCCAGTATTCTGCCAATGAGTCGTTTAGTCAATTAACAACTCGTTATGTCTTTCGTCAACTCCACTGGTTACTTTGTTAATACTTTCTCTCCCAGTCTTTAAGAAAGACTTCACGACTCATTACCAGATGTAACGAGTCGTTCCCTCAACTCGTCAGGTACACTGTCTCTACTTCTTCAACACTCAATAGTTGCCCACGCCTTCAGCAACGAGTCGTGCTTCTTTCCAATGACTCATGAAGTGCCTGGCAATAACCCTTTCATTTGTTTTTAGCATAAATTTGTCCAGCTCACTTCCGAACCTGTTTTCCTGCAACATTAAACACAAAACACATCATACCTATATAAACATACCCGGAATGTGCATAAGCTTTTGGTTTTAAGCGTCGAAAGTGCCGTAAAATCACGGAACTTCAACACCCTCAACTTAGAACTTTTGCATGTCCTCAGGCAAAAACAAAACAAAATAAACTAAACTACTTCGACACTTCAATCGAATGAACTCTAGGAAACTTACGACAGTCACATTTATACATAAAATCAAATTTTCTAACCCCTCCCTCATCGTATCAACTCAAATCACAATGCATATGCAAAATTTCCAACTATAACACAGAGGAATCAAAACATGGCAAAACACTGTCACTTGCAACCACACACATAAATCTATAACATTGAACTAGACAATTTGCAGACGATTTTGTTGACCAAATGCCCTCACCTCAAAGAAGTCCCATACTCACACATGTGTATATGATTATGTCGATAAATTTCTCTTGGGACTATGTTAGATTCACTCTCTCTCACAAAGAAATTTGAATTGTGTGCATGCAATACCATAGGCTTGCCTTTACTTTCAATACCTCGATTTTTAGACAAGTAACCAGGATCACTATAGGATTTTTTAGGCTTGTAATGTAGGCTCGGGTTCAGGTATGGTACATATGGAATTAGTAGCTTAACCCTCCTTGGCACTACACACATCTTGATTCCACTTTTCACCTTTTTCCATATTTTCTCCCCTTTTTCCTTCACTTGCTTCTTCTTTTATTTGCATTTGCGAATACGGATGAGGTTTCTCTCTATTCAAGCATTCATTGGTGTTATCTTTTTTCTTTTCTTTTCTTGCTTTTTGACAACAATTTCTATTTCTTGCTTTTCTTTTCATTATGCATATCGCACCCACTCTTTCCTTTTTTCCATTACCCAAATTTAGTTCAACCCGACTCTTCTTAATCACCCCTATAATAGCCACCCTCAACTTAGGCGATTTGCCTGAGTTGAGGTTCACAATGTCCAAGGAGGGACCAGGGCCAAAACAGGTTGATTCTTAATAAAAGTAGGAAGGTGAATTGGTGTAAACAAAAAGAAAGGTCGATTTAAGATCAAACATTTGGATCAAGGGATTTTTGTTCTCTTATGGTAGGACTTTTAAGGCTAAAGTGGACTCATAAAACAAAAACGACCTATGATCCTTTCCTAGTTTTCTATTCTCCATCTCAGTACAACTGACCAGGCAAGTTCTAGATTGACACACATAACCGAATTTAGCTATTAAACCTCACTCACACATAGCACCGGCCAACATCATCACTTCTACTAACTGCTAGTTTAGGTACAACTATATAATGGTAAACATGTTCACAGTTTCAATGCCATGCAAAGATTCACAAAGGTCATACTCATCTATTTTAACATACATATAAAAATTTTGGAGTGGTATCAAATTATCAATCAACAAAAATCAACAATTTAAGCTCTTGACTGCCTTCAGTTCACCTAACTTTCTTGCGACTAACCCAAAAAAATACAAAAACATAAAACCCTAAACATGCCGGTTCTACTAGATATGGAACACCTGAGGGAAAAGATATCTGGCAAGAAAAACCCTCGAGTTACATTCAGCAAAAGCATGCACAGGTATCCCTCCCCACCCCCATCAAGAAAAGCACGTGTCTTCCTCGACGCATATATATATCTGACAAAATTAGGGAAATAGGGAACATACCTGTGCGACCTAGGTGCCAGCTACCGGGTCGGTGGAGGGTGTAGATACGCCTCCAATGTTTTCTCCAACATTACCGGCTTGACCCGGTGCATTTTCATATCCAACAGAGCTCGTGCCTTCTCTACGAGTTCTCGCTGCCTCAATCTCGGCTCTTTATCGAGCCTCCTCTCTCGATACATGCAGCGCTCTCTCCAACTCACTCCACTCTCATTTTTGATGATGGAGCAGAGAAGCATCATCTTCGAAACTTGCCTCGTCATGAGGCCTCTTTCCCTTATCATGTGCCACCGGCTCCTCTGTGATAAAATCAAAAATTGGTGGTTACTCTTCTTCAAACTCATCATCTATCACAGGAAGTACCATTGGAGGTACTGCAGCTACATGTCGCGCGGCCAAGTCCCACACCTCGGCTCTGAGTGCTCCTAACTCTGAGTACCATTTTGACAACTCAGAAGCCTATAACTGTGCAAGGCGCTCATCCATTCTCTTCTCAAAAGTGTCCAATCGGCCATGCATAGAACTGGACAATGCCTCCAACTCTTTCGACACCCACGACTTTACCTGCTCTATCAAAACTTTAACCTATAAAGTCGTGCGTGCCTGCTGCTTTTTGGCCTTAGCTAGCCTCCTAGCCATATCAACCAAAAGATCCTGCGAAATTGTAACTAGGTCGGCTGTAGTGGCTTATGGAGGAGCAACTGGTGGTCTAGGAGCTGTTGTTGTAGATGATGAATCGGGAACATTAGCAGGTGTGGAGGTGTTCGCTGCATCTGTAGCCTCAGGCTGGATACTTGTCTCTCTTCCCTCAATAGGGTCAGCTGCCAACTCGGTGAAATGTATGGCATCGGTCTGCATACCACTGCCAAATGCCTCTGCTAATATGGTAGCTCCAGCAGATGCAACTGCCTGAGTCCTTGCTCTCGATACCGGGTTTGTGTCATCTTGAATCAACCCGATATCTGTTATCTTATGGACCACTATTCTTTGGTGAACTGATGGAAACTCCGGTACCTTTGACTCCTGACAGAGTCTATCAATTAGATAGGGAAAGGGGATTGTAGTACTGTCATTGATTGCTCGCTCTCTAATCTCCTCAGTAATGTATCGCAGAAAATTGATGGCATATCCCTCCATTATACTTGCTACCAATGTTGCTCTGTCAGGTGAGATGATGTTATCATTATTGGTTGGTACCAGCCTGTGCCGCACCAGTGACCACCAAAATTTTGCCTGAAAGTTGAGTGTGGCCTTCTTTATTTGAGACTCTATGCCGTGCAGCCATTCAACCAACGGACCTCTTGTGGAAATGATCTGAGACATCCAAGTATATTTTCTGATGTGCTCCTAGCTATTCATTATTTTGGTCTTGACTTTCTTCAACTCATATAGCCTGTGGTTGAACTCGGTTGTGTTCATCAAAGCATGATAATCTGGCCCATACAACATCCTGGAAATTGTCCTCTCAGATATATCTACCAGAGTCTATCACACCAACACCTGATTTAAGGCGGGCCTCTTTTTCTAGTCCTGGCCCCCTAATGCCAAACGCTGCAATGTGGCCGCATAGGCTGCATAGAACTCTCTGACTAAGCACAGGCTGTAGCTACCTGATGGCTCGGTCAACCACCCAAACTTGTACTTATCAAACATTGTTTGTAGTTTTGGAAGGTCTTTCATCCCTATAGTGATCAGCTTGGCTCCTCGTATATGCTCCTTTTAGGATTTCCTTTCTCATTTGGAGCAATATATCTGTTTTATATAGCCCTCATACCATGAACACACCATCTCCACATGATCCTTGGTTGATCGTTTGATGTGTTTGAGGTCTCAGTCAGTTCATCATCAGAGTCCCCTTGTTGAGCATGTGACTCTTTAGCTATCTCAGTGTTTCGCCAGTTGTGGGGGGCCTTAGGAGCAAGTGCATCTGCAACCCTGGTATTATCATCAGTGCGGCTGGGCGAATCCCTCGCCAGTGGAGTGGGAGCATCAACTAGGGCTGTCGGATTTGAAGTTTGTTGACCCCTAACCCTGGTTGACCTCCTCACTAACTGCTCCTCTGATACGTCATATTCCTCCTCAGAGCCACTTGACTCTTCGGAGGAGGATGGCTCATCCCGAAGCCTGCGGTATGATGGTTGACAGTGGTCAGGTGTTTGTTTCTTTTCCTGACCTTTCTGTGGTGTACCTCTTAGATCCATTGTTCCTGTAGAAACATTGTTAGTATATGAGATGAGATGAAACAAAATCATTTTTTTAGTTGCTGTCCAATGGACCTGACGAGTGACTAAACAAGTCATTGCCACTGGCAATGACTCGTGAGGTTGCTCGTTGTCACAAACTAGAATTCCTTCATGTTGGGCCAGTGTACTTGATGACTGGTCCCAATGAGTCATTACCAAAGGCAACGAGTCTTTAGGTACACTGCCTTAGTGATTTAATTTTTCCACACAGGAAGAGCTACACAATGAGTCATTTGATGATCCAACGACTCATGATGTAGCTCGTGCTCAAGAGTTTCAGTTCTCCCATTCATTCATCTTCATCTACAGATTACCGTTTTAATTCCACAAACACAAAATCATCACATTCTCAAACCAACCCCAGTGTAGTCAATCACAATTTCTTTGTTTAAACCTTCCTAGGGTTCATTATCATCATGAGGCAATGATTGAAACAAGTACACATTACTTGAAATATCATCGATTTCATTCAAAACATGGGTCCGCAAAATTCTTATTTAAATGCAAAAGTATTCACAATTTAATGGGAAAGATTACTCACAAGATGCTTGATCAAAGATGGAAGTGCAATCATGTGTGCTTGCGGATGTTGGGAGTGCAAGGTCAAAGATTTTTCGATGGGTTTGAGAGAAGAAAAAGAAGAGGGAAGTTTGAAGTTGTTGGGTTTAAGTTTAGTGGTGAGAATTTGGAAAAGTAAATTAATTGAGTTCATATTATTAAATTTAAATCATACCCTAATTCCAGCCTGGGTCGGGTCAAATGTCAGTTAATTGAAATACCTAACGACTGACTAAACGAGTCGTGATGTGGTGAAACAACTCATTTTGACCCTTCATTCTTTGACTTGAGTTCAAAAAATTACCTGGGACCTAATGAGTCAAGCAATGACTCGTGGTGTTACCCAACAACTCGTGGCCTGAGTTGTGGTCCTTGGACTAATATAGCTTCAAGTCGGATCACTTAACGAATCATTTGGTCTCCCAATAATTCATTGTGTGAGCCACTATCACCCTTTTCCTTTTGATTCTAACTTCTATCCAGTGTACATGACAGGGGAACTCACGATTCGTTTCTCAGAGAAACAAATCGTTAAGTCACCAGTTGCTCCCCTGTTTTTCTGCATTTCTCTTCACGATTTGACTGAATGAGTCGTTAGGTCAGACAACGACTCATTATATGACATTTTGCACTAGAACTGAAGTTCCAAATTTTGATTCCAACTTCAAATTTTCCATCTTAATCACATGCACCCATCAACAAACGTAAACATTATATATTTCTTACATTTACAACTTGGGTTGCCTCCCAAGAAGCGCTTGATTTAACGTCGCGGCACGACATAGGTGTTTTGGCTACTCAGAATTCACCAAAACACCTCCATGGGTTGCCTCCCATGCAACGCCTGATTTAACGTCGCGGCACGACGCAAGTCTCTTGACTACTAAGAATTCATCAAGTAATTCATCTCCTTCCTCCAGTGTTGAGACAATTCCTTTGGCTGTTTCATGGTCCGACAAATGTTGAAGGTGACCTATTCTTTATTTAACCTGAATTTTAACTGGCCTGCCTACACATCTACTAGGGCCCTACCGGTTGCAAGGAATGGTCGCCCCAAAATGATGGGGACCGCAGAATCGACTTTGAAGTCCAGAATAACAAAGTCTACTGGGAATATAAATTTGTCCACCTTGACAAGCACAGCAAATAAAATTCCCAGCGGCTTTTTAATAGTTCTATTAGCCATCAGTAGCCTCATAGTAGTCGGTGTGGGGGTTCCCAAGCCTAACTTTTTGAATACTGCTAGTGGCATCAAATTTATGCTAGCTCCCAAGTCATAAAGTGACCTTGCAAACTCAACATCCCCAATGGTGCAAGGTATAGTAAATGCACCTGGGTCTTCCTTCTTCTGAACTAGGACCCGTGTAGTTATGGCACCGCAATGGTGCAAATTATCGGCAGGTTTTAAACTTACAGTCCTTTTCCTGGTGATGAGGTCCTTCATGAATTTGACATATTCGGGCATCTGCTCAAGTGCCTCAACTAATGGGATGTTCACCGACAACTGCTTAAGCATAGAAATAAATTTTTGATACTTCCCATCTTCGGCTTTCTTCTTCAAACGTTGTGGATAAGGAGGAGGAGGTCTAGGAATAAATGTAAATTTTTGTTGTGGATCCTTCTCCTTCTCATGTGTAGCTCCTTTCTCCTTTGCATTACTTGGAGCAGTTTTCACATCTGAACCTCCAACCAAAATTGGGTCTTTGAAATTCGCTACACTATCATCATTCATCAAGACGGGCTTTTCTAACTCCTTAATTACAACCGGCCTCGGAGGATCAACTGTGGCTTTCCCGCTCCTAGTAGTAACCTCCATGCAATGACTGTCATTTTTTGGATTTTGCACTGTGTTGCTGGGAAGTGTGTCTTTCTGCCTCTGATTCATTGCAATAGACATCTGACTCATTTGCTGCTCAATCTGCCTGATCGCCACGGCATGTGACTCCACCTTTTGATTTAGACCAGAAATATCAGAGCGGGGCTCCTTAAAGTGGCTATCTGTTGTCTCCATCTGCTTGAGTAATTTGGATAGCATGTCCTCAACCCTTGAACCACTAGACTCTGGCTCACAGTTTCTTAGGGGAACATACAGACTGCTTCTATCATTTTTGAACTTCTCGCGCTTCCAGTCTCTATTATCTTGGTATTGGCCCCTATTGTAATTATTATCCTTGTAAAAGTTTCGACCTTGGTTCCCTTGACCTTGTAACACCCCGAAACTTTTCTAGACCAAAATTAGACATTGCATGAAAAACCATAGAAAAAAAACAGAGAAAAATTTCTTCTCAGACGACCCAGACAACGGACCATTGGTGGAACCCACGAGCCGTTGTAAGGAGTCGTGGTTTGCTCAGCAAAATTTCCTCCCAGAAATAATGTGTCGAGCAATGGGTCATTGGTAGTTACAATGACCAGTTGTAGGCAACCATTGTTATATCTTCCAGTAAGGGGGTTGTGTTTGTGCTGGGAGCAATGAGTGGAATAACGACTCATTTTTATCTCCAACGGGCCATCCTTTCCACCCTTCATTAGGACCCAGGCCCCCAACAGTGTTCACAATGAGTGGGTGCAATGACCTGTTGTACCTAATAACGAGTCATTGTATCTCTCATTGTCTTAAGGGCCCGAGTTTCCCTCTTTGTAACCACAACAGGAACCAACAGCTTGTTAGTGCTTCTAACGGACTGTTGGATCCTATCGTTGGTTCAGTCCAGTAGGTCCGGCTTCAAAAACCAGAACTAACAACAGCTTTTAATGGGTTGTTGTTTGAACCAACGACCCGTCCTGAGATCCGTTGTTTAGGGTCGAGCAGTTTTCAGTTCTTTTTGCCAGGGGTATTTTAGTATTTTCCCAGCTTTCTAAATTTGAAACCATGTCATTTTGGGTTCGTATAGGAGGGAATTAAAGGGCTAGAATGACCCTTTCCATTCATTTTTCTCAACTCCCTCAATAATGTAGCGTAAAACTTCTCTACAAGCATAGAGCAGCAGTTAGGGTTGATTTTCTTCTCAGTTTTCTCAGGGATTTTCACCAGGGTTTTCTTCTTCAGGTATGTTTGAATTCAGTAAGGAGATTATTCTCCCCTTACATCCCCCAAAGCTCTCCCCGTTCACTTTCAGTCATAGCCCTGAGATTGTGAATTTGAAATTATTGCTATTGTTCTTGGATTATTTCATGTGGAATCCCATCCTATGCTAATTGTAGTTATTTTCCACCAGCTTGTAATCAAAATAATGCTTGTTCCATCAATTTAAATATTTAGCCCTAACTTTAGAAAAGTCAAAAATTAGAATCTTGCTTAAGTTTTGAATTGTTGAAAATTGCTTACATCTCTCAGAGTTAGGGGCTTCTATAATGATTGTATGTGTTAAAAACTCAATACATGTATGTTATTCAGATTCAGTCAGAAAGTCTATATACTTTGTATTTTTTAGAATTGACAGTTCAGTTTCAGTCAAAGGACTAGTATATTCAGTGTTAGTCAGAAAGGTCAGCTGATCAGTTTGACTCCAGTCTGTTCCCGAGGTGTCAGTGGTGCCTCCCAGTTAATAGAATCAGATTTAGAATTTATTTTATTTGGTCCATTAGGTGGTCATGACATTCCAGTGATATAGCTTTGGCTAGTCCTAGGACCCCAGTTCAGTTATCAGTTTGTTCTTTAGACGGTTACGACGCTTCATAATAAGCAACTCTGACAAGTCTTAGAACTCAGTTTCCAAATCTGGTCCTATAAGAGGCTCAGTAACTCTCTAACAATATCCCTGGGTCAGTATACTCTTGGGCCCCAGTATCAAGCTATCCGCTTGTCAGTAGTAGCAGTAATAGAATTTTCCAGTGGGACTAGGACTTAGCACCGAAAGGGTCAGGGTTCCACCGCACCCAGGTTCCAGAACTACGTTGTCGCCATAGGTTTTATTTACTTGGCCTAATGGCCCCCTCTGACAGTGATTCTCACAGTCCATGCCTTTATACCCTGGCAAGGTATATTGGGTCCTATCGATGGAGTGTATACATTGGACTCCACGTCTAACTCACATGGTTATATATCAGTTATAGCCTCTCCCACTAGACAGTTCAGTTTAATATCCTATTTCTCAGTCCATATTAGTTTAGTGCAATATCTCAGACTTAGGACATGTTTATGACCATCAGCCAGGGTCACTTTTGACCATATCAGTTTACACCGGTTGTATCAGTTTTTAGTATTTCAGTTGGTCATTTCATGTCGTATCAGTTCAGTTATTAGTTCTATCATATTATTCATGTTTCTCTTACTTACTCAGTACATTCAAAGTACTGACGCATACTTTTATGTTGTATCATTTCATGATATAGCCGCAGGTTCTCAAACCCATCATCTTTAGTCGATTACGTTCAGGTCTCTCTATCAGCAGCGGTAGTATGAGTCCTCATATTCCGAGGGCACATTTTATCCATTTCAGTTTCTTTATTATTTTCAGCTAGACTTAGAGTTAGCTGGGGGCTTGTCCCAGCAACTCCTCAGTTAGATGGCTTTCAGACCAGACTTGATTTCAGTCTTTCAGATATTTAAAAATATCTATGTTCAATATTTAAATTTTTATTAATCGTTTTATGTATTATTTCAAATTTTCATTGTGCATGTTTACTCAGAATACCAGTGTATGATAGGGTTGACTTGGGGTCACTCGTGACTTTAAGTATCGTGTTACGTCTAGGGTGTAGGCTCGGGGTGTGACAAACTTGGTAATAGAGCGCTAGGTTTAGAGTATCGTCGGAAAGTCTGAAAGCCGCATCGAGTAGAATTCCTTTTCAAAAGTGTAAAGCACGCCACACTTATGAAGAGGAGGATACGAGTTGTTATTAGGAAAAATTCCCTTTGCTCATATTCTTTATTGTGGGTCAAAGTTCAATTCCAGAAATGTCCTTCTAATTTGTGCTCTACTTTATTTCAGTGAACCATGCCTCCCAGACACGGTAATGGAAGAAGGGCCGGTAATGCCAATAGACCTACCCCACCAGCCCTGACAGCTCCTTAAGATTATTCGATTTCTACCGCAGAATTTAGAGCGGTCATTCAGCCATTGGCCTAGACCGTGACCAACTAGGTGAATTAGCAGGTTGTGCCGGTAAAACACGAACGGGTCTGCAGCAGCAGAAAGGGTGTGAGACTTCACCCGTATGAACCCTCCATCGTTCTAGGGATCTAAAGTGGGGGAGGACCCCCAAGAGTTTGTAGATGAGGTCAGGAAGGTTACCCGCATTATGGGTGTCAGCTCCTCCGAGAGTGCTGACCTGGCTGCCTATCAACTTAAAGGGGTAGCCCAGGTTTGGTATGAGCAGTGGAAGGAGGGGCGGCCAGCGGGAGCAGGACCGGTGGAGTGGGAGGAATTCCACATGGCTTTCTTGGATAGGTTTTTCCCCACGAGAGCTGAGAAAGGCAAAGATGGCAGAGTTTGTGAACCTATGACAGGGCAACAAGACAGTGGAGGAGTATGCTCTGGAGTTTACTAGGTTATCAAAGTATGCTCAAGAGATGGTAGCCGAGCCAAGGGCTCGCATGCTAAAGTTTGTCAATGGAGTATCTAATCTGTTCCTCAAGGAGTGCAGGACCGCGATGCTGATCAAGGACATGGACCTTTCTAGCCTGATTGTTTATGCCCAGCAAATTGAGGCTGAAAAACTGAATGATATGGAGAGAAAGAACAAGAAGGAAAGAACTCGCCATTTAGATTTTGGCCATTCGAGATCTAGCAATGGTAGCCGCCCACAGCAGCAACAGCAACAGCAGAAGGCCCCAACACCTAGTGCAGCCAGCGCCCCAACCTTTCAGTCCCGCTAGGATCGGAGGGGCGGGTCATTTGGCACTCACTCTCAGGACCACAGTACAGGGAACAGGTATCCAGTTTGCCCCAAGTGCGGTAAGAATCATCCTGGAGAGTGTCTACAGGGCAGAGAGGGTTGTTTCGATTGTGGATAGCTTGGGCATTGAATTAAAGAATATCCGTCAGCAGGATGAGGAAGATCATAACCTAATACCTCAGCAGCTCTAGCAGGCGAAACATCTCAGCAGGACAACTTATTAGATGGCGGTTAATGATCTTGGGCAGATTTATATGCCCAAGTGATACTCAAACGTATCATTTTTACCTTGTTTGTTGTGCAATGTGTATATATAATATCATGTAATAAGTAATAAAATGCGAATTTATACTAACCAACATGATTAGCATTTGTTTTGCAGGTACATGTGACTTTTAGGAGCTAAAATGCATGTTGGAACTATGTCGGAGTTGGACTTGGATGCGAGCGTGGAAAAGACCCTGGAATGCATATTTTATAGGGGCTCTGCGATGGAGCCGTGCCACGCTACCATCGCGGTAGCACACTGCCTGGACATGAATTAAAATGGCAAATTCCAGTGTGCCTTCGCGTCAGCTCCGTGGCACGGAGAGAGGCCTCCGCGATGGCCTCCGTGCCACGTTGAGGTTAATTTACCGGACCCTGGAAATTCCAGTGAAGGTCCGCGTCCACGCCGTGTCACGGAGGCAGTGCTCCGCGTTGGCCTCCGTGACACGTTGCTTGTTATTCCGGGAAAAATTTCCCACTAGTATAAATAGCACACTTAGGTTTATTTTAAGTAGTTTTTAGTTTTTAGACTGAGTTCAGAAGTGGAGAGCAGGAACGTGGGTTAGTAGCAGTTGAAGATTGAAAAAGCTAAGGGATTTCTTCTCTTCTTTTCTTCTTTCTATCAATTGTACGTATGATTTACACTCATTTTAGGATGATCAATCCAAGAATGAGTGGCTAATTCTCTTCCTTGCTGAGGTTTTGAACATGTGTAATGAATTCTGATTATAAATGATAGGGTTTTATTCTTCTTCTTTAATGTTGTTCTATAAATTCTTGTTTTTACTGCATTAGTGAATGGCCAACATTAATGTATATCTAAAAAGTCCAATTTCACTCGAGAGAGCAAGAAATTGGAAAGTTGTGAATTCATAGGGTATTGTTCTTAACTTGATTTGGGAAAATTGGGTTTTGATGTGCTTTCCTGATAGAAATATACTTGAAAGTCGTATTAGTCAATTTAGGAACCGGAATTGTAGTGCTAGGTCATAAATTGTATTTGATCATAGAAATGTAGACGAATGGTTTATGATTCTTAAGTGAAATTAAATACGAGAGTTTTAATTTCTAGGCGAATGTTCTTGTCTAGCAACATGAAGAAGAGATTAACCAAATTATCATGATTATCAAGTTCATTACTTGTTCTTAACCTTGGCATGTTCATATCCATTGTCTAAATTTACAAGTAAATAGTTGTTATTAGTTGTAGTATATATAGTTTAGAAACAAAAACTCAATTAACTATTGGTTACATTGTTGTTAGCATAATTAGAAGTTAAATAGGAATATAGTAAATTAGGCAATTTTACATATCTTGAGCCTCCTTGGATCGATACTTGGCTACTTAGCCACTTTATTACTTGTTTGACCACGTGCACTTGCGTGTCGGTTTTTAATATAAATTACCACGAGCAGAGCAAGCCGAGCAAGATTTTGGCGCCGTTGCCGTGGAGGCTAGGCGATTTGTAAAATTGTGTTTAGTGTAAATTTATTGTATTTGTATTTTTATTTTCTTAAGTGTTAACAACTTGGTCTTAGCCTGTATTTTGCAGATTTTGTTTCTGTGAACACTGGCAAGGAACAAAGAGCTGGTGGAATCTTACTTAGAGCCTGAACATGAATTTCATAGTCAACGTAGAGAAGCTCTTCGAAAGAAGCTGCAGTTGCTTAAACAGTCTATGATGGAGCAACCAAATCCACCAGTTGTGAGGGCAGTTTTAGTGCCCGATGAAGCAGCAGCAAGGCCGGTTCGCGAGGTGGCAATCCCACACGCTAACAATGTACATTCTAGCATCCGCAAACCAGAGCCTGGAGGGAGGTTTGAATTAAAGCAGAATATGGTGCAACTTTTGTACACAAGCGGGCAATTTACCGGTCTCCCTCACGAAGATCCACAAAAACATCTCCAGAACTTTTTGGAGATAAGTGACACTTATATACCCGCTGGAGTGTCACTTGATTATGTTCGGCTCACCTTATTTCCATTTTCCTTACTTGGTGAAGCCAAGAGGTGGTTAAAAGCTGAACCACCAAACTCTATATCAACGTGGGATGATCTTGCATGGAAGTTTCTTATCAGATTTTTCCCTTCTGGTAAAACAACCAGACTTAGGAGTCAAATCCTAAGTTTTAAACAGAGGGAGGGAGAAAATCTTTATCAAGCCTGGGAAAGATTCAAATCCATGTTGTGGGACTGTCCTCACCATCATCAGTCCAATGAGGTGTTGGTACACACATTTATTGAGGGTTTGGAACCCCACACTAAAATTCTGTTAGATTCAGCAGCTGGAGGGCAAGCGCTGGAGAAGACCTATGCGGAGCTGTACACTTTGCTCAACCGAATTTCACAAGGCAATCCAGAATGGAATGCAGATTCTTCAAAGGGTGGAGCAAGGAAAGCAGCGGGAGTGCTTGAAGTGGATGGATTCACAGCTATCGCTGCACAGATAGCTGCTTTGCAAAATCAGTTAAACACTCACTTCAGCAATATAAATTTGAACCAGCCTTCAACTTCAGTCAATGCAGTTCAACAAATGTGGTGTGAAGTGTGTGGTAGTAGTGAGCATTCAGCTGAATGCTGTGGTGCAAATCCTGATTCTGTTAACTTTGTGGGCAATGCACAGAGAAATCAACAGCAGTTTGGTGGTGGCTACAACTCAAATTGGAGGAACCATCCGAATTTTTTGTGGGGTAGCAACAATCAACAAGGCCAAAGTTCAGGGCAGGGTATGCACAGAAACCAAGGAGGGCAACAAAATTATCAAGCTCAATTCAGAAATCATAATGCCCCTCCTCTACCACCATCACCGACTATTGAGGAGATGTTCAAAACCATGATCGCTAATCAGGCACAATTGCAGGCTGACTATGTCAAATTGGCAGCCGAAGTGAAGAATAATCAGTTGGCGACCAAGGCTCTTGAATATCAGTTTGGGCAGTTTGCTAGTGCCCAAAATACTAGACCCAGAGGAGGACTACCTAGCGACACGGATCCTAATCCGAAGCAGGTTAATGCAGTGACCAAGAGGAGTGGTTTACAGTTGAAGGAGGTGGAACCGGAAAGACCGCCTCAAAACTCAGGAGCAACAGATGTTGAGGGAGAGCAAATTTCAGATAAGGGGAAGACTAAAGAAGCTGAACCAGAAAGGCCTCCACCCCCGTTCCCTCAACGACTTAAGAAACACAAAGAGGAGGCGTGTTTCCAAAAATTCATGGAGGTACTTAAACAGGTACATGTTAACTTACCTCTTGTTGATGTCTTGCAGGGAGTGCCAAAATATGTGAAGTATATTAAAGACATCGTGGCTAACAAAAGTCGTTTGACTGAGTATGCCACGGTAGCTTTAACGGAGGAATGCACTTCCCGTATTCAGAATAGGTTGCCCACAAAACTGAAAGACCCTGGAAGTTTCACTATCCAGCTTACTATTGGGCAAAGTATCCGAGCGCGTGGGTTATGCGACTTGGGGGCAAGCATAAATTTGATGCCATCTTCGGTATTCAGAAAGTTAGGTCTAGGGAGTCCTAGACCTACAACGGTAATCTTGCAGCTAGCAGACAGGTCTTTAGCTAAGCCGGGTGGCATTGTTGAGGATGTGTTAGTGCAAGTAGGCTCCCTCATTTTTCCGGTCGATTTTATTGTTCTGGACTTTGAACCAGATGCTGAAGTCCCATTTATTTTGGGACGACCCTTTTTGGCAACCGGAAAAGCATTAATCGATGTAGCTGCGGGTCAACTCACAATGCGAGCACATGACAAGGTCGAAGTGTCCGACGTGTACAAGGTACCTAAGCTCCCGACTGTTTATAAGGATCTCTCGGTGATCAACGTGATTGATCATGGGAATGCTAATGGAATGAGTGATTCCCGAGAGTTACTAGGTAGGCCACCGGATAAGGTTGAGAACTACTGGGGAGATGACCATGATCGGGACAAATCATCCATCTCCCTAGTAGACAAATGAGCATAAAGGACGTCGAGCCGCGACGGTAAACCAGGCGCTGCACGGGAGGCAACCCGTGAGAAAAATATTTTAATTTTTTTTTTCTTTCTTCTTTTGCACAGTGTAGTTAATTTTTATCTTTATTGTTGTTTTTATTTTCAATTTCCAAATTTTATTTTTCTTTTCCTTTTCTTGATTAGGTTTAGATTTGCATTTTAGTTAGTATTTTTTTATTTTAGTTAGGGAAATCTATTAATTTAACCAATTTTTGTTTAGTGAGGTGATTTTCAGGTATAACGGAGGAAATATACATGGAATCGAGAAAATGAGGCGAGGTATGAAAAATTAAATTTATGGGAGAAACAGTGCACTGGCGCGTTGGCACCGTGTCACGGAGGCAATGCTCCGCGTTGGACTCCGTGACACGTTGGAGGCAAAATTCAAATTTTTCAAAAATCCAGTAAGCCAACGCATTGGCTCCGTGTCACGGAGGAGGGGCTCTGCGTTACCCTCCATGACACGTTGCCCCTTATTCAGTGCCGGGTCACACCGGGTTTCCGGGTGACCCGCGTATTTTTTTTAAATATAACCCCGATTTTCGCCCAATTTTCCCCATTTCCCTCTTCCCTCCACGACCAAACACCCATTTCCCCCTCCCCAAGCAACGTGCCACGTTAATAGGCAAGGAAAAACGAAAAGTTTCTTCGGTTCTTCAATTCTAAGGTATGTTTTCATTGTCTATCTCAAATTTTTGGCGATTTTTGTCAAATTTGGGCATGTAAGGTGAGATATATCACCCTAGGTAGAAATTAAACATGATGTTGAATTATTTGGTGATTGATTATGTTCGGATTGTTGTAGTTAGTGTTTGAACTTGTCGATTATGTGAATAATTCAAATTTGATTGTCGAATTGTATTCTAGGGCTTGGGTTGTTGAATTTGCCTTGGGCACTTGATAATTGGATGAAATTGATGCCGGGGTGTGTTTATTATTTGAGATAAGTCGTGGTAAATATTGTGTAAATGTTAAAAGACGACTAATTCTCGAATTTTTGTGGGAAAATTCATAAAATGTGTGAATTGGTTAGATTGTTTAGATTAGCTTGTATATGAAATGTTTTGATTGTTGTTTTTATTTTGTTGTTGTTTTGTTGCGAAGTGCGATGGTTGAATTGTTAGCGATAGTAGGATTGGGATTAGCTGTATGAAGTCTGAGTAGTACACTAACCGTTATGCTGTCGAAATTTTGTCGTGAACGCACTAAGCATGAGTAAATAGTGTTGTCTGTAGTGTAAATAGAGCTATCCTTGCTGTAATTTTGTAAATATTGTTAAGGACTAAGTGTGGGGTAAATTTTGTGTAACCCGACCTTAGCCGAAGCTAACAAGTTTTTAGCTTAACGTTGTGCTTGTTTGTGTAAATTGACAGGTTCAATGGCTAGCAGACAAGATGAAGGCAAGGGTGCTTCTACCTCAGGCACAGGTAGGAAACGGATGAGATTGGGCACCGCAATCCCAGCTGCACCCGCTGTTCCGCGCGGCCAACACCGCCGATACGGAACAAGATGGGTCACCGATGAATGGAAGAAATGGTATAATAAGCATAAAGAAAACAAGTACTTCCCCGAGGAACATATTGCAAGGGAACCACTCGTACAGGAGTTCCCTCGCATCGTACAGAGAATTGAGGCAGTTGGGCTCAGCTTTATTTTTCAGGAGCCCAAGGAGTGCAACCTCCACTTGGTCCGGGAATTTTATGCAAACTGGAACCCGGCCATCAGAAGCCACACTATAAAAATCAGAGGGCAGATTGTCACTCTGGAACCCCAGCAGCTGAATTCCATCGTTGGAGCGCGGGACACAGACGCCCACGTTCTCTGCCAGCTAAACATCACCCCACCGTACGCCGACATCAGACGTACGTTGTGTGGGGCTCGATCCACAGCCCGATGGAGTAGGCATAAGGAGAGGGGTTACCACCAGACTCTGCCTTATTCGCAGATGAACAGGGAGGCCAGAATCTGGCTGAAGATTATCTGTTCGTGCTTGATCCCGGGAGTTCATATGATAGATGTGACCCGGGACCGTGTCTTCTTGGTGTATGCCCTTATGAAAGGGCTTGAGATTAATGTTGGGGCGGTCATAATATCCACCATGAAGAGAGCCAGACTGCACCAGGGCCACAGATACGGGTTTGGCGGACTCATCACCACCTTCCTCCGAGGCCTCGACATTGAGGAAGAAGCCTTGGACTATATTACGCAGCTGGAGCGGAGGGCCCTCGACGTGACAAAGACTAAGGCCCCCGACACTACACACGGACCTGTGCTGACTTTGGGCGAGCGACATGCTCGTGAAGATCAGTACATGGCCCGTATGTTCGGCGTGCAGATGCTGCAGCTACGGATTGGTGGGAGACCAGCCACCGAGGAAGAATTATGGCAGCTGGAGCTGGACTACCCCTTTGGCGAGAACGCCAGAGCCTTATGTAAGGTGGGGCCAGCCTTTGTGGAGCCGATAGATGACGATGTCCCTACTGATGAGGAGACACGTCGTGAGGACTCCGATGTGGAGTCCGATGATGACGATGGAGCTGATTCGGACATGGGCGACGAGGCCGCAGCACCGGATGAGGAAGTCGAATATTTCGACTGAGCAGGGAGTTCCACCACCCAAATTTTGTGCTTGGTATTGTTGTGAACACTGGGGACAGTGTTCGATTTAAGTGTGGGGTGGGGAGTAGTTAGGTGCTGGGACTTAGGCTCTAAACTGCTGTATATTTTTCCTTGATGTTTATGTATGTTTGTGCTTTCCCTGTTGTGAACTGTTTGGTGATGTATCTGTATATATTTGTTGTGTGGTTAATGATGTGTGTTTTTGAAAGTATGGTTGCCATTGTAAATATTTTGTAAATTTTGTAAATATTTTTTTTTCTATCGACATGATCGATATTTTTCAAAATGTTTGCGAAAATATTTTGCACTTGTAAATATTTTCTTTCTATCGAAATGATCGATGTGTTGCAAAATTTTTTCGATTTTTATTTTTGGGTTTCTCGGAGTTTGTTTTCGGTTCTTTTACCGAGAATAGTTCCATTGAACCGATGTCATAGTTAGTGACCGTTCCCTATGATGGATGGATGACGACCGTCTTAAGGGAAATGTAGTCGGTAGGAGTAGGATTTTTATTTGTTGTTTTTAGTTTTCTTTGGTGGATTGCATCAATGAACTGTAGTTGCTTATGGTTGCTAAAATTTCATTGCGTGTTGTAATTGATGTTCAAAATGTGAAAGTGATTCGTTTGAAAGCATGCAATTCTGTAAATACGTTGAGTTACCTAGGCTATAGAATTTGATTCATTATGATTGAGGCTTAATATTGAATTCATGTAATTGACTAATTAAAGAGTCTGTGAATGCATCTTGATTCGAGCATGTGCATGAAGTGTGAAGTGAGGTTTTGTTATTCCATGTCATTGTGAATTGTCTAGAACTTGTCTGGTGTGTATACAAAACGAAATGAAGGAGGTGTAGTGTTGGAAAGGATGTGGGCATTTCTTTGTTTTAACCGATAGTTTCCATTTTTTTCTTGTCAAATTCTACCTTTTATATGTTGTATACCCTAGTCAGCCCGTTGAGCCTTTAGCCGATTTCTTTCTTTTGTCCAAAATTGTATGAACTAAGCTTTATTCCTTCTTTTCATTAGCCTTAAAGTCTATAAGAAGCTCTTAAGCGCTTACAAAGAACAGAAAATGTTTCCCAAAGTGTTAAAGAGTGAAAAGAAAAAGAAAAGCAAAGTGAGGAAAGAAAAGATGACGTTGAAGAGGCACTTGTTGTAATTAAAGGATAGTGAGGGTACTTGAAAACCCTCTGTTTTGTGTCAAGTGTGGTGGATGAAATGGGTTGTATGAAAGTAAACCAGCATGAATGGGAGAAAAAGAGAAAAGAGAGGAACAATATCCATGAGTCGATGGGAATGAGTTGAAAAGGCGCTTAAGGATGCTAGCGACTATTATTGGCTAATCCAATATATACATACTAGATCCATAGCCCCGTTACAACCCATTAAAGTCCTACGTGATCCTATATTACATTTCTTTATATTAGTGGAGTAATACATTAAGGGCAAGCTTATGGGTCATGACATGATGCATGTGAATTCTTTTGGGAGAGAGAGTGAAATTAATTTTTATATATGCCCTTATTTGCATGTTTGTGTGCTGCATGAACATAAAGGGGAAGTTTCTCTCGAGTTGTGAGGGCACATGCTTGATGAAAGATTGATTTTCGTGTCGAATTTCTTGATTAGCTGATTTGCATGAGTTTGCCGAGATCAAGAATCAATTCTTAAAGGCTAGGAAGCTTTGATGTATTAAAGGTCATTGTATTGTACGACCAAGCATGTTTTCTTGATGATTTGCGAAAATTGAATAATCGGTATGACCGTAGCGTAAATTGTTGCACCATAGTGACGAAGGTTGGGATGTAATTTGCATGATTTGTGTATGTGTTGTTCGAGGACGAACAAGGATTTAAGTGTGGGGTAAGTGATCTTGGGCAGATTTATATGCCCAAGTGATACTCAAACGTATCATTTTTACCTTGTTTGTTGTGCAATGTGTATATAATATCATGTAATTGGTAATAAAATGCGAATTTATACTAACCAACATGATTAGCATTTGTTTTGCAGGTACATGTGATTTTTAGGAGCTAAAATGCATGTTGGAACTATGTCGGAGTTGGACTTGGATGCGAGCGTGGAAAAGACCCTGGAATGCATATTTTATAGGGGCTCCGCGATGGAGCCGTGCCACGCTACCATCGCGGTAGCACACTGCCTGGACATGAATTAAAATGGCAAATTCCAGTGTGCCTTCGCGTCAGCTCCGTGGCACGGAGAGAGGCCTCCGCAATGGCCTCTGTGCCACGTTGAGGTTAATTTACCGGACCCTGGAAATTCCAGTGAAGGTCCGCGTCCACGCCGTGTCACGGAGGCAGTGCTCCGCGTTGGCCTCCGTGACACGTTGCTTGTTATTCCGGGAAAAATTTTCCACTAGTATAAATAGCACACTTAGGTTTATTTTAAGTAGTTTTTAGTTTTTAGACTGAGTTTAGAAGTAGAGAGCAGGAACGTGGGTTAGTAGCAGTTGAAGATTGAAAAAGCTAAGGGATTTCTTCTCTTCTTTTCTTCTTTCTATCAATTGTACGTATGATTTACACTCATTTTAGGATGATCAATCCAAGAATGAGTGGCTAATTCTCTTCCTTGCTGAGGTTTTGAACATGTGTAATGAATTCTCATTATAAATGATAGGGTTTTATTCTTCTTCTTTAATGTTGTTCTATTAATTCTTGTTTTTACTGCATTAGTGAATGGCCAACATTAATGTATATCTAAAAAAGTCCAATTTCACTCGAGAGAGCAAGAAATTGGAAAGTTGTGAATTCATAGGGTATTGTTCTTAACTTGATTTGGGAAAATTGGGTTTTGATGTGCTTTCCTGATAGAAATATACTTGAAAGCCGTATTAGTCAATTTAGGAACCGGAATTGTAGTGCTAGGTCATAAATTGCATTTGATCACAGAAATGTAGACGGATGGTTTATGATTCTAAAGTGAAATTAAATACGAGAGTTTTAATTTCTAGGCGAATGTTCTTGGCTAGCAACATGAAGAAGAGATTAACCAAATTATCATGATTATCAAGTTCATTACTTGTTCTTAACCTTGGCATGTTCATATCCATTGTCTAAATTCACAAGTAAATAGTTGTTATTAGTTGTAGTATATATAGTTTAGAAACAAAAACTCAATTAACGATTAGTTACATTGTTGTTAGCATAATTAGAAGTTAAATAGGAATATAGTAAATTAGGCAATTTTACATATCTTGAGCCTCCTTGGATCGATACTTGGCTACTTAGCCACTTTATTACTTGTTTGACCACGTGCACTTGCGTGTCGGTTTTTAATATAAATTACCACGAGCAGAGCAAGCCGAGCAGTTAACGCCAAAATCATTTCTATGATCTATCTTCTCGTCAGGATCAGGAAAGCTCACCTGACGTAGTTACTGGTATGTTATGTCTCTTCCATCTAGACATATATGCCCTTTTAGATCCCGGAGATACTCTTTCGTTCAAGACTCTATATATATCAGTTTACTTCAATATAAGTCCAAAGGTCCTCTCAGAACCATTCTCAGTCTCCACCCCAGTTGGCGAGTCAGTTAGAGCCAGTTGGGTGTATAAAAACTGCCCAGTCTCTATCTTGAATAAAGTCATTCCAGCTGATCTCATAGAGCTAGACATGGTTGACTTCGATCTTATTCTCGGCATGGATTAGTCACACTCCTGCTATGCCTCAATTGACTGCAGAACTAGAGTTATCAAGTTTCAGTTTCCGAATGAACCAGTGTTAGAATGGTCGGGTAGCAGTTCAGCGCCTAAGGGTAGGTTTATTTCCTACCTTAAGGCCCAGAAACTCATTTTCAAAGGATTTCTATATCATCTGGTTCGTGTCAGGATTCTAACTCTGAAACCCCAATCATTTAGTCGGTTCTAGTTGTCAGCGAATTCCCAGATGTATTTCCTAAAGATCTTCCTAGAGTTCCCCCTAAACGGGAAATAGACTTCGTAATAGATCTCCTCCCAAGCACTCAGCCCATCTCCATCCCTCCTTACAGAATGGCTCCAGCTGAGCTTAAGGAGCTGAAGGAGAAGTTAAAACATCTCCTTGATAAGTGTTTTATCAGACCCAGCATCTCTCCCTGGGGTGCTCCAATGTTATTCGTGCATAAGAAAGACGGTACCCTCAGAATGTGGATAGATTACCGTCAGTTGAACAAGGTCACAATTAAGAACAAGTACCCTCTACCTAGAATTAACGATATGTTTGACCAACTTCAGGGAGCCAACTGTTTCTCCAAGATCAATCTCAGGTTAGGGTACCATCAGCTAAGGGTTAAAGAGTGCGACATACCAAAAACAACATTCAGAACTCGGTATGGTCACTACGAGTTTGTGGTAATGTCCTTTGGGTTAACGAATGCCCCAGCATCCTTCATGGATTTGATGAATAGGGTCTTCAATTAGTACTTGGATATGTTTGTTATTGTATTTATCGATGACATTCTAGTGTACTCTAGAAATGAAGAAGAGCATGCCTATCACCTAAGGTTAGCATTACAGATCCTCAGAAATTGCCAGTTATTCACCAAGTTCAACAAGTGTGAATTATGGTTGAAGTCTGTGATTTCTTGGGTCATGTGGTCTCAGGTGAAGGGATACAAGTAGATCCCTATAAAATAGCATAAGTGAAGGATTAGCCTAGACCTACCTCTCCTACCGAAATTAGGAGTTTCCTGGGCTTAGCAGGCTATTACCGACGGTTTATGGAAGTTTTCTCCTCCATAGAATCCCCTCTGACCAAGTTAACACAAAAGAAGGTGAAGTTTCATGGTCGGATGAGAGTGAGAAGAATTTTCAGGAGTTAAAGACTCGACTCACTACCGCTCTAGTTTGGCCCTGTCAGAAGGGACAGATGGGTTTGTTGTATATTGTGACGCCTCCAGAGTTGGACTTGGTTGTGTTTTGATGCAGCAGAGCAAAGTGATAGCCTATGCCTCCAGACAACTCAAAGTCCATGAGAAGAACTATCCGACTCGTGACTTGGAGCTGGCATCGGTGGTGTTTGCATTAAAAATATGGAGACACTACTTGTACGGGGCTCACGTGGATGTATTCACAGATCACAAGAGCCTTCAGTATGTGTTCAGCCAGAAGGACCTAAACCTGCATCAGAGACGGTGGTTGGAGCTGCTAAAGGATTACGACATGAGTGTGTTGTACCACCGAGGCAAGGCCAATGTGGTGGTTGATGCCCTAAGAAAACGGTATATGGGAAGTGTAGCTCACATTGAGGAAGACAAGAGGGAGCTGGTGAAAGAAGTTCACAGGCTAGCTCGATTAGGGGTGCAGTTGGTGGATTCAGCTGAAGGTGGGGTAGTAATGCAGAGCGGGTTAGATTCCTCTTTAGTTATGGAGGTTAAGTCTAGAAAAGATGAAGATCCCATCTTACTTAAGATAAAGGAATCAGTTCTCAGGAAAAAATAGAAGCTTTCTCCAAAGGGGGAGATGGTGTGCTCCGTTACTAGGGTAGATTATGTGTACCAGATGCCGGCAAGTTGAGACAACAAAGATTGGCTGAAGCACACAATTCTAGATATTCCATTCACCTTGGTGCTACTAAGATGTACCATGATTTACGGGATATTTACTGGTGGAATGGCATGAAAAGAGATATTGTTGAATTTGTAGCTAAGTGCCCTAACTTCCAGCAAGTAAAGATGGAACACTAGAGACTGGGAGGTATGACTCGGGATATCAGTATACCCATATGGAAGTGGGAAGAAATAAACATGGACTTCATTACGGGTCTACCTCGGACTCGTCGGCAACATGACTTTATCTGGGTGGTAGTAGACCGAATGACTAAGTCAACATATTTCCTCCTAGTTAAAACCACAGATTTAGCTGAGGACTATGCTAGACTTTATATTTGGGAACTAGTCAGACTTCATGGGTTGCCCTTGTCTATTATTTCATATAGAGGTACCCAATTCACCTCTCACTTCTAGAAGTCTTTTCAGAAAAGACTTGGTACCTAGGTCAAGCTCAGTACAGCTTTTCACCCGTAGACATATGGATAAGATGAGTGGACCATTTAGACCTTAGAAGATATGCTAAGATCATGTGCAATCGATTTTAAGGGTAATTGGGATGACCATTTGCCTCTTATCGAGTTTGCGTACAACAACAACTATCACTCTAGCATTCAGATGGACCAATTTGAGGCATTATATGGTAGGCGGTGTAGATCCCCTATAGGGTGGCTTGAGGTTGGAGAAGCTACCTTGATAGGGCCAGACTCGGTTCATGAAGCAATGTAGAAAGTTCAGCTCATCCGAGAAAGGTTAAAAACAGCTCAGAGCCATCAAAAATCTTATGCCGACGTGCGGAGAAGAGAGTTGGAGTTTACAGTTGACGACTGGGTATACCTAAAGATTTCACCCATTAAAGGGGTGATGAGATTTTGGAAAAAGGGAAAGCTTAGTCCATGATATGTAGGACCCTATAAGATTTTGAGATGGATTGGTAAGGTGGCCTATGAGCTAGAGTTACCTTTAGAACTAGCAGCAGTACACCCAATTTTCCATGTGTCACTTCTGAAGAAGTGCATTGGTGATCCAACTTCAGTAGTGCCATTGGACTGTGTGGAGATAAAGGATAGTCTCACATATGAGGAGGTACCAGTCTAGATCATGGACCATCAGGTTCATAAGCTAAGGAATAAGGATATAGCTTCAGTCAAGGTGCTTTGGAGAAATCAGCAAGTTGAGGGAGCCACATGGGAAGCAGAAGCAGACATGATGGCCAGACACCCTCACTTGTTCCCGTCCAATTCAGACCTAGAATCAGGTAATAGATCCCTTCTCAGTACTCTACTCAGTTCTGTACTCATCAGCCTTATTTAGATTTTCTACGTGCATTCTAGTTTCATCAACTCTGTTAGTACGGATAAGTCAGTATGGAGTCAGTTACTCCTCCAGAAATCAGTCATCGCCTCAATTTTAGAAATCTCAACTCTTTTCCTAATTTTGGTCTTCATTCTGGGACGAATGATCCCAAGGGGGAGATATTGTAACACCCCAAAACTTTTCTAAACCAAAGACATTGCATGAAAACTCATAGAAAAAAACCAAAGAAAAGTTTCTGTCTCAAACGACCCAGACAATGGATCGTTGGTGGAACCCACGAGCCGTTGTAAGGAGTCATGGTTTTCTCAGAAAAATTTCCTCCCAGAAACAATGAGCCGACCAACGAGTCGTTGGTAGTTCTGACGACCCGTTGGTGGCAACCATTGTTAGATCTTCCAGTAAGGGGGTTGGGTTTGTGCTAGGAAGCAACGAGTGGAATAACGACTCATTTTTATCTCCAACGGGCCATCCTTTCCACCCGTCGTCGGGACCTAGGCCCCCAACAATGTTGACAATGAGTGGGTGCAACGACCCATTGTACCTAACAACGAGTCGTTGTATCTCTCGTTGTCTTAGGGCTCGAGTTTCCCTCTCCGTAACCATGACAGGAACCAACATCTCGTTAGTGCTTCTAACGGACCATTGGATTCTCTCATTGGTTCATTCCAGTAGGTCCGGCTGCAGAAACCAGAACCAACGACAGCTTTGAACGGGCCATTGTTTGAACCAATGACCCGTCCTGAGATCCGTTGTTTAGGGTCGAGCAGTTTTCAGTTCTTTCTGCCAGGGGTATTTTAGTATTTTTCTAGCTTTCTAAATTTGAAATCATGTCGTTTTGGGTTTGTATAGGAGGGAATTAAAGGGTTACAGCGACCCTTTCCATTCATTTTTCTCAACTCCCTCAAGAATGTTGCGTAAAACTTCTCTGGAAGCATAGAGCAGGAGCTAGGGTTGATTTTCTTCTCAGTTTTCTCATGGATTTTCACCACGATTTTATTCTTTAGGTATGTGGGAATTCAGTAAGGAGATTGTTCTCCTCTTGCGTCCCCCAAAGCTCTCCCTGTTCACTTTTAGTCATAGCCCTGAGATTGTGAATTCGAAATTATTGCTATTGTTCTTGGATTATTTCATGCGGAATCCCATCCGATGTTGATTGTAGTTATTTTCCACCAGCTTGTAATCAAAATGATGCTTGTTCCATCAATTTAGAAATTTATCCCTAACTTTTGAAAAGTTAAAAATTAGAATCCTGCTTAAGTTTTGAATTCTTGAAAATTGTTTGCATCTCTCAGAGTTAGGGGCTTCTATAATGATTGTATGTGTTAAAAACTCAGTTACATGTATGTTATTCAGATTCAGTCAGAAAGTCTATGTACTTTGTATTTCTCAGAGTTGACAGTTCAGTTTCAGTCAAAGTACTAGAATATTCAGTGTTAGTCAGAAATGTTAGTTGATCAGTTTGACTCCAGTCTGTTCCCGAGGTGTCAGTGGTGCCTCCCAGTTAACAGAATCAGACTCGGAATTTATTTTATTTGGTCCATTAGGCGGTCATGACATTCCAGTGATATAGCTCTGGCCATCCCTAGGACCGCAGTTCAGTTATTAGTTTGTTCTTTAGACGGTTACGACGCTTCCAAATAAGCAGCTCTGACTAGTCTTAGAACTTAGTTTCCAAATCTAGTCCTATAAGATATAGTAGCAGTAATAGGATTTTCCAGTGGGAGTAGGACTTAGCACCGAAAGGGCCAGGGTTCCACCGCACCCAGGTTCCAGAACTACGTTGCCACCGTAGGTTTTATTTACTTGGCCTAATGGCCCTCTCTGACAGTGATTCTCACAGTCCATGCCTTTATACCCTGGAAAGGTATATTGGGTCTTATCGATGGAGTGTATACATCGGACTCCACGTCTAGCTCACATGGTTATACATCGGTTATAGCCTCTCCCACTAGTCAGTTAAGTTTAATATCCTATTTCTCAGTCCATATTAGTTTAGTGCAGTATCTCAGACTTAGGACATGTTTATGACCATCAGCCAGGGTCACTTTTGACCATATCAGTTTTACACCTGTTGTATTAGTTATTAGTATTTCAGTTGGTCATTTCATGTCGTATCAGTTCAGTTATTAGTTCTATCATATTATTCATGTTTCTCTTACTTACTCAATACATTCAAAATACTGACGCATACTTTTATGTTGTATCGTTTCATGATACAGCCGCAGGTTCTAAGACCCATCATCTTTAGCCGATTACATTCGGGTCTCTCTATCAGCAGCGGCAGTATGAGTCCTCATATTCCGAGGGCACATTTTATCCATTTTACTTTCTTTATTGTTTTCAGCTAGACTTAGAGTTAGCTGGGGGCTTGTCCCAGCAACCCCTCAGTTAGATGGCTTTCAGACTAGACTTGATTTCAGACTTTCAGATATTTAAAAATCTCTATGTTCAGTCTTTAAATTTTTATTAATTCTTTTATGTATTATTTCAAATTTCCGTTGTGCATGTTTACTCAGAATACCAGTGTATGATAGGGTTGACTTAGGGTCACTCGTGACTTTAAGTATCGTGTTACGTCCAGGGTGTGGGCTCGGGGCAAGACAGATCTTGACACCAAGAGTCTTGGTTAGACCCTTGGGTGTTGGTTCAGAAACCTTCCCTCTGATCATTTAAATAATTAGCTTCTTCTTCAGACTCAGATTCACATCCATCATTTTTTGGGGCCTTGCCCTAAGAACCCACAACATTCACTTTCTCTGCTCCGACTCCCATCAAGTGCTTGGAAAGAAACCCCATAGTGGTCTTTATCTCTATAATATCTTGATCACGCTCCTCATATTTTCTCCTCTGTTCTGCAGACATACCAACCGCATAAGAACCAGTCGGAATCTCCGACTCTCTAGTGTGCCAAGCTTAGTTGGTTTTGGTGATCCTATCTAGCAGCTCCACAGCCTCTACATAAGTGTGGCTCATAAATGTTCCTCCGGAGACGGTATCAGCCACCAGCTTGGTGTTGGCATTCAGAGACCTATAAAAGATCTATAACAATGTATCATACAAAATTCTATGATTTCGCACCCTTTTGACCTTTTTGTTGAAATGCAGTCAGGTCTAGTGAAGTGCCTCCACATTTAGTTGTCTGAAGTTATATATTTCATCTTTTAACTGCAAGCTTTGGAAGGTGGGAAGAACCTTTCAAGAAAAGATCTCTTAAGTTCTCCCCAAGTAGTGATGGAATCATTCGGTAGCTCAGCCAACCGCATCGTTGCTTCACTCCCTAATGAGAAGGGAAATAACCTCAGTCTAATTGCTTCCTGGCTCACTCCTAGCTATTTGTATGCCTTACATATACCCACAAAATTTTTTAAGTGAACGTGGGCATCATCAGATGAATGACCCACAGATATTCCCTTCATATTGAGCAGTTGGATTATTGCACTGGTAATATCAAACTTTGACCTGGCAGGCAAAGGAGGAGGGACTATAGCTCTAGTGGCACCTGCTTCGTCTATGTCGGCATCATCCTCCTCATCAAAATACTGATGTCTATGGTGTTCCATACCTCTGTGTCATCTAGCTCGCTCTACTTCTGCAGCTAGACTTGCTCTTCAGCAACTCTAGCTAACTCACAATCTCTAGCCTGAGCTTACTCTTCAGCCAACATTCTCGTTGTGGCTTGGTCCACAGTTTCCTGCTCTTGGATGTTGGCCATTCTTCTCAGGTTTCTTAACGTCTGCTCAAGTTCGTGATCAATTAGAACTAGGAGATTTCCTTGGCTCCTAGTATCGGGCATGCACAAACCTACGACATGTTAAGCAACCAAAACAACAAAAGAAAAATAAAAAAGAAATAAGAACCAATAGTAAATCAAATACAATTAACAAAAGCCTTAGCCGTATTCCCCGGCAACGGCGCCAAAATTTAATGTCGCCCAAATTACACCTCGCAATTGAGATATAAAGCGGTCGATGTCAAATATAGAACCCAACAAAGGTTGAGGTCGATCCCAGAGGGAATATGGAAAGAACTCAAGTTAATGCGAATAGTTGTTACTATCGAGTTGCTTATTTCCTAAGGGGAAAAATAGAATAATAAACAAAATTAACTACTGAATGCTTAGATCAAATTCGGTTTGTATTCAATTAACGACTTGACTAGGATTGTGTTCCCCAAGACTTCATACCAATAAGGCTTGTACACTAGTGATCTATTCCGGTGTTCAACATGCAATATCAGTAAGTTAGGTTCACATAAATGGTTGGTCCCCTATCTAGATGATTATCACCACACAACTTGGTTTGTATACGGGGTGTACTTTTAATTGACCCTCACCCTTAATATCGGATTAGCTATCCCCGAACAAGTTCAAGCTATTAGATGAGGGTTGATAGCCTCAAATCTCTGTTGTTAATCCCTTTTCCCATTCACTACCTCCTTGGTTCGATAAGTAAGAATAAGGCAAGTCCTAACGTTTGCAACCGTCAAGAATCAATCAAAAAGAAGGGAAAAATACTACATGCATTAAACCCTATTCAAGAATCACTAAGTATTTCACCTATGTGCATTGATTCATCTTGGTTCCCACAACCCTAGTTTTGAGTTTAGCTACTCATGGTTGTATGATCACAATCACAAAATATAGAATAAATTATAATTGCAACTTACAAATTATTGTAGAAGAAAAACCAAGTAAATTGAATAAAAATCCAAAGTTGATGAATAAATTTCAATGTTGCTTTTGATCCTCAAATTTAAGAACAAAATTGTAAACCTTGTTTGTTAATCCAAGAATAATCGTACAACACCAAAATCCTATGTGAAAATAGTAATAATCAACTTTCCTACAAAAATAAACCTAAACAGTGTATTTATAGTTCCAAGAAAACCTTTCCTAACTAAAACTGGAAACCAGGTCGTCAGTGACCATGGGCTTGGTGATGATTTGTTGGGACCTCTGACGATTTGTGTCTTACTAAAAATAGTCATCCTCAGCATCGTACCCAGTTGTGGAAACAAGTCACCTAACGACTCGTTGTTCCTGGACACAAGTCGTTAGGCCCTGCCCCTCGTGATCTAACTCTTTCAAAATTCGAGTGCACCTTACGGTTGGTTCCAATGCTCTCCAAATGAGTCGTTTAGTCAACTAACGACTCGTTATGTCTTTCGTCAACTCCACTGATTACTTTATTAATACTTTCTCTCCCGGTCTTCACGACTGAATTCACGACTCGTTACCAGATGTAACGAGTCGTTCCCTTAACTTGTCAGGTATACTGTCTCTGCTTCTTCAACACTCAATAGTTGCCCACGCCTTCAGCATTGAGTCGTGCTTCTTGCCAATGACTCGTGAAGTGCCTGGCAGTCACCCTTTCAGTTGTTTTTAGCATAAATTTGCCCAGTTCACTTCCAAACCTATTTTCCTTCAACATTTTATTAAACACAAAACACACATACCTATATAAACATACCCGAAATGTGCATAATTTCTTGATTTTAAGCGTCGAAAGTGCTGTAAAATCACGACACATCAATGTTTTCCTGCAACCACTGGAAAATAAGGTAATATCATCAGCAAAAGCAATATTATTAAAAATAGGGTTATTTTTGCTCATACTAAAACTACAAAAGATAGAATTATTGTTTAAGAAATTAAGAGCCTATTTGGTTTAGCTGAAAAAAGTGATTTTTAAATGTAAGTGCTTAAATTACTTTTTAAGTGCCGAAACTTATTTTATAAATAAGCAGTTATGTGTTTGGATAAAAGTGATGAAGCTGAAAAAAGTTATTGATGTGTTTGGTATAAAAGCGTTGTTAAGCACTTATTTGAGTCAAATGACTGAAATGCCCTTTAAAGTTGTTAACACTCTACAAAAATAAATTACTATGATATTTTTATTTCTAAACTAATTAAAATTAAAATTAATACGTATCTTTATCGATTTTTAATAGAAATTAATTATTTAAGTTATTTTTAATTTTTAAAATATATAATTTAAATAAGATTAGGCAAATCTCCCTTTTTACTTTTTATTAGGAGTATAGTTTTATTTTTTTTTTTGTAAAATTAAATATAATAATTTAAACTACCTCAATTAAATTTTTTTAGATTTTTAATTATTTTTCTCTAATATGCACAAAAAAGTTCAAATTTTGTCAAAGATTTGAGTATTTTTGCTTTGTTTAAGAAAATTAACAAATTAATTGTATATTTTAGTATTTAAACTATGAACGAGTGAGTTACAAAATAAAGTTTGAGAAGAAGAGAAGAAGCGGAGAAGAAGAGAGATTGTTGGCTCGCTATGGAGAAGTGCAAGATGCGGCCACTCCAAAAAGAAGAAGAGAAAAATTAGATATTTTATTTCCTTGAGGATAATTTTGAAATTAGAAAAATAGTATGAGGATTAAAAAAAATTTGTTGGTCAAACATAATGGCTTGTAAGCCAAAAAATAAAAAATTGAGTTTCACCAACTTTTGCTTTTCAGCTTATTAAAAGCAGCTTTTAACTTTTTTTAAGCAATTCTTGATTTAGCCAAACATTTCAAAAAACTAAAAACTGCTTACTTATAAGCTTAACCAAACAGGCTCTAAGTTTTTTGAGAGAAATTCAACACATATAACAGATAAAGAGTGGGAGATAGGATCACCTTGTCTCAAACCCTTTTCAGATTTAAAAAAAGGTTATGCCTAATGTCATTAACAAGTGAGGGGTACCAATTACTATAAATATGCCTATAAATCATATCAATCTATGTTGATACTCAGTTTTGACTCTCCATATTTTTTATTAATTATTTTAAACTTCTGAAATTTAAATGAAATGATATAAATATATGAATGGTTGAAATAATTTTTCTTACTATTTTGATGATGTTCAACCATTCTTGTTTTTTGAGGAAAGATGGAAAAAATATATATTATTATTTTATATGATTTTAAATATCTAAAAAAATGTTCACAAAATAAAATAAAATAATAATTAAAAAAATTAATTTTGTATACATACACACACACAAACACACACATTTGTCATATTTTCATATCAAAATAAATATTTTTATTTAAGTATGTATTTAAATTATCAATTTAAAGGCAATTATAATTTAAATACTAAAACGATCTATGTTTTTGAAAAAAAATTATTTATTTAAATTTGATAGCTTAATTAATTAATCAATTAATAATTCATCTTGATTTGTATTTACTTTTACAAGAGTGAAATAATTTTTCAATTTAATTAATTTGAATTTTTACGAATTAATGTTATTTTGTTAAGAAGTGGCTAAAACTGAAATGATTTGACTTTGTTTTAAATTACAATTTTAGCCACAAAAATCAATCACATTTTCTCAATCCATGCCATCTAATTTTAGTCAATCCAAGCATGTCACATAGGCGCTACATGGATTGTACTTCTTCTCCTCCAATCTTAGCCATCCGTTTTAATCCAAGGGCTTATATTATTTTCTCTTTTTAACATACATACATACATACATACATATATATATATATATATATATATATAAAATCAATTTTCAGATTTTATTTTTTTATTATTATATATATGCTTATTTATTTATCTATATTTTATTTTCTTTTAATTCCAACTGTCCGATCTTAAGATCAGACGACCCAGATTAATCTACCCGCCCCATCTACCCACCTAACCCGACCCGCCCCACCAAATCACCCCAAATCCCTCACCCTCCCTCCATCGACGACAAAATAGACCTCCACCCTCTCACGCTATTCTTTCTCTCCAAGACCACTGCACAACACCATCGCAGACCCACCCCTCCACACCGCCAGACTACCCCGTGACCCCTCCCTTCTCTCCCAGACCGCCCCCCTCTTTTTTAATCAAACCCGTGAACCCCCTCCCCCTTCAAGACCGGTCTTCCCCTTCCCCCAAGACCCGAAAAATCCACTCAAAAATCTCTGAGCTCATCCTTCATCTACCGTTGGCGCGGAGTAGTCCTCTAGAGTGGCACAAGGTACCATACTCCCTTCATTTTTTCAATCTCTTCATCATGTTTCGTGTCAGATTTCTCATTCAAGGTACAAACTTTGAATCCTCAAGTTCTGATGTTTGTTGAAGAACACCTCAATCTCTCCTATAAAAGGAGAAGATAACAAAGGGAAAGATCATCGAAAAAACACTAGAAAAATCTAAAAATTAGCCAAAAAAATCAGCACACTGCCAATCTCTTCTTTTTTTCTTCCATTTTTGTGTTCTTCTTTATTTCCTCTGCGGACTTCCCCATTTATTGTTCTCTTTTTGTTTACTCGAGTTGGAGAAAACTAGTATAAGACTCTACCCTGATATTCTCAATTGCTGCAATTGGTCAGGTAAATTTCATCTTCCCATTTCATTATGTTTAGCCCTGTAATTGATTAGTTATATGTTCCAAATGAGTTTAGCTGTTTGGTTGATTGGTTCTAAGTGAAAAATGTGACATGAATAATTCTCTAGTAGTTCCTTCATATTTACACTTAATTATGCATTTGTGGTATTCTTACATCTTACAACTTAGCACAAATTAAATTCTATGAGGTTTTAAATTTTTAAGAACAGATGATTGTATGTTAAAGTTATTCACGTGATATTTTTCTCGAATTTTTTTTGATAGTTGTGTTTTGCTATGATTTTCTATTAAAATCAACACATGAAAGTCACTGTGAACTATGAATATTTTTTTCTCAAGAAAACCTATTGATTCGTTAATTAAACATGTTATTCACTCTATTATTTGTCGGGTTTTTCTGTTTTATAGCTAATTAGAATATGCCTTATTTTATTCCTATTTAGAAATATGTATGAGAAGGCTTAAAATGAGATGTGGATATGTAGATAAGCAGCCACTGATTTATTTAAATTTAAGCTCGGCAAAATTCAAGAAGGATTGAATAACTTTGTTGTTCTTCTTAAATCTTTTCTTTTTAAAGAATTTTAAAGGGTTGTTTTTCTTTCTTGTTAAAAGTCAGAATGTTTCTTGAGTCCATAGGAATTCATTCTCAATACATTTTGAGAAAAATATAAATGTATATAAGTCTTCTTATTTTGAACTAGGCATATATTGAATTTGAATAGGACTAGCCCCGAAGCATTATTAGAACTCTTTCATAAGATTTATTTCTATAAATTTCCACTTGTAAAATAAATTTCAAATTCTTAAATTTTCATAGAAATGAACTTGTAAGGAGGTTTGGTTAATCTGTTCCGAACATTAAAAAGCGGTCACTTTACTTTAAATTTTTGTCAAAATCAGTGTTGTTTAGTCTTTGAGATCGAAAAAGGCTATTGATCTTCTTAAAAAGGAAAGGATAAATGTGTCTTCTCAATTCGTATGATTTGAGTTCATGTTTGAATATCATTTTAGCACTCAATATCGTGTTTACATGTGAATTTTCTTGGGCTGAAATTTGATGCCTTTGGCTACTATATTTGATCATAAACTAATGCATAAATTCTTTGATCCATGAGAATATTTGGCTATCTTTGTTCCCTTTGTGTCCATGCCTTTCCTTTATTTTGTATCCTTCAGTCTGAAATATTATCCCTGTTTCGGAGCATTATATAACTGATGTTAGTTCCCCTACTATTTATATTCTGGAGAGACGTTGACTTTTTCACCAGAATACATGTATGGAAATGACATAAAAGTTTGAAACCTTACACTCATTCTTTTAAAAGTCATGATAAAATATTTTTGCAATATGTGTATTAAAAGTGGAAAATCATGTTATAGTAGGGATTCTTCTTCTTTCTTTTTTCTTCCTCTAAAATTTAAATATAAAACTTTCTAGATTTTTGGGATATTTCATGCATAGAGAGATCTTGTTGTTTCTTTAAGATTACTTGTGTTGAAATTCGTCATTGAATGTTCAAGTGATAATAAAAATTCTTAAGTCAAATTATAGTCTCGACGTTTCTAACAACGTATATTGTCATGCGATTCAGTTTTTGCGCCCATCTACACTTTTATACTGTTAGTACATGTTTGTTGAATGGTATGATTCTAGACACATTTCCCTTCCATTTTGCTCACCTTAGCTTAAAATGTAGTCCTTTGGTATGATTTTTCCATTAATATTTTTGCATTATCTTGTCATTTTGAGTTATTACTAATCCTTCTTTCTTTTATTTTTCTTTCCTTTTTCATGGCATCAACCGGACTTGGAGTTCTCTTTTTGAAACTCGATTTTGACCCACAGGCCAACAACTATTAGGATCTTCGCTACGCTTGGAGTCAATTATTAGGAATCAGGTTCTTTAAGAAACTTAACATTTTCTTAGTATCTGTCTTTCATAATTTTTTCTTTTCATGTGATTTTTATTCGCTAGTTTTTATATGTGTTGTGTGAATATGTACAAATTTATAGCCTAGTGAGAAATATTCCACTCATCTCCATTTAAAGTGTTAAGATTTTATGTATATGACTTTGTTTAAAGACTCTTAATTTTTCAAAAGAATAGATGAAATCTTTTTTTTTCAAATCTTAAAAGGGGCTAATAATGTTTTTTCTTTAATATTAATCACTGTTTTTTTAGGCAAACTACTAAACAAAAAATTGTTTAAAGTCTAATAAGCTAATTCAAATGCTAGGCTCAAATAAATAAATAAATTTGTTAATTTATGAGTTGTTGATTCAATTTTATTTCAAGATTCATTTGTCTTTGTAGAGAATCAGGCCCAATGACAAATCTGTCATTCTTTTATGAAGGATGGATTGCTGGCCCAACTTTCTCTTTTTTTAGGAAAAATTACACGGACTATAATTATTAGACTAAAATTATCATTCCTGCCAAACTTAAAAACTATATATCAAAAATACATATATTTACCAAATATACTAGAATTTTCTCCTTTTTTTTGTATTTTTTGTTTTAGAGAAAAAAATAAAAACAGTTAACTTTTTCTTCTTTTTTTTTCTTGTATTTGCAGATTTAGAAAAAAAATTAAAGCAGTTAACTTTTTTCTTTGTAGTTTGATTTTTTTGTATTCACAATTTTAGAAAAAAAGAAAAAAATAGTTAATTTTTATTTTTTTGTATTCACGGTATTAGAAAAAAAATTAAAGTGGTTAATTTTTTTTATGAATCACAATTTTAGAAAATAATTAAGGTAGTTAATTAATTTATTTTGTATTCTCAATTTTAAGAAAAAAATAAAACAGTTAATTTTATTTTTTTTGTATTTCTTTTCTATTCGCAATTTTAGGAAAAAATAATTAAAGCAGTTAAATTTTTTTTGTATTTTCATTTTTTTATATTCACAGTTTAGGAATGAAACAATTAATTTTTTTATTCAAAATATTAGGAAACAAATTAAAGCGGTTAATTTTTTTAGGAATCGTAATTATAGAAAAAAATTAAGGCATTTAATTAATTTTTTTTGTATTTGCAATTCTAGGAAAAAAAAGTAGCTAATTTTTATCTTTTTTGTATTTATTTATTTTATTTGTATTCACAGTATCAGGGAAAAATTAAAGCAGGTAATTTTTTTTTGAATTGCGGTTTTAGAGAAAAAAATTAAGTCAGATAATTTTTTTTGTATTATCAATGTATATTCTATTCTATTTTAAAATTAAGAGATAAGTTTATAAGTTTTATTTTTTTATTTTTTATATTTCTGATGTATGTATTTTAATATTTTCTATATTTCTGATTGTACAATGTATAATTTTAGCATAACGATGATTTGTAAAGAAAATGAAAAAACGTGCAGTTATACATTAATGTTAGAGAATATTCGGAGAGTAATTTTAGCATGTGATTTATGAAAAAAGAAGAAAAAAACGTGCATATTTATTAAATGACCAAGTTTAATTAGAATTTGTTTGCAATTATTCATACTTATCATGAATAAATGACCAATTTAATTAGAATTTGTTTGCAATTATTCATACTTACCATGAATAAATGACCAAGTTTAATTAGAATTTGTTATACAATTATTCATACTTATCAAGTAAATTAGTTAATTAAAGATAATAATTTTGGTAAATATAAAATTAATGGTAATAGAGGTAATTAATTTGCTAATATTGTTTGCCCATGTAATTTTCCCTTTTTATATATATACAAACTTGTTTGCAGATTTTTAGACCCACTGTTTGGCCCATTTCAGATTTCTTTTCCTCTAAAAAATTTTAAGTATGAGGTATATTATTTTACAACTTTCTATTATATATATATATATATATATTATATTTCACGAATATACTCGGCGTATTATTACATTATAATTTCTTGATATACTATTATTTATACATGCATATTTATTTTTACATACTACGTATTTACTATTTTACCCCTTCATATATGTAAACTTTTAATTTATCTTCTAATCATGTATTTAAAAATACTCATTTTACATGTAATACATCACATATAATTATTTTATCATCTACATACAATGACTAACTTTCTCCATAATTTATCCACCTACACATATATATACTACATATATATTTTACATACACATGCATATAAATATTTATAACTCACCCATAGTTAGAAATATACATTTCACCCTATACACATTATTCTATATATTCTATATAATTACATGTACACAATTTTTTTAATTATTTCACATATACTTTTATACTACATATATCTTGTATATGAGTATATCATGTGTACATCATATATCCACATACCCCATACATCTTTTCATAATAGAATTAGTTTTAAGTTATTTTGTTACATTTCTCTCAATCATTTCAAGTTACTACGTATCTATATATAGACGAACTGTATATCATATTCTTATATCATATGTATATTATCTATATATTTTGTATACCTCATACACTTTTTGCAAATTATTTTTCAAATTATTTCAGTCTATTTTCAATTTTTTTTAGCAGGTAATAATGAGATAAATATTTTTATCCTAGTGTATCTTAAGCTAATTTAAAGACTATCTTCAGATAGACTTCGGGGGTACCTAACATCCTCCCCTTGGAGTAAATAAAACCCTTACCCAGATTTTCAATGGTTTTCCGCAGACTAAAATAGAGTTTCACATTTTACAAATGGTTTTCCTAATATTTTTCTAAAACTTAGGTGGCGACTCTAACCCTTTCCAAAAATCAGGTAGAAGAGCCAGATATTGCAAACACATTTTGACCAACTCATAATGAGGGCGCGACAAAATGCAATTCTGCTGAGGATGCTAGATATTTAGGTTTTGACCTTAGGAGATTTAACTTAAGACAAATATTTTTGGGATATTTCCTCACTTTTGCCTGATTTTTCTTGTCATATTATTGTCTACATGCTATTTATTTCTTTATTATTTATGCAATATAAACTGCTTTTTTTGAAATGACGCAAGCCAAATCTAAACTTGCATTCCTTATTGTTTTGAAAATACTATGTGTTACTGTTTTTCTTATACTGTCATTTGCATTTTCTATCAAGTCCTTGGCTGCACACTTACACTGTGGCACGCGAGGAGTTGTCTTTACACTCCTCCAAACCTTCTTTGTATTCACTAGTTTCAGAGTTGGTACATTTAGTTTTATTACGTACCTTCTCGCAGTTATTTCGGTCCTACTCTGGTAAAATCTAGGAAAAACTCTTACTCTAGAAAAGTAGGTCACGTTGTATACACCTTAGATAAGGCAATCCAAGGTATTTCCACTATAATTAGGAAATTGCCCTTTTGTCAAAAGGTCTTGTAACTAATGACATACCTTTTTGTGAGATTGATGTAAATGATTCATACTTAAGACACATGATGGGTTCAGAACAAGCTTACTTATCATACGTTTACCCCTTTTCTTTTCTTTCAGATGGAAATAAATCAAAATTTACAAAATATCCATATGATAGTCTTGGCTCCTCATAACCTACAAATCTGGTGGCAAAACATTCGTGTGTCACACGGGGCGAAAGTTCAGCGATATTTGGGGTCTTTATTGTCGCCATTGGGAATTCACTCTAACAAAACTTTCATCACTCTGATGACAGAATTTTGAGACCCAGCCACTGTCACATTCAGATTTCTGAACTTTGAAATAGCCCCTATCCTGGAGGAGATAAGTGGGTTCACAGAACTACCGTTTTATGGGAAGAAGCCTGCGCTCCCGTCATTCATTTTGAGGGAGAAATTCCTATGTTTTGGGGGTTTCATGTCTACCCATCTCTAAGGAATGTAGAAGATGGACAAGTCAAGTTGGAGTATCTCTTCAAAAGATTCGGTCTCTATGACAGTTATGACCGACATCAGGATGAGTTCGCATGCACCTGCGAGAGATGGAAGTGGTTGCAACCACATGTTTTCACAATGGCCTACTTTGGGACTTTCGTCTTCCCAAAAAGGCTGCGCAAGATTAACATAAACCTCCTGCCATTGGTTATAAGCATCTTTATAGGTCCAGACGAACTGACACTTGTTCCCATGATCCTCGCAGAAATATTTATAGCATTATCAGAATGCTCGAGAGGACATGATTGCTTTGAAGGTTGTAATTTGCTGCTACAGGTTTGGGCAATAGAGCATTTCTACCAGTGGCATGCCAACATGAATTATTATATTGATGCCTGCAGCGGAATCTAGAGCCACGAAGAGAGCCTGAGATTTTGAAATGCACCCATTAGGGATGCGGAATGTCGTGCCTTTCTGACCAACATCACAGGAGACTTTATCCAATGGAAATACCCATGGCTGGCAGGATGAGTTAAATTGAGAGCCCCACATCAGTACTTCATCGAGTTGCTCGGTTTATGAGGTATCTAGTTGTATGCCCCGCTCAGGGTGATAAGGCAATTTGATCTTCTTCGAGACGTACCTTTATAGTATCTTATGGCCCCATATTAGGACGAGTATAAAGCCCTCATCCCCACAACACGGATAATGAACTTGCAGAATGAGTGGAGATACTTGAGGATGCTCAACATAGGGGAAACCAAGTGGTGCATGCCTGAGTATTATGCCTGGTGGACTATAGGAAGCCCTAGGGTCTATCCAAGTGGAGTAGGTTATGACGGGGTAGCAGACATTAGCCTAGCTAATTGGGTTAGGCTCTAGATACTACCATGTATGGATCTCATAATCTACATGTTCAGACAAACGCTTCTAGGTTCCGTAAACCACATGATATAGGGGATTGAGAGAGATCCTGAATTTCCTAGGACGGAGGAAGGCCCCATTGAAGAAGACCCCCAGAAAGATCCCATCGAAGAAAATCCTGAGGAAGACCCCATTGAAAAAGACCCCGAGGAGAACCCCATCAAAGAAAATACCATCGAAGAAGACCCCAAGTGTCACGACCCGAACATAGGCCCGGATCGAGACACAGGACAAGGAGCCCCGAGAGACTCCATGTTGACCCATGACATAAACATACATCTAACTCAATCAAATAAAGCGGAAGACTTAACATAATAAACATGACAGAAATCTGAACATAACAAATCAATCTGAATATACAACACGAGTCTGAAGCTGAATAAATCTATTATCTAAAAAGCCTCTACTTCTGATGAGTTGATGGGATAGTACCCCAACTAACTTTCTAAGTCTGAAACTGAAAATACGTAAACATAACTGAATGAAAGAGGGGCCCTCGATAGATGAGGACTCACCAATAGAGACTGGATGCTAACTCCGAAAGCTGGCTAGTGACAGGACTGGGTCTGAAGATCGTAGCTTGTATCATAAAATGATACAATATAGAGAAAGCAGTCAGTACATGGAATGTACCGAGTATGCAAGGTAAGTAAAACCTCTTAAATAAGTAAAATAATTTTAAACATGGATAATATAAAATACAATTAAGATAAGAATCTTAGAGTAGGGCTTGCATGCTATTTTCTGAAATCATGATATGAACATAACTGAACATCATAACTGAATTGAATGACCTAAGTTGAAATCTGATAACCATAAGTAAAATTGAACATTGAGTCAAACCTGCTTTAGGACATATATGTGTATAGATATATCATGAATCATGAACATACATAACTGAAATTATGAGGAACAATGGGAGACTCATCATATAACCAACATTACCACGATAGAGCTTACGTGGCCCCGACTATCACACTCAAGTGGAAAGAGTCGTTTAGAGCCTTGCCAAGGCTAAATACGCTACCATGATATCGATACCAAGCTGAGGGGCCCTTGGGGCAAGGAAAATCTCACATAGGAGGTCCCAAAATAATCTAATCATACCTACGTTGGCACGTAGTTTTGAGGCATAGGGTTGACTGACCCTTAGACTCCTCGGTGCTAGACACTACTCCCAAAACATGCATATGCTCTCCATCATTTTCAATGAAGCTGACCATCATCTATTGATGAATCTGAATAATCATATACATATAAAATCTGAAATCATACATGAGGAGCCTTTGCTCAAACTATACCACAAGCTAAACATATATGGGAGTCTTGACTCCAAAACCATATGGTAAGCTAATTCATAAAATCATAAATCATACTTGAACATATGGGCTTGCCCAATACTGAAACATGCTTGAAAATACTTAATTCACTTGAAAACCTGATCATAAATATGGGTAACTTGAAAATATATTTTTCATCATAAATATCTCATCATACTTGAACATTCATCATAAATCTCAACTTTCATGAACTTCTCATGGATGGACATTATAATTTATAAAGCTTGAAAACATGATCATAATTGAAAACAACATAAAACTTGCCCATGAATCATAATTCTATAATAGAAACATGCTTAAATCATACCCATGGTAGAAACTTATGAAATTCATGCATTGGGTTAAAATCCCATAGGTTCAACATATAGATTTTCATGAATTAGAGAGGTATTGGGCATGGGTGAGAACAAATTCACCCATTCATAGCCTTACATACCTGAGCGAATCAGATTCTATAGCTCCTCTGATTTCCCAAGGAAGAATTAAGAGGAATTTGGAAGGGAATTAAGCTTGATCACCTCTCTAGCTCTTTAAGTTTGCATGCATGAATAAGAATAGCTTAGAATAAACTTGACCCTCTTAATACTCACTATTCATAGCTTAAAACAACGTGGTTTAGGCCTTAGGATCATAGGAATTATGGAAAAGCCCTTACTAAAAACGTAGAGGAAAATAGACTGCCAGTCCCAACGAGGGACTGGACGAGTCATGACCTCTGACAATGGGTCTTCGTCTGTTGTTGTTAAGTGCACTACCTATTTTCCTCAAAGGGTCCCCACGAGGGACCTGACGACTTGTCACTGGTGACCACGACTCATGGTCACCTCTGGTTACTTCCACTGCCAATACCTCAAATCCCCAATCAACTACTGACACGACTCACCTAATGAATCGTGGCATCTGACCACGACTCGTGATATCCTTTTGTGGGGTACATTGCCACCCAACCTTCATTCTTGAATTGTCCTTGACCATGGGTGACTTGACGACCTGTGGGGTTGACCACGACTCGTGGTCACCCCAAATTTGAAATTTCTAGGTAAGTCAACACCCCTCACCACGAGTCACTTAATGACTTGTGGTCAACCTGACGGGTCACATGTCGACTCGTTCTCTGACCTGGTGCATAAAATTCTATTTTCTCCACTTCAACTCTCGGGTCTAATCTTAGGGCTTTCGGGGTATAGCAATATTTCCCCGTTCGGAATATTCGTCCTCGAATGTTGAAAATCATACAGAAAAGCAGAGAAATGCAATTATCATACTCAAATACTAATCATATAAGCTGAAAACTAACAGAATGACTAACTCCGAGTTAAACTACATGATTGAACTGAATTCATGAATCATACAAACATCCATATACATGAAAGAAAGTGGGGCACATGAACTGAACATGAAACTGAATAGAATTTTAGGGCAAAAATTGATACCTCAAGCTGGAACTGAGCCGGTAGGGAATAAATGTGAGTATCTAGCCATCATATCTGCCTCGGCTTCCCACGCAGCTCCCTCAACATGTTGATTCCTTTATAAAATCTTAACTAAAGCTACTTTCTTATTTCTTAGCTTGCAAACCTGCCAATCCAGTATTTCCACCGGAACCTCCTCATAACTAAGGTTGTCTTTCACACCTACACTCTCTACCAGAACAACTAGAGCTGGATCCTCCAAACACTTTTTTAAGAGTGATACATGAAAAATAGGATGAATGGAAGCTAATTTTGAGGTCAACTCCAATTCATATGCCACCTTGTCAACCTGCTTCACAATTCCGTAGGGGCCAACATAACGGGAGCTGAGCTTTCCTTTCTTTCCAAACCTCATCACTCCCTTTATGGGAGACACCTTCAGAAACACCCAATTATCCACTTCGAACTCAAGTTCTCTCCTTCTCACATCAACATAGGACTTTTGGCGACTTTGAGCTATTTTCAACTTGTCTCGTATCAGCTGAACTTTCTCCATAGCCTCATGGACTGAATCTAGTCCTATCATCGCAGCTTTATCGATTTCAAACCAACCAATTGGCAATTTACATCTCCGCCCATAGAGAGCCTAAAAATAGAGCCATCTGAATGCTAGAATGATGGTTGTTATTGTATGCAAACTCAATAAGAGGCAAATGGTCATCCCAACTACCCTTAAAGTCAATCACACATGCTCTCAACATGTCCTCGAGAGTTTGAATTATCTGCTCTGCTTGACCATCCGTTTGCGGGTGAAATGCTGTACTGAGCTTGACTTGACTACCAAGTCCTTTTTGAAACGGTCTCCAAAACTGAGAGGTAAACTGAGTACCTCTGTCTGATATGATGAAAAAGGGAACTCCATACAACCGAACTAGCTCTTGAATGTATTTTTTGGCATAATCCTCCGTTGAATCAGTGGTTTTGACCGGTAGAAAATGAGCGGCTTTGGTCAACTTGTCCACGACCACCCAAATGGAGTCATATTATCGACGAGTGCGAGGAAACCCTGTGATAAAGTCCATATTGATTTCTTCCCACTTCCAAGTAGGGATAGTAATGTCCTGAAGCACACCTCCTGATCTCTGGTGCTCAACCTTCACTTGCTAACAGTTTGGACACTTAGCTACAAATTCTGTGATGTCCTTCTTCATGTCATTCCACCAATAGGCTTCCCGTAGGTCACGGTACATCTTGGTGGCACCTGGATGTATCGAATATCTAGAACCGTGAGCCTCACGCAACATTTAATTTCTCAAATCATCAATATCCGGAACACACAAGTGACCCTGGTATTGAAGCACACCATCTCCCCCTTTGGAGAAGACCTCTACCTTCTGATTCTGAATGGCTTCCTTTAACTTTACCAAAATAGGGTCCTCGTCTTGTATAGCAGTCACCAATGATGATTCTGATCCGTTCTGCAATAACACCACCATCGGTCGAGTCTACCAAACGAACTCCCAACCTTACAAATCGATGCACATCCCTCACCAACTTATTCTTTCCTTCATCTACATGGGACATACTCTCCATGGAGAGTCTACTAAGTGTCTTCTACTACATTAGCCTTACCCGGATGGTAAAGGACACTCATGTCATAATCCTTGAGTAACTCCAACCACCTTAGTTCTTTGCCGCAAATTTAGGTCCTTCTAGGTAAACACATATTGTAGGCTCTTATGGTCCGTGAATACATCTACATAGACCCCATAGAAATAGTTTCTCCAAATCTTCAATGCAAATATCGTCTCCGCCAATTCAAGATCATGGGTCGGGTAATTCCTTTCATGCACCTTCAACTGCCTGGAAGCATATGTTATAACCTTGGTGTGTTGCATCAATACACAGCCAATATCGATCCTGGAAGCATTGCAATACACCACAAACCCATCGGTACCTTCAGGTAGGGTTAACATCGGTGCTAAGGTGAGTCGAGTCTTCAAATCCTAGAAGCTCCTCTCACAAGCATCCGACCATCGGAATTTTACTTTCTTCTAGGTCAATTTGGTCAATGGTGCGGCAATAGATGAAAATCCCTCAACAAACCTTCGATAATAACCCGCTAATCCCAAGAAGCTCTTGATATCAGAAGGATTCACCGGTCTAGGCCAATTTGTTACCGCTTCTATCTTCTAAGAGTCCACCTTTATGCCCTCACTCGATACTACATGACCCAAAAATACCACCGAGTTTAACCAAAACTCGCATTTGCTGAATTTGGCATATAGTTGGCGATCCTTGAGAGTATGTAGTACCACCCTCAAATGAGTGGCATGCTCCTTCTCACGCCGAGAGTATATCAGGATGTCATCAATAAACACAATCACGAACATGTCCAAATATGGATTGAACACCCTGTTCATCAAGTCCATAAAAGCTGCAGGAGCATTCGTTAGTCCAAAAGACATAACTACAAACTTATAATGACCATACCGCATCCTGAAGGCTATCTTCGGGATGTCACTCTCCCAAACCCTGAATGATGGTATCCGGATCTGAGATCTATCTTCGAAAAACATTTAGCATCCTAAAGCTGGTCAAACCAATCATCAATCCCGAGGAGAAGATACTTGTTCTTGATGGTGACCTTGTTCAATTTCTGATAATCAATACATATATGAAGAGAACTATCTTTATATCGAACAAAGAGAACTGATGCACCCTATGGGGATTTTCTCGATCTGATGAATCCCTTATTTAGAAGGTCTTTCAACTGCTCCTTCAACTCCTTTAACTCGGTTGGGGCTATTCTGTAAGGAGGAATAGATATAGGTTGCGTATCGGGAAGAAGGTCAATACCAAAATCAATCTCCCGCTCGGGAGGGATTCCCAGTAGATCATCTGGGAAGACTTTCGGATACCCACATACTACTGGAACTGACTGGATAGTCCGGATCTCAGACATAACATCCTTAACCCTAACTAAATGGTACACGCAACCCTTGGAGATCATCCTTCTGGCCTTAAGGTAGGAAATGAAACGACCTATAGGCACACCCAAACTACCCTTCCATTCTAGAACTGGCTCACCCAGAAATCTGAACTCAACTGCCCGGGTTCTATAATTAATTGAGGCATAACATGCAAATAGCCAATCCATACAGAGAATAACATCAAAATTAGTCATGGCTAACTCTACTAAATTTGTTGAGGTGACTTTCTGAAGGATTGTGACCAGGAAGCTTCTATACATCCGTCTAGCCATAACTGAATCACCCACTGGAGTAGAGACTGAGAAGAATTCTGATAAGATTTTGGGACTGACTCCGAAACTACTAGCCACATAAGGTGTGACAAAAGACAAAGTAGCCCCTGGATCTAACAAAGCATATACATCAAGATGGAAAACTCGTAACATACCAGTGACTATATTCGGGGAGACCTCCTACTCCTGGCGGAAGGCTAGGGCATAGAATCTATTTAGGCGCTGACCGCCACCTGTGCTAGTAGATGTCCCCTGCTGGGCTGGGCGTGCTGGTGGAGCTGCTGAACTAGAAGATGGGCTTCGCCCCTATCATGGCCCTGTCTAACTGCTAGGAAATCTCTGAACATATGTCTGAACTTCCCACACCCAAAGCAAGAACCCGTACCCGTCAAACACTAATCTGTGTGCCTCCGGCCACACCTGTTGCAAACGGGGATACTGGAATCTGCGGGCTTGCTACTCTGACTCCTAGAGCCTGATGCTCGTCCTCTATGGTCGTGCCTAGGTCTGGATGGCACACTCATCGCTAAAGATGCTGGGGCTGAAGATCTCGGGTGGGACTATTGTCGGAGCCCACCAACTGGCCTCAGTTGAGAGAACCTATAGTTGTCTGTCCTGGCCCTTTTGGCCTCTCTCCGCAGATGCATCGCCTCCATCTGCTGGGCATACAAGACTATTCGAGGAAAATCCATATCCTGATGGAGCATGGTAGTTTTGCAATCCTTGTCTAGATAGTCCGCCACCGCATGAACAAACCTGCTTACTCGAGCCCTCTGATCAACCACTAACTCTGGGGCGTACTTTGACAAACGAGTGAACTCTAGGGCATATTACTGCACTGTCATCTTTCCTTGTTTTAGATTCATGAACTCAGCTGCCTTCAACTCCATCATCTCACGAGGGAAGAACCAATTTAGAAAAGCGACGTGAAACACATCCCAACTAATAGGGCCTGCTCCGAAATCCCTACTATCCTTCCATTATTTAAACCAAATGTGTGTGACCCCCTTCAACTGATATGAGGCCAAATCAGCACACTCTTCTGCATTCACCCCTGTGACTTAGGTGATCTTTAAAATCTCATCAATAAACTCATGTGGATCCTCATCCACCTTTGACCCAAGAAACTCTGATGGTTCATGCTCAAGAAATCTCTAACTCTTGCTGCCGCTGCATTCCTATTATGTGGAACATGCGCTACTGGCTGCTGATTGACCTGGGCATTCAAGTCCTGTGCTAGCATCTGAATGGATGCCCTAAATTTAGGGTAGGCAACCAGTTCCGGTGCATGATGCTCATGGGCTGGTGGGGCTTGTTGGTGCCCTTCCCCATTGTCATTCTCGTGGATATTTCCATTTCCATTTCTTTTGCCACTAACTCTGCAAGGAGTCATGATTTTGCAATCACGAATAACACAAGTTCGAAGGATAGAGAGACATTTCACCGCATGACATAGATCATGAAAGAAAGGAACATTTCCTAAACGTCTCGTAACCTCTTTGTCATAAGTGTGGCATGCTTCACACCCATGAAAAAGACTCTACTTAACACGGATTTCAGACCACACAAGGATATTTTAAACCTATTACTCTGATACCAAATTTGTCACGACCTGAACATAGGCCCGAATCGAGACACGGGACAAGGAGCCCCGAGAGATTCCAAGTCGACCCATGGCATGAACATACGTCTAACTCAATCAAATAAAGCAGAAGAATTACCATTTTAAACATGACAGAAATCTGAACATAACATATCAATCTGAATATACAACACAAGTCTAAAGTTGAATAAATCTATTGTCTGAAAAGCCTCTACTTCTGATGAGTTGATGGGACAAGACCCCAACTAACTTTCTAAGTCTGAAATTGAAAATACGTAAATATAACTGAATGGAAGAAAGGCCCTCGATAGATGAGGACTCACCAATGGAGACTGGATACTAACTCTGGAAGCTGGCTAGTGACGGGGCTGAGTTTAAAGATCGGAACCTATATCATAAAATAATAAAGCATAGAGTATGCGGTCAGTACATGGAATGTACCGAGTATGCAAAGTAAGTAAAACTACTTAAATAAGTAAAATCATTTAAAATATGCATAATATAAAACACAATTAAGATAAGAATATGAGAGTAGGGCTTGCATGCTATTTTATAAAATCATGATCTGAACAAAATTGAACATCATAACTGAATCGAATGACCCAAGCTGAAATCTGATAATCATAAGTAAAACTGAACATTGGGTCAAACCTATTTTAGAACATATATGTAATTATATCATGAATGATGAACATGCATAACTGAAATCATGAGGAACAATGGGAGACTTGTCATGTTACCGAAATTACCACAATAGAGCTTACGTGGTTCCGACTATCACACTCAAGTGGGCAGAGCCGTCTAAAGCCTTGCCAAGGCTAAAGATGCTACCATGGTATTGATATCAAGCTAAGGGCCCCTTGGGGCAGGGGAAAGCTCACATAGGATGTCCAAAAATAATCTGATCATACCTATATTGGTGCATAGTTCTGAGGCATAGGGTTGACTGACTCTTAGCCTACTTGGTGCTAGACACTACTCCCAAAACATACATATGCTCTCTATCATTTTTCAACGGAGCTAACCATCGTCTATTGACGAAGATGAATAATCATATACATATAAAATCTGAAATCATGCATGAGGAGCCTTTTCTTGAACATATGGGTTTGCCCAATACTTAAACATGCTTGAAAATACTTAATTCACTTGAAAACCTGATCATAAACATGGGTAACTTAAAAACATATTTTTCATCATAAATATCTCATCATACTTGAACATTCATCATAAATCTACTTCTCATGGATGGGCATTATAATTTATAAAGAAGAAAACATAAATCATAATTGAAAACAATGTAAAACTTTCCCATGAATCATAATTCAATAATAGAAACATGCTTAAATCATACTCATGGTAGAAACTTAGGAAATTCATGCATTAGGTTAAAACCCTATAGGTTCAACATATAGATTTTCATGAATTAGAGAGGAATCAGGCATGGGTGTGAACAAATTCACCCATTCATAACCTTACATACCTGAGAGAATTTGATTCTATAGCTCCTCTGATTGCCTAAGGAAGAATTGACAGGAATTTGGAAGGGAATTAAGCTTGATAACCTCTCTTGCTCTTTAAGTTTGCATGGATGAATAAGAATAGCTTCGAATGAACTTGACCCTCTTAATACTCACTATTCATAGCTTAAAATGACGTAGTTTAGGTATTAGGATCATAGGAATTATGGAAAAGCCCTTACTAAAAACGCAGAGGAAAATAGACTGCTAGTCCCAATGAGGGACTGGACGAGTCATGACCTCTGAAAACGGGTCTTCATTTGTTGTTATTAAGTGCACTTCCTATTTTCCTCAAAGGGTCCCCACGAGGGACCTGACGACTTGTCACTCATGGTCACCTCTCGTTACTTCCATGCCCAATACCTCAAGTCCCCAATCAACTGCTGACTACGACTCACCTAGTGAATCATGGCATCTGAACATGACTCATGGTATCCTTTCCTGGGGTATACTGCTACTCAACCTCTATCCTTGAACTGCCCTTGACCACGGGTGACCTGACGACTCGTGGAGTTGACCACGACTCGTGGTCACACCCATGGCCACCCCAAATTTTAAATTTCCAAGTAAATCAAAACCCCTAGCCATGAGTCACTTAACGACTCGTGGTCAACTTGATGGGTCACATGACGACTCATTCTGTGACCTAGTGCAAAAAATCCTATTTTCTCCGCTTTAACTCCCAGGTCTGATCTTAGGACTTTTAGGGTATAACACCGAGGAAGACCCCAGCATATATGACCACAATGACGGGGGAATAATGAAGGTGGGTCCAAGCGAGGAACCCAAAAATATTCCAACGCAGCATCCCAAAGGAGAGTCGGAGGGCTAATCAGAATTTAGGCTAGAGAGACATGGCAAGGAAGGGGGCTGGCTGGCAAATGGGCGATCCTGAGGAGTCCCCAAAAGATGATTTCTCAAGTATCTTGAGTACCACCCCTTATTCCACTATGATCTGTCATATGATGACGACTCTACATGGCCTTAAGTCATCTCTTTTGTACCCCTTTTTCTACATCCCTTTTGTATGCCCTTGCAGTCATCCTTGCATTTTCACCTTTCAATCTCTAATGACTTTGGTGTAACTCTCAAAACCTCTTTGTTAAATAAGATCATTATGGACTCTGAATGTGTTAAAATGGTTTCTTTACTCTCAACTGGTATGCAACGTAGCCCTACCTCTAGCAAAAAAGAGGCCCTTGAGTGCGTAAGATGTATTTGTTCAGCATTATTTGTTTACATGCTAATTATATATATATGCTCAATCACATCGGCTAAACTAACTCCTTATCTTTTGTCTATTTTTCTGTAATTACTTTTTAACCCCCAATAACAGAGGTTGATTTGTGTTGATCAAACTGGCTAAGTTACGTTACAACTTGAGATCTAAAAGAAAAATGACTGAATCTGACGAATCCAACACTGGTCTCAAAGCAAAATGACTGAATCTGATGAATCCAACAATGCAATGAACGTCCTTGTGTCTTCCAAAAATCAGGAAAGCTCACAAAGACAGATGTGCGGAATAACGAGCAAATGGCCTACTTAGAGAAGAAACTTGAGGTGCTAGGGAAGAACTGCGCCAAGTATGATTCCTGACGAAGTTCAATGTGGCAACCTTCCTACACCCGCTTCACTTAGAAACGCCCTCTCCGGAACACTTCCCTAGATCTGTATGTCCACCCCAGATACCCCTCATCAATTTTGGCCTACCTTCAATCACTCTCACCAATTTGCCAATCCCGTCAAACCAACTCCATATGTCCCCAATTATGCTAATGAACCACCAAATTCTCCACCAGTAGTCAAGATTGCATCTAACATGTCACTACCAAATCAAGTTGGTACCATGCATGCTAACCAGATAGCGCAGCACAGACCCAGGGCACACATTGAAACTTCTTATGATCCACATGTGCCACCTACGTATACATTTAAGGCTTCCGCCTTACACAGCAGCAGTTGTAATTAGAGTCCCATACGAGGTTGATCAGTATGTAGAAAAGGAGAAAAATGCCTATATAAAAGAAGAAGATTCGATAACTAGTCAGCTTAAAAGTTTGAAGAGGGCACTGAAAACTTTGCAAATCACCCGAGGAAGTGAAAGTCTGGATTACGACGACTTGTGTATCCATCCTAATATTGACATGCCGGTAGGATACAAACCACCGAAGTTTGGCATATTTGATGGGACAGGTGATCCCTACGCGCATTTGAGGGCTTATTGTGATAAACTAGTAGGGGTTGGGAGAAATGAGAAGTTGAGGATGAAATTGTTTATCTGAAGTCTTTCAGGAGAAGCACTGACTTGGTACACCTACCAGGACCCCAAAAAATGACGTGATTGGCAAGAAATGGCAGAAGACTTCATGACTCCCTTCAGGTTCAACACCAAGATTACTCCAAACAGGTTTTCATTAGTCAACATTCATAAAAACTGTCTGATCCATTTCAATAATATGAACGACGCTGGAGAATTAAGGATGCTAGGGTCTGACCCCCACTGGATGAAAGCAAACTCACTAAGTACTTCATTCGAGCTCAAGAAGGTATTTATTCTGAGAAGATGATGGAAATAATGGGCCAGAAATTTATAGAATTAGTCAAAATGGGTGACTTTTTGGATGAAGGCATTAAATCTGGAAAGATCCAATCCATAGCTGCACTACAGGCTACAAGTAGGGCCAACAATCAGGTTCCCTCGGTGACACCAAGAAGAAGAAGGAAGAAGTCTCAACCGTCGCTCCTTACTACCAACCTAGAGAGCTATCTAGTTGATACCCTAACAACCCCCCAAATTGTTGCACACACCCCATATATTCTATATCTAGTGTATAATGCTCAACCGCACTATAATCCACCTCGAGCACCAGCACAACAGAATCAAACAAAAGCCTATCCCCCCATCCAAGCACCTATCCACCAAAATAGGCCAACATATGCACCAAGGCCACATCTAAATATAGAAGCTAAAACCACCCACACTTACACACCTACTGTCGAACCTTTGGCGTAGTTGTTTGAGAGGCTGAGGATAGAAGGATTACTGCAGCCTGTTGAAGAAAGACTTCCTGACCCAATCCCTTAGAATTTTGATGGAAATAAGAGATGCACTTATCACTCGGGAATTTAGGGACACGACACTAAGGAGTTCTACAGCTTGAGATATTGAATTGAGTTTTTGATAAAGAATAGAACAATTAATGCACTCCAGCACCTCCAAATATAAACAACAACCCACTACCGAACCACGGGAACTAAGGAGTCAACATGATAACCTTGTATAAAGAATATGAAATGAGGGGAACCATTGTGCCTGTTGGAAACACCGAGGTGCTCGCTACAACATCTTCAGTCACTCCTTTCATCACAGTTCAGCTAAGGGCACCTCTAATCATTTAGACGTACCAGCCCAAATCTGTAGTAACCATCATAATTGCCAAGAAACCAGACAATAACTCTCAAGCAGTACCGTGAGATTACTAGGAGGAAGCAAAGGCTAAGATGATAAACATTGCAACAGCTCACGAAATGACCCGATCAGGATGATGTTGCATCCCAGATAACCTCAACAAACCAGCACCAGGGAGAGAATAGAACTAAAAGAGGTATGTTATTGATGCTGAAATTGCAGAGTTTTGGAAGAAGATGCAGATCAAGGATTACTCAGTCGAGAAATAATTGAAAAAGACACCAGCCCAGATATCCATCATGTCCTTTCTGATGAGCTCTGAAGCTCATAGGAGTGCTTTGACTAGAGTGTTAAATGGAGTGAGCATATCAGAAGGAACCACAGGTGATACATTAGTTTTAGCCATTAGGCGAAGGGTAGAAGCCAATAATATCTTTTTCCATGATGATGAACTCCCGCCAAAAGGGGAAGGACACAATAAAGCACTTTATATCATAATAAGATGCGGCAACAAGTTTGTGTCCCGAGTATTGATCAACGATGACTATGGTTACAACATCTTTCCTCTTATTACTCTGAAGGACATAGGGATAAGCATGGGAAAGATGAGAGAGAGCCACGTGAAGGTTAGAGCTTTCGATGGAGCGCAAAAGAGCATCCTCAGAGAAATACACCTGACATTATAGGTCGGACTGGCTGAGTTCCTTATCTTGTTTCAATTAATGGACGTCTCATCTACTTATAATTTGTTGTTAGGGAGACCTTGGGTCCATATGGAAAGAGAGGTTCCCTCCACCCTCCATCAGTGAATTAAGTTTGAATGGGACCATGCAGAGGTCATGGTTCACGGAGAACTCAATCACCCCGTGTATTCCGCAACTACGTTGCCAATCATTGAAGAATTGGATAGAGTCGTTTTTCATGCTGTGGAAATCATGAAAGCTACAAATGTTGGGGGAAGATAGAATCCGACGAGGTGAAGATTTCAAGAACAGCAAAAATGATGGCCTCAGAAATGTTGAAGTACGAATATCATCCCAAAATCGAACTCGGAATCAAGTCTAATGGCATAATTGAACCAATTCAGTTGAAGCATCAGAACAATACCTTTGGACTTGGATATGACCCTACCGTGGGAAGCCCACAATATGCAGTCTAAAAAAAAGTGTTTGTGCCAAAGCGGCTCCAGCCTTAGGACAAGGGATCGCGCCAGAACCTGATGAGTGCATCACAGAAGGGTCAGAGAATCTTTCATAGCAATGACTGAAGAACACTATGGAGATGAAAAGGTGGATCTTCAAATGCTGAATATTCGTGATGTCGACCCCAGAAAGGTCTTGCAGAATTGGACCGCCCGCCAGTCCCTATTTCAACATGAGTCCTGATAGTGTGGAAATGTAGTTTGTTTTTAAATACAACATGATCAATTGAACTCAAATCATGTCGAAGCTCCTTTTGTCATTCGCCTCATTTAAAGCTGAAATGCATTATGAAAAAAAGTCTTTATTTTCCTAAAATTATCTTGCTAAATTTTTTAAAATCTCTATTCATTTTACTTATATCTTATACTTTTCAGCTCTAATATTAGTAAAAATCTTTGTTCAGCAATTAGACATGAAACAAATTCGTTGGGAAAAATGCAAACTATGAACAAGATTATGACGAATACGATGAAAGAATGATGCCTGAAAACCTACCACATGAGATCGAGCAACTTGAGAGTCAGAAGAAACCCAACTTAGAGGAAAATGAGCTGATCAATTTAGGGGACAAAGAAACAATGAAGGAAACCCAGATCAGCATATGCTTCGAGGATGGAGAGAAGAAAAAATTGAATGAGTTGCTTAAGCAGTACAAAGATATATTTTCTTGGTCCTACGACGACATGCCAGGATTGAGCACCGACATCATCTCACACAAACTGCCAACTGATCCCAACTGCCTACCAGTCAAATAAAAACCAAGAAAGTTCAAGACTGACTTGAGTTTGAGAATTAAGGAGTAGAGGACAAAGAGGATTAAAGCAAACATCGTGAGGGTTACGAACTACCCCACCTGGTTGGCCAATATCATACCGGTGCCAATGAAGAACCGGAAGATCAGGATATGTGTGGATTACCGAGACCTCACCAGTTCCAAAAATGATTTCCCACTTTCACACATTTATATACTCATTGATAATTGTGCAAAACATGATTTGCAAGTGTTTGTCGATTGATTTACAGGATACCACCAGATCCTGATGAATGAAGGTGATGCGAAAAAAATGACAGTTACCATACTGTGGGGAATGTATTGTTATAGGGTAATGCCCTTTGGTCTCAAAAATACAGGTGTGACCTACATGAGGGTCATGACTACCCTTTTTCATGACATGATTCATAAGGAGATAGAGGTCTTTGTGGATGATGTCATTATCAAGTCCAAGAAGAGTTCGGATCACCTGACCGATTTGAAAAGGTTCTTTAAAAGGTTGCAGAGGTACAACCTAAAATTAAAATCAACAAAGTGTGCATTTGGAGTTCCCACTGGAAAGCTATTAGGGTTCATCGTTAGCAGGAGAGGCATTGAGTTAGATCCATTAAAAATTAAGGCGATTCAAGATTTTTTGCCCCCAAAGACCAAGAAGGAAGTGATGAGTTTCCTTGGGAGACTTAACTACATCAGTTAGTTAATAGCATAATTTACGATGCTTTGTGAACCCATATTCAAATTACTGAAGAAAGATGCTGCCACATGATGGACAGAAGAATGTCAGAAGGCTTTCAACAGAATCAAGGAATACTTATCAAGTCCGTTGGTATTGGTCCCACTAGAACTAGGAAATTTTTTTCTACTCTACTTAGCTATTATGGATGGTGTATTCAGATGCGTGGTGGGGTAACACGATGATACGGGAAAAAGGGAGCAAGCCATATATTATTTGAGCAAGAAGTTCACACTGTATGAAGCAAGGTACACCTTATTATAAAGAACGTGTTGTGCATTTACTTGGATCACGCAAAAGTTAAGGAACTACCTATCTACATACACCATATACTTGATCTCGAGGTTGGATCCGCTTAGATATATCTTTTAGAAACCGATGCCTACTGGAAATCTAGAAAAATGAAAAATTTTGCTAAGTGAATTTGATATTGTATATGTGACTCAGAAGGCAATCAAGGGACAAGCCTTAGGTGATCACCTTGCAGAAAACCCGGTGGACTAGGATTACAAGCCACTTAGAACTTACATCCCCGATGAAGAGGTATTATTTGCAGGAGAAGACATTTTGGAGCCATATAATGAGTGGAGGATGTTCTTTGACGAAGCATCAAATTTCAAAGGAGTTGGAATTAGCACAGTGTTGATTTCAGAGTCAGGACAACATTTTCCAATTTCAGCAAAAATCAGGTTTCCTTGCACTAACAACATGGTAGAATATGAAGCTTGTATTCTCAAACATAGAATGGCAGTGGACATGAACATTAAAGAACTCGTGGTGATAGGAGATTTCTACACATTGTTTTGTCAAGTACGAGGAGAGTGGATCAACAAGAACGTCAATATCCTTCCTTATTTGCACTATGTAAAAGAGATAAACAGAAAGTTCATAAGGATTGGGTTCAAACATGTCCCTTGGATCCAAAATGAGTTTGTTGAAGCCCTTGCAACTTTGTCCTCGATGATCCAAAATCCGGACAAGAATTATACTGATCCTATCAAAGTAGAAATACATCACCAACCTACACACTATTTTCATGTAGATGAGGAGCTGGATGGAAAACTATGGTACTATGACATCAAAAGGTTTCTTGAGGCATGAGAGTATCCAAAGAACGCAACTAGCAAGCAAAGACTGACTTAAAGGAGGATGACAAATCATTTCTTCCTTAATGGAAAAGTCTTATATTGGAGGATTATGGATTTGGGATTGCTAAGATGTGTCGATGTCGTAGAAGCAACAAGGTTGCTAGAAGAAATACATGCAAGGACATATGGACCCCATATGAATGGGTTTGCTTTGGAAAAGAAGGTTTTGAGAGCTGAATACTTTTGGATGACCATGGAGAGAGACAAAATCCGATATGTGCACAAATATCATCAATGCCAAATTCATGAAGATTTCATATGAGTTCCGCTAAACGAGCTCAACACGATGGGCTCTCCATAGCCATTTGTTGTGTGGGGCATGGATGTAATCGGACCAATAGAACCACCAACTTCAAATGGACATCGTTTCATCCTAGTGGCTATTGATTACTTCACAAAGTGGGTCGAAGCTTCAACATACAAGGCAGTGACAAAGAATGTGGTAGCAAACTTTGTTCATAACAACATAATTTGTCAGTTCGGGATTCTAGAGTTGATCATAACAGATAAGGCAGCCAATCTTAATAGCTATCTCATGATCAAAATTTGTGAAATTTTTAAGATTGCTCATCGAAATTCCACAACTTATTGACCACTGATTAATGGAGCAGTGAGGTTGCAAACAAGAACATCAAAAGGATCTTGAGGAAAATTGTGGATAGTAACAGATAATGGCACGAGAAGCTACCATATGCTTTGCTTGGTTACCGCACCACAATCAGAATGTCTACAGGGGAAGCTCCCTACATGTTGGTCTATGGTTTAGAAGCAGTAATACCTGCAGAGGTGGAAATACCTTCCCTGAGGATCATCCAAGAAGTCAGTTTGGGCAATGCAAAATAGATACGCAGCAGGCATGAGCAATTAATGTTAATCGATGAGAAAAGAATGAACACAGTCTTTCATGGCTAGCTCTACCAGAATAGAATGACCAAGACATTTAATAAGAAAGTTAGGCTCCGACAATTTACGCCGGGGCAACTAGTATTGACGGGGATATTTCCATATCAGGATGAAGCTAAGGGAAAATTTGCACCAAATTGGCAAGGTTCCTACATTTTGCACAGAGTACTCTCAGGATGAGCGGTAATTCTAGTAGAAATGGATGGAAAAGTGAGTACAAATCGATCAATTCAGATGCTATCAAGAAGTACTACATTTGAAGACAATCAAGAAGACCTTTTTTTGTATTTTTCGTATTTCTATTGTAACATAACTACGTCCCGACCTGACTTCCCATGGTTGGATACGTAGGTAGTACACACCAAGTTCGATCTCCCTTAGAAAAACCAAAAACACATTTTTCATGTACTTAGAACTACGCTCGACCTGACTTCCCTCGGTGGAATACGTAGGCAATCTTCATTGAATTCGTTCCTTTCATATTTTATTTTTCTCAAATGTACTGAACTACGTTATGACCTAATTCTATTGGAATACATAGACAGCCTGAGTCAGGCTTGGTCATTTCATATTTTGTTATTATTTTACTTTCTTATTGTACTTGAGCTATGTTACGACCTGATTCCACTTGGATATATAGGCAGCCAAAGTCAAGCTCGATCGATGCATTGCATATCTTCTATCTTTTGATACCCTCGAACTACGTACAGACCTGATTCCTATTGGGGATACGTAGGCAACTAAAAGGTTCGATCATACCCATAGGAAAATCCATTTGTTGTAATGGAAACCCAGAATATGAAGGATCTCGCCGCCAAGATCATCGCAGCATCAGAGAAAAGCCAAAGTATGAAAGATCTCGCCACCAAGATCGTCACAGCATCAGAGAGAAAGCTGAAGGGCCATCAACAACAAGGCATAGTGACTGTGAATAAATATTTGGTACATGGTTAGCCATATGAAAAAGCTCAAACGGGTTTTCGAACATGTCATAATCTAAAAATGAAAGAGGATTACTTATATATGAAAAAATCAACAAAGGAAAAACTAGTTTTTCAAAACATGACATACTTTTCAAGATACTCCACTAATTTTTCACCTACCAAGTCTCAGACAGGAATCACATGCAGCTTAGGAAGATTGAAGGATTCCAGTGACTAATCCAGGTTTTACAATCAACACAAATCAACATCCTTTCCAAACTAAGCATTTTCTTTGAGTGCAGGACAGTAGGAAGCGGGAAAGACAACATTAAGACGAGCTCCAAGCAAGATTGAAGATATCACCCCGCTTGCCGCAACATCATAAGCCAAAATCTTTCCTTTTATTTTACTTTTGAATATCTTATACCAATTCTCATTTCCAAATGTTTCACCTAAACTTTTGCAGGTACTTCCAAGAATCCGGGTCAAAATACTCAGAGTCAGAGGGCCCTCGTGGAACAAACAGGATAGTTCGCTTATCCAAATGACTCCACCCATCGGAGATTATCGTTTAACTACGTTGAATAAATTCGCCAATCAGAGATTGTCGTCTAGCTATGTTGAATAACTCCGCCAATCAAAGATTGTCGTTTAAATACGATAAATAACTCTGCTAATTGGAGATTGTTGTTTACCTGCAATATAACTCTATCAATTGGAGACCGTTGTTTAACTTTATTAGCAACTAGGTTAATTAGAAGTTTTGTTTCAACAACACTCTCATACTCTGCCAATCGGAGATTTCATTTCAGTACCATCGAGGCTTTGCCAGTCTGTAGTTTTATTTCAGCAATACTCTCATACTCCACCAATCAGAGATCTTGTTTCAATACCGTCAAGGCCTTGCTGATTAGTAATTTTGTTTCAGCGATGCTCTCATACTCCGTCAATCGAGATTTTATTTTAGTACTATCAAGGATCTACCAATTAGAGGTTTTATTTCAACAACAGTCTCATACTCTGCCAATCGAAGGTTTTATTGTAACATCGTCAAGTTGTTCCACCAGCAAGAGGCTTATACATACAAGTTGTTTCACCCATTGAAGATTTTACCTTACAGTTGCCTTGTCAATCTGAGGCCTTTACCTTTTAATTGCCTCACCAGTCGGAGGCATTCTACATTAGAGTCCCCCTACTAGACAGAGGCCTTCTGCTATAAGCTCGCCTCGCCAGTCGGAGGCTACACTATAAGTCGCTTCGCCAGTCAGAGCATTTACAAGTGGTTTTGCCAGTTGGACCTTTTACATTATAGTTGCCTCACTAACCAGATACCGCTACATTACAAGTGGTGAGATTTTACATTTTACAGTTTTCCCATCAGTCGGAGGCCTTTACATTTACAGTTGCCCCGCCAGATGGAGGTTTTTTACTACAAGTTCACCCCGCCAGCCGGAGGCTAACACTATAAGTTATTTTACCATTTGAAGCTTACACTATAGTTACTCAACATAGCAAAGATCTTTCAGTTACAGTATTTTATGCTAACCAGAAGCAACTCCACAAATTAAAGTCTGCAATACCTGTTTGGCTACACTTTCTACTCTTTTACATTACTATTATTATTATCTGTTTACAACTTTGAGTTGTGCGGGTATATTGGCAATTTTCACCTTTCACAGATCAACACACTACAATGTGGAACTACCTCTAAGCAGCAATTGACTCATTGCTTGGCGAGGAATACCAAACTCACAAGCCAAAGTCAAAAGGCAAGCGCTCCGACTCCAACTCTCATAATCAGTCATCTATACTTCCAAAATTTAGTGTACATCTATTCTTAGATTTTCAATTCTCTCTTGTTCTTCTGCACGTCCTAGAGTCCGCATAAAACTACACTGAAAAGGTTTGAGGGTCTAACTACATTTAATTTAGCGTGATCTTGAAAAGCATGGGGTGCATCTAGTAGAGTCCCACTTATGATTGTGTTGCGGGCCATATTTATAATCTGAAGGCTGCAAAAGTGCGTGTTATTCTGAAGATTTCCATCGTCTAGAGTCTCATCTACCGTGATTCTATAAAGTTTTTACTTTACTTTGTCATGATACCAGTGTCAACCACCAATCGGACATTGGGGAAAAATTTTGAGAACCTCCTTAAAATCCTCCATAATCTTCCATTCCCGAACTACTTCCAACTTGATTCCCATCTCTTTTAGAGATATGTAGGTAACTCTAGCTCGGGCACGGACGTACTCACTCCATTCGTGCTATAAGCGTCTCATTTTCCATCACAAAGAACCTAGTGTCATCATAATTCAACATTAGGAAAAAATTTTAAAGTCGATCAATGTGCGATGATTTTCACTCTCGAACTACATGTGACTTGATTTTCATAGAACTAGAGATATGCAGGTAGTTCAAAAGCCAGAGCTCGGCCATAATTTTTCAAAATCTACGTCATGTTTTGTTCAAAGAAGATGTATTGGTGGTCAGCCAAAATTGGAACATGTCAATTTTCTTAAACAACGCCTTCTTTTCTCATCCGTGGCCAAAGAAAGGGGCAACTGTTGACACTCAATTTTGGTTCTCCACATTTTTGATTAATTATTTTAAGCTTCTGAAATTTTAAATAAAATGAAATAAATATTTGAATGGTTGAAAATTATTTTTTCTTACTATTTTGATGATGTTTAGCCATTCTTGTTTTTTGAGGAAAGATGAAAAAATATATATTGTTATTTTATACGATTTTAAATATTTAAAAAATATTCAAAAAATAAAATAAAATAATTAAAAAAAACCATATATATATATATGTTGTCATATTTTCATGTCAAAATAAATATTTTTGTTTAAGTACGTATTTAAATTATCATTTTAAAGGCAATTATAATTTAAATACTAAAATGACCTATGTTTTTGCAAATAAATATTTTATTTATTTAAGTTTGAAAGCTTAATTAATTAATCAGTTAATAATTCATCTTGATTTATATTTACTTTTACAAGAGTGAGATGATTTTATAATTTAATTAATTTTAATTTTTACGAATTAATGTTATTTTGTTAAGAAAGTGGACTAAAATTGAAATGATTTGGCTTTGTTTTAAATTGCAATTCTAGCCACAAATTTGAGCAAAAATCAACCACATTTGCTCAATTCATGTCATCTAATTTTAGCCAATCCATGCATGCCATGTAGGCGCTACATGGATTGTGCTTTTTCTCCTCCAATCTTAGCCATCCGTTTTAATCCAATGGCTCGCATTATTTTCTCATTTTAATATACATACATACATACATACATACATGCTTAGATATATATATATATTATCAATTTTTAGATTTTATTATTTTTATTATTATATATATGCTTATTTATTTATCTATTTTTTACTTTTTTTAAATTACAACTATCCGATCTTAAGATCAGACGGCCCAAATTAATCTATCCGCCCCACCAAATCACCCCAAATCCCTCACCCTCCCTCCATCGATGACCAAATAGACCTCTACCCCCTCATGCTATTCTTTCTCTTCAAAACCACCGCACAATGCCAACGCAGACCCACCCCTCCACACCGCCAGACCACCCCGTGACCCTTCCCCTCTCTCCGAACTCCCCCCCCCCCCCACTTTTTTTACTCAAACCCGTAAACCCCCTCCCCCTTCAAGATCGGTCTTCCCCTTCCTCCAAAACCCGAAAAATCCATTCACAAATCTCTGAGATCGTCATCTATCTACTGTTGGCTCGGAATAGTCCTCTACAGCAGCACAAGGTACCATACTCCCTTCATTTTTTCAATCTTTTCTTCATGTTTCGTGTCAGATTTCTCATTCAAGGTACAAAATTTGAATCCTCAAGTTCTGATGTTTGTTGAAGAACTCCTCAATCTCTCCTATAAAAGGAGAAGATAACAAAGGCAAAGATCATTAGAAAAACACTAGCAAAATCTAAAAATCAGCCCAAAAAAAACCGGCACACGGCCAATCTCTTCTTTTTTTCTTCCATTTTTGTGTTCTTCTTTATTTTCTCTGCGAACTTCCCCATTTATTGTTCTCCTTTTGTTTACTCGAATTGGAAAAAACTAGCATAAGACTTGACCCCTGATATCCTCAATCGCTGCAATAGGTCAGGTAAATTTCATCTTTCCCATTTTATTATGTTTAGCTCCGTAATTGATTAGTTGTGTGTTCCAAATGGGTTTAGCTGTTTGGTCTACTGGTTCTAAGTGAAAAATATGACATGAATAATTCTCTGGTAGTTTCTTCATATTTACAATTGATTATGTATTTGTGGTATTCTTACATCTTACGACTTAGCACGAATTAAGTTCTGTGAGATTTTAAATTTTTAAGTATAGATGATTGTATGTTGTAGCTATCCCCGTGATGCTTTTCTTGAATTTTTTTTACTGTAGTGTTTTGCCTTGATTTTCTATTAAAATCAACACATGGAAGTCAATGTGAACTATGGATATTTTTTCTCTAAGAAAACCTATTTATTCGTTAATTAAACATGCGATTCACTCTACCATTCGTCGAGTTTGTTTGTTTTGTAGCTCATTAAAATCTGTCTTATCTTGTTCCTATTTAGAAATCTGTATGTGAAGGCTTAAAATGAGATATGGATATGTATATAAGAAGCCACTGATTTATATAAGTATAAGCTCGCCAAAATTCACAAAGGTTTGAATAACTTTGTTGTTCTTCTTAAATCTTTTTTTTTTTGAAGAATTTTAAAGGGCTGTCTTGCTTTGCTTTCTTGTTAAAAGTCAATAAGTTTCTTGAGTCCATTGGAATTCATTCTCAATACATTTGGAGTAAAATATGAATGTACATAAGCCTTCTTGTTTTGAACTAGACATATATTGAATTTGAATAGGACTAGCCCCGAAGCATTGTTAGAACCCTTTCATAAGATTTATTTCTATGAATGTCCACTTGTAAAATAAATTTCAGATTCTTAAATTTTCACAAAAAATGATCTTGTAAGAAAGTTTGGTTAATCTATTTCGGACATTAAAAGGCGGCCACTTTACTTTAAATTTTTGCCAAAATCAGTGTTGTTTAGCCTTTGAGGTCGAAAAGAAAGGCTATTGATCTTCTTAAGAAGGAAAGGTTAAATGTGTCTTTTCAGTTCGTATGATCTGAGTTCATGTTTGAATATCATTTTAGCACTCAATATCGTGTTTACATATGAATTTGCTTGGGCTGAAATTTGATGTCTTTGGCTACTATAATTGATCATAAAATAATGCATATATTGTTTGATCCATAAGAATATTTGGGCTATCTTTGTTCCCTTTGTATCTGTGGCTTTCCTTTATTTTGATCCTCCAGCATGAAATATTATCCTTGTTTCGGAGCATCATGTAACTGATGTTAGTTCCCTTGCTATTCATATTCTAGAGAAACATTGACTTCTTCACCAGAATACATGTATGTACGTGACAAAAAAGTTTGAAATCTTACACCCATTCTTTTAAAAGTCATGATAAAATATTTTTCTAAATGTGTGTTATATGTGAAAACTCATGTTATAGTAGGGATTCTTCTTCTTTCTTTTTTTTTTCCTCCAAAATTTAAGTATAAAACTCTCTAGCTTTTTGGGACATTTCATGCATAGAGAGACCTTGTTGTAGCTTTAACCCTACTTATACCGAAATTCGTCATTGAATGTTCAAGTGATAAATAAAAATTCTTAGTTCAAATTATAGTCTCGACGTTTCTAACAACGTGTATTGTCATGCGATTCAAGTTTTTGCCCCCATCTATACTTTTCTACTATTAGTATATGTTGTAGAATGGTATAATTCTAGACACATTATCCTTCCATTTTGCTCACCTTATCTTAAAGTATAGTCCTTTGGCATGATTTTTCCATTCATATTACTAATCCTTCTTTCTTTTATTTTTCTTTTCTTTTTCATGGCATCAACTGGACCTGAAATTCTCTTTTTTAAAACTCGATTTTGGCCCATTGGCCAACAATTATTAGGATTTTCGCAAAGTTTGGAGTCAATTATTAGGAATCAGGTTCTTTCAGGAACCCAACATTTTCTTAATTACTGTCTTTCATAACTTTTTCTTTCCATGTGATTTTTACTCGCTAGTTTTTATGTGTTGTGTGAATATATACAAATCTATAGCCTTGTAGTAAATATTCTCCATCCTCATTTAAAATGTTAAAATTTTATTTATATGACTTTCTTTAGGTATGCTTAATTTTTTAAAAGAATGGATGAACTCCTTTTTTTCAAATCTAAAAAAAGGGGCTAATAATGTTATTTTTTTCTTTAATATTAATCACTGCTTCTTTTTATAGGCAAACCACTAAACTAAAAATTATTTGAAGTCTAATAAGCTAATTCAAATGCTAGGCTCAAATAAATAAATAAATAAAGGGGAAGTTACATAAATACAATTTTTTAAAATTATAATTACAAAAGTTACAACTACTTTCTTAATTATATAATATACAATACATATTATACATAATTAAATGGATAAAAATTATAAATATGGTAATATTTTATAAATGACATAAGTATTAATTTCTTTCATAATTTAAGTAGATTAAATATGATAAAAATTTAATATGTATTATTATATTCAACACCATATATATCCTTAATATACTAAATATGTATTATTATATTTTTTAAAAAATATATTATTAATATTATACTCATATTCATCATCAATAAAATTTTCTTTTCCTTTAGTCTTTCACATATAAAGATTATGAATATAATATATATTATATTATGCATATGTGTATTAATATATTATATTATATAATCGAAGCATGTATGTGCATCTATTTATTATATTATGCATAACTTTTAGACTAAATATTTGACACAATACATATACTAAATATGTACTATTACATTTTTTTAATAAAAAAAATTGTTCATAATATTCTCAAATTGTTAATCCATAAATATTTCTTTTCCTTTAATCTTTCACAGATAAAGATTATGAATATAATATATATTTGACACCATATACTATATATTATATTATGCATATATTATATTATATAATTGAAGCATATATGTGCATCTATTTTTTATATTATGCACAATTTTTACTAATACATAAATACCTTTGATGAACCTTTGGATGAATTAATATTTTATTCAAGTATCTTAAAATATTTCAATGAAATAAAAATAAATTTTTAATAAATCACAACTGATTTATAAAAAAAGGAGAAGAAAGGAATTCTTGAGAAATCAAATAAAAATAGAGAAGAAAGAGAGATTTTTGAATTTTTTGAAAAAACAAAAATGGAGAAGATAGAGATATTTTTGGGAAACAAAAAATGGAGAAGAGAGAGGGATTATAGAAATTTTAAAAAAAATAAATATGGAGTAGATAGAGAGACTTTTGGAGGATTTTTAAAATTTCTGAAAGAAAAAAGTAAAAGAGAGTATTTTATATTATTTTGTGTATTTAAATTATTATATTAGATATATAATCTTTTTTTATATTTAATCAGAATAAATATTTAAGAAAGTAAAAGTTGTACAAAATATAATTAAAAAGATAAAATTTTAAATATTTTGTATTTATATAATTTTATTAAAGAAGTTGTAACTTTTGTAATTATGATTTTTAAAATTAGTATTTGTGTAAGAAATCCAAAGTTATCTGTTAATTTATGGGTTGTTGATTCAATTTTATTTCAAGATTAATTTGTTCTTGCAGAGAATCAGGCCCAATGACAAATCTGCCATTCTTTTATGAAGAAGGTAAATTAGCAAACTTAACTAGCTATTTACAATAATTAGCAAATCTATTTAAAAATTATAAAAAATAGCAAAATAATTACAGAAATAACGAATTACCATTTTTTTAAAACAATTACTATTATATCAAATTTTCTATATTCTCTTTCCAACTAAATAGTTCTCTCTCCAATTTAATCCTTTTATCTCTCATTGTAACTGCCCAAAAAAAATTTTCCCAAATACCTGAAAATTTCATCCGATTTCTCTCTCATCAACCCCTTTTTCTCTTTCAAAATTCCCATTATTTCTTCCAATTCCCCCCCCCCCCTCCCACCCATGTCGCTCTGATGCAGAGAATTAAAGATCTTTAGAGAAAACAAAAAAGGATTCAAAATTTTTGGTGAAGAAGATGTAGAGATTTGTAGTTCCCCATTGGTCTACCGGATCTATTCTCTGATCTATACCAGGTTGCTGGGTGGGTCCTTATTTCTCCGTTAACTACTCCGAAGATACCATTATCGGAGAAATCGAAACTCCAGATTTGATTAGCAATCTTTCTGATGGAGAAGCTTTTGCTTCACCAATGTCGAAGAAATCGAAACAGAAGACTTCATTAGCAATATATTATTGTCGTATTTCTCAAGCTTTTGTCACTGCATATCAATGCGGAATTGATATGTATCAGTATCATATTTCTAATAATTTCATAATTGTTATATATCAATGTATTGCTTTGTGTATATCAATATATTGTACCAATTTGTTATTAATATGTATCCATATTTTCAGTGATACATGAATATAAAATACTCATATTACTTTGTGTATCAATTTAGAAAATTTTTGCCAATTATTTGATTTATTCCCCATGTATGAGTATTATCTTGAATAAATTACAAATTAAAAGTTACTCATTTATGTTCATCAATGTATGACTATTGTATCATTTTTTATAAAACATTTAATATTATAGAATTCTGCAGATTATAGATTCTTTGATTGTGTATCTGTTTTTTTTTTAAAAAAAAAAATTGACTATTGAAACTGATGATACTGTTTTTGTGTATTATATTTGTATATGTATCAATTTGTTTTATGCTTATTAGTATGTATTAATATTTCTAGTGAAATACATAACTTCCATTTAGGTAGATGAGTTTTTGATATATCTATTAGTATAAATTTGAAATTTTTTTCCAAATCTGCAACTATGATACAGCCAAAGAAAAAGAAAATTTCTCCAAAATCTACTATTTCAGATTTAGAAATTACACGGATGTGAAATTTTGGTTTAAAATTTTAGATATGGAAAAAAAGGCTCAAGATCATAAAAAGAGTTATTTATTCTCATTAATTATGCAACTTCCCTTAAAAAAATAAAAACACCAATTAAGGAGGAATTGAACAAACAACACCAATTAAAGAGGAATTGCAGGATTAAAATAGATACAACCATAATGATTACAGTAAATTGTATCAAAAATAGGAAAACATGCTATTTTTTATAATTTTAATAAATCACGCTATTTTATATAATTATTTTACTATGTGGTGTTATTTATGAAAATTTCTCTATGAAGAATAAGTTGTTGGTCCAACTTTCCCTTTTTTTTATATATACAAACTTGTTTCCAGATTTTTAGGCCCACTGTTTGGCCCAATTCAGATTTCTTTCCCTCTAAAAATTCAAATATGAAACACACACACACACATATATATTATTTCATGAATATACTCGGCGTATTATTACATTATAATTTCTTGATATGCTATTATTTATACATGCATATTTATTTTTACATACTATGTATTTACTATTTTATCCCTTCATATATGTAAACTTTTAATTTATCTTCTAATCATGTATTTGTAAATACTCATTTTACATGTCATACATCACATATAATTATTTTATCATCTACATACAATGACTAACTTTCCCCATAGTTTATTCCCCTACACACACACACACACCCACACACCCACCCACACACACACACACACACACACACACACATATATATATATGTTACATACACATGCATATAAATATTTTATAAATATTTATAACTCACCTACAGTTATACATAGACATTTTACCTCATACACATTATTCTGTATATTTTATATAATTGCATGTACGCTATTTTTTTAATTATTTCACATATTTTTTTACACTACACATATCTCGTATATCATATGTACATCATACTATCCACATACCCCATACATCTTTTCACAAAAAATTAGTTGTAAGTTATTTTGTTACATTTCTCTCGATCATTTCAAGTTACTACTTATCTATATATACGACCTGTAATATCATTTTCGTATATCATATGTATATTATATATATATATATTTTATATACCTTATACATTTTTTGCAAATTATTTTTCAAATTATTTCAACCTATTTTTATCACTATTTTAAATATTTTTTTAGCAGGTAATAATGAAATAAATATTTTTCCCCTAGTGTATCTTAAGCTAATTTAAGGACTATCTTCGAATCTGCTTCGAGGGGTGCGTAACACCTTTCCCTTAGAGTAAATAAAACTCTTACCTAGATTTTCAATGGTTTTCCGTAGACTGAAATAGAGTTTCACATTTTACAAATGGTTTTTCTAATGTTTTCCTAAAACTTAGGTGGCGACTTTAATCCTTTTTCAAAAATCAGCTAGAAGAATCAAATGTTGCAAACATATTTTGACCAATTCAAAATGCGGGCGCGACAATCCAGATTTCACAAAACCACCATTCTTCTCATCAATATACACAAATAAGGCCAAGAAATCTTATCATATGATTGGCCATGTCCAATTTAAAAACTACATTACCTTTCAAATTGGGTTATTTATGTCTTGGATAATTTCTTGAGTAAGATATATTTTCAGCAATAGATCTACCCTTAATGAAACAACTTTGATTATTACTAATTAGAGAAGACAGGAGTTTGTTTAGCCTAGAGTTGAGAATTTTAGAAAAAATTTTACTAACTACATTACAAAGACTAATGAGTCTCATATAAAAAAACTGTTGAGGGTTATTTACTTTAGGAATCATAGCAATGCAGGTATAAGTTAGCCATTTAGGAAGGCTAGCACCACAAAAAAAGGAATGTAAAGCATTAGTGATATCAAATACAACAATATCCCAACACTTTTGAAAAAGCTTAATGTGTACCCATTAGGCCCAGGGCCACTATCAGGATCCATTGTCATGAGATTGGTTCTGATCTCCTCTTCATTGGGGAGTTCAACTAAGGAGTTGTTGATGTCCTCATAAATTATGTTGTCAATACATTCAAGGTAAGAGAAGTTATTATAATCAAGAACCTAACTGAATACTCCTTTAAAGTATCTCACTCTTGCTCTTTGATGAAGGTCGTATTTATGTATTTATTTGTCATATTTTGCCTATACTTAATTATGTTTTGAGAATGTATTGTGTGTGTTTTCTTTGATTTTTATTTGTAAAAAAGAGAAAAAAACACATGATTAGATGTTTTCAAGTATGAAAGTGACGGATTTGGGATTAATAATGGTTAAAAAGAGCAAGTATTGTGAAACGGGATTGAGGAAACAAGTATAACAGAAGATGACATCACACCGGCATAACAATGCTCTTGCCTGTGCGACACAAAGGCAAGGATGGTGCACCAAGAGGCGCGACGCAGGCATGTTGGCGCCTTGACCTGGACGGCGTGTAGGCAGTGTCTAGGCGACCCATAAATTCAATCCCAATTTAAGTAGTAACAGAAGCTGCAAAATCCAATCCCAATCTAAACAGAAACAATGAAGACTTAATCTATTACTATATATACCCCTTCTTAGGAGGTTTTAGGCGTGTAACATAGTTGACCATTGTGCATAATGTCTCCCAAATTACACCTCGTAATGAGATATAAAGCGGTCGATGTCAAATATAGAACCCAACAAAGATTGAGGTCGATCACACAGGGAATATGGAAAGAACTTGAGTTAATGTGATTAGCTATTACTATCGGCTGACTTATTTCCTAGGGGAGTGGGGGAATAGAAAAACAAAATAATAAACAAGAGTAAAGACTAGTAAATGTTTAAATCAGTTTCGGTTTGTATTCAATCAACAAGTTACTAGGATTGTGTTCCCCATGACTTCATAACATCAAGGCTTTTACACTAGTGATCTATTTCGGTGTTTAGCATGCAATATTGGTAAGTTAAGTTCACCTAAATGGTTGGTCCCCTATTTAGATGATTATCACCACGCAACTTGGTCCGTATACGGGTGTATGCTTAATTAACCCTTACCCTTAATATCGGATTAGCTATTCTCGGACAAGTTCAAGCTATTAGATGAGGGTTGATAGCCTCAAATTTCCGTTGTTAATCCCTTTTCCCATTGACTACCCCCTTGATCTGGTAAGTAAGAATAAGGCGAGTTCCAATGTTTGCAACCGTTAAGAAATAATTAAAATGAAGGGAAATACAATACATGCGTTAAACCCCGTTCAAGAATCACTAAGTGTTTTACCTATGTGTGTTAATTTATCATGGTTCCCACAACCCTAGTTATGGGTTTAGCTACTCATGCTTGAATAATCACAATCACAAAATATAGAATAAATCATAACTGTAACTTACAAAAATTCGTAGAAGAAAATCACGTGAATTGAATAAAACTCCAAAATCGATGAACAAAACTTCAATGTCGTTTGATTTTCAAAATCAAGAACAAATTTACAAACTTTGTTTCTTGAACTAATAAAGATCATTAACAACACTAAAATTTGCGTGTAAGTTGGTAAAAATAAACTGTACTCAAAAAATAAATATAAAAATTATATTTATAGTTCCAAACAAATCTTATCCTAACTAAACTTGGATTCCAGGTCGGCAGGGGTAACGGGCCAAGTAACAACTCTTGGGTCTCCCCAGCGAGTCGTGGCCAGTGATCTTGAGTCATCCTCAGCAATTTGAGCTCTTAGGTCTTTTGTGGCCCTAGCTCACCAAATCTTCTAGTGCACTCGACGGATGCCCACAGTGTCTGATGAAGAGTCGTCATTTCACCCGACAACTCATTATGTCACTCATTGCCTTCACTGGACATTCTTCCAAAAATTTTCTCCGAGTCTCCACGACTGCCATAATGACTCATTACCAGATGTAACAAGTCATGCCTTCAACTCGTTAGGTACACTGGATCTTCTTTATCAAGCTCAATTTATTCCCATTACTCCAGGCACGAGTCGTTAATTAGGACGATGACTCGTGGCCTGGGTATCAGCTTACAAATTTATCCATTTTTTCCTTTGCCTATTTTTCATTCCGGACCTGTTTTCCTGTAACATTTAAGACAAACACATCATATCTACATAAACATACCCAAAATGTGCATAGTTTCTTAGTTTTAAGCGTTGAAAGTTCCATAAAAATAATGGCACATCAACACCCTCAACTTAGAACTTTTGCATGTCCTCAGGCAAAACAAAATAAAATAAAATAAACTACTTTGACGCTTCAATCAAAAGAACTTTAGAAAACTTACGGCAGTCACGACTATTCATCGAGTCAAATTTTCTAACCCCTCCTTTATGATACAAACTCAAATCATAATGCACATGTAAAATTTTCAACCATGACACAAAGGAATCGAAACATGGCAAAATACTGTCACTTGCAACTATGCACATAAATCTCTAACACTGACCCAGACAGTTTGCAGACGATTTTGCTGACCAAATTCTCTCACCTCAAAGAAGTTCCAAACTCACTCATGTGTATATGATCATATCAATGTATTTCTCTTGGGACTAGGTAAGATCACACTCGCTCTCACAAAATATTTCTAATTGTGTGCATGCAATACCATAAGCTTGCCTTTACTTTCAATACCTCGAATTTTAGATGGGTAACCAGGATCACTATAGGACTTTTTAAGCTTGTAATGTAGGCTAGGTTCGGGTATGGTACATATGGGACTAGTAGCTTAACCCTCCTTGGCACTACACACACCTTGACTCCACTTTTAACCTTCCTTTCATATTTTCTCTCTTTTTCCTTTACTTGCTTCTTCTTTTATTTTCATTTGTAACTAAGAGTGCGGTGTTTCTTCTTTCCAGTATTCGTTACTTTGACTTTTTTTCTTTTTTTATTCTTTACTTGCTTTTTTCTCTTTAACAACATTTTTGCTTTCTTTTTTTTCTTTTCTTTCATTACGCACACCGCACCTGCTCTTTCATGTTCGTTACTTAATTTCACTCCACCCTACTCTTCTTAATCACCCCTATTATAACCACCCTCAACTTAGGAGATTTGCCTGAGTTGAGGTTCACAGTGTCCAAGGAGGGACCAGGGCTAAAACATGTTTATTTTAATCAAAGCAGGAAGGTGAATTGATGTAAACAAAAAGAAAGGTCAATTTAAGCTAAAAAAATTTGGATATAGGGATATTTATTTTCTTTTGGTAGGTCTTTTAAGGCTAAAGTGTAATACCCCGGGAAGGGCTAAGAATAGAACCGGGAGTTAAATTTGAAAAGTGCAGAAGAACTGACAAAACATCACAGAACAGACCACAAAACAACTCGTGGTATCAAACCACGAGTCGTTGTATGCTGTCGTTGGGTGGGGAAAGGATGGTGCCAGTGGAGACCACAACAGATGTGAAGACTCATTGTGGAAAATAGCTAGTCATCGTTAGTAGTCGTAGGAAGGAGATAGGCTGTTCAGGTGACTTTCAACGGGCGTCCTAATGACTCATTAGAATAGACCACGAGTTGTTGGTTGTGGTCATTGTTTGAGTTTTAGTTTTTCCAGTGGACTCTACAAGAGATAACAATGGTCCATTGTTTCTTGTGACGGGTCGTGGTGTGACTCATTAGGAGAAGAGATGCCAAGGTTCAGGGGGTTAATCACGGGCGATGTGACGAGTCATTGGTTGAAGGTATGGGTCGTCCTAACGATCCATTGTTTGGCTTCTGAGAATGGGCTACCAGCAGTGGCTTCAATGAGGGATGTGACAGGTTGTCGTTGGTTCCAATGACCCGTTAGTTCCACCCGTGGGATCGATCTAGACAGTTTTCAGGGCGGGTTCATTAAGGGTATTTTTGACTTTTTCACAATATAAGGCCCTAAACTACGTCGTTTTGTCTTGGGAAAAGCTGGGTTTTAAGGGGATGACCTATTCTAAACTCCCATTCACGCATGCAAGAGTTTGAGAGGGGATTCAAGGGGAGATTTCAAGTTTCTCACCTCAATTCCTTCAATTTCATTCTTGGTTTTTTAAGGAGGGTTAGGAATTGATAATTCCAGGTATGTAAGGTCTTCAATGGGTGGGTTCTTCTACACCCATGCTCCTTCTATATTAATTATCCATAATTTATTTGAAAACTTATGGGGTTTTATATTTGATTTGTATAAAATTAAATGATTTAATTATGGGTCTTGTGATTTTGAAATCTTGTCATAATCTGCTGATTTTGATCATCTTTTGGGATTTAAATTGATTATAATATTATTGATTTTAAACTTCTAAACAATTAAGCCTGATTATGCATGCTCCATGATGAATCGATTTATGATCCATTGATCCATTGATGCTTTTGATAAGCCCAATATGAATTATGAATTTACTTATGAATTTATTTTTTATCTATTATGAACTTATGAATTTCAAGCTATATGCATGATCTACAAGTATGTATGAATTTTATCAATCATGAATTATGTTTTTGGTCGACCCACAGGCCTCAAGTCATGGCTATCTCTTATAGGTTCAAGCATGTTTGTGATTATCATGATTTAACTAGCCTATGAACTCATTTATATATTATTATGAGCACTATATATGTTTTGGGAGTAGTATCAAACACCGAGTAGGTTCGGGGCCCATGTTAAGCCCTGGATCTCATGAACTACGTGCCACCGTAGGTATGTTGGGATTCTTTCATGTTTGTCCTAAGCCCAAGTGGACCTTTTCATGTGTGATCACGCCCTTCATGGTTCCTACCCTTGGCAAGGTACGAACACCCCCCCTCCCCGACTAGGGTTACAAGTCGAGCTTCATGTATGCTCATATAGAGTATGTAGGTTAAGAGAATCTCCCACTGTTCCTCATGATTTATGCATGTTTATGATTATGAATGTTGGATCAAGTTATGTTAAGTAATGCTCTCTTATTATGATTATGATTATGTTTACGTTGCGAATATTTCGAAAACCTTGAGCCTTATGTCATATTATGATAATTATGTTGTGAGCATGTTGTCCTATTCTTATGATCATTTATGAGTTTTATACTTGTTTTAAATTTTTGTTTTACATACCTTGCATACTCAATGCATTCCATGTACTGACCGCATACTTTCTATGTTGTATCATTTCATGATACAGGTCCCAGTTCTCAGGCTCATCATCACCCGTAGATAGATCAGCCTTGTTCTCTGTGTACTTGGTGAGTCCTCATGTTTCGAGGGCTACATGTTCACACTCTATGTTTTTATTTCAGTTTTTGGATAATGGATTAGTTGGGGAGTTGTCCCATCAATCCGTCTTTCATGTTTAGAGGCTTATCAGACTAAAGTTGTATTCCGCCGTATTGTATACGTATTGTACTATTTTTCCCTCATGTTATGTTATGATTATGTTCTCTATGCTAGGTTTTCCGCTCATGTGATTGAATTAGATGTATGCTCATGCCATGGGTCGACATGGGGTCTCTCGGGGCTCCTTGTCCCGTGTCTATGACCCGGGTGTATGTGCGGGTTGTGACAAACTTGGTATCAGAACCATAGGTTATGTGTCCTAGGGAGTCTGAAAGTCGCGTTAAGTAGAGTCTTTTTCATGGGTGTGAAACATGCCTCACTTATGACGAAGAGGCTACTAGAAGTTTAGGAAATGTTCCCTTCTTTTATAATCTATGTCGTGCGATGAACATCCTTTACTCCTCTAATTCGTGCTATTCGCATTTACAAAATCATGCCTCCACGCCGAGTAAATGCCAGGAGGAACAGTAATGGTGATGATCATGAGGGTGCCCATGATGGAGAGCATCAACCAGCTCCACTCGTTCATGAGGAGCGCGTACCAGAGCCAGCCGCCCACACTGAGTTTAGGGCAGCGATTTTAGATATTGGCATAGGCCATGACAACTCAGGTCTAGAATCAGACTGTGGCACATTATCAGCAAAATGGGAATGCGGCAGTTGCTAGGGTGAGGGACTTTTTGAGGATGAGCCCTCTAGAGTTCACAGGGTTGAAGGTAGACGAGGAACCACATGAATTTATTGAGGAAATTCTGAAGATCGCCCGGGTTATGGGGGTGAATAATGGGGAATGTGTTGATTTGACATCCTATCAGCTCAAAGGGGTAGCACATATATGGTTCAAGCAATGGAAAGGTTCTAGGACAACGGGTGCAGGCCCGATAGGTTGGGATGAGTTTCACACCGCGTTCATGGATCGGTTCTTCCCTCGGGAGATGAGGGAGCTCAAGACGGTTGAGTTTGTGAATTTGAAGCAGGGCAACATGTCAGTCCAGGAGTATGCCTTGGAGTTTACTCATCTATCTAAATATGCTTCGGAGTTGGTGGCGGATTAGCAGGCTCGGGTGAGCCGCTTTGTGCATGGAGTAGCAGATTACTTGGATAAGGATTGCCGGATTGCCATGCTACACCGGGACATTGACTTTTCCCATATTGTATTGCATGCCCGACAGATGGAGTCGGTCTATAGGAGGCATAGAGAGGCCAAGAGGGCCAGGACCGATAGCTATGGGGTTTCTCAGACTAGGTCAGGAGGTGGATCACGACAGTAGTCTCAGCACAAGATCACTGCTCCAGCTCTATCATTGGCTAGCACGCCGTCCAAGTTTAAGGGAGACTAGAGGAGCAGGGCACCAGGCTCGAAGGATCATGGTAGCATGTAGGTGGAGCGCACTTTCTCAGCATGTGCGAATGTGGCAAAAATCATCCCGAGAGGTGCCTGGTCGGTGCGGATGATTGTTTCGAGTGTAGAAGACTCGGGCATAGGATCAGAGATTGTCCTGCAGCCAGTTCTACCACCAGCAGCATAACCCCCTCAGCAGGGATCCTCCACTAGTTCGGCAGGTGGTGCGCTGGAACAGGTTTTATGCTCTAGTTCCTGGCCAGGAGTAGGAGGCTTCGCCAGATGTGGTCACAGGTGTTGACACCCAATTTTGACCTCCCTATGCCCGTCATACGCTGCTTATATATATATATATATATATATATATATATATATATATCCTATTTACCCTTTTACGCAATTGTTCGGTTCATATTCATATTTTTTAAATAATTAATTATCATAATTCTCGCAAAATTCTTTTAAGTTACATATATTTGTGTGTGTGTGTGTGTGTGTATAATATTCACATATATGTATATATGTATGTATAATTTGCATTAATTTTAATAATTGTGTTATATATAGTATATTTCTTGTCAATGTACGCACCTTTACTAAAACAAGCTTTTATTTTAAAATATATGCTTTTACTTAATTTTTATAAACTATTTACACGATGATATTTACATAATTTTACTAAGTTTTATAAGTTATTTGCGTGATAATTGAATTTATAAATTGTTATGTTTATATAATTTTTGATAAATTAAATATGTTTCCTGGGCATTAAATTATTTATAAAATATAATATTTTATTAATTATATAATATTTACATGAGTCTACTCAATTTTATAATTTATTTATATCGATAATATTGTTTGTATAATTTTTCTTTAATTTAAACTATTATGTTACCTATTTACTAAATCATTTACAAGAATAATATTTTATTAATTTAATAGCAGCTAGATTTCAATTTCAACTAATTTATTTAAAATCTAGCCACTTTCTGCTTAAATTCATGCCAATTTTAGTCTAATTTTATCAAATCTGGCCACATTTAAACCCAATTAAATCCCAACCCAATAACCCAATCCGGTCAACCCATTAATTACTCAACAACCCAACCTAATTTCAATTTTTAATCCTATCCGCCCATCTCACTTAATCTAACGGACAAAATTAAGTCTAACTTTTTTCCTTAAATAATCTTCTACACCCTAAACCCTAGGACATTCATTTATTTTCTCACTTCCCAACCCCACAGCCGCCTCCCTCTCTTTTTCTCCTCTCTCCAACCACCAGAAAAAACCTGAACCCCGACCACCGACGAAACCGTACCGCCGTCACACTCTGCTCTCCCTACCAGGCATAAATTCCGCCGCCTCACCACCATTCTCCCTCATTAACCTCAGCCGCCCCCCTCCTCCCTCACCTCTCTTCGTCTACCTCCTCTTCTCCTTTCCCTCCATTTATTCTGGTAAACAGCAGCGCTAACCGGATCTCGCTCCTCTCTCCACTGAAACTAGTCACCCTCACCCATTTCTCTCCCTCTTCTCTCTTCCACTCTCTCCGAAAACACCCAGCACCACCAAAAGCCGGCCACCACCCGAAACCATCCAAATATGCCTCTCATTTCATTTTCTTCTCCGGTAAACATTAAATATATCCGGTGAAACAAAGCAACAGTAATATTAACAAGTTTGGCGACAGATCCTCATAGATCTGCTAGTGAAATTACTATTTCAACGTTTTATCCCTTTTCTGTTATTTTTCCAAACTATGCCAAGCTAGATCAAAAATTTAATTAAGTTTTTATGCTTGTTTGAAATGTTTTGATTATTATTCGTGTTTATCTGTAGAATCTTACACATAAAAGCCCTTAACTGTTATGTACTCTTTGTTTATGTCACTCTCTGATCTGACCAAATATTCAGGTAAAATATATATATATATATATATATATATATATATATATATATATACACAAATATATATAAATAAATAATAAAATAAAGAAAAATAAGAAATAAAGATCAATGTTTTGGAATGTTTGTGTCACTGCTCTTGTTGAAACTTTGGTGGAAGTCGTTTGACCTTTGGTCTCTGTATTTTTCAGTGGGCATGTGTGCGCATATATATATCTACGTGAAATCACTGTTCTTCTATTCTCTTTTCAATCCATGTAGGGTTCTTGATATATTACTACATTGATTTCTCTTGCCTCCTGTTAAATATAATGTCTTATATATTCATGTATTACAATATGAAAATCTTTGCTCCTTAATTTTGAAATATCGTGACAGATTTTGATTTAAATAATAATTAATGGGTTTTCTTCCCGTGTCAAATCTAACTCATAGGTAAATATATTAAATATGTTAGTCTGAAAATATTTGTAGACTAGAAAGTAGCGACTCAATAATTTACGGTAAGTTCCTCTTGATTTGATTTATTTTCCTTCTCTGATCAGTCGGTATGTGACAGTGAGACTATTATTTTGGAAGGGTTTATATAATTAATTGAAAGATTTCATGTATGATTTTCTTTTACAACTGTTGAATGTGCATCTGTTAGGGTAATCATTAATGACAACTCATTTGAATAATTTTTCGATAAAATTCCCATTTCATACGGTCTTGTTTAATGTAAGAAAATTCATATCACTGATTATTTTTTTTATTTATTATTAATTTAGTCAATGTAATATTTGTTTAAATATGGTGAAATTGGGTTAGTTTTTATATATTTTTATTTGATTTTACTAATTAAGGAGAATATTTTCTTTAATTTGGTGGACAATTTTGATGAATCTCTATTTATGAAAAATTTTGGTATTTTAGATCTAATTGATTCACTTAGGAGTAATTAAGGAAAATATGGTACGATTGATTATTTCTTTCCTTCACTAATTCAGTACTTTTTTTCTTTTTCTTTTTGTTTAGTCTGATGATTAGGATCTCGTCTATTTATTTTATGCAAAATCTTTTCATTAAGCACCAAATATCTTAATTCCTTCTTTTTCAACTATAAAAGCACTCCTTGGTCCCCTTTGATATTCATTTGGTCATTGTAAAGAAAAAATACTTTTTCATTACTGCTCTTCTTTCCGCTCTATTTCTATAATTCCTTTAACCCGTCTCAACACAAGCACTGCTCGAAATCCTTGAGATTCCTATGATCTTGATGTGTTGAATTTGGGAAATAAATCAAGGTTTTTGAAGTATTCATCGTCTCTAATTTGGTCATCCAACTGGTTAGTATATCTACTTTAACAAGTCATTATATGGTAAATCTCTCAATTGAATCTTCCTAATTGCTCTCTTTTCGTGATTATGTGATAACTTGATCTTTAACATGAATTACAAAGTTTGAATTTTTGGTTGCATCTACTGCTGTATTTTAATCTTTAAAATAGGTATCCTTAATATGTTTCGGACCTGTCGGAGAGTCGTGGGGCAAGAATTTTGGCTTGGGAGTTTTATTATTAAATTCATTTTACTTTAATATAATTTTTAATTTATTTTGTTCGCTAATTTGTTATATTATAAATAAACGCTGATGATAGTGGAAGGGGTTTTATGGGGGCGGGGATTATATTTCTTTACTGCTCTCTTAACTGTTAAGCTCATAGTAGAAATCATGCCAATAGAATTTTATAAAGTACGCAGTGCTAGAAATCATGCCCATAGGATTTCAATAGTAACCCATTAGATATCATGTCCGTACGATTTCAATAATACATAATGATTGAACTATGTCTATAGGAATAACATTAATATGATTTTCTGCTAGTATTCATGAACTATAGGATCGTTCAAATCCAGAGTTAGGATTCGTTCATTTATTATTCGGTTATCCTATAAAATGTTAAGTTATAATCTGTTTCATGTCTATAAGGATGACCTGAGATATATGTTGTTTTCCCCGATTAGATAATATAGCTAACTGAATAGCTGTAACATTTCACGTTTATTAGAGAATTTACTTGTATGTTCATGATACACCAATTGATATCTTTTTTTGAGTAAAAATCATGCCAGTAGGTTGCTCGTATTGGTATGTTTAATTATCTGCCACTATAGAATTTACCTATAGGATCATTTCATATGCCATAATATTGTTGAAATCATGTTAATAGTATCTGTTTACATGTATTAGATATCATGCCATAGGATTAATATGAAATTAATTATTGCTACCATAAATCATATTTCTAGGAACTAAAGCAATCTTATTTGAATTTTTAGATGATATGACGCATTTAATTCGCAATGCAGATTTCATGCATAGAGAATTGCATATTGACTTGCTTAAATTATACAATGAAGTTAATTATGTGTTGCACACTTAAATCTGATCCTTTTCGCATTAGAAATCATGTTCATATGATCTGTTTAGATACGCTAGGAAACATATTCACAGTATTTGTTTACATATGTTTAGGAAACATGCTCATAGGATCGGAGGCTATGTTGAAAACTTTGTATGTATGCTGTTTTATACTTATTTTATTTGATGTCTAATCACTTTTAAAAACCCTAAGATTTCTAGACTCATCAATCCAAATTAGTTGTCCAATGTCTCTTGGACATTAGGCTCGGGACGAGTAGGCAAATTTTAAGGCGTTATTTTATTCACATAGAAATGCCTTACGGTAATAATCAATTAATTAGGCGGGTAGCGGGATATGATAGTTCGTGCTCGCTGAATAATACAAACAATCTAAATGGTTGCGAAGTATTATTTAAGTTGCACGACACCATCCCTTTAGGTCAAAATAACCCCTCCTCTAACTGTAGAACTACGTTTGGCCCGATTTCCTTTAGGGATACATAGTCGCCTCTTCGAGGTTCGGCCCCATATTTAAAAAATTTATTTATTTGTTCGTCTTTTGTATGTGTTTTTATATGATTTTGTTATGTTTTTGAATGGATTAAGTTATTTTTTATTGACTGTATTTATAGTATTGGATTGTATCTTTGTAGTAATAATAATAATAATAATCATCTTTAAATGCATTCTGTCCAAATTTCTTTCTTCTCGCTTGTTTGTTGATTCTATATTTCATCTTTCCTTTTCAACCTAGTTTAAATTTAAATAACATAGTTAAAATCAATTCTTATTTGATCACTAGTTAACTTCCCCACATATTAATGGATCTGGCCGGGAACCACATTTGTGGACCTCAAATGGTGCCTAACACCTTCCTTTCGAGGTAATTTAAGTCTTTGCCCGACACTGGTAACCTAGGTAGCTAAATAGACTTTTAGCATAGAACGGTGTCCTAACGCACCTCAAATCGTTAGGTGGCGACTCTTCTTTCATAATAAACCCTTAAGAATTGTCACATGTTGTATCCCGCTTTTCGCGAGAAAAATGGGTTACAACAGAATGGTGACTCTGCTGGAGATTTTAGGCTTTAACCACAACGTGTTCGTTTTTTATGAGGCTTTATTTTGAGTTTTGTTTTAACAAAAAATTCTTTTTCTTAATTTGCTAACTGTCAGGTTTAAATCCTTTCCCTTTATTTGTTTCTATAAATATTTAGTCACTTCTTTATATGATCTTACCATGAAGTTACTAATATTTTTTCTTTTGTTTTTCATTTCATTATTTATTATTTCCTTTATGACTTGTAATATGCAATAATTATTCATAAATTGTTGTATTTTATATAAACTATCATACCGCTCATACTTTCCCCTACTTGGGAACCTCTCACTATCACACACAACAACGGTTCCGTGGTTTTACTGCCGTTCAATATTAAAACACCACCGAGGAATGCCTTATGATTAGGTCGATCAACGATGCGTCGACGGTCATAAGCTTCCTCACTCTCGAGTTGTTCTCTTGAGGGAACCGTGTCATACCCACTCTTATTCCTATATCTTGATCGTGTATGCCTTTAGTAAGGTATGCATATCATCTTAAACTTAGAAAAATCGCGACGACCATGGCACGTAAAGATTAATAGGGAAACCTTTCCCTGAGTCTTAAGGGATTTTAAAATCCCGAGAAAGACGATCCATAAAATTATGTGCATTTTAAGAGAGATTAATGTTAAGTGATGTCATTTTGCTCCTAGGTGGGTAGGATAGTTTAACCTTTTTTTTGTTGCAGATACAATGAGCCTCCCTACCTCCTACCCAAGATTTGACATGGTTTGGTGCATGCCCGTGGGATTGAAATCATGCTGGGTCGATTTAGGAGAATACGACCAAAACAAGGTAAGGAAAGTATTGGGGAATTTATCTTCTCTTATGCAAATTGCTCCGTGCCGAGAACTTATTGAAGCAGCCACTGCATTTTGGGATGAGAAAAGGGTTGTCTTCAGATTTGGTGAAATTGAAATGACTCTGTTATTGGAAGAAATTAGAGGGTATGTATAAAAAGTGAGCCTGTTATGGAGAAACAGGAAATAGGAAAAGGCTGAAATGGTTATACCGAAATGTGTTACCTTAAAAGATGTGCGTGACAAGTTGGGGTTACAAGGTAGCAACATGGTATCCTATGTAATGAAGGGAAGGATGCCGGGAACTTATTTGCTCAACCGATTTGGTCATAATTCGTCTCGCGAGATCTACAAAATAGAGAGTCCCGATCCGAACTCGTGGATGAGCAAAAGAATATTTGCATTCATGGTTTATTTTCTAGGGATGGTGGTCTTCCCACGAGGAGCTGAGGAAGATATTGATATCCACCTTATTTTAGTCGTTCATGCCTTGTGCAAAGGTGTTGACAAAGGACCTTGCACAATTGTCCCAATGATTGTGGCTAACATCTATCGATCTTTGGGAAAATGCAAAAATGGGTTCAAGCATTTTGAAGGATGTAATTTGTTGCTTCAACTCTGGCTTATTGAACATCTCCAAAAAGTACATAGCAATCCAACCATGCCTCGACCTACAGAAAGCGATCACATTGCCACTCATCATTACAGGATCACTATGGGTGTTAAATTGATAAAAAGGCTCGAGAATGTAGAAAAATGGGGTCAAATGTTGAATAATCTGACGGAAGACTCTGTGCAATGGATGTTCGATTAGTTTTTGAGATCTAACTTTGTGGTATATACCAAGTATCGGTACTATTTGGTTTTGATAGGACTCTGAGGACTTCAATTGTACTCCCCGATGCAGACAATGCGTCAGGCTGGAAGAATTCAAATAATACCCAGAGTTGCCGACATGGAGGCATACCAAGTGGATTACAAGGACAATTCTGTTCAGCATGTTCTGGACATTGCAAAAGCATGGAACAAAAAGATCTACCTCGATAAGAAGAGCATAGAGGCAGACCGATATCAGGCAGGTTAGGTGACCGGATATATCAAGTGGCTACATGACGACTGGGCTGGTACTGCAAGCATGTGGAGGATAAGGAAGCCCAAGAACAAACCCTATATCGCTGCCTAAAGAGGAAGGTCCAAGATTCTGAGGCTTGTCACTAACAATTACACGACTACAATGCCAAAGAAATTGCTGAGATGGGCAAAGAGTTGGAGTACTGGAAAGATCGTGCCTTAGGTTTGGATTTAAGGATAAAAGATTTGCATGACGAATTCAGAAAACATGGGGAGGAACTCCTGAATGGGGGAGTTATGGGGAAGGATCGAGCATTGACCTATCTCTTGTCTAGTCGTCACCGTTTTGACAAAGTGCTAGAAGATTCAAAGAAAGTAGACGCCGATGAAGAAGTTTTTCAGATTTAGTTGAATGTTATTTTTCTTGTTTTTGCAATATCTTATCTTAATAAAGTTATCATTTTGGGGTTTATTTTTGGGAGCAAAATGACAATACTTAACAACATGTTTTCTCTCAAACTCGTTAGGCCTACCTCTGGCATAAAAGAGGCTCCAAAATTAGGAAATGCATCAATATTTTTTTTGGTCTTTACTTTAATCAGCATGATTTCTGACCTCTCTTACTAACTGTTGATTTGTTTGCTGTTTGTCTTATTTTCCCCCTTCCCAAAGGTTGATCTATGCAAACCTGGCCTACTATACAAGGTCCAAAGGGGCTCCTCCTTCTACTCCTCCCGTTCCTAGACGCAGTAATAAAGGGAAGAACAAGATGGACGAGCACAAAAGCGTCTCAAATAAGAGTGGTAACAGTACTTCTAGGGATGAACGAGATAATTCCGAAGGGCTCTACCCTCCAGGTTATAACGAGGTGATTATAAGGCTCGAGCAGAAAATATTTGAGCTTCAATAAGAGTTAGCACAAGTTCACAGTTTAAATAACCAGGCTACATCATTTGGGGTTCAAGCTGACGCCTCAACTTCAAAAGCACCAGCCAGCCTCCCCCTGTCTTCACAACCCGCAGCTCCACCACAAGACACCCCACCCCAATATTACCAATACCCTTCATATACATATCCAAATCCACCGGCTCTCGTTACCTCCCATTACCCATCACTAGCCTAAGAAATACCTTCTCCAGCCAAGACAAACGCAACATATGCCCGCACCCATACCAACCCAATCTATATGGAGACGGCACCGATGACATACCACTTAGAGGAATCTGAGCCTTCCGAGAAAGATAGACTGATTCAGGCTCTAGGAAAGGAGTTGAAAAAGATAAACAGCAGATTGCAAAGTGTTGAAGGCTCCAAAGGAATAACCGGTCTAGACTATGAATACCTGTGCATACATTCGGATGTCAAACTACTGGAGGGTTACAAACCTCCCAAGTTTGAATTGTTTACTGGGACCGGTGATCCAAGGGCCCACCTAAGATTGTATTGCGACAAGCTGGTAGGGGTGGGACGAAATGAGAAGATAAGGTTGAAATTATTTATGAGAAGTTTGACCGGTGATGCTCTTAGCTGGTACGTGAAGCAAAATCTGAAGAAATGGTTTACCTGGGCAAAGATGGAAGCAGCCTTTGTGGAGCGTTTTGGGTTGAATACTGAAAATGCACCTAATTTGCATTATATCCAAAACCTCAAGAGGAAGCCCACTGAGACTTTTTGGGAATTTTTCACTCGTTGGAGAATCGAGGCCGCCAGAGTGCGACCCCCCATGGAGGAGGCAAGAATGAAGGACATTTTCATGAGGACTCTAGACCCGCAAGTTTATGATAGATTGATGTTAGTTAGTGAGAAAAGTTTTGCAAAGATCATCAAGATAGGAGAGGAGATTGAAGACGGTATCAAGGATGGTACCATTATCAATTTGAATGCATTTCAAGCGGCTAACAAACCCTTGCAGTCTGGAGCTACTTTAGAAAGCCGCGAGAAGAAAGAAGTTGGCACTGTTATGATGCCCTAAGGGCCGAAGAATTATGTTTACAGACCTCAAACTCCCCCCCTCCCCCCGCACTACCAAATTCCAACCCCGCATTACCAGACTCCACCCTACCAAACTCCTCCACCATCATATCAAGCTCTATCATCACCATATCAAGCTCCATCATCATACCAAGCTCCCCATTCTTACCAAGCACCATATCAAACTCCCCCTCCGACCCATTTCCAAACACCTCCTTCACATTACCAAGCTCCCACTTATCCCATTTATAGCATACAACCTTCTTATCCAAAACCTTCTCACCCACGACCTTCTTCCTCATCAAACCAAAGGCCTAGGGCCCAATTTGAAAGGAGGCCAACAAAAACTTATACCACATTGGTAAAACCGATTGATCAACTATATGTAAGGCTGAAAGAAGCAGGTTACATCGAGCCTATTCCTGCCCTCCCGATCGATACCCAAACTAAGTGGTATGACCATAATAAAGTATGCATGTATTACTTGGGCATGAGAGGGAATACTACAGAGTCCTACATATCATTGAAGGACAAAATACAAAAGCTGATTGATACAAAGGTTATTCACCTCAAAGATCCGGCACCGAACGCAACAAGTAATCCTCTGCCAAGCCACCAAGTGAATATGATTTATTGTGATGAGGTTGAAGACTTGTCGAATACTATTGGGGTGATCAAACACAAAGAAGGTTCTTCTTCAGACCCGTCCATGACAGTGTAGAGACGTCCTCCGTTCGAGGTTGAGGTAGCTACTCCAAGACCTCCATTTACAATGGTAAGAGATGCTCCAACTTCATACAAAATGGTACATTGGAGCTACGAGGAAAATGCCCCATGAGGAGCAAAAGTGCTAGAGGAGGATGCGGCACAAAGGGTAACTTGGTTTGGATGGGTATACACTCCCAACACTCTAGCTCAAGGGGCCAACAAAGGAAAACAACCGGCAGCGGAGATTGAAAATAATGGTATTTGGAAGAAGGTGCCAGCAAAGGAATACTTTGTGGTGGAACAGTTGAGAAAGACCCCAGCTCAAATTTCTATTTTGTCCCTTCTACAAAGCTCTGATCAACACCAAAAAGCTCTAATGAAGGTGTTAGGAGAAGCATATGTTCCTGCAAGCATATCTAGTAGTGAAGTGTCCCATATGGTGGTTCAAGTATTTGAAGCTCAGAAAATCTCATTCCATGAAGATGAATTGCCTGTGGAAGGCGTGACTCATAACAAATCGCTGCATATCACAGTGCACCAGTCAGACAAGTTCATCACCAAGGTATTGATTGACCCGAGTTCCGGTTTAAATATTTTCTCATTGAACATTTTGACCGGTCTGGAAGTTAACCTCGCCCGAATCAAGTTATGGAAGATGAATGTCAAAGCTTTTGATGGTTCGCAAAGGGATACCGTGGGAGAAATCAATCTGGATATGCTGGTTGGCCCTGCCACATTCACTATAACATTCCAAGTAATGGACATCCTAGCCTCCTACAATCTGCTATTAGGACACCCATGGATTCATGCCGTGGGGGCTGTTCCTTCAACTCTGCACCAATGCTTGAAGTTCGAGTGGGATCACCAAGAGGTCGTGGTCCACGGGGATGAAAGCCGTCCAATCTATGCTGCTCCCGTTATTCCCGTCATTGAAGGAAAAGGAGGTTTGGACGAAGAGAGTTTCCATACCTTAGAACTTGTCGATGTCGTTGAGGAAGGAAGATGGTGGAGCGACAAAGTTCTAAGTATGCTGCTATGGTTAGGATTTGAGCCAAGCAAGGGCCTTAGGGTCAAATTACTAGGGATAGCAGAGCCTCTGCATATAGCAACACAAAAAACCACTTTTTGATTGGGGTACCAACCCACTACCGAGGAGCTGGACAATTGAAAATATCATTTGGGAAAGGAAAGTTTCTTGTTGCCAAATCCACTGCCTTCGCTTCAGCAAACTTTCGTGTCTGATGGTTTTCTTGATATCAAGCGGGCCGAGGAAGACGCTATGCTGCTCAGTTTAAGGAATCTATTTTTGGAGGATCCAAGTGATACTAGTTTCCATGCCATTATTAACGAGGAGGAAGGAGGGTCCCTACAACAGGAAGCGGGAGCTCAAATAGGAGTCGCCAACTAGACAGCCACTCCATCCAGAGCTCGCCGGGCATTTGGAAAGATCAAGAGGATCAGTTTTTATTGTTTCAAAATAAAATATTTGTTTTCAAAGTGGTTAAATCTTTTAAATATTATGTCAGAATTTTGAGAAAATTTTTCAATTAATAAAATTATTTTCTTTTCATATATTTGATTCAGTTTTATTTATATTTTCAGCATTTCTAGTATCGAACGCGTTGAATCTAAAGCCATGGATTGTAATGAAACTATATGACATAACATAGGCAACTCATTAGAAGCCGAAGAAGATGAGGTATCTGTTGAAATTGTCAGGGAAGTAGAAGAGTTTGAAGACAAGCCCAAAGCAAATCTAGCAGAGACCGATGTGGTAACCCTGGAAGATGCAGAGACGCCTAAAGAGACCCAAGTCAGCACTCATTTTCCAAAAGATGAGGTTGGGGAGTACATAGAGTTTCTAAAAGAATATAAGGACGTCTTCGCCTGGTCCTATGCCGATATGACGGGGCTCAGCCATTCCATAGTAGCGCATAGGTTGCCTACTGATCTAGCATATCCTCCTATCAAACAAAAGCCGAGAAAATATAAACCTCACATGAGTATGAAAATAAAAGAGGAAGTGGCTAAGCAGATCGACGCTAGAATCCTTAAAGTAGTGGAGTATCCCACCCGGTTGGCCAATATCATGCCGGTGCCAAAGGATGGAAAGGTCAGAGTTTGTGTGGATTACAGGGATCTCAACAAGGCCATCCCTAAAGATGATTTTTCACTGCCAAACATCCACATCCTTATTGATAACTATGCTAAGCATGAGACACAGTCGTTCGTGGATTGTTTTGCTGGCTATCATTAGGTCAGAATGCATGATGAGGATGCTGAGAAAACTACCTTCTTTTCGCCATCGGGTGTGTATTTTTATAAGGTGATGCCATTTGAGTTGGAAAAATGCAGGATCCACCTACATGAGGGCCATGACCACTATCTTCCATGACATGATCCACAAGGAAATTGAGGTTTATGTGGACGATGCCATCATTAAGTCAAAGAAAAGCTCAGATCATTTGGAAGACCTCAAAAAGTTCTTCAACAGATTGCGGAAGTATAATCTGAAGCTAAATCCGGCAAAGTGTGCATTTGGTGTTCCATCGGAAAAATTATTGGGATTTATCATCAGCTGTCGGGGTATTGAGCTAGATCCAACTAAGATTAAAGCCATTAAAGAGCTACCTCCACCAAGGAGTAAGAAGGAATTCATGAGCTTTTTAGGACGACTCAACTACATCAGCCGTTTCATTTCTCAGTCAACGGTTATTTGTGAGCCTATCTTTAAATTGCTGAAAAAAGATGCTGCTACAAAGTGAACTCCTAAATGTCAACAAGCTTTTGATAGAATCAAGGATTACCTATCAAAGCCTTTGGTTTTAGTCCCACCAGAACAAGGAAGACCTCTGCTTTTGTATCTGTCTGTGCTAGAAAACGCTTTTGGTTGTGTTTTAGGACAACATGACGAGACATGGAGAAAGGAGCAAGCAATATACTATTTGAGCAAGAAGTTCATACCGTATGAGGCTCGATATACATTGCTGGAGAGGACATGTTGCGCTTTGACTTGGGTTGCTCAGAAGTTGTGGTACTACTTTATCTGCTTACACGACTTATCTAATCTCCAGAATGGATCAGCTGAAGTATATATTCCAAAAGCCCATGCCGACAGGGAAGTTGGCTAAATGGAAGATATTGCTAAGTGAGTTTGACATTGTTTACGTCACGCAGAAAGAGGTAAAAGGGCAGGCTCTTGCAGATCATTTGGCAAAAAATCCTGTGGACGAGGAGTATGAACACTGAAGACATACTTTCCCAATGAGGTGGTAGCCTTCATAGGAGAAGATGTTGCCGAAGAGTATGATGGTTGGAGGTTATTCTTCAATGGAGCAGCAAACTTCAAGGGAGTAGGCATTGGAGTTGTGTTGGTATCAGAGACTGGGCAGCATTACCCTGTATTTGCTAAGTTTCGATTCCATTGTACTAACAACATGGCTGAGTATGAAGCTTGCATCTTGGGTATCCAACTGGTGGTTGACATGAATGTGCAGTCCATATTGGTAATTGGAGACTCAGATTTGTTGATGCACCAAGTGATATGAGAATGGGCCATAAAGAATCCAAAAATCTTGTCCTACTTGCATTGTGTCCAGGAACTGTGTAAGAGGTTTGTGAAAATTGAGTTCCAGCACATTCCACGAGTACAAAATGAATTTGCAGACGCTTTAGCTACATTGTCTTTGATGATCCAGCACCCCGATAAGAATTACATTGATCCCATTCCCATTCACATATATAAGAAACCGGATTATTGTTTTCATGTTGAGGAAGAACCAGACTGTGAACCATGGTATGCTAACATTAAAGGGTATTTGAAGAATTGAGCTATCCTGAGCATGCTACAAGCATTCAAAAATGCACAGTTCGGAGGTTAGCCAACCAGTTTTTCCTAAAAGGAGAAATCCTTTGTAGGAGGACCTCGGATTTGGGATTGCTAATTGGTCCCATCGAGCCTGCAGCGTCTAATGGACATAGATTTATTTTGGTTGCGATTGACTACTTCACTAAATGGGTTGAAGCTACTTCTCACAAGTGCGTCACAAAGAAGGTGGTGACGGATTTTGTTCGCGACCATCTTATTTGCCGATTTGGGGTACCTGAGTCTATCATTACTGATAATGGTGTCAATCTGAATAGTGACTTGATGAGAGCAACATGTGAAAACTTCAAGATCAAGCACCGCAATTCAACTGCGTATAGGCCACAGATGAATGGAGCAGTGGAAGCTGCGAACAAGAACATCAAGAGGATTTTGCGCAAGATGATCGATAACTACAGGCACTGGAATGAGAAGCTGCCCTTTGCTTTGTTGGGATATCGTACCACTCTTCGAACGTCTACTAGAGTTACACCTTATACGTTGGTGTACGGTAATGAAGCAGTGATACCAGCTGAGGTTGAAATTCCTTCCTTGAGGATCATTTAAGAAGCAGAATTGAGCGATGTAGAATGGGTGCAAAGTGGATTTGAGCAACTAGCACTCACTGATGGGAAAAGGATAAATGCAGTCTATCATGGTCAACTTTATCAGAACATGATGACTAAGGCCTTTAACAAGAAATTTCGACCAAGACTTTTCACGCCTGGGCAGTTGGTTTTGAAGCGGATTTTTCCACACCAAGATGAGGCTAAAGGCAAGTTCTCGCCTAATTGGCAAAGTCCTTACATGGTTCACAGAGTGCTGACAGGAGGAGCACTTATCTTAGCAGAGATGGATGGTGAAATATGGCTCAAACCTATCAACTCAGATGTTCTTAAGAGATACTACATTTAGATTGGGAATTTACTTTTTGCTCTGCCTTGTAACCTGAACTACGTTGGACCTAATTCCCGTTTAAGAGGGATACGTAGGCGTCCCTATGGGACTCGGTCTATATCTTTATAAAATTTTCTTCTCCCCTTTCGTTAAGAATGTCTCGTTAATTCTATCATATTTTCTATGGTGATCTGGTTAATCATCTATAAATTGGGGCATAATTTTTGAGGGGACCTCAAAAATTCGCAACTCTATGTCATTTGCAAAGGAACCAACGTCATGGACACTGGGGTAGAAATTTTGAGAAGGATCTCAAAATTTCATCAAGACTAAGTTAAGACAAGGGTTCAATTTTTCGAAGGACGATGTATGATTTCAAACTATGTCATGGCCCGTGATTTAACTCAATTTTTCCTACATACTTTAAACTTACTTTTACTTTTACTTTAACTAAATTATTTTAAAAAGTTCATATTTTTATTTAAACTTTATGCCCGAGCTTATACCTGGACGGAGTTCAACAACCGTTGTCTAGCAGAAATGAGGAAGTTACAGGACAGACTCACAGATCAACCTCCCCTTTTACAAACTAATAATTTTTCTTTGAGTGCAAAAATAATAAAAATGCAAAAGGCAGAAATGGAGAACATCTTGTAGCAAGGCGACATAGAGCTAAGTCATTCTACCCTTATGCCCCTATTTATGTCTTTCTATTCCATCATCTGAGCCCGTATTCGCATTTTAAGCTTTTATATGCATTTTGGAGCCCGCAATATACATGATACATGCATTCTGGAGTCCATGATATACATAAAATATACATTCAAGCCTGTATTGCATATTGAACCCGTCGTATGCATTTAAGCCCGTGTTTGCATTTTTGAGCCCTTTATATGAATTTTTCGAGCCCGTGATATACATGACATATGCATTTTAGCTCGTATTTGCATTTCGATATACATCTAAGCCCTTATTTTCATATCAAGCCCGTTATATACATTTTGATATATGCATCTGAGCCCGTGATACATGATATATTCATTTGACCCCATATTTGCATTTTGATATACATCTAAGCCCTTATTTACATATCAAGCCCGTGGTATACATTTTGATATATGCATTTGAGTCCGTGATATACATGTTTTATGCATTTGAGCCCATATTCGCATTTTAAGCTCGTGATATACATGTTATATGCATCTGAGCCCATATTCTTATTTTAAGCCCGTGATATACATGTTATGTACGTTTTGATTTACATTTCAAGTCCATTATTTACATTTCAAGTCCATTATTTACATTTCGAGCCCGTTATTTGCATTCTAAGCCCGTACTTGCATTTTGATATATAGTTGAGCTCGTACTTACATTTGAGCCCGTTATTTGCATTACGAGCCTGTTTTATGCATTTGAGCCCGTTATTGCATTATGAGCCCTACGACTTATTTGCACTGAGCTCGAATAAACCAGAGCTATCCATTGAGTTATTGAGGCTCTCGAATAATGTACTTTCTTTAAATTATCATTTTTTCTACTCATCCGAAGGCGTCATGGTCTAAAGGCATTGTTTCATGGCCTACGGACACCATGCCATGGCCTAAGAATTTACTTTCCGTTTATCATGCTCCTAAGGCGTCATAGTCCAAATGCGTCATTTTTCATGGCCTGCGGACATCATTTTCATGGCCTAAGGAATTTATTTTGCGTATCATGGCCCAAGACATCATAGCTTAGAAACGTCATCCTTATTGTCTCGAAGCGAACTCTCATCGTCTAAAGGGAACTTGCGTCATGTTTAATTTTTTGTACCAATTTATTTTATGAAGTATTTGATGCATATGCTTTAATTGTTTTGCTTACGCGAATGCCGAGGTAGAACGAGCTACAAATGATAGCTCCTTTCCTACTATCTTCTTTTCGAACCTTATTCCCACCTGTTTATTTTTTAATGCATTCTAAATATTGTCGATCGTGCTACCCCCATCCTTATCCAAGCCTCGTGTTGTTAATTTCTAGGAATTTCGTTCGTCCCTAAATCTAGAACTACATGTGGCTTGATTCTCGTAAACCCGAGATATGTAGGCAACTTGATACTGACGTCTCGGCCATAACATTTCACAATTCCTATTTCTTCTTTGTTTAGCCCCATCGAGACCGTTCCTCGGTCGGAAAAAATTAGTCACTAGGTCAACGTTCTTTGCTCACAAATTCATCCTTCATTTCCGAGAAAAGAAGGGGCAGTTGTTGATATCCAATTTTGACCTCCCTATGCTCGTCATATGTTGCTTATATATATATATATATCCTATTTACCCTTTTACGCAATTATTCGGTTCATATTCATATTTTTAAAATAATTAATTATCATAATTCTCGCAAAATTCTTTTTAAGTTACATAATTCATACAATTGAAGGAAAACCCATACTTGATCATCACAAATAAATCACAATTTGATAGGGAATAGGCATGGGCATGGAAGAAAGAACAACTCATAGCCTTACATACCTGGGATTGAAGAATCTTATCTCTTCCTAATTACCCAATTGAGATTTCCCTTGAAATCCTTGAATTTCTTCTCAGTTTCTCCCCTTCAAGCTCTCACCCTTGCATGCATGAAGAAAATGGCCTATATGGGTTTATCTTAGCTTAAAACCCTTTATTACGATCTCAAAAAGACGTAGTATAGGCCCTTATAACTTAGCAATTATGGAAAAGCCCTTACTGAAATCGGTGAAACTAACTGTCAGGGGGCCCTAACGGACGACCTGATGACTCGTTACTAGGGCTCACGATCCGTTGCATCACCCGTCAAGTACACTGCCTCATCATTCAAGAAATTTCCACTGGCTTGGTAATGGCTAACCTAACGGGTCGTTAGGACTGATGACGAGTCGTTGGGTGCCATCCGTCAAGTACACTAGATAAGCCTTGCTAACTTTCCCTAGGACCAACTAATGACTGAACTGACAACTCGTGGTGACTGACCACGATTCTTTACATCCCCCGTGAGGACCTTGTGTCCTCCAACATCTCAGGCCTTCCCCACAAGCCATCTGACGACTCGTTATGCCTCCTCACAAGTCGTCAAGTGACCCGTTCTGCAACCTGCAACATTTTTTTTCAGTTTTCTCCTGATTCACTTCCGGGTCCGATTCTTAAATTCCCGAGGTACAACATAACTAAGACTGAGTTTCTGATGCATACAATTACTATAGGAATTTCCTAACTTTGAAGGATTTTTAAAACATGATTCAATAAGTCAACAAACACACAAGATTCTAGTTTCTGCTCCAAAAGTTAGGCAAAAATCCTACTTCACTAGAGTAGGCATCATTTTAGTCACAAAACAGTGGAAATTAACTACAATGAACATAAATTAGGGTTCCACAAGAATTAATCACGAACAAATAACAATATCTTAAATTTCATAAGTTTAGGGCTAGAACTGAAAGTTAACTGAGAGAGGGTTCTGGGGGATGCAAGGGGAGAACAATCTCCTTGAAGAATTCCCACATACCTATATAAAAAACTCTGGTGAAAATCTTTGGGCAAAATTTAGAAGGTTGACGTTTGCCCTAGCTGCTGTTCTGAACTCCCTGTCTATTTCTACGATCTGATTCTGAGAGGATGAGTGAAAGTGAGGGGGAAATGTCATTCTATTCCCTTTTCTCCCTCCTAAGTGACCCTAAAACGACGTGGTTTAAGGATTAAATAGGTGGAAAATTACAAAAGTAACCCTGGAAACTGAAACTGAAATCTAGCCGACAAGAACCCACGGGCCTCAGAATGGATTGTTGGTCAAAATGACGGCCCATTGAATCCAGCCGTGGTTTCTGGGTTTTATAAACTAGGTTTACTGGAGCTGTTCCATGGTAGGGTATAACGATCCATTGCAAGAAACAACAGGCCGTTGATACCTTCCATTGGTACTAGTGAGAAAACAGGGCCTTGAAACAACGATCAACACAATGACTCGTTGGTAGGACCAACGGGTCATTGTATAGACTTGTGGTATACACAAAAGGGGCCTGGAAGTAGATGACGGGTGGTCACAATGACTCGTTGGAGTCTACACGGGCCGTTATTCCCTCTATTTGTCTCAGGGAAGGGTCCGGTAGACCCTAGAACCCGGGATTCAACGGACGACACGACGACTCGTTGTTAGGAACAACGGGTCATCCTATGTCTCGTTGTTCCCCCTTGAAGGAAGGCTGCCACTAACCACGACAACTTATAATGGTTCGTTGGTTCCACCAATGGTTTGTGGGGGTTGTCTGAGACAGAAAAATTTCTGGTTTCTGTGATTTTTCATGCTACGTTTGAATTTGTTCTAGAAAAGTTTCAGGGTGTTACACACGCTGCCCTGCGACACATTATAAAATAAAAGAAAAATGAAAAAACTAGAAAATAAAGATTAAAAGTTAAACACTAGCAATTAATCTAATCCTAAATCATATTTCCTGGCAATGGCGCCACTTTTTGATAACGCTCAAACTCACACCTCCTGCTGAAGTATGAAGCAGATGTTGTCAATAAAGAACCCAACTAGAGGTCGGGGTCGATCCAACAAAGAATATGGAAGGATAAAGAAGACCGCTAGTATTTAAGCTTTTAAGTCAATTATCTCCTAACGATTACTCCCGAAGAGAACCACATAACTGGTGAGAGTTCAGACATCACATACATATTTCATGTCATAAAACAAACTTATTCACATGCATAGAACATGAAAAACTGAATAGAGGTTTAGGAAAAAAAATGATACCTCAAACTGAAATTGAGCCGGTAAGGAACAAATGAGGGTATTTAGCCATCATATCCGCTTCGGCCTCCCACGTAGCTCCTTCAACATGCTGATTCCTCCATTAGACCTTAACTAAAGCTACCTCTTTGTTCCTCAGCCTTCGAACCTATCAATCCAAGATTCCAACCGAAATTTCTTCATAACTGAGGTTGTCTTTTACAGCAACGCTGTCTATCGGAACCACCAAGGATGGATTACCCAAGCACTTCTTCAAAAGCAATACATGGAACACGGGATGATCTGAACCCAATTCTGAAGGCAAGTCCAACTCATACGCCACCTTACTAACTCTTCTCACAACCTGGTACAGACCAACATAGCGGGGACTGAGTTTACCTTTATTTTCAAACCGCATAACTCCCTTCATGGGAGATACCTTTAGAAACACCCAGTCGTCAACATCAAACTCCAATTCCATTCTTCTCACATCAGCATACGATTTTTGACGACTCTGAGTGGTTTTCAGCCGGTCCCTTATCAACTAAACCTTCACCATCGCCTCATGCACCGAATCTGGACCTATCATGGCTGCCTCACCAACCTCAAACCATCCTATGGGAGATCTACACCTTCGCCCATAGAGAGCCTCGAACGGGGCCATCTGGATACTAGAGTGGTAACTATTATTATAAGCAAACTCAATCAAGGGCAAACGATCATCCCAACTACCTTTGAAATTCATCACACATGCCCTCAACATATCCTTAAGAGTCTGAATGGTTCATTCTGCTTGGCCGTCTGTCTGAGGGTGAAAAGCTGTGCTTAGCTTAACCTGAGTTCCGAGCCCTTTTTGAAACGAACGCCAGAATTGAGAAGTAAACTGAGTACCTCGATCTGAAATAATAGACAAGGGCACTCCATAAAGCCGAACCAACTCCCCAATATACAACTCAGCATAATCGTCTGCTTAATCCGTGGTCTTGACCAGTAGGAAGTGTGCAGCCTTGGTCAACCTGTCCACCACAACCCAAATGGAGTCGTATTGCCGGCGAGTACGAGGTAGACCTGTAATGAAGTCCATATTGATTTCTTTCCACTTACAGGTGGGGATGGCAATATTCTGAAGTACACCTCTAGGTCTTTGATGCTCGGCTTTTACTTGATGACAGTTTGGACATTTTGCCACGAACTCCGCAATATCCCTTTTCATACCATCCCACCAATAGATTTCTTGCAAATCCCTATACATTTTTGTGGATCCTGGATGAATAGAATATATGGTACCATGAGCCTCATGCAATATCCGAACTCTCAAATTATCAACATCCGGAACACATAATTGACCCTGGTATCGTAGCACACCATCTCCCTCTTGGGAGAAAACCTCTACGTTCTGATTCCGCACTGCCTCCTTCAGCTTCCTTAATATTGGATCCTCATCATGCTTGGATTTAACATCAACTACCAAGGACAATTTCGACCCGTTATGCACAACAACACTGCCATCAGTGGAATCGAGCAATCTAACTCCCAGCCTCACAAGCCGATGAAAATCATTCACTAATTCCTTCTTCTCCCCATCCACATGGGATACACTCTCCATTGAGAGTCTACTAAGCGCATCCGCAACCACATTAGCTCTGCCCGGGTGGTAAAAGACACTCATGTCATAATCTTTAAGTAACTCCAACCACCTTCTTTGCCGTAGGTTTAGATCCTTCCACGTGAACACATATTGCAAACTCTTGTGGTCCATAAATACATCCACGTGGACCCCATACAAGTAATGCCGCCATATCTTCAACACGAACACCACCGCAGCCAATTCAAGATCGTGGGTCAGATAATTCTTTTCATGCACTTTCAGTTATCGAGAGACATAAGCTATCACCCTCCCACGCTGCATTAACACACACCCAAGTCCAATTCGGGAAGCATCACAATACACCACGAAACCATCATTACCCTCGGGTAGGGTCAAGACTGGTGTTGAGGTAAGTCGAGCCTTCAACTCTTGGAAGATTTCCTCATAAGCCTCCGACTACTGGAACTTCACCTTCTTCTAAGTCAACTTAGTCAAAGGTGCTGCAATGGTCGAGAAACCCTGAACAAACCTCCGATAGTAGCCAGCTAAGCCCAAGAAACTCCGAATATCTGAAGGATTCACTGGTATGGGAAAATTCTTCACCGCCTCAATTTTCTGCGAATCTACTTTTATTACTTCGCTAGACACCACATGGCCCAAGAATGCCACGGAGTCCAACCAAAACTCACACTTGCTGAACTTTGCTTACAATTGGTGGTCCTTTAGGGTCTGAAGCACTACTCTCAAGTGAGCAACATGCTCCTCCTCGCTTCGAGAGTATACCAAAATGTCATCAATAAACACAATCACAAACATATCCAAATATGGCTTGAACACCCTGTTCATTAGGTCCATAAAAGCTGCAGGAGCATTCGTTAGTCCAAAAGACATAACTACAAACTCGTAATGACCATACCGTGTTTTGAATACCGTCTTCGGGATATCACTCTCCCGAACTCAGAGCTGATGATACCCAGATCTGAGATCTATCTTTGAGAAACACTTTGCACCCTGAAGTTGATCGAACAAATCATCGATCCTGGGTAAGGGTACCTGTTCTTGACAGTGATTTTGTTCAACTGTTGATAATCAATGCAAATGCGAAGGGAACCATATTTCTTTCGAACAAACAATACTGGTGCACCCCGTGGGGACTGACTCGGTCTGATGAAACCCTTATCTAGAAAATCCTTTAACTGATCCTTTAGCTCTTTTAGCTCGGCTGGAGCCATCCTATAGGGTGGAATAGATATAGGCTACGTATTGTGAAGGAGGTCAATACCAAAATCAATCTCCTGCTAGGGAGGAATACCTGGAAAATCATCAGGAAAGACCTCTGGATACTCACGTACTACTGAAACTGACTGGATAGTTGGGGTTTCGGATGCCACATCCTTAACCCTAACTAGATGATACATGCAACCCTTAGAAATCATCTTTCTGGCCTTGAGGTAGGAAACGAATCGATCTGCAGGCACAAATGAACTACCCTTCCATTCTAAGACTGGCTCACCCGGGAATTTGAACTCTACTGACCGAGTCCTACAATTAATGGAAGCATAACAAGCATACAACCAATCCATTCCGAGAATAACATCAAAATTGTTCATGGCTAACTCTATCAGATCTACTGAGGTGACCTTATGGGGAACCAAGATCGGGCAATCTCTATACACCTGTCTAGCTATAACTGATTCACCTATTAAAGTAGAAACTGAGAAGGATTCTAACAAGACATGGGGACTGATTCCAAAGCTACTGGCTACATAAGGTGTCACAAAGGATAAAGTGGCCCCTGGATCTAACAATGCATAAACATCAAATGGAAGACTCATAATATACCAGTAACCACGTCCGAGGAGACCTCCTGCTCCTGACGGGATTCTAGGGCGTAGAATATGTTCTGGCGCTGACCGCCAGCTACACTGGTAGATGCCTCCTGATGTGCTGAGCGAGGGGGTGGGGCTGCTGAACTAGAAGCTGGGCCACGACCCCCAACCTGATCCTGTCTCACCGCTGGACAATCTCTAAGAATGTGTCCGAGTTTCCCACACCCGAAACATGCACCCAAACCTGCCAAGCACTGGACTGTATGCCCTCGGCCATATCTGCAATAGGCTAGAACACCTGAATCTGCGAGCCTACTGCTATGAACCCTCGAGTCTGATGCTCATCCTCTATGATCATGCCTAGGTCGAGATGGCACACTCAAAGATGATGAAGCTGGGGCAGATGATCTCTGGTGGGTCTGCTGACTGTGCCCACCGCTGGACCCCTGCTGGGAGAATTTGTGGCCCTCAGTCCTGGCCCTCTTGGCCTCTCTATCTCTCGAATGTGCTGCCTCCATCTTCTAGGCGTACAACGCCATCCGAGGGAATTCCATATCTTGATGGAGAATAGCAATCTTGAATTCCATATCCAAGTAAGCCGCTATCCCATGCACAAACCTGCTCACTCGCACCCTCTGATCAGCCACTAACTCAAGAACATACTTCGATAGATGAGTGAACTCAAGGGAGTACTCTAGTACTGTCATCCTTCCTTGCTTCAGATTCACGAACTCAGTTGCCTTTAGCTCCCTCATCTCCCGAGGGAAGAACCGATCAAGGAATGCAACATGGAACTCTTCCCAAGTGATCGGACCTGCTCCAGCAACTCTGTTGTCCTTTCATTGACGGAACCAGATATACGCAACCCCCTTAAACTGGTAGGAGGCCAACTCTGCAAACTCAATACTGCTCACCCCCATAACCTGGGTGATCTTGACGATCTCATCAATGAAGTCATGTAGGTCCTTACCTACCTTGGACCCCAAGTACTCCGACGAGTTCATCCTCAAGAAGTCCCTGAATCGAGTTGCCGCTACATTGCCATTCTGTGGAACATGCGCAACAACCTGCTAATTGACCTGAGTGGTCAAGGCCTGCGCAAGCATTTGGATAGTAGCCCGAAACTTAGCGTGAGCGGCTGACTCCGGTGCCTGAGGCTTCTGAACTGGTGGGACTTGCTGATGCCCACGACCCATGCCATCCTCGTGGCCTTCACCGTCTCCACTTCTCCTTCCATTCATCCTTCAAGGATCCATAACTCTGCAATCGCAAATAGCATGAATTAGAGGGGTAGAAAGACTCTTCATCGCATGACATAAATCATGAAAGATGGGGAACATTTCCTAGAACGTTTCGTAGCCGCTTCATCATTAGTGTGGTGAGCTTCACACCCATGAAAAAGACTCTACTTAACGCAGCTTTCAGATTTCCTAGGACACTTCAAACCTATTGCTTTGATACCAATTTTTTCATCACCCGAGAGGGGACCCGGATCGTATACACAGGACAAGGGACCCCGAGAGACCCCAAGTTAACCCATGGCATAAGCATTCACTACCTTATTCAACAAGCATAAGAAAACATAAATATAACTCAATGGAAGTCTAACTTAGCACAACAACAGAATAAACATCTGAGTTGAATACATGTCTAAGTCTGATAAGCCTCTAATATGGACGAGCTAATGGGAAAACACCCCTAACAAGCTCAGAAATACTGAAACTGAAAATACGCTCAAAATAACTTAAAGTCTAGTCCTCGAAGGATGAGGACTCACCAAGCAAGAAAATACTAACTCTGATAAGCGGCTACGAATGGGGCTGAACTTGAGGACCTGATCATGCATTATGAAATAAGGCAGCATAGAAGGTATGCGGTTAGTACGTGGAATGTACCGAGTATGCAAGGTAAGTAAAATTGCTTTAATAGTAAAATCATCTAAACCCAGTCATACATATATATAATAATCTTTAAAAGTAAGTAAAAGAACACGTGCATAAAATCTGAAATTGAACTTTATCATAACGTGCTCATGCATGGATTGAGAACACCATGACTGACTCGAATGACTCAAAGCTAGAGCATAATATTTATCAAAAGTTGAACAATGAGTCAAACCTTGCTTTCCCAACATGCATAAGATAATCATCATGAGTAACGGATATGCGAATTCAAATGATATAGACAATAAGAGACTCGTCACTTAACCGACATACCACGATAGAGCTTACGTGGTCCCGACTATTACACTCAGGTGGGCAGAGCCGTCCAAAACCTTGCCAAGGCTAGGGACGTTACCATGATATCAATATCAAGCTGAAAGGGCCAACCGGGCCGGGGATAACTCACAAATGAGGTCCAGACAATTTAATAGAATAAACCTAGGTTGGCGCGTAGTTCAGGGGCGTAGGGTTATCGACCCTTAGCCCGCTCGGTGCTAGACTCTTCTCTCAAAACATACAATGCTTTACATCGTATAAATACAAAGCTCAACATCATCTAGTGATAAAGCTCAACATGAAGTCATGCATAAACTCAACATCGTATGAAATAAAGCTCAACATTGTCTATTGACAAAGCTCATTATGAAATCATGCATGCATTATACATCATATAAATATGAAGCTCAACAATGTCATCTCGACAAAGCTTAGAATAGAATCATACTTAAACTCAACATCATGTGAAATAAAGCTTAATTTCAACATAAATTTCAATTATGAATTCATACATATGAGAAGGTTCACTATGACACATACCACAAGCTCAAGAATAGTGGAAGGCTTAACTCCAAAATCATGTGGTAAGTCTACTTTAGAAATATCACTTCATTATCATCAACATAGGGACCTTGCCCAAAACCTCATCATACTTGAACTCATACAATTTATTTGAAAATATTATAATAATTGGGAGATTTCACTCTGAAACAAGCAATAGAGTCAATTCACGAAAATCATCATTTATACTCAACATTGGGCACTACCCAAAGCTTCATCATTCATGGGTCAATTCAATCTTCTTTGAAAACATTATAATAATCATGGGTAAGAGTGAAAACATGCTTTTCATCATCTATTCCATCACCATAACATTCTATTAGGAACTTCCCACACATGGGCATTTTAGATTCAATTCTTAAGAAAATAATTTTGTAAAAGAAATTAAGTTAGAATTCGCGCAAGCTCAATAAGTCATCAATATCAACTCAATGAATCATGCCCATGAGTAGAAATGTAAGATTCATGCAATTGAAGGAAAACCCATACTTGATCATCACAAATAAATTACAATTTGATAGGGAATAGGCATGGGTATGGAAGAAAGCACCCACTCATAGCCTTACATACCTGGAATTGAAGAATCTTATCTCTTCCTAATTACCCAACTGAGATTTCCCTTGATATCCTTGAATTTCTTCTCACTTTCTCCCCTTCAAGCTCTCATTCTTGCATGCATGAAGAAAATGGCCTATATGGGTTTATCTCAGCTTAAACCCCTCTATTACGAGCTCAAAACGACGTAGTATAGACCCTTAGAACTTAGAAATTATTGAAAAACCCTTACTGAAATCGCTGAAACTAACTGTCAGAGGGCCCTAACGGATGACCTGACGACTCGTTACTAGGGCTCACGATCCTTTGGATCACCCGTCAAGTACATTACCTCATCATTCAAGAAATTTCCACTGGCTTGGTAATGGCTAACCTAACGGGTCGTTAGGACTGACGACGAGTTGTTGGGTGCCATTCGTCAAGTACACTAGATAAGCCTTGCTAACTATCCCTGGGACCAACTAATGACTAACCTGACAACTTGTGGTGACTGATCACGAGTCGTTACATCCCTCGTGAGGACCTCATGTCCTTCAACATATTAGGCCTTCCCCACAAGCCATCTGACGACTCATTATGCCTTCTCACGAGTCGTCAAGTGACCCGTTCTGCAACCTGCAACATTTTTTTTCAATTTTCTCCTGATTCAATTCTGGGTCCGATTCTTAAATTCCCGAGGTAGAACATAACTGAGACTGAGTTTTTGATGCATACAATTACTATAGCAATTTTCTAACTTTGAAGGATTTTTAAAACATGATTCAATAAGTCAACAAACACACAAGATTCGAGTTTCTTCTCCAAAAGTTAGGCAAAAATCCTACTTCACTAGAGTAGGCATCATTTTAGTCACAAACCGGTGGAAATTAACTACAATGAACATAAATTAGGGTTCCACAAGAATTAATCACGAACAAATAACAATATCTTAAATTTCGTAAGTTCAGGGCTAGAACTGAAAGTTAACTAAGAGAGGGTTCTGGGGGACGCAAGGGGAGAAAAATCTCCTTGATGAATTCCCACATACCTATAGAAGAAACTCTGGTGAAAATCTTTGGGCAAAATTTAGAAGGTTGACGTTTGCCCTAGCTACTGTTCTGAACTCCCTGTCTATTTCTACGTTCTGATTCTGAGAGGATGAGTGAAAGTGAGGGGGAAATGTCGTTCTATTCTCTTTTATCCCTCCTAAATAACCCTAAAACGATGTGGTTTAAGGATTAAAAAGGTGGGAAATTACAAAAGTAACCCTGGAAACTAAAACTAAAATCTGGCCGACAGGAACCCACGGGCCTCAGAATGGTTTGTTGGTCAAAATAACGGCCCGTTGAATCCAGCTGTGGTTTCTGGGTTCATAAACTAGGTTTATTGGAGCTGTTCCACGGTAGGGTATAACAATCCATTACAAGAAACAACAGGCCATTGATACCTTCCATTGGTACTGGTGAGAAAACAGGGCCTTGAAACAACAATCAACACAATGACTCGTTGGTAGGACCAACGGGTCATTGTACAAACTTGTGGTATACATAGAATGGGCCTAGAAGCAGATGACGAGTGGTCACTATGGCTCGTTGGAGTCTACAAGGGCCGTTGTTCCCTCTAGTTGTCTCAGGGAAGGGTCCGGTGGACCCCTGAACTCGGGATTCAACGGATGACAGGATAGCTCATTATTAGGAACAACGGGTCGTCTTATGTCTCCTTGTTCCCCCTTGAAATAAGGTTGCTAATAACCACAACAACTTACAACGGTTCATTGGTTCCACCAACGGTCCGTGGGGGTTGTCTAAGATAGAAACATTTATGGTTTTTGTGATTTTTCATGCAACGTCTAAATTTGTTCTAGAAAGGTTTTGGGGTGTTACACACACTACCCTGTGACATGTCAGAAAGTAAAAGAAAAATGAAAAAAATAGGAAATAAAGATTAAAAGTCAAACACAAGCAATTAATCTAATCCTAAACCATATTTCCTAACAACGGCACCACTTTTTATAATTCTCAAACTCATACCTCCTACTGAAGTATGAAGCGTACGTTGTCAATAAAGAACCCAACTAGAGGTTGGGGTCGATCCAACAGAGAATTTGGAAGGATAAAGAAGAATGCTAGTATCTAAACTTTTAAGTCAATTATCTCCTAAAGGGGGGGGGGGAATTTGTAAAAGTAATAAATAACAATGTTGAAAAATTGAATGTTGATTCCAAATTAATGCAATTAACTAGGGTAAGTGTTCCCTATGGATTCTTAACTACTTCGAGTTTTACACTAGTGATCTATCCCAATACTTTACTTTTAGAACTGATAACTAGGGTTCATCCAAACAACTGGTTCGTCCCAATTGGATGACTATACTCAATCATTGGATCAGGTCTCATGAGCAGTTCCAAACTATCCGTTATCAATATGTTCCAAATTTAACTATCCTGCGACCATAACTCAAGTTAATACAATGATCATCAAGATCACGACTTTGTTGTAATTCTCTTTTCCTATTCTCTACCTCTCTAGGCTCAAGCAAGTAAAGAATTCAGGCATGTCCTAACGTTGCACACTATTAAGAAACATTAAATATGAAGAGAATACAGTACAAGTGTTTAGTAGTGGTTTAGAATCACTTCATGCAAACCCTAGTTCGTTAATTCGCTATGATTCCCACAACCCTAGTGGTGGAAGTTTTAGCCTATCATGTTTATAAGTAAATTAATAACATTCATAGACAAAAGAAAAAATAAATACTTAGAATGATGCTATAAAAAAACTCACTTGAATATTGCAAAAATAAGGAAGAACAATTCAACAATCGTTTCAAAGTATTTCGTGAACTAAAACTTGTAATTCGAAGACTTTTTGTATCTACCACACCCCTTTCAAAGAAATAAAAAGGTATTTATAATAGTAGATTTATGTCTTCTTCATTCCTTCATGGATTTGATTTGGGATTTGTAGCTCCTTTTTCTAGTTGAAGTGGGATTTGACTTTTGATGGTCGTTTGAATATGTCTAGCACATCGTCCATGCCAACGCGCAGGGAGAAGGTCGCTTCGCGCATGCTGTAGCGCCGAAACAATGGCGCCTCACGCCTGGCCTTGTGCCAATCTTTCTGTCGCGTCCGCATGGCAATGCGCCAAGATGCTGCCGCCTCACGTCTGGCAGTGTGCCATCCTAGTGCTGCGTCACGCGGCTGGTCGCGTGGGTAGGCAGTGTACTACTTTTGTTCCTAGTTCTTGCTCCATTTATTCCATCTTCTTCACATGTGTTCCAAAAGCCTCAAATACATTCAAATCCATCATTTTTAGATCTGAAAGCATCTAATCATGTGCGTTAGCTATTTTCATAAATATATAATATAAACACATGAAAACACACATAATTTGTTCTCAAAACATAGTAAAGTACGGGCAAAATATGTCTATGAAGTGCATAAGTACGCCCTTCATCATTGATGAAGTTGTTTTTTTTGGGTTTTGTTGTGAGTTCAAGGGGCATTGAGGTTGATGAATCCAAAATAGACGCTATTAGAAATTGGCCAACTCCTACATCCGTTAGTGATGTTCGTAGTTTTCATGGATTGGCTAGTTCCTATAGGCGGTTTGTTAAAGGTTTTAGCACCATAGATGCTCCCTTGACCAATATAATCTGAAAGGATGTGCCTTTTATTTGGGGTGAGGAGCAAGCAAGGTCCTTTGAAACCTTGAAACAAATGCTTAGCTCTGCACCATTGTTGCAATTGCTCAACTTTGATAAACCTTTTGAAATTGAATGTGATGCTAGTAAAGTGGGTATTGGTGCCGTTTTGATGCAAGATTTGAAACCCACTGCTTATTTTAGTGAGAATCTCAAAGGTGCGACCTTGAATTATTCCATCTATGACCTTGAGCTTTATGCTTTGGTTAGAGCTTTGGGTAATTGGCAACATTACTTGTGGCCTAAAGAGTTTATCATTAGAACTGATCATGAGTCCTTGAAACATCTTAAGACCCAAGGAAAGTTGAACAAGAGACATGCCAAATGGGTTGAATTCCTTGAAACTTTTCCTTATATAAAATCCAATACAAAAAGGGGAAGGATAATGTGGTGGCGGATGCCTTATCTAGGAAGCATGTCTTGGCTACTAGTTTTACTTCCAAATTGATGGGTTTTGAAAGCTTAAAGTCTTTATATCCCGAGGAACCCAAATTTGCTCAAATCTTTAAAGATTGTGAAGCATGGGAAAGGGACCATGGGCTTAAGGATAAACCCCCAATCTCTTTTGCTAGATTTGATGGTTACTTATTCAAAAATAAGTGTCTATGTGTGTCCATAAGCTCTTGGAGGGAACTCCTTGTGAGAGAGGCATATGATGGAGGTTTGATGGGCCATTTTGGTATTGATAAAACCTTGGGGATTCTTGAAGAAAAATTTTATTGGCCTATGATGCGTAGTGATGTTGCTAAACTTTGTGGTCAATGTGTTGAATGTTGTAGTGCTAAATCTAGACTACTTATACGTGGTGTGTATACAGCTCTTCCCATGCCTCAAAGGCACTGGCTTGATATTTCTATGGACTTTGTGTTGGGTTTGCCGAGGACTAAAAGGGGTAGAGATAGCATTTTTGTGGTTGTTGATCGATTTTCAAAGATGGCTAATTTTATTGCATGCCATAAATATGATGATGCTTCTCATGTTGCATCCTTGTTTGTTGAACATGTGGTAAATTGCACAGCATTCCTAAAACCATAGTGAGTAATGGGGACCCAAAGTTCCTTAGACACTTTTCGAAGAAATTATGGGGTCGACTTGGTACTTGATTGTTATTTTCCACATCATTTCACCCCCAAACTGATGGCGAAACTGAGATTGTGAATAGAACTCTAGGTTCTATGCTTTTGGCCATGGTTAAAGGTAAACTTACATCTAGGGAAGTTCAATTGCCTCTAGTTGAATTTTTTTATAATCGTGTGATTCATAGTACTATTGGCATGTCTCCATTTGAAGTTGTTTATAGTTTTCATCCCTTACTCCCCTTGATCTAACCCCTTTGTCTCAAGATGTTGTGTTGAGATTAGATGGAAACAAAAGGTCCGAGGCCGTGAAAGTCTTGCATGAGAGGGTGTGACTCCAACTTGAGAAGAAAAATCGAGAGATGGCAAAGAAAGACAACATGGGCCACAAAAGAGTTCTTTTTGAACCGAGTGATTCGGTTTGGGTCCATTTCCGCAAGAAAAGGTTTCCCAACAAAAGGAAGACCAAGCTCATGCCTAGAGGAGATGGTCCATTTGAAGTGCTTGAAAGGTTGAATGATAATGCTTACAAGGTGGATCTCCCTCCGGATTACCATGTGCACAACATATTCAATGTGTGTGATGTTTCCCCTATTGTGATGCGTGATGATGAACCCTCAAATTTGAGGGAAAATTCTTTTCAAGAAGGGGAGAATGATGCAATCCATATTCCTTCAATACCGTTCACAAGGAGCCAAGCAAGAGAGCTCCAAGATCTACAAGGCCTCTTCATGAAAAAGGAGGCACTTGAGTGCATATGAGAGACATCCAAAGGATTCCATGTTTGGATCGTAGCTTGGGCAGAAGAAGGAACACAAGATGGCCAAAGCAGTGAAGAAAGTGGCTAGAAATGAAATTGGCTCATCTTGATTTTCAAGGAAAAAGAAGACCATCCAAACAAGGTCCTTATGCATTAAGGGCATATTTGTAATAGTCTCTCTCCTTCCTTACTTAGTATAAGTAAGGGTTCTTTTAATTATCATAGTAGAATTTCATGACTTTGAACAAACCTTACTTTGAATGTAGTAGATTGCTAAGCTTTTGTCAAGCTTTAGATTGTTATTAGTGTAGAGAAGAGGGTTGCAACGGAATCATCTCCTTTGAGGTCTTCTTAAGAACTAGGTGTTTCTTGATTTTAGAATTAGAGGTCCTTGTGTCTTTTCATAAGGGTTGCTAATTCCAATCACTTTATGTTTAGTTAGTTATCTTTCTTTAATTTCTTGTATCATAAAGTATAGTCATTGCTTCTGCCCAGTTGCTAGTTCTTACTCCTAGTTTTAGAGATTAGGAAAAAATAAGGTGTCCTTCATAGTTTCTAATAACACCTCCCCCTCCATATATCTCATCCTTTCAACTACCATCTGAGTTGATTTTCACAAAACTGATAGATGGTTTGTTCCATCTAACTAGAATGGTCCTTTTGATGTTTATTTTTCTCCTCATTAGGTGAGTAACGTCCCCCCAATTAGGCCTCAATTTAGCCTTGATAAATTGGTTTCCCACTAGTTGAGCTACAGTAAAAGAGATTTGTCCTCCTGATGTTATGAGCCTCTCTCCCGTACTTCGCTCGCATCTTGACTTTCATATTTCCCATATTGCCATAGAAGGAAGGAATTTCAAGACATAGCTAGCTATTGGGTTGTTAGCTTTCCAAGTCCACCAATTCTTAAGCAGTAATCTCAAAGTGTTGTTGTTGAAAGGGATACTCATAGGACCACACAGCACTGTCCAGACCTCCTTTGCAAAGTTGTCAGCACACAAGAAATGAACAATGTCTTTCTCTTGTGGGATCCTACCACAACAATATTTTGAATCAGTTTCTATTTTCATTTTAATAAGTTGTGTACCTATAGGGATTCTTCCCCTTAGAGATATCCAAAGGATAATGTTCATTTTAAAAGAAACTTTGTTGCGCCAAATCATGTTATGTTGCCAATTCTTATTTCTTCTCTACCTCAACAGATGCCGAGCAGATGTAACTGTGAAGTTTCCCTTCTGTGTAGCTATCTAGATTGGTTTATATATCACTTATGTGTTGAGAATGATTTGCATACCATTAATATGGTTCATAATGTGTCTTGAAGCAACAAATCCTAGACACCCCAATACCATGCCCATTACTAAGAGTTTCAAAGAGTTTAAGATCTCTTGGCTTTATATCTTGTGGTAAGAAATTTCATAGTGCCCCCATTCCTGACCAATAATCAAACCACATTGATACCTCACCTCTACCAACCTTCCAAAAAATGTGTTGATCCATATCCTTTTTGACTTTGCATATGGCATTCCAGGAGTGAGATATCTCTGAGTACCATCTTTTTTTCACTAGGTGGATTCTTTGACAATATTTTGCCAAAATAAATTCACTCCAAAGAGAATCATTAGTCCTTAGGTTCAACCACAGTTTCATAGTAAAGGCAGCACAAATATCCTGAAGTCTTCTAAAAGCTATTCTCCGTTCATCATATGGGTAGCATAAATTCTCCCAAGATGCCCAATGATGCTTTGTTATTTAATTGGAGCCCCCCCCCCAAAATAAAAGGTAAGAATTATTTCAATATGATTAAGGGCCCCTATTAGAGGGTAAATTATAGCTAGGAGATGTACTGGTAGTGAAAGAAACACATGTTTGATCAATAGTCAACACTGTTATTCCACCTACTAACAAATATTTAGTATGCCTCATCCCCCATTTTTCCTCAATATCTTACTCATCATTTCTGAAAAGGGAGAAGTTGTCTTCTTTCCAACATAGAGTGGGCAACCCAGGTACTTTACAGGAAAGTGTTTGCGAGCCATTCCTATAATCTCCTTTATTCTATTTATATCATGAATCTAGGTATTAGAGTATAAGGCACACTGGATTTCTGTTTGTTAACCATTTTCCCAGAAACTTTCTCATAAGTGTTCAAAATGTTCATCATCAAAGTCAAGGATTGATGTCGCCCAAATTACACCTCACAATTGAGATATAAAGCGGTAAATGTCAAATATAGAACCCAACAAAGGTTGAGGTTGATCCCACAGAGAATATGAAAAGAACTCAAGTTAACGTGAATAGCTGTTACTATCGAGTTGCTTATTTCCTAAGGGGGAAAGAAATAGAATAATAAAAAAAAGTAAAACTACTGAATGCTTAGATCCAATTCGGTTTGTATTCAATTAACGATTTGACTAGGATTGTGTTCCCAAAGAGTTCATAACCACAAGGCTTGTACACTAGTGATCTATTCCGGTGTTCAACATGCAATATTGGTAAGTTAGGTTCACCTAAATGGTCTGTTCCCTATCTAGATAATTATCACCACACAACTTGGTTCGCATATGGGTGTACTTTTAATTGACCCTTACCCTTAATATTGGATTAGCTATCCCTGACAAGTTCAAGCTATTAGATGAGGGTTGATAGTCTCAAATCTCCATTGTTAATCCCTTTTCCCATTCACTACCTCCTTGGTCCAGTAAGTAAGAATAAGGAAAGACCTAACGTTTGCAACCGTCACGAATCAATCGAAACGAAGGGAAAAACAATACATGCATTAAACCCCATTCAAGAATCACTAAGTGTTTCACCTATGTGCATTGATTCATCTTGGTTCCCACAATCCTAGTTATGAGTTTAGCTACTCATGGTTGTATGATCACAATCACAAAATATTTAATAAATCATAATTACAACTTACAAATTATCGTAGAAGAAAAACCAAGTAAATTGAATAAAACTCCAAAGTTGATGAATAAATTCCAATGTTGCTTTTGATCCTCAAATTCAAGAACAAAATTGTAAACCTTGATTTTTGATCCAATAATAATCATACAACACCAAAATCCTATGTGAAAATAGTAATAATCAACTTTCCTACGAAAATAAACCTAAACAGTGTATTTATAGTTCCAAGAAACCTTTTCCTAACTAAAATTGGAAACCAGGTCGTCAGTGACCACGAGCTTGGTGATGATTCGTTGGAACCTCTGAAGAGTCGTGCCTTGCTAAAAATAGTCGTCCTCAGCATCGTACGTAGTTGTGGCAATGGGTCACCTAACAACTCGTTGTTCCTGGGCACAAGTCATTAGGCCCCATGTGGTCTAACTCTTTCAAAATTGCAATGCACCTTACGGTTGGTTCCAGTATTCTGCCAATGAGTCGTTTAGTCAATTAACAACTCGTTATGTCTTTCGTCAACTCCACTGCTTACTTTGTTAATACTTTCTCTCCCAGTCTTTAAGAAAGACTTCACGACTCATTACCAGATGTAACGAGTCGTTCCCTCAACTCGTCAGGTACACTGTCTCTACTTCTTCAACACTCAATAGTTGCCCACGCCTTCAGCAACGAGTCGTGCTTCTTTCCAATGACTCATGAAGTGCCTGGCAATAACCCTTTCATTTGTTTTTAGAATAAATTTGTCCAGCTCACTTCCGAACCTGTTTTCCTGCAACATTAAACACAAAACACATCATACCTATATAAACATACCCGGAATGTGCATAAGCTTTTGGTTTTAAGCGTCGAAAGTGCCGTAAAATCACGGAACTTCAACACCCTCAACTTAGAACTTTTGCATGTCCTCAGGCAAAAACAAAACAAAATAAAATAAACTACTTCGACACTTCAATCGAATGAACTCTAGGAAACTTACGACAGTCACATTTATACATAAAATCAAATTTTCTAACCCCTCCCTCATCGTATCAACTCAAATCACAATGCATATGCAAAATTTCCAACTATAACACAGAGGAATCAAAACATGGCAAAACACTGTCACTTGCAACCACACACATAAATCTATAACATTGAACTAGACAATTTGCAGACGATTTTGTTGACCAAATGCCCTCACCTCAAAGAAGTCCCATACTCACACATGTGTATATGATTATGTCGATAAATTTCTCTTGGGACTATGTTAGATTCACTCTCTCTCACAAAGAAATTTGAATTGTGTGCATGCAATACCATAGGCTTGCCTTTACTTTCAATACCTCGATTTTTAGACAAGTAACCAGGATCACTATAGGATTTTTTAGGCTTGTAATGTAGGCTCGGGTTCAGGTATGGTACATATGGAATTAGTAGCTTAACCCTCCTTGGCACTACACACATCTTGATTCCACTTTTCACCTTTTTCCATATTTTCTCCCCTTTTTCCTTCACTTGCTTCTTCTTTTATTTGCATTTGCGAATACGGATGAGGTTTCTCTCTATTCAAGCATTCATTGGTGTTATCTTTTTTCTTTTCTTTTCTTGCTTTTTGACAACAATTTCTATTTCTTGCTTTTCTTTTCATTATGCATATCGCACCCACTCTTTCCTTTTTTCCATTACCCAAATTTAGTTCAACCCGACTCTTCTTAATCACCCCTATAATAGCCACCCTCAACTTAGGCGATTTGCCTGAGTTGAGGTTCACAATGTCCAAGGAGGGACCAGGGCCAAAACAGGTTGATTCTTAATAAAAGTAGGAAGGTGAATTGGTGTAAACAAAAAGAAAGGTCGATTTAAGATCAAACATTTGGATCAAGGGATTTTTGTTCTCTTATGGTAGGACTTTTAAGGCTAAAGTGGACTCATAAAACAAAAACGACCTATGATCCTTTCCTAGTTTTCTATTCTCCATCTCAGTACAACTGACCAGGCAAGTTCTAGATTGACACACATAACCGAATTTAGCTATTAAACCTCACTCACACATAGCACCGGCCAACATCATCACTTCTACTAACTGCTAGTTTAGGTACAACTATATAATGGTAAACATGTTCACAGTTTCAATGCCATGCAAAGATTCACAAAGGTCATACTCATCTATTTTAACATACATATAAAAATTTTGGAGTGGTATCAAATTATCAATCAACAAAAATCAACAATTTAAGCTCTTGACTGCCTTCAGTTCACCTAACTTTCTTGCGACTAACCCAAAAAAATACAAAAACATAAAACCCTAAACATGCCGGTTCTACTAGATATGGAACACCTGAGGGAAAAGATATCTGGCAAGAAAAACCCTCGAGTTACATTCAGCAAAAGCATGCACAGGTATCCCTCCCCACCCCCATCAAGAAAAGCACGTGTCTTCCTCGACGCATATATATATCTGACAAAATTAGGGAAATAGGGAACATACCTGTGCGACCTAGGTGCCAGCTACCGGGTCGGTGGAGGGTGTAGATACGCCTCCAATGTTTTCTCCAACATTACCGGCTTGACCCGGTGCATTTTCATATCCAACAGAGCTCGTGCCTTCTCTACGAGTTCTCGCTGCCTCAATCTCGGCTCTTTATCGAGCCTCCTCTCTCGATACATGCAGCGCTCTCTCCAACTCACTCCACTCTCATTTTTGATGATGGAGCAGAGAAGCATCATCTTCGAAACTTGCCTCGTCATGAGGCCTCTTTCCCTTATCATGTGCCACCGGCTCCTCTGTGATAAAATCAAAAATTGGTGGTTACTCTTCTTCAAACTCATCATCTATCACAGGAAGTACCATTGGAGGTACTGCAGCTACATGTCGCGCGGCCAAGTCCCACACCTCGGCTCTGAGTGCTCCTAACTCTGAGTACCATTTTGACAACTCAGAAGCCTATAACTGTGCAAGGCGCTCATCCATTCTCTTCTCAAAAGTGTCCAATCGGCCATGCATAGAACTGGACAATGCCTCCAACTCTTTTGACACCCACGACTTTACCTGCTCTATCAAAACTTTAACCTATAAAGTCGTGCGTGCCTGCTGCTTTTTGGCCTTAGCTAGCCTCCTAGCCATATCAACCAAAAAATCCTGCGAAATTGTAACTAGGTCGGCTGTAGTGGCTCATGGAGGAGCAACTGGTGGTCTAGGAGCTGTTGTTGTAGATGATGAATCGGGAACATTAGCAGGTGTGGAGGTGTTCGCTGCATCTGTAGCCTCAGGCTGGATACTTGTCTCTCTTCCCTCAATAGGGTCAGCTGCCAACTCGGTGAAATGTACGGCATCGGTCTGCATACCATTGCCAAATGCCTCTGCTAATATGGTAGCTCTAGCAGATGCAACTGCCTGAGTCCTTGCTCTCGATACCGGGTTTGTGTCATCTTGAATCAACCCGATATCTGTTATCTTATGGACCACTATTCTTTGGTGAACTGATGGAAACTCCGGTACCTTTGACTCCTGACAGAGTCTATCAATTAGATAGGGAAAGGGGATTGTAGTACTGTCATTGATTGCTCGCTCTCTAATCTCCTCAGCAATGTATCGCAGAAAATTGATGGCATATCCCTCCATTATACTTGCTACCAATGTTGCTCTGTCAGGTGAGATGATGTTATCATTATTGGTTGGTACCAGCCTGTGCCGCACCAGTGACCACCAAAATTTTGCCTGAAAGTTGAGTGTGGCCTTCTTTATTTGAGACTCTATGCCGTGCAGCCATTCAACCAACGGACCTCTTGTGGCAATGATCTGAGACATCCAAGTATATTTTCTGATGTGCTCCTAGCTATTCATTATTTTGGTCTTGACTTTCTTCAACTCATATAGCCTGTGGTTGAACTCGGTTGTGTTCATCAAAGCATGATAATCTGGCCCATACAACATCCTGGAAATTGTCCTCTCAGATATATCTACCAGAGTCTATCACACCAACACCTGATTTAAGGCGGGCCTCTTTTTCTAGTCCTGGCCCCCTAATGCCAAACGCTGCAATGTGGCCGCATAGGCTGCATAGAACTCTCTGACTAAGCACAGGCTGTAGCTACCTGATGGCTCGGTCAACCACCCAAACTTGTACTTATCAAACATTGTTTGTAGTTTTGGAAGGTCTTTCATCCCTATAGTGATCAGCTTGGCTCCTCGTATATGCTCCTTTTAGGATTTCCTTTCTCATTTGGAGCAATATATCTGTTTTATATAGCCCTCATACCATGAACACACCATCTCCACATGATCCTTGGTTGATCGTTTGATGTGTTTGAGGTCTCAGTCAGTTCATCATCAGAGTCCCCTTGTTGAGCATGTGACTCTTTAGCTATCTCAGTGTTTCGCCAGTTGTGGGGGGCCTTAGGAGCAAGTGCATCTGCAACCCTGGTATTATCATCAGTGCGGCTGGGCGAATCCCTCGCCAGTGGAGTGGGAGCATCAACTAGGGCTGTCGGATTTGAAGTTTGTTGACCCCTAACCCTGGTTGACCTCCTCACTAACTGCTCCTCTGATACGTCATATTCCTCCTCAGAGCCACTTGACTCTTCGGAGGAGGATGGCTCATCCCGAAGCCTGCGGTATGATGGTTGACAGTGGTCAGGTGTTTGTTTCTTTTCCTGACCTTTCTGTGGTGTACCTCTTAGATCCATTGTTCCTGTAGAAACATTGTTAGTATATGAGATGAGATGAAACAAAATCATTTTTTTAGTTGCTGTCCAATGGACCTGACGAGTGACTAAACAAGTCATTGCCACTGGCAATGACTCGTGAGGTTGCTCGTTGTCACAAACTAGAATTCCTTCATGTTGGGCCAGTGTACTTGATGACTGGTCCCAATGAGTCATTACCAAAGGCAACGAGTCTTTAGGTACACTGCCTTAGTGATTTAATTTTTCCACACAGGAAGAGCTACACAATGAGTCATTTGATGATCCAACGACTCATGATGTAGCTCGTGCTCAAGAGTTTCAGTTCTCCCATTCATTCATCTTCATCTACAGATTACCGTTTTAATTCCACAAACACAAAATCATCACATTCTCAAACCAACCCCAGTGTAGTCAATCACAATTTCTTTGTTTAAACCTTCCTAGGGTTCATTATCATCATGAGGCAATGATTGAAACAAGTACACATTACTTGAAATATCATCGATTTCATTCAAAACATGGGTCCGCAAAATTCTTATTTAAATGCAAAAGTATTCACAATTTAATGGGAAATATTACTCACAAGATGCTTGATCAAAGATGGAAGTGCAATCATGTGTGCTTGCGGATGTTGGGAGTGCAAGGTCGAAGATTTTTCGATGGGTTTGAGAGAAGAAAAAGAAGAGGGAAGTTTGAAGTTGTTGGGTTTAAGTTTAGTGGTGAGAATTTGGAAAAGTAAATTAATTGAGTTCATATTATTAAGTTTAAATCATACCCTAATTCCAGCCTGGGTCGGGTCAAATGTCAGTTAATTGAAATACCTAACGACTGACTAAACGAGTCGTGATGTGGTGAAACAACTCATTTTGACCCTTCATTCTTTGACTTGAGTTCAAAAAATTACCTGGGACCTAATGAGTCAAGCAATGACTCGTGGTGTTACCCAACAACTCGTGGCCTGAGTCGTGGTCCTTGGACTAATATAGCTTCAAGTCGGATCACTTAACGAATCATTTGGTCTCCCAATAATTCATTGTGTGAGCCACTATCACCCTTTTCCTTTTGATTCTAACTTCTATCCAGTGTACATGACAGGGGAACTCACGATTCGTTTCTCAGAGAAACAAATCGTTAAGTCACCAGTTGCTCCCCTGTTTTTCTGCATTTCTCTTCACGATTTGACTGAATGAGTCGTTAGGTCAGACAACGACTCATTATATGACATTTTGCACTAGAACTGAAGTTCCAAATTTTGATTCCAACTTCAAATTTTCCATCTTAATCACATGCACCCATCAACAAACGTAAACATTATATATTTCTTACATTTACAACTTGGGTTGCCTCCCAAGAAGCGCTTGATTTAACGTCGCGGCACGACATAGGTGTTTTGGCTACTCAGAATTCACCAAAACACCTCCATGGGTTGCCTCCCATGCAACGCCTGATTTAACGTCGCGGCACGACGCAAGTCTCTTGACTACTAAGAATTCATCAAGTAATTCATCTCCTTCCTCCAGTGTTGAGACAATTCCTTTGGCTGTTTCATGGTCCGACAAATGTTGAAGGTGACCTATTCTTTATTTAACCTGAATTTTAACTGGCCTGCCTACACATCTACTAGGGCCCTACCGGTTGCAAGGAATGGTCGCCCCAAAATGATGGGGACCGCAGAATCGACTTCGAAGTCCAGAATAACAAAGTCTACTGGGAATATAAATTTGTCCACCTTGACAAGCACAGCAAATAAAATTCCCAGCGGCTTTTTAATAGTTCTATTAGCCATCAGTAGCCTCATAGTAGTCGGTGTGGGGGTTCCCAAGCCTAACTTTTTGAATACTGCTAGTGGCATCAAATTTATGCTAGCTCCCAAGTCATAAAGTGACCTTGCAAACTCAACATCCCCAATGGTGCAAGGTATAGTAAATGCACCTGGGTCTTCCTTCTTCTGAACTAGGACCCGTGTAGTTATGGCACCGCAATGGTGCAAATTATCGGCAGGTTTTAAACTTACAGTCCTTTTCCTGGTGATGAGGTCCTTCATGAATTTGACATATTCGGGCATCTGCTCAAGTGCCTCAACTAATGGGATGTTCACCGACAACTGCTTAAGCATAGAAATAAATTTTTGATACTTCCCATCTTCGGCTTTCTTCTTCAAACGTTGTGGATAAGGAGGAGGAGGTCTAGGAATAAATGTAAATTTTTGTTGTGGATCCTTCTCCTTCTCATGGGTAGCTCCTTTCTCCTTTGCATTACTTGGAGCAGTTTTCACATCTGAACCTCCAACCAAAATTGGGTCTTTGAAATTCGCTACACTATCATCATTCATCAAGACGGGCTTTTCTAACTCCTTAATTACAACCGGCCTCGGAGGATCAACTGTGGCTTTCCCGCTCCTAGTAGTAACCTCCATGCAATGACTGTCATTTTTTGGATTTTGCACTGTGTTGCTGGGAAGTGTGTCTTTCTGCCTCTGATTCATTGCAATAGACATCTGACTCATTTGCTGCTCAATCTGCCTGATCGCCACGGCATGTGACTCCACCTTTTGATTTAGACCAGAAATATCAGAGCGGGGCTCCTTAAAGTGGCTATCTGTTGTCTCCATCTGCTTGAGTAATTTGGATAGCATGTCCTCAACCCTTGAACCACTAGACTCTGGCTCACAGTTTCTTAGGGGAACATACAGACTGCTTCTATCATTTTTGAACTTCTCGCGCTTCCAGTCTCTATTATCTTGGTATTGGCCCCTATTGTAATTATTATCCTTGTAAAAGTTTCGACCTTGGTTCCCTTGACCTTGTAACACCCCGAAACTTTTCTAGACCAAAATTAGACATTGCATGAAAAACCATAGAAAAAAAAACAGAGAAAAATTTCTTCTCAGACGACCCAGACAACGGACCATTGGTGGAACCCACGAGCCGTTGTAAGGAGTCGTGGTTTGCTCAGCAAAATTTCCTCCCAGAAATAATGTGTCGAGCAATGAGTCATTGGTAGTTACAATGACCAGTTGTAGGCAACCATTGTTATATCTTCCAGTAAGGGGGTTGTGTTTGTGCTGGGAGCAATGAGTGGAATAACGACTCATTTTTATCTCCAACGGGCCATCATTTCCACCCTTCATTAGGACCCAGGCCCCCAACAGTGTTCACAACGAGTGGGTGCAATGACCTGTTGTACCTAATAACGAGTCATTGTATCTCTCATTGTCTTAAGGGCCCGAGTTTCCCTCTTTGTAACCACAACAGGAACCAACAGCTTGTTAGTGCTTCTAACGGACTGTTGGATCCTATCGTTGGTTCAGTCCAGTAGGTCCGGCTTCAAAAACCAGAACTAACAACAGCTTTTAATGGGTTGTTGTTTGAACCAACGACCCGTCCTGAGATCCGTTGTTTAGGGTCGAGCAGTTTTCAGTTCTTTTTGCCAGGGGTATTTTAGTATTTTCCCAGCTTTCTAAATTTGAAACCATGTCGTTTTGGGTTCGTATAGGAGGGAATTAAAGGGCTAGAATGACCCTTTCCATTCATTTTTCTCAACTCCCTCAATAATGTAGCGTAAAACTTCTCTACAAGCATAGAGCAGCAGTTAGGGTTGATTTTCTTCTCAGTTTTCTCAGGGATTTTCACCAGGGTTTTCTTCTTCAGGTATGTTTGAATTCAGTAAGGAGATTATTCTCCCCTTGCATCCCCCAAAGCTCTCCCCGTTCACTTTCAGTCATAGCCCTGAGATTGTGAATTTGAAATTATTGCTATTGTTCTTGGATTATTTCATGTGGAATCCCATCCTATGCTAATTGTAGTTATTTTCCACCAGCTTGTAATCAAAATAATGCTTGTTCCATCAATTTAAATATTTAGCCCTAACTTTAGAAAAGTCAAAAATTAGAATCTTGCTTAAGTTTTGAATTGTTGAAAATTGCTTACATCTCTCAGAGTTAGGGGCTTCTATAATGATTGTATGTGTTAAAAACTCAATACATGTATGTTATTCAGATTCAGTCAGAAAGTCTATATACTTTGTATTTTTTAGAATTGACAATTCAGATTTAGTCAAAGGACTAGTATATTCAGTGTTAGTCAGAAAGGTCAGCTGATCAGTTTGACTCCAGTCTGTTCCCGAGGTGTCAGTGGTGCCTCCCAATTAATAGAATCAGATTTAGAATTTATTTTATTTGGTCCATTAGGTGGTCATGACATTCCAGTGATATAGCTTTGGCTAGTCCTAGGACCCCAGTTCAGTTATCAGTTTGTTCTTTAGACGGTTACGACGCTTCATAATAAGCAACTCTGACAAGTCTTAGAACTCAGTTTCCAAATCTGGTCCTATAAGAGGCTCAGTAACTCTCTAACAATATCCCTGGGTCAGTATACTCTTGGGCCCCAATATCAAGCTATCCGCTTGTCAGTAGTAGCAGTAATAGAATTTTCCAGTGGGACTAGGACTTAGCACCGAAAGGGTCAGGGTTCCACCGCACCCAGGTTCCAGAACTACGTTGTCGCCATAGGTTTTATTTACTTGGCCTAATGGCCCCCTCTGACAGTGATTCTCACAGTCCATGCCTTTAAACCCTGGCAAGGTATATTGGGTCCTACCGATGGAGTGTATACATTGGACTCCACGTCTAACTCACATGGTTATATATCGGTTATAGCCTCTCCCACTAGACAGTTCAGTTTAATATCCTATTTCTCAGTCCATATTAGTTTAGTGCAATATCTCAGACTTTGGACATGTTTATGACCATCAGCCAGGGTCACTTTTGACCATATCAGTTTACACCGGTTGTATTAGTTTTTAGTATTTCAGTTGGTCATTTCATGTCGTATCAGTTCAGTTATTAGTTCTATCATATTATTCATGTTTCTCTTACTTACTCAGTACATTCAAAGTACTGACGCATACTTTTATGTTGTATCATTTCATGATATAGCCGCAGGTTCTCAAACCCATCATCTTTAGTCGATTACGTTCAGGTCTCTCTATCAGCAGCGGTAGTATGAGTCCTCATATTCCGAGGGCACATTTTATCCATTTCAGTTTCTTTATTATTTTCAGCTAGACTTAGAGTTAGCTGGGGGCTTGTCCCAGCAACTCCTCAGTTAGATGGCTTTCAGACCAGACTTGATTTCAGTCTTTCAGATATTTAAAAATATCTATGTTCAATATTTAAATTTTTATTAATCGTTTTATGTATTATTTCAAATTTTCGTTGTGCATGTTTACTCAGAATACCAGTGTATGATAGGGTTGACTTGGGGTCACTCGTGACTTTAAGTATCGTGTTACGTCTAGGGTGTAGGCTCGGGGTGTGACAAACTTGGTAATAGAGCGCTAGGTTTAGAGTATCGTCGGAAAGTCTGAAAGCCGCATCGAGTAGAATTCCTTTTCAAAAGTGTAAAGCACGCCACACTTATGAAGAGGAGGATACGAGTTGTTATTAGGAAAAATTCCCTTTGCTCATATTCTTTATTGTGGGTCAAAGTTCAATTCCAGAAATGTCCTTCTAATTTGTGCTCTACTTTATTTCAGTGAACCATGCCTCCCAGACACGGTAATGGAAGAAGGGCCGGTAATGCCAATAGACCTACCCCACCAGCCCTGACAGCTCCTTAAGATTATTCGATTTCTACCGCAGAATTTAGAGCGGTCATTCAGCCATTGGCCTAGACCGTGACCAACTAGGTGAATTAGCAGGTTGTGCCGGTAAAACACGAACGGGTCTGCAGCAGCAGAAAGGGTGTGAGACTTCACCCGTATGAACCCTCCATCGTTCTAGGGATCTAAAGTGGGGGAGGACCCCCAAGAGTTTGTAGATGAGGTCAGGAAGGTTACCCGCATTATGGGTGTCAGCTCCTCCGAGAGTGCTGACCTGGCTGCCTATCAGCTTAAAGGGGTAGCCCAGGTTTGGTATGAGCAGTGGAAGGAGGGGCGGCCAGCGGGAGCAGGACCGGTGGAGTGGGAGGAATTCCACATGGCTTTCTTGGATAGGTTTTTCCCCGCGAGAGCTGAGAAAGGCAAAGATGGCAGAGTTTGTGAACCTATGACAGGGCAACAAGACAGTGGAGGAGTATGCTCTGGAGTTTACTAGGTTATCAAAGTATGCTCAAGAGATGGTAGCCGAGCCAAGGGCTCGCATGCTAAAGTTTGTCAACGGAGTATCTAATCTGTTCCTCAAGGAGTGCAGGACCGCGATGCTGATCAAGGACATGGACCTTTCTAGCCTGATTGTTTATGCCCAGCAAATTGAGGCTGAAAAACTGAATGATATGGAGAGAAAGAACAAGAAGGAAAGAACTCGCCATTTAGATTTTGGCCATTCGAGATCTAGCAATGGTAGCCGCCCACAGCAGCAACAGCAACAGCAGAAGGCCCCAACACCTAGTGCAGCCAGCGCCCCAACCTTTCAGTCCCGCTAGGATCGGAGGGGCGGGTCATCTGGCACTCACTCTCAGGACCACAGTACAGGGAACAGGTATCCAGTTTGCCCCAAGTGCGGTAAGAATCATCCTGGAGAGTGTCTACAGGGCAGAGAGGGTTGTTTCGATTGTGGATAGCTTGGGCATTGAATTAAAGAATATCCGTCAGCAGGATGAGGAAGATCATAACCTAATACCTCAGCAGCTCTAGCAGGCGAAACATCTCAGCAGGACAACTTATTAGATGGCGGTTAATGATCTTGGGCAGATTTATATGCCCAAGTGATACTCAAACGTATCATTTTTACCTTGTTTGTTGTGCAATGTGTATATATAATATCATGTAATTGGTAATAAAATGCGAATTTATACTAACCAACATGATTAGCATTTGTTTTGCAGGTACATGTGACTTTTAGGAGCTAAAATGCATGTTGGAACTATGTCGGAGTTGGACTTGGATGCGAGCGTGGAAAAGACCCTGGAATGCATATTTTATAGGGGCTCCGCGATGGAGCCGTGCCACGCTACCATCGTGGTAGCACACTGCCTGGACATGAATTAAAATGGCAAATTCCAGTGTGCCTTCGCGTCAGCTCCGTGGCACGGAGAGAGGCCTCCGCGATGGCCTCCGTGCCACGTTGAGGTTAATTTACCGGACCCTGGAAATTCCAGTGAAGGTCCGCGTCCACGCCGTGTCACGGAGGCAGTGCTCCGCGTTGGCCTCCGTGACACGTTGCTTGTTATTCCGGGAAAAATTTCCCACTAGTATAAATAGCACACTTAGGTTTATTTTAAGTAGTTTTTAGTTTTTAGACTGAGTTCAGAAGTGGAGAGCAGGAACGTGGGTTAGTAGCAGTTGAAGATTGAAAAAGCTAAGGGATTTCTTCTCTTCTTTTCTTCTTTCTATCAATTGTACGTATGATTTACACTCATTTTAGGATGATCAATCCAAGAATGAGTGGCTAATTCTCTTCCTTGCTGAGGTTTTGAACATGTGTAATGAATTCTGATTATAAATGATAGGGTTTTATTCTTCTTCTTTAATGTTGTTCTATAAATTCTTGTTTTTACTGCATTAGTGAATGGCCAACATTAATGTATATCTAAAAAGTCCAATTTCACTCGAGAGAGCAAGAAATTGGAAAGTTGTGAATTCATAGGGTATTGTTCTTAACTTGATTTGGGAAAATTGGGTTTTGATGTGCTTTCCTGATAGAAATATACTTGAAAGTCGTATTAGTCAATTTAGGAACCGGAATTGTAGTGCTAGGTCATAAATTGTATTTGATCATAGAAATGTAGACGAATGGTTTATGATTCTTAAGTGAAATTAAATACGAGAGTTTTAATTTCTAGGTGAATGTTCTTGTCTAGCAACATGAAGAAGAGATTAACCAAATTATCATGATTATCAAGTTCATTACTTGTTCTTAACCTTGGCATGTTCATATCCATTGTCTAAATTTACAAGTAAATAGTTGTTATTAGTTGTAGTATATATAGTTTAGAAACAAAAACTCAATTAACTATTGGTTACATTGTTGTTAGCATAATTAGAAGTTAAATAGGAATATAGTAAATTAGGCAATTTTACATATCTTGAGCCTCCTTGGATCGATACTTGGCTACTTAGCCACTTTATTACTTGTTTGACCACGTGCACTTGCGTGTCGGTTTTTAATATAAATTACCACGAGCAGAGCAAGCCGAGCAAGTTTTTGGCGCCGTTGCCGTGGAGGCTAGGCGATTTGTAAAATTGTGTTTAGTGTAAATTTACTGTATTTGTATTTTTATTTTCTTAAGTGTTAACAACTTGGTCTTAGCCTGTATTTTGCAGATTTTGTTTCTGTGAACACTGGCAAGGAACAAAGAGCTGGTGGAATCTTACTTAGAGCCTGAACATGAATTTCATAGTCAACGTAGAGAAGCTCTTCGAAAGAAGCTGCAGTTGCTTAAACAGTCTATGATGTAGCAACCAAATCCACCAGTTGTGAGGGCAGTTTTAGTGCCCGATGAAGCAGCAGCAAGGCCGGTTCGCGAGGTGGCAATCCCACACGCTAACAATGTACATTCTAGCATCCGCAAACCAGAGCCTGGAGGGAGGTTTGAATTAAAGAAGAATATGGTGCAACTTTTGCACACAAGCGGGCAATTTACCGGTCTCCCTCACGAAGATCCACAACAACATCTCCAGAACTTTTTGGAGATAAGTGACACTTATATACCCGCTGGAGTGTCACTTGATTATGTTCGGCTCACCTTATTTCCATTTTCCTTACTTGGTGAAGCAAAGAGGTGGTTAAAAGCTGAACCACCAAACTCTATATCAATGTGGGATGATCTTGCACGGAAGTTTCTTATCAGATTTTTCCCTTCTGGTAAAACAACCAGACTTAGGAGTCAAATCCTAAGTTTTAAACAGAGGGAGGGAGAAAATCTTTATCAAGCCTGGGAAAGATTCAAATCCATGTTGTGGGACTGTCCTCACCATCATCAGTCCAATGAGGTGTTGGTACACACATTTATTGAGGGTTTGGAACCCCACACTAAAATTCTGTTAGATTCAGCAGCTGGAGGGCAAGCGCTGGAGAAGACCTATGCGGAGCTGTACACTTTGCTCAACCGAATTTCACAAGGCAATCCAGAATGGAATGCAGATTCTTCAAAGGGTGGAGCAAGGAAAGCAGCGGGAGTGCTTGAAGTGGATGGATTCACAGCTATCGCTGCACAGATAGCTGCTTTGCAAAATCAGTTAAACACTCACTTCAGCAATATAAATTTGAACCAGCCTTCAACTTCAGTCAATGCAGTTCAACAAATGTGGTGTGAAGTGTGTGGTAGTAGTGAGCATTCAGCTGAATGCTGTGGTGCAAATCCTGATTCTGTTAACTTTGTGGGCAATGCACAGAGAAATCAACAGCAGTTTGGTGGTGGCTACAACTCAAATTGGAGGAACCATCCGAATTTTTTGTGGGGTAGCAACAATCAACAAGGCCAAAGTTCAGGGCAGGGTATGCACAGAAACCAAGGAGGGCAACAAAATTATCAAGCTCAATTCAGAAATCATAATGCCCCTCCTCCACCACCATCACCGACTATTGAGGAGATGTTCAAAACCATGATCGCTAATCAGGCACAATTGCAGGCTGACTATGTCAAATTGGCAGCCGAAGTGAAGAATAATCAGTTGGCGACCAAGGCTCTTGAATATCAGTTTGGGCAGTTTGCTAGTGCCCAAAATACTAGACCCAGAGGAGGACTACCTAGCGACACGGATCCTAATCCGAAGCAGGTTAATGCAGTGACCAAGAGGAGTGGTTTACAGTTGAAGGAGGTGGAACCGGAAAGACCGCCTCAAAAGTCAGGAGCAGCAGATGTTGAGGGAGAGCAAATTTCAGATAAGGGGAAGACTAAAGAAGCTGAACCAGAAAGGCCTCCACCCCCGTTCCCTCAACGACTTAAGAAACACAAAGAGGAGGCGTGTTTCCAGAAATTCATGGAGGTACTTAAACAGGTACATGTTAACTTACCTCTTGTTGATGTCTTGCAGGGAGTGCCAAAATATGTGAAGTATATTAAAGACATCGTGGCTAACAAAAGTCGTTTGACTGAGTATGCCACGGTAGCTTTAACGGAGGAATGCACTTCCCGTATTCAGAATAGGTTGCCCACAAAACTGAAAGACCCTGGAAGTTTCACTATCCAGCTTACTATTGGGCAAAGTATCCGAGCGCGTGGGTTATGCGACTTGGGGGCAAGCATAAATTTGATGCCATCTTCGGTATTCAGAAAGTTAGGTCTAGGGAGTCCTAGACCTACAACGGTAATCTTGCAGCTAGCAGACAGGTCTTTAGCTAAGCCGGATGGCATTGTTGAGGATGTGTTAGTGCAAGTAGGCTCCCTCATTTTTCCGGTCGATTTTATTGTTCTGGACTTTGAACCAGATGCTGAAGTCCCATTTATTTTGGGAAGACCCTTTTTGGCAACCGGAAAAGCATTAATCGATGTAGCTGCGGGTCAACTCACAATGCGAGCACATGACAAGGTCGAAGTGTTCGACGTGTACAAGGTACCTAAGCTCCCGACTGTTTATAAGGATCTCTCGGTGATCAACGTGATTGATCATGGGAATGCTAATGGAATGAGTGATTCCCGAGAGTTACTAGGTAGGCCACCGGATAAGGTTGAGAACTACTGGGGAGATGACCATGATCGGGACAAATCGTCCATCTCCCTAGTAGACAAATGAGCATAAAGGACGTCGAGCCGCGACGGTAAACCAGGCGCTGCACGGGAGGCAACCCGTGAGAAAAATATTTTAATTTTTTTTTTCTTTCTTCTTTTGCACAGTGTAGTTAATTTTTATCTTTATTGTTGTTTTTATTTTCAATTTCCAAATTTTATTTTTCTTTTCCTTTTCTTGATTAGGTTTAGATTTGCATTTTAGTTAGTATTTTTTTATTTTAGTTAGGGAAATCTATTAATTTAACCAATTTTTGTTTAGTGAGGTGATTTTCAGGTATAACGGAGGAAATATACATGGAATCGAGAAAATGAGGCGAGGTATGAAAAATTAAATTTATGGGAGAAACAGTGCATTGGCGCGTTGGCACCGTGTCACGGAGGCAATGCTCCGCGTTGGACTCCGTGACACGTTGGAGGCAAAATTCGAATTTTTCAAAAATCCAGTAAGCCAACGCATTGGCTCCGTGTCACGGAGGAGGGGCTCCGCGTTACCCTCCATGACACGTTGCCCCTTATTCAGTGCCGGGTCACACCGGGTTTCCGGGTGACCCGCGTATTTTTTTTAAATATAACCCTGATTTTCGCCCAATTTTCCCCATTTCCCTCTTCCCTCCACGACCAAACACCCATTTCCCCCTCCCCAAGCAACGTGCCACGTTAATAGGCAAGGAAAAACGAAAAGTTTCTTCGGTTCTTCAATTCTAAGGTATGTTTTCATTGTCTATCTCAAATTTTTGGCGATTTTTGTCAAATTTGGGCATGTAAGGTGAGATATATCACCCTAGGTAGAAATTAAACATGATGTTGAATTATTTGGTGATTGATTATGTTCGGATTGTTGTAGTTAGTGTTTGAACTTGTCGATTATGTGAATAATTCAAATTTGATTGTCGAATTGTATTCTAGGGCTTGGGTTGTTGAATTTGCCTTGGGCACTTGATAATTGGATGAAATTGATGCCGGGGTGTGTTTATTATTTGAGATAAGTCGTGGTAAATATTGTGTAAATGTTAAAAGACGACTAATTCTCGAATTTTTGTGGGAAAATTCATAAAATGTGTGAATTGGTTAGATTGTTTAGATTAGCTTGTATATAAAATGTTTTGATTGTTGTTTTTATTTTGTTGTTGTTTTGTTGCGAAGTGCGATGGTTGAATTGTTAGCGATAGTAGGATTGGGATTAGCTGTATGAAGTCTGAGTAGTACACTAACCGTTATGCTGTCGAAATTTTGTCGTGAACGCACTAAGCATGAGTAAATAGTGTTGTCTGTAGTGTAAATAGAGCTATCCTTGCTGTAATTTTGTAAATATTGTTAAGGACTAAGTGTGGGGTAAATTTTGTGTAACCCGACCTTAGCCGAAGCTAACAAGTTTTTAGCTTAACGTTGTGCTTGTTTGTGTAAATTGACAGGTGCAATGGCTAGCAGACAAGATGAAGGCAAGGGTGCTTCTACCTCAGGCACAGGTAGGAAACGGATGAGATTGGGCACCACAATCCCAGCTGCACCCGCTGTTCCGCGCGGCCAACACCGCCGATACGAAACAAGATGGGTCACCGATGAAGGGAAGAAATGGTATAATAAGCATAAAGAAAACAAGTACTTCCCCGAGGAACATATTGCAAGGGAACCACTCGTACAGGAGTTCCCTCGCATCGTACAGAGAATTGAGGCAGTTGGGCTCAGCTTTATTTTTCAGGAGCCCAAGGAGTGCAACCTCCACTTGGTCCGGGAATTTTATGCAAACTGGAACCCGACCATCAGAAGCCACACTATAAAAATCAGAGGGCAGATTGTCACTCTGGAACCCCAGCAGCTGAATTCCATCGTTGGAGCGCGGGACACAGACGCCCACGTTCTCCGCCAGCTAAACATCACCCCACCGTACGCCGACATCAGACGTACGTTGTGTGAGGCTCGATCCACAGCCCGATGGAGTAGGCATAAGGAGAGGGGTTACCACCAGACTCTGCCTTATTCGCAGATGAACAGGGAGGCCAGAATCTGGCTGAATATTATCTGTTCGTGCTTGATCCCGGGAGTTCATATGACAGATGTGACCCGGGACCGTGTCTGCTTGGTGTATGCCCTTATGAAAGGGCTTGAGATTAATGTTGGGGCGGTCATAATATCCACCATGAAGAGAGCCAGACTGCACCAGGGCCACAGATACGGGTTTGGCGGACTCATCACCACCTTCCTCCGAGGCCTCGACATTGAGGAAGAAGCCTTGGACTATATTACGCAGCTGGAGCGGAGGGCCCTCGACGTGACAAAGACTAAGGCCCCCGACACTACACACGGACCTGTGCTGACTTTGGGCGAGCGACATGCTCGTGAAGATCAGTACATGGCCCGTATGTTCGGCGTGCAGATACTGCAGCTACGGATTGGTGGGAGACCAGCCACCGAGGAAGAATTATGGCAGCTGGAGCTGGACTACCCCTTTGGCGAGAACGCCAGAGCCTTATGTAAGGTGGGGCCAACCTTTGTGGAGCCGATAGATGACGATGTCCCTACTGATGAGGAGACACGTCGTGAGGACTCCGATGTGGAGTCCGATGATGACGATGGAGCTGATTCGGACATGGGCGACGAGGCCGCAGCACCGGATGAGGAAGTCGAATATTTCGACTGAGCAGGGAGTTCCACCACCCAAATTTTGTGCTTGGTATTGTTGTGAACACTGGGGACAGTGTTCGATTTAAGTGTGGGGTGGGGAGTAGTTAGGTACTGGGACTTAGGCTCTAAACTGCTGTATATTTTTCCTTGATGTTTATGTATGTTTGTGCTTTCCCTGTTGTGAACTGTTTGGTGATGTATCTGTATATATTTGTTGTGTGGTTAATGATGTGTGTTTTTGAAAGTATGGTTGCCATTGTAAATATTTTGTAAATTTTGTAAATATTTTTTTTTCTATCGACATGATCGATATTTTTCAAAATGTTTGCGAAAATATTTTGCACTTGTAAATATTTTCTTTCTATCGAAATGATCGATGTGTTGCAAAATTTTTTCGATTTTTATTTTTGGGTTTCTCGGAGTTTGTTTTCGGTTCTTTTACCGAGAATAGTTCCATTAAACCGATGTCATAGTTAGTGATCGTTCCCTATGATGGATGGATGACGACCGTCTTAAGGGAAATGTAGTCGGTAGGAGTAGGATTTTTATTTGTTGTTTTTAGTTTTCTTTGGTGGATTGCATCAATGAACTGTAGTTGCTTATGGTTGCTAAAATTTCATTGCGTGTTGTAATTGATGTTCAAAATGTGAAAGTGATTCGTTTGAAAGCATGCAATTCTGTAAATACGTTGAGTTACCTAGGCTATAGAATTTGATTCATTATGATTGAGGCTTAATATTGAATTCATGTAATTGACTAATTAAAGAGTCTGTGAATGCATCTTGATTCGAGCATGTGCATGAAGTGTGAAGTGAGGTTTTGTTATTCCATGTCATTGTGAATTGTCTAGAACTTGCCTGGTGTGTATACAAAACGAAATGAAGGAGGTGTAGTGTTGGAAAGGATGTGGGCATTTCTTTGTTTTAACCGATAGTTTCCATTTTTTTCTTGTCAAATTCTACCTTTTTATATGTTGTATACCCTAGTCAGCCCATTGAGCCTTTAGCCGATTTCTTTCTTTTGTCCAAAATTGTATGAACTAAGCTTTATTCCTTCTTTTCATTAGCCTTAAAGTCTATAAGAAGCTCTTAAGCGCTTACAAAGAACAGAAAATGTTTCCCAAAGTGTTAAAGAGTGAAAAGATAAAGAAAAACAAAGTGAGGAAAGAAAAGATGACGTTGAAGAGGCACTTGTTGTAATTAAAGGATAGTGAGGGTACTTGAAAACCCTCTGTTTTGTGTCAAGTGTGGTGGATGAAATGGGCTGTATGAAAGTAAACCAGCATGAATGGGAGAAAAAGAGAAAAGAGAGGAACAATATCCATGAGTCGATGGGAATGAGTTGAAAAGGCGCTTAAGGATGCTAGCGACTATTATTGGCTAATCCAATATATACATACTAGATCCATAGCCCCGTTACAACCCATTAAAGTCCTACGTGATCCTATATTACATTTCTTTATATTAGTGGAGTAATACATTAAGGGCAAGCTTATGGGTCATGACATGATGCATGTGAATTCTTTTGGGAGAGAGAGTGAAATTAATTTTTATATATGCCCTTATTTGCATGTTTGTGTGCTGCATGAACATAAAGGGGAAGTTTCTCTCGAGTTGTGAGGGCACATGCTTGATGAAAGATTGATTTTCGTGTCGAATTTCTTGATTAGCTGATTTGCATGAGTTTGCCGAGATCAAGAATCAATTCTTAAAGGCTAGGAAGCTTTGATGTATTAAAGGTCATTGTATTGTACGACCAAGCATGTTTTCTTGATGATTTGCGAAAATTGAATAATCGGTATGACCGTAGCGTAAATTGTTGCACCATAGTGACGAAGGTTGGGATGTAATTTGCATGATTTGTGTATGTGTTGTTCGAGGACGAACAAGGATTTAAGTGTGGGGTAAGTGATCTTGGGCAGATTTATATGCCCAAGTGATACTCAAACGTATCATTTTTACCTTGTTTGTTGTGCAATGTGTATATAATATCATGTAATTGGTAATAAAATGCGAATTTATACTAACCAACATGATTAGCATTTGTTTTGCAGGTACATGTGATTTTTAGGAGCTAAAATGCATGTTGGAACTATGTCGGAGTTGGACTTGGATGCGAGCATGGAAAAGACCCTGGAATGCATATTTTATAGGGGCTCCGCGATGGAGCCGTGCCACGCTACCATCGCGGTAGCACACTGCCTGGACATGAATTAAAATGGCAAATTCCAGTGTGCCTTCGCGTCAGCTCCGTGGCACGGAGAGAGGCCTCCGCAATGGCCTCTGTGCCACGTTGAGGTTAATTTACCGGACCCTGGAAATTCCAGTGAAGGTCCGCGTCCACGCCGTGTCACGGAGGCAGTGCTCCGCATTGGCCTCCGTGACACGTTGCTTGTTATTCCGGAAAAAATTTTCCACTAGTATAAATAGCACACTTAGGTTTATTTTAAGTAGTTTTTAGTTTTTAGACTGAGTTTAGAAGTAGAGAGCAGGAACGTGGGTTAGTAGCAGTTGAAGATTGAAAAAGCTAAGGGATTTCTTCTCTTCTTTTCTTCTTTCTATCAATTGTACGTATGATTTACACTCATTTTAGGATGATCAATCCAAGAATGAGTGGCTAATTCTCTTCCTTGCTGAGGTTTTGAACATGTGTAATGAATTCTCATTATAAATGATAGGGTTTTATTCTTCTTCTTTAATGTTGTTCTATTAATTCTTGTTTTTACTGCATTAGTGAATGGCCAACATTAATGTATATCTAAAAAAGTCCAATTTCACTCGAGAGAGCAAGAAATTGGAAAGTTGTGAATTCATAGGGTATTGTTCTTAACTTGATTTGGGAAAATTGGGTTTTGATGTGCTTTCCTGATAGAAATATACTTGAAAGCCGTATTAGTCAATTTAGGAACCGGAATTGTAGTGCTAGGTCATAAATTGCATTTGATCACAGAAATGTAGACGGATGGTTTATGATTCTAAAGTGAAATTAAATACGAGAGTTTTAATTTCTAGGCGAATGTTCTTGGCTAGCAACATGAAGAAGAGATTAACCAAATTATCATGATTATCAAGTTCATTACTTGTTCTTAACCTTGGCATGTTCATATCCATTGTCTAAATTCACAAGTAAATAGTTGTTATTAGTTGTAGTATATATAGTTTAGAAACAAAAACTCAATTAACGATTAGTTACATTGTTGTTAGCATAATTAGAAGTTAAATAGGAATATAGTAAATTAGGCAATTTTACATATCTTGAGCCTCCTTGGATCGATACTTGGCTACTTAGCCACTTTATTACTTGTTTGACCACGTGCACTTGCGTGTCGGTTTTTAATATAAATTACCACGAGCAGAGCAAGCCGACCAGTTAACGCCAAAATCATTTATATGATCTATCTTCTCGTCAGGATCAGGAAAGCTCACCTGACGTAGTTACTGGTATGTTATGTCTCTTCCATCTAGACATATATGCCCTTTTAGATCCCGGAGATACTCTTTCGTTCAAGACTCTATATATATCAGTTTACTTCAATATAAGTCCAAAGGTCCTCTCAGAACCATTCTCAGTCTCCACCCCAGTTGGCGAGTCAGTTAGAGCCAGTTGGGTGTATAAAAACTGCCCAGTCTCTATCTTGAATAAAGTCATTCCAGCTGATCTCATAGAGCTAGACATGGTTGACTTCGATCTTATTCTCGGCATGGATTAGTCACACTCCTGCTATGCCTCAATTGACTGCAGAACTAGAGTTATCAAGTTTCAGTTTCCGAATGAACCAGTGTTAGAATGGTCGGGTAGCAGTTCAGCGCCTAAGGGTAGGTTTATTTCCTACCTTAAGGCCCAGAAACTCATTTTCAAAGGATTTCTATATCATCTGGTTCAAGTCAGGATGCTAACTCTGAAACCCCAATCATTTAGTCAGTTCTAGTTGTCAGCGAATTCCCAGATGTATTTCCTAAAGATCTTCCTAGAGTTCCCCCTAAACGGGAAATAGACTTCGTAATAGATCTCCTCCCAAGCACTCAGCCCATCTCCATCCCTCCTTACAGAATGGCTCCAGCTGAGCTTAAGGAGCTGAAGGAGAAGTTAAAACATCTCCTTGATAAGTGTTTTATCAGACCCAGCATCTCTCCCTGGGGTGCTCCAATGTTATTCGTGCATAAGAAAGACGGTACCCTCAGAATGTGGATAGATTACCGTCAGTTGAACAAGGTCACAATTAAGAACAAGTACCCTCTACCTAGAATTAACGATATGTTTGACCAACTTCAGGGAGCCAACTGTTTCTCCAAGATCAATCTCAGGTTAGGGTACCATCAGCTAAGGGTTAAAGAGTGCGACATACCAAAAACAACATTCAGAACTCGGTATGGTCACTACGAGTTTGTGGTAATGTCCTTTGGGTTAACGAATGCCCCAGCATCCTTCATGGATTTGATGAATAGGGTCTTCAATTAGTACTTGGATATGTTTGTTATTGTATTTATCGATGACATTCTAGTGTACTCTAGAAATGAAGAAGAGCATGCCTATCACCTAAGGTTAGCATTACAGATCCTCAGAAATTGCCAGTTATTCGCCAAGTTCAACAAGTGTGAATTATGGTTGAAGTCTGTGAATTTCTTGGGTCATGTGGTCTCAGGTGAAGGGATACAAGTAGATCCCTATAAAATAGCATAAGTGAAGGATTAGCCTAGACCTACCTCTCCTACCGAAATTAGGAGTTTCCTGGGCTTAGCAGGCTATTACCGATGGTTTATGGAAGTTTTCTCCTCCATAGAATCCCCTCTGACCAAGTTAACACAAAAGAAGGTGAAGTTTCGTGGTCGGATGAGAGTGAGAAGAATTTTCAGGAGTTAAAGACTCGACTCACTACCGCTCTAGTTTGTCCCTGTCAGAAGGGACAGATGGGTTTGTTGTATATTGTGACGCCTCCAGAGTTGGACTTGGTTGTGTTTTGATGCAGCAGAGCAAAGTGATAGCCTATGCCTCCAGACAACTCAAAGTCCATGAGAAGAACTATCCGACTCGTGACTTGGAGCTGGCATCGGTGGTGTTTGCATTAAAAATATGGAGACACTACTTGTACGGGGCTCACGTGGATGTATTCACAGATCACAAGAGCCTTCAGTATGTGTTCAGCCAGAAGGACCTAAACCTGCATCAGAGACGGTGGTTGGAGCTGCTAAAGGATTACGACATGAGTGTGTTGTACCACCGAGGCAAGGCCAATGTGGTGGTTGATGCCCTAAGAAAATGGTATATGGGAAGTGTAGCTCACATTGAGGAAGACAAGAGGGAGCTGGTGAAAGAAGTTCACAGGCTAGCTCGATTAGGGGTGCAGTTGGTGGATTCAGCTGAAGGTGGGGTAGTAATGCAGAGCGGGTTAGATTCCTCTTTAGTTATGGAGGTTAAGTCTAGAAAAGATGAAGATCCCATCTTACTTAAGATAAAGGAATCAGTTCTCAGGAAAGAAATAGAAGCTTTCTCCAAAGGGGGAGATGGTGTGCTCCGTTACTAGGGTAGATTATGTGTACCAGATGCCGGCAAGTTGAGACAACAAAGATTGGCTGAAGCACACAATTCTAGATATTCCATTCACCTTGGTGCTACTAAGATGTACCATGATTTACGGGATATTTACTGGTGGAATGGCATGAAAAGAGATATTGTTGAATTTGTAGCTAAGTGCCCTAACTTCCAGCAAGTAAAGATGGAACACTAGAGACTGGGAGGTATGACTCGGGATATCAGTATACCCATATGGAAGTGGGAAGAAATAAACATGGACTTCATTACGGGTCTACCTCGGACTCGTCGGCAACATGACTTTATCTGGGTGGTAGTAGACCGAATGATTAAGTCAACATATTTCCTCCTAGTTAAAACCACAGATTTAGCTGAGGACTATGCTAGACTTTATATTTGGGAACTAGTCAGACTTCATGGGTTGCCCTTGTCTATTATTTCATATAGAGGTACCCAATTCACCTCTCACTTCTAGAAGTCTTTTCAGAAAAGACTTGGTACCCAGGTCAAGCTCAGTACAGCTTTTCACCCGTAGACATATGGATAAGATGAGTGGACCATTTAGACCTTAGAAGATATGCTAAGATCATGTGCAATCGATTTTAAGGGTAATTGGGATGACCATTTGCCTCTTATCGAGTTTGCGTACAACAACAACTATCACTCTAGCATTCAGATGGACCAATTTGAGGCATTATATGGTAGGCGGTGTAGATCCCCTATAGGGTGGCTTGAGGTTGGAGAAGCTACCTTGATAGGGCCAGACTCGGTTCATGAAGCAATGTAGAAAGTTCAGCTCATCCGAGAAAGGTTAAAAACAGCTCAGAGCCATCAAAAATCTTATGCCGACGTGCGGAGAAGAGAGTTGGAGTTTACAGTTGACGACTGGGTATACCTAAAGATTTCACCCATTAAAGGGGTGATGAGATTTTGGAAAAAGGGAAAGCTTAGTCCATGATATGTAGGACCCTATAAGATTCTGAGATGGATTGGTAAGGTGGCCTATGAGCTAGAGTTACCTTTAGAACTAGCAGCAGTACACCCAATTTTCCATGTGTCACTTCTGAAGAAGTGCATTGGTGATCCAACTTCAGTAGTGCCATTGGACTGTGTGGAGATAAAGGATAGTCTCACATATGAGGAGGTACCAGTCTAGATCATGGACCATCAGGTTCATAAGCTAAGGAATAAGGATATAGCTTCAGTCAAGGTGCTTTGGAGAAATCAGCAAGTTGAGGGAGCCACATGGGAAGCAGAAGCAGACATGATGGCCAGACACCCTCACTTGTTCCCGTCCAGTTCAGACCTAGAATCAGGTAATAGATCCCTTCTCAGTACTCTACTCAGTTCTGTACTCATCAGCCTTATTTAGATTTTCTACGTGCATTCTAGTTTCATCAACTCTGTTAGTACGGATAAGTCAGTATGGAGTCAGTTACTCCTCCAGAAATCAGTCATCGCCTCAATTTTAGAAATCTCAACTCTTTTCCTAATTTTGGTCTTCATTCTGGGACGAATGATCCCAAGGGGGAGATATTGTAACACCCCGAAACTTTTCTAAACCAAAGACATTGCATGAAAACTCATAGAAAAAAACCAAAGAAAAGTTTCTGTCTCAAACGACCCAGACAATGGATCGTTGGTGGAACCCACGAGCCGTTGTAAGGAGTCATGGTTTTCTCAGAAAAATTTCCTCCCAGAAACAATGAGCCGACCAACGAGTCGTTGGTAGTTCTGACGACCCGTTGGTGGTAACCATTGTTAGATCTTCCAGTAAGGGGGTTGGGTTTGTGCTAGGAAGCAACGAGTGGAATAACGACTCATTTTTATCTCCAACGGGCCATCCTTTCCACCCGTCGTCGGGACCTAGGCCCCCAACAATGTTGACAATGAGTGGGTGCAACGACCCATTGTACCTAACAACGAGTCGTTGTATCTCTCGTTGTCTTAGGGCTCGAGTTTCCCTCTCCGTAACCATGACAGGAACCAACATCTCGTTAGTGCTTCTAACGGACCATTGGATTCTCTCATTGGTTCATTCCAGTAGGTCCGGCTTCAGAAACCAGAACCAACGACAGCTTTGAACGGGCCATTGTTTGAACCAATGACCCGTCCTGAGATCCGTTGTTTAGGGTCGAGCAGTTTTCAGTTCTTTCTGCCAGGGGTATTTTAGTATTTTTCTAGCTTTCTAAATTTGAAATCATGTCGTTTTGGGTTTGTATAGGAGGGAATTAAAGGGTTACAGCGACCCTTTCCATTCATTTTTCTCAACTCCCTCAAGAATGTTGCGTAAAACTTCTCTGGAAGCATAGAGCAGGAGCTAGGGTTGATTTTCTTCTCAGTTTTCTCATGGATTTTCACCACGATTTTATTCTTTAGGTATGTGGGAATTCAGTAAGGAGATTGTTCTCCTCTTGCGTCCCCCAAAGCTCTCCCTGTTCACTTTTAGTCATAGCCCTGAGATTGTGAATTCGAAATTATTGCTATTGTTCTTGGATTATTTCATGCGGAATCCCATCCGATGTTGATTGTAGTTATTTTCCACCAGCTTGTAATCAAAATGATGCTTGTTCCATCAATTTAGAAATTTATCCCTAACTTTTGAAAAGTTAAAAATTAGAATCCTGCTTAAGTTTTGAATTCTTGAAAATTGTTTGCATCTCTCAGAGTTAGGGGCTTCTATAATGATTGTATGTGTTAAAAACTCAGTTACATGTATGTTATTCAGATTCAGTCAGAAAGTCTATGTACTTTGTATTTCTCAGAGTTGACAGTTCAGTTTCAGTCAAAGTACTAGAATATTCAGTGTTAGTCAGAAATGTTAGTTGATCAGTTTGACTCCAGTCTGTTCCCGAGGTGTCAGTGGTGCCTCCCAGTTAACAGAATCAGACTCGGAATTTATTTTATTTGGTCCATTAGGCGGTCATGACATTCCAGTGATATAGCTCTGGCCATCCCTAGGACCGCAGTTCAGTTATTAGTTTGTTCTTTAGACGGTTACGACGCTTCCAAATAAGCAGCTCTGACTAGTCTTAGAACTTAGTTTCCAAATCTAGTCCTATAAGATATAGTAGCAGTAATAGGATTTTCCAGTGGGAGTAGGACTTAGCACCGAAAGGGCCAGGGTTCCACCGCACCCAGGTTCCAGAACTACGTTGCCACCTTAGGTTTTATTTACTTGGCCTAATGGCCCTCTCTGACAGTGATTCTCACAGTCCATGCCTTTATACCCTGGAAAGGTATATTGGGTCTTATCGATGGAGTGTATACATCGGACTCCACGTCTAGCTCACATGGTTATACATCGGTTATAGCCTCTCCCACTAGTCAGTTAAGTTTAATATCCTATTTCTCAGTCCATATTAGTTTAGTGCAGTATCTCAGACTTAGGACATGTTTATGACCATCAGCCAGGGTCACTTTTGACCATATCAGTTTTACACCTGTTGTATTAGTTATTAGTATTTCAGTTGGTCATTTCATGTCGTATCAGTTCAGTTATTAGTTCTATCATATTATTCATGTTTCTCTTACTTACTCAATACATTCAAAATACTGACGCATACTTTTATGTTGTATCGTTTCATGATACAGCCGCAGGTTCTAAGACCCATCATCTTTAGCCGATTACATTCGGGTCTCTCTATCAGCAGCGGCAGTATGAGTCCTCATATTCCGAGGGCACATTTTATCCATTTTACTTTCTTTATTGTTTTCAGCTAGACTTAGAGTTAGCTGGGGGCTTGTCCCAGCAACCCCTCAGTTAGATGGCTTTCAGACTAGACTTGATTTCAGACTTTCAGATATTTAAAAATCTCTATGTTCAGTCTTTAAATTTTTATTAATTCTTTTATGTATTATTTCAAATTTCCGTTGTGCATGTTTACTCAGAATACCAGTGTATGATAGGGTTGACTTAGGGTCACTCGTGACTTTAAGTATCGTGTTACGTCCAGGGTGTGGGCTCGGGGCAAGACAGATCTTGACACCAAGAGTCTTGGTTAGACCCTTGGGTGTTGGTTCGGAAACCTTCCCTCTGATCATTTAAATAATTAGCTTCTTCTTCAGACTCAGATTCACATCCATCATTTTTTGGGGCCTTGCCCTAAGAACCCACAACATTCACTTTCTCTGCTCCGACTCCCATCAAGTGCTTGGAAAGAAACCCCATAGTGGTCTTTATCTCTATAATATCTTGATCACGCTCCTCATATTTTCTCCTCTGTTCTGCAGACATACCAACCGCATAAGAACCAGTCGGAATCTCTGACTCTCTAGTGTGCCAAGCTTAGTTGGTTTTGGTGATCCTATCTAGCAGCTCCACAGCCTCTACATAAGTGTGGCTCATAAATGTTCCTCCGGAGACGGTATCAGCCACCAACTTGGTGTTGGCATTCAGAGACCTATAAAAGATCTATAACAATGTATCATCCAAAATTCTATGATTTCGCACCCTTTTGACCTTTTTGTTGAAATGCAGTCAGGTCTAGTGAAGTGCCTCCACATTTAGTTGTCTGAAGTTATATATTTCATCTTTTAACTGCAAGCTTTGGAAGGTGGGAAGAACCTTTCAAGAAAAGATCTCTTAAGTTCTCCCCAAGTAGTGATGGAATCATTCGGTAGCTCAGCCAACCGCATCGTTGCTTCACTCCCTAGTGAGAAGGGAAATAACCTCAGTCTGATTGCGTCCTGGCTCACTCCTAGCTATTTGTATGCCTTACATATACCCACAAAATTTTTTAAGTGAACGTGGGCATCATCAGATGAATGACCCACAGATATTCCCTTCATATTGAGCAGTTGGATTATTGCACTGGTAATATCAAACTTTGACCTGGCAGGCAAAGGAGGAGGGACTATAGCTCTAGTGGCACCTGCTTCGTCTATGTCGGCATCATCCTCCTCATCAAAATACTGATGTCTATGGTGTTCCATACCTCTGTGTCATCTAGCTCGCTCTACTTCTGCAGCTAGACTTGCTCTTCAGCAACTCTAGCTAACTCACAATCTCTAGCCTGAGCTTACTCTTCAGCCAACATTCTCGTTGTGGCTTGGTCCACAGTTTCCTGCTCTTGGATGTTGGCCATTCTTCTCAGGTTTCTTAACGTCTGCTCAAGTTCGTGATCAATTAGAACCAGGGGATTTCCTTGGCTCCTAGTATCGGGCATGCACAAACCTACGACATGTTAAGCAACCAAAACAACAAAAGAAAAATAAAAAAGAAATAAGAACCAATAGTAAATCAAATACAATTAACAAAAGCCTTAGCCGTATTCCCCGGCAACGGCGCCAAAATTTAATGTCGCCCAAATTACACCTCGCAATTGAGATATAAAGCGGTCGATGTCAAATATAGAACCCAACAAAGGTTGAGGTCGATCCCAGAGGGAATATGGAAAGAACTCAAGTTAATACGAATAGTTGTTACTATCGAGTTGCTTATTTCCTAAGGGGAAAAATAGAATAATAAACAAAATTAACTACTGAATGCTTAGATCAAATTCGGTTTGTATTCAATTAACGACTTGACTAGGATTGTGTTCCCCAAGACTTCATACCAATAAGGCTTGTACACTAGTGATCTATTCCGGTGTTCAACATGCAATATCAGTAAGTTAGGTTCACATAAATGGTTGGTCCCCTATCTAGATGATTATCACCACACAACTTGGTTTGTATACGGGGTGTACTTTTAATTGACCCTCACCCTTAATATCGGATTAGCTATCCCCGAACAAGTTCAAGCTATTAGATGAGGGTTGATAGCCTCAAATCTCTGTTGTTAATCCCTTTTCCCATTCACTACCTCCTTGGTTCGATAAGTAAGAATAAGGCAAGTCCTAACGTTTGCAACCGTCAAGAATCAATCAAAAAGAAGGGAAAAATACTACATGCATTAAACCCTATTCAAGAATCACTAAGTATTTCACCTATGTGCATTGATTCATCTTGGTTCCCACAACCCTAGTTTTGAGTTTAGCTACTCATGGTTGTTTGATCACAATCACAAAATATAGAATAAATTATAATTGCAACTTACAAATTATTGTAGAAGAAAAACCAAGTAAATTGAATAAAAATCCAAAGTTGATGAATAAATTTCAATGTTGCTTTTGATCCTCAAATTTAAGAACAAAATTGTAAACCTTGTTTGTTAATCCAAGAATAATCGTACAACACCAAAATCCTATGTGAAAATAGTAATAATCAACTTTCCTACAAAAATAAACCTAAACAGTGTATTTATAGTTCCAAGAAAACCTTTCCTAACTAAAACTGGAAACCAGGTCGTCAGTGACCATGGGCTTGGTGATGATTTGTTGGGACCTCTGACGATTTGTGTCTTACTAAAAATAGTCATCCTCAGCATCGTACCCAGTTGTGGAAACAAGTCACCTAACGACTCGTTGTTCCTGGACACAAGTCGTTAGGCCCTGCCCCTCGTGATCTAACTCTTTCAAAATTCGAGTGCACCTTACGGTTGGTTCTAATGCTCTCCAAATGAGTCGTTTAGTCAACTAACGACTCGTTATGTCTTTCGTCAACTCCACTGATTACTTTATTAATACTTTCTCTCCCGGTCTTCACGACTGAATTCACGACTCGTTACCAGATGTAACGAGTCGTTCCCTTAACTTGTCAGGTATACTGTCTCTGCTTCTTCAACACTCAATAGTTGCCCACGCCTTCAGCATTGAGTCGTGCTTCTTGCCAATGACTCGTGAAGTGCCTGGCAGTCACCCTTTCAGTTGTTTTTAGCATAAATTTGCCCAGTTCACTTCCAAACCTATTTTCCTTCAACATTTTATTAAACACAAAACACACATACCTATATAAACATACCCGAAATGTGCATAATTTCTTGATTTTAAGTGTCGAAAGTGCTGTAAAATCACGACACATCAATGTTTTCCTGCAACCACTGGAAAATAAGGTAATATCATCAGCAAAAGCAATATGATTAAAAATAGGGTTATTTTTGCTCATACTAAAACTACAAAAGATAGAATTATTATTTAAGAAATTAAGAGCCTATTTGGTTTAGCTGAAAAAAGTGATTTTTAAATGTAAGTGCTTAAATTACTTTTTAAGTGCCGAAACTTATTTTATAAATAAGCAGTTATGTGTTTGGATAAAAGTGATGAAGCTGAAAAAAGTTATTGATGTGTTTGGTATAAAAGCGTTGTTAAGCACTTATTTGAGTCAAATGACTGAAATGCCCTTTAAAGTTGTTAACACTCTACAAAAATAAATTACTATGATATTTTTATTTCTAAACTAATTAAAATTAAAATTAATACGTATCTTTATCGATTTTTAATAGAAATTAATTATTTAAGTTATTTTTAATTTTTAAAATATATAATTTAAATAAGATTAGGCAAATCTCCCTTTTTACTTTTTATTAGGAGTATAGTTTTATTTTTTTTTTGTAAAATTAAATATAATAATTTAAACTACCTCAATTAAATTTTTTTAGATTTTTAATTATTTTTCTCTAATATGCACAAAAAAGTTCAAATTTTGTCAAAGATTTGAGTATTTTTGCTTTGTTTAAGAAAATTAACAAATTAATTGTATATTTTAGTATTTAAACTATGAACGAGTGAGTTACAAAATAAAGTTTGAGAAGAAGAGAAGAAGCGGAGAAGAAGAGAGATTGTTGGCTCGCTATGGAGAAGTGCAAGATGCGGCCACTCCAAAAAGAAGAAGAGAAAAATTAGATATTTTATTTCCTTGAGGATAATTTTGAAATTAGAAAAATAGTATGAGGATAAAAAAAAATTTGTTGGTCAAACATAATGGCTTGTAAGCCAAAAAATAAAAAATTGAGTTTCACCAACTTTTGCTTTTCAGCTTATTAAAAGCAGCTTTTAACTTTTTTTAAGCAATTCTTGATTTAGCCAAACATTTCAAAAAAGCTAAAAACTGCTTACTTATAAGCTTAACCAAACAGGCTCTAAGTTTTTTGAGAGAAATTCAACACATATAACAGATAAAGAGTGGGAGATAGGATCACCTTGTCTCAAACCCTTTTCAGATTTAAAAAAAGGTTATGCCTAATGTCATTAACAAGTGAGGGGTACCAATTACTATAAATATGCCTATAAATCATATCAATCTATGTTGATACTCAGTTTTGACTCTCCATATTTTTTATTAATTATTTTAAACTTCTGAAATTTAAATGAAATGATATAAATATATGAATGGTTGAAATAATTTTTCTTACTATTTTGATGATGTTCAACCATTCTTGTTTTTTGAGGAAAGATGGAAAAAATATATATTATTATTTTATATGATTTTAAATATCTAAAAAAATGTTCACAAAATAAAATAAAATAATAATTAAAAAAATTAATTTTGTATACATACACACACACAAACACACACATTTGTCATATTTTCATATCAAAATAAATATTTTTATTTAAGTATGTATTTAAATTATCAATTTAAAGACAATTATAATTTAAATACTAAAATGATCTATGTTTTTGAAAAAAAAATTATTTATTTAAATTTGATAGCTTAATTAATTAATCAATTAATAATTCATCTTGATTTGTATTTACTTTTACAAGAGTGAAATAATTTTTCAATTTAATTAATTTGAATTTTTACGAATTAATGTTATTTTGTTAAGAAGTGGCTAAAACTGAAATGATTTGACTTTGTTTTAAATTACAATTTTAGCCACAAAAATCAATCACATTTTCTCAATCCATGCCATCTAATTTTAGTCAATCCAAGCATGTCACATAGGCGCTACATGGATTGTACTTCTTCTCCTCCAATCTTAGCCATCCGTTTTAATCCAAGGGCTTATATTATTTTCTCTTTTTAACATACATACATACATACATACATATATATATATATATATATATATATATATATATATATATATATATATGCTTATTTATTATTATATATATGCTTATTTATTTATCTATATTTTATTTTCTTTTAATTCCAACTGTCCGATCTTAAGATCAGACGACCCAAATTAATCTACCCGCCCCATCTACCCACCTAACCCGACCCGCCCCACCAAATCACCCCAAATCCCTCACCCTCCCTCCATCGACGACAAAATAGACCTCCACCCTCTCACGCTATTCTTTCTCTCCAAGACCACTGCACAACACCATCGCAGACCCACCCCTCCACACCGCCAGACTACCCCGTGACCCCTCCCTTCTCTCCCAGACCGCCCCCCTCTTTTTTAATCAAACCCGTGAACCCCCTCCCCCTTCAAGACCGGTCTTCCCCTTCCCCCAAGACCCGAAAAATCCACTCAAAAATCTCTGAGCTCATCCTTCATCTACCGTTGGCGCGGAGTAGTCCTCTAGAGTGGCACAAGGTACCATACTCCCTTCATTTTTTCAATCTCTTCATCATGTTTCGTGTCAGATTTCTCATTCAAGGTACAAACTTTGAATCCTCAAGTTCTGATGTTTGTTGAAGAACACCTCAATCTCTCCTATAAAAGGAGAAGATAACAAAGGGAAAGATCATCGAAAAAACACTAGAAAAATCTAAAAATTAGCCAAAAAAATCAGCACACTGCCAATCTCTTCTTTTTTCTTACATTTTTGTGTTCTTCTTTATTTCCTCTGCGGACTTCCCCATTTATTGTTCTCTTTTTGTTTACTCGAGTTGGAGAAAACTAGTATAAGACTCTACCCTGATATTCTCAATTGCTGCAATTGGTCAGGTAAATTTCATCTTCCCATTTCATTATGTTTAGCCCTGTAATTGATTAGTTATATGTTCCAAATGAGTTTAGCTGTTTGGTTGATTGGTTCTAAGTGAAAAATGTGACATGAATAATTCTCTAGTAGTTCCTTCATATTTACACTTAATTATGCATTTGTGGTATTCTTACATCTTACAACTTAGCACAAATTAAATTCTATGAGGTTTTAAATTTTTAAGAACAGATGATTGTATGTTAAAGTTATTCACGTGATATTTTTCTCGAATTTGTTTTGATAGTAGTGTTTTGCTATGATTTTCTATTTAAATCAACACATGAAAGTCACTGTGAACTATGAATATTTTTTTCTCAAGAAAACCTATTGATTCGTTAATTAAACATGTTATTCACTCTATTATTTGTCGGGTTTTTCTGTTTTATAGCTAATTAGAATATGCCTTATTTTATTCCTATTTAGAAATATGTATGAGAAGGCTTAAAATGAGATGTGGATATGTAGATAAGCAGCCACTGATTTATTTAAATTTAAGCTCGGCAAAATTCAAGAAGGATTGAATAACTTTGTTGTTCTTCTTAAATCTTTTCTTTTTAAAGAATTTTAAAGGGTTGTTTTTCTTTCTTGTTAAAAGTCAGCATGTTTCTTGAGTCCATAGGAATTCATTCTCAATACATTTTGAGAAAAATATAAATGTATATAAGTCTTCTTATTTTGAACTAGGCATATATTGAATTTGAATAGGACTAGCCCCGAAGCATTATTAGAACTCTTTCATAAGATTTATTTCTATAAATTTCCACTTGTAAAATAAATTTCAAATTCTTAAATTTTCATAGAAATGAACTTGTAAGGAGGTTTGGTTAATCTGTTCCGAACATTAAAAAGCGGCCACTTTACTTTAAATTTTTGTCAAAATCAGTGTTGTTTAGTCTTTGAGATCGAAAAAGGCTATTGATCTTCTTAAAAAGGAAAGGATAAATGTGTCTTCTCAATTCGTATGATTTGAGTTCATGTTTGAATATCATTTTAGCACTCAATATCGTGTTTACATGTGAATTTTCTTGGGCTGAAATTTGATGCCTTTGGCTACTATATTTGATCATAAACTAATGCATAAATTCTTTGATCCATGAGAATATTTGGCTATCTTTGTTCCCTTTGTGTCCATGCCTTTCCTTTATTTTGTATCCTTCAGTCTGAAATATTATCCCTGTTTCGGAGCATTATATAACTGATGTTAGTTCCCCTACTATTTATATTCTGGAGAGACGTTGACTTTTTCACCAGAATACATGTATGGAAATGACATAAAAGTTTGAAACCTTACACTCATTCTTTTAAAAGTCATGATAAAATATTTTTGCAATATGTGTATTAAAAGTGGAAAATCATGTTATAGTAGGGATTCTTCTTCTTTCTTTTTTCTTCCTCTAAAATTTAAATATAAAACTTTCTAGATTTTTGGGATATTTCATGCATAGAGAGATCTTGTTGTTTCTTTAAGATTACTTGTGTTGAAATTCGTCATTGAATGTTCAAGTGATAATAAAAATTCTTAAGTCAAATTATCGTCTCGACGTTTCTAACAACGTATATTGTCATGCGATTCAGTTTTTGCGCCCATCTACACTTTTATACTGTTAGTACATGTTTGTTGAATGGTATGATTCTAGACACATTTCCCTTCCATTTTGCTCACCTTAGCTTAAAATGTAGTCCTTTGGTATGATTTTTCCATTAATATTTTTGCATTATCTTGTCATTTTGAGTTATTACTAATCCTTCTTTCTTTTATTTTTCTTTCCTTTTTCATGGCATCAACCGGACTTGGAGTTCTCTTTTTGAAACTCGATTTTGACCCACAGGCCAACAACTATTAGGATCTTCGCTACGCTTGGAGTCAATTATTAGGAATCAGGTTCTTTAAGAAACTTAACATTTTCTTAGTATCTGTCTTTCATAATTTTTTCTTTTCATGTGATTTTTATTCGCTAGTTTTTATATGTGTTGTGTGAATATGTACAAATTTATAGCCTAGTGAGAAATATTCCACTCATCTCCATTTAAAGTGTTAAGATTTTATGTATATGACTTTGTTTAAAGACTCTTAATTTTTCAAAAGAATAGATGAAATTTTTTTTTTTCAAATCTTAAAAGGGGCTAATAATGTTTTTTCTTTAATATTAATCACTGTTTTTTTAGGCAAACTACTAAACAAAAAATTGTTTAAAGTCTAATAAGCTAATTCAAATGCTAGGCTCAAATAAATAAATAAATTTGTTAATTTATGAGTTGTTGATTCAATTTTATTTCAAGATTCATTTGTCTTTGTAGAGAATCAGGCCCAATGACAAATCTGTCATTCTTTTATGAAGGATGGATTGCTGGCCCAACTTTCTCTTTTTTTAGGAAAAATTACACGGACTATAATTATTAGACTAAAATTATCATTCCTGCCAAACTTAAAAACTATATATCAAAAATACATATATTTACCAAATGTACTAGAATTTTCTCCTTTTTTTTTGTATTTTTTGTTTTAGAGAAAAAATTAAAAACAGTTAACTTTTTCTTCTTTTTTTTTCTTGTATTTGCAGATTTAGAAAAAAAATTAAAGCAGTTAACTTTTTTCTTTGTAGTTTGATTTTTTTGTATTCACAATTTTAGAAAAAAAGAAAAAAATAGTTAATTTTTATTTTTTTGTATTCACGGTATTAGAAAAAAAATTAAAGTGGTTAATTTTTTTTATGAATCACAATTTTAGAAAATAATTAAGGTAGTTAATTAATTTATTTTGTATTCTCAATTTTAAGAAAAAAATAAAACAGTTAATTTTATTTTTTTTGTATTTCTTTTCTATTCGCAATTTTAGGAAAAAATAATTAAAGCAGTTAAATTTTTTTTGTATTTTCATTTTTTTATATTCACAGTTTAGGAATGAAACAATTAATTTTTTTATTCAAAATATTAGGAAACAAATTAAAGCGGTTAATTTTTTTAGGAATCGTAATTATAGAAAAAAATTAAGGCATTTAATTAATTTTTTTTGTATTTGCAATTCTAGGAAAAAAAAGTAGCTAATTTTTATCTTTTTTGTATTTATTTATTTTATTTGTATTCACAGTATCAGGGAAAAATTAAAGCAGGTAATTTTTTTTGAATTGCGGTTTTAGAGAAAAAAATTAAGTCAGATAATTTTTTTTGTATTATCAATGTATATTCTATTCTATTTTAAAATTAAGAGATAAGTTTATAAGTTTTATTTTTTTATTTTTTATATTTCTGATGTATGTATTTTAATATTTTCTATATTTCTGATTGTACAATGTATAATTTTAGCATAATGATGATTTGTAAAGAAAATGAAAAAACGTGCAGTTATACATTAATGTTAGAGAATATTCGAAGAGTAATTTTAGCATGTGATTTATGAAAAAAGAAGAAAAAAACGTGCATATTTATTAAATGACCAAGTTTAATTAGAATTTGTTTGCAATTATTCATACTTATCATGAATAAATGACCAATTTAATTAGAATTTGTTTGCAATTATTCATACTTACCATGAATAAATGACCAAGTTTAATTAGAATTTGTTATACAATTATTCATACTTATCAAGTAAATTAGTTAATTAAAGATAATAATTTTGGTAAATATAAAATTAATGGTAATAGAGGTAATTAATTTGCTAATATTGTTTGCCCATGTAATTTTCCCTTTTTATATATATACAAACTTGTTTGCAGATTTTTAGACCCACTGTTTGGCCCATTTCAGATTTCTTTTCCTCTAAAAAATTTTAAGTATGAGGTATATTATTTTACAACTTTCTATTATATATATATATATATATATATATATATATATATATATATATATATATATATATATATATATATATATATATATATTATATTTCACGAATATACTCGGCGTATTATTACATTATAATTTCTTGATATACTATTATTTATACATGCATATTTATTTTTACATACTACGTATTTACTATTTTACCCCTTCATATATGTAAACTTTTAATTTATCTTCTAATCATGTATTTAAAAATACTCATTTTACATGTAATACATCACATATAATTATTTTATCATCTACATACAATGACTAACTTTCTCCATAATTTATCCACCTACACATATATATACTACATATATATTTTACATACACATGCATATAAATATTTATAACTCACCCATAGTTAGAAATATACATTTCACCCTATACACATTATTCTATATATTCTATATAATTACATGTACACAATTTTTTTAATTATTTCACATATACTTTTATACTACATATATCTTGTATATGAGTATATCATGTGTACATCATATATCCACATACCCCATACATCTTTTCATAATAGAATTAGTTTTAAGTTATTTTGTTACATTTCTCTCAATCATTTCAAGTTACTACGTATCTATATATAGACGAACTGTATATCATATTCTTATATCATATGTATATTATCTATATATTTTGTATACCTCATACACTTTTTGCAAATTATTTTTCAAATTATTTCAGTCTATTTTCAATTTTTTTTAGCAGGTAATAATGAGATAAATATTTTTATCCTAGTGTATCTTAAGCTAATTTAAAGACTATCTTCAGATAGACTTCGGGGGTACCTAACATCCTCCCCTTGGAGTAAATAAAACCCTTACCCAGATTTTCAATGGTTTTCCGCAGACTAAAATAGAGTTTCACATTTTACAAATGGTTTTCCTAATATTTTTCTAAAACTTAGGTGGCAACTCTAACCCTTTCCAAAAATCAGGTAGAAGAGCCAGATATTGCAAACACATTTTGACCAACTCATAATGAGGGCGCGACAAAATGCAATTCTGCTGAGGATGCTAGATATTTATGTTTTGACCTTAGGAGATTTAACTTAAGACAAATATTTTTGGGATATTTCCTCACTTTTGCCTGATTTTTCTTGTCATATTATTGTCTACATGCTATTTATTTCTTTATTATTTATGCAATATAAACTGCTTTTTTTGAAATGACGCAAGCCAAATCTAAACTTGCATTCCTTATTGTTTTGAAAATACTATGTGTTACTGTTTTTCTTATACTGTCATTTGCATTTTCTATCAAGTCCTTGGCTGCACACTTACACTGTGGCACGCGAGGAGTTGTCTTTACACTCCTCCAAACCTTCTTTGTATTCACTAGTTTCAGAGTTGGTACATTTAGTTTTATTACGTACCTTCTCGTAGTTATTTCGGTCCTACTCTGGTAAAATCTAGGAAAAACTCTTACTCTAGAAAAGTAGGTCACGTTGTATACACCTTAGATAAGGCAATCCAAGGTATTTCCACTATAATTAGGAAATTGCCCTTTTGTCAAAAGGTCTTGTAACTAATGACATACCTTTTTGTGAGATTGATATAAATGATTCATACTTAAGACACATGATGGGTTCAGAACAAGCTTACTTATCATACGTTTACCCCTTTTCTTTTCTTTCAGATGGAAATAAATCAAAATTTACAAAATATCCATATGATAGTCTTGGCTCCTCATAACCTACAGATCTGGTGGCAAAACATTCGTGTGTCACACGGGGCGAAAGTTCAGCGATATTTGGGGTCTTTATTGTCGCCATTGGGAATTCACTCTAACAAAACTTTCATCACTCTGATGACAGAATTTTGAGACCCAGCCACTGTCACATTCAGATTTCTGAACTTTGAAATAGCCCCTATCCTGGAGGAGATAAGTGGGTTCACAGAACTACCGTTTTATGGGAAGAAGCCTGCGCTCCCGTCATTCATTTTGAGGGAGAAATTCCTATGTTTTGGGGGTTTCATGTCTACCCATCTCTAAGGAATGTAGAAGATGGACAAGTCAAGTTGGAGTATCTCTTCAAAAGATTCGGTCTCTATGACAGTTATGACCGACATCAGGATGAGTTCGCATGCACCTGCGAGAGATGGAAGTGGTTGCAACCACATGTTTTCACAATGGCCTACTTTGGGACTTTCGTCTTCCCAAAAAGGCTGCGCAAGATTAACATAAACCTCCTGCCATTGGTTATAAGCATCTTTATAGGTCCAGACGAACTGACACTTGTTCCCATGATCCTCGCAGAAATATTTATAGCATTATCAGAATGCTCGAGAGGACATGATTGCTTTGAAGGTTGTAATTTGCTGCTACAGGTTTGGGCAATAGAGCATTTCTACCAGTGGCATGCCAACATGAATTATTATATTGATGCCTGCAGCGGAATCTAGAGCCACGAAGAGATCCTGAGATTTTGAAATGCACCCATTAGGGATGCGAAATGTCGTGCCTTTCTGACCAACATCATAGGAGACTTTATCCAATGGAAATACCCATGGCTGGCAGGATGAGTTAAATTGAGAGCCCCACATCAGTACTTCATCGAGTTGCTCGGTTTATGAGGTATCTAGTTGTATGCCCCGCTCAGGGTGATAAGGCAATTTGATCTTCTTCGAGACGTACCTTTATAGTATCTTATGGCCCCATATTAGGACGAGTATAAAGCCCTCATCCCCACAACACGGATAATGAACTTGCAGAATGAGTGGAGATACTTGAGGATGCTCAACATAGGGGAAACCAAGTGGTGCATGCCTGAGTATTATGCCTGGTGGACTATAGGAAGCCCTAGGGTCTATCCAAGTGGAGTAGGTTATGACGGGGTAGCAGACATTAGCCTAGCTAATTGGGTTAGGCTCTAGATACTACCATGTATGGATCTCATAATCTACATGTTCAGACAAACGCTTCTAGGTTCCGTAAACCACATGATATAGGGGATTGAGAGAGATCCTGAATTTCCTAGGACGGAGGAAGGCCCCATTGAAGAAGACCCCCAGGAAGATCCCATCGAAGAAAATCCTGAGGAAGACCCCATTGAAAAAGACCCCGAGGAGAACCCCATCAAAGAAAATACCATCGAAGAAGACCCCAAGTGTCACGACCCGAACATAGGCCCGGATCGAGACACAGGACAAGGAGCCCCGAGAGACTCCATGTTGACCCATGACATAAACATACATCTAACTCAATCAAATAAAGCGGAAGACTTAACATAATAAACATGACAGAAATCTGAACATAACAAATCAATCTGAATATACAACACGAGTCTGAAGCTGAATAAATCTATTATCTAAAAAGCTTCTACTTCTGATGAGTTGATGGGATAGTACCCCAACTAACTTTCTAAGTCTGAAACTGAAAATACGTAAACATAACTGAATGAAAGAGGGGCCCTCGATAGATGAGGACTCACCAATAGAGACTGGATGCTAACTCCGAAAGCTGGCTAGTGACAGGACTGAGTCTGAAGATCGTAGCTTGTATCATAAAATGATACAATATAGAGAAAGCAGTCAGTACATGGAATGTACCGAGTATGCAAGGTAAGTAAAACCTCTTAAATAAGTAAAATAATTTTAAACGTGGATAATATAAAATACAATTAAGATAAGAATCTTAGAGTAGGGCTTGCATGCTATTTTCTGAAATCATGATATGAACATAACTGAACATCATAACTGAATTGAATGACCTAAGTTGAAATCTAATAACCATAAGTAAAATTGAACATTGAGTCAAACCTGCTTTAGGACATATATGTGTATAGATATATCATGAATCATGAACATACATAACTGAAATTATGAGGAACAATGGGAGACTCATCATATAACCAACATTACCACGATAGAGCTTACGTGGCCCCGACTATCACACTCAAGTGGAAAGAGTCGTTTAGAGCCTTGCCAAGGCTAAATACGCTACCATGATATCGATACCAAGCTGAGGGGCCCTTGGGGCAAGGAAAATCTCACATAGGAGGTCCCAAAATAATCTAATCATACCTACGTTGGCACGTAGTTTTGAGGCATAGGGTTGACTGACCCTTAGACTCCTCGGTGCTAGACACTACTCCCAAAACATGCATATGCTCTCCATCATTTTCAATGAAGCTGACCATCATCTATTGATGAATCTGAATAATCATATACATATAAAATCTGAAATCATACATGAGGAGCCTTTGCTCAAACTATACCACAAGCTAAACATATATGGGAGTCTTGACTCCAAAACCATATGGTAAGCTAATTCATAAAATCATAAATCATACTTGAACATATGGGCTTGCCCAATACTGAAACATGCTTGAAAATACTTAATTCACTTGAAAACCTGATCATAAATATGGGTAACTTGAAAATATATTTTTCATCATAAATATCTCATCATACTTGAACATTCATCATAAATCTCAACTTTCATGAACTTCTCATGGATGGACATTATAATTTATAAAGCTTGAAAACATGATCATAATTGAAAACAACATAAAACTTGCCCATGAATCATAATTCTATAATAGAAACATGCTTAAATCATACCCATGGTAGAAACTTATGAAATTCATGCATTGGGTTAAAATCCCATAGGTTCAACATATAGATTTTCATGAATTAGAGAGGTATTGGGCATGGGTGAGAACAAATTCACCCATTCATAGCCATACATACCTGAGCGAATCAGATTCTATAGCTCCTCTGATTTCCCAAGGAAGAATTAAGAGGAATTTGGAAGGGAATTAAGCTTGATCACCTCTCTAGCTCTTTAAGTTTGCATGCATGAATAAGAATAGCTTAGAATAAACTTGACCCTCGTAATACTCACTATTCATAGCTTAAAACAACGTGGTTTAGGCCTTAGGATCATAGGAATTATGGAAAAGCCCTTACTAAAAACGCAGAGGAAAATAGACTGCCAGTCCCAACGAGGGACTGGACGAGTCATGACCTCTGACAATGGGTCTTCGTCTGTTGTTGTTAAGTGCACTACCTATTTTCCTCAAAGGGTCCCCACGAGGGACCTGACGACTTGTCACTGGTGACCACGACTCATGGTCACCTCTGGTTACTTCCACTGCCAATACCTCAAATCCCCAATCAACTACTGACACGACTCACCTAATGAATCGTGGCATCTGACCACGACTCGTGATATCCTTTTATGGGGTACATTGCCACCCAACCTTCATTCTTGAATTGTCCTTGACCATGGGTGACTTGATGACCTGTGGGGTTGACCACGACTCGTGGTCACCCCAAATTTGAAATTTCTAGGTAAGTCAACACCCCTCACCACGAGTCACTTAATGACTTGTGGTCAACCTGACGGGTCACATGTCGACTCGTTCTGTGACCTGGTGCATAAAATTCTATTTTCTCCACTTCAACTCTCGGGTCTAATCTTAGGGCTTTCGGGGTATAGCAATATTTCCCCGTTCGGAATATTCATCCTCGAATGTTGAAAATCATACAGAAAAGCAGAGAAATGCAATTATCATACTCAAATACTAATCATATAAGCTGAAAACTAACAGAATGACTAACTCCGAGTTAAACTACATGATTGAACTGAATTCATGAATCATACAAACATCCATATACATGAAAGAAAGTGGGGCACATGAATTGAACATGAAACTGAATAGAATTTTAGGGCAAAAATTGATACCTCAAGCTGGAACTGAGCCGGTAGGGAATAAATGTGAGTATCTAGCCATCATATCTGCCTCGGCTTCCCACGCAGCTCCCTCAACATGTTGATTCCTTTATAAAATCTTAACTAAAGCTACTTTCTTATTTCTTAGCTTGCAAACCTGCCAATCTAGTATTTCCACCGGAACCTCCTCATAACTAAGGTTGTCTTTCACACCTACACTCTCTACCAGAACAACTAGAGCTGGATCCTCCAAACACTTTTTTAAGAGTGATACATGAAAAATAGGATGAATGGAAGCTAATTTTGAGGTCAACTCCAATTCATATGCCACCTTGCCAACCTGCTTCACAATTCCGTAGGGGTCAACATAACGGGAGCTGAGCTTTCCTTTCTTTCCAAACCTCATCACTCCCTTTATGGGACACACCTTCAGAAACACCCAATTATCCACTTCGAACTCAAGTTCTCTCCTTCTCACATCAACATAGGACTTTTGGCGACTTTGAGCTATTTTCAACTTGTCTCGTATCAGCTGAACTTTCTCCATAGCCTTATGGACTGAATCTAGTCCTATCATCGCAGCTTTATCGATTTCAAACCAACCAATTGGCAATTTACATCTCCGCCCATAGAGAGCCTAAAAATAGAGCCATCTGAATGCTAGAATGATGGTTGTTATTGTATGCAAACTCAATAAGAGGCAAATGGTCATCCCAACTACCCTTAAAGTCAATCACACATGCTCTCAACATGTCCTCGAGAGTTTGAATTATCTGCTCTGCTTGACCATCCGTTTGCGGGTGAAATGCTGTACTGAGCTTGACTTGACTACCAAGTCCTTTTTGAAACGGTCTCCAAAACTGAGAGGTAAACTGAGTACCTCTGTCTGATATGATGAAAAAGGGAACTCCATACAACCGAACTAGCTCTTGAATGTATTTTTTGGCATAATCCTCCGTTGAATCAGTGGTTTTGACCGGTAGAAAATGAGCGGCTTTGGTCAACTTGTCCACGACCACCCAAATGGAGTCATATTATCGACGAGTGCGAGGAAACCCTGTGATAAAGTCCATATTGATTTCTTCCCACTTCCAAGTAGGGATAGTAATGTCCTGAAGCACACCTCCTGATCTCTGGTGCTCAACCTTCACTTGCTAACAATTTGGACACTTAGCTACAAATTCTGTGATGTCCTTCTTCATGTCATTCCACCAATAGGCTTCCCGTAGGTCACGGTACATCTTGGTGGCACCTGGATGTATCGAATATCTAGAACCGTGAGCCTCACGCAACATTTAATTTCTCAAATCATCAATATCCGGAACACACAAGTGACCCTGATATCGAAGCACACCATCTCCCCCTTTGGAGAAGACCTCTACCTTCTGATTCTGAATGGCTTCCTTTAACTTTACCAAAATAGGGTCCTCGTCTTGTATAGCTTTTACGTCAGTCACCAATGATGATTCTGATCCGTTCTGCAATAACACCACCATCGGTCGAGTCTACCAAACGAACTCCCAACCTTACAAATCGATGCACATCCCTCACCAACTTATTCTTTCCTTCATCTACATGGGACATACTCTCCATGGAGAGTCTACTAAGTGTCTTCTACTACATTAGCCTTACCCGGATGGTAAAGGACACTCATGTCATAATCCTTGAGTAACTCCAACCACCTTAGTTCTTTGCCGCAAATTTAGGTCCTTCTAGGTAAACACATATTGTAGGCTCTTATGGTCCGTGAATACATCTACATAGACCCCATAGAAATAGTTTCTCCAAATCTTCAATGCAAATATCGTCTCCGCCAATTCAAGATCATGGGTCGGGTAATTCCTTTCATGCACCTTCAACTGCCTGGAAGCATATGTTATAACCTTGGTGTGTTGCATCAATACACAGCCAATACCGATCCTGGAAGCATTGCAATACACCACAAACCCATCGGTACCTTCAGGTAGGGTTAACATCGGTGCTAAGGTGAGTCGAGTCTTCAAATCCTAGAAGCTCCTCTCACAAGCATCCGACCATCGGAATTTTACTTTCTTCTAGGTCAATTTGGTCAATGGTGCGGCAATAGATGAAAATCCCTCAACAAACCTTCGATAATAACCCGCTAATCCCAAGAAGCTCTTGATATCAGAAGGATTCACCGGTCTAGGCCAATTTGTTACCGCTTCTATCTTCTAAGAGTCCACCTTTATGCCCTCACTCGATACTACATGACCCAAAAATACCACCGAGTTTAACCAAAACTCGCATTTGCTGAATTTGGCATATAGTTGGCGATCCTTGAGAGTATGTAGTACCACCCTCAAATGAGTGGCATGCTCCTTCTCACGCCGAGAGTATATCAGGATGTCATCAATAAACACAATCACGAACATGTCCAAATATGGATTGAACACCCTGTTCATCAAGTCCATAAAAGCTGCAGGAGCATTCGTTAGTCCAAAAGACATAACTACAAACTTATAATGACCATACCGCATCCTGAAGGCTATCTTCGGGATGTCACTCTCCCAAACCCTGAATGATGGTATCCGGATCTGAGATCTATCTTCGAAAAACATTTAGCATCCTAAAGCTGGTCAAACCAATCATCAATCCCGAGGAGAAGATACTTGTTCTTGATGGTGACCTTGTTCAATTTCTGATAATCAATACATATATGAAGAGAACTATCTTTATATCGAACAAAGAGAACTGATGCACCCTATGGGGATTTTCTCGATCTGATGAATCCCTTATTTAGAAGGTCTTTCAACTGCTCCTTCAACTCCTTTAACTCGGTTGGGGCTATTCTGTAAGGAGGAATAGATATAGGTTGCGTATCGGGAAGAAGGTCAATACCAAAATCAATCTCCCGCTCGGGAGGGATTCCCAGTAGATCATCTGGGAAGACTTTCGGATACCCACATACTACTGGAACTGACTGGATAGTCCGGATCTCAGACATAACATCCTTAACCCTAACTAAATGGTACACGCAACCCTTGGAGATCATCCTTCTGGCCTTAAGGTAGGAAATGAAACGACCTATAGGCACACCCAAACTACCCTTCCATTCTAGAACTGGCTCACCCAGAAATCTGAACTCAACTGCCCGGGTTCTATAATTAATTGAGGCATAACATGCAAATAGCCAATCCATACAGAGAATAACATCAAAATTAGTCATGGCTAACTCTACTAAATTTGTTGAGGTGACTTTCTGAAGGATTGTGACCAGGAAGCTTCTATACATCCGTCTAGCCATAACTGAATCACCCACTGGAGTAGAGACTGAGAAGAATTCTGATAAGATTTTGGGACTGACTCCGAAACTACTAGCCACATAAGGTGTGACAAAAGACAAAGTAGCCCCTGGATCTAACAAAGCATATACATCAAGATGGAAAACTCGTAACATACCAGTGACTATATTCGGGGAGACCTCCTACTCCTGGCGGAAGGCTAGGGCATAGAATCTATTTAGGCACTGACCGCCACCTGTGCTAGTAGATGTCCCTTGCTGGGCTGGGCGTGCTGGTGGAGCTGCTGAACTAGAAGATGGGCTTCGCCCCTATCATGGCCCTGTCTAACTGCTAGGAAATCTCTGAACATATGTCTGAACTTCCCACACCCAAAGCAAGAACCCGTACCCGTCAAACACTAATCTGTGTGCCTCCGGCCACACCTGTTGCAAACGGGGATACTGGAATCTGCGGGCTTGCTACTCTGACTCCTAGAGCCTGATGCTCGTCCTCTATGGTCGTGCCTAGGTCTGGATGGCACACTCATCGCTAAAGATGCTGGGGCTGAAGATCTCGGGTGGGACTGTTGTCGGAGCCCACCAACTGGCCTCAGTTGAGAGAACCTATAGTTGTCTGTCCTGGCCCTTTTGGCCTCTCTCCGCAGATGCATCGCCTCCATCTGCTGGGCATACAAGACTATTCGAGGAAAATCCATATCCTGATGGAGCATGGTAGTTTTGCAATCCTTGTCTAGATAGTCCGCCACCGCATGAACAAACCTGCTTACTCGAGCCCTCTGATCAACCACTAACTCTGGGGCGTACTTTGACAAACGAGTGAACTCTAGGGCATATTACTGCACTGTCATCTTTCCTTGTTTTAGATTCATGAACTCAGCTGCCTTCAACTCCATCATCTCACGAGGGAAGAACCAATTTAGAAAAGCGACGTGAAACACATCCCAACTAATAGGGCCTGCTCCGAAATCCCTACTATCCTTCCATTATTTAAACCAAATGTGTGTGACCCCCTTCAACTGATATGAGGCCAAATCAGCACACTCTTCTGCATTCACCCCTGTGACTTAGGTGATCTTTAAAATCTCGTCAATAAACTCATGTGGATCCTCATCCACCTTTGACCCAAGAAACTCTGATGGTTCATGCTCAAGAAATCTCTAACTCTTGCTGCCGCTGCATTCCTATTATGTGGAACATGCGCTACTGGCTGCTGATTGACCTGGGCATTCAAGGCCTGTGCTAGCATCTGAATGGATGCCCTAAATTTAGGGTAGGCAACCAGTTCCGGTGCATGATGCTCATGGGCTGGTGGGGCTTGTTGGTGCCCTTCCCCATTGTCATTCTCGTGGATATTTCCATTTCCATTTCTTTTGCCACTAACTCTGCAAGGAGTCATGATTTTGCAATCACGAATAACACAAGTTCGAAGGATAGAGAGACATTTCACCGCATGACATAGATCATGAAAGAAAGGAACATTTCCTAAACGTCTCGTAACCTCTTTGTCATAAGTGTGGCATGCTTCACACCCATGAAAAAGACTCTACTTAACACGGATTTCAGACCACACAAGGATATTTTAAACCTATTACTCTGATACCAAATTTGTCACGACCTGAACATAGGCCCGAATCGAGACACGGGACAAGGAGCCCCGAGAGATTCCAAGTCGACCCATGGCATGAACATACGTCTAACTCAATCAAATAAAGCAGAAGAATTACCATTTTAAACATGACAGAAATCTGAACATAACATATCAATCTGAATATACAACACAAGTCTAAAGTTGAATAAATCTATTGTCTGAAAAGCCTCTACTTCTGATGAGTTGATGGGACAAGACCCCAACTAACTTTCTAAGTCTGAAATTGAAAATATGTAAATATAACTGAATGGAAGAAAGGCCCTCGATAGATGAGGACTCACCAATGGAGACTGGATACTAACTCTGGAAGCTGGCTAGTGACGGGGCTGAGTTTAAAGATCGGAACCTATATCATAAAATAATAAAGCATAGAGTATGCGGTCAGTACATGGAATGTACCGAGTATGCAAAGTAAGTAAAACTACTTAAATAAGTAAAATCATTTAAAATATGCATAATATAAAACACAATTAAGATAAGAATATGAGAGTAGGGCTTGCATGCTATTTTATGAAATCATGATCTGAACAAAATTGAACATCATAACTGAATCGAATGACCCAAGCTGAAATCTGATAATCATAAGTAAAACTGAACATTGGGTCAAACCTATTTTAGAACATATATGTAATTATATCATGAATGATGAACATGCATAACTGAAATCATGAGGAACAATGGGAGACTTGTCATGTTACCGAAATTACCACAATAGAGCTTACGTGGTTCCGACTATCACACTCAAGTGGGCAGAGCCGTCTAAAGCCTTGCCAAGGCTAAAGATGCTACCATGGTATTGATATCAAGCTAAGGGCCCCTTGGGGCAGGGGACAGCTCACATAGGATGTCCAAAAATAATCTGATCATACCTATATTGGTGCATAGTTCTGAGGCATAGGGTTGACTGACTCTTAGCCTACTTGGTGCTAGACACTACTCCCAAAACATACATATGCTCTCTATCATTTTTCAACGGAGCTAACCATCGTCTATTGACGAAGATGAATAATCATATACATATAAAATCTGAAATCATGCATGAGGAGCCTTTTCTTGAACATATGGGTTTGCCCATACTTAAACATGCTTGAAAATACTTAATTCACTTGAAAACCTGATCATAAACATGGGTAACTTAAAAACATATTTTTCATCATAAATATCTCATCATACTTGAACATTCATCATAAATCTACTTCTCATGGATGGGCATTATAATTTATAAAGAAGAAAACATAAATCATAATTGAAAACAATGTAAAACTTTCCCATGAATCATAATTCAATAATAGAAACATGCTTAAATCATACTCATGGTAGAAACTTAGGAAATTCATGCATTAGGTTAAAACCCTATAGGTTCAACATATAGATTTTCATGAATTAGAGAGGAATCAGGCATGGGTGTGAACAAATTCACCCATTCATAACCTTACATACCTAAGAGAATTTGATTCTATAGCTCCTCTGATTGCCTAAGGAAGAATTGACAGGAATTTGGAAGGGAATTAAGCTTGATAACCTCTCTTGCTCTTTAAGTTTGCATGCATGAATAAGAATAGCTTCGGATGAACTTGACCCTCTTAATACTCACTATTCATAGCTTAAAATGACGTAGTTTAGGTATTAGGATCATAGGAATTATGGAAAAGCCCTTACTAAAAACGCAGAGGAAAATAGACTGCTAGTCCCAATGAGGGACTGGACGAGTCATGACCTCTGAAAACGGGTCTTCATTTGTTGTTATTAAGTGCACTTCCTATTTTCCTCAAAGGGTCCCCACGAGGGACCTGACGACTTGTCACTCATGGTCACCTCTCGTTACTTCCATGCCCAATACCTCAAGTCCCCAATCAACTGCTGACTACGACTCACCTAGTGAATCATGGCATCTGAACATGACTCATGGTATCCTTTCCTGGGGTATACTGCTTCTCAACCTCTATCCTTGAACTGCCCTTGACCACGGGTGACCTGACGACTCGTGGAGTTGACCACGACTCGTGGTCACACCCATGGCCACCCCAAATTTTAAATTTCCAAGTAAATCAAAACCCCTAGCCATGAGTCACTTAACGACTCGTGGTCAACTTGATGGGTCACATGACGACTCGTTCTGTGACCTAGTGCAGAAAATCCTATTTTCTCCGCTTTAACTCCCAGGTCTGATCTTAGGACTTTTAGGGTATAACACCGAGGAAGACCCCAGCATATATGACCACAATGACGGGGGAATAATGAAGGTGGGTCCAAGCGAGGAACCCAAAAATATTCCAACGCAGCATCCCAAAGGAGAGTCGGAGGGCTAATCAGAATTTAGGCTAGAGAGACATGGCAAGGAAGGGGGCTGGCTGGCAAATGGGCGATCCTGAGGAGTCCCCAAAAGATGATTTCTCAAGTATCTTGAGTACCACCCCTTATTCCACTATGATCTGTCATATGATGACGACTCTACATGGCCTTAAGTCATCTCTTTTGTACCCCTTTTTCTACATCCCTTTTGTATGCCCTTGCAGTCATCCTTGCATTTTCACCTTTCAATCTCTAATGACTTTGGTGTAACTCTCAAAACCTCTTTGTTAAATAAGATCATTATGGACTCTGAATGTGTTAAAATGGTTTCTTTACTCTCAACTGGTATGCAACGTAGCCCTACCTCTAGCAAAAAAGAGGCCCTTGAGTGCGTAAGATGTATTTGTTCAGCATTATTTGTTTACATGCTAATTATATATATATGCTCAATCACATCGGCTAAACTAACTCCTTATCTTTTGTCTATTTTTCTGTAATTACTTTTTAACCCCCAATAACAGAGGTTGATTTGTGTTGATCAAACTGGCTAAGTTACGTTACAACTTGAGATCTAAAAGAAAAATGACTGAATCTGACGAATCCAACACTGGTCTCAAAGCAAAATGACTGAATCTGATGAATCCAACAATGCAATGAACGTCCTTGTGTCTTCCAAAAATCAGGAAAGCTCACAAAGACAGATGTGCGGAATAACGAGCAAATGGCCTACTTAGAGAAGAAACTTGAGGTGCTAGGGAAGAACTGCACCAAGTATGATTCCTGACGAAGTTCAATGTGGCAACCTTCCTACACCCGCTTCACTTAGAAACGCCCTCTCCGGAACACTTCCCTAGATCTGTATGTCCACCCCAGATACCCCTCATCAATTTTGGCCTACCTTCAATCACTCTCACCAATTTGCCAATCCCGTCAAACCAACTCCATATGTCCCCAATTATGCTAATGAACCACCAAATTCTCCACCAGTAGTCAAGATTGCATCTAACATGTCACTACCAAATCAAGTTGGTACCATGCATGCTAACCAGATAGCGCAGCACAGACCCAGGGCACACATTGAAACTTCTTATGATCCACATGTGCCACCTACGTATACATTTAAGGCTTCCGCCTTACACAGCAGCAGTTGTAATTAGAGTCCCATACGAGGTTGATCAGTATGTAGAAAAGGAGAAAAATGCCTATATAAAAGAAGAAGATTCGATAACTAGTCAGCTTAAAAGTTTGAAGAGGGCACTGAAAACTTTGCAAATCACCCGAGGAAGTGAAAGTCTGGATTACGACGACTTGTGTATCCATCCTAATATTGACATGCCGGTAGGATACAAACCACCCAAGTTTGGCATATTTGATGGGACAGGTGATCCCTACGCGCATTTGAGGGCTTATTGTGATAAACTAGTAGGGGTTGGGAGAAATGAGAAGTTGAGGATGAAATTGTTTATCTGAAGTCTTTCAGGAGAAGCACTGACTTGGTACACCTACCAGGACCCCAAAAAATGACGTGATTGGCAAGAAATGGCAGAAGACTTCATGACTCCCTTCAGGTTCAACACCAAGATTACTCCAAACAGGTTTTCATTAGTCAACATTCATAAAAACTGTCTGAGCCATTTCAATAATATGCACGACGCTGGAGAATTAAGGATGCTAGGGTCTGACCCCCACTGGATGAAAGCAAACTCACTAAGTACTTCATTCGAGCTCAAGAAGGTATTTATTCTGAGAAGATGATGGAAATAATGGGCCAGAAATTTATAGAATTAGTCAAAATGGGTGACTTTTTGGATGAAGGCATTAAATCTGGAAAGATCCAATCCATAGCTGCACTACAGGCTACAAGTAGGGCCAACAATCAGGTTCCCTCGGTGACACCAAGAAGAAGAAGGAAGAAGTCTCAACCGTCGCTCCTTACTACCAACCTAGAGAGCTATCTAGTTGATACCCTAACAACCCCCCAAATTGTTGCACACACCCCATATATTCTATATCTAGTGTATAATGCTCAACCGCACTATAATCCACCTCGAGCACCAGCACAACAGAATCAAACAAAAGCCTATCCCCCCATCCAAGCACCTATCCACCAAAATAGGCCAACATATGCACCAAGGCCACATCTAAATATAGAAGCTAAAACCACCCACACTTACACACCTACTGTCGAACCTTTGGCGTAGTTGTTTGAGAGGCTGAGGATAGAAGGATTACTGCAGCCTGTTGAAGAAAGACTTCCTGACCCAATCCCTTAGAATTTTGATGGAAATAAGAGATGCACTTATCACTCGGGAATTTAGGGACACGACACTAAGGAGTTCTACAGCTTGAGATATTGAATTGAGTTTTTGATAAAGAATAGAACAATTAAATGCACTCCAGCACCTCCAAATATAAACAACAACCCACTACCGAACCACGGGAACTAAGGAGTCAACATGATAACCTTGGATAAAGAATATGAAATGAGGGGAACCATTGTGCCTGTTGGAAACACCGAGGTGCTCGCTACAACATCTTCAGTCACTCCTTTCATCACAGTTCAGCTAAGGGCACCTCTAATCATTTAGATGTACCAGCCCAAATCTGTAGTAACCATCATAATTGCCAAGAAACCAAACTATAACTCTCAAGCAGTACCGTGAGATTACTAGGAGGAAGCAAAGGCTAAGATGATAAACACAGCAACAGCTCACGAAATGACCCGATCAGGATGATGTTGCATCCCAGATAACCTCAACAAACCAGCACCAGGGAGAGAATAGAACTAAAAGAGGTATGTTATTGATGCTGAAATTGCAGATTTTTGGAAGAAGATGCAGATCAAGGATTACTCAGTCGAGAAATAATTGAAAAAGACACCAGCCCAGATATCCATCATGTCCTTTCTGATGAGCTCTGAAGCTCATAGGAGTGCTTTGACTAGAGTGTTAAATGGAGTGAGCATATCAGAAGGAACCACAGGTGATACATTAGTTTTAGCCATTAGGCGAAGGGTAGAAGCCAATAATATCTTTTTCCATGATGATGAACTCCCGCCAAAAGGAGAAGGACACAATAAAGCACTTTATATCATAATAAGATGCGGCAACAAGTTTGTGTCCCGAGTATTGATCAACGATGACTATGGTTACAACATCTTTCCTCTTATTACTCTGAAGGACATAGGGATAAGCATGGGAAAGATGAGAGAGAGCCACGTGAAGGTTAGAGCTTTCGATGGAGCGCAAAAGAGCATCCTCAGAGAAATACACCTGACATTATAGGTCGGACTGGCTGAGTTCCTTATCTTGTTTCAATTAATGGACGTCTCATCTACTTATAATTTGTTGTTAAGGAGACCTTGGGTCCATATGGAAAGAGAGGTTCCCTCCACCCTCCATCAGTGAATTAAGTTTGAATGGGACCATGCAGAGGTCATGGTTCACGGAGAACTCAATCACCCCGTGTATTCCGCAACTACGTTGCCAATCATTGAAGAATTGGATAGAGTCGTTTTTCATGCTGTGGAAATCATGAAAGCTACAAATGTTGGGGGAAGATAGAATCCGACGAGGTGAAGATTTCAAGAACAGCAAAAATGATGGCCTCAGAAATGTTGAAGTACGAATATCATCCCAAAATCGAACTCGGAATCAAGTCTAATGGCATAATTGAACCAATTCAGTTGAAGCATCAGAACAATACCTTTGGACTTGGATATGACCCTACCGTGGGAAGCCCACAATATGCAGTCTAAAAAAAAGTGTTTGTGCCAAAGCGGCTCCAGCCTTAGGACAAGGGATCGCGCCAGAACCTGATGAGTGCATCACAGAAGGGTCAGAGAATCTTTCATAGCAATGACTGAAGAACACTATGGAGATGAAAAGGTGGATCTTCAAATGCTGAATATTCGTGATGTCGACCCCAGAAAGGTCTTGCAGAATTGGACCGCCCGCCAGTCCCTATTTCAACATGAGTCCTGATAGTGTGGAAATGTAGTTTGTTTTTAAATACAACATGATCAATTGAACTCAAATCATGTCGAAGCTCCTTTTGTCATTCGCCTCATTTAAAGCTGAAATGCATTATGAAAAAAAGTCTTTATTTTCCTAAAATTATCTTGCTAAATTTTTTAAAATCTCTATTCATTTTACTTATATCTTATACTTTTCAGCTCTAATATTAGTAAAAATCTTTGTTCAGCAATTAGACATGAAACAAATTCGTTGGGAAAAATGCAAACTATGAACAAGATTATGACGAATACGATGAAAGAATGATGCCTGAAAACCTACCACATGAGATCGAGCAACTTGAGAGTCAGAAGAAACCCAACTTAGAGGAAAATGAGCTGATCAATTTAGGGGACAAAGAAACAATGAAGGAAACCCAGATCAGCATATGCTTCGAGGATGGAGAGAAGAAAAAATTGAATGAGTTGCTTAAGCAGTACATCGATATATTTTCTTGGTCCTACGACGACATGCCAGGATTGAGCACCGACATCATCTCACACAAACTGCCAACTGATCCCAACTGCCTACCAGTCAAATAAAAACCAAGAAAGTTCAAGACTGACTTGAGTTTGAGAATTAAGGAGTAGAGGACAAAGAGGATTAAAGCAAACATCGTGAGGGTTACGAACTACCCCACCTGGTTGGCCAATATCATACCGGTGCCAATGAAGGACCGGAAGATCAGGATATGTGTGGATTACCGAGACCTCACCAGTTCCAAAAATGATTTCCCACTTTCACACATTTATATACTCATTGATAATTGTGCAAAACATGATTTGCAAGTGTTTGTCGATTGATTTACAGGATACCACCAGATCCTGATGAATGAAGGTGATGCGAAAAAAATGACAGTTACCATACTGTGGGGAATGTACCGTTATAGGGTAATGCCCTTTGGTCTCAAAAATACAGGTGTGACCTACATGAGGGTCATGACTACCCTTTTTCATGACATGATTCATAAGGAGATAGAGGTCTTTGTGGATGATGTCATTATCAAGTCCAAGAAGAGTTCGGATCACCTGACCGATTTGAAAAGGTTCTTTAAAAGGTTGCAGAGGTACAACCTAAAATTAAAATCAACAAAGTGTGCATTTGGAGTTCCCACTGGAAAGCTATTAGGGTTCATCGTTAGCAGGAGAGGCATTGAGTTAGATCCATTAAAAATTAAGGCGATTCAAGATTTTTTGCCCCCAAAGACCAAGAAGGAAGTGATGAGTTTCCTTGGGAGACTTAACTACATCAGTTAGTTAATAGCATAATTTACGATGCTTTGTGAACCCATATTCAAATTACTGAAGAAAGATGCTGCCACATGATGGACAGAAGAATGTCAGAAGGCTTTCAACAGAATCAAGGAATACTTATCAAGTCCGTTGGTATTGGTCCCACTAGAACTAGGAAATTTTTTTCTACTCTACTTAGCTATTATGGATGGTGTATTCAGATGCGTGGTGGGGTAACACGATGATACGGGAAAAAGGGAGCAAGACATATATTATTTGAGCAAGAAGTTCACACTGTATGAAGCAAGGTACACCTTATTATAAAGAACGTGTTGTGCATTTACTTGGATCGCGCAAAAGTTAAGGAACTACCTATCTACATACACCATATACTTGATCTCGAGGTTGGATCCGCTTAGATATATCTTTTAGAAACCGATGCCTACTGGAAATCTAGAAAAATGAAAAATTTTGCTAAGTGAATTTGATATTGTATATGTGACTCAGAAGGCAATCAAGGGACAAGCCTTAGGTGATCACCTTGCAGAAAACCCGGTGGACTAGGATTACAAGCCACTTAGAACTTACATCCCCGATGAAGAGGTATTATTTGCAGGAGAAGACATTTTGGAGCCATATAATGAGTGGAGGATGTTCTTTGACGAAGCATCAAATTTCAAAGGAGTTGGAATTAGCACAGTGTTGATTTCAGAGTCAGGACAACATTTTCCAATTTCAGCAAAAATCAGGTTTCCTTGCACTAACAACATGGTAGAATATGAAGCTTGTATTCTCAAACATAGAATGGCAGTGGACATGAACATTAAAGAACTCGTGGTGATAGGAGATTTCTACACATTGTTTTGTCAAGTACGAGGAGAGTGGATCAACAAGAACGTCAATATCCTTCCTTATTTGCACTATGTAAAAGAGATAAACAGAAAGTTCATAAGGATTGGGTTCAAACATGTCCTTTGGATCCAAAATGAGTTTGTTGAAGCCCTTGCAACTTTGTCCTCGATGATCCAAAATCCGGACAAGAATTATACTGATCCTATCAAAGTAGAAATACATCACCAACCTACACACTATTTTCATGTAGATGAGGAGCTGGATGGAAAACTATGGTACTATGACATCAAAAGGTTTCTTGAGGCATGAGAGTATCCAGAGAACGCAACTAGCAAGCAAAGACTAACTTAAAGGAGGATGACAAATCATTTCTTCCTTAATGGAAAAGTCTTATATTGGAGGATTATGGATTTGGGATTGCTAAGATGTGTCGATGTCGTAGAAGCAACAAGGTTGCTAGAAGAAATACATGCAAGGACATATGGACCCCATATGAATGGGTTTGCTTTGGAAAAGAAGGTTTTGAGAGCTGAATACTTTTGGATGACCATGGAGAGAGACAAAATCCGATATGTGAACAAATATCATCAATGCCAAATTCATGAAGATTTCATATGAGTTCCGCTAAACGAGCTCAACACGATGGGCTCTCCATAGCCATTTGTTGTGTGGGGCATGGATGTAATCGGACCAATAGAACCACCAACTTCAAATGGACATCGTTTCATCCTAGTGGCTATTGATTACTTCACAAAGTGGGTCGAAGCTTCAACATACAAGGCAGTGACAAAGAATGTGGTAGCAAACTTTGTTCATAACAACATAATTTGTCAGTTCGGGATTCTAGAGTTGATCATAACAGATAAGGCAGCCAATCTTAATAGCTATCTCATGATCAAAATTTGTGAAATTTTTAAGATTGCTCATCGAAATTCCACAACTTATTGACCACTGATTAATGGAGCAGTGAGGTTGCAAACAAGAACATCAAAAGGATCTTGAGGAAAATTGTGGATAGTAACAGATAATGGCACGAGAAGCTACCATACGCTTTGCTTGGTTACCGCACCACAATCAGAATGTCTACAGGGGAAGCTCCCTACATGTTGGTCTATGGTTTAGAAGCAGTAATACCTGCAGAGGTGGAAATACCTTCCCTGAGGATCATCCAAGAAGTCAGTTTGGGCAATGCAAAATAGATACGCAGCAGGCATGAGCAATTAATGTTAATCGATGAGAAAAGAATGAACACAGTCTTTCATGGCTAGCTCTACCAGAATAGAATGACCAAGACATTTAATAAGAAAGTTAGGCTCCGACAATTTACGCCGGGGCAACTAGTATTGACGGGGATATTTCCATATCAGGATGAAGCTAAGGGAAAATTTGCACCAAATTGGCAAGGTTCCTACATTTTGCACAGAGTACTCTCAGGATGAGCGGTAATTCTAGTAGAAATGGATGGAAAAGTGAGTACAAATCGATCAATTCAGATGCTATCAAGAAGTACTACATTTGAAGACAATCAAGAAGACCTTTTTTTGTATTTTTCGTATTTCTATTGTAACATAACTACGTCCCGACCTGACTTCCCATGGTTGGATACGTAGGTAGTACACACCAAGTTCGATCTCCCTTAGAAAAACCAAAAACACATTTTTCATGTACTTAGAACTACGCTCGACCTGACTTCCCTCGGTGGAATACGTAGGCAATCTTCATTGAATTCGGTCCTTTCATATTTTATTTTTCTCAAATGTACTGAACTACGTTATGACCTAATTCTATTGGAATACATAGACAGCCTGAGTCAGGCTTGGTCATTTCATATTTTGTTATTATTTTACTTTCTTATTGTACTTGAGCTATGTTACGACCTGATTCCACTTGGATATATAGGCAGCCAAAGTCAGGCTCGATCGATGCATTGCATATCTTCTATCTTTTGATACCCTCGAACTACGTACAGACCTGATTCCTATTGGGGATACGTAGGCAACTAAAAGGTTCGATCATACCCATAGGAAAATCCATTTGTTGTAATGGAAACCCAGAATATGAAGGATCTCGCCGCCAAGATCATCGCAGCATCAGAGAAAAGCCAAAGTATGAAAGATCTCGCCACCAAGATCGTCACAGCATCAGAGAGAAAGCTGAAGGGCCATCAACAACAAGGCATAGTGACTGTGAATAAATATTTGGTACATGGTTAGCCATATGAAAAAGCTCAAACGGGTTTTCGAACATGTCATAATCTAAAAATGAAAGAGGATTACTTATATATGAAAAAATCAACAAAGGAAAAACTAGTTTTTCAAAACATGACATACTTTTCAAGATACTCCACTAATTTTTCACCTACCAAGTCTCAGACAGGAATCACATGCAGCTTAGGAAGATTGAAGGATTCCAGTGACTAATCCAGGTTTTACAATCAACACAAATCAACATCCTTTCCAAACTAAGCATTTTCTTTGAGTGCAGGACAGTAGGAAGCGGGAAAGACAACATTAAGACGAGCTCCAAGCAAGATTGAAGATATCACCCCGCTTGCCGCAACATCATAAGCCAAAATCTTTCCTTTTATTTTACTTTTGAATATCTTATACCAATTCTCATTTCCAAATGTTTCACCTAAACTTTTGCAGGTACTTCCAAGAATCCGGGTCAAAATACTCAGAGTCAGAGGGCCCTCGTGGAACAAACAGGATAGTTCGCTTATCCAAATGACTCCACCCATCGGAGATTATCGTTTAACTACGTTGAATAAATTCGCCAATCAGAGATTGTCGTCTAGCTATGTTGAATAACTCCGCCAATCAAAGATTGTCGTTTAAATACGATAAATAACTCTGCTAATTGGAGATTGCTGTTTACCTGCAATAAATAACTCTATCAATTGGAGACCGTTGTTTAACTTTATTAGCAACTAGGTTAATTAGAAGTTTTGTTTCAACAACACTCTCATACTCTGCCAATCGGAGATTTCATTTCAGTACCATCGAGGCTTTGCTAGTCTGTAGTTTTATTTCAGCAATACTCTCATACTCCACCAATCAGAGATCTTGTTTCAATACCGTCAAGGCCTTGCTGATTAGTAATTTTGTTTCAGCAATGCTCTCATACTCCGTCAATCGAGATTTTATTTTAGTACTATCAAGGATCTACCAATTAGAGGTTTTATTTCAACAACAGTCTCATACTCTGCCAATCGAAGGTTTTATTGTAACATCGTCAAGTTGTTCCACCAGCAAGAGGCTTATACATACAAGTTGTTTCACCCATTGAAGATTTTACCTTACAGTTGCCTTGTCAATCTGAGGCCTTTACCTTTTAATTGCCTCACCAGTCGGAGGCATTCTACATTAGAGTCCCCCTACTAGACAGAGGCCTTCTGCTATAAGCTCGCCTCGCCAGTCGGAGGCTACACTATAAGTCGCTTCGCCAGTCAGAGCATTTACAAGTGGTTTTGCCAGTTGGACCTTTTACATTATAGTTGCCTCACTAACCAGATACCGCTACATTACAAGTGGCGAGATTTTACATTTTACAGTTTTCCCATCAGTCGGAGGCCTTTACATTTACAGTTGCCCCGCCAGATGGAGGTTTTTTACTACAAGTTCACCCCGCCAGCCGGAGGCTAACACTATAAGTTATTTTACCATTTGAAGCTTACACTATAGTTACTCAACATAGCAAAGATCTTTCAGTTACAGTATTTTATGCTAACCAGAAGCAACTCCACAAATTAAAGTCTGCAATACCTGTTTGGCTACACTTTCTACTCTTTTACATTACTATTATTATTATCTGTTTACAACTTTGAGTTGTGCGGGTATATTGGCAATTTTCACCTTTCACAGATCAACACACTACAATGTGGAACTACCTCTAAGCAGCAATTGACTCATTGCTTGGCGAGGAATACCAAACTCACAAGCCAAAGTCAAAAGGCAAGCGCTCCGACTCCAACTCTCATAATCAGTCATCTATACTTCCAAAATTTAGTGTACATCTATTCTTAGATTTTCAATTCTCTCTTGTTCTTCTGCACGTCCTAGAGTCCGCATAAAACTACACTGAAAAGGTTTGAGGGTCTAACTACATTTAATTTAGCGTGATCTTGAAAAGCATGGGGTGCATCTAGTAGAGTCCCACTTATGATTGTGTTGCGGGCCATATTTATAATCTGAAGGCTGCAAAAGTGCGTGTTATTCTGAAGATTTCCATCGTCTAGAGTCTCATCTACCGTGATTCTATAAAGTTTTTACTTTACTTTGTCATGATACCAGTGTCAACCACCAATCGGACATTGGGGAAAAATTTTGAGAACCTCCTTAAAATCCTCCATAATCTTCCATTCCCGAACTACTTCCAACTTGATTCCCATCTCTTTTAGAGATATGTAGGTAACTCGAGCTCGGGCACGGACGTACTCACTCCATTCGTGCTATAAGCGTCTCATTTTCCATCACAAAGAACCTAGTGTCATCATAATTCAACATTAGGAAAAAAATTTAAAGTCGATCAATGTGCGATGATTTTCACTCTCGAACTACATGTGACTTGATTTTCATAGAACTAGAGATATGCAGGTAGTTCAAAAGCCAGAGCTCGGCCATAATTTTTCAAAATCTACGTCATGTTTTGTTCAAAGAAGATGTATTGGTGGTCAGCCAAAATTGGAACATGTCAATTTTCTTAAACAACGCCTTCTTTTCTCATCCGTGGCCAAAGAAAGGGGCAACTGTTGACACTCAATTTTGGTTCTCCACATTTTTGATTAATTATTTTAAGCTTCTGAAATTTTAAATAAAATGAAATAAATATTTGAATGGTTGAAAATTATTTTTTCTTACTATTTTGATGATGTTTAGCCATTCTTGTTTTTTGAGGAAAGATGAAAAAATATATATTGTTATTTTATACGATTTTAAATATTTAAAAAATATTCAAAAAATAAAATAAAATAATTAAAAAAAACCATATATATATATATGTTGTCATATTTTCATGTCAAAATAAATATTTTTGTTTAAGTACGTATTTAAATTATCATTTTAAAGGCAATTATAATTTAAATACTAAAATGACCTATGTTTTTGCAAATAAATATTTTATTTATTTAAGTTTGAAAGCTTAATTAATTAATCAGTTAATAATTCATCTTGATTTATATTTACTTTTACAAGAGTGAGATGATTTTATAATTTAATTAATTTTAATTTTTACGAATTAATGTTATTTTGTTAAGAAAGTGGACTAAAATTGAAATGATTTGGCTTTGTTTTAAATTGCAATTCTAGCCACAAATTTGAGCAAAAATCAACCATATTTGCTCAATTCATGTCATCTAATTTTAGCCAATCCATGCATGCCATGTAGGCGCTACATGGATTGTGCTTTTTCTCCTCCAATCTTAGCCATCCGTTTTAATCCAATGGCTCACATTATTTTCTCATTTTAATATACATACATACATACATACATACATACATGCTTAGATATATATATATATTATCAATTTTTAGATTTTATTATTTTTATTATTATATATATGCTTATTTATTTATCTATTTTTTACTTTTTTAAAATTACAACTATCCGATCTTAAGATCAGACGGCCCAAATTAATCTATCCGCCCCACCAAATCACCCCAAATCCCTCACCCTCCCTCCATCGATGACCAAATAGACCTCTACCCCCTCATGCTATTCTTTCTCTTCAAAACCACCGCACAATGCCAACGCAGACCCACCCCTCCACACCGCCAGACCACCCCGTGACCCTTCCCCTCTCTCCGAACTCCCCCCCCCCCCCCCCACTTTTTTTACTCAAACCCGTAAACCCCCTCCCCCTTCAAGATCGGTCTTCCCCTTCCTCCAAAACCCGAAAAATCCATTCACAAATCTCTGAGATCGTCATCTATCTACTGTTGGCTCGGAATAGTCCTCTACAGCAGCACAAGGTACCATACTCCCTTCATTTTTTCAATCTTTTCTTCATGTTTCGTGTCAGATTTCTCATTCAAGGTACAAAATTTGAATCCTCAAGTTCTGATGTTTGTTGAAGAACTCCTCAATCTCTCCTATAAAAGGAGAAGATAACAAAGGCAAAGATCATTAGAAAAACACTAGCAAAATCTAAAAATCAGCCCAAAAAAAACCGGCACACGGCCAATCTCTTCTTTTTTTCTTCCATTTTTGTGTTCTTCTTTATTTTCTCTGCGAACTTCCCCATTTATTGTTCTCCTTTTGTTTACTCGAATTGGAAAAAACTAGCATAAGACTTGACCCCTGATATCCTCAATCGCTGCAATAGGTCAGGTAAATTTCATCTTTCCCATTTTATTATGTTTAGCTCCGTAATTGATTAGTTGTGTGTTCCAAATGGGTTTAGCTGTTTGGTCGACTGGTTCTAAGTGAAAAATATGACATGAATAATTCTTTGGTAGTTTCTTCATATTTACAATTGATTATGTATTTGTGGTATTCTTACATCTTACGACTTAGCACGAATTAAGTTCTGTGAGATTTTAAATTTTTAAGTATAGATGATTGTATGTTGTAGCTATCCCCGTGATGCTTTTCTTGAATTTTTTTTACTGTAGTGTTTTGCCTTGATTTTCTATTAAAATCAACACATGGAAGTCAATGTGAACTATGGATATTTTTTCTCTAAGAAAACCTATTTATTCGTTAATTAAACATGCGATTCACTCTACCATTCGTCGAGTTTGTTTGTTTTGTAGCTCATTAAAATCTGTCTTATCTTGTTCCTATTTAGAAATCTGTATGTGAAGGCTTAAAATGAGATATGGATATGTATATAAGAAGCCACTGATTTATATAAGTATAAGCTCGCCAAAATTCACAAAGGTTTGAATAACTTTGTTGTTCTTCTTAAATCTTTTTTTTTTTGAAGAATTTTAAAGGGCTGTCTTGCTTTGCTTTCTTGTTAAAAGTCAATAAGTTTCTTGAGTCCATTGGAATTCATTCTCAATACATTTGGAGTAAAATATGAATGTACATAAGCCTTCTTGTTTTGAACTAGACATATATTGAATTTGAATAGGACTAGCCCCGAAGCATTGTTAGAACCCTTTCATAAGATTTATTTCTATGAATGTCCACTTGTAAAATAAATTTCAGATTCTTAAATTTTCACAAAAAATGATCTTGTAAGAAAGTTTGGTTAATCTATTTCGGACATTAAAAGGCGGCCACTTTACTTTAAATTTTTGCCAAAATCAGTGTTGTTTAGCCTTTGAGGTCGAAAAGAAAGGCTATTGATCTTCTTAAGAAGGAAAGGTTAAATGTGTCTTTTCAGTTCGTATGATCTGAGTTCATGTTTGAATATCATTTTAGCACTCAATATCGTGTTTACATATGAATTTGCTTGGGCTGAAATTTGATGTCTTTGGCTACTATAATTGATCATAAAATAATGCATATATTGTTTGATCCATAAGAATATTTGGGCTATCTTTGTTCCCTTTGTATCTGTGGCTTTCCTTTATTTTGATCCTCCAGCATGAAATATTATCCTTGTTTCGGAGCATCATGTAACTGATGTTAGTTCCCTTGCTATTCATATTCTAGAGAAACATTGACTTCTTCACCAGAATACATGTATGTACGTGACAAAAAAGTTTGAAATCTTACACCCATTCTTTTAAAAGTCATGATAAAATATTTTTCTAAATGTGTGTTATATGTGAAAACTCATGTTATAGTAGGGATTCTTCTTCTTTCTTTTTTTTTCCTCCAAAATTTAAGTATAAAACTCTCTAGCTTTTTGGGACATTTCATGCATAGAGAGACCTTGTTGTAGCTTTAACCCTACTTATACCGAAATTCGTCATTGAATGTTCAAGTGATAAACAAAAATTCTTAGTTCAAATTATAGTCTCGACGTTTCTAACAACGTGTATTGTCATGCGATTCAAGTTTTTGCCCCCATCTATACTTTTCTACTATTAGTATATGTTGTAGAATGGTATAATTCTAGACACATTATCCTTCCATTTTGCTCACCTTATCTTAAAGTATAGTCCTTTGGCATGATTTTTCCATTCATATTACTAATCCTTCTTTCTTTTATTTTTCTTTTCTTTTTCATGGCATCAACTGGACGTGAAATTCTCTTTTTTAAAACTCGATTTTGGCCCATTGGCCAACAATTATTAGGATTTTCGCAAAGTTTGGAGTCAATTATTAGGAATCAGGTTCTTTCAGGAACCCAACATTTTCTTAATTACTGTCTTTCATAACTTTTTCTTTCCATGTGATTTTTACTTGCTAGTTTTTATGTGTTGTGTGAATATATACAAATCTATAGCCTTGTAGTAAATATTCTCCATCCTCATTTAAAATGTTAAAATTTTATTTATATGACTTTCTTTAGGTATGCTTAATTTTTTAAAAGAATGGATGAACTCCTTTTTTTCAAATCTAAAAAAAGGGGCTAATAATGTTATTTTTTTCTTTAATATTAATCACTGCTTCTTTTTATAGGCAAACCACTAAACTAAAAATTATTTGAAGTCTAATAAGCTAATTCAAATGCTAGGCTCAAATAAATAAATAAATAAAGGGGAAGTTACATAAATACAATTTTTTAAAATTATAATTACAAAAGTTACAACTACTTTCTTAATTATATAATATACAATACATATTATACATAATTAAATGGATAAAAATTATAAATATGGTAATATTTTATAAATGACATAAGTATTAATTTCTTTCATAATTTAAGTAGATTAAATATGATAAAAATTTAATATGTATTATTATATTCAACACCATATATATCCTTAATATACTAAATATGTATTATTATATTTTTTTAAAAATATATTATTAATATTATACTCATATTCATCATCAATAAATTTTTCTTTTCCTTTAGTCTTTCACATATAAAGATTATGAATATAATATATATTATATTATGCATATGTGTATTAATATATTATATTATATAATCGAAGCATGTATGTGCATCTATTTATTATATTATGCATAACTTTTAGACTAAATATTTGACACAATACATATACTAAATATGTACTATTACATTTTTTTAATAAAAAAAATTGTTCATAATATTCTCAAATTGTTAATCCATAAATATTTCTTTTCCTTTAATCTTTCACAGATAAAGATTATGAATATAATATATATTTGACACCATATACTATATATTATATTATGCATATATTATATTATATAATTGAAGCATATATGTGCATCTATTTTTTATATTATGCACAATTTTTACTAATACATAAATACCTTTGATGAACCTTTGGATGAATTAATATTTTATTCAAGTATCTTAAAATATTTCAATGAAATAAAAATAAATTTTTAATAAATCACAACTGATTTATAAAAAAAGGAGAAGAAAGGAATTCTTGAGAAATCAAATAAAAATAGAGAAGAAAGAGAGATTTTTGAATTTTTTGAAAAAAACAAAAATGGAGAAGATAGAGATATTTTTGGGAAACAAAAAATGGAGAAGAGAGAGGGATTATAGAAATTTTAAAAAAAATAAATATGGAGTAGATAGAGAGACTTTTGGAGGATTTTTAAAATTTCTGAAAGAAAAAAGTAAAAGAGAGTATTTTATATTATTTTGTGTATTTAAATTATTATATTAGATATATAATCTTTTTTTATATTTAATCAGAATAAATATTTAAGAAAGTAAAAGTTGTACAAAATATAATTAAAAAGATAAAATTTTAAATATTTTGTATTTATATAATTTTATTAAAGAAGTTGTAACTTTTGTAATTATGATTTTTAAAATTAGTATTTGTGTAAGAAATCCAAAGTTATCTGTTAATTTATGGGTTGTTGATTCAATTTTATTTCAAGATTAATTTGTTCTTGCAGAGAATCAGGCCCAATGACAAATCTACCATTCTTTTATGAAGAAGGTAAATTAGCAAACTTAACTAGCTATTTACAATAATTAGCAAATCTATTTAAAAATTATAAAAAATAGCAAAATAATTACAGAAATAACGAATTACCATTTTTTTAAAACAATTACTATTATATCAAATTTTCTATATTCTCTTTCCAACTAAATAGTTCTCTCTCCAATTTAATCCTTTTATCTCTCATTGTAACTGCCCAAAAAAATTTTCCCAAATACCTGAAAATTTCATCCGATTTCTCTCTCATCAACCCCTTTTTCTCTTTCAAAATTCCCATTATTTCTTCCAATTCCCCCCCCCCCCCCCCTCCCACCCATGTCGCTCTGATGCAGAGAATTAAAGATCTTTAGAGAAAACAAAAAAGGATTCAAAATTTTTGGTGAAGAAGATGTAGAGATTTGTAGTTCCCCATTGGTCTACCGGATCTATTCTCTGATCTATACCAGGTTGCTGGGTGGGTCCTTATTTCTCCGTTAACTACTCCGAAGATACCATTATTGGAGAAATCGAAACTCCAGATTTGATTAGCAATCTTTCTGATGGAGAAGCTTTTGCTTCACCAATGTCGAAGAAATCGAAACAGAAGACTTCATTAGCAATATATTATTGTCGTATTTCTCAAGCTTTTGTCACTGCATATCAATGCGGAATTGATATGTATCAGTATCATATTTCTAATAATTTCATAATTGTTATATATCAATGTATTGCTTTGTGTATATCAATATATTGTACCAATTTGTTATTAATATGTATCCATATTTTCAGTGATACATGAATATAAAATACTCATATTACTTTGTGTATCAATTTAGAAAATTTTTGCCAATTATTTGATTTATTCCCCATGTATGAGTATTATCTTGAATAAATTACAAATTAAAAGTTACTCATTTATGTTCATCAATGTATGACTATTGTATCATTTTTTATAAAACATTTAATATTATAGAATTCTGCAGATTATAGATTCTTTGATTGTGTATCTGTTTTTTTTTTTAAAAAAAAAAATTGACTATTGAAACTGATGATACTGTTTTTGTGTATTATATTTGTATATGTATCAATTTGTTTTATGCTTATTAGTATGTATTAATATTTCTAGTGAAATACATAACTTCCATTTAGGTAGATGAGTTTTTGATATATCTATTAGTATAAATTTGAAATTTTTTTCCAAATCTGCAACTATGATACAGCCAAAGAAAAAGAAAATTTCTCCAAAATCTACTATTTCAGATTTAGAAATTACACGGATGTGAAATTTTGGTTTAAAATTTTAGATATGGAAAAAAAGGCTCAAGATCATAAAAAGAGTTATTTATTCTCATTAATTATGCAACTTCCCTTAAAAAAATAAAAACACCAATTAAGGAGGAATTGAACAAACAACACCAATTAAAGAGGAATTGCAGGATTAAAATAGATACAACCATAATGATTACAGTAAATTGTATCAAAAATAGGAAAACATGCTATTTTTTATAATTTTAATAAATCACGCTATTTTATGTAATTATTTTACTATGTGGTGTTATTTATGAAAATTTCTCTATGAAGAATAAGTTGTTGGTCCAACTTTCCCTTTTTTTTATATATACAAACTTGTTTCCAGATTTTTAGGCCCACTGTTTGGCCCAATTCAGATTTCTTTCCCTCTAAAAATTCAAATATGAAACACACACACACACACATATATATTATTTCATGAATATACTCGGCGTATTATTACATTATAATTTCTTGATATGCTATTATTTATACATGCATATTTATTTTTACATACTATGTATTTACTATTTTATCCCTTCATATATGTAAACTTTTAATTTATCTTCTAATCATGTATTTGTAAATACTCATTTTACATGTCATACATCACATATAATTATTTTATCATCTACATACAATGACTAACTTTCCCCATAGTTTATTCCCCTACACACACACACCCACACACCCACCCACACACACACACACACACACACACATATATATATATATATATATATATATATATATATATATATGTTACATACACATGCATATAAATATTTTATAAATATTTATAACTCACCTACAGTTATACATAGACATTTTACCTCATACACATTATTCTGTATATTTTATATAATTGCATGTACGCTATTTTTTTAATTATTTCACATATTTTTTTACACTACACATATCTCGTATATCATGAGTATATCATATGTACATCATACTATCCACATACCCCATACATCTTTTCACAAAAAATTAGTTGTAAGTTATTTTGTTACATTTCTCTCGATCATTTCAAGTTACTACTTATCTATATATACGACCTGTAATATCATTTTCGTATATCATATGTATATTATATATATATATATTTTATATACCTTATACATTTTTTGCAAATTATTTTTCAAATTATTTCAACCTATTTTTATCACTATTTTAAATATTTTTTTAGCAGGTAATAATGAAATAAATATTTTTCCCCTAGTGTATCTTAAGCTAATTTAAGGACTATCTTCGAATCTGCTTCGAGGGGTGCATAACACCTTTCCCTTAGAGTAAATAAAACTCTTACCTAGATTTTCAATGGTTTTCCGTAGACTGAAATAGAGTTTCACATTTTACAAATGGTTTTTCTAATGTTTTCCTAAAACTTAGGTGGCGACTTTAATCCTTTTTCAAAAATCAGCTAGAAGAATCAAATGTTGCAAACATATTTTGACCAATTCAAAATGCGGGCGCGACAATCCAGATTTCACAAAACCACCATTCTTCTCATCAATATACACAAATAAGGCCAAGAAATCTTATCATATGATTGGCCATGTCCAATTTAAAAACTACATTACCTTTCAAATTGGGTTATTTATGTCTTGGATAATTTCTTGAGTAAGATATATTTTCAGCAATAGATCTACCCTTAATGAAACAACTTTGATTATTACTAATTAGAGAAGACAGGAGTTTGTTTAGCCTAGAGTTGAGAATTTTAGAAAAAATTTTACTAACTACATTACAAAGACTAATGAGTCTCATATAAAAAAACTGTTGAGGGTTATTTACTTTAGGAATCATAGCAATGCAGGTATAAGTTAGCCATTTAGGAAGGCTAGCACCACAAAAAAAGGAATGTAAAGCATTAGTGATATCAAATACAACAATATCCCAACACTTTTGAAAAAGCTTAATGTGTACCCATTAGGCCCAGGGCCACTATCAGGATCCATTGTCATGAGATTGGTTCTGATCTCCTCTTCATTGGGGAGTTCAACTAAGGAGTTGTTGATGTCCTCATAAATTATGTTGTCAATACATTCAAGGTAAGAGAAGTTATTATAATCAAGAACCTAACTGAATACTCCTTTAAAGTATCTCACTCTTGCTCTTTGATGAAGGTCGTATTTATGTATTTATTTGTCATATTTTGCCTATACTTAATTATGTTTTGAGAATGTATTGTGTGTGTTTTCTTTGATTTTTATTTGTAAAAAAGAGAAAAAAACACATGATTAGATGTTTTCAAGTATGAAAGTGACGGATTTGGGATTAATAATGGTTAAAAAGAGCAAGTATTGTGAAACGGGATTGAGGAAACAAGTATAACAGAAGATGACATCACACCGGCATAACAATGCTCTTGCCTGTGCGACACAAAGGCAAGGATGGTGCACCAAGAGGCGCGACGCAGGCATGTTGGCGCCTTGACCTGGACGGCGTGTAGGCAGTGTCTAGGCGACCCATAAATTCAATCCCAATTTAAGTAGTAACAGAAGCTGCAAAATCCAATCCCAATCTAAACAGAAACAATGAAGACTTAATCTATTACTATATATACCCCTTCTTAGGAGGTTTTAGGCGTGTAACATAGTTGACCATTGTGCATAATGTCTCCCAAATTACACCTCTTAATGAGATATAAAGCGGTCGATGTCAAATATAGAACCCAACAAAGATTGAGGTCGATCACACAGGGAATATGGAAAGAACTTGAGTTAATGTGATTAGCTATTACTATCGGCTGACTTATTTCCTAGGGGAGTGGGGGAATAGAAAAACAAAATAATAAACAAGAGTAAAGACTAGTAAATGTTTAAATCAGTTTCGGTTTGTATTCAATCAACAAGTTACTAGGATTGTGTTCCCCATGACTTCATAACATCAAGGCTTTTACACTAGTGTTCTATTTCGGTGTTTAGCATGCAATATTGGTAAGTTAAGTTCACCTAAATGGTTGGTCCCCTATTTAGATGATTATCACCACGCAACTTGGTCCGTATACGGGTGTATGCTTAATTAACCCTTACCCTTAATATCGGATTAGATATTCTCGGACAAGTTCAAGCTATTAGATGAGGGTTGATAGCCTCAAATTTCCGTTGTTAATCCCTTTTCCCATTGACTACCCCCTTGATCTGGTAAGTAAGAATAAGGCGAGTTCCAATGTTTGCAACCGTTAAGAAATAATTAAAATGAAGGGAAATATAATACATGCGTTAAACCCCGTTCAAGAATCACTAAGTGTTTTACCTATGTGTGTTAATTTATCATGGTTCCCACAACCCTAGTTATGGGTTTAGCTACTCATGCTTGAATAATCACAATCACAAAATATAGAATAAATCATAACTGTAACTTACAAAAATTCGTAGAAGAAAATCACGTGAATTGAATAAAACTCCAAAATCGATGAACAAAACTTCAATGTCGTTTGATTTTCAAAATCAAGAACAAATTTACAAACTTTGTTTCTTGAACTAATAAAGATCATTAACAACACTAAAATTTGCGTGTAAGTTGGTAAAAATAAACTGTACTCAAAAAATAAATATAAAAATTATATTTATAGTTCCAAACAAATCTTATCCTAACTAAACTTGGATTCCAGGTCGGCAGGGGTAACGGGCCAAGTAACAACTCTTGGGTCTCCCCAGCGAGTCGTGGCCAGTGATCTTGAGTCATCCTCAGCAATTTGAGCTCTTAGGTCTTTTGTGGCCCTAGCTCACCAAATCTTCTAGTGCACTCGACGGATGCCCACAGTGTCTGATGAAGAGTCGTCATTTCACCCGACAACTCATTATGTCACTCATTGCCTTCACTGGACATTCTTCCAAAACTTTTCTCCGAGTCTCCACGACTGCCATAATGACTCATTACCAGATGTAACAAGTCATGCCTTCAACTCGTTAGGTACACTGGATCTTCTTTATCAAGCTCAATTTATTCCCATTACTCCAGGCACGAGTCGTTAATTAGGACGATGACTCGTGGCCTGGGTATCAGCTTACAAATTTATCCATTTTTTCCTTTGCCTATTTTTCATTCCGGACCTGTTTTCCTGTAACATTTAAGACAAACACATCATATCTACATAAACATACCCAAAATGTGCATAGTTTCTTAGTTTTAAGCGTTGAAAGTTCCATAAAAATAATGGCACATCAACACCCTCAACTTAGAACTTTTGCATGTCCTCAGGCAAAACAAAATAAAATAAAATAAACTACTTTGACGCTTCAATCAAAAGAACTTTAGAAAACTTACGGCAGTCACGACTATTCATCGAGTCAAATTTTCTAACCCCTCCATTATGATACAAACTCAAATCATAATGCACATGTAAAATTTTCAACCATGACACAAAGGAATCGAAACATGGCAAAATACTGTCACTTGCAACTATGCACATAAATCTCTAACACTGACCCAGACAGTTTGCAGACGATTTTGCTGACCAAATTCTCTCACCTCAAAGAAGTTCCAAACTCACTCATGTGTATATGATCATATCAATGTATTTCTCTTGGGACTAGGTAAGATCACACTCGCTCTCACAAAAAATTTCTAATTGTGTGCATGCAATACCATAAGCTTGCCTTTACTTTCAATACCTCGAATTTTAGATGGGTAACCAGGATCACTATAGGACTTTTTAAGCTTGTAATGTAGGCTAGGTTCGGGTATGGTACATATGGGACTAGTAGCTTAACCCTCCTTGGCACTACACACACCTTGACTCCACTTTTAACCTTCCTTTCATATTTTCTCTCTTTTTCCTTTACTTGCTTCTTCTTTTATTTTCATTTGTAACTAAGAGTGCGGTGTTTCTTCTTTCCAGTATTCGTTACTTTGACTTTTTTTCTTTTTTTATTCTTTACTTGCTTTTTTCTCTTTAACAACATTTTTTCTTTCTTTTTTTTCTTTTCTTTCATTACGCACACCGCACCTGCTCTTTCATGTTCGTTACTTAATTTCACTCCACCCTACTCTTCTTAATCACCCCTATTATAACCACCCTCAACTTAGGAGATTTGCCTGAGTTGAGGTTCACAGTGTCCAAGGAGGGACCAGGGCTAAAACATGTTTATTTTAATCAAAGCAGGAAGGTGAATTGATGTAAACAAAAAGAAAGGTCAATTTAAGCTAAAAAAATTTGGATATAGGGATATTTATTTTCTTTTGGTAGGTCTTTTAAGGCTAAAGTGTAATACCCCGGGAAGGGCTAAGAATAGAACCGGGAGTTAAATTTGAAAAGTGCAGAAGAACTGACAAAACATCACAGAACAGACCACAAAACAACTCGTGGTATCAAACCACGAGTCGTTGTATGCTGTCGTTGGGTGGGGAAAGGATGGTGCCAGTGGAGACCACAACAGATGTGAAGACTCATTGTGGAAAATAGCTAGTCATCGTTAGTAGTCGTAGGAAGGAGATAGGCTGTTCAGGTGACTTTCAACGGGCGTCCTAATGACTCATTAGAATAGACCACGAGTTGTTGGTTGTGGTCATTGTTTGAGTTTTAGTTTTTCCAGTGGACTCTACAAGAGATAACAATGGTCCATTGTTTCTTGTGACGGGTCGTGGTGTGACTCATTAGGAGAAGAGATGCCAAGGTTCAGGGGGTTAACCACGGGCGATGTGACGAGTCATTGGTTGAAGGTACGGGTCGTCCTAACGATCCATTGTTTGGCTTCTGAGAATGGGCTACCAGCAGTGGCTTCAATGAGGGATGTGACAGGTTGTCGTTGGTTCCAATGACCCGTTAGTTCCACCCGTGGGATCGATCTGGACAGTTTTCAGGGCGGGTTCATTAAGGGTATTTTTGACTTTTTCACAATATAAGGCCCTAAACTACGTCGATTTGTCTTGGGAAAAGCTGGGTTTTAAGGGGATGACCTATTCTAAACTCCCATTCACGCATGCAAGAGTTTGACAGGGGATTCAAGGGGAGATTTCAAGTTTCTCACCTCAATTCCTTCAATTTCATTCTTGGTTTTTTAAGGAGGGTTAGGAATTGATAATTCCAGGTATGTAAGGTCTTCAATGGGTGGGTTCTTCTACACCCATGCTCCTTCTATATTAATTATCCATAATTTATTTGAAAACTTATGGGGTTTTGTATTTGATTTGTATAAAATTAAATGATTTAATTATGGGTCTTGTGATTTTGAAATCTTGTCATAATCTGCTGATTTTGATCATCTTTTGGGATTTAAATTGATTATAATATTATTGATTTTAAACTTCTAAACAATTAAGCCTGATTATGCATGCTCCATGATGAATCGATTTATGATCCATTGATCCATTGATGCTTTTGATAAGCCCAATATGAATTATGAATTTACTTATGAATTTATTTTTTATCTATTATGAACTTATGAATTTCAAGCTATATGCATGATCTACAAGTATGTATGAATTTTATCAATCATGAATTATGTTTTTGGTCGACCCACAGGCCTCAAGTCATGGCTATCTCTTATAGGTTCAAGCATGTTTGTGATTATCATGATTTAACTAGCCCATGAACTCATTTATATATTATTATGAGCACTATATACGTTTTGGGAGTAGTATCAAACACCGAGTAGGTTCGGGGCCCATGTTAAGCCCTGGATCTCATGAACTACGTGCCACCGTAGGTATGTTGGGATTCTTTCATGTTTGTCCTAAGCCCAAGTGGACCTTTTCATGTGTGATCACGCCCTTCATGGTTCCTACCCTTGGCAAGGTACGAACACCCCCCCCCTCCCCGACTAGGGTTACAAGTCGAGCTTCATGTATGCTTCTATAGAGTATGTAGGTTAAGAGAATCTCCCACTGTTCCTCATGATTTATGCATGTTTATGATTATGAATGTTGGCTCAAGTTATGTTAAGTAATGCTCTCTTATTATGATTATGATTATGTTTACGTTGCGAATATTTCGAAAACCTTGAGCCTTATGTCATATTATGATAATTATGTTGTGAGCATGTTGTCCTATTCTTATGATCATTTATGAGTTTTATACTTGTTTTAAATTTTTGTTTTACTTACCTTGCATACTCAATGCATTCCACGTACTGACCGCATACTTTCTATGTTGTATCATTTCATGATACAGGTCCCAGTTCTCAGGCTCATCATCACCCGTAGATAGATCAGCCTTGTTCTCTGTGTACTTGGTGAGTCCTCATGTTTCGAGGGCTACATGTGCACACTCTATGTTTTTATTTCAGTTTTTGGATAATGGATTAGTTGGGGAGTTGTCCCATCAATCCGTCTTTCATGTTTAGAGGCTTATCAGACTAAAGTTGTATTCCGCCGTATTGTATACGTATTGTACTATTTTTCCGTCATGTTATGTTATGATTATGTTCTCTATGCTAGGTTTTCCGCTCATGTGATTGAATTAGATGTATGCTCATGCCATGGGTCGACATGGGGTCTCTCGGGGCTCCTTGTCCCGTGTCTATGACCCGGGTGTATGTGCGGGTTGTGACAAACTTGGTATCAGAACCATAGGTTATGTGTCCTAGGGAGTCTGAAAGTCGCATTAAGTAGAGTCTTTTTCATGGGTGTGAAACACGCCTCACTTATGACGAAGAGGCTACTAGAAGTTTAGGAAATGTTCTCTTCTTTTATAATCTATGTCGTGCGATGAACATCCTTTACTCCTCTAATTCGTGCTATTCGCATTTACAAAATCATGCCTCCACGCCGAGTAAATGCCAGGAGGAACAGTAATGGTGATGATCATGAGGGTGCCCATGATGGAGAGCATCAACCAGCTCCACTCGTTCATGAGGAGCGCGTACCAGAGCCAGCCGCCCACACTGAGTTTAGGGCAGCGATTTTAGATATTGGCACAGGCCATGACAACTCAGGTCTAGAATCAGACTGTGGCACATTATTAGCAAAATGGGAATGCGGCAGTTGCTAGGGTGAGGGACTTTTTGAGGATGAGCCCTCTAGAGTTCACAGAGTTGAAGGTAGACGAGGAACCACATGAATTTATTGAGGAAATTCTGAAGATCGCCCGGGTTATGGGGGTGAATAATGGGGAATGTGTTGATTTGACATCCTATCAGCTCAAAGGGGTAGCACATATATGGTTCAAGCAATGGAAAGGTTCTAGGACAACGGGTGCAGGCCCGATAGGTTGGGATGAGTTTCACACCGCGTTCATGGATCGGTTCTTCCCTCGGGAGATGAGGGAGCTCAAGACGGTTGAGTTTGTGAATTTGAAGCAGGGCAACATGTCAGTCCAGGAGTATGCCTTGGAGTTTACTCATCTATCTAAATATGCTTCGGAGTTGGTGGCGGATTAGCAGGCTCGGGTGAGCCGCTTTGTGCATGGAGTAGCAGATTACTTGGATAAGGATTGCCGGATTGCCATGCTACACCAGGACATTGACTTTTCCCATATTGTATTGCATGCCCAACAGATGGAGTCGGTCTATAGGAGGCATAGAGAGGCCAAGAGGGCCAGGACCGATAGCTATGGGGTTTCTCAGACTAGGTCAGGAGGTGGATCACGACAGTAGTCTCAGCACAAGATCACTGCTCCAGCTCTATCATTGGCTAGCACGCCGTCCAAGTTTAAGGGAGACTAGAGGAGCAGGGCACCAGGCTCGAAGGATCATGGTAGCATGTAGGTGGAGCGCACTTTCTCAGCATGTGCGAATGTGGCAAAAATCATCCCGAGAGGTGCCTGGTCGGTGCGGATGATTGTTTCGAGTGTAGAAAACTCGGGCATAGGATCAGAGATTGTCCTGCAGCCAGTTCTACCACCAGCAGCATAACCCCCTCAGCAGGGATCCTCCACTAGTTCGGCAGGTGGTGCGCTGGAACAGGTTTTATGCTCTAGTTCCTGGCCAGGAGTAGGAGGCTTCGCCAGATGTGGTCACAGGTGTTGACACCCAATTTTGACCTCCCTATGCCCGTCATACGCTGCTTATATATATATATATATATATATATATATATATATATATATATATATATATATATATATATATATCCTATTTACCCTTTTACGCAATTGTTCGGTTCATATTCATATTTTTTAAATAATTAATTATCATAATTCTCGCAAAATTCTTTTAAGTTACATATATTTGTGTGCGTGTGTGTGTGTGTATAATATTCACATATATGTATATATGTATGTATAATTTGCATTAATTTTAATAATTGTGTTATATATAGTATATTTCTTGTCAATGTACGCACCTTTACTAAAACAAGCTTTTATTTTAAAATATATGCTTTTACTTAATTTTTATAAACTATTTACTACATAATTTTACTAAGTTTTATAAGTTATTTGCGTGATAATTGAATTTATAAATTGTTATGTTTATATGATTTTTGATAAATTAAATATGTTTCCTAGGCATTAAATTATTTATAAAATATAATATTTTATTAATTATATAATATTTACATGAGTCTACTCAATTTTATAATTTATTTATATCGATAATATTGTTTGTATAATTTTTCTTTAATTTAAACTATTATGTTACCTATTTACTAAATCATTTACAAGAATAATATTTTATTAATTTAATAGCAGCTAGATTTCAATTTCAACTAATTTATTTAAAATCTAGCCACTTTCTGCTTAAATTCATGCCAATTTTAGTCTAATTTTATCAAATCTGGCCACATTTAAACCCAATTAAATCCCAACCCAATAACCCAATCCGGTCAACCCATTAATTACTCAACAACCCAACCTAATTTCAATTTTTAATCCTATCCGCCCATCTCACTTAATCTAACGGACAAAATTAAGTCTAACTTTTTTCCTTAAATAATCTTCTACACCCTAAACCCTAGGACATTCATTTATTTTCTCACTTCCCAACCCCACAGCCGCCTCCCTCTCTTTTTCTCCTCTCTCCAACCACCAGAAAAAACCTGAACCCCGACCACCGACGAAACCGTACCGCCGTCACACTCTGCTCTCCCTACCAGGCATAAATTCCGCCGCCTCACCACCATTCTCCCTCATTAACCTCAGTCGCCCCCCTCCTCCCTCACCTCTCTTCCTCTACCTCCTCTTCTCCTTTCCCTCCATTTATTCTGGTAAACAGCAGTGCTAACCGGATCTCGCTCCTCTCTCCACTGAAACTAGTCACCCTCACCCATTTCTCTCCCTCTTCTCTCTTCCACTCTCTCCGAAAACACCCAGCACCACCAAAAGCCGGCCACCACCCGAAACCATCCAAATATGCCTCTCATTTCATTTTCTTCTCCGGTAAACATTAAATATCTCCGGTGAAACAAAGCAACAGTAATATTAACAAGTTTGGCGACAGATCCTCATAGATCTGCTAGTGAAATTACTATTTCAACGTTTTATCCCTTTTCTGTTATTTTTCCAAACTATGCCAAGCTAGATCAAAAATTTAATTAAGTTTTTATGCTTGTTTGAAATGTTTTGATTATTATTCGTGTTTATCTGTAGAATCTTACACATAAAAGCCCTTAACTGTTATGTACTCTTTGTTTATGTCACTCTCTGATCTGACCAAATATTCAGGTAAAATATATATATATATATATATATATATATATATATATATATATATATATATATATATATACACACACAAATATATATAAATAAATAATAAAATAAAGAAAAATAAGAAATAAAGATCAATGTTTTGGAATGTTTGTGTCACTGCTCTTGTTGAAACTTTGGTGGAAGTCGTTTGACCTTTGGTCTCTGTATTTTTCAGTGGGCATGTGTGCGCATATATATATCTACGTGAAATCACTGTTCTTCTATTCTCTTTTCAATCCATGTAGGGTTCTTGATATATTACTACATTGATTTCTCTTGCCTCCTGTTAAATATAATGTCTTATATATTCATGTATTACAATATGAAAATCTTTGCTCCTTAATTTTGAAATATCGTGACAGATTTTGATTTAAATAATAATTAATGGGTTTTCTTCCCGTGTCAAATCTAACTCATAGGTAAATATATTAAATATGTTAGTCTGAAAATATTTGTAGACTAGAAAGTAGCGACTCAATAATTTACGGTAAGTTCCTCTTGATTTGATTTATTTTCCTTCTCTGATCAGTCGGTATGTGACAGTGAGACTATTATTTTGGAAGGGTTTATATAATTAATTGAAAGATTTCATGTATGATTTTATTTTACAACTGTGGAATGTGCATCTGTTAGGGTAATCATTAATGACAACTCGTTTGAATAATTTTTCGATAAAATTCCCATTTCATACGGTCTTGTTTAATGTAAGAAAATTCATATCACTGATTATTTTTTTTTATTATTAATTTAGTCAATGTAATATTTGTTTAAATATGGTGAAATTGGGTTAGTTTTTATATATTTTTATTTGATTTTACTAATTAAGGAGAATATTTTCTTTAATTTGGTGGACAATTTTGATGAATCTCTATTTATGAAAAATTTTGGTATTTTAGATCTAATTGATTCACTTAGGAGTAATTAAGGAAAATATGGTACGATTGATTATTTCTTTCCTTCACTAATTCAGTACTTTTTTTCTTTTTCTTTTTGTTTAGTCTGATGATTAGGATCTCGTCTATTTATTTTATGCAAAATCTTTTCATTAAGCACCGAATATCTTAATTCCTTCTTTTTCAACTATAAAAGCACCCCTTGGTCCCCTTTGATATTCATTTGGTCATTGTAAAGAAAAAATACTTTTTCATTACTGCTCTTCTTTCCGCTCTATTTCTATAATTCCTTTAACCCGTCTCAACACAAGCACTGCTCGAAATCCTTGAGATTCCTATGATCTTGATGTGTTGAATTTGGGAAATAAATCAAGGTTTTTGAAGTATTCATCGTCTCTAATTTGGTCATCCAACTGGTTAGTATATCTACTTTAACAAGTCATTATATGGTAAATCTCTCTATTGAATCTTCCTAATTGCTCTCTTTTCGTGATTATGTGATAACTTGATCTTTAACATGAATTACAAAGTTTGAATTTTTGGTTGCATCTACTGCTGTATTTTAATCTTTAAAATAGGTATCCTTAATATGTTTCGGACCTGTCGGAGAGTCGTGGGGCAAGAATTTTGGCTTGGGAGTTTTATTATTAAATTCATTTTACTTTAATATAATTTTTAATTTATTTTGTTCGCTAATTTGTTATATTATAAATAAATGCTAATGATAGTGGAAGGGGTTTTATGGGGGCGGGGATTATATTTCTTTACTGCTCTCTTAACTGTTAAGCTCATAGTAGAAATCATGCCAATAGAATTTTATAAAGTACGCAGTGCTAGAAATCATGCCCATAGGATTTCAATAGTAACCCATTAGATATCATGTCCGTACGATTTCAATAATACATAATGATTGAACTATGTCTATAGGAATAACATTAATATGATTTTCTGCTAGTATTCATGAACTATAGGATCGTTCAAATCCAGAGTTAGGATTCGTTCATTTATTATTCGGTTATCCTATAAAATGTTAAGTTATAATCTGTTTCATGTCTATAAGGATGACCTGAGATATATGTTGTTTTCCCCGATTAGATAATATAGCTAACTGAATAGCTGTAACATTTCACGTTTATTAGAGAATTTACTTGTATGTTCATGATACACCAATTGATATCTTTTTTTGAGTAAAAATCATGCCAGTAGGTTGCTCGTATTGGTATGTTTAATTATATGCCACTATAGAATTTACCTATAGGATCATTTCATATGCCATAATATTGTTGAAATCATGTTAATAGTATCTGTTTACATGTATTAGATATCATGCCATAGGATTAATATGAAATTAATTATTGCTACCAGAAATCATATTTCTAGGAACTAAAGCAATCTTATTTGAATTTTTAGATGATATGACGCATTTAATTCGCAATGCAGATTTCATGCATAGAGAATTGCATATTGACTTGCTTAAATTATACAATGAAGTTAATTATGTGTTGCACACTTAAATCTGATCCTTTTCGCATTAGAAATCATGTTCATATGATCTGTTTAGATACGCTAGGAAACATATTCACAGTATTTGTTTACATATGTTTAGGAAACATGCTCATAGGATCGGAGGCTATGTTGAAAACTTTGTATGTATGCTGTTTTATACTTATTTTATTTGATGTCTAATCACTTTTAAAAACCCTAAGATTTCTAGACTCATCAATCCAAATTAGTTGTCCAATGTCTCTTGGACATTAGGCTCGGGACGGGTAGGCAAATTTTAAGGCGTTATTTTATTCACATAGAAATGCCTTACGGTAATAATCAATTAATTAGGCGGGTAGCGGGATATGATAGTTCGTGCTCGCTGAATAATACAAACAATCTAAATGGTTGCGAAGTATTATTTAAGTTGCACGACACCATCCCTTTAGGTCAAAATAACCCCTCCTCTAACTGTAGAACTACGTTTGGCCCGATTTCCTTTAGGGATACATAGTCGCCTCTTCGAGGTTCGGCCCCATATTTAAAAAATTTATTTATTTGTTCGTCTTTTGTATGTGTTTTTATATGATTTTGTTATGTTTTTGAATGGATTAAGTTATTTTTTATTGACTGTATTTATAGTATTGGATTGTATCTTTGTAGTAATAATAATAATAATAATCATCTTTAAATGCATTCTGTCCAAATTTCTTTCTTCTCGCTTGTTTGTTGATTCTATATTTCATCTTTCCTTTTCAACCTAGTTTAAATTTAAATAACATAGTTAAAATCAATTCTTATTTGATCACTAGTTAACTTCCCCACATATTAATGGATCTGGCCGGGAACCACATTTGTGGACCTCAAATGGTGCCTAACACCTTCCTTTCGAGGTAATTTAAGTCTTTACCCGACACTGGTAACCTAGGTAGCTAAATAGACTTTTAGCATAGAACGGTGTCCTAACGCACCTCAAATCGTTAGGTGGCGACTCTTCTTTCATAATAAACCCTTAAGAATTGTCACATGTTGTATCCCGCTTTTCGCGAGAAAAATGGGTTGCAACAGAATGGTGACTCTGCTGGAGATTTTAGGCTTTAACCACAACGTGTTCGTTTTTTATGAGGCTTTATTTTGAGTTTTGTTTTAACAAAAAATTCTTTTTCTTAATTTGCTAACTGTCAGGTTTAAATCCTTTCCCTTTATTTGTTTCTATAAATATTTAGTCACTTCTTTATATGATCTTACCATGAAGTTACTAATATTTTTTCTTTTGTTTTTCATTTCATTATTTATTATTTCCTTTATGACTTGTAATATGCAATAATTATTCATAAATTGTTGTATTTTATATAAACTATCATACCGCTCATACTTTCCCCTACTTGGGAACCTCTCACTATCACACACAACAACGGTTCCGTGGTTTTACTGCCGTTCAATATTAAAACACCACCGAGGAATGCCTTATGATTAGGTCGATCAACGATGCGTCGACGGTCATAAGCTTCCTCACTCTCGAGTTGTTCTCTTGAGGGAACCGTGTCATACCCACTCTTATTCCTATATCTTGATCGTGTATGCCTTTAGTAAGGTATGCATATCATCTTAAACTTAGAAAAATCGCGACGACCATGGCACGTAAAGATTAATAGGGAAACCTTTCCCTGAGTCTTAAGGGATTTTAAAATCCCGAGAAAGACGATCCATAAAATTATGTGCATTTTAAGAGAGATTAATGTTAAGTGATGTCATTTTGCTCCTAGGTGGGTAGGATAGTTTAACCTTTTTTTTGTTGCAGATACAATGAGCCTCCCTACCTCCTACCCAAGATTTGACATGGTTTGGTGCATGCCCGTGGGATTGAAATCATGCTGGGTCGATTTAGGAGAATACGGCCAAAACAAGGTAAGGAAAGTATTGGGGAATTTATCTTCTCTTATGCAAATTGCTCCGTGCCGAGAACTTATTGAAGCAGCCACTGCATTTTGGGATGAGAAAAGGGTTGTCTTCAGATTTGGTGAAATTGAAATGACTCTGTTATTGGAAGAAATTAGAGGGTATGTATAAAAAGTGAGCCTGTTATGGAGAAACAGGAAATAGGAAAAGGCTGAAATGGTTATACCGAAATGTGTTACCTTAAAAGATGTGCGTGACAAGTTGGGGTTACAAGGTAGCAACATGGTATCCTATGTAATGAAGGGAAGGATGCCGGGAACTTATTTGCTCAACCGATTTGGTCATAATTCGTCTCGCGAGATCTACAAAATAGAGAGTCCCGATCCGAACTCGTGGATGAGCAAAAGAATATTTGCATTCATGGTTTATTTTCTAGGGATGGTGGTCTTCCCACGAGGAGCTGAGGAAGATATTGATATCCACCTTATTTTAGTCGTTCATGCCTTGTGCAAAGGTGTTGACAAAGGACCTTGCACAATTGTCCCAATGATTGTGGCTAACATCTATCGATCTTTGGGAAAATGCAAAAATGGGTTCAAGCATTTTGAAGGATGTAATTTGTTGCTTCAACTCTGGCTTATTGAACATCTCCAAAAAGTACATAGCAATCCAACCATGCCTCGACCTACAGAAAGCGATCACATTGCCACTCATCATTACAGGATCACTATGGGTGTTAAATTGATAAAAAGGCTCGAGAATGTAGAAAAATGGGGTCAAATGTTGAATAATCTGACGGAAGACTCTGTGCAATGGATGTTCGATTAGTTTTCGAGATCTAACTTTGTGGTATATACCAAGTATCGGTACTATTTGGTTTTGATAGGACTCTGAGGACTTCAATTGTACTCCCCGATGCAGACAATGCGTCAGGCTGGAAGAATTCAAATAATACCCAGAGTTGCCGACATGGAGGCATACCAAGTGGATTACAAGGACAATTCTGTTCAGCATGTTCTGGACATTGCAAAAGCATGGAACAAAAAGATCTACCTCGATAAGAAGAGCATAGAGGCAGACCGATATCAGGCAGGTTAGGTGACCGGATATATCAAGTGGCTACATGACGACTGGGCTGGTACTGCAAGCATGTGGAGGATAAGGAAGCCCAAGAACAAACCCTATATCGCTGCCTAAAGAGGAAGGTCCAAGATTCTGAGGCTTGTCACTAACAATTACACGACTACAATGCCAAAGAAATTGCTGAGATGGGCAAAGAGTTGGAGTACTGGAAAGATCGTGCCTTAGGTTTGGATTTAAGGATAAAAGATTTGCATGACGAATTCAGAAAACATGGGGAGGAACTCCTGAATGGGGGAGTTATGGGGAAGGATCGAGCATTGACCTATCTCTTGTCTAGTCGTCACCGTTTTGACAAAGTGCTAGAAGATTCAAAGAAAGTAGACGCCGATGAAGAAGTTTTTCAGATTTAGTTGAATGTTATTTTTCTTGTTTTTGCAATATCTTATCTTAATAAAGTTATCATTTTGGGGTTTATTTTTGGGAGCAAAATGACAATACTTAACAACATGTTTTCTCTCAAACTCGTTAGGCCTACCTCTGGCATAAAAGAGGCTCCAAAATTAGGAAATGCATCAATATTTTTTTTGGTCTTTACTTTAATCAGCATGATTTCTGACCTCTCTTACTAACTGTTGATTTGTTTGCTGTTTGTCTTATTTTCCCCCTTCCCAAAGGTTGATCTATGCAAACCTGGCCTACTATACAAGGTCCAAAGGGGCTCCTCCTTCTACTCCTCCCGTTCCTAGACGCAGTAATAAAGGGAAGAACAAGATGGACGAGCACAAAAGCGTCTCAAATAAGAGTGGTAACAGTACTTCTAGGGATGAACGAGATAATTCCGAAGGGCTCTACCCTCCAGGTTATAACGAGGTGATTATAAGGCTCGAGCAGAAAATCTTTGAGCTTCAATAAGAGTTAGCACAAGTTCACAGTTTAAATAACCAGGCTACATCATTTGGGGTTCAAGCTGACGCCTCAACTTCAAAAGCACCAGCCAGCCTCCCCCTGTCTTCACAACCCGCAGCTCCACCACAAGACACCCCACCCCAATATTACCAATACCCTTCATATACATATCCAAATCCACCGGCTCTCGTTACCTCCCATTACCCATCACTAGCCTAAGAAATACCTTCTCCAGCCAAGACAAACGCAACATATGCCCACACCCATACCAACCCAATCTATATGGAGACGGCACCGATGACATACCACTTAGAGGAATCTGAGCCTTCCGAGAAAGATAGACTGATTCAGGCTCTAGGAAAGGAGTTGAAAAAGATAAACAGCAGATTGCAAAGTGTTGAAGGCTCCAAAGGAATAACCGGTCTAGACTATGAATACCTGTGCATACATTCGGATGTCAAACTACCGAAGGGTTACAAACCTCCCAAGTTTGAATTGTTTACTGGGACCGGTGATCCAAGGGCCCACCTAAGATTGTATTGCGACAAGCTGGTAGGGGTGGGACGAAATGAGAAGATAAGGTTGAAATTATTTATGAGAAGTTTGACCGGTGATGCTCTTAGCTGGTACGTGAAGCAAAATCTGAAGAAATGGTTTACCTGGGCAAAGATGGAAGCAGCCTTTGTGGAGCGTTTTGGGTTGAATACTGAAAATGCACCTAATTTGCATTATATCCAAAACCTCAAGAGGAAGCCCACTGAGACTTTTTGGGAATTTTTCACTCGTTGGAGAATCGAGGCCGCCAGAGTGCGACCCCCCATGGAGGAGGCAAGAATGAAGGACATTTTCATGAGGACTCTAGACCCGCAAGTTTATGATAGATTGATGTTAGTTAGTGAGAAAAGTTTTGCAAAGATCATCAAGATAGGAGAGGAGATTGAAGACGGTATCAAGGATGGTACCATTATCAATTTGAATGCATTTCAAGCGGCTAACAAACCCTTGCAGTCTGGAGCTACTTCAGAAAGCCGCGAGAAGAAAGAAGTTGGCACTGTTATGATGGCCTAAGGGCCGAAGAATTATGTTTACAGACCTCAAACTCCCCCCCTCCCCCCGCACTACCAAATTCCAACCCCGCATTACCAGACTCCACCCTACCAAACTCCTCCACCATCATATCAAGCTCTATCATCACCATATCAAGCTCCATCATCATACCAAGCTCCCCATTCTTACCAAGCACCATATCAAACTCCCCCTCCGACCCATTTCCAAACACCTCCTTCACATTACCAAGCTCCCACTTATCCCATTTATAGCATACAACCTTCTTATCCAAAACCTTCTCACCCACGACCTTCTTCCTCATCAAACCAAAGGCCTAGGGCCCAATTTGAAAGGAGGCCAACAAAAACTTATACCACATTGGTAAAACCGATTGATCAACTATATGTAAGGCTGAAAGAAGCAGGTTACATCGAGCCTATTCCTGCCCTCCCGATCGATACCCAAACTAAGTGGTATGACCATAATAAAGTATGCATGTATTACTTGGGCATGAGAGGGAATACTACAGAGTCCTACATATCATTGAAGGACAAAATACAAAAGCTGATTGATACAAAGGTTATTCACCTCAAAGATCCGGCACCGAACGCAACAAGTAATCCTCTGCCAAGCCACCAAGTGAATATGATTTATTGTGATGAGGTTGAAGACTTGTCGAATACTATTGGGGTGATCAAACACAAAGAAGGTTCTTCTTCAGACCCGTCCATGACAGTGTAGAGACGTCCTCCGTTCGAGGTTGAGGTAGCTACGCCAAGACCTCCATTTACAATGGTAAGAGATGCTCCAACTTCATACAAAATGGTACATTGGAGCTACGAGGAAAATGCCCCATGAGGAGCAAAAGTGCTAGAGGAGGATGCGGCACAAAGGGTAACTTGGTTTGGATGGGTATACACTCCCAACACTCTAGCTCAAGGGGCCAACAAAGGAAAACAACCGGCAGCGGAGATTGAAAATAATGGTATTTGGAAGAAGGTGCCAGCAAAGGAATACTTTGTGGTGGAACAGTTGAGAAAGACCCCAGCTCAAATTTCTATTTTGTCCCTTCTACAAAGCTCTGATCAACACCAAAAAGCTCTAATGAAGGTGTTAGGAGAAGCATATGTTCCTGCAAGCATATCTAGTAGTGAAGTGTCCCATATGGTGGTTCAAGTATTTGAAGCTCAGAAAATCTCATTCCATGAAGATGAATTGCCTGTGGAAGGCGTGACTCATAACAAATCGCTGCATATCACAGTGCACCAGTCAGACAAGTTCATCACCAAGGTATTGATTGACCCGAGTTCCGGTTTAAATATTTTCTCATTGAACATTTTGACCGGTCTGGAAGTTAACCTCGCCCGAATCAAGTTATGGAAGATGAATGTCAAAGCTTTTGATGGTTCGCAAAGGGATACCGTGGGAGAAATCAATCTGGATATGCTGGTTGGCCCTGCCACATTCACTATAACATTCCAAGTAATGGACATCCTAGCCTCCTACAATCTGCTATTAGGACACCCATGGATTCATGCCGTGGGGGCTGTTCCTTCAACTCTGCACCAATGCTTGAAGTTCGAGTGGGATCACCAAGAGGTCGTGGTCCACGGGGATGAAAGCCGTCCAATCTATGCTGCTCCCATTATTCCCGTCATTGAAGGAAAAGGAGGTTTGGATGAAGAGAGTTTCCATACCTTAGAACTTGTCGATGTCGTTGAGGAAGGAAGATGGTGGAGCGACAAAGTTCTAAGTATGCTGCTATGGTTAGGATTTGAGCCAAGCAAGGGCCTTAGGGTCAAATTACTAGGGATAGCAGAGCCTCTGCATATAGCAACACAAAAAACCACTTTTTGATTGGGGTACCAACCCACTACCGAGGAGCTGGACAATTGAAAATATCATTTGGGAAAGGAAAGTTTCTTGTTGCCAAATCCACTGCCTTCGCTTCAGCAAACTTTCGTGTCTGATGGTTTTCTTGATATCAAGCGGGCCGAGGAAGACGCTATGCTGCTCAGTTTAAGGAATCTATTTTTGGAGGATCCAAGTGATACTAGTTTCCATGCCATTATTAACGAGGAGGAAGGAGGGTCCCTACAACAGGAAGCGGGAGCTCAAATAGGAGTCGCCAACTAGACAGCCACTCCATCCAGAGCTCGCCGGGCATTTGGAAAGACCAAGAGGATCAGTTTTTATTGTTTCAAAATAAAATATTTGTTTTCAAAGTGGTTAAATCTTTTAAATATTATGTCAGAATTTTGAGAAAATTTTTCAATTAATAAAATTATTTTCTTTTCATATATTTGATTCAGTTTTATTTATATTTTCAGCATTTCTAGTATCGAACGCGTTGAATCTAAAGCCATGGATTGTAATGAAACTATATGACATAACATAGGCAACTCATTAGAAGCCGAAGAAGATGAGGTATCTGTTGAAATTGTCAGGGAAGTAGAAGAGTTTGAAGACAAGCCCAAAGCAAATCTAGCAGAGACTGATGTGGTAACCCTGGAAGATGCAGAGACGCCTAAAGAGACCCAAGTCAGCACTCATTTTCCAAAAGATGAGGTTGGGGAGTACATAGAGTTTCTAAAAGAATATAAGGATGTCTTCGCCTGGTCCTATGCCGATATGACGGGGCTCAGCCATTCCATAGTAGCGCATAGGTTGCCTACTGATCTAGCATATCCTCCTATCAAACAAAAGCCGAGAAAATATAAACCTCACATGAGTATGAAAATAAAAGAGGAAGTGGCTAAGCAGATCGACGCTAGAATCCTTAAAGTAGTGGAGTATCCCACCCGGTTGGCCAATATCATGCCGGTGCCAAAGGATGGAAAGGTCAGAGTTTGTGTGGATTACAGGGATCTCAACAAGGCCATCCCTAAAGATGATTTTTCACTGCCAAACATCCACATCCTTATTGATAACTATGCTAAGCATGAGACACAGTCGTTCGTGGATTGTTTTGCTGGCTATCATTAGGTCAGAATGCATGATGAGGATGCTGAGAAAACTACCTTCTTTTCGCCATCGGGTGTGTATTTTTATAAGGTGATGCCATTTGAGTTGGAAAAATGCAGGATCCACCTACATGAGGGCCATGACCACTATCTTCCATGACATGATCCACAAGGAAATTGAGGTTTATGTGGACGATGCCATCATTAAGTCAAAGAAAAGCTCAGATCATTTGGAAGACCTCAAAAAGTTCTTCAACAGACTGCGGAAGTATAATCTGAAGCTAAATCCGGCAAAGTGTGCATTTGGTGTTCCATCGGAAAAATTATTGGGATTTATCATCAGCTGTCGGGGTATTGAGCTAGATCCAACTAAGATTAAAGCCATTCAAGAGCTACCTCCACCAAGGAGTAAGAAGGAATTCATGAGCTTTTTAGGACGACTCAACTACATCAGCCGTTTCATTTCTCAGTCAACGGTTATTTGTGAGCCTATCTTTAAATTGCTGAAAAAAGATGCTGCTACAAAGTGAACTCCTAAATGTCAACAAGCTTTTGATAGAATCAAGGATTACCTATCAAATCCTTTGGTTTTAGTCCCACCAGAATAAGGAAGACCTCTGCTTTTGTATATGTCTATGCTAGAAAACGCTTTTGGTTGTGTTTTAGGACAACATGACGAGACATGGAGAAAGGAGCAAGCAATATACTATTTGAGCAAGAAGTTCATACCGTATGAGGCTCGATATACATTGCTGGAGAGGACATGTTGCGCTTTGACTTGGGTTGCTCAGAAGTTGTGGTACTACTTTATCTGCTTACACGACTTATCTAATCTCCAGAATGGATCAGCTGAAGTATATATTCCAAAAGCCCATGCCGACAGGGAAGTTGGCTAAATGGAAGATATTGCTAAGTGAGTTTGACATTGTTTACGTCACGCAGAAAGAGGTAAAAGGGCAGGCTCTTGCAGATCATTTGGCAAAAAATCCTGTGGACGAGGAGTATGAACACTGAAGACATACTTTCCCAATGAGGTGGTAGCCTTCATAGGAGAAGATGTTGCCGAAGAGTATGATGGTTGGAGGTTATTCTTCAATGGAGCAGCAAACTTCAAGGGAGTAGGCATTGGAGTTGTGTTGGTATCAGAGACTGGGCAGCATTACCCTGTATTTGCTAAGTTTCGATTCCATTGTACTAACAACATGGCTGAGTATGAAGCTTGCATCTTGGGTATCCAACTGGTGGTTGACATGAATGTGCAGTCCATATTGGTAATTGGAGACTCAGATTTGTTGATGCACCAAGTGATATGAGAATGGGCCATAAAGAATCCAAAAATCTTGCCCTACTTGCATTGTGTCCAGGAACTGTGTAAGAGGTTTGTGAAAATTGAGTTCCAGCACATTCCACGAGTACAGAATGAATTTGCAGACGCTTTAGCTACATTGTCTTTGATGATCCAGCACCCCGATAAGAATTACATTGATCCCATTCCCATTCACATATATAAGAAACCGAATTATTGTTTTCATGTTGAGGAAGAACCAGACTGTGAACCATGGTATGCTAACATTAAAGGGTATTTGAAGAATTGAGCTATCCTGAGCATGCTACAAGCATTCAAAAATGCACAGTTCGGAGGTTAGCCAACCAGTTTTTCCTAAAAGGAGAAATCCTTTGTAGGAGGACCTCGGATTTGGGATTGCTAATTGGTCCCATCGAGCCTGCAGCGTCTAATGGACATAGATTTATTTTGGTTGCGATTGACTACTTCACTAAATGGGTTGAAGCTACTTCTCACAAGTGCGTCACAAAGAAGGTGGTGACGGATTTTGTTCGCGACCATCTTATTTGCCGATTTGGGGTACCTGAGTCTATCATTACTGATAATGGTGTAAATCTGAATAGTGACTTGATGAGAGCAACATGTGAAAACTTCAAGATCAAGCACCGCAATTCAACTGCGTATAGGCCACAGATGAATGGAGCAGTGGAAGCTGCGAACAAGAACATCAAGAGGATTTTGCGCAAGATGATCGATAACTACAGGCACTGGAATGAGAAGCTGCCCTTTGCTTTGTTGGGATATCGTACCACTCTTCGAACGTCTACTAGAGTTACACCTTATACGTTGGTGTACGGTAATGAAGCAGTGATACCAGCTGAGGTTGAAATTCCTTCCTTGAGGATCATTTAAGAAGCAGAATTGAGCGATGCAGAATGGGTGCAAAGTGGATTTGAGCAACTAGCACTCACTGATGGGAAAAGGATAAATGCAGTCTATCATGGTCAACTTTATCAGAACATGATGACTAAGGCCTTTAACAAGAAATTTCGACCAAGACTTTTCACGCCTGGGCAGTTGGTTTTGAAGCGGATTTTTCCACACCAAGATGAGGCTAAAGGCACCTTACATGGTTCACAGAGTGCTGACAGGAGGAGCACTTATCTTAGCAGAGATGGATGGTGAAATATGGCTCAAACCTATCAACTCAGATGTTCTTAAGAGATACTACATTTAGATTGGGAATTTACTTTTTGCTCTGCCTTGTAACCTGAACTACGTTGGACCTAATTCCCGTTTAAGAGGGATACGTAGGCGTCCCTATGGGACTCGGTCTATATCTTTATAAAATTTTCTTCTCCCCTTTCGTTAAGAATGTCTCGTTAATTCTATCATATTTTCTATGGTGATCTGGTTAATCATCTATAAATTGGGGCATAATTTTTGAGGGGACCTCAAAAATTCGCAACTCTATGTCATTTGCAAAGGAACCAACGTCATGGACACTGGGGTAGAAATTTTGAGAAGGATCTCAAAATTTCATCAAGACTAAGTTAAGACAAGGGTTCAATTTTTCGAAGGACGATGTATGATTTCAAACTATGTCATGGCCCGTGATTTAACTCAATTTTTCCTACATACTTTAAACTTACTTTTACTTTTACTTTAACTAAATTATTTTAAAAAGTTCATATTTTTATTTAAACTTTATGCCCGAGCTTATACCTGGACGGAGTTCAACAACCGTTGTCTAGCAGAAATGAGGAAGTTACAGGACAGACTCACAGATCAACCTCCCCTTTACAAACTAATAATTTTTCTTTGAGTGCAAAAATAACAAAAATGCAAAAGGCAGAAATGGAGAACATCTTGTAGCAAGGCGACATAGAGCTAAGTCATTCTACCCTTATGCCCCTATTTATGTCTTTCTATTCCATCATCTGAGCCCGTATTCGCATTTTAAGCTTTTATATGCATTTTCGAGCCCGCAATATACATGATACATGCATTCTGGAGTCCATGATATACATAAAATATACATTCGAGCCTGTATTGCATATTGAGCCCGCCGTATGCATTTAAGCCCGTGTTTGCATTTTTGAGCCCTTTATATGAATTTTTCGAGCCCGTGATATACATGACATATGCATTTTAGCTCGTATTTGCATTTCGATATACATCTAAGCCCTTATTTTCATATCAAGCCCATTATATACATTTTGATATATGCATCTGAGCCCGTGATACATGATATATTCATTTGACCCCATATTTGCATTTTGATATACATCTAAGCCCTTATTTACATATCAAGCCCGTGGTATACATTTTGATATATGCATTTGAGTCCGTGATATACATGTTTTATGCATTTGAGCCCATATTCGCATTTTAAGCTCGTGATATACATGTTATATGCATCTGAGCCCATATTCTTATTTTAAGCCCGTGATATACATGTTATGTACGTTTTGATTTACATTTCAAGTCCATTATTTACATTTCAAGTCCATTATTTACATTTCGAGCCCGTTATTTGCATTCTAAGCCCGTACTTGCATTTTGATATACAGTTGAGCTCGTACTTACATTTGAGCCCGTTATTTGCATTACGAGCCTGTTTTATGCATTTGAGCCCGTTATTGCATTCTGAGCCCTACGACTTATTTGCACTGAGCTCGAATAAACCAGAGCTATCCATTGAGTTATTGAGGCTCTCGAATAATGTACTTTCTTTAAATTATCATTTTTTCTACTCATCCGAAGGCGTCATGGTCTAAAGGCATTGTTTCATGGCCTACGGACACCATGCCATGGCCTAAGAATTTACTTTCCGTTTATCATGCTCCTAAGGCGTCATAGTCCAAATGCGTCATTTTTCATGGCCTGCGGACATCATTTTCATGGCCTAAGGAATTTATTTTGCGTATCATGGCCCAAGACATCATAGCTTAGAAACGTCATCCTTATTGTCTCGAAGCGAACTCTCATCGTCTAAAGGGAACTTGCGTCATGTTTAATTTTTTGTACCAATTTATTTTATGAAGTATTTGATGCATATGCTTTAATTGTTTTGCTTACGCGAATGCCGAGGTAGAACGAGCTACAAATGATAGCTCCTTTCCTACTATCTTCTTTTCGAACCTTATTCCCACCTGTTTATTTTTTAATGCATTCTAAATATTGTCGATCGTGCTACCCCCATCCTTATCCAAGCCTCGTGTTGTTAATTTTTAGGAATTTCGTTCGTCCCTAAATCTAGAACTACACGTGGCTTGATTCTCGTAAACCCGAGATATGTAGGCAACTTGATACTGACGTCTCGGCCATAACATTTCACAATTCCTATTTCTTCTTTGTTCAGCCCCATCGAGACCGTTCCTCGGTCGGAAAAAATTAGTCACTAGGTCAACGTTCTTTGCTCACAAATTCATCCTTCATTTCCGAGAAAAGAAGGGGCAGTTGTTGATACCCAATTTTGACCTCCCTATGCTCGTCATATGTTGCTTATATATATATATATATATATCCTATTTACCCTTTTACGCAATTATTCGGTTCATATTCATATTTTTAAAATAATTAATTATCATAATTCTCGCAAAATTCTTTTTAAGTTACATATATATATATATATATATATATATGTGTGTGTGTGTGTGTGTGTGTGTGTGTGTGTGTGTGTGTGTGTGTGTGTGTGTGTAATATACACATATATGTATATATGTATGTATAATTTGCATTAATTTTAATAATTGTGTCATATATAGTATATTTCTTATTAATGTACGCACCTTTAATAAAACAAGCTTTTATTTTAAAATATATGCTTTTAATTAATTTTTATAAACTATTTACATTATGATATTTACATAATTTTACTAAGTTTTATAAGTTATTTGCATGATAATTGAATTTATATATTGTTTATATTTATATAATTTTTGATAAATTAATTACATTTCATAGACATTAAATTATTTATAAAATATAATATTTTATTAATTATATAATATTTACATGAGTCTACTCAATTTTATAATTTATTTATATCGATAATATTGCTTTTATAATTTTTCCTAATTTAAACTATTATGTTACCTATTTACTAAATCATTTACAAGAATAATATTTTATTAATTTAACAGCAGCTAGATTTCAATTTCAGCTAATTTATTTAAAATCTAGCCAAATTCTGCTTAAGTTCATGCCAATTTTTTAGCCTAATTTTACCAAATCTGACCACATTTAAACCCAATTAAATCCCAACCCAATAACCCAATCTGATCAACCTATTTACTACTCAACAACCCGACCCAATTTCAATTTTTAATCCTATCCACCCATCTCACTTAATCTAACGGATGAAATTAAGCCTTACCTTTTTTCTTAAATAATCTTCTACACCCCAAACCCTAGGACATTCATTTCTTTTCTCACTTCCCAACCCTACAGCCGCCTCCCTCTCCTTTTCTCCTATCTCCAACCACCAGACAAAACCTGAACCCCAACCACCGGCAAAACCGCACCGCCGTCACACTCTACTCTCCCTACCGACCAAAAATTTAGCCGCCTTACCACCATTCTCCCTCATTAACCTCAGCCGCCGCCCTCCACCCTCACCTCTCTTCCTCTACCTCCTCTTCTCCCTTTCCCTCCATTCATTCCGGTGAACAGCAGCGCCGATCGGATCTCGCTCCTCTCTCTACCGAAACTAGTCACCCTCACCTGTTTCTCTCCCTCTTCACTCCTCCACTCTCGCTGGAAACACCCAGCACCACCAAAAGCTGGCCACCATCCGAAACCATCCAGATATGCTGCTCCAGCCACCCGACCTCCCTTTCCTTTTCATTTTCTTCTCCGGTAAACTTTAAATCTCTCCAGTGAAACAAAGCAGCAGGTTGTATTTTGTTTAATATTAACAAGTTTGGCGACAGATCCTCATAGATCTGCTAGTGACGTTACTATTTCAACATTTTATTCCTTTTCCGTTATTTTTCCTGCCTATGACAAGCTAGATCTAAAATTTAATTAAGGTTTTATGCTTGCTTGAAATGTTTCGATTATTATCCGTGTTTATCCATAGAATCTTAGACATAAAAGCCCTTAACTGTTATGTGCTCTTTGTTTATGTCACTCTATGATCTTACCAAATATTCATGTAATATATATATATATATAAAGAAAAAGAAGAAAGAAAGATCAATGTTTTGGAATGTGTGTGTCACTGCTCTTTTTGAAACTTTGGTAGAAGTCGTTTGACCTTTAGTATCTGTATTTTTCAGTAGGCATGCGTGCGCATATATATCTACGTGAAATCACTGTTCTTCTATTCTTTTGCCATCCATGTAGGGTTCTTAATATATTACTACATTGATTTCTCTTGCCTCCTGTTAAATATAATGTCTTATATATTCATGTGTTACAATATAAAAATCTTTGCTCCTTAATTTTGAAATGTCATGACAGATTTTGATTTAAATAATAATTAATGGGTTTTCTTCCCGTGTAAAATCTAACTCATAGGTAAATACATTAAATATGTTAGTATGAAAATATTTGTAGACTAGAAAGTAGCGACTCAATAATTTACGGTAAGTTCCTCTTGATTTGATTTATTTTCCTTCTATGATCAGTCGGTATGTGACGGTGAGACTATTATTTTGGAAGTGTTTATATAATTAATTGAAATATTTCATGTATGATTTTATTTTACAACTGTGGAATGTGCATCTGTTAGGATAATCATTAATGCCAACTCATTTGAATAATTTTTCGATAAAATTCCCATTTCATACGGTCTTGTTTAATGTAAGAAAATTCATACCACTGATTATTTCTTTTATTTATTATTAATTTAATCAATGTAATATTTGTTTAAATATGTTGAAATTGGGTTAGTTTTTATATATTTTTATTTGATTTTACTAATTAAGGAGAATATTTTCTTTAATTTGGTGGACAATTTTGATGAATCTCTATTTATGAAAAATTTTGGTATTTTAGATCTAATTGATTCACTTAGGAGTAATTAAGGAAAATATGGTATGATTGATTATTTATTTCCTTCACTAATTTAGCACTTTTTTTTTCTTTTTCTTTATGTTTAGTCTGATGATTAGGATCTCGTCTATTTGTTTTATGGAAAATCTTTTCATTAAGCACCAAATATTTTAATTCCTTCTCTTTCAACTTAAAAACACCCCTTGGTACCCTTTGATATTCATTCGGTCATTGTAAAAAAAAAGTTACTTTTTCATTACTGCTCTTCTTTCCGCTCTATTTCTATAATTCCTTTAACCTGTTTCAACACAAGCACTGTTCGGAATCCTTGCGATTTTCATGATCTTGATGTGTTGAATTTGGGAAATAAATCAAGGTTTTTGAAGTATTCATCGTCTCTAATTCGGTCATCCAATTGGTCAGTATATTTACTTTAACAAGCCATTATGTGGTAAATCTGGCTATCGAATCCTCCTAATTGCTCTCTTGTCGTGATTATATGATAACTTGATCTTTAACATGAATTACAAAGTTCGAATTTTTGGTTGCATCTTATGTTGTATTTTAATCTTTAAAACAGGTAGCCTTAATATGTTCCTGACCTGTCGGACAGTCGCTGGGGCAAGAATTTTGGCTTGGGAGTTTTATTATTAAATTCGTTTTACTTTACTGTAATTTTTAATTTATTTCATTCGCTTATTTATAATATTGTAAATAAACGCTGATGATAGTGGAAGGGGTTCTATGGGGGGCGGGGATTATATTTCGTTACTGCTCTCTTAACTGTTAAGTCATAGTATAAATCATACCGATAGGATTTTATAACGTACACAATGCTAGAAATCATGCCTATAGGATTTTAATAGTAACCCATTAGATATCATGTCCATAGGATTTCAATAATACATAATCATTGAACTATGTCTATAGGAATAAGATTAATATGATTTTCTGCTAGTATTCATAAACTATAGGATCGTTCAAATTCAGAGTTAGGATTCGTTCATTTACTATTCGGTTATCCTTTAAAATTTTAAGTTATAATCTGTTTCATGTCTATAAGGATGACCTGAGATATATGTTGTTTTCCCCGATTAGATAATATAGCTAACTGAATAGCTGTAACATTTCACGTTTATTAGAGAATTTACTTGTATGTTCATGATACACCAATTGATATCTTTTTGAGTAAAAATCATGCCAGTAGGTTGCTCGTATTGGTATGTTTAATTATCTGCCACTATAGAATTTACCTATAGGATCATTTCATATGCCATAATATTGTTGAAATCATGTTAATAGTATCTGTTTACATGTCTTAGATATTATGCCGTAGGATTAATATGAAATTAATTATCGTTACCAGAAATCATATTTCTAGGAAGTAAAGTAATCTTATTTGAATTTTTAGATGATATTGACGCATTTAATTCGCAACACAGATCTCATGCATAGAGAATTGCATATTGACTTGCTTAAATTATACAATGAAGTTAATTATGTGTTGCACACTTAAATCTGATCCTTTTCGCATTAGAAATCATGTTCATATGATCTATTTAGATACGCTAGGAAACATATTCACAGTATTTGTTTACATATGTTTAGGAAACATGCTCATAGGATCGGAGGCTATGTTTAAAACTTCGTATGTATGATGTTTTACACTTGTTTTATTTGACGTCTAATCACTTTTAAAACCCCTAAGATTTCTAGACCCATCAATCCAAATTAGTTGTCCAATGCCTCTTGGACATTAGGCTCGGGGGTAGGCAAATTTTAAGGCATTAGTTATTCATATAGAAACGCCTTAAGGTAATAATCAATTAATTAGGCGGGTAGCGGGATATGATAGTCCGTGCTCGCTGAATAATACGAGCAATCCAAATGGTTGCGAAGTATTATTTAAGTTGCACGACACCATCCCTTTAGGTCAAAATAACCCCTCCTCTAACTGTAGAACTACGTTTGGCCCGATTTCCTTTAGGGATACATAGTCGCCTCTTCGAGGTTCGGCCCCATATTTAAAAAATTTATTTATTTGTTCGTCTTTTGTATGTGTTTTTATATGATTTTGTTATGTCTTTGAATGGATTAAGTTATTTTTTATTGACTGTATTTATAGTATTGGATTGTATCTTTGTAGTAATAATAATAATAATAATCATCTTTAAATGCATTCTGTCCAAATTTCTTTCTTCTCGCTTGTTTGTTGATTCTATATTTCATCTTTCCTTTTCAACCTAGTTTAAATTTAAATAACATAGTTAAAATCAATTCTTATTTGATCACTAGTTAACTTCCCCACATATTAATGGATCTGGCCGGGAACCACATTTGTGGACCTCAAATGGTGCCTAACACCTTCCTTTCGAGGTAATTTAATCCTTTTCCCAACTCTGGTAACCTAGGTAGCTAAATAGACTTTTAGCATAGAACGGTGTCCTAATGCACCTCAAATCGTTAGGTGGCGACTCTTCTTTCATAATAAACCCTTAAGAGCCGTCACATGTTGTATCCCGCTTTTCGCGAGAAAAATGGATCGCGACAACGGGTATGTTGCAAGTATTCCATATCGATGCTTATGCTTTGTTAGATCTAGGAGCTACCTTGTCTTTTGTGACCCCTTACATTGCTAGTGGTTTTGGAGTTAGTCCTGAAATTCTGTCCGAACCCTTCTCCATATCTACTCCAGTTGGTGAGTTAGTTGTAGCTAGGGGGTATATAGAGGTTGCCCCATTACGGTATTGTATAAGGTTACCTCCAGGGACTTAGTAGAATTGGCCATGATTGATTTCAATAGCATTTTGGGTATGGATTGGTTGTTTGCATGTTATGCTTTGATTAATTGTAGGACCCGTGTGGAATTCCGATTTTCGGGGGAGGCAGTTTTGGAATGGAAGGGTAATTCAGCCGTACCAGCCGGTTGGTTTATTTCCTATCTTATGGCCCGGAAGATGATTTCTAAGGGTTGCATGTACCACCTAGTAAGGGTTAAGGATGTGGAGTCCGAGAACCCGACTATTCAGTCAGTTCTGGTGGTGTGTGAATATCTGGAGGTGTTTCCTGATGATTTTCCAAGTGTTCCTCCGAAGAGGAAGATTGATTTCGGTATTGATCTACTGCCCAATACATAGCCTATTTCAATACCTCCTTACAGGATGGCTCCAACCAAGAAAAAAGAGTTAAAGGATCAGTTAAAGGATTTGTTGGATAAGGGTTTCATTAGACCAAGCAAGTCTCCATGGGGTGCACTGGTTCTATTTGTTCGAAAGAAGGACGGTTCCCTTTGGATGTGTATTGATTATCGACAATTTAATAAGGTCACCGTAAAAAACAGGTACCCCTTGCCCAAGATTGATGATTTATTTGACCATCTCCAGGGTGTCAGGTGTTTCTCGAAGATAGATCTCAGGTCCGAATATCACCAGCTCAGAGTTCGGGAGGATGACATTCCAAAGACAGTTTTGAGAACCCGGTACAGCCATTACGAGTTTGTAGTTATGTCTTTTGGACTGACCAATTCTCCTGCAACTTTTATGGATCTAATGAACAGGGTATTCGAGGCATACTTGGACATGTTTGTGATTGTGTTCATTGATGACATCCTTATATACTCGCGGAGCGAGGAGGAGCATGCCACTCACTTGAGGGTAGTACTTCAGACCCTCAAGGATCGTCAGCTATATGCAAAGTTTAGCAAGTGTGAATTTTGGCTATACTCGGTGACATTTTTGGGCCATGTGGTGTCAAGTGAGGGAATAAGAGTGGATTCTCAGAAAATCGAAGTGGTGAAGAATTGGCCTAGACCGGTGAATCCTTCAGAAATTCGGAGTTTCTTGGGTCTAGAAGGCTACTACCGGAGGTTTGTGGAGGGTTTCTCTCATCCATTTCAGCACCTTTGACCAGGTTGACTCAGAAAAAGGTGAAGTTCCAATGGTCAGAAGATTGTGAGAAAAGCTTCCAGGAATTGAAGACCCGACTCACTTCAGCACCAGTGTTGACTTTACCCGAGGGTACGATGGCTTTGTTGTATACTGTGATGCTTCTAGAGTTGGATTAGGATGTGTGTTGATGCAGCGTGGGAAGGTGATAGCATAGGCCTCACGACAGTTAAAGGTTCACGAAAAGAATTACCTGACCCATGATCTTGAGTTGGCCGCGGTGGTGTTTGCATTAAAGATATGGCAGCATTACTTGTATGGGGTTCACGTGGATGTATTTACGGATCACAAGAGCTTGCAATATGTGTTCACAGAGAAGGATCTAAGTCTTCAGCAAATGAGGTGGTTGGAGTTGCTAAAGGACTACGACATGAGTGTCCTCTACCACCCAGGCAAAGAAAATGTGGTTGCAGATGTGCTTAGTAGGCTCTCAATGGAGAGTGTGTCTCATGTGGATGAGGGAAAGAAGGAGTTGGTTAAAGATGTCCACCGACTTGCAAGACTGGGAGTTAGATTGACCAACTCGGCCGATGGAGGTGTGGTTGTACATAGCGGGTCAGAATCGTCCTTGGTGGTTGATGTTAAATCTAGGAAAGATGAGGATCCCATTTTGAGGAAACTGAAAGAGGCGGTGCAGAGTCAAAAGGTGGAGGTTTTCTCCCAAGGGGGAGATAGTGTGCTACGATACTAGGGTCGTTTATGTGTCCCAGATGTAGGTGATTTGAGAGTTCGGATATTGCATGAGGCACATGGTACCAGATATTCTATTCATCCAGGATCCACGAAGATGTATCGGGACTTGTGAGAAATTTATTAGTGGGATGGTATGAAAAAGGATATTGGGAGTTCGTAGCAAAATACCCAAACTGTCAGCAAGTGAAGGTCGTGCATCAAAGGCCGGGAGGCGTACTTCAGGATATCAACATCCCTACTTGGAAGTGGGAAGAAACTAATATGGATTTCGTTACAGGCTTACCTCGTACTCGCCGGCACTATGACTCCATTTGGGTGGTGGTGGACAGGTTAACAAAGGTTGCACACTTCCTACCGGTCAAGACCATGGATGCAGCGAATGATTATGCCAAGTTGTATATTCGGGAGTTAGTTCGACTTCATGGAGTGCCCTTGTCTATTACTTCAGACCGAGGTACTTAGTTTACCTCCCAGTTTTGGTGGTCTTTTCAGAAGGGACTTGGAACTCAGATTAAGCTCAGCACAGCATTCCATCCGCAAATGTATGGCCAGGCAGAACGAACCATTCAGACCCTCAAGGATATGTTGAGGGCATGTGTTATGGATTTCAAAGGTAGTTGGGATGATCATTTTCCCTTGGTCGAGTTTGCCTATAATAACAGTTATCACTCTAGTATCCAGATGGCATCGTTCGAGGCCCTCTACGGGCAGAGGTGTATATCTCCCATCGGATGATTTAAAGTTGGTGAGGTAGCCATGATAGGGCTAGATGCGATTCACGAGGCGATGGTGATAGTCCAATTGATAAGGGATCGGTTAAAAACCGCACAAAGTCATCAGAAATCATATGCTGATATAAGGAGAAGAGATTTGTAGTTTGATGTGGACGACTGGTTATTTCTAAAGGTATCTCCCATGAAGGGAGTCATGCGGTTTGAAAAGAAAGGGAAACTCAGTCCCCGCTATGTTTGTCCCTACCGGGTTGTGAGAAGAGTTGGTAAGGTGGCATATGAGTTGGACTTATACTCAGAGTTATCTTTAGTTCATCCGGTGTTTCATGTGTCTCTTTTGAGAAAGCGTTTGGGTGATCCAGCCTTGGTAGTTCCGGTAGACAGCATTGGGGTAAAAGACAACCTCAGTTATGAAGAAATCCCCATTAAAATCTTGGATCGTCAAGTCCGTAGGCTAAGGAACAAAGAAGTAGCTTCAGTGAAAGTGTTATGGAGGAATCAACATGTTGAGGGAGCCACATGGGAAGCCTAAGCGGATATGATGGCTAGATATCCATATTTGTTCTCTACTGGCTCAGCTCTGACTTGAGGTATCAATTTTGCCCTGTGATCCCATTTAGTTTTCATGTTCAGTTTATGTGTGCAAGTTTCTTTTATGTGTATGAATGCGTATGTGAAGCATGAGATCAGTTCAGCTATGTGGTTGATTCGAAGGAAGTCATTCCGTGAAAATTCCGATTAAAATGATCAGTATATAGCTATGGCAAATTGGATGTTTCTATTCACTACTTGTTTCGTACATTCGAGGATGAATGTTTTCAAGGGGGAGATATTGTAATACCCCGGGAAGGGCTAAGAATAGACCCAGGAGTTAAATTTGAAAAGTGCAGAAGAACCGGCAAAACATCATAGAATGGACCACAGAATGACTCGTGGTATCATACCACGAGTCGTTGTATGCGATCGTTGGGTGGGGAAAGGATGGTGTCACTGGAGACCACGAGAGATGTGACGACTCATTGTGGAAAACAACAGGTTGTCGTTAGCAGTCGTAGGAAGGAGATAGGCTGTTCAGGTGACTTTCAACGGGTTTCCCAATGACCCGTTAGAATAGACCACGAGTCGTTGGTTGTGGTCGTTGTTTGAGTTTTAGTTTTTCCAGTGGACTCTGTGGGGGATAACGATGGTCCATTGTTTTTTGTGACGGGTCGTGGTGTGACATGTTAGGAAAAGAGATGCCAAGGTTCAGGGGGTTAACCACGGGCGATGCGATGAGTCGGTGGTTAAAGGTACGGGTCGTCCTGACGATCCGTTGTTTGGGTTATGAGAATGGGCTACCAGCAGTGGCTTCAACGAGGGATGTGACAGGTCATCGTTGGTTCCAATGACCCGTTAGTTCACCCATGGGATCGATCTGGACAGTTTTCAGAGCGGGTTCATTAAGGCTATTTTTGACTTTTTCATGATATAAGGCCCTAAACAACGTCGTTTTGGCTTGGGAAAAGCTGGGTTTTAAGGGGATGACCTATTCTAAACTCCCATTCATGCATGTAAGACTTTGAGAGGGGATTAAAGGGGAGATTTCAAGCTTCTCACCTCAATTCCTTCAGTTTCATTCTTGGGTTTTTAAGGAGGGTTGGGATTTGATAATTTCAGCTATATACGGTCTTCAATGGGTGGGTTCTTCTACACCCATGCTTCTTCTATATTAATTATCCACAATTTATTTGAAAACTTATGGGGTTTTGTATTTGATTTGTGTAAAATTAAATGATTTAATTATGGGTCTTGTGATTTTGAAATCTTGTCATAATCTACTGATTTTGATCATCTTTTGGGATTTAAATTAATTATAATATTGTTGATTTAAACTTCTAAACAATTAAGCCTGATTATGCATGCCCCATGATGAATCGATTTATGATCTATTGATCCATTGATGTTTTTGATAAGCCCAGCATGAATTATGAATTTACATATGAATTTATTTTGTTATCTATTATGAACTTATGAATTTCAATCTATATGCATGATCTACAAGCATGTATGAATTTTATCAATCATGAATTATGTTTTTGGTCGACCCACGGGCCTCAAGTCATGGCTAGCTCTTTAGGTTCAAGCATGTTTACGATTATCATGATTTAACTAGTCCATGAACTCATGTATGTATTATTATGAGCACTATATATGTTTTGGGAGTAGAATCGAATACCGAGTAGGTTCGAGGCCCATGTTAAGCCCTGGATCTCATGTAACTACGTGCCACCGTAGGTATGTTGGGACCCTTCATGTTTTTCCTTGGCCCAAGTTTCCCTTTTCATGTGTGATCACATCCTTCATGGTTCCTACCCTTGGCAAGGTATGAACACCCTCCGACTAGGGTTATAAGTCGGGCTTCATGTGTACTCATATGGGGTATATATAGGTTAAGAGAATCTCCCACCGTTCCTCATGATTTATGCATGTTTATGATTATGAATGTTGTCTCAAGTTATGTTAATTAATGCTCTCTTATTATGATTATGATTATGTTTACATTGCGAATATTTCGAAACCTTGAGCCTTATATCATATTACGATAATTATGTTATGAGCATGTTGTCCTATTTTTATGATCATTTATGAGTTTTATACATGTTTTAAATGTCTGTTTTACTTACCTTGCATACTCAGTACATTTCATGTACTGACCGCATACTTTCTATGCTATATCGTTTCATGATACAGGTCCCAGTTCTCAGGCCCATCCTCACCCGTAGATAGATAAGCCTTGCTCTCTGCGTACTTGGTGAATCCTCATGTTCCGAGGGCTACATGTGCACACTTTATGTTTTTCTTTCAGTTTTCTAGATAATGGATTAGTTGGGGAGTTGTCCCATCAATCCTTCTTTCATGTTTAGAGGCTTATCAAACTAAAAGTTGTATTCCGCCGTATTGTATACGTATTGTACTGTTTTTCCCTTATGTTATGTTATGATTACGTTCTCTATTCTAAGTCTTCCGATCATGTGATTGAATTAGATGTATGTTCATGTCATGGGTCGACATGGGGTCTCTCGGGGCTCCTGTGTCTACGACTCGGGTGTACGTGCGGATCGTGACATAAAGTGGACTCATTAATCAAAAATGGCCTATGATCCTTTCCTAGTTTCCCATCCTCTATCTCGGTACAACTGACCAGGTAATTTCTAGATTGACACACACAGTAGAATTTAACTATTAAATATTGCTCACACATAGCACATGTCTACATCATCACTTCTACTAACTACTAGTTCAGGTACAACCATATAATGGTAAACATGTTTATAGTTTTAATTCCATGCAAAGATTCATAAAGGTAATACTTGTCTATTTTAACACACATAAAAAAAATTTAGGAGAGCTATCACATTATCAGTTCAACTATATTCAAAAATTCATGCTCTTGACTGCCTTAAGTTCACCTAATTTTCTTTTGACTGACACAAACAAACACAAAAATATAAAAACCTAAACGTGCTGGTTCTACTAGATAAGGAACATCTGAGGAAAAAGATATTCGGTGAGGAAAAAGATATCCGGCAAAATCCTCAGGTTATGTTCAGCAAAAATACATAGGTATCTCTTCCCACCCCCATCAAGAAAAGCATGCGTCGTCCTCGACGAGAATATATAAAGACAAAACCATGGAAATAGGGAACATAACTGTGTGACCTAGGCATCTGTGACCTGGTCGGTGGAGGGAGCAAACACTCTCCAATGTCATCTCTTGTACCACCGGCTTGACTTGGTGCATTTTCATAATCTACTGAGCTCGTACCCTCTCCACGAGCTCTATCTACCTCAACTGCGGCCCTCTGTCGAGCCTCCTCTCTGGATAACTACAGCGCTGTCTCCATTTCTCTTCGCTCTCGCTTCTGCTCACGGAGCAGAGAATCATCTTCCTCAAAGCTTGCATCCTCACGAGGCCTCTTGCCCTTATCTTGCGCCACTGGCTCCTCAGTGATGAAGTCAAATATTGGTGGTAGCTTTTCTTCGCTCTCGTCATCAATCACTAGAAGCACTGGTGGAGGATCACAGCTACCTATCGTGTGGACAACTCTCGCACCTCTGCTCGGAGTGCTGCTACCTCCGTATACCACCTTGCCAGCTCGGGTGCCTGTAACTGTGCAAGGTTCTCATCCATGCGCCTCTCAAAATCATCTAACCATCCATGCACTGAGCTAGAGAGCGCCTCCAACTCCTTTGTAACCCACAACTTAACTTGCTTCATTAGTACTTTAACTTGAAGAGCCATGTGTGCTTACTGTTTTTTGACTTTCGCCAGCCGTCTAGCCATGCCGGTCAGGAATTCTTGGGAAATAGTGACTAGAACAGCTGTAGGAGCACGTGAGGGTGCAACAGGTGGCCGAGGTGCCGCTGCTGAGGATGAGGACTCTAGAACCACAACAAGTGCAGGAATGTTAGCTGCATCCGTAGCCGCAGGCTGGTTACCAATCTCTCTGGCCTCTGTGGGCTCTGTGCAATCTCAGTAAACACTGCAGCCTCAGTCTGCATACCGCTGCTCAATGCCTCTGCCAATAAAGCTGCTCCAGCGGATGCAGCAGACTGACTCCTCGCTCTTGATACCAGGTTTGTTTTGTCTCTTATCAACTCGATATCGATGATCTTATGGACCACCACACACTGATCAACCGATGGCAATTCTAGCACCTTTGACTCCTAATAGAGTCTATCAATGAGGCATGGAAAGAGAATGGTAGTGCTATCATTTATCGCCCTCTCTCGAATCTCTTCAGCAATATACTGCGGTAAGTTTATGGAATACCCCTCCGTGATTCTAGCTACCAGTGCAGCTTTGTCAGGTGAAAGAACATTATCATTGCTAGTCGGTACCAGCCTGTGCCGAATCAATGTCCACTAGAATTTTATGGCTTGGAAGTTCAATGTGGCCTTTTTCTCTAGGACTCGGTGCTATGCAACCACTCAACCAGTGAACCCCTTGTGGCAATGACTCATGATAGCCAAGTGTACTGCCTGATTCATTCTACACTGTTCAACTTCTTTGTTTTGACTTTCTTGAGCTCTGACAATCTATGATCGAACTCGACTGTATTCATTGAGGCATGATAGTCTGGATTATAGAGCAGTCTGGAGATGGTCCTCTCAGAGATATCTACAGGTGTCTCCCGAACCAACACCTACGTCAATGCGGGTCTCTTCTTCCAGTATTGGCCTTCCAATGCCAAACATTGTAACGTGGTTGCGTAGGCTACATAAAACTCTCTAACTAGGAAAGGGTTGTAGCTCCCCGATGGCTCAGTTAACCACCTGAACCTATATCTATCAAACAAATCCTGTAGTTCAGGGAGGTCCTTGAGCCCCGTGGTGACCAGTCTGGGCTCCTCGTAGATGCTCCTCATTGGATGGCCTTTTTCATTCGAAGAAATGTCCCTGTTATAAATGACCCTCATACCGCGAACACACCATTGTCACACCTATCGTGGTTGATCATTAGATGTATTGGATGTATCTGTCAACTCATCATCTGTACTTCCCTGTTGGGCACGTGACTCATCCGCACCCTCTACCTTTGCTGCAGTTGTGGTGCCCTAGGGAGCAATCGGGATTATGGCCCCAGCATTCTCTTCTGCTCGGCTTGGTGGGTCTTTTGAAATTGGAGAAAGAGCATCAACCAGGGCTCTCGGATTTTTAGGTCGTTGGGTCCTAGCCCTAGTGGATCTCCTCACAAGCTACTCTTCTGAAACTTCGTATTCCTCCTCTGAGCTACTCGACTCTTCTGAGGAGGAGGGCGCGTCCCTAAGTCTGCGATATGATGGTTGACTCCTCTCCGGCACCTATTTCTTGGTCGGACCTTTCTTTGGTGTACCCTTTGGAGCCATTGTACTTGTGGAATAAAGATTAGTATGCAAAATGAGATAAAACAAAACAAATTTTAATTGTATCCCTGCAGACAGGACGAGGGACTCACGAGTCGTTGCCATTGGCCATGACTCGTGAGGTCACTCATTGTCTGCAGGTCCTATTTTTTTTGTTGGACCAGTGAACTTAACAACTGGTCACAACGAGTCATTACTTGAGGCAACAACTCGTTAGACTAGTCGTGAGGCACACTGGTTGCTTAGCCCAATTCCCCACTCAAGATGAGCTACATAACGAGTCGTTTGGTGATACCATGACTCATTATATGGCTCGTGCTCAAGAGTCTAAGAAAAATAACATTATCCATTTCATCTCAACTTAAATTTCACTCTCACAAGTATAGATCCCATTTTACCTCAAATAACATTGATTCATCTCAACTGGAACTTTAATGGCGACTAGGGTTTATCGAGCATTTCATAACAAATCAAACAATCTCATATTCCCCATCAGTTATTCATTTCAATTCAACCAACACAAGGATAAAATTCTTTTATAGCATTATATTCACTTGCTGAGCATGATTTTAAGTTCCAAACAACCTAGTGTTTTCATCTTATATCAAACATAGATCATCAAGGCAGAGAAAGTTTACAGGGCTGAGTTGACTTAAAATACTTGCAAAATAAAGAAATTAGTACTCACAGAAATTGCAGTTGAGCAGAAGAGGGATTTTAACTTGAAATTTCGATAGAATGTGGCGCTTGAGCAAAACTGAGTGCAATCGTGTGTGTGTGAGTGATTTGCGAGTGAGAAGTGATCTTGGGATGATGAAGGTGGGAAATCTTGAGTTAAAAATTGAGCTTTAAATTCAGATGAAATTTTGGAGGGCAAAAATTGGGTGGTTTATATGTTAAAAAGAACAAATTACCCTAATTTATGCATGGGTCGGGTCGGGTGGAAGTTAATTAAAAACATACCACGACCCACGTGACAGTTCGTTAAAAAGAGCAATGACTCGTTTGGTTGTTCATTCAATAGATTGGGTGTCGAGTCTTACCTGGTACCTAACAACTCGTGCAACGACTCTTGGTGTTACCCAACAAGTCATGGCCTGAGTCATAGGCCCTAAACTTTAGTAGCTTCTTGAAGGGTCTCTTGACGATTCCTTGGATCTCCCAATGATTCGTTCAGTCAGTCGTTGTCACCATTTTAAGCTTAATTCCATTTTTTATCCAGTAGACTTAACGGAAGACCCCACGATTCGTTGTCACTGGCAATGACTCATTTGGTCAACCGTTGTCTACATTGTTTTCTATGGCAGTGATCAGGATTTACTTAACGAGTCATTTGGTCTGATGGCGACTCATTCTGTGCATTTTGGCACCAGCAACTCAAGTTCATATTTTTGGTTTTAGATTCAAATTTCCCATCTTAATCACCCGCACACATCAACACACGTAAACACTATATTTTTCTTACAGTTACAACTTGGGGTGCCTCCCAAGAAGTGTCTGATTTAATGTCGCGGAACAACGCGGGTATTTTGACTACTTAGACTTCACCAAACCCCATGAGTTGCCTCTCATGCAACACCTGATTTAATATCGCGGCACGATGCAAGTCCCCGGGTTACTCAAATTTCACCCAGAGCCTAGAGCTCCACCAGCTTTATTTCTTCACTTTTTTCCAGATATACTTTCACCCGTTGACCATTGACTTTAAAGCGCTTTCCTTCATGATTTTCCAGTTCAACTGCCCCAGGAGAAAGCTTGAAGCACTTGAAAAGGCCCCAACCATTTGGGCTTCAACTTGCCAGGAAACAAGTGAAGCCTAGATTTAAATAGTAACACCATATCACCCGGGCTGAACTCTCTCTTCTCAATCTTTCGGTCATGCTGAATTTTCATTCTTAGTTTATAAATTTCAGAATTCTCATAGGCTTTCAAATAAAATTCATCTAGCTCATTCAAATGATCAAGCCTCAAGTTCACAGTTTCGCTCCAGATCAAATTCAGCTTCTTGAGTGCCCACATAGATTTTTGCTCAAGTTCAACCGGAAGATGACATGCTTTCCCATATACAAGCTGATACGGAGACATACCTGTAGGAGTCTTGAATGCGGTCTGATAAGCCCATAAAGCATCCTCTAGCTTTCTAGCCCAATCTGTCCAGTTAGCATTCACAGTCTTCACAAGATGGTCTTTATCTCCCAGTTTGTGACTTCAACCTGTGCACTAGAATGTGGATGATAAGGTGTTGCCACCCTATGTTTCACCCCATATTTTTCCAATAATGTACAAAACAACCGATTACAAAAGTGCGAACCCCCATCACTAATGATTCCTTTGGGAGTCCCAAATATAGCAAATATATTCCGCTTCAAGAATGATGTGACACTCTTCCCTTCATTATTTGGAAGAGCAACTGCCTCCACCCATTTCGAAACATAGTCAACAGTGACAAGTATGTACTTTATCCCGTTTGATCTCAAATGGACCCATGAAATCTATGCCCCAAACATTAAATAGCTCAATGACAAGGATGGAAGTGAGACTAAGCTCATGCCTCCTTGATATGCCTCCTTGCCTTTGGCATGCATCACATGCCTTTGTAAAATAATGCGCATCCTAGTGAATAGTTGGCCAATAATACCCATATTGCAGAATTTTGTGGGCTGTGCAAATTCCGCGGTGGTGACCCCTAACAGGGGATGAGTGGCAGGCCTCCAGTATGCTCAACATCTCTACCTCGGGCATGCATCTCCGAATAACCCCATCAGCACATATGTGAAATAAGTAGGACTCATCCCAGAAAAACTTCCGCACATCAGACATGAACTTTTTTTGTCGGTGAAAAGATTAGTTCTTCGGTACAACATCGCTCACCAGATAATTAGCAAAGCCTACAAACCATGGGATGAGATCCTGTGAGGCAGATAAAACCTGCTCATCAGGGAATGCATCATCTATGTCAAGCTCATCACGAAGTGCTGCATCTGGTTCCAATCTTGATAAGTGATCCGCCACCTGGTTTTCGGTCCCTTTCCAATCTTTTACCTCGAACTCAAACTCTTGTAGTAGCAGAACCCATCGAATCAACCGTGGCTTGGTATCTTTCTTTACCATCAGATATCTCAAAGTTGTGTGGTCTGTATGTACTATCACCTTGGTTCCAAGCAAGTTGCTCGAAACTTCTCGAATGCAAAAACTACAGCCAACAACTCCTGTTCTGTCATCTGTATTAAGAGCCTTGCTAGCATAATAAATAGGATGAAAAATCTTTTCACGTCTCTGACCCAACACAGCTCCCTGGGCCACTCCGCTAGCATCATACATAACCTCGAATGGTAAAGACCAGTCTGGTGCTACTCTAATCGGGGCAGTGGTCAATCTCTCTTTTAGGCACTTAAACGCCTTCAGACATGCCTCATCGAAAACAAACTTCACCTCTTTCTCTAGAAGTTTACCCAAGGGATGTGCAATTTTGAGGAAGTCCTTGATAAATCTTCTATAAAACCCTACATGACCCAAAAAGCTTCGAACACCTTCACAGAAATTGGAGGTGGTATACTAAAAATTACTTCAATCTTGTCCCGGTCCACGTATATACCCTTACTAGAAATCTTATGGCCTAGCACTATACCTTCTTTTACCATGAAATGGAACTTTTCCCAGTTAAGCACCAAGTTGGTCTCTTCACATTGTTGTAGCACCTTGTTCAAATGAGCCAAACACTCTTCGAATGAATCACCCACCACCAAAAAGTCATCCATAAAGACTTCAATGATATCCTCCACCATGTCAGAAAATATGGACATCATGCAACGCTGAAAAGTGGCAAGTGCATTGCATAACCCGAACGGCATCCTCTTGAAAGCAAATGTACCATATGGACAGGTGAAAGTAGTTTCCTCTTGGTCTTCAGGGACTATAGAAATTTGATTGTACCCAAATAACCATCAAGAAAATAGTACCATCCTTTGCCTGCAAGTCGGTCTAGCATATGATCCATGAATGGCATAGGAAAGTGATCTTTATGAGTCCAACGGTTCAACTTCCTGTAATTCATGCATACTCTCCAACCAGTGACTGGCCTTAGTGGAATGAGCTCATTGTTAGCATTTGGGACCACTGTGATTCCTCCTTTCTTCGGTACACACTGAACCCGGCTCACCCATTTGCTATCAGCAATAGGGTAAACCACACCCGCATCCAACCACTTGATGATCTCCTTCTTGACCACCTCTTGCATAGATGGATTCAACCTATGTTGATGCTCAATGCTCAAAATACAATCTGGCTCTAGCTGGATCTTATGAGTGCAAATACCAACTGGGATTCCAATAATGTCTGCAATGGTCCACCTGATGGCTTTTTTATACCTCTTCAAAATGGAGACCAAAACCTCCACTTTCCATTCCTCTAGGTCAGCTGCAACAATGACCGGTAAAGTGTTACTGGTTCCCAGAAATACATATCGCAAGTGAGATGGGAGTGCGTTGAGCTCCAATACTGGACGCTCCTCAATAGATGGCTTAACTGGTGGGGTCACCCGATTTTTCAGGTCAAGATCAATCTTATTTGGAGCGTAAGTGTATGACCCCATACCAGAAAGTGCATTAACTATCTCCTCACCCCAATGGATCTCCTCAGTACCAACATTCATAAAAACTGCTTCTAAGTCATCAAGAATGAGTAACTCCTTCATGGGCATCATTGGAAACTCAGGTTCCACAACATCAATTACTGAGACCACCCTCATATCATTTGGTTGCTTCATGGATCGTCATACATTGAAAGTCACCTCCTTATTATTCAACCAAAATTTTAGCTGTCCAGTTTCCATATCTACATAAGCATGTCCGGTAGAGAGGAATGGTTGCCCCAAGATAATGGAGACTTCAAAGTCAACTTCACAGTCCAGGATGACAAAATCAACCAAAAATATAAAGGACTCCACCTTCACTAGAACATCATAGAGAATTCCCACTGGATTCTTCATCGTACGATCTACCATCAAAAGTTGCATTATAGTCGGTTTGAGGGCTCCCAAGCCCAACTGTATAGACACTGCTGGCGGCATCAAATTAATACTAGCACCCAGATCACATATCGCCTTTGCAAAATTAAAAGCTCTAATAGTTCACGGTATGGTGAACGCTCCAGGGTCTTCCTTTTTTTGAACAAGAGAACGGGATGCTATTGCACTATAGTGGTGCAAATTATCTGCAGGTTCAAAGCTTATGGTCCTCTTTCTAGTGACAAGGTCCTTCATGAATTTAGCATAGCCAGGCATCTGCTCAAGTGCCTCGACTAATGGAATGTTCACAGATAATTGTTTCAACATGGAAATGAATTTGTGATACTTCCCATCTTCGACTTTTTTCTTCAACCTCTATGGAAAAGTGGGAGGAGGTCTAGGGATCGGTGTGAACTTTTGTGGTGCCTCCTTCTCCTTCTCATTTCCAGATCCATGCTCCTTTGCATTACTAGGAGCAGTCTTCACCACTGAATCATCAACCAAAGTTCGATCCTCAAAATCTACCATCCTATCATCATCAATTAATACGGGCTCTACTGTCTCATCTATCACAACTGGCCTCGAAGGACCAACTGTAGTCTTCCCACTCCTAGTAGTGACCATCATGCAATGACTGTTATTTTTTCAAATTATGCACTGTATTATTGGTAAGTGTGCCTTTCTGCCTCTGGTTCATCGCAACAGACATCTGACTCAACTACTGCTCAATCTGCTTAATGGCCACAACATGTGATTCCACCTTTTGATTTATACCAGAAATATCAGCGCGGAGCTCCTTGAAATGGTCATCTGTCACCTCCATCTACTTAAGTACCTTAGACGACATGTCTTCCACCCTTGAACTACTAGACTCTGGCTCACAATTCCTTGGAGGAACATATAGACCGCTTCTGTCATTCTTGTGCTCCTCACACTTCTTCCAGTCTCCATTGTCTCTGTATTAGCCTCGGTTGTAATTGTCATCACTGTAGTAGCTCTGACCTTGGTTCCTCTGACCTTGATGTCAAGAGTCTTGGTTAGACCCTTGGGTGTTAGTTCGAAAACCCGCCCCTTGATCATTCAGATAATTAACTTCCTCCTCAGATTTTGATTCACCTCCGTCATTTCTCGGGGCCTTGCCCTGAGAACCCACAACATTCACTTTTTCAGCGTCGACTCCCATCAAATGCTTAGCAAGAATCCCCATTGTGGTCTTTATTTTAGCAATATCCTGATCTCGCTATTCATCCTTCCTTCTCTACTCCGCAGACATACCTACCGCATAAGTACTAGCTGGAGTCTCTAACTCTCTTGTGTGCCATGCGCGGTTGGTTTTAGTGATTCTGTCAAGTAGCTCAGTAGCTTGAGCATAAGTGTGACTCATAAATGTTCCATCAGACACGGTATCAGCCACCGCCTTGGTGTTAGTATTCAAAGACCTATAGAAAATTTCCAGCAATGTATCATCTGGGATCTTGTGGTTGGGCATCCTTTTAAGCTTCTTGTTGAACCTCAGCCATGTCTCGTGAAATGCCTCAGAACTTAACTGCCTAAAGTTGTATATCTCATCTTTCAGTTGCAAAGCTCTGGAAGGGGGAAATATCTTTCAAGAAAAGCTCTTTTCAACTCCCTCCATATAGTGATAGAATCATTGGGCAGTTCTGCCAACCAGAGTGCTGCCTCACTCCCTAATGAAAAGGGAAATAATCTCAGCCGTATCGAATCCTGACTCACTCCCGGTTGCTTATATGCTTTACAGATACCCACAAAATTAGTCAAGTGAGTATGTGTATCATCAGTTGCATGACCTGCAAATATCCCTTTCATCTTGAGCAGGTGGATCATAGTACTGGTAATATCAAGCTTTTCCCCAGTAGGAAAAGAGGGAGGGATAATAGCTCAAGTGGCACCGGATTTTTCAATATCAGCATCATCATCCTCATCTAAATACCGGTGCCTCTGCTGATCTGGACCTCTGTTCCTTCTAGCTCGCTCTGCTTCAGCAACTAAGCGTTGCTCTTTTGCAACCCTTGCTAACTCCTTATCTCTTGTCAGAGCTTGTTCCTCAGCCAATATTATTCTTCTCAGATTTCTTAGTGTTTGTTCAAGTTTGTGATCGATTTGAACCAGGGATTTTTCTTGGCTCCTAATACTGGGCATGCACGAACCTAAAACCTGTTAAGAATAAAAACAACAAAAGAAAAATAAAAAGAAAATAAGAACCAACAATAAAACAAACACAATTAACAAAAGCCTTAGTCGTATTCCCCGACAATGGTGCCAAAATTTGATGTCACTGAAATTACACCTCTATTGAGATATAAAGCGGTTGATTCCAAATATAAAATCTAACAAAGATTGAGGTCGATCCCACAGGTAATATGGAAAGAACTTGAGTTAATGTGATTAGTTATTACTATCGACTGATTTATTTCCTAAGGGGGGAATAATAGAAAAACAAAATAATAAACAAGAGTAAAGACTAGTAAATGTTTAAATCAATTTTAGTTTATATTCAATCAACAAGTTACTAGGATTGTGTTCCCCATGACTTCATAACCACAAGGCTTTTATACTAGTGATCTATTCCGGAGTTTAGCATACAATATTGGTAAGTTAAGTTCACCTAAATAGTTGGTCCCCTATCTATATGATTATCAACATGCAACTTGGTCAATATATGGGTGTATGCTTAATTAACCCTTACCCTTAATATCGGATTAGTTATTCCCGAACAAGTTCAAGATATTAGATAAGGATTGATAGCCTCAAATCTCCGTTGTTAATCTCTTTTCCCATTCACTACCCCCTTGATCTGGTAAGTAAGAATAAGGTGAGTTCCAACATTTGCAACCGTTAAGAAATAATTAAAACAAAGGGAAAAATAATACATACATTAAATCCCATTCAAGAATCACTAAGTGTTTTACCTATGTGTGTTAATTCATGATGGTTCCCACAACCCTAGTTATTGATTTATCTACTCATGCTTGAATAATCACAATCACAAAATATAGAATAAATCATAATTGTAACTTACAAAAATTCGTAGAAGAAAACCACGTGAATTGAATAAAACTCCAAAACCGATGAACAAAACTTCAATGTTGTTTGATTCCCAAAATCAAGAACAAAATTACAAACTTTGTTTCTTGAACTAAGAAAGATCGTTAACAATACTAAAATTTGCGTGTAAGTTGGTAAAAATAAACTATACTCGAAAAATGAACCTAAAAATTATATTTATAGTTCCAAACAAATCTTATCCTAACTAAACTTGAATTCCAGGTCGGCAGGGGTAACGGGCTAAGTAACGACTCGTTGGGTCTCCCAACAAGTCGTGGCCAGTGATCTTGAGTCATTCTCAGCAATTTGTCTAGTATTGGTGATGGGTCACCTAATGACTCGTTAGGCCTGGGCACGAGTCATTCGGTCTTTCGTGGCCCTGGCTCACCAAATCTTCCAATTCACTCGACAGATGCCCACAGTGTCTGATGAAAAGTATTCACTTCACCCGATGACTCGTTACGTCACTCATTGCCTTCACTGGACATTCTTCCGAAATTCTTCTCCCAGTCTCCACGACTGTCATAACGACTCGTTACCAGATGTAGCGAGTCATGCCTTCAACTGGTTAGGTACACTGGATCTTCTTCATCAAGCTCAATTTCTTCCCACGACTCCAAGCACGAGTCGTTTATTGGGACGACAACTCATGGCCTTGGTATCAACTTATAGATTTGTCCATTTTTCCCTTACTTTGCCTATTTCCCATTCCGAACTGTTTTCCTGCAATATTTAACACAAACGCATCATATCTACATAAACATATCCAGAATGTGCATTATTTCTTGGTTTTAAGCATCGAAAGTGCCGTAAAAATCACGGCACATTAGTGCACTTTTGAGTATCAATTAGTCCAAGTCGAGTGTAATGAATTAGCCATTAACTCATGACATATTGATTCGTTGTGAGTGTGGAAACATTATTCCATACGTTAGTTTAATGATTCATCAATTTCTTGTGATTCAATATAGCATTTGATATTTGTTATATAATTTCCTATTATTATACGTATTTCATTATGATATCTTCTATATCTTATGTTATTGTTTTATCAAACACGAGCAGCTAAATCTCTTAAGCTAGAGTTGTGGGAACCATGATGGATTAATGAAAATAGGCAAAATAAAATAGTAATTCTTGAATGGTGAATTGAGTTGACTATTATTCTCTTCGTTTCAATATTTAATTGTCTGTATCTTCAACTTGCTCGACCAAAGAGGTTGAAGTTAGGAAAATAGAATAATAATGGTAATTTGAGGCTACCAACCCTCATCTAATTAACTTGAGCTCTAATTGAGGATAGTAAAACCAAGACTTATGGCAAGGGCACAATATACACATATAAAGTCCTAGAGGATTTAGGTGAAATTCATCTATGAAGGTCGAGAGATGTTAGATGAACTTAATCGTCAGTCTTACACAAAATTTATCAGGATAGATCACTAATAAAATAAGCCTATTATGTTATGAAATCATTGGGAACATAATTCTAGTTTTGTCTCAATAATTTGATAACAATTCAATCATAGATTAAGATTATTTTTTCTTTTTATTTGCAACCTCCCTTTCGAAATATTGACTACAGGTTAATTTAATCATCGTTAACATATTATTTCTTTTCTATTCCCTATGGAATCGACCCCAACCTAATTGGGTTACTATATTTGACAGTGACTGCTTTATACTTCATTGCGAGGTGTAATTTAAGTGTGATCACTCTTGCAACTTTGTCATTGCCTTCAACCCACTGTTGGTTTGATAACGATCTAACCTCACCTCTTACTCCAGTGAGAAGCAGATGTTGTCAATAAACAACCCAACTAGAGCTTGGGGTCGAACCCACAGGGAATAGGGAGACTGGATTATAGCCGATAACTTAACTTGTAAGGTAGTTACTTTAAAATAGGGGGATTCTAAAGAAAATCAATAATAAAAGCAGATATCAAAATTTTAATGTTAAGTCAATATCAAGGGATAACTAGCGTTTGTTTTCCCCATGGGTTTATAACTACTTCGGGTATACACTCATGATTATCACCAATACTTACTTATAGAACAGATAACTTAGGTTCATTCAAACAACCGACCAGTCCCTATTGAATGACTATACTCAATCACTCGATCAAGTCTCATGAGCGGTTTCAAACTATCCGTTATCACTAAGTTCCAGATTTAACTATCATGTGACCACAACTCAAGTTAATACAATCAATGATCATCAAGATCAAGGCTCCGTTGTAATTCTCTTTTCCTAATCTCTTCCTCTTCGACCAAAGCAAGTAAAGAATTCGGGCACTTCCTAACTTTGCGCACCATTAAGAAATGTTTAAGCATGAAGAGAATACAATATATAAGTGTTTGTATTGGTTTTAAGATCACTTTGTGTAACCCTAGCTTGTTAATTCACCATGGTTCTCATAATCCTAGCTATGGAGGTTTTACCCTCTCATAGTTGCAAGGTTATGATTTGCATTCATGATTAAGAATAAAAATCAATACTTACAATAATGATTGAGAAAAAACACTTCCTTCAATTACTCTACAAAAATCTTGAAAAACAAGTAGTAAGAACAGGTTGATCACAAGTTAAGATCAACTCAATTCTCTCTCTTCTCAAGATTTCTACTCTCTAAAACTATCAAACTGACGTCCCTCAATAAAAATAAAACCTAAAACATATTTATATAGACACAAGAATCCTTTTCCTAAGACAACAGGGTGAATTTCCATATCTGTCGCCGCCAATGCCACCACTCGACCTACGATTCGTAGCATGCTCCTACGACCCGTAGCTTCCTCTTGTACAATCTCAGCTGGCTAAATTCTGGCTAAGTCTTGGATTTGGGTACAACTCGTACCATCAAATCACGACTTGTACTGAGCTCCCGTACTTTGAATCAGAGATTTTGAAGTTTTTCTGAAGTTCATCACGACCAGAATGGTATGACTCGTACCTTCATCTTACGGGTCATACTTTCTTTTCGTAGTAGGAGTCAGACTCATATGCAATTCTTCTGGATTTCATCATGACCTCCTCATTGCGACTCGTACAGGCTTGCTACGAATTGTACTGGGACTTGTGGGTCACATCTGCTCAGCCTTAATTTTCAGCAACTTCTCACGGCCACCCGTACGACTCGTAGGTCCTTCCTATGATCCATATTGTGGTCTGCACTTTTTGCCGATTTTGCACTTTTTAAGCTATCTTTTGAAATTTTTAGATTCAACATCTATTTATCCTGTAACAAAAGGAAAAGTACCTCATATCCACATAAATACACCTAAGTCCATGCTATTTTCTTAGCTTTGAGCATCGAATGTGCTGCAAATCCACAGCACATCAACACCCTCAACTTAAGACTTTTGCATGTCTTCAGTCAAAGAAAATAAAAACTAGAACACGACGCTCAACTAGAAAATTAACTTAAGATACTACAGCCAATACTCAAACAAACCTGCACTTTCTATACAAACTCTATTGACCCTTTCTCATGAAACCACATCAGCTAATGTATTACAACCAACCTCAAAACATCATAAATAGGGATCAAGACATGTCATCTAGCTATCAACAAGCAGTCAAGTCATCACCAATGTTTTTCACACAGACAAATAATAAAAGCAAATATAATCCATGTACCCTCACACAAATGAAGTCCCTTCTCAGATATGAATTGTCAAACATAGCATGGGACTAAACAAGTAAGGCACTCACTCTCACAAAGAAGTTACAAGTATTATGTGTCAGATACCATAGGCTTGCCCTTATTTTCTCTGCTTTGGTTTTTCAGATGGTCGAGTTAAGATCACTATAGGACTTGGTATGACTTGTAATGTAGGCTCAAGGCTGGACATGATAAAGATGGAAGATTTTATAAGTGACTATTCCTTTCTTGGCACTACATACATTGGCTACACCATTCACCTAATTCACCCTTTTATTCTTTCATTCCCCATTTTCTCCTTTTTATTCACATTTGCATGGGTGTGATGAGTTTTCACTTTTTTTCAGCATTTTCAAAATTTCTTTGAGCTTTATTTTTCAACATTTACAACATTTTTCATCCTTTTCTTTTCATCTCACCACACCTCATTTTCCACCATTTCTTTCTTTTCTTTTCTTTTCCTTTCTTTCATTCCCACCTTTTATGCACCCTTACTCTAGCCACCCTCAACTTAAGCATTTTACTTATGTTGGGGTTCACAATATCCAAGGAAGGACCAGGGTCAAAACAGGTTCATTAAAATAAATGGGTACGGTTAATAAGTAATCAAAGAAACATGATCTATTAAGGCTCAAACTTGGGATCAAGGAATTCATGCAACTTTTGGTAAGGCAATATAGGCTAAAAGTGAGTTAAACAAAAATGGCCTATGATCATATCCTAACCAACCATCCTTAGCCTATGCAGAGTCAACCAGGCAAGTTCTAGATCTACAACACAACACTGAACTGACTAATATACCTCACTCAAACATGGTACATGAACTATTTTCACTTCACCAGTCTAGTTTATATATGGCTTAACAAAACTACTCATACTGACATAATAAATGACATCCAAAGATCCACAACAATCAGGCATGTTGTCACAAATACATAGCTAATGTATCAGAAATTTTTTTAAATAGGGTCAATTATTTTTACAAAAACCAAAACTAGTGCAATTTTCTTGGCTGAGTACTCCTAAGCTACTTTCCAATTAAAACAATCACAAAAATAAAAATAAAAATCCTACACATGTCGGTTCTACTAGATAGCATGTCTGAGAAAAAACAAACACCGCAAGAAAAACCCTCGGATGGACCAAAAATCCCAAAAATTACAAGTACACCCGCTTCCCTTTTGAAAGTTAGCTTCGTCCCCGAACCATCATCTAGAAGATCATTGAGAAGAGAACATACATGTGGCACACTAGGTGCTCTTTTCATCTCGTGGAGGTGGTACCTCCACTGCAATAGTGGTGCTAGCAGTGGTCGGCGCGCTCAATTGTGTGTCAATAGGGGGAGTGTTCCCCCCCCCCCCAGTAGTCGTGGCCGCTTGGACGGCCTCTGAAAATATTTGGGCTAAATATGGCTCTCTCAAAGGGTCATGACCATGGGCAAGCTCGGGCTGGGTGCGGTAGAGCTACCTGCTCCTCTAGCTCTCTCATGCAGCTCAGCCATATGTGTGTCATGAGTCTGCATGCTCGTTGCTCTAGCCCGCTTGTTCTCTTTCCTCTCCTTTCTTATTTTTCTCAAACTCTCCTTCTAGCATCTTCAGAATCTCTCTTCTTGCCTTTATCACCAGCTGCAGTCGGCTCCTAGCATGCTGCCAAATCAATATCCTCATCAAGATCGGCATCTAGGTCCATAAGAGTGGGGGATGCTAACACTATTGGTTGTCGAGATGACAACTCAACTACTTGGCTCCGAAGAGCCCCCAACTCCACATGGAGACAACTGGTATTGGTCTGTTCCGCCATTCTCTCATTGAATTGGCTCCCAAAACTATCTAAGCGGGCATGTAGAGCCTAAGTTGCTGCCTCTATCTCTGATTTGACCCATGGTTTGACATTATCCATCATGGCTTGAATCTTACGCTCTGCCATGGTATATCTCTTAGCTAGGTTTTGGAGGAAGTCCTGTGGTACCAAGATGTACCCTGTTGGTGTCTGATCCTGCATGCTGGGCAGTGGTGTAGCTGAGGTGCTGGGAGCTTACTCTGAATGACTGACATCTGTAGCTGGTGTCTCGCTTTGCTCCTGTGTCATGGGGATATTCACCTGTACGTCCCCTGCTAGCTGAGCTGCTGGGATAGCTGTGGGAATCTTGGATCTGCTTACCTGGTTCATCTCATCCCGAATAAGGCCTATGTCTGTAATCCTTTGGCCTCCAATCAACCGCTCATCACCCCATGCAACTTTTGCCTCCATACATGATCTAATTACAATACTTGGGAATGGGATAGTAGTGCTTACTCCCACTGCCCAGTCTCGTATCTCATCGGCTATGATCCTCGAAGCATTGATGGGGTAATGAGACATGAGGCATGCAACCAAAGCCTCTCTGTCAGCACTCAGTGTGTTGTCATTGACCGTAGGTGCTAACTGATAGCGCACTAGTGTCCGGAAGGCTTTTGCAATGAAGTTCAGTGAATTCTTGGTCACCTACTTTCCACTTGTAACCCATTCAGCCTCATCCTTATTCTCAGTAATCACCTCTGCGAGCCATTGCAGCTGCATCTATCGCTCCTTCACGCTCAAGGATCTGATATGCTTCATTGCCTCCACCCTGTAATCATACTCTGGCATCATCCTGGTAGGCAAGAATTGTGGGACGTACAACAATCGAGCAATGGTCCTCTCAGATATATCAACTTCTCGACCTCGGACAATAACACTCTCCAAATGAGACTAATCTTTTATTTTCTACCCTTCCTTTGCCTTTACCTCCATTATGGCCAAGTAGTTGGCATAGAACTCCTGAACTATGTTTTCTGTGTACTGTGTCGGAGTCTTGGCCATCCACTCAAAACCATAGAAGCTAAAAATCTACTTCATCTCCTCAACTTCATTCAATGCAGTTGTGAGGATCTGCAGTTCTTCTTGAATGCTTCTCTGTGGCTTATATTTTGCGGTGAGAGAGATGCCTTGTTCATAGATTTCTTTGGCTCCCGACACTCTCCACCGGATTGTATGGTTTTCTCTGCATGGAGTATGCTCTTGTGCAACAACAGGAGCCTCTTCCTCCGACTCATCACTGCCGCTTTCCTCTTCACTCTGGGTCTCTCATGACCCTTCTTCAGCATTGGAGTCTCTCCCTAACTCTTGACATTCCTCTCTAACTCCCTCTTCAAACTGGGGAGCTTGAGCGGATGTGGCAGTGGATACTTCAGCTTGGGCCTTCACTCTCGCCCTAGTGCTTCTGGTTCCATCGGTGTCCGAGGTGTCAACTTGATACTCTCAATCGAACCACTAGGTGAGTCTCCATCCTTGTCAGACTTCGAGTCAGTCGGTTCATCAATCAATCTCCTTTGGGATTTTGGCTTGTCTGCCCTGCTTTTGTATGTCATTGTACCTGTAGAGAAAGAGGTTAGCAATCTATTTTTGAAACAGAAGAATTTGAAAGAAGATGTTCTGAATTTCATCACGGGTCACCACTATGAATCGTACCATGAAGGTACGAATGGTGGAAAGTCCAAGAATTGCATTAGTTTTCAGTACGACTTGCAGGTACGACTCGTACCACAAGGGTACGATCCGTACTATGAGTTGTTTGATGAAGCCCTGCTTTTATGTTGTTCTGAATTTTTCCATGACTCATGGTACGACCCTTAGGTTGATTCCACGAGTCTTACGAAGGATATTTTCACACAATTACGTTCAGATTAATGGCACGAGTGCTCAGTAGGACTCGTAGTGGAATCCTACGGTCCGTACTATGCCTCGTATCACTTCAATTTTCTTTTCTCAGTTTTTGCAAGGACTCTTTTTTTTTCAATTTTCTTAGGGTACTCAAATTTCCCCCAGGTATAGGCACATCAATCACTCAATTTAACTCAAGCCCATTCTTTCCCTTTCTTAACCCACTACCCGTAACTCATTTATTTTTAAAAACTCAATTCATCTAGAATCTAGCATCTCTTTTGGTCGAATAAGCACTGTAGCAACACCCTGATCATTATCTATTGTCAACATCAAATTTCAAGTCAAGTTACTAACTCACAGGGGTTTTGACACCTTCAAGCTCAATATGTGATGTTTTAACAATTTTTAACACAACACACTTACTTGATTGATGCTTCATCAATGCTAGCTGACAGTCCTAGGGTTTTCTGAGCTTGAGTCGAGCAATAAATTTCTTGATTCTTTCGTTGTTGTTGGGTTACGGGTAGGGGAAATGGAGTGGAGTCGTGTGTTTGAATGTTTGACTGTGGGAGAATGCGTTTAGGAAGTTTTTAATAGGTAAAGGCACATTTTTAAAAAAATTGGGCCGAGTCGAGTATTAATGCTAATTTCAACCAATCACAACTCATACCACGAGTTGTAGGAAGATCCTACGGCTTATCCCTTTGACTCGTGGGCAACTTGTTAAACAAAACTTACCTAACGACCTACGAATACATCCTACGACTTCTACCATTGAGATACAATTCGTAGGATGACTCGTAGGTCGGGGCTTGGAATCTTTTTATTTTGAACCTCACCACAACTGCTGCTACGGCACGTAGGATCTCATTACAGGTCGTACTGAGAGCCATAGCAATTGATGTTTTAGCCCCCTGTTTTCAATTTTCCCTGCACACTGAGCACACATTAGTTCAATAACTTGGTTTGCCTCCCAAGAAGCGCATGATTTAATATCAAAGCACGACATAGGTAGGCTGGTTACTCATACTTCACCAGTTCACCACTTGGGTTGCCTCCCAAGAAGCACCTAATTTAACGTTGCGGCACGACGTAAGTATCCTGACTACTTAGACTTCGTCAAGGAACTCGAACTCATCCTTTACAGTCTTAAATGCTTGGCTTTGCTAAGAGGTGCCCTGGATGAGACAAAATAAAACAAACAAAAACGTAAAAGAGGAAATAACTAACAAAAGTCAAATACAAGTAATTAATCTAGTCTTAGTCGTATTCCCCGGCAACGGCGCCACTTTTTGGAAATGCTCAAACCATACCTCTTATTGAAGTGAGAAGCGGACGTTGTCAATAAAGAACCCAACTAGAGGTTGGGGTCGAACCCACAGGGAATAGGGAGACTGGATTATAGCCAGTAACTGAACTTGTAAGGTAGTTATTTCAAAATAGGGGGATTCTAAAGAAAATAAATAATAAAAGCAGATATCAAAATTCTGATGTTAAGTCAATATCAAGGGATAACTAGGGTTTATGTTCCCCATGGGTTCATAACTGCTTCGGGTATACACTCATGATTATTACCAATACTTACTTATAGAACAGATAACTTAGGTTCATTCAAACAACCGACCAGTCCCTATTGAATGACTATACTCAATCACTCGATCAAGTCTCATGAGCGGTTTCAAACTATCCGTTATCACTAAGTTCCAGATTTAACTATCATGTGACCACAACTCAAGTTAATACAATCAATGATCATCAAGATCAAGGCTCCGTTGTAATTCTCTTTTCCTAATCTCTTCCTCTTCGACCAAAGCAAGTAAAGAATTCGGGCACTTCCTAACTTTGCGCACCATTAAGAAATGTTTAAGCATGAAGAGAATACAATATATAAGTGTTTGTATTGGTTTTAAGATCACTTTGTGTAACCCTAGCTTGTTAATTCACCATGGTTCCCATAATCCTAGCTATGGAGGTTTTACCCTCTCATAGTTGCAAGGTTATGATTTGCATTCATGATTAAGAATAAAAATCAATACTTACAATAATGATTGAGAAAAAACACTTCCTTCAATTACTCTACAAAAATCTTGAAAAACAAGTAGTAAGAACAGGTTGATCACAAGTTAAGATCAACTCAATTCTCTCTCTTCTCAAGATTTCTACTCTCTAAAACTATCAAACTGACGTCCCTCAATAAAAATAAAACCTAAAACATATTTATATAGACACAAGAATCCTTTTCCTAAGACAACAGGGTGAATTTCCATATCTGTCGCCGCCAATGCCACCACTCGACCTACGATTCGTAGCATGCTCCTACGACCCGTAGCTTCCTCTTGTACAATCTCAGCTGGCTAAATTCTGGCTAAGTCTTGGATTTGGGTACAACTCGTACCATCAAATCACGACTTGTACTGAGCTCCCGTACTTTGAATCAGAGATTTTGAAGTTTTTCTGAAGTTCATCACGACCAGAATGGTATGACTCGTACCTTCATCTTACGGGTCATACTTTCTTTTCGTAGTAGGAGTCAGACTCATATGCAATTCTTCTGGATTTCATCATGACCTCCTCATCGCGACTCGTACAGGCTTGCTACGAATTGTACTGGGACTTGTGGGTCACATCTGCTCAGCCTTAATTTTCAGCAACTTCTCACGGCCACCCGTACGACTCGTAGGTCCTTCCTATGATCCATATTGTGGTCTGCACTTTTTGCCGATTTTGCACTTTTTAAGCTATCTTTTGAAATTTTTAGATTCAACATCTATTTATCCTGTAACAAAAGGAAAAGTACCTCATATCCACATAAATACACCTAAGTCCATGCTATTTTCTTAGCTTTGAGCATCGAATGTGCTGCAAATCCACAGCACATCAACACCCTCAACTTAAGACTTTTGCATGTCTTCAGTCAAAGAAAATAAAAACTAGAACACGACGCTCAACTAGAAAATTAACTTAAGATACTACAGCCAATACTCAAACAAACCTGCACTTTCTATACAAACTCTATTGACCCTTTCTCATGAAACCACATCAGCTAATGTATTACAACCAACCTCAAAACATCATAAATAGGGATCAAGACATGTCATCTAGCTATCAACAAGCAGTCAAGTCATCACCAATGTTTTTCACACAGACAAATAATAAAAGCAAATATAATCCATGTACCCTCACACAAATGAAGTCCCTTCTCAGATATGAATTGTCAAACATAGCATGGGACTAAACAAGTAAGGCACTCACTCTCACAAAGAAGTTACAAGTATTATGTGTCAGATACCATAGGCTTGCCCTTATTTTCTCTGCTTTGGTTTTTCAGATGGTCGAGTTAAGATCACTATAGGACTTGGTATGACTTGTAATGTAGGCTCAAGGCTGGACATGATAAAGATGGAAGATTTTATAAGTGACTATTCCTTTCTTGGCACTACATACATTGGCTACACCATTCACCTAATTCACCCTTTTATTCTTTCATTCCCCATTTTCTCCTTTTTATTCACATTTGCATGGGTGTGATGAGTTTTCACTTTTTTTCAGCATTTTCAAAATTTCTTTGAGCTTTATTTTTCAACATTTACAACATTTTTCATCCTTTTCTTTTCATCTCACCACACCTCATTTTCCACCATTTCTTTCTTTTCTTTTCTTTTCCTTTCTTTCATTCCCACCTTTTATGCACCCTTACTCTAGCCACCCTCAACTTAAGCATTTTACTTATGTTGGGGTTCACAATATCCAAGGAAGGACCAGGGTCAAAACAGGTTCATTAAAATAAATGGGTACGGTTAATAAGTAATCAAAGAAACATGATCTATTAAGGCTCAAACTTGGGATCAAGGAATTCATGCAACTTTTGGTAAGGCAATATAGGCTAAAAGTGAGTTAAACAAAAATGGCCTATGATAATATCCTAACCAACCATCCTTAGCCTATGCAGAGTCAACCAGGCAAGTTCTAGATCTACAACACAACACTGAACTGACTAATATACCTCACTCAAACATGGTACATGAACTATTTTCACTTCACCAGTCTAGTTTATATATGGCTTAACAAAACTACTCATACTGACATAATAAATGACATCCAAAGATCCACAACAATCAGGCATGTTGTCACAAATACATAGCTAATGTATCAGAAATTTTTTTAAATAGGGTCAATTATTTTTACAAAAACCAAAACTAGTGCAATTTTCTTGGCTGAGTACTCCTAAGCTACTTTCCAATTAAAAAAATCACAAAAATAAAAATAAAAATCCTACACATGTCGGTTCTACTAGATAGCATGTCTGAGAAAAAACAAACACCGCAAGAAAAACCCTCGGATGGACCAAAAATCCCAAAAATTACAAGTACACCCACTTCCCTTTTGAAAGTTAGCTTCGTCCCCGAACCATCATCTAGAAGATCATAGAGAAGAGAACATACATGTGGCACACTAGGCACTCTTTTCATCTCGTGGAGGTGGTACCTCCACTGCAATAGTGGTGCTAGCAGTGGTCGGCGCGCTCAATTGTGTGTCAATAGGGGGAGTGTTCCCCCCCCCCAGTAGTCGTGGCCGCTTGGACGGCCTCTGAAAATATTTGGGCTAAATATGGCTCTCTCAAAGGGTCATGACCATGGGCAAGCTCGGGCTGGGGTGCGGTAGAGCTACCTGCTCCTCTAGCTCTCTCATGCAGCTCAGCCATATGTGTGTCATGAGTCTGCATGCTCGTTGCTCTAGCCCGCTTGTTCTCTTTCCTCTCCTTTCTTATTTTTCTCAAACTCTCCTTCTAGCATCTTCAGAATCTCTCTTCTTGCCTTTATCACCAGCTACAGTCGGCTCCTAGCATGCTGCCAAATCAATATCCTCATCAAGATCGGCATCTAGGTCCATAAGAGTGGGGGATGCTAACACTATTGGTTGTCGTGATGACAACTCAACTACTTGGCTCCGAAGAGCCCCCAACTCCACATGGAGACAACTGGTATTGGTCTGTTCCGCCATTCTCTCATTGAATTGGCTCCCAAAACTATCTAAGCGGGCATGTAGAGCCTAAGTTGCTGCCTCTATCTCTGATTTGACCCATGGTTTGACATTATCCATCATGGCTTGAATCTTACGCTCTGCCATGGTATATCTCTTAGCTAGGTTTTGGAGGAAGTCCTGTGGTACCAAAATGTACCCTGTTGGTGTCTGAGCCTGCATGCTGGGCAGTGGTGTAGCTGAGGTGCTGGGAGCTTACTCTGAATGACTGACATCTGTAGCTGGTGTCTCGCTTTGCTCCTGTGTCATGGGGATATTCACCTGTACGTCCCCTGCTAGCTGAGCTACTGGGATAGCTGTGGGAATCTTGGATCTGCTTACCTGGTTCATCTCATCCCGGATAAGGCCTATGTCTGTAATCCTTTGGCCTCCAATCAACCGCTCATCACCCCATGCAACTTTTGCCTCCATACATGATCTAAGTACAATACTTGGGAATGGGATAGTAGTGCTTACTCCCACTGCCCAGTCTCGTATCTCATCGGCTATGATCCTCGAAGCATTGATGGGGTAATGAGACATGAGGCATGCAACCAAAGCCTCTCTGTCAGCACTCAGTGTGTTGTCATTGACCGTAGGTGCTAACTGATAGCGCACTAGTGTCCGGAAGGCTTTTGCAATGAAGTTCAGTGAATTCTTGGTCACCTACTTTCCACTTGTAACCCATTCAGCCTCATCCTTATTCTCAGTAATCACCTCTGCGAGCCATTGCAGCTGCATCTATCGCTCCTTCACGCTCAAGGATCTGATATGCTTCATTGCCTCCACCCTGTAATCATACTCTGGCATCATCCTGGTAGGCAAGAATTGTGGGACGTACAACAATCGAGCAATGGTCCTATCAGATATATCAACTTCTCGACCTCGGACAATAACACTCTCCAAACGAGACTAATCTTTTATTTTCTACCCTTCCTTTGCCTTTACCTCCATTATGGCCAAGTAGTTGGCATAGAACTCCTGAACTATGTTTTCTGTGTACTGTGTCGGAGTCTTGGCCATCCACTCAAAACCATAGAAGCTAAAAATCTACTTCATCTCCTCAACTTCATTCAATGCGGTTGTGAGGATCTGCAGTTCTTCTTGAATGCTTCTCTGTGGCTTATATTTTGCGGTGAGAGAGATGCCTTGTTCATAGATTTCTTTGGCTCCCGACACTCTCCACCGGATTGTATGGTTTTCTCTGCATGGAGTATGCTCTTGTGCAACAACAGGAGCCTCTTCCTCCGACTCATCACTGCCGCTTTCCTCTTCACTCTGGGTCTCTCATGACCCTTCTTCAGCATTGGAGTCTCTCCCTAACTCTTGACATTCCTCTCTAACTCCCTCTTCAAACTGGGGAGCTTGAGCGGATGTGGCAGTGGATACTTCAGCTTGGGCCTTCACTCTCGCCCTAGTGCTTCTGGTTCCATCGGTGTCCGAGGTGTCAACTTGATACTCTCAATCGAACCACTAGGTGAGTCTCCATCCTTGTCAGACTTCGAGTCAGTCGGTTCATCAATCAATCTCCTTTGGGATTTTGGCTTGTCTGCCCTGCTTTTGTATGTCATTGTACCTGTAGAGAAAGAGGTTAGCAATCTATTTTTGAAACAGAAGAATTTGAAAGAAGATGTTCTGAATTTCATCACGGGTCACCACTATGAATCGTACCATGAAGGTACGAATGGTGGAAAGTCCAAGAATTGCATTAGTTTTCAGTACGACTTGCAGGTACGACTCGTACCACAAGGGTACGATCCGTACTATGAGTTGTCTGATGAAGCCCTGCTTTTATGTTGTTCTGAATTTTTCCATGACTCATGGTACAACCCTTAGGTTGATTCCACGAGTCTTACGAAGGATATTTTCACACAATTACGTTCAGATCAATGGCACGAGTGCTCAGTAGGACTTGTAGTGGAATCCTACGGTCCGTACTATGCCTCAGATCACTTTAATTTTCTTTTCTCAGTTTTTTCAAGGACTCTTTTTTTTTCAATTTTCTTAGGGTACTCAAATTTCCCCCAGGTATAGGCACATCAATCACTCAATTTAACTCAAGCCCATTCTTTCCCTTTCTTAACCCACTACCCGTAACTCATTTATTTTTAAAAACTCAATTCATCTAGAATCTAGCATCTCTTTTGGTCGAATAAGCACAGTAGCAACACCCTGATCATTATCTATTGTCAACATCAAATTTCAAGTCAAGTTACTAACTCACAGGGGTTTTGACACCTTCAAGCTCAATATGTGATGTTTTAACAATTTTTAACACAACACACTTACTTGATTGATGCTTCATCAATGGTAGCTGACAGTCCTAGGGTTTTCTAAGCTTGAGTCGAGCAATAAATTTGCTTGATTCTTTCATTGTTGTTGGGTTACGGGTAGGGGAAATGGAGTGGAGTCGTGTGTTTGAATGTTTGATTGTGGGAGAATGCGTTTAGGAAGTTTTTAATAGGTAAGGGCACATTTTTAAAAAAATTGGGCCGAGTCGAGTATTAATGCTAATTTCAACCAATCACAACTCATACCACGAGTCGTAGGAAGATCCTACGGCTCATCCCTTTGACTCGTGGGCAACTTGTTAAACAAAACTTACCTAACGACCTACGAATACATCCTACGACTTCTACCATTGAGATACAATTCGTAGGATGACTCGTAGGTCGGGGCTTGGAATCTTTTTATTTTGAACCTCACCACAACTGCTGCTACGGCTCGAAGGATCTCATTACAGGTCGTACTGAGAGCCATAGCAATTGATGTTTTAGCCCCCTATTTTCAATTTTCCCTGCACACTGAGCACACATTAGTTCAATAACTTGGGTTGCCTCCCAAGAAGCGCATGATTTAATATCAAAGCACGACATAGGTAGGCTGGTTACTCATACTTCACCAGTTCACCACTTGGGTTGCCTCCCAAGAAGCACCTAATTTAACGTTGCGGCACGACGTAAGTATCCTGACTACTTAGACTTCGTCAAGGAACTCGAACTCATCCTTTACAGTCTTAAATGCTTGGCTTTGCTAAGAGGTGCCCTGGATGAGACAAAATAAAACAAACAAAAACGTAAAAGAGGAAATAACTAACAAAAGTCAAATACAAGTAATTAATCTAGTCTTAGTCGTATTCCCCGGCAACGGCGCCACTTTTTGGAAATGCTCAAACCATACCTCTTATTGAAGTGAGAAGCGGACGTTGTCAATAAAGAACCCAACTAGAGGTTGGGGTCGAACCCACAGGGAATAGGGAGACTGGATTATAGCCAGTAACTGAACTTGTAAGGTAGTTATTTCAAAATAGGGGGATTCTAAAGAAAATAAATAATAAAAGCAGATATCAAAATTCTGATGTTAAGTCAATATCAAAGGATAACTAGGGTTTATGTTCCCCATGGGTTCATAACTTCTTCGGGTATACACTCATGATTATTACCAATACTTACTTATAGAACAGATAACTTAGGTTCATTCAAACGACCGACCAGTCCCTATTGAATGACTATACTCAATCACTCGATCAAGTCTCATGAGCGGTTTCAAACTATCCGTTATCACTAAGTTCCAGATTTAACTATCATGTGACCACAACTCAAGTTAATACAATCAATGATCATCAAGATCAAGGCTCCGTTGTAATTCTCTTTTCCTAATCTCTTCCTCTTCGACCAAAGCAAGTAAAGAATTCGGGCACTTCCTAACTTTGCGCACCATTAAGAAATGTTTAAGCATGAAGAGAATACAATATATAAGTGTTTGTATTGGTTTTAAGATCACTTTGTGTAACCCTAGCTTGTTAATTCACCATGGTTCCCATAATCCTAGCTATGGAGGTTTTACCCTCTCATAGTTGCAAGGTTATAATTTGCATTCATGATTAAGAATAAAAATCAATACTTACAATAATGATTGAGAAAAAACACTTTCTTCAATTACTCTACAAAAATCTTGAAAAACAAGTAGTAAGAACAGGTTGATCACAAGTTAAGATCAACTCAATTCTCTCTCTTCTCAAGATTTCTACTCTCTAAAACTATCAAACTGACGTCCCTCTATAAAAATAAAACCTAAAACATATTTATATAGACACAAGAATCCTTTTCCTAAGACAACAGGGTGAATTTCCATATCTATCGCCGCCAATGCCACCACTCGACCTACGATTCGTAGCATGCTCCTACGACCCGTAGCTTCCTCTTGTACAATCTCAGCTGGCTAAATTCTGGCTAAGTCTTGGATTTGGGTACAACTCGTACCATCAAATCACGAATTGTACTGAGCTCCCGTACTTTGAATCAGAGATTTTGAAGTTTTTCTGAAGTTCATCACGACCAGAATGGTATGACTCGTACCTTCATCTTACGGGTCATACTTTCTTTTCGTAGTAGGAGTCAGACTCATATGCAATTCTTCTGGATTTCATCATGACCTCCTCATCGCGACTCGTACAGGCTTGCTACGAATTGTACTGGGACTCGTGGGTCACATCTGCTCAGCCTTAACTTTCAGCAACTTCTCACGGCCACCAGTATGACTCATAGGTCCTTCCTACGATCCATACTATGGTTTGAACTTTTTGCCCATTTTGCACTTTTTAAGCTATCTTTTAAAATTTTCAGTTCCAATATTTTTTTATCCTGTAATAAAAGAAAAAGTACCTCATATCCACATAAATACACCTAAGTCCATATTGTTTTCTTAGCTTTGAGCGTCCAATATGCTGCAAATTCACAACACGTCATGGTTCTCATCCATTATCTTGTTGATTCTTATCCTTCTTCTTTTGTCTTTAATAGACTTGTGAAAGTAAGCAGTGTTAGCAGCTCCATCCTCTAGCCACCTCACTCTAGCCTTTTGTTTTAGAATGACGCTTGAATTTTGAGATAGTCGACATATTCTGCCTTAGTTTTGCTAAGGTTGGCCCGGTTGATAGGAGTATTATTTTCTTGGAGGGCCTTCTCTAGTGTAACAATGTCTTTCTCTAATCTATTAGGGTTTTTGTAGAAGTCTCCATAAGTTCACTTAGACAATTTACTGAGGTGAGTTGCTGTTTTTTTCAATTTTTGGTGTAGACTCCACGTAGGATTTCCATGGTATTCTTCTGTCCAAACACTTCTGACTGTTTCTTAGAACTAAGGATGGTTTGTCCAAGTGGTCAGGAATTTGAAGTACTTGGTGTATTCTTCTTTCTCTTTTGTAAATTGCACAAGTAAAGGAGTGTGGTCAGAACAAGTTCTGGCCATATGAGTCAGATTTATTTTGTTGAATTGGACAAACCAATGAGAATTATATAAGACTCTATTTAATCTTGTTCAAATTGTGTTTGGTGTATCTCTATTATTGCACAAGGTGTGAATATGTCCATAGTAACCTGCATCCTGAACACCATACTCTTCCATAAAATTAAGGAAGTCAAAACTTTTGTTATGTCCATATTAACCTACATCCTGAACACCATACTCTTCCATAAAATTAAGGAAGCCAAAACTTTTGTTAAGTCTGTAATGTGTGCCTCCTGATTATTCTTCCATTTCAGCAAACGCATTAAAGTCAACCATGATGCTCCATGGTTCCTGGATATGATTTTCTAGGACATCAAATTCATTCCACGAGGTTCTTCTAAATATTGTCCCGCATTTGGCATAAACAAAGGACATGTGAAAATCAGTTCCAATAGATGAATGATTAATGCTGCAAGTAATTGGTTGTTCTGAATCATTAATGATTTTTACAGTAAAATCATTAGTCTAACATAGTCAAATTTTATTGTTAATATTATAGTAAGATCCTTGCATGTCTAGCATTCTCATATAGTAGTCTTCTTGATCAGCTTGGACAAAAGGTTCTTAAAGAATTATAAAAGTAAAGTTATACTGATTTTTAATAGTTTTGAGTCTTTCAAAAGCACTTTGAGTCCTTACACTTCTAATGTTCCATGATATTGTGTTTATCATTGGAAGCTAGGAGTGTTAGACCTATGCATAACATTTTGGTTCCTTTATAGCTCTCATCCTTAAGGCTATCTTTATTGTCTAAAGATAGTCCATTAGGTGCTAGCTTTACAGGTACCAATACCAATCGTTGCTCCTAGATCATCATCTCCTCTTGAGTGGACTCTTCCATCTTCTGATTTTCCATGGATTCAATGTTGGAGTGAGGGTCATCAACATCATGGAAATGATCTTCCTCCATTTATTCTTCAGACTTTGATTCAAAGTGATTGTACTCATCCTCTTCTTTCTTATCAGTTGAGTCCTCTAGGTTCTTTTGACTTTGTTCTCTTCTACTACCTTTTTTCAAGATCATCTGGAGGTTGAGGCTCTATATTCTCTCTATTTTCCTAGTATTTTCTAATATCTTTGCCTCTATCTACTGGCCTTAATTCATTCCCAGTCTCCATGTTGCCCTTATCTTTTGTATACTCAGATGATCCATCATATCTTTGGTTTCTTCACCTGACTTTGAAATTCTAGGCATTGGTTGCCTATTTCCTTCCTGAACACTATTTTTTCCATCTTCTTCCTCTATATTCCCTCTCCTACTTCTTATTCTCTTTTCATATGGTGGGTTAGTAGTTTCCACCACTTTATTTTGCATTTTCTTGGACCTGACAATGTTTTGCTGAGCCGAGTCTTGAATTAGTTTAGGATTTGTTATTCCTTTTCTCTTTCCTCTCTTTTTTCTTGGCACCTCATACTTGTTTTCCTCTTGAGCAACAAAGGTGATCCCAAATATACCTGGTTTTTCCATCCTATTTGTCTCCCTTTTCTCTTTTTTCTCTATAGGAGTTGCACAAGATTGAGCTGAAATATCCAACATGTCTTTTTGATGGGTCTTTGTGTTCAATTTGTTCCTGCTTCTTCCTTTCCCTTTTGTTATAGTTGTCCACCTTTCTTCTTCATTTTCTTGATTCCTCTTTAATCTCGTCTGCTTTTGTTTTATCCTGTTTCTGCTTTTCATTAGCTTTCACTTGCATTTCGTCCTTTACTGTTCTTGCATCTTTCCTGTTTCCCTTCTCTTGCGCTTGGTTTCCTCGCTTGTTTAGGTTGTTACTGTGGCTAGATATTTTTCTCATCTACGGGTGGAGAATCCTATATCTAGCTTCACTATGTCTCTACACTTTGCAATTAAAACAGTATTCTGGGACATTTTCATACTCTACCCTTTGAGTGATAGAATTGATTCTTCCTTCTCCATTCTTGATCTCAATTTGAATTTCTACCACCTTAGGCCTAGTAATATTAATTTCAACCTTGATTTTTTGTTGTGGTAGGTCTAATTTTCGATAATGTAGCTTTATCTGTGATACTTAGTACACCAATTGGCGCTACTGTTCTACAGAGAGCATCCCACTCAAAAATGCCATTTAAGATCAGGAAGGTTTATCCACACCAGAGCTAGTGTGGTCTTTGATTTCGATTTAAAGTCCACCTCTCCATTTCAGAAGTTTCATCTACATGTTACCAATGGACAAGAAGTTCCTACCATATATGTTTCTGTGATCTTCTTCAAGCGTAAAATCAATGAACACATGGTATTGTAAGCCCTTATCTTAACTGAGAGGTATAGTTTTCAAGAATTCATCTCTAATTTTATCAATTGTAGGTCTAATTCTTGAGAACTTACTTGTGATGGTGACTTTACATGTTTCCGCAAGCAGCTCATTTTCTTCTTTTGAGAAAGATACAATTGGTTAGCCCTCAACAAGGTCATAGAATCTGTGAGTCTGCTTCACCTTCTTATTTGATCCATCACTGTTTGGTGAGATTAGAGCTGTTGTGAAATTGAAGGGATGGTTAGGGGTGTTACCCAGTTCTCCTTTTGTAGCTCCAATTTTAAGATTTCTTAGGGGTGAGAAATCAATTGAGAAAGGATTTGGAGGATCTTTTGGTGCTCATGGGATATTGGGTTTCTGTAAGCTTGATTCCATACTGGAAATCTTGCTTAGAGAGTATCAATTTGTGTCGTTAGATATAAAATTTTATCGTTGGATAATAAGAAACTAAGGCAGTATTAGTTTGGGTGAGTTTTGGCAAAAGAATTCTATTTTAGTTGTTGTAAATTTTCTTTTTGTTCTGGTACATTCGCATTTGCGTCACCGCTTTTGCTATTAGTGTATCTCTTTTGCAGTGTATCCTGAAATATAAAAAGACAAATTTTGAGTTATTTCAACACTTTTAGATATTAGGATCTCGGATTTGGGTGATCTAAAGAGGGGTTTCCATCACCCATTGTAGGGTAAGTTATTTTAACTGGAATTTGGTTAATTATCTCTATTACATACTTGATTTAACACTTAAACTATGGATTCAAAGTAGAAATTTAGGGGTTTTGGACCTAAATCTAAGATGAGCTATTTTGATTATTTGTTTATCAAATTGATATTGGAATTGACATTTGATTATTTATGGACAACGTGAAAACATGCATAATCAAGTTTGGATTTTGACACCGGAGCTCGTATTTGACCTTTTGGTTGGCTTTGACTTCAAATTTATTTCATATCACAATATGAATATAATGAAACTCGTTTAACTCCATCAAGTGTTCTTTTGAATAGAATGAGAGTAGTCAAAGGCTTTAAGGAAATAAAGGTTATTCAATGAGGCTAGGAAGCTTCAAATTGAGGTAAATTAAGACTTTAACTTTGATGAGCAAATTTTTTATAATTATATGTGATTTGTAATATACTACATACTTGGGGGATAACGTATATGCTAGGTGGCAAGCGCTTATGCGGGTATTGAGGTTACATGTTGGGTATTTGATTGTTATACCTCTTTTTATGATTATTTGAGCATACTTTCCTTCTAAAGGTAGTGTTATAAGTATTATTTATGTATAAATTAGGTAACATTGCGAGATTTCATATATGTCGCATTACATGGTTTAAACTGTTTATCATGCACTGATTGCATGTTTAAGTGCTAGCATATGTAATTTATGCTTATTTCATGAGATGAGCCGATGAGCCAGTGTGACTCATGATTAGTGTTAGTGGTAAAAATTATGAGTTTTGGTCCACTACATGGGTGTCAGTGGTGATAGTCCACACTTGAGATGAGTTTGAGTTGATGAGTCTAAGGACTTGCGTGTTAGCTAGTTATTGCATGTGAATATGAATTTGTCCGTCTAGAGCCAGTGTATTCTTGGACACCCCAATTTTTGTGCGTGTCGTAATGTTGGGAGCATTGGATATGAGAAAGGTGGGGAAGTCAGTAATGTGCATTTGGTTCAATTTGACTCATATCATTGTATATCATTTTATATATTGTATCTATGCATAAATTTCTATGTTATTCAGGTTGATTTACCATGTACAGTTATTCTTTATTTTCTCTTGGGAATATATTATTTTCACAAGTTGATACAAAAGGTATTTTGAAACCAACTCTCGCCACTATTTTGTTGAGGTCTTTCAATGATACTTATTGGGTAGAGTGAATTTATATACTTATGATACACATGCTGGCTTTTTGTGTAGATACCGACCCGTGTGGTAGTGGAGTTCATGAGCAGGTATAGAGTTTGACTTAGAGACTTTAGGGTGAGCTTCTTGTCTAGTTTGTAGTACCGTGGATTCCTTCCTCGTTTTATTTAATGTCTTAACATTTCAGAAAATGTGTATTTTCATATTGAGACTTACGTACTAATTTTGTTGTAGAAATTCTTGACTCGCATCACTATTTCTTGAGGATTATTAAGTATTTTTTCTACAATTCCGATTTTATGATTTTCGTTTATGACTTAGTGACTGTTTCCAAAAGGTGATTATTGTGTTTTCTTAATTAAAATGGTTTATGTAATTAGTTTGCCTACCAAGTTTGTGTTGGGTGCCATCACATCTGAAGTAAAATAGATTATCATTCATCGATTTAGTGAGTCATAAGCAATATCTAGTAGAGTTTTGTGGATCGAATACATAGACATCTATATTTATCTTTGAGGGATTATGGAACATCTATACTTCATTTCCTTTTTGTGTATTCTTGATTCAACTTGAGTTTTAAATCTCTTTATTTTCCTCTGTCATATACGGTGAGGACACATGTATATGAAGGGCAGGAGCCCACAGATGAGGCCAGGGCCCTATTGAAGGTAGAAGCGGAGGTAGGGGATGGGCTGGAGATCAGATTATACAATGGGACATCAAATCATCAATACTTCCTAAATTACGCAAAAAGCTAATAATCATGAAGAAAGTGGCGTTACTGAATGTGTAGAGATATCAAATGCCAACAGGAAATAGAATTATGAACCAATATGTATAAATGCTATGCTGCTTCACAATGAAGTTAATTTATGATGACGATAATTTGCCAAAAAAGTTGTTCTATTGTTGAATTGTTTAGTGTATTCAAATATTATTTATTTAAAATTTTAAATTCTATATTATTTTTTTAGATTGTCATGCATAAAAATTAAAATTTTAATATAAGTGAAATTTTGTGATAGTATTCTAAAATTAAACTTCATTAAAGGCAAAAAGAAAAGAAGGATCTCTATGCTTTTTTAAGTTAAGAAGATTTCATTCAAATATTATTTTTGCCGAAAATAGTTAAATGTTTATTAATTTTGAAATTATGATTTATTTTCTAATATAACAATTATAAAAATGGCTATTTTACAAAATTTTCACTTCAAATTTGAGGGGCATTTCAATCATTGTGCATCTAAACAACAAAAAGTACAAAGACCATCAATTCATTTCTGTTCATTTTCTTTTCCAATCTTCTTCGTCTTCTTCTTTACCATATTTCGTCCTCATTCCTTTTTTCCGCTTTGCACATTCCAGAAATTTCAAAGTGGATTCTCCAATCCAGATGATTGCTTTAATACGAATCTCTAAGGCAAGTTTTCTATTGGAATTTTTATTTTATATTGTGTATGATTTTGATGCTTGCTTGCACCTATTTACCAGCTTACTGTTCCTCCGCGAATATAACTGTACCTCAATCGCTAGAAAAAGAAACTGATTTATACCCGATTTTAGAAATTATTAATAGTGAAAAGGGTTTGCTTTTAATTACCTTCTACGTGTGCATATTCATTCACTTGTCTTTTGTCTCTCTTATGTTCCTCTTATGCAAAATTAAAGTTAATTACCTGTAAAATCCCTTTCCCTAAGGCAGGGAACATTTGCCAATATGATTAAGTAGTAGGAAATTAGAAAGAATTGCCTGCTAATGTGTTTCATGACACAGAGATAACTATTTTGCCCCCAAATTGAGGGTTGTGCAACTTCGATTCCATATCGTTGTTCTTTGTATACCTTGATTTATATAGATATGTATAGAATTCATAGGCCATGAACAACTGATATTTTTATCAAGGGAACTCCAAATTGTCTTTTGTAAGAGACTAGTTAACAGGTGGTATAAACTAGTACTCTTGTATATTTGAGAAGTTACAACTCTATTTCGACCTTAGGGGGAAAAGTTGAAATTTTCAGACATATTACAACATCATTTCTCAATATAGTTGTTTCTAAATCCCATCAGAGATGAGACCCAAGAAAAGTGAATGATATCTTTTCATCTAGCTCAGCCTTGTGGGTAAAGTTACACATATTCTTGTGCTCGTGGGAGGTAGCAGGTAGCTGATAGAATAGTCAAGGTGCGAGCAAGTTGGCCCAAACTATACTACAACATACCCGGTATATCTAACTAGTGGGTCTAGAGAAGGTGATGTGTATGCAACCATACCCTTACCTTATGAAGGTAGAGAGATTGTTTTTGATGGAACTTCTCCTCTAGTAAAGCATATCAAAATCAAGTATAAAAAGGAAATATAATAGTGAAGAAGTCATGATAATGGAGAAGGGAACAGTAACAACAATAAAACAATATGATAATTGAGGTAAAGGAGGCACAGGTAGTAATAAAATCAAAGAATAAGATAGTAGGAGAATAATAATAATAATAATAATAATGATAAGAGAAACTAGACAACACTTGACTATCTATGAATCTTCTACCTTATTCCTTGGCCTCCAAATCCTCTTATCTAGGATCATATTCTTGGTAAGTTGAGGTGTGTCATGTCCTGTCTAATTACTTCTTCCTAATACTTTGGCCTACCTCTACCGCTTCTTATATCCACCATAGTCAACCTCTCACACTTCCTCATTGAGGCATCTATGCATCTCCTCTTCACATGCCCGGACCATCTCAATCTCGCCTCTCTAATCTTGTCCACCATAGAGGCCACCTCCACATTGTCCTGGATATCTTTATTCCTAATCTTATCTCTCCTAATATGTCATGCATCTATCTCAACATCCTCATTTCCTCTACTTTCATCTTCTGGATGTGCAAGTTCTTGACTGGTCAACTCTTCATCCCATGCAACATAGCTGGTTTCACGATCTAAAATCCAAGATCGTAATGACACCTAGCCTAACCCACTAGTAGGTAAGCCAACCCATACTCAACACCACAACAGGTAATAATGCAGAAGAAGTAAAAATAACAGAAACAGTAACTCTTAAATCAAGCTTTCATAAATATAAATATAAGTGCCGAAGAAACCAAAATCACCCCAAAACCTAGTCACCAATACTACGAAACCGTTTGAATATGAAGAAGACAATTAAATAAAGTAAAAGAAGCAAAGCTCTTGCTCTTAACACAGGTAGCTCACTAAAGCTTCGAACTGGACACGACCTTGGACTAACGAGATCAACAGAGTTTGTTAGTACTAGGATCTACATCAAAAAGATGCAATAAGAGTAGTGTGAGTACGAAACACGTGTATTTAGTAGGCATCATAGGCCGATCGAGCAAAAGTCAATAACAATATGTTAGAAAGTATGATATGTATCCTGTTAAGTCAACACAACAACCCAACAATTTAGAAATGCAAATACAAGCAACTGACCAGACTCGTTTGATAAGTAAATGTGAAATGCAATCCAGACAGATAACCAAAGAAGTACAAGCAAAACAAAGTAATGATATGCAAGGCAATGCAATGTCGAATAATTCCTCCAGTATACACTCTCTCCATAGAATACACTGTGAGGTGGGACCTATCGGGGCTCAGGAGGTCCATATATCCGTCTGAAAATATTTCTCGTCGAGTTATAAACACTTTCCATCAACATCATCAAATAGGAAATGGTGTCACCCGAACTCAAACTGAAGACCCTTTTCTCATCAGATATCAATATTTCTTTCAAAATGCTGTTTCTATAGTACCAATCCTGTGATCCATGAGAATGAATGTGCATGCATAAATTTCAAAGCAACAAGTATATATATAAATGTCTTTACACTGCAATTACCATAGGCTATAAGTCTCCTCAACAATAGATTTTTACTTTCAAATTCGTGCTCTTAGGCCATATTTCATCAATTTAAAAGCATATTGCTTCCAAACTGAGTCTTAGGCCAATAACTTCCTCAAATAAGCAAATTGTTCTCAACACCATTGCCCTTAGGCTAATAACTTTTTCAAATAAGAATTGCTTTCAAAACAATTCGATACAATTCATTTCTCCAACTCTCCAATCCCATCAATACCCCAACCCATAACATGCTTTAAACAATAAATCGTCGCCCAAACCAAGTCTAAAAGAATAAGTCATAACCTACCTCGAATGTCGAGCAAATGTGCAACAAACCCTCACGTGATTGATTTCCCCTATCAAATTGCCTCGGAAAGTTCCCAAACTAGCAAAATCATGATCCAAATGAGAATACAATTCTATCGACACCCATATTGCCATTTAAAAGTTCGCTTGAAAATCAGGTAAAAAGTCCAATCCCGAGCCCCAGTATTGAATCTGATTTTTTTTTTCAAAATTGGCTTACCCATAGATTGGGAACTCATACATCAAAAATCAGCTAAAACGGATCCAAATCAAAGAATTTCAAAATATCAAGCTTAGGGCAAAAATCCCTAAATCCCCAACCCCAAACACCCCTTAAATCACTAATTTGACGATACATTAGCTGGAAAAACGTAATTAGAGGGTTAGAATCTTACCCTACTAAGAAATCTAGCAAAACCTCGTGAAAATCGCCTCCAATCATGCTCTCAAGCTCCCAAAATCGTGTTTAGAAAAATGAATTTGAAGTTTGAACTTAGCAAATATCACTGTTCATACATAGTGATTTTCGCCGAAAGAGATAGCACGTCGAGCCGCAAGCTCGCTGAGGCGAAAAAACTCATATAGCGGCAGAAGTTACTCCAGATGACTCACATAGCGGTAAAAGTCACATATTTCACTTCATTAGTCTTCCGTATGAGTCTGTTCTTGATATCCTGATTGAGGTAGCAATCTTTTATAAAATGGTGAAATTTTTTGGCAGTACTTTTACTTTTATGGTCTTCCTTTTATGTACCTAGAGTAGTGTTTGAATATGATTTTTGCGAGCTGTTCCCAAACATGTATAGATTCTACTCTGCTGCACCCGCTTTACGGTGCTATATATGTGGTAAAGTAGGTTCATCAAAACAATTATGTCTATTTAATGTAGCATTCTGTGAGCCATTTTTTACAGCATAATCTTTCAACATATGGTGATGTATTTTTGGAGGTTAACTTTCCTTCCTCTCATGTTTACAGAGCTTAGAGTGTACAGAGTGACCATAAAAGAGATCCTAGTTTTGTAATGGCCCAGTCGGGTAGAAAAACTGAAAAACTTGGCATAAATTGGGAACGAGTATTTGATCTGTATTTAAATGCAATCGCATGTGACAATGAGCTTTTATGGGTCCAAGCTACAACTAAGCTTGCCAAATTGTCGAAATACGCGCCTGAGGATCTATTAGCACGCACAATCCCTGTCCTTGTAGAGCTTCTTAGAAGGACTTCCACTGATTTGAATCCTTCAATTCAGGAAGCCGCTGCCCGCTGCTTGAAATGTGTTGCTTGTCAAGGAGAAGGCAGATTGGCTGTACTTATTGGTGAATCAGGTGTCATCCCTTCTCTTTTGAGTTTATTATTGCATACTGATGGGAGTTTGCGAAGGGTTTTATTGAAATGCCTTAGAAATAGTGTCACATTTGCTGCTCATAACCGTGAGATTGTAGTCAGACATGGTGGGCTGGAAATCATTCTCAATTTGTTGTATACATGTTCGGATGATCTAAAGCGATACTTGCTAGAAATTCTCAGTGCATTGGCTCTTTTGAGAGAAGCTAGGAGGACAATTTTGATTTCCGGGGGTGTTAGTTTTCTAGTTGAATCTGCTAGATGTGGCAGCATGGTATCTAGATGTAGAGCTGCTCAGGCAATTGGGTTGCTTGGATTGGTTAAGAGAGCAAGGCGCACGCTTGTTGACTCGGGCACATTTTCAGTGCTTCTAGAACTACTTCAGGTTGGGGATACTTCAACTAAAATCGTAGCTGCTAATGCACTTGGTGTGATATCATCTCATGTTGATTACATTAGACCACTTGCTAATGCTGGAGCAATTCCTTTTTACGCTGACCTTCTGCAAGGAACTGAACCCATGGGTAAGGAGATTGCTGAGGATGTCTTTTGCATTCTAGCAGTGGTAGAAGAGAATGCTGTAGCAATTGTTGGACACTTAGTTAGAATCCTTAGAGGAGATAGTGCCGAAGCTAAAGCTGCGGCTGCTGATGTATTGTGGGATCTCGCAGGTTACAAGCATTTGCCATCAGTTGTGCGAAATTCAGGTGCAATTCCTATTCTGGTTCAGCTGTTGGAAGACCAAAACATTGATGTCAGGGAGAAGGTCTCTGGAGCTATCGCCCAGTTGAGTTACAATGAAGCAGATAGAGCTGCTCTTGCAAATTCTGGAGCTATTCCGCGATTAGTAGATATGTTGCAGGACGAGTCAGAGGAAATGAGAGATAATTCTGCAGAAGCTCTTGTCAATTTCTCAGAGGACCCATCACTGGGTGATAGAATGTTAGATGTGTTAAATAACCCTTCGTTCCAGAATATGCAAGAAAGACTGACGCAGATTCGTGCTTCAGATGCTTATTTGGCTGCATCTCTTAGACATATGAGTATTGAGCAATTAACTATGGACCCTGCTGCTCTTATCTGACTCCTGATTCTGTCTTGAATGTAAGAACTATTCTTTTAAAAAGCATTATTTGATTCTTCCCTTCTCTGAAACTTGTTTGAATGATTCAATTAAAGGTTAATACGATTGATCTTGATCACATTTAATGAAATTTAAAGAAGTTATTGTTGATGATGAACATAACTAATTGCGGTTGTTTCTTCTCAATTACAAATTTATGCTTTAAATACATTCCAGGGTCACATTATTTTGAATGCAGCTCAGTTCTCTGACTTCTTCTTCACTTGATTTCATCGACAAGCTCCAGGCTGGCGTGGCCGACCTTCTTCCTCAATAAGCTGGTAACGCCTGCTGCATCTACTGCCTCTCCTATTATCACCACTTTATCTTTCTTCTCCCCTTCTAATGCCACCGAGTTGACTCCTACATAAAGCAAAGAGCATGAGCAAAATGAAGGTGGGAAATCAATCAATAGAAACAGGGCTAATGTTTATAGGAAATTTCCACTACCAGTTGACATAGCAGCAATCATCAAGGATTTTGATTGGCATTTCTGGCACTTGTGCTGTACTCTTATGACAATTTTTTGCTGCAGTATTGCATGGAAACTTTCTGAGCTTGCATTGCTGTTGAAAAAGAAACATACTGGAATTGAAAAAAAAAAAATTAAGTTGTCTTTGTAGTAGAGTCTTACCTTCATTGCTTAAGAGTAGAAACAGAGCTTAGCTTTGGTAGTTGCTAGTTTCTCTAAGAAGCAGTATATATAGGAGCACAGTTGTAGGCACTCTTTGACTTTGTAACACTTGAAGAGAGAGTGTTTGTAGGAAATATATGTAAATAAATAAATGGAAGTGAAATTTGGGTATGAAGGTTTGGGCATGTTCAGGTTTGCGTGTATCGAATTCACTTTACAAGGACAGACTGTCTGGTTGCCTTATTATTATTATTATTGGCAGATTCAACCTTTCTCTTCTGGTCTTCGGTCTACCTAAGTAGTTTATGGTTAAAAAGCAGAGTACAACAAAATAAATGGATGGGTAGTAGGTTTTTTTTATTTTGATTTTTAAAGTTCTTAGCATTTAGCTTATTGAAATTATGAGTTCATATTCATAATTATGATTTTGAATAAAATTCATGTGTGTATATATAGCTAATCAGCCATAATCGACGTTGGTATCACTAGAAATGAATTCAAGATTTAATCTTTGATGAATTTAACCTTTAAAGTTCTTGATTATAAACTTGTTGTACTTTAGAAATAATGGGCTCAAAATATAATGTATTTGTAAAAGTTTTGCATGATTTTTCACATGTATATTCATGTTCCATATTAATTATTAACACCGCTTGATTGTAACTGTCGGAATTGAAGTTTCTACCACTGCATTCTATAGAATAACAACTCATAGTTCACAATCTAAAGCCATGATGCGCAAAAGATATCAAGATTTGACACTCCGGCACGTTGTTATGGCAAATGAGCGGGTTAGGATAAATTTGAACAGATTAAAAATGGGTTATAATCCAATGAATTCATATTTTATAGGGTAATAATGGGTTGGAAGATAAATGAATTAGGTAAAAAACAATTTTGATCCATATTTACTCACATTTTAATGAGTAAAATATGGTGTTCTATTTTAGAATTCAATTTTCCGAAAATGCTTTACTTTAGGATTTTACTTTTTATTTTTTGATGATGAAAGTAGAAAATATTTGGAGGTCATTTGGTACGTGAGATGAGGATAATAATTTCTGGATAAAATTTGTACTAAAATATTGGAATTACTATCTCATTTAAAAGGAGGGATAAAATAATAATCTCATGAAATATCTGAATCCTACTCATCTTATCCCGTGTATCACATAACTCTTAGTGTTATCGTATCTTAAAGTCCGAAATATTTTTTTCGTATAGCTTTTTCTACATATTTTTTACAAAGTGACAAAAATATTCATAAGTTTGGATCCCAACACAAGTGTAGTTGAATCTTTCTATTTGGCATCTTCTTAAGCTCAAAATATTTAAACACGTAGGGGAGACCCAACTATTCAACAATTGTGTCCATTTCGGTTAGTGAAAATAAATTGGGTTTCCCATAAGAACGTTGCTCAAATTTGAGTGATTATCTGTTGAACTTTTTGAGGAGGAATAGCGGTTGGTAATAGCTTATATCAGTTTAAATTATAAAAATAATAATAATAATAAAAGGAAAGGAAAAAGAGCTCAACTATATACAAATTCTCAATATAGTGTTTAGTAGAAAGTGGTGCAGTAAAAGTGAGAAAAATGGCACTCTCTTTCTTTAACATTTACTTTTCAAGAAGAAATGGGAAAACTAGAAATTTGCATTTTGGCAAAAAAAAACAAAAATGATTAACAATACTTACAATGTCTAAAAAAAATATATGTATATATATTTATGACATGATCAGCTATATATGGTTTGTTGATAAATACTTTTAATGAAGATATTCTACAAAAGTAAATTAAGTTTTTCTTTATTGTTTCAATCGAGTAATTGGTCCATGATTTCTCTTCAAAATGTGTTGTGGGTGCACAATAAAGCTAAACTGATATCAAGAGAAGAGTTCTCATCGAGCAAAAGTTAGAAAGATAACTTATTAGGTTTGTACGTATTTTACCTCAATATTTTTCATGATTATCCATATTTTTAAATATTGAATATGAAATCATAAAACATAAAATATTACTCATTCAATCTATTAAAATATAAAAATAAATTAATAAAATATGAATTCATTTTACCAGCAATCGATGAATGTTACCTTGAGTCTTCTTGGAGAAGGTTGGTTTTTAACAATAAAATGTGGTTAGTTAAGATCGAGTACCATTGTAAGGGGCGTGAAAGAGGGGTATCATGTTAAGTCAACTGTAAAATAATAAAGTCAGCTTTCAATATTTTAAGGACATGCATGCATTCGTTAGCAGTTAGTATTTTCATAACCACCACCTCCCTCTTTTACCATCCAATCACATAAATCCTAAAATTACAAATCTCTTTCAATATTATTTTCTTTTACCTACTTCTCCCGAATCACCGAAAATTTTCTTCATTATTTATTTTTTTAAAATTAAATTATTTATATATATATACACACACACACACAACTCATATACATTAAGACCCCCAACAATGGTGGCGTCAGATTTTTGAATTTTCATCAACTCATTTGAGTTCCCATCAATTTCACACTTCATAATCTACTTTATTGAGTTATTGCTCACGAAATAATGAGATAACACTCATTTGAGATTTTATAAACAAATTCTTAGAGGGTTGCAAAAATGAGCTACAACTAAAAATATGTAATATGCACTGAAATATTTTTTTATTTTATAATTTAAAATATATCATGTAAAAAATTAAAAGTTAATTTTTTTTTTTTTTATAAAAAGCAAACTAAAAACAGGCAAATAAATTGGAGGGAGGAAGCATTTGTGTAAGATATAGAGAGGAAGTAACACCGACGTTGGCAACTACACAAATGATGGATGACGTGGTACCTGCGTGTGAGTTTTATCTATGAATACATCAAATGTTTTACTTTAATGTTTCATCTCACGGCTTATTTTGCCTTTTCTTTTTTCTTTTTTGGGTTAAATTTTGTTTTTCGCACTTTTATTTTAATATATATATTTTTAGTTTAGGGCGGACACATGTTAGCACATGCATTTACAAGAAATTAGAATAAAATAGTATAAAAGATTTATGTATCCTTAAAACAAGAAATTTCCTCACATGATTTGGACCTTCATTTTTACGTAAATGTTGCATCATGCATGTATGATGTATCCTTTTGAATCAAAATTCATTCCAAGTGTTCCACAAAGATAAGCTCTAATACCTTGAACAACTTCAAAAAATGTTTTGTTGAATGCCTATGCTAATAATTAAAAATATAGTTATTTCCGCTCTTTTTTCAGCTTAATCCTTTTCAAGTTCTTTCATTTCCCTTTTTAACTTAACTATTCCTATTTCCCACAGGGTCATTCGCATTTTTGCCTATTAATATTTTAAGCGGCAAAAAAATAATAAAAATATTCTTAATAAAAAAAAATATATCACAAGATAAGAATAAAATTCACAAACATAAATTTTACCATAATACAAAAATTTAATAATGCAGAAATTCAATAAGGCAAAATTTCAGTAGGAAACTTATACTTGAGGGCAATGAATTTTGGCCTATTGAACTTATGCCTTGGGTAAAAACTCAGTAGCATGAACTTCTGCCTTCTAGGCTAACCTATGTCTGCGAATTTTTTGCCCAACAAATTTTATTTATGTTGCAAATTGTTTTGAAAAATATTTAAAATGTTTTTGTCTTATTCTTATTATTTAGAATACTAAAGAATAAAATTTAAAAACTATTAATTTGAGGGATAAAAATTAAATACACCCTAAATTTTGGACAACCGACGTAAAAACTTGATTTCCAAGACAAGGGTATATACTTTAAGTCAGTCTAGATTCTAGAGACACTGATTCTTACTTGGATTGTTTGTCCCTTTCTATTTTTGTTCTTCACAAAATTTCACTTATGCAATCCAAAAAATAAAAATGATTATGATAATCACAAAAGTAAAATTTGTAGTTTGAAAATCAAATACAAGAAAAATCTTAACAAATTGCAATATTCAATTTGATTAACTATTTGCCACGAACACTTTAACGGTCATCGCGAATAATAATTTGGATTTGCTTGCCATGAACAATTAATTCAAACTCGAACCATGATGAGCATTGAACTTGATTTAAGGCCCTGTTTGATTCAAAAGGTTTGATGAATAATTATATCATCAGCCATAATATTTTGAGTTCAATTCCCTTGAACAAATTAATGCTTGTCAAGATGGAGTTGAATTTGATTTAGATGCTTGAACCTTCATAGAGAAAGATTGTAAATGGCAGTATTCTTTGTTCTACAGAAATAAATCTACAAATTTTTCAAGGGATATATTGCAACTCTGCTGCAGGGAGGAGGGGAACATCTTCCAGAGGATATCCTCCCTATCGACAACTTTCAAGACGAGCTCAATTGTAACAGAAAGAACAAAAACATATTGCTTATTTGTTGCTTCTTTCTTTCCAAATGCAGATAGCATATTTCTTAATGAAAAGAAATTGACATGAAGAAAATTTGAGAGAGAAAAGTATGGGCGTTAGGTAAAGTGGTTCTTGTCTAAAAAGCTTCTCTTGGAGATTCACAAGTACCACTTAGCATAATTAGCAAAAACAAAAAGCTCTTCCGGTTTATCAAGTTTTGAGTATTTCGTGAACTGATTGGCGACATCAAAAACAGGAGTGAGAATTTCCACAAACAATGCGAGTAGCAAGGCAATTCATGTTCACCTCAAGTGCCAACATTGGGTGCTGATGCTGCAACAGGAGGGCCATGAGAATATCTCCATTCTCCACAGGCTGTGCACTGATCCAACTTCAGACTGTTATCCAGCGTACAAAATCTGCATGACCACATGCTATTTCCGCCATGCACGTCTTTGGGCCTTTGGGTTTGGCAAAGCTTACATACAGGAGCTAATGGCTGCACATAATGTTGGTAAAGAAAAAAGACAAAAGTCAACTCCAGGAAGTGGAAGATTTTAGAAACTAACAAGGAACCAACAGAAAAAGCAAAAAAGTAAAGTGGATGGCCTGAGAAAAAACACGGTTATTAGTTATATTCTGCTAATAAACAGGAGAAATAAGACATTAAGCATTTCACAAACTTACAACGGAACTGAACAACACTAATTGAAACAAACTAGAAGTCAACAACCATCAAGCTTTTTCAATGCACTTTGGTTAGGATCAGATGAATACCAAAGGGTCTGGAAATGGGTCTAAGCACACATAATCAGGTCACCAACACAAAACCTGACATCTGCAATAAATACTTATTTGTTTGACACTTAGAAAATATTACATTAGCAGTGATATAATCATAATGCCTCTACCACATAGAGCATAAAAGTCGCAAAGATTAGAAGTCTCCTCCCATTCCAGAGAAACTCACGCTTGCGTTGATATTAAGTTAGCTTTTAAACATGATCCTAGCTGCGAACCTATGACTATTGTGCTGAGCTTGTACAAGAGAGCTACAGCAAAAGCATAATTTGTCTACACAATTTCCAGAAGTGCAAATTCATCTAGCACAAAAAAGTCAATGCTTATCGAAAGAGAAAGTAAACCAAGAGACGAGCACTCAAATTAAACTAAAAAGTAAAAAAGCATACTGGATTTAACAACGTGCACATTAAACATTCCCACATCATTGGTTCCTTGGGACTGTGTAAGTCATCATGGCCATGCATTGATGTAGAACTCCAAGCATTGCCACTTAAATCAACAAAGGACTCCGGATAACCTCTTGATGGCACAGTATGAGAGTTCCCTTCTACCTGACCAACTCTGTGAGCAATTTCTTTATCATGGTTAGACAGGGACTTAGATACTGGCTTAGTCATAGTATGGCCATGCAAGGACCTTGAGGATGATACAGAATTCGATTCTCGACTTCTTTTTCGAGATGTTACCTTGGAAGACAGTGCACCAAATCCATTAGAAAGCTTGGATCTCTCAGAATTATGCCCTAGTGGTAAAGGCTCAGGCAATGAATCAGAAGTTTCATCTATGTCAGATAAATCACATGATTCAGAGCCACACCAAATATTATCCTGTAATCTCCTTTCTGCAGCCATTGCTGCAGCTTGCATTGGAGTAAGTGCAGACTTGATAGAATGGTCACCACCCAGGCGCCTAGGCCCAGATGGTAGCACGTATTTAAGACGTGCTCGATTTTCAGCAGCAGCTGCTGCAGTTTGGCGGAGAGACAACATGGATGGCTGTGGGTTACGGCCTCCTAATCGTTTTCCATGGAGATCAAACCCTTCTCCTGCGCCACTTATCCCTTTAGTAATTAAATCTTCACACTCCTATCCAAAAAGAAGACCACAAATTTTCATGGCAGCAAAAGAAAGCAAAAGCCAAAAGTATACAAAAAGAATAAAGAAAGCAGCATAAGTTTTATGCTTTATTAGTTCAACACACAAAACATGAATCTTTTTTCTTTGAAGCTGTACCTAGAAATAAATGGCAGAAAGCTTCATGGCTTCAATTTCCGGGATTCAGGAGCAATGTCTGATATTGATGCTTCTTCTACATTATGTCATGTTGAACTAGATATAGACATCTCAAATTTAATGATGTATTCTCCATTTCTTTTACAGATTGCAATATTCTTTTGATGATATTACTAGAGAAAGAATACGTTAGTTTAATATATTATACAACATTAATTCGTATTGTATCCATATGATTTTAAAAAAATATTGTACGCCTGTTTTATATGCATTTCCAAAACTATATCCACATATGTACCCATGCTATACAGGAAAGAGAAAATGCAAAGGATGAACATAACCAAACAGCCACCTTTTTCTCTTATAATAAGTTTTAGCTTCTGTGACATTTGAAAGATTGGTTGATAATGATAACATGTCTCAAGAGACAACTTCGACATAGCTTTACTACCAAGATTCACAAAGATTTTATGCTGTGTGAAAGTTAACAAAGAAGTGTCAGCATACTTCAGAACGAATTTAAATTGAATTCTGCCTTGGCATTTGCTTAGGCCAAAAAGGGTAGAATTTTGATATAAAAATTTGAAGTTCTAGACGTGTCATAATTTCTTTGTTTTCTCTTCAAACCCCTGACTAATCAAAATTGGCTTAATTATCTAAAGAGGAAAATCATATAAATTTGTAGGTGTTTCCAACTATAACAACTCCAAAAAGCATATTACAATCTCAAGTAACTAATGCAAGTTTTGTGTTTCCACTGTCTCATCAGGTTCAATTCAGTTCTTAAAAAGCTAAGTCAGAGTTATCTAACATAATTTTCAGGAATTTAAACTAACACATTGACAGTATTTACACAAAATATGAATATTATGAAGTCAAATGGCCTCAAAAAAATGACACCAAGATATACACACGGTTTATAAGTAACATAGAATTATTAATTCTGAACCACAATTCACGCATAATCTCAGCAGTAATTTGGAATCTTCAAAAAAAAACAAAGGCTAAGTGACCAATTTAACTTGTAATAGCAGGTCACCATTCTAAACTATAGAAAGGAAGCTGAACTCGACAAGCATCTGGGAATTGAACTGGCAGCTCCATTTGTAACATTGGTTACATAAGAGGATTCAAGAAAAACCTCTGGTGAAAATTTAGAATGATGGGCTTAAATAAATTCCACACAACAATTTACCTTTCTAAGTTCATCCCAGAGTTTGTAGAAACTGGCATTGTGCGGACCATGAGCGTTATGGCAAAGCTCATGAAGCATAGTATCTAGAACTTCATTGTAAGGGTAAAATTCCTCATCATTATTGGGCCTTCGAAGCCTCAGCTTTACATGTATCCCAGCTCCTACATTCAACCCCAAAAGCGCTGGTCTTTTTGGGCTGCAACATTCACAATTTATTGAATATAAATTACGCTTAGCACTTCAAATCATTTTCGCAATACAAGAGTAATTAATTACCAGAATTCAGAGAGAAGTTTAACTCTCCAGTTATGCTTACGCATGATGGGCTGAACCTGTTTAGCAATTCTCTCAAGAATCTTGTTGGCTTCTTCATGTTTGGGCTTACGCTTCAGAGCTTTGATTTCCCATACCTTATTAAGATCCCCCAAATTCATGTTTTCTTCTTCTTCTTCTTCTAAAGCAAAACCCTAGATTCTGATAGAAAAGACAATATCTTTTATGATCAGGAAATCAATACAATTAAAGAAGCATTTCACTGTTGAGAATCGAAATCTTAATGTAATGGATTCTAAGTGGAACTGAAAACGATGAGACAGCTGAGGATTGGAAAATCCAATGTTTGCTCCGCTTTGATATTGGCGGGATATTAAGAGGCGCTGTCACATTTGAGGTGTTGAGATTTTGTGTGAATTAAAATTTATGAAACACTACTTTTTTATATATATTAAAAATAAAACTAATGATTCTTTTCAGCATTCTAATTTAAATAGACTATTTCACTCATTTTATTATTATAACACCGAGATTTTTTTCCTTCTAATTTTTCATTATTTCATTACTTGAGGGATTTTAATTTTATAGATATACTTATTGTGTCCCGTGTTCAAATTACTAAAATAAAAAATAATAATTAATATTCGTAATCACAAAATTTATTGTGTCTTCTTAAAGAATTTAATTCCCTCACTGTACTCGAAGTTTTGAATTATTTCCTCCCAGGATAAAATGGATATTCATGTTAATAGTGTAGCAATACCTCAAACACCAAAAATTTTGTCGAATTCTAAGTGCAGTAACAAATAACACAACAAACTCGATTTTGTTTGTTCAAAAATATACAGAATGTTCGAAAAATTATTATTTCAGAAATGAAGGCAAAACACCTTTATTCATAGCCAAAAATCTAAAGTGAAGGGTTGTGAAGACACTTATGGTGTCTGATCGGAATGACAATCATTGGGAAAGAAACTTTTCAACTTTCCCTTCTCTTCAATTTGTTTCCCTCTATTTTTCAATTCACACCCAACACTTAACTCCAACAATTCCCCATATGAATGAGAAATGGCTATATAAAAATTTTAATGCATGAAAAAAAATTGTGTGATTTGTAAGTAAAAATTAATTGCATCTGGATAAGTAGGTTTTCCTTTGAACTTTCCGTAGTGAACATATATCGGATATACTTGGTCAATCGGTAGATTTGATATATTTGAGTCGTCGAGCTTTGATGTATACCTAGACAACATAAGTCACACAATTAATCCTTTAACCGTTTTAGGTTCTTATTGTTTTGTTCGCTTCAGCCATGAACACAACTTGATTTTATAAGTGCATAGAGAATTAGCTTTACAGAATTCTCCTTGAATCGAATTACACTTCACACTCATATAGGTGATTCCTAAATATGTTATCCTGTAGATACACCATTTGACATACCCTATGTCAAACTTAGAAATCATTAAAAAGATTTTAATGCTTTATCCTTGTTACTGAACTTTGTCTCATCACGAGAATGGACCAAAAGTTATTTTTATAATGTTGAACCGTCATCAATGAGTTTGTTTGATCTCCTTGAACCTAAATCTTGGGATCTCTAGTCTTGTAGGTAGAATTACTGCCACAATGACTTGTCATCGGCAATAGTCACATTCCCTTCGATGATCTTTCAACCGCCTCTCTAGTTAAGCTTTTTGTAAGTGGATCCGACGCATTATCTCTTGAGAGTAGTTTTCTAACGGTGTTATGTCTTCATCGTATGTGATGAATACTTTTCGTTATACATTGCACTCTCAACCCTTCCGATTGTCGCTTGGCTATCGCAATGTATACATATTGGAGCCAACGGTTTGGACTAGAACAGAATGTTTTCTAGGAAATTCCTAAGCCATTCATCTTCTTCACCAGCCTTGTCTAAAGTTATGAATTCAGACTCCATTGTAGAGAGAGCAATACATGTTTGTTTGGATGAATTTCAAGACACTGCTCCTCCACCTATGGTAAAAATATATCCGCTTGTGGATTTAGTTTCAGTTGACCCGGTGATCTATTTGCATCACAATATCCTTCAACAACTGTTGAATACTTGTTGTAATGCAAAGAAAAGTTTTGAGTAAGCTTTAAATATCTAAAACTCGTTTCATAGTCATCCAATTACTCTGATTGGGATTACTTATGTATCGACTTAATATACTTATCGCACAAGCTATATCTGATCGTGCATAGTCCATGATGTAGATCAGACTCCCCAATACTCTTGCATAATCCAATTGATACTTACTTTCACCTTTGTTCTTAACAAAAGCAAGATTCACATCAATTGGTGTCTTCGCAATTTTGAAATTCAATTACTTAAATTTTTCAAGTATTGCTAGGATATAATGAGACTGAGACAATGGTAGACCTTGAGGAGTTTTGTGAATCTTAATACCCAATATCAAATCAACAATTCATAAGTCTTTCATCTCAAATTACTAGCAAGCATATGTTTGGTAGCATTTATGTTAGCAATGTTGTTACTCAATATCAACATGTCATCCACATGTAGACAAACAATGACGACTTGATTTTGAGTGTTCTTAATGTAAACGCATCAATCAACCTCATTAATCTTGAAACCATTTGACAACATAATCTGGTCAAATTTTGCATGTCATTGTTTGGGCGCTTGTTTTAGTCTGTACAAAGACTTTACAAGTCGGCACACCTTTTTCCACTTCCATGAACTACAAATCGTTCAGGTTGTTCCATGTAAATTTATTTCTCCAAATCTCCATTTAAGAAGGTTGTTTTCACATCCATTTGATAGATTTCAAGACCATATACAGTGGCTAACGCTATTAACACTCGAATGGATGTAATTCTGGTTATCGGCGAGTATGTATTAAAGTAATCCAGACCTTTCTTTTGTCTAAATCCTTTAACTATAAATCTTGCTTTGTATTTATTAATAGTGCCTTCATCTTTAACTTTCCTTTTGAAAATTCATTTTGCAACCTAATGGTTTGTTCCCTGAAAGAAGGTCAACCAATTCTCATGTATGGTTATTCATTATAGATTTAATTTCACTATCGACTGCATCTTTCCAATATTGAGCTTTTGAAGAAGTCATAGTTTCTTGAAAGTTTGAGGCTCATTTTCCAATAAAAATGTTAGAAAATCTGGTTCAAAGGAAGTAGAGTTCCTTTGACGTTTGCTACGTCTTGGATTCTACTCATTAGGAACAATTTTCTTTGCCTCTTCTGGAGGTCGTTTAGATCCTTCGCTAGACGACTCACACTTCTATTTATGCGGATATATATGTTCAAAAAATTTAGCATTATCTTATTTCATTTCTGTATTAAGATGTTAGAATTTTCTGATTTATGAACCAGAAATCGATATAAATTTACTATTTGTAGCATATCCTATGAAAACACAATCAACAGTTTTAGGTACTATCTTAACCCTTTTGGGTTTAAGAACTTGCACCTTAGCCAAACACCCTCGCACTTCCAAGTATTCAAGGTTAGGATTTCTTCCTTTTCATTTTTCATATGAAATAAATTGTGTTTTGGTATGGGGCACTCGATTGAGTATTTTACTAGACGTAAGGATAGCTTCCTCCCACAAGTTCTGCGGTAAATCAGAACTTATCAACAAAGTATTCATCATCTCCTTTAACGTTCTATTTTTTCTTTCTGAAATTTCATTAGATTATGGTGAGTAAGGGGCAGTTATTTGATGAATAATGCCATATTTCAAATATATTTCTTCAAAAGGAGATTCATATTCGATTCCCCTATCACTCCATATCATTTTGATCTTTTTGTTAAGTTGTGTTTCAACTTCACTTTTATATTGCTTGAATGCATCAATTGCTTCGTTCTTACTTTTGAGTAAGTAAACATAGTAGTACCATGTATTATCATCAATAAAAGTTATGAAATACTTCTTTCCACCACGAGATGGTCTTGACTTCATGTCACAAATATTTATGAGAATTAAGTCTAAGGGACATGAATTCCTTTCAACTAACTTGTAAGAATGTTTAACATACTTAGATTCAATATAGATTTGACATTTTGATTGATTGCATTTAAATTTTGACAATAATTCCACATTAATCATTTTACATAAGGTTTTATAATTGAAAAGTCTTAAACATGAATGCCATAAATTATTTGACTCAAGCAAGTAAGAAGAAGCTGTAATTTTATTGCTTTCAATAACAATTACATTAAGTTTGAAAAGGCCCCCAGTCAGGTAACCTTTTACTACATACGTATCATTCTTACTTATTAGAACTTAATTTGAAGCAAGAACACACTTAAATCTATTCTTGATGAGAAGTCCAGTAAAAACTAAGTTCTTCCTCATTTCAGGAACATGATAGACACTATTGAGAGTCACTAGCTTGCAGGATGTCATTTTCAGAAATACTTTTCCATAACCTGCGATCTTGGCTATTGTAGAGTTTCCCATATATATGGTCTCATTGGGTCTAGCAGGGGAATAGAAAGCAAATGCTTCTCTGACAACACAAACATGTCGAGTGGCTCCAGAGTCAAGCCACCAGTTCGTGGGGCTTCCCACTAGGTTTCATTCAGACACCATAGCACACAAGCCATCAATTTTCATAGTTTTTTCAACCATGTTAGATTTACCCTTTCGCTTCTCTTTCTTTGGAGCACGATATTTAGCAGCCTTGTGTTCAATCTTTCTACAATTGTGGCAATTTTCTTTGAATTTCTTCTTGCTAAGATAATTCTTTGGTCCAAAAGGCTTTTTTCTCTTTCTCGGATTAGTTGGAGCAGTCTCAACAATATTTTCCTCCATAATTGTTGAGTTTTCCCGTACCTTGCTTTTAGCAGCTTTATTATCTTTTTTGATTCTCAATCGAACAATTAGATCTTCAGACTTTATTTCATTGCACTTGAGATTTAAATAATTCTTAAAGTCCCTCCATGAAGCAGGTAGCTTTTCAATCATGGCTGCAACTTGCAAAGATTCATTGATGACCAAACTTTCAATGAACAACTCATTTTTAGCACCATAATTAATACTTTTGATAAAAGAATTAGTATGAATTATACCTTTAGCAAGGAGATCGTGAATTATCACTTGCAACTCTTGGACTTGTGTGATAACATGCTTGCTGTCTATCATCTTGTAGTTCAAAAATTTGGCTGCACAAATTTCTTTAAACCACCATCTTCTGTTTTGTACTTCTTCTGTAGTGCATCCCAGATATCTTTAGAAGTCTCCATATTACTGTATATGTTATATAAATACACATTATATAAATCATTCTCCAATCCGCTTAGGATATAGTTTTTGCAAAAAAAATCTGAGTGCTTCGAAGCCTCAATCACCAAAATCGTTTTTTTCAATAGTTGATTCCGGTAGAATTGGAGTATCCTCTTTAATGAACTTCTACAAACACAACGTGGTCATGATAGAAGAACATCTTCTGCTGCCAGCGTTTGAAGTCGATGCTAGAAAATTTTTCAGGCTTTTCTATGGAGCCGGTGCTGGCACAACACAGGTGGAGGAGATTCCATTGCTTGTAGAGGCAAGTATGGATTTAGTTTTTCCTGTCATATCTATTAATAAATAACAAAAAAAGTTAGCAATTGGTGAACAATCTATTTTTTAAACCGAAAAAACTCTTGACAGAACTAAACTGAATAATTGGTGAAATTTTTTTATCTTCAAACCAAATTATCAATAATCAGATTTACTCGACAAAGTTTTTAGATCTTCAAATCAGTAATTACAATGAGTAGAAAATTATAAGAATTTTTATCTCAATAGGAATATAAAATTCAAAAATTTAATTCCCAATAGTGGAATAAAAAACCAGAAGATTTAAATCTCTAAAATCATAAAGTAGATGAACACAGAAAATATTAACCAAATGGTAAATTTCTTAAGCTTGTTGTTGTCCCGTGTTCAAACCAATAAAATAGAAAATAATAATTAATATTCGAGACCACAAAATTCATTGTGTGTCCTTAAGAAATTTAATCCCCTTTATACTCAACATTTTGGATTACTTTCTCCTAGAATAAAATGGTTATACCTATTAATTGTGTAGAAGTACCTCAAACACCAAAAACTTCGTCAAACTCTAAGTGAAGTAACCAATCACACAATAGACTCAATTTTATTTGTTTAAAAATATGCCGAATATTTGAAAAATTATTATTTCAGAAATAAAGGTAAAAGACCTTTATTTATAAATAAAAGTGAAGGGGTGTGAAGACACCTATTCAGTTGGTGTCTGTTCGGAATGACAATCATTAGGAAAGAAACTTTTTAACTTTCTCTTTCCTCCAATCTATTTTCCTTAATTTCTCAATTAACACCCAACACTTAACTCCAACAATATCTTAATTTTTTAAAGTGTTTCATATAATATGGACGAGATTATATTTTTTTCTTTCTTAGAAACATGTAAAAAAAGAAAATACTTTCAATAATAATTATATTGTGAATGGTGATGTAGGAACGGCCATGGTGTACATCCCTAATTATATAGCAATTGATCTAGAGTAAGTATTATGTCTTCAAAGTGGAGACGAGTTGATGAAGAAACATGCCTTGATGGTCCTCTCAGGAGGTCGGTTAGGGTGGAGTATTAAGTATTTTTCTATTCTTAATTTTAAATTTTGATTTTTAATATGGAGTTGTCTATGGGTAAAAAGTGCTTTATCTTTTATAATTTGATTTTTTAATGTTAATTCAGATTAATCGAACTTCAAAATGGATACTGGACTTTGGATGAGAAATCAATAAATTTTTTTTTCTATATTTATATTATTCTAAAAGTGGGAAGCCACTAAGTCTAAAGTTGAATTACGGATAATATCCATAAAACATTGACAAACTATTTTGCCCTTCTTAAAAGCATTCTATTTTGTAAATAATAATTTTAACAAATGAAAATTTGAAACAGGAAGGACTCTCACATCTTCCATTAACTATGGAGCTTTAATTGTTGCTCCTTTTATCTTCCATTTTCAAGAGCATTTATGCATAACCTTTTCACATGCTTCGTATCTTCTTATAAACTCCACAATGAAATGTTATTTCTTTTACTTCACATGAAGTAGTATTTTATCACTTTTTTAATATTCGAGCTTTATTTATTGATTTATATCCCAGAAGATTGCCTATCACTCCAAGAAATGTTGAAAAATTCAGGTGCACTAGCTATATTGTTTTGCTTATTTGCTTTTTCAAGTTTTTTTTTTCTCAATCACTTAATGTTTTTTGTAACTGACAAGGTGTTGATGCATATAGCTTTTTCCTCAATGCCATCAACAAGCAGGTAAATTTATGATTATGTTCGGCTAGTTCATTTGGATTTTCGCTAGAAACTTTGATCGCCTTCTTATTATTGTTATTATTATTTATAATGTTATACTAATTTTGGTTGATTATAAAAATATCCACCATAAATTGATCAATTAAATTATCCCTCATTTAAAAAAAAAATCTACATCAATAATAAGAATTTATTTGATAGTTTGATTACTTTTTTAAACATATAAAATAATTGATTAACAACTTAATTAGATAATAGATTTTTTTTAATGGATGAATATAACAAAGAAAGCTAAAAGTTTACTAAATATATCAGACTCTTTAATATAGAAGGAGAAACGATTTGAATAAATGCTAAATAATGATTACAAAAAACAATTAGTATAAAAGTATATGATCATTTAACCTAAAATATTAACATATGAAATGAATATATTATAAACGAAATTCTTGAAAATGTTAAAACTTCATAGCATTAGCGTTTAATTGTAAGAAATTTATTGTAAAATGTTTTGAATGTATAATTTCTTTAAATTTCTGTGCTTTCTTTTCATTTTTCTAAGCAAATCTAAAATTTATACTTCATTATTCCTTAACTCTTATTCTTTTGTTTCTTATTAACTTTCATCTTTGGATTTTCAAATTCCTATATGCTTTTAAAGTAAACATAATGTAATTATTCACTTATAAATAAAATTCATTTAATAGCATTCTTCTTTGTAATCAAATTCCTTTAGCTTCACGAAATAAATCGCTAAGGGGTGAAGTTGGTCAAAAGAAAGGTAATAGAATTTATATTAAAATTTTATAGTCCTGTATAAAAATTAAAAGAACAAGTAATTTATTTCTTTTTCAGTAGTTGTAAACAAAAAAACTAAGCATTCTTTTAATTTAGCTAGTTTTATGTAATTTGAAATAAATATGAGATTATTCTTTATATTTACTTATTCATTAGTATTATTATGAGAGAACTGAGCACATTTAAATAGATATACAATTATCTTTCTTTTTATTTTTAATTTTATTTTAAGTAGTGTCATGGATATTCACACTACTTAATAAGTGTTCTCTAAAAAATTCAGCATATTTAATTTATTTTTAAGATTTTTGTTCAAAATTAATTAAACTGCTACCTTAAATCTTTTCAAATAAAATTATTAGTAATTTGGCTAAACAAATATTTTAATAGACACATGTAACATGTTATTTTGGTTCTTATGAAATTATAATTTACAAAAGAAATTACAATTATTCACGTTGTATTTATTATTATAATAACATGTGACTTTTTAAATCTCTTGATTTTTGATTTTGATTTGGAATATTTAGTTATTAGTTTAAATTACGCTAAGTAAAACATAAAAAATTGATAACGTCATATATGTGCAAAAGTTACAACTAATATTCTTCTACTAAATTCAGATGAAGAAATTTATAATATTGAATCAGTAATGGGTACTTGTACATCCAACTATGATCTATATACATAAAAATTTTAAATATCGGTAACTATTAAGTATTTTTACTATAACTAACTAACTAATTCTTCATATCTATCTATCTATCTATCTATCTATCTATCTATCTATCTATATATATATATATATATATATATATATATATATATATATATATATATATATAACTAACAACAAGTTACTAGCTGCAACTAAGGAAACTATATGTGATTGAATTGTTATACAACTTACACAAAATGCTAAAAGGAGGAGGCTACTTATACGAAATTCTATTTTCATTTAACAACAATTTTTTGATTTGTATACGTCAAGATTTCTTAAGTCAGTAATTGTTAAATACCTCGCTATCTTAAAATACTTGTCATGTTTTACTTCACGAGAGTAAAATTACATGAACTTTGACTAATATTTTAGTATGCATTTTTTAGCATACTGATATGACAAGAATATCAACTTATACTCAATTTTTTGTATAGTTTTTAAATATATAAATTTAATTTTAAATTTAATTAATCTAATCTAATTTAGCTTTGAAGATTAGTCAAATTGGCTCTGGAAAGTAAAACGTGACAAGTATTTTAAAACTAAGGGAGTATTTGTATCAGAACTAACTACTGAGTGCTTATTTTCTCCCGTCAAATTTTGTGTAACTCATCACATACTTATTATAATATTATTTAAATTATTTTTAAAATATTTATATTAATTAGCATGAGATACACATGCAACGCGTGTATACGAGAACTAGTATACAAAAAAGAGAATACATAAAGACCCTTCCCCCCCCCCCCCCCACCCCCCCTTACTTACACCCTAATTTTAAGGAGACATTTCAACTTTGCGTGGGTCCTATTACTCCCCTGAATCAATTCCAACGAAAATAAATAAGCCCTTTTTGTACCTGTGGTGTTCTCAGAGAATGCGCTGTAAGTCACCCCAATTAAAATAAATTTAATTATGGATATATTTGAATGCATTTAATAAAAGTCTGATTTTTGTCCTATCTAGTCACTATTATCATTTTCCCCTGAATCACTCCGCCATTTTCCCTTTTCCGTCTTTCCTAAACCGATCAAAACTCATAGGGCTTGCTCCGATAGTAGACCAACTTGAAGGAAAATTAGCTTATTATGGTGTGAAAAGTAACGATTTAAATGAAAAAGTGAAGGTTTACAGGTTAGGATTCTTGATTATTTTCTTACATTTTAGACAAAGTGAAGGTTTACAGGTTAGGATTCTTGATTATTTTCTTACATATTAGAAAAAATATCTTTTTTTCTATAGTAAGTGAAGGCTTACAGTTAGGGAAAATCTATCGTAATCCCTTTTTTTTTTTATAGTAAGTGAATTTCTTGAATTTTAGTAAAAAGAATGCCTTTTTTGTTGTGCTATCTAATTTTCATGCTGATATAGTGTTAGGTTAGGACTGATTTGAGTTTGGATTTTTTCTACTAATTTAGAATGTTTGAAATTTGCTTGGTTATGCTATTTCGGGGTTTGGCAATATGTCAAAATAAGACTCCTAATGTTAATAGAATATCTTATTTTGAATTGAAAGACTACATAAAGGATCTAGGATATACAATAGATTGTTCTTTTTATGTTAGGTGTCCTCTAAGTGGTTTTGTGGTTGAAATTAAATCTAATAAGGCTATTTGTGACATTTTCTCTTTGTTAAAAAATGGGGATCGACCTAATATATTGGTGTGTCACAAAGTCAATGAACCATGTGTTGTTGCATTGGCTTTGGACTATGGCCCCCATGTGATAGAGAGTGGTGTGCATTTAAATGGTGGAGGTGAGAAATATTTTGCCCCTACTTTTGGGTCTGCTAAGTCTTCTAACCGTAATCTTAACTATTCAAAACCCTCCTACTGGGCCATCCAATTTTGCTAGCCAGGCTTCTAACTCTTCTACTAAGCCCTCCAAACTTGCTGGTCAGCCTTCTAACCCTCCTATTGAGCAATCCAACCCTCCTGGCTACCCTTCAAATCCTCCAACTAAGCCTCAAACAAATGATGATCCAAGTGGAGAGGAATATGAGGTTGGATCTGAAGGGGATAGTAGTGAAAACAACATAGAGTATGGTAGTGATGTTCATGAATAGTATAAGGATATCAGGGCAAACAAGAGGCATTTCAATAGGTCAAAAAGAAAAGCTAGAGGCACAACTATTGAACAGGTTCATAATGGTGAGAAGAGGCCAGATATAGGATATGAAGAGAAAAATGTTGATAATAAGGATAGCTTAGCTGGTAAGCTAGGAGATGATGAAGATTACTATTGACTTGGGTGTATTTATACAAATATGCTAGGACTTGGGTGTATTTATACAAATATGAGGGTATTTTACTGTCTTTGCAAGGGAATTAGTTTCGGGAGTTAGATTTCCGAAAAAAGTGAAAAAAAGCAGAAAGTGGTATCTGATGGGTCATAGCACAAATCGTACCATTTGGGTACGAGTCGTAGCTAGTGCGCGCGATAAAGAAGCAGAGAATGCATAAGTGCAGGACTTAGAGTATGACTTGATACCATGAGTCATGACAACATGGTACGACTCATACTATAGGCTCGTGGTGAGAAGCAGAGAACCAACCACTTTACATCCTCAGGGCACGAGTTGTTTGTATGGATCATACTAGCATGGTACGAATCGTAGTGAGGATCTATTGGATGATTATTAGAGGTGTTGCATTTCATAAGTTTATGCCACGACTGCTAATCATGGTTCATAGTGACATATCATGAGTCATACTAGATACCCGTACCTGAGAAGTTCAGAAGATGCCAAGCGTAGTACGAGCACTGACCATGACTCGTAGCATCTTGCTATAACTCCTAGGTCATCTCGACTCTGCAGTCCCTGTTAATTTAGAAATTCTTTTTAATGATTGTATAAATATTTTTCTTTTAGTTTTTATTAGAGAATCCAATACTGTCACACCCCGCCTTGGGGGGTATGACTGGCACCTGGTGCCCTACGAGGAACTGAACTGCTGGACTGGTAAGCCTGGGCACATCTGGTGCCTGGCTGGCTCTAACTCACATTTCTGGAAACAAAGGGCTATATAACGGCTGTAAACACAGCCCCCGGCCCATTGGCCTATAGCCTCCTGCACCTGTAACAACAGCTGACCAGAACATGCAACTATAGAGAAACCTATGCAGGCCGACAAGGCCACCATGCTGTGTAGTTATCTGCAACTCAGCAATAAGATACTAGAGGGCTACGTGAAAGGCAAGGTCACCACTACTGTCAAACTTATGGCCCCACACGGCCAACATAAAAGAAACACAGGAACTAACAGCTAAACAACTGCACGGCCTCACACGACCGGCTCATCTGACCATAGGGAAACATATACAGACTGCAAGCCTCTAGGAATAGCAATAGAAATGATCAGGATAGGGCCCCGACCTACCCGTACTATGCAACAAAGAAAATGAAATACACTCCTGGAACTCAGTCTCCGAATGACAGGAGCTGAATACTCATACGCTGACAGGGAGCACGTGGTATCGCCTGCTCGTCTATGAGTACCTGCAGGCAAGTAATGCAGCGCCCCACCGGGCATCAGTACCGCTGGTACTGAGTATGTAAAGCAACAACTGAAAGAAATATCTGAGAAACAATAATATAACTGATGAAACTGAAATAGAAAGGAATGAATTAACTGTCTGATAATGTAAGCCATACCTTTTCTTAATTATACTGGAAGGAGTAGGAATCGTACCTGGGAATTTATCGTGCTACTGTCGATCTACTCGTATCTACTGTAACAGGGTATAACACATCATAACACAACGTAGCACACACAAACCTTACCTGGCCCTCATAAGCCGGGAGGTACAACCAACACAGAATCTATACCCCTACCTCGGTCATCCCATCTCCTATAACCCCGTAAGCATCCTGCCGGTTCCCTGGGTATGCACTTGGGCTCGCTGAGCCCCTGACTATAACTGCATCTGAGTCCGGAGGACTCCAGAATCTACACCCGGGCGTATCCGCTCGACTGGGGTGTGTAAGGGCCGATCAAGGCACAAATATGGGGAAAACTGGCATCCCATCTTCGTCCCCTGTGGGATGGCATGCCACTCCATAGAGCGACGTATCCTCGTCCTCTGGCGGACGAGTCGATACAGCTATCAACCCTGGGGCGGTCATGGATGCTAGGTAGTCCAACCCCAAACAATACAACGGTCTCAACTAGTAGTACTATTTGCATATCTCACATACTGAGGCTAGCTGGGATAAAGTATCTGTATATACTATTTGCTGAGCTAATGATAGCGATATATACGTACTTAATGCATGCTGAGGCTGGTAACAATGTATATATAAATATAGTCTTCCGCCAAACTATTCCGGGGCTAATACTAAGCAGGATATAGTGTTTCTGCTGAAAACTGTGCTGTATACTGATTTTCTATAGTAACATGATTTACTATTCCTAACATGCTTTCTAACTTAATCTCAACTTATCATTCTATTTCTGAGCTGTCTTACAGATACTACTTTGCTCTACTGGGTTTCGATTGAATACAATGATATATTAACATTTTGTGCCACATCGCATACTGAGCATACGGTGCAGTTTCTAATGCTTATATTAGAATCTATATCGTACTAGCAAATTTCACGCAAGTTATAACTCGATACTTCTAATATCGTACCAACAGTCGTAACACACGTAACACATGACTTCTGGACAATCTACTGGCCTTTAAATTACTGTACTGTATCAAGATTACTTAACTTGCCGAGGAAACTAACTTTACATACCTTATCCTTGAACTATTCGTCTGTCGGACGAGGCTCGGCCGGTACTTCAACTGTTTTCTCCCAACTGCATTCATAAATATGTCAATCAATACTAAATACAACTTTATTTCAAAAGGCAACGTCACTTTCGATATAGTTTATAGCCTAAACTTAGGCTTATCGAAAGACGGTCGAAAACTCGCTATTTTTCAGCAGTCCAGAAGGGAGAAATATTCACTTCTCAGCTAGGAACGTATAGACATTAATTTAGAGCAATTCTACTTACCTTAGTTCGGTGGCTCGCCGATTCGTCGGCCGTATTTCACGAAACTAATTCCGCAGGAATGCTCTCTGCTACTAAATACTTCGGTATCTGGGATTAATTTGAGTTTGGGCAGCGTTTAGCAGCGTAATCGGTTGAAAATTATATTCCCTCCTTCGTCTTCCTCTGTTTTGCTGCGTTTTCTGGAAATTATAATGAGTTAAATGATATTAAACCGAAGTGGGGCTTTATATACTTGAGCCTGGACAAGGGCAACGTGTCACGGAGCCAACGCGGAGGCCTCACCTCCGTGACACGCTGCCATCGCGGAGGGGCTCTGCCTTGGCTCCTTCCGCGATGGTTCGATAGGTTTCTCGTCTGATCTTTTCCCAGGCCTTTCCCTAGCACGTATGGCCTTCAAATATGCTTAACCGACGTGCGAATAGGTCATCTAGGTGCCGGGAACTCTACGGGGTATAACATTCTCCCCCCCTTAAGAACATTCGTCCTCGAATGTATACTGTCATCTAGAGGACTACTTAACTTACTTGTTTAGAAAAATTTCGGCAGAGTTTCCCTTGTAATATGGACTATACCAAAAACCTAGAATGCAGAAAAGTCCAATACATGTACTGTACACAATACTGTAGGATTCACTGGATGGTTACGTATCAATTTTCCTCATTTATACATATACAACCATAAGATACTACATAAGCAATAATACGGACATACCTGTCGCCTGACTAGGCCTGAAATAGGTGAGGATATCTGGCCCTCATACCTTCCTCCGCTTCCCAAGTTATCTCCTCTCGGTTCTTGTTACGCCTCAATACCTTTCTTTAGTCCTCAATCTGCGAATCTGTCTGTTTAAGATAGTTGTTGGAACCTCTTCATAGGCCAGCTTTTCCGTAACCTGGATATTCTGGACTGGGACTGCTCTGGACGGGTCTCCTATGCATTTCCTTGGCATAGATTTATGAAAGACCAGACGAACGGATTCTAATTCTGGAGGCAAATTCAACTCATATACTACTCGGCCTGTCCTTCAACGAATCCGACAAGGCCCAACAAACCTCGGGCTGAGCTTAGCTTTCTTGGCGGACCTCACTACCTCTCATTGGGGATACTTCAGAATACGCAGTCATACAAATCAAACTTCAATTTTCTGCGCCGCACATCTGCATATGATTTCTGGCGGCTCTATGCAGTCAGTAAGCATTCTTCGAATAAGCTTTACCTTTTTCTTTGACTGCTGAACAATATCTGGGCCAACCAACACTGATTCTCCGATTTCAAACACCGTTCGGCGAGCTGCATTTTTGCTCGTGTAATGCCTCATGAGGCGCCATCTGGATGGCTGAATGATAGCTATTATTGTAGGCAAATTCGATTAACAGTAAATGCTCACTTTGGCTACTATCAAAATCTGGCACACACGCTTGCAACATGTCTTCGAGCGTCTAAATTGTGCGCTCAGCCTGCTCATCTGTCTGAGGATAGAATACTGTGCTTAAATTAATCTGCATTTCCAGACCCCTATGGAACGACTGCCAGAATCTAGCTGTAAACTGTGCCCCCTATCAGAAATGATAGATACCGGCACTCCATGCAATCTAACTATTCTCTGATATATAATTCGGCATAATCCTCAGCCGAGAAGGTAGCCTTCACTGGCAGGAAATGAGCTGATTTTGTCAGCCTGTCAACTATTACCCAAATAGAATCATTTCCGCGTCTGGTACGGGGTAATCCTGCCACAAAATCCATATTTACTGCTTCTCATTTCCAGAGAGGCACAACTATGTCCTAAGCTAACTTGCTTGGTTTCTGATGTTCTGCTTTCACCTATTGGCAGTTAGGACACTGGGCTACAAATTCAGCAATTTCTCTTTTTATACCTGGCCACCAGTAGTTTTCTTTGATATCATGGCACATTTTTATCGCGCCTGGGTAGAGAGAATAGCAGGCGTAATGCGCTTTGCTCATAAACTGCTGGCGATGCCCCAAAATATTTGAAACGCAAATGCGGCCTTTATATCGCAACATTTCATCCCCTATAGATTTACGGCTAAGGGCGTCTGCTACCATATTAGCCCTTCTTGGGTGATACAAAATTTTCACTTTTTAAAGCATAAACTACTGCAACTAACTCCAGGTCACGGGTAAGATAATTCTCTTCACGTTTTACCAACTGCCTGAAAGCATAAGCTATTACTTTACCATGCCGCATCAACCTTCTGTACCTCCTGGGGATACTAACACTGGAGCTGACGTTAACCTGGTTTTTAACTCTTAGAAGTTCTGCTCACACGCCTCGGTCTACTGGAACCTTGCTGCCTTCTGTGTCAATTTAGTCAGAGGTGCTGCTAAGGTGGAAAATCCTTTCACAAACCCTCTGCAGTACCCGGCTAACCGCAGGGATTACATACTTTGATCGGAGTGGTAGGTCTAGGCTATGTATTCACTACTTCAATTTTTCTGTGTGTCTGTCTGTACACCAGCCTCCGACACAATGTGACCAAAAGGCTACTAAACTCAACCAAAATTCACATTTACAAAAATTGACATATAACTGACGGTCATACTAGTTTATTATACCGGAGAATCTGACAAGTAATCTACCGGTATAGCTAGAGCTTACCTGGCCTTCTGACCGCATGCTAAGGCTGCTTGTTGCTAAGGTAACCTTGAATGACTATCTGTACACCATGTGCCCGTATTTGATCAGGGGGTCCTGATATTGATCATGACCTCTAATGACCTAGCTGCATAACCTTTAAATAACTGAATAGTCGGGTTGAATGACCCGAATGTGGCAGTAGTCTAACAATACTCTAACTGTTCTACTTGAGTGCTTATAGTTCGTGCGTAACCGCAGACTCGTGGGCGTCTAATTGCTCTATTATTTTACTTAAACCACTATAAGACTGGGCTTAATCAACTTACTCCCAGGCGATCAATCTCTGGATCTTCACGGGGAGTCTACTGATCCCCCGGTCTTAATAAACACTGTGCTAGCAGGGTACTATCAATTTCTTACGCCTTTGTGTGTATCCACTTGGATTTATACTGCTATTCTGGGGAATTCTCGGTCTTATAAGCTATTCTGTAATTACTGGCCTTTTGCTAGGGCTCTGTATCTGAATATCTTACGAAACCCAGCTGAAGTACTAGTCTGTCACTGACTACTGATGTGGACCCTTCCTTGGGGTACCCACGGGTATTCTGACTGGGACGGCCGGCTGACTTATAGGGTGTTCCACATAGTAACTGCTAGATTGGTTAAGGCCGACTCTCACCTACAAGGCTGGGAAAATGACGTACGACCACTTAACATACTAGAACAACTTTTGGTATTGATAATCTCTGAAATTTACCTATTCGGTCTCTAATCCTGGTTCTAGCACATGCACTACTGTTACCGATCTTCAGGGACGCCTTCCTGCTAATGTAGGCACCAGCTGGTCGGTAGACCGTCTAACTGTGCGCTTATCATCTAGCCATCTGTTTTAGGCCATTAACTCTGGTAAGCTCCTAGAGCCTAGATCTGACAGCAACACATAAGTCTGTTAACCTAATAACTGAAAACTGAGATAGTTTCTATGACTTCGTACGTAATTCACACCTAATCCACCCTTTCTCTTCTTCTTTTCTTTCTTTCTTCTCCCTCTTTCTTCTTTCTTTTTTTTTGGCGAGGGGGGGGTGTCCTGCAATGCAATTTGTATATGCTTTCTATTACTAATCAGCATCTGTGATTGTAGCCCTTATAGGCAGCCACTCACAGCATATCTATTATCTATCTATATATATATATATCAATAGCTACGTACAATATGTACTGAGTTCTACGGTAACACATAATCTCTGACATGCTCTGCTGAATCTCATATCGTACATGATACATTGCTTCTTACGGCCTAATAATACCTCCTGCCCTAACTTATCATTTTATTGCATTGTCACCCCATTCTGAAAGTAACAAACATAAACACTTAGTTATCGTCTGCTGTTTGAAATTCCGCCACTCTTGCGATGTGGAGTCGACGTTCGAATCTTGTAGCCTTACTAGGCATATATTGAGAGCCCATAACTGCCTGCTGGGCCTTATCTCTAGGCTACACTAGATTAGAATTGCTGTATCGGTAACTCCTTAACTTTTCCATAGCGGACATACTACGGTATTTTGAACCGCAATCCTACTATCAGCCCGAGGCTTAATCCTTAATACGATGCTCTATTAATCTGGGGGGGGGGGTAACCCTGATTTCCCCACCAAATCTGGCATTCCTGCTTCTTCCTCTCATCTTGCTTAAGCTGAACTCTCGGGTTCAAGGTACATGCCTTTCGTTGCTAATGAGATTACTGATCAAGCCTCGGCCTATACTTCTTCTGGCGTATACTCAAGCCCATCTGATTCACATGACCTCTATATCTTTCGATGTCACAACTAGATCATAACTATAATCTTACAGGTATGTCTTGCTATCTGTTAGCATATATGGCGGGCTTGGTCTTTTTCTAACTTAAACTTGACTATTATTAGGCACTCATCACTAGCAGGTCTTTTACCCCTACTTCGGGTAAGCTAACAGTCTTACTTTCTTTACTGGCTTGTTATCATAAGGGTCTGCACAGCTTACGTAATCATAAGGGCTCTTTATACTTTCTAATACTTACTAGGATCAATCAGCCCATCTTTACTTACTGCTTGATTTGGCAACCCTATCTCTAGTCTTATGCCCCTTTACTATACTGGCATCAAAACCAAGAGGTGGGAATAGCCCTTTTCTTATTGCAACAAGTAAAAGCATTTAACTGTACCATATCCGAAAAGATGTATTTGGGATTCCTGCATTTCCCTCTCTTTTTTCATACTTACCTGGTGGTCTGACCTTGTCTATAATCTTAATCAGATCTTATATAACTAATAAGTAAATCAACTCATATGTACATTATGCTTCTGACTTCCTATTCTGATGTTATCAACGTATACTGAGAATAATGCCAATAAAGGTGTCACTCTGGGAGGTCTCTGATACCCCCTCCTGCTGCTGTAGTTATCATGTAACTGGCTGATGCTCTCTTCCGTTGCTATCTCTGATCTTCTGCCTGTGATAGGGTAATGCTGATCTGCCTTTGTATCTGTAATCAAAGAATACGGTAAGTTCTTAGGGACTCAACCCTATACTGTACCGCTCTACAGCACGACTGAATAAGAATAAAAGACAACCATCCTATCATGCCTTGCAGCCTCCTACCCATAGTATGTGGTGCACAACACATCCATGGACAGGACTCTACTTAGCACGACTTGCAGACTCCCTAGGACACAACCTGCTCTGATACCAAGTTTGTCACACCCCGCCTTGGGGGGTATGACTGGCACCTGGTGCCCTACGAGGAACTGAACTGCTAGACTGGTAAGCCTGGGCACATCTGGTGCTTGGCTGGCTCTAACTCACATTTCTGGAAACAAAGGGCTATATAACAGCTGTAAACACAGCCCCCGGCCCATTGGCCTATAGCCTCCTGCACCTGTAACAACAGCTGACCAGAACATGCAACTATAGGGAAACCTATGCAGGCCGACAAGGCCACCATGCTGTGTAGTTATCTACAACTCAGCAATAAGATACTAGAGGGCTACGTGAAAGGCAAGGTCACCACTACTGTCAAACTTATGGCCCCACACGGCCAACATAAAAGAAACACAGGAACTAACAGCTAAACAACTGCACGGCTCACACGACCGGCTCATCTGACCATAGGGAAATATATACAGACTGCAAGCCTCTAGAAATAGCAATAAAAATGATCGGGACAGGGCCCCGACCTACCCGTACTATGCAACAAAGAAAATGAAATACACTCCTGGAACTCAGTCTCTGAATGACAGGAGCTGAATACTCGTACGCTGACAGGGAGCACGTGGTATCGCCTGCTCGTCTATGAGTACCTGCAGGCAAGTAATGCAGCGCCCCACCGGGCGTCAGTACCACTGGTACCTAGTATGTAAAGCAACAACTGAAAGAAATATCTGAGAAACAATAATATAACTGATGAAACTGAAATAGAAAGGAATGAATTAACTGTCTAATAATGTGAGCCATACCTTTTCTTAATTATACTGGAAGGAGTAGGAATCGTACCTGGGAATTTATCATGCTACTGTCGATCTACTCGTATCTACTGTAACAGGGTATAACACATCATAACACAACGTAGCACACACAAACCTTACCTGGCCCCTATAAGCCGGGAGGTACAACAAACACAGAATCTATACCCCTACCCCGGTCATCCCATCTCCTATAACCCCGTAAGCATCCTTCTGGTTCCCTGGGTATGCACTTGGGCTCGTTGAGCCCCTGACTATAACTGAATCTGAGTCCGGAGGACTCCTGAATCTACACCCGGGCGTATCCGCTCGACTAGGGTGTGTAAGGGCCGATCAAGGCACAAATATGGGGAAAACTGGCATCCCATCTTCGTCCCCTGTGGGACGGTATGCCACTCCGTAGAGCGACGTATCCTCGTCCTCTGGCGGATGAGTCGATACAGCTATCAACCCTGGGGCAGTCATGGATGCTAGGTAGTCCAACCCCAAACAATACAACGGTCTCAACTAGTAGTACTATCTGCATATCTCACATACTGAGGCTAGCTGGGATAAAGTATATGTATATACTATTTGCTGAGCTAATGATAGCGATATATACATACTTAATGCATGCTGAGGCTGGTAACAATGTATATATAAATATAGTCTTCTTCCAAACTGTTCCGGGGCTAATACTAAGCAGGATATAGTGTTTCTGCTGAAAACTGTGCTGTATACTGATTTTCTATAGTAACATGATTTACTATTCCTAACATGCTTTCTAACTTAATCTCAACTTATCATTCTATTTCTGAGCTGTCTTACAGATACTACTTTGCTCTACTGGGTTATAATTGAATACAATGATATATTAACATTCTGTGTCACATCGCATACTGAGCATACGGTGCAGTTTCTAATTCTTATATTAGAATCTATATCGTACTAGCAAATTTCACGCAAGTTATAACTCGATACTTCTAATATCGTACCAATAGTCGTAACAAACGTAACACATGACTTCTGGACAATCTACTGGCCTTTAAATTACTGTACTGTATCAAGATTACTTAACTTGCCGAGGAAACTAACTTTACATACCTTATCCTTGAACTATTCGTCTGTCGGACGAGGCTCGGCCGGTACTTCAACTGTTTTCTCCCAACTGCATTCATAAATATGTCAATCAATACTAAATACAACTTTATTTCAAAAGGCAACGTCACTTTCGATATAGTTTATAGCCTAAACTTAGGCTTATCGAAAGACGGTAGAAAACTCGCTATTTTTCAGCGGTACAGAAAGGAGAAATATTCACTTCTCAGCTAGGAACATATAGACATTAATTTAGAGCAATTCTACTTACCTTAGTTCGGTGGCTCGCTGATTCGTCGGCCGTATTTCACGAAACTAATTCCGCAGGAATGCTCTCTGCTACTAAATACTTCGGTATCTGGGATTAATTTGAGTTTGGGCAGCGTTTAGCAGCGTAATCGGTTGAAAATTATATTCCCTCCTTCGTCTTCCTCTGTTTTGCTGCGTTTTCTGGAAATTATAATGAGTTAAATGATATTAAACCTAAGTGGGGCTTTATATACTTGAGCCTGGAGAAGGGCAACGTGTCACGGAGCCAACGCGGAGGCCTCACCTCTGTGACACGCTGCCATCGCGGAGGGGCTCTGCCTTGGCTCCTTCCGCGATGGTTCGACAGGTTTCTCGTCCGATCTTTTCCCGGGCCTTTTCCTAGCACGTATGGCCTTCAAATATGCTTAACCGACGTGCGAATAGGTCATCTAGGTGCCGGGAACTCTATGGGGTATAACAAATACTTTACAATATTGGGGTGTTTTCTCGAGTATCCAAACACTACCAGGAGATCAAAAACTACATGAGAGAAAAACAAGTTTTCTTTATTGTGTTCTTGATTTTCAAAGATTATTTTGCAATTGATTCTTGAGATTTTATTCCTTCACCGTTGTAAGTCTTTAATTATGAATCCTTCTATGTATTCTGATTTTATTGTTGCAATTATGAGTAGTTAAAGTTCCACAACTAGGATTGTGGGAACCATGGTGAAATAATGAATTATGGTTAAAACAAAGTGATTCTAAACCAATACAAACACTTGTATTATTTTTCCCTTCATGATAATTGTTTTTAATGGTGCGTAACATTAGGACTATCTTGTATTCTCTACTTGCTTGAATCTAGAGAAGTAGAGATTAGAAAAAGAGAAAGAAAACAAAGACTTGAATCTATCAACTTTTAGTTAATAACTTGAGCTGCGGTCGCAGGAAAGTTAATTTGAAATCATTGATAAGGGTTAGTTGGAAACGCTCATGAGACCTAATCTGGTAACTTAGTATAGTCATCTAATAGGGGTGAATTAGTCATTTAGATCAACATATTTTTTTGATTCTGCAGGCTAAGTATTGAAATAGATCACAAGTGTAACAAATACTACATAGTTTTGAATCCATGGGGAACACTTCACTAGTTAATTGCATATCTTTGATAACCACACCATTTTACAACTATTACACCCCATAAGTTTCTAGCATTTAGTCGGCCTATTCGCATGTTAGTTGAGAGTTTTAGAATTCCATACGTACTAGGAAAGGGCCCGGGGAAAGGCCGAACGAGTGCCAAGTTGGGATTTCACGAGAGAAGGCCGAACCAAGCTGCCAGAGGGGCAAAGTGGCACGGAGCCTGGTCCTCCGCGTTAGCCAATGTGGCACGGAGCTGAAACGGTGCGTTGGCCAATGTGCCAAGTTGCCTTGCATCCTGCTTCAAGTATAAATAGGCCTCACCCTTAGAATTAATGTTAATTTCCATATTTAACTCGGCCAGAACAGAGAAGGGACAAAGGAGAATTATAATTTTCAACCAATTGCGCCGTTAAACGCCATCCAAATTCAAATTAACTTCTGGTATCAGAGTATAAGGCTGCAGGGAGCATTTCTATGGAGTTAGTTTCATGAAATTCGCTCCGCGGATCGTCGTCCCACCGAGCCAAAGTTGTTGGAATTGTGCCAAACTAGTGTCAATACGATCCCAGACTTAAAGTAAGCAATTCTCCCTTCTAGACTTTCGAGAAATAACGAGGTTTTGACCGTGTTCTGTTTAATTAGAAATATGTTAATATTTATATATAAAATTTTCCTTTTTGTCGAATTTAGTGTTTAAACTAGTCTTATCTTTTCAGTAACTCGATTTCAGTTGAGAAGGATAGTTGAACACGAGCCGAAACTCGCCAGTTAATCGGTAAACAGCGATCGAGGTATGTTAAGGCATTTTCTTTCGGCAAGTTAGTTTCTTCAACATACTAATCCAGTATGAATTCCAGTAAAGTATGTCAGGGGTATGTTACCATGTTTAGTTGTCGTTGTCGGTTGAGACTCATAAGTTGTATTATTTTGGGCTGGATTACCTGTATAGCTTCCGTGACTGCCCCAGGGTTAATAGCTATGTCGACTCATCCACCAGGGGCGAGGATACGTCGCTCTACTGAGTGTCATGGCATGCCATCCGCAAGGGACGAAGATGGGGAGCCACATCCTCATATTTGCCGTGGTTGGCCTTATACACATCCCCGCCGAGCGCTTACGCCCAAGGTGTAGATATTAGGAGTTCTTCGGACTCAGGTACAACTATAGTCAGGGGCCCAATGGGCCCAGTTGCAGACCTAGGGGATCAATAGGATGCTTATAGCTGGTAGTTGACTCAGTATGACCTAGATAGGGGTATATAGATTGAGGTGTACTCACTAGGGCTAATGGGGGCCCAGGTGGGTTATTTTGTGCTGATTGTACCTTCCGGCTTATAGGGTCCAGGTAAGGTTTATGTTTGCTTTAGTTACTGATAGTTAGACAATAATACGCCTTGTTTGTCACGTATGACCCCTACCCTCCTCATTACAGTTATGTTTAGCCCTGATTTCACTACTTCAGTCAGCTTCAGTCCGTTTTCCTTACTTCAGCTATTGTCAGTTCTATTTATTACTTTTAGTCATTTAAAGTTATTGCTTTACATACTTAGTACCTGTGGTACTGACGCCCTCTTTTCGGGTGCTGCATTACTTTCTTGCAGGTACACATAGACGAGGAGCAAATCCCTTGTAGTTTCAGTCAGCCGCACAGAGCCATCAGCTCCTTTCTTCTGGAGCTTGTGTGACAGAGGTTTACTTCTTTTGTTTATACAGTATGGGTAGGTCAGCGCCCTATCCCGACCATCTTATTGCTCCTAGAGGCTTGCACATTGCATTACTTCCCTGTGGTTAGATGATGTCGACCGAGCGGGGCCCATATGTGTTTTAGACTATGTGTGTTGGCCGTGTGGGGCCTTGTTTAGCTGTTGATTGATAACCTTGTCGGTCGTAGCTCAATTTAGCATCTGATTTTACTTTCCAGTTAGAACTAAATATCATGGTGGCCTTGTCGGCCCGCACAGAACTTTCTATGTTCGTTCGTCTCTGTTAGCTGTTTATTTTCACAGGTGGCTATAGGCCTTGTCGGCCGGGGGTTGTATTTACAGTCGCTATATAGCCCGTTGTTTTCTTGATTCTAGAGTTAGAGTCAGCCCTGCACCAGAAGTGCTTAGGCTCAGTCAGCTCAGCAGTTCAGGTCCTAGTAGGGCACCAGGTGCCAATCATGCCTCCTAAGGTGGGGCGTGACAACAACACTGTAACTTATTTTTTCTACAAAACCCTCTTCTAGGAATAACTGAACTAGAAGCGTAAATATAGCATTAGTCGAAATCTTAACCATATTTCTTGTGGGATTGATCCCAACCCTATTTGGATTCTTTATTTGACAACGACCACATTATACTTCTTATGAGGTGTAATTTGAGTGTTATAAAAAATAGCGTCATTGCCGGAGAATACAACTTAGGATTAGATTAATTACTTTTATTTAACTTTTAGTCTTTATTTCCTCTTTGACATTTTCTTTTGTCTTTATTTAACTCAGATTATTGCTTAGTGAATGTACTCGGAGTAGTAGAAACCCCCTAGATCCAATTGATCAAGAACTTGAATAAACATTGAGAAAGATGGCCAGTATTGAGACCTCTAAGCAGATGGAAGCTGGAGTAGCCAACGAAACTCGGCGAGCTAATAAGTCCTATCAGATAGAGTTAGCTTATCAGGCTGCTCTTCAGGAGGTTGATGAGGCCTAAGAGAAAGCTGATAATGTTGGCCAGAATAGGAGGAATAACGGTCGTGAACCACCTCAGTTCCACAGATATGCACCTCACTTTGATGATTATGATGATCCGGATATTGATGAAGTCGGGTCAACAGGAGCCATTATGCCCCCACCTCTGCCTTCTTGGGAAAAATTTGACATCACTAACATGATGATCTAGTTGTTGGACATGAAGGGAGTGTTTAGTGGTAATGCTGATGATGATGCAAATCTCCACTGATAGAATTCATGGGAATTTGCAAGGCGTAAAGATTGCTAGGAGTGAGCCAGGATGCAATCAAACTGTGGCTCTTTCCGTTCTGTCTAGCTGGTGAAGCTACTTTATGGTTGTTGGAGTTGTCAAATGACTCCATCACAAATTAGAGAGAATTGAAACACGCCTTCTTGGAAAGCTTCTTCCCACCTTTAAGGATGCTGCAGTTCAATATGAGATATATAAATTTCGACAACTCAAGAAAGAGGCACTTCATGAGATATGTGTCACGCCCCGCCTTGGGGGGCATGACTGGCACCTGGTGCCCTACTAGGACCTGAACTGCTAGACTGCTGAGCCTAAGCACTTCTGGTGCCTGGTTGGCTCTAACTCTGATTCATGGAATCAACGGGCTATATAACGGCTGTAAATACAACCCTCGACCAGCTAGGCCTATAGCCACCTGTACAACCACAATAGCTAACCAGAACCACGTCAACATAAGGGAACCTATGCGGGCCGACAAGGCCACCATGCTGTCTAGTTATCTCTAAATCAAGAAAACAGGTGCTAAACCGCTATGTGACCGACAAGGTCACCACTAGCAACTGAATAAGGCCCCACACGACCATCATAAACAAGCTAAAATGTACACACGGCCTCACACGACTGGTATAAGTAACCACAGGGAATACACAATCTGTAAGCCTCTAAGAATATTGATAATATGGTCGGGACAGGGCCCCGACCTACCCATACTGTACAACAAAAGAAAAGGGATACTACATGCTGAAACTAATGACAGTCAGGTAATCCAACCCCAAAATAATACAGTCAGGTCTCAACTAGTAATACTAACTGCATATACCACATGTTGAAACTAGTGATAATAATATGTATGTATATACTACATGCTGAAACTAATGACAGTGTTATGTATGTATTTAATAAAAGATGAGACTGATAATGGTATATATATAACCTTCTGTCATACTGTGCTGAGTCTAATACTGAATAAGATATAATTGTTCTGCTGAGAATCATGCTGTATAACTGAGTTTCATAGTAAACATGATTTACTACTTCTAACATGCTTTCTAAACTTCATTTTAGGATACTATTCTATTTCTGAAATACTTTACAGGAACTTATATTGCTTTACTAAGTTTCGACTGAACTCGATAATATCCCAACATACTTTACTAAATGACATATTGGGCATGCTGTACTGTTTCTGACACTTTCTACTAGAATTTATATCGTGCAAGTAAGTTTCATGCTATACATGACATGATGCTTCCAACATCGTACTAAAATTTATACTAAGCATGATATGCGACTTCTGAAACATTCTACTGGCACTTGAGCTATGTTACTATACCGGAACTACTAGCTTGCCGAAGAAACTGGCTTTACATACCTCCGTTTCTGATTTTTCAGCTAATTGGCATAATTCAGTCAATATTCCGCTATTTCTCCCAACTGCATCCATATATATATCAATTAGGACTAAATACATTAATATTTTGAAAGAAAATATCACTTTTAATATATATAGCCAAAACTTTGACTTATCGAAAAATGACCGAAAACTCGCTATTTCTCGAAAGTACAGAAGGGAGAAATACTCACTTTAGGGCTAGGAGTATATTGACACTAATTTGGAGCAATTCCACTTACCTTAGCTCAATAGGACGACGATTCGCCGGCCAAATTTCACAAAACTAACTCCGCAGGAATGCTCTCTGCAGCTTTATACTCCGGTATCTAGGATTAATTTGAGTTTGGACCGTGTATAATGGCGTAATCGGAAGGAAATTTTAATGAAACCTTCGTGCCCTCTATTCTTAGCTGTGTTCTCTATGTATTCTCCAGAAATTATGAAAGTAAAATGATTAAAACCGAAGTTGGTGCTTTTATACTTGAGGCTGCACCTCACCTCCGTGGCACGTTGGCCATCGCGGAGGTGAGCCTCCATGACATGCTGGCCATCGCGGAGGTGAGCCTCCGTGACACACTGTCCATCGCGGAAGAGGTCTGCCAGCCTCCTTTTGCGATGGTTCGACGTGTCGCTTATCCAGTCTTTCCCCGGGCCTTTTCCTAGCATGTATGGCATTCTAAAACTCTTAACCAACATGCGAATAGGCCATCTACATGTTGAGAATTTACGGGGTGTAACATCCTCCCCCCCCTCTTAAGAACATTCATCCTCGAATGTAAACTTCTACCTGCAAGAAGTTCAACTTACTTGACTTATTCTAGAAAAATTTCGTCAGAGTCTCCTCTGTAATATGGACTATCTCAAAAATCCTGAAACTTAGAAAAGTCTAATACAGGTACTCCATACAATACTAATAGTCATCACGCAATAGGCTAAAGCCAATCTATCTCATTATACATGTAATATAAGGCAATTTATAAAACAACAATACTAGCGTACCTCTAGCTGATTAAGTCTGGAACAGCTGGGGATATCTGACTTTCATGTCTTCCTCTGCTTCCCAAGTCATCTCCTCTCGGTTCTTATTACGCCACAGTACCTTGACAGAAGCAATATATTTAGTTCTCAATCTACTAATCTGTCTGTCTAGTATGGCTAATGGAACCTCTTCATAGGCCAGCTCTTCCGTAACCTGGACATCCTGGATTAGGACAACTCTGGAAGGGTCTCCTATGTACTTTCTTAGCATAGATACGTGGAAAAATGGATGAACGGACTCTAATTCTGGAGGCAAGTTCAACTCGTATGCCACTTGGCCTACTCTCCACCGAATCTGATAAGGCCCAACGAATCTCGGACTAAGCTTACCTTTCTTGCCAAATCTCATCACCCCTTTCATTGGAGATACTTTCAAAAATACCCAGTCATTCACATTAAATTCTAGGTTTTTGTGCCGCACGTCTGCATACGATTTCTGGCGGCTCTGATCAGTCAGTAGGTGTTCTCTGATAAGCTTTACCTTTTTCTCTGACTGATGAATAATATCTGGCCCAATTAGTGCTGACTCTCCTACTTCAAACCAGCCAACTGGCGATCTATAGTTTCATCCATACAATGCCTCAAAGGGCGCCATCTGGATAGCTGAGTGGTAACTATTATTATAAGAAAACTCAATCAGCGGTAAATGTTCATCCCAACTACCTCCAAATTCCAACACACACGCCCGTAGCATATCCTCGAGCATCTGAATAGTGCGTTTCGCCTGTCCATTTGTCTGAGGGTGGAATGCTGTGCTCAAATTAATCTGCGTTCCCAGACCTCTCTGAAGCGCTGCCAAATCTAGCTGTAAATTATGCTCCTTTGTCAAAGATAATAGTACTAGAACACCGTGTAATCTAACTATTTCTCTGATATACAATTCGACGTAATCTTTGGCAGAGAAAGTAGCTTTTACTGGCAGGAAATGGGCTGATTTCATCAATCTATCAACAATCACCCAAATTGAATCATGTCTATGCCTGGTACGGGGTAATCCTGCGACAAAGTCCATGTTTACTGCTTCCCACTTCCAAAGAGGCACAACTATGTCTTCAGTTAACCCGCCTGGTTTCTGGTGTTCCGCTTTTACTTGCTGGCAGTTAGGACACTGGGCTACAAATTCTGCTATTTCCCTCTTCATACCTGGCCACCAGTAAATTTCTTTGATATCATGGTACATTTTCGTCGCACCTGGGTGGAGAGAATAGCGGGCGTAATGCGCCTCGCTCATAATTTGCTGGCGAAGCCCTGAAATATCTGGAACACAAAGGCGACCGTTACATCACAACACTTCATCCTCAGTTACCTGAAAATCCGACGCTTTTCCTTGTTCAATTCTGTCCTTAAGCTGAACCTGGTCAGGATCTTTATACTGCTGTTCCTTTACCTCCACAACTAGTGATGACACTGCGGTGTTCTAAATTACCGCTCTGTTGTCCTCTATTTCTGCTACACAAACGACTAAATTGGCTAATTGATGTATTTCTCTGACCAACTCCCGCTGCTCGGGCTGAAAGTACGCCAAACTCCCCATAGATTTGCGGCTGAGGGCATCTACTACTACGTTAGCTCTGCCTGGGTGATACAGAATATTTACATCATAATCTTTCAACAATTCCAACCAGCGATGCTGCCGTAAATTTAACTCTTTCTGGGTGAAGATATACTGCAGGCTCTTATGGTCGGTGAAAATATCCACATGAATGCCGTACAGGTAATGTCTACATATCTTTAGGGCGTGGATCACTGTAGCTAGTTCCAGGTCATGGGTGGGATAATTCTTTTCGTGTTTCTTCAGCTGTCTGGAAGCATAAGCAATCACTTTACTGTGCTGCATCAACACACATCCCACACCTAAAGCATCACAATAAATTGCATAACCCTTTGTACCTTCTGGCAATGCTAATATTGGGGCGGAGGTCAACCTGTCTTTCAATTCTTGGAAACTCTACTCACATGCCTCTATCCACTGAAACTTTGCTGCTTTCTGCGTCAGCTTAGTCAGAGGTGCCGCTATGGTGGAGAATCCCTCAACAAATCTTCTATAGTATCCTGCTAATCCCAGAAAACTGCGGACTTCGGTCGGAGTGGTAGGTCTAGGCCATGTTTTTTCTGCTTTTATTTTCTGCGTGTCTACCTGTATACCAGCATCTGACACAATATGCCCCAAGAAAGCTACTAAGTTCAGCCAGAATTCACATTTGGAGAACTTGGCATACAATTGACAGTCCCTGAGAATCTGGAGAACTGTCCGTAAATGAGCCTGGTGATCTGCCTCTGAACGAGAATACACCAGAATATCATCAATAGACACTATCACGAATAGGTCTACGTATGGTTTGAAGATACTGTTCATCAGGTCCATAAATACTGCTGGGGCATTCGTCAGCCCAAAGGACATGACTAGGAACTCAAAATGGTCGTATATGGTCCTGAAGGCTGTCTTGGGAATGTCTCTTTCACAGAGTTGAACCTGATGGTATCCAGACCGTAGGTCAATCTTGGAGAAATATCTGCCCCCCTGTAACTGGTCAAACAAATCATCTATCCTGGGAAGTGGATACTTATTCTTAACTGTAACCTTATTCAACTGCCGGTAATCTATACACATGCGGAATGAGCCATGCTTCTTTCTCACAAATAGAACTGGCGCACCCCAAGGTGAAGTACTCGGCCTGATAAAGCCCTTATCTAACAGATCTTTCAGCTGCTCCTTTAATTCTCCGAGTTCAGTAGGAGCCATACGATACGGAGGAATTGATATGGGCTGAGTTCCTGGTAATAAATCAATTGCAAAATCTATTTCCCTTTCTGGAGGAATACCAGGTAGCTCATCTGGAAATACGTCAGGGAATTCATTCACCACTGGAACAGACTGGAGAGTCGGAGACTCTACCCGAACATCCTTAACTCTGACAAGGTGGTAAATGCACCCCTTAGCTATCAACTTACTTGCCTGAAGATAGGAAATAAACCTACCTTTTTGCGCAATTGTACTGCCCTTCCACTCTCGTACTGCCTCCCCTGGAAAGTGGAATCAGACTGTCTTTGTTCAACATTCTACATTTGCATAGCATGGAGCCAACCAATCCATACCCATAATGGCGTCGAAGTCGACCATTTCTAGTTCTACCAGGTCTACTGTGGTCTGACGATCAACAACCTCTACTGTACACCCGCAATAGACCCTTCTTGCTATAATGGAGTCACCGATGGGGGTGGATACTGAAAAGGGATGATGAAGCAACTCTGGTGCAACACTAAACTTTCGAGCCACAAATGGAGTAATGTAGGACAAAGTAGATCCTGGATCAATCAATACATAAGCAGGGTATGAGAAGATAGTCATCATACCTATCACAACATCAGGTGACGCTTCTGAATCTTACCTCCCTAGTAAGGCATATGTGCGGCTTGGACCCGCACCTACACTGCAGGCCCCTGATCTGCCCCGGCCCCTGCCTGCTGAAACTAAGGGCCTGTGTCCTGCCGAGGATACTGAAGCTCGTGACCCTGCGGATGCCCTATCCCGTCTATCCCAGTCCTCCTGACCTCTGGATGGGCTATCTCTCGTCAGATGGTCCTCTTGGCCACAAATATAACATCTGGTGGAGCCATACCTGCATGCTCCAGAATGGCATCGACTGCATATAGGGCAAAGTGGTAGGGTATATCTACTATGCTCCGCCCTTCTCTGTAATGGTGAATCTGCAGTCTGTGAGCCTCTGTCGGTCTCTGACTGCCCTCTGCGGCTAAATCTGCCCCTCTGCGACCGTGGTGGAGGCGGGGGTCTGGGCGGCCTATCTAACAATCGTGGCCTAGGTCCTTCCCGAGCCTCCCTCTGTAACTCAACTGGCCTATCCCTGCGGCGCTGTTCCTGACTGGTCCTCCTGATCTCCCAATGCCGCTGCCTGATGCCCTCAATATTCTGGGCAAATGCCTGAACTCGAGCAATATCCATGTCCTCTCGTAGTGTAGCCGTAAACAAGTCTCAACATATCCTGGATTCAACCCCATGATGAAGCGGTGTACTCTGGATGCCATGGTATCAACAAAGGTCGGTGCATTCCGGGCCAAAGAATCAAACCGCAAGGCGTATTCCCGAACACTCATAGCCCCCTGCTCTAAATATAAAAACTGGTCCACCTGGGCCTGTCGAATCTCCCATGGCAAATAGTGATCCAGAAAAGCTCCTGAGAAGCTGGACCAGGTCGGAGGGGAAACATCTCTCCCTCGGGACCTTTTCAGCTTTGATACCACAACACGGCGATGTCCCGTAACTGGAATGCTGCCAACTCAATCAATTCTATAGGCGTGGCATGCATAACCCTAAAAATTCTCTGCATCTGATCTAGAAAATCCTGAGGGTCCTCTGTCCGGTCCGTACCTGTAAACTGTGGGGGATTTAGAGCCAAGAACTCTCGGACCCTCAAACTACCGGGCCCTCCTGACGACTCCGCAACTGTAGATGGCATCGGCTGATGGTGAGCAGCCATCATCTGTGCCAACATGACTACCGCACTCCTGACCTCCTGGTCAGAAGGTATCGGTATAGGGACTGCTGGAGGTGGTGTCTCCCCAAGTGGCTCCTGATGTGGTGGAGACTGCTGAGAAGGTTTGGACGATACCTCTGTATTGCCCTCTGATCGGGCTATTTCTAAACAAGGGTGAGGCATCCTGTTGGTGCCTTCTCCTGTTGCAATATCCAAGCTCCGACCTATGATAGGATGTCGCTGGTGTGACATTATCTGTAACAAAGAATATAGTAAGCTCTAGGGACTCAACCCTATACTGTACCGCTCTATAGCACGACTGAATAATAATAAAAAACGCCATCCTATCATGCCTTGCAGCCTCCTACCTATAGTATGTGGTGCACAACACATCCATAGGCAAGACTCTACTTAGCATGGCTTGCAGACTCCCTGGGATACGATCTGCTCTGATACCAAGTTTGTCACGCCCCGCCTTGGGGGGCATGACTGGCACCTGGTGCCCTACTAGGACCTGAACTGCTAGACTGCTGAGCCTAAGCACTTCTGGTGCCTAGCTGGCTCTAACTCTAATTCATGGAATCAACGGGCTATATAACTGCTGTAAATACAACCCCCGGCCGGCTAGGCCTATAGCCACCTGTACAACCACAACAGCTAACCAGAACCGCAACAGCTCTCTGCAGCTTTATACTCTTGTATCTAGGATTAATTTGAGTTTGGACCGCTTATAATGGCTTAATCGGAAGGAAATTTTAACTAAACCTTCGTGCCCTCCATTCTTAGCTGTGTTCTCTGTGTATTCTTTGGAAATTATAAAATTAAAATGATTAAAACCGAAGTTGGTGCTTTTATACTTGAGGCTGCACCTCACCTCCGTGGCACGTTGGCCATCGCAGAGGTGAGCCTCAGTGACACGCTAGCCATCGCGGAGGTGAGCCTCCGTGACACTCTGGCGATAGCAGAGGAGGTCTGCTAGCCTCCTTTTGTGATGGTTTGACGTGTCGCTTATCCAGTCTTTCCTCGACCTTTTCCTAGCATGTATGACATTCTAAAACTCTTAACCAATATGCGAATAGACCATCTACATGTCGAGAATTTATGGGGTGTAACAACATGGCTGCAGTTCAATAAGAAATTGAATAACCACCCAAACCACAAAATCCCAAATGAGAGCTTGTTGGAAATATTTTATAGATATACTTGATCGAGTGACCAAAACCAATAGGGCCTGACATACTAGAGAACCTGAGGTAGCTGCAGGTACATATGCAATTAGGATGAAAGTAGAGCAACACAGAAAAGGAGAGGAACATGACTAGAAGATAGCACATATGAGAATATCTATTGACCTGCCCACGAAACATATCATGGATCTGGAGTTTAAAAAGTGAATGCAGTGGGAGCTGAAGGTCAGGATTCAAGGTTTGAACACTCTGATTCTGAGGAGGAAGCAAAATTCTTAGATAACCAGGTGGCGAATTTTTGGGTTAACGCCCAAGGGTCTGGTCAATACCTTGGCACCAAGGCTCTGAAAATTAAGGTTGGAATCAATACAGGGACGACTATAATAGAGTTGGGTATAGAGATATGAGCATAGATCGAGAGCGGAAAGGCGATTAGAGAAAATATGGAGGATATCGTAATGACCACACTGGCTCATATGTTCCTCCTAAGGCTCATGAGGGTGATTCAGGAACTTTAAAACTGGAGAGATGATGGATGATCTATTGAAAAAGGCAAACTCAACTGATGGTCACCTAAAAGACATTCTGGAGACATATCTGGCATGAATCATAAAGTTGAGTCGCATGCCACAATGATTAAATAGATCGAGCAATAATTGGGCCAGTTGTCCGCATCCCTAAACCAAAGGTATTAGGGTTCACTTCCTAGTAACACAATTTAGAACCCAAAAAATGACAATCATTATATGGTTGTAACCACTAGGAGTGGAATAGCAACAATTGACCCACTTGTACCAGTTGTAGTTGAGGTGGCCTAACCAAAGACAGTTGATTTAAATGAGGAAGCTGAGTCTACAAAACAGATGATTAAAGGTAGTGTAGAGTTGACAAAGTATCCAGTTACTGCAAAGGAGACTATTTCTGAGAAAGGGAAGGCGAAGGTGGTCCCACAAATTTTTAAATTTATTTCCCGACCAGTTCCATCTTTCCTTCAGAGAATGAAGAAGAAGGTAGATTATGGGAAATTTCACAAGTGCTTATCCATGTTGAAACAACTATTGGTGAATGTTCCCTAGGTTGAGGCACTGGAACAGATGTCTGGCCATGCTAAGTTCATGAAGGACCTGGTTACCAGAAAATGGTGTGTGAGCTTTGAGTCAGTTGAAAATTTGTATCGCTGCAGTGCAATAGCCTCACGGGTCATTGCACAAAAGAGAGAGGATCGAGGTTCCTTCACCATCCTATGCACTATCGGAGATGTTGAATTTGTAAAGGCTTTATGCAATGTGGGAGCTAGCATCAATTTATGCCAATATGGCTACTGATGACGGACCACACAGTAAAGAAGCCTATGGGTATCCTTCATGATGTTCTAGTGAAGGTTGATAAGTTTATTTTTCTAGCTGACTTCATGAGTCTAGATTGCGAAGTGGATTTTGAAGTTCTTATCATTTTTGAGAAGCCATTCCTTGCCTTTGGGCATTCCCTAGTGGATGCCGAAGCCTGATAGTTGAAGTTTCGATTGAATAAGGAAGAGGTCACTTTCAACGTCTAGGTCAATGAAGCTGCCAAGTTAATTTAGAGTGGTCTCAAAAATAGAGGTTGAATCAGAGTTTCTTGAATCTAAGTAGTCAAGAAACCCACATTGTACCACGACATTAAATCAAATGCTACATTGGAGGCAATCCATGAGGTAGTTTGGTGAAGCCTGAGTAACCAAACTATCTGCATCGTGCTGCGACGTTAAATCAGGCACTCATAGGAGGCAACCCAAGTGTTTTGGTTTACTGGAATTTTTTAGAACTCGTAGTTGAAGTGTGCAGGTGAAACAAGGATAAAAAGATGAAAATTGAGTTGTAGTTCTGGACTACAAGCCTCAGTACAAATTGTATGAAGATGTTACGCCTCGTAGTTCTAGCAGTAATAAGGAGCAGAGCCTAACAAAATGTAGGAGTTCACACTAGCTTTGGCATTATGAATCGTACCTACATGGTGCAAGTCATAGTAACTACTATCGTGATGAACTCCCCCAAGTGTTAGATTGCAGAAAACACGACCTAGATTCATGATATAATTGTTACCACTATGGTACGAACTGTACCAAGCATCTATAGGTCCCCAGGTAAGTTTGTTGATCCTCAAGTAGGGAAGGCAGGGATGAGTCGTGATAAGCTGTTAAATGAAAATAACCCGTGTGACCTGACTCGACCCAAAATTTTAAAACTTCCCCAAACCTATTTAAAACACAAATTTGGTCCAAACTTCACGGCACATGATCATAGGATTCTTTCTCCTCACTCTCCATTCTCCCTAACACATTCCCCCTCCATTCAAGCACAAATTTTTGCAAGATAATTTGCCTTATAGAGTTGGATTTTCACTCTAAACCCTACGCAAAAAAGCATTGCTCAAGAACTTCTCAAGTAAGTTAAAAAACTTTCATGACTTCTCTTTGCTTATGTTAACTGATGGTTGACTATGACTACTCCATTCATGAAAATGATTGGAGGAGCATGATCAAGAGGCTATCATAATGTTAAAAGATGGGTTTATGAAGTGAAATTGTTCTATAAGTTTAAATTGCTTGTGGGAAGGGTGATAATGGGGGAACAAAAAGTTTGGGAGTTCTGTGGGTATTTTAAAACTTGTGTATTCAGTAGGTTGTAGGGTGGTGAAGTATGAGTAATCACCCCAAAACATGTTACAATTCTAATTGTTCACGCATAGGGATAAGGACAGGATTCACGAGCCATCCTACGACTTGTGGTATCATACCACGACCCATAGGATGGTCCGTTGGGATTGTCCCTTATGCCCCAGTGCATAAGCATGTGTACGGGATTCGGTAAGAATCGTGGTATCTCACCACGAGTCATACCAAGTGGTCATACGAGAGAATCAGAGAAGGGTTGCATAACAAAGCAATGAGCATGACCCATGTTACGACTCATAGGATCTCATCATGGGTTTTAGTACAGAGTTGTACTATAACATCAGAGAGGTAACTTTCAGAAGTTAAGGCTACAACACTTAGTACAAACCGTAACATCATGGTATGGGTCATACCTGCAAACTTGAATGTCACGACTCACAGTATGAATCATACCATCATGGTACGAGTCATACTAATAAGGCGTAATAAGATACTACAGATAAACTTTTTTTTGCTTACACTTTCTTGAATCACATGTACTAATCATCCCTCCACAGGTACAATGGAATGCAAAGGACAATCAAGCAAATATGCATAGGACAAGAGGGTCTAAGATGAGATAGTAGCCCGGAGAGAATTGAGGGATGAGGCCTCTGCATCTAAGCAGGAGGTAGATTCACCTAGTAGTTCGGTGGAAGAATATGACATTGACACAAATAAAACTGATGAGCCATGAACCACTAGGGCATTGATATTGGGCATATTTCTATGCCCATTTGCCATGTTTTTACCCATATTTTACCTTGTTTTGAGATCATAATCCTTATGAAATGCATGAATTCATGTTTATGTGTGTATTATGAGCTAACAAGTATTTTTAGTAGGAAACCAAGAAAAATAGTCTAAAAAATAATCTAAGGTGTGAAGGAAGAAGAGTTCGCAAAAATTGGTCTGGCGAGATGGTTGGCATGGTGCACCAGACCCGTAACTTTAGAGAAAATTATGCTCAGGTTAGTGCATTGGGTGGTGCGGCGCGCCAGAGCTTGAACTTCAAAGGAATTTTTGCTTAACACCTTGGTGAGATGAGTGGAGTGGCGTGCCAGAAGCATTCTGGACTTAGGAAAATTTTCCAACACTTTGGTGTGTTGGCTGGAGTAGCATGCTGGGCTCAGAACTTCAAAAAATTTGACTAACACTTTGGTGCGTTGGCTAGTGCGGCATGCCAGAGGGCAAACTTCCAAAGAATTTCAAGTCAACATTCTGGTGAAGTAGATGGTGCGGCGCACCAGGTGCTATTCGAGATAGATTTTCAAGTTTAAAAGTTGCACTTCTCAAGGGCAAAAGAGTCATTAGATCCCTTGCTTATAAATATAACATCTAGAGCATTTTGTTAGAAATCATTCATCGCAGTGATCACTTTGTACACAGTTCTTGGAGGAAGACAAGTTCATTTTCTAGGTTTTTTCTTTGGCTTATGTTTTTGATTTGAATGATGAATTCTTTAGTTTTTCACTTGAACATGAGGGGTTAAACTCTTGTTCTAGAGTTTTGCCCATAACATATGGTTGAAGTTTGAAAGTTTATTTATGCTAGTTCTTAATTCTTCGTTAAAAGGGTGTTTATACTTGCTTATTTTCGTTGCTTATTAGTTAGCTTAATCACCTCACGAATATAATCTATAGGCTTTTGGTTGAATTGGGAGAGGGAACCAAAAGGGTTAAAAGTAAGTGTAGAACATGTTTCAATGACTCTTGTCCAATGGGTTCAAGATAGATTTCATTGTTGAGGATTGGAATACACCCTTCAACCCTGTTCAGTTGAATATATGTAGCCACAACTGTCATCTCATGCTTCTCCTGTGACCATAGGGATATAGGCGTTAGGGTTCACGGGATAGTTCTTGGATGTTCAGGAGAATGGAAAGAAATGGAATAGTAACTTACAACTAGCAACCTTAGAAAGAATTAGTCTAGCATATTCAAATCTTAAAACTCAACCTGAAGAGAAAGTTGGAATACCCTAGATTCTATCATCATTTGAATTACAACATTTGTGAATTCGCGCTCAATTCATTAGTTTATTTACTTTTCAAATTTAGTAGTTTAATCTCCAAATCATTCTCCATTTTATCTGTGTTTATTAGAATAGTGAAATAAAGTATTAACCTTGAGAAATTAATCTGACAAGTCTCTGAGGGATCGATAATTGAGACTTCACCATCCTATATTACTTAACGACTACGTGCACTTGCATGCGCCTGGGAAACATCAAGTTTTTAGCACCGTTGCCGGGGACTTGATTATTGATTAATTGTTTTTGGTTAGGATTTTTATTACATTATTCACGTATTTAATTTTTATAAGTATATTGTATATATTTTTGTTTTTATTTTTTTAAAAGTAATTTACCGCACTTGTTGGTATATAAATGGGTCGAATGATGGATATTCTTATTTTGGTGATCTATGTTTGAATTATGGAGGACCCCACTTGTGTTAACACTGTCATACTTGTGGTGTATGTGGTGGTATGGATGGCTATTGGAGTAGTTGCCTAATTTCTTATTCCCCTTCCCCAAGCCCCTATTATGATCCTCCTGTTGTTTTTGATGCTTAATGGAATAAGAGGAGGAACATTATGCTCGAATGAGCAATATAGAAAAACTAATCCTGAAGTATATGGAAGTAATGAGGGAGTAACTTACTAAATAAGGAAAAATCCTTAAAAAGTATGAGTGCCAAGTTCACAGAGATGATGGCTGAGGCTGCAACTTGTAATGATTTGCAAGTCATGGTCTTAGCCAATACTCAAGAGGAACCTGATGTGCTGTGAGTTAACAACACTTTCAATGCTTAAAATTGAGAAAAATCATTGACTTAGATGTGTTTACATGGATATGAGGTGTTTTTACTTTATTTTCAGGTAAAATAGGTGTTAGAGCAAAAATGTGCAAAAGATACAGAAAAGTGCAGAAATCAACCAAGTACTGATCTCAGTACGAGCTGTAATAAGACTTGTAGAAAAGCTCAGAAGGCTGGAACAATGCTAAGGCAAAGTACGACTCTCAATATGAGTCGTACCAATATAGAACGATCCGTAACTGGAGTCGTGGAAAACTTCAGAGAAAATTTGCACAATTGAAGTTTCCTAGTATGGATAGCACTTACGGATTGTAGCATCTACCTACGATCTGTACGAAGATTTGTGGGAAGCTTCGGTGATTCTTAAAGACTTGGAAGAACTCAAGATGCAACAAGCAGTCATGAGTCGTAGGAGCAAGGTACGAGGCGTACCACAACACTCGCAGAAAACTTTAGAAGTTGTCAAAGTTCTTAGAGCTAGGCCACAGATGAATTGTACGAGTCGTAGGATTATGGTACGAGTTATACCAGATGCCAACACTTAGAAATTATGCAGAACCCAAGGAACGTACGAGAACAAGTTACGACCCATACAATTCTGTTACGGATTGTAGGACCAATCATAGGATGAGTCAACGCCAGATATGAAAGTTTCACTGTTAGCTTAGGAAAGGTCTTTTATTGTTTGTATAAATATTTTTTATGTTTCTTTTAGTAGGGGACGTCAGAATATATTGAGAGAAGGTTCATAGTTAATTGTCTGTGATTATTATCAAGATTGTAAATAATATTGGAGAGCAATTCTTGAGATCAACACTTGGTTTTCTCAATTGTTCTTGATTTTGTTATTCAAAGCAGGTTTTCTTTCATTTATTGTTGTAAGTATTCAATTATGTGTTTGTCCATGAATACTAATCATAATCTTACAATCATGAGAGGCTAAAACCTCCACAACTAGGATCGTGGGAACCATGATGGATTAACGAACTAAGGTTACACAAAGTGATTTGAAACCAATGCTAAACACTTGTATTGTATTCTCTTCATCTTAATTATTTCATAATGGTGCGCAACGTTAGGACTTGTCTGAATTCTTTACTTGCTTGAACCTAGAGAACAAGAGATTAGAAAAAGAGAATTACAACAAAGCCTTGATTTTTATGATAATTGTATGACTTGAGCTGCGTTGCAGGAAAGTTAATTTGGAACATATTGATAATGGTTAGTTTGAAATCACTGATGAGACCTGATCTGGTGATTGAGTATAGTCATTAAATAGGGATGAACCAATCATTTGGATGAACCCTAATTATCAGTTCTACAAGTTAGTATTGAGATTGATCACGCGTGTATACTTGAAGTAGTTATGAACCCATGGGGAACGCTTACCCTAGTTATTTGCAAATCTTGATAACAACTATAATTGTAATCTTGTTTTACTATTATTTTTCTTTAAACCCCCCAATTTGGAAATAACTCACCAATAAGTTTAAATACCGCCATTAGTCTAGTTCTTACCTTATTCCCCGTGAGTTCGACCCCAACCTCTTTATTAGGTTCTTTATTGACAATGTCCGCTTCATACTTTACTAGAAAGTGTGAGTTTGATCGTTATCAAAAGTGGCATTGTTGCCAGGGAATACAACTAAGATTAGGTTATTTAATTGTATTTAACTCTTGGTTGTTATTTCCATAATTATGTTTTTTTTGTTTTTGGAAACCCACAGGTTGTCTCTTGGTGAATGTCAAGTACTCGACGGAGTGGAACCCTCTGATTCCTTTGGTTCTTAAAATTGAAAAAGCACTGCGAAGGATGGAGAACTAAGAGTAGATAAATGCTCGTGTTGCTAATGAAGCTAGGCAAGCCGAGCTAGCTCGTCAAGCTACACTTAGGAAGCCGGTGATGCTCGAGATGAGGTTGTCAATGTTTTTCTCCATGGAAGGGGTAACAGAGGCTAGAGATATGCCCCTCAATTCTTTGATGAGGATGACCCAGACATTGATGAAGTCGGGTCAACCGGAGTTATTGTACCACCACCTTTGCCTACTGGGGCAAAGTTTGACATCACTAGCACCATGATTCAACTATTGAACATGAAGGGGGTGCTTAGTGATCACGCAACTGATGATGCCAACCTGCAGTTAGTGAACTCCATTAGAATATGCAAGGCGTACAGGTTGTTCGGAGTCAGCTAGGACGCAATAAGGCGGAGACTTTTCCTATTCTCTCTGTCTGGGGAAGCTACTTTATGGTCATCGAAGTTGCCCAACGACTCCATTACCAACTGGAGGAAGCTCAAACAATCTTTTCTAGAGAGATTGTTTCCACCCTCAAGGATGCTGCAGCTTAAGGATGAAATATATAATTTTCGACAACTGAAGACAAAGGCACTTCATGAAACCTGGTTGAGATTCAAGAAGAAGTTGACCAAGTGCCCAAACCATAAAATTTCTGATGGTAGTTTGTTGGAGATTTTCTATAGGTCATTGAAAAACAATACTAAAGTCGTAGCAGCCACAGTGGTGGGAGGAGCACTGATGAGTCACACTTGAGAGAAAGTTGCCACTATTCTAGACAGAGTGAAGAAAACGAATAGGGCATGGCACACCTCAGAAGCGGAAGTAGCTGCTGGTACATATTTTGTTGGTTTGACTACAGAACAATGAAGAAAAGAGGAGGAACATGACCAAGAATTGGCCCATTTACGCACATCATTGGACCTTCTCACGAAGCATATCATGGGCACTGGATCCAAAAAAGTTAATGCATTGGGAACACAGGGACAGGAACCAGGGCAGGAGCATTTAGATTCTGAGGAGGAGGAAAGCTTCTTGGACAACCAGGTGGCAGGTTTCCGAGCCAACGCCCAAAGTTCTGGAAAAGACATTTGGCGCCAACATTTTAGAAAGCAAGGTCGGAACTAATACAGAGACAATTACAACCGAAATGGCTACAAAGCCAGAAATCGAGGTTGTGAGCCAGAGGGAGAATGGAGAGAGGATGATGGTTATCACAACGACCGAGCAGGACTGTACGTGCCTCCTAATGGCACGTGAGAGGAGGCTGGACAGTCAAAGTTAGAGAGCATGATGGCTGAGATGCTCAAGAAAGTAAGATCCACAGATGAGCAGCTGAAAGACATTCGTGGAGATATATCTAGCATGGGTTAGAGAGTTGAGTCACTTGCCACGACCATCAAGTATGTTGAACAGTAGCTGGGTCAACTGTCAACATTCATGAATCCTAGGAAAAAGGGTACACTACCTAGCAACACAATCCAAAATCAGAAGAATGATGGTCATTACATGGCTGTGATGACTAGGAGTGGGAAGTCCATGGTTGATCCCCCTTTGTTGGTTGTAGTTGAGCTTCAAAGGAAGAAAGAGAGCATAATTGATGATGAGGAAGAGGTTGCTGAGTGTGAGCATGAGGAAGATGCTGAGTTGACCGAGGCTCCAGTTGTTGAGAAGGAGCCTGAAGCTGAACTGGGAGAGAAACAAAGGGCTACACATATCTATAAGGCTATCCTACGATCACCGCCACCGTTCCCTCAAATAATGAAGAAGAAGGCTGAAAATGGTAAGTTTGAGAAATTCCTGTCAATTGCTAAAACAATTATCAGTAAACATACCATTGTTCAAGGCATTAGAGCAGATGTCGAGATATACCAAGTTTATGAAGGACCTTGTTACTAAGAAAAGGTCTATGAGCTATGAGCCTATGGATAACATACATCATTGTAGTGCCATAGCTTCACGGGTCCTTGTCTAGAAAAAGGAGGATCCAGGTGCCTTCACCATTCTATCTACTATTGGTGATGTTGATGTGGAGGCTGGCCAGCTGAAATTCAGACTCAATAAAGAGGAGGTCACCTTCAATGTCTACCAGACAATGAAGCAACCAAAGGAATATAGAGTTGTCTTAGCAATTGAGGATGAGTCTGAGTTCTTGACAAAGTCTGAGTGTCAAGAGACTTGCGTCATGTTGTGACGTTAAATCAGGTGCTTCTTGGGAAGCAACCCATGAGGTGGTTTGGTAAACTCTGAGTAACCGAGCCACTTGAATCGTGAAGGCCTGGTGATTTCTATCTAACATGGCCATAAATTCTGATCGAGTGACCAGACCGCGGCGTTAAATCAAGCGCTTCTTGGGAGGCATCCCAAGTTTATTGACTTATGTGTGCTCAATGTGCAGGTGAAACAAAAACAGGTGGCAAAAAAATTGCAGAACAGACTAGTGCAATGAACCTCAGTACGACTCATAAGAGGATTGTACAGGCCGTAAAACGAGGTATGATGAGAAACAGAGATGTAGCTTAGTGCATAAGTTTAGGGTACGGTTAGTCCTACGACTCATAACTCCATTGTATGGGTCATAGTACTCACTATAGTTATGAGCTATGCAAAGCATGGACCTCCAATTCAGAGTGAACTACGAGTCACGGTACAAGTTGTGCCTTCATGGTATGAGTCGTACGATGTGCTCGTAGGTCCACAGGTAAGTTTCTTAACAACTCTACTACAAGTCTTAGGGATGAATCGTGACAGGCCAAATCACTTAAAATGACCCAACTCGACCATGATTTTTTAAATTTTCCCTAAAGCTATTTAAACTTCAACATTGACAGACCCATCTCCAACGCAATCAAAACCTGAAACTCATGAACACACCCACAACTCCTTCACACCCGTAACTCAAGAACAAAAGTAATTGAGCAAAAGTTGTGCTTGGTTAACACTGCTTAAATCAAAGTTCTAGCCTCAATCAATGATTCACACACAAAGTTGAGCTAGATTTTACAAAAATTCAAGTAAGTGGTTATGCTTTGAGTTGGGTAAAAAGACCTACGTGCTTATGTGAACTTGGGTTAACAACTGTGAGTCCTCAAAACACATGAAAAATATATAAGGACAATGATCAGTGATATGCAAATCAAATGTGTTGACTGGGAAGGATTTGAGCATGTAAAAAATTGAACTTAAACTCTTGTAAATCAAGTTACGGGTTGTGAATCAAAAAGGGAGGATTAGGTAGTGGTAAAAACATGAAAAATGCATGCCTGTACTTGGGGAATTCTGAGTACCCAGCATAAATTGAAATCACCTGCAAACTCACATGAAAAGAAGGAAAGGACAGGCTTCACAAGCCTTTCTATGACTCGTGGTTTCACACTACAACTAGTAGGATGGCTCATTGGGACTGTCCCAAGTTAAATGTGTAAAAATTAAGAGGTACGAAACCTAGTACGGCCCATAATATCCTACTATGAGTCGTACCTGGTAATCATACCAGGAGTTTGAAAAGGGTCAAGTCCAAAAGTGACAGTACGATCCTTCCTATGACTCATAGAATCAACTTATGGGTCGTACCATGAGTTGTGGAAAAATATAGAACATAGATTTTCAAGCGGTATCCTCATACGACTCATGGTACAGATCGTACCTTTATGGTACGAGTCATACCTCAGAGTCATGACTTTAACTTGAGAGATTACAATCTTAGTACGAATCGTATGTTATAGGTATGACTCATACTGTAGACCTCTGAAAAATCATGGAGGAAATATTATTACTTTCTTTTTCTCAGATTTGGAATTCTAACCCTTTTTCTCCATTGGTACAATGACTCAAAAAAGGAAGGTAACCAAAGCAACTGCTCGGAGGATATTGATAGATGAGACCTCCGAATCTGAACATGTTGGAAACACACCTAGTGGTTCATTGGAGGAATATAGGGTCGATACATTTGACACCGATGGGATCCGAACCACTAGGGAAAAAGCTAAAGCTCAGGCCGAGGTGGCCACTGCCACATCTGCTGGTGCTCCCCAGTCTGAGGAGGGAGCTGAGGAAAGAATCTAAGAGTCCGGTACTTGCTATAATGATGATGAGGGGTCCAAGAAGGCCCAATTCGATGATGGAGACAGTTAATCGGGGTCTAAGGATGAGGCAGCCAGTGCTGAACAAGAGTAAATTCCGCCTAGGGAGAATTGTACCATTCGGTGGAGAGTACCAGTAGCACAGGAGATCTATGAACAGGGTCTTACTCTCACAACCAAGAATAAACCCATGCAGAGTATTCAAGAAGAGCCACAGATCCTCACCTATGCACTGAATGAGGTGGAGGAGATGAAGCAAATATTTAGCTACGATGGGTTCGAGTGGATGGATAGAAACCCCGATCGATACATTCCAGAGATCGTCCAGGAGTTCTATGCCAATTATTTGGCAACCATGGAGCAAAAAGCAAATGAGGGGTAGAAAGTCAACGATCAGCCCGAGCTGTAGAGCATCATGGTGTGAGGCCACACTATTGATATATCCAAGCATACTATTGCTTGGGTATATATGGACCTCAGTTTATTCCACCTCACACTACACCAGAGTTTGACTATCGGGTGGACGCTAGAAAGAAAATCAAGCAGTTAGGCCTTGAGGAGAGGAAGAGACAAATTAAGTGGATGTCGAGGGTCGTAGCTGAGGATAAGGAGGAGGCAGAATGGGTCACTAGCAGAAAGAAAGTCACCAAGAACTCATTCAACTTCATAGAAAAAGCCTTCCGGACGCTAGTTCGCCACAGGTTGTGTTACACCCCGTAAATTCCTGGTACATAGATGGCCTAATCACGTGTTGGTTAAGAGTATTTGAAAACCATACATGCTAGAAAAAGGCCCGGGGAAAGATCGGACCAGCGCCAAGTCGGCGTGTCGCAAGGCAAAATGCGACTTATAAATTGAATTCCGAGAATGCAACTTATAAATCGCATTCCAAGAATGTGACTTATAAATCGCATTCCAGAAATGCGATTTACAGTGTCTATTATATAAGCCCCTCCACTTCGGTTTTAAAGTTGCAATTCTTATAATTTCCAGCTAAAACAGAGAAAATCAGAGAGGAAGAGGAACGAAGGTTTCTTGATAATTTCCGTCTGATTACGCCATCAAACGCTGTCTAAACTCAAATTAACCTAAGGTACCTAGGTATTTAGAAGCAGGGAGCATTCCTACGGATTTTGTTTCGCGAAATACGGCCGACGAATCGTCGTGCTACCGGGCTAAGATAAGTGGAATTGCTCCAAACTAGTGTCTATGTGCTCCTAACTGTGAAGTGAATACTTCTCCCTTCTGGACTTCTGAAAAATAGCAAGTTTTCGACCGTCTTTTGATAAGCCTAAGTTTAGGCTATAATTTTATCGAAAGTGATGTTGTTCTTCAGAATAAGGTTATATTTAGTACTAATTGACGCATATATGAATGCAGTTGGGAGAAATAGCTGGAGTACTGACTGAGCCTCGTCCGACAGTCGAGTAACTCGAGGTTAAGGTATGTAAAGCTAGTTCCTTCGGCAAGTTAGTAGCTTTAGCCTTGTATAGTACAAGTTGAATGTTAAGTATTGTGCAAGTTCAGTAAACCTAGTTTGCGTTGTGATATCATATTCAGTCTGAAAGTTAGAAAAGCATGTGCCCAAGGGCAAGTTAGTAGTTCAGATTCAGTACAACCTATTATGTGGATAGCAAGCATGTTGTAGAATAAAAAGGAACAGATTTGCGTAATAACAGTCAGTAAAGAAAGGTCTGATAGACAGACAGTTATGACTACAGATTAGCCATTCAGACAGATAGTATCATGGCTACAGATTAGCCGTACAGTTAAACAGAGGTTGCAGAATCAGTATAATTAGTAAGAATCAGTTCAGTATAGAAACAGATCAGAATAAGAAGTTAGATTCCAGATAGTCTTTTCAGTTATACATGCTTGCTATTTTTACGTGCTATTTGGTTGTTGAGACTTGTTGTGGCATGTGGGTGTCCCTTTTAGCATCCCCACCGCCCCTGGGTTATAGCTGTGTCGATACCAGATTCAGATACCGCCACCAGCTGGGCAATGCCGTCTGCCTAGAGGACGATGATGGCCGACCACCATGATAATACGGTCCAGACCACCCTGCTTGCAGGGGTAGTTCAGTTTACTCTGCACAGAGCCAGTTCACCCTGTTTACAGGGGTAGAACACTCTGTGTGCGCTTGTGGCCGGGGGTAGTTTCAGATACAGATTTTTATAAAATCACCCTGTTGCGTGCTTGCACCCAGGGGTAGTTTTTATTACACACCCCGCGTGCACCTGCACCTAGAGGTAGGAGTCTTAGGACTCAGACACAGTTTATTGTCAGAGGCCAAGGCCTAAGCTACGTACCCAAGGGGACAGGTAGGAGGAGCTCACAGTTATCAGATGAGTGGAGTGACTTATTTTTGGTTGGTTTAGACCCGGGTAGGGGTAAATAGATTGTGTGTTGGTTGGCACCTTCCGGCTTATGGGGGTCGGTCAGGTATTGTGTGTATTATTATGTGTACCTCTATGTGCTATTAGATACTGATAGACAGTGGGACGACACGGCATTAGGTACGCTCAGTTTAGTTATGGAATTAATAAACTCTCCCCAGTTATTCTCAGCTAGATAGACTCAGCTACTTTCTGCTTATATGTCATGTTTCTGTTGTTATCCATTTCAGTTGTGTATTTCAGTTGCTTTACATGCTCAGTACCTGCAGTACAGACGCCCAGTGGGGCGCTGCATTACTTGCCTGCAGGCACTCATAGATGAGGAGGCGATCCCTCGTGATTCTAGTCAGCTATTGAGTATTCAGCTCCTGTCATCCGGAGCCTGAATTCCAGAGATGTATTTCATTTTCTTTTGTTGTACAGTACGGGTAGATCGGGGCCCTGTCCCGATCATTTCTATTGTTATTCCTAGAGGCTTGCAGTCTGTATATATTTCCCTGTGGTCAATCGAGCCGGTCGTGCGAGGCCGTGCAGCTTGTTATAGTTATTTGTTATTTCTGTTCCTATTGGCCGTGTGTGGCCATAACCAGTCAGTAGTGGTGACCTTGCCGGTCACGTAATTATTTAGCGTGCCATTGTTAAGTTACAGAGGACTAGACAGCATGGTGGCCTTGCCGGCCCGCATAGGTTCCCTTGACAGTAGTATGTTTCTGGTTAGCTGTTTTTCAGGTACAGGTGGCTATAGGCCTGTTGGCCGGAGGCTGTGTTTACAGCCGGAGGCTGTGTTTACAGCCGTTATATAGCCCTTTGTTTCCAGGAATTTGAGTTAGAGCCAGCCAGGCACCAGATGTGCTTTGGCTCACCAGATAGCAGTCTAGGTCCTACTAGGGCACCAGGTGCCAGTCATACCCCCCAGGGCAGGGCGTGACAAACTTGGTATTAGAGCAGGTCGTGTCCTAGGGAGTCTGCAAGCCGTGCTAAGTAGAGTCTTATCTTTGGATGTGTTGTGCACCACATACTATAGACAGGAGGCTGCGAGGCATGATAGGATGGTTACTCTTCTTTCTCTGCCAGTCATGCTTTAGAGCGGTACGGTATAGGGTTGAGTCCCTAAAAACATACTGTATTCTTTGATTACAGAAACAGAGGCAGATCAACATTACCCTATCACAGGCAGAAGATCAGATATAGCAACAGAAGAGGGCATCAGCCAGTTACAAGATACTTACAGTAGCAAGAAGAGGTACCAGAGACCTCCCAGCGTGATACCTTTATCGGTACTATTCCCAGTATACGTTGATAACCTCAGAATAGGAAGTCAGAAGTATAATGTACATACGAGTTGATTTATTTATTAGCTATATAATATCTGATTAAGATTACGGACAAGGTCAGACTATCAGATAAGTATGAGAAAGAAAGGGAAATGCAGGAATCCCAAACACATCTTTTCAGATGTGGTACAGTTATATGTTTCTATCTGTTGCAACAAGAAAAGGGCTATTCCTACCTCTTGACCTTGATTCCAGTACAGTAAAAGGGCATAAGAATTGAGGTGAGGCTGCCCAAAACAAGCAGTAAGTGAAGATAGATTGATTAATTCCAGTAAGTGTTAGTGAGCGTAAAGAGAAAGTAAGACTGTTAGCTTACCCGAAGTAGGGGTAAAAGACCTGCTAGTGATGAATGCCTAGTAATAGTCAAGTTCGAGTCAGAAAAAGGCCAAGTCTGCCATATATGCTAACAGATAGCAAGACATAACTGTAAGATTATAGTTATGATCCAGTTGTGACATCGAAAGATAGAGAGGTCATGTGAATCAGATGGGCCTGACTATAAGCCAGAAGAAGTATAGGCCGAGGCTTGATCAATAATCTCATTAACAATGAAAGGCAGGCACCTTGAACCCCAGAGCTTAGCTCAAGTGAGATGAGGGGAGAAAGCAGGAATACTAAATTTTGTGGGGAAAATAGAATCACCCCCAAATTGACAGAATATCGTAATACAGACTAAGCCTCGGATTGACAGTTAGAAGACATTAAGATTGTGGTCCAGAATGCTGCAGTATGTTCGCTTATGGGGAAGTTAAGAAATTACCGATACAGCGAATTTAATCTAGTGTGGCCTAGAGATAAGGCCCATCAGACAGTCATGGGCTCTCAATATATGCCAAGTAAGGCCACAAGATTCGAACGTTGACCCCACATCGCAAGAGTGGCGGAATTTCAAACAGCAAACAATAACTAAAGTGTTTATGTTTGTTACTTTCAGAATGGGGTGACAATACAATGAAATGTTAAGAGAAGGCAGGAGGTATTATTAGACCATAGAAGCAGTATATCATGTACAATATGAAATTTAGCAAAGTGTGTCAGAGATTACGTATCACTACAGAATTCAGTATGTATTGTACGTATTTATTAATATATATCTGTACAGATAATAAATATGCTGTGAGCAGCTGCTAATAGGGGTTACAATCACACATATGCATATTAGTGCTGGGAAGTATATACAAATTGCATTGCAGAACCCTTGCCAAAAATAAAAAGAGAAAGAGAGAGAAGAAAAAGAGAAAAGAGAAAAGAAGGGGCAAGTTAAGTGTGATTTACGTATGAATCCATAGAAACTGTCTCAGCTCTTAGTTATTAAGTTAATAGACTTATATGTTGTTTCCAGATCTAGGTTTTAGAATTTTATAAGAGTTAGTAACCTGAATCAGGTAATTAGATGATAAGGGCGCAATTAGGCGGTCTACCGACCAGCTGGCGCCTGTATTAGCAGGGAAGCATCTCTAAAGATCGATAACACTAGCGCATGTGCCAGAACCAGAATTAGAGACTGAATATGTATACTTCAGAGATTAGCAATACTAGAATTGTTCTAGTATGTTAAGTGGCCATACATCGTTTTTCCAGCCTTGTAGGTGAGAGTCGACCTTAGTCAACCTAGCAGTTATTACAAGGAATACCCCGCAAGTCAGACAAGCCCGTGGGCACCCCAAGAAAGGGGTCCACATCAGTAGTCAGTGACAGACTAGTACTTCAGCTGGTTCTCGTAAGATATTCAGATACAGAGGCCTAGCAGAAGGCCAGTATTTACAGAATAGCTCGTAAGACCGAGAATTCCCCAGAATAGCAGTATAAATCCAAGTGGATACTCACAAGGCGTAAGAAATTGATAGTACCCTACTAGACCAGTGTTTATTAAGACCAGGAGATCAGTAGACTCCCCGTGAAGATCCAGAGATTGATCGCCTGGGAGTAAGTTTGATTAAGCCCAGCCTTACAGTGGTTCAAGCAAAATAACAAAGAAATTAGATGCCCACAAGTTTGCAGTTATGCATGAACTATAAGTACTCAAGTAGAACAGTTAGAGCACTGTTAGACTACTGCCACATTCGGGTCATTCAACCCGACTATTCAGTTATTTAAGGTTATGCAGCCAGATCATTAGAGGTCATGATCAATATAAGGATCCTCTGATCAGATAAAGGCACAAGGTGCGTAGACAATCGTTCAGGTTTGTCCCAGCAACAAGTAGCCTTAGCATGTGGCCGAAAGGCCAGATAAGCTCTAGCTACGCCTGTAAACTACCTGTCGATCTCTTCGCCAAGACAAGCCAGTATGATCGTCAATTATATGCCGAGCTCTCTAAGTATGAAAATGTTATATCAGTCAAGAAGAGGTAATGGAGCAGCAAACTCTCTTAGCTATAGATCTATTAGGAGTGTGGCGTATGTGCAACTCGAGCAATGGGAGTTGGTCAGGGAGATACATCAATTGGTCAATTTAGCCATTCGTGTGATAGAAATGAAGGACAACAGAGCGGTAATCCAGAACACTGCCGTGTCTTCCTTAGTTGTGGAGGTAAGAGAACGGCAATATGCAGATCCTGACCTGGTCTAGCTTAAGGACAGAATCCTGCAAGGGAAGCGCCAGATTCACAAATAACAGAGGATGGAGTGCTGCGTTGTAAAGACCGTCTATGTGTTCCAGATGTTTCAGGCCTCCGCCATCAGATCATGAACGAGGTGCACTACGCCAGCAACTATTTTCTCCAACCCGGCGTGACAAAAAATGTACCATGATATCAAAGAAAACTACTGGTGGCTAGATAAATTAAAAAAAAAAGAAATTGCTGAATTTGTAGCCCGGTGTCCTAACTGCCAGCAGGTGAAAGCAGAACATCAGAAACCAGGCGGTTTGACTCGGACATAGTTGTGCCTCTCTAGAAGTGGGAAGCAGTAAATATGGATTTTGTGGCAGGGTTACCCCGTACTAAACATGGACATGACTCTATATGGGTGATAGTTGACAGATTGACCGAATCAGCTCATTTTTTGCCAGTGGAAACTACTTTCTCGGCCAGATTATGTGGAGTTGTATATCCGAGAAATAGTCAGATTGCACGGAGTACCAGTATCCATTATTTCAGACAGAAGAGCACAGTTTACAGCTAGATTCTGGCAGTCGTTTCAGAAAGGTTTGGGAACGCAGATTAATTTGAGCACAACATTCCACCCTCAGACAGATGGACAGGCGGAACACACAATTCAGACGCTCGAAGATATGTTGCGAGCGTGTGTGTTAGATTTCGGTGGTAGCTGGGTTGAGCATTTGCCCCTAATCGAGTTTGCTTATAATAATAGCTATCACTCAGCTATCCAGATGGCGCCTTTCGAGGCTTTATACGGGCGAAAATGCAGATAGCCGTTTGACTAGTTTAAAATAGGAAAATCAGCGTTGATTGGGCCAGACATTGTTCAGCAGTCAGAGGAGAAGGTAAAACTTATCAGAGAATGCCTACTGACTGCACAGAGCCGCCAGAAGTCATATGCAAACGTGCGATGCAGAAACCTGGAATTCGATGTGAATGACTGTGTATTTTTGAAAGTATCCCCAATGAAAGGGGTGATGAGATTTGGCAATAAAGGTAAGCTCAGTCCAAAATTTGTTGGGCCTTATCAGATTCGTCGAAGAATAGGCCAAGTGGCAGATGAGTTGAACTTGCCTCCAGAGTTAGAATCCGTTCATCCGGTCATGTATCCATGTTGAGGTAATGCATAGGAGACTCGTCCAGAGCAGTCCCAGTCCAGGATATCCGAGTTACAGAAGAGCTGGCCTACGAAGAGGTTCCAATAGCTATCCTAGACAGAAAGATTCGCAGATTGAAAACTAAAGATATTGCGTCTGTCAAAGTATTGTGGCGTAACAGGAACCAAGAAGAGATGACGTGGGAAGTAGAGGAAGATATGAAAGCTAGATATCCTCACTTATCCCAGGCCTAGCTAGGCGACAGGTATGTCAGTATCGTTACCTAAGCAGTACCTTATAGTTGTTTATATATAAGTGATAGAAATTGATGTTTAGCTATCAAATGAATCTTGTAGTATCGTGTGGAGTACCTATATTGGACTTTTCTGTATTTCAGGTTTTTTGGGATAGTCCAGATTACAGGGGAAACTCTGCCGAAATTTTCCTAAGAACAAGTTAAGCTAATTGAGTAGTCCTCTATATAGCAGTTTACATTCGAGGACGAATGTTCTTAAGGAGGGAGAATGTTACACCCCGTAAATTCCCGGTACATAGATGGCCTAATCGCGTGTTGGTTAAGAGTATTTGAAAACCATACATGCTAGAAAAAGGCCCGGGAAAAGATCGGACCAGCGCCAAGTCGGCGCGTCGCAAGGCAAAATGCGACTTATAAATTGCATTCCAAGAATACAACTTATAAATCGCATTCTAAGAATGCGACTTATAAATCGCATTCCAGAAATGCGATTTACAGTGTCTATTATATAAGCCCCTCCACTTCGGTTTTAAGGTTGCAATTCTTATAATTTCCAGCTAAAACAGAGAAAATCAGAGAGGAAGAGGAACGAAGGTTTCTTGATAATTTCCGTCTGATTACGCCGTCAAACGCGGTCTAAACTCAAATTAAGCTAAGGTACCTAGGTATTTAGCAGCAGGGAGCATTCCTACGGATTTTGTTTCGCGAAATACGGCCGACGAATCATCGTGCTACCGGGCTAAGATAAGTGGAATTGCTCCAAACTTGTGTCTATGTGCTCCTAACTGTGAAGTGAATACTTCTCCCTTCTGGACTTCTGAAAAATAGCAAGTTTTCGATCGTCTTTCGATAAGCCGAAGTTTAGGCTATAATTTTATCGAAAGTGATGTTGTTCTTCAGAATAAGGTTATATTTAGTACTAATTGACGCATATATGAATGCAGTTGGGAGAAATAGCTGGAGTACTGACTGAGCCTCATCCGACAGTCGAGTAACTCGAGGTTAAGGTATGTAAAGCTAGTTCCTTCGGCAAGTTAGTAGCTTTAGCCTTGTATAGTACAATAAACTCCGTAGTAGAATTCCCGAAAGTTGAATGTTAAGTATTATGCAAGTTCAGTAAACCTAGTTTGCGTTGTGATATCATATTCAGTCTGAAAGTTAGAAAATCATGTGCCCAAGGGCAAGTTAGTAGTTCAGATTCAGTACAGCCTATTATGTGGATAGCAAGCATGTTGTAGAATAAAAAGGAACAGATTTGCGTAATAACAGTCAGTAAAGAAAGATCTGATAGACAGACAGTTATGGCTACAGATTAGCCATTCAGATAGATAGTATCATGGCTACAGATTAGCCCTACGGTTAAACAGAGGTTGCAGAATCAGTATAATTAGTAAGAATCAGTTCAGTATAGAAACAGATCAGAATAAGAAGTTAGATTCCAGATAGTCTTTTCAGTTATACATGCTTGCTATTTTTATGTGCTATTTGGTTGTTGAGACTTGTTGTGGCATGTGGGTGTCCCTTTTAGCATCCCCACCTCCCCTGGGTTATAGTTGTGTCGATACCAGATTCAGATACCGCCACCAGCTGGGCGATGCTGTCCGCCTAGAGGACGATGATAGTCGACCACCATGATAATACGATCCAGACCACCCTGCTTGCAGGGGTAGTTTAGTTTACTCTGCATAGAGCCAGTCCACCCTGTTTACAGGGGCAGAACACTCTGTGTACGCTTGTGGCTGGGGGCAGTTTCAGATACAGATTTTTATAAAATCACCCTGTTGCGTGCTTGCACCCAGGGGCAGTTTTTATTACACACCCCGCGTGCACCTGCGCCCAGAGGTAGGAGTCTTCGGACTCAGACACAGTTTATTGTCAGAGGCCAAGGCCTGAGCTACGTACCCAAGGGGACCGGTAGGAGGAGCTCACAGTTATCAGATGAGTGGAGAGACTTATTTTTGGTTGGTTTAGACCCGGGTAGGGGTAAATAGATTGTGTGTTGGTTGGCACTTTCCGGCTTATGGGGGTCGGTCAGGTATTGTGTGTATTATTATGTGTACCTCTATGTGCTATTAGATACTGATAGACAGTGGGACGACACGGCATCAGGTACGCTCAGTTTAGTTATGGAATTAATAAACTCTCCCCAGTTATTCTCAGCTAGATAGACTCAGCTACTTTCTGCTTATATGTCATGTTACTGTTGTTATCCATTTCAGTTGTGTATTTCAGTTGCTTTACATGCTCTGTACCTGCGGTACAGACGCCCAGTGGGGCGCTGCATTACTTGCCTGCAGGCACTCATAGACGAGGAGGTGATCCCTCATGATTCTAGTCAGCTATTGAGTATTCAGCTCCTGTCATCCGGAGCCTGAATTCCAGAGGTGTATTTCGTTTTCTTTTGTTGTACAGTACGGGTAGATCGGGGCCTTGTCCCGATCATTTCTATTGTTATTCCTAGAGGCTTGCAGTCTGTGTATATTTCCCTGTGGTCAATCGAGCCGGTCGTGTGAGGCCGTGCAGCTTGTTATAGTTATTTGTTATTTCTGTTCCTATTGGCCGTGTGTGGCCATAACCAGTCAGTAGTGGTAACCTTGCCGGTCACGTAATTATTTAGCGTGCCATTATTAAGTTACAGAGGACTAGACAGCATGGTGGCCTTGCCGACCCGCATAGGTTCCCTTTACAGTAGTATGTTTCTGGTTAGCTGTTTTTCAGGTACAGGTGGCTATAGGCCTGTCGGCCGGAGGCTGTGTTTACAGCCGTTATATAGCCCTTTGTTTCCAGGAATTTGAGTTAGAGCCAGCCAGGCACCAGATGTGCTTTGGCTCACCAGATAGCAGTCTAGGTCCTACTAGGGCACCAGGTGCCAGTCATACCCCCAGGGCGGGGCGTGACAGGGTGGCCCCGACCATGATGACAATACCCTCAGTGCAGACAGAGTAGCATTGGTGGTGTTACAGGGGTGATTTTTTTTTCGCTTTCACCACTGCCGGCAGTCGCACTACACATCACAACTTCAACCTCGCACACCAACAAGCCGATTAGGGACCACCTCGAATGGGCCATCATACTTGGGAATCAGTTCCCTATGCCTCTGTTTACTCACAATTTGCTTCCAAATCTGCGGTGTGAGTTTTAGCAGCACCTTGTCACCCACTTGAAACTCCAACGGGCATCTATGCTGATCGGCATATTTTTTCATTCGACTCTGGGCATTGCGCAAATTGTCTTGCGCCTCTGCAAGCATCTCATGCTTGTCCCTCGCATAATGGTAAGCAACCGAGCATTTCCCTTGATGCTTCTGCTTAGCGACATCCAGCGGTGTCAAAGGCTGTCCCCCCAAGACTATTTCAAACGGACTCATCTCGGTTGCTGAAGACTTGGGCAGATTATAGCAAAACTGCGCCGTGTCCAACAAGTCTACCCAATTCCTCTGGCTTGCTGTCACAAAATGCCTGAGATATTCCTCCACCAAGTGATTAATTCTCTCTATTTGTCCATCTGTTTGCGGGTGATTTGCTATCGAAAATTTCAGATCGGTCCCCATCATGTTGAACAAAGCTGTCCAAAACCGGCTTGTAAATCTAGTATCCCTGTCACTCACAATGTCAGCTGGCACACCAAACAGCTTAACCACATGTCTATAGAATAAGTCAGCAGCTACTTCGGACGAACAAACAATTGGGGCAGCAACAAAAATAGAGTACTTTGAGAACCTGTCCACAACCACCATAATAGATGCCTTACCATCCACCTTCGGAAACCCAGAAATAAAGTCCATTGACACGGACATCCACGGCCGTTCAGGAATCGGAAGAGGCTGCAACAAAATTGCTTCCTTCTTGCGCTCATATTTGTCTAACTGGCACACAAGACAAGTCTTCACGTAAGCTTCCACATCATCTTCCATCTTTGGCCAATAATACACTCGGGACAGCAGGGCTAACATCCGCTCCACACCCGGATGACCAGCCCAAGTAGTGTCATGCGCTTCTTGTTCGTCCTGTTTGGGTATAACTACACGCAAGTGTACGTGGTCGAACAAGTAGTAAAGTGGCTCAAGTAAGCCAAGTATCGATCCCACAGGGACTGGACTAAGGTATTAATCTAATCAAGTGTCAATGAACGTTAACTCTAAAATGCAGACAACAGTGTGAAGAAGATTTTGATATTTTGTTTCCTAATTTTATACTAAGTCTAAAACGAATATACAATTTGAGTCTGAACTATAAGTGTGAGCATGTTGAGGCTAAAATGAACATGTAGAGAAATAAATTATTGATACAATTTGGTTAATCTTTCCTCCGGTTGCTAGTCAAGAATTATTGCCTATGGATTAAAACTCTCGTATTTAACCCAACTTAAGAATCATGAACCTTCCACCTACATTTCTGTGATAAAACGAAATTCATTTTCTAGCCAACAAAATCGATTCCTTAATTGACTAATACGACTTTCAGGTATATTTCTATCCTGAAGGTAAATCAATTCTCAATTTTCCCAAACTAAGAAAATATCATATCCTATCAATTCACAACTTTCCAATTTCTTGCTCTCTCGAGTGAAACCGGACTTTTTAGATATACATTAACGTTGGCACACATTAACGCAGTAAGAACAAGAATCAATAGAACAACCATGGAAGAAAAGATGAAAACCAATTTATCAATAATCACATTTCAATACAATTGTTCTTAACCTCAGCAAGAAGGGAATTTAGCCACTCATTTATGGATTAAACATCGTTAAATGAGTGTTAATCATACAAGCAATTGAAATAAAGAAGAAGGAGATAGAGAAAAACCCTGAGATTTTCTTCCCCTCAACTGCCTGTAACCCACGTTCTTGCTCCACCAAGTCAGAATTATTAAAAATGAACCTAAGTGTTCTATTTATACTAGTGGGAATTTTTCCCGGAATAACAAGCAACGTGTCACGGAGTGCATTGTGGAGCACTGCCTCCATGACACGCCACCAACGCGGACCCTCACTAGAATCCGGTCGTCCAGGTATTAAGGCCCAACGTGGCACGGCATGCAACGCGGGGCTAGGCCAACGTGCCACGGCCCCAACGCGCACCTTCACTGGAATTTGGCAAAATTTCCGCATCCAGGCAGAATGCATCCGCAATGGCAGCGTGATACGGCTCCATCGCGGAGCCCCTTTAATTCGTGCTTTCCTTGTGTTGTTTCCCTTGCTAGCTTCCGAGTCAAATCGCGATCTCTCCCAACATGCATCTTAGCTCCATAACTTTATATTTTTCCTGCAAAACAACTCTAATCATGTTGGTTAGTATAAATTCACATTTTATTACAATTCACATGAGAATGCACAAACATCGATAGATAAACAAGGCAAAATGACACATTTGAGTATCACTTGGGCATATAAATTTTCCCAAGATCACTTACCCCACACTTAAATCCTTGTTCGTCCCCGAACAGTAATCTTACACCTCATGCAATTGACACCCCATCCTGGCTACTTTGGCTCGACAATTCAAGCTACGGTTATACCGATTATTTAATATAGCAAATCATTAAGAAAACATGCATAGTCTTATCAATACAATGACCTCGGACACATTAAGACCTCCTAGACTCAAGATTCGACTCTCGATATGGGCAAACTCATGCAAATCAGCTGATCAAGATATCCGACACGAAATTCAATCCCTCGTCGAGCATGTGCCCTCACAACACAAAAAAATGTTCCCCTTTTTAATCACGTGAACTCAAGGACACTACATGCAGGGGCAAATAAACAAGATTTCGCTCTCTCCCAAAAGAATTCACATGCATCATGTCATGAACCATAAGCTCGCCTTTAGTGTATTACTCCACTAATATAAGGACGCGTGATGTAAGATCACGTAGGACTTAATGGGTTGTAGTGTAAGCTACGGAACTAGCAAATACTGGGCTAACCAATAATAACAACTAGCCTCCTTAAGCGCTTTTTCAATACATCCCATCAACCTTATGGGCATTGTTTCTTCCTTCATCCTCCCATTCTTGAAGTCTGTCTTTATTTTTGACCCCATATCTTTAAGCACACTTGACTTAATAACAAAGATTATTTATACATCTTCATTATATTTAATTTATACCGAGTGCACCTTCAACCTTTTCTTTCCTTTCATCACTCTGCTTTTTCTTTTCTTTTCACAATTCTCACTCCTTGACACTGTGGGAAAATTATTTTTTTCTTGAGCGTTTAAGAGGTTTGGATCAAATTCACGTATAATGAAAAGAAGGGGATAAGCTCGGTTTACACCTTTTTGACAAAAGAAAGAAATAGGCTAAAGGCTCAATGGGCTAACTAGGGTGTACATTCAAGGTAGGTACGATAATGAAAAAAAAACTTTCGGTTAAACCAAAGAAATGCCTACATCATTTCCTACACTACACATCCTTCATTTCATTTTGTACACACACCAGGCAAGTTCTAGACACTTCACAATAGCATGGAAGAAACAAAACCTCATCATACACTCATTTCACATGCTCAACTCAAGACATATTCACAGACTCTTCAATCAGCTAATTACAAGAATTCAAACATTAAGCCTCAATCACACCGAGTCGAACTCTATGGCCTAGGTATCTCAATATATTTACAAAGTTGCATGGTTTCCTCCAAATCACCTTTGCATTTCAAATATCATGTACAACACGCAACCATAATTTCGCAACCATAAAGTAACGACAGGTTTTGGGATACAAAAAAAAAAGAAAAAAACTGAAAAAAATGAACAAAAGAAATCTACTCCTAACGACTACATTTCCCTTAAGACGGTCGTCATCCATCCATCATAGGGAATGGTCACTAATTACGACTTCGGTTCAATGGGACTATTCTTGGTAAAAGAACCGAAAACAAACGCCGAGAAACCCAAAAATTTAAAAAATCATGAAAAATTTTAAAAATATCGATCATTTCGATAAAACAAAAATATGTACAAAACCAACTAACAACATTCAACAGCACACAACAGCTTCACCTTAATTACAATACAGACATACACACAAAAATCACAGGGTCACAAGTTTATCCAAGCACAACAACAGAACAGAGACATTAATAACAACAACAACCAGCACCTAACTACTCCCACCCCACACTTAAATCGAACACTGTCCCCAGTGTTCACAAAAATTTGCATAGCACAAAAGTGGGTGGGAAACTCCCTGATCAATCAAAGTATTCCACTTCTTTGTCAGGTGCCGCTGCCTCGCCTCCCATATCTGAATTGCCCCCGTCGTCATCATCTGACTCAACATCGGAGTCGTCACGACGTGTCTCCTCATCTGTGGGGATATCATCATCAGTGGGCTCTACAAAAGCTGGCCCCACTCAGCATAGAGCCCTGGCATTTTTGCCAAAAGGGTAGTCTAGCTCGAGCTGCCACAACTCATCTTCTATTGCCGGCCTCCCGCCTATGCGCAGCTACAGCATCTGCATCCCGTACATGCGAGCCATGTACTGATCATCCCGAGCATGTCGCTCGGCTAGTGTAAGAACTGGCCCGTGAGTGGTGTCGGGTGCCTTAGTTTTGGTGACATCTAAGGCCCGCCTATTCATCTGCGGGATGTAGTCAAGGGCCTCCTCCTAAACATCTAGGCCCCTCAGGGACGTGGTTAGTAATCCACCAAACCTGTACCTGTGCCCTTGATGCAAGCGGGCTCTCTTCATGGCGGAGATAATCACCGCCCCAACGTTGATCTCCAGCCCTTTCATCAGAGCGTATACCAAACACACACGATCCCGGGTGACATCTGTCATATGCACCCCCGGGATCAGGTAGGAACAAACAATCTTAAGCCATATTCTGGCTTCCTTGTTCATTTGTGAATAGGGCAATGTTTGATGGTAGCCCTCTCCTTATGCCTGCTCCACCGTGCTGTAGACCGGGCTCCACATAAAGTGCGTCTGATGTCCGCATATGGTGGAGTGATATTCAGCTGCCGAAGCACATGGACGTCTGTGTCCCGCGCCCCCAAGATGGCATTAAGGTGATGGGGCTCAAAAGTGACTACCTGCCCCCTTATCTTTATGGTGCGACTTCTGAGTGTCGGGTTCCAGTTGGCGTAGAATTCCCGAATTAGGTACAGATTGCACTCCTTGGGATCTTCAAAGATAAAATTCAGCCCGGCTACCTCAATCCTATGGACAATCCTGGGGAATTCCTGTGCCAATGGTTCCCTAGCAATATGTTCCTCGGGGAAGTATTTGCTTTCCTTATGCTTTGCGTACCATTTCTTCCCCTCTTCTGTCACCCATTGGGTTCCGTATTGACGGAGTTGGTCGCGCGGAACCGCTGGTGCTGCTGGGACTGTTGTTCCCAGTCTAATTGTTTTCCTTCCGACGCCTGATGTTGATGCGCCCTTCCCTTTATCTTGCCTGCTTGCCATTGTTTCTATCAAACCAAACAGACAGGTCCAATGTTATTCAATTAAAATTAGCTTCAACTAAGGTTGGGTTAAGCTAGGCCACCCCACACTTAGTCTTTAGCCACAATCACTACATTACGGCAAGATCATACTTATTTCCAATTTGCAAAAAAATAAAACATAACAAATATGCCTCGTGCATTCAGAGAATGCGACGATATAAATTCTATGTACTACTCAGACTTCGTACAGCTAACCACAACATTACCATCGCTCACATTTCATCACATAACACTTAGCAAACATTTCTATCTACAAAACCGATACAATTCCCCCAATTTCTATGCAATTTCAACAATTTCATTAACCCGACAATCCGTCGCGCCTTAATCATCTTACGTTATGCACAACATAATGTTCCTCACCCAACATGCACAAACCAAGAAGAATTTCACATTTCAACTCAATTTTAACTTTTTCATATTTGAATTCTAACCCTAGCCACAATTTCGCAAGAATTTCAAACATGTATTTATCGAGTTCATATCATCGCAACGATACTACGAACATCAATCAACAATAATTTACATGAATTCATGCTCAATTTACACTTAGGGCAAGTTTTCCTCACTTCCTATGCTCAAAATCGGAAAAATAAGACAAGAAATAAGATGAAGTTAACAATCATACCTTCAATTCGATGATATCGAAGAAAAGTTGACAAATTTTAGCTCCTAGTCCGTGTCACGTTGGGGAAGGGGGGTTTTGGGTCGTTTGTCGCGGAGGGGAGTGAAAAAAATGGGAAGAATGAGTGTTTTCGGGGTTTAAAAGGAGGTTTTTCGCGCGGGTCACCCGGCGACCTGGTGTGACTCGTCGCGAAATTGCCTTCAACGTGTCATGGAGGGTAACGCGGAGCATGCCCTCCGTGACACGGAGCCATCGCGCCAGTACTCTGGAATTTTTTCAAAAATTCCAAATTACACTTCAACGTGTCACGGAGGGTAACGCGGAGCACTCCCTCCGTGACACGGAGCCATCGCGTAGGCTCACTTTTTTGCCATTTTTTATTATTTTTATAACCTCGATTTTTCCATTGCGATCCTTTGCATTTTTACCCTCCGTTCAACCTGAAATTCATCTCACAACAAGAAATTGGTTAGAATTTATAGGTTTCACATAAACTACAATTTTTTTGTTTTTATTTTTTATTTTTCTCATCATTTTTTTTTCTTTCTTTTCTACAAAATCTATTCACATTTTACAAAAATTTCATGGGCTGCCTCCCGTGCAGTGCTTGGTTTACCGTCGCGGCTCGACGTCATTAAGCTCAGTCATCCTCTAGGGTGACGGACGTTTTCTCTCGACTACCGTCCTCCCCCAGTAATGCTTACATCAATCTGTTGGTTTCCCCAATAACTCCCATGACTCAACGCTCTGGACAACATCAACTTGATTAATCACGTTGATCACCGAGAGTTCCTCGTACACAGCCGGGAGCTTGGTGGCCCTGTATACATCACATACCTCCACCTTGTCGTGTGCCCGCATAGTTAGCTACCCTGCAGCTACATCAATAAGTGCTTTCCCGGTAGCCAAGAAAGGACGTCCCAAAATAAATGGGACTTCCGCGTCTGGCTCAAAATCCAGCATGACAAAGTCTACCGGAAAGATAAGGGAGCCCACTTGCACCAGCGCGTCTTCCACAATGCCATCAGGTCTGGCTAAGGAACGATCCGCCAGCTGCAAGATCACTGTTGTTGGTCTAAGACTCCCTAGCCCCAACTTCTTGAATATCGATGTCGGCATCAAGTTAATGCTCGCTCCCAAATCACATAATCCACGAGCTCAGATACTCTGCCCAATAGTAATTTGTATTGTAAAGCTCCCAGGGTCCTTGAGCTTTGTGGGCAACCTATTTTGTATCCGTGAAGTGCACTCCTCCGTAAGAGCCACCGTAGCGTACTCAGTTAACCTGCTTTTGTTCGCCACAATGTCCTTAATATACTTTGCATACTTCGGCACTCCCTGCAAAACATCAACAAGAGGTAAGTTAATGTGTACCTGTTTAAGCACCTCCATGAACTTTTTGAAACACGCCTCCTCCTTGTGTTTATTTAATCTCTAAGGGAACAGGGGTGGTGGTCTTTCTGGTTCAGCCTCCTTTTTCTTCCCCCTCTCATCACTTTGCTCCCTCTCAGGTTCTGCTGCTCCCGACTGTTGAGGTGGTCTTTCTGGTTCCACCTCTTTAAGCTGTAAACCACTCCTTGTGTTCACTGCATTCACTTGCTTGGGGTTGGGATCAGTGTCACTCGAAAGTCCTCCTCTAGGCCTGGTGTTTTGGGCTCCAGCAAATTGCCCAAACTGGTACTCCAGCGCCTTTGTAGCTAACTGGTTGTTCTTTACCTCGGATGCCAATTTCACGTAGTCAGCCTGCAATTGAGCTTGGTTAGCTATCATTGTCTTGAACATTTCCTCGATGCTGGGTGATGGTGGTGGAGGAGGTGCATTATTGCTTCTGTATTGTGACTGATAGTTCTGCTGTCCTCCTTGATTTCTCTACGCCCCCTGACTCAAACTTTGCCCTTGATGGTTATTGCTACCCCAAGAGAAATTCGGGTGATTCCTCCAGTTGGAATTGTAGTTTTTGCCATACTGTAGGTGGTTGTTTCTCTGTACATTTCCAACAAAGTTTACTGAATCAGGATTTGCTCCACAACACTCAGCTGAGTGTTCACTACTCCCGCACACTTCACACCAAATCTGCTGCACTACATTCACTGGGGCTTGAGTCTGGTTCATGCTCATGTTACTAAAGTGGGTGTTGAGTTGATTCTGTAAAGCATCTATCTGTGCAGCAATAGCTATAAAACCATCCACTTTTAGGACCCCTGCTGCTTTCCTTGTTCCTCCTCTTGACGAATCAGCATTCCACTCCGGATTTCCCTGCGAAATACGATTTAACAAGGTATACAGCTCCTCATAAGTTTTCTCCAATGCTTGTCCCCCAGCTGCTAAGTCTAGCAAGATTTTTGTGTGGGGTTCTAAACCCTCTATGAAAGTATGCACCAGCACATCATTGGATTGGTGATGATGAGGACAATCCCGCAACATAGATTTGAATCTCTCCCAAGACTGATATAGATTCTCTCCCTCTCTCTGTTTAAAAATTAGAATTTGACTTCTAAGTCTTGCTGTCTTACCAGATGGAAAGAACCGTATCAAGAATTTCTTTGCAAAATCATCCCACGTGGTGATGGAATTAGGTGGCTCAGCTTTCAACCACCTCTTAGCTTCTCCCAAAAGTGAAAATGGGAACAATGTAAGCCTGACATAATCTGATGACACTCCAGCGGGGATGTAAGTGTCACTTATCTCCAAAATATTTTGGAGATGTTGCTGTGGATCCTCATGAGGGAGACCTGTGAATTGCCCACTGGTGTGCAGCAATTGCACCATGTTTTGTTTAAGTTCGAACCTCCCTCCTGGCTTAGGTTTGCGGATGCTAGATGTGACATTGTTAGCATGTGGGATTGCCACCTCGCGAACCGGCCTTGCTGCCATTTCCTCGGGCACTAACATTTCCCTTACAACGGGTGGATTCTGTTGTTGCTCTAGGATTGTTTGTCTGAGCAACTGCAGCTTTTTCTCTAGAGCTTCTCTCCTTTTACGATGAAATTGTCTTTTCGGCTCTAAATATGAGTCCACCAGCTCTTTGTCTCTTGCTAGTGTTCAACAGAAATTAGTATCTACAAAATACAGGCTAAGACCAAGTTGTCAACACTAAGAAGAAATAGTAAATTAACACTTAAGAAAAATTTACCAATTGCCAGTCCCTGGCAATGGCGACAAAAAATCATCCTATTTGGGTATAACTACACGCAAGTGCACGTGGTCGAACAAGTAATAAAGTAGCTCAAATAAGCCAAGTATCGATCCCACAGGGACTGGACTAAGGTATTAATCTAATCAAGTGTCAATGAACGTTAACTCTAAAATGCAAACAACAGTGTTAAGAAGATTTTGATATTTTGTTTCCTAATTTTATACTAAGTCTAAAACGAATATACAATTTGAGTCTGAACTATAAGTGTGAGCATGCTGAGGCTAAAATGAACATGTAGAGAAATAAATTATCGATACAATTTGGTTAATCTTTCCTCCGGTTGCTAGTCAAGAATTATTGCCTATGGATTAAAACTCTCGTATTTAACCCAACTTAAGAATCATGAACCTTCCACCTACATTTCTGTGATAAAACGAAATTCATGTTCTAGTCATACAAAACCGATTCCTTAATTGACTAATATGACTTTCAGGTATATTTCTATCCTGAAGGTAAATCAATTCTCAATTTTCCCAAACTAAGAAAATATCATATCCTATCAATTCACAACTTTCCAATTTCTTGCTCTCTCGAGTGAAACCGGACTTTTTAGATATACATTAACGTTGGCCACACATTAACACAGTAAGAACAAGAATCAATAGAACAACCATGGAAGAAAAGATGAAAACCAATTTATCAATAATCACATTTCAATACAATTGTTCTTAACCTCAGCAAGAAGGGAATTTAGCCACTCATTTGTGTATTAAACATCGTTAAATGAGTGTTAATCATACAAGCAATTGAAATAAAGAAGAAGGAGATAGAGAAAAACCCTGAGATTTTCGTCCCCTCAACTGCCTGTAACCCACGTTCTTGCTCCACCAAGTCAGAATTATTAAAAATGAACCTAAGTGTTCTATTTATACTAGTGGGAATTTTTCCCTGAATAACAAGCAACGTGTCACGGAGTGCATTGCGGAGAACTGCCTCTATGACACGCCACCAACGAGGACCCTCACTGGAATTTGGTTGTCCAGGTATTAAGGCCCAACGTGGCACGACATGCAACGCGGGGCTAGGCCAACATGCCACGACCCCAACGCGCACCTTCACTGGAATTTGGAAACATTTCCGCATCCAGGCAGAATGCATCCGCGATGGCAGCGTGACACGGCTCCATCGCGGAGCCCCTTTAATTCATGCTTTCCTTGTGCTGTTTCCCTTGCTAGCTTCCGAGTCAAATCACGATCTCAACCAACATGCATCTTAGCTCCATAACTTTATATTTTTCCTGCATAACAACGCTAATCATGTTGGTTAGTATAAATTAACATTTTATTACAATTCACATGAGAATGTACAAACATCGATAGATAAACAAGGAAAAATGACACATTTGAGTATCACTTGGGCATATAAATTTTCCCAAGATCACTTCTTTCAACAGTTCTCTGCGCAGTTCACCTCCTTGAGGTACAACGATCCTCCCCCCTTTGAAATAAATAAGATCGTCCTCGATCCAGTACCTCCTAACTATCCCTTCTTTCACTTGACTCATCCATTTCATATATAATGAGTCGTTAGCAGCACAAATTCTGATTTTATCAATAAAATCAGTTTCAAGTCTGGAAATTGAAAATACAGCAGCAAGTACCTCTTTCCGGCTCAAGGCGTCAGCAGCTTGATTGTGCCTTCCTGGCTTATGTTCCCACACGGAATCATACTCTGCCAGAAATTCCTGCCAATGTGCCTGCTTCGTACTCAGCTTGCGTTGAGTCTTGAAGAATGTATTAGCCACATGATCTGTCTGCACCACAAAACGTGTGCCTAGCAAATAAACTCTCCATGTCTGCAAGCAATGCACAATAACAACCATCTCCTTCTCATGAGTCGAATACCGCTGCTCAGCTTCATTCAACTTCCTGCTTTCATTGGCAACTGGATGTCCTTCCTGCACGAGAACACCCCCAACAGCTTTATCAGATGCATCCGTATGCACCTCAAATGGCAACTCAAAATCAGGAAGCTTCAAGATAGGTTCCGATGCTACTGCTTCCTTCAACAATCGGAATGCAGCTTCACACTTCTCGGACCACGCCCACTTAACATCTTTCTTCAGCAAATCATTTAAGGTGGCTTCCTTCTTGGATAGCCTGCAATAAACTTGCGGTAATAATTAGCCAGCCCTAAAAATGACCGCAACTCTTTCACGCCACAGGGTGCCTGCCAATCCACAATTGCCTGCACCTTCTTTGGGTCCATCCGCACTTGATTCTGACTCACCAAGTATCCAAGGAACTTGATTTCTTTTTGAGCAAATTCACATTTCTCCATCTTCACATAGATTTTGTACGCCCTCAACCGAGACAGCACCTTGCTCAAATGTATCAAGTGTTCATCAAGAGAACGACTATAAATAACAATGTCGTCTAAGTACACTACAACAAAGTCATCAAGATACTCAAACAACACATCATTCATCAAATTACAGAAAGTGGCCGGGGCATTAGTCAACCCAAACGGCATTACAAGAAATTCATATGAGCCATACCTAGTTACACAAGTAGTTTTAGGCTCATCATCCTCTGCTATTCTAACCTGCCAATAGCCTGACCTAAGATCCAGCTTAGTAAACCAGCAAGCCTTGCTCAATCTGTCCACCAAGTCTTGCACCAGCGGCACCAGATATTTATTCTTCACAGTCACTTTGTTCAATGCCCTGTAATCCACGCACATCCTCAAGGACCCATCCTGCTTCTTTTGGAACAAAATAGGAGCACCATACGGAGCCTTTGAAGGTTGAATCAGTCCGACATCCAGCAACTCATTCAACTGTTTGCGCAGTTCAGCCAACTCCTTGGGAGCCATCCGAGAAGGAGCCTGGGCAGGGGCAACTGATCCCGGCAACAACTCTATCTTGTGATCAATATCCCTTCTTGGCGGCAGCATCTTAGGCAACTCAGGAGGCATCACATCAGCATACATTTTCCGCAATTCTGCCATAGCATCGGGCACCTCCACCTTCACGTCTGGTTTGATCTCAACCAAGGCAGCAAGAAAGGTTTGATCTCCCTTCTTTAGTCCTTTCTCGACACTAATAGCAGAAATGATAGGGGTATTGTACTTCTTCACTTTCTCGGTTTCTCCATAGGGATGAACAACCTTGATGAAACTCGGCCTCTTTTCGTCCATTAGCATCAACCCATCCAAATGAGGGAATGGAACGAACCGGTATTTCTTCAAGAAATCAACTCCAATTATTAACTCAAAGTCTCCCAGCGGCATCACCATCAAGTTGTGCTTTCCAGTCCATTCTCCTAGGACCAGGGAAACATCATATGCCATTCCCACAATCGCTTGTGCTTTGGCATTCACAGTTTGGACATACGATGGGCACTTCTTCAACTTCAGCCCATTCTTGGCAGCAACTTTGTCATTGACAAACGTAAGAGTAGCTCCGGTATCCACCATTGCTATCATCCGCTTGCCATCAACTTTCATCTCAACATGAATCAAGGCAGCATGCGGGTTAGACGGAGCTTTAGAGGCTTCTTCAATAACGTTCATCAAACTTACATTATTGAAAGACAAACCCAACGGATTTGCCAAGGCAGCAACGACCTTTTCTTCCTCTACACCCTTCTGCCTACCTCTAGCAAGCAGTGCATTCACTCTTTCACGGTTGGGACAGCTTCTGGCCAAATGCGGACCACCACATGTCCAGCAGCCTTTAGAATCTCCATCCTTCGGCTTTGCCTTCATGTTTCCAGCATTCACCACAGCTTTTTCTTTGTCCCCAAATTTTTTCCGCCTTTCCTTCCTCCATTCCCCCTTCTTTTCAGTCTTTTTCTTTGACTTAGATGAAGTAGGAATTTCAGAAGAAACCCGAGTTGAGTGAAAATCAACCAGTGAATCTGCAACAGCAATAGCACTAGGGAGGTCATTCACGTTCTGCCTCCTTAGTTCATTTTGCGCCCATGCTTGCATTCCCGAAATGAAATTGTGCAGCTTGTCCTCATCTGACATGTTTTGTATGTCCAGCATCAAAGAACTGAATTCTTTGATATAATCCCTCACCGAACCTGATTGCCTCAAACGCTTCAACCGGTCCCTAGCAAGCCAAGACGCATTGCTAGGGAGGAACTGGTCTCTCATTTCTTTCTGCAACTTAGCCCAAGTATCAATCTTGGGTCGGCCAGCACTCTTATCGTCCGCACTTCTGGTCCTCTACCACAATTTCGCATCCCCCGTCAAATACATGGTGGTGATGTTCACCTTGTCATGATCAGAAACGCGGGCAGTAGAGAAATACTGCTCCATGTCCCACAGAAAATTCTCCAATTCCTTGGCACTTCTTGCCCCACCGAAAGGCTTAGGTTCAGGAATTTTTACCTTCGAACGTTCATCATGGGTCATCCCTCTACCTGCAACAACAGCATGCCGCAGCACCACAACTTCATTGGCCAAATTTTCATTTTCCCTTTTCAGATTCTCAATCTGCAAGGCAACATCTTCACAAAATTTACCAAATTCCAACAGTTGGGTCCGGACAGTCTCACGAAACATGGCCAGTTCTGTGTTCAACCCATGTAACTGGGTCATGAAATCGACAAGACTCAGATCCGTGTCATCCTCGTCTGTCATACCGACAAGGGCTTCCAAACGTGCAACTTTTTCCCTCAGTTCTGCGTTGGTCACCATCTTTCCAAGTCACGAACAACCTATGCTCTGATACCAGTTGTTACAGGGGTGATTTTTTTTCGCTTTCACCACTGTCGGCAGTCGCACTACACATCACAACTTCAGCCTCGCACACCAACAAGATGATTAGGGACTTAAAATAATTTAGGCTAGACAGAACGTAAAAAGCACACAAGACAATTACAGGAAATTTTCCCAACCTTTATTAATCTCGCAGATTACAAAGGACTCACTCAAATTTGGGAGGCTTACAGGGATACACAAAACTTGCCTCAGCCAAATTCTGCCTACCACTATTTATAGGCTGCTGCCAACCGGCAGTTACAAAGGGATAGAGATGACGTGCTGGCATATCCCAGCATACAAGGGAGCAATATCCTAAAGATCAGCATAAGATAAGGACGATTACAATTTGAAATTCAAATTTCAACTCGCCAGCCGCTCTGCTCGCGTGCGCACACGCCAGCGTGTCTGCCAGCGCACATGCCAGCTCACTGCCCGGCTGGCGCGCGCGTCCATCGCCTATGTCAGCGCCCAGCGTCCTCAGCTTCCATACTTAGGATATTTTCCAGCCTTCCTTGCCTTGTCCCTTTCATGCTAATCCCCACAAGCTTGCCTTGCACTCGTCTAGCACTTGACCATGCCATCACCTAGCCGAGTCATCCCACAGCTTGCACACATGCCCAATTGGTGCCATGCGCCCGTCCGTCGCCCTTTGTTGATCAATACCGCCTTGCCAATCACTCAAGTCTGTCTTGTCTTGACTGAACGCCATGCACATCATCCAGCCATACGCACTGTTGCCGAAGTCCACACTTGCCATGCCAAGGCAGTGCCTCCTTGGCATGCTACTGCCGATAATCATCAAGTTCTAGCTTGAGGGCCTAACAAGTGGTGTGTATCATGTACAGATATGCCATCAACATCCCGAGGGTTATTATGGAGGAGATCCAGGATCGAGCTATGGGATTGAGCACTATCATCCCATTCCTGAGTCTCGTATTCAGGCTGTGTACAGAGGCAGGTATCAAGGTGCGTTGTGGTGAGGAGCGATTGATTAGAGGACAACAAACAATAGATATTGGCTTAATCGGGGATAAAATGAACCCGAGAATCCAAGCACGACTTTCTACCACAGTCCCAATACCGCGGGCAGTTGGGGGCGAGCAGGTGAATGCCCCCACCTTACAAGAGTAGGATGAGACACCGGCTACAGATGCCAGTCATTCAGAGGCAGCTCCCAGCACCTCCGCTGCACCACCTATGGGCCTTTCAGTCCAGACTCCAGCTAGATACATGCTAGTGCCTTAGGAATTTCTCCAAACGATGGCCAAGAGACTGACTGTAGCTAATAAAAAGGTGCAGTTTATGATGGAGAATGTGAAGCCTCGGGTGAATGCTGAGATTGAGGCAGCTGCACAGGTCTGACATGCCATACTAGTTAGCTTTGAGAGCTGCTTCAATGAGCGCATGATCGAGAAGACTGACATTGGTAGCCTCCGTGAGGAGTTAGGGGCTCTTTAGAGCCTAGTGACCGAACTGCCATCTCGACAACTGGCAATTCTAGTATCCCACACTCTTCCTTACCTTGACATGGGGATAGATGAAGAGCTTATTTTGGTGGCATACTGGGAGCCAAAAGGAGTTGAGGGAGGGAAAGGGAAAAGGAGGGTCTCTGAGGATGTTGGAGAACGAGATCCTAAAGGAGAAGAGAAAGAAGGAAAACAAAAAGAGCTTAAGTGGGCAAGATTGGAGAGCCAACAAACTCACGACGAGCATAGGTCAGAGCTTTTTAACAAAGTGAGAGGAGCGGGTAGCTCCACCACTTCCCATGCTGAGCTTGCGGGTGGTAAGGACCCTTCGGACGAGCCACATTCAGCCCCAGTGATTCCAGAGGTCACACAGGCGATTGTTATTTCTGAGGGGGTGACCATTCCCCCCATTGATACACCATTGAGTGCGCCGTCCACCGCCAGCACCAGGACTGCAGCGGAGGTACCACCTCCGTAGGATGACAGGAGCGCTTAGTGTGCCACAGGTATTTTTCCTTCCTTATGTTTACATTTTATGCTTCAGGGAAAAGGCATGCTTTTCAAAAAGGGAGGGGTGTACATGAATATTTTTGGGATTTTTGAATTTGTCTGAGGGTTTTTCTTTTTGTGTTTCTTTTCCCTCGGGCATGCTATATAGGAGAATCAACATGTTTAGGATGTTTTTGTTTAATTAAAAAGTATCTTAGGATTACTCAGCCAATAAAATGCACTAGTTTTGAAGTTTTGAGAAAAAATTGACCCTGTTTAAATTTTTTTTGATGGTTAGCTGTGTACTTGTTAATTGCAAAATATGATTTTTATGGATCTTTTTGTGTCATTTAGTGTATTAGCATAAGTAGTTATAGTTATCCATGTATGAACTAGACAGGTAGAATGAATGCAAAGCATGTACCTTGAGTGAGTAAGGTCTATACCTAGTTCAATACGGTATAGAGGAACTAGAACTTGCCCGGTTGGTCTTTACATAGGTTTTAGGATGGTTGGTTAGGAAAGGATCATAGGCCGTTTTTCTTTAGCCAATTTTAGTTTAAATTATCCTACCAAAATAATTTGATTCCCTTGATCCTGATTTTGAGCTTTAAATAAACCATTTTCTTTAATTAACTAATTAACCTTAACTATTTTTTATAATGAACCTGTTTTGGCCCTAGTCCCTCCTTGGATATTGTGAACCTCAACCCAGGAAAAATGACTAAGTTAAGGGTGGCTAGAGTAGGGAGCATAGATCTTGGGGAGGTGAAAAAGGAAAAGAAAATAAAAAGGGTTAAAAATAAGGTGTGGTGTGACAAAAGAAAAAAGAGCTGAAAAAAATTGAAAAGAAAATACAAAAAGAGAAAAATGAATGAAAAGTTGAAAACACACCAAACCCATGCAATTGCGTAAAAATGGAGAAAATGGAGGAAAAAACTGAAAAAGTTAAAATGGTGAAATAAGTAAAAAGTGGAGCCACGTGTGTATATTTCCAAAAAAGATTTAGTCACTAAAAATTCCATATTTACCATACCCAACCCAAAAGCCTATATTACAAGCCGAATAAAGTCCTATAGTGATCCTAGCCTGACTGTCCGAAGAGCTGAAGTAGAGAAATTAAAGGCAAGCCTATGATATCTGATGTGTTGTATTTGAAACTTCCTTGTGGGAGTGAGAGTCTTACTTTCTCAATCCCACATTTCATATTTTCATATATGTGCGTGGGGACTTCATTTGTTGTGAGGATACATGGTTTGTGTTTTATTCTTCCAGTTGCCATGTGAAAAATATTGGTAATGACTTGATTCTCTGATAATAACTAGATGACATATATCGATTCCTTTTTATCATGGTTTGTGGTTACTTGAAGTGCATATGCTGATTTGGTTTACCAAAAAAGGTCAAAAGCTGTTTGATTTTATGGTGCAAATTTTGTTTTATGTTGGTTGTAGTATCCTAGGCTTATTTTCTATTTAAGCGTCGTTTTTAGTTTTTATTTTTTTTCCTGATGACATGCAAAAGTCTTAAGTTGAGGGTGTTGATGTGTTGTGAGTCTACAACATTTTTGATGCTTAAAACTGAAAAATAGCATGGACTTAGGTATGTTTATATGGATATGAGGTGTTTTTACTTTGTTTCCAAGGAAAACAGGTGTAGGAGCAAAAATGTGCCAAAGATGCAAAAAAGTGCAGAAAATCAGCCAAGTACTGATCTCAGTATGAGCCATACCTAGATTGTATGAGTCATACTGAGACTTGTAGAAAAGCTAAGAAGGATGGAACAATGAAAAGGCAAAGTGCGACTCTCAGTATGAGCCGTACCAAGATGGTACGAGCTGTAATTGGAGTCGGGGAAAACATCAGAGAAAATTTGCACAATTAAAGTTTCCTGGTACTGGTACCAAGAAGAAAATGATGCAACATTTATTACTGGGTCCCTTCAGGTTTATACCATCGCCCCTTGATCATAATAGAAAATTGAAAAATAAATTAAGATTAAAATTTATAAGCTCAAAGTGGAAGGAAAAGTGGTGAAACTTGATGGCATCAGGCCGCGATGTTAAATCAGGCACTTGTTGGGAGGAAGCCCAATTTGTAATAGTATACTTTTTCCTATTTTCTATATAGTGTCACTTTTTATTTTGTTTTGTGTGCAGAGAAGGGAAAGTCTGAGTACCTAAAATCAAATCCAAGGAGCACGTCTTGAGCTTAAGTATGGGTTGTACGACCCATGAATCAAAGGGACATGCTGCTAGCTAGGCCCTAGAGGGCCTCAGGAAGTATTTCTCGCCCTTGTATGATTTTTATTTTATATCTGCTCTGAGGATAGAGCATGACTTTAAGTGTGGGATAAGGGGATGTCTTTCGAAATTTTAAGGTTAAGGGTGAGTATGTCATCAAGTTATTATTTTAATTTTTTTTCAAAATGGCATGTCTCACTTACCCTTCGATTTTTTTATGGCCTCGGTTCTTTTCTGAAGTGAGAGACCTTTGAACCGGGTAAAATTTTTTATTTTTAGGAGTAATTTTAAATTTTTATTTTTTAAGAGGTAGTGGCTGGTCCCGAAGATGGATGGATGACGACCAATCTTAAGAGAAAATTAATCACAAATTTTTTTATTTTTTAGGATGATGTCAAAATTGCCATTTGTGTGCTCTTTGATATTCCACTTTGAAGCTAAGCTAGAGGCAATGAAGTGGTCATCTTGAATACATAAGAAGTAAAAATCCATGAGAGACACATAGGTTCTTTATTTTGACTCACAGAAAAATCTTAGGGCTTAATAATGATAGTTTCATTCAACTTGATTGTGTGGATATGTAGCCATAGGAAATTGACTCACATCATGTTTCCATGAGAGGTGAACTTTAATTATAGTGTTTTGTACATAATGTAACATCTTGAACTTGTATAAGTGTGCATAGGATACTTAGTTGTCAATAAAGTAAGATGTGATTAAGGCGAAAAACTCATTTTGTCCATTATTGTTGTACCTTCGTTAACACTATCTCTAGTTAACCCCTCTGAGCTTCAAGCCTTAATTTTCTTCTTAGCCACAAAAGAAGTCTATTCCCCTTTGTTGTAAGACCTTTTGAATTTTTAATCCAAAGATAGTCTGGGGCACTTTGAAATTAAGAACGAGGGTCCATTGAGGTAAAAAGAGTCAAGGAAAAGGAAAGAAAGAAAAAAATATGTGGGTGATAAGAAGAGAAAATAGAGGAGGGGTGCCTACAAAAAGATGTTGTCTACTTGCTGCTAGAACATAAATGCAAAGATTTTAATAGTTGATCATTTTTGTGAACTTATAAGTAGAAACTAACATACTTTTAGTCTAAATTATCCTACCAAATGAAAGTATCACCTTGATCCAAAATCTGAAATTGACCTTTTCTTTGATTAAGCTCATTCACCTTCCCACGTGTTTATAATGAACTTGTTTTGGCTCTGGTCTCTCCTTGAACATTGTAAACCTCAACTCAGGCAAAATACCTAAATTGAGGGTGGTTAATATAGGGGTGCATAGACTGCAAGATAAAAAAAAAGTTGGTCAGCGAAAAGATGGGTGTGGTAAGAAAAAAAAAGAAAAAGAGAAAAATATAAGAGAAGAAAAAGAAAAAGAAAAGTGAAAAGAAAAAGAAAAAAAGATAAGAGAAAAAGTGAAAAACAAACCACACCCATAAGTTGCAAGTAGAATAAAAGGAAAAAGGGGCGAAAAAGAGATAAAAAAGTAGAATTGGAGCCAGAATCCATATAGTACCAAGGAGGGTGAGTCACTTTATCCAAGTTCGCCATACCCGTCCTCAAGCCTACATTACAAGCTGAGAAAAGTCCTATAGTGATCCTAATCCGATTGTCTAAAAATTCAAAGTAAAGAAAATAAGGGCAAGCCTATGGTATCATATGTACCGTGTTTGGACTTCTTTGTGAGAGTGAGTGCTTTGCTGCTAGTCCCCATTTCTGATATGTACATCATTGTGAGAGTTTGAAACTTCATTTGTTATGAGGGTACATGGGTTGTACTATACACTACTAGTTGTCTATATAAATAAGATTAGTGTTTGCTCAGTTATCTGCTAATAATTTGATGCCATCTTCAGATCTCTCTGTATTATGATTTGTAGTTGCATGTGTACACAACATTCCCAATTTTGATTGTTAGAAAAAGAGGGTTGATAATTGATAATGATCAGGTGTGCAAATTGTTAACATTGTTGGATGTGAGTCTTCTAGTTTATTTTCTAGTTAAGCGTTATATGTGTAGTAGTATTTTTTTTTTGTCTGAGGACATGCAAAAGTTGTAAGTTGAGGGTGTTAATGTATTGTAGTTTTACGGTACTTTCGACACTTAAAATACAAAAAAGGTTCTAGGACTTGGTTTTTTTTATACAGATATGATGGTCTTTTACTGTCTTTGCAGTAAAATCAGTTCAGCGAGTTAGATTGTGGAAAAGAAGTGAAAAACAAGCAGAAAGTGGTGGCTTATGGGTCACACACCAACCATAGCATTTGGATACATGTCGTAGCTAGTCCTCGTGTCAAAGAAGCAGAGAATGCACAAGTGTAGGACTTAGAGTACGACTTGATACCATGAGTCGTGACAACATGGTACAACTCGTACTATAGGCTCATGGTGAGAAGCAGAGAACTCACCACTTGACATCCTCAGGGCACGAGTGGATTGCACGGATCGTACCAGCGTGGTATGAATCGTAGTAAGGATCCATAGGATAATCATTAGAGGTGTTGCATTTTAGAAGTCTATGTCACCACTAGTATCAAGTGTTCGTAGTAACATATCACGAGTCGTATTAGACACCCGTACCTGAGAAGTTTAGAAGATGTCAAACGTAATACAAGCACTGACCACGACTCATAGGTCATCCCAACACTGCAGTCCTTGTTAATTTAGAAAAAGATTTTTAATGATTGTATAAATACTTTCCTTTTAGTTTCTATTAGACAATTCGATACTTTACATTATTGAGGTGTTTTCTCGAGTATCCGAACACTACCAAGAGATCAAAAACTACATGAGATAAAAACAAGTTTTCTTCATTATGTTCTTGATTTTCAAAGATTATTTTGCAATTGGTTCTTGAGGTTTTATTCCTTCACTATTGTAAGTCTTTAATTATGAATTCTTCTATGTATTCTGATTTTATTCTTGCAATTATGAGTAGTTAAACTTCCACAACTAGGATTATGAGAACCATGGTGAAATAACGAATTAGGATTAAAACAAAGTGATTCTAAACCAATATGAATGCTTGTATTATTTTTCCCTTCATGATAACTGCTTCTTAACGGTGCTCAATATTAGGACTATCTTGTATTCTCTACTTGCTTGAATCTAGATAAGTAGAGATTAGAAAAAGAAAAAGACAACAAAGACCTAAAAGTATCAACTTTTAATTAATAACCTGAGTTGCGGTCGCAGGAAAGTTAATTTGGAATCATTGATAAGGGTCAGTTGGAAACGCTCATGAGACCTAATCTGGTAATTGAATAGAGTCATTTAATAGGGGTGAATTAGACATTTTGATGAACATATTTTGTTGATTCTACATGCTAAGTATTGGAATAGATCACAAATACAACAAATCCTGCATAGTTATGAATCCATGAGAACACTTTCCTAGTTAATTGCATATTTGATAACCACATTGTTTTGAAGTACTGTCACTTATTATTTCCACAAAACCTCTTGGAATAACTAAACTAGAAGCGTAAGTAATAGCATTAGTCAAAATATTAAACATATTCCTCGTGGGATCGACCCCAACCTTAGTTGAATTTTTATTTGACAACGGCCGTGTTATACTTCTTCTGAGGTGTAATTTGAGCGTTATCAATTATTCAAAGTGATGAAGCTCCTATATTTGAATTAGATGATGAAACATATTGGGGTGATGGTGAAGAGGTTGATCAACTACTGCATAAATCAGTTAGAAAGAAAATAAAACATTGAGTTGTGTTTGATCCAACTTATAAAAAGATTGTTTGGGAAATAGGGTTGGTTTGCAAGTGTAAAAGAATTTAGAGAAGCAGTAATAAAATATGCAGTTCAAGAAAAAATTCAAATTGAAAAGCATGTGAATGAGCCTACAAGAGTTAGAGTGAGATGCTGCAAAGATGGTTGTAACTTGCTGTTGTTTGAAAGTTATACACCTAGTACATATTTTTAGTTAAATACAACTTTATCCACAAGTGTGTGACTTCAAATTTTAACTATTTGTGTAATTTAAAGTTTCTGGCCATCAGATACAAGGATTAAGTAAGCAGCCAAACATTAGGATTGCAAAGTTGTACGAGTTTATTAAAAAGGAATTAGATATCTATGTTGGAAAGAAAATAATGAGAAGAGCTAGCACTAGAGTATTAAATGAGATTATGGGTGATTCATAGTTGTTGAGTATTGTAGAATTTGATTAAAGAGATAAGATATTAAGATCTAATTCAGGTAGCACTCATGTTGTTAAAGTTAGAGAAACTACGGAATCTGGACAAAAAATCTTTGGAGGACTTTATGTGTGCTCTTATAAAATTACAAAAAAAAAATTCTTTGGAGGTGCTAGGAGATGTATTGATTTGGATGGGTGTTTTTACCCAAAACAGTGTGCAAAGATCAGTTATTGATGGTAGTTTGCATGAATGAAAATAACCAAATGCTGCCTATTGCTTGGGCAGTTGTTGAGTATGAGACTCAATTTACTTGGAGATGTTTTGTGACTTTATTGAAAAATGACCTTGAACTTGGAGAAGGGCATGAACTAACACTGATTACTGACATGCAAAAGGTATGTCCTTATATGCTCAAGTATTCTTTGATTGTCATGTTATTTTCACTATTATGTTTAGTGATTGACACTATTTTTTCTTTTGCTTTGATAGGGACTGAAAATTATAGTTAATGAGTTACTTCCACTTGATGAACGCAGAATGTGTGTTAGACATGTCCTTGCAAACTGGTTCAAAACTTGAAAAGGGACAGAGAGAAGAAATCTTTTTTGAAAGATTGCAAAGGCTATATTTGAAATTGAGTTGAAGGACCATATAGATGCTATGAAGAAATTGGGAAGGGAATGCTTGGATGGTATTCTATATTACAATATAGAAAGATGGTGCAAAAGGTACTTCAAAGAGCATAGCAAACATGATGTGGTGGACAACAACATGGCAGAGAGATTTAATGTATGGGTATTGGCTGCCAGATTAAAACAATTATTACAATGCTTGATGAGATAAGGGTAAAGATGATGAAAAATATTGGCTAGTTAAGAGAATTCTCAAGTACATGGATCCTTAATGTTTTTTCCATGGCTTTCAAGATTTTACAAGACAACATTAGTAAATCAATAAAGTAAAATTTTTCTTGGAATGGAGAAAGGGGCTTTAAGGTTGAAGATAACGGATTTACACACTGTGATATTGTTAGGCGCACTTGCAGTTGTAGAGCTTGGCAACTTAGGGGCATACCTCGTCCTTATGGTGTTGCTTCCCTACATTACAAGCAATATGAGCCAATTTATTATGTGGCTATATGCTATAAAAAGAAAGCCTACCTCAACATATATAATCATTATATTCAGCCTATGAACAATATGAAGTTGTGGTCAGTATCTAATAATCCAATAGTAAAACCATCAGAAATAAAAAAGATGCCCCGAAACTCCAAAGAAAGTTATAAAAAAGGAGACCAGTGAAAGCAAAAAAATCTAGAAAGCTTAGCAAAAGTGGTGCTGTTATGACTTATAACAATTCTCATAAAAAGGACATAATAAAAGAGATGTCCAACTGCTCCAAGTCAAACTACAGAAACTTCTACCCAGTCATAGGTAAATGTATTAAATTATTTATAGATTTATTTGAATATATACTAATATTTTATATTATAGCAATCAGGCTAGAAAAAATAATGAAAGAGGCAGAGAAAAAGGCATTAGAAGGGGGATGCCTCAAGAAACCAAGAGAATGAAGACACCAGTAGAGAAAAAGGCAGAGGAAGAGGCATTGGAAGGGGGATGCCTTAACAAAATTAAGAGAATTAAGGCATACGAAGTGGACATACTTCAAGACCTTATAAAAGGCCAAGGATGGTGGGGGTTGGATTATTAATTGCTGATGATATTTTTGCCACTTTTAATGTAAGTACAACTTGAAATTATTAGTAGGATTGTTCAATTTTTATGTACTAATTTTTTTAACCTTTATGCTTTATTTGAATAGTGTGGAATGCTAAGTAGAAAAGTCATTGACATTGGTACAAGAGTTCCAAGAAGGTTTAATGAAGTTACGGGAGATATTGGCTATCAACTACACTTTTGAGTGAAATGAAAGGGAAAATCAGCCATTACCAGTAAGAGACTTAAAAAAATGAGGGGTTAAAATTGAATTTAAACCAGGTCTGTAGTTGTTGCTATTAATCAAAGTCAAAACAGTACAACTAGAAAGCCCCCTTTGCCATGGAAATAGTTGATTTTGTTGTTGTTCTTGTGTTGTTGTTGCTGTGACTATATTTTTGCCAGTTTAGCTTGATGTATTAACTATCAAACTCTATTTTGGTGTTGCTACTGTTAGATTACAAAACTCTACAATGTAACATTGTTTAGGCAGTAACTCAATTGTCAAGTTGTAGTTCAAATTTAAACTTTGATTTAGCATGAAATGAAATTCTCATTCTGTTTCAATTAGCTTTCCCTTTGTTGTTTTACTGGATTTGCAATTGGATATGAAATAAAATGAGATTGACATAATAGATAAACTATAGCATTAAAAATAGTTGTTCTACTGACATAATTCAAAGAGATACAAATAAGGCTGTATAGACATTATCAATATCTTACATAATCAAAAATAATTTCATCTTGTTAGAGTAAACCACATCCGGCAATTAAATAAAATTCCAAACAAACTAAAGATGTAAATAGAAAATAACTATGACAATTTCAAGTGTATACAACTGCATTTGTCATCCTTTACTTACTTGTTAAGGCCTAATACCAGAAAAAACATCATTACACACACGATGATGAGCTTTCAATTGATACTACAATAGTTTGTCTTCTTCTTCTTCTCCTTGATTAATTTATCATGATAATCTTTATTCTCTACCTATTTCATCTTCTTCTCCTTACTTTCATAAAATGCTAATGCTTCTTCCAACTTCTTCATTCTATTCATCAATCTCGGAATAATAAACTTGAATCGCATATCAATCTCATCAAGATCCCTCCATCTAAAAAACTTACATGACTTTTTTATAAAATAATCCATAAACAAGTCAGTTTAAATATAATTTTTTTTTAATAAAAAAATATGTATCAAACATACACAATACCATAGATAGGATCAAAATTTTCTAGTTGGGTCGTCCTCCTACCATGAAGTTTGCATTGACAATAAGTGTCCATGTTTGCATCGCTTTGTCACATGCAACATCGAATCATTCTAATCATTACGAATGCGATTTAAGCTTGCACTTGACATTATAAAAATAGTTTTCCTCAAAACCTAATCACAACACATCAGTTGATTTCACAATTTTTGAACAAGATAAAAAAAAAGTTGAAACTAATAAAGATAATAGATGAAAATTTCTTACCTTTTGAATATGATTTCGTTGAGGAGGGTAGAAAATTATTATGCGTGGACAAGCTTCAATAGATGTTAATTTCATTTGAATTGATTTGAAGAGTGATGGGTTCTTTTATAAAGATTTACATTATTAAAGCCATGTATCATTTTAAGAGTGCTTTGGGGTTGTGTTTTATTTAGCAAAAACTCACGCGCTCTTCATTCTTTGAGAACACGACAGGTGCAAAAATGGGTCAGAACGACCTATTTATTTTAGTTGGAATTGGTTCGGAAAGGAGGAGGAGGGGGGAGGAGAATAAGAACTCTGCAAAGTTAAAGTGTCTCCTTAAAATTAAAGTGTAAGTACAAGGGGTTGTTTTTGTATTCACTCTATAAAAAATTAGATACATATTTACCAAATGTAGCAGTAATTTACCTTTTACCAGATACAACATGCATTTTGTTTAATGTGTATAAGCACAATGAAAAATAAATTACAGATGAAATTGGAGCGTTCTTCTTTCCTAATTTATGGTTGTATTTTTGAAAATCTGATTGAAATGATGATGATTGAGGGATAAATTCAATAAATGGGTTTGTCAGATTTTTCATAATCCAAATACTGAAAATATATAGATGATGGAACACCTTTTGTGTACAACTTTCACGTCTAAAAATAAATGGATGGTTAAATATATTTAGATTGAACGTGCTCTACTATCCATGAGCCTTCGATGAGTATTTTAAATTTCCAAGAAAGGTTCATACCTTCAATGTTATTTTAATTCTTCAAAAATCTGAAAAAACTATCTTTTCCGCATTGATGTGACGATTCTGCACTAATGTGATAATTTGAGATAACTTTTTCAGACCCTAAAGACTCATGCTTGCTAAGGCACCTTCAGCCAAATTACAAAGACGCTCTTGCATTAGAGAGTCTTCTCCATAAAATGGTCCTTATGTTCCTTCAGTATTATTTTCTCATACCTCTCTAAATACATACTATACATTGTCATATATATATATATATCACTAAGTTCACAAAAATTAGTCTGTGTTGCGCTTGAATGCATCCTTCAATATGAATTGGAGAAAAAAAAGATTAGTGATTTTTTCATTGTATGCTCTTCCTATTGTATAAATAACTTAGATAATCAATATGTTTTATACAAGCCTAAAAATATCGAATGAACGTCGTATTAGAGTTGCATTATATAATATGGCCACGTCCTGCAACGTAATTGTGTTCTCCCCAGGCCTGAGGTAGAATATATGTGTCTCTGGTCGTCATCTTTCGGCCAATGTAATGATCATAGCATGATCAGTTGGCGTGTATCCGGCTGCGTATATACCATAGAACCTAACATCAAACAACTAATAACATATACACTCATGCAGTGGATATCTACGTGTGTGATCACAAAAATCACCATCATACCAACGACACTCAGTATGTCACATGTGCAATTGTTTCAAATATCCTCGTTGCGATGATTAACTTGCCCTACAGCGTCAGTCAGATCAAATGGACCCGAATGCACCGTAGGTGGTGCCATAAAACCTAAAAATATAAATTAAATGATGTTAAAATATACATACAATATAATTTGTTTTCGACTTTAACTTATTGATGGTGAATTATGATTTTGGTAATGATAATATTCTTTTTTCTTGAAACGAGTAAAAGTTGTTTAGCGATTGATAGAATGAAAACTCATCTTGATTCTCACGAAGAGTACCTCACTCTTTAATATTAATGAGTTATTTTTTTACTTAATTAATATACTAATGGGATAGAGCTCCTCTCCATCTCTTATTTTCTCCATTTCACCAAATTTCTATATAGATGAGATACACGTGTCATAGTTATAAATTAAAGGTTGAGATCTAATTATTTAAATCAAGGTTTTAATCATAGTTAAAATAACATATATTTTCTTTACTTACTCTAAAAAGATTTAGCAATTCTATGTTTCTAGCTAAAATATTATCTCATCTATAAATTAATTTTGAAAAATTCTCTCTTTTCTTTTTAATTGTGAGATTGTTTTTTTCTCTTTGAACAATTTTTTTTATGGTTCTTAATCTTTTTTACTCTACGTCCTCTTTATACTCTATCGAACATGTAAAATGTAGATGTTTAAGTAATACATAGTGGGAACAGTAAGACCAAAGTGAATCAATGTATAACATTTAAAATATAAGAAAAAAATTGTAAATTTTAAATTTGAATAACAAAAAATAGGAGCTCGTAATAAAATTAAGAAAAGAAAGAAAATTATAGAATTAATTTATAGATGAGATAATTTTTTAGCTAGAATTTCGAGATTGCTATTCTTTTTATAATAAATAAAAGAATATTCATTATCCTAACCATGATTAAGTCCTTACTTTAGGCAATTAGATCTTAACCTTTAATTTGTGACTATAACATATATCTCTCATCCAAGTAAAACTTTGGAAAAAAAAAGAGAAAATGAGACATGAAGAGGAGCCTCATCCTATACTAATGTATTGTTCAATTCTTTTATATTCTATTTTCACTTTGACACTGTCTCAGTTTTGAAATATTGTGGATAGAAATGGACATGATACGATAGATATCAAATATCATATCAATTTGAAATCTTTGATATCGCAGTTCAGGTATTATAATATTTGGAATGCATTCTTAAAAGTTCTGGTATTCGATATTTATAAGAAAAATATCAAAATATCAAAAAAAATTGATATTATAATATCACATTGTGGAATTTTGAGACTTTTTTAAAATTATGAAGTTTTAATAACTAGCCTCTATATTATGTGATCAAATTATTAATATGAGATTCTACGCAGAGGTGGAGTTAGAATTTCAAGTCTGAGATTTCTGAAAATTAAATTAAAAGAAATAAAAGTTGATATAAATAACATGTATTCTAGAAAATTTATTTGGGACTTGGACTTGAACTTGCTTTTTACTTTTTCTAATAGTCAATTCTGTGTTTTTATTTTTGAACTATTTGAGACTTTTTCTAAATTACGGAGCTTTAATCACTAGCTTCTATATTATGTGAACGAATTATTAATCTGAGATTCTATAAAATAATTTTTTTAATTATAATATTCAAGTTCTATAAGATAAAAGCAACAATAGTACAAAAACTATAAGATTAATCTAAATAACTTAATATTATAATATCAGATTTTATAAAATAATTTTTTATAATATTCATGTTGTGGTAAAAATAATATAGGCACTGTTGGTGCTGGAAAAGGAAACGTTCATTGGAGATAATTAATGGAAACGTTCAAAATAAACACAATAATATTCCAAATAATGGGGACAATTGTGTTCGTCGGGTAAAAATAAACACATTAATGAATAAATAAATATGATAAAAGATTAATACATACACAAATTAGAAAAGCAATAAACTATCAAGAAAAAAGCAAGCAGTTACCTTTTGAAGATGTGTTTTCTGATTTGAATGGTTGATAGTACACAATTTTTTTTGATAGAAGTAATCTGCGCCTTCCAAATAATATTGTGATTCTTTTTAGTGTATCAAATAATTTTGTAGGGATAGTCCGGGAGAAAATTCTTGACATCAATGGAAAATGAAGTTCCTTTTTTGCCCTCTTTCACCGAGGAGGAAGAATAATCTTCCAAGCGGATCGAGACATAAATTTCCATTAGATTCGTTCTTAAGCTTGTACCACTAGTAAAGAAAGGAAGATAGTATTATATATGGAGAAAACTCATTAATGTAATAATTTAACTGAAGGCGCTTTACTAGGCATGAACCTTTAAAATTTGAAAAAATTGTCCCGAATAGTCATGTCAACGCAGATAATATAACTTTTTCATACTTTCGAAGAATTAAAATAACATTGAAGGTGTTTTAGAAGGTATGTACTTTTCTTAAAAATTTAAAATATTCACTAAAAGCTCATGGATAGTAGAGCACCTTCATTATAAATATATTTAATATTTTATTTATTTTTGAAAGTGAAAGTTGTACACAAAAGTGCTCCACTATTTATGCGTTTTTACCATTTTAGTTATTAAAAATCTGACAAACACATTTAATGAATTTATCTCTCAATCATCATCATTTCAATCAAATTCTCAAAATTTTCTCCCCGATCCAAAAATATGTGAATCTTCTTCACCAATTTTATTCCACAACTTGGAGCACTCTTTTCTTTCTTTCATTAATTTCTTTTTTTTTTACCCTTCAAAATTTGAGTTTAAATTAGGCTGGTCTTTCTCGACTCTCATGGTTATGGAATTATGAATCATGCAGGCAAAAGAGGTTATCAACTAAGTTGAACCTCAGCCACAAAACAAAGCAAAGCTTTCTCTTTCTCTCTCAATAACTTACCAATACATACACATTGGGGTATTGTGGGACATGAGAACATAAATTCAAATCTACGAGAATTGAGTGAATGCATGAATATAATCCATATCCTTCTTTCCTCACCACGTACATGACAACCTAATTAATTCATCACATATCACACCCCCTGGGTAGTTGGATATGAGGCAAATACATTAATTATCTAAACTCATTTGGTTTATAATTAGTGTGATTAATGATATTTTCATTTTTATTTCAGTTTATTTGGCATCATTTTGAGAGTTAATCTTTTTAATTTTGATAATGCATTCGAAAATAAAATTTTCAAAATTTTTAAAATAAAATTTATATATGTAAAAATTAAGTAAAAATTACTATAATTTAAAATAACTAAAAGACATATAATAAGACTACGGTGACAGCAAAACTCGTTTAACTATCGAAAGCTAAAAAATATCAAATAAATTGAGACAGATGAATATACGTATATTTATTTAGTTCGATCAGAAAATAATAAAATTTATTTAAATTCATAGAACTTAGTTGATCACAAGGAAAGAGGCTGAAAGTCACTGGACAACAACAAAATGACTCTAGATTTACCTAAAATTCGCACGTAGGTTGATATTGATTGGATCATGTTTCCAAGCCTATTTTTGTCAAAACACCAGCTACATATATATGTTTCAAATGCCTATAAAAAGAGAGTCATTCTAGTTCTTTGGCAACAAAAACCCAAGTATTGAAAAATCACACTGGTCAAAAGATAGACAAAAACAAAACAACTCTTGCTAAATTCATATCAGAAAGGAAATGAAATTGGAGTACCAAAACCAACAAAGCACAGGCGGATTATTTATCGCCTCCAAGTCCCCTATAAAGAAGATCTTATTATTATCACTGTCATCAGTTTCTTTATTTTCCCTCCTTTTTTCCTTCTTAAATATATATTCTTTGGAGTTGTATCTCTCTGCAATTCCCTTTCAACTTGTAGTGGATAACAAACACTACATATTCCTCATATGCAATGGAATACTAGTATTACTTGCAAAGACTTCTGGGATTGAGGCAAAGGAAGAGGAATTAGAAGACGAGGACGACGTCTTAGCAATAAATGAAGAGCAGCAGCAGCAACAACAACAACACTACTCAATGTTGGTAGTGTTAGAAGATAAGCAAGAAGATGCAATTTTGAATGAAGAAAAGGAAATGGAGTACTTCAACATTAATGCACTTTGCACCGATGAAGAAGAAGAAGATGATGACGACGACGAGGCGCTAAATAAGTTGAGTACGGAGGAGTTAAACAAGAAATTTGAAGAATTCATAAGGAGGATGAAGGAAGAAATTAGTATTGAACCACCACAACAACTAGTCATTCTCAAGTGATCAGCATATTTCTCTTTCTTTGTTTTTTCTTCTTCTTTAATTTTCCTAGGTAATAAAGTAGTAGGAGTACATTTGTGTATATGCATCATGTTGTATAAATCGTATGTATAGCTTATGTATTTGATGAGTATCACATCAGTATCAAGTTCAACTGTCTATTGAATATTGAATCAGCAGGGGCGGAGTATAGCATTTCAATTATGGTTTTCACATAAATCAATAATTTTGACACAAATCCTATATTTTTGTTAGAAAAGATTTACTTTAATATCTATATATATAGAGAGAGATATTTTATCAAAAATTTAATAACTTTTTTCTTTTATAGAAAGATTTAATATTTTTAAACTCAAAAATCCTAACTCTCTTTTTAATAATGGATGAAAATTTCATTTAAGAATAAACCAGGAAAGAGCGCTACTTGTGAGTTACAGTCATTATGATTACCCAAATATGATTTTGATTCAAAGCCTTCAGAAGGTGTCGTTATATAACCAAACTTAATGTGCCGAGCGCTGTCAATTCAATTCCACATGAGAAATAACCAGGTGAGCTCTTGCTATATTTGGACCACGTGGGATCTCGATCAACGATACAAATTATTACTCACTCTGTTATATTTTGAGTAAAATCAATTTACCCGCTTAATCTTCGATGGATCGTTTGGCAGCTAGTTAGGAGCTAAGCTATTCATGTATTATGTTAGAAAGACAATGACCTCTAAATCTACATTCAGAATCTTGTGAAGCTATGATGAAGTTTTGATGATTAAAATTTGTGTACAAGTGATATTGATATGCTGAAGAATGAAAACAGATGTATTAAGAACCAAGTCCTTACAAATCTCCAAGAAGAAGTGAATATACAAGCGACACTGCCAGAGAAACTCATTAGAGAACCTGTTCCTCTGAGTATAGGAGACAGTCATAGATAGAAGATTGAGGTTGTTCACATGTGCACCTGAATTACTGTTAGAATTGTATTACGTGAGAATTCAATTCAAACAAGGAACTAAAAAGCTATACAAGAAAAGTTCATAAACTTGCATATGGAATTAGTTTCATATAAGGAGACAAAGAAGTCTAATATGCATCAACAAGAGGAAGACCAAGTCAAATTAAGATTAGATTCTTGGAAAGTCTTGGACCAAATCTAACTTAGATTAGATAATTGAAAGGTGGAGGCTTACTCCTATATAAACAACACGTCAATTAATTTTTGGAGTTTGATCACACCCAAAGACAGAGTCATCAGAATGCTCTCAGTTGTACACGAAGAGTCTCGGACAAGAAGTTGTTGTTGCAACAAAGAACCTGTGTCTACAAAGTTTTATCTATACAATTTTTTAGTTTGTAATAGCTAGTTTCTTGACATAGTTCCAAGATAGGATCTTGATTACTCTCTTTTAGATTGTAGTAGATATTGTCTTGTTTATTGTAAAGGACTTCATTTATCAGGGTAGAGTCATGAATGTTAAGAAGGTAGAGGAGGAACTGTTGGGAACAGTCAATGTATGTGTTGCAAAGGTGACTACAAACATTTTTTGGAGTTAAGCTCGATTTTAGTTGAAGATATTGGAAAAATTAAATTCCTATGCATGGTAGATTATGATTTTTTATTCCCTTGAGCAAGGAGTTTTCGATATAAAATTTTTGTATTGATTTATTTTTTTCAATTTACTTTCTTGCATAGTTACTCAAAGAACTTGGTTCTTTGAGTGCTCAGAATACAACAAAACTATCAAGTAGTATTAAAGTCATACCTTTCAATAAAGGTTAACACCTTGAAAGACTGAAATCTCCTGGAGTTCAAGAAGGCCAATTGTAATACCCCGAAAGTTTCTAAGATTAGGTCCGAGACTTGTAGCAGAAATTAGCAGGAAAAATGGCACCAGACTATTCAACGACTCTTAGAATGAGTCATTCTATGGACCAACAACTTGTTGGTGGTCTCGTGGAGAGGATCTTCATAAATTTGTCAAAATTCACTAGAATCAACGAGTGGATTGTATGACCATTGTTAGATTGTACAGGCCATTGGTTTTATTCATTGGAGTAGGTTCATGGGATGATTCAAAGTAGAAGAAAGAACCAACGAGGGAACCAATGGTTCGTTGTATGGGTTGTGGGTTCTACTAGTGAGATTTTTAATTCGACAGTCCAGGGGTATTTTAGTAAAATTCTATGCTTTTAACTTCTAAGTGACGTCATTTTGGGTATCATAAAGGGTGTATTAGAGGGTTTTACTTAGCTTAATTCCTTATTCCTCTCCAAACACTATAAGTTAGAAATTTTCTCTCAAGGAAAAGCTAGGGTTCTTCATCTTCATCTTGTCTAAGTCTCTTGGGTCTCAATTCTAAGCAAGAATTTCATCAAGCCCAGGTATGTAGGGTCATGAATGGGAGATTTCTTTCATCCTAATACCCAATTTTAAATTAATTTATACTTTATAAAAATTCTAGGATTAGACCCAATTTTGATGAATTCTCTCATGATCTTCTATGAATTCAATTCTCTTATGATTCAATCCTTGTTTTATTATTATGATTACAATATTTTCTACAAGAATCTCTTATGACCTTATGTTCCTCAAGTTATGATGATTTACTTAATTATGCATGAATTTCATGAATTTCAAGCTTATGTATCATGGACGAATCAACAATATTATTTTCATGTCTAGTTCACGTATGTCAAATATGTTTATGATTTTCATATTTTTCAACTAGTCCATGCAAAATCAAGTATGTTTCATGATTATGATTATGAGTAATATGCATATTTTGGGAGTAGCATTTAGCACCAAGTAGACCGGGGTTCAGCGCAGCTAGGTCTCAGAACTACGTGCCACTGTAGGTATATTCATGATTGGGGATTCAGCAAAGAGTGTTCCCCCTCCTGAATGGGCTCATGAGTGATATCATGCCTTTATTATTCTTTGCCATAGCTAGACTTAGGACGGCTCTGCCAATTTGAGTGAGATAGTTGGGCATCATGTGCTCATTCATGATGGTGTCGATTACGAGAATCTCCCACTGTTCCTCATGTTTCATGTTATTCATATTCAGGTCTTATGATATTATATTTTATAGTATATTTGAACCATTGATCAGCTTATGAGTTTACTTATGATATCAACATGTTAAATCATATGATTTTACTTTCAAACCTTGGGTAACTCATATTTATGATACCTCAGATCATGACTTTTAACATGTTGTCCTTACTCTCATGTTTTGTTTATCCCGCATACTAAATACATTCAAAGTACTGACCACATACTTTTTCTATATCATCTCATGATATAAGTCCATTAGATTTACTCTTGATCCAGCCCAATCTAGCTTTTGGTGAGTCCTCATGATTCGAGGACGTCAGTTTTGATGCATGTCTTTTATTTTTATGCCTTTCAGTTTTCAGATTTTAATAGAGCTAGTTGGGGGTATTGTCCCATCAGCTTATCCTATGACTAGAGGCTTTTCAGATAGGTATGTTTAGATGATTTAAAGGTGTCGGCTTGTGGTTTCGTATGTTCTATGATATCTTAAACTTCTGCTTATGTTATGATATGCTCATGTTCTATTTCCTCTTAGGTTATGTTCAAGAATATTTTATGTTTATGCCATAGGTTAGCTTGGAGTCATTCATGGTTCTAAGTCCCATGTTGCGATTTGGGGTCCATGCTCGTGTCCTGACAAACTTGGTATAAGATCAACAAGTTAGGTGCGTCCTAGGGTGTTTGAAAGCCGAATTGAATAGAGTCTTTTTCATGGATGTGAAGCGTGCCACACTTATGAGGAAGGGGCTACAAAGTGTTTTAGCATACTTTCCTTCTTTTATGATATATGTCGTGCGATTAAGTTTAAGTCTCTCCATTCCTCTAACTCATGCTATACTCATTTGAAGAATATGCCTCCCCGCTGAGTTAATGGAAGAAGGAATGGAAACAACAATGGCCATGGGAATGGAAATGGAGATGGGCATCAACCAGCCCCACCAGCTCCAACAGACCCTTTGAATGAGTAGCTGACTCATGCTGAGTTCAGGCTTGCATTTCAGATTTAGCATAGGCCATGATAGGCGATAGCCCAAGTCAACCAGCAGGTGGTTGTCCATGTGAACAATAATGGGAATGCTGCGGTGGCTAGAGTGCGAGACTTCACTAGGTTGAACCCACTAGAGTTTCATGGTTCTAAGGTGGACGAGGATCCACAGGAGTTCATTGAGGAGATCTAGAAGATTACCCAGATCAAGGGAGATTTAGGAGAGGAGAGTGCAAATTTTCTCTTATTAGCTGAAGGAGGTAGCTCATATTTAGTTCCGACAGTGGAAGAAGGGTCGTGGAGTAGGTGTATCTCCTAGTGGTTGGGATGAGTTCGTTACAACTTTCTTGGATAGGTTCTTTCCCTGAGAGAGTTGAGGGAAGTAAAGGCAACAGAGTTCGTCAATTTGAGGTAGAACAATATAACTGTTCAAGAGTATGCCCTGAGGTTCACTCAGCTGTCCAAGTATGCTTCCAAGATGGTTGCCGAGCCGAGAGTTCGTATGAGCAAGTTTGTATAAGGGGTTGTAGATTTGCTGGTCAAGGAGTGCAGGAACACTATGCTTATTATTGACATAGATATCTCTCAATTAATGATTTATGCTCAGCAAATAGAGGAGGAGCAGATGAAGGAGAGGGAGATAGAGACCAAGAGGGCTAGGACAGGGAGCTTTGGTTATTCTCAGTAGAGTTCCAATGATAGACATCGCCCACAGTCCCACCAGAGATCATCAGTACCAGCTCCATCATCAGCTAGTGTATCCTCTAAACCTAGATGTGATCAGAGAGGTAAAGCATCAGGCTCTAGGGGTCAAAGGAGCATGTCAGGGGAGTGCACTTTCTAGCTTGCAGGAAGTGTGGTAAGAACCACCCAAGAGAGTGCTTGGTTGGCTCAAATACTTGCTACGAGTATGGAAAGCCCAAACATAGACTTAACGATTTCCCTTCAACCAAATAAGGTAACGGTAGAGGTCGTGCTCCAACCACCACATGAGTAGCACTAGCAGCTTGCCCATCTCAACAAGGCGCATCATCTAATGTCGGTGGCGGTCAGTGCTAGAATTGCTTCTATGCCCTTTCCTCATGCTAGAAGTAGGAGAGCTCATCACATGTGGTCGCGAGTATGTTACGAGTATTCCATATTGATGTTTATTTATTACTAGAACAAGGGGCCACATTATCCTTCGTGACTCCTTATGTTGTCATTAGTTTCTGTGTCAGTCATGAAATCCTCTCAGAACCCTTTTCAGTCTCTACTCCCGTTGGTGAGTCAGTTATAGCTCAGCTGCTATACAGAAATTGTCCTGTAACAGTTCTTCAGAAAGTTATCTTAGTCGACTTAGTAGAGTTATACATGACATATTTTGATGTTATTTTTGGGATGGATTGGTTGTATGTTTGCTATGCTGTAGTTAATTATAGAACCCATTTGGTAGAGTTTCGATTTTTTAATGGACCAGTCCTAGAGTGGAAGGGTAGTTCAACGATGCCTATAGGTCGCTTTATCTCCTACATTATGACCAGGAAGATGATCTCCAAGGGTTATGTATATCATCTAGTTCGGGTTAAGGATTCTACGTCTGAGACCCTGACACTCTAGTCAGTCCCGCTTGTGTGTGAGTAGATGAAAGTGTTCCTAAATGATCTACCAAGTGTCCTTCCCAAGTGGGAGATTGAATTTGGCATTGAAATTTTCCTTGATACGTAGCCCATATCTATCCCTTCTTACAGAATGGATCTGGTTGAGCTTAAGGAATTGAAATAATAGTTGAAGGACCTCTTAGATAAGGATTTAATTAGGTCTAGTAAGTCCTCGTGGGGTGCTCTAATTCTCTTTGTTTGGAAGAAAGATGGTACTCTTAGAATGTGCATCAACGCCATCAATTGAATAAAGTCACGTTCAAGAATAACTATCTCCTTCCTAGGATTGATGACTTGTTTAACTAGCTTTAGGATGCCAAGTGCTTTTCAAAGATAGACCTCAGATCCAGCTATCATCAGCTCAGAGTTAGAAAGTGTGACATTCAGAAGATAGTCTTCAAGACTCAATATGGCCACTATGAGTTTGTAGTTATGCTTTTCAGACTAACAAATGCTATTGCAGCTTTCATGGATTTGATGAACAGGGTGTTCAAGCAGTATTTAGATATATTCGTCATTATCTTCATATAATATATCCTCGTATATTCTTGGAGTGAGGAGGAGCATGCCGCTCACTTGAGAATTGTGTTTCAGACTCTAAAGGATTGTTAGCTGTTTGCTAAGTTTAGCAAATGATGTGAGTTTTGGCTGAAGTCAGTTGCATTTTTGGGTCATGTGGTGTCTAGTGAAGGTGTGCAGGTATACTCTCAAAATATTGAGGTGATGAAGAACTGGTCTAGACCTGTTAGCCCTATAGACATTAGGAGCTTTTTGAGCTCAGCTGGCTACTATCGGAGATTCATATAGGGCTTTTCATCCATTACTGCATCATTGACTAAATTGACCTAAAAAAAGGTCAAAGTTTAGTGGCCCAATACTTGTTAGAAGAGTTTTCAGGAGCTAAAGAATCGACTCATTTCAGCTCCAATGTTGACCCTGCCAGAAGGCACATATGGCTTTATGGTATATTGTGATGCTTTTAGGATTGGCCTTGGGTGTGTGTTGATGCAACATGGAAAGGTTATTGCTTATGCATTGAGACAGTTTAATACTCATGGGAAGAATTATCGAACACATGACCCGGAGTAGCAGCGGTGGTGTTTGCCTTGAAGATTTGGAGGCACTATTTGTATGGGGTGCATGTAGAGGTGTTCACGAACCAAAAGAACCTTCAGTATGTGTTTAATCAGAAGGACTCAAATTTGCGGCAAAGGAGATGGCTTGATCTTCTCAAAGAGTATGACATGAGTGTCTTTTATCACCCGGTCAAGGCTAATGTAGTAGTTGATGCTCTTAGTAGGCTGTCCTTGGAGAGTGTGTCCCATGTGGAGGATGGGAGGAAAGAATTGGTGAAAGATGTTCATATGCTTGCTCACTTGGGTGTTTTCTTACTGATTCAGTGGATGGTGGAGTTATCGCGTAGAATGGTGCAGGGTCATATTTGGTGTCGGAAGTTAATGCAAGGCAAGATAAGGATCCTATTTTGGTAAAGTTTAAGGAAGCTGTACGGAATAAGAAAGTGGAGATTTTCTTCCAAGGGGGAGATGGTATACTCCGATATCTAGACCGACTATATGTTCCGGATGTGGATGACTTAAGAGGGAGGATGTTGACAGAGGTGCATAGCTCTTAATATCTTATCCATCTAGGTACCATCAAGATGTATCGTGACCTATGGAAAGTCTATTGGTGGAATGGCATGAAGAAGGACATTGCAAAGCTTGTGGCTAAGTGTTCAAATTGTCAATAGGTGAAGGTTGAACATCAGAGACCAGGAGGTATTCTATAGGGTATTAGTATTCCTAATTGAAAGTGGGAAGAGATCAATATGGACTTTATTATAGGGTTGCCTCATACACACCAACAGTATGATTCTATCTGAATGATTGTAGTCCGGTGTTATACTCTGAAAGCCCTAAGATCAGACCCGGGAGTTGAAATGAAGAAAATAGAAATTTCTACACTAGGTTACAGGACGAGTCGTCTAGTGACTCGTCAGGATGACAACGAGTCGTTAAGTGACTCGTGGTGAGGAGTTTCACTTAGCTAAATATTTTAGTTTTATGTGGCCAACGGATGTGACCACTTATCGTGGTCAGCATCACGACTTGTCAAGTCAGTCGTAGCCAAGGGTTGTTGAAAGATGAAGAAAGATGGACAGTGCACTTAACGGGTCCTCACCACGACTCGTTCGGAACACCACGAGTTGTGGTGTCACCCGTGGTGACCCCCTGGTAATTTCTGGCAGTGTAGAGGACGGGAGGTGACCATGAGTCATGGTCACCAGTAATGAATCATAGGGTGCCTCGTGTTAATAGTATTGATGTAATTTACAAAGGAGACGACGGATCAAGTCCACGAGCCATGGCCAGTGACGACGACGCGTCCAGTCCCTCATTGGGATTGACAATCTGTTTTTTCCTGCGAGTTTATTAAGGGATTTTTCATAATTCCTATGATCCTAAGGCCTAAACTATGTTGTTTAAGCTTTGGATAGTGAGTTTTAAGAAGGGTAAGTTTATTCTAAGCCATTCCTAATTCATGTATGCAAGTTTAGAGGTCTAGAGGAGTGATCAAGCTTATTCTCTCAAGGTTCTTCCTTAATTTCTCTTTGGGCAATCAAGGGAGTCATAGAATCAGTTCTTCTCAGGTATGTAGGGTTATGAATGGGTGAAGTTTTTCACACCCACGCCCAATCCCTCTCTAATTCATGAAATTTCATTGATAATTCTATGGGATTTTATCCTAATTCTTATGAAATCTCTTATGATCTATCTATGGGCCAATCCCTTTCATATATGGAATCATGTTTTATGAATTACGGGTAGATTTTATAACTATTTCAATTATAAATTTCTAGATTCGAATTTCCACAAAACTATGCCCAAATATGTATGTTTCATGAAAGGTCAAGTTATGATTCCATTATGATTTCGATGTTCATTAGCCCATTATGATTTATGACTTATGATATGATTTCTCTCAAATGCTCATCATAATTTTATGAATATCAAGTATAAATGATTTACAAGTATGTATGAACTTCATAATTTATGGATTTATGATTATGGCTGACTCACGGGCCTTATTTCATGGCTAGTTCACGTATTTCAAGCATACTTATGATTATCATGATTTTAACTAGCCCATGAATCTTTTTTATATTATCGTATCAGCACTATATATGTTTTAGGCATAGTATTTAACACTGATTTAGACCAGGATCCAAGCATAGCCCCAGTCTCAAAACTACGCGCCAAAGTAGCCATGATGGGACCTCCTTTGCGACTGTCCCTTTTGCCCGAAAGGGCCTTTCATGAGTGATATCACGCCTATTTTCATGGTTCTACCCTTGTCAAGGTATGAACACCCTCCCGACTAGGGGTTAACAGGTCGGGCTCCATGTGTGCTCATATGGGGTATGTTGGTTATAAGAATCTCCCCTTGTTCCTTACGATTTATGCATGGTTATGATTATATACTTTGGCACAAGTCATGTTTAATAAATCTTTTCTCTTATGATTATAGTTACGATTGATTTACCAATGTTTTGAAAACCTTGAGCCCTTATATTTGCATTATGATATTTATGTTATGATCATGTTGTCCCACTCTTATGAACTCTTATGTATTTTAACTATCCATTTTACTTGCCTTGCATACTCGGTACATTTCAAGTACTGACCACATATTCTATGCTGTATCACTTTATGATACAGACTCCGATATTCAGACTCAGCCTCATTGCTAGCCTGCCTTACAGAGTAGCATATCTAGTCTCAGTTGGTGAGTCCTCATCTCCCGAGGACCATTCCTTATCAGTTATCTCTTCATTTTTAGTTCAGGCTTAGAGAGTTAGTTGGGATCTTATCCCATCTACTCATCAGAACAAGAGACTTTTCAAAAATAGATTGTATTCAACTTCAGACTCGTGTTGTATGTTTGAATGTTATGTTATGTTCAGACTTCCTCCATGTTTATTATGTTTGATCTTCCACTTTTATTGATTGAGTTAGATGTATGTTCATGCCATGGGTCAACTTGGAGTCTCTCGGGGCTCCTTGTCCTGTGTCTTAATCTGGGCCCATGTTTGGGTCGTTGAGAAACTTGGTATCAGAGCATTAGGTTTTGAAGTGTCCTAGGGTGTCTGAAAGCCGTGTTAAGTAGTTTCTTTTTCATGGGTGTGAAGCACGCCACACTTATGATGAAGAGGCTACGAGATGTTTAGGAAATGTTTCATTCTTTCATGATCTATGTCATGCGGTGGAATGACTCTCTATCCTTCTAACTCATGTTGTTCGTGTTTGTAGAATCATGCTTCCCCGTAGAGCTAACGGAAGGAGAAATGAAATCGGAAATAGCCACAAGGGTGGCAATAGAGGTGGGCACCAGCAGGCCCCACCAGTGCAGAGCGTATGCCCGAGCCAGTTGCCTACGCAGAGTTCAGGGAAGCTATCCAGATATTAGCCCAGGCCCTGACCACCTAGGTCAACCAGCAGGCGGTGGCGCATGTCCTTCAGAAAGGGAATACGGCGGCGGCAAGAGTTAGAGACTTTTTGAGGATGAACCCTCCCGAGTTCCTTGGATCGAAGTTGGATGGGGACCCACATGAGTTCATTGGGGAGATTCTGAAGATCACCTAGATTATGGGGGTGATAGGGGAGGAATGTGCCGATTTGGCCTCATACCAGTTAAAGGAAGTCGCAAATATTTGGTTCAAACAATGGAAAGGTAGCCGGACAGTGGGAGAAGGTCCCATCGGTTGGGAGGAGTTTCAACTGCATTTCTGGAGTGGTTCTTCCCTTGTGACAAAAGGGAGATGAAGGCAGAAGAGTTTGTGAACCTGAAGTAGGGTAACATGACAGTTTAAGAGTATGCTTTGGAGTTCACTCAGTTGTCTAAGTATTCCCTAGAGCTAGTGGCTAACCAGAGAGCTCGGGTGAGCAGGTTTGGCACGGGAGTGGCAGACTACCTGGGCAAGGATTGTAGGATCTCCATGCTTCATCAGAATATTGATTTTCCCTGAATAGTTTTGCATGCCTAGCAGATGGAGGCGGTGCATCTGAGAGAGAGAGAGAGGCCAAGAGGGGTAGGACACATAGTGTTGGGTTCACTCAGCAGAGGTCTGGTGGTGGTCACCGCCCTCAATTTTAGCAAAGGTCATTTGCCCCAGCACCATCATCAGCTAGTGTTCCGTCCCGACCCAGACGTGATCAAAGGGGTAGAGCGTCAGGATCGAGGGGCCAAGGGAGACTTTGAGGACATCGCATGTTTTCAGCCTGTGCGAAGTATTGAAAGAACCACCAAGGGAGGTGTTTAGTTGGTTCAGATGCTTGTTTCGGGTGTGGCAAACCCGGACACAGTCTTAGATATTGCCCGTCAACCGGATCAGGCGATGGTGAAGCCCGTACCCCAGCCGCTAGTTCAGCAGCTCTGGTGGCATGTCCCTTCCAACTAGGTGCTTCTACTAGTACAGGTGGCGGACAACGCCAAAACAGATTCTATGCCCTAGCATCCTGCCAGGAGTAGGAGGTTTCCCTGGATGTAGTCACTGATATTCTACCTTGATGTATATGCATTGTTAGATCGAGGGGTACTTTGTCTTTTATGACGCCCTATGTTGCTAGTAGCTTCGGAGTTAGTCCCGAAATCTTATAAGAACCCTTCTTAGTCTCTACCCCAGTCGATGATTCAGTTATAGCTAGACGAGTGGATAGAAATTTCCATGTCACAGTTCTTCAGAAAGTCACTTTTGCAGATCTAGTAGAGTTAACCATGACCAATTTTGATGTTATCCTCGGCATGGATTAGTTATTTGCATGCTATGCCTTAGTTAATTGTAGAACCCGGCGGTAGAGTTTCGATTTTTGGGTGAGCCAACCTTAGAGTGAAAGGGTAGTTCAGCTGTACCTGTAGGTCATTTCATTTCCTACCTTAAGGCCAGAAAGATGATCTCTAAGGGTTGCGTGTACCATCTAGTTATGGTTAAGGATGCTAAGTCTGAGACCCCAACTATCTAGTGAGTTCCAGTAGTATGTGAGTATGCAAAAGTTTTCCCAGATTATTTACCGAGAATTCCTCTTGAGCGGGAGATTGATTTTGGTATTGACCTTCTTCCCGATGCGGAACCTATATCTATTCCTCCTTACAAAATGGCTCCAGCCAAGATAAAAGAGTTGAAGGAGTAGTTGAAAGACCTTTTAGACAAAGGTTTCATTAGACCTAGCAAATCCCCGTGGGGTACACCAGTTCTCTTTGTTCAGAAGAAACATGGTTCTTTTCGTATGTATATTGATTAGTGGCAATTGAACAAAGTCACCATCAAGAAAAGGTATCCTCTTCCTAGGATTGATGATTTGTTTGATAGCTTCAGGATGCTAAGTGCTTTTCAATGATAGACCTAGATCTGGATACCATCAGCTTAGGGTTCAGGAGAGTGACATCCCAAAGACTGCCTTCAGGACTCGGTATGGTCATTATAAGTTTTTAGTTATGTCTTTTGGACTAATGAATGCTCATGCAGCTTTTATGGATTTGATGAACAGGGTGTTCAAGACATACTTGGATATGTTTGTGATTGTGTTCATAGATGACATCCTTATATACTCTCGGAGCGAGGAGGAGCATGCTTCTCATTTGAGGGTGGTGCTACAGACTCTCAAGGATCGCCAATTATATGCTAAATTCAGCAAGTGCGAATTTTGGTTGAATTCAGTGGCGTTTTTGGGTCATGTGGTGTCAAGTGAAGGTGTACAGGTAGACTCACAAAAGATAGAGGCAGTGAAGAATTGGCCTAGACCGGTGAATCCTTTGGATATCAGGAGTTTCTTGGATTTAGCCGATTATTATTGGTGATTTGTTGAGGGGTTTTCATCCGTTGCATCCCCTTTGACTAGGTTGACCTAAAAGAAAGTGAAATTGAATGGTTAGAGGCTTGTGAAAAGAGCTTCCAAGAATTGATAACTTAACTTACCTCAGCACCTGTGTTGACCCTACCCGAGGGTACCGATGGGTTTGTGGTATATTGTGATGCTTCAAGGATCGGCCTTGGTTGTATATTGATGCAGCATGGTAAGGTTATAGCATATGCTTCCAGGCAGCTGAAGGTCCATGAAAAGAATTACCCGGCTCATAATCTAGAATTGGCGGCTATAGTATTTGCCTTGAAGATTTGGAGACACTATTTGTATGGGGTCCATGTAGATGTGTTTACAAACCATAAAAGCCTAGAATATGTGTTTACCTAGAAGGATCTAAATCTGCATCAAATGAAGGTGGTTGGAGCTACTCAAGGATTATGATATGAGTGTCCTTTACTATTCGGGAAAGGCTAATATGGTAGCAGACGCTCTTAGTAGGCTTTCTATGGAGAGTGTATCTCATGTAGATGAGGAGAGGAAGGAGTTGGTGAAGGATATGCATCGGCTCGTACGATTGGGAGTTCGTCTGGTTGACTTGACAGATGGTGGTGTTATTGCTTAGAACGGATCAGAATCATCCTTAGTGACTGATGTGAAAGCTAGAAAATACGAGGATCCTATTTTGGTAAAGCTTAAGGAAGTCGTTTAGAATTAAAAGGTAGAGGTCTTCTCCAAAGGGGGAGATGGTGTGCTTCGGTATCAGCGTCGCTTGTGTGTTTCGGATGTTGATAATTTGAGAGATCGGATGTTGCACGAGGCTCATGGTTCCAAATACTCCATACATCCAGGTGCCACCAAGATGTACCGTGACTTACAGGATGTTTATTGGTGGAGTGGAATGAAGAAGGACATAGCGAAGTTTGTGGCTAAGTGTCCTAATTGTCAACAGGTGAAGGTTGAGTATCAAACACCTGAAGGTGTGCTTCAAGATATTAGCATTCCTACTTGGAAGTGTAAAGAGATCAATATAGACTTCATTATAGGTTTGCCTCGCACTCGTCGGCAATATGACTCCATTTGGGTTGTTATAGATAGATTGAATAAAGTGGCTCATTTTCTACCGGTCAAAACTACCGATTCAGCTGAGGATTATGCTAAATTGTACATTTGGGAGTTATTTTGGTTGCATGGAGTGCCCTTGTCCATCATATCAGATAGAGGTACTAGTTTACCTCTCAGTTTTGGAGATCGTTTCAAAAGGAACTTGGTACTCAAGTCAAGCTTAGCACAATGTTTCATCCGCAAATAGATGGTCAGGTAGAGTGGACTATTCAGACTCTCAAGGACATGTTGAGAGAATGTGTGATTGACTTCAAGGGTAGTTGGGATGATCATTTGCCTCTTATCGAGTTTGCATATTACAACAACTAACATTCCAGCATTTAGATGGCTCCGTTTGAAACTCTCTATAGGCGGAGGTGTATATCACCTATTGGTTGGTTTGAGGTTGGTGAGGCTACATTGATAGGACCATATTCAGTCCATGAGGCTATGGAGAAAGTTCAGCTCATACGGACAGGTTGAAAATAGCTCAGAGTCGCCAAAGGTCCTATGCGGATGTGAGAAGGAGAGAACTTGAATTTGAAGTCGACGATTAGGTGTTTCTAAATGTGTCTCCCATGAAGGGGGTGATGAGGTTCGGAAAGAAAGGAAAACTCAATCCCTGTTATGTTGGCCTGTACCAAATTGTGAAACGGGTAGTCAAGGTAGCATATAAGTTGGAGTTGCCCTCAGAATTAGCTTCATCCATCCAGTTTTTCATGTATCTCTCTTAAAGAAGTGTTTGGGTGATCCAGCTACAGTTGTTCCAGTGAACAGTGCCGGTGTGAGAGACATCCTTAGTCATGAAGAGGTTCTGGTGGGAATACTGGATCGTCAGGTTTGAAGCCTAAGAAATCAAGAATTAGCTTCAGCTAACATTTTATAGAGGAATCAGCATGTTGAGGGAGCTACTTGGGAAGCCGAAGCAGATATGATTGCTAGATGACCACATTTATTCCTTTCTGTCTCAATTCCAGCTTTAAGTATCAGTTTTTGCCCTAAAACTCGATTCAGTTTCATGTTCAGTTCAAATGTCCCAGTTTTTTCATGTCAAAGCATGTATGTATGATTCGTAAATTCAGTTCAGTCATGTAGGTCAGTATGGAGGCAGTCATTCCGTCAGTTTTCAGCTTGTATGTTTAGTATTTGAGTATGTTGATTGCATTTCTCTGCTTTTCTGTATGATTTTCAACATTCAAGGATGAACGTTCCCAAGGGGGTGATATTTTTATACCCCAAAAACCCAAAGATCAGACCCTGGAGTTGAAACGGAGAAAATAGAAATTTTTGTACCAAGTCACAGGACGATTCATCCATTGACCCGTCAGGATGACAACAAGTCATTAAGTGACTCGTGGTGAGGAGTTTGACTTAGCTAAAGATTTTAGTTTTGAGTGGCCAATGGATGTGACCACGAGTCATGGTCAGCATCACGACTCGTCAGGTCAGTCGTGGCCAAGGGTTGTTGAAAGATGAAGGAAGTTGGATAGTGCACTTAACAGGTCCTCACAACGACTCTTGGGAACACCACGAGTTATGGTGTCACCTGTGGTGACCCCCTGGTAATTTTGGTAGTGTAGAGGACGGGAGGTGACCACGAGTCATGGTCACCAGTAACGAATTGTAAGGTGCCTCATGGTAACAGTCTTGATGTAATTTCCAGAGGAGACAACAGATCCAGGCCACGAGTCGTGGCCAGTGACGATGACTCATCCAGTCCCTCGTTGGGACTGGCAGTCTGTTTTACCCTGCGCGTTTAATAAGGGATTTTCCGTAATTTCTATGATCCTAAGGCCTAAACTACGTCGTTTTAAGCTATGGATAGTGAGTTTTAAGAAGGGTAAGTTCATGCTAAGTCATTCCTAATTTATGTATACAAGTTTAGCGGTCTAGAGGGGTGATCAATCTTATTCTCTCAAGGTTCTTCCTCAATTTCTCTTTGGGCAATCAATGAAGATGTAGAATTAGTTCTTCTCAGGTATGTAGGATTATGAATGGGTGAAGTTGTTCAAACCCATGCCCAATCCCTCTCTAATTCATGAAATTCCATTGATAATTCAATGGGATTTTATCCCAATTCTTATGAAATCTCTTGTGATCTATCTATGGGTCAATCCCTTTCATGTATGGAATCATTTTTTTTTTTGAATTATGGGAAGATTTTATAACTATTTCAATTATAAATTTCTAGACTTGAATTTTCACAAAACTATGCTCAAATATGTATGTTTCATGAAAGTTCAAGTTATGGTTCCATTATGATTTCGATGTCCATTAGCCCATTATGATTTATGACTTATGATATGATTTCTCTCAAATGCTCATCATGAATTTATGAATATCAAGTATAAATTATTTACAAGTATGTAGAACTTCATGATTTATGGATTTATGATTATGACCGACTCACGGGCCTTATTTCATGGCTAGGTTACGTATTTCAAGTATGCTTATGATTATCATAATTTTAAATTGCCCATGAATCTCATGTATATTATCTTATGAGCACTATATATGTTCCGAGAGTAGTATTTAACATCGAGTAGACTTGGGGTCAAACCATACCACGAGTCTCAAAGCTACGCGCCAATGTAGCCATGATGGGACCTCCTTTGCAACTGTCCCTTTTGTCCGAATGGGACTTTCATGAGTGATATCAAGCCTATTTTCATGATATTACCCTTGACAAGGTACGAACACCCTCCCGATTAGGGGTTTACAGGTCAGGCTCCATGTGTGCTCATATGGGGTTTGTCGGTTATAAGAATCTCCCCCTGTTCCTCATGATTTATGCATGGTTATGATTATACACTTTGGCACAAGTCATATTTAATAAAGCTTTTCTCTTATGATTATAGTTACGATTGATTTACCAATGTTTTGAAAACCTTGAGCCCTTATATTTACATTATGATATTTATGTTATGATCATGTTATCCTACTCTTATGAACTCTTATGTATTTTAAATCATCTCAGATAGGGGTACGCAGTTCACTTCTCAGTTTTGGAGATCGTTTCAGAAGGGCCTTGGTACTCAAGTCAAACTTAGCACAACTTTTCACCCACAGATGGATGGTCGGGCCGAGTGAACCATTCATACCCTTGAGGATATGTTGAGAGCTTTCTTGATCAATTTCAATGGTAGTTGGGATTATAACTTGCCTCTCATTGAGTTTTCCTACAATAATAGTTACTACTCCAGCATTCAGATTGCTCTATTTAAGGCCTTTATGGGCAGAGTTGTAGGTCACCTATTGGATGGTTCGAGGTACGTGAAGCTATGTTGATAGAACCAGATTCATTTCATAAGGCTATGGAGAAGTTTTAGCTTATTAGAGAAAGGCTGGAATAGCTCAGAGCCATCAGAAATCTTATGCGGATGTTAGGAGGAGAGAGCTTGAGGTCATCATTAATGATTAGGTATTTCTGAAGGTGTCTCCCATGAAGGGAAATTATGAGGTTAGGCAAGAAGGGGAAGCTTAGTCCCCAATATATTGGTCCTTATAAGATTCTGAGATATATTGGCAATGTGGCTTATGAGTTGGAGTTGCCTGTGGAGTTAGCTATTCGCTGCGTCAAGTTCTCCATGTGTTCTCGTTGAAAAAGTGCATTGGTGATACATCTCTAGTCTTTCCGGTAGATAGCATTACTGTGAAGGATAGCCTTACCTATTAGGAGGTTCTGGTTAAGATCCTTCATCTTTAGGTTAGCAAGTTGAGGAACAAGGATGTAGTTTTAGTGAAGGTTTTGTGGAGAAATTAGCTAGTTGAGGGAGCTACTTGGGAAGCCGAAGTAGATATGATGGCTAAATATCCACATTTTTTTCCTCCTAGTTCAGTTCCAGCATAAGGTACTATTTACCTCCTTAGTACTCTATTCAGTTACATGTCAAGTTCATGTCTCTCAGTTCCCTTCATGTCTTAGCATGCATGTATATTTCATGATTTCAGTTCATTCATGTATCCCAGTCCGGAGTCAGTTACTCCGTCAGTTTTCAGTTTATAGCCTCTCGGTTTTGGGATTACAACTCTTTCCCTATCCATTCAACTCAATTAGTCTTTATTCGAGGATGAATATTTCCAAGGGAGAGATAATGTAATATCCCAAAAGTCCATAAAATTAAATTCGAGACTTACAATAAAAACCAGCAGGAAAAATGGCAACAGGCCATTCAATGACTCTCAGAATGAGCCGTTCTATGGACCAATGACTCGTTGGTGGTCTCGTGGTGAGGATCTTCAGAAATTTGTCAAAATTCACCTAGAACCGATGAATGGATTGTATGATCCGTTGTTAGATTGTAGCGGCCATTGGTTTTAGTCATTGGAGTAGGTTCAAGGGATGATTCAGAGCAGAAGCAAGAACCAACTACGGAACCAACGAGCCGTTGGTTGAACCAATGGTCCGTTGAATGGGCCATGGGTTCTTCTAGCAGAATTTTTAATTTGGTAGTCCAAGGGTATTTTAGTAAAACTCTATGCTTTTAACTTCTAAGTGACGTCATTTTGGGCATCCTAAAGGGTGTATTAGAGGGTTTTACTTAGCTTAATTCCTTATTCCTCTCCAAACACCATAAATTAGAAATTTTCTCTCAAGGAAAAGCTAGGGTTCTTCATCTTCATCTTGTCCAAGTCTCTTGGGTCTCAATTCTAAGCAAGAATTCCATCAAGCCTAGGTATGTAGGATCATGAATGGGGGATTTCTTCCACCCTCATGACCAAATTTCAAATCAATTTCATGAATTCAAGTCTCCAATTATATTTTAAGGAAATTCTAGGGTTACACCCAATTTTGATGGATTCTCCCATGATATTCTATTAATTCAATTCTCTTATGATTCGATCCATTTTTATGATTATGATTATATGTTTTATACAAGAATCTCTTATGAACTTATGTTCCTTAAGTTATGATGATTTACTTAATTATGCATGAATTTTATGAATCTCAAGCTTATGTATCATGGTCGAATTAGCATCATTGTTTTCATGGATAGTTCACGTATGTCAAGTATGTTTATGATTATCATGTTTTTAAACTAGCCTATGCAAAATAAAGTATGTTTCATGATCATGATTATGAGCAATATACATGTTTTGGGAATAGAATTTAGCACCGAGTAGGTTGGGGTTTAGTGCACCCATGTCTCAGAACTACGTGCCACCATAGGTATATTCATGATTGGGGCCTCGCTTGAGAGTGTTTCCTTGCCCGAATAGGCTCACGAGTGATATCACACCTTTATCGTTCTTTGTCCTGGTAAGCTTAGGACGACTCTGCCAACTTGAGCGAGATAGTTGACCATCATGTGCCCATTCATGATGGTGTTGATTATGAGAATCTCCCACTTTTTCTCATGTGTCATGTTATACATATTCAGGCTTTATCATATTATGTTTTATAGTATGATTTCAATATATTAAATCATATGATTTTACTTTCAAACCTTGGGTCATTAAAATGGGAAAATAGTTCTTATTTTATTAATAAATCCCTTCTTTCAAAGGGAATATAAGACCACTCGATATAATTTTACCATGATTTCTATAGTACAAACTAAATATTTGTCCAAATAAAAACATATAAAATTTGCGATGCATCTTTTGTTTTAGCATATGAGGTCTAACAAGATTAATTTTTTTTGTGATTATTTTAACTTTTCTTATTGCATTCTCGACATGATTTTTTGGCTAGATATGCAAATCAAAATTTTATAAAAAATGCTGAAGCCAGTGGAAGCGATGTCTCCTAAGCGTAAATGTTGGCACAAGAACTAAATCAAATATTTTTAGCTGGATAGAGAGAGACTGATCATTTTTGATGAAAGCAGCCTATGCACCCTGAACCATCAAAAATTAGCTTCAAAAAGGACACCGAAAAATATTGCTTAAGTGGTTATTGTTTTCATTTAAAATACAAAAGGGTGTTATTTCTCAACCCTTAATTAAATGTTAACGAGTAAAATGCGATTTACCCTTATTTTATGGGCACCATTATATATTTTTTTAATGAAAAGTCTCCTTAGATATACAAATATTTTCATCTTTTGAGCAGTTGGTACAATGGATAAAAACTTTATTTGTTCTTCCCAGCCCCTAGCTCGACCTAGCAAGGAGGAAAACACCATTTTTGAAGCAATAAAGTGCTCGGATGAGTCTTAAATTTATCCTAATCAAAGATTTGGGGAGTTTTTCTAAACACTTCTTGTTCTTTATCTATGACGATAGTCACGATTATGGTTTTTATGTTACCAGCTTTGGATACGTGCAATGCACGTATATCCCATATTATTTGGTGTATATTTTTAAAATAACATAATAGTATGTGTGAGATACTTATAAAATAATATTTGAAGGTTAAAAAGTGCATGTGCAATTAGTAAAATGTGAACTATTATAAATTTCTATATATTGTAACATAATTTATTAACTAAACTTATATATTTAAATATGCTGATTTTCTTCTTATATTTATTAGAATGTGTAATTTCATCTTTGTAGAAAAATTTTACTATAGTAATTTTTGCTTGAAGGATTAAAAAATCGTTTAACTTTTTATGGACAATAAGGTCATTCAACTTTTTCCTTTTTGCCTGTGTAGCTCGTATCGATAAATAAAAAATTATAAAGATTACATAATAGTCTTAAAAAGTTGCTTTTGAGTAATAGACTAAAAATTAAAGTAGTAAAGATGGTGAATGTTGATATTATTTAGCTAACTCAAAGGAAGAAGTATTTTTATATATTAATTTTATATTTTTGTTAAAAGGTGGCATTGAGTAGCACAAAATAGATTCATTAGAAAGAGTTGTTTATTATTTTTCTATAAATATCTTTTAAAATTAATACTGTAATAAAAGAGAAATTAAAATTAATCATCTAAACAATATGCTTTGCAAAAAAAAAAAAATTTAAATCTTGCATTTCATTTAAAATGGAGAAAATTTAGATAATATTATAATTTCACAAGAACACAAAAGAATTAAGAAATAAAAACAACAAAAATTAAAGCATTTAGTCTTCAAGAATTGCATCAGTGTATCAACTTGCTTAATCCAAATTTAATGGTCATTGTTATTCAACTTCCAATCAAAATCTTAAAATAAAATTTTGGCATAAATATCTTTTTTCTACAGTATTTTGATGATCCTAAAAATTATTGGGATAAAACCTGTTGCAATGGCCACTACATATCTCGCCTCATAGTCCCCTTAAAGTACACCAAACATTAAGATAAATTTAAGATAGACCAACTAAACTAAACATTAATAAAGAAAAATTAATTTAATTATTTCATAAAATAAATATTCTTATAAAAATAAAAGGATACCTCTTACTGCCGATTGATTTTGAACCCACATAGTAAGATAAAGTGAAGTTAAAAGAAAGTAAATTTCTAATGGTGATGGTTGAGGTAAAAGTCCATTTATATAAGTGGAGATAACTTTTGTAATTAATGAAAAAGGCATAATCACAAAGCAAATCAAAAGTCCGAAAAGCAAAAAGATTTAAACATTTATAATTTTTAATGTTCAAACAACTTTTGATAAGTTTTTGTAGTAATTTATGTTGGATTTAAAAGTCTAATAATGGTATGATGTGGAAGAGACTCACGTCCTTCAGTTGCAATATGAATGTTAGTATGTTACTACTATTATACTTCTAAAGAATTGAAAGAGACTCACATTTGTACTTGAAATTTTATTCAGTTTTAGTGTAGAAGTTTTTCTTTTTATTTTAGAAAGAAAATCCTAAAATACTTTTTACTTTTTGGTATAAAAAAATCATAAGATTAGTGCTAAATTATGATAATCTAAGTTTATATTTGGGGTGCTTCCACTTTTAATGTGTGTGTATATCAATAAATATTATTATTCTCAATAAGTATTAAAGGAAAAAATAACTCCAAAAAATTGAATAGACTACTATAAATTCACTTTCTCATATAAATAATTTAATATGAAATATTTAATGGTCTAATAATATTTATTGCTATGCATTTTTACTTTTTAATATATAAAATATTATAAGAATAATTTTAGATTAAGAGTAAAATAGTCGTTCAATATTTAAAAGATATATTGATAATCAACTTTTTAACTTTTGGGTTCCCACTTTTAGAATAATATAGGTTGTTGTTGTTATTTATTTATTTATTATATTTATTATATGTATTAATTATTATATGAAGGGTATATTAACGATTGGAGGGTATCTTAGTATTTTAATTATTCATTTATTTTTGTTTATTATTTATATTATTTATTATTATCATATGAAGGACATATTAGTCTTTCAATGTTTGAAAGATATTTTAATATTTTATTTATTATTTATATTTATTAATTATTATTATTTGAAGTATTTAATTAATTTTTAATTTAGTGAAGGGGTAAAATGATAATCTAATTTTTCACTTTTTGATTTCTACATATATAATAATATGATTTAGTTTGAACATGAGTAGCAAAATTTTGTAATTAGGGTTTTGATGAAACCTTTTATTGTGTGATTATTTAATGTTGTTTTCCTTTAACAAAGCTTTGCTAACTCTGCTTATTCAACTTCGTTTCGTATTTTAAATTAATTGAAGAGCTCTCAATTATTTGTGCCATTTATTTCTTGAGTTCTTGGAAGAGAATTCTTGATTGGGTTTTGTTGAATAGAGGTACTTTAAGACAAGATAAGTATTGAATGTCCTGATATAAAGGTTCTAATTATGAAAACTTAGCCCTTATTATGATTGCTTACGAGTTTTTTGTTAAATCACTTGGGATTTGCTTGAAAAAATATTCTAAGTTATTGTTGATGAATGATCAGAAGATATTAGTGATAGCCAATGTTCTTGTGATCAACAAAACTTAGTTAAGCATAATTTATAGGAGACACATCGTTGGTACATTATCGTAATTGAAAAATTATTACCGTAAGATTTTTATTCATTGAATACCATTTGTTTAGTTTGGTTGATTATTTATTTAATTTAGTGTTACAATCCAATCTATCTAAGTTGCAGTGACACCTACACTCCAACCTAGTAGGCGAATCAATTCACATAAATGCATATTCCGTAATTAAGAAATAATAATGAAATATTTACATCAACCGAAAAACATATTAGCTCAAGATGGAAAGTCATAAGTGCAGAAATACAAAAAAAGCCCCAAGAACTGGTGATTATTAGTCAAGAGTATCTAGCTGAGAGATAATACAATAGTCTCAAACTAAATAGCTGTCTGAATAGAAATAGACAAAAATAAATAAAGATAGAGGGAAGTCCATAGTACTGCGAACCATCAAGCAACTTACCTTGAATCTCCATGAGCTTCGCTCTACACATGATTAGTAACATCAGTACCACATGGATTGATATGTATCCTAAAATTCAACAAATGTAGTACAAACAAAAAATAACACGTACCTAGTAAGTATCATTGATCGACCCAATAAAGTAGTGACTATGATTGTCAATAAAATACCCACTTCAGCCTATATAGTTAAAATAATTTCAATGGATAGTGAGGAATATATAGAATGTATAATATGCACAAACAAGAGTCAAATGAATTGAATACACATAAAAACAACTCCTCTAGCTATTCAATACCAATACTCCCATCACGACTATTTGCACACTATCTGATTTGGGGTGACTTGATAACTGTGATCATAGTGTGGCAACCACATTATCCACACGCTACACAGAAAACTCACATATGAATCAGTTAACTAACATGGACAACTCACATGTTATTTGATTAACCAACATAGGCAACTCACGTGCGAACTCATACCAAAGCTAGAATCAGGTGTGCACTCATAATACATACAAATAAGGCATAGTAGTTGGCTAAATATGTAATCTATATGTGCATAGATCAAAGTATAAATCTAGCATGGATTAATTCCTATAACATATTTACTATCATGACATTATGCTCAAACAGAAACGTAACCGGTCAAATCATAAAAAAGAGGTATAACAGTCAAATAACCCTGATATGTCACATGATAACCGCATAAACGCTCGTTATTTCGCCTATATAGTACCCCTATATAAATAGTATATCACATGTTACATTTAGTTGGGAAAAATTCTTTGTTAAAGTCAACATCTTAATTACCTCAATCTGAAGTGTAACACCCCATATATTTAGGTCAATTTTGTCATTAGGTTTTAGATGTACAAATCTAGTTTTATTGCTACAGATTATACATCAAAGGAAGGATGAAGATCGATATCGCATGTGAAGGATCAGACAACGGACTATAACCTGAAAGGCCAGAGGATTGGCCTACCGTAATGCGCATAGTGGCCTGCATCATGGTAGTGATATGAGCCAACTTATATATATGTTTAGACAGTGGAAATTTCATTTTCTTCTCCATAAAAGTTATAAAAAAACCTTCTTTTCTCTCTATTTAATTGAATTTCTTGGTGCTCTTGATGAACTTGATGATCCAAATCCATTTTGAGCATAGATCATCGAATCTAAGATGTAACTCATGTTTTTGTCATTATTTTATTGAGTTGGTGGCTATTTCGTGTGAACCAGTTTGGTAAGTGTTCTTTCCATTTGATTTTAATCTTTATATCATAGTTATGAACTCGAGGTTATCTTTAGATTCTTATTTTGATGTTTTGAGAATTGATTCAATAGAAATCTTATGGTATACGTGTTTGTACGTCTTTTTCTTGTTGCATAGTTATGTTTTGTGCTTGTGGGTGAGCTGCTGCTTCGTGGAAAAATCCTTGTTCCTTAGGAAGTGAAGTTTTAGATAGGTTCTTATTGTTTGATCGTAAGTGTCACGCCCCGCCTTGGGGGGTATGACTGGCACTTGGTGCCCTATTAGGACCTGAACTGTTAGACTGCTGAGCCCAAGCACATCTGGTGCCTGGCCGACTCTAACTCTGATTTACGAAACCAACGGGCTATATAACGGTTGTAAATACAGCCTCCGGTCGACTAGGCCTATCGCCACATGTATAAAACTTCAGCTAACCAGAAACATGCTTACAAAAGGGAAACCTATGCGGGCCGACTAGGCCACCATGCTGTCTAGTTATCTGTAACTTAATAATAAAGTACTGAATAACTACGTGACCGGCAAGGTCACCACTACTATCAGACTATGGCCCCACACGACCAACATAATCAACCAAACACATATATACATGCACGGCCCCACACGACCAGCTCCACTACCACAGGAAACATCAGACTGCAAGCCTCTAGGGAGTAATAATAGAATGGTCGGGACAGGGCCCCGACCTACCCAAACTGTAATCAAAAGGAAATAGGAGCAACCTCCGACTATCTAGCTCTGGAGGATAGGAACTGATAACTCTGCTGATTGGATCACGAGGGATCGACTCCTCGTCTATGTGTACCTGCAGGCAAGCAATGCAGCGCCCCTACGGGCGTCAGTACCACAGGTACTGAGCATGTAAAGCAAATTGAAATAAACAACTGAAATGGGTAAGAACAATAACATGATATATAAGCAGGAAGTAACTGAATCTATCTAGCTGAGGATAACGGGGAGAGTTTACATATTCTATAACTAAACTGGGCGTACCTAACGATGTGTCATCCTACTGTCTATCAGTATCTAATAGCACATATAGATATACATATAAATACACACAATATCTGACCGACCCCCATAAGCCGGAAGGTGCCAACCAACAAATAATCTATTTACCCCTACCCGGGTCTAAACCAACAAACAATCTATTTACCCCTACCCGGGTCTAAACCAACCAAAAATAAGTCACTCCACTCATCTGATAACTGTGAGCTCCTCCTACCGGCCCCCTTGGGTACGTAGCTCAGGCCTTGGCCTCTGACAATAAACTATGTCTGAGTCCGAAGACTCCTACCTCTGGGCACAAGTGCACACGGGGTAATCTGCTGCTGTATCTGCGACTGAAACTGCCCCTGGGTGCAAGCACGCAACAAGGTAATTTTATAAAAATCTGTATCTAAAACTGCCCCCGGCCACAAGCGCACACAGAGTAATCTGCCCCTGTAAACAGGGTAATCTGGCTCTGCGCAGAGCAAACTGTACTGCCCCTGCAAGCAGGGTAATCTGGACAGTATTATCATGGTGGTCGGCCATCATCGTCCTTTAGGCGGACGGCATCGCCCAACTGGTGGCGGTATCTGAATCTGGTATTGACACAGCTATAACCCAGGGGTGGTGGGGATGCTAAAGGGTGCCCACATGTCACAACAAGTCTCAACATACAAAACACATACACAGCAAGCATGCTCAAATGAAAAATACCAATCCGAGTCTCTTCTTTTATTCAAGGCCAGTTAGTATAAAGCAACTGATACTATATTCTGTTTTGCACTGCTTCTGATTGCTAGGCTAACTGCTACCTGACCTTTATCTGATTATCTGATTATTGTTATCCGTAATCTGAAGCTATATCAGTTTCTAGAGCCATATCTGTTTCTGGAGTTACATCTATATCTGGAGCTATTTCTATATCTGATTACTGATCTGATCACATGTGGATATAACTCAATAACATAGGCATGCCATCTATAACTGGATATAGCTCAATAACATAAGATGTGCCATCTATTATCGGATACAGTCTCAACAAATGTAATACATACTATCTGTAATTTTGCTAATTCATTATACTACTTTTACAACTTCCATTCTGGGTATTACGTAGAAACATACTGAGCTACTAGCTGATACCACATTACTATCTAAAATCATCTGACGATCCGTTATTCTGATTATCACATGATATGTAATGCTATACTAGCATGCTTGCTGGAAATTGTACTAAAATCGTTCCTATACGCTGGGTATCTGTTAATAGCCTTTATTCTATTTATTTTCTAGACTATACTTCCTGGATTGCAGAAATAATAGCTTTACATACCTGGTTTCTGAGTACCCGACTGACCAATGCGATTTTCATCGGTACTTCTGCTGTTTCTCCCAACTACATTCATATACATGTCAATTAGAACTAAATACACCAATATTCTGAAAGAAAACGTTACTTTCGATATATTTATAGCTTGAACTTTGGCTTATCGAAAGACGGTCAAAACCTCGCTAATTCTCGAAAGTCTAGAAGGGAGAAATATTCACTTTAAGGCTAGGATTATATTAACACTAATTTGGAGCAATTCCACTTACCTTAGTTCGGTAGCACGACGATTCGGCGGCCGAATTTCGCGAAACTAAATCCATAGGAATGCTCCTTGCTGCTAAATACCTCGGTATCTGGAGTTAATTTGAGTTTGGACCGCGTTTGACGGCGTAATCGGAAGGAAATTATCAAGAACCCTTCGTTCCTCTTCCTCTCTGATTTTCTCTCTGTTTTCACTGGAAATTATAAGAATTTTAACATTTAAACCAAAGTGGAGGGCTTTATATACTTGGGCCTGGACAGGGCCAACGTGTCACGGAGCCAACGCGGAGGCTCCACCTCCGTGACACGTTGCCATCGAGGAGGGGCTCTGTCCCGGCTCCTTCCGCGATGCTTTGATAGGTTTCTCATCCGGTCTTTTCCCGGGCCTTTTTCTAGCATGTATAACTTTCAAATACTCTTAACCAACACGCGAATAGGCCATCTATGTGTTGAAAATTTTATGGGGTATAACATTCTCCCCCCTTAAGAACATTTGTCCTCGAATGTAAACTTCTATCTAGATGACTTCTCAACTTACTCAACTTGTTTCTAGAAAAATTTCGGCAGAGTTTCCCCTGTAATATGGACTATCCCAAAATACTGAAATGCAGAAAAGTCCCATACAGGTACTTCACATACTACTATAGTATTTAAATGACAGATTAAAATAGACCTTCTCATTTATATATACTATAAGGCACTGCATAAGATAACAATATTAACATACATGTTGCCTGACTAGGCTTGAAATAAATGAGGGTATCTGGTCTTCATATCTTCCTCCGCATCCCAAGTCATCTCCTCTCGGTTCCTATTACGCCACAATACCTTGACAGACGCAATGTCTTTAGTTCTCAATCTACGAATCTGTCTGTCTAAGATGGCTACTGGAACCTCTTCATATGCTAACTCTTCTATGACCTAGACATCTTGAATCGGAACAACTCTGGAAGGGTCCCCTACGAACTTCCTCAACATAGATACATGGAATACTGGGTGAACAAACGCTAACTCTGGAGGCAATTTCAATTCGTATGCAACTCGGCCTATTCTCCGCCGAATCTGATATGGCCCAATGAACCTCGGGCTAAGCTTGCCTTTCTTGCCAAATCTCATCACCCCTTTCATCGGAGACACTTTCAAATACACCCAGTCATCCACTGCAAATTCTAGATTTCTGCGCCGCATATCTGCATAAGACTTCTGGCGGCTCTGAGCAGTCAGTAGGCGTTCTCTGATAAGCTTCACTGCCTCTTCTGACTGACGAATAATATCCAGCCCAATCAGCGCTGTCTTCCCCACTTCGAACCAACCGACGGGTGATCTACATTTCTGCCCGTATAATTGTCATGCCCCCCCCCCTCGTGGGGGGTATAACTGGCACCTGGTGCCTACTAGGACCTAGACTGCTAACCGGTGAGCCTAAGCACATCTGGTGCCTGGCTAGCTCTAACTCAGATTCAAGGAATCAACAGGCTATATAACAGCTGTAAATACAGCCTCTGGCCGACTAGTCCTATAGCCACCTGTACTATAACATCAGCTAGCCAGAATCACATTCATATAGGGGAACCTATGCGGGCCGACAATGCCACCATGCTGTCTAGTTATCTGTTACTCAACAATGGGATACTGAATAACTACGTGATCGGCAAGGTCACCACTACTGACTGGATAAGGCCTCACACGGCCAACATAACTGAAATGCTAAACAACTATAACAAGCTGCACGACCTCACACGACCGTCTCAACTGACCACAGGAAAATATATACAGACTGCAAGCCTCTAAGAATACTGGTAAGATGGTCGGGATAGGGCCCCGGCCTACCCATGCTGTACAACAAAAGAAAAGGGATAAACCTCTAGCTATCTAACTTCGGATGACTGGAGCTGATGACCCTGTGAGCTGGTTGGAATCACGAGGTATCGGCCCCTCATCTATGAGTACCTGCAGGCAAGTAATGCAGTGCCCCAAACGGCCATCAGTACCACTGGTACTGAGTATGCAAAACAACAACTGAAAGATATCTGAAAACAACAATACAACTGAAGGAACTGAAACAGAAAGGAATAGACTAAACTGACTGAAAATGTAAAGCTATGCTTACTCTCAACTATGCTGGAAGGAGTAGGAGTCATACCTGTAGATGTATCGCTCTATTGTCGATCTACTCGTATCTAGTGTAACATGGCATAACATAACACAACATAGCATAGCACACACAAACCTTACCCGACCCCCATAAGCCGGGAGGTACAATCAACACGCAATCTATACCCCTACCCCGGTCGTCCCATCTCCTATAATAACTATAAGCATCCTACCGATCCCCCTGGGTATCCACTTGGGCTCGCTAAGCCCCTGAATATAACTGTACCTGAGTCCGGAGACTCCTGAATCAACACCCCGGGCGTACCCGCTCGACGGGGGTGTATAAAGGCCGACCAAGGCACAATATGGGGAAACCGGCATCCCATCTTCGTCCCCTGTGGGACGGCATGCCACTCTGTAGAGCGACGTATCCTCACCCTTTGGCGGACGAGTCGATACAGCTATTAACCCTGAGGCAGTCATGAATGCTAGGTAATCCACCCCAAGACAATACAATGGTCTCAACTAGTAATACTAACTACATATACCGCATGCTGAAGCTAGTGATGATAATGTATCTGTACATACTATATACTGACTAGTGATAGTGATATGTGTGCATTTAATACATGCTGAGACTGATAACGGTATATATATAATCTTCTGTCATACTGTGCTGAGTCTAATGTTGAACAAGATATAGTTTTTCTGCTGGAAATCATGCTGGATAACTGAGTTTTTATAGTAACATGCTTTACTATTTCTAACATGCTTTCTAAACTTCATTTTAATCTACCATTCTACTTCTGAGATACCCTACAGATACTTATATTGCTTTACTAAGTTTCAACTGAATACGATAATATCCTAGCATACTTTACTAGATCACATACTGGGCATGATGTACAGGTCCTAACACTTTATATTAGAATTTATATCATGCTAGCAAGTTTCACTCTATACATAACATGATGCTTCCAATATCGTACTAATACTCATACTAAACATAACACACGACTTCTGAAACATTCTACTGGCCTTTGAACTATTTTACTATACCGAGACTACTAGCTTGCCGAGGAAACTGGTTTTACATACCTTCGCTTCTGATTTCCCGACTAACCGACATAGCTCGGTCAGTATTCCAGCTATTTCTCCCAATTGCATTCATATATACGTCAATCAATACTAAATACAACTTCATTCTGAAGGACGACATCACTTTCGATATAATTATAGCCTAAACTTAGGCTTATCAAAAGAGGGTCGAAAACTCGCTATTTTCCAGAAGTCCAGAAGGGAGAAGTATTCACTCCACAGCTAGGAACACATAGACACTAGTTTGGAGAAATTCTAGTTACCTTAGTCCGGTAGCTCGACGATTCGTCGGCCGTATTTCGCGAAACAAAATCCGTAGGAATCCTCCCTGCTGCTAAATACCTCGGTACTTGAGGTTAATTTGAGTTTGGACTACGTTTGACAGCGTAATCGAATGATAATATATAAACCCTCCTCGTCTCTCTCTATTCTGCTGCGTTTTCTCTGGAAATTATAATGAATAATTTGATTTAAAATTGAAGTTGGGCTTTATATACTTGGGCCTGGACAGACCCAATGTGTCACGGAGCCAACGCGGAGGCTCCACCTCCGTGACATGTTGCCATCGCGGAAGGGCTCTGCCCGGGCTCCTTCCACAATGGTTCGACAGGCTACTCGTCCGATCCTTTCCCGGGCCTTTCTCTAGCACGTATGGCTTTCAAATATGCTTAACCAACGCGCGAATAGGCCATCCAGGTGCCGGAAATCTTACGAGGTATAACAATAATGCTTCAAAGGGCGCCATCTGGATAGCTGAATGATAACTGTTGTTATAGGCAAATTCAATCAACGACAGATGCTCATCCCAGCTACCCCCAAAATCTAGTACGCATGCTCGTAGCATATCTTCGAGCGTCTGGATAGCTCATTCTGCTTGCCCGTCTGTCTGAGGATGAAAGGCTGTACTTAAGTTAATCTGTGTCCCCAGACCTCTCCGAAACGACTGCCAAAACCTAGCTATAAACTGTGCTCCTCTGTCCGAAATAATAGATACTGGCACTCCATGTAATCTAACTATTTCTCTAATATATAATTCGGCATAATCCTCGGCCGAGAAGGTAGCTTTCACTGGCAGGAAATGAGATGATTTTGTCAGCCTGTCAAATATCACCCAAATAGAATCGTGTCTATGTCTGGTACGGGGTAATCCTGTTACAAAATCCATATTTATCGCTTCCCATTTCCACAAAGGCACAACTATATCCTATGTCAGACCACCCAGTTTCTGGTGTTCTACTTTCACCTGCTGGTAGTTAGGACATCTAGATACAAATTCAGCTATTTCAGCTTTCATACCTGGCCACCAGTAGATGTCTCTGACGTCGTGGTACATTTTCGTTGCTCCTGGATGGAGGGAATAGCGAGCGTAATGTACCTCATGCATGATTTGCTGGAGAAGCCCTGAAACATTCGGGACACATAGGCGGCCCTTACAATGCAGCACTTTATCCTCAGTCACTTGGAAGTCTAGTTCCTTACCTTTCCGAACTTTATCTCTGAGCTGGACTAAGTAAGGGTCCTCGTACTGCCGTTCCTTTACCTCTGTAACTAACGATGACACAACAGAGTTCTAAATCACCGCTCTGTTATTTTCTGTCTCTACTACTCGAACGGCTAAACCAGCTAGCTGGTGAATTTCTTTGGCTAACTCCCGCTTCTGGGGTCGCAGATACGCTGAACTCCCCATTGACTTACGGCTGAGGGCATCTGCTACTACATTAGCTCTCCCTGGGTGGTAGAGAATATTTACGTCATAATCTTTCAGCAATTCTAACCAACGACACTGCCGCAGATTTAACTCCCTCTGTGTGAAAATGTACTGCAGGCTTTTATGATCTGTAAAAATGTCTACATGAACGCCATACAGATAATGCCTCCAGATTTTCAGAGCGTGGATCACTGCGGCCAGTTCCAGGTCATGGGTCGGATAGTTCTTTTCGTGCTTCCTCAGCTGTTTGGAAGCATATGCAATTACCTTTTCATGCTGCATCAGCACACAACCCAGTCCAATGCCTAAAGCGTCGCAATACACCGCATACCCATCTGTTCCTTCTGGCAATTCTAGTACTGGGGAGGAGGTCAATCTGTCTTTCAATTCTTGAAAACTCTGCTCACATGCCTTCGTCCAATGAAATTTCGCTGCTTTCTATGTCAGCTTCGTCAGAGGTGCTGCGATAGTGGAGAATCCTTCAACAAATCTCCGGTAATACCCTGCTAAACCCAGGAAACTGTGAACCTCGGTCGGAGTGGTAGGTCTGGGCCATGTCTTGACCGCCTCTATTTTCTGCGTGTCCACCTATATACCAGCATCCGACATGATATTCCCCAAAAAAGCAACTGAGTTCAACCAGAACTCACACTTAGAAAACTTGGCGTATAGCTGACGGTCTCTAAGGATATGGAGTACTGTTCGTAAATGGTTCTGGTGATCTGTCTCTGAACGAGAATATACCAGAATATCATCGATAAATACTATCACGAACAGATCCAAATATGGTCTGAATATGCTGTTCATCAGGTCCATAAACATTGCGGGAGCATTCATCAGTCCAAAAGACATGACTAGAAATTCAAAGTGACCATATCTGGTCCTGAAAGCAGTCTTTGGAATGTCCCTCTCACGAACTCGGACCTGGTGGTATCCGAACCTCAGATCCATCTTAGAGAAACCTCTGGCCCCCTGCAACTGGTCAAACAAATCATCTATTCTAGGGAGCGGGTATTTGTTTTTAACCATTACCTTATTCAGCTGTCGGTAGTCTATACACATACGGAGTGAGCCATCTTTCTTTCTTACAAATAGAACTGGCGCACCCTACGGGGAAGTACTAGGCCTGATAAAGCCTTTGTCGAGCAAATCTTTTAACTACTCTTTCAACTCCCTAAGCTCAGCTGATGCTATGCGATACGGGGGAATGGATATAGGGAGTACCTGGCAACAAGTCAATTGCAAAGTCTATCTCCCTTTCGGGAGGGATACCAGGCAACTCATCCAGAAATACGTCAGGGAATTCATTGACCATTGGAACCGACTGAAGAGTCGGAGGTTCCACCCGAACGTCCTGGACTCTAACTAGATGGTAAATACATCCCTTTGCTATTAATTTTCTCGCCTGAAGGTAGGAAATAAACCTACCTTTTGGCGTAGCTATGCTCCCTTTCCATTCTCGCACTGCTTCCCTCGGAAAGTGAAATTGGACCGTCTTGGTCCAGCATTCTAAGTTGTCATAGCATGGCACTAACCAGTCCATACCCATAATGGCATCGAAGTCGACCATCTCAAGTTCTATCAAGTCTACTGTGGTCTGGCGACCAACAACCTCCACCGTACATCTCCGGTAAACTCTTTTAGTTGTAATCGAGTCACCGACCGGTGTAAGCACTGAAAAGGGATGCTGAAGCAATTCTGGTTCGATACCCAACTTTCGGGCCACAAATGGTGTAATATATGACAAGGTAGACCCTGGATCAATCAATACATAAACAGGGTATGAACAGATAATCAATATACATGTGACCACGTTGGGAGATGCCTCTGAATCCTGCCTCCCTGGTAATGCATAGGTACGGCTGGGGCCTGCACCTGAGCTAGAGGCTCCTGATCTACCTCGGCCCCTATTTGCTGAACCTGAGGTCTGTGCCCTACTGAGGCTGCTGGAGCTTGTGGCCCCGCGGATGTTCTATCCAGACTATCCCGGCTACCCTGCCCTCTGGCCAGACAATCTCTCATTAAATGCCCTTCCTGTCCGCAGTTATAACACCTGAGAAGCCTTGCCTGTAGGCTCCAGAATGGGGTCAGCGGCATATAGGACAAGGAGTAGGTGAAAACCTACTCTGTTCTACCCTCCGCTGCTGAGGTGATGCTACTGTCCTTGAACTGCTACCGGACTCTGACTGACTCCGGCGAACAAATCGACCTCTCTGCTGCTGTACCGGAGGTAAAGATTTGAGTGGCCTATCTGAAAACTGTGGTCTCGGCCCCCTAGGAATTTCCCCCTGAATCTCAGCGGGTCTGTTTCTACGGCGCTGCTCTGAAGTCGCCTGCCTGTCGCCCCGCTGCCGCTGTTCAGGCCCTCAATTGTTTGTGCGAAGTCCTATACCGTGGCTATGTCCATGTCCTCTCTCAAAGTAGCCGTCATGCACATCTCTATGTAATCTGAATTTAGGCCCATAATAAAGCGATGGACTCTGGATGACATAGTGTCCACAAATGCTGGAGCATAGCGGGCTAAGGAGTCGAACTGTAAAGAATACTCACGGACGCTCCTGGCCCCCTGCTCTAAGTGTAAGAACTAGTCCATCCAGGCCTGTCTGACCTCCCGGGGCAAGTAGTGGTCCAGGAAGGCCTCTGAGAAGCTGGACCAAGTAGGAGGGGCTGCATCTCTTCCCTGAGATCTCTCCCAACTTTCGTACCACAAAACAGCAATATCCCTCAACCGGAACACTGCTAATTCCACTGATTCTACTGGGGTTACGTGCATGACTCTAAAGATTCTCTGCATCTGGTCCAGAAAGTCCTGAGGGTCCTCCACTGAATCTGACCCTGTAAACTGTGGGGGTCCCAATGCCAAAAATTCTCTAAACCTGGAACTACCTGGCCCACCTAGTGATTCTGCTGCTGCAGGTAGTACTGGCTGACGCTGAGTAGCTAGCATCTGGGTCAACATAACCACCGCACTATGTAGCTCCTGATCAGATGAAGTGGGTGCAGGAGCTGTGGGAGGCGGTGCTGCCTCAAATGGTGTCTGGCAAGGCGGAGACTGCTGGGAGGGTCGAGATGACACCTCCGTATTGCCCTCAGACTGGGATGAATATGGCTGTAAGTGAGGCATCCTGCTGGTTCCTTCGCCTGCCACTGTATCTAATCTCCTGCCTGTAGCAGGGTGTCGCTGATCTGCTATAGTATCTGTAGACAAAGAGGGTGGTAAGTTTCAAAAGAATCAACCCTATACAGTACTGTGCTATGACACGACTGAGTATGAAAGAAGGGTAACCATCCTATTATGCCTCGCAGCCTCCTGCCTATAGTATGTGGTGCACAACACATCCATAGACAAGACTCTACTTAGCACGGCTTGCAGACTCCCTGGGACACGAACTGCTCTGATACCAAGTTTGTCACCGCCCGCCTTGGGGGGTATAACTGGCACCTGGTGCCCTATTAGGACCTGAACTGCTAGACTGCTGAGCCCAAGCACATCTGGTGCCTGGTTAGCTCTAACTCTAATTTACGGAACCAACGGGCTATATAACGGCTATAAATACAGCCTTCGACCGACTAGGCCTATTGCCACCTGTATAAAACTTCAGCTAACCAGAAACATGCTTACAAAAGGGAAACCTATGAGGGCCGACTAGGCCACCATGCTGTCTAGTTATTTGTAACTTAATAATAGAGTACTGAATAACTACGTGACCGGCAAGGTTACCACTACTATCAGACTATGGCCCCACACGGCCAACATAATCAACCAAACACATATATACATGCACAACCCCACATGACCGGCTCCACTACCACAGGAAACATCAGACTGCAAGCCTCTAGGGAGTAATAATAGAATGGTCGGGACAGGGCCCCGACCTACCCAAACTGTAATCAAAAGGAAATAGGAGCAACCTCCGACTATCTAGCTCCGGAGGATAGGAGCTGATAACCTGCTAACTGGATCACGAGGGATCGACTCCTCGTCTATGTGTACCTGCAGGCAAGCAATGTAGCGCCCCCACGGGCGTCAGTACCACAGGTACTGAGCTTGTAAAGCAAACTGAAATATACAACTGAAATGGGTAACAACAATAACATGACATATAAGCAGGAAGTAGCTGAATCTATTTAGTTGAGGATAACGGGGAGAGTTTACATATTTTGTAACTAAACTGGGCGTACATAACAACGTGTCGTCCTACTGTCTATCAGTATCTAATAGCACATATAGATATACATATAAATACACACAATACCTGACCGACCCCCATAAGCCGGAAGGTGCCAACCAACAAACAATCTATTTACCCCTACCCGGGTCTAAACCAACAAAAAATAAGTCACTCCACTCATCTGATAACTGTGAGCTCCTCCTACCGGTCCCCTTGGGTATGTAGCTCAGGCCTTGGCCTCTGATAATAAACTGTGTCTGATTTCGAAGACTCCTGCCTTTGGGCGCAAGTGCACACGAGGTAATCTGCTGCTGTATTTGTGACTGAAACTGCACCTGGGTGCAAGCACGCAACAAGGTAATTTTATAAAAATCTGTATCTAAAACTGCCGCCAGCCACAAGCGCACACAGAGTAATCGGCCCCTGTAAATAGGGTAATCTGGCTCTACGCAGAGCAAACTGTACTGCCCCTGCAAGCAGGGTAATCTGGACCGTATTATCATGGTGGTCGGCCATCATCATCCTTTAGGCGGACGGCATCGTCCAGCTGGTGGCGGTATCTGAATCTGGTATCGACACAGCTGTAACCCAGGGGCAGTGGGGATGCTAAAGGGTGTCCACATGCCACAACAAGTCTCAACATACAAAACACATACACAGCAAGCATGGGATATAACTCAATAACATAGGACATGCCATCTATAACTGGATATAGCTCAATAACATAAGATGTGCCATCTATTACCAGATACAGTCTCAACAAATGTAATACATACTATCTGTAATCTTGCTAATTCATTATATTGCTTTTACAACTTCCATTCTGGGTATTACATAGAAACATACTGAGCTACTAGCTGATACCACATTACTATCTAAAATCATCTGACGATCCGTTATTCTGATTATCACAAGATACGTAATGCTATACTAGCATGATTGCTGGAAATTGTACTAAAATATTTCCTATATGCTGGGTATCTGTTAATAGCGTTTATTCTATTTATTTTCTAGACTGTACTTCCTGGCTTGCCGAAAGAATAGCTTTATATACCTGGTTTCTGAGTACCCGACTGACCGATGTGATTTTCATCGGTACTTCTGCTGTTTCTCCTAACTACATTCATATACATGTCAATTAGATCTAAATACACCAATATTCTGTAAGAAAACGTTACTTTCGATATATTTATAGCTTAAACTTTGGCTTATCGAAAGACGGTCAAAACCTCGCTATTTCTCAAAAGTCCAGAAGGGTGAAATATTCACTTTAAGGCTAGGAGTATATTAACACTAATTTGGAGCAATTCCACTTACCATAGTTCGGTAGCACGACGATTCGTCGGCCGAATTTTGCGAAACTAAATTCGTAGGAATGCTCCTTGCTGCTAAATACCTCGGTATCTGGAGTTAATTTGAGTTTGGACCGCGTTTGACGACGTAATCGGAAGGAAATTATCAAGAACCCTTCGTTCCACTTCCTCTCTAATTTTCTCTCTATTTTCACTGGAAATTATAAGAATTTTAACATTTAAACCGAAGTGGAGCGCTTTATATACTTGGGCCTGGACAGGGCCAACGTGTCACGGAGCCAACGCGGAGGCTCCACCTCCGTGACACTTTGCCATCGCGGAGGGGCTCTGCCCCGGCTCCTTCCGCGATGGTTCGACAGGTTTCTCGTCCGGTCTTTTCCCGGGCCTTTTTCTAGCATGTATAACTTTCAAATACTCTTAACCAACACGCGAATAGGCCATCTATGTGTTGGAAATTTTACGGGGTATAACACAAAGGGGGTGTGTGACAGTGAGATATGCCAAGGCTTGTACCTATCTCTTTTCAGTATGTTTTCGTTGAATTTCTTATTAGTGATATATCACGCGTGTTGGCTTGATGCATACTCCTATTCATATATTGAACTGCTTGTTTGTGTTAGTGAATGGAGTCCAGAATATAGCATGTGTTTGAGTATTGATACATGTATTTTTGTGGTACGTCAATGGATCAACTGAACATGAGAACTTGGTGCTCTGTTGTGACGCAGACGGTGGATCTTGTTTGTTGTTACGGGCTGTTTTATATGTTTATTTGTGATCATATAACTTGTTGTTTCATATTTATTACTTGAGTTGACTTTGGGGCTGGGCGATGACCTATGTAGCTACGAGAGTTTCTAGCAGGGTTGAGCCTAAGGCTGAGCGGAGACCTGTAAGACTATGAGTACTCCCGACATGGTTAAGCCTTATACAGACAACTTGTGTAGCCCTGAGATCTTTCGAAAAGGCATAACTTGTATAGCCATGAGAGCTTCCAATAATTCTTATGATTGTTCTTGTTTGATTGTTGCACTATTTTGCATTTTGTATTATTGTTTGTTCTAGTTAGCTATGTGTTAAATATGCGAGTTGGCTGTTGTTGAGATTACTATTTTTATTGGGAAGCCTTGATTGAGGAGAGGTAAAGAATTATGAGTTATTATTGTTGATTACAGATGGGATTGATCTATGGTATCTCTTTTGCTTTCTTCTTGTTATGTTGTATCTAATCTTTATATCACCTTACATACTTAGTACATTCTTTGTACTGACTTCTCGAGCCTAAAGTGCTGCATACATGCTTGCAGGTTCTGATCAGTAGGTACACCAGGATTCTCGTAGTTGAGCAAAATTCTAGTTACTGGTAAGCGCCATGTAGTTCTTGCAGGCTCGTAGACTTTTGTTTTAGGTTGTTGTACTATTGTAGGCCTTATTGGACATATTATACAGTTGTTGTCTTCAAATTAGGCCTTGTCAGCTTATTGTATACATTAGTGGTATTTTGAGGCCCAACTTCTATTATAAAACTAAGTAGATTCTGATGTTTAGTTGATCCTCGTTAGTGTTGTTATATTGTGTTGTAGTGTCGAGCCTCATCGGCTCAGGCTTGCTATCGATTGGTTAGTTAGCTGTAGGGTTCGCTCGGTCAAGTGAAGTATCGGGTGTCGGTCGTACTTCTCGGGGTTTTGGAGAGTGACAAATTTGGTATTAGAGCATGTCATATCCTAGGGATTCTACGATTCATGTTAGAGTCTTATTTATGTGTCTTACATACGTACTTATAAACAAAAGGCTACAGAATATCTAAGATTGTTTCCCTTCTTTTTGATCAAATTGTACGATATGTCTCAAGTCGTAGGAGTCGGGTTGTAATGCCCCGGAAACTCAAAGACTATATCCGGGATGTGAATAAGAGAATCCAGAAAATCTGCAGAAAATGTCTTAGTACAACCCACCTAACGAGTCGTTGTGAGATCTAACGACTCATTAGGTCGGTCGTGGGAAGGAGGAATTGAAAGTGTGAAGTGGGAAGTAGTGTACTTGACGGATGGTGACCACGAGTCATGGTCACTTGTAATGACTCATCATGTCCCCCGTTATTAGCCCTAGTCAGTTGTTAGACAGTTCACCTAAGGAGTGTCACCATGAGTCCTCATCAGTGGCAATGACTTGTTAGGTGAATCGTGTTCAAGACTGGTATAGAACTTAAGAAGTGAGGCAGTGAGGTCCACGACTGGTGACCACGAGTTGTGGTCAGTCACCATGACCCGTTAGGTCACCCGTTAGGGTCACTTGGCAGTTTTTTTCCAGTGATTTTCTAAGGGCTATTTAGTAATTTCCTATTCTCCTAAGCTTTAAACTACGTTGTTTTGGACGTAAATTCAGACTTATTAGAGGGTTTGAAAGGTTCCTCCCCTCATTCTCACGTTTACTCTCAGATATTTATTGAAAGTTCTCTCAAGAAACTCTCTAGCAGGCTTAGGGTTTTTCCTTCATCGCAGCAGTTCAGGTCTTCTGCTTTTGGGAATTCTTAGCCAGGTATGTGGGAATTCAACAAGGAAATTGTCCTTCCCTTGTGTCCCCCAAAATCCTCCCATAATTTCCCTATCAGTTTAGCCTTGAGTTATTCGAATATGAATAAATTTCCATGTTGGGTCTCGTTAATTTTAATTGGGATAATAAACTATTCATATGATCTTCATCAGTTCTTAAGTAAATTGTTGATGTTCTTGCCAAGTGATTTGCAGCCCCAAATTCTCGAGTAAAGATTGTTTGTGTATTAAATTCCATCTAGTTTGTGAAGTATGTTTTGGGCTTAATTTCCTAGTAATTCTTATTATATGTATATGTTGAGCAATTATTCCATTGATGAGAATGATTTTAGCCCTGTTGGATGAGATTCCTTTAATTCTTGAAGTTTCGTTATATTCTGGAATTTCCTGTGTTGTTGGAATGAGTTGAGTTCTCTATTAGCTACTTAGTAGTTCAGTTCAATTAGAACATAGAACCTCTTCAGAACTATTCAGAACTTGTCAACTGATCAGTTTGACTTTATTCTTTCTCGAGGTGTCAGTGGTGCCTCCCAGTTATCAAAATCAGACTCCGAATCCAGTTTATTGGTCCATTAGGCGGTCATGACATTTTAGATATATGTAGCTCTGACTAGCCCTAGGACCCCAGTTCAGTTTACAAATTGTTCTTAGATGATTATGACACTTTCAGATAAGCAGCTCTGACCAGTCTAGAACCCAGTTTAAGAATCTGGTTCGATAAGACTCTTAGGGTACTTTCAGTTATATGTCCCTGACTAGTCTTGGACCCCAGTTTCGAGCTATCAGCCTAGTAGTTCAGTTTAAGTTTTCCAGTGGGAGTAGGACTTAGCACCGAGCGGGCCGGGGTTCCAGCGCACCCAGGTTCCTAGAACAACATTGCCAGCGTAGGTTACAGTATTACTTGGCCTAATTGGCCCCAGACTTTTGTGATCACCCAGTTCATGCCTTTATACCCTGGCAAGGTATATTGGGTCCTACCAGTGGGGTGTATACATCGAACTCCACGTCTAGCTCACATGGTTATATGTTGGTTATAGACTCTCCCACTAGTAATTTCAGTCCCCTTCAGGGTAAGCAGTTCAGTTCAGTTCTAGTTCTATCAGTTATCTCAGTTTAGTATAGTATCGCAGACTCATAATTTTCAGACTTAGGGCACGTCTTTGACCACCAGACAGGGTCATCTTGACCATTTCAGTGTATATATATCAGTAGCTTAGATCAGTTTGCTTGTTGGTCATTACATGTCATTTCAGACCAGACTTTGTACTTCAGTTATGTTTCCTCCCACCTACTCAATACATTCAAAGTATTGACGCATACTTTATCCTGTATCGTTTCTTGATACAGCTGCAGGTTCCCAAATTCAGCAGCGTTAGCAACCACGTTTCAGATCCTCCTCAATCATAGTTGAAGTGTGAGTCCTCATCATTCAAGGGCCTTATTACATTATCTTAATGATTTATTTAGACTTAGAGTTAGCTGGGGGCTTTTCCCAACAACTCATCAGTCAGAAGGCTTTCAGACATAGAGTATATTCAGATTTCAGATTATGTAAATTTTATGTTCTCTTTTAGTTTCATTTTCTGAAATGCTTTTATGTTGTTAATTCAAAGCTTCCACTATGCATGTTTTATTTAGGATACCAGTGTATGATAGACTAGGGGTTTGACTTGGGGTCACTTGTGGCTTCAAGTACCATGTTACATCCAGGGTGTAGGCTCGGGGCGTGACAAAGTTGGTATCAAAGCGCTAGGTTTAGTGTATCCTCGGAATGTCTGAAAGCCGCATCGAGTAGTGTCCATTTCATGGGTGTGAAGCGTGCCACACTTATGACGAGGAGGCTACAGATGTTATTAAGAAAACTCTCTTTTGTTCATACTCTTTATCGTGCATTAAAATTCAATTCCTGAAACACCCTTCTAACTCGTGCTCTATTTTATTTCAGTGAATCATGCCTCCTAGACGCGATAATGGAAGAAGGGCCGGTAACGCCAATAGACCTGCCCCACCAGCCCCAAGAGCTTCCCAAGATGATTCAATATCTACCCCGAATTTCGGGCTGCCATCCAATTATTGGCCCAAACAGTCACCAACCAGGTGAACCAGCAGGTGGTACCGATGAACACCAACGGTAACACAACGGTTGCGAGGGTGCGATACTTCACCGGTATGAACCCTCCATCTTTCAGGGATCCAAAGTAGGGGAGGATCCCCAGGAGTTCGTGGATGAGATCATAAAGATCACCCACATTATGGGTGTTAGCTCTTTTGAGAGTGCTGACCTGGCCGCCTACCAGTTAAAAGGGGTAGCTCAGGTCTGGTATGAATAGTGGAAAGAGGGGCGGCCAGCGAGAGTAGGACCAGTGGAGTGTAAATAATTCCATGCAGCTTTCTTGGACAGGTTTTTCCCTTGAGAGTTGAGGGAGGAAAAAATGGCGGAGTTTATGAATTTGTGCTAGGGAAACAGAATTGTGGAGGAGTATGCTTTGGAGTTTACTAGGCTGTTTAAGTATGCTCCAGAGATGGTAGCCGAGCCAAGGGCTCGCATGCTGAATTTTGTAAATGGAGTATCAAACCTGGTCCTCAAGGAGTACAGGATCGCGATGCTGATTAAGGACATGGAACTTTCTAGCTTGATTGTCTATGCCCAACAGATTAATGCTGAAAAATTGAAGGATATGGAGTGTAAGAACAAACGGTCAAGGACTGACCATTCGGTTCTTGGCCATCAAAGGTCTAGGTGGTAGCTGCCCAAAGAAACAGCAGCAGCAGCAGAGATCCCCAACACCCAGCTCAGCCAGCGCCCTAACCTTCCGGTCACGCTAGGATCGAAGGGGTGGGTCATCTGGCACTCAGCCTCAGACTCATAATACAGAGAACAGGTATCCAGCTTGCCCCAAGTGTGGTAGGGATCACCCAGGAGAATGCCTTCAGGGATGAGAGGGCTGTTTTGGGTGTGGGAGCTTGGACACAGGCTTAGGGAGTACCGTCCGTAGGGTAAGGGAGATCAAAATCTACCACCTCATCAGCTCCAGCAGGCCGACTAGCTCAGCAGGCCAACACATCAGGTACATATGGCGGTCAGCGCCAAAATTGCTTCTATGCTTTATCTTCTCACCAGGATCAGGAAAGCTCACCTGACGTAGTTAATGGTATGTTACGTATCTTCCATCTAGACGTGTATGCCCTCTTAGATCTAGGAGCCACTCTTTCATTTGTGACTCCCTATATAGCAGTCCAGTTCAACATCAGTCTAGAGGTCCTCTCAGAACCATTTTCAGTCTCCACCCCAGTTGGCGAGTCAGTTAGAGTCAGCTGGGTGTATAGAAACTGCCCAGTCTCAGTCTTGAATAAAGTTATTACAATTGATCTTGTAGAGTTAGACATGGTCGACTTTGACCTTATTCTCAGCATGGATTGGTTACACTCTTGGTATGCCTAAGTTGATTGCAGAACTAGAGTTGTCAAGTTTCAGTTTCCAAACGAACCAGTGTTAGAATGGATGGGTAGCAGTTCAGCACCAAAGGGTAGGTTTATTACCTACCTTAAGGCCCAGAAACTCATCTCTAAGGGATATATTTATCATCTAGTTTGGGTCAAGGATTCCAACTCTGAGACCCCAACTATCCAGTCAGTTCCAATGGTTAGTGAGTTCCCAAATATTTTTCCCGAGTATCTTCCCAGAGTTCCCCCTAAATGGGAAATAGATTTAGGGATAGATCTCTTCCTAGATACTTAGACCATCTCCATCCCTCCTTACAAAATGGCTCCAACTGATCTTAAGGAGTTGAAGGAGCAGCTAAAAGATCTTCTTGAAAAGGGTTTTTCAGACCCAGCATCTCTCCCTGGGGTGCCCCAGTGCTATTCGTGCGTAAGAAGGACGGTACCCTCAGAATGTGCATAGATTACTGTCAGCTGAACAAAGTCACAGTCAAGAATAGGTATCCCCTACCCAAAATTGACGACCTTTTTGACCAACTTCAGGTTGCCAGTTGTTTCTCAAAAATCGATCTCAGGTTAGGGTACCATCAGTTAAGAGTTAGAGAGAGTGATATACCGAAAACAACATTCAGAACTCGGTATGGTCACTACGAGTTTGGGGTGATGTCCTTCGGGTTAACAAACGCCCCAGTAGCCTTCATGGATTTGATGAATAGGGTCTTCAAGCAGTACCTGGATATGTTCATCATTGTATTTATCGATTACATTCTGGTGTACTCCAGAAATAAGGAAGAGCATGTCAATCACCTAAGGTTAGCATTACAGACACTCAGGGACCGCCAGTTGTTCGCCAAGTTCAGCAAGTGCGAATTCTAGTTAAAGTCCGTGACCTTCTTAGGTCATGTGGTATCAGGTGAAGGAATACAAATAGATCCTCACAAGATAACAGTAGTGAAAGATTGGCCCAGACCTACCTCTCCTACTAAAATCAGGAGTTTCTTGGGCTTAGCCAGTTATTACTGACGGTTTGTGGAAGGTTTCTCCTCTATAACATCTCCTCTGACTAAGTTAACTCAGAAGAAGGTGAAATTTCAATGATTGAATGAGTGTGAGAAGAGTTTCCAGGAGTTGAAGACTCGACTCACTACTGCTCCAGTTCTGACCCTTCCAGAAGGAACAGATAGATTGGTTGTTTAATGTGATACTTCCAGAGTTGGACTAGGATGCGTTCTAATGCAGCGGGGCAAAGTGATAGCCTACGCCTCCAGAAAACTCAAAGTTCATGAGAAGAATTATCCAACTCATGACCTGGAGTTGGCAGTGGTGGTGTTTGCGCTAAAGATATGGAGGCATTACTTATATGGAGCTTACATAGATGTATTTACAAACCATAAGAGTCTTCAGTACGTTTTGAGTCAGAAGGATCTAAATCTGTGTCAGAAAAGGTGGTTGGAGTTGCTAAAAGACTATGACATGAGTGTACTGTATCACCTGGGCAAAGCCAATGTGGTGGTTGATGCCCTAAGAAGACAGTCTATGGGGAGTGTGACTCATATCGAGGAAGATAAAAAGGAGTTAGCAAGGGATGTTCACAGACTAGCCCGGTTAGGGGTGCAACTGGTGGATTTAGCCTAAGGTGGGGTGGTAGTGCAAAGTGGGTCGAATTCATCCTTGGTAGTTGAAGTTAAGTCCAGACAAGATGAAGATCCAGGCCTCTTAAACTTAAAGAAGAAGTTCTCAGAAAGGAGGTTGAGGCTTTCTCCAAAAGGGGAGATGGTGTGCTCCGCTACCAGGGAAGGTTGTGTGTACTGGATGTTGGTGAGTTGAGACATCAGATACTAACTGAGGCATACAACTCGAGATACTCCATTCACCCCGGTGCTACTAAAATGTACCGCGACTTGCAGGATATTTACTGGTGAAACGGTATGAAGAAAGACATTGTTGAATTCGTGGCCAAGTACCCGAACTGCCAACAAGTCAAGGTGGAACATCAAAGACCAGGAGGCATGACTCAAGACATCAGTATACCCACATGTAAGTGGGAAGAAGTAAATACGGACTTCATTACGAGTCTACCTCGGACTCGCAGACAACAAGACTCAATTTGGGTGGTAGTAGATCGATGACTAAGTCAGCGCACTTCCTCCCAGTTAAAACCACAGACACAGCTGAGGACTATGCCAGAGTTTACATCCAAGAGTTAGTCAGACTCCATGGGGTGCCTTTATCTATTATTTCAAACAGAGGAACTCAGTTCACCTCACACTTTTGGAAGTCCTTTTAGAAGGGACTAGGCACTCAGGTCAAGCTCAGCATAGCTTTTCACCTACAGACCGATGGGAAAGATGAGCGGACTATTCAGACCCTAGAAGATATTCTAAGAGCATGCGCGATTGATTTTAAGGCTAATTGGGATGACTATTTTCCTCTTATCGAGTTTGCATACAACAACAACTACCATTCCAACATCCAGATGGCCCCATTTGAAGCATTGTATGGTAGAAGGTGTAGATCTCCTATAGGGTGGTTCGAGGCTGGTGAAGCTACCTTGATAGGGCCATACTCAGTTCACGAGGTAATACAGAAAGTTTATCTCATCCGAGAAAGGTTGAAAACAACTTAGAGCCGTCAGAATCTTATGCCGATGTGTGGAGAAGAGAGTTGGAGTTTGCCGTTGATGACTGGGTTAACCTAAAATTTCACCCATGAAAGGAGTGATGAGGTTTGGAAAGAAGGGAAAGCTCAGTCCGAGATATGTGGGACTCTATAGAATTTTGAGGTGTATCGGCAATGTAGCCTATGAGCTAGAATTACCGTCAGAACTAGCAGTTGTACACCCACTTTTCCATGTGTCACTTTTGAATAAGTGCATCGAAGATCCAACCTCAATTGTGCCATTGGACAGTGTAGGAATAAAAGATAGTCTCTCAAACTTACTCGATAAATTAGCTAGCAAGAGGCTAATCCTCAGGAATTTGCTGAGAAAGTACCAGTACATATCCTTGATCGTCAGGTTCGTAAGCTAAGGAACAAGGAGATAGCTTTAGTCAAGGTTTTATAGAGAAATCATCAGGTTGAAGGAGCTACCTGGGAGGCCGAAGAAGATATGGTGGCCAAATACCCACATTTGTTCTCTACCGGCTCTAGCACATCTTAAGATATTAGTTTTGACCCCAAAACTCAATTTAGTTATCATGACTCAGACCAGGTGTTCAAGTCTCTTTTATGTTTTTGAATGTATGTACGAAAAGAGAATTCAGTTCAATTATGTATTTTGAAACTGAGGTAGTCGTTCCATTAGTTTTGGAGGTAAATGAATAGTATCTGGAACTTTGATTGTAATTCTCTGCTTTCCTGTGTGTTTTCTAACATTCGAGGAAAAATGTTTCCAAGGGGGAGATATTGTAATGCCCCGAAAACTCAAAAGACAAGATCCGAGACTTAAATCAGAAAATCCAAAAAATCTACTGAAAATGTCTCAGGAGGACCCACCTGATGAGTCATTGTGAGACCAAACGACTCGTTAGGTCGGTCGTGAGAAGGAGGAATTGGAAGTGTGAAGTGGGAATCAGTGTACTTGATGGATGGTGAGCACGAGTTGTGGTCACCTGTAATGACTCGTCATGTCCCTCGTTATTAGCCCTAGTAAGTTGTTAGGCAGTGCACCTAATGAGTGTCACCACGAGTCGTCATCAGTGGCAATGACTCGTTAGGTGACTCTTGGTCAAGACTAGTATAGAACTTCAGAAGTGAGGCAGTGCGGTACATGACTGGTGACCACGAGTCGTAGTCAGTGACCATGGCTCGTTAGGTCCCTCGTGGTGACCTACTGAGCAACCTGGGCAGTGTACCCGACGGGAGTGACCACGAGTTGTGGTCAGTCACCATGACCCGTCAGGGTCACCTGGCAGTTTTTTTCCAGTGATTTTCTAAGGGCTATTTAGTAATTTCCTATTCTCCTAAGCTTTAAACTACGTCATTTTGGATGTAAATTCAGACTTATTAGAGGGTTTGGAAGGTTCCTCCCCTCATTCTCACATTTACTCTCATAAGTTTATCAAAAGTTCTCTCAATAAACTCTCTAGCAGTCTTAGGGTTTTTCCTTCATCACAACAGTTCAGGTCTTCTGCTTTCGGGAATTCTTAGCCAGGTATGTGGGAATTCAACAATGGAATTGTCCTTCCCTTGTGTCCCCCAATATCCTCCCATAATTTCCCTATCAGTTTAGCCCTATGTTCTTCGAATATGAATAAATTTTCATGTTTGGTTTCATTAATTTCAATTGGGATAATAAACTATTCATATGATCTTCATCAGTCCTTAAGTAAATTGTTGATTTTCTTGCCAAGTGATTTACAACCCTAAATTCTTGAGCAAAGATTGTTTGTATATTAAATTCCATCTAGTTTGTGAAGTATGTTTTGGGATGAATTTTCTAGTAATTCTTATTATATGTATATGTTGAGCAATTATTCCATTGATGAGAATGATTTTAGCCCTGTTGGATGAGATTCCTTTAATTCTTGAAATTTCGCTATATTCTGGAATTTCCTGTGTTGTTGGAATGAGTTGAGTTCTCTATTAGCTACTTAGTAGTTCAGTTCAGTTAGAACATAGAACCTCTTCAGAACTATTCAAAACTTGTCAACTAATTAGTTTGACTTCAGTCTTTTTCTGAGGTGTCAGTGATGCCTCCCAGTTATCAGAATCAGGCTTAGAATCCAGTTTATTGGTCCATTATGCGGTCATGACATTTTAGATATATATAGCTCTGACCATCCCTAGGACCCTAATTCAGTTTACAGATTGTTATTAGACGGTTATGACGCTTTTAGATAAGCAGCTCTGACCAGTCTACAACCCAGTTTCAGAATAGGTTTGATAAGACTCTCAAAGTACTTTCAGTTATATGTCCCTAACTAGTCTTGGACCCCAGTTTTGAGTTATCTGCCTAGTAGTTCAGTTTAAGTTTTCCAGTGGAAGTAGGATTTAGCACCGACCGGGCCAGGGTACTAGTGAACCCAGGTTCCCATAACTACGTTGCCAACGTAGGTTACAGTATTACTTGGCTTGATTGGCCTCAGACTTTTATGATTACCCAGTTAATGCCTTTATACCCTGGCAAGGTATATTGGGTCCTACCAGTGGGGTGTATACATCGGACTCCACGTCTAGCTCACGTGGTTATATGTCGGTTATAGACTCTTCCACTAGTCATTTCAGTCCAGTTCAGGGTAAGCAGTTAAGTTCAGTTCCATTTCTATCAGTTATCTAAGTGTAGTACAGTATTGCAGACTTAGAATTTTCATACTTTGGGCATGTCTTTGACCACCAGACAGGGTCATCTTGACCATTTCAGTGTATATATATCAGTAGCTTAGATCAATTTGCTTGTTGGTCATCACATGTTAGTTCAGACCAGAATTTGTACTTCAGTTATGTTTCCTCCCACTTACTCAGTACATTAAAAGTACTGACGCATACTTTTATGTTTTATCGTTTCATGATACAGCTGCAGGTTCCCAAATTCAGCAGCGTTAGCAGCCACATTTCAGATCCTCCTCAATCGCAGTTGAAGTGTGAGTCCTCATCATTTGAGGGCCTTATTTCATTATCTTACAGTTTTATTTAGACTTAGAGTTATCAGGGAGCTTATCCCAGCAACTCATCAGTTAGAAGGCTCTCAGACATAGAGTACATTCAGATTTCAGATTATGTAAATTTTATGTTCTCTTTTAGTTTCATTTTCTGAAATGCTTTTATGTTGTTAATTCAAAGCTTCCGCTATGCATATTTTATTTAGGATACCAGTGTATGATAGACCAGGGGTTGACTTGGGGTCACTTGTGGCTTCAAGTACCGTGTTATGTCCAGGGTGTAGGCTCAGGGCATGACACGGGTTTAGACTCATGTTTGTTGATTTATGTAGCGAATGCTAGTGACAGGAAGAACAACAGCCGGTTAGCGAATGGATATGGATGTTGGTGAGGTTACCATTAGAGTACAACGTATTGAAATTAACCCATCAGAGGCTCAAGATGACGCTTCATCTCCTCCCCTTCTACCTATACCTCCACTTAGAGATGTTCTAAGGGTGATAGGACCTTCAGTTCCTCCAACAATTGCTGTAGATCAGGATATAAAGATTGCGATACATCCATTGAATAGGTTGGTGATAATACGATAAGGAGCTAGGGTGCCAGATCATTTCATGAGGGATCAGGGAGCTCCATAACTCATGATTTCTTAGCATTAAGTCCCCTAGAGTTCTTAGGGAATGATGTGAATAAAGACTCGTAATACTTTGTAGATCAGCTCTATCAGATATTCAGAGTGATGTATGCATCATCCATTGAGGCATTAGAGTTGGTTGCTTTCAGGCTACAAGAGATACGATGTTGTAGTATGAAGGTTAGGCGAGCTCTAGAGGTAGAGATGCATCTCCAGCTAAATGGATAGACTTTTCTAATGCTTTTTTGGATAACTAGTTATTGCCTAAAGTGTGAGAGGCTCATGTTGATCAATTCTTATCCCTTTAGCAGCGTAACATAAGTATGCAGGAGTATGGACTTAAATTTGACTCGGTTGCCAAATATGCTCCATCTTTTGTTGATACTATGCGGGCTAGGATATATAGATATATGGTTAGGTTGGCACTCGAGCATGTGTAGTCTTGTAACATTGCCTCAATGCACGAAAGCATGAAATATCTCAAATATAGCTTTTGTTCAGAGTTTGGAAAAGGTGAACATATGTCACAACCCAATTAAATGGATCGTACGGGCACCTACGCGACTTTAATCCGATAGGAGAACCCCTTTCAATAAACTCAATTGCATAAGAATCATCTCATTAATAACACTTATTACTGTACAAACCATATTACAATTAATATTCTACAGTCTTATTTAAAATGTTAATAATAGTCCCAAACAACCAACTCCTAACGATCTAGTATGGACATGTACAAAATCTCTGATCTGAGTAATGACAATAAAAGACATAGCTTCCCCTGAGGAAAAAGTTGATGAAGCTGATGCGGATTATCGTCATTTCAATCATGGAACTTCACTATTTGCCACAACCTACACCCAAAAAGGTGTAGCAAGAATAGTATCAGTACTCCACACCTACTGGTAAGCATCATCGGCTGAATAAGATTAGTTCACATAGCATAGTATAAAATCAATATCAACAGGTGATAATTAAATTATATAATAATAAATCATTCAATAATTGGTGGCACTTATTCATAATTCATCAGGTTCCTTCACTAAGCTCGCATAACTAACATAACCTTCTTGCATTTTAATGAATCTTTAGCTATAAGCCCTAGGCAGTATTCTGGATCACCAATGCTACAACGACACTTTGACCGCTATAGCAGTCTTGTTGCAGCGATAACCCTGTCAACCAGTAGCTCGATACAAACTGGGCACGTTTTCCTTCACACATATTTACCTCATTATTACATCACCTCCTATCATCATCTTTACACATGCTTATTGTTAGGTATAATTTATCATTATCATGCCTTAGTAAAATGATAATTCTTAGTGGTCAACATCGTTACTATTCAACTAACATCGTTACTAATACTTAATACCCATTATCAGTCCTTACTAATCAAATCATGAATTTGTATCCGGTACGCTAACCCTATCCCTTTTATGGGAGTATCCTAACATTAAAGTTTAATACACACTTGTAGGTTTGTAAGGATTAATAATTAATTGTACTTGTACACAAAAAACATATTCAGTAGTTTACACAATTCCCTTTTAGGAAGTACAAGTCTTTGAAACAAGCATCACAAATATCTTGTAATCATAATGCAAATCATATCAAGTTAATGGAATCATGTCCATACTGAAGTACAGTTGTATAGCCTTGTACCTCCTTAGTCTCCTTTTCTGTATCAAACCTAATCACATATCCATCACACATCCATCTAACATCTATACATACATCAATATCACATCTATCACACATCCGTATACACATGACAGAGGGTCTTATGTTTATCCTTGTAGTTATAGCCTGCAGGGAACTATAGAAATTCATGTACAATACTGGCGTGGTACCCGCTCCTACTCATCTGCTCATTCAAATGCTCCCCTCGGATACGAGCCACCCATATCATAATCACTCATCTGAATGCTCACCTCGACCACGAGCTACTCATATCCTTATCCGCTTGCCCGGATGATCATCTCGGGGAGGAGCCACTCATTTCATAATAATGGTATGCTACTCAGTCATCACACTCATAGCCGCTCATCTGGATGCTCTCCTCGGATATGAGCCCCTCATCTCAAGATAATGGTATATTACATAAAAATCATCAACATTCTTTAACATGTACTCAAATCAGTGATCACACGAAATAACTCATATATTATATTCACAGTATTAATAATTCACACAACAATGTCAAGTCATGATAATCACTATCACCAACAAGTATGCATAACAATGTGTTCTCAATTATTTATCAATTCAATCATTCTAACGTGGCACTTTAAGGATTTACCCATTCATTACTCGAATACATCATGAATTATTATTCTAGCATTACGATTTTTGTTTAAAGTGATTTTACTCGAGAGCATATCATAATTCCTATCATAATTATTATCTCACAAGCAACTTAGACATGATATCTATTCTTTCCCAAACTTAGCTTGAATTACCTAATTAACTATCCATGGGTCTGCACTAATACCCGTTCTTTCTTTCCTTTGAATTCACTTTTAAGATAAACTATCCGTGCTACCAGTCATCTCTTTGTAACAAGAGCAAAGATACTTTTAAGAAAATACCCATCAATCTATGCATGACCTAGGTCTTTTAGCCTCTACCCCATTTCTTTAGTATTATAATTAAATCGACTTTATAGTCACGTTATCATATATTAATCTACCCTCTTACGTTAGACTTAATCAGTTGATGAGATTTTTATATGTATAAATATATACCCATCAATTACACACACATGTATGATTCACTAATCATAGTCTAACTCAAACGTAAGTCATAACCTACCTGGGCGCCAAGTTGCTGCCAGAAAATTAATGGAGTTTCATTTTTGCCCTGAGTCTAGCGTTCTTAAATAAAGTCGTTAGAGAGGAAGGTGGAATCTTGTTCTTTTAGGGCTACCCTGCTTAATTTTTGGTAGAATGTCTAAATTTTCCCACAGGGTGTTTTTAATAATCAATTCTTGTTAGAAAGGAATTGTGTCTTAAAGTTAACTGAAACATGGGTTTCTAGTTCGCGTCTTTTGCTATGGCGATCCGTCCCGTACTGTAGAGGTCTCGCTATGGCAAAAGACTGCCCGATGTAGCGGTTCCACCTGCCTGGCCCACTTAAATCTTTAATAATCTTATTCTCCATTCACCTTCCATTTACACCTACTAATTGGGAAACAAAACTTCATTTTTAGAAAAAAATTAAATTCCTACGCTCATGTCGTAGAAAATTTTTATAAAGACTAAATGGATCGTTATGTCAGATACTAATTAAACAACCGTTCATTCCCAAATGGCTCCTGGTGATATAGTAAGAGTTTTCTGTGACTTTGCACCCCAAAAATTTTAAACTATGTTTACCTTCGATTTTGTTCCTTTATTACCCCATTTACTAACTCACTGATTTAAACGTCGGTCCTTCCACCCGACCTTTCTACCGGGGTCTTAGGAATTGCCACTCTGTGATTGTATGAGTATTATACCCACATTAAATTATCCCTTCACCGCATCCCCACTTGGGGAGGAATTTCACTTACACAAGCTTACTCCATGATTTCTTTAATAAAGCTTACTAGATTATCTACGACTTTTTGTATTTCCCCCTTTGTAATTTCCATACGCATTCTTATCTCTCTCAAGGAACTATTTATGCTAACGTTGCCACCTCTGGGACCTTCCGTATTAAGGGCTCGGGTGGGTTTATATTTATACTTGTGAGGGTAAGATTTTGAAGCATGTTACTTGTTTTTACGTCCTTAAGTCATTCACATTATTCTCTGTGTAAGATTACTATTTTTATAGTGTTTACACTAGGTATTATGGTGGTTGGGTTGGATGGTGGTTGATGGAATATTCGGTTGTGGGGCTTATGTCTGCCACCTCTTGCCTGATCTATGTTTGATTTGGGTGAAATTGCGATTGGAATGCAGTTCCATTATTGGGGGTCGGGGTTTCTCTGGGGAAGATGACTCCCACTGCAGCAGAACTCCTTTCTCTGCAGCAGACCTGTCATGGCGGACCCTCATTCACTATATCGGTCTCGCTGCAACGATCACCCCTCTACTGCAACGAAAACCCTTAGGTAGAATGTTGGCTTGACTTCTTTACTCCTTCTGACTTAGTCCCTTATTCCTCCAACTACATATTTGACTAACGTAATGTCTTTTATAAAGATATACTATCATCATGTCTTCTAGTAGTGCCCCTTCCTACTACATCCAATTTGCCAACGATCAGTGTCAACAAAGGTACATCAAGCAGGAGGTGAAAGGGTTTGTTCATGAGAGGGGCTTTATCATGACTAATGTGGTAGAGAAAGTGCCGGAGTTCTATGCTTAGATCTAGGAGATGGGGTGGGGGCTGCTGGTCAGAAAACCATGCTCGATGAATGAGCAATGGGTCAAGGAGTTCTATGCCCACCTCCCTAAGGTGAACTGGTCCCTCCATGACCTAATCATTTATGTTTGGGGCTTGACCTTTAGTATCAATGTCGCCTCTATCAATAAGGTGTTAGGGTTGCCTAATCCCCTAGAGATCGAGGCACATCACACCGGCATCTAGGGAACTTATTTCACCATAGAGACTTGGAGGTAGCTCAACCTCATGTCCCAATGGATTTTTCATCACTATGCTATGCACCTAGGCAGGTTCCTAGGGAGAGGGGAGATGATATGATTGCTTGCAATGTGCCCTTAGACCCCTTGAGGGTGAAGGGTGCATTTGCAGAGGAAGGAAGAAGACAAAGATGGACTCAGATAATAAGGACATTGAGGGCTAGAGTGGCGGTGGGGTTGGTCCTTCTAGTCCTTCTGGCCCCTTCGAGCAGATAAGGGCGGAGATGGCTACCATGAAAGAGTTGTTGGGTGGGTTTTCCAGACCGCCCTGGGGTGGCATGCCATCTAGTGCAGCTATTGCTGACCCTAAGGGATTACAAGGGGTTATCACATCCCTAGCTCAGACCTATGTTGAGCTCCAAGAGGATTTGGAGGTGAAGAAGAAGCGACATTCTCGGGATAATGTGTTTGTTTGCATGTGGAAGGGGGGTGAAGAAGATCCTCAAGACCATCTGTCCTCGCTCTAGGATGCCTAAGGTGTCCTAGGAAGACACCCAATAGTTCTCTTTCCTCAGCAGATTTGAGGTCGAGGAGTCAAGTGAGCCCGGTAGCTGCAGCGACAAGACCTCTAGTTAGGCAGCGCTCCAGTATATCTCCCTTCCCGGGTCCCCTTAGCTTGGTTATTTTCTTGAACTTGTATGGATATATGTTGAATAGTTCTCTTTTCCATATGTCTTTGATAATTTGTTGTTGGATTATATAATTTCCCTATTAATGTATGAGTGCCAATTAGTGGCATTCGAAGAACAACAACCTTGTTTTAGGCCTAGTATTTATATTATTCCACATTTCGTATTCCCTATTCTTTTATCTATAAACCTATGATGAATTTTAAACTTTCCCCAAAATAGGGGATTTGGATTCTATTTAGCACCTATCAGCTGCAGCGATTGCTTTACCACTGCAGTAGATGCGCTATGGCGATCCGCCCCTGCTATAGTGAGACCTCCTTTACTATAGCGAAGCTTGCTGGGTAGTGGCACAATCAGGAGCATCTTACTCTCCTCTATCTTATACCTTATCTACCGTAATTTCTCTCCCACTTTTTGGAAATACATTGATATGGTTTATGTAGACAGATACCAATTGGAATCTCCCAGATACCAATTAAACCCATCGAGATACCAATTGAAATCCTCCAGATATTAATTGGACTCAATCTAGGCGAATAACGCGATAGGAAAGAATAAAAGTGAAAACTCCTAAATGCCTCATAACTTCATGAGGAGTAAATGTGGATGTCTACACACCAATCTACATGACTCTACCTTGAATTGCTCTTGTACCTGTGAGACCGGTAACCTAAAGCTCTGATACCAATTTGTCACGATCCAATTTGATGGATCATGCGGGCACTTACTCGATTCTAGTTTGATAGACCATATTAAAATTAATATTCTACAATCTTATTTAAAATGTTAACAACAATCCCAAACAACCAACTCACAAGGACCTAGTATAAACATGTACAAGAGCGCTAATCTAAGTATTGACAACAAAAGACACAGCTTCGCTTGAGGAAAAAGATGTTGAAATTGATGTGGAGTATTGCCATTTCAATCATGAAACTTCATTACCTGCCACAACCTACACCTAAACAGGTGTAGCAAGAGTAATATCAGCACACCATATGTACTGGTAAGCTTCGTTGGCCGACTAAGATTAGTTCGGGAAACATAGTATAAAATCAATATCAACAGGTAATAATTAGATTAGATAATAGTAAATCATTCAATAATTGGTGGCACCTATTCATAATTCATCAGGTTCCTTCACTAAGCTAGGATAACTAACATAACCTTCTTGCATTTTAATGAGTCTTTAGCTATAAGTCCTAGGCAGTATTTTGGATCACCAATGCTGCAGTGACACACTAGCCTCTGTAGCGGTCTCACTACAGCGGGAACTCCACTGTTGCAGCAGTACCCCTGTCAACCAGTAGCTTAATACGAATTAGGCACCTTTCCCTTCCCATACACTTACCTCATTATTACATCACCTCCTGTCATCATCTTTACACATGCTTATTGCTAGGTATAATTTATCATTATCAGGCCTTATTGAATTGAGTTACGGGGTGTAAAACAAAAAAATACATCGACTAGGCATACTATGTGTAATGATTCCCCCATTCACGATAAATAATAAAACAAATAATTCTCAAAGGTCAACATCATTACTATTCAACTAACATCGTTATCAATACTTAATACTCACTCATCAAATTATTAATTCGTATCTAGTACCCTAACCCTATCCCTTTTTACGGGACTATCCTAGCATTAAAGTTTAATATACACTCATCGGTTTGTAAGGATTAATAATTAATAGAACTCATACTCAAAAATCATATTCAGCAGTTTATACAATTCCATTTTATAAAGTACAAGTCTTTAAAACAGACATCACAAAAATCTTGCAATCATAAAGCAAATCAAATCAATATCGAATTATAGTTGTATAGCCTTGTACCTCCTCAGTCTCCTTTTCTGTATCAAACCTGATCACATATATATCGCACATCCATATCATAACTATACACACATCAATCTCACATCTGTCACACATAGGCACACACATGTCAGAGGGTCTTATGTTTGCCTTTCCAGTCATGACCTGCAGGGGACTTTTGAAATCCATGTGTTGTAATGACATGATACGTGCTCCCACTCATGTACTTATCTGATGCTCCTCTCGAACACAATCCACTCATATCATAATTGCTTGTCTAGATGCTCACTCCGGGCATGAGCCACTCATATTATTTTCTGCTCACCCCGATACTCATGGACTCAAGCCACTCATTTCATAGTAATGGTATGTTACTTAGTTATCACACTCATAGATGCTCATCTAGATGCTTCCTTCGAATACAAAATAGCTCATACATTATATTCACAATATTAATGATTCGCACAATGTTGATTCACACAACAATGTCAAGTCACGATAATCACTATCACAAAAAAGTATGCACAATAATGTTATCTCAATTATTTATCAATTCAATCATTCTAACATGATTCTTTAAGGATTTACCCATTCATTACTCGTATACATCATGAACTATTCTACTAATGTTACGATTCCTATTTAAATGATTTTACTCAGGAGCGTATCATCATCCCTATTATAATTATTATTTCAATTGCAGCTTACACACAATATTTATTCCTTCCCAAACTTAGCTTGACTTTCTTAATTAACTAAGCACGGGTCTACACTAATACCTGTTCTTTATTTCCTTCGAATTCACTTTTAAGATAAACCATCCTTACTACTAGTCATCTCTCCATAAGAACAACGAAGATACATTTAAGAAAATACCCATCAATCCTACACATGACCTAGGTATTTCAACCTCCACCCCAATTTCTTTATTAATATAATTAAATTGACTTTATAGTTCATGTTATCACATAATAATCCGACCTCTTACATTAGGCTTAATCAGTTGATGACCTTTTTATATGTATAAATATATACTCATCAATTCCACAATGTATATGATTCACTAATCAAGGTCTAACTCAAAGGTAAACCATAGCCTACCAGGGCGCCAAGTTGCTGATAGGAAATTAATGGAGTTTCATTTTTTCCCTAAGTCTAGTGTTCTCGAATAAAGTTATCGGAGAGAAAGGTGGAGTTTTGCTCTTTTGGGGCCACCCTCCTTAACTTTTGGTGGAATGTCTAAATTTTCCTCATAGGGTGTTTTTAATATTCAATCCTTATAGAATAGAAATTGGATCTTAAATTTAATTGAAACACGGGTTTTCTGGTTCGCGTCTTCCATTGTGGAGATCCCTCCCTTGCTGCAGCAGTCCCGCTATGGTGAAGCATTGCCTGCTATCGCGGTTCCACCTGCCTGGAACACTTAAATCTTTAAATTTTTATCTTATTCGCCATTCGGCCACCATTTGTACCCGTTAATTGTGAAATAAAATTTCTTCAAAAAAATTTTAAATTCCTATGGTCGTGTCAGAATTTTTTTATAATGATTGAAGGGGTCCTTATAACATATGCCAGCAACATGATAGAGAAAGAGTTGAGAGGGAGCAGCGAAGGAGAGTGAGACCCACAAACTATCAGAGTAGATTATTGGGTGGCTCCAGGTCACAGTATCAGGGAGGACCATCTAGATTTCCTCTACCACCATTATCGGGTGATGAATCTGATTATGGTGCTCCAACTGAGCCAGGAGAGGGTTCTCGAGTGTCAGGGTATCAACAGTAGGGTAGGCCAGTTTCACCACATTATGAATGGTGTAACAAGAGGCATTTTGGTAGATGCAGGAGAAGGTCGGCTACTTGTTTCTCATATGGTAGTTCGGACCACAAGATCAGAGATTGTTCGATTAGGTGGTAGAGTGGTACGACACAGAGCAGAGGCAGGGTTGCTGCTATAGAAAGGGATTCGAATTGCATCTTTGCTTTGGGAGATTATTGGACTGTAGAACCTTTAATGGGTGATGCCTCAGGTATATGTTTTACTTATTTTGTTGAGTTGAGTTGACATCATTGCACCTTGGTATGTCCAAAATTATGTTATGTATTTTGGAGTTGTTTTGTTATACTCAGAAATTTTGGTTGAGTATGTGAGTATAGCTGTGAAACTATAACTCTTATAACTAATTAGTGCATATTGTCAACATTCAAGGATGAATGTTTTTAACGGTGGAAGGATGTAACACTCCGTACATTTAGGTCGGTTTTAATGTACAAGGAAAATTTTGGTGCTACATGTTGTATATAGAGGGAAGGCCCAAGGTCAAGATCACGTGTAGAGTGTAGAAAGACGTATGAAAACACTACAAGAAAAAGCCTTATTTGATACCAACATTTAGCGACGAGTTAATAATCCCGTCTCTAAAAGTATATATGTTGGGACGAGATTATATTTTGGTCCTTAATACTATATTTAATTGGGAAGGTACAAATTTTGGTCCTAAGAAAATTAGTAACCGCTCCTAAATTGTAGTTGGAAGCTTCAGCGGGAAAAAAAGTGCCGCCAAAATCTAATATTAAAAAATTAATAAAAATAAAAAAAATTCACTGAAACTGATCAAGGCGCTAAACTAATTAAATTATATTTCTAATTTTTTTAAAATGCTATATCCTCTCTCTCAATACATAGAGATTGCATACTCTGCCCTAGCAGCTTTGCCTAGCGTTTTCCATCGCGATTGCAGCTCAACAGACGACGGTTGTCTTCTTCCTTGGGTCGCCATTGCAGCTCCACCCTAGTCTCTGTATTCCATCGTGATTGCAGCTCTGCCCTATATCAATCGAAAGTCTCTATTTTCCAGTATGCTTCTCTTTCATTAACTTGCTATTTTTCTTCTCTAAGTTGTAGTAAATTCGCTTTATTGAAAAACAAATGACTAGTTGATGAAGCACTAAGAGTCTTGGATGACTTTGAGGGAGTATTAAATGAAACAGAGACCATAATAAATGACCCAGATTAGTGTCAAATTGAATGAGCTATAACCAAACTTGTCAATATTCTTGTTAACATCTAGTATCTATCTATGAGAATCCTTTTCCTCCTTATCAAAATAAAAATAAACATGTAGTAGATTGAGTGAAAGATTTTAAACTTGGAGCCGCTGGAGCAGAATCTGAAAGAGTCGAGTACAGGCTGTGGCCACAAATTACACAAGTATTGGTAATGTGTATTAGAGTCCCCTCGCCTAGTAGTATTATTCTTACCAGATGAGTATCTGATTTATATGTGTTGTACCTTCTACGGTAATTGTTTATGAAAATTAACTTGATGTTATTAGTTTCTAATGTGTATTCTACTGCTCCCATTTCCTATTATACTGATATTATTGGAGCATGTTTCATCTGGTTAGAAGAGTATCTGTGCTCATATATGTGGTACATTCTTTTTTGATGATTGTATGAAAAATTGATTTGTCATTATCATTTTCTAATGTGTGTTGCACTTCTTTGGAATGAAATGTGTAAATTTCAAAATGTTGGTCACTTTCTTTCCTCTAGTAGGAAAATTATTTGGTTGAAGGTTGATGAATGAACAAACATCCACACGGATCATGATTGAATATTGATAGCAAATAGAACACCTTATCCATATGGTCATACCTTGTTTGTATCCCGGAAAGAATTGACCCCTGACAGTCTATCCTCATCAAGGATAAAATTTTTCTTTAAGAGGATGTCTCCATTTTGAACAATCCATAGTCCAATTTTGTTTTCTATTTTACTAGCTTGCAATCCTGGAAGCCAATCTGCTGAAACTGTTTGAAATTGGAAGTTGTTTCTAAAAGGTCTCTATGCCTATTCAACTATTTGTTTCAACCTTAATTTTAAATAGAAATCCCACAGGTTTTCATCTCTTTGTTTCTTTTTTTTTTTTTGGTTCAAAAGAACTTTTGTTTGGATACTTCTTCTTAAGTCTTTTCCATTAAATATAATTAAAATATTTCAGTCTATATGAAGTTTGACCTATAAATAGTAAGTAACATATGTTATGTAAGTGAAATAGAAAAGAATCCTAGTATGGTATTTATTGAAGTTGATCTCTATTTTGTGCCTCTCTGTTTGACCTATATTTATGTTTTTCTTTTGTTTCTTTTTTAGTTTCTATTGGTTCTATCTTTATCGAAGTTCGCTAACTCGATCAATTCAGATTAGCGCGGTATAAAAATTAAACTCGTCGATATAACTAATTGTTCCCTGACAATGTAATATTTTTATACTATTAATGAATATATATAACATATTAATTGTTGTTGTTGTTTGATGTACTTGTACCTTTTAAAAGAAAATGATGTTTGGAGCTTTAATTTTTTTTTGTGTGGATATAGTATTTGATGTTTTATTTATAAAAAAAAATAACAATTGACATCTAATTCTTGGTAGATGGAGAATGGAAGGTATAAAGGAATTGAATTACTTTTGAGCATTTGGTTAGAAAACTTCCTTTGAATGTTTTATTTTTGAGAGGTTCCTCTACATGTTTAATGAGACACCATATGACTGAACAAGGAGTTTAAGATATTAGATTGACAGGTATATTTTTTAAGTAGTAGTCGAAATAAATATTAAAATGTTAAAATCCTGGGATTCTACAAGAATTTATTCAGAGAGACAAAGAAGTGGAGGACTGGATGGTATGTTGATGAATGGGGGAGTTATAATCTTCTATACATCTTATTGTCATCTAATTGTATATTGCAATATATTAACTGAAGAAGCATAGGTCCACTAAAAAGTGCAATATTAGAGTTCAACCCAGTTGTGTGCATCTGATAGTAACAAATTTTTTGCATCTTAGTATGTTTCTTATCCTTTATCTTTTCTTGATCTATTTTTTATGTATTCTCCAAGGTTATGACACCTTGTAAGAAATGGATGCAACTTGTTGATAATCGGCTAGATGAAACCTACTTAACCGGGGTGCAAAATTTTTTGGATTATGCTTTTCATAAAACCGGAGAAGAATATGAAATACGATATCCATGTGTCAGATGTTGTAATACAACTTTAGGAACTCGTAAAAAAGTTGAGACACATTTGAAAGTACATGGAATAATTCAAAATTATACTTTTTGGTATCACCAAGGGGAATAGTTAGGTGAGCCACTGTCAGAATCTAAAGATGAAGATAGTGAAGATGAAGATGGTGATGAAGTAGGAGAATGTGAGAGTGAAGATGAGGTACAAGAACTGTTGAGAGATTTATATCCTATTCTCGATGGAGAAACTACACACATTCGTTGTGACAATTTAATTGAGGAGTAACCAAATGCTAAAGAGAAAAATTTTTACAGTCTATTGAAGGATTTTGAGCAGCCACTGTACCAAAATTCAAAAGCTTCAAAGCTTTCCTCTTTGATGAAATTTCTTCATATTAAAAGTATGGGTCGTTGGAGTAATGAGTCATTTACAATGTTAAAAGAGGAGTTGTTGCCTGATGGTGCCAATTTGCCAAACTCATATTATGAGGCAAAGAAGATAATTCAAGCCCTTGGGCTTTCTTACAACAAGATTGATGCTTGTACTAATGATTGCATGTTATTTTGGAAGGAGGATAGCTTACTTGATTCTTGCAAAGTTTGTAGTGCATCCAGATGGAAAATAGATACACATAACAGGGAAACAAAGAATAAAAAAAGCAAAAAGATAGCATCAAAGTCTCTACGCTATTTTCCCTTAAATCCCATGCCTCAGAGATTATTTATGTCTACAAAGACATCTACTCTAATGACATAGAATAAAGATAAAAGAGTAAATGATGGAATAATGAGACACCCAGCTGATTCAATGGCATGGAAGGCATTTGATGATCTTCATCCTTTATTCACAGTCGAGCCTCGTAATGTTTAACTTGGACTTGCTAGTGACAGATTTCGGCCATTTCTCAATTCAAAAACCCCATATGGCATTTGGCATGTGGTTCTTATTCCTTATAATTTACCACCTTGGTTGTGTATGAAACAAGAAAATTTTATTTTGTCAATGCTTATTCCCGGTCCAAATGGTCCAGGAGATGCAATTGATCCATATCTTCAACCTTTAATAGAGGAACTGAAGGAGTCGTGGGAAGTTGGCATTGAGACTTTTTATGCATCAACTAGACAGAATTTTAAGTTGCATGCTTCTTTGTTATGGACCATCAATGACTTTTCAGCATATGGAAATTTATCTGGATGGAGTACAAAAGGAAAACTGGCATGTCCGTGTTGCAACAAAGACACTTCCTCAATTCGATTGGCTAATAGTAAGAAGCAGTGCTTTATGGGTCATCGACGTTACCTTCCTTTTAGTCACAAATGGAGGAATGGCAAGGAGTTATTTTATGGTACAAAAGAGAAAAGGCTTTCGTCAAAGATGCGTTCTGGTATTAAGATACTTAATCAAGTGCAATATCTTGAAGGGCTACAGTTAACAAATGATCTAAAGAAAAGGAAGAAGATATCACATGAAAATCGAAAGGATAATTGGAACAAGAAAAGCATCTTTTTTGAACTTCCTTATTGGAAATCTCTCTTATTGCGACATAATTTTGGATGTTATGCATATTGAAAAAATATATGTGATAATATTATGGAGACAATCATGAATGTCAAAGGAAAGACCAAGGACATAATTAAAACTCAGTTAGACTTGCAAGAAATGAACATTAGGCCGGAATTGCACCCCATCCAAAGAGAGGACAAAGTTGAAGTTCCAACTGCATGCTACACATCACCTCCCGAAGATAAGCACAAACTATGTCTTTTCTTAAAGAATTTAAAGGTCCCTATGGATTTTCATCTATTATTTCTCAATGTGTGAACCTGAAAGATCACAAGATATCAGGATTGAAAAGTCATGATTGCCATGTTCTTCTGCAAAATATACTCCCTCTTGCACTTTGTGGTATGTTATCCAAAGAAGTGTGTGAACTGATTATTGAGTTATCCATATTTTTTAGTGTGCTTGGATCAAAAGAGTTGAGGATTGATGACTTGGAGAATATTGAAAAGAAGATTCTCATAACACTTTGCAAGTTAGAAAAGGTCTTCCCTCCTTCATTTTTTGATGTGATGGTGCACTTGCCTATTCATTTAGCTACTGAAGTTGTGATTGCTGGACCTATTCAGTATCGGTGGATGTATCCTGTGGAACGATTGTTATATTTTCTGAAATTTCTCATTGGTAATAGGGCATGTCTAGAAGGTTCTATTACAGAGGGCTACCTTGCAAATGAATGTATGACCTTATGTTCAAGGTATTTGCATAGGATTGATACAAAATTCAATCGGGCTGAACAAAATTATGATGGGGGTTTAAAAGAATCTAATGGAGGTTTATCTAATGTTTTTCAACCTGAAAAAACTTTGTGAGCTAAAGAACCATGTGAGCTTGAAGCATATGAGTTGGAACAAGCACATATATACATACTAAAGAACTGTTATAAAGTCATACCATATGTCGAGTATGGAGAGTTCTTTCATATCATCTCCTTTTTCTTATTTCCTTTTGGGTAATTTCTTTAATATAAGACATTTATGATTTACTTCAATTTTGTAGAGAATTTGCACAAACTCAAGTGGAAACTACTTAACAATTGTCTGATACAGAATGGAACCGATAATTTATTAAATGGTTTAAAGTTAGGGTGAGTAATACATAAACATCAAATTTGAAATTTAATATTGTATTAAATTCTAAAGTATTCAACGTAATCTTATTGATAGGTCGCACAATTTCATAAAGGAGATGATAGTCGAATCATGAAAGTTCTGCTTTCACTTTCATGTGGTCCTACCAAATATTCGACACGTTCTAATGGCTACATTGTTTATGGATATAGATTGCATGTAGAATATTATAATAAAAATCTAAGGACTTAAAATTGTGGTGTTGTTGTAGTTGATGAGAATGATAAAGATAGTGAGAACCCTTGATTACTATGGAGTTTTGACGGATGTGATTGAATTGCAATTTGTCACAGATAGAAGAGTGACTTTGTTTCTATGTAATTGGTTTGATGTGTATGATAAAACAAAAGGAGTTAAAAAGGACGAGTATGACTTTGTGAGTGTTAATCCCGGGAGATTTTTGAAAACAAATGAGCCTTTTATTTTAGTGAACCAAGTATCTCAAGTGTTTTATGCTAATGATAATTCCAACAAAGGCTGGCATGTAGTGAGAAAGACTCAACCTCGTGATTCCTATGAATTGTGAAACGAATGGATGATGATATTGCAGATTTATAAAATCCTTCACAAAAGAAACGAAAAAGAACTGATGAGGTGAAGTATCTCTTTATTAATTAATATATTCATTATTATACATTCTGATGACACGATTTCTTGTATTACTACATTGTCACACGTTTTATCTTAATGTCTTTTTACTTTTGGATCTTTACAGGTTGAATATGAAGCCACCAAAGACTGAAAATGAGGTGGGATCAACTATGAAGACTACTTCCAGATATTCATTCATCCTGCCTGGTGCTATAGGAAAGAGAGGAGGACGAGGGCTTAGATCTTTAGTCGAGAAAAATAATATGTCAACTAAGGGTTTATTTTCTCAATCAAGTGATATAGTTAAACAATACATCCAAACAATTGAAACAAGTAAGATTTTTTTAAATCTATTGCTTTTAATTAGCATAACTGAATTTAAATGCTGAAGTATTAGTAAAATGATTTCTTTTTTCCATGTGCTATAGAGAAGGAACGAGGACAAGGGCTGAAAAACTCAGCCACGTGGGGTAGTCAAGGAATGGAAACAATACATAAAAACTCATGTTTCTTGAGAAAGAGTATATGAAAGTTAATATTCCATTGACTCCATCTACTAATCAAGTTAAGCAATACACCAAAAAAGTTGGAACAAGTAAGTTTTTCATATCTATTGTGTCTTTAATTGCATATATAATTGAAATTAAATGCCAAAAGTTTTTACTAATGTGATTTCTTGGGTCTAGGTGGTATAGGAAAGGGACAAGAGAAAATGTCTAGATCTTCGTGCTCCTATTTAAGGGATTCTGAAAATAAAGTGGGATCTTTCCACAAAAGTGATCTTGATTCTAACCAATGTATGCAATCTCCTTATAAAAGCACAAGATTGAATTCTACCATGTCCTCTAGTCAAGGAATGCGAACAATGGATACTAATACCTTGGTTTTAGAGAAAGAGCATATGCAAACCAATATTACATTGCCACCTCCATCTACTAATCAAGTTATACAACAGTCGCAAACAACTAAAATAGGTATGATATTTTGAATTCATTTGTAGTGTAATTTGTAGAACAGAATTTTATTGCTAAAGCTTTTACCTAATTATGCAACTATAGGTTCATCTAATCCTAAAATGGTCAAAAGAGTTCGAGGGACGAACAAGTGCAAAGAAGTTGCATCGCTTGAAGCCAGATAAAAGCTGAAAATAATCTTTTACAACAATCGAACAGTTGGAACAAATAGCAAACTCTTTTCAAGGCACTTGGGAAAAATAATTCGTGATCATAATATATGTCTATTAGTAGCATCATCATGGAATGATATTGCACAAGAAAAGTTAGATCACATGTGGGCAGCTGTTGAGGCATCAAATGTAGTCAAGAATATGACTGTGCATCTGAACCTTTTCTTTTGCATTCATTCTACTCACAAGCACCCTTTTCATGAATATCATATAATTTTTGTGTCTTCAATGTTGAGATTTCCTGTTCATGAAAATAACTTAATATGAAAAAAGGACAGGCTTCCTGGTAAAACTCTAATTACTATCACTGTCTCCCTTGTTTGTGCATTGGCTATCTGTTAAAGTAGGAACATTTCATATAGAAGGTTCCTATTGAGTTGAGCAACATGATTGAGAACTATGTGTTTGATAAAGTCCATCTTGAGACCCTTTCATAATATCTCTGTTTCTGGTGAGATATTTTCAAATTGTATTTCTATTCATTTTTTGTATTTTAATAATATGTAAAGCCAGCTACAATAGATTTTTTGAATTGGTTATGCTATATATAGTAAACAGGTAACAACATAACATATGAACATGCTACAACATATATTTCTTGTGTTCTATCTTAAAAAAGGGCCAGACTTGGTAGAGGGGTATATTGAGAATCATGTGAAGAAGACAATGTTTGATATTAATAGCAATAAGAGTCCAGTGTCTATGGATGTGAAAGTGACTTCTTTAAGAAAGCATGGAGTATAATAGGCAGGGATATATGTAAATCAATTCTGAAATTCTTTCAAAATAAAGAATTACTTAAACAACTCAATGCCACCTTGATCTCTCTGATTCCTAAAGTGGAAGTACCACAAAAAGCTGGACAATTCATATATATAGCATGTTGTACAGTTGTAATGTTTCTATACAAGTGTATATTCAAGATCTATATCATGTTTTCATGTTTCTATACAAGTGTATATAGTGGAAACCTCGTTTTATTTACTCTCTTTTTCCTTTAGATGTAGGTTCAAATTATGTAGATGTTCTAATGATTTTTTGAGGAACATAATGAATTTGTTCTCTTGCCACTTTGCTTTTCCTAAGTCACTTTATAAGAAGATAAAATGGAGGAATAATGCTTGGAAGGAGGCTGCCAATCCAGTTAGTCAACTATGTGGTTTATATCTAATGCTAGTCTTTACTTTGTTTTCAATTCTTTGAGAATATATCGTGGTCATAGTTTTCTACCAAAATCACTTCATAGGAGTTTTAATGTGGACATGATCATGTATTAATTCAACAACTATCTGTGTTTATTTTTTTATGCCTAAGATACTGCCCAACAGATCATCTCACACATGAATAAGATAAGTAATAATATGTCTAAACAGTGCTCCCTCTTAATGTTAACAGTAGAGTATTTAGAATCTTTATTGGAATCAAATGGGATCTCCTTTTATTTTTTAACTCGATTTATTTAAATAAATTAAGTTGTTTCTTTAATCTCCTATAATCTTCATTTTTCCACTTTTTATTTATATGTAAACTTGGGAGCATTTTGGGAGTTACCAACAAAACTCTATAGGCGGTCCAGTCGGGCTGAGTTGCACTTGATGCTGCATAATCCCCCTAAGTCGAGCATAGAATCTTTCGGAATTAGGAGTCTCTAGTTTACATTGAATTGCTAAAAGAATCCAACATCTACTTCCTCTTTATTCTTGTTCTTTCTATTATATTTATATTACTTGGTATCATGATTTTATTATGATGATTCATTTAATTTCTGTATTTATTCTATTGTATGAATCGATTAGGCACCCAATAGTGGAACATAGCTGTTTACTTCCCCCCGCCCTTAGACATCAGATTTTTTAATAATCTCTTGGCTCAAGTACTTTTAGAATAGCCACTTTTATTAGTTAATTAGTCTTATCTGCTGGAAAAAAGTAGATCTTCATACATCATGTATGCTTGGGATGCAAGGAAGAGCTGAAGAAATTATATTTTTGTTGCATGTATATTATCCTTCTGTACCATGAAGAAAAGGCAACATTCCCATATACATGTGCTCATAGTATAGTATAAACAATGCTGTTGTAGGGACCAATTTCCTGATATTCACTCTTTGCTCCATTGAGTAATCGTCTTATTTGTATAAAAGCATGATTTCTTAAATAATTTCTTTTTAATAGAATATGTGGTTATTATTCTTTGTGAACTACAATTTATTGGTACAAATATGAAAAAATTTGATAGTATCTTGCAATGCATTAACACAGCCCATTTTTTTGATTGTTGTAGGATAAATTTGAGAGTGTTGACATGAATGATCATCGTGATCATATCATTGAATGGATGAAAGAGTTGTGAAATAAATGGAGAAGATACTTTCATGCAACATATTTGAAGGATAAGCCAATCCTACAGGCTCTTAGGAATATTCCAAAGGGAGTAGACAAGAAAAAATGGGAGTGGTTAGTAAAAGAACATTTTTCTTCAGAAAGTTTTCAGGTATTCCTATTGATTTAATAGTTTATTTTGCCAAAGCATATGCAGTTTGATTTCCCTCCTTAGCTCCACATACCTTTTTTCCACTTTACATGAAAACAAACCTAAATATACTTTGAACTTTACTATAATTATTACATTTAAGATTTTTGTTTCACAAATATAGGCAAGAAGTAGCAAGAATGCAGCAAACCGAGCTAAGTTGAAGATACTTCATCATATTGGTAGCAAGCCTATTCGAGAGATTATTTATCAAAAGGTAATATCATAAAACCAATATCTCTCTACAGAAAATATTGAGAGGTTTATTTGACATGTTTTCCTTTGATGTAAAGGGTGGGAAAGATGAAATCCACCAGATTTGGCAACAGTTTTCTTTGAGACTCATAAGAAAGATAACAAGCTTGTTGAACCTGAAGCAATTGAAAAACACGTATGTTTGATAAATTAAATATGTAAATTACTTCAACGTATTATGTGTTATAATTGAAAATGTTTCTTTATATGCTTTGTAGGCTCAAATTGAAGAAATGGTTCAATCAGAGCCATCTCTACTTAGCATTGAGATTGTAGAAAAATGTTGCGGACCTCAAAATCATAGCCATGTATTTGGCTTTGGGGGTGGAGTAAAGGAGAAAGACTTGAAAGGTGGAACTTCTTCAAAGCTGAATTACTGTCAGTGCTACGTTCAACTAGAGAGGAAAACAAATCCTTGAATGAGGAAAATAAATCCTTGCATGATCGCTTGTCTACATTAGAAGATGATATGAAATAAATTTAGAAAATAAAAGAATTCTTTGCTTCTCAACAATCCCATGTACCATCTACGACATCGCCTGTTTCAATTGAATGACCACTGTTTTTGTGTGCTGACCAAGTTAGTAATTCCACTCTCTTTTTTATTTTTATTACCTCCAGTTCTGTGACTGAAGCAGCTCTTAAATTTGGTAACTGAGAAGTATCCAATTGAATACCACAAATGTTAGAACTCCTCTACTTTTCATGGCAAACAGAATATTATCAATTAACTATAGACAATAAACAATCAACTGAGGATAACTGTAGTGCACTTAATAAACTATAGACTGATAATCAACTGATATTTTAGAAGTTAAGATGGAGTTCCCAAATATATTGAGGACAAATGGTATATTGCATCTGTAATTTCATCATTTAATCATTGGTGCTTTTAGCTATTAGTTATGTTAGATTATAATATCTTGAAACGCAGAAGAACAAGCTTCAACAAGACTTCAATAATGGATTAGGAGTAACTTTCTCCAAAGATATTGTGTTTTCTAGCAATGGATGATGTATGACAACAGAATTACGATGGCCTAATCTTAGTCTAGTTCTCAACAAGCCATTTTCATCATATACAAAATCAAAAATAACTTCTGAAGCTGTTTGAAGCAGTAAGTTTAACATACCTAATCACACTAAAGCATCTATAAATCATACAGGAATTATCACATCTTGTCGGTCTATAGATTATGTGCAGTCTATAAAACAACAAGTGCACTAATATATCTAAGTTTGTGCCTTAATTACAACTTAAACAGAAGTCCTGCATCATAAATTTCTCAAATATATAAAATTTAACCACATATAAAACACAAGTGCCTCTTAAACAACTTGTTTGGCCTTGTGACTAAACTATTACTCTGTTTGCACTAATTCAGGCTACTTTACTTATGGTGTGTTTGATATTTTTTGTTTTCTGCTTCTACCTATATATAAATGAAAACTAAAAACTCCTTACTGCTTGTGAATTTGTAAGAGGCAGTTATCACAACCTTTGTCACCCATCACTTTTTTTTTTGGATTGAACTGATGATGGATACCAACAAAAAAAAAAGAATTTCCTTTGGTGCTGGCATCAAAAGTTGCAATTGTAGTTTTTCCAATTTCTTACTAAATGATGCTTGACTAAAAGTTTGTATTAAATTTTAGAAAATTACTGGTGATATTCTAGCTAGAGCTGGCAGAACTTCTCTCTGAACTTGTCAATGTTAATTAATCTTTCTTTTTGTTGTTTAGAAATTGGAAAGGCCCTTGGCTACACTTTTTTTTTGGTATGGTTACTGGCTACTCTTGGCTGTATAGTTGGAAGTTGAAGATTGAAATGCAGGGTGTGTGATGAACAAACAATATGAAAAGAGTTAAAGAAAGATAAAGAGAACTCCACTTTTCATTTTCCAAATACACTTATGCTTTATTGAGTTCCACATTTTTATTAAATGGAAGTCAAAAGTGAAAGTTGGAAGTCTTGATGATTGTCGTATGCCACAAAGCATAGAAACAATTAGAAAGAATTATGAATTTATTTAGGTGATTGATGCAATAGTATATTCATGCCAGTGAATATCTTTGTATCTTGGATAAGCACCTGTTATTTGGATAAGCACCTCTGTTTCTTGTTTAATGCATCTCAAAATTTTTTTATTTATCTTGTTTTTGCAGCTTTATTGATGTTGTTGGATAACATCTGATGGAATTTAGACTGCTTTTGAGGTGAGCTGTTTAACTATTGCTAGTGTAAAATTTATATATGTTATTATTTCAATAGTTAATCATCCTCTTTTTAAATTTTTGTACTTACAGATTTTGAAGTTTGAAGTTACAAGTCAAGATGCAAGTTTAGAAGATGCACAAACTCATTATTATTTTGCTAGGAATGTGATGCAAAACTTGATATCATAATCTAGCTCAGGATATTAGCTAAGTTTTTTTGTTAAGGTGTTAGAGCAAATATTAAAATTAACATCAATTATGAGATGTTAACCATTTTAATTTATTACCATTAATAACACACAATCTCTCTCTCTCTCTCTCTCTCTCTCTCTCTCTCTCTCTCTCTATATATATATATATATATATATATATATATATATATATATATATATATATATATATATATATATATATATTATCATTTTGTATCTAGATTTTCAGTAGCATTTGATATTTATTTTTGATGAAAATTACTTTTTTGTGATATCAAGATCTTTGGGACCATTGTTGTCAGTTAGAGACCATAAATGTTGCTCATCTCTAAAACATATCTAGGACCAGAAATATTGTTCGTCTCTGAAGGATCTTTTAGGATTAGAAATGTTTCTCGTCTCTAAAGTTATTCTAGGAAGAGAATGTTGCTCGTCTTTAAAGGATAATCTAGGACCAATAAGTCACTGGTCCCTAATTCACGACAAGTTAGTTGTGGGTTGTTCGGCAGGTTTGCTATGGGTAAAAACCGACACGCAAGTGCACGTGGTCAAACAAGTAATAAAGTGGCTAAGTAAGCCAAGTATCGATCCAAGGAGACTCAGGATAAGTAAAATTGCCTAAGTACACTATATTCTTATCTTACTTCTAATTATGCTAACAACAACGTAACCAACAGTTAAATAAGTTTTTGTTTATAAAATATATATATATTAAAACTATTAACAATTATTTTCTGTGGATTTAAACTATGGATATGAGCATGCCAAGGTTAAGAACAAGTAATGAATTCGATTATAATAATAATTTAGTTAATCTCTTCTTCATGTTGCTAGCCAAGAACAGTAGCCTAGAAATTAAAACTCTCGTATTTAATTTCACTTTAGAATCATAAACCATCCGTCTACATTTCTGTGATCAAATGCAATTTATGACCTAACAATACAATTCCGGTTCCTAAACTGACTAATACGGTTTTCAAGTATATTTCTATCAAGAAAGCACATCAAAACCCAATTTTCCCAAATCAAGTTAAGAACAATACCCTATTAATTCACAACTTTCCAATTTCTTGCTCTCTCGAGTGAAATTGGACTTTTTAAATGTACATTAATGTCGGCCACACACTAATGCAGTAGAAACAAGAATTAATAGAACAACATAGAAGAAGAAGAAGAAAACCATAAAATTAATAATCAAAATTCATCACAAATGTTCATAACCTCAGCAAGGAAGAGAATTAGCCACTCATTTGTGGATTGATCATCCTAAAACAAGTGTAAATCATGCATACAATTGATAGAAAGAAGAAAGGAAGAGAAGAAATCCCTTAGCTTTTTCGTCCCTCAACTGCTTCTAACCCACGTCCTCGCTCTACCAAGTTTGAACTAATTAAAATAAACCTAAGTGTGCTATTTATACTAGTGGGAAATTTTTCCCGGAATAACAAGCAACGTGTCACGGAGGCCAACGCGGAGCACTGCCTCCGTGACACGGCGTGGACGCGGACCTTCACTGGAAATCCAGGGTCCGGTAAATTAGCCTCAACGTGGCACGGAGGCCAACGCGGAGGCCTATCTCCGTGCCACGGAGCTGTCGCGAGGCCACGCTGGAATTTGCCATTTAATTTCCTCTCCAGGCAGTGTGCCTCCGCGATGGTAGCGTGGCACGGCTCCATCGCGGAGCCCCTATACTTTGTGCATTCCAATGTCTTTTCCATGCTCGCATCCAATTCCAACTCCAGTATAGTTCCAACATGCCTTTTAGCTCCTAAAAATCATATTTACCTGCAAAACAAATGCTAATCACGTTGGTTAGTATAAATTCGCATTTTATTACCAACTACATGAGAATATATACACATTGCACAACAAACAAGGCAAAAATGATATGTTTGAGAATCACTTGGGCATATAAATCTGCCCAAGATCACATACCCCACACTTAAATCCTTGTTCGTCCTCCAACAACACATACACAACTCATGAAAATTACATCCCAACCTTTGTCACTATGGTGCGACAATTTACACTACGGTCATACCGATTATTCAATTTTTGCAAATCATCAAGAAAACATGCATGGTCTTACAATGCAATGACCTTTCATACATCAAGACTTCCTAGGCTTTAAGAATCGACTCTCGATATCGGCAAACTCATGCAAATCAGCTAGTCAAGATATCCGACACGAAAATCAATCTTTCATCAAGCATGTGCCCTCACAACTCAAGAGAGTCTTCCCCTTTATGTTCATGCAACACACAAACATTCAAGTAGGGGCATATAAAAATTAATTTCACTCTCTCTCCCAAAAGAATTCACATGCATCATGTCATGACCCATAGGCTTGCCCTTAGTGTATTACTCCACTAATATAGGGAAATGCAATGTAAGATCAAGTAGGACTTTAATGGGTTGTAATGGAAGCTATGGAACTAGTATATATTGGATTAGCCAATAATAGTCACTAGCATCCTTAAGCGCCTTTTCAACACATTCCCATCGACTCATGGATATTGTTCTTCTTTTTCTCTTTTTCACCATCCCATTCATGCTTGTTTACTTTTGTATGACCCATATCATCAAACACACTTGACACAAAACAAAGGGTTTTCATGTACCCTCAATATCATTTAATTATAACAAGTGCCTCTTCAACCTCTTCTTTTCTTTCTTCACTCTGCTTTTCTTTTTCTTTTCACTCTTCTCACTCTTTGACACTTTGGGAAAAATTTTCTTTTCTTCGTAAGCGCTTAAGAGTTTTGTATAGACTTTTACAGCTAATGAAAAGAAGGAATAAAGCTTAGTTTATACAATTTTGGACAAAAGAAAGAAATAATCGGCTAAAGGCTCAACGGGCTGACTAGGGTATACAATCACATAAAAAGGTAGAGTATGACAAGAAAAAAATAGAAACTCTCGGTTAAAACAAAGAAATGCCTACATCCTTTCCAACACTACACCCCCTTGATTTCGTTTTGCACACACACCAGGCAAGTTCTAGACACTTCACAATAGCATGGAATAACAATACCTTACTTTACACAACATGCACATGCTCAAATCAAGATGTATTCACAGACTCTTGAATTAGCCAATTACATGAATTCAAGAATTAAGCCTCAATCACACCGAATCGAATTCTACAGCCTAGGTAGCTCAACATATTTACAAATTTGCATGCTTTCAAATGAATCACTTTTGCATTTTGAACATCAGTTACAACACGCAACGAAATTTTGCAACCATAAAGCAACTACAGGTTCATTGATGCAATCCACCAAAGAAAAACTGAAAACAAATTAAAATCCTACTCCTACCGACTACATTTTCCTTAAGACGGTCGTTATCCATCCATCATAGGGAACGTTCACTAACTATGACATCGGTTCAATGGGACTATTATCGGTAAAAGAACCGAAAACAAACTCCGAGAAACCCAAAATAAAAACCGAAAATTTTTGCAACACATCGATCATTTCGATAGAAAAATATTTACAAAAGATTTTGATAAGTGCAAAACATTTTCGCAAAAAGTTTGAAAAATATCGATCATTTCGATATACAGAAATATTTACAAACTATTTACAGCATACACAAAATTTTTACCTTGGCAACCACAACGTTTCACAACACAAATCATTAACCACAAAAAATATACAGCACAAATCAGTTCACAACAGGGAAACACAAACATACATACAAACCAAGGAAAAAGGATACAGCAGATTAGAGCCTAAGTCCCAGCACCTAGCTACTCCCCACCCCACACTTAAATCGAACACTGTCCCCAGTGTTCACAAAAATACAAAACAAAAATTGCGGGTGGTGGAACTCCCTGATCAGTCGAAATATTCGACTTCTTCATCTGGTGCTGCTGCCTCGTCGCCCATGTCTGAGTCAGCTCCATCATCGTCATCGGACTCCACATCGGAGTCCTCTCGACGTGTCTCCTCGTCAGTAGGGACATCGTCATCAGTAGGCTCAACGAAGGCTGGTCCCACTCGGCATATAGCTCTGGCGTTCTCGCCAAATGGGTAATCCATCTCCAGCTGCCATAACTCTTCCTCGGTGGCTGGTCTCCCACCAATCTGTAGCTGAAGCATCTGCATGCCGAACATACGTGCCATGTACTGATCGTCACGAGCATGTCGCTCGCCCAAAGTCAGCACTGGCTCGTGTGTGGTGTCGGGGGCCTTAGTTTTTGTCACATCGAGGGCCCTCCACTCCAACTGTGGGATGTAATCCAAAGCCTCTTCCTCGACATTGAGGCCTCGGAGGAAGGTGGTGATGAGTCCGCCAAACCCGTATCTGTGGCCCTGGTGTAGTCTGGCTCTCTTCATGGCGGATATGATAACCGTCCCAACATTAATCTCAAGCCCTTTCATAAGGGCATACACCAAGCAGACACGGTCCCGAGTCACATCCGTCATGTGAACTCCCGGGATTAAGCAAGAACATACAATTTTCAGCCATATTCTAGCCTCCCTGTTCATCTGCGAATAAGGCAGAGTCTGGTGGTAACCCCTCTCCTTATGTCTGCTCCATCGGGCTGTGGATCGAGCCCCACACAACGTACGTCTGATGTCGGCGTATGGTGGGGTGATGTTTAGCTGGCGGAGAACATGAGCGTCTGTGTCCCGCGCTCCAACGATGGCATTAAATTGCTGGGGTTCCAGAGTGACAATCTGCCCTCTGATTTTTGTTGTGTGGCTTCTGATGGCCGGGTTCCAATTTGCGTAGAACTCCTGAACCAGATGTAGGTTGCACTCCTTGGGCTCCTGAAATATAAAGCTGAGCCCAGCTGCTTCAATCCTCTGCACAAAACGGGGGAACTCCTGTGCTAGTGGTTCCCGTGCAATATGTTCCTCCGGGAAGTATTTGCTTTCCTTATGCTTAGCATACCACTTCTTCCCTTCCTCGGTTACCCACCTTGTTCCGTATTGGCGGCGTTGGCCGCGCGGAACAGCTGGTGCAGCTGGGACTGCGGTGCCCATTCTCATTCTTTTTCTATCGGTGCCTGAGGTAGAAGCACCTTTGACCTTATCCTGCCTACTAGCCATTGTACCTGTCAATATACATAAACAAGCACAACGTTAAGCTATAAACATGTTAACTTCGGCTAAGGTCGGGTTACACAAAGTTTACCCCACACTTAGTCCTTTGCTACTTTTACAAACTATGGCAAGGATAACTCAATTTACACCAAAACAATCAACTATACAATTTATGCTTAGTGCGTTCACAAAAACTTCGACAGCATAACAGTTAGTGTACTACTCAGACTTCGTACAGCTAATCCCAATCCTACTATCACTAACAATTCAACCATCGCACTTAGCAACAAAAACAACAAATAAAAAAACAAAGACAAAACATTCTATATACAATCGAATCCAAATAATCAAACCAATTTGCACAATTTTCGCATTTTCCCCAACAATTCGAGAATTCGTCGTCTTCTAACATTCACACAATATTTACACGACTTATCTCAATTTACAACCACACCCCAACATCTAATTCATCAACTTATCAAATAACCCAATTCAAATTCAATAACCCAAGCCCTAGAATGCAATTTTTCAATCAAATTCAGATTATTCACGTAATCGACAAGTTCAAACGCTAGTTACAACAATCCGAACATATATCAATCACAAATAACTCAACATCATGTTAAATTGCTACTTAGGGTGATATATCTCACCTCACATGCCCAAATTCGACTAAAATTGCCAAAAATTTGAGAGAAACGAGGAAAACATACCTTTGAGTTGAAGAACCGAAGAAACTTGACGATTTCTTTGCCTAGTAGCGTGGTACGTTGGTTGGGGAGGGGGATTTGGGTGTTTGGTCGCGGAGAGGAAGAGAAATGGGGCGAAAGGGCAAGAAAATCGGGGTTAATTTAAAGAAAAACACGCGGGTCACCCGGCAACCCGATGTGACTCGACACCAATTATAAGGCAACGTGTCACGGAGGGTAACGCGGAGCCCCTCCTCCGTGACACGGAGCCAACGCGTTGGATTACTGGAAATTTTAAAAATTCGGATTTTTCCTTCAACGTGTCACGGAGGGTAACGCGGAGCCCTTCCTCCGTGACACGGAGCCAACGCGCCAGTGCACTGTTTCTTCCATTAAATTATTTTTTCATACCTTGCCTTATTCTTCCCAATTCCATGCATATTTGTCTCCGTTTGACCTGAAAAATCACCTCACTAAACAAAATTGGTTAGATTAATAGATTTCCCTAACTAAAATGAAAAATATTAACTAAAACAAAAATATATACCAAATCAAGAAAAGAAAATTTAAAATAAAAATTATTTACACTAAAAAAAAGAAAGAAAGAAAATATTTTTCACGGGTTGCCTCTCGTGCAGCGCCTGGTTTACCGTCGCGGCTCGACGTCCTTTATGCTCATTTATCTACTAGGGTGATGAACGTTTTTCACGATCGTTGTCCTCCCCCCAGTAGTTCTCAACCTTATCAGGTGGCCTTCCTATTAACTCTCGGGAATCATTTATTCGACTCGCGTTCCCATGATCAATCATATTGATCACCGAGAGTTCCTCATTTACCGTCGGGAGCTTAGGTGCTTTGTACACATCGAACACTTCGACCTTGTCATGTGCTTGCATTGTGAGTTGACCCGCAGCTACGTCAATTAATGCTTTTACGGTTGCCAAAAAGGGTCGTCCCAAAATAAATGGGACTTCAGCATCTGGTTCAAAATCCATAACAATAAAATTGACCGGAAAGATGAGGGACCCCACTTGCACAAGCACATCCTCAACAATGCCATCCGGCCTAGCTAAGGATCTGTTTGCTAGTTGCAAGATTACGGTTGTAGGTCTAGGACTCTCCAGACCTAACTTTCTGAATACCGAAGATGGCATCAGATTTATGCTCGCCCCCAAGTCACATAATCCACGCGCTCGGATACTCTGCCCAATAGTCAGCTGGATAGTAAAACTTCCAGGATCTTTCAGCTTCGTGGGCAGTCTATTTTGAATTCGGGAAGTGCATTCCTCCGTCAAAGCTACCGTGGCATACTCAGTCAGACAACTTTTGTTGGCCACGATGTCTTTAATATATTTTGTATATTTGGGTACTCCCTGCAAGACATCAACAAGAGGTAAATTAACATGTACCTGTTTAAGCACCTCCATAAATTTCTTGAAACACGCCTCCTCCTTGTGTTTCTTGAGTCGTTGAGGGAACGGGGGTGGAGGTCTTTCTGGTTCAGCTTCTTTGGTCTTCCCCCTATCAGAACTTTGTTCCTCCTCAACTTCTGTTGCTCCTGACTTTTGAGGCGGTCTTTCCGGTTCCACCTCCTTCAACTGTAAACCACTCCTCGTGGTCACTGCATTCACCTGCTTCGGATTAGGATCCGTGTCACTAGGTAGTCCTCCTCTAGGTCTTGTATTTTGGGCACTAGCAAATTGCCCAAACAGATATTCAAGAGCCTTGGTCGCCAATTGATTGTTCTTCACTTCGGCTGCCAATTTAACATAGTCAGCCTGCAATTGTGCCTGATTAGCGATCATGGTTTTGAACATCTCCTCAACGGTAGGTGATGGTGGTGGAGGAGGGGCATGGTGATTTCTGAATTGAGCTTGATAGTTATGTTGCCCTCCTTTATTTCTCTGCATACCCTGACTAGAACCTTGGCCTTGTTGGTTGTTGCTACCCCACGAAAAATTTGGATGGTTCCTCCAATTTGAGTTGTACCCACTACCAAACTGCTGCTGATTTCTCTGTGCATTGCCCACAAAGTTAACAGAATCAGGATTTGCACCACAGCCTCAGCTGAATGCTCACTACTACCACACACTTCACACCACATCTGCTGGACCGCATTGACTGAAACTGAAGGCTGGTTCAAGTTCATATTGCTGAAGTGGTTATTTAACTGATTTTGCAAGGCAGCTATCTGTGCAGCGATAGCTGTGAATCCATCCACTTCAAGCACTCCCGCTGCTTTCCTTGCTCCACCTCTTGATGAATCTGCATTCCAGTCTGGATTGCCCTGTGAAATTCGGTTGAGCAAAGTGTACAGCTCCTCATAGGTCTTTTCCAGCGCTTGCCCTCCAGCTGCTGAGTATAACAGAATTTTAGTATGGGGTTCCAAACCCTCAATAAATATGTGCACCAACACCTCATTGGACTGATGATGATGAGGACAGTCCCGCAACATGGATTTAAATCTTTCCTAGGCTTGATATAGATTTTCTCCCTCCCTCTGTTTAAAACTTAGAATTTGACTTCTAAGTCTAGCTGTTTTACCAGAAGGGAAAAATCTAATCAAAAACTTCCGTGCTAGATCATCCCACATTGATATAGAATTTGGTGGTTCAGCTTTTAACCACCTCTTGGCTTCACCAAGTAAGGAAAACGGAAATAAGGTGAGCCGAACATAATCAGGTGACACTCCAGCGGGTATATAAGTGTCACTTATCTCCAAAAAATTCTGGAGATGTTGTTGTGGGTCTTCATGAGGGAGACCGGTAAATTGCCCGCTTGTGTGCAAAAGTTGCACCATATTCTGCTTTAATTCAAACCTCCCTCCAAGCTCTGGTTTGCGGATACTAGAATGTACATTGTTGGCATGTGGGACTGCCACCTCGCGAACCGGCCTTGCTGCTGCTTCATCGGGCACTAACACTGCCCTCACAACTGGTGGATTTTGTTGCTCCATAATAGACTGTCTAAGCAACTGCAGCTTCTTTTGTAGAGCTTCTCTACGTTGACTATGAAATTCACGTTCAGGCTCTAAGTAAGATTCCACCAGCTCTTTGTCCCTTGTCAGTGTTCACAGAAATCAAGTCTGCAAAATACAGGCTAAGACCAAGTTGTTAACACTTAAGAAAATAAAACAAAAATACAGTAAATTTAAACTTATCACAGTTTCACCAATTGACTAGTCTCCCCGGCAACGGCGCCAAAAACCTGTTCGGTGCTTTGGTTGGGGTTATAAACCGACACGCAAGTGCACGTGGTCAAACAAGTAATAAAGTGGCAAAGTAAGCCAAGTATCGATCCAAGGAGACTCAGGATAAGTAAAATTGCCTAAGTACACTATATTCTTATCTTACTTCTAATTATGCTAACAACAGCGTAACCAACAGTTAAATAAGTTTTTGTTTATAAAATATATATATACTAAAACTATTAACAATTATTTACTGTGAATTTAAACTATGGATATGAGCATGCCAAGGTTAAGAACAAGTAATGAATTCGATTATAATAATAATTTGGTTAATCTCTTCTTCATGTTGCTAGCCAAGAACAGTAGCCTAGAAATAAAAACTCTCGTATTTAATTTCACTTTAGAATCATAAACCATCCGTCTACATTTCTGTGATCAAATGCAATTTATGACCTAATAATACAATTCCCGTTCCTAAACTGACTAATACGGCTTTCAAGTATATTTCTATCAGGAAAGCACATCAAAACCCAATTTTTCCAAATCAAGTTAAGAACAATACCCTATTAATTCACAACTTTCCAATTTCTTGCTCACTCGAGTGAAATTGGACCTTTTAGATGTACATTAATGTCGGCCACACACTAATGCAGTAGAAACAAGAATTAATAGAACAACATAGAAGAAGAAGAAGAAAACCATAAAATTAATAATCAAAATTCATCACAAATGTTCATAACCTCAGCAAGGAAGAGAATTAGCCACTCATTTGTGGATTGATCATCCTAAAACAAGTGTAAATCATGCATACAATTGATAGAAAGAAGAAAGGAAGAGAAGAAATCCCTTAGCTTTTTCGTCCCTCAACTGCTTCTAACCCACGTCCTCGCTCCACCAAGTCTGAACTAATTAAAATAAACCTAAGTGTGCTATTTATACTAGTGGGAAATTTTCCCCGGAATAACAAGCAACGTGTCACGGAGGCCAACGCGGAGCACTGCCTCCGTGACACGGCGTGGACGCGGACCTTCACTGGAAATCCAGGGTCCGGTAAATTAGCCTCAACGTGGCACGGAGGCCAACGCGGAGGCTTATCTCCGTGCCACGGAGCTGTCGCGAGGCCACACTGGAATTTTCCATTTAATTTCCTCTCCAGGCAGTGTGCCTCCGCGATGGTAGCGTGGCACGGCTCCATCGCGGAGCCCCTATACTTTGTGCATTCCAATGTCTTTTCCATGCTCGCATCCAAGTCCAACTCCGGTATAGTTCCAACATGCCTTTTAGCTCCTAAAAATCATATTTACCTGCAAAACAAATGCTAATCACGTTGGTTAGTATAAATTCGCATTTTATTACCAACTACATGAGAATATATACACATTGCACAACAAACAAGGCAAAAATGATATGTTTGAGTATCACTTGGGCATATAAATCTGCCCAAGATCATGGGTCGCTAAAGAGATTTAGTGAGCGGAAAACAAATAATTTTCATGATATAAATCATCTATTAGGGATAGGACATATGGTCCCTAAAGGTATTTGGGGACCAGCATTTGTACCCGTCACGAAAATCATTTAATGACCACAATTTTGAATCCGTCGCTGTTGAGCTTTAGCGTCAGATGCTATTAGGACAGGTGGTGACTAGCTTTTTACTGTCGTGATACATCTTTAGGGACAAGAATTTGACTTTCAGGGACTAGATTTCCCTTCCTTAAAGATCATTTTTCTTACAGTGAAACCTGGAAGGCTAGAGGATTGTCCTACTGAAATGTGCCACGCTACTCGATCCTCGTCTCTAATGATACGAGCTAGCTTTTATATATATGTATATATATATATATATATATATATATATATATATATATATATATATTTAGTAGATGGAAATTTCATTTTTGTTCTCTTCAAAGTTATAGGAAACCCTCTTTTCTTCTGGTTGATTGAGTTCTTGGTGTTCTTGACGAACCTTGACAATCCAATTTCATTTTTGAACTTAGATCATTGAATCTACTGTGTAGCTCATGTTATTATCATTGTTTCATTGAGTTGGTGGTTGTTTCATGTGAACCAGCTGGGTAAGTATTCTTTTTCTTTGATTTTCATCTTTATATCGTAGGTGTGAAGTCATGGTTATCATTAGATCCATGCTTTGAAGTTTCAAGAATTGATTCCGTAGGAATCTTATCGTATACATGTTTGTACATCTTTTTCTTGTCGGATAGTCATGTTTCATGCTTGTGGGTGAGCTGCTGCTTCATGGAAGAATACTTGTGCATCAAGAAGTAAAGTTTTGGCTAGGTTCTTGTCATCGATCGTACGTTATGTTAAGGCTCATTCCTGTCTTTTCTAGGCATATTTCCTTTGAATTCTGTATTGTTGATATATCGTGTGTGTTAGTTGTTTGTGTCACGACTCGAGCATAGGCCCGGACCGAGACACGAAAAAAAGAACCCCATGAGGTTTCAAGTCGACCCATGACATGAATATAGCATCTAAGCTCAAAATTTTAAATTCGGAAATCTAACATATAACATAGCGGAGGTCTGAAAATCTCATGACATCAAATAACTAAATACATAACACAAATCTGAAGCTAAATACATACTATGTCGATAAGCCTCTACTACTGATGAGTTGATGGGACAAGACCCCAACTAACTCACTAAAGTCTGAAACTGAAAATACTGAATATAATAGATAAGTAGGGCCCTCGAAAGATGAGGACTCACCAACTCTAATAGAGAGATGCTAACACTGAAGGTCTAGCGAGTGGCGGACTATGCCTGAATGTCTGAGCCTGTATCATGAAATGATACAACCTTGAGTATTCAGTCAGTACGTGAAATATATCAAGTATGCAAGGTAAGTAAACCGGTAAGTAAGTAAAATCAGAGATCATGCATATCATAAACATTTTATCATAAGAGTCTGAGAGTAGGGCTTGCATGCTATTATCTGAAAATATGACTTAAACATAACTGAATATCATAACTGAATAAAATGACCTAAAGCTGACATTGATTGTTCATAAGTAAAAGTGAACATTGGGTCAAATCTGCTAAAAACATAATACATGACTAATGAACATGCATAACTGAAATCATGAGAAACAATAGGAGACTCTTCATATAACCGACATTACCACGATAGAGCTTATGTGGTCCCGACTATTACACTCAAGTGGACAGAGCCGTCCAAAGCCTTGCAAGGGCTAAGGAAGCTACCATGATATCAATATCAAGCTGAATGCCCTTTGGGGGCAGGGGAAGCTCACAGACCTTTAGCCTACTCAGTGCTAGATACTACTCCCAAAAACATGCATATGCTCTCCATCGTTTTTCAATGAAGATGGCCATCATCTAGTGATGAAGCTGAATCATGAACATACATATTGTGAAAACATAACATGAAGAGCTTTGGCTCAAACCATACCACAAGCTGAACAAGAGTGGGAGTCTAGACTCCAAAACTATGTGGTAAGCTAATAACATGAAATTTAGATAAATCATGAAATATACTTGATCATATGGCTTGCCCAATACTTAAAACATGCTTAAAATAGAATTTGATTACTCAAATCATGAACATAGACATGGGTAAATTTGAAATCATACTTTCATCATGAATATCTCATCATAACTAGAAGCATAGATCATAATCTCATCTTTTCATGAACTTCCATAGACGGGCATCTTATTTGTAAAACTTTGAAATCATAATTTGTAACTGAAAACATTCTAAAACATGCCCATAAATCATAATTCAACATTAGACACATGCATAGAGATTACCCATGATAGATACTTAGAGAATTCACAAGTTGGGTTAAAACCCCATAGATTCATCAACTTAGAAATCACATGAAAATGAAGAGAGATTAGACATGGGAGTGGATGGATACACCCATTCATAACCCTATATACCTGGGAAAATCTGATTATACAACCCTCTTGAATGCCCAATGGAATTTAGGAAAGATCTTGATGAATCCTAAGCTTGATCACCTCTTAGAACTACTTGGCTTGCATGCATGGAGAGGAATAGGATTAGAATGAGTTAACCCCTCTTAAAAAACACCTATCTAATCTTAAAACAACGTAGTTTAGGTTTTAGAAACTTAGAAATTATGAAAAAGCCCTTAATGAATTCGCAGAAAAATACACACTGCCACTCCCAATGAGGGACTGGACGACCTATCTTCACTGACCATGACTCGTGGTCTGAACTCGTCACCAGAACTGGAAACTTACCTTCATTGGCACCACGAGGTACACCATGACTCGTGGTCTACCTGATGACTTATGGTGATGAATCGTTAGGAACACTGCCAAAACTTTCACCCTTTGAGTCAAACTCCTCACCAGGGATAACATGACAACTCATGGTGCTAACCATGACTCGTGGCCTCACTTGTGGTCAATCCCCAAACCAAGAAATCCAACCAAGTCCACCCTCCACTCCATGAGTCACCTAACGACTCATGGTGCACCTCACGGGTCACTAGACGACTCGTCCTGTGACCTGGTGCAGAAAAATTCTGCTTTCTCTATTTCAACCTTCGAGTCTGATCTTAGGGCTTTCAGGGTATCACAATATCTCCTCCTTGGGAACAATCATCGTCGAATGTGAAAAAACATACTAAAAAGCTGAGAATGCAATCATCATACCAAATACTAAACATTTAGAGCTGAAAATTGACGGAGTGACTATCTCCGGACTGAACTATATGACTGAACTGACTTCATGAATCATACATACATGTATTAACATGAAAGAAACCGGGGCACATGATCTAAACATGAAACTGAATAGAGTGCTAGAGAGGAAACTGATACCTCAAGCTGTAAAAGAGCCAGGAGGGAATAGATGTGGGTATTTAACCATCGTATCTGCTTCGGCTTCCCACCGTGCTCCCTCAACTTGCTAGTTCCTCCATAAAACCTTTACTAAAGCTACTTCTTTGTTTCTTAGCTTTCGGACCTGACAATCAAGTATTTCCATCGGACCCTCCTCATAGATAAGGCTATCCTTCACACTTACACTGTCTACTGGGACAACCAAAGCTGGATCACCCAAGCATTTTTTTAAAAGTGACACATGGAACACCGGATGAACTGAAGCCAATTTTGAGGCCAACTCCAACTCATAGGCCACATTGCCAATACATCTCACAATCCGGTAGGGGTGATGTCTCCCAAATTACACCTCGCAATTGAGATATAAGCGGTCGATTGTCAAATATAGAACATAACAAAGGTTGAGGTCGACACCACAGGAAATATGGTAAGAACTTAAGCTAATGCGAATAACTGTTACTATAGAGTTACTTATTTCCAAAGGGGAAAAAATATATATAATAATAAACAAAAGTAAAACTACTGAATTCTGAAATCAAATTCGGTTTGTAATCAATTAACGACTTGAGTAGGATTATATTCCCCAAGACTTCATAACCACAAGGCTTATACTAGTGATCTATTCCGGTGTTTAACATACAATATTAGTAAGTTAGGTTCACCTAGATAGTTGGTCCCCTATCTAGATGATGTCAAGAATCAATCAAAACGAAGGGAAAAACAATACATGCATAAAACCCATTCAAGAATCACTAAGTATTTTACCTATGTGTGTTAATTCATCTTGGTTCCCACAAACCTAGTTATGGATTTAGCTACTCATGCTGGTATTATCGCAATCACAAAATATTGAATAAATCATAATTGCAACTTACAAATTATTGTAGAAGATAAACCAAGTAGATTGAATCAAACTCCAAAATTGATGAATAAATTTGTTGCTTTTAATCCTCAAATTCAAGAACAAAATCATAAATCTCATTTCTTGATTCAAGAACAATCGTACAACACAAAAATCCTATTTGAAAACTTATAAAATCGGCTCTCTAAATTATTCTCTAACTGTAACTAATCTTCCTTCAAAAATAAACCTAAGCTGTGTATTTATAGTTCCAAGAAATCCTTTTCCTAATTAAAACTAGAAACTAGGTCGACAGTGGCAACGGGCTTGGTGACGATTCGTTTGACCTTTTGACGAGTCGTTCCCTGCTTAAAATAGTCGTTCTCAGCAACTTACCCAGTTGTGGCAAGGGGTCACCTAACGACTCGTGCTAGTGCATCCTACAGTTGGTCCCAATGCTCTACCAATGAGTCGTTTCTTCATGTGATGACTCGTTATGTCTGTCGTCGACTACACTGGTCACTTTGTTAAGATTTTCTCTCTCAGCCTTCACGATTGACCTCACGACTCATTATCAAGTGTAATGAGTCATTTCCTCAACTCATCAGGTACACTGTCTTGCATCTTCAAAATCCATCTTTTCCCCACACCATAAGCAACGAGTCGTGCCTCCTGCTAACGACTCGTGAAGTGCCTGGCAGTCATCCTTTTAGTTATTTTTCAGCATTATTTTTCCCAGTTCACTTCCGAACCCATTTTCCTGCAACATTAAACACAAAAAACTTCATACCTATATAAACATACCCGAAATGTGCATAATTTATTGGTCTTAAGCCTTGAAAGTGCTGTAAAATCACGGCACATCAACACCCTCAACTTAGAACTTTTGCATGTCCTTAGGCAAAAACAAAATAAAATAAAATAAACTAAACTACTTCGACGCTTCAATCGAAAGAACTCTAGGAAACTTACGGCAGTCACATTTATACAATCAAAATCAAATTTTCTAACCCCTCCCTCATCATATCAACTCAAATCACTACGCATATGCAAACTTTCCAACCATGACACAGAGGAATCAAAACATGGCAAAATACTATCACTTGAAACCATGCACATAAATCTATAACACTGACCCAGACAATTTGCAGATGATTTAGTTGACCAAATGCTCTCACCTCAAAGAAGTCCCATACTCACACATGTGTATTTGATTATTTCAATAAATTCCTCTTGTGACCAGGTAAGATTCACTCACTCTCACAAAGAAATTCGAACTATGTGCATACAATACCATAGGCTTGCCTTTACTTTCAATACCTCAATTTTCGGACAAGTAGCTAGGATCACTATAGGACTTTCTAAGCTTGTAACGTAGGCTCGGGCTCGGGTACGGTACATATGGAATTAGTAGCTCAACCCTCGTTGGCACTACACACCTCTTGGCTCCCCTGTTCAGCTTTATTTCTATTTTCTCCCTTTTTCCTTTAACCGCTTCTCTTTTTCTTTGCTTTTGCCACTACAGATGCGGTTTCTCTTTATTCAAACACTCATTGATGTCACATTTTTCTTTTATTTCTTTTCTTGCTTTTGTACAACAATTTTTTTCTTTCTTTCTTTTCTTTTCACTATGCATACCGCACCCGCTCTTTTTTTTTAACTACCCAATTTTTATTCCTCCTAACTCTTCTTAATCACCCCTATAGTAGCCACCCTCAACTTAGGCGATTTGCCTGAGTTGAGGTTCACAATGTCCAAGGAGGGACCAGGCCCAAAACAGGTTCATTGTTAATAAAACCAGGCAGGTGAATTGGTGTAAACAAAAAGAAAGGTCAATTTAAGCTCAAACATTTGGATCAAGGGTTTTTTATTCACTTTTGGTAGGCCTTTTAAGGCTAAAGTGGACTCATAAATAAAAAACGGCCTATGATCCTTTCCTAGTTTCCTATCCTCTATCTCGGTACGATTGACCAGGCAAGTTCTAGATTGACACACACAACCAAATTCAGCTATTAAACCTCACTCAGACATAGCACAAGTCAATATCATCACTTCTACCAATTACTAGTTCAGGTACAGCCATACAATGATAAACATGTTCACAGTTTCAATGCCATGCAAATATTCACAAAGGTCACACTTGTCAACTTTCACATACACATGCAAATTTTTTGGAGGGGTATCAAATTATCAATCAATAAAAAAAATCAACAATTTCAGCCTTGACTGCCTTCAGGTTTCCTAACTTTCTTCCAACTAACACAAACAACAAAAAAAAATCCTAAACATGCCGGTTCTACTAGATATGGAACACCCTAGGAAAAAGATATCTGGCAAGAAAAACCCTCGGGTTATGTTCAGCAAAAAGAATGCACAGGTATCCCTCCCCACCTCCATCAAGAAAGCATGTGTCGTCCTCGACGCATATATATATCAAACAAAGCAAGGAAATAGGGAACATACTTGTGCGACCTAGGTGTCAACTACCTGGTCGGTGGAGGGTGTAGATACGCCTCCAATATTACTGGCTTGACCCGGTGCATTCTCAGATCCAACAGAGCTTGTTCCTTCTCCTTGAGCTCTCGTTGCCTCAGTCTCGGCTCTCTATCGAGCCTCCTCTTTTGATTCATCCAGCGCTCTCTCCATCTCACTCCGCTCTTATTTTTTGTAATGGAGCAGAGAAGCATCATCATCAAAACTTGCCTCAACATGAGGCCTCTTCCCCTTTTCATGTGCCACTGGCTCCTCCGTGATAAAGTCAAAGATCGGTGGTAATTCTTCTTTAAACTCGTCCTCTATCACGGGAAGTACCGGTGGAGGTACTACAGCTACCTGTCGTGCGGCCAAGTCTCGCACCTCAGATCTGAGTGTTCCTAGCTTTGAGTACCATCTAGACAACTCCGATGCCTGTAACTATGCAAGGCGCTCATCCATTCTCTTCTCAAAAGCATCCAATCGGCCATGCACCGAACTAGATAATGTCTCCAACTCCTTTGACACCCACAACTTTACTTGCTCAATCAAAACTCTAACCTGTAGAGCCGTGTGTACCTGCTGATTCTCGGCCTTAGCTAGCCGCCTAGCCATATCAACTAAGAACTCCTATGAAACCATAACTAGGCCGGCTGTAGTGGCTCGTGGAGGCGCAACTGGTGGTCTCAGGGTTGTTGCTGTAGATGATGACTCAGGAACATTGGCAGGTGTGGAGGTATCCACTGCATTTGTAGCCTCAGGATAGCTACCTATCTCTCTACCCTCTATATGCTCAGCTGCCAACTCAGCGAACTGTGCTGCATCAGTCTGCATCCCATTGCCAATTGCCCCTGCTAATAATGTCAGGAGCGGATGCAGCTGCCTGAGTCCTCGCTCTCGATACCGGGTTTGTATCATCTCGAATCAACCAGATATCAGTAATCTTCTGTACTACTACTCTCTGGTTAACTGATGGCAATACCAGCACCTTTGACTCCTAACGAGTCTATCAATCAAACATGGAAACGGAATGGTAGTACCATCATTGATTGCCTGCTCTCTAATCTCCTCAACAATGTATCGTGGGAAAGTGATGGCATACCCCTCCATTATACTTACTACCAAAGCTGCTCTGTCAGGTGAGAGGATGTTGTCATTGCTAGTTGGTACCAGCCTGTGCCGCACCAGTGACCACCAAAATTTTGCTTGAAAGTTTAGTATGGCCTTCTTTATCTACGACTCTGTACCATGCAACCATTATACTAGTGGACCTCTCGTAGCAATGATCCGAGACAACCAAGTATACTGCTGGATGTGCTCCTAGATATTCAACTTTTTGGTTCTCACTTTCTTCAACTCAGATAGCCTGTGATTGAACTCTGCCGTGTTCATCGGAGCATGATAATCCGGCCCATACAACATCCTGGAGATTGTCTGCTCAAAGATATCTACCAGAGTTTCTCTCACCAACACTTGATTTAAGGCGGGCCTCTTCTTCCGATCCTGGCCCCCTAATGCCAACTGCTGAAATATGGCTAGATACGCTGCATAAAACTCTCGGACTAAGCACGGGCTGTAGCTACCTAATGGCTCAGTCAACTAGCCGAACCTGTACTTATCGAACACTGCATGTAGCTCTAGAAGATCTTTTAGCCCTGTAGTGACCAGCCTCAGCTCCTCGTATATGCTCCTCTTCAGATTGCCTTTTTCATTAGGAGCAATATCTCTATTGTATATAGCCCGCATGCCATGGACACACCATCTTTGCACATTTCTTGGTTGCTCATTTGATGTGTCCGAGGTCTTAGTCAGCTCATTATCAGAGTCCCCTCGCTGAGCGTATGATTCGTCAACTCTCTATGTGTCTTTCCCAGCTGTGGGAGCCTCAGGAACTAGTGCAGCAACAACCCTAGAATTCTCATCAGTGTGGCTGGGCAGATCGCTTGCCAGTGGAGTGGGAGCATCGACTAGGGATGTCAGATTTGAATTTTTTTGAGCCCTAGCCCTAGTGGATCTCCTCACTAACTGCTCCTCTGATATGTCATACTCTTCCTCAAATCCACTTGACTCTTCAGAGGAGGATGGATCATCATGCAGTCTACGATATGAAGGTTGACTGCGCTCAGGTGTTTGTTTCTTTGTTGGGCCCTTCTTTGGTATACCTCTTGGAGCCATTGTACCTATGGAAACATAGTTAGTACGCAATATGAGATGAAACAAAAAACAGTTTTTTGAGATGGTTCCTAGTGGTCCTGACGGGTGACAAAATGAGTCTTGCCACTGGCAATGACTTGTAAGGTTGCTCGTCATCTCAGACTGGACTTCCTTCAAGATTGGCCAGTGTACTTGATGACTGGTCCCTACGAATCATTGCCAAAAGAAACAAGTCGTTAGGTCGGTCATTAGGTAAACTACCTCATTGGTTTATTTTTTCCTACTCAGGACGAGCTACACAACGAGTCGTTTGGTGATCCAATGACTCGTGATGTAACTCGTGCTCAAGAGTTCAAGTTCACCCATAGTTCATCTTCATCTTCTTCCCAATATTCAACTCCACAAACACAAAATCATCACATTCTTAAACTAACCCAAGTTTATATAAAATCGAAATCATTTGTTTAAATCTTCCTAAGGTTTATTTACATCGCGAGGAACAGATTGTCATAAACACAATATTAATCGAAATAAATTCAATCTCATTCAAAATGAGGGTCCTCAAAATTATTTTTTAAATGCAACAATATTCAAAATTTCATGGGAAAGAGTACTCACAATATGCTTTGATCAAAGGCGGAGTGCAATCGTGTGTGTGTTTAAGTGATTGGCACGCAAGGTCGAGGAGTCCTTTCAGTGGGGTTTGAGTAAAAGAAGAAGAAGAGGGAAATTTGAAGTTGTGTGGGTTTAAGTTTAATGGGGAGAATGTAAATGAATCGGTTTTTATGGGTTCTCAATTAAAAATTACCCTAATTATAGTCCTGGGTCGGGTCGAATGTTAATTAAATTTTATAATGCCCAGTGTGACGATTCTAAGTGCATAAATGACTCGTTGAGCTCTTTCGTGTTATGACTGGAGTTCAGCAAACTTACCTAGGACCTACGAGTAAAGCAATGACTCATGGGGTCACCCAATGAGTCGTGGCCTAAGTCGTGGTCCTTGCACTGGTGTAGCTTCAAGACGAGGAACTTAACGAATCGTTTGGTCTCCCAACTATTCGTTGAGTGAGCCGTTCTCACCCTTTTCCTTTTGATTTTGCCTTTTATCCAGTGTACATGACGGGGGACATGATGATTCATTTCATGAAGACACGAATCGTTAAGTCGCCCATTGCTCCCCTATTTTCTGTAGTTCCCTTCACGAGTTGATTGAACGAGTCGTCGGGTCAAACGACGACTCATTCTATGAATTTTTGCACCAGAACTTAAGTTCCAATTTTTGGTTCCAACTTCAGATTTTCCATCTTAATCACCTTCACCCATCAACAAACGTAAACACTTGATTTTTCTTACATTTACAACTTGGGTTGCCTCCCAAGAAGCGCTTGATTTAATGTCACGACACGACATGGGTGTTTTGGCTACTTAGACTTCGCCAAAACACCCCCATGGGTTGCCTCCCATGCATCGTCTGATTTAATTTCGTGGAACTACTTAATTCCCCATGTTACTCAGACTTCACTCAGAGTCCACAGGTCTACTAGTTTGAGTTCTTCACTTCTCCCCAAATAAGCTTTTACTCGCTGACTATTTACCTTGAACCGCTTTCCTTCATGGTTTTCCAATCCGATTGCCCCATGGGATAATTATTGGACCACTCGAAAAGGTCCCAGCGACTTAGACTTCAACTTTCCAAGAAACAACCAAAGTCTAGAATTAAACAAGAGCACCATACCACCCAGACTGAATTCTCTTTTCTCGATTTTCCAGTTATGCTGAATTTTCATTCTTAGTTTATAAATTTCAGAACTCTCATAGGATTTCAAACGAAATTCATCTAGCTCATTCAACTAATCAAGACTCAATTTCGCAGCTTCGTTCCAATCCAAATTCAACTTCTTGAGCGCCCACATAGCTTTATGCTCAAGTTCGACCGGAAAATGACATGCTTTACCATAAACAAGATGATACAGAAACATAGTTCGACCGGAAAATGACATGCTTTACCATAAACAAGATGATACAGAAACATACCTATAGGAGTCTTGAAGGCGGTTCGATAGGCCCATAAAGCATCATCTAGCTTTCTTGCCCAATCTGTCTGGTTTGCATTCACAGTCTTCGCCAAAATAGTCTTTATCTCCCGGTTGGTGACTTCAACCTGCCCACTAGACTGCAGATGATAGGGTGTGGCCACACTGTGTTTGACCCCATATTTTTCCAATAAAGAGCGAAACAACCGATTACAAAAATGCAAACCCCCATCACCATGATGGCTCTGGGGGTCCCAAATCTAGCAAATATATTCCGCTTCAAGAACGCTGTGACACTCTTCCCTTCATTGTTGGGCAGAGTAACTGCTTCCACCCATTTCAAAATGTAATCAACAGCAACAAGTATGTACTTCATCCTATTTGAGCTCACAAATGGACCCATGAAATAAATACCCCATACATCAAATAACTCAATATTGAGAATGGGAGTAAGAGGAAGCTCATGCCACCGTGATATGCCTCCTTGTCTTTGACATGCATCACATGCCTTTGAAAAATCATGTGTATCCTAGTGAATGGTTGGCCAATAGTACCCACATTGTAGAATTTTGTGGGCTGTGCGAATCCTGCTGTGGTGACCTCCAACAGGGGATGAGTGGCAGGCCTCCAATATACTTAGCATCTCCACCTCAGGTACGCATCTCCGAATAACCCCATCAGCCATATGCGGAATAAGTAAGGCTCATTCCAAAAGAATTTCTGCATGTCGGACATAAACTTCCTCCTATGGTGAAAAGATAAGTGCTCCGATACAACATCACTCACTAGATAATTAGCAAACTCTGCAAACCATGGGATGGATCTTGAGATGCTGCTAGAACCTGCTCATTTGGAAATGTGTCATCTATGTCATGCTCATTTCTAAGTGTTGCATCGGATTTCAATCTGGATAAGCGGTCCGCAACCTAATTTTCAATCCCTTTCCGGTTTGTTACCTCAAACTTGAACTCTTGTAGCAGCAAAACCATCAAATCAATCGTGGCTTGGCATCTTTCTTTGCCATCAGATATCTCAAAGCTGCATGGTCTGTGTGGACTATCACCTTAGTTCCGAGCAAGTATGCCCGAAACTTCTCAAACGCAAAAACTACAGCCAACAGCTCCTGTTCTGTCACAATATAATTTTTCTGAGTTGCATTAAGAGCCTTGCTAGCATAATAAATTGGATGAAAAATATTTTCACGCCTTTGACCCAACACAGCTCCTAGGGCCACACATAACCTCAAAAGACAAAGACCAGTCAGGTGCCACTATAATGGGGGTCGTGGTCAATCTCTCTTTAAGACATTCAAACTCCTTCAGACATGCCTCATCAAAAACAAACTTCACCTCCTTCTCGAGTAGTTTACACAATGGATGTGCAATTTTGGAGAAGTCCTTGATGAATCTTCTATAAAAACCTGCATGGACCAAAAAGCTTCAAACACCTTTCATAGAAATTTGAGGTGGTAGACTAGCAATCACCTCAATCTTGGCCCGGTCTACCTCCATACCCTTACCATAATCTTGTGGCCTAGCACTATTCCTTCCTTGACCATGAAATGACACTTTTCCCAGTTAAGCACCAAATTTGTCTCTTAGCATCTCTGAAGCACCTTGCTCAAATGAGCCAGACAATCCTCGAATGAGTCACCCACCATGGAAAAATCATCAATAAAGACTTCAATGATGTCTTCCATCATGCAACGCTGAAAAGTGGCAGGTACATTGCATAACCCAAATGGCATCCTCTTAAAAGAAAATGTACCATATGGACAAGTGAATGTGGTCTTCTCTTGGTCTTCAGGGGCTAAAAAAATTTGATTGTATCCCAAATAACCATCAAGGAAACAATACCATCCTCTACCTGCAAGTTTGTCTAACATCTGGTCCATGAATTGCATTGGAAAGTGATCTTTCTGCGTCCACCGGTTCAACTTTCTATAAACCATGCATACTCTCCAACCGGTGACTGGTCTTAGAGGAATGAGCTCATTGTTCGCATTTGGAACCACCGTGATTCCTCACTTTTTCGGTACACACTGGACTGGGCTCACCCATTTGCTGTCTGCAATAGTATAAACCACACCTGCATCCAACCACTTTATGAATTCCTTCTTGACCACCTCTTGAATAGGTGGATTCAACCTACGCTGATATTTAATACTCGGAATGCAATCTGGTTCTAGCTGGATCTTGTGAGTGAAAATACCTGCTGGGACTCCAATAATATCTGCAATGGTCCACCCAATGGCTTTTTTGTGTCTCTTCAAGATAGAGACCAAAGCCTTCACTTTCCATTCCTCCAGGTCAGCTACAACAATGACCGGTAAAGTGTTACCGGCTCCCAAAAATATATACTGTAAATGGGATGGGAGTGCTTTGAGCTCCAAAATTGGAGGCTCCTCAATAGATGGCTTGGCTGGTGGGGTCACCCAATTTTTCAAATCAATATTGATCTTCTTTGGAGCATAAGTGTATGACCCCATGCTAGCAAGTGCATTTACAATCTCCTCACTCCCATGAGTCTCCTCAACCCCAATGTCCATCAACACGACTTTTAGGTCATCGAGAAACAATAACTCCTCCATGGGTAAGACCTTTTAGATACAAAAACAAAAACAAAAACGTAAAAAGGAAAAAAGAACCAACAGTAAAGCAAACACAATTAACATAATCCTTAGCCGTATACCCCGGCAACGGCGCCAAAATTTGATGTCGCCCAAATTACACCTCGCAATTGAAATATAAGTGGTCGATTGTCAAATATAGAACCCAATAAAGGTTGAGGTCGATCCCACAGGAAATATGGTAGGAACTTAAGTTAATGCGAATAACTGTTACTATTGAGTTACTTAATTTTGAAGGGGGAAAATATAGAATAATAAACAAAAGTAAAACTACTGAATGCTGAAATCAAATTCGGTTTGTATTCAATTAACGACTTGACTAGGATTGTGTTCCCCAATACTTCATAACCACAAGAATTATACTAGTTATCTATTCCGGTGTTTAACATGCAATATTGGTAAGTTAGGTTCACCTAGATGGTTGGTCCGCTATCTAGATGATTATCACCACGCAACTTGGTCTGTATACAGGTGTACTTTAGTTGACCCTTACCCTTAATATTGGATTAGTTATCCCCAGAAAAGTTCAAGATATTAGATTAGGGTTGATAGCCTCAAATCTCTGTTGTTAATCCCTTTTCTCATTCATTACCTCCTTGGTCCGGTAAGTAAGAATAAGGAAAGTCCTAACATTTGCAACCGTCAAGAATCAATCAAAACGAAGGGAAAAACAATACATGCATAAAACCCATTCAAGAATCACTAAGTATTTTACCTATGTGTTTTAATTCATCTTGGTTCACACAAACCTAGTTATGGGTTTAGCTACTCATGCTTGTATTATCGCAATCACAAAATATAGAATAAATCATAATTGCAACTTAAAAATTATTGTAGAAGATAAACCAAGTAGATTGAATCAAAGTCCAAAATTGATGAATAAATTCTAATGTTGCTTTTAATCCTCAAATTCAAGAACAAAATCATAAATATCATTTCTTGATTCAAGAAATATCGTACAACACCAAAATCCTATTTGAAAAACTAACAAAACCGGCTCTCTGAATTATTCTCTAACTGTTACTAATCGTCCTTCAAAAATAAACCTAAACTGTCTATTTATAGTTTCAATAAATCCTTTTGCTAATTAAAACTAGAAACCAGGTCGGCAGTGGCAACGGGCTTGGTAACGATTCATTTGACCTTCTGACGAGTTGTGCCTGCTTAAAATAGTCGTCCTCGGCAACTTACCTAGTTGTGGCAACGGGTCACCTAATGACTTGTCATGCCAAAGCACGAATTATTAGGTCCCTCATGGTCTAATTCCTCCAAAAGTCCAGTGCACCTTACGGTTGGTCCCAGTGCTCTGCCAATGAGTCGTTTCTTCATGTGACGACTCGTTATATCTATTGTCAACTACACTGGTCACTTTTTTAAGATTTTCTCTCTCATCCTTCACGATTAACCTCACGACTCGTTACCAAGTGTAATGAGTCATTTCCTCAACTCGTCAGGTACATTGTCTTGCATCTTCAAAATCCATCTTTTGCCCACGCCTTAAGCAATGAGTCATGCCTCCTGTCAACAACTTGTGAAGTGCCTGGCAGTCATCCTTTCAGTTATTTTCAACATTATATTGCCCAGGTCACTTCCGAACCTGTTTTTCTGCAACATTAAGCACAAAATACATCATAGCTATATAAACATACCCGGAATATGCATAATTTCTTAGTTTTAAGCGTCGAAAGTTCTGTAAAATCATGACACATCTACGGGCCAACATAATGGGGACTGAGTTTCCCTTTCTTTCCCAATCATCAACTTCAAACTCAAGTTCTCTCCTCCTCACATCCACATAGGACTTTTGATGACTCTGAGTTGTTTTCAAACTTTCCCTTCTAAGATGAACCTTCTCTATAGCCTCATGGACTGAATCTAGACCTATCAATATAGCTTCACTGACCTCAAACCAACCAATAGGTGATCTACACCTCCGCCCATAAAGATCCTCAAATGGAGCCATCTGAATGCTGGAGTGGTAACTGTTGTTATATGCAAACTCGACGCGAGGTAAATGATCATCCTAACTACCTTTGAAATCAATCACGCATGCTCTCAATATATCCTCAAGAGTCTAAATAGTCCGTTCAGCCTGACGATCTGTTTGCGGGTGAAATGTGGTGCTAAGCTTGACTTGAGTACCAAGTCCCTTCTGAAATGATCTCCAATACTGGGAGGTAAACTAAGTACCTCTATCTGATATGATGGAAAAGGGCACTCCATGCAAGTGAACTAACTCCGGAATATACAACTTAGCATAATCCTCCACTGAATTGGTAGTTTTGACCGGTAGAAAACGAGCTGCTTTAGTCAACCTGTCTACAATAGCCCAAATAAAGTCATACTATTGGTGAGTACGAGGAACCCCGTAATAAAGTCCATATTTATTTCCTCGCACTTCCAAGTAGGAATGCTAATGTCCTATAGCATACCTCAGGGTCTTTGATGCTCAACCTTCACCTATTAACAATTCGGGCACTTAGCCACAAGCTCTGCTATGTCCTTCTTCATGCCATTCCACCAATAGACTTCCCATGAATCATGGTACATCTTGGTGGCACCTAGATGAATAGAATATCAAGAACCATGAGCCTCATGCAACATTCTCTCCCTCAAGTTATCAATTTTTGATACACACAAACGACCCTGATATCGTAGCACACCATCTCCCCCTTGGGAGAAGACCTCCACTTTATGATTTTGAACGACTTCCTTTACTTTTACCAAGATAGGATCTTCTTGTGGCCTAGCTTTGACCTCGATCACCTAGGAAGATTCTGACCCATTCTGAATAATAACACCTCCATCTGTCGAGACAACAAGATGAACTACTAGTCATGCAAGCCGGATCACATCCTTTACTAGCTCTTTCTCCTCATCTACATGGGTCACACTCTCCATAGAAAGATTTCTAAGAGCTTCTACCACCATATTAGCCTTGCTCAGATGATAAATGACACTCATATCATAATCTTTCAAAAGCTCCAACCATCTCCTTTGACGTAGATTCAGATCCTTCTGAGTAAACACATACTGTAGGTATTGTAGTCCGTAAACATATCTTCATGGACCACATACAAATAGTGTCTCTAAATCTTTAAGGAAAATACTACCGCCGCCAACTCAAGGTCATGAGTCAGATAATTCTTTTCATGGCCTTTCAGCTGCCTAGAAGCATAGGCTATAACTTTATCGTGTTGCATTAATACACAACCAAGGCTGATCCTCGAAGCATCAAAATATACCACAAACCCATCAGTACCCTTGAGTAGGGTCAATACTGGTGTTGAGGTGAGTCGAGTCTTCAACTCTTGGAAGCTCTTCTCACAGGCCTCTGACCATTGAAACTTCACTTTCTTCTGGGTCAATTTAGTCAATGGTGCTGCAATGGATGAAAAACCTTCAACAAACCTCCAGTAGTAACCAAAAAACCCAAGAAACTCCTGATATCCAAAGGACTCACTAGTCTAGGCCAATTATTTACCGCTTATGTCTTCTGAGAGTCAATTTGCACACCCTCATTTGACATCACATGACCCAAAAATGCCACTAAGTCTAGCCAAAACTCGCACTTGCTGAATTTAGCATATAATTGGCGATCCTTAAGAATTTTTAGTACCACCCTGAACTTAGCATATAACTCAACTCCTCGAATGCTTTAACACAATCCTCATCAATCTCGTACTTCGCCTCTTTTTCTAGCAACCTGCATATTGGTCTAGAAATTTTAGAGAAGTTCTTGATGAACCGTCTGTAGAACCCTGCATGTCCGGGAAAACTGCGAACACCCTTCACTGACACAGGTGGTGGTAGCTTTTCAATCACTTCGATCTTTCCACGATCGACTTCCAACCCCTTGCAAGACACCTTATGGCCAAGGATGATACTCTCCTTGACTAAAAAATGACATTTCTCCAAGTTGAGTACAAGGTTGGAGTCTTCACATCGAGCTAGCACCCTGTCAAGATTCTGCAAACATGTAGCAAACGAATTACCGAAAAAAATTATCCATAAGTACCTCGACAAAATCTTCCACCATATCATGAAAGATCGCTATCATGCATCTCTAGAATGTGGCGAGTGCATTGCATAGAACAAATGGCATCCGCCTGAAAGAATATGTCCCATAAGGACATGTGAAAGTAGTCTTCTCCGGGTCCTTCGGTGCTATGGCTATTTGGTTATAGCCAGAATATCCATCAAGGAAACAATAGTATTCTTGACCTGCCAACCTGTCCAATATCTGATCAATAAATGGGATAGGATAATGATCTTTTCTCGTGGCCTGATTGAGCTTTCTATAGTCCATGCAAATTCGCCAGCCTGTGACTGTGCGTGTAGGGATCAGCTCATTCTTCTTGTTGCTGACCACGGTCATCCCTCCTTTCTTTGGGACACACTAAATGGGACTGACCCATTCACTGTCTGAAATGGGATAGAGCACACCTGCATCAAGCCACTTGATCACTTCCTTCCTAATCACATCCTTCATCACCGGATTCAATCTCCACTGATGTTGTACAGTTGGCTTTGCTCCTTTCTCCATAAAAATTTTGTGTGTGCAAAAGGCTGAGTTGATTCCCCTAATGTCTGACATTTGCCAGCCCATTGCTTTCTTCCGCCTCTTGAGAACCACCAATGCATCCTTTACCTGTGCCTCTGTCAGTTCTGTAGAGATGATGACTGGCAAGGTGTCATCTTCCCCCAAAAATACATATTTCAAATGTGGAGGCAATTTCTTCAACTCCAATTTTGGTGCTTCCTCAATAGATGGTTTTGGCAATGGTTCCAAGGACCTCATCAATGGCTACAATTCTTGCTTCCTTAGAAACCATTTTGGTTCGTTCAACATTTGCACCATCTCATAAGTATCCCTGTCTCCAAAATGATCGGAGCTCATCAAAGCTCTCTCTAATGGATCTTGAGAATCAACAATCTGAATAATTACTTCCTGGTTTAGCACATTGATTGTTGATAGCTCCTCATCGATGGCCGAAAGCTTCATGGCCTAATGCACATCAAACACCTCAACTTTATCATGCGCTCGCATGGTTAGTTGCCCCGCAGCTACATCAATCAATGCTCTCCCAGTTGCCAAGAAGGGACGTCCCAAAATAAATGGGACTTCCGCATCCAGCTCAAAATCCAATATAATAAGATCTACTGGGAAAATGAGGGAGCCCACTTGCACTAGCACGTCCTCCACAATGCCATCTGGTCTGGCCAAAGAACGGTCTACTAACTGCAAGATCACTATAGTTGGTCTAGGACTGCCCAGCCCCAACTTCTTGAACACCGATGTCGGCATCAAGTTTATGCTCTCTCCCAAATCACATAGTCCTCGAGCTCGGATACTTTGACCGATTGTGATCTGAATGGTAAAGCTCCCAGGGTCCTTGAGCTTTGTTGGCAATCTGTTCTGTATCCGTAAAGTGCACTCCTCAGTAAGCGCCATCGTAGCATACTCCATCAATCTGCTTTTGTTTGCTACGATGTCCTTGATATACTTTGCATATTTCGACACTTCCTGCAAAACATCAACCAAAGGTAAATTAATGTGTACCTATTTCAGCACCTCCATGAACTTTTTAAAGCAAGCTTCCTCCTTGTGCTTCTTTAATCTTTGAAGGAATGGGGGTGGTGGTCTTTCTTCTTCGGTTGCCTTCTCCTTCCCCCTCTTATCATCATGTTCCCCATCTTTTTCCACTGCTCCTGATTGCTGAGGTGGTCTTTCTAGTTCCACCTCCTTGAGTTGTAATCCACTCCTTGTGGTCACTGCATTAACCTGCTTGGGATTTGGGTCAGTGTCACTCGGTAGTCCTCCTCTAGACCTGGTGTTTTGAGCTCCAACTCCTTTGTAGCTAACTGCTGATTTTTCATGTCTGCCGCTAATTTCACATAATCAGCCTGCATTTGTGCTTGGTTAGCTATCATTGTTTTAAACATGTCCTCAATGATGTTGGGTGGAGGAGGAGGTGCGTTGTTTCCTCTGTATTGAGACTGATAATTCTGATGCCCCCCTTGATTTCTCTGCACACCCCGATTCGAACTTTGCCCTTGATGGCTATTACTACCCTAAGAGAAATTCGGATGATTCCTCCAATTCGAGTTGTAATTGTTGCCATACTGTAGGTTATTATTTCTCTGGACGTTCCCAACAAAGCTCACTGAATCTGGATTTGCACCACAACACTCAGCTGAGTGTTCATTACTCCCACATACTTCACACCATACCTGCTGCACTACATTGACTGGGGCTTGTGTTTGATTCAAGCTCATACTGCTGAAGTGGGTGTTGAGTTGATTTTGCAACGCCGCTATCTGTGCAGTGATAGCTGTAAAACCATCCACCTCAAAGACTCATGCCACTTTCCTTGTTCCTCCTTGTGATGAGTCCGCATTCCACTATGGATGTTCCTGTGAAATATGATTTAACAAAGTATAAAGCTCCTCATAAGTCTTTTCTAATGCCTATCCTGCAGCTGGTGAGTCTAGCAAAATTTTTGTATGTAGTTCCAAACCCTTACTGAAAGTATGCACCAACACATCATTGGACTGGTGATAGTGAGGACACTCCCTTAACATCGATTTGAACCTTTCCCAAGCTTGATACAGATTCTCACCCTCTCTTTTTTTAAAACTTAGAATCTGACTTCTAAGTGTTGTTGTTTTCCCGGATGGAAAGAATCGTATCAAAAACTTTCTTGCAAGATCATCCCAAGTGGTGATAGAGTTAGGTGGTTCAGCTTTCAACCACCTCTTTGTTTCCCCCGATAATGAAAATGGGAATAATGTAAGCCTCACATGGTCGGATAATACTCCAGCGGGAATGTAAGTGTCACTTATCTCCAAAACGTTTTGGAGATGTTGTTGTGGATCTTCATGAGGGAGACCTGTGAATTGCCCGCTGGTGTGCAACAACTGCACCATGTTCTGTTTAAGCTCAAACCTCCCCCCTGGCTCTGGTCTGCGAATACTAGATGTAACATTGTTAGCATGTGGTATTGCCACTTCGCGAACCGGCCTTGCTGCCATTTCCTCGAGCACTAAAACTTCCCTCACAAGTGGTGGATTCTGTTGTTGCTCCAGAATTGCCTGTCTTAGCAACTGTAGCTTCTTCTCTAGATCTTCTCTTCTTTGACGATGAAATTGTCTTTCCGACTCTATATATGAATCCACCAACTCCTTATCTCTTGCCAGCGTTCAGAAGAATTCAATATCTGCAAGAGAAAGGCTAAGATCAAGTTGTCAGCACTTATATAGAATTTGTAAACTAACACTAAGAAAATAATTTTACCAATTGCCAGTCCCCAGCAACGGCGCCAAAAACTTGTTCGGTGCTGTAGTGACTACACGCAAGTGCACGTGGTCGAACAAGTAGTAAAGTGGCTTATATAAAGCCAGGTATCGATCCCACAGGGACTAAACTACGGTACTAATTTACTTAAGCGTCAATGAACTATGTCTTTATGAATGCAGACAACCAATTAAACAATATTTTGAGAGTTAAGTTTGCTAAATAATAAAAATCTAAGTTAAAATTATAATTTGAGTCTGAACAATAGTAATGAGCAAGCTGAGGTTAAAACAAACATGCAGGGAAGTAATTTATCGATTCAACTCAGCTAATCTTTTCTTCGGTTGCTAGTCAAGAATTATTGCCTATGCATTGGATCTTTCGACTCCTATCCAATTAAGAATCATGAAACCTTAATCTACATTTCTGTGATAAAAGAATTTCATGCTCTAGCCATACAATACCGATTCCTTAATTGACTAATAAGACTTTCAGATATATTTCTATTCTGAATGTAAATCAATTCTCAATTTTCTAAACAAAGAAGAGATCATATCCTTCCAATTCACATCTTTCCAATTTCTTTCCTTTTCAAAATCAAAATTGGATTTCTAGATATACATTAACATTGGCCAAACATTAATGCTGTGAAAACAAGAATTTATAGAACAACCATTGAAGAAAAGATGAAAACTGAAATGAACAACTATTACATTCCACTACAATTGTTCTTAACCTCAGCAAGAAGTGAATTTAGCCACTTATTTGTGGATTAAACATCATCAAATAAGTAGTTCATACAAACAATTGAGATAAAAGAGAAAGACATAGAGAAGAACCCTAGAATTTTCGTCCTCTCAACTGCCTGTAACCCACGTTCTTGCTCAACCCAGTCAAAATGTTTAAAATAAAACCTAAGTGTGCTATTTATACTATTGAGAATTTTTCCCAGAATAACAAGCAACGTGGCACGGAGTGTATCGCGGAGAACTCCCTCCATGCCACGGGGGTATCGCGGACCTTCACTGGAAGTCGGCTCCCCAGCAATTGCACCTCAACGTGGCACGGCTTGCATCGCGGAGCCTTGCCTTAGTGCCACGGTGCTATCGGTGCACCTTTACTGGAACTTGATGTTCCATGTAATTGTACTCAACATGACACGGAGTGCATCCCGGAGCACTGCCTCCGTGTCACGGAGGTAACGCGCACCTCCACTGGAAATTGCCAAAATTATTTCATCCGAGGCAGAATGCCTCCGCGATGGCAGCGTGACACGGCTCCATCGCGGAGCCCCTATTTTTGCTTCTCTCCCTTGTCATTTTCCACTCCTTGTTTCCAAGTTCATTCCCGATCTTCACCAACATGTATATTAGCTTCCAAGATTTCCTTTTACCTGCAAAACAACACTAATCATGTTGGTTAGTATAAATTCACATTTAACTAAAAATCACATGAGAATGTACACATAACGATAGATAAACAAGTCAAAACGAAGCATTTGAGTATCACTTGGGCATGCAATTCTGCCCAAGATCAATCATCTATGAACATAATCACGAACATATCCAAATATGTCTTGAATACCCTATTCATCAAATTCATAAAAGCAGCAAGAGCATTCGTTAGTCCAAAAGACATAACTACAAAGTCATAGTGACCATACTGAGTCCTAAAGGCTGTCTTCGGAATGTCACTCTCTCTAACTCTAAGCTAATGATATCCAGATCTGAGGTCTACTTTGAGAAGCACTTAGCACCTTGAATTTGGTCAAAACAAATCATCAATCCTGGAAAGAGGATACCTGTTCTTGATTGTAACTTTGTTTAGTTGCTGATAGTCAATGCACATCCAAAGGGAACCATCCTTCTTTCAGACAAAGAGAACTGGTGTACCCCATAGGGATTTTCTAGGTCTAATGAAACCCTTGTCTAAGAGGTCCTTCAACTGCTCCTTCAACTCCTTTAACTCGGTAGGGGCCATTCTGTAAGGAGGAATAGGTATAGGCTGCATATCAGGAAGAAGGTCAATGCCAAAATCAATCTCCCGCTCGGGAGGAACTCCTGGTAAATCATCTGAAAATACTTTTGGATATTCGAACAATACAGGAACTGATTGGATAATCGGGATTTTGGATGTAGCATCCTTAACCCTAACTAGATGGTACACACAACATTTAGAAATCATCTTTCCAGCCTTAAGGTAGGAAATGAAGTGACCTATATGCACAGCTGAACTACCCTTCCACTCTAAGACTGGCTTACCCAGAAACTGGAACTCTACCGCACGGGTTCTATAATTTACTAAGGCATTACATGCATATAGCCAATCCATGCAAAAAATAACATCAAAGTCTGTCATGGATAGCTCTACTAAATATGTTGGGGTGACGTTCTGAAGGATTGTGATAGGGTAATTTCTATATACCCATCGAGCTATAACTGAGTCACCGATTGGAGTAGAGACTGAGAAGGGTTCTGATACAATTTCGGGACTGACTCTGAAACTACTAGCAACATAGGGTGTCACAAAAGATAAAGTATCCCCTGGATCAAACAATGCATATACATCAAGGTGGAATACTCGTAACATACCAGTGACTACATCTAGAGAAACCTCCTGCTCCTGACGAGATTCGAGGGCATAGAATCCGTTCTGACGCTGACCACCACCTGCACTAGTGGATGCATCGTGCTGAGTTGAGCATGCTTGTGGGGCTGCTAAGCTAGTGAATGGGCCTCAGCCCCTATCATGGCCCTGTCTAGCTGCTGGACAATCTCTAAGCATATGTTCGAGCTTTCCACACCCGAAACAAGCACCTGAACCGGCTAAACACTGACCAATGTGTCTCTGGCCATACCTGCCACACTCTAGGATGCTGGACTCTTTAGGTCTGCTCCTCTGACCTCGAGAGCCTGATGCTCGTCCCCTCTGGTCGCACCTAGATCTGAATGGAACACTCATAGCTAATGGCGTTGGGGATGATGATCTCTGGTGGGACTTCTGATGGTGCCTCCACTAGGTCTCTGCTAGGAGAATCCAAAGCTATCAGTCATGGCACTCTTGGCCTCTCTCTCTTTCTCACTCACCTGCACTGCCTCCATCTTCTAGGCGTACAAAACTATTCATGAGAAATCAATGTCCTGATGAAGCATCACGGTCCGACAATCTTTGACCAAATAGTTTTCTATACCATGCACGAACCGACTTACTCGAGCCCTCTGGTCCACCACCATATCAGGTACATATTTGGAAAGGAGGGTAAACTCTAGAGAATCCTCCTGAACCGTCATGTTATTCTATCTCAAGTTCACAAATATTACTTCTTTGATCTCCCTCATATCACTGGGAAGAATCGATCCAAAAATGTGGTATGAAACTCATCCCAACCAATAGGGCCTACTCCAACTGCCCTACCATCCTTCCACTGTCTAAACCAAATATGCGCGATCTCTTTCAACTGATATGAGGATAAATTTGCGTACTCCTCCTCGGTTACCCCCATGATCTGGGTGATCTTTAGAACTTTATCCATAAACTTACGTGGGTCCTCGTCCACCTTTGATCCAAGGAACTCTGGAGGGTTCATCCTTAGAAAATTTCTGACTCTCGTTGCTACCACATTCCCATTTTAGGGGACATGCGCTACCACTTACTGCTTGACCTGGGCAGTCAAAGCCTGAGCTAGCATCTGAATGGCAGCCCTAAACTCTAGATGGACCACCTGCTCGGGCACATGATCCTCAGTGCCTGGTGGGGCCTGCTGGTGCCCATCCCCATTGCCATTCTCGTGGTCGTTTCCATTTTGTTTCTTATTTTGTTTACTCGGCGAAGAAGCATAATTCTTCTAATGCGTACAACATGACTTATAAGGATAGAGAGATATTTCATCGCACGACATAGATCATGAAAGAAGGGAACATTTTCTAAATGTTTTGTAGCCTCTTCATCATAAGTGTGGCGCGCTGCACACCTATGAAAAAGACTCTTTAACGTGGCTTTCAGACACCCTAGGACACTTCAAAACCCAATGCTCTAGCACCAAGTTTGTCACGACCCGAACATAGGCCCAAATTGAGACACGGGACAAAGAACCCTATGAGGCCCAATTCAACCCATGGCATGAACATAACATCTAAGCTCAACATTTTAAATGCGGAAATATAACATATAACATAGCGGAAGTATGAAAATCTCATGACATCAAATAACTGAATACATAACGCAAATCTGAAATTTAATACATACTATGTCTGATAATCCTCTACTATTGATGATTTGATGGTACAAGACCCCAACTAACTCACTAAAGTATGAAACTGAAAATACTGAATATAACTAATAAGAGCGGCCTTCGAAAGATGAGGACTAACCAACTCTGACTGGGAGATGCTAACACTGAAGGTCTAGCTAGCGGCGGGACTGATCCTGAATATCTAAGCCTGTATTATGAAACGATACAGCATAGAGTATGCGGTCAGTACGTGTAATATACTGAGTATGCAAGGTAAGTAAAACTACTAAGTAAGTAAAATCAGAGATCATGCATATTATAAACATTTCATCATAAGAGTCTGAGAGTAGGGCTTGCATGCTATTATCTGAAAACATGACTTAAACATAACTGAATATCATAACTAAATCGAATGAACCAAAGCTGAAACTGATTATTCATAAGTAAAACTAAACATTGGGTCAAACCTGTTGAAAACATAATACATGACTGATGAACATGCATAACTAAAATCATGAGGAACAATAGGAGACTTGTCATATAAACGACATTACCACGATAGAGCTTACGTGGTTCCGACTATTACACTCAAGTGGGCAGAGCCATCCAAAGCCTTGCCAGGGCTAAGGACGCTACCATGGGGGCAGGGAAAGCTTACAAGGGAGTACCCAAATAATCTGGACATACCTACATTGGCACGTAGTTCTGAGGCATAGGGTCGACTGACCCTTAGCCTACTTGGTGCTAGACACTACTCCCAAAAATATGCATATGCTCTCCATCATTTTTCAATGAAGCTGGTCATCATCTAGTGACGAAGTTGAATCATGACATGACATACATATTTTGAAAAAATAACATGAAGAGCCTTGGCTCAAACCATACCACAAGCTGAACAAGAATGGGAGTCTAGACTCCAAAACTATGTGGTAAGCCAATAACATGAAATTTAGATAAATCATGAAACATACTTGATCATATGGGCTTTCCCAATACTTAAACATTCTTGAAATAGACTTTGATTACTCAAATCATGAATAGACATGGGTAAATTCGAAATCATAGTTTCATCATGAACATCTCATCATAACTTGAAGCATAGATCATAATCTCATCTTTTCATGAACTTCCATAGATGGGCATCTTATTTGTAAAACTTTGAAATCATAATTTGTAATTAAAAATGTTATAAAACATGCCCATAAATCATAATTCAACATTAGAAACATGCATAGAGAGTACCCATGGTAGATACTTAGAGAATTCACAAAGTTGGGTTAAAACCCCACAGATTCATCAACTTAGAAATCACATGAAATTGAAGAGGGATTGGGCATGGGAGTGGATGGATACACCCATTCATAACCCTACATACCTGGGAAAATCTAATTACACAACCCTCTTGAATGCCCAAAGGAATTCTGGAAAGAACTTGATGAATCCTAAGCTTGATCACCCCTTAGAACTACTAGGCTTGTATGCATGGAGAGGGATAGTCTTAGAATGAGTTAACCCCTATTAAAACACACATATCTGAGCTTAAAATGACGTAGTTTAGGTCTTAGAAGCTTAAGAATTAGGAAAAAACCCTTAATAAATTCAAAGAAAATACACACTACTAATAATCCCAACGAGGGACTGGACGGCCCGTCATCACTGACTATGACTCGTGGTCTAAACTCATCACCAGAACTTAAAACTTACCTTCATTGGTCACCATAAGGGACACCAAGACTTGTGGTGTACCCAATGACTCGTGGTGATGAATCGTTAGGAACACTGCTAAAACTTTCACCCTTCAAGTCAAACTCTTGACCACGGCTAACATGACGACTCGTAGTGCTGACCATGACTCGTGGCCTCACCCGTGGCCAACCTCCAAACCAAGAAATCCAACCAAGTCCACCCTCCACTCCATGAGTCACCTAACGACTCATGGTGCACCTCACGGGTCACTAGATGACTCGTCCTGTCACCTAGTGTAGAAAAATTCTGCTTTCTCCATTTTACCCTCGGCTCTGATATTAGGGATTTCGGGATATTAAAGTTTGAATCCCTTGATGCGTACTCATATTCATATCTCGAGTTGTTGGTTTGTGTTGGTGAATGGAGTTAGGAGTATAGCATGAGCACATAAACTTGGTATTGTGTTGTGAAGATCGGATGGTGGATCGTTTTAGTTGTTGTGGGCTACTTTATATGTTTATTTGTGATCATATAACTTGTTGTTGCATATTTATTTCTTGAGTCACCTTTAGGGTTGATCGAGGATCCATATAGCTATGAGAGTTTCCAGTAGGGTCGACCCTAGGTCTGAGTGAGGACCTATAAGACCATGAGTATGTTTGACATGGTTAAGATTGCTATGGACCACCTATGCAGTCGTGAGAGCTTCCGAAAAGGCATAACCTGTGTAGCCATGAGAGCTCGGGCAAGGCTTATGATTGTTCGTGTTTGATTATTGTACTATATTACATTCTGTATTATATTTTTTCTAGTTTGTTGTGTGTTAAACACGTGAGTTTGTTGTTGGTGAGATTACTATTGATGTTAGGAAGATTGGATTGAAGGAAAGTAAGGTGTTGTGAGTTGTTGTTGTTGATTATAGGTGGGATTAGTCTTTTGTTATTCTGTTGGTACCTTTTTTGCTTTCTTCCTGTTATCTTGTATCTTATCTTTTTATTTCCTAACAAACTCAGTACATTCTTCATACTGACGCCCCGAGCCTAGGGCACTGCATACACATGCCTGCAAGTGTTGATCGGCAAATAGACCGGGATCCTCGTAGCTAAGAAAAATTTTAGTCGTTGGTAAGCTCTATGTTATTTGGAGTTACCTGTTACTTTATTTTGTGCGCAAATGAATATTTGGGTAGGTCAAGGCACTGTCCCGATCATATATCATTTGTTGAACTCTTAGAGGATCGTATACTTTTGTTTTGGATTGTTGTTCTGTCGTAGGCCTGATTGGCCCTATTGCACAATTGTTGTCTTCAGATTTGGCCTTGTCAGCCTATTGTGTATATTAGTGGTAGTTTTGAGGCCGAACTTCTGTTATAAAACTTTGATGTTTAGTTGTTCCCCATTAATGTTGTTATACTGTATTGTGGTACTGAGCCTCGTCGTCTCGGGCTTGTTGTTGATTGGTTAGCGTAATGGATTGTATGCCGTTGCGAGGGGAGTGAGTTTAGAACACCCTAAATAGTCTAGGTTGAGGATAGATAAGTGTTATTGCTAGAGATAATGAAAAATTTTATGTTGGGGAGTAGGTTGAGAGAGAGATTGGGAGCTACTAGTTACAAGGGACCGTTGTAGTAGTGGAATTTCCGCAGCAGCAAAATCGACATGACATTTAGAGTTCCATTATAATGTACCTAGAGAATAACCATTGGATCGACTGTAGTGGTGTCCTGGCCGCCATAACGGGTCCGCTGCAGCGGTCACTTTTCTGCTGCAGTGGACGACGAGAGTCAGAAAGTAGGTTTTAAGTGGGATTTCAGTGGTTATACCCGATTATTTTCAAAGCACGAACTCCTAAGAGCTAGAAGCAATTTTCCCTTAGAACAGTTCAATTTCCTTTCTCAAGGTAAGAAACTCGACTTACTCCTTCTATGGTTGATCACTTAATACCTAGGAACCAAGGTGGGGACCCCTAATGGTGATTTTCCTAGCAATATAACCCTAGGTTGGTAGAACTAGGGCTTAATCATAGGGAACTAATGGGTGTTGATTCTAAGTTTAAAAAGGAGTAATGATCACTCCCTAAGGCGTAGTTCTTATAAAATGTGGTTCATGTGGAAATTGAGACCTAGAATTAGGTGAAATGAGACTTTACCCTTAAAGAGAGTTTGAGGGAGTAATGTTTAAGAATTGATCCATGAAAAATGAAGTGGCTTGTGATAACGGGCAGAATGGGGTGGGTTTGAATCCTCAAAACCCTTGTTTTGGTAGTATACTATTGAATTATTTTAATCTCTTGTTTTTAGTCTTTGAACATTCGGAGGTATTGACGGAAGGCAAGGCTCCATCAGAGTGATTGTCATTCAAATACTTCAAATCGAGGTTGGTTATGGTTTAAAAAAAGTTAGACTTTATCTAATGACATATATGTTTGTGGAATGATAATGTATTGGATTAATCCCCGGACATTAGTTATTGTAATAGTTTCCTTATTAAACTTAATTGCTAAACTTGACATGTGTTGTTACTGAAGTGATATGGAATTTGTTGCTTGAGATGTTATATGTGTTCTTTCATATTTGTCATGAAAGTGAATGATGAATTGTTTAGATAATCAAGTTGACGGAGGTAAGATGAGATTTTCTAAAAGTCACAACAACAGACTTAATGATTATATATTTACTATGAGAATGAATGTGGATAATATGAATATCCTAAGATGAGTGGCTTGAACCCCAGGGGAGCATCAAGGCTAGCAAGATTGACTAAGTGGCTCATGTCCGAGGAGAGCATCCAGACGAGCATATAAGTGGGAGCGGGTACCACACCGGTACAGTATATGAATTTCTAGAGTCCCCTGCAAGCCATGACTGGAAGGGTAGAAATAAGACCCTCTGGCATGTGAGTACATTGATGTTCAGTGACTAAGTGTTCATGGTAATGTGACGGAGGTGTGTGCCCGACATGTCACCATTTGTTGTGTTGTTTGATGTATTATAAGAATGTGAGAATGGAACCGACTATGTGTATCTGATTGAACTAAACTTGTGGTCATGTGTTGCAGTTTGAATTTTTGAGGCGTTGCAATGACTTGACAGATGGAATATTTAAACGAGAACTAGTGATTGAGTTGTGCAAGCTTCAAAGTTGATTCATTCTATACCTGATATGGTTACATGGTATTTTCATCTATTGATGACTGTGAAATATATGGATGATTGTGATCATGTGTAGGTTGTAATGAGTTGGTTAAATGTTTAATATGCAGCTAAGTCAAGCTACTACCAAGGCAGTACCGCTACAGTAGGACTTGTTCTGCCGCAGTGAGGTCGTGGTAGCCGTCAAGCAAATGCTGCAGCGATGACCCAATCCAATGAGCAGGTCAGTTAGAACCTGCGTAGATTTACTTCCTGAAATGAGTATGCTTATGTAGGAATGATGTTCCAGGCTAATTGCATATTGTTGTCTGTATGTATGTATGTTATTATGTAAGGTCGGACGATGATGCCTACCAATACTATGTTTCATACTGACGCTACTCCTGCACTTCTTTCCTGAATGCAGAATCCGATCCCAGAAGCTCATTTCGACCTCACCTCTAAAGCAGCAGTAGACTATCTAAAAGGTGAGCAACACATGATGTGCAGTTCTACTCCTCCTCTGAAGACGTCTTTTGTCCAGATATTATAGCTTTTATTTATTTTGGTTTGATTCAATCCTAGACAATATTAGATAGACATCTTAAAGTGCAATTACAATCAGGTTCTGGGAGTACTGTTCGCGTCTGCTCTGGGGTAATTATTACACGCAAGTGCACGTGGTCGAACAAGTAGTAAAGTGGCTTAAGTAAGCCAAGTATCGATCCCACAGGGACTGGGATAAGGTAACAAAATACTTAAGTGTTACTATACTTACTCTAAAAATGAAGACAACAATGCAAATAAGAGTTTGATATTTTGATTTCTAATTATATGCCAAGTCTAAAACGAATATCTGATGTGAGTCTGAACTATGAATTTGAGCATGCTGAGGCTAAATGAACATGTATAGAAATGAATTATCGATACAATGTTTGGTTAATCGTTCCTCCGGTTGCTAGTCAAGAATTATTACCAATGGATTAAAACTCTCGTATTTAACCCAACTTAAGAATCATGAACCGTCCACCTACATTTCTGTGATTAAACGAAATTCATGTTCTAGCCATACAGAACCGATTCCTTAATTGACTAATACGACTTTCAGGTATATTTCTATCCTGAAGTTAAATCAATTCTCAATTTTCCCGAACTAAGAAAAGATCATATCCTATTGATTCACAACTTTCCAATTTCTTTCTCTCTCGAGTGAAACCGAACTTTTTAGATATACATTAATGTTAGCCACACATTAATGCAGTAAGAACAAGAATCAATAGAACAACCATGGAAGAAAAGATGAAAAACCAAATAATCAACAATCACATTTCAATACAATTGTTCTTAACCTCAGCAAGAAGAGGAATTAGCCACTCATTTGTGGATTAAACATCGTTAAATGAGTGTTAAACATACAAGCAATTGAACTAAAGAAGAAGGAGATAGAGAAAAACCCTGACAATTTCGTCCCCTCAACTGCCTGTAACCCACGTTCTTGCTCCACCCAGTCAGAATAATTAAAAATGAACCTAAGTGTTCTATTTATACTAGTGGGAATTTTTCCCGGAATAACAATCAACGTGTCACGGAGTGCATCACAGAGCACTGCCTCCGTGACACGCCACTGACGCGGCCCCTTACTGGAAATTGATTGTCCAGGTAATAAGGCCCAAAGTGGCACAGCGTGCAACGTGGGGCTAGGCCTACATGCCACGGCCCCAACGCACACCCTCACTGGATTTTAGCCAAAAAATCCCTATCCAGGAAGAAGGCATCCGCAATGGCAGCGTGACACGGCTCCATCGCGGAGCCTCTTTAATTTGTGCCTTCAAATGTTTTTCCCTTGCTAACATCCGAGTCCAACCCCAATCTCTCCCAACACGCATTTTAGCTTCCCAAAATTATATTTCACCTGCAAAACAACACTAAGCATGTTGGTTAGTATAAATTCACATTTTATATCAATCACATGAGAACGTATAAACATTGATTTATAAACAAGGCAAAAGTGACACATTTGAGTATCACTTGGACATATAAATTTGCCCAAGATCACTTACCCCACACTTAAATCCTTGTTTGTCCCCAAACAATAATCTTACACCTCATGCAACTGACACCCCAACCTGGCTACTTTGGTTCGACAATTCAAGCTACGGTTATACCGATTATTTAATACAACAAATGATCAAGAAAACATGCATGGTCCTATCAATGCAATGACCTTCAACACATCAAGACCTCCTAGAATTAAGAATCAACTCTCGATATTGGCAAACTCATGCAAATCAGCTGATCAAGATATCCGACACGAAATTTAATCTCTCATCAAGCATGTTCCCTCACGACACAAGAGAATTTTCCCCTTTTTAATCACATGAACTCAAACGATTACATGTAGGGGCATATAGAAACAATTTCGCTCTCTCTCCCAAAAGAATTCACATGCATCATGCCACGAACCATAGGCTTGCCTTTAGTGTATTACTCCATTAATATAAGGAAGTGTGATGTAAGATCACGTAGGACTTTAACGGGTTGTAATGTAAGCTACGGAACTAGTAAATACTGGGCTAGCCAATAATAGCCACTAGCATCCTTAAGCGCTTTTTCAATACATCCCATCAAGCTCATGGGCATTGTTTCTTCCTTCATCCTCCCATTCTTGATGTCTGTCTTTATTTTGACCCATCTCATTAAGCACACTTAACTCAATCACGAAGAGTATTCATACATCTTCATTATATTTTCTTTATAACAAGTGCACCTTCAATCTTTTCTTTCCTTTCATCACTCTGCTTTTCTTTTCTTTTCACCATTCTCACTCTTTGACACTTCGGGAAAATTATTTCCTCTTCTTAAGCGCTTAAGAGGTTTGGATCAAATTTACGGCTAATGAAAAGAAAGGGTTAAGCTTGGTTTACACATTTTTGACAAAAGAAAAAAATAATAGGCTAAAGGCTCAACGGGCTAACTAGGGTGTACAATCAAGGTGGGTACAATAATGAAAAAGAGCAACTTTCGGTTGAAAATAAAGAAATGCCCACATCCTTTCCTACAATACACGTCCTTCATTTGGTTTTGTACACACACCAGGCAAGTTCTAGACATTTCATAATAGCATGGAATAAACAAAACCTCACCCCACACTTATTGCACATGCTTAATTCAAGACATATTCACAGACTCTTCAATCAGCTAATTACAAGAATTCAAAATTAAGCCTCAATCACACTGAATCGACTCTATGGCCTCGGTATCTCAACATATTTATAGAGTTGCATGCCTTCATACGAATCACCTTTGCATTTCAAATATCATGTACAACACGCAACCAGAATTCCGCAACCATAAAGTAACTACAGGTTTTGGGATGCAACCCACAAAACAAAACAACTGAAAAATAAATGAAAAACATCTACTCCTAATGACTACATTTCCCTTAAGACGGTCGTCATCCATCCATCATAGGGAATGGTCACTAACTAAGACTTTGGTTCAATGAGACCAATCTCAGTAAAAGAACCGAAAACAAATGCCGAGAGACTCAAGAATTGAAAAAAAAATTAAAAATATCGATCATTTCGATAGAACAAAAATATGTACAAAATCAGCTAGCAACATTCAGCAGCACACAACAGCTTCACATTAATTCCAATACAGAACAGAAACTCACAATCACAGGGTCACAACATTTTTCCACAGGAACAACAACAGAACAGAAACATAAACAACAACACAACCAGCACCTAACTACTCCCACCCCACACTTATATCGAACACTATCCCCAGTGTTCACAAAAATTAACATAGCACAAAAAATGGGTGGCGAAACTCCCTGATCAATCAAAATACTCCACTTCTTCATCAGGTGCTGCTGCCTCGTCTCCCATGTCTGAATCGCCCCCATCGTCATCATCGGACTCCACATCGGAGTCCTTACGACGTGTCTCCTCATCCGTGGGGACATCATCATCCGTGGGCTCTACAAAAGTTGGCCCCACTCGGCATAGAGCCCTGGCATTTTCGCCAAAAGGGTAGTCTAGCTCGAGCTGGCACAACTCCTCTTTTGTTGCCGGCCTCCCGCCTATTCGCAGCTGGAGCATCTGCATCTCGTACATGCGAGCCATGTACTGATCATCCCGAGCATGTCACTCGGCTAGCGTAAAAACTGGCCCGTGGGTGGTGTCGGGTGCCTTAGTTTTAGTGACATCTAAGGCCCGCCGCTCCATCTTCGGGATGTAGTCAAGGGCCTCTTCCTCAATATCCAGGCCCCCAAGGAATGTGGTGAGTAGTCCACCAAATCCGTATCTGTGCCCTTGATGCAAACGGGCTCTCTTCGCGCCGGAGATAATCACCGCCCCCACATTGATCTCCAGCCCTTTCATCAGGGCGTACACCAAGCATACACGATCCCGGTTTACATCCGTCATATGTACCCCCAGGATTAGGCAGGAACAAACAATTTTTAGCCATATCCTGGCTTCCCTGTTCATCTGTGAGTAAGGCAAGGTCTGATGGTAGCCCCTCTCCTTATTTCTGCTCCACCGAGCTGTTGATCGGGTTCCACACAAAGTGCGTCTGATGTCTGCATATGGTGGAGTGATATTCAGCTGTCGAAGCACATGGGTGTCTGTGTCCCGCGTCCCTAGGATAGCATTGAGGTGGTGGGGCTCAAAAGTGACTATTTGCCCCCTTATTTTGATGGTGTGACTTCTGAGAGTCGGGTTCCAGTTGGCGTAGAATTCCCGAACCAAGTGCAAGTTGCATTCTTTGGGCTCTTCAAAGATGAAGTTCAGCCCAGCTGCCTCGATCCTATGGACAATCCTGGGGAACTCCTGTGCCAACGGTTCCCTTGCTATATGTTCCTCGGGGAAGTACTTGCTCTCCTTGTGCTTTGTGTACCATTTCTTCCCCTCCTCTGTCACCCACCTGGTTCCATATTGACGGCGTTGGCCGCGTGGAATTGCTGGTGCTGCTGGGACCGCTGTGCCCAGTCTGATTGTTTTTCTTCCGGCGCCAGATGTTGGTGCGCCTTTTCCCTTGTCTTGCCTTCTTGCCATTGTACCTGTCAAACCAAACAGGCAAGTTCAATGTTAAGCCACTTAAAGTTAGCTTCGACTAAGGTTGGGTTAAGCTAGGCTACCCCACACTTAGTCCTTAAGGCAAGATCGTACTTATTTACACAAACAAACAATAAAACATAACAAATATGCTTAGTGCCTTGGGAGAATTTGGCGGTATATATTCCATGTACTACTCAGACTTCGTACAGCTAACCACAATCCTTACCTATCGATAACATTTTATTGCATAGCACTTAGAAAGGAGAAACAAAAGAAAAATTTTAACTATATGATCCTATACAATTCACCCATTTCTTGCAATTTGCAATATTTTCTTAACCCGAAAATCCGTCGGTCTTTTAGCATAGTCACAGTTAGCACAATCGACTCATCTCACCCAACATGTACAACCCAGCATGAATTTCACTAGTTCAACTCAATTTTTCCATTTCAACCTCAAAGTCAAGCCCTAGCTATGATTTTATCAAAATTTCGATCAAGCTATGTAATCATCGAGTTCATGCAATCACACCGTTACTCCGAACATCAATCAACAATAATTCAATTGAATTTAAGCTTAATTTCTACATAGGGCAAGTTTTGCTCATATCACATGTTCAACATCGAAAAAATTCGACAAGAATTGAGATAGAGTTGAAGAACATACCTTGAATTCGAAGAAATGAAGAAAACTTGATGAAATTATGGGCCTAAGTCCGTGTCACGTTGAGGGGGAAGGGGTTTTTGGGATACTGGTCGCGGAGAGTATGAAAAATGAGGAAAAATAAGGGGGGATCGGGGTTAAAAAGTGGGAATTTCGCGCGGGTCACCCGGCGACCCGGTGTGACCCGTCACGATATACACCTCAACGTGTCACGGAGGGTAACGTGGAGCATGCCCTCCGTGACACGGAGCCATCGCGTAGGTGTTCTGGAATTTGTAAAAATTCCAGAATTACCTTCAACGTGTCACAGAGGGTAACGCGGAGGTCCTCCTCCGTGACACGGAGCCATCATCTTGGCTCACTATTTTGCCACTTTTATTATTTTTCATACCTCGGATTTTCCTTTGTGATTCCTTGCATGTTTACCCTCCGTTCAACCTGAAATTCATCTTACTACAAGAAATTGGTTAGAATTATAGGATTCACTCAAAATAAAAATAAGAATAAAAATAAAAACTAACAATTTTGTCGTTAATCAAAAGAAAAAAGAAAAAAAAAGATAAAGAAATCTATTCACGTTTTACAAAGAAAAATTTCACGGGTTGCCTCCCGTGCAGCGCCTGGTTTACCGTCGCGGCTCGACGTCATTCAGCTCAGTCATCTTCTAGGGTGACGGACGTTTTCTCTCGACCACCGTCCTCACCCCAGTAGTGCTTACATCGCTCCGGTGTTTTTCCCATTAACTCTCGTGATTCAACTATCTGAGCATCATCAACTTGATCAATCACGTTGATCACCGAGAGTTCCTCGTACATAGTCGGGAGCTTGGTGGCCTTGTATACATCAAAAACTTCCACCTTGTCATGTGCTCGCATGGTTAGCTGCCCTGCAGCTACATCAGTTAGCGCTTTCCCAGTCGTAAAGAAGGGACGTCCCAAAATAAATGGGACTTCCGCATCTGGCTTAAAATCCAGCACGACGAAATCTACCGGGAAGATAAGGGAGCCCACTTGCACCAGCACATCCTCCACAATGCCATCAGGTCTGGCTAAGGACCGATCTGCTAGTTGCAAGATCACTGTTGTTGGTCTAGGACTCCCTAAACCCAACTTTTTGAATACCGATGACGGCATCAAATTTATACTCGCTCCCAAATCACATAATCCGCGAGCTCGCATACTCTGCCCAATTGTAATTTGTATAGTAAAGCTCCCAAGATCGTTGAGCTTTGTGGGCAATCAGTTTTGTATCCGGGAAGTGCACTCCTCCGTGAGAGCTACCGTCGCATACTCAGTCGACCGACTTTTGTTTGCCACGATGTCCTTAATGTACTTTGCATACTTCGGCACTCCCTGCAAAACATCAACAAGAGGTAAGTTAATATGTACCTATTTCAGCACCTCCATGAATTTCTTGAAACACGCCTCCTCCTTTTGTTTCTTTAATCTTTGAGGGAACGGGGGTGGTGGTCTTTCTGATTCAGCTTCCTTTTTCTTCCCCCTCTCATCACTTTGCTCCCTCTCAACTTCTGCTGCTCCCGATTGTTGAGGCGGTCTTTCTGGTTCCACCTCTTTAAGCTGTAAACCACTCCTTGTGGTCACCGCATTCACCTGCTTGGGGTTGGGATCTGTGTCGCTCAGAAGTCCTCCTCTAGGCTTGGTGTTTTGGGCTCCAGCAAATTGCCCAAATTGATATTCAAGTGCCTTAGTAGCTAACTGGTTGTTCTTCACCTCGGCTGCCAATTTCACATAGTCAGCCTGCAATTGAGCTTGGTTAGCTATCATTGTCTTGAACATCTCCTCAATGCTGGGTGATGGTGGGGGAGGAGGTGCATTGTTGTGTCTATATTGTGCTTGATAGTTTTGCTGCCCTCCTTGATTCCTCTGCGCCCCCTAACTCGAACTTTGCCCTTGATGGTTGTTTCTACCCCAAGAGAAATTCGGGTGATTCCTCCAGTTGGAATTGTAGCTGTTGCCATACTGTTGGTGGTTGTTCCTCTGTACATTTTCCACAAAGTTCATCGAGTCAGGATTTGCTCCACAACACTCAGCTGAGTGCTCACTACTCCCGCACACTTCACACCAAATTTGCTGCACTACATTCACTAGGGCTTGCGTCTGGTTCATTGTCATATTACTGAAGTGGGTGTTGAGTTGATTCTGTAAAGCAGCTATCTGTGCAGCAATAGCTGTAAAACCATCCACTTCTAGAACTCCTGCTGCTTTCCTTGTTCCTCCTCTTGATGAATCAGCATTCCACTCCAGATTTCCCTGCGAAATACGATTTAACAAGGTATACAACTCCTCATAAGTTTTCTCCAATGCTTGTCCCCCAGCTGCTGAGTCTAGCAAGATTTTTGTGTGGGGTTCCAAACCCTCTATAAAAGTGTGCACCAGTACATCATTGGATTGATGATGATATGGACAATCCCGCATCATGGACTTGAATCTCTCCCAAGCCTGATATAGATTCTCCCCCTCGCTCTGTTTGAAACTTAGAATTTGACTTCTAAGTCTTGCTGTTTTACCAGATGGGAAAAATCGTATCAAGAATTTCCTTGCAAGATCATCCCACGTAGTAATAGAATTAGGTAGCTCAGCTTTCAACCACCTCTTGACTTCTCCCAATAGTGAAAATGGGAACAATGTAAGCCTGACATAATCTGATGACACTCCAGCGGGGATATAAGTGTCACTTATCTCCAAAAAAATTTGGAGATGCTGCTTAGGATCCTCATGAGGGAGACCTGTGAACTGCCCGCTGGTGTGCAGCAATTGCACCATGTTTTGTTTGAGCTCGAACCTCCCTCCTGGCTCAGGTTTGCGAATGCTAGATGTGACATTATTAGCATGTGGGATTGCCACCTCGCGAACCGACCTAGCTGCCATTTCCTCAGGCACTAGCATTGCCCTTACTACTGGTGGATTCTGTTGTTGCTCCATGATTGTTTGTCTGAGCAACTGCAGCTTTTTCTCTAGAGCTTCTCTCCGCTGACGATGAAATTATCTTTCAGGCTCTAAATATGAGTCCACCAGCTCCTTGTCTCTTGCCAGTGTTCAACAGAGATTATATCTGCGAAATACAGGCTAAGACCAAGTTGTCAACACTAAGAAAAAAAATATAGTAAATTTACACTTAAGAAAAATTCACCAATTGCCAGTCCCCGGCAACGGCGCCAAAAACTTGTTCGCGTCTGCTCTGGGGTAATTATTACACACAAGTGCACGTAGTCAAACAAGTAGTAAAGTGGCTTAAGTAAGCCAAGTATCGATCCCACAGGGACTCGGATAAGGTAACAAAATACTTAAGTGTTACTATACTTACTCTAAAAATGAAGACAACGGTGCAAATAAGAGTTTGATATTTTGATTTCTAATTATATGCCAAGTCTAAAACGAATATCTGATGTGAGTCTGAACTATGAATTTGAGCATGCTGAGGCTAAATGAACATGTATAGAAACGAATTATCGATACAATGTTTGGTTAATCTTTCCTCCGGTTGCTAGTCAAGAATTATTGTCAATGGATTAAAACTCTCGTATTTAACCCAACTTAAGAATCATGAACCGTCCACCTACATTTCTGTGATTAAACGAAATTCATGTTCTAGACATACAAAATCGATTCCTTAATTGACTAATACGACTTTCACGTATATTTCTATCCTAAAGGTAAATCAATTCTCAATTTTCCCGAACTAAGAAAAGATCATATCCTATTGATTCACAACTTTTCAATTTCTTGCTCTCTCGAGTGAAACCGAACTTTTTAGATATACATTAATGTTGGCCACACATTAATGCAGTAAGAACAAGAATCAATTGAACAACCATGGAAGAAAAGATGAAAAACCAAATAATCAACAATCACATTTCAATACAATTGTTCTTAACCTCAGCAAGAAGAGGAATTAGCCACTCATTTGTGGATTAAACATCGTTAAATGAGTGTTAAACATACAAACAATTGAATTAAAGAAGAAGGAGATAGAGAAAAACCCTGACAATTTCGTCCCCTCAACTACATGTAACCCACGTTCTTGCTCCACCCAGTCAGAATAATTAAAAATGAACCTAAGTGTTCTATTTATACTAGTGGAAATTTTTCCCGGAATAACAAGCAACGTGTCACGGATTGCATCGCAGAGCACTGCCTCCGTGACACGCCACTGACGCGGCCCTTTATTGGAAATTGATTGTCCAGGTAATAAGGCCCAACGTGGCACGGCGTGCAACACAGGGCTAGGCCAACGTGCCACGGCCCCAACGCGCACCCTCACTGGATTTTGGCCAAAACATCCCTATCCAGGCAGAAGGCATCCGCGATGGCAGCGTGACACGGCTCCATCGCGGAGCCCCTTTAATTTGTGCCTTCAAATACTTTTTCCCTTGCTAACATCCGAGTCCAACCCCAATCTCTCCCAACACGCATTTTAGCTTCCCAAAATTATATTTCACCTGTAAAACAACGCTAATCATGTTGGTTAGTATAAATTCACATTTTATTATCAATCACATAAGAACGTATAAACATTAATAGATAAACAAGGCAAAAGTGACACATTTGAGTATCACTTGGGCATATAAATTTGCCTAAGATCAAGTACTACTGTAGGAGTTGATTTTCGGTTCCTTAAATTATATCGACGACTCGGCTATTTATTTTCAAATGTGTTATATTCATCCCGAATATTTATGGTTTTGAGGGTAATAGTTAGGAATGGTTGGTCGCCCATCGGGGGTTAGTGTGGGTCCAATCATGGCCATTCAAGTCGTGAAAAAGTTGGTATAAGAGTTCTAGATTTGTCGATAAAGGGTCTAGTAGAGTCTTGCGAATCGATGTAGAAATGTATGTAACTTATCTTTGAGAGGCAGAACTTTAGAAAAACTCTTTTTTTCTTTTATTTTTGGGATTACTTGATTTTAATTGGTATCTGGTGATCCAAATTGGCATTTAACCACTCTTCTCTATTTCTCTCGCAGATGGTGAGAACACGTGGAGCTGAAAATTAAGAGGAAGCACCAGAGCCACCAACAACAGTTGCAGTTCACAGTAGAGGATGGGGTCGAGGTTGGAGGCAGAGGCTTGACGTTTTCAGAGGAGGGGTCGCACTTCTACTCCAGTTCAAGAGAGGTCAGCATCTCCCGTACCACTGACAGTCCAAGAAAGGGTGGCTGTGGAGGTGGAGGTTCCGACTCAGGGAGAGGCTGCAGCCGCTCTAGCTACTCCAGCATCCTCTGAGGTCCAAGATCAGGTTATTAACCTTTTGAGTGGCCTCATGGGTAATGGGGCAGCACCAGCGACTCCTACAGGGCAATAGTTTGGGATACAACGTGCAGCTATTATGGCTCCTCGAAAAAATGATATGTTTGATGCTGTGATATTCCCAAGGCCGGTAGTTTGGCTGGTAATGACTGGGGAGGAACATGACCTGTTCTAGAGGTTGATAAGATGAAACCTCCCACCTTCTACAATACCAACGTAGAGGATGCCTACGAATTCATAATTGACTGTCATGAGAGGCTCCACAAGATGAGGTAGTTAAGAAGTATGGGGTAGAGTTTGTCACCTTCCAGCTGATAGGTGATGCTAATCTCTAGTGGAGGGCTTTTACGGAGTGCAGACCAGCAGGGTCACCACCATTGACCTAGACCCAGTTCTACTCCATTTTTCTTGAGAGGTACGTACCTCGTACCCTAAGAGATAGGAGGGGGGATGAGTTCACCACCATCGAGTAGGGGAGCTCTTCATTCGCAGCATACGAGGCCCGATTTCACTCATTGTCTAGGTATGCTCTGCCCTTACTACCCATAGAGGAAGAGAGGATCAGTCGATTTGTTAAAGGCCTGAATATGGGTCTCTAGCTGTCAGCCTTTTAGATGGTCTCTGCAGGTAAGATCTTTCAGGAGGTAGTGGAGTATGTGATGAACGTGGAGCGGGTGAAATAGAGTGGTTACGCAAAGAATACTAAGAAGAAGGCTCAGAAGGTAGGTTCCTACAACGGACTCTAGTACCTTAAGGCTACTCAGGACGCCCTGTTCAGTCAACCATGCAGGTGTTAGCTGGGGGACTACCAGGGGCCACTCCACGACTATCAAGTACAGTTGGAGGTAACCAAATAATTTACTCAGACTTTGGGGCTCGTTCTATTTCTTCGGTTTTGATTCAGAGACCAATGATTGAGAAGGTGTGTCACGAGTACGGAGAGTATGGCCATATCCACAGATAGTGTCTTAGATTTGGATAGGGTGGGCAGGTTGTTCCTTACCAGGTCCTTGAGCTCCAGCCCTGCCAGGAGAGGAGGGAGTGCTTCAGTAGGGATCGCCCCCAATTAGGGAGGGGCAGTTAGCCAGTGGTTAGAGGTGGCACCCAGATAGGTAGAGGAGGTGCTCAGATCGGAAGGATGGGTAATCAATCCGTTATAGGGGTTGCACGGCCTAATAGGGGCGGTTCTCAGGCAGGTAATCAGGCCCACTTCTATGCATTTTTCAATAGGCCCAAGGCAGAGGCTTCTGATACCGTTATCACAGGTACAATTTTTGTGTCCGAAAAAATGGGTGTGACTTTATTTGATCTTGTTTCTACTTTTTCCTATGTGTTTGATTATTTTTCTTTGGGATTGGATCTTGCTTGTTATGTACTTGATACTCCTATCCATGTGTCTACTCCTGTTGGGGATTTTGTAGTGGTGAATAGGGTCTGTCATAATTGCATCATTGACTTCATGGGTTTTGATACTCTGGCAGATTTGGTGATCTTAGACATGGTAGATTTCGATGTGATTCTGGGGATGAGCTGGTTGTCTCCTTACCATGCCATTCTGTATTTCCATGCTAAGACAGTCACTATATCAGGCCCAGGGTCGTCCAGGTTAGAGTGGAAAGGGAATTGTAGCCCTACTCCTAATAAATTCATCTTGTATATTCATGCTCATAAATTGATAGAGTGGGGGTGTTCAACATACCTAGCTCATATTCGAGATACCAGTTTCAAGGGTCCTTCTATAAAGTCGGTCCTGATAATTAGTGAATTCTTAGAGGTTTTTCTTGAGGATCTACCTGGCATGCCGCCGGACTGCGATATTGACTTCTGTATAGATATAGAGCTAGAGACTCGAGTTTTTTCTGTTCCGCCGTACAGAATGGAACCAGCAAAGCTGAGTGAACTTAAGGAACAGTTGCAAAAATTTATTACTAAGGGGTTTATCAGGCCAAGTGTCTCTCCGTGGGGTGCCCTGGTCTTGTTTGTGAAAAATTAGGATGGTAGTATGCGGATGTGCATTGATTACCGTCAGTTGAATAAGGTAACCATCCGGAATAAATACCCTTTTTCTCGAATAGATAACTTGTTTGATTAGTTATAGGGAGCAGCAGTATTCTCCGAGATTGACCTGAGATCGGGCTATCATCAGTTGAAAATTCGTGCTGAGGATATCCCCAAGATGGCTTTTCGAACCAGGTATGGACATTTTGAGTTCCTAGTCATGTCCTTCGGACTCACTAATGCTCCAACATCATTCATGATCTTGATGAATGGTATCTTCAAACACTATCTAGATTCATTTGTAATCATGTTCATTGATGATATCTTGGTATACTCTAAGACTAAGCATGAACATGAGAATCATCTAAGGATTGTACTAGAGCTATTGAAGGAGAAGCAGTTGTACGCCAAGTTCATCAAATGTGAATTTTGGTTAGACTCAGTATATTTTCTAGAATATGTAGTCTCCAAGGAGGGGATTAAGGTGGATCCACAGAAGGTGGAGGTGGTCCAAAATTGGGCTAGGCCTGCTTAGTAATAGAGATTTAGAGTTTCGTGAGGCCGGCCAGTTACTACTACTAGTTTGTGAAGGGATTTGCATCCATTGCCTCGTTGTTGACAGGGTTTACTCAGAAGGATTTGCCTTTTCAATAGTCCAAGAAATGTGAAGAGACTTTTCAGAAGCTCAAAACCTTGCTAACCAAGGGACCAATCCTGGACCTAACAGTGCAAGGCAAAGAATTTATAGTTTATTATGATGCCTCACGGTCTAGGTTAGGTGTTGTGTTAATGCAGGAAGGACAAGTCATTGCTTATGCTTCAAGGCAGTTGAAGGTGCATGAAAAGAATTACACTACACATGACCTGGTGTTGGCAGCAGTGGTGTTCGCTCTAAAAATCTAGAGGCACTACCTGTACGGGGCTCATTGCAAGGTGTTAACTGACCATCGTAGCCTGCAATATGTGTTCTCCCAGAAAGATCTCAATTTGAGATAGAGGAGATAGATGGAAATGCTTAAGGACTATGATGTGACAATCCTGTATCACCTAGGGAAGGCAAAAGTGGTGGCCGATACATTGAGCCGAAAAGCAGTAAGTACGGGCAGTCTAGCTTGCTTTGAAGCTACTCAGTGGCTGATGGCCAGAGAAGTCCAGACACTAGCTAACATCCTGATAAGACTTTTATTGATATAAACAGGTTGGATACTAGCCAGCATAGAGTCTAAGTCATCACTATTAGAAGAGATGAAAGCCAGACGATTTGAGGATGTGAAGCTGAGTAAAATTCGAGACAAGGTTCTATGGGGGAAAGCTAAGGAAGCAGTGTTAGATAGACAAGGGGTCCTGAGGATAAAGGGACGCCTGTGTGTTCCTCGGGTTAATGAGCTAATTAAAACCATCCTGGCAAAAGCTCACTACTTGAGATACTCCATCCATCTTGGGGTTACAAAAATGTACCATGACTTGAAGCGGTATTATTGGTGGGGAAGGATAAAGAGGGGCATCATTGATTATGTCGCATAATGTTTGAACTGGCAGCAGGTGACGAGCACTGGAAGCCTGGTGGAGTACTTCAGAGGATTCCCATCCCAGAGTGGAAATAGGAGAGGATGGCAATGGACTTCGTGGTTGGTCTCCTAAAGACATTAGGGAAGTTTGACTCTATTTGGGTCATTGTTGACAGACTGACCAAGTCTGCCCACTTCCTACCTATCCAAGTAATTTAAAATGCTGAGAGGTTGGCCAAGTTGTATGTAAAAGAGGTGATTCGGTTGCATGGGGTGCTAGTTTCAATTGTGTCAGACAGGGGTGCTCAGTTTACCTCCCATTTCTAGAGGACTTTGCAAGAAGAATTAGGTACTAGGTTGGATTTGAGTACAACCTTCTATCCGCACACAGATGGACAGTCGGAAAGGACCATTCAGGTGTTAGAGGACATACTTCGGGCCTTTGTGATAGATTTTAGTGGCCATTGGGATAAATTCTTTCCATTGGCCGAGTTTTTCTTACAACACTAGTTATCATTTGAGCATTGGTAGGTCGCAATTTGAAGCTCTGTATGGTAGGAAATGCAGGTATCCAATAGGATGGTTCGACACATTTGAGGTGAGACCTTTAGGCATTAATTTGCTTTAAAAGTCATTGGAAAAAGTTAGGGTAATTTAAGAACGTATGGTTTCTTCTCAAAGAAGAAAGAAGCAGTATGCAAATAGGAAAGTGAGAGATATGAAGTTCATGGAGGGAGAACAAGTGTTGCTCAAAGGTATCTCCCAAGAAGGGAGTAATGTGATTTGGTATGCAGGGCAAGCTTAGCCTGAGATATATTGGGCTGTTTGAGATTCTTCGTCATGTGGGGGAAGTAGCCTATCAATTAGCACTGCTACCAGGACTGTCACGAATACATCCCACCTTCTATGCTTTCATGTTGAAGAAATACCATGGAGATAGGTCGTACATATTTAAATGAGACTCGGTGTTGATGGATGAGAATTTGTCCTATGAGGAGGATCCAGTGGAGATAGTAGATAGAGAGGTTCGGAAGTTGAGATCGAAGGAGACTGCAATGGTAAAGGTCTAGTGGAAGAATCATCTGATAGAGGAAGCCACTTTGGAGACCAAGGCCGACATGCGGAATAAATACCTCAATTGTTTGTGGAATCTAATATGCTTTCTTTCTTACTTTTGTAGGATGTTCAGGGATGAACGGTATTTTAATTGGTATCTGATGTAATGACTCATAGGTCGTTACAAGGGGAGTGAGTTTATAACACCCTAACTGGCTTAGGTTGAGGCTAGAGAGGGGTTATTGTGAGATATAGTGAAAATTTTAATGTTGTGGAGTAGGTTGAGAGCGGGATTGGGAGTTACTAGTTACAGGGGACTGCTACAGCAGTGGGATTTTCGATGTAGCGAGGCCATCATGACGGTTAGAGTTCTGCTATAACATACCTAGAGAATAACCGCTGGATCTGCCATAGCGGTGTCTCAACTTCCATAGCAGGCCCACTGCAGCGGACGATGAAAGTCAGAAAGTGGATTTTAAGTGAAATTTTAGGGGTTATACCCCATTTTTTCTAAAGCACGAACTCCCAAGAGCTAGAAGTGATTTTCCCCTAGAGTAGTTCAATTTTCCTTCTCAAGGTAAGAAGCTCAACTTACTCCTTTTATGGTTGACTACATAAAACCTAGGACCAAGGGGGGACCCCTAATGGTGACTTTGCTAGCAAGAGAATCCTAGGTTGGTAGAACTAGGGTTGAATCATGGGGAACTAATGGGTGTTGATTCTAAGTTTAAACAGGAATAATAATCACTCCCTAAGGTGTAGTTCTTATAGAATGCGGTTCATGTGGAAATTGAGACTTTACCCTTAAAGGCTGCCTTAAAAAGGGTTTAAGGGAGTAATGTTTAAGAATTGAGCCATGGAAAATAAAGTGGTTTGTGATAATGGGTAGAATGGTGTGGGTTTGAATCCTCAAAACCCTTGTTTTGGTAGTAGTCTATTGAATTGGTTTAATCTCTAGTTTTTGGACTTTGAACATTCGGAGGTTCTAAGAAAAGAAAAGACTCCAGCAAAGTGATTTTCATTTAAATCCTCCAAATTGAGGTAGATTATGGTTTAAAGGAGTTAGACTTTATATAATGACATATATGTGTATGGAACGATAATGTGTTGGATTGATCCCTGAACATTAGTTGTTGTGATAGTTTCCCTATTGAACTTAATTACTCAAGTGAATTTGATATGATGTTGTTACTGAAGTGATGTGGAATTTGTTGTTTGAGATGTTATGTGTGTTCTTTAGTATTTGTCATGAAAGTGAATGATGAATTGTTTAGATAATCAAGTTAAGGGAGGTAAGATGAGATTTCCTAAAAGTCACAACAACGGACTTAATTATTATATATTTACTATGAGAATGAATGTGGATAATATGAATATCTTGAGATGAGTGGCTTGTGCCCGAGGGGAGCATTCGGGCGAGCAAGATTGACTGAGTGGCTCATGTCTGAGGGGAGCATCTGGACAAGCATATGAGTGGGAGTGGGTACCACGCTGGTACAGTATATGAATTTCTAGAGTCCCCTGCAGGTCATAACTGAAAGGGAAGAAATAAGACTTTCTGACATGTGTGTACATCAATGTTCAGTGACTGAGTGTTCATGGTGACGTGACGGAGGTGTGTGCCCGGCATGTCACCATTTGTTGTGTTATTTAATGTATTGTAAGAATGTGATAATAGAGCCAAGTATGTGTATCTGACTGAATTGAACTTGTGGTAATATGTTGCTATCTGAATTGTTGAACCGTTGCAGTGACTTGATGGATGAAATATTTAAATGAGAATTAGTAATTGAGTTGTGTAACCTTTGAAAATGATTCATTCTATACCTGATGTGGTTACGTGGTATCTATTGATGATTGTGAAATATGTGGATGATTCTGATGATGTGTAGGTTGTAAAGAGTTGGTGAAATATAAAATGTGCAGCTAAGTTGAGCTACTGCCAAGGCAGTACTGCTGCAATGGGACTTGTTCCGCCACGACGATACCATGGCAGTTATCAAATGACTGCTGCAGTGATGGACCAATCCAGTGAGCAAGCCAATTAGCACCTGAGTAGATTTACTTCCTGAAATGAGTATGGTTATGTAGGAATGATGTTCTGAGATAATTGCATATTATTGTCTGTATGTATGTATGTTACTTTGTAAGATCGATCGATGATGCCTACCAGTACTGTATTTCGTACTTATGCTACTCCTGCACTTCTTTTCTGAGTGCAGAATTCGATCCTAAAAGCTCATCTCGACCTCACCTCTAGAGCAGCAATAGACTATCTGAAAGGTGAGCGACGCAGGATATGCAGTTTTACTCCTCCTCTGAAGATGTCTCTTGTCCAGACATTACAACTTTTGTTTATTTTTGTTTTCTTCAATCCTAGACAATGTTAGATAGACGTCTTAAAGTGCAATGACAATCAGATACTCAGAGTACTATTGCAGGAGTTGATTTTTGGTTCCTTAAATTATATCGATGACTCGACAATTTATTTTCAAATGTGTTATATTCATCCCAAATGTTTACGATTTTGAGGATAACAATTGGGAATAGTTGATTTACCCATTGAGAGTTAGTGTGGGTGTCAATCAAGGCCATTCTGGTCATGACAGTTAGTTAGTTGCAGGATTCATTTGATTGAGTGAGGCACCTGGTGTAAGTCGCACCTCCCCGGATTTTGGGGTATGACATGAATCCGTTCAACCTACTTGAACACCCTTTCCTTTCCTCAAAACTTCAGAATACTCCTAATATATATAAAAGTACACTCTACTTGGTTAAATGAATCAAACCATACCCATAGTTTAATGTTAAAGGAATTTGGATCAAATGTCAAATTCAAGCTAGGGGCCAAAATCGTAGCTTTATATTTACCCATTACCAATACTCCCACAAGTTCAAATCCACAATCAGTTTTAAAAATCTGATATCAATTCGACCTTCAATTTAACAAATTTCACTCTTTTAATCTAGGAAAGAATTTCTAAATGTCAAATTCAAATGTAGATGTTAAAATCAATAGGTAATTGATATAATCACCTAAATCCAAGATGAAAATAATTTACAATAATTTGTTATGAAAATCTACTTTTGAATCGCCCAAAAATTGATTCTCCATTTTTTTTTGTAAAATGTTGAAAATAACAAAAAATCCTGATTTGCCTACTTTTATACTATCAAACATCACCTCTTCTCTACTGGGACTCTCACGATCGCGAAGTGCAATCCAATAAGGTCCCTACGCGACACCATGCAATAGCGAAGCACACTATCCTTTCACGTTGTGATCGCGACACCTTCTCTTTGTAGAGAATAGCAAAAGAAAATATATATGAAAAAAATTTCTTCTAGCCCAAGATCATTAACTAAGATCAGAAGATTCAATTAAAGAAGAAGAAGCTATAAAAAGGAGCAGGAAGAATTTGGATAGAAAACTTTGTGATAGAAGAAGACTCTCTTGAATTGTCTTGAATTTGGTTGATTACAAATGTACATGACCATCCCTATTTATGTTTATCTATGGATGATTCTAGATATTCTTCTAGATACATCTACAAGAAAAATCTAGTGATTTTATCTTCTATTCTAAAATATCTAGATATTTCTTCAGTATAATTATCCTAGATACTACACTAGGCTATTCTAGAAACCTTACTCAGAAAAATCTATGATATTCCAAAAAATCAACTTTAACTTTTTTACACTCCCCCTGAAAGTGATTTTTTGAAAACTATCCCAAGCTTGTCGTAGAAGAACTCAAATGAAGCTTTGATATGTGCCTTGATGAATATCTCAACTTCTTTTTCCTAACTCCTCTTGCTTCTTCGAATGATGAAAATTTTCAGTCATTGATTGGTCCTGCAAAGAAACAAGAATACGTGTTGACAAAATTTTTATTGTTGTAGTGAGTTGGTTTGCTAATAGTCTTCTTTGTCCTTTGTGAACCACCTAAATCATCTTTATGCTGAGTTTCATGTTCTTAAGTTTTCACCCTCCCCCTTTCTCTCCTTGATAATTGAATCCGAAGAAACACCAATATCAGTTTTCTCATCTATGTTGGTGATGATCTAACTATCAATTTCCTGTGAAGCCTTAGATCCACTACCAGATTTCCTTTTAGGCTCCTTGATAGACTGTTTGGTAGTTTCAAAGATTTCAAAGATCATACTGTCTGTCTATCCATCTGAAATTAAATCTTTATGGTCAATTTCTACATCCATTTGATATTTTTCTTCTACATCTACTTGTAGTATTTTCTCTAAGCCAATGATTTTTTTTATATGGCAGATGACTGACCCGAGACTTCAACTTCTACTGCATCTCACTCAATATTTTCTCAGGAATGGTCACCATTAGCATATATAGTTTCATACATTATCTCCTCATGTTCTACTTTAACATCCAACACATCCAGACTTATATTACCAGTTTCAAGATTTGCTTCTTTGATTTTCTTGATAGCAGGTACCACGTCACCAGCTTGAACATCATCAGAATTTTCTTGCTTCTTGTTGATGATAAAATTGTTTTTTTCTCTACGTGATGAACTACATTATCTGATCCTGAATCTGTGGTCCAGTCTCTTTCAAAATTGATGGAAATCATGACATTTACTACTCGATTCTCAGCTACAAAGTACCATCCGCAGTCTTTTTCTTCTACAACTTCATTATTTTGAGCCATATTGCTCTCCTGGATCGACAATATCTTTTTATATGTCCTATTTTGTCATGCCTATAATATTTGAGAGGCTTCTATCATGATTGTTAGAAGACTCTTTTTCTTTTTCGGTGAGCTTGAACCACCAGAGGATCAAGAGTACGACCTATCTCTTGTGTTTCCTTTTGTTGGCTATTCGAGCATTTTCTTCTCCTTCTTTCATCAATACCCTAGCAATCTGTTTGGCTAGTAGCTCTTGTGTTGACAATGTATTCTCAAACTCCTCCAAGGATGGTTATTGAGCACATCCTTGAATTGATGTAACAAATGGAATATATACTGACTTCAATCCATGAATGATAATTCTTCTCATTCGTGCTTCAAAGATAGACACATCTATATTTAATTATGAGATCTCAGAACATAAGTTCTTAATCTTCAAAAAATAGTCGGTAGTAGAAAGATTACCTAGAGCGATGTTAGCCTATTCATTCTCCAATATTTGTAGTCGAGCATCATTCTTCTTGTTGAACAACTGGTCCAAGGTCATCCATATTTCATGAGCTGATTTACACCTTGTAATATAGTCAAATAAATTGGAGGAGATGGACCTCTTTAGGATGAACTCTTCGTTCGCATTAATCTGCTTCCACTTCTTGCATGCGCTACTATTTTTCGGTCAATCTTCAGGAAGATATTTGTTACTTTTACTAACAACATCCCGCAAATCCTTACCCACAAGGTTGATTCCATACATTCTTCCATACTTTGTAATTTGACTAGTTCAACAACTCCATTCTCAGTCCACTAACACGATCGTTGAAATCCATACAGAAAAACCAATTGAATCTACCACTAACCTGATCTTGAAATGAAACCCACAAGCCAATGTATGGCTATGGCTCTAATACCATATAGAGAATAGCATAAGAGAATATAAACGGGAAAACATTCTACTAGCCCAAGATCGTTAACTAAGATTGGAAGATCCAAATAAAGAAGAGGAAGCTATGAAAAGGTGAAGGAAGAATTTGGATAGAGAACTTTGTGACAGAAGAAGACTCTCTTGAATTATCTTGAATTGGGTTGATTACAAATGAACATGACTCCCCCTATTTATATTTGTCTATGGATGGTTTTAAATATTCTTCTAGATACATCTATAAGAAAAATCTAGTTATTTTATCTTCTATTCTATAATATCTAAATATTTTTTCAATATAATTATCTTAAATACCATACTAGACTGTTTTAGAAACGTTATTTAGAAAAATCTATGATATTCCAAAAAATCACTTTAACTTTTTTGGTGTGTAACTGTACCAGAACAAAAGAATAAAAGTTGGTGCAGCATAAAAGAGATTTAGCACTCAAAAACTCACTTGAATTCCTCAAACAAGTTCTAAATGGATATTATGATCTGTTCATAGTCTTCAAACCCAAATTAAGAGATAGAACTCATAATCAAGTATGAAGTTATTGCATCTAGTTTGTCATTTTATTTAATCTCATGGTAGTTATTAATAATCGAAATATCATCATTGCTTTGTTTGTTAAATTATTTGAGCGTTAGCACTCTCTAACATTTATTAATGATAAGTAATATGAATTTTCTGTGAGTTCGACATCTAATTATAAAATTCAATCATATTTATAATGATCGTTTAATTTTTTTGGACAAATTTTGAACATGATTCATTGCACATTTTGGTTAAGCTTGTCGTTACTCATCAAATATGGGACTACTTAGGAAATATGATTGATTTTACTATTTACTTTTTGTCTAGCCTCTTTATATCTGACACTTGGAAAGTTTTCTACTGTTACCGTATTCTAAAACACACAAACTGACATATATAAAAGGGTGGAAGAACTAAGGTACTTTTATCAAGCAAAGCTCGTCTAAAATTGATGCAAGTCACTTTAATTGGACATATAGCTTAAGATTTTTTCTTTAAAGAAAAAAATTATGATATAAAATAAGCTATCGATTAATTTTAATTATAAATTATTTTATTAAAAATAAAATAAATATTTAATAATATATTAGTTTTAAATATAAAAAATATCATATTTTTGATATATAAAAAAATTTGCTTCTCATAAATTGAGACATAATGAATATGTTAATGGCTTGAGATGCCTGCAATTATAGATTTCAGTTTGGTAATTTAAATGGAAAAAATTAAAGCATCTTCTTCAATAATTAGTACCCCTTTATTTTATTTTATGGATATAGTCAACTTTAAAATTTTCACGTTTGTGAATGTTCTAGAGACCGCAAATCCATATATCATTGAATATTTATGAAATCAAATTGATGTAAGATATCATTATTTCCCACTTCTCATAATTATTCAAAATTGTCATATAGGTATCTGAGGTAGCAATAGAATGCTGGTTAAGGTTATAAACTAGTCTTTGAGCATAAGTATTTTTTAAATATATTTACGTATTTGGTAAGCAGCTAAAATGCTCATAACATAAAATTAGTTAAAAATAATAAGTTTGTAATTTTCTACTTATAGCTTTACACTTTGATTTGGTCAAATATTATTTAATATATTTTTTAAAAAATTAACAAAATATCTTTTCATAAATAAAACTCTCTACTTCCTCTTCACTTTGTATTTGTGGTTTCTCCTCTTTTTTTTAACTATGAAATATACTTATATTCTCAATTTTGATATAACTATTATAAGTTGTATATGTTAGTCCTCATTTTGATTATTAAAATGTAAGATCCTCGGTGGATCAATATGTATGGTAGATTGAATGATGATAATACATATAGATGATATAATTATTTAGTTAATGGAGCCCATGCCTTTGTATAGAGATTAATGGTAGCCTTTGAGAAGCTTAGAAGTTTTCATGTGTCAAACCTTGCTGGTAGATTTATGAATCCGACACATGAAATAAATTAAATAGTACCCTAATGAAAATTGGTCAATAAATTAAATTCATCAGTAATTTAATTTTTTTTATTAGTGTCTTAATCTTAATATGGAGAATTAAATAAGTATCTAATAGGGAATTTCAAAATATATATAGAGGAGTACAATTATGAATTTTTACTAAAATAATTCATCATTTATTATATTAAGAATAATTCAATTCATATTTCAAATTATTTTTATAACAAGGAGCCTCAATAATTAATCATGTGATCCTTATTATGTCCATATTTAAGTCCTAAAGTCTCTTGCCGCCTAAAACTCTGCCAAGAGAGCGCTGCTTTACGTTTGATCCTATGTACCCATAGAATGCTATGCGTTCTCCACTTTTGGATCTCGCAAAGAGAGAACGTATTTTTTTCTTTGACTTTCTCTCTCATTCGCGGAGTGAAGAAAGCGGACTTTGCCCCAGCTACCGCTATCCTTTTTAGAACTCAGAATTTCATTTTCTAGTGGAAAAGAAACCAAGCTCTATTTTATCTAGGTTTACAAGGATGAAAATGTATGTATAAATAGAGGGTCTTCTGTTAATTTGGTTGTTGCCAATATACTCATAAGGACCACGTTCTTTGAGCAACAATACAAGAAGATAAATTACTAAATAAAGTAAATCAACACAAGTATTTTAATATCAAAACTCCTTGTTCAAGGGTGCAACAATCATGACCTACCTATGTAGGACTTTTTCAAACTCTCCATTAAAATCAAGCAATTTAAGGTTTATAACCGCCTTTGTAATACCTAAGGAACTTTTCTTAACAATCACAATCTCTACCCTATTAAATCTTCTCTTCAATGACTCTACCTAGTCAATAAAATCCCTTATAATATAAAATAATACCTACTATAATCAACTATGAAAGTAATCAAAATCTTATTTTGGAACCATTCCAAGAAACTAACTATTACAACTCAAGAATAATATAGATAAAACTTGATAGGAACAGATTCTTTCTTTAAAGTAATAACTTCTTCTTCAAGACTTTTTTGTGCCGACTCTCTCACTCAAATATCTCTCTCTTTGGGTGTGGTTGAACTCCAAAGTTTTATGTCATGTTGTTTATATAGGAGTAGATGGTCACCTTGTAGTTCTATAATCCAAACAGGAATTGATTCAAGTCTTTCTATGAATTCAATCCTAGTTTTACTTTGAATTTTCTTCACACATAAGGCTTCTTTCTCGTAATTCCAAGATATATAGTTTTACGTATTAAATTTATGGTAATATTTTCATATCTTAAACTCTAGTTCCTTGTATAATTGGATTGAGTCATACTTCTAATGCTCCAAACTTTTACGAAACAACTTCTTCATTGCAGTCTTTAGTTCTGCTAGAGGAACAAGTTCTCTGATGATTTCCTCTGGCAGTGCTGCTAACTTCTCCACTTTTTCTTGGAGATTTATTGAGTACCTGATTCTTGAAGCTTATTCTTCTTTCTTCAGTCTCCCTTCTCCATATATATTGTCATTTGTACATATATTTGTCAATAATCAAAATACCATATGATTCTGAATGTAGATTTATAGATTGTGGTATTTTAATAATTTTTTCTTTTTTGATGATGATAAACTAGTTTCATGTGAACTCAATAGCAAATTCAATCCTTATAAGCTCTTGATATGCATCTTCTCCCTTAATCACAACTCCTATGTTAACAATTTTCTCCCTAAGAACCAAATTCTTGTTGTTCAACACTTACAACTTCATATAGATACAATAAACTTGTTATACCCCGTAGAATTCCCGGCACTTAGATGACCTATTCGCACGTTGGTTAAGCATATTTGAAAGCCATACGTGCTAGGGAAAGGCCCAGGAAAAGATCGGACGAGAAACCTGTCGAACCATCGCGGGAGGAGCCGAGGCAGAGCCCCTACGCGATGGCAGCGTGTCACGGAGGTGAGGCCTCCGCGATGGCTCTGTGACACGTTGCCCATGTCCAGGCTCAAGTATATAAAGCCCCCACTTCGGTGGAAATCATTCAATACTTATGAAAATTTCCAGAAACGCTGTGAACAGAGAGAAACGAAGGAAAATTAAATATTTTCGTCCGATTATGCTGCCAAACGCTGCCCAAACCCAAATTAATCCTAGATACCAAGGTATTTAGCAGCAGAGAGCATTTCTACGGAGTTAGTTTTGCGAAATACGGCCGACGAATCGGCGAGCCGCCGAACTAAAGTAAGTAGAATTGCTCTAAATTAATGTCTATGTGTTCCTAGCTGAGAATTAAATAATTCTCCCTTCTGGGCCGCTGGAAAATAGCGAGTTTTTGACCGTCTTTCGATAAGCCTAAGTTTAGGCTATAAATTAAATCGAAAGTAACGTCGCCCTTTACAATCATGTTGTATTTAGTATTGATTGACGTATTTATGAATGCAGTTGGGAGAAAATAGTTGAAGTACCGGCCGAGCCTCGTCCAACGGATGAATATTCAAGATAAGGTATGTAAAGTTAGTTTCCTTCGGCAAGTTAAGTAATATCAGTATAGCGTAATAAATTACGGACCAGTAGAATGTTCAGAAGTCGAGTATTGCGTTATTATGAATGTTGGTACGATGTGAGAAACATTGGGTTGTAATGTGTATGAAACCTAACGGTATGAAATAGATTCTAACGCAAGCGTTAGAGATTGCCCAGTATATTCAGTGTATGATGTAATATGCCATGTTAAGATATTGTTGTGTTCAGCTGAAACCCCGTGAAGTAGTACAGTATCCGTAAAGCACTTCAGAAATAGAATAGCAGACTAAAATGAAGTTCAGAAAGCATGTCAGGATTAGTAAATCCTGTTACTATAGAAAGTTAGTATACAGCGTAGTCTAGCAGAAAGATTATATTCGTACATACATATATAGTACTTCCAGCCTCAGCATGTATTAAGTATGTACTTATTTTTATCATTAGTCCAGCATATAGTGTATACAGAAACTTAGTAAACAGCAGAATTTTCAGCAGAAACATTACCTTATATAGCATTTGCTCAGTACAGCCCGGCAGGAGACTATGTTCATATTTATACATCTTTACCTGCCTCAGCACGTATTAAATACGTACAGATTGCTATCGTTAGCCCAGCATGTAATATATATGATACTTTACCCCTAGTAGCCTCAGCATGTGAGATACACAGATAGTATTACCAGTTGAGACCGTTGTATTGTTTGGGGTTGGATTACCTAGCATCCATGACCGCCCAGGGTTAATAGCTGTGTCGACTCGTCCACCAGAGGACGAGGATACCTCACTCTACGGAGTGGCATGCCGTCCCGCCAGGGGACGAAGATGGGATGCCACTTTTTCCCCATATTTGTGCCTTGATCGGCCTTACACACCCCAGTCGAGCGGATACGCCCGGGTGCAGATTCAGGAGTCCTCCGGACTCAGATACAGTTATAGTCAGGGGCTCAGCGAGCCCAAGTGCATACCCAGGGGACCGGCAGGATGCTTACAGCCAGTATAGGAGATGGGATGACCGGGGTAGGGGTATAGATTCTGTGTTGATTGTACCTCCCGGCTTATGGGGGCCGGGTAAGGTTGTGTATGCCATGTTATGTTATGTATGTTATGCTATATTACAGTAGATACGAGCAGATTAGTAGTAGAATGATACGTCTCCAGGTATGATTCCTACTCCCTTCAGTATGATTAAGAACATGTACGATCTACACTATCAGACAGTTATCTACTCCTTCTCATTTCAGTTTTGACAGTTATGTTATTGATTTCAGATATCCCTTCAGTTCTTATAGATTCAGTTAGCTCCTACTATTCAGAATTGTTAGTTATATTACTTGTATTCAGTTGTATTCAGTTTGCTTTACATACTCAGTACCAGCGGTACTGACGCCCAGTGGGGCGCTGCATTACTTGCCTGCAGGTACCCATAGACGCGCAGGCGATACCACGTGATCCCCATCAGCGGTCGAATATTCAGCTCCTGTCATCCGAAGACTGAATTTCTAGAGGTGTAGTTCAGTTCCTTTTGTTGTACAGTACGGGTAGGTCGGGGCCCTGTCCCGATCATTTCTATTATCCTTCTTAGAGGCTTGCAGTCTGTATATATTCCCTGTGGTAAGATGAGCCGGTCGTGTGGGGCCGTGCAGTTGTATAGTTGCCTTTACTTCTTCTTTCCTCGTAATGGCCGTGTGGGGCCATAGTTTGCCAGTAGTGGTGACCTTGCAGGTCACGTAGCTTTTCAGTATGTTATGCTTGAGTTACAGATAACTAGACAACATGGTGGCCTTGTCGGCCCGCATAGGTTCCCCTGAATTACCTTGTTTCTGGTCAGCTGTAATACAGGTACAGAAGGCTATAGGCCAATGGGCCGGGGGCTGTATTTACAGCCGTTATATAGCCCTTTGTTTCCAGAAATTTGAGTTAGAGCCAGCCAGGCGCCAGATGCGCCCAGGCTTAGCAGTTCAGCAGGTCAAGTCTTAGTAGGGCACCAGGTGCCAGTCATACCCCCCAAGGTGGGGCGTGACAAAACTCACTACAAAAGGTTTGTAAGATTTCAATAGTTCACCCTCAATTTCAACAAGATTTATAAGCTTCCTGCGTCGGTAGGCCTTAGCAACTTCAACTCTTCTTACATGAACAAGATTGTTATGTTTGTATGGATAAACAAGGTTTGTAAGCTTACTTAGTTATTTATAAGAACTAACCTTTCACTTATTGCAACACGTTAGATGGCTAGCTTTGAGAACTTGATCATAACCATATGCTTTCTTGAAATAACATTCTCTTGTATGTTCTTCTAAATATTTATTTATCTTTTAGCATAGGGACCAGGTTCTTCAAATACAGCTCTATTTTCATATGCTCTTTAGTCAACTGTAAATGGTATAATGACAACTTTTCTCATCATGAAACTTTTATCTTCAACTTTAACAACTCTTCTCAGGATATCGTATATTCTTCATCATCAATATATCCAGTGCTTCTATGTAGAACTAGGTTCCTTTATAAATAAAACTTAGATCTTTATAATTCATCCTATAGTAGATGAATATATTGGGTTGATCTACAAACTGCGCAAAGTTGGTCATAGAACATCTATAAACTTTCCACTTTTGGCATCATATAAAATAATAATGCTTAGTCAAATTATCCGCGAGAATATAACAATATTATTTTTCAACCCAAAAAACTCACCAAAGCCTAAATAGAATATTTTTTATTTGTCTTTTTAATCTGTAAGGATCAAACTAAATAGACAATTATATTAGGTTACAACACTACTATGGTAATACTTAATATGATTTTGGCATTTGAAAGATGACTCAAAAATATGTTCTTTTGGCAAGAATAAAGGTTTTATAAGATAGTTCCAAGTGTTTTATTAAGGAAAACAATGACATTTTAATTCTCTCTTGCCTCCTTAATTATCAATCTTCTGCTCCTTAAATCCATTTTTGTTCTTCCCAATCAACCATCAATGGTAAGGTCTTAATCATCGATTTTCTTGATTCATCCATTTACATATGCTGTAGGACTGTCAATCATAGGACATGTTCTTTATTAATCATTTAATTTTTTCAGCTTATCATCAACATTCAAGATTGAATTTTTCAAGTTACCTACTATTCTATTTTGATTTTTCCCACACATATCTCTCTTTTATGTGCTCCTAAATTCTCATCAATATCCATTCCTCACAATCCTGAGTGTTCTTTTCTTCAAAGTCCTCTTTTTCCCTCCGAGTCACCGCCTCCGGGATCTTTTCATTTTATTGGGCTTTTGACAAGTAAGGTATTTTTGAAATTTTCAAGTTTTAGGAATTTCAAGCTTATTTCGAAATAGGTAGGGAAGATTTTTGAGAGGTAAATCTTTGTGGAAGTATAATGTATTCAAGTATCTATGTTTTCTGGCAATAAAGTTTATGATATATGACTTGAATAATGTAAAAATATATTTTAGGGCATAGATTGATGGTTTAATAGTGTATATAAGCTTATTCAATTTAACTATCAAAGAAAGAAATGCACACTTAACTAGTCATATGAACCAGGTTCTTTGACTTTTTTTTTGGGAGGGGGGGAGGCTAATCGTTCTTCAGTTCTCATCTAGCCTTCTTAATCTATCCATGAGTGCATGCCAATTAGGTATGAGGCTAGACTAAACACTTCTTTGATTTATCTTCTAACACTATGCTTCAAATATAGCCACATTCAGGAATAATCAAGAGTGTTCTTGATCAATCTTTTCTACATCTTCCATCCTTCCTCTTCAACTGTTTTTCATGTGAATTTTGTTTCTCTATCACATATCCTTTACTTCTATTAGATTATACTCAATCAGGCTAATAGTCTCTTGCTTAAGGTACTGGGTTCCTGCTTCTTCTTCTTCTCTTGTTCTGCACCTCATCATCTTATTCTTTTTGGAGAACTAGTTTCTTTATCTGATTTCTCAATAAGTTCATCCTTCAAAATCTATAGCCATCAATATGGGTGGATAATATCTATTTTCTTCTATTGCTCCTCTTCTTTTATGTGCCCAACTTATCAGAGAACTAGGTTCCTTATTTCTGCAGCATTTTGAAACTTATTTCTTATGCAATATTTCTGTAGCATTTGTTGGTCTGCTTATAATCACCTTCTGGGAGTGAGTTCCTTTCCTTTTATTGTAACGACCCAAATAAACAAGTCGTGCGGGCACCTACATCGAATTTATTCGATAGGAGAACCCTTACAACATTTCTATCAATTAAAGAAGAAAATAACATTCTAGCAATCACATTACTTCTCATTATCTGCTAAAAATTCTCAACAAAATAACATTACAAAATTCCTATAACATGACTCTCCCAAGATCTAGTCTAGACAGGTACAGGAGCTCAATTTGAATACTTGACAACATAATGACCCAGCTTTGTTCAGAAGAGGAACACTGAAGCTGGTGATAAGTACTCCACGCCAATCAAGGAATTTCAACCTGCCACATTCTATGCCAAAAGAAAAAGATGTAGCAAGGTAGTATCAGTACACCACACGTATTGGTAGGCATCATTGGTTGACTAGGGTTAGTTAACATAACACCATAAAATCAATATACAATCAATAATACTTAATTCAGCAATTACTTCACTTATGTAACATCCCACCAAGTTTATTCACTACAATATAATTTTTATGACTCCTTCCGGTTCATGCAATTATCCTATGCTTCTAGTCGTTATTTAGCCTATCAGTCTACCTTTCTCTATTTCCGCTGCAGCGAAGATTTAGGTCGCTGCAATGATCCCGCTGCTGCGATGATGTATCCACTGTAGTGCTATCCCATCCAACCAGTAACCAATTTCCCATAGTCCAGTTCTGTTTTATTTCACCATATAATTTCTAGTTCAACTACCCCCTTACCATTTCACTAAGAATGACCAAGTCCATTTCTACCATTTATTAACCTATTTAGTTACCTGCAGGATTTTTTCAATTCTCTTTAGTGTAGTATATCAAATAATATCATTTACTTGCTCTCTCATGGAACTGCACTATCTTCTGTTCAATCCCATCCTACTATCATTCATAGCCCACAAAATCAATTTAAAACAAGACAATCAAGCGCAGTTACAGATTACTATCTCAAGTACATACAAAAGTTATCAAAATAATATGAGAGAGTTAATTTCCCCAACATTAAAGTACATGCACATACCTGACCTCATACCACGAAAGGTCATAAGATACCATACCTGAACTGGATAGTCAAAAACGGTATTCCACACCTGTTCCTCACCTAAAATTTGATTCATGTCAGTATATCCAGTATCACTCTGGCATATCAATTACCTTTCTATTTCTGCAATCGTATGTATATCAATCATATCCACATAATTTTTGTCTCGCAATCATACCATTAGTGATATGTCGGGCGCACGCCTCCGTCATATCACTGTACACACATGCCAGAAGGTCTTATGCTTGCTCTTCCAGTCATGACATGTAGAGGACTCTAGAAATCCATGTACTGTACAGCCAACCGTATGAACATTCATCATACCTGTCTGTGTACTCACTCGTACACCTAGTCGCATGGTCCTTTAGCCATACCTGTCTGTGTACTCTCTCATATAGCTCGCCCGGATGCTCACCTCAGGTATGAGCCACTCATGTATCCAATCCTTACTCAAAAATCTAACCATAGTAACCCGTTCATCGGATTTCCTTAACTTCAGCCATAGGCCCCTTATTTACCATCATATTGATAACTTCCTTCAGTATTATCCATCATCTCCATCACACATTCATTCAATGCCAATTCACCCCTAAATCGCGAGACGCATAATACAACCATCACATAACAGGTCATCATAAGGCAAGAATTACTCAATCACACAACAAGTACAATAACATAGAATTAGATCAATCTCATGTCTGAACAGTAATAATAACATTTAATCCAACAAGTTATGAGATTTTTGACTTGGATCGCTCACTGGTTTGGGCTCCGCTGCAGCAGCATCACTGCTGTTACAGCAGTCTCGCTGCAGCGGTATACTACCAATATTTATTCCAGTTTCTTCCATATTTTAGTTTCTTTATACCCACTACCACAAAACAATGTCATAACACACTTATATCATCAACTAACTTAAGACAGTGTCAGCATTAATACAGACACAATCATTAATTCAGAAATGAAATATCAAACACAACACATTCCAATCATTGTGTAAGGGATTACTATCCTACATCACTCTCTTCATCTCATGCTCACATAGTTATAATTTGTTAATCCATCCATTGATCTCATCTCCTACACAGCGTCTACGTGATTTACCCATCCAAGGTCTCAATTCAAGAAGGAAGAAGTCCATATTTATACCCGAAAATATCCGATCAACGACACTCGAGAGTTAACCTTCGCAATAATTTTTTGACCTAATGCATATCCTAGACCACAGCCCCTATTGTTGGTCGAATATCTCCCTTAGGGTTTACCTCATTATGTCATCAACACTCCTCTTCTAATCCGCCTGTTCTTAGATTTTTACTAATTTCGGTTAATAGACCATATATAGTTAAAATACAATCCTACTCGTTGAAAATATATAGATCATACGCATGTATATGTTTAGCTAATCAAAGTCTAACACAAAAGTGAGTAAGTCATCGCCTACCTGGGCGTCAAACTATCATTCCGATCATTTCTGTCTGCAGCTATCCCATTCTTGATTTTTCCGCGGGAGTTCCTAGCCATAGATGTCAAACTTCATCCTTGGATCCTCTTGTTTTCTTCCAAGGTCTATTTTATATTTTTAGACGCTTTTAATAAGTCTTACTCAAGAACTAGGTTTTTAATATCCAAGTCAGAATGGGATTCCGAATTTCTGGTTTGCGTCATCCGCTGCAGCAGTCATACTTCCCGCAACAGCAACTCCGTTATGACAAAAAATGTCCCACCACGGTGGACACCCGCTTGGGTCCACTAAACTGCGACTAAGCCCATTCGAATTTACTCTTCGCGCGCTCTTCGTTGTTAGAAATTTATCACAAATTTCTAAAATATTAAATTCACCTAGTTTTTATGAGGTTGGAATGATATAAAGGCTGGGTGGGTCATTATATCAGATACCAATTAAAAATTCATTCGTCCCCGAACGGTGCTATCATTTTGAGGCGTGATTAAATAACTACCGCAAATTTCCTCTAACTTGTAGTCAGTGTGGGGACTTGTTTAACTCCTGTGTTCTAGACTCTAGATTGATTATTTTTGGAACTCTTTTATTCTTTCCATGGGTTACCAAAAATTCTATCAGGGTCATAATTATTTATCTAAGTTTTTAACCCAGACTCAAACGTAAATTCACATCATTACCCCGCCCTTGGTGTTACTAATATTCCCTTATTCGCATGGACTACGTATCATTAATTTGTTAGACGACTTGAACCGATCATTTTTGAAATGGTAGGGTCTGGCCACAGAATCCCAATGGTTATTGTTTTTGAAAGTCCATTACAGTGAGTGACTTTTTTGCAATAGTGGTCCCTCCATAGCGAAAATATGGTCTGCTACATCAGACGATGGGGTCAGTTAAAGGCAGAAAAAGAGGGTTTTTCAAGTTCATTTTCTAACTTTTCCATTTTGATCTTGCACGATTTCTCTCGACTTCCCCAACGATTTTCTCAATTTCTCAGGTAATTTTCACTCTCATGACTTCTCTACTTCATTTACTAGTTAATGTTGGATGTGTATGGATTGTTGCTCTTGTCTTTCGGATAGTTTATGGGTAGTATAATAGGCCTTCTTAATTTGAATTTCTAGCCAGATTTTCATAGCATGCTAGTTGTATTTACGTCCTCATGTATTCCCTACTTTTTTTGCGTGATCCTGATCATTTTCATGGGGTTGTAAGGCCGAAAATGAGGTAGTTTGGTTGGGGTGGTGGTTTCAATCTTTTTGAGTATTTCAGGCTTGAAATCAGGCCCTATTGGGACGGGTGATAGTTGCTAGAGCTTGGGCAAGTCTCCCCTTTACCCGATTTGTTGTTAATTTGGAGAACTACGGAGGTTGAATTTTCAACCTTCATTGATGGGGTATGAAGGTCTTGGAAAGACGATGTCCGCTGCAGCGGACCCTTTATCACTGTAGCAGTATCATCCCAATGGTCAGGCTTTCGCTGAAGCAGATTCGCTACAACAGAGGCTCGATCGCTGCAGCGATCCATTGAACAGTGTATGGGTTTTCAAGAGCAGCCTTTGATTTTATTTTCTCCCCATCCTACATTTCCCTCCTAACCTTTTTCATTTCGTTTCAGGTTTGTTATCATGGCCTCTTCTAGCAGCAGTCTCCGCACTAGCGAGTATATCTGATTTGTCCATGATCTGTTCCAGTTCCGCTACAATGAACAGGATACAAAGGACTTGCTGCATGAGAAGGGATTTGTGACGCAAGACGTGGAGGAGAAGGCTCCAAAATTCTACGCCCTTCTCCAGGGGTTGGGTGGGGACTATTGGTGGAGGACCCGAGCAAGGCTAATGAGGCCTGGGTGAGGGAGTTCTATGCCAATCTTCCCACAGTCACTTGGAGCTGGGACGAGCCAGTGGCCTATGTCCGGGGAAAGAAGATCATCTTGACCGCTGAGGCTATTAATAATGTGTTAGGTTTGCCCAACCCGCTAGAGTCTGAGCTAAAGGATCGGGATGTACTCGGGAACGGGTAATGATTTGTGGATACTTTGGTGGTGGAGGAGCAGATGGCTGCTACTAACTGGGGGATTACTCGGACGGGGATCCAGAGTACTCACTTCACTGCGGAGGCCAGGAGGTGTCTCCATTTGGTGTCCCAGAGGATTCATCCGTCTTTCAATGTCACGGACATGACTTACCATTGGGCGCTGGTGGTGGTCGCAGTTCTGAGCAGGGTAAGGGTTAATGTGGGGGCCCAAATCATTGAGGAGTGGAAGTATTTTCACACAAAGACTATCACCGGCCTGTCATTTCCTTCCCTCATCATCTGGCTATACAAGCGAACCCAAGTGTACTAGGAGTCTCGGGATGTCATCTGGACTGTGACAAACCCTTTGATCCCTTGAGGGTGAAGGGGGCTCTAGGGAGGGGCAGAAAGAAGAGGAAGTCTACTTCAACTGACTGTGGTAGTGGGGATGACACTTCTAGACCCTCGGGGTCGTTTGAGAGGTTAGAGGCCCAAATGGCAGATATGCATGAGATCCTTAAGGGGTTGCCAAGACCTCCTTCCCCCAGAAGGCCTTCTGCCACCCGACCCTCCGGACAACTGCCACCGATTCGAAAGAGTTGCTGGGGAAAATTGCTACCCTAGCCCAGGCCCATATTAAGCTCCAGGAGGACTTGGAGCGGGAGAGGAGGAGATGACGTTCTCGAGACAAGCTGATTGTCAGGATGTGGAAAGGGATCACGTAGATCTTAAAGACCCCAACTTCCAAGGAAAGGTCTCCGCAGGTGACCCAGTAGGATCTCCTCAAATTCTCCTTCCTTAGAGGATTTGAGTGTACGAGGATGCAGACAGTGGCAGCGAAGAGGCCTCCAGCTAGATGGGTCGTATTATTCCCCGCTCCCCCTGTTTTTAGCTTTTATTCAGTTTGTTAGGTAGTCCCTGTTTGGGGATTTTAAGACATACAATTTCCTTTTTTGTTTCTATCTTTGGATGTTGGTACTTTTTTTCTTCGAGTGCTTATTTTGGCATTCGCGAATATTGGCCATTTTGGCCCCCTTACATTCTATCACTTTGATTTTCTTTATACTTGCATTGCTTGAATGATTTTGGTTTCTTAATGCTTGTGGTTTTTATTCAGAATAGGGAGGCTTGGACTTCCTGAAAACTGACATTCTGCCTGACTACGTCTGCCGCAGCGGCGTCCTTTCCGCAACAGCGAATCCATTGCAGCGGTAGTCCTTCTGCTGTAGCGAGAAAACCTTCCTGTAGTAAGACTAGCTAGACAGAGTAATTATAACAAGTTTTCTCTCCGTGCCTACGAGAGATCAACAAGCTGATTTGCTGACTAAATGACTAAATAAAATACAACATGAATATCTATGTTCCAAGCTAGGGTACACAATATTCTGCACCACTTACCAGCTTGAGGGGGAGTGTTGAGTAAATGATTAAAAGTCTAGTTTAATCCTTTAGAATAGTTTAAGTATTAGTTAGTTAAGTAACGGTAGTTAGTTAGTTAATAATTGTATAAATATCTATGTACAGTACATTTTCTTCATCATTGAAGTTTTGAAATAATATTGACTACATTCTCTCTTGATCTACTCTCCTTCTTCATCTTCTTCAACTACTTCTTCAAACTATATTCTTAAAATCTCAAGATTCAACATTTACAACCGCCCTTATAACACCTAAGGATCTATTTCCAATAGTCTGAACCTCTACCATCTTAACTCTTCTCTTAATGACTTCAATGAAGTACCTTTCAACAAAAAACAATACCTACAACAATCAACTACGAAAGTAATCAAGATCTTATTTTGAAACCACTTCAAGAAACTATGTGTTAATAGGAACATATTTTTTCATTGTTGCAATTCTTTCTTCTTTGAGACGTTTTGTGCTGACTCTCTCGTGCTAACACCCTTTCTTTGAGTGTGATTGAAGTCCAAAGATTTATGTCATGTTTTTTTTCATATGGGAGTAAGTAGTCTCCTTATAGTTCTCCAATCCAAACAGGAACCGGTTCAAGTCTTTCCACGAATCCAATTCTATTTTGACTTGGTTTGAATCTTCTTCATGCGTCGGACTTCTTTCTCCTAATTTCAAGATAATTTCATGTGTTTAATTTATGGTAATATTTCCATCTCTTGAACTCCAGTTTAGAATTGGATTGGGTCATAATATCAATTCTCCAAACTTTCATGAAACAACTTCTTGATTGCAGTCTCCAATTTTGCTTGAGGAACAACTTCTCCGATGAGTTCCTCTGACAGTGTTGCTAACGTCTTCACTTCTTCTTGGAGATCTATTGGGGACCCGGTTCTTGAACTTGATTCTTCAATCTTCTTCTCTATATAGATTGTCGCTTGTATAATTTTTTTTAATCATCAAAATACCATACGATCTTCATCATAGATGCAGAGATCGTGGTATTTCAACATCTTCTAACGTAGAAAAGACAAAAAAAAAATCACAGTAATTGCCCACACAAGTATTTAAAAAGTTCGGCTATTAATCTAGGAGCACTGCGGAAAGTTGCAGAATTGGAGACCGACTTGCTAGAGAATATTTGTTCACGCTTCGAGAAGTATTTCTCGAATTATATTCTTACATGTTTGTATATGTTATCTATTATTTATGTAAGCAATTTTTTTGAAATATTTCCGCTGTAGTGTAATTTTCAATATCAACCTCAGCATTTAAAAAATATTTATTTATATTTAAAGTTTATCAGCTATTTACGATCGGATAACCCAAACGGGCTCTAAGTGTGCTCCACTGGCTGCCAATAGGTGCAGCTGCTTGGGTTACATTATTTTCTCTCCTTTTGATGAAATTTTATTCTTAGAGTGAAATATATATTAGCTATAAGCCAACAATCCATTGACTAATATATATATATTCTTTGGGAAAAGAGGCCTTGTTGTTGTTCCGATGATTTGCGAGTGAAGAAGAGTTTTTGGGTGAAAAACCAGGATCCTCAGCACTTTTTAACCTCAATAGATAATTCAAAATTTTTAAACAAGCACAATTTTATTACTTTTAGCCAAAATAATAATAATAATAATAATAATAATAATAATAATAATAATAATAATAATAATTTCACAAACAAATGCCTTTGGATCAAAGCTGAAAAATGACTTGATAGAGATCTGGTTCATATCAAGTCATTCATAACAACAAACATTTATTATCTTTTTGGTCCAACAGACATTAATTATTCTTTGGTCCTACTTACATTAATTGTACGTGTACATGGCTTGGATTATTCTGCTTGGATACTAAATCGTTGGAAGAACAAATTATTCTTGCCACTAAAAGTGATTGATATTTTCATCTTGCAAGATATATATGTAGCAATAAAGATGACCTTCTAATTATATCTTTTAACTTTCATTTTCATTTTTCAAGAAACCCATGCCCATTTTGTGGATATATATTACGGAAGGGTATTTTTCTCCATCCCAAATGGGACCTCTTTCCATCAAAATTGGTAATCTCATAATGAATGAAAATTCCCATATATTCCTGTGGATGTACGATAGTAAGTGTTAGCTTTCAAATGCATATGCTAGGGTACGTGATTATATATGCATACGATAAAGTGATATAATTATTGAGTGTCGCTACTCATAAAAATTTATAATTAAATATTTATTGATTTTCTATGTTCATAAATAGAAAATCAGAAAAACAAAAATGTTACCTTAATAAAAACATAAATACGCACAAAATTATTTTGACTCTACAAATTTTTTTATGCGTCCTAGAGAAAATTGAGAAAAGAAAAAGAAGTGAAAGGAAATGAAACAGAGAAGAAGAAGATCTGAGAAGAGGGGAGAGGTAGAAAATGAGTTTTTTTTTTTAAAAAAAAAATTATAAACTACAAAGATTAGCTATAAATGCTGAATATTTTAAGGCATAGCTACAAATGGTAAATATATATATAAGTTAAAAAAAAAAACAATCAGATAACTCTCTGTAATATGTATTGACACACACAACTCCCTTAATTAAACTTTTTGCCCTTCACTAAAAAACTCAATAGAAAAAATTATTTTTCTCAAAGAATTATTGTTTATTATCCTAATATTTAAGACTTTGAAATTAATTAGAATTATAGCTATTAATATTTAGTCTTTAAAATTGACTAAAATTTTGCTTCTTAAAATTTTTCTTATTTAAATTATATTAAAAATACTAACATTTAACAATTTAAAATCAACTATAATTTTAGTAACTTATAGCAATCAATTTTTTAAATTAAACTAACTAATTATCTATCACAAATTTTTAATTCATGGTACAAAAAATTAAATTAAGTAGTGTAACTTTGTTCTGCACTAATACACTGAATTTCTTTTTTTTTTTTGGCTTTTAAAAATCATATAATCTGAAGAAAAAATTATATAGAAATATAAAATATTTTAAATTATTTCAACTACTCGAATGTTCTCATTGTTCACTCTCTTTAGTTAAATTTATACTATTTTGCTATTTTAAAATTAAGGTATTACCAAATATTTAATGTACAAAACTTCATAATAAAGTGTTGTTTACCTTTTTATCCTTTTAAAATAAAGTTTACACTTGTCAAACTAGTCATTTAATTATTTCTTCCAATATTTTGAATTTTAAAATTGTCTAATTTTTTTATGTATTAAATCCTTCCTTAATTGAAGTATATAAAAATTTCTAATATTTAGAAATTTAAAAAGCAATTAAAATTTTACATTTTAATAAATAGTTATACGTTGAATAAAATTGTATCTATAATGCAAAAGAACCTTATATTTATGACTTTTGAAATACAATAACAAAAGGGTAGTCTGGTATACAAAACATTCCGCGTTAACAGGGTCTAAGATAGGTCCCACCCCAAGAAGTAGGTTATAGACAACCTAATTTAATGCAAATATTAGTGGTTGTTTCCACTAGTCTTAACGAGCTTTTCTTAGTTTGGTGGCATAACAATTCATTAATAACCAATTACAAAAAAAGCATTGCATTTATTATATGATATGTCACACCTCACCTTGGGAGACATGACTGGCACCTAATGTCACACTGGGACCTGGGCTGACTTGGCTGGGCATATACATCTTTGGTGCCTGCCAGCAACTCAAAACCAAGAAAACAAACTATTATATCTCGGTTATAAATACAACCTCGGGCCGACAAGGCCACATAGAAACCTGTAAAAGAAAACAGCTAACCCAACAAACACAACAGTAAAAGGATCCTATGCGGACCAACAAGGCCACCATATTTTCTAGTCATAACGGAAGGAAAGCAGGTGGCCATATTCATACTATAGCCGACAAGGTTGCACCAACAAGATACACAAGGCCCCACACAACCAACAAGCAAAATATAACATACATAGACCCCACACGGCCGACAACAACCAACTAACTGAAGACTGTAGTCTGCAAGCCTCTAAGAGTGAAAATATTGATCAGGACAGGGCCCCGACCTACCCTAAATCTATGTAATAAGGAAAAGAAAACCTCTACTATCTGGCAACTCCGAATGAAAGGAGTTGCCCAATCTGCTGACTCTGAATAGCTGCTAAAGGAGGTCCTGAAACATGTCTGTCTAAACCTGCAGGCAAGTCGCCCCACGCATGGGTGTCAGTACAATATGTACCGAATATGTAAGGCGGTAATAAAAGTTGAATAGAAGCTGATAAAGAACTAAAAGTAATCTGCGACAAAGAGCAGAAGTTAACCTGTATACTTTTATAACTATAGCCTGCATCTAGTAGACAACTAATACAAGTAAGAGCGTAAGTTGTATGGTTATACATTCATAAGCTATATCAAGCAAGCAAGTATGCAAACAAGAACCTAACCTGGCCCCCATAAGCTTGGAAGGTACAATCATCAAACCTACTTGGGCCCCCATATGCCTCAACAGGCGCCACTCAGTCTATATACCTCTATTGGTACCCCTAAGGCCTGCAAGTAACTGTAACTAAATATACCTGGTCTCTTTATTATACCAGAGCCTTTTGGACTCCTGTACCTGAGTTCGGGCCTTCCGGACACCTGTGACTGCACCCCGAGCACACAAGGCTCTATGAAGGGTCTGTAATGCCACTGTGGTGTAGAAGAAGTCCATAGGTGAATAGACTTCAATATGGCCCCGTAGGATTCAATTTAGTCCTTACAGATAATATGGCTCCATAAGCGATTCAGTAGCTTCGTAAGTGATACAGCATCGTAGCTCTGTAAGCAGTCTATAGCTCTGTAAGTATTAGCAGCATCGTAGCTTCATAAGTAGTGTATAGTTCCGTAAGCAGTGTATAGTTCCATAAGCAGTTCATACAACTAGCAGCCTCTTAGCTATTCATGGCGAGAGGCAGTACGAAATATGATCTATCCCAAACAGGGATACTATGCTACAATCTATATATCCAGTCACTCAAAAAGGCATATCTAGCTTCATAGGTCTAACGCGACTGCTACTCTCTCCTAAGATAGTCCATATAGCTGCCAACGGGCACACCTCATGTGCCTACACCTGACTAGAGGGTCTTGGCAATGGTTACAACCTCTGTCGACTTGGATGGAAAAGGATGAGGTACCTAAGCGATAGTCTGAAGGTCATGCTAGAACAAATATAGCTCATAAGCAAATAGTAAGGTCACAGGCGACCAACTATTTAGTTCGTTCGCTTAGAACCACTGTAGGGCTGCTACCAATCGGACATGCTCCTAAAGCAATTAGCCCTAACTTCCCACAGGCAACTTACTATAATTCTTAGCCTGAAGGTAATGCTATGATACTATGGTTCTAGTCCCTTAGACGTTAATTTGGTCTGTCCAGATTTCATATAGCTCCTTAGGGCGATTCCTAGACTCGTAGGCAGGTATATATGGACTTAGCCCTACGCGGCAACATGTACGTGGCCAAATATAAAAGTATCCCGGGGCATTGGTCCCACATCTAACTACTAACAAGGTTCCTCCTCTTGGAGTATCAGCTAGTCTATCAGACTTCTAACAACTGGGGTGGTTTCCTGAGCGACCTATACAACAAGTTGTAAGTTGGCTGAAGCTAACAATCATTGACAGTAGCCAATCATATGGGAGGCTATCGCTCAGTTCATTAGACAACCTTGGTACCATCAACTCAAAGGTAAGACCATCCTATCATGATTCTATCCCTAGAGGCGTCAAGGTACGCCAACAGCCTACGGGCAAGCTTTACTATCTATATAGGCATCAAATAGAAAGTTATACCGCCTGCTACACGCTATGCTGTCCAACTTACCAAGTCAGGCCCAACGGATAACCATAAACTTCTAAAGCCTTGGCACGACAGCAAGACATCAGAATACCTCTAAATGGTAAATAGGTGAATAGGGGACTCTCTATGACACTCCCAGCATTAGCCACACTTAACACACTCTTTCCCGATGAGGGATACTATGATATAATATCAATACATCTCGTAGCAGCTAACCACAACATATATAATCATTATCCACTTGCAAAGACATAGGTTGTATCACTATACGACGAGAATAACTTGCCGAAGAGGTTAGCCTTAACATACCTTCAATGTCGTTTCCGTTCACCTAAACAGTTCCAATCTAAAGATAGTGATTCCATCAAATTGCATCCTTTACGCTAAGAGAATAAAGCTATTTCAATACTAGGAATCGGCAAATAACAATAACCTTTAAGAATATTAACTACAATACAAACTCTATCCAATTCCGCCAAAGCTTACAAATTCCCAAGTGTTTAGAAGGTAGAAATGCTTACCTATCACTTGTAGCCGCTTAGGAATCAATTAGAAGTGATTTCTATAACTTTCACTCGGTGGGGTTGCGATAATCCAAGAGAGATTTCAAGAAATAATTCCATAGGAACATTCCTCGTAGGCCTATAACTCGTTATCCAAGACAAATTTGTGTTTGAACAGAGTTTAATGGCATAATTTGACAAAAATCGATTGAAAATATTGCTCAACCTCGCTTCTATGATTTGGGGAAGTATTGAAATGAATTCTTAAAATGTGAAGCGGGTATATATATAATTTTTGAGGTCGTGCCAGGGGGAGTGTTACACCCCGTAAACTTCTAACATGTAGTCAGCCTATTCATACATTAGCCAAGAGTTGTAGAGTACGACGCATGTGAGAAAGGGCCCAGGGAAAGGCCGATCGAGCGCAGAATCGAGGTTGCGTGGGAGAAGGCCGGAGCAGGATACCAGAGGGGCAACGTGTCACGGACACTCCCCCGCCACGTTGGGCTCCAAGACACGCCCGTATTTTGGCGCGATGGCCACCACCCAAATATTATATATATCAAGTTGCTGTCATTTATTTCATTATATATATATATACATATATATATATATATGTATATCTTCAGGCAGAGAGAGTAAAAGTCGAGGGAATTGAGATATTTTTGTTTGTTTATGCTACGAAACACCTTCCAAATTCAAATTAACTCCGGGTATTGAATCCTAAAATCCCGTAAGGAGCATTACTACGAAGTTATTTTCGTGAAATTCACTTGGCAAATCATAACTCCCCGAGAAAAAGTTATTAGAATAGCTTCAAATTGATTTCTATACGATCACAGGCTTCAAGTATGTATTTCTCCCTTCTGAACTCTCAGGAAATTATAAGTTTTCGATCGTGTTTCATTAAGTTGAAGTATATTCAATATTAGTACTATAAGTTATTGATTCTGCCGAATTTTGTACTGAAACTAGTTTCATTTTCTCAGTACTACGATTACAGTTAGGTAAGGATATTGAATACTAGTTGAAACTCGTTAATTACTGAGGATGATGACAATTAAGGTATGTTAAGATGAATTCCTTCGGCAAGTTAGCTTCCTGAGTATGTAATACAGTTTGAGTCCCAGTAAAAGAGTCAAAGGCATATCTATTGTGATTAGCTATTGTATTATATTGAGTTTTGTTATATTGAGGTCGCGAGGGCCATATTGAGTTCTGTTATATTGAGGCGACGAGGGCCATAATAAGTTCTGTTATATTGAAGCTGCAAGGGCCATCTTGAGTTCTGTTATATCGAGGTCGCGAGGGCCATATTGAGTCCTATTCTACTGAGGCCGCGAGGGCCATACCGAGTCCTATTTTACTGAGGCCGCGAGGGCCATAATAAGTTTCCTTAGATTAAGGTTATGAGGGCCATAGTGAGTTCTAGTAGATCGAGGCTATAAGAATCGTCTTAAGTTACTATGTATTGCAATCATTAGCAATCAGATAGTGGAACATATCTTGTTTGTACCTGCCGAGGCTTATAGGGGCCCAGGTAGGTCATTCTCATATGGGCTGCACCTTCCAGGATTATGGAGGCCCAATTAGGTTCTTTTTTGTATATATGTGTACCTTGTTAATTAGATACTACAGAAAGTGAGATCGCTCAGATAAGACTTTTTCCCTTCTGTATGAATATTTTAGTTCTTCAGCTCTCATTCAGTTACTACCTTACTTCCTTACATATTCGGTACATATTGTACTAACGCCCCCCATGGACGCTGCATTACTTGCCTGTAGGTGTAGACAGGTACCGACTAGGATCTTCGTAGCTTCCAGCCAGAGTTAGCAATACAGCTAGCTCCCTTCCTCCGGAGCTAATAGCTAGAAGGTCTGCCCTTTTTGATTGTTTAGTTTGTGGGTAGGTCGAGGCCTTGTCTCGACCACTATTCTACTCCTAGAGGCTTGCAGCGTTACAGTTCCTTATGGTTAGTCTGTTGTTGGCTGTATGGAGCCCAAATGTATGTTTCATTTTGTGATGACGGTCGTGTGGGGCCTTGTTTAGCTGTTGGATAGTGGCCTTGTCGATTATAGTATATGTAAGTCGCTTAATTTTCATTACAGTCATAACTAGACATCATGGTGGTCTTGTCGACCTGTATAGGATTCCCTATTATTATCTGTTTCTAGGTAGCTATTTTATTTTACAGGTTGCTATGCGGCCTTGTAGGACGGGGGCTGTGTTTACAGTCGAGATATAGCCCGTTGTTTTCTTGATTTGAGAAGTAAGTTTGCCCAGAAGTGCATAAGTCCAGTCAGATCAGTCCAGACCCTAGTAGGGCACCAGGTGCCAGTCATACCCCCTAAGGCGGGGCGTGACAAACTTGGTATTAGAGTAGATCATATCCCAGGGAGTCTGCAAGTCGTGTCAAGTATAGTCTTGTCTACAGATGTGTTGTGCACCACAATCTATAGAAAGTACGCTACGAGACATAATAGTGTGGTTACTCTTCTTTCTCCTCCAGTCATGATATGGAGCTGAGTTGTATAGGCTAATCCCCTAAGCTTACGTTATTTTGTTATTTACAGAGAAAAATGTCAGATACACGATGGACTGCGACTGGTAGAGATTTAGATATGACGAAAGGAGAGGGCACTGATAACGGTCAAATTACACCAATTACTGAAGTGAGAAGCGGACGTTGTCAATAAAGAACTCAACTAGAGGTTGGGGTCAATCCCACAGGGAATAGGGAGACTGGATTATAGCCGGTAATTGAACTTGTAAGGTAGTTACTTCAAAATAGGGGGATTCTAAAGAAAATAAATAATAAAAGAAAATATCAAAATTCTGATGTTAAGTCAATATCAAAGGATAACAGGGTTTTTGTTCCCCATGGATTCATAACTATTTCGGGTATACACTTGTGATTATCACCAATACTTACTTATAGAACTAATAACTTAGGTTCATTCAAATGACCGACCAGACCCTATTGAATGACTATACTCAATCACTCGACCAAGTCTCATGAGTGGTTTCGAATTATCCGTTATCACTAAGTTCCAGATTTAACTATCTTGCGACCACAATTCAAGTTAATACAATGATTATCAAAATCAAGGCTCTGTTGTAATTCTCTTTTCCTAATCTCTACCTCTTCGATCAAAGCAAATAAAGAATTCAAGAACTTCCTAACATTACACACCGTTAAAAAATATTTAAGAATGAAGAGAATACAATATGAGTATTTATATTGGTTTTAAGATCACTTTGTGTAACTCTAGCTTGTTAATTCACCATGGTTCCCACAACCCTAGCTATGGAGGTTTTAGCCTCTTATAGTTGCAAGGCTGTGGTTTGCATTCATGATTAAGAATAAAAATCAATACTTACAATAATGATTGATAAAAACACTTCCTTCAATTACTCCATAAAATCTTGAAAAAACAAGTAGCAATATCAAGATGAATTCAAGAAAAGGTTGATCACAAGTTGAATCAACTCAATTCTCTCTTTTCCTTACTTGTTTCCCTTGTCTAAAGTTATCTCATTGTCTCTGGAAAAATAAAACCTAAAAATGTATTTATACAGACACAAGAATCCTTTTCCTAAGCAACTGTATGAATTTCCATATCTAGTGTCGCAGTCGTCACGAGCCCAGTTATGACCCGTAGCATCTTCCTACAACTCGTAGATGCCTATGGTACCTTGCATTGTTGAATGAATTTCGGCTAAGTGTTGGATCCAGGAATGATTCGTACCTCTTTCATATGACTCGTACTGAACTCCCGTAGTTTAATTCTAAAACTTTGGAATTCTTCTGAAGTTCAACACGACCGTCATGGTACGACTCGTACCTTCTTCCTACGGGCCGTACATTCCTTTCGTAGCAGGAGTCAACACTTTATGCAACTTTTCTGAATTCTATCACGATTTTGTCATCACGACTCGTACCAGTTTGGTACAATCCGTACTGAGACTCATACATTGCCTCTTTGCACCTTAAGCCTTATGCAACTTTTCATGGACCTTAGTACGACTCGTAGGTCTTTCCTACGGCTCGTACTGTGATCTGCACATTAAGCCTATTTTGCATCTTTCAGGCTTTATTTTACCATTTTTAGGTCCAACATCAATTCATCCTGCAATCAAAGGAAAAATGTCTTATATCCACATAAACATACCTAAGTTCATGCTATTTTCTTAGTTTTGAGCATCGAAAGTGCTGTAAATCCATAGCACATCAACACCCTCAACTTAAGACTTTTGCATGTCCTCAGGCAAAGAAAAGAAAAACTAAAACATGACACTCAATTAGAAAATAGACTTAAGATACTACAACCAATACTCAAACAAACCTGCACTTTCTATACAAACACTATTGACCCTTTCTCATGGAACCACATCAGCTAATGTATTAAAAGAAACCTTAAAACATCATAAACAGGGATCAAAACATGTCATTTATCTGTCAGCAGGTAATCAAGTCATCGCCAATATTTTCCACATAGACCAATGGTAAAAGCAAACATAATCGATGTACCCTCACACAAATGAAGTCCCCACTCAGATGTGAAATGTCAAACATGATATGGGACTAAGCAAGTAAGGCGCTCACTCTCACAAAGAAGTTACAAGTATTATATGTCAGATACCATAGGCTTGCCCTTATTTTCTCTGCTTTGTTTTTTCAGATGGTTGGGTTAGGATCACTATAGGACTTGATATGGCTTGTAATGTAGGCTCAGGGCTTGACAAGATAAAGATGGAAGATTTTATAAGTAACTATTCCTTCCTTGGCACTACATACATTGGCTACACCATTCACCTAATTCACCCTTTTATTCTTTCATTCCCCTTTTTTCCCTTTTATTCACATTTGCATGGTTGTGGTGAGTTTTCAACTTTTTTCAACATTTTTAAAATCTCTTTGAGCTTTATTTCACAACATTTACAGCATTTTTCATCCTTTTCTTTTCATCTCACCGCACCTCATTTTTCACTATTTCTTTCTTCTCTTCTCTTTTCCTTTCTTTCATTCCCACCTTTATGCACCCCTACTCTATCCACCCTTAACTTAAGCATTTTTCTTATGTTGAGGTTCATAATATCCAAGGAAGGACCAGGGTCAAAATAGGATTATTATAAAATTGCGTACAGTTAATTGGTTAATCAAAGAAAAATGGTCTATATAAGGCTCAAAAATTTGGATCAAGGGAATCATATCATTTTGCTAGGGTTATTTAAGCTAAAAATGGGTTAAACAAGAATGCCCTATGATCCTTTCCTAACCAACCATCCTAAAACCTATGCAAAGACCAATCGGGCAAGTTTTAGATCCTCTACACAGTATTGAACTAGGTATTAGACCTCGCTTACTCATGGTACATGACTTGCATTCACTCTACTTGTCTGGTTTAAACATGGCTTAACAACAACTATACATGGTAATATATTAAATGACATAAAAAAGATCCATAGAAATCATGCTTGCAATCATAAGTACATAGCTAATCATAATTTTTTTTTAAAAAACAGGGTCAATTTTTCAAAATATCAAAACTAGTGCAATTTATTAGCTGGGTAATATTAAGGTACTTTCTAATCAAAAATCACAAAAATAAAATTCTAAACATGCCGGTTCTACTAGATAGCATGCCCTAGGAAAAAGAAACACGATAAGAAAAACCCTCGGATGAATCAAAATTCCCAAAAATTACAAGTACACCCCCTCCCCTTTTTTTTTTAAAAAAAAAGCATGCTTCATACCCGAAGCATAGAATGTAAAAACAGAGGGAAAGGGACATACCTGTGGCTACTCAAACTTCACCATCCATGGGTTGCCTTCCATGCAGCGCCTGATTTAACGTCGCAGTACGATGTAAGTATCTTGACTACTTAGACTTTGTCAAGGAACTTGGACTCATCCTCCACTATCTTGGATGCTTGGCTTTGCCAAGAGGTGCCCTGGATGAGACAAAACACAACAAAGAAAACATAAAAGAGGAAATAAGTACCAAAAAAGTCAAATATAAGAAAATAATCTAGTCTTAGCCATATTCCTCGGCAACGGTGCTACTTTTTGATAATGCTCAAATCACACCTATTACTGAAGTGAGAAGAGGACGTTGTCAATAAAGAACCCAACTAGAGGTTGGGGTAGATCCCATAGGGAATAGGGAGACTGGATTATAGTCGGTAATTGAACTTGTAAGGTAGTTACTTCAAAATATGGGGATTCTAAAGAAAATAAATAATAAAAGAAAATATCAAAATTCTGATGTTAAGTCAATATCAAAGGATAAGTAGGGTTGGTGTTCCCCATGGGTTCATAAGTGCTTTGGGTATACACTCGTGATTATCACCAATACTTACTTATAGGACTGATAACTTAGGTTCATTCAAACGATCGACCAGTCCCTATTAAATGACTATACTCAATAACTCGACCAAGTCTCATGAGCGGTTTCAAACTATCCGTTATCACTAAGTTTCATATTTAACTATCTTGCGATCACAACTCAAGTTAATACAATGATTATCAAAATCAAGGCTCTATTGTGATTCTCTTTTCCTAAACTCTACCTCTTCGACCAAAGCAAGTAAAGAATTTGGGAACTTCCTAACGTTGCGCACCATTAAGAAAGATTTAAGCATGAAGAGAATATAATATGAGTATTTATATTGATTTTAAGATCACTTTGGGTAACCCTAGCTTGTTAATTCACCATGGTTCCTACAACCCTAGCTATGGAGGTTTTAGCCTCTCATAGTTGCAAGGCTGTGATTTGCATTCATGATTAAGAATAAAAATCAAAACTTACAATAATGATTGAGAAAAAGACTTCCTTCAATTACTCCATAAAATCTTGAAAAAACAAGTAGGAATAACAAGATGAATTCAAGAAGAGGTTGATCACAAGTTGAATCAACTCAATTCTCTCTTTCCCTTACTTCTTTCCCTTGTCTATCGTTATCTCATTGTCTCCAGAAAAACAAAACCTAAAAAAGTATTTATACAGACACAAGAATCCTTTTCCTAAGCGAACTGGATGAATTTCCATATCTAGTGCAACAGTCTTCATGAGCCCAATTACGACCCATAGTAGCTTCCTATGACTCATAGCTGCCTGTCGTGCCTTACATTGTTGAATGAATTTCGGCTAAGTGTTAGATTCAGGTACGGTTCGCACCTCCTTCATATGACCCGAACTGAGCTCCCATAGTTTAATTCTGAAACTTTGAAATTCTTATGAAGTTCAACACAACCGTCATGGTACGACTCGTATCTTCTTCCCACGGGTCGTACATTCCTTCCGTAGCAGGAGTCAGCACTTTATGCAACTTTTTTGAATTCTGTCACGATTTCGTCATCACAACTCGTACCAGTTTGGTACGATCCATACTGAGACTCGTACATTGCCTCTTTGCACCTTAAGCCTTATGAAACTTTTCATGTCCCTCAGTACGACTCATAGGTCCTTCCTACGGCTCGTACTTTGGTCTGCACATTAAGCCTATTTTGCATCTTTCAGGCTTTCTTTTGCCATTTTTAGGTCCAACATCAATTCATTCTGCAATCAAAGGAAAATTATCTTATATCCACATTAACATACCTAAGTTCATGTTATTTTTTTAGTTTTGAGCGTCGAAAGTGTTGTAAATCCACAACACATCAGGCACCAGTACGGGGGCCAAATCAGAGTTGACCTGGCCTGAGGGCGATAGGGAGACATCCCATCAATCTGCCCAGCCCTCACCACTGCACTCAGAGCCTACTAAGGCAGCAGATACACCAATACTACCCCCAGCTATTCCAGCACCATCAGATCAGGAGCTAAGGGGTGCATTTTATATGTGGGTTCAGATGATGGCTGCCCAGAGTCAGCCTTAACCAGTAGTACCAGCTGCCGCTGAGCCCGTTGAGGGGCCTAGTAGCTCGAGAGTTCGTGAATTTCTCGCTCGGATTCCCCCAAAGTTTATAGGGACCGATCATAGAGAGGATCCCCAGAATTTTATAGATCAGTTGCAGAGGATATTCAGGGTTATGCATGCCTCATCTACCGAATTAGTTGAGTTAGCAGTGTTTCAATTGCGGGATGTAGCAGTTTTGTGGTACGAGAGTTGGGAGAGCTCCCATGGCAGAGATGCACCTCCACCTACGTGGCCTGGTTTCTCTGAGGCTTTCATAGATCATTACCTGCCCTAAGAGGTCCGACAGGCCAGATTGGAGCAGTTTTTGCACCTGGAGTATGGCAGAATGAGCATTAGAGAATATGCATTGAGGTTTGATTCCTTAGCCGGTATGCGCCCTCATTTGTTGACACCATGCCAGCCAGGGTGCATCGGTTCATTATGGGACTTGTGCCAGAGTATGTGGAATCATGTATTACGGCCACACTATGAGAGGATATGGATATTTTACGAGTTTAGGCATTCGCTCAGAATATAGAGGAGCTCAGACAGCGTTAGTATGCCATGGAGAGGACAGGTCTGGAGCAGCGTTGGAGGGGTAGACCTGCAGATTTCCAGGCAGATTTTCCTGGTGGACCTAGGCCTCGTTTATCAGGTAGGTCACCCAGGCCCCTGTTCCAGCAACGGCGGGGTAGTAGATTATATCATCGTGGACAATCAGGTCCCAGCAAGTGCTCACGGGCATCAGGCTCACAGTAGTAGAGAGGGTCGGATCAGACAGAATTAGCAGTGCCCTGATGCAGTAATTGCCACAGGCAGCACCTGAGGAGGTGCATATATGGTTCCACAACCTGCTATTCTTGCGGGCAGGAGGGACATATGATGAGAAATTATTCGACTAGATGCTAAAGCAGCCAAGATCAGTAGGATAGATCCTTAGCAGGTTCGTATACCCCAAAACCCTCTACAGGGCATGGGCCCTCAGCTCCAGCTGGCAGGGGCCGAGATAGATCTGGGGCATCCAGTTTAGGTAGAAATCAGGACGCACATATGCATTACTGGGGTGAAAGGAGTTAGAGTCATTTCCTGATATTGTGACAAGTGTTAGATGTCTGTTCCCACTCCGTTTATGCTTTGATAGATCTGGGCTCTACTTTGTCATACGTTACTACATTAGTAGCCCAAAAGTTTGATATAGTGCCAGAATTGCTTCAACGACCTTTCTCAGTATCTACACCCATAGGTGACTATATTATTGCTAAAAGAATTTACCGGGGTTGTAGAGTAGAGATTGTGGGTCGTCAGATCTTAGAAGATTTAGTAGAGCTAGAGATTATTGATTTTGATGTAATTATGGGTATGGATTGGTTGGCACCGTATTATGCTACTATAGAATGTTGGACCAAAATCGTACGATTTCACTTCCCAGGGGAAGTAGTACGAGAATGGAGAGGTAGCACAACCATGCCAAAGGGTAAGTTTGTATCCTATCTTAGGGCAAAGAAGTTGATAGAAAAGGGTTGTATCTACCACATTGTTATGGTCCGGGATATGCAAGCAGAGCCCCGGACTTTTCAGTCCATCCCAGTGGTCAATGAATTTCTAGATGTGTTCCCAGATGAACTCCCTGACATCCCTCCAGAAAGGGAAATTGATTTCTCTATTGATTTGCTACCAGATACTCAGCCCATATCCATTCCTCCATACTGAATGGCTCCGACTGAATTGAGGGAACTAAAAGAACAACTGAAGGATTTGTTAGATAAGGGCTTCATCAGGCCGAGTACGTCACCGTGGGGTGCACCAGTTCTATTTGTGAGGAAGAAAGATGGCTCTCTCTGTATGTGCATAGATTATCGATAGTTAAATAAAGTGACTATTAAAAATAAATACCCACTTCCCAGGATAGATGATTTGTTTGATCAACTGCAAGGGGTGAAGTATTTTTCTAAGATTGACCTAAGATCCAGATACCATCAATCTCGAGTGCGGGAAAAGGATATCCAGAAGATGGCTTTTAGGACCAGGTATGGTCATTTCGAGTTCCAAGTTATGTCTTTCGGGTTAACAAATGTCCCAGCAGTATTTATGGACTTAAATAATAGTATCTTCCGGCCATACTTAGATTTGTTTGTGATCGTGTTTATTGACGATATTTTGGTATACTCCCGCTTAGAAACAGAAGACGGGGATTATTTGCGGACAATACTCCAGTCCCTCAGAGACCGCCAGCTATATGCAAAATTCTTTAAATGTGAGTTTTGGTTGAGTTCTATAGCTTTCTTAGGCCATATTGTATCAGAGGCTGGTATTTAGGTTGATTCACAGAAAATAGAGGCAATAAAGACATTGGCCAGACCTACCACTCCCACAGAAGTTCGCAGCTTTCTGGGCCTAGCGGGGTATTACTGGAGGTTTGTGGAAGGCTTTTCTACCCTGTCAGCGCCCTTGACTAGATTGACTCAAAAAGATGCCAAATTCCAGTGGATCAAGGCCTGTGAGCAGAGTTTCCAAGAATTGAAAAATAGGTTGACGTCGGCACCAGTGTTAGCATCACCAGAAGGCTTAGAGGTGAAGGCTGAGCACTAGAGACCTAGTAGATTAATTCAGGAGATGGCTATACCGATGTGGAAATGGGAAACAGTTAATATGGACTTTTTGACAGGGTTACCCCGTACTAGACGTAAGTTCGACTCTATTTGGTCTATTTTTGACGGACTGACGAAATCAACTCACTTTCTACCAGTTCGGACCACATTTTTAGCTGAGGACTATCTAGAATTATACATTAAAGAGATAGTCCGATTGCACGATGTTCTAGTATCTATTATTTCTGACAGAGGGGCACAGTTTACAGCTAGATTTTGGCAGTCATTTCAAAAAAGTTTGGGGAGTATGTTAATCTGAGTACAACCTTTCATCCTCAGATAGATGGCTAGGCAGAGCACACCATTCAAATGCTCGAGGATATGTTATGAGTGTGTGTGCCAGAATTTGGAGGGAACTAGGATGAGCATTTACCCCTTATTGAGTTTGCATACAATAACAGTTACCATTTTGACATACACATGGCGCTTTAGGAGGCACTATATAGGCGGAAATGCAAGTCCCTGGTTGGGTTGTTCGAAGTAGGAGAAGCAAGGTTAGTAGAGCTAGATCTGATCCACCATTCAGAAGAGAAAGTGAAACTTATCAAAGAATGGTTACTAACAGCTCAGAGTCGTCAGAAATCCTACTTCGATGTATGGCGTAGAGACTTAGAATTCGATATGAATGACTGGGTAAAGTGTCGCCGATGAAGGGCGTGATGAGATTTGATAATAAGGGTAAGCTTAGCCCGAGGTTCATTGGGCCGTATTAGATCATCCGAAGAATAGGCTGAGTGGCATATGAATTAGAGTTGCCTCCAGAATTAGAATCTGTCCATCCATTATTTCGCGTGTGTATGTTATGAAAGGGTATAGTTGACCCATTCTGAGTGGTACCAGTTGAGGATATTCAGGTCACCGAAGAGCTAGCTTACAAAGAGATTCTAGTTGCAATATTAGATCGGTAGGTTCGCAGGTTGAGAACTAAAGATGTGGCCTCCGTTAAAGTGTTGTGGAGGAATAGAAATAAAGAAGAGATGACCTGGGAAGCTGATGTCACACCCCACCTTGGGGGGTATGACGGGCACCTGGTGCCTGCTAGACTCTGGCTCTATTTCAAGAAACAAACTGGCTATATAGCGGCTCTAAATACAGCCCCCGGCCGATTAGGCCTATAGCCACCTGCAATGCACAACAGCTAACCAGAACGATGATACTATAATCTGAAGCAACAACACCGACAAGGTCACTAACTATAACCAGAAGAAGGCCTCACACGGCCAACATCAACAACTAAACACATATATACATGCATGGCCCCATACGACCGGCTCCACCACCACAAGGAAACGTCAGACTGCAAGCCTCTAGGAAGTAATAATAGAATGGTCGGGATAGGGCCCTGACCTACCCAAACTGTAATAAAAAAGGAAATAGGAATAACCTCCGACTGTCTAGCTCCGGAGGATAGGAGCTGATAACTCTGCTGACTGGATCACGAGGGATCGACTCCTCGTCTATGTGTACCTGCAGGCAAGCAATGCAGTGCACCCACGGGCGTCAGTACCACAGGTACTGAGCTTGTAAAGCAAACTGAAATATACAACTGAAATGGGTAACAACAATAACATGACATATAAGCAGGAAGTAGCTGAGTCTATCTGGCTGAGGATAACTGGGGAGAGTTTACCTATTCTGTAACTAAACTGGGCGTACCTAACGACGTGTCATTCTACTGTCTATCAGTATCTAATAGCACATATAGATATACATATAAATACACACAATACCTGACCGACCCCCATAAGCCAGAAGGTGCCAACCAACAGAACAATCTATTTACCCCTACCCGGGTCTAAACCAACCAAAAATAAGTCACTCCACTCATCTGATAACTGTGAGCTCCTCCTACTGGCCCCCTTGGGTACGTAGCTCAGGCCTTGGCCTCTGACAATGAACTGTGTTTGAGTCCGAAGACTCCTGCATTTGGGCGCAAGTGCTCAACGGGGTAATCTGCTGCCGTATCTGTGACTGAAACTGCCCCTGGGTGCAAACACGCAACAGGGTAATTTATAAAAATCTGTATCTGAAACTGCCCCCGACCACAAGCGCACACAGAGTAGCCTGCCCTGTAAACAGGGTAATCTGGCTCTGCACATAGTAAACTGAACTGCCCCTACAAGCAGGGTAATCTGGACCATATTATTATGGTGGTCAGCCATCATCGTCCTTTAGGCGGACGACATCGCCCGGCTGGGGGCGGTATCTGAATCTGGTATCGACACAGCTAATCCAGGGGCGGCGGGGATGCTAAAGGATTCCAACATGCCATAACAAGTCTCAACATGCAAAACACATACACAGCAAGCATGCTCAAATGAAAAATACTAATCATATTCTCTTCTTTTATTTCAAGGTCAGTCCGTATTAAACAACTGATACTATATTTTGTTTTACACTGTTTCTGATTGCTGAGCTAACTACTACCTGGACTTTATCTATTTATCTGATTATTGTTATCTGTGATCTGAAGCTATATCAGTTTCTAGAGCCATATCTATTTTGGAGCTATATCTGTATCTGGAGCTATATCGGTGTCTGGAGCTATTTTTATATCTGATTACTGATTTAATTATATCTGGATATAACTCAATAACATAGAGCATGCCATCTATAATTGGATATAGCTCGATAATATAAAATGTGCCATCTATTACCGGATACAGCTCAACAAATGTAATACGTACTATCTGTAATCATGCTAATTCATTATACTGCTTTTACAACTTTCATTCTGGGTATTACGTAAGAACATTCTGAGCTATTAGCGGATACCATATTACTATCTGAAATCATCTGACTATCCGTTATTCTGATTATCGCAACTTCGACTTATCGGAAAACGGTCGAAAACTCGTTATTTCTCGATAGTCCAGAAGGGATAAATGCTCACTGCAAGGCTAGGAACACATTGGTACTAATTTAAAGCAATTCTATTTACTTTACCTTGGTAGCACGACGTTTCGTCGGCCAAATTTCACGAGACCAACTTCGTAAGGTTGCTCTCTGCAGCTTTATACCTCGGTATCTAAGCCGAAATGGAGTTTAGACCGCGTTTTGTAGCATAATCGGCAAGAATTATATGTAAATAGTCGTGGGTTTCCTTTTCCCTATCTATATTCCCCTGTTTTCTGGAAATTATTGATATATATGAAAAAAACCGACTTTCCCTTTTTTTTGCCTTCTAAATCCCTTAACCAACATGCCATTACGCTATTTATTCATTTAAAATTTACGGGGTGTAACAGCTGAGGATGACATGAGGTCTAGATATCCTCACTTGTTCTAGGATTGACTCAGATTATACAGTTAAAATGATATTGTTACTTAGTTGTTATTCTATTACTTATGTTATCAGTACTGTCTGATTGGCTATCTCTTAGCTGTGGAAGAGTTATTATAGTGTTGTGTGAGATATTTGTGTTGGACTTTTCTGTGTTTTAGGGTTTTTTTGATAGTCCATATTACAAGGGAGACTCTGCTGAAATTTTTCCAGACTAATAATTGAAGAGCTAAACTCCTGTAAGTGACATTCGAGGACGAATGTTCCTAAGGGGGGGGGAGGAACCCCGTAAACTTCTAACATTTACTCGGCCTATTCGTACGTTAGCCAAGAGTTTTAGAGTATGACACATGTGAGAAATGGACCTAGAAAAGGCCGATTAAGCGCGGAATTGAGGTTGTGCTGGAGATGGCCGAAGCAGGCTTCCAGAGGGGCAACGTGTCACGGACCCTCCCCCTCCGCGTTAGGCTCCGTGACATGCCCGTATTTTGGCGCGACTGTTATATATATCAAGTTGTTGTCATTTGTTTCATTATATATATATCTTCGGGCAAAGAGAGTAAAAGTCGATGGAATTGAGAGATTTTCCTCCGGTTATACTACAAAATGCCGTCCAAATTCAAATTAACTTCGAGTATTGAATCCTAAGCCCGCAGAGAACATTACTATGGAGTTATTTTCATGAAATTCGCCCGGCAAATCATAACTCTGCGAGCAAAAGTTATCAGAATAGATTCAAACTGATTTCTATATGATCACGGGCTTCAACTAAGTATTTCTCTCTTCTGAACTCTCAGAAAATTATACGTTTTTGTCCGTGTTTCGTTAAGTTGAAGTATAGTCAATATTAGTACTATAAGTTATTGATTCTGCTGAATTTAGTATTGAAACTAATTTCTTTTTCTCAGTAGCACGATTACAGTTAGGAAGGGCTATTGAATACTAGTTGAAACTCGCCAGTTACTAAGGAAAATGATAATTAAGGTATGTTAAGGCGAATTCCTTCGGCAAGTTAGCTTCCTGAGTATTGTAATACAGTTTGAGTCCCAGTAAAAGAGTCCAAGGCATATCTATTATAATTAGTTATTGTATTATATTGAGGCCGCGAGGGCCATATTGAGTTCTGTTATATTGAGGCCACGAGGGCCATATTGAGTTCTGTTATATTGAGGCCGCGAGGGCCATATTGAGTTCTATTATAGTAAGTCCTTGAGGTCCATATTGAGTTTTGTTATATCGAGGCCGCGAGGGCCATATTGAGTTCTGTTATATCGAGGTTGCGAGGGCCATATTGAGTTCTGTTATATCGAGGCTGCAAGGGCCGTATTGAGTTATGTTATATCGAGGCTGCGAGGGCCATATTGAGTTATGTTATATTGAGGCTACGAGGGCCACATTGAGTTCTGTTACATTGAGGCCGCAAGGGCCATACTGAGTCCTATTCTATTGAGGTCGCGAGGGCCATAGCGAGTTCCCTTAGATTGAGGTCGTGAGGGCTATAGTAAGTTCTAGTAGACCGAGGTTGTGAGGGTCGTCTTGAGTTACCATGTACTGCAATCATTAGCAATCAGATAGTGGAACATATCTTGTTTGTACCTGCTGAGGCTTATGGGGGCCCAGGTAGATCATTCTTGTATGGGTTGCACCTTCCAGGCTTATGGAGCCCGATTAGGTTCTTGTTTGTATATATGTGTACCTTGTTAATTAGATACTATAGATAGTGAGATCGCTCAGATTTGACTTTTGCCCTTCTGTATGATTATTTCAGTTCTTCAGCTCTCGTTCAGTTACTACCTTACTTCTTTACATATTCGGTACATATTGTACTGACGCCCTTCGTAGGAGCTGCATTACTTGCCTGCAGGTGCGGATAGGCACAGACTAGGATCTTCGTAGCTTCCAGCCAGAGTTAGCAGTACAGCCAACTCCCTTCCTCCAGAACTAATATCTAGAAGGTCTGCCATTTCTGACTGTTTAGTTTATGGGTAGGTCGAGGCCTTGTCTCGACCACTATTCTACTCCTAGAGACTTGCAGATTTACAGTCCCCTGTGATTAGTGTGTTGTTGGTCGTGTGGGGCCTAGATGTATGTTTCATTTTGTGATGACGACCGTGTGGAGCCTTGTTTAGCTGTTGGATAATGGCCTTATCGACTATAATATATGTATGTCTCTTGATTTTCATTACAGTTATAACTAGACATCATGGTGATCTTTTCGGCCCGCATAGGATTCCCTATTATTATTTGTTTCTAGGTAGCTGTTTATTTTACAGGTGGCTATGCGGCCTGGTCTACCGGGGGCCGTGTTTATAGTCGAGATATAGCCCGTTGTTTCTTGATTTGAGAAGTAAGTTTGCACCAGAAGTGCATAAGTCCAGTCAGATCAGCACGGACCCTAGTAAGGCACCAGGTGCCATTCATACCTCACCAAGGCGGGGGGTGATAGGGAGGCGTGCCGCGCTGGCCACGACGCCAAGATACGAGTGCAATGCGTTGCTCAACGCGCCGGGGAGAGGCGCGATGCGGTGCTCCTTGCGCCCTGCCTCTGCTTTGGCCTCCTGCTCGTTCGACTCCATGCTCGTATGTTCACTCCCCCAGCCCTCCCTCACATGTGTCGTACTCGAAAACTCTCAACATACGCGCGCAAGCGTCAGTTAAATGATAGAAACTCACGGGGTGTAACATGATATCAATTTATTTGTGTTAAAACAAGTCATTAAATAAATCACAATACGATTTCGTAAGTGCTAATTATTTAAATAAATAACTTATCTATATATTCTAATCTACTATACAACTTTGTATTACAATGCGTTTTCGCAATGCTATTATTTATATTAAATGTTAATTCATTAATAGTGTAATAATACAAATTCTGTAATAATTAACATGAACTATATATGATGCATGTATCTAAGTGCTCATGTAATTAAAGTGAATCAATCAATCGCTATTTCTGCAACGCTTTTGTTTAATGAAGCAAGTATTAGAACAAATTAAAGAAAAAGCTATTGAATTAGATCAAACTCTTAAACATGATTATTTTATATTTAAAATTTATAATTTTCTTTCAAATTCGTATATTGTTACACTATTTATACTAGCTTTAAAAATTTATTCTCATTAATATAACAAACATGCATAAATCGCGTCCAATAAAATTAGTCCTTTGATAAATGAATTCCTGTTTAGGCTAAGATATTCATACCTCGTTTCTGCTTCTGATCCACAAACAATTTATCAAGTGATTGAAAATCTTGCTTCCCTATCATGAGACAATCAATTAATAAGAAACTAACTCATGTCTCTAAACAAACCTCAATTTTCATTTTCAGTCCCTTTATGTCAACGAGCTTCAACATTAAATTTATGACATGTCACTATTTTATGTGGCACTAATGCATTTATATCTGGTCCATTTTCTTTAATTAATATGTATGATACTCCCTCCTTTTTAAAATAAGTAGTATTTTGCTTTTTTGATTTTATTTCAAAGTAAGTGGTGTTTTACTTAATCAAAAAAATATTAGTGATGTTCTTCCAATTTTACCCTTATTTAATTGGAAAGAGTTTTACATAATCAAGAAAATATTAAAGAGTTACATCTTTTTCAAAATATTTATTAGGGATAAGTGGGTAAAATTATATTTTTCTGTCTAGGAATGAATAATTTTCTTAAGAAATGTGTTCAACCTGAAAGCATCACTTATTTTGAAACGGAGGGAGTAACGTGATCCTCAAAGGTGTGTGAGCATTACATAATCAGCTTGATAAAGCTAAAAATCAGCCGTTATAGAGGGATCCACAAAATGCAGCAGATAGAGGTCAATTCTATTGCATGTAATTGGGGAAAACGAATTTAAATCAAATTGTGGAACGAAAAATTGCCGATCTCCTCTAAGAATTTTAGAATAAGCAGCCGGTAAGTAGTGAGATTAGAGTAATTCTTGTAAGAAAACCAAACATATATATTGAAAGTACTAAACTAATTAAGAATTTAAAGACTAATAGTTGACATTTAAAAATTTAATTACGTCTTTTTATTCTTTCCAATACCACCAAAGGGTTAGTGGAAGGTTAGACCTAGATCCCGTCACTCCCGACCTTGGGCTTAGATGAGATTGATACTCGACGTCACTGCTAGCCTGAGTGGATTTCATGACATCACATTAAACATAGAGCATCTATCTAACATGAGTGGAACATGTATAACTTAAAGCTTTCATAAACATTCACAACGTAAGTACTCCATAAATAGATAACTTTGTCATGTTTACATCATTGAACATATTAGACTCATCAAATCTATGAAGCCTCTAACATAAATAAATAAACTATTTACCAGGACAAGACACCTAACATAACCTCTAAATCAAAAACTAGAAATATTGAACGTAAGAACTACGTCGCAAAAGTAAGCAGGGCTCACAAAAAGCATAATGTGTGGATCGTAACTTGCGGCTCAATCGTCTGCCTGCATACCTGAGTCTGTATTATTAAATAATGCAGCGCAATGGACAAAAGGGACATAAGTACATATGAAACTGTATTGTATGTAATATGAAAGAATGAAAATATAAATATAACTGAAAGAGAAGGACAACCAGGAACCATAGTCATAGCATAAAGGGAATCAAAGGATTCAAAATCGGTAGGTTGACCTTATTGAATTCATCCTTCATCATTCATTAGTTTATTATGGGAGGTTCTTAGTTTTCGACATTGTCCACCATGAACGAACATAGAGTCTGATCTTTGCCCGATCAGCTAAGCCATCACATATCTTGTTGGGCTATGAGACATACATGATATATATGCTAGCAAGGATCCATAATAGACCTTTACTAGAGGTACATAAAGGATTCATCCGAACCAACAAACGATCTATATCTTATGTTGGCAAATGTAGTTTCAGGCATAAATGCCTTCTTGGTGATTAATACTATTTCTATTCGTTACGTGGTGAGATTAACTAATAATCATCATTTAATATTCATAAGCTCATAAGTCATAATTCATTCATCTAGTCATATTCATAGTTCATGCTCACCAAGACACATTCAAAACTCATATTCATAGTTCATAAAAATTGATAAAGGAATCTCATTTTTTAAAGAAAATTATAATTTATGTAATGGACACTTTTAATAAAAATATTCATGAAGCTCATAGAATAGGACAAATATGAGCAATAAAAAATATGGGAACTCGTGGAACTCGAAAACGAATGATCATAAACAAATCATACTTCACCTTAAGTCTAACTATTACTCAAGAAGGCGAGTTTTTATGGACTTTCATAGGACATGACATGGGAAAGAAATAAAGTGTTCCCACACTTGATATTGCCTTTACATACCTTAATTGCAGTCAAGCAATCAAAGAAAGACTCAAATTTTGAGGAAGAACACACAAATTTTCACCTATTGCCTCGGGTTGAGTTTTCCTTGAAACGTTAAGATGGTAAAAAGATGGTCTTCGCATATACTATCATAGAACCTCATTACAATACATGGCAGATCTTAAAGCATGCTTAACTTGAGGTGGGAGGACTTGGAGATGAGAGTAGTACCGAACTAGGATTTGAGAGAAGTGAAAAAGTGAGGAAAAGTCGGATTTTACATATTTATTGTTGTTGCATCGGAAATGTTATGGTGCCCAAAAGACAGTTACACCTTGTATAATTGATTTTCGATCCATAAATCTGGCCGTAGGTCAATTCCAATAGTTGAAGACTACCATCTATAGCGTTTTGGTACGACCCTTAGAATCCATCTACGGTCTGTAAGCAGACCATTTTCCCTTTTAGATATTTCATTCTCTTTAAAGTTATATCTACAGAGCCAAGTATGACTCGTAGAATCCATTTGTTCTCCCTAAGTCAGATGGTTTGTCCTTTTAGATATTTCATCATTCACTAAAGTTTCATCTATGGTGGTGTCTAGGTACGATTCATAGAATTCACCTACAGTCCTTTAGTTAGACAATTTGTTCAACTGACTCTTTCTTACTCTCTCATGTTTCATCAATGGGGCCCAGATACAGCCCATAGAATTCATCTGCGATCTGTAAGTAACCTTTTTTACATAAAACCTGTTACACCCCGTAAGATGTAATGGTTAGTGTGCGTGCTCGTGGGCTTGTGAAAAGTAATGAGAGCGTGACGTGTGCGGAAAGAGCCTCAAAAGCAGGATGAGCGAAGAAGTCGTCGAAGGAATTAGCAAGGTCAGGTGAGGCCAGGTCATGAGGGCCTGCGCGATGGGCTGCGCAGCGTGCCAGCCTGCCTGCGCGATGGTCAGTGCGGGCCGTTGGCATCTTGGCGCGATGACCAGCGCAGGGTGTCGGCCTCTTGCCGCATTTGCTAGCGCGGGACGACACCCATCCCATGCGCTATACCTATATAAGTCATCCTTGTTTAATTTAAATCATTATCACATACTCACTCGACTAAGAATAGAGAAGGCACGCAACTTTCGTTGGATTTTCATCAAATTACGCCGTCCAAATGCAAATTAAGTTCAGGTAACAAGTTCTAGGACAATGGAAAGCATCTCTATGGAGTTATTTCTTGAAAACTAGATCGGTATACCGGAACCCCGCCGAGTGAAGGTTGTCAGAATTACTCCAAATTGAATCCTAAACGGCCACAGGCAATAGGTAAGCATTTTCCCCTTCTAAACTCTCGAGAAATTGTATGTTTTTGGACGAGTTATACAGAGTTGTTTTATAGTTAATGTTATTATAAAAGATATCATTATTTGTTGAATTTTAGTATTGAAATTAGTCCTATTCTCTCAACATAAGGGCTGCAGTTTGGTGGAACCGCCAGATACAGGTTGAAACTCGCCAGATAAATGAAAGTCGGCATTCGAGGTATGTTAAGGCGAATTCCTTTGGCAAGTTATTCCTGTCGTATTGTAATACGACCTAAATCCTGATAAGAAAGCCAGAAGCATGTATATTGTGATTAGCTGCTACCATTAGTTTGAAATTAGCGTTGTCTATTTAGATTGGGACTGACCCTACTCTATATAGCCTTCCGTTGACCAACCTCAGGGTTACTAGCTGTGTCATTGCCTATGAAGCTATATGAATTGCTCTAAGGAGCTATATATTGTCCCAAGGGACTACATTCAGGCCCAAGGTCCATATTACAGTCCATCCATGAATGGACTTCTATTTTTATGTTGTATCGACATCACTGACCCTCCGTCGAGCCTTGTATGCCCAGGGTGCAGTTACAAGAGCCCACCGGACTTAGAAACAGCTATAGGAGCTCTGCGAGCTTAAATGCAGACCCAAAGGCCCGGTAGGTTGGCTATAGTTATCCGTTGACTCATATTGACTAAGTTAGGGGTATATAGATTGGAGTGTGCTCACCAGGGCTTATGGGGGCCTCGGGTGGGTTATTTTGTGTTGGTTGTACCTTTCAGGCTTATGGGGGCCAGGTAAGGTTCTTATTTTCATTACTTATTGTTAGTTATACAACAGGTTGTGAGGCTATTCAGGTTGTATCTCTTATCCTTCCTATTGAATCGTATTCAATTTTATTATTACTATTTTTCAATCATTTACATTACTGCCTTACATATTCGGTACATATTGTACTAATGCACATCTTTGGGGCGCTGCATTACTTGCCTGCAAAAGCGGATAGACGTGGTTGAGGACCTCCCTAGTCATCAGCCATAGTCAACAGTCCAGTCAGCTCCTTTTCTCCGGAGTTGATAGTTAGAAGGTTTGTTCTTTTGTTGTACAGTTTATAAGTAGGCCGGGGCCCTATCCCGACCATTATTCCTCTCCTGAAGGCTCGCAAGCTATAGACTTTCAGTTGTTGGGTTTTGTTGTTGGCCGTATGGGCCTATGTATCTTTTATTTTTGATGCTAGTTGTGTGGAGCATAGTTTAATTTTTAGTTAGCAGCCTTATCGGCTATAGCCTAGTTATGGTTTCCTATTTTTCATTCTGTTATAACTATATAGCATGGTGGTCTTGTCGGCCCGCATAGGATCCCCTTTATTGCGTGTGGTTGGTTAGCTGTTTTCTTTTTGCAGGTGGCTATATGGCCTTGTCGGTCGAGGCTGTATTTACAGCCAAGATATAGCCCGTCAGTTTTTCGAATTAAGTTACAAGCATGCACCAGAGGTGCATAAGCCTAGTCATGTCGGTTCAGATCCTAGCATGGAGTTAGGTGTCAGTCATGCCTCCCAAGGTGGGGTATGACAAACTTGGTATCAGAGCAGGTCGTATCCTAGGGAATCTGCAAGCAGTCTAGTAGAGTCTTATTTATGGGTGTGTTGTGCACCACATTCTATAGGCAGGAGGCTACAAGGCATAATAGCGTGGTTACCCTCCTTTCTTCTCCAGTCGTGCTATAGAGCTATGTTGTATAGGTTTGAGTCCCTAAGCTTATCTTATTCTGCTAATCTACAGAGAAATGTCTGATGCATGACAGACTATGACTGGTCAGAAGCTAGATGCTACAGTAGGAGAGGGCAATAGCAGGGTGCCCCAATCAGAGCCAGCCTGATCTGAGGGCGATATGGAGACTTCATCTCGGTCTCCCCAGCATTTTTCGCCAATCCAGGAGTCCTCCAGGGCAGCAGACATGTTGGCACCACCTCCAGCAGTCCCTATACCTATACCATCAGATCAGGAGGTTAGGAGCGCTGTCTATATGTTGGCTCAGATGATGGCCACTCAGCGCCAGCCAGTGGTACTAGTGGTTGTTGAATCTACAGGAGGACCTAGAAGTTCGAGGGTCCGAGAGTTCCTTGCCCTAAGTCCCTCGCAATTCATGGGGATAGATCGTGGGGAGGACCCTCAGGACTTTTTGGACCAGTTACAGCTGATTTTCATGGTGATGCATGCCACGCCCGCAGAGTCGGTTGAGTTAGCAGTATTTCGATTATGGGACATAGAAGTGTTATGGTACGAGAGTTGGGAAAGGTCCCAAGGCAAAGATGCTCCACCTCCGACTTGGTCCAGCTTTCTAAAGGCCTTCATAGATCATTACTTGCTGCGAGAAATCTGATAGGCCCAGGTCCATCAGTTTTTGCACCTGGAACAGGGTTCGATGAGTGTCCGGGAATATGAAATGAGGTTTGACTCCTTTGCCAGATATGCGCTCGCCTTTTTGGATACTATGTCAACCATAGTACATGGTTTCATTATGGGGCTGCTACCAGAATATATGGAAACTTGTGTTACAGCTACTTGACAGGAGGACATGGACATCGCTCAGTGTTCAGGCTTTCACTCAGAATATTGAGGGGATCAGGCAGCGACAGCGGGAGATAGAAAGGACAAATCAAGAGCAGCGTCGGAGGTCCAGGCCCAGTGACACGCAGGTAGAATTTCAGGGTGGACCTAGGCCACGAATATCAGGAAGGTCACCTAGACCCCTACCTCCACAGCAGCAGGGTGGTAAATCAGATCACGGGGGCCATTCAGGACCCAGCGAGAGCTCACGAGCATCAGGTTCCTAGCAGTAGAGGGGATCAAATCAAAGTAGGTCCACGGTGCCATGTTGTGTTATTTGCAGTCGATGTCATTTTGGGGTGTGCAGGTATAGTTCTACTGCTTGTAACACCTGTGGAAAAGAGGGTCATATGATGAGGGATTTTCCGGCTAGAGGTCAGGGTGATCGGGACCGACAGGACAGATCTTCAGTAAGGTCACATGCCCCAGCACCTTTAGCCGAGCGCAGGCCCTCAACTTCAGCCGGTAGATGCTGAGGTAGATTAGGGGCATCCAGTTTGGACAGTGGTCTGGATCGCACTTATGCTTTACCAGGGCGACAGGAGTCGGAGTTGTCGCCGGATGTTATGACAGGTTTGCTAGACATTTGCTCTCACTTAGTTTATGCTTTGATAGACCCAGGTTCCACTTTATCCTATGTTACTCCACTAGTGGCCCAGAAGTTTGGTATAACGCCAAAATTGGTTCAGCGACCCTTCTCGGTGTCTATACCTGTTGGTGATTCCATTATAGCTAAAAGGATTTACCGGGATTGCACAGTAGAGGTTGTCGCTCGCTAGACTTTAGAAGATTTATTAGAGTTAGAAATGATTGATTTTGATGCAATTATTGGTATGGATTGGCTAGCTCCATGTTATGCCAATATGGAGTGTTGGACCAAGACTGTCCGATTTCACTTTCCAGGGAAAGTAGTGCAAAAGTGGAAAGGAAATGCAGATACGTCAAAAGGTAGGTTCATATCCTATCTTTGGGTGAAAAAGTTGATAGCAAAGGTTGTATTTATAATACTGTTAGGGTTCGGGATGTGCAAGCAGAATCCCTGACTCTTCAGTCCATCCCAGTGATTAATGACTTTCCAGATGAACTTCCTGGTATTCCCCCAGAACGGGAAATCGATTTCTCTATTGATTTGTTACCAGGTACTCAGCCTATATCTATCCCTCCATATCAAATGGCTCCTGCTAAATTGAGAGATTTGATAGAACAGTTGAGAGACTTGTTAAACAAGGGCTTTATCAGGCCGACTACTTCCCCATGGGGTGCGCTAGTTCTATTTGTAAGAAAGAAAGATGGCTCCCAATGTATGTGTATAGATTATCAACAGCTGAATAAATTTACTATAAGAATAAATAACCTCTTTCCAGGATAGTCGATTTGTTTGATCAGCTGCAAGGGACAAAATATTTTTCCAAGATCGACTTAAGGTCAGGATATTGCCATGTCTGGGTTCGGGAGAGAGATATCCCGAAAATAGCTTTTAGGACTAGATACGATCATTTCAAATTTCCATTTATGTCCTTCGGGTTGACAAATGCCCCAGCAGTGTTTATGGATCTGATGAACAGCATCTTTAGGCCATATTAAGATCTGTTTGTGATAGTATTCGTCGATGACATTCTGGTGTATTTCCGTTCAGAAGTGGAACACAGAGATCATTTGCAAGCGGTACTTCAGATTCTCAGAGACCGCCAGTTATATGCAAAATTTTCTAAATGTGAGTTTTGACTGAATTCTGGCTAAATTTCGTAGCTTTCCTAGGCTATATTGTATCAGAGGCTGGTATTCAGGTTGATTCACAGAAAATTGAGGCAGTGAAAACATGAACTAGACCTACAACTCCAACGGAGGTTCGCAGTTTCCTAGGATTAGCTGGGTATTACAGAAGGTTTGTGGAAAGATTTTCTACCCTATAAGCGCCTTTGACCAAATTGACTTAGAAAGTAGTTAAATTTTATTAGATCAAGGCCTGTGAGTAGAGTTTCCAGGAATTGAAAAACATATTGATGTCGGCACCAGTGTTAGCTTTGCTGGAAGGTTCAGAGGGTTATGTTGTATACTGTGAAGCTTTAGGCGTTGAGTTGGGGTGCCTTCTGATGCAACACGGTAAGGTAATTGATTATGCTTCAAGGCAGCTAAGGAAACATGAAAGGAACTATCCCACCCATGATCTGGAGTTAGCTGCAATGGTTCATGCCTTAAAAATATGGAGGCATTACTTGTATGGTGTGCATGTGGATATTTTTACTGACCATAAGAGCCTCCAGTACATCTTCACGCAGAAAAAGTTAAATTTGAGGCAGCGTCGTTGGTTAAATTGCTAAAAGACTATGACGTGAACATTTTGTATCACCCAGGAAAGGCTAATATTGTAGCAAATGCCCTTAGCCGCAGGTCTATGGAAAGTTTGGCACATTTGAGGCTCGAACAGTGGGAAATGGCTCGAGAACTGCACCGGTTAACCAATTTAGCCATCTGAATAGTGGATTCATAAGATAATGGGGCTGTGATTCAAAATACACCCGTATCATCCCTAGTTGTAGAGGTGAAATGACGATAGTATAAGGACCTTAGCCTAGCGCAGCTCAAGGATAAAGTTCAGCAAGGTGAATTAACGACCTTCAAGTTAACTGAAGATGGAGTCTTGAGATTCAGAGATTGCCTCTGCGTTCTAGATGTAGTAGGGCTCTGCCAGTAGATTATGGCAGAGGTACATTATTCTCATTACTCTCTTCATCTAGGCTCGATGAAGATGTACCATGACATAAAGGAGATATACTGGTGGCCTAGAATGAAAAAGGGTGCAGCTGAATTTGTAGCACAATGTCCTAATTGCTAGCAGGTAAAGGCTGAACATCAAAAACCCAGTGGATTGTTGCAGAAGATAGCGGTGTCTATATGAAAGCAATTAATATGGACTTTGTGACAGGGTTACCTCGCACCAGGCGTAAATTCGATTCTATTTGGGTTATTGTTGACAGACTGACGAAATCAACCCATTTCTTATCAGTCAAGACTACCTTCTCAGCCGATGACTATGTTGAGTTGTATATCAAGGAGGTAGTCTGGTTACATGGTGTTCCAGCATATATTATTTCTAGCAGAGGAGCACAATTTACAACTAGATTCTGGTAGTCATTTCAGAAAGGCTTAGGGACACAGGTTAATCTGAGTACAACTTTCCATCCTCAGACAGACGGTCAGGCAGAGCACACCATTCAAACGCTCGAAGATATGTTATGGGCGTGTGTGATAGACTTTAGAGGAAATTGGGATGAGCATCTACCCTTTATTGAATTTGCATACAATAACAACTATCGCTCTACAATCCAGATGGCACCTTATGAGGCCTTGTATGGGAGGAAATGCAGGTCCCCCATTGGATGGTTTGAAGTAGGGGAGTCCGGGTTAATCGGACCGAATATGATCCACCAGTCAGAAGAGAAAGTAAAACTTATTAGAGAATGCTTACTAACGGCCCAGAGTCGTCAGAAGTCCTATTCCGATGTGCGGTGTAGAGACATAGAATTCAATGTTAGTGATTGGATATTTCTTAAAGTTTTGCCGATGAAAGGCGTGATGAGATTCGGTAAGAAGGGCAAGCTTAGCCCTAGGTTCATTAGCCCGTACCGAATCCTTCGAATGATAGGCCGAGTGGCATCTATCCATCCGGTCTTTGACGTATCATTGTTGCATAAGTGTATAAGGGACCCGTCTTGGGTTGTTCTAGTTAAGGATGTTCAAGTTACTGAAGATTTATCTTATGAAGAGGTTCCAGTTGCTATACTAGATCGGCAAGATCGTAGGTTAAGGACTAAAGATGTTGCCTCCGTTAAAGTTCTATGGAGGAACAGAAATAAAGAAGAGATGGCCTGGGAAGCTTAGGACAACATGAGATCTAGGTATCCTCACTTGTTCAAGGATTGACCCAGAATATACAGTGAGGTGAGGTTGTTGTTCAATTTTTATTTTACTGCTTATATTATTAGTATTGTTTAGTTGGTTACCTCTTTGTGGTGGAATGGGTGTTTATAGCATCTTGTTGTATGCCTATGTTGGCTTTTTCTGCGTTTTAAGTTTCCGGATAGTCCATAATACAGAGGAGACTCTACTAAATTTCTAAGTATTAGTTAAAAGAGTTAACTCCTTTAAGCCCGAAGATTACATTCGAGGATAAATGTTCCTAGGGGAGGGATGATTTTACACCCCGTAAGATGTAGCGGTTAGTGTGTGTGCGCATGGGATTGTGGCGAGTAATGAGAGCTTGACACATGCAGGAAGAGCCTCGAAAGAAGGATGAGCAAGGACGTCATCGAGGGAATTAGCAAGGTCGGGAAAGGCCAGTCCGCGAGGGCCTGCACGACGGACAGCGTGGCGCACAAGCCTGCCTGTGTGATGGCCAGCGCGCGGCACCGGCATCTTAGCGCGATGGCCAGCGCGGGGCACCGGCCTCTTGGCACATTGGCCAGCGCGGGGCGCCACCCATGCCACCGCTCTATGCCTATATAAGTCATCCTTGTTTAATTTAAATCATTCATCACATACTCCCTCGACCAAGAATAGAGAAGGCACACAACTTTCATTGGATTTTCATCAAATTACACCGTCAAACGCCGTCCAAACGCAAATTAACTTCGGGTAACAAGTTCGAGGCCTACGGAAATCATCTCTATGGAGTTATTTCTTGAAAACTCGCTTGGTATACCGAAACCCTGCTGACTAAAGGTTGTCAGAATTACTCCAAATTGAATCCTAAATGGCCACAGGCAATAGGTAAGCATTTCTCCCTTCTAAACTCTCGAGAAATCATAAGTTTTCAGCCGAGTTATGCAGAGTTGAATTATAGTTAATGTTATTATTGAAAGATATCATTGTTTGCCTAATTTAGTATTGAAATTATCCATATTCTCTCAGCATAAGGGCTGCAGTTGGGTGAAACCGCCGGTTATTGGTTGAAACTCACTAGATAAATAAAAGTCGGCATTCGAGGTATGTTAAAGCAAATTCCTTCGGCAAGTTATTCCTTTTGTACTGTCGTATTTTAATACGACCTAAATCCTGATAAGAAAGTCAGAAGCATGTATATTGTGATTATCTGCTACCGTTAGTTTGAAATTAGAGTTTTCTATTTTGATTGAGACTGACCCTACCCTATATAGCCTTCCGTTGACCAATATCAGGGTTACTAGTTGTGTCATCGCCTATGGAGCTACATGGATCACTCCAAGGAGCTATATGTTGTCCCAAGGGACTATATTCTGGCCCAAGGTCCATATTACAGTCCATCCATGAATGGACTTCTATTTTTATGTCATATCGACATCACTGATGCTCCGTAGAGCCTTGTGTGCCCAGGGTGCAGTTACAGGAGCCCGCTAAGCTCAGACACAGCTACAGGAGCCCAGCAGGCTTAGTTGCAGACCCAGAGGCCCGGTAGGTTGGCTATAGCTACCTGTTGACTCTTATTGACTGGGTTAGGGGTATATAGATTGGAGTGTGCTCGCCAGGGCTTATGGGGGCCCCAAGCGGGTTATTCTGTGCTGGTCGTACCTTCCAAGCTTATGGGGGCCAGGTAAGGTTCTTTTTTACATTACTTATTATTAGTTATACCACAGGTTGTGAGGCTATTCAGGTTGTATCTGTCATCCTTCCTATTGAATCGTTTTTTGTTTTATTATTAGTATTTTTCAGTCATTTTCATTACTACCTTACATATTCAGTACATATGATACTAACGCCCATCTTTGGGGCGCTGTATTACTTTCCTGTAGGTGCGGATAGACGTGGTTCATAACCTCCCTAGTCATCGGCCAGAGTCAACAGTCCAATCAGCCTTTTTCTCCGGAGTTGATAGTTAGAAGGTTTGTTCTTTTGTTGTACAGTTTATGGGTAGGTCGGGGCCCTATCCCAATAATTATTCCACTCCTAGAGGCTTACAAGCTATATAATCTCAGTTGTTGGGTGTTGTTGTTGTCCGTGTGGGGCCTATGTATGTCTTATTTCGCGTGCTCACTATGTGGGGCCTATGTATATTTTATTTCACATGTTGGCCGTGTGGGGCCTAGTTTAAGTTTTAGTTAGCAGCCTTATAAGCTATAGCCTAGTTATGGTTGCCTATTTTCCATTCTTTTATAACTAGATAGCATGGTAGTCTTGTCGGCCAGCATAGGATCCTCTTTATTGCATTTTGTTGGTTACGTATTTTCTTTTTACAGGTGGCTATATGGTCTAGGCTATATTTACGGCTGAGATATAGCCCTTCATTTTCTTGAATTGAGTTGCAGGCATGCACCTGAGGTGCATAAGCCCAGTCAAGTCAGTTTAGATCCTAGTGTAGCGTTAAGTGCCACTCATGCCTCCCAAGCTGGGGCGTGACAGAACTTTAAAAGTGGGGTTCCCTTTTTCCCTTTGTATATCAAGATACAGATCGTAGATTACTTTTATAGTCCATAAGTGATTTACAACACAATCCATTTTAAATCTCCCTATATTCATACCTTGACGTATAGACCGTATATTCCTTTTGCGGTCTATATGTCATCTATGGTGCAAAGTAAATTTTTCTGCAATGTAACACCAATTTTAGTCAATTTCTTAGGTTCTTCTGCACGTTGGTACTATCATAACACATCCTTTAAACTTCATAAGCTCATTTGGATGACCACATATTCATGGATTGAATTTTATCTACATCCTTGGGTCAAACCTTATCTTGAAGGTACGAAGTATTACAATATCTTTCCTTAGAATCATTCATCCTCGAATGATAGTCATCGGCATGAATGGAATCTAATTTTGGGAGTTTCTAAAAAATTTCAATAGAGTTTCCTTTATACATTGAACTATCCCAAATCCTCAAAACCCAGCTAATCAGACATATCATCATAATCCTCACTGAGCATCAACCGTGCATATACTTGAATAAGTACTTAAGAAATATAATGTAGCCCTTATTGGCTCCTTAAATCATGAAAAAGAAGGGGATTCTCCGTTACTTACCTTTATCTTTGTCCATCATCATCATTAACATCACCTTTGTAAGGAACTTCGCAGAAAGAAGAGAAACAAGGAATCATAGGCACGAGTCATATAGGACATGTAACTTAGCATGGATGTGATATCATGAGTTTACTTAGACATGGAGGACATAACATGAGACATAAATTCGTAGAGCATATCTTGATTTCCTTTATTAGCTCACTGGCAGAAGTAAAATAAATAAAACTTAATAAAAGAAATTGTAAATATTATTACTTAATAATTACTTATATTAAACACTTACTCACTGTATGGAGTTATGGTGGAAGAATTAAATAAAACATATTTGTGTGCTTGGGAATGGGTAATGTCATCAAGATCATAGCTTTTAACTTTAGTTAGCCGACTATCCTGATGATTCGGAATCTCACTAGACAAACCACAATTTCTCAAAGGTTGATTTAACTTTGTGTCCACATCATGGAGATATCTTGATCATAACATCATGCACTTTCCTATCCAATATCCCTCTATAATTGAACCTTATGGATGACTTCTACTTCTCACATAGTTTTGAAGAAAAAACAAGTACCTAAAATAGAAAATATTGTTATAGTTTAGTACAATACTTTATAAGTTACAATAAATAAGAACAACAAAATTGTGCCCCTCTATTGTCCACATTGAACGGTATTGTGGAGGTTCACCAATCTTTTCTTCTTTAGCTAAATGAATGATTAGATGTTCCATGATATCAAAAACATATGGAGAAAATATTTTATTCAAATCACAAAGAGTTATTGAAAGTCAATCTTGAAGCTTTTCTAACTCACCTATGTTCATAATTGTTGAACATATGCCACTAAAAAAGTTACTTAATTCGATTAATGGCTTAAGGACATTCATTAGAAGAAGATTTCTCAAGGCAATAGGGAAGATTGTTGTAGTAAAATATAACATTCATGGCTCTTCAATTCATGCATAGTGTGTTGCTTAAGATCAACACAGCGTGAGGTATTTGAAGAATATCCATTTGGTACTTTCACATCACTTAAAACTTGTAAGAGAATATCTTTTTGTGCATTACACAATGTGAAACATGCTGGAAGTAGATAATATTTGTCATTAGCTCTTTTTTCAGAGTGTAAAGTCGTCAAATTCTCATCTCTTGTAAATTAATTTAAATTATATTTTCCTCTACCATCAACATTTAGTAATGTCAAAAATATATTGTTAATACGTTCTTTCGATACGCATTATGTGAAGATCACAATGAATCGTGTTATCTTTCAAGTAATCTAACTCAAAATATGTTCTCTTTTTCTTTCATATATTTTGCAACATGGCATCATCAACATGATTAAAATCCTCCAATTTTATTTTTTTTTGAATTTGGTCGATGGATCTTTTCTAATTTTTTTAATATATTTCAATTGCTCAAGCACTTCAATACCTGGAAACCATTTAGTTACTACTTCAAACTCTTCAAAATCATTAACTATAACTTTATCTTTTTAAAATTTGTGCTCACGGGGTAACCATCTCCTATGAGATATGAAGCAATATTTTTTCCCATTTCTCAATCGCTTAAATCTAGTCTTGGTAAGACAACATGATTAAGCATATCTAGTTTTTACAAGGTATCGTGATAAGTTACCTAGTGTTTAAAAATTATTGATTATCCAAAGCAATGATTCACGCATATGAAAGTTATTATTTTTTGATACATTATAAGAGTTAATACCAACCCACAATTCTTTTAACTCATCAATTAAGGGTCGTAGATCAATGTCATTTTCTGATGCACGAGAGCCATTAATAGTTATTGATAATATCTTATATATGGTTATTTCATGCACAATCATGATGGCAAGTTATATGGAACCAAGGCAATTGGCCATCTGCTATGTGAGATAGACAAAGACTTGAACAGACTAAAGTCATTTGAAGCCAATTCAAATCTAACATTTTGAGGATCTTGAGCAAAATTTGAATGTGATTCATCAAATTTCTCCAAGCAATACAATCAGCAAGATGTCTCATTAACCCGCCTCTAGTGCGAAGTTCAACATGCCATATCATTTTAGTAGAAGTTTTAGATGATATAAATAATCTTTGAAGTCTTGGTATCAAAGAAAAGTATCTAAACACCTTAGCTAGAATTTTTGAGGTTTCTGAACTACAACTAGTTGATTCACCTTCAAATTGTTTGTATCTTGGAGCTTTGCAAAACTCAAAATCTATTCCATTTTTTGTCTCGTTCCAATAGATCATACAATTATTTGGACATGCATGTGTTTTTTTTTTGTATTCAAATCCTAAATTTTTAATAATTTCTCCGCATTATTAAAGGACTTGGGCAATATTTCACCTTCAGGAAACACATCCCTAGCAATTGTAGTAGCATCGAAAAGGAATTGTTACTCCACCCATTAATTAGACACTATAAATATAATAGATGAACAGATAAATGAAAGTACAGAATATTGTTTTTCAGGATATAAATTTCGCTCGACTTCTTTCAATAACTTAAAAAATTCTTCAATATTCTTATCAATGCCCCTTCTATGTTGATTTAATCCACCAAATGTATCATCAACAATTTCCACATCAACAAAGTCATTTGTAGGAAGAACTCCAAAAGCATCATGTATAAAATCATGTATTTCATCACCTTCATCTAATCTATCAGCAGATATTGATAAAGATGATCTTTCACAATGATAAATTCAAGTTGTTTAACTAGTTAAGAATCCATCAACCATAAAGTGTTTAACAATCAAATTTTTTAGGATAAATATCATATTGCGACACTTTCGATATGGACACAAGATTTTGATATTCACTAGTACATTTTGAAGTTTTATGTTGTTTTAGGCAATTCATGTTATACCCACATTCTCTTCTCTTTTTATTTTTGTTGTACTCCTATTAATTTTTGGCTTTCATAATTCACTTTAACATAAAATTTTGGGTGTTTTTCATTTTTCATCTTTCTAGAAATTTCAATATATATGATGACTTAAAATTTAAAATGCCAAATTTTTAGTAATCACACTGTTACACCCAGTAAGATTCCCGGCACCTAGATGGCCTATTCGCGCGTTGGTTAAGCATATTTGAAAGCCATACATGCTAGAGAAAGGCCCGAAAAAGGATCAGACGAGTAGCCTGTCGAACCACCGCAGAAGGAGCCGGGGCAGAGCCCCTCCGCGATGGCAGCGTGTCACGGAGGCAGGGCCACCGCGTTGGCTCCGTGACACGTTGGGCCTGTCCAGGACCAAGTATATAAAGCCCCACTTGGGTTTTAAATCAGTTCATTCATTATAATTTCCAGAGAATTCGCAGCAAACAGAGAGAGACGAAGAGGGTGAAGATATTATCGTCCGATTACGCTGCCAAACGTAGTCCAAATCTAAATTAACTCCAGATACCGAAGTATTTAGCAGCAGAGAGCATTCCTACGGATTTAGTTTCGCGGAATTCGGCCGACAAATCATCGTGCTACCGGGCTAAGGTAAGTGGAATTGCTCCAAACTAGTGTCTATGTGCTGCTAGCCGTAAAGTGAATACTTCTCCCTTCTGGACTTTTGAAAAATAGCAAGTTTTTGACCGTCTTTCGATAAGCCTAAGTTTAGGCTATAATTATATTGAAAGTGATGTTTTCTTTCAGAATAGTGTTGTATTTAGTACTAATTGACGTATATATGAATGCAGTTGGGAAAAATAGTTGGAGTACTGACCGAGCCTTGTCCGACAGTCGGATAACTTGAGGTTAAGGTATGTGAAGTTGTTGTTCGGCAAGTTAGTGAGCCTTAGCTTGGTAAGTCATAGTAAACTCCGTATTTGAAACTCTCGGAGTTGAATGTTGAGAATTAAATGAGGTTAATAGATTCTGAGTTGTGTTGACGTATCGTATTCAGTCCGAAAGTTAGTAAAGCATGCGTCAAAGGGCGAGTTAGCATTCCAGATTCAGTATAGCTTATTGTATGATTAGCAAGCATGTTGCAGAATAAAAAGATACAGATTTTCAGAATAAAGGCTAATAAAGTAAAATCAGATAGACAGACAGTTTTATGGCTATAGATTAGCAATTCAGACAGATAGTATCCCGGCTACAGATTAGCCAAACAGTTAAATAAAGATTTCAGAATCAATATAATTAGTAAGGAATCAGTATAATACAGAAAGAGATCAGAATAAGAAATCATACTTTCAGATAGTCTTTTTCGGTTATACATGTTTGATATATGTATGTGCTATTTGTTTGTTGAGACTTGATGTGGCGTGAGGGCACCTTATTGAGCGTCGCCGTCGCCCCTGGGTTAGTAATAGTGTTGCCCACTGAGCGGGTGTGTTTATGTCACTCCAAGGAGTGGCATGTCGTCCCCAGTTTAGACGAAGATGGGATGAAGTTTTCCCCATATCAGGCTGATCAGCATTACAGTACAAATAGCCCTGTTATGCGCAAGCGCCCAGGGAACAGATACATATACAGTTACAGTACAGATCTTATTACAGGTGCAGCTCCGGTTTTAGATAGCCCTGAGGAGAGTTCCAGGGAACCAGACCCTATCTGTTACTGTCTGCACAGGAGTCCTCCGGACTCAGACACGGTTATTTATATCGGAGGCTATGGCCCGAGCCGGAGACCCAGGGGGCCGGTAGAGGAGCTCCTAGTAAGCAGATGAGTGGAGTGACTTATTTTTGGCTGGTTTTGACCCGGGTAAGGGTATATAGATTGTCTACTTGCTTGGCGCCATCCGGCTTATGGGGATTGGTATTGGCTCTTGCTTGCTACTTGTATATCTATTTATGTGTTATATACTAGTTACTAGGCAGCAGGCCGTCGTGTTTACAGGTATGCCTCCGCCTTATCAGTACAGGAAGCATGATTCAGTTCTTATCAGTTTCTTCAGATACAGTAATCTCCTGCCATACAGTTTTGCTAGATATGCTATCTATATTCAGTTGTTTCAATTATATTATTTTAGTTGATTTGCATACTCAGTACCAGTGGTACTGACGCCCAGTGGGGCACTGCATTACTTGCCTTCAGGTACTCATAGACGAGGAGGCGATCCCTCGTGATTCCAGTCAGCTATTATGTCATCGGCTCCTGTCATCCGGAGTTTGATATTCAGAGGTGTAGCTCTTTTCCTTTTGACGTACAGTTTGGGTAGGTCAGGGCCCTGTCCCGATCATTTCTATTGTCACTCATAGAGGCTTGCAGATTGTATATATTATCTCCCTGTGGTCAGTTGAGCCGGTCGTCTGAGGACGTGCAGTTGTATGGCTGTGTAGTATCTCTTTTTCTTATGATGGTCGCATGGGGCCATAGTTTGACAGTAGTGGTGACCTTGCCGGTCACGTAGTTGTTCAGTATTCCCTTTGTTGAGTCCCAGATGACTAGACAGCATGGTGGCCTTGTCGGCCCGCATAGGTTCCTTGTTACGAGTATGTTTCTGGTTAGCTGTTGTTACAGGTATAGGTGGCTATAGGCCAGTTGGCCGGAGGCTGTGTTTATAGCCGTTATATAGCCCTTTATTTCCAGAAATCTGAGTTAGAGCTAGACAGGCGCCAGCTGTGCTTAGGCTCACCAGTTAGCAGTCTAGGTCCTACTAGGGCACCAGGTGCCAGTCATACCCCCCAAGGCGGGGCGTGACAAACTTGGTATCAGAGCAGGTCGTGTCCCAGGGAGTCTGCAAGCCGTGCTAAGTAGAGTCTTGACTATGGATGTGTTGTGCACCACATACCATATGCAGGAGGCTGCGAGGCATGATAGGATGGTTACTCTTCTTTCATACTCAGTCGTTCCATAACACAGTACAGTATAGGGTCGAGTTCCTAAAACTTATCATATCCTTTGTCTACAGATAAGAATGGCAGATCAGCGACACCCTGCCACAGGCAGGAGATTAGACACAGCAGCAGGAGAAGGCACCAGCAGGATGCCTCAGCTTCAGTCAGAGTCAGCCCGATTTGAGGGCGATATAGAGGCTTCATCACAGCCCTCTCAGCAGTCCCCCTCACATCAGGAGCCATTGGGCACTACATCGCCCCCGATAGCTCCTTTGCCTTCGCCACCAGATCAGGAGGTTCATAGTGTTGTAGTTATGTTGGCACAAATGATGGCCACACAACACCAGTCGGTGCCACCTGTAGCAACAGAGCCTTCAGGTGGGTCAGGGAGATGCATCAGTTTGCTAGCCTAGTCGTTCGTGTAGCAGAACCAGAGGACGGTAGAGTGGTAATTCAGAACACCGCCGTGTCATCATTAGTTGTGAAAGTGAAAGAACGACAATATGAGGATCCTGACCTGATCCAGCTCAAAGACAGAATCCAGCAGGGTAAAGCGCTAGATTTTCAGATAACTGAGGATAGGGTGCTACGCTGTAAAGACCGTCTGTGTGTTCCAGATGTTTCAAGCCTCCGCCAGCAGATTATGAACGAGGTACATTGCGCCCGCTATTCTCTCCACCCTGGCGCGACAAAAATGTACCATGATATCAAAGAAAACTACTGGTGGCCAAGTATGAAAAGAGAAATTGCTGAATTTGTAGCCCAGTGTCCTAACTGCCAACAGGTGAAAGCAAAACATCAGAAACCAGGGGGGTTGACTCAGGACATAGCTGTGCCTCTCTGGAAATGGGAAGCAGTAAATATGGATTTTGTGGTAGGATTACACCGTACTAGACACAGACATGATTCTATATGGGTGATAGTTGATAGACTGACAAAATTAGCTCATTTCCTGCCAGTGAGAACTACTTTCTCGGTTGAAGATTATGCCGAGTTGTATATTCGAGAAATAGTCAGATTGCATGGAGTACCAGTATCCATTATTTCGGACAGAGGAGCACAATTTACGGCTGGATTTTGGAAGTCGTTTCAGAGAGGTCTGGAACGCAGATTAATTTGAGCACCGCATTCCACCCTCAGACAGATGGACAGGATGAACACACAATCAGACGCTCGAAGATATGTTATGAGCGTGTGTGTTAGATTTCGGTGGTAGCTGGGATGAGCATTTGCCCCTAACAAAGTTTGCTTATAATAATAGCTATCACTCAGCTATTCAGATGGTGCCCTTCGAGGCATTATACGGGCGAAAGTGTAGATCGCCGGTTGGCTGGTTTGAAGTAGGGGAATCGGCGTTAATTGGGCCAGACAGTATTCAACAGTCAGAGGAAAAGATAAAGCTTATCAAAGAACGCTTACTGACTGCACAGAGCCGCCAGAAATCATATGCAGATGTGCAGCGTAGAGACCTGGAGTTTGATGTAAATGACTGGGTATTTTTGAAAGTATCCCCAATGAAAGGGGTGATGAGATTCGGCAAGAAAGGTGAGCTCAGTCCGAGATTTGTTGGGCCTTATCAGATTCGTCGATGGATAGGCCGAGTGGCATACGAGTTGAACTTGCCTCCAGAATTAGAATCCATTCATCCAGTCTTTCATGTATCCATCTGAGGAAATGCATAGGAGACCCATCCAGGGCAGTCCCAGTCCAGGATATCCAGGTTACAGAAGAGCTGACCTATGAAGACGTTCCAGTGGCTATCCTAGACAGACAGATTCGCAAATTAAGAACTAAAGATATTGCGTCTGTCAAAGTATTGTGGTGTAACAGAAACCGAGAGGAGATGACGTGGGAAGCAGAGGAAGATATGAAAACTAGATATCCTCACTTATTCCAGGCCTAGTCAGGCGACAGGTATGTCCGTATTATAATTTATGCAGTACCTTATAGTGTGTATGTATGAAATGAGAAAGATTGGTGTTTAGCTATCAAGTGAATCTTAAAGTATTGTGTGCAGTACCTGTATTGGACTTTTCTGCATTTCTGGTTCTTGGGATAGTCCATATTACAGGGGAAACTCTGCCGAAAGTTTCTTAGAAACAAGTTGAGCTAATTGAATAGCCCTCTAAATAGCAGTTTCATTCGAGGACAAATGTTCTTAAGGGGGGGAGAATGTTACACCCCGTAAGATTCCCGGCACCTAGATGGCTTATTCGCGCGTTGGTTAAGCACATTTGAAAGCCATACGTGCTAGAGAAAGGCTCGGGAAAGGATCGGACGAGTAGCCTGTCGAACCATCGCGGAAGGAGCCGGGGCAGAGCCCCTCCGCGATGGCAGCGTGTCACGGAGGCGGGGCCACCGCATTGGCTCCATGACACGTTGGGCCTGTCCAGGCCCAAGTATATAAAGCCCCACTTCGGTTTTAAATTAGTTCATTCATTATAATTTCCAGAGAATTCGCAGCAAACAGAGAGAGACGAAGAGGGTGAAGATATTATCGTCCGATTACGCTGCCAAACATAGTCCAAATCTAAATTAACTCCAGCTACCGAAGTATTTAGCAGCAGAGAGCATTCCTATGGATTTAGTTTCGCAGAATTCGGCCGACAAATCGTCGTGCTACCGGGCTAAGATAAGTGGAATTGCTCCAAACTAGTGTCTATGTGCTCCTAGCCGTAAAGTGAATACTTCTCCCTTCTGGACTTTTAAAAAAATAGCAAGTTTTCGACCGTCTTTCGATAAGCCTAAGTTTAGGCTATAATTATATCGAAAGTGATGTTTTCTTTCAGAATAGTGTTGTATTTAGTACTAATTGACGTATATATGAATGCAGTTGTGAGAAATAGCTGGAGTACTGACCGAGCCTCGTCCGACAGTTGGATAACTTAAGGTTAAGGTATGTGAAGTTGTTCTTCGGCAAGTTAGTGAGCCTTATCTTGGTAAGTCATAGTAAACTCCGTATTTGAAACTCTCGGAGTTGAATGTTGAGAATTAAGTGAGTCTAATAGATTCTGAGTTGTGTTGCCGTATCGTATTCAGTCCGAAAGTTAGTAAAGCATGCACCAAAGGGCGAGTTAGCATTCCAGATTCAGTATAGCTTATTGTATGATTAGCAAGCATGTTGTAGAATAAAAAGATACAGATTTTCAGAATAAAGGCTAATAAAGTAAAATCAGATAGATAGACAGTTTTATGGCTACAGATTAGCCATTCAGACAGATAGTATCCCGGCTACAGATTAGCCAAATAATTAAATAAAGATTTCAGCATCAGTATAATCAGTAAGGAATCAGCATAATACAGAAAGAGATCAGAATAAAAAATCAGACTTTCGGATAGTCTTTTTCGGTTATACATGTTTGCTATTTGTATGTGCTATTTGTTTGTTGAGACTTGATGTAGCGTGAGGGCACCTTATTGAGCGTCCTCGCCACCCCTGGGTTGGTAATCGTGTCGCCCACTAGCGGGTGGGTTTACGTCACTCCAAGGAGTGGCATGTCGTCCCCAGTTTGGACGAAGATGGGATGAAGCTTTCCCCATATCAGGCTGATCAGCATTACAGTATAGATAGCCCTGTTGTGTGCAAGCGCCCAGGGAACAGATACAGATACAGTTACAGTGGAGATCTTATTACAGGTGCAGCTCCGGTTTTAGATAGCCCTGAGGAGAGTTCCAGGGAACCAGACCCTATCTGTTACTGTCTGCACAGGAGTCCTCCGGACTCAGACACGGTTATTTATATCAGAGGCTATGGCCTGAGCCGGAGACCCAGGGGGCCGGTAGAGGAGCTCCTTGTAAGCAAATGAGTGGAGTAACTTATTTTTGGCTGGTTTGACCCGGGTAAGGGTATATAGATTGTCTGTTTGCTTGGCGCCATCCGGCTTATGGGGGTTGGTATTGGCTCTTTCTTGCTACTTGTATATCTATTTATGTGTTATATACTAGTTACTAGGCAGCAAGCCATCGCGTTTACAGGTACGCCTCCGCCTTATCAGTACAGGAAGCATGATTCAGTTCTTATCAGTTTCTTCAGATACAGTAATCTCCTGCCATACAGTTTTGCTAGATATGCTATCTATATTCAGTTGTTTCAATTATATTATTTTAGTTGCTTTGCATACTCAGTACCAGTGGTACTGACGCCCAGTGGGGTGCTGCATTACTTTCCTTCAGGTACTCATAGACGAGGAAGCGATCCCTCGTGATTCCAGTCAGCTATTAAGTCATCGACTCCTGTCATCCGGAGTCTGATATCCAGAGGTGTAGCTCTTTTCCTTTTGACGTACAGTTTGGGTAGGTCGGGGCCCTGTCCCGATCATTTCTATTATCACTCATAGAGGCTTGCAGATTGTATATATTATCTCCCTGTGGTCAGTTGAGCCGGTCGTCTGAGGACGTGCAGTTGTATGGCTGTGTAGTATCTCTTTTTTTTATGTTGGCCGCGTGGGGCCATAATTTGACAGTAGTGGTGACCTTGCCGATCACGTAGTTGTTCAGTATTCCCTTTGTTGAGTCCCAGATGACTAGACAGCATGGTGGCCTTGTCGGCCCGCATAGGTTCCTTGTTACGAGTATGTTTCTGGTTAGCTGTTATTACAGGTACAGGTGGCTATAGGCCAGTTGGCCGGAGGCTGTGTTTATAGCCGTTATATAGCCCTTTGTTTCCAGAAATCTGAGTTAGAGCTAGCCAGGCGCCAGCTGTGCTTAGGCTCACCAGTTAACAGTCCAGGTCCTACTAGGGCACCAGGTGCCAGTCATACCCCCCAATGCGGGGCGTGACACACACTAACAACACAAAAGACTCACTTCTGAAGAACAACAATTGCTTAAAATAAAATATCAATATCCATATAAGCATGCAGTCACGTACTATCTAAATTTACATTACTGCTAAGATGAATCTCGCCATCACAAACTGTCCTGATAAGAGCGGCGATCTGAAAAGGCATCAAACAATAATTTTTTAAAATTTATTTTCTATAATTTTATTTATAAGTTACATATTTCAGCAATTCCTTTTACCTTTACACAAAGATTGGTCTATAAAGTTATTTTAGATCCATATATATTGCCCATCATTGATCTTATGTAAATGATGTGTTAATTAAAAGTGAATTTCTATTATGATGAAATGAATTAAATAAGTCAAATTCATCTTGGGGTATGTTTGACTTAAGGGGAGTGGACTTTTCTACCCGAGGAAGAAAGGAGTAATTTGAAATTATTGATGCAGAAGAAAATACAAAAGAAGGGTTCCAATATAAAAGGGATTGATTAAATGTGTAACTTAATTCAGATAAATAGTTAACACATGTAAAAGGCTTGAGGTTTCTGCTTTAGTTAAGAAACCAGAAAAAGAAATATTTTTTATCTTGATTCCAATATGAAGCAACACAGTCAATAATACAATATCTCTCTTTCTAAAAAATTCACCTTTTTACATGTGATTCATTAAAACTTTTTGTTGTGGATTACATCTTTTGTATTCTCTATTTATCATTCGCTCTACTATAAATAGAAGGATCCCAACTAAATTAGAATAACAAATTGTCTCAGACATAATAATTGGTAGAGGAGTGTCCGCAAACAAACTATTATAAGTATGATTGAAAAATTCATTTCATTACTCCAATTATCTAAGTTTCTGAGGGTTGTGAATGTTTCTTCTTCCACCAGAAGGCTGAAAGTATTAACTTGAAAACTATGTTTTCCTGAAAATGGATGTTCTAATCTATTGAAGAACTATTTTATTTAACTCTTGTATTCAACTTTCAAAAAATTTTGGCAACTTAACTAAATAGCTATATTTTTCAGAGATTAATGTAATATAGTTTTCCGTTACCTTTACGGTCATTTAATTTTCTTTTAGAATGCAAGTTTGTACTTGCTTTGCCTCATGCAAATGATAAATTCTGAAATAAAAGTATGATTAAAAGTTTCAAAATAATCAAATCTACATTTATTTTTTTAAATATGATATATTTGCTTAGGTCAATGCTCATTTATTCTTCTAGAGCTGAAAATTATAAATGACTAAAATCTTGTTGCTAAATACACCTTCTTTCATGTTAATTTCATAATTCCCATGCAATTTTTAAGAAAGAATACTATTTTACTCTCCTAACAATTAAAATAAATAAAACATACCCCCAAGAATTCTAAATAGTTACCTAAGACATGATATTATATATAAAATACAATATGATTTTAGTTTTGTCAATTTTAGATCTCTTTAAATCAGATGAACGGGACTTTTGTCTGCATAAGATGTTAACATAAACGGGTAACTTCATGTATCAAATATAAATGGTTAAGTTCGAATATTTCTCAGCAGTTTGATAATTTCATTCCTATTCTTAATAGATAAAATAATGTCATCTAAAAATAATTCTATTAAGGAGGGTACACTAAGTTTTTAAAAATTTTAGCTCCTATAGTTTGTAAAAACATGGGTGAGTAGTGATGTTCAATCATATAATATATTTTATATTTAAGATAATAGGAAAAAGATAAAAACCTACAAAAACCTCACAACAAGTCTTAAACCCTATATCAAGGTTCTTCCGATCCCTAGCCTTTTGTGTATTCTTCAAACTACAAATAAATCACAAATTGTCAACTAAAAAATAGTAGGCACGAAGACGATTCATATAAAATTCCAAAATATGACACATTATAAGAAGTACTTAATGAAGAACTCTGAAGCAATTTTCCACTCACAAATCACTATAACAATCAATAATAATCTCTATATCTGTAATTAGTTCTAAATATTTTAAATTATTAAAGATCTAAATTATAGGAACAAACTTGTCTCGGACGCAATCAAAAGTTTTTTTTAATTGGTAAAAGAACACTATATATTTTGAAATTAAAAGGAGGGAAAACTCTAAAATTTTACCGGTGTTATGAAATAATAAAATAAGAATAAGAATATTGTGAAGAAAGAGAGAATAATTCATATTTCTCTTGAGGGATTAAAGAGATAATTTACAATGAATGGAAAACCCCTTTATTTATAGGGGAAAACTAACTTGGTCCCAAAGTTACAAACTCTAACTTTCCTTCTAAAAAATAGAAATTCACCATACATATAAAATATATTTACGACACTCCCCCTTGGATGTCTATTTGATAGATAATGTACCTCGTTAAGACCTTACTAGAAAAAATCCAGTGGAAAAAATCTAGTGAAGGAAAAAGAGTACAGATGTCTAATAATACGCATTTTGACTCTCATTAAAAACCTTACAAGGAAAATTCAGTGGGACAAAACCTCATAAGGGAAAAAGAGTACAGCGCGTATTAACTCCCCCTAATTAGAACATCCTTGAATCTTTGCATCCCGATCTTGTGCACCATCTTCTTAAAAGTTGCAGTTGGTAGAGACTTGGTGAATAAATCAGTCACATTGTCACTTGAATGAATCTATTGCACATTGATATCACCATTCTTTTGGAGTTCATGCGTGTAGAAAAACTTTGGCGATATGTGCTTCGTTCTATCTCCTTTTACGAATCCTCCCTTTGGTTGTGCTATGCATGCTGCATTATCTTCATATAAAATTGTGGGTATTTTGTTACATTTCAAACCATATTTTTCTCTAATGATATGTATCATGGACCTCAACCACACACATTCTCGGCTTACTTCATGAATAGCTATTATCTCAGCATGATTTGATGAAGTAGCTATGAGAGACTGCTTTGTAGATCTCCAAGATATGGCAGTACCTCCACAAATGAACACGTAACCACTTTGAGATTGAGCTTTATGTGGTTCAGATAAATATCCTGCATCAACATAACCAACAAGATCGTCTTGCTAACAAATTAACCAAATGTCATGTCTTATAGTATTAGCAAGATATATTAATGCATCAATCACACTAAGATATGGTACTTCAGGACCAAGGATTTCCTCATTCTTTTTTTATATTCACATCAAGTAATCAAACAACCATCGAAGTATTTAATGGATGTGCTTCATCCATATAACATCATTTTAAAACCTTCTCAGTATATGCAGATTGATGTATAAAGATATCATCTGCTAAATATTCAATTTGCAGACTAAGATAAAATTTTCTTTCCCATATCTTTCATCTCAAATTTTTTCTTTAGATACTCAATTGCCTTTTGAAGCTCTGCTGGAGTTGCAATGAGGTTTATGTCATTAGCATAAATAGCAAGTTCAACAAATTCCGATGTTGTTTTCTTATTTGATTTTCCCTATATAAGGATTATGAACAAGTTTACAGAAACTTGTAAATGCTTCAGGCATTTTGAATCCTTCATGATTTTCATATAAATTTTATCAGGTGATAACATTTATTAGTATTTAAATGCATGACATCTTGTGGTGTCTGGACTACAGGTCCCATAATCTTTACGCTTATCAATACGCATCATTTCACTTGATAATTATTTCTACATTAGCATGCTTTAATAGACGTAGAATTTAGATCCTCACAATCTTTTACAATATTGCGCGTTGTATTGCATCAAAGATATCGTCGACGATATATCATTTATATCGATTTGCGATTAGACATAACTCATTGAGATCTCATCATTTTTCATCATTTTCAGATACCTGAACCTTTTCCAAGGTTTTATGAAGTGTTATGTCGTGGTGCTTTCTTAAAGCACTTGCCTCATCATTATGACCATCTTAATCATTTGCTCCTCTCCTTCTTCAAGGAGTTCTATATTTGTTACCGTTTGGTCTATCACGCTTCAGGCATCTCATAGACCCTGTCCTTCAAGGACCTTTCGTTGGAGCATTTGTAATTGAACTATAAAACAGGGTCAGCAAATACATCTGGTAATTGATTTGTAATATTTTGCAAGTGAACTATCTCTTGAACTTTAAGTTCACATTTTCTTTTCCCGAGGATCTAGATAATTCATCCCACACTCAATTTTCAGCTGCTAATCACTTCTCCCCCTAATGTTAGAAAAACTAACATTTACCCCCCAAGCTCATTTGGGGACCCATCTTTGTGCATTGTGGTGGAACAATTGAATCATATACCACACATTCAAATTTTTAGATGGAATTATTTGGTTCCTGACCCTGAACCAATCGTGATAGGGGAACCTTGTTGGTTTGATGCATTAAAGTGTTGTTATATGTTAAATAAACATATCTCATATCAAATTTTATTTGCGATTTTTGTTCTCATAACCAATGATTTAGCTATAATTTGAGGCATGAAATTTCTACTAAACCAACTTAGATATGAACCAACATTATCAACATGATTTTATAATTTAGAATTATGCTCTTAATTTAACTATTCGAGCAAATAACCTTGCAAGAATCAATTGCAAATTGATATTAAAGCACATGTGACCATATCATAGATACATCTATTAAAATTATATAATAGCAAACGGTTCACATGGCAGGTGAACGGGCCCATATTCACCCTTTTATAAGTTTCAAAATTTTAGAGAATATAATCCCAATCTTAGCTGATATAATGATCACTCTATCATGAGAACAAGCAACACAAGAGAATTCTTGAAGAATCTTTTATTTCTTCAACATATAATACGTGAATTCTCAATTATTATTTTTTTTGCATCACATTTGAACTGGGATGACCAACCGGTTATGCCAACTTATTTCAGTAAACTTCTAGTTTACTTTCGCATGTGATTTCATCATCATACCCATATTTATGTACTACAAACAAAAAAATGGCGGGTAATCTTTTACATAAATATTTATAACCCGCTTCAATTGTAGTAGTATGAAGATATTAGATCTTCCCATAATTCATAGTCTCAATCCTTTTTCAATGTCTTTGAAACTTATAAGTTTCCTTTTGAGACCTACTACAATAATTTCATTCCTTCGGATAGTAACACATTAGCTCTTCCGGAGCTCTCAATTAATTTTGTGTACTACCACATATTCAATCATATCAACATCATTAATTGTCTCTCCACATAGTTTCAACTAAGAAATAATTCTAAATATTGCAGAGTTGTACTCATGAACATACTTATAGTCTTGATTGATCCAATCATATCGTGTCTTTGGGTGGATGACCATCTTCAGGTGGTCATACTTTTCTTTTAGGCTATTCCACAAAACAAGTGGATTCTTAATCGTGAGATATACAATTTTCAGAATTTCTTCAATATGATGACGCAAGAATATCATAATCTTAGCACAATTTTTGTTTGATGCTTTGTTTTCAGTTTTAGTGGTGTCTCTAAGACCCATTGCATCCATATGTATTTAAGCATCCAACACCCATGAAAGGTGGTTCTTGCCAGAATTTTGAAGGGCAATGAAATCAAGTTTCGTAAGGTCAGCTATATTAAAAGAAAGAAAAAAATAATACCTTGGCCTTCAAATTTTGAGACGGTAGAGTTATAGAGAAACAATATCACCAAAGTAATATCATTCCTGTAATTAAGTAATACATCTTTCGAAAAAGAAATTTAAATTTTTCTTACCTCAGATCTTTCAAAGTGAGTGCTCAAGGAAGAGACTCGTGTTGATAACGTGTTATGAAATAATAAAAGAAGAACAAGAATATTGTGGAGAAAGAGAGAATAATTCATATTTCTCTTTAGAGATTAAAGAGATGATTTATAATGAATAAAAAACCCCTTTATTTATAGGGAAAAACTAACTTGGTTCCAAAATTACAAACCCTAACTTTCCTTCTAAGAAATAGACATTCATCATAAATATAAAATATGTTTATAACAACCGCCAATTTTTTTTCTTCTACATCTCCAATATTATTCCTCGTTTAAGGATCTGATTTGTATGCCAGCCAAAGACGACCCATTTTTTCCAATATAATTGGAATGGGTAAATTTACCTTTACATGGTTGTAATTTTTTTTTATTTTTGGGACCGTAGATTCTAGATTCTATTAAATATATTCTATTGAAGTGAAGAAATATATATATATATATATATATATATATATATATATATATATATATATATATATATAATTGTAGTATATAGCAAGATGATGTGGCATATTTTTTTGACCAAGAATTTATGTTGTAATTTTTTTCTTCATTTTGTGCATTTACTTACATTTTATATATATATATATATATATATATATATATATATATATATAATTTAGACAAAAGAAGGGAAGTGTGACGCCTCTTTTTGATCATAATCTTTTTTTCTTTTTTTTTTAATTAAAAAATCCTTATTTTTCTAATTTTATTGTACAAGAATAAATACGTCAATTAACCATTCATTCATATTCTTTAATGTAAATGTTTAATGCCTTTTATTGTCATTACTCCCAACAACTTTTTATTGTCATAATCTCTAAATATTTAATAGTCAAAATGGCATTATTTGGTCTTTCATAGTATAGTCCTATAAATAAAGATATTATTGTAAAAAATAATGATCAAATTAATAAAAGAATGTCTCTCTTCATGAGTATCACATATTATAAATTCATATTTTTGTTTCGTGAGATCCTACCCGATATTATCCTTTCATTATATCTTTGAAATAGTATTGTGGTTATAATCAGTATTTTATAATATTCATACTTTGATTTGGTTTGAAGAAGAAGACTCCTGAATGGTGATCTGCTTGTGGGAGTGGATATGGACAAGAGCTCGAAATTATGCATTGGTTTCAGTATTTCTCTTCAATTTTTAATGATTAAGGTCAAAAGAATAATGCGTTTGTTGTATTAATTTTTTTTATTTATGTAATTCGTATATTCTCTTTAGTTTATTTTTTATATCAATATCTAATTGTCATAACTCTACAATTTTGTTTGTTTCAAAATAGTAATGACTTTGTATAAGATCCGCTAGCTACTACCAATTATTTTCTCTACAGAATCAATTTTATGTTTGGGTATTCATATAGAAACGATCAAGTATGTGTAAATTTTTTTTATTTTTCTATTTGACATGTTTTTTTATGCAAGGTGAACACATATATTAAATATATTTTACATAAAAATATTATTATTCATATAATAAGGACATAAATTTACTCCAAACTTCAATATTTTGAGAAACCAAGGAGATAATTGATTGAGAAGTATATATAAACTTCATAAATATAGCCCATTTATAAAAGTCGGGTCACCTTTACACTTTTGTGAGTAACTTTAATATGTAATGTCACTTGAAGTATGAAATTTGTCACCATAATACTGAATATGTTTTATATTGTAAATATATCTTCTATCTATATTATATTTAATAAATTGTTAATAACTATGAACATGCAAAGTGCGGACAAATTGATTTTGACATTTTTCTTCTCTTTCTATTTTTCAACTTTTGGTCTTGTGAGATTTTATTTTATTTTATTTTATTTATTTATTTAATATTTTATTACAAATCCCAAAAGCCACTTCCTTAATCTTCTTAATCACACCTCAATTCTTTCCTGTTCTTTTTATTAATCCTCTTAGTAATAATTTTATATGTTACATACTACTACATTGTAATAAAAACTATCAATCTATATCTATATCTATATATATATATATATATTGAAAATATATAAATTTATTAATTTTTCTTATAACTATCACAAAGCTCAGATACACCCAATCTGTAGAAATTTTGGTGTTAGCATAATAATATTTCTTTCCTCCTCCTCTCTTTTTATTTATTTCATTTTTCCTTGATCTATTACCTACTCCATATAAAAAAATTTAAAACTATAAAATAGGTCTAATAAATAATTCAAAGTTCTATCTATCTCACATGAGTTTAAGATTTTTATCACATTAACTTTTTATCTAAATTATTTTCAATATCACATATATGAGGTGTTAAAATTATTATATTAAATTATGTATGTTTAGATGTTTCTACTTTTAAAAAATATTGAGAATTTTGTATCAATTTTTTCAGTATTTTTTATTCTAAATTGCAGGTTTTGGTTGTGCATTTAGTGATATAATTAAAAAAGAGTGTGCTAAAGAATGATTATACGTTGTTTATTAATTTCTTTTAATGATGCAAAATAAAAATGACTTTTAATTATTTTGGAGTATCTTATATTTATGACTTATATATGACATTCCATAAGAATGTAATAAAATATAGAAAATAATTTTTTATATGTAATATAATGTAACAGTTAATTAATTTAAATTATTTTATATTTATTATTTATATATAACATTCAAAGATAATGTAATAAAATATAAAAAATGAAATTTTTTTATGTAATATAATGTAACAGTTAATTAATTTTAATAGTTTTGAGTAAATTATAGGTACTTTCTTTTCAATTATTTTAGATTTCATGAAATGCACATATTTTGGTTGTATTGTATATATAAACAAGAGTTACAAAATAAAAGAATATAAGAAATATACATAAACATAAAATATCCATAGTATTTTTCTTGCAATACGACAAAAATAGAAAAGAAACGAGGTTTCTTTGTTTTTCTTCCAAAAAACTTGCATAAAACTACAATACATATTCCTACCTTAACTTACATTTTATTTCTCAAGTTTCAAGAACTCAATAATATACAAATATAATAAAAAGAAGAGAAAGTTCCCTCCCACAACTACTTACCATTTTAAATTACAAACATAACATTATTTTTTTCTTATTTACAAATATAACAAATATATTACAAAACATAACATATTTTTTAAAAAAGAATTATTTCTCTCCTCCTCCTCCTTCTTTTTTTTTCCTTCTTCCTTATTTTTTCAATTTACTAAATTATTCTTTGTAAATCAAAATCTCTAATTTCGCCATTGATGAATTTAAAAAAAAAAACTATTTTCCCTCTTCGTCTCCTCCTCCTCCTTTATTTCTTCCTTCTTCTTTATTTCTTCCTTCGTCTTTATTTCTTCAATTTACCTAATTTTTCTTTGTAAATTAAAATATCAAACTCCACCATTGATGAATTTTTGAAGCTTCAAAGTTGAAATTTGATTTTGTAAAATTAAAATAATTTCGAATTGGGTGTGATTTTAAAATTTTGACAACATCTTAGAGAATTCATATCTCAAATTTAGGATGATTTGGTATAGATTTGATGCGGTTTTGAATAAAAGTTCAGATTCATTCCCGAATTCCACCATGGATGATGCTTGAAACTTCAAAGTTGAAATATGTGTTTAAAAAATTAAAATAATTTTGAAATTGGTATGGCTTCATGTCACGTCCCACCTTGGGAGGCATGACTAGCACCTAGTGCCACACTGAAATCTGACTGACCTGGCTAGACTTAAGCACGCTTGGTGCAAGCCTGCAACTTAGTTCAAGAAAACAATAATCTATATCTCGGCTGTAAACACAGCCTCCGGCAGACAAGGCCATATAGCCACTTGTAAATAAAAACAGCTAACCAACAACAGGCAATAAAAGGGATCCTATGCGGGCAAATAAGATCACTATGCTGTCTAGTTATAACAGAAATGAAGACAAGCTACTATACTAGGCCCCACACGGCCAACATACGAAGCATAACTGATTAAGGACCCAAACAGCCAACATACAACTAACTGACTGACAACTGTAATCTGCAAGCCTCTAAGAATATAAATAGTGGTCGGGACAGGGTCCCGACTTACCCAAATGCTATACAACTGAAAGACTGTAACTTCTACAACCTGGCAACTCCGGACGAAGGGAGCTGACCAAACTGTTGACTCTAAATAGTTACTACTGAAGAGCCTGAATTCTGTCTGTCTAAACCTATAGGCAAGTAATGCAGCGTCCCATAATTGGGCTTCAGTACAATATGACCGAATATGTAAGGCAGTTATAAAAGTTGAATGGAAACTGTTAAAAACTGAAAGTAAGTAGAAAAGAGAGGCAGAAGACTTAACCTGTAAGTTGGCTTATTCATATCTGCATCTAACAATACTACACGTACATGAGCTATGACTGCACAATCATATATTCATAAGTTATAGCTAGAAGACAAAGATGAAACAAGAACCTAACTTGGTCCCCATAAGCCTAGAAGGTACAATCAACACAAACTAACCCGCACGGGCCAACATAAGCCCTAGCGAGCACAATTCAATCTATATACCCCTTACTAGGTTTTTATGACTCTACTGGTGCTATAGACAACCTACCAGTCCCCTGGGAATGCAATTGAGCCCACTCGGCTCTTGATCTGTACCTGTGTCTGAGTCCGGTGGACTCCTGATATCTGCATCCCGGGCACCAGGCTCAACGGAGGTGTGGTGCCGATATGACATATAATAGTCCAGCCATGAAATGTATTGTATGAGGACCTCTGACCCCATCTTCGTCCCTCACAGACAGCATACCGCTCCTTGGAGCGACATCATCTTGCCCTTGGTGGGCGTCGACACAACTAGTAACCCTGGGGTGGTCATGGAAGGCTCCTGACTGAGGGCAACCCCAACAAAGTTGTTGTACTGAAATCTCAATCTAGCCACTCAAAGGGCGTAACTGGCCTTCTGGGCCTAACGCTACCACTACTCGCCTCCTAGGATAGTCTGTAAGGCTGCTAGCAGGCACACCGTACACCTGTATCTGATTAGAGGATCCTGATAGTGATCATGATGTCTAATGGTCTAGAATGGATAGGGCGAGATCTGGAGTGGTCTAACATAACTCTGAATGTCCTGCTCGGACAACTATAACTCATAAACAACTGTGTGGTCGCAAATGACTAACTACTTAGTTCATCTGCTTAGAACAACTGTAGGGCTGGTACTGGCCAAACATGCTTTTAAGCGAGCGGCCCCTAACCCTCTATGGGAATCTTACCAACATTCTTAGCCTGTGGGAAGTAATGTACTAACGTGGTACTAGTCCCTTAGACCTTATCTTGGTCTACTCGGATTTTATATTACTTTTCTGGGAGATTCTTAACCTTATAGACAAGTTTATATAGACTTAGTCATTCCCTGCAATTTGTACCTGAGTATCTTATGAGAACCGGCTAGGGCGCTAGCCCGACCTCTAATTGCTGATAAGGTCCCCTTCCTTAGGGTACCCACGGGTCTATTTGACCTGGATGACTGGGCTGGCTTCTTGGTCGGGCTATATGATAAATGTTAAGTCAACTAGGACTGACAATCTCTAGTAATAGCTAACTAGATGGCAGGTTGTCACTAAGTTCATTAGACAAACCTAGGTTGCTGACTCTAAAGTATGGCCTTCCTATTTGAATTTCTGGCTCTGAGGCGTAAAGGTACGCCAATGGCCTCTGACCATGTTTTTCTAGCTACACAGGCGCCAAACTGATAGTTATATCTCCTAGTTGCGCCTATGTCGTTCAACTTACTAACTCAGGCCCGATAACTATTCACGAGCTTCTAAGGTCTAGGCATGACAATTAAACATACAATTCTACTAATACAATGAACTGGAGGATAGAAGGTTTCTATGACGCTTTTAGCGCGTATCACACTTAACACGTTCCTTCTCGACGAGAGATAATGCGGTATAATCTATATACGCTTTCTAGCAGCTAACCAGAACTTATATAACCGTAATCTACTGATAGCAGCTAATCACAACATATCTGATCTTTATATACCAGCAACAACTAATTACAATATGTTTAATCACAATCTACTGGTAGCAACTATCTGCAGCATATGGGACCATTATTTCTATTCGAGAACATAAGTCGTAATACTTGTACAACGAGAATACTTGTCGAGGGTTAATCCTTACATTCCTCGACTATCGTTTCCCGAATAAACGACGAGTTTCAACTTGGATTCGTCAGCTCTTTTCAGCTACAACCGCTATACTGGGAGAAAGGGACGAATTTCAATACCAAATTCAGTAAATTTTGATATTAATAACAACTATAATTTAACTACATAAATTACAGATGAAAACTCATAATTTCCCGAGGGTTCATAAGGGAGAAATGCTTACTTGAAGCCTGTGATAGTTTAGGAATCAGTTTGGAGCAATTCTGACAACTATTACTCGGCGGGGTTACGATTTGCCAGGAGAATTTTGAGAAAATAACTCCGTAGTAATGCTCCCTGCGAGCTTAGAATTCAATACCTAAAGTTAATTTGAGATTGGACGGCATTTGGTAGCGTAATCGAACGAAAAATGATTGAATTTTACGTTTTCCTCTCTCTCTAGCCGAGGCTCACTCCTGGAAATAATTTAAATAAAAGAGGGGACATATATATATACTTTAGGGAGGTGACTCGGGTGTTCCCCGTGCTGCTCAATGCGTCACAAGGGCCCCCACACCGTGCCTCCTGCTAGGCTGGTGCTATAGGTGTTAAAAACCGACACGCAAGTGCACGTGGTCAAACAAGTAATAAAGTGGCTAAGTAGCCAAGTATCGATCCAAGGAGGCTCAAGATATGTAAAATTGTCTAATTTACTATATTTCTATTTAACTTCTAAATATGCTAACAACAATGTAACCAAGAGTTACTTGAGTTTTTTGTTTCTAAACTATATATACTACAACTAATAACAACTATTTACTTGTGAATTCAGACAATGGATTTGAACATGTCGAAGCTAAGAACAAGTAATGAACTTGATAATCATGATAGTTTTGGTTAATTCTCTGCTTCATGTTTCTAGCCAAGAACGTTTGCCTAGAAATTAAAACTCTCATATTTAATTTCACTTTAGAATCATAAACCATCCGTCTACATTTCTGTGATCAAATGCAATTTATGACCTAGCACTACAATTCCGGTTCCTAAATTGACTAATATGACTTTCAAGTATATTTCTATCAGGAAAGCACATCAAAACCCAATTTTCTCAAATCAAGTTAAGAACAATACCCTATTAATTCACAACTTTCCAATTTCTTGCTCTCTCGAGTGAAATTGGACTTTTTAGATATACATTAATGTTGGCCAATCACTAATGTAGTAAAGAACAAGAATTAATAGAACAACATTAAAGAAGAAGAATAATCCATATCAATGAAAATCAGAATTCATTACAAGTGTTCACAACTTCAGCAAGAAAGAGAATTAGCCACTCATTCTTGGATTGATCATCCTTAAATGAGTGTAAATCATACGTACAATTGATAGAAAGAAGGAAAGAAGAGAAGAAATCCCTTAGCTTTTTCAATCTTCAACTGCTGCTAACCCACGTTCCTGCTCTCCACTTCTGAACTTAGTCTAAAACTGAAAAAAACTAATTAAAATAAACCTAAGTGTGCTATTTATACTAGTGGGAAATGTTTTTCGGAATAACAAGCAACGTGTCACGGAGGCCAATGCGGAGCACTGCCTCCGTGACACGGCGTGGACGCGGACCCTCACTGGAATTTCCAGGGTCCGGAGAATTAACCTCAACGTGGCACGGAGGCCATCGCGGAGGCCTATCTCCGTGCCATGGAGCTGACGCGCAGGCACACTGGAAATTGAAAATTTAATTCCTGCTCAAGCAGTGTGCTACCGCGATGGTAGCGTGGCATGGAGCCATCGCGGAGCCCTTATAAATCCTGCATTCCCGGGTCTTTTCCACACTCGCATTCAAGTCCAACTCCGACATAGTTCCAACATGCAGTTTAGCTCCTAAAAATCACATTTTCCTGCAAAACAAATGCTAATCATGTTGGTTAGTATAAATTCGCATTTTATTTCCAATTACATGATATTATATACACATTGCACAACAAACAAGGTAAAAATGATACGTTTGAGTATCACTTGGGCATATAAATCTGCCCAAGATCACTTACCCCACACTTAAATCCTTGTTCGTCCTCGAACAACACATACACAACTCATGCAAATTACATCCCAACCTTCGTCACTATGGTGCAACAATTTACGCTACGGTCATACCAATTATTCAATTTTTGCAAATCATCAAGAAAACATGTTTGGTCATACAATACAATGACCTTTAATACATCGAGGCTTCCTAGACTTTAAGAATTGATTCTTGATATCGGCAAACTCATGCAAATCAGCTAATCAAGGAATCTGACACGAAAATCAATCTTTTATCAAGCATGTGCCCTCACAACTCGAGAGAAATTTCCCCTTTATGTTCATCCAACACAAAAACATGCAAGTAGGGGCATATAAAAATTAATTTCACTCTCTCTCCCAAAAGAATTCACATGCATCATGTCATGACCCATAGGCTTGCCCTTAGTGTATTACTCCACTAATATAAAGAAATGCAATGTAGGATAAAATAGGACTTTTAATGGGTTGTAACGGGGCTATGGATCTAGTATGCGTATATTGGATTAGCCAATAATAGTCGCTAGCATCCTTAAGCGCCTTTTCAACTCATTCCCATCGACTCATGGACATTGTTCCTCTCTTTTCTTTTTTTCTCCCATTCATGCTGGGTTACTTTCATACAGCCCATGTCATCAACCACACTTGACACAAAACAGAGGGTTTTCATGTACCCTCACTATCATTTAATTACAACAAGTGCCTCTTCAACGTCATCTTTTCTTTCCTCACTTTGCTTTTCTTTTCTTTTCACTCTTTTCACTCTTTAACACTTTGGGAAACATTTTCTGTTCTTTGTAAGCGCTTAAGAGCTTCTTTTAGACTTTAAGGCCAATGAAAAGAAGGAATAAAGCTTAGTTCATACAATTTTGGACAAAAGAAAGAAATCGGCTAAAGGCTCAATGGGCTGACTAGGGTATACAACATATAAAAAGGTAGAAATTTACAAGAAAAAAATGGAAACTATCGGTTAAAACAAAGGAATGCCTACATCCTTTCCAACACTACACCTCCTTCATTTCGCTTCGTATACACACCAGGCAAGTTCTAGACAATTCACAATGATATGGAATAGCAAAACCTTACTTCACACTTCATGCACATGCTCGAATCAAGATGCATTCACAGACTCTTTAATTAGTCAATTACATGAATTCAAGATTAAGCCTCCATCATAATGAACCAGATTCTATAGCCTCGGTAACTCAACATATTTACAAAATTGCATGCTTCCAAACGAATCATTTTCACATTTTGAACATCAATTACAACACGCAACGAAATTTTAGCAACCATAAGCAACTACAGTTTATTGATGCAATCCACCAAAGAAAACTAAAAAAAAAACAAATAAAAAATCCTACTCCTACCGACTACATTTTCCTTAAGACGGTCGTCATCCATCCATCATAGGGAACGGTCACTAACTATGACATCGGTTCAATGGGACTATTCTCGGCAAAAGAACCGAAAACAAACTCCGAGAAACCCAAAAAAATAAAAATCGAAAAAATTTTTGCAATACATCGATCATTTCGATAGAAAGAAAATATTTACAAGTGCAAAATATAATCGAAAAAATTTTGAAAAATATCGATCATGTCGATAGAAAAAAAATATTTACAAAATTTACAAAATATTTACAATTGCAACCATAAGTTTCAAAACACACATCATTAACCACACAACAAATATGTACACATACATCGCAAACAGTTCACAAAACAGGGAAAACACAAACATACATAAACAACAAGGAAAAATATACAGCATATTAGAGCCTATGTCCCAGCACCTAACTACTCCCCACCCCACACTTAAATCGAACACTGTCCCCAGTGTTCACAAAAATACAAAGCACAAAATTTGGGTGGTGGAACTCCCTGCTTAGTCGAAATATTCGACTTCCTCATCCGGTGCTGCTGCCTCATCGCCCATATCTGAATCGGCTCCATCGTCGTCATCGGACTCCACATCGGAGTCCTCACGACGTGTCTCCTCATCAGTAGGGATATCATCATCTGTCGGCTCCACAAAGGCTGGCCCCACCTTACATAAGGCTCTGGCGTTCTCGCCAAAGGGGTAGTCTAGCTCCAACTGCCATAACTCCTCCTCGGTGGCTGGTCTCCCACCAATCCGTAGCTGCAGCATCTGCATGCCGAACATACGGGCCATGTACTGATCGTCACGAGCATGTCGCTCGCCCAAAGTCAGCACCGATCCGTGTGTAGTGTCGGGGGCCTTAGTCTTTGTCACATCAAGGGCCCTCCGCTCCAGCTGCGGAATGTAATCCAAGGCTTCTTCCTCAATGTCGAGGCCTCGGAGGAAGGTGGTGATGAGTCCGCCAAACCCGTATCTGTGGCCCTGGTGCAGTCTGGCTCTCTTCATGGCGGATATTATGACCGCCCCAACATTAATCTCAAGCCCTTTCATAAGGGCATACACCAAGCAGACACGGTCCCGGGTCACGTCTGTCATATGAACTCCCGGGATCAAACACGAACACACAATTTTTAGCCAGATTCTAGCCTCCCTGTTCATCTGCGAGTAGGGCAGAGTTTGGTGGTAACCCCTCTCTTTGTGTCTACTCCATCGGGCTGTGGATCGAGCCCCACACAACGTACGTCTGATGTCGGCGTACGGTGGGGTGATGTTTAGCTGGCGGAGAACGTGGGCGTCTGTGTCCCGCGCTCCAACGATGGCATTCAGCTGCTGGGGTTCCAGAGTGACAATCTGCCCTCTGATTTTAATAGTGTGGCTTCTGATGGCCGGGTTCCAGTTGGCATAAAATTTCCGGACCAAATGAAGGTTGCACTCCTTGGGCTCCTGAAAAATAAAGCTGAGCCCAGCTGCCTCAATCCTTCGTACAATGCGAGGGAACTCCTGTGCAAGTGGTTCCCTAGCAATATGTTCCTCCGGGAAGTACTTGTTCTCCTTATGCTTATTATACCATTTCTTCCCTTCATCGGTGACCCATCTTGTTCCGTATCGGCGGTGTTGACCGCGCGGAACAGCGGGTGCAGCTGGGACTGCAGTGCCTAGTCTCATCCTTTTCCTGCCGGTGCCTGAGGTAGAAGCACCCTTGCCTTTGTCTTGTCTGCTAGCCATTGTACCTGTCAGTTTACACAAACAAGCACAACGTTAAGCTACAAACTTGTTAGCTTCGGCTAAGGTCGGGTTAAACAAAATTTACCCCACACTTAGTCCTTAACAATATTTACAAAATTTCAGCAAGGATAGCTCTATTTACAACCCCAAACACAAACAACTATACACATATTGCTAAGTGCGTCCGTAACAAAATTTCGACAACATAACGGTTAGCGTACTACTCAGACTTCATACAGCTAATTCCCAATTCTACTATCGCTAGCAATTCAACCATCGCACAAGCAACAAAATCAACAACAAACTAAAAACAACTAGAAAAACATTTTATATACAAGCTAATCTAAACAATCTAACCAATTCACACATTATGCAGTTTTCCACAAAAATTCGAGAATTAGTCGTCTTTTAACAGTTATACGATATTTACCACGACTTATCTCAAATAATAAACACACCCCGGCATTAATTTCACCAAACTATCAAGTTGCCCAAGTTACATTCAATAACCCAAGCCCTATAATAGAATTCGACAATCAATTTCGAACTATTTACATAATCGACAAGTTCAAACTCTAACTACAACAATCCGAACATAATCAATCACAAAATAATTCAATATCATGTTCAATTTCTACCTAGGGTGATATTTCTCACCTTACATGCCCAAATTTGACAAAAATCGCCAAAACATTGAGTTAGACGATGAAAACATACCTTAGAATTGAAGAATCGGAGGAACTTGACGTTTTTCTTTGCCTACCAACGTGGCACATTGCTTGGGGATGGGGAAATGGGTGTTTGGTCGCGGAGGGAAGAGGGAATGGGGGAAATTTACCCGGAAACCCGATGTGACCCGGCACTGGATAAAGGGCAACGTGTCACGGAGGGTAACGCGGAGCCCCTCCTCCGTGACACGGAGCCAACGCGTTGGCTTACTGGAATTTTGAAAAATCCAGATTTGCCTTCAACGTGTCACGGAGGCCAACGCGGAGCATTGCCTCCGTGACACGGCGCCAACGCGCCAGTGCTCTGTTTCACCAATAAATTTAATTTTTCATACCTCGCCACATTTTCTCGATTCCATGTATATTTCCTCCGTTATACCTGAAAATCACCTCACTAAACAAAAATTGGTTAAATTAATAGATTTCCCTAACTAAAATTAAAAAAATACTAACTAAAATGAAAATCTAAACCTAATAAAGAAAAGGAAAAGAAAAATAAAATTTGAAAATAGAAAATAAAAACAAAAATAAAGATAAAAAATTAACTACACTGTGCAAAAGAAAAAAAATAAAATATTTTTCTCACGGGTTGCCTCCCGTGCAACACCTGGTTTTACGTCGCGGCACGACGTACCAAGTTTCACCACTTTTTCCTCCACCTTGAGGATATGAATCTCACCCCTAATTTCTTTTCTAATTTCCTCTTATGTTCTAGGGGTGGTGGTGAAAAATTGTAGGGACCAAGCAGTAGATGTTGCCGTTTGCATTTGTTGGTCCTTAAGTAAGCGAAGTCATTTTGACTCTCTGAGTTAGCAAATTTCAAAATATACGGGGCTTGGTCCTCCTCTAGACATTTCTCTATAAGCTTGGAAGACTCTATTTCTATGTTGTCAACCAAACTTAATGTCGAAAAATGCGTAGAGTGTGGTCCAATACACCTCAACTCTGAAATTGCTTTGTGCTTGACTTCCTTACTTGTGTACACCTTTTCAACATCGACATCTATTTCTCCATTAAGGTCAAATGGGAGATATTCTTTTTCTTCTTCCATGAATGGAATTTCTATAGGTATGAGCCGATCACGGAGACACTCAAGAGATTCTAATTGTTGGGCTTCATCCAAAAATTCACCCTTGTATTCCTCTTGTAGTTCCTCTTGAATATCGGCTAAAACTGTCACCTGCAAATTATCACAAGCTTCAGCCTCAGCACACATCTCTGTGAGTTTGACGCTCATCCTGCTTACAGCCTCTGCATTCTCCTTTTGCTGAATTATCAATTCTGCCACCGACTCCTTCATTGCTTCTGATTGCTCCAGGAGTTGTTTCATCATGTCCTCTAGTTGAACTTGGTGTCCCAAGTCCTCATTTTCAACATGCCTACATTCAGCAAAAACAACAAAAGGATCATAGTAGGGGCTTGGGGGAGGGGAATATGCCTTTGGACAATCACCCCAATGGCCATATTGACACCCACATATATTGCACGTGTTACAGTTTTGCCACAAGTGGGGTCCTCCACAATTCATGCAAGATTCGTCGAAATATGCGTATCCACCATTTATATTCCAAGATGTCATGTCAATGAGGGTATCCAAAAGAGAGAAAAATTAAAATGCACAAAGAATTAAAACAAATACTAAAACCAAGTTGTCAACACTTAAGAAAATAAAAAAAATGCAGTAAATTTGCACTTAACACAATTTCACAAATCGCCTAGCCTCCCCGGCAACGGCGCCAAAAACTTGCTCGGCTGGTGCTATAGGTGTTAAAAACCGACACGCAAGTGCACGTGGTCAAACAAGTAATAAAGTGGCTAAGTAGCCAAGTATCGATCCAAGGAGGCTCAAGATATGTAAAATTGTCTAATTTACTATATTTCTATTTAACTTCTAAATATGCTAACAACAATGTAACCAAGAGTTACTTGAGTTTTTGGTTTCTAAACTATATATACTACAACTAATAACAACTATTTACTTGTGAATTCAGACAATGGATTTGAACATGCCGAAGCTAAGAACAAGTAATGAACTTGATAATCATGATAGTTTTGGTTAATTCTCTTCTTCATGTTGCTAGCCAAGAACATTTGCCTAGAAATTAAAACTCTCGTATTTAATTTAACTTTAGAATCATAAACCATCCGTCTACATTTCTGTGATCAAATGCAATTTATGACCTAGCACTACAATTCCGGTTCCTAAATTGACTAATACGGCTTTCAAGTATATTTCTATCAGGAAAGCACATCAAAACCCAATTTTCCCAAATCAAGTTAAGAACAATACCCTATTAATTCAAAACTTTTCAATTTCTTGCTCTCTCGAGTGAAATTGGACTTTTTAGATATACATTAATGTTGGCCAATCACTAATGCAGTAAAGAACAAGAATTAATAGAACAACATTAAAGAAGAAGAATAATCCATATCAATGAAAATCAGAATTCATTACAAGTGTTCACAACTTCAGCAAGAAAGAGAATTAGCCACTCATTCTTGGATTGATCATCCTTAAATGAGTGTAAATCATACATACAATTGATAGAAAGAAGGAAAGAAGAGAAGAAATCCCTTAGCTTTTTCAATCTTCAACTGCTGCTAACCCACGTTCCTGCTCTCCACTTCTGAACTTAGTCTAAAAACTGAAAAAACTAATTAAAATAAACCTAAGTGTGCTATTTATACTAGTGGGAAATTTTTCTCAGAATAACAAGCAACGTGTCACGGAGGCCAACGCGGAGCACTGCCTCCGTGACACGGCGTGGACGCGGACCCTCACTGGAATTTTCAGGGTCCGGAGAATTAACCTCAACGTGGCACGGAGGCCATCGCGGAGGCCTATCTCCGTGCCACGGAGCTGACGCGCAGGCACACTGGAAATTGCAAATTTAATTCCTGCTCAGGCAGTGTGCTACCGCGATGGTAGCGTGGCACGGAGCCATCGCGGAGCCCCTATAAATCCTGCATTCCCGGGTCTTTTCCACGCTCGCATCCAAGTCCAACTCCGACATAGTTCCAACATGCAGTTTAGCTCCTAAAAATCACATTTTCCTGCAAAACAAATGCTAATCATGTTGGTTAGTATAAATTCGCATTTTATTTCCAATTACATGATATTATATACACATTGCACAACAAACAAGGTAAAAATGATACGTTTGAGTATCACTTGGGCATATAAATCTGCCCAAGATCACCTCCCATTGAGGCAGCAAGCTTGGTGCGACGCGCCTCTCAAGGCGCCAGCAGGCCTGGTGCGTCGCGCTGGCCAGTGCGCTGCAGGCTGGCGCGTCATGCTGGCCTTGTGCGCGCTGGTCTTGTCCGACCCCACTTTTGAGGCTTTTTCCACACGCAACAAGCTTTCTTTACTCGTTACAACCCACACGTACGCCTACTAATCGATAACATTCTACGAGGTGTAACATTTCAAAAATTAGAAAACATCTTGAGGAGCTTATATCTCAAATTTAGGATGATTTAATATAAATATGATGTGGTTTTGAATAAAATTATATGAATTTAAGGTTATATTATAGTGGTAGTATTAAATTTGTATGAAAGTTGTATTACGATTTTTGTTGTAAATGCATTAAATTTTCAAAAAATGTGATATGAATTTTTATGTAAATTTTATATTTTTTAGATATACATTTCATATCAATTTGAGAGAATTTTTTAAGCCTTGATATACTGATTTTGTACAGTTTTCATACCCAGAATTTTGAGCGAGATATACATATTTTATACCATTGTTATACATGAAATTTTGAGCAAAATTTGAGAAATTAAAAAAAGAAAAACTGATGTTCTATTTTGTAAACTGAAAAATCTTGGTATATTTTGTAATATTGAGTACTATTTATGTATATATATAAAATTTGCCTAATAAAGAAGCGATATATCATAAAAATAAAAAGATTATATAGTAGTATTCTACCTTATTATTTGGTTCTTTATCATTTTAATATTTGTGTATTTATTGAATATATAATTTTCATACTTTAAATATGTTTGTATTAATTCATTTGATTTAAGCATAATACATATTTTACCTTTATAGGATAAAATCACATATAGATATCTAAAAAAATAAATTAAAAAATTTATATATATCATATACATGTATATACTTGCATTATATATATATATATATATATATATATATATATATATATATATATATATATATATAATATTATGCTTATCTACACTTGCAAATAAAGATTTCAACTTATTAAAATTAAATTATCTTTTTTTATAAAAATAAAGAGAGTAGTTTCGCCGATGTAAAAACTCTTTAAAAGATCGAAAATTCTTAGACAATTTAAAAGTATAAAAAATATATAATTTAAGTACTAATAATAAAGTGAATTAAGATTCTTTTTAAAATATTTTTAGCATTCAATATTTTAAAATTTTATTTTATAAATTTCAATGAATTACTTTCTGACTAATTCTGTACTAATATATATTTAACTAGCATTATTAACGCTTGAAAGAAAAGACAAAGCTGTCCATAAGTTAACCCCAACTGATAATTAAAAAATACTACCCACCGTTTGCTTTTATTTGTTTAGTTTAAATTTTATATATTTTTAAATAAATGATAATTAATATAAATATTTTATCACAATATTATATTGATTAATATTAGTTTTAGATCTTGAAAAAATAATCTACGGAATAAATAATTAATGTTTAAGTAAAATATGAAAAAAATTATTTGATAAATAGACATATGTGATCAGCAAATATGCTAGAAAAATCATATTCCTTCCGGTAACAAATATAGACAATTTTATGTAAAAATTTTGAACAGTAAAATAAAGTTTGAGAGTAAGAAAACAAGAGTACTGGACAATGATATTAAGTCATGTGATAAGCTAATAAAAAATTATATTAGCAATTTAATAATATTAAATAGAATGAATAAAGTAATAAAGAAATCTAAGAAACATAAAACCTATTTGTTGAGTTTATGATTCGTTTACTTTAATTTCTTAGAGTTTGTTTATTTAGATATCGGATGTGTGTATATTAGAAAAGAGATAAGATTACGAATGAATATGTATAAGACAATGTGAGAATAGCCTTCGTGGTGGATAAGATTGTCATGCTCCATCTTGAGAGGCATGACAGGCACTTGGTGCCACACTGGAATCTGGCTTAGCCTGACCGGCCTGGTGCATTACTGGTGCACGCCTGTAACTTAATTCGAGAAAAGGACGAGCTATATCTCGGTTGTAAACACAGCCTTTGGCCGACAAGGCCACCTGTAAAAGAGAACAGTTATCCAACAACAAGCAATAAAAGGGAGTCCTATGCGGGCCGACAAGACCACCATACTGTCTAGTTTTAACTGAAATGAAAATCAGGCAACTATAACTATACTATAGTTGACAAGGCCACTATCTAATAGCTAAACAAGGCCCCACACGACCATCACATGAAATAAACATACATAGACCCCACACGGCCAACCACAAACTAACCACATGGAACTATAAATCTGCAAGCCTCTAAGATTAGAATATTGGTTGAGACAGACCCTGACCTACCCATAAACTGTACAACAAAATAACAAACCTCTTCTAACTATCAACTCCGGAGAAAGGGAGCTGAACAAACTGTTAATTCCAGCTGATGACTAAGAGGGTCCGGAACCGCGTCTATCCACACCTGCAGGCAAGTAATGCAGCACTCCAAGGATGGGCGTTAGTACAATATGTACTGAATATGTAAGGCAGTAGGATAATCACTGACTGAAAGCTGGTAAAACTGAAGTAATCAAGGAAGAGAGCAAGAATTTAACCTGAATGCCTTTACCGTCTGAACTGTCTAACTAACAAGTCTATATATACAAACAAGAACCTAACCAGGCCCCCATAAGCCTGAAAGGTACAAACAACACAGAATAACCTACCTGGGCCGCCCGATAAGTACAAACAATGTCCACTTCTAGTGTCTAACTATTATTGGTTGTAAGTGTACTGTAACTCAAGACAACCCTCATGGCCTCAATTTGATGAAACTCACTACGGCCCTCACGGCCTCAATTTGATGAAACTCGAGATGGCCCTCGCGGCCTCAGTCTGATGGAACTCAATATGGCCCTTGCGGCCTCAGTCTGATGAAACTCAATATGGCCATCGCGGCCTCAATCTGATGAAACTCAATATGGCCCTCGTGGCCTCAACCTAATTAAACTCAATATGGCCCTCGCGACCTCAGTATAATAAAACTCAATATAGCCCTCGCGGCCTCAGTTTAATAGAACTCAATATGGAACAACATCTGACAACCTAACGTCGAAAGCAAAACCAATCTAGCTAGGGTTAACTCTGATGAGGGTTACTATTTTATCATTATTGACTCAACTCAGTTCATAATAGCTGACCACAATAGGTTTACGTGGAAATACTATAGATACACAAGTCGTACTACCCTTACGACGAACGTAACTTGCCGAAAGGATAGCTTTACATACCTCAAGTGCCGACGTTAGTTTAACTGGCGATTCTCAGCTGGCGACTGGTGGTTCTATCCAACTACAGCCCTGATACTGGGAGAATAGGGCTAATTTCAATACTAAACTCGGGAGCAACGGTAACTTTTAGTAATAATAGTAACTTACAATTCAACTCTGAATATTTCAGCAAAAACTCGCAATTTCTCGAGAGCTAAGAAGGAAGAGATACTTACCTAAGGCCCGTGTCCGCTTAGGAATCAATTTGAAGTAATTCTGACAACTTTATCTGGTGAAACTTCGGTTTGCCGAGCAAATTTTTGGGAAATAACTCTGTAGTAATGCTTCCCGTAGGTCTAGAACTCATTACCCGAAGTTAATTTAAGTTTGGACGGAGTTTGGTAGGGTAATCAGATGAAATTTAGTTGAAAATGTCATGGGTTCTTTGTCCTTACCATGGGGTTAATTTAAGAAATGACTTGAAAATTACAAAGGGACATATATATAGGGGCATAGCCGGTGGCATAGGAGCGCCCCGCGCCTCCCAAAGCGCTATAGTGCCGCCCCGCGCCTCTCAAAGGGCCACAGGCTGGCGCCCCGCGCCTCTCAAAGCGCCACAGGCCTGGCACTCCGCGCCTCTTAAAGCGCCAGCAGGCCTGGCGCTCCACGCTGGCCAGTACACAGCTGGCTGGCGCATCGCATTGGCCCTGTGCGCACTTGTACCGTTCGACCCCGCTTCCGAAGCTTTTCCTACACCTGTTAAGCTCTCTTTATTTGTCACAAATCCACTCGTACGCCTACTAACCGATGTCATTTTTCAGGGTGTAACATTCTCCCCTCCTTAGGAACATTCGTCCTTGAATGTCATCTTTAGGCTGACAGGAGTTTACTCTTTTAGCTAATACTTAAAAAACATTCTACAGAGTCTCCTCTGTAATATGGACTATTTGAAAACCTGAAACACAAAAAAGTCCAACATGGGCGTCTCACAGGATGCTACAAACAACTATTCCACAACCAAGAGGTAGCTAACTAAGCAGTACTGATAACATAAGTAGTAAAATAACAATTGAATAACAATATCACCTTAACTGTATAATCTAAGTCAATCATGGAACAGGTGAGAATATCTAGACCTCATGTCGTCCTCAGCTTCCTAGGTCATCTCTTCTTTATTTCTGTTCCTCCACAACACTTCAACGGAGGCCACATCTTTAGTTCTCAGTCTGTGAACCTGCCTATCTAATATTGCAACTAGAACTTCTTCATAAGCTAACTCTTCAGTAACCTGAATATCCTCAACTGGAACCACTCTGGACGGATCCCCAATATACTTTCGCAACATAGACATATGAAATATGGGTGAAAAGACTCCAATTCTGGGGGCAACTCTAAGTCATATTCCACTCGGCCTATCCTTCGGATGATCCAATATGCCCCAATGAACCTCGGCCTAAGTTTGCCCTTCTTGCCAAATCCCATCACGCCCTTCATCAGCGATACTTTAAGAAATACCCAATCGTTCACATCGAACTCTAAGTCACTGCGCCGCACATCGGAGTAGGATTTTTGATAGCTCTAAGCTGCTAGTAACCGCTCTTTGATAACTTTCACCTTCTCCTCTGTCTAATGGATCATATCCGGCCCAACTAACTCCGCCTTCTCCTACCTCGAACCACCAATAGGAGACCTGCATTTTTGCCCATATAATGCCTTATAAGGCGCCATCTGTATGGCATAATGATAACTGTTATTATATGCAAAGTCAATAAGGGGTAAATGCTCGTCCTAGCTTCCTTCAAAATATAGCACACACGCCCGTAACATATCCTCGAGCGTCTGAATGGTGTACTTTACCTGGCTGTCTGACTGGGGATGAAAGGTTGTGCTCAGATTCACCTGTGTCCCCAAACCTTTCTGAAATGACTGCCAAAATCTAGCTGTAAATTATGTCACTCTGTCTGAGATGATAGATGCTAGGACACCATGCAAACGGACTACCTCCTTAATATACAACTCGACGTACTTCGGCTGAAAATGTTGTTCGAATTGGAAGAAAATGAGCTGATTTCGTTAGTCTATCAACAACAACCCAAATAGAATCAAACTTGTGTCTAGTACGGGGTAGTCCTGTTACAAAATCCATATTAACTGCCTCCCATTTTCACATCAGTATAGCCATCTCTTGAGTTAATCCGTCAGTTTTCTGATGTTCAGCCTTTACCTACTGACAATTAGAACACTGGGCTACGAATGAGGCTACATCTTTCTTCATTCCAGGCCACCGGTATATCTCTTTTATGTCATGGTACATTTTCATCGAACCTAGATGAAGGGAGTAACGGAATTAATATACCTCTGCTATAATCTGCTGGCGAAGCCCTGCTACATCTGGAACGCAGAGGCAATCCCTATATCTCAAAACCCCATCTCCAGTTACCTCACAAGTTGCTAGTTCACCCTGGTCGAACCTTATCTCTGAGCTGTGCTAAATGGGAATCCTCATACTACCACTCTTTTACCTCTACCACCAAGGATGATACTGTCGTATTCTGAATTATAGCCCCATTATCCTTTGAATCTATTACCCGAACTGCTAAACTGGCTACCCGGTGCATTTCTTGAATCATTTCCCTCTTTTCTGATCTCAGATGTGCTAAACTTCTCATGGATCTGCAACTAAGGGCATCAGCTACAATATTGGCCTTCCCTAGGTGATACAGGATGTTCACATCATAATTTTCAGCAACTCCAGCCAACGGCGCTGTCACAAATTCATCTCTTTCTGTGTGAAAATGTAGTGGAGGATCTTATAATCCGTAAAAATATCTACGTGTACACTGTAAAAGTAATGCCTCTCCATATATTTAAGGCATGGATTACTGCGGCTAACTCCAAATCGTGGGTAAGGTAGTTTTGCTCGTACTTTCTGAGATGTCTTGAAGCGTAAGCGATTACCCTACCGTGCTGCATCAGGACGCACCCCAACCCGACGCCTGAAGGGTCACAATATACTGCATAATCCTCTGAACCTTCTGGCAAAGCTAATATTGGTGTTGACGTCAGTCTGTTTTTCAATTCTTATAAACTCCGCTCACAGGCCTCAGTCCACTGAAACCTGGCTGCTTTCTAGGTCAACTTAGTCAACGACGCTGATAAAGTAGAAAATCCTTCCACAAACCTCCTGTAATACCCGGCTATGCCCAAGAAACTGCGAACCTATGTTGGAGTGGTAGGTCTAAGCCATGTCTTTACTGCCTCTATTTTCTGCAGATCAACCTGAATGCCAGCCTTTGATACAATATGGCCTAAGAAAGCTACAGAACTTAACCAGAACTCACATTTAGAAAACTTTGTATATAGCTGGCTATCTCTGAGAATCTGAAGTACTATGCGCAAATGATCTCTGTGTTCCGCTTCTGAGTGGGAGTATACCAGAATATTGTCAATGAATACTATCACAAACAGATCTAAATATGGCAGGAAGATACTATTCATTAGGTCTATAAACACTGCTGGGGCATTTGTCAACCCGAAGGACATCACTAAAAATTCAAAAATGACCATACCTGGTCCTGAAAGCTATCTTTGGGATATCCTTCTTTTGAACTGGAACCTGGTGGTACCAGAATCTCAAGTCAATTTTAGAAAAATACTTTGCTCCCTGCAGCTGATCAAACAAGTCATCTATCCTGGGAAGTGGGTATTTATTCTTAATAGTAACTTTATTCGACTGTTGATAATCTATGCACATACGTAAGGAACCATCTTTGTTCCTTACAAACAGAACTGGTGCACCCCATGGCGAAGTACTTAGCCTGATAAAACCCTTGCTCAACTATTCTTTCAATTCTTTCAATTCTGCAGGAGCCATTTGATACGGAGGAATGGATATAGGTTGAGTATTTGGTAGCAAGTCTATGGAGAAATCTATTTCCCGCTCTGGGGAATTCTAGGAAGTTCATCTGGGAACTCATTAACTAGTGGAATAGATTAGAGAGTCGGGGGTTCTGCTTGCATATCTCAAACCCTAACAATATGGTAAATACAACTCTTTTCTATCAACTTTTTCGCTTGAACATAGGATATGAACTTACCTCTTGGCGTGGCTATATTACCCCTCCACTCTCGAACTACTTCCCCTGAAAAGTGAAATCGGATAATTCTGGTCCAACACTTTATAGTGGCATAACATGGTGCCAACCAATCCATACCCATAATCACATCAAAATCAATTATTTTTAGTTCTACTAGATCTGCTAAGGTCTACCGACAAACAATCTCTACTGTACCACCCCGATAAATTCTTTTATAAATAATAGAGTCACTGACAGATGTAGATACTAAAAAGGGTCGTTGAAGCAACTCTGGAACTATGTCAAACTTTCAGGCTACTAATGGAGTAACATACGACAAAGTGGAGCCCGAATCTATCAAAGCATAAACTGAGTGAGAACAGACAACTAATGTACCTATCACAACATCTGGCCATGATTTTAAATTTTGTCGCACTGGTAGTGCATATGTGCGGTCCTGGCCGCTACCTGAACTGGATGTCCCGGATCTGCCTCGGCCTCTGCCGGCTGGGGCTGAGGGCCTGCGCCCTGCAGAAGGTGCTGGGGCATATGAACCTGCTGAAGATCTATTCTGCTGGTCTTGGCTACTCTGATGTCTAGTCGGGAAATCTCTCATCATGTGCCCCTCCCGCCCTTAGGTATAACAGGCGGTAAAACCATACATGCACCTTCCTAGATGCTGCCTATGGCAAGTATTACATCAGGGTACTGCTAACTTGGTCTGATCTAGCCCCCTCTACTGCTGCGAGCTTGGCGCTCGCGAGCTCTCGTCAGGGCCTGTCTATCTCCGACGGTCTGATCTGCTATTCTGCTATTACTGAAATGGGGGCCTAGGTGGCCTACCTAAGAAATGGGGCTCGGGTCCCCCCCTGAAAATCTGTAGGTCTGCCCCTCCGACACTACTTCTGACCTGCCCTCTTCATGGCGTACTGATGTTGTCTGAGCTCCTCTATATTTTGAGCAAATACCTGAATTCATGAGATACCCATATCTTCTCATAGTGTGGCCGTAATACATGACTCCACATACTCTGGCGCCAGTCCCATAATAAATCGATGCACCCGGGCTGGCATGGTATCGACAAACGAGGGCGCATATCTGGCTAAGGAATCAAACCTCAATGCATATTCTCTGACACTCATTCTACCCTGCTCTAAGTGCAAAAACTGCTCTACTTTGGCCTGCCGGACCTCTTGGGGCAAATAATGATCTATGAAAGCCTCTGAGAAGCTAGGCCACATAGGTGGAGGTGCATATCTGCCTCGAGATCTCTCCCAACTCTCGTACCACAAAATTGCTGCATCTCGTAATCGAAACACTACTAGCTTAACTGATTCTGTGGATGAGGCATGCATAACTCTGAATATTCTCTACAACTGATCTATAAAATTCTGAGGGTAAACTGTGGGGGACTCAGAGCGAGAAAATCACGGACTCTCGAACTGCCGGGCTCCTCAACGGCAGCTGGTACCACTGGTTGAGGCTGACGCTGGGCAACCATCATTTGAACCAACATATAGAATGCACCTTTAAGCTCCTGATCTGATGGCACGGGAATTCCTGGGGGTGGTACTGGTATATCTGCTGTCCTAGCGGGATCTGAGTGTGGTGGTGAGTGTTGGGGAGATCGAGGTGATGTCTCCCTGTCGCCCTCAGATTGGGCTAATTCTAACTGGGGCACCCTACTAGTGCCCTCTCCTGCTGCCACATCTAAATCTTGACCAGTCGTGGTCCGTCATGCGTCATAGATCCTTTTCTTTATAAATAAATAGAATAACATAAGCATAGGGAGTCACCCTATACAACACATCTCTATAGCACAATTGGAGTAGAAAGAAGAGTAACAACACTATTATGCCTTGTAGCCTCCTACCTATAGAACGTGGTGCACAACACATCCATAGACAAGACTCTACTCGACATGGCTTGCAGACTCCCTCAGATATGACCTACTCGGATACCAAGTTTGTCACGCCCCACCTTGGGAGCCATGACTAGCACCTGGTGCCACACTGGAATCTGGCTTAGCCTGACCGGCCTAGTGCACTACTGGTGCACGACTGTAACTTAATTTGAGAAAAGGACGAGCTATATCTCGGCTGTAAACACAGCCTTTGGCCGACAAGGCCACCTGTAAAAGAGAACAGCTATCCAACAACAAGCAATAGAAGGGAGTCCTATGCAGGCCGACAAGACCACCATGCTGTCCAGTTTTAACTGAAATGAAAATTAGGCACTATAACTATACTATAGCCGACAAGGCCACTATCTAATAGATAAACAAGGCCCCACATGACCATCACACGAAATAAAACATACATAGGCCCCACACGGCCAACCACAAACTAACCACATGGAACTGTAAATCTACAAGCCACTAAGATCAGAATATTGATTGAGATAGGGTCTCGACCTACCCATAAACTGTACAACAAAAGAACAAACCTCTTCTAACTATCAACTCCGGAGGAAGGGAGCTGAACAAACTATCAATTCCAGCTGATGACTAAGAGGTTCTCGAACTGCGTCTATCCGCACCTGCAGGCAAGTAATGCAGCGCCCCAAGGATAGGCGTTAGTACAATATGTACCGAATATGTAAGGTAGTAAGATAATAACTTACTGAAAGCTGGTAAAACTGAAGTAATCAAGGAAAAGAGCAAGAATTTAACCCGAATGCCTCTACCGTCTGAACTGTCTAAGTAACAAGTCTATATATACAAATAAGAACCTAACCAGGCCCCCATAAGCCCCGGCAAGTACAAACAATGTCCACATCTATTGTCTGACTACTATTAATTGTAAGCATCTTGTTACTCAAGACGACCCTCACAACGTCGATTTGATGGAACTCACTACGGCCCTCACGGCCTCAATCTGATGAAACTCGAGATGGCTTTCGCGGCCTCAGTCTGATGGAACTCAATATGGCCCTTGCGGCCTCAGTCTGATGAAACTCAATATGGCCCTCGCGGCCTCAATCTGATGAAACTCAATATGGCCCTTGTGGCCTCAGCCTAATTAAACTCAATATGGCCCTCGCGGCCTCAGTATAATAAAACTCAATATAGCCCTCGCGGCCTCAGTTTAATAGAACTCAATATGGAACAACATCTGACAACCTAACGTCGAAAGCAAAACCAATCTAGCTAGGGTTAACTCTGATGAGGGTTACTATTTTATCATTATTGACTCAACTCAGTTCATAATAGCTGACCACAATAGGTTTACGTGGAAATACTATAGATACACAAGTCGTACTACCCTTACGACGAATGTAACTTGCCGAAAGGATAGCTTTACATACCTCAAGTGTCGACGTTAGTTTAACTGGCGATTCTCAGCTGGCGACTGGTGGTTCTATCCAACTACAGCCCTGATACTGGGAGAATAGGGCTAATTTCAATACTAAACTCGGGAGCAACGGTAACTTTTAGTAATAATAGTAACTTACAATTCAACTCTGAACATTTCGACAAAAACTCATAATTTCTTAAGAGCTCAGAAGGAAGAGATACTCACCTAAGGCCCGTGGCTGTTTAGGAATCAATTTGAAGCAATTCTAACAACTTTTACCCGACAGAACTTTGATTTGCCGAGCGAATTTTTGGGAAATAACTCCATGGTAATGCTTCCCATAGATCTAGAACTCATTACCCGAAGTTAATTTAAGTTTGGATGGCGTTTGGAAGGTTAATCAAATGAAATTTAGCTAAAAATGTCGTGGGTTATTTGTTCTTACCATGGGTTCATTTAAGAAATGACTTGAAAATTACAAAGGTACATATATATAGGGGCATGGCCGGTGGCATAGGGGAGCCCCATGCCTCCCAAAGCGCCATAGAGCCTGGCGCCCCACGCCTCTCAAAGCGCCACAAGCCTGGCGCCCCACACCTTTCAAAGCCCCACAAGCCTGGCGCCCCATGCCTCTCAAAGAGCCACAGGCCTGGCACCCCGCGCCTCTCAAAGCGCCAGCAAGCCTGACGCCCCACGCTGGCTAGTGCACTACTGACTGGCGCATTGGCTAGCCCTGTGCGCACTGGTCTCGTCCGACCCCGCTTTCGAGGATTTTCCGATACGCGTCAAGCTTTCTTTATTTGTCACAAATCTACGCGTGTAACAAAGACGTAGGAAGTGAGATTAAGATGTTTTGGATATGTGAGAGAAGAGAAGCACTGATACCACAATTTGGAGGAGGTCTGAGAGGTTGGTGGTGATAGATTTGAGGAGAGGTATATAGAGGTAGCTATGAAAAAGAATTAAGTGGTGATTAGACATGACATGACATGACATGATAAGTACCTTAGACAAGAGAGCATGGAGTTCAAGGAATATTAGGATAGTATGGTTAGTAGGTAGTCGAGTGTTTTCTTTCTTCTAGTAGGTATTTAGATTGGGTTGGTTTCACCTCGGTTCTTTGGATCGACTAGCTCAGTCCGTCGATTTTTTTCCTCATTTTTTGCATTGTTTTTAGTTGTGATTGAAAATACGTTTTTTTTTAAATATTTTCTTTATAGCTTCTTACTCTCGCATTTTCTTTCAAACTATATATGTTTTGATAAATGATTTTCTTGAGTCGATGGCTATTGAAAATAACCTCTCTATCAAAAAATTAGGAGTAAAGTATGCATATACTTCACACTCATCTAACCCCATTTGTGAGACTATATTGGCAGGCATATTATTGTTGTTGTTATTTAATTTATGTATTTAGTAACTTTTTCATGTGTTAAATATGAAGAGTGATAGAATAATTTTTAAAATATGACATTTGAAACAAATATCATAATATTTTTTTTTATATTTTGTATCAAACGATGTTGTGTAATGATATTTAGTATAAAATATCACTTATATTTTGTACCAGATGTCGTTGTTTTTACGTTGGTTTTATGATATTTTTATAAAATGTCATTGTTTAATGACATTTAGTATAAAATGTCAATATTTAATGACATTTAGTATAAAATGTTGATATTTTTGCAATATTTTATATCAAATGTCATTGTTTTTATGACATTTTGTATCTAATATCATTATTTTTATGACATTTTGTATCAAATGTCGTTATTTAACGATATTTTGTATCAAAATGTCATTGTTTTTATAATATTTTGTATGAAAATATCATTGTTTTTACTATATTTTGTATCAAATGCCGAAAAAATCTTTATTTCTCTAACATTTATTTCAAATGTCACTATATAATTAAATGTCATCGTATATATCTTTACTTTCTTATAGTGGTCATAACATAATGCGATTCGAACCCAATATCGAATCATCATGAAGCGCCATGGATCAAATCTGACGTCTTACCCACTTGATCCAATGCTCAACGAATGGCATGATAGGACATGCACTGAAATCACCCTCAATACTTTAAAAACATTACCACTTCTAATGATCTTATAGAAATAAATAAATTTAGTCCCTTGTCACCTCTAATATTCATATATTAATTGTAATTTCTAATGAAGTATAAGTTAAAAATCAATTATATTGTTATCAATTTAATAATGTTATCTTAACCTAACAACTTTGATGAAAATCTGAATATGATGGATGCGTTAGTTTTGTAATTCAATGAATACGTCTGGATTGCAACGTAACCTCATTCATTATGGAAGCGCCAAGTTTTGTTATTCATTTTATACTCCTTCACTGTGATAATGATAACAAATTCAAACATAACAAATTTGATGTAATAATTAAGATATACCGATGATAATGAAAAAATTACAAATCTTCAAGACTGTAGTCTCCTATGGCTGTATTATAAAATGTTACTGAAGCACATGAAGAGAATAATTTAAAAATCATATACGAATATAAGTAGTGTTTTCTTGCATGCAGGAAAACTTGCTTCTGAAGTATCTGTAGTAGTAGTATTATTTTAAAGTTTTGGGACAGATGGGATGGCAATGAACAAAAAGAGATGTAAGGACACTTTTCATCTTCAGAAACTATAAATAGCATAGATAGAATGAAGGAAAACAAATTCTTGTTTTTTCTCTCTCTCACACCTTCTCTCTCTTCTTCTTTTGCCATCTTTTGTTTATATATAATTATTTTGTTATCCCATTCTTTTTATTAAAAATTTATTTTCAGCGGTTTCTTAGGACATTGACCAGCACAATTCAATATATATATATATATATGTATGTTTCCCAACGGTATCTTCATCTTATAAGGAAAACGATCGAGAGTCGAGAATGTCTAATTGATTTTGTTACTATACGAAATACATGTTGAATATACATATGCTTTGATATATGGTTAATTCAACATATTATGTTGTATAATCAAATACTAATAATTACTCCTATCATCTGCAGTAGCCAGTAAGCATTCATTCATGTAATAAACATGATCATATGACTTTTATATGGGTATGATTTTTCATAGAAATAGGTAATTCAGTTTTTAGGAAAATCAACCAACATACAATTCGTTACATTTCATGAATGGATGATGAGTGACATTTATTATTGTCTATACTAAGTGAAAAGAAAAGTTGTATGTTGGTCATTTAATGTCCATCATGTATGATCAAGCATCTAACTAAGACAACAATTAAAAATTGGTAATAATATGAAGGGAGCAATATCATATTACTAACACATAATCACAGTATATGCTATATGTTCATACCTCAGCGGATTGTTTTCACAAATAATATATATATAATATATATACACACACTACACACACCCCTCATATATGTATGCAGGCTTTTCCACTGTTTGGATGCACAAATGTACCTTTAGACCTATTTTTGGGTCACCACTGAATGTCATTGGCCAGAAATGTGTTTGTCTAACAATGGTGCTCGTAATAATTGGCACTATTTAGCTCAATATTTCAAGGAGAGATTGACTAAACATCAGAATATTTGTGTTAATAATTTCTTATAAAATAAGAAGCAAATAACAAATATAAATAAAATAAATAAAGAGAGACAAAAGAAGAGAGTATAGAGATTTTCTCATTTCTCTCAAGTATATATAATATGAGTTTTTATGCCTCTATTTCTAGTATTATATAGAGACAATATAAAAGATAGCCATAAACATAATATTAATCATAAAAGTCATGAGGAAAAATCATGGGGTAGGTTATGAGAGTATTGAGAGTTAATACGTAAGTTGTATACATAGGAAAATACTTAAAGTTGACATGATTTTTCATTTAGACATCTTAATAAGCCGTGTATCTATTAAACACTCGTAGCAGGGTCCAAGTGGATCAGTTTGATATTTTTCACTTACTTGACTAATAACATGAGCTCCATATCAAATAGATGGGTGAAAAAATTATTTTTGACATATAACTTTAATTAAATTTTAAAAAAATACGTTTGAAAGAGTAATCCCTGCGGCTACAGTCAACTTCTCCGACTTATTCTCTTTTTTTCTTCTGCTTTTTTGTTTGTTTTGATTCTTTACACAAAATAATTTGTGAAATAAATATTTTTTTAAATTATCATTTGGTATATCTTTTTCAGATTTGAAAAACATCATCACCATTTTGTTAGCCAAAAAAATAAACTCATCATTGGCATCACTCTCTTTCTCTCTCTCTCCCTCCCTCTTTCCTACCAACATAAATTTTAACTAAAATAAGAAAAATCAGATCTAAAATAAGAAAACGAAAAACTGAAGCAGATCTTCTTAAAAGGACATTCTCTTGGTGGATGGTGATGGGTGGACAGGGCGCTAAAGAAAAGCAGGATGGAGGGTTGAGTATGTAGGATTAGGACTTAGAAATTGGATTTTTTATTATTTTTTCCCTTAAAATTATTTTTTTTCTCATAAGTTTTTAATCCAAAATTTGAACTCAAAATACCACATGTATGTCAGTTAATTCGCTACTTTGCCATGTCATTGATAAGTATATTACACTCTTCTTATTTTTTTAATTATCAAAAAAGTTATTATTTGGAATAACTTTTAATAGGTTGAGTGTTTAATTGAAACATGTCTTAATTGAGGTATCTAAGTGAACAATATCATGTCAATTTTAGGTGTCTCCTTATGTATTCAACCTAATATCTACTCATGGATAAATGTAGTGAGAGTTAGTGTCTATTACGGACATCCATATACAATGTATGTCATAAGTTTTTAATCCAAAATTTGAACTCAAAATACCACATGTATGTCAGTTAATTCGTTGCTTTGCCATTTCATTGATAAGTATATTACACTCTTCTTATTTTTTTAAATGTCAAAAAAGTTATTATTTGGAACAATTTTTAATAGGTTGAGTGTTTAATTGAAACATGTCTTAATTGAGGTATCTAAGTGAAAAAGACCATGTCAACTTTAAGTGTCTCCTTACGTATTCAACCTAATATCTACTCATGGATAAATGTAGTGAGAGTTAATGTCTATAACGGACATCCATATACAATGTATTTCATATCACAATTGACACTTTCATGGCAAATTGAAAGATATTTTAAGGCTAAACACATATGAAGACATTTGAAGTTGGCACCATTTTTTGTTTAGATAGCTCAACTACATCTTGTACCTTTTAAACACCTCGAGTTCAACTGTTTCATTTTGACACTTTTTGCATAAGTTTTTAAAAGCCTCAAGTGCGTGATAACAATCATTTTCAATGTGGATTAAATGGTCAATTGAATCGTGCCAACTAATTTTAAATTGCCACAACATTATACACACACAAACAAATTAAAGAGAAAAAAATAAGGTATAAAACACATAGAAAAGTGACCAATGAATCTATCATGACATGCGACCTTTTTTCCCAGCTAATTAGAAAAAAAGGTTTTTACCAATATATATATATATATATATATATATATATATATATATATATATATATATATTGCATACCCCAGTTGTTTTCTCCGCCATACCCCTCTATTTGCATCGTCTTTTTCGCCGAATCACACCCCGACTTAATCTTCTTCTTCGTTGCACCCCCCCTCTTTTCCTTCGTTTGATTTAATGTTTATAAGTGCGAATGTGTAATTTGAAATGTTGTAGTGGATGCATGAAAACCCAAGTGATTGTATAATGCACACTAATGTTAGGTGTATTTATACATCTATTAATCATATCTTATTCATATTTATGCCTTTTTTAATAGCAAAGAAGTTAAATACACCTAATTATGTCTCATTATTGCCTCATTGGACTAATAGAAGTGTTATGTCTATTTTGTAGGTTCAAATTCCCAAAAAGTGACTAAGTATGAGGAAATGTGATATTCCTTGCGAAGCGCAGCTCAAAGCAAGCCCACACTTTGCTTTGGAGCTTGCTAAGGGAGCACAAAAGAAGAAAGAAGAGGAAAATCGATTAAGTGTGGAATCCCCCAAGAACCTCGTGGAGCGAAGCTAAAAGAAAGCTCCAACCTCGCTCTGGTGACCCCCCTGCAAGCCATAAATGTTATACCCCGTAGAATTCCCGGTACTTAGACGACCTATTCGCACGTTGGTTAAGCATGTTTGAAAGCCATACATGCTAGGGAAAGGCCCGGAAAAGATCGGATAAGAAACTCGTCGAACCATCGCAGGAGGAGCCGAGGCAGAGCCCCTCAGCGATGGCAGCGTGTCACGGAGGAGAGGCCTCCGCGATGGCTCCGTGACACGTTGCCCAAGTCCAGGCCCAAGTATATAAAGCCCCCACTTCGGTTTTAAATGAATTAACCCTTAAACATTTTCCAGAAAACAGAGCCAAACGTTGAGAGTAAGGAAAGGGACGAAGAAATTAATTAATTTTCGTCCGATTACGCTGCCAAACGCTGCCCAAACTCAAATTAATCCCAGATACCCGAGTATTTAGCAGCAGAGAGCATTTCTACGGAATTAGTTTCGCGAAATACGGCCGACGAATCGGCGAGCCACCGAACTAAAGTAAGTAGAATTGCTCTAAATTAATGTCTATGTGTTTCTAGATGAGAAGTGAATACTTCTCCCTTCTGGGCCACTGAAAAATAGCGAGTTTTCGACCGTCTTTCGATAAGCCTAAGTTTAGGCTATAAACTATATCGAAAGTGACGTTGCCTTTTGAAATAAAGTTGTATTTAGCATTGATTGACGTATTTATGAATGCAGTTGGAAGAAAATAGTTGAAGTACCGGCCGAGCCTCGTCCGACGGACGAATAGTCGAAGATAAGGTATGTAAAGTTAAGTTTCCTCGACAAGTTAAGTAATATTGAGACAGTAGGGTAATTTACAGACCAGTAAAATGTTCAGAAGTCGATTATTGTGTTATTATGAATATTGGTGCAATATGAGAAGTTTTGGGTTGCAACGTGTACGAGACCTATCCGTATGATATAGATTCGGACGTAAGTAATTAAGATTGCCTAGTATATTCAGTATGTGATGTAATATGCCATGTTAAGGTATTGTTGTGTTTAGCTGAAACCTTGCGAAGTAGTACAATATCCGTGAAGCATTCCAGACATAGAATAGTAACTAAATATGGTTTAGAAAGCATGTTAGAAGTAGGAAATCATGTTAATACAGAAACTCAATGAACAGTATAGCTTTCAGCAGAAACACCTTCTTGTATAACCTTTGCCCCAGTACAGTTTGACAGGAGGCTATATTTATATTTATACTTACCTGTCTCAGCATGTATCAGACACTTACAGATTACTATTATTAGCTCAGTATGTGATTTATATGATACCTTACACCGTTAGCCTTAGCTTATGAGATACACAAACAACATGATTAGTTGAGACCGTTGTATTGATTGGGGTTGGATTACCTAGCATCCCTGACCGCCCAGGGTTAATAGCTGTATCGACTCGTCCGCCAGAGGACGAGGATACGTCACTCTACGGAGTGATATGCCGTCCCGCAAGGGGACGAAGATGGGATGCCAGTTTCCCCATATTGTGCCTTGGTCGGCCCTTATACACCCCCGTCGAGCGGGTACGCCCGGAGTGTTGATTTGGAGTCCTTCGGACTTAGATACAGTTATAGTCAGGGGCTCAGTGAGCCCAAGTGCATACCCAGGGACCGGCAGGATGCTTACAGCCACTGTAGGAGATGGGATGACCGGGGTAGGGGCATAGATTCTGTGTTGATTGTACCTCCCGGCTTATGGGGGCCGGGTAAGGTTTGTGTGTTCTATGTTATGATATGTATGTTATGCTATGTTATATTAGACATGAGTAGGTTAGTAGTAGAATGATACGTCTCCAGATATGACATCTACTCCTCCCAGTATGATTGAGAACAGGTACGACTTACATCATCAGACAGATAATCTAGCTCTTCCTATTTCAGTTTTGACAGTTATATTATTGATTTCAGATATCTTTTTCAGTCATTGCTTTACATACTCAGTACCAGCGGTACTGACACCCGGTGGGACGCTGCATTACTTGCCTGCAGGTACTCATAGACGAGCAGGCGATTCTACGTGACTCCCTGTCAGCGGTTGAGTATTCAGCTCCAGTCATTCGGAGACTAAATTTCAGAGGTGTAGTTCAGTTTCTTTTGTTGTATATTATGGGTAGGTCGGGGCCCTGTCCCGATCAGTTCCATTACTATTCCTAGAGGCTTGCAGTCTGTAAATATTCCCTGTGGTCAGTTGAGCCGGTCATGTGAGGCCGTGCAGTTGTTTCGTTATCAGTATTCTTGCTTTCTTATGTTGGCTGTGTGGGGCCATAGTTTATTAGTAGTGGTGACCTTGCCGGTCACGTAGCTTTTCAGTATGTTATATTTGAGTTATAGATGACTAGACAGCATGGTGGCCTTGTCGGCGCGCATAGGTTCCCCTGAATTACTAGGTTTCTGGTCAGCTGTTAGTACAGGTACAGAAGGCTATAGGCCAATGGGCCGGGGGCTGTATTTACAGCCGTTATATAGCCCTTTGTTTCCAGAAATGTGAGTTAGAGCCAGCCAGGCGCCAGATGCGCCCAGGCTTAACAGTTCAGCAGGACGGGTCCTAGTAGGGCACCAGGTGCCAGTCATACCCCCCAAGGTGGGGTGTGACAAACTTGGTATCAGAGCAGGTCGTATCCCAGGGAGTCTGCAAGCCGTGCTAAGTAGAGTCCTGTCCATGGATGTGTTGTGCACCACATACTATGGGTAGGAGGCTGCAAGGCATGATAGGATGGTTGTCTTTTATTCTGATTCAGTCGTGCTATAGAGCGGTACAGTATAGGGTTGAGTCCCTATGAGCTTACCATATTCTTTGGTTACAGATAATGTCAGACCAGCAACATCCTACCACAGGTCGGAGCTTAGACATTGCAGCAGGGGAGGGCACCAGCAGGATGCCTCCCCCTCATTTGGAGACAGCCCGATCAAAGGGCCCTACAGAGGCTTCATCCCAGCTTCCTCAGCAGTCTCCACCACGTCAGGAGCCATTTGGAGCGACAGTATCTTCAACAGTCCCTATACCGACACCTTCCGACCAGGAGGTTAGGAGTGTTGTAGTTATGATAGCACAGATGATGGCTGCTCAGCGTCAGCAAGTGCCATCCACAGTCGCAGAAGCATCAGGAGGCCCGGTAGTTCGAGGGTCCGAGAGTTTTTAGCCCTGAATCCCCCACAGTTCATAGGCACGGACCGAACAGAGGACCCTCAGGATTTTCTGGATCAGATGCAGAGAATCTTCAGGGTTATGCATGCTACGCCTACTGAGTCAGTTGAATTGGCTGGGAGAGGTCCCGAAGGAGAGATGTTTCCCCTCCCACCTGGTCCAGCTTTTCAGGAGCCTTCCTAGATCACTATTTGCCGCGGGAGATCCGACAGGCCCGGGTAGATCAGTTCCTACATCTAGAGCAGGGGGCCATGAGTGTTCGGGAATATTCCTTGCGGTTTGACTCCTTGGCTCGATATGCACCGGCCTTCGTGGATACCATGGCATCCAGAGTGCACCATTTTATTATGGGGTTGAACCCAGAATATGTCGAGACTTGTATCACGGCCACACTGCGAGAGGACATGGATATTTCCCGAATCCAGGCATTTGCCCAGAATATTGAGGGCATCAGACAGCGATATCGGGAGATCAGAAGGGTCAATCAGGAGCAGCGTCGCAGGGATAGGCCAGCTGAGTTACAAAGAGAGGCCCGGGGAGGACCCAGGCCACGATTGTCAGACAGGCCGCCCAAGCCCCTGCCTCCACCGCAGTCACAGGGAGGTAGAGTCAGTCGTAGAGGGAAGTCAGAGGCTGGTAGAGGCTCGCGGACGGCAGACTCACCATTACAGAGGGGGGCGGAGCAGAGTAGGTATACCCTACCACTTTGCCCTATATGCAGTCGATGTCATTCTGGAGCGTGCAGGTGTGGTTCCACCGCATGCTATATTTGTGGCCAAGAAGGCCATTTGATGAGAGATTGCCCGGCCAGAGGTCGTGAGGACCGGGACAGACAGGATAGGGCATCAACGGGATCACGAGCTACAGCATCCTCGACTGGGCGCAGGCCCTCAGTTTCAGCAGGCAGGGGTCGGGGCAGATTAGGGGCCTCCAGTACAGGTGCGGGTCCAAGCCGCACATATGCCTTACCAGGGAGGCAAGATTCAGAGGCATCGCCTGATGTTGTGACAGGTATGCTAACTATCTGCTCACACCCTGCTTATGTGCTAATTGATCCAGGGTCTACCCTGTCCTATATTACTCCATTTGTGGCACAGAAGTTTAGTATTGTACCAGAATCATTACCGCAGCCCTTCCTAGTATCCACGCCCGTCGGCGACTCTATCACAGCTAGCCGAATTTACCGCGGGTGTACAGTAGAGGTTGCTGATCGTCAGACCACAGTAGATCTGGTTGAGTTAGAAGTGATAGACTTCGATGCCATAATGGGCATGGATTGGTTAGTACCATGTTTTGCTAATGTTGAATGTTGGACCAAAACGGTCCGATTCCACTTCCCGGGGGAGGCAGTACGGGAGTGGAAGGGCAGCACCGCGACGCCAAAAGGTAGGTTTATTTCCTACCTTCAGGCGAGAAAGTTGATATCTAAGGGGTGTATTTATCATCTGGTCAGAGTTCAGGATGTCCAAGCAGAATCTCCGACACTCCAGTCTGTCCCAGTGGTAAATGAATTCCCAGATGTTTCCTGATGAGTTACCTGGTATTCCCCCAGAAAGGGAAATAGACTTTGCTATTGACTTGCTACCAGGCACTCAGCCAATATCAATACCTCCTTATCGTATGGCTCCTGCAGAACTCAGAGAACTAAAGGAGCAGTTGAAAGACTTGTTAGATAAAGGTTTTATCAGGCCGAGTACTTCCCCGTGGGGTGCGCCAGTCTTGTTTGTGAGAAAGAAAGATGGCTCGCTCCGAATGTGCATAGATTATCGGCAGCTAAACAAGGTTACAGTAAAGAACAAGTATCCGCTTCCCAGAATTGATGACTTATTTGATCAGCTACAGGGAGCCAGATACTTTTCTAAGATTGACTTGCGGTCCGGATATCACCAGGTCCGAGTACATGAGAGGGATATCCCTAAGACAGCATTCAGGACCCGATATGGGCATTTTGAATTTCTGGTTATGTCCTTCGGGATAATGAATGCCCCAGCAGTCTTTATGGACCTGATGAACAGTATTTTCAGACCTTTCCTGGACTTGTTCGTGATAGTATTTATTGATGATATCCTGGTGTATTCTCGCTCTGAAGCAGATCACTGGACTCATTTGCGGACAGTGCTCCAGATTCTCAGGGACCGCCAGTTGTACGCTAAATTTTCGAAGTGTGAATTCTGGCTTAACTCAGTGGCCTTTTTAGGGCATATCATCTCAGATGCTGGTATACAGGTAGACAAGCAGAAGATAGAAGAAGTTAAGTCATGGCCTAGGCCTACCACCCCGACTGAAGTTCGTAGCTTTCTGGGGTTGGCAGGATACTATCGGAGGTTCGTTGAGGGATTCTCAACCATTGCAGCACCTTTAACCAAATTGACACAGAAGGCAGCAAAGTTCCAGTGGACGGAGGCATGCGAGCAGAGTTTCCAGGAACTGAAAGACAGATTGACCTCCGCCCCAGTACTAGCACTACCAGAAGGCACAGAAGGGTATTCAGTTTATTGTGACGCGTCAGGTATCGGGTTGGGTTGGGTGTTGATGCAGCATGGTAGAGTAATTGCATATGCTTCCAGACAGCTGAAGAAGCACGAAAAGAATTACCCCACCCATGATCTAGAATTGGCCGCAGTAATTCATGCCTTGAAGATGTGGAGGCATTACCTGTACGGCGTCCATGTTGATATATATACAGATCATAAGAGCTTGCAGTACATTTTTACTCAGAGGGAGTTGAATCTGCAGCAACGTCGCTGGTTAGAATTATTGAAGGATTATGATGTGAACATCCTGTACCATCCGTGAAAAGCCAATGTTGTGGCAGACGCCCTGAGCCGTAAGTCAATGGGGAGTTTGGCGTATTTGCGACCTGAGAAACAGAAATTAGCTAAAGAAATTCATCAGTTAGCTGGGCTAGCCGTTCGAGTGATGGAAATAGAAAATAATGGGGCAGTAATTTAGAATTCTGCAGTGTCGTCATTAGTTGCAGAGGTAAAAGAACGACAGTATGAGGATCCCGATTTAGTCCAGCTCAGAGATAGAGTTCAGAAGGGTAAGTAGCCAGATTTTCAGATAACCGAGGATGGTGTGCTACGCTGTAAGGACCGCCTTTGTGTCCCGAACGTCTCAGGCCTTCGTGAGCAGATTATGCACGAGGTACATTACGCTCGCTATTCCCTTCATCCAGGGGTGACGAAAATGTACCACGACATCAGAGACATCTACTGGTGGCCCGGTATGAAAACTGAGATAGCTGAATTTGTATCTAGGTATGCTAATTGTCAGCAGGTGAAAGCAGAGCACCAGAAACCGGGTGGTTTGACGCAAGAGATAATGATACCTATGTGGAAATGGGAAGTGATAAACATGGATTTTGTAACAGGGTTACCCCGTACTAGACGCAGATATGATTCCATTTGGGTAATAGTTGATAGGCTGACAAAATCAGCTCATTTCCTGCTAGTGAGGGCTACCTTCTCAGCCGAGGATTATGCCGAATTGTATATCAGAGAAATAGTTAGATTGCATGGGGTACCGGTATCTATCATTTCAGACAGGGGGGCACAGTTTACAACTAGGTTCTGGCAGTCATTTCAGAAAGGTCTGGGGACGCAGATTAATTTGAGCACAGCATTTCATCCTCAGACAGACGGGCAGGCTGAACGTACAATTCAGACGCTCGAAGACATGCTACAAGCGTGTGTGTTAGATTTTGGGGGTAGCTGGGATGAACATCTTTCGTTAATCGAATTTGCTTATAATAACAGCTACCATTCAGCTATTCAGATGGCGCCTTTCGAGGCATTGTATGGGCGAAAATATAGATCGCCGGTGGGCTGGTTTGAAACAAGAGAATCAGCATTAGTTGGCCCAGACATTGTTCGGCAGTCCGAGGAAAAGATAAAGCTTATCCGAGAACGTTTACTGACCGCTCAGAGCCGCCAGAAGTCATACGCAGATAGGCAGCGCAGAAATCTAGAATTTTTAGTAAATGACTGGGTATATCTGAAAGTGTCCCCGATGAAAGGGGTAATGAGGTTTGGCAAGAAAGGCAAGCTTAGCCCAAGATTCATTGGGCCGTATCAGATTCGGCGAAGAATAGGCCGCGTGGCATACGGGCTGAACTTGCCTCCAGAGTTAGCGTCGGTTCACCCAGTATTCCATGTTTCTATGTTAAGGAAGTTCGTAGGGGACCCTTCTACAGTAGTGCCAGTTCAGGATGTTCAGGTTACAGAAGAGTTAGCCTATGAAGAGGTTCCCGTAGCCATCTTAGACAGACAGATTCGCAGGGTGAGAACTAAAGATGTTGCATCTGTCAAAGTATTGTGGCGTAACAGAAATAGGGAAGAAATGACGTGGGAGGCTGAAGAAGATATGAAAATTAGATACCCTCACCTATTTCAGGCCTAGTCAGACGACAGGTATGTCCGTATCATTATTTACACAGTATCTTATGATTGTATATTGTAAATGATAAAGAAGGAGTGATATTTAGTTGTCCAGTGAATCTTAGAATATTGTATGCAGTGCCTGTGTTGGACTTTTCTGCATTTCAGATTTTTACGATAGTCCATATTACAGAGGAAACTCTGTCAAAATTTTTCCAGAAAGCAAGTAAGCAGTCCTCTAGATAACAGTGTACATTCGAGGATGAATGTTCCTAAGGGGGGGAGAATGTTATACCCCGTAGAATTCCCGGTACTTAGATGACCTATTCGCACGTTGGTTAAGCATGTTTGAAAGCCATACGTGCTAGGGAAAGGCCCGGGAAAAGATCGGACAAGAAACCCGTCGAACCATCGCAGGAGGAGCCAAGGCAGAGCCCCTCCGCGATGGCAGCGTGTCACGGAGGAGAGGCCTCCGCGATGGCTCCGTGACACGTTGCCCAAGTCCAGTCCCAAGTATATAAAGCCCCCACTTCGTTTTTAAATGAATTAACCCTTAAACATTTTCCAGAAAACAGAGCCAAACGTTGAGAGTAAGGAAAGGGACGAAGAAATTAATTAATTTTCGTCCGATTACGCTGCCAAACGCTGCCCAAACTCAAATTAATCCCAGATACCCGAGTATTTAGCAGCAGAGAGCATTTCTACGGAATTAGTTTCACGAAATACGGCCGACGAATCGGCGAGCCACCGAACTAAAATAAGTAGAATTGCTCTAAATTAATGTCTATGTGTTCCTAGCTGAGAAGTGAATACTTCTCCCTTCTGGGCCGCTGAAAAATAGCGAGTTTTTAACCGTCTTTCGATAAGCCTAAGTTTAGGCTATAAACTATATCGAAAGTGACGTTGCCTTTTGAAATAAAGTTGTATTTAGTATTGATTGACGTATTTATGAATGCAGTTGGAAGAAAATAGTTGAAGTACCGGCCGAGCCTCGTCCGACGGACGAATAGTCGAAGATAAGGTATGTAAAGTTAAGTTTCCTCGGCAAGTTAAGTAATATTGAGACAGTAGGGTAATTTATAGACCAGTAGAATGTTCAGAAGTCGATTATTGTGTTATTATGAATATTGGTGCAATATGAGAAGTTTTGGGTTGCAACGTGTACGAGACCTATCCGTATGATATAGATTCGGACGTAAGTAATTAAGATTGCCTAGTATATTCAGTATGTGATGTAATATGCCATGTTAAGGTATTGTTGTGTTTAGCTGAAACCTTGCGAAGTAGTACAGTATCTGTGAAGCATTCCAGACATAGAATAGTAACTAAATATGGTTTAGAAAGCATGTTAGAAGTAGGAAATCATGTTAATACAGAAACTCAGTGAACAGTATAGCTTTCAGCAGAAACACCTTCTTGTATAACCTTTGCCCCAGTACAGTTTGACAGGAGGCTATATTTATATTTATACTTACCTATCTCAGCATGTATCAGACACTTACAGATTACTATTATTAGCTCAGTATGTGATTTATATGATACCTTACACCGTTAGCCTTAGCTTATGAGATACACAGACAACATGATTAGTTGAGACCGTTGTTTTGATTGGGGTTGGATTACCTAGCATCCCTGACCGCCCAGGGTTAATAGCTGTATCGACTCGTCCGCCAGAGGACGAGGATACGTCACTCTACGGAGTGATATGCCGTCCCGCAAGGGGATGAAGATGGGATGCCAGTTTCCCCATATTGTGCCTTGGTCGGCCCTTATACACCCCCGTCGAGCGGGTACGCCCGGGGTGTTGATTTGGAGTCCTTCGGACTCAGATACAGTTATAGTCAGGGGCTCAGCGAGCCCAAGTGCATACCCAGGGACCGGCAGGATGCTTACAGCCACAGTAGGAGATGGGATGACCGGGGTAGGGGCATAGATTCTGTGTTGATTGTACCTCCCGGCTTATGGGGGCCGGGTAAGGTTTGTGTGTTCTATGTTATGATATGTATGTTATGCTATGTTATATTAGACATGAGTAGGTTAGTAGTAGAATGATACATCTCCAGATATGACATCTACTCCTCCTAGTATGATTGAGAACAGGTACGACTTACATCATCAGACAGATAATCTAGCTTTTCCTATTTCAGTTTTGACAGTTATATTATTGATTTCAGATATCTTTTTCAGTCATTGCTTTACATACTCAGTACCAGCGGTACTGACGCCCGGTGGGGCGCTGCATTACTTGCCTGCAGGTACTCATAGACGAGCAGGCGATTCTACGTGACTCCCTGTCAGCGGTTGAGTATTCAGCTCCAGTCATTCGGAGGCTGAATTTCAGAGGTATAGTTCAGTTTCTTTTGTTGTATATTATGGGTAGGTCGGGGCCCTGTCCCGATCAGTTCCATTACTATTCCTAGAGGCTTGCAGTCTGTAAATATTCCCTGTGGTCAGTTGAGCCGGTCGTGTGAGGCCGTGCAGTTGTTTCGTTATCAGTATTCTTGCTTTCTTATGTTGGCCGTGTGGGGCCATAGTTTATCAGTAGTGGTGACCTTGCCGGTCACGTAGCTTTTCAGTATGTTATATTTGAGTTATAGATGACTAGACAGCATGGTGGCCTTGTTGGCGCGCATAGGTTCCCCTGAATTACTAGGTTTCTGGTCAGCTGTTAGTACAGGTACAGAAGGCTATAGGCCAATGGGCCGGGGGCTGTATTTACAGCCGTTATATAGCCCTTTATTTCCAGAAATGTGAGTTAGAGCCAGCCAGGCGCCAGATGCGCCCAGGCTTAACAGTTCAGTAGGACGGGTCCTAGTAGGGCACCAGGTGCCAGTCATACCCCCCAAGGTGGGGTGTGACAATAAATCTCGAGTGGCAGATTTTATGCTAAGTATGGAGAGCAAGTGGACACCTCGTAGAGAAAGCCTGAAGGCGAGCCTAAACCTCAATCTAGATCTTGCCTTATAAGTTCCATGCACAGATGATATGAAAAATTACCAAGTATAGAAGCAACTCAAGGCCTCATGGATCAAAGCCCATCACGAGGTACCTCTTCGCTTTGGCGCTTGCTCCGCGAGAATAGGAGTGACTTTTGAATTTCGAATATAAAAATCCACCCAATTTTGGGTAGGTCCTCTTAAGGTTTTTTCACTTGCTATAAAAGGGTCCTTTAGTCATATTTTGGAGGTATCAGATATCTTAAAGAGCATAAGACAAGGGTAATGTCTCTCTACATAAGGTTACTTCTCATTTTCATTTTTTTAAGTATGAAATTTGAACATGAAAATTTGTGTTTGTAATATGAATATGAGCGACTAAACGCCCTTATTTTAGGGCTATGGTTGTAGAATGATTGTTTGTGTATGAACTTGAGTTAGTCTTTCCCATATTAGCATTTGAGTTTGTTTAATTGATTCTATATTTATTATTCTGCTGATTCATAATCAGTGAGTACATCCATATTCCCTGCGAAACTCGAGAGAAGAAAACTAAAATAGAATGGAAATCGATTAGAATAGGATCCTTCCCGAGGGAAAGAATTTACGGCTAGGATAGAGATACATCTAGTACGTCCTATTTAATTCAAATATGGGAGTTTGAATGCGTTCTTGTTACAAATATGTCATAGAGATATGTAGTCATGTGAGTAATTTTAGCAGAGGATTAGAGACTCGATAGAGCCATAACTATATCATTAACACCATGAGTTAGCAATCTCGATAAGGTTAATATATTAAAGAAAGTGCATTATGAACATGACCGTTAAAAGTGATACCATAGTCCTGGAGTTCTTCTCTCAATGTTATTTTTCCAAAATATCCATCACTTCTTACTAGTTCTAAGTCAAAGGTTACAAAACCTACACAACCAACCTTCATTAAAACACTAGTCATTAAAAAATAGTATCTTATCTTAAATTCCTTATCAAATATGAGTCCCTATGGATTCGATAACCTGATCTTTTTATCATTGTATTACTGTCAAGACCACGTGCACTTGCATGCATGTTTGGACGTGATAAGTTTTTGGCGTCATTGTCGGGGATTCAAATTAATAAAGTTATAGTTTTTGTCTATTATTTTATTTTTGAATTATTGTTAACAACTTGATCTTAGCTGTCACATTTACAGGTGCAAGAGTTGAATGTAATGCAGTCTCAGTGGAGAAAATCTCGTGGACTATCAACCAAAACTAGAGAGATATTTTCACTAGCTGAGATGAGAAAGGCAACCAATTAAGTAGTTAGCAGATATGAAAATGAAAGAAGAAGCCCCTATGGTAGCATGCAATGTGGAAGTACCACTCGTAAGAAACATTAATTCCAGCATTCAAAAATCATCCATTACAAAAAGATGGGAGTTGAAGCAGAACATGTTTCAACTCCTACATACAAGTGAGCAGTTTACAGATTTTTCCACGAAGATCCGCAGTAACACATTGATATGCTCTAAATTACACCTAAATATAATGAAACGCAGTCATATACAAATATAGTAACCCTAGTTTGGGGTCGAATCAACAAAGAACAATATGATAGCGATTAGGATAGTCTAGAATTAACACCAATTATTGCAGTGCCATACAAATCAAAGGTTTATTTAACAATAAACTATATCTAATTTCTACTCCTTAAAAATAGATAAATTGATCAATACCAAAAATTCTCAGAAAAACACGCTCAAGTAACAATCCAATGCATGTCAAGGTTTTATTAATAACAAAGAAGTATCTAGAATTTACACTCGATTTCTACACCATAACTCAATCTTTTCCAAGAATTGGATTATTCTTTCCAGATTCAATGAGTTATTTAATTTAGAACTATCGATATATGCCAAGTAAATTCTACTTATTCATAAGAGAATTTATTAGATAACGGTTAGCGCCTCAAATTCTTATTAATTAGTCCTTCCAACCACAAATTGGCATTTTCAAGATTAAATTGTAGTAGATGGGTGAGTCCTGGGGTTAGCTAATCCCTTTGGAAACATTCAAGAATAAGATTAATTAAAGAAATTAAGAATCTAATTTTATAATCAACAATAATTTTGCACATCCTAAGCATAACACGAGTTGTATTCAAAAGGAAAAACTCATAGACAAGATTCAAGTTTTAACATATATAAAAATCACTACTAAATATTCAATCAAAATAAGACTAAAGAGAGAAAAAATACAAGCGTAGGAATTCCCTCCCAAAACTTAGAATTTTTAATTCTGGTGGTTGTGTATTTTTGTTTCTTCAAGATTTGAGTTGCTTAGCCAAATCAAATTGCCCAAGATGCCAAAGATGATTTTTTCATGAAACTGTTCTAACTTATATTGGTTTTGGGGCTAAAATATTATGAAGTCGCAGTTCTGTCTGAATTTGAGTCCCATGGTTCGCAAATGCGAAACTAGGTTTGCAATTGCAAACTCTGACTTTTTTGTTGACTATTGCAATTGTGATATTTTCAATCAAAAATGTGAACTTCTGATTTTTCTGCCTTTCTCAAAATTTTGATATATGGTTGTCACATGCAAACATCTGTTTCGGCTAGCAGACCTTGCAGTTGCAAGTTATTTCATCGCAAATGCGGCATGTGGCTTCTGACACTATAATCCTAACTTCTTCAATAGATCTTGCAATTGCGAGATATATCTCACATTTGTGATACTTCTTTTCTGTCAGTGGACTGTTGCAATTAAAGCATCAAGTTTACAATTGCGATATCTGAGGCTTGTTTCTTGCCAGTTTTTATCTTCAGTTATTTTTCACCTATCTTGGCTCGATGTCACTCTTTTTCATGTTATACCTCCTTCAATTCATACTTACCTAAAATAAGGAAAATATCCACCCTAACATTCTCATATTAGACATATAGAACAATAAAAGCTATAGTAAAAGGCTAGAATGCATGGTAAAATCACCATGCATCACACATCCAGAACTTTCTGGATATCAGTGATACCTATGTCAGCATAGGAGTCTGAGCCGACTATTTGAGGCTCACATTATTCTCTTATCTCTTCTAGGTGAAGCAAACAAATGGCTTAAATTTGAACCTCCAAATTTTATCATTTCATGGGACTTGGCAAATAAATTCCTCGCTCAATTCTTCCCATCTGGAAATTTTGTGAGGTTGAGAATTGAAATCATCGAGTTTATGAAGAAAGAAGGTGAGATGTCGTACCGGGCCTGGGAAAGGTTTAAAGGTTTATTGAGATATTTTTTGCACCACCACAAGACTAAGGAGGTGCTAGACTACACATTCATTGAAATCTTAGATCCATACACCAAGATCCTGTTAGACTCAGCAACAGTAGGACAGGCCCTAGAAAAAACTTATGATGAACTTTATTACTGTGGAACAGGTTATCACATAGCAACCCTAAGTTAAATGTTGATGGAGACCTGAGCATAGTGAAGAAGGCTGCAAGAATGTTGGAAATGGAGGGAATGACTATCTTGTCTACTTAGGTAGCTACTATGGGCAACAACATCAATCAACTAACTAAGCTACTTATAGTCCAAGCTCAACCCCATGTTCAGCTGGTGCAAAAGAGCACATATTTTTAATGAAGTGCGCGGGGATGATCATGCAATAGAGATGTGTGGAGAAAATTTAGAATTTATGAATTTTGTAGGTAATGCCGGCAGAGGAGCAGGCAATCAAAATTTCAGAAATAGTTACAATCCCAATTAGAGGAACCACCCAAATTTTTATGGGGTATAAATCAGAATCAAAATCAGTACAAACAGCAAGGACAATTAGACCCACAACTAGTCAAGCGGTGTGAAATAATTGTTGAAAAAATTAAGTAGTATAAGATGTTTGAGAAACACGACAAACTGATAGTAGATTTCAGAAATTAAGATTTGGTCGTGAGAGAATTGGAAAGACAAATGGACTAGATAGCATGGGCACATAATACAATGCCACAAGGAGGCTTGCCCGACGATGTTGATCCAAATCCTAAGCAATTTAATTGCATTATGCTTATGAGTGGTAAGGATCTAGAGGAATTGATACCTGAAAAGATGGGCTCCAAGGATATAAAGGCAGAGGAAGAGATGTTAAGGAGCAAACAGTTTATCCACCAATATTAGTGGCATCAAAACCACCTTCTCCATTTTCATAGAGATTGAAAAAGCACAAGGAGGAGGCAACGTTCACCAAGTTTCTAAACCTATTGAAACAGGTCATATAAATATAACCCATATTGAAATGTTGTAGGAAATACCTCAATATGCTAGGTACATCAGGGATGTTGCGAATAAGAGATGACTGACAGAATATGCACAGTTGCATTAGCTAAGAAGAGCACATCAAGAATTTGCAATAAATTGCCACCAAGCTGAAGGATCTAGGAAGCTTAACCATTGAAATATTGAGAGGTAAAAAGGTGATGGCAGGCGTTGTGTGATTTGGGGCAAGCAATTAACTTGATGCCCCCATCTATTTTTAAGACATTTGGACTGGGTGTACTACACCAACAACCATTATGTTGCAGTTGGCTGACTGATCACTGGCTAGACCTAGGGGCATTATTAAGGATGTACTGGTTCAGGTAGGATCCTTGTTATTTCCAGTGGCCTTTATAATCCTCAACTTCAAGTCAGACCAGGAAATCTCATTCATCTTGGGATGTTCATTTTTGGCAATAGGAAAGAATTAATAGATGTGGCTGCAGGGCAGTTGATAATGAGAGCTCAAAATAATGTGGAAGTGTTTGATGTCTACATAGCTCTCAAACTTTCATCCAGTTATGAGGAATAGTTTATCATTAAAGTGGTCAAAATTGATTCCATGTCTCCTCTTACCCCTTCATGATCTTTTATGGAGAAAGATTTGAATAACACAATTGAAGTAAAATAGAAAGATAGAGAGAATACTTCTGTAGTCACCAGCCAGTGTTGGGTCGGAAAGGTTAACCGAAAGAAATCCACAATAAAAATGGATTAATGAAAGATGTGGTGTAACGTCATGCCGTGACACTGACCAGACGCTACTCGAGAGCCAACCCGACATGATCATTCCATGACCTTAACTAAGGTATTGATTGGGAGGCAACCCAATTTTCAACCATATTTGATGTGATATAGTGCAGATATAGGGCAGGATTGTGGCTGAGCAGAATTTAGGAGAACAACCAAGTGGGACGAAATTAAAAAAATTGGTTAAGGAAGGAAATTTCCTCTGCGTCGCGAGGCAAAGGCCAAAGAGAGGCAGAGTCTTGCCTTGAGCCTCTCCAGGCCAAGGCCAAAGCGAGACCCAATCTCGCTTTGAGACTCGTGGACAGGTATGGACATATGGATTTTAAAAAATGAACTATCCCACACCCTATAAAACCCCCCTCAACTAAAACATTTCTCCCTCATTCTCACTCTCAAAAGAACAGTCTCTCTCAAAGACCACTTCCCTCCCCTCCCCTCCCCCCCCCCAAATCTCTCAAACTCGCATCTTAGCTTCACATTCAAGGAGTCGGACAAGTTGTTTCCAATATCTTTATCACATTCTATGTATTTCCTCACTCCTTATTCCCCTATCTTACTTGAAAATGTCAAAATTTTAATAGTAGAGTTCTTAATTTGAGTAGCACTAAGTTATGATTCTATTGTAGTTGAATAGGGTGAAATTGTGATGAATGTATGTGAAGTAGCATGAACATTGTTGAAATTAGTTGATAGATGAGACTTATTTGTGAAAAAAGATCTTGTAGAATCCATAGATAACGTGCAGAACTTGCTTAAAATTGCGCTTATACCATATGTTCGATAAAGTACCCCAAAGGATAGTCATGGGTAGTATCTTTTTAATGATAGATGAATGACGGCCGTCTTAATAAAACATAAGTCACTGGGTAGGCACAATAAATGTAGCAAGGTCTAAGTGTAGGTTGAACCCGATTATGGGTTTGAGAAGTTGTGTAGTAATAATTTGCAGCTAGTCAACACAAGAAATGCAATGGGAAAGTCTGAGTATCCATTGACATGACTAGTAACACCACGCTAGCTGACTATGTTTGAGATCAGTTTGACACTCCTGTAGCTTGGTTTTCTAACCACATTATACAGATTATAACAGAGTGACATTTTGCAGGTATACAAGTTGATACAGTGGCTAAAGTCAAAGGGAATACCATGAGTGGCCAGACAAAAAAGAGAACCCGAGTGAAAAAAAGACATAGCAGGGGAACCCTTCCCACAACAGCACTTGCAGCAGAGCCTACCCCTCCAGCTGAACCTCCAATATGCAGGTACAAACTAACATTGGTGGAAAGTAATGGGAAAACATGGTTCAAAAGGTTCAAACCCAACCATTATACACACGAGGTGCAAATTGAGGAGGAGAGGCTCAAGTTAAAGTACCAATCTATACAACAACAAATTCATCAAAGGGGACTCCTTTTCACCGACCCAGGCGAGTGCAACCTATACCTTGTTGGGAAATTCTATGCTAATTGAATGTATTTGGAGATCCCAACGAGGTGAAAGCAAGGGGTACATGGTACCCTTCAAAGTAGATGACTTGTGTAGATTCATGGGGTTCTGGTGGTCACATATGCGCCACTAAGCGAGATAATATCTTATCCTCCATGCATAGAAATTAGACATGTGTTATATGGCAGATATTCAACTGCTAGGTGGGCGCACCGAAAGGATGAAAACACCTATAAAGTGTTGGTTTTGGAAATTTGACCAAAGTAGCTCGGGTGTGGTTAAGGATAGTCTATGTTAGGATTATTCCTAGTGAACATTTTCCCACAGTCACCCGGGATAAGGTATGCCTCATTTACATATTGATGAGGGGGCAGCTAATACACTTGGACCGCTTAATAAAGGCAATGATGCATCAGACGCGTAAAGGTGTTGGCTGCAAGTTCTACTATGGGAGCATCCTTTCAGTACTTGAGGTCTCATGAAATTGATGAGGAGGATGTTGATTTCCACGCGGTGATTGAAGATAAGCCTGTAGATATGGCTCATGTCAAAGGGAAAGAGGAGCTTCAAGGAAGGACATTGACTGCTACTGAACATCATATTCAGGATGACAACTATGGTGCCCATATCTATGGGATAATGCGTCTGCAACTAACCTTGGGAGGCAGAACGGTCACACCTATGGAGCTTGCTATGTTGGATGAGCGTACTCGCTCAATGAGCATGCACAACAGATATACATGGTGAGATCTATTTATGACGAGACTCTACATGATGATATTGCCACACCCGAGCCCATGGTACATGAGGTGGGAGAAGATGATGATAAAGAGGGAGGAGAGGTCGAGCCTGAACCTACAACAAAGAAGGCTTAGAGTTTTCCCATTTCGATAATAGGGTCGAGGATTCATATGCCTTGTTGCTTCCAAATTCAAGTGCACGTGGTCGTCAAGTAATATAGAATGGTAAAGTCCAGATATCGTATCCATAGAGACTTATCGATTAACTATTTACTGGATTAAACTAATTCAAATTATATGTTCAAGCGATCAATCCTAAAGATATATTTATAGTTTAACTAAACTAAAAATTAGAAGATACTAACTAATGAATAATATTAACCATACAAAGAGTGGATTCTTACGAAATCAATGAGATGAATTAATCTAGGATTTTAGATTCTCTTGCAATCATGTTGAGTATTCACTTGAATTGACTCTGATTTTCTATCGGGTTGTTAGTTGCAGGTTGATATCACTTACTGAGCAACAGTACCGAAACTCGAAAACTAATCAACTATTCCTAACGCTTATATTCCTATGGTCATCGATCTATAGTGAGGTGCATGTATATTTCATTTGTATCAACTAAGCAAGGCTAATAAGTATATTCCTATCCACGTTAGTGAATCACTCCCCTTTCCCGAAAAAGTTAGTGACCAAGCTCCAGTTTTTCTTATTACGCCCGCAAATTCCCTTTTTCGCGTTTAATTTAAGAACCACAAATAGTGTTCAACTATTTCATTAAATAATCAAACAATTAAGATAAAGAAGAAGTAAATAACCACACGAATCGTAGCATGATGATAACTATCTTAACAAAACAATTCAAGTTCATATATCAACACTCATGCTGCTACCATAATCTTAGAAAAAAAATTTAAACTTCACATAGACATGGAGAAATTACAACAATTTATCTAAGAGAAAATGCAAAAACCAATACAAGAAAGAAGAAAAGATGACACTAATATTCTCCTACCTCCACGGCAGTTCCTAACTCTTCCTAGATTAAAAGTTATCTTTCAAAATATTTTAAATAACTATTTACAAGTATAATAAAAATTTCACATAAAATAAATTGAGTCCAAAATAAATTAAAAATTATTTTTATATCCGAATTATTGGACCTAGCAGAGCAATGTCCACAGCAAGCAAACTGCTTGCGACTGCTGATCATGTGTTGCTGCTTGCTGCGAGGTGCTCAGATAAGTATTTATTTACTTAATTTTATTTTGCTTCATTCCTTTATATAATATTGATATTTTAATATTATATTAATTTTTTCTATTGAGCTGCCTATTTAATTTCTTATATGTTTTTGCTTCAGATTATTATATTTTCTTATTTTTTATTTTTACATAATAAAATATAATATTTAAAATAAAGAAATATAATTAATACTCAAAATACAATTAAAAGTATTAAAATATGAAAAAATAATGACTAAAATATGTGTATTTTGACTTCACATCACCACCCTACACTTAAGCTTTTGCTCGTCTTGAGCAAATATTAAAATTTATCTTAATTAGTCATGTCTAGGAACACACATATTTTGATTAATACAAACAATTAAGCCATATAACAATTCACACCAACAAGTACAATTCTCACTCATCATGCAAGATATACAAATCAACAAACATTTAACTTCATTGACGGACTCTAGCTTTTCAAATTTAAGCTCGTTCACCTACTCTGTCAAATTGATCTAATCATATCACCTATCTATCATTAAACAAGCTTTCTCATAAGATTAAATAGTCCATACACTCAAATCAAAGAAGCAAATATAATTTGAAGACTTAGAATAAGAGCACAACTCTCGCACTCACAAAGAATTCATATGTATGCATAAAGTACCATAAGCTTGCCCCTTATGTACATCTCCACTAATTAAGTATGCTCGAATAAAATCAAATAGTACTTTAACGGATTGTAATGTTGGCTAGGGGACAGGTAGAAAAACTATATGATAGCGACTTACACTTCCTTAAGCACTTTGCACTTTTTTTAGACTTCATGAACATATTTTTCAGCCCTCTTTTCATCAATTGTTTCCACAAGTAATTTCCATCATATCAAGATTGCTCCAATCATTTATATTTTTTTTCTTTCAAGAATTTTTATTCTATTTTATTTCATGTCACATTCTTTTTTTGAGAGAGCTTTTTATCATAAGTAACTCTCATTGGTCATCATTTACACTTAACCACCTTTTTTCTTTAGATTTAACAATTCTATCACAATCTATGCTATAGAGCTCAACGAAGCAAGGCGCAAAAATTTGGAATTCAACAAAAAGAATCAAGATAAAAGTACGGCTACTAAACGAAAGACTACATCCCTAAAAGGGTTAACTAGTGGTAACGATATCTGAACAGATTAAATTTCTCAAGACATATTAAAGAAAGTCTATTATCATCTTTTAAACAGAGCAACATTTATATATCTCTTCAATAACATATACAGCGAGTTCTAAACTAGATGCAAAATGTGAAATATATGCAAGAAATTCTCACCTCACATGGCACAAGTCTCAATCAAAATAGATAAGCATGCTCTAAAACAGATAGGGTCATAGCAAACTATAAAAATAAGAAAATCTATATACAAAGTTACTACCCTGAGCCTAAGTGTCAAAAAAATTATTTTTTTTATATAAGCACTACTCAAGCTCAGGCCTAAACTGCTAGTATCTAATCAAGTCAAAAAGAACTTTCCTTTCCTCTCCCTACTACTCCAAAAAAGTAAAAAAAAATATTCCTAAAAAATAAAAAAAAATCTAATGACTTAATACCATCAAGACGGTCGTCATCCGTCCATCATAGGAAAAAGTCTTTAGCAATAACTAAAAAAAATTAAAATCTACTCCTAAATAATAAAAATTACCCGGTTCAAGCTACATCCATCAAAAAAGAACTAATGCACAAAAAAAAAATTGGGAGGGATTATTAACTACCTAATAAAGTAGAAATAAAAGCACCCAAGTAATTTTTTCACCCCGCACTTAAAATTATGTATTGTCCTCAGTATAAATAATAAATAACAAGAGAGTAAATAAAACTCCCTGAAACGCCAAAGGCTATGTGTTAGCAGCTCATATGATACTCAAATTTCTCCCAACAAGATTTGATTCTTCATGTGGACACCCATATTTAGTTTTAACTCAGTAGGCTTATTTTTTGCATACTTCCAATGACTTTGCCTTCATGCTCAAACTTCTATAAAAGAAAAAAATTATAAAAATAATATAAAATAAATAATTAAATAATAATAATAAAATTGAATTGTGTTCCAACAAGCGCCTGATTTAACGTTGCGGCATGACGCCATCAAGTACATCATTTTTCCTTTCATTTCGAACTCATAATTTCTTTTTAATTTTCTACTCTACTCGAGGGGTAGTGGTGTAAATATAGAGTTACCAAGCAATAAATGTCGCATCTTGCACTTTTTTGCCTTGAGGTGAGAAATATCATTTTATCTCTTCGGCATAGAAAATTTTGAAATATTAGGGCATTGTTCCTCATCTACACATCTCTCCAAAGTCTTAGAAGGCTTTATTTTCATTTCTCCAACCAAACACAATATCAAAAAATATTTAGAATGAGCGCTAATATGCCCCAACTCCAAAATTGCACTAATTTTGACATCCTCACCATTGTCTACCTCCTCCCCCTTGGCATCAATCAAATGAAACTAGTTGAATGAGTGAAACTCTTCTTTCTACTCTATAAGTTGGTCAATATCCATAATAAATGGTGGTTGAACATCAGACACCTCAACCTTTTTATTTAATTGAGTTTGTAGGTCATGGATATCTGAGCCAATTTGTCAAACTTATGTCCAAGCTCAATTCTCCCTTCTACCAGCTCTCTTTTTATGTCAGTAAAGCCATCAGATGAAACACATGGACTTATATTAGTAGAGCTTGTTCCTTGAGCCAAGATTGGCTCACTATCTCTGCATCTTCACAATTATCTCCTTACAGGAACTTGCTCTCTTCTTCTGTTTGAGTATCATCCTGGATATTAGCTAAGCCTGTAATTTGTAGATCATTACAAATTTCAGCTGCAACCTGCATTTATGTGAATTTGGCCGTAAGACTTTCTATAACTTTTCTATGTTCCTCATTATGCTCCCATAAGGCTTTCCTATATCCACAATCTGCTCCATCATTTGTTTCATCATGTCATTTATTCGAGCATGATGCTTCGCATCCTCGATTTTATTACTCCTGTCAATATCATAAACAACGGGAGAATCATAATAAGGGCTCAGGAATGAGAAATAAGAGTTAGGACAATCATTTCAATGGTCATTTTGACCATCACATTTATTATATACATTCTCCATAAAGGATTGGAAAGGTGCACACGACCCACTCCCTGAAAAATTATGATAAAATATATTCAAGTGGGGTCCTCCATAGTATAGATACAAATTCTTATGAATACCTATCATTCAAGGAATTTTTATTCTAAGATGCCATGTCAAGAAGGGTAGCATAGTAATAGATCAAAAAATTTAAAAAAACTAAATATATGTATACAAAATTAAATAAAAAACTTAAATAGATTTTAAAAATTCAATCTAGATAAACAGTTAATTTCTAAGTCTCCGACAATAGCGCCAAAAACTTGTTGCGTTCAAACACAAGCACATGTGGTCATCAAGTAACATAAAACAGTGAAATCCATATTCATATCTACATAGACTTGTCGATTAACTATTTACTAGATTAAACTAATTCCAATTATCTATTCAGAAAATCAATCCTAAAGATATATTTATGGTTTAACTAAACTAAAAATCAAAAGATACTAAATAATGAAAAATTATATGAATAGCAGATTCTTACGAAATCAATAAGATGAATCAATCTAGGATTTTAAATTCACTTGCAATTATGTTGAGTATTCACTTGAACTGACTCTGATTTTTTATTGGGTTATTAGTTGCAGGTTGATATCACTTATTGAGCACCAGTCCGATAACTTGAAGACTACTCAACTATTCCTAACGTCTATATTCCTGGTAGTTGGTCAATACTGAAGTGCATGTATATTTCATTTGTATCAACTAAGCAAGGCTAATAGGTATATTCATATCCACGTTGGCAAATCACTTCCCTATTCTGATAAAATTTGTGATCAAGCTCTTTTATTTTTTATTACGCTGCAAATTCCTCTTTCGAGTTCAATTTATGAGCCACAGATAGTGTTCAACTATTTCTTCAAACAATCAAATAATAAAGATCAAGAAGAATTAAATAACCACATGAATCGTACCACGACAATAACTATCTTAACAAGAAAATTTGAGTTCATACATGAATACTCATACAGCTACCACAATCCTAGAACTGAAAGTTTAACTCAATATAGACATGAAGAAATTACAATAATTTATCTAAGAGAAAATTAAAAAAAATCAATACAAGAAAAAAGAAAAGATGACGTCAATTTTCTCCGACCTCCACAGGGCTTTTAACTTTTTTTAGGCAAAATATTATTTTTTAAATATTTTTAAAAACTATTTATAAGTGTAAAAAGAATTTCACACAAAATAAACTGATCTAAAATAAATTAAGAATTATTTCCAAATCTGAATTGCCAAGGTCCAAAGCGGCAATTTGCTCGCGATCAGCCTCGCTCCGCGAGGAAGGAATTGTGGTTGCTGCTGATCACGCGTTGCTGCTTACTTTCAGGTGCTCAGGTAACTACTTTTGCTTCATTCCTTTATATAATACTAGTCAATATGTACTGTCTCGTACGTATCCCTTGTATTAATAAGAATAAATTTATAAAAGTAATGTAAATAATATTTAAAAAAATATGTTTATGTGACGATATAAGAGTTTAGAAAGAAAATTATGAATTTCAAATTGACAAATGATTATATTTAAGAGCTTCATCCAATCTAATAGTTCTTTCTTCAGTTTGTTCTAATAATTGTATCAATGAACGATAACTTCATACAAAAAATAATTGAAAGGTAAAAAAATCGTTTGCTTTTACACGAGCACTTAGATGTATGCATTATATGTATATATAAATATTAATATTTTCTATATATTTCAAATAAGAAATAATTTAATACATAAAATTTTAGTTAATTTTAAAATTTTAAATATTAAAAAAATAATTAGATAACTATTTGATCAAGTGTGGACACTATTTTTAAAAGGGCAAAAAGATAAATGATATATTATTATCAGGCTCGAACAAAATAGTGTAGATTTAATTAAAGAGAGTGAATAACAAGAGTACTCAATTAATTGAAACAACTTAAAGTATGTTGTGTTTCTATATATATATATATATATATATATATATATTCTGATTATACACTTTTTTTAAACGAAGAAGAAAGAGGAGGAATTCACATATTAATACGTAATAAAATTGCACTCTTTAATTTATTATTTTTGTATTGAAATATTATGATGGATAATTAGTTAGTTTAATAAATAATGGATTGATATATAAGGTAACATAATTGTAATTGATTTTAAAGTATTAAATGTTTGAATTTTTAATATAGTTCAAATAAGAAAAGATTTAAGAAGTAAAATATTACACCCCATAAGTTTCTAACATTTAGTCGGCGTATTCGTACATTAGTTAAGAGTTTTAGGATACGATACGTACGAGGAAGGGCCCCCGAAAAGGTCAAACGAGCGCAGAATCGAGGTTGCAAGGGAGAAGGCTGGACAAGCTGCCAAAAGGGAAAGGTGTCATGGACCCTCTCCCTCCGTGATGGGCTCCGTGACACGGCCCAGAATAGCCGCGATGGGTCCGTGACACGGACCCCTGTCCACTGCCCCAAAGTTAAATATATTATGTTGCCTCAATTGGTTTCATTTTAAATAGAAGTCCCTTGTCCAGAACAAAGGGAACCCGACATTTTTAAGTAATTTTCCTTTGGTTACGTTGTCAAACGCCATCCAAACTCAAATTAACTTCAGGTATCAAGTTATAAGCCTGCAGAGAGAATTATTGCGGAGTTAGTTTCTTGATATACGCCTGTCGAATCGGAACTCCGCTGAGTTGACGTGATCAGAATTTCTCCAAATTGATTCCTATACAGTCACAAGCATTTCTTCCTTCTGAATTCCCGGTATATTATACGTTTTTGGCCGTATTCTGTGAAGTTGAAGTATTACTACTATTAGTATTAAAAGTTGCCGTTTTGGCCGAATTTGGTATTGAAATTAGTCCCTTTCTCTCAGTATTACAGCTATAGTTGGAAGGAGTTGTTGAACACAACTGAAACTCATCAAATAATCAAAATCAGCATTCGAGATATGTGAGGCTAATTCCTTCGGCAAGCTATTCTCATTGTATAGTGATACGACCTGTGTTTTAACGTGGATAATGATTTCACATGTTGTAATTAGTCATTGCTAGCATATAAGGATCAGATATGTTGTGATTAGCTGCTATCAATAGACTAAAGTTACGTATGTTGTGGTTAGCTACTAGAAAATGTATAAGGATTATATTGCAGTATCCCTTGTCAGGAAAGAACGTTTAAGTATGACATATGCCAGAAGCTTCATAGAAACTCCCTTGTTCTCCAGTTCATTGTGTTAGTAGAATCGGATGTTACATTGTCAGGCCTAGACCCTAGAAGCTTATAGATAATTATTAGGCTTGAGTTAGTAAGTTGAACAGCATAGGCGCAGTTCGGCGATATAGCCACTAGTTTGGCACCTGTATTGTTAGTGAAGCATGCCCAGAGGCCATTGGCGTACCCTTATGCCCCAGGGCCAGAAATTTAGATAGGAAAGCCATATTTTAGAGTCAGCAGCCTAGAATTGTCTAGTGAACTGAGTGACAGCCTGCCATCTAGTTAGCTATTATCAGTGATTATCATTCCCAGTTGACTTAGTAGTTGTCATACCAGTGGCCCAGGAAGCCAGCCCAGCCGTCCAGGTCAAATAGACACGTGGGTACCCTAAGGAAGGGGACCTTATTAGTAGCTAGAGGCAGAGCCAGCACCCCAGCCTGTTCTTATAAGATACGCAGGTGTAGATTGTTGTGAGTGGTTAGATCTATACAAACTTGTCTATAAGGTTTTGGAATCGACAAGAAAAGTCACATAAGATCTGAGTAGACCAAGATAAGGTCTAAAGAACTAGAACCATGTTAGTACAGTACTACCCTTAGGCTAAGAATGTCAGTAAGCCGTCTGTGGAGGATTAGGGGTCGACCGCTCAACAGCATGTTCGGTCAAAAACAGCACTACAGTCGTTCTAAGCAGAGGAACTAAGTAATTAGTCATCCGCGACCGTACAGTTGTTTATGAGTTGTAGTTGTCCGAGCAGGAAATTCAGAGTATTGTTAGTCCACTCTAAATCTCGCCCTATCCAGTCTAGACCATTAGAGATCATGATCACTACCAGGATCTTCTGATCAGATACAGGTGCACGGAGTGTGCCTGCTAGCAGCCTTACAGACCATTCTAGGGGCGAGCAGCAATAACATTAGGCCTAGAAGGCCAGATACGCCTTTGAGTGGATAGATTGAGATTACATTATAGTACCTCGGTTGGGGTTCCCTCACTTAGGAGCCTTCCATGATCACCCCAGGGTTACTAGCTGTGTCGTCGCCCACCAGGGGCTAGATAACATCAATCCAAGGAGCGGTATACCGTCCGTGAGGGACGAAGATGAGGTCTGAGGGCCTTATATTGTCCATTCGATGGCTGGACTATGTTTTGCCGTATCGGCACCACACCCCTGTCGAGCCTGTGCTCGGGGTGCAGATATCAGGAGTCCACTGGACTCAGACACAGCTACAAATCAGGAGCCGAATGGGCTCAGTTACAGACCCAGGGGACTGGTAGGTTGGCTATAGCACCAGTAGAGTCATAGAAACTTGGTTAGGGGTATATAGATTGGAGTGTGCTCGTCAGGGCTAATGGGGCCCAAACGGGTTATCTGTGTTGATTGTACCTTCCAGGCTTATGGGGACCAGGTTAGGTTCTTGTTTGCATCTTTATATGCTAGCTATAGCTTATGAATATATGATTGTGCAGTCGTAGCTCATGTACGTGTAGTGTTTTGTTAGATGCAGATTACGAATAAGCCAGCTTACAAGTTAAGTCTTCTGCCCCTCTTTTCTACTTACTTTCAGTTTTTTACAGTTTTCATTCAGGTTTTATGACTGCTTTACATATTTGGTACATATTGTACTGACACCCAATTATGGGGTGCTACATTACTTGCCTGCTGGTTTAGACAGACAGAGTTCAGGGTCTTCAGTAGCAGCTGTTCAGAATCCGCAGTTGGGCCAGCTCCTTTCATTCAAAGTTGCAGGTTGTAGAGATTTCAATATTTCAGTTGTATGGCATTATGGGTAGGCCAGGGCCCTATCCCGACCACTATTTGTGGTTCTTAGAGACTTGCAGACTACAGTCATCAGTCAGTTAGTTGTATGTTGGCCGTGTGGGGCCTTCATCAGTTATGCTTCGTATGTTGGCCATGTGGGGCCTAGTATAGTAGCTTGTCTTCTTTTCTATTATAACTAGACAACATGGTGGTCTTGTCAGCCCGCATAGGATTCCCTTTATTTGCTTGTTGTTGGTTAGCTGTTTTCTTTTATAGGTGGCTATGCGGCCTTGTCCACCAGAGACTATGTTTACAGCCGAAATATAGCCTGTTGTTTTCTTGAGTTGAGTTGCAGGCATGCACCAGGTGTGCATAAGCCAGCCAGGTCAGTCAGATTCCAGTGTGGCACTAGGTGTCAGTCATGCCTCCCAAGGTGGGGGGTGACAAACTTGGTATCAGAGCAGTTTGTATCCTAGGGAGTCTGCAAGCCGTGTCTAGTAGAGTCTAGCTTATAAAATATGTTGTGAACCACATTCAAGGAACAAGAGTCTACGAGGCATGATAGTGTGGTTACCCCTCCTTCTTCTCAGATCATGAAATAGAGTAGAGTTGTATAGGGTTGAGCCCCTAAGATTTCATTGTTATGTCTGTCTAGAATAATGTTTGATATAAGACAGACTCCAGCCAGTCGCAAGATGACTACAGTAGCAGGAGGAGGAACTAGTGAAGTATCACACTTGAGAAATGGTTAGCCTAAGGGTGGAAGCAAACATCTTTTACAGTCCCCCATCATCCTCCCGAGGCACTGGGAACTTTCTAAGGCAACAGATATGTCAACGTCATCCTCGATTCCTTCTTCGGCTTCACAATAGTACCTTAGAATAGTATACATATGAATTGGCTTATCTACTAGATATATAGAATTAGACAGGGGCAAGAGTTAAGGTTGGACCACCTGAAACATACAAAGGATCGTGCGAGTACAACAGAAAGCATTGGTAGCAATGTCATGTTTCCCAGAATAAAGAGTAAAGGAGGGCTAGAATTGTTGACTTCGGGAAGAATTAGAAAGTGGTTAAGACCCCTAATGTGTACAAGGTTACCTAGACCCTCACGGTAGTAAACCACAAAGGCGGACAAGGTTGCCAGTAGCACTCAAGCGTGTGTGAGAGAGTCTATCAGCAATGAACCCCCAACGACAGTAAAGCTCAGGTAAAAAATAGGCCGATTCCGACGCAGTGTGTTAATGACGGTAAGGCATACCTGTAAGATAATAGTTATGGCCCTAGTTTGTTATGTCGAAGGACAAAGAGATCATATCAACAAAATGGGCCTGAATGTGGCCCTAATAATATTTTTGACAATACGAGGGAGAAGGCATGAACCCCAGAGCTCAATCTAAGGGGGCAAGGGGAAAAGCACAAGTACTTAATTCTGAAGGGAAAAAGAATCACCTCCAGGCTAAAAGTAAATTGACAGAGCATGAGATCACCGCTGCATGCTGAAAAATAGGCATTGGGCTAATAGTTAAGAGTTAATGAGGTTGTAACCTAGAATACTGCAATATTACTACCGATTATGGAAGTAGAGGAGTGGCGACACAGAGATTCTAACTTAGTAGAATCCAGAGACAAGGTCCAGTAGGAAGTTATTGGCCTTTAAGATAATAAGGGGCTAAGTCATGAGACCTAGAGGCTGACTCTATGCCCCAAAGGTGGCAGAACTTTGTTAGCAAACTCTAGCTAAGGTGTATCATGTCTGTTACTCCCTCCACCCAGAGTTTAAAGAAGACGCATTAGGTTGTAAGAGAGACCTACTAATGGAATGGGAAGAGGAAAGATATTGTTGGCTCATAGCGTAGAGCTTCAATGGCCAACCAAGGAAGGCTGGGCGGTAGGAACTGGGCAGACTAACTCAGGAGATACCCATGCCTGAGCAAAAGCGGGGAGGAGCCAGCCCAAATACAGTTACAAGGCGTCCTCATACTAGGTGTAAATTGACCTCATTTGAGTTAATGTAGAAAGGCTAACAAGGTCAATTCATGTTTTGCAAGGGGAGTTATATTTCAGCTAAAGGTTATGCCGAATTAAATGCTTAAAGGAGTAGTTCGGTTGCATAGAGCCCAAGTATCTAGTCAACTCTGACAGAAAGGCACAATGAATAGCTAAGTTTTAGAAAGGCTTTCAGAGCAGGTGGGGATGCGCGTTAAGTTGAGTACAACTCCTCGTCTCTGAACAAATGGCTAAGAAGAGCACTCGATTTGGATGTTGGAGATCTGTTATGGGTGGAGATGTAGACCCTCTATATGATGACCTAAAGCAGATAAATCAAAGGTAGTGAACTAGGGCATATTATATCAGACAGACGGAAAGAGTTAAACTTATCAAGGAAGAGGTACCAATAGGTCAGGGTCATCGAAAGTCTTACCCTAACGTACAACATAGACAGTTAAGGATTAAAACAGCAGTCGAGTATTCCTAACAGCTTCGCCAATGAAAGGCATTACATGATTTAGAGAAGGGGCAAGCTTAGCCTTAGGTTTGTTGGCCATAGCGTATCCTCCCGAAGCAGGCAAAGTGGCATATGGGCTAGAATTGCCTTCAGAACTGAAATTTGTCCATTCAGTCTTTTGCATGACAATATTGCGAAAACATATAAGAGACTGTGTCCCGTTGAGGACATACAAGTCATTGAGGAGTTAACCTATAAAGAGGTTCCAGTTGCCGTACTAGATTAGCAAGTTCGAAGGTTGAGAACTTAAAGATGTATCCTCGGTTAAAGTACTGTGGAAAAATAAAAATAAAGAAGTATAGTACTATTTTCAAAAATAATAAGAATAAAGAAGAGATGACCTGGGAAGCTGAGGACGACATGAGATCCAGATATCCTCATTTGTTCCAGGATTAATCCAGGTTATGCAGTTAAGGTAAATTGTTGTTCAGTTGTTATGTTACAATTCATGTTAGCCATATTGATCAGTTGACTATGATGTTGCTGTGAAATAGTTGCTATAGTGCCCTGTAAGTGCATGTATTGGACCTTTCCGCGTTTCAGGTTTTTCAGATAGTCCGTATTATAAGGGATACTCTACCGAAATTTTTCCAGAATAGTAGTCAACAGACTTAAACTCCTATAAGTTGAAGTTGACATTCGAGGATGAATGTTCCTTAGTGGGGGAGGATGTTACACCCCGTAAGTTCCTAACGTTTAGTTGGCATATTCGTACATTAGTCAAGAGTTTTAGGGTACGATGCGTACGAGGAAGGGCTCAGCACTAAATCGAGGTTGTAAGGGAGAAGGCCGTACAAGCTACAAAAAGGGCAACATGTCACGGACCCTCTCCCTCCGTGATGGGCTCCATGACACGGCCCAGAATAGCAGCGATGGGTTCGTGACACGGACTCCCTGTCCACCGCTCCAAAGTTATATATATTTTGTTGCCTCAATTGGTTTCATTTTAAATAGAATTCCCTCGTCCAGAACAAAGGGAACCCGACATTTTAAAGTAATTTTCCTTCGGTTATGCTGTCAAACGCCGTCCAAACTCAAATTAACTTCAGGTATCGAGTTATAAGCCTATAGGGAGAATTACTACAGAGTTTCTCGAAATACGCCCAGCGAATCGGAACTCCGCCAAGTTAAAGTGATCAGAATTTATCCAAATTGATTCCTATACAGTCATAGGCTTTAAGTAAGCATTTCTTACTTCTGAATTCTCAGGAAATTATATGTTTTTGGCCGTATTCTGTGAAGTTGAAGTATTACTACTATTAGTATTTAAACTTGTCATTTTAGCTGAATTTGGTATTGAAATTAGTCCCTTTCTCTCAGTATTACAGCTAAAGTTGGAAGGAGCTGTTGAGCACAACTGAAACTCATCAGATAATCAAAATCAGCATTCGAGGTATGTGAGGCTTATTCCTTCGGCAAGCTATTCTCGTCATATAGTGATACGACCTGTGTTTTAACATGGATAATGATTTCACATGTTGTAATTAGTCGTTGCTAGCATATGAGGATCAGATATGCTGTGATTAGATGCTATCAGCAGACTATAACTACATATATTGTGGTTAGCTGCTAGAAAATGTATAAGGATTATATTGCAATATCCTTTGTTGGGAAAGAATGTGTTAAGTGTGACATACACCAGAAGCATCATAGAAACTCCCTTTTTCTCCAGTTCATTATGTTAGTAGAATCAAATGTTATATTGTCAGGCATAGACCCTAGAAGCTTATAGATAGTTATTAGGCCTGAGTTAGTAAGTTGAACAGCATAGGCGCAGTTCGGCGATATAGCCACTAGTTTGGTGCCTATATTGTTAGTGAACCATGCTCGGAGGCCATTGGTGTACCCTTACACCCCAGGGCCAGAAATTTAGATAGGAAGGCCATATTTTAGAGTCAGCAGCCTAGGGTTGTCTAGTGAACTAAGTGACAGACTGCCATCTAGTTAGCTATTACCAGTGATTATCAGTCTCAGTTGACTTAGTAGTTGTCATACCGGTCGGCCAGGAAGCCAGCCCAGCCATCTAGGTCAAATAGACCAGTGGGTACCCTAAGGAAGGGGACCTTATTAGCAGCTAGAGGTAGGGCCAATGCTCCATCCTGTTCTTATAAGATATGCAAGTGCAGATTGCTGTGAGTGGCTAGATCTATACAAACTTGTCTATAAGGTTAGGAATTGCCCTGAAAAGTCACATAAGATTTGAGTAGACCAAGATAAGATCTAAAGGACTAGCACCATGTTAGTACAGTACTACCTCTCAGGCTAAGAATGTCAGTAAGCCGCATGTGGAGGAATACGGACCGATCACTCAACAGCATGTTCAATAAGTAACAACCCTACAGTCGTTCTAAGCAGAGGAACTAAGTAATTAGTCATCCGCGACCGTACAGTTGTTTATGAGTTATAGTTGTCCGAGCAGGACATTTAGAGTATTGTTAGGACACTCCAAATCTCGCCCTATCCAGTCTAGACCATTAGAGATCATGATCGCTACAAGGATCCTTTGATCAGATACAGGTTGTCACAACTCGAGAGTAGCTCGGATCGTAGACACGAGACAAGGAACTCCTAGAGGCTCAAAGTCGATCCATGGCATAATCATAGCATACACTTAACATAAAAGACAACTAACAATATGAATAAGCAGAATTGATAACAAAATCGAATATAACCCATAATATATAAATCTTAACAACACTTAAATACAACGCGGAAATCTATCTAAACAAGTTTGAAAGCCTTCTACTAACTAATGAGTTGCTGGGACAAGCCCCCAGCTAACTCCAAAGGTATGAAAACTAAAACATAATTAAATATGAATATAAGCCATGTCCCCAGAAGATGAGGACTCACTGCTAGCAGCTGTAAGTGAGGGAAGCGTATCTAGTCACGAGGCTAGATCTGGAGACTTGAATCTATATCATATAATGATATAACACAAAAGGCGTGCGGTCGGTACTTGGAATGTACTGAGTATGCATGAACGTACATAAGTATAAGTATACAAGCAGGGAATACTATAAATCACAGGATTAGTAACATAACCGAAATGAGATACAACAACCTGGTATGAGATCCACATATTCATAAAAACATAACCATATTATAAGGACATGCATTATTATAAGTTCAATGATGCACAAAAGTAGTAATCATAATGATACAAAGATGCAATGTCGTGACTGATATCATGAGGGTCCCTAACTATCTAAGGGAGTGAAGGCTCTGATATAGCGAGTCACTAACTAGATAGGGATGTTAGTCCCGACTAAAGGAGGAGAAACATGCATGGCTAGTAGCTAGGGATGTGAGTCCAGACAAACTAGGTAAATACTCTTGCTAACGAGAATCCCGACTGACTAGGGAAACGTTCTTGCTAACGAGAATTTCGATTGCCTAGGGAAACATTCTTGCTAACGAGAATCCCAACTGACTAGAGAAACATTCTTGCTAACGAGAATCTCGACTGACTAACGGTAATCTAAATTTACAACAGCTGATCAGAGACAAGGACGTTTACTGATTGTTCATCATACAACATTCTCATCAATAGGATGGAGGCTACTTTCTAATAACATCAAGCCCAATAGTTTAAATATCATTTTCATGTGTTATCATCATAATTCACCTTATCATGGAGTCCAATCAATGGCTATCTCAAACATCTTACGCTAACAAGCATTCTACAGAGTCACATTATGCATATACTATCATGACATTCCAAATTCCAAGTTCACCTCTTTAAACATGTAATATGAGATCATACATGGTTTATAAAATATAACTCATACTCTACCAAGATACATGTCTTCATTTATTTAGGTCTACAACAATCCACACACTTATCATAATCACTCCTTTGTGAAATCTTTAGCCACGGGCATTTTAGATTCCAAGATTTTTATAAAAATAATTCTAGTAAGGAAAAACAATATAGAATCCGCCCAAGCTTCGTAGTTCAACAATGGAGTTGCAATCTTGTCATGCCCAATCAATTAATCCTAGAACATGGTGATGGCATATAATTTACTTCAATTACTTAAGGCCACAACTCCTACTCAACCCAACATGGTCGTAAATATCATAATCAAGTCATTTGAGCTAATTATGCTATATTTCCGCACTTCCATCAAAATCATGAATTTCTACGGTAATCAAAGGAGAAATGAACCATTCCCATTCAACTCTTAAATCGAGTTAGGAATAACATACTACACCCATACATACTCAACCTATATTTTCACAATTTCTTCATATTCATGCATGGCTATGAAAATTAATAGAAAAATAAGCAACACCTATTCATTATCAAGCCAATTTACGAACAATATTTCATCCTCATGTATTCCCAAAATATGATCCATATTCCAAACAACCCATCAAATTGACATCCCAAATAAATTCCATAATTGCAGTTAAAATTTGCATTTAAGAAAAGAATGAAGAAGAAATTACCCATCATTCAAACACTATATCATGATATTCTAAATAAATTAAATCAGATTCTTATTGAAAACATTTTGGGGCATAAGGATGGGAGAATATCCTTGTTGAAGTCCCGCATACCTGGTAGACGAAAATCCCACTCAAAAATCTTCCTTGAAGCTTGGAGAACACCTTGGTGAAATCCTAAAATTTTTTAGAAGAGAGGAGGAAGAAGAAGAGTTGAGAGAATAAGGGTTTGAATTTGAAAGGCCCTTAAAATCGTGCAAGGTAGAACCCAAAGCGACGTAATTTAGGAATCTAGGGCTTAGAATTACGAAAATGCCATTAATGAAAAACCTTGAAAAACTGCTCTTCCCCCGACCACGACTCATACCATAAAGTCATGACTCGTGGTCACCTCACCACTTTTCAGTCTTCAGACTCTGGACACGACTCACATACCACGACTCGTAGCACCATCCTACAGTCGTATTGTCAGTCGTGGTACCATCCACCCATACCAACTACGAATTAACCACGACTCCTCATCGGGACTCGTTGCTACATCCTATGAGTCGTACCATGACCCGTAACTCCGTCCTACGAGTCGTACCATCACCTGTACAATCATCCACCTGTTAACCTGAAAGGCTCTTCACGACTTCTGGCCACGGGTCGTACCCTCATACTACGGCTCGTGGTTTGGAAGTTGAATTATCTGATCTGAACCACGGGTCTTCCTATGACCCGTACAATCGACCTACGACTCGTACCTTGAGTCGTACTGAGGCAATATTGCAGATTTTTCTACTAAGCTCATTCCAAATACTGAATTTTAATCTTGGGAACTTTTGGGGTGTTATAATATCTCCCCCTTCAGAGAATTCATCCTCAAATGTTGACTGGACATACTGAAAAGATAGAGACGAAGCCAATATCCAAATACCAATCAATCACATCTAAACACCAACGGGGTATATGACTCCAGACCAACCTAGTACGCCAACTCCGAATATTCACATCTAACATGCATACCATGACCCAAGGGAGGCCGAAGAACTTGAAACCAGCATAGAAGTAGACAAAACGAAAGAAAATTCTTTTCCCTTTTTATTTGGCACAAAACTGACACGGACTAAACCTTTGTTCTCAAATCGCCTTCCGATATTAAGTCGGGATTCACAATATCTAATCTAATTGAGAGAAAGGATTTCATAAGCATGAGTCATTCCCGACATCTAGGACTGAGCACATACATGAGATATGATCTTGGGCAGATTTATATGCCCAAGTGATACTCAAACGTATTATTTTTGCCTTGTTTGTGTGCAATATGTATATATTCTCATGTAATTGGTAATAAAATGTGAATTTATACTAACCAACATGATTAGCATTTGTTTTGCAGGTAAATATGATTTTTAGGAGCAAAAATGCATGTTGGAACTATATCGGAGTTGGACTTGGATGCGAGCATGGAGACGACATTGGAATGTGCAGAATATAAGGGCTCCGCGATGGCGCCGTGACACGCTACCATCGCGGAGGCACACTGCCTGGAGAGGGAATTAATTGACAAATTCCAGTGAGGCCTCGCGACAGCTCCGTGGCACGGAGATAGGCCTCCGTGTTGGCCTCCGTGCCACGTTGAGGCTAATTTACCGGACCCTGGATTTCCAGTGAAGGTCCGCGTCCACGCCGTGTCACGGAGGCAGTGCTCCGCGTTGACCTCCGTGACACGTTGCTTGTTATTCCGGAAAAAATTTCCCTCTAGTATAAATAGCACACTTAGGTTTATTTTAATTAGTTCAGTTCAGTTTTAGTTCAGACTTGGTGGAGCTAGGACGTGGGTTAGCAGCAGTTGAGGGACGAAAAAGCTAAGAGATTTCTTCTCTTCCTTTCTTCTTTCAATCAATTGTACGTATGATTTACACTTGTTTTAGGATGATCAATCCACAAATGAGTGGCTAATTCTCTTCCTTGCTAAGGTTTTGAACATGTGTAGTGAATTTTGATTGTAAATGATATGGTTTTCTTCTCCTTCTTTCATGTTGTTCTATTAATTCTTGTTCTTACTGCATTAGTGCTTGGCCAACATTAATGTACATCTAAAAAGTCCAATTTCACTCGAGAGAGCAAGAAATTGGAAAGTTGTGAATTAATAGGGTATTGTTCTTAACTTGATTTGGGAAAATTGGGTTTTGATGTGCTTTCCTGATAGAAATATACTTGAAAGCCGTATTAGTCAATTTAGGAACCGGAATTGTATTGCTTGGTCGTAAATTGCATTTGATCACAGAAATGTAGACGAATGGTTTATGATTCTTAAGTGAAATTAAATACGAGAGTTTTAATTTCTAGGCTAATGTTCTTGGCTAGCAACATGAAGAAGAGATTAACCGAATTATTATTACAATCGAATTCATTACTTGTTCTTAACCTTGGCATGCTCATATCCATAGTTTAAATTCACGGTAAATAATTGTTAATAGTTTTAGTACATATTTTATAAACAAAAACTCAATTAACTGTTGGTTACGTTGTTGTTAGCATAGTTAGAAGTAAGATAAGAATATAGTATACTTAGGCAAATTTTACATACCCTGAGCCTCCTTGGATCGATACTTGGCTTACTTAGCCACTTTATTACTTGTTTGACCACGTGCACTTGCGTGTCGGTTTATAATATAAAATACCAATCGAAATAGCACCGAACAAGTTTTTGGCGCCGTTGCCGGGGAGGCTAGGCGATTTGTGAAATTGTGTTTAGTGTAAATTTACTGTATTTTTGTTTTATTTTCTTAAGAATTGACAACTTGGTCTTAGTATTTGTTTTAATTATTTGTTCATTTTAATTTTTCTCTCTTTTGGATACCCTCATTGACATGACATCTTGGAATATAAATGGTGGATACGCATATTTCGGCGAATCTTGCATGAAATGCGGAGGACCCCACTCGTGGTAAAACTGTAACACGTGCAATATATGTGGGTGTCAATATGGCCATTGGGGTGATTGTCCAAAGGCATATTCCCCTCCCCCAAGCCCCTACTATGATCCTTTTGTTGTTTTTGCTGAAGATAGGCATGTTGAAAATGAGGACTTGGGACGCCAAGTTCAAATAGAGGACATGATGAAACAACTCCTGGAGCAATCAGAAGCAATGAAGGAGTCGGTGGCAGAATTGATAATTCAGCAAAAGGAGAATGCCGAGGCTGTAAGCAAGATGAGCGTCAAACTCACGGAGATGTGTGCTGAGGCTGAAGCTTGTGATAATTTGCAGGTGGCAGATTTAGTCGATATTCAAGAGGAACTACAAGAGGAATACAAGGGTGAATTTTTGGATGAAGCCCAACAATTAGAATCTCTTGAGTGTCTCCGTGATCGGCTCATACCTATAGAAAATCCATTCATGGAAGAAGAGAAAGAATATCTCCCATTTGACATTAATGGAGAAATAGATGTCAATGTTGAAAAGGTGTACACAAGTAAGGAAGTCAAGCACACTGCAATTTCAGAGTTGAGGTTGATTGGACCACACTCGAAGCATTTTTCGACATTAATTTTGGTTGACAACACAGAAATAGAGTCTTCCAAGATTATAGAGAAATGTCTAGAGGAGGACCAAGCCCCGTATATTTTGAAATTCGCTAACTCAGAGAGCCAAAATGACTTCACTTACTCAAGGGCCAATAAGTTCAAAAGAAAGCATCTACTGCTTGGTCCTTACAATTTTTCACCACCACCCTAGGAGCATAAGAGGAAATTAGAGAAGAAATTAGGGGTGAAATTCATATCCTCAAGGCGGAGGAAAAAGCGGTGAAACTTGGTACGTCGAGCCGCGACGGTAAACCAGGCGCTGCACGGGAGGCAACCCGTGAAAAGAAAAATATTCTATTTTTCTTCTTTTAGTATAGTGTAATTAATTTGTATTTTTATTTTATTTTTCTTTTTCTTGATTTCGTACAAATTTTTCGTTTTAGTTAGTATTTTTTCATGGTAGTTAGGAAAATCTATTAATCTAACCAATTTCGTTTAGTGAAGTGATTTTCAGGTCAACCGGAGAAAAATATGCATGGAAGCGGGAAAAATAAGGCAAGGTATGAAAATAATTTTTATTGAAGAAACAGTGCACTGGGGCGTTGGCTCCGTGTCACGGAGGAGTGGCTCCGCGTTACCCTCCGTGACACGTTGAAGGCAAAATTAGATTTTTAAAAATTTCCAGAGAGCCAACGCGTTGGCTCCGTGTCACGGAGGAGGGGCTCCGCGTTACCCTCCGTGACACGTTGCCCTTATTCAGTGCCGGGTCACACCGGGTTGCCGGGTGACCCGCGTGTTTTTCTTTGAATTAACCCCGATTTTGCCTATTTTCTCCCCATTTCTCTCCTCCTCCGTGACCAAAACACCCAATTCCCCCTCCCCAACCAACATGCCACGCTAATAGGCAAGGAAAACATCAAATTTCTTCGGTTCTTCAACTAAAAGGTATGTTTTCATCGTTTCTCTCAAGTTTTTGGCGATTTTAGTCGAATTTGAGCATGTGAGGTGAAATATATCACCCCAAGTAGCAATTAAACTTGATGTTGAATTATTTTGTGATTGATTATGTTCGGATTGTTGTAATTAGCGTTTGAACTCGTCGATTATGTGAATAATTCAAATTTGATTGTAGAATTGTATTCTAGGGCTTGGGTTGTTGAATTTGACTTGGGCAACTTCATAATTTGATGAATTCGATGCCGGGGTGTGGTTGTAAATTGAGATAAGTTGAGGTAAATATTGTGTGAATGTTGTGGGAAGACGAATTCTCGAATTGTTGGGGAAAATGCGAAAATTGTGTAAATTGGTTTGATTAATTGGATTCGTTTGTATATAGAATGTTTTTATCGTTGTTTTTAGTTTTTGTTTTTATTGCTTGTGCGATGGTTGAATTGTTAGCGATAGTAGGATTGGGATTAGCTGTATGAAGTCTGAGTAGTACGCTAAGCGTTATGCTGTCGAAATTTTCGTGAACGCACTAAGCAATATGTTGTATAGTTGTTTGTGTTTGGGGTTGTAAATAGAGTAATCCTTGCCGAAGTATTGTAAATATAGTTAAGGACTAAGTGTGGGGTAAAACTTAGTTTAACCCGACCTTAGCCTAAGTTAACTTGTATTTAGCTTAATGTTGTGCTGTTTATGTATATTGACAGGTACAATGGCAAGTCGACAGGACAAGGGCAAGGGTGCTTCTACCTCAGGCACCGGACGGAAACGATTGAGGTTGGGCACCGCAGTCCCAGCTGCACCAGCTGTTCCGCGCGGCCAACGCCGCCAATACGGAACAAGATGGGTAACCGATAAAGGTAAGAAGTGGTACGCGAAACATAAAGAAAACAAGTACTTCCCTGAGGAACATATTGCACGGGAACCACTTGCACAGGAGTTCCCACGTATTGTGCAGAGAATTGAGGCAGTTGGGCTCAGCTTTATCTTTCAGGAGCCCAAGGAGTGCAACCTTCATTTGGTCCGAGAGTTCTACGCAAATTGGAACCCGGCCATCAGAAGCCACACAATAAAAATCAGAGGGCAGATTGTCACTCTGGAACCCCACCAATTTAATGCCATCGTTGGAGCGCGGGACACAGATGCTCACATTCTCCGCCAGCTAAACACCACCCCACCATACGCCGATATCAGACGTACATTATGTGGGGCTCGATCCACAACCCGATGGAGTAGACATAAGGAGAGGGGTTACCACCAGACTATGCCTTATTCGCAGATGAACAGGGAGGCCAGAATATAGCTGAAGATTGTGTGTTCGTGCTTAATCCCGGGAGTTCACATGACGGATGTGACCCGGGACCGTGTCTGCTTGGTGTATGCCCTTATGAAAGGGCTTGAGATTAATGTTGGGGTGGTCATTATATCCACCATGAAGAGAGCCAGACTGCACCAGGGCCACAGATACGGGTTTGGCAGACTCATCACCACCTTCCTCCGAGGCCTCGACATTGAGGAAGAGGCTTTGGACTATATTCTGCAGTTGGAGCAGAGGGCCCTCGATGTGACAAAAACTAAGGCCCCCGACACCACACACGGGCCAGTGCTGACTTTGGGCGAGCAACATGCTCGTGACGATCAGTACATGGCACGTATGTTCGGCATGCAGATGCTGCAGCTACGGATTGGTGGGAGACCAGCCACCGAGGAAGAATTATGGCAGCTGGAGTTGGATTACCCATTTGGCGAAAATGCCAGAGCCTTATGCCGAGTGGGACCAGCCTTCGTGGAGCCGACGGATGACGATGTCCCTACTGATGAGGAGACACGTCGTGAGGACTCCGATGTGGAGTCCGATGACGACGATGGAGCTGACTCAGATATGGGCGACAAGGCAGCAGCACCAGATGAAGAAGTCGAATATTTCGACTGAACAGGGAGTTCCACCACCCGAGATTTTGTTTTGTAATTTTTGTGAACACTGGGGACAGTGTTCGATTTAAGTGTAGGGTGGGGAGTAGCTAGGTGCTGGGACTTGGGCTCTAATTTGCTGTATGTTTTTCCTTGGTTAGTATGTATGTTTGTGCTTTCCCTGTTATGAACTGATTTGTGGTGTATCTGTATATATTTGTTTGTGTGGTTAATGATGTGTGGTATGAAAAGTTATGGTTGCCAGTGTAAATATTTTATAAATATTTTTTTTATTTTTTTCTATCGAAATGATCGATATTTTTCAAAATTTTCGAGAATATTTTGCACTTGTAAATATTTTCTTTCTATCGAAATGATCGATGTGTTGCAAAAATTTTCGGTTTTTATTTTTTTGGGTTTCTCGAAGTTTCTTTTTGGTTCTTTTACCAAGAATAGTCCCATTGAATCGATGTCATAGTTAGTGACCGTTCCCTATGATGGATGGATGACGACCGTCTTAAGGGAAATGTAGTCGGTAGGAGTAGGATTTTAATTTGTTTTTAATTTTTCTTTGGTGGATTGCATAAATGAACTGTAGTTGCTTTATGGTTGCAAAAATTTCGTTGCGTGTTGTAAATGATGTTCAAAATGTGAAAATGATTTGTTTGAAAGCATGCAATTTGGTAAATATGTTGAGTTACCTAGGCTGTAGAATTTGATTCAGTATGATTGAGGCTTAATCTTGAATTCATGTGATTGGCTAATTAGAGAGTCTGTGAATGCATCTTGATTCGAGCATGTGCATGAAGTGTGAAGTGAGGTTTTGGTATTCCATGCCATTGTGAATTGTCTAGAACTTGCCTGGTGTGTATACAAAACGAAATGAAGGAAGTGTAGTGTTGGAAAGGATGTAGGCATTTCTTTGTTTTTAACCGATAGTTTCCATTTTTTTTTCTTGTCAAATTCTACCTTTTTATATGTTGTATACCCTAGTCAGCCTGTTGAGCCTTTAGCCGATTTCTTTCTTTCTTTTGTCCAAAATTGTATAAACTAAGCTTTATTCCTTCTTTTCATTAGCCTTAAGTCTATACGAAGCTCGTAAGCGCTTACAAAGAAAAGAAAATGTTTCCCAAAGTGTTAAAGAGTGAAAAGAGTGAAAAGAAAAAGAAAAGCAGAGTGAAGAAAGAAAAGATGACGTTGAAGAGGCACTTGTTGTAATTAAATGATATTGAGGGTACATGAAAACCCTTTGTTTTGTGTCAAGTGTATTTGATGAAATGGGCAGTACGAAAGTAAACCAGCATGAAGGGGAGAAAAAGAGAAAAGAGAGGAACAATGTCCAGGAGTCGATGGGAATGTGTTGAAAAGGCACTTAAGGATGCTAGCGACTATTATTGGCTAATCCAATATATATACTAGATCCCTAGCCCCGTTACAACCCATTAAAGTCCTACGTGATCCTATATTGCATTTCTTTATATTAGTGGAGTAATACACTAAGGGAAAGCCTATGGGTCATGACATGATGCATGTGAATTCTTTTGGGAGAGTGAGTGAAATTAATTTTTATATGCCCCTACTTGAATGTTTGTGTGTTGCATGAACAAAAAGGGGAAGATTCTCTTGAATTGTGAGGGCACATGCTTGATGAAAGATTGATTTTCGTGTCGGATTTCTTGATTAGCTGATTTGCAGGAGTTTGCCGATATCACGAATCAATTCTTAAAGTCTAGGAAGTCTTAATGTATTAAAGGTCATTGTATTGTAAGACCATAGCGTAAATTGTCGCACCATAGTGACGAAGGTTGGGATGTAATTTGCATGAGTTGTGTATGTGTTGTTCGAGGACGAACAAGGATTTAACTGTGGGGTAAGTGATCTTGGGACGATTTATATGCCCAAGTGATACTCAAACGTATTATTTTCGCCTTGTTTGTGTGCAATATGTATACATTCTCATGTAATTGGTAATAAAATGTGAATTTATACTAACCAACATGATTAGCATTTGTTTTGCAGGTAAATATGATTTTTAGGAGCAAAAATGCATGTTGGAACTATATCGGAGATGGACTTGGATACGAGCATGGAGACGACATTGGAATGTGCAGAATATAAGGGCTCCGCGATGGCGCCGTACCACGCTACCATCGCGGAGGCACACTGCCTGGAGAGGGAATTAATTAACAAATTCCAGTGAGGCCTCGCGACAGCTCCGTGGCACGGAGATAGGCCTCCGCGTTGGCCTCCGTGCCACGTTGAGGCTAATTTGCTAGACCCTGTATTTCCAGTGAAGGTCCGCGTCCACGCCGTGTCACGGAGGCAGTGCTCCGCATTGACCTCCGTGACACGTTGCTTGTTATTTCGGGAAAAATTTCCCTCTAGTATAAATAGCACACTTAGGTTTATTTTAATTAGTTCAGTTCAGTTTTAGTTCAGACTTGGTGGAGCTAGGACGTGGGTTAGCAGCAGTTGAGGGACGAAAAAGCTAAGAGATTTCTTCTCTTCCTTTCTTCTTTCAATCAATTGTACGTATGATTTACACTTGTTTTAGGATGATCAATCCACAAATAAGTGGCTAATTCTCTTCCTTGCTAAGGTTTTGAACATGTGTAGTGAATTTTGATTGTAAATGATATGGTTTTCTTCTTCTTCTGTCATGTTGTTCTATTAATTCTTGTTCTTACTGCATTAGTGCTTGGCCAACATTAATGTACATCTAAAAAGTCCAATTTCACTCGAGAGAGCAAGAAATTGGAAAGTTGTGAATTAATAGGGTATTGTTCTTAACTTGATTTGGGAAAATTGGGTTTTGATGTGCTTTCCTGATAGAAATATACTTGAAAGCCGTATTAGTCAATTTAGGAACCGGAATTGTATTGCTAGGTCGTAAATTGCATTTGATCACAGAAATGTAGACGAATGATTTATGATTCTTAAGTGAAATTAAATACGAGAGTTTTAATTTCTAGGCTAATGTTCTTGGCTAGCAACATGAAGAAGAGATTAACCGAATTATTATTACAATCGAATTCATTACTTGTTCTTAACCTTGGCATGCTCATATCCATAGTTTAAATTCACGGTAAACAATTGTTAATAGTTTTAGTACATATTTTATAAATAAAAACTCAATTAACTGTTGGTTACGTTGTTGTTAGCATAGTTAGAAGTAAGATAAGAATATAGTATACTTAGGCAAATTTTACATACCCTGAGCCTCCTTGGATCGATACTTGGCTTACTTAGCCACTTTATTACTTGTTTGACCACGTGCACTTGCGTGTCGGTTTATAATATATAATACCAATCGAAATAGCACCGAACAAGATAATCTGACTCTACTGAGTTAACAAACAACTTCCAAAGAGTGAATTCAATCCAAGCACATAAGAAAACATGGATCAAAACACATAACTAATTCATAACATAAAGATAAGCAATAAGGACTCATAGGGAAAGACTGGCACCGCTAACTGAAACGGTTACTTCTAAACCTCATAACTCTGCACATAGGAATCGACACCATTTTAACTTCAACTGAAATTACTAGCGAAATTATCTGAACCTCGAAGGGATCGACATAATGCAACTGCTAGAGCTGGAACTTCTTATGATCATTCTCAAGATCTAACTTATTTCACATATACGCTATCTCCCCCTTAGCTTAAAGTCATCGTCCTAAGGCTCCCGAATCTTACTTCAGGTCAGGCTGAATTACTAATCCTTAACTCCGCTTTCACAACCTTCTCCACCAGCCTTATACTAACAGCTACTCACATTACACATCAATAATCTCTTTTCACAATCACAACATAGCTTCTTATTCAGTACTAAGGTTGGCAACATATAAGGGGACAACACAAGATTCACAACATACCTGTGGCCACTACTAGTGCCTTGCCCTTACCCTGATGGGCTGCTACTGTATAAGAGCGGTTTTGATGATGTCCGCCTCCTAGGTTAGAGGATGCACCCTGCTGAAACGAGCAGGCTATAGGAGCTACTGAAGAGGTGGTCGGGGATCTGCTCTCACCCCGCTTAGCCACCGTGCAATCTCGGTGCATATGGCCCGCCTTGCCACACCAAAAACAAACATCTGTGCCGGCCATGCAAACTCCCAAGTGGTGCTTTCCACAACTCATACACAATCGGTACGTGATCTCCCTTACTCTGGGCTTATATGGAGTACTGGTTGTCGAAGGTGCTGGGGCTGCTGACCTCTAATGGTGGTGTGAGTGATATCCGGTACCCGACCTCTGATAGGAGGAGTCTAAGTCTCCAGTCTTGGCTCTCTTGGTCCCTCTCTTTTTTTCTTTCACCTGCTCTGCTTCTATTTGTTGAGAAAATATTACCAAGCATGGGAAGTCTATGTCCCGATGCAACATGATAATACTGCATTCTTTGATCAAGGAGTCTGACACTCCATTTACAAATATGCTTACTCGGGCCCGTTGGTCAGCTACCATTTCCGGCGCTTACTTAGACAACCGAGTGAACTCCAATGTATACACCTGGACAATCATGTCATTTTGTCTCAAATTAATGAACTCTGCTGCCTTTGCCTCCCTCAACTCCCGAGGGAAAAACCTGTCCAAGAACGCTGTCATAAATTCATCCCAAACTATGGGACCCGCTTTAATTCCTCGGCTGTCTCTCCACTGACAATACAAAATGTAAGCAACTCCTTTTAACTTGTAGGAGGCTAAGTTCACGCTCTCTTTCCCCGTCACCCCCATGATGTGAGTAATCTTTTGTATCTCGTCCAAAAACTCATATGGGTCCTCATCCACCTTTGACCCCAAGAACTCGTGTGGGTTCATCTGAAGAAAATCTCTTATCCTTGTCGCCGCTTTATTTCCATGTTGTGGTGCACGGGTCACCGCCTACTTATTAACTTGAGCTGTCAGGGCCTGCGCCAACATGTGGATGGCTGCTCAAAACTCAACATGCGTAACATGATCATCTATTGGGTCTGCCTGGGCAGGTGGTACCTGCAGACGACCGTTACCATATCCTCTTCCATTCGCTCGTTGGGGAGGCATTATCTGCGAGCGCTTAAAGCACGAGTCAGGGGAGGAACTATTTAGAGCTTCATACCCTATGAACGATAAGAATCATGAAGAGAAGGGGAACGTTCCTAAAATATCTCATAGCCTCTTCATCATAAGTGTGGCGCGCTTCACACCCATGAAGAAGACTCTACGTAACGCAACTTTCAAACACCCTAGGACACTCTAAACCTTTGCTCTGATACCAAGTTTGTCACGACCGGAGAGTAGATTCGAATTGTAGACACGGGACAATGAACCCCGAGAGGCTCCAAGTATACCCATGGCATAATCATAGCATACACTTAACATAAAAGACAACTAACAATATGAATAAGCGAAACTAATAACAAAATCTAATATAACCCATAATATAGAAATCTTAACAACCCTTAAATACAACGTGGAAATCTGTCTAAATAAGTCTGATAGCCTCCTACTAACTGATGAGTTGTTAGGACAAGCCTCCAGCTAACTCCAAAGGTCTAAAAACTGAAACATAATTAAATATGAATATAAGCTACGTCCTCGGAAGATGAGGACTCGCCGCTAGAAGCTGTAAGTGAGGGAAGCATATCTAGTCACGTGGCTGGATTTGGAGATCTGAATCTATATCATAAAATGATATAGCACAAGAGGCGTGTGGTCAGTACTTGGAATGTACTGAGTATGCAGAAACGTAAATAAATAGCTCATAAGTATAAGTATACAAGCAGGGAGTACTATAAATCACAAGATTAGTAACATAACTGAAATAAGATACAACAACCTGGTATGAGATCCACATATTCATATAAACATAATCATATTATAAGGACATGCAATATTATAAGTTCAATGATGCACAAAAGTAGTAATCATAATGATACAAAGATGCAATTTTGTGACTGATATCATGAGGGTCCCTAACTGTCTAAGGGAGCGAAGGCTCTGATATAGAGAGTCACTAACTAGCTAAGGATGTTAGTCCGGACTGAAGGAGAAGAAACATGCATGGCTAGTAGCTAGGGATGTGAGTCCCGACAGACTAGGGAAATACTCTTGATAACGAGAATCCCAACTGACTAGGGAAACGTTCTTGTTAACGAGAATCCCGACTGACTAGGGAAATATTCTTGCTAACGAGAATCTTGACTGACTAGGGAAACATTCTTGCTAACGAGAATCCCTACTGACTAACGGTAATCTAAATTTACAACAGCTAATCAGAGACAAGGACGTTTACTGATTTTTCATCATACAACATTCTCATCAACAGGATGGGAGCTACTTTCTAATAACATCAAGCCCAATAGTTGAAATATCATTTTCATGCGTTATCATCATAATTCACCTCATCACGGAGTCCAATCAATGGCTATCTCAAACATCTTATGCTGACGAGCATTCTACAGAGTCACATTATGCATATACCATCATGACATTCCAAATTCAAAGTTCACCTCATTCAACATGTAATATGAGATCATACATGGTTTATAAAATACAACTCATACTCTACCAAGATACATGTCTTCATTTATTCAGGTCTACAACAATCCACACACTTGTCATAATCACTCCTTTGTGAACTCTTTAGCCACCGGGGTTTTAGATTCCAAGATTTTTATAAAAATAATTTTAGTAAGGAAAAATAATATAGAATCCGCCCAAGCTTCGTAGTTCAACAATGGAGTTGCAATCTTGTCATGCCTAACCAATTAATCCTAGAACATGGTAATGGCACATAATTTACTTCAATTACTTAAGCCCACAACTCCTACTCAACCCAACATGGTCATCAATATCATAATCAAGTCATTTGAGCTAATTATGCTATATTTCCACACTTCCATAAAAATCATGAATTTCTATGGTAATCAAAGGAGAAATAAACCATTCTCATTCAACACTTAAATCGAGTTAGGAAGAACATACTACACCCATACATACTCAACCTATATTTTCACAATTTCTTCATATTCACGCATGGCTATGAAAGTTAATTGAAAAATAAGCAACACCCATTCATTACTCAAGCCAATTTATGAACAACATGTTATCCTCATGCATTCCCAACATATGATCCATATTCCAAACAACCCATCAAATTAACATCCCAAATAAATTTCATAATTGCAGTAAATGTTTGCATTTAAGAAAAGAATGAAGAAGAAATTACCCATCATTCAAACCCTAGAGCATGATATTCTAAATAAATTAAATCGTATTCTTATTGAAATCATTTTGAGGCACAAGGATGGGAGAATATCCTTGTTGAAATCCCGCATACCTGGTAGATGAAAATCCCACTCGAAAATATTCCTTGAAGCTTGAAGAACAACTTGGTGAAACCCTAGAATTTTTTAGAAGAGAGAAGGAAGAAGGAGAGTTGAGAGAATGGGGGTTTAGGCATGAAAGGCCCTTAAAATCGTGCAAGGTAGAACCCAAAGCGATGTAGTTTTATGAATTACGAAAATGCCATTAATGAAAAACCCTGCAAAACTGCTCTGCCCCCGACCAGGACTCATACCATGAGTCATACCACGAAGTCATGACTCGTGGTCACCTTACCACTTTTCAGTCTTCTGAATCTGGTCACGACTCCCATGCCACGACTCGCAGCACCATCCTACAGATCGTACTGTCAGTTACCAACTATGAATTAACCACGACTCCTCATCACAACTCGTTGCTACATCCTACAAGTCATACCATAACCCATAACTCCGTCCTACGAGTCGTACCATCACCCGTACAATCATACACCTGTTAACCCGAAAGGCTCATCACGACTTCTGGCCACGGGTCATACCCTCATACTATGACTCGTGGTTGGGAAGTTGAATTATCTGATCTGAACCATAGGTCTTCCTGCGACCCATACAATCGACCTACGACTCATACCTTGAGTCTTACTGAGGCAATGTTGCAGATTTTTCTGCCAAGCTCATTCCAAATCTTGAATTATAATCTTGGGAACTTTTGGGGTATTACACAAGTGCACGGGGTATGCCTTCTAGCAGCCTTACAGACCATTCTAGGGGCGAGTAGCATAGCGTTAGGCCTAGAAGGCCAGATACGCTTTAAGTGACTAGATTGAGATTACAGTATAGCTCCTCAGTTGGGGTTGCCCTCACTTAGGAGCCTTCCATGACCACTCCAGGGTTACTAGCTGTGTCATCGCCCGCCAGGGGCTAGATGGCGTCGCTCCAAGAAGCGTTATTCCATCCGCGAGGAATGAATATAAGGTTCGAGGACCTTATACAGTCCATTCGAGGGCTGGACTATGTTTTGCCATATCGGCACCACACCCCCGTCGAGCCTGGTGCTCGGGGTGCAAATATCAAGAGTCCACCAAACTCAGACACAGCTACAGATTAGGAGCTGAGTGGGCTCAATTGCATACCTAGGGGACTGTTAGGTTGGCTATAGCACCAGTAGAGTCATAGAAACCTGGTTAGGCGTATATAGATTGGAGTGTGCTCGCCAGGGCTTATGGGGGCCCAAGCGGGTTAGTCTGTGTTGATTGTACCTTCAAGGCTTATGGGGGCCTGGTTAGGTTCTTGTTTGCATCTTTGTCTGCTAGCTATAGCTTATGAGTATATGATTTTGTAGTCGTAGCTCATGTACGTGTAGTGTTTTGTTAGATGCAGATTACGAATAAGCCTGCTTACAGGTTAAGTTTTCTGGCCCTCTTTTCTACTTACTTTCAGCCTTTAACAGTTTCCATTCTGCTTTTATGACTGCCTTACATATTCGGTACATATTGTACTGACACTCAATTATGGGGCGCTGCATTACTTGACTGCAGGTTTAGATAGACAGAGTTCATGGTCTTCAGTAGCAGCTGTTCAAAATCTGTTGTTGGGCCAACTCCTTTCATTCGGAGTTGTCAGGTTGTAGAGATCTTAGTATTTCAGTTGTATAGCATTTTGGGTAGGCCAGGGCCATGTTCCGACCACTATTTGTGATTCTTAGAGGCTTGCAGACTATAGTTGTCAGTCAGGTAGTTGTATGTTGGCCGTGTGGGGCCTTAATCAATTATGTTTCGTATGTTGGTCGTGTGGAGCCTAGTATAGTAGCTTGTCTTCATTTCTGTTATAACTAGACAACATGATGGTCTTGTCGGCCCGCATAGGATTCCCTTTATTTTCTTGTTGCTGGTTAGCTGTTTTCTTTTACAGGTGTCTATGCGGCCTTGTCGGCGGAGGCTGTATTTACAGCCGAGATATAGCCCGTTGTTTTCTTGAGTTGAGTTGCAGGCATGCACCAGGCGTGCATAAGCCAACGAGGCCAGTCATATTCCAGTGTGGCACTAGGTGCTAGTCATGCCTCCCAAGGTGGGGCATGACAAAAAATTTTAGTCAATTTTAAAATACTAAATATTAGAATTTTTACCTTTTAATTACAAATTAATAAAGATCTATAATAATTAAATAACAACTAATTGAGAAAAATAGAAAATGATAATTTTATCTACTGTAGAATATTTTAATGAAGGGCAAGAAGTTCAATAACATTTCTAAGGATGTTCATGCTTATATCCACAAAGAATATATTATTAAGTAAATAGGAGTAAAATGTTATGCATATGTTAAATGTTAGATTAGTTGATGAAATCTAAAGAAATTACCAAAGATTGTTCCATCAGAAGATTGTATTGCATCTTCAAATGACACAAAATTGTTTGGAAAAGTAACAATAGAAAAGTGACTATTGCATTTCTGAACTATATTGTTGTTATTGAATCCAACGTCAATCTCCTTGTTTACTGACACAGAATTAGAATTAATACTATTAATGCATCCATTTATGATGTAACAGATCTTGTCTTGTTGTAAATATTTTTTTCACTTTTCAATATAATTATTAAAAAATATAGCATGAATTTTTATGCCCTGCAAAAAATTAAACTTTAATGGTCAATATATGTGTGTGTGTGTGTATGTATATGTATGCACTAGTTTTTGGACACGTGTATATCCACATTAAATAATTAATATAGAGTTGTGATAAGTGTAAATTCAAAATGATTGAACTGACATTTTGGTTAACTTAGTTTACAAATCATGCTTTGATGACGATTAAGTATAAAGCGTGACAAGATCGCCTAAATAAAATGAAAAACTCACTTTTTTCAACATTTACGCAGAAAAGTGCAAGAATTACATAACATACAATTTACCATGATGGGTATAAATATAAGCCATGCGCCTAGAGTAAATTTAATCTGCAGGTTTGAGGTTGCTTATATCAAGTTTATGAAAATTTCATACAAATCCAAAATACCAACAACAACAAAACAAGAAGGTAAATCAGAAAATATTTGAAAAATTGTCAAAAAGAAGAAGAAAGAATACAACAACCTCATATTACCTATTAAAAGGTATAGACTATGATCATAACACAAAACATATATTTTTCATATTGAGTCTGCTTAATGGATCTTCATTAGAGGATTGTATATAAATTCTATTATAACCAGTAGAAAGTTTAGAAGATGAAAAGGTAGCATATAAAATAATAATAATAATAATAATAATAATAATAATAATAATAATAATAATAATAATGTCACACCCCACCTTGGGGGGGGGGTACGACTGGCACCTGGTGCCCTACTAAGATCTGACCTGCTAGACTGTTAAGCCTGGGCGCGTCTGGCGCCTGGCTGGCTCTAACTCAGATTTCTGGAAACAAAGGGCTATATAACGGCTGTAAATATAGCCCCCGGCCCATTGGCCTATCGCCTGCTGTACCTGTCTTGGCAGCTAACCAGAAATATAGTAACTCAGGGAAACCTATACGGGCCGACAAGGCCACCATGCTGTCTAGTTATCTGCTGCTTAATCAAAAAGCACAAAAAGAAGCTACATGACCGGCAAGGTCACCACTACTGACAACTATGGCCTCACATGACCATCACAGAAGTAAGAAAGAGTAAAGACAACTATACAACTGCACGGCCCCACACGACCGGCTCATCTGACCACAGGGATTTCATACAGAATGCAAGCCTCTAGGAATAGTAATAGAACTGATCGGGACAGGGCCCCGACCTACCCATGCTATATACAACAAAAGGAACTGAACTACACCTCAGAAATTCAGCCTCCGGATGACTGGAGCTGAATACTCAACCGCTGACAGGGAGTCACGTAGAATCACCTGCTCGTCTAGGAGTACCTGCAGGCAAGTAATGCAGCGCCCCACTGGGCGTCAGTACCACTGGTACTGAGTATGTAAAGAAACTGAAATAATATAACTGAAAATAACATCTGAAAGCAATAATATGACTGATGAAGCAGAAGTAGGAGGAATAACTTAACTGTCTGATGAAGTAGATCGTACCTGTTCTTACTGATACCGAAGGAAGTAGGAATCATACCTGGACGCGTATCATTCTACTACCAACCCACTCACGCCTAATATAACATAGCATAGCATACATAACACAATATAACACACACAAACCTTACCCGGCCCCCATAAGCCGGGAGGTACAATCAACACAGAATCTATGCCCCTACCCCGGTCATCCCATCTCCTATAGTGGCTGTAAGCATCCTGCCGGTCCCTGGGTATGCACTTGGGCTCGCTGAGCCCCTGACTATAACTGTACCTGAGTCCGAAGGACTCTAAATCAACACCCCGGGCGTACCCGCTCGACGGGGGTGTATAAGGGCCGACCAAGGCACAATATGGGGAAACTGGCATCCCATCTTCGTCCCCTTGCGGGACGGCATATCACTCCGTAGAGTGACGTATCCTCGTCCTCTGGCGGACGAGTCGATACAGCTATTAACCCTGGGCGGTCAGGGATGCTAGGTAATCCAACCCCAATCAATACAACGGTCTCAACTAGTCATGCTGTCTGTGTATCTTATAAGCCAAAACTAACAGGCGTAAGGTATTATATAAATCATATACTGGGCTAATAATAGCAATCTGTAGGTGTCTGATACATGCTGAGACAGGTAAGTATAAATGTGAATATAGTTCCCTGTCTAACTGTACTGGGGCAAAGGCTATACAAGCGGGTGTTTCTGCTGAAGGCTATGCTGTTTACTAAGTTTCTGTGTTAACATAATTTCCTATTTCTAACATGCTTTCTAAACCATATACAGTTACTATTCTATATCTGGAATGCTTTACTGATGCTGTACTACCTTGCGAGGTTTCAGCTAAACACAACGATATCTTGGCAGGGCATATTATATCACATACTGAATATACTGGGCAACCTTAATCATTTATATTCAAATCTATATCATACGGATAGGTATCGTACACGTTACGGCCCAAAACTGCTCATATTGCACCAATGTTCAAAATAATACAATAATCAATTTCTGAACCTTCTACTGGTCTGTAAATTACTACACTGCTTCAATGTCACTCAACTTGCCGAGGAAACTTAACTTTACATACCTTATCTTTGAATATTCGTCCGTCGGACGAGGCTCGGCCGGTACTTCTACTGTTTTCTCCCAACTGCATTCATAAATACGTCAATCAATACTAAATACAACGTTATTGTAAAGAGCAACGTTACTTTCGATTTAATTTATAGCCTAAACTTAGGCTTATCGAAAGACGGTCAAAAACTCGCTATTTTCCAGCGGCCCAGAAGGGAGAATTATTTACTTCTCAGCTAGGAACACATAGACATAAGTTTGGAGCAATTCTACTTACTTTAGTTCGGCGGCTCGCCGATTCGTCGGCCGTATTTCGCGAAACTAATTCCGTAGAAATGCTCTCTGCTGCTAAATACCTTGGTATCTAGGATTAATTTGGGTTTGGGCAGCGTTTGGCTGCGTAATCGGACGAAAATATTTAATTTTCCTACGTTTTTCTCTGGTTGCAGCGTGTTCTGGAAATTTATGAAGTGAATAATGATCTCAAACCGCAGTGGGGGCTTTATATAGTTGGGCCTGGACAAGGGCAACGTGTCACGGAGCCATCGCGGAGGCCTCACCTCCGTGACACGCTGCCATCGCGGAGGGGCTCTGCCTCGGCTCCTCCCGCGATGGTTCGACAGGTTTCTCGTCCGATCTTTTCCCGGGCCTTTCCCTAGCACGTATGGCTTTCAAATATGTTTAACCCACGTGCGAATAGGTCATCTAAGTGCCGGGAATTCTACGGGGTATAACAAATAATAATAATAATAATAATAATATATATTAGATATTTGATGGTAAAATATTATTATTTAATTTAATATTTTATTATATCACTTTTCGTATAATATAATAATAATAATTATTATTATTATTATTATTATTTATTATTATTTATACTTATTTATTATCATTATTATTATTTATTATTTATTTATTTTAACTTTTCACTTTTTGGCTTCCCACTTATAAAGTAATAAATATATAAATATGATATGATATGATAAAATATTAATATTTAATTATGTATTAATTAAATTTTAATTTATTAAAGGGATAAAATGGTAATATAACTTTCAACTTAGGGGCTTCCCACTGATATAATAATATGATATGATATGATATGATATGATATGATATATATATATATATATATATATATATATATATATATATATATATATATATATATATATATATATATCTCAAACATATATGTAAAAATACAAAATATAATATGAAAAAGAATTGTTACCTCTTCATCAACCAATATAATAGTCATTTGTGTACCTTCTTTTGTTTCCTTTCATTATTTTTTTATTAATCCATCTTTAATTACTAAGACTTTTCTTATTCAATGAGAATCATATCGCTTAAGTTGTTAATTGGCACAATTTCATTCACGAAATTTTTTTTGGATTTCATATCAAGATTATCTAAAATAAATTATGCACAAAATTTATAACTATATATAATGATTTATAATTTTTAAAAAATATTTATTTTATTAGATGAAGAAATTAGTTAATCTGAATAGATGAAGCTTGTGAATATATGAGTAGATGAAGAATATCAATTACAAATAACACAAAATTTAAATCACATAACATCAATATAAGACTCAATTAAAGGAGATAACATAGTATTAATTAGATTAAACTAAAGGAGACAATCTAAGTTAAATTATTTTGAATATAAACAATTTGAGCTGGCATAGCAATTCCTATTGTCTTTTTCAAATCCACAACATAAAAAATAACATGAAAAAAATACGATAGATAGATTAACACAAAAACATACAAGGTTGAAGGTTGAATCAAAGGTGTTGATGAATTAAATTATGCAATTTTAAATCTTTTTATAAAAGATAAAAGAATTTATAAATAAAAAAAATTAAAAGTATAAAAATTATTAGAATATTCTATTAAAAAGAAAAAAAAATCAAAGAAGAAAAAGAGTTCGTGAGTATAAAAAAGGAAAAAATTATCAAAGAAAAAAAATTGTAACAATTTCCTATCATCAAAAAGGAAAAAAAAATAAGGAATTTCAAATCAAATGGGGAAAAAATGTTTGTAGGTTTTTCTTCTTATCATTGCCTTTTTTGTCCTTAATATAAAGATGTATGCTACCAATAGACTTATGTTACACTTAGAAAATTTAATATAATAAAATTAAAAAAAAACTTGTGACTATCAAAAAGAAAAAATTAACTCAGTGTAATTTTTTATTCTTTTTAAATTTTATGTAAAAATAAAAAATCTAATATGATAAAATAAGATAATAAAAATAATTTTAAATAATAATTATGTAAAAATAGTAAATGACTATTTTATCTATCGCAATGTCTTTTAATTAAGGACAAAAAACTCAATCAACATTTCTAAGGGTCTTCATACTTTTAATATGATATAAATTAATATTATATTAATTTTCTCCGTTGAGCTACTTACTTAATTTCCTTATATGATTTTTTATTTTTTATTCATTTATGCTTTAGATTTTTTAATTTTTTTCATACTTTATTTTTATATAATAAAATATAATATTTAACACAAAGTAATATAATTAATACTTAATTAAAAAGTATTAAAATATAAGAAAATAATGGCTAAAATTATACGTATTTGACCTCATATCATGCCTGGCCAGGGAATTCTTTGTTTTCACTATTTTATTTATTTATTTATTTTTGAGCAGTGAGGATAATGCATATTTTTAAGTGTGAAGTGGGGAGAAAAAAACTTCTATTATTAATTGTGTTATGTTGATCATGATCGTGGGGAGAACATGTATATTATTTTTATTTTTGTCTCTATTGATGATTATTTTGATTTATTTCTCTTTTTTAGGATCAATATGTGCATGTGATATGCGTTGTAGTAATGTGTCGTGCTAGTAACAGTACATTTCTTGATTTTTATTTTCGATTCTTTTTTAAGGGAGTCTATATCTAGGTAGACTTTTGTGTTTAGTCATAGATAGAGACTTTTTCCAACGATAGATGGATGATGATTGTCTTGAGGGAAAATTAGTAGTGAGGAGTAAGATAATAGTAGAGGATCAAAATGTCTTCAAATGTTGGGTACTCAACCTACACTCTCCATAGGAAATATTAGGCAACTTTCATAATGTTGTGCATAAAAATGTAGACTACTTCTAATTAAGATATATGGGCTCTTCCACTCAACTCTAATCTTAAAAGGGGCTTAAATATGAATTGCATTAAATTTAATCTTACTGTCAAGTAGAGTCAATGAAAAAACTATTTGGAGTCGTTTGTGTGCCATGTGTAGTGACTTTTAGCAATATTGCATTCATTATATACATATCTAGAACTTTCCCAGTATGTCTATAAAATGAAATGAATTGTATAAGCATAGAAAATGACATAGGCAGTCTTTGTTAGCCATAACTATTACTGATAGTTTTGCCTACATGTACAACATCCATGGTCAGCCCCTTTGAGTTGTCAACCTTATTTCTTTGATAACCAGTTGAAGAACCTATCTCGTTTGTTGTGAATCTGATAATGTTTGATCTCAATTTTTCTAAGGCATTATAGAAAAGAGCATTTGAAAGACAAGGGGAGAATTAAGTTGTACAAAGAGAGTAAGGTGGAAAATCAAAGAAAATAAGCTGAGAGTGCACTTGTAAATAAAATGTATTATGCTATTAGTAAGGAGAAGAAAAATAAAGGATAAAATACTTGTCTACTTGAAAAAGAGAAAAGTATAGAAAAATACTCTTTGCCAGTGGTGTATAAAAATTGAAGAGTGCATAAAGATTAGGGGAGACATAAGGGAAAGCAAAGGAAAAGTGAAAAAAAAAATGAAAGAATTGATGAATGAGCAAATCAGAAACTAGTGTGATGTCTTATAAAGTGCTTAGGAAGTGAGTCGCTATTTTCATATAATTTCTAGCCATCTCTTAGCCGATATTACATCCTGTGAAGTCCTAATGAAACTTATATTTGTGCCACTTTCGTTAATAGAGTATGATATTGAGGACAAACTTATGGTATATCTTGTATGTATGTGAATTTTTCTTGATGACAAGAGCGATTTTTTTCTTTATCTGTGTGCCCCAATAGTTTATGAATTTTACATCATGTTGAATGACGGAATCTTTCTTGAACAGTGAGGGCACATGAATGATGATAAATCGGTGGACTAATTAATGTCTTTTCTTGATAGCTTGTTTTATATGTGTTGTATTATATGAGAGTCAGTATTAGAAGTTGTGTTGTCTTATTAGAAGTATTATTATGTTGAAAAATGATAATTCATGCACTAAGTAAAAAGTTCTCTTTGATAAAAAAAATGTTGATCTAGGATTGAATAGACCTGTTTGAGTTGGTATAGTATGATGCATAATTTGTACTGAGGCGTATATGAGTTCATTCAAGGATGAACAAAGGTCTAAGTATAGGGTGGTGATGTTAGGTGTCTTTATATGTTTATTAACCATATATTATCCATATTTATGTCTTATTTTAAGAGCAAAGAAGCTAAATACACCTAATTATGTCTCACTATTGTATCATTGAACTAATGAAAGTTTTCTATCTATATTGCAGGTAAAAACTCCTAAAAAGTGACTAAGTATGATAAAATATGATGTCCCTTGTGGAGAACAGCTCAAAGCAAGCCCGCGCTTCCCTTCGGAGCTTGTTACGTGAGCACAAAAAAAGAGGAAAATTGATCAAATGTGAAATTTTCAGGAGCCTTGCGGAGCGAAGCTGAAAGCGAACTGCAACCTCACTTCAAAGCTCGCCCTGCGAGGCCCAAATATCAATTGGCTGATTTTATGCTAAGTATGGAGAGAAAGCGATCACCTCATGAAGTAAGGGTGAAGGAGAGCCCATACCTCATTCTAGAGCTTGTCTCGCGAGATGCATATATAGATGAAGTGAAAAATGACCAAGTATAGAAACAACTCGAGGTGTTGCTGAGCAAAGCTTATAGCGACGTACCTCCTCTCTTTGGCGCTCGCTCAGTGAGCACGAAAGTGACTTTTGAGTTTCGAAAATAATAGCCCACCCTATTTTGGATGGGTCATCTTAAGGTTTTTTCACTTACTATAAAAGGATCTGTTAGTCATATTTTGAAGGTATCAGATATTTTGAAGAGCAGAAGACAAGAGCGGTGTCTTTTACATAGGGTTACTTCTCTTTCTCATTTTCTTTTCTAAGTTTGAAATTGAACATGAATATTTGTGTTTGTAATCTGAATATGCGCGCCTAAACACCCTTATTCTGAGGCTATGATTATAACATGATTGTTTATGTATTAACTTGAGTTAGTATTGCTCGTATTATCATTTGAGTTTGTTTAATTGATTCTATATTTATTATTCTTCTTATTCGCAATTAGTAAGGTGCATCCATATTCTTTGTGTGACTCGAGAGAGGAAAACTAAGATAGAACGAGAATCAATTAAAATAGAATTCTTTCCAAGGAAAAGAATTTGCGACTATGATAGAGATACACCTAGTCCGCCTTATTTAGTTTTAGTTCAAATACGAGAGTTTGAGTGCGTTCTTGTTACAAACATGTCATAGAGATATAATCATGTGAGTAATCTGAGCAGAGGGTTAGAAACTCGAGAGAGTCGTACCTATGCCATTAACCCCATGAATTAGAAATCTCGATAAGATTAGCATATTAACAAAAAAGTATCATGAACATGCATGACTGTGAAAGAATGTCATAGTCGTGGAGTTCTTCTCTACTTGTGGTCGCATCCCATTTTTCACGCAAAAGCGGAACCTGACAGGTAACAACTCTTTAAGAATTATTCAAGAAGAAGAGTCACCGCCTAATGAATTAAGGTGAGTTAGGGCACCAAACTAAACTAATTACACAGAAAGCCTGTTTAACAAGCCTACGTCACCAGAATCGGGTAAGGATTCAAGTTACCTCAAAAGGAAGGTGTTAGGCACCTTTTGAGATCTACGAATGTGGGTCCCTTCCGAATTTATTAATTATGTAGGAAAATTAAGTGATAAAGCAACGTCAATTATTTTATTAAAGTTAGTATGACTATGCGATTACACAAAATATTAAAGTAAAAGAAACATACAAGAAAAAAAGATTAATATTAAATTATTTATGGCAATCGAGTGTCAAAGTAAATAAACTTATCATAAAAACTGAGTTAAACATAAATTAAATCATTTATTAACTATCTATTAGTTAAGCTATTTTCTAGGCATATAAAGGTTACTATATGACAATAAAATATCCCAACTTAAATTAAATTAATACAAAACTTAAGTGGTAAAGCAATTAGGTTTGTGAACTTAGTTATTATATGTTACACAAATACTTGCTAATTGAAAATTAAATTTTAGACTAGCGAGAAGATATAAGTTAAACAATATTTTAAAAATATAAAAGTTCATTCATAACAATTAAAATATAAATCTTGACTACCCAAAGAGTAAAAAAGAAAACTTAATAAATCAAAATTTGTAAATACATTTGTGACAATTTAAATGCATTTAATTTATTAAACAAAATATAGGAGAGCTTTTAAAAATATAAAAATATTTGTTGCTTTACCGGCATGATAACACGACATTATGAATCGTAATCTTTAACCTTAGCAACAAATTAGTTAGAGGTCAATCTTGAATTGAAATTTAATAATAATATATGTAAGAAAATTAAATAAAGAGTTTGGTTTTAAAATATAAACACATAATATATATACGTATAAATACACATAATCCTTTTGAACATCTTGGGTTGATGTAATTTCCGAAGGACGGGTTGGCTTAGTTTAAAATTTTAGAATTAGACCTCGTAATTTCTTTACTTTCCCAATAGTTATATGTCAAGGGAGAGCATTTATATGATTGATAAAAAATACTGCCCAGTTCAAACTGAATCTGGACGATGGTTTTAATTTAAATAAAAATAAAAATAAATAAGAAAGCTTGCAAGAATATAAACTTGTGGAACTTAAAAACTTAAGCAACTAGCACATAATTTCCAACCCCTGTAACATCCTCCTTTTCCATTATATATCAATATTTATTACAATAATTACAAGTCAAGTAAAAGAAATAACGAAAAGTAAGAAAAATCTAAACTAAGTTGATTCCAATTTTGACAATCTCTCACTTCTCGATTCCATGCGACTACTAAATGCACAAGGTCCTTTTAATCATTAAAAAAAATATACACATACAAGGTACATATACCAAATAACTTGTGATAAATTAAATAATGATAAACTCTTCAATTGTTTTAATCTTCTCAATATTCAAACTAATACCAGAGAACTTGAACATGCATGAAACTGCCATACAAACTAGAAAGGATATAGTCGAGGCACTGACCAGTTAGGAAGAAACAACGAAATAGAAAATCAAATAATGTTTGAATGAATATCTTTGTAAAGAATTAGGAGTGTTCAGAATGTTAAAACAAGCAAAATTATATTGCTAATAATCAGTGATGTTGGGTTGATCGAAAATTAGATTGGGAGAGGTTCAGATATTATGTAGCTGGAAGAATAATAGATTTTTTTTTTCAAAGAAGAAGAGAAGTGAATACTTATATAGATACCCATAAGAGGGTTAAAGGGAAGGGAGATATTTAGAACAATCAATGAGATTCTTTTCCTAAGTATATGAAATTATAAATGAATAATGTGCTAAATTAAATAAAGCAAGAGGATAATTAGTTACACCATCTTTTCCTTAATTAACAAAGTCAAATCAGAATATATCAAATTAATCAAGATTTACCCTAACTATTTATGTACTAGATCTCTAAAGGAAAGAGAAAAATTAGTAATTCAGATTTTTCTTCAACATAATCAATTGAGTATAAGCTAATAACGATTTAACACAAATACTAAAATCAAGGAAATAATAAAAAGGGAATAATTAATCATGTTTATCAAGAATGACATAAATCAACTTTGGAGTCAAAACACATTCAGCTTACCAAGAATGCTTAAATGACATATTAGCTTACCATAGTTAGTATACGAAGTTTAAACAATAAATTAGTCAGAAAAATGCTTTTAAAGGAAACATGAGTCATAACAAACTTTCTTTAAAATAGAACAACTAGAAATTATTTTTGGGAAAATCACATAAAACTTATTAAAATATTCGAATACTAAAGTAGCTTCGTGTTTTTTAAAAAAAAATCAGGAAAATAAACGAGAATCATGCAAGATTGAACCAGCTATATACCCATTCATTCAAAGCCTACCAGAAATAGAGTAACTTTTAAAAGGTTATCCTATATTCACTTCATCGAGCATTGTAAAAGGCATATGAAATTTTCATACTAATGAACCAAGCAGCAATGAGTTAAACTTCAATAAAGCCAAGTAATAACTTTTATAATATGAATAAAACAGTAATGGGTACAAACTCAATGATGTCCAAACTTAATTTAATCATATAAGCTCGCAGGGCATGAATGCAGGTCCACAATCAAAATAAATCACAATGTATCATCAGGGCTAAAAAATCATAATTATTAGAAGTTACAGTCATATTTAAATGTATAAAACAGAACCAGCTACCCTTGTGCAAAGCCTAAAACTAAATTGCATGAAATCGTGAGCGAGGGCAAGGGAGGGTCTCGACTTTACAGACATATTGTAAATTCAAAGATAAAGAAAAAAATTCAATAATTAATTAATAGACATATACAAACACAACAAATAATAAATAAAAATCTTTTTCTTTTTAAAAAAAAGGGAATTTTAAACGTATTGGGTTTATTGGTAAACCATGCGAAGATTTGTGGTTGAACCTTCGAATCTCGCCATGTATGTGTAATGTCTTGACGGGAGTTGAACGAAACAGTGGGTTTTGCTGCCAGAGCCACTGAGAAAAGAGAGGGAAGGAGTAGCGGTGTGGTCTGTGAATGTTCTCCAGCCAACAACGGCTGGAAATAATGGTGGGTGCGGCGAGGGAGAAGAAAATAGGAGAAGGGCACAGCGGTGGGTTAGGTGTTTGGTTTCGCAGGAGATGAAGGCAGCCTTCACTAGCGTTAATGGTGGTGTTTCAAGTGGATCGATCGTTGGTGGAAAGGAGGAGACGAAGAAGGAGAGAAAAAATAGGAGAGGCGACTGATTTTCTTGGTTGTTTTCTGGCCAAATGTATCCGGAATTGAGGGTGAGAACGACGAAAGGAAGGGGAGCAGGGTGGAAGGTGCGGAGATAATGTGAAAGAGAAAATGAGAGAAAATCCATAGGGTTTGGGGTGTGTGGAGTATTAAAGAAAATAGGGCAGATTTAATTTCGGTGGTAGGATTAAACAAGATGAAGAGCTAAGATTAGTTGGAGCCTTTAGGGTCGGGTCAAGGGTTATGGAGCGGGTCAGATGGGTTAAAATGGGTTGAATTCAATTAAAATTGAATTGACATTTAAAATGTGGTCAGAATTTGATCAAAATGACTAGAATTGGCATAAATTAGATAGAAAAATGCTAGATTTTAATTAAGTTGGAGAAAATTTGAAATTGGTTGCTATTTGTCACACCCCGCCTTGGGGGGTATGACTGGCACCTGGTGCCCTACTAGGACCTGACCTGCTGGACTGTTAAGCCTGGGCACATCTGGTGCCTGGCTGGCTCTAACTCACATTTCTGGAAACAAAGGGCTATATAACGGCTGTAAACACAGCCCTCGGCCTATTGGCCTATAGCCTTCTGTACCTGTACTAACAGCTGACCAGAAATATATTACTTCAGTGGGACCTATATGGGCCGACAAGGCCACCATGCTGTCTAGTTATCTGCAACTCAATCATAAAGCACAAAGAGAAACTACGTGACCGGCAAGGTCACCATTACTGGCAAGCTATGGCCCCACACGACCATCATAATAGAAAGAAGGAATACTAACAGCTATACAACTGCACGGCCTCACACGACCGGCTCATCTGACCACAGGGAATATATACAGACTGCAAGCCTCTAGGAAGAATAATAGAAATGATCGGGACAGGGCCCCGACCTACCCGTACTGTACAACAAAAGGAACTGAACTACACCTCTAGAAATTCAGTCTCCGGATAACAGGAGCTGAATACTCAACCGTTGATGGAGATCACGTGGTATCGCCTGCTCGTCTATGGGTACCTGCAGGCAAGTAATGCAGCGCCCCACTGGGCGTCAGTACCACTGGTACTGAGTATGTAAAGCAATAACTGAAAGAGATATCTGAAATTAATAACATAACTGACGAAACTGAAATAGGAAGAACTAGATTAACTATCTGAGGGTGTAGATCGTACCTGTTCTTAATCATACTAGAGGGAGTAGGAATCATACCTGGAGACGTATCATTCTACTACTAATCTGCTCATATCTAATGTAACATAGCATAACATACATAACATAACATGGCATACACAACCTTACCCGGCCCCTATAAGCCGGGAGGTACAATCAACACAAAATATATCCCCTACCCTGGTCATCCCATCTCCTATACTGGCTGTAAGCATCCCGCCGGTCCCCTGGGTATGCACTTGGGCTCGCTGATCCCCTGACTATAACTGCATCTAAGTCCGGAGGACTCCTGAATCTGCACCCGGGCGTATCCGCTCGACTGGGGTGTGTAAGGGCCGATCAAGGCACAAATATGGGGAAAACTGGCATCCCATCTTCGTCCCCTGTGGGATGGCATGCCACTCCGTGGAGTGACGTATCCTCGTCCTCTGGCGGACGAGTCGATATAGCTATTAACCCTGGGCGGTCGTGGATGCTAGGTAATCCAACCCCAAACAATACAACGGTCTCAACTGGTAATATTGTCTGTGTATCTCACATACTGAGGCTAATAGGGGTAAGGTATCATATATCTTACATGCTGAGCTAATGATAGTAAGCTGTACGTATTTAATACGTGCTGAGGCAGGTAAAGTTGTATAAATATGAATATAGTCTCCTGCCGGGCTGTACTGGGCAAATGCTATATAAGATAATGTTTCTGCTTAAAACTCTGCTGTTTACTAAGTTTCTGTATACACTATATGCTGGACTAGTGATAGAAATATGTACATACTTAATACATGCTGAGGCTGGAGGTACTATATATGTATGTACGAATATAGTCTTTCTGCTGAACTATGCTGTACACTGATTTTCCATAGTAACATAATTTACTATTTCTGACATGCTTTCTAAACTTCATTTTAGTCTGCTATTCTATTACTGAAGTGCTTTACGGGTATTGCATTGCTATACGGGGTTTCAACTGAATACAACCACATCCTAACATTTCGTATCAATATCCATAATAACACAATATTCGACTTCTGAACATTCTACTAGTCTGTAAAATGCTATACTGTCTCAATATTACTTAACTTGCCGAGGAAACTAACTTTACATACCTTATCTTTGAATTATTCGTCCGTTGGACGAGGCTCGGCCGGTACTTCAACTATTTTCTCCCAACTGCATTCATAAATACGTCAATTAATACTAAATACAACTTTATTGTAAAGAGCAACGTCACTTTCGATATAGTTTATAGCCTAAACTTTGGCTTATCGAAAGACGGTCGAAAACTCGCTATTTTTCAGCAACCCAGAAGGGAGAAATATTCACTTCTCAGTTAGGAACACATAGACATTAATTTAGAGCAATTCTACTTACCTTAGTTCGGTGGCTCGCCGATTCGTCGGCCGTATTTCACGAAACCAAATCCGTAGAAATTCTCTCTGCTACTAAATACTTTGGTATCTGGGATTAATTTGAGTTTGGGCAGCGTTTGGCAGCGTAATCGGACGAAAATATATAATTTTTCTTCGTCTTCCTCTGCTTACTGCGCGTTCTGGAATTTTAAATGGATGATTAATGAATTTCAACTGAAGTGGGGCTTATATACTTGGGCCTGGACTTGGGCAACGTGTCACGGGGCCATCGCGGAGGCCTCTCCTCCGTGACACACTGCCATCGCGGAGGGGCTCTGCCTCGGCTCCTCCCGCGATGGTTCGATGGGTTTCTCGTCCGATCTTTTTCCCAGGCCTTTCTCCAACACGTATGGCCTTCAAATATGCTTAACCAACGTGGGAATAGGTCATCTAAGTGCCGGGAATTCTACGGGGTGTAACATTCTCCCCCCCTTAAGAACATTCGTCCTCGAATGTACACTGTCATCTAGAGGACTACTTACTTTATTTTCTAGAAAACTTTCGGCAGAGTTTCCCCTGTAATATGGACTATCGTAAAAACCTGAAATGCAGAAAAGTCCAACACAAGCACTGCACACAATATTCTAAGATCCACTGGACAACTAAATATCACTTCTTTCTTTATCATTTACAACATACAACCATAAGGTACGTCATAAATAATAATAAATACCTGTCGCCTGATTAGGCCTGAAATAGATGAGGGTATCTGGTTTTCATATCTTCTTCAGCCTCCCATGTCATTTCCTCCCGATTTCTGTTACGCCACAATACTTTGACAGATGCTACATCTTTAGTTCTCAGTCTACGAATCTGTCTATCTAAAATGGCTACGGGAACCTCTTCATAGGCTAACTCTTCTGTGACCTAGACATCCTAAACTGGAACTACTGTAGAAGGGTCCCCTACAAACTTCCTTAGCATAGAAACATGGAATACTGGGTGAACCGACGCTAACTCTGGAGGCAAGTTCAACTCGTATGCCACGCGGCCTATTCTTCGCCGAATCTGATACGGCCCAATGAATCTTGGGCTAAGCTTGCCTTTCTTGCCAAACCTCATTACCCCTTTCATCGGGGACACTTTCAGATATACCCAGTCGTTTACCAAAAATTCTAGATTTCTGCACCGCCTATCTGCGTATGACTTCTGGCGGCTCTGAGCGGTCAGTAAACGTTCTCGGATAAGTTTTATCTTTTCCTCGGATTGCCGAACAATGTCTGGGCCAACTAATGCTGATTCTCCTATCTCAAACCAGCCCACCGGCGATCTACATTTTCGCCCGTACAATGCCTCGAAAGGCGCCATCTGAATAGCTGAATGGTAGCTGTTATTATAAGCAAATTCAATTAACGAGAGATGTTCATCCCAGCTACCACCAAAATCTAACACACACGCTCGTAGCATATCTTCGAGCGTCTGAATCGTACGTTCTGCTTGCCCATCTGTTTGAGGATGGAATGCTGTGCTCAAGTTAATCTGCGTCCCCAAACCTTTCTGAAACGACTGCCAGAATCTAGCTGTAAACTGTGCTCCCCTATCTGAAATAATAGATACCGGTACCCCATGCAATCTAACTATTTCTCTGATATATAATTCGGCATAATCCTCAACTGAGAAGGTAGCCCTCACTGGTAGGAAATGAGCTGATTTTGTCAGCCTATCAACTATTACCCAAATGGAATCATTTTTGCGTCTAGTACGGGGTAACCCTGTTACAAAATCCATGTTTACTGCTTCCCATTTCCACATAGGTACCGTTATCTCTTGCGTCAAACTGCCCGGTTTCTGGTGCTCGGCTTTTACCTGCTGATAGTTAGAACACCTAGACACAAATTCAGCTATCTCAGCTTTCATACCTGGCCACCAATAAATGTCTCTGATATCGTGGTACATTTTCGTCGCTCCTGGATGAAGGGAATAGCGAGCATAGTGTACCTCATGCACGATTCGTCCACGAAGCCCTGAAACATTCGGGACACAGAGGCGGCCCTTACAACGTAGCACATTATCCTTGGTTATCTGAAAATCTGGCTCCTTAGTCTTCTGAACTTTATCTCTGAGCTGGACTAAATCGGGATCCTCGTACTGTCATTCTTTTACCTCCGTAACCAATGATGACACCGCAGAATTCTGAATTACTGCTTCATTATTTTCTATTTCTATTACTCGAACGGCTAGGCCAGCTAGCTGATGAATTTCCTTGGCCAATTTCTGCTTCTCAGGTCGCAAATACGCTAAACTCCCCATTGACTTACGGCTCAGGGCCTCTGCCACAACATTAGCTTTTCCGGGGTGGTATAGAATATTCACATCATAGTCTTTTAACAACTCTAACCAGCGGCGTTGCCGCAGATTCAACTCCCTCTGAGTGAAAATGTACTGTAAGCTCTTATGATCTGTATAAATATCAACATGGACACCGTACAGATAATGCCTCCACATCTTCAAGGCATGAATTACTGCGGCCAATTCCAGGTCATGGGTAGGGTAATTCTTTTCATGTTTTCTCAGCTGTCTGGAGGCATATGCAATTACTCTACCATGTTGCATCAACACACAACCCAATCCGACACCTGACGCGTCGCAATAGACTGAATAACCTTCTGTGCCTTCCGGCAATGCTAATACTGGGGCGGAGGTTAATCTGTCTTTCAGTTCTTGGAAACTCTGCTCGCATGCCTCTGTCCACTGAAATTTTGCTGCTTTCTGTGTTAATTTGGTCAGAGGTGCCGCAATAGTCGAGAACCCTTCAACGAATCTCCTGTAATATACTGCCAACCCCAGAAAGCTACGAACTTCCGTCGGAGTGGTAGGCCTAGGCCATGACTTAACTGCTTCTATCTTCTGCTTGTCTACCTGTATACCAGTGTCTGAGACAATATGCCCTAAAAAGGCCACTGAGTTAAGCCAGAATTCACACTTCGAAAACTTAGCATACAACTGGCGGTCCCTGAGAATCTGGAGCACTGTCCGCAAATGAGTCCGGTGATCTGCTTCAGAGCGTGAATACACCAGAATATCATCAATGAATACTATCACAAACAAGTCCAAGAAAGGTCTGAAAATACTATTCATCAGGTCCATGAAGACTGCTGGGGCGTTCGTTAGCCCGAAGGACATAACTAGAAATTCAAAATGTACATATCGGGTCCTGAATGCTGTCTTAGGAATATCTCTCTCACGTACTCGGACCTGGTGATATCCGGACCGCAAGTCAATTTTGGAAAAGTATCTGGCTCCCTGTAACTGATCAAATAAGTCATCAATTCTGGGAAGCGGATACTTGTTCTTTACTGTAACTTTATTTAGCTGCCGATAATCTATGCACATTCGGAGCGAGCCATCTTTCTTTCTCACAAACAAGACTGGCGCACCCCACCGGGACGTGCTCGGCCTGATAAAACCTTTATCTAACAAGTCTTTCAACTGTTCCTTCAATTCTCTGAGTTCTGCAGGAGCCATACGATAGGGAGGTATTGATATTGGCTGAGTGCCTGGTAATAGATCGATAGCAAAGTCTATTTCCCTTTCTGGAGGAATACCAGGTAACTCATCAGGAAATACATCTGGGAATTCATTCACCACTGGGACAGAATGGAGTGTCGGAGATTCTGCTTGGACATCCTGAACTTTGACCAGATGATAAATACAACCCTTAGATATCAACTTCCTCGCCTAAAGGTAGGAAATAAACCTACCTTTTGGCGTTACGGTGCTGCCCTTCCACTCCCGTACTGCTTCCCCCAGGAAGTGGAATCGGACCGTTTTGGTCCAACATTCAACATTAGCAAAACATGGTACTAACCAATCCATACCCATTATGGCATCGAAGTCTATCATTTCTAACTCGACCAGATCTACAGTGGTCTAACGATCGGCAACCTCTACTGTACACCCGCGGTAAATTCGGCTAGCTGTGATAGAGTCACCGACGGGCGTAGATACTAAGAAGGGCTGCTGCAACGATTCTGGTGTAATACTAAAATTCCGTGCCACAAATGGAGTAATGTAGGACAAAGTAGACCCTGGATCAATTAACACATAAGCAGGGTGTGAGCAGATAGTTAGCATACCTGTCACAACATCAGGCGACGCTTCTGAATCTTGCCTCCCTGGTAAGGCATATGTGCGGCTTGGGCCCGCACCTGTACTGGAGGCCCCTGATCTGCCCTGACCCCTGCCTACTGAAACTGAGGGCCTGCGCCCAGTCGAGGATGCTGTGGCTCGTGACCCTACTGATGTCCTATCCTGTCTATCGCGGTCCTCTCGACCTCTGGCTGGGAAATCTTTCATCAAATGGCCTTCTTGGACACAAATATAACATGCGGTGGAGCCATATCTGCATGCTCCAGGATGGCGTCGATTGCATATAGGGCAAAGTGGTAGGGTATACCTACTCTGCTCTGCCCTCCTCTGTGATGGTGAATCTGCCACCTGCGAGCCTCTACCAGTCCCTGACTGCCCTCTGCGGCTGAATCTACCCCCCTGTGACTGTGGCGGAGGCGGGGGCCTGGGCGGCCTGTCTGACAATCGGGGCCTGGGTCCTCCCCGGGCCTCTCTCTGTAACTCAACTGGCCTGTCCCAGTGACGCTATTCCTGATTAACCCTTCTGACCTCTCGTTGTCGCTGTCTGATGCCCTCAATATTATGGCCAAATGCCTGAATGCGAGCAATATCCATGTCCTCTCGCAGTGTGGCTGTAGTGCAAATCTCAACATATTCTGGATTCAACCCCATAATAAAGCGATGCACTCTGGATGCCATGGTATCAACGAACGCCGGTGCATATCGGGCTAAGGAATCAAACTGCAAGGAATATTCCCGAACACTCATGGCCCCCTGTTCTAGATGTAGGAACTGCTCTACCCGGGCCTGTGGAATCTCCCGCGGCAAATAATGATCCAGAAAGGCTCCTGAAAAGCTGGACCGGGAGGGAGGGGAAACATCTCTCCCTCGGGACCTCTCCCAGCTTTCATACCATAACACCGCAATATACCGTAACCAAAATGCTGCCAACTCAACTGACTCGGTAGACATGGCATGCATAACCCTGAAGATCCTCTGCATTTGGTCCAGAAAATCCTGAGGGTCCTCTGTCCGATCTGTACCTGTAAATTCTGGGGGATTCAAAGCTAAGAACTCTCGGACCCTCGAACTACCAGGCCCTCCTGATGATTCTGCAACTGTAGATGGCATTGGCTGATGCTGAGCAGCCATCATCTGTGCTAACATAACTACAGCACTCCTAACCTCCTGGTCAGAAGGAGTCAATATAGGGGTTGCTGAAGGTAGTGTCGCCCCAAGTGGCTCCTAACGTGGTAGAGACTGTTGAGGAGGCTGGGATGATGCCTCGGTAGTGCCCTCTGATCGGGCTCTCTCCAAATGAGGGGGAGGCATCCTGCTGGTGCCTTCTCCTGCTACAATGTCTAAGTTCCGACCCGTGATAGGATGGCACTGGTCTGACATTATCTGTAACCAAAGAATATGGTAAGATTTTTAGGGACTCAACCCTAAACTGTACCGCTCTACAGCACGACTGAATAAGAATAAAAGACAACCATCCTATCATGCCTTGCAGCCTCCTATCCATAGTATGTGGTGCACAACACATCCATGGACAAGACTCTGCTTAGCACGGCTTGCAGACTCCCTAGGATACGACCTGCTCTAATACCAAGTTTGTCACACCCCGCCTTGGGGGGTATGACTGGCACCTGGTGCCCTACTAGGACCTGACCTGCTGGACTGTTAAGCCTGGGCACATCTGGTGCCTGGCTGGCTCTAACTCACATTTCTGGAAACAAAGGGCTATATAACGGCTGTAAACACAGCCCCCGGCCTATTGGCCTATAGCCTTCTGTACCTGTACTAACAGCTGACCAGAAACATATTACTTCAGGGGGACCTATACGGGCCGACAAGGCCACCATGTTGTCTAGTTATCTGCAACTCAATCATAAAGCACAAAGAGAAACTACGTGACAGGCAAGGTCACCACTACTGGCAAGCTATGGCCCCACACGACCATCATAATAGAAAGAAGGAATACTAACAGCTATACAACTGCACGGCCTCACACGATCGGCTCATCTGACCACAGGAAATATATACAGACTACAAGCCTCTAGGAAGAATAATAGAAATGATCGGGACAGGGCCCCGACCTACCCGTACTGTACAACAAAAAGAACTGAACTACACCTCTAGAAATTCAGTCTCCGGATGACAGGAGCTAAATACTCAACCGCTGATGGAGATCACGTGGTATCACCTGCTCGTCTATGGGTACCTGCAGGCAAGTAATGCAGCGCCCCACTGGGCGTCAGTACCGCTGGTACTGAGTATGTAAAGCAATAACTGAAAGAGATATCTGAAATTAATAACATAACTGACGAAACTAAAATAGGAAGAACTAGATTAACTATCTAAGGGTGTAGATCGTACCTGTTCTTAATCATACTGGAGGGAGTAGGAATCATACCTGGAGACGTATCATTCTACTACTAATCTGCTCGTATCTAATGTAACATAGCATAACATACATAACATAACATGGCATACACAACCTTACCCGGCCCCCATAAGCCGGGAGGTACAATCAACACAAAATCTATACCCCTACCCCGGTCATCCCATCTCCTATACTGGCTGTAAGCATCTCGCCGGTCCCCTGGGTATGCACTTGGGCTCGCTGAGCCCCTGACTATAACTGCATCTAAGTCCGGAGGACTCCTGAATCTGCACCCGGGCGTATCCGCTCGACTGGGGTGTGTAAGGGCCGATCAAGGCACAAATATGGGGAAAACTGGCATCTCATCTTCGTCCCCTATGGGACGGCATGCCACTCCATGGAGTGACGTATCCTCGTCCTCTGGCGGACGAGTCGATACAGCTATTAACCCTGGGCGGTCGTGGATGCTAGGTAATCCAACCCCAAACAATACAACGGTCTCAACTGGTAATACTGTCTGTGTATCTCACATACTGAGGCTAATAGGGGTAAGGTATCGTATATCTTACATGCTGAGCTAATGATAGTAAGCTGTACGTATTTAATACGTGCTGAGGCAGGTAAAGATGTATAAATATGAATATAGTCTCCTGCCGGGCTGTACTGGGCAAATGCTATATAAGATAATGTTTCTGCTGAAAACTCTGCTTTTTACTAAATTTCTGTATACACTATATGCTGGACTAGTGATAGAAATATGTACATACTTAATACATGCTGAGGCTGGAGGTACTATATATGTATGTACGAATATAGTCTTTCTGCTGAACTATGTTGTACACTGATTTTCCATAGTAACATAATTTACTATTTCTGACATGCTTTCTAAACTTCATTTTAGTCTGCTATTCTATTACTGAAGTGCTTTACGGGTATTGCATTGCTATACGGGGTTTCAACTGAATACAACCACATCCTAACATTTCGTATCAATATCCATAATAACACAATATTCGACTTCTGAACATTCTACTAGTCTGTAAAATGCTATACTGTCTCAATATTACTTAACTTGCTGAGGAAACTAACTTTACATACCTTATCTTTGAATTATTCGTCCGTTGGACGAGGCTCGGCCGGTACTTCAACTATTTTCTCCCAACTGCATTCATAAATACGTCAATTAATACTAAATACAACTTTATTGTAAAGAGCAACGTCACTTTCGATGTAGTTTATAGCCTAAACTTAGGCTTATCGAAAGACGGTCGAAAACTCGCTATTTTTCAGCGACCCAGAAGGGATAAATATTCACTTCTCAGTTAGGAACACATAGACATTAATTTAGAGCAATTCTACTTACCTTAGTTCGGTGGCTCGCCGATTCGTCGGCCGTATTTCACGAAACCAAATCCGTAGAAATGCTCTCTGCTGCTAAATACTTTGGTATCTGGGATTAATTTGAGTTTGGGCAGCGTTTGGCAGCGTAATCGGACGAAAATATATAATTTTTCTTCGTCTTCCTCTGCTTACTGCACGTTCTGGAATTTTAAATGGATGATTAATGAATTTCAACCGAAGTGGGGCTTATATACTTGGGCCTGGACTTGGGCAACGTGTCACGGGGCCATCGCGGAGGCCTCTCCTTCGTGACACGCTGCCATCGCGGAGGGGCTCTGCCTCGGCTCCTCCCGCGATGGTTCGACGGGTTTTTCGTCCGATCTTTTTCCCGGGGCTTTCTCCAACACGTATGGCCTTCAAATATGCTTAACCAACGTGGGAATAGGTCATCTAAGTGCCGGGAATTCTACGGGGTGTAACACTATTAAATTAATAAAAATATTACATTTGTAAATAATTTAATAAATAGATAACACAATAGTTTAATTTCTAAAAGATATAAATATTGTTATGAATATAAATAATTTATAAAATTCAAGTAAAATAGTGCAAATATTATTAGATAAATAGTTTATATCATTTAAGTAAAATTATATACTTTAAAATAGAAGCTTTTTTTAATTGAAACTATGTATGCATATATGTAAATACGCAATATAGTATATAAGACATAATTATATAACATTAGAAAATTAATAAATTGAAACTTAAAATGTAAATAAGTCTTTTAAAATGATAATTTGAAATAATTATGCGAGAGTTTAAGAATTATGATAGTTAATTATTAAAATATTATGAATGCAAACTAATCAGTTACGTAAAAGAGATAATTTTAAAAATATGTATACATATATAAATATGTAGCTTAGACAGGGTATAGAGAGGTCAAAATTGGGTGTCAACAACTGCCCCTTCTTTGCTCGGGAATGAAAGATGAATTGTTAAGCAAAGAACTTTTATTTAGCAGCCAATATTGTCTGACAAAAGAAAAAAATTTCGGTGGGACCGTGCAAGAACAAAAATAAAAGTTTTGAAGATGTTGCTGAGACTTCAGTATCAAGTCACCTGCATATCTCGGGTTTACGAGAATCAGACCGCGTGTAGTTCTAGATTTAGGAAAGAACGAGATTCCTAAGACAAGTTGATAATACGGGATCTGATAAGGAACGAAAAGAGATGAAAGAGATAGATGAAATTGTTACTTCGGCGTAAAAGTGCATTAATATTAGAATGAGGGCTAATCTGGAAGATAAAAGATTGAAATGAGAGATGAAAATGAAAATAGCTTCCAAGTGCGGTGAAAAGTAGTAGAGCTTGAAAATAAATAGATAGATAAATAAATGATGATGAGAAGTGACAATTAAGTATAATTTTTGCAAAGATAAAGGCGTAGTTGGATAACTTTTGAGAGGGTAGTGCTTAACCCGAACAACGTTCAAAACAGTAGGACCGAGCTTAACCCTTAAAAAATTTGGAGGGTAGTGTTTAACCCATCTAGAGTTCAAAAGAATGGTGAAAGTAGTACAATAATAGTAGCTCAAAAGTAGTAAAATAGCGGCTTGAAGAAACACGATAGTAGCTCAAAAGCATGAAAATAGCATAAGAGTAACAAAATAGCATTGGAGCTTGAAAGTACCATGATAGTGGCTTGATTCAATATCACGAGAGTAACTTGAAATAACAAAATAGTAGCCTGAGAACTTTTAAAAATACTAGATAAAACTGATTAATCAATAAGCATAAGATAACATTTTGCAAAAATAACGAATAGCTTGAATAAATTTTGAGAGGGTAGTGTTTAACCCTATGACTGTGCTTTGCCCTTAAAAATTGAGGGTGGTGCTTAACCCATAGGACAGTGCTTAGCCCTTAATAGGACAGTGCTTAGCCCTTAAAAAATTAGAGGGTAGTGCTTAGCCATTAAAAAATTTAGGGTAGTACTTGACCCATAGAACAATACTTAACCCTTTAAAAATTAGAGGGCAGTGCTTAGCCCCTTAAAAATTTAGGGTAATGCTTAACCCATAGAACAATGCTTAACTCTTAAAATTGGAGGTTAGTGCTTAATCCATAGGACAATGCTTAGCCCTTAAAAATTATAGGGTAGTGCTTAACCCATAGGATAGTGCTTAACCCTTAAAAATCGGAGGGTAGTGCTTAACCAATAGGACGGTGCTTAGCCCTTAAAAATTGGAGGGTAGTGCTTAACCTACTTAGAAAATAATAGGGCAATGCTTAGCCCTTAAAAATTAGAGGGTAGTGCTTAACCCATTGAGAAATAATAATACTTAGCTTTAAATAAAATAGTGTTCAGCTTCAAGTAACTTACTAAGAGGGTAGTGCTTAACCTCATTCATAATCCGCAAGATATTGACAAGATTCAAGTAGTTTAGCTTTACCGTTGACAATGGATACTTCGTAAATCTTGATGATATACACATTAACTGAAAGTTTGTACCTGTTGTTCCTGTGTGCAAAGAAAAATTATAAGTTAAAAGGGGAAAGGTTGATTTGTGTCTCTATTCGTCTGTTACTATCCTGATCTCATGAACTTTGAATTTGTGATCAGGCTGGATGTCACATCCTTCTAATAGACATCCTTTTATCTTGAGATGTCATTTCGATGAAAATTTGTGAGGACCTTTAAAAAATTTCTGCCCCAGTAATTGTCTCAAGAAATTCTTGTACTTCTTCACAAAAAGGTATTTTTGAGGTCGCCTCAAAAATCCTGCCCCATTTATTGACTCGAAAAATTCTTGTACTTCCTTGCAAAGTAAAATGGAATTTTTAAGATCGCATCAAAAATTTTGTACCAGCTTGCAGCTCGTTGATCGTGTCACCGTAGAAAAACCTGATAGAATTTTTGAGACCCTCTCAAAAATTCTGCCCCAGTTCCAAACTCAACAAAAAGTGAGAAGAATATTTATTAAGATATAGACTGAACCTCATAGGGGCTCCTACATGTCCCTCTTAAATGAGAACCAGGTCCAACGTAGTTCAGAGTACAAGCAGTAAAAAGTTTTCAAATAAAGGAACAAATCAAACTGAGAGTAGCCTTTGACTTCAAACAGGCATTAGCTTTAATATCGGGTGTATCACCTTGGTATCAATCAATGCTTGAATCCTATATTTCAAAGATCGACACTCTTTTGTGGTGTGTCCTCTCATCCCTGAATGATAGTCGCAAATCTTAGTAAGATGGAGTCATTTTACATGTGTACCCATCACTATTGCAGGAATTGGAGTGATATAGCCAGCAACCTTTAATCTTTCATACAATTGGGTTATAGGCTCACTCAAAGGAGTATACTGCTTGGATGAATTTTCTCGAGACCTTACAGGCTGGTGAGATTGTCGATTTGGTGGATTTTAGTAAACTGGTGGCCTTTGGAGTGCAGGTGGAGGAAGTTGGAACTGTGTAGGTGGTGCGTTATGAGAAGGATAAGTAGAAAGATTGTAGAACAGCATTGAGTGATTGTATGTTGGTGCGGGAGATTAAAATGGAGGCACTTGGTATTGGAGTGGAGGTGCTTGATAGTTCCAAGGAGTTTTAGGCCCTTTTGTAGGTGACACAACATTCACCTTTTTCATGTTCTTGTTCTCAATGGTCCTATCAGACTGCAAAGTCTTGCAAGCTGCTTGTAATACTCCCCGATTGATAATGGTACCTTTCTTGATACCGTCCTCAATCTTTTCTCCTAGTTTGTGATTTCGGCGAAACTCTTCTCACTAACCAGCATCAACCAATCATATACTTGCGGGTCCAGATTCTGCATAAAGATATCCTTCATTTGTACCTCCTCCATTAGAGGTCGCACTCCGGCGGCCTGGACCTCCAATGGGTGATATATTCCCTGAATATCTCTGTAGGCTTTCTTTTCAAGTTCTAAATATAGTGCAAATCCAATGCATTCTCTATATTGAAACCGAACCTCTCTATGAAAGTTGTAGCCATATCAGTCCAATTAGTCTATTTCTTCATATTTTGCTCTATGTACCAACTGAGAGCATCTCCAGTCAAACTTCTCATAAACAATTTGATTTTTTCATCTCTTCCTACTCTAATCAGCCTGTTGCAATACATCCTTAAGTGGGATTTCGAATCACCGGTCCCAGTGAACATTTCAAACTTTGGAGGTTTGTACCCCGCCGGTAGTTCGACATCAGGATATATGCATAGGTCTTCATAATTTAGGTCTTCTATCCCCTTGGCCCCCTCAATTGTTCAGCTTCTTGTCCTCAGTCATAGTCTGTATCAACCTATCTTTATTAGAGAGTCCAGATTCTCCTAGGTGATGAGTGAGCAAAGAAGTCTCAATGTAAATGGGGTTCAAAGTATGATTTCTGGGAGCATGAGCATAAGACATGTTGAAAGTGGATGAGAGAGGTAAGTGATGGATGTGAGATATGGTGGGTGGACCTTGTGGGGCATCTTGACTTTGATATACATTTGATGAAGTTAGGTATGCATTGTGCGGATAATGTATATGACTTTGAGGAAGCGAATAGATATGACTAGAATTGTTTTGAGGATATGAGACTTGATGGGATGACAGAGGAAAACATGTAAAAGCGACATGAGGCTTGGTAGGGGCATGGACCTCGGTTTGTGGTTCCAACGAAGTCTTCAATGAGACCGGCAAGTTGGTTACATTACGAACTTGGGATAATTCTCCTTGAAGTTCTGAAATCCTCTGTTTCATCCTTAGTACCGTGTCATTATACTCAGGTAGATGCCTCCTCTCTGAAGTCTCTTCGGAATCTCTTGGAGCGGTTGTATCAATTCTATCTGCTGAGTTGTTACTGTCGTTTATTTTTCCTCTTACTTTGGTGCACTGACTAGGAGAGAGGGACGACGAACAGTTATGCACAAATCAACCTTAGGAGGGGGATAATCAAGATAAACAATAAACAGAAAAATAAAATCAGTAATGAAACTCGAGCATAACATGTTGTAAATTAAATATTAATGGAAATAAACACATTAATATGTTTTCTAAGTTTGGGAACCTATTTCGTGTCTAAGATAGGCCTAGCAGATTTTGAGAGACGAATATACCATAATGTATCATTCCATTTTCTCTACTAAAATCCAAAATACATAAATAAATTATTATCTTATTTTACATAATGAAATATTACAAGAAATAAATTATAAAAAAAATAAAAATAAATAAAATTATACCCTAAATGAAAATGCTCTTCCTTCTTTGGCTTCTTCCTAATTTATACGACGTGAATTTGTGTTTAACAACTTGCATCACAAAATATTAGTTTTACCCTTTCCGTCTAAGGAGCAAATAGTCTACATTTTTAGGCATATTGACCTCTAAAAAAAATGCAAATAGATATGATAATGTCCTTTTCGAGATTGTAAATCTTTTCGGACTTTGGGCAAAGTCAAACTAATAGCCTCAGTACATCAAGGATATCAAGGACTCCTACAGATAATGCATGCGTGACTTAACACAAATTTCATAGAGTTGAGTGGACATCGACTGAAAGGTTTCTTATGCGAGAAGGCACGTGGTCACATCATAGTAAAACTATCAATTCACCCCACGTATATGCTAACTCTCTAAACAAGAGTTTAAAAGAAATTCGGAGAAGGACAAAGCACAACTCGCGAGTAGTGTGTGATAGTGAAAGGTTCTCAAGTGGGGGAGAAATATGAGCGGAATGACAGTAAAAAAGGAACATTTGGCACGTAAGAAAAAGCAACATAAAATACACAGTTTAAACGAAACACAAATACATCAAATAAAGAAGTTAATCATTATGACCATCTTAATCATTTGCTCCTCTCCTTCTTCAAGGAGTTCTATATTTGGAACCGTTTGGTCTATCACGCTTCAGGCGTCTCATAGACCCTGTCCTTCAAGGACCTTTTATTGGAGTATTTTCAACTGAATTATAAAATAGAGTTAGCAAATATAACTGGCAATTGATTTGCAATATTTTGCAAGTGAATTATCTATTGAACTTTAAGTTCACTTTTTTTTTCCCGAGGATCTAGATAATTCATCTCACACTCAATTTTCAGCTGCTAATCACTTCTCCCCCTAATATTAGAAAGACTATCATTTACCCCCCAAGATCATTTGGGGACCCATCTTTGTGCGTTGTGGTGGAACAATTGAATCATATATCGCACATTCAAATTTTTAGATGGAATTATTTGGTTCCTGACCTTGAACCAATTGTGATAGGGGAACCTTGTTGGCTTAATGCATTCAAGTGTTGCTACATGTTATATAAACATATCTCATACCAAATTTTATTTGAGAGTATTTTTCTCGTAACCAATGATTTAGCTATAATTGGAGGCATACAATTTTTGCTAAACCAACATAGATATGAATCAGCATTATCAACATGATTTTATAATTTGGAATTATGCTCTTAATTTAATAATTCGAGCAGCAACCTTACAAAAATCAATTGCAAGTTGATATCAAAACACATGTGACCATACCATAGATGCATCTATTAGCAAACGGTTCACATGGTAGGTGAACGAACCCATATTCACCCTTTTATAAGTTCCAAAATTTCAGGGAATATAATTCCAATCTTAGCTGATCAAGATCATTCTATCACGAGAACAAGAAACACAAGAGAATTCTTGAAGAATCTTTTATTTCTTCAACATATAGCCACGTGAATTCTCAATTATTTTTGCATCACATTTGAACTGGGATGGCCAATCAGTTATGCCAACTTATTTCAGTAAACTTCTAGTTTACTTTCGTATGTGATTTCATTATCATACCCATATTTATATACTACAAATTAAAAAAACGGCGGGTAATCTTTTACATAAATATTTATAACCTGCTTCAATTGTAGTAGCATAAAGATATTAGATCTTCCCATAATTTATAGTCTCAATTTTTTTTTCAATGTCCTTGAAACTTATAAGTTTTCTTTTGAGACTTACTACAATAATTTCATTCCTTCAGATAGTAATACATTAGTTCTTCCGGAGCTCTCAAATAATTTTGTGTACTACCACATATTCAATCATATCAACATCATTAATAGTTTCTCCACATAGTTTCAACTTTGAAACAATTTTGAATGTTGATGAGCTATACTCACGAACAGACTTATAGTCTTGATAGATCCAATCATATCGTTCCTTTGGGTGGATGACCATCTTCAGGTAGTCATACCTTTCTTTTAGGCTATTCCACAAAATAAGTGGATCCTTAATCGTGAGATATTCAATTTTTAGAATTTCATCAATATGATGACACAAGAATATCATAGCCTTAGCACGATTTTGGTTTGATGCTTTGTTTTCACTTTTAATGGTGTCTCCAAGACCCATTGCATCCAAATAAATTTTAGCATCTAATACCCATGAAAGGTAGTTCTTGCCCGAACTTTGAAGGGCAATGAACTCAAGTTTCGTAAGGTTAGCCATATTAAAAGAAAGAAAAAAATAATACCTTGGCCTTTAAATTTTGAGACAGTAGAGTCGTAGATCAACAATATCACCAAAAGAATATCACTCTTGTGGTTAAGTAATACATCTTTCGAAAAAGAAATTTTAATTTTTCTTACCTCAGATCTTTCAAAGTGAGTGTTCAAGGTAGAGACTCGTACTGATAACGTGTTATGAAATAATAAAGAATATTATAGAGAAAGAGAGAAGTTCTTATTTATCTTGATGAGATCCTCTTGAGGAGTTAAAGGGATCAAAAGGGATTCATTACAATGAATGGAAAACCCCTTTATTTATAGGGGAAAACTAACTTTTCTCCAAAAGATAGATTTTTACTATAATATAAACACATGTATCCACTACAATACAAATACACATTCACTATAATACAAATATGTATATAACATATATATAATTAAAAATATAATAATAATTGAAGGGTACTTATGCCTTTTCCTTATTTACGTCATTTTCCCCAAAAATGGGATATAGCACCGGTGGTTCCATTGGCTTTGGACATCTAAAAGGCATCAATGTAGCCCGACCCGCAATTACATGAAGATTTTCCATTGACTACTGAAGAATCACTCCACCTAGTAGCCTCCAATCCGATTTCCCCTATTTCTTCTTTCTCCCCCCAAAACAAATATCATTGGCCATCCTCAAGAATTCGACTCACAGGATGGCCATCACCAATCTTTTATCCTCCACCATTACACCCGTCCCCTTCTCTCACACACAATCTTTGCACACTTCCTCCCTCTTCAATTCCCAGCTCAAACACTCGCCATTCCTTCTACCCAAACCCGCAAGAATACCCAGAGACCCAAAAAAGCCATCAATTCGAGCTCAATCTAAGAACGACGACTCTGCAGATGGCCCAGATCGTTTAATCTCCGCCATCACTTACTTCTACCCTTTCTTTGATGGTATTCAGTACGGAAAATATGTCATCACACAGTTCTCTCCAATCCAAACCCTTATTCAACCTCTAGTCCCAGCGATAAGGGTCTTCAAGAGCTTTCCACTTAATGGGTTATTGGTTTTCTTTACCCTTTACTTTGTTGTTGTTAGAAATCCTAATTTCAGTAGATATGTGAGGTTCAACACCATGCAAGCCATTGTTCTTGATGTGCTTCTCATTTTTCCTGATCTGTTAGAGAGGAGTTTCAATCCAAGAGATGGGTTAGGCTTGGATTTGATAATGAGCTTTGATAGCACTGTGTTTTTATTTCTTCTGGTGTCTTTAGTTTATGGTTCTTCTTCTTGCTTGTTGGGTCAGCTACCTAGATTGCCCATTGTTGCTGAAGCAGCTGATAGACAAGTGCTATGAACTCCTAAATTTGTTTATTCGGGAGGTTCCTCTTTGTACACTTAATTATTTTTTGCTTTATCTGACAATTAATAGCTATTTTTTTGGAAGTAAATGTTTATGCTCTTTTACTTTTGTCTCTTGTATTCACGACTTCACCATTAGAACCTGGTTCATGCATATCATTTTTCTGTTTTTAAATGTGGATATGTAGATTCCTGTGATGGAATTAGAAACATCTTTATTTCTTTTATCAACTTAAAACTTTGTTTCTATCCATCCACCATAACAAACTCACATAGAGGTGGTCCTGGCTAACTTGCATACACCTCAACTATTTCACTGAATATCTTAACTGGAATTGGTACCAAGTAACTCTTTCCACTGTGACTTAGGCAAAGAGAATAAATACCTAATATTATTGCCTCTGCCCGGATTAACTCTGGTTTTCTACAGTTTCCATTCCCGCTTCATGGATTTTGATTGCATGCCATTGAGTGCCACAGAGGTGGTGATATTATCAACAAGTAATATTATTTTTAATGTGCAGGTAGTTCAATCCCCATTTGTAGGCAACATGTTACAACATCATTCTTTTTTTTTTCTTTGTTTTTTGGATGAGGTAACATGTTACTTCATCATATAGTTTTGTTGATGCTAAAGGAAGAAATTCATGATCCTAGTAGCCATTAGAGAGATACAAGTTGTATCATGATATTTAATTAAGGGTCTCATTTTGTATTATATTGAAAAGGGCAAGCATGCGGTGGTATGCAAAAGTTTGATATCAAGTTTTGATGTTGTTCTTTCAGACAATTCCAAGAGTGCCCTTCACCCCATCTTAGAGCTTGAGCTAATTATAGAAACCTAGGTGATTGACCTAAAGGTATTGGCATCTAGTATACACCTTCTTTATGTAAAATGCTAATTTGCCTCTCTGCCAGTGCCTTCTCCATTAATTTTAAAATTTTACCCTTGAACAAAAGGAACAGTATGCTAAAACTTGGATGGAAGAAATAATTCTCTTAATAGCTGCAGGTTTTATGAATCTGGATCTTTTGCTTATAGGAAACCTTGGGTGATCATATCTACCTTTGCCTGGAGCCTAGATGCAGCTAAATGTGTTGGGATGTTAAAACATTTTAGATGTTGATACTCGAACACAAAGGGCAAAGATTTGCTCCTAACTTGTAGGAGATCCTTTTGTCCCTTCAGTGGACTTGGTATCACTGTCTTCAATTTCATACACAACAGTTTAATGTTTCTTCTGATTGAATAGTTGGATGGTTGGCACTTGGCTAGTGAATATTCTTCCCTATCTTGGAATTAAGAAAGAAATGTTGATTAAGTCTTCGAAAACCTATTCTTAGGTATTACATTGACACTACATGTGGTTTTATGACATTAAGAATGGGTTGTTGTCCTTGGACTTAAGGACCAAGAGAAAGTCAAGCAACAAAGCGAAGTCACCAAGAGAAAGTCAAGCAACAACGTGAAGTCATGCTAGTAACTAGGACATATGGAACACCCCAATTTTTTTTATTGAAGGCTCATTGCAATCTACAACTACAATAACATACTTGGAGGGTAGAGTGTACGTAGATCTTACTCTACCTTGTGTGACGTAGAGAGGTTTTTCCGAAAAGCTCATTGCTATCTCATTTGCTTTAATGCAAGGAAGCATTGGACTTACACTTTGTTGCTTTAGGTTCTTCATCTTCAGGTTCCTTTCTGGTGAAATACTGCTCTGGAAGCCAAAGATAAAATTCACCTTTCAACATATACATTAATAAAATATGGATTTGCAGTTCAGATTATGATGAACTGGTGAAATCAAGATGTCTGACTTTTTGCCTTGAAAGGCTAGTGGTAAAATAGACTTTCAACAGAGGATTACTTGCTATGCATATGAACATAATCTTGTGGACATTTAGGGATCAGAAAATTATGGATTTTTGTGGGTGTTAAGAACGTAGTCTTATACCATTCAAACCCCATTTCTTTCTTATTATCCTTTCTAAGTTATGTGGGGGTTATTATTTGGTTCAAGTGGGCTAGCAATACGGAGTTCCCATAAATATGTTTACCTCATGTGTAGCATTTAACATCGTGAGTTGGGCTTCCCTCAGCATAATTGGTAGAACATATATCACATCTGCTGTTAGCATTACTTTGATGATAGTTCTCGTGTCATATGTTTATGCCAACTATTCATCTTTTGTCTCGGTTCTGGCTTACTGCAGTTTCCTTCTTTTGTTCCATCTAAAGTGACAGAATGTAATGTCAATTGAGCTATAATAAAATGCTTTTGCTGTGTTCCATTTTATTTTGAACTCTTTCTGTGAGCTTTTGTTAATATGAATATGGAGCTGGGAAGCAGACACAGTTATCCATTTGATGGAAGTTTTGCTCGGTTTTGGTATGTCTTTTTTCATATTAAAGCATCATTCTTGATGTGATCACGACATTAAGAAGGAAGTATTTCTCAAGTAACAGCCAGTTATGTTCCCCTAGGTATGAGCTTCTGAAGTAATAAAATCATCCACATTTCTAATATTTATGCAAAGTCTGGTGCAGTCAACCGATATCAACTGCACAGAACCAGAACTATGTTGGTTAGCCTTCTTCGTTCAACGACTTTCCTGCTTCTTCTTGTATCATTAGATAAAGCAACTTCCCTTGGATTGTTGTGGAGGTAACATAAGTGTGGGCCAGGCCTAACAACAATTGAAGGCCAAACCCATCCACGTCCAAGTCCAGGTGGTATGCTCATACGGCGTCAGTTCACCAGCGCTGCGCTGCACTTCATCCTGACTATGGGAACTTGAATAAACTCTTCTAATCTCTCCGCTAAAATTGAAGCTCTCAGCCACCATGTCTCCTCCATTAACACACTCTAATTAGCTCAGTCACTTTTGTACTTCACGTTTCTGCTACACAGCAGACCACAACTGGGGGATGTTTCGTTTAACAAGACTTCTTATTGTTTTCTTACTATTTTGATCAATCTTCTGATTTTGTTCGTCTTTAAATTGCATTTATTTTATCCCTCATGGTGTCAGCTCCTATTTACTCTAATTAGTAGATTTCAGACATCCACAAATGTTTTGCTTCAAAAGCTCAGTAATATACTCAGCTTTCATATTTTAACATAAGAAACCTGGTAAAAAGTTGAGACCACCAAAGTTGATCGTGGTAACTTTTTGATAATGTTAGACCAAACAAACATTAATCGCTGGGCGCTGGTAATAACAAAGTTTAGCAGCAGCTTTACAAAGAATAGAGAACCCATCGCACGCAAAACCTAGCACAAGCCACAGACTTTGGATTGCTGTCGGTGGAGGCCTCACTGACGAAGAATCACGTGGCATCATATTACTGGGACAATCACGCCAGCTAGATTTTTTATTTTCGTTCTACCGTTAGGTGGGTTTGCTCTATTTGTTTTGGGCGTAAGATACTCATCTTTCTTATTTTTTGTGTATTATTTCATTGGAGATACGTCATCTAAAAATAATAATAATTAATTTTGTGATCGTTGAGACAAAAAGAATACTTTAATAAGAGTTTCAAATTAAACTAGCATTGGCATTATTTTTCCCTTACCTTCATAATAGTCATATTAAATATTACATTCCAAACAAGTGCCACAAATATGTCTACATAAATTTTTTTTTAAAGAAATTTAACCTGTCTCTATTTTTCTAAAATTATTTTTTATCTGTACTCATTATTGACTGGTAAACTTCGGACAAAAGTTGCTGCTGCTCCTCCTCCTCCTCCTGTGTGGTAGACACATTAAAAAGTATTTGGTCACATTGTTTATAGTTAGGTCTTATATTTTTTCATTTCATGGGGTCTTATTATTAGTTTGGTGAAGAAAAAATAAGATGCTTGAAGAGAATAATCTTCCAACTTCTACTTAAAAGCTCAAACACATGTCAATTCAGCTTTTGTATTTCTCCTGGAACACCCCTGCGTGAATAAGACCCGAAGGGCGAGTTTAAAATTAAAGGGTGAAAAACATATTTAAAGTATTATAATTTTTAAAATTTTTAATTTGAATTATCACTAAATATTTATCAAAACATATCTGATTTCAGGTTTAAAAAAAACACCTTATAATTTAAATAAAAAAATTTAAGCAATCACTTTGAGCTTAAAAGGTGCAAACAATCACTCTCCAAAACTTTACAGAACTTCATACTTTAACCTGAACAAAAACCGAGAACAAGCAAATCAGCCAGACTGCCAGCCAGTCAGCAATACCCCACCCTCAGTGGCATTATCTGTAATTAAAAGGTTTATTCTGGTCAATAAAAATAGCTACTCCCTTCAGATCTCGCTACTCCCTTTTTACTTCACTAAACATCACTCCATCTCCAGTCTCCCCACAGCAGGGATCAGCAGCCATAGCCTCTCTCACTCTGTCACTCTTTCGCAAGAAAATGAAGCTCACGGTGGTTATTTTTCTTGCAGCCCTTTTGCCATATTGTTCCTCTGAGACTCAGATCAGTAAAATCAAGCCATCTGCTAAAGGTGAAGCTCCAGCTCCAGCAATGAGTATCACATCTCTAATGTCGGCACACGGATGCAAAAATTTTGCCGATACATTGCTAGCTTCCCCTGCTGAGAAGACATTCGAAGACAATCTCCAAGGGGGTGTCACCATATTTTGCCCAAGCGACGATGCGATGAAAGGATTTTCCCCTAAATTCAAAAACTTAACCGCTGAAGGGAAACAGTCCGTTCTCGAATATCATGGCGTTCCAGTGTATCAATCATTGTCGAGTTTGAGAACGAGTAACGGTCTAATGAACACGTTAGCTACCGATGGGGCTAATAACTATGATTTCGTTGTTCAAAATGACGGCCAAGATGTGACGTTGAAGACCAAAATAGTGACTGCCAAAATCACTGGGACCGTATATGATAAAGAGCCCGTTGCCATCTTCTCTATTGATGAGGTTTTAGAGCCTACAGAATTGTTCAAGGGCGCGCCAACTCCTGCCCCAGCACCAGCCCCTACCTCTGATGCCGATGCCGAGTCTCCCAAACCGGCCGGCAAGAAACATAAGTCGCCGCCTGCGCCGGTTTCTCCGGCGGCTTCTCCGGTAGGTGCTCCCACAGGCAAAGTCGCCGATTCGAAGGCGGCAGATAAGAGCGGTGGGTTTAGATACAATGCTGGAGCACTGGTGGCCCCTATTCTCTTCATTTGGTTCGGCCATCTATTGCTGTAATTTTATCTTTTCTGTTTTTTTGTTTTTTTGTTTTTTTTTGATAAATTTGCTGTTATGTCTTAGATCTGAAATAAGATTGGCCAATGTACGATGGCGCTCGAATTGTAATTTGTACTTGTACTTGTAGCAGTAGGATTTTTTTTTACCAGGTTTTGTGAGTGCCTTTTTTTTTTAATTTTTCTTGTTTTTCGCACTTTGTTGTTTCTTTGATCATCTACTTCAGAGAGAGATTTGATTTTATATTACATGGGAAACTTTTTTCCTTTGTGAATCATAAATTACTTTAGGCTTTTTTATGGATTTTTTTTTTGTAACTGCCATCCAGATCTTATAATTTTCTTTCACTAGTTGATGAACTTTTCAGTTAAATTCAGGAAAACAGTTATATGGACCGACTATCAATGAATTTAGCAGTCTTCTTGGTCTCCACTCAGATAAAATTTGAAAGAAATAAATTTAGTTATACAATTTATATTGCGAGGCAACTGCATCTTTTTCTTTTTTTTTTAAATATAATTGAATTCAGGTTTGTAAGTTGAGTATAGATCTGTAGATTTGAAGTCTAAGATTTATCTCTTGAATCATGTGTTTGGCCAATGCTTTTATTACTGCATTAAATAATGGAGCGGGAGGAAGAAAAGGAATTTTTTTTTTAATATCAAAAAGAAAAGAATTAGCAGGTGGGAGATCTACAATATAGAAGCTTTGACGCTGTCGCCTTTTGACTGCCACTGATTAACTGATTATGACTTGCTTTTAAAAAGGTTTTGTAAATCGATCCCCTGCTACAACTGACGATGGATACCTCTATGAGTCTTATAATTCTGAAAAGAAACCTCAATTTCACCGAGAAGTTAGAGAGAATTCGTGAATTAAACGTCGCAGATTTCTCTATAAGCTACAAGTATTTAAGAATTCTACAAGTTTCAAGGATCAAGATAGAGGTTCAAGAATAAGTTTCAAGCCCTTGAATTTAAATACAAACTCAAAAGTCCTTGAATTTAAGTAGTCAAATCAACATCAACTCCATCTAGTTTAAGATCAAGCTCAAAAGCTCTTGAATTTATATTTGAAAGGAAGAACGTGAGGATTCATAAAGATTGTAACACTCATATTTAAAATAAAATACTACGATTGCGATAATTTTTTGGGCCTGATTATTATTTTCTCAATGTGAAATTTTGTCGTCTACAAATTCGTTAAGTGAAAGTCATATATCAAAGAGACAGAATCGATGTGAGACAATTTAACATGCACCCCTCCTTCCTCGCACGCTCAGACTTGCCAACGGAACGTGAACAAGGGTGATATAAAAAAATAGAATCATTTAATGTCATCGTTTAAAATTTATCCCGTTTAATAAATTTATGTAAATATAACTCTACGTAGGGGTGGGCATGGTATGGTATTGAAAATTTTACATCAGTAACTTTGGTTTTCGGTATCTAAAAATTCTACGATATCAAATTAGTTCGGTATGGTTCTGTAATTTCAACTTTGATATTGATATTTTACAGTATGGTAAGTTGGTAACCATACTTTATTTGACTTGGATTTATATGTACTCATATAATAAATAAAAATGACTTTAATTTTTTAAAAAACGTCTCAATTATATTAAACTAATAATTACTTTCACTAATTAATTGCACAAAAGAATATTTCAATCACAGTAAAGTAGTTAATTCTTTTGAACCTACTCCAAATATAATTCTATTTGGAGTAGGTCTAAAGGACCAAAACTGTTTAAGAAAATTTAGTACTTTTAGATAAAGAATTGTTTTGACGGTAAAATCCCCTATTAAATATAAAATTAGCATTAAATTAATGTGATGTAGTTTTATAATACTAAACTACTTTATATATTTAATAATATTAAATTTAATATATATGGATTGTATATATTATAAAAAACATCAGTGCGGTATTCGGTATTTCGGTATTTCGGTATTTATAAGAATATCGTACCAAATATCAATTTTTTTTGAAATTCATATCAAATACCGTATCAAATATCATAATCCATATCGTGATATTAAAAATTTCGATTTCGATATAGTATTTGGTATATGCCATATCATGCCCACCCCGAAGTCTATGGGTCATAATTTCACAAAGTTATATCGGGCGAAAGAATGAAAAACTATGCTTCAATGTTATAGATTATATAGGGTGGATTATAACTTTAGTATCATATTTATTCTACCTATCTCATTAAATTATTTTATAAGTTTTATCAATGACAATTACTTGTTAATAAATAAAAAAATTATATAATATAGCAATCATATAATAGTATTTACTATACGAGATTAACTAGTATCTATTGACGGTGGACACTAAATTTACACAGTAAGTTAATGTTTAATTTGCTAATATTATTAATATTTAAATAAAAATAACAAAAATAGTATTATAAGGTAACTTGGACTCTAAATTAATTATAAGGAATTTGTTTAGAATTCTAATTTGGTTTACCTAAAATAGAAAGGATCTCTTTTACTATTCGTCTTCATCCCATTAGTTTCACGCTACCTTTAACATCATTGAAGCAATTTGAGACGTTCATCAACACAAAAAGAGGGTAACTTTTTACTCATTATCTTTTTTCTTTTCAAAATCTAGACATGTATAGAATTAAAAAATTACTTGTAACTTATTAAGTCTTCTTTGCAACGTGAAAGGTGTTTGGATAGGTGCTTCTATTGTTTGAGGCTTTATTTTATATTTTAGTTCATTTAATCAAAGTGGATTGTACCACTAGCAAAGAAACTTTTCTTTTCCTTTGCTTGATGGCAAAATTATTGCACAAAGCGTCAAAAATCTAGTATTCCCATTGTTTCTTTTTTTTTTTTTTTGAAAAATTATATTTTGTTCCAAAGAATCTTCTTGTTTCAATATACAAAAATCTATTATTTCCAAAGATATCTAAACACTATTTCAAAGAAATTTTTCTTATTTCAATATAGGAAGAGTTTTTTATTTCGTGGCGATAATGATAATTCTATAGAGAATATCTTTATAAAGCTTTCAGTAAATTGGACAAGTCCAATACATTAATATTTAATAATATTTTAAATTTTTAATCAAAATTTATTCTATTAATTTAACATGATATATTGCAGGACACTCTTGAAATCTTTAGTTTAGCGGAGCAAAATGTAGAAGGAATCGAAGCTTCCTTGGAGGAAATAGAAAGCAACATGAATGCAATTGTACATTTTATTCCTTAATTAGATGATGAAGAGAGAGCCCTATATCGGTATGGAGTTTCAATCACTTGATGTAGCATTTAAATTTTATCTTGATTATGCTCATCGTAATGACTTTAGTGTGCGTAAAAATCGGATAATCGGATAACTAGATCAAGAAAAGATAAACCAATAACTGTTCAAGAGTTTGTTTGTTCAAAAGAAGGATTTCACTCAAAGAAAAGTCTTGAGAGTAATAGGCAGCGAGATGAGACCAGAGAAGGGTGCAAAGTAATGATATATTTGTCAAACAAAGAAGAAGGAAAGTGTGATGTAGCTAGGCTTATCTCAAACCATAATCATGAACTTGCTTCTTCCCATAACCAGAAATTCTTGCGATCAAAAAGAAAAAAAAGGAGGCTCAGAAGAATCTTATTATTCTTTTAGATAATTTTGGTATTCGTCCGAATAAAATTGCATCGGTGTTGATTAATAAAACTGGGGGCGCAGAAAATCTCAATCTAACTGTACGAGATATTCATAATTATTTAATCATTAAAAGGCAAAACTATCTTGAGAAAAGAGATGTTAAAGTACTTTCAGAAGCATCGTCAATCTGAGAGCCCAGGATTCTTTTATGCAATATAAATAGATTAGAGGGTCATTTAGCTGATTGTTTTGGGTTGATGTTAGGTATAGGGTAGCTTACAATAATTTTGAATATGTTTTCCTATTTGATCCTACATACTTAACAAATAGATATAAGATGCCTTTTATTTCATTTACCAGAGTTAATTACCATCACCAATCCATTTTATTTGGTTGTGCTCTTCTTTGGGATGAAACAGGAGAAACTTTTTAGTGGTTACTTCACACTTGACAGGAGGCAATATCTGATGTTGTCCCTCATACAATAATCACAGCTCAAAATTTTGCTATAAAAAATGCAGTTGCAAGGTGTTTTCAAATACTGCACACCACTTTTATATGTGGCTTATTGAGAAGAAGATTCCTAAATATCTAAGTCATGTTTTTCATGAATTTGATGATTTTTAAAGTATGTTTAGTAAGTTCTTACATGGTACAACTACTCCCGAGGAATTTGAATTTTCTTGGACTAGTATAATGAAAATGTACTATTTTAAACATAGTTGGTTGCATAGAATATACACATTTCATAAGAAATGGATTCCTGCATAGGTGAGAACTACTTTTTGTGCTGGAATACCAACAACTCAAAGAAGTGAAAGTATATATGAATAATTTTTTTAAGGATTATCTTAACTCTAGTAGACCGATGAGTGTATTTGTAATGCAATATGATAAAGTTGTTGATGCTAGGTATGATAAAGTAAGGGAGAAGGATTATAAGACAAAACATTCAAAGGCTATCTTGAAAATTTTATATCCTATGGAGGATGAAGCAGCCAAAGTGTAACAACTCGTCGGTCGTTACAGAGGGAAAATAAGTGAGAACGCCCCTCTCTAGCCTAAGTGTTGGTGGGGAGGTGTTGAGTAAGTGTTAGTGAGATTTTAAAGTTGGGGGAAAGTTGTGTGCAAAAAATGGGAGCTACTGATTACGAGGGACCGCTGTAGCGAAGGGATATTGTCACGACTTGAATGGGTCTCAGATCGTAACACGGGACAAGGAGTCCCGAGAGACCCCAAGTCAACGCATGGCATAAGCATACATCTAACTCAATCAAGAACTAAACAACCATCAATACAATCATAGCGGAAGTTTGACTTAAATATAACATCAGAATATGATATTCGAAGCTGAATACATACATATGTCTGAATAGCCTCTAAACATGAGGAGCTGATACGACAAGACCCCAACTAACTCAACAAGCTGAAAACTGAAATACATGAAGAAAAGATAGATAGTCTGGTCCTCGGAAGATGAGGACTCACCGATAGGCAGAAGGTAACTCCGATGAACTGTCTAAGAGCGAGGCTGAACCTGAGTGCCGGGTCCTGTATCATGAAATGATACAACATAGAAAGTATGCCGTCAGTATGTAGAATATACCGAGTATACAAGGTAAGTAAAATCGCTAAAGTAAGTAAAAATTCTTTAAACACAATGCGATAATCAAACATAAACATCAGTAAGCTGAGAGTAGGGCTTGCATGCATTCTTTCTGAAATCATGACTTTTCATAACATACGATACATAGCTTTATAACATCAAACTGACTCGAATGGCTAAAAGCTGAAATATGACATTTATAGAAAAGCTGAACATTGAGTGAAATCTTTCTTTTAGAACATGCATGTATAAAATAATAACCATGAGTAATGTATATGCAAATCTGAATCATGTAGACAATGGGAGACTCATCACTTAACCAATATACCACGATAGAGCTTACGTGGTTCCGACTATTACAATCAAGTGGGCAGAGCCTTCCAAAATCTTTCCAGGGCTAAGGACGCTACCATGATATCGATATCAAGCTCATGGGCCATTCGGGCTGGAGATAGCTCACAAGGGAGATCCCAATAATATGATAGTATCAACCTACGTTGGCACGTAGTTCCGGGACATAGGGTGATCGGCCCTTAGCCCGCTCAGTGTTAGACTCTTCTCCCAAAATATGCAATGCTCTACATCGTATAAAATAAAGCTCAACATTGTCTATTGACGAAGCTCAATGATCAATACATCTCAAATACGAAATCATGCATATGAGAAGCTTTAGTTCAAAACATACCACAAGCTGAAAACATACTTGGGAGCCTTTGCTCCAAATCCATGTGGTAAGATATGCACAGGAAGACTTAACTCAAAACATACCACAAGTTAGAATATAAAATTTGAAAATCTTCGCTCCAAAATAATTTGGTAAGCTTAGATCGGGAAAATCATCATTTAAACTTAACATGTGGGCATTTCCCAAAGCTTTATCATACTTAGAAATACTCAATTCTCATTGGAAACATAATTATAAACATGGATAGCTTCAAATCATGCTTTTCATCATAATATCTCACCATTATCACATATGCTTCACAAATCTCACTTTTCATGATCATATCATCAATAGGCTTCAACACTCAGAAGGCATAGAAACATAATTTAACTGAAATTGTTAAAAAGTTAGCCCATGCTTCACAATTCGATAATTAAATCATAATCAATTCATACCCATGTAAAGAAATTGAAGATTCATGCATTTGGATAAAAATCCCATAACTTGATCATAGAAATTTATCATATTTAGTAGAAATTGGGCATGGGTGTGGAAAAAAACACCCACTCATAACCCTACATACCTGGAAGGGATTGATTCTACTACTCTAATTGCCCAAGAAGTATTTGAATGAAAACCTTGAAGAATTGCTCTAGATCACCTCTTCAACCTCTCAAACTTGCATGCATGGAATGAAATAACTTAGAGTAAGTTTTCTCCTCCTTAAACCCATTAAAACGAGCTTTAAATAACCTAGTATAGGGCCTTAGGGCATAAGAATGACGAAAATATCCTTACTGATCACGCAGAAAACTGCTCATTGGACCAAATACAAATGATCCAACGGGTCATTGGAGGATACCACGACCCGTGGTATCTGTCCGTGCTATGCACTGTCCAGGCTTAGGCCTTGGCTCAAACAACGACTGAAATAATGATTCGTTCTTACCTTCAATGAGGCGTTCATTCGACCGTGGTTTCCTTCTGCCAACTTTATACTTCCTCAAACCACGAGCCTTACCACGACTTGTTATTAGAACCCACGAGTCGTGGTCTCGTTCCGTCACATACACTGGCCATCTCACCATCCTAACAACGAATGCTCACCACAATCCATGGTATCTCATGACGGGTCGTTGGGTGGCCCGTTACTCCCCTAAATCTCAAGTCGACATCTTACCACGGCTACCAACAACAGCTCGTTGTTTCCCACAATGAGTCGTTATGCTGGTAGTTGTCTCCACTTCCCCAAAACCAGACACCATCCATGGCTCACTCCAACGGGTCGTTGGTTGAACCAACGATTCGTAGGACCTCTCGTTCTGCAATAATTTCCCTAGTTTTCAGCAGTTTTAAATTTTTAACTCCCGAGTCTAATCTCAGGCACTTTCGGGGTATTACAATATCTTTCCCTTGGAAATATTCATTCTCGAATGTAGGAAACAAGTAGAAAATAGAAATACGTAATTATCATATTCCAATACTGATCATTTAAACCAAAACTAACGGAATGACTACCTCCAATTCAAAATATACAGCTGAACTGAGTTCGCAAATCACATACACACTCATATACATAAAAGAAACTTGCGTGCATGAATTGAACATGGAACTAAATAGAGCCATAGAGTAAAACTGATACCTCAAGTCGGAACTGAGCCGGTAGAGAATAAGCGTGGGTATTTAGCCATCATATCCGCTTCAAGTTCACACATAGCTCCTTCAACATGTTGATTCCTCCATAATACTTTAACTGAAGCTACTTCTTTGTTCCTTAACCTTCGAACCTGATGATCCAATATTTTAACTGGAACTTCCTCATAACTAAAGCCATCCTTTACTCCAAAGCTGTCCACCGAGACTACTAAGGCTGGGTCTCCAAAACATTTATTCAAAAGTGACACATGAAACACAGGATGCACGAAAGATAACTCTGAGGGCAGGTCTAACTCATACGCCACCTTACCAACTCTTCTTATAACCCGATAGGGACCAACATAGCGGGGACTGAGTTTCCCTTTATTCCCAAACTGCATGACTCCCTTCATGGGAGATACCTTCAGAAATACCCAATCGTCCACCTCGAACTCCAACTCTCTCCTCCTCACATCAGCATATGACTTTTGACGGCTCTGAGCGATTTTCAGCCTATCCCATATCAACTGAACCTTCACTATAGTTTCATGAACCGAATCTAACCCAATCATTGCTACCTCACCAACCTCAAACCAATCGATGGGCCATCTATACCTCCGCCTATAAAGAGCCTCGAACGGTGCCATCTGGATACTGGAGTGATAGTTGTTATTATAAGCAAACTCGATCAGAGGTAAATGATCATCCCAACTACCTTTGAAGCCCATCACACATGCTCTCAACATGTACTCGAGAGTCTGGATTGTTCATTCTGCTTGGCCATCCGTCTGCAGATGGAAGGCTGTACGGAGCTTAACCTGAGTCCCAAGCCCTTTCTGAAAAGACCGCCAAAACTGGGAGGTAAAATGAGTACCTCGATCCGAAATAATGGACAAGGGCACTCCATGTAATCGAACCAACTCTCGGATATATAACTTGTCATAATCATCTGTTGAATCTATGGTTTTCACCGATAGAAAATGTGCCGCCTTGGTCAATCTGTCTACCACCACCCAAATAGAATCATACCGTCGGCGAATACGAGGTAGGCCTGTAATGAAATCCATATTAATCTCTTCCCACTTCCAAGTGGGAATGCTAATATCCTGAAGTACTCCTCCTAGCCTTTGATGCTCAATCTTTATTTGCTAATAGTTCAGCACTCGGCTATGAATTCTGCAATATCCCTCTTCATGCCATTCCACTAGTATATTTAACGCAAGTCATAATACATCTTGGTTTCACCTGGATGAATAGAGTATCGAGATCCATGAGCCTCATGCAATATCTGGCCCCTCAAATTATCAACATTTGGAACTCATAGATGACCCTGGTACCGCAGCTCACCATCTCCCCCTTGGGAGAAGACCTCCACCTTCTGATATCAAACGGCTTCCTTCCGCTTTGCCAATGTCGGATACTCGTCTTGTCTAGCTTTCACATCTGCCACCAAGGATGATTTTGATTGATTTTGCACAATAATATCTCCGTCGGTTGAGTTGACCAATCTAACTCCCAACCTTGCAAGTCGATGAACATCTTTTACCAGCTCCTTCTTTCCCTCATCCACATGGGACACACTCTCTATAGAGAGCCTACTAAGCACGTCCGCTACCACATTAGCCTTACCCGGGTGGTAAAGGACACTCATATCGTAGTCCTTGAGTGGCTCCAACCACCTCTTTTGTCGAAGATTGAGATCTTTCTGCATGAACACATATTGCAAGATCTTGTTCCGTAAACACATCTATGTGAACCCCATACAAGTAATTCCTCCATATTTTCAATGCAAACACCACCGCGGCCAGCTCAAGATCATGGGTCGGGTAATTCTACTCATGGACTTTCAACTATCTTGAGGCATATACTATCACCTTCCCACGCTGCATCAATACGCACCCGAGTCTGATTCTCGAAGCATCACAATACACCACAAAACCATCGGTACCCTTGGGTAGGGTCAACAGTGGTGCTGAAGTGAGTCAAATCTCTTACTCTTGGAAGCTTTTCTCACAAGCCTCCAACCATTGGAACTTTACCTTCTTCTGAGTCAACTTGGTCAAAGGTGCTGCAATAGATGAGAATCCCTCAACAAACCTCCTGTAGTAGCCAGCTAAACCCAAGAAACTCTGAATATCTGAAGGATTCACCGGTTTAGGCCAATTTTTCACCGCCTCGATTTTCTGAGAATCTACCTTTATGCCCTCACTCAATACCAAATGGCCCAAAAATTCCATGGAGTCCAACAAAAACTCACACTAAATTTTGCATACAACTGACGACCCTTGAGGGTCTGAAGCACTACTCTCAAGTGAGCGGCATGCTCCTCCTCGCTCCGAGAGTATATAAGGATGTCATCAATGAACACAATCACAAACATGTCCAAATATGCCTTAAACACCCTATTCATTAGATCCATAAAAGCTGCAGGGGTATTCGTTAGTCCTAAAGACATAATAACAAATTCATAGTGACCATACCGAGTCCTGAAAGCGGTTTTCGAGATGTCACTCTCCCGAACTCTGAGGTGATGATAACTGGACCGGAGATCAATCTTGGAGAAACACTTGACACCCTGAAGCTGATCAAACAAGTCATCGATCCTGGGTAAAGGATACCTATTCTTAACGGTGTCCTTGTTTAACTGCCGATGGTCAATGCACATCCGAAGCAAACCATCCTTCTTCTGGACAAATAACATTGGTGCACCCCATGGAGACTTACTGGGCCTAATAAATCCCTTATCTAACAGGTCCTTCAACTAATCCTTCAACTCTTTTAGCTCAGCTGGAGCCATCCTGTAGCGCAGAATAGATATAGGTTGCGTGTCGGAAAGAAGGTCAATACCGAAATCAATCTCCCGCTCGGGAGGAACACCTGGAAAATCATCAGGAAAGACCTATGGATACTCATGTACTACTGGAACTGACTGTATAGTTGGGGATTTGGACTCGACATCCTTAAACCTAACTAGATGGTACATGCAACCTTTAGAAATCATCTTCCTGGCCTTAAGGTAAGAAATGAATCAACCTACAGGCATAGCTGAACTGCCCATCCATTTTAAGATTGGCTCACCCAGAAATCTGAAATCTACTACCTGGATTCTACAATTAACTAAAGCATAACATGGAAATAGCCAATCCATACCGAGAATAACATCGAAATCGGTCATGGCTAACTCTATCAAATTTGTTGAGGTGACCTTATGAAGGAGTGAGGCTGGGCAACCTCTATACACCATCTCTCTATAACTGAGTCACCTACTAGAGTAGAAACTGAGAAGGGTTCTGACAAGACATCAAGACTGACTCTGAAGCTATTGGCCACATAAGGTGTCACAAAAGATAAGGTAGCCCCAGGATATAGCAAAGCATATACATCGATATGGAAAACTCGCAACATACCAGTGAAAACATTCGGGGAGATCTCCTGTTCCTGATGGGATGCTAAAGCAAAGAATATGTTCTGGCACTGACCGCCTGCTGTGCTAGCAGATGCCCCCTGATGTGCTGAGTGTGCGAGAGGGGCTGCTGAACTAGAAGCTGGGCCTCGGCCCCCAACCTGATCCTTCCTCGCAGCTGGACAATCTCTAAGCATGTGTCCGGGCTGCCCACACCCAAAAAAAGCACCTGAACCTGCCAAGCACTGTCCTGTGTGCCCTCGACCACATCTGCGACAAGCTGGGATGCTACAATCTGCGGGTCTGCTGCTCTGACCCCTCGAGCCTGATGCTCGCCCTCTATGATCATGTCTAGGACTAGATGGCATACTCAATGTTGAAGATGCCGGGGCTGATGATCTCTGGTGAGTCTGCTGTCGGTACCCACCACCGGACCTCTGCTGAGAGAATCTGTGGTCCTCGGTCCTGGCCTCCCTCTCTCTCAAATGTGCCACCTCCATCTGTTAGGCGTACAACACTATGGGAGGGAAGTCCATATCATGGTAAAGCATGGAAGTCCTGCAATCTTTATCTAAATAACCTGACATCCTATGGACGAATCTACTCACTCGCATTCTTTGATCGGCTACCAACTCTGGGGCATATTTCGATAGGCGAGTGAACTCAAGGGAATTCTCTTGTACAGGCATTCTCCCTTGCTTCAAAATCATGAACTCAGCTGTTTTCAACTCCCTCATCTCCCAAGGGAAGAACCGGTCTAGAAATGCAACCTGAAACTCTTCCCAAGTGACCGGACATGCTCCTGCGACTCTGCTATCCTTCCATTGACCAAACTAGATATGCGCGACCCCTTTCAGCTGATAAGAGGCTAACTCAGGGCACTCAACTCCATTCACCCCCATAACCTGGGTGATTTTGACAATCTCATCAACAAACTCATGTGGGTCCTCATCTACCTTGGACCTAAGGAACTCTGGTGGGTTCATCCTCAAGAAGTCTCTGACTCGAGCTGCCGCTGCATTGATATTTTGTGGAACATGCGCAATAGCCTACTGATTGACCTGAGCGGTCAAAGCCTGCGCAAGCATATGAATAGCGGCCCAGAACTCAGCGTGGGCTGCTGGCTCTAGTGCCTGGGGCTCCTGAACTGGTGGGGCTTGATGATGCCCATAACCATTGCCATCCTCATGTCCTTCACCACCTCCATTCCTCCTTCCATTCATTCTTTGAGGAGCCATAATTCTGCAATTGCGAATAGCATGAATTAGAAGGATAGAAAGACTTTTCATCGCACGACATATATCATGAAAGAAGGAAACATTTCCTAAATGTCTCATAGCCTCTACGTCATAAGTGTGGCGCGCTTCACACCCATGAAAAAGACTCTACTTAACACGAATTTCATACACCCTAGGACACTTCAAACCTATGATTCTGATACCAAGTTTTTCATGACCCGAACGGAGGACCAGATCGTAACACGGGACAAGGAGCCCTGAGAGACCCCAAGTCGACCCATGGAATAAGTATACATCTAACTCAATAAATAACTAAAAAATCATCAATACAATCATAGCAGAAGTATGACTTAAATATAACATATGAATATGAAATTCGAAGTTGAATACATACATATGTCTGAATAGCCTCTAAACATGATGAGTTGATGCACAAGACCCCAACTAACTCAACAAGCTTAAAACTGAAATACATGAAGAAAAGATAGATAGTCTGGTCCTCAGAAGATGAGGACTCACCTATAGGCAGACGCTAACTCCGATGAACTGTCTAAGAGCGGGGCTGAACCTGAGAGCCGGATCTTGTATCATGAAATGATATAACATAGAAAGTATGCGGTTAGTACGTGAAATGTACCAAGTATGCAAGGTAAGTAAAACCACCAAAGTACGTAAAAATCCTTTAAACACAATGCGATAATTAAACATAAACATCAGTAAACTGAGAGTAAGGCTTGCATGCATTCTTTCTGAAATCATGATCTTTTCATAACATAAGATACATAGCTTTATAACATCAAACTGACTCGAATGACTCAAAGCTGAAATATGACATTTATAGAAAAGCCGAACATTGAGTCAAACCTTGCTTTTAGAACGTGCATGTATAAAATAATAACCATAAGTAATAAATATGCAAATCTGAATCATGTGGACAATGGGAGACTCGTCACTTAGTCGACATACTAGGATAGAGCTTACGTGGTTAGGACTATTACACTTAAGTAGGTAGAGCCGTCCAAAACCTTGCCAAGACTAAGGATGCTACCATGATATAGATATCAAGCTCATGGGCAATTTGGGTCAGGGATAGCTCACAAGGGAGATCCCAATAATATGATAGTATCAACCTATATTGGCTCATAGTTCTGGGGCATAGGGTGATTGACTCTTAGCCTGCTCGGTGCTAGACTCTTCTCCCAAAACATGCAATGCTCTACATCATATAAAATGAAGCTCAACATCGTTTATTGACGAAGCTTAACGATGAATGCATCTCAAATACGAAATCATGCATATGAGAATCTTTAGTTCAAAACATACCTCAAGCTGAAAACATACTTGGGAGCCTATTCTCCAAATCCATGTGGTAAGCTATGCATTAGAAGACTTAAATCAAAACATACCACAAGCTAGAATGTAAAATTTGGGAGTCTTCGCTCCAAAATAATGTGGTAAGCTTAGATCAGGAAAATCATAATTTAAACTTTACATGTTGGCATTGCCCAAAGCTTTATCATACTTAGAAATAATCAATTCTCATCAGAAACATAATCATAAACATGGGTAGCTTCAAATCATGCTTTTTATCATAATATTTCATCATTATCACATATGCTTCACAAATCTCACTTTTCATCTTCAACATTCATAAGGCATAGAAACATAATTTAATTGAAATCATTAAAAAGTTAGCCTATGCTTCACAATTCGATAATAAAATCATAATCAATTCATACCCATGTAAAGAAATTGAAAATTCATGCATTTGAGTAAAAATCTCATAACTTGATTATAGGAATTTCTAATGTTTAGATAGAAATTGGGCATGGGTGTGGAAGACGACACCCACTCATAACCCTACATACCTAGAAGGGATTGATTCTACCACTTCTCTGATTGCCCAAGAAGAATTTGAACGAAAACCTTGAAGAATTGCTCTAGATCACCTCTTCAACCTCTCAAGCTTGCATGCATGGAATGAAATAACTTAGAGTAGGTTTTCCCCTCCTTAAGTCCATTAAAAAGAGCCTTAAACAACGTAGTATAGGGCCTTAGGATGTAAGAATGACGAAAATACCCTTACTGATCATGCAGAAAAATTGCTCACTGGACCAAGCAACGGACGACCCAATGGGTAGTTGGAGGATACCACGACCCGTGGTATCTGTCCATGCTATGCACTCCAGGCTTAGGCCTTGGCTCAAATAATGACTGAAATAACAGTTCATTCTTACCTTCAATGGGTCGTTCATTTGATTGTGGTTTCCTTCTGCCAACTTTTATACTTCCTCAAACCACGATCCTTACCATGACTCATTACTAGAATCCACGAGTCGTGGTCTCGTTCCGTAACATACACTGGACATCTCACCATCTTAACAACGATTGCTCACCACTATCCGTGGTACCTCATGACGGGTCATTGGGTGGCCCGTTACTCCTCTAAATCTCAAGTCCACATCTTACCACGAAAACCAACAACGGCTCCTTGTTTCCCACAATGAGTTGTTATGCCCGTCGTTGTCTCCACTGCCCCAAAACCAGACACCCTCCATGGCTCACTCCAATGGGTTGTTGGTTGTACCAACGATTCGTAGGACCTCTCATTCTGCAACAATTTCCCTTGTTTTCAGCATTTTTAAATTTTTAACTCCCGGGTCTAATCTTAGGCACTTTTGAGGTATTATAGATACCTACTGAAGTGAGACCGTCCCACAGTTGGAGACCCGCTGTAACGGACCGGTAGAGATACCATCAAATTTGCTGTGACGGCATCTTGGGTGCTGTAGTAGGTCTACTGCAGTGGAAATGTGATCGGTGCAGTGAACGATAGGAATCAGTAAGTGGGTTTTAAGTGGGATTTCATGGAGTTTACCCCGTTATTTCAAAACACAAATTATGAGAACCCAGAGCGAATTCCCCAAGTGCAGAGCAGTTTTCATCTCAAAGGTGAGAATCTTAGTCAATTCTCTTTACTTTAACGCCTTAACCCCGTAGAATCAAAAGGGAGACCTATAATGGTGGAAATTCTAGGTTGAAAAATCCTAAAACTATGAGAGTAGGGAAAATTGTTTGGGTGTTGAAGATTGTTGATTCCTAGGTCTGTAAGTACGTAATTATTACTACCTAAGGTGAATGTGATGGTGCTAGTTCATCATTGCTAAAATTGGAGACTTAAAGTTTCATAGAAGTGGGGAGTTTAATGTTAAAACTACTTGAAAGAGGGTTTGGGGAGTAGAAATGTTACACCCCGTAAGTTCTTAACATTTAGGCGGCCTATTCGTATGTTAGTCAAGAATTTTAGAGTACGACGCGTGAGAGAAGGGGCCCAGAAAAAGGTTGAACAAGCGCGGAATCAGGAAAGCGAGGAAGAAGCCCGGACAAGCTGCCAAATAGGGCCAATGTGTCACAGACCCTCCCCTTCCGCGATAGGCTCTGTGACACGCCCGATTTTTCACGCGTCGGGGTCGGTGCCACGCACCCCCTGTCCACCACCCAAAATGTTATATATATTAAGTTGATCATTTAATATAATATATCAATAACATATCCTTATCCAGAGAGAGTTTATTCCACCATTTTCAAGGTAATTTCCTTCTGTTTACGCTGCCAAACACTATTCAAATTCAAATTAACTTCAGGTTTTGGGTTATAAGCCTGCAAAGAGCATTACCACAGAGTTAGTTTCTCAAAATTCGCCCGGTAAATCATAATTACGCCAAGTAAAAGTTTTCAAAATTGCTCCAAACTAATTTCTATACGATCACAGGCTTCAAGTAAGTATTTCTCCCTTATGAACTCTCGAGAAATTATATGTTTTTTTGACCGTGTTTTGTTAAGTTAAAGTGTAGTTAATATTAGTATTAAAAGTTATCGTTTTTGCTGAATTTAGTATTGAAACTAGTCTCATTCTCCCAGTAATACGATTACAGTTGGAAATGGTTGTTGAATACAGATTGAAACTCGTCGGTTAGACAGAAAGTTAGTACTTGAGGTATGTAAGGCTATCCCTTCGGAAAGTTACGTTCGTCGTAAAGTTAGTATGACCTGTATGTCTATAGTACTTCAGAGTAAACCTATTGGTATCAGCTGACATAAACTAAATTGAGCCTATGGTGACAAAATAGAAATTCTTGTCCGAGTTAGTCTAGCTAGAATGGTCTTACTTTGATGTTGAGTAGTTAGAGGTTATCTCGTACAGGTTCCATTTATTGAGGTCGCGAGGGCCGTATTGAGTTCCATCAGATTGAGGCCGCAAAGGCCGTAATGAGTTTCACTAGATTGAGGCAGCGAGGGCCATTCCGAGTTATAGTACACACCATCCTTAGTACTCAGGTAGTAGGAATGGACCTTATTTGTATTTGCTGGGGCTTATGGAGGCCCAAGAAGGTTCTTTTGTGTTGTTTGTACCTTCCAGGCTTTATGAGCCTGGTTAGGTTCTTATTTGCTTATATAGACTTGTTGTTTAGATAATTCAGACAGTGAAGGTATTTAGGTTAAATCCTTACTCTCTTCCTTTAATTGCTATAGTTTTACCATTTTTTAGTCAGTTATTATCTTTCTGCCTTATATATTCGGTACATGTTGTACTGACAGCCAGCCGGGGCGCTGCATCGCTTGCCTGCAGATGTGAATAGACGCCGTTCGGGACGTTCCTAGTCTCCAGCTGAAGTCAGTAGTTTATTTAGCTCCTTCCCTCTAGAGTTGAAAGTTAGTAGAGGTTTGTACTTTTGATGTATAGTTTTTGGATAGGTTGGAGCCCTGTCTCGACCATTATATCATTCCTAGAGGCTTGCAGACTGTTGTACATTCCCTGTGGTTAGTTTGTTGTTAGTCGTGTGAGGCCCAGACCTATGTTTCATTTTGTGATGACGGCTATGTGGGGCCTTGTTTAGCTATTGAGTAGTGGCCTTGTCGGCTATAGCATGTGTAAGTCACCTGCTTTTCATTTTAGTTATAACTAGACAGCATGGTGGCCTTGTCGGCCTACATAGGACTCCCTATTATTATCTGTTTCTGGGTAACTGTTTTATTTTACAGGTGGCTATACAGCCTTTTAGGCCGGGGGTTCTGTTTACAGCCAAGATATAGCCCATTATTTTCTTGACTTGAGAAGTAAGTGCGCACCAGAAGTGCATAAGTCCAGTCAGGTTAGTCTAGACCCTTGTAGGGCACCAAGTGCCAGTCATACCCCCCAAGGCGGGCGTGACAAACTTGGTATCAGAGCAGGTCGTATCCCAGGGAGTCTGCAAGCCATGTCAAGTAGAGTCTTGTCTATGGGTGTGTTGTGCACCACATTCTATAGATAGGAGGCTACGAGACATAATAGTGTGGTTACTCTTCTTTCTCCTTCAATCGTGCTATAGAGATGAGTTGTATAGAGTAATCCCCTAAGCTTATGTTATTTTGCTATTTATAGAGAAAAATGTCAGATGCACGACGAACTGCAACTGATCGAGATTTAGGTATGACGGCAGGAAAGGGAACCAGTAGAGGGCCCCAATTAGAGTCGACCCGGTCTGAGGGCGATAGGGGGACATCCCCTCGATCTCCCCAGCACTTACCATAGCACTCAGAGCCCACTAGGGCAACAGAGGCACCAGTACCACCCCAGCTATTTCAGTACCATCAAATCAGGAGCTTAGGGGTGCATTTTATATGTGGGTTCAGCTGATGGCTGCCCAGCGTCAGCCTTAGCCAGTAGTACCAGCTGCTGCTAAGCCCGCTGAGGGGCCTGGTAGCTCGAGAGTTCGTGAATTCCTTACTCTGAGTCCCCCAGAGTTTACAGGGACCGATCGTAGAGAGGATTCCCAGAATTTTATAGATCAGTTACAGAGGATATTCAGGGTTATGCATGCCTCGTCTACAGAATCAGTTGAGCTACCGGTATTCCGACTACGAGGTGTAGCAGTTTTGTGGTACGAAAGTTGGGAGAGATTCTGAGGCAGAGATGCATCTCCACCTACGTGGCCTATTTTATCTGAGGCTTTTATAGATCATTATTTGCCCCGATGGCAGGCCAGAGTAGAGCAGTTCTTGCACCTAGCGCAGGGCAGAATGAGCGTTAGAGAATATGCATTGAGGTTTGATTTCTTAGCCAGGTATGCACCTTCGTTTGTTGACACCATGGCAACCAGGGTGCATCGGTTCATTATGGGACTTGCGCCAGAGTATATGGAGTCATGTATTATGGCCAAATTGCAAGAGGATATGGATATTTCACAGGTGCAGACATTTGTTTAGAATATAGAGGAGCTCAGGCAGTGTAAGTACGCCATGGAGAGGGCAGGTCAGGAGCAGCGCCGGAGGAGTAGGCCCATAGACTTTTAGGCATATTTTCAGGGTAGGCTTAGACCCCTTTCTCAGGCAAGCCACCCAGGCCCCCATTTCAGCAGCAACAGGACAGCAGATCAAATCGTCGGAGGCAGTCAAGCCTCTAGAAAAGTTCACAAGCGCCCAGCTCGCAGTAGGAGAGGGGGACAGAACAGATAGAGTTAGCAATACCCAATGCAGTACTTGCCATAAACAGCATCTGGGGAGGTTCAAATATGGTTCCACCGCCTACTATACCTACAGGTAGAAGGGGCACATAACGAGAGACTGCTCGACTAGATGCAAGTCAGTCAGGACCAGTAGAATAGATCCTCAGCAGGTTCGTATGCCCCAGCACCTTCTGCAGGGCGCAGGCCCTCAGCTCCAACCGCAGAGGCTGAGGTAGATCAGAGGCATCTGGTTCAGGTAGCGGCCAGGATTGCACATATGCATTACCAGGGTGATAGGAGTCAGAGTCATCGCCAGATGTTGTGATAGGTATATTAGATGTTTGTTCTCACTCATTTTATGCTTTGATGGATTAGGGCTCCACTTTATCGTATGTTACTCCGTTAGCCCGAAAGTTTGATATAGCACCAGAATTGCTTTAGCGACCTTTTTCGGTATCTACTCCTATTGGTGACTCTATTATTGCTAAAAGAATTTACCAGGGTTGTAAAGTAGAGGTTGTGGGTCATCCGACCTCAGTAGATCTGATAGAATTAGAAATGATTGACTTTGATGTGATTATGGGTATGGCCTGGATGGCACCATGTTTTGCTACTGTAGAGTGTTGGACCAGAATTGTCTGATTTCACTTTCCGGGAGAGGTAGTGCGAGGGTGGAGCAGTAATACAGCTACACCAAAAGGTAAGTTTATATCCTATCTTCGGGCGAAAAAGTTAATAGCAAAGGGTTGTATCTGCAATATTGCTAGGGTTTGGGATGTGCAAGAAGAATCCATGTGTGATATCATGCCCTTCATAGTTCTACCCTTGGCAGGGTACGAACACCCTCCCGACTAGGGATTTACAGGTCGGGCTCCATGTATGCTCATATGGGGTACGTCAGTTATAAGAATCTCCCACTATTCCGCATGATTTACGCACGTTTATGATTATGCACTTTGGCTCAAGTCATGTTCAATAAATCTTTTCTATTATGATTATGATTATGGTTAATTTACGAATGTTTTGAAAACCTTGTGCCTTATGTTTACATTATGGTATTTACATTACGATCATATTGTTCTACTCTTATGAACTTTTATGTGTTTTTACTGTTCGTTTTACTTACTTGTATACTTAGTATATTCCAAGTACTGATTACATACTCTATGTTGTATCGTTTCATGATACATGCTTGGATATTTAGGCTCAGTCCCACCATTAGCCAGACTCTCAGCACTAGTATCTTCCAGTCTCAGTTTGTGAGTCCTTATCTCTCGAGGGCTCCTATTTATCAGTTGTATTATTTTTTAATTTTTTACTTTAGTGAGTTAGTTGGGGTCTTGTCCCATCAACTCGTAAGAAGTAGAGGCTTTTCAGACATAGCATGTATTCAGTTTCAGCTGTATGTATCATGTATTCAGATGTTATGTTATTATCAGACTTTCGCTTATGTACATATGTTAGACTTTCGCTTGACTATGTTGAATTTAGATGAAATGTTCATGTCATGGGTCGACTTGGAGTGTTTTGGGGTTCTTTGTCTTTTGTCCCAATTCGTACCTATGTTCGGGACGAACACGTGGTCACGGGTATGTTACGCCTTTTTCATCTAGACGTGTATGCCCTACTAGATCCAGGATCCACACTAACATTCGTGACTCCCTACGTAGCAGTCCAATTCGATATCAGTCCAAAGGTCCTCTCAGAACCATTTTCAGTCTCCACCCAGTTGGCGAGTCAGTTAGAGCCAGCCGGGTGTATATAAACTGTCCAGTTTCAGTCTTCAATAAGGTCATTCCAGCTGATCTTGTAGAATTAGACATGGTCAATTTTGACCTTATCCTTGGTATGGATTGGTTATTTGGTTATGCCTCAGTCGACTGCAAAACTAGGGTCGTCTGGTTTCAGTTCCCAAATGAGCCAGTGTTAGAATGGACGGGCAGTAGTTCAGCGCCTAAGGGTAAGTTTATTTCCTACCTTAAGTATAGGAAGCTTATTTCCAAAGGGTTGATTTACCATTTAGTTCGGGTCAAAGACTCCAGCTCTGAGACCTCAACTGTCCAGTCAGTCCCAGTTGTCAGCGAGTTTCCAAATGTATTTCCTGAAGATCTCCCCGGAGTTCCTCCTGAACAGGAAATCAACTTCAGTATAGATCTTTTCCCAGATACTCAGCCTATCTCCATCCCTCCTTACAGAATGGATCCAACTGAACTTAAGGAGTTGAAGGAGAAGCTAAAACCTTCTTGATAAGGGTTTTATCAGACCCAGAATCTCTCCCTAGGGTGCTCCAGTACTATTCGTATGAAAGAAAAACGGTACCTTCAGAATATCGATTACCGTCAGTTGAACAAGGTCATAGTTAAGAACAGGTATCCCTTACCCATAATTGATGACTTTTTCAAACAACTTCAAGGAGCCAGCTATTTCTCCAAAATAGATCTCAGGTCGGGGTATCATTAGCTAAGAGTCAGAGAGTGTGACATACCAAAAACAACTTTCAGCACTTGATATGGTCACTACGAGTTTGTGGTGATGCCCTTCAGACTAATAAATGTCCCTGCATCCTTTATGGACCTGATGAATAGAGCTGCTTAAGGACTATGATGTTACAATCCTATGTTACCTAGGAAAGGCAAATGTGGTGGTAGATGCCTTGAGCCACAAAGCAGTAAGCATGGGTAGTCTGGCTCATTTCGAAGCGACTCGGTGGCTAATGGCTAGAGAAGTTCAAACCATGGCCAACAGTCTGGTGATACTCACATTGGCAGAGAGAGGAGGGATATTAGCCAGTATGGAGGCTAAGTCATCATTGCTAGAGGAAGTGAAAACTAGGTAGTTTAAGGATACAAATTGGGTAAGATTTGGGACAAGGTCTTACAAGGGAAGCTAAGGAAGCAGCATTAGATGACGAAGGGGTCCTAAGAATAAGGGGACGTGTATGTGTTCCCTGGGTTGGTGAGCTAATCAAAATCATCCTGTCAGAAGATCACAACTCAAGGTACTTTATCCATCCCGGGGTTACTAAAATGTATCATGATTAGAAATGCCATTATTGATAGGGCAGAATGAAGAGGGATATTGTCGATCATGTTGCCTAGTGCCTAAAATGTCAGAAGGTGAAGTATGAGTATCAGAAGCCTAGGGGAGTACTTTAGAGGATGCCCACCCAGAGTGGAAGTGGGAGCGAATAGCAATGGACTATGTGGTTGGTCTTTCGAAGACGCTAGGAAAGTTTGACTCATTTGGATTATTGCTGACAGACTGACTAAGTCTGCCCACTTCTTACCTATTCAAGTGATATATAATGTTGAGAGACTACCTAAGCAGTGATTTGGTTACATGGGGTGCCAGTTTCCATCTTTTTAGACATGGGAACATAATTCACCTCCCATTTCTGGATAACCTTGCAGACAGAACTAGGTACCAGGTTAGACTCGATCATTTTGGAAAGCGGCACACAATTCACCTCCTATTTCTAGATAACCTTACAGATAGAACTAGGTACCAGGTTAGACTTGAGCACAGCCTTCCATCCGCAGACATAAGGGTAGTTAGAAAGGACAATTCAGGTGCTAGAAAACATGTTTCGGGCCTGCGTGATTGATTTTGGTGGCCATTGGGATAAATTTTTGCCTTTAGTAGAATCTTCTTACAATAACAGCTATGACTCGAGTATTGGCATTGTGCGATTGGAAGCTTTATATGGCAGGAAATATAGGTCTCCAATCGGATGGTTCAATACATTCGAGGTAAGACCTTGACTCCTTGAGGTACTGACTTGCTTAAGGAGACCTTGGAAAAGGCTCGGGTGATTCAGGAACGACTAATCACTGCTCAAAGCACACGGAAGCAATATGTAGACAAAAAGGTGAGGGACATGGAGTTCATGGTGGGAGAGCAAGTGTTGCTCAAGGTCTCCCCTATGAAGGGGGTGATGAGGTTTGCAAAAATGGGGCAAACATAGCACGAGATACATTAGGCTGTTCGAGATCCTTCGGCGCGTTAAGAAAATAGCTTATGAATTAGCTTGCCACTAGGACTGTCAGGAATACATCCAACCTTTCATGTCTCCATGTTGAAGAAATACCATGGGGATGGATCTTACATAATCAAATGGGACTCAGTGTTGCTAGATAAGAACTTTTCCTACGAGGAGGAGCCAGTGGCTATAGTAGATAGAGAGGTCCGCAAGTTGAGATTAAAGGAGATTGCAATGGTAAAGGTTCAGTGGAAAAATCATCCCACAGAGGAAGTCACTTAAGAGAACGAGGCTGACATGTGAAACAAATATCCACAACTATTTGTAGAATCTGGTATGTCCTCTTCCTCACTTTTGTAGGTCGTTCGAGGGCAAAAGGTATTTTAATTGATATTTGATATAATGACCCATCTATCGTTATAGAGAAAATAAGTCAGAACACCCCTCTCTAGCCTATGTATTGGTGGGAAGGTGTTGAATAAGTGTTAGTGAGATCTTAAAGTTGGGGGATATATAGTTTGTGTGCAAGAAATAGGAGCTACTTGTTATGAGGGACCGCTGTAGTGGAGGGATATCCGCTGCAGCGAGACCGTCACCATGGTTGGATACCCACTGTAATGGACCAGGAGATGTACCATCGGATTAGCTGTGATGGAATCTTGGGAGCCGTAGCGGGTCCACTGCAACGAAAATGTGGTTGTTGCAGCGGACGATGGAAATCAGTAAGTGAGTTGTAAATAGAATTTCAAGGGGTTTGCCCCACTATTTCAAAACACAAACTATGAAAACTCAGAGCAAATTCCCTAAGTACGGAGCAGTTTCTCTTCTCAAAAGTAAGAATCTTAGTTAATTCTCTTTACTTTGATGCCCTAACCCCATAGAATCAAAAGGGAAACCTGTAATGGTGAAAATTCTAGGTTGAAAAATTATAGAACTATGAGAGTAGGGGAAATGGTTTGGTGTTGAAGGTTGTTGATTTCTAGGTCTGTAAGCATGTAAATATTACTCCCTAGGGTGAATATGATGGTGCTAGTTCATCATTGCTAATATTAACGACCTAGAGTTTGGTAGAAGTGGAGAATTTAGTGTTAAAACTACTTGAAAGAGGGTTTGAGAGTAGAAACCCTATGAACTGAGGTTGAATGATCATGACGAGATTAGATTGGGATAGCTTACTGATCTTGGGCAGAATTACATGCCCAAGTGATGATCAAATGCTCTATTTCGTCTTGTTTATCTATCGTTATTTTTACATTCTCATGTGATTTGTAGTTAAAATGTGAATTTATACTAACCAACATGATTAGTGTTGTTTTGTAGGAAAAATGTAATTTTAGGAAGCTAAGTTGCATGTTGGTGAAAATCGAGAATGGACTCGGAAGCGAGCAGTGGAAAAGGTCAAGGAAAAGCAGCAAACAAAGGGGCTCCGCGATGGAGCCATGTCACGCTGCCATCGCGGAGGCAGTCTGCCTCAGATGAGTTATTTGGACAAATTCCAGTGAAGGTCCGCGTCGGGGCCGTGGCACGTTGGCCAAGCCCCGCGTTACATGCCATTGCACGTTGCCCATATTTACCTGGAACATAAAATTCCAGTGAGGGTCCGCGTTTGCACCGTGTCACAGAGGTAGTGCTCCGCGATGCACTCCGTGACACGTTGCTTGTTATTCCGGGAAAAATTTCCACTAGTATAAATAGCACACTTAGGTTTATTTTGAATGATTCTAACTTAGTTGAGCAAGAACGTGGGTTACAAGCAGTTGAGGAGACGAAATTCTTAGGGTTCTTCTCTAACTTTTTCTCCTTTATTTCAATTGTTTGTATGATTTATACTCATTTGATGATGTTTAATCCATAAATGAGTGGCTAAATTCACTTCTTGCTGAGGTTAAGAACATTTGTAGTGGAATGTAATTGTTGATCATCTTGGTTTTTCATCTTTTCTTCCATGGTTGTTCTATCAATTCTTGTTCTTACTGCATTAATGTCTGGCCAATGTTAATGTATATCTAAAAAATCCAATTTTATCTTGAAAAAGAAAGAAATTGGGAAGTTGTGAATTGGTAGGATATGATCTCTTCTTAATTTGGGAAAATTGAGAATTGATTTACCTTCAGAATAGAAATATATCTGAAAGTCGTATTAGTCAATTAAGGAATCGGTTTCTTATGGCTAGAACATGAAATTCTTTTATCACAGAAATGTAGGTTGAAGGTTCATGATTCTTAAGTTGGGTAGAATATGAAAGTTTCTCTCCATAGGCAATAATTCTTGACTAGCGACCGAAGGAAAGATTAACCAAATTGTATCGATAAATTACTTCTGCATGTTCATTTTAGCCTCAGCTTGCTCATTACTATAGTTCAGACTCACTTTATAATTTTGTCTTAGATTAGTATAACTTAGGAAACAAAATCTCAAAAATCCTTTTTAAATTGTTATCTGCATTTTTAGAGTTAGAGTTCATTAACACTTAATTCGATTATTACCTTGGTTCAGTCCCTGTGGGATCGATACTTGGTTTACTTTAGCCATTTTACTACTTGTTTGACCACGTGCACTTGCGTGTAGTTGTGAAACACACCGAACAACTTTTTGGCGCCGTTGCTGGGGACAGGCAATTGGTAAAATAGTTTTCTTAAGTGTTAGTTTACGGTTTCTATATTGTGCTGACAACTTGATCTTAGCCTGTCTTTTGCAGATATTGAATTCTATTGAACACTGGCAAGAGACAAGGAGCTGGTGGATTCATACTTAGAGCCAGAAAGACAATTTCATCGTCAAAGGAAAGAAGCTCCAGAAAAGAAGCTGCAGTTGCTCAGACAAACAATCCTGGTGCAACAACAGAATCCACCACTTGTAAGGGCAGTGTTAGTGCCCGAGGAAATGGCAGTAAGGCCGGTTCGTGAAGTGGCAATTCCACATGCTAACAATGTTACATCAAGCATTCGCAAACCCGAGCCAGGAGGGAGGTTTGAGCTGAAACAGAATATGGTGCAATTGCTGCACACCAGCGGGCAATTCACAGGTCTCCCTCACGAGGATCCACAACAACATCTCCAAAACTTTTTGGAGATAAGTGACACTTACATCCCCGCTGGAGTATCATCTGATTACGTAAGGCTTACATTGTTCCCATTTTCACTATTAGGAGAAGCAAAGAGGTGGTTGAAAGCTGAGCCACCTAATTCCATCACCACTTGGGATGATCTTGCAAGGAAATTCTTGATACGGTTCTTTCCATCCAGGAAAACAGCAAGACTTAGAAGTCAGATTCTAAGTTTTAAACAAAGAGAGGGGGAGAATCTGTATCAAGCTTGGGAAAGATTCAAATCCATGTTACGAGATTGTCCTCACCATCACCAGTCCTATGATGTGCTGGTGCATACTTTCATAGAGGGTTTGGAACCCCACACAAAATTTTTGCTAGACTCAGCAGCTGGGGGACAAGCATTAGAAAAGACTTATGAGGAGATTTATACTTTGTTAAATCGTATTTCACAGGGAAATCCAGAGTGGAATGCGGACTCTTCTAGAGGAGGAACAAGGAAAGCGGCAGGAGTCTTGGAAGTGGATGGTTTTACAGCTATCGCTGCACAAATAGCTGCATTGCAAAATCAACTCAACAGCCACTTCAGCAACATGAGTTAAATCAATCTCAAGCCCAGTTAATGTAGTGCAGCAGATTTGGTGTGAAGTATGCGTAGTAATGAACACTCAGCTGAGTGTTGTGGTGCAAATCCAGATTCAGTGAACTTTATTGGTAATGTACAGAGAAATAATCACCAACAGTATGGCAAAAACTACAACTCTAATTGGAGGAATCATCCGAATTTCTCCTGGGGTAGTAACATCCATCAAGGGCAGAGTTTGAATCAGGGTGCACAGAGAAATCAAGGAGGGCAGCAGAACTATCAGACTCAATACAGAAGCAACAATGCACCTCCTTCACCACCACCACCCAACATTGAGGAAATGTTTAAAACAATGATAGCTAACCAAGCTCAATTGCAGGCTGACTTTGTGAAGTTGGCGGCAGATGTAAAGAACAATCAGTTAGCTACAAAGGCGTTGGAATACCAGTTTGGGCAACTAGCTGGAGCTCAAAACACCAGGCCAAGAGGAGGACTACCGAGTGACACTGACCCTAATCCCAAGCAAGTAAATGCAGTGACCACAAGGAGTGGTTTACAACTCAAGGAGGTGGAACCAGAAAGACCACCTCAGCAGTCAGGAGCAGTGGAGAAAGAAAGGGAACACGACGATGAGAGGGGGGAAGAAGAAGGAAGCTGAACTAGAAAGACCACCACCCCTGTTCCCTCAAAGATTAAAGAAACAAAAGGAGGAAGCATGTTTCAAAAGGTTCATGGAGGTGCTTAAACAGATACACATTAATTTACCTCTTGTTGATATTTTTTAGGGAGTGTCGAAGTATGCAAAATATATCAAGGATATCATGGCAAACAAAAGTAGATTGACAGAGTATGCTACGATGGCGCTTACGGAGGAGTTCACTTCCCGGATACAGAACAGGTTTCCAATAAAGCTCAAGGACCCTGGGAGCTTTACAATTCAAATCACAATTGGGCAAAGTATCTGAGATCGTGGACTATGCGATTTGGGAGCGAGCATTAACCTGATGCCGACATCGGTATTCAAGAAGTTGGGGCTGGGCAGTCTTAGACCAACTACAGTGATCTTGCAGTTAGCGGATCGTTCTTTGGCCAGACCAGATGGCATTGTGGAGGACGTGCTGGTGCAAGTGGGCTCCCTTATCTTCCTGGTAGATTTTGTTGTGCTGGATTTTGAGCCGGATGCGGAAGTCCCATTTATTTTGGGACGTCCTTTCTTGGCAACCAGGAAAGCTTTGATTGATGTAGCTGCAGGGCAGCTAACCATGCGGGTGCATGACAAGGTGGAGGTATTTGACGTGTACAAAGCCACGAAGCTTCCGGCCGTATATGAGGAGCCTTGAGCAATCAACGTGCTTGATCAAGCAGATATTGTTCAGATTGTTGATTCTCGAGATCCAGTGGGAAAACCACCGATTGAGGACACCCCGCACGGGGCAGTGGAGTTGTGGCAAGAAGATCGAAGTGCCACGTTCTTGGTTAATGGGCAACGGTGTAAGAATTATTGGAGTGAGGACGTTATTCGAGAGAAAACGTCTGTCACTCTAGTGGATGATTGAGCTTTAATGACGTCGAGCCGCGATGATAAACCAGGCGCTGCACGGGAGGCAACCTGTGAAACTGTTGTAATAGATGAGTAGAATTAGTTTAGAAAAAATAAAAAAAATAAAAAAAAAATAAAAATAAAAACAAAAACAAAAAAATATTTTTTTCATTTTGAAACCTATAAATTCTAACCAATTTCTTGTTGATTGATGTTCTTAGTATCGTTATGATTATATGAACTCATAAATACATGTTTGATTGAATTTGTGCGAAATTGGTAGCTAGGGTTGGAATTTGAATAGGAAGAAGCTAAATTTGGTTGAAAATTTGAAAATGATTGGGTTGTGCATGTTGGGTGATGTAAATGATGTTGTGAAAATGGATGAATATGCTAAATAAACAAGGGAATTTTCGGGAAAATGAAATTGGTGAATTATATAGGTTGTTGTTGTTGAGAAAAGTTTTGGCTAAGTGCTATGTGATGTAATGAAATCGATGGTGAAATTATGATTAGTTGTACGAAGTCTGAGTAGTACTTAGTCATTATTACATCGACTTATTTGAATGCACGAGGCATGTTGATTGATAGAAATTAGAAAAGAATGATTATTTTGGCGAATTATTTTCATTGGGGCTAAAGATTAAGTGTGGGGTGGCCTAACGCAACCCAACCTTAATCGAAGTAAATTTTTGACTTGAATAACATTGGGACTGTCTGTTTGATTTGACAGGAACGATGTCAAGCAGGCAAGACAAAGGAAAGGGCACATCTACATCAGGCGCCGGGAGAAAAAGGATTAGACTGGGAACGGTAGTCCCAGCAGCACCAGTTGTTCCACGCGGCCAACGCCGTCAATACGGAACCCAATGGGTGACAGACAAAGGGAAGAAATGGTATGCCAAACATAAGGAGACCAAATACTTCCCTGAGGAGCACATTGCAAGGGAGCTACTTGGACAGGAATTCCCCAGAATCGTACATAGGATTGACACTGCCGGGCTGAACTTCATCTTCGAAGAGCCCAAGGAGTGCAATCTCCACTTAATTCGGGAGTTCTATGCAAACTAGAACCCGACACTCCGCAGTCACACCGTCAAGATAAGGGGGAAGGTTGTCACTTTTGAGCCTCACCACCTAAATGCCATATTGGGGGCGCGGGACACAGACGCCCATGTACTCCGGCAGCTAAACATAACTCCACCCTATGCGGATATCAGACGCACTCTGTGTGGACCCGTTCGACAGCACGGTGGAGCAGGCACAAGGAGAGGGGCTATCATCAAATGTTGCCTTACTCTCAAATGAACAGGGAAGCCAGGATTTGGCTTAAAATTATGTGTTCCTACCTGATCCCAGGGGTGCACATGACAGATGTCACCTGAAATCGTGTGTGTTTGATTTATGCCCTGATGAAAGGGCTGGAGATTAATGTTGGGGCGGTGATCATCTCCGCCATGAAGAGAGCCCGTTTGCATCAAGGGCACAGGTACGGGTTTGGTGGTTTGCTGACCACATTTCTGAGGGGCCTTGACATCGAGGAGGAGGCCCTAGACTACATCCCACATATGGATAGGCGTGCTTTGGACGTCACCAAAACCAAGGCACCCGACACCACTCACGGGCCAGTTCTCACACTAGCCGAGCGCCATGCTCGAGATGATCAATATATGGCCCGCATGTACGGGATGCAGATGCTGCAGTTGAGAATAGACGGGAGGCCAGCAACAGAAGATGAGCTATGGCAGCTCGAGCTAGATTACCCCTTTGGCGAAAATGCCAGGGCTCCATGCCGAGTGGGGCATGATTTTGTGGAGCCTGTTGATGATGATGTCCCCACTGATGAGGAGACACGCCGCGATGACTCAGATGTTGAGTCAGAAGAGTACAGCGGGGGCGATTCAGATATGGGGGACGAGGCAACGACACCTGACAAAGAAGTTGAATACTTTGATTGATCAGGGAGTTTCACCACCTACTTCTGTGCTATGTTGAATTTGATGAACACTGGGGACAGTGTTCGGTTTAAGTGTGGGGTGGGAGTAGTTAGGTGCCAGTTGTTTTGTTGTTGTTATGTTCATGTCTTGTTGTTGTGCCTGTGAAAAAATTGTGACCCTGTGATTTTGTGAGTATGTTTTGTATTGTAATTCGATGTGTAATGAATGTTAAGCTATTGTGTGCTGTGTTGAGTTGTTGTTAGCTGGTTGTGTAAATATTTTGTTTTCTATCAAAATTATCGATATTTTTAAAAAAAAAATTGTTGAATTTTTTATGATTGGGTTTCTCGGCCTTTGTTTTCGGTGCTTTTACCGAGAATAGTCCCATTGAACCGAAGTCGTAAATAGTGACCGTTCCCTATGATGGATGGATGACGACGGTCTTAAGGGAAATGTAGTCAATAGGAGTAGTTTTTTTCTTTCTTTTATTTTCTTTCTTGATTGTTTCCCAAACGTGTCGCTACTTCACGGTTTGGAATTCTTGTTGCGTGTTGTACATAATATTAAAGATGCAAAGGTGATTCGTATGAAAGCATGCAAATGTGAAACATGTGGAGATACCTAGGCCATAGAGTTCGATTCGGTGTGATTGAGGCTTAATATTGAATTCTTGTAATTAGCTGATTGAAGAGTCTGTGAATAAGTCTTGAGTTGAGCATGTGCAATGAGTGTGAGGTGAGGTTTCGATTCTTCCATGCTATTGTGAAGTGTCTAGAACTTGCCTGGTGTGTGTACTAAACGAAATGAAGGATGTGTAGTGTAGGAAAGGATGTAGGCATTTCTTTGATTAAACCGAAAGTTTTTTTTTATCATACCTACTTTGAATGTACATCCTAGTTAGCCCCATCGAGCCTTTAGCCTATTTTTTTCTTTCACTGAAGAGGTAGAAACCGAGCTTAATCCCTTTTTTCCATTAGCCGTGAATTTGATCAAAAACTCTTAAGGGCTCAAGAAAAAATAATTTTCCCACAGTGTTAAGGAGTGAAAAGTGTGAAAAAGAAAGAAAAAGTGGAAGTGGTGAAGGTAAAGATAAGGTCAAAGGTGCACTTATCGAATCTAAATAAAATGAAGATGTATACCTAATCGTTGTTATTAGTCGAGTGTGCTTAAAGAAACGGGAATAAAAATAAAGAAAGACTTCAAGAATGGGAGAGTGAAGGAAGAAACAATGCCCATAATGAGGGTGGGATGTATTGAAAAGCGCTTAAGGAGGCTAGTTGCTATTATTGGTTAGCCTAGTATTTACTAGTTCGTTATCTTACATTACAACCCGTTAAGTCCTACGTGATCTTACATCACGCGTCCTTATATTAGTGAAGTAATACACTAGAGGCAAGCCTATGGTTCATGAGATGATGCATGTGAATTCTTTGGGAGAGAGAGCGAAATCGTGTTTATATACCCCTACATGTAATGCTTTGAAAATCATATGATTGAAAAAGGGGTAATTCTCTTGTGTTGTGAGGGCACATGCTTGACGAGAGATTGAATTTCGTGTCGGATGTCTTGATCAGCTGATTTGCATGAGTTTGCCGAGATCGAGAGCTGATTCTTGATTCTAGGAGGTCTTAATGTGGTGAATGTCAGTGTGTTTATGAGACTATGCATGTTTTCTTGATGATTTGCTATATTAAATAATCGATTGTCGAGCCAAAGTAACTATACGTGGGTGTCAATTGCATGAGATATGAGATTATTATTCGAGGACGAACAAGGTTTTAAGTATGGGGTAAGTGATTTTGGGCAAAATTATATGCCCAAGTGATGCTCAAATGCTCTATTTCATCTTGTTTATCTATCGTTATTTTTACATTCTCATGTGATTTGTAGTTAAAATGTGAATTTATACTAACCAACATGATCAGTGTTGTTTAGCAGGAAAAATATAATTTTAGGAAGCTAAGTTGCATGTTGGTGAAAATCGGGAATGGACTCGGAAGCGAGCATTGGAAAAGGTCAAGGAAAAGCAGCAAACAAAGGGGCTCCGCGATGGAGCCGCGTCACGCTGCCATCGCGGAGGCAGTCTGCCTTGGATGAGTTATTTGGACAAATTCCAGGGAAGGTCCGCGCCGGGGCCGTGGCACGTTGGCCAAGCCCCGCATTACATGCCGTGGAACGTTGCCCATATTTACCTGGAACATAAAATTCCAGTGAGGGTCCGCGTTTGCACCGTGTTACGGAGGTAGTGCTACGCGATGCACTCCGTGACACGTTGCTTGTTATTTCGGGAAAAATTCCCCCTAGTATAAATAACACACTTAGGTTTATTTTTAATGATTCTGACTTAGTTGAGCAAGAACATGGGTTACAGGCAGTTGAGGAGACGAAATTCTTAGGGTTCTTCTCTAACTCTTTCTCCTTTATTTCAATTGTTTGTATGATTTATACTCATTTGATGATGTTTAATCCACAAATGAGTGGCTAAATTCACTTCTTGCTGAGGTTAAGAACATTTATAGTGGAATGTAATTGTTGATCATCTTGGTTTTTCATCTTTTCTTCCATGGTTGTTTTATCAATTCTTGTTCTTACTGCATTAATGTCTGGCCAATGTTAATGTTTATCTAAAAAATCCAATTTTATCTTGAAAAAGAAAGAAATTGGAAAGTTGTGAATTGGTAGGATATGATCTCTTCTTAGTTTGGGAAAATTGAGAATTGATTTACCTTCAGAATAGAAATATATCTGAAAGTCGTATTAGTCAATTAAGGAATCGGTTTCGTATGGCTAGAACATGAAATTCTTTTATCACAGAAATGTAGGTTGAAGGTTCATGATTCTTAAGTTGGGTATAATACGAAAGTTTCTCTCCATAGGCAATAATTCTTGACTAGCAATCGAAGGAAAGATTAACCTAATTGTATCGATAAATTACTTCTCTGCATGTTCATTTTAGCCTCAGCTTGCTCATTACTATAGTTCAGACTCACTTTATAATTTTGTCTTAGATTAGTATAACTTAGGAAACAAACTCTCAAAAATCCTTTTTAAATTGTTGTCTGCATTTTTAGAGTTAGAGTTCATTAACACTTAATTCGATTATTACCTTGGTTCAGTCCCTGTGGGATCGATACTTGGCTTACTTTAGCCATTTTACTACTTGTTTGACCATGTGTACTTGCGTGTAGTTGTGAAACACACCGAACACTTACTCGCGGGTAATGATTAAAACCCCATGAAATAGGCGGAATGGGGGCGGGGATAAATTTCCAATACCCTTGTTTCAAAAAATAGTCTATTGAATTCTCCATTAATCTTTCTTCTAGATTTTGAACGTTCAAAAGAACTGAAGAAAGGCAAGGCTCCAGCGGAGTAATTGTGATTCCTATATTTCAATAGAGGTAGGTTATGATTTAGAAGGAGTTAGATTTTGATTAATAGCTTGAATTATTTGGAATGACTATGTGTGAATTTGGTCTTCGGACATTGCTTGTTGTCATAATATTTTGTTAAATTCTAATATTGAATGATTTGCTATGAACTAGTTATTTATGTGAACATGAACCCTAAGTTGTGATAATATTTGAGTAAAGGGAGGGAGATAAGGCCTCCCAAACGTTAAATAAACTGACTGAGTGGTAAAACACCTAGATGTGTGAAGTGAAAGTGGATAACATGATTGTCCTGAGATGAGTTGCTCATGCCCAAGGGAAGCATCCGAGCGAGAAATGATGGTTAAGTAGCTCGTGTTCGAAGAGAGCATCGAGACGAGCTGATGAGTGGGAGTGAATACCACGCCAATACTGTATATGGATTTCTAGAGTCCCCTGCAGGTTATGATTGGAAGGGCAAAAATAAGACCCTCTATCATGTGTGTACATTGATGTTCAATGTTGGAGTGTTCAAGGTGATGTGAAGGAGGCATGGTGCACGTATATCACCATTCATTACATTGTCTAACTAAGTGTAAGGAAATAAGATCGGTATGGGAATGTGAGAACTTGAACGAGCTAAGCTTATGGTCATGTATTTTGTTTCTATAAATTATTGACGTGTTTATAACGATTTAACTGTTTATGTGAAGTTAATTCAGGACTCCTGATGAGTCGTGAAATTTATCATGAGTGGTTCATTGTATTCTCTGTTGGTGTGATACGATGAACTTTAATTGGCAACTATGAATAGCTTGGATGAACATGATGAGTAGAATATTGAAAAGAGTTAAAAGAATTGTGGATGTGCAGCTAAGTCGAGCTACTGCCAAGGCAGTACCGCTGCAGTGGGACATATTCCGCTACGGTGAGACCGTGGCAATGGTCAAATGACCGCTGCACTGAGGCCCAGTCCAGTGAGCAGGCTGGCTAATATCTCATACACATTGAAATCCTAAATGATTATTAATCACTGAAATTATATCCTAAGGTGATTGCATATTGTTGTTTCGCTTATATATTTTATTATTTAAGGTTGACCGATGATTTCTACTAGTAATATATTTTATACTGACGCTACTCCTGCACTTTTTTTTGAGTGCAGACCTCGATCCCGGAAGCTCATCTCGACCTCATCTCTAGAGTAGCAGCAGATTCATAGAGGTGGGCGGCTCAAGATGTGCTGGTCGAATCCTCCACAGAAGATGTCTCTTATTCAGATATTGATTTCTCTTGTTCTTTTATTTTTTAGGATTACTCTTTAGATAATGTTAGGTAGATGTCTTCATGTACAATGACCATCAGGTTCTGGGGATTTTAAACAGCCGATTGTTATTGTTTCCCTTTTTATTTAAGTAATGCTTCTGTTATTCATTTTCATAATGTGATCTGCTTATAACAACGATTGATGTTTTTGGGTAATTAGTTAGGATCATTGGTTCGCTCATCGGGAGGGTTAGTGTGGGTGTCAATCACGGGCACTTGAGTCGTGAAATAAATTATATACCAGAAAGATATTTCAAAATTTTCAAGAAGAATTGATTCAATCTTAAAAATTTATTTCAGAAAAAATTGAGTTTCAGGATGGAGTACATATCTATGAGGTGCATCTGTTTCAAAGACTAACATTGACATACATTGTTAGATTGAATCTTGTATTAAAAGATGCTACTTGTTCTTGTCACAAGTTTGAGTTCATGGTAATTTTATGTAGACACATGCTTATGGTATTTATAAAAAACAGATTCACTCACTTCCACTATGTAATCTATTGGATCGGTGGACAAGATATGCGACCAAAAAAAAAAGTTTATGACATATTAAATACAAGATCGCATGTGAATAATTTGAATTCTTCTACTATATGGTTCATTAACATTATGATGCATTCTCTTGGGATCTCTAAACGAGTTATGCGGTCTGAGTAGCATTATAAAGTTGTGTATAAAAAATTATTGCAACTATGTAAATAACTTGATGAACTTTCATATGAGGATGAGAATGATAATGTATGTGATGGTCAAATTAATGATTCAAATGTGAATGTGAAGTCGCGTGAACAAAGATAAGATATTACCTTGCTTGACCCTCCATGTGTGGCTACTAAAGGACGTCCCAGATCTTTGAGAATAAAAGGTAGTCTAGAAAGTTCTCATAAGGTTAAGAAAAACTCTACTCAGATACAAAAAAGGGAAATCAAAATTACAAAATAAAGGTAAGGGAGTAAGGTAATTTTATATTTCAGTCTTTAATTTTCAATTTGATTAAGTAAATTTAGAATTGTGAGGCATATCATCAATTAATTCACATGTTTTAATTTTTTGATTAATATGCAGTTCAAGCTCTAATATTGAAGTGGAATCTAAAATCAAAGAAACACTCCTTAATGCAAACCTTGCAATGGTAAACTTTTTTTTTAATAAATTATGTCAATATTAATTAAAACTTATTCTTTATGCACCATTCTATTTTCAGCTAACAGATTCTTTTTTTGTTCTTTTATTTTTTTTAAAAGCAGTTTTAATCATATTCAGAATCTTTTAAAGGACATAACAGCAGTGGCAGTTCATATCCAACCTCATTCACGGTAGATATGCTTTACTAGGTTCATATATATTTTTAAAATTATGTATAGCACATATACATTGCTAAATGACTTCATGAATATATTTTTTTAAGATTTAATGAGAGCAGTTTTATATCCGTACCAATGAGGTTTCTAATCTATGAGTTAGCTTGGAGATTTAAATTATAAAAGATGCATGGAGAAACAATTATTCAGAGTTTAGTTATTTTATTTTTTCGATAGAAAATAATTCAAGGCATAGTTTCGCCGCATAATTTTTAATCGGGAATTTTCTTCATTTAGTTTTACTTACAATCATCATAACAGTTTAGATTTGAAGTTTTAACTTTATATGGTTGATTGTGTTTTTATTCACAATGAGTTAGTTAGTTACCCTTTACACGCCTTTGTATTTATTAGCAATGATTTTTTTTTAAAAGCATCAAAGTGCTCTGTAGTATGAGTGCGCGAGAAATTTTAGTACCTGAATTTTTAGTTGTTCTTTTCTTTTTACAATGAGAAAGTGAAAATCATCTTAGTCTCCCCGTCAAATTTAAAGCTCTCGAAAATTGAATGAGAAGATTTTACACAAACACATCTAAAAGTTGTATCTATTAAGCAGGTTATATACATTGACAACATCTTCATCTTCAATCATATTGGCAGCAAGCTTTACATATAATATTGTCTTAATGTAGAAGTGGCAAATGCATATTCTTTTTGGTACATGAGTTACACACGAGTAACAAAATTACATTTGAAGTAGAAAAATTAGCCTGAATAACTTCAAAATACTTGCTTCAACATAGATCAATAGTATAGTTTATATTTCTTTACAATTAATAGGAATATTCACTGCTAGTAACAATGTAATAACAATCTAAATAACTCTAGAAAGATGACCACAAGATGTAAAAAGTGTTACAACATCTCAAAAATTTATAAGATCATGGATGAAAATGTACAACTTGTCTACAAAGACTATGATAAAAGGAAGACATATATAGATATTAGTGTTGCTTGAGAGAATGTGTCGAAAGGCAACTTATTTGTGCTTTGTCTAAATTCTGTAGTTCATAATAACCAAGAGCAACATTAGAGTAAAAAAAAAGTGTATCTAATAAAATTCTTCCACCCTTGTTTGGCTCCCTAATTTCAGTAATTCATTTATCGCACGCCCTGTGTAGTTATAGTTTTTGATTATGTAGACCTATTTTACCTTTTATACATCCATTCCTCAATTTTTTTCCCGAAAGCTTTAAACACTATCTTGAACCCATCAACTATAGAATCAAGGCTAGCAGTATGCTCTTTTCACCTTGCAGGAAGCTCTGCGAAATATATTGATGAGATCCTTCTCTTCTTTAGATTTTTCTTTCACGAGAATCAATGGTAGAGATATGTTATTAAAAGATTGAACATTAGTGTTGGGAGATTGTTGGGCTTGTGGAGGCCTGATTAATTAGGCCCGTTAGAAACCCTAATAACCCTAATCTATTTCTATAAATAGATAGCTTGTACTTGTAATCTATACACCACAAAAGAGAGAGACTAATAAAATTCCTCCTAGTTGCAGTTGTGGACTAGGTCGTGAGACCGAACCACGTAAATTCTTGTGTGTCGTTTGTGTTCCGTTTTTCTATTTTCTCGCAGTTAATTTGTGTGTGTGTGTTTGTTGTTATTCCGTTGTCCCAACAAGTGGTATCAGAGCGAGGTTATACACACGAAAAAAAAAATAGCGAGAGTCACCTAAAAATTGTTTTAGAGAAAGAAGGCGCAGCAGCCACCGGCAAACCACTTTGCAGAAGCAGCAGCCGCTGTTGAGCAGCTGCCAGCCGAGCAGCCAAGCGGAGAGAAGAACAAAGCTGCCGACCGGAGCAGCCTGCCAGAAAAAAAAAACCAAAGTAGCCACCTGCTGCGCAGCCGCTGACCAGCAGATCTGAAGAGAGGAGAAGCAGTAGCCACCGCTGCTGCCAGTATCGACGTCGGAGAAGAATCAAGCAGTCGTCGCTGTCAGAGGTCAAGCAGCCGTCGCTGCCAGATCTATCCAGATCGCAGAGCTGCTGCCTCCGTTGAGCAGCCCAGGCGATTGCAAATATCCCGCCGTCGCGAGCAGTAGAGAGAGAGCAGATCGCGCACAGGTACTATTTACCGGAAGGTACTGTTCACCGGCAGGTACTGTTTCGCCGGAGGATTTTTTTTCAGGCAGAATGTTTTCAATTTTTTTTTGTTGTTGTTGGTCCGAGTTGCTTTGTTGGTGCGTATTGGTTTTGTCATTGAATTTCTGACGAAGTTACCAAGATCTGAGATCAGTTGTACCGGGTACCTCATCTAGTCGTTTGAGATGGCAGAAGATGGGAAGTATCGAGTTGAAAAGTTTGATGGTGCAGATTTCAGTTGGTGGAAAATGCAAATTGAGGATTTTCTGGTTCAGAAGGAGTTAGACATGGTATTGGGTGACAAGCCAGAAAAGATGTCTGATGCAGAGTGGGCAGGTTTGGATCGGAAAGCCATGGCGGTTATCCGACTCTCGTTGACCAAGAATGTTGCGTTTAACATTCTGAAGGAGAAGACAGCGAAAGGTGTCATGGAAGCGCTGTCTAACATGTACGAGAAGCCATCTGCAGCAAACAAGGTCTTTCTGATTAGAGAATTGGTGAACACAAAAATGAAGGAAGGCAGTTTAGTTACCGAGCACATAAATACAATGAATTCAATCTTAGCCAGACTTATGTCAGTGGGCATTAAGTTCGATGATGAAGTTCAAGCCTTACTACTGCTATCGTCATTACCTGACAGTTGGTCCGGAATGGTTACAACAGTTACCAGTTCAGCGGGACCCGATGGATTCACTTTTGAGAAGATTCGTGATCTCATTCTAGGCGAGGATGTCAGAAGAAGGAGTTCTGGGGAATCATCGAGTGAATTGCTAAATGTCAGCAGAGGAAGGAGAAATAGCAGAGGTAGTGGGAGCAGGAACAGAAGAAGGAGTCAGTCGAAGACTCAGGATCGCTCAGATGTAACGTGTTGGACGTGCAAGGAGGTGGGGCATTTCAGGAACCAATGCCCGAATAATAAACAAGTTAACATTGCAGGAGACTATGCTCATAATGATCTCTTGATATGTAGCGTGGAGAGCAGTGTGGATTCCTGGGTCATGGATTCTGGTGCTTCATTTCATGCTACCCACAGCAGTGAAGCATTGCAGAATCTGAAAGAAGGGGATTTTGGAAAGGTAAGACTAGCAAACAATAAAGTTCTTGATGTAACGGGCATGGGTGACATGATTCTGAAAACTTCAGTCGGTTCGTGGACTTTAAAGGATGTCCGAGTGATTCCAAGCTTGAAGAAACGGTTGATTTCTGTTGGGCAGTTGGATGATGAGGGACACAATGTTAAGTTCGGAAACGGGCAGTGGAAGGTGATGAAGGGGAACTTGGTCATAGCTCGAGGAAAGAAACGGAGTTCGCTGTATATGGTCTATTTACCATCTGAGGGAGTGACTGTCCCAGATCAGAAGAGAAACAAAATCCGGTTCACAGAGTCTCGTGGGAGCATCGGCAGTCAGCCAGTTAAAACTTCAGCCAGAGTTACCAGACAGTGGGTTAAGAGAACCAGTGTTCCAGCTGTCAAAGTCTCTCCGGATGATTACCTGCTAACTATGAAGAGTGTTGTTTGTTCTCAGAGTATCCCAGGATTCGGCAGTTCGTGCAAGTGGGAGTCGGTAGGGACAGAGGACGAGTCAGGGGCAGTTTTAGCCGTGACTGATGTTGAAGCTTGGAGAAGCTTCAACGGGCCTTCAGGTTAACTGATGAAAAGGCCGCTGCAACCAGGAAGATGAGGAGGAGATTACTAGACGTACAAGTGCTCACAGTGGATGGCAGTTGAAGATTATCATGTCTCCAAGTGGGAGATTGTTGGGCTTGTGGAGGCCTGATTAATTAGGCCCGTTAGAAACCCTAATAACCCTAATCTATTTCTATAAATAGATAGCTTGTACTTGTAATCTATACACCACAAAAGAGAGAGACTAATAAAATTCCTCCTAGTTGCAGTTGTGGACTAGGTCGTGAGACTGAACCACGTAAATTCTTGTGTGTCGTTTGTGTTCCGTTTTTCTATTTTCTCGCAGTTAATTTGTGTGTGTGTGTTTGTTGTTATTCCGTTGTCCCAACAATTAGAGGCTTGTAATTCTATAACAAAATTATTATATTGATTATAAGAAAGAGAAATACATATGCAATATGAAAAGCTTATATGAGTATTGAGTGATACAGTTAATTTAAAAATTATGACTAATATCAATTGTCTGGCATAATTTATAGCCATCTAGCTTCGGCCAAATAAAAGAGATCATACTAATATACATTATAACTTATAAGTTAGCCTAAATTCAGTAAAACAAACTTTTAGATTCTTGGATACATTAGAAAGTACTAAATGAATATTAAATTTCTCTTCCTTGAATAAGAATCTGCAAACATTATCAACATTTGAACTCTTCAGCCAACCGCTTAGAAATGGAGAAAACAAGAACTTATTTCAACTCTTGCACCTCATAGGACCATATGTAATCTATTCATTTTGAAATCTTCACATGAAATCAAAAATCTTTTTAGCAAAGATGTTTAACTTATTAATGTGCAACTTTGCATGTAAAGAGAGCTAAAACTCTTCTTCTTTCTGAAGAATAATTATCAAGAAGATAAAACATAATGCAACTGTACCATATTCCTTCATGTTCAGACCCTTTGCATAAATTTGATAGTGATGTTTTATGTGTCCCTGAGCAAAAAAAGAACAAGGAAAAATATGACAATCTTGAGCAGACACATCATTTAGATTATATGCTATGTCCTTTGCCCAATATTATTTTCTGTAGAATTAAGATTAGCCTTTGCAAACAATAATTAAAAGACCATTCAACATAAAAATTATTTTCCCACTTAAAAAAATTATGACAAAAAACATGCCTCGATAACAAATAGTGAAAGAAAATTAATTCTTGATTTTGAGAAAAACAAAAAAAAGTGGGGGTGGGGGTGGGGGTTGCGTCATGGGGAAAGAGTGAAAATAAAAACTAAAAACTAAATAAAATAGGTAAATTAAAAGTACAATCATGAAAAAAATCTAATTTGGCATACCAAGAAGCTAAGGAGATGATAATAAGCTTGGAGATCCATAACAATAGTATGAATCTAAACTTTTTGCTGCAATATCCTTGTATGAAGAATTCATGGCTGAAGATAGTCTTCCACTTGAAAAAAATAGGCATAAGATTTCTGCAATTTAGCATAAATTTTTTGATATTACAGAAAGAAGATAAATGAGGAGGCTAGGAAAGAGAGGGGGAAGAAGATAAACCTAGATCCGTGTAAAAAAAATTAGGGAAGTGTATCTTTATTTTCCAAATAAAAAAAAAGATATATAGTCAAACCTCTATGCAGTGACAGCGTTTGTCTGAAACTTCATGGTTGCTATAGTGAGGTGTTGCTAGATATGTATAATGACATTTGACGTTTAAATCTCATTTAACTGTTATAAACAAAAGAATGCAAAAATATTTTTTTGTATTTTTTATGTTATAAATGAAATAAAATACTTGTTAAATTTAAAAGCTCAATTATTTTTCATATTTCATTGATTAAAAATTAAAAATACCAATACATTACTAATAAATTCATAACTAGTTGTACCGATAAAGAATTAAAATGAAAGAACGCATGCATTTAAACTTAACTGAAAAGTTAAAAATTTCAAGTTTGGCGTAAGAATTCTATAATTGTAGGTTGTTCCATAAATTTCAGTCTCTTAGTGATAATAAAACGCTTGAATTGACAAAGGTTTTTGTCCAAACTTTCAGCAAAAGGGTATCCAGTAGCTTTCCCTTGAGGATTGGTGGATACTATTTTAATATAATATTTTTCTTTTAGATATTCGTACTTGAACTTTATTTTGTGCATGACATGAATGATGATTATCATAAATATTTTAATAATTATTTACACAATACATTTCTTACCGAATATCAGTGCATAATATTTGAGAATGACTATTATAGATGAGTAATTTATAAAGAGTATACTACTATAAAGAACATCAGTGCTGTTATAGGTAGAATGTTGTTATAGAGAAGTAAAATATAATATGAAAAATCAATTTTGAAGAAAATCAGGCTATTCTAGTAAAATGTTGTTATAACGAATGACTGTTATAGAGAGGTTTAACTGTAATTAATTTAGAGTCCAAGTTGCCTTATAATACTATTTTGTTATTTTTATTTAAATATTAATAATATTTGCAAATTTAAAATTAACTGACTATGTAAATTTGGAGTCCAACATCAGTGGATACTAGTTAATCTCTTACAATATATAGTTATAGTTTCAAATAATTACAATTATTAGCTATACTTCAATTTTTAGTTATTTTTTTGTATTTAATAGCAAATAAGAAAGAAATATCTTAATCTCTCTTCCAATCTCGCTCACCTCTTTCCTCTCTCTCCCTCACCTCTCTCCTCCCTCTCTCTCTCTCTCACCTCCCTCCTCCATCTCTCTCTTGCTTCCTCTCTCTCTCCTCTTTTGTTCTGAGTTATTTCTATCGTTCTCTCTTCTTCTCCTCTATCCCTCTCTCTCCCTCTTTCTCTCTCCCTCTCTCTCTCTCTCTCTCTCTCTCACTCTCTCTCTCTCTCTCCTCCCTCCCTTTGTCTTTTTCTATATTATTTTTTTATATTTTCTGTATCATGAATGATACAATTAATATAAGAGCGAAAAAATATATGTGATACAAGAGAGAATAAATACAAGCTAAATTAGAGCGAATGGATAAAACCTAAATGCACATATTAATATAATAAATACAGTTACCTGACATCTCAAAAAATATAAAAATAGAAAGGGAGGGGTGAAAATACATCACTAAAGAGATAGAGGATACAACCTAAATACATGTACGAATATATCAAATACAGTTATCTAATACCTCAAAAAATATAGAAATACAAATAGAGAAGGGATGAAAATACAAATAGAGAGAGATGAAAATACAATATACAAAGAGGGAGAAGTGGAAAAGAGGGGGAGGGGGGAGGGTAGAAAGAAAGAGAGAGAGATAGGTGAGAGAGGGAAGAAAGAGAGAGAGAGAGAAAGAAAGAGAGATATGAAAAATTATGTATTGATTATACATTATAACATGATTTTGAAATTTGTTATTTTAAAAGGATAGTATATCATATTTCACTCAACACATTAATTAGTCTATATGTATCCAAATATAAAATACTCTAACTTTTTAAATGAATACGAGGGTATTTGGCTAAGTTTATAAGCTGGTCAAACTAGCTTATAAACACCTTTTAACTTATCTACGTATTTGGTAAATATTAAAAGTGCTTATCAGTCAAAATAAGTCATAAGTTGGTCACCCCCAATTTATAATTTACTGCTTATAATCACTTTTAGTCTGACCAAATAATTTACAATTTTATCCTTTATATTTTTATTTAATCGCCAAAATATCTTTTCTTAAAATAAACTTTCGAGCACTCTTTATGATTTCACTTCCACCTCTGTTCTTTCAAACCTAAAATTTCCTCCATATCGTCAATGTTAACAATAATTATGCAGTTTTTTATGACATTATTTGGGGTAACAAATTTTTCTCTAATATTTTTGTAGTAGTTCTTCAAGTTCTATGACTAAACATGAAACCCTTCTTTAACTTGACATCAATATTATTCATTTTTGAGTTTTGTAAAGTATGAAACTCTCTCCTACTACTTCTCTATGTTTTAAGATATTTATTATTGATTTCACGGGCTAATCATATTAAAAAAAGAAATTATTGATAAACACAAAATACGAAAACTAAAAAAAAAGGTAAAAATAGAAAACATGTAACCTTTTAACATTTGGATGACAACTCGTGGTTGAATGTTTTAATTTAATTGAAGAAAGAAATCGTTAAGTATTTATTTTTTTCTATACAAATTTTGTGTACTTTAAGTATATTTTTTTAAAAAATATTAGTCAAATTATTAATTATTATATTATACCTTATGATTATATTTTAGCCTATATAAAATAATTTATGTTTATAAAAATAATTTTGTCTAATCAATTTTGTATTAAAAATAAATGAGACAGAAATTATTTTATATTAAAATTAACTGAAATTTAAAATCCTATAAAAATCACATTGTTATTAGTATAAGTAACTTGAAGGACATTAAAGTAAATTTAACCAAAAAATACTTATCAACACTTTTTTACCAAATACTTCAATTGTTTATTATTAGTTTCAATACTTTTATCCAAACATATAACTGCTTATTTATTAAATCATTTTCAGTACTTAAAAATACTTATCAACACTTAATACTTATCAGTTACTTTAAATCAGGTAAGTCAAACGGGCTCTACATCTCATATTGACCATAAATTGTAATTAATAAAAATATAGCTATAAAGATCTATTTTCAATCAAAAGTACGTCATTTGTGTAAATTTCTCTTAATAAATTATGCAAAATTCTCCATTTAGTTATTAGTACCTCTTGATGTATTCTCCCTCTTTTTCAAATTATTTGTTCAGTTTCGCTTATCGAAATTCAATTTAATTTATTTATAGTTAAATTTAATTTAATCAATTCAATATTTTTCAATTAAAATTTAAATATTAAAAAATTATACTAAAATTATTAAGTCACAACTTTTCTGATGTTCATTTAATTAAAAAATATATATTTTATAATATTAATTAAAATTTATATAATTTGATTCTTAAAAATCCAAAGAAGAGGGATCGGAGTAACAACTTTGACAATAATGTAAGATGTTTCTTGTATTATTACCCCTCTAGATCAGTTAGGCTCCAAAACTACTTGTTAAATGCAATTAGTTGCATGTTCACAATTTAAAATTTTTATGGTTATCTCGTAAAGACTCATTTTGATATTATCAAATTTCTTATGATAAAATTATCTTTCACTCACTCACTCAATCTGACACCTAATTTTTTTCTTTATTTTAAATTTATTCTCACACTTTTTTCTTGATTGCACTGACCACTCAAGTGAAATCAATATTTTTTATAATGCAATAGAATGAAAATATATATAATATACGAAAAAGAATAAAAAAACGTCATTAGCATATTAGTAATGGTTTAGAAATATCATTTTTTTATTTATTGGATTAAAAAAAAATTTCCTCAAATTATTTGAATAAAAAATGTCCTTAATGTTAAATTAAGTCTAAAATTATCTTTTTTTAATAGAAATTAATGTGAAATATATAATTTTTTTAAATTAAATATGTGATATTATTTTTATTGATATACATGTAATGAAACCCAAATTCATCTCAAGTGTTTGCACTGACTGCCTCTATTTTGGGGTGGTCTTTAACTTTTGCCTCTTAAATTGGTGGTCTTTAATTTTTGTCTTTCAGTATTTTATGTAATAAATATTGGACAAAATACCCCTAATATAATCGCAAGACAAGCAAAATTCGCAAGACACAAAAAATCACAAGGCATAGGTTAGACCTAGAAGATAGACGTTCATGCTACTGAATTTCTGTCCTAAAACACAAGTACAATGGGCAAAAGTTTATGCTATTGATGTCACGACTTAACTAGACATGTCGTGCAGGCACCTACATCGACTTTGCTCGATAGGAGAACCCTTACAACATTTCTATCAGTTAGACAAGAAAATAATTTCTAGCATTCACATTACTTCTCATTATCTGCTAAAATTTCCCAACAAAATAACATTACAAGATTCCTCTGACATGACTATCCCAAGATCTAGTCTAGAAAGGTACAAGAGCTTTATTTGAATACTTGACAACAAAATGGCTAGCTTCGTTCAGAAAGAGGAACAGTGAAGCTAGTGTTGAGTACCCTACTCAAATCAAGGAACTTCAACCTGCCACATCTTACACCCAAAAGAAAAAAGGTGTAGCAAGGTAGTAGCAGTACACCACACGTACTGATAGACATCATCGACCGACTAGGGTTAGTTAACAAAACAACATAAAATCAATATACAATCCATAATTCTAAATTCAGCAATTACTCCACGTATGTGACATCCCACTAAGTTTAATCACTACGGTAGTGTTTCTTATGACTTATCAAGGTTCACGCAATTATTCTACACTTTTGGTCGTTAATTAACCTATTAGTCTGCCTCTCTCCATTTCTGCTACAACGAGGTCTTAGGCCGCTGCAGCGGCAATGTGTCCCTGCAGCGCTACCTCATCCAGCCAGTAATCAATTTTTCTTAGTTCACTTCTGTTTTATCCTTCCATATAAACCTATAGCTCAACTACCCTCTTACCATTTCACTAAGAATGACCAAGTCCGTTTCTACCTTTTATTAACCTATTTAGTTATTTGATGGATTTCCAGCTCGCTTTAGGGTAGTACATTAAATAATAACATCTACTTGCTATCTTATGGTACTACACTATCTTCCATTCAACCCGTCATACTATCATCCATAGCCCACAAAATCAGTTTAAAATAAGACAATCAAACGCAATTACAGATTACTATCTCAAGTACACACAAAGGTTATCAAAACAGCATGAGGGAGTCAATTTCCCCCACAGTAAAGTACATGCACATACCTGACCTCATACCACGAAATGTCATAAGATACCATACCTGAACTAAATAGGAATAAATGGTATTTCACACATGTTTCTCACCTCAAACCCGATTCATATCAGTATATCCTGTATCAAACTGGTATTTCAATTACCTTTCTGTATTTGCAGTCGTATGTATATCAACCATAACTGCATAATTTCTATCACACAATCATACCATCAATGATATGTTGGGCACACGCCTTCTTCATATCCTGTACACACATGTCAGAGGGTCTTATGCTTGCCCTTCTGGTTATGATCTGCAGGGAACTCTAGAAATCCATGTACTATACACCCAGCCGAATGAATATTCATCATACCTATCTGCGTACTTACTCTACACCCAACCACATGGTCCTTTAGCCATACCTGTCTGTGTACTCTCTCATACCGCCCGCTCAGATGCTCACCTTAGGCAAGAGCTACTCGTGTATCCAATCTTTATTCATATTTTGATTGTAGTAACTTGTTCATCCGAGTTCCTTAATTTCGGCCATAGGCCCCCTCATTTACCATTATATCGATAATTTTTCTTCCGTATTATCCGTCATCTCCATTACACATTTATTTAATTCCAATTCACCCCTAAATTGCGGGATGCATAATGCAACACATCAGATAACAGATCATCACACAACAAAAATTACTCAGTCACACAACAAGTACAATAACATGAAATTAAATCAACCTCATTTCTGAAAAGTAATAATAATATTTAATCCAGCAAGTTATAAGATTTCCGACCTGGCCCGCTCACTGGTTTGGGCTCCGCTGTAATGGCATCATTGCCGTTACAGCGGTCTCACTGCAGCGGTATACTACCTGCTGCAGCGGTACTGCTGGAAGTACTGCGACCAGTCTTTATTTCAGTTTCTCCCACATTTTGGTTTATTTATACCTACCATAATAAAATAATGTCATAACGCGCTTACATCATCAATTAACTTACTATAGTGTCATCATTAATACAGACAACAATCATTAATTCAGAAAGTACAATACCGACCACAGCACATTCAAGTCATTATGTAGGAATTACTATCCTACATCACTCTCTTCATCTCACGCTTAAACATAGTTATAATTTGGACGCCAAACTATCGTTCCGATTGTCTTCGTCTATGTCCATCCCATTCTAGATTTCCTCGCGAGAGTTTCTAGCCATGGATGTCAAATTTCACCCTTGGATCCTCTTGTTTTCCTCTAAAAAGTCTATTTTCTATTTTTAGATATTTTTAATAAGTCCTCCTCAAGGACTAGGTTTCTGTAGCATGCTAGTTGTATTTATGTCCTCATGTGTCCCTACTGTCTTTGCATGATCCTAGTCGTTTTTATGAAATTGTAAGGCCGAAATGAGGTGGTTTGGATGGGGTGGTGGTCTCGACTTTTTCGAGCCCTTTGGGCTTGAATTTGTGCCCTATTGCGGTGGGTAATAGTTGCTCGAACTTTGGTAAGTATCCTCCTTGCACGATCTGTTGTTAGTTTAGAGAAATACGGAGGTTGAATTTTCAACCTCCATTAATGGGGTTTGAAGGTCTAGGGAAGATAATGTCCGTTGTAGCGAACTTTTATCAAAGAGATCCTTTCATCAAGGATCGTATTATGTCTTTTAAGAGAGAGAATTTTTTTTGAGATTCTTAATTTCTTCTACCAAATCCTGGATTGTAGTAGGAATATGATTCCTTTGGGTCCTTTGTTTGAGCTATCTTATTACCTCAGTCATGGTATAACCTTTACTTGAAGAGGTAATTCTCTTTGAAGTACCAGTATTACTTGTAGAGGCTTGGGTATTTTCAACTTTATCAATAATCTGAGATCTTAAATTGGGATCATCAATTGCCTTGAGAATTTTTATCAGATTGTCACTTGTCAAGAAACTTATATTTAAATCTTTAAACTGAGAATATAACTAGTAAAACTCATCCTTATCATTATCTTCACAAGGCTGTCCAATTTGACATGGCAAACATTCCTCTTCTGAAAAACTTACATAATTTTCATTATGGAGAACCCTCAAATCTTCACCTGTTGAGGATTCTTCATTATTTGAATGTTCTGATCCAGAATTTTCTGGTGAAGAGTTCAATAAAATTTTGCATAATGAATCCTTGATATTATCCTCTAGGTCAAGACTCTTAATCTTATCCTTGACCTTGCAGTCTTTTGCATAATGACCTATTCTTCCATATCTGTGACATGCATTGGATCTATTATTTTCCTAGAAATTCGATTCTTTATATTTTTTTATTTTTTCATGCTTTTCTAAGCGTTTTTCCTTTCTTTCAAGCCTATAAGACCTCTTCTTATATTTTTCTTTAATCTTCTCCTTTCCCTTTGTCTATGAGACTTTCTAGAGGTTCCGGGTATTTTAATTGCGAATTGTTCACAAAATTCTCCCAATTGCTGTTTTTCACTAAGGTGATATCTTTTCACCTGTTGATTCAACTTTATCTCATTACATAAAGATAACCCTTCTTGGGTGCACACACTTATTAATTTTTCATAGGTGTAAGCTTCATTATTTATACTTACTCCATCTCCTTTGAGGGCTTTCCTAACCCTTTCTGCAAATAAGGTGGGAAGTCCATCTATGAATTTAGACTTTCAATGAGGGTTACTACACTTAGGAAGTTCCATTACTCTGGACAGGAATACATCCTTATACCATCTAAAGGATGTCAAGGTTTTGCACCTAAGGTTTTGGAGCATAATCCTAATGGTCTCACTATTATCTGACCATCTTTCAGAAAAATATTATATAATAGTAAGAAATAAGGAGTACACTATATTTGATTTTGTTGCATCTCCTTCACCCTTGACAACATTCAAAATTGTCATTCTCTAGACTTTAGTGAGATAATTATCCCACCATCCTTTAAGTTGTCCAGTATATCCTGCTATAATCATATTAGCAGTTTTATTTTTAGTATTACCATTTGCCTTACAAACTGTACTAAACATCAATATTTTATGCATCAGTGTATAAGTCTGTCTATTGGTATAACCATCAATATTTCATTCATAGATCTCATTTCCACTGTAACTTTTGGAGATATATGTCTCTTGTTCTTCCAATAGAATATCTTGAGGAGTTGGCCTAGGATAATAATACATCCTTTGTACTGGCTTCCTAGCATGCTTTTATGAGATTTTATTAATCTCATCTTTTGGAATATCATTCCTTTTGTTGGTAGAAGTATTTTCTTCTAAATTCAAAGGTTGGAGATTTAATCCCTTAAACTTCTTTTCCAATAAAGTCTCCAGATCTGCCATATTTTCAAACCTAAAATCCCTTACCTCTGGAGGAGGTTGGATACTAGAAGTAGCTTTAGGTATCACCTCTTTTCCTTCAGACATTCTGCCTTTTTTTTTAATTCTGAACACGGGCTATCAATTTTATCATGCAAAGAGAGAATATGTTCTCCTAAAATACTTACATAAATATTTGTATAATTATTCTGCCTAATCAATGTCTGAACATGTTTAACAGTGATTAAAGCGGTATCATTTTTCATTATATGCGCAAAAGCTGTAAAATTAATAGTTTTATCACCTTTTTCAATTTGAAAAGATTGTTGTGGAGGTAAAATTGATTTGGTAATTGTGCCATTTGAGAGATTATAATCATGTTCTAGCATTATGATATAATCATAAATATACTTGGTCATGACCATGGAACAAAAGCGATTGCTTTATTAACTCGTGAAAGATTATTATAAAAGTCTTCCTAAAAAAACTTTTGTTGGTCTTTATTAAAATTCTTAAAAAATAATTTTGAAAAGGTTCTCATTTGGGTTGGAAAAATTCTTTTTGGATCTTTTTCTTTATCAGAGATCCTGGTGAAAAATCAAGTTTATTTTATAGATCCATATATACCAGTTGGAAAATTCATATCAGAAAGAGTAGGCTCCATATTAGGAGTTACAATATGATTTTCAATTTTAATGTTATCAACATGATCATCTCTTATCTAGGAGTCAAATCTGTCAGATCTAGAAGTATCTTCTTCTCTGATTCGAGAAGTTGATGTTCTAGACAATAGATCTATAATATAATTAGCAGTAGAGATATAAGAAGAGTTAGATCTAGGCATATAGGAATTAGATCTAAGCATTCTAGAAGATAATCCGATATTATCGACATAATTCACCAGCATATTAACATTAAAACGGATTTAACACTTCCATCAGGGGTCTGTTCAATTTCAGAAATATCTGAAGAAATACTATTCCTAGGAGGGACTGCTTCTTCAATCACTCATTCTTTTGAAAAATCATTTTCATCTTATTTTATAGGTCTTCTGGTTATAACCTTTGACCTACTAAAATTGATTTCAATCAAAGTTGTCTCATTTTTGAAATCCATGATTTTGCACATATGATTCAAAGTATATAATGATTTATAATAAATTTGATAACAGATACATATAACCTCTGTACCAGGCATATAATCATAACCATGTAATTTAATACTTAATATTAAGGTATTTAAAGAATTTTCATCATTTAAAGAAACTTGCAAATTAAGATAAGCATTAAAATAAACAGAGTCATAGGCCAGATTGGCTTGAACTGTCTCTATAAGGGAATTCTTCCAGTTCTGGTTTCTACCATCCTGTAGAGCTGCTATGAAGCTCTCTGGTAAGCCTCTCAAAGTAAGTGACTTGAATGCAACTTGTACTAAACCAACATGTAAATCTATAATTTTCCATATAAGGGGCTAAATCACTTTCATTTAGTAAACGGAAGGTTCCATGATCAGAATCAACAGTAATAGTTTCTTCTATTGTTTTAACAATTTGCGTAAAATCAAGTTTTTCAAAAGTACCATCTGGTATATCAACTTAAGCTGTATTTTTGGAATAGTCCATTTATTAAGAAGATCCAAATTTTAAGGCATATCATATTCATCATTTCTACTGTTTTTAACAGTAGAGTGTTTTCTAACAATATTCATTATAGAAAAAGTGTTGGACTAACACCACCTATAACTACTGATTAACATGACTCTGATACCATAATTTTGAATAATAATAATAATAATAATAGCAATAGCAATAATAATAATAAGAGCGACAACAAAAAAACAACAACAACAACAATAATAAAGAACTGCTCTATAACCTTTTGAAAATAAGATATAAGCCCCACATTTTTAAATGTACATATGATTCTTTTTACTCTTCTAATACACGAAAGTTATTAGAATTTTATTGAACTTGATTGACTTTTTTTTTTTTGAAAATTCAATACTCTCTTTGCATGAAGTACAACTATTTTAAGTTAGATATTATGTTAATTGACAAAATTGTTCTTAGTCTTCGCACCTCTTTACTCTTCTACATAATAGAATAATAGAAAAATAAAATAAAATAATAATTTATTTTTTTAGCTTTTTAAAATTGAATAAATAAAAATATACAACAAAGTTAAAGCAAAAATAAAGAAGCAATGAATAAATTTAATGAAGAAAGAGAAGAAAAAAAATCAAGAGTAATGGAACATTCCAGTGTTTTTCTATTTTTTTTAGAAAGAAATCTAACTTTTAAGTTTTAATATGTGATTTTTTTTAAAAGCACATATTGATTAGATATGAAATTTCAAAATTGCCCTTGATCATCCTAATCTTCACTCTTCTATATAATATAAAAGAAATATGAATGGGCCTTTTCAACTAAATAGATTGGGGTCATTCACACAAATATTCTTATTTTGGGGTGATATTTAATTTTGTTCTTTGACACTTCAAGTGATAAACAATGTCATTAAAGGAAGAAAAAAACGCAAGGCAAGAATAAACTCTACAAGCATCAGTATTTTCGTAATTTGTACCCTAAGACATAAATTCACATAGGTTATGACTCAAGACATAAGTTAAGTAGCATGAACTCGTGCCCTAATATATAATTCATACTGCTGAGCTTGTGCTTAGGGGCAGGATTTCAGTAGTATGAGCTTCTGGCTTCTAGGGGTAACTTATTCCTTGCGATTTTTTTTTATCTTGTAATTTTTTACAAAAATATTAGGGGTACTTTTGTCCCATTTTTATTACTTAAAATACTGAAGGGAAAAAATTAAAGACCACCAATTTAAGGACAAAAATTAAAGACTATCCCAAAAAGTAAGGGCAGTCGGTGCAAAAACTTGAAATGAATATAGGTTTAATTGTAGACCAATGAATATAATGCCATATATTTAATTTAAAAAATATATATTTCACATTAGCTTATGTTAAAAAGAAGGTAATTTTAGACCTAAATCTAATGTTAAGAGCATTTTTGACCCAAATAGATGAAAAGAAAAACAAATTTAATCTAATAGATTAAAAAAAATGATACTTTTAAATCATTTTTAATACATTAACGATATTTTAAACTTTTTTCCATATAATATATGTACCTCCCATTCCATTTGAATTTACACTTTTAAAAATACTTCAAGACTTTATCTCATTCTAGAATTGTCATTTTAAATTTCTTTTTCCAATTCTCTAAAATCTTGGACCTTCCAAAATTTTCATTGAAATATCCTACAGTAAGGATTAAGTTGGAGCTGATTTGTTAGCAAGCAAATGACTTGCTTTTGCTTGGCCTTTTGAGAAGATTGAGGCAAACGATGCCGGCCAGCTTTTTCCTTAAAGCATTTGCATTATTCTCTAATAAGATTGAGTCACAGTGAAGCATTCACGTCAGCCTCTTTAATTGAGACAGCAAAGGGTAGTTTGATTTGAAGTTCAAGCTATCGGTTAGCGACGAATACAGAATTCAGAATTTTCATTTAAAAATTTTGAAATAAAAATATAAAACATACAATAAGGCAACAAAATATAATTCCAGTAATAATATATAGTCTATAAATACAAAATATTTAAAATTAAGTAGGAGTAATTATTGTAAAGCAAAAAGTTAATTTTTTACAATGTGTCAACTAGAAATGGGGTTAAACGACTCACGTGTTCATTTCGTGATTTTTGGCCCATTTTTTCACTGTGAACTTTTCCGTAGCTTCATTGTATTGTTTATAACTTGCGGGGATGGATGTCACGATTTTTGAGGTGATCGAATGAAGATTGGATGGGATTTTCAGTTTTGAAGGTTTAAAGTTTGAGAGGTTTGACCAAAGTCAACATTTCAGGTTAATATGCTTGGATTCGAATTTTGACGCTCCGTTAGTTCCGCATGGTGATTTATGACTTAGTTGGATGGTTTGCATGAATCCCTAGGTGTTTTGAAGTGATTTGAGCCTTTGGTTGAATTTTGGAGTTTTAAGAAAGCTAAGTTTGACCATAGTCAACTTTCGATCAAAACGAACACATATCGGTGATTTGATGATTCCAACAGATCTTAAAAGTATTTTAGGATGGATTTGCATATTTGGTTTGTATTCAGGAGGTTCCGGATGAGTTTCATACACTTGAGATATGTACATTCTAGTAGAATTTAAAGTTAAGAATTGACCTTGGTCAAATAGTTGACTAAATGAGCTCGAATTAGGGATTTGAAAGTTTCAATAGATTTGTAAGATTACTTTATACTTGTCCGCAAATTTTAATTTAATTCTAATGAGATTCGGGTGGATTTGAACATTCAATGTGTTTTAGCATGGGTTAAGCATAAAATGTAATAACTCAGAGTTTCAAAATTCTTAGCATGAATTATAGGAGTGATCTGAAAAGTTTGGTGCAATTTCGATAAGTCAAGATAGGGTTTTTATCGCAAAAGATGAAATCTTTTTTTAATGATTAAAAATGATATCTGACTAGGCAAACAAGCACTAAGTGGAGATTTGATTGAACGAGTAGGTTCGTATCATTATTTAGGAACTAGTTTTGGACACGTGCATTGCACGTGAGTCCCAAGAAAATAATTTTTATAATATGAGTCACGTTAAAATTGCATTATTATGAATATCACAAACTTTTCAGTATGAAAATACAAGTTGAAATAAATAAATAATCCGTCTATTCAAATCTAATGTACACACTATTAATATTTTGAATTTAATTGGGATTAAGAAAAATAAGCCGGAGATTATTAAGAACTTGAAGCATATATCATATCAGGTTGGTGTATTTGAACAGAAGTTTTTCTTCTCAATTCAGAGCTTTGAACGAGCAAGTTAAAGCGTGCTATGAAGAAATAACAAAATAAGTAAAGTTGTTGTACAAAATGCTCTTAAATCTCACCATATTAGAAGATTTAGTGATCTATAAATTGAATGGAGGCTAACATATTAGATATTATTGCCTTTTATGTTTCTAATATATTTACATTGAAGTAAAGAAAAATAAAAGGATAAAATGTGAACTGAACTCTTTTGTATATCAAACAGGAAAATGCGATACTCATAAAATTTACATAAAATGTAAAGCTTCATTTAAATACTGATTTGCGGGAAAGATGACCAAATAAAAAGAAAATAGAAACGACATACATAGTGAGTTTTTTTCTTCCAATGATGAGGGATAGACATATGGTTAACATCCATTTATATAATAAAATGATAGAAGTTATTATTTCCTATAATTTATTATTAATATTATAAGCATTTAGTATTATAACATTAAATAAGACAGCCCTTTAATATTCATTTCATTTCTGTACTAATGCAGCCAAGAATTTGGAGGGAGGGTTGTTTTTTGAATGTGTCCCTTTTTATTTTTTTGGTTGGGGGATAAGAATGTGTAGAGTGTTTTTAATAATAGGCGTAATTTGATTGATCAATTTTTGAAGGGATTTTTTTTTTTATACCAACGCTAACTATGGGGCCTACCATGTTTTGCACGTACATTTCAAGTTATTTAGTGCAAACTTTTTAAACCACATGACATTAAAAGTGTGAGACACTTGTAGATAGACTTTGAAGATTAAATAGTGTAGGCACAATTAGAAAAGTATGAAATAAATATAAATTACTATATATTCCATCATAATTTATTAATTAAATTTTTATATTTAAATTATACTTGTATATGTTATTAAAGAAATATATATAAATTAACAATTATAATTTTAAATTAAATATAATATGACGATGATAATTACTTACCTAAAATTTTGATACGTCTATCTTCTCCAATTTTAAATAAAAGAGCTATCTTTTTTGTTTTTCTTTTTGTGGACCTTCAGCCCTTGCAAATGGCTACTCATTAATATATAGACATAATCTATCTTCATTTCACATAACCGATTAAATTTACTTTGAAATTAATAAAAAGTGGAAGAGTTAGCATTAACATTAGATGAGTTTGATTGGAAATCCAAACGATTTCACAAGTGTTAAAAGAAATTTTATGCATTCCTATATTCTTTTACATATTATGTAAAAAGTAGTAGAAAATTAATGACTTAATTTATTATAATAGCAAAAAATTATTTTAATGTATCTACTTTAATATACTAATTAGGGAATAGCTTTGCGTTTCGCGCGGTAATTGTAAAAGATCTTATTATTTTAAATATTTGAAAAAGCTTATTATTTTTTAAATTCAAATGAATAAGATAGATGTATGCGTTTCTCTTAATTTGAAATTTTGTATTAGTCATAAAATTTAAGTGAAGACAAAACTTATTTTCTTTAAAAAGCATGTAACGAACAATAAACTTGAAGAAAAATTGATGCAAGCTTAAAATTTCATATATTTTTATTATTTTCTCTTTATTTAAAATTTTAAAAAAGTGAAAAAACAGAAAAAAGATAAAAAAAGGAATAAAATATAAAACTAGATATCTTTGCCCTAAATCTTCAAAATTAAATAACTTTTTATTTTCTATTTCTTTTCTCTCGTGGAGGTTTTTTTTTTAATTTGATTTTATTTTTATCTCTCATAATTCTCTGCCCACTTATTTTTAGCTCTCATAATTCTCTACCCAATTATTTTTTTGAAAATATTATATATTCCACTTTTTAATTTATTCTTCTTGGACTCTTCTCGAGTTTTTTTTCTCAAATTAATAAAACTATATATACTAAATATCAAAAAATTCTAAAACTTAATATATATTCCTTTTGAAAACTTCTCCTGTAAATTCAACATACAACTTCATAAAAAAGGGGGGTGACTTGAAAGAGATAATTCATAAAAACTTAAAATAAAATTTCATTAAGTCTATTTGAAAAATAAAAAACTATAAAAAGATAAAATGAAAAGAATAAATTTTGCAGGAGCTACTTTTGTGAAAAAAATGTCAATGTAAGTCCATGTATTTAAAAACTCATACAAGATACATTTTTATGCTGGTTTAGATTATTTGTTTTCACGTATATATATTTTTTCATTTCTACTACTTCGCTCTTTTCTCCATCTTCGTCACCATTTACTTGCTCATTTTTGTTCATTTACGAACATAAATAGATATCACATCAAAATTACTAAGAAATAAAATAATAAAGAAATTAAGAAGAAGAAAAGGAGTAATTAAATAAAATATTTAAAATGAAACAAAAAAAAGGAAAAAAGTAGCTAGGCAAGAAAGAAGAGAGAAGGGAGAAAATTAATAATAGACTAATGAATTTATATCCAATATCTTATTTATGTGATAAAAAATCATACCTCGCAAAGGGTTTAGCTTTGCGAGAAAGAAATATTCAACGGCAAAGATATTAGGAGACGCAATTAAGTTGAGTTTCCAATATCTACACTTAAACATTTTAAATATTATCTCACAATATTCAAAGAGAAAAACACTTAATAGTATACTAACTATTTCATGAATAATTTCAAAATAAAATAATATACATACATAAAAAGAATAAAATTTGCACAATAAAATCTGTAAATCTAGAGAGTGTGTTATCGTATGTATCATGCAAGCCCCTAAAAGAGAACCCCAAAATTTTAACATTTGATTCAAGTGGCAATTGGTCTCAATCTTTCTTGCAAGTGCGAAAACTTCTCTAACATAACCACCACGACCTAAAAAATTAATAAGACAATCATAATGTTCTATTGCAGGTATTACCCATAATATAATCTTTTCCCATAGAATTAAAACAAATTATTTAGTCACCCACCTGACTAGTGTTACTGTATGAACACAAAATAGCAAGTAATGTCACTTTCTGAACAACCCTTAAAAAAAAAAAAAGTAAAATTATCAAGAAAAATACCAGAACACTGCATATCAAAGAAAGTGAAAAAAGCTTGAAATGGTTGAAAGTTGTAAAAATGAGCTTTTACTAAATCAGTATACAAATATCATTCGGTAATAAGCTCCTAACTAAGAGGAATAAATAAATGTGACATTTGAGGGAAAAGAATCGAAAAGTGATGGTTGATTTTTTTAAAAATGAAAACAATCATTTTTATCATTCTGAAAAGATTAATACTGCAACTTTAAAACTTTAATTATCACAATTATTTTAAAGGTTGTAACTGCTTCATTATGTTAGTTATAACAGCGTTAAATGTGTAAAAAAATTATTTAAAATAAAGAGAAATGCTCAAAAAATAGAAAAAAAGATAAATGGGAATGATGGCTTTAGAAGCATACCACATCAGCACATTCGTATCTTTCCTTTATATATATATATATATATATATATTATAGAAATAGTTTTAGATTGAAGGGCAAAATGGTTGTTCAATATTTGATAGGTAAATATAATTTGAAGGGTATATTAGTCTTTCAATGTTTGAAGGTTATTTTAGTATTTTAATTTTTCACTTTTTGGATTCCCACTTATATAGTATTAATATTATTTATTTATTTATTTATTTATTATTAATTAATTAATTAATTATTATTTATATTTATATATTATTTATTTATTTATTTATTGTCATTATTGTTATTTATTATTATTTATTTTTTATATTTATTTATTTTAACTTTTCACTTTTTGACTTCCCAGTTATATAGTAATAAATATATGAATATAATATGATATGATAAAATGTTAATATTTAATTATGTAATTAATTATATTTTAATTTAGTGTAGGGGCAAAATGGTAATCTAACTTTTCACTTTTTGGCTTCTCACTTATATAATAAGATGATATAGGTTCTTATTAGATCAAATCATTTAATTAGATAACATTAAATAACAACAATAATTAAATAAATGAGTTAATAAAATAATTTTAAAAATAAAAAAATAGTCAAAAGAATCACAAAAAAAAAAAGGGAATGAAGACCTTAGAGATATGCCACATCAGCGTGCCTCTAAGTTTCCTTTATATATATATATATATTATATATTGATTTTTTTCTTATTTTTATTAAAATATGTAATTTTATTTTTGTACAAAAAAGTAATTATAGTAATTTCTAATCGAAGGGCAAAAAGACTTTTAATTTTTTTATAGGCAATAAGGTCTTTCTTTTGTGCGTGTATCAATATCACCAAAAATAATTTTGTCGTTTAACTATTTATGGGTACACAATCTTTTGCATGTATATCCATATCAATAGAAGTATTTTTTTTAAAAAGATATTGAAAGTATTCAGAAAATAAGTCCTTAAACTATAAAGATAAAATTTTAAAAATATTTGGGAGTTTTGTTCAGAGTTTGGATAACACATTACACAAACAATTCTTTATGCTGCTTGATCCAATAATTGTTGCAAATCTCCTTATCAATTCACATAATAAGATTCAAGGGCAACAATTTATTGTCACTATTACGTAAATTAAAATTATCATTGCAACCATCTAAACATATAAAAAGAAAATTCGATGCTTTGAAAATCTTGCTTTCTTCATTAATTCGACTCTCTTTTCTTATTTGTCCAAAATTTTAGTCACTTCCTTAATTTTCCTCTTTTATAATTTCTAAAATATGTTCTTTATATATATTTTTTCTCTATTCTTCCAATTCTTTTTTCGTTTAAACATTCTTTTAAAAGTTACTTACCCCGTTTCATTTTAGTCATGTTTTAGCTTAAAAAGTTATTCCAAAATAATTATTGTTCTCATCCTCTACTCAATTATTCCTAAATCCTTTTGAGGTTGAAAAAATTAACTATAATTGCTACTATCTTTTTGGTATAAAATTGCATATATCATGAAAAAGAACGTTCTTTCATTTAGTTGATACGTTATTTTGAGTTAAAATTTTAACCCAATTGATAACCCAAGTACCCAAGTAAATTTTAACATACATGTCTTTACAATAAAATTTTTATGGTCATTCAAAATTAAATAAAGCTTCATTTATCTATAACCATCATTAGACATTCATTACTGCTAGCATAGTATAATACGTGTCCTCTCATAGTAGTATAATAGAATTTTTTAATTAAAAAAAAAAGAAGAAAAGAAAGAAAGATGATATTCACAGAGACAAGGATAATAATTAAGAACATACAAACACATCCGGATAATTGGCGACTAACGAAAACATCATTCCAAATCATAGATAATTGAATTTCTAATTGATAAACTATACTTCAAAATGATTAAATATATAAGTAAAAATAAGATGTAAGATAAAATGATGCAATCTTATACTGTTGTTGGTAAATATGGAGTATTCGAGAATTCAATCTAGCCAAAAAATCATGAGAAGAGAATAAAAATGCTAGAATTTAATAACAAAGAGTATCTGAGAATCACAATAGGAAAGAAGTAATCCGTTCACTTTCGAAAAGTTTTACTATTTAATTTGAGAAAAAATTAGGTGAAAAGAAAAAAATAATAGTTTATAGTTCAATGATCATATAAAATACAACATAACGGTGCTTAATTTGATAATTTAGCGTTGCAAAATTCATCCTCCAATAGATCATGATTTCGAACAACACTGCAAGTAAATTTAGCTATATTAATATATAGTAAATTATCGACAACAACAACATAAAGAATAACTAACATATTACTTGAATATAATTTGATTATAAAAAGTACTAACAAAAAAAAAAAAAAGGTTTAGATGAAATGTAAGATGAACTTCATGCTTTATGAAGGGCTGAATCATGGAGTGAAAGAGATCCATAGTTAATTAAATTATTTGGTAATTGAAGAATAAACTTTCCTCCAAGAAAACTCAAAGAGAAACTTTACAAGAAACTAATGGTCTTATATAATAGAAATATTCTAAGAATCTTAGTTGACTTCTTATTCTTCTAAAACTTTTCAGATCACTAACTCTTCAAATTATCTGTATTTGAATAGAAAGTAATTAGATAGCAATTAAGAGTCTTTGTACGAATTAAGAATAATTCATCGTACTATAAGTATGTCATTTACCTTGACATAAATTACTCATTTATAACAAATATTGAAAAGTAAAAAAATAATATTTGAATAAAGGGTAAAATAGTTATTTAATATTTAAAAGGTATTTTTGTAGTCTAACTTTTAACCCGAGGACCTTCCACTTTTAGTATAATATAATTATAGGAAAAAGAATCGTTGTATTTCGAGTTCGTATGATAAAGTTATGACCATTTTAGTGAAAATAAATATGTTAGTGCAAAGAGAAAAATTCAAGTATGGTGTAGACTTTTAATGACAAAATTTGGCTTTTAGTGACACAATTTGCACCGTTATATAGCTGGACAGAATTAAAATTTTAAATCCGATTTCATTATTCTTATTGCAATTTTGAGAGTTAGAAAACTCGGTTTTAGGTGATTTTTGATGCATTGGATTCATATCTTTCGAGGATAAGTTTCTATCATTAAACTCATTATTTTTTCTCTAAATAATTGATTATTTCACGCTTTAATTCATGAAATTAGATAGAAATTTGAGGTTTTAAGCCTAGGGTTCTTAATTCTTGATTTTGGGAATTGAATAACGATTTTAGCTGAAATGTGATATGCGAATTTGTTTCATTATGGGTTAACATAATCTGGAAAAAAATTTCAGATTCAGCTTTAGAGCTTGGCGTGACTTTTTGACTCATTTTTTCAAGCTGAAAATAGATATAACAATATGGATGCCATTGAATTTGTATTCTTATGGAGATTATGTATTTGAGTAGATTTTGATCGTTCAAAAGTGTTACAAAAGGACAAATTTACAATTTGACGTTTGGGCTTTGGTTTGAGGCAAGTAGAGATTTCTTGATTCTTTAAGGTGTTGGTTTTGTATATATTAAATGAATTTAAGCGTAATGGGCAATAAGGGGGTCCCAAATAAATGAAATGAAAAACATTTATATGGGTACGGGTGTCATTTATGGGTTAATCTACACAAAATTGATATATATATATATATATATATATATATATATATATATATATATATATATATATATATTGATGATATTCCACAACTTGTGATGAGATTGATTTACTAAGACTTATGCGCTACGTGATACTTGATTGTGACTTGATGATCCTTGATTGTGTGGTTGTTTGACGAACTTCTGTTATTCATACATACTCATACCACTCTTATTATTGCATGATGATTATTAACTAATAGTGCCCATTGAGTTATTTTGTGAAAATTCATACTCTTGCAATACCGATGGAAAATGATTCCCACGTATGTTATTATCGATGGAAAATGATTCTGATATGTATTATTAACGATGAAAAATAATTTTGGCGTGTGTTATTATCTACAAAAAATTATTTTGATGTGTGTTATTGCTGATGAAAAATGATTTTGGCGTGTGTGATTCCCGATGGAAAGTAGTTCCGGCAGGTATATGGACCTTGCGAATCCCCCATGGGTCCCGACTATCCAACAGAGGAAACGGGTATAAGGTTCTTGGCTAGTGCATTTCTTTGCATTACATTTCATCTTCATTGCATTTTATATTAAGTTGAGTGTTGAGATGGTTGTGATATTGATCTGACTCGTTAATCATTATATTTGAGGCTGATTGTGATATAATCAATGGTGTAGCTGATGTAGTGACTATATTGAGGCATATTTTGATATCATCAGTGGTATAACTAACTTCAAATAATATATGTTTTATTTTCTTCATGTTTTGATATTACATTCATAAATGCTTGTTGGGGTGAATTATTATTATTGTATATTTATAGCTATTGAAAAAGAATTATTAGGATTATATCTTATCATGTACACACCAAAATTTTTTTAGACCAAACTCAGATTTGCAATAAAAAACCAGAAGAAACCAAAAATTTTACCTCAGAACGATCAAGACAACGAGTCGTGATCAGCTGCAATGACTTGTTGTCTGGGTCGTGGTCAACCGTGCCTTGGCTCTTTGGGAATCAACAAGACATTGAATGAGCCATTGTGAGAAACAACGAGTCGTCCTTCCACTCGTTGCATCCCCGACTCAGAACCCTGTGATCCATTTTTCAAGAACCCACGATTCAACTAACGAGTCGACGTGTGATACAATAACTCGTGGTGTGAGTCGTTAGTTGGGCTCCCAAGTATCTCCTTCAGTAGCAACGAGCTTGTCACCACTCGTGGTGAAGGATCCTTCAGGATTTTCAGTGGACAGGATGAGAGGTGACAACGACTCGTTGTCCCAACCAAGGAGTCGTTGTGTCACCCGTTGGAGAGAGGGTCCAGTGTTTTGTTTGATTTCTTGCTAGTGGTCACGGGATGTACAACGACCCATTGGTTTATCCAACAAGCCGTGGTCCCTCTCATTGCCAGTTCTAGTAAGTCAAAAATCTAGGCCCAGGACCAAAGACTGATCCCAACGAGTCATGGTCTCAATTAACGACTCGTTGAGTGACCCGTTGGTCCCTGTCGACAGTATTTTCAGATTTTCTCTCAGGGATATTTTTGTAACATCTCACCTTTTTAATCCCTAAACTACGTCACTTTGGGTTATATTATGAGAATTTAGAGGGATAATCGACGATATACTTCATTCCTCTCATTCCCTCAAAAGTCAGATCGTAGAATTTTCTCAGAAAATTAGAGCAGAAGCTAGGGCAATCGATTTTCTTCTCAGATTCTCAAGGGATTTTCTCCGGAATTTCTTCACCAGGTATGTGAGAATTTAAAAAAAGGAATTGTTCTTCCCCTGTGTCCCTAAAATCCTTCCATAATATTCTATCGGTTATAGCCCCGAGGTTTTGAAATTTAGAAAGTTTTCAGACCAAATTCGGTAAATTTTAGGTGGAATATTATCCATGTTATTAGCTTCGACATTTTCCCAATTCTTAGAAATCATGTGGAAACTAGCTTCTTGTAAAATGAAATAACCCCTAGCTTTTGAATGAAGTAAATTAGAGTCTTTCATAATTGACTAGTTATTCATATTGCTAGATTCTATTAGTGTTGGGATTCCCATATTGTTAATATCAGTTGATTATCTCAGTCAGTTCATGCTAGTCCAAGTTTCAGTCAGAATACTAGCCTACTTAGTATTTTCAAAAATGTTAGCTGATCAGTTTGACTATAGTCTTCTCTTGAGGTATCAATGGTGCCTCCCAGTTATCAGTTATTAGACCTCATTTATCAGCTATCAGATATTAGTTGGTTATTTAGACGGTTACGACGCTTCCAGATAAGCAACTCTGGCTAGTCTTAGAACACCAGTTACAGAATCCGGTCCGATAAGACTCTCAGGCTACTTCTAGATAAGTATCCCTGACTTAGTATTGGACTGCAGTTTTGAGCTATCAGCTTAGTAGTCAGACTAGGACTATCCAGTGGGAGTAGGACTTAGCACCGATCGGGTCGGGGTTCCAGCGCACCCAGGTTCCAAGAACTACGTTGCCACCGTACGTTATTCTATTGGCCCTATGGCCCCAGATTTGTGATCACCCAGCTCATGCCTTTATACCTTGGCAAGGTATATTGAGTCCTACCAATGTGGTGTATACATCAGACTCCACGTTTAGCTCACGTGGTTATATATCAGTTATAGACTCTCCCACTAGTCAGTACAGTTTCAAATTTACTCAGTTTAGTTCAGCTTAGTACAGTTACCTCAGATCAGTATCTTAGATTCAGGGCATGTCTATGACCATCAGTCAGGGCCATTATTGACCATCTCAGTAATATTTCAGTTGTTCAATTTTCAATATTTCAGTTGTTCATTATATGTCATTACAGTTCAGTTACTTGTTCTTCATGTTTATGTTTTCTCTCACTTACTCAGTACATTCAAAGTACCGAAGCCTACTTCTATGCTGTATCGTATCATGATACAGGCGCAGGTTCTCAGCCTCAGTACCGTTAGTAGATTCCTTCGGGTGATATCAACAACAACAGTGGTGAGTCCTTATCTTTCAAGGATGATATTTTATTTTTCAGTTATTTTGGTGAGTCTTTATCCTTCGAGGATGATATTTTATTTTTCAGTTATTTTCTTTCAGTTAGACTTTAGAGTTAGCTGGGGGCTTGTCCCAACAACTCATCATTAGTAGATGGCTTTCAGACTTAGATTCAGACATTCAGTATTATATTCTTTTCTTTAGATGTATTGACTCTTGTCAACTTAGCTTTCTTAAATGATTGTATTATTTAAAGCTTTCGCATTTGTTTACTTAGATTACTAGTGTTATGATAGACCATTGGTTGACTTGGGGTTACTTGTGACTCCAAGTACCATATCTCGTCCAGGGTATAGACTCGGGTCGTGAAAAACTCGGTATCAGAGCAGTAGGTTTAGAGTATCCTAGGATGTTTGAAAGCCGCGTCAAGTAGAGTCCTTTTTATGGGTGTGAAGCACGCCACACTTATGATGGAGAGGCTACAAGGCGTTATTAGGAAAACTCCTTTTTTTTCATACTCCTTATCATGCGTTGAAGTTCAATTCCAGAAACGTTCTCCTAACTCGTGCTCTATTTCGTGTCGGTGAAACCATGCCTCCAAGATGCGAAAACGGAAGAAGGATCAACAACGCTAACTGACCTGTCCCACCAGCTCCAGCAGCCTTTCAGGACGACCATATGTCCTCAGCAGAATTCAGAGCGACAATCCAACTGCTGGCTCATACATTCCCAAACCAGGTGAACCAGCAGGTGGTATCGGTAAACAAACGGGTCCGCAGTAGCTGCCAGGGTTTAGGACTTCACCCGAATGAATCCTCCAACCTTTCATAGATCCAAGGTGGGAGAGGATCCACAGGAGTTCGTGGATGAGGTACGGAAGATCACCCGGATCATGGGTGTTAGTTCCGTTGAGAGTGCTGATCTGGCTGGCTACTAGTTGAAAGGGGTGGCACAGATCTGGTACGATCAGTGGAAAGAAGGGAGACCAACAGGAGCAGGAACGGTGGAGTGGGAAGAGTTCACCACAACATTCTTAGATAGATTTTTTCCCCGGGAGTTAAGGGAGGCTAAGGTTGCAAAGTTCATGAATTTGAAGCAGGGCAATAGGATAGTGGAGGAATATGCACTCGAGTTCACATTGTTGCCAAGATATACTCTAGAGATGGTAGCCGAGCAAAGAGTTTGCATGCTTAAGTTCGTCAATGGAGTATCAAACCTGGTCCTTAAGGAGTGCAGGACTGCGATGCTCATAAAAGACATTGACCTCTCCAGCCTCATTGTTCATGCCTAACAGATTGAGGCAAAAAAGCTGAAGGACATGGAACGGGACAATAAACGAGCTAGAATTGGTCAATCAGATTATGGCCACCAGAGTTCTGGCGGTAGTAGCCTCCTACAACAACAACAACAACAGCAGAGGGCTCCAACACCTACTTTAGCCAGCGCCCCTACTTTTCAGTCCCGCAAGGATTGGAAGGATGGAGCATTTGGCTCTCATCCCAGAGTCACAGCATCAACAACCATTATCCAGCTTGCCCCAAGTGTGGCAAGAATTATCTAGGGGAATGCCTTCAGGGCAAAGAGGGTTTCTTTGGGTGTGGACAACTAGGTCACCGACTAAGGGAATGTCCGACAGTAGGATGGGGAAGGTCACAGTCTACCACTTCAGCAGCTCCAGCAGGCCAACACTTCAGGTATGGATGGCGGTCAGCGCCAAAACCGCTTTTATATTTTTTCCTCTCGTTAGGATCAGGAGAGCTCACCTAATGTGGTCACGGGTATGTTATGTCTCTTCTACCTAGATATGTATGCCCTACAAGATCTAGGAGCCACACTATCGTTCATGACTTTCTATGTAGCTGTCCAGTTTGAAATTAGTCCAGAAGTCCTCTCAGAACCATTCTTAATCTCTATCCCAATTGGTGAGTCAGTTAGAGCCACCCGGGTATATAGAAACTGCCTAGTCTCAGTATTGAATAAGGCCATTCCAGCTGATCTAGTAGAGTTAGACCTGATCGATTTCGATCTCATTCTTGACATGGATTGGTTACACTCTGGTTATGCCTTAGTCGACTGCAAAACTAGAGTCGTTAGATTTCAGTTCCCAAATAATCTAGTCTTAGAGTGGATGGGAAGTAGTTCAGCGCCTAAGGGTCGGTTTATTTCCTACCTTAAGCTAAAGAAGCTCATTTCTAAAGGGTGAATTTATCACCTAGTTCGGGTCAAAGATTCCAGCTCTGAGACCCCAACTATCTAGTCAGTTTCAGTTGTTAGTGAGTTCCCTGACGTGTTTCCCGTCCCGGAGTCCCTCCCGAGCGGGAAATAAACTTCGGCATAGACCTTCTTCCAGACACTCATCCCATCTCCATCCCTCCTTATAAAATGGCTCCAGATGAGCTTAAGGAGGTTAAGGAGCAGCTAAAAGACCGTCTTGATAAAGGTTTCATTAGGCCCAACATCTCTACACGGGGTGCTCCATTACTATTCGTGTGAAAGAAAGACGGTACCCTCAGAATGTGTATCGATTATCGTTAATAGAACAAAGTCACAGTCAAGAATAGGTATTCCTTACCTAGGATTGACGACTTGTTCGATCAGTTTCAAGGAGCCAGTTGTTTCTCCAAGGTAGATCTCAGGTCGGGGTATCATCAGCTTAGAGTCAGAGAATGTGACATACCGAAAACAGCTTTCAGAACTCGGTATGGTCACTATGAATTTGTGGTTATGTCCTTTATACTAATTAATGTCCCCGCAACTTTTATGGACCTAATGAACAGGGTTTTCAAGCCGTATCTAGACATGTTCGTCATTGTGTTCATTGATGATATTCTTGTATACTCCATAAATGAGGAGGAACATGCTAACTATTTGAGGATAGTGCTACAGACACTCAGAGACCGCCAGTTGTTCGCTAAATTCAGCAAATGTGAATTCTGGTTGAAGTCTCTAACTTTCCTTGGTCACATGGTCTCGGGTGAGGGTATTCAGGTGGATCCTCAAAAGATAGCAGCGACGAAAGACTAGCCAAGACCTACTTCCCCAACTGATATCAGAAGTTTTTTTGGTCTAGCCGATTATTACCGACGTTTTGTAGAAGGATTTTCCTCTATTGCATCTCCTCTGACTAAATTGACTCAAGAAAAAGGTGAAGTTTCAGTGGTCAGATGCGCGTGATAAGAGTTTTCAGGAGTTGAAGACTTGACTCACTACCGCTCCAGTTTTAATCTTACCGGAAGGAACAGATAGGTTCGTAGTATATTGTGATGCTTCCAGAGTAGGATTCGATTGCGTTCTGATGCAGCGGAGTAAGGTGATAGCTTACGCTCCAGACAACTCAAGGTTCACGAAAAGAACTACCCGACGCATGACCTTGAGTTGGAAGCAATGGTGTTTGCGTTGAAAATATGGAGACATTACCTTTACGGGGCTCATGTTGGATGTTTTCACCTATCACAAGAGTCTTTAGTATGTGTTCAGTCAGAAAGACTTGAATCTTCATCAGAGAAGGTGGTTGGAGCTATTAAAAGATTATGACATGAGTGTGCTATACCACCCGGGTAAGGCTAATATGGTAGTTGATGCCCTAAGCAGGATGTCCATGGGTAGCGTGGCTCATGCTGAAGAGGGCAGAAAACAACTAGCAAAGGATATTCACAGATTAGCTTGGTTAGGAGTGAAATTGGTTGATTCAGCTGAGGGCGGAATAGCAATACAAAGTGGGTCAGATTCCTCTTTAGTCGTTGAATTTAAGTCAAGGCAGGATGAAGATCCCATACTGCTTAAGCTAAAAGAAGCAGTTCTTAGAAAAGAAGTGGAGGCTTTCTCCAAAGGGGGAGATGGTGTGTTCCATTACTAGGGTAGACTATGTGTACCGGATGTAGGTGACTTGAGACAACAAATACTGAAAGAAGCACACAGTTATAAATATTCTATCCACCTAGGTGCCACTAAGATGTACCGTAATCTACGGGATATTTACTGGTGGAATGACATGAAAAGAAACATAGCAGAATTTGTGGCTATGTGCCCGAACTGCCAGCAGGTTAAGGTGGAACATCAGAGATCTGAGGGGATGACTTGGGATATCATCATATCTATATGGAAGTGGAAATAAGTGAATATGGACTTTATTATAGGTCTACCTCGTACTCTCCGGCAACATGACTCAATTCGGGTAATAGTAGATCGGATGACCAAGTCAACACATTTCCTCCCAGTTAAAACTACAGACTCAGCTGAGGAATATGCTAGGCTATATATAGGGGAGCTAGTCAGACTACATGGGGAACCCTTGCCCATCATTTCAGATAGAGGTACCCAGTTCACTCGCCATTTTGGAAGTCGTTTCAGAAAGGGCTCGGTACTCAGGTCAAGCTCAGTACAACTTTTCATCCTCAGATAGATGGACAAGCTGATCGGACTATTCAGAGTTTAGAAGATATGCTGAGAGCTTGTGTGATCGATTTCAAGGGCAGTTGGGATGATCACTTTCCTCTCATCGAGTTTGCTTACAACAATAACTACCATTCCAGTATTCAGATGGCCCTGTTTGAGGCATTATATGGTAGGAGGTATAGGTCTCCTATAGGGTGGTTTGAGGTTGGTGAAGCTACCTTGATAGGGCCAGACTCAGTTCATGAAGCTATGCAGAAGGTGCAACTTATCAGGGAAAGGTTGAAAACAGCGCAAAGCCGACAAAAATTCTATGTTGATGTGAGGAGAAAAGAGTTAGAATCTGCAGTAGATGATTGGGTTTATATAAAAATTTCACCCATGAAGGCGGTGATGAGGTTTTGACAGAAAGAGAAACTTAGTCCGAGATATGTGGGATCCTACATGATTCTGAGACAGATTGGTAGTGTGGCATATGAGTTAGAATTACCTCCAGAGTTAGCATCTGTGCACCCAGCCTTCCATGTGCCACTTTAAAGAAGTGCATCAATGATCTGACTTCGGTTGTGCCACTATACAGTGTGGGAGTGAAGGATAGTCTCTCTTACGAAGAGGTCCCAGTTCAGATCCTAGACCGTCAGATTCGTAAGCTGAGAAACAAGGAAGTCACTTCGGTGAAAGTTTTGTGGAGGAACCAGCTAGTTGAGGGAGCCACATGGGAGGCAGAAGCAGACATAATGGCCAAATACCCTCATTTATTTCCTTCCAGCTCAGTTGCAGCATCATTTACTAAATCCCTCCTTAATACTATGTTCAGTTTCGTACTCATTAGCTCTATTCAGATTTTCAATGTGCATTCTAGTTGCATCAACTCTGTTAGCATGGTTAAGTCAGTTTGGAGTCAGTCATTCCTTCAGAAATCAGTTCATAGTCTCAGTTCGGTGTTTTGCAGCTCTTTTCCCAGCTTTCCAGCAGTTTTAGCCTTCATTCGAGGATGAATGATCCCAAGGGGGAGATACTGTAACACCCCAAAACTTTCCTAGACCAAACTTAATTTTGAAATAAAAATCCAGAAGAAACCAAAAAGTTTGCCTCAGAATGACCGAGACAACGAGTCGTAGTCAGCTCCAACAACCCGTTTTCTGGGTCATGGTCAGCGTTGCGTTGGTTTTTCGGGAATCAACGGGACATGGAACGACCCATTGTTAGAAACAACGAGTCTTTCTGTCACTCATTGCATCCCCAGCTCAGAACCCTATGATCCCTTCCACGAGTCAACCAACGAGTCATTGTGTGATACAATGATTCGTGGTGTGAGTCGTTCACTGGGCTCCCAAGTATCTCCTTCAGTAAAAATAAGTGGCAACAATGACCCATTGTATCACACAATGAGTCATTGTCACCAACGGTGGTGTCAAGCTCACAGATCCTTCAAGATTTCTAGTGGACAGGACGAGAGATGTCACCTGGTGGAGAGAGGGTCCAGTGTTTTATTCGATTTCTTGCCAGTGGTCACGGGAGGTACCAACGACCTGTGGTGTTATCTGATTAGTTTGACTACAGTCTTCTCTTGAGGTGTCAATGGTGACTCCTAGTTATCAGTTAGCAGACTCATTTATCAGTTATCATCAGATATTAGTTGGTTCTTTAGATGATTATGATGCTTCCAGATAAGCAGCTCTTGCCAGTCTTAGAACACAGTTACAGAATTCGGTCCAATATGACTCTCAAGGTACTTCCAAATAAGTATCCCTGACTTAGTGTTGGACCCCAGTTTTGAGCTATCAGCTTAGTAGTCAGACTAGGACTATCCAGTGGGAGTAGGACTTAACACCGAGCGGACCAGGGTTCCAGCACACCCAGGTTCCCAGAACTACGTTGCCACTGTAGGTTATTCTATTGGCTCTATGGCCCCAGACTTGTGATCACCCAGCTCATGCCTTTATACCTTGGCAAGGTATACTGAGTCCTACCGATGGGGTGTAAGCATCGAACTCCACGTTTAGTTCATGTGGTTATATGTCGATTATAGACTCTCCCACTAGTTAGTACAGTTTTAGATTTACTCAGTTCAGGTAAGTTCAGTACAGTTAGATCAGATTAGTATCTCAGATTCAGAGCATGTCTATGACCATCAGTCAGGGCCATTATTGACCATCTCAGTTATATTTCAGTTGTTCAATTTTCAGTATTTCAGTTGGTCATTACATGTCATTACAGTTCAGTTACTTGTTCTTCATGTTTATGTTTTCTCTCACTTACTCTGTACATTCAAAGTACTGACGCATACCTTCTATACTGTATCGTATCATGACACAGGTGCAGGTTCTCAGCCTCAGCTTCTTTAGTATATACTTCAGGTGATATCAGCAACAACAATGGTGAGTCCTCATCTTTCGAGGATGATATTTTATTTTTCAGTTATTTTCTTTTAGTTAGACTTTAGAGTTAGCTGGGGGCTTGTCCCAACAACTCATCATTAGTAGATGGCTTTCAGACTTAGATTCAGACATTTATTATAATATTCTTTTCTTTAGATGTATTGACTCTTTTCAACTTAGCTTTCTTAAATGATTGTATTATTAAAGCTTCCGTATATGTTTACTCAGATTATTAGTGTTATGATAGACCATGGGTTGGCTTGGGGTTACTTGTGACTCCAAGTACCGTGTCTCATCCAGAGTATAGACTTGGGTCATGACACATCATCACTTCTAGAAAGGGTCAGTTATCAAAGCTTGCTGAGTACGCATATTTTCCGTACTCACCTTATACTTGCTACACTTTTTTTTGCATGCAGTGACTGAGTCAAGTACTAATGGTACTTGAGTTGCTATACAGTTTGAGATTTATTATGGTTTGAGTTTAAGGTGAGCTACTTTCTCTTCGGCTGTACTGAATTCTACAGACTTATTATTTTATTTTCTGTCTTATTTTTTCTAGACAGTGACTTTAGTTTGTCAGACATGTTTGGTACTTGTAGATGCTTTTGTACTAGCGTCACTAGGTCTTGGGGTTGAAATAATTTTTGACTCGTCTATTTCATACTTATAGAAGTTAGTTTACTTTTTTTTATTACTTCCATATCATTCATATTGTTAAATAATTAATAAAAGAATAGGGTTAGCCTATGGGGATGGTAGGTGCCCTCACAATTCAATGAAGATTTTGGATCGTGATAACATGGTATTAGAGCATGGTTCATAAGTTTCGTTAAGTACATGAGCAGAGTCTAGTAGAGTCTTGCAGATCGGTGCAGAGACGTCCGTAACTTATTTTTGAGAGGCTACAAGATATTAGAAAACTTCTATTTTTTGATTCTTTATCATGCATTCTCATCGTTTCATTCTCTCATTGATGGTGAGGACATGTTATTAAATTCGTGCACTAATAATTGATGGTGACATCATACAGTATGGATCAAGAGGTTGTATTAAGAAATAAGAGGTAGGCTAGTTTGAGGGGTGTATGACCAGATTTAGTAGTAGCTATGATTCAAAATAGACTGTGTGATTAAGATTGTAATTTGAATTTTTCAGTTTGGTAATATTCTAGGAGAATGCGAATGATGAGTGAAGAACTTTATGATCACCTTATCTTCTATCAGTTTTTTAATAATAGAAGGAGTATATATATGGCATAGCTGGTTTTGGGAAAAGAGTTGACAATTAGAAATTGTATGATTAGTGACATTACTAGGTAATAAGTGTTGTGACTTTGAAGACTACAATTAAGGAGGTTTGACATAACAAGGTTGGGTTGCTCGAGTTATGATAAGAATAACAATATTTTGACAAAGATCAAATTTATACTATAACCTTATGACATGAATGTATCAACTAAGATTCAACATTTCAATGATGAAATACATATATATACTATTATCTTAGAGAAGGACTAAAGTTGTGGAGGACCAGCGGATCAGGTAAGAGAAAAAGTTGTAAGGCATGAAAAAAAGGGGTTTCTTCTAATGAGGTTCAAGGTGGGATGATTTCTTTTAAGATTCATATGAAGGGTGCTTCTTCTTTCTCACGAAGTATAGGTAAAATGAAAAGGATTTAAGTGGTTTGAGTTTTACAATACGCCAATCACAATATTATAATGTCTACTTGATAGAGCCACGGGATGTAAAAATCTTCTTTTATAAACTAGGGCTTATGAAAGAAAAAGCTGAATATGAGTAGGGGAAGTTTCCCATTATGATCGAATTTTATGAAAATATATATTGATGATTCTTTAATAAGGAGCATGTTTGCAAGTTTATTTGAGATGAATACGGGGATACATGCTATTTTGGGCTAGAGACGGGTCGATTTGCATAAGGCATTTTAGTTACTCGACGTGCAGAAGTGTGATGTGATCTAGGTATGACCTTCTTAATGATTATGGTGTAGAAAAGTGGTGGATCTAGTAGGATTTCATGGACCGAGACTAATGAAAATGGATTTGGCTTTAACAAGTGTGAAGGTCAATTTTTTGAGGAGCTATACAATATTTTACTTATTTAGAAGACTGTAGATCAATAGTGCGTGCAATTTTAAAGAACTGACAAGTTTCTACTATCACTACTGATACAATTCTATGGAGTAGGAGGACATAAAGGAATAGTTATATGGTCTACCAAAAATGTTCTAGTCGAAAGTGATAAGACAAAAAGAGTATCTTTTTCTTAATCAATCATCGGTTGCGGAGACTCGAGTGAGGTATCAGTTAATAAGTGCATTTAAAGTGGTGGATCAGTGGTAGGTGTTAACAAGTTCGTTTTGTGAAGTGCATTACAGAGATTTGATTGAGGTCAAGAGAAGTGAATCGATATGGGGGAAGGAGCTTGTGGATAAGGAGAGCTCTTAATGGGTAGGCTTGCATGAAGCTATATGAGAATTTTAGTTGGAACGTGGTTTGGTTATTGGGAGTTGTCTTATAGATTTCAATCAATGAATTAGTGGTTTGAGGTATTATTTCGACATTGTTAGGTACTTTGCTTAGAAGACTTTGTGATGGGTTGTACCTATGATGCAACTAATTTTGAAGGTTTTTGGTTTAGAAGATTCGAGTAAGGTAGGGAAGACATTTAAACGTCCAAGATTTGCGGTTTATTACAACTTTTATGGTTGGATCAGCTTTTATACAAAGACTTATGGTATTTTGAAACACTCCTCGAGCAGATTTGAAGGATTTTTAGTTTATAAAGGTAAACGTAATTGAAAATGGAATCTGACATTTGGGAGAAAATAAGGATTAGGATATCCATTTTGATTTGAAAGGTTAGGGGTTCATCTTCAGAAAAGAGGGACTTAAATTCAAAACAACGTGATTACTTGGATCTTATTTAGACTATAGTGATATTATCATGTATTAATCAGATGGGTGTAAATTGTTGAGTATGCTTGGAGAAGAAAATTCTATGAACATTTTAGCTAGGAGTTGTGGTAAGTTGCATGGTGGGTTGAGTTTCATAACTGGTGATGTTCAGAGGATTGACATGATAAGATCAATGGGAAGACGATTTATGATACACTAAAGTGTGTGGTAACTTGACATCCTTAAGTGAATGGGCTAAAGTTGATCAGGTAATGTGAGTTATCTATATGGTTTGGATCAGAAATCAGGATTTTCTGTGTTAGACTATATTATGGTAGTTGACTATTTTGGAGTATGTATTGGTAAGATAAGAAGAATTGAAAATATAAGTTATGAATAACATGGGAGGACTTGTGCCAAAAAAGAAAAAAAAGAAAAAAAGGAACATGAATTGCAATAAATTTTACTTTTAGAAATTGTTAAAGGCGTAACTAGGTGTTGTTCTTAGTGATTCATAGGTATTGGTATAATGCCACACACCTTGAATCGAAGAGTCTAGAGTGATAAATATGTTAGGGATAAGCATAAGAGATTCACATTTTATACTTTGATGTATTCAAATCCCATGAAGTTCTACAGAATTGTATGATTAGTATGACTTGGAAATATGAAGAAAGAAGACATCAGATATAGATCCTTGGTGCGAAGTTGATGATTTTGTGGATTTCAACCTTTGAGTTCCATAATGATAGCACAAGGTAGAACATTCACGAGTAAAAGATGGAATAGGTTAGCACAAATTTATAAAAAGCTGAATAGTGATTTTGTGAAGAGTTAGGGTCAGTTTGGGTAACTATTGGCAATATAGGGGTAATCATCTATTCTACACAGGGTTAGATTATTCATGTTATGTCTGGTGGCTTATAGATGTATTATCGAAAGACTTACAGTTATGAAAGTTTATTTTTGAGGATTTCATATGGAATCTATACTACTTTGTTGATGGAAACTACACGGAAAATTACATAGATAGTTGATGATGTATTAGGAATATATGAATAGATATTGGAATCCTTTGGGAGATCAATTGTTTTCTATAGATTTGACTTGGGAACAGAAGTTCTAGAATATGGGGTGAAGCATACCATTTGAAGATTTGTATGCAAGTAGATATCAGTTTCTAACTTAGTTGCTACAATTTGACGAAACAAAACTATCATACTTGGAATTAGCGCAATCGGCCTTGGATAAGGCTAGTTTCTAACATTAATACTTACGATTGGCTTAGAATAGGTAAAGATCCTTTTAAGGAAAAAAATAAACATGATTCGGATATGTGGTGTGTGACAATATATTTTCTAAGGGTTCTTGGTACTTATAACGACTCTAGAGAATGTGAAAGGATGATTAGTTGGATCAAAGTATTTTACTAGTAGAGAGTCGGTAATGGATTTCGGCATAGTAATTAGATTATGGTGACTATGATGCATGTTGATGAATTATTACATTCATAATTATGATTATAATTTTAAATTAGGTATTGTATGCAGAGACAGTTCAAATATATAAAAATCAGTTATTTTGAGAAGTTTGATTTTGAAATAAGGAGATATAACCTTATGGGCTAAAACAAAAAAAACTGACGGTTTGGGTGAATAAGAAGAACTACAAATGTAACTTTTTCTTGAGAGCTCATGTATGAGGCCTACCATGGGTATTTACAACTCCTCGACAGTCTTAGTATTTTTTTCTTACCTATTCGAGGACGAACAAATGTTTAAGTGGTGGATGATGTAACGACCTACATGATCATATTGTGATTTTTGATCCATTTTCCCAGTGTGAACCTTTTCGTAGCTTCATTATATTATTTATGATTTGCGGAATAAGTGCCACCATTTTCGAGGTGATCAAATGAAGATTGGATATGATTTTCAGTTTTGAAGGTATAAAGTTTGAGAGGTTTGACCAAAGTCAATATTTCAGGTTAATGTGCTTGGTTAAGATTTTGAAAGCTCTGTTAGTTCTAAATGGTGATTTATGACTTGGTAGGATGGTTTGCATGAATCCCAAGGTGTTTTGGAGTAAAATGAGTCTTTGGTTGAATTTTTAAATTTTAAGGAAGTTAAGTTTGACCACAGTCAACTTTTGGTTAAAAAGACCTCATATCGGTTATTTGATGATTTTAACATATATTAAATATATTTTATAATTGATTTGCATATTTGATTTATGTTCGGGAGGGTTTGGATGAGTTTCGAACACTCAAGTTACATTCTAATAGAATTTAAAGTCAAGAGTTAATCTCAGTGAAATAGTTGACTAAATGAGCTCGGAATTAGGATTTGAAAGTTCCAACAGGTTTTTAAGATTACTTTAGACTTTTCCACAAATTTTAAATTAATTTTGATGAGTTTTGGGTGGATTTGAGCATTCTATGTGTTTTAGCATGGATCAAGCATAAAATGTAACAACTCAGAGGTTCTTTTTTAGTTATGGAGATCAAGAAATTATTCTGAACTTTTAAATTCTTAGCATGAATTATAGGAGTAATATGAAAAGTTTGGTGCAATTTTGATAAGTCAATATCAGATTTTTATCACAAAATATAAAATAATTATTAAATTAATAAAAATAATATCTAGCTGGAAAACAAGCAATTGGTGTTATAACAAAATGAGTATATTTCTATCATTATTTAAGAATTATAGAAAAAAGAATCATCATATTTCGAGTTTGTATGATGAATTTATGACCATTTTAGTGAAAATAAATGTTGCTGGTGCAAAGAGAAAAACTCAAGTATGGTGTAGGCTTTTAGTGACAAATTTTGGACTTTTAGTGATAAAATTTGCACCATTTATAGGACAAAATTAAAATTTCAAGTCCAATTTCATTATTCTTATTGTGATTTTGAAAGCGAGCCAGGAGACTCAATTTTAGGTCATTTTTGATGCATTGGATTCATATTTTTTGAGGATAAGTTTCTAGCATTAAACTCATTATTTTTCGCTAAATAATTAATTATTTCACGCTTTAATCTATAAAATTAGATAGAAATTTGAGGTCTTAAGCCTAAAATTTTTAGAGTAAGAATTCTTGATTTATGGATGGAATAGCGATCCGTTTTAGCTGAAGTTCGACGAGCGAGTTTGTTTCATTATGGGTTAACATAATTTGAAAGAAAATTTCAGATTCGGCTCCAGAGCTCGGGTTGACTTTTGACCCGATCATTCAAGCAAAAATAGATACAACAATATGGGTGTCATTGAATTTTTATTCTTATAGAGATTATGTATTTGAACAGATTTTGATCATTCGGAAGGGTTACAGAAGGGCAAATTCATAATTTGATGTTTGGGCTTCGGTTTGAGGCAAGTTGAGATTTCTTGATTCTTTGAGGTGTTGGTTTTATATATATCAAATGAATTTAAGGGTAATGGATAATAATGGGGTCCCGTATAAATAAGATGATAAGTATTTATATGGGTACCGGTGTCATGATATGGATATTTTTACATGAAATTGATATATGTATTGATGATATTCCACAACTTGTGATGTGATTGATTTACTGAGACTTATGCACTACGTGATACTTGATTGTGACTTGATGATCCTTGATTGTGCGATTGGTTGAAGAACTTGTTTTATTCATAGATACTCAAACTACTCTTATTATTGCATAATGATTATTGACTAATAGTGCCTATTCAGTTATTTTGTGAAAATTTATACTCTTGCGATGCTGATGGAAAATAGTTTTCATGTGTGTTATTATCAACGAAAAATGATTCCAACATGTATTATTAATGATGAAAAATAATTTCGGCGTGTGTTGTTGTTGATGGAAAATAGTTTCGATGTGTGTTATTACCAATGAGAAATGGTTCCAGCATGCGTGATTGCCGATGAGAAATTGTTCCGGCAGGTATATGACCTCGCAAGTTCCCTATGGGTCCCGACCATCCAACAGAAGAAGCGAGTATATATAGATTCTTGGCCAGTACATTACATTTCATATTCATTGCATTTCATATTAAGTTGAGTGTTGAAGTGTTGAGAAAGTTATGATATTGATTTGACTCGTTATATTAGAGGCTCATTGTGATATAGTCAGTGGTGTAGCTGATGTGGTAACTATATTGAGCATATTATGATGTCATCAGTGGTTTAACTTACTTAGGATAATATATATTTTATTTGCTTCATGATTTAGTATTAAATCCATAAACTCTTGTTGGGGTGAATTATTATTATTATTATTGTATATTTTTATAATTATTGAAAAAGAATTGTTAGGATTAAATCTCGTCATCATTTCTAGAAAGGGTCAGTTATTAAAGTTTGTTGAGTACACGTATTTCCCGTATTCACTCTATACTTGCTGCACCTTTTTTGCGTGCAGGGACCGAGTCAAGTACTAATGGTACTCGAGTTGCTACATAGTTTGAGATTTATTGCGGTTAGAGTCAGAGTGAGCTGCTTTCTCTTCTGTAGTTCTGAATTCTAGAGACATCTTATTTTATTTCCTATCTTATTTCTTCTAGACAGTGACTTTAGTTTTTTAGACTTGTTTGGTACTCGTAGATGCTTTTGTACTAGTGTCACCAAGTCTTGGGGTTGCAATGATCATTGACTCGTCTATTTCATACTTAAAGAAGTTGCTTTTTTTTTCCATTACTTCCGCATTATTCATATTGTTAAATAATTAATAATGGAATGAGGTTCACATATGATGATGATGGGTGCTCTCACGGCTCAATGAAGATTTTGAGTCGTGACATAGGGTGCTAAGTAGAGCAAAAAATTGGCCCATGCACGATGTATCAATCTAGAACTAGAGTGCAAAGTACAAACTCCAAAAAGAGATGACTACTAATACTTCTCAAGCACATTTACAATACCATTCAACGAGGTTTCATTGCTTGAAAACACAAAATAATATCATAAGTTGAACATCATTAAAAACATTTTTTTTCATAAAAGGAACCATGCAGCCACTCAAGAAGTCATCCTTCATTCTGCTCCGCAACTCATTCCTAATAAACTTCATTGCCAAAAAAGCTCTTTCAAAAAGATGCAGTGGTAATTGGCAAAAGCAAAGCAAATTTCATCAAACGAAATACAAGAGGATAACATGAATATTTTTTTGTCTCAATCAATATTTTTGAAAATCACAAAGCCCATTCAAATTGGAGAATCTTTTATCGATGTCACTAACATCAATAATATAAATTACAAGCTGATTCTCAAGTGCACATATACTAAATTCTTCAAAGTCATCAGGACATAATTCATTCATTCTCATTATTTTCTGGATATCAAAGCTTAAAAATGAGTTTATCGGATTCAAACAAGCAACATCATAAAGCAATTCAGTTGTCACCTCATTAAAATGATCATTAAGTTCTTTCAATTGCCAGTCAATTATTTTGCGAAATACTTCCAACACGATAATAATGAAAGGCAGTATAATCAGCAGGTTTATACCATGATCTTCTAGAGTTAACATACAACTCATCAAAATTAGATATCAAAATGTTATGCTTGATACAAAATTTAGACACCTCAGAAGCAAACAAATCCCGTTTTTTATCTTCCCTCAACTCTTGCAACTTTTTCTTGGCTATTTCAACAAGTAACATGGAATTTGCAATATCTTGCTATTTTTTTGTAAGCATATACTAAAATCATCTGTAATTCCTAAAATTTCTTTCATCAAATGAATGCAACCTCATACATTTGAGCAACTCTAAAATATCCTGTAGCCTTGGATTTTTCATTCAAAGAATGTGCAGTTTCAATAATATTATCAAGTATATCCATAATATCAAACTTAAGAATAAAACAATTAAAAGATTTAAAGTGAGATCTCCAACGAGTATCACAAGCTTTAGAAATACCAAGTTCTTGATGCAAGCTTCTACCAGTTTTAAGCTCACCCATATCAAAAGCCTCTTGAATTTTTCTTTTTTGAGATTCTCGATACTCATCATACGTTTATAAAATCTCCCAATACATTAAAAATATCTGAAATCAAGTGCACAAGTCTCCTACTTGAAGACATCTTTTAGAAATACCACCAAGAGTCAATTGAAGTTGATGAGCGAAATAATGAATGAAATAAGCTGATCTACTTTCTTTCTTAATCAATGTCTTAAGGCCGTTGATATCACCTTGCATATTGCTTGCTACGTCATAGCATTGTCCACGCACATAAGATAAACTCAAAGAATTTTGAGAAGGTAAATTAACAATTGCATCTTTTAGAGATAAAACACTAGTATTTTTAACATGAACAATATCAAGAAGTCTCTCCATCACAAATCTTCTTCCATCAACATATCATAAAACAACTGTCATTTGCTCTTTGCGTGAAACATCAAAAGATTCATCAACCAATAAGAAAGAGTAGTCACCATTTATTTCCTTTTATGATACCCTTAATTGTTTCAATCTTGAAAGTAATCACAATTTCTTTTTGAATTCTTGGACAAGTCATTTGATCATTTTGAGGAGCCTTTTTCAACACAAAACTACGAATTTCATCACTCTTTTGAGCAAAAAATGTAAGAATTTCACGACAATCATCTCTATTAAGTAATGTCTTAGACTCATCATTGTTGAGATTTTTAAGATATGAATGGAAAATGAGAAAATGCACCTTTTGGATTACACCAAAAAGGAACCTTTTGACTTGCACCTCTCCATCTCATCCTTTCATTCTCTATAAATTTCAGGCTTGACCTAAGATTTTAAACACTCAACAAATGAAAAATATTTTCCTCTTCTTAAGTTTTCTACAACAAAACTGTAAATGTCAAGTGTGATTCTGCTATGTTATTTGAGTTCAGTGGAGTTCTGTAATTTGCATGACCGCTATTACAAAAACGCTTTTATGTTCTATCCTGGGAGGAAGTAACATAACCCAAACCTTGGCAACAGTGAGGAGGTTATAATTTCTTCAGGATACACAAGAAACTTGTGGGCCTCGGAATAATATTTTCTACTTCATCTATTTTTCTGGTTTCAATATTATTTTGTTCTTTCATTAGAAAACAGATATTGGGAGTTTATTGAACTGATCGAAATACAGTTACTAACAATCATGACCCCAAAATGCCAATCCTTGTTTCACAAGAAGCCTTACTACATCAATCGAAGCTGCTAACCGAATGTGATATCCATGTAAATCTTTATTAGATTGTTTCTCAAATAAAGCATGAATAGATCGTTGTTGCTGCATTAGATCCTCACATTTCTGTTTTGCTTGATTATAGATGTTATTAATCAAACCAACATGTGTTTTTAAATAGCCTTTTTGTACCAACTCCTAAAATTCATACTCAAAAATACTTCACCTCTACCATGACGATTGTTATTTCCCTTGAATAAATAACAATACAAATAATAAGCTGCATATTTACTTTCACTATACTCTAACCAATTGAGAAATTCTTTATACCATTTACTATTTAAACGATGCATATCTCTAGAAATCTCTGTTTGAGGAAACCCTTTGTAATTAAGGTTGACAAGATGTTTTCTGTAGATAAGCTTTTATAATCGCGTCGCGATCATTGGGAAGAAATTTTAAAATTGGAGTTTTTTCACCCAGATCAGCCTATAAAGAGCTTAAATCGAATTCTTGAGAAGAATGTGATGATACTCCTAATTTATTCATATTTTTTTCTCGATTAGGTTGACTATGAGTGACAGAACTTGAATTTGATATTTCAAAAAAATACCTCTTCATTGACTTTTGAAGGGAAAGCAACAATGGTAACTGCAAGAGTGACTTTATTTTCAAAAATATTGAAAGAAGAAAAAGAAGAAGGGAAAAGGGTTTTAACTTATTCTAGCTTTTTTACTTTCTGAGCTTTGGGAATTCCCAAATCCCTAATCAACGCTTCATTTTCAATTTGAGATTTAAATTTTTTAATTTTGAGAAAAAAGAAAAAAGAAAAAAGGATTTTAACTTATTCTAGCATTTTTTTAAAATAGTTGTTGTTTGTTTTTTGAGATTTAGGTTTTTTAAGTTTGAAAAAAAGGGAAATAATTGTTGTTCTTTTTTTGGATTTAGGTTTTTTAATTTTGAAAAAAAGAAAACAGAGATTTTACATATTTCAGTGTTGTTTTTTGAAACTTAAGTAGTTGCTGACTTGTTGTACACAGACTAGAGGATTAAATTTTAAAAGAGAATTAAGGAGCTCCACCCAACAAGATTAGAACATGAGACACGCAGCTCAATAGCTGCGGCCCAATACCGCTAGGCTATTTTTAATCTTTGGCATAGGAGGTTCAAAAGTAAAATATGTACAAAAATATAGAAAATCTACTCTATATATAATGCAATTTTTTGCCGAGGGGGTTTGAGTGAACCCCCTAGCACCCACCTAGGTCGTCCCCTAGATACGGTGCTTTCTACCTAGGATTAAAAAAGAAATGTTTTAGATGAATTCAAACAAGTTAATATCAGATCATTTGTATAAATGCTCTTATTTTAGAGTGGTCTTTAATTTTTATTCCTTAAATTTGTAGTCATTAATTTTTATCCTTCGACACTTTAAGTGATATAAAGTGATAAAAGAATATCTCTAACAAAAAAAAAATAAATAAAAAATAACTCGTAAGGCAAAAAAAAATCCACAAGACATAAATTTTAGCAGAAATTATGCCTCAAGGCATAAGTTCATTCAATTTATGCATGCATTAGGGGCATAAATTTAGTAGCAAGACACAAGTTCAGCAGCATGAATTTGTGTCTTGGGGCATAAATTCAACAGCATGAACTTCTGCCTATGGGGTAGAAGTTTAGCAACATGAACTTGTGCCTTGCAGCATAGGTTCAACAACATAAACTTGTGCATGAAGAATTTATTTTTTTAATATTAAAGGTAAAGGTATATCTTGTGAATTAAATAACACTTAATTTATGCCTCCAGATAAACATTCTCTAAAAAGGTTTACCTAGTGTAACTAAGTCATAATTAAGAATATTTTGAATATAAATTTTTTATTAAATGTGTTGTAAGGTAAAAATTAAATACACAATTTAAGAGACAAAAATTAAAGACCATCTTGAAATAAGGGCAGTCAGTGTAAAAAAACTTGGTTAATATCTAAGAGGTCACTCAATTTTGAGAATTTTTGTAGAAAAGTCATTAAATCTTCTTTTGTATCAATAAAATCACTCAACTTAGGGCATTTTTCTTACAAAATCACTCAATCAAATTTATTATAAAAAAAAATTAACATGAAAAAGTAAATAATTTTTTATGCCATATAAACATGGACCCCACGAATAAATAAAATTTACAAAATTTATTTCTTATACCCGACCCACAAATCAAAATGGGTTTTCTCACGCCCCACCTTGGGAGGCATGATTGACACCTAGTGCCCTACTAGGATCTAAACTGACCTAACTGAGTTTATGCACTTTTGGTGCATGCCTAATCTTTAAATCAAGAAAAAAAGGGCTATATCTTGGCTGTAAACACAGCCCCTCGGCGAGAAGGACTTATAGCCACCTGTAAAAGAAAATAGCTAACCAGAAATAGGTATCGCAATTCCCCCGTCCATCGATTGATCACGCGAGTACGCATCCAGTCAGCGCATAGCGAATGAAAATAGCAGGAAAGCTATGCCGGCCGACAAAACCACCATCATGTCTAGTCATAACTGCAAAGCAAATCCAGCATGAAACTAAGCTATGGCCGATAAGGACTCTAACTAACATCTAAACAAGGGCTCACACAGCCAACACGTAAAATAAAGCATGCACGGGCCCCACATGGCCAACAACAACTAACCACAGGAAATCTAAAACAATATGCAAGCCTCTAGGAGTGGTATAATGGTCGAGACAGGGCACCGACCTACCCATAAACTAGACAAAGAATAGATTAAACCTTCTAACTGTTAGCTCCGAATGAAAGGAGCCGACTGCACTGCTAACCTGGCTAGCTACTAGGAAGGTCCTGATCTGCATCTATCCGTACCCGCATGCAAGTAATGCAGAGCCCCAAGAAGGGCTTCAGTTCAATATGTACCGAATATGTAAGGTAGTAACTGTAAATAACTAAATGAACTAAAAGGAACTAAAAGTAACTGAACGAAAAGAATAGAGATACTACCTGAATAGCTGAAGTTCCTGCTATCTAATCTACCAGTACTAATGCAAACAAGAACCTTACCTGGACCCCATAAGCCGGAAGGTACAACCAGCATAGAAAAACCCACCAGGGGCCCTCATAAGCCCTGACGAGTACACTTCAATCTATATACCCCTAACAAGGTCACACTGAGTCATCTAATAACTATAGTCGTCCTAACAGTCACCCGGGTCTGCAACTGAGCCCGCTCAGCCCCTAAACTGTATCTGTGTCTGAGTACACTAGACTCCTGATATCTGCACCCCGGGCACCAAGCTCGATAGGGGTGTGGAGCCGATATGACATATAATAGTCCAACCATGAAATAGACTGTATGAGGCCCTCGGATCCCATCTTCGTCCCTCGCGGATGACATACCACTCCTTGGAGAGACGTCATCTAGCCCCTGGCAAGCGTCGACACAACCAGTAACCCTGGGGTTGGTTATGGAAGGCTATACAAGGCAAAGTCAATCCCAAACTAAACATAAGTACTGGTTTCAACTAATAGCAATAGCTAATCACAATAGATATACTTCTGGCTTTCTTACTAAGATTCAAACTGTATCACAATATTAAAGAAATTAACTTGCCGAAGGAATTCGCCTAAACATGCCTCGATCATCGATTTCTGATTAACTGGCAAGTTTCAATTCGTATTCAATAGTCCTTTGAAATTGTAATTGTATTACTGGGAGAATGAAACTAGTTTCAGTACTAAATTTGGCAAAAACGATAACTTATATTAATATTAACTATACTTCAATTTAATGAAATACGACCAAAAACGTATAATTTTCCGAGAGTTCAGAAGGGAGAAATGCTTAGTTGATGCCTGTAATCGTATAGAAATCAGTTTGGAGCAATTCTGATGACTTTTGCTCGGCGGAGTTACGATTTGCTGGGCAAATTTCAAGAAAATAACTCCGAAGTAATGCTACCTGCGGGCTTAGAACTCGATACCTGAACTTAATTTAAATTTGAACAGCATTTAGCAGCGTAATCGGAGGAAATTTGGATGAAAATTGCGGGTTCTCTACTGTGCGGGATGAAGAATATAATTATGTAATGAAACTAAATGAAGCCACATAATATATATATATATATATATAACTTTGGGCGGTGGACAAGGGGTCCGTGGCACGGGCCCCAACGTACCATTTTACGGGCGTGTCACGGAGCACAACGCGCAGGGGGAGGTTCTGTGACATATTGCGCCTTTTGGCAGGTTGTCCGACCTTCTCCCTTGCAACCTCGATTCCGCGCTTGTTCAATCTTTCCCCGAGCCCTTTTTCATACGCGTCATACTCTAAAACTCTTTACTAACGTACTAATATGCCAATTTAAATGATAGTAACTTATGGGGTGTAACATCCTTCCCCCTTAGGAATATTCGTCCCCGAATGTCAACTTCAACTTACAGGAGTCTAACTCTTTTAACTATTGTTCTGGAAAACTTTCGGCAGATTCTCCCCTGTAATATGTACTATCTCAAAATTTTGAAACACAGAAAAGTTTAATACAGGCACTTCATGTAACACCTATAACAACTATTTCATAACAAGATGGTAGTCAACTCAACAATATAAACAAAATAAATCAAAAAGTAACAGTTGAAAAACAACTTTACCTTAACTGTATAGTCCGGACTAACCCTGAAAAAGGTGAGGATATCTAGACTTTATATCATCCTCAGCTTCCCAAGTCATCTCTTCTTTGTTCTTGTTTCTCCACAGTACCTTAACAGAGGCGACATCTTTAGTTCTCAACCTACGAACCTGCCAATCTAATATGGCCATTAGAGCTTCTTCATGCATCAACTTCTCAGTAATCTAGACATCCTCAACTGGCAAAAATTGGGATGGATCCCTTATATACTTCCGTAGCATCACATGAAATGTCACACCCCGCCTTGGGGGTATGACTGGCACCTGGTGCCCTACTAGGACCTGAACTGCTGGACTGCTAAGCCTGGGCACATCTGGTGCCTGGCTGGCTCTAACTCACATTTCTGGAAACAAAGGGCTATATAACGGCTGTAAACTCAGCCCCCGGCCCATTGGCCTATAGCCTCCTGTACCTGTACTAACAGCTGGCCAGAAACATATCAATATAGGGAAACCTATGCGGGCCGAAAAGGCCACCATGCTGTCTAGTTATCCGTAACTCAACAATAAAATACTGGAAGGCTACGTGACCGGCAAGGTCACCACTACTTTCAAGCTATGGCCTCACACGGCCAACACAAAGGACACAAAAGTACTAACAATTAAACAACTGCACGGCCTCACACGACCGGCTCATCTGACCACAGGGAAATATATATAGACTGCGAGCCTCTAGGAATAGCAATAGAAATGATCGGGACAGGGCCCCGGCCTACCCGTACTATACAACAAAAGAAAAATGAAATACACCTCTGGATTTCAGTCTCCGGATGACAGGAGCTGAATACTCGATCGCTGACAGGAATCACGTGGTATCGCCTACTCGTCTATGAGTACCTGCAGGCAAGTAATGCAGCGCCCCACCGGGCGTCAGTACCGCTGGTACTGAGTATGTAAAGCAATAACTGAAAGAAATATCTAAAAACAATAATATAACGGATGAAACTGAAGTAGGAAGAAATAGATTTACTGTCTGATAATGAAAGTCATACCTTTTCTCAATTATACTGGAAGAAGCAGGAGTCATACCTGGAGACGTATCGTTCTACTGTCGATCTGCTCGTATCTACTGTAACACGGCACAACATATCATAACATACATAGCACACACAAACCTTACTCGGCCCCCATAAGCCGGGAGGTACAACCAGCACAGAATCTATACCCCTACCCCGGTCATCCCATCTCCTATAAACCCTGTAAGCATCCTGCCGGTCCCCTAGGTATGCACTTGGGCTTGCTGAGCCCCTGCCTATAACTGCATCTGAGTTCGGAGGACTCCTGAATCAACACCCGGGCGTATCCGCTCGACAGGAGTGTGTAAGGGCCGATCAAGGCACAAATATGGGGAAAACTGGCATCCCATCTTCGTCCCTTGTGGGACGGCATGCCACTCCGTAGAGCGACGTATCCTCGTCCTCTGGCGGACGAGTCGATACAGCTATCAACCCTGGGCGGTCATGGATGCTAGGTAGTCCAACCCCAAACCATACAAGAGTCTCAACTAGTAATACTATCTGCATGTCCCACATACTGAAGCTAATAGTGGTAAAGTATTTGTATATACTATATGCTGAGCTAGCGATAGTAATATGTACGTACTTAATGCATGCTGAGGCTGGTAATAGTATATATGTACAAATATAGTCTTCTGCCAGACTGTACTGGGGCTAATGCTGAACAAGATATAGTCTTTCTGCTGAAACTATGTTGTATACTAAGTTTCTATAATAACATGATTTACTAGTCCTAATATGCTTTCTAACTTCGCTTTAACTTATCGTTCTATTTCTGAGATGTCTTACAGATATTACATTGCTTTACTGGATTTCAACTGAATACAATGATATCCTAACATTCTGTGTCACATCACATACTGAGCATGCTGTGCAGTTCTTAACACTTATATTAGAATCTATATCGTGCTAGCAAGTCTCGCACTGATCATAACATGATGTTTCTAGTATCGTACCATCATTCATAGTAACATCATACATGGCTTCTAAATATTCTACTGGCCTTTAAATTACTGTACTGTACCAAGATTTACTAACTTGCCGAGGGAACTAGCTTTACATACCTTATCTTCGAACTATCCGTCTGTCGGACGAGGCTCGGCCGGTACTTCAACTATTTTCTCCCAACTGCATTCATAAATATGTCAATTAATACTAAATACAACTTTATTTTAAAGAGCAATGTCACTTTCGATATAGTTTATAGCCTAAACTTAGGCTTATCGAAAGACGGTCGAAAACTCGCTATTTTTCAGAGGTCCATAAGGGAGAACTATTCACTTCTCAGCTAGGAACACATAGACACTAGTTTGGAGCAATTCTATTTACCTTAGCTCGGTATCTCGACGATTCGTCGGCCGTATTTCATGAAACTAAATCCGTAGGAATGCTATCTGCTGCTAAATACCTCAGTATCTAGGGTTAATTTGAGTTTGGACAACGTTTAGCAGCGTAATCGGACGAAAATTATATTTCTTCTTCATTCTCTCCCTGTTCTCCTGCGTTTTCTGGAAATTTTAAGAGGTTATAATGAAATTAAATCGAAGTGGGGCTTTATATACTTGGGCCTGGACAAGGCCAACGTGTCACGGAGCCAACGCGGAGGCTTCACCTCTGTGACACGCTGCCATCGCGGAGGGGCTCTGCCTCGGCTCCTTCCGCGATGGTTCGACAGGTTTCTCGTCCGATCTTTTTCCCGAGCCCTTCTCCAACACGTATGGCCTTCAAATACGCTTAACGAACATGCGAATAGGTCATTTAGGTGCCGGAAATTCTACGGGGTATAACATTCTCCCTCTTAAGAACATTCGTCCTCGAATGTACACTGCTATCTGAGGACTACTTAACTTACTTTCTAGAAATTTTTCGGCAGAGTTTCCCCTGTAATATGGACTATAGCAAAAACCTGAAATGCAGAAAAGTCCAATACAGGTACTGCACGCCATATTTTAAGATCCACTGGAGAACTAAGTATCAATCTTTCTCATTCACGCACATACAACTATAAGGTACTGCATAAGTAATAATACAGACATACCTGTCGCTTGACTAGGCCTGAAATAGGTGAGGGTATCTGGCTTTCATATCTTCTTCAGCTTCCCACGTCATTTCCTCACGGTTCCTGTAACGCCACAATACTTTGACGGACGCGACATCTTTAGTCCTCAACCTGCGAATCTGTTTGTCTAAGATAGCTATGGGAACCTCTTCATATGCTAACTCTTCAGTGACCTGGACATCCTGAACTAGAATTACTGTAGAAGGGTCTCCTACGAACTTCCTCAACATAGAGATATGGAATACTGGGTGAATAGATGCTAACTCCGGAGGCAAGTTCAATTTGTATGCAACTCGGCCTATTCTTTGCCAAATCTGATATGGCCCAATAAATCTCGGGCTAAGCTTGCCTTTCTTGCCAAATCTCATCACCCCTTTCATCGGAGACACTTTCAGATATACCCAGTCATTTACCGCAAATTCTAGATTTCTGCGCCGCATATCTGCATAAGACTTCTGACGGTTCTGAGCAGTCAGTAAACGTTCTCGGATAAGCTTTATCTTTTCCTCTGACTGCCGAACAATGTCTGGGCCAACCCAATGCTGATTCTCCTATTTCAAACCAGCCAACCGACGATCTGCACTTTCGCCCGTATAAAGCCTCAAAAGGTGCCATCTGAATAGCCGGGTGATAGCTAGTACTATAAGCAAGTTCTATCAGCGGCAAATGCTCGTCCCAGCTACCACCATAGTCTAGCACACATGCTCGCAGCATATCCGCGAGCATCTGAATAGTGCGCTCAGCCTATCCATCTATCTGAGGGTGGGAAGCTGTGCTTAGATTAATCTGCGTCCCCAGCTCCTTCTGGAATGATTTCCAAAACCTAGCCATGGACTGCGCTTCTCTGTCTGAAATAACGGATACTGGCACTCCATGCAATCTGACTATCTCTCAAATATACAACTCCGCGTAATCTTCAGCCGAGAAAGTAGTTCTAACTGGCAGGAAATGAGCTGATTTAGTCAATTTGTCAACTATTACCCATATAGAGTCATGTCTGTGTCTGGTACGGGGTAATCCTGCCACAAAATCCATATTCACTGCTTCCCATTTCCAGAGAGGCACAGCTATGTCCTGAGTTAACCCGCCTGGTTTCTGATGTTCTACTTTCACCTGTTGGCAGTTAGGACACTGGGCTACAAATTCAGCAATTTCTCTTTTCATACCTGGCCACCAGTAGTTTTCTTTGATGTCATGGTACATTTTTATCGTACCAGGGTGAAGAGAATAACAGGTGTAATGTACCTCGTTCGAAATCTGCTGGTGGAGCCCTGAAACATCTGGAACATATAGACGGCCTTTACAACGCAGCACTCCACCCTCTGTTACCTGAAAACCTGGCGTTTTCCCCTGCTAACCAGGTCAGGATTCTTATACTACCATTCTTTTTATTTTCACAACTGATGACGACACGATGGTGTTCTCGATTACCGCTTTGTTGTCCTTCATTTCTATTACACGAACGGCTAAATTGACCAATTGATGTGTCTTTCTGACCAACTCCCGTTGCTCGGGCTGCCCATACACCACACTTCTAATAGATCTATAGCTAAGAGCGGTTTTTGCTCCATTACCTCTTCTTGGCTGATATAACATTTTCATACTTAGAGAGCTCGGCATATAATTGACGATTATACTGACTTGTCTTGCCGAAGGGATCGACAGGTAGTTTACAGGCGTAACTAGAGCTTATCTGGCCCTCCGGCCACATGCTAAGGCTACTTGTTGCTGGGATAACCTGAACGACCGTCTGCGCACTTTGCGCCTTTATCTGATCAGAGGATCTTGATATTGATCATGACCTCCAATGATCTGGCTGCATAACCTTAAATAACTGAATAGTCGGGTTGAATGACCCGAATGTGGCAGTAGTCTAACAATGCTCTAACTGTTCTACTTGAGTACTTATAGTTCATGCATAACTGCAGACTTGTGGGCATCTAATTGCTTTGTTATTTTGCTTGAACCACTGTAAGGCTGGGCTTAATCAAACCTACTCCCAGACGATCAATCTCTGGATCTTCACGGGGAGTCTACTGATCTCCTGGTCTTAATAAACACTGTGCTAGCAGGGTACTATCAATTTCTTATGCCTTGTGTGTATCCACTTGAATTTATACTGCTATTCTGGGAAATTCTCGGTCTTATGAGCTATTCTGTAAATACTGGCCTTCTGCTAGGGCTTTGTATCTGAATATCTTACGAGAACCAGCTGAAGTACTAGTCTGTCACTGACTTCTGATGTGGACCCCTTTCTTGGGGTGCCCACGGGCTTGTCTGACTTGCGGGGTATTCCTTGTAATAACTACTAGGTTGACTAGGGTCGACTCTCACCTATAAGGCTGGAAAAATGATGTATGGCCACTTAACATACTGGAGCAATTCTGGTATTGCTAATCTCTGAAGTATACCTATTCAGTCTCTAATTCTAGTTCTGGCACATGCACTAGTGTTATTGATCTTTAGAGATGCTTCCCTGCTAATACAGGCGCCAGCTGGTCGGTAGACCGTCTAACTGCGCCCTTATCATCTAATTACCTGATTCAGGTTACTAACTCTTATAAGCTTCTAAAACCTAGATCTGGAAACAACATATAAGTCTATTAACTTAATAACTAAGAGGTGAGACAGTTTCTATGGATTCATACATAAGTCACACTTAACTTACCCCTTCTTTTCGCTTTTCTCTTTTTCTTCTCTCTCTTTTCTCTTTTTATTTTTGGCAAGGGGTCCTGCAATGCAATTTGTATATACTTCCAGCACTAATATGCATCTGTGTGATTGTAACCCCTATTAGCAGCTGCTCACAGCATATTTATTATCTGCACAGATATATATTAATAAATACGTACAATACATACTGAATTCTGTAGTGATACGTAATCTCTGACACACTTTGCTAAATTTCCTATTGTACATGATATACTGCTTCTATGGTCTAATAATACCTCCTGCCTTCTCTTAACATTTCATTGTATTGTCACCCCATTCTGAAAGTAACAAACATAAACACTTTAGTTATTGTCTGCTGTTTGAAATTCCGCCACTCTTGCGATGTGGGGTCAACGTTCGAATCTTGTGGCCTTACAAGGCATATATTGAGAGCCCATGACTGTCTGTTGGGCCTTATCTCTAGGCTACACTAGATTAGAATTGCTGTATCGGTAACTTCTTAACTTCTCCATAGCGGACATACTGCGGTATTCTGAACCGCAATCTTACTGTCAGCCCGAGGCTTAATCCTTAATACGATATTTTATCAATCCGGGGGTAATTCTAATTTCCCCACAAGATCTGACATTCCTGCTTCTTTCCCTCATCTTACTTAAGCTGAACTCTGGGGTTCAAGGTATCTGCTCTCCATTGTTAACAAGATTACTGGTCCAGTATCAGTTCATACTTCCCCTGACTTGCAGTCAGACCTATCTGATTCACATGACCCCTCCCTCTTTCGATATCACAACCGGATCATAACTACAATCTTACTGGTATGTGTTGCTATCTGTTAACATACGTGGCAGACTTAGCCTTTTTCTGACTCGAACTTGACTATTACCCGGCATTCATCACTAACAGGTCTTTTACCCCTGCTTCGGGTAAGGTAACGGTCTTACTTTCTCTACTGGCTTATTATCATAAGGGTATGCACAACTTACGGAATCGTAGGGGCTCTTTATACTTTCTAATACTTACTAGGATCAATCAACCCTACTTACTGCTTGATTTGGCAACCCCATCTCAAGTCTTGCGCCCCTTTACTATACTGGCATCAAAATCAAGAGGTAGGAATAGCCCTTTTCTTATTGCAACAAATAAAAGCATTTCCCTCTCTTTCTTATACTTACCTGGTGGTCTGACCTTGTCTGTAATCTTAATCAGATCTTATATAGCTAAAAAATAAATCAACTCGTATGCACATTACACTCCTGACTTCCTATTCTAACGTTATAAACGTATATTGGGGATAGTACCGATAAAGGTATCATGCTGGGAGGTCTCGGGTACCTCCTCCTACTGCTGTAGTTATCATGTAACTGGCTGATGCCTTCTTCTGTTGCTATATCTGATCTTCTGCCTGTAATAGGGTAATGCTGATCTACCTTTGTATCTGTAATCAAAGAATACAACAAGTTTTTAGAGACTCCACCCTATACTATACCGCTCTAAAGCACGACTGACTGAGAAGGAAGGGTAACCATCCTATCATGACTCGCAGCCTCCTACCCATAGTATGTGGTGCACAACACATCCATGGACAGGACTCTACTTAGCACGGCTTGCAGACTCCCTGGGATACGACCTGCTCTGATACCAAGTTTGTCACACCCCGCCTTGGGGGGGTATGACTGGCACCTGGTGCCCTACTAGGACCTGAACTGCTGGACTGCTAAGCCTGGGCACATCTGGTGCCTGGCTGGCTCTAACTCACATTTCTGGAAACAAAGGGCTATATAATGGCTGTAAACTCAGCCCCCGGCCCATTGGCCTATAGCCTCCTGTACCTGTACTAACAGTTGGCCAGAAACATATCAATATAGGGAAACCTATGCGGGCCGACAAGGCCACCATGCTGTCTAGTTATCCGTAACTCAATAATAAAATACTGGAAGGCTACGTGACCGGCAAGGTCACCACTACTGTCAAGCTATGGCCTCACACGGCCAACATAAAGGACACAAAAGTACTAACAGCTAAACAACTGCACGACCTCACACGACCGGCTCATCTGACCACAGGGAAATATATATAGACTGCGAGCCTCTAGGAATAGTAATAGAAATGATCGGGACAGGGCCCCGGCCTACCCGTACTATACAACAAAAGAAAAATGAAATACACCTCTAGAATTCAGTCTCCGGATGATAGGAGCTGAATACTCAATCGCTGACAGGAATCACGTGGTATCGCCTGCTCGTCTATGAGTACCTGAAAGCAAGTAATGCAGTGCCCCACCAGGCGTCAGTACCGCTGGTACTGAGTATGTAAAGCAATAAATGAAAGAAATATCTGAAAACAATAATATAACGGATGAAACTGAAGTAGGAAGAAATAGATTTACTGTCTGATAATGTAAGTCATACCTTTTCTCAATTATACTGGAAGGAGCAGGAGTCATACCTGGAGACGTATCATTGTACTGTCAATCTACTCGTATCTACTGTAACACGACACAACATATCATAACATACATAGCACACACAAACCTTACCCGGCCCCCATAAGCCGGGAGGTACAACCAGCACAGAATCTATACCCCTACCCCGGTCATCCCATCTCCTATAAATCCTATAAGCATCCTGCCGGTCCCCTGGGTATGCACTTGGGCTCGCTGAGCCCCTGACTATAACTGCATCTGAGTCCGGAGGACTCCTGAATCAACACCCGGGCGTATCCGCTCGACAGGAGTGTGTAAGGGCCGATCAAGGCACAAATATGGGGAAAACTGGCATCCCATCTTCGTCCCTTGTGGGACGGCATGCCACTCTGTAGAGCGACGTATCCTCGTCCTCTGGCGGACGAGTCGATACAGCTATCAACCCTGGGCGGTCATGGATGCTAGGTAGTCCAACCCCAAACCATACAAGAGTCTCAACTAGTAATACTATCTGCATGTCCCACATACTGAAGCTAATAGTGGTAAAGTATTTGTATATACTATATGCTGAGCTAGCGATAGTAATATGTACGTACTTAATGCATGCTGAGGCTGGTAATAGTATATATGTACAAATATAGTCTTCTGCCAGACTGTACTGGGGCTAATGCTGAACAAGATATAGTCTTTCTGCTGAAACTATGTTGTATACTAAGTTTCTATAATAACATGATTTACTAGTCCTAATATGCTTTCTAACTTCGCTTTAACTTATCGTTCTATTTCTGAGATGTCTTACAGATATTACATTGCTTTACTGGATTTCAACTGAATACAATGATATCCTAACATTCTGTGTCACATCACATACTGAGCATGCTATGCAGTTCTTAACACTTATATTAGAATCTATATCGTGCTAGCAAGTCTCGCGCTGATCATAACATGATGTTTCTAGTATCGTACCATCATTCGTAGTAACATCATACATGGCTTCTAAATATTCTACTGGCCTTTAAATTACTATATTGTACCAAGATTTACTAACTTGCAGAGGATACTAGCTTTACATACCTTATCCTCGAACTATCCGTCTGTCGGACGAGGCTCGGCCGGTACTTCAACTATTTTCTCCCAACTGCATTCATAAATATGTCAATTAATACTAAATACAACTTTATTTTAAAGAGCAACATCACTTTCGATATAGTTTATAGCCTAAACTTAGGCTTATCGAAAGACGGTCGAAAACTCGCTATTTTTCAGAGGTCCAGAAGGGAGAACTATTCACTTCTCAGCTAGGAACACATAGACACTAGTTTGGAGCAATTCTACTTACCTTAGCTTGGTAGCTCGATGATTCGTTGGCCGTATTTCATGAAACTAAATCCGTAGGAATGCTATCTTCTGCTAAATACCTCAGTATCTGGGGTTAATTTGAGTTTGGACAACGTTTAGTAGTGTAATCGGACGAAAATTATATTACTTCTTCGTTCTCTCCCTGTTCTCCTGCGTTTTCTGGAAATTTTAAGAGGTTATAATGAAATTAAACCGAAGTGGGGCTTTATATACTTGGGCCTAGACAAGGCCAACGTGTCACGGAGCCAATGCAGAGGCTTCACCTCCGTGATACGCTGCCATCGCGGAGGGGCTCTGCCTCGGCTCCTTCCGCGATGGTTCGACAGGTTTCTCATCCGATCTTTTTCCCGGGCCCTTCTCCAGCATGTATGGCCTTCAAATACGCTTAACCAACGTGCGAATAGGTCATCTAGGTGCCGAAAATTCTACGGAGTATAACATGAAAGACCGGGTGAACAATTCTAACTCTGAAGGCAAATCTAGCTTGTATGCCACCTGGCCTATTCTCCAGAGGATTCGATACGATCCAATAAACCTCGGGCTAAGCTTGCCCTTTTTACCAAACATCATTAAGCCCTTCATTGGTGAGACTTTCAGAAATACCCAATCGTCTATATTGAGTTCCAGATCTCTACGCCGCATATCAGAGTAAGATTTCTGAGGACTCTGAGCTGTCAGCAAGCGCTCTTTGATAAGCTTTACTTTCTCCTCTGACTGGTGGATTATGTCTAGTCAAATTAACCCTAATTCTCCAACCTCAAACCAACAAACTGGGGACCTGCATTTTCGCCTATATAAAGCCTCATAAAGCGTCATCTCGATTGTCGAATGATAACTGTTATTATAAGCAAATCCAATAAGGGTAAGTGCTCATTGCAACTATCTCCAAAGTCTAACATGCATGCTCGCAACATATCCTCGAGCGTCTAAATTGTACGTTTTGCCTGCCCGTCTATTTGAGGATGGAATGTTGTACTCAAGTTAACCTGCGGTCCCAAGCATTTCTGGAAGGACTACCAGAATCTAGCTGTGAATTGTGCTCCTCTGTCAGAGATGATAGATACTGGAACACCATGTAGTCTAACTATTTCCTTGATGTATAACTCAGCATAATCCTTGGCTGAGAAAGTAGTCCTGACTCGCAGAAAATGAGCTGACTTCGTCAATCTATCAACGATTACCCAGATGGAATCAAATCTGCATCTAGTACGGGGTAATCTTGTCACTAAATCCATATTGATTGCTTCCCATTTTCACACAGGCACTACTATTTTCTGTGTCAATCCACTGGATTTTTGATGTTCAGCCTTTACTTGCTGGCAGTTAGAGCATTGTGCTACAAATTCTGCTACACCCTTTTTCATTCCCGGCCACCAGCAAATTTCTTTTATTTCATGATACATCTTTGTTGAACCTGGGTGAAGAGAATAACGGGAATAATGTACCTCTGTCATGATTTGGTGGCGAAGTCCTGCCACATCTTGGACATAGAGGTGACCCCTACATCTCAAGACCCCGTCCTCAGTTACCTCGAAAGCTGATACTTCTCCCTTCTGTACCTTATCTCTGAGCTATGCTAAATGAGGATCTTCGTACTGCCTGTCTTTACTTTTGCAACCAGGGATGATACTGTTGTATTCTTAATTATAGCCCCATTGTCTCCTGAGTCCACTATTCGGACGACTAAGCTAGCTAACTGGTGCAATTCTCGAGCCAGCTCCCATTGTTCGGGCCTCAAGTGTGCTAAACTCCCCATGGATCTATGATTAAGAGTATCTTTTACAGTGTTAGACTTACCTGGATGGTATAAAGTATTTACGTCATAGTCCTTCAATAGTTATAACCAGCGACGCTGCCGCAGATTCAACTCTTTCTGTGTAAGGATATACTGGAGGCTCTTATGATTAGTAGAAATGTCCATGTGTACCCCGTACGGGTAGTGTCTCTATATTTTTAAGGCGTGAACTACTGTTGCTAACTTTAGGTCGTGAGTGGGATAGTTCTTTTCATGCTTCCTCAACTGCCTCGAAGCAAAAGCAATTACCTTACCGTGCTGCATCAGAACACACCCTAACCCAACACTCGAAGCATCACAATACACTACATAACCTTCTGATCCTTCTGGCAACGTTAGTACTGGCGCTGATGTCAATCTGTTCTTCAGTTCATGGAAACTCTGTTCACACGCTTCAGTTTAGTGAAATTTAGCTGCTTTCTGGGTTAACTTGGTCAAAGGTGATGATAAAGTAAAAAACCCCTCTATAAATCTCCTGTAATACCCAGCTAACCCCAGGAAACAGCGTACCTCAGTTGGAGTTGTAGGTCTAGTCCATGTCTTTACTGTCTCGATCTTCTATAAATCTACCTGAATACCAGCCTCTGACACGATATGGCTCAAAAAGGTCACATAATTCAGCCAGAACTCACATTTAGAAAATTTTGCATATAACTAGAGATCCCTGAGAATCTGAAGCACTGTTCGCAAATGATCTCAATGTTCAGCTTTTGAACAAGAATACACCAGAATATGATTAATAAATACTATCACAAACAAGTCCAGATACGGCCTGAAGATGTTATTCATCAGATCCATGAACACTACAGGAGCATTCGTCAATCCGAAGGATATAACTAAGAATTCAAAATGGCCATACCTGGTCCTGAAGGCCGTATTCGGGATATCTCTCTCTCGAATCCACACCTGGTGATACCCAGACCTTAAGATAGAAATACTTTTCCCCTTGTAACTGATCAAACAAGTCGTCTATCCTGGGAAGTGGATATTTATTCTTGATAGTAACTTTATTTATCTAGCGGTAGTCTATACACATGCGGAGGGAGCCATCCTTCTTTCTTACAAATAGCTGGCGCACCCCACGGTAAAGTACTCGACCTAATGAAGCCCTTATCTAACAGATCTTTCAGCTGTTCTTTCAATTCCCTGAGCTCAGCAGGAGCCATTTGAGATAGACTGAGTACCTGGTAGTAGGTCGATAACGAAATCAATTTCTCGTTCTGGGGGAATACCAGGAAGTCATCTGGGAATACATTTTGAAATTCATTGACTACTGGTATGGGCAGAAGAGTCGGGGATTCTGCTTGAACATCCTGAACCCTGACAATATGATAGATGCAACCCTTTGCTATCAACTTTCTCACCTGAAGATAAGATATAAACCTACTCTTTGGCATGGCTGCATTACCCTTCCACTCTCGTGCTACCTCTCCTAGAAAGTGAAACCGGACAGTCTTGATCCAACATTCTAAATTAGTATAACATGGTGCTATCCAATCCATACCCATAATTGCATCAAAGTCAATCATTTCTAATTCTACCAAATCTGCTAAAGTCTGATGATTGACAACCTCTACTGTACAATCCCGGTAGATCCTTTTAGCTATAATACAACCACCAACGGGTGTGGACACTGAAAAAGGTTGCTGAAGTAATTTTGGCGTGATACCAAATTTTCGGGCCACTAATGACGTAACATAAGACAAAGTGAAGCTTGGGTCTATCGAAACATAAACTGAATGAGAGCAGATGTCCAACATACCTGTCACAACATCCAGCGACGACTTTGACTCTTGTCGTCCCTGTAAAGCATAAGTACGATCCAGACTGGTGCCCGAACTCGATGCCCCTGACCTACCTCGGCCTCTACCGGTTGGAGTTGAGGGCCTGCGCTTTGCTGGAGCTGCTGGGGCACGTGACCCTACTGAAGATCTGTCCTATCGGTCCCGATCACTCTGACCCCTGGTTGGACAGTCCCTCATCAAGTGACCCTCTTGTGCACAGGTGTAACATGTCAAAGAATCATACCTGCATGCCCAGGATGACGTCAACTGAAGATAGGGCAGGGTGGCATTGTGAATCTACTCTGCTCTGACCCTCTCTACTGGTGCGAACCTCATAGCCGTGAGATCTCGCCCGATCTTGATTACTCCTAACGGCCTGGTCTATGACCCTGCTGCTGCTGTGGAGGTGGAGGTCTGGGTGGTCTTCCTGACAGTTGCGGCCTAGGTCTGTCCGGGAACTTTGCCTGCGTATCACTAGGTCTAGCCTTACGGCGCTACTCCTGATTTTCTCTCTCCATCTCCCGGTGCCGCTTCTTGATCCCCTCAATACTCTAAGCGAATTCCTGAACATGGGAAATATCCATGTACTCTCGCAGCATAGCCGTAATACAAGCTTCTACGTACTTTGGGAGTAGCCCCATAATGAACCGGTGCACCCTGGCTAGCATCGTATCTACAAAAGCTGGTGCATATCGAGCGAAGGAGCAAATTTCATACAATACTCCCAAACGCTCATCGAACCCGGCTCCAGATGTAGCAATTGATCTACCCGAGCCCGTCAGATTTCCCATGACAAATAGTGGTCCAAGAAGGATTCTGAAAAGGTGTAACAAGTCGAAGGGGGAACGTCTCTACCTCGGGACCTCTCCCAACTCTCGTACCATAACATCACTATGTCTCGCAACGGAAATACCGCTAACTCAACCGACTCCATAGGTGTGGCATACATCACCCTGAAGATCCGCTGCATCTGGTCCAAAAAGTCCTGAGGGTCCTCATCTCGGTCCGTCCCTGTAAACTGTGGGGGACTCAGTGCGAGAAACTCTTGGACCCTCGAACTACCAGGTCCTCCCGAAGACTGTGCAACTACGGGTGCCACTAGCTGACATTGTGCAGCCATCATCTGAGTTATCATAAAAATAACACTCCTAACCTCCTGATCTGATGGCATCGATATAGAGACTACTGGAGGTGGTATCGACGCATCTGCCACTCTGGGCGGCTCTTGATAGGGCGGAAATTGCTGGGGAGATTGAGATGGAGACTTTCTGTCGCCCTCAGATCGGGCTGACTCTGATTAGGGCACCCGACTAGTGCCCTCTCCTGCTGCGACGTCCAACTTCCTGCCAGTCGTGGTTTCTCGCATATCCGACATTTCTCTGTACACAAGCAGAATATGGTAAGCTTATGGACTCAATCCTATACAATACAACTCTATAGCACGACTGGAAGAGAAAGAAGAGTAACCATCCTATCATGCCTCGTAGCCTCCTGTCTATAGAATGTGGTGCATATCACATCCATAGACAAGACTCTGCTTAGCACGACTTGCAGACACCATGGGATACAACCTACTCTGGTACCAAGTTTGTCAAGCCCACCTTGGGAGGCATGACTGACACCTGGTGCCCTACTAGGATCTGAATTAACCCGACTGAGCTGATGCGCTTCTGGTGCATGCCTAATCTTTAAATCAAGAAAACAACGGGCTATATCTTGGCTGTAAACAAAGCCCCTCGGCCGACAAGGCCTTATATCCACCTATAAAAGAAAACAGCTAACCAGAAACAGGTAATAGCAGGGAACCTATGCGGGCCGACAAGACCACCATGATGTCTAGTCATAACTGCAAAGCAAATCCAACACGAAACTAAGCTATGACCGACAAGGCCACCAACTAACAGCTAAATAAGGCCTCACACGGCCAACACGTAAAATAAAGCATGCACGGGCCCCACATGGCCAACAACAACTAACCACAGGAAATCTGAAATAATTTGCAAGCCTCTAGGAGTCGTATAATGGTCGAGACAGGGCCTCGACTTACTCATAAACTGTACAAAAGAGTAAACCTTATAACTGTCAGCTCCAGAGGAAAGGAGCCGACTGCACTGCTAACCTGACTAGCTACTAGGAAGGTCCTGATCCGCATCTATCCGCATCTGCAAGCAAGTAATGCAGCACCCCAAGAAGGGCGTCAGTACAATATGTACCGAATATGTAAGGTAGTAACTGTAAATAACTGAATTAACTAAAAGTAACTGAACGAAAAGAATAGAGATACTACCTGAATAGCTGAACTTCCTACTGTCTAATCTATCAGTATTAATGCAAACAAGAACATTACCTGGCTCCCATAAGCTAGAAGGTACAACCAGCACAAAACAACCCACCCAGGGCTCCCATAAGCCCTGACGAGTACACTTCAATCTATATACTCCTAACTAGGTCACACTGAGTCATCTAATAACTATAGTCGTCCTAACAGTCACCTGGGTCTGCGACTGAGCCCGCTCGGCCCCTAAACTGTAGCTGTGTCTGAGTCCAGTAGACTCCTGATATCTGCACCCGAGCACCAAGCTCGATAGGGGTGTGGAGCCGATATGGCATATAATAGTCCAGCCATGAAATTGACTGTGTGAGGCCCTCGGATCCCATCTTCATCTCTCGCGGAAGGCATACCGCTCCTTGGAGTGACGTCATCTAGCCCCTGGCAGGCGTCGACACAACCAGTAACCCTAGGGTTGGTTATGGAAGGCTATACAAGGCAAAGTCAATCCCAAATTAAATATAAGTACTGGGTTTCAACTAATAGCAATAACTAATCACAATAGATATACTTCTGGCTCTCTTAGTGGGATTCAAACTATATTAAAATACTAAAAAAACTAACTTACCGAAGGAATTCAGCTTAACATACCTCGATCACTGATTTCTGATTAACTGGTGAGTTTCAATTCGTATTCAATAGCCCTTTCCAACTGTAATTGCATTACTGGGAGAATAAGACTAGTTTTAGTACTAAATTTGGAAAAAACGACAACTTATAAAACTAATATTAACTATACTTCAACTTAACGAAATACGACCGAAAACGTATAATTTCCTAAGAGTTCATAAGGGAGAAATGCTTACTTGATGTCTGTGATCGTATTGAAATCAGTTTGGAGCAATTCTGACAACTTTTGCTTGGCGGAATTACGATTTGCCTGGCGAATTTCGAGAAAATAACTTCGTAGTAATGCTCATGCGGGCTTAGAACTCGATACCCCAAGATAATTTGAATTCGAGCTACATTTAGCAACGTAACCGGAGGAATTTGGATGAAAATTGCGGGTTCTCTACTGTACTGGACGAAGAATATAATTATGTAATGAAACTAGATGAAGCCACTTAATATATATATATATATATATATATATAACTTTGGGCGGTGGACAGAGGGTCTGTGGCACGGACCCCAATGCGCCGTTTTACGGGCGTGTCACGGAGCCCAATGCGCAGGGGGAGGGTCCATGACACGTTGCCCCTTTTGGCAGCTTGTCTGACCTTCTTCCTTGCAACCTCGATTCTGCACTCGTTCAACCTTTTCCCGGTCCCTTTCTCGTACGTATCGTACTCTAAAATTCTTGACCAATGTACGACTACGCAGATTTAAACGATAGGAACTTACGGAGTGTAACAGTTTATCTCTATCTATTATCAAAATTTTTTAAATTCGATTTCTTAATATTAATTTTTATTTATTTTTAATACAAAACCGACCAACTTTCTTGGTTTATGAAACAAAAAAATTTGCAGTTCAATTTAGCGATATACTCAATTAGACAAAATAAATTTTTGAAACTAGAACTAAGGACAACTGACGAATCCATCGGTTTTGATCCTTCAAAAATAGATTTTTTTTGATAAAAAAGAAAATCAACCAACTTTGTTGGAAAATGCAAATAATTTTTTTTTTCAATCTTTCTAAACTTGTTATGAGATTCTATAGAGAGAAAAGTTACATAAGATATAGGAAAACTAAAAGTCATTGTAGATCTAAATCTTTCTGCAAGATTCATATTTACATGAAATAAAAATATATTTTATTTTTTCATGTTAACTTTTTTAATTATAAATTTGATTGAGTAATTTTTATATGAGAAAGTGATTTTATTAATATAAAATAAAATAAAATAACTTTGATACATAAATTTTTATAATTGGGTAACTTTTTAATTATAACTAGAATTGAAATGGAGAGAGTACTAAAATCAGAATAATAGACCTCGTATTATGTTTCTTTTTCCGTTCAGTACTAGAGGTAGCACTAATTGTCTTTCAAATTTAGATTTTGGTAGACCTCTGCACGAAATGAAGGCTGGCTAGTTAAAAGATGACGCAGGCAAATTGAAAACAAAAAAATTACATTCTTTATTGTGCTTTTTCTATAGAAAAAGCTACACATACAAAAGTTCTTTTACATACAACTTTATTTCGGAGTAGAGGCAATTGAAACAATAAACACAAAAAATAATTAATTAGAAGTGTAATAAATTAGGTGAATATAACTAATTAATAAACGAAGAATTCATGATGCATTAATCCTAGATAGTGTTCATTATTCCTGGTCCAGAGCATGTTTAAGGAAATAGAGGGAACTCATATGATCATCAATAACTGATGATGTTATTGGAATTGGAGTAAATCCTTGGTAATCTCCTTCTGCCTTTGCTATGCATAGATCTTTGATGTACTTTGAAAGACCATCTTTCTGAATTAAAGGTTGATTGGCATACTCTTCAAATGCCATCCACTGCAGTCAAGAATTAATCATAATGTGATGTTTTAATGTGTGATGACAGGTTAGTTATTATTTCTTGTATAAGTTATCACCGCAGATTTCTAATGTTTAAAATAAATATATACCTGGGCTGCCTCAATTTCTAAGTCTTGCTTTTGGATGTCAAATGATAAAGGGCGCATCATGCAAAGGAAGAACAAGTCTGACTTGTTAAAGAATGACTTGGGTATTTGCCTGCAGCATGCAGCCCATCATGAGAAAATAATTACATTCTACGTATTAATGTCAAGAATTCTTTGTAATCACACAATATTTTATTTATTGTTTCTTTCAACACTCAAATTGTCAATGTCTTTTATTTCACCAGCACAAGTTTCCAAAAATGTTAGATGTTGTATCTTAAAGCAAGGACCTTGACCAATGGAATCTTATTTTCTGACTTTTTAATAATCAAATTCCAATATTTGATCATGACTCTATAATAGTCTTTTTGACTTTTTCTTACTATATGAAAAGTTAAATCTTGTAGTCTTAGCAACGACACATATTTCTCCGTTTGAAAAAAATATTCTGTGGCACAAATTTCCTACCTGAATGCAAGTACTTCCACAAATTCTGTATCAATCTGCAACGAAGAGGACAAGGAATTAACTCTAAGAATAAAAAAGAAAAAAATTAATCACATAATTAACAGCAGAAATGGGATGTTTTATTTACATAATTAAAATTCAGTAATTGTATATATATGTGTGTGTGTTACTTACTCCAGTTTCTTCTTTTAGCTCCCTTATTGCACCTTCATATATGCTCTCACCCTGCAGAACAAAAGCTCAACATGCAGTGTTAGGGGACACTTGGCGTTGTTCTGACAGCTGATCACTATAGCAGATGAGTTAAAAGACATGTGTATATATATATACCTGCTCAACAGTACCAGTAGGGATCTTCCAGATGCCACTTCCCTTTAATCTGCCGCAATTCTCTTGCACAACAAGCAACTGAAAGAACCAATATTTTGCAAATTTTAGAATCTAATTAATACTTACACCACCAATATATGTGATACCCTTGTGTCTGTTTCTGTTTTATTTTATATGATTTTTTTTTTCATAATGCTTTTAAAATAAATATCATCAATATATATATATTTGAAAATTTATTAACGTTAAATTTCTCATTTTATTTTTATTAATGATATTCTCTCTTGTATATATAGCTATAAAAATATCATGATTCAGAATTACATTGCCTTGTCCTGGCCCTAGCAAACATTAGTAATCTAGAAAATTCATCCATTTTTCAGGGGATCGAATATCATATCGATGATATCAGAGGTGCAGGAACAAAGATAGTTTCATGTATTATTAATTAATTCGCTCCTTTTCAGTTTATGTGTCAATATTTAACTGAATATGAAGTTTATGACGGAAAGAATATTTTTTAAAAAAAATTTATGATTTAAAACAAATAAAAGATATTTATGATGACTATAAATTATGTTATTGGGGATAAAAAAGAAGTTTAATATTAAATTATTTCTAAAAATAAGAAAGTACGTTTTTTTATGATAGACTAATTAAAAAAGAAAGAATAGCACGTAGATTAGAACAGAAGAAGTAGATAAATTTTGCAGCAGCTTTCAGTAATTACCTCTCTTTTGTCATTGAAGACAATAGCACCAATGCTCACTTTGTGTGAGGCATTTGCAGGGATGGTACTCTCAGTATCAGCAATCCAATGCACAAGCATCAGGTAATGAGGTTCTGCATGGTGGTACCAAAACCCTTCCTGTTCACATTTGAAAATTAGTTAACAATCTGATTTTTGTTCAAAATAAGGTTGTTAAGCTAGTTTCTCATAGTATAGCTAAGTTGCTGGAATCCTCCAAAAATATTGTTGCACCCGTGTCGAATCCTCTGATAAAAATGCACTATATATTTTGGAGAGGATCCACTGGCGTAACTCCCTTATTCAAACACCATTAAGAAATTACCTTGACTGCAATCTCAACCAAATTTGCAAGTTCAATAGGCATTTTAATCCACACACCCTTCTTTCCCTGCAAACAATAAACATATTACTACATTTCCCTTAGAATCTCTCCACCAGAATTTAGAGGGAAGGTATGATGAGGACGGCATGCAGTCAAAAGCAAAATCATCAACTTCTTAATTATATTAACTCCAAATTAATACCTGGAGCTTCCACTCTGTTATGGAATTTTGAAGCATGTAATGGAAGACATTGGGTTCCATAGGAGCCTCTACTTGTACAAGAACTCCTCCATGCTCATCATTAACCGCCGGAAGCAGATTAACATTAATGTTGTTAACAGTACCAAAAATTGTCTCCATGAGATAACTATAAATCTGAATTAAGCGGCTGCACGTAATTAATAGGAAAAATATAATGTAGTAGTGATCATGCATGGGGAGCACCTAGTTTAAATAGGCACCGCCGAGAAAATAGTAAGTATGTATTCTTATAATTTAGTCAGGTTGCCGTGTGCGTGCGGGGTGGGTGGACAATTTAGACCACCTATTAATTAATTGATTTCGTCTTCTGGGTTTTACGTGATGATGGGAGCCACGTTATATCTGCTCTACTCTCAAGCACTATACCTGGGATCGGGGGGTGGGGCCGGATTTGGATCCCTTCGTTACACTTTATCTCCATTAGATAAAAAATATGTGTTCTATTTAATTTTTAAAGGTCAAGATTATATTATATTAACAAGTATTATAATCATAGTTAATTCAATAAGTTTTGAAAAATATTCTTCAAATTTGATAAGAAAAAATATTCCTCACAAATTTTGGTATCCATTAATTTTATCTTATATTTATATATTTAAGTATTAAATTATAGAATATTAATATTGAGAATCGCTTAATAATTTTTTATGTCAGTACTATATTGTTTTGAAATATTATGTTGAGAAATAAAAAGAAGGGGAAGAATGTTCAATGTTGACAAAAATCATAAAATAAAAGAATAGAAAATAAAAATACTTTTTAAAAAAAAGAGAATTCATCAGCATTATAAATGTAAAATATCCAAATTTCAAAGTTTCAAGGAGAAAGTAATTGTTGCACATGCACGATTTCTACTGTGTTTGAAAAATAATTTTTAACTTTTTTTTTGTGTGAAATAAAAAAAAGATCATTTTAAATCCAAAATATTTATGAAAGACTACTGTTTATCCACGTTAAATAAAAATGTTATTAGGTTCATGTTCTATAATTTTCATATTTGAATATAAAAATATTAGATGAAATTAATGATATGAATGGATATTCAAAATTTGTGAAGAATATATTTTTCTTAACTAATTTGAAAAGTACTTTTCAAAATTTATTGACTTAACTATAATTATGATACTTGTTAATATAATATAATTTTAATCTTTAAAAATTAATTAAAATATATATCTTTCATCTAAATATATACTTAATAAAATGAATAAAAAGTATAATGAAGGGAAGCGAAATCCATGGAGGCCCTTCTTTCTTGTTTATATACAATTCTTTCTTTTTAAACTATACCATATTTTGAACCGACTAGTCCATTTACCGATGCAGAAGTTACAAATTTTGTCAAGCTGATATTATTTTAAACAACCCCAAAACGAGTTTAAAAGGGTCAAAAGGTCTTTGTTTATCATTAATTTTTTTTTCGGAAACAAAGAAATAGAACCTAACTAACAAATTAAACACATAAAAACTTTGCAAATACAATTGAATAGCATTTTGGTCCTGACATATCCGCTGTCATTTTCTCAGCATATTTGTATGGGTGATTTTAAATTTTTGACCTCGTTTGTTCATGAGTAAAAGTTTAAGTTTAAGAAATTTTGATTTTTATTTTTGAAGATTTATTCATGGGTCTATTGAAAATAATTTATCTACTTTTGAGACAGAGGTAAAGTCTGCATACACTCTACCCTCTCCAGACTCACTTTATAAAATTATTCTGGGTATGTTGTTGTTGTAAGATTTAGCCATGAGATGAACTGTTAATGTTAAATTTAATGATTGACAACTTATTTTGCAGGAATATTCAGTCAAATAAGAAGTCCTAGAAGATACAATAATCCAGAGGGTATTACATTTACAAAGGAAACAAGTATCAAGGGTGTAAGATAAATATACATGGAGTAAGAACAACAGATTGTGTACCTTTTTTTTTGTAGCGAAAATCGTTGAACTTGCTACCAACTAAATCTGCCTCAAGTCAAATTTTGATTCACTAGAAAATAAAGTTAATATCATGAACTAAATGTCTTTTCTCGCTGTGTGTTTATGGGAGAAAAATCAAAAGCAGAGACAAGTTTTTCCCTGTTAAGAGAAATAGAAGCAAAGAAGTGAAAGGTTCTTTTCTTGATCTTTTAAAAGTACCATTCCTCACCCCTTTTCACTTTAATATTAGATAGTGACAGGGTAGATTCTCTATAACTTCCCTTACTTATCTCTTTATCTTACTAATCGGGTGAGGTCAACCCATATGGGGCGACATGTAACTTATTATCTAATATCTCCCACTTCGACCATTATGGGCTAGACCTAGAAATAATACCATAATTATAACACACGTAATTCATACAGACAAATAGTTCGTGAGACCTGCGAATGTCAAGAGCTAATCATTCATAACTTATTAAGGTTGTACAGAAACTCAATGATCTTGGGCAAATTTATATGCCCAAGTGATACTCAAAAGTACCATTTTAGCCTTGTTTATCTCTCAATGTGTATACATTCTCATGTAATTGGTAATAAAATGTGAATTTATACTAACCAACATGATTAGCATTGTTTTGCAGGTAAAATGTAATTTCGGGAAGCTAAAATGCATGTTGGAGGATATCGGGGTTGGACTTGGATGCAAGCAAGGGACAAGACATTGGACAGCATGAAATAAAGGGGCTCCGCGATGGAGTCGTGTCATGCTGCCACCGCGGAGGCCTTCTGCCTAGATGGGAATTTTCAGCCCAAATCTAGTGTGGGTTCGCGATAGGTCCGTGGCACGGTGGCTTGGCTCCGCGTTGCACGTCGTTCCACGTTGGGATTTATTTCCTGGACCCCCAGTTCCAGTGAAGGTCCGCGTCCGTAGCGTGTCACGGAGGCAGTGCTCCGCGATGCACTCCGTGACACGTTGCTTGTTATTCCGGAAAAAATTTCCACTAGTATAAATAGAACACTTAGGTTTATTTTTCAATATTCTGACTTGGTGGAGCAAGAACGTGGGTTACAGGCAGTTGAGGGAACGAAAATATCAGGGTTTTTCTCTCTTTCCTTCTTCTTGAATTCAATTGCTTGTATGTTTAACACTCATTTAACGATGTTTAATCCACAAATGAGTGGCTAAATCCTCTTCTTGCTGAGGTTATGAACAATTGTAGTGAAATGGATTGTTGATCATAGTGGTTTTTCATCTTTTCTTCCATGTTGTTCTATTAATTCTTGTTATTACTGCATTAATGTGTGGCCTACGTTAATGTATATCTAAAAAGTCCGGTTTCACTCGAGAGAGCAAGAAATTGGAAAGTTGTGAATTAATAGGATATGATCTTTACTTGGTTTGGAAAAATTAGGAATTGATTTACTTTCAGGATAGAAATATACCTGAAAGTCGTATTAGTCAATTTAGGAACCGGGTTTGTATGGCTAGAACATGAATTGCATTTAATCAGAGAAATATAGGTGGATGGTTCATGATTCTTAATTGAGGTTAAATACGAGAGTTTTAATCTCTTGGCAAATGTTCTTGGCTAGTAACTGGAGGAAAAGATTAACCAAATTATGTTGATAATTAATTTCATTACATGTTCGTTTAACCTCAGCATGCTCTCATTCATAGTTCAGACTCACATTAGGTAGTTATTTTAGATTTAGCATAAAAATTATAAAATAAAATATCAAACTTTTGGTTACACTGTTGTCTGCATTTTTAGAATCGAAATATAGTACACTTGAGCAGATTGCACTTCATCCCAGTCCCTGTGGGATCGATACTTGGCTTACTAAAGCCACTTTACTACTTGTTCGACCACGTGCACTTGCGTGTGAGTTATATACCAATATAACAACAGACCCGAACAAGTTTTTGGCGCCGTTGCCGAGGACTTGGCAATTGGTGAATTTATTTTAAGTGTTAATTTACTGTATTTTTATTTTCTTAGTGTTGACAACTTGGTCTTAGCCTGTATTTTGCAGACTTAATTTCTGTTGAACACTGGCAAGAGACAAGGAGCTGGTGGACTCGTATATAGAGCCAGAAAGAATATTCCATAGTAAGCGGAGAGAAACTCTAGAAAGAAAGCTGCAGTTGCTCAGACAGACGATCATGGAGCAACAACAGAATCCACCGGTATTCCAGGCAGTGTTAGTGCCCGAAGAAGTAGCAGCTCGGCCGGTTCGCAAGGTGGCAATCCCACATGCTAATAATGTCACATCTAGCATCCGCAAACCTGAGCCAGGAGGGAGGTTTGAACTTAAGCAGAATATGGTGCAATTGCTGCACACTAGCGGGCAGTTTACCGGTCTCCCTCATGAAGATCCACAGCAGCATCTCCAAAATTTTTTGAGATATGTGACACTTACATCCCCGCTGGAGTGTCATCAGATTATGTCCGGCTTACATTGTTCCCATTTTCTCTATTGGGAGAAGCCAAGAGGTGGTTGAAAGCTGAGCACCGAATTCTATTTCTACGTGGGATGATCTTGCAAGGAAATTTTTGATACGGTTTTTTCCCTCCGGTAAAACAGCAAGACTTAGAAGTCAAATTCTATGTTTCAAACAGAGAGAGGGAGAGAATTTATATCAGGCCTGGGAGAGATTCAAATCCATGTTGCGGAATTGTCCTCATCATCATCAGTCCAATGATGTGCTGGTGCACACTTTTATAGAGGGTTTGGAACCCCACACAAAAATATTGCTAGACTCGGCAGCTGGAGGACAAGCGCTGGAGAAAACTTATGAGGAGCTGTATACCTTGTTGAACCGTATTTCGCAGGGCAATCCGGAATGGAATGCTGATTCATCAAGAGCCGGGACAAGGAAAGCAGCAGGAGTGCTGGAAGTGGATGGGTTTACAGCTATTGCTGCACAGATAGCTGCATTACAAAATCAACTTAACACCCATTTCTGCAACATGACAGTGAACCAGCCTCAAGCCCCAGTTAATGCAGTGCAGCAGATGTGGTGTGAAGTGTGTGGAAGCAGTGAGCACTCAACTGAGTGTTGTGGAGCCAATCCTGACTCGGTAAACTTTGTGGGTAATGTACAAAGGAACCACCAACAGTATGGTAATAGCTACAATTCCAATTGGAGGAATCACCCTAATTTCTCCTGGGGTAGCAACAACCATCAGGGGCAAAGTTCGGGTCAGGGTGTGCAAAGGAACCAAGGAGGGCAGCAGAATTATCAAGCACAATTCAGAAACAACAATGCACCTCCTCCACCACCATCACCCAACATTGAGGAGATGTTCAAGACCATGATAGCTAACCAAGCTCAATTGCAGGCTGACTATGTGAAATTGGCAGCCGAAGTGAAAAACAACCAGTTAGCTACCAAGGCACTTGAATATCAATTTGGCAATTTGCTAGTGCCCAAAACACAAGGCCTAGAGGAGGACTTTCGAGCGACACAGATCCCAATCCAAAGCAAGTGAATGCAATGACCACAAGGAGTGATTTGCAGCTGAAAGAGGTGGAACCAGAAAGACCACCTCAACAATCGGGAGCAGCAGAAGTTGAGAGGGAGCAAAGTGATGAGAGGGGAAAGACTAAGGAAGCTAAATCATAAAGACCACCACCCCCGTTCCCTCAACGCTTAAAGAAACACAAGGAGGAGGCGTGTTTCAAGAAATTTATGGAGGTGCTGAAACAAGTACATATTAACTTACCTCTTGTTGATGTTTTGCAGGGAGTGCCGAAATATGCTAAATATATAAAGGACAGTGTGGCAAACAAAAGTCGATTGACTGAGTATGCTACGGTGGCTCTAACGGAGGAGTGCACTTCCCGGATTTAAAATAGACTGCCCACAAAGCTCAAAGACCCTCGGAGCTTTACTATCCAGATTACTATTGGGCAGAGCATCCGAGCTCGTGGATTGTGTGATTTGGGAGCGAGCATAAATTTGATGCCGTCATCGGTATTCAGAAAGTTGGGTCTAGAGAGTCCTAGACCCACAACAGTAATCTTGCAATTGGTGGATCGATCCTTAGCCAGACCTGATGGCATTGTGGAGGACGTTCTAGTGCAAGTTGGCTCCCTAATTTTCCCGGTAGATTTTGTCGTGCTGGACTTTGAACCAGATTGCACTTCATCCCAGTCCCTGTGGGATCGATACTTGGCTTACTAAAGCTACTTTACTACTTGTTCGACCACGTGCACTTACGTGTGAGTTATATACCCATATAACAATAGACCCGAACACTCAACTTAGGAATTCAATCACATGCGGAAGAATCCTCTATAAATATATAAGGATCATATTACTCGTAATACTTTAGACATTATTCACTACTGAATCCAATCCCTCATCCTCTAAAGAGGTGAACTCGAGTTCATGTTTAACTTTATATCCACAATTACACTTGAAACCTATATGTTAAGTGTAATGGACGATCTGTGTATACAAGTTAAATTATTAATTTTAATTATCTTCTCTTTCTACTCAAATCTACCTGTTGTAGATCAACTGCTTTCCTAGACATGCACCGCATTGTCGAATCACTCATGACTGTTAGTGACATGCTAAAGTAGCAACACCGATTGAAACTTCAAGAAACAATCAAAGGTCAAATGGTATTTCAATGAAAAGTTAATGTAACTTTTGTGGTCTCACATAATAAGAAGTAGGGATCCATTCTTCCATTAACCCATTGGTTGCTAAGCACACGTGGTATGAAACAAGTACTATGGTATTCTCACCTTATATTAGAGCGGGTGTATTATTCTTTTGATTATTTAACACCATACAGATCTTGGTCTAGAAACCTCTAGATGTCTAACCCAAGCCTCTTTCTTCAATGATCCTCAAACCCATAATCTTAGATAAACTCACATCTGGTTTTATAAAACAATTCATAATATGGTTGTGTAATTCATCTCTTCACGTTTCTTGATGTAAGAGTCGATTGCTCGTGTGAGAGAGCCAACTTCACGACTTGTTTGACACACTTTATCAGTAAAATATATTATCACATGCATATGAGATGAACATAAATTCAAGAGTCTATTATTGATGAGAATATTATAACAACCAAGTTATTTTACAATATAAATCATCATATCCTACGGAAACCTAGAGTCATAACATGTTTCTCAAACAAGTATCTAGATATCGCCTTCGTAAAAGGATCAACTATCATTTCTCGTGTAGGAATGTATTATAAATTTATTTTCCACTTGCTATATGTATCTAACAAAATTGTATCTGATGTCAATGTGTTTAGTCTTGCTGTGATACTTAGGATCCTTAGTGTATGTGATAACCGCTTGATTGTCACAATATAAAATCATGAGACCCTTTGAATTCTTTGCAATATTCAAATGGTCAAAGAATTCTTTCAATCAAACAACTTCTTGTATTGTAGATGCACAAGCTACGAATTTAAATTCCATGGTTGAAAAGGGCTATGAAAGTTTGTTTCTTACTTTTCCATCAAATAGCACCACTATTAAGTAAGAAAGCATAGCCGGAGGTAGATTTTCTATCATATTGGTCACCAGCCCAATCAGCATCGATATAACCTCTTACGAGTAAATCAGATCCACTATAGCATAGTGAATAATCTGTAGTTCCTTTCAAGTATTGAAAAATTCTCTTCACTACTTTCTAATGACTCTTCCAAGATTGGATTGATACATGCTAATCAGACCTTCTGTCACACCTCAAACTCGGGAAAGCGTGACTGGCACCTGGTGTCACTCCTGAATGAGCATATACGGTGCCCAAATATAAAATCAAGACCAGAACCGATGAGGTTCGGCATTACAACACAAGTTAAATCAAAGTAAACAATAGGTTGAAATAGAAGCTAGCTCACCTGACCAACCACAATTAACTACAATAGGCCTTCAAGGCCATGGAATGGAAAACAACTATACAGTCAGGCCCAACTAACCTTCAACAATATAATAACACCACAACGATGTCTACGAGCCTCTATGAATATACTAGTAATCAAATGATCAGGACAAGGCCCCGAACTATCCTTAACTCAAACATCTGGCGACTTCGAAAGACCTGGAGCGCACCAACTCAGCTAGAACTCCACTCAGCACCCAAGAACTCGATCTACCAGTCCACCATCACCTGCAGGCATGAATGTAGTGCCCCGACTAGGGCATCAGCACAATGATGTACTGAGTATGAAAGGCAAAAACAACTACAAGACTCAGATTAGAGGTCAACAGATATACTGAATATCGCAGGAGGAGAAACTCAATTTAAGTAAACATATAGAACCTACCTGGCCCCCATAAGCCTGGCAAGTACAATCAACCATACAAATAGAACCTACCTGGCCCTCATAAGCCCGACAAATCCAAAAGAAACAACAACAAGCAACACCTAGACCGCACAACTCACCTGTCATTGCATCTAGACCTCTCAACAGCCTCAACTAACACCAGCCAACATGTAGCATCCACTGCTATTACATAACAGATAACATGAGCAGCAATCACAATATAATGCTAAGCATATCAAAAGTAAATACCAGTCAGTGAAAATTATCAACAAGCATTGCCGAACCCTCTCTAGTTGTGCACAGTTAGTAGAGCTCTATCCTTCGGGGAGAACCAATTGCGATCTTAGAAAAGCTCAGACATGCTGGACCATTCTCGAATCATGTCTCAACTCGACACTACGGAGGATATCATTCTCAATCCTGTAGGTCATTTCACTCCTTGGGCTCAACCCTTAGCTAGAAACACTCTCGTGCGTTGGGTATCCAAAAGTCATAAGGCACCTCTAAAATGACTCCTAGCCGGAACAACTCTCGTGCATCGAGTATCCATAAGCCATAAGGCCTCAAACACAACACACACACAATCACAATGTTCACACTAAAAAACAATAATAATACATTCTCAAACAACCCATAACTGGCTCTCGACCAACTGATTATCACAATACAGTACTATTCTTTCATGTTTATTTGTCCACCGACGAGCCACTAATCGAGCTAAGGATCACCATCACAAATATTCTATATCCAATCTTTACAATCATCACACAATCCACTCTACTCACCAGTAACAACATCGAACAAGGTCAAGCTAACCCAAGCGTCACCACGATCGCCAACGTGCCATCGACATGGCCGACACGACCATCGACTCTAATATAACAAAAGATCATCACATCTATTGATCTTAACCACTCTAAATCCTCATTCACTTGTAAATATCACCACCTAATATTATTTATACAAGCAGCCCATAAATATCTACAAGAACCACAAGCCTCACACTCAACCTCTCGACACGAACCTAATAATTTGCCATGACTACGATTCATCGCACTCAAGCCAAAGTCACCAACCAAATTAGTAACTCATACAAAAATTTATCACCATAAAACATCATCACAAGAGTTCAATGATAACATAATAGAAGCCTTCACAAAACAACCAACACATACATCAACACGGACGACAACGACTACGGAATTCATGCCGACAAAGATAGGGACAAGCCTAACATACCTTGAACTTTTTTGGTAAAGCCAATCTAATACAAACCTCCACTATTATGAGCTTCAAGTTAATACCTAAGGCAGCCCAGGTTATTTCCAAAGCGCAGCCAACACGACTCAACAATGAAACAAGACAAACGAAGCTTATCCGATAAGATTCATAGGAATTCGATGGTAGAAACTCTGAGACAACAACCTAACGGCGTTAACACACCTATAACCAATCTTAACTACTAAATAAAACCAAATAAAGAAGTCTTACCAATAACTTCATCACGAAACAACGACCAAAAGCCCGGAAGACACCAAATCACAAGCTACACGCGATTCCTGACTTACCGACATCAAAATCATGTTAAACTATGGATTCCTACGTTAAGAACACTTAGAACACTTAAGGATGAGTTTGAGAGAGGTTTCTTATAAAGAGACTTGCTGGATATGGATTTTAATGAAGAACAACCAACCAAAGGGACTTAAATAGTCCTCCACCGCCTTATATCCTTGTGACGTGCCTGCTTGCGTGGTTTCGCAAAAACGCGAATATCTCTCTACTTTGAAGTCAGATTGGCGAACGGTTTGATGCACTGGAAATAGACTCATAGACCTTTGATTTGATATGTATCACACCCCCTAACACCTTAAATATTGGGAGAAAAGATTTGAGACATTTGACCTCAATTTCAGAAAATCTCAAGAAGAAAATTTTGCGAGAACTTTTGCCGAATTTGGTTCTACAACTTAATCGACGTCCAATATTAAATAAGATCATAGAGTGACTCAAATATTTCATAACACTTATTTCTTAGCCTATTAGGTACACTTATTCCTACCTCAAAAGTACGAATTTATTGCTCAAATTATTCGGGGTGTTATACCTACGACATAATAAATGTCTGGGTGAGTATCATAGAGTGCATCAAGCTTACAACATCACTAGAATATGAAACTCAAGACATGTATTCCTTTACTTTCTTAGTCTTTGAACACATTTCAAGGCTTAAATTTCCACCTCTTGCTATAAGATTATTCATAAGTTTTCAACTATTCATTCAAAAATGTTCCAAAATTTTCTTTATATATGTTTCTTGAGATAGACTCAAAAATTTCTTGGAAATATCTCTTGGATCTTAACACCAAATATATAGTCTGCTTCATCCATGTCTTTCATGTCAAATAACTTTGAAAGCCATGACTTGACGATTTTCATATACTCTAAATTATTTTCGGCTGACAAAATATCATCTACGTAAAAGAAAAAAATTACAGACATTCCTTTGGACTTCTTCACATAGATGCAATGATCTTTATTGATCATGGTAAAATGATATGAAATCATCACCTTGTAAAATATCAGGTACCACTGCCTTGAAGACTGCTTCAGGCCATAAATTGATCTTCTCAATTTATAAAGTATTTTTCTTGGCCTTTAACAATAAAAGCTACAGGTTGTTCCGTGTAGATTTCTTTGTTTAGTTCTCCATTAAGAAAAGAGGTCTTCACGTCTATTTGGTGTAATTATAGATCCAAACGTGCAACAATAGCCAAAAGTAATCGAATAGAGGTAAACTTCACAATGGGTGAAAAGGTTTTCTCATAATCAATTCCAACTTCTTGAGTAAAACCTTTTGCCATCAATCATGATTTGTGTATTCCTATTGACCCATTTGTTTAGCGTTTAACTTTGAGAATCCATTTGTTCTAATAGCTCTACGCCTAGGAGATAAGGTTAACGAGATTCCAAACTTTGTTGGTTTTTATAGACTCTAATTCTTCTTTCATCACTTTTATCCACTCATCTTTTCCAGGGTTCATTAAAGCTTTAGTTACAGAATTAGGTTCATCCAATTTTGTGGGAGATACAAAAAAAAATATAATCCTCAATCTCATAAGATCGTTTAGGTACACTTTTTCTGGTAATCTTACGTAATTGAAGTTAAAATCCTCGATAGAATTTTAGGATTCAAAACTCCCACTTGGGTCAGGATCCAATCCTTGGTTTATTGGATTATCAAGCATGTCTGAAGCTATTGTATGATCATTTGAATTCAACATTTTGTAAAAAGGTTCACCTTCTTTTATTTCACCATTTTTGGGAAAATCATTTTCTAGGAATGTAACATCTCGTGATTCAGTTTCAGAATATTACCATCCTCTAATTCACCATTGAACACATACCTTTTGGAGTGTTTCGAGTATCTTATAAAGATACATTTATTTTATTTTGGACTCAATTTACCAAACTCACCAAAATAATCTTTTACATATAGAACACAACCCCATGGTCGTAGATCAATAAGATTTTGTTTATGACTAGTCAGTAGTTCACAAGGAGTGAAAGATACTGATTTACAAGGTACTTTATTTAATATATAGGCTGCAGTCAATAACGCATCTCCCTAGAAGGAGATAGGTAAATTTTCCTGTGCCATTATGGGCCTTGGGTCTGTTTGATTTAACTTATGTCCTATAACTTATAAGTCAAAAGCCATAAGTTAGGATTTCAAATTTATGAATTTTGGCTTATTTTTGTTATTTTAGCTTAAAGACAAGTGCTTAAAAACATTTTTTAGTTTAACCAAACACTATAAAAAAACATAAAAGTTAATTTGGCTTAAAAACACTTAAAATAAGTCAATTCAAACAAGCTCCTTGTCATGTCCAATAGTGTTTATTCTTTTTTTCAGCTACACTATTATGTTGAGGTGTATGAGGAATAGTTAACTATCTGATAATGTCTTTTTCAGTATATTATTTTTTAAATTGATTTGACAAATATTCATGATCTCTATCAGTTCTTAAAGTCTTTATACTTTTATCTGATTGATTCTCAACTTCATTCATATATTTTTAAAGCATTCAAGCTCTTCATACTTATGAGAAATCAAATAGACATAACTAAAGCTCGTGAAATCATCAATAATTGTAATGAAATATAAAGCATTGGACCTTTTCCTTACTTCCATTAGACCACAGATATCAGAATGGATTAATTGTAGTGGGAACTCATCTCTTTTAGCCTTCCCAAATAATTTACATGTAATCTTTCCGGAAAGACAATATTCACATGTTAGCATATAAATTTTGGAGAAAAAACCTAATATGTCCTTCCTTTACCAACCTATTTATTTGATCTTACTCTATGTGATCCAATCTCGCATGCATGTAATAACATCAACATCATTCTTACTTGAATAACATGCCATTATACCACGGTTAACTTAATAGTCATAAGTTGAAGGATTACAATCTAAAATGATAAAATGATCATAATAAAGTCCGATACCATAAAAAATATTATCTAGAGTAATTCTAACACCTTTGTGACTAAAATATAAATTGAAATCAACATCTAAAAGAATAGACACAAATATTAAGTGTTGTTGAATCTCTAGAGCATATACGACATCATTCAACATCAATGATCGGCCACCATTCAAGTTCACCTTGCAAGTGACTATCCCTTTGACTTAAAGTCTTGAATTATTTCCTACATATATCCACTTTGATTCAAGTGAGACTCGACGAAACTCCACAAATGCTTCTCCTTCACAACTCATATGGTCGGTAGCTCCTGATTCTACAATTCAAATAGGATAAAATTCAGTTACTAAAGCAGTGCTAGAATCATATGTAGTACTTAGAGATGTGTTTAGAAATGCTACCTTTTTGACTTGGCACAATCACGAGCAAAATGTCCTGGAGTATGACAGTTGCAACACTTTATCTTACTGTTATACCCCGAAAGCCCAAAGATAGGACCCGGGAGTTGAAACAGAAAAAAATAGAAATTGTTATTGCAGCCTCAGGATGATTCATCTCACGACTTGTGAGGACAACCCATGAGTCGTCAGGTGACCGTGGGGAAGGCTTGGGTTTTGAGAAAAGTCCTAGAAGAGTAGGAGACCCCACGGGCGAGGCTTGGTTCAGTTGTGGGGAGGGAAAATAATTTGGGAAAAGTAAAGATGGGCAGTGTACCTGATAGGAGGTCTCACGAGTCGTTGTCAGCCCTAACGATTCGTAGGGTGAGTCGTTGGCAGGATGGAAATCAAAAGTTGAGAAGTGAGGCAGTGCACTTGACGATCGATATAATGAGTCGTGCCCTCTAGCAACGAGTCGTCTAGTCGTCCATTAGGATCACTTGGTAGTTATTTTTTGCAAAACTAGTAAGGGCCTTTCTTGTAATTCCTAAGTTTCTAAAGCCTAAACTACGTTGTTTTAGCCTATGAAAGATTACTTTTAGAGGGGGAAACTATCCTAAGTCTTCATTCATGCATGCAAGAGAATAGAAGAGTGATTGAGAGGTGATCAAAGGTGATTCAAGATTTTTTTCTTCAATTCGTTTTGGGAATTCAAGGGAGAGTAAGATTCGGCCATTTTCAGGTATGTAGGATTACGAATGAGTGCTTTTGTCCATACCCATGCCCATTATCTAAGTATAAAAATCTATCGAAAATTTATTGGGATTTTTAAATTGATTTTCGTGAATAATCTAATGATTTGCTAATGGGCTTTTATGATTTATGATCTACATCATATTGTATGGATTTTGATCAGGTTTTAGAATTTATTTTACTTATATAATTATCGATTTCAGTTTCTATTCAATTAAGCCTACTTATGCATGATCTATAATGAATCAATTTATGATCCTCTCTTCAATTGTTGATATTTACAAACCCAACATGATTTATGATTTAAAATATGAAATTATTCAAATTCCCAATATGATTTGATGATTTACAAGTTATATGTATGATCTACAAATTTGCATAAGACCTATGATTCATGAATTATGTTTGGCTGACTCATGGGCCTTATGTCATGGCTAGTTCACATATGTACAAGAATGTTTATGATTATCGTGACTTAACTAGCCCATGAATTCATGCTTCTATACTATAAGCACTATATATGTTTTGGGAGTAGTATCGAACACCGAGTATGTTCGGGGCCTAGGTTCTATCCCGGATCTCATAAACTATGTGCCACCGTAGGAAGGGGACCTCCTTTGTGACTATCCCCGACCCAAAATGACCCTTTTCATGGTGATATCACACTTTCATGATTCTACCCTTGGCAAGGTACGGACACCCTCCCAACTTGGGTTACAAATCGGGCTTCATGTGTGCTCATATGGGGTATGTCAGTTAAGAGAATCTCCCACTATTTCTCATGATTCATGCATGTTTATGACTATGTATGTTGGCTCAAGTAATGTTTATTATGGTTTTTCTCTCATAACTATGGTTATGATTGTATTTCGAATGCTTTGAAAACCTTAAGCCTTATGATATGTTATGTTACAATATTTATGATATGAACATAATGTCCTACTCTTGTGCTGTGTTATGAGATTTTACATATTTTAAATGTCAATTTCACTTACCTTGAATACTCGATACATTCCACGTATTGACTGTATACTTTCTATGCTGTATCATTTCATGATACAGGATCCGGCTCTCAGGCTCATCCTTATATCTAGATCATCTTAGAGTTTGCCTTCAGCTCATTGGTGAGTCCTCATGTTCCGAGGGCCGTTTGACAGATGATATGCTATTTTATGTTTCCGTATTTGTTCGGGTTATTTGGGGTGTTGTCCCATCAACCCATTGTATGTAGTAAAGGCTTTCAGACAGTATATAGAACTCAACTTGTATATGTCTAGTACTTCCGAATGTTACTATATGCTATGATCGATTTACGTTTCTGCTATGACTTGTGATTAGTTTTCCGCTTATAATGAATGAAGTTAGATGTATGCTTATGCCATGGGTCGACTTGGGGCCTCCCAGGGTTCCTTATCCCGTGTTGCAGTCCGGGTCTATGTTCGGGTGATGACAAACTTGGTATCAGAGCCATAGGTTTTGAAGTGTCCTAGGGAGTCTGAAAGCCGCGTTAAGTAGAGTCTTTTTCATGGGGTGTGAAGCGTGCCGCACTTATGACGAAGAGGCTATGAGACATTTAGAGAATGTTCCCTTCTTTCATGATCTATGTCGTGCGATGAAAAATCCTTCTATCCTTCTAATTCTTGCTATTCCCAATTGCAGAATCATGACTCCCACGAGAGTGAACGAAAGGAGAAATGGGAACGGTAAAGGACACGAAGATGGCACTAATCATGGGCATTAGTAGACCCTACCTGTTCAGGAGCCCCAGGCACCAGAGCCAGTTGCCCACCATGAGTTTTGAGCGGCTATCCAAATATTGGCACAGGCCTTGACTGCTCAGGTCAACCAGCAGGCTGTTGCGCATATCCCACAGAATGGCAATGCGGCAGTGGCCTGGATTAAAGAATTCTTGAGGATGAACCCTCTGGAGTTCCTTGGGTCCAAGGTGGATGAGGATCTGCACGATTTCATCGAGGAGATTCTAAAGATTACCCAGGTTATGGGGGTGACCAATGGAGATTGTGTTGATTTGGCATCCTATTAGCTTAAGGGGGTGGCCTACATATGGTTCAAATAGAGGAGAGATGCTAGGACAACGGATGCAGGCCCTATCGGTTGGGAAAAGTTCCACACAACATTCTTGGATCGATTCTTCCCTCAGGAGATGAGGGAGCAAAAGGCATCCGAGTTTGTTAACTTGAAGCAGGGTGACATGTCGGTTTAGGAGTATGCATTGGAGTTCACCCGACTATCTAAATATGCACCAGAGTTAGTGGCAGACCAGAGAACTTGAGTGAGTCGATTTGTGCACGGGGTGGTGGACTATTTGGATAAGGATTGTTGGATCGCCATGTTGCATTTAGATATAGAATTTCCCCATATTGTGCTGCATGCTCAGCAGATGGAGTCGCTATATCGGAGGCAGAGAGAGGCCAAGATGGCCAAGACCGACAACTATGGGGCATCTCAGGCCATATCGGGGGGTGAGTAGCGTCAGCAATCTCAGCATAGGTCCGTTGCTCCAGCACCATCATCAGCTAGTACACCGTCCAGATTCCAAGGGGATTGGAGGAGAAGGGCTCCAGATTCAAGAGGACAGGGTAGCATGCAGGTAGAGCACACTTTCCCAGTTTGTGCGAAGTGCAACAAGAATCATCCCAGGAGGTGCCTAGTCAGCTCGTATGCTTTTTTCAGGTGTGGCAAACCCGAACACAGACTCAGGAATTGCCTTTTAGCCAGATCAGGGGTCGGTGGGGCCCGTATGCCAGCAGCCAGTTCTACCGCTCTAGCAGCACGTCCCCCTCAACAGGTTGCCTCGACCAGTTCAGCCGGCGGTTTGCGTCAAAACAGGTTTATGCTTTAGCACCCCATCAGGAGCAGGAGGTCTCCTCAGATATGGTCATTGGTATGTTGCGAGTTTTTCATATTGATGTTTATGCTCTTCTAGATTCGGGAGTTACCTTGTCTTTTGTGACTCCTTACATTTCTAGTAGCTTTGGACGTAGTCCCGAGACTCTGTTAGAACCATTTTTGATTTCTACTCCTGTCGGTGATTCAATTGTAGCTAGGCGGGTGTATAGAGGATGCCCGATCACTATACTGTATAAAGTCACCTCCGCAGACCTTGTAGAGTTAGCCATGACTGACTTTTATATTATTCTTGGCATGGATTGGTTGTATGCATGTTATGCTTCTGTAAATTGTAGAACCCATGCGATGGAATTTCGTTTTCCAAGAGAATCAATTTTGGAGTGGAAGGGTAGTTCGACGGTACCAGAAGACTGATTTATTTCATATCTTAAGGCCTGGAATATGATTTGTAAGGGTTGCATGTACCATCTAGTCAGGGTTGAGGATGTTGAGTCCGAGGCCCTGACTATCTAGTCAGTTTCGGTGGTGCGTGAGTATCCAGAGGTCTTTCCCGATGATTTGCCAAGTGTCCTTCCCGAGCGAGAGATGGATTTTGATATTGGCCTTTTACCCGATACGCAGCCTATCTCTAATCCTCCTTAAAGGATGGATTCGGCCGAGCTAAAGGAATTGAAGGATCAGTTGAAGGACCTATTAGATAAGGGCTTCATCAGACCTAGCAAGTCTCTATGGGGTGCACCAGTTCTATTAGTCCCAAAGAAGGATGGTTCGCTTCAGATGTGCATTGACTATCGTCAATTGAACAAGGTCACCATTAAGAACAGGTGTCCTTTATCCAGGATCGATGATTTGTTTGATTAGCTTCAGGGTGCAAAGTGTTTCTCAAAGATAGATCTCAGGTTCGGGTGTCATCAGCTCAGGGTTCGGGAGTGTGATATCCTGAAGACTGTTTTCAGGACGCAGTATGGTCATTATGAATTTGTAGTCATGTCTTTTGGACTAAAAAATGCTCCTACAACTTTTATGGACCTGATGAATAGGGTGTTCAAGCCGTATCTGGACATGTTTGTGATTGTGCTCATCGATGACATCCTTATATACTCTCAGAGCGAGGAGGAGCATGCCGCCCATTTGAGAGTAGTGCTTCAGACCCCCAAGGATCGCCAACTGTATGCAAAGTGCAGCAAATGTGAGTTTTGATTGAACTCGATAGCATTCTTGGGTCATGTGGTATCAAGTGAAGGCATAAAAGTAGATTCTAAAAAAATCGAGGTGGTGAAGAATTGGCCTAGACTTGTTAATCCCTCGGATATTAGGAGTTTCTTGGGTTTAGCTGGCTACTATTAGAGGTTTGTTGAGGGTTTTTCATCAATTGCAGCACCATTTACCAAGTTGACTTAGAAGAAGGTGAAATTCCAATGGTCGGAGGATTGCGAGAAAAGCTTCCAAGAGTTGAAGACTCGAATCACTTCAGCACCGTGTTGACCCTACCCGAGGGTACAAATGGTTTTGTAGTGTATTGTTGATGTCATCCAAATTACACCTCGCGATTGAGATATAAGCGGTCGATTAGTAAATATAGAACCCAACAAAGGTTGAGGCCGATCCCACAGGGAATATGGTAAGAACTTAAGTTAATGCGAATAACTATTACTATTGAGTTACTTATTCCCAAAGGGGGAAAATATAGAATAATAAACAAAGTAAAATTGCTGAATGCTAAAATCAAAATTTGGTTTGTATTCAATTAACGACTTGACTAGGATTGTGTTACCCAAGATTTTATAACCACAAGGCTTATACACTAGTGATCTATTTCGGTGTTTAACATGCAATATTGGTAAGTTAGGTTCACCTAAATGGTTGGTCCCCTATCTATATGATTATCACCACGCAACGTGGTCCGTATATGTATGTATTTTAGTTGACCCTTACCCTTAATATCAAATTAGCTATCCCAGGACAAGTTCAACTATTAGATGAGGGTTGATAGCCTCAAATCTCCGTTGTTAATCCCTTTTCCCATTCTTTACCTCTTTGGTCTGGTAAGTAAGAATAAGGCAAGTCCTAACATTTACAACCATCAAGAATCAATCAAAACGAAGGAAAAAATAATACATGCATAAAACCCCATTCAAGAATCACTAAGTGTTTTTACCTATGTGTGTTAATTCATCTTGGTTCCCACAAACCTAGTTATGTATTTAGCTATTCATATTTGTATTATCACAATCACAAATTGTTGAATAAATCATAATTACAACTTACAAATTATCGTAGAAGAAAAATTATGTATATTGAATAAAAACTCCACAATAGATGAATAAACTTCAATGTTGCTTTTGTTTCTTGACTCAAGAACAATTGATCAATACCAAAATTCTAGTTGAAAACTAAATAAACTGGCTCTCTCAATTACTCAATAACTGTAGAAAAATCCATCTGCCAAAAATAAACCTAAACTGCGTATTTATAGTTCAAAGAAATCCTTTTCCTAAGTAAAACTGAAAATCAGGTTGGCAGTGGCAACGGGCTTGGTGACGATTCATTTGACCCCTCTGACGAGTTGTTCCTTGCTTGAAATAGTCGTCCTCAGCAATGTACCCAGTTGTGACAATGAGTCACCTAATGCCTCATCGTGTAAGAGCACGAGTCGTTAGGTCCCTCGTTGTCTCATTCATACAAAAGTCCAGTGCACCTTACAATTGGTCCCAGTGATCTGCCAACGAGTCGTTCCTTCATGTGATGACTCGTGATGTCTATCGTCAACTACACTGGCCACTTTGTTAAGATTTCCTCTTTCAACTTTCACGGTCGACCTCACGACTCGTTACCAGTTGTAACGAGTTGTTTTCTCAACTCGTCAGGTACACTGTCTTGCATCTTCAAAAATCCATCTTTTGCCCATGCCTTAAGCAACGAGTCGTGCCTCCTGCCAATGACTCGTGAAGTTCCTGGCAGTACCTTTTCAGTGGTTTTCAGCATTAATTCAACCAGTTCACTCCCGAACCTATTTTCCTGCAACATTAAGCATAAAACACATCATACCTATATAAACATACCCGGAATATGCATAATTTCTTGGTTTTAAGCGTCAAAAGTGCCATAAATCATGGCACATCAACACCCTCAACTTAGAACTTTTGCATGTCCTCAGGTAAAAACAAAATAAAACAAAACAAACTAAACTACTTTGACACTTCAATTGAAAGAACTCTAGGAAACTTACAGCAGTCACACTTACACATGAAAATAAAATTTTCTCACCTCTCCCTCATAGTATCAACTCAAATCACTATGCATATGCAAAATTTCCAATCATAACACAGAGGAATCAAAACATGGCAAAATACTGTCACCTGCAACCACACACATAAATCTAAAACATTGACCCAGATAACTTGCAGACAATTTTGTTGACCAAATGCTCTCACCTCAAAGAAGCCCATACTCACACATGTGTATATGATTATGTTAATAAATTCCTCTTGGGACTAGGTAAGATTCACTCACTCTCATAAAGAAATTCAAACTGTGTGCATATAATACCATAAGCTTGCCTTTACTTTCAATACCTCGATTTTCAGACAAGTAACTAGGATCACTATAGGAATTTCTAGGCTTGCAACATAGGCTCGGTCTTGGGTATGGTATTTATAGAATTAGTAACTCAACCCTCCTTGGCACTGCACACCTCTTGACTCCACTTTTCACCTTTATTTCTATTTTCTCCCTTTTTTTCCCTTTTACTACTTTTTCTTTTCTTTGCTTTAACCATTTACGAATGTAATTTCTTCTTATTCAAACACTCATTGATGTCACACATTTTTGTCTTTTCTTTTCTTGCTTTTTGACAATAATTTTCATTTTTCTTTTTATTATGCATACCACGTCCGCTCTTTTTCTTTTCATTACCCAATTTTCTTTCCACCCGACTCTTCTTAATCACCCCTATAATAGCCACCCTCAACTTAGGCCATTTGCTTGAGTTGAGGTTTACAATGTCCAAGGAGGGACCAGGGCCAAACCAGGTTCATTCATAATAAAATCAGGCAGGTAAATTGTTGTAAACAAAAAGAAAGGTCAATTTAAGCTCAAACATTTGGATCAAGAGATTTTTATTCACTTTTGGTAGGTCTTTTAAGGCTAAAGTGGACTCATAATTCAAAAATGGCCTATGATCCTTTCCTAGTTTCCTATCCTCTATCTCGGTACGACTGACCAGACAAGTTCTAGATTGACACACACAATCAAATTCAGCTATGAAACCTCACTCACACATAGCATAGGTCAACATCATCACTTCTACCAATCGCTAGTTCAGGTACGCCACACAATGATAAACAAGTTCACAGTTTCAATGCCATGCAAATATTCATAAAGGTCATACTTTTCAACTTTCACATACACATATACAAATTTTTTAGAGGGATATCAAATTATCAAACAACAGTTATTTTCAACAATTTCAGCTCTTGACTGCTTTCAGTTGTCCTACTTTCTTCCAACTGACACAAAAAATATAAAATGGAATCCAAAACATGTCGGTTCTACTAGATATGGAACACCCGAGGGAAACGATATCCAGCAAGAAAAACCCTTAGGTTATGTTCAGCAAAAAGAATGGATAGGTAATACCCCCACCCCCATCAAGAAAGCATGCATCATCCTCGACACATATATATACAGAACAAAAACTAAGGAAATTGGGAATATACCTGTGCGACCTAGGTGTCAGCTACCTGGTCGGTGGAGGGTATCGATACGCCTTCAATGTCATCTCCAATATTACTGGCTTGAACCGGTGCATTCTCAGATCCAACAGAGCTCGTTCCTTCTCCACAAACTCTCGTTGGCAGAGAAACATCATCATCAACACTTGCCTCCTCATGAGGCCTCTTCCCCTTATCATGTGCCACCGGCTCCTCCGTGATAAAGTTGAAAATTGGTTGCAATTCTTCTTTAGACTTGTCCTCTATCATAGGAAGTACCAGTGGAGGTACTGCAGCTACCTATCGTGCGGCCAAGTCCCGCACCTAGGATCATAGCGCTCCTAGCTCTGAGTATCATCTAGATAACTCCGACACTGTAACTGTGCAAGGCACTCATCCATTCTCCTCTCAAAAGCATCCAGTCACCCATGCACTGAACTGGACAGTGTCTCCAACTCCTTTGACACCCACAACTTTACCTACTCCATCAAGACTTTGACCTGTAGAGCTGTGTGTTCCTGCTTCTTCTAGGCCTTAGCTAGCTGCCTAGCCATATCAATTAAGAACTCCTATGAAATGTGACTAGGCTTGCGTTGGTGGCTTGTGGAGGCACAACTGGTGGTCTCAGGGATGCTGCAGTAGATGATGACTCAGGAACATCGGCAAGTGTAGTGGTATCCGCTGCATCTGTAGCCTCAAGCTGGCTACCTATCTCTCTACCCTTCATAGGCTCAGCTGTCAATTCAGCAAACTGTCCTGCATCAGTCTGCATCCCACTGCCAAATGCCTCTACTAATATTGTCGCTCCTACAGATGCAGCTGGCTGAGTCCTCGCCCTCGATACCGGGTTTGTATCATCTCAAATCAACCCGATATCGGTAATCTTCTGAACCACTACTCTCTGGTCCACTGATGGAAGTACTAGCATCTTTGACTCCTAACAGAGTATATCAATCAAACATGGAAATGAAATGGTAGTATCGTCATTGATTGCCCGCTCTCGAATCTCCTCAGCAATGTATCGTGGGAAGTTGATGGCATACCCCTCCATTATGCTTGCTACCAAATCTTCTCAGTCAGGTGAAAGGATATTGTCATTACTAGTTGGTACCAGCCTGTGCCACACCAGTGACCACCAAAAGTTTGCCTGAAAATTTAGTGTGGCCTTCTTTATCTGCGATTCTGTACCATGCAACCATTCCACTAGCAGACCTCTCGTAGCAATGATTTGAGACAACCAAGTATACTGCTGTATGCGCTCCTGGCTATTCAACTTCTTTGTTCTGACTTTCTTCAGCTCAGATAGCCTGTGATCAAATTCTGTCGTGTTCAATGGAGCTTGATAATCCGGCCCATATAGTATCCTGGAGATCGTCCGCTCAGAAATGTCAACTGGAGTCTCACGCACCGACACTTGATTCAATTCGGGCCTCTTTTCCAATCCTGGCCCCCTAATTCCAACTGCTGCAATGTGGCTGCATACGCTGCATAAAACTCTTAGACCAAGAACGGGTTGTAGGTACCTGATGGCTCGGTCAACCTCCCAAACTTGTATTTATCAAACACTGCCTGTAGCTCTGGAAGATCTTTAAGCCCTGTAATGACCAGCCTCGGCTCCTCATATATAGCCCGCATGCCATTAACACACCATCTCCATACATTTCTCTATTGCTCATTTGATGTGTCCGAGGTCTCCGTCAGCTCATTATCAAAATCCCCTCTCTGAGCATGTGATTCATCAACTCTTGTTGCATTTTGCCTATCTGTGAGAGGCTCGGGAACAAGTGCAACTGCAGCCCCAGCATTCTCATCAATGCGGTTGGGCGGATCTCTTGCAAGTGGAGTGGGAGTATCAACCAGGGCTGTGGGGTTTGAAGTTTGCTAAGCCCTAGCCCTGTTTGTCCTCCTCACTAGTTGCTCCTCCGATACTTCATATTCCTCCTCAGAGTCACTCGACTCTTGAGAGGATGATGGATCATCACGCAGTCTAGGGTATGAGGGTTTACTGCGCTCAGGTTTGGTGTACCTCTAGGAGCCATTGTACCTGTGGAAACAATGTTAGTGTTCAAGATAAAGTGAAACAAACAACATTTTTGAGTTGGTGCCCAGTGGTCCTGACGGGTGACTAAACAAGTAGTTGCCACTGGCAATGACTCGTGAGGTCACTCGTCTCTGACTGGACTTCCTTCAAGATTGGCAGTGTACTTGATGACTGGTCAAAATGAGTCGTTGCCAAAGGCAATGAGTCATTAGGTCAGTCATTAGGTACACTACCTTATTGGCTTAAGTTTTCCACTCAGGACGAGCTACACAACGAGTCGTTTGGTGATCCAACGACTCATGATGTAGCTCGTGCTCAAGAGTTTCAGTTCACACATTTCAACTTCATCTTCTTCCTAAATTTCAATTCCACAAACACAGGGCTTCACAATCTAAAATCAACCCAAGTGAAATATGATCAAAAACTTTGTTTAAATCTTCCTTGCGTTTATTTACATCAAGAGGCACAGATATACACAAGCAAAAACTTATCCAAAGTAATTTCCCTTTCATTCACAACATGGGTCTTATAAATTCTTGTTTGAACGCAACAATATTCAAAATTTAATGGGGAAGGTTACTCATGATGTGCTTTATCAAAGATGGAGTGCAATATTTGGAAGTGTGCTTGAGTGACTAGGCATGCAACGGTGAAGGTGTTTTCGATGGGGTTTGAGTGAAAAAGAAGAAGAAGCGAATAGGGAAATTTGAAGTTTTGTGTGTGTTTAATTTTAATGGGGAGAGTTTGGAGAAAAAGAAATTGGGTTTTATGGGTTCTAAAATAAACTAACCTAATTCTAGTCCTGGGTTGGATTGAATGTTTAATTAAATTTTAAAACGCCCAGGGTGATGAGTCATTAAGTTCTTAAATGACTTGCTGAGCCTTTTCGTGTCATGACTGGAATTTAGTAAGCTTACCTGGTACCTACAGTCAAGTAACGACTCGTGGGTTAACCCAACGACTTGTGTGCTGAGTCGTGGTCCTTGGGTTAGTGTGGCTTCAAGACGGGCCACTTAGCGACTCGTTTGGTCTTCCAACGATTCGTTGAATGAGCCGTTATCACCCTTTTCCTTGTCATTCAGACTTTGATCCAGTATACATGACGGGGAACATGAGGATTCGTTTCTTGAAGACATGACTCGTTAAGTCACCCGTTGCTCCCCTGTTTTCTGCAGTTCTCTTCACGAATTGATTGAATGAGTCATCAGGTCAGATGACAACTCATTCTGTGACTTTTCTGCACCAGAACTGAAGTTCCAGTTTTTGGTTCCAACTTCAGATTTTCCATCCTATTCACCTTCACCCATCAACAAACGTGAACACTACTTATTTATTACATTTACAACTTGGGTTGCCTCCCAAGAAGCGCTTGATTTAACATCGCGGCACGACGTGGGTGTTTTGGATACTCAGACTTCACCAAAACACCTCCATGGGTTGCCTCTCATGCAGTTCCTGATTTAACGTCGCGGCACGACACAAGTCTTTTAACTACTCAGAATTCGTCAAGTGACTCTTCTCCATCCTCCAATGCTGAAATTATGCTGAATTCCTTTGGCTGTTTCATGTTCCGGCTAATGTTGAAGGTGACCTCTTCTTTGTTCAACCTAAATTTCAACTGGCCTGTCTCCACATCTACTAGGGCCCTACCTATTGTAAGGAATGGTCTCCCCAAAATGATGGGGACCTCAAAATCGACTTCGCAGTCCAGAATCACGAAGTTTGCTGGGAATATGAATTTGTCCACTTTGACCAGTACGTCAAATAAAATCCCCACTGGCTTTTCTATTGTTCTGTTAGCCATCAGTAGCCGCAGAGTAGTAGGTTTTGGGTTCCCAAGTATAACTTTTTAAACACTGCTAGCGACATTAGATTTATGCTAACTCCCAAGTCACAAAGCACCCTTGCAAACTCAACCTCCCCAATGGTGCAAGGTATAGTAAACTCACCTAGGTCTTCCTTTTTCTGTGCTAGAACCCATGTAGTGATGGCACCACAATGGTGCAAATTATCAGCAGGTTTTAAACTTACAGTTCTTTTTCTGGTAACGAGGTCCTTCATGAATTTGGCATATCCGGGCATTTGCTCAAGTTCCTTAACCAATGGGATGTTCACCGATAGTTTCTTGAGCATAGAGATAAATTTCCGATACTTCCCATCTTCAGCTTTCTTCTTCAAGCGCTGTGGATAAGGAGGAGGAGGCTAGGAATTATTGTAAGTTTTTTTTGTGCCTCCTTCTCCTTCCCAAGGGCATCTCCTTGCTCCTTTGCACTACTTAGAGCAGTTTGCACATTTGACTCCCCAACTAAAGCTGGGTTTTCAAAATCCGCTACACCATCATCATTTATCAACATGAGCTTCTCTGACTCCTTAACTACAACTGGCCTAGGGGGATCAACTATGGACTTCCCACTCCTAGTAATAACCATCATGCAGTGACTGTTATTTTCCGAATTTTGCACAGTATTGCTGGGAAGTGTGCCTTTCTGCCTCTGATTCATTGCAACAGACATCTGACTGATCTGTTTCTCAATTGACTGTTCGCTACGACATGTGACTCCACTTTTTGATTTAAACAGGAAATATTAGCCCAGAGCGCCTTAAAGTGGCTATTTGTTGTCTCCATCTGCTTGAGTACTTTGGAAAGCATGTCCTCAACCCATGAACCACTAGACTCTGGCTCACGGTTTCTTGGTGGAACATACAGACCACCTCTATCATTTTTGAACTCTTCGCGCTTCTTCTAGCCCCCATTATCTCGGTATTGGCCCCGATTGTAATTATTATCCTTGTAAAAGTTCCGACCTTGGTTCCCTTAACCTTGACGCCAAGAGTCTTGGTTAAACCCCTAGGCATTGGTCCGGAAACTCGCCCTCTGATCATTCAAATAATTAACTTCTTCTTTAGACTCAGATTCACAACCATCATTTCTGGGGGCCTTGCCCTGAGAACCCACAATATTTACCTTTTCAGCTCCAACTCCCATCAAGTGCTTCGCAAGCAACCCCATGGTGGTCTTTATCTCTGCGATATCCTGATCACGTTCTTCATCTTTTCTCCTTCATCGGTATCTCTGTTGTTCTGGACCTCTGTGTCATCTAACTTACTCTGCTTCTGCAGCTAGACGTTTCTCTTTAGCAACTCTGGCTAATTCATGATCTCTAGCCCAAGCTTGCTCTCCAGCCAACATTCTTGTTGTGGCTTGGTCCGCAGTTTCTTTCTCTTGGATGATGGCCATTCTTCTCAGGTTCCCTAATGTTAGCTCAAGTTCGTGATCAATTAGAACCAGGGGATTTCCTTGGCTTCTAGTATCAGGCATGCACAAACCTAAGACCTGTTAAGCAACCAAAACAATAAAAGAAAAATAAAAAAGAAATAAGAACCAATAGTAAAGAAAACACAATTAACAAAATCCTTAACCGTATTCCCTAGCAACGGCACCAAAATTTTATGTCGCCCAAATTACACCTGGCAATTGAGATATAAGCGGTCGATTGTCAAATATAGAACCCAACAAAGATTGAGGTCGATCCCACAGGGAATATAGTAAGAACTTAATTTAATGAGAATAACTATTATTATTAAGTTACTTATTTCCAAAGGGGGAAAATATAGAATAATAAACAAAGTAAAATTGTTGAATGCTAAAATCAAATTCGGTTTGTATTCAATTAACGACTTGACTAGGATTGTGTTTCCCAAGAATTCATAACCACAAGGCTTATACACTAGTGATCTATTCCGGTGTTTAATATGCAATATTGGTAAGTTAGGTTCACCTAAATGGTTGGTCCCCTATCTAGATGATTATCACCACGCAACTTGGTTCGTATACGTGTGTATTTTAGTTGCCCCTTAATATCAGATTAGCTATCCCCGGACAAGTTCAAGCTATTAGATGAGGGTTGATAGCCTCAAATCTCTATTGTTAATCCCTTTTCCCATTCTTTGCCTCCTTGGTCCGGTAAGTAAGAATAAGGCAAGTCCTAACGTTTGCAACCGTTAAGAATCAATCAAGACGAAGGGAAAAACAATACATGTATAAAACCTCATTCAAGAATCACTAAGTATTTTTACCTATATGTGTTTAATTCATCTTGGTTCTCACAAACCTAGTTATGGATTTAGCTACTTATACTTGTATTATCACAATCACAAATTGTTGAATAAATCATAATTGCAACTTATAAATTATCGTAGAAGAAAAACCACGTAGATTGAATAAAACTCCACAATAGATGAATAAACTCCAATGTTGCTTTTGTTTCTTGACTCAAGAACAATTAATCAATACCAAAATTCTAGTTGAAAACCAAATAAATCGGCTCTCTCAATTACTCTATAACTGTAGAAAAATTTGTCTGTCAAAAATAAACCTAAACTGTGTATTTATAGTTCCAAGAAATCCTTTTCCTAAGTAAAATTGGAAACCAGGTCGACAGTGGCAATGGGCTTGGTGACGATTCATTTGGCCCTCTAACGATTCATTCCTTGCTTAAAACAGCCATCCTCAGCAACGTACCCAATTATTGCAATGGGTCACCTAACGAGTCATCGTGCAAGAGCACGAGTCGTTAGGTCCCTCATGGTCTCGTTCCTACAAAAGTCCAATGCACCTTACAGTTGGTCCCAGTGATCTCCCAATGAGTCATTCCTTCATGTGACAACTCGTGATGTCTGTCGTCAACTACACTGGCCACTTTGTTAAGATTTCCTCTTCCAGCTTTCACGGTCGACCTCACGACTCGTTACCAGTTGTAACGAGTCATTTCTTCAACTCGTCAGGTACACTGTCTTGCATCTTCAAAAATCCACCTTTTGCCCACGCCTTAAGCAATGAGTCGTGCCTCCTTCCAACGACTCGTGAAGTGCCTAGCAGTCACCTTTTTAGTGGTTTCCAGCATTAATTCGACCAATTCAATCCCAAACCTATTTTCCTGCAACACTAAGCACAAAACATATCATACCTATATAAACATACCCGGAATGTGCATAATTTCTTGGTTTTAAATGTCAAAAAGTGTCGTAAAATCACGGCACATCAATTGTGACGCTTTGAGAATCGAACTCGAGTGTGTATTGATGCAACGAGGGAAGGTGACAACATACGCCTTGAGATAGTTAAAAGTCCATGAGAAGAACTACCTGACCCACGATTTTGAATTAGCTGCAGTGGTGTTTTCCTTGAAGATGTTACGACATTACTTGTATGGGGTCTATGTGGATGTGTTTATGTACCACAAGATCTTGAAGTATGTGTTCACGCATAAAGATCTCTATCTTCGGCAAAAGAGGTGGTTGGAGCTACTCAAGGACTATGATATGAGTGTTCTTTACCATCTGGGTAAGGCTAATGTGGTAGCAGACGCACTTAGTAGGCTATCTATGGAGAGTGTGTACCATGTGGATGAGGGAAAGAAGGAGCTGGTGAAAGATGTCCATCGACTCACAAGGTTGGGAGTTAGGTTGGTCGACTTGACCGATGGCGGTGTTGTTTTCCAGAATGGATCAGAATCATACTTGGTGATTGATGTGAAAGCTACAAAAGATGAGGATCTAATTTTGGCGAAGCTCAAAGAAGACGTTCAAATTCAGAAGGTGGAGGTCTTCTCCCAAGGGGGAGATGGTGTGCTTTGGTACTAGGGTCGGTTATGTGTTCCAGATGTTGACGATTTGAGGAGCGGGATGTTGCATGAGGCCCATGGATTCAGGTATTCTATCCATCTATGTGTCACTAAGATGTATCGTGATTTATGAGAAATCTATTGGTGGGATGGCATGAAGAGGAATATTGCAGAATTCGTAGCCAGATGCCCGAACTGTCAACAAGTAAAGGTTGAGCATCAAAGGTCGGGAGGAGTACTTCAGGATATCAGCGTTCCTACTTGGAAGTGGGAATAAATTAACATGGATTTCATAATAGGATTACCTCATACTCGTCGACAATATGATTCCATTTGGGTGGTGATAGACAGGTTGACCAAGCCTGCATATTTCCTACCGGTGAGAACCACAGACTCAGTGGATGATCATGTCAAATTGTATATCCAGGAGTTGGTTCGACTACATGGAGTCCCCTTGTCCATTATTTGGACCGAGGTACTCAATTTATCTCCCAGTTTTGGCGATCTTTTTAGAAGGGGCTTGGGACTCAGGTTAAGCTCAGCACAACCTTTCATCCGCAAATAGATGGCCAAGATGAACGAATAATCCAAACCCTAGAGGAAATGTTGAGAGCATGTGTGATGGACTCCAAAGGTAGTTGGGAGGATCACTGTCCCCTGATTGAGTTTTCTTACAATAACAGCTATCACTCTAGCATACAGATGGCACCGTTCCAGGCTCTTTATGGGCGGAGATATAGATCTCCCATCGGATGGTATGATGTTGGTGAGTTATCTATGATAGGGCCAAATTCGGTTCATGAGGCTATGGTGAAGGTTCAGTTGATAAGGGACAGACTAAAAATTGCTCAGAGTCGTCAAAAGTCATATGCTGATGTGAGGAGGAGAGAGTTGGAGTTCGAGGTGGATGATTGGGTATTTCTGAATATATCTCCCATGAAGGGAGTCATACGGTTTAGGAAGAAAGGAAAATCCAATCCCTATTATGTTGGTCCCTAGCAGATTATGAGAAGAGTTGGTAAGGTAGCATATGAGTTGAACTTACCCTCAGAGTTATCTTCCGTGCATACTGTGTTTCACATATCTCTTTTGAAGAAATGTTTGGGAGATCCAGCTCTTGTAGTCCCGGTGGATAGAGTTGGAGTAAAGAATAGCCTTAGATATGAGGAAGTTCCAGTTGAAATATTGGATCTTCAGGTTTGGAGGCTGAGGAACAAGGAAGTAGCTTCAATAAAGATGTTATGGAGAAATCAACATGTGGAGGGAGCTATGCGGGAAACCGAAATAGATATGATGGTTAAATACCCTCACCTATTCCCTACCAGCTCAATTTCAGTTTGAGGTATCTGTTGTTACCCTAATACTCTATTTAGTTTCATGTTTAGTTCATAGCCGCAAGTTTGTTTCATGTTATGGTAAATGTATGTGATGCCTGAATTCCGTTCAGCTATATAGTTCTTTTTGAAGGTAGTCATTCCGTTAGTTTTTGGTTGAAATGATCAGTATTTGATAATGATAATTGCATATCTATGCGTTTCTGTGTGTTTTTTGACATTCGAGGATGAATGTTCCCATAGGAGAGATATTGTTATACCACGAAAGCTTAAAAATTGAACCAGGGAGTTGAAACAGGAAAAAAAATAGAAATTGTTATTACAGCCTCAGGACCATGCCCAAGTGATACTCAAATGCTTCATTTTGACTTGTTTATCTATCGTTATGTGTACATTCTCATGTGATTTTTAGTTAAATGTGAATTTATACTAACAACATGATTAGTGTTGTTTTGCAGGTAAAAGGAAATTTTGGAAGCTAATATACATGTTGGTGAAAATCGGGAATGGACTTGGAAACAAGGAGTGGAAAATGACAAGGGAGAGCAGCAAAATAAAGGGCTCCGCGATGGAGCTGTGTGCTCGGTGCTTTGGTAGGGGTTAAAAACCGACACGCAAGTGCACGTGGTCAAACAAGTAATAAAGTGGCTAAGTAAGCCAAGTATCGATCCAAGGAGACTCTGGATAAGTAAAATTGCTTAAGTATACTATATTCTAGTTTACTTCTAATTATGTTGACAACAATGTAACCAAAAGTTAAATAATTTTGTTTATAAACTATATACTAAAACTATTAACAAATATTTACTTGAACTGAAACTATGGATAAGAGCCTGCCAAGGTTAAGAACAAGTAATGAATTCGATAGTAATCATAATTCGGTTATTCTTCTCTTCATGTTGCTAGCCAAGAACATTAGCCTAGAGATTAAAACTCTCGTATTTAATCTCACTTTAGAATCATAAACCATTCGTCTACATTTCTGTGATCAAATGCAATTTATGACCTAGCAATACAATTCCGGTTCCTAAATTGACTAATACGGCTTTCAAGTATATTTCTATCAGGAAAGCACATCAAAACCCAATTTTTCCAAATCAAGTTAAGAACAATACCCTATTAATTCACAACTTTCCAATTTCTTGCTCTCTCGAGTGAAATTGGACTTTTTAGATGTACATTAATGTTGGCCACACACTAATGCAGTAAAGAACAAGAATTAATAGAACAACATTAAAGAAGAAGATGAAAAACCATATAATTCACAATCAAAATTCAATACACATGTTCAAAACCTTAGCAAGGAAGAGAATTAGCCACTCATTTGTGGATTGATCATCCTCAAGTGAGTGTAAATCATACGTACAATTGATTGAAAGAAGAAAGAAAGAGAGAAAAACCCTTAGCTTTTTCGTCCCTCAACTGCTGCTAACCCACGTCCTAGCTCTACCAAGTCTGAATTATGAAAAATAAACCTAAGTGTGCTATTTATATTAGTAGGAATCTTTCCCGGATTAACAAGCAACGTGTCACGGAGTGCATCGCGGAGCACGGCCTCCGTGACACACTACGGACGCGGAGGCTCTCTGGAAAATCACCCGAAATCGGCCCAGGCAGCACCTTGCCGCGTTGGCAACGTGTCACGCTGCCTGGGCAGCGCGTTGTAGCCCCATGGTCGCGGAGTCCACCTGCCGTGGCACGTTGCCAACGCGCAGGTGGGCTGTTTTGAGCGGCCTGCCTGCCGTGGCACCTTGTCGACGCGCCGGTGGGCTGTTTTGTGCCTCTTCCTTGCCGACGTTCGCGTGTTAATTCCGTTTCCAAGCTTCTACTTCACCAACTCATGGATTAGTTACTCAAACATCATCAAAACCTACAAAACAAAGGTTAATCATGTTGGTTAGCACATATCTCCACATTATATAAAATTACATGAAAATGTATACAATAACTTAGATAAACAAGACTAATTGAAGTAATAAAGAGTATCTCGGGCATATATTTTTGCCCGTTATCACAACCCCACACTTAAAGCCTTGTTCGTCCTCGAACAACCTTTTACATATCATGCAAATGGAGACTCCTACATAACTAATTTAGCAAGATAATTCAGGTTACGGCTATAATGATTACGTAAGATACAAGCTAAAAATAGAGCATGCCTGATTTGATCATTGAAATGAAGTACAACCATGTTAAGACTTCTTAACCTAAAGAATCGACTCTCAATTTTAGCAAACTCATGCAAATCATCTGATTAAGAAATCCCACATGAAATATATCCTTCTTTCAACATGTGCCCCTCACGGAAAGAGAGTTACCCAATCACACGCAAAAACAATTTTTTACATCACAACATGTGTGGGTACATGAATAGAATTACGCTCACTCTCACAAAGAATTCACATGCATTATGTAATGACCCATAAGCTTGCCCTTAGTGTTTTATTCCACTAATATAAGGATGTGTGAATGTAAGATCAAGTAGGACTTTTTAGGTTGTAATGTAACTCAGGTGCGGCTAGGTACTATTATGATCAGTAATAGTGACTATCTTTCCTAAGCGCTTTTAATACATCACGCCTTCATTACAAACTTCCCTTCCCTCACTTCACCTTTTTTCTCCTTTTAGTTTTCTTTTTCCTCTTTTGTTCCCCCATTTCTTTCGACACTTTTAGCTTATTAGTAAGGAGTACTTAAGCAATATGTTTCATTCATTCCTTTTCTTACTCCCTACTAATAACCAACCATTTTCACACAAATGCACCTTTTTCCTTTTCTCAACTATTACAATTGCTACTTTCCCTTCTTTTTCATTCTTCTCACTCCTTTACTCTTTCGGATTTTTTTTTCTTTAAGCGCTTCGGAGTTTTGGATCAAATTCAAGGCTAATGACAGAAAAAGGATTAAGCTTATGTTGCAGCTGTCAAAGAATGGGCTCAAGGCTCAATGGGGTTAACTAGGATTAATTTTTCAAGGTAGGTATAATGAGGGATAAAAAGTTTGGTTCATTCAAAGAAATGCCTAAATCATCTCCTACAATTCACATCCTTCATTTCGTTTTATATACACACCAGGCAAGTTCTAGACATTCCACAATAGCATAGAATACTCAAAAACCTTACACTCATGGCACATGCTCAAATCAAGACACAATCAGTAGACTCTTACTCAGCTAATCACAAGAATTCGGAATTAAGCTTCAAACATATTGAGTCAAATTCAAGAGCCTAAGTGTCTCAAACAAAGTTATACACTTGCATGCTTCACACTGAACATACTTGCATCTTACAAACATTTATAGCACATAACAAGAACATCCAGCACCAATTAGTTATGGTTTCAAAACCCAAAACCTATCGACTAATTTTCCTCAAGACGGTCGTCATCCATCCATCGTCGGAAACAGTCCCTAGCTATGACTAAAAAAACTTTATATACAGACCAAGGAAAGAAAGAAAAAAGAAAAGAAAAAAAAATTTATTCTTCGGTTCAAATACCCCCCGTCGGAAAAGAACCGAAAAGAAAAACCAACGGGTGATGAAGTCATGCTTAATTCACAAAACTTTTTCAAAATTTTCAAATTTCTCACCAACTTTTGCACAAGCATTACATCCACCAAAATCGTTAAGCACAAAAAATTTTGAAATTTCCTAGAAATTTCCCTCACCCCACACTTAAATCATGCTATGTCCGCATAGCATCAAACTAAAGGTTACAAAGGGTGAGAAATACTCGCTGAGGCCTTTAGGCCTAGCTGACAGCATGGTTGAACAACTATGGACAAGTGGGTGTTCAACCCACACTTTTTCTTTTCCATGCTTGTTAGCTTCCTCCTCCACGGGTACTCAGACTTCCCCTCCATCTGTGCTTAACTTTCCACCAAAACAACACAAGATGAAAAATAAATAAAATAAACATAAATGCAAGAAATTAAAATGGTACCCATGGTACCCTTGGGTTGCCTCCCAAGCAGCGCCTAATTTTACGTCGCGGCACGACGTACCAAGTTTCACCACTTTTTCCTCCACCTTGAGGATATGAATCTCACCCCTAATTTCTTCTCTAATTTCCTCTTATGCTCCAGGGGTGGGGGTGAAAATTTGTAAGGACCAAACAGTAGATGTTGCCTTTTGCATTTATTGGTCCTTAAGTAAGCGAAGTCATTTTGTCTTTCTGAGTTAGCAAATTTCAAAATATATGGTGCTTGTTCCTCCTCTAGACATTTCTCTACAAACTTGGAAGACTCTATTTCTATGTTGTCAACCAAATTTAATGTTGAAAAATGCGTAGAGTGTGGTCCAATACACCTCAACTCTGAAACTGCATTTTGCTTGACCTCCTTACTTGTATATACCCTCTCGACATCGACATCTATCTCACCATTAAAGTCGACTGGGGGATACGCTAACTCTTCTTCCAAGAATGGATTTTCCATAAGTGTGAGCCCATCACGGGGACACTCAAGAGATTCGAATTGTTGGGCTTCATCCAAAAATTCACCCTTGTCGTCCTCTTGTAGTTCCTCTTGAATATCGGCTAAAACTGTTGTCTGTGATTTATCACACGCTTCAGCTTCAGCGATCATCTCCGTGAATTTGATAGTCATCCTTTCTAGAGCCTCTGCATTCTCTTCTTGCTGATTTCTCAATACTGCCATCGCCTCCTTCATTGCTTCTGATTGCTCCAAGGGTTGTTTCAACATGTCTTCTATTCGAGCTTGGCGTCCCAAGTCCTCATTTTCAGCATGCCTATATTCAGAAAAAACAACAGACGGATCATAGTAGGGGCTTGGGGGAGGGGAATATGCCTTTGGACAATCACCCCAATGGCCATATTGACACCCACATATATTGCACGTATTACAGTTTTGCCACAAGTGGGGTCCTCCACAGTTCAGACAAGATTCACTAAAATATGAGTATCCACCATTGAAACCATTTATATTCCATGATGTCATGTCAATAAGGGTGTACGAACAAGCAGAAAAATAAAATAAAATAAAGAAGAATTAAAACAAACACTAGACCAAGTTGTCAACACTTAAGAAAATAAAACAAAAATACAGTAAATTTATACTTAAAACAATTTCACCAATTGCCAAGTCTCCCCGGCAACGGCGCCAAAAACTTGCTCGGTGCTTTGGTAGGGGTTAAAAACCGACACGCAAGTGCACGTGGTCAAACAAGTAATAAAGTGGCTAAGTAAGCCAAGTATCGATCCAAGGAGACTCTGGATAAGTAAAATTGCTTAAGTATACTATATTCTAGTTTACTTCTAATTATGTTGACAACAATGTAACCAAAAGTTAAATAATTTTGTTTATAAACTATATACTAAAACTATTAACAAATATTTACTTGAATTGAAACTATGGATAAGAGCCTGCCAAGGTTAAGAACAAGTAATGAATTCGATAGTAATCATAATTCGGTTATTCTTCTCTTCATGTTGCTAGCCGAGAACATTAGCCTAGAGATTAAAACTCTTGTATTTAATCTCACTTTAGAATCATAAACCATTCGTCTACATTTCTGTGATCAAATGCAATTTATGACCTAGCAATACAATTCCGGTTCCTAAATTGACTAATACGGCTCTCAAGTATATTTCTATCAGGAAAGCACATCAAAACCCAATTTTCCCAAATCAAGTTAAGAACAATACCCTATTAATTCACAACTTTCCAATTTCTTGCTCTCTCGAGTGAAATTGGACTTTTTAGATGTACATTAATGTTGGCCACACACTAATGCAGTAAAGAACAAGAATTAATAGAACAACATTAAAGAAGAAGATGAAAAACCATATAATTCACAATCAAAATTCAATACACATGTTCAAAACCTTAGCAAGGAAGAGAATTAGCCACTCATTTGTGGATTGATCATCCTCAAATGAGTGTAAATCATACGTACAATTGATTGAAAGAAGAAAGAAAGAGAGAAAAACCCTTAGCCTTTTGGTCCCTCAACTGCTGCTAACCCACGTCCTAGCTCTACCAAGTCTGAATTATGAAAAATAAACCTAAGTGTGCTATTTATATTAGTAGGAATCTTTCTCGGATTAACAAGCAACGTGTCACGGAGTGCATCGCGGAGCACGGCCTCCGTGACACGCTATGGACGCGGAGGCTCTCTGGAAAATCACCCGAAATTGGCCCAGGCAGCACCTTGCCGCGTTGGCAACGTGTCACGCTGCCTGGGCAGCACGTTGTAGCCCCATGGTCGCGGAGTCCACCTGCCGTGGCACGTTGCCAACACGCAGGTGGGCTGTTTTGAGCGGCCTGCCTGCCGTGGCACCTTGTCGACGCGCCGGTGGGCTGTTTTGTGCCTCTTCCTTGCCGACGTTCGCGTGTTAATTCCGTTTCCAAGCTTCTACTTCACCAACTCATGGATTAGTTACTCAAACATCATCAAAACCTACAAAACAAAGGCTAATCATGTTGGTTAGCACATATCTCCACATTATATAAAATTACATGAAAATGTATACAATAACTTAGATAAACAAGACTAATTGAAGTAATAAAGAGTATCTCGGGCATATATTTTTGCCCGTTATCACTGTGTCACGCTGCCATCGCGGAGGCATTTTGCCTCGGATGAAATAATTTTGGAAATTTTCAGTGGAGGTTCGCGTTACCTCCGTGACACGGACGCAGTGCTCCGCGATGCACTCCGTGTCATGTTGAGTACAATTACCTGGAACATCAAGTTCCAGTGAAGGTGCGCGATCACACCGTGGCACGGAGGCAAGGCTCCGTGATGCAAGCCGTGCCATGCTGAGGTGAAATTGCTGAGGAGTCAACTTCCAGTGAGGGTCGGCGATACCCCCGTGGCACGGAGGGAGTGCTCCACGATACACTCCATGCCACGTTGCTTGTTATTCCAGGAAAAATTCTCAAGAGTATAAATAGCACACTTAGGTTTTATTTTAAACATTCTGACTTGGTTGAGCAAGAACGTGGGTTACAGGCAGTTGATAGGACAAAAATTCTTGGGTTCTTCTCTATCTCTTTCTCTTTTATCTCAATTGTTCGTATGAATTCTACTTATTTGATGATGTTTAATCCATAAATGAGTGGCTAAATTCATCTCTTGTTGAGGTTAAGAATAATTGTAGTGGAATGTAATTGTTGATCATTTCAATTTTCTTCTTTTCTTCAATGGTTATTCTATCAATTCTTGTTTTTACTGCATTAATGTTTGGCCAACGTTAATGTATATCTAGAAATCCAAATTTGATTTTGAAAAGGAAAGAAATTGGACTGATGTGAATTGGTAGGATATGATCTCTTCTTAGTTTAGATAATTAAGAATTGATTTACATTCAGAATAGAAATATATCTGAAAGTCTTATTAGTCAATTAAGGAATCGGTTATGTATGGCTAGAGCATGAAATTCTTTTATCACAAAAATGTAGATTAAGGTTCATGATTCTTAAATTGGATAGGAGTCAAAAGATGCAATCCATAGGCAATAATTCTTGACTAGCAACCGAAGAAAAGATTAGCTGAATTGAATCGATAAATTACTTTCCTGCATGTTTGTTTTAACCTCAGCTTGCTCATTACTATTGTCCAGAATCATATTATAATTTTAACTTAGATTTTTATTACTTAGCAAACTTAACTCTCAAAATATTGTTTAATTGGTTGTCTGCATTCATAAAGACATAGTTCACTGACACTTAAGTTAATTAGTACCGTAGTTCAGTCCCTATGGGATCAATACATGGCTTTAATTAATCCACTTTACTACTTGTTCGACCACGTGCACTTGCGTGTAGTCACTACAGCACTGAACAAACATACTTTCTATGTTGTATCATTTCATGATACAAGATCTGGCTCTCAGGCTCATCCTTATATCTATATCATCTAAGAGTTTTCCTTCAGTTCATTGGTGAATTCTCATGTTCCGAGGGCCATTTGACAAATGATATGCTATTTTATATTTCAGTATTTGTTCGAGTTAGTTGTGGTGTTGTCCTATCAACCCATCGTATGTAGTAGAGGCTTTCAGACAGTATGTAGAACTCAACTTGTATAGGTCTAGTACTTCTGAATGTTACTATATGTTATGATTGGTTTACATTTTCACTATGCCTTGTGATTAGTTTTCTACTTATAATGAATGAAGTTAGATGAATGCTTATGCCATTAGTTGACTTGGGGCCTCTCGGGGTTCCTTATCCCGTATTACGATCCGGGTCTATGTTTGGGTCGTGACACTTACTTTTATCTTTCTTCTTGAAAAACCATTTTTTGTTCTTGGAATTTAGCTTGTTCTTTTTCTTGGAGGGTCCTTCTCTAGTCTCTTACCCTTCTCGTTATTTTATCAATTCTTCTTGCTCTTGAAGCCTAAAGACTTCATACCATTTGATTCTACAATAAAAGCATTAGATATAACTTTAGTAGTACTAAGCAGCTCGTCTTCAAGCTCAACATGACAAAAAACATCAGAAATTTTTTTGATACTATCATTACTGGTTAAGTTGACCTTCAAATGTTTCCAACTATTCAAAAGAGATTGAATCACTGCCTGAACCTGTTTCTCATTAAAGAAAACATGATAAACACTTTTAAGTTGAGCAATCATGTTTGACATCACCCTACGGTGTAGTGTGAAGTTCTGATGATCACGCTTCTTGTAAGTATCAAATTTCATAGTCAGCTGTCTAAGGCGGATCACAAATATACCCCCACATGTTCTTTGAAAGTGTGCCTACATGGAATGAGTGGTAGAAAATTTCTCATATTGATGAATGAGGTCATCAATAACAGAACTGACGATAATTCCATGTGTAGCAGAATCTATCTTTTTCCAAGTTTTGCAAGCTTCAATATCTCTTCTGTGTTGTATAGTGTTATCTTCTTATGATTGACTTAAAACATGATTTATACCTTCAAGAGTATTTTTCTCTTCCAGTACATACCATATTTTACGACTCCAGATGTAATAATTATCACCATTCAGTTTCTCACCTTTATTCAAGTCAATAATTATGCTTTTTTATATCATGTTTGTTAATAAGAGACAATTATGCATGTCATTTACACATTTAAGCAAATCAATTCACATTTAGTGCAAAATCCAAAGGTGACATAATTTTTCAATCGTTATCTACGACTAAATGTTTGACCAAAATTAGAATTTAATTTTTTAATGTGTAGAAAAAATATATTCAAGACTATAATCACACATATTTTTAAGCCTTACCCTTTTACAATATTCTATTATGCAAATTAAAAGAAAAGAAATACACACTCACGCGCGCGCACACACACATAATAGATAGTCAAACATATGTTCATAAAAGAATTTGCACAATTACAAGTCACAAAACACTTGACTATGTTTTTAAAGGGGATCTCTTTGTTACACTTGTGTTCAGGGTTTACAACAGCTTTTGCCACATAATCAACTAGCCTATACATAGGATAAAAATTATAAAGCTCAGATCTAGGATTTATCGGACTTATTCTTGGTCTAAAACAAGTCTTTAATAGCCAAGACTTCTCAATCTTGATTGTTATTTCCTTTTCCTTTTCCTTTTCCTCCCATTCTTGCCCACTTGGCTTCTAGAGCCCTTGTGAATCTTTAAATTAGCTCATTAGGATCAAATTCGTGATAGATACTAACTAATTGGTCCTTCCAATAATTTGGTAAGGATCTTTTCAGTATACCCAAAGATTTTCAATCCAAAACATATATATAATTGTTAAATATATCATTTAGTTTTTTCAACAAAAGGTTGACAAAATTTGGTATTGATTCATATTTGTCTATTTCAATATTATTAAACTCATATAGTTTTCTTCCTTCCTGATGAAAAATCCTATCCTCCCTAAACAAATTTTGCAGCGTCCTTGGGACATTTATGATGATTTTAGGCTCTGAATGAGAATCATTATTAAATTTAGTTCTCTGGAGGGTTCGTTTGTGTTGTCCTTTAGCTCAAGTTTTAAAACCACTCCTATTTGGGATGATCTTGCAAGAAAGTTTTTGATACGATTCTTTCCATCTGGGGAAACAGCAAGACTTAGAAGTCAGATTCTAAGTTTTAAACAAAGAGAGGGTGAGAATCTGTTTCAAGCTTGGGAAAGGTTCAAATCGATGTTATGGGATTGTCCTCACCCTCATCAGTCCAACGATGTGTTGGTGCATACTTTGATTGAGGGTTTGGAACCACATACAAAATTTTTTCTAGACTCAGCAGGTGGGGGACAGGCATTAGAAAAGACTTATGAGGAGCTTTATACTTTGTTAAATCGTATTTCACAGGGAAATCCAGAGTGGGATGCGGACTCATCACGAGGAGGAACAAGGAAAGCGGCAGGAGTCTTTGAGGTGGATGGATTTACAGCTATCGCTACACAGATAGCTGCGTTGCAAAATCAACTCAACACCCACTTCAGCAGTATGAGCTTGAATCAAGCACAAGCCCCAGTCAATGTAGTGCAGCAGGTATGGTATGAAGTATGTGGGAGTAATGAACACTCAGCTGAGTGTTGTGGTGCAAATCCAGATTCAGTAAACTTTGTTGGGAACGTCCATAGGAATAATAACCAACAGTATGGCAACAATTACATCTCAAATTAGAGGAATCATCCGAATTTCTCTTGGGGTAGTAATAGCCATCAAGGGCAAAGTTCGAATCAGGGTGTGCAGAGAAATCAAGGGCATCAGAATTTTCAGGTGCAATACAGAGGAAACAATGCACCTCCTCCACCAACCAACAGCATTGAGGATATGTTTAAAACAATGATAGCTAACCAAGCACAAATGCAGGCTGATTATGTGAAATTAGCGGCAGACATAAAAAATCAGCAGTTAGCTACAAAGGCGTTGGAGTACCAGTTGGGACAACTAGCTGGAGCTCAAAACACCAGGCCTAGAGGAGGACTACCGAGTGACACTGATCCAAATCCCAAGCAGGTCAATGTAGTGACCACAAGGAATGGACTACAACTCAAGGAGATGGAACCAGAAAGACCACCTCAGCAATCAGGAGCAGTGGAAAACGATGGGGAACATGATGATGAGAGGAGGAAGGAGAAGGCAGTTGAGGCAGAAAGACCACCACCCTCATTCCCTCAAAGATTAAAGAAGCACAAGGAGGAAGCTTGCTTTAAAAAGTTCATGGAGGTGCTGAAACAGGTACACATTAATATACCTTTGGTTGATGTTTTACAGGGAGTGTCGAAATATACAAAGTATATCAAGGACATCATAGCAAACAAAAGTAGATTGACGGAGTATGCTACGGTGGCGCTTACTGAGAAGTGCACTTCCCGGATACAGAACAAGTTTCCAACAAAGCTCAAGAACCTTGGGAGCTTTACCATTCAGGTCACAATCGGGCAAAGTATTCTCGCGGACTATGTGATTCTGGAGCAAGCATAAACTTGATGCCGACATCGGTGTTCAAGAAGTTGGGGCTGGGTAGTCCTAGACCAACTACAGTGATCTTGCAGCTAGCAGACCGTTCTTTGGCCAGACCAGATGGAATTGTGGAGGATGTGCTAGTGCAAGTGGGCTCCCTCATTTTCCCGGTAGATTTTATTGTATTGGAATTTGAGCCGGATGCGGAAGTCCCATTTATTTTGGGACATCCTTTCTTGGAAACCGGGAGAGCGTTGATTGATGTAGCTGCAGGGTAGCTAACCATGTGAGCACATGATAAAGTGGAGGTGTTTGATGTGTATAAGGCCATGAAGCTTCTGGCCATCTATGAGGAGCTATCAGCAATCAATGTGCTAAACCAGGAAGCAATTCTTCAGATTGTTGATTCTCAAGATCCATTGGAGAGAGCTTTGATGAGCTCCGATCATTTTGGAGATACAGATACTTATGAGATGGTACAAATGTTGAACGAACCAAAATGGTTTCTCAGGAAGCAATAATTTTAGCTATTGATGAGGTCTTTGGAACCATTGCCAAAACCATCTATTGAGGAAGCACCAAAACTGGAGTTGAAGACGTTGCCTCCACATTTGAAGTATGTATTTTTGGGGGAAGATGACACTTTGCCAGTCATCATCTCCACGGAACTGACAGAGGCACATGTAAAGGATGCATTGGTGGTTCTCAAGAGGCGGAAGAAAGCAATGGGCTGGCAAATGTCAGACATTAGGGGAATCAATCCATCCTTTTGCACACACAAAATTTTTATGGAGGAAGGAGCAAAGCCAATTGTACAACATCAGCGGAGGTTGAATCCGGTGATGAAGGATGTGGTTAGGAAGGAAGTGATCAAGTGGCTTGATACAGGTCTGGTCTATCCTATTTCAGACAGTGAATGGGTCAGTCCCGTTCAGTGTGTCCCAAAGAAAGGAGGGATGACCGTGGTCACCAACGAGAAGAATGAGTTGATCCCTACACGCACAGTCACAGGCTGGCGAATTTGCATGGACTATAGAAAGCTCAATCAAGCCACGAGCAAAGATCATTATCCTATCCCATTTATTGATCAGATATTCGAGAGGTTGGCAGGTCAAGAATACTATTGTTTCCTTGATGGATATTCTGGCTATAACCAAATAGCCATAGCATCGGAGGACGAGGAGAAGACCACTTTCACATGTCCTTATGGGACATATGCTTTCAAGCGGATGCCATTTGGTCTATGCAATGCACCCGCCACATTCCAAAGATGCATGATAGCAACCTTTCACGATATGGTAGAAGATTTCATCGAGGTATTTATGGATGATTTTTCTGTTTTCGGTAATTCATTTGCTATATGTTTGCATAATCTTGACAGGGTGCTAGCTCGATGTGAAGACTCCAACCTTGTACTCAACTGGGAGAAATATCAATTTTTAGTCAAGGAGGGTATCGTCCTTGGCCATAAGGTGTCTTTCAAGGGGTTGGAAGTCGATCGTGCAAAGATCGAATTGATTGAAAAGCTACCACCACATGTGTCAGTGAAGGGTGTTCGCAGTTTTCTCGGACATGCAGGGTTCTACAGACGGTTCATCAAGAACTTCTCTAAAATTTCTATACCAATATGCAGGTTTGCTAGAAAAAGAGGCGAAGTTTGAGTTTGATGAGGATTGTGTTAAAGCATTCGAGGAGTTGAAACAGAAGTTAATAGAAGCACCTATTCTCATTTCTCCGAATTGGGAGCAACCGTTTCAATTAATGTATGATGCAAGCGATGTGGCTGTAGGAGTTGTATTGGGGCAGTGGAGGAATAGAATTTTTCATTCCATTCATTATGCAAGCAAAACACTTGACGCAGCCCAAGGCAATTATACAGTTACTGAAAAAGAGATACTAGCATTGGTGTTCGCTTTTGATAAATTTATGTCCTACTTGGTGGGCTCTAAAGTAGTGGTGTATACCGATCATGCAACAATTCGGTATCTGTTTAACAAGAAGGATGAAAAGCCCAGGCTGATTAGATGGATCTTGTTGTTACAAGAGTTTGACCTAGATATTCGGGACAGAAAGGGGAGCGAGAATCAAGTGGCAGATCACCTATCAAGATTGGAAAGCCGGTTGCATGTGAAGGAAGGTGACAACATCAAAGAGGAGTTGCCGGATGAGCAGCTCTTGGCAATAAGGGAAGCTAAAATCCCTTGGTATGCATACATTGTGAATTTGCTGGTGAGTGGAGTCTATCCACTGGAGGCTTTGGCTCAGTAATGAAAAAAGTTGAGACATGATTTCAGGTATTACATTTGGGATGAGTCGTACTTGTTTAAGCAGGGACCGGATCAGGTGATGATAAGATGCATTCCAGAGAGACAGATTGCAGAAGTATTGAGGAGTTGTCACTCATCATTATATGGAGGGCACCATGGAGGTGAGCGGACAGCGCACAAGGTGCTACAGTCAGGTTTCTTTTAGCCTACACTGTTTAGAGACTCTATGACATATGTAAAAATGTGTGATAAATGTCAAAGAACACGCACAATTGATAGAAGGCAGGAGATGCCACTGCAGCAGATATTAGAAGTGGAGATCTTTGATGTATGGGGAATAGATTTCTTGGGCCTGTTCCCACCGTCATTTGGTAATCGTTACATCTTGGTAGCCATTGATTATGTATCAAAGTGGGTTGAAGCAATAGCTTGCCCAGGAATGACAACAAGGTGGTAATGAAATTTGTGAAAAAGCATATTTTCACCAGGTTCGGGACACCTCGATCCATTATCAGTGATGGAGGGACTCATTTTGTAAATGCAAGTTTCAAGAATTTGCTAGCTAAGTATGGGGTGCGCCACAAGGTAGCAACATCATATCATCCCCAAACTAGTGGGCAAGTGGAGGTGTCGAACAAAGAAATCAAGAAGATTCTACAGAAGACAGTGAATGCACAACGAATTGATTGGTCAAGAAAACTCGACGATGCATTGTGATCTTATAGAACTGCGTACAAGACACCCATTGGGACTTCTCCGTACAGATTGGTCTATGGAAAGGCGTGTCATCTACTTGTGGAGCTAGAACATCAAGCTTTTTGGGCTGTGAGGAAATTGAACATGGATCCAAAGCTAGCAGGGAAGAAGAGGCTGATGCAACTCAGCGAACTTGATGAGTTTCGTTGGCATGCTTATGAAAGTGCCAAATACAAGGAGAAAATGAAGAAGTGGCACGATAGGCATATGGTGCATCGAATCTTTGAGCCGGGGCAGAAGGTGTTGCTATTTAATTTGAGACTGAAGCTTTTTCCAGGAAAGTTGCGGTCCAAATGGCCAGGGCCGTTTGAAGTGGCGAGAATGACCCCGCACGGGGCTGTGGAGTTGTGGCAAGAAGATAGAAGTGCCACATTTTTGGTAAATGGGCAAAGATGTAAGCATTATTGGGGTGAGGACGTTATTCGAGAGAAGACGTCCATCACTCTAGAGGATGATTGAGCATGAACGACGTCGAGCCGCGATGGTAATCAGGTGTTGCACGAGAGGCAACCCGTGAATGCGTTGTAATAGATGAGTAGAACTATTTAAAAAAATAAAAAATAAATAAAAAATAAAAAGAGAGAAACAAAGAAAAAGAAAAATAAAAATTTTTGTGTTGAAACCTATGAATTCTAACTAATTTCTTGTGGTGAAATGATTTTCAGGTGGAACGGAGGCTAAAAATGCAAAGAAACGCAAAGGAAAAAAATCGAGGTGAGAAAATAAAAATTGGCACATTACAGTGAGCTTGCGCGATGGCTCCGTGTCACGGAGGAGGTGCTCCGCGTTACCCTCCGTGACACGTTGAGGCTTGTTCTGTATTTTTTAAAAATCCAGAACACTGGCGCGATGGCTCCATGTCACGAAGGCAGTGCTCCGCGTTGCACTCCGTGACACGTTGAGTGTTATTTCGCGTCGGGTCACACCGTGTCACCGGGTAACCCGCGCAAAAAACACTTTTAAAACCCCAAATTCCCTCATTTTCTTCCTATTTCTTCATTCCCTGAGCGACCCACACCCAAAATTCCCTTCTCCCCCAACGTGACACGAACCTAGGCATCAATTTTCTTCAAGTTTTCTTCGATTTCATCAAATCAAAGGTATATTCTTGAATTCTTCCTTGTTTTTGCTCAAGTTTTTGATTCTTGAACATATGTGGTGATTAAGCCTTGCCGTAAGTGATAATTAAGCTTGAATTCACTTGAGTTATGATGGATTTATGTTCATAGTATCGTTTTGAATATATGAACTCAATGATTGCATGTTTTATTGAATTCTTGTTAAATTGGTAGCTAGGGTTGAAGATGGAATAGGAAGACGACTAAATTCTTTTAAATGTTGACAAAATTAGGTTGTGCATGTTGGGTGAAGTGAAATATATTGTGATTGATGTTGAATATGCTAAGTTAGAAGAAGGATTTTCGAGAAAATGCAATTGGAGAATTACATAGGTTGTTGAAAAATTGCTAAGTGCTATGATGTTGAAATTGAATCGATGGAGAAATTTGTAGTTGTTGTACGAAGTCTGAGTAGTACATAGTAATTGTTCCATCGATTTATATGAATGCACTAAGCCGGTTGAATGCTAAGAATAGCAAAATCATGAATGTCTTGTAGAATTATTTAGATTGTGGCTTAAGACTAAGTGTGGGGTGATCCAATCTAAACCCAACCTTAGTTGTAGCTAACTATGACTTGCATAACATTGGGATTGTCTGTATGAATGTACAGGAACAATGTCAGGCAGACAAGACAAGGGCAAAGGCGCATCCACATCGGGCGCCAGCAGAAAAAGGGTGAGATTGGGAACAACAGTTCCAGCAGCACCAGCGGTTCCGCGAGGCCAACGCCGATGATACGGAACCCGATGGGTGACTGATGAGGGGAAGAAGTGGTATGCGAAACACAAAGAAACCAAATACTTCCCGGAGGAGCAGATAGCACGGGAGCCGCTAGCACAGGAATTCCCGCGGATTGTACACCGAATTGACACCACTAGGCTGAACTTCATCTTCGAAGAGCCCAGTGAGTGCAATCTCCATCTTATCCGGGAGTTCTATGCCAACTGGAACCCGACCCTACGCAGTCACACCGTCAAAATCAGGGGGCAGGTTGTCACTTTTGAGCCCCATCACTTGAATGCAATCCTGGGGGCGCGGGACACAGACGCTCATGTCCTCCGCCAACTGAACATCACTCCACCCTATGCAGACATCAGACGCACACTATGTGGAGCCCGATCGATAGCTAGGTGGGGCAGGCACAAGGAGAGGGGCTACAATCAGACATTGCCCTACTCGCAGATGAACAGGGAGTCCCGAATTTGGCTAAAAAATGTGTGTTCCTGCTTGATCCCGGGGGTGCACATGACAAATGTCACCCGGGATAGAGTGTGCTTGGTGTATGCCCTGATGAAGGGGCTGGAGATCAATGTTGGGGCGGTAATCATCTCCGCCATGAAGAGAGCCTGACTGCATCAGGGGCATAGATACGGGTTTGGTGGTTTGCTTACCACGTTCCTGAGGGGCCATGATATTGAGGAGGAGGCCCTGGATTACATCCCACAGATCGACAGACGTGCCTTGGATGTCACTAAAACCCAGGCACCTGACACTACTTTTGGGCCGGTGCTCACACTAGCCGAGCGACATGCTCGGGATGACCAGTATATGGCCCGCATGTATGGGATGTAGATGTTGCAGCTGCGCATAGGTGGGAGGCCAGCAGCAGAGGATGAGCTTTGGCAGCTCGACTTGGATTACCCATTCAGCGAGAATGCCCGGGCTCTATGCAGAGTGGGGCCCGCATTTATGGAGCCCGTAGATGATGATGTCCCTACCGATGAGGAGACACGCCGGGAGAACTCAGATGTTGAGTCAGATGAGGACGGCGGGGACGATTCGGATATGGGAGACGAAGCAACGACATCTGATGAAGAAGTTGAATACTTCGATTGATCCGAGAGTTTCACCACCCAACCTTTGTGATATGTGAAATTATGTGAACACTGGGGACAATGTTCAGTTTAAGTGTGGGGTGGGAGTAGTTAGGTGCCAGCTACTTTGTTTATGTTATGTTTTTTTTTGTTGTTGTGCCTGTGCAAAATGTGACCTTGTGACTCTGTGTTGTGTGTTCTGTAATTAAGTTGGTGTTGAAATGAATGTTGAGCAGTTGTGTGTTGTGTTGAGCTACTGTTTGTTGTGTTGTGTAAATATTGGTCAAATTAAAATTTTTATCTTTTTCTATCAATTTTTTTCGAAATTTTTTTATGTTGGGTTTCTCGGCCTTTGTTTTCGGTGCTTTTACCGAGAATAGTCCCATTGAACCGAAGTCGTAGATAGCGACCGTTCCCTATGATGGATGGATGACGACCGTCTTAAGGGAAATATAGTCGATAGGAGTAGTTTTTTCTTTCTTTTTTCTTTTGTTTGTTCCCCAAACGTGTCGCTACTTCATGGTTCGGAATTGTTGTTACGTTTGTACATGATATTATGATGCAAAGGTGATTCGTATGAAAGCATGCAAATGTGTAAACATGTTGAGATACCTAGGCCATAGAGTTCGATTCGGTGTGATCGAGGCTTAATAGTGAATTCTTGTAATTAGTTGATTGAAGAGTCTGTGAATATGTCTTGAGTTGAGCATGTGCGATGAGTGTGAGGTGAGGTTTTGATTATTCCATGCTATTGTGAAGTGTCTAGAACTTGCCTGGTGTGTGTACTAAACTAAATGAAGGATGTGTATTGTAGGAAAGGATGTAGGCATTTCTTTGATTAAACTGAAAGTTTCTCCATTATCATATCTACCTTGAATGTGCATCCTAGTTAGCCCCATTGAGCCTTTAGCCTATTTTTTTCTTTTCTTTGAAGAGTTACAAACCGAGCTTAATCCCTTCTTTTCATTAGCTGTGAATTTGATCCAAAACTCTTAAGCACTCAAGAAAAACAATTTTCCCACAGTGTAAAGGAGTGAGAATTATGAAACGGAAGGAAAGAGGAAGTTGTGAAAGTTAAAGAAAGGTCAAAGGTGCACTTGCTGAAATTAAATAAAATAAAGATGTATAACAAATCTTTGCTAGTAAGTCGAGTATGCTTAAAGAAATGGCAACAAAAACAACGAAATTTTTTTTTCAAGAATGAGAGGATGAAGGAAGAAACAATGCCCATAATGATGGTGGGATGTATTGAAAAACGCTTAAGGAAGCTAGTTGCTATTATTCATTAGCCTAGTATTTACTAGTTCCTTAGCTTACATTACAATCCGTCAAGTCCTACGTGATCTTACATCACACGTCCTTATATTAGTGGAGTAATACACTAGAGGCAAGCCTATGGTTCATGACATGATGCATGTGAATTCTTTGGGGGAGAGAGCGAAATCGTATTCATATACCCCTACATGTAGTGCTTTGGAAATCATATGATGGCAAATGGGGTAATTCTCTTGTGTTGTGAGGGCACATTCTTGACGAGAGATTAAATTTCGTGTCGGATGTCTTGATCAGTTGATTTTCACGAGTTTGCCAAGATCGAGAATTGATTCTTGAGCTTAGGAGATCTTAATATGATGTACTTCATTGTATTGATGAGACCATGCATGTTTTTTGATGATTTGCTATATTAAATAATCGGTATAGCCGTAGCTTGAACTGTCGAGCCAAAGTAGTTATGCGTGGGTGTCAATTGCATGAGATGTGAGAGTATTGTTCGAGGACAAACAAGGTTTTAAGTGTGGGATAAGTGATCTTGTGCAGAATTGCATGCCCAAGTGATACTCAAATGCTTCATTTCGACTTGTTTATCTATCGTTATGTGTACATTCTCATGTGATTTTTAGTTAAATGTGAATTTATACTAACCAACATGATTAGTGTTGTTTTGCAGGTAAAAGGAAATTTTGGAAGCTAATATACATGTTGGTGAAAATCGGGAATGGACTTGGAAACAAGGAGTGGAAAATGACAAGGGAGAGCAGCAAAAATAACGGCTCCATGATGGAGCCGTGTCACGCTGCCATCGCGGAGGTATTCTGCCTCGGATGAAATAATTTTGGAAATTTCTAGTGGAGGTTCGCGTTACCTCCGTGACTCGGAGGCAGTGCTCTGCGATGCACTCCGTGTCACGTTGAGTACAATTACCTGGAACATCAAGTTCCAGTGAAGGTGTGCGATAGCACCGTGGCACGGCCGCAAGGCTCCGCGATGCAATCCGTGCCACGTTGAGGTGAAATTGCTGAGGAGCTGACTTCCAGTGAGGGTCCGCAATACCCCCGTGGCACGGAGGGAGTGCTCTGCGATACACTCTGTGCCATGTTGCTTGTTATTCCGGGAAAAAATCTCAAGAGTATAAATAACACACTTAGGTTTTATTTTAAACATTCTGACTTGGTTGAGCAAGAACGTGGGTTACAGACAGTTGAGAGGATGAAAATTCTAGGGTTCTTCTCTATCTCTTTCTCTTTTATCTCAATTGTTCGTATGAATTCTACTTATTTGATGATGTTTAATCCACAAATGAGTGGCTAAATTCACTTCTTGCTGAGGTTAAGAACAATTGTAGTAGAATGTAATTGTTGATCATTTCAGTTTTCATCTTTTCTTCAATGGTTGTTCTATCAATTCTTGTTTTTACTGCATTAATGTTTTGCCAATGTTAATGTATATATACAAATTCAATTTTGACTTTGAAAAGGAAAGAAATTGGACTGATGTGAATTGGTAGGATATGATCACTTCTTAGTTTAGAAAATTGAGAATTGATTTACATTCAGAATAGAAATATATCTGAAAGTCTTATTAGTCAATTAAGGAATCGGTTATGTATGGATGGAGCATGAAATTCTTTTATCACAAAAATGTAGATTAAGGTTCATGATTCTTAAATTGGATAGGAGTCGAAAGATCAAATCCATAGGCAATAATTCTTGACTAGCAACCGAAGAAAAGATTAGCTGAATTGAATCGATAAATTACTTCCCTTCTTGTTTGTTTTAACCTCAGCTTGCTCATTACTATTGTACAGACTCAAATTATAATTTTAACTTAGATTTTTATTACTTAGCAAACTTAACTCTCAAAATATTGTTTAATTGGTTTTCTGCATTCATAAAGACATAGTTCACTGACGCTTAAGTTAATTAGTACCGTAGTTCAGTCCCTGTGGGATCGATACTTGGCTTTAATTAAGCCACTTTACTACTTGTTCAACCACGTGCACTTACGTGTAGTCACTACAACACCGAACACACATACTTTCTATGCTGTATCATTTCATGATACAGGATCTGGCTCTCAGACTCATCCTTATATCTAGATCATCTCAAAGTTTTCCTTCAGTTCATTGGTGAATTCTCATGTTTCGAGGGTCATTTGACAAATGATATGCTATTTTATATTTCAGTATTTGTTCGAGTTAGTTGTGGTGTTGTCCCATCAACCCATCGTATGTAGTAGAGGCTTTTAGACGGTATGTAGAACTCAACTTGTATATGTCTAGTACTTCTGAATGTTACTATATGTTATAATTGGTTTACATTTTCCCTATGCCTTGTGATTAGTTTTCTACTTATAATAAATGAAGTTAGATGTATGCTTATGCCATGAGTCGACTTGGAGCCTCTCGGAGTTCCTTGTCCCGTATTATGATCCGGGTCTACGTTCGGGTCGTGACACTTACTTTTGTCTTTCTTCTTGAAAAACCATTTTTTGTTCTTGGAATTTAGCTTGTTCTTTTTCTTGGAGGGTCTTTCTCCAGTCTCTTACCCTTCCCGTTATTTTATCAATTCTTCTTGCTCTTGAAGCCTAAAGACTTCATACCATTTGATTCTACAATAAAGGCATTAGATATAACTTTAGTAGTACTAAGCAACTCGTCTTCAAGCTAAACATGACAAGAAACATCAGAAATTTTTTTAATACTATCATTACTAGTTAAGTTGACCTTCAAATGTTTCCAACTATTCAAAAGAGATTGAATCACTGCCTGAACTTGTTTCTCATTAAAGAAAACATGATAAACACTTTTAAGTTGAGCAATTATGTTTGACATCACCCTACGGTGTAGTGTGAAGTTCTGATGATCACGCTTCTTGTAAGTATCAAATATCATAGTCAGCTGTCTAAGGCGGATCACAAATATACCTCCACATGTTCCTTGCAAGTGTGCCTACATGGAATGAGTGGTAGAAAATTTCTCATATTGATGAATGAGGTCATCAATAACAGAACTGACGATAATTCCATGTGTAGCAGAATCTATCTTTTTCCAAGTTTTGCAAGCTTCACTATCTCTTCTGTGTTGTATAGTGTTATCTTCTTATGATTGACTTAAAACATGATTTATACCTTCAAGAGTATTTTTCTCTTTCAGTACATACCATATTTTACGACTCCAGATGTAATAATTATCACCATTCAGTTTCTCACCTTTATTCAAGTCAATAATTATGTTTTTTTATATCATGTTTGTTAATAAGAGATAATTATGCATGTACACTCATCAATTATGCATGTGATTTACACATTTAAGCAAATCAATTCACATTTAGTGCAAAATCCAAAGGTGACATAATTTTTCAATCGTTATCTACGACTAAATGTTTGACCAAAATTAGAATTTAATTTTTTAATGTGTAGAAAAATATATTCAAGACTATAATCACACATATTTTTAAGCCTTACCCTTTTACAATATTCTATTATGCAAATTAAAAGAAAAGAAATACACACTCACGCGCGCGCACACACATATAATAGATAGTCAAACATATGTTCATAAAAGAATTTGCACAATTACAAGTCACAAAACACTTGACTATGTTTCTAAGGGGATCTCTTTGTTACACTTGTGTTCAGGATTTACAACAGCTTTTGCCACATAATCAACTAGCCTATACATAGGATAAAAATTATAAAGCTCAGATCTAGGATTTATCGGACTTATTCTGGGTCTAAAACAAGTCTTTAATAGCCAAGACTTCTCAATCTTGATTGTTATTTCCTTTTCCTTTTCCTTTTTTCTCCCATTCTGGCCCACTTGGCTTCTAGAGCCCTTGTGAATCTTTAAATTAGCTCATTAGGATCAAATTCGTGATAGATACTAACTAATTGGTCCTTCCAATAATCTGGTAAGGATCTTTTCAGTATACCTAAAGATTTTCAATCCAAAACATATATATAATGGTTAAATATATCATTCAGTTTTTTTAACAAAAGGTTGAAAAAATTTGGTATTGATTCAAATTTGTCTATTTCAATATTATGAAACTCATATAGTTTTCTTCCTTCCCGATGAAAAATCCTATCCTCCCTAAACAAATTTTGCAGCATCCTTGGGACATCTATGATGATTTTAGGCTTTGAATCAGAATCATTATTAAATTTAGTTCTCTGGAGGATTCGTTTGTGTTGTCCTTTAGCTCAAGTTTTAACACCACTTCTATTTGGGGTAACTCGAGCATTTCTCCATCCAGCCATATTTAAAATGGGAACAAGTATACAAAATGGCTATTAACATTTAATGCGACAACATATGTCACTTTATTTCGTAGAAGAGGATTAAATACATGGATAATGTCAAAAAGAATAAATAAATCTTGCCACCTAATTGCTTAAAAATGATCCCTGTAGTTGAAAAAGATGAACTGTTTATTTTTTTTCCTAAAGAATCTTTATCAGTCACAAATAAAATAAATATCTGCCACTATCTAGAGTATTGACACTTCAGTTGAAATTTTTTTTTTATTCCTTATTATTTAATGTTTAAAAAGATGCAGAAATAGGTTTTTGGCGGCCAAAAATTTTTTCACCGACTTGAGGTTTCTCAAGCCCAAAAAACTATTGAAGAACTTACTTTAGAGAACGTAAATGCAGTATCAATAATTTTTATTAATATGTTTATCTCACATTAATAAATATATTTCTCCCAATTTAATGGAGTGGACTGTAACAAGTAGTAGTTCGAGGTGAACTTTTCCATTAGAGTTCATTTGTTTTTGGTTCTCAAAAAATTATTATGTAGAACTTGGTATAGAGAATAAATAATGCAGAATTTTAACGGTGTATTTAAAAAAATAAAACACACAATAGAGGCTTTGATACCAATATAAATATACATGCAGCCAGAACAACGGATTGTGTATCTTTTTTGTACAGCAAAAATTATTGAACTTGCTACCAATCAAATCTGTCCTAAGTCAAACTTTGATTCACTAGGAAACAAAGTTAATATCAAGAACTAAATGTCTTTTCTCTTTATGTGTTTATGGGAGAAAAATCAATAGCAGAGATAAGCTTTTCTTTGTTAAGAAAAATAAAAGCAAAGAAGAGAAAGCTTTTTTTTTTTTTGATCTTTTAAAAGTACCATTCCTAACCTCCTTTTACGTTAATATAAGATAATGATAAGGTAGGTTGTAACTTCTCTGTAACTTTCCTTACTTATCTCTTTATCTTATTAACCGGATTGGATCAGCCTACATGGAGTGACTCGGAACCTATTATCTAACAAAGGAAAATTAAGAAAAGCAAGTACAAAAGGTCTTAATTGATATCAATGCAAAAATAAATTAAGAAAGCAATTACTAAGATCATTGAAATAAGGAACAAGTGCCAAGGATCCATTAAAAACCCTTAAAGGAAGAAATTCCTAAAAGACTATCAAGGAAGCAATTTATCAAAGGTTTTTCCCATTAAATCATAGTTGCCTAGGAAGGAAATAAACATCAAAAAGATTGTGTGTGAAATATGCGAAAGGAGTATCAGAAGATTTTGTTGAAAGGAAACAAGTGACTATATTAAGGACCATTAATAGCTCGACCTTATTCTCGGAAACAAAATAAATTTATTTCTCTTTTCAAGGATCAAATATCTTGGGTTGTCATCTTTATCAAGTGAATCTTGAATCTATGTAAAGGTTGTCATTCGTAGAAGAGGAGATATACATACAGTCTGAATCTTCTCAAATTCTTTTCTCTACTTTAACAAGTATTGTAATTCTTAGTGATTTACTGCGTACTCAAAAAAGAGAGGGGAGAAAAATGTTGTTGGTGATACTTTGTATCAAAAGTTACAAGAAAAGAGAGAGAGAACAGATGTATGAATTCCACTCAAATATTATTGTACAAGATCACGTTACAAAAGTTAGAAAGAGAACATCCTTGCAACGTAAGGGGACTAAACTAAGATCCATTTTAGATCCCTACCAGTATAAAACATCCTATGTCAAGTTAATTTTAGCATTTTCATTCCTACTTTACTTTCAGTCTGCTACTTACTAGATTCACAGTTGACTACTAAAAATAGTAAGTTGACTTGAAAATAAAAAAATGCAAATACCCCCCCCCCCCCCACTTGCTCTTTCACAAATGTAGATCAAAAGTTTAAGACTATCAATTTCTAAGATCATTTTGTGTAATTTCATAATTTTACAAGGCTCTAGCATCATGAAGCCCGACATAAGTCCCACGAGTTTTAAATTTTAAATATTGATAAAATATCATTTAAAAATATATTAAAGTATGAAATTTATAGAAAATATTAGAAATTGAGAAAATTTCCAAAAAAAAAAGGACAAAATTGATTTGTCTTAATAATATATACACTAATAATCTATATATCTATATAAAGGAGAGACTTAGGCCGCCTATTTATCATACCTCACAGTCCAGGAATCTTATTTATTTTTTTTCTATATATTTTTTAGTTTGTTCATAAAAAAAAGAAAAAAATCCAATAGCCACATTTATTTATCCTAATAATTGACGTCTCTTCCTCTAATAATTTCTGCGAAAACTGCTTGTTTCCTCCCTCTCTTTCTTTTCCTCTCTCTCTACATCTTCTTTCTCTATCTCATTTTAAAAAGAGTTGGAGATAAGATGATACATCAAATTTTTAGGAGAATTTTGATCGAAAAAAAAAATTCTTCCAATTTCTTTTACATCAATGGAGGAATATTAGTACCGTCGAAAGAAGTTGAAACAAACTTGGCTACAACATTGAATTTATTTTAGGGATTACTACCTCAACAAAGGATAAGGAATAAGGATTATTATTCTCGATTAGGGACTCTTCCCAAATTTACTCCTCTCCACTTAGATAAATTTTCTCTTTTCTCTTATTGCGATTTTAAATTTTTTACATGTTTAGTTGATGTTTCATGTATCTTCTTCCAACCCTTTTTACATCAATGAAGAAATATATAGTGCATAGAAAGAAATTGAAATGAAACTTTACTATAACGACTTGTCCATCATTACGGGAAAATAAGTTCAGAATATCTTTTTTCTCCTAATTGCACGGTAGAAAGTGTTGGGTGAGGAATAATTGAACCTGGGAATAAGGAAGGGTAGGTGTGCAGTGAAATGTGAGCTACTGGCTAATGAGGGATCGCTATAGCAATGGAAATCTTGCTGCAGCAAGACCGTCATGATGGTTAGAGGCCCGTCATAGAGGGGTAGAAAAAATAACTGTTGGGTCAGCCATGACGTGACTCTGGCCGCCATAGTGGGGCCGTTGCAGTGAGAATTTGACCGTCGCAGTGAATGAAGGGAGGCAGTATGACGGTTTAAGTTAGAAATTTAGGGTTTTTTTATCCCATTACTCTAAGGCACGAATTTGAGAGTAGAAGGGAGAATTTCTAAAGGAAAACCATTTTCTCCTTCTCAAGGTAAGATTTCTAGTTAATTCCTTCTCTCAGTTAATTCTTTAACACCCTAGAATCAAAGGGTAGTCTTGGAGGATGAATTCATAGCTTAGGACCCTAGGGTTGTGAAAACTAGGATCAAGTTAGGAGAATGACTTTGTATTGACTCCTAGGCTTAAAAGAGGAGAATGAACACTTTCTAAAGGAACATGGAAGTATGAATTTAGATAGTGGGGTAGCTTGAGACCTGAGTGTTGGTGAAATTGACACCTTTGGCATTATTAACTGCTTATAAAGGATTAAGGAGTAGAAACTCCATGGAATATGTGTGAATTACCTATGTGGGGGATGGAACATGGTGAGTTGACCCTTGAAATATTAAATTTGACCTTGATATCGAGTATAATGGGGTAGAATCTAATTTTAAGGCCCTAAATAAAGTATTAGGTGATTGAATGTTGTTTATTTATTTTGTTTAGATTTCGAATGTTCGAAGATGCTACAAAAAGGAAAAGCTCCTGCAGAGTATTAGTATTCTCTTATCCTGCAATCGAGATAGGTTATAGTTTTATAAGGAGTTAGATCATATATAATGATGTGTATGTGAGTGGAACGTGTTTGATTGGTCCTCAAACACTAATTGTTGTTAATAATGACTATATTAAATTTAATCTGGTGAAGTGAAATTGGATGTGATGTTGTTACCTATACATTGTGTGCATGATATGAAAGTTATGAAAGATTTTGTCTTTGCGATTGTCACTTGAGTTGATAAAAAGATAGCCGGGGATGGGTAACTAGTGAGAGTGAAAGAAATGGGTGATAAAGGCCCATAAATGGTAGGAGTACACATATAATATGATATAATAAGCTCATACGGCTGGGTGTACAGGTGAGAGTACACTGACACATACGATTTGACGGGTTCATACAGCTAGGTATATAGTGTGACACCCAATTTTGACCTTTCAGTATCTTACCCATTTTTCTAAATTATTATTTTACTTTAAATATTTTGCTTATAATGATTTGCATAACCACTTTACCACTCTAATATTATACTTGATTAATTATGTATTGCATCATTATTATCATACTTACATATTAAATAACATTTCAGTTTCTACTCATAATTTTACAAATACGTTCTATTATTATTATTATTATTATTATTATTAAAAACTCGTGATTATTCTCATATCTATTAGTATAAATCAATTATTTTTTAAAATTTTTTTATGTAGTTATTTATCTAAAATTGTGTGTAATTGATAATATCCTTATCATTGCATATTTACATTTTTTATAGTTACGTACTCTGTCTTTGTTTCCTAATCAAATAACATTTATTTATTTATTTATTTATTTATTTATTATTATTATTATTATTATTATTATTATTATTATTATTATTATTATTATTATTATTATTATTATTATTATTATTATTATTATTATTATTATTATTATTATTTTAATCTTCATGCCTTCCATTCTCATTTCATTTTTATATTTAGATCTATTTTCTTCCGTACGAATTTATGTTTGCATTCTCTTGGGTGATATGCAATATATTATTCTAAATTACCTTGTTTGTATTCTGTCAAGAATGATAATAATAATAATAATAATAATAATAATAATAATAATAATAATAATAATAATAATAATAATAGTAATAATAATAATAATAATAATAATACATAAATAAATAAATAAATAAATAAGTAAAATTAAATAAAAAAAATTGGAAAATTTTAGTTAATTTTTTACATGATTCTAATCCTGATTTAGTGGTGAGTAAATTACCTTTTTATTTTTTTTAAGATCTTCTTCAATCACTGAGATTTGCGATCTCTTAAATCTCTTCAAAATTTGCAATTGTAATCTTTTTGTCTAGTTAATGCTTTAACCTAATTTTTCAGAACTAGCCTTAATTTTTGAATCTTTCCTCCCCCTGTTTTGGCAAATTTTAACGGGTTACTATTGAATAGTGATTAAATCTTTTCGAATTCGGCACCTGCATTTTTTATTTTTATTTTTTCTCAGTTGGCAAAGATGTTGTTTCCTTACAATACTAAGGCATTTTCAATGGATAATTATAAATACAACTTATTCTTTAGCAAATTATGGGAGGCACTGTCACGCCTTGAGCCTACACCCTGGACGTAACACGGTACTTAAAATCACATGTGACTCCACGTCAATCGCTGGTCTATCATACACTGGTATTCTGAGTAATCATACACAACGGAAATTTGAAATAATACATAATAGCATTTATGAAAATTAAAAACTAAATATAGAGATTTAAAATATCTGAGAATCTGAAATCAAGTCTGGTCTGAAAGTCATCTAATTGAGGAGTTTCTGGGTCAAGCCCCCCAGCTAACTCTAAGTCTAACTGAAAATAGTAAAGAAAACTGAAATGAAGGAAATAACGCCCTCGGAATATGAGGACTCACACTTCTGCTGCTGATAGAGAGATTCAGACGAAATCAACTAATGGCGCTGGGTCTGAGAACCTACGACTGTATCATGAAATGATACTGCATAAAAGTATGCGTTAGTACTTTGAATGTACTGAGTAAGTGAGAGAAGCATAATGATAAATATAAAGATGACTGAACTGAAAAGACATGCAATGACCAACTAATAAACCAAACTGAACAATCTGAAGTAAACTAAGACGGTCAAGATGACCCTGTCTGGTGGTCAAAGACATGCCCAAAGTCTGAAATTTATGAGTCTGAGATATTATACTAAATTGAGCTGAGCTACTAGAGCTGAAACTGAACCGAGCTACTTATTCTTAAACTGGACTGGACTAACTAATGGGAGAGTCTATAACCGACATATAACCATGTGAGCTAGACGTGGAGTCTAATATACACACCCCACTGGTAGGACCCAATATACCTTGCCAGGGTATAAAGGCATGAACTGGGTGATCACAAAAGTCTGGGGTCAATCAGGCCAAGTAATACTGTAACCTAGGTTGGCAACGTAGTTCTGGGTACCTGGGTGAGCAGGAACCCCGGTCGCTCGGTGCTAAGTCCTACTCCCACTGGAAACCTATACTGAACTACTAGGCTGATAGCTCGAAACTGGAGCCCAAGACTAGACACAGACATAAAACTAAAAGTACCTTGAGAGTCTTATCAGACTGGATTCTGGAACTGGGTTCTAGACTGGTCAGAGCTGCTTATCTAGAAGCATCGTAACCGTCTAAGAACAAACTGAAATCTGAACTGGGGTCCTGAGGCTAGTTAGAGCTACATAGCTAAAATGTCATGATTTCCTAAGTGGACCAATAATTGAATTCTGAATCTGATTCTGATAACTAGGAGGCACCATTGACACCTCAGGAAAAGGCTGATCAGTTGACACTTTCTGTAAAGTTTTGAAGAGGTTCTATGTTCTAACTGAACTAAACTACTAGGCAGCTAATAGAGAACTCAACTTATTCCAACAACACGGAAATTCCATGATATGGCATAATCTTAAGAATTAAAGAAATCTCATCTATCAAGGCTAAAATCATCTTATCAATGGAGTGTTTATATATATATATATAATATTAATTACTAGGAAATTCAGCCCAAAACATACTTTATACAATAGACAGAAATTTAATACGTAGTAATCATTACTCGAAAGTTTAGGGCTTAAATCACCTTGGCAAGAACAACTGCAATTTACTTAGGAACTGATGAAGTTCATATGAATAATAAACATGGATATTATCCCAATTGAAATTAATGAAAACCAACGTGAAAATTTATTCATATTCGAAGATCAGGGCTAAACTGATAGGAAAATTATGGGGGGATTTCGGGGGACACAAGGGAAGGAAAATTCCCTTATTGAATTCCCACATACCTGACTAAAATTCTCCCAGAGAAGAGGAATTGAACTGCTGCAATGAAGGACAAACCTAAGCTTTCTTGAGATTTTTCTTGAGGAACTCTTCGATTGTTTTTCAGAGAAAGATCGTGGGAATAAGGGGAGGAATCGTTCAAACCCCCTAATAAGTCTAAAACTATATCCAAAACAATATAGTTTAAAGCTTAGGAGAGTAGAAAATTACTAAATAGCCCTTAAAAATTCGCTGGAAAAAACTGCCAGGTGACCCAATGGGTCATGGTGACTGACCACGACTCATGGTCACTCCCGTCAGGTACACTGCCCAGGTTCCTCAGTAGGTTACCACGAGGGACCTAACAAGTCGTGGTCACTAACCACGACTCGTGGTCACTAACCACGACTCGTGGTCACCAGTCGTGGACCACACTGTCTCATTTCTGTAGATTCGACACTAGACTAGGTAACGAGTTACTTAATGAGTCGTTGCCACGGACGACAACTCGTTGTAACACTCATTAGGTACACTGCCTAAAAACTGACTAGGGCCAGCAACGGGGGACATAACGAGTCATACAGGTGACCACGACTCATTGTCCCCACCCGTCAAGTACACTGACCAACTTATAAATTCCTCGACCCAGGACTGACCACAAGTGACTTAACGGGTCGTGGTTAGTGACCACGACTCGTGAAGTCTCTTGTTGGGTGCACTGCTTCTCATTTTCAATACTTCTCCTTCTTCTTACGACTGACCTAATGAGTCGTTGGGTCTCATAATGACTCGTTAAGTGAGTCGTCCTGTAGCATTTCTGCAGCTTTTTTCTAGATTTGTTTTTCTAATTTAAGTCCTGAATTTAGATTTTGAGTTTTCGGGGCATTACAATATTTTCCCTTGTAAACATTCATCCTCGAATGTTAGAAATCACACAGGAAAGTAGAGAATAACAATTAAAATCTCCAAATATTGCTCATTTAACTCCAAAGCTGTCAGAATGACTACCTTCATTTCAAAATACATAATTGGACTGAATTTACTTTTCATACATACATCCAAAGTCGCAAATGAAACTTATACACATGAATTGAATTCATCAACAAGATCAGGTCCTAAGGCAAAACCAACATTTCAGGCTACAATAAAGTCGGTAGAGAACAAATGGGGGTATTTGGCCATCATATCTATTTCAGCCTCCCACGTAGCTTCCTCAACCTGTTGTTTTCTCCATAGGACCTTGACTGAAGCTATTTCCTTATTCCACAACTTACGAACCTGACGGTCAAGGATCTGGACTGGTACCTCCTCATATGAGAGACTATCCTTTATTCCCACGCTGTCTAAAGGCACAACTGAGGTTGGATCTCTGATGCACATCTTCAAAAGTGACACATGGAAAACTGGGTGTACATCTGTTAATTTTGAAGGTAATTCTAGCTCATAGGCTAAATTATCGATACGCCTCAAAATTCTATAAGGTCCCACATATCTCGAACTGAGCTTCCTCTTCTTGCCAAACCTCATCACTCCTTTCATGAGTGAAATTTTTAGATAAACCCAATCATAAACTGCAAACTCCAACTCTCTTTTTCGCACGTCGGCATAAGATTTCTGACGTCTCTGAGCTATTTTCAACCTTTCTCAGATGAGCTGAACTTTCTGCATTGCCTCGTGAACTGAGTCTGTCCCTATCAAGGTAGCTTCACCAACCTCGAACCATCCTATTGGAGATCTACACCTCCTACCATAAAATGCTTCAAATGGGGCCATCTGAATGCTAGAATGGTAGTTGTTGTTGTACGCAAACTCGATAAGAGGCAAATGGTCATCCCAATTACCCTTAAAATTGATTGCGCACGCTCTTAGCATATCTTCTAGGGTTTGAATGGTCCGCTCAGCTTGCCCATTGCTCTGCGGGTTAAAAGCGATGCTAAGTTTGACCTGAGTGCCTAGTCCCTTCTGAAAGGACCTCCAGAAGTGTGAGGTAAATTGCGTTTCCCTGTATGAAATAATAGCCAAGGGTAGCCCATGGGGTCTGACTAACTCTCGGATGTAAAGTTTGGCATAGTCCTCAGCTGAGTCTGTGGTTTTAAGTGGGAGTAAGTGAGCTGACTTAGTCATTCGATCTACTACTACCCAAATTGAGTCATGATACCGATGAGTCTGCGGTAGACCTGTGATGAAATCCATATTATTCTTCCCACTTCCACGTGGGTATACTGATATCCTGGGTCATGCCTCCTGGACTTTGTATCTTTTTATTCTACAACATGCTTGCTAATCATACAATAAGCTATACTGAATCTGGAATGCTAACTCGCCCCTTTGGCGCATGCTTTACTAACTTTCAGACTGAATACGATACGGCAACACAACTCAGAATCTATTAGACTCACTTAATTCTCAACATTCAACTCCAAAAGTTTCAAATACGGAGTTTACTATGATTTACCAAGCTAAGGCTTACTAACTTGCTGAAGAACAACTTGACATACCTTAACCTCAAGTTATGCGACTGGCGGACGAGGCTCGGTCAGTACTTCAGCTATTTCTCCCAACTGCATTCATATATACGTCAATTAATACTAAGTACAACACTATTCTGAAAGAAAACATCACTTTCGATATAATTATAGCCTAAACTTAGGCTTATCGAAAGACGGTCGAAAACTTGCTATTTTTCAGAGGTCCAGAAGGGAGAAGTATTCACTTTACGGCTAGGAGCACATAGACACTAGTTTGGAGCAATTCCACTTACCTTAGCCTGGTAGCACGACGATTTGTCGGCCGTATTTCACGAAACAAAATTCGTAGGAATTCTCCCTGCTGCTAAATACCTCGGTATCTGGAGTTAATTTAGATTTGGACTACGTTTGGCAGCGTAATCGAACGATAATATGTTAACCCTCTTCGTTTCTCTCTGTTTTCTATGTTTTCTCTGGAACTTATAATGAATAATCTGATTTAAAACCGAAGTGGGGCTTTATATACTTGGGCCTGGACAGGACCAACGTGTCACAGAGCCAACGCGGTGGCCCCGCCTCCGTGACACGCTGCCATCGCGGAGGGGCTCTGCCCCGGCTCCTTCCGCGATGGTTCGACAGGCAACTCATCCGATCCTTTTTCGGGCCTTTCCCTAGCACGTATGTCTTTCAAGTATGCTCAACCAACGTGCGGAAAGGCCATCTAGGTGTCGGGAATCTTACGGGGTATAACATTCTCCCCCCTTAAGAACATTCGTCCTCGAATGTAAACTTCTACCTAGAGGACTTCTCAACTTGTTTCTAAGAAAATTTCGGTAGAGTTTCCCCTTTAATATGGACTATCCCGAAAACCCTAAAACGCAGAAAAGTCCAGTACAGGTACTGCACATAATACTTTAAGATTCACTGGATAGCTAAACATCAATCTTTCTCATTTATACATACACAACTATAAGGTACTGCATAAATAATAATACGGACATACCTGTCGCTTGACTAGGCCTGGAATAAGTGAGGATATCTAATCTTTATATCTTCCTCAGCCTCCCACATCATCTCCTCTCGGTTCTTGTTACGCCACAATACCTTGACAGACGCAATATCCTTAGTTCTCAATCTACGAATCTATCTGTCTAAGATGGCTACTGGAACCTCTTCATAGGCCAGCTCCTCCGTAACCTGGATATCCTGGACTGGGACTGCTCTGGATGGGTCTCCTATGCATTTCCTCAACATAGACACATGAAAGACCGGATGAACGGATTCCAATTCTAGAGGCAAGTTCAACTCATATGCTACTCGGCCTACCCTTTGACGAATCTGATAAGGCCCGACAAACCTTGGGCTGAGCTTACCTTTCTTACTGAATCTCATCACCCCTTTTATTGGGGATACTTTCAAAAATACCCAGTCATTCACATCAAACTCCAGGTCTCTGCGCCGCACATCTGCATAGGCGGCTCTGTGCAGTCAGTAAGCGTTCTCTGATAAGCTTTATCTTTTCCTCTGACTGTTGAATAATGTCTGGCCCAATTAACGCCGATTCCCCTACTTCAAACCAGCCAACCGGCGATCTGCGCTTCCGCCCGTATAATGCCTCGAAGGGCGCCATTTGAATAGCTGAGTGATAGATATTATTATAAGCAAACTCGATTAGGGGCAAATGCTCATCCCAGCTACCACCGAAATCTAACACACACGCTCGTAACATATCTTCGAGCGTCTGAATTGTGCGTTCAGCCTGTCCATCCGTCTGAGGGTGGAATATGGTTCTCAAATTAATCGGTGTTCCTAGACCTCTCTGAAATGACTGCCAAAATCTAGCCGTAAACTGTGCTCCTCTGTCTGAAATAATGGATACTGGTACTCCATGCAACCTGACTATTTCTCGGATATACAACTCTGCATAATCTTCAGCCGAGAAGGTAGTTCTTACTGGCAAGAAATGAGCTTATTTTGTCAATCTGTCAACTATCACCCATATAGAGTCATGTCTGTGTCTGGTACGGGGTAATCCTGCTACAAAATCCATATTCACGGCTTCCCATTTCCAGAGAGGCACAGCTATGTCCTGAGTTAGCCCTCCTGGTTTTTGATGTTCTGCTTTCACCTATTGGCAGTTAGGACACTGGGCTACAAATTCAGCAATTTCTCTTTTCATACCTGGCCACCAGTAGTTTTCTTTCATACCATGGTACATTTTTGTCGCGCCAGGGTGGAGAGAATAGCGGGCGCAATGTACCTCGTTCATAATCTTCTGGCGGAGGCTTGAAACGTCTGGAACACATAGACGGCCTTTACAGTGTAGCACTCCATCCTCAGTTATCTGAAAATCTGGCGCTTTGCCGCTGTTGAATTCTGTCTTTGAGCTGGATCAGGTCAGGATCCTTGCTGTTCTTTCACTTTCACAACTAATGATGACACGACGGTGTTCTGAATTACCGCTCTACCGTCCTCTATTTCTGCTACACGAACGGCTAGGCTAGCTAACTGAGGTATCTCTCTGACCAATTCCCGCTGCTTGGGCTGCAAATACTCCAAACTCCCCATGGACTTACGACTGAGAGCATCTGCTACAATATTGGCTTTTCCCGGGTGGTACAGAATATTCACGTCATAATCCTTTAACAGCTCCAACCAGCGACGTTGCCGCAAATTCAACTCCCTCTGAGTGAAGATATACTGTAGGCTCTTGTGATATGTAAAAATATCAACATGGACACCATACAAGTAATGTCTCCACATTTTCAAGGCGTGGATCACTGCGGCTAACTCCAGGTCGTGGGTAGGGTAATTCTTTTCATATTTCCTCAGTTGTCTGGAAGCATATGCAATCACTTTACCATGTTGCATCAACACACAACCTAACTCGACGCCTGATGCATCGCAATACACCGAATAACCTTCTGTACCTTCCGGCAATGCTAACACTAGGGCGGAGGTTAATATGTCGTTTAGTTCCTGGAAGCTCTGTTCGCATGCCTCTGTCCACTGAAACTTTGCTGCTTTCTGCATCAGTTTAGTCAGAGGTGCCGCTATGGTGGAGAAACCTTCAACAAACCTCCTGTAATAACCTGCTAATCCCAGAAAACTATGGACCTCAGTCGGAGTGGTAGGCCTAGGCCATGATTTGACTGCTTCTATTTTCTGCTTGTCAACCTGTATACCAGCATCCGACACAATATGCCCTAGAAAGGCTACTGAATTAAGCCAGAATTCACACTTGGAAAACTTAGCATATAACTTGCAGTCCCTGAGGATCTGGAGTACTGTCCATAAAAGAGCCTGGTGATCTGCTTCAGAGCGAGAATACACCAGAATATCATCAATAAACACGATCACGAACAGGTCCAGGTATGGTCTGAAAATACTATTCATCACGTCCATGAATACTGCTGGGGCATTCGTCAACCCGAAGGACATAACTAGAAATTCAAAATGTCCATATCGGGTCCTGAACGCCGTTTTAGGAATATCTCTTTCACGTACCCGAACCTGATGATATCCGGACCGCAAGTCAATCTTAGAAAAGTATCTAGCCCCTTGTAGCTGATCTTGGGCAAATTTATATGCCCAAGTGATACTCAAAGGTGTCATTTTAGCCTTGTTTATCTATCAATGTTTAGCCTTGTTTATCTATCAATGTTTATACATTCTCATGTAATTGGTAATAAAATGTGAATTTATACTAACCAACATGATTAGCATTATTTTGCAGGAAAAATGTAATTTCGGGAAGCTAAAATGCATGTTGGAAGATATCGGGGTTGGACTCGGATGTGAGCAAGGGACAAGGCATTGGAAAGCACAAAATAAAGGGGCTCCGCGATGGAGCCGTGTCACGCTGCCATGGCGGAGGCCTTCTACCTGGATAGGGAATTTTCGCCCAATTTCCAGAGAGGGTTCGCGATGGGTCCGTGGCACGGTGGCCTGGCTCCGCGTTGCACGCCGTGCCACGTTGGGCCTTATTTCCTGGACCCCCAGTTTCCAGTGAGGGTCCGCGTCGTTAGCGTGTCACGGGGGCAGTGCTCCGCGATGCACTCCGTGACACATTGGTTGTTATTCCGGGAAACATTTCCACTAGTATAAATAGAACACTTAGGTTTATTTTTCAATATTCTGACTTGGTGGAGCAAGAACGTGGGTTACAGGCAGTTGAGGGGACAAAATTATCAGGGTTTTTCTCTCTTTCCTTCTTCTTGTATTCAATTGCTTGTATGTTTAACACTCATTTAACAATGTTTAATCCACAAATGAGTGGCTAATTCATCTTCTTGCTGAGGTTAAGAACAATTGTAATGAAATGTGATTATTGATTCTTTGATTTTTCATCTTTTCTTTCATGGTTGTTCTATTGATTCTTATTCTTACTGCATTAATGTGTGGCCTACGTTAATGTATATCTAAAAAGTCTGGTTTCACTCGAGAGAGCAAGAAATTGGAAAGTTGTGAATTAATATGATATGATCTTTTCTTAGTTTGAGAAAATTGAGAATTGATTTACCTTCAGGATAGAAATATACCTGAAAGTCGTATTAGTCAATTTAGGAATCGGTTTTGTATGGCTAGAACATGAATTGCATTTAATCACAGAAATGGAGGTGGATGGTTCATGATTCTTAAGTGGGGTTAAATACGAGAGTTTTAATCCCTTGGCAATAATTCTTGACTAGCAACCGGAGGAAAAGGCTAACCAAATTATATCGACAATTAATTTCATTACATGTTAGTTTAACCTCAGCATGCTCACATTCATAGTTCAGACTCACACTAGATAATTGTTTTAGACTTAGCATAATTATTAGAAATCAAAAATATCAAACTCTTGGTTACACTGTTGTCTGCATTTTTAGAATTGAAATATAGTACACTTGAGCAGATTGCACTTCATCCCAGTCCCTGTGGGATCGATACTTGGCTTACTTAAGCCACTTTACTACTTGTTCGACCACGTGCACTTGCGTATAGTTTTATACCCATATAACAAACAGACCGAACAAGTTTTTGGTGCCGTTGCCGGGGACTTGGCAATTGGTGAATTTGTCTTAAGTGTTAATTTACTATATTTTTATTTTCGTAGTGTTGACAACTTGGTCTTAGCCTGTATTTTGCAGATTTAATCTCTGTTGAACACTGGCAAGAGACAAGGAGCTGGTGGACTCGTATTTGGAGCCAGAAAGATTATTTCATCATCAGCGGAGAGAAGCTCTAGAAAGAAAGCTGCAGTTTCTTAGACAGACAATCATGGAGCAACAACAGAATCCACCGGTAGCACGGGCAATGTTAGTGCCCGAAGAAGTAGCAGCTCGGCCGGTTCGCGAGGTGGCAATCCCACATGCTAATAATGTCACATCTAGCATCCGCAAACCTGAGCCGGGAGGGAGGTTCAAACTTAAGCAGAATATGGTGCAATTGCTGCACACTAGCGGGCAGTTTACAGGTCTCCCTCATGAAGATTCACAACAGCATCTCCAAAATTTTTTGGAGATAAGTGACACTTATATCCCCGCTGGAGTGTCATCAGATTATGTCCGGCTTACATTGTTCCCATTTTCACTATTGGGAGAAGCCAAGAGGTGGTTGAAAGCTGAGCCACCTAATTCTATTTCTACGTGGGATGATCTTGCAAGGAAGTTCTTGATACAATTTTTCCCTCTGGTAAAGCAGCAAGACTTAGAAGTCAAATTCTAAGTTTTCAAACAGAGAGAGGGAGAGAATCTATATCAGGCTTGGGAGAGATTCAAGTCCATGTTGCGGAATTGTTCTCATCATCATCAATCCAATGATGTGTTGGTGCACACTTTTATAGAGGGTTTGGAACCCCATACAAAAATATTGCTAGACTCAGCAGCCGGGGGACAAGCGCTGGAGAAAACTTATGAGGAGCTGTATACCTTGTTGAACCGTATTTCGCAGGGCAATCCGGAATGGAATGCTGATTCGTCAAGAGGCGGGACAAGGAAAGCAGCAGGAGTTCTAGAATTGGATGGGTTTACAGCTATTGCTGCACAAATAGCTGCTTTGCAGAATCAACTCAACACCCACTTCAGTAACATGACAATGAACCAGCCTCAAGCCCCAGTGAATGCTGTGCAGCAGATGTGGTGTGAAGTGTGCGGAAGCAGTGAGCACTCAGCTGAGTGTTGTGGAGCAAATCATGACTCGGTGAACTTTGTGGGAAATATACAAAGGAACAACCACCAACAGTATGGAAACAACTACAATTCCAATTGGAGGAATCACTCGAATTTCTCTTGGGGTAGCAACAACCATCAGGGGCAGAGTTCGAGTCAGGGTGGGCAAAGGAACCAAGGAGGGCAGCAGAATTATCAAGCACAATTCAGAAACAACAATGCACCTCCTCCACCACCATCACCCAGCATTGAGGAGATGTTCAACACTATGATAGCTAATCAAGCTCAATTGCAGGCTGACTATGTGAAATTAGCAGCCGAGGTGAAAAACAACCAGTTAGCTACCAAGGCACTTGAATATCAATTTGGGCAATTTGCTGGAGCCCAAAACACCAGACCTAGAGGAGGACTTCTGAGCGACACAGATCCCAACCCCAAGCAGGTAAATGCGGTGACCACAAGGAGTGGTTTGCAGCTGAAAGAGGTGGAACCAGAAAGACCACCTCAACAATCGGGAGCAGCAAAAGTCGAGAGGGAGCAAAGTGATGAGAGGGGGAAGACTAAGGAAGCAGAATCAGAAAGACCACCACCCCCGTTCCTTCAATGATTAAAGAAACACAAGGAGGAGGCGTGTTTCAAGAAATTCATAGAGGTGCTAAAACAGGTACATATTAACTTACCTCTTGTTGATGTTTTGCAGGGAGTGCCGAAATATGCTAAGTATATAAAGGACATTGTGGCAAACAAAAGTCGGTTGACTGAGTATGCTATGGTGGGTCTCACGGAGGAGTGCACTTTCCGGATACAAAACCGACTGCCCACAAAGCTCAAAGACCCTGGGAGCTTTACTATACAGATTACTATTGGGTAGAGTACCCGAGCTCGTGGATTGTGTGATTTGGGAGCAAGCATTAATTTGATGCCGTCATCGGTATTCAAAAAGCTGGGTCTAGGGAGCCCTAGACCCACAACTGTGATCTTGCAATTGGCAGATCAGTCCTTAGCCAGACCTGATGGCATTGTGGAGGACGTTCTGGTGCAAGTGGGCTCCCTGATATTCCCGGTAGATTTCGTCGTGCTGGATTTTGAACCAGACGCTTAAGTCCCATTTATTTTTTGACGTCCTTTCTTGGCGACCGGGAAAGCGCTGATTGATGTAGCTGCGGGGCAACTAACAATGGGAGCACACGACTAGGTGGAAGTGTTCGATGTGTACAAGGCACCCATGCTCCCGACTGTGTACGAAGAACTCTCAGTGATCAATGTGATTGATCAAGTCGATGATGAGTAGATTAAGGATTCACTAGAGTTATTGGGAAAACCACCGGAATGGTGTATGCACTACTGAGGGGAGGACGGTTTTCGACAGAAAACGTCCATCACCCTAGGGGACAACTGAGTTGAACGACGTTGAGCTACGACGGTAAACCAGGCGCTGCACGGGAGGCAACTCGTGAAATGTTTCTTTGTAAATTGTGAATAGATTTTTCTTTTTCTTTTTCTTAATTAACAACAAAATGTTTAGTTTTAATTTTTGTTTTTATTTTTATTTAGAATGAAACCTATAATTCTAACCAATTTCTTGTAGTAGAATGAATTTCAGGTCGAACGGAGGGAAAATATGCAAGGAAACGCAAAGAAAAATTCGAGGTATGAAAATCAACAAAAAGTGGCAAAACAGTGAGCTAGTGCGATAGCTCCGTGTCACGGAGGAGGACCTCCGCATTACCTTCCGTGAAACATTGAGATATAAATCCAGAATTGTAAAAAAATTCCAGAGTACCCTCGCGACAGCTCCGTGTCATGGAGGCAGTGCTCCGCGATGCACTCCGTGACACGTTGTTGTGTATAGCGCGATGGGTCACACCGGGTCGCCTGGTGACCCACACGATTTTGCCACTTTTAAACCCCGAATCCCCCTCAAATTTTCTTTATTCTCACACACTCCGCGACCAATCCCCCCAAAACCCCTCCCCCTTCAACGTGACATGGAATAGGCCAAGAATTTCATCGAGTTTTCTTTAATTCTTCGAACTCAAGGTATGTTCTTCAATTCCATCTCATTTCTCGTCGATTTTCTTTGATATTGAACATGTGACATGAGCTAAACTTTCCCTAAGTAGAAATTAAGCGTAAATTCAATTAAATTATTGTTGATGGATGTTCGGAGTATCATTGTGATTGCTTGAACTCGTTAATTGCATAATTTAATCGAATTTTGTTGATACAATCATATTTAGGGCTTGTTTTTGAAGTTGAAGTGGAAAATGCCGTGAACTTGTGAAATTCATGCCGGGTTGTACATGTTGAGTGATATTAGTCGATGTGCTAATTGCTATGATGTTAAAAAAAACAAAAATCGACGAATTCTCGGGTTAGGGGAATAGTGAAATTTGTAAGAATTGGGTGAGTTGTATAGGTTCGTGTAGATAAATTCTTGTTGTTTCGTTTCTTTGTTTTTCCGTGCTAAGTGCGATGGAATAAAATGTTATCGAGGGTAATGATTTTTGTTAGCTGTACGAAGTCTGAGTAGTACATAAAATATATACCGTCGAATTCTTCGAATGCACTAAGCATGGTTGTATAGTTGGTTGTTGGTTTGTGTAAATAAGCATGTTCTTGCCATAATGTTGTCACTTTTGCTAAGGACTAAGTGTGGGGTAGCCTAGCTTAACCCGACCTTAGTCGGATGAAATATTTATTGGCTTAACATTGATCTTATCTACTTGGATTGACAGGTAAAATGGCAAGCAGGCAAGAAAAAGGGAAAGGCGCATCAACATTGGACGCCGGAAGAAAGCAAATCAGACTGGGCACAGCATTCCCAGCAGCACCAGCGGTTCCACGCGGCCAACGCCTCCAATATGAAACCAAGTGGGTGACAGAAGAGGGGAAGAAGTGGTATGCCAAGCACAAGGAGAGTAAGTACTTCCCCGAGGAACACATAGCATGGGAACCGTTGGCACAAGAGTTCCCTAGGATTGTACACCGGATCGAGGCAGCTGGGCTCAAATTCATTTTTGAAGAGCCCAAGGAATGCAACTTGCACCTGATTCGGGAATTCTATGCCAATTGGGACCCGACTCTCAGAAGTCACACCATCAAAATCAAAGGGCAAATAGTCACCTTCGAGCCCCACCACCTCAATGCTATCCTAGGGGCGCGGGACACAGACGCCCACGTGCTTCGACAGCTGAACATCACTCCACCATATGCGGACATCAGACGCACTTTGTGTAGAACCCGATCGACAGCTAGATGGAGCAGACACAAAGAGAGGGGCTACCATCAGACTTTGCCCTATTCACAGATGAACAGGGAAGCCAGAATATGGCTAAAGATTGTCTGTTCCTGCCTAATACCGGGGGTACATATGAAAAATGTAACCCGGGATCGTGCATGCCTGGTGTACGCCCTGATGAAGGGCTGGAGATCAACGTGGGGGCGGTGATCATCTCCGCCATGAAGAGAGCCCGGTTGCATCAGGGGCACAGATACGGATTTGGTGGGCTACTCACCACCTTCTTGAGGGGCCTGGATGTCGAGGAAGAGGCCCTTGATTATATCCTGCAGATGGAGCAGCGGGCCTTAGATGTCACTAAAACTAAGGCTCCCGACACCACCTACGGGCCAGTGCTTACACTAGCTGAGCGACATGCTCGTGATGATCAGTACATGGCTCACATGTATGGGATGCAGATGCTCCAGCTGAGGATAGGCGGGAGGCCAGCAACAGAGAAGGAGTTATGGCAGCTCGAGCAAGACTACCCTTTCGGCAAAAACGCCAGGGCTCTATGCCGAGTGGGGCCAGCATTTGTAGATCCCACGGATGATGATGTCCCCACGGACGAGGAGACATGTCAGGAGGACTCTGATGTGGAGTCCGAGGATGACGATGGGGGTGATTCAGACATGGGAGATGAAGCAGCAGCACCTGATGAAGAAGTGGAGTACTTTGATTGATCAGGAAGTTCCACCACCCAATTTTTGTGCTATTTTAATTTTTTGTGAACACTGGAGACAGTGTTCGAGATAAGTGTGGGGTGGGAGTAGTTAGGTGCTGGTTATGCTGTTTTGTATGTCCTAATTTGTTGTTGTGCTGTGAACAAAATCTTCTGACCTGTGATTTATGATTGTAAGTTATTGTTCGGTATTGTAAATATATGTGAAACTGTTGTGTGCTGCTGAATGTTGCTAGCTGAGTTTGTCCATATTTTTGTTTATCGAAATGATCGATATTTTAAAATTTTTTCTTTTTTTTTCAACTCTTAGGTTTCTCGGCGTTTGTTTTCGGTTCTTTTACCGAGAAGGTTCCCATTGAACCGAAGTCCTAGTTAGTGACTGTTCCCTATGATGGATGGATGACGACCGTCTTAAGGGAAATGTAGTCGTTAGGAGTAGATTTTTCAATTATTTTTCAGTTATTTTTCTTTTGTGGGTTGCATCCCAAAACTTGTAGTTGCTTTCTGGTTGCAGAATTATGGTTGCGTGTTGTACATGATATTTAAAATGCAAATGTGATTCGTATGAAAGCATGCAACTTTGTAAATGTGTTGAGATACCTAGGCCATAGAGTTCGATTCAGTGTGATTGAGGCTTAATGTTTAAATTCCTGTAATTAGCTGATTGAAGAGTCTATGAATACATCTTGAATTGAGCATGTGCAATAAGTGTGAAGTGAGGTTTTGTTATTCCATGCTATTGTGAAGTGTCTAGAACTTGCCTGGTGTGTGTACAAAACGAAATGAAGGAGGTGTGTTGTAGGAAAGGATGTAGGCATTTCTTTGTTTTTAACTGAAAGTTTCTATTTTTCATGATCATACCCACCTTAATTGTGTACCCTAGTCAGCCCGTTGAGCCTTTAGCCTATTATAATTTTTTCTTTTTTTCAAAAAGTGTAAACCGAGCTTAATCCCTTCTTTTCATTAGTCGTAAAGCCGATCCAAAACTCTTAAGCGCTTAAGAAGAGAAAATAATTTTTCCCAAAGTGTCAAAAGAGTGAAAATGGTGAAAAGAAAAGTAAAGCAGAGAGATGGAAGGAAGGAAAGAAAAGGTTGAAGGTGCAATTGTTATAAGTAAACTATAATGAAGGTGCATGAATAATCTTTGTTGTGGTGAAAAGTGTGCTTAATAAGATGGACCAAACTAAAGAACAACTTCAAAAATGGGAGGATGAAGAAAGAAACAATGTCCATGAGTTTGATGGAATGTGTTGAAAAAGCTCTTAAGGATGCTAGTGGGTATTATTGGCTAGCCCAATATTTACTAGTTCCGTAGCTTCCATTACAACCCGTTAAAGTCCTACGTGATCTTACATCACATTTCTTTATATTAGTGAAGTAGTACACTAAAGGCAAGCTTATGAGTCATGGCATGATGCATGTGAATTCTTTTGGGAGAGAGAGCGAAATTGTGTTTATATGCCCTTGCTTGAAATGTTGTGAGTTCATATGATCAAAAAGGGGAAATTCTCTTGTATTGTGAAGGAACATTCTTGATGAGAGATTAATCTTCGTGTCGGATGTCTTGATCAGCTGATTTGCAGGAGTTTGCCAATATCAAGAGTCGATTCTTAAGTCTAGGAGGTCTTGATGTATTGAAGGTCATTGAATTAATAGGACCGTGCATGTTTTCTTGATGATTTGTTGTATTGAATAATCGGTATGACCGTAACCTAAATTGTCGAACCAAAGTAGCGAGGTTGGGATGTAAATTGCATGAGGTGCAAGATTGTTGTTCGAGGACGAACAAGGATTTAAGTGTGGGGTAAGTGATCTTGGGCAAATTTATATGCCCAAGTGATACTCAAAGGTGTCATTTTAGCCTTGTTTATCTATCAATGTTTATACATTCTCATGTAATTGGTAATAAAATGTGAATTTATACTAACCAACATGATTAACATTGTTTTGCAGGAAAAATGTAATTTCGGGAAGCTAAAATGCATGTTGGAAGATATTGGGGTTGGACTCGGATGTGAGCAAGGGACAAGGCATTGGAAAGCACAAAATAAAGGGGCTCCGCGATGGAGCCATGTCACGCTGCCATCGCGGAGGCCTTCTGCCTGGATAGGGAATTTTCGCACAATTTCAAGAGAGGGTTCGCGATGGATCCGTGGCACGGTGGCCTGGCTCTGCGTTGCACGCCGTGCCATGTTGGGCCTTATTTCCTGGACCCCCAGTTATCAGTGAGGGTCCGCGTCGGTAGCGTGTCACGGAGGCAGTGCTCCGCGATGCACTCCGTGACACGTTGCTTGTTATTCCGGGAAAAATTTCCACTAGTATAAATAGAACACTTAGGTTTATTTTTCAATATTCTGACTTGGTGGAGCAAGAACGTGGGTTACAGGCAGTTGAGGGGACGAAATTATCAGGGTTTTTCTCTCTTTCCTTCTTCTTGTATTCAATTGCTTGTATGTTTAACACTCATTTAACGATGTTTAATCTACAAATGAGTGGCTAATTCATCTTCTTGCTGAGGTTAAGAACAATTGTAATGAAATGTGATTATTGATTCTTTGATTTTTCATCTTTTCTTCCATGGTTGTTCTATTGATTCTTGTTCTTATTGCATTAATGTGTGGCCTACATTAATGTATATCTAAAAAGTCCGGTTTCACTCGAGAGAGCAAGAAATTGGAAAGTTGTGAATTAATAGGATATGATCTTTTCTTAGTTTGGGAAAATTGAGAATTGATTTACCTTCAGGATAGAAATATACCTGAAAGTCGTATTAGTCAATTTAGGAATAGGTTTTGTATGGCTAGAACATGAATTGCATTTAATCACAGAAATGTAGATGGATGGTTCATGATTCTTAAGTGGGGTTAAATATGAGAGTTTTAATCCCTTGGCAATAATTCTTGACTAGCAACCGGAGGAAAAGGCTAACCAAATTATATCGACAATTAATTTCATTACATGTTCGTTTAACCTCAGCATGTTCACATTCATAGTTCAGACTCATATTAGATAATTGTTTTAGACTTAGCATAATTATTAGAAATCAAAAATATCAAACTCTTGGTTACACTGTTGTCTGCATTTTTAGAATTGAAATATAGTACACTTGAGCAGATTGCACTTCATCCCAGTCCCTGTGAGATCGATACTTGGCTTACTTAAGCCACTTTACTACTTGTTCGACCACATGCACTTGCATGTAGTTTTATACCCATATAACAAATAGACCAAACAGTAGCTGATCAAACAAATCATCTATTCTGGGAAGCGGATACTTATTCTTTACCGTAACTTTGTTCAACTGCCGATAATCTATACACATACAGAGCGAGCCATCTTTCTTCCTCACAAATAGAACTGGCGCACCCCATGGTGAAGTACTCGGCCTGATGAAACCTTTATCTAGCAAATCTTTCAACTGCTCCTTCAACTCTCTGAGTTCTGCAGGAGCCATACGATAAGGAGGAATTGATATAGGTTGAGTGCCTGGTAATAAATCAATAGCGAAATCTATTTCCCTCTCTGGAAACAAATCAGGGAACTCGTTCACCACCAGAACAGACTGGAGTATCGGAGATTCTGCTCGGACATCCTGAACCCTAACTAGGTGGTAGATACATCCCTTAGTTATCAATTTCCTCGCCTGAAGGTAGGAAATAAACCTACCTTTTGGAGTAGCTGTGCTGCCTTTCCACTCTCGCACTGCCTCTCCTGGAAAGTGGAATCGGACCGTCTTGGTCCAACATTCAACATTGGCGTAGCACGGCACTAGCCAATCCATACCCATTATGGCATCGAAGTCTATCATTTCTAGCTCTACCAGATCTACTGTAGTCTGGCGGTCAGCAACCTCCACTTTACACCCTCGATAAATTCTACTAGCTATAATAGAGTCACCGACGGGCGTGGATACTGTAAAGGGCTGCTGCAATAATTCTGGTGCAATATTGAACTTTCGTGCCACAAATGGGGTAATATATGACAGAGTGGATCCTGGATCAATCAATACGTAAGCAGGGCATGAACAGATAGTCATCGTACCTATCACTACATCTGGCGAAGTCTCTGAGTCGTGTCTCCCTGGTAGTGCATAAGTACGGTTTGAGCCCATACTTGAACTGGAAGCTCCTGATCTACCTCGGCCTTTGCCTACTAAACCTGAAGGCCCACGCCCCGCCGAGGCTGCTGGGGCTCGTGGCCCTGCGGATCTCCTGTCCTGACTGTCTCTACTCTCCTGACCTCTGGTCGGACAATCTCTTATCCGATGCCCCTCCTGTCTGCAAATATAACACCCAGTGGAGCCATATTTACCAGCTCCGGAGTGTGGTCGATTACAATAGGGGCAGGCTGAGGGTGCAAATCTGCTCTGTTCTCCCCTTCTCTGCTGCGGGGACTCTACAATTCTGGAACTGCCATTGGGCTCTGACTGCCCTCGTCGCACATATCTACCTCGCTGCTCCTGCTGTGGTGGAGGTGGGGGTCTAGGGGGTCTATCTGATAGTCGAGGCCTGGGTCCTCTCTGAACTTCTCTTTGCATCTCGTCTGATCTGTCTCTGCGGCGCTGTTCCTGAATGGTCTGTCTATTATTCTATTGCCGCTGTCTAAGACCCTCAATGGTCTGAGCAAAGGCCTTTACTCGGGCGATATCCATATGCTCTCGTAACATAGCCATCATACATGCCTCAGTATATTCTGGGTTCAGACCCATAATAAATCTGTGAACTCTAGCTAGCATAGTATCAACAAATGCTGGAGCATAACTGGCTAAGGAGTCAAACTGTAAAGCATACTCGCGTACGGTCCTCTCCCCCTACTCCAGATGCAAAAACTGATCCATCCCAGCCTATCGGATCTCTCGTGGAAAGTAACGGTCCAGGAAGGCCTCCGAGAAGCTGGTCCAGGTCGGAGGGGTAACATCTCTCCCTCGGGACCTTTCCCAACTCTCATACCATAGTACTGCTATGTCCCGCAACCGGAACACTGCCAACTCAACAGACTCTGAAGGGGTCACATGCATAACCCGGAAAATTCTCTGCATCTGATCTAGAAAGTCTTGAGGGTCCTCTGCCTGATCTGACCCAGTGAACTGTGGAGGACCTAGTGCCAAAAATTCCCTGACCCTGGAACTACCTGACCCACCTGAAGGCTCTGCTGCTACAGGTGGCACCGACTGGCGCTGTGTGGCCATCATTTGTGCCAACATAACTACAGCGCTACGAACCTCCTGATTTGATGGCGAAGGTACAGGAGCTATCGGGGGCGATGTAGTGCCCAATGGCTCCTGATGTGAGGGGGACTGCTGAGAGGGCTGTGATGAAGCCTCTATATCGCCCTCAAATCAGGCTGACTCTGACTGAAGCTGAGGCATCCTGCTGGTGCCTTCTCCTGCTGCTGTGTCTAATCTCTTGCCTGTGGCAGGGTGTCGTTGATTTGCCATTCTTATCTGTAGACAAAGGATATGATAAGTTTTAGGGACCCAACCCTATAATTTACCGCTCTATAGCACGACTGAATGAGAAGAAAGAGTAACCATCCTATCATGCCTCGCAGCCTCCTGCCTATAGTATGTGGTGCACAACACATCCATAGACAATACTCTACTTAGCACGGCTTGCAGACTCCCTGGGACACGAACTGCTCTGATACCAAGTTTGTCACGCCCCGCCTTGGGGGTATGACTGGCACCTGGTGCTCTAGCAGGATCTAGACTACTAGCTAGTGAGCCTAAGCACATCTGGTGCCTGGCTGGCTCTAACTCAGATTCATGAAATCAATGGGCTATATGACGGCTATAAATACAGCCTCCGGCCGGCTAGGCCTATAGCCACTTGTATAAAACTTCTGCTAACCAGAAACATACTTACAAAGGGGGAAACCTACGCGGCCCGACAAGGCCACCATGCTATCTAGTTATCTGTAACTCAACAATGGAAATACTGGACAGCTACGTGACCAACAAGGTCACCACTACTATCAAACTATGGGCCCATGCGTCCAGCATAAAAACAGAGGTACTAAACAGCTATACAACTACACGGCCTCACACGACCGGCTCAACTAACCACAGGGAAGTATATACAGACTACAAGCCTCTAGGAATACTGATAAGATGGTCGGGACAGGGCCCCGACCTACCTGTACTATACAACAAAGAAAATGAAATACACCTCTGAATATCAAGCTCCGGATGACAGGAGCTGATGACTCTGCGCTGTCTGGATCACGAGGGATCGCCTCCTCGTTTGTGAGTACCTGCAGGTAAGTAATGCAGTGCCCTAGTGGGAGTCAGTACCACTGGTACCGAGTATGCAAAGCAACTGAACATAACTGAATACAAATAACATAACTAGAAATTCTGAATAGCAGGAGATAACTGAATCTGAAGAGCTGATAGGAACTAGATCAAACCTTTCTGCACTGATAGGCAGGAGAGTGTCTGTAGTCACGGCGGCCTGCTGTCTATTAACTAGTATATATATAAAGCACATAAATACATATACATTTAGCAAGCAAGAGCCAATACCAACCCCCATAAGCCGGATGGCGCCAAGCAAGCAAACAATCTATGTACCCCTACCCGGGTCAAAACCAACCAAAAATAAGTCACTCCACTCATTTGCTCACTAGGAGCTCCTCTACCGGCCCCTTGGGTCTCTGGCTCGGGCCATAGCCTCTGATACAAATAACCGTGTCTGAGTCCGAAAGACTCCTGTGCAGATAGTAACAGATAGGGTCTGGTTCCCTGGAACTATCCTCAAGGCTATCTGAAACCGGAGCTGCACCTGTAATAAGATCTGTAGTGTAACTGTATCTGTATCTGTTCCCTGGGCGCTTGCGCACAACAGGGCTATCTGTACTGTAATGCTGATTAGCCTGATATGGGGAAAGCTTCATCCCATCTTCGTCCAAACTGGGGACGGCATGCCACTCCTTGGAGTGACGTAAACCCACCCGCTTAGTGGGTGACACGATTACTAACCCAGGGGCGGCGAGGACGCTCAATAAGGTGCCCTCAAAACTATATCAAGTCTCAACAAACAAATAGCACATATAAAGCAAGCATGTATAACTGAAAAGACTATCTGAAATCTAACTTCTTATTCTGATCTGTTTCTATACTGAACTGATTCTTTACTGATTATACTGATTCTGAAATCTTTCTTTAACTGTTGGCTAATTTGTAGCCAATATTCCATCTGTCTGAATGGCCAGTCTATAGCCATAAAACTATCTGTCTATCTGATTTTACTTTATTAGCTTTTATTCTAAAAATCTGTATCTTTTTATTCTACAACATGCTTGCTAATCATACAATAAGCTATATTGAATCTGGAATGCTAACTCGCCCCTTTGGCGCATGCTTTACTAACTTTCGGACTAAATACGATACGGCAACACAACTCAGAATCTATTAGACTCACTTAATTCTCAACATTCAACTCCGAGAGTTTCAAATACAGAGTTTACTATGATTTACCAAGCTAAGGCTTACTAACTTGCCGAAGAACAACTTCACATACCTTAACCTCAAGTTATGCGACTGTCGGACGAGGCTCAGTCAGTACTTCAGCTATTTCTCCCAACTGCATTCATATATACGTCAATTAATACTAAGTTCACTATTCTGAAAGAAAACATCACTTTCGATATAATTATAGCCTAAACTTAGGCTTATCGAAAGACGGTCGAAAACTTGCTATTTTTCAGAGGTCCAGAAGGGAGAAGTATTCACTTTACGGCTAGGAGCACATAGACACTAGTTTGGAACAATTCCACTTACCTTAGCCCGGTAGCACTATGATTTGTCGGCCTTATTTCACGAAACAAAATCAATAGGAATGCTCCCTGCTACTAAATACCTCGGTATCTGGAGTTAATTTAGATTTGGACTACGTTTGGCAGCGTAATCGAACGATAATATGTTAACCCTCTTCGTTTCTCTCTGTTTTCTACGTTTTCTCTAGAAATTATAATGAATAATCTGATTTAAAACCAAAGTGGGGCTTTATATACTTGGGCCTGGACAGGCCCAACGTCTCACGGAGCCAACGCGGTGGCCCCGCTTCCATGACACGCTGCCATCACGGAGGGGCTCTGCCCCGGCTCCTTTCGTGATGGTTCGACAGGAAACTCGTTCAATCCTTTTCCGGGCCTTTCCCTAGCACGTATGGCTTTCAAATATGCTCAACCAATGTGCGGAAAGGCCATCTAGGTGCCAGGAATCTTACAGGGTATAACAGGAGCACCCCAAGGAGAGATGCTGGGTCTGATAAAACCCTTGTCAAGAAGGTCTTTTAGCTGCTCCTTCAACTCCTTAAGCTCAGTCGGAGCCATTCTGTAATGAGGGATGGAGATAGGCTGAGTATCTGGGAGGATATCTATTCCGAAGTCTATTTCCCGTTCAGGGGAAACTCCGAAAAGATCCTCAAGAAAAACATTTGGGAACTTACTGACTACTAGAACAAACTGGATGGTTAGGGTCTCAGAGTTGGAATCCTTGACCAGAACCAGATGATATATACATCCTTTGGAGATGAGTTTCTAGGCCTTAACGTAGGAAATAAACCTACCCTTAGGTGCTGAACTGCTGCCCATCCGTTTTAACATTGGCTCATTGGGAAATTGAAACTTGACTACTCTAGTTCTGCAATCGACTGAGCATAGCAGGAGTGTCACCAATCCATGCCGAGAATAAGGTAAAAGTCGACCATGTCTAACTCTACAAGATCATCTAGAATGACTTTACTCAGGAATGAGACTGGGCAGTTTCTATACACTCGGCTGGCTCTAACTGACTCGCCAATTGGGGTGGAGATTGAGAATGGTTCTAAAAGGACCTTTGGACTGATGTTGAACTGGACTGCTATGTAGGGAGTCACGAATGAAAGAGTGGCTCCTAGATCTAGAAGGGCATAAACATCTAGATGGAAGAGACATAACATACCTGCGACTATGTCAGGTGAGCTCTCCTGATCCTGACGGGAAGAGAGAGCATAGAAACGATTTTGGCGCTGACCTTCATCTGTACCTGATGTATTAGCCTGCTGAGCTAGTCGGCTTGCTGGAGCTGATGATGTGGTAGATTGTTCTCTCCCTCACCTTGCTGACGGGCACTCCCTAAGTTGATGTCAAAGCTGTCTGCAACCTAAACAACCCTCTCGACCCTGAAGGCACTTTCCCGGGTGGTTCCTACCACACTTGGGACAAGCTGGATACTTATTCCCGGTACTGTAGGCCTAAGACTAAGTGCCAGATAACCCACCCCTCTGATCCTGGCGGGACCGAAAGGTTGGGGCACTGGCTGAACTAGGTGTTGTGGCTCTCTGCTGCTGCTGCTACTGCGGTGGGTGGCTACTACCGCTAGACCTCTGATGGATGAAATCTGACTGGCCAGTCCTTGCCCGTTTGTTTTTTCACTCCATATCCTTCAACTTTTCAGCCTCAATCTGCTAGGCATAGACAATCAAGCTGGAGAGGTCCATGTCTTTAATCAACATCCCTGTCCTACACTCCTTGAGGACCAGATTTGACACCCCATTCACAAACTTCAACATGCGATCCCTTGGATCGGCTTCCATCTCTGGAGCGTACTTAGAAAACCTAGTAAACTCTAGCGCATACTCCTCCATGGTCCTGTTGCCCTATTGCCAATTCATAAATTCCGCCATCTTTACCTCGTTCAGCTCCCGAGGGAAAAATCTGTCCAAGAAAGCTGCGTAGAATTCTTCCAACTCTACTGGTCCTGCTCTAGCTGGCCGCCCCTCTTTACACTGGTTATTCCAGACCTGAGCTACCCATTTGAGCTAGTAGGCAGCCAGATTAGCACTCTCCGAGGAGCTGACACCCATAATGCGGGTAATCTTCCTAATCTCATCCACGAACTCCCGGGGATCCTCCCCTACCTTGGATCCCTGAAAAGATGGAGGGTTCATACGGGTGAAGTCCATCACCCTCGCAGATGCTTCAGACCCGTTGGTGTTCAGCAGCACCACCTGCTGGTTCACCTGATTGGTGATTGTTTGGGCTAGTAGTTGAATAGCCGCCCTGAATTCGGCGGTAGACACTGAATCATCTTGAGGAGCTGCGGGGCTGGTGGTGCAGATCTATTGGTGTTACCGACCCATCTTCCGTTATCGCGTCTAGAAGGCATGATTCACTGAAATGAAACAGAGCATGAGTTAGAAGGGCATTTCTGAAATTTAACTTTAACGCACGATAAAGAGTATGAACAAAAGAGAGTTTTCCTAGTAACATCTCGTAGCCTCCTCGTTATAAGTGTGGCGCGCTTCACACCCATGAAAAGGACTCTACTCGATGAGACTTTCAAACTTTTCGAGAATACTCTAAACCTAGTGCTCTGATACCAAATTTGTCATGCACCGAGCCTACACCCTGGACGTAACACGGTAGTTGAAGTCAAACGTGACCCCAAGTCAACCCCTGGTCTATCATACACTGGTATTCTGAGTAATCATACACAACGGAAATTTGAAATAATACATAATAGCATTTATGAAAATTAAGAACTGAATATAGAGATTTTAAATATCTGAGAATCTAAAATCAAGTCTGGTCTGAAAGCCATCTAATTGAGGAGTTGCTGGGACAAGCCCCTCAACTAACTCTAAGTTTAACTGAAAATAGTAAAGAAAACTGAAATGAAGGAAATAACGCTCTTAGAATATGAGGACTCACACTTCTGCTGCTGATAGAGAGATCCGGACAAAATTGGCTAACGGCGTTAGGTCTGAGAACCTGCGGCTGTATCATGAAAAGATACAACATAAAAGTATGCGTTATTACTTTGAATGTACTGAGTAGGTGACAGAAGCATAATGATAAATATAAAGATGACTGAACTAAAAAGACACGCATTTACCAACTGATAAATTAAACTGAACAATATGAAGTAAAATGAGACGGTCAAGATGACCCTATCTGATGGTCAAAGACATGCCCAAAGTCTAAAAATTATGAGTCTGAGATACTATATTAAACTGAGGTGAGCTGCTAGAGCTGAAACTGAATAGAACTTCTTATTCTGAAACTAGACTGAGCTGACTAGTGGGAGAGTCTATAACCGACATATAACCACGTGAGCTAGACGTGGAGTTCGATGTATTCACCACACTGATAGGACCCAATATACCTTATCAGGGTATAAAGGCATGAACTGGGTGACCAAAAAAGTCTGGGGGCAATCAGGCCAAGTAATACTGTAACCTACACTGACAATGTAGTTCTGGGTACCTAGGTGCGTTGGAACCCCGGTCCGCTTGGTGCTAAGTTCTACTCCCACTAGAAACCTATACTGAACTACTACGCTGATAGCTCAAAACTAGGGCCCAATACTAGACAGGGACATATAACTGAAAGTACGTTGAGAGTCTTATCGGACCGGATTCTGGAATTGAGTTCTAGACTGGTCAGAGCTGCTTATCTAGAAGCGTCGTAACCGTCTAAGAATAAAATGAAATCTGAAATGGAGTCCTGAGGCTAGTCAGAGCTACATAGCTAAAATGTAATGACTGCCTAACTAGACCAACTAAATCTAATTCTAATAACTGGGAGGCATCACTGACACCTCAGGAAAAGACTGAAGTCAAATTGATCAGCTGACACTTTCTCTAAAGTTCTGAAGAGGTTCTACGTTCTAACTGAACTAAACTACTAGGCAGCTAATGGAGAACTCAACTTATTCCAACAACACGGGAATTCCATAATATGGCATAATCTTAAGAATTAAAGAAATCTCATCTATCAAGGCTAAAATCATCTTGTCAATGGAGTGTTTACTCAACAAATATATATAATAAGAATTACTAGGAAATTCATCCCAAAACATACTTTATACAATAGACGGAAATTTAATACGCAATAATCATTACCCGAAAGTTTAGGGATTAAATCACCTTGGCAAGAAGCAACAATTTACTTAGGAACTGATGAAGATCATATGAATAATAAACATGGATATTATCCCAATTGAAGTTAATGAAAACCAACGTGAAAATTTATTCATATTCAAAGAACTCAGGGCTAAACTGATAGGAAAATTATAGGGGGATTTCGGGGGACACAAGGGAAGGACACTTTCCTTATTGAATTCCCACATACCTGACTAAAATTCTCCCAGAGAAGAGGACTTGAACTGCTGCAATGGAGGACAACCCTAAGCTTGCTTGAGAGTTTTCTTGAGGAACTCCTCGATAGGTTTTCAGAGAAAGATCATGGGAATGAGGGGAGGAACCGCTCATACCCCCTAATAAGTCTAAAACTATGTCCAAAACGACATAGTTTAAAGCTTAGGAGAGTAGAAAATTACTAAATAGCCCTTAGAAATTCGCTGCGAAAAATTGCAGGTGACCTAACGTGTGACCCAATGGGTTGTGGTGACTGACCATGACTCGTGGTTACTCCCATCAGGTACACTGCCCAGGTTTCTCAATAGGTCACCACGAGGGACCAGTCATGGACCACACTGTCTCACTTCTGCAGCTTCGACACTAGACTAGGTAACGAGTCACATAACGAGTCGTTGCCACTGACGACGACTCGTGATAACACTCGTTAAGTACACTACCTAAAAACTGACTAGGGCTGGCAACAGGGGACATAACGAGTCGTTACAGGTGACCATGACTCGTTATCCCCACCCATCAATTATACTGACACACTGACCAACTTATAAATTCCTTGACCTAGGCATGACCACGAGTGACTTAACGGGTCATGGTCAATGACCACGACTCATGAAGTATTTCGTTGGGTGCACTGGTTCTCATTTTTAATACTTACTTTTTCTTCTCACGACTGACTAATAAGTCATTGGGTCTCATAACGACTCGTTAGGTGAGTCATCCTGTAGCATTTCTGCAGCTTTTTTCAGATTTTATTCTAATTTAAGTCCCGAATTTAGATTTTGAGTTTTCGGGGTATTACATGCAAGATATTCCTCTCTGCACGTAATGTTAAATATTGCTTCCCCCTCCTTTTCACCTTGTGATTACTTCTGTGCTATATGTTTAAATTTTATAGTTTCTCTATAAATCTAGTTACTTTTATTTTATATTTTATTTAACAAAACCATTGTACGGATTCATTTCCCTCTACTCGAACTTGTCACGCCCCAAGTTTACACCTTGGACGAAATACGGTACTTGAAGTCACATGTGACCCCCCAAGTCAAGCCCTGGTCCATCATACATTAGCATTCTGAATAATATAAATATACATACAATAGATGTTTAAATAAAAAATATAAATACATGAGAGAATTAAAGCTAGTTTATAGTGTTTGAAAATATTAAAACAACACTACAAGTTTGAAATACCAATCTAGGTCTGAAAGCCACTATGACTGATGAGTTGCTGAGACAAGCCCCAAGCTAACTTCAAATCTAAATAGGAGGAATGAAAATGTAACTAAAATAAATAAATCTCTATACTCGAAGGATGAGGACTCACCAACTAGTAAAGATGAGGTCTTCGATGAGCGGTCGGCTAACAAAGCTGAGACGAGATCCTGTAGCTGTACCATAAAATGATACGACATAAAAGTATGCATCAGTACTTTGAATGTACTGAGTAAGTTAGAGAAACATAATAGAATAAATAAAAGGAAATGCTGAATTGAGAAGACATGTGATGACCAAATAAAACTACTGAACTGAATAATTGAGGTGGTCTGATAGACCTTGTCTGATGGTCAAGCATGTTCTAAGTCTGAAATACTGATCTGATCTAACTGGACTGGACTAGACTAAACTAACTGGTGGGAGAGTCTATAACCGACATGTAATCACGTGAGTTACACGTGGAGTCCGATGTATACACCTCACCGGTAGGACCCAATATACCTTGTTTGGGTATAAATGCATGAACTGGATGATCACAAAAGTCTGAGGCCAAAAAGGCCTATAAATACTGTAACCTATACTGGCAACGTAGTTTTTGAAACTTGAGTGCGCTGAAACCCAGTCCGCTCAGTGCTAAGCACTACTCCCACTGAATAATCCTAGACTGAATACTAAGCTTATAGGTCGAAATTGGAGCCCAAGACTAATCATGGACACATATATGAAAGTATCGTGAGAGTCTTATTGGACCAGATTCTGAAACTGGGTTCTAGACTTGTTAGAGTTTCTTATCAAGAAGTATTGTAACCATCTAAGAACAAACTGTAATTCGAACTGGGGTCCTAAGGCTAGTCAGAGCTATATGTATAAAGTGTCATGACCGCCTAGTGGACCAATAAATTGAATTCTGAATCTGATTATGATAATTGGGAGGTAATACAGACCCTCAAGAAATTCTATTCTGATAGACACTGAGTATTCTCACATTTTAACTAAATCTAGGCAACCATGTATCCGACTGAGAATTTAGCATATGAAATAATATGGGAATTCTCCACATTGATATAATCAGAAAAATTTCAAGGTTAAAAACTTTAGCAAGATTTTAGTCTTTTCTTCTCTCAAGGACTAGGGCTAACTCAATGTACAAGGATAAGAATCAATACTATCACTAACCGATGGAAAATATCCATAATTAATATAACATAATAATCCACATGGATTAAACGAGGCATTACCAAGAATTTCTTAACATTCAAAAATCTGCAGGGCTAAAATTTACTTTTACGGGAATAACATCAATTTAATCGTGAACTGATGGAAATCATGTCTAAAATAATCATGGATATCATCCTATGTTAATTCAAAGAAAACTGTCATATATTCTCTTCACATTCAAAAGCTCAGGGATAGGATTTATAGGGAACTAAAGAAGGATTTTGGGGGACACAAGGGAAGAATTATCCGTTTGTTGAATTCCACATACCTAAGTTAGAATTTCCTTGGAGAAGGAAGCTTGGATCGCTGCAATGGAGGAAAACCCTAGTTTTGTTGATAGCTTCTTGAGAGGAAAGCGTACCGTATATTTTCTGAAGGTGAGTGGGGATGAGGGGAAAAACCATTTTACCCTTATAAATCCCCTCAAAATAACCCAAAACGACTTAGTTTAGGATCTAGGAGGTTAAGAAATTACCGAAGCATCCTTAGGAAATTTGCAGGAAATAACTGTCAGGTAGTCCCAATGACTGACCTAACGAATTGTGGGGCCTGACCACGAGCCATGGTCATACCCGTGGAGACCTCATTTCTCAAGTTTCCAAGCTCTTCACCTAGCCTCCCCACGAGTCACATCACGACTCGTGGGCTTCTCTCACAGGTCACTTCACGACCCATCCTGATACCTGGTTGCAGATTTTAACTTTTCTCCGTTTCAACTTTTGGGTCTGATCTTTGAGCTCCCCGGGTATAACAGAACTGGATAGTGTGTTCTTAAAATTATTAATTATATATATGAAAACTATCCCCTAACATATAGTTATTGAGAAAGTAAAAGAAATTACGAGGTCTAATTCTAAACTTTTTAAACTAAGTTGACCCGTCCCCTCGGAAGCAACATCAACCCAAGATTTTCAAAGGGATTGTTTGTATTTATATGTAGATATTGTATGTGTTTATATTTTAAAAAAAATTCATTTGAATTTTGAAATATATTATTATTATATTTTCAACTTAAGACCGACCTCCAATTAATTTATTGTTACGGTCAAAGATCACAATTCATAATATCGTGTTGTCATTCTCGTAAAGCAACAAACAATTTTTTTAGATTTTAAAACCCTTTTAAGTATTCTCTAATATCCGAAGAGTATTTGAATTGTTATAAAATTATTCATAAATTATAGCATTTCTTGTCTTTCTTTTATTTTATTTGGGGTAGTTAAGATTTTCTATGTTGTGAATTATGAAAAAAGAAATAGTTAGCGATGTTTTTCTTTTATCTTTTCATATTTCTTTCTTCTTGGTTCTCTGAGTATTATTTTCATTAATAATTGGTTTATCATATTTAATTTATTTAAATTAAGATGTAGATATCTTATTGCGTAGTATTATGTTAAAACAACTTAATTTACTCTTAATTTTTATTTATTTTGAAATAAGGTTGAATTTATGTTTAGTTTTCTATTTAAATTATATTTTGTCACCTAATGTCATTTTAAAATAATTTAGTATCCATAACTTATCTTCTTAAGTTTTAAATATATAATCTTATTTCTTCGCTTATATAATTAATGAGTTTAAGTATCTAATTTTAATTTTGCATGAATTAATTATTTGACTTAATTTATGCTTAGATTAATTATTCGTATCGAAATAATTTTTTTTCAATCACTTAGCTTATTTTAGTATTAAAAATAATTGTTCTTCTTTGCCCCTTTATTCCCTCACATACTTAATGAATCCGGAAGGGATCCACAGTGGTGGACCTCGAAAGGTGTCTAACACCTTCCTTTCGAGGTAATTTGAACCCTTACCCAACTCTAATAACTTAGGCTAGTTAATGAGAGTTATATACGTAGTTAGTATAGAATGGTGCCCTAATGTAGCTTAATTCGTTAGGTGGGGACTCTTCCTTTTCTAATAATCTTAAAAGAATTGTCACATATTGAGTCCCGCTTTTCGTGAGAAAAATGGGGCGCGACAGCATGACGACTCTGCTGGGGATATACCTAGGTTCTAACCATTACAGGTTTATGTTATATGGGGTTTTATATTTGTTTAAGGTCCATGAGAATCTCTTCTTTTTTTTATATCTTGTCTCTTTAAATAATAGATTTTTATTATATTTTTAACATGTTTAAATTTTTATCATTTCATTATTCATGTGCATTTAATTATTGAATCTTCTTTCCTTATTTGTTTATTTTCTTTCTGTATTTAATTTTATTTTTTCCTCTTTTATTATTTACTTCCTTAAATAATTGATTGTCTTCTATACTTGAACTTTTTCTTTAATTACCGAATTATGTATTATTGCATTCTATTTTTTGTATATATTTATTCTCCTCACATGTTAGATATTATTGTTTTCTCTAAATCATCTCACTCACACACTTGATAACGGTTGCATGGTTTCACAGTCGTTCACTTTTAAATACCCGTTTCAAGAAATGCCTCGTGATTTGATCCATCAGCAGTGCGTCGATGGTTATGAGCCTCATCACTCTCAAGTTGTTCGCTTGAGGGATCCGTATCTTTAACAAATCATTTCTTGTCATGCATATTCATTGTTGCTTTGAAATTTATTATAGTTTCATGTATATCTCCTTTTCTTTATCCCCCATTATTTGTTTATTTGACATATCTGTAACCTGTTATATTTAGTTCTTTTGCTTTAATAATAATTATTATTTGTATTTTTATGTTACCACTTTTATGTGTTATATGTTATTTTATAATTGTCATTCCGCTTATATCCTTCTCCATTTGGAACCTCTTTTTCTTTTCTTTGAGAATGGTTGCATGGTCACACGGACATTCATTCCTAAAACACCCGTGTCGGAAAATGTCTTGTGGATTGGTCGATCAGCGGTGCATCGACAGCCATGAGCTTTTCCACTCTTAAGTTGTCCGCTTGAGGGAACTGTTTCATACTCATTCCATGCTCTTTATATCTTGACCGTGTGTCCTTTACTAAGGAATACACATCATGTTACACCTAGAAAGTCGTGACGCCCATGGTACGTCAAGACTGATAGTAAAATTTTGTCCTTGAGTCTTTAGGGATTCTCAATCCCGAAAAGGGTGTGTTTATAATCTATGTGCATTTAAATTATTCCCTTTTCCTTATCTGTTGTCTTATTAAATTATTATATTCTTCCATGTTTAGCCCTTTTCCTTATTCCCTTTATTTGTTTCCTTACTTAAATTATTATCTTCCGTTTTTAACTTTTCTTGTATCTTTACTTGTTTGAATATTTTCCTTCTCTTATTACCTGATTAATGTGTTGCAACTATCCCTTTACTTATTTGTGTGACATAACTTACGACTTATTTATCCTTACAAATTTTTTATTTATGTATTTACTTTTATTGCTTCATTAAATAAATGTTGCTTTTCTTAACTTCTTATTGTGGGCACATGATAATTATTATAGTTTTTCATTCCGTTCATGCTTTCCCCACTTGGAAACTTCTCACAATCACACACTATACACGTGAGTTGTGCTTTACACTTCCCCTAATTTCTTTCAAACACCCATTTAGAGAGCTGACATATGCGTGGGGTGAATAGATAATTTTACTACCATATGACCGCGTGCCTTTTCACATAAGAAAACCTTTCAGTCCGTGTCTACCCAACTCTTAGAAATTTATGCTAAGTCATGCATGCATTATCCCTAGGAGGTTTCGATATCTTTTGGGTATTGAGGCCATAAATTTGACTTTGCCCAAAGTCCAAAGAGATTTATAATCTCGAAAAGGACATTATCATATCTATTTTTTGAGAGATCAATATGCCTAAAAATGTAGACTATTTGGTCCTTAGGTGGGAAGGGTAAAACTGACATTTTAGCATGCAGGTTGTTAAGCACCAATTCACGTTGTATAAGTTAGGAAGAAGCCAAATAATGAAGAACATTTTCATAGATTTACTTTTTGTAATTTTTATTTTTTGTAATATTTCACTATTTAAATAAGGCAATAACTTGATTATGTTATTTTATGTATTTGGGGATTTTAGTGGAGCAAATGGAATGATATATTATGGTATATTCATTTTTCAAAATGCGCTAGGCCTACCTCTGGCACAAGAGAGACCCCCAAATTAGGAAATCTATTAATGTGTTTAGTCTTTTATCTACAATATGAAATGTATTAATATGTTTATTTTCTTTAATCGTTTATCTACAACATTTTATGCTCGAGTTTCTTTACTGATTTTACTTTTCTGTTTATTGTTTATCTTGATTATCCCCCTTCCTAAAGTTAATTTGTGCACAACTGCCCGCCATACCTTTCTCCTAGTCGGTTTACCAAAGTAAGAGAGAAAATGAATGATAGTAACAGTTCAGCAGACAGAATTGATACGACCACTCCAAGAGATTCTGTAGAGAGTTCAGAGAGGAGATATCCACTTGAGTATAGTGATATGATAATAAGGATGGAACAAAGGATTTTGGAACTTCAAGGGGAATTATCCCGAGTTCGTAATACAACCAACCTGTCGGTCCCACTAAAAACTTCACTCGAACAGCAAACTGAGATCCATGCTCCTACTAAGCCCTATGTCGCTTTTACGAGTTTACTTCTGTCATCCCATAAAGTCTCATATCCTCAAAATAATTCTACTCATATCTACTCATTTCCTCAAAGTCATATACATTATCTACACAATGCATACCCGACTTCATCAAATATATACCATAATCAAACCACTTCACAAAGACCACTCACTATATCTCATTTTCATCTCTTACCTCCCACATCTACATCCAACATGTCTTATTCCTACGCTCCCGAAAATCATACCTTGAACCCTATTTATATTGAGACTGCTTCACTCACTCGTCACTTAGGGGAATCTGGACTATCTAAGAAAGATAGTTTGATACAGACTATGGTTGAGGAACTCAAGAAAATGAAAAATCGAATAAAGAATATTGAAGGGGCCAAAGGGATAGAAGGCCTATGCATATATCCTGATGTTGAGCTACCGGTGGGGTACAAACCTCCAAAGTTCGAAATGTTCACTGGCACTAGTGATCCAAAAACCCACTTAAGGATGTATTTTGATAAGTTGGTTGGAGTAGGAAGAAATGAAAAAATCCGAATGAAGTTGTTCATGAGAAGTTTGATTGGAGATGCCCTAAGTTGGTATGTTGAGCAAAATCTGAGAAAATGAATTAATTGGACTGATATGGCTACAATTTTTGTAGGGCATTTCGGTTTCAATACAGAAAGTGCATCAGATTTGCACTACATTCAGAACTTGAAAAGAAAGCCTACAGAGACATTCAGGGATATGCAACCCGTTGGAGGTCTGAGGCCGCCAAAGTGCGACCTCCAATGGAGGAGGTACAAATGAAGCATATCTTCATGCAGAATATGGACCCCCAAGTATATGATACGTTGATGCTGGTTAGTGAGAAGAGCTTCGCCGAAATCATCAAATTAGGCGAAAAGATTAAGGATGGTATCAAGAATGGTACCATTATCGATTGGGGAGCATTGCAATCCGCTAGCAAGACTTTGCAGTCTGGTAGGACCACTGAGAACAAGAACATGAAAGAGGTGAATGTTGTATTGCCTACAGAAGGGCCGAAAACTCCTTGGAGCTACCAAGCACCTCCACTCCAATACCAAGTGCCTCCATTTCCCACACCAACATATAATCAACCAATGTTGTTCTACAACACTGCTACTTATGCTGTTCATAATGCACAACCTACACACTTTCAATTCCCTCCACCTACACTTTAAAGGTCCCAAGATTATCAAAATCCACCAACTCAACAATCTTACCAGCTTGCAAGATACCGAGCAAATTCATCCAAGCAATATACTACTTTGGGTGAGCCTATAATCCAATTGCATGAAAGATTAAAGATTGCCAGCTATATCACTCCAGTTCCTGCAATAGTGATGGATACATATGTGAAATGGCTCAATCATAATAAGATTTGCGACTATCATTCAGGGATAAAAGAACACAACACAGAAGAGTGTCGAGCTTTGAAAGATAAGATTCAAGCATTGATTGATGCCAAAGTGATATACTCAAAATGAACTTCGATGTCTACCTAGGATATTGAAATTGAGAGCTATCCTCAGTTTATTCCCTCATTTGAGGTTCTTTTTACTACTTGTACTCTGAACTACGTCAGAACTGATTTCCCACTTAAGAGGGATACATAGGCGTCCCTACGGGACTCAGTCATTTCATAATAAAATCTTTTTTTCCTCTTTTGTTGAGTTTGGAATTGGGATAGAATTTTTGAGAGGGTCTCAAAAATTCTATCAGGTTTTCTATGTTAATACAGTTAACGAGATACAAACTGGGATAGAATTTTTGAGAGGATCTCAAAAATTCATAGATCAAGCTTTTCTACATAACTGCGGCAGAAATTTTTGAGAGGTCCTCAAAAATTTCAGCGAAACGACATCTCAAGATGAAATCGAGATAGCAACAGACGAATAGAGGCACAAATCAACCTTTCCCTGTAAACTTATAATTTTTCTTTGAGCATAGGAGCAACAAGTACCAAATTTGCAATCATTCTGTATATCATCAAGATTCACGAAGGTATCAACGGTAAAACTAAACTACTTGAAGCTCGTCCATGAACGGGATTAAGCACTATCCTCTTAGTAAGTTACTCGAAGCTGAACACTATTTTATTTAAAGTTGAGTATTATTATTTTGATTTCTCAATGGATTAAGCACTACCCTCAAATTTCTAAGGGCTAAACACTACCCTCAATATTTTTAAAGGACCAAGCATTGTCCTATGGGTTAAGTACTATCCTAAATTTTAAGGGCCAAGAATTTTCCTATTATTTTCTAAATGGGATAAGCACTACCCTCCAATTTTTAAGGGCTAAGCACTGCTTTATGGGTTAAGCACTATCTTCAATTTTTAAAAAGGGCTAAGGACTGTCCTATGGGTTATCACTACCCTATATTTTAAGGGCCAAGGATTGCCCTATTGTTTTCTAAATGGGTTAAGCACTACCCTCTAATTTTTAAGGGCTAAGCATCGTCAAATGGGTTAAGTACTACCCTCCAATTTTTAAGGGCTAAGCACTGCCCTATGGGTTAAAGCACTACCCTCCAATTTTTGAAGGGCTAAACATTGTCCTATGGGTTATGCACGAACTTAAATTTTAAGGGTTAAGCACTGCCTTATATGCTAAGCACTACCCTCTAATTTTTAAGGGTTAAGCATTGTCCTACGGGTTAAGCAATACCGCCTTTTTTTTAAAAGGCTAAGTATTATCCTATGGTGCCACCCTAAATATTGAGGGTCAAACACTACCCTCTAATTTTTTAAGGGCTAAGCATTGTCCTATGAGTCAAGCACTACCCTCCAATTTTATAAGGCTAAGAACTGCATTTTAAATTTTGATCGGGTTAAACATTATCCTTTCAAGTTTATCCGAGCTAAGTGTTAATTTTGTAAAATATTATCTGATGCTTATTGAGTAATCACTTTTATTCAGTATTTTAAAGTTGCAGGCTACTATTGTGTTAGTTCAAATTACTCTCCTGGTACTGATTCAAGCTACTATCATGCTACTTTCAAACTCCTATGCTATTTTTACTACTCTTGTGCTACTCTCAAACTTTCAAGCTACTTTCAAGACTATTATCGTGTTTTCTCAAGCTACTATTTTACTACCTTTTAAGTTACTGTTATTGTATTACTTTCACCATTCTTTTAAATTCTTGATGGGGTAAGCACTACCCTCCAAATTTTAAAGGGCTAAGTGTGATCCTACTGTTTTCTGGTCATTGTTTGGGCTAAGCGCTACCCTCTCAAAGTTATCCAAGTACGTTTTAGTTTCACAAATTTATACGTTATTGTCTCTGCCCATCATCATTTATTCATCCATTCAGTTATTTTTTAACTTTACCCTTTTCATCGCATATTACTTAGAAATAATTTTTGTTTTCATCTCGCCTTTCAACCTTTTATCTTTCAAATTAGCCTTCATTCTGATATCACCGCTTTTTGATATGAAAGTAATAATTTTGTCTATCTCTCTCGTCTCTCTATTCTCATCATTTCATACTCATTTCGTTCCTTATTTAAATCCCGTATTATCAACTTGCTTTAGGAATCTCGTTCATTCTTAAAACTAGAACTACACATGGCCTGATTCTCGTGAAACTTAAGATATGTAGGAGACTTGAAACTAAAGTATCGGCTACAATATCTTCATGATTTCATTTTCTTCCATTCGGTCCTATCAAAAATCTTTCTTTTAGTCGGACAAAATTGGCTGCTAAGTCAACGTTCTTTATTCAACAATTCATCCTTCATTCCCGAGCAAAGAAGAGACAGTTGTTGACACCCAATTTTAACCTCTCAGTACCCTACCCATTTTTCAAAATTGCTATTTTACTTTAAATATTTTTCTTATTATGATTAGCATAACCATTTTACCACTCTAATATTATACTTAACTAATTATGCATTGCATCATTATTTCTATCATACTTACATATTAAATAATATTTCAATTTCTACTCATAATTTTACAAATATGTTTTTATTTTATTATTATTATTATTATTATTATTATTATTATTGTTATTGTTATTATTATTATTGTTATTATTATTATTATAAACTCATGATTATTCTCATATCTATTAGTATAAATTAATTTTATTTTTAAATGTTTATATAGTTATTTATCTAAAATTTGTGTGTAATTGACAATATCCTTATCATTGCATATTTATATTTTTTATAGCTACGTACTGTATCTTTGTTTTCTAATCAAATAACATTTATTTCTACTTCCAATTTAATGTAGCATTTATCACTAGATTTAATAAATAATAATAACAATAATAATAATAATAATAATAATAATAATAATAATTATTATTATTATTATTATTATGATTATTATTGTCTAGCCTCAATCCTAATATCCAACCCTAATTCTTTGAATAACCACAGTCCAAGTTTAACCTCAATTCACCCCATTTTGCTAATCCCAACAGTCCAAAGCCCAAAATCAAAAATTCATTTCTAATTAAAAACTCTCTATCCCTATAGAAATAAGACAGAGAAAAAATTTCAAAAATAGCAATAACTTGGAAGAAATTAAGATTAAGTGGTACCATTTAATTATTTACATAAAATGAAAATAATTTATATGTCATGCTTTGTATTTAGCGCCGGTAAGCCTAACCAAATACAAATACAAAATCTAAGAATTTGAGTGATTTTAGGAATTAGGTTTCAATTAGAATTTCGGTTATCATAAATCATTCAAGTGATAATTATTCAATTTAATTAATAATAGGATTCTAATAAAGGACAAAATGCTTATTTACCAAAAAAAAAATTGAAAATAATATTTTAAAAAATCTTACAAATTTGAATAATATTTTAAATATTCGAACAGATTTATTTTCAAATACAGAAAAATATATATATCTGTTTAGTGCTCTGAGGGTTTGCATTCAAAATTTTTTTATCTATAAATTTTCTATAATATATTGGTGATTTAAATACATGATAAATTATGTCAGACGAAATTTATTCGTTTATGTATTTTTTTTAAATTTATTCTTTTTCTTTAATAATAGATATTGATGGTGAACATACCGGTACTGACAAAGCATTTAGGTAGATGGACCGAAGATAATGGCTATGTTGGATACAAAGTTGATGGAATTGTATTTTAGAGAATACTCATCTTTCAATGAATTGGTTGAAGCGATTGCTAATCAACTTGGGATCGATCTGCAACTGAAAATAATAAAGCTAAAATACAATATTGAAGGAACATGTTAACCTATGGAAATACATAATGACATGGGTGTTAGAGTGTATATTCAATTAAAGAAGGGGACAAATGATTTTGGCTTGTATCCATTATGTGTTAATGTTTTCGAACAAGATATGGAAGATAATTTAGTATCAGTTAAATCAATTGATACAGATGCCAGGATATCGATTGTTGTTGCAGATTCAAGTGTATCATGTATCAAAGAAGAGAAACATTTTATTTCCAACAAGTATCATAAGGAAGTTTTTTTTTGATCAAGTATACAAGAACAAGTCAACTTTAAAGTTTGTGATGAGAAACTATGCAATTTTCAAAAGGTTTCAGTATAGAACAAAGAAGTCAAATGCTAGACGGCAATTGTATTTGTATCTATTTGTATGTAATTGTATTTTATATATATTTTTATTTAATGGAAATGTACTGCTTCTTTTTTTTTAATTTTATTGTGTTTGTATTTGTATTATATTTATTTCTATTCAAATGTATTTATAAGAATAATTGTAATAAACATTTATCTAATAATAATAATTTGATTAAAAATTTCATTGCAGTTATACTCTTATATGTGTAGACAGTAACTGCATGTGGTTTATGAAGGCTTCCGGGATTAACACTTCAGGTATGTTCAGAATTAGGCAATTCAATAATGAGCATATATGTAGCTTGGAGGACAAGGTATACTCTCAGCGACAAGCAACAAATAATATGATTGGTGAAAAAGTGATGCCTAAAATGACAAATCATAAGAGGAAATACACCTCGAAAGATATTAAGGATGATGTTAATCTAGATATCGGTGTAGATGTATCATATATGTTAGTTTGACGAGCTAAGAAAAAGACTTTAAAATCTTTAAGAGGAGAACCATCTAAGTCATACAATAAACTGCGAGTTTATTTATATGTTTTGGATAAAACATACCCTGGATCACATATACGAATGAAGAAAACACATGACAATGAATTTTTGTATTTGTTTGTTGCATTGTTTTCTTTTATCAAAGGATTTGATTATTGTAGACCAATCGTAGTGGTCGATCGAAGTCACCTTAAAGGACCATACAACGGGACATTTTTATGTGCTAGTACTCTTGATGGAGAAGGTATTGTGTATGTAAATTATGAATTTATTTGTATTAATTAGTGTCGACCCAAATCAATTTATACTATGTTCTATTTGTATTTTGATTGATTGTGTTTAACGAACAGAAACATATTACATCTTGCTTATGGTGTAGTGGATTTAGAAAATGATGCATCTTGGACTTGGTTCTTTGAACAATTTAAAAAAGCTTATGGACATATGGAAAATATATGTATTGTGTCTGACAGAAACGAGAGTATTATCAAGAGTGTTTCAAATGTGTACACTTCTGTGCAGCATTACACTTGTATATGGCATTTATGGAATAATGTTCAAAAGAAGTATCTAAAGTCCCATGAGAAATTATCAGAAGTTTTTTATACAATGGCCATAGCATATACAAAATCAGAATTTGATTTACTGATGGATAAAGTTGAGATTGTTGATATGAGAGTAAAGGAATATCTAGCGTTGGCAGGATACGAGAAGTGGTCTCAGTTTTATGCACCAGTACACCGGAGTTGGACAATGCCATCAAATATAGTGGAGTCGATTAATTCAGCACTTGTATCTGCAAGAGAATTACCAATTTATGAGTTTCTTGAGGAAGTTAGATTGATGTTTGCAAGATAGAATTACACCAACAGAAGTAATGCAACTTTCACATTCAATCCACTTGCTGGAAAAGTACAAGAATTGTTAACTCTTAATGAGGCTAAATGTATACGAGTGAAGGTACGCTTATTTTTTTAAAATAAAATACAGATATTGATCAGATTTTATTAAATTAAAATATTTTATCAATAATAAATTTTTTAATATGTATTTACTATATTTTTAACATTGTTGACAGGTTGTACCATCCACTGATTATATACATACTGTGTATGATGATGGAAAAAGATTTATAGTTTGTCTTGAGAATAAAACATGCACCTGTGTGAATTTCCTCTGATCCTTCTTTCTGATAAGGCAAACTGGAATATACCTGAAGAAATTTTAAGCGAAATTGTGTTGCCACCTAAGTACCGAAAGCCTCCTGGAAGACCAAAAAAGAAATGAGACAAGTCATGTATAGTGTTATTTGGAAAGAAGAATTTAAATTCCTGTAGTACTTGTGAATTTCCTGGACACAATACACGTTCTTGTAGGAATGCACCATGCGTTCCTTAATTGTCTTTTTTTTTTTAATGAAATTTTAAATTACAAATTTTTTTATTAGCTTTTATTTTAAAGAAAGATACAAGTGTTATTACTTCAGATTTAATTATGATATTATTATTATTATTATTATTTATATTTTATATTGTATCATATAACTATAAATTATATCTGGCAGTGAAGAATCATTAGTTTAGATTGGTTCAAAATTTATTTTTTAATTTAGTAGTGATATTTCATCATGTAAATTTACAAAATTTTAATATGTATTATGTATATATATTCCATTTTTAATTAGTGTGATGTTAAATTTTTTTTACTACTTGTTGAGTAATTATTGTATTTTTATTTTATATATTTATTTATAATATATATATATATATATATATATATATATATATATACCATTAAACTACATTATATTCGTATGTAGTAAATTAACGACTATGTTTGTATTTCTATATATAAACAAAAATATTTAAAAATTAAAAACTAAAAGAAGTTGTTATTTGGAAGATTATACATGTATAAAGAACTGTATTTCGCTAATAAACTTTATAATACATATTGATAGAGAAATAAAATGAGTTTGGTGACAACTATGATAACAGATAAATTCACTACCAACCAAAAAAGAAATTAAAAAAGGAGAATTTTTTTAACCACAAAAGGTAAACATCAACTTAGAACCTATGAAAGTTCTATTCTATAGTTACTACTAGATTCTACCAGTGGTCTGATCTTCTTCGGAGGTGCCTCGTCATCGCTCATGGATTCAACTTCAAGCTTCTTCATTGCATAATTCGAAAGAATTGAAGTATATTTGTTGCGCATTAACTCAGCATCAATATTACTGTTGGGTATCCCTTCACCACCACTTAAAAACTCGGCATATGCAGCCACAAAAATTCCACAATCCTTGAATAAAAAAATAGATGATTGAAAATAATAAAATCAAGTATATACTTAAATATGATAGATATTAAATAATAATAAAATAATTTAACTTATATGCTACCACTCTGTTGTTGTGGGATATTATGTACATACATTACTTCGAAAGCATCTGATGGTGTCTGTATGTTGTACCTGGGATGAGTAGAACTAGATCTACCTTTATTTTTATAGAAATCTTTTGTTAAAAGGTATATAGGCAGGAGCTGTGATAGTTTTTCTATTTCACTTTTGACAGCAGCATCATGCCTTGCAGATTTGAGTGAATCATAAACATAAATACATCTATCTCTGAAGGATAAAACAACCAAGACCCAATGGAGATTATCCTTGACATTGATCGGGATGAATACATTGTCTACTGTATGCCATGGTACAACAGCATATAACCTGTATCCGTTGATGTATTCACATACTATATCTTCTTCTTTGGCTGCACTAGACACAAAATCTGCTTTAGCATACTTGTCCCAAATCCATGCAATCCTTGTTGTCAATAGGCAATCAACAGTTGTGTATTTGTATGTATTTACAGGATTGTACTTGCATTTCTTGCTCAAGTAGTAAAAGATGACGTCAACATGTTGTATTTAACACACAAATATGAATCAGAAAAGTATAAGTATTTGTAAACCTGATAATTTCATACATATTTATATATATGTATATATATAAGTATAAAGTTAATTCTAAAAAACTTACAGAATTTAGTAAGTAACTTTCCTTCAAAGGAAAGCTTGTAAAATCAATTTTTATCTCTGATTGTGTCAACTCCAAAATTTAGTAAGATGGCTAATTTGAATTTGTTCTTCTTGAAATGGTCTTCGTTTTTTTTCCTATTCATGATGTAAAAGTTATTGATTAAACATTTGAAAAAATGTATAAAATCTAAAAATATACTTGAAATGAAAAAGATTTGTATCTAACTTTTGCTAATGCCTTGCAAGAAGACAATCCTGGATCCATTCCAGATATTCTTCAATAAGGTTCATATCATATGGACCATAAATTGAATTCTCCTCAAAAGGATATTTTTTTGTGAAAGTTGGTACTATTCTTGATGAACTTGCTATTGAATATGTTTAAAACTCTAATAAATGAAATATACATAAACAAAAAAATAAAAATTTATATAGTATTTTTTTATAATAAAATATTATAAAGTATTTATATACCTGTTGATGATCCAAACATAGACATGTATGGTGATGTATTTCATCTGTCTGGTCACCTACACCTTTGCATAGGAAGCAGTGTAACTTCGTCCTGTATATTCGCATTTGGATTGACTATGATGCTTCTCTCCAGATTTAAACATGGAAGCAATTCATCAAGCAACTCAAATTGAGAGGGGGACATATTAAGATCTTCAAGATGAACATCACCAACATGTGTTTGAGCTGTGTGCCCTGGCATCTCTACTGGGGTCTGTTGTTTGGTAAATTTGTTTTAAATAATTAGTTTAATAAAAATAAAAATATATATTTTTAAAAAATAATTATTGTAATCAAATTCATAATAATATGCACGTCTGAGGTTATTGATTTGTCAGTACTTCGTATGTGTTCACGCTGATCAAAATGCATATCAACCATATGTTTGAGTTTATCCTTATTGATGTCTGAATCCATATTCTGTTTACGAAAACAAACAATTAAACATATGAGTGAAAAAATGTAATTTACTATTAACAATGTAAAAAAAAATACATATGCATGCTCATGTAATCAAGTCAATTCTTCCATATTGTGAACTCCATCATCTGCATTCTGATTTGTTTCTCTAGACAAATTAACCTTCGAGTTAGAGAAATCAAAATTGATTATAAATGAATAATTTAATATCTTATATAGTTAGTACAAAATCAAAACTTAAAAAAAATTGAATACAAAAAAATACATTTCATATTACAGAATCTATACAAAAATAATAGTAAATATGAACAAAAACTTATAAATGTTTAATACATTTCATTACATACAAAAAATATAATGATTTATAGCAGTGAATACATAAAAATACATATAATTATATAAGGCTTAACTAAAAAAAATTGAATATATATGGTTGTGCTCAAGCACAATAAGTCAAAATGTTGCAGATTGAAAAGAGCATTACTTAAAAGTGTATTTTTTTTGCCTGTTGTGGTGGCACATTTGAGGTGACTTCAGGTTTATGATGTTGACCCTCATGATCATGTACCTAAACAAATGAGCTATTTTATATACCTATTATGATATGTATGAAATTCTTATTTGATGTTACTAAAATAGATGATCACCTTTTCATCCTCATGACCGACTCTCACAACATCCATAAGACTGTTGAATTTGTCATTTATAAACTTACGGATGTTGTCAAATTCATCTTTGACCTATTAAAAACAGAAATTTGCTTATAAAATTAAATGTTAAGTATGTAAAGTTGTATATTTTTTTTAAAAAAAATAGCAAAATTATTATGTATGTTACTTACATATTTCTTGAAAAATTAATCTCTTGTCTGATAGATGCATTTTGATCAACACGGCTTTTTTACGGTAAATCTGGTGAAACAAATAATTTTTCACCCTGGTCCTCTTGATTCACAAATGCTTCTTTCATTGGTGAGACTTTTTTTTCGGTGAATCATATTGCATAGGTTGAATGGACGACATCTTCTTTATGGATGGATTCACAACATGGCGAGGTTGACTCCCCATGGAACATGGAGATGCGATAGTCTGCTGCTTTGTTCTGTTCTTATTGGGTGAAGTTGAATGAACCATTTTTTCTTTACCTTTGGCAGTTGTGATTATAGGTTGAACATCCATGAAATCGTCGTCTGACTGTTCTCTCACATTACCTACTGGATGTACAATTTGAGATTCAACATATGGTGGCGGTAGTTCAAGAATTGAAAGCTCTCTAGAAGTTGACTCAAAATTCCTAAAAACTAACCGCAAAAATATAGATTTAAAAATGAACGAAAAATTATAATGTCACATTTAAACACTTTATTCGTTATAAAAACAACAAGGGAAAAAGATAGATAAGTTTATAAAAATTATATACAAATGTGTCATTCAAATTTCTGTTTAAAAATATATTTTAAATGAAATTAAAGTTCATATTGTATGAACTGTATTTGTGTATTTGAATACAAAATAAATGTTATACCCCGTAGAATTTTCGGCACCTAAATGACCTATTCGCACGTTGGTTAAGCATATATGAAAGCCATACGTGCTAAAGAAAGGCCCGGGAAAAGATCGGATGAGAAACCTGTCGAACCATCGCGGAAGGAGCCGAGGCAGAGCCCCTCCGCGATGGCAGCGTGTCACGGAGGTGGAGTCTCCGCATTGGCTCCGTGACACGTTGGCCTTATCCAGGCCCAAGTATATAAAGCCCCACTTCGGTTTTAAATGATGAAACACTTATAAAAATTCCAGAAACAGAGAGGAAAACACAGGAGAAGGGAAAGGAACGAAGAAGTAATATAATTTTCGTCCGATTACGCTGCTAAACGTTGTCCAAACTCAAATTAACCTCAGATACCGAGGTATTTAGCAGCAGAGAGCATTCCTACGGATTTAGTTTCGTGAAATACGGCCGACGAATCGTCGAGCTACCGAGCTAAGGTAAGTGGAATTGCTCTAAACTAGTGTCTATGTGTTCCTAGCTGTGAAGTGAATATTTCTCCCTTCTGGACCTATGAAAAATAGCGAGTTTTCGACCGTCTTTCGATAAGCCTAAGTTTAGGCTATAAACTATATCGAAAGTGACGTTGCTCTTTAAAATAAAGCTGTATTTAGTATTGATTGACATATTTATGAATGCAGTTGGGAGAAAATAGTTGAAGTACTGGCCGAGCCTCGTCCGATAGCCGGATAGTTCGAGGATAAGGTATGTAAAAGCTAGTTTCCTCGGCAAGTTAGTAATCTTGGTACAGTACAGTAATTTAAAGGCCAGTAGAATATTCAGAAGCCATGTATGATGTTTACTACGAATGATGGTACGATATTAGAAACATCATGTTATGATCAGCGCGAGACTTGTTAGCATGATATAGATTCTAATATAAGTGTTTGGAACTGCACAACATGCTCAGTATGTGATGTGACACAGAATGTTAGGATATCATTGTATTCAGTTGAAACCCAGTAAAGCAATGTAATATCTGTAAGACATCTCAGAAATAGAACGATAAGTTAAAGTGAAGTTAGAAAACATATTAGGACTAGTAAATTATGTTACTATAGAAACTCAGTATACAACATAGTTTTAGCAGAAAGACTATATCTTGTTCAGCATTAGCCCCAGTACAGTCTGGCAGAAGACTATATTTGTACACATATACTATTACCAGCCTCAGCATGCATTAAGTACGTACATAGTACTATCGCTAGCTCAGCATATAGTATATACAAATACTTTACCACTATTAGCTTCAGTATGTGGGACATGCAGATAGTATTACTAGTTGAGACTGTTGTATTGTTTGGGGTTGGACTACCTAGCATCCATGACCGCCCAGGGTTGATAGCTGTATCGACTCGTCCGCCAGAGGACGAGGATACGTCGCTCTACGGAGTGGCATGCCGTCCCACAGGGGACGAAGATGGGATGCCAGTTTTCCCCATATTTGTGCCTTGATCGGCCCTTACACACCCATGTCGAGCGGATATGCCCGGGTGTTGATTCAGGAGTCCTCCGGACACAGATGCAGTTATAGTCAGGGGCTCAGCGAGCCCAAGTGCATACCTAGGGGACCAGCAGGATGCTTACAGGGTTTATAGGAGATGGGATGACCGGGGTAGGGGTATAGATTTTGTGCTGGTTGTACCCCCCCTCCCTCCCGGCTTATGGGGGCCGGGTAAGGTTTGTGTGTGCTATGTATGTTATGATATGTTATGCCGTGTTATAGTAGATACGAGTAGATCGGCAGTAGAACGATACGTCTCCAGGTATGACTCCTACTCCTTCCAGTATAATTGAGAGAAGGTATGACTTACATTATCAGACAGTTAATCTATTTCTTTATGACTTACATTATCAAACAGTTAATCTATTTCTTTCTACTTCAGTTTCATCAGTTATATTATTGTTTTCAGATATTTCTTTCAGTTATTGCTTTACATACTCAGTACCAGCGGTACTGACGCCCGGTGGGGCACTGCATTACTTGCCTGCAGGTACTCATAGACGAGCAGGCGATACCACGTGATTTCTGTCAGCGATCGAGTAATCAGCTCCTGTAATCCGGAGACTGAATTCCAGAGGTGTATTTCATTTTCTTTTGTTGTATAGTACGGGTAGGTCGGGGCCCTGTCCCGATCATTTTTATTGTTATTCTTAGGGGCTTGCAGTCTGTATATAGTTCCCTGTGGTCAGATGAGCCGGTCGTGTGAGGCCGTACAGTTGTATAGCTGTTAGTACTCGTGTTTCCTTTATGTTGGCCATGTGGGGCCATAGTTCAACAGTAGTGGTGACCTTGCCAGTCATGTAGCTAACCAGTACTTCATGGTTAAGTTATAGATAACTAGACAGCATGGTGGCCTTGTCGGCCCGCATAGGTTTCCCTATATTGACATGTTTCTGGTCAGCTGTTAGTACAGGTACAGGAGGCTATAGGCCAATGGGCCGGGGGCTATGTTTACAGCCGTTATGTATCCCTTTGTTTCCAGGAATGTGAGTTAGAGCCAGCCGGGCACCAGATGCGCCCAGGCTTAGCAGTCCAGCAGTTCAGGTCCTAATAGGGCACCAGGTGCCAGTCATACCCCCCAAGGCGGGGTGTGACAAACTTGGTATCAGAGCAGGTCATATCCCAGGGAGTCTGTAAGTCGTGCTAAGTAGAGTCCTGTCCATGGATGTGTTGTGCACCGCGTACTATGGGTAGGAGGCTGCAAGGCATGATAGGATGGTTGTCTTTTATTCTTATTCAGTCGTGTTGTAGAGCAGTACAATATAGGGTTGAGTCCCTAAAAGCTTACTATATTCTTTGGTTACAGATAATGTCAGACGAGCGACATCCTATCACAGGCCGGAGCCTAGACATTGCAGCAGGGGAAGGCACCAGTAGGATGCCTCACCCTCGTTTAGAATAGCCCGATCAGAGGGCACTACAGAGGCATCGTCCCAGCCTTCTCAGCAGTCTCCACCACATCAGGAGCCGCTTGGGGCGACACTACCTTCAGCAGTCCCTATACCGACACCTTTCGACCAGGAGGTTAGGAGTGTTGTAGTTATGTTAGCACAGATGATGGTTGCTCAGCATCAGCCAATGCCGTCTACAGTTGCGGAGTCATCAGGAGGGCCCGGTAGTTCGAGGGTCCGAGAGTTCTTAGCTCTGAATCCCCCACAGTTTATAGGTACGGACCGGACAGAGGACCCTCAGGATTTTCTGGATCAAATGCAGAGAATCTTCAGGGTTATGCATGCCACGCCTACAGAATCAGTTGAGTTGGCAGCATTTCGGTTACGGGACATCGCCGTGTTATGGTATGAAAGCTGGGAAAGGTCCCGAGGGAGAGATGTTTCCCCTCTCACCTGGTCCAGCTTTTCAGGAGCTTTTCTGGATCACTATTTGCTGCGGGAGATTCGATAGGCTCGGGTAGACCAGTTCCTGCATCTGGAGCAGGGGGCCATGAGTGTTCGGGAATACTTCTTGCGGTTTGATTCTTTGGCTCGATATGCACCGGCCTTTGTTGATACCATGGCATCCAGAGTACACCGCTTTATCATGGGTTTGAATCCAGAATATGTTGAGACTTGTATTACGGCTACACTGCGAGAGGACATGGACATTGCTCGAATTCAGGCATTTACCTAGAATATTGAGGGCATCAGACAGCGACATCGGGAGATCAGAAGGGTCAATCAGGAACAGCGTTGCCGGGACAAGCCAGTTGAGTTACAGAGGGAGGCCCGGGGAGGACCCAGGCCACAATTGTTAGACAGGCCGCCTAGGCCCCCGCCTCTGCCACAGTCGCAGGGGGGTAGATTCAGCCGTAGGGGGTAGTCAGAGACTGGTAGAGGCTCGCAGATGGAAGATTCACCATTACAGAGGAGGGCGGAGTAGAGTAGGTATACCCCACCACTTTTCCCTATATGCAGTCGACGCCATCCTGGAGCATGCAGATATGGCTCCACCGCATGTTATAATTGTGGCCAAGAAGGCCATTTGATGAAAGATTGCCCAGCCAGAGGCCGAGAGGACCGAGATAGACAGGATAGGGCATCTGAAGGGTCACGAGCCACAACATCCTCGACTGCGCGCAGGCCCTCAGTTTCAGCAGGCAGGGGTCGGGGCAGATCAGGGGCCTCTGGTATGGTGCGGGTCCAAGCCGCACATATGCTTTACCAGGGAGGCAAGATTCAGAAGCGTCGCCTGATGTTGTGATAGGTATGCTAACTATCTGCTCACACCCTGCTTATGTGTTGATTGATCCAGGGTCTACTTTGTCCTACATTACTCCATTTGTGGCACGAAAGTTTAGTATTGCACCAGAATTATTGCAGCAGCCCTTTTTAGTATCCACGCCCGTCGGTGACTATATTATGGCTAGCAAAATTTACCGAGGGTGTACAGTAGAGGTTGCTGACCATTAGACCACAGTAGATCTGGTCGAGATAGAAATGATAGACTTCGATGCGATAATGGGTATGGATTGGTTAGTACCATGCTTTGCCAACGTTGAACGTTGGACCAAGACAGTTCGATTCCACTTCCCAGGAGAAGCAATGCGAGAGTGGAAGGGCAGCACCGCTACGCCAAAAGGTAGGTTTATTTCCTACCTTGAGGCGAGGAAGTTGATATCTAAGGGATGTATTTACCATCTGGTCAGAGACCAGGATGTCCAAGAAGGATCTCCGACACTCCAGTCTGTTCCGGTAGTGAATGAATTCCCTGATGTGTTTCCTGATGAGTTACCTGGTATTCCCCCAGAAAGGGAGATAGATTTTGCTATTGACTTGTTACCAGGCACTCAGCCGATATCAATTCCTCCCTATCGTATGGCTCCTGCGGAACTCAGAGAATTAAAAGATCAGTTGAAAGATTTATTAGATAAAGGTTTTATCAGGCCGAGTACTTTACCGTGGGGTGCGCCAGTTTTATTTGTGAGAAAGAAAGATGGCTCGCTCCGAATGTGCATAGATTATCGGCAATTAAACAAAGTTACAGTAAAGAAAAGGTACCCGCTTCCCAGAATTGATGACTTATTTGATCAGTTGTAGGGAGCCAGATACTTTTCTAAGATTGACTTGCGGTCCGGATATCACCAGGTCCGAGTACGTGAGAGAGATATTCCTAAGATAGCGTTTAGGACCCGATATGGATATTTTGAATTTCTAGTCATGTCCTTCGGGTTAACGAATGCCCCGGCAGTCTTCATGGACCTGATGAACAGTATTTTCAGACCTTTCCTGGACTTGTTCGTGATAGTATTCATTGATGACATTCTGGTGTATTCTCTCTCTGAAGCAGATCACCGGACTCATTTGCGGACAGTGCTCCAGATTCTCAAGGACCGTCAGTTGTATGCTAAATTTTCTAAGTGTGAATTCTGGCTTAACTCAGTGGCCCTTTTAGGGCATATCGTGTCGGATGCTGGTATACAGGTAGACAAGCAGAAAATAGAAGCAGTTAAGTCATGGCCTAGGCCTACCACTCCGACTGAAGTTCGTAGCTTTCTGGGGTTGGCAGGATATTACAGGAGGTTCGTTGAAGGGTTCTCGACCATTGCGGCACCTCTAACCAAATTGACACAGAAAGCAGCAAAGTTTCAATGGACAGAGGCATGCGAGCAGAGCTTCCAGGAACTGAAAGACAGATTAACCTCCGGCCCAGTGTTAGCATTGCCGGAAGGCACAGAAGGTTACTCGGTCTTTTGCGACGCGTCAGGTGTCAGGTTAGGTTGTGTGTTGATGCAGCATGGTAGAGTAATTGCATATGCTTCCAGACAGCTGAGGAAACACGAAAAGAATTACCCTACCCATGACCTGGAATTGGCCGCAGTAATTCACGCCTTAAAGATGTGGAGGCATTACCTGTACGGCGTCCATGTTGATATTTACACAGATCACAAGAGCCTACAGTACATATTCACTCAGAGGGAGTTGAATCTATAGCAACGCCACTGGTTGGAGTTGTTAAAAGATTATGATGTGAACATTCTGTATCACCTGGGAAAAGCTAATGTTGTAGCAGATGCCCTGAGCCGTAAGTCAATGGGGAGTTTGGCGTATTTGCGACCTGAGAAATGGAAGTTAGCCAAAGAAATTCATCAGCTAGCTGGTTTAGCCGTTCGAGTAATGGAAACAGAAAATAATAGAGCAGTAATTCAGAATTCTGCTGTGTCATCATTAGTTACAGAGGTAAAAGAACGACAGTACGAGGACCCTGATTTAGTCCAGCTCAGAGATGGAATTCAGAAAGGTAAGGAGTCAGATTTCCAAATGACTGAGGATGATGTGCTACGCTGTAAGGGACGCTTCTGTGTCCCGAATGTTTCAGGGCTTCGTGGGCAGATCATGCATGAGGTACATTACGCTCGTTATTCCCTTCATCCAGGAGCGACGAAGATGTACCACGACATCAGAGACACCTACTGGTGGCCCGGTATGAAAGCTGAGATCGCTGAATTTGTATATAGATGTTCTAACTGTCAGCAGGTGAAAGCGGAGCACCAGAAGCCGGGCGGTTTGACGCAAGATATAACGGTGCCCACATGGAAATGGGAAGCGATAAACATGGATTTTGTAACAGGACTACCCCGTACCAGACGCAGAAATGATTCCATTGGGCAATGTTGACAGGCTGACAAAATCAGCTCATTTCCTGCCAGTGAGGGCTACCTTCTCAGCTGAGGATTATGCCGAATTATATATCAGAGAAATAGTTAGATTGCATGGAGTGCCAGTATCCATTATTTCAGATAGGGGAGCACAGTTCACAGCTAGATTCTGGCAGTCGTTTCAGAAAGGTTTGGGAACGCAGATTAACTTGAGCACAGCATTCCATCCTTAGACAGATGGGCAGGCTGAACGTACAATTCAAACGCTCGAAGATATGCTACGAGTGTGTGTGCTAGATTTTGGGGGTAGCTGGGATGAGCATCTTTCGTTAATTGAATTTGCTTATAATAATAGCTATCATTCAACCATCCAGATGGCGCCTTTCGAGGCATTATACGGGCAAAAATGCAGGTCGCCGATTGGTTGGTTTGAAATAGGAGAATCAGCATTGGTTGGCCCAGACATTATTCAGCAGTCAGAGGAAAAGATAAGGCTTATCCGAGAACGTTTACTGATTGCTCAGAGCCGCCAGAAGTCTTATGCAGATATGCGGCGCAGAAATCTAGAATTTGCGGTAAATGACTGGCTATATCTGAAAGTGTCTCCGATGAAAGGGGTGATGAGATTTGGCAAGAAAGGCAAGCTTAGCCCGAGATCCATTGGGCCATATCAAATTCGGCGAAGAATAGGCCGAGTTGCATACGAATTGAACTTGCCTCCGGAGTTAGCATCTGTTCACCCAGTATTCCATGTCTCTATGTTGAGGAAGTTCGTAGGGGACCCTTCTACAGTAGTTCCAGTTCAGGATGTCCAAGTCACAGAAGAGTTAGCATATGAAGAGGTTCCCGTAGCTATCTTAGACAGACAGATTCGCAGGTTAAGGACTAAAGATGTTGCGTCTGTCAAAGTATTATGGCGTAACAGGAATCGTGAGGAAATAACGTGGGAAGCTGAAGAAGATATGAAAGCCAGATACCCTCACTTATTTCAGGCCTAGTCAGGCGACAGGTATGTCCGTATTATTACCTATGCAGTACCTTATAGTTGTATGTGTGTGAATGAGAAGGATTGATACTTAGTTATCCCGTGGATCTTAAAATATTGTGTGCAGTACCTGTGTTGGACTTTTCTGCATTTCAGGTTTTTACTATAGTCCATATTACAGGGGAAACTCTGCCGAAATTTTTCTAGAAACTAAGTTAAGTAGTCCTCTAGATAGCAGTGTACATTCGAGGACGAATGTTCTTAAGGGGGGAGAATGTTATACCCCGTAGAATTTCCGGCACCTAAATGACCTATTCGCACGTTGGTTAAGAATATATGAAAGCCATACGTGCTAAAGAAAGGCCCGGGAAAAGATCGGATGAGAAACCTGTCGAACCATCGCGGAAAGAGCCGAGGCAGAGCCCCTCCGCGATGGCAGCGTGTCACGGAGGTGGAGCCTCCGCGTTGGCTCCGTGACACGTTGGCCTTGTCCAGGCCCAAGTATATAAAGCCCCACTTCGGTTTTAAATGATTAAACACTTATAAAAATTCCAGAAACAGAGAGAAAAACGCAGGAGAAGGGAAAGGAACGAAGAAGTAATATAATTTTCGTCCGATTACGCTGCTAAACATTGTCCAAACTCAAATTAACCTCAGATACCGAGGTATTTAGCAGCAGAGAGCATTCCTACGGATTTAGTTTCGTGAAATACGGCTGACGAATCGTCGAGCTACCGAGCTAAGGTAAGTGGAATTGCGCTAAACTAGTGTCTATGTGTTCCTAGCTGTGAAGTGAATATTTCTCCCTTCTGGACCTCTGAAAAATAACGAGTTTTCGACCGTCTTTTGATAAGCCTAAGTTTAGGCTATAAACTATATCTAAAGTGACGTTGCTCTAAAATAAAGTTGTATTTAGTATTGATTGACATATTTATGAATGCAGTTGGGAGAAAATAGTTGAAGTACTGGCCGAGCCTCGTCCGACAGCCGGATAGTTCGAGGATAAGGTATGTAAAAGCTAGTTTCCTCGGCAAGTTAGTAATCTTGGTACACTACAGTAATTTAAAGGCCAGTAGAATATTCAGAAGCCATGTATGATGTTTAATACGAATGATGGTACGATATTAGAAACATCATGTTATGATCAGCGCGAGACTTGTTAGCATGATATAGATTCTAATATAAGTGTTAGGAACTGCACAACATGCTAAGTATGTGATGTGACACAGAATGTTAGGATATCATTGTATTCAGTTGAAACCCAGTAAAGCAATGTAATATTTGTAAGACATCTCAAAAATAGAACGATAAGTTAAAGTGAAGTTAGAAAGCATATTAGGACTAGTAAATCATGTTACTATAGAAACTCAGTATACAACATAGTTTCAACAGAAAGACTATATCTTGTTCAGCATTAGCCCCAATACAGTCTGGCAGAAGACTATATTTGTACACATATACTATTACCAGCCTCAGCATGCATTAAGTACGTACATAGTACTATCGCTAGCTCAACATATAGTATATACAAATACTTTACCACTATTAGCTTCAGTATGTGGGACATGCAGATAGTATTACTAGTTGAGACTGTTGTATTGTTTGGGGTTGGACTACCTAGCATCCATGACCGCCCAGTGTTGATAGCTGTATTGACTCATCCACCAGAGGACGAGGATACGTCGCTCTACGGAGTGGCACGCCGTCCCACAGGGGACGAAGATGGGATGCCAGTTTTCCCCATATTTGTGCCTTGATCGGCCCTTACACACCCCTGTCGAGCGGATACGCCCGGGTGTTGATTCAGGAGTCCTCCGGACTCAGATGCAGTTATAGTCAGGGGCTCAGCGAGCCCAAGTGCATACCTAGGGGACCGACAGGATGCTTACAGGGTTTATAGGAGATGGGATGACCGGGGTAGGGGTATAGATTCTGTGCTGGTTGTACCCCCCGGCTTATGGGGGCCGGGTAAGGTTTGTGTGTGCTATGTATGTTATTATATGTTATGCCGTGTTATAGTAGATACGAGTAGATCGGCAGTAGAACGATACGTCTCCAGGTATGACTCCTACTCCTTCCAGTATAATTGAGAGAAGGTATGACTTACATTATCAGACAGTTAATCTATTTCTTTCTACTTCAGTTTCATCAGTTATATTATTGTTTTCAGATATTTCTTTTAGTTATTGCTTTACATACTCAGTACCAATGGTACTGACGCCCGGTGGGGCGCTGCATTACTTGCCTGCAGGTACTCATAGACGAGCAGGCGATACCATGTGATTTCTGTCAGCGATCGAGTATTCAGCTCCTATAATTCGGAGACTGAATTCCAGAGGTGTATTTCATTTTCTTTTGTTATATAGTACGGGTAGGTCGGGGCCCTGTCCCAATCATTTCTATTGTTATTCTTAGAGGCTTGCAGTCTGTATATATTTTCCTGTCGTTCGTGTGAGGCCATGCAGTTGTATAGCTGTTAGTACTCGTGTTTCCTTTATGTTGGCCGTGTGGGGCCATAGTTCAACAGTAGTGGTGACCTTGCCGGTCACGTTGATCTTGGGCAGATTTATATGCCCAAGTGATACTCAAACGTATTATTTTCGTCTTGTTTGTGTGCAATATGTATATATTCTCATGTAATTGGTAATAAAATGTGAATTTATACTAACCAACATGATTAGAATTTGTTTTGCAGGAAAATATGATTTTTAGGAGCTAAAATGCATGTTGGAACTATATCGGAGTTGGACTTGGATACAAGCATGGAAAAGACATTGGAAGGCACAAATTATAGGGGCTCCGCGATGGAGCTGTGCCACGCTACCATCGCGGAGGCACACTGCCTGGAGAGGCAATTAAATTGCAATTTCCAGTGAGGCCTCGCGACAGCTCCGTGGCACGGAGATAGGCCTCTGCATTGGCCTCCGTGCCACGTTGAGGCTAATTTACTGGACCCTGGATTTCCAGTGAAGGTCCGCGTCCACGCCGTGTCACGGAGGCAGTGCTCCGCGTTGATCTCCGTGACACGTTGCTTGTTATTCCGGAACAAATTTCCCTCTAGTATAAATAGCACACTTAGGTTTATTTTAATTAGTTCAGTTTTAGTTCAGACTTGGTGGAGCTAGGACGTGGGTTAGCAGCAGTTGAGGGACGAAAAAGCTAAGAGATTTCTTCTCTTCCTTTCTTCTTTCAATCAATTGTATGTATGATTTACACTTGTTTTAGGATGATCAATCCACAAATGAGTGGCTAATTCTCTTCCTTGCTAAGGTTTTGGACATGTGTAGTGAATTTTGATTGTAAATGATATGGTTTTCTTCTTCTTCTTTCATGTTGTTCTATTAATTCTTGTTCTTACTGCATTAGTGCTTGGCCGACATTAATGTACATCTAAAACGTCCAATTTCACTCGAGAGAGCAAGAAATTGGAAAGTTGTGAATTAATAGGGTATTGTTCTTAACTTGATTTGGGAAAATTGGGTTTTGATGTGCTTTCCTGATAGAAATATACTTGAAAGCCGTATTAGTCAATTTAGGAACCGGAATTGTATTGCTAGGTCGTAAATTGCATTTGATCACAGAAATGTAGACGAATGGTTTATGATTCTTAAGTGAAATTAAATACGAGAGTTTTAATTTCTAGGCTAATGTTCTTGGCTAGCAACATGAAGAAGAGATTAACCGAATTATTATTACAATCGAATTCATTACTTGTTCTTAACCTTGGCATGCTCATATCCATAGTTTAAATTCATAGTAAATAATTGTTAATAGTTTTAGTATATATATTTTATAAACAAAAACTCCATTAACTGTTGGTTACGTTGTTGTTAGTATAGTTAGAAGTAAAATAAGAATATAGTATACATAGGCAATTTTTACATACCCTGAGCCTCCTTGGATCGATACTTGGCTTACTTAGCCACTTTATTACTTGTTTGACCACGTACACTTGCGTGTCAGTTTTATAACCCTAACAAACGCACCAAACAAGTTTTTGGCGCCGTTGCCGGGGAGGCTAGGCAGCTTTGTGAAATTGTGTTAAGTGTAAATTTACTGTATTTTTGTTTTATTTTCTTAAGTGTTGACAACTTGGTTTTAGTATTTGTTTTAATTCTTTGTTCATTTTAATTTTTCCCTCTTTCGGATACCCTCATTGACATGACATCTTGGAATATAAATGGTGGATACGCATATTTCGGCGAATCTTGCATGAATTGTGGAGGACCCCACTTGTGGCAAAACTGTAACACGTGCAATATATGTGGGTGTCAATATGGCCATTGGGGTGATTGTCCAAAGGCATATTCCCCTCCCCCAAGCCCCTACTATGATCCTTTTGTTGTTTTTGCTGAATATAGGCATGTTGAAAATGAGGACTTGGGACGCCAAGTTCAAATAGAGGACATGATGAAACAACTCCTGGAGCAATCAGAAGCAATGAAGGAGTCGGTGGCAGAATTGATAATTCAGCAAAAGGAAAATGCAGAGGCTGTAAGCAGGATGAGCGTCAAACTTACGGAGATGTGTGCTGAGGCTGAAGCTTGTGATAATTTGCAGGTGACAGTTTTAGCCGATAGTCAAGAGGAACTACAAGAGGAATACAAGGGTGAATTTTTGGATGAAGCCCAACAATTAGAATCTCTTGAGTGTCCCCGTGATCGGCTCAAACCTATAGAAAATCCATTCATGGAAGAAGAGAAAGAATATCCCCCATGTGACATCAACGAAGAGATAGATGTCGATGCTGAGAAGGTGTATCCAAGTAAGGAAGTCAAGCATAATGCAAATTCAGAGTTGAGGTTGATTGGACCACACTCGAAGCATTTTTCGACATTAAGTTTGGTTGACAACACAGAAATAGAGTCTTCCAGGATTATAGAGAAATGTCTAGAGGAGGACCAAGCCCCGTATATTCTGAAATTTTCTAATTCGAAGCAACGAAATGACTTCACTTACTCAAGGGCCAATAAGTTCAAAAGAAAACATCTACTGCTTGGTCCTTACAATTTTTCACCACCACCCCAGGAGCATAAGAGGAAATTAGAAAAGAAATTAGGGGTGAAATTCAATCCTCAAGGCGGAGGACAAAGTGGTGACACTTGGTACGTCGAGCCGCGACGGTAAACCAGGCGCTGCGCGGGAGGCAACCGTGAAAAGAAAAATATTCTATTTTTCTTCTTTTAGTATAGTGTACATAATTTGTATTTTTTATTTTTCATTTTTCATTTTTCTTGATTTCATACAAATTTTTTCGTTTTAGTTAGTATTTTTTTCATGGTAGTTAGGAAAATCTATTAATCTAACCAATTTCGTTTAGTGAGGTGATTTTCAGGTCTAACGGAGAAAAATATGCATGGAAGCTGGAAAAATAAGGCAAGGTATGAAAATAATTATTATTGAAGAAACAGTGCACTGGGGCGTTGGCTCCGTGTCACGGAGGAGTGGCTCCGCGTTACCCTCCATGACACGTTGCCCTTTATTCAGTGCCGGGTCACACCGGGTTGCCGGGTGACCCGCGTGTTTTTCTTTAAATTAACCCCGATTTTGCCCCTTTTCTCCCCATTTCTCTCCTCCTCCGCGACCAAAACACCCAATTCCCCCTCCCCAACCAACGTGCCACGCTAATAGGCAAGGAAAACGTCAAATTTCTTCGGTTCTTCAACTAAAAGGTATGTTTTCATCGTTTCTCTCAAGTTTTTGGCAATTTTAGTCGAATTTGAGCATGTGAGGTGAAATATATCACCCCAAGTAGCAATTAAACATGATGTTGAATTATTTTGTGATTGATTATGTTCGGATTGTTGTAATTAGCGTTTGAACTTGTCTATTATGTGTTCGAATTTGATTGAAATATTGCATTCTAGGGCTTGAGTTATTGAAATTGAATTGGGGAACTTGATAGTTTGATGAATTAGATGCTGGGGTGTGGTTTTAAATTGAGATAAGTCGATGTAAATATTGTATGAATGTTAAGAGAAGACGAATTCTCGAATTGTTGGGGAAAATGCGAAAATTTTGTAAATTGGTTTGATTATTTAGATTTGTATGTAAATAGAATTTTCGTTGTTGTTTTTGTTTTTTTTTGTTTTGTTGCTAAGTGCAATGATTGGATTGCTATCGATAGTAGGATTGGGAGTAGCTGTATGAAGTCTGAGTAGTACGCTAACCGTTATGCTGTCGAAATTTTTCGTGAATGCACTCAACAATATACCTTATAGTTGCTTGTGTTTGGGGTTGTAAATAGAGTAATCTTTGCCGAAGTATTGTAAACATAGTTAGGGACTAAGTGTGGGGTAAACTTAGTTTAACCCGACCTTAGCCTAAGTTAACTTGTATTTAGCTTAACTTTGTGCTTGTTTATGTATATTGACAGGTACAATGGCAAGTCGACAGGACAAGAGCAAGGGTGCTTCTACCTCAGGCACCGGACGGAAAAGATTGAGGTTGGGCACTGCAGTCCCAGCTGCACCAGCTGTTCCGCGCGGCCAACGCCGCCAATACGGAACAAGGTGGGTAACCGATGAAGGGAAGAAGTGGTACGCGAAATATAAAGAAAACAACTACTTCCCCGAGGAACATATTGCACGGGAACCACTTGCACAGGAGTTCCCACGTATTGTGCAGAGAATCGAGGCAGCTGGGCTCAGCTTTATATTTCAGGAGCCCAAGGAGTGCAACCTTCATTTGGTCCGCGAGTTCTATGCAAATTGGAACCCGGCCATCAGAAGCCACACAATAAAAATCAGAGGGCAGATTGTCACTCTGGAACCCCACCAATTTAATGCCATCGTTGGAGCGCGGGACACAGACGCTCACGTTCTTCGCTAGCTAAACATCACCCCACTGTACGCCGATATCAGACGTACGTTGTGTGGGGCTCGATCCACAGCCCGATGAAGTAGACATAAGGAGAGGGGTTACCACCAGACTCTGCCTTATTCGCAGATGAACAGGGAGGCCAGAATATGGCTGAAAATTGTGTGTTCGTGCTTGATCCCGGGAGTTGACATGACGGATGTGACCCGGGACCGTGTCTGCTTGGTGTATGCCCTTATGAAAGGGCTTGAGATTAATGTTGGGGCGGTTATTATATCAGCCATGAAGAGAGCCAGACTGCACCAGGGCCACAGATATGGGTTTGGCGGACTCATCACCACCTCCTCCGAGGCCTCGACATTGAGGAAGAGGCTTTGGACTATATTCCGCAGTTGGAGCGGAGGGCCCTCGATGTGACAAAAACTAAGGCCCTCGACACCACACACGGGCCAGTGCTGACTTTGGGCGAGCGACATGCTCGTGACGATCAGTACATGGCACGTATGTTCGGCATGCAGATGCTGCAGCTACGGATTGGTGGGAGACCAGCCACCGAGGAAGAATTATGGCAGCTGGAGCTGGATTACCCATTTGGCGAGAATGCCAGAGCCTTATGCCGAGTGGGACCAGCCTTCGTGGAGCCGACGGATGACGATGTCCCTACTGATGAGGAGACACGTCGTGAGGACTCCGATGTGGAGTCCGATGACGACGATGGAGCTGACTCAGATATGGGCGACGAGGCAGCAGCACCAGATGAAGAAGTCAAATATTTCGACTAATCAGGGAGTTCCACCACTTGAAATTTTGTTTTGTAATTTTTGTGAACACTGGGGACAGTGTTTGATTTAAGTGTGGGGTGGGGAGTAGCTAGGTGTTGGGACTTAGGCTCTAATCTGCTGTATGCTTTTTCCTTGGTTTGTATGTATGTTTATGCTACCCTGCTGTGAACTGATTTGTGTGTATCCGTATATATTTTTGTGGTTAATGATGTGTGTTGTGAAAAGTTATGGTTGCCAAGGTAAATATTTTGTAAATATTTCTGTATATCGAAATGATCGATATTTTTCAAAATTTTTGCGAAAATATTTTGCGCTTATCAAAATATTTTGTAAATAGTTTTCTATTGAAATGATCGATGTGTTGCAAAATATTTTTCGGTCTTTATTTTGGGTTTCTCGGAGTTTGTTTTCAGTTCTTTTACTGAGAATAGTCTCATTGAACCGATGTCATAGTTAGTGACCGTTCCCTATGATGGATGGATGACGACCGTCTTAAGGGAAATGTAGTCGGTAGGAGTAGGATTTTAATTTGTTTTTAATTTTTCTTTGGTGGATTGCGTCAATGAACTGTAGTTGCTTTATGGTTGCAAAAATTTCGTTGCGTGTGTAACTGATGTTCAAAATGTGAAAATGATTCATTCGAAAGCATGCAATTTGGTAAATATGTTGAGTTACCTAGGCTATAGAATTTGATTCAGCATGATTGAGGCTTAATTTTGAATTCATGTGATTGGATAATTAGAGAGTCTGTGAATGCATCTTGATTCGAGCATGTGCATGAAGTGTGAAGTGAGGTATTGTTATTCCATGCCATTGTAAATTGTCTAGAACTTGCCTGGTGTGTATACGAAATGAAATGAAGGAGGTGTAGTGTTGGAAAGGATGTAGGCATTTCTTTTTTTTTAACCGATAGTTTCCATTTTTTTTTCTTGTCAAATTCTACCTTTTTATATGTTGTATACCCTAGTCAGCTCGTTGAGCCTTTAGCTGATTTCTTTCTTTCTTTTGTCCAAAATTGTATAAACTAAGCTTCATTCCTTCTTTTCATTAGCCTTAAAGTCTATACGAAGCTCTTAAGCGCTTACAAAGAAAAGAAAATGTTTCCCAAAGTGTTAAAGAGTGAAAAGAGTGAAAAGAAAAAGAAAAGCAGAGTGAGGAAAGTAAAGATGATGTTGAAGAGGCACTTGTTGTAATTAAATGATATTGAGGGTACATGAAAACCCTTTGTTTTGTGTCAAGTGTGTTTGATGAAATGGGCAGTACGAAAGTAAACCAGCATGAAGGGGAGAAAAAGAGAAACGAGAGGAACAATGTCCATGAGTCGATTGGAATGTGTTGGAAAGGCGCTTAAGGATGCTAGCGACTATTATTGGCTAATCCAATATATATACTAGATCCATAGCCCCGTTACAACCCATTAAAGTCCTACGTGATCCTATATTGCATTTCTTTATATTAGTGGAGTAATACACTAAGGGCAAGCCTATGGGTCATGACATGATGCATGTGAATTCTTTTGGGAGAGTGAGTGAAATTAATTTTTATATGCCCCTACTTGAATGTTTGTGTGTTGCATGAACAAAAAGGGGAAGATTCTCTTGAGTTGTGAGGGCACATGCTTGATGAAAGATTGATTTTCGTGTCGGATTTCTTGATTAGCTGATTTGCATGAGTTTTGCGATATCAAGAATCAATTCTTAAAGTCTAGGAAGTCTTGATGTATTAAAGGTCATTGTATTGTAAGACCAAGCATGTTTTCGTGATGATTTGCAAAAATTGAATAATCGGTATGACCGTAGCGTAAATGGTCGCACCATAGTGACGAAGGTTGGGATGTAATTTGCATGAGTTGTGTATGTGTTGTTCGAGGACGAACAAGGATTTAAGTGTGGGGTAAGTGATCTTGGGCAGATTTATATGCCCAAGTGATACTCAAACGTATTATTTTCGCCTTGTTTGTGTGCAATATGTATATATTCTCATGTAATTGGTAATAAAATGTGAATTTATACTAACCAACATGATTAGCATTTGTTTTGCAGGAAAATATGATTTTTAGGAGCTAAAATGCATGTTGGAACTATATCGGAGTTGGACTTGGATACAAGCGTGGAAAAGACATTGGAAGGCACAAATTATAGGGGCTCCCCGATGGAGCCGTGCCACGCTACCATCGCGGAGGCACACTGCCTGGAGAGGCAATTAAATGGCAATTTCCAGTGAGGCCTCGCGACAGCTCCGTGGCACGGAGATAGGCCTCCGCGTTGGCCTCCGTGCCACGTTGAGGCTAATTTACCGGACCCTGGATTTCCAGTGAAGGTCCGCGTCCACGCCGTGTCACGGAGGCAGTGCTCCGTGTTGACCTCCGTGACACATTGCTTGTTATTCTGGGAAAAATTTCCCTCTAGTATAAATAGCACACTTAGGTTTATTTTAATTAGTTCAGTTTTAGTTCAGACTTGGTGGAGCTAGGACGTGGGTTAGCAGCAGTTGAGGGACGAAAAAGCTAAGAGATTTCTTCTCTTCCTTTCTTCTTTCAATCAATTGTATGTATGATTTACACTTGTTTTAGGATGATCAATCCACAAATGAGTGGCTAATTCTCTTCCTTGCTAAGGTTTAGAACATGTGTAGTGAATTTTGATTGTAAATGATATGGTTTTCTTCTTCTTCTTTCATGTTGTTCTATTAATTCTTGTTCTTACTGCATTAGTGCTTGGCCGACATTAATGTACATCTAAAACGTCCAATTTCACTCGAGAGAGCAAGAAATTGGAAAGTTGTGAATTAATAGGGTATTGTTCTTAACTTGATTTGGGAAAATTGGGTTTTGATGTGCTTTCCTGACAGAAATATACTTGAAAGCCGTATTAGTCAATTTAGGAACCGGAATTGTATTGCTAGGTCGTAAATTGCATTTGATCACATAAATGTAGACGAATGGTTTATGATTCTTAAGTGAAATTAAATACGAGAGTTTTAATTTCTAGGTTAATGTTCTTGGCTAGCAACATGAAGAAGAGATTAACCGAATTATTATTACAATCGAATTCATTACTTGTTCTTAACCTTGGCATGCTCATATCCATAGTTTAAATTCATAGTAAATAATTGTTAATAGTTTTAGTATATATATTTTATAAACAAAAACTCAATTAATTGTTGGTTACGTTGTTGTTAGCATAGTTAGAATTAAAATAAGAATATAGTATACTTAGGCAATTTTTACATACCCTGAGCCTCCTTGGATCGATACTTGGCTTACTTAGCCACTTTATTACTTGTTTGACCACGTGCACTTGCGTGTCGGTTTTATAACCCCAACAAATGCACCGAACACACGTAGCTAACCAGTACTTCATGGTTATGTTATAGATAACTAGACAGCATGGTGGCGTTGTCGGCCCGCATAGGTTTCCCTATATTGACATGTTTCTGGTCAGCTGTTAGTACAGGTACAGGAGGCTATAGGACAATGGGCCGGGGGCTGTGTTTACGGCCGTTATATAGCCCTTTGTTTCCAGGAATGTGAGTTAGAGCCAGCCGGGCACCAGATGGCCCAGGCTTAGCAGTCCAGCAGTTCAGGTCCTAATAAGGCACCAGGTGCCAGTCATACCCCCCAAGGCGGGGTGTGACAATAAATTACTACGAAATTAGTAATAATTACCGGATTATTGACATTTCTGGACATTTCTTGCATGAGATTTTCAAAACGTGGATGGTCAGCATTTTTCTTTCAACTGATAATTCTGGGAATTCAATTACCTACCCTAGTTGAAATCCTAGAATCAACATGGGAACAATATTCGTACAACCACACTTGCAGAGCTAAAGCCATTCTAGCAAATCGGTAATACTTTTTTGAAGAATCCATCTTCTTTGAAATTCTCTTTATAAGATCATCGAACGATTTCTTGCCCCAAGGGTACTTTGTGTATTTACCGCTCTCCACCAAATCAAAATGAAGCCTTGGAATTGAATAACTGTTTTACTTCTCAGAAAAAAATAAAATAATTTATAAAGTAAAGTAAGGTGAACTTCAAAGCATCATCATCACTATCCCCCCACACCTTCTTTTCAAACTTATCCACAAATTTATCTTTACTGACTGTCCTTGTATTATCACCTCCAAATATTGATGAATAAGCCTGTTTGGTACATCTATGTCGAACACAAACTCAGACTCGTCTACCATACAACTAAGGCCGGATATCAAAGTGAATTTCCTTTGTGTGAAATGCAATGTTGTTCCATTCACATTAATCAATAATGCATCATCAGAACTTGACTCCAACTCTCTAGCCATGATACACCTGATAAACTGTGCTTGCACATGGTATTTTGGCATGTGCCTGTATGCATCAAAACAAGTCTGTTCATTGAATCTTTTGAATTGTGTTTCAGTAAGGTAGAGCATCAACTCCTTGTTTATGTCATTGTTTGTGTAACAACATAAGCGGGGGGCACATCTAGGAAGTTTTTTAACAAAATCGTTTATTTCCTGTTACAAAATAGCAAAATAAAAAAATATAAAAATAAAAGAATAATTTGTACCATACAAATACAAACAAAATCCATTTTTATAAAAAAAATTGAAACATGTTGTCTGTCATTAAATATATTCTAAGTACATATCTATTCAGAATAATATGTGCCCATTGATATGTAGTTCTTTAAAAAAAATACATATGTGTTTATGTGTATTAATACTAAGATGTATTTCTTTTAAATTTAATATTTTCCACTAACGAATACAAAATCATCAAAAAACAACACCGTTATATGTATTTAGAAAATAATCTGTATATGTAAAATACATACAGAGCTATGTATTTGACTGTATATCCCTGTTAAAAATACATATTTTGCAAAAAAAAAATGCATACCTGTTTCAATTAAAAAATACACACAGTGCTATGTATTTGATTGTATATTCTTTCTAAAATAAATATTTTATAAAAAAATATATACCTATCTCAACAAAAAGAATACATATTTAAAAAACTTAAATGTGTATATATAACAAAATATCAATTTCATGATGTAATATATGAATTTGATTTGTTTCATAAATACAAATATATACATTTATTTACTTGTTTGATGAATATATGTGGGACATGACTATATATGAAAGTGACTTATGTTCATTAAAATTATTATTAATGTATAGACAAAAAGAAAAGGTTTGAATAAAGAAAACAAACCTGGTTGTCTGTTTGTTGAGCAGACTATTTGCCTTTTTTGCTTGAACTATTCCCCTTTTGCTTTTTTGGGGTTACTTCCTTAAATTTCTTCTTTTCATCAAGAATTTCTTCCTCAAGAACCTCTTTTCTCTTCAAGCTTCTTGAGACTTGTTCTTTCTGAATACCCGTGGGACTAGATTGGGCAAGTGCGGCTGAAAAATTCTCAATGAAAATTGTGTGATTATCAAATCAAAAGATGGTGCATGCCTACTAAAATAAAAAATTTAAAAATTACCTCTTGTTAATCTCTTGGGTGTTGTATTTTCCGCTATTGATAAGACTTTGAGAACTCAAAATATAAAATTCTAAAATTTTTAAAATATGAACGGTTACAAAATAAGAAATCTAAATACATATAATACATACAAGACTGATTTTTAAAAATAAAAAATAAAATCAAACATAATATTTCAAAAAATCTTACAGATTTGAATTTAAAAATAAAATTCGAACTGATATATTTTCAAATACAAAAAACTTTATATTTAAAATTAAAAAAATGAAATCAATAATAGACTTGATTTAGAGAAGAATGTGAGATAATTTAGCGAAATTTTATGAGATTTGATTACGGTCTCATGTTGAAGGAGAAAAAAAGGGAAACAGGATGAACACGTTGGAGAGAGAAGAAGAAAAAAATGGGTTTAGTGAAAAGTTAATTCAGTAAATTAAGGACCCACTGTTAAAAGGTAAAAATATAAAGTAAAAAATAAAAAATGACACATTAAATAAAATAAAGCCATTATATGTAATTTTTTAAAACTATGGCCATTATATGTAAATAGTTTCTTAAATGTGCTATAATATGTAATTTTCTCAATAAGAAACAAAGCTCCTGCTCCTTCTAATATTTCTTCAGCAGACATCACCCGATTCTTTCCATTTCCAAATTTATTTATTTATTCTTCCGACAAATCATCATAGCAGCTTGAAAATTTTGAGGATCTTCCCTTTAAATCTTAGACTTCTTCTTATTTTCGTGTCCTCTCTCTTCTCTTATGTTGTTTATGGTAAGAATTGAAACAAGCAGGAGCAAAACCATGAAGAATTCGAGATCAATTTCGATGAATCTCGTTTGAAAAGAAAAGAGATGAATATCTCTTGAAATTACAGTCAAGTCTAGCAAAGGGGGTAATACTATTATTATTGTTGTTGTTGCTGTTGTCGTTGTTGCTCCCTTAGTTTACTTGGAACTCTCCATAGCAGAGAATGACTCCCTTAGTTATGTTATCAGTATGACTCAGTTCCATATAGTTCAGACTTCAGTTTAGAACAGATATAATATAATGAAATGCAGACTCAGTTATCAACAGGTATTTAATATAGTGTGTGATGCTAGCTTCAACTTTAGCTCTCATTAAATGTTTAGTACTTGACCCTTATGCATGAGTTCGATGATGTTTCAGAATATGAGATCCAAATGAAAGTTTCATGTATATATATGTGTATGTGACCCAGAAGAGAATTGTTGCATTCTAAGTCAGTTATATGTCATACTCAGTTTATTTCCTTTGTATACTTGAATGTTTAGTTTGTTTACGTTTTCCCGCATGCTCAGTACATTTCAACTACTGGCCGCTTACTTTATGTATTATATCATTTCATGATATAGATTCAGGTTTCCAGACTTAGCTCCATAGGTTGACACACTCCTCCTCCTATCTCAGCGGATTGTGGTGAGTCCTCATCACTCATATATATAGGTGGGAGTCGGTGGCTGTAGGAGGGGGGGCGCCACCCATCGTGCCAGGCTGGAGGTGCGGCGCAGCACCCCATTAGCCTAACCTCCTACCCGCTCGATGCCGTGTTCGTATACTCAATTCCCCGGCCCTTTCTCGCATGGATGTATTCCAAAACTCTCAACATACGTACGCAGGCATCTGTTAAACGATGGATGTAACATAACTGTTATGAATTGTTTCATGTTTACCAAATTATATGTGAATCCATGTAGAGTTGACGAATTAAGTGTTGAGAATTCATGTGTGCATTCAATGTGATAATTTGATGAGTTGACCATGATATTTAATTATACATGTTTTATATGGAGCTAATGGATTGAATAGAAAAAATGCTAAGTGTGGAGCTGAAGGTTGACAGTTTGGTTGAGCTACTGCCTTCGTAGTACCACTGTAGCGGAACTTTTACCGCTGCAGCCACATACCTGCTGCAGTTAGGCCTAATCTAGTGAGTAGGCCAGCTTTGACTTTATTCTGAATGATGGTAGAAATAGGGTTGTGCAATGATTATCTGTGTTCGTGAATGTACATTGCTGTTTCACTTGCATATTCATTATTATTTTAGGTCGGCTGATGATGCCTACCAGTACATTATATCGTGCTGATGCTACTCCTACACTTATTTTCTGAGTGCAGATAGTGATCCAGGAAGTTCCTCCTGACCTGGTTTTTAGTAGCAGCTGCAAGGCATCCGAGGGTGAGATGATTTCTTCGAGCTGATGCAGTTCCTTCAAAAGATATGTCATTTGGTCAGACCTGGATTATTTACATTCTTGTTATTCCTCTTAGACAATGATTAAATAGATGTCCACAATATGATAAGTTTCAGTTCTTGGGATATTTATGTAGTATATTACATTCTTGTTATTCCTCTTACACTATGATTAAATAGACTTCCGCCTTTTTATTTTATGAGTGCTTATGTAATAACATGAATATAGCAACTGGATGATCAAGTTGGGACATGTTCTCGCCCACCAGGGGACATACTGTGCATGCCATTCACGGCCACTTGGGTCGCGATAGTAACACTGAATTTATTTTAGAAATTACTATCTCAATAAAGGATAAGGAACAAGGATTATTCTTCTTGATTAGGGATTCTGCCCAAATTTACTCCTCGCCGCCAAGGTAAATCTTCTGTTTTCTCTTTTGTGATTTTGAATTTTTTTCTTGTTTAGTTGATGTTTCATATATCTTTAAATTTATATTCTTGAATTCCTACTTGATTTAGGTTTATTACATAATTTAAAAAATACATGTTTTGGTTAATTTATTGTCCACTTATGAAATTCATTCAATCTATAGCGAAATATACAAGAATTAAATTCTTACACTTGAAGGATTTTAGTAACACCTATTCTGTTGGAATTTTAGGAAAATAAGATACATAGTTTTGACATACAAAAGTTTTAGGATCTTCTACCTTTCTATTTATGCTAGACTTCTACCACACAATGAGTTGGAGTTCTTTAAGAGTTTGGACAGTCCTAACAATAATTATTTATTTAAGAATAAGTTAGAGTGTTTCTTTTGAGTTTTGTCAAGGTACTTAGAATTAGAAAAATTAGAAGCTTAAAAAAGTTTCATGATAAGTTCTATGCTTTATTTTAAGGGTAAAAACATGAGTCTCACCCTTGAAAATTAATGAGATATTGCATATTGGCCACTACTTACAAACTATTTTTATAATAAACATAATAATTTATTTAATAGTCTATCATTAAAAAGACAGTCAAACTTGGCTATCGACCTTATTTCACATAATTTTTTATTGATAATTATGTAGCACGTGACGTTTGGTTTAAACTTGAGAAAAATAGGTTAATGCATTGAGATCCCTGTATGAGTGTGTTTGGGGAAAGGGTCAGATCAAATTAGGTTTTATTTATCCAGTTTTTTCATGTCTCGACTTGAGGCCTAGGTGTGACTGGCACTCAAAGCCGTTACTGACTTGAGCGAACCACATACATGGTGTACATCATGAGCATGTTTCTATTAATAAGTGTAAAATAGCTAAACTTAAACTTTAAGGTCAAAATACTTAATATAAAGTGAAGACTTGCCAAGTATATATAACATGAGAAATAATCTATGAAGGCTCTAACATACTAGATTAACTTTTTTACCAAGACAAGGTACCCGGCATACCTCTAAATCAACATATAATAATTATGAATAAAAAACTAAGCCCAAAACAAATGGGGCTCACTAATAGTTGAATGAGATGGAATCCTAGAGAGCAGCTCAGTCATCGGTATGAGTACCTAAATCTACATTATAAAACAATGCAATGCCCCTGGCCAAAGGAACATAAGTACATAGGATCGTATTGTATGTAAAGTGGCTGAAAGAAACATAACATAGTTGAACAATATTAAGGGCAACCAAGATAAAGACATAACATAAAGGAAATTAAGGATATAAAACAAATTAGTAAATAGACCCCTTCAAAAATTATCTTTACATCATCATTCATTAAGTTTGTTATGGGAGGTTCTTTTCTTAACCGACAAAAGCCACCATATTAACATGGAGGTCGATCTCTGCCTGCGATCAGCAAAGCCATCTCATTCCTTGCCGAGCTATGAGACATACATATCATAGTGCTAGCAAGGATCCATAATATCCCATACCAAGTGCATATAGGTGTAAAACCCCAAGAGTTTCCTGGATCATACTTTAGAGTTAGATGAAGTTCAGCAGGAAAACCAACAAAAGTGCCTTAGCACAACTCGTGTGATGGGTCATTGGTTGCTCTAACGGCTCGTTAGGTTGAGCCATTGTAAGGGTTTCAGAATGGGTACTATAGGACTTTGGAAACCACGAGAGCAAGCAATGAGTTATTGTAAGGAACAACGACCCGTTAGATGCAGCGCCGTTGTAAGTCAGCAGTCCAGACTTTCTAGAAATAATGAGCTAAGAGACGACCCATTTTTCCTATGACTGGTCATCCTGAGGAGTCTCTAGTTAGAGTTTACAAAGGGGTTCAATTATTGGTTTAGTGGCAATGAAAAGTTACGACGAGCTGTTAAGTGGAGTAATGACCTGTCATGTCGGTCATTAAAGGAATCTCAGGAGTTGGACCAGTGGAGACAACGGTGACGATGGGAGGAATTGACGATTCGTTGGTTCAACTAAATACTCTTCCGTTCCAATCGTTGGTCGAAGAGTCAGAAGTTGTAAATTTTCCCCAGAAGTAACGGATCATCACCACGAGCCGTCCAATGACTCATGGCATGGGTCGTGGTCACTGTATGGGTAGTTTTATGATCAAAATCCTAGGGATATTTTAGTAAAATCCTATGCTTTTTGTTCCTAAATGACGTCATTTTGGGTATTGTCAGGATCGAATTAAAGAGTTTCCACTAGCCTAAGACCCTCATTCTCCAAAATCATCCGTAAGGTACTTCTTTCTCTTTTTCTCTCAAAGCTCAAGAGCACCTAGGGTTTCTCCTCAATGGATGAAAGTTCCAAGATCATTAAGGGAGATTTTTAACCAGGTATGAGGGACTTCAACAAGGATCTCCGTTGATCCTTGTGTCCCAATTTTTATGTTAAAACCCTAATCCCTTGATTTCTAGAAAAGCATGCCTTAGGATTTCAATTTACGCATGAATTCTCACATGTCTTCTATGGATTCCAAGACCCTCATGATAAATACCCGTGTACGCTTATGAAATTACTTTCAAATTCATGAATTTTGTAGATGATATGGGAATAACATGATTATAGAATTTCCTCCATGATTTAGCACAAACTTCAAAATAGGGCCTTATTAATTGTTCACATGCTCTTACCATGAATTGGATATACATACATATATATGTCTAAAGCATGATTTGAATATATGAGCTTTCATAAATTTAGAGCATATGATCTTGAATATATGTTAAATCATGATTAGAACCTATGAGTTTACATGAATATGAAATGCATGAATTATTTTACGTTTTGGGCCTATAATATTATGAATTTCAATGACAAAGCATGATCATGATTATTCAGATCTTCAGGCCTCTTGATAGTAGAAAGTAACCTTGATCAGACTCTAATGAATTCAGTATGTTATGATTAGTTGAACACTCAGGTCTTTGATAAGCTGAAGTAGCCTATGACTAGACAAATGATATCAGTTATATGGTTTCCCTTAGCTTAGTCAGGGATCCTCAATAGTAGAGAATGTGTCCCTTAGTTTAGTCAGGGATTCTCAATAGCAGAGAATGTTTTCCTTAGTTCAGTCAGGGATTCTCAATAGCAGAGAATGTTTTCCTTAGTTCAATCAGGGATTCTCAATAGCAGAGAATGTTTCTCTTAGTTTAGTCAGGGATTCTCAATAGCAGAGAATGTTTCCCTTAGCTTAGTTAGAGATTTTCCATAGCAGAGAATATTTTCCTTAGTTCAGGGACTCTCAATAGTAGAGAACATCTCCCTTAGTTTTTGATTTTAGTTTTTGCTCAGCTCTATGTAGTCTCAGACTTTAGTTCAAATCAGTCTTAGCAGAATCCAGTCTCAGTTTTCAACAGTTAGTCAATACAACGTATGTTATCAGTTACAGCTTTGGTTCTCAATATATGTACATAATCCTTATGTAACAATTTTGATTATACTTCGTTAAGTGTTTTCGGATAAAAGCATCATGTCAATATTTATATATATCTCAAATAGGTTATTGTATTTCAGTTCAGTTATATGTCAGTGGTGTACTCAGTTTGCTTCTTCCCAATTTACATGCATGTTTTAGTTCCTTTAGATTTTCCGCATACTCGGTACATTCCAAGCAATGACCGTATACTTTATATGGTATATCATTTTATGATATAGATTCAGGATTCCATACTCAGCCCCATAGTTTGACACGCTCTATTCCTATCTCAACTGACTGTGGTGAGTCCTCATCTCCCAAGGATGAGATCTATTTCTTTTTCTATTTCAGTTATATTTCAGTTTTCAGACTTTAGGAATTAGCTGGGTATTTGTCCCAGCAGTTCTTCAGTGTAGTAGAGGTTTTTGGACATGTATAAACAGATTCAACTTATGATTCAGAGTTTTAATGGACTATGTTCTTATTAGCTTTAATTAGACTCTTTTAGTTAGCTTTCGCTCAGTTATGATTCTTCTAGCTATTTTCTTGTTAGTGTTATGCTATGATTGTGCCATGGGTTGACTTGGAGCCACTTGGGGTTCTTTGTCTTGTATCTCGATCCGGGTCTATGTTTGGGTTGTGATAAACTTGGTATCAGAGTACTAGGTTTAGAGTGCCCTAGGTTGTCTGAAAGTTGCGTTAAGAGAGTTTTTTTCATAGGTGTGAAGTGGACCACACTTATGACAAAGAGGCTACAAGACATTTTTAGGAAAGATCTCCTTTCTTTATGATTCACATCATGCGTGATGTATGAAACTCTAATAGTTCCTCTCCTAACTCGTGCTTTACGTGCTCGGAGATAATGTCTCCTAGACGAGCAAATGGAAGGAGAAACAGTAATGGGCACCAGTAATCCCCACCAACCCCAGTGAACCCGATGAATGAACATCTTACTTATGCCGAATATAGGGTAGCCTTTCACCTGTTGGCATAGGCCATGACTGCTCAAATTAATCAGCAAGCGGTGGCTCATGTTCCCTAGAATGGGAACGTAGTGGTAGCTAGGGCAAGAGACTTCCTCAGGATGAACCCACCTGAAATCTTGGGGTCAAAGGTGGACAAGGACCCGTATGAGTTCTTAGAGAAGATCCAAAAGATCATCCAGATTATGGGGGTGACGGGGAAGGAGAGCGTAGACTTAGCCGCCTACCAGCTGAAGGGGGTCTCTCACATATAGTTTTGTAAGTGGAAGTATAGTCGGGGAGTTGGAGCAGTCCCCGTAAGTTGGGATGAGCTTATGACTGCCTTTTTGGACAGGTTTTTCCCTAGAGAATTGAGGGAGGCAAAGGTGGCAAAGTTCATCAACTTGAGGCAAAACAACATGAATTTCCAAGAGTATGTGTTGGAGTTTACCCGGTTGTCTAAGTATGCACCGGAGATGGTAGCCGATTGGAGGGCTTGTGTGAGAAGGTTCGTGAATGGAGTGGCATACTTCCTGGTCAAGGAGTGCAGGACAGCCATGTTTCACAATAATATAGACTTTGCACGTTTGGTGATATATGACCAACAATTAGAGGTGGAGCAGGTGAAAGAAAATGAGAGAGAGGCCAAGAGGTCAAGGATAGGAGATTCAGAGTTCTCCCATCAAGGAACGAGTGGTGGACACCGCTCATGCTCCAAGCAGAGATCATCAACCCCAACACCTTCGATAGCCAGTGTTCCGTACAGACCTAGGGTAAGGGAGATTACCTATCAATCTTGTAAGAATTGTGGGAAGAACCATTTGGGAGAATGTATTGCTGGCTCAGACGCTTGTTTCTGGTACAACAAGTTAGGTCATAAGCACAGAGATTGCACGGTAGCCAAGAAGGACGAGAGTAGGGCCACAACCACCTCTTTAGTAGCTCCGATAGCCCGCCCATTTCAGCTAGGTGCATCACCTAGCGCAGTGGGTAGACAGTGTCAAAACCGCTACTATGCCTTATCAGCATATCAGGATCGGGGAAAAATGCCAAAAGGAACCATAAGTATGTTATGAACTATTTGTGTTACTCCTTGCATGATTGATTAGACCACAGAGTGGAATAGGGAGTCCTTTGAAGTATGTTGGAAAGAGGTCATTGATACATGGTGTGAATTAGCTAAAAGTATGAGACTTATAGTGAATCTTAGAGGTGGAGGGGAAGTCAAAAGTTAGTGGTTTAGCTCCAGCCCCTTAAAAAAGATTCAGGAGTATTAGAGTGATGTCTTTAACCTAAGGGGAAGATGGTAAACCTATGAGACAAGTCGAATCTCAAGTGTGCTAGCAGGGGAAACCCCTCTCCCCGGCACCCGTAGCTATGGGATGCCAATCCCTTTAGGTTCAGATAATATCTTTTATGTTTCAGTTGAAGCTATGCTCTATCCATTCCCATGTTAAGACTTCCAGAATTTCTAGATAACTGCTTCAGACGGCGATGCCAATATTACTCTATGAATCCTTAAGGCCCATCTTCATGTCATAAACTAGCTATGTGTGTTAACTCATGTCATCGAGTATGCTCAGCCTCAAAACTCAGTCGTTAGAAGTTGCTTTAGTGGCTCAGTAGATAAGGTTACCTCATGCAGGTGTTCGGTTTTAGATGTCATGAAGGATTCAAGCCTATGAGTCCCTTATTTTTAGTTAGACTAGATACCATGAATTCTAATTTAGTATGAAAAAGCAATGCAAGAGTGATAACTCAATCCGTATCAGCTCAGTGCCTGTTCAAGGAAAAGAATCCTTCCTAGTACTCTATCTAGTTCCATGTCTTTTAGTCCCTCTCACATCTTAGCATGCATGTACAATTCAGATATTCAGTTCAGATATGTAGATCAGCCCGTAGTCAAATACTCTATCAGTTTCAACTGTAATTGTTCGATAATTGGGTTACCCGTTCCTTCCCCAGCTTTTCAATATGTTTAGCCTACATTCGAGGATGAATGTTCCCAATGGGGAGATATTGTAACACCCCAAGAGTATCCCATATTAGACTCTAGATGAAGTTCAGTAGGAAAACTAGCAAAAGTGCCCCAGAACGACTCGTGTGACTGGCTGTTGGTTGCTCTAACGGCTCGTCAGGTCGAGCCGTTGTAAGGGTTTTAGAATGGGTACTATAGGACTTTGGTAACCACGAGAGCAAGTCATTGTGAGGAACACTGACCCGTTAGATGCAACCATTGTAAGTCAGCAATCCAGACTTTTCAAAAACAACGAGCCAAAAGACGACCCTTTGTTTCGTGTGACGGGTCGTCCTGAGGAGTCATCAGTTGGAGATCAGGAAAGGGTTCAATTATTGATTCAGTGACAACAAACGGTTACGATGAGCCGTTAAGTGGAGTAATGACCCATCACGTTGGTCGTTAGAGGAATCTCAGGAGTTGGGCCAGTAGAGATAGTAGTGACGACGGGAGGAATTGATAGTTATTGGTTCAATTAATGACTCATCTTGTCCAATCATTGGATGAAGAATCAAAAGATGTAAATTTTCTCTAGAAGTAACGGATGGTCACCACGAGCCATGGTAAGGATCAATAACTTGTGGCGTGGGTCACGGTCACTGGATGGGCAGTTTTTGGATCGAAATCCCACGGGTATTTTAGTAAAATTCTATGCTTTCAGTTCCTAAATGACATTGTTTTGGGTATTGTAAGGGTTTAATTAATTGTTTCCACTAGCCTAAGACCCTCATTCGCCAAAGTCATCTGTAAGGTACTTCTTCCTCTTCTTCTCTCAAAGCTCAAGAGCATCTAGGATTTCTCCTCAAGGGCTGCTAGTCCCAAGATCATTAAGGGAGATATCTAACTAGGTATGTGGAACTTCAATAAGGATCTCCTTTCATCCTTGTGTCCCAATTTTTATGTTAAAACCCTAATCCCTTGATTTCTAGAAAAGCATGCCTTAGGGTTTCAATTTACGCATGAATTCTCACATGTCTTCTATGGATTCCAAGACCCTCATGATAAATACCCGTGTACGCTTATGAAATTACTTTCAAATTCATGAATTTTGTAGATGATATGGGAATAACATGATTATAGAATTTCCTCCATGATTTAGCACAAACTTCGAAATAGGGCCTTATTAATTGTTCACATGCTCTTACCATGAAATCGATATGTATACATATATATGTCTAAAGCATGAATTGAATATATGAGTTTTCATGAATTTAGAACATATGATCTTATATATATGTTAAATCATGATTAGAACCTATGAGTTTTCATGACTATGGAATGCATGAATTATTTTATGTTTCGGGCCTATAATGTTATCAATTTAAATGATAAAGCATGATCATGATTTTTCGGATCTTCGAGCCTCTTGATAGTAGAAAGTAACCTTGGTCAGACTCTAACGAATTCAGTATCTTATGATTAGTTGAACACTCGGGTCTCTGATTAGCTGAAGTATCCTAAGACTAGACAAATGATATCAGTTCCGTGGTTCCCCTTAGCTTAGTCAGGGATTCTCAATAGCAGAGAATGTGTCCCTTAATTCAGCTAGGGATTCTTAATCGCAGAGAATGTTTTCCTTAATTCAGTCAAGGATTCTCAATAGCAGAGAATGTTTTTCTTAGTTCAGTCAGGGATTCTCAATAGAAGAGAATGTTTCCCTTTTCTTAGTTAGGGATTCTCCATAGAAGAGGATGTTTCCCTTAGTTTAGTCAGGCACTCTTAGTAGTAGAGAACGTCTCCCTTAGTTTTCAATTTTAGTTTTTGATCAGCTCCGTATAGTCTCAGACTTCAGTTCAAATCAGTCTTCGCAGGATTTAGTCTCAGTTGTCAGCAGTTATTCAGTACAGTGTATGATATCAGTTACAACTTTGATTCTCAGTATATGCACATGATCCTTATGTATCAGTTTTGATTATACTTCATTAAATGTTTTAGAATAAAAGCATCATGTCAATATATATATATATATCAGACTGGGTTATTGTATTTCAATTTAGTTATATGTTCAGTGATGTACTCAGTTTGCTTCCTCCCAATTTACTTACATGTTATAGTTCCTTTGCATTTCTCGCATACTCGGTACATTCCAAGTAATGACCGCATACTTTATGTGCTATATCTTTTTATGATATAAATTTAGATTTTTAGACTATGCCCCGTGGTTAGACATGCTCTATTCCTATCTCAGATGACTATGGTGAGTCCTCATCTCCCGAGGACGAGATCTATGTTTTTTTATTTTCATTATATTTCAGTTTTCATACTTTAGGAGTTAGTTGGGGACTTGTCCAACAACTCATCAGTATAGTAGAGGCTTTTGGACATGTATAAATAGATTCACCTTATGATTCAGACTTTTAATGGACTATGTTCTTATGGCTTTTAATTAGACTCTTTTAGTTATCTTCCGCTCAGTTATGATTCTGTTAGCTGTTTTCTTGTAAGTGTTATGCTATGATTATTTCATGGGTTGACTTGGAGTTTCTCTGATTTTTGTCCCGTATCTCGATCTGGGCCTATGTTCAGGTCGTGAAAACCTTTGTTTTGGAGCACTAGTTTTAGAGTGTCCTAGGGTGTCTAAAGCCACGTTAAGAGAGTCTTTTTCATGGGTGTGAAGTGGGACGCACTTATGACGAAGAGGCTACAAGACGTTTTTAGGAAAGTTCTCCTTTCTTCATGATTCTTATCGTGCATAGAGTATGAAACTCTAATAGTACCTCTCCTAACTCGTGCTTTATGCGCTCGCAAATAATGCCTCCCAGACAAGCAAACAGAAGGAGAAACGATAATAGGCACTAGCAAGCCCCCCAGCCCCAGCTAACCCGACGAATAAACATGTTACTCGTGCCGACTTTAAGGTAGCCTTTCACTTGTTGGCACAGACCATGAACACTCAAATTAATCCGCAGGTGGCGGCTCATGTTCTCTAGAATGGGAACATAGTAGTGGCTAGGGTAAGAGACTTCCTCAGGATGAACCCACCCGAATTCTTGGGGTCAAAGATGGACAAAGACCCGTATGAGTTCTTAAGGAGATCCAGAAGATCACCCAGATTATGGGGGTTACTGGGACGGAGAGCGCAAACCTATCCGCCTACTAGCTAAGGGGGTTGCTCACATATGGTTTTATCAATAAAAGGATAGTCAGGGAGTTGGAGAAGTTCCCGTAAGTTGGGATGAGTTTATGAATGCTTTTTGGATAGGTTTTTCCCTAGAGAACTGAGGGAGGCAAATGAGGAAGAGCTCATCAACTTGAGGCAAAACAACATAATTGTCCAGGAGTATGCGTTGGAGTTTACATGGTTATCCAAGTATGCACCGGAGATGGTAGCCAACTAGAGGGCTCATGTGAGCAGATTCATGAACGAAGTGGCAGACTCCTTGATCAAGGAGTGCAGGACCGCCATGTTGTACAAAGACATAGACTTTGCACGTTTTGTGATATATGCCCAACAAATAGAGGCGGAGCAGGTGAAAGTGAGAGAGAGGCCAAGAGGGCTAGGATAGGAGATTCTGAGTTCTTTCATTAGAGAACGAGTGGTGGACACTGCTCACACTCCTAGCAGAGATCATTAGCCCCAACACCTTCGACAACCAGTCTTCTGTACAGAACTAGGGTAAGGGAGATTACCTATCCAACTTGTAAGAAATGTGGGAAGAACCATTTGGGAGAATGTATGGCTAGCTTAGACGCTTGTTTCTGGTACGACAAGTCGGCTCATAAGCAAAGAGATTGCATGGCAGCCAAGAAGGGCAAGATAAGGACACAACCACCTATTTAGTAGCTCCAATAGCCCACCTATTTCAGCAGAGTGCATTATCTAGCACAGGGGGCGGACAACGTCAAAATTGCTCCTACACCTTTTCAGCACATCAAGATTAAGGAAAAATGCCAGAAGGAGCCACAGGTATGTTATGAACTGTTCAGTGTTACTCCTTGCATGATTAATGAGACTCCAGTGTGGAATAGAGAGTCCTTTGAAGTATGTTGGAAAGATGTCGTTGATACATGGTGTGAATTAGCTAAGAGTATGAGACTTATAGTGAATCTTAGAGGTAGAGGGGAAGTCAATAATTAGTGGTTTAGCTCCAGCCCTTTAAGAAAGATTCAGGAGTATTATAATGATGGCTTTAACCTAAGGGGAAGATGGTAAACCTATGAGACAAGTTGAATCTCAAGTGTGCTAGCAGGGGAACCCCCCCCCCACCAGTAGCTATGGAATGCTAATCCCTTCAGATTTAGATAATTTCTTTTATGTTTCAGTTGAAGCTATTCTCTATCCATTCCCATGTTCAGACTTCCAGAATTTCTAGAGAACCGCTTCATACAGCAATGCCAGTCTTACTCTATGAATCCTTAATGCCCATCTTAATGTCATAAATTAGCTACGTGTGTTAACTCATGTCATTGAGTATGCTCAGCCCTCGAACACAGTCATTAGAAGTTGCTTTAGTATCTTAGTAGATCAGGTTACCTCATGTAGGTGTTCGGTTTTAGATGTCATGAAGGATTCGTGCCTATGAGTCCCTTACTTTTAGTTAGACTGGATACCATGAGTCCTAATTCAATATCAGAAAGCAATTCGAGAGTGATAACTCAATCCGTATCAGCTCAGTGCCAGTTCAAGGAAAAGAATTCTTCCTAGTACTCTATCTAGTTCCATGTCTTTTAGTCCCTCTCACATCTTAGCATGCATGTACAATTCAGATATTCAATTCAAATATGTAGATCAGCCCGGAGTCAAATACTCTATCAGTTTCAACTGTAATTGTTCGGTAATTGGGGTACCCATTCCTTCCCCAACTTTTCAATATGTTTAGCCTACATTCGAGGATGAATGTTCCCAATGGGAAGATATTGTAACACCCCAATAGTATCCCAGATTAGACTCCAGAGTTAGATGAAGTTTAGTAGGAAAAGTTGCAAAAGTGTCTTAGAACGACTCGTGTGACGAGTCGTTGGTTGCTCTAATGGCTCGTTAGGTCGAGCCATTGTAAGAGTTTCAGAATGGGTACTATAGGACTTTGGTAACCATGAGAGTAAGAAACGAGTCGTGTTAAGGAACATTGACCCGTTACATGCAGCCATTGTAAGTCAGCAGTCCAAACTTTTCAAAAACAACGAGCCAAGAGACGACCCATTGTTTCCTGTGAAGGGTCTTCCTGAGGAATCATTAGTTGGAGATTAGAAAAGGGTTCAATTATTGATTCAGTGACAACAGGCGGTTACGATGAGCTGTTAAGTGGAGTAACAACCCATCACGTCAGTCGTTAGAGGAATCTCAGGAGTTGGACCAGTAGAGACAGTGGTGACGAGGGGAGGAATTGACAGTCATTGGTTCAAGTAACGACTCGTCCTATCCAATCGTTGGTCAAAGAATCAAAAGTTGTAAATTTCCCCTACAAGTAACGGATGGTCACCATGAGCCCTGGTAAGGACCAACGACTCGTTTCGTAGGTTGTGGTCACTAGATGGGCAACTTTTGGATCGAAATCTCAGGGGTAGTTTAGTAAAATCTTATGCTTCTAGTTCCTAAATACGTTGTTTTGGGTATTGTAAGGGTCGAATTAATGGGTTCCCACTAGCCTAAGACCCTCATTCCCCAAAATCATCCGTAAGGTACTTCTTTCTCTTCTTCTCTCAAGGCTCAAAGCACCGAGGGTTTCTCCTCAAGGGCTGTGAGTTCCAAGATCATTAAGCGAGATTTCTAACCAGGTATGTGGGACTTCAACAGGGATCTCCTTTCTTCCTAGTGTACCAATTTTTATGTTAAAACCCTAATCCCTTGATTTTTAGAAAAGCATGCCTTAGGGTTTCAATATATGCATAAATTCTCACATGTCTTCTATGGATTCCAAGACCCTCATGATAAATAGCCGTTTATGATTATGAAATTACTTTCAAATTCATGAATTTTGTAGATGATATGAGAATAGAATGATTATAGAATTTTCTCCATGATTTAGCACAAACTTCGAAATAGGGCCTTACTAATTGTTCACATGCTCATACTATGAATTCGATATATATATCTAGAGAACGATTTAAATATATGATTTTTCATAAATTTAGAACATATGGTCTTGTATATATGTTAAAGCATGATTAAAACCTATGAGTTTCATGTATATGAAACACATGAATTACTTAACATTTTGGGCCTATAATGTTATGAATTTCGATGACAAAGAATGATCACGATTCTTCAGATCTTCAGGCCTCTTGATAATGGAAAGTAACCTTGATCAGACTCTAATGAATTCAGTATGTTATGATTAGTTGAACCCTAGGGTGTCTGGTTCGCTAAAATAGCCTAAGACTAGATAAAGATATCAGTTCTGTGGTTCCCCTTAGCTTAGTTAGAGATTCTCAATGGCAGAGAATGTGTCCCTTAGTTCGGTCAGGGATTCTCAATAACCGAGAATGTTTCCCTTAGTTAAATCAGGGATTTTCAATAGGAAAGAATGTTTCCCTTAGTTCAGTCAGGGATTCTCAATAGCAGAGAATGTTTCCCTTAGTTCAGTCTGGGATTCTTAATAGCAGAGAATGTTTCCCTTAGCTTAGTCAGAGATTCTCCATAGCAGAGAATGTTTCCTTTTGTTTAGTCAGGGGCTCTTAATAGTAGAGAAAATCTCCCTTCGGTTTTTTATTTTAGTTTTAGCTTAGCTCCGTATAGTCTCAGACTTCAGTTCAAAATAGTCTTAGCAGAATTCAGTCTCAGTTATCAGCAATTAGTCAGTACAGTGTATGATATCAGTTACAACTTTGGTTCTCAGTATATGTATATGATCCTTATGTATCAGTTTTGAATATAATTCATTAAATGTTTTTGAATAAAAACATCATCTCAATATTCGTATATATCTCAAACAGGGTTAATGTATTTCAGTTCAATTATATGTTCAATGATGTACTTAGTTTGCTTCTTCCTAATTTACTTGCATGTTTTAGTTCCTTTAGGTCTCCCGCATACTCAGTACATTACAAGTACTGACCGTATACTTTATGTGTTATATCATTTTATGATATAGATCTATGTGTTTAGGATCAACCCCGCGGTTAGACACACTCAATTCCTATCTCAGCTGACTGTGGTGAGTCCTCATCTCTGAGGATGAGATCTATGTTTTTTTATTTTTGTTGTATTTCAGTTTTCAGACTTTAGGAGTTAGTTGGGGACTTGTCCCAGTATCTCATCAGTATAGTAGAGGTTTTCAGACATGTATAAACAGATTTAGCTTGTGATTCAGAGTTTTAATGGACTATGTTCTTATGGGCTTTAATTAGACTCTTTTAGCTAGCTTCAACTCAATTATGTTTTGTTAGCTGTTTTCTTGTCGGTGTTATGTTATGATTATATTATGGATCAACTTGGAGCCTCTCGAGGTTCTTTGTCTCGTCTCTCGATCCGGGCCTATGTTCGAATCATGAAAATAGGAGTCACTCGAACCAACAGTAATGATCCATCATCCTACATTGGCATATGTAGCTTCAGGAATGAAGCCTTCTCGGTTATTAATACTACTCCTTTTTCATTACGTAATGTCATTTACTTAAAATCATTGTTAAGAAACCAAGCTTGTCATCATCATTCATTATCTTATCTTAATCATAGTTCTTCATCATCATAAGGCCTTTAAATTCATAAGTCATCAAGTCATAGTCATTTTGCAGAAAGATCATAACAAATTTTCTTTTAGAGGAAAAGAAAAATTATAAATCATAGAGTTTAACTCTTTTCAACAAAAGGATTCATAGAACTCATGGAAAGTCAAGAATAATCATAAAACATATGTAGGAACTCAAGGATTTTTGAAAATCATTTATTATGGACATAACATTATTGACCTTAACCCTAACAATTCAAGAAGAAGGATTTTATGCAGAAATTTCAGGAAGCATGGTGTGGGAAATGAAACAAAGTGTTCTCGCACAAGCGTTAGCCTTACATACCTTATTCTTAGTCTCAAAACTATCACCATAAGCAACAATCCTCCTATAATGCTAATCTACAATAATTATATAGATATGAACTACAATCAGTAGCTTAACAATAAAATTCAAGTCATAGAGGCATTTCATCAAACACCCGGAGTGCATAGGAAATTTGAGCCTCATATGGGTGGGGTGCACTAACACCCACCTCTTTTTACAGCCCCCTTAATAACATACATACCCGTTACAAGTACAACCAAAGCAACCATATCCATCCTCAACACTAAAATAGTCCAATAAACCCTAATCCTATGTCATCACATGAACTCATGCCTTTGTAGCACTGTCCCATGAGTCCTGACCTTAGAAAATCCCTAAGGAGTAGACAACAATACTCATGTAAGGTTTTTTGAGAGTTTCTTACCTCGGAGGAAGGAGGATTGCTAAAGATTTTAAGCCTTAGAACTCAAAGATTGTACTTGACTTTGCTAGAGATAGAAAGATGATTTTGATGTTAGAATCATGATGAAATTCATCGATTTATGTTGTAATAGGTTGGAAAATGCTTACCTAGACCTAGGAGGGTTGAAGAGAGATCTTGGAACTGATAGGATTGATTTGGAGGTGAAATAATACCAAAAAATCATTTAAGGCGACTTTTAAAAGCCCTGAAACCCCTATTCGACGCCCTAAGTGATGGGCCATCCTTCGACGGACCGTCAACTTGCCTGCCACTTTGGGGTGAAAATTCCCAGCTTCTGGTTGAGGGTGACGGAGCAATCTTGACAGCCTTCGAGTGGTTGACAAGCCGTCACTCTTCCCGTCACAGCTGACAGTGCTCCACTAAATTGCTCATAACTTTCTATTCTGAACTCCGATTGATGCAAGGTCGAATGCGTTGGAAAAAAGACTCAAAGGTATTGCATTTTTTGTGTTGAATAACCCAGAGTAACTTCATAAATTAGGAGTTATGATCATTTTAAATTGTCCCTTATAAGAACTTATACGATAACTCAATCGGTAAAAAGGGTCTTAACTCAACTTTGTGCTAGAGGTTTCTTATGACCTTTATTCAGATCCAATGCACTTCCCACACTTCAAAATTGATCATACTCTCAAGTACAACCATGTTCACTGGTTTAGGGTCTAATTCACACATCTAATGGTCCCAACCACAACCAAAAGTGCGAGGTGTTATAATATCTCCCCCTTGGGATCATTTGTCCTCGAATGATGGTCATGTTCATGGTCATGAATAGAATCTAACTCTAGAATTTTCCAAAATTTTCGGAAGAGTTTTCTTTGTAAATAGGACTATCCCAAATTCTCGAAATGTAACTGCTAAATAGAAACATTATCGTAAGCCTCACAGGGCATCAAAAGTTCATAGAAATGAAAGAACACATAAGAAGCATAAACATAGTCATTTTCTCAAAGATTACCTCTCCCTTCGTTTATTATCATAACTCATCATTCTTGCTAGGAATTTCATAACCTTTTAAAGGAGAGGAATCATAGGCACGAGTCATACAAGACAAGTAGATTTTTCCATGGATGTAACATAACATGAGACATAAATTCATAGAGTCTAGCATAATTTCATTTAAACATAAGGGCATAATGTAACGTAGAGTTTGAACCTTCATGGAGCGTAAGCATACATATGAGACCTAGAGTCATAAAGTTCATAGAGTGAGATAAGGTCATTATCTCCCACATCTATCTTCTTGTGCACGGAATAAGTGCGGATATTTAGCCATCATGTCATTTTCGGCTTCCCTGGTAGCTTCTTCAACATTGTGGTTTCTCCATAGTACTTTCACAGATGCTACTTTTTTGGTCCTTAATTTACAAATTTGGTGATCAAGAATGGCAATAGGAGTTTCTTCATAAGTCAGATCTTCTTTGACACCTATATTCTCGATAGGGACCATAAGGGATGGATCCCCCACACATTTCTTCAACATAGAAACATGGAATACTAGATGCACTGATGCCAGCTCTATAGGCAATTCCAAATCATGGGCTACCAAAAAAATTCTTTGCAATATCTTATAAAGACCAATATATCTGGGACTAAGTTTTCCTTTCTTTCCATAGAGCATAACACCCTTCATAAGTAAAACCTTCAAGAATACCCAATCGTCAAAATTAAATTCTAGATCTCTGTGGTCGCACATCTGAATAGGATTTCTGATGAATTTGGGTAGTCTTTAACCGTTCTTGAATTAGGTTGACCTTCTCTATAGCTTGATGGACCAAGTCTGGTCCCAATAGTTCTATTTCACCTACCTCAAACCAACCAATGGGTGATCTGCATCTTCGACCATACAGAGCTTCATAAGGTGCCATCTTAATACTGGAACGGTAACTATTATTATATGCAAACTCAACCAATGTTAGGTGATCATCCCAATTTTCCTTAAAATCCAAAGTGCATGTTCTCAAAATATCTTCGAGCATCTGAATGGTGCACTTGGCCTGTCCGTCTGTCTGCAGGTGAAAAGCAGTGCTAAGGTTCACACGTGTACCCAACCCTTTATGGAAACACTTCCAAAATTGGGTTGTGAACTGAGAAAGTCAGAGATAATGGACATTGGGGGTCCCATGCAACCTAACAATCTCCCTAATATATAGCTTGGCATAATCCTCTATGGAATCATTGTCTTAACAGGAAAAAAGTGTGCTGACTTGGTAAGTGGGTCCACAATCACCCAAACCAAGTCATGTTTTCAATAGGAGCAAGGTAAACCTGTTATGAAGTCTATGTTGACCATTTCCTATTTTCATACGGGAAGTTCAATATTCTGTGCTAGGCCACCGGGCCTCTAGTGCTCCATTTTAACCTGTTGGCAATTTGGACGCTTAGCCACGTGGTCTTCTATGTTCTTGTTCATATCGTTTCACCAGTAAATCTCTTTTAGATCATGGTACATCTTAGTTGAACCTGGATGGATAGAATTCTAGGAGTTGTGTGCTTCAACCATGACTCTCTCACATAGATTGTCCACCTTTGGGACATATAATCTGCCTTAATACCTTAAAGTACCATCTCCCCTTAGCTCAAAAGCCATAGTCTTTTGCTTGTGAATCCCCTCTTTCAACTTGAGAAAGGTCAGATCTTCATATTGATTCTCCTTTATTTCTACTAGGGACGATTCCGCCCTATTCTGAACAACCACATTTCCATCGTAAGAGTCTAACAAACAGACCCCTAGGCTATCTAATCTATGAATGTATCTAGATAAATCTCTCTTTTCCTCTTCAACATGAGCCACACTTCCCATGGACAGTTAGCTAAGAGCATCGGCCACTACATTAGCCTTTCCTAGATGATAGAGGATATTAACATCATGGTTTTTAAGCAATTTAAGCCATCTTCACTATCTAAGGTTCAACTTTTTCTGTTCGAAAATGTATTGAAGACTTGTGTGGTCTGTGAAGATATCCATGTGAACTCCATACAAATAGTGACACTACATCTTACGTGCAAACACTACAATAGCCAATTCCAGATCAAGTGTAGGATAGTCTTTCTCATGGATCCTTAACTACCTTAAAGCATAGGCTACAATCTGCCTATGTTGCATTCGAAAAAAAACCAAGACCAGTCCCTAAAGCATCACAATAAATCACAAACATATCGGTTCCCTCTTGTAGATTTAGGACCGGAACGGTAGTCAATTTGGTCTTTAACTCTTGGAAACTCTTTTTGCATGCATCTGACCATTGAAACTTTGCCTTTTTCTGTGTCAATTTAGTTAATGGGGTAGATATGGATGAGAATCCCTCTACGAATCACCTATAATAGCCTACTAAACTCAAAAAGCTCCTGATCTCTATAGGAGTTATGAGTCTAGGACAGTTCTTCACCGCTTTAATTTTATGGGAATCAACCCTGATACCCTCACCAGATACTATGTGGCCTAGGAATGCCATTGATTTCAACCAAAACTCACAACTTTGAGAATTTTGCATATAACTTATGGTCTCACAAAATATGTAGTACTAACCTAAGATGGTCTACATGTTCAACCTCGTTCCAGAAGTACACTAATATGTCGTCAATAAAGATAATCACAAATTGGTTGAGATAAGGTTTAAACACTCTATTCATGAGGTCCATAAAAGTAGCTGGGGTATTCGTCAACCCAAAAGGCATAACAAGGAACTCAGAATGTCCATATCGAGTCTTGAAAGTTGTTTTCAAAACATTTTCCTCTCTAATCTTCAATTGGTGATAACCTAATCGGATATCAATCTTAGAGAAACACTTGGCACACTAGAGTTGGTTAAACAAATCATCTATCCTTGGAAGTGGGTATTTGTTATTTATAGTTACCTTGTTCAACTGTTGATAGTTAATGCACATCGTAACGACCCATCCTTCTTTTGAAAAAACAAGACTAGTGCTCCCCATGGTGAGACACTGGGTCAAATGAAACCCTTATCAAGTACACCCTTCAATTGTTCCTTTAATTCTTTCAATTCTACTGGTGCCATTCTATACGGAGGAATAGATATTGATTTGGTACCAGGAAGAACATCAATCCCGAAATCAATCTCCCTTTCTGGAGGAATCCTTAGAAGTTCATCTGGAAATACCTTTGGATATTCATTAACTATAGGTACAGACTAAAGAGTCTGTGCTTCAGCATTGGTGTCCACCATATGACCAGATGATACAAGCATCCCTTGGAAATTAGCTTTATAGCTCTAAGATAGGAAATGAACCTACCCTTTCGCATAACATCATTATCCTTCCATTCTAAGGCTGGCTTATTAGGAAATTAGAATGTAACCACTTTGGTCCTACAATTGTGGGTAGCATAATAAGATGACAATCAATTTATCCCCATAATGACATCAAAATCGACTATCTCTAATTCAACAAAATCTGTCACCGTGACTCTTTGATCCACCATAATCGTACAACCTCTATAGACTCGTTTGGCAACAACTGAATCACCGACTGGAGTGAATACAAAGAATGGTTCACGTAGTCGTCAGGTTCTAGCGCAAACTTCTTAGCAACAGAAGGGGTCATATAAGACAATGTAGATTCAGGATCCATTAGTACATAAACATCAAACTTATGATATCCCTTTTGTAACGACTGGGGATGCCTCTAGATCTTGTTGACTCGATAAAGCATATAGGCGATTTTTTCCTCTTTCTATGCTATTACCCCCGTCCTGATGGGACCTGAGAATCACGTGGAGGAGCTATATGAGTGGTTGCTACATTTTGGGATGAAGCGGCATTGCAACCATTACCCCATCTGGTTGATGGAAAATATCTCTGAATATGGTCTCTAAGACCACAACCATAACATACATCTGTATCCATGCGAATCCCCTGGGTGCCTCTTACCACATCTGTTACAAGGAAGTTGTTGTGAATTACTCTGTGCAACACTACCCTATGATTGAGAGCGTGGTGCTCAGAGTTCTGCCTTTTGCCATTTTGACCTCGCCTATCATTCTTGTATTTGGAAGGTGGTGCACTTGTGGTAGGTGGTGACCTGTTTGATGACGCCTCATTAAAGAAGTTCCTGCCAGTGTTACGGTCATTATAGCCTGTTGACCTAGCCTTCTTGTGTTGATTACTTTCTTTGTCTAATCTAATACTCTTCTTTAAGTCCTCCATTCATTGACCATAAGCCATTAATCTGGAAATATACATCTCCTTGTTAAGCAAGATTGAGGTGCAATCACTGGGAAAGTAAGTTTCCAACCATATAAATAACAATGTATCCTTGCCAGCATAGTAGAAACCATCTCCGAATCATACCGTGATAGTTGTGTAAACTTAAGGTTATACTCTCGCACACTTATAGATCCTTGTATGAGAGATGTAAACTCCTATGCTCTGGCTTCTCTCAGCTCTATTGGGAGAAAGTGATCAATAAAGGCGTCCATGAAGTCATCCCACATAGCAGGGACTGCATCTTGCCTCGGGATAATTCCCACTGCTAGTAACAAGTGATAACTACATCCTTCAGCAGATAGGAGGCAAATTCCACTGGCTCTTTCTCACTAGCATGCATGACTTGTAAAATTCTCTACACCTCATCAATAAAATTCTGGGGATCCTCCTCTTGCTTGGACCCTCTAGAAACTAGTGGATTCATTTTAAGGAATTATCTGATCCTCGATGTAGCTGAGAATTGATAGGATCCCATACTCTGTGTTGGTGTACCTTGACGTTGAGTCTGTGCTGCAAACAATTGGGCAAGCATCTAAATAGCTTCCCTTACATAAACATATGTCATACTAGGGGGTGGCACATATGCTATAGGTTTCCCCATAGGACCCTTTGTCATAGGTGGAGAAGTACGAGTGGTTTAGCCCACAGGATGAACCCGAGACCTCATCTGAACTCCCTGAGGTTGACTGTAGTTTGCCTTGTTGGCGATACTAGCCCTTTGGCTTGAGGTTGTCTTTCTCGTAATAGGCATTTTCTGAAAGAACCGCAACAATGAAAATATTAGAATATTCACTTAGAGTTCAAATCTATAGCATGATCTAGAGTAGGAAATAAGAGTAACATTCTTATATTCAAATAGCTTCTAACTTATAAACTATCACGACCCGAGAGTACACCCAGATCGTAGACACGGGACAAGAAACCCCGAAAGGCTCCAAGTCGATCCATGTCATAATCATCGCATACACTTAACATAAGAAACATCTAACATCATGAACGAGCGGAAGAAAATAACAAGAATTTAATATGATCCATAAGGACAATTTAACAACACTTAGATACATAGCTGAAACTGTCTAGACAAGTCTGAAACCCTTCTACTAAACTGATGAGATGCTGGGACAAGCCCCCAGCTAACTTTCAAAAGTATAAAAACTGGAGCATAATAAAACAGGAATATAAGTCATGTCCTCAGAAGATGAGGACTCACCACTAGCAACTGGGAGAGGAAGGAGCATATCTAGTCACACGGCTGAGCCTGGGGACTTGAATCTATATCATAAAACAATATAGCACAAGAGGCGTGCGGTTAGTACTTGGAATGTACTGAGTATGCAGGAAGCATAATTAAACTAACCCAATAAATATATATAAGAAGGAAGTAATGTAAAAACACATTAATAGTAATGTAACTGAAATGAGATACGACAACCTTATATGAGATTCACATATTCATGTCAACATAACAACATTATAAGGACATACATCATTATAAGATCAACTGATATGCAAAAGTAATAATAAGAAATAATACCGAGGTATGACGTCGTGGCTGATATCAAAAGGGTCCTCTGGTTGTCGAAGGAAAGTCCTTGACTATCAAAGGAAACATTCTTACTAACGAGAATCCCTAACTGTCAAAGGGAAAGAAAGCTCTGATATAGAGTATCACTGACTGGCTAGGGATGTTAGTACCAACTGAATAAGGAGAAACATGCACGGCTAGTAGCTAGGGATGTGAGTCCCGACAGGCTAGTAGAAGAAATTACCCATCATTCAAACCCTAGATCATGATATTCTAAATAAATTAAATCGGATTCTTATTGAAAATATTTTGGGGCACAAGGATGGAAGAATATCCTTGTTGAAGTCCCGTATACTTGGTGGAAGAAAATTCTGATAAAAAATCTTCCTTGAAACTTGAAGATCACCTTGGTGAAACCCCGAGGATTTTTGAGAAGAGAGGAGGAAGAAAGAGATTGAGAGAATGAGGGTTTAGGTCTAGAAGAACCATTAAAAATGTGCAAGGTAGTAACCGAAATGACGTAGTTTAAAAGTTAAGAGCATAGGAGTTTACAAAAATGCCCCTGAAAAAAACTAAAAAAAATTGCTTGAACTGAAACCACGACTCACGTGATGAGTCGTTGTCCAATCACATGACTCGTCATCTCGCCCGTTAAGTACACTGGAAATTCACACAATTTTACTCATTCTTCAAACCACGGCCAATGTAACGAATCATCACCAGCTCCTATGACTCGTTATATCCATTCGTCGAGTACATTGGAATTTCTTTAAAACCACAACTTCTCCCCTCTAACGACTCGTCACCTCCTTCCATCAACCACACTGTTTAAAACTTAACCCAGGGATGTTATCCTCCACCCAACGGCCCACCTAACGAGTCGTTTCCAGGAAAGACGACTCATCAGGTCGTCCGTGGCCACTGGGCTTGCCATCCCTTCTTACAGTTCCTCATGGGTCAGACCACAATCAGTTAGGTCTCCTAATGAGTCATTCTCTGACTCGTTCTGAGGCAAGTTTCTGATGATTTTTCTGCTGAGCTTCATTTATCTCCGGGGTTTGATCTCTAGGACTTCTGGGGTGTTACAATATCTCCCCCTTGTGAACATTCATCCTCAAATGTTGGCTGAACATGCTGAAAAATTAGTGACAAAGCTGATACCCAAATATCAATCAATCATAGCCAAACATCAATGGAGTATCTGATGCCGGACCAATCTTGTACACCAACCTGATCATTCATATCCAACATTTATACCATTACTCAAGGAAACCAAAGAACACGGAACCAACATGGAACTAGAGAAAACACCGAGAGAAAATTCTTCCCCTTTTTTATCTGGCATCGAACTAACACGGACTAAACCTTCGTTCTCAAATCGCCCTCCGATACTAAGTTAGGATTCATAATATCTAATCTCACTGAGAGTAAGGATTTCATAGGCACGAATCATCCCCGAAATCTGGGACTGAGCACATACATGAGATAATATGACTCTACTGAGTTAACAAAAAAGACTTCTAAAGACTGAGCTCAATTCGAAAACATAAGAAAACATGGATTAACACACATAACTGATTCATAACATGAAATTAAGCAATAAGGACTCATAGGGCAAGACTAGCACCGCTAACTGAAACAGTTACTCCTAAACCTCAGAAATCTGCACATAGGAATCGACACCTCTTTAACTTCAGCTGAAATCTAAACCTCAAAAATCTGCACATAGGAATCGACACCTCTTTATCTTCAGCTGAAATATAAGGGAAATTATCTGAACCTCAAAAAGACTAACATACTGTAACTACTAAGGCTAAAATATCTTTATGGGTATTCTCAAGATCCAACTTAATACACATACTCACTATCTCCTCCTTAGCTTAAAGTCATCATCCTAAGACTCCAGGATCTTCCTTAAGGTCATGCTAATTTACAACTCCTAGCTTCTCTTCCACCACTAACCTTCTCTACAAGCCTCACACTAACAACTTTTCACATTATCCACAATCACAACAGAGTTTCTTATTCAACACCGAGGTTGGCAGAGCAAGGGAAAACACAAGATTCACAACATACTTGTGGCAACTACTGGCGCCTTACACGTATCCTGATGGGCTGCTATTGCATAAGAGCGGTTTTGACGATGTTCGCCTCCTGGTTGAGAAGATGCACCCTACTAAAATGAGCGGGCTATAGGAGCTACTGAAGAGGTGGTCGAGGATCTGCTCTCACCTCACTTAGCCACCGCGCAATCTCGGTGTATATTTCCCGCCTTGCCGCACCAAAAATGAACATCTGAGCCGGCCATGCAAACTCCCAAGTGGTGTTTTCCACAGCTCATACACAATGGGTACGTGATCTCCCTTACTCTAGGCTTGTTCAGAGTATTGACTGTCGAAGGGGCTGGGGCTGCTAGTCTATGATGATGGTGCGAGTGATACCTGGAACCCGACTTTTGATGGGGGAACTCTAAGTCTCCAGTCCTGGGCCTCTTGGCCTCTCTCTCTTTTTCTTTCACCTACTATTCTTCCATTTGTTGAGAAAATATTACCAAGCATGGGAAGTCTATGTCTCGGTGCAACATGGCAGTCCTGCATTCTTTGACCAAGGAGTCTGACACTCCATTCACGAACGCGCTCACTCGGGCCCGCTGGTCGGCTACCATTTCCGGTGCATATTTAGACAATCGAGTGAACTCCAATGCATATTCCTGGATAATCATGTAATTGTGTCTCAAGTTAATGAACTCTGCTGCCTTTGCCTCCCTCAACTCCCGAGGAAAAAACCTGTCCAAGAACGCTGTCATAAATTCATCCCAACCTATGGGACCCGCTTTAATTCCCCCGCTGTCTGTCCACTAACAATACGAGATGTAAGAACCTACCTTTAACTGATAGGAGGCTAAGTCTGCGCTCTCTTTCCCCGTCTCTCCCATGATGTGAGTAATCTTCTGTATCTCTTTCAAAAACTCATATGGGTCCTCATCCACCTTTGACCCCAAGAACTCGGGTGGGTTCATCCGAAGAAAATCTCTTATCCTTGCCGCCGCTTCATTTCCATGTTGTGGTGCACGGGCTATCGCCTGCTGATTAATCTGGGTGGTCAGGGCCTGTGCCAACATGTGAATGGCTGCTTGGAACTCGGCATGAGCAACACAATCCTCCATTTGGTCTGCCTGGGCTGGTGGTACCTGCTAGCGACCGTTACCACGAACTCTTCCATTCGCTCGTCAGGGAGGCATTATCAGCGAGCGCGTAAAGCACGAGTCAGTGGAGGAACTAATAAGGCTTCATACTCTACACACGATAAGAATCATGAAGTAAATGGAACATTTCTAAAGTGTCTCATAGCCTCTTTGTGATAAGTGTGGCGCGCTTCACACCCATGAAGAAGACTCTACGTAATGCTACTTTCAGACACCCTAGGACACTCTAAACCTATTGCTCTGATACCAAGTTTTTCACGACCCGAGAGTAAACCTGGATTGTAGACACTGGACAAGGAACCCCGAAAGGTTCCAAGTCGACCCATGGTATAATCATCGCATACACTTAACATATGAAACATATAACATCATGAACGAGCGGAAGAAAATAACAAGAATCTAAAATGATCCATAAAGACAATTTAACAACACTTAGATACATAGCTGAAACTGTTTAGACAAGTCCAAAAGCCTTCTACTAAACTAATGAGTTGCTGGGACAAGCCCCCAGTTAACTCCCAAAAGTATGAAAATTGGAACATAATAAAACAGGAATATAAGTCGACGTCCTCGGAAGATGAGGACTCACCACTAACAACTGGGAGAGAAAGGAGCGTATCTAGTCACACGGTTGAGCCTGGGGACCTGAATCTATATCATAAAACGATATAGCACAAGATCCATATGGTCAGTACTTGGAATGTACTGAGTATGCAGGAAGCGTAACTAAATTAACTCATAAATATATACAAGAAGGAACTAATGGAAAAACACATTAATAGTAATGTAACTGAAATGAGATACGACAACCTTATATGAGATTCACATAATCATGTCAACATAACCACATTATAAGGACATACATCGTTATAAGATCAACTGAATGCGCAAAAGTGATAATGAGAAATAATACCGAGGTATGACGCCGTGACTAATATCAAAAGGGTCCCTGGCTGTCCAAGGAAAGTCCCAGACTGTCAAAGGAAACATTTTTACTAGCTAGATCCCTGACTGTCAATGGGAGAGAACGCTCTGATATAGAGTGTCACTGACTGGCTAGGGATGTCAGTCCCGACCGAATAAGGAGAAACATGCACGGCTAGTATCTAGGGATGTGAGTCCCGACTGACTAAGGAGACATTCTTCCTAATGAGAATCCCAACTGACTAGGGAGACATTCTTGCTAACGAGAATCCCGACTGACTGGGGAAACATTCTTGCTAACGAGAATCCTGACTGACCAGGAAAACATTCTTCCTAACGAGAATCTCGACTGACTGTCCCTGAACTAAATTACAACAACTAATCAGAGACAAGGACATTAACTGATTTTCATCATACAACATTATTTACGGAAGGGTTGGGGCTACTTTCTAATAACAACAAGCCCAACAGTTGCAATATCATTCTCATGCGTTATCACATAATTCACCTCATCAACAATTATCTCAAGCATCTACGCTAACAAGCATTCTATAGATTCACATTGTGGATATACTATCATGACATTCTAAATTCCAAGTTCATCTCATTCAACATGTAATATGAGATCATACATGGTTTATAAATGCAACTCATACTCTATCAAGATACATGACTTCATTTATTTAGATCTACAACATTCCACACACTTGTCATAACCACTCCTTTGTGAACTTCTTAGCCACGGGCATTTTAGATTCCAAGATTTTTATAAAAACAATTTTAGTAAGGGAAAACAATATAGAATCCGCCCAAGCTTCATAGTTTAACAATGGAGATGCAACCTTGTCATGCCCATTCAATTAAATCTAGAACATGGTGATGGTACATAATTTACTTCAATTACTCAAGTCCACAACGCCTAGTCAATCCAACATGGTCATCAATATCATAATCAAGTCACTAAGGTTAATTATGCTATATTTCCACACTTCCATCAAAATCATGAATTTCTACGGTAATCAGGGGAGAAATGAACAATTCCCATTCAACACTTAAATTGGGTTAGGAAGATATACTTCCCCCATACATACTCAACCTATATTTTCACAATTTCTTCATATTCATGCATGGCTACAAAAATTAATGAACAATAAGCAACACCCATTTATTACTCAAACCAATTTATGAACAACATAATATCCTCATGCATTCCCAACATATGATCCATATTGCAAACAACCCATCAAATTAACATCCCAAATAAGTTCCATAATTGCAATAAGTATTTGCATTTAAGAAAAAGAATGAAGAAGAAATTACCCATCATTGAAACCCTAGATCATGATATTCTAAATAAATTAAATCGGATTCTTATTGAAAATATTTTGGGGCACAAGGATGGAAGCATATCCTTGTCAAAGTCCCACATACCTGGTGGACAAAACTCCCAATTGAAAATCTTCCTTGAAGCTTGAAGATCACCTTGGTGAAACCCCTAGGATTTTCGAGAAGAGAGGTGGAAGAAAGAGATTGAGAGAATGAGGGTTTAGGTCTAGAAGAACCCTTAAAAACGTGCAAGGTAGTGCCTGAAATGACATAGTTTAAAAGTTAAGAGCGTAGGAGTTTACAAAAATGCCCTTGAAGAAAACTGAAAAAACTGCCCGCTCTGATACCGCGACTCACATGACGAGTCATCATCCAATCACATGACTCGTCATCTCGCCCGTTAAGTACACTGGAAATTCATGCAGTTTTACTCATTCTTCAAACCACAACCAACATAACGAATCGTCACCAGCTCCTACGACTCGTTATATCCATTCGTCGAGTACACTGGAATTTCTTTAAAACCATAACTTCTCCCCTCTAACGACTAATTTGACGAGTCGTTATCATACCTAATGACTCATCACTTCCTTTCATCAACCATACTCTTTAAAACTTAACCCAGGGATCTTATCCTCCACCCAACGGCCCACCTAACGAGTTATTGCCAGGCAAGCCGACTCGTCAAGTCGTCCGTGGCCACTGGGCTTGCCATCCCTTCTTACAGTTCCTCACGGGTCAGGACATGATCCGTTAGTCTCCTAACGAGTCATTCTCTAACTCATTCTGAGGCAAGTTTCTGCTGAGCTTCATTTAACTCTGGGGTTTGATCTCTAGGACTTCTGGGGTGTTACAATATTCCCCCTTGTGAACATTCATCCTCGATTGTTGGTTGAACATGCTGAAAAGTTAGAGATGAAGCTGATACCTAAATATCAATTAATCACAGCTAAACATCAACGGAGTATCTGACTTCGGACCAATCTTGTTCACCAACCTGATCGTTCAAATCCAACATACATACCATGACTCAAGGAAACCAAAGAACATGGAACCAACATGGAACTAGACAAAACACCGAGAGAAAATTCTTCCCCTTTTTATCTGGCACCGAACTAACACGGACTAAACCTTCATTATCAAATCACCCTCTGATAGTAAGTCAGGATTCATAATACCTAATATAATTTAGAGTAAGGATTTCATAGGCACGATTCTTCCTCGACATCTAGGACTGAGCACATACATGAGATAATCTGACTCTACTAAGTTAAGAAACAACTTCCAATGACTGAGCTCAATTTGAAAACATAAGAAAACATGGATTAACACACATAACTGATTCATAACATGAAATTAAGAAATAAGGACTCATAGGGAAAGACTGGCACCGCTAATTGAAATGGTTACTCCTAAACCTCGAAAATCTGCACATACAAATCGACACCTCTTTAACTTTAGCTGAAATATAAGGGAAATTATATGAACCTCAAAAAGACTAACATACTGCAACTACTAAGGCTAAAACATCTTTATGGGTATTCTCAAGATCCAACTTAATACACATACTCACTATCTCCTCCTTAGCTTAAAGTCATCATCCTAAGACTCCAGGATCTTCCTTAAGGTCATGCTAATTTACAACTCCTAGCTTCTCTTCCACCACTAACCTTCTCTACAAGCCTCACACTAACAACTTTTCACATTATCCACAATCACAACAGAGTTTCTTATTCAACACTGAGGTTGGCAGCGCATAAGGGATAACACAAGATTCACAACATACCTGCGACCACTACTGGCGCCTTGCTCTTATCCTGATGGGCCGCTACTGCATAAGAGCGGTTTTGACGATGTTCTCTTCCTGGGTGAGAGGATGCACCCTACTAAAACGAGCGGGTTATATGAGCTACTAATGTGGTGGTCGACGATCTTCTCTCACCTTGCTTAGCCGCCGCACAATGTCGGTGTATATGGCCTGCCTTGCCGCACCAAAAACAAACATCTAAGCCGGCCATGCAAACTCCTAAGTGGTTATTTCCACAACTCATACATAATGGGTATGTGTTCTCCCTTACTCTGGGCTTGTTCGGAGTACTGGCTGTTGAAGGGGCTGGGGTTGCTGGTCTCTGATGATGGCATGAGTGACACCCTGTACCTGACTTCTGATAGGGGAACTCTAAGTCTCCAGTCCTGGCCCTCTTGGCCTCTCTCTCTTTTTTTTCACCTTCTCTTCTTCCATTTGTTGAGCAATTGTTACCAAGAATGGAAAGTCTATGTCCCGGTGCAACATGGTAGTCCTGCATTCTTTGACCAAGGAGTCTTACACTTCATTCACGAACCTGCTCACTCGGGTCCGCTGGTCGGTTATCATTTCCGGCACATACTTAGACAATCGAGTGAATTCCAATGCATATTTATGGACATTCATGTTATTTTGTCTCAAGTTAATAAACTCTGGTTCCTTTTCCTCCCTCAACTCCTGAGGGAAAAACCTGTCAAAGAACGCTGTCATAAATTCATCCCAACCTATGGGACCTGCTTTAATTCCCCGACTGTCTCTCCACTGATAATACCAGATGTAAGCAACTCCCTTTAACTGGTAGGAGGCTAAGTCCGCGCTCACTTTCCCCGTCACTCCCATGATGTGAGTAATATTCTGTATCTCTTAAAAAAACTCATATGGGTCCTTATCCACCTTTGACCCCAAGAACTCGAGTGGGTTCATTCGAAGAAAATCTCTTATCCTTGTTGTGGCTTCATTTCCGTGCTGTGGTGCACGGACTATCGTCCACTGATTAATCTGGGTAGTCAAGGCCAATGCCAACATGTGGATGGCCACTTGGAACTCGGCATGAGCACACGATCCTCCATTTGGTCAGCCTGGGCTGGTGGTACCTGCTGGCGGCCGTTACCATGACCTCTTCCATTCGCTCGTCCGGGAGGCATTATCTGTGAGTGCGTAAAGCACGAGTCAGGGGAGGAACTAATTAGAGCTTCATATTCTACACACAATAAGAATCATGAAGAAAAGGGAACATTCCTAAAACGTCTCATAGCCTCTTCGTTATAAGTGTGGCGCGCTTCACACCCATGAAGAAGACTCTACGTAGCGCAGCTTTCAGACACCCTAGGACACTCTAAACCTATTGCTATGATACCAAGTTTGTCACAACCCGAGAGTACAACCGGATCGTAGACATGGGACAAGAAACCCCGAAAGGCTCCAAGTCGACCCATTGCATAATCATCGCATACACTTGATGAGTTGTTATCACACCTAACGACTCGTCACCTCCTTTCGTCAACCAAACTATTTAAGACTTAACCCAAGCATCTTATCCTCCTCCCAAAGACCCACCTAACGAGTCGTTGCTAGCAAAGATGACTCGTCAGGTCGTCCGTGGCCACTGGGCTTGCCATCCCTTCTTACAGTTCCTCACGGGTCTGACCACGATCATTTACGTCTCCTAACGAGTCTTTCTCTGACTCGTTCTACCGCAAGTTTCAACTGATTTTTTTGCTGAGCTTCATTTAACTCCGGGGTCTGATCTCTAGGACTTTCGGGGTGTTACATAAATGTGGCGCGCTTCACACTTATATGTCAAACTCAACTAGACACGACTTTGATCTTGGACATAATTACATGCCCAAGTGATACTTTATAACTTAGTTTTGCCTTGTCTATGTATTTAGTTATGTACATTTTCAAGCCTTTTTATATAAATGAGAAGAAATATTAACCAACATGATTAGTCATTGTTTTTGAAGAAAATAATGCGTTAGAGGATTCCATCTATGATTTGGTGAAGTGGAGGAATAATATCGGGAGAGAAACACCAAAGTTGGAACAAAATGAGGGATCACTGAAGGGTGCCGCGATGGGCACCGTGTCATGGAACCATTGTGGCAGTGTTCTGCCTCCAGGATTTAAATTGGGCGATTTCCAGAGGATTTCCGTGATACCTTCGTGTCATGGAGGCAGTGCTCCGCGATACACTCCGTGTCACGGAGGCAGTGCTTCACGATACACTCCGTATCACGAAGGCAGTGCTCCGCGATACACTCCGTGCCACGGAGCCATTCCACGACAGGCATAATTTTGTACAATTCTCATTTACTATAAATAGGTCCCTTACCTCCTAAAAACAGAGGTCACGATTTATTTCTGAATAACTGCCAAGGAGTGAGGGAGAAGTGGGAGAACTCGCCTAGGGTTCATCAATTTTATCTTCTCTTCTACCATTTCTTGTAAGTATGTTACTTTAATTATGTTTTCTTGTAATTATACGAACATGAGTGGCTAGAACCCTCCCTCTAGGGTTGAATCCACAAGATATGATTGTGATTTTGCGATTTTGTTTTGGTTTTAAGTTATTGATTGTTGTTTTGTCTTGCATTCTTAATTATGGTTGTTTTTATGATTGATCACCATGAAAACACACACGTTACGTGTAGGTAAATGCTTTAGAACGCAAACCTAGGCAAGAACAATAAGAATGTAGAAAACAAGTTCTTGTCTTTTGATAAGATTTTCTGGTTAGGATAGGAATATATCTAATACCTTGCTTGGTTGATAAAATGGGAAGATAGAAAGTCACCAACTTAGAGTTGTACTCCACCACTTGTAAGAGTAGTTGTGAGCTAAGTTTGGTTAAATGGTTAGAGGTACGGAAGTACCCAAATCAATGACATAACCCCATAAACCACATCCACGTAGTGAATTGCCCACGAACTAGAAATAATATCCTTACTCAACAATGTAGTAGTGAGGCTAGTTTGTCGTGTTTAGAGGTTCGGAAGATCATGAACGTGCAATTCTAATTATGTGAGACGACAATTAATAGTTTCATACTTAAACCATTGCAAATCGTAGTATCGCATGATTATTCGGCTTTAACTCTAGTTGCCCCTTGAATTAATTCAGAGTATTTCATTGACCGCCCCTAGACTTAATTAACTCTATCGAAAACTTCTATAATCAACACTTGCGACATTTAATATCACACTTGAATTTTATAGTTTGCTGAATTGGTCCATTCCCTGTGGGTTTGACATTCGGCTCTTAAAAAGGGCCACTATATTACTTGTACGACCCGTACACTTGCAGGCTCACCAAGGTTTTGGCGCCGTTGTCGGGGACTCGACGAACTTCAGTGAATTTGTCTATTTTTGTGTGATATTTAGATTTCCTTAAGTGTTGAAAAAAATTTTTCTTTATTAGTTTTAGATTTATTTTAAATTTTTATTTTTAATCTTATAACCTTCTTAACATGACATCATGGAATATAAATGGGTTAAATGGTGGATACTCTTACTTTGATGAGTCTTGTCTGAATTGCGGAGGACCCCACTTGTGGCAACACTATAATACGTGCAATATATATTGTGGTCAAGATGACCATTGGGATGGTTGTCTGAATGCATACTCCCCTCCCCCAAGCCCCTACTATGATCCTTCTGTTGTTTTTGCTGAATATAGGCATGATGAAAATGAGGACTTGGAGCGCCAAGCTCGAATAGAAGACATGCCAAAATAGGTCCTTGAGCAAATAGAAGCAATGAAGGAGGAGATGGAAGAATTGAGAATTCAGCAAGAGGAAAATGGAGAGGCCTTAGAAATGATAAGAAACAAGTTCATGGAGATGAGGGTTGAAGCTGAAGCTTGCTCTGAATTGCAAGTGACGGTTTTATGCAATACTTAGGAGGGACTACAAGGAGAAGATGAGAGTGAGTTCTTGAAACAAGCTCAACTATTGGAAGCTCCCGAGAGTCTCCATGATTGTCTCACATGTATAGCCGATCCATTCTTGAAAGAAGAGATAGACTACCTACCATTTGACATTCATGAGGAGTTAGATGTTAATGTGGAGAAGGTATATACAAGTAAGAAAGTCAAGCAAAATGCAGTTTCAGATTTGAGGTGTATTGTACCCCACTAGAATCATTTTTTGACATTGAGTTTTGTTGACAACCTAGAACTAGAGTCTTCCAAACTTGTGGAGAAAGATATAGATGGGGAACAACCTCTATATATTCTGAAATTTGTTGATTCTGAAAGAAAGAATGACTTCACTTACTTAAGGGCTAATAAATACCAAAGGCAACATCTACTGCTTGGTCCTTTCATTTTTTCACCACCACTCCGGGAGCATAAGAGAAAATTAGAGAAGAAATTAGGGGTGAGATTCATATCCTCGAGGTGGAGGAAAAAGTGGTGAAACTTGATACTTCGTGCCGTGACGTAAAATTAGGCGCTGCTTAGGAGGCAACCCAAGGGTATCATTTTAATTTCTTGCATTTAAGTTGATTTTATTTATTTTTCATCTTATGTTGTTTTGGTGGAAATTTAAGCACGAATGGAGGGGAAGTCTGAGTACCTATGGAGGAGGAAGCTAACAAGTATGGAAGAGAAGAAGTGTGGGGTCAAACACCCACTTGTGAAAATTTGAAGAAAAGCATATTGTTAGCTAGGCATAGAGGCTCAGGGAGTATTTCTCACCCTCTTTAAATTTTAATTTAAGGCTATTGGAACATAGCATGATTCAAGTGTGGGGTGAGGAAAATTTCAAAAATTTTGTGCTTAATGATTTTCGGTAAATTACTGCTTGGGAAAAATATTGAAAGAAAATTTTTGAATTAAGCATGACTTCATCACCCGTTGGTTTTTCTTTTCGGTTCTTTTTCGACGGGGGGGTCTTTGAACCGAAGAATAAAAATTTTCTTTGTCTGTACATAGTGTTTTTAGTCATAGTTAGGGACTATTTCCGATGATGGATGGATGACGACCGTCTTGAGGAAAATTAGTCAATAGGTTGGTTTTTGAACCCATAGTTAATTGATGGCTTGATGTTCTTGTTATGTGCTATACATGATTGTTAGATGCAAGCATGTTGAGTGTTGAAGCATAAGAGAAGTGTATAACTTTGTTTGAGACACCTAGGCTCTTGAATTCGACTCTATGTGATTAAAGCTTAATTTTGAATTCTTGTGATTAGCTGAGTTAAGAGTCTGATGGATATGTATTGAATTGAGCATGTGCTGCGTGGGTTTTCGAATATTCCATGTTATTGTGGTGTGTCTAGAACTTGCCTGGTATGTATACAAAGCGAAAGTAAGGATGTAGATTGTAGGAGATGATATAGGCATTTCGTTGCATGAGCCTAATTTTTTATCCCTTGTTTTACCTACCTTGAATGTTTAATCCTAGTTAACCCCATTGAGCCTTAAGCCTATTCTTTGATAGCTGCAACATAAGCTTAATCCTTTTCTTTCATTAACCTTGAATTTGATCCAAAACTCCTAACCGCTTAAGTGAAAAATACGAAAGAGTAAAGGAGTGAGAATCGTGAAAAAGAAGGAAAAAGAATAGTTGTGGGAGTTGAGAAAAAGGCAGAGGTGCACTTGTTTGAAAAGGCTGGAATATTGGTAGGGAGTAAGAGAACAAATTAATGAAAAAGTTACTTATAGAGCTCCTTACTAATAAGCTAAGAGTGACTAAAGAAATGGGGAAACAAAAGAGGAAAAGGAAAGATGAAAAAAGATAAAGGTGAAGTAAGAGAAAGGAAGTTCGTAATGAGTGCGTGATGTATTAAAAGCACTTAGGGAAGATAGTCACTATTACTGGCCAGAATAGTACCTACCCGTCCCTTAGCTTACATTACAACCTAAGAAGTCCTACTTGATCTTACGTTCAAACGTCCTTAAATTAATGGAGTAAAACACTAAGGGCAAGCTTATGGATCAATACACGTGGCATGTGAATTCTTTGTGAGAGTGAGCAGAATTCTTATTTATATACCCATACACGATATGATTTGAAAATGTGTGAGTAAAAATGGGTAACTCTCTTTTGGTGAGGGCACATGTTTAATGAAGGATATAATTCATGTTGGATTTATTGCTCGGTTGATTTGCATGAGTTTGTTGAGATCAAGAGTCAATTCTTGAGGTTAGGAAGTTTTAAGTTAGTTATATTTCATTTTAAGGGTTAACTATTGCGTGCTCTATTTTTAACTTGCTATCTTAAATAATCGTTGTAGACGTAGCTTGAATTGTCGTGCTAAATTAGCTATGTTTGAGTCTTCAAGTCCATGAGATGTACAAGGGTTCTTCGAGGACGAACAAGACTTTAAGTGTGGGGTTGTGATCTTGGGCATAATTACATGCCCAAGTGATACTTTATAACTTAGATTTGCCTTGTTTATGTATTTAATTATGTACATTTTCATGCCTTTTTATATAAATGAGAAGAAATATTAACCAACATGATTAGTATTTGTTTTTGAAGGAAATAATGCATTGGAGGAATCAATCTATGACTTGGTGAAGTGGAGGAATGATATCAGGAGCGAAACACCAAAGTTGGAACAAAATGAGGGATCACTGAAGGGTGCCGCGATGGGCATCGTGTCACGGAGCCATCGCGGCAGTGTTCTGCCTCCAGGATTTAAATTGGGCGATTTCCAGAGAGCTTCCGTGATACCTCCGTGTCACGGAGGCAGTGCTCCGCGATACACTCTGTGTCACGGAGGTAGTGCTCCGCGATACACTCCGTGCCATGGAGCCATTCCACAACAGGCATAATTTTGTACAATTCTCATTTACTATAAATAGGTCCCTTAGCTCCTAAAAACATAGGTCACGATTTATTTCTGAAAAACTGCCAAGGAGTGAGGGAGAACTGGGAGAACTCACCTAGGGTTCATCAATTTCATCTTCTCTTCTACCAATTCTTGTAAGTATGTTATTTAATTATGTTTTCTTGTTATTATATGAACATGAGTGGCTAGAACCCTCCCTCTAGGGTTGAAGCCACAAGATATGATTGTGATTTTGCGATTTTGTTTTGGTTTTAAGTTATTGATTGTTGTTTTGTCTTGCATTCTTAATTATGATTGTTTTTATGATTGATCACCATGAAAACACACACGTTACACGTAGGTAAATGCATTGAGAACGCAAATCTAGTCAAGAATAATAAGAATGTAGGAAGCAAGTTCTTGTCTTTTGATAAGATTTTCTGGTTAGGATAGGAATATACCTAATACCTTGCTTGGTTGATAAAATGGGAAGATAGAAAGACACCAACTTAGAATTGTACTCCACCACTTGTAAGAGTAGTTGTGAAGCTAAGTTTGGTTAAATGGTTAGAGGTACGGAAGTACCCAAATCAATGGCATAACCCCATAAACCACATCCACGTAGTGAATTGCCCACGAACTAGAAATAACATCCTCGCTCAACAATGTAGTAGTGAGGCTAGTTTGTCGTGTTTAGAGGTTCGGAAGACCATGAACATGCAATTCTAATTATGTGAGATGGCAATTGATAGTTTCATACTTAAACCATTGCAAATAGTAGTATCGCATGATTATCCGTCTTTAACTCTAGTTGCTCCTTGAATTAACTCAGAGTATTTCATTGACCGCCCCTAGACTTAATTAAATCTATCGAAAGCTTCTATAGTCAACACTTGCGGCATTTAATATCACACTTGAATTTGATAGTTAGCTGAAATAGTCCAGTCCCTGTGGGTTCTACATCCGACTCTTAAAAAGGGCCACTATATTACTTGTACGACCCGTACACTTGCGGGCACACCAGGCTTCATAGACTCCCTAATACACTTGAACCTAGGTCTCTGATACCAAAATTTTCACGCCCCGAATTAGGCCCTAATCGTGATCGGCATTCAAAGCTATTGTTGACTCGAGCGAACCGCATACATGGTGTACATTATGAGCACACGTCTAATCATATGTGAAAAATAGATAAACATAAACTTTAAGAGTCAAAATACTCAATCGAAAGAGAAGACTTGCCAAGTTTACATAACATGAGAAATAATCTATGAAGGCTCTAATATACTGGATTAACTGTTTTACCAAGACAAGGAACCTAGCATATGTCTAAATCAACATCTAATAATTACGGATAAAAGACTAAGCCCAAAACAAGTGGACTTCACCAAAAGCTAAATGAACTGAAATCCTAGCGAGCAGCTCGGTTATCGATATGAGTACCTGAATATTCATTATAAAATAATGCAGTGCCTTCAGCTATAGGGAAATAAGTACATAGGATCGTACTGTATATAAAGCAGCTAAAAGAAACATAACGTTACTAAACAACATAAAACGGCAACCAAGATAACGACATAACATAAAGGAAATCAAGGTTATAAAATAAATTAGTAAATAGACCCCTTTAAAAATCATCATTTCATTGTCATTCATTAAGTTCGTTATGGGAGATTCTTTTCTTAGCCGACATAAACCACTATGTAAATATGGAGTCTGATCTCTGGCTGATCAACTAAGCCATTCCATATCTTGCCGAGGTATGTAGACATACATATCATAGTGCTAGAAAGGATCCATAACAGCCCATACTAGAGGCATATAGGAGTTGCTCGAACCAACGGAAATGATCTATCATCCTATGTTGGCATACATAGTTTCAGGCATGAAGCCTTCTCGGTTATGAATACTACTCTCTTTTCATTACATAATATGATTTACTTAAAATCATCATTAAGAAACCAAGATTGTCATCATTAGTCATTATCGTATCTTAATCATAGTTCTTCATCATCATAAGGCCTTTAAATTCATAAGTCATCAAGTCATAGTCATTTTGCACAAAGATCATAGCAACTTTTCTTTTAGAGAAAAAGAAAAAATCATAAATCATAGAGTTTGGCTCTTTTCAACAGAAGGATTCAAAGAACTCATGGAAGGTTAAGGATAATCATATATGTAGTAACTTAATGAGTTTTGAAAATCATTTATTAAGGACATAATATTCTCAACCTTAACCCTAACAATTAAAAAAGAAGGATGTTATGCTGAAATTTCAGGAAGCACGGTGTGGGAAATGAAACAAAGTATTCTCGCACAAGAGTTAGCCTTACATACCTTATTCTTGGTCTCAAAACTATCACCATGAAGAAATGATCCTTTTATAATGTTAATCCACATTAATTATATAGATAGAAACTACAATCAATAGCTTAACAAAAAAAATCAAGTCATAGAGGCATTTCATCTAACACCCAGAGCGCATAGGAAATTCGAGCCTCATATAGGTGGGGTGTACTAACACCAGCCTCTTTCTACAGCCCCCTTAATAACATACACACCCAGTACAAGTCCAACCAAAACAACCACATCCATCCTAATTACCAAAATAGTCCCATAAACCCTAACCTTAGGTCATCACATGAACTCATAGCTTTCTAGCACCGTCTCATGAGTCCAAACCTTAGAACATCCCTAAGGAGTAGAAAACAATACTCATGTAAGGCGTTTTGGGAGTTTGTTACCTTGGAGGAAGGATGAGTGCTTAAGATTTCAAGCCTTGGAACTGAAAGTTTATGCTTGTCCCTGTTAGAGATAGGAAGATGATTTTGATGTTAGAGTCATGAAGAAATTCATGGATTTATAATCTAATAGATTGGAGAATACTTACCTAAATTAGGAGGGTTGATGACAGCTGTTGAAACTGATAGGGTTGATTTGGAGGTGCAACAATACTAAAAAACCCGTTTAAGGCGACTTTTAAAAGCCCCAAAACCTCCATGTGACGCCCCAATAACGGGCCATCAGTCTCCCAACAGACTGTCAACTTGCCCGTCACTTTGGGCTAAAAATTTGCAGCTTCTGGTTAAAGGTGACAGAGCAATATTTATGGGCCGTCGGGTGGTTGGTGGGCCATCACTTTTTATGTCATTGCTGTCAGTGTTCAACTAAATTACTTATAATTTTTTACTCTGAACTCTGATTGATGCAATATTGGATGCGTTGGAAAGAAGACTCAAAGGGCTTCAATTTTATGTATTGAATCACTGAGAATCACTTTGTAAATTAGGATTTGTGGTTATTTAAATTTGACCCTTATAAGAACTTATACGAAAACTCAATCGATAAAAAGGCTCTCAACTCAACCTTGTACTAGAGGTTCTTTATGATCTTTATTCACATCCAATACACTTCCCACACTCAATAATTAATATTACACCTAAGTACAACCATGTTCATTTGTTTAAGGTCAAATTCACACGTCTAATGGTCCCAACCATAGCCAAAAGTACGAGGTGTCACACAGTATTACCTTGCATTATTTCAAGAGGTTATTTTGTAACTTGAACTTATAACCTAGTCATATCATGCAACTTTTATAGTTATACCAAGGCTCACCCAATGTTTTCTTGAATTTGAAAATCAAAACAAAATTTTGAGTTTCAATAACACCGATAATTTATATATAAGCAAGTAAAGGTTTTGGTTACAACTTTGAACTGCTTTTATTTTCAAAAATGAATAAACAAATGCTAAGAACAGAAAATTTCATAGTTCTTTTCTAGTTTGATACACTAATGGGATGATAAAAGTTCATAACATTCTCTACACTTGAATCTCTTCTTTTCTTGATTAGCTGCACAAAATAAAATGAACTATGAAATCAAATACTTACTATATTATATTGGACCTATCACTTATCATTATATGAGAGAATTTTTTTCCTCCTCTTATTAGCCAAACAACAAGAATAAGCTAAGTCATATTTTTCCTGACTGTTCTATTAAAACAAATCAAAACCACTTACTAATCCTAAAAATTGTGTATACTCTATGTTACTCTCTATGTGATTGTGTACTTCATCTTCAATTGCACTTACCAAAGAAAGAAAAGAATTTGTGTGAACTTTGTCACCGCGGTTATTTTGATGCAAGATGTCATGTCCTTAAACCTTGATATTGAACAATACAAAAATACAATACAGAAGTTCTAACCTTTATTTTAAATGAAAAGAAATTGCATTTTGTGATAATATAAAGGAGTCATGTGAATTATACGTGCTAATATTTTTATTTAAAATATTATCTGGAGTGCATGCTTGATATTTTCTTCTATCATTGGTCAATGATGTGTCGAGGATTAGCAACACAGCTTTGCTTCTTTTTATAGAATTTTGCATGTCATTTGGAATGAAATTAAGTAGTAACTAACCTTATTGTGCTATGTTTCAGGATCCCAAGACATTGGACAAAGAAATGAGTTGAGGAAAAAAAATGCTCAAAAGACGAGGCAAAAGACAGACCATCAATCTGAAGAATGGTCCTTCCCTCAATCCATTTCGTTCCAGTTGTAAATTCCGTAGACCCAGGAAATCGGGTCCTTAGAGTACGGATGAAAGGACGGTCCGTCCTCCTAAAGGATGGCCCATCAATTGACAAAAAGATCTGATCTTGGCAGAATGGGACTTCTCCAGTACAAAGTGAAGTATGGATAATCTTTCCAAAGGAAGGTTCGTCTCTCAATGAACAATAGGTCAAGGGACAAAAGTGGAAATGTAGATTACGGTCCAAAGGACGGTCTGTCCTTTCAAAGGACGGTCTGTCCTTTCAAAGGACGACCGGTTCCTGCACAACTGACACTCTTGTGGTCAAATTTAATAGGCTTTTTGGAGCATAGTATAAATACATTTTTCTTGTAATATTTCAGAAGTTTTTACATTTCTTAGTTCATATCTAGTGAGTAGAACATAGTTAATTTTAGTCCTAATTTCAAGTACACTATAGATCTATTTTTTGTAATTGAAGATTATCATCTATCAAGTAAAGATTTCAATTTCTATTGGTAAGAATGTCTTATTACTTTGCTTTTCTTTTTCTTCTAGCCATGGGTAACTAAAACTAGATCTAGGATTGTGAACCCAATCAATTGTAAACTCTAATGATTCCAATTTATTTAAAATGAGTTTTGGCTATTGAACACTTGATTGATTTTTTCTTTGTAGCTTGTGATAGGTGATGAGAATCATCCAATCCTGTCCAATTACCCTTATGAGACTTGAAAGAGAAAATTTAGATTAGGTTATCATCAATCAATAATGACTCAAATCATAACCATTATTTAAAGGATTCTTCTGGACATAGGTCGAATTCCAAATTGGCAAACAAGCAATTCGGTAAAATAGGGTTCTCTTCAGTTTGACAAAATTGAAGTAGATTGACACCTATGGTGATGTTGAAAGAGATCCATAAGTTGCCTAAGTAAATTGCTTTCATGTTCAACATTAGCTCTCTCTCAATTCTTCAACATTGGGTGATTTAGGGGAATTGGCCCAATATAGGGGTCACTTTCCTAGAATTATCTTTAATTTATTACAACTCAAGATTAATACAATTGGTAGTTGTAGTTAAAGTCCATCACCTTCCAAAGAATAGTTTCTAATACTGCAATACTTTACTATTTAGCACTAGATGGTCTGAGCTTCGAGTAGCCTCTGTGGAATTCGACCCCGACTCCTTCTTGGATTTCTATATTTGCATCAATCATTTACACTACCCGATATTGGAAATTACTTTGGACAAAATCAAATATTATGACATCATTGTCGGGGACTAGGGTATAAGCCCTATCTAGATCTAATAGTCTAGTTTTCTTGCTTATATATATTCTTTTACCTTTTCTTTGTCTGGTGTTGTGCAAATAGGTGAGGGTCAGCATTCTGAACTTGTAAGGATGGATCATGAGTACTCTTGGAATGCGTGGTCACATGACGACCCATATGAGCATCGAGATTATTACGGAGGATATTCCCCTCCACATCAATACTATTTGGATCATGGAGGGAAACCAACACATGATGAACACATAGCATATAAGGATCAGTCTTTGATGTGGAGAGGCCTCACGTGAATATGATCAAGAGCTATATTTTTACTCTCCCATTCTTTAAAATTATTAGGAGTTCCACTCATAAGACCTGGAGCAACAAGGTGGTTGGAGCGAGCATGGCAATGCAGTGAATGGATGGGCCCTTGAACTCACCATTAACTCTATAGGTGTAACACCCCAAAGGTCCCTAAGATCAAACTAGAGAACTGAAATAAAGAAACAGGAAAAAAAACTGTACTAGGTCATAGAAAGAATCTTGGAGTGACTCATTATGTGACTCGATGGGTCATTAAGTGACCCGTTATGTGTTCCTCAATTGGTAAATATTAGAAACTTCTGGGGACCTAACGAGTTGGGGGACGAGTTGTGGTGCCACCTCATGACTCATTAGATAAGTAGTCATCCTGGAAGGATGGTCAGATGGAAAATTTCAAGTGGAGACAATGAGTTGAGGCGATGGATCATCGTGAAACCTAATGAGTCGTTGGATGTCCCATGGGATGATATGGATGGATGACAACTTGATTTTCAGAGCGACTTAACGTATGATGAAATGATCCGTTAAGAGTCATGACGAACTGTTAGGTGAAGTCGTCAAGATAAGCTCAAAAAAGGGAAGTTGCCGGTGACAACGAGTAAGGACCACGAGTTATCCAGTGACCTAACAACTCGTTAGGTCACTCGTGGTCACAGGTAGTGAGGTTAGTCTAAATTTCAGGGGCATTTTTGTAAATTTTCATTATTTTAATGCCTACACCACGTTGTTTTAGGGTTATAGTAGGGGATTTAGGAAGTTTGTCGATGTTCTCTCCTCATTCCTCTCATTCTCTCAAGTTCGGTACGCAAAAAACTCAGTCTAGAAGTACAAAGCAAGATCAAAGGTTTCAATTTCTCCTCAGATTTCTCAAGCAATTTCTCAGGGGAATCTTTACTCCAGGTATGTGGGATTTCAACAAGAGAATTATTCTTCTCTTGTTCCCCAAAATCCTTATAAAAACATTATAATTTTAGTCCCGTTAAAGATCAATGTTACGGTTGCCTATTAGTTAGAGTATGAATTTCCTTGTTTTTATAACTCTCGTGATTCTTGAAGGTTATTGCTAGTTATAACTAATGTTGATATCTCTTCCATGAAATATGTGTTTTAGTCCTAATCTGTAAATGTGATTTTAAAGAGTCTTGCATAATTTTCCAAATATGAACGTTGCTTGATTCTGATAGTTTCCTTCTAATCACTAAGATAGTACGGTTATATGATCAAAAGTCGATTTATTGATTGTTCAGTTTCAGTCAGTACTTAGCATTTTCAGTGTCTTAAAGAAATGTCATCTGATCAGTGACTATATTCAGTCTCTTGAGGGGTTCAGTAAAACTCTGCAGTCTTAGTTATCAGTCATCAGGTTGTTCTTTAGACGACTATGATGCTTTCAGATAAAGCAGCTCTGGCTAATCTTAGGACACTTAGCTTTCAATTATCAGGTCCTGCAGACTCTCAGGGTATTTCCAGATAAGTATTCCCGACTTAAGTCTCAGGACATCAGGTTCGAGCTATCAGCCTAGAAGGCACAGTTAGGATTTCCAATCGGAGTAGGACCTAGCACCGAGCGGGCGGAGGTCCAACTCATCCAGGTTACCTGAACTACATTGCCACCATAGGTTATTAGCCCAAATGGGCCTCAGACAGTGATCACCTAGGTTAGCCACTATACCCTAGCAAGGTACAGTGGCTTTCATCAATAGGGTGTATACATCAGACTCCACGTTTTACTCACGTGGTTATATGTTGGTTATAGAATCTCCCACTTATTAGTTCAGTTCAATTCATTTCAGTATAGTCTTAATTTTAGTTCAGCTCAGTTTATTCAAATTATAGTATGTAATTATGATCCTTAGTCGGTACCTATGATACACTATTACAGTTATATTCAGTGTTTATCAATTCAGTTATGTATTTCTACTATGTTTACTTACATCTTACGTACTCAGCACATTCAAAGTATTGATGCATATTTTCCATAATATATCATATTATGATACAGGTGTAGGTCTCAGTCAAAACATCGTCAGTAGTTCCCTTCTAACCATTTCCGCAACGGCATCTTTTGGTGAGTCCTCATTTTTTGAGGATGAGAGCGTAGTTTCAGCTTATTTAGTTTTCTTGTGAGTTAGATTTTAAAGTTAGCTGGGGGCTTGTCCCAGCAACTCGTTAGTTCTTAGATGGATTTCAGACGTAGTGATGTTCAGTATGTGTTTACACTTGGGCATAAATTTCAGTATCATATCAGACATTTCTTATTTTTGAGAAAAGATTTAGTTATGTTTTTCTCAGCTTCTTCTCTATCTAATTTAGTATACTAGTGTGATGTTAATCCATGGGTTAGCTTGGTGTGACTTGTGGAACCAAGTGCCGTAGCGCGTCCAAGGTGTATACTTGGGTCATGACAAACTTAGTATCAGAGCACTAGGTTTAGAGTATCCTAGGATGTCTGAAAGTCGCATCAAGTAAAGTTCTTTTCATGGGTGTGAAGCGCACCACACTTATGAGGGGGAGGCTACAAGACGTTATTAGGAAATTTCCTTTTTGTTCATAATCCTTATCATGCGTTGTGCTAATTTAAAAAATGATATCCTTATTCGTACTCTACACTTTTCAGATAATGATGCCTCTAAAATGAGGAAACAGAACGAGGACTGGGAACGTTAACCGGCCAGACCCACCAGCTCCTGCAACCCCTCAAGACGACTAGCTGTCCCCCATAGAGTTTTAGCCAGCGATTCAAATGCTGGCTCATGCAGTGACTAGTCAGGTCAACCAACAAGTTGTACCAGTCAACACCAATGGGTCTGCAACTGCGGCCAGGGTCCAGGATTTCACTCAGATGAACCCTCTGATATTTCATGAATCTAAATTTTATGAGGACCCACAAGAGTTTATTGATGAGGTACAGAAGATCACCCAAATCATGGGTGTCACCTCTATAGAAAGTACCAATCTGGCTACTTACCAGTTAAAAGGGGTGGCTCAGATCTGGTACAAGCGAGGGAAGGCTGAATGGAACAGGTCCGATGGAATGGGATGAGTTCGTTATGACATTCTTGGATAGGTACTTTCTCCGAGAGTTGAGGGAAGCCAAGGCTTCTGAATTCATGAACCAGAGGTAGAACAACTTGATGATAGAGGAGTATGCTTAGGAGTTCACTCGGCTGTCGAGGTATGCTCCAAAAATAGTTGCTGAGTCGAGGGCTCGTATGTTCAAGTTCGTTAATAGAGTGTCAGATTTGGTGTTTAAGGAATGTAGAACTGTGATGCTTATCAAAGACATCGACCTCTCTAGCCGCATGATTCATCTATAACAGATAGAGGTGGAGAAGTTGAAGTAGATTGAGAGGGAGAACAAATGGGCGAGGACAGGTCAGTTTGAGTATGGCCAGTAGAGGTAAGGTGGTAGTAATCGCTTGCAGCAACAGCAGAAACCCCAGTACCTTCATCAGTCAGTGCCCCTTCCTTTCAATCCCGCAAGGACCGAAAAGGTGGAACATCGGGCTCCTAGTCACAGAGTCGCATCTCCAAGAGCTGCTCATTTCCATCCTGCCCTAAATGTGGTAAGAATCACCCTGGAGAGTGTCGTTTAGGAAAGAAGGGGTTGTTTTGGTTGTGGCCAATTGGGTCACAGATTGAGAAATTATCCATCAACAGGACAGGGGAAGACTCAGCCTACTACCTTAATAGCTCCAGCAGGTCACTTAGCCCAGTAGCGCACTACTTCAGGTATGGGTGGCGGTCAGCACTAAAATCATTTTTATTCTTTTTCTTCTTGCCAGATCAGGAGAACTCACATGATGTGGTTACTAGTATATTGTGTCATTTCCACATTGATGTATATGCCTTGTTATATCTAGGAGCCACACTTTCCTTTGTGACTCCATATATTTCCGTTCAGTTTGATATTAGTCTAGAAGTCCTCTCAGAACCATTCTCAATTTCTACCCTGGTTGGTAAGCAGTTAGAGCCATCTAGGTATATAGAAACTGCCCAATCTCAGTATTGAGTAAAGTTATCCTAATTGATATATTAAAGCTAGACATGGTCTACATCCACCTTATTCTTGACATGGATTGGTTACATTCCTGTTATGCCACAATCGACTGCAGAACTAGAGTCGTTAGGTTTCAGTTTCCTAATGAGCCAATCTTAGAATGGCAAGGTTGTGTTCAGTGCCTAAGGGTCGGTTTATTTCCTACCTTAAGGCCAGGAAAATTGATCTTAGGCAGATTTATATGCCCAAGTGATACTCAAACGTATCATTTTTACCTTGTTTGTTGTGCAATGTGTATATAATATCATGTGATTGGTAATAAAATGCGAATTTATACTAACCAACATGATTAGCATTTGTTTTGTAGGTAATTGTGATTTTTAGGAGCTAAAATGCATGTTGGAACTATGTCGGAGTTGGACTTGGATGCGAGCGTGGAAAAGACCTTGGAATGCATGATTTATAGGGGCTCCGCGATGGAGCCGTGCCACGCTACCATCGTGGTAGCACACTGCCTGGACATGAATTAAAATGGCAATTTCCAGTGTGCCTGCGCGTCAGCTCCGTGGCACGGAGAGAGGCCTCCGCGATTGCCTCCGTGCCACGTTGAGGTTAATTTTCCGGACCCTGGAAATTCAAGTGAGGGTCCGCGTCCACGCCGTGTCATGGAGGCAGTGTTCCGCGTTGGCCTCCGTGACACGTTACTTGTTATTCCGGGAAAAATTTCCCACTAGTATAAATAGCACACTTAGGGTTTTTTTTAAATTAGTTTTGGAGTTTTTAGACTGAGTTCAGAAGTGGAGAGCAGGAACGTGGGTTAGTAGCAGTTGAAGATTGGAAAAGCTAAGGGATTTCTTCTCTTCCTTTCTTCTTTCTATCAATTGTACGTATGATTTACACTCATTTTAGGATGATCAATCCAAGAATGAGTGGCTAATTCTCTTCCTTGCTGAGGTTTTGAACATGTGTAATGAATTCTGATTTTAAATGATATGGTTTTATTCTTCTTCTTTAATGTTGTTCTATTAATTCTTGTTTTTACTGCATTAGTGATTGGCCAACATTAATGTATATCTAAAAAGTCCAATTTCACTCGAGAGAGCAAGAAATTGGAAAGTTGTGAATTAATAGGGTATTGTTCTTAACTTGATTTGGGAAAATTGGGTTTTGATGTGCTTTCCTGATAGAAATATACTTGAAAGCCGTATTAGCCAATTTAGGAACTGGAATTGTAATGCTAGGTCATAAATTGCATTTGATCACAGAAATGTAGACGGATGATTTATGATTCTAAAGTAAAATTAAATACGAGAGTTTTAATTTCTAGGCTAATGTTCTTGGCTAGCAACATGAAGAAGAGAATTAACCAAAATTATCATGATTATCAAGTTCATTACTTGTTCTTAACCTTTGCATGTTCATATCCATTGTCTGAATTCACAAGTAAATAGTTGTTATTAATTGTAGCATATAGTTTAGAAACAAAAACTCAAGTAACTCTTGGTTACGTTGTTGTTAGCATAATTAGAAGTTAAATAGGAATATAGTAAACTAGGCAATTTTACATATCTTGAGCCTCCTTGGATCGATACTTGGCTACTTAGCCACTTTATTACTTGTTTGACCACGTGCACTTGCGTGTCGGTTTTTAATATAAATTACCAACCCGAGCAGCAGAAGCCGAGCAAGTTTTTGGCGCCGTTGCCGGGAAGGCTAGGCGATTTGTAAAATTTTGTTTAGTGTAAATTTACTGTATTTGTATTTTTTTTTCTTAAGTGTTAACAACTTGGTCTTAGCCTGTATTTTGCAGATTTTGTTTTTGTGAACACTGGCAAGGGACAAAGATCTGGTGGAATCTTACTTAGAGCCTGAGCGTGAATTTCAAAGTCAACGTAGAGAAGCTCTTCGAAGGAAGCTGCAGTTGCTTAAACAGTCTATGATGGAGCAACCAAATCCACCAGTTGTGCAGGCAGTTTTAGTGCCCGATGAAGCAGCAACAAGGCCGGTTCGCGAGGTGGCAATCCCACACGCTAATAATGTACATTCTAGCATCCGCAAACCAGAGCCTGGAGGGAGGTTTGAATTAAAGCAGAATATGGTGCAACTTTTGCACACAAGCGGGCAATTTACCGGACTCCCTCACGAAGATCCACAACAACATCTCCAGAACTTTTTGGAGATAAGTGACACTTATATACCCGCTGGAGTGTCACCTGATTATGTTCGGCTCACCTTATTTCCATTTTCCTTACTTGGTGAAGCCAAGAGGTGGTTAAAAGCTGAACCACCCAACTCTATATCAACGTGGGATGATCTTGCACGGAAGTTTCTTATTAGATTTTTCCCTTCTGGTAAAACAGCCAGACTTAGGAGTCAAATCCTAAGTTTTAAACAGAGGGAGGGAGAAAATCTTTATCAAGCCTGGGAAAGATTCAAATCCATGTTGCGGGACTGTCCTCACCATCATCAGTCCAATGAGGTGTTGGTACACACTTTTATTGAGGGTTTGGAACCCCACACTAAAATTCTGTTAGATTCAGCAGCTGGAGGGAAAGCGCTGGAGAAGACCTATGAGGAGCTGTACACTTTGCTCAACCGAATTTCACAAGGCAATCCAGAATGGAATGTAGATTCTTCAAGGGGTGGAGCAAGGAAAGCAGCGGGAGTGCTTGAAGTGGATGGATTCACAGCTATCGCTGCACAGATAGCTGCTTTGCAAAATCAGTTAAACACTCACTTCAGCAATATAAATTTGAACCAGCCTTCAGCTTCAGTCAATGCAGTTCAACAGATGTGGTGTGAAGTGTGTGGTAGTAGTGAGCATTCAGCTGAATGCTGTGGTTCAAATCCTGATTCTGTTAACTTTGTGGGCAATGCACAGAGAAATCAACAGCAGTTTGGTGGTGGCTACAACTCAAATTGGAGGAACCATCCGAATTTTTCGTGGGGTAGCAACAATCAACAAGGCCAGAGTTCAGGGCAGGGTATGCACAGAAACCAAGGAGGGCAACAACATTATCAAGCTCAGTTCAGAAATCATAATGCCCCTCCTCCACCACCATCACCGACTATTGAGGAGATGTTCAAAACCATGATCACTAATCAGGCACAATTGCAGGCTGACTATGTCAAATTGGCAGCCGAAGTGAAGAACAATCAATTGGCGACCAAGGCTCTTGAATATCAGTTTGGGCAATTTGCTAGTGCCCAAAATACTAGACCCAGAGGAGGACTACCTAGCGACACGGATCCTAATCCGAAGCAGGTTAATGCAGTGACCACGAGGAGTGGTTTACAGTTGAAGGAGGTGGAACCGGAAAGACCGCCTCAAAAGTCAGGAGCAGCAGATGTTGAGGGAGAGCAAATTTCAGATAAGGGGAAGACTAAAGAAGCTGAACCAGAAAGGCCTCCACCCCCGTTCCCTCAACGCCTTAAGAAACACAAGGAGGAGGCGTGTTTCCAGAAATTCATGGAGGTACTTAAACAGGTACATGTTAACTTACCTCTTGTTGATGTCTTGCAGGGAGTGCCAAAATGTACGAAGTATATTAAAGACATCGTGGCTAACAAAAGTCATTTGACTGAGTATGCCACGGTAGTTTTAATGGAGGAATGCACTTCCCGTATTCAGAATAGGTTGCCCACAAAACTGAAAGACCCTGGAAGTTTCACTATCCAGCTGATTATTGGGCAAAGTATTTGAGCGCGTGGATTATGCGACTTGGGGGCAAGCATAAATCTGATGCCATCTTCGGTATTCAGAAAGTTAGGTCTAGGGAGTCCTAGACCTACAACGGTAATCTTGCAGCTAGCAGACAGGTCTTTAGCTAAGCCGGATGGCATTGTTGAGGATGTGTTAGTGTAAGTAGGCTCCCTCATTTTTCCGGTCGATTTTATTGTTCTGGACTTTGAACCAGATGCTGAAGTCCCATTTATTTTGGGACGACCCTTTTTGGCAACCGGAAAAGCATTAATTGATGTAGCTGCGGGTCAACTCACGATGCGAGCACATGACAAGGTCGAAGTGTTCGACGTGTACAAGGTACCTAAGCTCCCGACTGTTTATAAGGATCTCTCGGTGATCAACGTAATTGATCATGGTAATGCTAATGGATTGAGTGATTCCCGAGAGTTACTAGGTAGGCCACCGGATAAGGTTGAGAACTATTGGGGGGATGACCATGATCGGGACAAATCGTCCATCTCCCTAGTAGACAAATGAGCTTAAAGGACGTCGAGCCGCGACGGTAAACCAGGCGCTGCACGGGAGGCAACCCGTGAAAAATATTTTCTTTCTTTCTTTTGAGTGTAAATAATTTTTATTTTTATTTTTCTTTTCTTGATTAGGTTTAGATTTTCATTTTAGTTAGTAATTTTTTTATTTTAGTTAGGGAAATCTATTAATTTAACCAATTTTTGTTTAGTGAGGTGATTTTCAGGTATAACAGAGGAAATATACATGGAATCGAGAAAATGAGGCGAGGTATGAAAATTAAATTTATTGGTGAAACAGAGCACTGGCGCGTTGGCGCCGTGTCATGGAGGCAATGCTCCGCGTTGGCCTCCGTGACACGTTGAAGGCAAAATCCGAATTTTTCAAAAATCCAGTAAGCCAACGCGTTGGCTCCGTGTCACGGAGGAGGGGCTCCGCGTTACCCTCCGTGACACGTTGCCCCTTATCCAGTGCCAGGTCACACCGGGTTTCCGGGTGACCCGCGTGTTTTCTTAATTTAAAACCCCCGATTTTCACCCTATTTTCCCCATTCCCTCTTCCCTCCGTGACCAAACACCCATTTCCCCCTCCCCAAGCAACGTGCCACATTGATAGGCAAGGAAAAACGTCAAGTTTCCTCGGTTCTTCAATTCTAAAGTATGTTTTCATCGTCTAACTCAATTTTTTGGCGATTTTTGTCAACTTTGGGCATGTAAGGTGAGAAATATCACCCTAGGTAGAAATTAACCATGATATTGAATTATTTTGTGATTGATTATGTTCGGATTGTTGTAGTTAGCGTTTGAACTTATCGATTATGTAAATAATTCAAATTTGACTGTCGAATTGCATTCTAGGGCTTGGGTTGTTGAATTTGACTTGGGCAACTTGATAGTTTGATGAGTTCGATGCCGGGGTGTGTTTATTATTTGAGATAAGTCGTGGTAAATATTGTATAAATGTTAAAAGATGACTAATTCTCGAATTTTTGTGGAAAAATGCATAAAGTGTGAATTGGTTAGATTGTTTAGATTAGCTTGTATATAAAATGTTTTTATTGTTGTTTTTATTTTTGTTGTTGTTTTTGTTGCGAAGTGCGATGGTTGAATTGTTAGCGATAGTAGGATTGGGAATTAGCTGTATGAAGTCTGAGTAGTACGCTAACCGTTATGCTGTCGAAATTTTGTTGCTAACGCACTAAGCAATAGGTGTATAGTTGTTTGTGTTTGGGGTTGTAAATAGAGCTATCCTTGCTGTAATTTTGTAAATATTGTTAAGGACTAAGTGTGGGGTAAATTTTGTGTAACCCGACCTTAGCCAAAGCTAACAAGTTTTTAGCTTAACGTTGTGCTTGTTTGTGTAAATTGACAGGTACAATGGCTAGCAGACAAGATAAAGGCAAGGGTGCTTCTACCTCAGGCACCGGACGGAAAAGGATGAGACTGGGCACTGCAGTCCCAGCTGCACCCGCTGTTCCGCGCGGCCAACACCGCTGATACGGAACAAGATGGGTCACCGATGAAGGGAAGAAATGGTACGCGAAGCACAAAGAAAACAAGTACTTCCCCGAGGAACATATTGCAAGGGAACCACTCGCACAGGAGTTCCCTCGCATTGTACAGAGGATCGAAGCAGCGGGGCTCAGCTTTATTTTTCAGGAGCCCAAGGAGTGCAACCTTCACTTGGTCCGGGAATTTTTTTGCAAACTGGAACCCGGCCATCAGGAGCCACACTATTAAAATCAGAGGGCAGATTGTCACTCTGGAACCCCAGCAGCTGAATGCCATCGTTGGAGCGCGGGACACAGACGCCCACGTTCTCCGCCAGCTAAACATCACCCCACCGTACGCCGACATCAGACGTACATTGTGTGGGGCTCGATCCACAGCCCGATGGAGTAGACACAAGGAGAGGGGTTACCACCAGACTCTGCCCTATTCGCAGATGAACAGGGAGGCCAGAATATGGCTAAAGATTGTGTGTTCGTGCTTGATCCCGGGAGTCCATATGACAGATGTGACCTGGGACCGTGTCTGCTTGGTGTATGCCCTTATGAAAGGGCTTGAGATTAATGTTGGGGCGGTCATAATATCCGCCATGAAGAGAGCCAGACTGCACCAGGGCCACAGATACGGGTTTGGCGGACTCATCACCACCTTCCTCCGAGGCCTCGACATTGAGGAAGAAGCCTTGGATTACATTCCGCAGCTGGAGCGGAGGGCCCTCGACGTGAGAAAGACTAAGGCCCCCGACACTACACACGGCCCTGTGCTGACTTTGGGCGAGCGACATGCTCGTGACGATCAGTACATGGCCCGTATGTTTGGCATGCAGATGCTGCAGCTACGGATTGGTGGGAGACCAGCCACCGAGGAGGAATTATGGCAGCTGGAGCTGGACTACCCCTTTGGCGAGAACGCCAGAGCCTTATGTAAGGTGGGGCCAGCCTTCGTGGAGCCGACTGATGATGATGTCCCTACTGATGAGGAGACACGTCGTGAGGACTCCGATGTGGAGTCCTATGACGACGATGGAGCTGATTCAGACATGGGCGACGAGGCAGCAGCACCGGATGAGGAAGTCGAATATTTCGACTGAGCAGGGAGTTCCACCACCCAAAATTTTGTGCTTTGTATTTTTTTGAACACTGGGGACAGTGTTCGATTTAAGTGTGGGGTGGGGAGTAGTTAGGTGCTAGGTCAAGGCTCTAAACTGCTATATAATTTTTCCTTGATGTTTATGTATGTTTGTGCTTTCCCTGTTGTGAACTGATTTGCGATGTATGTGCATATATTTGTTTTGTGGCTAATGATGTGTGTTTTGAAAGTTATGGTTGCAATTGTAATTATTTTGTAAATTTTGTAAATAATTTTTTTTTCTCTATCGACATGATCGATATTTTTCAAAATTTTTGCGAAAATATTTTGCACTTGTAAATATTTTCTTTCTATCGAAATGATCGATGTGTTGCAAAAAAATTTTTTTTTTTGATTTTTATTTTTGGGTTTCTCGGAGTTTGTTTTCGGTTCTTTTATCGAGAATAGTCCCATTGAACCGATGTCATAGTTAGTAACCGTTCCCTATGATGGATGGATGACGACCGTCTTAAGGGAAATGTAGCTGGTAAGAGTAGGATTTTTTATTTGTTGTTTTTTTAGTTTTTCTTTGGTGGATTGCATCAATGAACTGTAGTTGCTTATGGTTGCTAAAATTTCGTTGCGTGTTGTAATTGATGTTCAAAATGTGAAAGTGATTCGTTTGAAAGCATGCAATTCTGTAAATACGTTGAGTTACCTAGGCTATAGAATTTGGTTCATTATGATTGAGGCTTAATCTTGAATTCATGTAATTGACTAATTAAAGAGTCTATGAATGCATCTTGATTCGAGCATGTGCATGAAGTGTGAAGTGAGGTTTTGCTATTCCATGTCATTGTGAATTGTCTAGAACTTGCCTGGTGTGTATACAAAACGAAATGAAGGAGGTGTAGTGTTGGAAAGGATGTAGGCATTTCTTTGTTTTAACCGATAGTTTCCATTTTTTTTTCTTGTCAAATTCTACCTTTTTATATGTTGTATACCCTAGTCAGCCCGTTGAGCCTTTAGCCGATTTCTTTCTTTTGTCCAAAATTGTACAGACTAAGCTTTATTCCTTCTTTTCATTAGCCTTAAAGTCTATAAGAAGCTCTTAAGCGCTTACAAAGAACAGAAAATGTTTCCCAAAGTGTTGAAGAGTGAAAAGAGTGAAAAGAGAAAGAAAAGCAAAGTGAGGAAAGAAAAGATGACGTTGAAGAGGCACTTGTTGTAATTAAATGATAGTGAGGGTACATGAAAACCCTCTGTTTTGTGTCAAGTGTGTTTGATGAAATGGGCTGTATAAAAGTAAACCAGCATGAATGGGAGAAAAAGAGAAAAGAGAGGAACAATGTCCATGAGTTGATGGGAATGTGTTGAAAAGGCGCTTAAGGATGCTAGCGACTATTATTGGCTAATCCAATATATACATACTAGATCCATAGCCCCGTTACAACCCATTAAAGTCCTACGTGATCCTATATTGCATTTCTTTATATTAGTGGAGTAATACACTAAGGGCAAGCCTATGGGTCATGACATGATGCATGTGAATTCTTTTGGGAGAGAGAGTGAAATTAATTTTGATATGCCCCTACTTGCATGTTTGTGTGCTGCATGAACATAAAGGGGAAATTTCTCTCGAGTTGTGAGGGCACATGCTTGATGAAAGATTGATTTTCGTGTCGGATTTCTTGATTAGCTGATTTGCATGAGTTTTCCGATATCAAGAATCAATTCTTAAAAGTCTAGGCAGCCTTGATGTATTAAGGGTCATTGTATTGTACGACCAAGCATGTTTTCTTGATGATTTGCGAAAATTGAATAATCGGTATGACCGTAGCGTAAATTGTTGCACCATAGTGATGAAGGTTGGGATGTAATTTGCATGATTTGGGCAGATTTATATGCCCAAGTGATACTCAAACGTATCATTTTTACCTTGTTTGTTGTGCAATGTGTATATAATATCATGTGATTGGTAATTAAATGCGAATTTATACTAACCAACATGATTAGCATTTGTTTTGCAGGTAATTGTGATTTTTAGGAGCTAAAATGCATGTTGGAACTATGTCGGAGTTGGACTTGGATGCGAGCGTGGAAAAGACCTTGGAATGCATGATTTATAGGGGCTCCGCGATGGAGCCGTGCCACGCTACCATCGCGGTAGCACACTACCTGGACATGAATTAAAATGGCAATTTCCAGTGTGCCTGCGCGTCAGCTCCGTGGCACGGAGAGAGGCCTCCGCGATGGCCTCCGTGCCACGTTGAGGTTAATTTTCCGGACCCTGGAAATTCCAGTGAGGGTCCGCGTCCACGCCGTGTCACGGAGGCAGTGCTCCGCATTGGCCTCCGTGACACGTTGCTTGTTATTCCGGGAAAAATTTTCCACTAGTATAAATAGCACACTTAGGTTTTTTTTTAATTAGTTTTGGAGTTTTTAGACTGAGTTCAGAAGTGGAGAGCAGGAACGTGGGTTAGTAGCAGTTGAAGATTGGAAAAGCTAAGGGATTTCTTCTCTTCCTTTCTTCTTTCTATCAATTGTACGTATGATTTACACTCATTTTAGGATGATCAATCCAAGAATGAGTGGCTAATTCTCTTCCTTGCTGAGGTTTTGAACATGTGTAATGAATTCTAATTTTAAATGATATGGTTTTATTCTTCTTCTTTAATGTTGTTCTATTAATTCTTGTTTTTACTGCATTAGTGATTGGCCAACATTAATGTATATCTAAAAAGTCCAATTTCACTCGAGAGAGCAAGAAATTGGAAAGTTGTGAATTAATAGGGTATTGTTCTTAACTTGATTTGGGAAAATTAGGTTTTGATGTGCTTTCCTGATAGAAATATACTTGAAAGCCGTATTAGCCAATTTAGGAACCGGAATTGTAATGCTAGGTCATAAATTGCATTTGATCACAGAAATGTAGACGGATGGTTTATGATTCTAAAGTGAAATTAAATACGAGAGTTTTAATTTCTAGGCTAATGTTCTTGGCTAGCAACATGAAGAAGAGAATTAACCAAAATTATCATGATTATCAAGTTCATTACTCGTTCTTAACCTTGGCATGTTCATATCCATTGTCTGAATTCACAAGTAAATAGTTGTTATTAATTGTAGTATATAGTTTAGAAACAAAAACTCAAGTAACTCTTGGTTACGTTGTTGTTAGCATAATTAGAAGTTAAATAGGAATATAGTAAACTAGGCAATTTTACATATCTTGAGCCTCCTTGGATCGATACTTGGCTACTTAGCCACTTTATTACTTGGTTGACCACGTGCACTTGCGTGTCAGTTTTTAATATAAATTACCAACCCGAGCAGCAGAAGCCGAGCAAAAATGATCTCAAAGGGTTGCATCTATCACTTAGTTAGGGTCAGGGATTCTACCTCTGAGACCAACTATTCAGCCAGTTTATGTTGTTAGCGAATTTCCAGATGTTTTCCCTGAAGATTTACCCAGAGTCCCACCCGAGCGGGAGATAGACTTTGGCATAGACCTTCTTCCAAACACCCAACCCATCTCTATTCCTCCTTACAGAATGGCTCCAACTGATCTTAAGGAGTTGAAGAAACAACTGAAAGACCTTCTAGATAAGGGCTTTATCATACCTAACATCTCTCCATGTTGTGCTCCAGTCCTATTCATGCGAAAGAAAGACAATACCCTCAGAATGTGCATCGACAACCATTAACTAAACAAAGTCATAGTTAAAAACAGATATCCTCTACCAAGGATTGACGACTGGTTTGATCAGCTTCAGAGAGCTAGTTGTTTCTCCAAGATAGACCTCAGGTTAGGATACCACAAGCTTAGGATCCGAGAATGTGACATTCTAAAAACAACCTTCAAAACTTGGTATGGTCACTATAAATCCGTAGTTATGTCTTTTGGATTATCTAATGCTCCTGCAGCTTTTATGGATCTGATTGAATAGGGTATTCAAGCCGTACCTGGACATGTTCGTTATTGTGTTTATAGATGACATCTTGTTTTATTCCAAAGTTGAGGAGGAACATGAAGACCATATAAAAATAGTTCTATAGACTCTCAGGGACCATCAGTTATTCTCCAAGTTCAACAAGTGTGAATTCTGGCATAAATCAGTTGCCTTACTCGATCACGTAGTTTACAGAGAGGGTAGAGTAGATCCTCAAAAGATAGCAGCAGTAAAGGACTGGCCAAGACCCACCTCTCCAAGAGACATCAGGAGTTTCTTGTGTCTAGCTGGCTATTACAGACGATTTGTAGAAGGGTTTTCTTCTATTGCATTGTCACGCCCCGAGCCTACACCCTGGACGTAACACAGTACTTGAAGCCACAAGTGACCCCAAGTCAACGCCTGGTCTATCAGTTACTAGCATTCTGAGTAAACATGCACAGTGGAACTTTGAAATAATATCATAAAACATTCATGAGGGGCAAGTCTGAAAACATTAAGTTCAAACAATAGAATAATACTGATAAATCTGAAAATCATGTCTGTCTGAAAGCCATCTAATAGAGGAGTTGCTGGGACAAGCCCCCAGCTAACACTAAGTCTAACTGAAACTAATACATGAATGAAAGAAGGAAAATAGTGCCATCGGATGATGAGGACTCACACTTCAACTGCTGCAATGAAGAATCTGAACTACAACAACTAACGGTGCTGGGTCTGAGAACCTGAAACTGTATCATGAAAGTATACAACATAAAAGTATGTGTCAGTACTTCGAATGTACTGAGTAAGTGGGAGAAACATAACCGAAAATAAAGTCTAAGCTAAAATGACACGCAAGGACCAATAGGTAAGCTGAACTGAACTACTGATATAATCTGAAATGGTCAAGATGACCCTGTCTGATGGTTAAGGACGTGCCCTAAGTCTGAAACCCTAAGGCTGAGATACTGTACTGAACTGAGTTAAACTGGGGACTAGAACTGAATTGAGCTGCTTATTCTGTAACTGGACTATACTGACTAGTGGGAGAGTCTAGAATTGACATATAACCATGTGAGCTAGACATGGAGTCCGATGTATACACCCCACAGGTAGGACCCAATATACCTTACTAGGGTATAAAGGCATGAACTGAGTGATCACAAAAGTCTGGGGCCAATCAGGCCAAGTAATATTGCAACCTATGCTGGCAACATAGTTTTGGGAACCTGGGTGTGCTGGAACCCCCGCCCGCTCGGTGCTAAGTTATACTCCCACTGGAAAACCTAAACTGAACTTCTAAAGTGATAGCTCGAAACTGGGGTCCAAGACTAGTCAGGGACGTATAACTGCATGTACCCTGAGAGTCTTATCGGACTAGATTTTGAAACTGGGTTTTAGACTGGTCAGAGCTACTTATCTAAAAGCGTCGTGACCATCTAAGAACAAGCTGTAACTGAAATAGGGTCCTGGGGATGGTTAGAGCTATATACAAGAATGTCATGACCGCCTAATGGACTAAAAACTATAAATCTGAGTCTGGTTCTGATAACTGAGAGGCACCACCAACACCTCGAAATAAGACTGAAGTCAAACTGATTAGTTGACAATTTTCTGGATATCATCGAGGATTCTAGTATTCTGACTGAGACTAAACTGATATGATTCTAGAGAGATTCTAGTTCTAACTGGCCTGGGCTACTAGCAGCTAATAGAGAATTCAACTTATCCCAACAGTATGGAAATTTCATAATATAGAGAAATTCAAGAATTATAGGAACTCCAATCAATGAACTAAAGTCATTCTGATTGATGGGGTATTTACCCAACATATACGTATAGCAAGAAATTCTAGGAATTCAACCCAAAGCATTCTTCATTTACTAGAGGGAATTTAACAAGAAAAATCATTACTCAAAAAATTAGGGCTTACACTCACTTTTTGTATGAACACCGAAAATTATATAAGAAATTTATGGGGATCATATCAACAATATACATGAACATCATTCTAAGTGAAATCAACAAAAATAAACATGAATACTTTTCATATTCAAAAGCTCAAGGCTTAAAACTGATAGAAGAAATTGAGAAGGATTTTGGGGACACAATAGAAGAACAACCCCTTTGCTAAAACCCCACATATCTAGTGAAGAAACCTGGAGAATTTTCTTGAGAATCGAAGAGAAAAGTTCAGCCCTAGCCCTTGCTCTGAAATACTCTAAGAGAGAATTCTACGATGTTTCTCTAAGGATTAACGTGAGAATAAAGGGAGGAACCATCCAAACCCACTAATAAGTCTGAAATTAGGTCCAAAATGACGTACTTTAAAGCTTAGGTGAATAGAAAATTACTAAATAGTCCTTAGAAGTTTGCTGGGAAAAACTGTCAGGTGCCCCTAACGGGTGACCTAACGACTCGTTACCAGGTCCAACGAGTCATTGGGTCCTCCCGTCAAGTTCACTGGAGAAAACCCATTTACTCCTGATGGGGAAACTGACGAGTCGTCACCACTGATGATGACTCACTGTGACCTCCCGTTAAGTACACCGTTAACTTCTCAAATTTTGAAACTCCGATTTGGCAACGGGTGACTTAACGAGTTTTGCGACCTGATAACGACTTGTGAGGTCGTCTGTTGGGAAACACTAACTCATCATCTTGGCATCCTTCTCACGGTTGGCCTGACGAGTCATCGGGTCCCTTAACGATCATTGGGTGGGTCGTTCTGCAATATTTCTATAATTTTTCAGATTTCTGAATTAAATCTCGGATATTGATTTTGAGATTTTGGGGAATTACAATAGGCTTGATCTTGAGTAGTGATTTCTTGTGAGTGTTGATAGTTAAAACAAGATAGCAAATTTTTTAATACCTAGGCTTAGGATGGTGACTCTGTATGTAGATTTTCTTATTTTTGTAGTTTGCTATGACCCTGTCTGTCTTAGAGCATATTGATCTGTTTTGATAGAGAGTTGTGCCATGTGAGTTGAGTATTTCTTGCATATATTTCATATTTTGCATCTTAGTCTAGAACTTGCCCTGCATGTTATTGAAGTGAATTAATAAGTATTGCTCTGTTTAGAATATGATAAGAGGTTTTCTTTGATTTGTCTTGATAAATTTATCCTATTCAGATAGTGTTATCACTAGTTAATCCTTTGAACCTATATACTTGCATTTGTTAACCATATATTCACCCACTCGTCGAGTACACTGGTGAACTAAAACATTCCCAACTCAGGCCTGACCACAAGTGACTTAACCGGTCGTGGTTAGTGACCACGACTCGTGACGTCCCTCGTTAGGTATACTGCCTCCCTCCTTTACATTAATCAGCCTTCTCCTCATGGATCACCTAACGAGTAGTAAGGTTACTTGATGACTCATCAGGTGGGCCGTCCTGCAACATTTCTGCAGTTTTTCAGTTTTCCTGCTTTATGCCCCAAAATTGGATTTTGAGTTTTCGGGGTGTTACAATATCTCCCCCTTGTAAAAATTTGTCCTCGAATGTTAGAAAACACACAGGAAGCAGAAAATAACAATCAAAACCTTCAAGTACTGCTCATTTAACTCCAAAACTGTCGGAATTACTATCTTCGTTTCAAAATACATATCTGACTTGAGTTTACTTATCATGCATACATTCAAAAACATAAAAGAGACTTGAATATCTGAACTAAGTCATGAAAACTACACTGAGTTCTAGGGTCATAGCTAATATGTCAAGCTGTACTTGAGCCGGTAGGAACAAGTGCTAGTATTTGGCCATCATATTTGCTTCGGCCTCCCACGTAGCTCCCTCAGCCTGCTGATTTTTCCATAAGACTTTGAATGAAACTATTTCCTTATTCCTCAGATTACGCACCTGATGGTCAAGGATCTAGACTGGTACTTCCTCATATGAGAAACTATCTTTTATCCCTATGCTGTCCAATGGCACAATTGAGATTGGATCTCTGATGCACTTCTTCAAAAGTGACACATGGAAAATTGGATGCACAACTGCTAGTTATGAAGGTAACTATAGCTCATAGGATGCCTTGCTAATACGCCTCAAATTTCTATAAGATCCCACATACCTCATATTGAGCTTCCCTTTCTTTCCAAACCTCATCACCCCTTTCTTGGGTGAAATTTTCAGGTATACCCAGTCATGAACTAAAAACTCCAACTCTCTTCTCCGCACATCGACATAAGATTTCTGGCAGCTCTGAGTTGTTTTCAACCTTTCTCGGATGAGCTGAACTTTCTGCATTGCCTCATGAACCGATTCTGGACCTATCAAGGTGGCTTCACCAATCTCAAACCACCCTATAGGAGATCTACATATTCTACCATACAATGCTTCAAATGGGGCCATCTAGATGCTAGAATGGTAGTTGCTATTGTAGCAAACTCGATAAGAGGAAGATGGTCATCCCAATTACCCTTAAAATCGATTGTGCACGCTCTTAGCATATCTTCTAGAGTCTGAATAGTCCACTCAACTTTCCCATCTGTCTGCGGGTGAAAAGTTGTACTAAGCTTGACCTGAGTGCCAAGTCCCTTCTTAAAAGACTTCCATAAATGGGAGGTGAACTGGGTACCCCTGTCTGAAATAATAGCGAATGGCACCCCATGAAGTCTAATCAGCTCCCGAATATAAAGTTTAGCATAATCCTCAGCTAAATCTGTGGTTTTGACTGGGAGGGAATATGCTGACTTAGTCATTCGGTCTACTATTACCCAGATTGAGTCATGCTGTCAACGAGTCCGAGGTAGATCCGTAATAAAGTCCATATTTACTTCTTCCCACTTCCAGGTGGGTATGCTGATATCCTAGGTCATACCTCCTAGTCTCTGGTGTTCTACCTTGACCTGCTGGCAATTCGGACACTTAGCTACAAATTCAGCAATGTCTCTCTTCATGCCACTCCACTAGTAAATATCCCGCAAATCGCGGTACATTTTGGTAGCACCGAGGTGAATGGTGTATCTCGAATTGTGTGCCTCAACCAGTATCTGCTGTCTCAACTCACCAACATCCGGCACGCACAATCTGCCCTGGTAATGAAGCACCCCATCTCCCCCCGGGAGAAAGCCTCAACCTCCTTTCTAAGGACTACTTCTTTAAGTTTATGTAGAACTGGATCTTCATCTTTTTTGGACTTAACTTCTACTACCAAGGATGAATCCTACATGCTTTTCATTACCACTCCACCTTCAGCTGAATCTACCAACTACACCCCTAATCGGGCTAGCCTGTGAACTTCTTTCTATAGCTCCCTCTTGCCTTCTTCAATGTGAGCTACACTTCCCATAGACCGCCTGCTTAGGGCGTCCGCCACCATATTTCCCTTACCTGGGTGATACAACACATCATGTCCTAATCCTTTAGTAGTTCCAACCACCATCTCTGACACAGGATTAAGTCCTTCTAGCTGAACACATATTGAAGGCTCTTGTGATCTGTGAACACATCCACATGAGCCCCGTACAAGTAGTGTCTCCATATTTTTAACGCGAATACCACCACTGCCAACTCCAAGTAATGAGTTGGATGATTCTTCTCATGGACATTGAGCTGTCTAGAGGCATAGTTTATCACTTTTCCCTCTGCATCAAAACGAAACCAAGTCCAACTCTGGAGGCATCACAATACACAACTAATCCATCTGATCCTTCCGGTAAGGTTAACACTGGAGCGGTAGTGAGTCAAGTCTTCAACTCCTGGAAACTCTTCTCACACTCGTCTAACCACTGGAACTTCACCTTCTTCTAAGTTAACTTGGTCAGAGGAGAGGCTATGGATGAGAAACCTTCCACAATCCATCGGTAATAATCTGCTAAGCCTAGAAAACTCCTAATTTCAGTAGGAGAGGTAGGTCTGGGCCAATCCATCATTGCTGCTATCTTGTGAGGATCTACTTGTATCCCTTCGCCTGAGACCACATGACCCAAGAACGTCAGAGCCTTCAACCAAAATTGACACTTGCTGAACTTGGAAAACAACCGGCGGTCCTTGTGTTTGTAGCACTATCCTCAGGTGATATGCATGCTCTTCCTCATTTCTGGAGTATATCAGAATGTCGTCGATAAATACAATGACGAACATGTATAGGTAATGCTTAAAGACCCTATTCATCAAATCCATGAAGGCTGTAGGGGCATTTTTGATTCCAAAGGACATCACCACAAACTAGTAGTGACCATACCGAGTTCTGAATGTTGTTTTCAGTATGTCACACTCTCTGACCCTTAACTGATGGTATCCTGACCTAAGATCGATCTTGGAGAAACAGTTGGCTCCGTGAAGCTGGTCGAACAGGTCATCAATTTTAGGTAAGGGATATATGTTCTTGACTGTGACTTTATTCAGCTGACGGTAATCTATGCACATTCTGAGGGTACCGTACTTCTTACGCATTAATAGCACTGGAGCACCCGAGGGAGAGATGTTGGGTCTGATAAAACCCTTTTCAATAAGATCTTTTAGCTTCTCCTTTAACTCCTTAAGCTCAGTTGGAGCCATTCTATAAGGAGGGATGGAGATGGGTTGAGTATCAGGGAGGAGATCTATTCCGAAATCAATTTCCTGTTCAGTGGGGGAACTCGGGGAAGATCCTCAAGAAATACATCTGGGAACTCATTGACAACTAAAACTGACTAAATTAGAACTTTTAGTTGAATTATTTCTTGATTTCATCCGTTTATTCATTCAATTCACAGTCACAAGTGTCGGTTGGGGTCTCAGAATTGTAATCCTTGACCCGAACCAGATGATATAGACATCCTTTGGAAATGAGTTTCTGGGCCTTAAGGTAGGAAATAAACCTAACCTTAGGCGATGAATTGCTGCCCAACCATTTTAAAAACTGGCTCATTAGGAAATTGGAATTTGACAACTCTAGTTCTGCAATCAACTGAGGCATAGCAGGAGTGTAACCAATCCATGCCGAAAATAAGGTCAAAGTCAACCATGTCTAGCTCTACGAGATCAGCTGGAATTACTTTGTTCAGGATGGAAACTGGGCAATCTCATAGCCTCCTCTTCATAAGTGTGGCGCGTTTTATACCCATGAAAAGGACTCTACTCGATGCGTATTTCAAACATTCCAAGGATACTCTAAACCTAGGGCTCTGATACCAAGTTTGTCATGCCCCGAGCCTACACCCTGGGCGTAACACGGTACTTGAAGCTACAAGTGACCCCAAGTCATCCCCTGGTCTATCAGTTACTAGCATTCTGAGTAAACATACACAACGGAACTTTGAAATAATATCATAAAATATTCATGAGGGGAAAGTCTGAAAACATAAAGTTCAAACAATAGAATAATACTGATAAATCAAAAAATCATGTCTGTCTGAAAGCCATCTAATAGAGGAGTTGCTGGGACAAGCCCCCAGTTAACTCTAAGTCTAACTGAAACTAATACATGATTGAAAAAAGGAAAATAGTTCCCTCGGATGATGAGGACTCACACTTCAACTTCTGCAACAAAGAATCTGAACTGCGGCAACTAACGGTGCTGGGTATGAGAACCTGCAACTGTATCATGAAACGATACAGCATAAAAGTATGCGCCAGTACTTTGAATGTACTAAGTAAGTGGGAGAAACATAACTGAAAATAAAGTCTGAGCTGAAATGACACACAATGACCAATAGGTAAGTTGAACTAAACTACTGATATAATCTGAAATGGTCAAGATGACCCTGTCTGATGGTCAAGGATGTGCCCTAAGTCTGAAACCCTAAGGTTGAGATACTGTACTGAACTAAGTTAAATTGAGGACTAGAAGTGAACTGAGCTGCTTATTCTGTTACTGGACAATACTGACTAGTGGGAGAGTCTGTCACCGACATATAACCATGTGAGCTAGAGGTGGAGTCCGATGTATACACCCCACAGGTAGGACCGAATATACCTTGCCAGGGTATAAAGGCATGAACTGAGTGATCACAATAGTCAGGACAAGTAATACTATAACCTACACTGACAACATAGTTTTGGGAACCTAGGTGCGCTGGAACCCTGGCCCGCTCGGTGCTAAGTTTTACTCGCACTAGAAAACCTAAACTGAACTACTAAGCTGATAGCTCAAAATTAGGGTCCAAGACTAGTCAGGGACGTATAACTGCATGTACCCTTAGAGTCTTATCAGACCAGATTCTGAAACTGGGTTCTAGGCTGGTCAGAGTTATATACTAGAATGTCATGACTGCCTAATGGACCAAAAACTGTAAATCTGAGTCTGGTTCTGATAACTGAGAGGCACCATTCAGACCTCGAAATAAGACTGAAGTCAAACTGATTAGTTGACAATTTTCTGGATATCACTGAGGATTCTAGCATTCCGACTGAGATTAAACTAAATGATTCTAGAGAGATTCTAGTTCTAACTGTCTTGGGATACTAGCAGCTAATAGAAAATTCAACTTATCCCAACAGTTTGGGAATTTCATAATATAGAGAAATTTAAGAATTATAGAAACTCCATTCAACGAATGAAAGTCATTCTGATTCATGGGATATTTACCCAACATATACGTATAACAAGAAATTCTATGAATTCATCCTAAAGCATTCTTCATTCACTAGAGGGAATTATAAGCAAAATCATTACTCAAAAAATTAGGGCTTACACTCACTTTTTGTATGAACACCGAAAATTTGATAAGGAATTTATGGGGATCATATCAACAATACACATGAACATCGTTCTAAGTGAAATCAACGAAAATAAACATGAATACTCTTCATATTCAAAAGCACAAGGCTTAAAACTGATAGAAGAAATTGAGGAGGATTTTGGGGATATAAGGGAAGAATAATCCCCTTGCTAAAACCCCACATACCTAGTGAAGAAACCTGGAGAATTTTCTTGAGAATCGAAGATAAAAGTTCAGCCCTAGCCCTTGCTCTGAAATACTCTAAAAGAGAATTCTATGATGTTTCTCTGAGGGTTAAAGTGAAAATGAGGGGAAGAACCATCCAAACCTTCTAATAAGTCTGAAATTAGGTCCAAAACGACATAGTTTAAAGATTAGGTGAATAGGAATTTACTAAATAGTCCTTAGATGTTCGTTGGAAAAAACTGTCAGTTGTCCCTAATGGGTGACCTAATGAGTCGTGGTGACTGACCACGACCCATGATCACTCCCGTTAGGTACACTGCCTGGGATCCTTAGTAGATCACCATGAGGGACCCAACGAGTCATTATCTATGACCACGACTTGTGGTCACCAGTTGTGGACCACACTGTCTCATTTTGGAGATTTTATGCTAAGTCCCATAACGAGTCATTTAACGAGTCGTTGCTAGAGTTGACGACTCGTTTCACCCACTCGTCGAGTACATTGGTCAACTAAAACATTCCCAACTCAAGCCTAACCACGAGTGACTTAATGGGTTTTGGTCAGTGATCACGACTCGCGACATCCCTCTTTAGGTACACTACCTCCCTCTTTTACATTAATCATCCTTCTCCTCATGGCTCACTTAACGATTCGTAAGCTTTCTTGAAGACTCGTTAGGTGGGTTGTCCTGCAACATTTCTGCAATTTTCTAGTTTTCCTGCTTTATGCCCCGGAATTGGATTTTGAGTTTTTGGGGTGTTACATGCATCCCCTTTGACCAAATTGACTAAGAAGAAGGTGAAGTTTTAGTGGTCTGATGAATGCAAAAAGAGTTTGGAACAGTTGAAGACTTGACTCACTACAGCCCAAGTTCTGACTATGCCAGAAGGTTCAGACGAGTTCGTGATCTATTGTGATGCCTCCAGAATTGGTCTTGGGTGTGTTATACTGCAGCATGGTAAGATAATAGCTTATGCCTCCAGATAGCTCAAGGTTCATGAGAAGAACTAGTTGGCATCGATAGTGTTTGACTTAAAGATTTAGAGACACTATCTCTATGGGGTCCATGTAGATGTCTTCACCAATCACAAGAGTCTGCAATATGTATTCAGTCAAAAGGACTTGAATATCCATCAGAGAAATGGCTGGAATTATTGAAGGACTATGACATAAGTGTGCTATACCACCCAGGAAAGGCCAATGTGGTGGCTGATTCCCTAAGAAGGATGTCTGTAGGAAGCGTTTGTCATGTTGAAGAGGACAGAAAGGAGTTGGCAAAGGATATTCATAGGTTAGCTCAATTGGGAGTGCAATTAGTTGATTCAGCTGAGGGCAGAGTTGTAATCCAAAGTGGGTCAGTGTAAAGGTTAAGTCAAAGCAGGATGAAGACCTTATACTACTCAAACTACAAGAAGCAGTATTAAAAACGAGGTGGAGGCCTTCTCCAAAGGGGATATGGTGTGCTCCGTTACAAAGGCAGATTGTGTGTTCTAGATATAGATGACTTGAAACAGTGAATACAAGCAGAAGCACACAACTCTAGGTATTCTATTCATCCAGGTGCCACTAAGATGTATTGTGTGCTGCGGGAAATCTATTGGCGGAATGGCATGAAGAAGGACATTGCAAACTTTTTAGCTAAGTGTCGAACTACCAACAGGTTAAAGTTAAACATCAAAGACCTGGGCGTATGACTTAAGATATCACCATATCTTCGTGGAAGTTGTAATAAGTGAAAATGTATTTCATTGCGGGTCTACCTCATACTCGCCGACAACATGAATCAATTTGGATGGTCTACGACCGGATGACCAAGTCATCACACTTCCTGCCGGTTAAGACCACAGATTCGGTAGAGGATAACGCTATGCTCTACATTTGGGAGTTAGTCAGACTGCACGAAGTTCCCTTTTCCATTATTTCAGATAGAGGTACTCAGTTCACCTCGCATTTCTGGAAATCATTTCAAAAGAGACTTGGCACCCAGGTCAAGCTCAACACATTTTTTTACCCAAAAACGGATGGACAAGCTGAATGGACTATACAGACTTTCGAAAACATGTTGAGGGCTTGAGTTATTGATTTCAAAGGTAGTTGAGATGATCACCTACCTTTCATTTAGTTTGCATACAACAGCTACCACTCTAGTATCTAGATGGCCCCCTTTGAGGCATTGTATAGTTGGAGGTGTAGATCTCCTATAGGATGGATCGAAGTTGGTGAAGCTACCATGATAGGCCAAGATTCAGTTCATGAGGCTATGCAGAAGGTTCAGTTTATTAGGGAGAGGTTGAAAACAGCACAGAGCTGACAGAAATCTTATGCAGATGTGAGGAGAAGAGAGCTAGAGTTTGCTTTGGATGACTGGGTATACCTTAAAATATCACCTATGAAGGGAGTGATAAGATTCGAAAAGAAAGGAATGCTCAGTCCTAGATATATCGGCCCTTACAAAATCTTGAGATGCATTGACAATGTTGCTTATGAGCTGGAGTTGTCTGCGGAGTTAGCATCGGTGCACCCAGTCTTCCATTGTGTCCTTGTTAAAGAAATGCCTCAGTGACCTGACCTCAATAGTGCCTTTAGAGAGTATTGGCGTAAATGACAGCCTCTCTTATGAAGAAGTTCTAGTTCAGATCCTAGACCATCAGGTTCGTAAACTGAGGAACAAGGAGGTCTCTTCAATAAAGATTTTATGGAGGAACCAACTAGTTGAGGGAGCTACATGGGAAGCAGAAGCAGACATGATGGATAAATACCATCATTTGTTCCCTTCCAGTTCAGCTTCATCATCAGGTACTAAATTTCTCCTCAGTACTTTATTCAGTTCCATACTCATCAGCTCTATTCATGTTTTTAATGTGTGCCCTAAATTGCATCAACTCAATCAGTATGCCTATATCAGTTTGCAGTCTATCGCTCCTTCAGAAATTTGTCATTTGTCTTTAGTTCGGAATACCGATTCTTTACCCATCCTCCCAGTATGCTTATTCTATATTCGAGGATGAATGTTCCAAGGGAGGAGATATTGTAACACCCCAAAGGACCCTAAGATCAAACTGGGGAACTGAAATAAAGAAATAGGAAAAACACTATACCAGGTCACAAAATGAGTCATGGAGTGACTCATTCTGTGACTCGATGGGCCGTTAAGTGACCCATTGTGTGTGCCTCAATTGGCACATATTGGGAACTTCTGGGGACTTAAAGAGTTAGGGGACAAGTCGTGGTTCCACCTTACAAATCATCAGATGAGTCGTCATCTTAGAAGGATGGTTCAGATAGAAAATTTCCATTGGCGATAATGAGTTGAGGTGACAGGTCATCGTGACACCTAATGAGTCATTAGGTGTCTCGTGGGGTGAGATGGATGGATGAAAACTTGATCTTCAGAGGAACTTAACATGTGGTGAAACGATCCGCTAAGAGTCATGACGAATTGTTAGGTGAAGTTGTCAAGATAAGCTCAGAAAAGGGGAAGTTGCTAGTGACAAAGAGTGTGGACCCTGAGTCGTCCAGTGACCTAATATTTCATTAGGTCACTCATGGTAACTAGCAGTGAGGTTTTAATAGTCCAAATTTCAGGGGCATTTTTGTAACGTTCCATTATTTTAATGCCTACACCACGTCGTTTTGGGGTTATAATAGGGGGATTTAGGTAGTTGACATTCTCTCCTCATACCTCTCATTCTTTCAAGTTTAGTACATAGAAAACTCTGTCTAGAAGTATAGAGCAAGATCAAGGGTTTCAATTTCTCCTCAGATTTCTCAAGCAATTTCTCAGAGGAATCTCTAGTCCAGGTATGTGGAATTTCAACAAGGGAATTGTTCTTCTCTTGTGCCCCAAAACCCTTATAAAACTTTTTTAGTTCTAGTCCCTTTAAAGATCAAAGTTAGGGTTTCCTTTTAGTTAGAGTATGAATTTCCTTCTTGTTATAACTCTCATGATTTTTGAAGGTTATTGCTAGTTTATAACTCATGTTGATATTTCTTTCATGAAATATGTGTTTTAGCCCTAATTTGTAAATGTGATTTCAAAGAGTCTTGCATAATTATCCATGTACGAATGTTGCTTTATTCTAATAGTTCCATTCTAATCACAAGATAGTAAGGTTATATGATCAAAAGTTTATTTATTGATTGTTTAATCTCAGTCAGTTTAACATTTTCAGTGTCTTACAGAAATGTCATCTGATCAGTTTGATTATATTCAGTCTCTTGAGGGGTACAGCAAAATTTTGTAGTCTCAGTTATCAGTCATCAAGTTGTTATTTAGACGGCTACGACGTTTCAGATAGCCAGTATTAGAACACTTAGATTTTAGTTATTAGGTTCTTCATACTCTCAGAGTACTTCCAGATAAGTATTCCCGATTTAAGTCTCAAGACATCAGGTTCGAGCTATCAGCCTAGCAGTCACAATTAGGATTTTTAGTGGGAGTAGGACTTAGCACCAAGTGGGCCGGCGTTCAGCAAACCTAAGTTCCTGAACTACGTTGTTGCAGTAGGTTATTAACCCAAATGTACCTCAGACAATGATCATCTAGCTTAGCCATTATACCCTGGCAAGGTACAGTGGGGTTTCACCGATGAGGTGTATACATCAGACTCCACGTTTAGCTTTGTGGTTATATATTGGTTGTAGACTCTCCCACTTATTTGTTCAGTTTCAGTTCAGCTCAGTTTATGCAGATTATAGTATATAGTTATGATCCTCAATCAGTACCTGTGTTACACTATTATAGTTATATTCAGTTTTTATCAGTTCAGTTGTGTATTTCTACTGTTTTACTTACAGCTTACATACTTAATATATTCAAAGTACTGATGCATATTTTTCATATTGTATCGTATTATGATACAAGTGCAGGTTCTCAGTCATAGCATCTTTAGTAGTTCCTTTCTGACAATTTTAGCAATAGCATCTTTTGGTGAGTCCTCATCTTTCGAGGACGACAGCTTAGCTTCAGCTTATTCAGTTTTCCTTTGAGTTAGACTTTAGAGTTAGTTGTGGGCCTATCATAGCAACTTGTCAGTTCTTAGATGGCTTTCAGAAATAGTGATGTTAGTATGTTTTTGCACTTGGGCATAAATTTAGTATCATATCAAACATTCTTTTTTGAGAAAAGTTATTTAGTTATGTTTTTCTCAATTTCCTCTCTATTTAATTCAGTATACAGTGTGATGTTAAGCTTCGGTGTTATGCTCCATAAGTTTCTGCTATTTAACCGATGCACACGTACGTAAGTTGATAGTTTAAGATACGGCGCATGCGAGAGTAGGCTCGGGGTTGGAGCACGCAAGCGAGTTGTTAAACAAGCAAAAGGTTGGGGCCAGAGGCATGGTGCACCCAAGAACCGTGCCGCGCAGCCAACCCTTGTGCACGGGCTGGCATGTCGCGCTCGTATAATGGCGGGATAAGGGGGCGCGCTGTACACCCCACCTATCGCCTCAAATATATATATATATATATATATATATATATATATATATATATATGTTAAGCGTGAGGTAATTAATTCTTTTAAAAACATTTCAAACAGAAGCTACAGACTTGGGCGACCCTTTTACAAAGATTTCATTGAATTGAAGCTGGATTACGCTGCTAAAGATTGTTTGTTTTCAAATTCACCTAGGGTAACGAGTTCGAGGCCTACGAACAATGTATTTATGGATTTATATCTTTGAATTAGCTTGGATTGTTGGAGCCCCGCCGAGTAGAAGTTGTAGAAATCACTTCTAATTAAGTCCTAGCCATCTAACCTGCACAATGTCATAATCATGAGCTACAACTTGCAAATAATACTCAAACAAGAACCTAACCGGGCCCAAGCCTAGAAGCTACAATCAACATAGAAATAACATACCTGGGTCCCCATAAGCCCCGATAAGTGCCAATCAGTCTATATACCCCTATTGGTACTCCTAAGACCGTGCAAGTGACTGCAACTGCATCTCGGGTACACCAGGCCCTAGTGAGGGTCGGCAATTCCATTTTGGCATAGAATGAGTTCATAAGAGACTTCAATGTGGCCCCGTAGGGTTCACTTTAGTCCTTTTGGACAATTAATAGCTCCATAAGCAAATTAGGTTCATAGCTCCAAAAGTAGTCTATAGTTTTGTAAACAACAACACCATTGTAGCTCTATAAAGCATTCTATAGCTCTATAAGCACCAACAACATTGTAGCTCCATAAGTAATTTATAGCTCTAAGCTATTCATGGCGAGAGGCAGTATGAAATACGACCAACCCCAGCCAGGTATACTATGCTACAATCTCAAATCTATATGTAACGACTAACTACAAAATTCAAATTCTTAAGTTACTACAGAAGTACAAGTCCTAGCAGTTTTACGAAGAGAATAACTTGCTGAAGAGGTTAGCCTTAACATACCTCAATTGAGAATTCTACTCACCCAATCTGCTCCAACCTAAAGCCAGTATTTCCTCCAAATTACAACCCTTACGCTGAGAGAATAAAGCCATTCTCAATTCAAGGGAAGGGCTAACAACAACATCCTTAAGGCAGAATAACTTCTAATAAAGCTCTATCTAATTTAGCCAAAAGCTTACAAATTCCCGAGAGTTTAGAAGGTAGAAATACTTACTTATCACTTGTAGATGCTTAGGACTCGATTAGAAGTGATTTCTACAACTTCTACTCAACAGTACTCCGACAACCCAAGCTATATTTCAATAAATAACTTTGTAGATATGTTCCTCGTAGTCCTGAAATTAGTTATCCAAGATGAATTTACATTTAAATGGAGTTTAGTGGCGTAATTCATCTCTAATTTGAAGAAAATCTCATAATAATATTGCCCCAAGTCCGTAGCCCCTTTGCTGAAACGTTTTAAAATGATTAACATTTACACATTTAACATATAAATATATATGAGGCGGGGGGGGGGGGTGGCGGCCATTGCGCTAATATATGGGCACGGCACGTCGGCCCATGCATAGGTGTAGGATGCGTGGTGCGTCACCCGGTGCACCCTGCCTCTAGCTCCGACCTCCCGCCCGCTCGATAACATGCTCGCGTGCTCATCCCCCGAGCCTTTTCCCACATGCATCCTACTCCTAAACTCTCAACATACATATGTACGCATCGGTTAACCAATAGAGACTTACGGGGTTAACAGGGGCCTTGTCCGGACCAATATTTTACTCTTTGGAGGTTTGCAAACTACAGTTCTTGGTTAGTTGTACGTTGTTGGTCGTGTGGGTCCTATAAGTGATATGATGTGTGTTGTTGGCTGCGTGGGGCCTAGTCATATTATCTGCTAGCAGCATGCTGTTCTTGTCAGCTCGCATAGGATGACATTATTGCAACTATTAGGTTAGCTGATTTCATGCAGGTGTTTATGTAGCGGCCTTGTCGGCCCAAAGCTATGTTTTGCACCGAGATATAGCTGTTTGTTTTCCTGGTAAGTGCGGCTGGTATGCACCAGAAGTGCTTATGCCCAGCTGTGTCAGTTTAGAGTCTTGTATAGCATTAGGTGCCAATTACGCCTCCCAATGTAGGGCGTGACAAACTTGGTATCAAAGCAACGTGGTATCCAATGGAGTCTGCAAGCCGTGAATAGCAGATTCTTGCTTATAAATGTGTTGTGCACCACATTTATGAGTAGGATGCTACGAGGCATGATAGTATGGTTACCCCTCCTTTTTTTCAGATCGTGTTATAGAGTTGAGTTATATAGGGTTGAGTCCCTAAGCTTATATTATTATGTCTGTCTATAGAGATGTCTGATATAAGGCAGACCACAATCAGTCGTGAGTTAGATACAGCAGCAGGAGAGGGTACCAGCAGGGTGCCACAATTGGGGACAGCCCAACTTGAGGGCAAAAGGGAGATCTCCACAGCGTTCTCCAGGGAACCAACAACACCGACACCACTTCCCATTCCTGCTACACCTTTAGATCAGGATGTTAGGAGTGTAGTATGTATGTTGTTCTCAGATGATAGCTTCTCAGCGTCAGCCAGTAATACCAGTCATTACCAAGACTACTAATGGGAGCAGAAGTTCAAGAATTCGTGAGTTCCTTACTTTGAGTCCTTCGTAGTTTATAGGGACAGATAGCAGAGAGGACCCTAAGAACTTCATAGATCAATTACAGAGGATCTTCAGGGTCATGCATGCTCCACAGAGTTAGTTGATCTAGCAGTTTTCCGACTATGAGAAATAGCAGTTCTGTGGTACGAGAGTTGGGAAAGGTCTAGAGGTAGAGATGCACCTCCACCTATATGGCCTAACTTCTCTGAAGCTTTCATAGACCACTATTTGCCTCGAGAGATCCGACAGGCCAGAATAGAGAAATTTTTACACCTCGAGCAGGGTAGAATGAGTGTTAGAGAGTATGCATTGAGGTTTGATTCCTTGGCTAGATATGCGCTAGCATTTGTTGATACTATGCCAGCTAGGGTACAATGGTTTATTATGGGACTTGCACCAGAGTATGTGGAGTCTTGTATTACAGCCACACTACGAGAGGATATGGACCTCTCGCAAATTTAGGCTTTTTTTAGAATATAGAAGATATCAGGCAGCGTCAATATGGGACCGAAAGGACAGGTCAGGAGCAGTGTTGGAGTACTAGATCTTTTGATTTCCAAGTAGAGTTTCAAGGTGGGCCCAGCCTCGCTGGTCAGGTAGGCCACCTAGGATTTTATATCAACAACAATAGGGCAGCAGATCAGATCATTTCGATAAGTAGGGTGCGACGAAAGTTCACGAGCATCAGGCTCACAGCAGTAGAGAGGCCCAGATCAGGTGAGGCCAGCGGTACCACATTGTAGTACTTGTAGCAGGTGACATCTTGGGAGATGAAGATATGGCTCCACTGTCTGTTATTCCTATGGACAGAAGGGTCACTGATGAGAGATTGTTCGACTAGAAATTAGAGTGATCGGGACCAGCAGAGTAGGTCCTCAGCAGGTTCACATGCTCCAGCACCTTCTGCAGGGCGCAGGCCCTCAGCTCCAGCAGGCAGAGGTAGGGGTAGATCAGGGGCATCTAGTTCTAGCAATGGTTTGGATCGTACTTATGCATTAGTAGGGTGACAAGACTCTAAGGCATCGCCAGATGTTGTGATAGGTACATTGAATGTTTGCTCCCACTTAATTTATGATTGGTAGATCCATGCTCTACCTTGTCTTATGTTACTCCGTTAGTGGATAGGAAGTTTGGTATAGTACCATAGTTACTTCAGCAACCATTTTCTTTGTCTATGCCTATTGGTGAATCTATTATCACTAGAAGAATTTATCGAGATTGTATAGTAGAGATTGTGGGCCGCCAAACCTTTGCATCTTAGTAGAGCTAGAAATGATTGATTATGATGTAATTATGGGCATGGATTAGCTAGCACCATGTTATGCCAACGTTGAGTGTTGGAAAAACACTGTCAGTTTCCACTTTCCAGAAGAGGTACTATAGGAATGGAAAGGAAATACAGCTACGCCGAAAGGCAAGTTCATATCCTATCTTCAGGCAAGAAAGCTAATTAGCAAAGGGTTGTACCTATTATATTGTTAAGGCTCGAGATGTATAGGTAGAATCCCTAACTCTTCAGTCTATCCCGGTGGACAGTGAACTCCCAAATGTATTTCCGAATGAGCTTCCTAGTATTCCTCCAACATTGATTTCCCCATTGATACACTATCAGATACACAACCCATATCTATTCTTCTTTATAAAATGGCTTCTGCCAAGCTGAAGGAATTAAAGGATAAGCTAAAAGACTTATTAGATCAGGGTTTCATTAGGCATAGTGCTTCACCGTAGGGTGCACCAGTCTTATTTGTGAAAAAGAAAGATGGCTCACTGCGAATGTGTATAAATTATCGGCAGTTGAATAAAGTTACTATTAAGAACAGGTATCCCCTACCAAGTATAGATGACTTGTTTGATCAGTTGCAGGGGGTGAAATACTTCTCAAAGATTGACTCAAGGTTAGAGTACCACCAGGTACAAGTTCAGGAGAAGGATATTCTAAAAACAGCCTTTCGAACCAGATATAGCCATTTTGAGTTCCTTGTTATGTCTTTCGAGTTGAAGAATTCCCCAACAGTGTTTATGTATTTGATGAATAGCATATTTAGGCCATATTTATATTTGTTTGTGATAGTATCTATTAATCACATTCTGGTATATTCACATTCAGAAGTTGAACATAGAGATAATCTACGAACAGTACTCCAGATCCTCAGAGATAGAAAGTTGTATGTGAAGTGCTCGAAATGTGAGTTCTGGTTAAACATTGTATCTTTCTTGAGCCATATTGTATTAGATGCAAGCATTCAGGTGGAATAGCATAAAATTGAGGCTGTAAGAATTTAGCCCAGACCCACAACTCCAACTGAGGTTTGTAGCTTCCTGGGGTTAGTCGGGTATTATAGAAGGTTTCTGGAAGGATTCTCTTCCCTACCAGTGCCATTGATGAAGCTGACTTAGAAAGCAGTTAAGTTCCAGTGGACTGAGGCTTGTGAATAGAGTTTCCAAGAGTTGAAACACGGACTAACATCTGCACTAGTTTAGCTTAGCCAGAAGGTTGAGAGGGTTATGCTATATATTTTGATGCTTCAAGCAATGGGTTAGGATGTGTTCTGATGCAGCATGGCAAGGTAATTGCCTATGCTTTGAGGAAACTGAGAAAACATGAGAAGGATTACCCTACCCATGATTTAGAATTAGCTGCGATTGTTCACGCTTTTAAAATTTGGAGGCATCACTTGTATGGTGTTCATGTAGACATCTTCACTGATCACAAAAGCCTCCAGTATGTTTTTGCATAGAAAGAATTGAATTTGCGATAACATCGTTGGCTAGAGTTGCTGAAAGACTAAGACGTGAACATCTTGTATCACCCAGGAAAGGCTAATGTTGTCGTCGATGCCCTTAGTCACAGATCCATGGGCAGCTTATCATATTTGAGGCCAGAAAAGTGGGAGATGGCTCGAGAGCTACACCAGTTAGCCACTCTTGCAGTCCAGATAGTAGATTCAAAAGATAATGGAGTTGTGATTCAGAATACTGCAGTGTCGTCTCTGATAGTGGAAGTGAAAGGGTGACAGTACGAAGGCCCTAGCCTGGTGCAGCTTAGAAATAAAGTACAACAAGAAGGGTTGTTAGCCTTTAAGATAACAGAGGATGGAGTTATGAGATTTAGAGGTCAACTCTGCGTTTTAGATGTGGCAGGGATTCGTCAGTAGATTATGACAGAGGTACATTATTCCCGTTATTCTCTTCACCCGGGCTCAATAAAAATGTATCATGATATAATAGAGAACTGTTGCTGGCATAGGATGAAGAAAGATATTGTTGAGTTTGTAGCACAGTGTCCCAATTGCTAGCAGGTAAAGGCTAAACATCAAAACCTGGTGGGCTAACTCAGGAGATAGTCGTGCCTATGTGGAAATGGGAAGCGATCAATATGGATTTTGTTACAGGGTTACCTCACACTAGACATAAATTTGAATCTATCTGGTCCATTATCGACAGGTTGATGAAATCAGCTCATTTCTTACCACTCAGGACTATATTTACAACTGAAGATTATGCTGAGTTGTACATTAAGGAGATAGTCCAACTACAAAGTGTCCCAGTGTCTGTCATTTCTGACAGAGGGGCCCAGTTCACAACTAGATTTTGGAAGTTATTTCAGAAATGTTTGGGAAAACAGGTTAACCTAAGTACAACTTTTCATCCCCAAATAGATGGCTAAGTAGAGCGCACCATTCAGATGCTCGAAGATATGTTACGGGAGTGCGTGCTAGACTTCAGAGGAAGTTTGGATGAACACCTACCACTTATTGCTTTGCTGCTCACGTTACATTTTCAATTGCTGAAGATTCACAATGTAACATACTTGGCAATGATTACCTTTCATTCCTTTCATTATTTTTGTTCCGCTCTTTATCCATTTTTTCTCTAGATTTTATTATTTTCTTCATGTTTTATTTCTATACAATAAAATATAATATTTAGCATAAAGCAACATAATCAATACTCAAAAGACAATTAAAAATATTAAAATTTAAGACAAAAAGGGCTAAATATATGTATTTTTTCCCGAATATCACCACCCACACTTAGATGTTTGCTCTTCCTCGAGCAAACATTTAAGCTCATGTCAATAAGTCAGGCCTAGGAACACACCTGCTTTGGTTGATATAAATAAATTAGACCATATAGCATTTCACAACATCAAGTGTAACTCTCGCTCATCATGCAAGATATACAAAACAACAAACATCTAACTTCTAACTTCAAAGACGGACCCTAGTTTTTCAAATTCAAGCTCATTCACCTACTCTGTCAAAGAAAGCTAACCATATCACCCATCTATAATGAAACAAGTGTCCTCAAAAGAAGAAAAATATACACTCAAATTAGAGAATCAAATATAAATTAAGGACTTAGCATCAAAGCACAACTCTCGCAATCACAAAAGAATTCACATGTATGCATAAAGTGCCATAGGCTTGCCCATTATATACATCTCCACTAATTAAGTGTGCTTGAATAAAATCAAATAGGATTTTAACAAGTTAATGCTAGCTAAAGGACGGGTAGGAAAATTATATAATAGTGACATACACTTCTTTAAGCACTTTGCACTCTTTGGACTTATATCACCCTTTATTTTTCAGCCCTCTTCATCAATTCTTTCCACACATAATTCTTATTATATCAAGAAGGTTACAATCATATATTTATATTTAATTTTTTTCAAACATTTTTATTCACCTTTTTTTTCCTCATTCTTTTCTCTTTTCATGTCATATTATTTGTACGAGGGCCTTTTCATCACAAGTAATTTTCATTAGTTACTATAGACTTTTCCATCCCTTTTCTTTATATTTAACAATTTTATCATAGTCTATGTTACAATGCTTAAGGAAGCAGAGTGCAAAAATTAGAAATTTAATAAAATGAATCAAGGTAAATATATGGCTAACAATTGCAAGTATATAGGTTCAAAGGATTAACTAGTGATAACACTATCTGAATAGGATAAATTTATCAAGACAAATCAAAGAAAACCTATTATCATATTCTAAATAGAGCAATACTTATTAATTCACTTCAATAACATGCAGGAAAAGCTCTAGACTAAGATGCAAAATATGAAATATATGCAAGAAATACTCAACTCACTTGGCACAACTCTCTGTCAAAACAGATCAATATGCTCTAAGACAGACAGGGTCATAGCGAACTACAAAAATAAGAAATCTATATATAGAGTCACCATCCTGAGCCTAGGTATTAAGAAAATTGCTATCTTATTTTAACTATCAAAACTCACAAGAAAGCACTACTCAAGCTCAAGCCTATTGTAATTCCCCATAAGCTCAAAATCAATATCCGGGATTTAATTAAGAAAATATGAAAAACTACAGAAATATTGCAGAACGACCACCCAACAAGTCATTAAGGGACCCGATGACTCGTCGGGCCAACCGTGAGAAGGACGCCAAGATGATGAGTTAGTGTTTTCCAACGGACGACCTTACGAGTCGTTATCAGGCCGCACGACTCGTTAAGTCACCCGTTGCCAAATCGGAGTTTCAAAATTTGAGAAGTTAATGGTGTACTCGATGGGAGATCACAACGAGTCGTCATCAGTGACGAAAAATCATCAGTTTCCCCATCAGGAGTAAACGGGTTTTCTCCAGTGAACTTGATGGGAGGACCCAATGACTCATTGGACCTGGTAACAAGTCGTTAGGTCACCCGTTAGGGGCACCTGACAGTTTCGCCCAGCAAACTTCTAAGGACTATTTAGTAATTTTCTATTCACCTAAGCTTTAAACTACATCATTTTGGACCTAATTTCAGACTTATTAGTGGGTTTGGACAGTTCCTCCCCTCATTCTCATGTTAATCCTCAGAGAAACATCGTAGAATTCTCTTTCAGAGTATTTCAGAGCAAGGGCTAGGGCTGAACTTTTCTCTTCGCTTCTCAAGAAAATTCTCTAGGTTTCTTCACTAGGTATGTGGGGTTTTAGCAAGGGGATTGTTCTTCTATTGTGTCCCCAAAATCCTTCTCAATTTCTTCTATCAGTTTTAAGCCTTGAGCTTTTGAATATGAAAAGTATTCATGTTTCTTTTTGTTGATTTCACTTAGAATGATGTTCATGTATATTGTTGATACGATCCCCATAAATTTCTTATATAATTTTCGGTGTTCATAAAAAAAGTGAGTGTAAGCCCTAATTTTTTGAGTAATGATTTTTCTTGTCAAATTTCCTCTAGTAAATGGAGAATGCTTTGGGCTGAATTCCTAGAATTTCTTGCTATACGTATATGTTGGGTAAATACCCCATCAATCAGAATGACTTTAGTTCGTTGATTGGAGTTCCTATAATTCTTGAATTTCTCTATATTATGAAATTTCCATACTGTTGGGATAAGTTGAATTCTCTATTAGCTGCTAGTAGCCCAGGCCAGTTAGAACTAGAATCTCTCTAGAATCATATCAGTTTAGTCTCAGTCAGAATACTAGAATCCTTGGTGATATCCAGAAAATTGTCAACTAATCAGTTTGACTTTAGTCTTATTTCGAGGTGTTAGTGGTGCCTCTCAGTTATCAGAACCAGACTCAGATTTATAGTTTTTAGTCCATTAGGCGGTCATGACATTCTAGTATATAGCTCTGACCAGCCCCAGGACCCCATTTCAGTTACAACTTGTTCTTAGACGGTCACGACGCTTTCAGATAAATAGCTCTGACCAGTCTAAAACCCAGTTCCAAAATCTGGTCCGATAAGACTCTCAGGGTACATGCAGTTATACGTCCCTAACTAGTCTTTGACCCCAGTTTTGAGCTATCACTTTAGAAGTTCAGTTAAAGTTTTCCAGTGGGAGTATAACTTAGCACCGAGCGGGAGGGTTTCTAGCGCACCCAGTGTCACGCCCCGAGCCTACACCGTGGACGTAACACGGTACTTGAAGCCACAAGTGACCCCAAGTCAACCCCTGGTCTATCATACACTAGCATTCTGAGTAAACATGCACAGCAGAACTTTTAAATAACAGATTTATCAGTTTAAGAAAAATATGAAGACTGAAAATAGAGAAAGAAATAATATATCTGAATTACAATTCTGAAAGAGAAGTCTGGCCTAAAAGCCAACTATTGAGGAGTTGTTGGGATAGGTCCCTAGCTAACTCTAAGTCTATAAGAAACCGTATCCAACTGAAGTAAATAAACAAGGCCCTCGAATGATGAGGACTCACACTCTGATCTGCTGAAATGGAATGCTCTGAAACTGAAGTTACTATCTGTGTTGAATCTGAGAACCTGTAGCTGTATCATTAAATGATACAGCATGAAAAGCATGCGTCAGTACTTTGAATGTACTGAGTAAGTGGGAGAAACATACTGAACATATAGTTTGAACTGAAGTGACACGCCATGACCAACAGGTAAACTAAACTGAACTACTAATATAATCTGAAATGGTCAAGACGACCCTGTCTGATGGTCAAGGACATGTCCTAAATCTGAAACATTGAATCTGAGATATTGTACTGAACTGAGCTGCTTATTCTGATACTAGGCTAGACTGATTAGTGGGAGAGTCTATAACTGACATATAACCATGTGAGCTAGACGTGGAGTTGGATGTATACACCCCATCAGTAGGACCCAATATACCTTGCTAGGGTATAAAGACATGAACTGAGTGGTCATAAAAACATCTAGGGCCAATCAGGCCAGGTAATACTGAAACCTACATTGGTAACGTAGTTCTAGGAACCTGGATGAGCTGGAAACCTGGCCTGCTCGGTGCTAAGTTCTACTCCCACTAGAATACCTAAACTGAAATACTAAGCTAACAGCTCAAAACTGGGGCCCAAGACTAGTCAGGGACGAATAACTTCATGTACCCTAAGAGCCTTATCGGACCAGATTCTGAAATTGGGTTCTAAGACTGGTCAGAGCTGTTTATCTGGAAGCGTCATAACCATCTACAGAACAACTAATAACTGAACTGGGGTCCTGGGGCTGGTCAGAGCTATAACTAAATGTCATGACCACCTAATGGACCAAATAACTGAAATCTGAATCTGAGTCTGAAAATTGGGAGGCACCACGACACCTCATAAATAAACTGGAGTCAAACTGATCAGTTGACATTTTCTGTACAACACTGCGGTTGCTAAAATCGTACTGTAACTAGACTGATATGATTCTGTCCGTGACTAGACTGATAGAGTTATGTGTTCTAAATGACTAAATTACTAAGAAGCTAATAGAGAATTTCATTCAACGTAATAAAGTCATTTTGATTCATGGGATATTTACCCAACACATATGTAAAGCAAGACAATTCTAGGAATTCAACCCAAAGCATTCTTCATTCAGTAGAGGGAATTTAACAAGTAAAATCATTACTCAAAAGTTAGGGCTTAAATTCACTTTTGTAGTAATACTGACAATTTGATGAGGAACTGATGAAGACTATATTAACAATAAGTATAAACATCATTCTTAGTGAAATCAATGAAAATAAACATGAATGCTTCTCATACTCGAAAGCTTAGGGCTTAAAACTGATAGAAGAAATTGAGGAGGACTTTGGGGATGCAATGAAAGGACAATCCCCTTGCTAAAACCCCACATACCTAGCTAAATTTCTCCAGATAAAGAAGCTTGAATGACTGAAGTTGGTGAGGAACCCTAAACTTCGCTTGAGAGTTCTTGAGAGGAGACTTCGATGATTTCATGAGAACTAAGAGTAGGGAATGAGGAATGGACCGCTTTTCCCCACTAAAACATCTGAAACTGTACCCAAAACGACGTAGTTTAGGGCTTGGGAGAATAGGAAATTACTAAATAGCCCTTAGAGATTTGCTGGGAAAAACTGTCAAGTGTCCCTAATAGCTGACCAAACGACTCGTTACCAGGTCCAATGAATCATTGGGTCCTTCCGTCAAGTTCACTGAAAAATATCTACTGACTCCTGAGGGGCACATGACGAGTCGTCATGATTGGGAAAGTCTCATCGTGTCGTTCGTCAGGTGCACTAGTAAGAAAGATAGAAAGGACTGGGAATGAAGGACCTGACGATTTATTACTGCTGATGACGACTCGTGGTGACCTTCCATCAAGTACACTGTAAATTCCTCGAATTTCTAAACTCCGGCTTGGCAACGGACGACTTAACAAGTCGTAGGGCCTGCTAACAACTGGTGGTGTTGTCCGTTAGGAATACTGGAGTATATTCTTGGCATCCTTCACACGGTTGACTTAATGAGTTGTTGGGTCCTTTAACGACCTGTTAGGTTGGTCATTCTGCAACTTTTCTGCAGTTTTCCAAATTTTCTGATTTATGTCGCAGATATTGATTTTGAACTTTCGGGACATTACAATATCTCCCCCCTGAAAGCATTCATCCTCGAAATGTTAGAAAACTCATAGCAACCAGAAAAATAACAATCAAGGTATTCAAATACTACTCATACAACTTCAAAACGACCGAAATGACTACCTCCACTTTTAGAGAATATAACATAACTGAATTTTTCTTTTCATAAACACAATCAAAGTCAGAAAGAAACTTTATTGCCATGAACTAAAGTCAACAACTAGTTCAGGTATTAAAACAAAATTCACATATCAAGCTACAGTAGAGTCGGTAGAGAAAAAATGTGGGTATTTTGCCCTCATATCTACTTTGGCCTCCCACGTAGCTCCTTCAACTTGTTGATTCCTCCATAAAACCTTGACTGAAGCTATTTCCTTATTCCTCATTCTACGAACCTGACGATCTAGGATCTAGATTGGTACCTCCTCATAGGTGAGGCTATCCTTGATTTCCACACTATCCAATGGCACCACAGAGGTCGGATCTCTAATACACCTTTTCAAAAGTGATACATGGAAAACTGGATGTACAGCTGCTAGTTCTGAAGGCAACTCTATCTCATAGGCCACCTTGTCGATATACCGCAAAATTCTATAGGGTCCCATATACCTAGGACTGAGTTTCCCCTTCTTTCCAAACCTTATCACCCCTTTCATGGGTGAAATTTTCAGGTATACCCAGTCATCAACTGAAAACTCTAGCTCTCTTCTTCGCACATCGGCATAGGATTTCTAATGGCTCTGGGTTGTTTTTAATCTCTCTCGGATGAGCTGAACTTTGTGCATTGCCTCGTGATCTGAGTCTGGCCCTATCAAGGTGGCTTCACCAACTTCAAATCACCCTATAGGAGATGTACATATTCTACCATACAATGCCTCAAACGGGGCCATCTGAATGTTGGAATGATAGTTGTTGTTGTATGCAAATTCGATAAGAGGCAAATGGTCATCCCAATTACCCTTAAAATCAATAGCGCACACTCTTAGAATATCCTCCAAGGTTTGTATGATCCTCTTAGCTTGCCTATCGGTCTACGGATGAAAAGCAGTACTGAGTTTGACTTGAGTGCCAAGACCCTTCTTAAAAAGACTTGCAAAAATAGGAGGCGAACTGAGCTCCCCTATCTAAAATGATTGATAAAGGCACCCCATGAAGTCTGACTAACTCCCATATATAAAGTTTGGCATAGTCCTCTGTCGAGTCTGTGGTTTTGACTGGGAGAAAGTGAGCTAACGGTCATCCGATCTACTACCACCCAGATTGAGTCATGCTGCCGATGAGTCCGCGGCAGACCTGTAATAAAGTCCATATTTACCTCTTCCCATTTCCACGTGGGTATACTAATATCTTGAGCCATGCCTTCTGGCCTTTGATGTTCCACCTTGACGTGCTGGCATTTCGGGCACTTAGCTACAAATTTGACAATGTCTCTTTTCATGTCGTTCCACAAGTAAATGTCCCTCAAGTCACGGTACATTTTAGTACCACCAGGGTGAATGGAATACCTTGAGTTGTGTGCCTCAGCTAAAATCTGTTGTCTTAACTCTCCAACATCCGGCATACACAACCTTCCCTGGTAACGGAGCACTCCATCTCCCCCTTGGGAGAAAGCCTCAACCTCTTTTTTGGGAACCGCTTCCTTGAGTTTAAGTAGAACTGGATCTTCATCTTGTCTGGACTTAACTTCAACTACGAAAGATGAATCTAACCCGCTTTGCACAACTACTCCTCCTTTGGCTGAGTCTATCAATTTCACCCCTAACTGGGATAATCTGTGAACATCCCATACTAATTCCTTTTTACCTTCTTCCACATGAGTTACGCTACCCATAAACATTCTGCTTAGAGCATCCGCCACTACGTTGGCCTTACCCAGGTAATACAGCACACTCATGTCATAATCTTTTAGCAATTCCAACCACCATATCTGGCGCAGGTTTAGGTCTTTCTGGCTGAACATGTACTGAAGGCTCTTGTGATCTGTGAATAGTCCATGTGAGCTTCGTACAAGTAGTGTCTCCATATTTTTAATGTGAATACCGCTGCTGCCATCTCCAAGTCATAAGTTGGATAATTCTTCTCATGAACTTTGAGCTGTCTGGAAGCATAGGCTATCACCTTGACACGCTTCATTAGGATGCAACCAAGTCCAACTCTAGAAGCATCACAATACATAACAAACCCGTCGGTTCCTTCTGGCAGGGCCAAAACTAGAGCGATAGTGAGTCGAGTCTTCAACTCCTGAAAACTCTTCTCATACTCGTGCGACCACTAGAATTTCACCTTCTTCTGTGTTAACTTGGTCATAGGGGATGCTATGGAGGAAAAACCCTCAATGAACCGACAGTAATAACCCACTAAGCCTAAGAAACTCCTAATCTTGGTAGGAGAGGTAGGTCTGGGCCAATCCTTTACTGCTGAAATTTTGTAAGGATCTACTTGTATCCCTTCAGCTGATACAACATGACCCAAGAATGACACAGACTTCAACCAGAATTCACACTTGCTGAATTTGGCGAATAGCTGGCAATCTCTGAGGGTCTGTAATGCTAGCCTTATATGGTTGGAATGATCTTCCTCATTTTTGGAGTACACCAGAATGTTGTCGATAAATATGATGATGAACATATCTAGGTACGACTTGAAAACCCCATTCATTAGGTCCATGAAGGTTGTTGGGGCGCTTGTTACTCCAAAGGACATCACCACAAACTCTTAGTGACCATACCGAGTTCTAAATGCTGTTTTTCATATATCACTATCTCTAACCCTTAACTGATGGTACCCTGACCTGAGGTCAATCTTTGAGAAACAACTAGCTCCCTGAAGTTGGTCAAATAAGTCATCAATTCTGGGTAAAGGGTATCTTTTCTTTACTGTGACCTTGTTCAGTTGACGGTAATCTATGCACATTCTAAGGGTACCATCTTTCTAACGCACGAATAGTACTAGAGAACCCCAAAGAGAGATGTTGGGTCTGATGAAACCCTTATCAAGAAGGTCCTTTAAATGCTCCTTCAGCTCCTTAAGCTCAGCTGGAGCCAATTTGTAAGGAGGGATGGCGATAGGCTGAGTATCTGGGAGGAGATTTATTCTGAAGTCTATTTTCCGTTCAGGGGAACTTCGAGAAGATCCTCAGGAAAAACATCTAGGAACTCACTGACTACTGGAATTGACTAGATGGTTGGGGTCTCAGAGTTGGAATCCTTGACCTGAACCAGATGATATATATATCCCTTAGAAATGAGTTTTCAGCCTTAAGGAAGGAAATAAACCTACCCTTAGGCACTAAACTGCTGCCTAGCCACTTTAACATGGGCTCATCTGGAAACTGAAACTTGACAACTCTAGTCCTGCAGTCAACTGAGGCATAGCAGGAGTGTAACCAATCCATGCCTAGAATAAGGTCGAAGTCGACCATGTCTAGCTCTACAAGATCAGCTGGAATAATTTTATTCAAGACTGAGACTGGGCAGCTTCCATACACCCGGCTAGCTCTAACTGACTCACCAACTGGGGTGGAAACTGAGAAGGGTTTTGATAGGACCTCTGGATTGATGCTGAACTGAACTAATACATATGGAGTTACAAATGAAAGAGTAGATCCTGGATCTAGGAGGGCATACACATCTAGGTGAAAGATACCAGTCACTACGTCAGGTGATCTTTCCTGATCCTAACGAGAAGAGAGAGAATGAAAATGATTATGGCGTTGACCGGCATTTGTACTTGATGGGTTGGCCTGCTAAGTTGGTTGTCTTTCTGGAGCTGATGAGGTAGTGGATTATGATCTCCCTTTCCTTACTGATAGGCACTCCCTAAGCCTGTGTCCAAGTTGTCCACACCAAAAGCAGCTCTCTCGTCCCTGAAGGAATTCTCCTGGGTGATTCCTACCACATTTGGGACAAGCTTAATACTTGTTTCCTGTACTGTGGGCCTGAGACTAAGTGCCAGAAGACCCACCCCTCCGATCCTGGAGGGACCGAAAGGTTGGAGCGCTGGCTAAGCTAGGTGTTGGGGCCCTCTGTTGTTGCTGCTGTGGGTGGCTACCACCGCCAGATCTCTAGTGGCCAAAATTTGTATGACCAGTTCTTGTCCGCTTGTTCTTATGTTCCATATCTTTCAAATTCTCTGCCTCAATCTACTGGGCATACACAATTAAGCTACAAAGGTCCATGTCCTTGATTAGCATTGTCGTCCTGCACTCTTTGAGGACCAGGTTAGATACTCCATTTACGAACTTCAGCATACTAGCCTTTGGCTAGGCCACTATCTATGGAGCATACTTTGATAGTTTAGTAAACTCTAGAGCATACTCCTCCATGGTCCGGTTGCCCTACCGTAGGTTCATAAACTCTATCATTTAAGCGTTCCTCAGCTCCCAGGGAAAGAACCTATCCAAAAAAGCTGTATGGAACTCCTCCCACTCAACCAGTCATGCTTCTGCTGACCGCCCCTCTTTCCGCTGCTCTACCAAACCTGAGCTACCCCTTTTAGCTGGTAGGCAACAAAGTCAGCACTCTCGGAGGCACTGACACCCATGATCCGGGTAATCTTTCTGATCTCATCTACAAAGCCTTGTGGGTCCTCTCCCACCTTTGTTCCGTGAAAGTTTGGAAGGTTTATTCGGTGAAATTCCGCACTCGGGCAGCAGCTGCAGATCCATTTGTGGCTACTGGAACCACCTGCTGGTTCACTTGATTGGTGACTATTTGAGGTAGAAATTGAATGGCCGCCCTGAATTCGGTGGTGGATAAGGATTCATCCTGCGTTGCTGCCAGAGCTGATGGGGTAGCTCTTTTGACATTAGTATCTCTTCTTCCATTGTCGCGTCTGGGAGGCATGGTTCACTTAAATGAAACAGAGCACAAATCATAAGGGCATTTTTGGAATTTGGACTTTAACTCACGATAAAGAATATGAACAAAAGGGAATTTTCCTAATAACATCTCGTAGCCTCCTCGTCATAAGTGTGGCGCGATTCACACCCATAAAAAGGACTCTACTTGATGCGGCTATCAAACTTTCCTACGACACTCAAAACCTAGTACTCTAATACCAAATTTGTCATGCCCCGAGCCTACACCCTGGACGTAACACGGTACTTGAAGCCACAAGTGACCCCAAGTCAACCCCTAGTCTATCATACACTACCATTCTGAGTAAACATGCACACGGAACTTTTAAATAATAGGTTTGTCAGTTTAAGAAAAATATAAAGACTGAAAGTAGAGAAAGAAATAATATATCTGAAATACAATTCTGAAAGACAAGTCTGGTCTAAAAGCCAACTGCTGAGGAGTTGCTGGGACAGGTCCCCAGCAACTCTAAGTCTATACAAAACCATATCCAATTGAAGTAAAGAAACAAGGCCCACGAATGATGAGGACTCACACTATGATCTGCTGAAACGGAATGCTCTGAAACTGAAGTAATTTTCTGTGCTGAATCTGAGAATCTGTAGCTGTATCATGAAACGATACAACATGAAAAGCATGCATCAGTACTTTGAATGTACTAAGTAAGTGGGAGAAACATACTGAATATAAAGTCTGAACTGAACTGACATGCCATGGCGAATAGGTAAACTGAACTAAACTACTGATATAGTCTGAAATGGTCAAGACGACCCTGTCTGATGGTCAAGGATATGTCCTAAATATGAAACACTAAATCTGAGATACTGTACTGAACTGAGCTACTTATTCTGATACTGGGCTGGACTGACTAGTGAGAGAGTCTATAACTAACATATAACCACAAGAGCTAGACGTAGATTTGGGTGTATACACCCCATCGGTAGGACCCAATATACCTTGCCAGGGTATAAAGGCATGAACTGAGTGATCACAAAAACATCTGGGGCTAATCAGGCCAGGTAATATTGAAACCAGTGCTGGAAAAGTAGTTTTGGGAACCTGGGTGCGCTGGAACCCCGACCAGCTCGGTGCTAAGTTCTACTCCCACTGCAACACCTAAACTGAACTACTAAGTTGATAGCTCAAAACTAGGGCCCAAGACTAGTCAGGGATGAATAACTTCATGTACCCTAAGAGCCTTATCAGACCAAATTCTAAAACTGTGTTCTAAGACTAGTTAGAGCTGCTTATCTGGAAGTGTCGTAACCGTCTACAGAACAACTAATAACTGAACTGGGGTCCTGGGGCTGGTCAAAGCTATAACTGAATGTCATGACCGCCTAATGGACTAAATAACTGAAATCTGAATTTGAAAACTGGGAGGCACCACCGACACCTCGAAACGAAACTGTAGTCAAACTGATAAGTTGACATTTTTTGTACAACACGAAGGTTGCTAAAATCTGACTGAAACTAGGTTGATATGATTCTGACTGAGAGTAGACGGATAGAGTTCTGTGTTCTAACTAACTAAATTACTAGCAGCTAATAGAGAATTTCATCCAACGTACTAAAGTCATTTTGATTCATGGGATATTTACCCAACAAATATGTAAAGCAAGAAAATTCTAGGAATTCAACCCAAAGCATTCTTCATTCACTAGAGGGAATTTAACAAGTAAAATCATTACTCAAAAGTTTGGGCTTAAATTCACTTTTGTAAGAATACTTACAATTTGATGAGGAACTGATGAAGATTATATTAACAATAAGTATAAACATTGTTCTGAGTGAAATCAACGAAAATAAACTTGAATGATTGTCATACTCAAAAGCTCAGGGCTTAAAACTGATAGAAGAAATTAAGGACTTTGGGGATGCAAGGTAAGGACAATCCCCTTGCTAAAACCCCACATACCTAGATAAATTTCTCCAGATAAAGAAGCTTGAATGACTGAAGTTGGTGAGGAACCCTAAACTTCACTTGAGAGTTCTTGAGAGGAGACTTCAATGATTTCTTTAGAACTGAGAATGGGGAATGAGGAATGGACCACTTTTTTCCAATATAACGTATGAAGTTATAGCCAAAACAACATAGTTTAGGGCTTGGGAGTATAGGAAATCACTAAATATCGCTTAGAGATTTGCTGGGAAAAACTATCAGGTGTCCCTAATGGGTGACCTAATGACTCATTACTAGGTCCAACGAGTCATTGGGTCCTTCTATCAAGTTCACTGGAAAAAATCTATTGACTCCTAACGGGGAACATGATGAATCGTCATGACTGGGAATGACTCGCCGTGTCATTCATTAGATACACTCATAAGAAATCTAGAAAGGACTGGAAACAAAGGACCTGACGAGTCGTTACTGCTAATGACGACTCATGGCGACATTTCATCAAGTACATTGTAAATTCCTCGAATTTCTAAACTCTTGCTTGCCAACGGGTGACTTAACGATTCGTAGGGCCTGCTAACGACTCGTGGTGTTGTCTATTAGGAACATTGGAGTATATTCTTGGCATCCTTCACACGGTTGACTTGACGAGTCATTGGGTCCCTTAACAACCCATCAGGTTGGTCGTTCTGTAACTTTTCTGCAGTGTTCAAGATTTCTTGATTTATGTCCCGGATATTAATTTTGAGCTTCTGGAGCAACACACCCAGGTTTCCAAAACTACGTTGCCAGCATAGGTTACAGTATTACTTGGCCTGATCATCCCCAGACTTGTGTGATCACTCAGTTAATGCCTTTATACCGTGGCAAGGTATATTGGGTCCTACCGGTGGGATGTATACATCGGACTTCACGTCTAGCTCATGTGGTTAAATGTCGGTTATAGACTCTCCCACTAGTCAATCCAGTCCAGTTTCCTAATAAGTAGCTCATTTCAGTTCTAGTCCTCAGTTTAACTCAGTTCAGTGCAGTATCTCAACCTCAGTGTTTCAGACTTAGGGCACTTCCTTGACCATCAAACTGGGTCACCTTGACCTTTTCAGATTATATTAGTAATTCAGCTCAGCTTACATGTTGGTCATTGTGTGTCATTTCAGCTCAGACATTATTTTCAGTTATGTTTCTCCCACTTACTCAGTACATTCAAAGTACTTACACATACTTTTATGTTGTATCGTTTCATGATACAGTTGCAGGTTCTCAGACCCACCACTGTTAGTTGCTGCAGTTCAAATTCTTCGTTGCAGCAATTGAAGTGTGATCCTCATCATCCGAGGGCACTATTTTACTTCTTTCATTCATGTATTAGTTTCAGTTAGACTTAGAGTTAGCTAGGGGTTTGTCCCAACAACTCCCCTATTAGATGGCTTTCAGACAGACATGATTTTCAGATTTATCAGTATTATTCTATTGTTTGAACTTTATGTTTTTAGACTTGTCTCTCATAAATATTTTATGATACTATTTCAAAGTTCTGTTGTGCATGTTTACTTAGAATGCTAGTAACTGATAGACCAGGGGTTGACTTGGGGTGACTTGTGGCTTCAAGTACCGTGTTACGCCCAGGGTGTAGGCTCGGGGTATGACAAACTTGGTATCAGAGCCCTAGGCTTAGAGTATCCTCGGAATGTCTGAAAGCCGCATCGAGTAGAGTCCTTTTCATGGGTGTGAAGCATGCCACACTTATGACAAGGAGGCTACGAGATGTTATTAGGAAAATTACCTTTTGTTCATATTCTTTATCGTGCGTTAAAGTCCAAATTCCAGAAATTCCCTTCTAATTCGTACTCTATTTCATTTCAGTGAACCATGCCTCCCTGACGTGGTAATTGAAGAAGGGCTACTAATGTCAACAGACCTGCCCCATCAGCTCCGGAAGCACCTCAGGATGAATCCTTATCCACCGCCAAATTTAGGGCGGCCATTCAACTGCTAGCTCAAACAGTCACCAACCAGGTGAACCACCAGGTGGTTCTAATAGCCAAAAATAGGTCTTAAGCTGCTGCTCGGGTGTAGGATTTTACCTGGATGAACCCTCCAAATTTTCATGGAGCGAAGGTGGGAGAAGACCCACAAGGGTTTATAGATGAGATTAGAAAGATTACTCGTATTATGGGTGACAGCTTCTCCTAGAGTGCTGAACTGGATGCCTATCAACTTAAAGGGGTAGCCCAGGTTTGGTATGAGCAGTGGAAGGAGGGGCGGCCAGTGAGAGCAGGACCAGTGAGTGGGAAGACTTCCACACAGCTTTCCTGAATAGGTTTTTCCCTTGGGAGCTCAGGGAGGCTAAGATGGCATAGTTTATGAACCTACGGTAGGGCAACCGGACTGTGGAGGAGTATGCTCTGGAGTTTACTAGGATGTCTATGTATGCTCTAGAGATGGTAGCCGAGCCAAGGGATCGCATGCTGAAGTTTGTAAATGAAGTGTAAAATTTGGTCCTTAAGGAGTGTAGGACCGCAATGCTGATCAAGTACATAGACCTTTCAAGCTTGATTGTCTATGCCCAGCAGATTGAGGTCGAAAAGATGAAAAGATATGGAGCGTAAGAACAAGCGGGCAAGAACTGGTCATTCAGACTATGGCCATCAGAAATCTAGCGGTAGTAGCTGCCCACAACAGCAACAGCAGTAGTAGCAACAACAGAGAGCCCCAGCACACAACTCAGCCAGCGCCCCAACCTTTCGGTCCCACCAAGATCGGAGGGGCGGAGTATCTGGCTCTCAGTCATAGAGTTTCAATGGCAGCAACAAGTATCCAGCTTGTCCCAAGTATGGTAGGAATCACCCAGGTGAATTCCTTCAAGGGCGAGAGGGCTGCTTTGGGTGTGGACAGCTTGGACACGGGCTTAGGGAGTGCCCGTCAACAGGGCGAGGGAGATCACAATATACCACATCATTAGCTCTAGCAGGTTGACCAGCCCAGCAGGCTAACACAGCAGGTACAAATGGAGGGCAGTGCCAAAATTGTTTCTATGCTCTATCTTCTCGTCAGGATTAGGAAAGCTCACCTGACATAGTTACTGGTACGTTACGTCTCTTCCATCTAGACGTATATCCCCTATTAGATCTAGGAGCTACTCTTTCATTCGTAACTCCATATATAGCAGTTTCGATCAGCATAAGTCCATAGGTTCTCTAAGAACCATTCTCAGTCTCTACCCCAGTTGGCGAGTCAGTTAGAACCAGCTGGGTGTATAGAAATTGCCCAGTTTCCATCCTGAACAAAGTAATTCCAGCTGATCTAGTAGAGCTAGACATGGTCGACTTCGACCTTATTCTCGGAATAGATTGGTTACACTTCTGCTATGACTCAGTTGATTGCAGAACTATAGTTGTCAAATTCCAGTTTTTGAATAAGCCAGTTTTAAAATGGTCGGGTAACAGTTCAACGCCTAAGGGTAGGTTTACTTCCTACCTTAAGGCCCCGAAACTCATTTCCAAAGGATGTCTACATCATCTGGTTCGGGTCAAAGATTCCAACTCTGAGACCCTAACCATTCAGTCAGTTCCAATTATCAACGAGTTCCTAGATGTATTTCCTAAGGATCTTCCTGGAGTTTCCCTTGAACGAGAAATAGACTTCGGAATAAATCTCCTCCCAGATACTCAGCCCATCTCCATCCCTCCTTACATAATGGCTCCAGCTGAGCTTAAGTAGTTGAAAGAGCATCTAAAGGATCTTCTTGACAAGGGTTATATCAGACCCACTATCTCTCCCTTGGGTGCTCCAGTGTTATTCGTGCGTAAGAAAGACGGTGAATGTGCATAGATTACCGTCAGCTGAACAAAGTCACAGTTAAGAACAGATATCCCTTACCTAGAATTACTGACCTATTCAACCAGCTTTAGGGAGCCATCTATTTCTCCAAGATTGATCTCAGGTCAGGATACCATTAGTTAAGGGTCAGAGAGTGTGACATACCGAAAACAGCATTTAGAACTTGATATGGTCACTACGAGTTTGTAGTGATGTCCTTTGGACTCACAAACGCCCCTGCAGCCTTCATGGATTTGATGAATAGGGTCTTTAAGTAGTACCTAGATATGTTCATCATCATATTTATTGACGACATTCTGGTATACTCCAGAAATGAGGAAGAGCATGCAGATCACCTGAGGATAGTGCTACAAACACTCAAGGACCACCAGTTGTTTGCCAAGTTCATCAAATGTGAATTCTAGTTAAAGGCTGTGACATTCTTGGGTCATGTGGTCTCAGGCGAAGGGATACAAGTAGATCCACATAAGTTAGCAGCAATGAAGGATTGGCCCAAACCTACCTCTCCTACTGAGATCATGAGTTTTCTGGGCTTAGGGGGTCATTATCGACGATTTTTGGAAGGTTTCTCCTCCATAGCCTCTCCTCTGACCAAGTTAACTTAGAAGAAGATGAAATTCCAGTGGTCAGGCGAGTGTGAGAAGAGTTTCTAGGAGTCGAAGACTCGACTCACTACTGCTCCAGTGTTAACCTTACCGGAAGGATCAGATGGGTTAGTTGCGTATTGTGGTGCCTCCAGAGTTGTACTTGGTTGCGTTTTGATGCAGCGGGGCAAAGTGATAGCCTATGCCTCCAGAAAGCTCAAAGTCCATGAGAAGAATTATCCAACTCACGACTTGGAGTTGGCAGACGTGGTATTCGCGTTAAAAATATGGAGACACTACTTGTACGGGGCACACATGGATGTGTTCATAGATCACAAGAGCCTTCAATATGTGTTCAGCCAGAAGGACTTAAACCTATGTCAGAGACGGTGGTTGGAACTGCTAAAGGATTACGACATGAGTGTGTTGTATCACCCAGGTAGGGCCAATATGGTGGATGACGCCCTAAGAAGGCGGTCTATGGGAAGTGTAGCTCACATTGAGGAAGGCAAGAGGGAGCTAGCGAAAGAAGTTCACAAGCTAGCCCAGTTAGGGGTGCAATTGGTGGACTCAGCTGAAGGTGGCGTGGTAATACAAAGCGAGTCGGATTCATCCTTGGTAGTAGAAGTTAAGTCCAAACAAGATGAAGATCCAGTTCTATTTAAACTTAAAGAAGCAGTCCTCAGAAAGGAGGTTGAGTTTTTCTCACAAGGGGAACATGGGGTGCTTCGTTACCAGGGCAGATTATGCGTGCCAAATGTTGGTGAGTTGAGACAGCAGATACTGGTTGTGGCACACAGCTCGAGATACACCATTCACCCTGGTGCTACCAAGATGTACCGCGATTTGTAGGATATTTACTGATGGAATGGCATGAAGAGAGACATTTCTGAATTTGTAGCTAAGTGCCCGAACTGCCAACAGGTCAAGGTAGAACACCAGAAACCAGGAGGTATGACTCAGGATATCAGCATACCCACATGGAAGTGGGAAGGAGTAAACATGGACTTTATTATAAGTCTACCTCAGACTCATTGGCAGCATGACTCAATCTGGGTAATAGTAGACCGAATGACTAAGTCAGCACATTTCCTCCTAGTCAAAACCACAAATTCAGCTGAGGATTATGCTAATACTTTATATTCGGGAGATGGTTAGACTTCATGGGACGACATTAGCTATTATTTCAGACAGGGGTACCCAGTTCACCTCCCATTTCAAGAATTCTTTTCAGAATGGACTTGGCACTAAGGTCAAGCTCAGTACAGCTTTTCACCCGCAGATAGATGGGCAAGCTAAGCGGATTATTCAGACTCTAGAAGATATGCTAAGAGCATGCGATTGATTTTAAGGGTAAATGGGATGACCATCTGCCTCTATCGAGTTTGCATACAATAATAGCTACCATTCTAGCATCGAGATGGCCCCATTTGAAGCTTTGTATGTGATCTTGGGCAAATTTATATGCCCACGTGATACTCAAAGGTGTCATTTTAGCCTTGTTTATCTATCAATGTTTATACATTCTCATGTAATTGGTAATAAAATGTGAATTTATACTAACCAACATGATTAGCATTGTTTTGCAGTAAAAATGTAATTTCAGGAAGCTAAAATGCATGTTGGAATATCGAGGTTGGACTCGGATGTGAGCAAGGGACAAGGCACTGGAAAGCACAAAATAAAGGGGCTCCGCGATGGAGCTGTGTCACGCTGCCATCGCTGAGGCCTTCGGCCTGGATAGGGAATTTTCGCCCAATTTCCAGAGAGGGTTCGCGATGGGTCCGTGGCACGGTGGCCTGGCTCTGCGTTGCACGCCGTTCCACGTTGGGCCTTATTTCCTGGACCCCCAGTTTCCAGTGAGGGTCCGCGTCGGTAGCGTTTCACGGGGGCAGTGCTCCGCGATGCACTCTGTGACACGTTGCTTGTTATTCCGGGAAAAATTTCCACTAGTATAAATAGAACACTTAGGTTCATTTTTCAATATTCTGACTTGGTGGAGCAAGAACGTGGGTTACAGGCAGTTGAGGGGACGAAATTATCAGGGTTTTTCTCTCTTTTCTTCTTCTTGTATTCAATTGCTTGTATGTTTAACACTCATTTAACGATGTTTAATCCACAAATGAGTGGCTAATTCATCTTCTTGCTGAGGTTAAGAACAATTGTAATGAAATGTGATTATTGATTCTTTGGTTTTTCATCTTTTCTTCCATGGTTGTTCTATTGATTCTTGTTCTTACTGCATTAATGTGTGGCCTACGTTAATGTATATCTAAAAAGTCCGGTTTCACTCGAGAGAGCAAGAAATTGGAAAGTTGTGAATTAATAGGATATGATCTTTTCTTAGTTTAGGAAAATTGAGAATTGATTTACCTTCAGGATAGAAATATACGTGAAAGTCGTATTAGTCAATTTAGGAATCGGTTTTGTATGGCTAGAACATGAATTGCATTTAATCACAGAGATGTAGGTGGATGGTTCATGATTCTTAAGTGGGGTTAAATACGAGAGTTTTAATCCCTTGGCAATAATTCTTGACTAGCAACCGGAGGAAAAGGCTAACCAAATTATATCGACAAATAATTTCATTACATGTTCGTTTAACCTCAGCATGCTCACATTCATAGTTCAGACTCACATTAGATAATTGTTTTAGACTTAGCATAATTATTAGAAATCAAAAATATCAAACTCTTGGTTACACTGTTGTCTGCATTTTTAGAATTGAAATATAGTACACTTGAGCAGATTGTACTTCATCCCAGTCCCTGTGGGATCGATACTTGTCTTACTTAAGCCATTTACTACTTGTTCGACCACGTGCACTTGCGTGTAGTTTTATACCCATATAACAAATAGACCGAACAAGTTTTTGGCGTCGTTGCCGGGGACTTGGCAATTGGTGAATTTGTCTTAAGTGTTAATTTACTATATTTTTATTTTCTTAGTGTTGACAACTTGGTCTTAGCCTGTATTTTGCAGATTTAATCTCTGTTGAACACTGGCAAGGGACAAGGAGCTAGTGGACTCGTATTTGGAGCTAGAAAGATTATTTCATCGTCAGCGGAGAGAAGCTCTAGAAAGAAAGCTGCAGTTGCTTAGATAGACAATCATGGAGCAACAACAGAATCCACCGGTAGTACGGGCAATGTTAGTGCCCGAAGAAGTAGCAGCTCAGCCGGTTCGCGAGGTGGCAATCCCACATGCTAATAATGTCACATCTAGCATCCGCAAACCTGAGCCGGGAGGGAGGTTCGAACTTAAGCAGAATATGGTGCAATTGCTGCACACTAGCGGGCAGTTTACAGGTCTCCCTCATGAAGATCCACAACAACATCTCCAAAATTTTTTGGAGATAAGTGACACTTATATCCCCGCTGGAGTGTCATCAGATTATGTCCGGCTTACATTGTTCCCATTTTCACTATTGGGAGAAGCCAAGAGGTGGTTGAAAGCTGAGCCACCTAATTCTATTTCTACGTGGGATGATCTTGCAAGGAAGTTCTTGATACGATTTTTTCCCTCTGGTAAAATAGCAAGACTTAGAAGTCAAATTCTAAGTTTCAATCAGAGAGAGGGAGAGAATCTATATCAGGCTTGGGAGAGATTCAAGTCCATGTTGCGGGATTGTCCTCATCATCATCAATCCAATGATGTGTTGGTGCACACTTTTATAGAGGGTTTGGAACCCCATACAAAAATATTGCTAGACTAAGCAGCCGGGGGACAAGCGTTGGAGAAAACTTATGAGGAGTTGTATACCTTGTTGAACCGTATTTCGCAGGGCAATATGGAATGGAATGCTGATTCGTCAAGAGGCGGGACAAGGAAAGCAGCAGGAGTTCTAGAAGTGGATGGGTTTACAGCTATTGTTGCACAAATAGCTGCTTTGCAGAATCAACTCAACACCCACTTCAGTAACATGACAATGAACCAGCCTCAAGCCCCAATGAATGTTGTGCAGCAGATGTGGTGTGAAGTGTGCGGAAGCAATGAGCACTCAGCTGAGTGTTGTGGAGCAAATCCTGACTCGGTGAACTTTATGGGAAATATACAAAGGAACAACCACCAACAGTATGGCAACAGCTACAATTCTAATTGGAGGAATCACCCGAATTTCTCCTGGGGTAGCAACAACCATCAGGGGCAGAGTTCGAGTCAGGGTGGGCAAAGGAACCAAGGAGGGCAGCAGAATTATCAAGCACAATTCAGAAACAACAATGCACCTCCTCCACCACCATCACCGAGCATTGAGGAGATGTTCAAGACTATGATAGCTAATCAAGCTCAATTGCAGGCTGACTATGTGAAATTAGCAGCCGAGGTGAAAAACAACCAGTTAGCTACCAAGGCACTTGAATATCAATTTGGGCAATTTGCTGGAGCCCAAAACACCAGACCTAGAGGAGGACTTCCAAGCGACACAGATCCCAACCCCAAGCAGGTAAATGCGATGACCACAAGGAGTGGTTTGCAGCTGAAAGAGGTGAAACTAGAAAGACCACCTCAACAATCGGGAGCAGCAGAAGTCGAGAGGGAGCAAAGTGATGAGAGGGGGAAGACTAAGGAAGCAGAATCAGAAAGACCACCACCCCCGTTCCCTCAACTATTAAAGAAACACAAGTAGGAGGCGTGTTTCAAAAAATTCATGGAGGTGCTAAAATAGGTACATATTAACTTACCTCTTGTTGATGTTTTGCAGGGAGTGCCGAAATATGCTAAGCATATAAAGGACATTGGGGCAAACAAAAGTCGGTTGACTGAGTATGCTACGGTGGCTCTCACGGAGGAGTGCACTTCCCGGATACAAAACCGACTGCCCACAAAGCTCAAAGAGCCTGGGAGCTTTACTATACAGATTACTATTGGGCAGAGTATCCGAGCTCGTGGATTGTGTGATTTTGGAGCAAGCATTAATTTGATGTCGTCATCGGTATTCAAAAAGCTGTGTCTAGGGAGCCCTAGACCCACAACCATGATCTTGCAATTGGCAGATCGGTCCTTATCCAGACCTGATGGCATTGTGGAGGATGTTCTGGTGCAAGTGGGCTCCCTGATCTTCCCGGTAGATTTCGTCGTGCTGGATTTTGAACCAGACGCGGAAGTCCCATTTATTTTGGGACGTCCTTTCTTGGCGACCAGGAAAGCACTGATTGATGTAGCTGCGGGGCAGCTAACCATGCAAGCACATAATAAGATTGAGGTATTTGATGTGTTTAAAGCCATGAAGCTGCCGGCAATACAAGAGGAACTTTCAGCAATTAGTGTGGTTGAACCTGAAGAAATTCGTCAGATTGTTGAATCTCAAGACCCACTGGAAAGAGTGTTGATGCACTCCGATCATTTTGGAGATAAAGACGCCTATGAGGTGGTCCAAATGTTGAATGAGGCACAAAGGCATCCACGGAAACAGGAATTCCAATCATTGATGAGGTCCCTAGAACTGTTACCGAAACCATCCATTGAGGAGGCACCAAAGCTGGAATTGAAAGAATTGCCTCCCTATTAAAAATATGTCTTTTTGAGGGAAAATGAAACGTTACCAGTCATCATCTCCGCAGAATTGACAGAGGCACAGGAGAAAGAAGCTTTGGGTGTTCTCAGGAAAAGGAAGAAAGCAATGGGTTGGAAAATGTCAGATATTCAGGGTATAAATCCAGCTTTTTGCACACACAGGATTTTCATGGAGACTGGAGCAAAACCAACCGTTCAGCTGCAACGAAGGCTAAATCCAACAATGAAGGATGTGGTGAGGAAAGAAATAATCAAGTGGCTTGATGCAGGTGTGGTCTACCCGATTTCAGACAGCGAATGGGTTAGCCCCGTTCAGTGCGTTCCAAAGAAAGGAGGGATGACCGTTGTCACCAATGAGAAAAATGAGTTGATTCCTACACGAACCGTCACAGACTGATGGATTTGCATGGACTATAGAAAGCTAAATGAAGCCACAAGGAAGGATCATTATCCCATCCCGTTCATTGATTAAATACTAGATAGGTTGGCTGGACAGGAATATTATTGCTTCCTTAATGGGTACTCTAGGTACAACCAAATAGCGATAGCTCCGAAGGACCAAGAGAAGACTACTTTTACCTGTCCTTATGGGACATATGCTTTTAGGCGGATGCCATTTGGGTTATGCAATGCACCTGCCACATTCCAGAGATGCATGATGGCTATTTTCCACGACATGGTGGAGGATTTTGTTGAGGTATTTATGGATGACTTTTCTGTTTTCGGTAATTCATTTGCTACTTGTTTGCAGAATCTTGACAGGGTGTTGGCTCGTTGTGAGGAATCCAACCTTGTACTGAACTGGGAGAAATGTCACTTCTTAGTCAAGGAGGGTATTTTCCTTGGCCACAAAGTGTCTAAAAAGGGGTTGGAAGTCGATTGTGCTAAGATCGAGGTTATCGAGAAGTTGCCACCACCTGTGTCAGTGAAAGGTGTTCGCAGTTTTCTTGGGCACGCAGGATTCTACAGACGGTTCATCAGAAACTTTTCTAAAATTTCTAGACCACTATGCAGATTGCTAGAAAAAGAGGTAAAGTTTGAGTTAAATGATGAGTGTGTGGTAGCATTCGAGGAATTGAAGCAGAAATTGATAGAAGCACCTATCCTTACTTCTCCAGATAGGGAACAACCATTTGGGTTGATGTGTGATGCAAGTGATGTGGTTGTGGGAGCTGTGTTGGGGCAAAGGAAAAATAAAATCTTTCATTCTATTTATTATGCAAGCAAAACGTTGAATACGGCCCAAAGCAATTACACAGTCACAGAGAAAGAAATGCTAGCGTTGGTGTTTGCATTTGACAAATTCAGATCCTATTCGGTGGGTTCAAAAGTAGTGGTGTACACAGATCATGCAGTGATTCGGTACCTATTTAACAAGAAGGATGCTAAGCCCAGACTAATCATATGGATCTTATTGTTGCAAGAGTTCGATCTTGAGATCAAGGACAGAAAGGGGAGCGAGAATCAGGTTGCAAATACTTATCGCGATTGGAGAGCCGTTCGCATATGATGGAAAGTGACACCATCAATGAGGAGTTCCCGGATGAGCAACTCTTGGCAGTAGGGGAAGCTGAAGTTCCTTGGTATGCAGATATAGTTAATTTGCTAGTGAGTGGAGTCTACCCACCTGAGGCAACAGACCAACAGAGAAGGAAATTGAGGCATGATTGCCGGCATTTTGTTTGGGATGAACCATACTTATTTAAACAGGGACCGGATCAGGTGATGAGAAGATGTATCCCAGAGAGTCAGATTGCAGAGGTGTTGAGGAGCTGTCACTCTTTGTTGTATGGGGGTCACCATGGAGGCGAGCGAACAGCACACAAGATTCTACAGTCAGGATTCTTTTGGCCTACACTATTCAGAGACTCTATGGCATACGTCAAAATGTGTGACAGATGTCAGCGTACAGGAACAACTGGTAAAAGACAAGAGATGTCGCTGCAGAATATACTGGAAGTAGAGACCTTTGATGTATGGGGCATTGATTTTATAGGCCCGTTTCCACCATCATTTGGTAATCGTTCCATCTTGGTGGCTGTAGACTATGTATCAAAATGGGTGGAAGCAATAGCTTGCCCCAGGAATGACAACAAGGTGGTAACAAAATTTGTGAAAAAACATATTCTTACTAGGTTCGGGACACCCCGAGCCATTATCAGTGATGGAGGGGCTCATTTTGTCAACGCAAGTTTCAAGAAACTACTAGCCAAGTATGGGGTGCGCCATAAGGTGGCAACAGCATACCACCCCCAAACTAGTGGGCAAGTAGAGGTGTCAAATAGAGAAGTGAAGCAGATTCTTCAGAAAACGGTAAATACACAACGAAATGATTGGTCAAGCAAACTTGATGATGCGTTGTGGGCATACAGAACTGCTTACAAGACACCGATTGGAACCTCACCATATCGATTGGTCTATGGAAAAGCGTGTCATCTGCTAGTGGAGCTAGAGCACCGAGCCTTCTAGGCAATGAGGAAATTGAATATTGATTTGGAGCTAGCGGGCAAGAAGAGATTAATGCAACTCAGTGAACTTGAAGAGCTCCGCTGGCATGCTTATGAGAGCGCTAAGTACTATAAGGAAAGAACAAAAAGGTGGCATGACAAGCATGTGGTGCACCGCATTTTTGAACTAAGACAGAAGGTATTGCTTTTCAATTCAAGGTTGAAGTTGTTTCCGGGAAAGCTGAGGTCCAAATGGTCGGGGCCATTTGAAGTGGTGAGAATGACCCCGCATGGAGCAGCAGAGTTGTGGCAAGAAGATCGGAGTGCCACGTTCTTAGTCAATGGACAGAGGTGTAAGCACTACTGGGGGGGAGGACGGGTTTTGAGAGAAAACGTCCATCACCCTAGGGGACAACTGAGCTGAACGACGTCAAGCCGCGACGGTAAACCAGGCGCTGCACGGGAGGCAACCCGTGAAATTTTTCTTTGTAAATTGTGAATAGATTTTTCTTTTTCTTTTTCTTAACTAACAACAAAATGTTTAGTTTTAATTTTTGTTTTTATTTTTATTTAGAGTGAAATCTGTAATTCCAACCAATTTCTTGTAGTAGAAAGAATTTCAGGTCGAACGGAGGGAAAATATACAAGGAATCGAAAAGGAAAATTCAAGGTATGAAAATCAAGAAAAAGAGGCAAAACAGTGAGCTAGGGCGATAGCTCCGTGTCATGGAGGAGGGCCTCCCCGTTACCCTCCGTGACACGTTGAGGTATAAATCCGGAATTTTAAAAAATTCCAGAACACCCTCGCGACAGCTCCGTGTCATGGAGGCAGTGCTCCGCGATGCACTCCGTGACACGTTGTTGTGTATATTGCGACGGGTCACACCGGGTCGCCGGGTGACCCGCGCGATTTTTCCACTTTTAAACCCCGAATCCCCCTCAAATTTTCCTTATTTCTCACACACTCCGCGACCAATCCCCCTAAAACCCCTCCCCCTTCAACGTGACACGGAATAGGCCAAGGATTTCATTGAGTTTCTTCAATTCTTCAAAAGTTAAGGTATGTTCCTAAATTCCATCTCATTTCTTGTCGATTTTCTTCGATATTGCGCATGTGTTGTGAGCTAAGCTTTCCCTAAGTAGAAATTAAGCGTAAATTCAATTGAATTGTTGTTGATGGATGTTCGGAGTATCATTGTGATCACTTGAACTCGTTAATTGCATAATTTAATCGAATTTTTGTTGATACAATCATAGCTAGGGCTTGTTTTTGAATTTAAAGTGGAAAAATGTAGTGAACTAGTGAAATTCATGATGGGTTGTACATGTTGAGTGAGATGAGTCGATGTGCTAGTTGTTATTATGCTAAAAGACCGACGGATTCTCGGGTTAGGGGAATATTGAAATTTTCAAGAATTGGGTGAGTTGTATAGGTTCATGTAGATGAATTCTTGTTGTTTTAGTTTCTTTGTTTCTCCTTGCTAAGTGCGATAAGATAAAATGTTATCGATGGTAATGGTTGTGGTTAGCTATACGAAGTCTGAGTAGTACATCGAATACATACCGTCGAATTCTTCGAATGCACTAAGCATGGTTGTATATTTGGTTGTTTGTGTGTGTAAATAGGTATGATCTTGCTATAATGTTGTAAGTTTAGCTAAATACTAAGTGTGGGGTGGCCTAGCTTAACCCGACCTTAGTCGAAGCTAATACTCATTGGATAAACATTAATCTTGTCTATTTGGGTTGACAAGAAAAATGGCAAGCAAGCAAGAAAAGGGGTAAGGCGCATCAACGTCTGGTGCCGGAAAAAAGAGAATCAGACTGGGCACAGCAGTCCCAGCAGCACCAGCACGCTGGGTGGTTTGCTATATGGGTTAAAAACCGACACGCAAGTGCACGTGGTCAAATAAGTAATAAAGTGGCTAAGTAAGCCAAGTATCGAACCAAGGAGACTCTGGATAAGTAAAAATTGCTCAAGTATACTATATTCTATCTTACTTCTATATATGCTGGCAACAACGTAACCAAAAGTTAAATAATTTTTGTTTATAAATTATATACTAAAACTATTAACAAATATCTACTTTGAATTGAAACTATGGATATGAGCATGCCAAGGTTAAGAACAAGTAATGAACTTGATTATAATCATAATTCGGTTATTCTTCTCTTCTAGTTGCTAGCCAAGAACATTAGCCTAGAGATTAAAACTCTCGTACTTAATCTCACTTAAGAATCATAAACCATCCGTCTACATTTCTGTGATCAAATGCAATTTATGACCTAGCAATACAATTCCGGTTCCTAAATTGACTAATACGGCTTTCAAGTATATTTCTATCAGGAAAGCACATCAAAACCCAATTTTCCCAAATCAAGTTAAGAACAATACCCTATTAATTCACAACTTTCCAATTTCGTGCTCTCTCGAGTGAAATCGGACTTTTTAGATGAACATTAATGTCGGCCACACACTAATGCAGTAGAAACAAGAATTAATAGAACAACATAGAAGAAGAAGATGAAAAACCATACAATTCAATAATCAAAATTCATCACAATTGTTCATAACCTCAGCAAGGAAGAGAATTAGCCACTCATTTGTGGATTAATCATCCTAAAACAAGTGTTAATCATACAAACAATTGATTGAAAGAAGAAAGAAAGAGAGAAAAACCCTTAGCTTTTTCGTCCCTCAACTGCCTGTAACCCACGTCCTTGCTCCACCAAGTCTCCCTTTTGAAAAATAAACCTAAGTGTGCTATTTATAGTAGTAGGACTCTTTGCCGGAATAACAAGCAACGTGTCACGGAGTGCATCGCGGAGCACGGCCTACGTGACATGCTACGGACACGGAGGCCCTCTGGAAATCACCCGAAATCGGCCCGGGCAGCCCCCTGCCGTGTTGGCAGCGTGTCACGCTGCTTGGGCAGCGTGTTGGCAGCCCTTGGTCACGAAGGCCACCTGCCGTGGCACGTTGCCAACGCGCAGGTGGGCTGTTGTGAGCGGCCTGCCTGCCGTGGCACCTTGTCGACGCGCCGGTGGGCTGTTTTGTGCCTCCTCTTTGCCGACGTTCGCATGTTGATTCCTTTTCCAAGCCTCTACTTCACCAACTAATGGATTAGTTACTCAAAAGTCATAAAAACCTACAAAACAAAGGCTAATCATGTTGGTTAGCACATATCTTTACTTTATCTAAAATTACATGAAAATGTATACAATAATCTTAGATAAACAAGACTAATTTAAGTCGTAAAGCGTATCTCGGGCATATATTTTTTCCCGTGATCACAACCCCACACTTAAAGCCTTGTTCGTCCTCGAACAACCTTTTACATATCATGCATATGGAGACTTACACATAACTAATTTAGCAAGAGAATTCCAGTTACGGCTATCATGATTACGTAAGATACAAGCTAAAAATAGAGCATGCCTGATTTGATCATTGAAATGAAGTACAACTATGTTAAGACTTCTTAACCTCAAGAATCGACTCTCAATCTTAGCAAACTCATGCAAATCAATTGATTAAGACATCTCACATGAATTATATCCTTCATTCAACATGTTCCCCTCACGGGAAGAGAGTTACCCAATCACATGCAAAAACAATTTTTTACATCACAACATGTGTGGGTACATGCATAGAATTACACTCACTCTCACAAAGAATTCACATGCATCATGTAATGACCCATAAGCTTGCCCTTAGTGTTTTATTCCACTAATTTAAGGATGTATGAATGTAAGATCAAGTAGGACTTTTTAGGTTGTAATGTAACTCAGGTGCGGGTAAGTACTATTATGATTAGTAATAGTGACTATCTTTCCTAAGCGCTTTTAATACATCACGCCTTCATTACAAACTTCTCTTCCTTCACTTCACCTTTTTCTCTTTCCATCTTTCTTTATCCTCTTTTGTTCCCCCCTTTCTTTAGGCACTTTTAGCTTATTAGTAAGGAGTTCTATAAGTAACTTTTCATTTATTTATTTTCTAACTCCTTAATAATAATCAACCATTTTCACACAAGTGCACCTTTGTCCTTTTCTCCACTTCTACAACTTGCTACTTTTCCTTTCTTTTCACTCCTTTACTCTTTCATATTTTTCCCTTAAGCTCTTAGGAGTTTTGGATCAAATTCAAGGCTAATGAAAGAAAAAGGATTAAGCTTATGTTGCAGCTGTCAAAGAATAGGCTCAAGTCTCAATGGGGCTAACTAGGATTAATTTCTCTAGGTAGGTAAAATGAGGGATAAACATTTGGTTCATTCAAAGAAATGCCTACATCATCTCCTACAATTCACATCCTTCATTTCGCTTTATATACACACCAGGCAAGTTCTAGACACTCCACAATAGCACGGAATACTCAAAAACCTTACACTCATGGCACATGCTCAAATCAAGACACAATCAGTAGACTCTTACTCAGCTAATCACAAGAATTCAGAATTAAGCTTCAAACATATTGAGTCAAATTCAAGAGCCTAAGTGTCTCAAACACAGTTATACACTTGCATGCTTCACACCGAACATACTTGCATCTTACAATCACGTATAGCACATAACAAGAATATCAAGCCATCAATTAGCTACGGGTTCAAAAACCATCCTACTGACTAATTTTCCTCAAGATGGTCGTCATCCATCCATCGTTGGAAACAGTCTCTAACTATGACTAAAAACATTATATACAGACAAAGAAAAAAAATTTATTCTTCAGTTCAAAGACCCCCCGTCAGAAAAGAACCGAAAAGAAAAACCAACGGGTGATAAAGTCATGCTTAATTCACAAAACATTTTCAACTTTTTCAAATTTCTCACAAGCATTACATTCACCAAAAATCGTTAAGCACAACAAAAATTTTTGAAATTTCCCTTGAAATTTCCCTCACCCTACACTTAAATCATGCTATATCCTCATAGCATCAAATTAAAATTTACAAAGGGTGAGAAATACTCCCTGGGGCCTTTAGGCTTAGCTAACAGCATGCGTTTCTTCGACTTTGCACAAGTGGGTGTTCAACCCCACACTTTTTCTCTTCCATGCTTGTTAGCTTCCTCCTCCACGGGTACTCAGACTTCCCCTCCATCTGCTCTTAACTTTCCACCAAAACAACACAAGATGAAAATAAACAAAAATCAACTCAATTGCAAGAAATTAAAATGGTACCTGTGGTACCCTTGGGTTGCCTATCAAGCAGCGCCTAATTTTACGTCGCGGCACGACGTACCAAGTTTCACCACTTTTTCCTCCACCTTGAGGATATGAATCTCACCCCTAATTTCTTTTCTAATTTCCTCTTATGCTCCAGGGGTGGTGGTGAGAAATTGTAAGGACCAAACAGTAGGTGTTGCCTTTTTAACTTATTGGCCCTCAAGTAAGCGAAGTCATTTTGTCTCTCCGCGTTGGCCAATTTCAAAATATATGGTGCTTGTTCCTCCTCTAGACATTTCTCTATAAGCTTGGAAGACTCTCTTTCTATGTTGTCAACCAAATTTAACGTCGAAAAATGCGTAGAGTGTGGTCCAATACACCTCAATTCTGAAACTGCATTTTGCTTGACCTCCTTACTTGTATACTCCTTCTCAGCATCGACATCTATCTCTTCATTGATGTCAAATGGGGGGTACTCTATCTCTTCTTCAATGAATGGGTTTTCTATAAGTGTGAGCCCGTCACGGGGACACTCAAGAGATTCTAATTGTTGGGTTTCATCCAAAATTCACCCTTGTCGTCCTCTTGTATTTCCTCTTGAATATCGGCTAAAGTTGTTACCTGCAATTTATCACAATCTTCAGCTTCAGCGATCATCTCCGTGAATTTGATGCTCATCCTTTCTAGAGCCTCTACATTCTCTTCTTGCTGAATTCTCAATACTGTCATCGCCTCCTTCATTGCTTCTGATTGCTCCAAGAGTTGTTTCAGCATGTCTTCTATTCGAGCTTGGCGTCCCAAGTCCTCATTTTCAGCATGTCTATATTCAGGAAAAACAACAGAAGGATCATAGTAGGGGCTTGGGGGAGGGGAATATGCATTCGGACAGCCATCCCAATGGCCATCTTGACCACCACCTATATTACACGTGTTACATTGTTGCCACAAGTGGTGTCCTCCGCAATTCAGACAAGATTCACTAAAATATGAGTATCCACCATTTAAACCATTTGTATTCCACGATGTCATGTCAATCAGGGTATCCGAAGAAAGAAAAAAAAATTAAAATGAAGAAGAATTAAAACAAACACTAAGACTAAGTTGTCAGCACTTAAGAAAAAAATAGTGAATTGACACTTAAAACAACTTCACCAATTGCCAAGTCTCCCCGGCAACGGCGCCAAAAACTTGTTCGGTGGTTTGCTATATGGGTTAAAAACCGACACGCAAGTGCACGTGGTCAAACAAGTAATAAAGTGGCTAAGTAAGCCAAGTATCAAACCAAGGAGACTCTGGATAAGTAAAAATTGCTCAAGTATACTATATTCTATCTTACTTCTATATATGCTGACAACAACGTAACCAAAAGTTAAATAATTTTTGTTTATAAATTATATACTAAAACTATTAACAAATATCTACTTTGAATTGAAACTATGGATATGAGCATGCCAAGGTTAAGAACAAGTAATGAACTTGATTATAATCATAATTCGGTTATTCTTCTCTTCTAGTTGCTAGCCAAGAACATTAGCCTAGAGATTAAAACTCTCGTATTTAATCTCACTTAAGAATCATAAACCATCCGTCTACATCTCTGTGATCAAATGCAATTTATGACCTAGCAATACAATTCCAGTTCCTAAATTGACTAATACGGCTTTCAAGTATATTTCTATCAGGAAAGCACATCAAAACTCAATTTTCCCAAATCAAGTTAAGAACAATACCCTATTAATTCACAACTTTCCAATTTCGTGCTCTCTCGAGTGAAATCGGAATTTTTAGATGAACATTAATGTCGGCCACACACTAATGCAATAGAAACAAGAATTAATAGAACAACATAGAAGAAGAAGAAGATGAAAAACCATACAATTCAATAATCAAAATTCATCACCATTGTTCATAACCTCAGCAAGGAAGAGAATTAGCCACTCATTTGTGGATTAATCATCCTAAAACAAGTGTTAATCATACAAACAATTGATTGAAAGAAGAAAGAAAGAGAGAAAAAGCCTTAGCTTTTTCGTCCCTCAACTGCCTGTAACCCACGTCCTTGCTCCACCAAGTCTCCCTTTTGAAAAATAAACCTAAGTGTGCTATTTATAGTAGTAGGACTCTTTCCCGGAATAACAAGCAACGTGTCACGGAGTGCATCGCGGAGCACGGCCTCTGTGACACGCTACGGACGCGGAGGCCCTCTGGAAATCACCCGAAATCGGCCCGGGCAGCCCCCTACCGCGTTGGCAGCGTGTCATGCTGCTTGGGCAGCGCGTTGGCAGCCCTTGGTCGCGGAGGCCACCTGCCGTGGCACGTTGCCAACGCGCAGGTGGGCTGTTGTGAGCGGCCTACCTGCCGTGGCACCTTGTCGACGCGCCGGTGGGCTGTTTTGTGCCTCCTCTTTGCCGACGTTCGCATGTTGATTCCTTTTCCAAGCCTCTACTTCACCAACTCATGGATTAGTTACTCAAAAGTTATCAAAACCTACAAAACAAAGGCTAATCATGTTGGTTAGCACATATCTTTACTTTATCTAAAATTACATGAAAATATATACAATAATCTTAGATAAACAAGACTAATTTAAGTCGTAAAGCATATCTCGGGCATATATTTTTGCCCGTGATCAGTGAACATTGGGGACAGTGTTCGAGATAAGTGTAGGGTGGGAGTAGTTAGGTGCTGGTTATGTTGTTTCTTATGTCCTAATCTGTTGTTGTGCTGTGAACAAAATCTTCTGACCTTTGATTTGTGATTGTAAGTTATTGTTCGGTATTGTAAATATATGTGAAACTGTTGTGTGCTGCTGAATGTTGCTAGCTGAGTTTGTCCATATTTTTGTTTATCGAAATGATCGAAATTTTGATCGATATTTTTAAAATGTTTCTTTTTTTTTCAACTCTTGGGTTTCTTGGCGTTTGTTTTCGGTTCTTTTACCGAGAAGGTTCCCATTGAACCGAAGTCCTAGTTAGTGACTGTTCCCTATGATGGATGGATGACGACCGTCTTAAGGTAAATGTAGTCGTTAGGAGTAGATTTTTCAATTATTTTTCAGTTGTTTTTCTTTTGTGGGTTGCATCCCAAAACTTGTAGTTTCTTTCTGGTTGTGGAATTATGGTTGCGTGTTGTACATGATATTTAAAATGCAAATGTGATTCATATGAAAGCATGCAACTTTGTAAATGTGTTGAGATACCTAGGCCATAGAGTTCGATTCAGTGTGATTGAGGCTTAATGTTTGAATTCCTGTAATTAGCTGATTGAAGAGTTTGTAAATACATCTTGAATTGAGCATGTGCAATAAGTGTGAAGTGAGGTTTTGTTATTCCATGCTATTGTGAAGTGTCTAGAACTTGCCTGGTGTGTGTACAAAATGAAATGAAGGAGGTGTGTTGTAGGAAAGGATGTAGGCATTTCTTTGTTTTTAACCAAAAGTTTCTATTTTTCATGATCATACCCACCTTGATTGTGTACCCTAGTCAGCCCGTTGAGCCTTTAACCTATTATAATTTTTTCTTTTTTTCAAAAAGTGTAAACTGAGCTTAATCCCTTCTTTTCATTAGCCGTAAAGCCGATCCAAAACTCTTAACACTTAAGAAGAGAAAATAATTTTTCCCAAAGTGTTAAAAGAGTGAGAATGGTGAAAAGAAAAGTAAAGCAGAGAGATGGAAGGAAAGAAAAGGTTGAAGGTGCAATTGTTATAAGTAAACTATAATGAAGGTGCATGAATAATCTTTGTTGTGGTGAAAAGTGTGCTTAATAAGATGGGCCAAACTAAAGAACAACTTCAAAAATGGGAGGATGAAGAAAGAAACAATGTCCATGAGTTTGATGGGATGTGTTGAAAAAGCGCTTAAGGATGCTAGTGGCTATTATTGGCTAGCCCAATATTTACTAGTTCCGTAGCTTCCATTACAACCCATTAAAGTCCTACGTGATCTTACATCACATTTCTTTATATTAGTGAAGTAGTACACTAAAGGCAAGCTTATGGGTCATGGCATGATGCATGTGAATTCTGTTGGGAGAGAGAGCGAAATTGTGTTTAATGCCCCTGCTTGAAATGTTGTGAGTTATGATCAAAAAGGGGAAAATTCTCTTGTATTGTGAGGGCACATGCTTGATGAGAGATTAATCTCCATGTCGGATGTCTTGATCAGCTGATTTGCAGGAGTTTGCCAATATCGAGAGTCGATTCTTAAGTCTAGGAGGTCTTGATGTATTGAAGGTCATTGAATTGATAGGACCATGCATGTTTTCTAGATGATTTGCTGTATTGAATAATCGGTATGACCGTAACCAAAATTGTCGAACCAAAGTAGCGAGGTTGGGATGTAAATTGCATAAGGTGTAAGATTGTTGTTCGAGGACGAACAAGGATTTAAATGTGGGGTAAGTGATCTTGGGCAAATTTATATGCCCAAGTGATACTCAAAGGTGTCATTTTAGCCTTGTTTATCTATCAATGTTTATACATTCTCATGTAATTGGTAATAAAATGTGAATTTATACTAACCAACATGATTAGCATTGTTTTGCAGGAAAAATGTAATTTCGGGAAGCTAAAATGCATGTTGGAAGATATAGGGGTTGGACTCGGATGTGAGCAAGGGACAAGGCATTGGGGAGCACAAAATAAAGGGGCTCCGCGATGGAGCCGTGTCACGCTGCCATCGCGGAGGCCTTCTGCCTGGATAGGGAATTTTCGCCCAATTTCTAGAGAGGGTTCGCGATGGGTCCGTGGCACGGTGGCCTGGCTCCACGTTGCACGCCGTGCCACATTGGGCCTTATTTCCTAGACCCCTAGTTTCCAGTGAGGGTCCGCATCGGTAGGGTGTCACGGAGGCAGTGCTCCGCGATACACTCCATGACACATTGCTTGTTATTTCAGGAAAAATTTCCACTAATATAAATAGAACACTTAGGTTCATTTTTCAATATTCTGACTTGGTGGAGCAAGAACGTGGGTTACAGGCAGTTGAGGGGATGAAATTATCAGGGTTTTTCTCTCTTTCCTTCTTCTTGTATTCAATTGCTTGTATGTTTAACACTCATTTAACGATGTTTAATCCACAAATGAGTGGCTAATTCATCTTCTTGCTGAGGTTAAGAACAATTGTAATGAAATGTGATTATTGATTCTTTTGTTTTTCATCTTTTCTTCCATGGTTGTTCTATTGATTCTTGTTCTTACTGCATTAATGTGTGGCCTACGTTAATGTATATCTAAAAAGTCCGGTTTCACTCGAGAGAGCAAGAAATTGGAAAGTTGTGAATTAATAGGATATGATCTTTTCTTAGTTTGGAAAAATTGAGAATTGATTTACCTTCAGGATAGAAATATACCTGAAAGTCGTATTAGTCAATTTAGGAATTGGTTTTGTATGGCTAGAACATGAATTGCATTTAATCACAGAAATGTAGGTGGATGGTTCATGATTCTTAAGTGGGGTTAAATACGAGAGTTTTAATCCCTTGGCAATAATTCTTGACTAGCAACCGGAGGAAAAGGCTAACCAAATTATATCGACAATTAATTTCATTACATGTTTGTTTAACCTCAGCATGCTAACATTCATAGTTCAGACTCACATTAGATAATTGTTTTAGACTTAGCATAATTATTAGAAATCAAAAATATCAAACTCTTGGTTACACTATTGTCTGCATTTTTAGAATTGAAATATCGTACACTTGAGCAGATTGCACTTCATCCCAGTCCCTGTGGGATCGATACTTGGCTTACTTAAGCCACTTTACTACTTGTTCGACCACGTGCACTTGCGTGTAGTTTTATACCCATATAACAAACAGACCGAACAGTATGGTAGAAGATGTAGATCTTGTATAGGATGGTTTGAAGTTGGTGAAGCCACCTTGATAGGACCAGACTCGATTCATGAGGCAATGAAGAAAGTTCAGCTCATCTGAGAAATGTTGAAAATAGCTCAGAGCCACCAGAAATCTTATGCCGATGTGCGAAGAAGAGAGTTGGAGTTTGCAGTTGATGATTGGGTGTACCTAAAAATCTCACCCATGAAAGGGGTGATGAGGTTTGAAAAGAAGGGGAAGCTCAGTCCAAGGTATGTGGGGCCTTATAGAATTTTGAGGCGTATCGGTAAGGTAGCCTATGAGCTAGAGTTACCTTCAGAACTAGCATATGTGCATCCAGTTTTCCATGTGTCACTTTTGAAGAAGTGCATCAGAGATCCAACCTCAGTTGTGCCATTGGATAACATAGGAATAAAAGATAGTCTCTCATATGAGGAAGTACCAATCCAGATCCTCGACCGTCAGGTGCGTAAGCTGAGGAACAAGGAAACAGCTTCAGTCAAGGTTCTATGGAGAAATCTGCAAGTTGAAGGAGCTACGTGGGAGGCCAAAGCAGATATGAAGGCAATTACCCACACTTGTTCTCTACCGACTCTGCTGTAGCTTGAAATGTGAATTTTGGTTTTAAGACCTGAATTGGTTGTTGAATTTAGTTCATGTAACTAAATTTTCTTTCTTAGTTTAGTTGTGTTTATGAAAAGCAAAATTCAGTTTAGTTATGTTCTCTGAAATGAAGGTAGTCATGTCGGTCGTTTTGAAGTTGAATGAGCAGTATTTGAATGCTTTAATTGTAATTTTTCTGGTTTCTATGAGTTTTCTAACATTCTAGGATGAATGTTTCCAAGGGGGAGATATTGTAATGCTCCGAAATCTCAAAATTAATATCCGGGACTTAATTCAGAAAATCTAGAAAACTGTAGAAATGTTGCAGAATGACCCACCCAACGAGTCGTTATGGGACCCGACGACTCGTCGGGTCAACCGTGAGAAGGATGCAAAGATGATGAGTTAGTGTTTCCTTAGAAGAGATGTCAACCGGCAACCGTATCTGGAAACAACGATTAGTGGATATTGGTACTGTCACTGCACAACAAGCAAAGGATTGGGGATTCAGTGGTGTAATGTCAATGGATGACTTCACGAGTCGTTATCAGGTCGCTCGACTTGTTAAGTCGAACGTTGCCAAATCGGAGTTTCAGAATTTGAGAAGTTGACAGTGTACTCTACGGGAGGTCATAATAGTCGTCATCAGTGGCGACGACTCATCAGTTTCCCCATTAGGAGTCAATGGGTTTTCTCTAGTGAACTTGACGGGAGGACCCAACGACTCGTTGGACCTGGTAACGAGTCGTTAGGTCACCCGTTAGGGGCACCTGACAGTTTTTCCCAGCGAACTTCTAAGGACTATTTAGTAACTTTCTATTCACCTAAGCTTTAAACTACGTTGTTTTGGACCTAATTTTAGACTTATTAGAGGGTTTAGACGGTTCCTCCCCTTATTCTCACGTTAATCCTCAGAGAAACATCGTAGAATTCTCTCTCAGAGTATTTCAGAGCAAGGGCTAAGGCTGAACTTTTCTCTTCGATTCTCAAGCAAATTCTCCAGGTTTTTTCACCAGGTATGTGGGGTTTTAGCAAGGGGATTTTTCTTCCCTTGTATCCCCAAAATCCTTCTCAAATTCTTCTAATCAGTTTTAAGCCCTGAGGTTTCAAATATGAAGAGTATTCATGTTTATTTTCGTTGATTTCACTTAGACCGATGTTCATGTATATTATTGATATGATCCCCATAAATTCCTTATCAAATTATCAGTGTTCATACAAAAAGTGAATTTAAGCCCTAATTGTTCGAGTAATGATTTTGCTTGTTAAATTCCCTCTAGTGAATGAAGAATGCTTGGGTTGAATTCCTAGAATTTCTTGCTATACATATATGTTGGGTAAATATCTCATGAATAAGAATGACTTTAGTTCATTGAATAGAGTTCCTATAATTCTTGAATTCCTCTATATTTTGAAATTCCCATACTGTTGGGATAAGTTGAATTCTCTATTAGCTGCTAGTAGTCCAGACCAGTTAGAACTAGAATCTCTCCAGAATCATATCAGTTTAGTCTCAGTCAAAATACTAGAATCCTCATTGACATTCAGAAAATTTGTCAACTGATTAGTTTGACTTCAGTCTTATTTCGAGGTGTCAGTGGTGTCTCTCAGTTATCAGAACCAGACTCAGATTTACAGTTTTTGGTCCATTAGGCGATCATGACATTTTAGTATATAGCTCTGACCAGCCCCAGGACCCCAGTTCAGTTACAGCTTGTTCTTAGATGGTCACGACGCTTCTAGATAAGCAGCTCTGACTAGTCTAGAACCCAGTTTCAGAATCTGGTCCAATAAGACTCTCAGGGTACATGCAGTTACACGTCCCTGACTAATCTTGGACCCCAGTTTTGAGCTATCAGCTTAGTAGTTCAGTTTAGGTTTTCCAGTGGGAGTAGAACTTATCACCAAGCGGGACGGGGTTCCAACGCACCCAGGTTCCCAGAACTACGTTGCCGGCATAAGTTATAGTATTACTTGGCCTGATTGGTCCTAGAATTTTGTGATCACTCAGTTCATGCCTTTATACCCTGGAAAGGTATATTGGGTCATACTGGTGGGATGTATACATCGGACTCCATTTCCATCTCTCGTGGTTAAATGTCAGTTATAGACTCTCCCATTAGTCATTCCAGTCCAGTTTCAGACTAAGAAGCTCAGTTCAGTTCTACTCCTCAGTTTAACTCAGTTCAGTGCAATATCATAGACTCAGTGTTTCATACTTCGGGCACGTCCTTGACCATCCGATAGGGTCACCTTGACCATTTCAAATTATATCAGTAGTTCAGTTCAGCTTGCCTGTTGGTCATTGCGTGTCATTTCAGCTCATACTTTATTTTCAATTATGTTTCTCCCACTTACTCAGTACATTCAAAGTACTGACACATACTTTTATGTTGTATCATTTTATAATACAGTTGCAGGTTCTCAGACCCAGCATCGTTAGTTGTCGCAGTTCAGATTCTTCATTGCCGCAGTTGAAGTGTGAGTCCTCATCATCCGAGGGCGCTATCTTCCTTATTTCTGTCATGTAATAGTTTCAGTTAGACTTAGAGTTAGTTGGGAGCTTGTCCCAGCAACTCCTCTATTAGATGGCTTTCAGACAGACATGATTTTCAGATTTATCAGTATTATTCTATTGTTTGAACTTTATATTTTCGGACTTGTCTCTCATGAATATTTTATGATATTATTTCAAAGTTCCGTTGTGCATGTTTACTCAGAATGCTAGTAACTGATAGACTAGGGATTGACTTGGGGTCACTTTTTATTTCAAGTACCGTGTTACGCCTAGGGTGTAGGCTCGGGGCGTGACACCTATATTGCTAGTATCAACCAAGTCAAAAATGGTCTTTTCTTTTCTCTCCCTATTATTCCTAAAAAAATAATTTTAAAAATCTAATGACTAAATTCTCTCAAGATGGTCATCACCTATCCATCGTAGGAAAAACTCTCTATCTATGACTAAAAAATAAAAAGTACCTCATTCAAGCTGCTCAGAAAAGAACCAACGCACAAAGAAAAATGGAGAGGGATTATTAACAATCTAAAAAAATTCGAACATAAAAGCACCCAAGCAATTTCTCTACTCCACACTTAAAATTTAACATTGTTCTCAGTGCACACAAAAATAATACAAGGGTGCAAAAAACTCCCTAGAAGGCCAAATGTCGAAGTATTAGCAGAGAAAGGGAACTCAGACTTCTCCGAGCAAGATTTGGTTCTTTATGTGGATACCCCTCACTTGGTCCCGACTCAATAGCTTGGTTTCACAACTTCTGATGGCTTCACTTCAACGCTCAAACTCCTATAAAACATAATATAAAACAAAAAACTTGAAAAAAATAATAAAAGCCTAATTTAGCAAAATAATTAATTTCTAAGTCCCCGGCAACGGAGCCAAAAACATGATGCATCCAAATGCACACGCAAGTTACGCAGTCGTACAAGTAATATAGGATTTGAAGTTCAAATATCATACCCACAGGGACTTATCAATTATTTATTTACTAAATTAAACTAATGCTAATTTACTTATTCAAGCGATAGAATCTAAAGATATATTTATAATTATCTAAACTAAAAGTGAAAGAAAATATTAATGAACAATTGACCATAGAAAAAACAAATTTTATTTTTATATAATCAATGAGATGAATCGATTTAGGACTATGGATTGCAAGAAATCAACCTTTGTTATCTTGCAATAATTACCAAGTTATTGTTTCATAGGTTAATTATATGATTATGGTCTTTCAATTCTCTAATCACCTATTTGCATGCAATTATATTTCTACATTCGTATTATCAAAAATAAATTATGCGAATGATATTGGCTTCTCCCATTCAAGAACCAGAAAGGCATTCTAGGTATATTCTTATCCTAGCTGCAAATCAATTCTAAGTTTCACTTTAAGAAAAGAACTTTTTCCATATATTTTTTATTCTATCTTATTGATCTTTCTTCCAAGTTTACAACAAGAATATAGATTTTTTTTAATGGTGATCAAGCATCAAAATAGTAAGCACAAGAATATACGAACAACTACTATGATAATTATGCAATTTAACTCAAGTTCATACCAACAAAATCATAATCCTAAAACGAGAAGTTTAGCTCCACATAGACATGAAGTAATTACAATAAATCATCCAAAGAAAAATGTAAAAATTAAAAAATACAGAGAAGAAAAGATAAAATAAATTCTCTTTGGCCTCCGTGGCAGTTCCGAGCTCTTTCCCTGTCAAAAGTTATCTTCCAAAATATTTTTAAAGACTATTTATAAGTGTAGGAAAAATCCCACACAACAATTAAATCCAAACAAATTGGGAATGAAGAAATCAGGTTCGGAATGTCTCTGGCGCTCCACTCCATTCAAAGCACCTGACTGCAAAATTTTACCACGTAGTTCAGTTCAGATCAGTTCAGTGTAGTAGCTTAGACTCAGTATTTCAGACTTAGGGCATGTCTATGACCATCAGCCAGGGTCATTATTGACCATATCAGTTATATTCCAGCTGTATCAGTTTTCAATATTTTCAGTTGGTCATTTCATGTCATTTCAGCTTAGTTACTAGTTCTTTCATGTTATTTATATCTCTCACTTACTCAGTACATTCAAAGTACTGACACATACCTTTTATGATGTATCGTTTCATGATACTACCGCAGGTTCTCAGACTCAGCATCGTTAGTAGATTTTCTGCAGGTGATATCAGCGGCACCAGTGGTGAGTCCCCATCTTTCAAGGATGAGTGTTATTTCTTTTCAATTATATTTCTTCCAGTTAGATTTATAGTTAGCTGGGGGCTTATCCCAGCAACTCATCTGATAGATAGCTTTCAGACATAGTTAGACAATCATATTTTTAGTTTGTTTTCAGTTGTATAATACTTTATAACTTAGTTCTTTTTCTTAAATGTTTTATCTTATTATTTTAATGCTTCTGCATGTTTACTCAGAATACCAGTGTATGATAGACCAGGGGTTGACTTGGGGTCACTTGTGACCTCAAGTATCATGTTACATCCAGGGTGTAGGCTCGAGGTGTGACAAACTTGGTATCAGAGCACTAAGTTTAGAGTATCCTTGGATGTTTGAAAGCCGCGTCAAGTAGATTCCTTTTCATGGGCATGAAGCGCGTCATACTTATGACGAGGAGGCTATAAGATTTTTTAGGAAAATTCCCTTCTTTCACTATTCTTATCATGCGATAGAGTGTAAACTTTAAGGTCTCTCTTCTAATTCGTGTTTTACGCGTTCGCAGACAATGTCTCCCAGAAGGGGTGTTGGAAGAGGGAAAAATAGAAGGAATCCACCAGTCCCACCAACCCTAGTAGGCCCCCTCAGTGGGCAAGTGGTGGATGTGGAGCTCGGGGTTGTCCTTAGAATGTTAATACGGGCCGCAACCACTCAGGTTAGCCAGCAGACAGTCACACCTATGAATACTACTGAAGATATAATAGCTACCAGGGTTTGAAACGTCACACTTGAGTTTCACGGTATGATAGCGGATGAAAGGTTCAAGGGAAAAGAAAAGGGGAGTAAAAGAGAAAGGACAGGGGACTCGAGGTTTTCCCAGCAAAGGATGGGTGGTGGACCCTATTTCAAACTTCATTAGAGGTCATCTGTAACTACCCTGGCCCAACACTATGAAGTATTGTCTGCTTTTAAGCGTCGACCCAGCACGGTTTTGTCCCCTTGGATTTTCAACCCAAAAGGCGCCTCACAGTATTAAGTCCAGTCCTTCACTAAATAGCCTAAGACTCTCCCTCTCTTTTCTGATGTGGGATTTGCCTAAGTGAGCTAGGTGTTACGTATCGTCGTCCTTGCACTCACCCCCTGTAGGGACTCAGTGTCCTCGCTGAGGTTTGCCCCACCACCATACTATTCGAGAGTCGGCTCTGATACCATGGTATCAGAGCACTAGGTTTAGAGTATCCTCGGAAATTCTGAAAGCCGCATCGAGTAGAGTCCTTTTCATGTGTGTGAAGCGCGCCATGCTTATGAAGAGGAGGCTACGAGATGTTATTAGGAAAATTCCTCTTTTGTTCATGCTCTTTATCATGCGTTAAAGTCCAATTCCAAAGGAATCTTTCTAAATCATGTTCTATTTCCTTTCAGTGAACAATGCCTCCTCAACGTGGAAATGGACGAAGAGCCAAAAATGCCAACAGACCCGCTCCACTAGCTCCGATAGTTCCTCAGGACGACTCTATGTCTGCCGCCGAATTCAGGGCGGCCATTCAGTTGCTTGCTCAGACCGTCACCAATCAAATGAAACAGCAGGTGGTTCCAGATGCCATAAATGGGTCTGCAGCTGATTCCCGGGTGCGGGATTTCACCCGGATGAACCCTCCAGACTTTCACAGAACAAAGGTGGGAGAGGACCCACAAGGCTTTATATACAAGATCAGAAAGATCACCCAGATCATGGGTGTTAGCTCCTCCGAGAGTGCTGACCTGGCTGCCTACCAGCTAAAAAGGGTAGCCCAGGTTTGGTACAAGCAGCAGAAGGAGGGGCGGTTAGCTGAAGCAGGACGTGTTAAGTGGGAGGAGTTTCATATAGCTTTTCTGTATAGGTTCTTTCCCCGAGAGCTGAGGGAGGCTAAGATGGAAGAGTTTATGAACCTACGGCAGGTCAACCAGATAGTGGAGGAGTATGCTTTGGAGTTTACTAGACTATCAAAGTATGCTCCAGAGATGGTGGCCGAGCCAAGGGCTCGCATGCTGAAATTCATAAATGGAGTATCTAATCTGGTCCTCAAAGAGTGCAGGATGGCAATGCTAATCAAGGATATGGACCTCTCTAGCTTAATAGTGTATGCCCAACAGATTAAGGCTGTGAAGCTGAAAGAAATGGAACGCAAGAACAAGCGACCAAGGAATGGCCAGTCAGATTTCGGCCATCAAAGGTCTAGCGGTAGTAGCCACCCACAGCAGCAGTAGAAGCAAGAGCAGAGGGCCCCAACACCTAGCTCAGCCAGCGCCCCAACCTTTTGATCCCGCCAGGATCGAATGGATGGGTCTTCTTGCACTCAGTCTCAGGCCCACAATACAGGAAACAAGTATGCAGCTTGTCCCAAGTGTGGTAGGAATCACCTAGGAGAATGCCTTCAGGGACAAGAGGGCTGCTTTGGGTGTGGAAAGCTTGGACACGGGCTGCGGGAGTACTTATCAGCAGGGCGAGGGAGATCACAATCCACTACTTCATCAGCTCCAACAGGCCGACCAGCTCAGCAGGCCAACCCATTAGGTACAGATGACGGTCAGCGCCAGAATCATTTTTATGCTCTCTCTTTTCATCAAGATTAGGAAAGCTCACCTGATGTAGTTACTGGTACGTTATGTCTCTTTCACCTAGACGTGTATGCCCTTCTAGATCCAGGACCTACTCTTTTGTTTGTAACTCCATATGTAGAAATTCAGTTTAGCATCAATCCAGGGGTCCTATCAGAACCCTTCTCAGTTTCCACCCCAGTTGGTGAGTTAGTTAAAGCCAGCCGGGTGTATAGAAGTTGCCCAGTCTCAGTCTTAAATAAAACCATTCCATCTGATCTTGTAGAGCTAGACATAGTCGACTTCGACCTTATTCTAGGCATGGATTGGTAACATTCCTGCTATGCCTAAGTTGACTGCAGGACTAGAGTTGTCAAGTTTCGGTTTCTAGATGAGCCCATGTTAGAATGGTCGGGCAGTGGCTCAGCACCTAAGGGTAGGTTTATTTCCTACCTTAAGGCTTAGAAACTCATTTCTAAACAATGCTTATACCATCTGGTTTGGGTCAAAGATTCCAACTTTGAGACCCAGCCACTCAGTCAGTTCCAGTTGTCAGCGAGTTTCCAGATGTCTTTCTCGAAGATCTTTTCGGAGTTCCCCCTGAACAGTAAATAGACTTCGGAATAGATCTCCTTCCAAACACTCAACCCATCTGAATTCCTCCCTACGGAATAGCTCCAACTAAGCTTAAGGAGATGAAGGAGCAGTTAAAGGACCTCCTTGATAAGGGTTTTATCGGACCCAGCATCTCTCCATGGGGTGCTCTAGTGTTATTCGTGTGTAAAAGGGATGGTACCCTTAGAATATGCATAGATTACCATCAGCTGAACAAAATCACAGTCAGGAACAAATATCGTTTACCTAGAATTAATGACCTATTCGACCAGCTTCAGGGAGCCAGTTGTTTCTCCAAGATCGATCTCAGGTCAGTATACCATCAGTTAAGGGTCAGAGAGTGTGACATACCGAAAATAGCATTCAGAACTTGGTATAGTCATTACGAGTTCATGGTGATGTCCTGTGTACTCACAAATGCTCCAGCAGCCTTCATGGACCTAATGAATAGGGTTTTTAAGCCTTACCTAGATATATTCATTATCGTATCTATTGACGACATTCTGGTGTACTCTAGAAATGAGGAAGAACATGCCGATCATCTAAGGTTAGCATTACAAACCCTCTGAGACCATCAGTTATTCTCCAAATTCAGCAAGTGTGAATTCTGGTTGAAGTATGTGTCATTCTTGGGTCATGTGGTAATAGGCAAAGGGATACAAGTAGATCCTCATAAAATTTCAGCAGTAAAGGATTGGCCCAAACCTACTTCTCCTACCGAGATTAGGAGTTTCTTGGAATCAGGGGGTTATTACCGTCATTTTGTGGAAGGTTTGTCCTCCATAGCATCCCCTCTGACTAAGTTAACTCAGAAGAAGGTAAAATTCCAGTGGTTGGATGAGTGTGAAAAGAGTTTTCAAAAGTTGAAGACTTGACTCACTACCACTCCAGTTTTGACCCTTCCGGAAGGAACAGATAAGTTTGTAGTATATTGTGACGCTCTAGAGTTGGACTTGGTTGCGTTCTAATGCAGCGGGGCAAGGTTATAGCCTATGCTTCCCGACAACTCAAAGTTCATGAGAAGAATTATCCAACTCGTGACTTGGAGTTGGCAGCAGGGGTATTCGCGTTAAAAATATGGAGACACTACTTGTATGGAGCTCATGTAGATATATTTACAGATCACAAGAGTCTTTAGTACATGTTCAGCCAAAAGGATCTAAACCTCCGATAGTGAAGGTGGTTAGAGCTCCTGATAGATTATGACATGAGTGAGTTGTATCATCCGGGCAAGGCCAATGTAGTGGATGACACCCTAAGCAGGTGATCTATGGGAAGTGTATCTCACTTTGAGGGAGGAAAAAGGGAGTTAGCAAAGGATGTTCACAAACTAGCCCTATTAGGGGTGCAGTTGGTAGACTCAGCCGAAGGTGGAGCAGTAGTACAAAGCGGGTCACATTCATCTTTGGTAGTTGAAGTTAAGTCCAGACAAGATGAAGATCCAGTTCTACTTAAACTCAAGGAAGCAGTCCTCAGAAAAGAGGTTGAAGCTTTCTCCCAAGGGGAAGATGGAGTGCTCAATTACCAGGGAAGGTTGTGTGTGCCAGATACCGGTGAGTTGAGATAGCAAATTTTGGCTAAGGAACATAGCTCAAGGTATTCCATTCACCCTGGTGCTAATAAAATATACTGTGACTTAAGGGACATTTACTAGTGGAACGGCATGAAAAGAGATATTGCTGAATTTGTAGCTAAGTGCCCAAACTTCCAGAAGGTCAAGGTAGAAAACCAGAGAACACAAGGTATGACTCAAGATATCATTATACCCACGTGGATGTGGGAAGAGGTAAATATGGACTTTATTACAGGTCTACCGTGGACTCACCCGCAGCATGACTCAATTTGGGTGGCAGTAGATCGGATGAACAAGTCAGCTCACTTCCTCCCCGTCAAAACCACAGACTCAACGAAGGACTATGAAAAACTTTATATCCGGGTGTTAGTCAGACTTCATGGGGTACCCTTGTCCATCATTTCAGTTAGGGGAGCCCAGTTCACCCCCCATTTCTCGAAGTCTTTTCAGAAGGGACTTGGCACTCAGGTCAAACTCAGTACCGCTTTTCATCCACGGACCGATGGACAAGCTGAGCGGACCATACAAACTTTGGAGGATATGCTAAGATCTTGCGTGATTGATTTTAAAGGTAATTGGGATGACCATTTGCCTCTTATCGAATTTGCGTACAACAATAGCTACCATTCCAGCATTCAGATGGCCCCATTTGAGGGAATGTATGGTAGGAGGTGTAGATCTCCTATAAATAGGTTTGAAGTTGGTGAAGCTACTTTGATTGGGCCAGACTCGGTTCATGAGGAAATGCAAAAAGTTCAGCTCATTCGAGAGAGGTTGAAAATAGCCCAGAGCCGTTAGAAATCATATGTCGATGTGTGAAGAAGAGAGCTGGAGTTTTCAATTGATGACTGGGTATACCTGAAAATTTCACCCATGAAAGGGGTGATGAGGTTTGGAAAGAAGGGGAAAATCAATCCTAGGTATGTGGGACCCTATAGAATTTTACGGCGTATCGGCAAAGTGGCCTATGAACTAGAGTTGCCTTCAAAACTAGTAGTTGTACATCTAGTTTTCCACGTATCACTTTTGAAAAAGTGTATCGGAGATCCAACCTCTGTGGTGCCATTGGATAGTGTGGCAGTCAAGGATAGTCTCACCTATGACGAAGTACCAGTCCAGATCCTAAACCGTCAGGTTCGTAGATTGAGGAATAAGGAAATAGCTTCAGTCAAGGTTTTATGGAGGAATCAGCAAGTTGAAGGAGCTACGTGGGAGGCCGAAGCAAATATGAGGGCCAAATACCCACACTTGTTCTCTACTGACTCTATTGTAGCTTGATATGAGAATTTTATTTTAAGACCTGAACTAGTTGTTGAATTCATTTCATGTAACTAAATTTTCTTTCTGATGTTGGTTCTGTTTATGAAAAGCAAAATTCAGTTTAGTTAAATTCTCCGAAATGGAAGTAGTCATTTCGGTCGTTTTAAAGTTGTATGAGTAGTATTTGAGTATCTTGATTGTTATTTTTCTGGTTTCTATGAGTTTTCTAACATTCGAGGATGAATATTTCCAAGGGGGAGATATTGTAATGCCCCAAAAGCTCAAAATCAATATCCGAGACTTAAATCAGAAAATCTGGAAAACTGCAGAAATGTTGCAGAACGACCAACCTGACGGGTCATTAAGGGACCCAATGACTCGTCACGTCAACCGTGTAAGGGATGACAAGAATATAAACCAGTATTCCTAATGGATGACCCCATGAGTCGTTATCAGGCCCTACGAATCGTTAAGTCGCCCGTTGCCAAATCGGAGTTCAAAATTTTGAGGAATTTACAGTTTACTTGACGGAAGGTCACCACGAGTCATTATGAGCAGTAACGACTCGTCAGGTCCTTCGTTCCAGTCCTTTCTAGCTTTCTTACCAGTGTATCTGACAGACGACACAATGAGTCATTCCCAGTCATAATGACTCATCCTGTTCCTGACAGGAGTCAGTAAATTTTTCCAGTGAACTTAACGAAAGGACCCAACAACTCATTGGACAGGGTAACAAGTCGTTAGGTCACCCGTTAGGGACACCTGATAGTTTTTTCCAGCGAATCTCTAAGGGCTATTTAGTAATTTTCTATCCTCCCAAGCCCTAAACTACGTCATTTTGGCTACAGTTTCATACATTTTAGAGGGGAAAAGCGGTTCATGCCTCATTCCCCTACTCTCAATTCTCAAGAGATCATCGTAAGTCTCCTCTCAAGAACTCTCAAGAAAAGTCTAGGGTTCCTCACCAACTTCAGTCATTCAAGATTCTTTATCCAGAGAAATTTAGCCAGGTATGTGGGATTTTAGAAAGGGGATTGTCCTTCCCTTATGTCCCCAAAGTCCTCATCAACTTCTTCAATAAGTGTTAAGCCTTGAGCTTTCGAGTATATGAAGCATTCATGTTTATTTTCGTTGATTTCCCTCAGAACGATGTTTAATACTTATTGTTAATATAATCTTCATCAGTTTTGTCAGTATTATTACAAAAGTGAATTTGAGCCCTAATTTTTGAGTAATGGTTTTTACTTGTTAAATTTCCTCTAGTGAATGAAGAATGCTTTGGGTTGAATTCCTAGAATTTTCTTGCTATTCGTATGTGTTGGGTAAATATCCCATGAATGAGAATGACTTTTACTCTATAGAATGAAATTCCCAAAATTCTTGATATTGCCTTATATTATGAATTTGTCCATGTTGTCGGCCTAAATGAGCTCTCTATTAGCTGCTAGTAATTTAGTCAGTTAGAACACAGAACGCTATCAGTCTAGCTTCAGACCGATTTTAGAAACCTCAGTGTTGTCCAGAAAATGTCAACTGATCAGTTTGACTCCAGTTTATTTTTGAGGTGTCAGTGGTGCCTCCCAGCTTTCAGAATCAGACTCAGATTTCAGTTATTTGGTCCATTAGGCAGTCATGACATTCAGTTATAGCTCTGAACAGCCCCAAGACCCCAGTTCAGTTATTAGTTGTTTTGTAGACGGTTACGACGCTTCTAGATAAGTAGCTCTGACCAGTCTTAGAACCCAGTTTTAGAATCTGGTTCGATAAGGCTCTCAGGGTACATGCAATTATTAGTCCCTGACTAGTCTTGGGCCCCAGTTTCAAGCTATCATCTTGGCAGTTCAGTTAGGCTTTCTAGTGGGAGTAGGACTTACATCGAGCGGGTCGGGGTTCCAGCGCACCCAGGTTCCCAGAACTACGTTGCTAGTGTAGGCTACAGTAATACTTGGCCTAATTGGCCCCAGATATTTTTTTGATCACCCAGTTCATGCCTTTATACCCTAGCAAGGTATATTGGGTCCTACATGTGGGGTGTATACATCGGAATCCACATCCATCTCATATGGTTACATCTCGGTTATAGACTCTCCCACTAGTCAGTCCAGTCCAGTATCAAAATAAGAAGCTCAGTTCAGTATAATATCTCAGATTCAGTGTTTCAGACTTAGGGCGTGTCCTTGACCATCAGAAAGTGTCGTCTTGACCATTCAGATTATATATCAGTGGATCAGTTCAGTTTATCTGTTGGTCATGGCATGTCATTGCAGTTCAGACTTTATATTCAGTATGTTTCTCCCACTTACTCAATACATTCAAAGTACTAAGGCATGCTTTTGATGTTGTATCATTTCATGATTCAGCTGCAGGTTCTCAAATTTAGCACAGAGAGTTGCTTCAGTTTCAGAGCATTTTATTTCAGCAGATCAGAGTATGAGTCTTCATCATTCGAGGGCCTTATTTATTTACTTCAGTTGGTTGTGGTTTGGTATAGACATAAAGTTAGCTGGGGGCCTGTCCCAGAAACTCCTCAATAGTTGGCTTTCAGACCAGACTTATCTTTTAGAATTGTATTTCAGATATGTTATTTCTTTCTCTACTTTCAGTCTTTACATTTTCTTAAATTGACAAATCTGTTATTTAAAAGTTTCGTTGTGCATGTTCATTCAGAATGCTAGTGTATGATAGACCAGGGGTTGACTTGGGGTTACTTGTGGCTTCAAGTACCGTGTTAAGTCCAGGGTGTAGACTTGGATCGTAACATCATCAGCCCTAGCACCATCAATAGCCAAGAATCCTAACAAACCAAGAGTAAGGTTGATTACGTACCCAGCTTGCAAGAACTGTGGGAAGAACCATTTGGGGAGAATGCATGGCTGGCTCAGGCAGTTGCTTTTGGTGCAGCAAGTTAGGCCATAAACTCAGAGATTGTCCAGCAGCCAGATGGGGCAAAGGTAGAGCCCCGGCTATCTCTTCTACAGCCCTGTCAAGTTGCCCAGTTTGTGAGAACTGTGGAAAGAGCTACCTTGGAAATTGTTTGCTCAGTAGGGAAGGATGTTTTGAATGTGGTCAATCAGGTAAAAGAATAAAAAAATTGTCCTCAGCCAGACGTGAGAAGACTCAGTGCACCAATCCAGAAGCTCGCCCATCTCAGCAGGGCACAACATCTAGTACAGGTGGTCGACAACTCCAGATATAGTTGCAGGTATGTTATGAGCTTCTCATTTTGATCTTTGGATGTTGCAGGCCTAGCATCCACAGTATAAGGCATGAGATGCCTTTTAGCATGCTAGTATGAGAATTATCCCACGACTGGTATAAAATGGTTATAAGTATGAAGCCTTCAGTGATAGCTTATCGAGGCGAATGAGAAGTCAAGAGTTAGTGATGTTATCCTAGTCTTAAGAAAGGATCTAAGAGCTTGAGAATGATGACTTAAAGCTAAGGGGAAGATGATAAGTTAAAAAGGCCAAGTCAAGCCCTAAGTGTTCTAGTAGAAAGGCTCCAAACATAGCAGCTTTGGGATGTCCAACCTTCCTATACAAATGTTTTCTCTTGTGTTTCAGTTAACACTACATTCTACTCATTCTTATGTTCAGACTCCTAGAATTATAGATAACCGCTTCAAACAGCAATCCTAGTCTTACTCCTTGATTCCATAAATCTCAGCTTCATGTCATGAAACTCGTCATGTACGTGGACTCATGTGTCACAATATGCTCAGCTCCATGAACTCACTCCTTTAGATTCTCCTTAACAACTCATAAGATCATGTTACATCATGCATATGCTGAGTTCAAATTTCGTAGATGATTCGTGCTTACGATTTCCTTATTCTAAGCCCTGTGTACATTCTCTCATGACAGAAATGATGGTTGCAATAGGTATCCATACTATGGAGACGGAGAAATCCTAGGATGGTGTTCTAAAGAGGAGTCGTAAGATGATTTTAGTGATAGGCTAGAAGAGTGTGGTGGTATTCAAGGAAGTTGGTGCAGCTAGCAAGGTGTCTCTAAAAGTTTCACCCATGAAGGGGGTGTTGAGGTGTTGGTGAGGATGACAGCCTCTTTTAAAATGAGGTTCCAGTTGAGATTCTTGACCGTCAAGATCGTAAGTTGGGGGAAATAAGGAAGTGGTTTTAGTGAAGGTTTTAAGGAACAATCAGCTAGTAGGAGGAACTACTTGGGAAATAGTTTCTCCTTAGTACCCTACTTAGTTTCATGTCAGCTTCATGTCCTTCAGTTCTTCTCATATCTTAGCATGCATGTACGATTCAGAAACTCAGTTCAGATATGTAGTTCAGCTCGGAGTCAGCTACTCCATTGGCATTCAGCTTTAATATTGAGTTCTCGGGATTGTAGCTCTTTCCCTAGCCTTTCAGCTCAGTCACCCCATCAGTTCTCAGATTTGGATGTTCAGTATCTGGGATTTTAGTTCTGTCCCTATCCTTTCAGTATGTTTAGCCTACATTTGAGGACGAATGTTCCCAAGGGGGAAATATTGTAACACCCCAAAAATCCCTATGACTAAACCCTAGATTTGAAGTTGATCATATAAATAAAATTGGAGAATTTCATTAGAACGAGCCTCAGTACAACTCGTAGGAGGATTGTACGAGTAGTACCAAGGACTCGTAGTGTGTTCCAGATATCTCAACAAAAATTTGATTGAGAAGTCATGGAAGGCTCTCACGACTCATACCAAGTTAATACGAGTCGTACCAAGGTTTCGTGGTATGATTCAGAGAGTTTGGCAGGAAGAGGCAAGGAAAACCACGATTGGATCCTATGATCTGTAGCAGGGTACTACGAGCCATAGTGAAGGATCATAGGTAGGAGGTTTAGAGAATTTTCAAGGAAGGATAAGTAACTACAAAGACTTAGTACAAGTCGTAAGATGATGGTATGAATCGTCATGCCAATTGTGAGTTGAGATGTTGTACACCACTGACTTTCTGCTAAGTTTGGAACTATTCTAGGTAGGTGGATAGACCCAAACTCGATTAATTTAAGCAAAAAAAAAAGGTGTTAACATAAATTCTTAAGTGTAAGAAGTGCATTGGATGCAAGTTAAGGTTATAAGGAACTTCTAGCAAGAAGTTGAGTTGAGAGTCTTCTTACCGATTGGGTTTTTCATGAAAGTTCTTACAAGGGCCAATATTAAACGATCATAACTCCTATTATACGAATTGTTTTTGGATGATCCAGCATATCAAATTAAATCTGTTTGATTCTTCTTTCCAAAGCATCCAACCTTACATCAATTGGAGTTCAGAGTAAAAAGTTATGTCAAATTTAGTAAAGCACTGTCAGGTTTGGCGGACAGGACCAGCCCTGTTACCACGAGTCTTGGTACGGCTCGTGGTATGAAGGTACAACTCGTACCAGGAACCCATACCAAGAGTTTTAGAAACCTTTTTAAGCCTCCCAAAATCCAGGAATGGCACACCACGACACGTAGGAAGCCACCACGAGTCATGGTACGACCCGTGGCACCAGATAGATAGATTTTTGTGAACTTTTTCCCAGGGTTATTTTTGTAATTTTCTATGCTTCTAACTCTTAAACTAGGTTGTTTTAGGCTTATTTTGAGTCAAATTAAAGGAGTTTTCCTAGTCTAACCCCTCACTCTTCCCAACGACTCCATAACCAACTAGAGGGAGCTCAAGCAAGCTTTCTTAGAGAAATTCTTTCCACCCTCTAGGATGTTGTAGCTCAAGGATGAAATTTATAACTTTCGACAACCTAGCGCTTCATGAAACCTGGCGGAGGTTCAAGAAAAGTTGAAAAAGTGCCTAAACCATAAGATTCCAGATGACAGTTTGTTGGAAATCTTTTATAGGTCCTTAAACAACAGTACCAAAGTTATAGCAGACATAGTGGGCGCAGGAGCACTGATGAGTCACACCTGGGAGAAAGTCGCTACCATTCTTGACATGGTGACAAAAACAAATAGGGCATGGCACACTAGGGAGGCAGACGCAGCAGTTGGTACATATGTTGTTGGTTTGATTGCAGACCAATGTAGGAAAGAAGAAGAGAATGACCAGGAGTTGGCTCATATGCACACATCGTTGGATTTGCTTAGTAAGCACTTCATGGGAGCTGGAGCCAAAAAGGTAAACGCAGTTGGGACACAAGAATAGGATCTAGGGCCAGACCACTCAGATTTCTAGGAGGAGGCAAACTTCTAGGACAACCAGGTCACGGGTTTTTGAGCTAACGCCCAAGGGTATGGATAAGACACTTGGCACCAAGGTTCTAGAAGCCAAGGTTAGAACCAACATAGAGACAAGTATAACCAGAATAGGTACAGAGATAGGAGCCGAGGTCATGAAAGCGAAGGATATTGGAGAAGAAATGATGGTTACCAAACGACTGAGCTGGAGTGTATGTGCCCCTAAATGCACGTAAGGGAGAAGCTGGACAGACAAAGTTAGAGAGCATGATGGCTGAGATGCTGAAAAAGGTGAGGTCCATAGATTATCAGTTGAAGGAAACTCGTGGTGATATATCAAGCATGCGTCAGAGAGTGGAGTCATATGTGACGGCTATCAAGCAGATTAAACAGCAGCTAGGGAAACTTTTAGCATCTATGAACCCTATCAAAAAAGGATACACTACCTGGAAATACAGTCCAAACTCCAAAGAATGACGGCCACTGTATGGCTGTGATGAGTACGAGTGGAAATACCATGGTTGACCCCCCTCTATCAGTTGTAGTTGAAAGGAAGAAAGAGAGCGTGAATGAAAATGATGATTATGCCACTAAGAAGGAACATAATGAGGATGCGAGTTGCTTGAGGCCCACTTGGAGAAAAGGGCATGAAGTTGAAAGAGGAGCAACGCAAATTTACAAGGGTATCCCGTGACCACCGCCACCGTTCCCCCAAAGAATGAAGAAGAAGGCGGAGATTGGTAAGTTTCATAAATTCTTGTTAATGCTCAAAAAATTATTTGTGAACATACCACTGGCCGAGGTGTTGGAACAAATGTCGGGATATGCTAAGTTTATAAAGGACCTTGTGATGAAGAATAGGTTTGTAAGCTATGAGCCCGTTGATAATGTACACCATTGTAGTGCTATAGTCTTACTAGTCCTGGACCATAAAAAGGAAGATCCAAGTGCTTTTACTATTCCATGCATAATTGGCGATGTTGAGTTCGCAAGGGTAATCTGTGATCTAGGAGCAAGCATCAATCTAATACTATTGGTTGTGTTTAAGCAGTTGGGCTTGGGAGCCCCCACACCAACTACCATGCGACTGCTGATGGCCAACAGAACTATAAACAAGCCTGTGGGGATCATGTCTGATGTTCTTGTCAAAGTTGACAGATTCATATTCCCAGCAGATTTCCTGATCCTTGATTGCGAGGTTGATTATGAAGTCCCCATCATTTTGGGGAAACCACTCCTTGCTACTGGGAGGGCCTTAGTAGATGTGGAGGTTGGCCAGTTGAAGTAAAGAGGTCACCTTCAATGTCTATCAGTCAATGAAGCAACCAAAGGAATATAGAGTGGCCTCAGCAATAGAAGATGAATCCAAGTTCCTTGACAAAGTCTGAGTAGTCAAGAGATTTGCATCGTGCCGCGATGTTAACTCAAGCACTTTTTGGGAGGCAACCTAAGTGGTGGTTTGGTGAATTTTGAGTAACCGAACTACCAGCATCATGCTGCTACATTAAATCAAGCACTTCTTGGGAGGCAACCCAAGTTGTCAACTAATGTGTGTTCGAGTGTGCAGGAAAACAAAAACAGTTGGCATAAAAGGTGCAGAACAGGTAGATACTACGGGTCTCAGTACGACCTATAATAGTGTTGTACGAACCATAGTACGAGTCGCAGTGAGAAGTAGAGAGTATTTCAATGCATGAGTTCTGGGTACGATTGGTCCTACGAATCATAACTCCATTGTATGAGTCGTAGTACCTACTGTGGGTATGAACTACGCAAGGCATGGACAACAATAAAAAGAAAAGACCTACGAGTTATAGTAAGAATCATACCCACATAGTATGAGTCGTAAGATGCACTCATAGGTCCACAGGCAAGCCTTCCAAATCTCTATGTTTCGGGTTCAAAGGATGAGTTGTAGGATCTTCCTACGACTCGTGGTACGAGTCGTGACGGATCAAAATTTTAAAAATACACCGACTCGGCCCAGATTTTCAAATTTGTCTTATCCCTATTTAAGCTTGAAAAAAGTCATAACCTTCTCCCACACACTCATAACCCAAGTCACGAACAAAACCCACAACTCCCTCACACCCCAAACTCAAAATCAAAAATCAATCAAGCAATTCCTTGCTCAATTAGCTTCGTCCAACCCTAATTTCTGATTTCCAGCCGATGTAAGCAGTTAACAAGTAAGTATATTACTTTGAATTTGATAAAACTTGTATGCCTGATGTAATGGTGCTAAACTCCCTGCGAGTCCTAGTTGTTGCTTGAAAAATTCGAAGAAAACAATGACCAGGGGTCTGATTAAGCCATGAACAACTGGGAAAGAACTTGAAATTGTCGAACTTGCACATTAAACTAGTCAAAATGGAGTTACAGGTAATGACTAAAAAGGGGAGGAATGAGTAGTTATAAAATGGGTTAAATACATTCCTAGACCTAGGGAATTCTGAGTACCCAAAACTTAAAATAGAACTCCCTATAACTGAATCAAATTCGAGGCAGGGACAGGCTTCACAAGCTTTCCTACAACTCATGGTTTGATACTACGACTCATAGGATGGCTCATTGGGACTGTCCCAAGCCCAACTTGAAAAGAGAACCAGGTAATAATCCCAGTATGGATCATGGTTTACTACCACTAGTCGTAATTGGTAGCCATACCTAGAACCAAAATAGGGTCAAGTCCACAAGTGATAGTACGATCCTTCCTACGACTCATGGAATCAACTTACGAATCATACCATGAGTCATGAAAAAATAAAGAGAAGATGTTTTTAAGGGGCATCCTCATACGACTCATGGTACGGATCATACTTTTGTGGTACGAGTCATACCTCAGAGTCGTAACAATCACCAGAGATATTACGGGTCTCTATACGAGTCGTACCTCCAAGGTACAACCCATACTGTTGACTCGTGGTAATTTATGGAGGAACTTATTTCTTGATTTCTTTTTCTCAGACATGGAATTCTAACTCTCTTTCTCTACAGGTACAATGACGACAAAGTTTAAGGCATCTAAGGAAACTTCTCGGAGGCAATTGATTGATGAGACCTTCGAGTTCGAGCAAGCAAGTGACTCCCCTAGTGGTTTAGTTGAAGAATACAGGGTCGACACTTTAGATACATATGTGACCCGAACCACTATGGTGAAGGCCAAAGCACAAGTCATGGAAGATAATGCCACATCAGCAAGTGCTCCCCAGTCTAAGGAGGGAGCCAAAGAAAGAGGTCAAGAGTCGAGCAACGGCTCTAATGATGCTGAGGGGTCCAAGGAGGCCCAATCTGGTGGAAATAACACTGAGTCAGCATCTGAGGAAGGGGAAGCTACAGAGACTCCACCTCGAGCCAGAAGGACGATGAGGTGGCATGTGCCAGGAGAACAAGAGATATATGACCAAGGCCTAACATTGACAACTAAGGGACACCCGAGGCATAGTATTCAGGAAGAACTGCGTATCCTAACTACATCACTAAATGAAGTTGAGGAGATGAAGCAAATCTTTAGCTTCTATGGGTTAGATTGGATGGCAAAAACCCCTAACCATTACAGTATAGAGATGGTCAGGAAATTCTATGCCAACTACTATGCCACTATGGAGAAAAATGCATAGATGGGTAAGAGCCTCAAGGAGCAGCCTAAGCTTGACGGAAAGAGGTGAAAGTTCTTGAGAAAATCATCGCCCGAATGCTCTATGGACCACAATTCATTGTTCCCATCAACACACATAATGGATGCCATAAGATGGCTCAAGAAGGTAGGTCAAGACTGATGCCAACTGCAAATGACAATACACTCAGCGCTGACAGAGTCACCTGGTAGCATACATGATATCCCGCTATGAAATCAACATTCCTAAGGTGATAGCTACAGAAATATGGGACTATACTCTTGGGTTGAGCACCACCATGCCCTTTTCCAGCCTTATTCACCAGTTATGCAGAGAAGCAGGTGTCCGACAGCTAACAGACATGGATACGAAGATTGGCGGACAGAGTATAGAAGATATTGTCCTGATTGGGGAGGAGATGAACCCAGTGAGTCGGGCCCGACTTCCCATAGTAGTTCCACTGACCCGACCAGTTGGGCGCATAGCTGAACACCCCCACATCATAGGAGCAGTGTGAGACACTAGCTACAGATGCTGGTAATTAAGAGGCAGCTTCCAGCACTTCTACTGCACCATTTACCCAGCCTACCAAGCCAGACTCCAGTAGGGTATGTCCTAGTGCCCCAGGATTTTCTCTAGAAGTTGGCCAAAAGATTGACTGTGGCCGAGAGAAAAATTCAAGCAATGATGGAGAATGTCAAGCCCTAGGTGAAAGCAGAGATAGATACAGCCGTATAGGCCTTGCATGCCAAGTTTGACGGGCTTGAGAGTCGATTTAACAGGCATATGGAGAAGCAGACAGATTTAGGTAGCCTCTGTGAGGAGTTTTGGGCTCTTCAGAGCCAAGTGGCCAAGTTGTCATCAAGACAGCCAGCAGTCATACCAACCCCCACTCTTCCTGACCTTGATATAGATATTGATGAAGAGCTCGACTTGGCGGCCTACTAGGAGCCCACAGTACTGAGGGAAGAGAAAGGGAAGAAGAGGATCTCCGAGGATGTTGGAGATGATACCCCAAAAAAGAGAAAGAAAAAAGAGAAAGAAGAAAGAGAATGCAAGCGGGGATGAGTGAATAGCCCGCAGACTCATGACTCACACATGTCAGAGCTGCAGGAGCGAGCTAGAGGAGTGGGTAGCTCCACCATGGCCCAGCCTGAGCTTGCTAGTGTTAGGGACCCTAAGGGCGAGCCACATTCATCCCCGACCATTCCAGAGGCCGTAGAGACAGCCAAGACTACTGAGGAGGTAACCACTCCCCCTATTGTTCCAACAGTGAGTGCGCCGGCCACCGTCAGCGCCACGATTACAGCGGAGATACCTCCTCCACAGGATGACAGAAGTGCTTAGAGCGCCATAGGTATGTTCCCTTCTCTATGCTTACATTCTATGCTTCGGGGACGAAGCACACTTTTCAAAAAGGGGAAGGTATGTACTTGGATTTTTTGGGATTTTGATTCGTCCAAGGGTTTTTTTATCGTATTTCTTTTCCCTCGGGCATGCTATCTAATAGAACCGGCATGTTTAGAATTTTATTTTTGTGATTTTTTTTAATTAGAAAGTAACTTATGAGTACTCAGACAATAAATTGCACTAGTTTTGGATTTGTGAAAATTTGACCCTATTTAAAAAAACTGATGAATTAACTGTGTACTTGTGACTACATGCATGATTTTTGTGGATCTTTTGATGCCATTTAAGTATATTAGCATATGCAGTTTGTATTAAACCATGAATAAACCGAATAGGTAGAGTGAATATAAATCATGTACCATGAGTGAGTGAGTATGATACCTAGTTCAATACTGTGTAGAGCATCTAGAACTTGTCTGGTTAGTCTTTGCATAGGTTTTAAGATGGTTGGTTAGGAAAGGATCATAGGCCATTTTTGTTGAGCCCATTTTTAGCCTGAATAACCCTACCGAAATCATATGATTTCCTTTATCCCAATTTTGAGTGTTAAATAAATCATTTTTTATTAATCGATTAACCGTACCCATTTTTATAATAAACCTGTTTTGGCACTGGTCCCTCCTTGGACATTGTGAACCTCAATATAGCCAAAATACCTAAGTTGAGGGTGGCTAGAGTAGGGGTGCATAAGATAGGGAAGGTGGAAAAGGGAGAGAAAAGAGAAAAAAGGTAAAAAATGAGGTGTGGTGTAACAAAAGAAAAATTAAATAACAAAATTCAAAAAAAAATAATGCATGAAAAAGTTTGAAAAACACACCACACTCGTACAATTGTATAAAAAAGGGTGAAAAGGGAGGAAAAAGAAGAAAAAGAAAAAAGAGTGAAGTGAAGAATGGAGCCACATGTATGTAGTGCCAAGGAGGGGTTTTAGTCACTCAAATATTTCCATATCTACCTTACCTAGCCCAAAAGCCTACATTGCAAGCCAAAAACAAGTCCTATAGTGATTCTAACCTAACCATCTGACAGACCAAAGTAGAGAAAATAAGGGCAAGCCTATGGTATCCAATATGCAGTATTTGGAACTTCTTTGTGAGGGTGAGAGTCTCACTTGTTTAGTCCCATATCATATATTTTTCTATATCTGTGAGTGGGGGATTTCGTTTGTTGTGAGGGTACATGGTTTGTGTTTGATTTTACCAGTGATCCGTGTGAAAAGCATTGGTGATGACTTGACTATCTGTTGATAGTTGGATGGCATATCTTGATCCCTGTTTGTTATGATTTATAGTTGCTTGTAGTGCATGTGCTAATTCGGTTCACTAGAAAAAGGGTCAAAAGCTTTTGGATCATAGTGCATATTTTGTTTGATATTGGTTGTAGTTTCCTACGTTTATTTTCTAGTCAAGCGTCGTGTTTAATTTTTCTTTTTCTTTTCTTGAGGACATGCAAAAGTCTTAAGTTGAGGGTGTTGATGTGCTGTGAGTTTACAGCACTTTCGACGCTTAAAACTAAGAAAATAGCATGGACTTAGGTGTGTTTATATGAAATAAGGCACCTTCACTTTGATTTCAGGGAAAATAAGTGTTGGAGCAAAGATGTGCAAAAGAAGCCTGAAAATACAAAAAATCAACCAAAGTACCAGTTTCAGTACGAGCCATACTAAGAACCGTGATAAAGTTCAGAAGGCTGAATAGAAAAGAAGGCAACATATGACTCTCAATATGAGTCATACTAGGATGGTATTAGTCGTAATTGGAGTCGTGGAAAACATCAGAGAATTTGCATAAGAACACCTCTTGGTACGGGTGGAATCCATGAGTCGTAGCACTGATATACGACCTGTACCATGAGTCATGATGAGCTCCAGTGACTATTCAATACTTGGTGGAATTTCAGACACTACAGACAGTACGAGTTGTGGCAAGAAGGTACGAGTCGTACCACATTCTAGAAGATGTCAGAGTTCCCATGGCCAAGCCACGGATGCATTGTACAACTAGTAGGAAGAAGGTACGAGTTGTACCAGCTCCCAATACTTAGCCAAAATTTCAGCAAGCCAAGGACGTACATGAGGCAATTACGACTCGCACAATCCTGCTATGGGTCATATGACAAGTCGTGGCACAGGCGGCACCAGTTATGGAAAATCTCCCTATTAGCTTAGGAAAAGGTTTCAGATATCTGTATAAATACCTTTTATGTTTTATTTTCATGAGGAATCAACAGAGAATCAATAGAGAACATAGAATTGAGTAGTTTACGTGAGATTAACACTTCTTAGGAGCAATTCTTGATTTCTTTATCAATTGTTCTTGAGATTATTCTTGCATATTCAAAGAAGATTTTCTCTCAACTATTGCTATAAGTATTTAATTATGTATTTATATATGAATGCATATCACAATCTTACAACCATGAGAGGCTAAAACCTCCACAACTGGGGGTTGTGGGAACCATGGTGGATTAACAAACTAGGATTGCACAAAAGTGATTCAAAACCAATGCAGAATGTTTGTATTGTATTCTCTTCATGCTTAAATATTTCTTAACGGTGTAAAACATTAGGACTTGCCTGAATTCTTTACTTGCTTGAACCTAGAGAGGTAGATATTAGGAAAAGAGAATTAAAACAAAGCATCGATCTTGATGATCATTGTATTAACTTGAGTTGTGGTCGCAGGAGAGTTAAATTTGGGCACATTGATAACAGTTAGTTTGAAATCACTCATGAGACCTGACTTGGTGATTGAGTATAGTCATCCAATAGGGATGAACCAGTCATTTGGATGAACCCTAGTTGTCAGTTCTATAAGGAAGTATTGGGATTGATCACATGTGTATATCCGAAGTAGTTATGAACCCATGGGGAACACATACCCTAGTTATTTGTAAATCTTGATTTAATTCACGATTGTAATATAGTTTTACTATTGTTTTCTTCAAAACCCCCCAATCTGGAGATAACTACCAACAAGTTCACTTATCAGCATTAGTCTAGATCTTCTGTATCCCCTGTGGGTTCGACCCCAACCTCTTAATTAGGTTCTTTATTGAGAATGTTCGCTTCATACTTCAGCAGGAGGTGTGAGTTTGAGCGTTATCACCGGGTCGCTTTCTAGGAGACCCATCAGCCATGGTGGTCTAACTGAGCTTAGTCAAATTACTTGAGCTAGGGAAACCCCATAACTCCACGTGACCTCTGAGAGGTTTCAAGGAATCGGGAGTCACGTTGGGCAAGGAAGAAGCCTTCTAGAGCCTTCTGTCTAATATGAGATTTCTTCTCTTGGGGGGGTTCACCAAGGTTCTCCCATCCTTTTTCTCACGCCATCCATCATCATGGGCCACTTTGCTTTTTGAGCATGAGAAAAGCAAAATGGTGGCTCCATCCTACTGTGATGCTTCAGGATAGTGGTCGATAGTTTATTTTTGGATCTTCCTACTGTGATGCTTCGGGATAGTGGACGATATTTTATTTTTGGATATTCTGTGACCCGCTCTAGGCTTGGAATTTGTAACCCATTTCAGACTTGTAATTTTTGTATCCCATTTAGGGCTTGTAGTAAAGGAAACCTTTTATACTTTTATGGCTCTTCCGCGTTACTTTGATTTTTTGCATTTTCTTTTCAGTAAATGGTTTGTCATTTCCTTTTGCAATTTATGGTCTTTAAAGTTTCGTTCGACGCACCTTTTAAACTAATAGCCCACGAACAACTTTGCAACTTCACCAAATGCACTTTTCTGGAAAACAGGAGTTATCTCCTTTCAAGGGCTTCCTCTGCAATGTTATACTTCTTGCGCAATTTGTCTTCAAAACTTGTAATGGGGGATCCTAGTCGGGCTAGTGAGTTTTAGGTTATTTTATTTGATGATCGAAGATAGTCACCAACCAATTTTTTGTTATGGTGCTTCTTACATAATCATCTCAAAAGGTCGGTGCATCGTAGCTTTTCCTCCAATTGCAAACATTTTTGAGTCCATTTATTTATTAAACCTCGTGGAACAAAGGGTATTCCTTTAATTTTTAATTATTGGGATTTTAAGTCAGGACGTCTCTGAGGTACTTTTGAGCAAAGCATTTTAGAGAATTCTCTCTATTTAGTTGACTTCCGACTCCAAATTTATTGATAGGGAACTTAGGTTTCACAACGTTTTGAGAATGCCTCCTGATCAAGTCTCATACTAAGTGCACGGTGGTGTCTCTTTAATTTCTTTCTATCGGATGAGCAGTCTGTGCATTTCACATAAATTTACTCTTCTAGTGGAGTTGTGACTCTAACATATTGTCTAGAAGAGTAGTTCCAAGTCCATTAATTTAAAATTCATTATCGACTTCATTTGCAATCCCTAGTGCCTGACTGTTGATATGGGGACCTTGAAGTTCAAGCTTATCCCTTATTTCAGGGATTGAGGGTTTCGACTTAGGGATTAGGGTGCCTGAGCCGGGCTCTTGTCCCTTTTGTTTTCTTCGAGGTGAGTTATTATTGAGGCCTTAGATTTTGATCCCCGAGTGCTTGCAACTTGTTTCTCTTAGACTTGAGAGTTTGTCTCTAAAGTACAGAACTTTTGGGAGTTTTGTATTTGTAAAAGAAAGTGTGCCATGCTTTCTTGGAACATTCTCTCTTATTCATAACAACATTTTCCCGAGATTGTTTGGCCTTTACATGATATTGGGAAAATGGAAAACCTAACTTATTCCCAAAAGTCTCAACTACTATCTTGTTAAAAACCTTTCCAGAAAAATCCTATGGAGAAAAAAACTAGACAAAGGAAAAAAGAGTGTAGCGCATCCTTTCGATCTTTCTAAATTGCTTATCCAGCCCCAGCTCTCCACTTTTGATTATTTCGAGGAGCTCTTCCTCCTGTTATCTGATATGTCAGGGTTTTTGATATATTTGTACTTTATTTCATAGAGTTTCGCATGCCTTTAAGTGCTAATTTAAGTTAATACTAATTCTATTTTGCTGAGTTTCAAGAATACCTTAAGTAGATAAAAAGAGGCCTAAAAATCACTAAAGTCTACTAAAAAAGGAGCAAAAGATGAACTGCACATACAAGATGCGGTCCACACATTCATCTACCTGATAATCTAGAGACCACCATAAAATGGTACTCAAAGAATGGCTCTAGATATGATCCATCTTACTAAAAGACGGACCGTTAATTGGTTCGTCCTTTTCCAACCAAATTTTATGTGAAGCAATTAATGGGTGGAAGAACGGACTGTCTTAACAAAAGATGGTCTGTCAATTAGAAGATGGAAGAAAGTTAGGCAGAACGCAAATAAATCAGTGGCTTAAGATGTGAACTGTCTTTTCAAAAGATGGTCCGTTCCAGCAACCTAGGATCCTATAGATTTAAATTTATTTGGGGTTTTGAGTTTAGTATAAATAGATCTTTTTCATATTTTTTGAAATTATTTTTAGGTAGCTCAAAACTTGCAACTAATTTTAGAGAGTTTTCATAGTTTTAACCTTGTAATTGAAGTTACCTATTGAAGTTTGAAGATCAAGTTTCTCAATTCAAGTTTCCCTTCTCTAATTCTTGCTTTGTAGGTGAATATGTCTAATTACTTGCTTTTCTCTTCTTGTTTAGCTATGGGTAACTAACCCCAAATATAGAATTGTGAATCCTAATGATCTTAATTGGGTAAAATTAAGTATGGGCTTGAGAATATTTGATTGATATATGCTTTGTAAAGTGAGATTGGTGGTAAAAGTCATCTAATCATGCCAAATTGGCTATTATACTTAGAACCATCAAAATGGGTTTGGCCCTTGAGGCCAGCCTAACCCAACCCGCAATTAGGGTAGGATTGAGTTAAGATTTTTTAAGACCATTTAAACTGAGGCTTATAAGCCCAGCCTAAGTCAGCCCGCTAACTCTTGAGGCTTGACCAAGGTTGTGTTGAGGCCTGCCAGTGGGTCAAAATAATGTTTAATTTAAATTAAAAATTTAAAAGAAGATTATGAAAAAAGAAGTAAAAACCAAGAATAGTGATAACCAAATAAGTCTTAATACCTTACAGAATATTTTATTCATTTAGTGTTGAATTCTAATCACCAAGTATAAAAATTGCATTCATGATCATGGTTCAATTTAAACTTAAAATATTTAAAAGAGAATTATCAAAAATGAAGTAAAACTAAGCATAGTGATTACCGAATATATTCTAGTATCTTACAACATACTTTACTCATTTAGCGTTAAATTTCTAATATTAAAATTCTTAATCACCAAGTATAAAAATTATATCCATCATGAAAATGTAAAAATATTTGTTGCAACTCAAAATCGGTTGCATGACTTTACCTAAATTCAAAGTGGTAATGTTTTTAAGTGAATATAAATATTTTGAAGTTTGATATATATTTATTTGATAATATTTAACTAAATTAAATTTGCATATGAATGTAGACGAAGATGAAGATGTTAAATAATATAGTTTTATCAACGGCTTCAAATGTGCTTGACGATGTGTTGGTGTTGAATATGTTATAAGTTATCATAAAATTATGTACTTTCATATAATCATATGTTAGAAATATCTATAAATTTTCATACATATAGTTTCAAATGTATATTTAAAAAAATTCTTATAAAAATAAACTAAAAAAAATGAAGGGCGAGCCCCTCCAGCCCGCAGTCCTATTAGGGCTAGGTTGGGCTAGCCATTTTAAGGTCCTTTAAAATGAAGGACCGGCCCGTCCTAGGCCTTTAAATTCCTTAGCCTGTGAGGCTTGGGTTGGGTTGGGCTAGATTGACCCATTTTGACAGCTCTAACTGTGCTTGAGAAAATCAATTAAAGTTTGGATAGCATCAACCAAATATGCCCATGGATTTTAACCTTGTTAAATGAATTCACTTAGACATAGGAGGAATCAAATTGGAAAATAACCTACATGTCCAACTGAACTATGAGCTAGAAGTCTTTTTACTTTTATTTGCAATCGGGTAAGAATGGAGTTCTTGTCAATTTGAGAAAATTGATATAAATTGACACCGTTGGGATTTTTGAAAGACATCTAATGGTTGCCTAAGTTGATTGCTTGCATATTCACTATAAGCCCATTCTCAATTATCCCTTTTGAGTGATTTAGCGGAATCAACCCAAATGGGGGATACTTTCCTAGAATTTTCTCCATATTGAATTAGAACTTATTAAATCTTAGTTAATTATATTCTTTACCACTAATCCGAGTAGTTTCTCAACTCATAAATCATGTTTGTATTTCTTGATAGTGCTAACCTAAATAAAGTCTCTGTGAATACGATCTTGACTCCATGTTGGTGTCACGACCCGAGTCTATATCTTGGATGAGACACGGTACTCGAAGTCACAAGTAACCCCAAGCCAACTCATGGTCTATCATAACACTGGTAATCTGAGTAATTATAGAGGAAACTTTAAATAATAACCATTTATGAAGAAGAACTAAATCATAAAGATTTATACAAGTGAAAGAAAAACTGAAAAATCTGAATCTGTCTGAAAGCCATCTATATCTGATGAGTTGCTGAGACAAGCCCCCAGCTAACTCTAAAGTCTAATTGTATAAGAATAATTGAAGAAATCAACATCATCCTCGAAAGATAAAGACTCACCATTGGTGCAACTAATAACTCCTAGAGAAGATCTGCTAATGGTGCTGAGACTGAGAACCTGCGGCTGTATCATAATACGATACAACATAAAAGGTATGCGTCAGTACTTTGAATGTACTAAGTAAGTGGGAGAAAATATAACATAAGGAATAAATAACTGAATTGTAATGACATGCAATGACCAACTGAAAATGCTGAAACTGAATAAGCTGAAATATGTTGAAATGGTCAAAATGACCCTGTCTTATGGTCATAGACATGTCCTGAATCTGAGATACTAAATCTGAACTAACTATATTGGACTGATATGAACTGAGTAATTGAAACTGTTTTGAGCTGAGCTAATATGAGACTGAACTGACTAGTGGGAGAGTCTATAACCAACATATAACCACGTGAGCTAAACGTGGAGTCTGATGTATACACCCAATCGATAAGACTTAATATACCTTTCCATGGTATAAAGGCATGACCTAGATGATCACATGTCTGGGCCATAAGGCCAATAAAAATAATCTGTGATGCCTACATAGTTATGGAAACCTAGGTGTGCTGGAACCCCGGTCCGCTCAGTGCTAAGTCCTACTCCCACTGGACAGTCCTAGACTGACAACTAAGCTGATAGTTCAAAATTGGGGCCCAAGACTAAGTCAGAAATACCTATCTGGAAGTACCCTAAGAGTCTTATTGGACCGGTTTTTGAAACTGGTGTTCTAAGACTGGACAGAGCTGCTTATCTGGAAGCGTCGTAACCGTCTAAAGAACAAATTGAAATCTAAATCTGGGGGTTCTAAGACTGGTCAGAGCTTCTTATCTAGAAGTGCAATGACCTTCTAAAGTACCACTAAAATCTGATATCTGAGTCTAATAACTGATAACTAGGATGCACCACTGACACCTCAAGAAATGACTATAGTCAAACTGATTAGCTGACATTTCTGGACAATACTGAGCATGCTAATAATCTGATTGAGACTGGACTAACATGCATCTGACTAAGATTTCAACATATATTAATAGTATAGGAATCCCAAAACTGATAGAATCAAGCTACAGTGAAAACTAGTCCAACACGCAAGATTTTAATTTTACTGAACTGAAAAACTAGGGCTAAATCATTCCACAGATACTACTTTCACAAAATTTCTAGAAATTGGGAATAATAAAGTAGCTAATATCATGAGTAATATTCCACTTGAAATCTTAAAGAAATTTGTCTGAAAGACCTTCTACATTTTGAATCCCCAGGGTTGTAACTAATAGAAAAAATAGAGAAAGGTTTTAGGGACACAAGGGAAGTACAATTCCCTTGTTGAATTCCCACATACCTGAATAAGAAATCCCTTGAGAAAAAGCTTGAATTGATGCAACTGACAAAGAGCCCTAGTTCTTAAGATGAGAGTTCCTGACTGTTTCTACGCTTTAGACTTGAGGGGATGAGTGGAATGAAGGGGGAATATCGTTCTACCCCTTTAAATCCCTCCTAAACGATCCCAAAATGATAGGGTTTTAAGATAAAAAATCTAGGAAGTCACAAAAATAACCCGAAAATAAAATTTGGAAGACTGGCTGTCAGAGGACCAACGGGTCACTCAACGAGTCGTTGGTTGAGACACCACGACTCATTGGGACTAGTCATTGGTCCTACTGCCTGGGTTTTAGGCTCACTAGACTTGACAAGGAGAGGCACAATGACTCGTTGGAAGAACCAACGAGTCGTTGGTTCCTCCCGTGGTTACTGGACAAGAAAACTGGGTGGCTTGACAACGGAAAACACAATGACTCATTGGTGGACCCAATGGGTCATTGTGTCTAGTTGTTACCTTCACTGGAAAAATTCATAAAAATTCCTGGATTGACACAACGGGTGGTCACAATGAGTCGTTGTGTGGTACAATGGGTCATTGCTACCACTCGTTATCACTGAAGAGGGTTTTCTAGGACTCTCAACCAATGACTAACACCACAAGTTATTGTATCAAAAAACGACTCATTGGTTGAGTCGTGGGGTCCTAGAAAAGGAGTTCTGAACTGGGGAACCAATGAGTAATAGGACAACTCGCTATTTCTCACAACGGGTTATTCCATGTCATGTGGGTTCCTGAAGGACCAAGCAGGGTTGTTGACGACTGACACAATGAGTCATTGGAGCTGACCACGACTCATTGTCGTAGTTGTTCTGAGGCATTTTTTCTAGTTTCTTCTATATTTTTGTTGTAAGGTCTGATTTAGTCTAGAAAAGTTTTGAGGTGTTACAGTTGGGTAATTATACTATATCGACTGCATACATACTCACTAGTTGAGGTGGATCAAGGGTGATATCACTGTCCTCAGGTGGCATTGTTGTCCTTGTCCAAAGAGCGAATTCCCTAGTGAGGACGAGAAAGTTATTCCCAATAAACTATAGGAGCTTGGGAGGAAAAAAAGTAAAACAAACAGTTAAGTAATCAATGAAATTAAGGAGAAGTGCATGTTATCTCACCGAAGGGTGCTCAACTTATTATCTTTCAGGTTTTTCTGGTGTTACAGGCTACCTGCTACCCTCGACACCTTTCCCAAAATTGTTTTTAGATCGATTACTCAAGAACTCCCACTGGTGGCCATCCTTCAATAAATCCACGTCCTCTTCTCTGATGTGGTGCCAGTCCCTAGTGTTGTGGCCATGCAATCCCATGGTATTCACACCATAAGTTCCTATCCCTAGAACTCGAGTTCCAATGGATAGGATTTGGAAACTTTTCCCCTTTGATATCTCGAATGGCTGAGACCAACTTTGTTGGGCTGATGGTAAAATAGTAATTCAAAAGCAGAGAGACCTCACTGATAGCATATATCATTGGTTTCCTAACCTTCTTAGCCTGTAACCCCCTTAGGGAGTAGCCCTTGTCTATTCTCTTCTATGACCGAGACTGATTTGGGGTATATGAACTGCCTCCTCTTCTACTCGTACCATCTCTTATATCTGCTATGTATGACTCGTATCTTCCCTGAGATAAAACCTTTGGGTAAAACCATCACAAAGTATTTTGGGCAGTCCTCTCACCAATATACCATGGGTCCTTTGCAGCCTTTAGCTCATTCCATATCTGAGGCACCTTGTCGATGATCTTTCAGCAGTCATCCTTGATCCAGATCTTTAGCTCGTAATGATTATGAATGTCCGCACAAGTCGTGTCCTCGAACTCGATCAGGCTCTCTTTTGATTTAAACGATTTGATTGAGCTCTCAGGGTTCAATCCTTTAGTAAAGCCCTCCGTCGCCCAATTATCTGGCACCATCGGCTGTTGTATCCTTTCCTTCTAAAATCTCACAATGAACTCCTAGAGCAGCTCCATATCTCCTTGTTCTATCTTGAAAATATCTCTCCCCCGGGGCTGCACCTTCTTGGCTCTAGCATGGGCCCTAATAAAACTGTCTGCCAACATTTTAAATGAATCAATTGAATTTTTGGGTAAAAAAGAATACCAGACCAAATATCCTAATGATAAGGTTTCGTTGAATTTTTTCACCATCATTGTCATTTATGGTTGTTGTAAAGAAAAGAAAATGCTCCTTAGGATCTGGATTCCCATCATACTTGGGAATATCGGGCATTTTAGACCTTTTCGAGATGGGCTTAGTTACTGCACTGGCCATGTAGGGTACTTTAGTGTAGCTCTTAGAGTCTGGCCCCTTTACAATAGGTGGTGCCTCTAGGATGTGATTTATGCGAGACTACATCTCTGTATACTGTGATTTCATTTCCTTTCTCAATAGCTCCATCATCTTTGTTGTCCCGAACATAGGAGTTGCGAGCCTGTTCACGATCTTTGCAGTTATGTGCTCCCCCGACCTATCAGAGGTTCCAAATCCTTGAACGAGTCTCGCACGTTTCCCCTCAAAGAGTTCGGGGTTACTTGGGATATATTTTTCTGGAGCTCATTCATCCTCTTGTCTTGGGCCTTCATCCTAGCCATCAACTCCCTTTGGGAATCCGCAAAGTCCTTGAGGATCCTCTAGTGGTCTTCCATGCCAGCCACTCCTTCCTCTTCCTTTTCTGCTTCAGTGAGGAGCCTATGAAACCTCCTTTATGTATTTACGTTAGTCGTGTCTACATTGAGGAGTTGGTTCCCCTTATTCTGATGAGTTTGCCGACTAGAATCTATCATACTAGGAAGCAGAGGCCTTGCCGCATCCTCAACCGCGGCATTATCAGATGCTAGATCCATGATTCGACCTCTATCGTTAGTCATAACCTGTTTCTTGCAAAATAGGATACAATCAAGCTAGAAAGAAAAAATAAAGTTAAGCCACACAGTTGCTAGGCGCCAAACTGTTTACCCTGAAATTGGTACAATTGAAATTTTTAGGAGGTCAAGAACATGCATTACGATTGAACCCTACTTTTAGTTCAATTTAGTAACGGTTTGGTTATCAGTGGACGATGAAAACAAATAGAGAACAATGTAAACAAGCGAAATAAAGTAAAGAGAACGAATCTAAGCGTATCCAAAGTGAGCATGAGTGAGCTCGACATCCCTGCCTCCGACTCGAGACCAGCTACTCAAATAACTATTGAATTTAAGACATTATAAAGAAAATGCTTGGAGCCCAAGAAAACAGTATATTGCTAATGTTAGAAAACGACGTCTGAATTTCCTTACAAGTGAGGAGGATCAACTATTTATAGGCTATAGAGTTAAAGCCTTGGCCAATAAGAAAACGTCATCGGAGCCCTAAAGTACTACACCCTATGCTCTTGCGCCTCGCGTCCAGTCCGTTGGAAGGCGCTAGCTAATATCCTTGCCTGGCTCAGGTCCATACTAGCTCGTTTGCACACCTGAGCATCATGTCACTCTTGTCTTCTGTTTGTCTTTTATGCCACGTCATTATGGGCGACAATCCCCTGATCCTTATCCGACACGAGATGGCTTCTCTTCCGCCGTTATCTCAGAAAGAGTCTCCCGAAATCCTTTGCTCTTGTCATTTCGAAACACTGCTCTGGGTCTGTCGATGATGCCACACATCTCTAATTTGATTTCACCCCGCACTATAGTACTCGTTTCCCAAAAAAACAATCTCTTATGAACACCTCTTTTAATTAGGTAACAATAAGGCAATTGGTGATCAGTCCATTTTCCTCACGATATCGTCCAACGTATAATTAAAATGTAGGATTGTTCATGCATTCTGTATTAATTAGGTTTTGATCTAAATTAAAATCAAATCATATCATCATATTATTATATAAGTGGGAAATCCCTAAGTTTAAAGTTAGATTACTATTTTGCCCCTCCACTATATTAGAATTTAATTAATCATAATTAAATATTAATATTTTATCATATCATATCATATTTATATATTTATTACTATATAAGTGGGAAGCCAAAAAGTGAAAAGTTATAATAAATAAATATAAATAATAATATTAATAAATTAATATAAATAATAAATATATTATTATCATTATCATCATTATTATCATCTTTATCATCATCATTATCATCATTATCATCATCATTATTATATTATTATTGTCATCATCATTATATTATTATCATCATTATTATTATCATCATTATTATTATGATTACCATTATTATCATTATCATTATCATTATTATTATCATTATTATTATCATCATTATTATTATCATTATTATTATTATTATCATTATGATTATTATTATTATTATCACCACCACTACTACTACTACTATTATATTATACTAAAAGTGGAATGCCCTTATCTTAAAAGTTGAATTACCATTTTGTCCCTATAATAAATTAAAATATTATATAATATCTAATTAAATAATAATATTTTACCATCAAATATATAATGTGTGTGTGTGTATGTATTCATAAAACAAAAAGAAATTAATAAAATTATTCATTGAACCGAGTAAATGAGGAGGATTGTTTCACCGATCAGTAATTATTGTAGGTTACACTTTTATATTTTTTTAATTATTATTTCATATACTACCTTTTTACCTTGCAATTGTTTCATCTTCTAAACTTTACCGGTTACAATAGTATTTATACACAATCCTCTAATGAACACATGTACCATTAAGCAGACTCATTATGAAAAATATGTCTTTGTGTCATGATCATACTCTACACCTTTTGATATGTAATATGAAGTTGTTGCATTCTTTCTTCTTCTTTTTGATAGTTTTTCAAATATTTTCTGATTTACCTTCTTGTTTTGTTGTTGTTGGTATTTTGGGTTTGTATGATATGCCTATAAACTTGATAGAAGCAGCCTCAAACCTGCAGATTAAATTTACTCTTGGCACCTGGCTTATATTTATGCCCATCATGGTAACTTATGTTTTATGTAATTCTTGCATTTTTCTGCATAAATGTTGAAATTTTTTTTTATTTTCATTTTATTTAGGTGATTTTGTCACACTTTATATTTAATCCTCATCAAAGCATGATTAGTAAACTAAGGTAACTAAAACGACAGTTCAATCATTTTAAATTTACACTTATTGCAACTATATATTTTATTATTTAATATGAATATATACGTGTGAAACACGTGTCCATAAATTAGTTTTATTAAATATGCAAACCAAATCAAATCAAATCGAGTCGTCTTCTGTTTTGGTTTTGTTAATTTTTTATTTTTTTGCATGAAATAAAATTTTAACTTAATTCAAACTACTAGACATAATATATTGTATGCAAGTGTATGTTTAGCCACAATCCAACGATTGATTAATTTACTATCTATAAAAATATTTAGAGGTGAATTCAAGATTTAAGCTTCGTGGGTTTAACTTTTAAGGTCTTTTACTATTAAATTTGTTATATTTTTTAAAGCTATAAGTTCATATCGATTAAATGTTATACTTTTAATGAATTTGTACACATAAAAATTTATACTTCACATCGACGGTACTGATTTAAATGAATCCAGTAACTAAAAATTACATTCGCTCCTTGAAACATCTATATGTCAAAATTTTCATAAAGAGAAATGACAAATATTCACTTTCATAAGTCAATAAACAAGCATACACCGATATATTTATATGTGTTTTCAAATTTTCCTAAATACGAACCAAATCAAATATGATTAGTTTTTCAAATTAAAAGCTAAACGAAATCAAGTGAAAAATATGTCAAATATTTTAATTTCATTTTTTCTTGAAACTCAAGAGAGTTTAGACTGATTTTCAATTTTCTTAAAATTAAAAACTCATTTCACATTGATATGTGTTTTTTCTTTCATTTGCTTAAATAATTACCGTGAGTAAACATATAGAAATAATTAAATTTTTAGGGTTTTGATTTGTCACATGAACCTGTATTTCATATTTTCGTATATAAAAAGAAGTATAAATATCTCTATGTACCACATGCTCACTAACAAATAATACTATGTCTTCATAATTATCATCCTCCTACTAATACGGCCAAAAAGAAGAAAAAAAAAGATAAACAATGACATACAGATTTGTGGGCGTTTGGGTGCTATACTAGAAGACGCCCCAAATGACTCGTTTCACTTTTTCATCGACTTGAATAGTTGGATGTGTTTAATTTCTAATCAAGGGTCATTATTCATTAGTCGAAATCAGTCAAAATAATAATATTATGATTACTAAATCAAAATTAATAACAGATTCACGGACCATTAGAATATATATATTTCAACTAGTAAACTTTGTCAAAGTAATTACTAATTATATTCAAATAAGAAGAAGAAGAAGATTGACTCTAAACTCCAAATTTTACTTTGACTGTACGTGGGAAGAAGACGCGCTGCTTAAGTTATAATCTAAACTGCAACAATATCTAAATCATCGGTGTTTGGTTGTTCATATACTTTTTATAAGCTTAAAATTATAGCTTGTTGGTCAAATTTTGGGAGGATAATTTTTTTTCTAAAAGCTATTTTTTTTCATAAGCTATAAGAAAATGGTTTTCCCCAAATATACTTTTTGAAAAGCATTTTAAAAAAAATACACATAGAAGTACTTTTAAATTGGTTAAACATTAATTATTTCTTAAAAGTATTTTTTAAATTATTGATCAAACACAAACTGATTCTCACCAAAAGTATTTTTTTGAAAAGTAATTTTCTTAAAAAATATTCTTCAAAATAAGCTGATTTTAGAAGTTTGACCAAAGATGCTATTAGGCTATCTCATGAATAGAGGGAGACAAGGTATTCCATGTACTTAATTATTACTAGTTTATATATACGCGTCTCGCGCGTGTCCCTCATATTAATAAGAATATAAATTTATAAAAATGGGATAAATAACATTTAAAAATTGAAAGAATGTAGAAAGAAAATTATGAATTTCAAAGTGATAAATGATTATGTCTAAGAGTTTGATCCAATCTAGTAGTTCTTTCTTCATTTTGTTCTAATATTTGTTTCAATGAACAAAAAACATCATATAAATAGCGTTTGATTGAAAAGTGAAAAAATCTTTTGCTTTTACATGAACAGTTGAATGCACGCATTATATGTCTATATATTTATTAATATTTTCTATATATATCGAATAAGGAAGAATTTAGTACATAAAATTTAGTTAATTTTAAAATTCTAAATATTAGAAAAATAACTAAATAATTATTTTGCCAAGTGTGAACCTTATGTTTAAAAGGATAAAAAGGTGAGATATTTTACTATCAGAATTTGTACTTTAAATATTTAATAATAACTTAATTTAAATTTTTCATTTTACCCTTTATAAAACGATTTCAACTCAATTTTTCTCTCTTTCTCTTAATCTATGTGTTTAATCCAATGTTTTCAAAGGTACTTTCGGGGAGAATCCCGGTGCAAAGGGTACCAAAAACTCATCGGAGCGAAAATAAAAAGCGTAGATCCATAAAGCACAAGCCTCAAAATTTGGGGCGTAAGTCCCGGACATAAAAGCGTAAGTTTTGGGTGTTAAATTTGATTTTTATTATTTTAAAAGTATTTTTTATAAATAATTCTTTTATTGCTGGTGTAATGATATTTATACTTTATGCTATCATGTTTTCATATTGTAGTCATTTTTTTCTAGAATATATCAATAATAAAACAACTCTCGTAGAAAATAACATTATAAATAGATTATTTTTTATGATTATGCCTAAAAATGATAAGATAAAGATTTCATAACTCTATGCTCCTGATAAACATTATCTACATTTTTATATTGTTCTTATATATATATAAACAATAATCAGTGTATTAGTTGAGAGTGAGAAGAACTACAGGAGATCAATGATGAAGTAGATGATGATTTTATTTTAAAGATTATCTCGGCTATTATCATTTTTTGTTGTTGTAATCTTTTTTAAATAATAATTATATATAATACTTTTTTCCTATATTATTGGAATTTGTTCGAATTTATTTGCAGAATTATTGAAAATATTATATTTTGCTTATTTTCTTTCTAATAAAATTATAAACTTGAAATACAAGAGATATACACCCTATAGATCCATGAGACTTACGCCCCATGTCTCGAGGCTTACGCCTCGCCCCGTGCTACATAAAATGATTTATCTCGTGCCCCGCCTTTTAAAACACTGGTTTAATCAAACACTTCACATAAATTAAAATGAAAGAAATCGTGTAGATTTAACTAAAGAGAGTGAATAACAAGAGCAATCAATTAATTGAAACAATTTAAAGTATGTTGTATTTCTATATATTTTTCTCGATTATACAATTTTTTAAAAAGAAGAAGAAGAAGATGGAAGAATTCACGTATTAATACATAATAAAATTGCGCTCTTTAATTTATTTTTTCTTATTAAAATATCACGATGAAATATGGATAATTCGTTAGTTTAATCAATAATGGACTGATATATAAGTTAACAAAATTGTAATTGATTTTAAAGTTTTAATCCTAAGATTTTTAATATAGTTCAAATAAGGAAAGATTTAAGAAGTAAAATCTTAGTAAAGTTTAAAATACTCAATACTAAGAGTTTTAATTGCAAATTAGTAAAAGATCTATAAAAATTAAATAATAATTAATTGAAAAAAATAGTAAATGACAATTTTATCCACTGTATAATATTTTAATAAAGGGCAAGAAGTTCATTCAATATTTTTAAGGATTCTTCATGCTTATATCTACAAAGAATATTTTATTAAGTAAAATAAGAGTAAAATATTATGTATATATTGAATGTTAGATTAGTTGATGAAATCTAAAGAAATTACCAAAGGTTGTTCCATCAAAAGATTGTATTGCATCTTCAAACGAAATAAAATTGTTTGAAAAAGTAACTGTTGCATTCCTGAACAATAGTGTTGTCATTGAATCCAACCTCAATCTTTTTGTTTACTGATTCAAAATTAGAATTAACACTATTAATGCGTCAAACTCAATCTTTTTGTTCCTGATTCAAAATTAGAATTAATACTATTAATGCATCTATTTAGAATATCACAAATCTTGTCTTTTTGTAGATATCTTTTCCACTTTTCAATATAATTATTGAAAAATATAGCATAAATTTTTATACACTACAAAATTAAATTTTAATGATCAAAAAACATATATATAAAACTATAAAATATAATAAAAATACATAAGAACTCAAACATATATATATATAAATATAAAATATAGTACAAAAAAGAATTTATTACCTCCTCATCAACTAATGTTATAGTCATTCGTGAATATAAATCTTTTTATACGAGTGGAACACTACTATATAAAAGGGAAAAGAAAAGTTAAAGGAAAAAGATGAAAATACTGGAGAACTTTTTTTTCCTTAGATTTACATCATAAATAAAGTTATGCTAAAACAAAATCTAATATAAGAAAAAAAAAATTATGACGTGAAATAAGAAAATTTTCAAAGCCGCATAGGAACTTATGGAATCAAGAAATTTTTGGTATGAAAATTTACAAACAGTAGGCGTGGAAACTTATGAAATTTTCAGTAAACTTTAGTATGGAAATTTTGAAATTTTTGGTAAACTTTAATATGGAAATTTTCAAAAATAAAAGTACGGGTTTAAAAATTTTTGGTATGAAATTATCTTCATATGGTAAGGATGAATATTTTAGTATGGCTATTTTTAGTAAAAATAAAGTAAGCGTGGAAAATTTTTATGAATTTTTTTTTTGATTTTCTGGAAATTTTCGGATTAACAATTATATATAATAATTTTAAAAAAATAGTAAATGACGATTTTGTTTAATTGTTATGTCTTTTAATGAAGGGCAAAAAAGTTCAATCAACATTTTTAAGTGCCTTCACACTTTTAATATAATATAGATAAAATATGGTTCCTAATTATGAGAAGGATGAAAATATCATATACACCTAAATTTTTCTTTAAAAATTCAGCTTTCCCTTCGATATTAAATAATCGACATTCTTCCATCATATATTAATTAACTTTTTTAAATGCCTATGTTATTTTTATATTATCAATTTTTATCTTTCTAATATATGTAATAGACTTACCTATAAAAAAATAGATTTTCGAGACGAAAAAAAAAAATAGTAATTTAGTATAAAAGTTAACGACCTTCTATAATAAAATAAATTAGAATAATAAACAAATTAATTTTATTAATAATAGTCAAAACTCTAATGTCTATATCCACAAATAAAAATAAGAGTGAAAATTTTATAGACGGTTTTATTTGAACGAGCATAATAAATGACTTCTCAATCATATCCACCGAAAAATTTTGAATATTTGCCCTAGGAATGTATAAATAGACTAGAGGGTGGACGCCCATGTTTAAATACGGCCCAATATTGTAACATCCGGTGTATTTAGATTGATTTAATTATTAGGTTTCAGATGTACAAGTTTAATTTTATTGCTACGCATTATACGTCGAGATAAGATCGGGGATCGCAATCGCGTGCGGAGCGTCGAATGTGGGATAAAAGCTTGAAAGCCAGACTTTTGGCTTGCTGCAATGGGTCACGCTAAGCGGCTCGCATAGCAGCAGTGTAATGGGGCAGGTGTGTATATATATAAGTTAGGTCAGTTTTAGTTCATTCTTGAACATTCCAAGCCGATGAAACCCTCCATATCTCTCTAGAATTTTTGGTGATATTGAGGATAATGATACGATTGATCCATCCAAGTTTAAATCTGAGGCTAAAACATTGAATCTTCATATTAGCACATATCGTTTGCTTCGTTTTGTTTTCATACATGGTTGTTTTAAGGGGATGTATTTGTGGGTATCCCTCCTGCTTTTGAGCTTCTGATTATGGTGAGGTATCATTCATACATCTTCATTTGAATTCTTGTTTCGAGTTTCTGTCGCAATTCAAACATAGGCTCGGATCGAGACACGAGACAAAGAACCCCGAGAGGCTCTGAGTCAACCCATGGCATGAACATGACATCTAAAATTCAACACAATAATGCCAAAGTCTGAAAATCTGATAACATCTAATATCTGAATACATAACACTGATCTGAAGCCGAATACACGCTATGCCTGATAAGCCTCTACATACTGACGAGTTGATGGGACAAGACCCCAACTAACTCACTAAAATTAAAACTGAATATACTGAATACAACTGAGAAAAAGGAACCCTCGAAGGATGAGGACTCACCAACTCTAGCTGGGAGATGCTACTCTAAGGATCTGGCTAACAGCGTGACTAAACCTGAATATTCAAGCATGTATCATAAAATGATATAGCATATAATATGAGGTCAGTACGTGAAATGTATTGTGTATGCAAGGTAAGTAAAACCGCTAAGTAAAAATCAAAAATCATGCATTATCATAAAACATTTCATCATAAGAGTCTGAGAGTAGGGCCTGCATGCTATTATCTGAAAACATGATTTAAACATAACTGATTATTATAATTGAATCGAATGACCCAAAGCTGAAACTGATTATTCATAAGTAAAACTGTACATTGGGTCAAACCTGCTTGAAACATAGTATCATGACCGATAAACATGCATAATTGAAATCATGAGGAACAATGGAAGACTCTTCATATAACCGACATTACCACGATAGAGCTTACGTGGTCCGGACTATTACATTCAAGTCGGCAGAGTTGTCCAAAGCCTTGTCAAGGCTAAGGATGCTACCATGATATCGATATCAAGCTGAAGGCCCCTTGGGGGCAGGGAAAGCTCATAAGGGAGGTCCTAAATAATCTGAACATACCTATGTTGGCACGTAGTTCTAAGGCATGGAGTTGACTGACCCTTAACCTACTCGGTGCTAGACACTACTCCCAAAAACATACATATGCTCTCCATCGTTTTTCAACTAAGCTGAACCATCGTCTAGTGACGAACCTGAATATAACATGATATATATAATCTGAAAACATAACATAAGGAGTCTTAGCTCAAACCATACCACAAGCTAAAAAGAGTGGGAGTCTAGACTCTAAAATTCATGTGATAAGCTAATAACATGAACTTGAGATGAATCATGAAACATACTTGATCATATAGGCTTGCCCAAACTTAAACATACTTGGAAATAGACTTTGATAGTCAAAAACATGAATATAGACATGGGTAATTTAAAATCATACTTTTATCATATACACCTCATCATGCTTGAAAACATATATCATAATCTCAACCTTTCATGAACTTTCATAATTGGACATCATAATTGTAAGACTTAGAAAACATGAATTTGTAATTGAAAACATTATAAAACATGCCCATGAATCGTAATCCAACATTAGATATATGAATAGATTATACCCATGATAGATACTTAGAGAATTCACAAGTTGGGTTAAAACCCCAAGAATCATCAACTTAGAATTTTCATGAATTTGAGAAGGAATTAGGCATAGGAGTGGATGGATACACCCATTCATAACCCTATATACCTGGGTTCTTTTGATTTCATAACCCTTTTGAATGATCAAAGGAATTAGGAGAAGACTTGATGAGTTTCTAGGCTTTATCACCCTTAGGAACTTCTAGGCTTGCATGCATGGAGAGGTATGGGTTAATAATGAGTTAAAACTTCTTAAAACACACCTATCTGGGCATAAAACGACGTAGTTTAGATCTTAGAAACTTAGGAATTAAAGAAAAACGCTTAATAAATTTTCAAAAAAAGCATATTGTCAGTCCTAACGAGGGACTGGATGGCTCGTTTCCTGAGGGAATGACTCGTCATCAGCATTCATTGCCAACACTAGAAAATCTTCACTCTGTCAGTCACCACGAGGGATACCATGACTTATAGTGTACCTGACGACCCCTGGTGATTAATCATTGGGAGCACTGTCAAACATTTCAACATCCAAGTCAACCTCCTAACCATGGCCAACTTAACGACTCGTTGGCCCTGACCATGAGTCGTGGCTTGTCTGGTGGTCAACCCCCAGATCACCATTCATAGCCAACTTCCCTCCACTCCACGAATCACTTAACTCCTCGTGGTGTACCTCAGGGGTCACTAGATGACTCGTCTTGTGACCTGGTGCAGAAATTTCTATTTTCTCCTTTTCAACCCTCGGGTCTAATCTTAGGCTTTCGGGGTAGTATAATATCTCCCCCTTGGGAACATTCTTCCTCAAATGTGGATGAACATACTGAAAAGTTGAGAATTGCGACTATCATACCAAATACTGAACGTTTAAAGCTGAAAACTGACGGAGTAACTGACTCAGGACTGAAATACATGACTGAACTTAATTCATGAATCACACATACATGCATAGACATGAAAGAATCTGGGACACATGAACTGAACATGAAACTGAGTGGAGTACTAGGGAGGAAACTGGCACCTCAAGCTAAAACTGAACCGGAGGGAAATGGATACAGGTATTTAGCCATCATATCCACTTCGACTTCCCACATAGCTCCCTCAACATGTTGATTCCTCCACAAAATCTTTACTGAAGCTACTTCTTTGTTTCTTAGCTTTCAAATCTGACGATCAAGTATTTACACGAAACCTCCTCATAGCTAAGACTATCCTTCACACCCACGCTCTCCACCGGGACAACCAAAGATGGATCACCCATGCATTTCTTCAAAAGCGACATATGAAACACTCGATGCACTGAAGCCAAATCTGGGGGCAACTCCAACTCATATCTTGTCAACCCGTCTCACAATCTGATACGGGAAAACATAACGGGGACTGAGTTTCCCTTTCTTTCCGAACCTCATCACTCCCTTCATGGGAGATACCTTCAGAAACACCCAATCATCAACTTCAAATTTAAGTTCCCTCCTCCTCACATCCGCATAGGACTTTTGATGACTTTGAGCTGTTTTCAACCTTTTCCTTATAAGCTGAACTTTCTCCAAAGCCTCATGAACGAAATCTGGTCCTATCAGCGCAGCTTCACCAACTTCGAACCAATCAATAGGTGATCTATATCTTCGCCCATAAAGAGCCTCAAACGGAGCCATCTGAATGTTGGAATGGTAATTGTTGTTTTATGCAAACTCAATGAGAGGTAAATGGTCATACTAACTGCTTATGAAATAAATCACGCATGCTCTCAACATATCCTCAAGAGTCTAAATGGTCCGTTCAGCCTAACCATCAGTTTGCGGGTGAAATATTGTACTAAGCTTGACCTGAGTACCAAGTCCCTTCTTAAACGATCTTGAAAACTGGAGATAAACTGAATACCTCTATCTGATATGATGGATAAGGACACCCCATGCAACTAAACTAGCTCCAGAATATACAACCTAGCATAATCTTCCGCTGAATTGATAGTTCTTATCGGTAGACATAAGTTGCATTAGTCAACCTGTCTACCACAACCCAAATAGAGTCATACTGTCGACAATACGAGACAACCCCGTAATGAAGTCCATATTGATTTGCTACCACTTCCAAGTAGGGATACTAATGTCTTGAAGCAAACCTCCAGGTCTTTGATGCTCAACCTTCACTTGTTGACAATTCAGACACTTTGCCACAAACTCTGCTATATCCTTCTTTATGCCATTCCACCAATAAACTTCTTGTAGGTCACGGTATATCTTGGTGGCACCCGATGTATAGAATATATGGAACCATGAGCCTCGTGCAACATCCAATCTCTCAAATCGTCAACACCCGAAACATACAGACAACCCTAATAACGAAACACATCATCTCTCCCTTGGGAGAAAACCTCCACCTTCTGATTCTGAACAGTCTCCTTCAACTTCACCAAAATAGGATCCTCATTTTTCCTAGCCTTGAATTCAGTCACTAAAGAGGACTCTGATCAATTTTGAACATTGACACCACCATCTATCGAGTCAATAAGACGAACTCCCAACCATGCAAGCCGATGCACATCCTTCACCAACTCTTTCCTCCCCTCATCTACATGAGACACACTCTCCATAGAAAGTCTGCTAAGAGCATCTGCCACCACATTAGCCTTGCCCGGATGATAAAGGACACTCGTATCATAATCTGTAAGAAGCTCCAACTACCTTCTTTGACATAGATTTAAATCCTTCTGGGTAAACACGTACTGTAAGCTTTTGTGGTCCATAAACACATCCATATGGACCCCGTACAGATAGTGTCTCCAAATCTTCAAGGCAAATAACATCGCTGCCAACTCGAGGTCATGAGTCAGATAGTTCTTTTCATGAATTTTCAGCTGTCTGGAAGCATAGCTATAACTTTATCGTGCTGCATTAATATACAACCAAGGCCGATCCTTGAGGCGTCACAATATACCACAAACCCATCAGTACCCACAGGTAGAGTCAACACTGATGCTGAGGTGAGTCGAGTCTTCAACTCTTGAAAGCTCTTCTTACAAGCCTTCGAGCATTGAAACTTCACTTTCTTCTGGGTCAACTTAGTCAACGGTGCTGTAATGGATGAAAACCCTTAAACAAACCTCCGGTAGTAGCCAGCTAAACCCAAGAAACTCTAGATATCCGAAGGACTCACTGGTCTAGGCCAATTCTTCACAGCTTCTATCTTCTGAGAGTCCACTTGTACACCCTCACTTAACACCACATGACCCAAAAATGTTACTAAGTCTAGCCAAAACTCACACTTGTTGAACTTAGCATATAATTGGTGATCCTTAAGAGTTTGTAGGACCACCCTCAAATGAACGACATGCTCCTCTTCTCTCCGAGAGTATATGAGAATGTTATCTATGAACACAATAATGAACATATCCAAATACGGCTTGAACACCCTGTTCATCAAATTCATAAAAGCTGCAAGAGCATTCGTTAGTCATTTATACATCACTACAAACTCGTAATGACCATACCGAGTCCTGAAGGCTGTCTTCAGGATGTCACTCTCCCTAACTCTGAGATGATGATACCCGAATCTGAGGTCTATCTTTGAGAAACACTTGGCACCCTGAAGCTGGTCAAACAAGTCATCAATTCTGGGGAGAGGATACCTGTTCTTGATTTCACCTTGTTCAATTGTCAATAATCAATACACATCCGAAGGGAACCATCCTTCTTCCGGACAAAGAGGACTGGTGCACCCTATGAAGATTTGTTAGGTCTGATGAAACCCTTGTCTAAAAGGTCCTTCAACTGCTCCTTCAACTCCTTTAGCTCAGCTGGAGCCATTCTGTAAGGAGGAATAGATATAGGCTATGTATCGGGAAGAAGGTTAATACCAAAATCGATCTCCCGCTCAGAAGGAATTCCCGATAAATCATCTGGAAACACTTCTGGATATTCGTACACTACATGAACTGACTGGATAGTCGGGGTTTCAGATGTAGCATCCTTAACCCTAACTAGATGGTACACGCAACCCTTAGAAATCATCTTTCTAGCCTTAAGGTAGGAAATGAAGCGAACTACAGACACAGCTGAACTACCCTTCCACTCTAGGACTAGCTCACTCAAAAATTGAAACTCTAATGTACGGGTTCTATGATTTATTGAGGTATAACATGCATGTAGCTAATTCATGCAAAGATAACATCAAAAACTGTCATGGCTACTTCTACTAAATCTGCTGAGGTGACTTTCTGAAGGACCGAGACAGGGCAGTTTCTATATGTCCATCGAGCTATAACTGAATCACCAACTGGAATAGAGACTGAGAAGGGTTCTGATAGGATTTTGGGACTGACTCTGAAACAACTAGCAACATAGGGCGTCATAAAAGATAAGGTAGCCCCTGGATCTAACAATGATATACATCAAGGTGGAATACTCGTAACATACCAGTAACTATATCTGGAGAGGCCTCTTGCTCCTAATGAGATGGAGGGCATAGAATCTGTTTTGACGCTGACCACCACCTAAACTAGTGGAGGCTCCCTGCTGAGCTAAGCATACTGGCGGGGCTGCTAAACTAGTGGCTGGGTCTCAGTCTCTACCATGGCCCTGTATAGCTGTTGGGCAATCTCTGAGCATATGTCTGGGCTTCCCACACCCAAAACAAGCACCGGTACCTGCGAAGTATTGGCCAGTGTGCCTCCGGCCACACATGTCACAAGCTGGAATACTAGGCTCCACAGATCTGCTCCCCTGACCTCAAGAGCCTGATGCTCGTCCCCTCTGGTCGCTCCTAGATCTAGATGGCACACTTACTGTTGACGGCGCTGGGACTGATGATCTCTGGTGGGACTACTGACGGCGCCCACCACTAGGTTTATGCTGGGAAAATTCAAAGCTATCAGTCCTGGACCTCTTGGCTTCTCTCTCCCGCTCACTCATCTGCACCGCCTCCATCTGCTGCGCATACAAAACCATCTTTGAGAAATCAATGTCCTGATAAAGCATTGCAGTTCGGTAATTTTTGACCAAATAGCCTATTATCCTATGCATGAACCGACTCACTCGGGCCCTCTGGTCTACCACCATCTCATGTGTATATTTGGATAGGCGGGTGAACTCTAGAGCATACTCCTAGACCATCATGTTGTTCTGCCTAAATTTCACAAATTCAACTGCTTTGATCTCCCTCATCTCACGGGGGAAGAATCGATCCAAAAATGCAGTATGGAACTCATCCCAACTAATAGGGACCACTGCAACTGCCCTACCATCCTTTCACTATCTAAACCAAATATGTGCAAACCCTTTCAACTGATAAGAGGCTAAATCTGTGCACTCCTCCCCTGTCACCCCACGATTTGGGTGATTTTTTTAATTTCATCAATAAACTCGTGTGGATCCTCATCCACCTTCGATCTGAGAAACTCTGGAGGGTTCTTCCTAAGAAAGTCCCTAACTTTTGCCGCTACCACATTCCCATTCTAGGGGACATGCGCTGCCGCCTGTTGGTTGACTTGGGCAGTCAAAGCTTGAGCTAGCATCTGAATGGCAGCCCTAAACTCTGCGTGGGCTACCTGCTCGAGCACATGATCCTCGGGGGCTGGTGGGGCCTGCTGGTGCCTATCTCTGCTGCCATTCTCATGGCCATTTCCATTCCCAATTCTTCTTTCGTTAACTATGTAAGAAGGCATGATTTTACAAACGCATATAGCACGAGTTAAAAGGATAGAGAGACACTTCATCACACGACATGGATCAGAAAAGAAGGGAACATTTCCTAAAACGTTTCATGGCCTCTTCGTCGTAAGTGTGGCGCACTTCAAAACCATGAAAAAGACTCTACTTAACGCATCTTTCAGACACCCTAATACACATCAAAACCTAATGCTCTGATTCAAGTTTGTCACGACTCAAACATAGTCCCGGATCGAGACATGGAATAAAGAACCCCGAGAGGCTCTGAGTCAACCCATGGCATGAACATGACATCTAAAATACAACACAATAATGCCAAAGTCTAACATATAGAATAGCTAAAGTCTGAAAATCTGATAACATCGAATATCTGAATACATAACACTGATCTGAAGTCGAATACATGCGATGCCTGATAAGCCTCTACATACTAACGAGTTGATAGGACAAGACCCCAACTAACTCACTAAAATTGAAACTCAATATATTTAATACAACTAAGAAAAAGGAACCCTCGAAGGATGAGGACTCACCAACTCTAGCTGGGAGATGCTACTCTAAGGATCTGGCTAACAGCGGGACTAAACCTGAATATCCAAGCATATATCATGAAATGATATGGCATAGAGTATGAGGTCAGTACGTGAAACATATCAAGTATGCAAGGTAAGTAAAATCGCTAAGTAAGTAAAAATCAGAAATCATGCATTATCATAAAACATTTCATCATAAGAGTCTGAGAGTAGGGCTTGCATGCTATTATCTGAAAACATGATTTAAACACAACTGAATATTATAATTGAATCGAATGACCCAAAGCTGAAACTGATTATTCATAAGTAAAATTGTACATTGGGTCAAACCTGCTGAAAACATAGTATCATGACCGATAAACATGCATAGCTGAAATCATGAGGAACAATGGAAGACTCTTCATATAACCGACATTACCACGATAGAGCTTACATGGTCCCGACTATTACATTCAAGTGGGCAGAGTTGTCCAAAGCCTTGTCAGGGCTAAGGATGCTACCATGATATCGACATCAAGCTAAAGACCCCTTGGGGGAAGGTAAATCTCATAAGGAAGGTCCCTAATAATCTGAACATACCTATGTTGGCACGTAGTTCTAAGGCATGGAGTTGACTGACCCTTAACCTACTCGGTGCTAGACACTACTCCCAAAAACATATATATGCTCTCCATCGTTTTTCAACTAAGCTGAACCATCGTCTAGTGACGAACCTGAATATAACATGATATACATAATCTGAAAACATAACATAAGGAGTCTTAGCTCAAACCATACCACAAGCTAAAAAGAGTGGGAGTCTAGACTCTAAAATTCATGTGATAAGCTAATAACATGAACTTGAGATGAATCATGAAACATACTTGATCATATAGGCTTGCCCAAACTTAAACATACTTGGAAATAGACTTTGATAGTCAAAAACATGAATATAGACATGGGTAATTTAAAATCATACTTTTATCATATACACCTCATCATGCTTGAAAACATATATCATAATCTCAACCTTTCATGAACTTTCATAATTGGACATCATAATTGTAAGACTTAGAAAACATGAATTTGTAATTGAAAACATTATAAAACATGCCCATGAATCGTAATCCAACATTAGATATATGAATAGATTATACCCATGATAGATACTTAGAGAATTCATAAGTTGGGTTAAAACCCCAAGAATCATCAACTTAGAATTTTCATGAATTTGAGAAGGAATTAGGCATAGGAGTGGATGGATACACCCATTCATAACCCTATATACCTGGGTTCTTTCATAACCCTTTTAAATGATCAAAGGAATTAGGAGAATACTTGATGAGTTTCTAGGCTTTATCACCCTTAGGAACTTCTAGGCTTGCATGCATGGAGAGGTATGGGTTAATAATGAGTTAAAACTTCTTAAAACACACCTATCTGGGCATAAAACGACGTAGTTTAGATCTTAGAAACTTAGGAATTATGGAAAAACCCTTAATAAATTCGCAGGAACAGCATACTGCCAGTCCCGACGAGGGATTGGACGACTCATTTCCTGAGGGGACAACTCGTCATCAGCACTTGTTGCCAACACTGGAAAATCTTCACTCTTCCAGTCACCACGAGGGACAACATGACTTGTGGTGTACCCGATGACTCATGGTGATTAATCGTTGGGAGCACTGTCAAACATTTCAACATTCAAGTTAACCTCCTGACCACAACCAACCTTGCGACTCGTTGGCCCTGACCATGAGTCGTGGCTTGTCTCATGGTCAACCCCCAGATCACCATTTGTATCCAATTTTCATCCACTCCGCGAGTCACTTAACGCCTCATGGTGTACCTCATAGGTCACTAGACGACTCGTCCTGTGACTTAGTATAAAAATTCATGTTTTCTCCGTTTCAAACCTCGGGTTTGATCTTAGAGCTTTCGGTATATTACAGTTTCAAAAGTTAGTTTAATAGATTTCTTGTCGATAACCTTTTCATACATTATTTTCTTTGTCAAATAGTTGTTGGATTGGTTGCGTAGTATGGTGAGCTGCTTCTAGGCAGTATCTTCATGGATAGGAGAGAGGATTTCATCTTAGCTCCGAGCTGTTGAGCGTAAAGTATGTTAAGACTTGTCTATTTTCTTTTTGGCATGTATTCCTTTAAATTTTGATTCGTTATGTTATCATGTTATTAGTCAACCAAAGGAACATAACTAAAAACTCATAATGTCCATAACAAGTCCTAAAGTTTGTCTTAGGGATATTTGAAGTCCTAATCTTCAGCTGGTGATAACTTGATCTCAAGTTAATCTTAAAAAATATTTAAGTACCCAAAAGTTGATCAAATAAGTCATCAATGCACGATATAAGATACTTGTTCTTGATTGTCACCTTATGCAGCTACAAGTAATCAATACACATCCGCATCGACCCATCCTTTTTCTACACAAATAGCACTAGAGCCCCCAAGGAGAAACGTTAGGTATAATAAACCCCTTACTCAACATATCATGTAACTATTTCTTTAACTCCTTCAATATTGTTGGTGCCATCCTATATGGCAGAATCGAAATGGGTTGAGCGTCCGGCTCCAAATCATCTGTGGTTTCTGAGGCGCAGTCTATGACTATCAATACAAAAATTGATGTCAAGATCAGGTGGAACACCTGGAAGGTCTATCGAAAACACTTCCAAAAACTCTCTAACCACTTGAACTAACTCCAAAGAGGAAGTATTAACACTAGTATCATGAACATAAGTTAGATACGAGATACAACCCTTCCCAAATAACCATTGAGCTTTAAAAAATAAAATCAACTTCTTCAGATAATGACACGATACCCCATATGGATAAGGTAAATATCTTTACATGATAGTCAAGAATCGCATTGTACAGAGAGAGTCAATCTATGCCTAAAATAATATCAAAATTTACCATATCAAGAATGATCAAGTCCACCACATGTCATATCTCAACAAAGTAACAACATAGGATCGGTACATCTAATCCACCACTAAGAAATCACCAATCGGAGTAGAAACACACATAGGCATAGAAAGAGAATCACACATCATATCAAGACCCGATGCTAAGTATGTAGACACATAGGAGAAAATAGAGACAAGATCAAATTAAATTGTAGCAGGACGATGTCATACTGAAATAATACCTGTAATAACTGCATCAGAGGCCTCTGCCCATGGTCTACCTAGTAATGCATATCAGTATGCACGATCACCCTCAGTCTAAGTAACTCCTCTACCTCCTCCTTATTTTGTATATATAGCAGTTATACCTATATGAGAACCACCTTTGACCTTTAGGGGAGTCTAAGAACTCTGTTGTTGACCCCTTTGTCAGAGATGTGGCCAATCCCTCTCCAGGTGTCCTGAATCACCACATGGAAAGCAACACCTAGGTACTATCACCTGCTGAGAAGAATGAGGAATATATGACTATTCTTGATATCCTGAAGGATATGAAGCAACACCTAGGTACTATCACCTATTGAGAAGAATGAGGAGTATATGACTCATTTAATTTCTCATGGGCCTCAATGATGTTTATGCTCAAGTAAGAGGAACCATATTAATAATGAAAGCCCTACTAACTATTGGAAGTGCTTATTCTTTACTATTACAAAATAAGAATCAAAGAAAATCATATGTAAATGCTTTCATCTCACCTAACGCTGCATCTTTCATGGAAGCAGGACAAGGAAGAGAAATTTATGGATTGGAAAACCAACTCAAAAGTTCAAATGAAGAAAGACAAAATACAATTAAAATGTGAGTTGCACTCACTGTGTAAAAATTGATTGCTATAAACTAATAGGATTTTTCTAATGATTTTGAATTCATAAAACCAAAAAAATTTCAAAGTTCAGTCAAAGGAAATGCACTGGTGATAGGGGAGGATATCGAAAGTATGAACAATACACATGGAGAATCAAGGATCAATATCCATAGCCACTATCTAAGCAAGGAATAATATTTTGATTTGGTATAACAGGTAATCAAGATCATAAAAATAGTCAGACATGGACCTCAGGATCAATATTCAATGTTAATGCAGTTGTTGGTATAATTTTAAAATACTTAAGATGATGTTTTTTTAATTTATAATTAAATCACCTGGATCATTAACTTTGGTGTTTCAAAGCATATGGGGTTTAATTCTAATTCTTTTATATTTCTTATCCCTCTTCATGTACCTTTAAATATCAATTTGCCCAATTCTTTCAGGATCACTACCACTCATAAAGAAAATGTATATGTTCTGTCAAATCTTACACTTTATAATTTATTTTATTTTTTAGATTTTAAATATAACTTATTATCAATTATCCAATCAACTAAACTGCAATATTTTATTCACTCCTAGTGCATGTGTCTTACTAGACCATTTAATGAGGAAAACACAAGTTTTTGGCGAATTAGAAGATGGTTTATATCTGCTCAAGCCCACTAAGATGGAGCCATAATCTATTAAGGATGTCGTTTCAGTTCAAAAAGGAAGAAATTTCAAGATTGTTTGTAGTCAGGTAGTTTCAATTCCAAAAGAAAGTCATTCCATTGATGTTTTAGTTTCTAATCCTGATTGAAGGTCTATTTCAGTTTCTTTTTTTACAAATGCAATTTCTAATGTAAATTTATGGCATGTTATATTAGGATATTTACCTTTTTTTAGTAATGAAGAATCTTATTTTTATTCATTTTCATTTTGATTTTCAATACATTTTTCTTGTTTGTCCTAAAGTTAGGCAGAGTAGACTGTCTTTTCCTACAAGTGCTATCAAATCTCACATTATTTCTGAGTTAATATATATTGGTACATGATGGTTACAATTTTCTTATCATAGTAGAGGATTATAATAGGGGACTTGGACTTTCTTTTTTTGAAAACAAAGAGCAATACTTTTCTAGTTCTAAAAGACTTCTTAATCATGATGGAAAGATAATTTGATTTAAAGGTTAAAAAAATTAGGCCTGTCAACGTCCCAGAACTAGGAAGAGGCACCCAAGAAGCCACATTTCTTAATTCTCAAGGGATCATTAATGAAAAATCTTGTGTTGCTACTCCTCAACAGAATGGTGTTGTTAAGAGGAATCATAAACACATTTTGGAAGTAGCTCGAGGGCTTATTTTTCAATCTAATTTACCTATTCATTATTGGGGTGAGTGCATCTTGACTGCAACACACTTGATCAACAGAGTGCCTTCTAGGGTAATTCAAGATAAATCACCAAGCTTCTTGTGGATCACTTTTTTATGAGCATTTTAGATCATTTCGTTATTTGTGTTATATATCCATTCTATCATATGCGAGAACCAAATTTCAATCAAGGGCAAAGGAGTGTATCTTCCTTGGATATCCTCCCACTCAGAAAGGATACAAGGTGTTGGACCTAGACAGTAGAAAGGTTTTATTTCTAGGAATGTTAAGTTTCATGAAGATCAATTCCCCTTTGCCACATCTAGACTATTTCTCTCACCTATTTTATACCAAAACAACCAAAATCACAATCAGTCACTGCACCCACTTCATCAAATAACCTTTCATTTTCTTTCCCTATTGATCCTTCCCTATCTCCTATGACCAGACCTACTACCAGATCACCTATTTTTAGGCCTACAAGATTATCTATCAATCCCACACCAATCATGAGGTCAGAGAAACTTAAGTCAAAAATCAACTTACTTGAAGGATTTTATATGTAACAACATCCTTATCAGAGATGTTACTAATTCTTGTTTTATTCATTCAAACAAACCTACTGTTTTATCTTTTGGAGCTCTATCTATTTCTAACCAATATATCATTCATTACCTATCAACTACACAAAACCTAATAGTTTTTGATGACTTTTTAAACATCCACGTTGACAAAAGGCTATGGAGGTAGAGCTTGAGGCACTTAAGCTAAAAAACACCCGGGAGGTCTTGAAATTAATCCCATGCAAGAAACTTCTACCTTGTAAGTGGATTTACAAGGTAAAACACAACTCAAATAGATTTGTTGAAAGGCTCAAAGCCAGATTGGGGGTAAGGGGGACATACAAAAGGAAGAAATTAATTATAGTGAAATATTACCAATGGTAAAAATTACCACTATCAGATGTCTACTTACTGTCGCAATCAACAAAGGATGGAGAGTCTCCCAACTTGATATCAACAATGCATTCTTGAATAAAGAATTTCAAGAGGAGGTGCTTGTGAGATCTACAACAGTACTTCTTCCACCTACACCTAAACATATTTTTCTTTTAAGGAAGTTCCTTTATGGTTTATAGCAACCTCACAACAATGGCATGCAAGAATTGTAGGTGTATTAACCTACAAAGGGCATTCTAGTTCTCTGAATAATTACTCTTTGCTTTTCAAGAAAAATGGAGATCTTATATTTATATTAGTTGTGTATGTCAATGAAATTTTACTCGCAGGAAATGACATCTGAGAGATTGTTGATATCATATTTTTTCTCTACACTATATTCAAGGTTAAGAATTTAGATGACATACATTATTTTCTAGGAAAGGAGATAATCAGGAAAAAGCATGGTTTCATTATAAGTCAAAGAAAATTTATCCAAGAGCTTTTGCAGGAGTTTGATTGCACGGGTTCTGTTGTTTCCTCTCCTATTGATCCATACTAAAAAATATAAAAATATGATGGGCCTTTATTATTCAATCCCACTATATATAAGCATTTAGTACGAAAACTAAATTATCTTACCCACACTCGTCCAGACCTCTCATTTGCTATTCTTTGACTTATTATTCAATCCCACTATATATAAGCATTTAGTATGAAAACTAAATTATCTTACCCACACTTGTCCAGATCTCTCATTTGCTATTCATTGTCTCAGTCAATACATGTAGAGACTTACTCTTTCATATTTCTCAGCAACCTTTTATGTTTTGAGTTATCTCTGGATAGATCCAAGGCAAGGCATCCTCCTCTCTTCATAACCAGCTTTGGATCTCTTTGTTTTTTTGTGATACATATTGGGCATTCTACATAGATACATGAAGATCTATTAATGGGTATTTTATCACTTTAGGAGGGGCTCCGTTTCTTGAAAATCAAAGAAGCATATTTCGATCTTACTATTATCTGCAGAAGAAAAATATAGATCCATGCAACCAGTTACAACCGAGATTATTTAGTTTGTCCGCCTTCTTGAAGATCTTTCAGCCCCACTGACTCTTCTAATTCTAGTTCAGCCCGATAGTCAAGCAACTATTCACATCGCTCGTAATCTCATCTTTCATGAGAGGACAAAGCATGTGGATTTGAACTGTCATTTGGTACTACATCAATTCCTCTCTGACCTTATCACTTTGTCCTTCATTACAACGGAAAATCAAATTATCGATTAGTTCATTAAGACTCTTTTAGGGACTTCTCACCTTCACATAATAGACAAGTTGGGGGTTATGTCTCTCCCCTCTAACTTGAGGAAGGATGTTGATGAGAGGAATTCCTCCATCGTCTCCATTGATAAACAAAAGAGAATGAGGCAAGAAGAAAACATGGAGATATACAAAAAAAAACAAAAAGAAGAAGAAGATACAGAATGAAGTTCTAGAGAACAATGAAGTTGAAGAGTCTTGTTGGAAGGTCTAACAAGGATTTTTGTACCTCATATGAGTTTGGGTTATATCTCATCTGAGATTGCCGCTGATTTTACTCAGCACAAATTTGGGCTTCACAATTTTGGACCTCTGCGCATAGACTTCATCCGAACCAGAATAAAGATGTAGACAGCACAAGAATAGATAGTATCTTTTAAAATAAACTACTATTACCCGCATAATGCACGAATAATATTTTTAAAAAAATTATTTTAAAATATATATTAAAAAACTAACTTAGAATTACAAAATTACCAAATAAATAAATGATTATAAGAAATTTCTTTTACTTGACCAACGGGTAATTAAACTAACAAAGACTAATGAAATAAATGTTAACATCTCCTTTGGCTTATGTTTTCTTGAATAACCCATAAAAATTAGTCTATTATAAATCATCTCTTAGCTAAAACTAAATAAAGCAGCACAATAACTATAAATTTTAGCATAATTATTGAATTTTTGACACTTCAATCTATTTAACAACTAAGAGACGTCAAAAAAATGAAAAGAAAACAAACTAAAATAAGTTACTGGGCTTTTAAAAAATATAGAGAGAGATTCACATTTAAGTTAGTTTGTAGGGATGGTCATTAAGAATCAGATTAATACACGAACTATTTAAGCTCAAAGTTAATCATTCAAACAATATCTAATAAATATATAACACACAACCAAATAAAAAGTCAAATGTTTATAACTGCTTATTGCAAAAGAAGGGAACTAAGGAATTGGTGAATTTTTCAATAAAAACTATAAATCAAAATAAAGAAACAAAATAGTTATAAACTTCACCATACTTTTCAGGGTGCCATTTACATTCTTAGGCATCACTATTGCACGTCAAAAAAAATTTAAGATCAGATACAATAATGGGCATCTGAATGACAATGCAAAAACTTATATCACAGTTCTCATCGCATCTTCAACTAACATAACATTTATTGCAATATTAAAGTCCCTTTTCTATAAGTTGTCACAATTGATTTGTCTATCCTTTATCGGATCCATTCTCATATAGTTAGTAATTGGAGATTTCTCAAGTTTCTGCAAGAACATATATATATGCAACCTATGAAATATATTAAGACAAAAAGTATAATAATAATATAATAATAATAATTAATGACAAGTTTATTCAATAACATATCAAATTAAATTACGAAAATTTCGATGTACACTACATTTCTAGCTTCATATGTTATTTGTCCATCATCATCATAAATTAAAATTTTCAAAAACTATAAACCGTTCATGTTGCGTTGAATGAAACCTCCTAAATATATAGAATATTTTATAGAAATCTTTCCTATTAGAATGACTATAATTATGACGTAATTATTTTTTCATATAAATCATGTATTCCATATTAGAATATTAATAATATATAGATATAGATTATTTTTCATATCATGCTAATTTTAAATTAGAATATTAATAATATATTATTTTTTCATATTATGCTGATTTTGAAATAATCTAATTATGAAATGATATGTTTCATATATATTATATTACTGTCAATCAAATATATTTTTCATATATATCATATTAATGCCATAATTATATAATTTAAATGATAAATATATAGAATGTAAAATAACTATATTATGGCGTAATTTTTTTTAACATATTTATATAATAAAAATAATCTATATAGCAAACATAATAATATTAATAATATTTATTTTTTCCATATTATAATATATGAAATAATCTAATTATGACATGATGTATTCCATATATAATCATAATAAATATATAGAATGTAAAATAACTCTAATTATAACATGATTTTTTTAACCATATCTATATAATAAACATAATCTATATAATAAATATAATAATTTTAGATAATGTTAAATTTTTTCATTTATAATATTTTGAAATAATCTAATTATGACATGATGTATTTCATATATATCACATTACTACCAATCACATATATTTTTCCATATATATCATATTAACGCCATAATTATATAGTTTAAATAATAAATATATAGAATGTAAAATAACTCTAATTATGTCATATTTTTTTTATTACCATATCTATATAATAAACATAATAATATTAATAATATTTTTTAGAATATTTATTTTTTTCTTATTATAATATTTTGGAATAATTTAATTATAACATGATATATTCCATACATATCATACTACTGTCAATCAAATATCTTTTTTCATATATATCATATTAATGCCATAATTATGTAATTTAAATGATAAATATATGGAATGTAAAATTGTTACACCCCGGAATTTTTTTTTGATGATTATTTGATGGTTATATGTCATATTAAGGGGATTATGGGTTGTATGTTGTCCGTAGGTGAGGAGAGAAATATGTGCAAAGGGAAAAGCGAAAAGTATGTGAAGTTTGTAAATAAGGGTCAACTTTAAATGGACATATCTACAAATATATAATGATTCAGAGGTCCTATAGCCTATCAAATGAAAGATATTTGAGTCTAGTTTACAGTGAAAAAACCGCTTGTCAATCAGAGTTCGAAGTAAAAAGTTATGCTCGTTTGGAGACAGCACCGTCGGCTAGAAAAGCGCCCATGCGCGCGGGCGCCGAGATAGGCAGGCAGTAGGCGCGCGCGAGGGCACGCCGCACGGGCGCCGCACGCGGGCATTGCCCAGCTTGCCTATATGAAGTAATTTTGAGCTAAAAAGCTCATTTCTACTCCGTTTCACCTCATTTTTTAAAAAAATTTGCAGAATTAAGAGCTCTATCCAATGGTGAAAAGATATCCCAGGTAAAAATCTTCACTATTGTCTCTTTTGGGCTCTGAAAAGAGAACCTTAGAAGGAAATCATGACTTGTTGTTGTCTTGTGGTTGATTGTGGTATTGCTGCGTTTTTAGATGATTCTAGGCAGAGAAAACAGTAGGAGTTTACTCCTACTTTAGCTGATAACATCTCTAAGAAAGGGTAAGTAATTCCCTTTTTGATTTCTTTAAGTTTATGAGGTTATAACTTGGAGAATGTTGTAGTATTGTGTTGGTGTTTCTTTATGTGTTTTTGTGGCATGTTGCTGCCCAATTTTTCCAGAACTTTGGTGAAGTGAAGTTGTTGCTTGTTGGGTTTGTAAATTAGACTTGGAAGGATCCTTAAGGAGTAAGTTTGAAAGGAATATTTTTGGCAAAATTAGAGTCGACGTTCCAAGGTATGTAAAGGCGTCCCTTTCCTTGTTTTTCAAGCACGAAACTAAGTTATTGAAAGGATCAATATTCCTATGTTCTTAAAATCATATTGAGGAATATATGATCCTTTCCAAAGGGTTGGAACTACTTGGCATAAAGCTTGAATTGTTAAGAATGGCTGAAGAGAACAAATGTGAAGGGAAAGGCGTAATTTTTATACAATTGTTGCCGGAGTTCTAAATCGAGTCTGAAGTCCCCTTAACGTGGGCACCGGGAGCTGTCCTTTTTAGTATACTGTATATGTGATGTTGAATATATGTTAAGATCTAGTCACTTAGTGAAATTGGTACGAAATGCTAAGACGACGACACGTAATTGAACTTAAGCTAAGAAGATGACGCTAAGCCGGTTGAGGGTAAACGAGCTTATTGAAATAACATTTTAATAACATTGTTAATCCCTCCTATATGTTTATGTTTTAAAGTGCTTAAGATAAAAAGTAGATTTTATGTTTTTCCTCTTTAAAGCTAAGAAAGCGGCACGTAGCGAATAAGCTAAATCGATACATGTTAACGGGAAAAGCGTGGCTAAGTTGTCAATTAGGCAAAGAGGTAAGTGTATATAAGAATTGATGGAATAGTGAACATGAGGGTAAAGACTTGAGTGTAGAGTGAATAATTTTTGGCAAAGAAGTTAAGATGAATAAGGGAAGTAGAGCTAAATATTGTTAAATTAGATGATACGGGTTACGATTGTGAACGAGGTAGGAAACAACTAGGAAGATTAACCCTGTTCTAAAGACGTTTAGCAAAAGAGTTATAAATTAAGTTGTTTATGTTCAGTATGTGTTACGTTGATGAATAACCACTAAAGTCTTAACCTTCTATGAAATAATTAGAGTTGAACGTCTGCAAAATAGTAACTTAAGTTGAGAAGCTCTCTGCTATAACCCTAAAGGATTATGTTAAGTTATCTATTCCAAGTGTTGACTACCATGTCTGAAAAGGGTAATCCTAGGATCTCCTAAGCCACTTATGATTATGTAAGCTTTCTTAAGCTCCGCAGATAATTGCAAAGTTATGTAAGTTAATCCAGCATCACCCGAATTACGACTAGATATCTTTATTTACCTATAAGGCATCACTTAGAGAGTTACTCACGAGTTCCCAAGTTATAGAGCTCCAAGTATCAGAGCCTTAAGTTATGTCTTTACATCCCTAATTTATGTTGAAATGTGCTAGCTGATCTAAGAAGTTTTTGAGAGATCATATTTCGAGAATTATGCTAATTTCTCGGTCAAGTATCTGATGTTGTATACAAGTCTAAGAACTCAAGTCTTTATGTGTCTTTCCAGTAAGAAGTCTTAATGTGTACAATTTTCATGTTATAACATACAGTTGAATTCTTTCAGTTATATTCAAGTCATGCATCTTTATGTTTAGCTCTTGTTGAGCTATCAGTTGAATTTCCTAAATTCAGAGGAGAGATTCTCCCAGGTACCAATGTTCCTAATGTCTAAGTAAGTATAAGTGCAGGCTATGATAATGATCAGTTAAGCTTAGAACTTCTAATCCCAGGAAGTCACCTGGAGGTCACTCAACTAACTAAATACGAGTTTATACGTTAGATAGAAGTCTCATACGTTGTATATCTATAATTCAGCTTTCAGCTCTACGTATATGTTAAGCGTTATGACAATAACTCCAAGCTTCAAGTTATAAGTCTCATGTTTTCCTGCAAATAAGGCAAATGAATTGAGAACTGCATGTGCTCATCGACGTGATAAGTTTGGCAATGAAATTCTAGGCATAGTTGTCGATACATGTAAAGGAACCACCATGTGGGCAGTATATATATGTAGTTCCCAGATGTCAAAGGATTGTATAGAAATGGGAATCTATGTGCTTCTACTCAAGCGATACATTAAATTTATAAGACTATCTATAGGACATTGCTTGTGAGTCTTCTAAAATTCTTATGTTGGCTAAACCTCCTGAAGGTCCGTCGAGTCACTGAGTTGACATGTTTGTATATAATTTGACAGCTTTACGTGATATATGTGCACATTTTCTAATTTTACATGGTATATGTGCTCACTTGTATTTATATGTTACGAAAGAGACCGATTACGACCACAGATTAAGCATTTGTCATTTCAATGCTACATGTGTTAAATTACCTCAGTATAAGCTTTATCGGCTCCATTAATGATTATGATTGAGAATATTTTTATTTTTACCCCGGTATGGCACACCGGCTGGAGATGTTTTTATTTTACCCCGATATTGCACACTAGCTGGAGATGTCATTTTACCCCAGTATTGCACACCGGCTGGAGATATTTTTATTTTATTCCGATATGATACATCGGCTGGAGATCTTTTTATTTTACCCCGGTATGATACACCCGCTGGACGAATTTTATATATGGATTTACGGTTGGTTGGTCATTGGCATTACAGTTATAGTTTCTTTCTTGTGCAATTCTTAATTGCATTTTCATCTCATTATAGAGTTATTATCAGGTTTTAATTTCCAGGATTCCAGGTTGTTACCATTCCTTATTCCTGGTTCAGTTATCTTGAGTTTAGTTATGTTATAGTAAGTTGATATCAATTACAGGTTGCAGAGTTCCAGGTTATATTTATCCTTTATATGTTTATGTGCTAAGTTAGTTATTACAGGATTGTTATCTCATGGTTACAGTTTAAGTCTCACATACCAGTACATTTCATTCATACTGACTTCCCCTTGCTTGGGGACCTGCGTTCGTGCCGCAGGTGCAGGTAGAGGTCAGAATGGCCATTTGAGTAGCAGTTCGTGAGATCAACAGATGGTTGGTATGCTCCTTTCTTCCTGGAGCTAGGGCGTAGTTATTTATGCTTGAGTTTTGAGATGCGGTTATGGGTAGGTCGGAGCCCTGTTCCGACCATCAGTCAGTTTACTCTTTAGAAGCTTTGTGGACTTAGTGTGTACGGTGTTATTCAGTTTGTGGCCTCGTCGACTTATTGTTGCTTGGTTTAGCACACCAATTGCCTTGGTTGCATTTCGATTGTTTACCCCGTATTGTTGAGACCTTATGGGTCCAGTTTATTCTTCAGTTGATTATGACAGGTGGCCTAGATGGTCTAAGTGTTATAGTTACAGATGTCATATAGCCGGCTTCTCGATCAATCATGAATCGAGTGCCAGTTGCGCCCTACCCCAGTTTTGGGGCGTGACAAAAATAACTCTAATTATGGCGTGATTTTTTTTACCATATCTATATAATAAACATAATCTATATAATAAATATAATAATTTTAGATAATATTAAATTTTTTCATTTATAATATTTTGAAATAATCTAATTATGACATGATGTATTTCATATATATCACATTACTACCAATAAAATATATTTTTTCATATATATCATATTAACGTCATAATTATATAATTTAAATAATAAATATATAAAATGAAAAATAACTCTAATTATGTCGTGTTTTTTTTGTTACCATATCTATATAATAAACATAATAATATCAATAATATTTCTTAGAATATTTATTTTTTTCATATTATAATATTTTAAAATAACCTAATTATGACATGATGTATTTCATATATATCATATTACTGCCAATCAAATATATTTTTTCATATAGATCATATTAACGCCATAATTATGTAATTTAAATGATAAATATATAAAATATAAAATAACTCTAATTATGGCATGTTTTTTTTACCATATCTATATAATAAAATAATCTATATAATATTAATAATCTTTATTTTTTTCATATTATAATATTTTAAGATAATCTAATTATGACATGATGTATTTCATATATATCATATTACTGCTAATCAAATATATTTTTCCATATATATCATATTAATGTCATAATTATATAATTTAAATGATAAATATATAAAATGTAACATAACTCTAATTATGGCGTATTTTTTTGTTACCATATATATATATAATAAACATAATAATATTAATAATATTTCTTAGAATATTTATTATTTTAATATTATAATATTTTGAAATAATCTAATTATGACATGATGTATTCCATATATCATATTACTGTCAATAAAATATATTTTTTCATATATATCATATTAACGCCATAATTATATAATTTAAACGATAAATATATAGAATATAAAATAATTTTGGCGTGATTTTTTTATCATATCTATATAATAAACGTTATAATATTAATAATATTTCTTAGAAAATTAATAAATTTATATTTTTTTCATATTATAATAAGATGAAATAATTTTTTGTTGTAAAAGTGCCAAGTGGCTAGTTTTCAATATGACACTTGACTTATTATCAAGCTAGACTACTCTTCTTTTAATAATATATGTAGATATTTTTTTCATATTATAATAAGATGAAATAATTTTTTATTGTAAAGTGTCAAGTGACTAGTTCTCAATATGCCACTTGGCTTATTATCAAGCTAGATTACCCTCCTTTTATAATATATGGATATGGATATGGATGAGTTGTAGAAATCAGTTAAAAGTTGGATAAAAATCTGTAATTATTTATTGTTATAAAATAATAAAGAAAGAACAAGAATATTATAGAGAAAGAGAGAAGTTCTTATTCCTCTTGATGGGATGAAATACAATGAAAGAGAACCCCTCGTTTATAGGGATAATTTCTCCTAACTTTTCTCCAAAAGATAGACTTTCACTATAATATAAACACATGTATCCACTACAATACAAATACCTTTATAGACATACACTATAATACAAATATATTTATAACACTCCCCCTTGAATGTCTATTTGGTAGATAATGTGCCTCGTTAAAACCTTATTAGAAAAAACCCAGTAGAAAAAAATCTAGTGAAGGAAAATGAGTACACATATCTAATAATACGCATTTTGGCTGGCTCATTAAAAACCTTACAAGGAAAACCCAGTGGGACAAAACCTCGCAAGGAAAAGAGAGTACAATGCGTATTAACTCCCCCTAATGAGAACATCCTTGAATCTTTGCATCCCGATCTTCTGCACCATCTTCTTGAAAGTTGCAGTTGGTAGAGATTTGGTGAATAAATAAGTCACATTATCACTTGAACGAATCTGTTGCACGTTAATATCACCATTCTTTTGGAGCTCATGTGTGTAGAAGAACTTTGGCAAGATGTGCTTCTTCTATCTCCTTTATGAATCTTCATTTTAGTTGTGATATGCATGCTGCATTATCTTCATATAAATTATGGGTAATTTGTCATATTTCAAACCACATTTTTCTCTAATGAGATGTATCATGGACCTCAACCACACACATTCTCGGTTTGCTTCATGAATAACTATTATCTCAACATGATTTGATGAAGTAGCTACAAGAGACTGCTTTGTAGATCTCCAACATATGACAGTACCTCCACATATGAACACATAGCCAGTTTGAGATCGAGCTTTGTGTGGGTCAGATAAATACCCTGCATCAGCATAACCAACAAGATCGGGACTACAATTGTTAGAATAAAATAAGTTCATATCGGTATTCCCTTTTAGATACCGCATTATATGTTTGATCCCATTCCAATACCTCCTAGTAGGAGCAGAACTATATCTTTCTAACAAATTAACCGAAAAGGCTATATCAAGTCTTGTAGTGTTAGCAAGATACATTAGTGCACCAATTGCAGTAAGATATGGCACTTCAGGACCAAGAATTTTCTCATTCTTTTCTTGAAGTCGGAATGGATCCTTTTTCATATCAAGTGATCGAACAACCATCGGAGTACTTAATGGATGTGCTCCATCCATATAAAATTTTTCAGCATCTTTTCTGTATAGGCAGATTGATGAACAAAGACACCATTTTTCAAATGTTCAATTTGCAAACCAAGACATAATTTTGTCTTTCCAAGATCTTTCATCTCAAATTCCTTCTTTAGATAATCAATTGCCTTTTGAAGCTCTACTAGAGTTGCAATGAGGTTTATGTCATTAGCATAAATAGCAAGTACAACAAACTCCGATGTTGTTTTCTTATTTGATTTTCCTCATATAAGAATTATGAACAAGTTTAAAGAAACTTGTAAATGCTTCAGGCATTTCGAATCCTTTATGATTTTCATACAAATTTTATCAAGTGATAACATTCATTAGTATTTAAATGCGTGACATCTTCTAGTGTCTGGACTACAGGTCCGATAAGCTTTACGCTTATCAATATGCATTATTTCACTTGATAATTATTTCTACATCAACATGCTTTAATAGACGTAGAACTCAGATCCTTACAATCTTTTATATATTACGCGTTATATTGTATCAAAGATACCGTCGATGGTATATCATTTATATCAGTTTGCAATTGGACATAACCCATTGAGATCTCATCACTTTCAATGTTTTATTAGGTACCTAAACCTCTTATAAGATTTCATGAAGTGTTATGTCGTAAGCTCTTCAAGAGCACATTGCCTCCTTATTATGACCATCTTAATCATTTGCTCCGTTCCTTCTTTAAGGAGTTCTATATTTGGAATCGTTTGGTCTATCACGCTTCAGGTATCTCATAGACCTTGTCCTTCAAGGACCTTTTATTGGAGCATTTGCAACTGAATTATAAAATAGGGTCAGCAAATACATCTGGCAATTGATTTACAATATTTTGCAAGTGAATTATCTCTTGAACTTTTAAGTTCACATTTTTTTTCGAGGATCTAGATAATTCATCTCACACTCAATTTTCAGTTGTTAATCACTTATCCCCCTAATGATAGGAAAACTAACATTTACCCCTCAAACTCATTTGGGGATCCATCTTTGTGCGTTGTGGTAGAGGAATTGAATCATATAGCGCACATTCAAATTTTTAGATGAAATTATTTGGTTCCTGACCCTGAACCAATTGTGATAGGGGAATCTTGTTGGTTTGATGCAATCAAGTGTTGCTATATGTTAAATAAACATATCTCATACCAAATTTTATTAGCGATTTTTGTTCTCATAACCAATGGTTTAGCTATAATTGGAAGCATACAATTTTTGCTAAACCAACTTAGATATGAACCAGCATTATCAATATGATTTTATAATTTGAAACTGTGCTCTTAATTTAACAATTTGAACAACCTTGCAAAAATCAATTGAAGTTGATATCAAAGCACATGTGACCATACCATAGATGTATCTATTAAAATTATATAATAGCAAACGATTCACATGGTAGGTGAAAGGGCCCATATTCACCCTTTTATAAGTCTCAAAATTTCAGGGAATATAAATCCAATCTTAACTGATCAAGATCATTCTATCACGAGAACAAGCAACATAAGAGAATTCTTGAAGAATCTTTTATTTCTTCAACATATTCACGTGAATTCTCAATTATTTTTGCATCACATTTGAACTGGGATGACCAATCAGTTATGTCAACTTATCTTTATTTCAGTAAACTTCTAGTTTACTTTCGTATGTGATTTTTTCATCATACTCATATTTATGTACTACAAACAAAAGAAAAAGGCGGGTAATCTTTTACATAAATATTTATAACCCGCTTCAATTGTAGTAGTATGAAGATATTAGATCTTCCCATAATTCATAGTCTCAATCTTTTTCAATGTCTTTGAAACTTATAAGTTTCCTTTTAAGACTTACTTTAATAGTAACACATTAGCTCTTCCGGAGCTCTCAATTAATTTTGTGTACTATCACGTATTCCATCATATCAATATTATTAATAGTCTCTCCATATAGTTTCAACTTAGAAACAATTTTGAACGTTGATGAGCTATACTCATGAACAGACTTATAGTCTTGATGGATCCAATCATATCGTGTCTTTGGGTGGATGACCATCTTCAGGTGGTCATTCCTTTCTTTTAGGCTATTCCACAAAACAAGTGGATTCTTAATCGTGAGATATTCAATTTTAAGAATTTCGTCAAGATGATGACGCAAGAATATCATAGCCTAAACACGATCTTGGTTTGATACTTTATTTTCACTTTTAATGGTGTCTCCAAGACCCAATGCATCCATATGAATTTTAGCATCCAACACCCATGAAAGGTAGTTCTTGCTCGAACTTTGAAGGGCAACGAAATCAAGTTTTGTAAGGTTAGCCATATTAAAAGAAAGAGAAAAATAATACCTTGGCCTTCAAATTTTGAAACGGTAGAGTCGTAGAGCAACAATATTACCAAAGGAATATCATTCCTGTGGTTAAGTAATACATCTTCTGAAAAAGAAATTTTAATTTTTCTTACCTCAGATCTTTCAAAATGAGTGTATTAAATAATAAAGAAAGAACAAGAATATTATAGAGAAACAAGTAAGTTCTTATTTCTCTTGATGGGATAAAATACAATGAAGGAAAACCCCTCTATTTATAGGGATAATATCTCCTAATTTTTCTCCAAAAGATAGACTTTCACTATAATATAAACACATGTATCCACTACAATACAAATACCTTTATAGACATGCACTATAATACAAATACGTTTATAACATTTATAGTTTTTTGCATACTAGTCCTTCTTACATATATATAAAGCTATGTATTATAGAGCAATGAGTACATAGAAAATTTCCCCAATTTTCTATCTATTTTCAATTTCCAACGGCGTATATACAAGAACATGGCTTATCGCGTTAATATATACACCTCCAACCACACGTTTATAACCATTCTTCTAACCGGCACTAACTTGAACTACATTACACTGCACCCGACCCTTCAACCAACGTAACTCAACTTTCCTCCAAAATCTTGTTCAACAAACATCTCTAACTGCCTATGCTGCCACAAAATTTCCGTGAACATTTTCATTAAATTTTTTTTTATTACTCCATATCTAGAAAAGATGTTTACAAAGATATACAAGGTACATAATTGCTGCCTGAGTAATCATGACCCTCCCCCACAAAAATGTGTGTGTGTTTGTGTGTGGTCTCTTTCAGAGAATTACACTACATGATCTATTTTTTCTATAGTTGCGTTTAAATAAACAGTCTAAACAGCAATGCCGGGATTACTATTCCAATCTGAAATCTTAATGACACTAGAGTAAACAGAAAAGTGTTCTGGTTCATACACCAGTATAGATTTTTTTTGTAAAAATTCTGGTTCAGGAATACAGTTTGGAATACGTATTTATGTAGCCAAAACTTCATCACTGGGACAATCCCGCCTTTTCGCATTTTGTAATTGAGGAACCACATTAGTCTCCTTTCTGAGTCTTCCCTGCAGATGAAGAGACACACAAGCAGAGGTTCTGCAAAGGGGCGAACAAAAAGCCTCAGAATTCACCTTGGAGTCATTTGAGATGTGTCACACCTCAGATTCTTGTGGATGAGTCATGAGAGCAATACAGCGTGCCACCTCTGCATCCCATCTTTCAGCAACTGCCCACTGTAAAGACATAAAATGATACTTCATCTTGCCGCAGTATGCTTTTAACTTCTATGATTGCTGTACCACAGGATTATGACCTTGAGCTTCCATACCCGAAGACTGGACTGCATTTAAGGCTTTGAGTGACCAACCTGAAATTATTGAAGGAAAAAATTATGGCTTAGGCATGTTGAAGACAGAATTAAGTAAATACTCTCTAATAGATTAAATTTTTTAGATGAGTTGATCTCACAATTCAACATGGTACCGGAGCAAGTAGAGGCCTTGGGTTCAAGTCTCTATCTCTAACACCTTGGCTTTTATGAGTAGGTCAAACAATTCAACAATGCATTTATTTGACACAAGTATGCCTTACAGATGAACTAAGTCAAGCAGGAGTTCATGAATATCAAACGGATGACCTACTCTACCTGAGAAATACATGACAAGAGATGGTCTGGACTCTCATGCTGAAGGAAAGGAATAAAAGCAATAACTTGGTTGTCTGTGGAAAAGAGCCCTCTGTCCCAAAGATGCCTTTTTGACGACATACAAAAAATTTGTGAAAACTGAAGCACACTCCTCATTCTCGATTTATTGAGGCCTAACCAGACGAGCTGCAAAGGCTCCATCAAGTTCATGCTTCACAGGATTAGACAAATAGAAACCTCGTTTAGTAACAAAATTCCCTGGTACATATTTGTTCACAGGATCAATGTCGAATTCCTGCAAGGAAAATGATGGTAACAGTCAGAGCGATGTGCAGGAATAGAAACTAGTCTAGAAGATAAATTTATCTTTAAACCAAAGAAAATACGTGGGACGGTCAATCTGGACAAGAGAATATCAGGATAAGACACCCAAATTATGAAAGAAAATATATATGGAAGACAAGATGATAGGGTCAACGCTAGCAGTTTCTTAAAAATTTTGGACACGTCAGTTTCTTCTCTTTCCCTTTTCTTTTTTTAGTATTTCGTCCGTCTTCCATCGGGTGAGAGTTATTTCACAAATATAGACATATGCTTTCTACATAAAGCATATAGTCCCATTTACCACAACCTCAACAGGAATCAAGATCCTCACTCCTAAATGCCTAAAAAGGGTCTTGAGCATAATATATATGCAGTAGCTGATTTTTATGAAGGAACCAACTTTAGAGCTGAGAGATGGAGCAATTAGTATGCTTCAATCAAGTTTCTTACTGGATGCCTTAAAAGAAAAGCTTCAATTCTTTCCTCATTCTCTTCAGGGTCAATGGAACATGTGCTGTATATTAGCACTCCACCTGGCTTCACCAACCTGCAGATGCAGAAAAAAATCGTAAGGGAAAAGGAAACAAAGAACAGAACCTCATATGTTAATGTGTAAAGATAGTAGCTCAATCATAATGCATATAATCTAGAGGCATTTCAAACTGTAAGTACATGTAGTTGCAGTCAAAAATTTAACCATACTTGACTTAATAAAGCGGCCAAATTGAGTTATAACCAACACCAAGCAGCTTATACATCTCCTTTTCTAACTCTCTTGTCCTTGGTAGGACAAATCTTTATAAAGATGTGCACCTTGTTTTAAATCCACTTCAGAAATTCCATTATCCTTGCCTGTCACCAACATTACTAGGAAAAAGCTACTCATATATTTCTAAAGGAGAAAATCCACTGGCTGCAGTAATTCAGGTCAAGGTTGAACTTAAATTATGAATCAAGAAGAACTATTGGTTTTACCTGGAAGCTGAATCGAGAAGCTCATCCTGTAAATGTTTAAGTTGCTCCATGTCTTCCAGTCTCCTATTCCAACGCAGATCTGCTCGCTTTCTCAATACAAAGAGGAAATACATATTTCAAATGTCCCAGCTACTATCACTTCTGGTTTAAAGAAGGATGAAACCATAGAAGCAAGAATAGTGAATGTGACACCAGAAGAAAGAGGAATAAAGGACCGTAGCTTTTTGACCATGCAAGCTTATTTCAAACTAAAAATACTGCATTACGTCTTTGACCGGGATTACCTTTGAAAGAACACCAAGCCCTGAACAAGGTGCATCCAGCAAAACTTTATCCCATTCTACAACCTTATCCATCTGCTAAAAGTTAAACCAGGGATTAGAGTTGGACAGTATAATACCATGTGTTTTTGTTAGAACTTCCAAGTTCTTACAGAAAAAGTTCGAAGATCAGCGTGGATAGTACTGATAACATCAATAACTTGGTGCAACTTGGCTGTCTCTCTGAGTATACGCAATCGACCTTTATTTATGTCAACAGCAAATAGTGTACCTGATAAACAAGTAGAGCATAGTGTTAAAGAGTCAACAAACATAACTCTAATACATAAGAAGAGGTTAATGACCAGAATTGCTGGCCAAACACTATGCTTACAATTACCACGGGAAATGCTGACAATATGCCATGCTTTAACAAGGCATTGGACCAGTTATTAATAGTTAAAAATAGACTATATCCAATTGTAAAACAAAAAAATAAAACCAGCCCTCTTGATTCTGAAACTCTCAAAAGAAAAAATTAGATATTACCAGGCATTGGACCTGGTACCTTTTGATTGAGTTACTTTTAGGCAACAATCTAAAATGCAATTACTGATGGACCCCAACTTGTTTGGGACCGAGCTGTAGTTGTTGTAGTGATGGACAAGGGAATCTGGTGCTTGTATTTCAGGCACCATGATTGTCTCCTTTTCCAGGATAGGCATTTCTCACCTATGGTTTATTTCATTATTGAATATACAAATTTAAATTCTGCATGTGCTATGCTCCTGTGAGAACAGATCTTGCCTTTCGTTAGCTCCCAAAATATGTAACAATTGTTTTCCATGTAATTTCAGCTCTAAAAGCTGTCAGCTGACAGCTATGACGAACAAAGTTTGTATGAAGGTTACCTTGGCCGTTCAAACGGGACGCCATGAACAAGGTTTTCCCTCCTGGAGCAGCACAACAATCAATAATGTTCTCACCAGGTTGTGGATCAACAATAGAGACTATTAATCCTGCAGTAATCAGGGTTATTATGGGAATGAAAAATCATTTTTCACCACCTATGATATTTTTCAGGTTTCAAACTTAAGTATCAACAAATGCATTATTTCAATGAGGCCATCAAATTTGTAAAATGATAATACAAGTCAATGACTAACAAAATGCCAATGCATTTTAACAGTAACTGAACACTAGTTGCCACTGTATAAAACTTGTAAAAGGAAGTGGAGACACCCTCAAATTAAGCAAATCATCATAGAAAATTATTGGTTATGTTGTACGGAGCGGAGTGTTGGCCAGTCAAGAACTCCCATGTGCAGAAGATGAAGGTTGCAGAGATGCGGATGTTACGGTGGATGTGTGGGCATACTAGGAGAGATAGGATTAGAAACGACGATATTCGGGCCAAGGTGGGCGTGGCTGCGGTGGAGGGAAAATTGCGTGGGGCGAGACTGAGGTGGTTCGGACATGTGAAGAGGAGGTGTCTTAGTGCCCCAGTGCGGAGGTGTGAGAGGTTGACTATGGATGATTTTAGGAGAGGGAGAGGTAGACTGAAGAAGCAATGGGAGAGATGGTTAGAAAGGATATGGCACAGTTGCAGCTTACCGAGGACTTGACCTTAGAGAGGAAGGTGTGGAGTGCTCGGATTAGGGTAGCAGAGTAGTAGGTTGCAGTGTGCTGCACGGTTTTTCGCCCTTAATAGTAGGCCTAATATTACTCTTATAGTTGCTTGCATTTTCGATGTCTGTTATTAATTGTTGTGACTTGTATCGTGGTTAGTGGACTGTTGTGTAGTTTGATGCGTTACTAGTTGTTGTTTTGTTATTGTATGTTGTCTCCTTACTGTGTTTATTTTTTTCGGGACTATTTTTCTATAAGCCGAGGGTCTACTAGAAACAGCCTCTCTACCTCTGAGGTAGAAGTAAGATCTGCGTACATTCACCCTCCCCAGACCCCACTTTGTGGGATTATAATGGATTGTTGTTGTTGTCATCATAGAAATTACTAACAAATGGAAAGCAAAGAGGGAATTTTCTTCTTTTTTTTTTCGCGATGATATGTAATACCAGAGGCGGATCCAAGATTTTAAGATTGTGGGTTCCCAATAAAATAAACTAATATGCAATAGTAAATCAAACAAAAAATAGTACTAAAACTCTGTATATATTTAAAAAATATCAAACCACTAAAACATGATATATTGAAATAAAAATTATCAATACAATTATATTCCGTGACTTGTCATGTTTTGAAAAAGATCAATGATGGCATCATTAGATACACATTCAAATACTTCATCCTCTATATAACAAACTAAACAATCATTCAAAAATTCATCATCAATTCTGCTAAGCTACGCAAGTCATTTTTAATATATTTCATCTAAGAAAAAGGTCTTTTCATTGTTGCAGTAGTGACAGGTAATATTAAGTCTCCTAGTCTTTTGCAAACAAATACTACACTACAATGGGTAAATCGAGAATAAAATTAAAATAGAATCCAACAAAAATAACAAACGAAATAAGTAACTAGAACCCAACAAAAAATATATGTCAAAATCTTTATTTAACTTGAAGTAACTGGCAAGTACATTGTCTTTGTCTTCTACGAGTTACAATTAGCAGTAGAGCAATGTAGTCTCCAATTCCAAGTGCAATTTTTTAGAACCCAAGTTTCTTATTTCTCACCTTTTTTTATTTCAATGTTGATTTAAAAAATTGAATTTGGGTAAAAGTAATATTTTATTTGCTGGCCTCTTTTAGTTTACTTTGTTATTATTATTTATTTATTTTTAAAAAAGGAAACACTTGTAAAAAGCTGCACCAGCTGTATTTTGTTTTAAAAAATCCGAAAAAAAGAGTCAAAGGATTCAAACCCATGTCGCGCGAGCAGCGTTTCAACAGGGTCCTTCTGTACCACAGATCCAACCATCGTTTTGGGTTCCTATCTTAAAATACTTATACGTTTAATAGATTTTTCAATATAATTATAGGGTCTACGGAAAAGTTTGTGGGTTCCCGGGAACCCCCACCAGGAAGGGTAGATCCGCCCCTGTGTAATACGGTTAATTGATGTATGAACATCCCTCTGAGGAATAGATCAATTTCTAGATTATGATCCTTGGAACATAGACATGTGAATTCTTCAAGTTATGCAAAAGAAAGCTGAATTCTCCTTAATCATGTTGATTGGGAGACTATATGCAAACAACTGTGTTTACAAAGCTTTGTTAAACTGGAATTACCCACCCTGCCTGCCGAAAGAATAGTTGAATGCAAAGGTAAGGCAAGGGATAACTGAAAATGCACGAAGGAATCTCTTTCAACATACTCAACTACTCATTTACTATAACTCCCCATACTCCACATTTTGAGTTCTATAAGGAGATTACCGGCACTTTCATCCTGGACTGCACAGAAGCCTTCTTTTAGTAACCCAGCCTGTATAACATTCTGAAAGAAGAGACTTTAAAAAGTCAACTGAGCTGCAAAACACATCAATTGTGTTTACAAAGCTAAAAATTAAAAACCAGGTCAAACTTTTAAATGACATAAAAATATATGAGAACACTTCCAATCAACATTATTTGGTGTCATCTACAATTCTACATTATGTACGTGACTTTGTCTCTCCATCTCTTCCAGCTGGATTTGTCCATAACGAGAATCAGTACCATAGCAGAAACAGTTGAGACTAGCTTTTCTATTTCTTTGATCTGGTAAACCCCACCTGACAAACCCCTCCACTCAAGAGTCAAAGGTGGCCCTTTTCCCAATTTGTTCCTTTGGTGAATCAAACCCCCAACCTCTTTGTTAGTGGTGAAGGGTCCTTTTCACTAGGCTATCCCTCATATGACAACAGTGAACATTACCTTTTAGATCAAGTCTCTGGTAATTTTGAGAACTAAAAAATAAAGAACAGGCATTCTGGTCTCTTTCTTGATAAGTAACTAAATGCCGATCACTAATGAAGTGATCTAAAATCTATTTCAATGTCATAAATATGGCCATATAGTAAACACACTTTGAAGATCTTATCAACCTTTTTGAAGTCATACCTGCATTCCAGTTTTTATGCGAACAAAATCATCCAAGTATAGAGAAGGCTCATGTGGAACCTGAAGTTCAAGAAAGGAAACACAGTGAATCATAGTAATACACGAAACAAATGCAGAATATTGCAGCATAATTCAGAAAATTTAATATGATGATGTCAATTAGTGTTTAGGACACCCATCCTATTTTGTTAAAAAAGCAGAAGACTCCATTATGATGGACTTCTATTCAAATCCTCAAATTTTAACTAGTGATGGATGATATCTATTTGCCTCTTTTTGGTCAACTAGGCATTTAAAACTTAGAGTTATGAATAAAGTACAGTATCAGAGATAGAGAGAGAGTCTAAAAGTGATCCTAAGATTTTAATCTAAATCTTACCTTCAACATTTTAAGCCTTGAGATGAGATCAGCCCCTGTCAAACCTTTCCTGGTATTTGCCCTAGTTTTGTTTAAATGATTTGTACACAGAACTGTCACACTATCATCCAGAGAACGGTAAAAGAGGAAAAAATAGCTTCATTATATACCTTATACTGAAACTGGGATAGTTGTTATTCCATGTCATAAGCTTAATAGCTTCATTCTGTCCAAAATACTTTATCCATCTTCTCACCATCCACTAGAAAACATGGCAAAGGAATATATAGAAGAAAGATTAAAAGATGTGAAAAGATAGTCATACAAATTTTAGGACTGTTTTGTCTATGCTTAGCATACTATAATCTGGGACATTTTAAACCATAATGAAAAAGATGTGTGATAAGATTACCATATAATTGGACTATCATGAAAATTTCCCAAGCGTACAACAAAATGAGGGTCATTTTGATAAGCTAAGTTGTGCGAACTCTTCACTTTTGATGCCGCACCCGTGTCAGATTCTCCAAATATACGCTATTTTTGGAGAATCCTACACACACCCATTGACATTTTGAAGAGTCCAGGAAACATATAGCTAGAACTTAAAAGCTAAATCCACAGGATTTAACTAGAGCATTATTTTATCTCCAATCAAAGTGATAAATCAATTAGAGAATCTCACGGTAAGGATAAACAAATATACAGCAGTGACAAATTGAAATTTCCAAAACATGAATCTAGAAAATCTATTTGAAACAACCATGGATGTACGGGACATGTTGCTATAATATCAGACATGGATTCTCTAAGACAAGATTTAAAGAAGAAACAGTTCAACCATACAACTGGGTGAGAGTAAAGGGTGGCAAGACCACGTGCTTGCTGACGATCATCACCGTCCACTTTCACTGCTGGAAGGGAATCACTCTCCTGCAGACATGCAAAGAATCAGGGAACCAGTAGATTCCTTATTGTCTGATCCTATGTGCTGATGGAATAATAGCACATACCTTAAGGACTGCTAGTTTCCTGAGAATCCCATTAACCAGGTTACCAGCACCTGGTCTAAGAGCAACCTTTGCCAGCCTTACACTCTGCAATTAGATTTAGACATACAAAAAAAAAAAAAGCATACTTACAATACTTTGCATAAAAGAAATATACACCTCATTTATCAAATTAAAAAAAAAAGAGATAATGCGCACACATGTGGCCTAGTGGTCAATGAAGTGGATTGAGAACCATGAGGTCTCAAGTTCAAATCCTAGTGGAGACAAACACACTAGGTGATTTCTTCTCATCTGTACTAGCCTCGGTCGACACCTACTACCTGTTGCTGGTGCGAGGTGGCAAATAACCCGTGAAATTAGTCGAGGTGCGCGCAAGCTGGCCCGGACACAACGGTTATCAAAAAGAAAAAACAAGAAGAGATACAAGGTGCACAAATGATGCTATGAATTTATCCTTTTCCATTATATGATGTTCAAATGGATGCAGAGCCAAATTCGAGATTTTAAGATTGTGGGTCCCCAATAAAATAAATTAATATGCAATATCGGGTTAGTTCTTTTTTTAGTTGTCTTTGTTTTTTTTTTAAAAAAAAAGTGAAAGAGAACATGAAAAAATGAATTTTAAAAAAAAAGGGCATGTAGAGTAGGATTCGATCCCACGTAGCCCAAACAAAGCAAACTCTCAGGAGCCCTTCATTACCATCGCACTAGCAATCCTTTTTGGTTATGGGTTACCATCTAAAAATAATTATAGCCTTCAAATATTTTTTAATATATTTATAAAATTTGGTACTGTAGATCCGCCCCGCTACTGTAGATCCGCCCCTGAATTGATTCTCATTTCAGTAGAATCAATTCAGGGGGATCTACAGTAGCGGGATCTACTGAAATGTGAATTTTACTCGTGAGTCCTTTCCTAAAGTAGCACCAAATATCCAATTTAAATAGAAAAAACCAGCTATAAGCTGCATAGTAATTTGCTTTCGCATAGAGTTAAGACAACAACAACAACAGTAGCCCAGTGTAATCCCACCAAGTAAGGTCTGGGGAGGGTAAAATGTACGCAGACCTTACCACTACCTCAGAGGTAAAGAGGTTGTTTCCGGTAGACCCTCGGCTTTAAGAAAGACAGACCTAACAACATAATAGCAGCACAAGAGACAAAAAATAATATCTAAACAATAGCTAGTACCCACACCAAAAACACACACCAACAATACACTAAACGATAAACAAGTAACAACAGGTAAGAACAGACAATAAAAGACACAGCTCCCTACTACCCTGCTACCCTAATCCGTGTACCACATACCTTCCTATCTAAGGTTAAGTCCTCGATAAACAGCAAATATGTCATATCCTTTCTAATCTTCTCTCCCATTGCTTCTTCGGTCTATCCCTACCTCTCCTAAAATCATCCAAAGACAACCACTTACACCTCCGCACTGGGGCACTCGGACACTTCCTCTTCACATACCCGAACTACTTCAGTCTTGCCTCACGCATCTTGTCCTCCACCCCAGCCACTCCCACCTTAGCCCGGATATCTGCATTTCTAATCGTATCACCCTTAATATGCCCACACATCCACCGTAACATCCTCATTTCTGCAACCTTTATCTTCTGCACATCGAAGTTCTTGACTGGCCAACACTCTGCCCCGTACAACATAGTCTGTCTAACCACCACTCTATAAAACTTGCCTTTAAGTTTTGTCGGCATGTTCTTATCACACAGAACTCCAGAAGCGAGCCTCTATTTCATCCAACCTGCACCAATACAGTGAACAACATCCTCGTCGATCTCTTAGCTTCCTTGGATAATAGACCCAAGGTACTTGAAACTTTCTCTCTTTTGGATGACTTGCGCACCCAGCATCACTTTCTCATCCCCCCGTGCATCGTGTCACTAAATTTACACTCTCAATACTCTGTCTTGGTCTTGCTCAACCTAAAGCCTTTAGACTCCAGGGCTTGTCGCCACACCTCCTACTTAGCATTTACGCCTCCATGAGTCTCGTCAATTAGATTCATCCGCAAATAACATACACTAAGGCACCTCACCTTGAATCCCTCGCGTCAATGTATCCATACCCAACGCAAATAAAAATGGACTAAATGCTGATCCCTGGTGCAACCCCATCACAACTGGGAAGTACTCCAAGTCTCCTCCCACCATCCTCACCCGAGTCTTCAAGTATCTTTTTTTTATCATGGTGGACCCCCATCCCCCACAAATCCCACCACCCCAAGCCCAGGGGGTCAATAGTGGTCTTTTTCCAATTTGCTCCTCTTGTAACTCGAACTTCCAACCTCTTGATTGTAAGTGGAGTGCTCTTGCCACTAGACCAACCTCACCTGTCGTCAAGCATCTTATCTTTCCTTTCTTTTACCCTCACTTCATTATAAAATACAGAAACCGAATGCTTTATTGCAAGCTCAAAGGTGTTAACTAGTTATACCAGCTTCATTTCTAGGTTCAACAGAATATAAAAGCACATCCATCTTTCTTGACAACCTTAAAATCAGCTTTCGTCAGAATAACTAAGTAAAAGAAACAGCCATTGTAGACCAAAGTAGTAATATAAACGTACCTCGTCCACAACAGCATAAGGTGGCATGTCTAACTTGGTGATCTCATAGAAACCAATTCGAAGAATCTAACAACATTTTCAAAAGCAAAAAATCAGTTAAGCGGGATTATAAATGACCAAGCAAAATTCAAAAGTTAAAAAGACAGAATGCAGAAGGCAATAAAAGAGGAAATTTTCAGGTCCAACACATTTAATTTTCCAACTGGTCCCATCAATTTCAAGCTCTGCAGTGCATGTCAAGGTCCATAGAGACGAAGTGCTTAACTCAAAGAACGTTCAAAGCCGACATCAATTCATAGGATAGACCGCCAAATAGCATTAGCATTTCAGCCTCTGAGATGTGATTTGTTTAGCATTGACCATATACTTCATGATGGATTTTCCTCATATATTATTTTAGTTTTTAAAACTTATTCCCGTGTATTTCTAAACAGAAAATAAATTACTGGTAATGTATACCCTAATGGAGTGATAACTATGTTGACTATGACCTACCAACGCACACCAAACAAATCATTCTGGCGTAATAACATTCTAACCAGATGCCAATTTATAGCATTATTTATGGTTCACATGAACCCATGGTCTTTCAACTAAATTAGGTATTTTATGTACATATTTTCTAGAATTGATCTAATATTATTTATTGGCACTCATGCTCTAGAAATGCTAATGAGTGTCCTAGAAATGCTAATTGGTACACTTGGTTAAATATTGAATTATTTACCCAAAGGAACAGGGATCGGTTCTCACTTAATACTTTTTTTTATACTTCTTTTAGTGGTGCACGCATGTTATAGAAATCCTATATTCGCCTCTGATTCTAACTCTTGCAATTACGTTATGCTCGACAGAACCTCATTAGCCGACATGTATACCAACCATTGTTAAGACTAAGAAGACATATAGTAAATCGAAGATTGCATCCTATCATCGTCATCATTTACATTAATTTTGGTTCTAGATGGTTCATACAACTCAAAACTTCTTTAAAAGGCATATTTGCAAATCATATTTCTTCACAAAGAAACTCTGTCGTGCTCCTCTGTTCCTTTTTCACTTTTAATAATTCAATTCACATCAATGTTATTTTACAGGAGTCTCTAATAATAATTAAGCCATCGATGAAATAACTTCGTTTGAAAAAGAAATTCATGAGCTCTCCTTTATTTTAGGTACTTAAATATCAACTTCAAATAGATATATTTAAGAGGTTCTCCAATACTTAAACCGTGGCAGCAAAAAATATATTCCACCAGATGCTCTAAAAGAAAAGAATCTAAAAAGAGTGGCAAATATACCTGTAGTAGAAGAGGTTCCATGCTTCTGAATGTACGCTCATCGTGGCATAACGAAAGAATCAAGTGATCAAGATATCTTCTCCAGCGAATGGTACCTCCAACAACCTCTGTGACCTACAATATAAAAATTTCAAGAAATCCATAAGGATGAGTGCTTTGATATTGTGATGAAAAATGAGAATCTTTTGAAAAAATGTGAAAATCAGAAGTGAATTCAAAGGACAATCAATGACATGGTAGTGAAGAAAAGGTAAAGAAAGAAACCAGTCTTAAATCTCTGCCGTCTAAGTCACGCGTGCGAAACCCAAGAGTTCTTTCAACATATTCCATTTCATTATCCCCTGAACCCTTCCCTTGCTCATTCAGAAGATCAGCAAATGCACCACCCAGCTCTATACGCATCAATCTAACCGCAGACACTGTAAAATACACACGCGAGATGAAGATATTGATACATATAAGAATAAATAAATAAACAACTGAAGCTTACACTAGTAAAAAGCCGTCACTTAAATGCAAAACAAAATCAACTTTACAATCCGATAAGCGCATTAAAAGGTGGAAACTAGAGTGGATTACCAGCTCTATGAGGAGAAACTTCCAAATTCAACTTCTGGGTTTTCCTTAGAGGACTGCCAGAATCTTGACAAGAAGCAGAAGCTTAAAGTTAGTCTTGAGGATTTAACTCAGATATACAAACTGACTGTAAAAATCAGGATTTAAGCCTAATTTGTGAACATAGCAAACGAGTAAATAACCGTGTCATAGTGTAAATTGGGAAAAAATGAAAAGCATTTTTTTTGTTCTAATTTTTCTTAAGCATGTAAACATTTTTTGCGACGGAATTGTTAGTGATGGAAGCACAGATTTTACCTGCACGGCGAACAGAAATTGCAGAATTTCGGCTGATTTTCTTAGCAAATTTCACTTGTTTACTGGAATGAAATTCAGAAGAAGAAGCTGCAGAGAGCTTCGCAAAATGGAGTATCCGACCTGAAAGCAATGACGGCATAATTGTATGTGTATGGTCGGAGGGGAAGGAAGACGCCGGAGAATAGGATGTTTCCATCATTGTTTTCATTGTAGCGGAAATTGAATGAATTGTCTTGTATACTTCACTGAACTATTTGTAGTCCGGCTACGGAAAGCTTTCCATATCTTTTTGATAAGCCACAACTTAACAAAGTAGTCACGCATACGGATTATAATTAGATCATGTTTGGATACCGTAATTAAATTTGGACGTAATTATATAATTTAGTATATTTGTTTGATAACTATTTGATCATATGTAATTGGGTGTAAAGTCGAAGGGTAGTGCTTACCCACTTCAATTTGGAAGGATGATGTGTGAATTTGTGGTAATTACGTGGTATAATTATATATTTATTTTATAATTTTTATTTTATTTTTATTTTTGTTTCATTTTTTTTATTTTTAATTTTTTTTATTTCTATTATTTTTTATTTCTATAATTTATTTTCTTTTTTTTTGTATTTTTCATGTGATTTTTTTCTCATATTTTTCTTATTTTTTTTATCTTTTTATTTATCATAGTTGTGTTATTGGTTTTTATTTTTTCAAATTATATTTTTATATTAATCTTAGAAAGAATGATTCATTAACAAATTTGGCTTATATTTAATGATGTTATTAAAGGTGAATATCGTTGTTTAATGAGGTTATAAACTTATATTTTTCTTTTTTTTTTAAATATCTATACTTACGTTATACATGGAGCTTATTTTATATTCTATTTGAATTTGACATAAGAGTATTATGCTATTTTTTTGAAATTCTGAATTTATGTTATATTTTTCGATTTCAATTATTTTAGTTCTATTGACTTTTTATTTCACGTTGCATGTTGTTCATTTTTTAATCAAAACTGAGTTGTTAGATATTTGGTTATATAGTAGACTATTATAATTGTGAATATTGATTTTTTTGTCTAACATGCTTACGTGATATTATTACAGAATGTGTCCTTTTAGTTTTTACTACTCAAATGAATTAAAGTATATCAATGACACATATATAAGTATTTAATACTATATTTTTAAGAAATACTATATATATATATATATGTATGTATATATATATATATATATATGTATATATTGAATATCTAATTTAATAATATTTATTAAACATAACTTTTAGTTCTACATAATTAATTTTATTTTTAAAATTTGAATATAACTGCGGAATTACCCTTGTGCAACCAAACAGTACATTTGTAATTACACTGTAATTATGTCAGGACAAACAAACAGGCCATCATAATTACTATACTGTGTAATTCTACTTTATTAATTATATCATTTCAATTACATAGTGACTTTCCAAACAGACCCTTAGGGGTCGTTTGGTTACAGGTTAGAGTTATGCAGGTATTAGTAGTAATACATGAATTATTTATGAGGAAATTATGTATTATTTTATGCAGGTATTAGTTATTCATGTATTAGTTATGCAAGTATTAGTTATGTAGGTATTAGTTATGTAAAGATTATAATACATGAATTATTGATTATTAAATATTTAATTTGTTGTAACTTAATATATATTATTTACAAATAAATAAGTAAACAAATAGTATAAAATTATTATATAATTAATTTTTTTAAAAAAAAGAAAATGAAGGTGTAAATGTACACCGAATAAAAAAAAAGTGGATCAATAATATTAGCATGTCCACAAAAAAATTGCACCTGCATCACAGAGAGTTCATGAGCAAATTTTTATTATGGTTGAACAAAGAAAATATCAAAATATAATAAAATTCTCAGTTTTTCAATTTTGATTTTCATTGTCATTGTTAATGTCACGCCCCGCCTTGTGGGGTATGACTGGCACCTGGTGCCCTACTAGGACCTGAACTACTGGACTGCTAAGCCTAGGCACATCTGGTGCCTGGCTGGCTCTAACTCACATTTCTGGAAACAAAGGGCTATATAACGGCTGTAAACACAGCCCCCGGCCCATTGGCCTATAGCCTCCTGTACCTGTAATAACAGCTGACCAGAACATGCAACTATAGGGAAACCTATGCGGGCCGACAAGGCCACCATGCTGTCTAGTTATCTGCACTCAGCAATAAAATACTAGAAGGCTACGTGACCGGCAAGGTCACCACTACTGTCAAACTTATGGCCCCACACGGCCAACATAAAAGAAGCAAAAGTACTAACAGCTAACAACTGCACGACCTCACACGACCGGCTCAACTGACCACAGGAAAATATACAGACTGCAAGCCTCTAGGAATAGCAATAGAAATGATCGGGACAGGGCCCCGACCTACCCGTACTATACAACAAAAGAAACTGAAATACACCTCTGGAATTCAGTCTCCGGATGACAGGAGCTGAATACTCGATCGCTGACAGGAATCACGTGGTATCGCCTGCTCGTCTACGAGTACCTGCAGGCAAGTAATGCAGCGCCCCACCGGGCGTCAGTACCGCTGGTACTGAGTATGCAAAGCAATAACTGAAAGAAATATCTGAGCACAATAATATAACTGATGAAACTGAAGTAGGGAGAATGGATTAACTGTGTGACGTAAGTCATACCTTCTCTCAATTATACTGGCTGGGATAGGAGTCATACCTGGAGACATATCCCTCTACTGCTGTTCTACTCGTATCTATCGTAACATGGCATAACATGAAATAACATAACATGGCACACACAAACCTTACCCGGCCCCCATAAGCCGGGAGGTACAACCAACACAGAATCTACACCCCTACCCCGGTCATCCCATCTCCTATAACCCTGTAAGCATCCCGCCGGTCCCCTGGGTATGCACTTGGGCTCGCTGAGCCCCTGACTATAACTGTACCTGAGTCCGAAGGACTCCTGAATCAACACCTGGGCGTATCCGCTCGACGGGGGTGTATAAAAGCCGACCAAGGCAAAATATGGGGAAAACTGGCATCCCATCTTCGTCCCCTGGGGGACGGCATGCCACTCCGTAGAGCGACATATCCTCGTCCTCTGGCGGATGAGTCGATACAACTATTAACCCTGGGGCAGTCATGGGTGCTAGGTAATCCAACCCCAAACAATACAACGGTCTCAACTAGTAATACTGTCCGTGTATCTCACATACTGATGCTAATGGGGTAAAGTATCATATATATTACATGCTGAACTAATGATAGTAATCTGTACATATTTAATACGTGCTGAGACTGGTAAATATACATATATGAATATAGTCTCCTGCCAGACTGTACTGGGGCAAATGCTATACGAAATATAGTATTTCTGCTGCAACCTATGTTGTACACTAAGTTTCTGTATTAACATGATTTACTATTCCTAACATGCGTTCTAAACTTTATTTTAGCTTGCCATTCTATTTCTGAAGTGCTTTACGGATATTGCATCACTTTACGGGGTTTCAACTGCATACAATAATATCTTAACATTTCATATTACATCACATACTGAGCAAGCTGGGCAGTTTCTAACACTTGTGTTAGAATCTATGTCGTACTAGTAAGTTTCACGCAAGTTACAACCCAATGCTTCTCATATCGTATCAACATTCACAATAAACGTAACACTTGACTTCTGAACATTCTACTGGCCTGTAAATCACTATACTGTACCGATATTACTTAACTTGCCGAGGGAACTAGCTTTACATACCTTATCCTCGAACTATCCATCTGTCGGACGAGGCTCGGCCGGTACTTCAACTATTTTCTCCTAACTGCATTCATAAACATGTCAATTAATACTAAATACAGCTTTATTTTAAAGAGCAACGTCACTTTCGATATAGTTTATAGCCTAAAGTTCGGCTTATCGAAAGACGATCGAAAACTCGCTATTTTTCAGCGGTCCAGAAGGGAGAAATATTCACTTCCCAGCTAGGAACACATAGACACTAATTTAGAGCAATTCCACTTACCTTAGCTCGGTAGCTCGATGGTTCGTCGGCCGTATTTCATGAAACTAAATCCGTAGGAATGCTCTCTGCTGCTAAATACCTCGGTATCTGAGGTTAATTTGAGTTTGGACAACGTTTAGCAACGTAATCGGACAAAAAATATATTACTACTTCGTTCCTTTTTCCTTCTCCTGCGTTTGCTCTCTGTTTTCTGAAGTTTAAATGATTTAATTCTAAAATAAACCGAAGTGGGGCTTTATATACTTGGGCCTGGACAAGGCCAACGTGTCACGGAGCCAACGCGGAGGCTCCTCCTCCGTGACACACTGCCATCGCGGAGGGGCTCTGCCTCGGCTCCTTCCGCAATGGTTCGACAGGTTTCTCGTCCGATCTTTTCCCGGGCCTTTCTCTAGCACGTATGGCCTTCGAATATGCTTAACCAACATGTGAATAGGTCATCTAGGTGCCGGGAATCCTACGGGGTATAACATTCTTCCCCCCCCCCCTTAAGAACATTCGTCCTCGAATGTATACTACTATCTAGAGGACTACTTAACTTACTTGTTTAGAAAAATTTCGCCAGAGTCTCCCCTGTAATATGGACTATACCAAAGACCTGAAATACAGAAAAGTCCAATACAGGTACTGTACACAATACTTTAGGATCCACTGGATGGCTAAGTATCAATCTTTCTCACTTATACATATACAACCATAAGATACTACATAGCAATAATACGGACATACCTGTCGCCTAACTGGGCCTGAAATAGGTAAGGGTATCTGGCTTTCATATCTTCTTCAGCTTCCCACGTCATTTCCTCACGATTCCTGTTACGCCACAATACCTTGACAGACGCAACATTTTTAGTCCTCAACCTGCGAATCTGTCTGTCTAAGATAGCTGCTGGAACTTCTTCATATGCTAACTCTTCTGTGACCTGGACATCCTGAACTGGAACTACTGTAGAAGGGTCTCCTATGAATTTCCTCAACATAGAGACATGAAATACTGGGTGAACAGATGCTAACTCTGGAGGCAAGTTCAATTCGTATGCAACTCGGCCTATTCTTCACCGAATCTGATATGGCCCTATAAATCTCGGGCTAAGCTTGCCTTTCTTGCCAAATCTCATCACCCCTTTCATCGGTGACACTTTCAGATATACCCAGTCATTTACTGCAAATTCTAGATTTCTGCACCGCACATCTGCATATAATTTGTGATGACTCTGTGTAGTCAATAGGCGTTCTCTAATAAGCTCTACTTTCCCTCCTGACTGCTGAACAAGGTCTGGCTTAATCATCGCTGATTCTCCTACTTCAAACCAGCCAACCGGCGATCTGCACTTTCGCCCGTATAAAGCCTTAAAAGGTGCCATTTGAATAGCCGAGTGATAGCTATTACTATAAGTAAATTCTATCAGCAGCAAAGGCTCGTCCCAGCTACCACCATAGTCTAGCACACATGCTCACAACATATCCTCGAGCGTCTGAATAGTGCGCTTAGCCTGTCCGTCTGTCTGAGGGTGGGAAGTTGTGCTTAAATTAATCTGCGTTTCCAGATCCCTCTGGAATGACTGCCAGACTCTGGCTGTAAACTGTTCTCCCCTATCAGAAATGATAGATACCGGCACCTCATGCAATCTAACTATTTCTCTGATATATAATTCGGCATAATCCTCAGCTGAGAAGGTAGCCCTCACTGGCAGGAAATGAGCTGATTTTGTCAGCCTGTCAACTATTACCCAAATGGAATCATTTCTGCATCTAGTACGGGGTAACCCTGTTACAAAATCCATGTTTATCGCTTCCCATTTCCAGAGAGGCACAACCATGTCCTAAGTTAACCCGCCTGGTTTCTGATGTTCTGCTTTCACTTGTTGGCAGTTAGGACACTGGGCTACATATTCAACAATTTCTCTTTTCATACCTGGCCACCAGTAGTTTTCTTTGATATCATGGCACATTTTCGTCGCACCTGGGTGGAGAGAATAGCGGGCGTAATGCGCCTCGCTCATCAGCTGCTGGCGATGCCCCAAAATATCTGGAACACAAATGCGGCCTTTATATCGCAACACCGCATCCCCGGTTATCTGAAAATATGTCACCTCTCCTTACTGAACCTTGTGTTCAAGTTGAATCTGGCTAGGGTCTCCATACTGCCGTTCCTTTACTTCCACCACTAACGACAACACTGCGACATTCTGTATTATCTCTCTGTTATCCTTTATTTCTGCTATGTGAACGGCTAAGCCGGTTAACTAGTGTAATTCTCGGGTCTATTCTCACTGTTCGGGTTGTAGGTATGCCAACTCCCCGTAGACCTACGACTAAGGGCATCTACTACCGTATTAGCCCTTCCCGGGTGATACAAAATTTTCACTCTTTAAGGCATAAACTACTGCAACTAACTCCAGGTCATGGGTAAGATAATTCTCTTCACGTTTCTTTAATTGCCTGAAAGCATAATCTATTACTTTACCATGCTGCATCAACCCTCTGTACCTCCTGGCGATACTAACACTGGAGCTGATGTTAACCTGGATTTTAACTATTGGAAGTTCTGCTCACACGCCTCAGTCTACTGGAACTTTGCTGCCTTCTGTGCCACTTAGTCAGAGGTGCTGCTAAGGTGGAAAATCCTCCCACAAACCCTCTGCAGTACACGGCTAACCGCAGGGATTGCGTACTTCGATCGGAGTGGTAGGTCTAGGCTATGTCTTCACAACTTCGATTTTCTGTGTATCTATCTGTACACCAGCCTCCGACACAATGTGACCAAAAGGCTACTAAACTCAACCAAAATTCACATTTACAAAAATTGACATATAACTGACGGTCATACTGGTTTATTATACCGGAGAATCTGACAAGTAATCTACCGGTATAGCTAGAGCTTATCTGGCCTTCTGGCCGCATGCTAAGGCTACTTGTTGCTAAGGTAACCTTGAACGACTATCTGCACACCATATGCCCGTATCTGATTAGAGGGTCCTAATATTGACCATGACCTCTAATGATCTGGCTGCATAACCTTAAATAACTGAATAGTTGGGTTGAATGACCCAAATGTGGTAGTAGTCTAACAATGCTCTAACCGTTCTACTTGAGTGCTTATAGTTCGTGCACAACCGCAGACTTATAGGCATCTAATTGCTCTGTTATTTTGCTTAAACCACTGTAAGATTGGGCTTAATCAAACTTACTCCCAGGCAATTGATCTCTGGATCTTCACGGGGAGTCTACTGATCCCCTGGTCTTAATAAACACTGTGCTAGCAGGGTACTATCAATTTCTTACGCCTTATGTGTATCCACTTGGATTTATACTGCTATTCTGGGGAATTCTCGGTCTTATGAGCTATTCTGTAAATACTGACCTTTTGCTAGGGGTCTGTATCTAAATATCTTACGAGAACCAACCGAAGTACTAGTCTGTCGCTGACTACTGATGTGAACCCTTCCTTGGGGTACCCACGGGTATTCTGACTGGGATGGCCGGCTGACTTACGGGGTGTTCCACATAATAACTGCTAGGTTGGCTAAGGCCGACTCTCACCTACAAGGCTGGGAAAATGACGTACGACCACTTAACATACTAGAACAATTTTGGTATTGCTAATCTCTGAAATTTGCCTATTCAGCCTCTAATCCTGGTTCTAGCACATGCACTACTGTTACCGATCTTCAGGGACGCCTCCCTGCTAATGCAGGCGCCAGCTGGTCGGTAGACCGTCTAACTGCGGCCTTATCATCTAGCCATCTATTTTAGGCCATTAACTCTAGTAAGCTCCTAAAGCCTAGATCTGGCAACAACACATAAGTCTATTAACTTAATAACTGAGAACTAAGGTAGTTTCTATAACTTCATACGTAATTCACACTTAATCTGCCCTTTCCCTTCTCCTTTTCTTTCTTTCTTCTCCCTCTTTCTTCTTTTTTTTTTGGCAAGGGGGGGTGTCCTGCAATGCAATTTGTATATGCTTTCTATTACTAATCAGCATCTGTGATTGTAGCCCTTATAGGCAGCCACTCACGGCATATCTATTATTTATATATATATATATATATATATATATATATATATATATATATATATATATATCAATAGCTACGTACAATATGTACTGAGTTCTGCGGTAATACATAATCTCTAACATGCTCTGCTGAGTCTCATACCGTTCATGATACATCGCTTCTACGGCCTAATAATATCTCTTGCCGTGACTTATCATTTCATTGCATTGTCACCCCATTCTGAAAGTAACAAACATAAACACTCTAGTTATCATCTGCTGTTTGAAATTCCGCCACTCTTGCGATGTGGGGTCGACGTTCGAATCTTGTAGCCTTACTAGGCATATGTTGAGAGCCCATGACTGTCTGCTGGGCCTTATCTCTAGGCTACACTAAATTAGAATTGTTGTATCGGTAACTTCTTAACTTTTCCATGGCGGACATACTGCGGTATTCTGAACCGCAATCCTACTGTCAGCCCGAGGCTTAATCCTTAATACGATATTTTATCAATCCGGGGTAGTTCTAATTTCCCCACAAGATCTGACATTCTTGCTTCTTTCCTTCATCTTACTTAAGCTGAACTCTGGGGTTCAAAGTACCTGCTCTTCATCGTTAACAAGATTGTTGGTCCTGTATTAGTTCATACTTCCCCTGACTTGCAGTCAGACCTATCTGATTCACATGACCCCTCACCTTTTCGATATCACAACCGGATCATAACTACAATCTTACAGGTATGTCTTGTTATCTATTAACATACATGGCGGACTTGGCCTTTTTCTGACTTGAACTTGACTATTCCCAAGCATTCATTACTAACAGATCTTTTACCCCTGCTTCGGGTAAGCTAAATAGTCTTACTTTCTTTACTGGCTTGTTATCATAAGGGTCTGCACAGCTTACGTAATCATAGGAGCTCTCTATACTTTCTAATACTTACTAGGATCAATCAGCCCATCTTTACTTACTGCATGATTTGGCAACCCCATCTCAAGTCTTATGCTCCTTTACTATATTGGTATCGAAATCAAGAGGTAGGAATAGCCCTTTTCTTATTGCAACAAATAAAAGCATTTAACTGTATCATATCCAAAAAGATGTATTTGGGATTCCTGCATTTCCCTCTCTTTCTTATACTTACCTGGTGGTCTGACCTTATCTGTAATCATAATCAGATCTCATATAGCTAATAAATAAATCAACTCGTATGTACATTATACTTTTGACTTCCTATTCTGACGTTATCAACGTATACTAGGAACAATGCCGATAAAGGTATCACGCTAGGAGGTCTCTGGTACCTCCTCCTGCTACTGTAGTTATCATGTAACTGCCTGATGCCCTCTTCTGTTGCTATATCTGATCTTCTGCCTGTAATAGGGTAATGCTGATCTGCCTTTGTATCTGTAATCAAAAAATACGGTAAGTTCTTAGGGACTCAACCCTATACTGTACCGTTCTAAAGCACGACTGACTGAGAAGGAAGGGTAACCATCCTATCATGCCTCGCAGCCTCCTGCCTATAGTATGTGGTGCACAACACATACATAGACAAGACTCTACTTAGCACGGCTTGCAGACTCCCTGGGACACGACCTGCTCTGATACCAAGTTTGTCACGCCCCGCCTTGGGGGGTATGACTGGCACCTGATGCCCTACTAGGACCTGAACTACTGGACTGCTAAGCCTAGGCACATCTGGTGCCTGGCTGGCTCTAACTCACATTTCTGGAAACAAAGGGCTATATAACGACTGTAAACACAGCCCCCGGCCCATTGGCCTATAGCCTCCTGTACCTGTAATAACAGCTGACCAGAACATGTAACTATAGGGAAACCTATGTGGGCCGACAAGGCCACCATGCTGTCTAGTTATCTGCACTCAGCAATAAAATACTAGAAGGCTACGTGACCGGCAAGGCCACCACTACTGTCAAACTTATGGCCCCACACGGCCAACATAAAAGAAGCAAAAGTACTCACAGCTAACAACTGCACGGCCTCACACGACCGGCTCAACTGACCACAGGGAAATATACAGACTGCAAGCCTCTAGGAATAGCAATAGAAATGATCGGGACAGGGCCCCGACCTACCCGTACTATACAATAAAAGAAACTGAAATACACCTCTGGAATTCAGTCTCCGGATGACAGGAGCTGAATACTCGATCGCTGACAGGAATCACGTGGTATCGCCTGCTCGTCTACGAGTACCTGCAGGCAAGTAATGCAGCGCCCCACCGGGCGTTAGTACCGCTGGTACTGAGTATGCAAAGCAATAACTGAAAGAAATATCTGAACACAATAATATAACTGATGAAACTGAAGTAGGGAGAATGGATTAACTGTCTGACAATGTAAGTCATACCTTCTCTCAATTATACTGGCTGGGATAGGAGTCATACCTGGAGACATATCCCTCTACTGCTGTTCTACTCGTATCTATCATAACATGGCATAACATGAAATAACATAACATGGCACACACAAACCTTACCCGGCCCCCATAAGCCGGGAGGTACAACCAACACAGAATCTACACCCCTACCCCGGTCATTCCATCTCCTATAACCCTGTAAGCATCCCGGCGGTTCCCTGGGTATGCACTTGGGCTCGCTGAGCCCCTGACTATAACTGTACCTGAGTCCGAAGGACTCCTGAATCAACACCCGGGCGTATCCACTCGACGGGGGTGTATAAAATCCGACCAAGGCAAAATATGGGGAAAACTGGCATCCCATCTTCGTCCCCTGGGGGACGGCATGCCTCTCCGTAGAGCGACGTATCCTCGTCCTCTGGCGGACGAGTCGATACAACTATTAACCCTGGGGCAGTCATGGGTGCTAGGTAATCCAACCCCAAACAATACAACGGTCTCAACTAGTAATACTGTCCGTGTATCTCACATACTGATGCTAATGGGGTAAAGTATCATATATATTACATGCTGAACTAATGATAGTAATCTGTACGTATTTAATACATGCTGAGACTGGTAAATATACATATATGAATATAGTCTCCTGCCAGACTGTACTGGGGCAAATGCTATACGAAATATAGTATTTCTGCTGCAACCTATGTTGTATACTAAGTTTCTGTATTACATGATTTACTATTCCTAACATGCGTTCTAAACTTTATTTTAGCCTGCCATTCTATTTCTGAAGTGCTTTACGGATATTGCATCGCTTTACGGGGTTTCAACTGCATACAATAATATCTTAACATTTCATATTACATCACATACTGAGCATGCTGGGCAGTTTCTAACACTTGTGTTAGAATCTATGTCGTACTAGTAAGTTTCACGCAAGTTACGACCCAATGCTTCTCATATCGTATCAACATTCACAATAAACGTAACACTTGACTTCTGAACATTCTACTGGCCTGTAAATCACTATACTGTACCGATATTACTTAACTTGCCGAGGGAACTAGCTTTACATACCTTATCCTCGAACTATCCGTCTTTCGGACGAGGCTCGGCCGGTACTTCAACTATTTTCTGCCAACTGCATTCATAAACATGTCAATTAATACTAAATACAGCTTTATTTTAAAGAGCAACGTCACTTTCGATATAGTTTATAGCCTAAACTTCGGCTTATCGAAAGACGGTCGAAAACTCGCTATTTTTCAGCGGTCCAGAAGGGAGAAATATTCACTTCCCAGCTAGGAACACATAGACACTAATTTAGAGCAATTCCACTTACCTTAGCTCGGTAGCTCGACGGTTCGTCGGCCGTATTTCACGAAACTAAATCCGTAGGAATGCTCTCTGCTGCTAAATACCTCGGTATCTGAGGTTAATTTGAGTTTGGACAACGTTTAGCAGCGTAATCGGACGAAAATTATATTACTACTTTGTTCCTTTTTCCTTCTCCTGCGTTTTCTCTCTGTTTTCTGAAGTTTAAATGATTTAATTCTAAAATAAACCGAAGTGGGGCTTTATATACTTGGGCCTGGACAAGGCCAACGTGTCACGGAGCCAACGCGGAGGCTCCTCCTCCGTGACACACTGCCATCACGGAGGGGCTCTGCCTCGGCTCCTTCCGCGATGGTTCGATAGGTTTCTCGTCCGATCTTTTCCCGGGCCTTTCTCTATCACGTATGGCCTTCGAATATGCTTAACCAACATGCGAATAGGTCATCTAGGTGCCGGGAATCCTATGGGGTATAACAGTTAAACCTAGCAACATAAGATCATTAGACCATCTTTTATGTTTTTATTCTTTTTTTTTTCTAATTGGGTTTTCTTTTTTTTTAAACAGTCCATTTGAGATGAAGTTGTTGAACTTCAATATGGGTCTGCTATGGAAAGAAAGCGAGGAAAGGACGGCTGAAGAGAATTTGAGGGAGAAGGGGAGAAGTTAGATTTAGTTCTTGAGTTGGAAATACAACTCAAATTATCCAAAAAAAAAAGGTATAAAGAAAAACACCCAAAAAAAAACTAATTCTAGGTAAATATACATAGAAGAAAGTACAATTTTTTAAAAAAGTATCGAATTAAAAAATATTTTAAAAGTAAATTGATAGGGATAAATGTGTAATTTTATAATTTCAATCCGTGTATAACTAATACCCACATAACTTATTCCACCTTCTACCTCACATAAAATTATACATAGATTTTCTCATAAGTTATGTAAGTTTTAATTATGTAGAATTACTAAAAGCACAACCAAACATTGTATAACATTAATACATGAATAACTTTTATACAACATTTGAAACCTACCAACCAAACATTGTATAAAATTAATACATGAATAATTTTTATCCTATTTAGTAACCAAACAATGTATAAAATTAATACATGAATAACCAAGTTATTCATGTATTATTTTGGACCTTATCGAGTAACCAAAAGACCCCTTAGTGAATTGTAATGAGAGTAGTAAGGGTTCGTTTAGTAGCTGGTTAGAATTATGCAATTAGTAATATATGAATTAGTTATGAGAGAATCTGTGTATTGTTTTATGCAGGGATTAGTTATTCAAGGTTTAGTTATTCATGTATTACTTATTCCATCTTTTATCATGCATAAAATAATATGTAGATTCCCCAATAACTTATACATGTATTAGTTATGCAAATTTCTAAATTACAAATCAAATACCATTTTAATTTTATACACAAATAACTTACCTCCTAACCAACTACCAAACATGATATTATTATGAAGAATTTAATACATCCATAACTCATATCTAAATCAGTTACCAAAAAACTCCTAATTGAATTGTAATGAGATAATTAAATATATAAGTAATATAAAGACTATCATATAGAGATTTTGTAAAAGTTCAATAATTAACTTTATGTTACAAAATATTATAGTTAGTGTGATGTCCATTACTTTAGCAGTTAACTTTCACATTTTTTATAATTTTTTTGTGATTTCTCATACTTTCACAACCCTACCCGTGATCTTTCCCCATAATGTCAATGATTTATGCCTGGTTTAAATCTCTTTTGTAATTCTATCTCTGTGCAATAGTATAAATAGAGGCATGAAATGCAATATGAAATACATTTGAAGGAAACATTCGGAAGAAATGAGAAAATCTTTTGTCTATATCTTTTTATTTTATATTGTTATAATTATATAATATGTTATCAACACGAGACTCTAACCATCTGAACTAGACGGGCATGTAATTCTTAATCACGTCTGGTGCTCTCGTTTTTTTTTCTGATTACTTTAGATGTGTATATTTTTTTAATTTTGAAGCTACCAATTGCCATTATATTCTACTTCTAAATGATGTTATGTAGGTATGAATTGCTTAAAGCACTTGTCTGGGCCGTTTGAAATATGTGACTGACCTCTTCATTCTTAATTTTTGTACAATAAAAAATTTACAAAATGAGAACAAAATTACATTTCTTGAGATAAGGATGCAAATCAGTTCATAAGTCTAAATAGTTAGGAAGGGTGGCTTAGCACTAACGGAAGTTCTTGCTGCCTACAACCATAACATTTGCGCGATTTTGTTATGACTTAATTTATTCATGGATTTACATATCCATTAAAAATGATTATATTTTAGATGTTTTGTTGAAAATTAATTTAGTACGTATATAACTAAAAATTGATAATATTTTTAAAAGCTTAAGGGTGATTTCAATTGCACTTTGGCCTATTATACCATTGGTTGAGGGTAAGCCAGTGGATTCAAGTCTCATCACACCAAGAAGGTAAAACATCGGATTAGAATTTTGGTGCACAATGATGATAAAATTTTGATTTCGAGTCCCATCGTATTATGGCCTAACACGTCTTTATATGAATAAGGCATTGGGTTAATCCCTAATGCACCATATTGACGAAATAATGATGATTGCGATAAAATGTCATGACCCAAAATTCAGGATCATGATGGCATCTACCTTAACCTACCTGTAGGTAAGCAAACCCCTAACCCAACATGACAACAAGTAATAATGCGGAAGAAGTAGAAATAATAGAACAACAAGTCTTAAATAGAGCTTTCATAATATAGATATAATGCGAAAAAAAACCCAACCAACACTCAAAAATTAGTGTCACCAGTACAAAAGCACTTAAAAGATCGTACAACTGTTTAACAATACAAACTATCTGGGAAAACAAAACTAGACAGATAATAAGATAGATGAAATCAGGATCCGCTTCGAATGCAGGTAGCACACCATAGCTTCGAACTGGACACAACCTCAGACAAATCAGCATGGTCCGCTAGTACTAAGATCTGCATTAAAAGATGCATCAAGAATAATATGAGCATAATAACACATGTACTCGATATGCATTATATGCCGATCGAGCAAGAGTTAATATTTATACCAAATAAAAGATACTAATAAACCTGCCAAATCAACAAATAGTCCCTCAACTCTGTAATACAATGTAAGTAGTTGACCGGAATCATCTGTTAAGTAAATACGAAGCACAAGCGAACAGATAATTAATAAAGTGTAAAGCAATGCAGAATAATAGATATGCAATGTAATGTGATGCTATGCAATAGCCAACAATCCTACTTCTATACACCTTCCCCACAGTAGCATGCTGTGAGACAAGATCCATGGGGACTTGCAAGGTTCATATACCCTGCCCGGAACTATTTTCCTGGGATATTTATATTTTTCAACCTATTATTTCATAGTACCAAACCTGTGATCCAAGAGAACTTATGTGTATGCATGATCATAGTAATAAAAAGGAAATTCAAATGCAATAAGTATATATGAATGACTTTCTCACCACAATAACTGTAGGCCACAAGCCTTATCAAATAGAAAATTTTACCTTCCAAATGGTGTCTTTAGGCTACAATACATCAACTAAGACCATTGTTTCCATAACAGGTGCATTTAGGTCAATATATCTCCCAAATAAGCAGACTGCTTTTAAAATGGGACACTTGGGCTAATATATCTCTCAAATAGCATATTGCTTCCAAAATAGTGCCTATAGGCCAATATATTTCATGTATAACCGGATTGCTTTCATGATAGTGCATGTAGGCTAATATATTATTACAGAGCGGTATAATGCATGAAAACATAGTAAGTCTTAATAAATAAGCATTTCAAATCACATAACATCTTAACCCATAACATGCTTTAGAGAATAAATTACTACCCAAACTCAGTTTGTAAAGAGTAAGTCATAACCTACCTTGAAGGCCGAACAAATGTGCCATGAATCCTCATGCAACCGCTTTCCCTTTGTGAATCACCTCAAAAGTATCCCAGTCTATCAAAATCATGCTCTACATGAGAATATAAATCTAACGATACCTGTATGCAATATAGCAGTCAGGATCAAAATCGAATCAAAAAGTCAACTTCGAGCCCCATGGGTGAATCTAAAATTTTCTTTCAAAACTGATTTACCCATGACGTAAAAAGCTTATGTGCCAAAATCGAGCATTGATCAAACCTCAAATTATCAAAATCCCCTTTTAAAAGCTTAGGGAAAAACTCCTCAAATTCTCAATCCCTAAATATGAATTAAAGCTCAAAATCAAAGATAAATTAGCGGGAAATTACCAAAATAGTGGTTATAAACTTACCCCCTTTTGAAATTAAAGAAACCGCACCAAAAATTGCCTCAATCCAAACTCTAGAACTCCAAAAATGGTGGAATAAAGTGAAAGATCACACAAATCACTGTTTAAAGCTGTTGGAATCTGCTTAGCACAATCACGGACCAACAACATGTCACTACCCGAGAGTAGACCCGAATTGTAACACGGGACAAGGAACCCCGAGAGGCTCCAAGTCGACTCATGGAATTATCATAGCATACACTTAACATGGAAAGCGTCTAACAACATGAACAAGCGGAAGAAACATAAGAATCTAATATGAACCATAAAGATCTTTTTACCATACTTAGATACAACGCTGAATCTGTCTAAACATGTCTGAAAGCCTTCTATTAAACTGATGAGTTGTTGGTACAAGCCCCCAGCTAACTCTTAAAGTCTGAAAATTGAAAATGACAAAAATGTAAATGTAATTCGCGCCCTCGGAAGATGAGGACTCACCACTAGCAACTGAAAAGGGATAGAGAGTATCTAATCGCGAGGCTGAGTCCGGAAACCTGGATCTATATCATGGGACGATATAGCACAAAAGGTGTGCGGTTAGTACTTGGAATGTACTAAGCATGAGGGATATCATGGATCAATAAATACACAAGTATACAATAAGGAAATAACCAAGTACATTAATATCACTGATTTAGCATGCATCAATCCTCTTGAGAACCACCTATAAAACACATATACGGAACTTTCCTTTGTATCTCATTTCATGGAAACGTCATCAAACTCATCCATAAAGTTCATATACTAAACATCTACCGATAACTGAGACTGCCTCCTACCACAATTGATTTAAACCGATAACATGAGCTAAGTGAGTCATTCTCTACTATGGAGAGTCCTTGGCTTACTAAGGGACACATTCTCAACTATGGAGTGTCCCAATCTACACAAAGGAGCACATTCTCAACTAAGGAGTGTTCCAGACTGACTAAGGGAAATGTTCTCGACTAAGGAAGTTCCCTGACTGACTAAGGGAAACGTTCTCGACTAAGGAAGTTCCCTGACTGACTATGGTAAATATTATCGACTAAGGAAGTTCCCTGTCTATACTGAAACATACAAGCCATTAATATAACATATGATCATATATGCTAAACTACTGCAGCTAACCAGAGACATGAGCATTTACTAATTTGCATTGTACAATATTCATTTTGAAAGGACCGGGGCTACTTTCTACTAACAACAAGCCCAATGTTCTAAAGTATCATTCTCATGCTTTATCATCATAGTTTATATCACTATGGAGTCATATCAATATTTCCTCAAAGGTATTACATCAGTGAGCATCTTTAGATTCACATAATGCACAATACTTTCACAACATTTGAGTTCCGGATTCATATCATTCGGCATATATCATAAAGTCATTCATGATACATATATCCGATTCATACCTTAAAACACATACATTGATTCATATAATTCAAGATTTACGGGAAAACATATACTTGACTCATAACTTATACATATTCAACGAGATGATGGGAGAAGCATACGTCTTCATTTCATAAGACCCATTTCGAGATTACTCCAATTCATGAGAAGAATACATTAATTAGGCCATTATCATGGATTTACCTCATGCCCAATCAATTTCATCAAAAACATAAGAGACATACATACTTTAATTTCAATTATTCAAGCCCTTGGGCAAATCCCACATCGGTTGGGGAGGAGAACGAAGAGTGCTTTATAAGTGTTTGGATACCTCTCCCTTGTAGACGCATTTTAAAATCGTGAGGGGGTGAGCCCCAAAGCGGACAATTTCTACAAGCGGCGGTCTGGGCTATTACACTAGCATTTAGATGGCTCCATCATAGAGTTTCCCAACGACTGGGTCACCACGAGTCATGGTGTCCCTCGAGGTGACTGACAGTGTAAGTTTTCCAGTGTTGGTGATGGGAGCAGGTAACGAGTTGTCATCATGAGTAACGACTCATCCAGTTTCTTGTTAGGACTGGCAGTGTGATTTTTGCTGCATTTTAGTAATGGTGTTTTCATAAGTTTCTAAGCTCCTAAGTCCTAAACTACATCATTTTAAGCTCAGTTAGAAGAGCTTTAGGGATACTTAGCCTATTCTAAACCTCCCATTCCATGCATGCAAGATCAAGGAGCCTATTGAAGATCAAACTAGAAGAGTCTTAAGGTTCTTCCTCAATCCACTTAGATTCTCAAGAGGGATTGTGAACTTCAAAGTACCCAGGTATGTGGGGTTACGAATGGGAGTATTTCTTCACTCCCATTCCCAAATCCTCTCCTATATTCATGTGATTTTAAGTTGATGAATCTATGTTATGTTAACCTAACTTATGAATTCTCTAAGTATATATCATGGGTAAATTATCTTCATGTTTCTAATGTTGTTTCAAGATTCATGCGCATGTTTTATAATGTTTCGAATTACAAATTTATAATTTCAAAATATAACAATTATAATTCTCAATTATGAAAGCTCATGAAATGTTGATACAATGATCCATGTTTTCAAGTATGATGAGATGTATAAGATGAAAGTATGATTTTAAATTACCCATTTTTATATCCATGATTTTGACTATCTCAAAGCATGTATAAGTTTGGGCAAGCCCACATGATCAAGTATGCTTCATGATTTACTTCAATTTCCTATTATTAGCTTACCACATGGTTTTGGAGTCTAGACTCCCACCTTTCAGTTGGTAGTATGGTTTCAGCCAAGGCTCCTCATGATATTTTTTCAGATTATGCGTGTATGATTATTATTCAGCTTCGTGGCAAGACGATGGTTCATCTTCGTTGAAAAATGATGGAGAGCATATGCATATTTTTTATAGTAGTGTCTAGCACCGAGTAGGCTAAGGGTTCAGTCAACCTTGTGCCTCAAAACTACGTGTCAACATAGGTATTTTCAGATTATTTGGGACCTCCTTTGTGAGGTTTCCCTACCCCGCCCCCGAGGGGCCTTCATCTTGATATCGATATCATGGTAGAACCTTTAGCCCTGGTAAGGCTTTGAACGGCTCTGCCCACTTGAGTATAATACTAGGGACCATGTAAGCTCTACTGTGGTAATGTCGGTAATATGACGAGTCTCTCATTTTTCCTCATAACTTTCAATTATGCATGTTCATCAGCTATGATATCATGTTTTCAGCAGGTTTGACCCAATGTTCAACTTTACTTATGATTACCAGTTTCAACTTTAGGTCATTCAAATCAGTTATGATATTCAGTTTGATGTTTAAATCTTTTTTTTAGATAATAGCATGCAAGCCTTACTCTCAAAATCTCATCTTGTATATATTTTATGATATGCATGGTTTCAGTAATTACTTACTTAGCGGTTTCACTTACCTTGCATACTCAGTACATTCCAAGTATTGACCACATACTCTATGTTATATTGTTTCATGATACAGGCTCGAACATTCAGGTTCAGTCCTGTCGTTAGCCAGATTCCCAGAGTTCTAGCATACTCAGCCTGTTGGTGAGTCCTCATCCTTCGAGGACCTTTTTATCAGCTTGTATTTGGTATCTTCAGTTTTAGTCCTTACTGAGTTAGTTGGGGTCTTATCCTATCAACTCGTAAGTTGTAGAGGCTTATCAGACATATCATGTATTCAGCTTTGGATCATTATTATGTTTTTCCGTTCTTCAAATATTATTGGACTTCCAAAATTCCGCTATTTCAGATGTTAGAGTTTTCCCATTTATTTATATTGAGTTTAATTAACATGTTCATGCCATGGGTCGACTTGGAGCCTTTCGGGGATCTTTGTCCCGTGTCTCGGTCGGGGCCTATGTTCGGACCGTGACACCCGGTCTCTGAACTACGTGCCAATGTCGGATATATTCTTATTTGGGACCTCTCAAGAAAGTGTTTCCCCCACCGAGGCACACTTTTGATATAACACCTTATTCGTCCTTTCCCCTAGCAAGGCTTAGGATGGCTCCCCTTGACGTAAGCAAGACGTGGGATCATCATCTGCTTATACGTGATGGTTGTCAATTATGAAGAGCCTTCCATTATTTCTCGTGTTTTTAGTTACTCATGTTCAAGTCTTATGATATTATGACTTGCAACATATTTGACCCATTGATTAGTTTATGAGTTTTCAGTTATTTTTTCAAGTATGGCACACTATATGAGTTTCGTTTCTAAACCTTGGGTCGTTATGTTCAGCTTATAATGAATAGCTTATGATTATGTATATCTCAGATATATGGACTTCAACATGTGGTCCTTACTCTCATAATCTATCTTGATTTATATTAATGATTTCAACTAATGTTTTACTAGCATATTTTACTTACCTTACATACTCAGTACATTCAAAGTACTAACCGCATACTCTATGTTATATCATCAAATGATATAGGTTCGGGTGATTCATCTTAGTATCATCGATAGTTTGCTCCCAACCAGTACAACCTATTCTTGCTTGAGTGAGTCCTCATTCTCCGTGAACGTCATCAGCTTTATGCTTTTATTCTATCTTTCATTTTTAGACTTAGTGAGCTAGTTGGATGTGTTGTCACATAAGCTCGTCGTAGTAGAAGAGGCTTTTCTGACAGTCATGTATAGGCAATTTAGCATTGTTGATTTGTGTTTAAGCTTTTGTCCTTATGATAAGTAGACTTCCGCTTATATTATGTTCATGCTTTATTTCTGCTTAGTAAGGTGCTTATCATGCTATGTATGTAAATATGGGTTAGCTTAAAGTCATTCATGATTTTAGGTCCCGTGTTCGATCCAAGATCTCAGCTTCGGTCATGACAGATCATTCGAGTAAAGTCCCAGACTTTGGCAGTAGCTATAGGCCTATTTGTGTTGGCAGGTACGGTGTCCTGCTGGTTGACCTGGTTGTCACCACTTGAGCTAGCATTTGAATAGTAGCCCTAAACTCAGTAGGTGTCACCTATTCTTCCTAAGGGGTTGCTGGAGCTGGTGGGGATTGCTAGTTGGCATTACCGTTCCTCCTTCCATTACTCTTCTGGGAGGCATTGTCAACTAAAAATGGTAAAATACGAGTTAGAAAGACATTTTAGAGTTTCATACTCTACGCATGATAACAATAATGAAGAAAAGAGAATTTTCCTAAAAACTCTTTGTAGCCTCTCCCTCATAAGTGTGGCGTGCTTCACACCTATGAAAAAGACTCTACTTGACGCGACTTTCAGACACCCTAGGACACTCTAAACCTAGGTTTTGATGCCAAGTTTGTTAAGACCTGACTCTACACCCTGGATGCAACAAGGTGCCTAAAATCATAAGTGACTCCAAGCTAACTCATTGCATAGTGTGACCCTGATATACTGAAGTACTATAAGAAAATATTAAGTGGAATCTACTTATAAATAAGTAACAAAATACTGTTATAAGTAAAGAACATCGGACAAGATACTAAAATTACAATCAAGCACTAAGACTCTCGCTGAAACTAATATACACTATCTAAAAGCCTTCTAAAAGAGACTGATAAGTTATTGGGACATGCCTCCAGCTAACTTTAAAATATGAAATAAAAATGAAGACAAAATTATAAAAGGCGATAGACGCTCCGGTCCACAAAAGATGAGGACTCACCACTGTTAATTATTGGATATCACCTATGGAACTAACTGCAGTACTGGGTCTGCATACCTGAGCCTATATCATAAAAATATATAGCATATAAAGTATGCATTAGTAATTGGTATGTACTAAGTATGTGAGAAATGCAACTAAATGTTAAACATGCCAATAAAATATGTTAACACAATTGGGTTGTTATACAATGACCCTACCTGAATGCATAAGTACTGGAACTACATAAAATTCAATAAATACTATAAGTGAAGGTAAAAATAATCTATAGGCTCATGTACAAGTCTAAAATCTATAAATAGGATTAAGACTGAAGACAATATCTAAATTATGGGAGAGTCTGTTAACCGACATGTAACCACATGAGCTAAATGTTGAGTTTGATGTTTACTCCCCATCGATAGGGCCCACTATACCTTGCCAGGGTAGAGTGACTGAACTGTGTGAACACTAACTAAAAGACACATTTGGGTTAAAATCTATGGTGGCCCATAGTTTTGGAAACCTGGGTTACGCTGAAATTGGCCCGATCAGTGCTAAGTACTACTCTCAATGGAAGAAACACACACACACATATATACAAACATACACACACATATATACAAACACACACACACACACACACACACATATATAACTATTACGTTTTGTACAGATAGCTTGAAACTAATCTACTACGACTAAATCAGGACTACTTATCTGGAAGTGCCCTGAGAGTCTAAAGGACCTGATAATACTGATGATACTGATGATTCTGGGTATACAAAGAGTGTTGATAATTTTGTAAAGCATAATTACATAAATCATGGGAAATCATGTGTACTCTGAAAAATCATGCTAGTTCATGAAGCAATTTCTCTAAAAATAATGTTGACATCATAGTTATAGAAAGATACCATACAAGCAGAAAATAATATCATGAATACTATTTAATACTAGTAATGGAAACCTTAAATCATAGAGGAAAGATAAGGAAATTCAACATGGAATGAAAGCCCTAAGTCATGAATTCTAGAGAAAATATATTGCTAAGATTTCTGAAAATAATCGGGACACAAGAGTGAAAGGAAATCCTTGCTGAACTCTCACATACCAGCAGAAGAAAACCTCTAAGAAGAAGCTTAAATTTCTGAAGTTGTAGGAAGAACCCTAGTTCTTGCTTGGAGAGTTCCTGAGTTTTACGTTTTGTTCTTGAGAAGTTATGTCATAAATGAGGGAGAAGAATAGATTAACTCCCTCTAATCCACCTCTAGAATATCCCACGGTGTAGTTTAGGAGTTAGGAGCCTAGAATTTTATAAAAATTCCTCTGGGTAACAGTTTCAAAAATCTGCTCGTCCAGTGATACGACCAAACCTAAGAGTCGTACCAAGATCATATCATCCATACTGACACTCGTAGCTACGGACCCTGCCGTAAACCATTTTCTAAAGTTCATCCCATGGGAGCCTACCACAATCTGTACATTCATACCACAGGTCATACCATGGCTCATGGTTTCCCAAAATTCCCTAAACACTTCTCTGAAGCTCATCTCACAACTGGTTAGGATGATCCATACCATGGTGGTACGAATTGTGACATACAGTCGTGGTTTCTTATCCACCTCCTGTCAGACTCCCTAAACCCGTATCATGAATCATGGTATGACTCGTACTACCTCATCACGAGTCGTATTGTGATGTCGTACTGTGGACTTTTCCCAGTTTTCTGCATGATTAAGTTTTAAATCTAAGGGCTAGTCTCAAGGATTTCTAGGGTGTTACATCTTACCTCCCACAACTTGAATATTCACATAATTCATAGATAATTTTTAGATAATACAAATGAAACTGAAAAACCTCTCAAACATCTAATTCCACATTATATAAGTAACGATATCATATCAAATTCTTTCAACAAGGGAAACGTTGACCATAATTAATGTCCAGAGATCAATACATACATTATCATTCCACACATATACATGCCATTATATAAAGTCTAGATCCTTCTAAAAAAGTATAGCTCCTTCTAAACCATAATGTACCTCTATTGAAGGATTATATTAACAATAACTCTGCTGGAGCCTTGCCTTTTCTCAACCTTTCGGAATGTTCGAAATTTACAACAATAAATTCAGAGTAAACTATCATTTACTCTTTGAATAAAGGTCTTGGGAATTTAAAACTCCCCCACGTCTACCCATTACCATGATTCAATTCGTTACTCAAGAGTTAGATTATCATGCCCTATCATCCCAATGACTATTCAACCTAATTCATGGATTTTCTACTCCTTCAACCCTTTTCATGCAGTCTTTAATGCTAAAGGTCTAAGATTTATGACACTAAGTCTCAAATATCTTAGAGATGAAATAATGCATTCACATTCTCCCTAGTAAGTGCTAATTACTTGCTTCTAAGCCTAGGAATCAACACCTACCAATAACCATTCCACTTGCCCTAGTTTCAGATCTAGGGTTCTTCAACTTAAAATTTCCACTCTTAGAGGTCTCCCTTTTGATTCTACGAGATTAGGGAGTCAAAAGTATAGATAGTTGACCAAAATTCTTACCTTGGGGAAAGGAAACTACTCTGCTCCTAAAAAGTTGCTCTGGGTTTCTTAATAGGTCATGCGTTAAATGATGGTGTAAACCCCCTAAAATCCCACTTAAAACCCACTTACTAATTCTCGTAGCCCACTATTGTATTCATATTTCTGCCGCAGCAGAGCCGCTATAGCGCTCAAGATGCCACCACAGTAAATCCAAAGGTTATTATCCTGGTCTGTTACAACAGGCCTCCAACCATGATAGTGGTCTCGCTGTAGCGGTTATCCCTCTGCTGCATTGGTCCTCTGTAACCAGTAGCCTCCGTTCCCTTCACACAACCATTCCTCAATCGCAAGCTCTAACGAACACTTATCCAACATCTTCCCACCAACAACTGAGGTCAGACCGAACTGATTTTCCTCCCCGTAACGATGGACGAGTCGTTATATGCTCAAGGGCTTCCAAAGAGCTAATTTTTATCTATAAGTATCATAACACCAATAGTTTCCAAACAATATCTGATTATGAAAAATAAATCAAAGGATCTCAAAGAGCTTATATAGATTATTATGGCATGTATCCTAGATCATAATATACAAAGTTGTTATGATCAAAATACAGGTTGCGTTAAATTTAAAGTTTAGTAATATAAATGGTTATTCTATTGAGATTGCAAATAATAGGAAGATTAAATATATTTGAGTTATGGGTAAGAAAAATAGAAGTGAAAGATTGCCCAATTTGTACTACAAAATATAAGCACGATGAAATTACATGTTATAGTGAATCAGAAGTTTATTGATATAAATGCATGACACAGTGAATTAGAAGTTTACTAAAGTGAATAGCACATGTCACGGTAAACTTGAAGTTTACTAGTAACAATAATTTTATCGATTTTCATGACCATTTTGATCATCGTGATTTAGATATAACGTATTAATTAGATATCATAAAATATACAAGAACTTGAAGATTCTTCAAGAATTCTTTTATGTTGCTTATTCTCTAGATAAGTTCATTACACCAGTTAATGTTGGGACTGAATCCTCTAAATTCTAGAAAGTATTAAAAGTGAATTTGAGGTTATTCACCTATCATGTGATATCTTAAATAGATGCATCTATGAGATGCTCACATGTGTGTTTTTTCAGGAAAAAAGAGAATGTATCTCAAAAGAAAAGTGTAACCATTGACTACGAATATCCCCAGATTCATTCTCTAGATATTAATGTGAAAGAAAAATTTATATTCAACCATCAATGTGTCATAATAGTCATATCGATGAGTCTTTATTTTTGACAATTACTAGTCATTATCAAAATTATGGCAATATCTATTCACTCATTATAACCTCATTAATCTTGTTCATCTATATATACACACATCTTTTTCTTGTGAGAGATATCAAGAATAGAAAAATAATCTCCTTTTTTCTACTAAATTTTCTATCAGTATGAATCTTTGTTAGTTTATGTACTCCTAGTTATATACTAGAAGAGTTTGTTGAATCCTGGAGGATAAATCTACACCAAATGAAATATTTTTAAGGGTTCCTTTGAGACGCTTCAAGCTTTCAAAAATTTTCTGCAGCTTACATGATCAAATATTTCTTTTTAAGAATTTTCAAAAATCTTAAGGAGATTTTATATTTTTATGAAAAATTAGTAAGAAAAATTCATAGTAGTAATGAAGAACAATGTTAGCAAAGCAGTCATGGTGTCATCTCTTATGATAGTGAAATAAAAATCTTGCAAGACATTTGGTGAGATAGCAAAAGAAATTGATCGATGGATGCAGTACAAAAACTTATGAGAAAGAAATTTACTAGGTAAGTCACCATTATGGAGGACAACTGAACTCTTGTGTTCATGCTAATAATGTATTTGACGAGACTATATGTTTATATTTTTAATAAATTTATGTATGAAAATTAGTTAAGCCAACATAATCCTCAACGTAGAAGAAGATTTGGAGAAATGATAATCCCGCGAAGGAAAAATAAATAAATTTGAGTAAGCAAATAATATAATTATTGTGATTATTTCTCGAGTGAATCTTGTGGCTAATGTGAGATAATGGTTGTTAGACGAATTTGATGCTTTTTTTTTTGGCTAAATAAAATAATTTTCTGTTCTATATCCAAGTAGAAGAAGAAGAATGATTTATTTATGTTGGTGATTTTAGAACTACAAAAGTTCTTATTAATTAAGGGGGAAAATTTTTAAAAATTATGGGCCCGGCGACAAGACTTCTATGGCAGGCACCTCATCGCCACAACAAAATTGCTGCGATGGAGCAAGCGTAGCCACAGCGGAAGACGCAGACCAAAAGTTTCATGTTTTCCTCACTTTTAAAACCCATATCCTATTGTAACAAGTATTGGTCATTAAAAATGCCTTGGGAATAAATTTTGGTTATCCTAGTAGGAAAAATAATTGGTTAGCTAGAGAATGAAAAGATTCCGCCATCCTTCCTGATGGAATTCTTCAAGAAAACGTGAGCTTAGATGAAAGAAAAGTGAGCTCTATCGCTTCTTGGCAGGAGCTTGGCGCCCAGGTAGTTATGACCTACCTTTGAGTTACACTTTGGTTAATAACTCGTATACATGTGCATAATTGATATGCAATTGATGGGTGTGTATAGATATAAAATCAGATGAATACTTGTATAATGTCGTGGAGGCAATCCAAATAATAAGAATGGAAAGAGGTGAGGAACCCTAGACTACAACTGATGAACGTGGGTATGTCCTTGGGGTAGGTTTTTAATCGTCTACTCTTAATAGTATATGCTCGATTGGGGATTATTGAATGAATATTCTTGATTGTGTATTCTTAAATGTATTTTCTTGATTGTATCTTAATTATTGTATGTTCTTGAATGAATATTCTCATTGTTATAGGAGGAAGGACGGGTACGAGCATGGGATAGTAGGGGCAAATTGTTGAATTAAGAAGGAAGTTGGAAGGAATGCAAATATAAGGTGACGGGATAAGGGGTTAGTCAATGTAAAATTGTCCCTGAATGGAAAAGTCTTGAAGGACAAATTATTAAATAATTAAAATTAGACCACGAAGTAGGGTTGTACCAATATAAGTATAAACGGATTACTACTGAATGTGTCTATAGGCATATATCTAATTTTCTATACATCCTTTTAGTGATAAAGAAGAATTACGGGATATTGGACTATGATTAATGTACTATATGAATTATGAACCAATGAAGATGATTGAATGGTCTTGGGACAGTGGTGGTGATATAAAGTATGACCGTATAACTGTGTTGCTGGAATGAAACTTTAAATTGAATAAATTGTGAATATTATTCCTAAACTGAAAGGGCAATTGTAATAACCAATGTGTGTTAGCGATCCATCTTACATGATAATTGATTAGAAGTATGGTGAAATGTGGGAATGGTGGATGAGTAAGGCATCCTTGTAAAGGCTCGTGTCCGGTGTGAGCATTTGGGCTAGCAGTGTGATATGAGAGGATAGTGTCTAAGGTGAACATCTAGACGAGCAGATAAGTGGGAGTGGGTACCATGTCAGTATAGTACATGAATTTTTAAAGTCCCCTGCAGGTCATGACTGGAGGGCAGAATAAGACCCTCTGGCATGTGTGTACAGATATATAGATATACAAATATACGGTTGTGTGATAGACTTACATATATATAAATGTGATATGTGACATATCGACATGATTCAAATGTGATATGAGAAATACCGGTCTGAGATAAGATGTATAGACATGATACACTGATGATACCAGATGGTACGAATGTGGTGTGTATGCATGCAGAGTGAGTTCAAGGAGGTGCCGATATATGCATGTACTTGTATTCTTGTGTGGGCATGATTATACTAGTTTGATTGATTGTTTTACAATTGATGATTTAATTGTGTTGCATAAAAGTAGTTGATAGATGTATGTTGATATGGTTACCAAGGTTCCTTGATTTATTTCCTAATTTGATTGAGCCTAAAATTAATTGAGCTAAGTTGATTTTTGTGACTAGTTTCTATGATGGGCAGTCATGTCGATAATGATTTGTGCTGGGTTGGTCCTGATTGGGGGAGTGGTTCTACTAATAGGTATAGAGCGGACAACGATAGAAGATAATATGGGTTATTAAGGATTAACAATGACTGGATAAAAGATAACCGGCATTAGGATGACATCATAGAGTAATTGAATGAATCAGGGATAACTAAAATGGCTTGGTTAAAAGGTATAGAAATAGAAAAGTACCAGTGATAATGAGCGACAACTTAATTAGGTTACCCTACAGCGGGGGTGTTTCGACTACTATGGAATCGTGGTAGCGGTCAGGTTTTCGCTGAAGCGAGTTTAGGGTACAAGTGTAGGAATCTGGGGAGTTGACAAATTGATTTATGAATTCTAGTACGTACATAGAAGAAGGAGTTGTTGAATTTATTGTTGAAGCCCCAGTACATGTCTATTTGTGTAGAGGTAGGTTTGTGTATCATATTAGAGGAATTAACCAGGTACTGAATATAACTTATGTTTGGTTTGAATGGTAAAGGTTAATCAATCCCATATTAATTATATACTATTGTGTGAACTAATCTTAGTCGGCCGATGATACCTACTGGTACATATGGTGTACTGATACTACCCTACTACGCCTCTTTTGGGTGTAGGTTGTGGTAGGTGAATTGCAGTTTCATGATTGACGAAGTGACACAGCATTAGCTTCTGCATTCTCTTCGTAGGCAAAGCTGTATTATTTTATTTGTCATAATTTTTAATGGAGTCCTTGTACCTATCTAGACTAGATGTTGGGTGATAACGTCAAAACTACATCCCTCTTAATGAGAGAGCGTACATAGTCGTTACTCAAAATAAATATTCCCGATGGATGTCGGGATCGAATCCCACAAAGACTATGGAATCATTGCGCAAGAGTTGTTTTAGGAAATTTGAATTATTTCTCACCAATTAAGGGAAATAAAACAGTAAATTTTTAGGGAGAAATGAAGTCAACAATATTGTGGATTCTAAACCAGCTAGCCAAAATAGAAAAATAACTAAAATTGATAGATAATAATGAGTGAAGACTAGAGGTGTGGTTTAGATTGGGTACTTATGAAATAAGGATATGCTAGCTCATCAAACCATTGCGAATAAGTGCAAATAACTTTTGATGAGATGGAACCCTATGTTTTTCAACCTCATGGACGCCTTTTTCTCGAGTCCTTTCGAACCTCAAGACACAATTCAATTAGTCCAATAGAGTTTGGGTTAGTAGCTGAGCTATTTCTAGTCATCAACTACTAATTAAGATTATGAATACAGGTTTTGGCTATTTCTATCCCAACTCCACACAATCACATTCATTCCCACCATCAAGTTCCCTCCCAATACTTGAATTATTCTCTTTCAAGCCAAAATGAAGTAAGAAAAGTAGACTCACATTTGCAACTATATATCATCAATTATAAATTGGAGAGAACTCAGCAGATTTACACTAAATCAGCAATATTGAGATGAATCTAGCAATACCCAATCTAATTAAGCACTCATCATTACACACCTTTAGTTGACGATTTAGCTACTCATAATTAATAAACTAAAGAGTATATTCATTAATAAACTCAATGATTTCGTTACTAACCACTCGGTGAGGTCCCAACCACTTAGACTTTAACTTTTCAGGAAACAACCGAAGTCTAGAATTAAACAACAGTACCATATCGCCTGGACAGAATTCTCTTTTCTCAATTTTTCGGTCATGCTAAATTTTCATTCTTAGCTTGTAAATTTTAGAACTCTCATAGGCTTTCAAACGAAATTCATCTAACTCATTCAACTGATCAAGCCTCAAATTCGTAGCTTCGTTCCAGACCAAATTCAACTTCTTGAGCGCCCACATAGCTTTATGCTCAAGTTCGACCGGGAGATGACATGCTTTACCATAGACAAGTTGATACGGGGACATACCTATAGGAGTCTTGAAGGCAGTTCGATAGGCCCATAAAGCATCATCTAGCTTTCTTGCCCAATCTGTCCGGTTTGCATTCGCAGTCTTTGCCAAAATAGTCTTTATCTCTCTGTTGGTGACTTCAACCTGCCCACTAGACTGCAGATGATAGGGTCTAGCCACCCTATGTTTGACCTCATATTTTTCCAATAAAGTGCAAAACAACTGGTTACAGAAATGCGAACCCCCATCCCTAATGATAGCTCTGGGGGTTCCGAATCTTGCAAATATATTCCACTTCAAGAACGCTGTGACACTCTTCCCTTCATTGTTTGGCAGAGCAACTTCTTCCACCCATTTTGAAACGTAGTCAACAGCGACAAGTATGTACTTCATCCCATTTGAGCTCAAAAATGGGTGATCTTGGGCAGATTTATATGCCCAAATGATACTCAAAAGTATCATTTTCATCTTGTTTATCTAGCAATGTGTATACATTTTCATGTAATTGGTAATAAAATATGAATTTATACTAACCAACATGATTAGCATTATTTTGTAGGTAAAATGTGATTTCGGGAAGCTAAAATGCATGTTGGATGATATCGGAGTTGGACTTGGATGTGAGCAAGGGAAAAAGCATTGGACTGCACCAATTAAAGGGGCTCCGCGATGGAGCCATGTCACGCTGCCATCGTGGAGGTATTCTGCCTGGAGGGTGAAGAATTCATCAATTCCAGTGGAGGCTCGCGACAGCTCCGTGGCACGGTGGCTAGCCTCTGCGTTGCACACCGTGCCACGTTGGTGCTTTATTCCTGGACCCCCAATTTCCAGTGAGGGTCTGCGTCCACGCCGTGTCACGGAGGCAGTGCTCCGCGATGCACTCCGTGACACATTGCTTGTTATTCCGGAAAAAATTCCCACTAGTATAAATAGAACACTTAGGTTCATTTTTCAAAATTCAGACTTGGTGGAGCAAGGACGTGGGTTACAGGCAGTTGAGGGACGAAAAGTTCAGGGTTTTTTCTCTCTTTCTTTCTTCTTTAACTCAATTATTTGTTTGATTAACACTTGTTTTAGGATGATTAATCCACAAATGAGTGGCTAATTCTCTTCCTTGCTGAGGTTATGAACACTTGTGATGAATTTTGATTATTAATTATATGGTTTTTCATCTTTTTCTTCCATGTTGTTCTATTAATTCTTGTTCTTACTGCATTGGTGTGTGGCCTACATTAATGTACATCTAAAAAGTCCGATTTCACTCGAGAGAGCACGAAATTGGAAAGTTGTGAATTAATAGGATATTGTTATTTACTTAATTTGGGAAAATTGAGTTTTGATGTGCTTTCCTGATAGAAATATACTTGAAAGCCGTATTAGTCAATTTAGAAACCAGAATTGTATTGCTAGGTCATGAATTACATTTGATCACAGAAATGTAGATGGATGGGTTATGATTTTTAAGTGAGATTAAATACGAGAGTTTTAATCTCTTGGCTAATGTTCTTGGCTAGCAACTGGAAGAAAAGATTAACCAATTTATGATGATAATCAGTTCATTACATGTTCTTTAACCTCGGCATGCTCACATCCATAGTTTAAATTCAAAGTAGATAATTGTTAGTAGTTTTAGTATAGAAGTTATAAAACAAATTATTCACTTTTTTGTTACGTTGTTGTCAGCATATTTAGAAGTTAATTAAAATATAGTATAGTATACTTAAGCAAACTTCACTTAATCCAAGTCTCTGAGGGATCGATACTTGGCTTACTAAAGCCACTTATTACTTGTTCGACCACGTGCACTTGCGTGTCGGTTTAGATACCCATATAACACACAACCGAACAAGTTTTTGGCGCCGTTGCCGGGGACTTGGCAATTGGTGAAATTGTTTTAAGTGTCAATTTACTGTATTTTTATTTTATTTTCTTAAGTGTTGACAACATGGTCTTAGCCTGTATTTGCAGACTTAATTGCTGTGAACACTGGCAAGAGACAATGAGCTGGTGGAATCTTATATAGAGCCTGAACGTATATTTCATAGTAAACGGAGAGAAGCTCTACAAAGGAAGCTGCAGTTGCTCAGACAGACCATTATGGAGAAACAAAATCCACCGATTGTGAGGGCAGTGTTAGTGCCCGAAGAAGCAGCAGCAAGGCCGGTTCGCGAGGTGGCAATCCCACATGCTAACAATGTTACATCCAGTATCCGCAAACCAGAGCCTGGAGGGAGATTTGAACTCAAGCAAAATATGGTGCAATTGTTGCACACAAGCGGGCAATTTACCGGTCTCCCTCATGAAGACCCACAACAGCATCTCCAAAACTTTTTGGAGATAAGTGACACTTATATACCTGCTGGAGTGTCACCTGATTATGTTCGGCTTACACTATTTCCGTTCTCATTACTTGGTGAAGCCAAGAGGTTGTTGAAAGCTGAGCCACCAAATTCTATTTCAACGTGGGATGATCTTGCATGAAAGTTCTTGATAAGATTTTTTCCCTATGGCAAAACAGCAAGACTTAGAAGTCAAATTCTGAGTTTCAAATAGAGGGAGGGAGAAAATTTGTATCAAGCCTGGGAAAGATTTAAATCCATGTTGCGGGACTGTCCTCATCATCATCAGTCAAATGACGTGTTGGTGCACACATTTATTGAGGGTTTGGAACCCCATACCAAAATTTTGCTATTAGCTGGAGGGCAAGCGCTGGAAAAGACTTATGAGGAGTTGTACACCTTGCTAAACCGGATTTCACAGGGCAATCCAGAATGGAATGCTGATTCATCACGAGGTGAGGCAAGGAAAGCAGCAGGAGTGTTTGAAGTGGATGGATTTACAGCTATCGCTGCACAGATAGCTGCTTTGCAGAATCAATTGAACAACCATTTCAGCAACATGACTTTGAACCAGCCGTCAGCTCCAGTTAATGTAGTCTAGCAAATGTGGTGTGAAGTGTGTGGAAGTAGTGAGCACTCAGCTGAGTGCTGTGGAGCAAATCCTGATTCGGTTAACTTTGTGGGGAATGTACAAAGAAATCATCAGCAGTATGGGAGTAGCTACAATTCAAATTGGAGGAACCATCCAAATTTTTCATGGGGTAGCAACAACCATCAAGGCCAAAGTGCGGGTCAGGGTATGCAAAGGAATCAAGGAGGGCAACAGAACTACCAATCTCAATTCAGAAATAATAATGCCCCTCCTCCACCACCATCACCCAGCATTGAGGAGATGTTCAAGACCATGATCACCAACCAAGCGCAATTGCAGGCTGACTATGTTAAATTGGCAGCCGAAGTGAAAAATAACTAGTTAGCGACCAAGGCTCTTGAGTATCAATTTGGACAATTTGCTAGTGCCCAAAATACAAGGCCCAGAGGAGGACTGCCTAGCGACACGGATCCGAATTCGAAGCAGGTAAATGCAGTGACCATAAGGAGTGGTTTGCAGCTGAACGAGGTGTAACCAGAAAGACCACCTCAAAACTCGGGAGCAGTAGAAGCTGAGGGGGAGCAGAGTTCGGAAAGGGGGAAAACCAAAGAAGCTGAATCAGAAAGACCTCCACCCCCGTTCCCTCAACGACTCAAGAAACACAAGGAGGAGGCGTGTTTCAAGAAATTCACGGAGGTGCTTAAACAGGTACATGTTAACTTACCTCTTGTTGATGTCTTGCAGGGAGTGCCTAAATATGCCAAATACATAAAGGACATCGTGGCCAACAAAAGTTGTTTGACTGAGTATGCTACGGTGGCTTTGACGGAGGAGTGCACTTCCCGGATCCAAAATAGACTGCCCACGAAGCTAAAAGACCCTGGAAGTTTTACTATCGAGCTTACTATTGGGCAAAGCATCCGAGCTCGTGGATTGTGTGACTTGGGAGCGAGCATAAATCTGATGCCATCTTCGGTATTCAGAAAGTTGGGTCTAGGGAGTCCTAGACCTACAACCGTAATCTTGCAGTTGGCAGACCGATCCTTAGCTAGGCCGGATGGCATTGTTGAGGATGTTCTAGTGCAAGTGGGCTCCCTAATTTTTTCGGTAGATTTTATTGTTCTGGATTTTGAACCAGACGCGGAAATCCCATTTATTTTGGGACGAACCTTCTTGGCAACCGGGAAAGCATTAATCGACGTAGCTGCGGGTCAACTTACAATGCGAGCACATGACAAGGTAGAGGTGTTCGATGTGTACAAAGCACCCAGGCTCCCGATGGTGAATGAAGAACTCTCGGTGATGAATGTAATTGATCATGGTAATGCTAAGCAGATGAATGATTCCTGAGAGTTGATGGGAAGACCACCGGATAGGTGTAACCACTACTGGGGGGAGGACAACGATCGTGAGAAATCATCCATCACCCTAGCAGACAATTGAGCGTAAAGGACGTCGAGCCGCGACGGTAAACCAGGCGCTGTACGGGAGGCAACCCGTGAAAAATAATTTTTTTCATTTTGTAAAGTGTAAATAGATTTTACTTTTCTTTTTCTTGATTTAGTACAAAATTTTTCGTTTTAGTTAGTATTTTTTTTATTTTAGTTAGGTGAAACCTATTATTCTAACCAATTTTGTTTAGTGAGATGATTTTCAGGTCAAACGGAGAAAAATGTGCACGGAATCATGAAGGAAAAGGCGAGGTATGAAAAATTAATAAAATGTAGAAGACAGTGAGCTGGGGCGATAGCTCCGTGTCACCGAGGAGGTCTTCCGCGTTACCCTTCGTGACACGTTGAGTTGTAACTTGGAAAATTTAAAATTTCCAGTAAGCTATCGCGATGGCTCCGTGTCACGGAGGCAGTGCACCGCGATGCACTCCATGACACGTTGCCGTATAAATTGTGACGGGTCACACCGGGTTGCCGGGTGACCCGCGTGTTTTTCTATTTTTTTAAACCCCGATTTCTCCCTTTTTTCCCTCATTCTCATTTTCCTCCATGACCAAACTTCCCAAAATCCCTCCCCCACCAACGTGCCACGGTTTAAGGAAAAGAATTACCAAGTTTTCTTCGCTTATTCAATGACAAGGTATGTTTTCCGATTCTCTCTCAAGTTTTTGTCGATTTTATTCGCAATTAAGCATGGGAGGTGAACTAAATCACCCTAAGTTGAAATTAAGCATGAATTTGAGTTATTTATTGATTGATAAAAGTTTGAAATGTGGTAATGATTGTTTGAACTTGTCGATTGCATGAATTATTCGAAGTTGATTGCGAAATTCAATTCTAGGGCGTGGTTGTTGAATTTGAAATTGGTAATGTGCTGAATTCGTGAAATATATGTCGGGGTGTACTTGTGAAAAGAGATAAGTCGTGGTAAATTTTTTTTTTTGAATGTAATAGACGACGAATTCTCGGGTTTTGGGAAAATGTTGAAATTTGTTCAAATTGGGTTGGTTGTATAGGTTCATGTGTAGAGAATTTTTGTTGTTTTTGTTTCGTTGTTTTTCTTTGCTAAGTGCGATGGTTGAAATGCTAGCGATGGTAGTGATTGGGATTAGCTGTACGAAGTCTGAGTAGTACACAGAAGTTATACCATCGAATTTTCGTTTGAACGCACTTAAGCATGATTGTATGGCTAGTCTTTTGGTGTAAATAAAGTTATTCTTGCTGTAGTATTGTAAATGTAGCTAAGGACTAAGTGTGGGGTAAACTTAGCGTAACCCGACCTTAGCCAAAGTTGATATTCATTTAGCTTGACATTGCGCTTGTTTACTTGTGTTAACAGACAAAATGGCAAGCAGGCAAGATAAAGGTAAGGGTGCATCAACTTCAGGCACCGGAAGGAAAAGACTTAGACTGGGCACAGCAGTCCCAGCTGCACCAGCAGTTCCACGTGGCCAGCGCCGCCAATATGGAACGAGATGGGTGACTGATGAGGGGAAGAAGTGGTATGCTAAGCACAAAGAAAACAAATACTTCCCCGAGGAGCATATAGCACGGGAGCCATTAGCACAGGAGTTCCCCCGAATAGTTCAACGGGTCGAGGCTGCTGGGCTAAGTTTCATATTTCAGGAGCCCAAGGAATGCAACTTGCACCTGGTCTGGGAGTTCTATGCTAATTATAACCCGACAATCAGAAGACACACCATCAAGATCAGAGGGCAGATAGTCACTCTGGAACCCCAACAGCTAAATGCCATCATAGGAGCGCGGGACACAGACGTCCACGTTCTCCGCCAGCTGAATATTACCCCACCATATGCCGACATCAGACGCACATTGTGTGGGGCTCGATCCACAGCTAGATGGAGCAGACACAAGGAAAGGGGCTACCACCAGACTCTGCCTTATTCTCAAATGAACAGGGAAGCCCGAATCTGGCTGAAGATAGTCTGCTCGTGCCTAATCCCGGGGGTACACATGACTGATGTGACCCGGGACCTTGTTTGCCTGGTGTACGCCCTGATGAAAGGGCTGGAGATTAATATTGGGGTGGTCATTATATCCGCCATGAAGAGAGCCCGACTACACCAGGGCCACAGGTATGGGTTCGGTGGACTACTCACCACCTTTCTCCGAGGCCTCGACGTCGAGGAAGAGGCTTTGGACTACATCCCGCAGTTGGAGCGGCGGGCCTTGGACGTGACCAAAACTAAGGCCCCCGACACCACCCACGGGCCAGTGCTGACACTTGGCGAGCGACATGCTCGTGATGACCAGCACATGGCGCGGATATACCGGATGCAAATGCTTCAGCTCAGGATAGGTGGGAGACCAGCCACGGAGGAGGAGCTATGGCAGCTCGAGCTAGATTACCCGTTTGGCGAAAATGCCAGGGCTCTATGCCGAGTGGGGCCAGCCTTTGTAGAGCCCACTGACGATGACGTCCCCACAAACAAGGAGACACGTCGGGAGGACTCCGATGTGGAGTCCGATGACGACGACGGAGGCGACTCGAACATGGGAGATGAGGCAGCAACACCTGATGAAGAAGTGGAATACTTTGACTGATCAGGGAGTTCCACCACCCAATTTTGTGATTTTTAATTTTTGTGAACACTGGGGACAATGTTCGGTTTAAGTGTGGGGTGGGGAGTAGTTAGGTGTTGGGCTGGGCTGGTTTGCTTGTATGCTTTACTTTGTATTTTTGTATGTATGTTTCCCTGTGTTTATGAATTTTCAAATTGTTCTATATCTGTACATGTTTGTGGAATTGATTTGTGTTGTGGAATGTTGATGAATGTTGATGTTGCCAGCTGAGTCTGAAAAATTTTTGTAAATATTTTTGCTTATCGAAATGAAGGTGCACTTGCTATAATTAAATGATAATGAAGGTGCATGAATAATCTTTGTTATTGTGTCAAGTGTGCTTAATGAAATGGGCCATACTAAGGTAAATCATCAAGAATGGGATGATGAAAAAAAAAAAGAGAGAAACAATGTCCATGAGTTGATGGGAATGTGTTGCAAAGGCGCTTAAGGATGCTAGTGGCGATTATTGGCTAATCCAATATATACTAGTTCCATAGCCTCCATTACAACCCATTAAAGTCCTACGTGATCTTACATTGCATTTTTTTATATTAGTGGAGTAATACACTAAGGGCAAGCTTATGGGTCATGACATGATGCATGTGAATTCTTTTGGGAGAGAGAGTGAAATTATTTTTACATGCCCCTACTTGAATGTTTGTGTGTCACATGAGCAAAAATGGGAAGATTCTCTTGAGTTGTGAGGGCACATGCTTGAGGAAAGACTGATTTTCGTGTCGGATATCTTGATTAGCTGATTTGCATGAGTTTGCCGATATCGAGAATCAATTCTTTACGTATAGGAAGTCTTAATGTATTGAAGGTCATTGCATTGTTGAGACCATGCATGTTTTCTTGATGATTTGCGATATTGAATGATCGGTATGACCATAGCTTAAATTGTCGCACCATAGTAGCGAAGGTTGGGATGTAAATTGCATGAATTGTATGTTTGTTGTTTGAGGACGAACAAGGATTTAAGTGTAGGGTAAGTGATCTTGGGCAGATTTATATGCCCAAGTGATACTAAAAAGTATCATTTTTGCCTTGTTTATCTAGCAATGTGTATACATTTTCATGTAATTGGTAATAAAATGTGAATTTATACTAACCAACATGATTAGCATTGTTTTGTAGGTAAAATGTGATTTCGGGAAGTTAAAATGCATGTTGGATGATATCGGAGTTGGACTTGGATGCGAGCAAGGAAAAAAGCATTGGACTGCACCAATTAAAGGGGCTCCGCGATGGAGCCGTGTCACGCTGCCATCGCGGAGGCATTCTGCCTGGAGGGTGAAGAATTCATCAATTCCAGTGGAGGCTCGCGACAGCTCCGTGGCATGGTGGCTAGCCTCCGCGTTGCACACCGTGCCACATTGGTGCTTTATTCCCAGACCCCCAATTTCCAGTGAGGGTCCGCGTCCACGCCGTGTCACGGAGGCAGTGCTCCGCGATGCACTCCGTGACACGTTGCTTGTTATTCCGGGAAAAATTCCCACTAGTATAAATAGAACACTTAGGTTCATTTTTCAAAATTCAGACTTGGTGGAGCAAGGACGTGGGTTACAGGCAGTTGAGGGACGAAAAGTTCAGGGTTTTTTCTCTCTTTCTTTCTTCTTTAACTCAATTGTTTGTATGATTAACACTTGTTTTAGGATGATTAATCCACAAATGAGTGGCTAATTCTCTTCCTTGCTGAGGTTATGAACACTTATGATGAATTTTGATTATTAATTATATGGTTTTTCATCTTTTTCTTCCATGCTGTTCTATTAATTCTTGTTCTTACTGCATTGGTGTGTGGCCTACATTAATGTACATCTAAAAAGTCCGATTTCACTCGAGAGAGCACGAAATTGGAAAGTTGTGAATTAATAGGATATTGTTATTTTCTTAATTTGGGAAAATTGAGTTTTGATGTGCTTTCCTGATAGAAATATACTTGAAAGCCGTATTAGTCAATTTAGAAACCAGAATTGTATTGCTAGGTCATGAATTACATTTGATCAAAGAAATGTAGACGGATGGTTTATGATTCTTAAGTGAGATTAAATACGAGAGTTTTAATCTCTTGGCTAATGTTCTTGGCTAGCAACTGGAAGAAAAGATTAACCAATTTATGATGATAATCAGTTCATTACATGTTCTTTAACCTCGGCATGCTCACATCCATAGTTTAAATTCAAAGTAGATAATTGTTAGTAGTTTTAGTATAGAAGTTATAAAACAAATTATTCACTTTTTGGTTACGTTGTTGTCAACATATTTAGAAGTTAATTAAAATATAGTATAGTATACTTAAGCAAACTTCACTTAATCCAAGTCTCTGAGGGATCGATACTTGGCTTACTAAAGCCACTTACTACTTGTTCGACCACGTGCACTTGCGTGTCGGTTTAGATACCCATATAACACACAACCAAACAATGGGCCCATGAAATCAATGCCCCATACATCAAATAACTCAATAATAAGGATGGGAGTAAGAGGAAGCTCGTGCCTCCGTGATATGCCTCCTTGTCTTTGACATGCATCACATGCCTTTGCAAAATCCTGTGCATCGTGGTGAATGGTTAGCTAATAGCACCCATATTGTAGAATTTTGTGGGCTGTACGGATCCCGCTGTGGTGGCCTCCAACAGGGGATGAGTGACAGGCTTCTAATATGCTCAGCTTCTATACCTCAGGCATGCATCTCCGAATAACCCCATTAGCACATATTCAGAATAGGTAGGTCTCATCCCAGAAGAATTTCTGCACAGCGGACATAAACTTTCTCCTCTGGTGAAAAGATAAGTGCTCCGATACAACATCACTCACCAGATAGTTAGCAAAGGATGCGAACCATGGGATGAGATCTTGGGATGCCGCTAGAACCTGCTCGTCTGGAAATGCGTCATCTATATCTTCCCATTTTTACGTGCTCCATCAGGCTCTAATCTGGATAAGTGGTCTGCAACCTGATTTTCAGACCCTTTCCGATCTTTTACCTCAAACTCGCACTCTTGTAGCCGTAGAACCCATCGAATCAACCATGGCTTGGCATCTTTCTTTTCCATCAAATATCTAAGAGTTGCATGGTCTGTGTGGACTATCACCTTGGTTCCGAGCAAGTATTCCCGAAACTTCTTGAATGCAAAAACTACACCCAACAGCTCCTGTTCTGTCACGGTATAATTTTTCTGAGCTGCATTAAGAGCCTTGCTAGCATAATAAATTGGATGAAAAATCTTTTCGCGCCTTTGGCCCAACACAGCTCCTAGGGTCACACCGCTAGCATCACACATCACTTCGAAAGGCAAAGACAAGTCAAGTGCCACGATAATGGGGTTCGTGGTCAATCTCTCTTTCAGACATTCGAACGCCTTTAGATATACCTCGTCAAAAACAAACTTCACCTCCTTCTCGAGTAGCTTAAACAATGGATGTGTAATTCTGGAGAAGTCCTTGATGAATCTTCTGTAAAAACCTGCATGACCTAAAAAGCTTCGAACCCCTTTCACAGAAGCACCAATCTTGGCTTGAAATCACCTCAATCTTGTCTCGGTCTACCTCCATACCCTTGATTGAAATCTTGTGGCCCAGCACTATTCCTTCCTTGACCATGAAATGGCACTTTTCCCAGTTAAGCACCAAATTTGTCTCTTCGCATCTCTGAAGCACCTTGCCAAATGGGCCAGACAATCCTCGAATGAGTCACCCACCACAGAATAGTCATCCATAAAGACTTCAATGATGTCTTCCACCACGTCAAAAAATATGGACATCATGCAATGCTGAAAAGTGGCAGGTGCATTGCATAATCCGAATGGCATCCTCTTAAACGCAAATGTACCATATGGACAAGTGAATGTGGTCTTCTCTTGGTCTTTAGGGTCTATAAAAATCTGATTATATCCCGAATAACCATCAAGGAAACAATACCATCCCCTACCTCCAAATCTGTTTAGCATTTGGTCCATGAATGGCATCGGAAAGTGACCTTTCTGCGTCCACCGGTTCAGCTTTCTGTAATCCATGCATACTCTCCAACCGGTGAATGGTCTTAGAGGAATGAGCTCATTATTTGCATTTGGGACCACCGTGATTCCTCCCTTTTTTGGTACACACTGGACTGGGCTCATCCATTTGCTGTCTGCAATCAGATAAACCACACCTGCATCCAACCACTTTATGATTTCCTTCTTGAATGAATGCTTGTATCAACTTTGGTTTGTATTCAATTTACGACTAGACTAGGATTGTGTTCCCCAAGATTTCATAACCACAAGGCTTATACACTAGTGATCTATTTCGGTGTTTAACATGCAATATTGGTAAGTTAGGTTCACCTAAATGGTTGGTCCCCTATCTAGATGATTTTCACCACCCAACTTGGTCCGTATACAGGTGTTCTTTAGTTGACCCTTACCCTTAATATCGGATTAGCTATCCCTCGGACAAGTTAAAGCTATTAGATGAGGGTTGGTAGCCTCAAATCTCTGTTGTTAATCCCTTTTTCCCATTCTTTACCTCCTTGATCCGATAAGTAAGAATAAGGCAAGTCCTAACATTTGCAACCGTCAAGAATTAATCAAAACGAAGGGAAAAATAATACATGCATAAAACCCCGTTCAAGAATCACTAAGTATTTTTACCTACATGTGTCATCTAGGTTCCCACAAACCTAGTTTATGGGTTAGCTACTCATGTTTGTGTTATTGCAATCACAAAATATAGAAGAAATCATAATTGCAACATACAAAGTATTGTCGAATAAAAACCAAGTAGATTGACTAAAATTCCAATGTAGCTTTCGTGTCTTGAATCAAGAACAATTGTATGAAAATTCTCTCAAGAATATCTTCACAATATCATTCAAGATTCTCTCTCAAACTCGGCTAAAATCCTCCTAAAAATTGTCTTAGAATCATTCTAAAAAATCTCCTCAAAATCCTCCCCAAAAATAAACCTAAAACTGGGTATTTATAATAAAAAGAAATCCTTTTCCTAAATAAATCTGGAAACAATGTCGGCAGTGACAACGGGCTAGGTGACGGGTCATTACGTCCTCTGACGAGTCGCTCCTTGCTTTAAAACAGTTATCCTCAGCAGCATACCCAGACTTGGCAATGGGTCACCTAACAACTCATCATGCCTTAGCACGAGTCGTTAGGTCCCTCATGGTCTACTTCCTCAGAAATTCAGTGCACTTCACGGATGGATTCCGTAGCTTGTCAATGCGTCGTTCCTTTAGGTGACGACTCGTAATGTCGGTTGCCAACTCCACTGGGCACTTGGTTGAAATTTTCTCTTCAAAACCTAACAGTTGACCTCACGACTCGTTACCAAGTGTAACGAGTCATTCCTCCAACTCGTCAAGTACACTGCTTTGTATCTTCCAAACTTCATCTTTTTGCCGATGCCTAAAGTGAAGGGTCGTGCCTACTGCCAACGACTTGTTAAGTGCCTGGCAGTCACCCTTCAGTTGTTTTTAACATTTATTCGACCAAAATCACTTCCAGACCTATTTTCCTACACAGTAAGCACAAAATACCTTATACCTATATAACATACCTGGAATGTGCATAATTTCTTGGTTTTAAGCATCGAAAGTGTCATAAAATCACAGCACATCAATTTTCTCCTCAAATTAGTGGTTATATGCGTTTGACCGGCGTTTTACCGGTCTCCTCTGGTGGAGCGCTAATTTTCACCTGATTTCATCCTTTTCACTCCACTTCTTGCTCTTTCTCTTCAACTCAGATACCTACACATAAAAAGGCTAAAACGACATAAAATTTCATCTAAATAACTTGAAAACTAAGCTAAAGCTCATTCTTAAGAGCCTAATGAGTTGGTAAATTACCAACTCATCAGACCCCCCAAACTTGAACCATTTCTTATCCTCAAGTAATGCAATTCTTATAAGTTGAGAAACATGCCACTCTACAGGAGTTTATACATCAATGAACACTTAATCCATGACAACCCAAAAATGCTCACCAACTCATTGAAAAAGAGAAGCAAATTCCCTTTAAAATATTTATGGAAAAGTTTCAAGAGGACACCACAATTCATAGACGTGATTCGCAAATGCTTTCATTTTGCAAGACAAGGGCATAGATTATCGAATGAAATACACATAACATCTATCACTCCCCGAGTTTACACCCTAGACAGGACATGGTACTTGGAGTCACAAGTAACCCCAAGTCAACCCCTGGTCTATCATATACTGGAATTTTGAGTAAACATATAAGAATAGTAGAAGCTTTAAATTAAAAGATAAAAAATTTATGAAAATAGAGCTAAATCATAAAGTTTTAAAACATCTGAACAAAACTACAAGTCTAAAAAACCAAGTCTGTGTCTGAAAGCCACTATAACTGATGAGTTGCTGGGACAAGCCCCCATCTAACTCCAAGTCTATAAAGAAGAAAAATAGAACTGTAATAAATGATCTTCGTTCTCGAAAGATGAGGACTCACCAAAAGTGCAGCTGGAGTCTTCTGAGAACGATCGTCTAGCGAGGCTGAGACTGAGATCCTGTAGCTCTATCATAATATGATACAACATAAAAGGTATGCATCAGTACTTTGAATGTACTGAGTAAGTGAGAGAAACATAACATAATGTAATGAAAATGTTGAACTGAAACGGACATGCAATGACAAACTGAAGTTGCTGACCTGGATAACTGTAATAGCTGAGAGGATCTAAAAGACCATGTCTGATGGTCAAGGACATGCCTTAAATATGAGATACTGAACTGAACGGATCTGAACTGACTAATCTGAGACTAAAATGAGCTAGCTAGTGGGAGACTCTATAACCAACATATAACCACGTGTGCTAGACGTGGAGTCCAATGTATACACCCCATCGATAGAACCCAATATACCTTGTCAGGGTATAAAGGCATGAACTGGGTGATCACAACTCTGGGGCCATGAGGCCGATAAAATTGTAACCTACGGTGGCAACGTAGTTCTAGGAACCTGGGTGCGCTGGTACCCCAGTCTGCTCAGTGCTAAGTCCTAATCACACTGGATAGTCCTAGACTGAATATTAAGCTGATAACTCGAAATTGGGGCCCAAGTCTAGTCAGGGATACCTATCTAGAAGCACCTGAGAGTCTTATCAGACCGGATTCTGCAACTGGATTCTAAGACTGGTCAAAGCTGCTTATTTGGAAGTGTCATAACCGTCTAAAGAACAAACTGAAATTTGGTACTGAGTCTATTTCTGATAACTAAGAGGCACCACTAACACCTAACAAAAATACGATAGTCAAACTAGCAGCTGACAAATTCTAAATAACATTGAGGATTCTAACATTCTGACTAAAACTGAACTATTATGCAGCTAACTGATATTTCAATTCATACTAACAACATGGGAATCCACAACATTGATAGAATCAAGCAACAAGGAACACTAACCCAACAGAAAAAAATTCTAGGATTCAACATTAGGGCTAAAAATCATCCTTACAAGAAAGAGCATCTATACGATATCTAGATAATGGAGAATACCCAACAATCAACTTAAATAATATTCCACAAGCTATTACGGAATTTAGAACATAATTCATTCTCGTTCGAAAGCCCAGGGCTAGAATTCACTTTATGAAAAGCAACATCAATATAGTCATAAACTGATGGAATTATTTCTAAAATAAACATCGATAACATTCTACATGAACTCAAAGAAATCTGACATATATTCCCTTCGCATTCGAAAGCTCAGGGCTAGAATTCATAGAGAAACTAGGAGGGATTTTGGGGACAGAAGGGAAGAACTATTCCCTTGTTGAATTTCTCACTACCTGGCTACAAATTCCTTGGAGAAGAAAACTTGAATCGCTGTAATAGATGAAAAGCCCTAATCTTGCTTGAGAGTTTTTGAGAGGAAACTTACACTAATTTCTCTGAAAATCTGAGTGGGAATAAGGGGTAAACCATTTAGCCTCTTTAAATTCCCTTAAAATAGACCAAAATGATGTAGTTTAGAGTCTGGGAGGTTAGGAAATTATTGAAACACCCTTAGAAAATTCGCAGGAAAAACTCACTGCCAGGCCCCTACGAGGGACTTCACGAATCGTGCCCAGTGACCATGACTCATGGTCACAACCGTCAAGTGCACTGCCAAGTTACCTCTATTGGTCACCACGAGAGACACCACGACTCGTGGTGAACCCAATGACTCGTGGTGACCCATTCATCACCAACACTGACCAAATCTTTAACTCCTCATACTGTCTTGGACCACGCGTCACCTAATGAGTCACTGCAAGAACCACAACTCATGGTGACTATTCGTTAGGTATACTGCCTGACTTTTCCCCTGTCTCCAACTTGCTCTTGTCCATGGATCACATCACGTCTCGTGGTCACACCCGTGGTCACCCTATTTTTTCCAAATTTTCCAATCAAGCCCTGACCCTTCCCCACGAGTCACTTCACGACTCGTGGCCTACCCTAGGGGTCACAGGATGACTTGTTCTGTGATCTGGTGTAGAAAATCCTATTTTCTCCATTTCAACTCCCGGGTCTGGTCTTAGAGTTGCTGGAGCATTAGAGCATCTCAATTCATAATCACTGCATATTCAAAGTTTGCCTTAGAGCTCATACTACTCATGCCTCAATCACGCCTTTACCTTAATGAAAGTGTGCCCTTAAAAGGAATGATACCACTCACCAAAGAGAGAATCCCTTTTCTTTATCATGAATAAATGCTCACACAAGGGATTACAGAAAAAGATTGTCACACTCATTCTCCCAAAAGATATCTTCATGCACACAATTTGACCCATAGGTTTTCCCTTCATGTAATTCACCACTAATGTAGAGAAACTACACTCAAAATCAATTAGGACTTGGGTGTCATGATGAAGGCTAGAGTTAATGGTAGGACAATTATTTGGCTCTAATGACTAGAGATCCTCCCTAATGCCTTTATGTGAGCACTTTAACCCTTCCCATCTAACTTTTTATATCGCTCCACCTTATTCCTCCTTTTGTAACCATTTCCCTCTTTTATTGTTCAAAGACCTTCTTTATAGCTCATTTGGCTATCACATTAAGCCTTGTTTAATCAAGAGGTAACACTATTTCACTTTTCTGTTCTTTTTTGTGCCTTAAGGTTCCTCAGCTTATCATTTAATTCCTTTTTCTCATAATTTGGTGCTACCTCAGATTTAAGCTTCTTATATATCCCCCTTTCTTGAGAACTTAGGCTCTTTTCCTCTTACTCGCTAATTTTCTAATCTCTCTCTATGCCTTTGGGTTTTCAGCCCTTATTTTTCTTGTTCGCTCACCACTATCAATTAGGGAGAATGGGTGCCGAGAAGAGGGGATCAAAAAGGTACATTGGCTTGTAATATGGTTTCCAAGAATAAACAGTTCAAAAGGCTCAATATTGGCTAGCAAGGGAAGACATTTTCGGAGGTCATTTTGGGTAGAGTGACTAGTCAAATGAAAGCCTAAAATCATGTTCTAAATGCAGCTACATCTAGGATTTCGCCTTGAGTCACACTTAGGGCAAGTTCTAGAAAAGAAGTTATGCATGAGATTCACAAAGATCCTTACCACGCAAGACATCACACCAAAAGAGTCCACAAAAGTCATTATCATCACAACATTTTGATTCAAAACATTAGAGCATGCGAATTCATAAGTCAAACAAGGAATTTATAATGTATGACAAAAAAGTGCTACATTTATCATTTCAAATGCCCATTTTCCATTTCTCATTTTCATGCCACAACTCAAAAATTTTGGTGGTACCTCTCAAAATAGCTCTACAGAAGACTCAAGAAAGACATGACATTTTCCCTTAAGAGAGTCGCCTCAAAATCTATCATCGAAAAGTGCCAACTCGGTTCAACAACAAAAAAAAGAAAGGAAAAATGCTCCTTGTAAAAGAACCATGGTAAGAAGAAAATCCTTGGAGTTTGATTACTATTCTACTATTTACACAGGCGAACAAAAGATATGGGTTATAATGCAGCATTTGGCAATTCAAAGCAAAGACCCATTTTTCAGCACTAACATCTAACAATCATTCATTTCATCCATTCACAATTTTATCAAAACAACCAGCCTAGCAAGGGAAATCATCAACGATACTAGAATGAGCCAGACAAAGGCCCACAACTCCTCGTCAAATAAAAACAAAAGCCCAACAAGGGCTAGATCAATCCATAAATAAAATAGACACAAATGACCACCTAGAAAAATAATCATCCCACCCCCAACTTAAATATTACATTGTCCCTAATGCAGGCATGCAAAATATTACATTGTCCCAAAATAAAGATGTGTCACTCCTCATCCACATCATCAGCTACCACCTGCTCCTGCCTCATCATCAAAGCCTTCATCACCCAGATCTTCAGCGTCATCTCCCAAGCCCTCAAAAAATTTATCCATGGGGCCTCGAACTGTAGAAGTGGCAGCCATTGAGGTATTAAGAGCACTCAAGCTAGGCACCTCCATGGATGTCTGACTTTTCCACTCCCTTACTTTGGCCCGGAGAGAGGTGACAACCCCCTCAACATCTACCCATTTAAATAATGTGGTAAGACTCTCATATATAGACTTCATTTCCCTTTTCACAATTTGGGCAATGAGGGCAGGGAGGCTCCTAGACACCTTTTGAAGTTGACTCTCATGAGAGTTTGCTATTTCCACAAGCTTGTGGAGACCGCTTGATTGGGAGGATGTTGGAGGGGTTGATGCTCCTCAAAGAGGTATGTCAGTGAAGGTTTGGCCCGAAGCTCTGGGTGAGGCTTATTCAAATTTGGGGCTTGTGGAAACTGCTTAGAACCATGAGATAGAGAACCCTCTAGCAAATCAAAGACCTGCCACCGATGCCCACTTATATATATGTGCGTGTGTGTGTGTGTGTGTGTTCAAGTGTTGGAAATTCATTTCAAAATATTCCCTCGACAGAGAAGTGAGAGGAGCGAAGGGTTTCTTCCATTTTTCATCACATTACGCCGCTAAACTCCGTCCAAACACAAATTCACCTTGGATAACAATTTCCAGGCCTACAAGAAGCATCTCTGTGGAGTTATTTCTTGAAAATTCACTCAGTGTACCAGAACCCTTCCGAGTAAAGGTTGTCGAAATTACTTCAAATTGAGTCCTAAGTAGCTCCAGGTAATTTGTAAGCATTTCTCCCTTCTAAACTCTCGAGAAATTGTGAGTTTACAGCCGAATTAAACGGAGTTGAATTATAGTTATTATTATCAAAAGATATCATTTTTTGCCGAGCCTTAGTTTTGAAAATAGCCCTATTCTCTCAACATAAGGGCTGCAGTTGAGTGGAATCGCCGGCTATAGGTCGGAACTAATCGGATAAACGAGAATCCGCATTTGAGGTATGTTAAGGATAATCTCTTCGGCAAGTTATTCCTGTCATATAGTAATATGGCCTATATCCCTATAAGAAATCTATAAGTATGTATGTGGTGATTAGCTTCTACCATTGGTTTGAGATTCGCATTCATTGTTTCGGTTGGGACTAACTCCACCCTATATAGCCTTCCGTCGACCAACTTCAGGGTTACTAGTTGTATCATCGCCTACACGGCTATAGATTGCTCAGAGGAGCTATATGTTGTCTGACAGGAATATATTCAATCCCAAGTTCATCCATGAATGGGCTTCTATTTTTATGTCGTATCGGTATCACTAACGCTTCATTAGACCTTGTGTGCCCAAGGTGCAGTTACAAGAGCCCAGATGGCTCAGACACAGCTATAGGAGCCCAGCGGGCTTAGTTGCAGACCTAGAGGTCAAGTAGGTTGGCTATAGTTACTCGTTAACTCATATTGACCACATTAGGGGTTTATAAATTGAAGTGTACTTGCCAGGACTTATGGGGGCCCAGGTTGGTTATTCTATGTTGGTTGTACCTTCCGGGCTTATGGGGGCCAGGTAAGGTTCTTTTCTGTATTACTTACTTGTTAGCTATACTTCAGGTTGTGAGGTTATTCAGGTTATAACTCTTATCCTTTCTATTATTTACCTTCAGTTCTTTATCAGTTCTGTTCAGTCATTTTCATTACTGCCTTACATATTCGGTACATATTGTATTGACTCCCATCCTTAGGGCGTTGTATTACTTGCCTGCAGGTGCAGATAGACATGATTCAGGACCTTCCTAGCTATCAGCTAGAGTTAGCAGTTTAGTCAGCTCCTTTTCTCTAGAGTTAATAGTTATAAAAGGTTTATTCTTTTGTTGTACATCTTTCGGGTAGTCCGGGACCCTGTCCCAACCACTATTCTACTCATAGAGTCTTGCAGTGTATAGTTTCTTAGTTGTTGGTTGTTGTTAGTTGTGTAGGGCCTATGTATGTTTTATTTTACGTGTTGTCCATGTGGGGGCCTAGTTTAACTAGTTAGTTAGCAGCCTTGCCAACTATAGCTTAAATATAACAGCCTGTTTTCATTCACTTATAACTAGACAACATGGTGGTCTTATCGGCCTGGATAGGATCCCTCTATTGCCTTGTTGCTGGTTAGTTGTTTTCTTTTACAGGTGGCTATGGCCTTGTCAGCCCGAGACTGTGTTTACAACCAAGATATAACTCGTTGTTTTCTTGATTTGAGTTGCTGGCATGCGCTAGAGGTCCCTGTGTGGCATTAGGTGCTAGTCACACCTCCCAAGGTGGGGCGTGACAAACTTGGTATCAGAGAAGGTCGTATCCTAGGAAGTGTGCAAGCCGTGTCTAGCATAGTCTTGTCATGGGTGTGTCGTGCACCACATTCTATAGGCAGGAGGCTACGAGGCATAATAGCGTGGTTACCCTCCTTTCTTCTCCAGTTGTGCTATAGAGTTATGTGGTATAGGGTAACTCCCTAAGCTTACATCATTCTGCTTATTTTCACAGGAAATGTCTGACGCACGATACACCATAACTAGTCGGGAGCTGGATGACACGACAGGAGAGGGAACTAGCAGAGTGCCACAGTTAGAGCTGGCCCTATCTAAGGGCGATAAGGAGACTTCATCCCAGTCTCCCCAGCATTCTCTGCCATGACAGAAGCCCCCTAGGGTAGCAGACATGTCAGCACCACCCTCAGCGGTACCTATACCTATACCATCGGATTAGGAGGTTAGGAGCGTTGTTTATATACTAGCTCAGATGATGGCCACTCAGCGCCAACCAGTGGTACCAGTTGTTGTTGAATCTACTGGAGGACCTAGAAGTTCGAGGGTCTGAGACTTCCTTGCCCTGAGTCCCCCGCAATTCACGGGGACAGACCGTGGGGAGGACCCTCAGGACTTTTGGGATTAGTTACAGCACATCTTTAGGGTGATTCATGCTACGCCTGCAGAGTCAGTTGAGTTGGTAGTGTTTTGACTACGAGACATAGCGGTGTTATGGTAGGAGAATCGAGAGAGGTACCAAGGCAGAGACATACCCCCTTCGACTTGATCCAGTTTTTTAGAGGCCTTCATAGATCATTAATTGCCACGAGAAATCCGACAGGCCTGGGTGGATTAGTTTCTGTACTTAGAACAGGGTTCGATGAGTGTTCGAGAGTATGCAATGAGGTTTGATTCCTTGGCCAGGTATGCGCCAGCATTTGTGGATACAATGCCAGGCAGGGGACATCAATTTATCATGAGGCTGCTTCCAGAGTATGTGGAAACCTGTGTTACAGCTACCTTATAGGAGGATATGGACATTGCCCTCATTCAGGCTTTCATTTAGAATATTGAAAAGATTAGTCGACGTCAGCAGGAGGTGGAAAGGGCAAATTAGGAACAGCACCGGAGGGCTAGGCCCAGCGACATGTAGGTAGAATTTCAGGATGGACCCAGGCTGCGAATATCAGGCAGGCCACCTAAAACTCTACCTCTACAGTAGTAGAGTGGTAGATCAGATCGTCAAGGACAATCAGGTCCCAGCGGGAGCTCGTGAGCATCAGGTTCCTAGCAGCAGAGGGGATCAGATCAGAGTAGGACCGCTATACCGCGTTGTGGCATCTGTAGTCAATGGTATTTTGGGACGTGCAGGTATGGTTCTACCGCTGGTTATACTTGTGGACAAGAGGGTCATATGATGAGGCATTGTCAAGCTAGAGGTCAAGGTGATCGGGACCGGCAGGACAGATCTTCAGCAGGGTCACATTCCCCAGCACCTTCAGCAGGGCACAGGCCCTCAGCTCCAACCAGCAGCCAAGGTAGATTAGGGGCATCTAGTTCTGGCAGTGGTCTGGATCACACTTATGCCTTACCAGGGCTACAGGAGTCAGAATCCTCACCAGATGTTGTGACAGGTATGCTGGATGGTTGCTCCCACTCAGTATATGCTTTGATAGACCCATGTTCCACTTTATCCTATGTTACTCCATAAGTGGCCCAAAAGTTTGGTGTAATGCCAGAATTACTTCAGTGATCCTTCTCGATGTCTACATCCGTTGGTGACTCTATTACTGCTACAAGAATTTATCAGGGTTGTACAGTAATGATTGTTGGTCACCACACTTTATCAGATTTAGTGGAGCTAGAAATGATTGATTTTGATGTAATTATGGGTATGGATTGGCTAGTGTCATGTTATGCCAATGTGGAATGTTGGACCATAACCGTCCGATTTCACTTTCCAGGGGAGGTAGTGCGAGAATGGAAAGGCAATGTAGGTACGACAAAACATAGATTCATATCGTATCTTTGGGCGAGAAAGTTGATAGTGAAGGATTGTATTTACTATATTGTTAGGTTTCGGGATATGCAAGCAGAATCCCCGACTCATCAGTCCACCCCGGTGGTTAATGAGTTTCTAGATATGTTTCCAGATGAACTTGTCGGCATTCCCCCAGAGCAGGAGATTGATTTCTCTATCGATATGCCACTAGGTACACAACCTATATCCATCCCTCCGTATCGAATGGCTCCCGCTGAATATAAAGAGCTTAAAGAACAATTGAAGGACTTTTTGGATAAGGGTTTTATCAGGCTTAGTATTTCGTCGTGGGGTGCGCCAGTTCTATCCGTAAGAAAGAAAGATGGCTCCCTACGCATGTGTATAGATTATCGGCAGTTGAATAAAGTTACTATCAAGAATAAATATCCTCTTTCAAGGATAGATGATTTGTTTGATCAGCTGTAGAGGGAGAAATATTTCTCAAAAATTGACTTGAGGTCGGGGTACCACCAGGTACGGGTCCAGGAGAAAGATATTCCAATGATAGCCTTCAGGACCAGGTATGGTCATTTTGAATTTTTGATCATGTACTTCAGATTGACGAATGCCCCAGCAGTGTTTATAGATCTGATGAACAGCATTTTCAGGCCATATTTAGATCTGTTTGTGATAGTGTTTATTAATGATATTCTGGTATACTCCCGCTCAAAAGTTGAACACAAAGATCATTTGCGAATAGTGCTCTAGATCCTTAGAGACCGTCAGTTATATGCAAAGTTCTCAAAATGTAAGCTTTGGCTGAATTCTGTAGCTTTCTTGGGCCATATTATATCATATGCTTGTATCCAAGTTGACTCACAGAAAATCGAGGCAGTTAAGACATGGCCTACCTAAAACTCCAACTAAGGTTCACAGTTTCTTGGGGTTAGACAGATATTACAGAAGGTTTGTGGAAGGATTTTCTACCCTATCAGCACCTTTGACCAAATTGACTTAGAAAACAGCCAAGTTCCACTAGACCGAGGCCTGTGAGCACAGTTTCCAGGAGCTGAAAAATAGATTGACATCTGCACTAGTATTGGCTTTACTAGATGGTTCAGAGGGTTATGTTGTATATTATTACGCTTCAGGCATTGGGTTAGGGTGTGTTCTGATGCAACACGGCAAGGTGATTGCCTATGCGTCGAGACAGCTCAAGAAGCACGAAAAGAACTACCCCACCCATGATTTCGAATTAGCTGCAGTGTTTCATGCTTCGAAAATATGGAGGCATTACTTGTATGGTGTTTATGTGGATATTTTTACGGATCATAAAAGCCTCCAGTATATCTTCACGCAAAAAGAGTTGAATTTGCGGCAGCGTTGTTGGCTAGAATTATTCAAAGACTATGACGTGAACATCTCGTATCACCCAAACAAAGATAACATTGTAGCTGATGCCCCTAGCCGTTGATCCATGGGCAGTTAAGCACATCTGAGGCCAGAACAACGGGAAATGGCTTGAGAGCTGCACCGGTTAGCTAGTTTAGCAGTTCGGGTAGTAGATTCACAGGATAATGGGGTTGTGATTCAGAATACAGCAGTATCCTCTCTGGTTGTAAAGGTAAAGGAGCGATAGTACAAGGACCCTAATCTAGTATAGCTTAGAGACAAGGTTCAGTAGGGTGAATTATCATCCTTCGAGTTAACGGAAGATGGGGTCTTGAGAGTCAAAGGTGGAATGTGTGTTCCAGATGTAGTAGGGCTCTGCTAGCAGATTATGGTAGAGGTACATAATTCTCGTTACCCTCTTCATCCAGGTTCGACCAAGATGTACCATGATATAAAGGAGATATACTAGTGTCCTAGAATGAAGAAAGGTGCAGCTGAATTTGTAGCGCAATGTCCTAACTACCAGTAGGTAAAAGCTGAACATCAGAAACCTGGCAGACTGACTCAGGAAATAGTGGTACCTATGTGGAAATGGGAAGCAATTAATATGGACTTTGTAACGGGGTTACCTCGCACCAGGCATAAATTCGACTCTGTTTGGGTCATTATCGACAAATTGATGAAGTCAACCCATTTCTTGCCAGTCAAGACTACATTTTCAGCCCAAGACTATGTTGAGTTGTATATCACGGAGATATTCCAACTACATGGTGTTCTAGCATTTATTATTTCTGACAGAGGGGCACAATTTACAGCTAAATTCTGGCAGTCATTTAAGAAAGGTTTGGGATGCAGGTTAATTTGAATACAACTTTCCATCCCTAGATAGATGGTCAGATAGAGCGCACCATTCAGACACTCGAGGATATTCTATGAGCGTACGCGCTAGACTTTGGAGGGAGTTGGGACAAACATCTACCCCTTAGAATTTGCATATAATAACAGTTATCATTCTGCAATTCAGATGGCGCCTTATGAGGCTTTATATAGACTGCGGACTAAAGATGTAGCCTCTGTTAAAGTCTTGTGGAGGAAATATAGAAGAGATGAGGAAGCTGAGGACGAAATGAGGTCTAGATATCCTCACTTATTCCATACCTAACCCAGATTATACAGTTGAGGTGAGATTGTTGTTCAGATGTTACTCTATTGCTTATATTACTAGTACTGTTCAGTTGTTCACTTCTAGGTTGTGGAGTAGTTGTTTATAGCATCCTGTGAGACACCTATGTTGGACTTTTCTGCATTTCAGGTTTCTGAATAGTCCATATTACATAGGAGACTCTGTCAAAATTTTTCCAGCAATAGTTAAAGGAGTTGAGTCTTTTGAGTCTAAAACTTACATTCAAGGACGAATGTTACTAAGGGGGGATGATGTTACACCCCATAAGTTTCTATTGTTTAATAGATGTGTGCATATGTATATTTAGGTTTTTGGAGTATGACGCATATGAGGAAGGGCTCGAGGGACCAATAAACGAGCATGGCATCGAGTGAGTAGGAGGCTGAGGTCGGAGGCCAGAGACTAGGTGCCTTGGGCGCCGCGCCGCGCCAGCCAGCCTGGTGCTATGGGCACCGCACCAGGCCCTAGGCCACCGACCCCCACTTATATATATGTATATGTTTAAGTGTTGGAACTTTATTTCAAATTATACCCTCAGCAGAGAAGTGAGAGGAGCGAAGGGTTTCTTTTATATTTCATCAAATTACGCTGCTAAACTCCGTCCAAACACAAATTCACCTTGGATAACAAGTTTTAGGCCTATGAGAAGCATCTCTGCGGAGTTATTTCTTGAAAATTCATTTAGTGTACCAGAACCCCGCTGAGTAAAAGTTGTCAGAATTACTTCAAATTGAGTCCTAAGCGGCTACAGGCAATAGGTAAGCATTTCTCTCTTCTAAACTCTCGAGAAATTGTGAGTTTTTGGCCCAATGAAATAGAGTTGAATTATAGTAATTATTATCAAAAGATATCGTTGTTTGCCAAGCATTAGTATTGAAAATAGCCCTATTCTCTCAACATAAGGGCTGCAGTTGAGTGGAATCGCCGGCTACAGGTTGGAACTAATCAGATAAATGAGAATCGGCATTTGAGGTATATTAAGGCTAATCTCTTCAGCAAGTTATTCATGTCGTATAGTAATATGACCTATGTCCATATAAGAAGGTTATAAGTATGTATGTGGTGATTAGCTGCTACCATTGGTTTGAGATTAGCGTTCATTGTTTCGGTTGGGACTAATCCCACCCTATATAGCCTTCCGTCGACCAACCTCAGGGTTACTAGATGTGTCATCGCCTACGGGGCTATAGATCACTCAGAGGAGCTATATGTTGTCTGACAAGACTATATTCAAGACCAAGGGCCATATTATTTTCCATCCACGAAAGGACTTTTGTTTTTATGTCGTATCGGCATCACTGACCTCCGTTGAGCCTTGTGTGCCTAGGGTGCAGTTACAAGAGCCCAGGGAGCTTAGACACAGCTATAGGAGCCCAGCGGGTTCAGTTGCAGACCTAGAGGCAAGGTAGGTTGGCTATAGTTACTCGTTGACTCATATTGACCACATTAGGGGTATGTAGATTGAAGTGTACTTGCCAGGACTTATGGGGGCTAGGTAGATTATTCTGTGTTGGTTGTACCTTCTGGGCTTATAAGGGACAGGTAAGGTTCTTGTCTGTATTACTTACATGGTAGCTATACTTCAGGTTGTGAGGCTATTTAGGTTATAACTCTAATCCTTTTCTATTGTTTACCTTCAATTCTTTTATCAGTTTTGTTCAGTCATTTTCGTTACTACCATACATATCTGGTACATATTGTACTGACGCCCATCCTTGGGGCTCTGCATTACTTGCCTGGAAGTATGGATAGACGTGGTTCAGGACCTTCCTAGCTATCAACCAGAGTTAGTATTCAAGTCAGCATTTTTTCTCCGGAGCTGATAGTTAGAAAAGGTTTGTTCTTTTGTTGTACAGCTTTTGGTTAGGTCGGGGTCCTGTCCTCATAACTATTCCACTCGTAGAGACTTGCAGACTACAGTTTCTCAGTTGTTAGTTTTTGTTGGCGGTGTGGGGCCTATGTATGCCTTATTTTGCATCTTGATCGTGTGGGGCCTAGTTTAGCTAGTTAGTTAGCAACCTTGCCTGCTATAGCTTGAATATGATCATCTGTTTTCATTCTATCATAACTAGATAGCATGATGGTCTTGTCGGCCCACATAGGATCCCTCTATTGCCTTGTTGTTGGTTAGCTATTTTCTTTTACAGGTAGCTATGTGGCTTTGTCGGCCTAAGGTTGCGTTTACAATCGAGATATAACTCATTGTTTTCTTGATTTGAGTTGCTAGCATGCGCCAGAGGTTTATAAGCCCAGCCAGGTCAGCTTAGGTCCTAGTGTGTCATTAGGTGTCAGTCATACCTCACATGGTGCGGCGTGTGTCACGACCCGAATATAATCCCGGATCGAGATACGGGACAAAGAACCCTAAGAGGATCCAAGTCAACCCATGGCATGAACAAAAAATCTATCTCAATCATAATTAAGCGGAAGATCAATATAATTAATATAGCGGAAGTCTGATAATCTTATAACATCGGAATACATAACTCAAGACCAAAGTTGACTATATGATATGTCTAAAAAGTCTCTACTATTGATGCATTGATAGGACAAGACCCCCAACTAAGTCACTAAAGTCTTAAACTAAAAGTACTAGATACAACTGAAAAGAAGGGCTCTCGAAAGATGAGGACTCACCAACTCTGGCTGATAAGTGCTAACGCTGCAGATCTGGCTAATGACAACACTGAGCCTGAATATCCAAGCCTGTGTCATTAACAATATAGCATAGGGTATTTATGTTTATGAACATCGATATCATGTTTGTTCAATAATTTAATCGTTTGTTCTGACGAAGTCAAAGCAAGAGATTGTTCAGTTGTTTTTATTAAATATTTAGGTGAAATCTTATCAAACCACCCATATTCATAAATCTTTTTAATCGGAACATAAGGAATTGTCCATTTGTTTAATAAATCTAAATTTTGAGGTACATCTACCTCTTCTAATCTAGTATTCTTTATATTAGGTTCACTAATTTCCATTTTATAAGAGTCTCTATATTGAATACTTACTTATCAATTACATACCAATTTTGTCCATGGCTTTGATACCAATTTTCATCAGGATCCAGAAAGGCTGGCGGTAGTCCGCACGACTTCTCCAGAACTAGGCTAAATTAATATCCTTAAACAAGGATTAAAATAGAGAGATTCAGGCATAAAAACTCATAACCTTATTTATATAACCTCAAGCCATATTTGGTTGAATCTTAACTGTATGGTCAAACTTTTACCCAAGCAAGAGGCCTGTTAGATATACAAATACTGTAGAATTTCGAGACCATGTGTCTAGGACATCCCGAAGGATTCAGTGGGATATAATCGCCCTTAAAACATAACAACAAATCGGGCTTCTCACTACACACTAGACGTAGCCACTAAGGCAAATCTGAAATTCTACAGTACTTGCATCGACTGTACCACCATCTCGGAACCAAGCTAAGCATTCAAACAGTATTGGTTGAAGTCATATAGTATTGGTTAATTATCTTTATGAATGAATCTCTGAATTTTAATAGGCCTAATTCATCATCAATATGCAATTAATAAGCTTGTATTCAATATAGAGAGAAAACTTAGCCGGATATCATCCGACTTATGCAAATAAAAGAAATAAAAGAAAGAGAAATAAAGTACCTGTCAACACCAGAGTTGTGTCCAGGAGATGGACGATTTTATTTTTCTTCTTATTAAAACTTTACAACACTTTTATTACAAAAACTTCTTCTTCTAGGGAGAGACTAGAGAGAGGCTAGAGAAAACCTTTTTCACAAAGACTAAAACTTCTACCTAAAAGCTAAGGCAAATGCCTTCTTATATTGAAAATGAAAATACTGTTCAAACATCAATGAACAGTGACAATCTACAGTAGAATACTGTTCATTTATCAATGAACAGTGACAACTATCTTTGTCATTTTTATCATGGATCCCACCGAATATGAACTGTGGGGTCTTCAATTTTATTCCATTGGTTTCTTTCCTTCTTTCTTTGATAATTTTCGCAGAAATTCTTCTACCTGATTTATAGTTATCTCTGGATCATGTGATTCTGGTTCTTGCGAATCATTGAGTTCTTGTATAAAACTCAAGTAGTCATCACTATCATTGACCTGACTGTTATTACTCTTCATCGAAGTATCAGATTTATCTGCAATCTGCTCAATGGTTTCCATCAAATTTTTTCTTATTTGATCCAAATATTGAGCTATATACTCTTCCTTATCACCTTCTTGAAAATTGATTTTTCGAGCCATATACTTGATAGAATTATCCTCCACAAATATAGTCTTGGTTCTGGACTTATAAGTCTTAATTGTTTGAGAAATTAAGTTTATAAGACTTTGACCATATAACTGCCCTGTGCTTGGATTCTTTTTCAATAATTTATCCCAAAAATTATTATAATAAACTCTGTATAAATATGGGATCTGTTCTTCGGTATATCCGAATTCTGGAGTCCATTTATGGATCCATGGGATTGAGAATTCCAAAAAGAAATAGACTTGACCAATTTTTTCTGGCCAACCGACATGATTTTCCCTGAATAGAGCATCCACTTCAGGAGATACTTGTACCCATTCGTTGTATAATTCTTTGAATGGTGATGGTAGAATATCAACTGTAGGTCCATGATAGGTCCACCAATTTAGGAACCAATTTGGGACATTACCCGAAAATATTTTTGCATATACTTTTATAAACCAAGTATGTTTATGCTTATCATTGTCATAAATCAAAACTATTTTAAAAGCTTGGATATAATCCCAGTAAGTATAATTGATTCTTACTTTATTAAGAATCACCTGTCTTTCTTTCATTGAGGAAATCCCCCATTCTTCAATGGATATAACCTTTTTTATAATCATTTTCGAGAAGTTATAAACTTCATCAGTAACATTGAATCCTTTGAAATGCTGAAATTCAGCACTTTCAGTAGAAATCAAGATATTTTCATAATATGATCGGGTTTTGTATGACTCACCCGGAAAATATAAATTATCTGTCAAATATCTTTGCAGTATACGCCATGGATCATTTTGCCATTGAATTGCCTGATTATTTACAAGAAATATAATTTCCTTTTTTGGCAATTTTTCATAACTCTTTATATCATCAGAGTCATCTTGAGCCATTTTTGCATATGTATCACTATGCTTTGGTTGCTGTGCGGCTAAATATGCCTGCAAATGTTCGTATAAGGAACTGTCTTTCGGAATATCCTCTAATTTTATAGAGTTTGAGGATTCTCCTCTTTCTTGAGAAATCTTCTCATTTATTAATGTTTTTCCACCCCTTTGTATTACAGGGTTCTCATATCTTGGAGTATTAGTGGAGCTATTACTTCCACTTTGACTTGTATAACTTGTTCTTGTTCTTCCTCTATTTCCTCGTCCTCTTCCTCTATCAGGAGCATGCAACCCTGGCCATTGTGGCCTCATGCTACAACTAAAACAAATTTTATTAGCACATATAAAACAACCTTTATTAGTCATCCTAAACTTGCTGAATGATTTGATATATAAATATCTTCTACCATTCTTATCAAATTCTTCTGATATTCTATTATATCATCAAAATCAGATATTATTCGAATAACTTGATTAACATCTATAGCATTTTTATCAGCATTTTCTAGTAGTGTTTGACACCGTTCTTTATGAAATCTGGCATTTTTCAAACACCTTTGAAATTTCCAATATAAACTATAATTATCCTTTATTTCTGAAAATGATTGTACATTATTCATTGTATATATTCACGAGATAAAAAATCAAGAAGAGAATTATCAATTCCCTTTTTATACTCAATTTTCGAAATCAAATGGAGCCAATTGGGCTTGTCATCTAGCAAATATCATTTTCGAAGCATCATGTTTAAAATCTTTATTAAACATAAACTTTACTGCCTGAGCGTCAGTTCTTATCAAGAACTTCTGATTATACAAATCATCCTGAAATTTCAAAACACAAACAATAGTAAGCATTTCGTGAGCAACAGTGGCATATTTTTTCTGGGCTTCTGTCCACTTGCCTGAATAATATCTAATCAAATATTCAATTTTATCATTGGGATTTATTTGTTTAAGAATTCCCCCAAAACCAATATTAGATGCATCTGTTTCTATAATCTTTTTCCACAACGGATTAGCAAGAGTTAAATACGGAAGAGTTTTAACCTTCTCTTTAACCTTCTTTACTAATTCAGTATGACTATCCGTCCATGGCAAATTATGACCTTTCTTTAAACGATCATATAAAGGAGCTAGATCTCGAGATAAATCTTTATAAAATGGAGAAATATAATTTAAATTACCAAGAAATCTTTGTAGTTGTATTTTATCAGTTATAATATCAGGAAATTTTGATGCAAAATCAATAGATCGCTGTATAGGAGTGATCTTGCCTTGGCAAATATAATGACCAAGAAATTTAACATTTGTTTGAAATAAACTCATTTTTGGTTTTGATATGACTAAACCATTTTGAATTACTATTTTCTTAAAAATATCTAAGTGTTTATAATGTAATTCTAATGTTTTAGAAAAAATAAGAATATCATCAATATAAACAATAATAAAATCCATATAAGGATTAAATATATCATTCATAATCTTCTGAAATTCAGAAGGGGCATTTTTCAAACCAAATGGCATAACATTCCACTCGTATTGACCAAGTGGAACATTAAAAGCAGTTCTATAGGTATGCTCTTTAAACAATTGTATTTGCCAGTATCCGGATTTTAAATCAAATTTAGAAAATATATTAGCATCATATAATCTAGAGAGTAAATCCTTCTTATTAGGAATTGGATATCTAATCCATTTTAAAACCTTATTTAATGGTTTATAGTTTATAACCAATCTAGGCACACCCCGTTCTTTTTCAGCAGCATTATTAATATAAAAAGCAGTGCATGACCATGGTGATTTAGAAGGTTGTATCAAACCCTTTTGTAAAAGATTATCAATCTCTTTTTTGCAAAATTCAACTAACTCAGCGTTCATTTGACAGGGCCGAGATTTTGTAGGAATATTTTCTTCAGAGAAAGAATCTTCATATGGAAGAGATACTACATGTTTTTTTCTATCCCAAAAAGCACTTGGATGATCAGCACAAATAGATACAGCAAATTGTTCAGAAATCAATTTATTTTTTTCTTGAACTTTAGCAGATTTTAATGTATCATTTATTGTCATGCTATAAATTTCATATTGTAAATAATTTAAATGACTTTGTTTCAAATTAATCAAAGTATTAATATCACGAGAAATAGGATCAGTGATAAATGTAAAAGAAATCTTTTTGCCATTATAAACGGCATCAAAACCTTTTTCATCTATTCTAGTAAATGGGTAAATGGCTTGAATAAAAGGGGTTCCAAGTATGATTGGAGGGTTTAAATGATCTTTTACTAAAATAAAGAAATGAGGAATACAAACTTTTTGTTGACATATATAAGCATTAGGTAACTTATATTCTATTTGCATTTTATTACCTGAAGCAGACTTAACATTATGTGAAGTCTTGTGATAATATCTAGTTGGAATTAATTCTTCTTGAATATAAGAAATATCAGCACCGCTGTCTATTAAGGCAGTTTCCATTATAGAAAAATTATTATCAATTAAAATAGTACATTTTACATACCATTTATGTGCAGTAACTATTTGCATCATTCCAAGAAACATATCATTTTCTGGGTTTAAAATAATTTGTGTAGAAGATTCAGAAAAATTATTTTCTTCCTCGGGTATATAAATTCCTTTTTTCTTAATGTCAACAGGTAACTCAGAGTTAGAATTTTCTAACTGGGTTACTCTATGATCTAAAATCATCTGATTTTGTTTAAGAGATTTAATTTCATTTTTGAGTTTTTCAACCTCAATTTTTAAATCATCCATAGAAGAATCATGACTATGAACTTTTGATTGATTCTTTTGTAAAAGCCTTTTTTGCACTTCTGCAAAAGTATACGGAGTTTAATTAAAATTATCTTTTTTAATTTGAACTGGCTTATCTGCTGATTTTGAAGAACTGGAGGCCATGGTAATAATCTTTTCTCGAAGATTATTATCATTGACTTCCTTTAATAATTCTAAAATATTATCAGAATTAATAGGTTTAATTTCAAAATTTTGAAATTGTGATTGTAATTTATAAAAATCCATATTACAAGTACAACTTCCAAGTTCACAATTATGACAAGTATCACTATCAGAATTATCAAAATCAAGTAATTGTACAGAATCGTCAGAATCATAAACATCAGAAGAACTGCTATCATATTCTTCTACCGATGTCTCATCTATAACCTTAAGGAGTTGGTCCTTATACTTATCATCTAATAACGCCAAAGTTTTCAACTTCTCTTTTTTACAATTAGGAGCAATATGACCAAATTTACCACATCTATAACATTTGGTATTCTTCAAATCTCTTTTCGATCTGTTTTTAACAAATCTTTTTTCTTTCCGATGTCTTTTGCGTTCTTCACGCTCTTCTTTTGACCTTCGTTGATTTCTCTTACCTTTCCTTTGGTAAGTTTTTCCTTTATCACTTCTTTTCTTTGAGGAAGGAATATCTTCCATTGCAAACTGATTGCAAAAATCTCCTAACTGATTTCTTTCAGTTAGTCTCTGCTTTTTCAACTGGTGATTTAATCTCAATTCATTACACAGATTTAATCCTTCCTGTGTACATACACCAATAAGTGTACCATACGTATAAACATTATAAGGAATTTGAGTATTATTTCCTCTAAGAGTTTTCCTTACTCTTTCTGCAAACAAATAAGGCAAACCATCTATAAATTTTGCCTTCCAATGATCAGAATTGCTTTCGGGTAAATCCATAACCCTACTAAGAAATGTATCTTTGTACCATCGAAATTCACCTAAGTGTCTACATTTAAGTCCATTTAACATGGTACGGATATTTTCATATACATTGGTAAATCTACCACTAAAATGTTCTATAATGGTAAGTATTAATGTATAAACCGCATCAGGTCTATTTGCTGGTAATTCTTTTCCAAAAATATCAACTTCTGGGCTTGAAGTTGTGGCCTTATAAATGGCTTCTCTATCAGCTAAGGATAAAATGTTTTCCCACCAACCCTTTAATTGTCCAGTAAATCCTGCGACAATCATTCTACATATTACCGGGTCGGTATTTCCACTACTTGTGGCTCTACAAATAGTAGAGTACATCATCATTCTATGAATTAAAATGCTAATCTGTCTATCAGTCAGACCATCTAGATTCCATTCGTAAATGACATTACCTTCATAACTAGTATTAGTCTGATTCCAATCTCTTTCTTCCACTAAAACATCTTGTGGAGTGGGTCTTGGATAATAATGGGTATTCATACAAGGTTTATCAGCATACTTTCCCCCATAACGACTTCCAATTTTTCTAAGCTTATTAAGCTCAGACGAAATTACTTCCTTATGATCTTTCGAAGGATCCTGAATATCATCAGAAAATTCAGAAGCTAGATTCAAGGGTTTTAAGTCTAGTTTAGCTAGTTTTTCATCTATCATTTTTTCTAATTCCTCCTGGGCTCTAAACCGAAATCCATCTACCACTATTGGTCTCTGGATGGACGGAGGTAGTCTCGTAGCACTAGATGATGGGGCAGAATCAAATTTAACTTGACCTGAATGTATAACCATGGAATTTTCCAACTTAGAAGTAACAAATTTTTTAACCAAAGCAGATAATTCATCAATTTTTGAATCAAGAGAAGTAATATGTTCTCCTAAAATTTTAGCATCTAAACTCATATAATTATTTTGAGAAATTAATTTATTAATTTCTTTCATAGTGATACTAGCAACTTCATTATCAATGAATTGCTGAAATGTAGTAAATGTTATACCAGTATTATTTGGTAAAGTAAATGATGCCTGTGGAGGGTAAATACCTTTTATCAAATTTTCACTTTCCTTATCCTTATAAGTTCGTTCAAGAATTTTAATGTACAAAGGTACATATGTAGTTATAAACCAAGGAACAAAATACATTACCTTATTATGTAATGCACATACTTCATAAAATTCTTGTGAAATACTTCGTTTATCATCATCAGTATAATTTGCAAAAAACCAAGTTCTAAACTGGTTCCATTTATCACTGTAAAATTCAGATTGAATATGCTTCCTTGCCAGAGATCCTGGACTAAAATTAATTTTATACGGAATCATTTAAACAGAATTTGGATCAAAATCCATCTCGGATTGTGAAGGAATATCCTTGTCAAAAGAACTATCATCTCTTATAATATTATTAGAGTCAATTTTTATATGATCTACTCTTTTATTATCATTAGTAGAAATTGTATGTAATGACGTGACATGATTTAATCTAGCCGGACCATAAAATGGTCCTACTGGCGCAATAAAAGAATGAGTGAAAGGTAAAGTTAACCTTCTGTTACCGGAATAAGAATGCCTATAAGGCGTCAAAGATTTATTATCTTCAAACTGAATACAAATCTGTCCTTCAGGGGTCTGAGATATATGAGAATACTCAAAATTAGTAACACTATCAGCCTGTTGACTAGGAGATATAACAGAGTCTAAAATCCATGTAGAGGGAAAATTAATTTCATCCCATCTAATAGGTCTTCTAGTAGTAATCTTTGATTTAGAAAAATTAGTTTCAAATATAATAGACTGATTTGACTGATCTGTCAACTTACATCTAGGATTTAAAGTAGATAATAATATAGTATAATATTTATATAGTATAATATGTATATAATTAATATATACTATTTTTCTTTCCGTTTTTATTTATATATATTAATATAATATATATATATATATATATATATATATATATATATATATATATAAAAATAATATATATGGTTCTGCTTTTTGTTTCATTTATATATTAATAGGTATCTGTTAATTAATCCTGTCTGTTTGATTAGTATACTTGTTTATGAATTTTGTTCTTGTCTCACTTTAAGCTGGCCAAATAATTTTAATAGAATAAGTAATCTTATTTATCATTGCACGCTTATATATCACTGCTTATGTATCACTGCTTTGGTTAAATATTGATGAGATTATTTAACATCTAATTAAATAAGATAGATGCATGGGAAATTATGTGCATATTATGGTAAACATATAACTGTTAATTAAAAGCTGTAACCTGATTGTGCAACTTTAAGGACTAATTTATGATTATTTATCTTGGTAATTTAGTTATTTATTTTCTCTCAAATATTGAGTGATCATATTTAGGAGGCCAGTTATTATAATTTAACATTTTGCCTATTGTAACTGATTAATTCCAAAATGTTTGTTTGACTTTTCCAATTACTCCTTCCCGTAATTTGAGCCTGTGTCTATTGAGATTGATTTTACCTTTCTGATTAAGGAAAACCTACTCAACTAATTATGCTCCTTCCTTAATTGATTTAGTGTGTAAGTATATATTTGTGGTAAGGTTTAATCTGATTTTGAGGATGGATCTTTGTTCCTGATTTGATTTGATTTATTTTAATTAGCTTTGTTAATTAAGGAAAATCTCCTAACTACCATGTAACTAATTGTCCCCTTCCTTAACCAATATTGATATTCGTATAATGGTGCATTTTAAATTGATTTAATTATTCTGTGATTTATTTTTAACTAAGGAAATGTCTCTTAATTAATCATTTAATTATTCTCCTTCCATTTACTCTTATTGGATTGTTAGTTTGTCTCCTCTAAAAGCCCCCTTTTCTTTTCATTTTTTTGGGGGGAAGAACACGGACGGAGAGAGAACAATTTATTTATTTACTTTTAATAATATTGTTCTGCTCCTTAGAATTCTTTATTCTTCCTCCACCTCAATACGAGCACTGCTCGGAATCCCCGAGATTCTCGTGATCTTGACGTATTGAGTGTGGATAACTCGTGGTATCCGTGAAGTTTAATTTCCTTTTGCTTTGTCATTTATCGGTTAGTTTATTTAGTCTAATAATTTATTTATTTGTTACATCTTATTATTTATTCTCCTAATCTCATCTATCATCATGACTATGAGTTAACATATTCTTCAACATTATTTTTAAAGTTTCAGATTATTGTTGCATCTATGTACTAACCTTTAAGTAGGTACTACTTTATTCCGAATTCATCGGAAGAGTCGCCGGACGGAACAGGGCTAACGAAGTTATTCTAACATTATTTATTTTTCATGGGCTGTATTTATTTATTTTTATTTTAGTTTGTAATAATTGTAATAAACTTGTGATAGTGAAAAGGGGCTGTGGGGGCGGGGCATTTATTTTCGTCGTCTTATTTATTTTATTAGAAATCATGCCTATAGGAATTAAAATAATTTGATTTGATGCACATAGAAATCATGCCTATAGGTCTTAAATAATTCAAATTTAATTGAGTGTTTGTGTTTAATATTTTAGTAACTTTGCCCTCAAAAAAATAATATAATATTAGAAGTCATGCCTATACAAATTAAATAATGTCTGTAATGTAGATATCATCCTATATGGTTAATGTGAGATTAATTTTCACTACTAGAAATCATGTTCATAGAAAGTAAAACAATTTGATTCAAAGCACGGCTTAGTTTTAATTTTATCGAATCTGCCTATAGGGACTGCTTGTGATGTGTGTTAAAACTCGCCCTACGAATCGAGCACTGTTTATAGTTAATCGTTAATTATATTCATAAGTTCATGTTATTCGCATCAATTGGTTTGATCATGTAAATAAAATATTAAGCATAATTGTTACCTCTTTTGACATGAAATGTGTTTATCTGGTAGTATAAATTCCGCGCCAACAGAGTCCCCTATTGAGTTATTTAAATTATATATTATGACTAACAAGTTTATAATGTGCTGCATACATAAATCTCGTCCCCTTTTCCATTAGAAATCATATCTGCAGAATTTATTCCCATACCTAGAAATCATGTTAATAGGATGGAGGCATAATTGAAACTTTGATTTGCTAGTTGATTATTATTTGTTTGCTTAACGTTTTCATGCCTTTATTAAAGCCTTAGGAATTTTAGACCCTAAAATCCCATTTAGTAGTCCATCGCCTCTTGGACATTAGGATTGAGACGGGTAGGCACTTGTTAGGGCGTTAGTCTTTTCCATTTAGACTACTTAGTCTTAATAACAATTAAAATAATTAGGTGGGTAGATGGGAGATAATGAAACAGACAGGCTATTGCTGACTTCTCGTATGAAAGCTTATATCTGCTTTGTAAATACAAAGCAACCTATTACTCCCATCTTTTCTAATTTCATTTTTTTAAGAAACTTTTAAATATTTTAAAATTCTCTCCTTATGAAATATTGACATACTTTCATTAAAGAAAAAAGTTAAAAATACATATATATATATATATATATATATATATATATATGATTTTCTTAAAAATGCATTTTTACTCAAGTTATATATATATATATATATTTTTTTTTTCTTTTCATACTATCTTGAAAAAAAAATAGAATTGATGGGAGTAATATCGCATTGGGCCCATTTTCAGCCTTGTCAAAACCTGATCCCACTTTTAATTTTAGCTTCATAATTTGCTAATTTAGTATTTATGTTAATATTTTATTTATGCTTAATAACTCACCGACTTTATTTGATCACTTAGATAATCCCCCACTTTGATGAATTCGGCCGGGAACCACATTTGTGGACCTCGAAAGGTGCCTAACACCTTCCTTTCGAGGTAACTACATCCCTTACCCGAACTCTGGTAACTTAGGTGACAAATTAGCTTAGAACGGTGCCCTAATGCACCTTAATTCGTTAGGTGGTGACTCTCTTCTTTCAACCCTTAAGAGACGTCACATGTTGGGTCCCGCTTCCCGCGAGGGAAAAAATGGGGCGCGACAATCAGCCATTAACAATCACATTGATGTAGATTTGATGTTCCTAAGCCCTAATTTCTTGAAGATTATGAGGGGCATCAGATTTATACTTGTCCCAAGATCACAAAGGGCTTTCTTGAACACACACAACCCAATAGTGCAAGGGATTATGAAGGCTCCCAGATCCTCCCATTTTGGGGCAAGATTGATCATCATCATAGCACTACAATGATGTGTTGTCTCTCTGGTGCCCACATCTACAACCTTCTTCTTCTTCAACAGCTCTTTCATGAACTTTGCATATCTGGGAATTTAAAGTAAAGCAACCACCAAGTGTATATTTATGGACAATTTGCTGAACATGTCGATAAACTTGCTGAACTAATCATCCTTCTTTTTCTTGGCTAACTATTGTGGATAAGGAGGTGGAACTTGGTTCTTGTTCTTTCTCACTTGAGGCATTCATGTCTGCCTCTTCTTCATCAGCATTTGACGAAACTTCATCAACATCTCCCTCACCTTCGTCCTCAATATTATCAACAATCATTTGGTGCTTTTGGCATCGCATCAGATTCTTTTGCATCATTTGCCTTAGAAGCAACAACTTCCTTGGGCTTAACACCTACATCTCTAAGAATTTTACCACTCCTCATGACAATGATCATGCATTGACTATCCTTCTTGGGGTTTGACATTCTATCACTCGGAAGTGTTTTCTTTATTCAGGGGTTTATTTGAGAGGATAAGTGGTTCATTTGAGCTTCCAAATGCTTGATGGAAGCTGAGCATGAAGTCATAGTTTGAGTAAGGTTAGACACCTCCCCTTTCAATTCCTTGACTCCGCTGTCAATTGATTCAACTTTCTTGAGAACCTTTGCTAACATATCTTCAATTTTTGAGTTCCCTACATCACTCACACTTGGTTGAGCTTGAGCGTTCTCATCTTTAGGAGGGGGAACATATAGGTTCGAACTTCGATGATAGCGGTCCCTCTCACAATTTTGCTCCTATTGCCCCATCTTTCATTTCTATCGGGCCATCCCTGTACATCGCGGTTTCTCCAACCTTGGTTCTCTTCCCGTGGGTGCCAAGGGCCTTGATTAGTCCCTTGATACCTGGGTCGAGAACTCCCCATCTGATTTTTCATGTATTGGCACTCCTCTTCGTATCTTGGTTGCGACGATTCTCCTTCAAAATGCATTGGACTTTGCATTCCTACAGCATTCACAACTTTAGGCCCATCTCCCATCACATGTTTAGTCATTAACTCCAGCTGATTCATCATTTTAGCAAGATTTTCATCTCTCTCTTCATCTCTTTTTTGCATTTCTGCTGCTAACACACTAGAATCAATACCATGTGACGATACATTAGTCTCCCTCATATTCCATATGCCCCATTCATCTTTTTCATTCTATCCAAGAGGGCCTTAGCTAAACCATACGTATGATCCATAATTGATCCTCCAGTTAGATTATTGGCAACGAATTTATTGATGGAGTCTAGGGCTCGGTAAAAACTTTAAAGGAGCACTCTATCATGGAGACCATGGTTAGGGCAAAGGGACACCTTCTTCTTGAACCTTAGCCATGCTTCATGCAAAGGCTCCCCTGGCTCCTGTCTAAAGTTTGTAATATCATCCCTCAGCTATAACATTTTTTAGGGAGGGAAAAATGATCCAAAAAAGGTTTAGTCAGTTCTCGCACGAGGTGATACAACCCGGAGGGAGCTCCTCAAACCACATAGTCGCCTCTCCTGTTAGGGAGAATGGAAAGAGCCTTAACCTGATAGACTCTTAACTTATATTCATTATATTAAAGGATTGACAAATCTCTAAGAAATTTCTCAAGTGGCGGGTTGCATCCTCACTCGGTTTACCCGAAGAACCCTTTCATCTATAACAAGTGTAACATTGTACTCATGACATGAAACACTATATTTCCTACCATAGCTGGTAGGGGCGAATGGCCCCTGCAACTGCAGGCATAACCGGGTTATCCTCTTCATGCTCCATGTTACCTTCAACCAAACTATCCCCTGCTTGCGAATGTTGGCTCATATGAATTCACCGTAATAACCAACAGCAAGATCAATGTCAACAACTAAGATGCAAGACTAACTCAAATTAACAAACAACACAAGGATATCAAGTGCTAGTCCCCGATAACGGCGTCATTTTTGATAACGTCCAAACTACACCCCTTTAACGAGAGAGCGTACACGGTCGTTTCTCAAAATAAATATTTCCAACGAATGTCGAGGTCGAATCCCACAGAGACTAGTGAATGATTTATGCAAGCGTTATTTTAGGAAATTTCAGTTACTTCGCACCAATCAAGGAAAATAAAACAGTAAATTTTTGGGGGAAAATCAAGTCAACAATATTGTGAATTCTAAACCAGCTAGCCAAAATAGCAAAATAACCAAAATTAATAGACAATAATGAGCGAAGACTAAAGGTGTGTTGTAGATGGGGTGCTAATCAAATAAGGATATGCTAGCTCATCAAATCATTGTGAATAAGTATAAATAACTTTGGATGATATGGTGCCCTATGTTTTTCAACTCATGGACACATTTTTCTTGAGTCCTTTCGAACCTCAAGACACAATTCAATTAACCGAATAGAGTTTGGGTTAATAGTTGAGCTATCTCTAGTCATAAACTGCTAATTAGGATTATGAATATGGTTTTTGGTTATCTCTAGCCCAATTCCACAAAATCACATCCATTCCCACCATCAAATTCCCTCCTAATACTTGAATTCTTCTCTTTCAAGCTGAAATCAAGTAAGAAAACTAGACCCACATTTGAAACTATGGATCATCAATTATAAACTGGAGAGAACTCAACAGATTTACACTAATTCAGCAGTATTGAGATGAATCTAGCAATACCCAATCTAATTAAGCACCCATCATTACACACCTCTAGTTGATGATTTAGCTACTCATGATTAAGAAACTAAAGAGTATATTCATTAATAAACTCAATGATTTCATTACTAAGAGCAAGAAAAATCAAACTCAAAATATGTCCGCAACAATGGTTATACCTTGCTAAGGAAGAAGATGAAAATAGAAAAAGCATATTCAACAATCTCCTCCAATGGGGTTCTTCTTTCTCCAAAGCAAAATGAATGTTCAAAAAGCTAAAAAAGTATGTACATAGTACTTTCTTCTAGACTATATATAAAAATAGGGCAACCAATCTCCTCTTTTTCAGTGCTAGACACAATCGCTTCTGTTCAGGCATTTTTTCACTTGCGGTGGAACCAACGGTTCGCCGGTTACATTCCGCGAACCCACGTTCATTTTCTTATGCACTCCACTGATGTTCCAGGACCATTCCGCAGACATCTTCGGTGGTTCGCCGGCTTCCATCTGCGATCCGCCGATTAATTTCCTCCTTGGTCTAGTAAGATCCAGCACATGTCGGCGATTTAACCGGTGAGTCACCAGTTGATGTCCACAGCTGCCGGTTGCATTTTCTCCTCAAATCAGTGGTTATCTACGTTTGATCGATGTTTTACCGGTGTCCTCCGATGGAGCACCAATTTTCACCTGATTTGATCCTTTTTACTCCACTTCTTGCTCTTGCTCTTTCTCTTCAACTCAGATACCTACACATAAAAAGGTAAAAAGGATATAAAATTTATCCAAATGACTTGAAAACTAAGCTCAAGCTCATGCTTAAGATCCTAATGAGTTGGTAAATTACCAACTTATCATTGGTGAATTCATGGTTGGCGGGATTTTATTGTAAATGTAAACGTTGATTGACTAATCAAAGGAAAAATAGAAATTTTGATATTTTATATGTTGTTTAAAAAGGGATTCTCCTATCGAGCTAGAGTCGATGCAGGTGCCCATACGACCCGTCCATTTGGGTCATGTCATTATTATAATGAATAGTGATGTGATTGTCTGCAGCATTATAGTGAAAGAAAAAAATACTGAGTTTGTTGAAAAATATTTTTTTTTGAAGTGTGATAATATTCTCATGATAATTTTGTTCGCAATGATTTTTAAAAATGATTATTTCAAAGGAAAAGAAAAAAATCTTTTGATGATTTTTACATTTTTATTGATAATAGTATTGATATTAAATATACTGAATTTCTCAGTGTACTAGCAGTGTACATAATGTAAACTGGATCTCAAATTCAAATAAGATGAAATTCACTTTTGTGAAATTTCAATTTATTATATTGAAGTTGGTTGGTGATGAGGCTAAGTGGTTAAGAGACCTCTTAGTAAATATTTCAAATGGAATAAAATTAAAAAATTTATCTATACATTGTGATTGCCAAGCAGCAATAATGGTTGTAGTGAAAAATAAATATTTCATTGATAAAAATAGGCACATTAATTGAGATATAATGTAATGAAGTAACTGTTGTGTGATGAAATTATTTACATAAAATATGTGAAGTCACGAGTGAATCTGATCCATTCATAAACTAAATAGAAATATCAAGGGGAATAAGACTTTTGTCAATTTGAGAAGATCAACAACGATGATAACCCAACCTGTGTGATTGGAGATCCCATAAATTAGGTTTATATGGATAATAACAAGTCATTAGTTGATCAAGTGTGCACTATGAAATTATGCCACTCTTATGATGTGTGAATATAGTGCAATGCTGCTAGGCAAAGCGGGGTTGAGTTAACTCTTAATCCAATTCATATCCTTTATATGTGGTGTATTGCACTATAAAATACACTTGATGATTGGACCTATACAGGCGCAAAGTAATGTTGCTCATATGAAATTATGACCAAAATTTCTAGAGCACTCATGAATACTAGGACATGTGCATGGCCTCTTAGCATAAAACCGCAATAAAGACAGAGATTGTGCTAGTATAAGTGATAGAATAATGACCCAAGGGTGTGGCCTAGTGGTCAATAAAGTGGGTGAAAAACCTGAGGTCTCAGGTTCAAACCTCAGTAGAGAAAAAAATACTAGGTGATTTCTTCCTATTTATCCCAAGGTGCGTGCAAGCTGGCCCGGACACCATGATTATTTAAAAAAAAGAATAAGACCCTAGGATTACAAAAGAATCTTTGGTTCATAGAAGTTCTATACTTCACCAATTGTTCTGTAAAATTAATTTTATTTTATCTAGATTTAGTTCATAGTCCACAAGATACCAAATTCGATGCATTGTACTCATATATGAAGACCTATCATAAACACTCTTTTTCATATATTATCTTTAATATATCCCTTTTGATATATATGGAAAATTTTTAGGAAAAATGAGAATGTACCTCAAAAGGAAAGTGTCATCATTGACTATGAATATGTTTAAATTCATTCTCTAAATAATAGTGTGAAAGAAATGTCTACATTCAATAATCATTGTATCATAAAATTATATCAATGAACCCTTTTTTCCTAACCATTACTAGTCGTTACCAGAATTATAAAAATATTATTTCAACTATTATAATCTCATTAATCTCCTTTATCTCTACATATACATATTTTTTTTCTTGTGAGAGATATCAAGAATAGAAAATATTCTCCTTTTTTTTGCTGGGTTTTCTATTAGAATGAATCTTTATTTGTTTATGTGTTCCTAGTTTTATATTAAAAGAGCTTGTTGTCATTTATTTATGTGTTCCTAGGTTTATACTAGAACTTATTGAATCATGGAAATATACCTGCATCGGGTGAAATATCCTTAAGGACAATGTCTTTGACATGCCTCAACCTTTCAAAAATATCCTGCAGTTTTTGTGATCAAGTATTTCCTATAAGAATTTTCAACGCATTTATTGTCAACCTGTAGTTTGATATTGGCTAAATTGCTTGCTCAATATAAATTGAGTTTAAAACATAATTTTTAGGTTGTGTAATCAAGACAATTGATTTTGATAATGTTAATTTATATCCAAGTTGGTTTGACATTGATGCCTCTGATAAATAGATGAATCATTTCTCATGAAAACAAAGCTTCATTTGTTTATCTAAAATATGATATATTGTATATAATAACACTTGTACGCATTATACTAACAAATTATGATTAATTCCCCTCTCAATCGGCTCAGGGTCAAGAACCAAATATTTTTTATCTATAACATTTGACATGCAGTATATGATTAATGGATATACCATAATGCATAAATATGGATTCCTCAAAGAAGATTGGGATATATATATATATATATATATATATATATATTTTAACATAATTGGGAGAAAGTAAATAACTAAGAAACATGTTATAAATTATCATCAGTATGATCCTCATTCAAAAGATAATTCAAATCAAATAATAGAAGCATTTGATGACCCAAAATTAATCTTATATTTCAGCTGCAAATGCTCCTGTTGAATGTCCCTAAAGAAAAGACATGCTACTAGCAAATCTGGATCGGCGGCAAGGGAGATAAACACATATCAAGGAAAAATTAAGAATGAAATTGAAGGTTGATGACTGGAATTAGTACATGCAACTGAGAAAGGCTGGTGGCGCAAGATGGGAGACAATATTGTTTGAGCTGCAAATGACATAAAGGGATGAGCAACGGCAGATGCAACGACATGCTATAAGGAGTAAAGTGGAGGAGTACGTACCATCTTCTAGGAAAAATGGTGGTAGTGTTGAGCTTGGATGGATGCTTCTGAGTAAAACATGGCGCGTTGGTCTAGAAGGGAGAAGACCTCCCCTAATGGCAAAGAGGAAAATCTTTACCGACATCTGAATAGATCTAGACTTAGCTTTGTTTGTTTTATTTGGGTCTGGTCATTTTTGGACTTTGCTTTGTTGCTATGACTTTGTTTAGGCTTTTATATATAAAACAAGTCTGTCTGGACCAATATTTTTTTTTAAAAAAAAAATCTCCTCTTTCTTCAATCAGTGATAAGTTGGTATACAAGATTGAAGTATATTGTCTTCAAAGATTATGTTATGCAATGCTTTAATCAGGAAGAGTTAAATACATGTTGTACTCTCTTTTTTTAACTAAAACTTTGTTCTATTGGGTTTTCCTGGCAAGATTGTTAATGAGGCGGCTAGTAATGCGAATCACTAGATACATGTACTCTTTTTTTTTTAACTAGAATTTTTTTTTATTGGGTTTTTTCTAGTAAAATTTTAATAAGACACATTATCTATTAATGACATTCAAGAGAGAGTGTTACACATACATTATATTGTGGATGTCCATTTAATACACAATTTCATGGATAGGCTTGTAATTGAATAAACTTACAATCAGATAACCTTACAATTGGATAAGCTTGTAATCAAGCGGACAACTTGTAAATAGGTTACACAACAACTTTTATTCTTCTATAAATAACGTCAATTCAATTTATTTGTATAACAGTTCCAAAAGAAATAAACTCTCTCCCAATTTTTTTAACTATATCTCTTACTGTCTTGATATTTTATTATATTTCATAACACTGATATCCTTCTTTTGAAGCAAGAATCATTTTGGATCTGCTAATCATTAAAAGTCTAAAAAATCATTTAAAAAAAAAAGGCCCAGCCCCTACCACCATTCCACGCCCCTGTTCTTTGAAATCGTTAAATATTCAGATGGCAGATTCAGTGAAAAAATTGGAAATAAAAAATGGGCAAAGAAGACACAATTAGCCATCCCTTGTTTGTTTTTCTTAAAATTGTTAAATATTCAGATGGGGGATTCAGTGAGTAAGTTGGAAATATTTGAAAGTATGAATTGTTAAACATTCTTGAGTTTCAATGGAAATACCAACAACCATGATGTTGACATAACCCATAGTTTAGTGAAAGTCAAATAAGGAAGAGTACAAGATGTTGGGAATTTGTGGGGGGAGAGGGAGATGAGATTACCGTTTCGCTCCATGGATACAAATCATACATATATGAAAGTTGAGATGTATGTACGTTGACATTTTCTGTGTTACTAGTAGATTGATACAAATACTTCATTAGTTTAGTGTAAATTATTTTTGCAATATTAATATAGTTTAACCATTAATAGTAAGTTAGATGCTCTTCTCATTTCATTTATGTGAATTTATATAATCGGTATAAAAATTAAAAATTGACATTATTTTTACTTAGGCATTTAAATTAGAGGCAATACCTATTAAGTACTTAAACTCAAGCGGAACTGTGTCAATTACATAATTTATATATTCTCAGAATCAATTTAAGTAAATATTACCAAGCGCTCCTACATGAAAAAATAATAAATATGTATCGACATGTGGAAATTTTATTTTAAAACAAAAATAAGAAAAAGAAACACTTTTTAAACCCTTTTTTTTTTCTTTAGAATCTCTATCCCCCACGTCCCTTTTTTCCGGCAACCAAATTTAGAGTACTTTTAAATAGATACTCATAACTAGTTATTTTTTGCATTTTCTAATCAATGAACTTGCTTGACATATAGTGTTAATGGTGATGATATTTGATTTTTTATGCTGGATCAAGTTAAGGATGGTGAAATCGGTGGAAATATTGTGATTTTTGGTGATGGATGCTAAAATCAGGTGCTGGTGGTTTGATGGTGATAGTGAATTCAATTATGATGTGGCAGTTTTGGAGGTGAATGGTGAGATTAATGGTGGTTGCGTGACAAATTTGACTATCACCATTTTTAATTTAGACACTAACCAAATTATATCTAAATGATATAAATTTAATTGAGGTGTCTAAGTGAAAAAAAAAATTAAATTTACGTGTCTTCAAATGGATTCAAATGGTGGAATATATTAACAGCCCTTAACATTGTCAGTATATATATTTAATTTAGATGTACTCAAATTATGATATGTTTCAATTGAGAATCTGAATATATGATAAAGTGTTTTTATTAGATATGTCCACTCAAAATTTCGAAAAATCTTCGACACATGCAAATGTTCATTATATAGATAAATTAATAAGATAAAATAATTACCTCAATTATTGATACTGATCATCCTCAATTAAAATAGACATGTTGTTTACGGCTTATGGGGAAATTGATGTATTATAAAATTTTGAAACTTATGATCTTAACCATGTCATACATTGTATAGTTATAAAACTTTTATGATTGTGGTATTAAACATACGTGTTATACCCCGTAGAATTTCCGGCACCTAGACGACCTATTCACACGTTGGTTAAGCATATTAGAAGGCCATACGTGCTAGAGAAAGGCCGGGAAAAAGATCGGACGAGAAACCCGTCGAATCATCGCGGGAGGAGCCGAGGCAGAGCCCCTCCGCGATGGCAGCGTGTCACGGAGGCAAGGCCTCCGCGATGGCTCCGTGACACGTTGCCCAAGTTCAAGCTCAAGTATATAAAGCCCCCACTTCGGTTTAATATCATTTAACTCATTTTAATTTCCAGAACACGCAGCAAAACAGAGGAAGACGAAGGAGGGATTATTATTTTTGTCCGATTATGCTGCCAAACGCTGCCCAAACTCAAATTAATCCTAGATACTGAAGTATTTAGCAGCAGAGAGCATTCCTACGGATTTAGTTTCGTGAAATACGGCCGACGAATCGGCGAGCCACCGAGCTAAGGTAAGTGAAATTGCTCTAAATTAATGTCTATGTGTTCCTAACTGGGAAGTGAATATTTCTCCCTTCTGGACCGCTGAAAAATAACGAGTTTTCGACCGTTTTTCGAAAGGTTAAAGTTGGGATAAATATATATATCTAAAGTGACAATTTCTCCCGAATATTAATGTATTTAGTTCTAATTGACGTGTATATGAATGTAGTTGGGAGAAAAAACAGAAGTACCGACGGAAATCACACCGGTCAGTCGGGTACTCAGAAACCAGGTATGTAAAGTTATTCTTTCGGCAAGCCAGGAAGTACAGCTTAGAAAGTAAATAGAATAAAGGCTATTAACCGATACCCAGTGTACAGGAATGGTTTTAGTATAATTTCCAGCAAGCATGCTAGTACATTAATCACGTATCATGCGATAATCAGAATAGTAGATATTTAGGCAATACGTAGTACATCTGTGGAGATTGTATCCAGTAATAGATGGTACATTTTATGTTATTGAGCTATATCCAGATATAATCAGATAGACAGATAAAGGTTAGGTAGCAGTTAGTCCAGCAATCAGAGATAGTGTAAAACAGAATATAGTATCAGTTATTTAATACAAACTGGCCTTAAGATACAAGAAGAGAATATGGTTAGTATTTTTGCATTGAGCATGCTTGCTGTGTATGTGTTTTGTATGTTGAGACTTGTTGTGGCATGTGGGCACCCTTTAGCATCCCCACCGCCCCTGGGTTATAGCTGTGTCGATACCAGATTCAGATACCGCCACCAGCTGGGCGATGCCGTCCGACTAAAGGACGATGATGGCCGACCACCATGATAATACGGTCCAGACCACCCTGCTTGCAGGGGTAGTTCAGTTTACTCTGCGCAGAGCTAGCACACCCTGTTTACAGGGGCAGACCACTCTGTGTGCACACCTGTGCCCAGAGGCAGGAGTCTTCGGACTCAGACACAGTTTATTGTCAGAGGCCAAGGCTTGAGCTACGTACCCAAGGGGCCGGTAGGAGGAGCTCACAGTTATCAGATGAGTGGAGTGACTTGTTTTTGGTTGGTTTAGACCCGGGTAGGGGTAAATAGATTGCTTGCTTGGTTGGCACCTTTCGGCTTATGGGGGTCGGTCAGGTATTGTGTGTATTATTATGTGTATTGATATGTGCTAGTAGATACTGATAGACAGAAGGACGACACGTCTTCAGGTACGCTCAGTTAGTTACAGAATGTATAAACTCTCCCCAGTTATCCTCAGCTAGATAGACTCAACTACTTCTTGCTTAAATATCATGTTATTGTGCTATTCGTTTCAGTTGCATATTTCAGTTTGCTTTACATGCTCAGTACCTTGGTACTGACGCCCAGCGGGGCGCTGTATTGCTTGCCTACAGGTACTCACGGACGAGGAGCCGATCCCTCGTGATTCCAGCCAGCCAGTGAGTCATCAGCTCCTGTCATCCGGAGTCTGATTCCCAGAGGTGTAGCTCCTTTTCTTTTGTTGTGCAGTATGGGTAGGTCGGGGCCCTGTCCCGATCATTTCTATTAGTTTCTTACAGTATTCGTAGAGGCTTGCAGTCTGTATATATTCCCTGTGGTTATTTGAGCCGGTCGTGTGGGGCCGTGCAGTCTGCTGTAGTTGTTTTGTATTCCAGTTTATTTTGGCCGTGTGGGGCCTTAGTTTGACAGTAGTGGTGACCTTGCCGGTCACGTAGTTTTACAGCAGTCTTGTGTTGAGTTACAGATAACTAGACAGCATGGTGGCCTTGTCGGCCCGCATAGGTTCCTTGTTATAAGTCTGTTTCTGGTTAGCTGTTGTTACAGGTGCAGATGGCTACAGGCCAGTTGGCCGGAGGCTGTAGTTACAGCCGTTATATAGCCGATTTGTTTCTTGAAATAGAGCCAGAGCCAGCATAAGCACCAGATGTGCTCAGGCTGGACCAGTTAGCAGTCCAGAGTCTAGTAGGCACCAAGTGCCGTCATACCCCCCAAGGTGGGGTGTGACAATACGATAATAATTATATAATTATAAAACTAAATCATTAAGAATAAAATAAACTTTTATAGTTAAATTATTTTTTTGGTCGAATAGGACATCTTATTAATATTATCCACAAAGGAAATTACAAAGGCCACCTACTTTCCTCTGTCCTCTCTTCAGTATGTACAATCTTCTCTTCAGTATATATATGTATATTTTCTTCATCATAATCTATTTACTAGGGATTTGAGAAAGTTTTATTTTTAAGCCTCCATATATGATATATCAATGTTATTGTTGCTGTCCATAAAAAAAGCCCTATTTGTCCTTCCTTGTGTCCGTCCGTCCAGTCTAACTAATATTCCTTAGTATTATCAAAGTTCTGAATTTTTAATTGTAGTCAGTGTAGTGTTTTCTTTAGGCATGCCTAGGAGCACACACATTCAAAATATAGATGCTCTATAGACTCAGACACACCTCAACACAACAAGCATGCATCCTCCTGGCATATCCTAATTTTGGCAGGGTGCAAGAGCACATCGTCCAGATTGTGTTATTTCATACACCCCTCCAATATGGACAATGTGTTCTTGCACCTTTCCTTAATTAATATTCACTTTGAATAGTATATTTTCCAGAGGTTGTGAGCCCACTCTGCAAGTAACCTGCTGCAAATTTATCTCTGATCTCACATAATTTTTTTTCTAGTACCAACAGTTATCTTGAGAAGCTTTATATTGCCACCAGTCTTGTCCCCTTAAGATAAATGGGGTTCACCCATTTTACTCGTACATTATCAGCCTTATTTGTAATGTTCCAACCATATTTTGCCACTTCACCCTCATTCCACACTAGACAATAAGTTATGCCTACTCCCTCTCCATTTTTTGACCTACAAATCAAATCTCATGCTATCAAATTAAAGGTGTTCTGTTTGTATTCACCTACCCACTCCACAGAAATTTTTTTACAAGTTACTCTAATTTTTTTCATTACTTTGCCGGAATAATAAATATGGATGCCCAGTATGAGTGGATGTGCAGCAACACTAAATTCACTAATTGAACTCTCACTGAATGACAGTTTCCCTTTTGTATACCCTGTCAATTTATAGAGATCACTAATCACCTGTCCCTCCACCTCCATGTTAGCAGTGAAAATATTTGATTTAGTGGCATTAGCTTGTAGTTCTGGTGTATCCAAAATTCTCTAAAGCCCCCTCAACGTAGGCCGTATTGAAAAGAAATTCATTTTGCTGAATATTAACATGTCATCAGCAAAACAAATATGATTCAATCTCAGCTCCTTGCACTTTGGAGGGGAAAGCAAAACTGTCATGAGTGGCCGCTCTCTTCATGTCCTCGTAAAATACTGCATTCAAAGCAATTGAATATTGGGGAGTTGAGAAGCACTCCGTCACCCATCTTACGAACTTGTGAGGGGAATTCAAGCTGTGCAACATCTCCTCCAGGAAAGCCCATTTCACAAAGTCATATGCCTTTCTAAGGTCTATCTTGATTAGGCAATTCTTGGGGGTATTCTTCCTATTACACAACCTAACCAGATCCTGACATATGAGTATGTTTTGTACAATATTCCTTCCAGTAATAAAAGCATTTTGGCTTGGGGAAATGATGTCATAAAATACACTTTTTCAGCTTTTGGCAGAGCATCTTAGATATCACTTCATATACCCTGTATAGAAATAGGCTATTTTTTCTAAACAAACTCAAAAAAGAAAGTGTCCTAATTAAAATGGAATTGAAGGAGTGCTATTTCTACCAAGCTATGTTACTAATTAATAAAAAAATTATCTTATAAATAATATGATTGTCAAATATCTATGTTACTAATACCTATAACTTAAATTTATGATTTATATATATGTCTGATTTAGTTAATCTTTTTCCAAAAATAAATAAATAAATAAAATTTGTTGTACTGAACATACCTATACCTACGGAATCCAATTACAAAAACAATTACTTGTGATCAACTTGCAAATTTGTAACTTGGTAATACGATTATTATCAATGACACGTCATGGGCGTAATTGTGAATAGACAGTGAAAGCTTTGTTATATCCAAATTATAATGTGGTAAAAGTTTCAAATAAAAGCATGCCCCGAATTGGGTAAACGTGTCTCCGCCTTTACATGTAGTTGTGCTGGCAGCAGGAGCGGCCTTTGCCTCTGATAAGTCGTAATAAGAGAGGAGGTAGACTGAAAAAATCATTGTACATGAAACTCCATTATATTGGAGGAATGAAGAATTTGCGTCACAAAATGGAGCAACTTGGGTTATAATTATCATAAACAGGTTGGCATACAGGATAGTACTGTACACAGGGAGGGTTTGGTGGGCAATATGGTTTGCACTTATCTTCTTCCTCTTTCTTTTTCTTCTTCTTTTCTTCTTCTTCCTTCTTCTTCTTTTCTTCTTCCTTCTTTTTTTCTTCATCTTTACTGGGAGGTTTCACTTCTTCCACGCTCACAATGCTAGCACACCTGAACCTCTTCTTTAGGGACTTCATCAATTCAAAGGAATCAACCCTTTCGCCTATCACCACCAAATGGCTTTTCTCCTTATCTATATTCACCGATGTAACACCTATGATGAATCAATACAGTAAGTTTTTTATTGGGGATGATAAAACAGTACTCCCACTCTCTCAACATGTCATCCAGACACAAAACTTAAGAAAGAAAGAAATACTTTCAAAATTTATGATCAAAAATAAATATCATTTCATTTAGAAATGTTTTAAAAACTAAGTTATTTTTAATTTTAGGAAAATAAGATTTACTAAAAAAAAAAATGTCACCAAAGTTAACATGATAAGAGAATTCATCATAAAATTGGTCAACAATAAAAAGATCTAGAATGAATATGACTGAAGAATATGTTGCAGGATCAAAAGTTCCTCTAATTTACAAAAGTTACTTTGATTATTGAACCTTCAAATTTTATTTAAGGGGTTAATAGAAAAGAAGAAAAACATACCTTTAGTAGTTACAGCAATTTGCATTGCCTTTGATTTGCCTCTATCAGTGTTGAGTGGGATATCAATAACGACCTTTTGTTGTATAACAGATTGACATTAGATTAGCCATGGACAGAAAAAGGAAAAAAAGACAAAGAAATCAAACAATCCTTAGATTAATCTTGTTTCAACTTACCTTCATACTCAACGCTATATTTGGAGCTTTAATTTCTAGGAGTCAAATGGGATATAAAAATGAAGGGGCACTGGGGGAGGGGCAGAACTGGCCTATATAAGAGATGCTTAAGATATAGAAATCTAAGACATGAATGTATGAGCGCGAATAAACTAATGTGTACTAATCATTACCCAAGAAGCCTATACGCTAAAACAACTGGTACCCCATATAAAAAGATAAAAAGTCAAATGCAAATTTTTCTTCCTCAACATATATATTTACTCCATCCGTTTTAATTTATTTGTTTGGAAATTTACCTTTCACGACTACTTAACTTTAAATTATTAAACATAATAATATTTTTTTTATTTACAAAATATAATAAATATATTATAAAACATAACATATTTTTTTTTAGAAAAAACTATTTTCCTTCTCCTTCTCTTCCTCCTCCTTTTTTTTTCTACCTTCTTTATTTTTTCAATTTACTAATTTTTTCTTTTTAAAATTAAAATATCAAATTCCACGATTGATGAATAGTTTTAAAAAAAAAAGTATTTCCCTTCTCCTCTTCTTCCTCCTTCATTTCTTCCTTCTTTTTTATTTCTTCTTCCTTCTTTATTTCTCTGATTTATCAAATTTTTCTTTGAAAATTAAAATCTCGAATTTCACCATTGATGAATTTTTGAAGCTTCAAAGTTAAAATTTAATTTTGAAAAATTAAAATAGTTCGGATTGGGTGTGATTTCAAATATTTGAGAACATCTTATGGAGTCTATACCTCAAATTTTGGATTATTTGATGTAAATTTGATGTGGTTTTAAATAAAATTTCAGATTGACAATCTCGAATTCCACTATGGATGAAGCTTGAAGCTTCAAGTTGAAACTTGAATTTGAAAAATTAAAATAATTTCGAAATGGGTGGTATTAAAAATTAGTGAACATCTTGGGAAGCTTATATCTCAAATTTAGGATGATTTAATGTAGATTTAATGTGGTTTGAATAAAATTATATTAAAGTTGTATGAATTTAGGTTTTTGTTATTGTGCTCGTATTAAATTTGTATGACCAGTTGTATATAATATTTTGTTGTAGAAATATTAAATTTTTAAAAATGTAATATGAATTTTTATAAAAATTTATATTTTTAAATACACATTTCATACCGATTTGAGTGAATTTTTTAAGCCTTGGGTGAGATATACATATTTTATACTGATTTTATACAGTTTTTATATACAAATTTTTGAGTGAGATATACATATTTTATACACAAAATTTTGAGCAAATTTTTTTTTTTGAAAAAAACTGCTGGTATATTTTGTAAACTAAAAAATAATGGTATATTTTATAATATTGAGTACTATTTATGTATATATATGAAATTTGCCTTTATTTGTTTTAATTTGATTGAGTACTAAAAAAAATAGAAAAAATTGACAAAAAAAATTAACCTCCTCTGAAAGTCAAAAAAAAATCAATCTCTGGAGATTGAAAAATTAAAATAATATATTTTTAATTTTTTCGAATAAACCAACCTAAATGTGGGAAAAATAATACCCGACCTCGGAGATCAAAAATTAAAAAAACCAACCTCACAAGATTGGTATTTGATTCTTTTTTTTTTTTAAAAAAAAGACAAAAATATTTAATTTAAGCAAACTCCATAAGGCAGTTTATGGACTTCAACTTTAAAACAAAAGTTAAAAATACCGACCTCTTGAGGTCTGTTTTTGGTCAAAATTGATTTGACTTTTTTTTTTTTGTTAAAAAAAAAACGATCTTCTGAGATCGGTATGAAATTGGTATTTTTGATAAAATATAGATCGGGGCTTCTTTTTTCTCATTTGCTCTCTCTCCCTGTTCCTCTTTCGTTGCTCTACCCCGACACACTAGCACTCAGGCTCCTCGCCCCATTGAAATGACGAGGTCAGCGTTGGTCGTCCTCCGCTGTCCACTGCCTCCGCCTCACTGCTGCTCACTAGTACCCGTTGGATTTCGCAATAGAAAGGTTGTTTTTTTCTTTCTAAACTATATTAGATGCATTTATGTTAGATTACAGATAGTTCAGTTAATGAAATGTACGCGTATGATTTTAGTTTATGCCTAATTTTTATTTAGAGTTTGATCGATTAAACTATTATTGAATGATGAATCTGTAATTAATTAGATTGTAATTAGTTTTGAATTCTAAATTGATTACATTGTTAGTTGTCAACCTTGAAGATGAATCATGAATAGTCAAAATTAGAATGTCAGTTTGAACTTTGGACCTTGACTTAATACATTGTTAGGTTAAAGTAATTAACTTTCAGTTTAATTTTCAATGTAGCTAGAATTGATCCTACCAATTGAACTTTGAAACTATCGATAAAAATGAACTCCATCTTTTAGTTGAACATAGAATTATATTAATGATATTAAGACATTGTTTCATATCTTAATGAGACCTATTTTAAATAAATAAGTGCTGAAATCTTAATGAAAACAAGTGCACTTAATGTTCTAAAGTCTGAACCATTCAAATTCAAACCTCTATTAAGTGCAAACAAATGAGATGTAAGCCAAAATACGGCATACAAGCCTATGAGCAGACCCTACAGGAGCTTTGAGGGCATACTTATAGACAGATTGTGATACATAGACTATGAGACTTCACATATAATTGTGACATTAGGAAACATATGCCACACAAGTGTCATCGATCGCCTTCTTTAGGCCATCCTGTGATTTTCTATCAGTTAGTATTACAGAAAGTAGAAAATATCTCGGTTAGATAAATTTTGAAGATTATATATATAACTATATAATGTATAGGATGCCTACCCTGACTTGTATTTTGTTATTTTTATTTGTTACTTTTTAATAAATAAATTTCGGACCATGTGGCCAAAATGCAATTAAAAAAAATGAAGTAATTTGTTAGCACTTAAAGGAGAGCATTAAAAATATAAAAAAAATTAAAAAAATTGGTCAATGCGAAGCTTATTCATAATCAAATACTTCCTATATTTCAGTTTATGTGACTCATTTTCATTTGTAGTCAGTTTCAAATATATCTATCTATCTATCTATCTATCTATCTATCTATCTATATATATATATATATATATATATATATATATATATATATATATTGTCTTTTATAATTAAAAATAATTTAGCTTTAAAATTCTCCTTTTACTCTAGATAAAATGATTTATTGCCACAAATGATCAAGAAGTATTTTAGATCATAAATTTTAAAAAGTCAACTTTTTTTCTAAATTTTATGGCAAATTCAATAATGTAACATAAATTAAAATAGTGAAAGTGAAAAACTTTATAATATATACTATCTGGGAATAATTCGTTACCAAGTAACCTCACTGAAGCAAGTACCAAGTAGAGAACTCCAAAATCTTCTTAATTAACTTATTAAGTTATTGGTGATAAATTGTTTCATCTCACCTACTTGAAAAAGATATAACAATGTTAGTTGGATACCAATAAGCATATAAGAATACCAATAAAAGACAGAATATCGAAAAAGAAGAGAGAAAATAATTGTACTTATTCTCCAGGAGAACTTAAGTTCGTTTAGAAAATCGAGAGCCATTAGTGAAAAAGATATACCACAAAATAAATTTTGGTTTCTTAAAAGTATTATGTTATATATCCTAAACAAAACTATCTGTTAATCATGATACTCCACTATTCAAGTTTCTAAATTTTCATTTGAGTGAATTTCCATTATTTTTTTAAATCGTGATATCTGGATCAGTTTGCGTGCACCTTGATTAATTCTACAGGATACCTGTCACCACCCACTAGCAACAGGTATTGTTAAATTTGACAAGATTTTATGTGAACTAGTGTGAACATTTAGAAGAAAGATAATCTTTCTTTGGTATGAAATGTCAAGGTAATAAGTTTGTAGTGGAAATTTTAGCAATAATTAAATGGTTTTACATGTTTTAAGCTTGATATTTACGTATATAGGGATGTCTTTGATGACATCAAGAAGAGTCATTCATTCCTATAAATAGGTAGCTCTTGGTTCATTTGTAACACACTTCTCACTTGTCTTCTCATCTTGTAAGGCTTTTGAGTCTTCTTTTTTCTCTCTTGTAGTATTTCAGTTGTATTCTTTTAGAGTAAAATAAATTTGGGTGGTTGTGTCTGAGGACTAGGCAGATAATAAAATTTTATCGAACCTCGTAAATTTCTGGTATTCTTTATTTATTCTTGTCTCATTCACTATTTATTATTCTCACCGTTTCAAATAAGTGGTGTTTTAGCCTTTTGATTTAATTTCAAAATTAGTAGTGTTTTACATAATCAAGAAGACATTAATGAGGTTTTTCCAATTTTACCCTTATTTAAATGGAAAGAGTTTTACATAACCAAGAAAATACTAAAGAGTTTCATCTTTTTCAAGGTTTTAATTAAGGGTAAGTTGATAAAAATATATTTACTTTATAGGAATTAATAGTTTTCTTAAGGGGTGTGCCCAAGCTAAATACACCACTTATTTTGAAACGGAGGAAGTAGTTGCATTTTGATATAGTGCTTGTGATTTAATCACTTTATATATATTCAGCTTCCACAACAATTGATATCAGAGCTAAGGTTCTATCTGAATATGCTCTGTGGTTGCAGCTTAGTCTGAACTTCCACATCAGAAAAGAATTATTTTGGTCCTTTATACTGTCAGCTAACAAATAGTATTTATAGTAGAAATGGAAGACAAGAAAAATGAAGAGTCCACATCGGGTGTTAGTAATATCGTCGTTGACATCTTCACTTATGACAAAATTTGTGTCAAATGCAATGTCATGCCCCACCTTGGAAGGCATGACAGATACCTAATGCCACACTGGGATCTGGGCTGACTTGGCTGGGCATATGCACCTCTGGTGCTCCCCAGCAACTCACAATCATGAAAACAACGAGCTATATCTCGGCTATAACTACACCTCGGGCCGACAAGGCCACATAGCAATTTGTAAAAGAAAACAGCTAACCCAACAACATAATATTAAAGGGATCCTATGCGGGCCAACAAGATCACCATGTTGTCTAGTCATAACTGAAGGAAAAACAGGCAATCAAATATACTACAGCCGACAAGGCTGCTAACTGAAAGCTATACTAGGCCCCACACAACTGACATACAAAACTGAACATATATAGGCACCACATGACAACACGTACAACTAACTAAAGACTGCAGCCTGCAGGCCTCTAAGAATGAAAATATTGATCGGGACAGGGCCCCGGCCTACCCAAATGCTATAATAAAAGAAAAATAACCTCTACAACCTAGCAACTCCGAATGAAAGGAGTTGGCCGATCTGCTGACTCTGAAAAGTTGCTAGGAGATCCCGAAATATGTCTGTTTAAATCTGCAGGCAAGTATGCAGCACCACTCAGTTGGGCATCAGTGCAATATGTACCGAATATGTAAGGCAGTAAGTAAAGCTGAATAAAAACTGATAAGAACTAAAAGTGAATAGCAAGAAGGGGCAGAAGTTAACCTGTAAGCTCTCTTATCCATAACCCGCATCTAGTGAATTATTACACGAATATGAGATGAAGCTGTACAACTATACATTCATAAAATATATATAGCAGGCAAGTATACAAACAAGAACCTAACCTGGCCCCCATAAGCTTGGAAGGTACAATCAATACAGAGATAACCTACCTGGGCTCCCATAAGCCCTGACAGTTGTCAATCAGTCTATATACCCATATTGGTACTGATCTTGGGCAAAATGGCATGCCCAAGGGATACTTTACAACTTAGTTTTGTCTTGTTTAGCTACTTATTTATATACATTCTCATGTAAGTTTATGTAAATGTGAATATATATACTAACCAACATGATTAGTTCTTATTTTTGTAGGTTTAAAATGAATTTGAGGAAGTAATCCATGATTTGGTGAAGTGGAGGCATGGAATCGGAAGTAACACGCGAACGTCGGCAAGGGAGACACACAAAACAGCCCACCTGCGCGTTGGCAACGTGCCACGGCAGGCAGGCTGCGCGACCAAGGGTGTTTCACGGCACCTAATGCATTGCACAAGTAGCGTGCCACGCTGCCATCGCGGCAAGGAGCTGCCTGGCGTGTATTTTATGCAAATTCCAGATTGCCTACGCGATGCCTCCGTGTCACGGAGGCAAATTGGCGCAATAACCTTCGTGACACGGAGCTATTTCATGCCGGGAATAATTTTATACACCTCACATTTACTATAAATAGGTCCCTTAGCTCCTAAAAACATTTTGTCACGTAATATTTTTGAAAAACTACCAAGGAGTGAAGGGAGAAGTGGGAGAACTCACCTAGAGTTCTTAAATTTCATTTTCTCTTCTACCAATTCTTGTAAGTATGTTACTTTAATTATGTTTTCTTGTAATTATACGAACTTGAGTGGCTAGAACCCTTTCTCTAGGGTTGAAGCCACAAGGATGATTGCGATTATGTGAATTTATTTTGGTTTTAAGTTATTAATTGTTGTTTTGTCTTACTTTCTTAATTATGGTTGTTTTTATGATTGATCACCATGAAAACACACACGTTACACCTAGATTAAAGCTTGAGAAAGTAAACCTAGGCAAGAACAAAAGAAATTAGGGAGAAAGTTTGTATCTTACGATATAATTCGCGGTTAGGATAAGAAATTATACCTAATTTGCCTTGCTTGGTTACTAAAACAGGATGAGCTAGACACCAACTTAGAATTATCACATCACCACTCGTAGAAGTAGTTGTGAAGCTAAGTTCAGTTAAATGATTAGAGGTACGAAAGACCCTAATCAAGAGCATAAACCCCGTAAACCACATCCACGTAATTGAATTGCCCACGAACTAGAATGTCACATCCCTGCTCAACGATGTAGTTGTGAGGCTAGTTTGTTGTGTTTAGAGGCTCGAAAGACCATGAACATGCAATTGTAATTATGTGAGACGACAATTGATAATTCCATACTTAAACCATTACAAAGCATAGTATCACATGATTATCTGGCCTTAACTCTAGTTGCTCCTGGAATGATTTCAGAGTATTTTTGTGACCACCCCTAGACTTAATTAAACTTTATCGAAAAAGTCTACATCAACACTTGCGAAAGTTAATACCACACTTGAACTTGATAATTAGCTGAATTGGTCCAGTCTCTGTGGGTTCGACATCCAGCTCTTAAAAAGGACTACTGTATTACTTGTAAGACCACGTACACTTGCGTGTGTAAGACGATGAGGAAATGCTGCAGAAAATCATGGAGACCCAAACTCAATTAGCAGAAAATCAGGCGAGGATGGCATCAGACTTGAAGAATCAGCAATTGGTCACCCGCAATCTAGAAAAGCAGATGGGTCAGATAGCAGCTGCTCAAAACATGAGACTGCAGGAAGGACTACCAAGTGACACAGATCCTAACCACCGTCAGGTCAACGCCATCAGTTTGAGGAGCGGCAAACAATCAGTTGATGCAGTGCCAAAAGAGAAAAGAAATGAGGTGCAACCGGAGTTGGTTAGAAAAGGACCATCCACTGACAAGGGAGAGAATCAGAGTGTTGTGCAACAAAATGCACAATCTTCATTGCATCCAGCACAAAGACCACCACCACCATTTCCTCAGAGATTCCGAAAGAGCAAGGAGGAGGAATGCTTTAAAAAGTTCTTTGAGATTTAAAGAACTTCACATAAATTTGCCTGTTATTGATGTTTTGCAGGGAATGCCCAAGTATGCTAAATACTTGAAAGATGTGATGGCGAACAAAGTCAGATTGGTGGATGTCCAAACAGTAGCACTAATGGAGGAGTGCAGTCACAGGGTGTTGAGCAAGATTCCTAAGAAGCTCAAAGACCCAGGGAGTTTTACCCTCCCCATACAAATTGGTAAAGATGGAGTGTTACGAGCCCTATGTGATTTAGGGACAACAGTGAATCTAATGCCCCTGTCTTTATTTAACACCCTGGGGTTGGGAAAACCAAGGCCAACAAGGTTGATGATGTAGCTGGCGGATAAGTCGCGAGTGGCACCGGATGGAATCATAGAGGACCTTCTCATCAAAGTGGGTAAGTTTATTATACCCGCTGATTTTATTATCTTAGATTTTCATGTTGATGACCAGGTACCCTTAATCTTGGGACGACCATTCTTGGCCACCGGAGGAGCGGTAATTGACTTAAGAGCAGGGACCTTGGAAATGAGGGTCGAGGATGAAGAAAAACTCTTCCGAGTATACCAAGAAATGAACCCACCCACACACTATAGAAACCTTTGTAAGGTTAGTGTGTTGTTAGAGGATAAGTGTGGGGTGGTAGATTCCACAGGTCCACAGCCAAAGGTAATGATAAGTGTTCAGCCCGAGTTTGATAAAGGGCTTCAGAGTGTGAAGAAGTTGGAGGAAGAGAGGAACAGAGTAGAGGATGTTTCCTCTAAAAATCAAAAGAAAAGAAGATGGTTCTCGAAAGGGAACCCAGGTATGAGGATGTCCTGAAAAAGATAGTCCACGTCGTGCCACGACATAAAGTAAGGCGCTGCTTGGGAGGCAACCGAAGGGTGCCGCAGGTACAATTTGTGATTTTTGTTTAGTTGATTTTGTTTATTTTCAACTTGTGTTGTTTTTGGTGGAAAGTTAGGCACAGATGGAGGGGAATTCTGAGTACCCTTAGAGGAGAAAGCTAAAAAGCATGGAAGATAAAAAGTGTGGGGTCGAATACCCACTTGTGCAAATTTGAAGAAAAGCATGCTATTAGCTAGGCCTAGAGGCCTCAGAGAGTATTTCTCATCCTTTTAAATTTTAATTAGATGTTTTGAGGACATATCATGATTCAAGTGTGGGGTGAGGAAAATTTAAAAATTCTTTGTGCTTAATGATTTTTGGTGAATTAGTGCTTGGGAGAAATATTGAAACAAAATTTTTGAATTAAGCATGACTTCATCACCCGTTGGTTTTTCTTTTCGGTTCTTTTCCGACGGGGGGTCTTTGAACCTAATAATAATTAAAAATATTTCTTTATATGTATATAATGTTTTTAGTCATAGTTAGAGATTAGTTCCGATGATGGATGGATGACGACCATCTTGAGGAAAGTTAGTCAGTAGGTTTTGGTTTTTGAACCCGTAGCTAATTGATGGCTTGATGTTCTTGCTATGTGCTATACATGATTGTAAGATACAAGTGTGGTTAGTGTTGAAGCATGTAAGAAGTGTATAACTTTGTTTGAGACACTTAGGCTCTTGAATTTGACTCGATGTGATTGAAGCTTAATTCTGAATTCTTGTGATTAGTTGAGTAAGAGTCTGCTGAATGTGTCTTGAATTGAGCATGTGCTGTGAGTGTAAGTTTTTCGAATATTCCGTCCTATTGTGGAATGTCTAGAACTTTCCTGGTGTGTATAAAATGAAATGAAGGATGTGGATTGTAGGAGATGATTTAGGCATTTCTTTGAATGAACCTAATTTTTATCCCTCACTTTACCTACCTTGAATGTTGAATCCTAGTGAGCCCCATTGAGCCTTAAGCCTATTCTTTGATAGCGACAACATAAGCTTAATCATTTTTCTTTCATAAGCCTTGAATTTGATCCAAAAACTCCTAAGCACTTAAGGGAAAAATCCAAAAGAGTGAAGGAGTGAGAAGCATGAAAAAGAAGGAAAAGTAGCAGTTGTAAAAGCTGAGAAAGGTCGAGGGTGCACTTATTTGAAAATGCCTGAGTATTGGTAGGGAGTAAGAAATAAATGAATGAAAAAGTTGTGTAAGTACCCCTTACTAATAAGCTGAGTATGCTTAAAGAAATGGGAACAAAAAAAAATTCAAGAGTGAAAAGAATGAGGAGGAAGAAAGAAAAGAGATGTCCTTATTGAAGGTTGAAGTTATTAGAAGCGCTTGGGGAAGATAGCCACTGTTATTATCCATAATATTACCTACCCATCCTTTGACTTACATTACAACCCATTAAGTCCTGCTTGATCTTACATTCATACATCCTTAAATTAGTGGAGTAAAATACTAAGGGCAAGCTTATGGGTCACTACATGATGCATGCGAATTCCTTGAGAGAGAGAGCGTAATTCTATTCATATACCCATACATGTTGTGTTTTAAAAACTTGCGAGTAAAAATGGGTAACTCTCTTGTTGTGAGGGCACATGTTTAATGAGAGATAACATTCATGTCGGATTTCTTGATCTATTGATTTGCATGAGTTTGCTAAGATTGAGAGTCGATTCTTGAGGTTAGGAAGTCTTAACATAGTTGTATTTTATTTCAATGATTAAATCGTGCATGCTCTATTTTTAACTTTCTATCTTAAACAATCATTGTAGTTGTAACTTGAATTGTCTTGCTAAATTAGTTATGTGTGAGTCTTCATTTACATGAGATGTAAAAGGGTTGTTCGAGGAAGAACAAGGCTTTAAGTGTGGGGTGGTTGATCTTGGGAGAAATGGCATGCCCAAGGGATGCTTTACAACTTAGTTTTATCTTGTTTAGCTACTTATTTATATATATTCTCATGTAATTTTATGTAAATGTGAATATATATACTAACCAACATGATTAGTTCTTGTTTTTGTAGGTTTAAAATGAATTTGAGGAACTAATCCATGATTTGGTGAAGTGGAGGCATGGAATCGGAAGTAACACGCGGACGTCGGCAAGGGAGACACGCAAAACAGCCCACCTGCGCGTTGGCAACGTGCCACGGCAGGCAGGCTACGCGACCAAGGGTGTGTCACGGCACCTAACGCATTGCACAAGTAGCGTGCCACGCTGCCATCGCGGCAAGGAGCTGCCTGGCGTGTATTTTATGCAAATTCCAAATTGCCTACGCGATGCCTCCATATCACGGAGGCAAATTGGCGCGATAACCTTCGTGACACGGAGCTATTTTATGCCGAGAATAATTTTATACACCTCACATTTACTATAAATTGGTCCCTTAGCTCCTAAAAATATTTTGTCACGTAATATTTTTGAAAAACTACCAAGGAGTGAAGGGAGAAGTGGGAGAACTCACATAGGTTTCTTAAATTTCATCTTCTCTTCTACCAATTCTTGTAAGTATGTTACTTTAATTATGTTTTCTTGTAATTATACGAACTTGAGTGGCTAGAACCCTTCCTCTAGGGTTGAAGCCACAAGGATGATTGCGATTATGTGAATTTGTTTTGGTTTTAAGTTATTAATTGTTGTTTTGTCTTACTTTCTTAATTATGGTTGTTTTTATGATTGATCACCATGAAAACACACACGTTACACCTAGATTAAAGCTTGAGAAAGTAAACCTAGGCAAGAACAAAAGAAATTAGGGTCCAAGTTTGTATCTTACGATATAATTCGCAGTTAGGATAAGAAATTATACCTAATTTGCCTTGCTTGGTTACTAAAACAGGATGAGCTAGACACCAACTTAGAATTATCACATCACCACTCATAGAAGTAGTTGTGAAGCTAAGTTCAATTAAATTATTAGAGGTACGAAAGACCCTAATCAAGAGCATAAACCCCGTAAACCACATCCACGTAATTGAATTGCCCACGAACTAAAATGTCACATCCCTGCTCAACGATGTAGTTGTGAGGCTAGTTTTTCGTGTTTAGAGACTCGAAAGACCATGAACATGCAATTGTAATTATTTGAGACAACAATTGATAATTCCATACTTAAACCATTACAAAGCATAGTATCGCATGATTATCTGGCCTTAGCTCTAGTTGCTCCTTGAATGATTTCAGAGTATTTCTGTGACCACCCCTAGACTTAATTAAACTTTATCGAAAAAGTCTATATCAACACTTGCATAAGTTAATACCACACTTGAACTTGATAATTAGCTGAATTGGTCCAGTCCCTGTGGGTTCGACATCCGGCTCTTAAAAAGGGCCACTGTATTACTTGTAAGACCATGTACGCTTGCGTGTGCGCTCGGGGAGTCATCAACAGGTACCTCTGAAGCCCTGTAAGTAACTGTAACTGAACATACCTGGTCTCTTGAGACTATACGGAACCTTCTACGCTCCTGTAACTAGTTTGGGCCTTTTCGCTCCTGTGACTGTACCCCAAGCACACGAGGCTCTACAAAGGGTCTGTAATGTCGTTGCAACGTAGAAGATGTCTATAAGTGAATAGAATTTAGTATGGCCCCTTAGGCTTCATTTTAGTCCCTTCAGATAATATATAGCTCCGTAAGAGACACAACATCATAGCTTCATAAGCAATCTATAACTCCATAAGTGTCAGCAACATCGTAGCTCCATAAGCAGTCTATACCTCCAAAAGCAGTTCGTACAATTAGCAGCCTCTTAGCTATTCAAGGCGAGAGGCAGTACGAAACACGATCTACCCTAACTAGGGACACTATGTTACAATCTACAAACCTAATCATTCAGAAGGTGTATCTGGCCCCTTAGGCCTAGCACGACTGCTACTGTTACTCGACCCTAGAATAGTCTATTTAGCTGCCAATAGGCACAGTCTGTGCGCCTAAACCTAACCAGAGAGTCCTGGCAGTGATCACAACCTCCGTTGACTTAGATGGAGAAAGACGAGGTTCAGGTGACCTAAGCGATAGTCTGAAAGTCATGCTAGGACAATTATAGCTCATAAGAGAACAATAAGGTCACAGACGACCAACTATTTAGTTCCTTCGCTTAAAACGGCTGTAGGGCTGCTACTAATTGAACCTGCTCTTAAGTAGTCAGCCCTAACTTCCCCACAGGCAGGTCACTGTAACTATTAGCCTGAAGATAACGCTGTGATATTATGGTTCTAGTCCCTTAGACACTAACTCGGTCTGTCTAGATTTTGGATGGCTCCTCTGGGAGATTCATAGCCTCGTAGGTAGGTATATCTGGACCCGGCCTTTCACGATAATATAAACATGGCATCTATAAGAGTAGCCTAGGGCGTTGGCCCCACATCTAACTACTAATAACGTCCCTTCCTTAGGGTATCAACTAGTCTATCAGACTTGTAGCAACTGGAGTAGTTCCCTGAGCGACCTGTATGACAAGCATTGAGTCGGTTGAAGCTACGGTCACTAATAGTTGCCACTAATATAGTAGGTATCGCTTAGTTCATTAGGAAACTTTGGTTTCACTGACTCAAAGGTAAGATCATCCTATCCAAATTATGGCCCTAAAGGCGTCAAGGTACCCCAACGGCCTCTGGGCGAGCTTTACCGACAATATAGGCGCCAAACTGAAAGTTATAGCGCCCGGCCACGTCCTGTGCTGTCCAACTTACCAATTCTGGCCCCACAACTAACCATAGACTTCTAAGGCCTTGGCATGGAAGCAAAACATTAGGATACTTCTAAATAGTAAATAAATGAACTGGGAAAATCTCTATGACGCTCCTAGCATTAGTCAACCTGAACAAACCCTTTCCCGACGAGGGATACTATGGTATAACCTCATTATGTCATATAGAAACTAACCATAACATTCATAATCATTATCTACTTGCAGAAGCTAATCAAAACATATAAGGTCATTATCTACTTTTAAAGGCATAGGTCGTATTACTATACGACGATAATAACTTACCGAAGAGATAAGCCTTAACATACCTCAAATGCCGACTTTCGTTCATCCAAATAGTTTCCAACCAGAAGCCAATAATTCCACTCAATTGTAGCCTCCATGCTGAGAGAATAAGGCTGTTTCGATAGTAGGAATCGACAAATAATGATATTTTTCAAATATAATAACTACAATTCAAACTTCATTCAATTCAGCTGAAAACTCACAAATTCTTGAGAGTTTAGAAGGTAGAAATGCCTATTACTTGTAGCTGCTTAGGACTTGATTAAAAGCGATTTTGACAATTTTTACTCGGTGGGGTTCCGGTACTCCGAGAGAATTTTCAAGAAATAACTCTGCAGGAATATTCCCCGTAGCCTAGAACTCGTTATCCAACATGAATTTGCATTTGGACAGAGTTTAACGGTGTAGTTTTGCTAGAAACTGATGAAAAATCAAGAGATAATATTGGAGTGGCGAAGTCTGCACTTTGGAAAATGTTTTTATGACTAAAACTTGACCTTTCACCCTATATATAGTTGAGGCGGTGGGCTAGGGGCGCAGCGTGTAACACGTCGAATAATTTGAGCGATAAAATCGTGCTTTCGAGATAGGACTAAGAGTACATAATTGGATAAGAAGGAAGTTCTATGAGTTATTTGAGTCACTCTATGGTCGTATTAAATATTGGACGTCGATCAAGTTGTATAACAAAATTCAGAAAAAATTATCGTAAAATTTTCTTCTTGAGATTCCTTAAAATTTAGGTCAAATGTCTCGAATATTTTCCCCCAATATATAAGGATTTAAGGTGTGTTCAACCTATCAAATTAAAATTCCATGAGTCTAGTTTCCAGTGTATCAAACTATTTTTCAATCCGACTTTGGAGTAGAGAGATATTCGCGTTTTTGCGAGACCGCAAGCAGGTACCTCCCAAGGTCTTAAGGCGGTAGAGAACTATAAATAGCCCCTTGGTCGGTTTTTATTCATCCAAAATTCATTTTTCCAGAATATATTTCTTATTAAACCTTTCTCAAGTTCTCTTCATGGTTTTCTTTGGGTTTTGGGGCTAGAATCCATGGATCAACATGATTTTGATGTCGGAAAGTTGGGAATCGCGTGTAGCTTGCGTTTTGGTGTCTTTTCCGGGCTGTTGGTGCCTGTTTCGTGGTGAAGCTGTTGGTAATACTTCTTCTTTAGTTTTCCTTGGTTTTTGAGTTTGGTTATAGGTGTGTTAACACCATTAGGTTGTAGTCTCGGAGTTTCTACCGTTGAATTCCTATGAATCTTTTCGAGTAAGCTTCGTTTGTCTTATTTTATTATTGAGTTGTGTTGGCTGCATTTTGGCAGAATTTTGGACTTCCTTTACGCAGTAGGTTCATGGTTTTGAAGGCTCAAGTTCGTCTAGACTTGAAGCTAAGGTGTGTTAGGCTTGTCCCTTCCTTTGTCGGCATGAATTCCGTAGTAGTTGTCATCCGTGCTGACGTGTGTGTTGGCTGTTTTGTGATGGATTGTGTTATGCTATTATTGAACTCTTTTTTTCTGTTTATATGATGATAATGGTGTGTAGAAGGTGCTGGTTTGGTTGGTGGATCGGGCTTGAGTGTGGAGAATCGTAGTTATGGCAAATTATTAGGCTCGTATCGAGAGGTCGTGTATGAGGCATGTGGTTCTTGTAGCAAGTTATGGGTTGTTAGTTTGAATATGATTAGGTGATGATATTGACAAGTGAATGAGGGATTAGAGTGGTTAAGATCGATGGTTGCGATGATCTTTTTTTATATTCGAATCGGTGATCGTGTCAACCGTGTCGATGACACGTGACGGTCGTGGTGACACTTGGGCTGATTTAGCCATGTCTCTTGATGTTAGTGCTAAGTATAGTGTCTTGTGGCTATTTGTAATGCTTGGTGATAGACTGGTTAGGATGGTAATCCTTAGCTCGGCTAGTGGCTCGTTGGTGGATGGCTAGACATGAAAGAATAGTACTATGTTGTATTAGTCGGGTTGTGGGGTTTGAGAGCCGATTGTGGGCTATTTGAGCATGTATTATTATTGTTGTGGATTGTGTGTGTGTTGTGTTTGAGGCCTTTTGGCTCGTATATACCCGATGCACGACAGTTGTTCCGACTAGAGGTCGAGCCCGAGGTGTCTTGTGGCTTATGGATACCCGACGCACGAGAGTGTTTCCGGCTGAGGGGTTGAGCCCAAGGAGTGATATGACCTACGGGTTTGAGTATGATGTCCTCCATAGTATCGAGTTGAGACATGATTCGAGAGTGGTCCGACATGTCTGATCCTTCCTGGGATCCCGATTTGGTTCTCCGAGATAGATTGAGCTCAGCTAACTGTGCGCAGCCAAGAGAGAGTCCGGCAGTGCTTGATTGATGATGCTCACTGACTGGTGTTTATTTTTAATATGCTTGGCATTATATTGTAATTTCTGCTCGTGTTATATGTTATCTGATAGCAGTAGATGCTAGATGTTGGCTGGTGTTAGCTGGAGGCCGTTGAGAGGTCTAGAAGCGATGATAGGTGAGTTATTTTTGCTAGGTGCCGCTGCGTTATTGTTTAATTTTGGACTTGCCAGGCTTATGGGGGTTAGGTAGGTTTTGTTTGTATGTTTGCTTGTACTTGCCAGGCTTATGGGGGCCAGGTAGGTTCTATGTGTTTACTTATGTTGAGTCTCCTTCTGCGATATCTGGTATATTTGTTGATCTTTAATCTTAGCCTTCCAGTTATTTCTGTCTTTCATGCTTGGTACATTATTTTATTGACACCCTAGTTAGGGCACTGCATTCATGTCTGCAGGTAATGATAGGTTGATAGATCGATTTCTTTGTTGTTGAATGGAGTTCCAGCTGAGTCGGTGCGCTCCAGGTCTTTCGGAGTTGCCAGAGGTCGAGTTATGGACAGTTTTGGGCCCTGTCTCGGACAATTGATTTCTATTATATTTTTAGAGGTTCGTAGACATTTGTTGTGGGTGTAGTGTCATGTTTATAGGACAGATGGGCCATGTTGTATAGTTGTTCTTCCATTTTGTGTCCTCGACGACATATTGTATTTATTTTTCTTGGTTGGTCAGGTGAGCCAGCTTCTGCTATATTCTATCGTCTCATTCTGATTGTATAGTTGTTTTGTTGTTGAACCTCATCAGTTCTGGCCTTTGTTTTATATTTTGGGCATCGAGTATGCTCATATCAGGGGCGACACCAAGTGCCGGTCACACCTTTTCGGATTTGGGGTGTGACACAGCGTGCTGCAAATAGCGCCAAGAGTCGGGCATGACGCATCGCTCAAGGTTTTGGGCTGGCCAGCATGGCGCGACGCTCAGTGCACCTAGCCTCCTGCTCGCTTGCTGTCGTACTCGTATACTCATCCTCTGGGCTTTTTTCCGCATGCGTTGTACCCCAAAACTCTCAACACACGCACGCACGCGTCAGTTAAATAATAGAAACTTATGGGGTGTAACATGCGAAATTTGCAGTTAAAGTTGACAGGTCAGAACATTTCGGAATGTGGAAAGGTGAGGTTCTTGATGTCCTTTTTCAACAAGGGCTAGATATCGCCATAGAAGAAAATAAGACAAACAGTGTAATAGAAGAAGATTAGAAGATTTTCAATCGTGTTACTTGTGGTACCATTCAATCTTATCTTGTAAGAGAACAGAAGTATGCATACGCAAAGAAAATTTCTGCAAGCAAATTATGGAATGCATTAGAGGATAAATTCTTGAAGAAAAATGGTCAAAAATAAGCTTTACATGAAAAAAACTTTACGCTTCACATATGTTCCTGGTACCACAATGAATGTTCATATAACCAGCTTTAATAAGTTGGCGAAAGATTTGCAAAACATGAACGTGACTTTTAGTGATGGAGATATGACCCTAATATTGTTAAGTTCACTTCCCAATGAGTATGAGCACCTCGGAACTACTCTATTTCAAGGGAATGATGAAGTATCTCTCAAAGAGGCTTGTTCTACTTTGCATAGCTATGAATAAAGAATGAGATAGAAACAAAAGGGTAGAGAAGGAGAAACATTGGTCGTAAGGGAAAGTTCTCAAAACCAGATGAGAACAAAGAAAGAAAGATCCAAGTCAAAATCCAAACCTAGCAAAGATGAATGTGTCATTTGCCGAGAAAAGGGACACTGGAAGAAAAACTGTCCGAAGTTAAAAAACAAGGCCAAACCTAACAATTGGAAGGTTGTTATGGATTCAAATATAGCTGATTATGATGACTCTGGTTTCTCACTAGTTACAATGGAGCCATTTAAATCATCTGATGTATGATTAATGGACTCAGCTTGTAGCTATCATATGTGTCCTAATCGGGACTGGTTCGTTGATTTACAAGAAGGAAAATGTGGAGTTATTCACATCACAAATAATAATCCTCTTACTGCATATAGTGTTGATTTTAATCCAATTAAGAAATCATGATGGATTGAGCAAAACATTAGCAAATGTTCGATATGTACACGATTTGAAGAAAAATCTCATTCCTGAATCCAATTAAGAAATCATGATGGATTGAGCAGAATATTAGCAGATGTTCGGTATGTATCAGATTTGAAGAAAAATCTCATTCTTGTGGGGGCCTTAGAGTCAAAGGGGTTCAAAGTCATTGCAGATAATAGGGTGATAAGTATATACTTCGGTGCACTGGTGGTAATGAAGGCGATTAGAAGAAATAATAAGATATACCACTATCAAGGTAGTATACTCATTGAGACAACAACAGTAACATCCAGTGATGACAAGGAGGCATAAATGACCAGGCTATGATATATGCGCTTGGGACATGCTGGAGGAAAATTTTTGAAAACTTTATCAAATCAAGGATTGCTAAAAGGAATAAAGACTTGTAACTTGAAATTTTGTGAGCATTGTATCAAGGGAAAACAAACAAGGGTTAAATTTGGAATAACTATCCATAATACTAAAGGTATTTTGGATTATGTTCACTCTGATGTTTGGGGTTGTTGACACTCAATTTTGACCCCCCTCATACCTTATTTAGGCTGCTATTTTACTTGTAAATATTTTACATATCTTCACATAGTCACAAATTATTTTTTAATTATTATTTACATAGTCATGTTACCATTTTAATATTATGTTCAGTTAATTGCAAATGTCATTATCATTTTTCAATTCACATGTACAAACTTTTCTTTATTACCACCACCACCACCACCATTACCTCATTCTTCACTTGTAGAATTATTTATTTATTTATTTATTTATACTTACTTACAGTTATTCACTATTTTTTTGTTTACTAAAGCAAATATTTTAAAGTTATTATTATTTTTATTGTAAATATTGATAAATTATTTTTTTTTGATAATAAAATACAATTGTTAATTATAGTTTTTTAATGTGACTTTTCTTTCAATGTGATTGTTTATCTCATCTAGAAACTATCTTGTTGAGAAGCTCTTTCAATTATAAGCGAGGTATGAGTGTGTATGTTGTAGATCTGAAATTAAGAAAAGTTCTGCCATGAATGTGTTGCCTGGATATGGAAAGAAAAAAAATAAAGAAAAAGAAGAAGAAAAGAAAAACTAAAAAAAATATAAAATAAATGATGAAAAATAAAAATAATTTAAAAAACGGGGTTACACATGTCAGGCGCGTGTATAACACTCATATTTATTAATGTGGGATTGTTTTGAGAAGGGAGTATTAATTCACTTCTAATTAAAATAAGGGGATAAATAAACGCTCGTAAAGTTAAAGTGCTAAACTGAGTTATGCAGACAAGTTTTTAGGGGATTTTATGTGTTTTCCTTATTTATTTTGGTATTCTATTTAAAAGCAATCATGTTAGTTCCTTTGTATTTACTCTTCTAAATTTCTGTTTTAGTTTTTCTTGATTGTTTGTGTTATTTAATTACTTTAAGTATTCTAATGAAAGCGAACAAGTATGTATTCTCTTCTTTTCTTCTTGTATAAATATTTCTTTTGGACTGAGTACATGTGCTTATATTTAGTAATATAAATTTACATGCTTAATTATTTGGATATGTTAGAATTAATAAAAATAATTGACCTTAGTTTATCACTAATTTTTTCACATAAAATAAATTCGGTCGGGACCTACAGTTGTGGACCTCGAAAGGTGCTTAACACCTTCCATTCGAGGTAATTTGAACCCTTACCCGATTTTTATGACGTAGACTGATAAATGGAGTTATTCGTAATTAGTCTAGTAAGGTTCCCTAACGCACCATGATTCGTTAGGTGGCGACTCTTCGTGTTAAATAATCCTTTAAGAGTTGTTACATGTCAAATTTCGCTTTTCGCGAGAAAAATGGAGCGCGACAGGGGTGCTTCCAAAACACCTTCATTGGGTGGGAAACACTATTTTCTAACCTTTGTTGGTGACTTGTTTTTGGAGAGTTTGGATGTATACAATGAAAATTAAAGATGAAGTGTTGCAACTTTTTCTCAAATGGAAGGCGATGATAGAGATTCAAACTGAAAGAAAGATCAAGTGTCTTCGCACAGACAATTGTGGAGAATACAAAAATAATCTTTTCAAGAAGATTTGTGAAGACAATGGCATCATCAGACATTTCACCGTCAGAAATACACCACAACAGAATGCAGTGGCAGAAAGCATGAACCGAACTCTGCTGGAGAAGGTTTAGTGTATGTTGTCCAATGCTGGCTTGGGCAAAGAATTTGGGGCTGAGACAATAATATATGCATGCCACCTCATTAATTATTTCTATCTACCATTATTGGTGGTAAGACATCATTAGAGAAATGGTATGAAAAATCTACTGAAGATTATGATTGTTTGCATGTATTTGACTAAACCTCGTATTATCATGTGAGAGAGTCAAAATTAGATCCGAGCGCAAAGAAATCTATATTTATAGGGATTACTTCTGGAGTCAAAGGATACCGCTTATGGTGTTCATAGACAAGATAAATTATATTCAGCATGGATGTTATCTTTGGTGAATATGCCTTGAAAAATAAGGTAACGGTTGAAGATGTAAAACAAATTGATGGTGCTTCAAAGAAAGTGGAGTTTGAAAGAAAATTAGTTTTCACAACACAGGGAGCGAGTGAGAAAACAATAAAAGATTTTTCTCTAAAAGAAGAGTCAGTTGAGGGGGAGATTCCAACTCAAGAACCTCAATCATAACTTAAATCGATAGCAACCAGCAAGCCAAAAGGGACAATAAGAAAACCTGTTTGTCTCATGGATATGGTGCCTTATGCCAATTGTAGCCGATGGTATTCCTACCACTTATAAAGACGTAGTTCAAAGTTCAGAAAAAGATAAGTGGAGAATTGCAATGAATGAAGAAATGAAGTCCCTTCATCAGAATCGCACATGGAAATTGACCAATCTCCCAATGGAAAAGAAACTAATTGGGTGCAACTGGGTGTATGTAAAGAAAGAAGAATTTCCTAACCATGTTGTTCACTACAAAGCAAGATTGGTGGCTAAAAGATATGCTTAAAAGGAGGAAATTGATTATAATGAGGTATTTTCTCCTGTCGTGAAACACTTCTCCATTAGAGTTTTGTTAGCTTTAGTAGCACAGTTGAATTTGAAACTAGTTCAATTGAATGTAAAAACTGTATTAATATTTTTACATGGAGACTTGGAAGAGAAAATCTATATGACTCAGCCAAAAGGATGCAAAATTGTTGGAGAGAAAAATATGGTGTGCAAACTTGAAAAATTATTGTACGGATTGAAACAATCTTCTAGACAATGGTACAAACGATTTGATAAGTCTATGTTGCGGCAAAAGTACAAAAGAAGCATATACAATCATTGTGTGAATTTGCACAAGCTTGAAGACGGTTTCTTTATATATCTTCTCCTATATATTGATGATATATTAATTGCTTTCAAAAGTCAAAAAAAAATTGAGAAGTTAAAGATTCAATTAAGAAAGGAGTTTGAGATGAAGGATTTAGGAGAGACGACGAGAATTCTTGGCATGGAGATAGAAAGAGATAGACATTCAAAGAAACTCTATTTATCTCAGAAAGAATATTTGAAAAGAATACTAGATCGATTTGGCATGAATGAGAAAATAAAATCAGTTAGCACGCTTGCTCCTCATTTTCAACTTAATGACACTATGTCGCCAAAGGATGAAGTTGAACGAGAATATATGTCAAGAGTACCATATGCAAATATTGTTGGTAGTTTGATGTATGCAATGGTTTGCACAAGGCTTAATATATCACATGATGTGGGAGTTGTAAGTAGGTATATGCATAATCCCCGAAAGGAGCATTGGCAAGTTATTGAAATGGATTCTACGGTATATTCATAATACAGTAGATGTTGAGTTAGTTTTTGAGTAGAAAGATAGTCAGTATCTGCTTGGATATTGTAACTCAGATTATGCAGGTGATTTGGATAACGAAGATGAACTACTGGTTATATTTTTACTATTGCAAACGCACCAGTTAGTTGGCAATCTACTTTACAGTCAATAGTTGCTTTATCTATCACTGAGGCAGAGTACATGGCAACTAAGAGGCTATGAAGGAGGCAATTTGGCTTCAAGGGTTGCTTAGAGAGCTTGGTATTGGACAAGAAAGCATCATTGTATTTTATGATAGTCAAAGTGTTATACAATTAGCAAAAAATCAAGTTTATCATGCAAGGATGAAGCACATCGATATCCGATATCATTTGTATGAGATATTATAGAATAAGGTGGATTCACGGTACAGAAAATTTGGACTATAGAAAATCCTGTCGTATGCTGACAAAAATGGTGACTACGGTCAAGTTTCAACATTGTTTAAACTTGATCAACATTGCTAAACATTAGAAAATGAGGTTGAAGATACAATCAAAATTTATCACAGAGAGATATTGAAAATGAATAATCTTGCTAAGGTGGAGATTTGTTAAATTCGACAAGATTCTATGCAAACTAGTGTGAATATTTGAAAGAAAGGTATTCTTTCTTTGGTATGAAATGTCAGGGTAGTAACAATTTTGGCAACAATTAAATGGTTTCACATGTTTTAAGATTGATATTTACATACATAGGGATGTTAATGATGACATTAAGAAGAGCAATTTGTTCCTATAAATAGTAGCTCTTGGTTCATTTGTAACACACCTCTCACTTGTTTTCTCATCTTCCAAGGTTTTTGAGTCTTCTTTTATCTCTCTTGTAGTATTTCACTTGCACTCCCTCCTTTTCAAAATAAGTGGTGTTTTAGCATTTTAATTTTGTTTCAAAATAAATGGTGTTTTACATAATCAAGAAGATATTAATGATGTTCTTCCAATTTTACCCTTATTTAAATGGAGAGAGTTTAACATAATCAAGAAAATAGTAAAGAGTTACATCTTTTTTAAGATTTCTATTAAGGATAAGTGAGTAAAAATACATTTGTCTTTTTAGGAATGAGTAGTTTTCTTAAGGGGTGTGCCCAAACTAAAACCACCATTTATTTTAAAACAGGGGTAGTATTCTTTTGGGGTAAAATAAATTTGGGTTGGTTGTTTTCGAGGACTAAACAAATAATAAAATTGTGCCGAACCTCGTAAAATTTTTGTGTTTATATTTATTCTTGTCTCATTTACTATTTATTAGCTATATTTCAAATATTTCACTTTGAGATAGAAACGTAATAATTTTTTTTAACAAGTATCGGGTAACTATGTCCACCAAGAGCAATGAACATATGGAAAGAAACCACGTAGTATTTTTTTGCCTCTGCTGAGATTTGAAACTAAGACCTCTTGATTCTCAACCACTTTATTAACCACTAAGGCCAATCTTTGGGTGCAAGTGAATTTTAAATTTTTATTACCTTCTTCGCTGCAAGAAGGTATAAGAAATGAAATTGCATATACAACAAAGTTTAGAATTAAAACTACCTAAGAACAAATCAGTAACTAAGAGATTCCGTCTTCCCTCTCAAAATCAACTTTTTGAAGAGGTTTTTGTCTACTTTCATTATATCTATTTTTTTAAAAATCAATACACAACTCACCTTTGTTGGTTGATTATTTTACAGATAGGCCGTTTATCTTTTTAAAAAAGTTTTTTTTAAAGATATAATTGATTAAAAAAATAGATTCATGTGAAATAGAGACACGTCATGAATTTAGTGAACCAAAGATCGTTGATTTAATCACAGTTGTAACTTGACTACTTAATACTTTAATTGAACTCCCAATAGTTGGTGTATACAATTTTTTCCTTAATTAATCAATTGTTAAACGGTTATCTTTCTTCTTCGGAAGGAAAGGGATGAGATCTCTTTGCATTTTTTGAGGATTAGGGAAAAAATATATTCAATTAATCCGCCCCGAAAGATTTGGCATGAACCTATACCATATAGCAAAAATTTACGAGAAGACAGATGAAGGTTAGTGGTGATAAATGGGCGATTGAATTAAATTTAAGCAAGTTAAGAATAAATTAATATAAAATAAATAATAATTTAATTTATTTATATTTTATTTTGAATGAAAATAAATTGGATAATAAATAAATTGTATAAAAGATATATTAATTTATATTTATATACTTTTATAAGCAAATGATACTCTACTTTGTAATTTAATATCTAAAAAATACTTTAACTTTTGTGTTGAATGAAAAATATTAGATAATATTTTATTTAGTTTTGTTATACCTTAAAAGTAATTTAAAAAAATTACATTTAGTTCTAAATATTCATTAGTTGAAGCTAAAAGACTTTTATTTTGAATGAAGTATAACGAGACAGGGAGTGCCATACTTGTTTATAGGCTTAATACTAGTGAAGTGTAGCCCATGCTGAACACGGGCCCAACATATTCTTATAAGAGAAATTTTCATAAATAACACTATATAGTAAAATAGTTATGAAAAATAATGATATTTATAAAATTACACAAAATAGTGATTTTTTAATTTTTTGATAGCGTTTTCTATGAGGATTAGACTTGTATCAGAGTATCAAACCGTTAAAAGTCTCCTTAATGTACGACGTCTGTTACACCAAAATAGAATTTGCGTAATCAATGTCATTAAATAAATATTTAAGTGATACGAATTTTTTTTTCCAGATTGCTAAGGTTTTGAATTCAAATACCGCATCTGCAAAATTAACTTGTCTAAAAATTTGATTTTGGTGATCTTTTCATTTTTTTGTGTATTAACATTTGGAATTTGCTGAAAATTTCGATTCTTTGACTGTATCAATGTTACAGGCATTTTAAAATTATGTCCGACATAACGGTATTACTTCATCATTCAGGTAAGTAGACTCGGGATAATAAACATAGAGGTTATGCCATAGATGGAATCATCATCAAGGAATACGTTTCATATGATAATTCATACTGGTACAAATTATCATAACAAAATGTTTGTCTCATAAAAAACATAAATACTGATACATGTATCCTGAATGAGAAAAGCTAGGCTGATACATGTATCCTAAACTACCTTAAGTTGATACATGTATCCTGATTGAATAAATTGCCTAAGCAGATACATGTATTCTAAAAAATACAAGTGCACCTATATCAATCTGATACTGATACATGTATCAATTCCGCTATTAGATTGCTAATAAAATCTTCTGCTTTGACTTCTTCGACATTGGTGAAGTACAGACTTCTCCATAAGAAAGATTGCTAATCAAATCTGGAGCTTTAATTTCTCTGACAATGGTATCTCCGGAGGAGTTAACAGAGAAATAAAGAGCACCCCATCCATCGACCCAATACAAATCTGAGAATAGATTCGATAGACCAAAAGAAACTGACAGTGTGAGCGCCGACGTTTGCCAATAGAGGTATGTTGGAGGAAAGAACTCCGGCGCAGGAAGTGAGTTATCCCAAGAGACGGCATATCCAAGAGGAGGAGAAACATCAGCGTCTACACAACAAGCTAAGGCCGACATCTCTTCCCTGATCTGTTTGATTTCTTACAAAGAAGAAAGAATAAAAAAAAATACAGAGAGAGGGGGTGAAAATCGGATGAAAATCATGAGAGTGAAAAATGGCGGAAATTTGGGAGATTTTAGAAGATGAAAAATCAGTATTTGAATTGAAGCAAAATACGGGTAATGTGATTGGAGAGAAAAAGTTGAAAGTTTGATACATCGTAATTGCACAGTAAAAAGCTATTTGTGTAATTATTTTGCTATTTTTTATAATTTTTTAAAAGTGTTGTTATATATTGTAAATATGTAGTAAGATTTGCTTAAATATGTAATTCTCCCTTCTTATAATTTATGTATATATACAAAATTTCTCCTAATATTATTTTCCTTGTGTGGTATTATTATAGATGGTTTGCATAAGAAATTTAAAACATTTTTTATTTGAAGTTCAAATTTGAATCTTGATAACTCAATCTAATTAGATATCTACAAAAAGTTGATGTTTTTTATTTTATTTTATTAGTTTTTGCTATATATTTTATAATTTTGGAATTAAATTTTGTTGTTAGTCAAATATTCAATTTTGCCCGATATGTAAAGATGCAAGACTTCATACTTGACTACTTATTCTTCCTTTTTTTTTAATGATATTTTGAATGTAAGTATGATAACTTTTTTGAAAAAATAATAAATTGGTTTGAGTCGTTTGACTTGAACAATCCCACTAAGACCTCACCTGAAAATGCAAGAAAGAAGAATAAGTATTTTATGTTCAGTTTAAACACCGAAATTAAGAAAGTTGTGTTGTTCAGACTTTTCAAAATACACTATTTTTGGGATTCTACACACACCCAAGTAGTATTTTTAGAGTCCCGGAGATGTTCCCAAGCAACATAGTAAGAAGCTCATTCAGTAGAGCAAATCTGATATGTTTGATTACTCACCCCAACTTGGTTTGTATCAAATAAAGGACAGCTCATGCGCACAACCTTGAGTCTATTGGTGAGAACTTGGAGATTTTTGGACGATTTAGTGCCAATGACCCTGTCTTCTCATATTCCTCATACTGCAAAATGTAAAACATATCAAATTATGTTGTGAAGGGGTGCAACATGAAAGAATGGTTTGAATGATAGAGGTTGAAACAATGTAATACTTAGTTATACTATGAATAGTTTGTGGGAGTCTACTTCCTTTGAGTTGGAGGAAACTAAGAAACATCAAATAATTACAAAAGAAAAAGACTATTCCCTTGCATTAACAAACATCTTTTTTCCAATAAAATATTTATCTGCTATAAATGATTCTGTACACGGAGAGATCAAAAAGTAATTACAAGAGACACCATGCAAATAACAATAAACTCAATTATATTTCAACTGACCTCTTTACATCAATCACTTTTGTATCTTTCAATTGTAGGGCGATGAACATCAAACACTTAACTATATCACCAATAACAGAAATATGTCATTTTTTCTGCATTAAAAGGTCATATATTATCTCTCTTGATCACACATCACCATGTATGAAAAAATCAATAGTTGCATTCTATAATCATCCTCATAAGGTGGGAGTACACATAAATAAGGAGAAAGAAAGGAGACACTTTTTTTTTTCAAAAATCACTCAAATTTCCTATTTAGAACCTTGAGTGTCATGTAATATAAAAAAAAAAATTGATACAAAGAGGAGGACCAAATCAAACCTCTTACAAATATAATATGAAATTGGTAAAATAAACTTGTTGGTTACAGAAAAGAATATTCCACAATTATTTAAGTACCTATAAGAATTCAAATGAAACCATCTTTGACCGAGAAAATGGGATATGTTTTCTCAATCATATTATTTTTCTATTCAAGATTCATTTTTATTTTTCTCCTAAAAATACAAATGCATACTTAGTATTCATTAATTTTTCCTAAATGTAGTCACAAACCAAACCTTTGACCACTAACTTGAAGCAAAATTAAGCAAATCTCAATTGTTGACAATATTGAGCTGTCATTTTGCTTCACCTTCTTCTGAATACTCTTTACCTTTCTTCATCAATAGATTTCAAACTTCTTATAAAATACAAATCATCTGGATAAGAATCTACACATGAATATGAATTAACATCTTAACCACGATCTGTAACATAAATGATAAATAAAGAATACTAGCTAGTGAGTCATAAATCTTTATAGACAACTATAATTATAATATCAAAACACTAAGATAAATCACTTAGTTTTATTACCTAATAGGTTAATACAAATCAAGATCTCCCCAAAAAGCACTTTACTTTATTCCATGTCCCGACATGAGAATGTTGGAAAAGGAGAATCTCTGGCTTTCATTACTTGAAGATGTGACATCATATTATCTTATTTGAGACTTTTCATCGACATCGTATGAGCAATATTTCTTTGTTAGGATGGAGAAGTAAAAACAGTGGGAGTATCCAACTTCCTATCAAGACTTAAATTACACAGCTACTGAGTAGTGGAAAGAGATATATCACTCAAGGTTAAATTTCTATAGTGTAAGGAAAATGGTGATTTTACAGTGTTGTTATGCCACTGTTCTTGCTGCTCTGGGTTTATAATTTTTGATCTTGGTATGAGTGATGAACCAACAATATTTTGTTATTATTTAGCCTTACACACCGCATATAAACTACCATACTTTGATCAAATGTAGTTTTTTTTTTTTTTGGGGGGGGGGGGGGGGGGGGGTTGAATGTAGTTGGAAGAACAAGTGCAAAATAATGAAGTTCAGGTATCTACTGCATATAACGTAATATAAATAAGTAAATACCTATCATGCCATTTATGATTCAGCTATCTCATCAAGACATTTCACACTAAAAAATCAAATAAGACGTTTAAACAAATTCTAAGAGAGGAAGTTGTTAACTAAACGACGAAACTTGTTTATACTTTGATAAATCTACAAATTTATTAAAGTCAACATCCACATTGAAGAAACAAATCTCAATTCACATCAAATAACTCTTAAAGAATATTCATGTTAACTTGACAAATGAATTTCACATTGAAAAATCACAAAACTAAAACCAATTACTGATTCCATATCCAAAGTATTCATTCCAGCAAATTGAATTATAGTTACAATGTTCTCATATATAATCTATTCTCTTTTTATAATTTTTTTTTAAAGAAGTTAATGGTAGACTTTAGCAAGTTTTGTATCAATATTACTTTTTTTTAATTACCAATTCATTGATGCTCAAATTCAAATGGCAAAACATTGAGGAGAGAAATTTCAGAAGTTTTCAGCGAAACATGAAGATATGAACAACATATGCTTCTATCCATCTTATGTACAGTGTTGATGAATGAAAATTCATATTGAATGATAAAGCTTAGCTTATCATTATTTTATACTTTTATACACTTCTATCTAAATACGAAACTACTTATTTATGAATTTAACTTTATCACTTGATGCTTAGCAGTTGCTTTCAATCAACTACGCCAAAAAAAAGCACTTATCGAAGGAAACAACAGCAGTAATTTCTCTCGTGCAATTTCATAAAACACCTCTAATGCAAATTCGGATGTAGTATCTAAAATGATAAACTCATAATCCATTATACTTTACCTTGAAAGAGTTGAAAGCAGATGAAGTTAGATTAAACCATAAAAATAGCAAAAAGAGACCACGCGGTGTAATAATCTATCACCAATTAGCCTAAAACTTTAGACAAAAAGAAGCTAAATCTTTCATGAAAAAGTCAAAACAACTTCAAATTAGAAATTAACACAAGCTTAAATCTAAATAACAGTGATAACCAAAAAAAGGCCGAATAAACAAAGAAAACACGGGGAAAAATTACCTATACAGAAAACACATATAAATTGGGCAAGGAAAGAGCAGTCTTTTATGGAGAAAATAATGTTTTGAAAACTTGTGAAGGAGTTAACTTATTTCCAACCACAACTGCGTGAAATAGGTAGCAATATTGAGGGCCATTAAATAAGTTAAATGAGGTAGTTCAATCTTTTATTCCTAATACAAAAGGCAACAACAGCTGAAAATATTAAATGCCGAGAATGTCCTTAAAATAGCTGGTTAGACCTAGATTTTTTTTACTATTAAAAAGAAAGTACAGTTTCAAAAGTATTGATGCACAAACACAATAATGCAAATAATAAATGAAAACTGTGAAATATCCCTAACCCAGGGTAGACAAGGAGCTCAACTGTCCTTTGTATTTAAGGAGTAATATTGTCAATTTGTTACATTTATCAGAATATTTTATTTAGACATTTGAATTAAATTATATTTTAATTGAATACCTCAAATTTTTAATAAAATATTTCAGTTAAACACTTTTGGTTCAAATTTCAAAAAAAAAAAATTATACCTATTTTTATTCAGTTAACCACATAAAATATGTCATCTCTTTTAATTATACGCATCAACCTCAAATAAAAAATGATTGAAATTTTATAGCTTGTTGAGGCAAATGTATCTAAGTAAAGGAGATTACATATTTTATGTAAGTAACTTAACTACCTAATAAATGAATAAGAAGACACAAAAAAATATAAAATTTAAAACAAAAGTATCTATAAACGAATAAAAAGACACAAAAAAACGTAAAATTTAAACCAAAAGTATCTAACTAAAATATTTTATTAAAAATTAAGTATTCAATTAAGATAAAACTTAGTTCTGAGAATCTCGATAAAACATAACGGGGTGAGCTATGTATTATGCTTCGTTTATATGAAAATGTTTCGGGAATTACCATAAAATCCTAAAAAGTGAATTCGATTCACCAAAAGTGGAGCATATGCCTAGAATTTTGTGGGGATAATGGGGTGCTTGTATTTAGGGCTTGCTAGAAATAATTTTGTTCTACTCATAAGATGTTATACTGAGAATAGATACATCCCCTAATCGATGGAGCAGGTGATGGAACATCATGATGTACACATGGCGATACATTGGCGCCTAGATAGTACTCCTGATAGTCTATGGCTTATGATCGATGTTATGATTTCAAAGACATTCAAATTTTTGGTCAATAGTATTTTATAACAAGAGCTATGTTGAAATGTGATGAGGTATGAGTAGAAAGCATGACCTCAGTGATATCTTTGACAAATGATATAACTTGTGATATATGATTTCAAAATAATATATACATGGTTTTCTCAAAGACTTATCCCTCCTCATGGAGGGAAGCCGCCGATGATACCCCTATTGAGTACTTTATGTACGCATCCTTTCAGTTGTTGTCTACTTTTCTATAGGCATTAAGTGCTACCCACGACGGTACAACGAGTTAGGAGCTGCCTCTTCATCCTTGCTTTTGTTTGAGAACCGATATTGACATCCAGTAGTGGCTAGGAATTTATTGTATTCTTTTTCATTGTTCTTTTGTAAAAATGCAGAAAAATAGTGTTTGCAACTTTAAAAACTAGCCATCATCCACATGGATACTCTATTTTATTGCGAATTTCACCAACCCAAATAGGAAGCTCGATGTGATACGTGATTATTTCAATGTCAAGCCATACTTTCAGAGAGCTGATAAAAAATTAACATCTACAACCTTGAAATAAAAAACAAAGAGTTCAAAAGAAATACAAGATTTTCTCACTGTACTGGACCAGGTAACTGTGTTGTTCACTAATTCAAGAGCAAAATGCACTATTCTACCTAATGAATTTTAGAAGCGTAAATTCATTTCTCTCCGACTCATAAAATCCCGGGTAGCATCATTTCCCTGCAACTAAGCTATATTTTTTCTCTGAATGAAGCATATAAAATCTTCCCCTCTATTGAAATGGTAACTTAGCATAAGAAATCGGGTTCAGTAGATTGACCCGAGTAAGAAATACTGCACTGTTACTTTAAAGAAGAAAAAAAAGAAAAGGAAGAAAGATGCCAATTGTACAACTCTGGTGCTTCTTGAATATTTTGGTTTGTATATTGCCATATGTTAACTGTGTCTCTTGTAAAAAGGGCAAACTGTGCAGAGAACAGATAGGAGACTTTATAATAAGAGAACTTGGAAATACTTGAAATGTTAAGATAGATCCTAATCCTACACAGGTAGTACGTTATAATCAAAGAGCCTCATCACAAAACATAGGCCATAAACAAACAAATTATGTGCCTCGTATAAGCAACTACACCAGTAGAATTGATAACACTGGATATACACCCAACCTAGGGAGGAACTTCAGCCATAACTAGGAAAAGGAGAGAGAATGAATAAATGTCAAAAACAGAAGAAACAAAAACATAGAAAGCATGAATCTTAAGTAAGACCATAATGTTAAATGAATTTCAGCCACTGGAATTGCAAGGTTAATCCACAAACTTCCCCATTTATATTTATGAAGCTAATCACATGCTTCTCATACATCTGAGTATTGTACTTTAGAAAAAAATGCATAAATGGCCATGCATTCAACGCGGGAACAAATCAGGTCAGCAGAAATCTTTTTCCTAGTTAGTTATCTTGTCCTATAAATACAGCAACTAAAGCAGCAAACTTGTTCCGAAACAGGGGATACAGAAACTATTGAGCTGATAAGAAGCTCTTAAAACTATCAAACTCATAGATAATGTCTATTTTATGGTCATTAAGCTCTACATTCTGGTGAAGTAAAAAAGTTGAAAAGAACTTGGAGAAATGAAATCTGTAAGCAACTTTTGTTGCGGCATGCTCCTCAGATTTACAGATTCGCAGGGGGCCTCAGGCCCTACTTAGTTGACTGACAATGACAAAGGCTTGCGAAACTAAGTAGGGTAAAGAGGAGCTTTCGTAGTTGCCTTTCTGTGGCTTTCGACTGAGTCTTCAATATAGGCAGGAAAGACTGATAACTCCTTCACTTCATATATCTAATATGGCATTTGGCGTCAGGTACAAACACAAATTCTAATCAGAAGGGCAAAGGCAACTTTTACACTAGTCCAAGACTGCAGCAATAACCAACCACTTCACCATCCCTCTGCCCACAACCAGGACACCCTGAATGATGCTAATTATTGCAAGAACACTAAGGTAAGATAGTGCTTCAAGGAAAAAATTTTGCAACTGAACTTCCTAGATGAGTCTAGGTTCCAGATGATTCATTCTAACAAATGCTAAAGGATCATACTGGTCTAGAAAGCCAAACCAGTTAGGAAACTATTTTCTATCATCTTGGCTCTGAAAGTTTTGGAAAACCCAGGAGAAAGACTTCTTATCCCACTGAGATAAGGGTTGCACTCTGAAGCAGACAGCAGAAGATTGACAGTGCCATGAGTACAACAGGAAAACAGTATCCCCAACCACATGGTCTGCCCAAATCAAAATTAAGGTACCATCAACTGCTCTCAAGGAAAGAGGAGCCAATGAAGGCTAAACTTGATATGAACTTTCAAAGATTTGAATGAGTGATTCCTTACCTATGTTTGCACTCCATCCTGAAGACATACTTTTCTTATCATTACATGCTATGAAGGATTACAATCTCTACAACCACTTCCGCAGTCAAATCGCTTAAACCCTAACTACTTCGCAGGACCTGGAATCAAGAAGATGACTCTCTCCCTCTCTCCCTCCCCTCCCCCCCCCCCCCCCCCCTCCCCCCTCCTCCTCTCTCTCTCTCTCTCTCTCCAGGGCCCAACACGCACCAGGTTCTCGGTTTTTGTTGAATCATGTGACCGGCCTCTTCTAAAAGCTTAGGTATTGAATTGTTCAAAACCCACCCTCATGTGTAAAGTTCAGAACTTTTTCCTTAGACCAAGCACGTAGAACCATTTCTATGAAGGGTAACAGTTGGAACCTGAACCTAGAAAGTAGGATATGTACATATTCTAACACCATATTGAATTGTCCAAAATCCATGGTTAAAGCTCAAGATATTAAAGAGGAAACACTTTAATAAGATATTAAAGAGGAAACACTTTAATATTCTTATTCTGGTCTTCAACAATTTTATTCTGTCATAGAAAGTTCTTAATGAAGACATGAAATAGGGCATAATTACATAGATGGGCTGAACAAAGCTGAAAATACAACTCCACAAACATGAAATAGAGCATACGTCTCATGCCCTAAAAGAAGCAGCAAATGCTACTCCACAAGCATCAATTCTGAAACAGCGAGTAGTTTTCCTAGTTTCTATGTCTTCCATTAAACACAACACTCCGTGTCGTTTATGAAGGTGCTGATGTATTTTACACAAACCTTTAGCTTTTTTATTACCACTATAAGGAAAACGGGAAACATACCTCTGCGGCTGCCATGATCATTGTCACCATTGTATTGCCTTTTTCAAAAAGACTTCCTTTGAAGTGTGAATCAAACATATTCTTTGCAAGGGTACTCTAATTGGTTTGCTATCTCCAGAGAGCATTTTTAATTTGCTAGGTAGCCCCCTGATTTCTGTAGCTCTCACGAAAATGTCCTGACCAAGTTTATTCTCTGGGATAATGAAATAATTTCTTTTGTGATGAACATCAATGACGGATCTGCTTCCTCCAGTTGGTGAGACTGCATCCTGTCAAATAAAATTAAAAATAGAGATACGTTACTAACAGTAGAAGGAGAAACACTAGATATATTGATACAATATCTCATGAAGCACACTGAATTGGATATTTAGTTTGAATAGTTTCTTGAATTACTCAAATAATGTGTTTAGATATTCAGTGGCATGGAATCAAAACAAGGTAATATCTCATGTAAATGTACAAGGAACAGCAGGTAAATGGAGAGAAATTTTTAGTGCAAGTAATAATCTCAGCCATGTTAAGGAATCCTACCAGGCAAATCTTCTACTTTAATAAATATTCTATCCTGGTAGGATTCCTTAACATGGCTGAGATTATTCCAGCTGGCATAAGCCTGAAATATTGTGTTGGCATCAGACACAGATATTAAGTTCAAATCCCTTGCAGATGCAAGACGAAACTGGGAAGCTGCACCAGGAGCATTGACACTGTTCTGCTACCTGAATATTTAAAAAATCACTGCAGATAATAAATCCTGAAACTGAGGTGCTCGCCTACATGCTAACATTTTGCAAAAAGGAAGATGATAGGCTAGGTCAAAACCAAATCCACCCAGCAACTACATCTCTACAATAAGAACTATAGTGAATGTTGAAACCGAAATATAAGTAGACATCTCATCAAAGCAAAGTTTGATCAGCTAAGAAAAACAGACACAGAATTCAGAATAGGACTGACTTGACAAATGGTTCTTTGCTTCCAATATAGACACAATTCATATTATAATGGCAAGATTGAACAAGTTGCAGTTCCAGTCCACAGTTATGATCCAACATATCAATGCTGAAAAGAAGGTCATTAAAGTGTACCTGAACATGTATAATATGTTTATTATTGGAAAATGAAACATTATTTGGGCAAGTCAAGAAAGGAACTTAGTCTTTGTCTACGAAATAAATAATTCAAATGAAGTCAAATAACTTGCATATAATCGGGAGTTCCACGATCAAGTAATTTATGGATTTCATATAAGAAACATGAGGAAGAGAACATTTCACACGATGTGTCACAGTAGAGTACCAGGGTCGTAAAATTCTAGTTTCCATTGCAAGGAAAAACTTCATAGTTTATCCTCATCTTACTGATTAGTAGAACTGTTACAAAAATAATGAAAGCAGCACTGGGAAGTTTACAAAAGTCAATAGAAGAAAAACCTCAATAATCCGTCAACTGGCTCCAAGAGAGGCTCCCAAGAGTCATACTTATCATTGTATGATCTAGTGACCAAGGAAAAGGTCACACTAGAATTCAGATAGTCAGACCTTTGATGTAAATTGAAAGTTATGTCACTGAAAGACACATTACATAGAGGAACTATCCGTGAATCGAGTAGAATCCAAAGATGTAAATTGATAATATACATATACCCTGTCACTGTAATCCAGAATAACAAATAGCATGTAGAAACATTCATAGCCTATTTGGCCAAGCCTTTGAAAGATTAGAAGTGATTATTTTTCAATAAAAGCACTTATTATAGTTTCGTGATAAAACAAGTGTTTTTGAATAGTAGCAGAAGGTGTGTTTCAGTTTGAAGCATTAGGCCAAAAATGTAGCTTCGCCTAAATAAGTGCTTTTGAATTTTTTTAATGACAAGAATACCCATATCAAAAATAATTGACAATTTATATGCATATCTTTTTTGTAGTTTGACACTTAAAACACTTTTTGAAAATATTGATCAACCACAAACTGCTAGTTGCCCAAAGCAATTTTTTGAAAAGAACTTTTGATAAGAAAAACTTCTCAAAATAAGCTGATTTTGACAGCTTGACCAAACATGTTATAAATTGAGGAAATTGCAAAATTATTTACATGCCACTACATCAAAGGTGATCATATATATGCATTCTTGATATTATAACAAGGAGATGCCATATATGAGAACCATCTAGTGATACAGGTAGAACTGAAAAGATTTTGCAGGTTGCATGCATCTATAACCTAGTAGAATTATCTTCAAACAATTGCAGTTTATTCTATCAATACACACCTAATTAACCAATTTGGCAATTAGAAATGTGTAGCAGAAATTAAAGCTACTGAAAAGCACAAATTGATTACCAAGCCACCACAATCATCAAAAAGGGCTGCAGAGAATATCCGGATTCCTGAGTCAACCAGCATATCATCTCGACGTCTAGCCACATCTCGATCAGCAAGCTTTAAAGCAAGCCTCTTTGGAGGCTCCTTGAAACCACTGCGAACAATGAAAAGTCCTAACTCATCTCCAATAACCCATAAACTAAATGGCTCCTTCATGAATTTGGCATCAGATGTATCCCAAAAACTTTGTTCCAGAAACTGATCACCAGCAACCATATCAATGTGAAATCAGATTGATTTGGTGCTCCTTTTCAGGTATACAACCCACGGATACAAAGCCTGGAGGAGGCTGAGGCATCTACATATTGTATTTCTTCAGAATTAAATTGTTTTTTTTAAAAAAAAAAGGTAAAAGTTTATTAATAAGGTATGAAGAAGGTACATGAAAGTACAAAGGAGAACATCCAGAACAAACAAACACACCCTACAACCCTCCTAACAAATCCAGGAAATCCAAAAACTGATGCAGATCCACCAAAGAACTGCATTTACACCAATAATATAGATCAGGAATATATCTATTCTTAATTCTAGAGATTTGATCCCTATACCCTTCAAAGCAAGTTTTGGTCCTTTCCAACCATAAAGTCCAAAATATGCACGATGAAGTGGTCCTCCATATATGCTTCAGCTTTCTGGATATTCTTTGGGATTGCCACTCTACAAACAAACTCTTTATAGTCTGTGGCATCACTTTGCCACAGATGTTTAAGAATTAATCCCAGTATTATCTAGATACTCTGCAATGGAGGAAATTGTTCAGCAATGTGTAGATAATCTTCGGAATTAAATTGATAAATGGATTCCTTGGTTCACCAAGCCGCAAGATAAAAGAGTGACATCTAACAAATCCTTCAATAGCACTCAATCCCCCAGATTACCAAATTAATGCAACTTGGAAATATCACTTCCCACGGAAATTTAGCATGTCTGCAGAATGGATAGAATAGATAAATCACTTTGGTCCAGGGAAACCTGAAACTTAGTTCACTAGAGGTAGACTTCTTTAGATATATCATGAATTTATATTAAAACCTAAAAGTACTAAATTTTTTGAAGTTACCATCAACGCGAAAGGCCTAACAAAGTAGAATTACTAATAAAGGATAATTGTAATTGCATTTCGTCAAGTTGAGCTGAAATTAAAAAAATTGCAACAACTTGTACAAGATAAGGATAAAAATTTCATTGCTAACTAGGTAATAATAATTTAAATAACTCTGACGCTCCAAATAGCTAGTTTATCATTCTTGAAGTTTGTTAGCAGGCCCAAGAGCATAGAAAGTTGATAAGATTGAAGCAACCAAATTACTGCAGTTAATAGACAATTGAAGCTGTGTATTAAAATGATTCTTGGGAGGAAAGAAAACTTAGTTTTAAATACTCCCAGTAACTACTTTATTAAGATTCTTTCAACAAAACAAACAATCCAGATTCTTCATCATAGCTATCCACATTTCAGGGTGTCATGCTACTAGCTACTATAAGGTATAAATTTCAATTAATTCCACCAAGGATGAAAAGTTTACAGGAAAAAAAGAACCAGATCTCTATTGATGCCAGCAATTCAACTACTACCAACTTCAGATGGTGTCTTCGCCGCAATTGACAATGCGTGTAGTCCATTCTGCAACTCATCTTGCAATAAATCATAAATCATCCTATGCCTCTTAACCAAACTTTTACCCTCAAATTCCTTGGACACCACTTTTAAATTAAAGTGGGTCTCTCCATCACTGCCTCTAATCCCCGCGTGCCCGGCATGCTGATGAGATATATCTTCAATTTCTATTTCAATGGGCCTAAGTTCCTTCTCCAATTTCTCCTTGATTCTCATCCCTCTACTCCTCAATACACCATCATCATCAGCACCAACAGTTATATTGTTTCCACTAACATCAGAACTGACTACAGACTCACCATTAGGATTGCCATTAACACCGTGGGACAGGGACGAACCCTCAGTCGAGGGGGCATTTGGTAATTCGCTCTGGCCTAAATTGGCAGCTTTCTCAGCTTCAACGTACAACTGAAGGGCTTTTTTCTGCATTAACTTCAACATATTCAAAAATCCATTATTCCTCGAAGGAGTTAAGCTTTGTTGCAACCCTAAAAGGACAGCAAAATTAGGGGAAACTTTTACAATCTCCTCCACGGGTCTTCCGGAAAGGCCCTGAACTAATAAAGCAGCAAGACCTTTAGTGAGTACCGAGTCAGAATCGGCCTCAAAGATAACGTTTTTCTCTGAGTCAAAATACGCCCTAACCCAAACCTGTGAAACACAACCCTGAACCTTGTTTTCACTAGTCTTGTACTGGGTGTCAAGTGGCTTTAAATTCTTTCCGTAAAACAAGAGCTGCTCGTATTTAGCCTTTGGTTGTTCAACTGCTTGAAAGAGCTTGACGATTTCTTGGAGCTTTGGTGGGAGCTCTTCAAGGGGTTGGAGAGATGAGGAGGATTGTGAAGCAGCACCTGCTGGGGTGGCAGAAATAGATTTTGTCGAAATTCTTTCAATGGTAATAGATCTAAAGACGGTTAATTTAGCGGGTGTTGAATGTAAAGAAGAGGACTTTAAGGTTATAGGGTGTGGTGAATTGGGGTGGTGAAGGAGAGGGTACGGAATTTTGGTGGAAATCGACATGGATTGAAGATGATGGAGCAAGGGAAGGAGAGAAAATGGCGAGTTTGATGTTGAATTCAGTTGCTGGAGAGAGGAACGGAAGATTCTAGAGAAGAGAAAGGCAGTAGGCATCCCACCACACCCTAGTACTCCTTACAAGACAAGAGAACTGTTTGTTTGTACTCATTCATGTTCTCACTCGTCTATTGGCAACAAAGTAAAAAACATGTGTAATATATAAGTTTTAATCTATCAAAAAGAGGCATATTTGTACTTCTATTTGAAAAATTATTCATATTTATCCTCTCTTGTATTTTTTGGACATGTATTATTATTGTCATATTCTTTGTCATATTTATCATCGTAATTATATTCTATTCGAATATATTTCTTGGCCCAGAGACAAAGTATAGAGGTATACTTAATTACTTTCTGAAAAAATAAGGATAAATTTAATAATTTTAACTACAAAAATAAATTTGCATTATTAGTTATAATTTTCTTATTTTTTTATATCACATATTTATTCATGTTTGAATATTTTTGCTTTATTCATCCTACAGATATAGATTAAACTATCTTTCTTGACACCATTTGTATTCTGATGGCTTAATACAAGACCGACAGAAGAGAAGATATCACGCCCCGAAACTGGAAAAGGGCGCAATTGACACTCAATTCTAAGATAATCGAGAAATCGGCTATATAGCATCTATATCAGTAATGCTGAGGCCAACTAGACTACTTGCTAAAGCCAACCAAAATAGATATTGGACCCATGAGGTCTCCGCAATAACAACTAAACAATTGAAAAGATGATAAGGCTACAATAAGCTAAACTGCAAAATGAAAGGCCGACAAACACAATCCAAATAGCTATACAGATAGTCCACACAAGCCTCTAAAGAGTAGGTAACTGAAATGCACGAAACAGGGCCTCGGCCTACCCAACTGTACACAACTCAAACTATCAAAAAGGAAACATAGATCCTGGAAGGAAGGATTATACCACTACTCTGCTAAAATCAGGCTCCTATTGCGACTGTCGATCCAAGCTTCTGCTTGTACCTGCAGCACGATTGCAGAAAGGTGGTCCCCAGGAGAATGGGCGTCAGTATGAATGAAATGTATTAGTATGTAAGGCTGAAACAGTAAACATAGATACATCCAAGATATTGAAAACTAGAATAGGGAATAGATACAACCTACGACCTTGGAGGCTGATATCTAAACAAAATATGATACATCATGCGAATACAATCAAGAAAGCACATATACAAGTCACACTGCATTATCCATAAGCTATACAATTTGTAATCAAATAATGACCTAGTTTGGTCAATCAATACTGCTCTGTCGAGGTGGCAGCCGTCTCGGAGGTATCATAACTGAAAGGACATCTGCCCACCTAACATAACCATGTCGGTGGTAAGGCCATGGTCTCATATTTGAAAGATAATTGCCTACCTGACATAATCGCGTTGGTGGTAAGGTCATAGTCTCATATCTGAAGAACAACTATCCACCTGACGTAACATGTCGATAGTAAAGTCATACATCTCATATATCAAATATGCCAAAGGACAACTGCCCAGCAGATGTACTAGGTCGATGGTAAGGTCACAGTCTCATATTCGGAGCTGACTGGGTTCATATCATGTCTGACTAACACATATGGCATAAAAAATGATAAATTCCGAGACTGCGACCTGAATAGGCCTCTTCCATAATTCATAGCTGAACATAAGCACATATATCACAGAAACCTTTTAAATAACACTTATATGCATATACTCAATGGCTATTGTCTCATATTCGGAGCTGACTGGGTTCATATCATGTCTTTCTAACATATATGGCATAAAAAATGATAAATTCTGAGTCTGCGACCTGAATAGACCTCTTTCATAATTCATAGATTCATATAAGAACTATATCACATAAACCTTTTAAATAACACTTAGATGCATATACTCAATGACTTTCACAATTATAAGAAGGTTCGGACGACATAAGAAATTCAACAAGCTCCACAGACAACACTTAAGCACATTTTGGATTCGGAAACTCGACAACCTAACATTTAGTTTAAGGGAGAGGAATCATGGAATCTATCCTTAGCTTCACATACCTCATAACATATATAAGATAAAGGACAACCCATGATAAGACATTTCTACTTCAACAAGCTAATTTACCCTTACTAGATTGTGACATTGATTCTTAGCTCAAACTTATTTACACGTCATCGTCTTAACTCTTTTCTCAATTTCACTTGGCAACCAGACCTTTAGATATACTTAACATCACATAAACACATATTACAGTAAAGGACCAGCTCATGGTGCCCACAATAAGGGGACTTCAGACTCAATTTATAACTACGACATAATTAGAAGTAACAAGTATTTTGCTTCACATTTACTTGTTCCAAATGTGATTAATAATTCAAACTCTTTGCCATGAACTTTCGACCCTTTGGTCAGAATTATACTTGCTTTAATATGTGTAATACCCCAAAAGTCCCCAAGGCTAGACTTGGATTTAGAAATGTGATCAGCAAAAAAAGTGTGAAAATTTTCTCAGAATGACATGTTGTACTAGTATTAGTGAGGAGTAACGGGCCATAGGTCGAGTCTTGGGTAGTCTCTGGTTGTCAGGTTCTATATCTATGAGTCAAGGTACGACTCGTTGGTTGAGATAACAGCTCGTGGTCAGTATCCGCAGAAGAAGTCCTACTGCAATGGGTTATGGTACGACTTGTAGGTCCCTATAACGGGTCATGGTATGGAGTGGTTGGTTGTTTCTGGAGCGTCAGGATTGGAAGGTATGAGTCATGGTACGACTCGTTGTAGGGAACAATGAGTCATAGTTTGCACTCGTAGGAAAGGGGCAGATGAGATGGAAGTAGTGGCAACGGATGGGTTCCACGACCCGTCATTGGATGGTACGATTCGTTGTTTGGCCCATGGGAACTTCAGGAGTTAGGTGAAAATAGTAGCGACGATGAGAGGAACCTACGAGTCATAATATCAAGGTACGACTTGTGGTGTGAGTCATTACATCTGGCAGTAAGGTTTTCCCTGCAAAATTAGTAGGGGCATTTTTGTAATTTTTAAGCTCCTAAGTCCTATACTACGTAATTTTAAGATCTGAAAAAATATATTAAGGGAGTTTAACCTATTCTAATTCATTCAATTCCCATGCATGTAAAGTTTAGAAATACCTTTTGGAGATCAAGCTCGAATCCTTCAAATTCTTCCCCAATTTTCTTGGGCTTTCAAGATCAAGTTGAGATTCAGTTTACCCAGGTATGTAGGGCTATGAATGAGAGTTTTCTTTCACTCTCATGCCCAAATTTCTTCTCAAGTTTATGAATTCAAGTCTTAATTCAAGTTAGGTCAATTCCCTTCATATTTCAAAGCATGTCTTAAGATTCATGGGAAGGTTTTATATACAAATTGATTATAAATTTATGATTTCAAGTTTTAGAAAATTATGCCCTATTATACAAGTGTTATGAAAAGTCAAGTTTATGATTCATGATTTCAAGTATGATGAGATATCTAGAATGAATGAATGTTTACAAATTATCCATGTATGAATCTATGATTTTGATGTATGAATTCTATTTCAAGTATGCATGATTTTAAGTTTTGGGCAAGCTCACACAAGTTAAGTATGTTTTCATGATTTAGCCAAGGCTAATAATATCGACTTATCATATGTTTTGGAGTCAAGACTCCCAATAAATCTTATGATATGTTTTGGAGTCAAGATTCCCCATGTTCAGATTTTAGACTATGTATGTGATTATGATTTTAGCTTCGTTGAAAAATGATGGGAGCACTGTGCATATTTTTGGGAGTAGTGTCTAGCACCAAGTAGGTTTTGGATTCTAAGGTTCCCCGGTCTCAGAACTACGTACCAATGTAGGTAGATATATATTTATTTGGGGCCTCTCAAGAGAGTTTCCCCGCCCACAAGGGGCCTTCAGCTTGATATCGATATCATGGTAGCGTCCTTAGCCCTGATAAAGTTTTGAACGGCTCTACCCACTTGAGTGTGATATTTGGAGCATCACGTAAGCACTATCATGATGGTGTCAATTATGATGAATCTCCCATTGTTCCTCATGATTTCAGTTATTTATGTTCATGACTTATGATATTATGTTTTATAGCAGGTTTGACCCAATGATCAGTTTATGAGTTTTTACGTATGATTTTAGCTATGTCAAGTCATATGATTTCCATTTTAGCTTTGGGTCATTCTGTTCAGATATGATATTCAACTTATGACTATACATGTTTCAGATTCAGATTTCAGTATGCAGTCTTTACTCTCATGGTCTTGTGATTTATGTTTATATGCATGATTTCAGTTAACAGTTACTCAGCATATTTTACTTACCTTGCATACTCAGACATTCCAAGTACTGACCGCATACCCTATACTGTATCATCTCATGATATAGGTCCGGACTATTGATGATGAGCATATCTCTATGCTTATTTGCCATGCTTTTGCCCATCTTTTACTGTGTTTTGAGTTAATAATCTTATGAAATACATGATTTCATTATGTTTATGTGTTTTGTATGATAACAAATGATTTGAGGTGATTTAAGCTAGAAAACAAGGAAAAAGGACCCAAAATGAACCAAGGTTAGAGGTTTGATAAGCTAAGTGAAGAATCTGGTAAGATAGCTGGCGCACCGCAATAGGTTCCAAACTTCAGAGAATTATTTTCATCACTTTGGTGAGATGGCTGACGCTCCGCACCAGCTCCAAAGCTTTAGAAGAAAATCTACTCAACACCTTGACGAGATAAAGGGTGTGGAGCCCTATCCATAGCACTAGAGCATTCTAGAATTAGAAAAATCTCACAAAATCTGGTGAGATAGAGGAGGCGGCGCACCAAGTCCTAAACTTCAGAGAAACTTGAGCCAAACTTGGTGAGATAGATGGGGCTAGGCGCTAGGGAGCTTTTAGAGTAAGGAAAATTGGCTAAGTACTTAGTGAGATAGGTGGTGCGGCGCACTAGACCCATTCCAGAGATGAAATTGATGAAAATTTGACTAGCTCTGTGGTGAGATAGGTGGAGTGGCGCGCCAGACCTATTTCGAGTTGAAATTGCTAATTCTAAAGCCAAGTATTGGAGGGCAGAAGCATCATTTGAAGGCTCAACTATAAATACATCCTGTAGGGCATTTGTTAGACAACTTTTGACATCTTGGAGTAGTCCTTAATCAATTACTTTCCATAGTTCATTTATGAAAGCTTGTAAGTCATTTGGAAGGAAGACATAGTTCTACAATTAGGTTTTCTATTCTTTACTTCATATTTTTGTTTGATGATGACTAAATATTAGTTTTTTCGCTTGTCTATGAGTGGTTAAACTTATAATCTAGGGTTTTGGCCATAATGAATGGTTGATTGCTTGAAAGACTAATTAGATTTGATTTTGATTCTTCAATTATGGTTGTTTATATTTATTTATGTTAACTTATAATTTATAAGATTGATCACCTTATAAGTAATCCGTTGGCTTTCGATTGAACTTGGGAAAGGGAATCGAAAGGGTTAAAAATAAATACATAATGGAAATTCAAAGACCCTTGAACCCATTGGTGATAGGATAGAAGTTGTTGCTAAGGATAGGGATATACCCTTCAACCCCGTTTAGTTGAAATACAAGTAGGCATAATCGTCGTTTCATTGTTCTCCTGCGACCATAGGGATATAGACATTAGGGTTCATGAAATAGTTCTTGGATGCTAGGGATAGTGGCACGAAATGGGATTGTAACTTGCAACTATCAACCATAGGAAGAATCATACCAGTTTAATTATGTCTTGAAAACTCAACTTGAAACCAACCAAGTGTCCTAGTCTTTCACCATCATCGAAATATAATCAAGCTTGCAATTGTTTATAGTTAATTTTATATTTGAAGTTTTAGTAGTTTAATTTTCCAAACCAATCTTCATTTTAACTATTTGGTAGATCAGTGAAATTAAAGTGATAACCTTATAACGATATAATTGACAAGTCCCTTGGGTACGTTACTTGGACTTCAAAATCCTATATTACTTGACGACCACGTGCACTTGCATGCGCTTGAGTGATATCAAGTTTTTGGCGCTATTACTGGGGACTTAAATATTGTTTAATAATTTGTAGGTTAGAATTTATTTTCGCTAGTCTATATTTTACGTTTATGTCTTTTTTTGTTGGAGTTCACAAGGTTGTTTGTCTCAGTGTATCCCAACCACGAGAAGTTAGGGACCACCTTTGGCTTTTCTTAATCCTAAAACAGAGAGAACTTTTGAAGGTTAGCTATGGAAAACATTGGGTAGGCAGCAGGTGAAGAGAATGAGAGAGTTCCGGTGATGCATTTTGCTAGGCTTAAGTTGGAGAACGCTTCTAAAGTGATCGTGGAACCGGCCATCACTAGGAACTTTGAGCTAAAAGAAGGGATCATGCGGTTGGTCCAAAACACTTTCCAATTTTAGGGCAAGCCACACGAGGTTCCCCACAGGCATCTGATAACGTTTGTAGAGCTGAGTGAAAATTTTCACTACCAGAACGTGCCAGATGAATATGCCAAGCTGACTCTAATTTTTGTTCTCACTGATCGGAGAAGCCAAAGAGTGGCTTCAAAATGAGCCTGTAGGATCCATCACCACTTGGGAGATCCTCTCCAATAGGTCCATCAACCGATTTTTCTCTTCGAGAAGAATTAAAGAACTGAGAGGAAAGATCTCCGAATTCGTACAAGAAGATGGAGAAACGCTGGCTCAAGCATGGGAACATTACAAGGGTTACTTGAGGAATTGTCTATGCCACATCAACCTAAAGAGATAGTTGGGCACAACTTCATAGAGGGTTTGAAGCCCGAGTCAAAGATACTCCTAGACGCTATCGCATGGGGGCAAATTCTATCCAAAAGTTATGATGAAATTGAGGTTCTCTTAAACCTCATGTCTACGGAGAGTCAGGATTATCAAGACTCAGGTAGAGGATTTACAACAGCAAAGGTGCTAGGAAAGCTTGAGGTGGATGGTGTAGCAGCAATCAGGGTAGACATTAGCCAACTGGTGAATGCAATTAGTAAATTGATGACCACACCAACAGGAAGCCAAGTGCAACAGATACAACAGGAACAAATCCCACCACCATCATGTGAGGCATGTGGATAAAGCCACGCTTATTCAGGTTGTCCTCTTAATTCTGAGTATGTATATTTTATGGGAAAACAAGGTCATGGTGAGGGGTTTTGTAGGTAATGGCTATAATCAGGGGTACCGAAATGGAGAAAATTCCTCATGGGGAGGGAATCAAAACTTCCAAAGGCCCTAAAACACTTATCAAAGGCTACCGGACCAACAACAGAGCAGTTCTCTTGAGGAGACAATGAAGCAATGAATGGTGCAGCAGATGCAATTGGTTAATGAAATGCAAAAGTTCATTCATGAGCTTGAAAGGTAGATGGGGAAATTAACAATAGACCACATGGGGCACTCCCGGGTAGCACAGAAAAGAACCCCAAGGTAAATGTGAGCATAATCTTCTTGCGTAGTGGTAAGGAGCTGGGTGAGACCATCCCCAGAAAAGAAAAAGTTGCTGAGGAATAGGCTATGAGTTCTAAGACTGAGGTGGGGGAGCCTAGCAACCCATAACCGAAAATTGTGGTAGCTAGACCACCTCCTCCATTCCCTCAAAGGTTGAAGAAAAATACAGAGGAAACAACTTGTAATAAGTTTCTTGAGTTGTTAAAGTGGGTTCATGTGAATATTCCATTGGTGGAGCTTTTGCATGAAGTCCCGAAGTATGCCAGGTATCTGAGGGATGTCGTGACCAATAAGAGGAGGCATACAGAGTTTAAAACTGTGGCTCTTACGAAAGAGTGTAGTTCCTAAATCAAAAACAAGATATCTAAAAAGCTAAAGGATCTTGGGAGCTTCACTATCCCTGTCACTATTGGTAACAAGGAAGTTGGGTTCCATCTTATGTGATTTGGGTGTGAGCATTAATTTGATGCCTGCATCCCTATTTAGAATTCTGGGATTAGGTGAATCACGTCCTACCACAGTGACGTTGCAGCTTGTGGACCGGTCTTTGGCCTATCCTGAGGGAATCATTGAAGATTTCTTGATTAAGGTAGGACCTTTAATCTTGTCGGTGGACTTTATAATCCTGGACTATGAGGCAGATGCAACAGTTTCCCTCATTTTAGGGAGAAGATTTTTAGCCACTGCCGACGCTGTCATACAAGTTCACTCAGGCAAGATGTCTATGAGAGTATATGGTCAAGAGGTAGTGTTTGAAGTGTTCAGAGCAGCACGAATTCCACCTCACTATGAGGACTACACAGTGAAACCAACGGGAGAACCTGGAGGTTATAATCAGTTAGTGGAGCAGCAGGTGCTGCATGAAAGTTTAGCAGATCCTTGGTATGGTCACAAGTCCACTTGGACGAAGGAGAGACAGGGACCATAGTCCTACCGTGACGTTAAATCAGGCGCTGCATGGGAGGCAACCCACGATTGCCGTGCCATGACTATAACTAAGGGGCTTGGTGGGAGACAACCCATCCTTCTAAAATTTTGTATATTTTTCTTTTTTTTGTAGAGACGAACAAGGTGTAAGAGGCAAGAACAAGTTGGGACATTGAGATAAGAAGTGTAAGTCTGGGGTAAAATGCCTGGCATGGGATGCTAGGAGTTAAATCCTAGAAGAAGAAAATTTTGTTAGGTGAAGCTATGGGTGGAGTGCCATGCCAGCCTCCTCTCTCCAGAAAAATTTCTTTTCTAAGTCTGTAGTGAGACAGAGGGGGCGGTGCGCTAGGGGCTTGATGGACGAAAATTTTTGGTCAAGTTGAGTTAATGTTGACTCAAAAGACCTTAAAATTACATAAAAATCCATGCCCACTTCTTTATTTAAAGTCCCATTCTTTCTTTTCCCTCAAAAAGTTGAAAAACAAAAAGCAAAAAAAAAAAAAACTCCTCTCTCTCCTCTCTCTCTTAGGCCGTAGCTCCCACTCCCCTCTTCCCTCCATTGTTGTCTTCTCCAAAGCTTCGGTGAAGCTCTCATCTTCAACTCAAGTAAGTATATTTCTTCTCTCTTGGTTAGACAATGATGAAAGCATGCTCCTACACCCTTCTCTCTCAAGATTTAGAACTCAAATCACCATTATTGGTAAAAAGCTTGAATTTTATGTTTTGGGTTTGATAAACTTAAGGTCTTAAATTCTTCCATGATAGTATATTATCTTTTTTGGGTAGCTTGATTCTTGATTGAATATGGTGATTTGAACTTGTGGGGATGATGGGGATTGGTGAATTGAAGTCTTGAATGTTGGTTGGTAGATGTATTAATTGTAGAGAGAAAAAGTGCATGGGTATTGAATTCTTGAATATGAATAATGCTTGAGTTGTTGAAATTCTTGATTAATTCATGATGAATGGTAGTAAATTGATTACTGTTTGTTGAGTGAATTGAATAGTACTACTTCATTACATGAATTACTTGAGTTATGAATTAGAGGAGGAAAGTGAGATGGATGGTCTAGGTGAAACATTCTTGAAAAGCTAAAAGCTAAAAGAGAGTTGAAAAGAAAAGAAATTATGAATTAGGTGTAGTAGGGAGTTAGCGTATTAAATCGAATTTTTGAGATTAGATAATGATGGGGGAAGTCTTGAGTACTCCATTTGCCAAATTCTCACAAGTATGCTAGCAAATTAAGAGTGGGATAGATTTTGCACCTTTAACACTTAGTTAGTTAGCCATTTTGTTTGTGAGCTAATTTTGTGAAGTTCTTGATTTTTTCTTGTTAGGTACCATGGCATCAAAAGAAAAGGAGGTGGTTGTTGCGGATCCAAGTGTCAAGAGGGATAGAAAAGGCAAAACGGGGGCTAGTTCTTCAGCTTTCAAAGCCGGCCTGCGAGGGGATTTGGGGCAAAAGCGGTAGATCCTCATGGGCTTACTTGGTTCAACACTCAAAAAGAAGCTAAGTATGCACCTGAGAACTGGATAGATGAGGGCAGCTTGGCACTTGAATTTCCAGTCATTTGGGATAAGATACGTGAGTTGGGAGCAGGTTACATCTTCAATGAGCTGGAGAGATGCAACCTCACATTGGTGAGGGAGTTCTACACAAATTTGGATACCTCATTTTGAGAGATCACCAAGGTAAAGATCAGAGGTCAGGGGGTGCGATTCATAGCTAAAAGGTTCAATGCCTTCCTAGAGACACCTGCAGTAGACCCTTTGGAGTATTTCTTCTTGTTGGAGAAGCCTCCATACATAGATATTTGCCACACTTTATGTGGTGAGTGCTCATCCGCTCATTGGGTGAGGGATCATAATGGAACTCATTCCACACTGGCATTTTCTTATTTGAATAGGGAGGAAAAGGTGTGGGTGAAGTTGGTGTGTGCTGTCTTTCTTCCTAGGACACATATGACAGAGGTGACTCGAGAGCAGATTGTCTTGGTTGCATATTATGAAGGAAATGTCAATCAACTCTGGTGCTGTGATTCATGACAATATGAGAAGATCACAAGACAATTGTAGATAGAAGTATTGTCACGACAGTCTCTTGACCATGTTCTTGAGGGAGGCAGGTATTAAGGAAGAAGATGCGGACCTTGTCTTACCTTTAGTAGGAAACTTGGCTAGAAAGATGATAAATGTCACAAAGGTGAAGGAGATTGTCCCTTCCACAAGCCCTCTTCTTACTATAGCTGATCGATAAGCCTGTGATGAGAGTCGGCAGGGTCATATATTTAGGATGCTAGAATTACAGCTAAAACTAGGAGATCGACCCACCATTGTAGGGGATATGACAGCTTTAGAGCCACGGTACCCGCTCACAGAGAATGCTATATTGATGTGCCGAGTGGGCCCATCCTTTGAGGAGCCACTTGATGATGATGAGGCCACAGTCCTTACTAATGGTGTTGATGACTTAGACATAGATGAGGAGGATGATACTGCTATGGGTGCCATGTAGGTTGATGATGAAGATGATGATGAGGAAGAGGAGTACAATCCCGAGAATGATACTTAGCAACCCAGAAAGTTTTTTTCTCTCCCCTTATGATATGATTGTGTGTGCACTGAGGACAGTGCACCTTTTTAAGTGTGGGGTGGAGGAAAGATAGATTCCTGTTGTTCTTTGATTGCTATATTTGTAGTAGGTGGTAGCATTATTATGTCATTCCTCGTAGTAGTAGCTTGATGATTCATAGGTCATGGGTTATAATAGCTAGTATGGTGATGTTTACTTGGATGCCTGAGATATTTTGACTTATTGTTCATCTTGACTATGTTATTTTTGATTGCTTTATTTCAGAGTCAATATTTTATTTTGTTTAAGTCATTGTAGTGATAGAGTAATGACGTTTCCCCATGATAGATGGATGACGATTGTCTTAAGGGAAGTTTCGTCACATTTTTTAGGATTGAGTTGTAGGTCATCCACTTGTGTGCTTGTTGATATTCTACTTAGTTGTTATGCTGGGGTAAATAGAGTGGTCATCTTGATTACATGAGTGAAGATCCATGAGAGACACACATATTTCTTTAATTGAATCAACATATCCTTAGGGCTTAATAATGAGGCAAACGTGTCATTCAATATGATTGTGTGAATGTGTAGCTGTAGAAACTGGTTAGATTCTTGTTGCCATGAGAGTTGAGTTGAATTGCTTTGTATGTATATATCGTAGCATCTAGAACTTTCCTTAGTGTATGTAGGATACCTAGTTGGTAGGGAGTTGGGAGATGTTCAAGGCATTTATTTGAAGAAACCATTTTTTTTCTATAGTTGTTTTGCCTTCCGAATCATTCTCCCTAGTTACCCCCATTGAGCCTAAAAGCCTTATTCTTTTTTAGCCTCAATAGTAGTTTAATCCCTTTTTTTTATGAGACCTCAGAATTTATTGATCCAAAGTAGTCTTAGTCACTTTGAGACTTGAAAGTAAAGATCCACCGAAGTATAATGTTAAGGGTAAAAAGAAAAAGTTGTGGTAAGAAAAGAAAAGTGAGAAGAAGGGGTTCCCATAAAAAATTTGCATTGTCTACTTGCTTCTAGGAAATTGAAAAAGAAAGCTTTGATTGCCAAATTCTTCGTTATTCTATAATTAGAAAACTAGCAGTCAAGGAGTGAAAATTGGGGCCATGAAAAGAAAAGAAAAGGGTGAGTTGGTGAAGGGTGAACAAACAAGGAGAAAGGTGGTGGACAAGAAAAGTGAAATATGTCTGAAAAGTGCTTAGGGTGGTAGTCACTATAAAACTAAATATCAATCCTACCCATCCCTTAGCTGACATTACAACCAAAAAAAGTCCTTGTGATCTTAATATTTTGAAGCAATTAGGTGGTCTAAATGTACACGAAGGGCAAGCCTATGGTATGATTACATATATGGATTACATCATTTGTGAGTGTGAGTGTGCCTTGCTTCTTATGTTCTGTATTCTTTCATTGATAAATTGAGAGAGAAACATCACTAAAAGTTAGGGGCACAAGATGTTTAAGTCGGTGTGCTATTTGTTGCATGTTTCATATTCAGTCATGTTGGCCTTATGTTTTGAAGAGATGAGTCATTTATAGAGATTGTGTAATCTTGATAGCAAAACCTTTATATGTGTGTGGGTGGAACTATTGTATGTTGATGAACCACGTGATTTTATACTTTATGCTAGCCGGTTGAGAATGAATTGATAGAGGTACCAAGTGTGACGATAAAAGATGAGTTTATGTGTGTATTAAGGATTGTTCGAGGATGAACAATGATTTATGTGTGGGGTGGTGATGATAAGCATATTTCTATGCCCATTTTGCATAGTTTTGCCCATTTTTTTACCGTGTTTTGAGTTAATAATTCTTACAAAATGCATGAAGTCATTGTGTTTATGTGTTTTGTATTCTAACAAATGATTTGAGCAAGAAAATAAGGAAAAAGGACCCAAAATGAACCAAGGTTGGAGGTTGGAGGTTTGAGAAGCTAAGTGAAGAATCTGGTGAGATAGCTGGCGCCCTGCACCAAGTGCCAAACTTTAGAGAATTATTTTCATCACTTTGGTAAGATGGCTGGCGCCCTACACTAGGTCCAAAACTTCAAAAGAAAATTTACTCAACGCCTTGGCGAGATGAGAGGCGTGAAGCCCCATCAATAACACCAAATTTTCTGTGCTATGGTGGGCGTGGAGCCCCATCCATAGCACTAGAGCGTTCCAGACTTAGAAAATTCTCACAAAAATCTGGTGAGATAAAGGGAGCGGCGCACCAAGTCCTAAAATTCAGAGAAACATGAGCCAAACTTGGTAAGATAGATGGGGCTAGATGCTAGAGAGCTTCTAGAGCAAGGAAAATTGGCTAAGTCCTTAGTGAGATAGGTGGGACAGAGCACCAGACCTATTTCGGGTTGAAATTGCTGATTTTAAAGCCAAGTATTGGAGGGCAGAAGCATCATTTGAAGGCTCAACTATAAATACATCCTCTAGGGCATTTGTTAGATAGCTTTTGACATCTTGGAGCAGTCTTTAATCATTTTTACATTTCGTAGTTCGTTTATGAAAGCTTGTAAGCCGTTTGGAAGGAAGACACAATTCTACAACTAGACTTTCTCTTCTTTACTTTATATTTACGTATGATGATGACTAAATATTTATTTTTCCACTTGTCTATAAGTGGTTAAACTTATATTCTAGGATCTTGGCCATAGTGAATGGTTGTTTGTTTGAAAGATTAAGTAAATTTAATTTTGATTTTTCAATTAGGGTTGTTTGTATTTATTTGTGTTAATTTATTATTTATAAGATTGATCACCTTATAAGTAATCCGTTGGCTTTCGATTGAACTTGGGAAAGGGAATCGAAAGGGTTAAAATAAATATAGAACGAGAATTCAAAGACCCTTGAACCCATTAGTGATAGGATAGAAGTTGTTGTTGAGGATAGGGATATACCCTTCAACTCCCGTTTAGTTGAAATACAAGTAGGAATAATCATTGTTTCATTGTTCTCCTGCAACCATAGGGATATAGGCGTTAAGGTTCATGAAATAATTCTTGGATGCTAGGGATAGTGGCAAGAAATAGGATAGTGACTTGCAACTATCAACCATAGGAAGAATCATACCAGTTTAATTACGTCTTGAAAACTCAACTTGAAACCAACCAAGTGCCCTAGTCTTTCACCATCATCGAAATACAATCAAGCTTGCAATTGTTTTTAGTTAATTTTATATTTGAAATTTTAGTAGTTTAATTTTCCAAACCAATCTTCATTTTAACTATTTGTTATATTAGTGAAATTAAAGTGAAAACCTTATAAAAATTGAATTGACAAGTCCCCTGGGTACGATATATAGACTTCAAAATTCTATATTAATTGATGACCACGTGTGCTTGCGTGCGCTTGGGTGACATCAACAATCAGTCTCTGTTCCACTGTTAGTCCAGCTTCCCGCAGTTTAGATCAGTTCCCATTATTGGTGAGTCCTCATCTTCTGAGGACATTCAACTTATCATTCAATTATGTTATATTCAGTTTCATATTTTAGAGAGCTAGTTGGAGATATTGTCCCATCAGCTCATCAGATAGTTTAGAGGCTTATCAGACATTATATGAATTTTCAGCTTTGTCGACTGTTGACTCTGTCGTATGATCATTACGTTATTCAGACTTTCGCTTAATCATGTTTCAGTTATCAGATTCCTCTTAATGTATGCTCTTTAGTTGTTATGTTCATGACATGGGTCGACTTGGAGCCATTCGTAGTTATAAGTCCCGTATCTCAATCCGGGTTCTCAACTCGGGATGTGACAATATGAGTGTGAATACACAGAAATATTGGCCCTTTCGGCAGTATATATTCGTGCTTGAACAACGAGGATAGGACGCCTTAACATACCTTATTTCGACGAGCTTTCTTTAGTCACTTCTTTTCTTCAACAACCAGCACTTATCTGCTTCAATTACTTGAGTTTATAACCAAATGACAAGGCTATTTCAAGCCAATATATCCAGCCAAAAGATCACACCAACAACAGCCACAATAACAATACGCAAGGCAATATTTTAGCATAATATTACAACTTGTTCTACACACTTTTAAGGAAAGAGTGGAGATAGAAAATTACCTACCTTTCTTTGTAACCAACTCCCATCAACATGGAATATATTTTCAGTAACACACAACTACAACAACCTTAAAAATGAGCAGTAACCTTTAGCAAAATTGCACAAAAAATGACAGTCAAACTTGGCGCACAATTTCTAGTTTCAAACTAGGATTCTTGCAAGTTTGAATACTAGAAATACTTACCTTTTGCTGGGAGGTTATTCTTGGTTAAAATAGGAGTATTTAACTTCAACTTCTTGTCCCAAAACGCAGCAACCTTGCTATCCAAAAAGCAGCAAAAATAGTTCATTAACACATCAAAGACACCTCCAACTTTTAGTCTTTTACTCATGAATTCAAGAAAGGCTAGTAGTAAAATTCTTACCTTTCTTTTTACTTGTATTTAATCCCTACCAAAAGGAAGCATATATGTAGCTTGTAACTGCTTCAAAAATGTAGCAAATTCACCACAACAACACTGCCCAAATGCAGCCAAAACAGCCACCAACACATCACCTTTACCTTGTGATTGATCTCCTTCAGTTAGCTTGAGTTTTAATGGAGTTTATCCTGGTGTTTCCCCTTGCCCCTCCTAGGTTTAGTTGCTGGAAAACAGTGAGGATATATTCACTTAGCAAGCAGCCCTTCTAGGTTAAGGATGAGAATGAAAAATTATATTTTAAAACGTGAAATATAAAGGGTGGGGCGATGGGGTCTTTTTAAGGCGGTGGGCTACATCATCACTTGATAGTACCCCAATAAAATGTCTATAACTTTTTACTCCAAACTCTGATTGATGAGGAGTTTGATGTTCTAAAAACTAAACTCAAATACCTTTAATTTGATAGGTTGTAGGACTCCTAACACCTTATAGGTGGGGGAGATATGGTTGTTTAAAATTGACCTTTACTTATGAACTTCACATACTCTTCGCTTTTCCCTTCGTACATGTTTTTGTCCTCACCTATGATTAATATATAGCTCGTACTTCCCTTCACATAACATTCACACATCAAATAATCATAAAAAATTTTCTGGAGTATAATAGAAGAGGTGAAAAAGTCAATGAACATATTGAACCATCCATGTGACTAAGATCCCTCACATTCCTGACACAACAACGCAATTATCAGGGGCACGCTCTACCGCTGAGCTAATAGCCCATTGAGATGACTTTCCTGAATAGTCTTCCAACGTAATTAAGCTTCAACTAATATATATTAAAGATAAATAATAAAAATATTTAAAGAGCCATGTTTTATTAAATTAAATTACTATTACTCCATGATATAATAAAATAAAGGGATAATTCAAAGACCTCTTTCTACGTTCTCCTTCATAATACTAATCTCTTTTGTGTTTTATGATATTACATTTATCTCTCTTATTTTAATTTCTTTTGTATCAATTATTTCAATCTATTTATTATTAATGTAAAAAATTATAATTCAACTAAGTTTTCCTTATTAATAGGATATTTTATTTAATTAAACTTATAGACATCTCTTTTTAAAGAATTCCCTTAAAATAAAAATTTATAATCGGGAAGTGAGTTTCCACACTAGTGCATTATTTTGTTTCATCTTTTTCAATTTAAAAACACATTTACTTACATTCTTTGTTCTTTTTCTTGTTCCTAATTTTTTCTGAAATTGTTTATTTCGATATTCTGAAACTGCTTTGGTTCTTATTTTCTTGTGGCTTATTTTTATTTAACTGTTAAAAATATTAAAGACGTTTATCATTGATTTCATGTTCAAACAATCCTCGAGTTGAGACTTACAACTCACAAGATAAAGCTTGTTTTTTTCTCCGTATTTAAAATATGGGTATGCAAATATTTAAAATATCCTAAGGATTAGATTAGGATTTTCTCGGATTGGCTTCTTTTTCTTCTTCTTCTTCTTCTTTTTTTTTTAAAAAAATTAGGGCTTTACATTCTTTATTGTTTACAAGTTTTGTGTTGTTCTTGAATCAGTTTCAAGAATATTACCTTCTCATTGCCACCATTTCTTGATATTATGTTCAGTTATTTTTGAGCGAGTGATTTAGATTTACTGCTTTACAAGATTTTAAAGAAAAATGATTATAAAATAATCTATATTTATCTATCTATCTATGAGGAATTAACACATTTGTACAAGTGTTAAATATAATTGACATTTTTATGACCCAATAAATATTAGCAAAATCCTAATCTATAACTATTGGCAAGTTGTAGCCAAAAGACACTAAAACAATGCTTCAATTGTAAAAAGCCGTAATCTTTAAATTGTATGTATTAGAATTTTTACCGTAATTTTTTTTTACTTTTTTAAAAAAGAAAGAGTTGTATACAGAACTGCATAAACAGTTTCTTTATTCTGTCAACCTTAACTGTTGTCGCAAAAAAGATTGCATCATTGGCGTTTCAAACAAGGAAAATTGAGTTGAAAATATGACCAGGTTGCCTGACCTAATCTAGCGTAACGGAGAATGAGATGAAAATAATAGGTTTATGTATTATATCATGGACGGGATAGTTACTAATACATATATTGATTTTAGTGGATTCTTTCTACTAATTGCTACACATTTGGCGTAGATACTTTCATCAATTTATTGAAAATCCGGTATAAGATTGATGACGATTTTTTGCCAATGTTGATTGGTAACAATATGAAATTACGAGTGTATATCAAGTTGAAGAAAGAAATTGACAATTTTAAAAATTTTCCATTGTATGTTACTTGAAGAGCTATTGATATACATTGTGCCTTTCCTGTTAACAAAGTTGATACCCATTAAGACACTAACGATGGAAACAATAGTATAAACTCTACACCATTACTTGGATACATTAATGGTCCTGAACGTGAAGCTTTATATTGTGAAGAAAGCTCTACAATAGATTGTGTTACTGATAAATCCCTTCTTAAGGTTAATTTTATAAGGAGAAAAAAATATTGATTTGTGTCATTAAAAATTATGCAATCCGAAAAAAGTTCTAGCTTAAGGTGAAAAAGTCCAGTGCTTTTGTAACGACCCCTCCAGTCGTTATGGAATGGTTAGGGTCTTAGCACCCTTGTGGAATTCTCATAGTGACAATGAGCTAATAAAACTCAAAATGGGGTAATTCAAAAATCGAAATATGTGCATAATATTGATAATTTATTTCGTTAGGGGGTGACCTAGTGAACTAGACCTTCATAGAAAATTTTGAGACTACAAGTTAATTCGTAGCACCATTTTATAGCTAAGTGTGCATTTGAAATGTGCTATGATGTTTTGAGGAAAGACTTATGTTTTGAAAATGGAAAAGTATTAGTTTTATTGAGCTACCGGTTATCGTGGACCGCTGTAGCGGTAGAAATTTCACTGCAGCGAGACTGTCATAGCGATCGTAATACTTTTGGAGAAACTACCAAGTTTACCATAGCGAAGAGTCAGTCGCCATAGCGAGTATGCTGCAGTGAGAAAGTGACCACTACAATGGACGAAGTGAGGCAGAATGCTTGTTTAACTAAGTTATTTTGAAGTTTTCACCTCATAATCCTAAGCCACGAAGTTTGAGAGCTCAGGTGTGATTTTTCAAAGGAAAGAACAATTTCCTCTTTCAAGGTAAGATTTCTTTGTCTATTTTTCCATTTTTCAGTCTTATACCACCCTAGAATTTCCCTTTCAAGGTAAAATTTCTTTGTTTATTTTTCCATCTTTCAGTACTATACTACCCTAGAATCAATAGGTGCTCTTTAATGATGATTTGAAAACTAGAAACCTTAGAGCCATGAAAGTTAAGGTAAGTTGAATGAGTGTTGATTCCTAGGTTTTAAAGTGAGTAATTAACACTTCTTAGGATGTAACTGATTGATATGCTTCATAATTTAGATGAATTCAGACCTAGAACTTCATAATAATGGGACCTTTAATATAAAAACTTGTCACAACCCAACTCGGGGAAGCGTGATTGGTACCTAATGCCACCCCTGATATGAGCATATGCGATGCACAAATATAAAATAAAGGCATGAACCGATGAGGTTCGACAACACAATTGCTATAATATCAGAGTAAACAACAAACTAAATGGAAGATAGCTCATAGACCAACCAATCGATACACAAAAGGCCATCAAGGCCACAAAATAAAAAACGACTATACAATATGACCCACCTAGCCTAGAACAACACTGCGACCACAACAGATGTCTACGAGCCTTTATGAATACAACAATAGTCAATTGTTTGGGACAGGACCTCAAACTACCCATAGTACAAATATTTGGCATCTTTGGAAGATCTTGAGTTTTACCGACTTAGCTAGAACTCCACTCAGCGATAAAAACTCGATCTACTGGCCCGTCATTACCTGCAGGCATAAATGCAGCGCCCTTACTAGGACATCAGTATAATAATGTACCAATTATGAAATGCAGAAACAACTACAAGACTCAAATTAGAGATCGACAGATATACAAAATATCATAGGAGGAGAAACTCAACTTAAGTAAACACATAAAACCTACCTGGCCCCCGTAAGCTGACAAGTCTAATAAGTAAACCACAACGTACTGCACTTAGCCGACACAACTCACCTGTCATCACCTCTAGACCTCTCCACGGCCTTAGCTAACACCAGCCAACATCTAACATCCACTGCTGTTAGGTAATAGATAACACAAGAAACAATCACAATATGATGCCAAGCAAATCAAAAGTAAACACCAGTCAGTCTACATCATCAAACAAGCACTGCTTGACCCTCTCTCAACTATGGATAGTTAGCAGAGCTCCATCCATATGGGAGAGCCCATTACGATCCCAAGAAGACTCATAATAGACATATATGGTGCTATGGAGGCATGCACTTCCCCATAGGTCTTGCATATCTCAGAATGGCCATATGGGAGACAAACTCAGCTCAACCATAGGCCAATTGGTCTACCCCTTGGACTCAACCCCACGGCCAAACCTACTCTCAACGTTGGGTATCCACGAATGCTAAGGGGCTTAACACACACACACAATCACACAATCACAACATTCACAATAAAAAAAATAGCAATATATGTTCAAACAACCCACAACAGGCTATCACAACGTAGTACTATTCTTGCACGTCTAGCTGTCCAACAACGAGCCACAACTCGTCTGTTAACTAATCAATCCATCCATCCGCAAATACAACTTACAACTACATAAAAATCATCCCCCAAAATATATCCAAAACATCCCATATCTCAAACCAAAAGGGTCACAAACCACAACACAACACAAGCCAATTTTTACGCATTCTATCACTGCTCCGACCCACGACAAACGGTCAATTTTAATGTATGAATACATGGCTCAATTAATGAGGGAAAGACCACAACCCAAAAGCCCCCAAATAGTATTTACAACCCAAATTTCCAGCCACAAATAATCAATTCACAAAACGATAACGGGAATTCCATTCAATTAAAATCATGCCAAAAGGAGATCCGAAAGCCTTAACATACCCTAACTCCGACTAGCCCCAAACTAAGATGACTTAAAGCTACCATCATCATGAATATACTTCCTTAGATAAGCCCCTATTACCGCCAAAAACACAGTCACAACAGTTCAACAAGAAAATAATGCAATTGGAACTTAATCAATACGATTTCTACGAATTCAACGATAGAAACTCTGTAACAACGATCTACAAAGATCCATAGATTCAACACTATATAACTAAGAATCAAGAAGAATAGAAGCTTACCAAACTGTTTAGGATGAGACAGCCACCAAAAAGTCACGGAAACACTGCTACAATACAAGCACACCCGACATATTCACAATCTATGCTTGGAAATAGATTTGCATCTTCAAATCAAAATCAAAATAGCTTAGAACCTAAGGGAAGCTGCTAGGGAGAGCTTCCCACTGGCTCCCAGTTCTGGAAAAAGAATTATGGGTGCTATAACTGACCAAGGGGCTTTATATAACCCTCCATCGCTTCCCGTTATTGACGTGTTTGCTTGCGCAGTTTCGCGAAAACACTAATATCTATCTAGTAAAAAGTTAGATTCATGAACGGTTTAATGTGTTGGAAACTAGACTCATAGAAATTTAATTTTATATGTCGTACACCCCCTAAATCCTTATAGAGTCAAAGAAAAATTTCGAGACATTTGACCTAAATTTCAAGGAATCTCAAGAAGAAAATTTTGCAATGACTTTTGCCGAATTTTATTCTACAACTTGATCGATGTAAAATCTTAAATACGATCATAGAGTGACTCAAATACCTCATAACACTTCTTTATTAGCCTATTATATGCTCTTAGTTCTACCTTAAAAGTACAGATTTATAGCTCAAATTGTTCAGGGTGTTACAAAATTGCTTTAAAGGAGATTTAAAGGAGTAGAAACTCGATAAATTAGGTTTGAATGATCATTGTGAGACTAGATTATGATAACTTAAACCGTGGATAACAAATTAAACCTTGATAACTAGTAGAGTTGGGTGGGTTTGAATTTCAAAGCCCTTCATTGAAAAGTAGATGATCAATACTCTTGATTTGATTATTTTATAGATTTTGAATGTCCAAAGCATTAAAGAAAGGTAAGGCTCCAATGAAGTAACTTGCATATTCGAGTTCTTCAGTTGAGGTAGGTTACAGTTATGTGGAGTTAGACTTTGTTTAGTGCTTGTATGTATTATGAATTTATGAGCATGCTTGGTTGGTCTTCGGATATTAATTGTGGTAAAGATTATTGTGATTTTACAATGATATTTTCTTAAGTTATGAAATTGTGGAAGTTTGTAATTGATGAAGGACATATTTATGCACTTCATAGACGTATTTTTGCCTGTACTTTACTATGTTTTGAGAAAAAATTATGTGTGTTTTCATGTGTTTATGTTATATATTCATGAAAATAGTTAATACACGTGATTAGATGTTTTCAGGTCTAAAAGTGATGGTTTTGGGTATGTTTGAGGCTTATGAAATAAAGATGAGAAAGTTGGAATGAATAATGCAAAGATGAAGGCATATCGCACTACACAACACTGTTGCACAAAGCGGCACAGAAACTGCGCGATGAAATGCACGACGCGCAACCCTTCTTGCGGGATGCAGTGTGCGATGCGCAACCCTTCTTGCGTGATGCAGTGCGCGACTTGACAAGCTTGTCGAATGGCCATCAAAAGTCAAATCCCACTTCAACTAGGAAAAGGAACTACAAATCCCAAACCAAATTCATGAAGGAAAAAAAAGACATAAATCTACTATTATAAATACCCTTTTATTTCTTTGTAATAGAGAGGTCAATACATAAGTTTAAAAAGATGATTTAAGAAGACAAGTCTTGGACTTAGACGTTCTATTTCAAAAACGCTTTGAGACAATTGGTGAATTGTTCTTCCTTATTGTTGCAATAATCAAGTGAGTTTCTTCCTATCATTGTTTGTAAGTATTAATTTATGCTTTTGTCTATGAATACCATGAATTTGTTTATAAACATAATAGGCTAAAATCACCACGACTAGGGTTGTGGGAACCATGACAAATTAACACACATAGGTAAAATACTTAGTAATTCTTGAACAGAGTTTATGCATGTATTGTTTCTTCCTTCATTTTAATTGATTTTGAACGGTTGCAAACGTTAGAACTTGCCTTATTCTTACTTACCGGACCAAGGAGGTAGTGAAAGGGAAAAGGGATTAGCAACAGAGATTTGAGGCTATCAACCCTCATCTAATAACTTGACCTTGTTCGGGAATAGCTAATCAGATATTAAGGGTAAGGGTTAATCAAGAATACACCCGTAGACAGACCAAGTTGCGTGGTGAAAATCATCTAGATAGGGGATCAACCATTTAGGTGAACCAAACTTACCAATATTGCATGCTAAGCACCGGAATAGATCACTAGTATAAAACGCCTTGTGGTTATGAAGTCATGGGGAACACTTACCCTTGTTAGTTGCATTAATTTGGAATCAACCTTTATAATTTCTCAACTTTATTATATTACTTATACAAATCCCCCCTCTTAGGAAATAATTAACTAAAAAGATTAAGCACTAGCGTTCTTCTACATCCTTTCATATTCTCTATGGGACCGATCTCAACTTCTAGTTGGGTTCTTTATTGACAACGTCCGCTTCATACTTTGTAAGGAGGTGTGGTTTGAGCGTTATAAAAAAAGTGGCATCATTGCCAGGGAATACGACTTAGGATTAGATTAATTGCTTGTGTTTAACTTTTAGTCTTTATGGGTTGGCGGTCTTCTTTAAGAGAACTTCAATCTAATACTCGTTATGGATCAACTCATGTTTCCACTCTATTTTTATTACGAGGATGTATCATGTCCAGATCCGTTGCTCAAACCGAATCACGACAATGTTATGGAAGTTCCTGGATCATGTAAAATAATAGTAGTACCAAAGACAACACCTTCTATCAAAAATGGAAAATTGGCTATGGAGATTTCGTGCAGTCAGAAATTAATACAGACACAAAGGGCTTCAAGGGGAAAGTCGTTTCGATCCAATCCATTCTTAGGGTCAAATAAAAACAAAAAAGGATATTTCAGTTCAGCTTTCCCTTTCCATTGGACCAGGTCAAGGCTACTTTAAGCAGTTCTGATCTCAAGCACCTATCACAATTTTCGAGTAGCTCTGATCCACAAGTTACGTGTCACAGGTTAGCGTTGTGAAACAAGCGGCCAAGATGTGACTACAGTCTCAACAAGTATCTTGATGAAGTCTGAGTAATCAGGATACCTGTGTCCTGCCACGACGTTAAATCAGGCGCTACTTGGGAGGCAACCCAAGATTAATTTTTTATTTGTTTTTATGTGCTTGTTCAACTGTGCAGGTGATAGATCATAATTTTCAATAAAGATTGAGCTTAAATATTGAAGACAAGGAGTAGAGGCCTAGAGAGTTCTTCTTGCACTCTATTACTTTATACTTATTTGTTTTAGCACTAGGGATAGTGTAACCAATTAAGTGTGGGGTGGGAGAAGTGAACTTCATATTATCATGCATACCTTAATTGCTAAATTTGCACACGGTAGGCCTTTTTCTTAGGAATTATGATTTGTCATGCATGCTTGTTGGTTTGTAGTATTTTTTTTAGTTTTATTTTATTTTGGGTTCCTCCGATTTTTGTTTTCGATGCTTTTCCGGTGGATAGGTCTTTATAACCGACTAGAGAGTCTAGATTTTTATTTCTATTTATTTTTTATTATTGAGTCATGACTTTTCCCGATGATGGATGAATGACGACCATCTTAAGGGTAAATTAGTCATTAGGAAGAACAAGAACTTGGATCCTATGAATGCTAGGTGCTTTACTCTAGGTATCATTTGGACTTTATTTAATTCACTCAAAAATGCATGAAAAAGGAAGAAACACCTAGTCTTTTGGAAATTGACTCTTGTACTTGAAAGAAAATGGGCTTAATTATGCTATGCATGCAATATGGATATATGTGTTGATGTGATCTTGATTTCCATTGTTAAACCATCTTGTGCCAATGTGTGAGGAATTTTTTGATATACTCCATGCTTGTAAATTGATGTCTAGAACTTGCCCGGTGTGTGTGCAAAGCCAAATAAGAATGGATTTAGAAAGTGATATAGGCATTTCTTTGATAGCCCTATTTTTATCCTATTTTACCTACCTTGATTGTAATTATCCTAGTTAACTATATTTGAGCCTTATCCTATTCTTTTGATAGCCATATTACAAGCTTAATCCCTTTTGTTCTATTGACTTGTATTTGATCCAAATAACTCCTAGAGCACTTTAATGAATTTTTTTTATGAAAGGAGCATAATTGGAGAAGTGAAGGGAAAAGCTAAAAAGTGTGGTGAATTGGAAGAAAAAAAAGGTGTAATTTTGCTAAACAAGGAGGGTAATATTTAGTGGAAAAACAAAAAGAAGAAAGAACTTTGAAAAATTGAAGATGAAAAAAATCATGATTTACTGATTAACCGTACCCATTTGTTTACAATGAACCTGTTTTGGCCCCGGTCCTTCCTTGAATTTTGTGAACCTCAAGATAAATGCTTAAGTTGAGGGTGGCTAGAGTAGGGGTGTGTAAAATGTGGGAACGGAAGAAAGGAAAAGAAAAGAGAAAAAATGTGTGTGAATAAGCTCAATGATGAAAAGAAAAATCTCCACTAGTCACCTAAGTCGAAAAATTGAAAAATAAAAGGAGGTATAAGGAGAAAATTTGGAAATTGAAGAATGTGCTTAAAAATAAAAGTGTTGTGAAATATTAAAGTGCTTAGGGAAATTAGTCACTATCTTGGCCAAATAGTTCCTACCCGTTCCTTAGCCTACATTACAACCAAATTTAAGTCCTAATTGATCCTTGATTCAAAATTCTATATTAGAGGAGTATGACACTAAGGGCAAGCCTATGGGTCATCTTTTACATGTATGTTGAGTTCTTTTGTGAGAGTGAGCATAAATTATTTAATTTATGCCCAAGTTAATGTTATTCTATATCTTGTGTGAGAACGGGTATCTCTCCAAATTGTGAGGGGCACAATGGTAAGACTTTGGTTTAATCTTGATTGCTAAATTACATATAATTCATGTTGGCCCAAAATATGTCTTGATGAGTTAGTTTTCAAAATCTAAGTGATTTCGAACTTTGACATTTTAATGTTAATCCTATATGCATACGAGTGAGTTGTTTGAGCTTCATTGATTTGTCTCATGAACTTAAGTGTAAGTAGACCTGTTCGTAGGATGAATTTTGTGCTTAAATGTAAGAAGAGAAGTAGTAGATTGTTCGAGGACGAACAATAGTTTAAGTGTGGAATGTTGATGAAGGGCATATTTATGCACTTCATAGACGTATTTTGGCCCATACTTTACTATGTTTTGAGAATAAATTATGTGTGTTTTCATGTGTTTATGTTATATATTTGTGAAAATAGTTAATACACGTGATGAGATGTTTTTAGGTCTAAAAGTGATGGTTTTGGGTATGTTTGAGGCTTATGGAATAAAGATGAGGAAGTTGGAATGAATAATGCAAAGATGAAGGCATATCGCACTACACAACACTGCTGCACAAAGCGGCACAGAAACTGTGCGATGGCATGCGCGACACGCAACCCTTCTTGCGCGATGCAGTGCGCGACATGCAGCCCTTCTTGCGCGATACAGTGCGCGACGCGACAAACTTTTCGAATGGCCATCAAAAGTCAAATCCCACTTCAACTAGGAAAAGGAGCAACAAATCCCAAACCAAATTCATGAAGGAACAAAGAAGGCATAAATCTACTATTATAATACCCTTTTATTTCTTTGTAATAGTTAGGTCAAGACATAAGTCTAAAAGCATGATTTAAGAAGACAAGTCTTGGACTTAGACGTTCTATTTCAAAAACACTTTGAGACAATTAGTGAATTATTCTTCTTTATTGTTGCAATTATCAAGTGATTTTCTTCCTATCATTGTTATAAGTATTAATTTATTCTTTTGTCTATGAATACCATGAATCTATTTATAAACACGATAGGCTAAAACCACCACAACTAGGGTTGTGGGAACCATGACAAATTAAAACACATAGGTAAAATACTTAGCGATTCTTGAGTGGAGTTTATGCATGTATTGTTTCTTCCTTCGTTTTAATTGATTTTTAATGGTTGCAAATGTTAGAACTCACCTTATTCTTACTTACAAGGAGGTAGTGAAAGGGAAAATGGATTAACAACGGAGATTTGAGGCTATTAACCCTCATCTAATAGCTTGACCTTGTCTGGAAATAACTAATCAGATATTAAGGGTAAGGGTTAATCAAGAATACACCCACAGACGGACCAAGCTGCATGGTGAAAATAATCTAGATAGGGGATTAACCATTTAGGTGTACCTAACTTACCAATATTGCATGCTAAGCACCGAAACAGATCACTAGTATAAAATGCCTTATGGTTATGAAGTCATGGGGAACACTTACCCTAGTTAGTTGTATTAATTTGGAATCAACCTTCATAATTTCTCAACTTTGTTATTTATTACTTATACAAATCCCCTCTCTTAGGAAATAATTAACTAAAAAGCTTAAGCACTAGCGTTCTTCTACATCCTTCCGCATTCTCTGTGGGATCGATCTCAACCTCTAGTTGGATTCTTTATTGACAACATCCGCTTCATACTTCGTTAGAAGGTGTGATTTGAGCGTTATCAGTAACACCATTCGTGCTTTTGGTGTGCATTTGTGATAATCAATGTACAATTGCTATCATGTATTATATGATGACTAATTAGAGAGCAAATTAAAATATGTTGATACGTATTGGGTAAATACACCCTTATCTTGATATGAGAGGCTCATGTCTGAGATAAGCATTTAAATGAGCAGTTATGTGATTATTGAATAATATATCATTATTTTGGGATGAATGGCTGATCTACTGTGAGATTATAGCACTTTCGACGCTCAAAACTAAGAAAATAGCATGGACTTAAGTATATTTATGTGGATATAAGGCTCTTTTCGATTACAGGATAAATTGGTGTTGGATAAAAAATGTGCAAAAGATTTCCTGAAAGTGTACTAAATAGGCTCAACTCATAGTCCACAGTACGAGTTGTAGGAAGGTTCTACGAGTCGTACTACAGGTCGTGAGATGTTTCAGAAGGCTAAGGATAAAGAGTGCATCATACGAATCTCAGTACGAGTCATACAAAGCTTGTATGGGTCGTGGTGAAGAAATCGTGAGAAGATTCAGAAGATTTACACAAGAGGTTGACTCCTGCTACAGATAGACAGTACGAGTCATGGAATAATGGTACAAGTCGTACCATAACACTCATGAAGAATTTCATAAAAGTGCAAAGACTCAGAGTCATGCCATGGAAGCACAGTACGAGTCGTAGGAAGAATGTATGAGTCATACCAGGATCCAACACTTAGCCGAATTTCAGCCAACCAATTGACGTATGGAAAACAGGTACGATCCAAACCTACCTGCTACATATCATAGGATGGGTCGTAATGCAGTGATGAAGGGCGTACTCACGCACTTCATAGACATATTTTTCTCGTATTTTACTATGTTTTGAGAACAAATTATGTGTGTTTGCATGTGTTTATGTTATATATTTGTGAAAATTAGCTAACGCATGTGATTAGATATTTTCAGGGCTAAAAAGGATGGATTTGAATGTATTTGAGGCTTATGGAATGAAGATGAAAAGAAGGTGAAGTCGTGGGCAAAGGTTGAGTTTGGAAGATGCAGAAATAGTGTACCTGATGGGTTGAGGGAACAACTCGTTACATCTGGTAATGAGTCGTGAAGTCATTCGTGGATACTGAGAAGAGAAATTTTTAGAAAAATCCAGTGAAGGTAACATAAGACATCACGAATCGTCAGGTGTTGGCATGACTCATTGTGAGAGCATTGGTAGAAAACGTCAGGTGCACTGGAATTTTGGAGATTTAGACCACAAGGGGCCTAATGACTCATGCCCATGCACAAAGAGTCGTTAGGTGACCCGTTGCCACAACTGGCGACTGATGTGCCCACAAGTGTACGGGTCGTACAAGTAATACAGTGGCCCTTTTTAAGAGCCGGATGTCGAACCCACAGGGACTGGACCAATTCAGCTAATTATCAAGTTCAACTGTGATATTAAATGCCACAAGTGTTGATTATAGACTTTTTCGGGAAATTTAATTAAGTCTAGATGTGGTCAACAAAATACTCTGAATTCATTCAAGGAGCAACTAGAGATAAAACTGGATAATCATGCGATACTACAATTTGCAATGGTTTAAGTATGAAACTATCAATTATCGTCTCACATAATTAAAATTGCATGTTCATGGTCTTCCGAACCTCTAAACACGACAAACTAGCCTCACCACTACATCATTGAGCGAGGATGTCATTTCTAGTTCGTGGGTAATTCACTACGTGGATGTGGTTTATGGGGTTTATGCCCTTGATTTGGGTACTTCCGTACCTCCAACCATTTAACCAATCTTAGCTTCACAACTACTCCTACAAGTGGTGAAGTACGATTCTAAGTTGGTGTCTTTCCCTCTTCCCATTTTATCAACCAAGCAAGGTATTAGGTATATTCCTATCCTAACCACAATCTTATCAAAAGACAAGAACTTGCTTCCTGCATTCTTGTGTTCTTGCCTAGGTTTTCTTACTCAAGCATTTACCTATACTTAACATGTGTGTTTTCATGGTGATCAATCATAAAAACAACCATAATTAAGAATGCAAGACAAAACAACAATCAATAACTTAATTCCAAAACAAATTCGTAAAAACACAATCATAACTCATGGCTTCAACCCTAGAGGAAGGGTTCTAGCCACTCATGTTTGTAAAATTACAAGATAACATTGTTAAAGTAACATACTTACAAGAATTGGTAGAAGAAAAGATGAAATTGATGAATCCTAGGTGAGTTCTCCCACTTCTCCCTTCACTCCTAGGTGGTTTTTCAGAATAAAATCGTGACCAAATGTTTTTAGGAGCTAAGGGACCTATTTATAGTAAATGAGAATTGTACAAAATTATGCCTGTCGTGGAATGGCTCCGTGGCACGGAGTGTATCGCAGAGCATTGCCTCTGTGACACGGAGTGTATTGCGGAGCACTGCCTCCGTGACACGGAGTGTATCACGGAGCAGTGCCTCCGTGACACAGAGGTATTGCAGACGCCCTTTGGAAATTGCCCAATTTAAATCCTGGAGGCAGAACACTGCCGCGATGGCTCCGTGACACGGTGCCCATCGCGGCACCCTTCAGTGATCCCTCATTTTTTTCCAACTTTGGTGTATCGCTCCCGATATCATTCCTCCACTTCACCAAATCATAGATTAAGTCCTCAAATGCGTTATTTACCTTCGAAAACAAGAACTAATCATGTTGGTTAGTATATATTCACATTTACATAAAATCACATGAGAATGTATATAAATAAGTAGATAAACAAGACTAAATTGAGTTATAAAGTAGCACTTGGGCATGCAGTTATGCCCAAGATCAGCGACGCGACAAGGCTTCCAAAACGGGAAAAAAGTGGATTTTCTGCTTCAACTAGGAAAAGGAAAATTAAATCCCAAGCCACATTTATCAAGGAATGATGAAAGCATCTAACTACTATAAATACCCTTTATTTTCATGTAATAGCTATCATGACTTAGATCAAGTTTCAAGTTCAAAAGTCTTCAAGTAGGATTAGAGTTTTAAGTCTCAAGTTTTTAGATACAAGTTGGATGTCTTACGTTTGGAACTTCGAGACGATTGTTGAGTTGTTCTTCGTTATTGTTGCAATAATCAAGTGAGTTTCTTCCTATCAATGTTGTAAGTATTAATTTTTTCTTTTATTTATGAAATCGATTAATTTACTTATAAACATGATAAGCTAAAACCACCACAACTAGGGTTGTGGGAACCATGAAAAATTAACACACATAGGTAAAATACTTAGTGATTCTTGAACGGAGTTTATGCATGTATTGTTTCTTCCTTCGTTTTAATTGATTTTTAACGGTTGCAAACGTTAGAACTTGCCTTAATCTTACTTATCGGACCAAGGAGGTAATGAATGGGAAAAGGGATTAACAATGGAGATTTGAGACTATCAACCCTCATCTAATAGCTTGAGCTTGTACGGGGATAGCTAATCCGATATTAAGGGTAAGGGTCAATTAAAGTACACCCGTAGACGGACCAAGTTGCGTGGTGAAAATCATATAGATAGGGGACCAACCATTTAGGTGAACCTAACTTACCAATATTGCATGCTAAGCACCGGAATAGATCACCAGTATAAAGCACCTTGTGGTTATGAAGTCATGGGGAACACTTACCTTAGTTAGTTGCATTAACTTGGAAACAACAAACAATTTCCCGACATTGTTTATTTATTACTTTTAAAAATTCCCCCCTCTTAGGAAATAATTAACTAAAAAGCTTAAGCACTATCATTCTTCTACATTCTTCCGTATTCTCTGTGGGATCGACCCCAACCTCTAGTTGGGTTCTTTATTGACAACGTCTGCTTCATACTTTGTTAAGAAGTGTGAGTTTGAGCGTTATCACGCAGGCGCTTCAGTTATGGATATTCACCCTGTTAGCCTAGGAAAAAGATTTTTATGTCTGTAAAAATACATTTTATGTTTTATTTTCATAAGAGAGGCAATTAGGAGTGATTAGAATTGATTAACAACAAATTTGAGGAGACTTAGATGTGAGAATTGAGTTATTCAACTTGTGATCAACCTTTTCTTGATCTTCATATTGTTCTTGTGGATTTTGCTGATTAATACAAAGAAGTGTTTCTCTCATCCATAACTGTAAGTATTGATTTATGTATTAAAACATGAATGTAGATCACAATCTTGCAACTATGAGAGGCTAAAACCTCCATAGCTAGGGTTGTAGGAACCATGGTGGATTAAAAAGCTAGGGTTACATAAAAGTGATTCAAAACCAATGCAAAACACTTGTATTGTATTCTCTTCATGCTTAAATGTTTCATAATGGTGTACAACGTTAGAATATCCTGAATTCTTTACTTGCTTGAGCCTAGATAGGTAGAATTTAGTAAAAGAGAACTATAACGAAACCTTGATCTTGATGATCATTGTATTAACTTGAGATGTGGTGGTAAGATAGTTAAATTTGGGACATATTGATAATGGTTAATTTGCAATCGCTCATGATCTGGTGATAGAGTATAGTTATTCAATAGGGACTGGTCAGTCGTTTGAATGAACCTAGGTTATCAGTTCTACAAGTAAGCATTGGTGATGATTACATATGTATACCTGAAGCAGTTATGAGCCCATGGGGAACATAAAACCCTAGTTATCTTTCATTCTTGATTTCAACTAAAGCTTTAACTGTGTTTTTAATTATTGTTTTCTTTAGAACCCCCCAATTTGGAGTAACTACCTAACAAGTTCACTTACCGGCTTTAGTCTAGCTCTTCCATATTCCCTATAGGATCGACCCCAACCTCTAGTTGGGTTCTTTATTAACAACGTCTGCTGCATACTTTGGTAGGAGGTATGGTTTGAGTGTTATTAAAAAGTGACGCCATTGCCGGGGAATACGGCTAAGACTAGATTATTTGCTTGTATTTGACTTTTTTGGTAGTTATTTCCTTAATTACGTTTTCTTTTTGTTTTTGATACCCACAGGCTATTTTTTGGTGAATGCCAAGCACTCAGAGTAGTGGAGATCTCCTGATTTCGTTGAACCTAGAAATTGAACAAACACTGCACAGAATGGAAAACCAGGAACAAAGAGATGCCCGCATAGCTAAAGAAGCTAGGCAAGCTAAGCTAGCTCGTCAAGAGACACTTTAGGATGCGGAAGATGATAGAGAAGAAGTAGTTAATGTTGGTCGACACGGGAGGGGCAACTGAGGTTATAGACTTGGCCCTCAATTCTTCGATGATGAGGACCCAGACATCGATGAAGTTGGGTCAAATGGAGCAATTTTTCCACCACCATTGCCCGCTGGGGCCAAGTTCGATATTATGAACACCATGATTCAATTGCTAAACATGAAAGGGGTGTTCACTAGCCATACAGCGAATGACGCCAACCTGCACTTGATGATCTTCATAGGAATATGCAAGGCGTACAGGTTGCTCGGAGTTAGCCAGGATTCCATACGGCTCAGACTTTTCCCCTTCTCTCTATCAGGGGAAGCCACTTTATGGTTATTGGAATTTCCCAACGACTCCATAACCAACTGGAGGGAACTCAAACAGGCCTTCTTAGAGAGATTCTTTCCCCCCTCCAGAATGTTGTAGCTAAAAGACGAGATCTATAACTTCCAACAAATCAAGACAGAGGCACTTCATGAAACCTGACTAAGGTTCCAGAAGAAGTTGACAAAGTGCCCCAACCATAAAATCCCAGATGATAGTTTGTAGGAAATTTTTTACAGGTCTTTGAATAGTAGCACCAAAGCTGTGGCGGACACGATGGCAGGAGGAGCATTGATGAGTAACACCTGGGAGAAAGCTACTACAATCCTTGATAGGGTGACTAAGACTAACAAGGCATGGCATACAAGGGAGACTGATGCAACAGTACATATGCTATTGGTTTGACTGCAGACCAATGAAGGAGGGAAGAAGAATGCGACCAGGAGTTGGCTCACATGCGCACATCGTTGGATTTGCTTACAAAGCACATCATGGGAGCAGGATCCAAAAAGGTAAATGCAGTAGGGACACAAGGAATGGAGGCGGGAGTTGATCACTCGGATTCCGAGGAAGAGGCAAATTTCTTGGATAGCCAAGTGGTAGGTTTCCGAGCTAATGCCCAAGCATCTGGACAAGACAATTCGTGCCAAGGTTCTTGAGACCAAGGTTGGAACCAATACAGAGACAACTACAACCAAAACGGGTACAGAGATAGGATCCGCAATCATGAGTGCGATGGAGAATGGAGAAGAAATGATGGCTACCACAATGATCAGGATGGAGTTTATGTGCCTCCTAATGCACGAGAGGGGGATGCTGCGCATCAAAGTTAGAGAGAAAGATGGCCGAAATGTTGAAGAAGGTGAGTTCCATGTTACACCCCGTAAATTCCCGGCACATAGATGGCCTATTCACGTGTTGGTTAAGAATATTTAAAAGCCATGCATGCTAGAAAAAGGCCCGGGGAAAGATCGGACAAGCGCCAAGTCGATGCGTCGCAAGGCAAAATGCGATTTATAATGTCCAAGTATATGGAGCTCAGTTTGTGATATAATTTCCTTTAATTAATAATAATTTCTTTTAATTAACAATAATTTCCTTTAATTAATAATAATTTCCTCTAATTAATAGTAGTCTCCTTTAAGTAATGATAAGTTCCCTTTAAATTAGTCATAATTTCCATGAAATAATTTTCAGAAAACGTGAAACAGGGAGAGACGAAGGAGAGTAATATATATCTGTATGATTACGCCACCAAACGAAGTCTAAACTTAAATTAACCTCAGGTACCGAGGTATTTAGCAGCAACGAGCATTCCTACGGTTTTTGTTTCGCAAAATACGGCCGGCGAATCGTCGAGCTACCGAACCAAAGTAAGTAGAATTACTCCAAACTAGTGTCTATGTGCTCCTAGCTGTAAAGTGAATACTTCTCCCTTATGGACTTCTGAAAAATAGCGAGTTTTCGACCGTCTTTCGATAAGCCTAAGTTTAGGCTATAATTATATCAAAAGTGACACCGTCCTTCAGAATAGTGTTGTATTTAGTACTAATTGACGTGTTTATGAATGCAGTTGGGAGATTTAGCTGGAATACTGACCGAGCCTCGTCCGACAGTTGGATAACTCGAGGTTAAGGTATGTGAAGTTGTTCTTCGACAAGTTAGTAAGTCTTAGCTTTGTGAATCATAGTAAACTTCGTATTTGAAACTCTCGGAGTTGAATGTTGAGGATTGAATAAGTTTAGTAAATTCTGGTTTGCGTTGCCGTATCGTATTTTAGTCCGAAAGTTAGAAAAGCATGCGCCAAAGGGTGAGTTAGCGTTCCAGATTCAATATAGCTTATTGTATGATTAGCAAGCATGTTATAGAATAAAAAGAAACAGATTTTCAAAATGTATGCTAGTAAAGTAAAACCAGATAGACAGGCAGTTTCATGGCTACAGACTAGCCATTCAAACAGACGAGATATTGGCTACAGATTAGCCATTCAGACAGATAGTCTTTTTCAGTTATACATGCTTGCTATTTATATGTGCTATTGTTTGTTGAGACTTGATATGGCATGAGGGCACCTTATTGAGCGTCCTCGCCGCCCCTGGGTTGGTAATCGTGTCGCCCACTGAGCGGGTGGGTTTACGTCGCTCCAAGGGGTGGCATGCCGTCCCCAGCTTGGACGAAGATGGGATGAAGCTTTCCCCATAGCAGTCTGATCAGCATTACAGGTGCAGCTCTGGTATCAGATAGCCCTGTTGAGCAGTGTCCAAGGAATCAGACCCTATCTGTTACTGTCTGTACATTCAGTTATTATAGATGTAGCTCCGGTTTCAGATAGCCCTGAGGAGAGTTCCGGGGATCCAGACCCTATCTGTTACTGTCTACACAGGAGTCCTCCGGACCCAGACACGATTGCTTATATCGGAGGCTATGGCCCGAGCCGGAGACCCAGGGGGCCGGTAGAGGAGCTCCGAAGTGAGCAGATGAGTGGAGTGACTTATTTTTGGCTGGTTTTGACCCGGGTAGGGGTATGTAGATTATTTGCTTGCTTGGCGCCATCTGGCTTATGGGGGTTGGTATTGGCTCTTGCTTTCTACTTGTATATCTATTTATGTGTTGTATATTAGTTACTAGATAGCAGGCCGTTGCGTTTGCAGGTACGCCTCCGCCTTATCAGTACAGAAAGCATGATTCAGTTTTTACCAGTTCCTTCATATTCAGTTACCTCCTACCATACAAATTTGCTAGATATGTTATTTATATTCAGTTGTTTCAGTTATATTATTTCAGTTGCTTTGCATAGTCAGTACCAGCGGTACTGACGCCAGTGGGGCACTGTATTACTTGCCTGCAGGTACTCATAGACGAGGAGGCGATCCCTCGTGATTCCATCCAGCTGTAGAGTCATCAGCTCCTGTCACCCGGAGTCTGATTCCAGAGGTGTAGCTCTTTTCCTTTTGATGTACAGTATGGGTAGGTCGGGGCCCTGTCCCGACCATTTCTATTGTTACTCGTAGAGGCTTGCAGATTGTATATTATCTTCCCGTGGTTAGTTGAGCCGGTCGTGTGAGGCCGTGCAGTTGTATAGCTGTTTAGTACTCCTGTTTCTTTTATGTTGGCCGTGTGGGGCCATAGCTTGACAGTAGTGGTGACCTTGCTGGTCACGTAGCTTTCCAGTATTTTCTTGTTTAAGTTTTAGATGACTAGACAGCATGGTGGCCTTGTTGGCCCGCATAGGTTCCTGTTTATGAGTATGTTCTGGTCAGCTGTTATACAGGTATAGGTGGCTATAGGCCCAGGTGGCCGGAGGCTGTGTTTACAGCCGTTATATAGCCCTTTGTTTCCAGGAACCTGAGATAGAGCTAGCCAGGCACCAGATGTGCCTCGGTCCGCCAATTAGTAGTCCAGGTCCTTCTAGGGCACCAGGTGCCAGTCATACCCCCCAAGGCGGGGCGTGACATTCCACTGATGAGAAATTAAAGGAGATCCGTGGTGACATATCTAGTATGGGTCAAAGAGATCTTATGCAGCTTGGGGAACTGTCAGCATCAATAAGCCCTAGACAAAAGGGTACACTACCTAGCAACACCATCCAGAACCCAAAGAATGATGGCCATTGCATGGAGGTGATGACTAGGAGTGTTAAGACCACAGTTGACTCCCCTTTTCCAGTTGTAGTTGAATGGAAGAAAGAGAGCATTATTGAGGAAAGTGATAAGGGTGCTGAGATGGAAAGTGTTGAGTTGCCAGAGGCCCTGATAGAGGAGAAAGAACCTAACATTGATCAAGGAGCAACTAAAGTGCACAGAGCTATCCCACGACCACCGCCGCCATTCCCTCAAAGAATGAAGAAAAATGTAGAAAATAGTAAGTTTTAGAAAATTCTTTCGATGATTAAACAACTAACTGTGAACATACCATTGGCAGAGACATTGGAACAAATGTCGGGATATGCTAAGTTTATGAAAGACTTGGTGAAGAAGAAGAGGTTCGTAAGCTATGAGCTGGTAGAAAATGTACATCACTATAGTTCCATAGCAACATGGGTCCTGGCTCAAAAGAAGGAAGACCGAGGTGCTTTCACTATACCGTGAACAATTGGCAATGTCGAGTTCGCAAGGGCACTTTGTGATCTGGGAGCAAGCATCAACCTGATGTCTTTGGCAGTATTCAAGAGATTGGGCTTAGGAGCCCCCATACCGACAACTATGCGGCTCATGATGGCCGACATAACTCTGAAGAAGCCAGTGGGGATCCTGTTCGATATACTAGTCAAGGTGGAAAAATTCATATTCCCAGCCGACTTTGTGATTTTGGAATGTGAGGTTGATTATGAGGTCCCCATCATTTTTGGGAAACCATTCCTTGCAACCGGGAGGGCCTCGGTAGATGTGGAGGCTGGCCAGCTGAAGTTCAGACTAAACAAAGCAGAGGTCACTTTCAACATCTGCCGGACAATGCAGCAGCCCAAGGAATATAGTGTAATCTCACTACTGGAGGATGAGTATAAGTCACTTGATGAATTCTGAGTAGTCAAGAGACTTGCATCGTGCCACGACGTTAAATCAGGCTCTTTTTGGGAGGCAACCCAAGTAGTGGCTTGGTGAAGTCTGATTAACCAGGCCACCTGCATCGCGCCACGATGTTAAATCAAGAGCTTTATAGGAGGCAACCCATGAAGGGCGAAGTCTGAGTAGCCACAGGTATGTTCCCTTCCCTATGTTCTTTTAGTTCCTGCTTCGGGGATGAAGCTTAATTTTCAAAAAGGGGAGGGGATGTACTTGTGATTTTTTGAATTTTTGATTCGTTCGAGGGTTTTTCTTGCCGTGTTTCTTTTTTCTCGGACATGCTATCTAGTAGAATCGACATGTTTAGGATTTTTATTTTTTATTTTGTGATTTTTGTTTAATTAGGAAATAACTTAGGAGTACTCAGCCAATGAAAATGTACAAGTTTGATTTTTGAAAAAATTGACCCTGTTTAAAATTTTTTTATGCATTAGCTATGTGTTTGTGACTGCATGCATGATTTTTATGGATCTTTTGATGTCATTTAGTTTATTAGCATGAGGAGTCTTATTAATCCATGTGTAAACCAGATAAGTAAGTTGAATATAAGTCATGTGCGATGAGTGAGTGGGGTGTAGTATTTAGTTCAGTATTGTGTTGGAGATCTAGAACTTGCCTGATTGGTCTTTGGATAGGATAAGGACGGTTGGTTAGGATATGATCATAGGTCATTTTTGTTTAGCTCACTTTTAGCCTAAACAACCCTACCAAAATCATATGAATCCCTTGATCCCAATTTTGAGTTTTATAGACCATTTTTCTTTGATTAATCAAGTAACCGTACCCATTTGTTTATAATGAACCTATTTTGGCATTGGTCCTTCTTCGGATATTGTGATCTCAATATAGGGATGGGTAGAGTAGGGGTGTATAAATGGTGGGAACGATAAAAAAAGACATAAAAGAAAAAGGTTAAAAATGAGGTGTGGTGTGAAAAAAAAAGAGATGAAGAAATTTTTTTGAAAAGCTTGAAAAAGAAACTAAAAAAATTATTGGGAAAAGGTGAAAATACACCACACCCATATAAATGTACATAAAAAGGGATGAAGTAGGTGAAGAATGAAGCTAATGTATGTAGTGCCAAGTAAGGGATAGTCACTTATAAAATCTTTCATATTTATCATGTCCAGCCCTAAAGCCTACATTACAAGCCGCAACGTCCTATAGTGATCCTAACCCGACCATTTGATAAGTCGTAGAAGAGAAAATAAGGGAAAACCTATGGTATCTGATACATAATACTTGTAACTTCTTTGTGAGAGTGAGCGCCTTACTTGTTTAGTCCCATGCAATGTTTGACACTATATACATATGAGTGGGGACTTCAATTGTTGTGAGGGTACATGTATTGTGTTTACTTTTACCATAGCTCCGTGTGAAAAAAATTGGTGAGGACTTGATTGCTTGTTGATAGCTAGATGACATATCTTGATCCCTGTTTTTGTGGTTGCCTATAATACATTAGTTGATGTTGATTCATGGAAAAGGGCCAGAAAGTGTTGAATGTATAGTAAAAATTTTGTTTAGTATTGGCTGTAGTATCCTAGGTCTATTTTCTAATTGAGCATCGTATTTAGTTTTTCTTTTTCTTTGTCTGAGGACATGCAAAAGTCTTAAGTTGAGGGTGGTGATGTGCTGTGAGATTACAACACTTTCGATGCTCAAAACTAAGAAAATAGCATGGACTTAGGTATATTTATATGGATATAAGGCACTTTTCCTTTTGTTACAAGATAAATTGGGGTTGGAGCAAAAATGTGCAAAAGATAGCCTGAATAGGCTCAACTCACAGTTCATAGTACGAGTCGTAGGAAGGTTCTACGAGCCATACTGCTGGTCGTGAGACGTTTTAGAAGGCTCAGGATGAAGAGTGCATCATACGACTCTAAGTACGAGTCGTACAAAGCTTGTACGGGTCATGATGAAGAAGTCATGAAAAGATTCAGAAGATTTGCACAAGAGGCTGACTCCTGCTACGGATAGAAAGTACGAGTTGTGGAATGAAGGTACGAGCTGTACCATAGCACTCGTGAAGAACTTCAGAAAAGTTGCAAAGTCTTAGAGTCAAGCCACGGAAGCACAGTACGAATTGTAGGAAGAATGTACAAGTCATACCAGGATCCAACACTTAGCCGAATTTCAGCCAACCAACTGACATACAAAAAGCAGGTACGATCCGTACCTACCTGCTACAGATCGTAGGATGGGTTGTGACATAGGTGGCTTTAGTTATGGAAATTCACCCTGTTAGCCTAGAAAAGGATTTTTATTTCTATATAAATATGTTTTATGTTTTATTTTCATAAGAGAGGCAATTATGAGTGATTAGAATTGATTAGCAACAAAATTGAGGAGACTTAGATGTGAGAATTGAGTTGTTCAACTTGTGATCAACCTTTTCTTAATCTTTATATTGTTCATGAGGATTTTGCTGATTAATACAAAGAAGTTTTTCTCTCATCCATAATTGTAAGTATTTATTTATGTATTTAAACGTGAATGCAAATCACAATCTTACAACTATGAGAGGCTAAAACCTCCATAGCTATGATTGTAGAAATCATGGTGGATTAACAAGCTAGGGTTACATAAAAGTGATTCAAAACCAATGCAAAACACTTGTATTGTATTCTCTTCATACTTAAACATTTCTTAATGGTATACAACGCTAGGACATGCCCAAATTCTTTACTTTCTTGAGCCTAGAGAGGTAGAGATTAGGAAAAGAGAACTACAACAAAGCCTTGATCTTGATGATCATTGTATTAACTTGAGCTGTGGTCGCAGGATAGTTAAATTTGGGACATATTAATAATGGTTAATTTGCAATAACTCATGAGACCTGGTCTGGTGATTGAGTATAGTCATTCAATAGGGACTGGTCAGTCGATTGAACGAACCTAGTTTATCAGTCCTACAAGTAAGCATTGGTGATGATAACATATGTATACCTGAAGCAGTTATGAACCCATGGGGAAACACAAAACCCTAGTTACCGTTCATTCTTGATTTCAACTAAATATTTAACTGTGCTTTTAATTATTGTTTTCTTTAGAACCCCCCAATTTGGACTAACTACCTAACAAGTTCCCTTGATGACTTTAGTCTAGCTCTTCCATATTCCCTGTGGGATTGACCCCAACCTCTAGTTGGGTTCTTTATTGACAACGTCTGCTTCATACTTCGGTAGGAGGTATGGTTTGAGCGTTTTCAGTTGCTCAAGTCCGAGGGGAGCATTCAGATTAGCGATTATAACTGAGTGGCTCGGGTCTGAGGGGAGCATCTGGACGAGCACATGAGTGGGTGCTCATGTGTTGTGAGTTTACAGCACTTTCGACGCTCAAAACTAAGAAAATAGCATGGACTTAGGTCTATTTATATGGATATAAGGCACTTTTTCTTTGGTTACAGGACAAATAGGTATTGGAGCAAGGATGTGCAAAAGATAGACTGAAAATGCATAAAATAGCTTAAGTCACAAGTCTCAGTACGAGCTGTGGGGTGATGCCACGAGCCATATTGAAGATCGTGAGAAGTTTCAGATGGCTAAGTATGAAGAGTTCATCCTACGATTCTCAATACGAGTCGTATAATGCTTGTACAAGCCGCAATATTGAGTCGTGGAAAGATTCAGAAGATTTGCACAAGAGGCTGACTCCCGACACGGATAGTAAGTATGAGTTGTGGCATCAAGGTACGAGTCGTACCATAGCACTCGTGAAGAACTTCAGAAAAATCAAAAATTCTCAGAGTCAACTCATGGAAGCACAGTACAACTTGTCGGAAGCATGTACGAGTCGTACCAAGATCTAACACTTAGCTAAACTTTAGGCAGCCAATGACATACAGGAAGTAGGTACGACTCGTACAAACCTGCTACGGGTCGTAGGATTGGTCATGACACAAGCGACATCAGTTATGGAAATTCACCCTGTTAGCCTAGGAAAAGGATTTTTATGTTTGTATAAATAATTTTTATGTTTTATTTTCATTAGACAACATTAGAGGACGTCAGAATTGAGTTAGAGAACATTGAGACAAGATAGCATTGAGTTGATTGGCTTGTGATTAACCTTTTCTTGATTTTCTCTTGATCTTCATACTTTGTTCTTGAGGATTTTGCTGATTTATTTAAAGAAGTTTTTCTCTCATCCATAATTGTAAGTATTGATTTATGTATTTAATTATGAATGCAAATCACAATCTTGCAACTATGAGAGGCTAAAACCTCCATAGCTAGGGTTGTGGGAATCATGATGGATTAACAAGCTAGGGTTACATAAAATTATTCAAAACCAATGCAAAACACTTGTATTGTATTCTCTACATGCTTAAGCGTTCTTAACGGTGTACAATGTAAGGACTTGCCCGAATTTTTTACTTGCTTGAGCTTAGAGAGGTAGAGATTAGGAAAAGAGAATTACAACAAAACGTTGATCTTGATGATCATTGTATTAACTTGAGCTGTGGTCGCAGCATAGTTAAATTTGGGACATATTGATAATGGTTAGTTTGGAATCGCTCATGAAACCTGACCCAATGATTGACTATAGTCATTCAATAGGGATGAACCAGTCGTTTGGATGAACCTTAGTTATCAGTTCTATAAGTAAGCATTGGTGATGATCACGTATGTATACCCGAAGCAGTTATGAACCCATGGGGAACACAAAACCTAGTTATCTTTCATTCTTGATTTCAACCAAAATTTTAACAATTGTTTTTAATTATTGTTTTCTTTAGAACCCCCAATTTGGAGTAACTACCCAACAAGTTCACTTACTGACTTTAGTCTAGCTCTTTCATTTTCCCTGTGGGTTCGACCCTAACCTCTTAGTTGGGTTCTTTATTGACAACGTCCACTTCATACTTCGGTAGGAGGTATGGTTTGAGCGTTATCAAAAAGTGGCGCCGTTGCCGGGGAATACGGCTAAGACTAGATTATTTTCTTGTATTTTACTTCTGGTAGTTATGTCCCTTTTTATGTTTTTCTTTTTTTTTTCTTTTGTGATTCTCTCAGGATATATCAAGGGAACAACCCCCCGTTTAAATAACCAGATGGAATATGATAAGCTACCAATGTCTGTGGAGGCGATGATGATTATTGATACATTAGCAGCTGTGATGATAAATTATGAAGGAGAAGGGATGTCGGAATGCACAGAGATGGTGAAAGCTTTAAATGGAATGGGGTCATGTAACTTCAGCAAAAAGAAGCTAGACCTGGATCCAACGGTAGTTCAACACCGCCGGCCAAGCCATCTATGGAGGTACCGCCAGTCTTTGAGATGAAAGCACTACCTCCCCACCTCAAGTATGCATTCCTCGGTGAAGACAATACTTTACCGGTCATAATTACAGCAAATCTGTTAGACGATCAGGTGGGAGATTTGGTCAACATACTAAACAGTACAAAAAGGCAATTGGCTGGACCATAGCTGATATTATCGGAATCCTACCAGGCATATGTACTCACAAGATCCAACTAGAGCCAAATTGCAAACCAAGTATAGAACATCAGCGCCGCCTGAATCCCCCAATGCAAGAAGTAGTAAAGAAGGAGATCATCAAGTGGATGGATGCTGGTGTCATATATCCCATCAAGATAGCAAGTGGGTGAGCCTAGTACAATGCATACTGAAGAAAGATGGGATCATAGTGGTGCCCAACAAAAAGAACGAGCTGATACCGACACGACCAGTCACAGGATGGCGTGTATGCATGGATTACAGGAAACTCAACTACTGGACCCGAAAGGACCATTTTCCAGTTCCATTCTTGGATCAGATGCTTGATAGACTGGCAGGTAGAGGTTGGTACTATTTTCTTGATGGATATTCAGGATATAATCAGATTACCATCACTCTAGAAGACTAGAAGAAAATGACCTTTACTTGTCCGTATAGAATGTTCGCTTTTAGAAGAATGCCATTCGAATTATGCAATGCACCAGCCACATTCCAGCATTGCATGATTTCTATATTCTCAGACATGGTGGAGGACACCATTGAAGTATTTATGGATGACTTTTATGTTGTGGGTGACTCATTTGAATCTTGCCTCGACCATCCGGGCAAAGTTCTGAAAAGATGTGAAGAAACTAATCTTGTCCTAAACTGGGGAAAATGTCATTTTATGGTTAAGGAGGGAATAGTGTTAGTCATAAAATCTCGAAAAAGGGGATTGAGGTACACAAGGAAAAAATTGAGGTTATAGCAGGTTTGCCACCCCCTATTTCCATAAAAGGGGTTAGAAGCTTTTTAGGGCATGCAAGATTCTACATATTATTTATCAAGTATTTTTCAAAAATTGCACAACCATTGTGCAAATTACTTGAGAACGAGGTAAAGTTTGTGTTCGATGAGGCATGTCTAAGGGCTTTTGAGTGCTTAAAATAGAAACTTACCACTGCTCCTATCATCGTAGCTCTAGATTGGTATCTTCCATTTAAGGTAATGTGTGATGCTAGCGGTGTTTCTTTTGGTGCTGTTTTGGGTCAAAGAAGAGCAAAGATCTTTCATCCGATCTACTATGCTAGTAAAACACTCAATACAGCCTAGAAAAATTACATAGTCAAAGAACATGAGCTATTGGTGATGGTCTTTGCATTCGAAAAATTTCGAGCATACTTTCTTGGAACCAAGGTGATCATTCATACATACCATGCCTCTTTGAGGTACCTGATTTCCAAAAAATATGCTAAACCCAGATTGATTCGGTGGGTGCTTTTGCTCCAAGAATATGAGTGTGAGGTTTAAATATTGGAAGGGAATGCAAAATCAGGTAGTGGATCATTTATCCAGGCTCGAGTCTGAAGCTAGTGCAAGGGAGGAGATTGATATTAATGATGCCTTCCCAGATGAACAGGTACTAGCTGCATCACAGGATTTGATTCCCTAGTTTGCCGACTTTGCAAATTACTTGGTTAGCGATATGATACCAGAAGACCTAACTCCTCAGTAGTAGAAAAAGTTCTTATTCGATGCCCGAAGATATTACTGGGACGAGCCATATTTATTTTGCATTTGTCCAGATGGGATCATTCGTAGGTATGTGCCTGAAATAGAAATACGGAGCATTCTGGAGGCCTATTATTCATCTCCTGTTGGGGGTCATCAAAGTGGTATCAGAACTGCACATAAGATTTTACAATGCGGATACCCTCTATTCACCAAGATGCATATGACTTTGCCAAGTATTGTGATCAATGCCAAAGCCAGGGCGGTATTACCCGTAAACATGAGTTGCCACTGACCCTCATCTTGAAAGTTGAGTTGTTTGATGTGTGGGGCATTGATTTCATGGGCCCATTTGTTAGCTCATATGGAATGAAATACATCTTGGTGGCAGTGGACTATCTCTCCAAATGGGTGGAGGTAATTGCACTACCAAATAATGAAGGCAAAAGTGTTACAACATTCCTTCGGAAGCATATCTTCGCCAGGTTTGGCACTCCCAGAGCTATTACCAGTGATGGTGGATCTCACTTTTGTAACTGCCTCTTCAGGAACCTGTTGGAAAAATATGGTGTCAAGCATAAGGTGGCCACACCTTACCACCCTTAGTCAAGTGGACAAGTGGAAGTTTCAAACAGGGAAATCAAGATCATCCTAGCCAAAATAGTGAATACTAGCCGAACAGATTCGTCTAGGAAACTCGTTGATGCATTTTGGGATTATCGAATAGTTATAAGACCTCCATTGGCTCATCTTCACACTAACTGGTTTATGGAAAAGCATGTCATTTACCAGTTGAACTAGAGCATAAGGCATTATGCGCTTTGAAAAGGCTGAACATGAACTGGAATGAAGCAGCCAAGTTGAGGCTTAACCAACTTAATGAGTTGGATGAATTCCAACTTAGAGCTTATGAGAGTGCGACCATTTTTAAAGAAAGGATGAATATTTACCATGATAAGAAAGATTGCAAAAAGGGAGTTTAGCCCAGGTGATTTGGTCTTACTATTCAACTTAAGACTCTGGTTTCACCCTAGGAAGTTGAAATCTAGATGGATGGGACCCTAAAGAGTAGTACTGTGTCTCCATATGGTGTAGTGAAACTTGAGAATAAAGAAGGAAAAAGGTTTAAAGTTAACGGTCAAAGAATAGAGTTGTATCTGAGAGATGTGGAGGAATTAAGAGGAATAGAGGTAGTATACCTTGATGATGCCTGAAGAGTCACGAAAGCTACGTTGTGCCGTGATGTTAAATCAGGCGCTGCATGGAGCAATCCATGAACTAGTTTTGATTTTTGAAAAGAATTGACCCTATTTAAAATTTCTGATGCATTAGCTATGTATTTGTGACTTCATGCATGATTTCTATGGATCTTTTGATGTCATTTAGTTTATTATCATGAGGAGTCTTGTTAATCCATGTGAAAAACCAGACAGGTAAAGTGAATATAAGTCATGTACCATGAGTGAGTGAGGTGTAATACTTAGTTCAGTATTGTGTTGAAGATCTAGAACTTGCCTACTTTGTCTTTGCATAGGCTAAGGATGGTTGGTTAGGATATGATCATAGGTCATTCTTTGTTAAGCTCACTTTTAGCCTAAATAATCCTACCAAAATCATATGATTCCCTTGATCCCAATTTTGAGCCTTTAATAGACCATTTTTCTTTGATTAACCGATGAACCGTACCCATTTGTTTATAGTGAACCTGTTTTGGACTTGGTCCTTCCTTGGATATTGTGAACCTCAACATAGGCAAAATACTTGAGTTGAGGGTGGCTAGAGTAGAGGTGCATAAATGGTGGGAACGAGAAAAAGGGAGAAAAAAGAGAAATGGTTAAAAATGAGGTGTGGTGTGAAAAAAAAAGTTGAAAAATTTGAAAATCTTGAAAAAGAAAATTCAAAAAAAAAATAAATATAAAATGCTTGAAAAAGTTGAAAATACACCACACCCATACAAATGCACATAAAAGAGGTGAAAAGGGAAGAAAAGGAATGAAAAGCATAAAGGGTGAAATAGGTGAATAATGAAGCCAATGTATGCAGTACCAAGGAAGGGATAGTCACTCAAATTCCTCATATTTATCATGTCTAGCCCTAAAGCCTACATTAAAAGCCACAACAAGTCCTATAGTGATCCTAATCTGACTATCTGATAGACCGAAACAAAGAAAATAAGGGCAAGCCTATGGTATCTGATACATAGTACTTGAAACTTCTTTGTGAGAGTGAGTCTTGCTTGTTTAGTACCATGCAATATTTGACACTATATCTGTGAGTGGGGACTTCATTTGTTACATGGATTATGTTTACTTTTACCATTGGTTTGTGAGGAAAGCATCGGAGATGACTTGATTGCCTGTTGATAGCTAGATGACATGTCTTGATCCCTGTTTATTATGTTCTGTGGTTGCTTGTAATACATTATCTGATGTATTTCACGGAAAAGGGCCAAAAGTTGTTGAATGTATAGTGCAAGCTTTGTTTGGTATTGGCTGTAGTATCCTAGGTTTATTTTCTAGTTGAGCATCGTATTTAGTTTTTCTTTTCTTTTCTTGAGGCATGCAAAAGTCTTAAGTTGAGGGTGTTGATGTGCTGTGAGTTTACAGCACTTTCGACGCTCAAAACTAAGAAACTAGTATGGACTTAGGTATGTTTATATAGATATAAGGCACTTTTTCTTTGGTTACAGGACAAATAGGTGTTGGAGCAAAAATGTGCAAAAGATAGCTTGAAAGTGCAGAAAATAGGCTTAAGTTACAAGTCTCAGTATGAGCCGTAGGTTGATGCTGCGAGCCGTACTGAAGATTGTGAGAAGTTTCAGATGGATAAGTATGAAGAGTGCATCCTACGACTCTCAGTACAAGTCATATAATGCTTGTACAGGCTACAATATAGAGTCATGGAAAGATTCAGAAGATTTGCACAAGAGGCTGACTCCTGACATGGATAGACAATATGAGTCGTGGCATCAAGGTATGAGTCGTACTATAGCACACGTGAAGAACTTTAGAAAAATTGAGAATTCTCAGAGTCAAGTCATGCAAGTATAGTACGACTTGTGGGAAGCATGTATGAGTCGTACCAAGGTCCAACACTTAGGCAAATTTCAGCCAGCCAATGACATAGGGGAAGCAGGTAAGACCCGTACAAACTTGCTATGAGTCGTAGGATTGGTCGTGACACAGGCGGCATAGTTATGGAAATTCACCCTGGTAGTCTAGGAAAAGGATTTTTATGTCTGTATAAATACGTTTTATGTTTTATTTTCATTAGAAAACATTAGAGGATGTAAGAATTGAGTTAGAGAACATTGAGACAAGATAGAATTGAGTTGATTGGCTTGTGATCAACCTTTTCTTAATTTTCTCTTGATCTTCATACTTTGTTCTTGAGGATTTTGCTGATTTATATAAAGAAGTTTTTCTCTCATTCATAATTGTAAGTATTGATTTATGTATTTAATTATGAATACAAATCGTAATCTTTCAACTATGAGAGGCTAAAACCTCCATAGCTAGGGTTGTGGGTACCATGGTGGATTAACAAGCTAGGGTTAATTAAAAGTGATTCAAAACCAATGCAAAACAATTGTAAGTATTCTCTTCATGCTTAAATGTTTCTTAACGGTGTACAACATTAGGACTTTCTGTTCGGTGCTATGGAGACTACACACAAGTGCACGTGGTCGAACAAGTAGTAAAGTGGATTATGTAAAGCCAAGTATCGATCCCACAGGGACTGAGCTACGGTACTAATTAACTTAAGTGTTAATGAACTATATCTTTAAGAATGCAGACAACCAAATAAATAATATTTTGAGAGTTTGAATTTACTAATTAATAAGAATCTAAGGCAAAATTATAAAGTGAGTCTGAACAATAGTAATGAGAAAGCTGAGGTTAAAACGAACATGCAGGGAATTAATTTATCAATACAATTCAGTTAATCTTTCCTCCGGTTGCTAATGAAGAATTATTTCCTATGGATTGGAACTTTCGACTCCTATCCAACTTAAGAATCATGAGCCTTAATCTACATTTTTGTGATAAAAGAATTTCATGTTCTAGCCATACATTCCCGATTCCTTAATTGACTAACAAGACTTTCAGATATATTTCTATTCTGAATGTAAATCAATTCTTAATTTTCCAAACTAAGAAGAGATCATATCCTACCAATTCACATCTTTCCAATTTCTTTCCTTTTCAAAATCAAAATTGGATTTTTTAGATATACATTAACATTGGCCAAACATTAATGCAGTAAGAACAAGAATTGATAGAACAACCATTGAAGAAAAGATGAAAACTGAAATGATTAACAATTACATTCCACTACAATTGTTCTTAACCTCAGCAAGAAGTAAATTTAGCCACTCATTTGTGGATTCAACATCATCAAATAAGTAGAAATCATACAAACAATTGAGATAAAAGAGAAAGAGATAGAGAAGAACCCTAGAATTTTCGTCCCCTCAACTGCCTGTAACCCACATTCTTGCTCAACCAAGTCAGAATGTTTAAAATAAAACCTAAGTGTGCTATTTATACTATTGAGAATTTTTCCCGGAATAACAAGCAGCGTGGCACGGAGTGTATCGCGGAGCACTCCCTCCGTGCCACGAAGGTATCGCGGACCCTCACTGGAAGTAGGCCCCCCAGGCAATTTAACCTCAACGTGCCACGACCTGCATCGCGGAGCCTGGCCAACGTGACACGGTGCTATCGCGCACCTTCACTGGAATTGCCAAAATTATTTCATCTGAGGTAGAGTGCCTTCGCGATGGCAACATGAGATGGCTCTATCGCGGAGCCTCTATTTTTGCTGCTCTCCCTTGTCATTTTCCACTCCTTATTTCCAAGTTCATTCTCGATCTTTACCAACATGTATTTTAGCATCCAAAATTTCCTTTTACCTGCAAAACAACACTAATCATGTTGGTTAGTATAAATCCACATTTCTACTAAAAATCACATGAGAATGTACACATACCAATTGATAAACAAGACGAGATGAAGCGTTTGAGTATCACTTGGGCATGCAATTCTGCCCAAGATCACTTACCCCACACTTAAACTCTTGTTCGTCCTCGAACAATACTCTCACATCTCATGCAATTGACCCTCACGCATAGCTACTTTGGCTCAACATTTCAAGCTACGGCTATACCGATTATTTAATATAGCAAATCATCAAGAAAACATGCATGGTCTCATCAATACAATGAAGTACATCACATTAAGATCTCCTAAGCTCAAGAATAAATTCTCGATCTTTGAAAACTCGTGCAAATCAACTGATCAAGACATCCGACACGAAATTAATCTCTCGTCAAGAATGTGCCCTCACAACACAGAGAATTACCCCATTGCCATCATATGATTTCCAAAGCACTACATATAGGGGTATATGAATATGATTTCGCTCTCTCTCCCAAAGAATTCACATGCATCATGTCATGAACCATAGGCTTGCCTCTAGTGTATTACTCCACTAATATAAGGACGAGTGATGTAAGATCACGTAGGACTTAACAGGTAGTAATGTAAGCTAAGGAACTAGCAAATACTGGGCTAACCAATAATAGCAACTAGCTTCCTTAAGCGCTTTTCAATTCATCCCACCATCATTACGACCATTTCTTTTCTTCCTTCATCCTCCCATTCTTGAAGAAATTTTTTCTTTGTTTTTGTTTCCATTTCTTTAAGCACACTCGACTTACTAGCAAAGATTAGTTATACATCTTTATTTTATTTAATTTCAGCAAGTGCACCTTTGACCTTTTCTTTAACTTTCACCGCTTCTGCTTTTCCTTCCTTTTCACAATTCTCACTCCTTTACACTGTGGGAAAATTATTTTTTCTTGAGAGCTTAAGAGTTTTGGATCCAATTCACGGATAATGAAAAGAAGGGATTAAGCTCGGGTTGTACCTCTTCAAAGAAAGAAAAAAAATAGGCTAAAGGCTTAATGGGGCTAACTAGGATGTACCTTCAAGGTAGGTATGATAATGGAGAAACTTTCGGTTTAATCAAAGAAATGCCTACATCCTTTCCTACAATACACTTCATTTCGTTTCGTACACACACCAGGAAAGTTCCAGACACTTCACAATAGCATGGAATAATTGAAACCTCACCTCACACTCATTGCACATGCTCAACTCAAGACATATTCACAGACTCTTCAATCAGCTAATTACAAGAATTCACTATTAAGCCTCGATCACACCGAATCGAACTCTATGGCCTAGGTATCTCAACATGTTTCCACATTTGCATGCTTTCATATGAATCACCTTTGCATCTTAATATCATTTACAACACGTAACAAGAATTCCGAACCATGAAGTAGCGACACATTTTCGAAACAAACAAAAGAAAGAAAAGAAAGAAAAAAACTACTCCTATCGACTACATTTCCCTTAAGACGGTCGTCATCCATCCATCATAGGGAACGATCACTATCTACGACTTCGGTTTAATGAGACTATTCTCAATAAAAGCACCGAAAACAAAGGCCGAGAAACCCAACATAAAAGAAATTTAACAAAAAATTTTAAAAATTTTGATAATTTCGATAGAAAACAAAAATATTTACACAACAACCAACCAACAACAGCTAAACACAGCACACAACAACTTAACATTCATTACAATACCAACTTAATTACAGACACACCACACAAAGTCACAGGGTCACATTTTTCACAGGTACAACAACACAAAACATAAACATAAACAAAAACGAAGCAGCTGGCACCTAACTACTCCCACCCCACACTTAAACCGAACACTGTCCCCAGTGTTCACATAATTTCAACATATCACAAAGGTAGGTGGTGAAACTCCTTGATCAATCGAAGTATTCAACTTCTTCATCAGGTGCCATTGCGTCGTCTCCCATATCAGAATCGCCCCCGCTATCCTCATCTGAATCAACATCTGAGTCCTTACGGCGTGTCTCCTCATCGGTGGGGACATCATCATCTACGGGCTCCACAAATGCTGGCCCCACTCTGCATAAAGCTCGGGCATTCTCGCCGAATGGGTAATCCAGCTCGAGCTGCCACAGCTCATCCTCCGTTGCCGGCCTCCCATCAATGCGCAACTGCAGCATCTGCATCCCGTACATGCGGGCCATATACTGATCATCCCGAGCATATCGCTCGGCTAGTGTGAGCACCGGCCCATGAGTAGTGTCAGGTGCCTTGGTTTTGGTGACATCCAAGGCACGCCTGTGAATCTGTGGGATGTAATCCAGGGCCTCCTCCTCGATATCATGGCCCCTTAGGAATATGGTAAGCAAACCATCGAACCCGTATCTATTCCCTTGATGTAGTCGGGCTCTCTTCATGGCGGAGATGATCACCGCCCCAAAATTGATCTCCAGCTCTTTCATTAGGGAATACACCAAGCAGACTCGGTCCCGGGTGACATCTGTCACGTGCACCCCCGAGATCAAGCATGAGCACACGATTTTTAGCCAAATCCTGGCTTCCCTGTTCATTTGAGAGTAGGGCAACGTCTGGTGGTAGCCCCTCTCCTTGTGCCTGCTCCACCTTGCTTTCGAATGGGCTCCACATAGAGTGCGTCTAATGTCCACATAGGGTGAAGTGACGTTCAGCTGCCGGAGTACATGGGCGTCTGTGTCCCGCGCCCCCAATATAGCATTCAAGTGATGGGGCTCAAAAGTGACAACTTGCCCCCTGATTTTGACGGTGTGACTGCGGAGGGTTAGGTGTCAGTTGGCATAGAACTCCTGAATCAGATGGAGATTGCACTCCTTGGGCTCCTTAAAGATGAAGTTCAGCCCAGCTGTGTCAATCCGGTGTATGATCCGCGGGAATTCCAGTGCCAGCGGCTCCCTTGATATTTGCTCCTCCGGGAAGTATTTGGTTTCTTTGTGTTTTGCATACCATTTCTTCCCTTCATCAGTCACCCATCAGGTTCCGTATTGTCGGCTTTGGCCTCTCGGAACCGCTGGTGCTGCTGGAACTGCTGTTCCCAATCTTATTCTTTTTCTGCCGGCGCCCGATGTGGATGTGCCCTTACCCTTATCTTGTCTGCCTGATATTGTTCCTGCACATTTAACATACAATCCCAATGTTATTCAAATCATAACTAGCTACAACTAAGGTTGGGTTTAATTGGATCACCCCACACTTAGTCTTTAGCCGCACTCCAAACAATTCGACAAGACATTCATGCTTTCCCAATATTTAACATTCAATCATGCTTAGTGAATTCATATAAGTTGATGGAACAATTACTATGTACTACTCAGACTTCATATAATGAATAAAAATATTGCCATCGATTCCATTACATCATTATAACACTTAGCTAAATATTTGTTCTCAACAACCTATGCAATTCACCAATTTCATTCTCCCAAAAATCCCTTGTCTACTTAGCATATTCAACATTAATCACAACATAATTCAATTCACCCAACATGCACAACCCAATTTTGTTCAACATTTCAAACAATTTTAGTCTTCTTCCTATTCAATTTCCAACCCTAGCTACCAATTTCGCAAAAATTCAATAACACATGCATTCATCGAGTTCATATACTCACAACGATACTATGAACATCAATCAATCATAACTTAAATGAATTCAAGCTTAATTTTCACTTAGGGCAAGGTTCAATCACTACACATGTTCAAGAATTAAAAATTCAAGCAAAAATGAGGTAAAGTTCAAGAACATACCTTTAATCCGATGAAATTGAAGAAAACTTGAAGAAAATTGATGCCTAGGTCCGTGTCACGTTGGGGGAGAAGGGAATTTGGGGTGTTGGTCACGGAGGGAAGGGAAAATAAGGAAAGAAATGAGGGAAATCGGGGTTTTAAAATGATATTTCGCGAGGGTTACCCGGCGACCCGGTGTGACCCGACGCGAAATAACACTCAACGTGTCACGGAGGGTAGCGCGGAGCACCCTCTCCGTGACACGGAGCCATCGCGCTAGTGTTCTGGATTTTTAAAAAATTTGGAACACTCTTCAACGTGTCACGGAGGGTAACGCGGAGCACCTCCTCCGTGACACGGAGCCATCGCGTAGGCTCACTGTAATGTGTCAATTTTTATTTTTCTCATCTTGATTTTTTCCTTTGCGTTTCTTTGCATTTTTGCCCTCTGTTACACCTGAAAATCATTTCACCACAAGAAATTGGTTAGAATTCATAGGTTTCAACGCAAAAATATATTTTTTTATTTTTTTCTTTTTCTTTTTTTTTCTTTTTTATTTTTTTTCCAAATATTTCTACTCATCTATTACAACAATTTCACAGGTTGCCTCCCATGCAGCGCCTGATTTATCGTCGCGGCTCGATGTCATTCACATTCAATCATCCTCTAGAGTGATGGACGTCTTCTCTCGAATAACGTCCTCACCCCAATAATGCTTACATCGCTGCCCATTTACTAAGAACGTGGCACTTCTATCTTCTTGCCACAACTCCACTGCCCCGTGCGGGGTCATTCTTACCACCTCAAATGGCCCTGACCATTTGGACTGCAATTTTCCTGGAAACAGCCTCAATCTTGAATTGAATAACAATACTTTCTGCCCCGGCTCAAAGATCCGATGCACCATATGCTTATCGTGCCACCTCTTTGTTTTCTCTTTGTAGCACTTGGCACTTTCATAGGCAGGCCAATGAAACTCATCAAGTTTGCTGAGTTGCATCAGCCTCTTCTTCCCCGCTAGCTCTAGATCTATATTCAATTTCCTCACGACCCAGAAAGCTTGGTGTTCTAGCTCCACAGGCATATGACACGCCTTTCCATAGAACAATCTGTATGGAGAAGTCCCAATTGGTGTCTTGTACACAGTTCTATAAGCCCGCAATGCATCGTCGAGTTTGCTTGACCAATCACTACGTTGTGCATTCACTGTCTTCTGTAGAATCTGCTTTACTTCTCTGTTCGACACCTCCACTTGCCCACTAGTTTGGGGATGATATGGTGTTGCTACCTTGTGGCGCACCCCATACTTAGCTAGCAAATTCTTGAAACTTGCATTTACAAAATGAGCCCCTCCATCACTGATAATGGCTCGGGGTGTCCTGAACCTGGTGAAAATATGCTTTTTCACAAATTTTGTTACCACCTTGTTGTCATTACTGGGGCAAGCTGTTGCTTCAACCCACTTTGATACATAATCAACGGCTACCAAGATGTAACGATTACCACTGTGGGAACGGGCCCATGAAATCTACACCCCATACATCAAAGATCTCCACTTCTAATATCTGCTGCAGCTGCATCTCCTGCCTTCTACCAATTGTGCCTGTTCTTTGACATCTATCACACATTTTTACGTATGCCATAGAGTCTCTAAACACTGTAGGCCAAAAGAAACCTGACTGTAGCACCTTGTGCGCTGTCCGCTCGCCTCCGTGGTGCCCTCCATACAATGAAGAGTGACAACTCATTAATACTTCTGCAATCTGGCTCTCTGGGATGCATCTTCTCATCACCTGATCTGGTCCCTGCTTAAACAAGTATGGCTCATCCCAAATATAATACCTGCAATCATGTCTCAACTTCTTTCTCTGCTGAGCCATAGCCTCCGGTGGATAGACTCCACTCACTAGCAAATTCACAATGTCTGCATACCAAGGGATTTCAGCTTCCCTTATTGCCAAGAGCTGCTCATCCGGGAACTCTTCTTTGATGTTGTCACCTTCCTTCACATGCGACCGGCTTTCCAGTCGCGATAGGTGATCTGCCACTTGATTCTCGCTCCCCTTTCTGTCACGAATCTCTAAGTCAAACTCTTGTAACAACAAGATCCATCTGATCAGCTTGGGCTTTGCATCCTCCTTGTTAAACAGATACCGAATCGCTGCATGATCGGTATACACCACTACTCTAGAACCCACCAAGTAGGACCTGAATTTATCAAATGCAAACACCAATGCTAGCATCTCCTTTTCAGTGACCGTATAATTGACTTGGGCTGCGTCAACTATTTTGCTTGCATAATGAATGGAATGAAAAATTCTATTCCTCCGCTGCCGCAATACAACTCCTACAGCCACATCGCTTGCATCACACATTAATTCAAACGGTTGTTCCCAATCCGTAGAAATGAGGCTAGGTGCTTCTATCAACTTCTGTTTCAACTCCTAGAATGCTTTGACACAATCCTCATCAAACTCGAACTTCACCTCTTTTTCTAGCAACCTGCATATTGGTCTAGAAATTTTAGAGAAGTTCTTGATGAACCGTCTGTAGAACCCTGCATGTCCAAGAAAACTGCGAACACACTTCACTAACACAGGTGGTGGTAACTTTTCAATAACCTCGATCTTTGCACGATCGACTTCCAACCCCTTGCAAGACACTTTATGGCCAAGGACGATACCCTCCTTGACTAAGAAATGACATTTCTCCCAGTTGAGTACAAGGTTGGATTCTTCACAACGAGCTAGCACCCTGTCAAGATTCTGCAAACAAGTACCAAACGAATTACCGAAAACAAAAAAATCATCCATAAATACCTCGATGAAATCTTCCACCATATCGTGGAAGATCTCTATCATGCATCTCTGGAATGTGGCGGGTGCATTGCATAAACCAAATGGCATCCGCGGAAAGCATATGTCCCATAAGGACATGTGAAAGTAGTCTTCTCCTGGTCCTCTGGTGCTATGGCTATTTGATTATAGCCAGAATACCCATCAAGGAAACAGTAATATTCTTGACCTACCAATCTGTCTAATATCTGATCAATAAATGGGATAGGATAGTGATATTTCCTTGTGGCCTCATTGAGCTTTCTGTAGTCCATGCAAATCCGCAAGCCAGTGACTGTGCGTGTAGGGATCAACTCATTTTTCTCATTGGTGACCACAATCATCCCTCCCTTCTTTGGGACACACTGAACGGGGCTGACCCATTCACTGTCTGAAATAGGATAGACCACACCTGCATCAAGCCACTTAATCACTTCCTTCCTAACCACATCCTTCATCATTAGATTCAACCTCCGCTGATGTTGTACAGTTGGCTTTGCTCCTTCCTCCACGAAAATTCTGTGTGTGCAAAAAGCTGGATTGATACCCCTAATGTCTGACATTTGCCAGCCCATTGCTTTCTTCCTCCTCTTGAGAACCACCAATGCATCCTTTACCTGTGCCTCCGTCAATTCTGCAGAGATGATGACTGGCAAGGTGTCATCTTCCCCCATAAAGACATTTCAAATGTGAAGGCAATTTTTTCAACTCCAGTATTGGTGCTTTCTCAATAGAAGGTTTGGGCAATGGTTCCAGGGACCTCATCAATGGTTGAAAGTCTTGCTTCCTGAGATACCATTTTGATTCGTTCAACATTTGCACCATCTCATAAGTATCTCTATCGCCGAAATGATTGGAGCCTCTCAAAGCTCTTTCCAATGGATCTTGAGAATCAACAATCTGAAGAATTTCTTCCTTGTTTAGCACATTGATTGCTGATAGCTCCTCATAAATGGCCAGAAGCTTCATGGCCTTATACACATCAAATACCTCCACTTTGTCATGCGCTCGCATGGTTAGCTGGCCTGCAGCTACATCAATCAAAGATCTCCCGGTTGCCAAGAAAGGACGTCTCAAAATAAATGGGACTTTCGCATCCGGCTCAAAATCTAAGACAATAAAATCCACCGGGAAGATGAAGGAGCCCACTTCCACCAACACGTCCTCCACAATGCCATCCGGTTTGGCCAAAGAACGGTATGCTAGCTGCAAGATCATTGTAGTTGGTCTAGGACTGCCCAGCCCCAACTTCATGAACACTGATGTTGTCATCAAGTTTATGCTCGCTCCCAAATCACATAATCCGCGAGCTCGGATACTTTGCCTGATTGTGATCTGAATTGTAAAGCTCCCAGAGTCCTTGAGCTTTGTTGGCAACCTGTTTTGAATCCGGGAAGTGCACTCCTCAGTAAGCGCCATCGTAGCATACTCCGTCAATCTGCTTTTGTTGGCTGTGATGTCCTTGATATACTTTGCATATTTAGGCACTCCCTACAAAACATCAACCAAAGGTAAATTAATGTGTACCTGTTTAAGCACCTCCATGAACTTTTTAAAACAAGCTTCCTCCTTGTGTTTCTTTAATCTTTGAGGGAACGGGGGTGGTGGTCTTTCTGCTTCAGCTGCCTTCTCCTTCCCACTCTCATCATCATGTTCCCTGTCTTTCTCCACTGCTCCTGATTGCTGAGGTAGTCTTTCTGGTTCCACCTCTTTGAGTTGTAAACCACTCCTTGTGGTCACTGCATTAACCTGCTTGGGATTCGGGTCAGTGTCACTCGGTAGTCCTCCTCTGGGCCTGGTGTTTTGAGCTCCAGCTAGTTGTCCAAACTGGTACTCAATCGCCTCAGTAGCTAACTGCTGGTTTTTCAAGTCTGCCGCTAATTTCACATAATCATCCTGCATTTGAGCTTGGTTAGCTATCATTGTTTTAAACATTTCCTCAATGATATTGGTTGGTGGAGGAGGTGCATTGTTTCCTCTGTATTGAGATTGATAATTTTGCTGCCCCCCTTGATTTCTCTGCACACCCTGATTCGAACTCTACCCTTGATGGCTATTACTACCCCAAGAGAAATTCGGATGATTCCTCCAATTTGAGTTGTAATTATTGCCATACTGCTGGTGATTATTTCTCTGGACGTTCACAACAAAGTTCACTGAATCTGGATTTGCACCACAACACTCAGCTGAGTGTTCATTACTACCGCATACTTCACACCAAACCTGCTGCACTACATTAACTGGGGCTTGTGGTTGATTCAAGGTCATACTGCTGAAGTGGGTGCTGAGTTGATTTTGCAACGCAGCTATCTGTGCCGCGATAGCTGTAAAACCATCCACCTCAAAGACTCTTTCTGCTTTCCTTGTTCCTGATCTTAGGCAGATTTATATGCCCAAGTGATACTCAAGCGTATCAATTTTACCTTGTTTGTTGTGCAATGTGTATATAATATCATGTAATCGGTAATAAAATGCGAATTTATACTAACCAACATGATTAGCATTTGTTTTGCAGGTAAATATGATTTTTAGGAGCTAAAATGCATGTTGGAACTATATCGGAGTTGGACTTGGATGCGAGCGTGGAAAAGACATTGGAATGCACAATTTATAAGGGCTCCGCGATGGAGCTGTGCCACGCTACCATCGCGGTAGCACACTGCCTGGACAGGAATTAAAATGGCAAATTCCAGTGTGCCATCGCGTCAGCTCCGTGGCACGGAGAGAGTGCTCCGTGTTGGCCTCCGTGCCACGTTGAGGCTAATTTACCGGACCCTGAAATTCCAGTGAAGGTCCGCGTCCACGCCGTGTCACGGAGGCAGTGCTCCGCGTTGGCCTCCGTGACACGTTGCTTGTTATTCCGGGAAAAATTTTCCACTAGTATAAATAGCACACTTAGGTTTATTTTAAGCAGTTTTTAGTTTTTAGACTGAGTTCAGAAGTGGAGAGCAAGGACGTGGGTTAGGAGCAGTTGAGGAACGAAAAAGCTAAGGGGTTTCTTCTCTTCTTTTCTTCTTTCTATCAATTGTACGTATGATTTACACTCATTTTAGGATGATCAATCCACAAATGAGTGGCTAATTCTCTTCCTTGCTGAGGTTTTGACACTTGTAATGAATTTTGATTATAATTGATATGGTTTTCTTCTTCTTCTTCCATGTTGTTCTATTAATTCTTGTTCTTACTGCATTAGTGTGTGGCCTACATTAATGTACATCTAAAAAGTCCAATTTCACTCGAAAGAGCAAGAAATTGGAAAGTTGTGAATTAATAGGGTATTGTTCTTAACTTGATTTGGGAAAATTGGGTTTTGATGTGCTTTCCTGATAGAAATATACTTGAAAGCCGTATTAGTCAATTTAGGAACCAGAATTGTATTGCTACGTCATAAATTGCATTTGATCACAGGAATGTAGACAAATGGTTTATGATTCTAAAGTGAAATTAAATACGAGAGTTTTAATTTCTAGGCGAATGTTCTTGGCTAGCAACATGAAGAAGAGATTAACCAAATTATCATGATTATCAAGTTCATTACTTGTTCTTAACCTTGGCATGTTCATATCCATTGTCTAAATTCTCAGTAAATAGTTGTTATTACTTTTAGTATATATAGTTTAGAAACAAAAACTCAAGTAACTGTTGGTTACATTGTTGTTAGCATAATTAGAAGTGAAATAGAAATATAGTAAACTAGGCAAATTTACATATCTTGAGCCTCCTTGGATCGATACTTGGCTACTTAGCCACTTTATTACTTGTTTGACCACGTGCACTTGCGTGTCAGTTTTTAACCTATACCGGAACACCCGAGCAAGTTTTTGGCGCCGTTGCCGGGGAGGCTAGGCGATTTGTGAAATTGTGTTTAGTGTAAATTTACTGTATTTTTATTTTTATTTTCTTAAAGTGTTAACAACTTGGTCTTAGCCTGTATTTTGCAGATTTTATTTCTGTGAACACTGGCAAGGGACAAAGAGCTGGTGGAATCTTACTTAGAGCCTGAACGTGAATTTCATAGTCAACGCAGAGAAGCTCTACGAAAGAAGCTGCAGTTGCTTAAACAATCTATTATGGAGCAACAAAATCCACCAGTTGTGCGGGCAGTGTTAGTGCCCGATGAAGCAGCAGCAAGGCCGGTTCGCGAGGTGGCAATCCCACACTCTAACAATGTACATTCTAGCATCCGCAAACCAGAGCCTGGAGGGAGGTTTGAATTAAAGCAGAATATGGTGCAACTCTTGCACATAAGCGGGCAGTTTACCGGTCTCCCTCATGAAGATCCACAACAACATCTCCAAAACTTTTTGGAGATAAGTGACACTTATATACCCGCTGGAGTGTCACCTGATTATGTTCGGCTCACCTTATTTCCGTTTTCCTTACTTGGTGAAGCTAAGAGGTGGTTAAAAGCTGAACCACCCAATTCTATATCAACGTGGGATGATCTTGCACGGAAGTTTTTGATTAGATTTTTCCCTTCTGGTAAAACAGCCAGACTTAGAAGTCAAATTCTAAGTTTTAAACAGAGGGAGGGAGAAAATCTATATCAAGCCTGGGAAAGATTTAAATCCATGTTGCGGGACTGTCCTCATCATCATCAGTCCAATGAGGTGTTGGTACACACATTTATTGAGGGTTTGGAACCCCACACTAAAATTCTGTTAGATTCAGCAGCTGGAGGGTAAGCGCTGGAAAAGACATATGAGGAGCTGTACACTTTGCTCAACCGAATTTCACAAGGCAATCCAGAATGGAATGCAGATTCATCTCGAGGTGGAGCAAGGAAAGCAGCGGGAGTGCTTGAAGTGGATGGATTTACAGCTATCGCTGCACAGATAGCTGCCTTGCAAAATCAGTTAAACAATCACTTCATCAATATGAACTTGAACCAGCCTTCAGCTTCAGTCAATGCTGTCCAACAGATGTGGTGTGAAGTGTGTGGTAGTAGTGAGCATTCAGCTGAATGCTGTGGTGCAAATCCTGATTCTGTTAACTTTGTGGGCAATGCACAGAGAAATCAGCAGCAGTTTGGTAATGTCTACAACTCAAATTGGAGAAACCATCCGAATTTTTCGTGGGGTAGCAACAATCAACAAGGCCAAAGTTCCGGGCAGGGTATGCACAGAAACCAAGGAGGGCAACAAAGCTATCAAGCTCAATTCAGAAATCACAATGCCCCTCCTCCACCACCATCACCGAGCATTGAGGAGATGTTCAAAACCATGATCGCTAATCAGGCGCAATTGCAGGCTGACTATGTTAAATTGGCAGCCGAAGTGAAGAATAATCAATTGGCGACCAAGGCTCTTGAATATCAGTTTGGGCAATTTGCTAGTGCCCAAAATACTAGACCCAGAGGAGGATTACCTAGCAACACGGATCCTAATCCGAAGCAGGTAAATGCAGTGACCACAAGGAGTGGTTTACAGTTAAAGGAGGTGGAACCGGAAAGACCGCCTCAAAAGTCAGGAGCAGCAGATGTTGAGGGAGAGCAAATCTCTGATAGGGGGAAGACTAAAGAAGCAGAATCAGAAAGGCCTCCACCCCAGTTCCCTCAACGACTTAAGAAACACAAGGAGGAGGCGTGTTTCCAGAAATTCATGGAGGTACTTAAACAGGTACATGTTAACTTACCTCTTGTTGATGTCTTGCAAGGAGTGCCAAAATATGCGAAATATATTAAAGACATCGTGGCTAACAAAATTCGTTTAACTGAGTATGCCACGGTAGCTTTAACAGAGGAATGCACTTCCCGGATTCAGAATAGGTTGCCCAGCAAACTGAAAGACCCTGGAAGTTTTACTATCCAGCTTACGATTGGGCAAAGTATCCGAGCTCGTGGATTATGCGACTTGGGGGCAAGCATAAATCTGATGCCATCTTCGATATTCAGAAAGTTAGGTCTAGGGAGTCCTAGACCTACAACGGTAATCTTGCAGCTAGCAGATAGGTCTTTAGCTAAGCCGAATGTCATTGTTGAGGATGTGTTAGTGCAAGTAGGCTCCCTCATTTTTCCGGTTGATTTTATTGTTCTGGATTTTGAACCAGATGCTGAAGTCCCATTTATTTTGGGACGACCCTTTTTGGCAACCGGAAAAGCATTAATTGATGTAGCTGCGGGTCAACTCACGATGCGAGCACATGACAAGGTCGAAGTGTTCGATGTGTACAAGGTACCTAAGATCCCGACTGTTTATAAGGAACTCTCGGTGATCAATGTGATTGATCATGGGAATGCTAATGGAATGAGTGATTCCCGAGAGTTACTAGGAAGGCCACCGGATAAGGTTGAGAACTACTGGGGGGATGACCATGATCGGGACAAATCGTCCATCACCCTAGTAGACAAGTGAGCATAAAGGACGTCGAACCACGACGGTAAACCAGGCGCTGCACGGGAGGCAACCCGTGAAAAATATTTTCTTTCTTTCTTTTTAGTGTAAATAATTTTTATTTTCATTTTTCTTTTCTTGATTCGGTATATATTTTTGTTTTAGTTAATATTTTTCATTTTAGTTAGGGAAATCTATTAATCTAACCAATTCTGTTAAGTGAGGTGATTTTCAGGTATAACGGAGGAAATATACATGGAATCGAGAAAATGAGGCAAGGTATGAAAAATTAAATTAATTGAAGAAATAGTGCACTAACGCGTTGGCGCCGTGTCACGGAGGTAGGGCTCCGCGTTACCCTCCGTGACACGTTGAAGGCAAAATCAGATTTTTTAAAATTTCCAGAGAGCCAACGCGTTGGCTCCGTGTCACGGAGAAGGGGCTCCGCGTTACCCTCCGTGACACGTTGCCCTTTATTCAGTGCCGGGTCACACCGGGTTGCCGGGTGACCCGCGTGTTTTTCTTTAAATTAACCTAAGTTTTGCCCCTTTTCTCCCCATTTCTCTCCTCCTCTGCGACCAAAACACCCAATTCCCCCTCCCCAACCACCACGCTAATAGGCAAGGAAAACGTCAAATTTCTTCGGTTCTTCAACTAAAAGGTATGTTTTCATTGTTTCTCTCAAGTTTTTGGCGATTTTAGTCAAATTTGAGCATGTGAGGTGAAATATATCACCCCAAGTAGCAATTAAACATGATGTTGAATTATTTTGTGATTGATTATGTTCGGATTGTTGTAATTAGCGTTTGAACTTGTCGATTATGTGAATAATTCGAATTTGATTGAAATATTGCATTCTAGGGCTTGAGTTATTGAAATTGAATTGGGGAACTTGATAGTTTGATGAATTAGATGCCGGGGTGTGGTTGTAAATTGAGATAAGTCGATGTAAATATTGTATGAATGTTAAGAGAAGACGAATTCTCGAATTGTTGGGGAAAATGCGAAAATTTTGTAAATTGGTTTGATTATTTAGATTTGTATGTAAATAGAATTTTCATTGTTGTTTTTGTTTTTTTGTTTTGTTGCTAAGTGCGATGATTGGCTTGCTATCGATAGTAGGATTGGGAGTAGCTGTATGAAGTCTGAGTAGTACGCTAACCGTTATGCTGTCGAAATTTTTCGTGAACGCACTAAGCAATATGCCTTATAGTTGCTTGTGTTTGGGGTTGTAAATAGAGTAATCCTTACCGAAGTATTGTAAATATAGTTAAGGACTAAGTATGGGGTAAACTTAGTTTAACCCGACCTTAGCCTAAGTTAACTTGTATTTAGCTTAACTTTGTGCTTGTTTATATATATTGACAGGTACAATGGCAAGTCGACAGGACAAGGGCAAGGGTGCTTCTACCTCAGGCACCGGACGGAAAAGATTGAGGTTGGGCACTGCAGTCCCAGCTGCACCAGCTGTTCCGCGCGGCCAACGCCGCCAATACGGAACAAGATGGGTAACCGATGAAGGGAAGAAGTGGTACACGAAACATAAAGAAAACAAGTACTTCCCCGAGGAACATATTGCACGGGAACCACTTGCACAGGAGTTCCCACGTATTGTGCAAAGGATTGAAGCAGCTGGGCTCAGCTTTATCTTTCAGGAGCCCAAGGAGTGCAACCTTCATTTGGTCCGAGAGTTCTACGCAAATTGGAACCCGTCCATCAGAAGCCACACAATATAAATCAGAGGGCAGATTGTCACTTTGGAACCCCAGCAATTTAATGCCATCGTTGGAGCGCGGGACACAGACGCCCACGTTCTCCGCCAGCTAAACATCGCCCCACCGTACGCCGACATCAGACGTACATTGTGTGGGGCTCGATCCACAGCCCGATGGAGTAGACATAAGGAGAGGGGTTACCACCAGACTCTGCCTTATTCGCAGATGAACAGGGAGGCCAGAATATGGCTGAAAATTGTATGTTCGTGCTTGATCCCGGGAGTTCATATGACGGATGTGACCCGGGACCGTGTCTGCTTGGTGTATGCCCTTATGAAAGGGCTTGAGATTAATGTTGGGGCGGTAATTATATCCGCCATGAAGAGAGCCAGACTACACCAGGGCCACAGATACGGGTTTGGCGGACTCATCACCACCTTCCTCCGAGGCCTCGATGTCGAGGAAGAAGCCTTGGATTACATTTTGCAGTTGGAGCGGAGGGCCCTCGATGTGACAAAAACTAAGGTCCCCGACACCACACATGGGCCAGTGCTGACTTTGGGCGAGCGACATGCTCGTGACGATCAGTACATGGCACGTATGTTCGACATGCAGATGCTTCAGCTACGGATTGGTGGGAGACCAGCCACCGAGGAAGAATTATGGTAGCTGGAGCTGGATTACCCATTTGGCGAGAATGCCAAAGCCTTATGCCGAGTGGGACCAGCCTTCGTGGAGCCGACTGATGACGATGTCCCTACTGATGAGGAGACGCGTCGGGAGGACTCCGATGTGGAGTCCGATGACGATGATGGCGCTGACTCAGACATGGGGGATGAGGCAGCAGCACCAGATGAAGAAGTTGAATATTTCGACTGATCAGGGAGTTCCACCACCCGAAATATTGTTTTGTATTTTTTTGTGAACACTGGGGACAGTGTTCGATTTAAGTGTGGGGTGGGGAGTAGCTAGGTGCTGGGACTTGGGCTCTAATCTGCTGTATGCTTTTTCCTTGGTTTGTATGTATGTTTGTGTTTTCCCTGTGGTGAACTAATTTGTGTTGTATCTGTATATATTTGTTTGTGTGGTTAATGATGTGTGTTATGAAAAGTTGTGGTTGCCAGTGTAAATAGAGTGTAAATATTTTTCTATCGAAATGATCGATGTGTTGCAAAAATTTTCGGTTTTTATTTTGTTTGGGTTTCTCGGAGTTTGTTTTCGGTTCTTTTACCGAGAATAGTCCCATTGAGCCGATGTCATAGTTAGTGACCGTTCCCTATGATAGATGGATGACGACCGTCTTAAGGGAAATGTAGTCGGTAGGAGTAGGATTTTTGTTTGTTTTTAGTTTTTCTTTGGTGGATTGCATCAATGAACTGTAGTTGCTTATGGTTGCTAAAATTTCGTTGCGTGTGTAACTGATGTTCAAAATGTGAAAATGATTCGTTTGAAAGCATTATTTGATAAATATGTTGAGTTACCTGGGCTATAGAATTTGATTCAGTATGATTGAGGCTTAATCTTGAATTCATGTGATTGGCTAATTAAAGAGTCTGTGAATGCATCTTGATTCGAGCATGTGCATGAAGTGTGAAGTGAGGTATTGCTATTCCATATCATTGTGAAGTGTCTAGAACTTGCCTGGTGTGTATACAAAACGAAATGAAGGAGGTGTAGTTTTGGAAAGGATGTAGGCATTTCTTTGTTTTAACCGATAGTTTCCATTTTTTCTTGTCAAATTCTACCTTTCTATGTGTTGTATACCCTAGTTACCCCGTTGAGCCTTTAGCCGATTTCTTTCTTTCTTTTGTCCAAAATTGTATAAACTAAGCTTTATTCCTTCTTTTCATTAGCCTTAAAGTCTATACGAAACTCTTAAGCGCTTACAAAGAAAAGACAATGTTTCCCAAAGTGTTAAAGAGTGAAAAGAAAAAGAAAAGCAGAGTGAAGAAAGAAAAGATGATGTTGAAGAAGCACTTGCTATAATTAAATGATATTGAGGGTACATGAAAACCCTTTATTTTGTGTCAAGTGTGATGAAATGGGCAGTACGAAAGTAAACCAACATGAATGGGAGAAAAAGAGAAAAGAGAGGAACAATGTCCATGAGTCGATGGGAATGAGTTGAAAAGGCGCTTAAGGATGCTAGCGACTATTATTGGCTAATCCAATATATATATATAGATCCATAGCCCCGTTACAACCCATTAAAGTCCTACGTGATCTTACATTGCATTTCTTTATATTAGTGGAGTAATACACTAAGGGCAAGCTTATGGGTCATGACATGAGGCATGTGAATTCTTTTGGGAGAGAGAGTGAAATTAATTTTTATATGCCCCTACTTGCATGTTTGTGTGTTGCATGAACAAAAAGGGGAAGATTCTCTCGAGTTGTGAGGGCACATGCTTGATGAAAGATTGATTTTCGTGTCGGATTTCTTGATTAGCTGATTTGCATGAGTTTGCCGATATCAAGAATCAATTCTTAAAGTCTAGGAAGTCTTGATGTATTAAAGGTCATTGTATTGTACGACCAAGCATGTTTTCTTGATGATTTGCAAAAATTGAATAATCGGTATGACCGTAGCGTAAATGGTCGCACCATAGTGACGAAGGTTGGGATGTAATTTTCATGATTTGTGTATGTGTTGTTCGAGGACGAACAAGGATTTAAGTGTGGGGTAAGTGATCTTGGGCAGATTTATATGCCCAAGCGATACTCAAACGTATCAATTTTACCTTGTTTGTTGTGCAATGTGTATATAATATCATGTAATCGGTAATAAAATGCGAATTTATACTAACCAACATGATTAGCATTTGTTTTGCAGGTAAATATGATTTTTAGGAGCTAAAATGCATGTTGGAACTATATCGGAGTTGGACTTGGATGCGAGCGTGGAAAAGACATTGGAATGCACAATTTATAGGGGCTCCGCGATGGAGCCGTGCCACGCTACCATCGCGGTAGCACACTGCCTGGACAGGAATTAAAATGGAAAATTCCAGTGTGCCATCGCGTCAGCTCCGTGGCACGGAGAGAGTGCGCCGCGTTGGCCTCCGTGCCACGTTGAGGCTAATTTACCGGACCCTGAAATTCCAGTGAAGGTCCGCGTCCACGCCGTGTCACGGAGGCAGTGCTCCGCGTTGGCCTCCGTGACACGTTGCTTGTTATTCCGGGAAAAATTTCCCACTAGTATAAATAACACACTTAGGTTTATTTTAAGCAGTTTTTAGTTTTTAGACTGAGTTCAGAAGTGGAGAGCAAGGACGTGGGTTAGGAGCAGTTGAGGAACGAAAAAGCTAAGGGATTTCTTCTCTTCTTTTCTTCTTTCTATCAATTGTACGTATGATTTACACTCATTTTAGGATGATCAATCCACAAATGAGTGGCTAATTCTCTTCCTTGATGAGGTTTTGACACTTGTAATGAATTTTGATTATAATTGATATGGTTTTCTTCTTCTTCTTCCATGTTGTTCTATTAATTCTTGTTCTTACTGCATTAGTGTGTGGCCTACATTAATGTACATCTAAAAAGTCCAATTTCACTCGAAAGAGCAAGAAATTGGAAAGTTGTGAATTAATAGAGTATTGTTCTTAACTTGATTTGGAAAAATTGGGTTTTGATGTGCTTTCCTGATAGAAATATACTTGAAAGCCGTATTAGTCAATTTAGGAACCAGAATTATATTGCTAGGTCATAAATTGCATTTGATCACAGAAATGTAGACGGATGGTTTATGATTCTAAAGTGAAATTAAATACGAGAGTTTTAATTTCTAGGCGAATGTTCTTGGCTAGCAACATGAAGAAGAGATTAACCAAATTATCATGATTATCAAGTTCATTACTTGTTCTTAACCTTGGCATGTTCATATCCATTGTCTAAATTCTCAGTAAATAGTTGTTATTACTTTTAGTATATATAGTTTAGAAACAAAAACTCAAGTAACTGTTGGTTACATTGTTGTTAGCATAATTAGAAGTGAAATAGGAATATAGTAAATTAGGCAACTTTACATATCTTGAGCCTCCTTGGATCGATACTTGGCTACTTAGCCACTTTATTACTTGTTTGACCACGTGCACTTGCGTGTCGGTTTTTAACCTATACCGGAACACCCGAGCAGTTCCTCCTCTTGAAGAGTTGATTGTGGGCAAAAATAGTATGCCTGAGTGATGCTTTATACCTTAATTTAGTCTTGTTTATCTAAGTTATTTTATACATTTTCATGTGATTTTATGTAAATGTGAATATATACTAACCAACATGATTAGTCCTTGTTTTTGAAAGTTAATAATGCATTTGAGGAACTAATTCATGATTTGGTGAAGTGGAGGAATGGAATCAAGAGCAAAACGTGAAAGTCAACAAGAAAACATGCAATAACTGGCACCCTGCGCGATAGGGGCCGTGGCACGCTGCCAACGCGGCAACACTTGGCCAAAAATTGTATTTTTTGGCACATTCCAGTGAGGGTACGCGTTACCAACGTGTCATGGAGGTCAAGTAGGGCGTTCAGCTCCGTGACACGTTGCTGTTCCACCACAGGCCAAATTTTGCAATTTTTCAGCAGAGTATAAATTGAACCCTTAGCTCCTAAAATCATTTGGTCACGATTTTATTCTGGAAAACTACCTAGGAGTGAAGGGAGAAGTGGGAGAACTCATCTAGGGTTTGTCAAATTCCCTTCTCATCTACCAAATTCATGTAAGTATGTTAGTTTAGTAGTAGTTAGTGTAGTTTTACGAACATGAATGGCAAGAACCCTTCCTCTAGGGTTGAAGCCATGAATTATGGTTGTGATTTTATGAAATTGTTTTGGAATTAAGTTATTGATTGTTGTTTTCGTCTTGCATTCTGGATTGTTGGTTGTTTTTATGATTTATAACCATGAAAGCATATTTGTTAGCTTGAGTAATAGCTTGAGAAAGCATTACCTAGGTCAGGACATGAGAATGTGAGGAGCACGTTTGTATCTCGGGAGAGATTTTTGTGTCAGGATAGAAATATACCTAACACCGTGCTTGGTTGAGACACGGGGGTTATGAAAGACCAACTTGGGATGTCACATCACCACTCGAAGAAGTAGTTGTGAGGCTAAGTTGAGTTAAATGGTTAGATGCACGAAAGTCCCTAATCATTTCCCCGCAAGCCAAAACATAATTGATTGCCCGCGACTAGAAATTAAACTCCTCGCTCACAATGATGCAGTGAGGCTAGATTGCCGTGATTAGAGGCTCGAAAGACCATAAACAAGCAATTCTAATTATGTGAAATAACAATTGATAGTTCCATGCTTAACCCATTGCAAATCGTAGTATCGCATGATTATCTGGCTTTAACCCTATGTTGCTCCTAGAGTGACTTCAGAAGATTTCGTTGACCAAAACTAGACTTAATTAAATCTCCCTCGAAAACTTCTATAACCAACACTTGAGAAAGTTAAGATCACACTTGAAATGGATAGTTAGAGGAATGGGTCTAGTCCTTGTGGGTTCGACATTCCGGTTCTTAAAAAGAGCCACTATATTACTTGCACGACCCGTACACTTGCGGGCACGTCAAGTTTTTGGCGCCGTTGCCGGGGACTAGGAGAGATTTTGATAATTTATCTATTTTTGTGTGATTTTTGAATTTCCTAAAGTGTTGAAAAACTTGGTCTTAGTCTGTTTAGTTGCAGGTGAAAGGTTGTCCTGCCGAGCTGGCTAGAAATAGAGAGCTTGTGGAACCGTTGCTTGAACCTGAACGTCAAATCCATTTGTGAAGGAGAGTAGCTCTAGAGAAAAAGCTAAAGAGACTTCAATAAAAGGTACAACAACAACCACCCGCGGGACAAGTACAATTGTCATCAGAAGCAATGGCAGCAAGACCAGTTCGCGAAGTGGCAATCCCACTAGTGACGAATGTGACCTCTAGCATCCGTAAACCGGAGCCTGGAGGGCACTTTGAGCTTAAACAGAACATGGTGCAGCTGTTACATTCTAGTGGTCAATTCACTGGGATGGCACATGAGGACCTGCAGCAGCACCTACAGAGCTTTTTAGAGATTAGTGACACGTTTGTCCCCACCGGTGTGTCCACAGATTATGTCCGATTGACCCTCTTCCCGTTTTCACTATTGGGAGAGGCAAAAAAGTGGTTGAAGGCTGAGCCACCGAACTCCATAACTTCATGGAATGACTTCAAATTGAGAAGAAGTTGGAGAAAGAGAGGAATAGAGTGGAGGCTATTTCCTCTAAAAAGCAAAAGAAAAGGAGATGGTTCTTGAAAGAGAACCCAGGTATGAGGATGTCTTGAAAAGGACAGTCCACGTCGTGCCACGACGTAAAATAAGGCGCTGCTTGGGAGGCAACCCAAGGGTACCTCAGGTATAATTCGTAATTTTGATTTTTGTGTTGCTTTTGTTATTTTCATTTTGTTTGTGTTTTTGGTGGAAAGTTAAGAACAGATGGAGGGAAGTCTGAGTACCGAGACGGTGGAAGCTAATGAGCATGGAATAGAAGAAGTGTGGGGTCGAACAGCCATCTCTGGAACTTGAAAAGAAAGCATGCTTTTAGCTTGGCATAGAGGCTCAGGGAGTATTTCTCATCCTTTAAATGTTAATTTGAGGCTATGAGGACATAACAAGACTTTAAGTGTGGGCTGAGAAAAATTTCTAAATTTTTGTTCTTAACAAGTTTTTGGTGAATGTGATGCTTGTGTGAAATTTGGGAGAAATTTGAAATTTTTTTGTGAATTAAGCATGACTTCATCACCCGTTGGTTTTTCTTTTCGGTTCTTTTCCGACGGGGGGGGGGGGGGGGTCTTTGAACCGAAGAATAAATTTTTCTTTTAATTTCCTTTGTTTGTAGATAGTGTCTTTAGTCATAGTTAGGGACTGTTTCCGACGATGGATGGATGACGACCGTCTTGAGGAAAAATTGGTCGATAGGCTTTGGGATTTTGAAACCATAACTAATTGGTGCTTGATGTTCTTGTTATGTGCTATACGTGATTGTAAGATGAAAGTATGTTCAGTGTGAAGCATGCAAGTGTATAATTTTGTTTGAGACACTTAGGCTCTTGAATGTGACTCAATATGATTGAAGCTTAATCTGAATTCTTGTGATTAGCTGAGTAAGAGTCTGATGAATGTGTCTCGAATTGAGCATGTGCCATGAGTGTAAGGTTTTTGAGTATTCTGTGCTATTGTGGATTGTTTAGAACTTGCCTGGTGTGTTTATAAAATGAAATGAAGGCTGTGAAGTGTAGGAGATGATCTAGGCATTTCTTTGAATGAACTAAATTTTTATCCCTCATTTTACCTACCTTGAGAAATTAATCCTAGTTAGCCCCATTGAGCCTTGAGCCTATTCTTTGACAGCTGCAACATAAGCTTAATCCTTTTTCTTTCATTAGCCTTGAATTTGATCCAAAACTCCTAAGCGCTTAAGGGAAAAATATGAAAGAGTAAAGGAGTGAAAAGAAAGGAAAAGTAGCAAGTTGTAGAAGTGGAGAAAAGGACAAAGGTGCACTTGTGTGAAAATGGTTGATTATTATTAAGGAGTTAGAAAACAAATTAATGAATTTTTTTTTATAGAGCTCCTTACTAATAAGCTAAAAGTTCCTAAAGAAAGAGGGAACATAAGAGGAAAAAGAAAGCTGAAAGGAGAAAAAGGTGAAGTAAGGGAAGGGAAGTTCGTAATGGGGGCGTAATGTATTAAAAGCGCTTGGGAAAGTTAGTCACTATTATTGGCCAGAATAGTACCTGCCTGTCCCTTAGCTTACATTACAACCCATTAAGTCCTACTTGATCTTACATTCACACATCCTTAAATTAGTGGAATAAAACACTAAGGGCAAGCTTATGGGTCATTACATGATGCATGTGAATTCTTTGTGAGAGTGAGCGTAATTCTATTCATGTACCCACACATGTTTTGATTTAAAAATTGTTTTTGCGTGTGAAATTGGGTAACTCTCTTTCCGTGAGGGCACATGTTAAATGAAGGATATAGTTCATGTCGGATTTCTTAATCAGTTGATTTGCATGAGTTTGCTAAGATTGAGAGTCGATTCTTGAGGTTAAGAAGTCTTAACATAGTTGTACTTCATTTCAATGATCAAATCGTGCATGCTCTATCTTTAGCTTGTTATCTTACGTATTCATTGTAGCCGTAGCTTGAATATTCTTGCTAAATGAGTTATGGATGAGCCTCCATATGCATGAGATGTAATAGGTTGTTCGAGGATGAACAAGACTTTAAGTGTGGGGTAGGTGATCGTGGGCAAAAATCGCATGCCCGAGTGATGCTTTATACCTTAATTTAGTCTTGTTTATCTAAGTTATTTTATACATTTTCATGTGATTTTATGTAAATGTGAATATATACTAACCAACATGATTAGTCCTTGTTTTTGAAGGTTAATAATGCATTTGAGGAACTAATTCATGATTTGGTGAAGTGGAGGAATGGAATCAAGAGCAAAACGTGAAAGTCAACAAGAAAACATGCAATAACTGGCACCCTGCGCGATAGGGGCCGTGGCACGCTGCCAACGCGGCAACACTTGGCCAAAAATTGCATTTTTGGCACATTCCAGTGAGGGTACGCGTTACCAACGTGTCACGGAGGTCAAGTAGGGCGTTCAGCTCTGTGACACGTTGCTGTTCCACCACAGGCCAAATTTTGCAATTTTTCAGCAGAGTATAAATTGAACCCTTAGCTCCTAAAATCATTTGGTCACGATTTTATTCTAGAAAACTACCTAGGAGTGAAGGGAGAAGTGGGAGAACTCATCTAGGGTTTGTCAAATTCCCTTCTCATCTACCAAATTCATGTAAGTATGTTAGTTTAGTAGTAGTTAGTGTAGTTTTACGAACATGAATGGCACGAACCCTTCCTCTAGGGTTGAAGCCATGAATTATGGTTGTGATTTTATGAAATTGTTTTGGAATTAAGTTATTGATTGTTGTTTTCGTCTTGCATTCTGGATTGTTGGTTGTTTTTATGATTTATCACCATGAAAACATATTTGTTCGCTTGAGTAATAGCTTGAGAAAGCATTACCTAGGTCAGGACATGAGAATGTGAGGAGCACGTTTGTATCTCGGGAGAGATTTTTGTGTCAGGATAGAAATATACCTAACACCGTGCTTGGTTGAGACACGGGGGTTATGAAAGACCAACTTGGGATGTCACATCACCACTCGAAGAAGTAGTTGTGAGGCTAAGTTGAGTTAAATGGTTAGACGCACGAAAGTCCCTAATCATTTCCCCGTAAGCCACAACATAATTGATTGCCCGCGACTAGAAATTAAACTCCTCGCTCACAATGATGCAGTGAGGATAGATTGCCGTGTTTAGAGGCTCGAAAGACCATAAACATGCAATTCTAATTATGTGAAATAACAATTGATAGTTCCATGCTTAACCCATTGCAAATCGTAGTATCGCATGATTATCTGGCTTTAACCCTATGTTGCTCCTAGAGTGACTTCAGAATATTTCGTTGACCAAAACTAGACTTAATTAAATCTCCCTCAAAAAATTCTATAACCAACACTTGAGAAAGTTAAGATCACACTTGAAATGGATAGTTAGAGGAATGGGTCCAGTCCCTGTGGGTTCGACATTTCGGTTCTTAAAAAGAGCCACTATATTACTTGCACGACCTGTACACTTGCGGGCACGTCATGAGTCCGCATTCCACTCTGGATTTCCCTGTGAAATACGATTTAACAAAGTATACAACTCCTCATAAGTCTTTTCTAATGCTTGTCCCCCAGCTGCTGAGTCTAGCAAAATTTTTGTGTGGGGTTCCAAACCCTCTATGAAAGTATGCACCAGCACATCGTTGGACTGGTGATGGTGAGGACAATCCCTTAACATCGATTTGAATCTTTCCCAATCTTGATACAGATTCTCACCCTATCTTTGTTTAAAACTTAAAATCTAACTTCTAAGTCTTGTTGTTTTCCCGAATGGAAAGAATTGTATCAAAAATTTTCTTGCAAGATCATCCCAAGTGGTGATAGAGTTAGGTGGTTCAGCTTTCAACCACCTCTTTGCTTCCCCCAATAATGATAATGGCAATAATGTAAGCCTTACGTAATCGGATGATACTCCAGCGGGAATGTAAGTATCACTTATCTCCAAAAAGTTTTGGAGATGTTGTTGTGGATCTTCATGAGAGAGACCTGTGAATTGCCCGCTAATGTGCAACAATTGCACCATGTTTTGTTTAAGCTCAAACCTCTATCCTAGCTCTGGTCTGTGAATACTAGATGTAACATTGTTAGAATGTGGGATTGCCACTTCGTGAACCGGCCATGCTGCCATTTCCTCGGGCACTAGAACTGCCCTCACAAGTGGTGGATTCTGTTGTTCCTCCAAGATTGTCTGTCTTAGCAACTGCAGCTTCTTCTCTAGAGCTTCCCTTTTTTGACAATAAAATTGTCTTTCCGGCTCTATGAATGAATTCACCAACTCCCTATCCCTTGCCAGTGTTCAACATAATTCAATATCTGCAAGAGAAAGGCTAAGACCAAGTTGTCAGCACTTAAATAGAATTTGTAAACTAACACTAAGAATATAATTTTACCAATTGCCAGTCCCCGGCAACGGCGCCAAGAACTTGTTCGGTGCTGTGCTGACTACACGCAAGTGCACGTGGTCGAACAAGTAGTAAAGTGGCTTAAGTAAAGCCAAGTATCGATCCCACAGGGACTGAGCTACGATACTAATTAACTTAAGTGTTAATGAACTATATCTTTAAGAATGCAGACAACCAAATAAATAATATTTTGAGAGTTTGAATTTACTAATAAATAAGAATCTAAGGCAAAATTATAAAGTGAGTCTGAACAATAGTAATGAGCAAGCTGAGGTTAAAACGAACATGCAGGGAATTAATTTATCAATACAATTCAGTTAATCTTTCCTTTGGTTGCTAGTCAAGAATTATTGCCTATGGATTGGAACTTTCGACTCCTATCCAACTTAAGAATCATGAGCCTTAATCTACATTTCTGTGATAAAAGAATTTCATGTTCTAGCCATACATTCCCGATTCCTTAATTGACTAATAAGACTTTCAGATATATTTCTATTCTGAATGTAAATCAATTCTCAATTTTCCAAACTAAGAAGAGATCATAGCCTACCAATTCACATCTTTCCAATTTCTTTCCTTTTCAAAATCAAAATTGGATTTTTTAGATATACATTAACATTGGCCAAACATTAATGCAGTAAGAACAAGAATTGATAGAAAAAACATTGAAGAAAAGATGAAAACTGAAATGATTAACAATTACATTCCACTACAATTGTTCTTAACCTCAGCAAGAAGTGAATTTAGCCACTCATTTGTGGATTCAACATCATCAAATAAGTAGAAATCATACAAACAATTGAGATAAAAGAGAAAGAGATAGAGAAGAACCCTAGAATTTTCGTCCCCCCAACTGCCTGTAACCCACGTTCTTGCTCAACCAAGTCAGAATGTTTAAAATAAAACCTAAGTGTGCTATTTATACTATTGAGAATTTTTCCCGGAATAACAAGCAACGTGGCATGGAGTGTATCGCGGAGCATTCCTTCCGTGCCACGAAGGTATCGCGAACCCTCACTAGAAGTCGGCCCCCCAGGCAATTTAACCTCAACGTGCCACGGCCTGCATTGCAGAGCCTGGCCAACGTGACGCGGTGCTATTGCACACCTTCACTGGAAATTGCCAAAATTATTTCATCTGAGGCAGAGTGCCTCCGCGGTCGCAACATGACACGGCTCCATCACGGAGCCTCTATTTTTGCTGCTCTTCCTTGTCATTTTCCACTCCTTGTTTCCAAGTTCATTCTCGATCTTTACCAACATGTATTTTAGCTTCCAAAATTTCCTTTTACCTGTAAAACAACACTAATCATGTTGGTTAGTATAAATCCACATTTCTACTAAAAATCACATGAGAATGTACACATAACAATTGATAAACAAGACGAAATGAAGCGTTTGAGTATCACTTGGGCATGCAATTCTGCCCAAGATCACTTTCCTGAATTCTTTCCTTTATTTAGCCTAGAGAAGTAGAGATTAGGAAAAGAGAATTACAAGAAAGCCTTGATCTTTATGATCATTGTATTAACTTGAGCTGTGGTAGCAGGATAGTTAAATTTGGAACATATTGATAACGGTTAGTTTGTAATTGCTCATGAGACCTAAACCTGTGATTGAGTATAGTCATTCAAAAGGGATGAACTAGTCGTTTAGATAAAACTTAGTCATCAGTTCTACAAGTAAGCATTGGTGATGATCACGTATGTATACCTGAAGCAGTTATGAATGCATGGGGAACACAAACCTTAGTTATCTTTCATTCTTGATTTCAACAAAAGTTTTAGCAATTGTTTTTAATTATTGTTTTATTTAGAACCCCCAATTTGGAGTAACTACCCAACAGGTTCACTTACTGGCTTTAGTCTAGCTCTTCCATATTCCCTGTGGGTTTGACCCCAACCTCTTAGTTGGGTTCTTTATTGACAACGTCTTCTTCATACTTCGGTAGGAGGTATGGTTTGAGCGTTATCAGGAGCGGTTACCACGCTAGTACAGTATATGAATTTTTAGAGTCCCTTGTAGATCATGAATGGAAGGGGAAATATGAGATCCTCTAGCATGTGTGTATAGATATGAGACTGATGAGTGAGTGATATGAGATTAGGGTTGATACAGAGTGAGACTACAAAGATACAATGATCATAAAGTGGTACTTCAGTGTCGCCATGATTCCATGAACTTGATTTGATTTGCCTTATGATCACAAATTCTTGTGATAATTCTGTTGTCTGATTTTGAGGACTTCATATTTTCCATTGATTGACATTGTTAGGCCTGAAGTTTATGTATTTGCTTAGTATTATTAATTACCTAATTTTCTTAGTTAAGGATTGCTTCTCTTTATGATTGTATCTCTTGTTTGCATGTTGATTTATATTATATACTTGTTACTATTCAAGATCAGCCTATGATACTTACTAGTACATAGTGTTTGTACTGATGCTACTCTTGTACTTCTTTTTATTGAGAGTAGACTGTGATCCAAGGACTCTCGACCACACATTTAGAGTATATAAGCGCTTGATTTGAGGGTGAGTTGATTTCTACCCAGGCTGCCGCAGATCCTCTATTAGCAGATGTCTATTCATTTAAGACATTGTTTATGTTTTCTTTGTTTTGCTACTCTTAGACTTTGTTAATTAGACTCCTTCGTATAATGACTTTTGAATATTGGGGTATAATAGATAAGACTTATGCTATTATGTTAAGTGTTTCTTTTTAAAACCTTTATTATGTACTGCTCTTCGAGAGGCTATCAAACACTAGAAAACTCCATTTTTTTCTTTTGCACTATTACTTGATTCCAATTTGTATCTAACCTCTGTAACTCTTTTCTCTCAAAGATGATGAGGACACATTCAAGAGGAGTTATAGAGGAGGCACCCAAGACGGCCCACTGGGGCTGTAGCTCGCGACAGAGGCCTAGTAGGTAAAGGTGGTTGTGGTTGAGACAGAGGACAACTCTGGCCAGAGGAAGGGTTCTTGCTGTTATTCCGGCTAGATGAAGGTCTGAGTGTTTCACACCTCTAGATATCCAGGAAAGAGTAGCAGAAGAGGTAGCAACACTAGTTCAGGGAGATGTTGTGCCTGCTCCGGCTTCCTTAGAGGTATTAGTCTAGGTATGAAATTTATGAATGTGCTAGTAGGTAAGGGCCACACCTGCATCTGATATGTTAGCATTCAGGAGTGTAGCATGCTACCACTGTAGCTCTCAAAACGAATGAGGTTTTTGACACGGGGTTGTTCCCGAGATCGGTGACTAGAATGGTGATGACTGGGGAGACACATGATCTATCTAGAGGTTCACTAAAATAAAGCCTCTCATGTTTTATGGCATCGAAGTGGAGGATGCCTATGGGTTCATTATTGATTTTCATAAGAGGCTCTATAAGATGGGAGCAGTGAAGAGGTATAGGATGGAATTTTTCACCTTTTAGCTGACGGGGGATACTATGTTATGGTAGAGGGTTTTCGTAAAGTGCAGGTCGGTGGAGTTGCCTCCATTGACTTGGACCTTGTTCTACTCTTTCTTCTTGGAGAAGTATGTCCCTCATATCATGCAAAGAGGAGGTGTGATGAGTTTACTAGTATTGAGCAGGGCACTTCATCAGTTGCATCCTATGAGGTCCGTTTCCATTCTCTGTCTAGGTATTCCTTATAGTTACTACCTATGGAGGAGGAGAGAACCAGATGGTTTGTAAAGGGTCTAAAGGGAGGTGGTGCATTTAGTAGGGATGGTCCTCATCTTGGGCGGATGACCACCCAGCCGGTATAGGTGGGGCCTAGCCCAACCGTGGGGGTAGTCAGTCTGGTAGAGGCAACACACAACCCAAGAAGGGTGGATCACAAATAGGTGGATGAGCACACTTTTATGCTTTTTCGAGCAGACCTGAGGAAGGGTCTTCAGATGCAGTCATTACATGTAAGATTCTTATTTGTAACCGAATGGTTACAACTTTGTTTGGTTTAGGTTCCACCTTTTCCTATGTGTCTACTTATTTTGCTGTGGGCTTGAGACTTCTATGTGAATTACTTAACATTCCGATACATATTTCTACGCCTGTTGGTGATTCTATGATTGTTGATAGAGTTTACCATTTATGCACGGTCACATTAATAGGGTATAAAACCTGGGTAGATTTGGTAATCTTTGACATGGTTGACTTCGATATTATTTTGTGAATGAGTTGGTTATCTCCTTATCATGCGATTCTAGACTGTAATGATAAGACGGTGAATATAGCGATACCCAATATGTCTATATTCAAGTGGAAGGATGATTATTGCCCTGTTCCTAATGTGTTGGGAGTTTGTGACACATCTTTACTTCATTTTATAGAGTTTTTCATGCCTTTAAGTACTAATATAAGTCAAAACAAATCTTATTATACTATATTTTAGAAACTTAATTGAAATAAAGAAATGACTCAAAGTCAGTAGTTTTCCCAAAAATAGAGCAAAGGATGGACTGTCTCTTAAAAGGACGGTCGATACTTTCAAAAGTCCAGCATTGCTTGTGTGATCCAGAAATTAATTTCAGGTGGTTGGCAACAGACAAGGCAAAGGATGGACTTCTTTCCAAAAGACGATTTGTCTTAGAAGACAGATCAAAGGACTGAAAACCAATAGAGTTAAAGGACGAGGCAAAGGACGGTCCCTCTTTCACAAAGATGGTCCGCCAATGAAGGGATGGACAGAGGATAAATAGAAGCAAGTTAAAGTGACGACTCAGAAGACAATCGTTCTTCTAAAGGACGGTCCGTCCCTGTACACCTGGGATCCTCCAATTTTAAATAAATTGGGATTTTTTAGACTTAGTATAGATGGTATTTTTCCTTCATTTTCCGAGAGAGTTGATAGTAGATAGTTAAATAGTTAGAAATAGAGAAATAGATAGTTTTTGTTAGTGAAGTAGATCAATATTGTAATTGAAGATTGAAAATCAAAATCATCAATTCACATTTTCTTCTCCTAATTGTGATTTCATTGGTAAGAATGTTCAATTAATTGCTTTCTTATTCTCTTCTTGCTATGGGTAACTAAGCCCAGATCTAAGGTTGTAAACTCAGTGGGCTGTGAACCCTAATGATCTCAATTGGGTAAAATTAATTATGGGCTTAGAAATATTTGGTTGATTTAGAGTTTGTAAAGTGTGATTGATGATGAAAGTCATTCAATCCTACCCAATTACCCTTATTGTGCTTGAAAGAGCCAATTTAGATAAGGTTAGTATCAATCAACAATAACTCAAGGCTTTAACCCTTGTTTAATGGGTTCACATAAATATAGGTTGAATTCAATTGGCAAAATGCAATTGGGCATAAGGGAGTTCTCTTCAATTTGATAAAATTGAGGTAGATTGACACCATTGGTGTTATTGAAGGATACCTATTAGTGGCCTAAGTTATTGCTTGCATATTCATCAAAAGCCTATTCTCTATTTGCCATATTAAGTGATTTAGGGGAATCAATCCAAATTTTAGGTCTCTTCCCTAGTGTTTCTCATTATTGATTATAATCTCAGACATTTACATTCTTACTTGCAGTTATATTTCTCCTAACCCTAATTTGAATAACATTTAAACTCGTAAATATGAATTTAAAACTGCTAGATAGTTTGGGTGTACCAAATTCCTTGTGGATTATACCCCGACTCTTAGTTGGGTATTATATTCGCATCGACCATATACACTTTCGTATTGGAGTGGATTTGGGTGACGATCAAACTTATAACGCCGTTGTCGTAGAATATTGGCATAGGCACTATCTAGCATTTTAAATTTAGTTTGTTTGATTAGACCTATTCTTTCACTTTTTCTTTGATTTGTGGTTTGAAGCAGGAGTATGGTTCTACCACAAGGTGAGGTGGACAATATGTTCACAGAGGTCAACGATGAGGTTAACTATGCAAGTACAATTGTGCTGCCTGGGGTCAATGCTACTTCTTTCGATATAGGTGTTAGCATATACATTATGCTTAAAGAAGAAGGACAATTTTATAACTCCACCGACTATGATCCTCATCAACACCTAAAGAACTTCTTAGAGGTTTGAAATCTGTACAAACAAAACAATGTCTCCAATGATGCCATTCGGCTAAGGTTTTTAAATACTTTTTGATCGGGGAAGCTAAAGAGTGGTTGCACAGATTTCCTCCAAATTTGATTCACACATGCAAAGATCTTGTAAATTTGTTCCTTAAGAAGTGGTTCCTACCAAGTAAGAAGGCAGAGCAGCGAGATAATATCTTTTACTTCTGACAGCTCCCTGGGGAACAACTCTTTAAAGTTTGGGAATGATTCAAGCAGTATATTGATAACGCTTAAGCTCACACTCCTAATGAAAATGGTCGTTGTGAGTAAAGTACCAACAAAGAGGTTGGGGTCGAACCCACAGGAAATATGGAAGGATATAGAAGAATGCTAACATCTAAGCTTTTAAGTCAATTATCTCCTAAAGGGGGGTATTTGCAAAAGTAACAAGTAATATCGTTGAGAAATTGAAGGTTGATTCCAAATTAATGCAACTAACTACGGTAAGTGTTCCCCATGAATTCGTAACTACTCCGAGTTTTACACTTGTGATTTATCCCAATACTTTACTTGTAGAACTGATAAATAGAGGTCATCTAGACGACTGGTTCGTCCCTATTGCATGACTATATCAATCACCAGGTTAGGTTTCATGAACAATTTCAATTTAACTGTTATCAATTTGTTCCAAATTTAACTATCCTGCTACCACAACTCAAGTTAATACAGTGATCATAAAGACCAAGGCTTTGTTGTACTTCTCTTTTCCTAATCTCTACCTCTCTAGGCTCAAGAAAGTAGAGAATTTAGGCAAGTCGTAATGTTGCGCACGTTGAAGAAACGTTAAAGATGAAGAGAATACAATACAAGCACTTAGTATTGGTTTAGAATCACGTCGTGCAAACCCTAGTTCATTAATTCACCATGGTTCCCACAACTCTAGTTGTGGAAGTTTTAGCCTATCATGTTTATAAGTAAATTAATAGCATTCATAGACAGAAGCATAAATTAATATTTACAATGATGATAGGAACAAACTCACTTGATTATTGCAAAAACGGGGAAGAATAATTCAACAATAAGTATCTCAATGTATTTCTAACTCTCAATTCTAAGTTGTAAATTATCTTCAAATATTCACTCTAAAATCGTGCACACAAGGTTTTCTCTATTACATAAAATAAAGTTGTATTATAATAGTAGATTTATGCTTTTCTTGTTCCTTTACGAATTTGATTTAGGACTTGTATCTCCTTTTCCTAGTTGAAGTGGGATAAACTTGTTGGCACTCGGACAAAGCTGGCGCGCTGTGCACGGCATCGCGCTGGAAGGCCGGTGCCTCACGCATGGCATCACGATGGAAGGCCAGCCCCTCACGCATGGCATCGCACCAAACTTCTGCTGTGTCGCGCATTGAATCACACTGAAGGACCTGTGCCTCGTGCCTCTGGTCGCACTGGGATGGCAGTGCACCGCACTGGTATGGCCAGTGGTGTTGAATGTTTCAATCTTTGTTTTGTGCAACCCAACTTTTTCACCTTTATTCCAAAAGCCTCAAATACACCCAAATCTATAATTTTTAACCCTGAAAGAATCTCATCATGTGCGTTAGCCTTTTTTCAGAAATATATAACATAAACACATGCAAACACACATAATTTGTTCTCAAAACATAGTAAAGTACGGGAAAAATATAGCTAAGAAGTGCGTAAATATGCCCTTCATCACCACCCCACACTTAAACTATTGTTCGTCCTCAAATAATCTACTACTTCCCTTTTCAAATTTAGATACAAAATTCATCCTACGAATGGTCTACTTGCACTTAGGATCATGATACAAATCAATGAAGCTCAAACAATTCACTTGCATGCATATAGGATTAACATTAAAATGTCAAAGTTCGAAATCACTTAGCCTTTGAAAACTAACTCATCAAGACATCTTTTGGGACAACATGAATCATATGTAATTTAGAAATCAAGATATAACAAAGTCTTACCATTGTGCCCCTCACAATTTGGAGATATTCCTTTTCACACACAAGATATAAAATAATATTAACTTGGGCATAAATAAATAATTTTGCTCACTCTCCTAAAGAGGTCAACATACATAAAAAAGACGGCCCATAGGCTTGCTCTTAGTGTAGTACTCCACTAATATAGAATTTTGAATCAAAGATCAATTAGGACTTAAATTTGGTTATAATGTAGGCTAAGGGATGGGTAGGGACTATTTGGCCAAGATAGTGACTAACCTTCCTAAGCACTTTAATACTTCACAACACTTTGATTTTTAGCACATTCCTCAAATTTTCTCCTTATACCTCCTTTTATTTTTCAATTTTTTAACTTAGGTGACTAGTGGGGATTTTTCTTTCAACATTGAGCTCATTCACACATTTTTTTGCATCATTTTTTTTGAAGCTCTTTCTTCTTTTTATTTTCCCACTAACATCACCCTCCTTGTTTAGAAAATATCACCCTTTTCTTTTCTTCTAATTTTCACACTTTTAGCATTTCCCTTTTTTTCTCCACTTATGCTCCTTTCATACAAAATTTTATCAATTAAAGTGCTCGCAAAGTCATTTGGATCAAATATAAGTCAATACAACAAAAAGGGATTAAGCTTGTAATGGCTATTAAAAGAATATGATAAGGTTCAAAATGGCTAACTAGGATAATTACAATCAAGGTAGGTACAATAGGATAAAAACAAGGCTTACCAAAGAAACGCCTATATCACTTTCTAAATCCATCATTCTTGTTTCGCTTTGCACACACACCGGGCAAGTTCTAAACATCAAATTACAAGCATGAAGTATATCAAAAATTCCTCAAACATTGGCAGAAAATGGTTTAATAATGGAAATCAAGATCACATAAACACATATATTCATATTGCATGAATAATATAATTAAGCCCACTTTTTCAAGTACAAGAGTCAAGTTCCCAAAAGACTGAGTGTTTCTACCTTTTTCATGCATTTTTGAGTGAATTTTATAAAATCTTAGTGATACCTAAAGTGAAGCACCTAGCTTTCATAAGGTCCAAGTTCTTGTTCTTCCTAATGACTAATTTACCCTTAAGACGGTCGTCATCCATCCATTATTAGGCAAAGTCATGACTCAATGACTAAAAAAAATTAAAAAATAAAATCTAGACTCTCTAGTTGGTGCTAAGGGGCTATCCACCAGAAAAGTACCAAAATAAAATCGGAGGAATCCAAAATAAAATAAACTATTAAAAAGAAATACTACAAACCAACAAGCATGCAAGATAACTCATAAATCCCCCCCAAAAAACAAGGCCTACCATGTGCAAATTTAGCAATTAAGGCATGCATGGTAATATAAAGTTCACTTCTCCTACCATACACTTAATCAGTAACACTGCCCCCAGTGCTAAAGCAATAAAACATAAAGAAAAAGAGTGAAAGAAGAACTCCCTGGGCCTCTACTCCTTGTCGTCTATGGAGGCAAGAGCAGCTTCCCCCATCTCAGAATCCTCCTCATTATCATCACTAGACTCTATGTCCGAGTCTACTCTCGCTATCTCATCCTCTTTGGCCACATTATCATCAAGGGGATCCTCGAATCTAGGCCCAACTCTACAAAGGGCTTGCGAGTGTTTGCTCAGAGGGTAATCCATGTTAAGCTGCTATAGCTGCTCCTTAGTCACACCATTCATCCTCAGCTAGAGCATTTGTATACCGTACAAGTGACTCAACATGTTATAAATTTGCGCATTGTGCTCACTGACAGAAAGGACTGGTCCGTTTATACCCTCGGGTTCCTTAGTTTTAGTCACATCAATCCCTCTTGGATCACAAGCAGGTCCATAGTCTGCCTCCTCCTCCCCAGTATCATGCCCATGCAAAAATCGAGTCAAGAGACCCCCGATCCCAAAGTTTGGACCTTTTTCACCTTTTCTCTCTTCAACACATTTTTAATGAGCACCTCCATATTAATTGGCATTCCAGTCATTAGTGCATATACAAGTGACAATCTTTCCCTAATCACATGGGTTACATGCTTTCCGAGCACTAAACAAGAACAAACTATTTTTAACCAGACACGTGCCTCTCTACTTAGGTGAGCATATGGAAGCGAAACATGATACCCAAATTGTTCATGGCGAGTCCACCTTGCAACTGATTTAGGGCCATACATAGTATGCCTAATGTCTCTATACGGGGGTTTGTTCATAATGTTAACAAAGGGTTGTGGGTCAACATGAGGTGTCCCAAGTAATCGATTCAAAGAAATAGGTGCAAACTCGATACCCTTAATTTTAACTTGGTTCGACCTCTCCTTTGGCATTCAATTTGCAAGGAATTCCCTCACCATATTCAAATTACAATCACATAGAGCATCAAACACAAAACCAAGACCAAGGATGAGTAATCTATCTACCATGTAGGGAAATACATATGTTAAACTTTTTCTATCAATGAACATTTCATTTGAGTACTTGGATTCTTTATGCTCTTTAAACCATTTTTTACCTTCGTGCTCAGTGACCCAACGGAGCCCATATCGCCTCAATGGTTATGGTGCCAGTCTAATATCTTCATGCTCCTCTTCACTAGTTTTCCTTGCTCTTTTTAATCCATGGCTTGAAGAAGCCACATCTTTCTCTTTGTTTATTTTTGGTGCCATTTATGGAATTTTCACAAGAAAAATGGTATACTTTGTGATTTTGGTAAAAAAAGTTGGAGGAATTTGATGAAGAGATGAAGTTTTGAGAGAGTGTTCTTGAGAAAAAGGGGTGTGTGGCGCGGTTCTCTTCTAAATGAACTGCATTTTCTTAGGTCTAGGCTTTCTAAGGTGTCCCACGGGCTGAAATTTACGTTTTTAGCCCTTAATGTTTTCACCAGAACACCCCATCCACGATGAGACACTCATTGTACCTTCACTACTGTGTGTCGCAGAGCTCACAACCTCGTTTGGCCTATGCGCAATGTGTATAAATACAATGTATCATCTGTGTATCGCGCCAGCCTGTGTGGCGCTTGTGCCTATGCCTCGCGCCAAGCCTTGTGCTGCTTGGCCTGCGTGATGCCATCTGTGCTCGTCCAGCAGTTTTGCACCTCGTTTTCAATGTCACGCTCAATTTTTGTTGAAAATCATGGCTTATCACCTGCACAGTTTAACAAACATATCAAACAAAAAATTTATCTTGGGTTGCCTCCCAAGTAGGGCCTGATTTAATATCGCAGCACGACGCAAGTATCTTGATTACTCAGACTTCATCAAGATACCTGTTAGGACCATGATAACATTTTGGCCACTTGTTTTTCCACGCTAATCTATGAGAAGTCAAAAAAAGAATACAAAAACATAAAATAGGAAAAAAAAGACTAAAAGTTAAACACAAGCTATTAATCTACTCCTAAGCCGTATTTCCCGGCAACGGCACCACTTTTTGATAAAGCTCAAACCCATACTCCTGATGAAGTATGAAGTGGTCGTTGTCAATAAAGAACCCAAAAAAGAGGTTGGGGTCGAACCCACAGGGAATATGGAATGATATAAAAGAACACTAGCATATAAGCTTTTAAGTTAATTATCTCCTAAAGCGGGGAATTTGCAAAAGTAACAAGTAATGTTGTTGAGAAATTAAAGGTTGATTCCAAATTAATGCAACTAACTAGGGTAAGTGGTCCCCATAGATTCATAACTACTTTGGGTTTTACACTTGTGATCTATCCCAATACTTTACTTATGGAACTAATAACTAGGTTTCATCCCTATTCGATGACTATACTCAATCACCAGGTTTGGTCTTATGAGTGATTTCAATTTAACCGTGATCAATTTGTTCCAAATTTAACTATCCTACGAACACAACTCAAGTTAATACAATGATCATAAAGACCAAGGATTTGTAGTACTTCACCAGTACCAGAAATGCATCTCCTTCGCCCGCGCGAGAGACTTCTATGCCAGCCGGGAATAACGACTCTATTATGAAAGAAAGCGTCAGACAGACTAATTTGGCCGGTATTCCCCTACCTCTCTAGGCTCAAGCAAGTAGAGAATTCAGGCAAGTCCTAACATTTCACACCGTTAAGAAACATTAAAGATTAAGAGAATACAATACAAGCGTTTAGTATTGGTTTAGAATCATGTCATGCAAACCCTAGTTCGTTAATTCACAATGGTTCCCACAACCATAGTTGTGAAAGTTTTATCCTATCATGTTTTAAGTAAATTAATAGTATTCATAGACAAAAACATAAATTAATACTTACAATGATGATAGGAAGAAACTCACTAGATTATTGCAAAAACAAGGAAGAAGAATTCAACAACAAGTATCTCAATATATTTCTAACTCTCAATTCTAAGTTGTAAATTGTCTCTAAATATTCACTCTAAAATTGTGCACACAAGGTTCGCTCCATTACATAAAAATAAAGGGTATTTATAATAGTAGATTTATGGTTTTCTTGTTCCTTCATGGATTTGATTTTGGACTTGTAGCTTCTCTTCCTAGTTGAAGTGGGATAAACTTGTTGGCATCTGGACAAAGCTGGCGCGCCGCGCACGGCATCGCGCTGGAAGGTCGGCGCCTCGCACCAAACTCTTGCTGCATTGTGCACTACATCGCGTTGAAGGACCTGTGCCTCACGCCTCTGGTCGCACTAGTATGGCAGTGCGCCGCGCTGGTGTGGCCAGTGGTGCTGAATGTTTCAATCTTTGTTTTGTGCAACCCAACTTCTTTACCTTCATTCCAAAAGCCTCAAATATATCCAAATCTATCATTTTTAGCCCTGAAAGTATCTCATCATATGCGTTAGACTTTTTTCACAAATATATAACATAAAAACATGCAAACACACATAATTTATTCTCAAAATATAGTAAATACGGGCAAAATATAGCTAAGAAGTGCATAAATACGCCCTTCATCATATATTCTTCGGGCACCCAACCACGGGTTCCCGAGCATATTTTTCTTGAAAATTTTACACAATCTTGGACCTGTTTACACAATCTGCAGCAAATGATGCAGCTGGGGGATGCTTCATGGACAAGACCTTAAACCGAATTGCCTTCATTTTGGATCGGAATGCAAAATACAACCATGTAGAGAATGGTAGAGACCAGAGTGGAGGGATGAATGTGGGTACTCCTTCATTATCTTACTTGATAAAAGAAAACCATGATCATGATCAGATGATGGCGTCCATGGACACCAGCATACCTTATTAACCAAGAAGTTGACCGGGGCTGAGGTAAAAAAGGTGCATGCTATTGAAGAAGCCCCGAATGATTCTTAATATGGGAATGGATGACCCCTCCTCCATATCAATATCAATCGTACCAAGAGCCACCTCCCATACAAGTAGAAGATGCTAACCATCTCCATACAAGTAGAAGATGCTAACTATGTTAGTAAGACATCCGGAGATTATAAACCATATTACCTGCAACAATATCAAGGCCAACTTCCTTCCTCATATCAAGGACAATGGAGACCTCAATGCAAGCTCAAGGTCAATACTATCCAAGGAATGATTATGGTGGTCCAAGTCAAGCATGGCACAACAATGAAAACTATCTAAATAGGACTTCAATCGCTATATCCCACCAAGGAGCATGAATTTAACTGCCAACCATAGTCAGCAAACTGAAAAACTTTCTCCTTTCTCTAATAATAAGGTAAGCTCCATAACCAGTGAACACACCAATCCTCCACTTATTCTTTTTAGGGAAATTCACTAGCATGGTAAGAACCAGCTTGGCCTTCTTCTAGTTCTCAAAATTGGAAGATGGACCTTCTCAAAGAAAGCCGGTTCCAAGCTTGAAGGGATGTTAGAAAAGGTACTTGCAAATCAAGAAAGGCTTGACACACACTTAAAGAGATTGATGGAAATTGTTGGCTCCCATACAATGTCCATTAAAAAATTGGAAAGAAAGTAAGGGTCCTTTCCTGTGAATACAACCCCAAGCAAAAGGGGTATCTCCCTAGTGACACTGTGGCCAAGTATAAGGGGAATATTGATACATCTAATTCTTAGTGTATGACCATTATCACTAGGAGTAGCAAGATTGTGCAACCCATGGGTTGTGAGGTTATTTATGATATGGTTGGTAAAGATGTTGAGAATGTGCATGATGGTGATGATCAAAGTGAGAGTTTGATGAAGCCGCATGTTGGTGAGATTGTTGATGATGGAGTTAAAAACCTACTCGTAGAGGCGGTAGATGAAGATGCTACAGTTACTTCTAAAAGGAATGGGAAGGCAGAGGGAGGCATAGATGACACTGCTAAATATTTTGCTCCACCAGTTCTCCCGTTTCCACAAAGGCTAGCCAAACAAGTTCTTGACGCTAAGGTTGAGAAACACGTCGAGCGACTGAAAGAAGCCACACTTCAGGTTTTATTTATTGATGCAATCAAGGAGATATTGAATTTTGGAAAGTACCTGAAAATATTACTGACTAGGAATTTTCCAAGTGATAATGAAGAGCTGGTTCCTGTGACACATTGTGTGAGTGCCATCATTGTCGACACTAGTGTTGAGCAAAAGGGTGATCCGAGTGCGTTCTCTGTGCATTATCGAATTGAAAGATATGATTGCTTGCATGTCTTGTGTAAAAATGGGGCTAGTATAAATTTGATGCCCCTAGATATATACAAGCAATCTGAGTCCATTCTAAAATCCATCTTCATGCAGCTTCAAATAGCCGATAAGTCTATGAAAACACTGATAGGGCTGGTGGAGGATATGTTGGTCAAAGTTGGAAAATTTATGCTTCCGAATAATTTTGTGGTATTGGATTGTGATTAGATAGGGACATCCCAATTATCCCAGGGATACCTTTTTTGGCTACTCGGAAGGCACTTATGGACTCGGAGCAAGCATAAGATCATGTTCTGGATTAAGAATGAAAGCATTACCTTCAAAGCCATAAAGGGACACTTTTTTCCCATAGATGTTTGAAATATTTTTGTGGCTAGCATTACTGAAAATAAAGTAGGAGAAGCTAAGTATGTATCTAACAAAGCTCAACACATCTCTTCCGATTAAGGGAGGTGGCATCGGTCGTTGTCAAAAATAAAATACCCGATGAATGTTAGGGTCGAATCTCACAGGAAATCGAGATTGATAAATCAAAAGCTGTGAACTAACTCAAATTCGAATGCATCATTGTCAACATAAATAAAATAATGGTTGGGGGAAAAAGGGGAAAACAATATTGAATCTAAATTTATAAAGCTAAATTGAACAAAGGGTTGTTGCAATCAAGAGGAAAGGGCTAGGGATGTGCAATAGATGAAATGTTAATTAAAATAGGATTGATTCAATTGCTTTAACTTCAGTTTCTAGCATGGATAGCATAGATCAAAGCACATTCTCTTGTTTTTCAACCAAAAGGATTTTTTTGCCTTAGGTTTTCTCAAATCCCAAAGTCCCAAAAAAAATCAGCCACACCAAGCTTGAGGAAGAGTCAAGTTATCTCTAGCCTTAACCCTTTAGTGGAGTGAGGATGTGGGTTTTGACTATCTCTAGCTCAACCCCACATATCCAAACTCTAAATCCCTGCTATTGTTTCCTCACCTATATTTCACTCTTTTTTTTCAAGCTCAAGCAAGATAAGTAAATAAAACTAGTATTTGCAACTACTAATTTTCAATTAAAATTCAGAGGAAATAATAGATCCATGCATTTAAATTAAAGTTAAGAATAATTGATCAATACCCAATTAAATTAAACACCCATCAAACACACACCCCCAACTAGCAAATTAGATACTCATAAATGAATATAAAAATCAATGATACTAATAGATAAATCATCAATAGTCATCATCATGAATAGTAAATCCAAGCTTTTAATCCTGCAATAATGGTGTACTTAGCTCAAAATATTAAGAAGTAGAAGAAGAGCAATGTACTCTACTCTTTCTCTCACTACTTCTCTCAATAAATTCAATGCTAAGATTTGATGATATCCCATGGGTAAATATAATTTTGGGTAAATTCTTCACATTCCCTTTGGCTCAGATTTCCAAAATTTCCCTTGGAAGCTTCTTTGATGTACTTGTGCCTCAACTAGATGATTTTACCCTTTTCAGCACTTTGGTCACTTGTGAGGGACCTACGCTTTGCAGGTGCACATCCGTGAGCCACAACTGCTTGCAGGTTAGGGTAGCTTTGTTCTAGTGGGTCCTGTGTTTGCACCTGCATTTCTCAAGTGCCAACCTGTGCTTTGCTGGTTCACTTTACCAGCTTCCAGTGTGTCATGCATTTCCCAAGTGCTTTTCTGCGGAACACATGCTCCTTATCTCCAGCAAAGTGCTTGTTGTTCAATTTTTTTTATTTTCCTCGTCTAAGTTCAATACCTGCAAAATCAAAGAGAAAAGACATATACCTTCCTAATTGATGTGGAAATAAAGCAAAAGCTTATGCTTAAAAGCCTAATTACCAACTCATCAAACTCCCAAACTTGAACCTTTGCCTGTCCTCAAGAAGGACATTCTTTCACAACTAAGAATTGAATTAAGCACCCACACTATAAGAGCTGTATAATGGACTACTAGATTAAGAGAACCCAAAAATCTCACACCCACTCAAGAAAGACAAAAGGACTTAAAACATGTTGCAAAAACTCAATTGGTAACCACAAACATTTGGCATATCTCACTTTCATTCTTTTCAATTGAAATTATGGGCGTATTCCAACAAATCAAAATCAATAAGCATCTCTAGTCATTGACAATCAACATTAAAGGTTTTCCCCAAAGTTCACTGCACAACTTGTCGCATTCATACCGCTTAATGAAAAATACAAGTTTTAGTATTTGTTCTAAGGAAATGATACCACTCACCACAAGAGAGAATTTCATTCACATAGATGTAATTCACACATAGGGATTATGAAATGATGCAAAGATGCTCACTCCCTCAGGAAATTCAAGTCCATACGCATTCGATCCATAGGCTTATGTAACTCACCACTAATGTAGAGTTGCTACACTTGGAATCACTAAGGACTTGCGGGTCAAAATTAAGGCTAGGGGTTAAAGAAAGAACAAACTTTAGCTCTAGTGACTAGTAACTCTCGAATTCCTTTTGTGAAAATATTCAAACATCCCACTATACTATTGAGTCTACTCCACCTTATCTCTGTTTGTTCACCATTCACATTTTCCATTAAGAACCACCCTTTTAACACCTTGGATTCTACATTGAGTCTCATCTAAATAAGAGATAGCACCATTCAACTTTTTTTTAGGGTTTTTGTCCAACCAACCATTTCAGTCTTTTCATTAAGAAATTTAGTGCTACCTCACATTAATTCTCATTCCTCTTTAGCTCATTTCTCTTTTTCCTTTTTTTTTTTTGCAAAAGAGAGCATTCCCCACCCCAACTAAAATTCTTACATTGTCCCCAATGTACAAACGAAGAACAAAAAGGGTAAGAACTCTCTGAATCAACTACTCCTCTCCATTATTATTGCTTGTCTCATCGTCACCACCATCCTCAACATGCTCACCCTCATCATCCTCCCCTAGGCCGCAAGTAAGTCACCAATGGGCCCTCTGGCTGTGTATGGGGCAACCATGACTTCATCTAAGAAGCTCACATCAGGATCTGGTATGGGTTCCCTATTTTTCATTTCTCTCACATCAACAGGGAGAGAGGAGACTGCTCCCTCAACAACATCAACTCGGGAGCACAACTTATTTAAGTTGTCAAAAACATCCTTCGTGATATTCTTCACAGATTTTTGGATGAGAGTTGGCAGACTCATGGCCAATTTCTTCAACTGATTTTCATGAGAGTGGGTCATATCGGCCAGCTTTGGAAGCCCACTTAGTCTAGAAGAGGAAGGTAGTGTTGAAGATCCCTGATGTGGCCTTTCTGCTAAAGCATGTCCCGATATTTCGGGAGTAAGATTATTGATGTCAGCGGTCTCCTCATCAACATCATCTGCTTTAGAGGCTTTCGGGGCATCCCATGTTTCAGTTGGTTTCACTTTATTTTGGGTTCATCCGTATCTCTCTTTTTCTCAACATCCCCATAGTAGAGCTAGGCCTTTCATCATGAAAATTTAAAACGCCTGCTCTAGCACATAACTGGCTGATAAGGACAGGGAAGAGAATGGAGAGACCTTGTTGCCTGGCCTTCCTTTTAAATTGAGTGGCGACTATCTCACCAAAGTTGATATGCACTACAGTCATGATGTATGCTATCAGAATGGCAGCCTCAATATTCACCCACTAATCATTCTTGGATGGCATGAGACGACTACACACCAACTCAAGCCACAATTTAGCTTTGAATTGGAGGTCTTGTCTTGGAATATCCCCTCCTATGGTGGCCCATAAAGGTTGCTCGTCTGTGATAATCTGAGTCACCCATGGACACTAATAAACTTTGGTTGCTATCTTCTAAGCAAACTCAATCTCGGGCTCAATTTTTTCGCATCAATAGGTAGAGTTGATTACATCAGGGGTGATATCCACCTCTACTCCATGTACCCAAACTGATGGAAGATATAAGAGCTGATCCACCTTTCTATAGTGTTTCATCGAGTCTTGCCTCGCTTTATATAAGGCATATAACTCTATCACCAAGTTGGGGTAGTATCTCGGTAGAGTGTCCTGGAATGGGTGCCTCTAGCTCTTAGTGAATTGCTTGTTGACGTTAGGGAAGTCTTGCCGCAATCCCTCTAGATTGAATCTCTTCTTCGGAGTCATCGGCCATTCCTTATACTTAATTTAGTAGTATTTCATTCCCTCGACACAGAACCAAATGGAATCTCGGCTGTTGATAGGGGTCGGGGTCGCCTTTGCCTTTCCTTTGACCTAGATTTTAGAGGAGGTTGAGCCTCTTCCTTTTTCTTATTGCCTAGATAAAGTCATATTCCTGCAAGATCTTGTGAGTACCACAGCCAAACCAAAATCTTTTTGTATTTTTCATTATGGAAAGCAAAAGAAAACTACTACACTAGGCTAAGGCACAAAAAATAAAAAATATTAGATCTCTAGCAAAATGGAACATTAATTTTAAATAGTCTGGAAGCACCTATACCACACCTATGTTTCCCAGGTTGGGACCTGCGGTTCACAGGTGTGTTGCAGGTGTGAGGCAGAAACTTAGCAAAATTGACCAAACACTTGCATTTTACATGCGTTTTGCAAATGGTAATCCATGGTCCGCAGGTGTAATGCAGGAGGTGGGCAGTGAACCTGAACTCAGCCCAGCACCTACGTTACAACTTGCATTTTGTAGGTCAAACTTGTGAGACACATGTACTCCACGGTGCCTAATCCTCATCTATTTGACCATTTCACACCAGTATAAAAAAAATCAACATCTAATGGCTACTCATACTTCCCCAAAATATCTATCAAAAACATTAACCACAACAAGACCATTATGATCACTTAACGAATTTCCTTAAGAATTACATTACCCCATTTATTATTGAAAAATGTCCAGTGACCAAGACAACTACAATCAAATAAGAACATTCAATGCTTCACAATTCTCCCCCACATTATCACATTTTCATTTACATTATCAAGCACATAAGAAGAAATTATGATTTTCCCTTAAGAAAGGCATCACCCTATCTATCATCGAAAAAATCATGCATTTCAAGCAATTGGGTTATGTAGATGTCACCCCCGATTTTAAAAATTCATAGACACAACAGCACACCCAACAAAGAAAGCATTCTGAACCAAAAATCTGACCCAATTAAATTAAAATTTCGAATTTCACCCGTACACACCCATAAGATTCGCTTTTTTCAATGATATGAAGAACAAATATTGGTTCATTGGGGAAAACATAGGTCATGGACAATGGCAAGTGGCATGCATATTTAGATGCTACATACAATAAGCAGACTCAAAGAAATAAAGATGAAAAATGAGATTCATACCAAGTAAGGTGAGGGAAGTAATGAAATTGAAACTTACAATGATAGTTGAAGCTTTTTCCAACAATGGCTGACCTAACTCCTTTTGCTTCTTTTTTTTTGTGAGTGAAATGGTGAGTGATGGTAGAAAGTGATGAAGAAGGGTAGAATTTATATAAGGGAAGAATATGAGGGGATTGGTGGAATTGAAGGTGGATTTAATGATGGAGTATGTGAAGTTGGAGTGGTGGTTGAGGGGTTATGGAAATGGGAAAGTGGTACAAAAATTGGGTGTTTTGGGAAGTGGGAAGAAGTTTAAAATACATGGGCAGACCATGGGTCAAGTTTGGTCAATGGGTTGGTCAATATTTTACAATCACTTCATACTCGCGGGTGGACAATGGGTTGGTCAACATTTTAAAATTACTTCATACTTATAGCTGTAGGTTTGAAAATGCAAACCACAGTTCTTGTGCAGGTGGCCCTCATTTATCCCAGTTCACTGTTTTAACTTTGCGGCCTACCTGCATCTCGCGGATCTGCACCTACATTTTGCAAGTGAGGCGTAGGTCTCCTTCATTTTTTCATGATTTTTCCCAGGTGTACTAGTTAGGACCTGTGACCGACCTACATTTTGTGGATCTTGACCTGTGTTTCGCAGGTGTGGTGCAGACCTCCTTCAATTTTCCAGGATTTCTGGATCAAGGCTGTACCTAACCTGTGCTTCACGCATTAATACTTGCGTTTCGCAGGTCTCATGCAGGTGCTCTTCCCTTGTTTTCTTCCACTTTGTTTTCAATCTAATCAACATACACACCAAAGACAGCAAAACTGTGAAGTAAAAATAAATCAAAAGACACTTGGGTTTTCTTCCAAGAAGCGCTTAATTTAATGTCGCAACATGACGATTTCTCCTCACAACTTCATCATTCATCTTCAGGTTTGACCTGCTCCTCAAGATCAACTCCTTGCTCTCCTTTCTCATTCATCACTGCTATCATCTTGCATGCATTAGGTGGTTCCATTAGTTGACATACATTAAATGTAACTTTATCACCACCAACTCGAAATTTCAACTCTCCAAGCTCCACATCAACTAAAGCTCGCCCTGTGGCCAAGAGTGATCACCCTAAGATAATGGGCACCTCAGGATTAACATTGTGATCCAACATGACAAAGTCGGCTAAAAGTATAAACTTTTCAACTTTAACCAACACATTTACCAGAATTCCCATTAGGCATTTTGTAGAACGATCTACCATTAGAAACCTCATTATTGTAGGTTTGGTACTTCCCAACTCTAACTTCTTGAAGATCATGAGAGGAATAAGTTTATGCTCACCCCTAGATAGCAGAGAGTTTTGTTGAATATGTAAACCCCAATTGTGCATGGAATAGTGTATGCTCCGGGGTCCTCCCTGGAGCAAGGTTACTTGCTATCACAGTGCTGCAATGATGTGAAACCTCCACTGTGTCCATATCAACTAATCTTTTCTTTTTTAGAAGCTCTTTCATGAACTTTGCATATTCGGACATTTGGAGCAAGGCATCAACTAGCAGGATGTTGATAGAAAACTTGCTGAATATGTCGATGAACTTTTGAAATTGATTGTCCTCTTTCTTCTTTCCTAACCATTGAGGGTAAGGAGGTGGGACTCTAGGCATTTGGCCTTTAGCATTTTGAGCCTCCACTCCCTCTTCATCAACATTCTCAGTTTGAGGAGGAGCATAAACTTCTTCCTCCTCTAACGTCACTTCATTATCCACACAAATAGGTGCTTTTAGAATCTCCTCATTCACTTCATCTTTATTTATTTTGGAATCAAAAAACATCTTGGGCTTATCTCCCTTATTAGTAACAACTTTCACACTCCGTATAATAATACACATACAATGATTATCTTTTTTTGGGGTTGGCATCGTGTGACTCGGAAGGGTTTCTTTCATTCTCGGGTTCATATGGGTGGAAAGGTGAGTCATTTGGGCTTCCAAATTGATTGATGCTGAATTGGAGCTCACCATTTGGTCAAGGTTAGATACCTCCTCTTTTAACTCTTTAACACCACTATCAGTGGATTCCACTTTCTCCAATACTCGAACAAGAATCTTCTTAATTTTGAAACTCCTCACATTACTCACACCCGACTGTATTGGGGCCATATCAACTTTAGGAGGGGGAATTTATGGGTTTGCACTTCTATAATATATTTCCCCATCTTGTTCAGGCTCTCGGTTCCTTCATCTGTTATCTCTATCACCCAATCCATGGTTGTCTCGATCTCTCCAATATTGATTTCTATCGTGAGGACACCAAGGGCCTTGATTTACACCTTGATATCCTTGATGAGAACCCATCATTTGGCCTATCATGAACTAGCATTCCTTGTAACATTTGGTTATGAGACATCTTCCTTATATGCATAGTGGCCTTGGGTCCCAACAACGTTAACGCCTTTGGTTCCTATCCCTAACGTGTGTTTAGCCATCAACTTTACCTAGATCATCATCTTAGATAAAGTTTCATCTTTCTCTTCATCATGCCTCCTCAACTCGGCTGCTAGATAGCTAGAAGATGCACCACTTGCGGACACCTCGGTGTCCCCTACTTTATTCAATTTGGTTATCCTATCAAGAAATGCCTTAGCCATACCAAATGTTTGGTCCATGATTGAACCCCCTGCAAGATTTTTGGCCATTGACTTGTTGATAGAGTCAAGAGACCTATAAAAACTTTACAGCAACACCCCATCGGGCAGACCACTATTGTGGCAAATGGCGACCTTCTTTTTGAATCGGAGCCATACTTCATGAACTGGCTCTCCCAAAAGTTGTCTAAAATTTGTAATCTTATCTCTTAATTGGAACATCTGGTGAGGTGAAAAGAATCTATCAAGGAATGCTTAAGTTAGCTCATTCCACGATGTGATGGGCCTGGGAGGCAACTCGTCCAACCAAACTGTGCCTCTTCCGTCAAAGAGAACGGTAATAATCTCAAAGGGATGGGATTCCTAACTGGTGTCGGTAATGTTGAATAATTGTCATATTTCAATAATGTTTCAGAGGTGCCAATTAGAGCCTCACTAGCTTGCCCCCTGTACAGCCCCTTCATTTGCAATAAATGCAATATGTTACTTGTGACGTGAAAGACCGCATTCCCTACCATAGGTGGTAGGCGAATGACACCAGCTACATCATTAATCATGGGATCATCCTCTCCCTCATTAGACCATCCTTGCTACTTGCATTGCTAGTGTGGCTCATTTTCACACACTTAAACAAACAACAAAAACCCAATGATAACGTAAAAACAGCACAAGATATGAAAAAAACTAAATTACTAAACAATTATGTCAATCATACTCAATTCCACGACAACAATGCCATTTTCTGATAACGTCAATACATCCATTTCGATTAAGGGAGGTGGTAGCGGTTGATGTCAAAAATAAAATACCCAAAAAGCTTTAGGGTCGAATTCCACAGGAAATCAAGATAGATCAACCAAAAATTTTGAACTAACTCAAATTTGAATGCATCATTGTCGACATAAATAAAATAAAGGTTTAGGGGAAAAAAGGGAAAACAATATTTAATCTAAATTTATAAAGCTAAATTAAACAAAGGGCTGTTGCAGTCAAGAGGAAAAAGCTAGGGATGTGTAATAGATGAAGTGTAATTAAACTAAGATTGGTTCAATTTACTTAACTTGAATTTCTAGCATGAATAATGTGGATCAAAGTACATCCTCTTGTTTTTTAACCACAAGGATGTTTTTGCCTTGGTTTTCTCAAACCCCAAGGTCCTAATAAAAAATCAGCCACACCAATCTTGAGGAAGGGTCAATCTATCTCTAGTCTTAACCCTTTAATGGAGTAAGGATATGGGTTTCAACTATCTCTAAATCAACCCCACACATCCAAACTCCAAATCCCCACTATTGTTTTCTCACCTGTATCTCACTCTTCTTTCTCAAACAAGCAAGATAAGCAAACTAAACTAGTGTTTGCAACCACTACTTTTCAATTAAAATTTAGAGGAAGTAATAGATCCATTCATTTAGATTAAAATCAAGAGCAATTGATCAATACCCAATTAAATTAACACCCATGAAGCACACACCTCTAGCTAACAAATTAACTACTCATAAATGAAGATAAATCAATGATACTCGTAGATAAATCATTAATAGTTATCATCATGAATAGTAAATTCAATCTTTTAAAGCTGCAACAATGGTGTACTTAGCTAAAAATAGTAAGAAGAAGAACAACAACAATGTACTCTACTCTTTCTCTCACTACTTCTTTCTACAAATTCATTGCTACGATATGATGATATCCCATGGGTGAGTACAGTTTTGGGTAAATTCTGCACATTCCCTTGGTCTCAGCTTTCCAAAGGAATTCCAAATTTTCCTTTGGAAGCTTATTTGATGTACTTGCACCTTAGCTGGATGATTTTACCCTTTTCAGCTTTTTGGTCACTTGCGAGGCACCTGCGTTTCGAAGATGCCCATCTGCGAGCTGCAACTGCTTCACAGGTCAGGGCAACTTTGTTCCAGTAGGTCTTGTGTTTCACAAGTGCCAACCTGCACTTTACAGCTTTACTTCACCAGCTTCCAGTGTGTTCTACGTTTACGTAGGTGCCCTTCTGTGAAACACGTGTTCCTCATCGCTAGCAGAGTAATTTTTGTTCAATTCCTCTATTTTCCTTGTCTAAGTTCAATATGTACAAAATCAAAGAGAAAAGGCATAAAACCTTCCTAATTGATGTGAAAACAAAGAAAAAGCTCATGCTTAAAAGCCTAATGAGTTGGTAAATTATCAACTCATTAGTATCCAAGGCATCACCCAAGAAAATGAAGGCCTAAACCAAATGGGTAAAGCAGTACCTCTGTGGCTCAAAGGGAAGAAAGTGGGTGAGGAAGTCCCATCCTAATGAAAACTCACCAATTAGTTTATTTAGGTATTTTGCATCATCCCACGATGTTAAATCAAGCGCTTTTTGGGAGGCAGCGCAAGGGATGCTACATTATGTGTAGTATCTACATCGTGCCATGATGTTAAATCAAGCGCTTTTTGGGAGGCAGCCCAAGTATTTTTGGACTAATGTGTATTGATGTATGCAGGTGAACTTAAAAGTGATGGACAAAATTGATTTAAATAGAAAAGGAAAAATTCGGCATCCAAGAGATGATAGGAAAGATGGACCACATTCTCAAGAAGTAGACCATCCATCCTTCTGTCGCTTGGAACTAGGTTTGGATATGTTCGGGATTTCAGAAAAGTCAAGAGACTATCTAATATGTGGATCATACTATGGATTTGGTCTGTCTGTTGGACCATCTTTTGTGCTTAAAATTCAAGGTTACTTGCGTCTTTTTAGTGTATTTTGGGTCGGAGCTTTTCTCTGAAGAACAGATTGTCTTTTAATAAAGACACCCGCCCGATGGAAACTGACCCGACCCATGTCCCTTTTCAAATTAAAAAGTTTAAATGGGCATGAAACCTGCACTTGCCACCTGAACCTTCCCTATCCTGCTCCCCTCTTCTTCTCAAGATAGAAATCTTCTATTGTTGCCTTCTTACTCGAACTTCATCATCAGCCTTTGCGTCATACACACTCACACACACTTAAAATCTCTATCTTGAAACATTAGTTCTTCAAGAAATTAGGGTTCATCATTTTATGGGTCCTCCTTCACCGTCCGTACATGGGCATACATCTGCTATTGTAGGTATTTTGCTTGTCTTCTACCTTACATTGGATATGATTTTTGAATCTTTACTTTAGTAAATAGGGCACCTATTCTTGGACATTGAATTTAGAGGGGAGGGGGAGAGGGGTAGAACTTAGGGATTATTTTAATGAATGGATGGGGCATAACTGTGAAATTGCTTGCATATGTTATGTTGGTTGTCCATGCGATTGACGACCTGAAATGCCTCGTCCCATGCTTGGAAATTGCAAAAAATGCTCAAACTAAGAAAAATCATGCTTTCCATAGTTGACAAAGGATATGACAAACCGTCTTTTTTGAAAGAAGAAATGCCTCTTGCTCCGTCTTTTGAACCAGAAGGACTAAATGGTCTGAGTCAATGGATGACTCAAGAGATGGACCATCTTTTCAAAAGACGGTCTGCACTCTACTCCATCCTTTGAATAGAATATTGGATTTTTTGAGTTCAAAGGATAGTGCAAGATGCATTCCGCCCCTTCAAGATACGGACTACCTTTCTCCCTGTGCCTTGCACAAGAATTTCTGATTCCAAGTTGATTCAATACCCATGTACTAACCTGTTATTGCATGATCAAAAGTAATGACACCCAAACGAGCAGCATCTCGACGTGGCAAGGATAGTACTCCAAAAAGATCCCGGCTCAGGGATGAAGATGGAGATAGTCACTAGCCTCCAGCCACCAGGAGGACCATCATACTTGTCCTAGTGTTTTTAACTACTCACTCAGCACGGGTGGCATCGACAGAGACACCGTCATTGGTATCTTTATCCCAGTCAAGTATTGTGCAGCCACAAGTCTAGTCAGGTGGACCACAAATTGAGATCTCCTCTGAGGATCCACAGGAGAGGACTCCATTAGCCAGACTCCTTCTCCTTAGGTAGATTCATCAAAGGTGAGATGAAAATAGGGGGAAAGACATATTTAGGAGGAGATGTGCAGTGTAGGGTGCTCGAGTGAGATACCTTGCAACTTGGGATTGCAGTCTTAGGATGAGCCACACATGTCTACATTCACTAAAAGGATATCGATTGGTATCAACCCTAAGGTGATCAATCAGTACTACCTAGAAGAGGGCTATGAGATAGTGGAAACAATAGATTATGATGGTTGGCAGCTCGGGGAGGACAACCTAGAGCTTGGATTGTAGGAGTTATTGCAAGAGGTACTCCTACCTAGGCCGCTCTTAAGATGACCAAGTTCTATAATAAAGACCTGCAACTCTACACAAAGTTTTGGTGGAACGTATTGTATAGCAGGACCAAGAATGATAACAGCCTTTCTCTTGGACATGCTTTGGTCATGGATGCTATTTTGGAAAAGAAGAAGATTGACATTAGCTAGATGCTATATATGATGCTCAAAGAGCGAGCTCTACAGGGGGCTACCTCTCTATCCTTCTGGTGCTTAGTGACAACATTGTGCTAGAGGGAAGGTGTATTGATCCTGCCTAGAGAGGACTTGTTTATAGAGGCTCATCTGGGGACTGACATCACCAAGATGAGAGATGACACTTTGGTCACAACCACCTGCCGCTCTAGCTCAACATTACTGGTTAAGCCCCCAGTAAATAGTGAGGGCATCTAATCCGAGGAGCCTGCTTCACAACCTCTGATCCACTATCATTAGAGTCCGCTCTTGTGGAGCCCAACCGTCTTCCACTACCACTGCACCAGTGCTAGATGCTTCTCCTAGATACTTTCTAAGCTCCAAAGACTCATTGTCAAGCATGGCTGCTAGGCTTGACCAAGAGGAGAGGAAGCTAACCAGATTGATCGAGGATATGTTGGCCTTTGTGGCTATTATTATTGAGAATGCATTGTAGACTCTCTAGGATGCCATTAGAACCTCTCATGAGGCATTGAGTTCCCATCTAGGACTATGGACACTAGATTGGTCCAACTAGAGTAGGGTGATAGCCCATCTAATATTCAGAGCCTCCGTGCCAACCAGCACAAACCGGTGCCATTGTTCTAGACCTGCAGATAAAAGAACGACATCTATATGAGGTCTGAGTACCATTGGTTTATTGGATGTGACCCATTTCTAGCTTGATGGAGCTGATCCCCCATGTTATCACCTATCTCAGAACCAGTCCTCACCTATAGTGGCTATATCCCCCAGAGCTGCCACATATAGAGTTGCATTTGAGCAGGGTCTTCCTCCCATTCTTTCATAGTAAATCATTCCTACTCCTCCACTTGACAAGAGCATGGGGAAGCTATAGGAGGAGCAGATTGAGTATGAGGAGAGAGATCTTCAAGAGAAGGATAAACCAAGCTAGGCATGCAAAATCCGTATTCCAGAGCAAGTGAGAAGACTAGCAATAAGGAAACACTCTATTCCATATACCCAAGTGAAGAGCCAAGCTAAATATGGATCAAGTAGAGGCTGCTGCTATTAGGGCTAGAAAAGAAACCTCACTTCTTCACATCCAGGACCGACCTCATGACACAGAGGCGAGCTCTTCAGCGACACCCCAACATGACCTTTAGTTGTGTAGTCTGAGTGCTACGTGGAGCTTCTGACGCTCTCGTTCTTCTATTTTACTTGTATGTTCATTGGGGACACTGCATAGTTTTTGAGTAGGGGTGGAGGTTTCTTGAAAAGTTTTGGCTCTAGTGGCATATTTTCTTGTATAGTTTGATGCTTGATATGACAACTTGTGTTTTGTATTGAAATATGCATTTATGAGTTTACTGATGATGTGTGTGATTGTCCATTTTATCACTTTGTTAGCATAGATTTTTATTTTTATGTTTATTGTTTCTTTCTTAGCTCAGGGTCCTTTTAGGTTTTCTTAGATATGGTTCTTTTCTAAGAGGTTTACTTTGAATTTGGCAAAATAAATGTAGTTAAAGTGTCTAGTGTGTGGGCCCAATGATAGATTGCTATGCGATATTTTTAAGGGTACCAACCTACTAGTTGAATCATTTTTGGTTGAATAAAATATTTTTTACTTAGGTGGTGGTGGCAATTGAATTTATAGTACTCTTGTATCATTTTTTTGAAAAAACTGTCCCCCCTCAAAATTTTTGCCGCAACTGTTTGCTATTGACAAGTGTACCTCTGCTTTTGACATTTAATTGTGCTGGTTTTGACAATGTATCCCTAGTTGAGAGTATGCGTTTAGTCTATTTAATATCCATGTGCCAGTTTGTAGAGAGGAATTTGTTTGTTTACTTAATTTGGTCACACTCTAAAACTTGCCTTGCTACTTTTCCTTAAGCTTAGGATTGACTATAGGTTGTCGAAATGAACTTAGGTCTTTTTTATGCTTCACAAGCCACATTTTCCTAAATAGAACTACCAAATGATGCATATATCCCTAGTATCTCCTCTTGAGCCTATGACCCTTTTTCTTGATCAACTGGAATAAATGCCAATACCAATTCTCAAGTTGACCCTCTTTTGAATCAATTCTCCTTGGCACTATAAAATGTGTTGAAAATGAGTAAAAAGGTGTCTGTTGGCGGTTGATAAGGTGGAAAATAATGAAAAGAGTAAAAATGAATGTTTGACTATATCCCAAGGTGTATTGGTCAAAGAGATAGAAAGAAGGAAAAAAAGGAAAAAAAAAGAGAAAAAGAGAACATGAAAAATTGAGCTCACAAAAATACCATGGGTTATGAAAAGTTACCAAGGAAAAAAGGGAAGAAAAAGAAGGGATCATAAAGTGAAAAAGGTAGTGGAAATATAATGTAGTATTCATGGATGGTAAATGAATCACTAAAGACCATATGTATATTCTACCATCCCTTTGACCATCATTATAAGCTTAGAAAAATTCTTATGTGATCTCAACCCAGATTTTCAAAGAAAAAGGAATTAGAGTAAATAAGTAAGCATATAGTAGTTGTGACCTATCTTGTGAACTTTATTGTGAAAGTAGAGAGCTTTTCTCCTCTCTCTTGATCTTGTGCGTCCTTGTAGTATGTATTATCATTTCTTATGAAAATGGAAACTTTTTTTAGTCTGATTGTGAGGGCAAATGGATGTTAATGGTTGACATGTCTTCTTCTCAAATCTAGGTGTGTGCATGTTGATATAATATCATTAGTGGAGATTGCGTACTTGGTCTAGAGAGTTATGACAAAACAGATATTGTTGGATAGATGGGGTGGCTGACTTGAAACCGTGTGCTTGTAGCTAGATGTCAAAACTGCCCTAGTAATTGTATTTTGTGATGCCACGACATTACTTTAGGTCTAGGTTAGTTTTTCTCATTTTGGTATCTTGAGGACAAGCAAATGCTTTCTGTTGGGGGTGTTAATGTGTCAGGAGTTTGCGACACATCTTTAATTCATTTCATAGAGTTTTGCATGCGTTTAAGTACTAATCTAAGTCAAAATTAACCTTATTAAGGTATGTTCCAGGAACTTAATTAAAATGAAAACTGAAGGACTTAAAGTCACTAGACTACTCGAAAATAGAGCAGAGGATGTACCGTCTCTTAAAGGACGGTAAGTACTATTAAAAGTCCAGCATTGCTTGTATGATCCAAAAATCACTTTTAGGTGGTTGGAAACCGATGAGGCAAAGGACAGACTATTTTTCCAAAAGATGGCCTGTCTCTCAGAAGATGAATCATAAGACTGAAAACCACTAGAGCAAAAGGATGAGGCAAAGGATGGTCCATCTTTCACAAAGACGGTCCGTCAATCAAGGGATGGATAGTGGCCAAACAGAAGCCAAATTGAAGTGACGACTCAAAGGACGATCCTTCCTTCCAAAGGACGGTCTGTCTGTACACACTTGAGACCCTCTAATTTTAAATGAATTGGGCTTCTTAGGCTTAGTATAAATAGTATTTTTGCTTCATTTTTCAGAGAGAGTTGATAGTAGATAGATAGAGAGTTAGAAATAGAGAAACATATTGTTTTCAATAATGAAGTCAATCAATATTGTAACTGAAGATTGAAGATCAAAAATCATCAATTTAAGTTTTCTTCTCCTATTTGTGATTTCATTGGTAAGAATGTTCAATTACTTGCTTTTTTTCTTCTCTTCTTGCTATAGGAAACTAAATCTAGTGATGTTGGGCATATTTCTATGCCCATTTGCCTTGTTTTTGCCTATCTTTTACCTTTTTTGAGTTCATAATCCTTATGAAATGCATAAATTCATGTGTTTGTGTGTTTTGTTTGCTATGTGTTTTGAGTAGGAAACCAAGGAAAAAGTATCCAAATTAGCTCAAGATGTGAAGATTTGAGAAGCTGAGAAGAAGGATCTGGGGCTATGACTGAGCCCAGCACTAGGTCCCAAACTTCAAAGAAATGTACATCAATTCTAGGGTTATGGTTGGCGCCCAAAGTTAGGTCCTGAACTTCAGATATGTTTTAGTCAACACCTTGGTAATATGAGAGGCTTGGAGCCGCAGAGCATTCCAGTCTTAGAGAAATTTCCTAAAATTCTAGTGAGATAGATGGGGCTGGGCGCTAGAAAGGTCTTAGAGACAAGAAATTTTGACTAACACTTTAGCGAGATAGGTGGTGCGAGGCGCCTGGATGATCCACAAGTGTTGAAATTTGGCTAACTCTTTGGTGCTATGGATGGGGCTGGGTTCTCGGAGCCAAACTTTAGAGGAAACTTGAGCCCATCTTGGAGCTATAGGTAGGGTGTTGCGCTAGGGCCATTCTAGAGCAGAAATTGCTGATTTAAAGCTAAGTATTGGAGTGAAGAAACATCATTTGAAGACTCAACTATATATATAGCCTCTAGGTCATTTGTTAATCATCTTTTGATTACTTTCACATTCCGTATATCATTTTGTAAGGGTTGTAAGCCTTTCAGAATAGGAGACAAGTTCTACACTAGGTTTCTTGATGATGATTAATTTTTTATTTTTTCACTTGTCTATGAGTGGATAAACTAATACTCTAGGGTTTTGTCCATGGTGGATGATTGATGTTTGATAACTTGATTTTATGCTGGTGTCGATTCTTCATTAATGGTTGTTTATATTTACTTGTTTTAATTGCTTATTCTCTAGCTCGATGAACTTGTGAGTAAATTTATTGGCTTTCAATTGAACTTGAGAAAGGGAATAAAAAAAGGTTAAAGGTAAATACAGAACAGGAATTCAAAGACCCTTGAATCCATTGGTAAGAGGATAGAAGTTGTTGTTGAGGATAGGATATACCCTTCAACCTTGTTTCGTTTAAATACAAGCAAGCATAATCATCGTTCCATGTTTCTCCTGCCACCATAGTGATATAGGCATTAGGGTTCATGAGATAGTTATTAGATGCTTGGGAGAGTGGCAAAATGGGATAGCAACTTGCAACTAGAAACCATAAAAAGAATCGTTCTAGTGTAATCATGTCTTGAAAACTAAACCTGAAACTAAAAAATGTCATTTTTCTAGATTTTCATCATCATCTGAAGTAAAACCAAATTTGCAACCATATTTAGTTATTTTTATATTTAAAGTTTTTAGTAGTTTAATTTTCCAAACTATTCCCCATTTCAACTATTTGATAGAATAGCAAAATAAAAAACAACCTTAAATGATTAAACTGACAAGTGTCAAAGGGATCAACAATTGGGACTTCCAGTCCTATGTTTCTTGACAACCACGTGCGCTTGGGCGATGTAAAGTCTTTGGAATGCTAGGGACTTGAATATTGTTTGATCATTTGTAGGTTAGGATTTTATTCTACTATTCTATATTTTACAGTTGTTTCTTTATTTTTGTGAAGTTTACAGGGTTGTGTGCTAAGTGTATGCCAAGTACTAGAAGTCAAGAATCACTTTTGGCTTCTCTTGATCATGAAATTGAGAGAACCTTCCCAAAGTTAATCATGGAGAACAATGAGTAGGCACTGCAAAACAATCAGGAGAGAGTTCCAGTATTGAACTTTGCTAGGTCTAAACTTGGAGAACGCTTTTAAAGCGATTGTTAAGACGACCATCACTTGGAACTTCGAGCTGAAGGAAGGGATCATGTGGTTGGTCCAAAACACTTTCTAATATCAAGGCAAGCCTCATGAGAATCCCCATAGGAATTTGAGGGATTAGGCTCTATATAATGGCATGTATATTTTTTGCAATGATTATATGTGATTGGTTTGTGGAAATTACTTGTTATAAGATTTTCCTGTTGAAAAAACTGTTCAAAGAATGTGGATATGATGTGGTCTTTGAACTGTTATGAAAATGTGTTAAGTTGTTAAGTAAAGATATTTTACATTATTGTTGAGATGTTGCTGGTTTGTAATTATGCAAGTGAAGGAGTAGATTGTAAGCTCCTGTGTGTTTAAATAATGCATCTTGTTGTATTCAGTTGATTGAGGATGGTTAGGATAGTAATAATATCCTAAGAGGAGAGTCTCATGCCCGAGGGGAGCATCTAGGCGAATGATATTGGTTGAGTGGCTCGTGTCTGAGGGGAGCATCCAAATGAGCATAAGTGGGAGTGGGTACCACACTGGTACAATACAAGTATTTCTAGAGTCCCCTGCAGGTCATGACTAGAAGGGCAAAAATAAGACCCTCTAGCATGTGTGTATATTAATATTGATGACAGAGTGTTTATGGTGATATGGCATAGGCGTATGCCCAATATGTCACCATTTGTTTTATTTTATGATGTGTGTGCAACAAATTAAGACTTGGAATGAGTAAGTGCTAAGTGGTAGAGTAACTTTGTGATCCTGTACTTGTAACCCGAATGAGGGAAGTGGAAAAGGTTTAAAGCATGAATGATTAACAATTAGTTATGTTGAATTATTTATCTCTTGTGGTGAATTTCTTAAACCGCATGTGATTATGAGCAGTTGTGAATTGTTATAAAAAGCTTGTGTGTAGTCTGATTGAGTATCTGCACGTGTGAACTTCTGAAGACTGGTGAACTGATGCAGGTGGAGCTAAGTCGAGCTACTGCCTCAAGCAGTACCATTGTAGCAGAACTTCTTCCGTTGCGGCGAGACTGCTATTATGGTCAAGAGACCGCCGCAGCGGAAGGCTTCCAGTGAGCAGGCCGGTTGTCACCTGTGTAGCGTTAGGGTATTTGAAATATTTACTACACTTTTGTATGATGTTGTGGACTAGTTCTGTATTATTGTTTCCATACTTATATATTATTATGTAAGGTCAGCCGATGATGGCTGATATGCTGTATGTTTACGGTACTTTCGACACTTAAAACAGAGAAAATAAGCATAAACTTAGGTGTGTTTGTATGGATATGATGCACTTTTACTTTGTTTTCAAGAAAGATAGATGTTGGAGTTGAAATGTGCAAAAGAAGGACAAAATGCTGAAAAAGGGCTAAGTACGGACCTCAGTACCAGCCATACCATCCTTGTACGAGCCGTACTGAGAGTCATGGAAAAGTCCAGAAGATTTGTTTGAGGTGAAGGCAAAGTATGACTTATTGTACGAGCCGTACCACAACAGTCGTAGAAAAGTTTAGAAGATGCTGTATAGGACAAGTCTCCAAGTACGGGTAGTAACGTCGGATCGTAATATCTACCTAAGACCCGTACCAAGCAGTCGTGGTAAAGTTCATAAGAATTGAAGAATGATAGATCTCAATGTCCGACTAGAAGTCACGAGTCGTAGGATGCAGGTACAAGTCGTACCAAGCCACCCATGAAAATATTCAAAGGATGCCAGAACTCTCAAGATCAAACCACGACAAGACAGTACGAATCATAGGTTCATGATACGAGTCACACCAGCTTCCAACACTTAGCGAAAAGAGAAGTTGCTAAGAATTATATGAGTAAAGGTATGACCCGTACAATCCAGTTATGGGTCATAAATTAAGTCGACGATAGTTCAACAGTTTTCCCTGTATACTTAGGAAAGGGTTATAAATATTTGTATAAATACTTTTAAGTTATTTTCGGTCAGAAAAAGTAGGTCAGAAGGTAGAAAAGTTAGAGAGAGTCAGATTTTGGAAAAAAATAATTGTTGATTTTCTATTCAAGTTTTTCGGAGACTTTCTTGAATTGATTTTCCATTTGTTCTTGAAGTGTTCTTCCTTAATTCTTGCAATAACCAAGTGGGTTTTCTTCCAATCATATTTGTAAGTTTTAAATTATGTGTTTGTCTATGAATGCTTATAATTCTCCTACAACCATGAGCGGCTAAAACTTTCACAACTAGGGTTGAGGGAACCATGATAAATTAATGAACTAGGGTTTCACAAAGTGATTCTAAACCAATGCTAAATGCTTGTCTTGTATTCTCTTCATCTTTAATGTTTCTTAACGGAGCCCAATGTTAGGACTTGCCCGAATTCTTATTTGAATCTAGAGAAATGGATATTAGGAAAAGAGGATTACAACATAGCCTTGATCATTATGGATCATTATATCACTTGAGTTGGGGTTGCAGGATAATTAATTTGGAACAAATTGATAATAGTTGAATTACAATCGCTCATGAGACCTAATCCGATGATTGAGTATAGTCATCCAATAGGGACCAACCAGTCATTTGGATAAACCCTAGTTATCAGTTCTACAAGTAAGTATTGGGATAGATCACAAGTGTAAAATATGAAGTAGTGATGAGTTCATGGGGAACACTGTAATGCCCCGAAAGTGCCTAGGATTAGACTCGAGATTAAAAAATGGAAGTTGGCTGAATCTAGGAAAAATCCCACAAGACGGGTCACCTAACAGATCGTTGGTCCAACCAATTGTCTGTGGTAAGCACCTGTGGTGAGGTATGACTGGGTGGCAGTTTGAAGTAACGGGTCAAGTAATGACCCGTTGTTTGCTACAACAAGTTGCAGATTGGAGTCGTGGTCGAGCTAGTCCTCAGCCTAACGGGGGAGTAACGGGTCGTGACAAACTTGGTATTAGAGCAATAGGTCTGAAATATCCTAGGGTATCTGAAAGCCGCATTGAGGAAAGTCTTTTTCATGGGTGTGAAGCACACCACACATATGATGAAGAGGCTACGAGACATTTAGAAAATGTTCCCTTCTTTCATGATCTATGTCGCGTGAGGAAATGTCTCCCTATCCTTCTAATTCATGCTATTTGCGATTGCAGAATCATGGCTCCCCGCAGAGTAATTGGTAGGAGGAATGGGAATGGGGATGGCCACGAGGATGGTAATGGGAATGGGCACCAGCAGGCCTCACCAGTCCAAGAGCACCATGCACCGGAGCTGGTTGCCCATGCTGAGTTTTGGGCAGCTATTCAGATGCTTACGCAGGCCTTGACTGCTAGTTCAATCAATAGGAGGTTGCGCATGTCTCGCCAAATGGCAATGCGATGGCAGCTCGAGTCAGGGATTTATTGATAATGAACCCATCAGAATTCCTCAGGTCAAAAGTAGATGAGAACCCATATGAGTTCATTGATAAGACTGTGTAGATCACCAAGGTCATGGGAGTGAATGGGGTTGAATGTGAAGAGTTGGCCTCGTATCAATTGAAAGGGGTCGCACATATCTGGTTTCAGCAATGGAGAGATAACAGGGCCGCCGGGGCAAGCCCTTTCACTTGGGAGGAGTTCCATGCAGGGTTTCTAGATCGGTTCTTCCCTCGGGAGATGAGGGAGTTGAAGGCAACAAAATTCATGAATCATAAGTAGGGGAGGATGACGATACAGGATTATGCTCATGAGTTCACTCACTTGTCAAAGTATTTCCTAGAATTAGTGGTTGATCAGACGATGCGGGTGAGCAGGTTTATTCATGGTGTAGCGGGCTACTTGGACAAAGATTGCAGGACCGCTATGCTCCACTAGGATATGGATTTCCCTTGGATAATTTTGTATGCCCAGCAGATGGAGGCGACTCATATGAGGGAGAGAGAGGCCAAAAGGGCTTGGACAGATAGCCGTGGGCTTACTCATCAGAGATTTGACAATGGTCACCTGTTATGGCCCGAAAGCCCAAAGATCAGACCCGAGAGTTGAAACAGAGAAAAGTTTAAGAAACTAGCATCAGGCACAAAACAGGTCGTAAGGTGACCCGTGAGAGTAGCCCACGAGTTGGGATGTGACTCGTGGGGAGGCCGAGGTGATGAGCCTGAAATTTGGAAAATTGGATCCCCACATACGTGGCCGCGTGTCGTAGTCAGGTCCCACGACTTGTTAGGTTAGTTATAGGGAATGGTGATTGAGAAAAGAGAAAGAGGAAGATAGTGTACCTAATAGAAGGACCCCATGAGTTGTGGTCAGTCACCACGATTCACGGGGAGGGTCATGAGCAGCATGGTGAAGTAAAATAAAAATCCATGGTAGTGTACATAACGGGTGGTGACCACGAGTCATGTTAACCAGCAACGAATCGTGATGTCAACTGTGACAAGCCTAGATGACCTGATAAGCATTGTACTCAATGGATCATGCCACAAGTCGTGGCCAAGAGTGATGAGTCGTTAGGTCACTCGTGGGGACTAACTGACAGTTATTTTCTGCGGATTTGATATGGGCTTTTCCATAATTCCTAGGATCCTAAGGCCTAAACTATGTTGTTTTAGGTTATGAATGATATCTTTTAAGGGGGTTAAGTTTATTTTAGGCCATATTCGTTCATGCATGCAAAGATAAAAGGTTAGAGGGGTTGATCAAGCTTGTTCTTCTAAAATTGTTTTCTATTCCTCTTGGGCAATTAGAGAAGTGTAAGAATCAGCTATAATCAGGTATGTAGGGTTATGAATGGGTGAATCTGTTCACACCCATGCCCAATCCCTCTCTAAATCATGAGTTTCCTATCTCTAATCTACGGGGTTTTAACCCAATGCATGAATTTTCTAAATTCTCTACGTGGGTATGATTTAAATATGTTTCTACCATTGAATTATGAAACATTGGCAAGTTTTATAATGTTTTCAATTAAAATCATGTTTCAAGTTCTATGAATTTAAAAGCCCATTGATGAGAAGTTCATGAAAGATGAGATTTATGATGAATGTATGATTATGATGAGATATTATGATGAAAATCATGTTTTCAAGCTACCTATGTTTATAATCATGTTTTCGATGTGAATTGAGTACTTTCAAGCATGAAAAAGTATTGGGCAATGCCCACATGTTCAAGTATGATTTATGATATCTCGAATTAAGCTTACCACATGATTTTGGAGTGAAGACTCCCAATTCTCTTTCAGCTTGTGGTATGGTTTAAGTTAAAGCTTCTCATATGCATGATTTCATATTTGAGATATATTTGGTTATTGAGCTTAGTTGATAGGTGATGTTGAGCTTCCCTGAAAAACAATGGAGAGAATATGCATGTTTTTGGGAGTAGTGTCTAGCACCGAGTAGGCTAAGGGTCGATCACCCTATGCCTCAGAACTACGTGCCAACATAGGTTTATTTTTATATATTACTTCGGGACCTCCCTTGTGAGATATCCCTTCCCCGATTGGGCCACGAGCTTGATATGGATATCATGGTATCGTCCTTGGCCATGACAAGGCTTTGGACGATTCTACCCACTTGAGTATGATAGTTAGGACCACGTAAGCTCTATCGTGGTATGTCGGTTAAATGACGAGTCTCCCATTGTTCCTCATGATTTCAGTTATGCATGTTTATCATTCATGAGATTTCTATATCTATATATGTTATAAAGCAGGTTTGGCTCAATGTTCAGTTTTACTCATGACTATCATATTTTAGCTTTGAGTCAATCGATTCTGTAATAATGTTATGCTATGTTATGATGAGATCATGATTTTAGAAAGAATGCATACAAGCCCTACACTCAGATTCTTATTATTTATGCTTTACATTATACATGATTTTAAATGATTTTACTTACCTAAGCGGTTTTACTTACCTTTCATACTCGGTAAATTTCACGTACTGACTGTATACTCTATGATGTATCATTTCATGGTAGAGGACGAGGCTCTCAAGCTCAGCCCCATTCATAGTCAGTCTTCAGAGTTATCATCTTACAATGGTTGTGAGTCCTTATCTCCTGAGGAATAGAATTATTCGAATTTCCTTTATTATTTCTAGTTTCAGCTTTATTGAGTTAGTTGGGGTCTTTTCCTGATGTGTTCTGATTGTACGACACTTTCGACGCTTAAAACCAAGAAATTATGCACATTTCAGGCATGTTTATATAGGTATAAGGTATTTTGTGCTTAATGTGTAGGAAAATAGGTCTGGAAGTGATTTTGGTCGAATTAATGATAAAAACAACTGAAAGGTTACTGGCAGGCACTCAACGAGTCATTGGCAGGAGGCACGACCCGTCACTTGAGGCGTGGGAAAAAAGTTGAAGTTTTGAAGAAGTGAAATAGTGCAATTGACGAGTTGGAGGAACGACTCGTTACACCTGGTAACAAGTCGTGAGGTCAACCGTTAGGCTTTGAAGAGAGAATTTCAACCAAGTGTCCGGCGAAGTTAATGAGAGACATCATGAGTAGTCACATGAGGGAATGACTCGTTGGTAGGCCACTGGAGCTATCCATGAAGTGCACTAGATTTTCGTAGGAGTCAGTCCATGAAGGACCTAGCGACTCGTGCTTAGGCACGATGATTCGTTAGGTGACCCATTCAAGACTAGATATGTTGCTGAGGATGACTGCTTTGAGTAAGGAATGACTCGTCAGAAGGCTTAACGACCCGTCACCTAGCCCGTTTCCACTGTCGACCTGGTTTCTAGTTTTAATTAGGAAAAGGACTTCTTGGTATTATAAATACCCAGTTTTAAGTTTATTTTGAGAGACGATTCTGAGATGATTCCTGGAAGGATTTTTAGCCGATATTAAGAGAGGATCTTGGAAGATATTGTGAGGATATTCTTGAGAGAATTTTCATACAATTGTTCTTGATTCAAGAAATGAAAGTAACATTGGAATTTTATTCAATCTACTTGATTTTTATTCTACAGTAATTTGTTAGTTGCAATTATGATTTCTTCTATATTTTGTGATTGCAATAATACAAACATGAGTAGCTAAGCCCATAAACTAGGTTTGTGGGAACCACGATGAATTAACACACATAGGTAAAAATACTTAGTGATTCTTGAATGAGGTTTTATGCATGTATTGTTTTTCCCTTCATTTTGATTGATTCTTGACGGTTGCAAACGTTAGGACTTGCCTTATTCTTACTTACTGGATCAAGGAAGTAAAGAATGGGAAAAGGGATTAATAAAGGAGATTTGAGGCTACCAACCCTCATCTAATCGCTTGAACTTAACCAGGGATAGCTAATCCAATATTAAGAGTAAGGGTCAACTAAAGTACACCCGTATACAGACCAAGTTGCGTGGTGAAAATCATCTACACAGGGGACCAACCATTTAGGTGAACCTAACTTACCAATATTTAATGTTAAACACCAGAATAGATCATTAGTATATAAGCCTTGTGGTTATGAAATCTTGGGTAACACAATTCTAGTCTAGTCGTCTATTGAATACAAGCCAAACTTGATACAAGCATTCATTAATTTTACTTTTGTCATTATTCTATATTTTCCCCCTTTGGAAATAAGTAAATCGATAGTAATAATTATTCGCATTAACCTAAGTTCTTACCATATTCCCTGTGGGATCGACCTCAACCTTCTTTGGGTTCTATATTTGACAATCGACCGCTTATATCTCAATTGCGAGGTGTAATTTGGGCGACATCAAATTTTGGTGCCGTTGTCGGGGTGATACGGCTAAGGCTTTTGTTAATTGTGTTAACTTTACTATTTGTTCTTATTTCTTTGTTTTATTTTTATTTTGTTGTTTTGGTTGCTTAATAGGTCTTAGGTTTGTGCATTCCCGACATTAGAAGTCAAGGAAATCCCTTGATACCAATTGATCGTGAACTTGAGCTAACATTAAGAATCCTAAGGAGAATGGCCAACATACATGAGCAAGAAACCGTGGAACAAGCCACAGCAAGGATGTTGGCCAAAGAGCAAGCTCGGTCTAGAGATCGTGAGTTAGCCAGAGTTGCTGAAGAGCAGCCTCTAGCTGCAGAATTTGAACGAGCTAGACGACCCAGAGGTCCAGAGCACCGGTGACACTGATACATTGATGAGGAAGATGATGCACACATAGATGAAGCTAGTGCCACTGGAGCGATAGTCCCTCCTCCTTTGCCTGTTAGGGCAAAGTTTGATATTACAAGTGCAATGATTCAATTGCTAAATAAGAAGGGAATATTTGTAGGTCATGCATCCGATGACGCCCACGCTCACTTGACAAATTTCGTGGGTATATGCAAGGCATACAAGCAGCCAGGGGTCAGCCAGGACACAATCAGATTGAGGCTGTTTCCATTCTCTCTTGGGAGTGAGGCGACGATGTGGTTGGATGAGCTGCTGAAGGACTCCATCACTACTTGGGGAGAACTCAAGAGAGCTTTTCTTGAAAGGTTCTTCCCACCATCCCAGGAATTGCAGCTAACGGATGAAATATATAACTTCAGGAAGCTAAATTCTAAGGCACTCCATGAGACCTGGCTGCGGTTCAACAAAAAGCTCAAGAAAGTGCCAAACCACAGGATTCCGGATGATACATTGTTGGAAATCTTTTACCGGTCCCTGAATGCCAACACCAAGGAGGTTGCTGATAATGTCTTAGGAGGATCCTTTATGAGTCATACTTATGCGAAGGCTGCGGAGTTGATGGAAAGGATCACTAAAACCAACCGAGCTTGGCACACTAGAGAGTCAGAGTTTCCGGCTGGTTCGTATATGGTTGGTATGTCTGACGAACAGTGGAGAAGAGATGAGGAGCGTGACCTGGACATTGCAGAGATTAAGACCACCATGGGGTTGCTTGCCATTCACTTAATGGGAATGAGAGAAGAAAAGGTGAACGCTGTAGGTTCTCAGGGCAAGGCCCCGACAAAGGATGGTTGCGAGTCTGAGTCTGAAGAAGATAATTATTTGAATGATCAAAGGATGAGTTTCCAGACCAACACCCAAGGGTCTAACTAAGACTATTGGTGTCAAGTTCAATGGAACCAAGGTCGACACTTCCACAAGGATAATAATTTCAATCGGGGCCAGTACCGAGACAACGGGGACTGGAAGAAGCGACAGGAGTTGAAAAATGATAGGAGCGGTCTGTATGTTCCTCCACGAAACTGAGAAACAGAGTTGATCAGTTCAAGGGTAGAAGATATGTTTTACAAAGTGCTCAAGAAGATGGAGGCAACATATAACAACTTTAAGGAGCTCTGCGCTGATATTTCTGGCTTAAACAAAAAGGTGGAGTCACATGTTGTGGCAATCAGGAAAATTGAGCAACAATAGTGAATCAAAGGCAGAAAGGCACACTTCCCAGCAATACTATTCAAAATCCAAAAAATGACAATCACTGCATGGCGGTCAGCACTAGGAGCGGGAAGGCCACAGTTGATCCACCGAGGTCAATTGTAGTTAAAGTGTTAGAAAGACTCGGGTTGATAAATGATGATGATGTAGAGGATGTTGACAACCCAACTTTGGTTTGGAACTCAGATGTGCAAACTACTCCGAGTAGTCCAAAGGAGGTGGGAGATGCCCATGGGAAGGAGAAGGAGGCCCAGCAAAAACTCACAACAATTGCTAGACCTCCTCCTCTTTACCCCCAACGCTTGAAGGAGAAAGCTGAAGATGGAAAATATCAAAAGTTTATCTCTATGATCAAGCAACTATCGGTGAATATCCCATTGGTGGAGGCACTTGAGAAAATGCCCGGTTATGCCAAATTTATGAAGGACCACGTCACCAGAAAAAGAACCGTAATTTTGAAACCTACTGATAATCTGCATCACTGTGGTGCCATCACTACATGGGTCCTAGCACAGAAAAAGGAAGACCCAGGTGCATTTACTATACCTTGCACCATTGGGGAGGTTGATTTTGCAAGGGCGCTTTGTGACTTGGGAGCTAGCATAAATCTGATGCCGCTAGCAGTATTTAAAAAGATAGGCTTGGGAACCCCCACACCGACTTCTATGCGGATACTGAACGCTGACTGAACAATTAAAAAATAGGTGGGGATTTTGTTTGATGTGCTAGTCAAAGTGGACAAATCATATTCCCAGCAGACTTCGTGATTCTGGACTGCGAAGTCGATTTAGAGGTCCCATTATTTTAGGGAGACCATTCCTTGCATCAGGTAGGGCCCTAGTTGATGTGGAACCAGGGCAGCTGAAATTTCGGTTGAACAAAGAAGAGGTTACCTTCAACATTAGACAAACCATGAAACAACCCAAGGAATTCAACATAATTTTTGCATTGGAGGATGGAGAAGATTCACTTGACGAATTTTGAGTAGTCAAGTGACTTGCGTCGTGCCGCAACGTTAAATCAGGCGTTGCATAGGAGGAAACTCATGGAGGTGTTTTGGTGAAGTTTGAGTAGCCAAAACACCAACGTCGTACCACGACGTTAAATCAAGCGCTTCTTGAGAGGCAACCCAAGTTGTAAATGTAATAAAGAGTTAGTGTTAACGTTTGTTGATAGGTGCAGGTGAATAAGATGGAAAATTTGAAGTTGGAACCAAAAATAGGAACTTCAGTTCTGGTGCAGAAAAATCACAGAATGAGTTATTGTCTGACTTGATGACTTATTTAGCCATTCATGAAGAGAACTGCAGAAAACAGGGGAGCAACGGGTGACTTCACGAGTCGTTTCTCCAAGGAACGAATCATTTATTCCCCTGATAGGTACACTGGATCTAAGACAGAATTAAAAGAAAAAGGGTGATGACGGTTCACTCAATGAATCGTTGGGAAACCAAACGAGTCATTGAGTGACCTGTCCTGAAGCTACAGCAGGCCAAGGACCACGACTCAGGAAACGACTCATTGGGTAACACCACGAGTCGTTACATGAGTCGTTAGGTCCCAGGTAAGTTAACTTAACCCGACCCACGACTGAAATTGGGAAAAATTTTAAAATTAAAATCTAAGAACCCAATTTCAGTTAACACTCCCCATTAAACTCATACACAAATTAAAGCTCCAAATTTTCCCTCTTCTCTTCTTCCCCTTCTTCACCTAAACCCATCAAAAACACCAGTGATAAATCTTTACCATGGTACGCATAGTCACTGGAGCATACTTACACTTGATATTGCACTCCATCTCTGATAACTCAAAATTGTAAGTGATCTTCCCCACACAAAAACTTTGAAAATTTTTTGCAATTCCATCAAGAAATTTTGAAGACCCATGAATGAGTGAGCTTGAATGATTCTTCGATTTACATTGTATTTTTACATTCATTGTGATGTAAATAAACCCTAGGAAGTGTAAAACATTGATTTTCGATCATGTAGTCACCTGGGTTGATTTTTAAATTGAAGGTTTGTGTTTGTGGAATTGAAAACTGGAAAGAGGAGGAAGATGAACAAGAACTCTTGAGCACGAGCCACATCACGAGTCGTTAGGTCACCTAATGACTCATCATGTAGCTCGTGTTGAGTGGGAAAATTAAACTGCTGAGGCAGTGTACTTAATGAGTAACCTAACGACTCGTTGCCTCTGGTAATGAATCGTTGGGATCAATCGTCAAGTACACTGGACCTATTTGAAAAATGTCTAGCCTAGAGTAACGAGTGACTTCACAAATCGTTGCCAGAGGCAACGACTTGTTTAGTCACCCTTCAGGACCACTGGCACCAACTGACAATATATTTTCTATTTAATCTCCTCTTGTGTATTAACATTGTTTCCACCGGCACAATGGCTCTACGAGGTACACCAAAGAAGGGACAAACCAAAAAGTAGGTACCTGACGCAGTCACTATCATACCGAAGGCTACGAGATGATCCATCCTCCTCTGAAGAGTTGAGTGGCTGTAAAGAGGAATATGAAGTATCGGAGGAGCAGCTGGTGAGGAGGATGGCCAGGGCTAGGGCTCAAAAAGATTCAAATCCAACAACCCTGGTTGATAATCCCACTCCACTAGCAAGAGATCCATCTAACTGCACAAATGAAAGAGCTAGGGCTGCTGCTGCACTTGTTCCTGAGGCTCCAGCAGCTGGGTACATTACATACAGAGTTGATAAGTCGCATGCCCAGTGAAGGGACTCAGACAATGAGTTGAGTGAGACATTGGGCACATCAAATGAGCAACCGAGAAATGTGAGGAGATGGTGTGTCCATGGCATGCGTGATATATATAATTGGAATATTGCTCACAATGACAAAGGCAATACGAAGCGGAGCATCTACGAGGAGCCAAGGCTGGCTGATCACCACTGGGTTGAAAGACCTGCCAGAGCTACAGGGATGATTTGAAAATACAGGTTCGGGTGGTTAACCAAGCCATCAGGTAGTTACAGTCCATGCCTAGTCCGAGAGTTTTATGCAGCATATGCAGCCACGTTGCAATGGTTGGCACTAGGAGGCCAGGATTGGAAGAAGTGGCCTGCATTGAATCAAGTGATGGTGCGTGAGACTTCAGTTGATATATCTGAGGAGATGATTTCCAGGATGCTGTATGGGCCAGATTATCGAGCTCCGATGTATGCGACAGAGTTTGATCACAGGTTATCCATGTTGCGGAAAGTCAAAACAAAGAAGTTGAATAGCATGACGCGGATACAACAGTACACTTGTCTTTCCCGCATCATTGCCACAAAGGGGCCGTTAGTTGAATGGCTGCATGGTACTGAGTCACAGATAAAGAAGGCCACATTGAACTTTCAGGAGAAATTTTGGTGGTCGCTGGTGAGGCACAAGATGGTACCAACAAGTAATGACAATATACTCTCACCTGACAGAGCAGCACTGGTAGCTAGCATAATGGAGGGGTATGCAATCAATTTCCCACGGTTCATTGTTGAGGAGATTCGAGAGCGAGCTACAAATGGTGGTACAATGATTCCCTTCCCCTTCTTGATTGATAGACTTTGTCAGGAGTCTCGAGTGCTAGAATTTCCATTAGTTGATCAGAGAGTGGTGGTTTAGAAGATTACCGATATCGGGCTGATTAGAGATGATACAAACCCGGTGTCGAGGGCAAGGACTCAAACATCTGCATTCGCTGGAGCAACCATAATAATAGAGGCATTTGGCAGAGGGATGCAGATTGATGCAGCACAGTTCACCGAGTTAGTGGCCGAGACTCCTGAGGGCAGAGAGATAGGTAGCCAAGATAAGGCTACAGATGCAGCGGATGCCTCCACACCTACCGACGTTCCTGAGTCATCATCTACAGAAGTAGCATCTAGACCATCAGTCGCACCTCCACGATCCAGCACAGTGGCCTAGTCACGGTCTCATAGGAGTTTTTGGTTGATATGGCTTAGCGGCTAGCTAAAGCAGAAAAGCAGCAGACACACACGGCTTTACAAGTCTAAGTATTGATGGAGCAGGTTAAGCCGTGGGTGTCAAAGGAGTTGGAGACGTTGTCTAGTTTGGTGCATGGGAGACTGGATGCTTTTGAGAGAAGGATGGACGAGCGCCTTGCACAGTTACAGGCGTCGGAGTTATCGAGATGGTACTCAGATCTTGGAGCATTACGAGCTGAGGTGCGGGACTTGGCCGTACGACAGATAGCTGCAGTACCTCCACCGATACTCCCCGTGATCGATGATGAGTTTTAAGAGGAGCCACCACCTATTTTTGATTTCATCATGGAGGAGCTGGTGGCAAATGACAAGGGGAAGAGGCCTCGTGGGGAGGCTAGTGATGATGTTCATGAGTCTTTTCTCCGTCAGCAAAATGGGAGCGGAGTGAGATGGAGAGAGCGCTGCATGAATCAAGAGAAGAGGCTCGACTGAGATCCGAGAATGAGTTAGCGAGAGCTCGTGGAGAAGGAATGAGCTCAGTTGGATTTGAAAATGCGCCAGGTCAAGCCAACAATATTGGAGTTGATGTTGGAGGTGTATCTACACCCTCCACTGACCAGTAGCTTACACCTAGGTCGCACAGGTATGTTTCCTATTCCCTTAGATTTTGTCTTGTATATATATGCGAGGATGACACATGCTTTTTTTTTATGGGGTGTGGAGGGATACCTGTGCATTCTATTTTGCTGAACATAACCCGAAGGTTTTTCTTGCCGGATATATTTTCCCTCAGGTGTTCCATATCTAGTAGAACCGGCATGTTTAGGATGTTATTTTGTGTTTCTGTTTTTTGTGTGTCAGTCGGAAGAATGTTAGGAAAACTGAAAGCAGTCAAGAGCTAAAATTGTTTGATATTTTGATTTTTGATAATTTGACACACCTTCAAAACAATTTGTATATGTATATATGAGAGTTGACAATTATGACCTTTGTGAATCTTTGCATGGCATTGGAACTGTGAACTTGTTTACCATTATATGACTGTACCTGAACTAGCAATTAGTAGAATTGATGATGTTGACCTGTGCTATGTGTAAAGTGAGGTTTGATAGTTGAATTCAGTTGTGTCTGTCAATCTAGAACTTTCATGTTCAGTTGTATCGAGATAGAGGATAAGAAACTAGGAAAGGATCATAGGCCGTTTTTCATTTATGAGTCCACTTTAGCCTAAAAGACCTACCAAAGTGAATAAAAATCCCTTGATCCAAATGTTTGAACTTAAAGTGACCTTTCTTTTCATTTCCACCAATTCACCTGCCTGATTTTATTATGAATGAACCTGTTTTGGCCCTGGTCCCTCCTTGGACATTGTGAACTTCAACTCAGGAAAATTGCCTAAATTGAGGGTGGCTATGATAGGGGTGAGTAAGAAGAGTCGGGTGGAAGTAAAGTTGGGTAATGAAAAAGAAGGAAAAAGAGTGGGTGCGGTATGCATGCAAGAAGAGAAAAGAAAAATAATGTGCGACATCAATAAGCTTTTGTTGAATAAAAAGTAACCGCATCCGTAGTGTCTAAAGTAAAGAAAAAGCAAAAAAAAGGAAAACGGGAGAAAATAAAAATAAAGGTGAAAAGTGGAGTAAAAAAAGCACAGTGCCAAGGAGTGTCGAGCTACTAAAATCTATATGTACCATACCCAAGCCCGAGCCTATGTTACAAGCCGAGAAAGTCCTATAATGATCCTAGTTATTTATCTGAAAATCAAGATTGAAAGTAAAGGAAAGCCTATGGTATTGTGTGCACACAATTCGAATTTCTTTGTGAGAGTGAGTGGATCTTAACTAGTCCCAACAGAAATATACTGAATTAATCATATACACATATGTGAGTGTGGGACTTCTTTAAGGTGAGAGAACTTGGTCAACAAAATCTTCTGCAAATTGTCTGGGGCAGTGTTATAGATTTATGTGCGTGGTTGCAGGTGACAGTATTTTGCCATGTTTCAATTCCTCTGTGTTATGGTTGAAAATTTTGCATATGCATTGTGTTTTGAGTTGATACGATGAGGGAGGGGTTAGAAAATTTGATTTTGATGTATAAAAATGACTCTTGTAAGTTTCCTAAGGTTTCTCCGATTGAAGAGTCGAAGTAGATTGTTTTATTTTGTTTTTGCCTGAGGACATGCAAAAGTTCTAAGTTGAGAGTGTTTATATGCCATGATTTTACTACCCTTTCGACGCTTAAAACAAAAAAATTATGCACATTCCAGGTATGTTTATATGGGTATAAGGTATTTTGTGCTTAATATGCAGGAAAATAGGTCTGGAAGTGAATTTGGTCAAATTAATGATAAAACAACTGAAAGGTGACTGCCAGGCACCCAATGAGTCGTTGGCAGGAGGAACGACCTGTCACTTGAGGTGTGGGCAAAAAGATGAAGTTTTGAAGAAGTGAAATAGTGCACTTGACGAGTTGGAGGAACGAATCGTTACACCACGAGTCGTGAGGTCAACCGTTAGGCTTTGAAGAGAAAATTGCAACCAAGTGTCCAGTGAAGTTGAAGAGAGACATCACGAGTCGTCACATGAAGGAATGACTCGTTGGCAGGCCACTGGAGCTATCCGTGAAGTGCACTGGACTTTCTGAGGAAGTAGATCACGAGGGACCTAATGACTCGTGCTAAGGCATGACGAGTCATTAAGTGACCCGTTGCCAAGCCTGGATATGATGCTTAGGATGACTGCTTTAAGAAAGGAACGACTGGTCAGAAGCTTAACGACCTGTCACCTAGCCCGTTGCCACTACCGACCTAGTTTTCGGATTTATTTAGGAAAAGGACTTCTTGGTATTATAAATACCCAATTTTAGGTTTATTTTGAGAGACGATTCTGAGACGATTTCTGGAAGGATTTTTAGCCAATATTAAGAGAGGATCTTGAATGATATTGTGAGGATATTCTTGAGAGAATTTTCATGCAATTGTTCTTGATTCAAGAAACGAAAGAAACATTGGAATTTTATTCAATCTACTTGGTTTTTATTCTACAATACTTTGTAAGTTGCAATTACAATTTATTCTATATTTTGTTATTGCAATAACACAAACATGAGTAGCTAAACTCATAAACTAGGTTTGTGGGTACCAAGATAAATTAACACAAATAGGTAAAATACTTAGTGATTCTTGAACGGGGGTTTATGCATATATTGTTTTCCCCTTCGTTTTGATTAATTCTTGATGGTTACAAACGTTAGGACTTGCCTTATTCTTACTTACCAGATCAAGGAAGTAAAGAATGGGAAAAGGGATTAACAATGGAGATTTGTGGCTACCAACCCTCATCTAATAGTTTGAACTTGTCCAGGGATAGCTAATCTAATATTAAGGGTAAGGTTCAACTAAAGTACACCCATATACAGATTAATTTGCGTGGTGAAAATTATCTAGATAGGGGGCCAACCATTTAGGTGAACCTAACTTACCAATATTGCATGTTAAACACCGGAATAAATCACTAGTATATAAGCCTCGTGGTTATGAAATCTTGGGGAACACAATCCTAGTCTAGTAATAAATTTAATACAAGACAAACTTGATACAAGCATTCATTAATTTTATTTTTGTCATTATTCTATATTTTTCCCCTTTGAAAATAAGTAAATCAATAGTAATAGTTATTTGCATTAACCTAAGTTCTTACCATATTCCCCGTGGGATCGACCTCAACCTTTGTTGGTTTCTATATTTGACAATCGACCGCTTATATCTCAATTGCGAGGTGTAATTTGGGAGACATCATGTCCTATCAACTTGTCATGTTTAGAGGCTTTTCAGACAGAGGATGTATTTAGCTTCAGATTGTGTATTCTAATGTTATATTTAGACTTCCGCTATGATTATCTTGTTGATTCTTTAGTTTTATTGGTTGTGTTAGATGTATGTTCATGCCATGGGTCGACTTGGAGTCTCCCGGGGCTCCCTGTCCCATGTTGTGATCTGCGCCTCCGTTCGGGTTGTAACAAAATTGGTATCAGAGCAATAGGTTTTAAGTGTCATAGGGTGTCTGAAATCCGCGTTAAGCAGAGCCCTTTTCATGGTGTGAAGCGCGCCACACTTATGAAGAAGAGGCTAAGAAACGTTTAGGAAATGTTCCCTTCTTTCATGATCTATGTTGTGCAATGGAAAGTCTCCCTATCCTTTTAATTCATGCTATTCGCAAGTACAAAATCATGGATCCCTGAAGATTAAATGGTAGAATGAATGGGAATGGAGACGTCCACGAGAATGACAACGGAAACAGGCATCAGCAGGCCCCACCAATCCATGAGCATCATGCACCGGAGCCGGTTGCCCATGTTGAGTTTTGGGCAGCTATTCAGATTCTAGGGTAGGCCTTGACCTCTCAGGTCAATCAATAGGCAGATGTGCATGTTTCATAAAATGGTAATGCAATGACATCTTGAGTTAGGGATTTCTTGAGAACGAACCCGCTAGAGTTCCTCGGGTTAAAAGTAAATGAGGACCCGCATGAGTTCATAGATGAGATTGTAAAGATCACCCAAGTCATGGGGGGTGGGGGGTGGGGGGTGAATGGAGTTGAGTGTGCGGAGTTGGCCTCATATCAGCTAAAAGGGGTCACACACGTTTAGTTTCATCAATGGAAAGATAGTAGGGCCGCTGGAGCGGTCCTGTCACTCGGGAGGAATTCCATGTTGCATTCCTCGTGAGATGAGGGAGCTGAAGGCAGTCGAGTTCATGAATCTCAAGCAAGGGAGAATAACAGTGCAGGAATATGCCCTTGAGTTCACTCACTTATCAAAGTATGCCTCGGAGTTAGTGGTGGAGTGGCGGGCTATTTGGACAAGGATTTCAGGATCGCCATGCTCCATCAAGATATGGATTTCTCTCGGATAGTCTTGTACGCCTAGCAGATGGAGGCGGTACATATGAGGGAGAGAGAGGCTAAGAGGGCCAGGATTGATAGTTATAGATTTTCTTAACCGAGGTCGGGTGGTGGGTACCGACAGCAGACCCACCAGAGATCTTCAGCCCCAACATCTTCAGCATTGAGTATGACATCCAGGCCTAGGCATGATTAGAGGGAGCGAGCATCAGGACCGAGGGGTCAGAGCAGCAGACCCGCAGATTCTAGCATTCTAGCTTGCCGTAGATGTGGTCGAGGACACATGGGCCAGTGCTTAGCAGGTATAGATGCTTGTTTCGTGTGTAGGAAGCCCGGGTACATGCTCAGAGATTGCTCAGCAGTGAGACAGGATCATGAAGGGGACCAAGGCCCAACTTCTACTTCAGCAGCTCTAGCAGCACATCCTGCACAATAAGGTGCTTCGACTAGTTCAGTTAGCGGTCAGTGCCAGAACAGATTCTATGCCCACGCATCTCTTCAGGAGCAGGAGACTTCCCCCAATGTGGTTACTGGTATGTTGTGAGGTTTCCATCTTGATGTATATGATTTATTAGATCTAGGGTCTACCTTGTCTTTTGTGACACCTTATGTGGCTAGTAGCTTCGGAGTTAGTCCTGAAGTCTTTGTTAGAGTCCTTCTTAGTTTCTATTCTAGTATGTGATTCAGTTGTAGCTAGACGGGTGTATAGAGGTTGCCCGATCTCAGTCTTCCAGAAAGTCACCTTAGCAGATTTGATAGAGTTAGCCATGAACAATTTTGATGTTATCCTCGATATAGAATGGCTATTTTCATGTTATGCCTCAGTTAATTGCAGAACTCGGGTAGTAGAGTTCGAATTTCCGGGAGAGCCAGTCTTAGAATGAAAGGATAGTTCAGCAATGCCTGTAGGTCATTTCATTTCCTACGTTAAGGCCAGAAAGATGATTTCTAAAGGTTGTGTTTACCATCTAGTTAGGGTTAAGGATGTGACATTCGAGACCCGACTATCCAGTCAGTTTTAGTAGTATAGGAGTATCCAGAGATGTTTCCTCGATCTACCGGGAATACCTCCCAAGCGGGAGACTGATTTTGGTATTGACAATCTTCCCAACATGCAGCCTATATATATTCCTCCTTAACGAATGGCTCCAGCTGAGCTAAAGGAGTTGAAGGTACAGTTGAAGGTGCAGTTGAAGGATCTGTTAGATAAGGGTTTCATTAGACCAAGAAAGTCCCCATAGGGTGCACTAGTTCTCTTTGTTCAAAAGAAAGATGGTTCTTTTCGTATGTGTATTGATTATCGGCAGTTGAACAACGTCACTATCAAGAACATGTATCCTCTACCCAGGATTGATGAGTTATTCAACCAGCTTCAGGGTTCCAAGTGTTTCTCGAAGATAGATATCAAATTCGGGTACCATCAGCTCAGAGTTTGGGAGAGCGACATCCCAAAGACAGCCTTCAGGACACAATACGGTCATTATGAGTTTGTATTTATGTCTTTTGGACTAGCGAATGCTTATGAAGCTTTTATGGACTTGATAAATAGGGTTTTTAAGCCATATCTAGATAGGTTCGTGATTGTGTTTATCGATGACATCCTGATATACTCTTGGAGCAAGGAGGAGCATGCCGCACATTTGAGAATAGTGCTTCAAATCCTCAAGGATCGCTAATTATATCCCAAACTTAACAAGTGTGAGTTTTGATTGAACTCAGTGGCATTTTTGGGCCATGTGGTATCAAGTAAGGGTTTAAAAGTGGATTCTAAAAAAATAGAAGCGGTAAAGAATTGGCCTAGACCGGTGAACCCTTTAGATATTTGGAGCTTCTTGGGTTTAGCTGGCTGCTATCAGAGATTCATGGAAGGTTTCTCATCAATTGCAACACCTTTGAACAAATTGACTCAGAAGAAGGTTAAATTCCAATGAGTCAGAGGCTTGTGAGAGGAGTTTTCAGGAGTTAAAGACTCGACATACTTCAGAACCAATGGTAACTCTACTGGAGGGTACCGATGGGTTCGTGGTGTATTGTGATGCTTTAAGGATCGGACTTGAGTGTGTATTGATGTAGCGTGGGAAAGCTATAACATATGCATCTAGACAGCTAAAGGTTCATGAGAAGAATTACCTGACCCACAATCTTGAATTGGATGCAATGGTATTCGCCTTGAAGATATGGTGACCTTACTTGTACGGGGTCCACATGGATGTGTTTATGGACCATAAGAGTTTACAATATGTGTTTACCTATAAGGATCTCAATCTTCGGCAAAAGAGGTGGTACGAGCTACTCAAGGACTATGATATGAGTGTCCTTTACTATTCTGGTAAGGCCAATGTAGTAGTAGATGCACTTAGTAGACTCTCTATAGAGAGTGTGTCCCATGTCGATGAGGGTAAGAAGGAGTTGGTGAAGGATGTGCATCGACTCGCAAAGTTGGGAGTTAGGTTGGTTGACTCAACCGATGGCAGTGTTGTTGTTCAGAACATATCAAAATCGTAATTGGTGATTGATGTAAAAGCTAGACAAGATGAGGACCCAATTTTGGTAAAGTTAAAGGAATCCATTCATAATCAGAAGGTACAGATCTTCTCTAAAGGGGGGGATGGTGTGCTTCAGTACTAGGGTCGCCTATGTGTTCAAGATGTCGGGGATTTGAGGATTCAGATATTGCAAATTGATCCAGGTATTCTATCCATCCAGGTGCCACCAAGATGTACCAAGACTTACGGGAGGTCTATTGGTGGAATGGCATGAAGAAGGATATCGCAGAATTCATAACTAAGTGTCCGAACTATCAGCAAATAAAGGTTGAGCACCAGATACTGGGAGGCGTGCTTCAGGAATCATTATTCCTACTTGGAAATGGGGAGATATCAACATGGATTTCATCATAGGGTTTCCTCGTACTCGTCAACAATATGACTCCATTTGGGTTGTGGTAGACAGGTTTATAAGGCTGCTCATTTTCTACCGATCAAAACCATGGATTCGGTAGAGGATTATGCCAAACTATATATCCGAGAGCTAGTTCTATTGTATGGAGTGCCCTTATCCATCATTTCAGAAAGGGGTACCGAATTTACCTCTCAGTTTTGGAGGTCTTTTCAAAAAGGACTTGGTACTCAGGTTATGCTCAACACACATTTCACCCGCAAACGGATGGCCAGGCGGAGTGGACAATTCATACTCTAGAGGACATGTTGAGAGCATGCATTATTGACTTCAAGGGTCGTTGGGATGATCATTGCCTCTTTTCAAATTTTCATACAATAACAACTATCATTCCAATATTCAGATGACATCATTCGAGGCTCTCTATGGGTGGAAATGTAGGTCGCCTATTGGTTGGATCAAAGTTGGTGAAACGGCGATGATAGAGCAAGATTCGGTGCATGAGGATATGGAGAAGGTTCAGCTCATATGAGATAGGTTGAAAACAGCTCAAAGTCTCCAAAAGTCCTATGGCGGTGTAAGAAGAAGGGAATTAGAATTTGAGGTGGATGATTGGGTGTTTCTGAAGGTATCTCCCATGAAGGGAGTGATGCAGTTTGGAAAGAAAGGAAAACTCAGCCCTCATTATATTGGCCTTACCAAATTGTAAAATGGGTTAGCAAGGTGGCATATGAGTTGGAGTATCCCTCAGAATTATCTTCTGCGCATCCTGTATTCCATGTGTCGCTCTTAAAGAACTGTTTGGATGATCCAGCTTTAGTTGTCCCGATGGACAGTGTTGGTGTGAAAGACAACCTTAGGTATGAGGAGGTTCTGGTTGAAATATTGGATCGTCAAGTTCAAAGGCTAAGGAACAAGGAAGTAGCTTCAGTTAAAGTGTTATGGAGGAATCAACATATTGAGGGAGCTACGTAGGAAACCATAGCAAATATGATGGCTAAATATCCACACTTAATTCTCTACCGACTCAGTTCAATCTTGAGGTATCATTTTTGACCTAAAACTCTATTTAGTTTTCATGTTTAGTTCATGTGTCCATGCTTCTTTTATGTATATGGATGTATGTATGATTTGTGAATTCAGTTCAGCTATGTAGTTTGAATCGGATGTAGTCATTTCATTAGTTTTTTGCTTAAATGATCAATATTTTAATATGATGATTGGATTTCTATACTTTCCTGTATGTTATACAACATTCGAGGACAAATGTTCCCAAGGGAGAGATACTGTTATGCCCCGAAAGCCTAAAGATAAGACTTGGGAGTTGAAACGGACAAAAGTTTAAAAAACTGGCATCAGGTACAAAACGGGTTATGTGGTGACCTGTGAGAGCAGCCCACGAGTCGTGATATGACTCGTAGGGAGGCCTAGGTGATGAGCTTGAAATTTATGAATGGGATCCCCACGGATGTGACCACGAGTTGTGATCGGGTCCCACAACTCATTAGCTTAGTCGTGGGGAGTGGTGATTAAGAAAAGAGAAAGAGGAAGATAGTGTACCTAACGAAAGGACCCCACAAGTCATGGTCAGTCACCACGATTCGTGGGGAGGGTGGTGAGCAGCGTGGTGAAGTAAAATAAAAACCCATTACAGTGTACATAATAGGTGGTGACCACGAGTCGTGGTCACCAACAACGAATTGTGATGTCAACTGTGACGAGCCCAGATGACCTGATAAGTAGTGTACTCGTCGGATCATTCCACGAGTCGTGGCCAAGGGTGACAAGTCATTAGGTCCCTCGTGGGGACTAACTGGCTGTTATTTTCTATGAATTTAGTAAGGGCTTTTTCGTAATTCCTAAGATTCCTAAGGCCTAAACTACGTCGTTTTAAGTTATGAATGATGTCTTTTAAGGGGGTTAAGTTCATTTTAGTCCATATTCATTCATGCATGCAAAGATACAAGGTTAGAGGGGGTGATCAAGCTTGTTCTTCTTCAAATTGTTTTCAATTCCTCTTGGGCAATCAGAGAAGTGTAAGAATCAACTATAATCAGGTATGTAGGGTTATGAATGGGTGGATCCGTTCACACCCATTCCCAATCCCTCTCTAAATTACGAGTTTCCTATGTCTAATCTATGGGGTTTTAACCCAATGCATGAATTTTCTAAATTCTCTATATGGGTATGATTTAAATATGTTTCTACCATTGAATTATGAAGTATGGGCAAGTTTTATATTGTTTTCAACTAAAATCATGTTTCAAGTTCTATGAATTTAAAAGCCCATTGATGAGAAGTTCATGAAATATGAGATTTGAGATGAATGTATGATCATGATGAGATATTATGATGAAAAGCAGGTTTTCAAGCTACCTATGTTTATAATCATGTTTTCGATGTCAATTGAGTATTTTCAAAAATGAGAAAGTATTGGGCAATGCGCACATGTTCAACTATGATTTATGATATCTCAAATTAAGCTTACCACATGGTTTTGGAGTGAAGACTCCCAATTATCTTTCAGCTTGTTATATGGTTTGTGTTAAATCTTCTTATATGCATGATTTCATACTTTACATGTATTTGATTATTGAGCTTCATCAATAGACGATGTTGAGTTTCATTGAAAAATGATGGAGAGCATATACATGTGTTTGGGTGTAGTGTCTAGGACCAAGTAGGCTAAGGGTCGATCACCCTATTCCTCAGAACTACGCGCCAACATATGTTCATTTTTATATATTACTTCGGGACCTCCCTTATGAGCTATCCCCTGCCCCGATTGGGCCACGAGCTTGATATCAATATCATGGTATTGTCCCTAACCTTGGCAAGGCTTTGGACGGCTCTACCCGCTTGAGTGTGATAGTTGGGATCACATAAGCTCTCTCGTGGTATGTCGGTTAAATGACGAGTCTCGCATTGTTCCTCATGATTTCAGTTATGCATGTTTATCATTCATGAGATTTCTATATCTATATATGTTATAAAGCAGGTTTGGCTCAATGTTCAGTTTTACTCCTGACTATCAGATTTTAGCTTTGAGTCAATCGATTCAGCAATGATGTTATGTTAGTTATGATGAGATCATGATTTCAGAAAGAATGCGTACAAGCCATACTCTTAGGTTCTTATTGTTTATGTTTTACATTATACGTGATTTAAAATGATTTTACTTACCTAAGAAGTTTTACTTACCTTGCATACTCGGTACATTCCATGTATTTACCACATACTCTATGTTGTATCGTTTTATGATACAAGATCCGTCTCTCAGGATCAGCCCCATTCACAGTCAATCTTCAGAGTTGGCATCTTACGTTGTTGGTGAGTCCTCCTCTCCCGAGGACTAGACTTATTTGGATTTTCTTTATGTATTTCCAGTTTAAACTTTATTGAGTTAGTTGGGGTCTTGTCCCATCAACTCGTCATGTTTAGAGGCTTTTCATACAAAAGATGTATTCTGCCTTAGATTGTGTATTCTGATGTTATGTTTAATTTATACTTCCTCTATGATTATCTTGTTGATTCTTTGGTTTCATCGGTTGAGTTAGATGTATGGCATGGGTCGGGTTGGAGTCTCTCGGGGCTCCTTGTCCCGTGTTGCAATCCGGGCCTCCGTTCAGGTCATGACATCACCGCCCTGAGTTTCAGCAGAGGTCACTAGCTCCAGCACCATCATCAGCTAGCATTCTATCCACAACCAATGGTGATAAGAGGAGCAGGGCTTCAGGATCGAGGGACCAGAGGGGCACGCAGGTAGAGCACACCTTTTCAGCCTACAGGAAGTGCGGCAAGTGTCATGCCGGGGAGTGCTCTCGGATCAGATATTTGTTATGGGTACGGTAGATCCGGCCGCATGCGCTGAGCATGTCCATTTTCTAGACAGGATGATGATGAAGGCTGTGCACTAACCACTAGGTCAACAGCAGCTCCAACACATTCAGCTCCGCAGAGGGGATCTACTAGTGGGGATGGCGGACAATGACAAAATAGATTCTATGCCCTCGCCTCGTGTTCAAAGAAAGAGACTTCACCGGATGTGATTACTGGTATGTTATGAATTTTTCACCTTGATGCTTATGCTTTGTTAAATCCAGGGGCTACCTTGTCTTTTGCGACACCTTATCTTGCTAGTAGCTTTGGAGTTAGTCCCAAAACTCTGTCATAACCATTTTCAATATCTACTCTTGTTGGTGATTCGATTGTAGCTAGGCGGGTGTATAGAAGGTGCTCGATCACCTATATTACATAAAGTCACCTCCGAAGACCTTGTAGAGTTAGCCATGACTGACTTTGATATTATTCTTGGTATGGATAGGTTGTATGCGTGTTATGCTTCTGTTAGCTGTAGACGCCATGCAGTGGAGTTTCGCTTTTCGGGTGAGTCAGTCTTGGAGGGGAAGAGTAGTTCGGTCATGCTTGTAGGTCAATTTATTTCCTATTTTAAGGCCAGGAAGATGATTTCTAAGGGTTGTGTATATCATCTAGTTAGGGTTAAGGATGTTGAGTCTGAGACCTCGACTATCCAGTCAGTTTTGGTAGTGTGTGAATACCCTGAAGTATTCCCCGATGATTTACCGGTCATTCCTCCTGAGAGGAAAATTAATTTTGGTATTGACCTTCTTCCTTGAAGGAGTAGTTAAATGATCTATTGGAGAATGGTTTCATCAGACTAAGCAAGTCTCTATAGGGAGCACCAGTTCTATTGGTCCGATCGAAGAATGGTTCCCTTTGGATGTGTATTGATTATCGACAATTAAACAAAGTCATCTCAAGAACAGGTATCTTGTACCGAGGATTGATGATTTATTTGACCATCTTCTGGGTGCCAAGTATTTCTTAAAGATAGATCTTAGATCTCGGTACCATCAGCTCAGAGTTCGGAAGAGTGACATCCCGACGACAACCTTAAGGATGCGGTAAGGTCATTATGAGTTTGTAGTTATGTCTTTTAGACTAACAAATGCTCCTGTAGCTTTTATGGACTTGATGAACAGGGTGAAGCCATACGTGGACATGTTTGTGATTGTGTTTATTGACGACATCCTGATATACTCTCGGCCTGGGGAGGAACATGCCGCTCATTTGAGAGTAGTGCTATAGACTCTCAAGGATCGCCAATTATATGCTAAATTCAGCAAGTGCGAGTTTTGGTTTAACTCAGTGGTGTTTTTGGGCCATGTGGTATCAAATGAGGGCATACAGGTGGACTCACAGAAAATAGAAGCGGTGAATCCTTGCAATATCCAGAGCTTTTTGGGTTTAGCTGGCTACTATTGGAGATTTGTTAAAGGTTTCTCATCTATTGCAGCACCGTTGACCAAATTGACCCAAAAGAAGGTGAAATTCCAATGGTCGGAGGCTTGTGAGAAGAGCTTCCAAGAGTTGAAGACTCGACTTACCTCAACACCGGTGTTGACCTTACCCGAGGGTACCAACGGGTTCGTAGTGTATTGTGATGCTTCAAGGACCATACTTTTGTGTGTATTGATGTAGCACGACAAAGTTATAGCATATTCCTCCAGACAGCTAAAAGTTCATGAGAAGAATTACCCAACCCATGATCTTGAATTGGCCGAGGTGGTATTCGGCTTGAAGATATGGAGACATTATTTGTACGGGGCCCATGTAGATGTGTTCACAGACCATAAGAGTTTGCAATATATGTTTACCCAGAAGGACCTCAATCTTCGGCAAAGGAGGTGGTTGTAGCTACTCAAGGATTAAGATATGAGTGTGCTTTACCATCCGGGTAAGGCCAATATAGTAGCAGACATACTTAGTAGACTCTCTATGGAGAGTGTGTCCCATGTGGATGAAGGGAAGAAGGAGCTGGTGAAGGATGCGCATCAACTCGTAAGGTTGGGAGTTAGGTTGGTTGACTCCATCGATGGCGGTGTTATTGTTTAGAACGGACCAGAATCGTCCTTGGTGACTGATGTAAAAGATAGACAAGATGATGACCCGATTTTGGTAAAGTTGAAGGAAGTCGTTCAGAATCAGAAGGTAGAGGTCTTCTCCAAAGGGGGAGATGGTGTGCTTCGGCACTAGGATCGCCTATGTGTTCCGGATATTGATGATTTAAAGAGCTGGATGTTGCATAAGGCTCATAGATCGATCTATTCTATCCATCCAGATGCCACCAAGATGTACCATGACTTATGGGAGGTCTATTGGTGGAATGGCATGAAGAAGGATATCACAAAATTCATAGCTAAGTGACCAAACTATCAGCAACTAAAGTTCAAGGACCAGAGACCAGGAGGTGTGCTTCAGGACATCAACATTCCTACTTGAAAGTGGGAAGAAATTAATATGGATTTCATCAAAGATTTACCTCGTACTCGTCGATAATATGACTCCATTTGGGTTGTGGTAGACAGGTTGACCAAGGCTGCTCATTTCCTATCGGTCAAAACCACGGATTCGGCAGAGGATTATGCCAAACCTTATATCTGGGAGCTAGTTCAATTGCATGGAGTTCCCTTATCCATCATTTTAGACAAGGGGTACCCAATTTATCTCTCATTTTTGGAGGTCATTTCAAAAAGGGCTTGGTACTCAGGTTAAGCTGAGCATAACATTTTACTCGCAAATGAATGGCCAAGCGGAGCGCACAATTCAGACTCTCGAGGACATGTTGAGAGCATGCATGATGGACTTCAAGGGTAGTTAGGATGATCATTTTCCTCTTATCGAGTTTGCATACAATAACAGCTACCATTCCAGTATTCAGATGGCTCTGTTTTAGGCTCTCTATGGGCGGAGATGTAGACCGCCAATTGGTTGGTCCGAAGATGGTGAAGCTACGATGATAGGAACATATTCGGTCCATGCGGCTATGGAGAAGGTTCAGCTCATATGGGGCAGGTTGAAAACAACTCAATGTCACAAAAAGTCCTATGCCGATGTGAGAAGGAGAGAATTTGAATTCAAGGTGGATGATTGGGTGTTTTTGAAGGTATCTCCCATGAAGGGAGTGATGCTGTTTGGAAAGAAGGAAAAACTTATCCCTCGTTATGTTAGCCTTTACTGGATTGTGAAACGAGTTGGCAAGGTGGCCTATAAATTGGAGTTTCCCTCAGAATTAGCTTCTGTGCTTTCTGTTTTCCACGTGTCGTTCTTAAAGAAGTGTTTGGGTGATCCAGCTCTAGTTGTCCCAGTGGATGGTGTTGGTGTGAAGGATAACCTTAGTTTTGAGGAGGTTCCGGTGGAAATACTGGATCGTTAGTTTCAAAAGCTAAGGAACAATGAAGTAGCTTCAGTCAAAGTGTTATGGAGGAATTAGCATGTTGAGGGAGCTACACAGGAAGCCGAAGCGGATATGCTGGCTAGATCCCACATTTATTCTCTACTGGCTTAGTTCAAGTTTGAGGTATCATTTTTTGCACAAAAACTCTATTTAGTTTTCTTGTTCTGTTCATGTGCCCATGTTTCTTTATGTATATGGATGTATGTATGATTCATGAATTCAGTTTAGCCATGTAGTTTGAATCGGAGATAGTCATTATGTCCATTTTCGATTTAAATGATTAGTCTTTGAGTGTAATGATTGCATTTATCTGTTTCTGTATGTTTTCCACATTCGAGGATGAATGTTCCCAAGAGGGAGATATTGCAATGCCTCGGAAGTTCCTAAGATTAGACTTGGGATTTAAAAATGGAAGTTGGCTGAATCTGGGAAAAATCCCATAGGATGGGTCACCTAACGGATCATTGATCCAAACAACGGTCCGTGGTAAGCACCCGTGGTGAGGTATGACTAGGTGGCAGTTGGAAGTAATAGGTCAAGTAATGACCCACTGTTCGCTAAAATGAGTCATGGTTTGGAGTCGTGGTGGAGCTAGTCCTCGGCCTAAGGGGGGAGTAATGGATCGTGACAAACACTTTCCCTTGTTATTCGTATAAACTTGATAAACAATATTCAATTCTCAGCATTGTTACATATTTGTTCTTACAAAACCCCCTTTTAGGAGATAACAAACTTAAAAGTTTAAATACAAGCGTTATTTTATATCTTGACCTTATTCCCTGTGGGATCGACCCCAACCTTTATAAGGTTATATATTGATGGAATCTACATCATACTTTTACAGGAATGTGATTTGAGCGTTATCAAAAGTGGTGCCAGTTTCGAGGAATATGGCTTAGGATTAGAGTCATTGCTGTGTTTAACTTTTAGTTGTTATTTCCTCATTTACATTTTATTTTTGTTTTTGACATCCACAGGTTGTCTCTTGGTGAATTCCAAGTACTTGATGGAGCGGAAACCCTTTGATTCCTCTTCTTGAGTTAGAGCGATCTTTGTGGAGAAAGGAAAACCCTAAGCTGAGAGAGGTCCATATGGCTGAAGAAGCTCGGCAAGCTGCACTTCAGGAAGCCGAGGATGCTTGGGATGATTTAATGAATGTTGGCCGCCATGGAAGGGGAAATAGAGGCCAAAGATATGCTCCTTAGTTCTATGATGATAATGATCTGGATGTTGATAAAGCCGGGTAAACTGAAGCCATCATACCACCACCTTTTTCTGTTGGGGCAAAGTTTGATATCACTAGCATCATGATACATCTGTTGAATATTAAAGGGGTGTTTAGTGGTCACATGACTGATGATGCTAACCAGTAGTTGATTAACTTTGTTGGTATATGCAAGGGGTACATGTTACCTATGTAAGCCATGATGCTATAAGGTTGAGACTCTTCCCATTCTCTCTCTCTCAGGAGAGGCCACATTATGGTTATCGGAGTTGCCCAATGAATCCATTACCAATTGGATGGAGCTTAAACAGGCCTTCCTGGAAAGGTTCTTCCCACCCTCCAGGATGCTAAACTTAAAGAACGAAATTTATAACTTCTGACAATTGAAGATTGAGGCACTGCATGAGACATGATTGAGACTTAAGAAGAAGCTGACCAAGTGCCCACACCATAAAATTCCAAATGACAGTTTGTTGGAATTTTTTATAGGTCCTTAACAACAGCATAAAAGTTGTAGCAGATACTGTGGCGGGAGGAGCATTGATGAGTCACACGTGGGAGCAAGCTGCCATTATTCTAGATAGAGTGACTAAGACAAACAGGGCCTGGAACACTAGGGAAGCGAAAGCAGCTGCAGATATGTATGCTATAGGTATGTCTGTAGATCAATGCAGAAAGGAGGAAGTGTGTGATCAGGAGCTAGCTCATATGCAGACATCATTAGACCTGCTCAAGAAGCACATCATAGGGGCTGGTGCGAGAAAGGTAAACTTAGTGGTTACTCAGGGTCATGAACTGGGGAAATAGAATTCAGATTTCCAGGAAGAGGCAAACTTCTTGGACAACCAGGTGGTGGGTTTTCAAGCTAACTCCCAAAGGTCTGGACAGGACACTTGGTTCCAAGGTTCTGGAAATTAGGGTCAGAACCAATATCAGGACAACTATAATAGGAATGGGTATAAGGATAGAAGATAAGCTCATGACTGAGAGGGAGAATGGAGAAGGACGATGGATATCTCAATGATTGCTCAGTTTTTTAAGTTCCTCCTAATGCATGTGAGGGTGAGAATGGACCCTCAAAATTGGAGAAAATGATGGTTGAGATGCTCAAGAAGGTAATATCCACCAATGATCAACTGAGGGACATGCGGGAAGATATATCTGGCATGAGCCAGAAAGTTGAATCGCACGCCACATCAATCAAACAGATCAAGCAGCAGCTTGGTCAAATGTTGGCTTCCCTAAACCAAAGGCAGAAGGGAACACTTCCTAGCAATACAATACAAAATTTAAAGAATGATAGTTACTATATTGCTGCGATAACTAGGAGTGGAAGTACCATAGTTGATCCCCCTCTGCCAGTTGTAGTTGAGATGGAAAGACGCAAGGAGATTGAGATTGATAAAGATGAGGTTGCTAAGCATGATCTTATAGGTAATACTGAGTTGACTGAGGCTCTAGGTGGTGCAAAGGAGTTTGAAGTTGATAAAGGTAAAAAGAAAGGGTCCACGCAAATTTATAAGGCTATCCCTCGACCATCGCCGTCGTTCCCTCAAAGGATGAAGAAAAAGGTAGAAGATGGTAAGTTCCAAAAATGTCACTCTATGCTTAAACAGTTATCTATGAACATACCATTGGTCGAGGCATTGGAGCAAATTCCCGGATATGCCAAGTTCATGAAGAATATTGTGACCAAGAAGAGGTCCGTGAGCTATAAGCCAGTTTGTAACTTGCATTATTGTAGTGCCATAGCCTCACGGGTCCTTACTCAAAAAAGGAGGATCTAGGTACTTTCACCTTTCCATGCATTATTGGTGATTTTAAGTTTGCGAAGGCACTATGTGACTTGGGAGCTAACATCAACTTAGTTCCTTTGCCTATGTTCAATAGCTGGGCTTAGGAGCCCCCACACCAACTTCAATGAGCCTATTGATGGTAGACCGCACAGTAAAAAAGCAAGTGAGGATCCTATTTGATTTGCTAGTTAAGGTGGACCATTTTATCTTCCTAACGGACTTCATGATCCTAGATTGCAAGGTTGATTTTGAGGTCCCCATCATTTTGGGGTGACCATTCCTTGCCACTGGGAGAGCTTTGGTGGATGTTAAGGCTGGACAACTAAAATTCAGGCTGAATAAAGAGGTCATTTTTAATGTCTGCCGGTCAATGAATCAGCCCAATGTGTTTAGGGTTGTCTCAGCAATAGAGGATGATTCTGAGTTTCTTGATGAATTTTAAGTAGTCAAGAGACTTGCATCGTGCCGCTACATTAAATCAGGCACTATGTGGGAGGTAATCTATGTGGTGGTTTCGTGATGTCTAAGTAACCAAACCTCCTGCATCGTGCCGCGAATTTACATTAGGCGTTTCTTGGGAGGCAACCCAATTAACTTAAATTTTGTGTGTTTAGTTTGCAGGTAAGAAAATATCTAGTGAGAAAAAATTCCAGACTAGACCTTTGCTACGAGCTTCAGTACGACTCATAAGAGTATTGTACGAGCCGTAATACCAGCCATGATGAAATGTACTAGCAGGAGTTCATGTTACGGTGGGTTATTATGACTCGTACCTCTATTGTTTGAGTCATAGTACTCCCTGTAAGGATGAACTATGCTAGGTGTGGAATTGCAGAGACATTGACTTACGAGGCAATGTACGATCGTACCTTCATGGTACCAGTCGTACCATGCACTCATTGTTCCCCAAATAAGTTCCCAAATTCTTTTGCTACGAGTCCAAGGGATGAGCCATAGATCAAACATATGACTCGTGGTACGAGTCGTGATGGGAGAAATTAATGAAATTGACCCGAATATTTAAAATTTCTCCCTAATATATTTAAATAAAAAATTTCCAAACTTTAACTCCCACGCAAACATAACTTCAATTCATGATTCTCACCCATATTCCTCACAGTCATAGCTCGAGCTAAAGATTGTTGAAGCTCAAATCTGTGCAATCAATCTACACGAGCACTTCAAATTCCTAACTCAAAATTGAAGTAAGCTAGAGTCGAGCAAGAACATGAAAAAATCAAGTAAGTAAATGTGCTAAATTTGAAATTCTTGCTATGCGACTAATGAAACTACACTGTGATGCCTCAAAACTCATGAAAATGAGGGTAAGGAAATAGATTAGAAGGTAGTTGTGATGTTTACTGAGTGGGTGGGAATTCAAAGTGCTTGAACCATAAATTTGATGGTTAATGATGAGTTACGGGTTGTGAAGCATGTTGGGGTTTAATTGGGTAGATTAAAAGAGTCGAAATTGCATATCTAGGATGTGGAATTCTAAGTACCCATCCAAGAACTTGTCTCCTTGAACAACTAAACCAAAATAAGGTGAGGACAGGCTTCACGAGTCCTCCTATGACTAGTGGTTTCATATCACGACTCGTATGATGACTTGTTAGGACTGTCCGAGGTCATTAAAAATGTAAGTGTTGGTATGGGACCTAGTATAATATGTGGTATCCTACTACGAATAGTACCTACTGATCGTACCATGAATCTGAATGGGTGAAAGTGCAAAAATAATAGGACGATCCTTCATATGACGTGGAATCTAGTTGCGATCTATAACATGGTCGTGGAAAAATACAGAGGAACATAATTTAAGGAAAACCTCATTAAAACCCTTAGGATGAATGGTACTATCTTAGCATGAGTCGTACCTAGGAGTCCTGACAGTGCTATCATGTACCACGAGTCATAGTACGAATCATACCACCAAGGTATAGCCCATACCGTGGACCCGTGGAAAACATCAAAGGATATTTTTCTTTCTTTGTTTTACTCAAATCATACATACTAACCTTTTTCTACATAGGTACAATGACATTCAAGAGGATATCAAAGAAAAAGCCCTAAGACAAGTGGGCCAGAGCTGAAATAGCTGCTCGGAGGGCATTGAGAGATGAGCCCTCCGACTCTGATCAAGTAGGCAACACCCATAATGGTTCGAGGGAGGAACATTAAGAAGATACAACTGACAACGAGCCACGGACCACAAAGGCAGAAGCCCAGGATCAGGTCAAAACAACATCAGCTGTTCCAGCAGCTGCTCCCCAATCTGAAGAGGGAGTAGGTGATCAGACCCAAGAGTTAGGGAGTTGCTCTGATAAGGAAGAAGGGTCTGAGGAGGCCCATTCCGGAGATGGTAATGATGTGGCTGGGTCTGGGGAAGAAGCTACTGCAGAAGAAGGTGACCAAACTCTACCTCAGGGGAATCGTACTATTAGGTGGAGAGTGCTCAGTTGTAACATCCAGAATGTCCCTAAGATCAAACCTGAGGGTTCAAGTAGAGAAAATAGGAAAATGTTGCTCAGGTCATAGGATGAGTGATCTAGTGACTCATGGGGAGACTTCACAAGTCGTTAAGTGAATCGTGAAGTGAAGGAAAGTTGGTGAAGACTCGTGGTCTGGGGGTGACCATGAAAGGCAGCCACGAGTCTAATGTGACTCCACAAATCGTGGAGTTGGTCATGATAAGGAGCTGGTTGGATTTTGGAAATTTGGCAGAAGACTTGACGACTTGCACCTAACGACTCGTCGTGTGCATAGAGAGTCGTGATGTCACTCGTGGTGACTGGCAATGTACAATTTTCCTTTGATTTATTAAGGGTGTTTTCATAATTCCTAAGCTCCTAAGTCATAAACTACGTCATTGTAAGCTATGTTAGGGGAGATTTAAGAGTGTTTAGCCTATCCTAAGCCTTTCCATTCCATGCATGCAAGAGTAAGGTGCTCCATTGGAGATCAAGCTAGAGAATTCCCTTAGTTCTTCCCCAAATCTTTTGTGCATTCAAGGAAGGTGTGAAATCAGGTTTACTCACGTATGTAGGGTTATGAATGGGAGTTTTTGTTCACTCTCATGCCCAAATCCCTCCTTAATTCATGAATTCAAGCGCATGGTTCCATGCGGTTCTAACCCAATTTATGAAATTTTCTATGTATCTATCATGGGTCAATTCTATTCATGTTTCTAACGATGTTTTAACATTCAGGGGCATCTTTTATGATAATTTTGATCACAAATTATGATTTCAAAGTTTTAAGAGTATGATGCCCAATTATGCTAGTTTCATGAAGAGTTGAATTTATGATTTATGCTTGCAAGTATGATGAGATTTCCAATATTTAAGAATGTGTATAAATTAGCCATGTATGTATCGATAATTTCTACTATCAATTCTATTTCAAGCATGTTAATGTTGGGGGAAAGCCCACATGATCTAAGCAGGACTTATGATTTGACTAAATCTTTTGATATTAGCTAACCACATGGATTTTGAAGTCTAGACTCCTAGTTTTAAGCCTGTGGCATGTTTTGAGCCAAGGCTCCTCATGTTCAGTTTTCAGACTATGTATATATTGTAATGATTAGCTTCATCTAAAGAAGATGGTTTAGCTTCATTAAGAAATGATGGAGAGCATATGCATATATTTAAGAGCACTGTCTAGCACCAAGTATGCTAGGGATTCAGACAACCTCGGGCCTTAGAACTACGTACCAATGTAGGTATGTTCAGATTCTTTAGGACCTCCCTTGTGAGCTTTCCCTTCCCTCGAGGGGCCTTTAACTTGATATCGATATCATGGTAGAACCCTTAGCCCTGGAAAGGATTTGGACGGCTCTGCCCACTTGAGTGTGATAGTCGGGACCACGTAAGCTCTATTGTGGTAATGTCGGTTACATGATGAGTGTCCCATTGTTCCTCATGATTTCAGTTATGCATGTACATCAGTCATGATATTATGTTTTCAGCAGGTTTGACCCAATGTTCAGCTTTACTTATGTTTTTCACCTTTGGATCATTCGAATCAGTTATGTTTAATCATGTTTTCAGTTAATAGCATGCAAGCCTTACTCTCAAAATCTTATGATGTAATGATTTATGATATGCATATTTTCATTTTTAATTACTCAACTATTTTACTTACCTTGCATACTCGGTATATTCCATGTATTGACCGCATACTCTATGCTGTATCATTTCATAATATAGGCTCGGACGTTCAGGCATAGTTTTGCTGCTTGTCAGTTCTTAGAGTTAGCATATCCATCTTGTTGGTGAGTCCTCATCCTTTGAGGACCTTTTAGTCAGATTGTTATCAACATCTTTCAGTTTCAGTCTATTAGTGAGCTAGTTGGGGTCTTGTCCTATCATCTCGTCGGTATGTAGAGGCTTATCAAACATAGTTATGTATTTAGCTTCAAATTTAGTATTTGATATTTCGTTGATCAGATGTATTAACTGTTCAGCCTTCCGCTATTTCAGAATTTTGTTTTCTGCATTATTTATGTTGATCTTTAGTTATCTTGTTCATGCCATGGGTCAACTTAGAGCCATTTATGGGTTTTAGGTTTCGTATCTAGATTCGAGCTTATGTTTGGATCGTGACAAACTTGGTAACAGAGAATTAGGTTTTGAAGTGTCCTAGGGTGTTTGAAAGTCACGTTAAGTAGAGTCTTTTTCATGGGTGTGAAGTGCGCCACACTTATGATGAAGTGTCTATGAAGCGTTTTAGGAACTTCTTTCATGATCTATATCATGCTATAAAATGTATTTCTATCCCTCTAACTTGTGCTATACACATTTGTAGAGTCATTCCTCCTTGCCGAGTTAATGGAAGAAGGAACGGGAATGGAAATGGCCATGAGAATGACAATAGAGATGGCCACCAACAAGCCCCACCAGCCCACGAGGATGATGTGCCTGAGTAGGTTGCCTATACTGAGTTTAGGGCAGCTATCCAGATGTTGGCATAGGCATTGATTGCCCAGGTCAACCAGCAGGCGCTGGGTCATGTTCCCCAGAATGGGAACGTGGCAGTGGCAAGAGTCAGGGATTTTCTCAGGATGAATCCTCCTGAGTTCCTTGAATCATGAGGGGAAGATTTTCCACATGAGTTTATTGATGAGATCCAGAAGATCACCAAGATTATGGGGGTAATGGGGGAGGAGTGTGCAGATCTAACCTCTTATCAGTTGAAATGGGTTGCTCATATCTGGTTCAGACAATGGAACGATAGCAGCAGAGTTGGAGAAGGTCCTATTGGTCGGGATGAGTTTCTCACCGCATTCTTGGACAGATTCTTTCCCAAAGAGACTAGGGAGATCAAGACTGCAGAGTTTGTGAACTTGAGCTAGAACAACATGATAGTCCAGGAGTATGCTTTAGAGTTCACCCGCTAATCCAAATATGCACCGGAGATAGTGGTTGTTTAAAGGGCTCAGTTGAGCAGGTTCGGGCATGGGATAGCAGACTATTTGGTCAAAATTGCAGGATCGCTACGCTTTATCAGGATATTGACTTCTCACAGTTGGTCATATATGCCCAACAAATAGAGGTTATGTAGGTGAGTGAGAGAGAGAGAGAGGCCAAGAAGGCTAGGAACGATAGTTTTAGGTTCTCCCAGCAGAGTCCTGGTGGTGGACATCATTAGCAGTATCATAAACCCCAGCACTGTCAAAAACAAGTATTCCATCTAGATCTAGGAGAGATCAGAGGGGACGAGCATCAAGTTCTCGAGGTCAGGGGAGCAAGCCCGTAGAACCCACCATTCCAGGGTGTGATAGGTGTGGTAGGAGGCATACTGGTCAGTGCTTAGCAGGTACAGGGGCTTGTTTCGAGTGTAGAAATCCTGGACATATGCTCAGAGATTGTCTAGTAGCAAGACAGGGCCATGGTAGAGGCCAAGATTCAACCCTTAGTTCAACAGCTCCACCAGCACGCTCAGCTCAATAGGGTGCATGCACTAGTGCCGGTGGTGGTCAGTGTAAGAATAGGTTTTATGCCCTCGTATTTCATTAGGAGCAGGAGATCTCTCCAAATGTAGTCACTGGTATGTTACGAGTATTTTACCTTGATGCATATGCATTGTTATATCTAGGGGCTACTTTATTTTTTATGATGCCTTATGTTTCTAGTAATTTCAGAGTTAGTCCCGAAACCCTAGCAAAACCCTTCTTAGTCTCTATCCAGTCAGTGACTTAGTTATAGCTCGAGGGGTATATAGAAATTGCCTTGTCAAAGTCCTTCAAAAAGTCACCTCAGCCGATTTAGTTGAGTTAGTAATGATAGATTTTGATGTTATCTTTGTCCTGGATTGGCTTCACGCATGTTATGCCTCAGTAACTTGTAGAACCCGTGCATTAGAGTTTTGGTTTCTGGGTGAGCCAGTCCTAGAGTGGAAGGGTAGTTCAGTTGTTCCTGTAGGTTGCTTTATTTCCTACCTTAAGACCATAAAGATGATCTCAAAGGGTTGCATATACCATCTAATTCAGGTTAAGGATGATACTTTCGAGACCCCGACTATCTAGTCAGTTCCTATAGTGTGTGAGTATCCAAAGGCATTTCCAAATGATCTACCGAGATTCCCTCTTGAGCGGGAGATCGACTTTGGTATAGACCTCTTCCCCGATATGCAGACTATATCTATTCCTCCATAAAGAATATCTCCAACTAAGCTAAAGGATTTGAACGAGTAGTTGAAGGATCTCTTAGACAAGGGTTTCATCAGACCTAGAAAATCCCCATAGGGTGCACCAGTTCTCTTTGTCCGAAAGAAGGATGGTTCTCTTCAGTTGCGCATTGATTATTGGTAGTTGAAAAAGGTCACATTCAAGAACAGGTATCCTCTCCCTAGAATCAGTGACTTGTTTGACCAACTTCAGGGTGCCAAGTGTTTATCGAAGATAGACCTCAGATATTGATATCATCAGCTTTGAATTAGAGAGTGTGACATTCCGAAGACAGCTTTTAGAACTTAGTATGGTCACTATAATTTTGTAATTATGTCTTTTAGACTAACAAATGCTCCTGCAGCTTTTGTGGATTTGATGATTAGGATATTCAAGCCATATTTGGACATGTTTGTGATCGTGTTCATAGATGACATTCTCATATACTCTCAGAGCAAGGAGGAGCATGCCGCTCATTTGAGGGTGGTGCTACAGACTCTTAAGGATCGCCAGTTGTTTGCTAAATTTAATAAATGTTAATTATGGCTGAACTCAGTAGCATTTTTGGGGCATATGGTGCCAAATGAGGGTGTGCAGATGGACTCTCAAAAGTTAGAAGATGTGAAGAATTGGCCTAGACCAGTTAGTTCTTCAGATATCAGGAGTTTTCTGGGTTTAGCTGGTTAATAGAGGAGGTTTGTTGAAGGTTTTTCATCTATTTCAACACCGTTGACTCATTTCACCCAGAAGGAAGTGAAGTTTCAATGGTCAGAGGCCTGTGAAAAGAATTTTAAGGAGTTGAATACTCGACTCACCTCAACACCAATGTTGACCCTACATGAGAGTACCGATGGATTTCTGGTATCGGCCTTGGTTGTGTAGTAATGCAGCATGGTAAGGTGATAGCCTATGCTTTTAGACAACTTAAGGTCCATGAGAAGAACTTCCCGACTCACGACCTCGAGTTGACGGCGGTAGTATTTGCCTTGAAGATTTGGAGACACTATCTTCACGGTGTCCATGTGGATGTGTTTACGGACCAAAAAAGCCTATAGTACGTGTTTACCCAGAAGGATCTAAATCTACATCATAGAAGGTGGTTGGAGTTTCTTAAAGATTATGACATGAGTGTTCTTTATCATTCAGGTAAGACCAATGTGGTGGCAGATTCTCTTAGTAGACTTTCTATGGAGAGTTTTACACATGTAGATGAGGGGAGGAAATAGTTAGTGAAGGATGTGCATCGTCTTGCACGACTAGGAGTTTGCCTTGTTGACTCGACAGATGGTGAGGTCATTATTTAGGATGGTTCAGAATCCTCTTTGGTGACCGAGGTTAAGGCAAGACGAAGATCTTGTTTTAGTAAAGTTGAAGGAAGAGGTTTAGAATCAGAAGGTTTAGCTCTTCTCCCAGGGGGGAGAGATTGTACTTCGATATCAAGGTCGTTTGTGTATTTTGGGTGTTGATGATTTAAGAGATCAGATGTTGCAGGAGTCCCATGGTTCCCTATATTCTATACATGCAGGTGCTACAAAGATGTACCATGACCTAAGGGAAGTTTATTGGTGGAGTGGCATGAAGAAGGACATAGCAGAGTTTGTGGCTAAATGTCTGAATTGTCAGCAAGTGAAAGTTGAGCATCAAAGACCTGGAGGTATGCTACAAGACATCAGTATCCCTGGTTGGAATTGGTAAGATATCGACATGGACTTCATTATAGGGTTTCCTCGTACTCGTTGACAATATGACTCCATTTAGGTGGTTGTTGACAGGTTGACTAAAGCAACTTATTTTCTACATGTCAAGACTACCGACTCAGCGGAGGATTATGCCAAATGGATATTCATGAGTTAGTTCTACTGCATGGAGTTCCCTTGTCCATCATATCAGATAGAGGTACTTAGTTTACCTTTCAGTTTTGGAGGTCGTTTCAAAAGGGACTTGGTACTCAGGTCAAGCTTAGCACAACATTTCACCCGTAGACAGACAGTCAGGCTGATCGGACCATTTAGACTCTTGAGGATATGTTAATGGCATGTGTGATTGACTTCAAAGGTAGTTGGGATGATCATTTACCTCTCATCAAGTTTGCGTATAACAACAACACCATTCCAGTATTCAGATGACTCCATTTGAGGCTCTTTATGGGAGAAGGTGTAGCTTGCCTATTGGTTGGTTTAAAGTTGGTAAAGCTACGTTAATAGGGCCAGATTCAGTCCATGAGGCTATGGACAAAGTTCATCTTATAAGGGAAAGGGTGAAAACAACTCAGAGACATAAAAAGTCCTATGCGGATGTGAGGAGGAGAGAACTTGAATTTGAAGTTGATGATTGTGTGTTTGTAAAAGTGTCTCCTATGAAGGGAGTGATGAAATTCAGAAAGAAGGGGAAGCTTAGTGTCTGCTATATTGACCCATTCAGGATTATGAGACGTGTTGGCAAGATGGCCTATGAGTTAGAGTTGCCCTCAGAATTGGCTTCAGTACATCCAGTTTTCCATGTATCGCTCCTCAAGAAGTGCATGGGTAACCAGGCTTTGGTTGTTCCGGTAGGTAGCGTAGGTGTGAAGGATAGCCTTAGTTATTAGGAGGTTCTAATCGATATCCTTGATTATTAGATTCGGAAGCTGAGGAATAAAGAGGTAACTTTAGTAAAGGTTTTGTGAAGAAATCAACATGTTGAGGGATCTACGGGGGAAGCCGAAGTAGATATGATTGATAAATACCCACATATTTTCCCTTCCAACCTAGTTCTAGCTTAAGGTATTAGTTTCCTCCTTAGTACTCTATCCAGTCTTGTGTTCAATCCATGTATATCAGTTTCTTTCATGTCAGTGCATGCATGTAAGATTCATGAATTCAGTTCAGTCATGTATTTCAATTCAGGGTCATTCACTCCGTTAGTTTTAGCTTTAGATGTTCAGTGTTTGGGATGGCAGTTCCATTCCCCAGCTTTTCAGTATGTTTATCCACATTCAAGGATGAATGTTCCCAAGGGGGAGATGTTGTAATACCCTGAGAGTCCCTAAAATTAGACCCCAGGGTTCAATTGGAGAAAATAGAAAAATTTTGCTCAAGTCACAGTTTGAGTCATCCAGTGACCCGTGGGGAGACTTCACAAGTCATTAAGTGACTCATGAAGTGAAGGAATGTTGGCGAAGACTCGTGGTCTGGAGGTGACCACGAAAGGCAACCATGAGTCGTGATGTGTCTCCACGACTTGTGGAGTTGGTCGTGATCAGGAGCTGGGTTGGAGTTTGGAATTTTGGCAGAAGACTTGATGACTTGGACCTAATGACTCTTCATGTGCATCAAGAGTCATGATGTCACTCGTGGTGACTAGAAGTGTCCAATTTTCCTGCATTTTAGCAAGTGTGCTTTCGTAATTCCTAAGCTCCTAGGTCCTTAACTGCATCGTTTTAAGCTCTGTTAGGAGGGTTTCAAGAGTGCTTAACCTATCCTAAGCCTTTATATTCCATGCATGCAAGATTAAGGTGCTCCATTGGAGATCAAGCTAGAGAATCCCCTCAGTTCTTCCCCAAATCTCTTGGGCATTCAAGGAAGGTGTGAAATCAGGTTTACCCAAGTATGTAGGGTTTTGAATGGGAGTTTCTCTTCACTCTCATACCTAAATCCCTTCTCAATTCATGAATTTAAGTGTATAGTTCCATGTGGTTCTAACCCAATTTATGAAATTTTCTATGTATCTATCATGGGTCAATTCCAATCATGTTTCTAATGATTTAATATTTAGGGGCATGTTTTATAATGATTGTAATTACAAATTATGATTTCAAAGTTTAAGAGTATGATGCCCAATTATGCTAGTTTCCTGAAGAGTTGAATTTACGATTTATGCTTCGAAGTATGATGAGATTTCTAGTATTTAAGAATGTGTTTGAATTACCCATGTATATATCCATGATTTCTACTATCAAGTCTATTTCAAGCAAGTTAAAGTTCGCGGCAAGCCCACATGATCTAAGTATGACTTTATGATTTGACTAAATCTTATGATTTGGATTACCACATGGGTTTTGGGAGTCTAGACTCCTACTGTTCAGCTTGTGGTATGTTTTGAGCCAAGGCTCCTCGTGTTCAATTTTCATACTATGTATATATTGTTATGATCAGCTTCATTGAAAAACTATGGAGAACGTATGCATGTTGTTGGGAGTAGTGTCTAGCACCGAGTAGGCTAGGGGTTCAGACAACCCCGGGCCTCAAAACTACGTGCCAATGTAGGTATGTTCAAATTCTTGGGACCTCCATTGTGAGCTTTCCCTAACCCCGAGGGGCCTTCAGTTTGATATTGATATCATGGTTGCACCCTTAGCCTGGCAAGGCTTTGGACGACTCTATTTATTTGAGTTTAATAGTCGGTACCACGTAAGCTCTATCGTGGTAACGTCGGTTATATGACGAGTCTCCCATTGTTACTTATGATTTCAATTATGCATTTTCATTAGTTATGATGTTATGTTTCAACAGGTTTTACCCAATGTTTAGTTTTACTTATAATTATCAGTTTTCAGCCTTGGGTCATTCAATTTAGTTATGAGATTCAGTTATGTTTAATCATGTTTTCAGTTATAGCATGTAAGTCTTACTCTCAAAATCTTATGATGTAATGATTGATGATATGCATGTTTTCAGTTTTACTTACTCAACTGTTTTACTTACCTTGAATACTCGGTACATCCAAGTACTGACCGCATACTCTATGCTGTATCATTTCATGATACAGTAACATATCTAGCTTGTTAGTGATTCCTCATCCTTCGAGTACCTTTTAGTCATCTTGTTATCAACATCTTTCAATTTCAGTCTATTAGTGAGCTAGCTGGGGCCTTGTCCCATAAGCTCATCGGTATGTGGAGGCTTATCAGACATAGTTATGTATTCCACTTCGAATTCAGTGTTTGATATTCTGTTGTTCAGATGTATTAACTATTCAGACTTCTGCTATTTCAGAATTTACTTATTTGCATTATTTATGTTGAGCTTTAGTTATCTTGTTCATGCCATGGGTCGACTTAGAGCCATTTATGGTTCTAGGTTTCGTGTCTAGATTCGATCCTATGTTCAGGTCGTGACACCGGTGCTCAAGAGATTTATGAGCAGGGTCTTGTTCTCAGATCAAAGAATCATCCGAGCCGAAGTATACAAGAAGAACTGCGGATGCTCACCAGTGCTTTGAATGAGGTTGAGGAAATGAAGCGGATTTTTAGATTTTATGGATTTGAATGGATGGATAGAACTACAGAGAAATACAATGCCGAGATGGTTTTAGAGTTCTACGCCAATTATTTAGCCAAAATGGAGTAGAAGGCAAAAGGTGGGCAAAAAGTAAAAGAATAGCAAAAGCTTGAGATTGTGATGGTTCGGGGACACGTAGTGGACATCTCGGAATGGACCATTGAACAGATATTATATGGTCCTCAGTTTAGAGAGCTAGAGACCACAACTGAGTTCGAGTACCTAGTTGAAGCTCTGAAAAAGGTAAAGTAACTGGGTTTCAACAAGAGGCAGAGCCAAGTGAAATGGCTGGCTGGGGTTCTACCGAGGATAAGGAGGAAGTTGATTGGGTGGCTAGTGGAAAGCAGGTCACTAAAGCCTCACTGCACTTTATAGCGAAGGCCTGATGAACACTAGTCTGTCACAGGTTTGAGCCTACGGTTAATGACAACACCCTCAGCATAGACAGAATGACTTTGGTGGCGTGCATCATATTAAGATACACCATCAACCTCTCGATGGTTATAGTAGAGGAGATCCGAGACTGAGCTATGGGATTGAGCACTACCATCCCATTTCTGAGTCTTGTGCATAGATTATGCATGGATGCAGGCCTCAAGGCGAAACTAGAGGTAGATCATTTGATCGGAGGCTAGAAGACTGTAGATATAGGTCTTATATGGGATGACATGAACCCTTTTAGTCGGGTTAGACTTCCTTCTATAGTCCCACTACCACAGGCATCCAGGAGAAAGCATGTTAATACCCCCACTTCTGTAGAGCAAGGAGAGATACCGGATATAGAGGCCGGCCACATAGATGCGGCTCCTAGTACTTCCTCCGCACTACCATTGTGCATACCGCGCTAGACCCCAATTTATTATATGTTGGTCCCGTAGGAGTTCCTCTATAAAATGGCCAAGAGGATGACAGTGATTAAGAAGAAGGTCAACACAATGATGGAAAATGTCAAGTCTCGGGTGAAGGTTGAGATTGATGAGGCTGTGAGGTTGTTGCACGACCAGTTAGATAGTTTCAAGCGCCGCCTGAATGAGCGTCTGGCTGAGCAGATAGATATGGGAAGCCTTAGAGAGGAGTTGGGGGCTTTATGGAGCTAGGTAGCCAAGTTGTTTTCTAGACAGCCAGCAACATTATCAGCCCCCACTATCTCGAAGTTAGATGTTAAGTTCGACAAGGAGCTAGATTTGGAGGCGTATTGGGCTCTGGTAGCGGCCGATGGAGGAAAAGAAAAGAAGAGGGTCTCAGAGGAGGTTGAAGACGAGTCCTCAAGAAAGAAGAGAAAAAGGAGTACAAGAGGGAAAGAGGGGACAATATGCAGACTCATGACTAGCATATGTAAGAGTTGCAAAAGCGATCTAGAGGAGCGAGGAGCTCCACCACTATCTTTGGAGAGCTTGGCGGTGGCAAGGACCCTTTGAGTGAGCCACATTCAACCAAGATACTACTGAGGTCGCTGAGGTGACTACTACTGCTGAGGGCGTAATCAATCCCCCAACTGATGTTCCACTGAATGCACCGGCCACCGCTAGCACCACTATTATAGCAGAGGTACTGCCTCTGCAGGATGACAAGAGCACTTAGAGTGCCATAGGTATGTCCTTTTCCCTTGTTCTTACATTTTCTTCTTCAGAACAAAGCATGCTTTTAAAAAGGGGGTGTATTTGTTGATTTTAGGGAGTTTTGTTCGTTTGCGGATTTTTCTTGCCATGTTTCTTTTCCCTCAGGCATGCTATCTAGTAGAACCGACATGTTTAGGTCGTTTTTGTTATTTGAGTAATTAGAAGTATCCTAGGATTACTTTATAGCCAATAAATGTACTAGTTTTGATGGTTTTGAAAAATGACCCTATCTAAAATTTCTTGATATTAGTTATGTATGTTGACTACGAAGTATGACTTCTGTAGATCTTTGTAAGACATTTATATTATTAGCATGTGTAGTTGTAGTTTAGCCATTAATGAATCGGATAGGTAGAACCAATGAAAATCTGTACCATGAGTGAGTGAGGATTCATACTCAGTTCAATACTACATTAAGGATCTAGAACTTTCACAATTGGTCTTTACATAGGTTTTAGGATAGTTGGTTAGGAAAGGATCATATGACTTTTTTTTCATCGCCCACTTTAGCTTAAATTTCCCTACCAAATGAAATGATTCCCTTGATCCCATATTTGAGCCTAAAAGTTTACATATTTTGTTTGATTACCTATTCACCTTGGCCATGTTTTTAATGTACCTGTTTGGCCCTGGTTCCTCCTTGGACATTGTGAACCTCATCTCAGGAAAAATGCCTAAGTTGAGGGTGTCTGTAGTAGGGGTGCGTAAACTGTGTGACAATGGAAAATAAAAGAGAAAAAAGTAAAGGAAGAGTGATGTGTGCTGAGAAAAGAAAAGAAAACAAAACAAAAGAAAGAGAGCTGAAAAAGATGAGAAAAACACACCGCACCCATACATTGCATTGAAATGGAGAAAAAGGGAGGACAATGTTGAAAAATAAAAAGGGGTAAAAAGTGAAACATGGAGAGAAGTTGTGTAGTGCCAAGGAGGGTTTGTCACTAAAATTCACATTTACCATACCCAGCCCGAAGCCTACATTATAAGCCTGAAAAATTCCTATAGTGATACTAGCTTAACTTTCTAAAAGATAACATGGAGAAAATAAGGGCAAGCGTATGAAATCTGATGTGCCGTATTTGGTACTTCTTTGTGAGGGTGAGAGTCTTGCTTGTTTAGTCCCAAGTTTCATCTTTCTTATATCTATGAGTGTTGGGGACTTCCTTTGTGGTGAGGGTACATGGCTTGTGTTGCATTTTGCCAATTGTCTATGTGAATAGAATCGGTGATAGCTCAATTCTCTGCTAATAGTTTGATGCCATATCTCAATCCCTGCATGTCATAGCTTGTAGTTACATGTGTGCATAGTTGACTTGGGTTGAATGAAAAGGGGGTCAATAGATATTAATGGTTCATAGTGCATATTTTGTTGTGTTAGTTGTAGATATTCTAAATTTACTTTCTAGTTAAGCGTCATAGATTCCGATTATGGTATAATGGAATTGCCTTCTCTTATTCATGTTCGTGCTCCCATTGAGAGATCTATTAGTGATTGGGCCACCCCTCCTGGCAAAGAAAGAAAGGCAGGTTCAGGCGATTGATCAAAAAAAGATTTCCATTTTCGGTGGAAACATTCGCTTCTGGCAGATACCTTGACAGGCTTGTTTTCTTTGCCTGAGGACATGCAAAAGTATTAAGTTGAGGGTGTGGATGTGTTGTGGGTGTACAACACTTTTGATGCTCCAGAACTGAGGAAATAAGCATGGACATAAGTGTGTTTATATGGATATAATGCACTTTTACTTTGTTTTTAGGGAAGATTGATGTTGGAGTTGAAAATGTGCAAAAGAAGGACAAAATGCAGAAAAAGGGCAAAGTACGGACCTCAGTACGAGCCCTATCATCCTAGTACAAGTCATACTAAGAGTGATGGAAAAGTTCATAACATTTTTTTGAGGCGAAGGTAAAGTACGACTTATAATACGAGCCGTACCTTCCTGATACGAGCCGTACCACAACAGTCATAGAAAAGTTCAAAAGATGCTGCACAAGACAAGTCTCCAAGTATGGGTAGTAACAATGGATTGTAATATCTACCTAAGACCCATACCAAGGAGCCATGGTAAAGTTTAGAAGAATTGAAGGTAGATCTCAATGTACGATTGGAAGTCACGAGTTGTAGGACGCAGGTTCGAGTCGTACCAAGCCACCTGTGAAAATATTCAGAGGATGCCAGAACTCTCATGATCAAACCATGTAAATACAGTACGACTCGTAGGTTCATGAAATGAGTCGTACCAGCTTCCAACACTTAGCAAAAATAGAAATTTCCAAGCATTGTATGAGTAAAGGTACGACCTGTACAATCCAATAATGGGTCATAAGTGAAGTTGGCGACAGTTCAACAGTTTTCCTTGTTTAGTGAGAAAAAGGTTCTATATATTTGTATAAATACTTTTAAAATTATTTTTGGCCAGAACAAGTAGGTCAGAGGGCAGAGAAGCTAGTGAGAGTCAGATTTTGGAGAAAAATAATTGTTGTTGATTTTCTATTCAAGTTTTGAAAGAGACTATCTTGATTTGATTTTCTCATTGTTCTTGAAGTGTTCTTCCTTAATTCTTGTAATAACCAAGTGGGTTTTCTTCTAATCATTTTTATAAGTTGTAAATTATGTGTTTGTCTATGAACGCCTATAATTCTCTTACAACCATGAGAGGCTAAAACCTCCACAACTAGGGTTGTGGGAATCATTGTGAATTAATGAACTAGGGTTGCACAAAATGATTCTAAACCAGTGCTAAACTCTTGTATTGTATTCTCTTCATCTTTAATGTTTCTTAACAGAGTGCAATGTTAGGACTTGCCCGAATTCTTTCCTTGTTTGAATCTAGAGAAGTAGAGATTAGGATAAGAGGATTACAACAAATCCTTTATCTTTATGGGTCATTGTATAACTTAAATTGTGGTTGTATGATAGTTAACTTGGAACAAATTTATAATGATTGAATTGAAATTACTCACGAAATTTATAATATGAAAGATAGTAATCTGGAACGTAATCTGGAATATTTAGAGTATGCATATGGATGTATAGAAGAGTTACAAAGATTAGAACCATTAAAAATAGAATACTATAATAAAATGTTTAACCAATGAACCAAACACAGAATAAATCAAAGAAAGGTCATATCCATAAAAAAGCTAAAAAATTAAAAAATCGGTTAAAAATATTATATCCTGAATATAAACTCTTAAGCTTAAATAAAACAAATAATGTTAGACTTGGATATTTAATAGATATAATTTCAGAAACAGAATATAAATATATAAAATATTTGAAAAAACTGAAATGAAAAATAACATTGATAATAGCGAAGAATACAGGCAACAATTACTTAACAAAATAAATGAAATAACGGAAGAAATTGAATCTAGAAAAGAAAGGTTAAATTATAATATAATTGCAGGAGTGTGCCAAATATCAATAAAAACACAAAGGAGAATAATATTTCATTTAGAGCTACAACTACAACACTTAGAATATAAATTACAACACGGATTAATATGAACAAAGAAGAATACACTGTAGAAGAAGAAAAATTTATGAGCCAGAAGGGAATAGAAATAAAAATTATACACTCAAACTTAGGAAGAAGATTTAAAAAGATAGGAGATCAATTGTATTTGATGTTAGAAAAAGAATCAGCAAAACTAGAAGATAGCTTAACAGCTATGGTAAGGATTAATAAAGAAAATGAGGAAATAGACAGGAAAAAAGAAATAGAAAAAATTAAAAAACAAGCACAAATAGAAGTTCAGCAAATTAAAGAAGAAAAAGACACGAGAATCCAAGAGCTAGAAAAAGAACTAGAAAAACTTAAACAATTATATGAAGAAAAATTAAAAGCAAAAGAAAAACAACGTGAAGAATTAAGACTTACAGAAGAAATAGAAAAATTTAAAATATTATTAGAAGAATCAGGTACAGTAGAAAATCAGCCTAAAATAGGAATAGACGACATAAGTGAGCAAAATGATGAAGAAAACCTAGATCAATATTCAGAAACATCAGAAACTTATACTAATCTAATAGAAAATGAAAATAATATAGAAATTAATGTAGAAGACATAGACGAAAAACCCAGTACATCAGGAACTAGAAGTCCAAGAAGACCAAATACTAGTCCAACCTATTATACTTACGAAAGGGAAAATAGAAGCAAAACATTATGGAATAAAAGATTAAATAAAAACTGGACACCTAGACAAAATATAGAACTATATAATTTTTTAGATTTAGATTGTGTTGCAGATACAAATAAAACAATTCAGCTATGGATAGGATATATTTCAAAACAGTTAATAGATAACAAAATACTAATAGCAGATGCCCCTGGATACATAGAACGAACATTAATAGGAACAACAAAAATATGGCTACAAAATTTATCACCAGAAAGTTTAGAAACATTAAGAAATAATAAGAAAATTAATAATGAACCAACAACAACATCTATAGATATACTGACCAAATACGAAATGGCAATAAGAAATGAATTTAGTAGTATGACCACCGAAATAGAAGAACGGCAAAAAGATAAAGAACTAAACAGAAATCTAATGAATAAATTAAGCATATGTAAAATGAGTTATATGGATGAATATACATGCGCATTTAAAGAATATTATTATAAAGGGTTATATACAAATGAAGAAAGTAGAGAAATAAGAAAACTATACTATACAAAATTACCAGAACCGTTTAGTTCAAAAGTGACTAAAGACTGGCAAGAATCAGGATTAATAGATACATTAGGATCCAGAATAAAATTTCTACAAAAATGGTTTACCGAATTATGCGAAAAACATAAGGAAGACATGAAAATGGAAAAAATACTAGTAAAAAACTTAGCATGTTGCACAACTAGAACAGCACCACAATTTGGATGCACAAATAAATATAAATACAAGAAAAGAATTAAAAAATACAGACCATTTAGAACAAAATACAAGTATAAAAGACCAAGAAAAAGGTATTATATAAAAAATTATAAACAAAAAAGGCCTCATAGACCTAAGAAAAATATATCAGAATGTAAATGCTACAACTGTGGCAAATTAGGACATTTAGCTAGAGACTGTAGAGTACCTAAAAACGTAAATAAAAAGCAAATTTCAGAAGTAGAAATAATAATTGAAGACGAAGAATATAAACAAATAGATTATATAGATTATGATCTAAATGATGAAGATAGTATATACGAATTAACAGAATACGAAAAAACAGACAATGAAAATGAAATAAATGAATACAAAACAGATAATGACTGAAACAGATATAAGGATTATAAGTAAAGAAGAATATCAAGATAAAGAAAGCTCAGAACAAAAGATAATATTTGACAATAGTATGTTTGAACAAATAAAAGGAAAAGAACTAGACTTAAGCGTAGACAAAATATTAGAAATACCTAAACTAAGAAATTTCTTTAAAATAAGACAAGAAGAATACTACGTGGTAAGCCAAAAAGAACATATAATAGACTGCAAATATACCCAAGGAAAAGCTAAAATACCTATAATAAATAAAAAGATAATAAACAAGGAAATCCAAGAAATAAAAGCTAAAAATCCAATAAAATACGTACACCTAGGAGCAACAGAAATACTTATAAAAGCATGTTTTAGAGAAGGAATAGATACACCAATTGAGCTATATTTAGCAGATGATAGAATAATCCACCCAATAGAAAAGAGTATAATAAGCGCAGTTAGAGGAAACTTAATATACCAAAAATTTAAGTTTATTATAAGTGCTAACTACTCAGTAGCATTAGATGACAGAAATATAGATAAATCTCTAGTACTATACTGGAAAATGTCAGGAATAGAACTGGCACCAGGTAGTAAAATATTTACAGCTAGATGTAAAAACTTATACGTATTAACTACAAAACATAAGATAACAGCCAAAAATAAGATTCAAAGAATTAAAATAGAAAACCCTTTTGACAAAATAATTAATGTTATTGATAATAATGATTATAGCTACAAAGATATGGATATTGAGGAGGATCTAAAAGAAAGATTAAGTACATCAAAAAGAATAAACTACGATACACCATCGTCATCTAGAAATAGTACTTCAAGAAGAATAGAATATGAAATACAACCCAAATTACTAGAACAAAGAATGGATGAAATACAACTTTACCAATACTATATAACAGGAATATTAAATCAACGAAAATATTTAATAAAAATAGATACAGGACAAAACGAAAGCTATGTCACAAGAGAACTAATAAAAGAAGAAGAAATCACGAGAAATGAAAATATAAATACAGAATTACCTGGAATATTAACAAATATGGAACAAAGTACAGAACAAGAATTAATTATTGGAGGAATACCAATAAAAATAAAATTCAAAATATATCAAGGAAAAGACAATATAACATTAGGAATAAAATGGCTGGAAACAGTAAAACCTTATAATATAGACGAAAAACAACTAATAATACATTACGAAAATAAAAAGATAATCATTAAAAGGACTTTAATATGAAAGAATGACAAAAATCTATATACTAATGAAAATAATAGTGGAAGGATATTACAACAGATATTATACACCTATGGTAGATACAGGAGCAGGAGCAAATATGTGTAAACATAACTGCTTACCAGAAGATAAATGGGAAAAATTAAAATCACCACTTATAGTTACTGGATTTAACAATGAAGGAAGTATGATAACACACAAAGCTAAAAATATAAAAGCACAGATATGGGATAAGATATTAATAATAGAAGAAATGTATAGTTATGAATTCACTAATAGAGATATACTATTAGGAATGCCATTTTTAGAAAAGCTATACCCACACACGATAACAAAAACACATTGGTGGTTCACTACCCCGTGTAATAAGAAAATAGGAGCAAAAAGAGTAAATAACAAAATAAGAAAAAACACACCATGGATTAAAGGAAGTGAAAAAATTACTCAAAAATTAGAAAATATAACAACTAACGATCAAAAAATTGAAATGATAATATTTACAATTGATAAAGAACAAATATTACAAGATAAATTAAAATCATTATATAATGAAAATCCATTACAAGGATGGGAAAAACATAAAACAAAAGTAAAAATCGAATTAATAGATGAAAATAGTATAATAACGCAGAAACCACTAAGATATAATTTCGAAGATAAAAAAGAATTCCAAATGCATATAAGAGAATTACTAGAAAATAATTATATACGAGAAAGTAACAGTAAACATAACAGCCCGGCATTTATAGTAAACAAACATAATGAACAAAAAAGAAAGAAAAGCAGAATGGTAATAGATTACAGAAATCTAAATGCAAAAACTAAAACATATAATTACCCAATACCAAATAAAATATTAAAAATAAGACAAATACAAGGATATAACTATTTCAGTAAATTTGACTGTAAATCAGGATTTTACCACTTAAAACTAGAAGAAGAATCAAAACAACTAACAGCATTTACTGTACCCCAATGATTTTACGAATGGAATGTATTACCCTTTGGATATAAAAATGCACCAGGTAGATATCAACACTTCATGGATAATTATTTTAACCAACTAGAAAACTGTATAGTATACATAGACGACATATTACTTTATTCAAAAACAAAAGAAGAACATATAAGATTACTAGAGAAATTCATACATATAGTAGAAATATCAGGAATAAGTTTAAGCAAAGAAAAAGCTGAAATACTAAAAAACCAAATAGAATTTTTAGGTATACAAATAGACAAAAATGGAGTAAAAATGCAAACGCACATAGTACAGAAGATAATAGATTCTGAAGAATTATTAGATACTAAGAAAAAATTACAATCCTTTTTAGGATTAGTTAACCAAGTAAGGGAATATATACCAAAATTAGCAGAAAATCTAAAACCATTACAAAGGAAACTAAAAAAGGATATAGAATATTACTTTGATGAAAAAGATAAAAAATATATAAAAAAGATAAAAGAAATGTGTAAAGAACTACCAAAATTATATTTTCCAGATGAAAACAAAAAATTCACCTACATAGTAGAATCAGATTCTAGCAATTATAGCTATGGAGGAGTATTAAAATATAAATATGAAAATGAAAAACTGGAACACCATTGTAGATATCATTCAGGATCATATACAGAACCACAAATTAAATGGGAGATAAACAGAAAAGAATTATTTGCATTATATAAATGTTTGCTTGCATTCGAACCATATATTGTTTATAACAAATTTATTGTTAGAACAAATAATACACAAGTAAAATGGTGGATAACTAAGAAAGTACAAGATTCTGTAACAACAAAGGAAATAAGGAGATTGGTATTAAATATATTAAACTTCTCATTTACAATTGAAGTTATCAAAACTGAAAAGAATACAATTGCAGATTACATCTCAAGATACAAAACCTGACGAAGGTAAAATGGAGCAAATACTCGGACTCCTAACTACACTTTGCAAAAAAGTGGAAAGTATGGAGGAAGATATACAGCAGTTGAAAAGCAAAGCTAATAGTCAGCAGCGTGACTCAAAAAACGCGGAGCTACGTCGATCGGAAGACGAAAAACTTCCAGAGCTAAAAGGAGACGTTGGGAAACTCCTTAAAACCCAAACTAACAATCCATCTACTTCAATTGCAGGTACTTCAGGACCTAAAGAAAGAAGGGACATAATCAGAAAGCAGCTATTTGATAAACCATTTACACCAAAGAAAAATATACCATCCATTCCACCACCACAAACAACCACCTACAAAGAAAGCTTGAACCAAACCAAACAGACATATAACCACATAGCCAACAGATATATACAAAACATCCATAGAATCCAAACCTACCTAAACAAAAATCCAAGATCTACAAATACAAACAATCCCGCCGAAGACTATATAACCCAACACCTCCAAGGATATAATAAGCTAATTGCACAACCTAAGACCAATCCTAATCTAGTCAGAACTTGCTATGATTACGGGTTACTCAACACCGTATACACAGCAACAGGAGACGAGATAGCAATGATACCCGAAGTACATAAGGCCTTCACCACATACAAAAGAATTAATAAAGGAACATTTTTCTATGTAAAAATATATTCAGCACCTGCAGAGATACTACATGACGAAATAAAACCAATAATACAGGTAGTAAAAATAGGACTTACAAAGGAGATGATAATCCCCGAAAAGATAGAACAACAGAACGAGATATCACAAGAAGAGATACCCGAGTTCTACTCTAACAAGAGGATAATAGGACTTGCAACTATACTAAGCGAACTAGCAAACAACTATCTAAATGGAAATTCAGTATGGAACTATTATTCAAGAGATAACACAATTATCTACGCCAACTCCAAAGAGTACAAAGAAGCAGATATGGAAGAGTTAAGGCAGTGGATAATAAGTCTACTGAAACCAGAACAACAACCTACAACCAGATCTATAAGGAAGAACTTCATCTCCCCGGCATTACTAACAAGATATTGTAAAACTATTGGTCAAAAGTACCCAGATCACCACTGCACCAAGTGCCATGGTGAAGACAATGACCAGATACCAGATGTGCAGTTGGAATAAATCCAACGGCTGAAATGAAAAACATATGCAGAAACCAGATAAAGGAAAAACGACAAAAGAAGAAGATGAAAAGAAGAAGATAGGAGAAAAAGGTGTCGGCCAACAACCAAAAAGTGTCGGCCAACAAAATATGCGAAGCCAGATATGTAAAGTTTTTTGTTTTGTAGAAGACAGATGTAAAGTAAAGTTTTTTGCTTCTTTTTAGAAAGTCCTAAAGTAAATAATAGAGGACGATAGGATTTTTTGTTTTTGTACAAAAGTCATAAAGCATACAGTAGAGGGCGGCTACTTTTAGCAAGAAAGTCGCAAAATAAATAGTGAAAGTTGTCGGCCACTAGTTGCTATCCATGAACAGTAAAGGTCGTTCATGAACAGCAAAGGCCAGTTGTAAATGTTTGTAAATTTTGTTATAAATAGAACCTCAGACGGAAGCCAAAGGCATCCGCAATCCAACATATTCTCTCTCATCTCTTACTTCCGCACCCCTACCCCCAAATTGGTATCTCTCTGAGAAATCAACCCCAACCTTTATTGGGTTATATATTGATGATGTCCGCGTCATACTTTTACAGGTGTGTGATTTGAGCGTTATCAATGCCTACCAGTACCATGTTTGTACTGACCCTACTTCTGCACTTCTTTTCTTAGTGCAGAATTCAATCCAGGAAGCTCCTCTCATCCTCACCTATAAACATTAGCAGTTTCTCTTGAAAGGTGAGCGAGAGCATTGGCGAGCAGTCCCATTCTTTTGGATGAGGATGTCTCTCCTCCGGACATTACAAATTTTGCTTAAATATTCCCAGACTTGTAGTTAGACGTTGAAGTACAATGACCTTCGGATCTTGGGAAGTGTTGTTTGTTTTGGTTTAGAAAGTTATTATAGTTTTTGGATATTTCATTTCATTTTATTATAAGTGTTACGTCCTTCTGAATGATTGATGTTGGGATAGTTAATGAGGATCATTGTTTCGCCTACCGGGGGTTTAGTGTGGATACCAATCAAGACTATTTGGATCGTGACAAAATCTTGAGAAGGATAGAATCCATAGCTCTTTCCTTGAGAAACCTGTCTGAGTTCTTACATGAAACTTTGAATGGCTTTTAGAAAGAATTAGGGGAGAGGGTCGACTAATCTTCTAAAACCCCTTTTAAATAATCCCAATACGACGTAGTTTAGGAGGTAGGATAATAGGGTTTTAAAAAAGTATCCCTGGAAACTGTTTTAAAATTTCTGCCCGTTAGGTGGTACGACTCAACCTACGAGTCGTACCAGGATCATATGGTCTGTACCTTCACTCATGGATAGGGACCCTACTTAACACCATCCTCTGAAGTTTTCCACGAAAGCCTCCTACAATCAGTACTAGGATACTACAGGTCATACTACAATATGTGGTTTCCCCTGAACATTTCTCTGATTCAACTAACAACTAGGTTATACGATTCGTATCAACATGCCATGAGGTGTACCATGGCTTGTGGTTACCAAGAAGTTGCCTGACCATTTCTCTGAACTTTTCCATGACTGGTCAGTACAATCTGTGCCATGGTGGTACGAATTGTAACATAAAATCATTATTTCTCTCAGTCACACTTACATATTTCTTTGATCCCCCTATTATGAGTCCAGGTACGATTCATACCTCAATTTTACGAGTTGTATTGTGACTCGTAATGAGTCCGTTTTCCAACTTTTCTACATGAACAAGTTTTAAATCCAAAGGCTAGTCCCAACGATTTATGGGGTATTACAATATCTCCCCCTTGGGAACATTCGTCCTTGAATGAAGGCTAAGTAAGCTGAAAGACTAGGGAAAAGAGCTACAATCCCGTATTGAAACTAATTACTGAAGGAGTGACTGACTCTAAAATGAGATAGACACGCTAACATAACATATGCAACTAGGGTGGACGTTTAAACATGAATAAAATTCAATGAGTATGGAATTGATTGGAGTACTGGGGATGAATTTAGTACCTAATGATGAAATTGAGCTGAAAAAGAATAGGTGAGGGTATTTGGCCATCATGTCTGCTTCTGCTTCCCATGTAGCTCCCTCAACTAGCTGGTTCCTCCATAAGACCTTTACTGAAGCGACCTCCTTATTTCATAGGTTACGAACCTGACGGTCTAGGATCTGAACTGGAGCTTCTTCGTAAAAGAGGTTGTCCTTTACACCAACACTCTCTAGAGGCACTATTGAGGTGGGGTCTCTAATGCATTTCTTCAACATAGGCACATATAAGACTGGGTGCACCGATGCTAATTCCACAGGAAACTCCAACTCATAGGCCACGTTGCTAATGCGCCTTAGGATTCTGTAAGGGCTAACATACCTAGGAATGAGCTTTCCTTTTTTACCAAATCTCACCACCCTTTTCATAGGTGAAATTTTTAGATACACCCAAACATTCACAGAAAACTCCAACTCTCTTCTCCTTACGTCTGCATACGATTTCTATCGGCTTTGCATTATTTTCAGCCATTCTCTGATAAGCTGAACTTTCTGTATTGCTTCATAAACTGAATCAGGTCCTATCTAGGTAGGTTATCAACCTCAAACCACCTTATAGGGAATCTACACCTCCTACCATATAATGCCTCAAACAGGGCCATCTGAATACTTGAGTGGTAGTTGTTGTTGTATGCAAACTCAATGAGAGGTAGGTGATCATCCCAACTACCCTTGAAGACAATCACACAAGATCTCAACATATCCTCTAAATTTCGTTTGTTCGCTTAGCTTGGCCATTTGTCTGTGGGTGAAATGTCGTACTGAGCTTGACCTGAGTACCAAGTCCTTTCTGAAAAGACTTCCAGAAGTGTGAGGTGAATTGAGTACCCCTATGTGAGATGATAGACAAGGGAACTCCATGCAGTCAGACTAACTCCCAAATAAACAGTTTAGCATAATCCTCCGCTGAATCTATAGTCTTAATTGGTAGGAAATGTGCTGACTTGGTCATCCGGTCTATGATCTCCCAAATTGAGTCATGTTGTCGGCGAGTATGAGGTGAACCTATGACGAAGTCCATATTCACTTCTTTCCACTTCTAGGTAGGAATGCTGATATCCAAAGTCATACACCCAGGTCTCTAATGTTCAACTTTGACCTATTGGTAGTTTGGACACTTAGCCACAAATTCTGCAATGTCCTTCTTCATGTCATTCCAATAGTAGACTTCTTGTAGATCACCGTACATCTTGGAGGCACCTGGGTGGATAGAATTCCTGGAGCTGTGAGCTTTTATTAATATTTGCTGCCTCAAATCATCTACCTCTGGAACACATAACTTACCCTAGTAATAGAGCACACCATCTCACCCTTTGGAGAATGTTTCCACCTCTTTTCTTAGAACTACCTCCAACTTGAGTAGAATGGGGTCTGCATCCTACTTTACCTTAACCTCCACCACCAGTGAGGATTCTGACCCATTTTGGATTACAAACTCCACCTTCTACTGAATCAACTAACTGGACCCCTAATTGAGATAACCTGTGGATGTCCTTTTCCAGTTCCTTTTTACCTTTTTTGACATGAGCAACACTTTCCATAGACATCTTGCTGGGGGCATCAACCACCACAATATCCTTTTTCGGATGATACAACACACTCATGTCATAATCCTTCAATAAGTCTAGCAATATGCTCTAATGAAGATTTAAATCCTTCTGATTGAACACATACTACAAACTCTTGTGATCACTGAAAACATCCACGTGAACTTCATAGAGATAGTGTCTCCAAATCTTCAAAACGAACACTACCGCTGCCAGTTAAAGATTGTGAGTCAGATAATTCTTCGCATGAACCTTGAGTTATCTAGAAGCGTAAGCTATAACTTTACCATGCTACATTATAAAACAACCAAGGCCAACTCTAGAGGCAACACAGTAGACCACAAACCCATCTGAACTTTTTGGAAGAGTCAGGACTGGGGCTGTAGTGAGTCGAGTCTTTAGCTCCTGGAAACATTTCTTACATTCGCCAGACTACTGAAACTTCACCTTTTTCTGAGTTAGTTTGGTCAAAGGGGAAGCAATGGAGGTGAACACTATAATAAATCATTTGTAGTAGCCATCTAGACTCAAGAAACTCCTGATGTCTGTCGGAGAAGTGGGTCTTGGCTAGTCCTTGATGTTCGCGCTATTTCGCAACTACACGCAAGTGCACGTGGTCGAACAAGTAGTAAAATGGCTAGATAGCCAAGTATCGATCCCACAGGGACTGGACCAAGGAAATAATCAAATCAAGCGTTAATAAACTCTAACTCTAATAATGCAGACAACAGTTTCAAGAAGATTTTTGGGAGGTTGTTTCCTAATTTATACTAGTCTAAAACAAATATACAATTTGAGTCTGAACTATAGTAATGAGCATGCTGAGGCTAAAACGAACATGCAGGGAACCAATTTATTGATACAAATTGGTTAACCTTTCCTCCGGTTGCTAGTAAAGAATTATTGCCTATGGATTAAAACTCTTGTATTTAACCCAACTTAAGAATCATGAACCTTCCACCTACATTTCTGTGATAAGAAGAAATTCATGTTCTAGCCATACGAAACCGATTCCTTAATTGACTAATACGACTTTCAGATATATCTCTATTCTGAAAGTGTATCAATTCTCAATTTTCCCAAACCAACAAGAGATCATATCCTATTAATTCACAACTTTCCAATTTCTTTCTCTTTCGAGCGCAAACCGGATTTTTTAAATATACATTAATATTGGCCACACATTAATGCAGTAAGAACAAGAATTAATAGAACAACCATGGAAGAAAAGATGAAAAACCAAGATGATCAATAATTACATTCCACTACAAATGTTCTTAACCTCAGCAAGAAGTGAATTTAGCCACTCATTTGTGGATTAAACATCGTTAAATGAGTGTTAATCATACAAATAATTGAAATAAAGAAGAAAGAAATAGAGAAGAACCCTAAGAATTTCGTCCCCTCAACTGCCTGTAACCCATGTTCTTGCTCAACCAAGTCAGAATAATTAAAAATAAACCTAAGTGTGCTATTTATACCAATGGAAATTTTTCCCGGAATAACAAGTAACGTGTCACGAAGTGCATCGCGGAGCACTGCCTCAGTGACACGCCACAAACGCGGACCCTCACTGGAATCCGGTCCTCTAGGTAATTATGCCCAACGTGCCACGGCGTGCAACGCGGGGCTTGGCCAACATGCCACGGCCCCAACGCGGACCTTCACTGTAACTTGGCATGTTTTTATCATCCGGGGCAGAATGCATCCGCGATGGCAGCGTGACACGGCTCCATCGCGGAGCCCCTTAATTTGCTGCATAACCTGGGCATTTTCCACTGCTCGCTTCTGAGTCTATTCCCGATTTCTCCCAACATGCATCTTAGCTTCCTAAAATTCCATTTTTCCTGCAAAACAACACTAATCATGTTAGTTAGTATAAATTCACATTTTAACTACAAATCACATGAGAATGTACAATTATCAATGTATAAACAAGACGAAATAAAGCATTTGAGTATCACTTGGGCATTTAATTCTGCCCCAGATCACTTACCCCACACTTAAAACTTTGTTTGTCCTCGAACAACAATCTCACATCTCATGCAATTGACACCCAATCATAGCTACTTTTGCTCGACAATTCAAGCTACGGTTATACCGATTATTTACAAAGCAAATCATCAAGAAAACATGCATAGTCTCATCAATACAATGGCATTCAACACAGTAAGACCTCCTAGACTCACGAGTCAACTCTCGATCTCGGCAAACTCAAGCAAATCAGCTGATCAAGACATTCGAAACGAAATTAAATCTCTCGTCAAGCATGTGCCCTCACAACACAATAGAATTCCCCCCTTTACAATCATATGATCTCAAAAGCATTATATGCAGGGCCATATGAACACAATTTCGCTCTCTCTCCCAAAGAATTCACATGCATCATGTCATGACCCATAAGCTTGCCTCTAGTGTATTACTCCACTATTATAAGGACAAGTGATGTAAGATCACGTAGGACTTAATGGGTTGTAATATAAGCTAAGGAACTAGTACATACTGGGCTAACCAATAATAACAACTAGCACCCTTAGGCGCTTTCCCATACATCCCACCACATTATGAGTATTGTTTCTTCTTTCATCCTCCCATTCTTGAAGTCTTTCTTTATTTTTATTCCCATATCTTTAAGCACACTCAACTTAATAACAAAGATTAGTTATACATCTTCCTTTTATTAAATTCGGCAAGTGCACCCTTGACCTTTTCTTTACTTTCACCACTTTCGCTTTTCCTTTATTTTCACAATTACCACTCCTTGAAACTGTGGGAAAATTACTTTTCTTGAGCGCTTAAGAGTTTTGGATCAAATTCACGGATAATGAAAAGAAGGGGTTAAGCTTGGTTTGTACCTTTTCGACAAAAGAATAAAATAGGCTACAGGCTCAATGGGCTAACTAGGATGTACATTCAAGGTAGGTACGATAATGAAAAAAAAACTTTCAGTTAAATCAAAGAAATGCCTACATCCTTTCCTACAATACTCATACTTCATTTCGTTTCATACACACCAGGCAAGTTCTAGACACTTCACAATAGCATGGAAGAATCGAAACCTCACCACACACTCATTGCACATGCTCAACACAAGACATATTCACAGACTCTTCAATCAGCTAATTACAGGAATTCAAACGTTAAGCCTTAATCACATCGAATCGAACTCTACGGTCTAGGTATCTCCACATGTTCAAAAAGTTGCATGCTTTCATATGAATTACCTTTGCATTCTAAATATCATGTACAACACACAATCTAAATTCCGAACCATAAAGCAACGACATGTTTGGGATACAAACAAAAAAAAGAAAAAAAAATCAAAAAGAACAAAAGAAATCTACTCCTATCGACTACATTTCCCTTAAGACGGTCGTCATCCATCCATCATAGGGAACGGTCACTATTTACAACTTTGGTTCAATGGGACTATTCTCGGTAAGAGCACCGAAAACAAACGCCGAGAAACCCAATCAAAAAAAGATTTCACGAACATTTTTAAAAACATCGATAATTTTGATAAAACAACAATATTTACACAACCAGCTAACAACAACTCCATGCAACATACTACAGCTTCACATTAATTACAACACCAAATTACAATACAAAACATAAAAACCAAAATCACAGGGTCACAATTTTTTCATAGGCACAACAACAAAATCGAAACATAAACAATAACAAAACAACCAGCACCTAACTACTCCCACCCCACACTTAAATCGAACATTGTCCCCAGTGTTCACAAAATTCAGCATAGCACAAGAGTAGGTGGTGAAACTCCCTGATCAATCGAAGTATTCCACTTCTTCATCAGGTGCGGTTGCCTCGTCCCCCATATCCAAATCGCCCGCTATCCTCATCTGACTCAACATCTGAGTCATCACGGCACGTCTCCTCATCTGTGGGGACATCATCATTAGTGGGCTCCACAAAAGTCGGCCCCACTCGGCATAGAGCCCTGGCATTTTCGCCAAATGGGTAGTCCAACTCAAGCTGCCACAGCTCATCTTCTGCTGCTGGCCTCCCGCCTATGTGCAACTGTAGCATCTGCATCTCGAACATGCGGGCCATATACTGATCATCCCGAGCATGCCGCTCGGCTAATGTGAGAACTGGCCCATGAGTGGTGCCGGGTGCCTTAGTTTTGGTGACGTCTAAGGCACGCCTCTCCATCTGCGGGATGTAGTCAAGGGCCTCCTCCTCAACATCTAGGCCCCTCAGGAAAGTGGTCAGCAAGCCACCAAACTCGTAGCTATGCCCTTGATGCAAACGGGCTCTCTTCATGGCGGAGATGATCACCGCCCCAACATTAATCTCCAGCCCTTTCATCAGGGCGTATACCAAGCACACACGATCCTGGGTTCTGTCATGTGCACCCCCGGGATCAGGCAGGAACACACGATCTTAAGCCAAATTCTCGCTTCCCTGTTCATTTGAGAGTAGGGTAGCGTCTGATGGTAGCCCCTCTCCTTATGCCTGCTCCACCGTGCTGTCGAACAGGATCCACACAGACTGCGTCTGATATTCGCATATGGTGGAGTGATGTTCAGCTGCCGGAGTACATGGGCGTTTGTGTCCCGCACCCCCAAGATGGCATTAAGGATACCTGCCCCCTTATTTTGACAGTGTGACTTCGGAGTGTCGGGTTCCAGTTGGCGTATAACTCTCGAATCAGGTGGAGATTGCACTTCTTGGGCTCTTCAAAGATGAAGTTCAACCCGGCAGCGTCAATCCTGTGTACAATTCTGGGGAACTCCTGTGCCAACGGCTCCCTTGAAATATGTTCCTCAGGGAAGTATTTGTTCTCCTTATGCTTTGTGTACCATTTCTTCCCTTCGTCTATCACCCATCAGGTTCCGTATTGACGGCGTTGGCTGCGCGGAACCGCTGGTGCTACTGGGACTGCTGTTCCCAGTCTAATTCTTTTCCTTCCGGCGCCCGATGTAGATGCACCCTTTCCTTTATCTTGCCTGCTTGCCATTGTTCCTGTCAAATCAAATAGACAGTCCCAATATTATTCAAATTAAAATTAGCTTCGACTAAGGTTGGGTTAAGCTAGGCCACCCCACACTTAGTCTTTAGCCACAATCACAACATTACGGCAAGACAATTCTCACTTCCCAATTTACAACAAGAAACAACAACATGCCTTGTGCATTCAGAGAATTCGATGGAATATATTTTACGTACTACTCATACTTCGTACAGTTAATCAATATATCACCATCAATACCATTTCATCCCCTAGCACTTAGCATAGAAAAACTCTCAACACAACCTATGCAATTCACCAAGTTCTATGCAATTCACAATTTCATTCTCCCAAAAACAAATCCATCGTTTACTTAGCATATTCACAACAAGCACAACATAATTCACCTTACCCAACGTGCCTAACACATAATTTCCACATTTTCAATCATATTTTGTTTCTTCATAATCAAATTCTAACCCTAGCTACACATTTCACCAAAATTCGATCAAGCATGTATTTATCAAGTTCATACAATCAAAATGATACTACAAACTTTAATCAATACTAACTTAAAGGAATTCAAGCTCAATTTACAATTATGGCAGGTTTTTCTCACTTTACATGCTCAACTCGACAAATTTGACAAGAATTGAGAAGAAAATAGAGAACATACCTTTAGTTAGATGAAACCGAAGAAAAATCGAAGAAAACTTGTGCCTAAGTCCGTGCCACGTTGGGGAAGGGGGATTTTTTGGGTTTTTGTTGCGGAGGGGGTGAGAAATGAGGAAAAATAGAGGGAATTCGGGGTTAAAAAGGGTTAATTTCATGTGGGTCACCCGGTGACCCGGTGTGACCCATTGCGATTAACACCTCAATGTGTGACGGAGGGTAACACGGAGCCCCCCCCTCCGTGACACGGAGCCAACGCGGAGGTATTCTGGAATTTTAAAAATTCCAGAATTAAACCTCAACGTGTCACGGAGGGTAACGCGGAGCACCCCCTCAGTGACACGGAGCCATCGCGCAGGCTCACTGTTTTGCCACTTTTTATAATTTTTCTCACCTCGATTTTTCCTTTGCGATCCTTTGCACTTTTGCCCTCCATTCAACCTGAAATTCATCTTACAACAAGAAATTGGTTAGAATTCATAGGTTTCACATAAAATACAATTTTTGCTTTTATTTTTATTTTTCTAATTTTTTTCTTTTTTTCTACTAATTCTACTCAATTATTACAACAATTTCACGGGTTGCCTGTCGTGCAGCGCCTGGTTTACCGTCGCGGCTTGACGTCATTGAAGCTTAGTCATCCTCTAGGGTGACGGATGTCTTCTCTCGACTACCGTCCTCACCCCAGTAATGCTTACATCACTTCCCCTTGACTAAGAACATGGCACTTCGGTCTTTCTGCCACGATTCCACTTTTGGGGGGTCCTTCACCGGTGGTTTTCCCACTGGCTCTCCCGAATCAACACTATATTCGCTTGATTAAGCACGTTAATCACTGAGAGTTCCTCATACACGGCCTGAAGCTTCATGGCCTTGTACACATCAAATACCTCCACCTTGTCGTGTGCCCGCATGGTTAGCTGCCCTGCAGCTACATCAATCAGTGCTTTCCCGGTTGCCAGGAAAGGACGTCCCAAAATAAATAGGACTTTCGCATCCGACTCAAAATCCAGCACAATGAAGTCAACCGGGAAGATAAGGGAGCCCACTTGCACCAATACGTCCTCCGCAATGCCATCTGGTCTGGCCAAGGAACGATCCGCTAGTTGCAAGATCACTGTTGTCGGTCTAGGACTGCCTATCCCCAATTTCTTGAATACCGATGTCGGCATCAAGTTAATGCTCGCTCCCAAATCACATAATCCACGAGCTCGGATACTTTGCCCGATTGTAAGTTGAATTGCAAAGCTCCTAGGGTCTTTGAGCTTTGTGGGCAATCGATTTTGTATCCGTGAAGTGCACTCCTCCATAAGCGCCACCGTAGCGTACTCCGTCAACCTGCTTTTATTCGCCACGATCTCCTTGATATATTTTGCATACTTCGGTACTCCCTGCAAAACATCAACAAGAGGTAAATTAATGTGTACTTGTTTAAGCACCTCCATGAACTTTTTGAAACATGCTTCCTCCTTGTGTTTCCTTAATATTTGAGGGAACGGGGGTGGTGGTATTTCTGGTTCAGCTTCCTTCTCCTTCCCCCTATCCTCATTGTGTTCCCTCTCCTTCTCCAATGCTCCCGACTGTTGTGGTGGTCTTTCTGGTTCCACCTCCTTGAGTTGCAAACCACAACTTGTGGTCACTACATTTACTTACTTGGGGTTGGGGTCAGTGTCACTTGGAAGTCCTCCTCTCAGCTTGGTGTTCTGAGCTCTAGCTAGTTGCCCAAACTGGTACTCCAATGCCTTGGTAGCTAACTGATTGTTCTTTATATCGGCTGCCAATTTAACATAGTCAGCCTGCAATTGAGCTTGGTTAGCTATCATCACTTTGAACATTTCATCGATACTGGGTGATGGTGGTGGAGGAGGTGCATTGTTGCTTCTATATTGCGACTGATAGTGCTGCTTCCCTCCTTGATTTCTCTGTGTTCCCTGACTCAAACTCTGCCCTTGATGGCTGTTACTACCCCAAGAGAAATTTGGGTGACTTCTCCAATTAGAGTTGTAGTTGTTGCCATACTGTTGGTGATTATTTCTCTGTACATTACCAACAAAGTTTACTGAATCAGGATTCGCACCACAACACTCAGCCAAGTGTTCATTACTGCCGCACACTTCACACCAAATCTGTTGCACTACATTCACTGGGGCTTGAGAATGATTAATGCCCATATTGCTGAAGTGGGTATTGAGTTGATTCTGTAATGCAGCTATCTGTGCAACGATAGCTGTAAAACCATCCACTTCTAAGACTCCTACCGCTTTCCTTGTTCCTCCTCTAGAAGAGTCCGCATTCCACTCTGGATTTCCCTGCGAAATACGGTTCAACAAGATATACAGCTCCTCATAAGTTTTTTCTAATTCTTGTCCTCCAACTGCTGAGTCTAGCAAGATTTTTGTGTGGGGTTCCAAACCCTCTATGAAGGTATGCACCAGCACATCATTGGATTGGTGATGATGAGGACAATCCCGCAACATAGATTTGAATCTTTCCCAGGCTTGATACAGATTCTCTCCCTCTCTCTGCTTAAAACATAGAATTTGACTTCTAAGTCTTGCTGTTTTACCGGATGGAAAGAACTGTATAAAGAATTTCTTTGCAAGATCATCCCAAGTAGTGATGGAATTGGGTGGCTCAGCTTTCAGCCATCTCTTTGCTTCTCCCAAAAGTGAAAATGGGAACAATGTAAGCCTGACATAATCGGGTGACACTCCAGCGGGGATGTAAGTGTCACTTATCTCCAAAAAGTTTTGGAGATGTTGTTGTGGATCCTCGTGAGGGAGACCTGTGAATTGCTCGCTGGTGTGCAGCAATTGCACCATATTCTGTTTAAGCTCGAACCTCCCTCCTAGATCAGGTTTGCGAATGCTAGATGTAACGTTGTTAGCATGTGGGATTGCCACTTCGAGAACCGGCCGAGCTGCCATTTCTTAGGGCACTAACACTGCCCTTACAATGGGTGGATTCTGTTGTTGCTCCAGGATTATCTGTCTAAGCAACTGCAGCTTCATCTCTAGAGCTTCCCTTCTTCGACGATGAAATTGTCTTTCCGGCTCTATTTATGAATCCACCAACTCCTTGTCCCTTGCCAGTGTTCAACAGAATTCAATATCTGCAAAAGACAAGCTAAGACCAAGTTGTCAACACTAATAAGAAATAGTAAACTAACACTTAAGACAACAATTTTACCAATTGCCAGTCCCCGACAATGGTGCCAAAAACTTTTTCGCAGTGTTTCGCAACTACACGCAAGTGCACGTGGTCGAATAAGTAGTAAAATGGCTAGAGTAGCCAAGTATCGATCCCACAGGGACTGGACCAAGCTAATAATCGAATCAAGCATTTACAAACTCTAACTCTAATAATGCAGACAACAGTTTCAAGAAGATATTTGGGAGGTTGTTTCCTAATTTATACTAGTCTAAAACAAATATACAATTTGAGTTTGAACTATAGTAATGAGCATGCTGAGGCTAAAACGAACATGCAGGGAACCAATTTATTGATACAAATTGGTTAATCTTTCCTCCGGTTGCTAGTCAAGAATTATTGCCTATGGATTAAAACTCTCGTATTTAACCCAACTTAAGAATCATGAACCTCCCACCTACATTTCTATGATAAGAAGAAATTCATGTTCTAGCCATACGAAACCGATTCCTTAATTGACTAATACGACTTTCAGATATATCTCTATTCTGAAAGTAAATCAATTCTCAATTTTCCCAAACCAAGAAGAGATCATATCCTATTAATTCACAACTTTCCAATTTCTTTCTCTTTCGAGCGCGAACCGGATTTTTTAAATATACATTAATATTGGCCACACATGAATGCAGTAAGAACAAGAATTAATAGAACAACCATGGAAGAAAAGATGAAAAACCAAGATGATCAATAATTACATTCCACTACAAATGTTCTTAACCTCAGCAAGAAGTGAATTTAGCCACTCATTTGTGGATTAAACATCGTTAAATGAGTGTTAATCATACAAATAATTGAAATAAAGAAGAAAGAGATAGAGAAGAACCCTAAGTATTTCGTCCCTTCAACTGCCTGTAACCCACGTTCTTACTCAACCAAGTCAGAATAATTAAAAATAAACCTAAGTGTGCTATTTATACTAGTGGAAATTTTTCCAGGAATAACAAGCAACGTGTCACAGAGTGCATCGCGGAGCACTGCCTCCGTGACATGCCACAAACGCGGACCCTCACTGGAATTCGGTCCTCTAGGTAATTATGCCCAACGTGCCACGGCGTGCAACACAGGGCTTGGCCAACGTGCCACGACCCCAACGCGGACCTTCACTGTAACTTGGCATATTTTTATCATCCGGGGCAGAATGCATCCGCGATGGCAGCGTGACACGGCTCCATCACGTAGCCCCTTAATTTACTGCATAACCTGGGCATTTTCCACTGCTCGCTTCTCCCAACATGCATCTTAGCTTCCTAAAATTCCATTTTTCCTGCAAAACAACACTAATCATGTTGGTTAGTATAAATTCACATTTTAACTACAAATCACATGAGAATGTACAATTATCAATGTATAAACAAGATGAAATGAAGCATTTGAGTATCACTTGGGCATATAATTCAGCCCCAGATCACTTGACTACCGCTATCTTCTGATGATCCATTCGAATACCCTCTTTGGAGTCTACACGACCGAGGAACGTAACTGATTTCAGCCAAAACTCACACTTGTTGAATTTGGTAAACAACTGGCTTTCCCTGAGAGTCTGAAAAACTGTTCTCAGATGGTTTGCATGCTCCTCCTCTGTTCTGGATTAAACTAGAAAGTACCAGTAACCACATCAGGTGAGTTCTCCTGATCCTGCCGGGAAGATAGAGCATAGAAAAGATTCTGGCGCTGACCCCCACTTGTACATGAAGCAGTGCCCTGCTGAGCTGGGAGACCTATCGGGGCTGCTTATGTAGTAGACTAGGCTTTTCTCCATCTTGCCGACAGACACTCTCTCAATTTGTGATCCACCTGGCCACAACCAAATTAGCCCTTTTTACCTAGACGACACTAACTAGGGTGATTTTTACCACACTTAGAACATGCTGAAAAGTGCGGCTGCTAGAGACATGGCTCTGGGACTGGGAGCATGATATCCCACCCTCCTATCCTTATAGGACCTGGAGGATAGAGTATTGGCTGAGGAAGGTGTTGAGGCCTCTTCTGCTGCTGCTTGGGATGATTACCACCGCTTGACCTCTGTTGGGAGTACTTAAACTGATCGATTCTGGCTCGCTTACTCTCCTTCCCTATCTCCTTCGACTTTTCTGCCTCTATCTACTGGACATGAATGTTGAGACTGAAGAGGTCTGTGTCCTTAATAAGCATGGCGGTCCTGCATTCTTTGACTACCAGGCCTAAAACTCTATTTACGAATTTGAGCATGCAGGTCCTCATCTCAGTATCTATTATGGAGTATATCTTGACAACTGAGTAAACTTTAGGACATATTCTTGCATGTTCATGTCGTTCTGCCTCAAGTTCATAAGTTTAGCAGCCTTAGCTTCCCTCAATTCCAGGGAAAGAACCTGTCCAGGAATGTTGTAATAAATTCATTCTACTCCACCGGACCCGCACCATTTTGTCTTCCCTCCTTCCATTGCTTGTACCAAGTCTGAGATACCTCTGTCAACTGGTAGGCAGCCAGATCAACACTCTTTATAAAGGTGACACCCATGATTTGGCCGATCTTCTGTATCTCATCTACGAACATAAGCGGGTCCTCTTCTACCTTAGACCTATGAAATTCTGGGGGATTCATCCGTGTGAAATCCCATACTCAAGCAGTAGGTGTAGACCCATTAGGGTTAACTAGTACCATGACCTGCTGGTTGACCTAGTTGGTCATTGCCTGGGCTAGCATTTTAATAGCAACCCAAAATTTTGCATGGGACACTTGGTCATCATGAGGAGCAGCGGGAGCTGGTGGGATTGACCGGTTAGCATTTCCCGTCCTTCTTCATTTCCTCTTTTGGGAGGCATTATTATCTGGAAAGGGTAGAGAATGAGTTAGGAGGATGTATTAGATTCTAAAACTCTACACACGATCAGAATCATGAATAAAAGGGAAATTTCCCAATAACGTCATGTACCTCCCTCTCATAAGTATGGAATGCTTCACACCCATAAAAAAGACCCTACTTGACACGACTTTCAGACATCCTAGGACACTCTACACCTAAGGCTTCGATATCAAGTTTTTCATGACCTGAGTCTGCACCCTGGACGCGACATGGTACTTGGAGTCACAAGTGACCCTAAGCTAACCCCTGGCATAGCTTAACAGTGATACTCTGAGTACTGTAAGAAATCTATATGCATAAGATTCATACTACATAAATGAACAAATATTTTAAAGTAAATAAGATATCTAATAAGATACTAAAATGTATGCAACTATTGCAAAAACAACTGAACTACAAACTCTATTTGAAAGCCATCTAAAGAACTGATGAGTTGTTGGGACAAGCCCCCAGCTAACTCTAAATCTAAAACATTGAGACTAAAAGTAACTTGAATAATCACCCCAGCCCTCAGGAGATGAGGACTCACTACTGGACTATTGATTATCACTGGAGGAAGACTAATAATGATGCAGAGACTGAGAACCTATGAATGCATCATAAGTCAATACAACATAGGAAGTATACATCAATAACTTGAATGTACTATGTAAGTAAGATATAAATTAAACATAAAGATATTGAAAATTTGTAAATAGTACTAATAGGGCATGCTATGACCATAACTGAAATCATAAATATTGAAAGCATCTGAAAATCTGATAACTAATAACTGTCTGAAGGTCATAAGCATATCCTAAAATATGGAGGACAAAACTGAACTAGAGACTATGACTGTACTGGACTAAGCTTTATTTTGGGATAGACTATAACCGACATGCAACCACATGAGCTAAATATGGAGTTTGATGTATACCCCCAACGGAGAAGGCTGACAATACCTAGCCAGCGAATAGTAGCAGAATTAGGTGATCATTGTCTAGAGCCCATTAGGGCTAAAAACCTACGGTGGTAATGTAGTTCTAGGAACCCGGGTGCGCTAAACCTGGGCCAGCTCGATGCTAAGTTCTACTCCTTCTGAAAGTCCTAACTGTGTCTAACTGCACTGGTAGTTCGATACTGATGTCCTAAGGCATAAGCTAGAACTACTTGTCTAGAAGTGTTCTAAGAGTCTAAGTGTCACGCCCCGCCTTGGGGGTATGACTGGCACCTGGTGCTCTACTAGGACCTGGACTGCTAGACTACTGAGCCTGAGCACATATGGTGCCTAGCTGGCTCTACTCAGATTTTTGGAAACAAAGGGCAATATAACGGCTGTAAACACAACCTCCAGCCAACTGGGCCTATAGCCACCTGCACCTGTAATGACAGCTAACCAGAAACATCTTAATATAAGGGAGCCTATGCGGGCCGACAAGGCCACCATGCTGTGTAGTTATCTGTAACTCAATACAAGACTACTGTAAGATTACATGACCGGCAAGGTCACCACTACTGTCAAACTAAGGCCTCACACGACCAACATAAACTGAAATGCTAAACAGCTATTACAACCGCACGGCCTCACACGACCGGCTCAACTGACAACAGGGAATATATACAGACTGCAAGCCTCTAGGAATACTGATAAGATGGTCGGGACAGGCCCCGGCCTACCCATACTGTACAACAAAAGGAAATGATATAAACCTCTGAAATATCAAGCTCCGGATGACAGGAGCTGATGACTCTGCGCTGGCTAGGATCACGAGGGATCGCCTCCTCGTCTATGAGCACCTGCAGGTAAGTAATGCAGCGCCCCACCGGGCGTCAGTACCACTGGTACCGAGTATGCAAAGCAACTGAAATAATACAACTGAATACAAATAACATAACTAACAAGTCTTTGAGCAGAAGATAACTGAATCTGAAGAGTTGATAGGAACTAGATCAAACCTTTCTGCACTGATAGGCAAGAGCGTGTCTGTAGTCACGGCGGCCTACTGTCTATTAACTAATATATATAAAACACATAAGTACATATACATTTAGCAAGCAAGAGCCAATACCAACCCCCATAAGCCGGATGGCGCCAAGCAAGCAAACAATCTATATACCCCTACCCAGGTCAAAACTAGCCAAAAATAAGTCACTCCACTCATCTACTCACTTCGGAGCTCCTCTACCGGCCCCCTGGGTCTCCGGCTCAGGCCATAGCCTCCGATATAAGCAACCGTGTCTGGGTCTGGAGGACTCCTGTGTAGACAGTAACAGGTAGGGTCTGGATCCTCAAACACAACTCAACGGGGCTACCTGAAACCGGAGCTACACCTATAATAACTGAATGTACAGATAGTAACAGATAGGGTCTGGTTCCCTGGAGACAAAACTCAACAGGGCTATCTGAAACCGGAGCTGCACCTATAATGCTGATCAGACTGCTATGGGGAAAGCTTCATCCCATCTTCGTCCAAACTGGGGACGACATGCCACTCCTTGGAGTGCCGTAAACCCACCCAGTCAGTGGGCGACACGATTACCAATCAAGGGGCGGCGAGGACACTCAATAGGGTGCCCTCACGCCGCATCAAGTCTCAACAAACAAATAGCACATATAAATAGCAAGCATGTATCACTGAAAAAGACTATCTGAAATCTGATTTCTTATTCTGATCTGTTTCTATACTGAACTGATTCTTTACTGATTATACTGATTCTGAAATCTTTATTTAACTGCTTGGCTAATCTGTAGCCGGGATACTATCTGTCTGAATGGCTAGTCTGTAGTCATAAAACTGTCTGTCTATCTGATTTTACTTTATTAGCCTTTATTCTGAAAATATATATCTTTTTATTCTACAACATGCTTGCTAACCATACAATAAGCTATACTGGATCTGGAATACTAACTTGCCCTTTGGCGCATGCTTTGCTAACTTTCGGACTGAATACGATACGACAACACAACTCAGAATCTATTAGACTTGCTTAATTCTCAACATTCAACTTCGAGAGTTTAAAATACAGAGTTTACTATGATTTACCAAGCTAAGGCTTACTAACTTTCCGAAGAACAACTTCACATACCTTAACCTCGAGTTATTCGACTGTCGGACGAGGCTCGGTCAGTATTCCAGCTAAATCTCCCCAACTACATTCATAAACACGTCAATTAGTACTAAATACAACATTATTCTGAAGGACGACGTCACTTTCGATATAATTATAGCCTAAACTTAGGCTTATCGAAAGACGGTCGAAAACTTGCTATTTTTCAGAAGTCCAGAAGGGAGAAGTATTCACTTCACAGCTAGGAACACATAGACACTAGTTAGGAGCAATTCCACTTACCTTAGCCCGGTAGCACGACGATTTGTCGGCTGAATTTCGCAAAACTAAATCCGTAGAAATGCTCCCTACTACTAAATACTTCGGTATCTAGAGCTAATTTGGATTTAGACTACATTTGGCAGCGTAATCGAATGATTATATGATAACCTCCTTCGTCCCTCTCTGTTTTGCTGCGTTTTCTCTGGAAATTATAATGAATAACCAATTAAAAATTGAAGTGGGGCTTTATATACTCAAGCCTGGATAGGCCCAACGTGTCACAGAGCCAACGCGGAGGCTCCACCTCCGTGACACGTTGCCATCGCGGAGGGGCTCTGCCTCGGCTCCTTCTGCGATGGTTCGACCGGTTACCTGTCCGATCCTTTCCCGGGCCTTTCTCTAGCACGTATGGCTTTCAAATATGCTTAACCAACGTGCGAATAGGCCATCTAGGTGTCGGAAATCTTACGGGGTATAACATTCTCCCCCCCTTAGGAACATTCGTCCTCGAATGGAAACTGCTATCTAGAGGACTTCTCAACTTACTTATTTAGAAAAAAAAAATTCGGCAGAGTTTCCGCTGTAATATGGACTATACCAAAAACCTGAAATGCAGAAAAGTCCAATACATGCACTGTACACAATACTTTAAGATTCACTGGATAGCTACACATCAATCTTTCTCATTTATATATACACAACCATAAAGTACTGCATAAGTAATAATACGGACATACTTGTCACCTGACTAGGCCTGGAATAAGTGAGGATATCTAGCTTTCATATCTTCCTCAGCCTCCCACATCATCTCCTCTCGGTTCCTATTATGCCACAATACCTTGACAGACACAATATCTTTAGTTCTCAATCTACGAATCTGTCTGTCTAGGATGGCTACTGGAACCTCTTCATAGGTCAGCTCTTCTGTAACCTGGATATCCTGGACTAGGACTGCTCTAGATGGGTCTCCTATGAATTTTCTCAGCATAGACACACGAAAGACCGGATGAACGGATTCCAATTCTGGAGGCAAGTTCAACTCATATGCTACTCGGCCTATCCTTCGACGAATCTGATAAGGCCCAACAAACCTCGAACTGAGCTTACCTTTCTTGCCGAATCTCATCACCCCTTTCATCGGAGATACTTTCAGAAATACCAAGTCATTTACATCAAATTCCAAGTCTCTACGTTGCACATCTACATATGATTTTTGGCGGCTCTGTGCAGTCAGTAAGCATTCTCGGATAAGCTTTACCTTTTCCTCTGACTGCTAGACAATGTCTGGCCCAACCAACATTGATTCTCCTATTTCAAACCAGCCAACCGGCGATCTGCATTTTCGCCCGTATAAAGCCTCAAAAGACGCCATCTGGATGGCTGAGTGATAGCTGTTATTATAAGCAAATTCAAATAACGGCAAATGCTTATCCCAGCTACCACCGAAATCTAGCACGCACGCTCGCAACATATCTTCGAGCGTCTGAATTGTGCGTTCGGCCTGTCCGTCTGTCTGAGGGTGGAATGCGGTACTCAAATTAATCTGCGTTCCCAGACCTCTCTGAAACGAATGTCAAAATCTAGCTGTAAACTGTGCTCCTCTTTCCGAAATAATGGATACTGGTACTCCGTGCAACCTGACTATTTCTCGGATATACAACTCCGCATAATCTTCGGCCGAGAAAGTAGTTCTCACTGGCAGGAAATGAGCTGATTGTGTCAATCCGTCAACTATCACCCATATGGAGTCATGTCTTTGTCTGGTACGGGGTAGTCCTGCTACAAAATCCATCTTCCCGGCTTCCCATTTCCATAGAGGCACAACTATGTCCTGAGTCAAGTTGCCTGGTTTCTGATGTTCTGCTTTCACGTGTTGGCAGTTAGGACACTGGGCTACAAATTCAGCGATTTCTCTTTTCATACCTGGCCACCAGTAGTTTTCTTTGATATCATGGTACATCTTTGTTGCGCCAGGGTGGAGAGAATAGCGGGGGCAATGTACCTCATTCATGATCTGCCGGCGGAGGCCTGAAACATTGGGACCACATAAACGGTCTTTACAGCGCAGCACTCCATCCTCTGTTACCCGGAATTCTGGCGCCTTCCCTAGCGGAATATTCACGTCATAATCCTTTAATAGCTCCAACCAGCGACGTTGCCGCAGATTCAACTCCCTCTGAGTGAAGATATACTGTAGGCTCTTGTGATCTGTAAAAATATCAACATGGACGCCATACAGGTAATGTCTCCACATTTTTAAGGCGTGGATCACTGCGGCTAACTCCAGGTCGTGGGTAGGGTAGTTCGTTTCGTGTTTCATCAGCTGTCTGGAAGCATATGCAATAACTTTACCATGCTGCATCAACACACAACCTAACCCGACGCCTGATGCGTCGCAATACACTAAATAACCCTCTGTACCTTCCGGTAATGCTAACACTGGGGCAGATGTTAATCTATCTTTCAACTCCTGGAAGCTCTGCTCGCATGCCTCTGTCCACTGAAACTTTACTGCTTTCTCTGTCAGTTTGGTTAGAGGTGCTGCTATAGTAGAGAACCCTTCAACAAACCTCCTGTAATATCCCGCTAATCCCAGAAAGCTACGGACTTCAGTCGGAGTGGTAGGCCTGGGCCATGATTTGACTGCTTCTATTTTCTGCTTGTCAACCTGTATACCAGCATCCGACACAATGTGCCCTAGAAAGGCTACTGAATTAAGCCAGAATTCACACTTAGAAAATTTAGCATATAACTGGCAGTCCCTGAGGATCTGGAGCACTGTCCGCAAATGAGTCCGGTGATCTGCTTCGGAGCGAGAATACACCAGAATGTCATCAATAAATAATATTACGAACAAGTCGAGGTATGGTATGAAAATACTGTTCATCAGGTCCATGAATACTGCTGGGGCATTTGTCAACCCAAAGGACATAACTAGGAATTCAAAGTGTCCATATCGGGTCCTAAACGCCATTTTGGGAATATCTCTTTCATGAACTCGAACCTGGTGATATCTGGACCGCAAGTCAATCTTGGAAAAGTATCTGGCCCCTTGTAGCTGATCAAACAAATCATCTATTCTGAGAAGCGGATACTATTCTTTACTGTAACTTTGTTCAACTGCCGATAATCTATGCACATACGGAGCAAGCCATCTTTCTTCCTTACAAATAGAACTGGCGCACCCCATGGTGAAATACTCGGCCTGATGAAACCTTTATCTAGCAAATCTTTCAACTGCTCCTTCAATTCTCTGAGTTCTGCAGGAGCCATACGATAAGGAGGAATTGATATAGGCTGAGTGCCTGGTAATAAATCAATAGTGAAATCTATTTCCCTTTCTGGGGGAATACCAGGTTACTCATCTGGAAACACATCAGGGAACTCGTTCACCACCGGAACAGACTGGAGTGTCGGGGATTCTACCCGAACATCCTGAACTCTGACCAGATGGTAAATACATCCCTTAGATATCAATTTCCTCGCCTGAAGGTAGGAAATAAACCTATCTTTTGGAGTAGCGGTGCTGCCTTTCCACTCTCGTACTGCCTCCCCTGGAAAGTGGAATCGGACCGTCTTGGTCCAACATTCTACATTGGCGTAGCACGACACTAGCCAATCCATACCCATTATGGCATCGAAGTCTATCATTTCTAGCTCTACCAGATCTACTGTAGTCTGGCGGTCAGCAACCTCCACTGTACACCCTCGGTAAATTCTACTAGCTATAATAGAGTTAACGACGGGCGTGGATACTAAAAAGGGCTGCTGCAATAATTCTGGTGCAATATTGAACTTTCATGCCACAAATGGGGTAATATATGACAAGGTGGATCCTGGATCAATCAATACATAAGCAGGGCATGAACAGATAGTCAGCATACCTGTCACTACATCTGGAGACGCCTCTGAATCATGTCTCCCCCTGGTAGTGCATAAGTACGGCTTGAGCCCGTACCTGAACTGGAAGCTCCTGATCTACCTCGGCCTCTGCTTATTGAACCTGAAGGCCCACGCCCCGCTGAGGCTGCTGGGGCTCGTGGCTCTGCGGATCCCCTGTCCTGGCTGTCTCTACTCCCCTGACCTCTGGTTGGACAATCTCTCATCCGATGCCCCTCCTGTCCGCAAATATAACACCCAGTGGAGGCATATCTACAAGCTCCGGCGTGAGGTTGGCCGCAATTAGGGTAGGGTGGGGGTGTAAATCTGCTCTGCTCTCCCCTTCTCTACTGCGGGGAATCTACTGTTTTGAAACTGCCACTGGGCTCTAATTGCCCTCTACGAACATATCTACCTCGCTGTTGCTGCTGTGGTGGAGGTGGGGGTCTAGGGGGTATATCTGATAATCGAGGCCTGGGTCCTCTCTGAGCTTTCCTTGGTATGTCATCTGGTCTGTCTCTGCGGTGATGTTCCCGACTAGTCTGTCTACTACTCTATTGCCGCTGTCTACGACACTCTATGGTCTGAGCAAAAGCCTGTACTCTGGCAATGTCCATATCCTCTCGCAACGTCGCCGTCATACATGCCTCAGTATATTCCGGGTTCAAACCTATAATAAATCTGTGGACTCTCACTGGCATGGTATCAACAAATGCTGGAGCATAACGGGCTAAGGAGTCAAACTGTAAAGCATACTCGCGTACGCTCCTCGCCCCCTGATCCAGATGCAAAAACTGATCCATTCGAGCCTGCCGGATCTCTCGTGGCAAGTAACGGTCCAGGAAGGCCTCCGAGAAGCTGGTCCAAGTCGGAGGGGTAACATCTCTCCCTCGGGACCTCTCCCAACTCTCGTACCATAGTACTGCTATGTCCCGCAATCAGAACACTGCCAACTCAACAGACTCTAAAGGGGTCACATGCATAACTAGGAATATCCTCTGCATCTGATCTAGAAAGTCCTGGGGGTCCTCTGCCTGATCTGACCCTGTAAATTGTGGGGGACCCAGTGCCAAAAATTCTCGGACTCTAGAACTACCTGACCCACCTGAAGACTCCGCTGCTACAGGTGGCACTGGCTGGCGCTGTGTGGCCATCATCTATGCCAACATAACTATAGCGCTACGAACCTCCTGATCTGACGGCGAAGGCATAGGAGCTATCGGGGGCGGTGTAGTGCCCAACGGCTCCTAATGTGAGGGGGACTGCTGAGAGGGCTGTGATGAAGCCTCTATATCGCCCTCAGATCGGGATGACTCTGACTGAAGCTGAGGCATCCTGCTGGTTCCTTCTCCTGCTACTGTTTCTAATCTCATGCCTGTGGCAGGGTGTCGCTGATCTGCCATTCTTATCTATAGACAAAGGATATGATAAGTTTTAGGAACTCGACCCTATACTGTACTGTGCTATGGCACGACTGAGTATGAAAGAAAAGTAACCATCCTATCATGCCTCGCAGCCTCCTGCCTATAGTATGTGGTGCACAACACATCCATAGACAAGACTCTACTTAGCACGGCTTGCAGACTCCCTGGGACACGACCTACTCTGATACCAAGTTTGTCACGCCCCGCCTTAGGGGGTATGACTGGCACCTGGTGCCCTACTAGGACCTAGACTGCTAGACTACTGAGTCTGAGCACATTTGGTGCCTGGCTGACTCTACCCAGATTTCTGGAAACAAAGGGCTATATAACGGCTGTAAACACAACCTCAGACCAACTGGGCCTATAGCCACAACCCTAAAATATGAGTTTAAATATAAATATAAACAACCATAAAAGAAGAATGAAAGTGAATTTAATTAATCTATCAAACATTCACCATGGCCACAACCCTAAAATATGAGTTTAGCCACTCATAAACAAGTGGAGAAACAAATACTTGGTCATCATCATGCAAAAATACGAACTAAAGAAAAGAAAACCTAGTTATAGAACCTTTTATTCCTTTCAAACTACATACAATCTTTCATGAATGAACTATGGAAATAAAAATGACCAAAGACAGCTTCAAGCAGTCAAAATTACTCCTAAAAGACAAAAACTATGTAATAAATGACCTAAGGCTTATATTTATAGATGAGCCTTCAAATGACATTTCTACCATTCAAGACTTGGCTTAAAAATTAGCATTTTCACCCCCGGAATAGGTATGGTGGGCCACCCCACCTATCTTGCCACATACTTAGTCAAATTTTCAGCTCCAAAATAAGCTTGGCGCGCTGCCCCAGCCATAGCGCCAGCCTGAGGTTTTTTCTCTGAAGTTTGAGGGCTGGTGTGGGGCGCCATCTATAGTACCAGACTGTGATTTCATTTCTCTAAAGTTGGGCACTTGGTGCGGGGCACCATCCATAGCACCAAATCTGTTAGATTCTCAAATCTTTATTTTTTGCATCATTTTGAGCACAGTTTGCTTAGTTTCTTTCTCAAATCAACTCAAATCATTTGTTAGCTCATAAAACACACACATACATGAATTTAAGCATATAGAAATATTTCACAGTCAAGAACACGCAACCTCTATAAATGACTCATGTTTTCAATACAAAGGGCCAACATGATTAAGTGTGACAAAAGCAACTAGTAGTACACCTCTCATGGCAACAAGAATCCAATAAATTTCTACAGATACACATTCACACAATCATATTGAATGACAAGTTAAATTCATAATTAAGCCCTGATGATATGTTGAGTCAAATTAAAGAGATATGAGCGTCTCTCATGCATTCTAACTCATGCAATCAAGATGACTATTCTTCTTACTCTAGTATAGTGGCTAAGCAAAAAATCAACAAGCATAAGTGCGAATGTCCTACGACTCAATCCTAAAAAAATTAATAAAAAATAAAAATGTGATGAGACTTCCCTTAAGATGGTCGTCATCCAGCTATCATTGGGAAACAACATTATTCTATGACTATACAAACTCAAAAAAAAACAAAACAAAAATTTAAAAATTTACTCTAAAATAAAGCAACCAAACATAACATAGTCAAGACGAACATACAAAGTCAAACATCCAAGGCATCCAAGTTGTCAACATCATCATACTATCTAGTACAAACCAAGACCTACAAATTATCAAGCTACTGCTACCAAAAATATAAAAATGCTATGACGTACAAATATAGCAATTAAAGATCAATAGAAATTTAGCTTTCCCCCATACCACACTTAAAAAGGGCACTATCCTCAGTTCACATACAATCAAATCATAGAGGGAGATAAAAGGAACTTCCTGATCACTAAGTATCATCCTCTTCTCCACCAACCTGCGTGGCGCCTGTAGCATCCTCCTCCTCCTCCATGTCTATATCACCAACACCATCAGCAAGGACGGTAGCCTCATCATCATTAAGCGGCTCCTCAAAAGTCGGGCACACTTGTCACATCAACATAGCACTCTTTGTGAGCGGGTACAGTGCCTCTAAAACTGACATCTTCTCTATAGTGGCTGGTCAACCTCCTACGTTCAGTTGTAATTCCATCATCCCAAACATACGACCTTGCCAACTCTCATCTCAAGTCTACCGATCAACTATAGTATGAGAGGGACCTGCGAAATGGGAAATCTCCTTTACCTTGGTGACATCTATCATCTGTCCAGCCATGTCTCCTGCCAAAGGTAGAACAAGATCTGCATCTTCCTCCTCCTTCCTGCCTCTCCCAAGTACATGGCTAGGAGACTACTATGAGAATATGTCCATCTAAAGTTGTCTCGTGATCTCCTCATATTGTGGCAAATCACAACACCAAAATTAACTGGTATCCCTTTCATCAGCATGTACGCCAAAACAATCCACTCGAGGGTCACCTCTGTCAAATGTGTCCCAGGGAGAAAAACAGTACATAACAGCTTCACCTACACCTTTGCCTCCTATTGATATATGCAAATGCAAGTGTGGAATGGGTGTCATTTTTGTCCCTTGCCCATCAGGTGGTTGAGTGCTCACTGCACAAAGTGTGGCAGATGTCTCTGTATGGAGGCTTTTCCAATAAGATGAAATATTTGAAGGGCCTACTCCAGGTGTCTTTAAGAAAGCATTAAACCTCTTGTCCATGAATCGTAGCACCGTTCCTTTGATTTTCACCTTTGTACTCTCTTCGAATGAGGTGTACCAGTTTGTGTAAAATTCCCTCACCAAAGGGAGGTTGCACCTCTCCAGCTCATTGAAGATATAGCCATCTCCCAATTCATGTATCTTTTCCTGAATAGCTGGGAACTCAGGTGCCAACCAACCCTCATCTATCCAATTCTCAGGGGCATGCTTGGCTTCTTTTTGATTGTTAAACCAAGTAAGCCCATGAGTCTTAACTGACTTCGCACCGAATCTCCTTGCCGGGCCTACTTTGGGAGCTCAGAAACTATGTTCTATTTTTCATGGTCTACCCCTCTTGCGTCTCTTATCACCTACAATCACCTCCTTTCCTTTTGGTGCCATTGTACTAATCAAACAAAAAATCAAAAACTCTACAAAATGAGTTTGTGAACCAAATGGCTAACTAAGTGCAAAAGATTCACCCCACACATAATTTGCTAGCGTATATGTGAGAATTTGTCAAATAGGGTACTCAAGACTTCCCCCATCATCATCCATTCTCAACAATCCTATTTAATTCACTAACTCCATACTACACCAATTTTCATGAAATTCTTTTTCTTTCTTTTCAACTCTCCTCTAGCCTTTAGCTTTTAATCAAGAATGCATTATCTAGGCTATCCCTCTCACTTTCCTTCTCCAATTCACAATTCAAGTAATTCAAGTAATGGGGTAATAATATTCAACTCAATCAATCAACAATAAATAACTTACTACCATTCAACATGAATTAATCAAAAATTTCATCAACTTAAGCAAATTTCATATTCAAGAATTCAAAGCTTCATGTACTTTCTTTCTCTACAATTAATGCACCTACCCACCAAAATTCAAAAATATTCAAAAATTAAATTCACCTACCTCATCATCCCCACAAGTTTAAATCACCATATTCAACTGAGAATCAAGCTACCCAACAAAGATAACATACAATGATGGAAGAATTTAAGACTTTAAGCTCATAAAATCCAAAACATGAAATTCAAGTGTTTCACCAACAATGGTGATTTTGGGTTCTAAATTTTTGAGAAGAAGGGTGTGATAGCATGCTTGCATCATTACTTGAACAAGAGAGAAGAAATATACTTACTTGAGTTGAAGATGAGAGATCTACCAACTTGTTGGAGAAGGCAACAATGGAGGGGAGAGGGAATGGGAGCTATGGCTTTAAGGGAGAGAGAGAATTTTTTTTTACTTTTTGAGGGAAAAGGATGAATGAGACTTTAATTAAAAAGTGGGGCATAGGTTTTTATGTAATTTTAAGGTCTTTTAAGTCTACATTGACTTAAATTGACCAAAAAGTTTTGGCCAAATTTGAGTATGGCATCACAGACTTAGAAATTTTTTTTATGTAGAGATAGGGGCTGGCACAGCGCGCCCCCATAGCCTCACCGGACAAAGAAAAAAATTTCTTCTAGAGTTCAACTCTCGGCATCTCACCCCAGCCTTACACTTCTTAGCTCAATGTCCCAGCTTGTTCTTGCTTCTTACGCCCTGTTCATCTCTACAAAACAAATAAAAATGTACAAAATGTTAAAAACAAAAAGGATGGGTTGACTCCCATCAAGTGCCTTATTTAACATCGTGGTACGACATTCATGGATTGCCTCCCATTGTAGCGCCTGATTTACCGTCACGATACGACTATGGTCCCCGTCACTCCTTCATCTGAGTGGACTGGTGAACATACCAAGGATCTATTAAACTTTCATGCAACATTCGCTGCTCCGCTAATTGACTATAACCTCTAGGTTCTCCCGCGTGTTACATCTTGAATTCCTCATAATGAGGTTGCATTTGTGTTGCTTTGAACACTTCAAACACTGCCTCCTAACCATTTACTCTCATATAAATCTTACACGACTGAACATGTATGACTGCGTCAGCGGTGGCTAATAATCCTTTGCCCAAAAAAGAGGGGAACTGCTGCATTTGCCTCATAATCTAAGACTCAAAAGTCCACCTGTAAGATGAAAGGTCCTACCTTGATCAAGACATCTTAAATGATTCCCTCAGGATAGGCCAGAGACCGATCCACAAGTTGCAACATCACTATGGTAGGATGTAGTTCACCTAATCCCAGAGTTCTAAACAGGGATGCAGGCATTAAATTTATGCTAGCACCTAAATCACCTAAGGATAAACCAACTTCCTTGCTTTGAATAATGATAGGAATAGTGAAACTCCTAGGATCCTTTAAATTTTTAGGAATGTTTCTCTTGATTCGGGAACTGCACTCTTTCAAAAGAGCCACGGTTTCAAACTCCTTATGCCTCCTCTTATTGGCCATGTTATCCCTGAGTTAGTTGCCGTACTTTGGAACTTTCTGCAAAAGCTCCACCAATGGAATATTAACATGAACCTGCTTAAACAACTCAAGAAACTTACTACAGGCTATGTCCTTTGTCTTTTTCTTCAACCTTTGAGGAAACAATGGAGGTGGTCTAACTACTGTAATTTTTGATTGTGCGTTGCTAGACTCTCCCACCTCAGTCTTGGATTTCACGACCTGTTCCTCATCAACTTTTTCTTTTCTTGGGAAAACCTCACCCAGCCCCTTAACACTGCGCAAGAAAATAACATTTACATTTTCCTTGGGGTTCTTCTTGATATTACCCAGGAGTGCCCCCTGTGGTCTGTTATTCTGCAGTAGGGCCAGTTGCCCCATTTGCCTTTTAAGTTCATGGATGGATTTTTGCATTTCGTTTACTACCTACATTTGCTACACCATCCATTATGTCAGTGTCTGCTCAAGAGAATTGTTCTGCTACTGGTCCTGTGGCCTTTGATAAATGTTTTGGGGCCTTTAGAAATTTTGATTCCCTCCTCATGGGGGATTTACTCTATTTCCTTACCCCTGATTGTAGACATTACCTGCAAAACCTCCACCACAACCTTGTTGTCCCATAAAATATATAGACTCAAGATTGAGAGGACAACCTGAATAGGTGTGGCCTTCTCCATACGCCTCACATGATGGTGGTGGGATTTTTACCTACTATACGTGCTGCACTGGGCCTCTTGTTGGTGTGGTCACCAACTTACTGATCACATTCACCAACTAGCTAATGTCTGCCCTGATTGCTGCTATACCATCCACCTCTAACTTTTCCAGCACCTTTGCTACTGCAAATCCTTTACCTGAAGCTTGACAATCCTGACTCGCAGCAGACATGAGGTTTAAGAGAGCCTCAATTTCATCATATCTTTTGGACAGTATCTGTCTTTTTTGTAGTAGCATCAAGCAGTATCTTGGATTTGGGCTTCAGACCCTCAATGAAGTTATGACCCAATTATCTCCTTCGGTTGCATGTGATGTGGACCATTCCCTCAAGTTACCCTTGTAACATTCCCATGTTTGAGCTAGTGTCTCTCCATCTCTCTGTACAAATCTGGAGATCTTTCTTCTGAGTTCTTTAGTTCTTCTTGAAGCGAAAAACCAATTGATGAACTTATTGGAGAGGATCTCCCAAATGGTAACGGACCCTGCAGGCTCATTTTGAAGCCACTCCTTGGCCTCTTCAATTAGTGAAAATGGAAACAAAGTCAACTTGACAAATTTATCTGACATGTTCGGGTAGTGAAAGTTTTCAGTTAGCTCTACAAACATCATCAGATGCCTATAGGGATCCTCATGCAACTTGCCTTGAAATTGGCAAGTGTTTTGGAGCAACTGCATAGTCCCTTCTTTTAGGTCAAAGTTCCCAGTGATGGCTGGTTTAACAATTGCTTTAGAAGCATTCTCCACATTCGGCCTAGCAAACTGCATCACTAGAACTCTCTCATTCTTTTCACCTGCTGCTTGCTGAGGTTTTCCATTACTAACCTTCGAAAGGTTCTCTCTATTTCAGGAACAAGAGAAGCTACGGCTGGTCCTTAACTTCTCGTGCTTGGCATACACTAAGGCAAACAACCCTACGAGATTTAATAAAAACAAGAAACAAACATAAAATACAGACTAGCGAAACAACATTCCAACCTATAAATGATTAAACAATATTGAAGTCCCCGGCAGCAGCGCTAAGAAGTTGGTGTCGCCCAAGTGCACACAAGTGCACGTGGTCGTCAAGTAATATAGGATTGTTAAGTCCAAATATCATAGCCATAGGAACTTGTCAATTTAATCATTATAATGTTGCACTTTGATTTCACTAATCTACGAAACAAGCAAAATGGAGATTGGTTTGGAAAATTAAACTACTAAAACTTCAAATGCAAAAATTAACTAAAATGAATGCAAGCTTGATTGTATTTCAACAATGATGACAAACTATGGAAATGGAACTTGGTTGGTTTTAGGTTGACTTTTCCAGACGTAATTAAACTAGCATGATTCTTTCCAGGGTTGTTAGTTACAAGTTACTATCTTATTTCTTGCCACTATCCCCAATATCCAAGAACTATTTCATGAACCCTAATGCTTATATTGTTATGCCCCGAAAGCTCAAAGATCGGACGCAGGAGTTGAAACGGGAAAAATTGTGGAATTGATGTTGTAAGCACAGGACGAGTCGTGGGACGACTCTTGAGGAGACCCCAAGTGTCGTCAAGTGACTCGTGGGGAATCCTAGAATAAAGGAAGGATCGAGGTCCCCACGAAGGAAGAACGACTTGAGGTCAGCCCCCACGAGTCATCATGTCACTCGTGGGGTGAGGTTGGAATTAAGTTAGAAGAAGCTACCAGTGTACCTAATGGATGGGACCTCATGAGTCGTGGTCAGTCCCAATGACTCGTGAGGTGAGTTGTGATCCAGCAAAATGGTTTTTCATGTATGAGTAAGGCAGTGTGCCAGATAGAAGGTGACCACGAGTCGTGGTCTTGAGGAACGAGTTGTTAAGTCATCCGTTACGAGCCCCAGTAGGCATGTCATTCAGTGCACTTAACGGGTGACTCGACGAGTTGTTGCCCATCCTGACGAATCATCAAGTTACCTATTTGAGTCACCTGGCAGTTTTTTTCTGTGAATTCAGTAAGGGTCTTTTCATAATTCCTAAGTTCCTAAGACCTATACTACATCGTTTAAGGCTCGATTTAGTGGGTTTTTAGCAAGGGAAAACCTATCCTAAGGCATTATTCTCATGCATGAAAGTTTGAAGGTTCGAAGAGGAGTTTCAAGGTGAAATCTCAAGGTTTCAAATTGGACTGTCAGCTGGCAATTAGATGGTGTTAGAATTCACCATTTCTCAGGTATGTAAAGCTACGAGTGGGTGTTTTCATTCACGCCCATGCCCAATCCATATCAAAATGTGATAAATTATCTATGATCAAGTATGGGGTTTTACTAAATTGCATGATTTTTCAATCTCTATACATGGGTATGATTAGATTGTATTTATATTGATGATTGATAAAGCTTGGGCGAATTCTAAATTGTATTTTCCTTATAAAAATTGTTTTCTAAAATTTGAATCTAAAACTCCCAAGGGTGAAGAGTTCAAAAAAGAAATGATTGATGGTAAATATGTGATGATGATGAAGTTGATGAGGAAAAGCATGTTTAAAAAACTATGCACGCTCTATGTTGTTGTTTTCAAAATGAATTGATTAGATCCAAGTATGGCAAATCTTTGGGTGATGTCCACATGTCAATTTAAAGTGATGATTTTTCCGACATAAGCTTACCATATTGTTTGAAGTGAAATTTCCCAATTTTTATTACAAATTCTAGGTTGTGGTATGTTGAGTAAATATTTCTATACATAGCTTACCACATGATTTGGATTAGATGCTCCCACGTATGATTGATCTTGTTGTATGTTTTGAAATAAAGCTCCTCATATGCATGATTTCATTATTGAGCTTTGTCAATTGACAATGTTGAGCTTCATATCCATATGATTTCTAGCCTATGCATGATTTTATTATGAGCTTTGTTAATAGACAATGTTGAGCTTCATTTCATACGATGTTGAGTTATGCATGATTTCATGTTGAGCTTCGTCAATAGACGATGTTGAGCTTCATTATATACGATATAGATCATTGCATGTTTGGGGAGAAGAGTCTAGCACCGAGCGGGTTAAGGGTCAATTACCCTATGCCCCGAAACTATGCACCAATGTAGGTTGATACTATTATATTATTGGGACCTCCCTTGTGAGCTATCCCCGACCCTATTGGCCCTTCAGCTTGATAGCGATATCATGGTATCATCTATCGTCCTGGCAAGGTATGGATGACTGTACCCACTTGAGTGTGATAGTTGGGACTACGTAAGCTCTATTGTGGTATATTGGTAAGTGACGAGTCTCCCACATTCTATATCATTCGGTTGTGCATATTCATTACTCATGATGATTACTTGTGCATGCATGTTCAAAAAGCAAGGTTTGACTCATTATTCAGATTTTGATATAAATGTTATGTTTCAGCTTTGAGTCATTCAAGTCAGTCATGATGTTCTAAAACTATGCATGAATACGTTATGATAAGAGTACTATTTTAGAATGAATGCATGTATCCTTCTACTAACATTTAAAATCTTATGATATGTTATGAAATGTTTTAAATGATTTAATTTACTTATGAGGTTTTACTTACTTTGCATACTCGGTGCATTCCACGTACTGACCACATAATTTCTATGCTGCATCGTCTCATGATGCAGGATCTAGTTCTCAGGTCCAGCCCCATTCATAGTCGTTGTTCAGTGTTAGCACCTACTTATTTGGTGAGTCCTCATCTTTAGAGGACTAGACCTTCAGTTGTTTTAGATGTCCTTTTGGTTTTAGTATTGTTGAGCTAGTTAGGGGTGTTGTCCTATCAGCTCATCCGTAATAGATGCTTATCAGACTTAGACATGTATTCAGCTTTAGATATTTATTCTGTTGTTATATTAAGTTTGACTTCTGCTGAGTTTGTAATTACATTTTCTTCATTTTTATTGAATGTGTTGGTTGAATGATTATGCCATGGGTCGACTTGGGGTCACTCGGGGTCCCTTGTCCCGTGTCTATGATCCGGGCCTCCGTTCAAGTCGTTACAAACTTGGTATCAGATCTATAGAATTGATATGTCCTAGGGATTCTGAAATCTGCGTTAGTTAGAGTCTTTTTCATGGGACTGAAGCGCGCCAAACTTATGACGAAGAGGCTACTAGACGTTATAGGAAATGTTCCCTTCTTTCATTATCTATGTCGTGCAATGAAAAGCCTTCCGAGCCTTCTAATTCGTGCTATTCATGATTAGAGAATCATGGCTCCCGATGGATGAATGAAAGGAGGAATGGAGGTGGTGAAGGCCACGAGGATGGAAACGGTCATGAGCATCTACCAGCCCCACCAATTCAGGAGCCTCAAGCACCGGAGCTAGCCGCTCATGCTGAGTTCCCAGCTTCCATTCAAATGCTTGTGCAGGCCTTGATCGCCCAAGTCAATCAGCAGGCTATTACATATGTTCCTCAAAATGGCAATGCGGCGGCGGCCAGAGTCCAAGACTTCTTGAGGATGAACCCACGGTGTTCTTGGGGTCCAAGGTAGATGAGGACCCGTATGACTTCATTGATTAGATTGTCAAGATCACCTAGTTCATGGAGGTGAGCAGTGTTGAGTGCCCAGAGTTTGCCTCCTACCAGTTGAAGGGGGTTGTGCATATTTGGTTCCGCTAGTGGAAGGACAACAGGGTGGCAGGAGCAGGTACGATCACCTGGGAGGAGTTTCAAGTTGCATTCCTAGATCGGTTCTTCCCTCGAGAGATGAGGGAGTTGAAAGAAGCTAAATTTGTGAATCTAAAGCAAGGAAGGATGACTATTCAGAAGTACGCCCTTGAGTTCACCCGCCTATCTATGTATGCCCCGAAGTTAGTGGTCAACCAGCGGGCGCGGGTGAGCATATTTGTGCATGGTATATAGCTGGATACTTGGACAAGGAACTATAGAATAGCTATGCTCCATCAGGACATGGACTTCCCTCGTATTGTGTTGTACGCTAAATAGATGGAGGAGGCAAATTCGAGGGAGAGGGAGGCCAAGAGGGCTTGGACCGAGGGTCACAGATTCTCTTAGTAGAGGTTCGGAGATGGGCACCGACAATAGCCTTACTAGAGGTCATCAGCCCCAGCATCTTCGGCACCGAGTGTGCCATCTAGGCCCAGACGTGATCATAGAGGGCGAGCTTTAGTCTCGAGGAGTCAGAGCAGTAGGCCTGCAGATTCCAGCATTCAAGCTTGTCGTAGATGCCACAAACCAGTGTTTGGCAGGGTCAAGAGCTTGTTTTGGATGTGGGAAACCTATACATGTGCTCAGAGATTGTCGCGCTGCGAGACAGGATCAGGTTGGGGGCCGAGGCGCAGCTTCTAGTTCAGCAGCCCCTCCCCTATGCACAGCACATCAGGGGGAATCTACTAGCACAGTTCATGGGTAGCACTAGAATAGATTCTATTCCTTATCCACTCATCAGGAGCAGGAGGCCTCACCAGATGTAGTCACCGGTATGTTGAGAGTCTTTCATGTTAATGTTTATTCTTTGTTAGATCCAGGGGTTCCCCTGTCTTTTGTGACACCATATATAGCCAGTATCTTCAAAGTCAGTCCCGATGTCCTATCAGAGCCCTTCTCAGTTTCTACCCCAGTAGGTGACTCAATTATAGCTAGACGGGTATATAGAGATTGCCCGGTCTCAATTCTTCATAAGGTCACCTCAGAAGATTTGGTAGAGTTAGCGACCGATTTTGATGTTTTTTTGGGCATGGATTGGCTATTTGCATGTTATGCTTTAGTAAATTTTAGAACTAGATCAGTAGAGTTTAGATTTTCGGGTGAGCCTGTCTTAGAATGGGAGGGTAGTTCAGCTGTGCCTGTAGGTCAATTTATTTCCTTCCTTATGGCCAGGAAGATGATTTCTAAGGGTTATTTGTACCAACTGGTTAGGGTTAAGGACATGGAGTCCAAAATCCTGACTATCCAGTCCATACCAGTAGTATATGAGTATCTAGAGGTCTTTCCTGATGATTTGCCAGGTGTCCCTCCTGAGTGGGAGATTGATTTCAGATTATATTTCCTTCCCGACACACAGCTATATCTATTTTGCCTTACAAAATGGCTCCAGCCGAGCTAAAAGAGTTGAAGTATCAGCTAAAGGACCTGCTAGATAAGGGCTTTATTAGACCGAGTAAGTCCCCATGGGGTGCACCAGTGTTATTTGTCCGAAAGAAAGATGGTTCGCTTCAGATGTGCATTAGTTATCGGCAGTTGAACAAGGTTACCGTCAAGAACAGGTACCCTTTACCTAGGATCAATGATTTGTTTGACCAGCTTCAGGGATCCAAATGTTTCTCCAAGATTAATCTCAAATCTGAGTATCACCAGCTCAGGGTTCGGGAAAGTGACAACCCAAAAACTGCTTTCAAGACTCGGTATAGTCACTACAAATTTGTTGTTATGTCTTTTGGAACAACCAATGCTCCTGTAGCTTTTATGGATCTAATGAATAGAGTGTTCAAGGAATATTTTGACATGTTCGTGATTGTGTTCATTGATGACATCCTTATATACTGTCGAAGCAAAGAGGAGCATGCCACTCACTTGAGAATAGTGCTTCAGACCCTCAAGGACCAGCAGTTGTATGCAAAGTTCAGCAAATGCGAGTTCTGGTTGGATTCTATGGCATTTCTAGGCCATGTGGTATCAAGAGAGGATATAAAAGTAGATTCTTAAAAGATCGAAGCGGTAAAGAATTGGCCCAGACTAGTGAACCCATCAGATATCAGGAGATTTTTAGGCTTAGCGGGTTATTACAAGAGATTCGTTGAGGGTTTTGCATCCATTGCAGCCCCATTGACTAGTTTGACTCAGAAAAAGGTGAAGTTTCAGTGGACGGAGGCTTGTGAGAAAAGTTTCCAAGAGTTGAAGACCCGACTCACTTCAGCACCAGTGTTGACCCTACCCGAGGGTACGAATGGCTTTGTAGTGTATTGTGATGCTTTGCGAGTTGGACTCGGGTGTGTGTTGATGCAACATGGGAAAGTGATAGCATATGCCTCGAGATAGTTGAAAGTTCATGAATAGAACTACTCGACTCATGATCTTGAATTGACCGCGGTGGTGTTTGCGTTGAAGATATGACAACATTACTTGTATGGGGTCCACGTGGATGTATTCACGGATCACAAGAGCTTGCAGTATGTGTTCACGCAGAAAGATCTCAATCTTCGGCAAAAGAGGTGGTTGGAGTTACTAAAGGACTATGACATGAGTTTCCTTTACCACCCGGGCAAGGCTAATGTTGTTACGGATGCACTTAGTAGGCTCTCTATAGAGAGTGTGTCCCACGTGGATAAGGGAAAGAAGGAGTTAGTGAAGGAGGTCCATCGACTCGCAAGGCTGGGAGTTAGATTGGTCGACTCGACCGATGGAGGCGTTGGTTTACAAAACAGATTTGAATCATCCTTGGTGATGGATGTGAAGGCCAGGCAAGATGAGGACCCAATTCAAGTAAAGCTGAAGGAAGTCGTTGGAAGTCAAAAAGTGGAGGTTTTCTCCTAAGGGGGAGATGGGATGCTGTGGTACCAGGGTCGTCTATGTGTTCCAGATGTCAATAATTTTAGGGACCGGATCTTGTATGAGGCACGTGGATCTAGGTATTCTATCCATCCATTTACCACCAAGATGTATCATGACTTGCGGGAAATATATTGGTGGAACAATGTGAAGAAGGATATTGCAGAATTCGTAGCCAAGTGCCCGAACTGTCAGCAAGTGAAAGTTGAGCATCAAAGGCCGGGAGGCATATTGCAGGATATTAGCATTCCTACTTGGAAGTGGGAAGATATTAATATGGATTTCATTATAGGCCTACCTTGTACTCGCCGACACTACAATTACATTTGGGTGGTGGTCGACAGGTTGACCAAGGTTGCACACTTTCTATGATTAAAAACCACAGATTCAGCGAATAAATTGTATATTTGGGATTTGGTTCAACTTCATGGAGTGCCCTTGTCTATTATTGTAGATCGAGGTACTCGGTTTACCTCCCAATTCTGGTGTTCTTTTCAAAAGGGACTTGGGACTCAAGTTAAGCTCAGCACAACCTTTCATATACAAACAGATGGCCAAGCGGAACGAACAATTCAAACCTTAGAGGATATGTTGAGAGTCGGTGTGATGGATTTTAAAGGTAGTTGGGACGATCACTTGCCCTTGATCGAGTTTGCTAATAACAATAGCTATCATTCTAGCATCCAGATGGCACCGTTCGAGGCTCTTTATGGACAGAGGTGTAGGTCACCCATCGGATGGTTTGAGGTTGGTGAGGTAGCTATAATAGGACCTGACTCGGTTCATGAGGCCATGGTAAAGGTTCGATTGATAAGGGATAGGCTGAAAACTGCTGAAAGTCATCAAAAGTGATATGCGGATGTGAGAAGAAGGGATTTCGAGTTTGAGGTGGACGATTAGGTATTTCTAAAGATATCTCCCGGAAGGGATTCATGCAGTTCAGAAAGAAAGAAAAACTCAGTCCCCGCTATATTGGTCCCTACCTGGTTATGAGAAGAGTTGGTAAGGTAGCGTATGAGTTGTACTTTCCATCAGAGTTATCTTCAGTTCATCCCATCTTTCATGTATCCCTCATGAAAAAGTGCTTGGGTGATCTAGCTTTAGTAGTCTCGTTGGAAAGCATTGGTGTGCGAGATAGCCTCAGTTATGAGGAAATTCTAGTTGCAATATTGGATCGTCAGGTTCGAAGGTTGAGGAACAAAGAAGTAGCTTCAGTGAAGGTGTTGTTGAGGAACGAGCAAGTTGAGGGAGCTATGTGGGGAGCCAAAGCGGTTATGATGGCTAAACAGTTTCCATGTTCAGTTCATGTGCGCAAGTTTAAATTATGTTATGATAAATGTTTGTGATGTCTAAATGCAGTTCAGCTATGTAGTTCTTTTCGGAGGTAGTCATTCAGTCAGGTTTTGATTTTAATAATCAGTATTTGCATATGATGGTTGCATGTTTTTGCGTTTTCTGTGTGTTTCTAACATTCGAGGACGAATGTTTCCAAGGGGGAAATATTGTTACACCCCGGAAGCTCAAAGATCGGACCCGAGAGTTGAAACGGATATAGTTGTGGAATTGATGTTGCAGGCACAGGACGAGTCGTGGGACGACTCATGAGGAGACCCCACGAGTCGGCAAGTGACTCATGGGCAGGCCTGGAATAAAGGAAGGATTGAGGTCCCCACGAGGGAGAGAACGACTCGTGGTCAGGCCCCACGATCATGTCACTCGTAGCGTGAGGTTGAAATTAAGATAGAAGAAGCCAGTGTACCTAACGGATGGGACCTCACGAGTCGTGGTCAGTCCAAACAACTCGTGAGGTGAGTCATGATCCAGCAAAATGGTTTTTCATGTATGAGTAAGGCAGTGTACCTGATGGAAGGTGACCACAAGTTGTGGTCTCGAGGAACGAGTCGTTAAGTCATTCGTTACAGCCCCAGAAGGCGTGTCATCTAGTGCACTTGACAGGCGACTCGATGAGTCGTTGCCCGTCCCGACGAATCGTCAGTTCACCCGTTAGGGTCACCTGGCAGTGTTTTCCTGCGAATTCAGTAAGGGTCTTTTGTAATTTCTAAGTTCATAAGACCTATACTACATCCTTTAAGGCTCGATTTAGTGGGTTTTTAGCAAGGGAAATCCTATCCTAAGCCATTATTCTCATGCATGCAGGATTGAAGGTTCGAATAGGAGGTTCAAGGTGAAATCTCAAGGTTTCCAATTGGATTCTCAGCTGGGCAATTAGAGGATGTTAGAATTCACCATTTCCAAGGTATGTAAGGATATGAGTGGGTGTTTTCTTCCACACTCATGCCCAATCCCTATTAAAATGTGATAAATTATCTATTATTAAGTATGGGGTTTTACTATATTGTATGATTCTTCAATCTCTATACCTGGGTATGATTAGATTGTATTTATATTGATGATTCACGAAGCTTGGGCGAATTCTAAATTGTTTTTCCCTTATAAAAATTGTTTTCTAAAATTTAAATCTAAAACGCCCATGGGTGAAGAGTTCATAAAAGAAGTGATTTATGGTAAATATGTAACGATGATGAAGTTGATTGTGAAAAGAATATTTCTAAAACTACCCATGATCTATGTTGTTTTAAAATGAATTGATTAGATCCAAGTATGGCAAAGCTTTGGGTGATGCCCACATGTCGATTTAGAGTGATGATTTTCCCGACATAAGCATACCACATTGTTTGAAGTAAAATTTTCCAATTTTTATTGCAAATTCTAGCTTGTGGTATGTTGAGTAAATATTTCTATACATAGCTTACCACTAATTTGGTGTAGATGCTCCCACCTATGATTGAGCTTGTGGTATGTTTCAAAATAAAGCTCCTCATATGCATGATTTCATTATTGAGCTTTGTCAATAGGCAATGTTGAACTTCATATCCGTATGATGTCTAGCCTATGCATGATTTCATTATGAGCTTTGTCAATAGACAATGTTGAGCTTCATTTCATATGATGTTGAGTTATGCATGATTTCATGTTGAGCTTCATCAATAGACGATGTTAAGCTTCGTTATATACGATGTAGAGCATTGCATGTTTTGGGAGAAAAGTCTAGCACCGAGCGGGTTAAGGGTCGATTACCTTATGTCCTATAACTACGCTCTAACGTAGGTTGATACTATTATATTATTGGGATCCTTGTGAGTTATCCCTGGCCCGATTGGCCCTTCAGCTTGATATTGATATCATGGTATTGTCCATCGCCCTGGAAAGGTTATGGACGGCTCTACCCACTTGAGTGTGAAAGTTGGGACCAGTAATCTCTATCGTGGTATTTAGGTTAAGTGAAGAGTCTCCCACTGTCTATATCATTTGGTTTTGCATATTCATTACTCATGATGATTACTTATGCATGCATGTTCAAAAAGCAAGGTTTGAATCATTGTTCAACTTTTGATATAAATGTTATGTTTCAGCTTTGAGTCATTCGAGTCAGTTGTTTTAGATGTCCTTTTAGTTTCAGTATTGTTGAGCTAGTTGGGGGTGTTGTCCCATCACCTCGTCCGGAATAGAGGCTTATCAGACTTAAACGTGTATTCAGCTTCAGATTTTTATTCTGTTGTTATATTAAGTTTCACTTCCATCGAGTTTATAATTATGTTTTCTTTATGTTTATTAAATGAGTTAGTTGAATGCTTATTCCATGGGTCGACTTGGGGTCTCTCGGGGTCCCTTGTCCAGTGTATACGATCTGAGCCTCCTTTCGGGTCGTGACATATATCGTTGGTCTCAGGAGAATAATAAAATGATGATTATGCCTACTTGTATTCAACTAAACGGTGTTGAAGGTTATATCCCTATCCTCAACAACTTTTATCCTATCACCAATGGATTCAAGTGTCTTTCATTTCCCGTTTTGTATTTATTTTTAACCCTTTCGATTCCCTTTCTCAAGCTCAATTGAAAGAAAACAAATTACTTACAAGGTGATCAATCTCATAAATATTAATTTAAAATAAATAAATACAAACAACCATAAAAGAAGAATCAAAACTAAATTTAATTAATCTGTCAAACAGTCAACCATTCACCACGGCCACAACCCTAGAATATTAGTTTAGCCACTCATAGACAAGTGAAAAAATAAATTCTTAGTCATCATCATGCGAAAATACAAAGTAAAGAAGAGAAAAACTAGTTGTAGAACCTTGTCTTCCTTCCAAACTGCTTACAAGCTTTCATGAATGAACTACAGAAATAAAAATGATCAGAGAATGCTTCAAGGTGTCAAAAACTACTCCCAGAAGTCAAAAACTACGTAACAAAGGACCTAAGGCTTATATTTATAGATAAGCCTTCAAATGAAGCTTCTTCCCTTCATGAATTGGCTTAAAATTAGCATTTTTCACCCTGGAATAGGTCTGGAGGGCCTCCCCTCCTATCTCGCTATAGACTTAGTCAAATTTTCAGTAATTTTCTGCCCAGAATAAACCTAGTACGCTGCCCTAGCCATAACAACAACCTGAGATTATTTTTCTCTAATGTTTGAGGGCTAGTGCGGGGCGCCAACCATAGCACCAGACTGTGAATTTATTTCTCTGAAGTTTGGGACTTGGTGCGGGGTGCCAGTCATAGCACCAAACCCATCAGATTCTCAAATCTTCATTCCTTGCATCATTTTGAGCTCATTTTGCTTAGTTTCCTACTAAAATCAACTCAAATCGTTTGTTAGCGCATAAGATACACACATACATAAATTTAAGCATAAACTAAGGACTATGAACTCAAACATGATCAAATACGGGTGAAAACATGGAAAATGAGCATGAAAATATGCCCAACATCACCACTCCAGACTGAAACCATTGTTCGTCCTAGAATAGTCCTTAAAACATACCTAAAATCATATTTCACCATCACACTTAACACCTCTATCAACTCATGCTCAACCAACTAGCATGGAGCATACATAAAGTGGTTTATCATCATACAACAATTCTCAACAAAGCACATAGAAAGATTTCCCAATCAAGAACACGTAACCTCTATAAATGACTCATCTTTTCAATACAAACGGGCAACATGATTAAGTGTGTGACACATGCAACTAGTAGTACATCAAATTAGACCTCTTGTGCCCCTCACTTTTAGTGGTGTTCCTCTCTCAAATTCATCAATATAAGACATGGAACATAATAAGTAAGATGCACTCACACTCACAAATGATGTAATGCACATATGCGACATGCAATAAGCTTGCCATTTATGTACATTAAGATTACCTATTGCTTCAAGAGATTAAGATCATAAGGACTTTTCTTGCTTGTAATGTTGGCTAAGGGACGGGTAGGATTGATATTTCATTTTATAGTGACTACCACCCTAAACACTTTTAAGACATATTTCACTTTACTTGTCCACCACTTTTTCCTTGCTTGTTCACCTTTTCTCTTCTCACCCTTGTCTTTTATTTTCATGCCCCAGTTTTTACACTACTTGACTACTAGTTTTCTAATCATAAAATAACTAAGGATTTTGCAATTAAAGCTCTCTTTTTCAATTCCCTAGAACCAAGTAGACGACATAATATCTATGGGCACCCCTTCTTCTCACTTTTCTTTTCTTACCATAACCTTTTTTCCCCTTAACATTATACTTCGGTGGATCTTAACTTTCAAGTATCAAAGTGCCTAAGAATTGTCATGATCCAGACATAGGAATGGATCGAGACACGGGATAAAGAACCCCGAGAGGCTCCAAGTCGACCCATGGAATGAACATAACATCTAAGATCAACATTTTAAATGAGAAAAACAAACATATAACATAGTGGAAGTCTAAAAATACGATAATGTCGAATAACTGAATACATAACGTAAATCTGAAGATGAATACATACTATATCTGATAAGCCTCTACTATTGATGAGTTGATGGGACAAGATCCCAACTAACTCAGTAAAGTCTGAAACTAAACATACTGAAAATACAACTGAAAAGAAGGGCCCTCAAAAGATTAGGACTCAACAACTCTGGCTGAAAAACGCTAACACTAATGACCCGGCTAACAGCGAGACTGAGCCTGAATATCCAAGCCTGTATCATGAAACGATACAGCATAGAGTATGTGCTCAGTACATGGAATGTACCGAGTATGCAAGGTAAGTAAAACCGCTAAGTAATAAAAATCAGAGATCATGCATATCATAAAGCATTTCATCATAAGAGTCTGAGAGTAGGGCTTGTATGCTATTATCTGAAATCATGATTTAACATAACTAAATATCATAACCAAATTGAATGACCCAAGATTGGGAACTGATAATCATAAGTAAAACTGAACATTGGGTCAAACCTGGTGAAAATATAATATCATGACTAATGAACATGCATAACTGAAATCATGAGGAATAATAGGAGACTCTTCATATAACTGACATTACAATGATAGAGCGTACGTGGTACCGACTATTACACTCAAGTGGGCAGAGCCGTCCAAAAGCTTTTCCAGGGCTAAGGACGCCATCATTATATCAATGTCAAGTCAAAGGCCCCTTGGGGGCAAAGGAAGCTCACAAGGGAGGTCCCAAATAATCTGAACATACCTACATTGGCACATAGTTTTGAAGGCATAGAGTTGACTGACCCTTAGCCTACTCTGTGCTATACACTACTCCCAAAACATGCATATGATCTCCATCGTTTTTCAATGAAGCTGGACCATCGTCTAGTGACGAAGCTGAATCATAACATACATGTATAATCTACAATCATAACATGAAGAGTCTTGGGCTCAAACCATACCACAAGTTGAAAAATAGTGGGATTCTAGACTCCAAAATCCATGTGGTAAGCTAATAAGATGAAATTTAGATAAATCATGAAACATACTTAATCATATAGGCTTGCGCAATACTTAAACATACTTGACATAGACTTGACCATTCAAAAACATGAACATGGACATGGGTAATTCAAAATCATACTTTCATCATATACATATCATCATGCTTGAATACATATATCATAATTCATGAACTTCCATGGGTGGGCATCATAATTTGTAAAAACTTGAAAAAATAATTTGTAATTGAAAACATTGTAAAATATGCCCATGAACCATAATTCAACATTAGAAATATATATAGATCATATCCATGATTGATTCTTAGAGAATCTACATGTTGGGTTAAAACCCCATAGATTCATCAACTAGAATTTTCAAGAAATTAAAGAGGGATTGGGCATGGGTGTAGATGGATACCCATTCATAACCCTACATACATTGAGAAGTCTAATTCCACAAACTCTCTTGAAAGCCCAATCCTAAGCTTGATGAATCCTAAGCTTGATCACCTTTAGAAACCACTAAGTTTGCAAGCATGGAAGAGAATGAGTTTGGAATGAGCTTAACCATCTTAAAACATCCTTTACTGAGCACAAAACAATATAGTATAGGTCTTAGAAACTTAGGAATTATGGAAAAGCCCTTAATAAATTCACAGGAAATACTCACTGCCAGTCCCAACAACGGACTGGGTGAATCGTGGCTTGGGAGGGATGAATCATCGTCTGCCTATTGTTGCCATCACTTGAATCAAATCTCTGAGGGTCGCCACGACTCGTGGTGTACCCAGCGGCTCGTGGTGACCAAGTCGTGACCTGCACTGTCCAAACTCTTCACATTCAAGCCTACCACTGACCACGAGAGACTTAACGACTCATTGTCCTAGCCACGATTCGTGGCCTCTTCCGTGGTCAACACCTTGACCCACAAATCTAACCTAGTCCACCTCCTCCCCACGAGTCATGTAACAACTCGTGGTGCACCTTATGGGTCACTGGATGACTCGTCCTGTGACCTGGTGCAGAATATCCTCTTTTCTCCGTTTGAACCCTCAAGTGTGATATTAGGGATTTCGGGGTATAACAATATCTCCCCCTTGGGAACATTCATCCTCGAATGTGAATAAACATACTGAAAAGCTGAGTAATGCAAATATCATACCAAATACTAAACATTTAAAGTTGAATCCTGACGAAGTGACTATCTCCGCACTGAACTACATGACCAAACTGAATTCATGAATCATACATACATACATTGACATGAAAGAAACTGGGGCACATGAACTAAACATGAAACTTAATAGAGTACTAGGGAGGAAACTAATACCTCAAGCTCAAACTGAGCAAAAAGGGAATAGACGTGGGTATTTAGCCATCATATCTTCTTCGGCTTCCCACGTAGCTCCCTCAAATGTTGTTTCCTCCACAAAACCTTGATTGAGGCTACTTTTTTGTTTCTTAGCATCCGAATCTGACGATCAAGTATTTCCACTGGAACCTCCTCATAGCTAAAACTATCCTTCACACCCATACTCTCCACTGGGACAACCAGAGTTGGATCACCCAAACACTTCTTTAAGAGCGATACGTAGAAAACTGGATGAACTGAAGCTAATTCTGAGGGCAACTCCAACTCAAAATCTACCTTGCCAACCCGTCTCACAATCCGGTGTGGGCTAATATAATGGGGTGTGAGTTTCCATTACTTTCAGAACCTCATCATTCCCTTCATAGGAGATACCTTCAGAAACACCTAATTATCAACTTCAAACTCTAGTTCTCTCCTTTTCACATCCGCGTAGACTTTTGACGACTCTGAGTTATATTCAACCTTTCCATTATGTGTTGAACCTTCTCCATAGCCTCATGAACCAAATCTGAACATATCAATGTAGCTTCACCGACCATAAACCAATCAATAGGTGATATACACCTCCACCCATAAAGAGCCTCAAATGGAGCCATCTGTATGCTAGAATGGTAGTTGTTGTTATATGCAAACTCAATGAGAGGCAAATGATCAGCTTAACTACCTTTGAAATAAATCAGAAACGCTCTCAACATATCCTCAGGTGTCTAAATGGTCTGATCCGCATGACCGTCCATTTGCGGGTGAAAAGTTGTGCTAAGCTTGACCTGAGTACCAAGTCCCTTCTAAAACGATCTCCAAAACTGGGAGGTAAATTGAGTACCTCTATCTGATATGATGGAAAAAGGAACTCCATGCAACATAACTAACTCCCGAATGCATAACTTAGCATAATCCTCCACTGAGTCAATAGTTTTGACCAGTAAAAAATAAGTTGCTTTAATCAACCTATTCATGACCACCTAAATAGTCATATTATCGACGAGTATGAGGAAAACTTTTAATGAAGTCCATATTGATTTCCTCCCACTTCCAAGTAGGGATACTAATATCTTGAAGCACCCTCCAGGTCTTTGATGCTCAACCTTCACCTGTTGACAATTCAGATACTTAGCCGCAAAGTCTGCTATGTCCTTCTTCATGTTGTTCAACAAATAGACTTCGCGTAGGTCACAATACATGAGCCTCATGCAACATCCTCTACCTCAAGTCATCAACACCCGGTATACACAAAAGACCCTAATATAGGAGCACACCATCTTCCCCTTGGGAGATGACCTCCACCTTCTTATTCCGAATAGCTTCCTTCAACTTTACCAAAATAGGATCCTCATCTTGCCTAGCCTTAACATCGATCACTAAAGATGATTCTGATCTATTCTAAACAGTGACACCACTATCCGCCGAGTCAATCAGATGAACTCCTAGTCGTGCAAGTCGATGCACATCCTTCACGAACTCTTTCCTCTTCTCATCTAGTTGAGATACAATCTCCATGGAAAGCCTACTAAGAGCATCTGCCACTACATTTTTCTTGCCCGGATGGTAAAGGATGCTCATATCATAATCTTTAAGAAGCTCTAACCATCTTCTCTAATGTAGGTTTAGATCCTTTTAGGTAAACAAATATTGTAGGATTTTATGGCCATGGACCATGTATAGATAGTGTCTCCAAATCTTCAAGGAAAATACTACCGCTACCAACTCAAGGTCATGAGTCAAATAGTTCTTTTCATGGACTTTTAGCTTCCTGGAAGCATAGGCTATAACTTTATCGTGCTACATTAATACACAACCAAGGACGATCCTTGAGGCGTCACAATATACCACAAATCATCGGTACAATCAGGTAGGGTGAACACAGGTGCTGAGGTGAGTCGAGTCTTCAACTCTTAGAAGCTCTTCTCACAAGCCTCCGACCATTGAAACATCACTTTCTTCTAGGTCAACTTAGTCAACAGTATTGCAATGGATGAAAACCCTTCGAAAAACCTTCACTAATAACATGCTAAACCCAAGAAACTCCTTATATTTGAAGGACTGACTGGTCTAGGCTAGTTCTTCATCGCTTCTATCTTTTGAGAGTCCACCTGTACACCTTACTTGATACCACATGACCCTTAAATGCCACTGAGTTTAGCCAAAACTCACATTTGGTGAACTTAGCATACAACTGGTGATCCTTAAGAGGCTGTAGCACCACCCTTAAATGAGCGGCATGCTCCTCCTCGCTCCGATAGTATATGAAGATATCATCTATGAACATAATCACGAACATATCCAGATATGGCTTGAACACCCTGTTCGTCAAATCCATAAAAGTTGTAGGAGCATTCATTAGTAGAAAAGACATAACTACAAACTCATAGTGACCATACCAAGTCCTGAAGGATGTCTTCGGGATGTCACTCTCTCTAAGTCGGAGCTGATGGTATCTGGATCTGAGGTCTATCTTCGAAAAGCACTTAGCACCCTGAAGCTGGTCAAAGAAAACATCAATCCTGGGGAGAGTGTACCTGTTGTTGATTGTAACCTTGATCAATTGTCAATACTCAATGTACACACAAAGGGAATCATCCTTCTTTCGAACAAAGAGCATTGGTACACCCCATGGGTATTTGCTAGGTCTGATGAAACCCTTAACTAGAAGGTCCTTCAACTTCTCCTTCAACTCCTTTCGCTCAGCTGGAGCTATTCTATAAGGAGGAATAGATATAGGTTGCGTATCGTGAAGAAGGTCAATACCAAAATTGATCTCCCTCTTGGGAGGGATTCCCAATAAATCATCTAGAAACACTTTTGGATATTCACACATTACAGGAACTAACTATATAGTCAGGGTTTTAGACGTAGCATCCTTAACACTGACTAGGTGATACATGAAACCCTTAGAAATCATCTTTCTAGCTTTAAGGTAGGAAATGAAGCGACCTACAGGCACAACTGAACTACCTTTCAACTCTAGGACTGGCTTACCCAGAAATCGAAACTCTACTGCACGAGTTTTACAATTTACTGAGGCATAACATGTATGTAGCCGATCCATGCCAATGATAACATCAAAATCTATCATGGGTATCTCTACTAAATCTGCTGAGGATACTTTGTAAAGAACTGTGACAGGGAAATTTCTGTATACCCGGTGAGCTATAACTGAATCACCGACTGGAGTAGAGACTCGAAGGGTTTTGATAGAATTTTGGGACTGGCTTCAAAACTACTAGCACCATAGGTCGTCACAAAAGATAAGGTATCCCCTGGATCTAACAAGGAATATATATCAAGGTGGAATACTCATGACATACCAATGACTACATTTGGGGAGACCTCCTGCTCTTTACGAGATTCTAGGGCATAGAATTTGTTCTGCCGCTGACCAACACCTGCACTAGTGGATGCACCCTACTGAGCTGAGCATGCTGGCGGGGCTGCTGAGCTACTAGCTGGGCCTCGGCCCCTATCATGGCTCTTTCTGGCTGCTAGAAAATATCTGGGCATATGTCTGGGCTTCCCACACCGGAAACAAGCACCTGTACCTGCTAATCCGGACACACCTTCCACACTTTGGGATGCTTGACTTTGTGGGTCTGCTACCTTAACCTCGAGTGCTTGATTCTCATCCTTCCGTTCGTTCCTAGATCTGGATAGCACACTCATGGCTGACGGCGTTAGGGCTGAAGATCTCTGGTGAGACTGCTGATGGTGCCCACCACCAGGTCTCTACTGGGAGAATCCGAAGCTATTAGTCCTAGCCCTTTTGGCCTCTCTCCTGCTCAATCACTTGTACCTCCTTTATCTATTGGGCGTACAGAACTATTCGAGGAAAGTCAATGTCCTGATGAAGCATCATGGTCCAGAATTCTTTGAGTAAATAATCTGCTATCCCATGCACGAACCGACTCACTCGGTCTCTCTGATCTGGACCATCTCAGGTGCATACTTGGACAAGCGAGTGAACTCTTAATCATACTCCTAGACTGTCATTTTTCCTAGCTTCAGGTTCACAAACTCAGCTGCTTTAATCTACCTCATCTCATGGGGAAAGAACCAATCCAGAAATGTAGTATAAAACTCATCCCTACCAATGAAGCCTGCTCCAACTATCCTGCTATCCTTCCATTGCCTGAACTAGATGTGTGCATCCCCTTTCAACTGATACGAGGCTAGATCTATGCACTCCTCCCTGATCACCCCCATGATTTGGGTGATCTTCAGAACTTCATCGATAAACTCATGTAGATCATCGTCCACCTTTGATCCGAGAAACTCTAGAGGGTTCATCCTCATAAAATTTCTAACTCTCACCGCTGCCGCATGCCAATTTTGAGGGACATGCATTGCCGCTTGTAGGTTGGCCTAGGTGGGCAAAGCCTGAGCTAGAATCTATATGGATGCCCTAAACTCTGCGTGGGCAACCTGCTCGGGTACATGATCCTCGGGGCCTGCTAGTGCCCATTCCCATTGCCGCTCTCATTGCCATTCCCATTTCTATTTCTTCTTCCATTAACTAGGTGAGGAGGCATGATTTTGAAAACGCGTATAACATGAGTTAGAAGGACAGAGAAACATTTCATCGCACGACATGGATCATAAAAGAAGGGAACATTTCCTAAAACATTTCATAGCCTCTTCGTCATAAGTATGGCGCGCTTCACACCCATGAAAAGGACTCTACTTAATGTGGCTTTCAGACACCCTAGGATAGTTCAAAACTTAATGCTCTGATACCAACTTTTTCACGATCGGAACATAGGCTCGGATCGAGACACAGGACAAAGAACCCCGAGAGGCTACAAGTCGACCCATGTCATGAACATAACATAGCTCAACATTTTAAATGCGAAAAACTAACATATAACAAAGAGGAAGTCTGAAAATCTTATAATGTCGCATAACTGAATACATAACACAAGTCTAAAGCTGAATACTTACTATATCTAATAAGCCTCTACTACTGATGAGTTGATGGGAAAAGACCCCAACTAACTCACTAAAGTTTGAAACTGAACATACTAAAATTACAACTGAAAAGAAGGGCCCTCAAAAGATGAGGACTCACCAACACTGGTTGAAAAACGCTAACACTAATGACCTGGCTAACGGCGGGAGTTAGCCTGAATATCCGATCCTGTATCATGAAACGATACAACGTAAAGTATGTAATTAATACGTAGAATGTATCGAGTATGCAAGATAATTAAAATAGCTAAATAAGTAAAATCAATGATCATGCATATTAAAAAGAATTTCATCATAAAAGTCTGAGAGTAGGGCTTGCATGCTATTATCTGAAATCATGATTTAACATAATTGAATATCATAACTGAATCGAATGACCCAAAGCTAAAAACTGATAATTATAAGTAAAACTGAACATTAGGCCAAAGTTGCTGAAAACATAATATCATGATTGATGAACATGCATAACTGAAATCATGAGAAATAATGGGAGACTCGTCATATAACCGAAATCACCACGATAGAGTTTATCTTGTCCCGACTATTACATTCAAGTGGGTAGAGCCATCCAAAGCTTTTCCAAGGTTAAGGACAATACTATGATATCCATATCAAGATGAAGGCCCCTTGGGGGCATGGGAAGCTCACAAGGAAGGTCCCAAATAATCTGAACATACCCATGTTGGCATGTAGTTTTGAGGCATAGTGTTGACTGACCCTTAGCCTACATGGTGCTAGATACTACTCCCAAAAACATGCATATGCTTTCTATCATTTTTCAATGAAGCTAGACCATCGTCTAGTGATGAAGCTGAATCACAACATATATGCATAATCTGAAATCATATAATAAGGAGCCTTGGGCTCAAACCATACCACAAGCTGAAAAATAGTTGGAATCTAGACTTCGAAATCTATGTGGTAAGCTAATAATATGAAATTTAGATAAATCATGAAACATACCTGATCATATGGGCTTGCCCAATTTTAAACATTCCTGACATAGACTTGATCATTCGAAAACATTAACTTGGACATAGATAATTCTAAATAATACTTTCATCATATACATATCATCATGCCTGAATACATATATCATAATCTCAACTTTCATGAACTTCCATGGGCGGGCATCATAATTTGTAAAAACTTGAAAAATAATTTGTAATTGAAAACATTTTAAAGTATTCCCATGAATCATAAGTCAACATTAGAAAATCGTATAGATCATACCTATGAATGATACTTAGAGAATTTACTTATTAGGTTATAACCCCATAGATTCATCAACTAGAATTTTTATGAAATTGAAGAGGGATTGAGCATGGGTGTGGATGGATACACCTATTCATAACCCTACATACTTAGAGAGACCTAATTTCACAAACCCTCTTGAAATCCCAATGGAATTTGGGGAGAACTTGATGTATCCAAAACTTGATCACCCTTAGAAACCACTAAGTTAGCATGCACGGAAGAGAATGGGTATAGAATGAGCTTAACCTCTTAAAACACCCTTTTTTGAGCTTAAAATAACGTAGTGTAAGTCTTAGAAACTTAGAAGTTATGAAAAATCCCTTAATAAATTCACAGGAAAATACTCACTGTCAGTCACAATGAGGGACTGGACGAATCGTGGTCTGGGGGGACGACTCGTTGTCTGCCTGACATTGCTGTCACTAGAACCACATGTATGAGGGTGACCACGAGGGACACAATGACTCATGGTGCACCCATTGACTCGTAGTGACCAAGTCGTGACCTGCACTGTCCAAACTATTCAACTTCAAGCCCACCACTGACCACGAGAGACTTAAGGACTCGTGGTCCTGACCATGATTCGCGGCCTCTCCCGTGGTCAACTCCTTGACCCAAAAATCTAACCAAGTCCACCTCCTCCCCACGAGTCACTTAATGACTCGTGGTGCACCTCACGTGTTAATGGATGACTCGTCCTGTGACCTGGTGCAGAAAATCCTTTTTTCTCCGTTTCAACCCATGAGTATGATCTTAGGGATTTCAGGGTATTACATTACTACTTTGGATCAATAAGTCTGAGGTCTCACAAAAAGAGGGATTAAGCTATTATTGAGGCTAAGAAAGGGTAAGGATCATAAGCTCAACGAGGTTAACTAGGGAGAATGACTAGGAAGGTAAAACAAATATGGGAAAAAATGGCTATTTGAAGAAATTCCTTGATCATCTCTCAAATCCCTACCAACTAGTTATTCTACCTACACTAAGGCAAGTTCTAGTTGCTACAATATGTACACACAAAACAATTCAGCTCAATTCTCATGGCAACAAGAATCTAATCAGTTTCTACAGCTACACTTCAAACAATCATATTGAACGACAAGTTAAATTTATTATTAAGCCCTAAGGATATATTGAGTCAAATTAAAGAGATATGAGCATCTGTCATGGATACTAACTCATGCAATCAAGATGACCACTCTATTTTCTCTAGCATAGCCGCTATGCAGAATATCAACAAGCATACACGCGGATGTCCTACGACACAATCTTAAAAAATAAAAAAATAAAAAAATGTGATGAAACTTCCCTTAAGACGGTCGTCATCCATTTATCATAGGGAAACGTCATTACATTATGACTATACTGACTAAAAAAAATAAAAATTTAAAAATTTTCTCTAAAATAAAGCAACCAAACATAACCTAGTCAAGATGAACATACAAAGTCAAACATCCAAGGAATCCAAGTAGTCAGTATCATCATACTATCTATTATAGACCAAGACCTACAAATCATCAAGCTACTACTACCAGGAATATAAAAATGCTATGACCTACAAATATAGCAATTTAGATTTCCTCCACCCCACACTTAAAAGGGTGCACTGTCCTCAGTGCACACACAATCATATCATAAAGGGAGAGAAAAAGAACTTCCTGGTCACTAAACAACATCCTATTCGCCACCAACCAGCGTGGTGCCTGTAGAATCCTCCTCCTCCTCCATGTCTAGATCATCAACACCATTAGTAAGGACGGTAGCCTCCTCCTCATCAAGTGGCTCCTCAAAAGCCAGGCCCACTCGGCACATCAACATAACACTCTTTCTGAGCGGGTACTGAACCTCTAAAAATGACATCTCCTCTGTAGTGGCTGGTCGACCGCCTATGTCATCTGTAATTCCTTCATCCCAAACATACGACCCTTCCAACTCTTATATCGAGCCTGTCGATCAGCTATAGTAATATAGGGACCTGCTGAAGAGGCAATCTCCTTTACCTTGGTGATGTATATCATCTATCCAGCCAAGTGTCCTGCCAAAGGTATAACAAGATTGTCACGACCCGAGTTTACACCCTAGACATAACATGGGACCTAAATTCATGAATGACCCCAAGTCGACCCATGGCATAATCATTGCATGACACTAATAAGATAACAGCTAACAGAACCATAACTGAGCGGAAGCTAACTATAGGTGTTAATCAAAACTATAAGACATACTCTATTAAATGACTAAATCAAAAGTTGAATCCTTCTATACATGTTTGAAAGCCTCTACGAAATTGATGAGCTGCTAGGACAAGTCTCCAGCTAACTCCTAAAGTCTAAACCTAAAACAAAACTGAAATAGGTAAATCATAAATCTTGTCCTCGATAGATGAGGACTCACCACAGTCAGCTAATATGGGAATAGAGTGTGTCTAACCGCAAGGCTGAGTATGGAAACCTCGATCTATATCATAAAATGATATAGCTCATAAAGTATGCGGTTAGTACTTGAAATATACTGAGTATGTAGGAAACGTAAAAGAACTAAAAACATGTAAGTATACTTAGAGAAAGTAGCTAAGTACATCACTGAACATGTAACTGAGCTGAAATGCAATAACCCCGTCTAAGATGTATATGTATTGACATGCATTTGCTTGGAAACATTTAATGAGTGTAACTAAGACTGATGCATAAGGGTCATATACATGCACTGAGTACTGGTATTATAATTGATATCATACACCGTACTGACTGACTATTGACAACTGAGACTGCACTCCACTATGACTGGGTTGAACTGAAGTTTGAAGTTATACTGAGCTGAACTAGAACTATAATCACAAACTAAGGGAACCCTGATCATCCCTGAGTGGGCTGAGGGGAACACTCTCTACTATTGAGGATCCCTAATTGGACTGAGGGAAACAATTTGTAGTATTGAGGATCCCTAACTGAGCTGAGGGAGTCTCTCCACTATTGATGATCCCTAACTAAACTGAGGAAGTCTCTCTCTACTATTGAGGATCCCTAACTAAACTGAGGGAACACTCTCTACTATGGAGGATCCCTAACTGAGCTGAGGGAGTCACTCTCTACTATTGAGGATCCCTAACTGAACTGAGGGAACTCTCTCTACTATAGAGGATCCCTGATTGAGCTAAGGGAGTCAGTCTCTGCTATGAGGATCCCTAATTGAACTGAAGGAACACTCTCTACTATGAAGGATCCTTGATTGAGTTGAGGGAGTCACTCTCTACTATTGAGGACCCCAATTATACTAACATGGAAGACACCATTTTGACACCATTCATCTAGTCTAGGATACTCCAGCTAATCAGATACCTGAGTGCTCAGGTAAGAACAACACACTGAATTCATTGGAGTCTGATCATGGCTACTTTCAACTAATAAGAGGCCCGAAAATCTGAAGAGTCGTGATCATGCTTTATCATTGAAATTCATAACATCATAGAACAAAAATTGAAGTATAAATCATGTGTCCGAGATTCATGAAAACTCTTAGGTTCAAATCATACTTTAGACATATACATCAAATTCATTATAAAATCATGTAAATATTTCACAAGGGCTATATCTCAAAAATAGTGCCTATTCGTGGTAAAGTTCTAGAAGATCATGCTACTATCATATCATATACATAAATCATGAATTTGAGAGTAATTTCATATACATGCATAGCTACTTATCATGAGGGCCTTGAAATCCATAGGAGACATGTAAGAATTCATGCATAAATTGAAACCCTAACGCATGGTTTTCTAGAAATCAAGGAAACTAGAGTTTTAACATATAATTAAGACAAACGGATGAAGGGAGATCCTTGTTGATGTCCCACATACCTGGCTTGAAGAAATCCCTCACGAGAACTTGGATCTTGAAGCCCTTGGAGAAACCCTAGGTGATCTTTAAGCCTTGAGAGAGGTGAGGAAGAAGGATTTGGGAGAACTTTTGGATGAAATAAGGGATTAGTCTAGATATTCCCCTTAAAATTGTCCCATATGATACCCAAAATGGCGTAATTTAGGAGTTAGAAGCACAAGATTTATGAAAACACCCTTAGAAAATCATAGGGAAATTCATGCTTCCAGTCCCCACGAGGGACTTCACGGATCATGGGGTATGGAATGACCCGTTATGTCCCATCCTTAACCACTTCTAGAAACCCTTAAGAAAAATCCTTGAATTTTCAATGACTGGCTTCACGAGTTGTTAAGTTGTACCCGTGGCTCGTGACACCTTCCGTTGTCACTGAACCAAACTTGCAAATTTTTTTGAACTTCCACCCGATGACCCCTTAGGATGACTTGTTACTTGACCTAATGAGTCATCACTTCCCTCATGGTCCACTGAAGACTTAACTCAATCACTGAACTACTGCTCGTGATGAGGGACTCCACGACTCATCTACTCACTTAACGGGTCGTGTCACGACTCATTCAGTGACAAAAGTTTCACTTTCCAACTGATTTCTTTCTTTAAGTCTGGGATCTGATCATAGGAACTTCGAGGTGTTATGATATCTCCCCTTTGGGAACGTTCATCCTCAAATGTAGGCTAACCATATTAAAAGGATAGGGATGAAATTGAAATCCCAAAATTGAGCAATTACAGTTGAAACTGATGGAGTATCTGACTCCGGGCTGATTTACATATCTTGACTAAATTCCTGATTTGTAGATGCATGCTAAGACCTGAGAGGGACTAAGAGACATAAAATTGACATGGAACTAGATAGAGTACTAGGGAAGATTCTTTTCCTCAAACTGGAATTGAGTTGGTAAGGATTGAGATATCATTCTCAAACTACATTCTAATACTAAACTAAATATCATGATATCTGATCTAACTGGAAGTAAAAAACCCATAAGCACGAATTTTTCATGACACCTAAAAATGAGCACCTACATGAAATAACCTGATCTGCTGAGCCACTAAAGCAACTTCGAAATACTGCGTTCGAGTTGAGCATACTGGAGGACATGAGTTAACACATGTAGCTAGTTGACAACATGAAGCTGAGACTTAAAGATTCGCAAAGTAAGACTAGAATTGCTATCTGAAACGGTTATCTAGAAAATTTTGGAAGTCTGCACATAAGAATTGCTAGAGCGAAGCTTTAACTGAAACATAAGAGAAATCATCTGGACCCGAAGGAATTGGCATCCCATAGCTACTGGTGCGGGAATTCCCCTACTAGCGCCCTTAAGATTCGATATATCTCATTGGCTTATCATCTCCCCCTTAGCTTAAAACCATCATTATAAGGCTCTTGGATCTTTCTTAAAGTTGGGTTGAACCACTAACTCTTAATTCCTCCTTATTTCACACCATACATTAACAATCTCGTCTCAACATACATCAAAGGACCTTCTTTCATTACTGGGGTTCTGGGGCTATAAACATATAAAGAGTAACATGAATAGCTCATAACATACCTGTGACTACTTCTGGATATTTGCCCTTATCCCGATATGCTGACAAAACGTAATAGCAGTTTTGACATTGTCCGCCACTTGCCCTAGATAATGCGCCCTGCTAAAATGGGCGAGCTGTTAGAGCTGCTGAAGAGGTTGTTGAGGCTCTACTCTTGCGTTGCTTGGCTATTGGGAAATCTCTGAGCTTGTGACCCGTATCTACTCACCTAAAGCAAGCACCCGAGCCAATCATGCACTCCCCCAAATGATTCTTCCCACATCTCTTACAAGTTGGGTATGTAATCTCCTTTACCCTAAGTTTATACGGTACGCTGGTTGTCGAAGGTGCTAGGGCCGATCACCTCTGTTGGGAGCGTGAGCGGTGTCCACCACTTGACCCCTGATGGGAGAAATATAAATCTTCTTTCCTATTTCTCTTGGCCTCTCTCTCATCTTCTTTCACCTGCTCCTCCTCTATTTGTTCAACGTATATCACTAGACATGAAACGTCTATATCCTTGTGCAACATGGTGGTCCTGCACTCCTTGACCAAGGAGTCAGCCACTCCGTTCACAAACCTGCTCACATGAGCCATTTGATTGGCTACCATCTCCAGCGCATAGTTGGACAATTGGGTAAACTCTAATGTATATTCCTAGACAGTCATACTGTTTTGCCTTAAGTTGATAAACTCTGCCGCCTTTGCCTCTCTCAACACTCTAGGGAGAAACCTATCCAAGAAGGCAGTCATAAACTCATTCCAACTTACAGGGACTACTCCAAATCCCAAACTATCTTTCCACTGACTGAACCATATATGAGCAACCCCCTTCAGCTGTTAGAAGGCTAAGTCTGGGCTCTCCATTCCCGTCACCCCTATAATATGGGGGATCTTCTAGATCTCCTCTAAAAACTCATACGGATCCTCATCCAGCTTTGATCCCAAGAATTTGGGTGGGTTCATCCTGAGAAAGTCTTTTACTCTAGCTGTTACTATGTTCCTATTATGGGGAACATGAGCCACCGTTCGCTGATTAATTTGAGCAGTCATGGTCTGAGCCAACATGTGAAAGGCTGCCCTAAACTCGGCATGAGTAACATGTTCATTCATCGGGTTCGCTGGGGCTGGTGGGCCTTGTTAGCGCCCATTACCATTTCTCCCTTTATTTGCTCTTCTGGGAGGCATTATATACAAGTGCGTAAAGCACGAGTTAGGAGAGCAACTATTAGAGTTTAATGCTCTAGCTTGATAAGAATCATCAAAAAAGGGGAAATTTCCTAAAAACATCTCGTAGTCTCTTCGTCATAAGTGTGACACGCTTTACACCCATGAAAAAAGACTCTACTTAACGCGGCTTTCAGAAACCCTAGGACACTTTAAATCTTTGCTCTGATACCAAGTTTGTCATGACCCAAATTTACACCCTAGCTATAACACGGGACCTAAAGCCACGAATAACCCCAAGTATACCCATGGCATAATCATTGCATGAAACTAACAAGATAACAGCTAACAAAATCATAACTGAGTGGAAGCTAACTGAAAGACTTAATTAAAACCATAAGACATATTCTATTAAAACACTGAATCAAAAGTTGAATCCATCTATACATGTCTGCAAACCTCTACTAAACTGATGAGCTACTGGAACAAGTACGTGAAATGTAGCGAGTATGTGGGAAACATAAAAGAACTGAAAACATGTAAGTATACTAAGAAAAAGTAGCTAAGTACATCATTGAACATGTGACTGCGCTAAAATGCAATAACCCTGTTATACCCCATAGGATTCCCGTCACCTAGATGACCTATTCGCACATTGGTTAAGCATATTTGAAGGCCATACGTGCTAAAGAAAGGCCCGGGAAAAAGATCGGACGAGAAACCTGTCGAACCATCGCGGAAGGAGCTGAGGCAGAGCCCCTCCGCGATGGCAATGTGTCACGGAGGTGGAGCCTCCGCGTTGGCTCCGTGACACATTGGCCTTGTCCAGGCCCAAGTATATAAAGCCCCACTTCGGTTTTAAATAATTTATTCTTATAAATTTCCAGTGAAACAGAGAGGAAAAACCAGAGGAGAGAAAAGAACGAACAGGGTAATATAATTTCGTCCGATTACGCTGCCAAACGTAGTCCAAACCCAAATTAACCTCAGGTACCGAGGTATTTAGCAGCAGAGAGCATTCCTACGGATTTAGTTTCACGAAATACGGCCGACGAATCGTCGAGCTACCGGACTAAGGTAAGTGGAATTGCTCCAAACTAGTGTCTATGTGTTCCTAGCTGTGAAGTAAATACATCTTCCTTCTGGACTTCCGAAAAATAGCGAGTTTTCGACCGTCTTTCGATAAGCCTAATTTAAGCTATAATTATATTGAAAGTAATGTCGTCCTTCAGAATAAAGTTGTATTTAGTACTGATTGATATATATATGAATGCAGTTGGGAGGAATAGCTGAAATACTGACCAAGCAACGCCAGTTAGTCGGGAAATCAGAAGCGAAGGTATGTAAAGCTAGTTTCCTCGGCAAGTTAGTAGTCTCGGTATAGTAAAGTAGTTTAAAAGGCCAGTAGAATGTTCAGAAGTCACGTGTTATGTTTATTACGAATGTTGGTACGATATTAGAAGCATCATGTTATGTTTAGCGCGAAACTTCCTAGCACGATATAAATTCTAATACAAGTGTTAGGAACTGTACAGCATGCTCAGTATGTGATTTAGTACAGAATGTTAGGATATTATCGTATTCAGTTGAAACCCAGTAAAGCAATGTAAGTATCTGTAAGACATCTCAGAAGTAGAATGATAGGTTAAAATGAAGTTTAGAAAGCATGTTAGAAATAGTAAATCATGTTACTATAGAACTCAGTATACAGCATGGTTTCCAGCAGAAAAACTATATCTTGTTCAGCATTAGACTCAGTACAGTATGGCAGAAGATTATATTTATACATATATACTATTATCAGTCTCAGCATGTATTAAGTACATACATACTACTAACACTAGTCAGCATATAGTATATACAGATACTTTATCATCACTAGCTTCAGCATGTGGTATATGCAGGTGGTATTACTAGTTGAGACCATTGTATTGTCTTGGGGTTGGATTACCTAGCATCCATGACTGCCCCAGGGTTGATAGCTGTATCGACTCGTCCGCCAGAGGACGAGGATACGTCGCTCTACGGAGTGGCATGCCGTCCCACAGGGGACGAAGATGGGATGCCAGTTTTTCCCCATATTGTGCCTTGGTCAGCCCTTATACACCCCCGTCGAGCGGATACGCCCGGGTGTTGATTCAGGAGTCCTCCGGACTCAGGTACAGTTATAGTTAGGGGCTCAGCGAGCCCAAGTGCATACCCAGGGGACCGGCAGGATGCTTATAGTTATTATAGGAGGTGGGACGACCGGGGTAGGGGTATAGATTGCGTGTTGTTTGTACCTCCCGGCTTATGGGGGCCGGGCAAGGTTTGTGTGTGCTATGCTATGTTATGTTATGTTATGCCATGTTGCACTAGATACGAGTAGATCGATAGTAGAACGATACATTTCCAGGTATGACTCCTACTCCTTCCAGTATAGTTAAGAGTAGGCATAGTTTTACATTTTCAGTCAGTTAGTCTATTCCTTCCTATTTCAGTTCCATCAGTTGTGTTGTTGCTTTCAGATATTTCTTTCAGTTATTATTTTACATACTCAGTACCAGTGGTACTGACGCCCGGTGGGGCGCTGCATTACTTTCCTGTAGGTACTCATAGACGAGGGGCAGATACCTCGTGATTCCAACAAGCTCACAGAGTCATCAGCTCCAGTCATCCGGAGCTAGATAGCTAGAAGTTTATCCCTTTTCTTTTGTTGTACAGCATGGGTAGGCCGGGGCCCTGTCCCGACCATCTTATCAGTATTCTTAGAGGCTTGCAGTCTGTATATATTTCCCTATGGTCAGATGAGCCGGTCGTGTGAGGCCGTGCAGTTGTATAGCTGTTAGTACTTCTATTTCTTTTATGTTGGTCGTGTGGGGCCATAACTTGACAGTAGTGGTGACCTTGCCGGTCACGTAGCTTTTCAATATTTCATTGTTGAGTTACAGATAACTAGACAACATGGTGGCCTTGTCGGCTCGCATAGGTTCCCTTATATTGATATGTTTCTGGTTAGCTGTTAGTACAGGTACAGGTGGCTATAGGCCTAGTCAGCCGAAGGCTGTATTTACAGCCGTCATATAGCCCGTTGTCTCCCTAAATCTGAGTTAGAGCCAGCCAGGCACCAGATTTGCTCAGGCTCAGTAGTCTAGCAGTTCAGGTCCTAGTAGGGCACCAGGTGCCAGTCATACCCCCCAAGGCGGGGTGTGACAAACCCTGTCTAAGATGTATAAGTATTGACATGCATTTGTTTGGAAACATTTAACGAGTGTAACTAAGACAGATGCATAAGGGTCATATGCATTCATTGAGTACTGGTATTATAACTGATATCATACACCATATTTACTGACTACTGACAACTGAGACTGCACTCTGCTGTGACTGGGCTGAACTGAATTCTGAAGTTATACTGAGCTGAACTAGAACTATAATCATATACTAAGGGAACCATGATCATCCCTGAGTGGGCTGAGGGGACTACTCTCTACTATTGAGGATCGCTGATTGGACTGAGAGAACCGCTCTATACTATTGAGGATACCTGACTGAGCTGAGAGAGTCTCTCTCTATTATTGAGGATCCCTAACTAAACTGAGGGAGTAATTTCATATACATGCGTAGCAACTTATCATGAGGGCCTTGTAATCCATAGGAGATGTGAGAATTCATGCATAGATTGAAACCTTAAGGCATTCTTTTCTAGAAATAAAGGAAACTAGCGTTTTAACATACAATTGGGATACAAGGATTAAAGCAGATCCTTGTTGAATTCCCACATACCTGGCTTGAAGAAATCCCCTACTAGAACTTGGATCTTGAAGCCGTTAGAAAAACCCTAGGTGATCTTTGAGCCTTGAGAGAGGAGAGGAACAAGGATTTAGGAGTGCTTTTGGATGGAATGAGAGATTAGGCTAGATATTCTCCGTAAAATGTTCCCATCTAATACTTAAAACAAAATAGTTTAGGATTTAGAAGTATAGGATTTTACGAAAACACCTTTGGAAAATCGCAGGGAAATTCATGCTTCCAGTCCCCACTAGGGACTTCACGGATTGTGGGGTATGGAATGAACCATTATGTCCCATGCGTGACCACTTATGGAAACACTTAAACAAAATGCTCGAACTGTCAATGACTAGCTTCACGAATCATAGGTCATACCATGACTCGTGACACCTTCCGTTGTCACTGTACCAAACTTGAAACTTTTTCTGAACTTCACCCGACGACCCCTCAGGATGACTCGTTACTTGACCTAATGATTCATCACTTACCTCGTGGTCCACTGAAGACTTTAGTCAATCACTAAAGTGATGCTCGTGACGAGGCACTCCACGACTTGTCTAGTCACTTAACAGGTCATTGCACGGCTCGTTCTGTGACAAAAGTTTCACTTTTCAACTAATTTCTTTCTTTAAGTCTGGGGTCTGATCTTAGGAACTTGGGGGTGTTACAAAGATCTGTATCTTCCTCCTCGATACCTGCCTTTCTCAAGTACATAGGCCGGTCTCGTGATCTCCTCATGTTGTGGTGAATCACAACACAAAAGCTGATCAGTATCCCCTTCATCAGCATGTACGCCAAAACAATCCGCTTGCAGGTCACCTCTGTCAAATGTGTCCCAAGAAGAAAAATAGCACATACCAGCTTTACCCAAACCTTAGCCTCCCTATTCAAATATGCAAATGTCAGTGTATAATGGGTGCAATTTTGGTCCCTCGCCCATCGGGCAGATGAGTTCTCATTGCACAAAGTATGGCAGATGTCTCTGTATGGTGGCTTTTCCAACAAGATGAAATATTGTGAAGGATCAACTATAGGTGTCTCTAAGAAAGCATTGAACCTCTTGGCCGTGAATCTCACCACCTATCCTATGATTTTGGCCTTTGTACTCTCATCGAATGAGGTGTCCTAGTTTGCGTAAAATTCCCTCACCAAAGTGAGGTTGCACCTCTTCGGCTCATTGAAGATATAGCCAGCTCCTAACTCACGCATCTTTTCTCGAATAGTCAGGAACTCAAGTGCCAACCTATCCTCATCTATCCAGTTCTTAGGGGCATACTTGGCACTTCTTTTTTATTGTTAAGCCAAGTAAGCCCATGACGCTCAACTGCCTTCACACCGATCTTCTTGCGGGGCCTGCTTTAGGAACCGAGAAACTAGCTTTTGTATTTCTTGGTCTACCCTTCTTGCATCTCTTCCCACCTACAATCACCTCCTTTCCTTTTGATGCCATTGTACCTATAGAGAAAAAAATCAAGAACTCTACAAAATTAGTTTGTGAACCAAATGGCTAACATACTAAGTGTGGAAGGTGTAAAATTCATCCCACACTTAATTTGTTAGAGTATATGTGAGAATTTGTCAAATAGGGTATTCAAGACTTCCCTCATCATCATCCAATCTCAACAATCCAATTAATGCACTAACTCCATACTACTACAATTTTTCATGAAATTTTTTTTCTTTCTTTTCAACTCTCCTCTAACCTTTAGCTTTTAATCAAGAATGCATTATCTAGGCTATCCCTCTCACTTTCCTTCTCCAATTTACAATTCAATTAATTCAAGTAATGGAGTAACAATATTCAATTCAATTAACTAAAAATAAATAATCTACTACCATTCAACATGAATTAATCAAGAATTTCTCCAACTCAAGCAATTTTCATATTCAAGAATTCAAAGCTTCATGTACTTTTTTTCTCTATAATTAATGCACATGCCCACCAACATTCAGAAATATTAAAAAATTCAATTCACCAACCCTATCATCTCCACAAGTTAAAATCACCATACTCAACCAAGAATCAAGCTACCCAACAAAGATAACATATAATCATGGAAGAATTTAAAATCCAAAACATGAAATTCAAGTGTTTCACCAACAATGGTGATTTTGGGTTCTAAATTTTTGGTAAGAATGGTGTGGAAGCACGCTTGCATCGTTACTTGAAAAAGAGAGAAAAAATATACTTACTTGAGTTGAAGATGAGAGCTTTACCAACTTGTTGGGGAAGACAACAATGCAGGGGAGAGGGAATGGGAGCTACGGGTTTAAGGGTGAGAAAGAGAAAAAAATTTGTTTTTTGTTTTTCAACTTTTTGAGGGAAAAGGATGAATGAGACTTTAAATAAAAAGTGGGGCATAAGTTTTTATGTAATTTTAAGGTCTTTAGAGTCAAAATTGACTCAAATTAACCAAAACTTTTTGGTCAAATAACCCTTGGTGCACCGCCCCTCCTATCTCACCACAAACTTAGAAATTTTTTTTTCTATTGAGATAGGAGCTAGCATGGCATGCCCCCTATAGCCTCACCGGACAAAAATAAATTCTTCTAGAGTTTAACTCCCGGCTTCTCACTCCAAAATTACACTTTTTTGCTCAATATCCCAGATTGTTTTTTTACCTTTTATGCCCTATTTGTCTCTACAAAATATTAAAAAGAAAAAGGTTATGTTGCCTCCCATAAAGCACCTTATTTAACGTCATGGCACGACATTCATGGGTTACCTCCCATACAGTGCCCGATTTAACATCGTGGCACGACTATGGTCCCCGTCATTGCTTCATTCAAGTGGACGTGTGATCACACCAAGGATCTGTTAAACATCCATGCAGCACCCACTGCTCCACTAACTGACTACAACCTCCAGGTTCTCCCGCTGGTTTCATCTTGAATTCCTCATAATGAGGTGGCATTTGTGCTGCCCTGAACACTTCAAACACTACCTCTTGATCATCTATTCTCATAGACATCTTGCCTGACTGAACATGTATGACTGCGTCAGTGGTGGCTAAAAATACTCTACCCAGAATAAGGTCAACTGCTGCATCTGCCTCATAGTCTAAGATTATAAAGGCCACCGGCAGGATGAAAGGAGCTACCTTGATCCATACATCTTTAATGATTCCCCTCAGAATAGGCTAGAGACCGATTCATAAGCTGCAACATCGCTGTGATAGGACGTGGTTCACCTAGTCATAGGGTTCTAAATAGGGATGCAGGCATCAAATTTATGTTAGCACCCAAATCACATAAGGATAAACCAAATTCCTTGCATCCAATAGTGAAAGGAATAGTGAAACTCCCAGGATCCTTTAAATTTTTAGTAATTTTATTCTTTATTCGGAAACTCTACTCTTTGTAAGAGCCACAGTTTCAAACTTTGTATGCCTCCTCTTATTGTCCACAATATCCCTAAGATACCTGGCATACTTCGAAACTTCTTACAAAAGCTCCACCAATGAAATATTCACATGAACCTGTCCGGTGGTTTGCTATAGGGTTAAAAACTGACACGCAAGTGCACGTGGTCAAACAAGTAATAAAGTGGCTAAGTAAGCCAAGTATCGAACCAAGGAGACTCTGGATAAGTAAAATTGCTCAAGTATACTATATTCTATCTTACTTCTAAATATGCTGACAACACGTAACCAAGAGTTTAATAATTTTTTTTATAACTTATATACTAAAACTATTAACAAATATCTACTTTGAATTTAAACTATGGATATGAGCATGCCAAGGTTAAGAACAAGTAAAGAACTTGATTATAATCATAATTCGGTTATTCTTCTCTTCTAGTTGCTAGCCAAGAACATTAGCCAAGAGATTAAAACTCTCGTATTTAATCTCACTTAAGAATCATAAACCATCCGTCTACATTTCTATGATCAAATGCAATTTATGACCTAGCAATACAATTCCGGTTCCTAAATTGACTAATATGGCTTTCAAGTATATTTCTATCAGGAAAGCACATCAAAACCCAATTTTCCCAAATCAAGTTAAGAACAATACCCTATTAATTCACAACTTTCCAATTTCGTGCTCTCTCGAGTGAAATCGGACTTTTTAGATGTACATTAATGTCGGCCACACACTAATGCAGTAGAAACAAGAATTAATAGAACAACATAGAAGAAGAAGATGAAAAACCATACAATTCAATAATCAAAATTCATCACCATTGTTCATAACCTCAGCAAGGAAGAGAATTAGCCACTCATTTGTGAATTAATCATCCTAAAACAAGTGTTAATCATACAAACAATTGATTGAAAGAAGAAGGAAAGAGAGAAAAACCCTTAGCTTTTTCGTCCCTCAACTGCCTGTAACCCACATCCTTGCTCCACCAAGTCTGAATTTTTTAAAAATAAGCCTAAGTGTTCTTTTTATACTATTGGAAATTTTTCCCGGAATAACAAGCAACGTGTTACGGAGGCCAACGCGGAGCACTGCCTCCGTCACACGGCGTGGACGTAGACCCTCACTGGAAATCTGGGGTCCGGGAATATAGCCTCAACGTGGCACGACATGCAACGCGGAGGCTTGCCTCCGTGCCACGGAGCTATCGCGAGGCTCCACTGGAATTTGACAATTAAATCGCCCACCAGGCAGTGTGCCTCCGCGATGGTAGCGTGGCACGGCTCCATCGCGGATCCCCTTTGCATTGTGCAGTCCAATGTCTTTTCCGTGCTCGCATCCAAGTCCAACTCCGATATTGTTCCAACATGCATTTTAGCTCCTCAAAATCATGTTTTACCTACAAAACAATGCTAATCATGTTGGTTAGTATAAATTCACATTTTATTACCAATTACATGAAAATGTATACACATTGCACAATAAACAAGGCGAAAATGATACATTTGAGTATCACTTGGGCATATAAATCTGCCCAAGATCACTTACCCCACACTTAAATCCTTGTTCGTCCTCGAACAACACATACACAACTCATGCAAATTACATCCCAACCTTCACCACTATGGTGCGACAATTTACGCTATGGTCATACCGATCATTCAATATTGTAAATCATCTAGAAAACATGCATGGTCTTAACAATGCAATGACCTTTAATACATCAAGACTTCCTAGACTTTAAGAATCGACCCTCAATATCGGCAAACTCATGCAAATCAGCTAATCAAGATATCCGACACGAACATCAATCTTTCATCAAGCATGTGCCCTCACAACTCAAGAGAATCTTCCCCTTTTATGTTCACGCGACACACAAACATTCAAGTAGGGGCATGTAGAATTTAATTTCACTCTCTCTCCCAAAAGAATTTACATGCATCATGTCATGACCCATAGGCTTGCCCTTAGTGTATTACTCCACTAATATAAAGAAATGCAATGTAAGATCACGTAGGACTTTAATGGGTTGTAATGGAAGCTATGGAACTAGTACATATTGGATTAGCCAATAATAGCCACTAGCATCATTAAGCGCCTTTTCAACACATTCCCATCAACTCATGAACATTGTTTCTCTCTTTTCTTTTTTCATCATCCCATTCATGCTGGTTTACTTTCGTATGGCCCATTTCATCAAACACACTTGACATGACACAAAGGTTTTTCATGCACCTTCATTATCATTTCATTATAACAAGTGCCTCTTCAACCTTTTCTTTTCTTTCCTCACTCTGCTTTTCTTTTTCTTTCCACTATTCTCACTCTTTGACACTTTGGGAAATTTTTTTTTTCTTCTTAAGCGCTTAAGAGTTTTGTATAGACTTTACGACTAATGAAAAGAAAGAATTAAGCTTAGTTTATACAATTTTGGACAAAAGAAAGAAATAATCGGCTAAAGGCTCAACGGGCTGACTAGGGTATACAATCACATAAAAAGGTAGCGTATGACAAGAAAAAAAATTAGAAACTCTCGGTTAAAACAAAGAAATGCCTACATCCTTTCCAACACTACACCTCCTTCATTTCGTTTTGTACACACACCAGGCAAGTTCTAGACACTTCACAATAGCATGGAATAACAACACCTCACTTCACACTTCATGCATATGCTCGATTCAAGATGCATTCACAGACTCTTTAATTAGCCAATTACATGAATACAGAATTAAGCCTCAATCACACCGAATCGAATTCTACAGCCAAGGTAACTCAATATATTTACAAAATTGCATGCTTTCAAACGAATCACTTTTACATTTCGAATATCAGTTACAACACACAACCATAATTTCACAACCATATAGTAACTACAGGTTCCGTGATGTAATCCACCAAAGAAAACTGAAAACAAATTAAAATCACTACTCCTACCGACTACATTTCCCTTAAGACGGTCGTCATCCATCCATCATAGGGAACGGTCACTAACTATCACTTCGGTTCAATGGGACTATTCTCGGTAAAAGAACCGAAAACAAACTCCGAGAAACCCAAAAATAAAAATTGAAATTTTTTTGCAAAACATCGATCATTTCGATGGAAAAATATTTACAAAATATTTTAATATGTACAAAATATTTTTGCACAATTTTAAAAATATCGATCATTTCGATAGAGAAAAAAAACATAAGAAAATATTTACAAAAAAAGTTTTTTTTTCTACAGACTTAGCTGGCAAACCACAACATTTCACACAACCCACATCATCAATTACCATAAATATATACTTATACAGACCAGTTTGCACACAGGGGAACGTAAACATACATACAAAACAAAGGAAGAACATACAGCAAATCAGCCCAGCCCCCAGCACCTAACTACTTCCCACCCCACACTTAAATTGAACACTGTCCCCAGTGTTCACAAAAATTAAAAATCACAAAATTGGGTGGTGGCACTACCTGATCAGTCGAAATATTCGACTTCTTCATCCAGTGCTACTGCCTCATCGCCCATGTCCGAGTCACCTCCGTCGTCGTCATCGGACTCCACATCGGAGTCCTCATGATGTGTCTCCTCGTCCGTGGGGACATCATCGTCAGTGGGCTCAACGAAAGCTGGCCCCACTCAGCACAAAGCTCTGGTGTTTTTGCCAAATGGGTAATCCAGCTCCAGCTGCCATAATTCATCCTCCGTGGCTGGTCTCCCACCGATCTGAAGCTGAAGCAAACATTCGTGCCATGTACTGATCGTCACGAGCATGTCGCTCGCCAAGTATCAGCACTGGACCGTGTGTGGTGTCGGGGGCCTTAGTTTTGGTCACATCAAGGGCCCTCCGCTCCAACTGCGGGATGTAGTCCAAAGCCTCTTCCTCGACGTCGAGGCCCCGGAGTAAGGTGGTGATAAGTCTGCCGAACCCATACCTGTGGCCCTGGTGTAGTCGGGCTCTCTTCATGGCGGATATGATGACCGCCCCAACATTAATCTCTAGCCCTTTCATCAGGGCATACACCAGGCACACACAATCCCGGGTCACATCCGTCATGTGCACCCCCGGGATTAAGCATGAACAGACTATCTTCAGCCATATTCTTGCCTCCCTGTTCATTTGAGAATACGGCAGAGTCTGGTGGTAACCCCTCTCCTTATGTCTGCTCCATCGGGCTGTGGATCGAGCCCCACACAAAGTGCGTCTAATATCGGCATATGGTGGGGTGATATTTAGCTGGCGAAGAACGTGGGCGTCTGTGTCCCGCGCTCCAATGATGGCATTTAATTGCTGGGGTTCCAGAGTGACAATCTGCCCTCTGATCTTTATTGTGTGGCTTCTGATTGCCGGGTTCCAATTTGCATAGAACTCCCGGACTAGATGTAAGTTGCACTCCTTGGGCTCCTGAAATATGAAGCTAAGCCCAGCTGCCTCGATCCTCTGCACAATACGGGGGAACTCCTGTGCTAGTGGTTCCCGCGCAATATGCTCCTCAGGGAAGTATTTGTTTTCCTTATGTTTAGCGTACCACTTCTTCCCTTCATCGGTTACCCATCTCGTTCCGTACTGGCGGCGTTGGCCGCGTGGAACAGCTGGTGCAGCTGGGACTGCTGTGCCCAGTCTAAGTCGTTTTCTCCCGGTGCCTGAAGTAGAAGCACCTTTACCCTTATCCTGCCTACTTGCCATTGTACCTGTCAATACAAATAAACAAGCACCATGTCAAGCTAAATGCATATTAGCTTCGGCTAAGGTCGGGTTAAACTAAGTTTACCCCACACTTAGTCCTTAGCTACGGTTACGATACTACGGCAAGGATCACTTTATTTACACCAAAAACAAACAACTATACAATTTATGCTTAGTGCGTTCACAAAAAAAAATTTCGACAGTATAACTTTAGCGTACTACTCAGACTTCATACAGCTAATCCCAATCCTACCATCGCTATCAATTTAACCATCGCACTTAGCAAAGAAAACAACAAACAAAAACAACAACAAAATTTCTATATACATGAATCTATGTAATCAACCAACTCAAACAATTTTCACATTTTCCCAAAATCCCTAGAATTCATCGTCTATTACATTCAAACAATATTTACAACGACTTATCTCAATTCACAAGCACACCCCGGCATATAATTCACACATTTACAAAGTTACCCAATTCGATTTCAACAACCCAAGCCCTAGAATTGAATTTCACAATCGAATTCGAATCATTCACGCAATCGACAAGTTCAAACGCGTATTACAACATCTCAAACATTTATCAATCAAAGAATAAATCAATTTCATGCTAAATTACGACTTAGGGTGATATATCTCACCTCCCATGCTCAAATTCGACTAAAATCGACAAAAACTTGAGAGAGAAGAGGAAAACATACCTTTAAGTTGAATAATCGAAGAAACTCGACAATTTCTTTGCTTACTACCGTGGCACGTTGGTTGGGAGAGGGAAATATGGGTGTTTGGTCGCGGAGAAGGGAGAAAATGAGGAAAAGGGGCCTAAAATCGGGGTTTAAAATGAAGGGAATACGCGGGTCACCCGGCAACCCGGTGTGACCCGTCACAAAATATAGGGCAACGTGTCACGGAGGGTAACGCGGAGCCCCTCCTCCGTGACACGGAGCTATCGCGATGGTCCTCTGGAATTTTTTTAAAAATTCCAGATTAAACCTCAACGTGTCACGGAGGGTAACGCGGAGCCCCTCCTCCGTGACACGGAGCCATCGCCCCAGTGCACTGTCTCTTCATTTTATTCATTTTTTCATACCTTGCCTTTTCCTTCACGATTCCATGCATATTTTTCTCCGTTTGACCTGAAAATCACCTTACTAAACAAAATTGGTTAGATTAATAGATTTCCCTAACTAAAATGAAAAATACTAACTAAAACGAAAAATTTGTACTAAATAAAGAAAAAGAAAAATTAAAATAAAAACTATTTACACTTTACTAAATAAAAGAAAAAAAATATTTTTCACGGGTTGCCTCCCGTGCAGCGCCTGGTTTGCCGTCGCGGCTCGACGTCCTTTATGCTCACTTATCCACTAGGGTGATGGACGATTTTTCACGATCATTGTCCTCCCCCCAGTAGTGCTCACCTTTATCTGGTGGTCTTCCCATCAACTCTCGAGAATCACTCATGTGCTTAGCATTCCCATGATCAATCACATTGATCACCGAGAGTTCTTCATTTACCATCGGGAGCTTGGGTGCTTTGTACACATCGAACACCTCTACCTTGTCATGTGCTCGCATTGTAAGTTGACCCGCAGCCACGTCAATTAATGCTTTTCCGGTTGCCAAGAAGGGTCGTCCCAAAATAAATGGGACTTCAGCGTCTGGTTCAAAATCCAGAACAATAAAATCAACCGGAAAAATGAGGGATCCCACTTGCACAAGCACATCCTCAACAATGCCATCCGGCCTAGCTAAGGATCTGTCTGCTAACTGCAAGATTATGGTTGTAGGTCTAGGACTCCCTAGACCTAACTTTCTGAATACCGAAGATGGCATCAGATTTATGCTTGCCCCCAAGTCACACAATCCACGAGCTCGGATACTCTGCCCAATAGTAAGCTGGATAGTAAAACTTCCAGGGTCTTTTAACTTCGTAGGCAGTCTATTTTGGATCCGGGAAGTGCATTCCTCAGTCAAAGCTACCGTGGCATACTCAGTCAGACAACTTTTGTTGGCCACGATGTCTTTAATATATTTGGCATATTTTGGCACTCCCTGCAAGACATCAACAAGAGGTAAATTAACATGTACTTGTTTAAGCACCTCCATAAATTTCTTGAAACACGCCTCCTCCTTGTGTTTCTTGAGTCGTTGAGGGAACGGTGGTGGAGGCCTTTCTGATTCTGCTTCTTTGGTCTTCCCCCTATCCGAACTTTGTTCTTCCTCAACATCTGCTGCTCCTGACTTTTGAGGTGGTCTTTCCGGTTCCACCTCCTTCAGCTCCAAACCACTCCTTGTGGTCACTGCATTCACCTGCTTCGAATTAGGATCCGTGTCGCTAGGCAGTCCTCCTCTGGGCCTTGTGTTTTGGGCACTAGCAAACTGCCCAAATTGATACTCAAGAGCCTTGGTCGCTAATTGATTGTTCTTCACTTCGGCTTCCAATTTAACATACTCAGCCTGCAATTGCGCCTGATTAGCGATCATGGTCTTGAACATTTCCTCAATGGTAGGTGATGGTGGTGGAGGAGGGGCATTGTGATTTCTGAATTGAGATTGGTAGTTCTGTTGCCCTCCTTGATTCCTGTGCATACCCTGACCCGAACTTTGGCCTTGTTGGTTGTTGCTACCCCACGAAAGATTTGGATGGTTCCTCCAATTTGAGTTGTAGCCACTACCAAACTGCTGCTGATTTCTTTGTGCATTGCCCACAAAGTTAACCGAATCTGGGTTTGCTCCACAGCACTCAGTTGAGTGCTCACTGCTTCCACACACTTCACACCACATTTGCTGGACCTCATTGACTGAAGCTGAAGGCTGGTTCAAGTTCATGTTGCTGAAGTGGTTGTTCAACTGATTCTACAAGGCAGCTATCTGTGCAGCGATAGCTGTAAATCCATCCACTTCAAGCACTCCTGCTGCTTTCCTTGCTCCACCTCGAGATGAATCAGCATTCCATTCTGGATTGCCCTGTGAAATCCGGTTGAGCTTAGTGTACAGCTCCTCATAAGTCTTTTCCAGTGCTTGCCCTCCAGCTGCTAAGTCTAACAAAATTTTAGTATGGGGTTCCAAACCCTCAATAAATGTGTGTACCAACACCTCATTGGACTGATGATGATGAGGACAGTCCCGCAACATGGATTTAAATCTTTCCCAGGCTTGATATAAATTTTTCCCTCCCTCTGTTTGAAACTTAGAATTTGACTTCTAAGTCTGGCTGTTTTACCAGAGGGAAAAAATCTTATCAAGAACTTTCATGCAAGATCATCCCACGTTGATATAGAATTTGGTGGTTCAGCTTTTAACCACCTCTTGGCTTCACAGAGTAAGGAAAACGGAAATAGTGTGAGCCGAACATAATCAGGTGACACTCCAGCGGGTATATAAGTGTCACTTATCTCCAAAAAGTTCTGGAGATGTTGTTGTGGGTCTTCATGAGGGAGACCGGTAAATTGCCCGCTTGTGTGCAATAGTTGCACCATGTTCTGCTTTAATTCAAATCTCCCTCCAGGCTCTGGTTTGCGGATACTTGAATGTACATTGTTGGCATGTGGGATTGCCACCTCACAAACCGGCCTTGCTGCTGCTTCGTCGGGCACTAACACTGCCCTCACAACCGGTGGATTTTGTTGCTCCATAATAGTCTGTCTGAGCAACTATAGCTTCTTTTGTAGAGCTTCTCTACGTTTACTATGAAATTCACGTTCAAGCTCTATATAAGATTCCACCAGCTCCTTGTCCTTTGCCAGTGTTCACAGAAATCAAGTCTGCAAAATACAGGCTAAGACCAAGTTGTCAACACCTAAGAAAATAAAACAAAAATACAGTAAATTTACACTTAACACAATTTCACCAATTGCCTAGTCTCCTCGGCAACGGCGCCAAAAACTTGTCCGGTGGTTTGCTATAGGGTTAAAAACCAACACGCAAGTGCACGTGGTCAAACAAGTAATAAAGTGGCTAAGTAAGCCAAGTATCGAACCAAGGAGACTCTGGATAAGTAAAATTGCTCAAGTATACTATATTCTATCTTACTTCTAAATATGCTGACAACACGTAACCAAGAGTTTAATAATTTTTTTTATAACTTATATACTAAAACTATTAACAAATATCTACTTTGAATTTAAACTATGGATATGAGCATGCCAAGGTTAAGAACAAGTAAAGAACTTGATTATAATCATAATTCGGTTATTCTTCTCTTCTAGTTGCTAGCCAAGAACATTAGCCAAGAGATTAAAACTCTCGTATTTAATCTCACTTAAGAATCATAAACCATCCGTCTACATTTCTGTGATCAAATGCAATTTATGACCTAGCAATATAATTTCGGTTCCTAAATTGACTAATACAGCTTTCAAGTATATTTCTATCAGGAAAGCACATCAAAACCCAATTTTCCCAAATCAAGTTAAGAACAATACCCTATTAATTCACAACTTTCCAATTTCGTGCTCTCTCGAGTGAAATCGGACTTTTTAGATGTACGTTAATGTCGGCCACACACTAATGCAGTAGAAACAAGAATTAATAGAACAACATAGAAGAAGAAGATGAAAAACCATACAATTCAATAATCAAAATTCATCACCATTGTTCATAACCTCAGCAAGGAAGAGAATTAGCCACTCATTTGTGGATTAATCATCCTAAAAAAAGTGTTAATCATACAAGCAATTGATTGAAAGAAGAAGGAAAGAGAGAAAAACCCTTAGCTTTTTCGTCCCTCAACTGCCTGTAACCCACGTCCTTGCTCCACGAAGTCTGAATTTTTTAAAAATAAGCCTAAGTGTTCTATATATACTATTGGGAATTTTTCCCGGAATAACAAGCAACGTGTCACGGAGGCCAACGCTGAGCACTGCCTCCGTGACACGGCGTGGACGCGGACCCTCACTAGAAATCTGGGATCCGGGAATATAGCCTCAACGTGGCACGGCATGCAACGCGGAGGCTTGCCTCCGTGCCACGGAGCTGTCACGAGGCTCCACTGGAATTTGACAATTAAATCGCCCTCCAGGCAGTGTGCCTCCGCGATGGTAGCATGGCACGGCTCCATCGCGGATCCCCTTTGCATTGTGCAATCCAATGTCTTTTCCGTGCTCGCATCCAAGTCCAACTCCGATATTGTTCCAACATGCATTTTAACTCCTCAAAATCATGTTTTACCTACAAAACAATGCTAATCATGTTGGTTAGTATAAATTCACATTTTATTACCAATTACATGAAAATGTATACACATTGCACAATAAACAAGGCGAAAATGATACGTTTGAGTATCACTTGGGCATATAAATCTGCCCAAGATCAGAACCTTCTTCAACAACTCAAGAAACTTACTATAGGTTGTGTCCTCTGTCTTTTTCTTCAATCTTTGGGGAAATAGGGGAGGTGTTCTAGCTACTACAATTTTTGGTGGTGGGTTTCTAGACTCTCCCACCTCAGTCTTGGAATTCATGGTCTGTTCCTCATCAACTTTTTCTTTTCTGGGAAAATTCACCAACTTACTAATCACATTCACCAACTGGCTAATGTATGCACTGATGTTTTCTACACCATCCACCTCAAACTTTTTCGGCAGCTTTGCTGTTGCAAATCCTTTGCCTGAATCTTGATAATCTTGACTCGCAGCAGACATGAGCTTCAAGAGAGCCTCAATTTCATCATAATTTTTGGGTAGAATCTGTGTTTGTGTAGTAGCATCAAGCAGTATATTGGATTCGGGATTCAGACCCTCAATGAAGTTGTGCCCAATTATCTCGTTCGATTGCATGTGATGCAGACAATCCCTCAAGTAATTATTGTAACGTTCTCATGTTTGAGCTAGTATCTCTCCATCTCTCTGTATGAATCCGGAGATATTTCTTCTCAGTTCTTTAGTTCGTCTTGAAGAGCAAAATTGATTGATGAACTTATTGGAGAGGATCTCCCAAGTGGTAATGGACCCTACAGGCTCATTTTGAAGCCACTCCTTTGTTACACCCCGTAAATTCTTGACGTTTAGATGGCCTATTCACATGTTGGTTAAGTGTTTTAGGATGCCACACATGCTAGAAAAAGGCCCGGGGAAAGACTGGATAAGCGACACGTCGAACCATCGCAAGAGAAGGCTGGCAGACCTCCTCCGTGATGGCCAGAGTGTACGGAGGCTCACCTCCGCGATGGCCAGCGTGTCACGGAGGCTCACCTCCGCAATGGCCAGCGTGTCACGGAGGCTCACCTCCGCGATGGCCAACGTGCCACGGAGGTGAGGGGCAGCCCCAAGTATAAAAGCCCACAAAGTTCGGATTTAAGTGATAAACTCTTATAATTTCCAGAGAGAATGAAGGAAAATAGAGGGCATGAGGATTTTGAGGAAATTCCTTCTGATTACGCCGTTATACGCGGTCCAAACTCGGTATAACCTTGGATAGTGAGGTATTAAGTAGCAAGGAGCATTCCTACGGGTTTAGTTTCATGAAATTCAGCCGGCGAACCGTTGTGCTACCAAGCTAAGGTAAGTGGAATTGATCCAAATTAGTGTCAATATACTCCTATCCCTAAAGTGAGTATTTCTCCCTTCTGGACTTCCGAGAAACAGCAAGTTTTCAGTCGTTTTTCGATAAGTCAAAGTTTGGGCTATATATATATATATATTAAAAGTGATGTTTTCTTTCAGAATATTAATGTATGTAGTCCTAATTGATATATATATGGATGCAGTTGGGAGAAATAGCGGAATATTGACCGAATTACGCCAAGTAGCAGGCAAATCAGAAACGGAGGTATGTAAAACCAGTTTCTTTGGCAAGCGAGTAGTTCCGGTATAGTAACATAGCTCAAGTGCCAGTAGAATGTTTTAGAAGTCACATAATATGTTTAGTATAAATATTAGTACGATATTGGAAGCATCATGTCATGTATAGAGTGAAACTTACTAGCACGATATAAATTCTAGTAGAAAGTGTTAGAAACAATACAACATGCCCAGTATGTGATTTAGTAAAGTATGTTAGAATATTATCGTGTTCAGTCAAAACTTAGTAAAGCAATATAAGTTCCTGTAAAGTATTTAAGAAATAGAATAGTAGCCCAAAATGAAGTTAGAAAGCATGTTACAAGTGGTAAATCATGTTTACTATGAAACTCAGTCATACAGCATGATCCTCAGCAGAAAAATTATATCTTGTTCAGTATTAGATTCACCACAGTATGAAAGAAGATTATACATATACCATTATCAGTCTCAACATGTATTAAACACATACATATCACTATCATTAGTTTCAGCGTGTAGTATATACATACACATTATCATCACTAGCTTCAGCATGTGGTATACACAGTTAGTATTACTAGTTGAGACCGACTGTATTGTTGTGGGGTTAGATTACCTAGCATTCATGACTGCCCCAGGGTTAATAGCTATATCGACTCGTCTGCTAGAGGGTGAGGATATGTCGCACTGCGGAGTGGCATGCCGTCCCCCTGGGGACGAAGATGGGATGCCAGTTTCCCCATATTTTGCCTTGGTCGGCTTTTATACACCCCCGTTGAGCGTGTACGCCTGGGGTGTTGATTCAGTAATCCTCCGGACTCAGGTACAGTTATAGTCAGGGGCTCAGCGAGCCCAAGTGCATACCCAGGGGACCGGTAGGATGCTTATTGTTACTATGGGAGATGGGATTACCGGGGTAGGGGTATAGATTGCGTGTTGGTTGTACCTCCCGGCTTATGGGGGCCGGGTAAGGTTTATGTGTGCTATGCTATGTTATGTTATGTTATATTATGCCATGTTACGCTAGATATGAATAGATCGACAGTAGAACGCTACATTTCCAGGTATGACTCCTACTCCTTTCAGTATAGTTGCGGACAATCTTGAACTCCTACTTTCAGTCAGTTATAGTCTATTTCCTTCTACTTCAGCTCTATTAGTTATATTGCTTGTTTTCAGTTATTTTCTAGTTGTTGCTTGACGCCCATTTGCGGTGCTGCATTGCTTGCCTGCAAGTACTCATAGACGAGGAGCCGATACCTTGTGATTCCTGCCAGCACACAGAGTCATCAGCTCTAGTCATCCGGAGCTAGATAGCTAGTAGTTTATCCCTTTTCTTTTGTTGTATTGTATGGGCAGGCCGAGGCCCTGTCCCGACCATATTATCAGTATTCTTAGAGGCTGGCAGATTGTGTATTCCCTATGCTTAGTTATACCGGTCGTGTGAGGCCGTGTGTATGTCTTAGCTTGTTTATGATGGCTGCGTGGGGCCTTATTCAGTTGGTAGTGGTGACCTTGTTGGTCAAGTAGCAGTATAGCTCCTATTTTCTTGATTTAGAAGTAACTAGACAGCATGGTGGCCTTGTCGGCCCGCATAGGTTCCCTTTTGTTGATGTGGTTCTGGTTAGCTGTTGTGGTTGTATAGGTGGCTATAGGCCTAGCCGGCTGGGGCCTATATTTACAGCCGTTATATAGCCCGTTGATTCCATGAATCAAAGTTAGAGCCAGCCAGTCACCAGAAGTGCTTAGGCTCAGCAGTCTAGCAGTTCAGGTCCTAGTAGGACACCAGGTGCAAGTCATGCCCCCCAAGGCCGGGCGTGACAAACTTGGTATCAGAGCAGGTCATATGCCAGGGAGTCTGCAAGCCATGCTAAGTAGAGTCTTGTCTATGGATGTGTCGTGCACCACATACTATAGACAGGAGGCTGCAAGGAATGATAGGATGGTTAGTCTTTCTTCTTATTCAGTCATGCTATAGAGCGGTACAGTATAGGATTGAGTCCCTAAAACTTATCATACTCTTTGATTACAGATACAAAGTCAGATTAGCGACACCCTATCACAGGCAGAAGATTGGATATAGCAGCAGAAGAGGGCACCGGCCAGTTGCAGGGTAACTATAGCAGGAAGAGGAGGTATGAGGGACCACCCAATATGATACCTCTATCGGTACCATCCCCAGTATATTCCTATAACTTCAGAGTAGGAAGTTAGAAGCATAGCGTACATACGAGTTGATTTATTTGTTAGATATATAAGATCTGACTAAGGTGATAAATAATATTAGATTATCGCATAGATGTGAGAAGAGAGGGAAATGCAAGATCCCCATCTCCATCCTTTCAAATGTGGTACAGTTCCATGTCTTCATTTCGTTGCAGTAAGAAAAGGCTATTCCCACCTTTTAGTTTTGATTCTAGTACAGTAAAGGGTATAAGGATTGAGGCGATGTTGCCCAAACTAAGCAGTAAGTGAAGACGGATTGGTTGATTCCAGAAAGTGTTAGAAAGAGTAAGGAGCCCTATGATTACGTAAGTTGTGCAAACCTTCATGGTAACAAGTCAGCAGAGTGAGTAAGACCACTAGCTTACTTGAAGTGGGTGTAAAAGACCTATCGGTGATGAACTCCCAGTAATAGTTAAGTTCAAATCAGAAAAAGGCCATGTCAACCATAACACGCTAACAACGGCAGGATATACCTGTAAGATAATAGTTAGGATTTCAGTTGTGATATCGAAAGGTAGGGAGGTCATATGAATCAGATGGGTCTGACTGCAAGCCAGAAGAAGTATAAGCTAAGACTTGATCAGTAACCTTATTATCAATGTAAGGCAGGTACCTTGAACCCCAGAGCTTAGCTTAAGCAAGATAAGGGGGAGAAGCAGGAATACCAGATTTTGAGGGGAGATTATAATCACCTTCAGATTGGGAGAATATCGTCCATTAAGGACCAAGCCTCGGACTAACAGTTAAGAGACAGTAAGATTGCAGTCTAGAATGTTGTGGTACGTCCGCCTATGGAGAGGGTAAGAGGGTGCCGACCCGGAGACTCTAATTTAGTGTGGCCTAGAGGCAAGGTTCAGCAGATAGTCATGGGCCCTCAATATAATGACAAGTAAAGACACAAGGTTTGAAGGTTGACCCCATGTTGTAAGAGTGGCGAAATTTCAAATAGCAGATCATAGCTAAATTATATGTGCTTGTTGCTTCCAGAATGGGATGAAAATCCAATGAAATGATACGAGAGGACAGGAGATATCATTAGACTGTAGAAGCAGTATATCATGTGCAGTATGAAATTCAGTAAAGCATGTCAAAGATTACATATTATTACAAAATTTAGTATGTAGTGTACATAGTGTTTATATATATGTGTATATATATATATGCAGATATCAGATATGCTGTGAGTAGCTGCCAATAGGGGTTACAGTCACACAGATTCTGGTTAGTTGCTAGGATGTATATATAGATCGTACTGCAGGACCCCTCTCCCCAAAAGGGTGCAGGTTAAGTGTGATTCACGTATGAAGCCATAGAAACTTTCTCAATTTTCAGTTTATTGAGTTAATGGACTTATATACTTGTTGCCAGATTTAGACTTCAGAAGCTCATAAGAGTTAGTAGTCTGAATCAGGTGGATGATGATACGGGCCCAGATAGACTGTCTAATGACCAGCTGGCGCTTGTATTAGCAGGGAAGCATCCCTAAAGACCAGTAACGTTATTGCAGGTTCCAGTACTAGAAATGGAGACTGAATAATCATACCCCAGAGGTTAGCAACACCCAAATTTTCCAGTATGTTAAGTGGTCATACATCATTTTTCCAGCCTTGTAGGTGAGAGTCAGCTTTAGTCACCCTAGTAGCCATGACCCCGCAGGCCGGCCAGTCGTCCCAGTCAGACAAAATCGTGAGTACCCCAAGGAAGGGTCCACATCAGTAGTTAGTGACAGACTAGTACCTCAGCTAGTTCTCGTAAGATATTCAGATACAGAGCTCTAGGAGAAGGCCAGTCTTTATATAATTGCTCATAAGACCGAGAATTTCCCAGAACAACAGTATACATCCAAGTGGATACGAAAAAGGCATGAGGAATTGGTAGTACTCTGCTAGCACAATGTCTACTAAGACAAGGAAATCAGAAGGTTCCCTGTGAAGATCCAGAGACTGGTCGCCTAAGGGTAAGTCTGACTAAGCCCAGCTCTACAGTTGTCCAATTAAAATAACAAGACAGTTAGCTTTCCACAACTCTGCAGTTATGCATGAGCTACAGATGCCCGAGTAGGACGTTTAGGGCATTGTTAGACTACTTCAACATTCGGGTTATTCAGCCCGGTTATTCAGTTATTCATAATTAGTCAACCAGATTATTAGAGATCATGATCACTATCAGGATCCTCTGATTAGATACGTGCACATGGTGTACAGACAGTCATACAGATTATTCCAGCAGCGAGTAGGATTAGCATGTAGCCCAGAAGGCCAGATAAGCTCTAGCTATACAAATAGATTACTTGTCAGTTTTTTCGATATAATAAACCAGTATGATCGTCAGTTACATGCCAACTTCTCTAGATGTGAATTCTGGCTGAATTCAGTAGCCTTCTGGATCACATCGTGTTAGAGGCTGGTACACAAGTAGATACACATAAAACAAAAGTAGTGAAAACATGGCCAGACCCACCACTCCAACCGAGGTACACAGTTTCCTGGGGTTAGCCGGGTACTATAGAAGATTTGTTGAAGGGTTCTCCACCATAGCGGCATCTCTGACTAAGCTGACGCAGAAAACAGTAAAGTTTCAGTGGACAGAGGCATGTGAGTAGAGTTTCCAAGAATTGAAAGACAGACTAACCTCCGCCCCAGTGTTAGCATTGCCGAAAGGTACAGAGGGTTATGTAGTGTATTGCGACGCTTCAGGTGTTGGGTTAGGATGGGTGTTGATGCAGCACGGTAAAGTGATTGCTTATGCTTCTAGACAGTTGAGGAAACATGAAAAGAATTATCCTACCCATGACCTGGAACTAGCCACAGTGGTCCACGCCCTAAAGATATGGAGACATTACCTATACGACATTCATGTGGATATTTTCACCGACCATAAGAGCCTGCAGTATATCTTCACCCAGAGAGAGTTAAATTTACGGTAGCATCGCTGGTTGGAATTGCTGAAAGATTATTATGTGAACATTCTGTATCACCCAGGTAGATCTAACGTAGTTGCAGATGCCCTCAGCCGCAAGTCTATGGGGAGTTTGGCGTACTTGCAGCCCGAGCAGCGGGAATTGGCCCGAGAAATACATCGGTTAGCCTGTTTAGCCGTTTGTGTAGCAGAAATAAAGGAAAACAGAGCGGTAATTCAGAACACCGCACTGCCATCATTAGTTTTGGAGGTAAAGGAACAGCAGTATGAAGATCCTGACCTTGTTCAGCTTAAAGATAGAGTTCAACAAGGGAAAGCACCAGATTTTCAGGTAACTGAGGATAAAGTGTTATGATGTAAAGGCCGCCTTTGTGTTCCAAATGTTTCAGGGCTTCTCCAGCATATTATGAGCGAGGCACATTATGCCCGCTATTCTCTCCACCCAAACGTGAAAAAAATGTACCATAATATCAAAGAAATCTACTGGTGGCCAGGTAGGAAGAGGGAAATAGCAGAATTTGTAGCTAGTGTCCTAACTGCCAGAAAGTAAAAGCGGAACACCAGAAACCAGGTGGATTGACTCCGGACATAACTGTGCCTCTTGGGAAGTGGGAAGCAGTAAACATGGACTTTGTAGCAGGATTACCCCGTACCAGGCATCGACATGACTCAATTTGGGTATCGTTGACAGACTAACAAAATCAGCCCATTTCCTACGGTAAAAGTTGCCTTCTCTGCTGAAGATTACGCTGACTTGTATATCAGAGAAATAGTTAGATTACACAGTATTCCAGTAACTATTATCTCTGATAGAGGAGCACAATTTACAGCTAGATTTTGGCAGTCATTTTAGAGAGGTCTGGGAATGCGGATTAATTTGAGCACAACATTCCACCCTCAAACAGATGGACAGGCGGAACGCACTATTCAGACGCTCAAGGATATGCTACGAGCGTGTGTTTTGGACTTTGGAGGTAGTTGGGATGAGCATTTACCGCTGATTGAGTTTGCTTATAACAATAGTTACCACTCAGCTATCCAGATGGCGCCCTTTGAGGCATTATACGGACGAAAATGTAGATCGCCAATTGGCTGGTTTGAAGTAGGAAAGTCAGCACTGATTGGGCCAGATATTATTCATCAGTCAGAGGAGAAGATAAAGCTTATCAGAGCACACCAACTAACTGCTCAAAGCTGCCAGAAATTATATGCTGACGTGCGGCGCAGAAACCTAGAATTTGATGTGAATGACTGGGTATTTTTGAAAGTATCTCCAATGAAAGGGGTGATGAGATTCGGCAAGAAAGGCAAGCTCAGTCCGAGATTCGTTGGGCCTTATCAGATTCGGTAGAGAATAGGCCAGGTGGCATACGAGTTGAACTTTCCTCCAGAATTAGAGTCCATTCATCCAGTTTTCCACATATCTATGCTAAGAAAGTACATAGGAGACCCCTCCAGAGTAGTCCCAGTCCAGGATGTCCAGGTTATGGAAGAGCTGGCCTATGAAGAGGTTCTAGTAGCTATACTAGACAGACAGATTCGTAGATTGAGAACTAAGGATGTTGCTTCTGTCAAGGTGTTATGGCATAACGGGAACCGAGAGGAAATGACTTGGGAAGCAAAGGAAGATATGAAAGTCAGATATCCCCAGTTGTTTCGGATGTAATCAGCCAGAGGTACGCTAGTATTGTTGTTTTATAAATTGCCTTATATTATGTGTAAAATGAGACAGATTGGCTTTAAACTATTGCGTGATGGATATTAGTATTGTGTGGAGTACCTGTATTGGACTTTTCGGAGTTTCAGAATTTTCGAGATAGTCCATATTACAGAGGAGACTCTGCCGAAATTTTCCTAGAATAAGTCAAGTAAGTTGAACTTCTTGCAAGTAGAAGTTTACATTCGAGGACGAATGTTCTTAAGAGGGGAGGATGTTACACCTCGTAAATTCTTGACGTTTAGATGGCCTATTCGCATGTTGATTAAGAGTTTTAGGATGCCACACATGCTAAAAAAAGTCCCGAGGAAAGACCAGATAAGCGACACATCGAACCATCGCAAGAGGAGGCTGGCAGACCTCCTCCGCGATAGCCAGAGTGTCACGGAGGCTCACCTCCACGATGGCCAGCGTGTCACGGAGGGTCACCTCCGCAATGGCCAACGTGCCATGGAGGTGAGGTGCAGCCCCAAGTATAAAAGCCCCCAAACTTCAGTTTTAAGTGATAAACTCTTATAATTTCCAGAGAGAACGAAGGAAAACAGATGGCATGAGGATTTTGAGGAAATTCCTTCTGATTATCCCGTTATACATGGTCCAAACTCGGTATAACCTTGGATAGTGAGGTATTAAGCAGCAAGGAGCATTCCTACGGGTTTAGTTTCGTGAAATTCGGCTGGAGAACCGTCGTGCTACAGAGCTAAGGTAAGTGGGATTTATCCAAATTAGTGTCAATATACTCCTAGCCCTAAAGTGAGTATTTCTCCCTTCTGGACTTCTAAGAAATAGCAAGTTTTCGACCATTTTTCGATAAGTCAAAGTTTGGGCTATATATATATTAAAAGTGATGTTTTCTTTCAGAATATTAATGTATGTAGTCCTAATTGATATATATATGGATGCAGTTGGGAGAAATAGCGAAATATTGACCGAATTACGCCAATTAGCTGGCAAATCAGAAACGGAGGTATGTAAAGCCAGTTTCTTCGGCAAGCTAGTAGTTTCGGTATAGTAACATAGCTCAAGTGCCAGTAGAATGTTTCAGAAGTCGCATAATATGTTTAATATAAATATTCGTACGATATTGGAAGCATCATGTCATGTATAGCGTGAAACTTACTAGCACGATATAAATTCTAGTAGAAAGTGTTAGAAACAGTACAGCATGCCTAGTATGTGATTTAGTGAAGTATGTTAGAATATAATCATGTTCAATCAAAACTTAGTAAAGCAATATAAGTTCCCGTAAAGTATTTAAGAAATAGAATAGTATCTCCAAATGAAGTTAGAAAGCATGTTAGAAGTGGTAAATCATGTTTACTATGAAACTCAGTTATACAGCATGATCCTCAGCAGGAAAAAGATATCTTGTTCAGTATTAGATTCAGCACAGTATGGAAGAAGATTAAACATATACCATTATCAATCTCAGCATGTATTAAACCCATACATATCACTATCATTACTTTCAACGTATAGTATATACATACACATTATCATCACTAGCTTCAGCATATGGTATACGCAGTTAGTATTACTAGTTGAGACCGACTGTATTGTTCTGGGGTTGGATTACCTAGCATTCATGACCGCCCCAGGGTTAATAGCTATATCGACTCGTCCTCCATAGGGTGAGGATACGTCGCTCTACAGAGTGGCATGCCATCCCCGAGGGGACGAAGATGGGATGCCAGTTTCCCCATATTTTTCCTTGGCCGACTTTTATACACCCCCATCGAGCGGGTACGCCCGGGGTGTTGATTTAGGAATCCTCCGGACTCAGGTACAATTATAGTCATGGGCTCAGCGAGCCCAAGTGCATGCCCAGGGGACCGGCAGGATGCTTATAGTTACTATGGGAGATGGGATGACCGGGGTAGGGGTATAGATAGCATGTTGGTTTTACCTCCCGGCTTATGGGAGCCGGGTAAGGTTTATGTGTGCTATGCTATGTTATGTTACGTTATATTATGCCATGTTACGCTAGATATGAATAGATCGATAGTAGAACGCTACATTTCCAGGTATGATTCCTACTCCTTTCAGTATAGTTGCGGACAGTCTTGAACTCATACTTTCAGTTAGTTACAGTCTATTTCCTTCTACTTTAGCTCTATTAGTTATATTGCTTGTCTTCAGTTATTTTCCAATTGTTGCTTTACATACTCAGTACCAGCGGTACTGATGCCTGTTTGGGGCGCTGCATTGCTTGCCTGCAGGTACTCATAGATGAGGAGCCGATACCTCGTGATTCCAGCCAGCACACAGAGTCATCAGCTCCAGTGATTCAGAGCTAGATAGCTAGAGGTTTATCCCTTTTCTTTTGTTGTACAGTATGGGTAGGCCGGGGCCCTGTCCAGACCATATTATCAGTATTCTTAGAGGCTGGCAGATTGTGTATTCCCTGTGGTTAGTTATACCGGTCGTGTGAGGCCATGTGTATGTCTTAGCTTGTTTATGATTATCGCGTGGGGCCTTATTCAGTTGGTAGTGGTGACCTTGTCGGTCACGTAGCACTTTAGCTCCTGTTTTCTTGATTCAGAAGTAACTAGACAGCATGGTGGCCTTGTCAGCCCGCAGAGGTTCCCTTTTGTTGATGTGGTTCTGGTTAGCTGTTGTGGTTGTACAGGTGGCTATAGGCCTAGCCGGCCGGGGGCTGTATTTACGGCTGTTAAATAGCCTGTTGATTCCATGAATCAGAGTCAGAGCCAGCCAGGCACTAGAAGTGCTTAGGCTCAGCAGTCTAGCAGTTCAGGTCCTAGTAGGACACAGGTGCCAGTCATGCCTCCCAAGGCGTGGCGTGACATCCTTGGCCTCTTCAATTAGTGAGAATGGAAACAAAGTCAACTTGAAAAATTTATTTGACACGTTCTGGTAGTGAAAGTTTTCACTTTTCTCTACAAACGTCATCAAATTCCTATGGGGATCCTCATACGGCTTGCCCTGAAATTGGCAAGTATTTTGGATCAACCGCACAGTCCCTTCTTTTGCTCAAAGTTCCAAGTGATGGCTGGTTTAACAATTTCTTTAGAAGCATTCTCCACATTCGGCCTAGAAAATTGCATCACTAGAACTCTCTCATTCTCTTCACCTACTGCTTGCCCAAGGTTTTCCATAGCTAAATTTCAAAAGGTTCTCTCTATTTCAGGACAAGGAGAAGCTACGGTTGGTCCTTGACTTCTCGTGTTTGGCATACACTAAGGGAAACAACCCTGTGAACTTTAACAAAAACAAGAAACAAACGTAAAATACAGACTAGAGAAATAAAACTCTAACCTACAAATTATTAAACAATATTCAAGTCCCCGGCAACTGCACCAAAAACATGGTGTCACGCAAGCGCAGGTGATCGTCAAGTAATATAGGATTGTACAGGGACTTGTCAATTTAATCATTATAAGGTTGCACTTTGATTTTACTAATCTATGAAACAAGTAAAATGGAGATTGGTTTTGAAAATTAAACTACTAAAACTTCAAATATAAAAATTAACTAAAATGAATGCAAGCTTGATTGTATTTCAATAATGATGACAGACTAGGGAAATGGAACTTGGTTGGTTTCAGGTTGAGTTTTCTAGACATAATTAAGCTAGCATGATTCTTTCTATGATTGTTAGTTGCAAATTATTATCTCATTTCTTGCCACTATCTCTAGCATCCAAGAACTATTTCATGAACCCTAATGCCTATATCCCTATGGTCACAAGAGAACAATGAAATGATAATTATGCCTACTTGTATTCAACTAAACGGGGTTGAAGGGTATATCCCTATCCTCAAAAACAATTTCCATCCTATCACCAATAGGTTCAAGGGTCTTTGAATTCCTGTTCTGTATTTATTTTAACCCTTTCAATTCCCTCTCCCAAGTTCAATCGAAAGCCAGCAGATTACTTAAAAGGTGATCAATCTCATAAATAATAACTTAAAACAAATAAATACAAACAGCCATAAAAGAAGAATCAAAACTAAATTTAATTAATCTGTCAAATAGTCAACCATTCACTATGGCTACAACCCTAGAATATGAGTTTAGCCACTTTTAGACATGTGGAAAACAAATACTTAGTCATCATCATGCGAAAGGATGAAGTAAAGAAGAGAAAACCTAATTGTAGAAACTTGTCTTCCTTCCAAAATGCATACAAGCCTTCATGAATGAATTAGGGAAATAAAAATGAGCAAAGACTACTTCAAGCAGTCAAAAACTACTCCGAGACAAAAACTATGTAACAAATGAGCTAAGGCTTATATTTATTGATAAACCTTTAAATGACGCTTCTGACCTTCAAGACTTGGCTTAAAAATCAGTAATTTTTAATCCTAGAATAGGTCTAGAGCTCCGCCCCTCCTATCTCTCCACGGACATAATCAAATTTTCAGCAATTTTGCGCTCCCAAATAGGCCTGGCGCGCCGCCCTAGCCATAGTACCAGCCTGAGATTTTTTTCTCTAATGTTTTAGGGATCGTGTAGGGCACCATCCATAACAATATATTATGAATTTATTTCTCTGAAGTTTGGGACTTGGTGTAGGTCGCCAGCCATAACACCAAACCAATTACATTCTGAAATCTTCATTCCTTGCATCATTTTGAGCCCATTTTTCTTTGTTTCCTGCTCAAATCAACTCAAATCATTTGTTAGTGCCTAAAACTCATACAAACATGAATTTATGCCTAAATTAAGGATTATAAACACAAAACATGATCAAATATGGGTGTAAACATGGCAAATGGGCATGAAAATATGCCCAACATCAACCAACTGTTCAATCATGCGAGTAATCAACCCAATAATTATATATATAGGATAGAGATACTAATGACATTTTTCAATTCAAATATGACATCTCAATCATGACATGCTGTTGTACATGGGAACTCTACAATACAGTAAAGATAAGGAATTTCAACAATCGAAGAGAAATCCTAGGTCATGATTTCTAAATTTTAGGCTAAGGTTACTGAATATCTTTGGACAGAAAGGTTACAGGATACCTTTGTTAAAATCCCACATACCTGGAGTAAAATTTCCTTGATAAAGCACTTGGAAATATTGAGAAGGATAGAAGCTCTAGCCCTTGCCCTGAGAAACCTGTTTGAGCTCTTACTTGAAACTCTGAATGGCTTTTGGAAAGAAAGAGGTGAGAGGTTCAATTAATCCTCTAAAATACCTTCTAAATAATCCCAATATGATGTAGTTTATGAGTTAAGATAATAGGATTTTATGAAAATGCCCCTGAAAATTATTTTAAGATTTCTACCTGTCAGGTGGTACGGCTCAACATACGATGGATCATATGATCTGTACCTTCACCTGTGATTAGGGACCATGCTCAATGCCATCCTTTGAAGTTTCCCATAGAAGCCTCATATGATCCGTACGAGGATCCTATAGGTCATACTATGATCCGTGATTTCCCCTTGAACATTTCTCTGATTCAACTTACGACTGGGTTGTACAATCCATATCAACGTGTCACGAGGCGTACCACAGTTCGTGGTTACCTAGAAGTTCCCTGACCATATCTGTGAACTATTCCATGACTGGTCAGTATGATTTGCGCCATACTGATACGAGTCATAACATGAAATCGTGGTTTCTCTAAGTCACACTTATTGATTTCTCTAATCCCCATGTTATGAGTCCAGCTACGAGTATGACTCGTACTGAGGCCTTTTTTTCAATTTTATGTATGATCAAGTTTTAAATCCAAAGGCTAGTCTCAGGAATTTCTGAGGTGTTACACTTTGGCAGTATCAGCATCAAAAAATTTGAAAGGATAAAACTACAACTCTTTATTCTATACTAAGGCATATATGATGAAGACATATAAAATTTCAATTAGTCCAATGCCTGTTAAAAGTATGTGAAAAGTATCATTATCAATAAAGAAAGTTATTTTGTTGCCAACAGTACAAAATAAAGTGTCAAGTCACTCAAAATAGAAAAGATACCAGAAAAAGTGTGAGACACGACAAAGATGTACAAGACATCTTGAGGACTGTATGTACAAAACAGTTACAATACGCGTAAATGCAGGAACATGCCTAAGAAAAAGTAGCTACATGTTTTACATTGATTGAATATTTCTATGATTTAAAATTCAATTTCCACAATTTTAAATATTTCTATATTGTTAAGTTGTAGATTTTTTACATATTTATTTCACTACTAGTCCTATAAAATACTGGGTAATGTGGTATTTTATGTACCAACTATAATTTAATGATTTTTACTTGAATGTGTTATTAAATAACTTAATGTATGTTGCTAGATTATTGCCATGGTAATCGAGACATTTCTTTTGATAGCTTACCAAGGTCAATAACAACAATTTACAATGCTTACCCAGACTTAAAGAAGGTGCCTACCATAATCGTCGTTGTGCTGACCACTGAATGTCTGAAATAGTAAAAGTGATTGTTCATTTGCAAAATAACTCATTTGGTAATTATTCAAACTACATCAGAACCTCATATTTTTATCTGAGATCCTGCTCATCTCTTAGTCATTTTGTCCCTTCTCATTAAGGTTTGAGACAAATACATGACTATATTTTCAAGACAAATCCACGACTATATTTTTTTATTTGTTTTCAAGATAAATGCACAGACTATATTTTACTGTCCGTGACTCACCATAAGTTACTTACTGGAAGGTAGTGATGGACACATTTAGTAAATTTTACCCCAAGGCATTATTAATTTTTAAATAACTTAATATTCATTCTCAGGTTGATTCCTTGCTACTTTGTGTCAACTGTTATGAAAAAGTGAGGTTGATGTTGTCTTGTTGAAAGACTTTTCTAGTGAAGATGAACTTGTAGCAATCTTTACTAGGTTTTAGTGAAGTACTTTCATCCTTGAAGATCTCCATAAACCTTGGTTTAACGGAATCATTTTCATCTGAGATATCATGGATGGGTACTTCTTTGCTAGAGAAGATTATTCCTAGTGTTTCAGATCATCATTGCTGCAGATTTCGTCAAAAGAAAAGTTATTGATACTGTTGTGTTTCTCTTTTTTCATATTTTAAAAAATCAAAATGCCCCATCAATGCTGAATTGTTGTAAAGACTTTTTTATCATCCAATATAATAGTGCTTTCCATATCACAATGCTATGTACGCTTGAGTATATTAGATGCTTATTTGTTGAGGTTATGTACTATTTGTAGTATTTTAAATAATTGCTAAAAAATAACATGTATATGTTTTTAGTCCAGTTGAAATATTGTCCATGTGACTAGCAAAACATATGCCATAACCAGTGTTGAGTCCAAGAAATAGTTTTAAGAATCTTGAGCAGTGGACAGAGGATTCATATATCATAAAGTATATATTTAGTTAAATGTCTTGGATTTAAGCACATTTTTCAGCCCAGTCAAGTGTACAACATTAACAATAGAGTGATGTAAGTCAAATAGTAGCATTACTACATGATGAAAAAACTAAATAAGAAAAAAAAAATATAGACTATAAATAAAGGGTTAATGATTGATAACTCTAGAATGGTAGGAGCCTGATATAGAAAAGAACATCTGTCTAATTTATCTATGTATATTGTTATACTATAACAGAATGAATACACAACAAAATCAGAAGGTTGCTAAAAGTGTTCATATTCTATCCTCAGGTCCAATGTGTGCATACATCAATAATCAGATTATACACACCTGTGATACATTTTTGGGATAAGAAAAATGAAATCTAATATTTAGTTAGCCAAATGATAAAAAACAGAAAGAAAAATATTATCTGCTATCTAAATTATAGAAAAATATTATCTGCTATTTAAATAGTCATATATTAAAAAACAGAAAGAAAAAAAATATTAAAAATAAAATAATTACTAATGAAGATAACCAATAACATTATGTTTTACTCTGCCTTTGAGTGGCCTTTTTCTTCAATGTTGTCTTGGAGAACTCTAATTCCCTTTCAGCCTGTTATTTTTGTTTGGTCAAATCATAATCCCATAAAAGGCATGCAATTATATTTTGATATTGATCAACATTGAAATTGGAAAAAACTGACACTTATGGATAAAATACTCTGCAGATGCAACTACATATATACCATAATTTCTATATAAAATAATGATTAAATTAAATAAAAACTAATAAAATATAATATAATATGTTATTTAAACTTGAAATAATGAATATAAACTAATTACAAGTTAGATTTTAATGGCATACCATCAACAATATGTATGGGATAAGAATGAAGGATATGTGTGTTGAAGTATAGAGGCTGATTGCAATCTACAACTTCTTTGTTCTTGTAAAAATTAGTAGTAGATAAGAACTGAGGAAATAATATTGCACATGGTTCAACAACACCTCAAACTTTAGCATGTCCAGCACCACACATAAAATCACATACATAAATTTTCCTATCTTCAAATATTATAATTGCTAATACTTAATGATTCGCCTCTTCCATAAAAATCAAAAATAGTACATGATCAACTGTATGCTAAGGACAATTACTAAGCATATAAGCTTCGACTATAAACTCGACAACTTCATGCTCACTAATCATATCATAATTCATGTTACTTTCAAGAATTACCTTGTATAATTATTTTATCTTACTAAAAAGATAAAATTTATGGTTGTGAAATTGATATTTATATTGACGTAATATTTGTGCATCTTCCTCAAGTAATAGAAAATGATGTCAACATGTTGAAAGAAATAATAATGATTAGTAGAAAAAAATTTTAAAACATACATTATATTAAAATGATAATTAAACATTGACTAGTGAATAAATTAATTATATATTCATATTGAGGTTGAATAGTTACATACATCGATAAATATTGGAATACAAATTATAGAATTTTCAAACAACTAACTAAAGTAGGTAAATAATGAAACTAATATTTTGGAAAAACATACATGCTACTGCGATATATTTATTGCCAAGTGATGTTTATAACGGATTTAGTTTATTGTTTGAATGTATTTTATAAAAAAGAATAGAAAATATATCATTTCATGTGACGTTCTACCTCTATAGTTTAAGATATGAAACCAATACCTTCTCTCAATATATTGATCATCATATACAAAGGGATTCATCAACTCATATTTTTTCTTTTAGTATACAATATCAATATTTTTTCTCCAATAAATCATTTATATTCAACAAAATAAAATATTCATTGTATTACACAATAATATAATAAAGATGGTAAATATATTTACCAACATAGAAAAGTATATTAAACATACTTGGATTTTCCTCATAACACCCATTTATCAATAAATGTTGCAAATTGACCTCGCAAATGAAGTAACATCATCCTCAATCTCTAAAGTGAATGAATGTTTGAGAGTAAATATAATGACCTGTCTGGTCGTTATAGGACCTTGACGATGTTGGAGTGAAAATTTAAAGTTTTTTTAGCTTGATTTTATATTACGAGAAGGAAGTGTGAAATGATGAGAATTTAAAAGGACCGAGTTAAAGTTAACTGAGTCCAGCCGGTTGGACTGCTGCAGCAGGCAGATTCTCGCTATAGCAGAATTGCTGCAGCAGAAAAATCATTGCCGTAGTAAATGAATCATACCAGAACCCCAAGTTATAGTATATTTTAAGAAACAATCCAAATTACAAAAGGGATTAGCTAATAAAAATGTTCCAGAGTAAAATATTGGGTATTCCAATCGAAAAGTGAAGAAGGTGGCTACATTCTATCATCCTACTTGATGGCTATCATCAAGAACACTGGACTCGTGGCAAGAATAAAGCTCCATCGCTTGTTAGTAGTAGCTTGGTGCCCAGATAGGCTATGTTTTACATTCGAGTTATACTTCGATTAGTAACCCGCATACGTGTATACAATTGACGTACAATTGATGGGTGTATATAGATATAGAGTTTGATGAATACTTATATAAGATTGTAGTAACACATATAAGATTGGGAAAATAATCTAAATAATGAGAAAAGAAAGAGGTGGTGAAACTTAGTCTGTAATTAATGAAATGTGGGTAGATTCTTAACAGTATATCCTTGATTTCATATTCGTGATTGCATATTCTTGATCATGTATTATTGATAGTTGTAGGTGGATAAATGGGTACTAGTATGGAATTGTAGTAACGAGTTGTTGAATTAAAAATAGAGTTTGGAAGAATTTAACTCTCCTGTGGAATATGAAATTGGTAACAAAATAATTACTACAATAGAAAATAAATAACTAACCATATAGAGTTGTATCTTAAAATGAGGGTGGCATGATAGTTGGGATATTTATTATAAATATTGTTCCTGAATAGTGAAGTCTGCTGAGATTGAACTAACACATAACTCAGAACAGGCTACGATGTATGTATACATAAATATATCAATACCTTTATGTGTCTATATGTGTATATCTAATTACATACATCACTATTTATTTTAGAATTGGATTAAAGAGGAATTGGACTTTGACTAATGTCTTATATATATTTAAAAATTGATGAATATGCTCGAATGATCTTCCGACAGTGATTGTGATATAAATTATGGTGGTTTAGCTACGTTGTTTGAATGAGATCTAAATTAATTAAAACTATGAATATTATTCATGAATTGAAAGTGCAATAATGATAATCAGTGTGTACTTATACTTTATCCTATGTGATGATTGATTGATAGCATGATGAAATATGTTGATTAACAATAGGTAATACATTCTTACCCTGAGATGAGTGACTCGTACCTGAGGTGAGCATCTGAGCAAGTGGTTATAATATGACTGGTCTGTGTTCGAGGGGAGCATCCGGACGAGCGATTGAGTGTGATTGAGCATACTTATAAATACTTGAAGACAAGTGGCTTATGCCTGAAGCGAGAATCCAGATGAGTAGTTGTGATATGAGTGGCTCGTGTCCGAGGTGATCATCCAGATGAGCAGATGAGTCAGAGCTGATATCACAGTGGTATAGTACATGGATTTCTAGAGTCCCTTGTAGATCATGACTGGAAGGGAAAACATAAGACCCTCTGGCATGCGCATACATTTATACAGATTTGTGACAGACGTACATATATAAGAAGATATGATATGAGATATACCGATATGATATAGGTATAATATGAGATGATACAAATGTGGTACAAAGGTGTATATAGTGAGGCTGATAGGGTACAGATATGCATATGCATAAGTGTCTCGAGTGTGGACATGATTTCATTGATTTGATTATTTCTTTTATAGTTAACTATTTACTTGTGTTAGCTTAATGGTTGTTGAGGATTGTATATTGATGTGTTGTGAGTTTATAGCACTTTCGACGCTTAAAACTGAGAAAATAGCATGAACTTAGGTATGTTTATATGGATATGAGGTACTTTTACTTTGTTGTTAGGGAAAATAGGTGTTGGAGAAAAAATGTGCAAAAGAGGCATAAAAGTGCAGAAAATCAGCCAAGTACAAATCTCAGTATGAGCGGTACCTTAATTATATGAATCATACTGAGAATCATGGTGAAAATCAGAAGGCTGGAATAAGAGGAAGGCAAACTACGACTCTCAATATGAGCCATACCAAGATGGTACGAGCCATAATTGGAGTGGTAAAAATCTTCAGAAAAATTTGCACAAGGCAGTCTCTTGGTACTGGTGGAACCTACGAATTGTAACAACCACGTACGACCCATATCATTAGTCGTGGTGAGATTTAGTGATTCATAAAGATTTGGCAAAACTCCATATGCAACAAGCAAGTACGAGTCATAGGATGAAGGTATGAAGCATACCACAACATCCGTAGAAAACTTCAGAAGATGTCAGAGTTCTCAGGGCCAAGCCACGGATGGATTTGTTATACCCCGGGAGCTCAAAGATCGTACCCGAGAGTTGAAATGGGGAAAAGTGGGAATTTTTGTTGCAGCCTCAGGAGGAGTGGTCTCACGACTCGTGAGGATAGCCCACGAGTTGTCAGGTGACTCGTGGGGGAAGGAATTATAGTTTGGAAATTGGATTGGTAGTGTACCCGACGGAAGCTGACCACAACTCGTGCGAGGAAGTAATGAGTCGTGGTGAGAGTCATGCGAAGAGGTGAGTGAAAACTGAAGAATTAAGGCAGTGTACCCAATGACTGGTGACCACGAGTTGTGGTCACCCCTAACGAGTTGTGAAGTGACCCATTACGAGCTCAGGAAAATAATTAAGATAGTGTACTTGACGACCGTCATAACGAATCGTTCCCTCCGGTGAAGAGTCGTCAGGTCGTCTGTTAGGACCACCTGGAAGTTATTTCCTGCCAATTCGTAAGGTCCTTTTCATAATTCCTGAGTTCCTAAAGCCTAAACTATGTCGTTTTAGCCTATGAAAAGTGGGTTTTAGAGGGAAAAACTATCCTAAAGTCTTCATTCATGCATGCAAGAGAAAAAAGGGATATTCAAGGTTTCTTCTTCAATTTCTTTCAATTCCTTTTTTGGCATTCAAGGGAAAGTAAGATTCAGGCTCCATCAGGTATGTAGGGTTATGAACGGGTGGTTTCTTCCACACCCATTTCTAATCCCTCTCTAAAAAGTATGAATTTCTATGATTTATCTATGCGTTTTTTTACCCAAATGCATGAATGATCTATTTCTCTGTATGGTTATGAATTGATTATGATTGTATCATCAAATTGCGAAGCATGTGCTAATTTATAATATTTTCAATTAAAATCATGTTTCTAGTCTTATGAATGTTGAAGCCCATTGATGAGATGATCATGAAAAGTGAGATTTGTGAAGTATATGTAAAACTGATGAGATCTTACGATGAAAAGCATGATATGAAGCTACCCATGTTTTATAAATATGTTTTCGGTGAGAATTGAGTATTTCTAAGTATGATAAAGCTTTCCGCAATGGCCACATGTTAAGTTTAAATGATGATTTTCTCGAACTAAGCTTACCACATTATTTTGGAGCGAAGACTCCTTAATTTACATTCTAGCTTGTGGTATGTTTTGAGTTAAGTCTTCCTATGCATAGCTTACCACATGGTTTATGAGAAAAGGCTCCCAAGAACGTTTTTGGCTTGTGGTATCTTTTGAACTAAAGCTTCTCATATGCATGATGTCGTATTTGAGATATATTTGATTATTGAGCTTTGTCAAATGAAGATGTTAAGCTTTGTTATATACGATGTAGAGCATATGCATTTTTTGGGAGTATTGTCTAGCACCGAGTAGGCTATGGGTTGATCACCCTAAGCCTCAGAACAACATGCCAATGTAGGTTGATACTATTATATTATTCGGACCTCCCAGGTGAGCTTCCCCTTGCCCGAATGGGCCTTCATCTTGATATTGATATCATGATAGTGTCCTTAGCCCTGGCAAGATTTTGGAGTGCTCTGCCCACTTGAGTGTAATAGTCGGGACACGTAAGCTCTATCATGGTATGTCGGTTAGAAGACGAGTCTCCTATTGTTCCTCATGATTTCAAATATGCATATTCATTACTTACGAGATTTATGTATGTTCTAAAGAAGTTTTGACTCAATGTTCAGCTTTTACTTATAAATATTAGAATTCAACTCTGAGTCATTCGATTTAGTTATTATGTTATAAAACATGTTATATCATGTTATGAAGAAGTCATGATTTCAGAAAGAATGCGTGCAAGCCCTACTCTCAGTTTACAGATATTTATGTTTAAATTATACATTGCTCTTAAATGATTTATTTACACCAGAGGTTTTACTTGCCTTGCATACTCGGTACATTCCACGTACTGACCACATACCTCTATGTTGTATCGTTTTATGATACAGGACTCGGCTCTCAGCTTCAGACCCGCTCTTAGTCAGCTTATTGGAGTTAGCGTCACTTTATTGGTGAGTCCTCATCTTCCGAGCACTAGACTATCCAACTTTCTTTATGTATTTCAGTTTCAACTTGTTGAGTTAGTTGGGGTCTTGTCCCATCAACTCGTCATGATTAGAGGCTATTCAGACATATGTATGTATTCAACTTCAGATTTTATATTCTGATGTTATATTCAAGTTAGACTTCCTCTATAATTGTACTGATGGTTATTCAGTTCTTGATTGAGTTAGATGTATGCTTAAGCCATGGGTCGACTTGGGGTCTCTAGGGGCTCCTTGTCCCGTGTCGCGATTCGGGCCTCTATTCGAGTCGTGACAAGTTTGGTATCAGAGACATAGGTTTGAAGTATCCTAGTATTTCTGAAAGCCGCATTAAGTAAAGTTTTTTTCATGGGTGTGAAGCGCGCCATACTTATGAAGAAGAGGCTACGAGATGTTTAGAAAATGTTCCCTTCTTTCATGATCTATGTCATGCGATGAAAAATCTTTTTATCCGTCCAATTCATGCTATTTGTCACTACAGAATCATGTCTCCTCGAAGAGTGAATGGAAGGAGGAATAGAGATGGTGAAGGTCACGAGGATGGAAATGGGCATGGGCATCAGCAAGCCCCACCAGTTCAGGAGCCTCAAGCTCTGGAGAAAGCTGCCTATATTGAGCTTCGGTGTGCTATTCAGATGCTTGCGCAGGCCTTGACTGCTCAGGTCAATCAGTAGGCCATTGTGAATGTTCCGCAGAATGGCAACGCAGTGCCAGCTCGAGTCAAAGACTTCTTGAGAATGAACCCGCCGGAGTCCCTTGGGTCCAAAGTAGATGACGACCCCCATGAGTTCATAGATGAGATTTTCAAGATCACCCAAGTCATGGGGGAGAATGGGGTTGAGAGCACTAAGTTGGCCTCTTATTAGTTAAAAGGGGTTGTGCATATCCGGTTTCACAAATGGAAGGATAGCAGGGTCGCAGGAGCAGGTCCGGTCACTTGGGAAGATTTCCATGTTGCATTTCCCTCAGGAGATGAGGGAGTTGAAGACAGCTGAGTTCATGAATTTGAAACAAGGGAAAATGATTGTAGAGTTAGCCATGACCGATTTTGATGTTATTCTCGGCATGGATTGGTTATTTACATTCTATGCTTCAGTAAATTGTAGAACCCGGGCAGTAAATTTCAAATTTCTAAGTGAGCCGGTCTTAGAATGGAAGGGTAGTTCGGTTGTGCTTGTAGGTCATTTCATTTCCTACCTTGAGGCCAGGAAGATGATTTCTAAGGGTTGCATGTACCATCTAGTTAGGGTTAAGGATGTAGAGCCCAAGACCCCAACTATCCAGTTCGTTCTAGTAGTACGTGAGTATCCAAAGGTCTTTCCTGATGATTTTCCAAGTGTTCCTCCCGAGCGGGAGATTGATTTTGGTATTGACCTTCATCCCGACATGCAACCTATATCTATTTCTCCCTACAGGATCGCTCCAGTTGAGCTAAAAGAGTTGAAAGAGCAGTTGAAGGACTTGTTAGATAAGTGTTTCATTAGAACAAGTAAGTCTCCATGGGGTGCACCAGTTCTCTTTGTCCTAAAAAAGGATGGTTCTCTTCGCATGTGTATTGACTATCGGCAATTGAACAAAGTCACCATCAAGAATAGGTATCCTCTACCCAGGATCGATGATCTTTTTGACTAGCTTCAGGGTGCCAAGTGTTTCTCAAAAATAGATCTCTGGTCTGGGTATCATCAGCTCAGAGTTCAGGAGAGTGATATCTCAAAGACGGCCTTCAGGACGCGGTATGGCCATTATAAGTTTGTAGTTTGTCTTTTGGACTAACGAATGCTCCTGCATCTTTCATGGACAAGGTGTTCAAGCAATATCTGGACCTGTTGGTAATTTTGTTCATTGATGACATCCTTATATACTCTCGGAGCAAGGAGGAGCATACTGCTCATTTGAGAGTAGTGCTTCAGAATCTCAAGGATTGCCAATTGTATGAAAAGTTCAGCAAGTGCAAGTTTTCGCTGAACTCGGTAGCATTTTTGGGCCATGTAGTATCAGGCGAGGGAATAAAAGTAGAATCTCAGAAAATCAAGGTGGTGGATCCTTCAGATATTCGAAGTTTCTTCGGTTTATCTCTTTACTATCGAAGGTTTGTTGAGTGTTTCTGATCTATTGCAGCACCATTGACCAAGTTGACTCAGAAGAAGGTGAAATTCCTATGGTCGGAGGCTTGCGAGAAAAGCTTCCAAGAGTTGAAGACTCGACTCACTTCAGCACCAGTGTTGACCCTACCCGAGGTTACCGATGGATTCGTGGTGTATTGCGATGCTTTAAGGATCGGACTTGGGTATGTGTTGATGCAGCATGGGAAAGTGGTAGCATATGCCTCAATATAGTTGAAAGTCCATGAAAAGAATTACCCGACTCATGACCTTGAATTGGCCGCAATGGTATTTACATTGAAGATATGGCGACATTATTTTTATGGGGTCCACATGGATGTATTTACGGATTACAAGAGTTTATAATATGTATTCACGCAGAAGGATCTCAATCTTCGGCAAAGGAGGTGGTTGGAGCTACTCAAGGACTATGATATGAGTGTCTTTTATCATCTGAGTAAAGCTAATGTGGTAGTGGACGCACTTAGTAGGCTCTATATGGAGAGTGTGTCCCATATGGATGAAGGAAACAAGGAGTTAGTAAAAGATGTACATCGACTCACAAGGTTAGGAGTTAGGTTGGTCTACTCGACCGATGACGGTGTTGTCCAGAATCGGTCAGAATCGTCCTTGGTGACTAAAGTGAAAGCTAGACAAGACGAGGATTCGAATTTGGTAAAGCTGAAAGAAGTCGTTCGACGTCAGAAGGTGGAGGTCTTCTTCCAAGGGGGAGATGGTGTGCTGCGGTACCAGGATTGCTTATGGGTTCTGGATGTCGATGATTTGAGGAGCCTGATGTTGCATGAGGCTCATGGATCCAGATATTCTATCCATCCGGGTGCCACCAAGATGTATCATGACTTGCGAGAAATATATTGGTGGAACAACATGAAGAGGGATATTGCAGAATTCATAGTCAAGTGCCAAACTGTCAGCAAGAAAATGTTGAGTATCAGAGGCCGGGAGGCGAACTTTAGGATATTAGCATTCCCACATGGAAGTGAAAAGAGATTAATATGGATTTCATTACAGGCCTACCTCGTTCTTGTCGACACTATGATTCTATTTGGGTGGTGATAGACAGGTTGACCAAGGCTACACATTTTCTACCGGTCAAAACCACGGACTCATCGGAGGATTACGCCAAGCTATATATCTGGGAGTTGGTTCGATTACATGGAGTGCCCTTGTCTATCATTTTAGACCAAGGTACTGATGTGCCATCATTTTATGGTACTTTTGACTCTTAAAACGAAGAAATTAAGCACAGTCCAGGTATGTTTATATGGGTATGATGTGTTTTGTGCTTAATGTGCAGGAAAATGGGTTTGGAAATGAATTTGGTCAAATTAATGCTAAAAATAACTGAAAGGTAACTTCCAAGCACTTAACGAGTCATTGGCAGGAGGCACGACACATTGCTTAAGGCATGGGAAAAAGTTGGAGTTTGGAAGAAGTAAGGCAGTGTACTTGACGAGTTGGAGGAACGACTCCTTACACCTGTTAATGATTCGTGAGGTCAATCGTTAGGAATGAAAGAGAAAATTTCAACAAAGTGGCCAGTGAAGTTGACAACAGACATAACGAGTCGTCATGAGATGAAACGACTCATTGGCAGGCCACTGGAATCATCCGTGAAATGCACTGGATTTTTGAAGGAGTCAGTCCACAAGGGACCTAACGACTTGTGCTCAGGCAGGATGAGTCATTAGGTGACCCATTGCTACAACTCGGTGCGATGCTGAGGACGACTGATGTAAAGCAAGGAATGACTCATCACCTTGCCCGTTGCCACAACCGGCCTGGTTTCCGATTTTATTTAGGAAAAGAGTTTCATGGAATTATAAATACCAAATTTAGGTTTATTTTTAGAGGATTTTTGGAGATGAATCTGGAACAATTTTTAGACAATTGGGAGAGTCGACTTTATTAGTTTTTAACTATAATTTTGGTATTGATCAATTGTTCTTGATTCAAGAGATGAAAGCAATATTGGAGTTTCATTCAAATACGTGGTTTTTATTCCACACTAATTTGTAAGTTGCAATTATGAATTCTTCTATATTTTGTGAGTGCGATAATACAATTATGAGTAGCTAAACCCATAAACTAGGTTTGTGGGAACCAAGATGAATTAACACACAGAGTTAAAAATACTTAGTAATTCTTGAACGGGGTTTTATGCATGTATTGTTTTTCCCTTCATTTTGATTGATTCTTGATGGTTGCAAATGTTAGGACTTACCTTATTCTTACTTAACGGACCAAGGAGGTAAAGAATGGGAAAAGGGATTAACAATGGTGATTTGAGGCTATCAACCCTCATCTAATAGCTTGAACTTGTCTAGGGATAGATAATCCAATATTAAGGGTAAGGGTCAACTAAAGTACCTTGTATACAGGCCAAGTTACGTGGTGAAAATCATCTAGATCGGGGACCAACAATTTAGGTGAACCTAACTTACCAATATTACATGTTGAACACCGGAATAGATCACTAGTGTATAAGCGTTGTGGTTAAGAAATCTTGGGGAACACAATCCTAGTCAAATTGTTAATTGAATACAAACCAAATTTGACTTCAACATTTAGCAATTTTACTTTGTTTATTATTCTATATTTTCCCCCTTTGGAAATAAGTAACTCAATAGTAATAGTTATTCACATTAACCTTAGTTCTTACCATATTCCCTGTGAGATCGACCTCAACCTTTGTTGGGTTCTATATTTGACAATCGACCACTTATATCTCAATTGCGAGGTGTAATTTGGGCGACATCAAATTTTGGCGCTGTTGTCGGGGAATACGGCTATGGTTTTGTTAATTTTGTTAACTTTTCTATCGGCTCTTATTTTTTTTATTTTTCTCTTTTTTGTTTTGGTTGCTTAACCTGAGAAGAATGGCCAACATACAAGAACAAGAAACCGTGGATCCGGCCACAACAAGAATGTTGGCTGAAGAGCAAGCTCGGGCTAGAGATCGTGAGTTAGCCAGAGTTGCTGAAGAGTAGCGTCTAGCTGTAGAAGCTGAACGAGCTAGACGACCCATAGGTCCAGAACACCAGCGACACTGCTATTTTGATGAGGATGATGATGCAGATATAGATAAAGTTGGTGCCACTAGAGCTATAGTCACTCCTCCTTTGCCTGCTGGGGAGAAGTTTGACATCACTAGTGCGATGATCCAAATTCTTAATATGAAGGGAATATTTTCTGGTCATGCATCTGATGACGCCCACGCCCACTTGACAAATTTCATGGGTATATGTAAAGCATTCAAGCAGTTGGGGGTAAGCCAGGAAGTTATCAGACTGAGGTTATTTCCATTCTCTCTAGGGAGTGAGGCAACTATGTGGCTGGCTGAGTTGCCGAATGATTCCATCACTACTTGGGGAGGGCTTAAGAGAGATGTTCTTGAAAGTTTCTTCCCCCCATACAAAGAATTTCACTTGAAGGATGAGATTTATAACTTTAGACAGCTAAATTTTGAGGCACTCCACAAGACCTGACTGTATTTCAACAAAAAGCTCAAGAAGGTGCCAAATCACAGAATTCCAGCTGATACATTGTTGGAGATCTTTTATAGGTCTCTAAATGCCAATACTAAGGCGGTGTCTGATACCGTCTCCGGAGGTACTTTTATGAGCCACGCCTATGCAAAGGCGGTGGAACTACTAGACAGGATCACCAAAACCAACCGAGCTTGGCATACTAGAGAGTCGGAGGTTTCGGCTGGTTTTTATGCAGTTGGTATGTCAGCTGAACAGAGGAGAAGAGATGAGGAGCGCAACCAGGATATTGCAGAGATAAAGACCACCATGGGGTTTCTTGCCAAGCACTTAATGGGAGTTGGAGCAGAAAAGGTGAATGTTGTAGGTTCTCAGGGCAAGGCCCCGAGAAATGATGGTTGCGAGTCTGAGTCTGAAGAAGAGGTCAATTATTTGAATGATCAAAGGGTGGGTTACCGGACCAACACCTAGGGGTCTAACAAAGACTCTTGCCGTCAAAGTCAAAGGAACCAAGGTCGGAACTTCTATAAGGAGAGTAATTACAACCGGGGCCAATATAGAGACAATGAGGACTAGAAGAAGCGCGAAGAGTTCGAAAATGATAGAGGCAGTCTGTATGTTCCATCGAGAAACCGTGAGCCAGAGTCTAGTGGTTCAAGGGTTGAAGATATGATATCCAAAGTGCTCAAACAGATGGTGAACAGACATCCACTTTAAGGAGCTCCGGGCTGATATTTTCGATTTAAATCAAAAAGTGGAGTCTCATGTTGTGGCAATCAAACAAATTGAGCAGCAGATGAGTCAGATGTCTATTGCAATGAATCAGAGGCAAAAAGGCACACTTCCCAGAAATAAATTGCAAAATCCAAAAAATGAAAGTCACTACATGGCGGTCACTACTAGGAGCGGGAAGGCCACAGTTGATCCCTCAAGGCCAGTTGTAGTTAAGGAGTCAGAAAAGCCCGTGTTGATAAAAGATGATGGTGTAGTGGACTTTGAAACCCAACTTTGGTTGAGGACTTAGATGTGCAAACTGCTCTGAGTAGTGCAAAGGAGAAAGGAGATGCCCATGGGAAGGAGAAGGAGGCACAACAAAAACTCACAGCAATCCCTAGACCTCCTCCTCCTTATCCCCAACGCTTGAAGAAGAAAGCTGAAGATGGGAAATATCAAAAGTTTATCTCTATGATCAAGCAGCTGTCGGTTAACATCCTATTGGTTGAGGCACTCGAGTAAATGCCCAGATATGCCAAATTCATGAAGGACCCTTCACCAAAAAAAGGATGGTGAGTTTGAAACCTGCCTATAATTTGAACCACTGTTGTGCCATCACTACACAGGTCCTAGCACAAAAGAAGGAAGACCCAGGTGCGTTTACTATACCTTGCACCGTTGGGAAGGTTGAGTTTGCAAGGGCACTTTGTGACTTGGGAGCTAGCATAAATCTGATGCTGCTAGAGGTGTTTAAAAAGTTTGGCTTGGGAACCCCCACACCGACTTCGATGCGGCTATTGATGGCTGATAGAACGGTTAAAAAGCCGGTGGGGATTTTTTTTGATGTGCGAGTCAAAGTGGACAAATTCATATTCCAAGCAGGCTTCGTGATTTTGGACTGTGAAGTCGATTCTGAGGTCTCCATCATTTTGGGGAGACCATTCTTTGCAACAGGTAGGGCCCTAGTAGATGTGGAGGCAGGCCATTTGAAATTTAGGTTGAACAAAGAAGAGGTCACCTTCAACATCAGCCGAACCATGAAACAACCTAAGGAATTCAGCATAATTTTAGCATTGGAGGATGGAGAAGAGTCACTTGATGAATTTTGAGTAGTCAAGTGACTTGCATCATGCCGCGATGTTAAATAAGGTGCTGCATGGGAGGCAACCCATGGAGGTGTTTTGGTGAAGTCTGAGTAACCAAAACACCCACATCGTGCTGTGACATTAAATCAAGTTCTTCTTGAAAGGCAACCCAAGTTGTAAATGTAAGAAAAAGTTAGTGTTAACGTTTGTTTCTGGGTGCAGGTGAATAAGATGTAAAATCTTAAGTTGGAACCAAACACTAGAACTTTAGTTCTGGTGCAGAAAAATCACAGAACGGGTCGTCATCTGACTTGACGACTCATTCAACCAATTCATTAAGAGAACTGCAATCAACAGGGGAGCAATGAGTGACCTCACGAGTCATTTCTCCAAGGAACAAATCGTTTAGCCCCCGTCAGGTACACTGGATCTAAGACTGAATTAAAATAAAAAGGATGATAACGGCTTACTCACGAATCATTGGGAGACCAAACAAGACGTTAAGTGACCCATTGGGAAGCCACTTCAGTCCAAGGACCACAACTCAGGAAATGACTCATTGGATTTCACCACGAGTCGTTACTTGACTTGTTAGTCCCAGGTAAGTAACCTAACCTGACCCATGGTTGGAACTTGGGAAAATTCTAATTTAAAATCAATAGGACCCCTTTCCATTTACATACAGCCCAGAAAACTTAAAACATAAAAATTCCCTCTTATCTTCTTCTTCTTCTTCACTCAACATCATTGAGAACGCCATTGAGAAAACATTCATCACTGCACACACATTCCCTGAAGCACACTCACGAAAAAGATATTGCACTCCATCTCTGATAAATTAAAGTGTAAGTAATCTTCCCCATACAAATAATTTAGAATAATATTTGCATTTAATAAAGAAATTTTAAGGACCCATGTGTGAATGAGCTTGAATTTAGTTCGATTAATATGGTGTTTATGTGTTCCTCGTGATGTAAATAAACCCTAGGAAGAGTTAAACAAGAATGTTCGATTGTATATTCACATGGGTTGATTTTAAATTGAGTTTTTGTGTTTATGGAATTCAAACTGGAAAGGGGATGAAGATGAACAAGAACTCTTGAGCACGAGCCACATCACGAGTCGTTGGATCACCAAACGACTCGTTATGTAGCTCGATCTGAGTGGGAAAATTTAACTACTGAGGCAGTGTAACTAATGACTCGTTGCCTTTGGTAACGACTCATTGGGACCAGTTGTCAAGCACACTGGACCAACTTGGAGAAAGGCCAGTCTGAGACGACGAGTGACCTCACGAGTCGTTGCCACTCATTTAGTCACCCGTCAGGATCACTGGGCACCAGCCCAGAAATATTTTCTGTTTCATCTCATCCTGCACACTAACATGTTCCACAGGTACAATGTCTCCCAAAGGTACACCAAAGAAGGGTCCAACCAAGAAGCAAGCACCTGAGACAGTCAACCCTCGCACCGTAGACTGCGTGATGATCCATCATCATCGAAAGAGTAGAGTGGCTCTGAGAAGGAATATGAAGTAGCAGAGGAGCAGCTAGTCAAGAGAACTACAAAGGCTAGGGCTCAATAAAGTTCAAATCCGACAGCCCTGGTTGAATACTCCCACCCCACTTGCAAGAGTTCCGCCCAGCCACACTGATGAGAGTACTACGGCTACTGCTGCACTTGTTCCTGAGACTCCCACAACTGGGCAAAACATTGAGAGAGTTGATAAATCACATGCCCAGTGAGGGGATTTTGATAATGAGCTTATGGAGACCTCGGACACATCAAATAGCAACCGAGAAATGTACGGAGATGGTGTGTTCATGGCATACGGGCTATATACAATCGAGATATTGCTCCCAATGAAAAAGTGTTATACCCCGTAGAATTCCCGGCACTTAGATGACCTATTCGCACGTTGTTTAAGCATATTTGAAATCCATACGTGCTAGGGAAAGGCCCGGAAAAAGATCGGACGAGAAACCCGTCGAACCTTCGCGGGAGGAGCCGAGGCAGAGCCTCTCCGCGATGGCAGCGTGTCACGGAGGTGAGGCCTCCGCGATGGCTCCGTGACACGTTGCCCAGGTTCAGCCCCAAGTATATAAGCCCCCACTTCGGTTTAAAATCATATTACACTTATAAATTTCCAGAGAAACGCAGTGAAGCCGAGGAAGATGAAGAAAATTAAATATTTTCGTCTGATTGCGCTGCCAAACGCCGCCCAAACTCAAATTAATCCCAGATACCCGAGTATTTAGCAGCAGAGAGCATTTCTACGGAATTAGTTTCGCGAAATACGGCCGACGAATCGGCGAGCCACCGAACTAAAGTAAGTAGAATTGCTCTAAATTAATGTCTATGCGTTCCTAGCTGAGAAGTGAATACTTCTCCCTTCTGGGCCGCTGAAAAATAGTGAGTTTTTGACCGTCTTTCGATAAGCCTAAGTTTAGGCTATAAACTATATCGAAAGTAACGTTTCTCTTTACAATACAGCTGTATTTGGTATTAATTAACGTATTTATGAATGCAGTTGGGAGAAAATAGTTGAAGTACCGGCCGAGCCTCGTCCGACGGACGAATAGTCGAAGATAAGGTATGTAAAGTTAGTTTCCTTCGGCAAGTTAAGTAATATCAGTGTAGTGTAATAAATTACGGACCAGTAGAATGTTCAGGAGTCGAATATTGCGTTATTATGAATGTTGGTGCGATGTGAGAAATATTGGGTTGTAATGTATATGAAACCTATCAGTATGATACAGATTCTAATGCAAGTATTAGAGATTGCGCAGTATATTCAGTATGTAATGTGATATGCCATGTCAGGATATGGTTGTATTCAGTTGAAACCCCGTATAGTAATGCAATACCCGTAAAGCACTTCAGAAATAGAATAGCAGGCTAAAATGAAGTTCAGAAAGCATGTCAGGATTAGTAAATCATGTTACTATAGAAAGTCAGTATACAACGTAGTTCAGTAGAAAGATTATATTCGTACATACATATATAGTACTTCCAGCCTCAGCATGTATTAAGTATGTATTTATTTCTATCACTAGTCCAGCATATAGTGTATACAGAAACTTTGTAAACAGCAGAGTTTTCAGTAGAAACATTATCTTATATAGCATTTGCCCAGTACAGCCGGCAGGAGACTATATTCATATTTATATATCTTTACCTACCTCAGCACGTATTAAATACGTACAGATTACTACCATTAGCCCAACATGTAATATATATGATACTTTACCCCTATTAGCCTCAGCATGTGAGATACACAGACAGTATTACCAGTTGAGACCGTTGTATTGTTTGGGGTTGGATTACCTAGCATCCATGACCGCCCAGGGTTAATAGCTGTATCGACTCATCCACCAGAGGACGAGGATACATCACTCTACGGAGTGGCATGCCGTCCCGCCAGGGGACGAAGATGGGATGCTAGTTTTTCCCCCATATTTGTGCCTTGATCGGCCCTTACACACCCCAGTCGAGCGGATACGCCCGGGTGCAGATTCAGGAGTCCTCCGGACTCAGATGCAGTTATAGTCAGGGGCTCAGCGAGCCTAAGTGCATACCCAGGGGACCGGCAGGATGCTTACAGCCAGTATAGGAGATGGGATGACCGGGGTAGGGGTATAGATTCTGTGTTGATTGTACCTCCCGGCTTATGGGGGCCGGGTAAGGTTGTGTATGCCATGTTACGTTATGTATGTTATGTTATATTACAGTAGATACGGGCAGAGTAGTAGTAGAATGATACGTCTCCAGGTATGATTCCTACTCCCTTCAGTATGATTAAGAACAGGTACGATCTACACCATCAGACAGTTAATCTACTCCTTCTTATTTCAGTTTTGCCAGTTATGTATTTGATTTCAGATATCTCTTTCAGTTATTGCTTTACATACTCAGTACCAGCGGTACTGACGCCCAGTGGGGCGCTGCATTACTTGCCTGCAGGTACCCATAGACGAGCAGGCGATACCACGTGATCCCCATCAGCGGTTGAGTATTCAGCTCCTGTCATCCGAAGACTGAATTTCTAGAGGTGTAGTCCAGTTCTTTTTGTTGTACAGTACGGGTAGGTCGGGGCCCTGTCCCGATCATTTCTATTACCCTTCCTAGAGGCTTGCAGTCTGTTTATATTCCCTGTGGTCAGATGAGCCAGTCGTGAGAGGCCGTGCAGTTGTATAGTTGTTAGCATTCATTCCTTCTATTGTGATGGTCGTGTGGGGCCATAGTTATCAGTAGTGGTGACCTTGCCGGTCACGTAGCTTTTAATATGCTATGATTGAGTTGTAGATAACTAGACAGCATGGTGGCCTTGTCGGCCCGCATAGGTCTCCCTGAATTAATATGTTTCTGGTCAGCTGCTAGTACAGGTACAGAAGGCTATAGGCCGATGGGCCGGGGGCTGTATTTACAGCCGTTATATAGCCCTTTGTTTCCAGAAATGTGAGTCAGAGCCAGCTAGGCACCAGAGGTGCCCAGGATTAATAGTTTAGCAGGTTAGGTCCTAGTAGGGCACCAGGTGCCAGCCATACCCCCCAAGGCGGGGTGTGACAAACTTGTTATCAGAGCAGGTCATATCCCAGGGAGTCTGCAAGCCGTGCTAAGTAGAGTCCTGTCCATGGATATGTTGTGCACCACATACTATGGGTAGGAGGTTGCAAGGAATGATAGGATGGTTGTCTTTTATTCTGATTCAGTCGTGCTATAGAGCGGTACAGTATAGGGTTGATTCCCTAAAATCTTACCATATTCTTTGGTTACAGATAATGTCAGACCAGCGCCATCCTATTACAGGTCGGAACCTAGACATTGCAGCAGGAGAAGGCACCAGCAGGATGCCTCCCCCTCATTTGGAGACAGCCCGATCAGAGGGCACTACAGAGGCATCATCCCAGCCTCCTCAGCAGTCTCCACCACGTCAGGAGCCACTTGGGGCGACACTACCTTCAGCAGCCCCTATATTGACTCCTTCTGACCAGGAGGTTAGGAGTGCTGTAGTTATGTTAGCACAGATGATGGATGCTCAGCGTCAGCCAATGCCATCTACAGTTGCAGAATCGTCAGGAGGGCCCGGTAGTTCGAGGGTCCGAGAGTTCTTAGCTTTGAATCCTCCAGAATTTACAGGCACGGACCGGACAGAGGACCCTCAAGATTTTCTGGACCAGATGCAGAGGATCTTCAGGGTTATGCATGCCACGTCTACCGAGTCAGTTGAGTTGGCAGCATTCCGGTTACGGGATATTGCGGTGTTATGGTATGAAAGCTGGGAGAGGTCCCGAGGGAGAGATGTTTCCCCTCCCACCTGGGCCAGCTTTTCAGGAGCCTTTCTGGATCATTATTTGCCGCGGGAGATTCGACAGGCCCGGGTAGACCAGTTCCTACATCTAGAACAGGGGGCTATGAGTGTTCGGGAATATTCCTTGCTGTTTGATTCCTTAGCCCGATATGCACTGGCCTTTGTTGATACTATGGCATCCAGAGTGCATCGCTTTATTACGGGATTGAATCCAGAATATGTTGAGATTTGCACTACAGCTACACTGCGAGAGGACATGGATACTGCTCGCATTCAGGCATTTGCCTAGAATATTGAGGGCATCAGACAGCGACAACGAGAGGTCAGAAGGGTTAGTCAGGAATAGCATCGCTGGGACAGGCCAGTTGAGTTACAGAGAGAGGCCCGGGGAGGACCCAGGCCCCGATGGTCAGACAGGCCGCCCAGGCCCCCACCTCCGCCACAGCCACAGGGGGGTAGACTCAGCCGCAGGGGGCAGTCAGGGACTGGTAGAGGCTCGCAGATGGCAGATTCACCATCACAGAGGAGGGCAGAGCAGAGCAGGTATACCCTACCACTTTGCCCTATATGCAGTCAGCGCCATCCTGGAGCATGCAGATATGGCTCCACCGCATGTTATAATTGTGGCCAAGAAGGCCATTTGATGAAAGATTGCCCAGCCAGAGGTCGAGAGGACCGGGATAGACAGGATAGGGCATCAATAGGATCACGAGCTACAGCATCTTCGACTGGGCGCAGGCCCTCAGTTTCAGCAGGCAGGGGTTGGGGCATATCAGGGGCCTCCAGTACAGGTGCGGGTCCAAGCCGCACATATGCCTTACCAGGGAGGCAAGATTCAGAAGCATCGCCTAATGTCGTGACGGGTATGCTAACTATCTGCTCACACCCTGCTTATGTGTTAATTGATCCAGGGTCTACCTTGTCCTATATTACTCCATTTGTGGCACGGAAGTTTAGTATTGCACCAGAATCATTACAGCAGCCCTTCTTAGTATCTACGCCCGTCGGTGACTCTATCACAGCTAGCCGAATCTACCGCGGGTGTACAGTAGAAATTGTTGACCGTCAGACAACAGTAGATCTGGTCGAGTTAGAAATGATAGACTTCGATGCCATAATGGGTATGGACTGGTTAGTACCATGCTTTGCCAATGTTGAATGTTGGACCAAGACGGTCCGATTCCACTTCCCAGGAGAAGCAGTACGAAAGTGGAAGGGTAGCACCGCTACGCCAAAAGGTAGGTTTATTTCCTACCTTCAGGCGATAAAGTTGATATCTAAGGGGTGCATCTACCATCTTGTCAGAGTTAAGGATGTCCAAGTAGAATCTCCGACACTCCAGTCTGTCCCAATAGTAAATGAATTCCCAGATGTATTTCCTGATGAGTTACCTGGTATTCCTCCAGAAAGGGAAATAGACTTTGCTATCGACTTGCTACCAGGCACTCAGCCAATGTCAATACCTCCCTATCGTATGGCTCCAGCAGAACTCAGAGAATTAAAGGAGCAGTTGAAAGACTTGTTAGATAAAGGTTTTATCAGGCCGAGTACTTCCCCATGGGGTGCGCCAGTCTTGTTTGTGAGAAAGAAAGATGGCTCGCTCCGAATGTGCATAGATTATCGGCAGCTAAACAAAGTTACAGTAAAGAACAAGTATCCGCTCCCCAGAATTGATGACTTATTTGATCAGTTGCAGGGAGCCAGATACTTTTCTAAGATTGACTTGCGGTCCGGATATCACCAGGTCCGAGTACGTGAGAGAGATATTCCTAAGACAGCATTCAGGACCCGATATGGACATTTTGAATTTCTAGTTATGTCCTTCGGGCTAACGAATGCCCCAGCAGTCTTCATGGACCTGATGAACAGTATTTTCAGACCTTTCCTGGACTTGTTTGTGATAGTATTCATTGATGACATTCTGGTGTATTCTTGCTCTGAAGCGGATCACCGGACTCATTTGCGGACAGTGCTCCAGATTCTCAGGGACCGCCAGTTGTATGCTAAGTTTTCGAAATGTGAATTCTGGCTTAACTCAGTAGCCTTTTTAGGGCATATTGTCTCAGACACTGGTATACAGGTAGACAAGCAGAAGATAGAAGCAGTTAAGTCATGGCCTTGGCCTACCACCCCGACTGAAGTTCGTAGCTTCCTGGGGTTGGCAGGATATTATTGGAGGTTCGTTGAGGGATTCTCAACCATTGCAGCACCTTTAACTAAATTGACACAGAAAGCAGCAAAGTTTCAGTGGACGGAGGCATGCGAGCAGAGTTTCCAGGAACTGAAAGACAGATTAACCTCCGCCCCAGTATTAGCATTGCCGGAAGGCACAAAAGGGTATTCAGTTTATTGCGACGCGTCAGGTGTCGGGCTGGGCTGTGTGTTGATGCAGCATGGTAGAGTAATTGCATATGCTTCCAGACAGCTGAGGAAACATGAAAAGAATTACCCTACCCATGACCTGGAATTGGCCGCAGTAATTCATGCCTTAAAAATATGGAGGCATTACCTGTACGGCGTCTATGTTGATATTTACACAGATCATAAGAGCCTGCAGTACATTTTCACTCAGAGGGAGTTGAATTTACAGCAACGCCGCTGGTTAGAGCTGTTAAAAGACTATGATGTGAATATTCTATACCACCCCGGAAAAGCTAATGTTGTAGCAGATGCCCTGAGCCGTAAGTCAATTGGGAGTTTGGCGTATTTGCGACCTGAGAAACAGAAATTAGCTAAAGAAATTCATCAGTTAGCTGGCCTAGCCGTTCGAGTAATAGAAACAAAAAATAATGGAGTAGTAATTCAGAATTCTGCAGTGTCATCGTTAGTTACAGAGGTAAAAGAACGGCAGTATGAGGATCCCGATTTAGTCTAGCTCAGAGATAGAGTTCAGAAGGGTAAGGAGACAGATTTTCAGATAACCGAGGATGGTGTGCTACATTGTAAGGGCCGCCTTTGTGTCCCGAATGTCGCAGGACTTCGTGGGCAGATCATGCATGAGGTACACTACGCTCGCTATTCCCTTCACCCAGGGGCGACGAAAATGTACCACGACATCATAGACATCTATTGGTGGCCAGGTATGAAAGCTGAGATAGCTGAATTTGTATCTAGGTGTGCTAATTGTCAGCAGGTGAAAGCAGAGCATCAGAAACCGAGCGGCTTGACTCAAGAGATAATGATACCTATGTGGAAATGGGAAGTGATAAACATGGATTTTGTAACGGGATTACCCCGTACTAGACGCAGAAATGATTCCATTTGGGTAATAGTTGACAGGCTGACAAAATCAGCTCATTTCCTGCCAGTAAGGGCTACCTTCTCAACTAAGGATTATGCCGAATTATATATCAGAGAAATAGTTAGATTACATGGGGTGCCGGTATCTATCATTTCAGACAGGGGGGGCACAGTTTACAGCTAGGTTCTGGCAGTCGTTTCAGAAAGGTCTGGGGACGCAGATTAATTTGAGCACAGCATTTCATCCTCAGATAGACGGGCAGGCTGAACGTACGATTCAGACGCTCGAAGATATGCTGCGAGCGTGTGTGTTAGATTTTGGGGGTAGCTGGGATGAACATCTCTCGTTAATTGAATTTGCTTATCATAACAGCTACCATTCAGTTATTTAGATGGCACCTTTCGAGGCATTGTACGGACGAAAATGTAGATCGCCGGTGGGCTGGTTTGAGATAGGGGAATCAGCATTAGTTGGCCCAGACATTGTTCGACAGTCCGAGGAAAAGATAAAGCTTATCCGAGAATGTTTACTGACCGCTCAGAGCCGCCAGAAGTCATACACAGATAGGCGGCGCAGAAATCTAGAATTTTCGGTAAACGACTAGGTATATCTGAAAGTGTCCCCGATGAAAGGGGTAATGAGGTTTGGCAATAAAGGCAAGCTTAGCCCGAGATTCATTGGGCCATATCAGATTCGGCGAAGAATAGGCCGCGTGGCATACGAGTTAAACTTGCCTCCAGAGTTAGTGTTGGTTCACCCAGTATTCCATGTTTCTATGCTAAGGAAGTTCGTAGGGGACCCTTCTACAGTAGTTCCAGTTCAGGATGTCCAGATCACAGAAGAGTTAGCATATGAAGAGGTTCCCGTAGCCATTTTAGACAGACAGGTTCGCAGACTGAGAACTAAAGATGTTGCATCTGTCAAAGTATTGTGGCGTAACAGAAATCGGGAGGAAATGACGTGGGAGGCTGAAGAAGATATGAAAAGCAGATACCCTCACCTATTTCAGGCCTAGTCAGACGACAGGTATGTCCGTATCAGTATTTATACAGTACCTTATGGTTGTATGTTGTAAATGATAAAGAAAGAAGTGATATTTAGCTGTCCAGTGGATTTTAGAATATTGTATGCAGTGCCTGTGTTGGACTTTTCTGCGTTTCAGGTTTTTGCGATAGTCCATATTACAGGGGAAACTCTACCAAAATTTTTCTAGAAGTAAAGTAAGCAGTCCTCTAGATAACAGTGTACATTCGAGGACGAATGTTCTTAAGGGGGGGAGAATGTGATACTCCGTAGAATTCCCGGCACTTAGATGACCTATTCGCACATTGGTTAAGCATATTTGAAAGCCATACGTGCTGGGGAAAGGCCCGAGAAAAGATCAGACGAGAAACCCGTCGAACCTTCACGGGAGGAGCCGAGGCAGAGCCCCTTCGCGATGGCAGCGTGTCACGGAGGTGAGGCCTCCGCGATGGCTCCGTGACACGTTGCCCAGGTTCGGCCCCAAGTATATAAGTCCCCACTTCAGTTTAAAATCATATTACACTTATAAATTTCCAGAGAAACGCAGTGAAGCCGAGGAAGACGAAGAAAATTAAATATTTTCATCCGATTGCGCTGCCAAACGCCGCCCAAACTCAAATTAATCCCAGATACCCGAGTATTTAGCAGCAGAGAGCATTTCTACGGAATTAGTTTCGCGAAATACGGCTGACGAATCGGCGAGCCACCGAACTAAAGTAAGTAGAATTGCTCTAAATTAATGTCTATGTGTTCCTAGCTGAGAAGTGAATACTTCTCCCTTCTGGGCCGCTGAAAAATAGCGAGTTTTTGACCGTCTTTCGATAAGCCTAAGTTTAGGCTATAACTATATCGAAAGTAACGTTGCTCTTTACAATACAGCTGTATTTAGTATTAATTAACATATTTATGAATGCAGTTGGGAGAAAATAGTTGAAGTACCGGCCGAGCCTCGTCCGACGGACGAATAGTCGAAGATAAGGTATGTAAAGTTAGTTTCCTTCGGCAAGTTAAGTAATATCAGTGTAGTGTAATAAATTACGGACCAGTAGAATGTTCAGGAGTCGAATATTGCGTTATTATGAATGTTGGTGCGATGTGAGAAATATTGGGTTGTAATGTATATGAAACCTATCGGTATGATACATATTCTAACGCAAGTATTAGAAATTGCCCAGTATATTCAGTATGTAATGTGATATGCCATGTCAGGATATGGTTGTATTCAGTTGAAACCCCGTATAGTAATGCAATACCCGTAAAGCACTTCAGAAATAGAATAGCAGGCTAAAATGAAGTTCAGAAAGCATGTGAGGATTAGTAAATCATGTTACTATAGAAAGTCAGTATACAACGTAGTTCAGTAGAAAGATTATATTCGTACATACATATATAGTACTTCCAGCCTCAGCATGTATTAAGTATGTATTTATTTCTATCACTAGTCCAGCATATAGTGTATATAGAAACTTTGTAAACAGCAGAGTTTTCAGTAGAAACATTATCTTATATAGCATTTGCCCAGTACAGCCGGCAAGATACTATATTCATATTTATATATCTTTACCTACCTCAGCACGTATTAAATACGTACAGATTACTATCATTAGCCCAGCATGTAATATATATGATACTTTACCCCTATTAGCCTCAGCATGTGAGATACACAGACAGTATTACCAGTTGAAACCGTTGTATTGTTTGGGGTTGGATTACCTAGCATCCATGACCGCCCAGGGTTAATAGCTGTATCGACTCGTCCACTATAGGACGAGGATACGTCACTCTATGGAGTGGCATGCCGTCCCGCCAGGGGACGAAGATGGGATGCCAGTTTTTCCCCCATATTTGTGCCTTGATCGGCCCTTACACACCCCAGTCGAGCGGATACGCCCGGGTGCAGATTCAGGAGTCCTCCGGACTCAGATGCAGTTATAGTCAGGGGCTCAGCGAGCCCAAGTGCATACCCAGGGGACCGGCAGGATGCTTACAGCCAGTATAGGAGATGGGATGACCGGGGTAGGGGTATAGATTCTGTGTTGATTGTACCTCCCGGCTTATGGGGGCCAGGTAAGGTTGTGTATGCCATGTTACGTTATGTATGTTATGTTATATTACAGTAGATACGAGCAGAGTAGTAGTAGAATGATACGTCTCCAGGTATGATTCCTACTCCCTTCAGTATGATTAAGAACAGGTACGATCTACACCATCAGACAGTTAATCTACTCCTTCTTATTTCAGTTTTGCCAGTTATGTATTTGATTTCAGATATCTCTTTCAGTTATTGCTTTACATACTCAGTACCAGCTGTACTGACGCCCAGTGGGGCGCTGCATTACTTGCCTGCAGGTACCCATAGACGAGCAGGCGATACCACGTGATCCCCATCAGCGGTTGAGTATTTAGCTCCTGTCATCCGGAGACTGAATTTCTAGAGGTGTAGTCCAGTTCTTTTTGTTGTACAGTACGGGTAGGTCGGGGCCCTGTCCCGATCATTTCTATTACCCTTCCTATAGGCTTGCAGTCTGTTTATATTCCCTGTGGTCAGATGAGCCGGTCGTGAGAGGCCGTGCAGTTGTATAGTTGTTAGCATTCATTCCTTCTATTGTGATTGTCGTGTGGGGCCATAGTTATCAGTAGTGGTGACCTTGCCGGTCACGTAGCTTTTAATACGCTATGATTGAGTTGTAGATAACTAGACAGCATGGTGGCCTTGTCGGCCCGCATAGGTCTCCCTGAATTAATATGTTTCTGGTCAGCTGCTAGTACAGGTACAGAAGGCTATAGGCCGATGGGCCGGGGGCTGTATTTACAGCCGTTATATAGCCCTTTGTTTCTAGAAATGTGAGTCAGAGCCAGCTAGGCACCAGAGGTGCCCAGGCTTAACAGTTTAGCAGGTTAGGTCCTAGTAGGGCACCAGGTGCCAGCCATACCCCCCAAGGCGGGGTGTGACAAAAAGGCCATCCGAAGAGGAGCATATATGAGGAGCCAAGGCTGGTAACCACAGGGTTTAAATATCTTCCAGAGCTATAGGCAATTTTTGATAAATACAAGTTTGGGTGGTTGACCAAGCCTTCAGGCAGCTATAGCTCGTGTTTAGTGTGAGAGTTCTATGCAGCATATGCAGCCACCTTGCAGCGGTTGGCATTAGGGGGCCATAATTGGAAGAAGAGGCTCGTATTGACTCAGGTGCTAGTTTGAGAGACTCCAGTTGACATTTCTAAGCGGACGATCTCCACAATGCTGTACAGGCCGGATTATCAAGCTCCTTCAAACATAGAAGAATTTGATCACAAGCTATTTGAGTTGAAGATGGTCAGAACAAAGAAGTTGAATATCCAGGAGCGCATACAGCAGTACACTTGGTTGTCCAGGATTATTGCTATGGGAGGTCCACTAGTAGAATGGCTACACGGTATAGAGTCGTAGATAAAGAAGGCCACGTTGAATTTTCAGGAAAAGTTTTGGTGGTCACTTGTGTGGCACAGGATGGTACCAACGAGCAATGACAATACACTTTCACCTGATAGAGCTGCTCTGGTAGCTAGCATAATAGAGGGGTATGCCATCAATTTCCCGATATATATTGCAGAGGAGATTCAAGAGTGGGCAATCAATGACGGCACTACCATTCTGTTTCCATGCTTGATTGATAGACTTTGTCAGGATTCAAAGGTACTGATATTGACATCATTGGACCAGAGAGTTGGTCACTAGCACCTAAGTCAAATCCGATAGCTAGCATAATCTCGAGTTGATTTGAGATGATACAAACCCGGTATCGTGGGCGAGGACTCAGCCAGCTACATCTGCAGGAGTGACAATATTAGCAGAGGATTTTGGTAGGGGGATGTAGACTGATGCAACACAGTTCGCTGAGTTGGCAACTAAGCCTATGGAGGGCAGAGAGACAGGTAGCCTGGTTGAGGCTACAGATGCAGTGGATACCTCGACACCTGCCGATGTTCCTGAGTCTACATCTACTGCTGTAGCCCTGAGACCACTAATTGAGCCTCCATGAGCCACCACAGCCAGCCTAGTCATGATTTCACAGGAGTTCTTGGTTGATATGGCTAGGAGGCTAGCTAAGGCTGAGAAGCAGCAGGCACACACGACTCTATAGGTCAAAATCTTGATGGAGAAAGTTAAGTCGTGAGTGTCAAAGGAGTTGGAGACATTGTCCAGTTTGGTGCATGGGTGACTGAATTCTCTTGAGAGAAGGATGGATGAGCGTCTTGAACAGATACAAGTGTCGGAGTTATCTAGAGGGTACTCAGAGCTTGGAGCGCTACGATCCGAGGTGCGGGACTTGGTCGCACAACAGGTAGCCGCAGTACCTCCACTGCTACTCCCTGTGATAGATGATGAGTTTGAAGAGGAATTGCCACCTATTTTTGATTTCATCACGGAGGAGCCGGTGGTATATGACAAGGGGAAGAGGCCTCGTGAGGAGGCAAGTGTTGATGATGATGCTTCTCTACTTCGTCAGCAAAAATGGGAGCGGAGTGAGATGGAGAGAGCACTGCACGAATCAAGAGAGAAGGCTCAACAGAGAGCCAAGACTGAGGAAGTGAGAGTTCGTGGAGAAGGCACGAGCTATGTAGGGTCTAAGAATGCGCCGGTTCAAGCAGGTAAATTTGGAGATGACATTGCAGGCGTATCTACACCCTCCACCGACCAGGTAGCTGACACCTAGGTTGCACAGGTATGTTTCCTATTTCCTTAGTTTTTTTTGGTATATATATGTGTTGAGGACGATGCATGCTTTCTTGATGGTGGTGGGGAGGGATACTTGTGCATTCTATTTTGTCAGATATAATCCATTTCTTGCTGGATATCTTTTCCCTCAGGTGTTTCGTATCTAGTAGAATTAGCATTTTTAGGATTTTATTTTTTGTTTCTTGTGTCAGTTGGAAGAAAGTAGGAAAATTGAAAGCAGACAAGAGCTGAAATTATTTGATATTTTGATATTTGATAATTTGATACCCCTCCGAAATTTTTGTATACGTGTATGTGAAAGTTGACAAGTATAACCTTTGTGAATCTTTGCATGGCATTGAAACTGTGAACTTGTTTATCATTGTATGGCTGTACCTGAACTAGCATTGGTGGAAGTGATGATGTTCATCGATGCTTTGTGTGAAGTGAGTTTAAATAGTTGAATTCGGTTGTGTGTGTCACTCTATAACTTGCCTGGTAAGTCATACCGAGATAGAGGATAGGAAACTAGGAAAGGATCATAGGCCGTTTTTTATTTATAAGTCAACTTTAGCCTAAAAGACCTACCAAAAGTGAATAAAAATCCCTTGATCCAAATGTTTGAGCTTAAATTGACCTTTCTTTTCATTTACACCAATTCATCTGCCTGATTTTATTATAAATAAACCTATTTTTTCCTTTGTCCGTCTTTGAACATTGTGAACTTCAACTTAGGAAAATCTCCTAAGTTGAGGGTGTCTATTATGAGAGTGCTTAATATGAGTCGGGTGGAAAGAAAGTTGGGTAAAGAAAAAGGAAAAGAGCGAGTGCAGTATGTATGAGAAAAATAAAAAAATGTTGTCAAAAACCAAGAAAAAGAAAAGAAAAATAGTGTGTGACATCAATGAGTGTTGAAAAAGAAACCTCATCCGTAGTTGCTAAAGCAAAGAAAAGAAAAAGCAGAAAAAGGGAAAAAGGGAGAAATTAGGAAAAAAAAGTGAAAAGTGGAGTCAAAAGGTGTAGTGCCAAGGAGGGTTGAGCTACTAAATCCATATGTACCATACCCATGCCCGAGCCTACATTACAAGCCTAGAAAGTCCTATAGTGATCCTAGCTACTTGTCTGAAAATCAAGGTATTGAAAGTAAAGGCAATCCCAAGGAAAGTCCTATGATATTGTATGCACACAGTTCGAATTTCTTTGTGAGAGTGAGTAGATCTTACCTAGTCCCAAGAAAAATATATTGAGATAATCATATACACATGTGTGAGTGTGGGACTTCTTTGAGGTGAGAGCATTTGGTCAACAAAATCGTCTGTAAATTGTTTTGGGGCAGTTTTATAGATTTATGTGTGTGGTTGCAGGTGATAGTATTTTTCCATGTTTTGATTCCTCTGTGTTATGGTTGGAAATTTTGCATATGCATAGTATTTTGAGTTGATACGATGAGGGAGGGGTTATAGAATTTGATTTTGATATTAAATTGGGACTGTTGTAAGTTTCCTAGAGTTTTTCCAATTGAAGCGTCGAATTAGTTTAGTTTGTTTTATTTTATTTTTTTTCCTGAGGACATGAAAAAATCCTAAGTTGAGGGTGTTGATGTGCCATGATTTTACGGCACGTTCAACGCTTATAACCAAGAAATTATGCACATTACAGGTATATTTATATGGGTATGATGTGTTTTGTGCTTAATGTGCAGGAAAACGGGTTTGGAAATGAATTTGGTCAAATTAATGCTAAAAATAACTGAAAGGTAACTTCCAAGAACTTAACGAGTCTTTGGCAGGAGGCACGACACGTTGCTTAAGGCGTGGGAAAAAGTTGGAGTTTGGAAGAAGTAAGGCAGTGTACTTGACGAGTTGGAGGAACGACTCGTTACACCTGTTAACGATTCGTGAGGTCAATCGTTGGGAATCAAAGAGAATTTCAACAAAGTGGCCAGTGAAGTTGACGACAGACATAACGAGTCGTCATGAGATGAAACAACTCATTGGCAGGCCACTAGAGTCATCCGTGAAGTGCACTGGAGTTTTGACGGAGTTAGTCCACGAGGGACCTAACGACTCATGCTCAGGTACGACGAGTCGTTAGGTGACCCATTTCCAAATTGGGTGTGATGTTGAGGACGACTGATGTAAAGCAAGGAACGAGTCGTCGGAAGGCTAAATGACCCGTCACCGAGCCCGTTGCCACTGCTGACCTGGTTTTCAGTTTTATTTAGTAAAAGGATTTCTTGAAATTATAAATGCCCAATTTAGGTTTATTTTTAGAGGATTTTTGGAGACGAATCTAGAACGATTTTTAGACAATTGAGAGAGCCTACTTTATTAGTTTTCAACTATAATTTTGGTATTGATAAATTGTTCTTGATTCAAGAAACGAAAGCAACATCGGAGTTTTATTCAAATTATGTGGTTTTTATTCTACAATAATTTGTAAGTTGCAATTATGATTTCTTCTATATTTTGTGATTGCGATATTACAAGTATGAGTAGCTAAACCCATAAACTAGGTTTGTGGGAACCAAGATGAATTAACACACATAGGTAAAAACACTTAGTGATTCTTGAACGAGGTTTTATGCATGTATTATTTTTTCCTTCGTTTTGATTGATTCTAGATGGTTGCAAACGTTAGGACTTGACTTATTCTTACTTACCATACCAAGGAGGTAAAGAGTGGGAAAAGAAATTAACAACAGTGATTTGAGGCTATCAACCCTCATCTAATAGCTTGAACTTGTCCGGGGATAGCTAATCCAATAGTAAAGGGTAAGGGTCAACGAAAGTACACCCGTACATGGACTAAGTTACGTGATGAAAATCATCTAGATCGGGGATCAACCATTTAGGTGAACCTAACTTACCAATATTACATGTTGAACACCGGAATAGATCACTAGTGTATAAGCCTTGTGGTTAAGAAATCTTGGGGAACACAATCCTAGTCAAATCGTTAATTGAATACAAACCAAATTGGATTTCAACATTCAAAAATTTTACTTTGTTTATTATTCTATATTTTTCCCCCTTTGGAAATAAGCAACTCAATAGTAATAGTTATTCAAGTCCACTCAGATAGACTAAGTAGACTAAAAAAGGTGCACAAGAAAGACTAAGGAAACAAAACCTTTTCTCGATAACGCTGGGCCAAGTAGCGACACTAACCTAAGTTCTTACCATATTCCCTATGGGATCGACCTCAACCTTTTTTGGGTTCTATATTTGACAATCGACAGCTTATATCTTAATTGTGTGGTGTAATTTGGGCGACATCAGGTACTCAATTTACCTTCCAGTTTTGGCAGTCTTTTCAAAAGGGGCTCGGGACTCAGGTTAAGCTCAGCACAATGTTTCTTCCACAAATGGATGGTCAGGAGGAGAGGACAATTCAAACTCTTGAGGACATGTTGAGAGCTTGTGTGATGGACTTTAAAGGTAGTTGGGATGATCACTTGCCTCTGATCGAGTTTTCTTACAATAACAGGTATCACTCCAGTATCCACATGGCACCGTTTGAGGCTCTCTATGGGCGGAGATGTAGATCGCCCATTGGATGGTTTGAGGTGGGTGAGGAAGCTATGATAGGGCCATATTCGGTTCATGAGGCTATGATGAAGGTTTAGTTGATAAGGGACGGGCTGAAAACTGCTCAGATTCATCAAAAGTCATATGTTGATGTGAGGAGGATACATTTGGAGTTCGAGGTGGACAATTGGGTATTTATGAGGGTATCTACCATGAAGGGAGTCATCCGGTTTGGGAAGAAAGAAAAACTCAGTCCCCGTTATGTTGGTCCCTATCGGATTATGAGAAGAGTTGGCAAGGTAGTGGATGAGTTAGACTTTCTCTCAGAGTTATCTTCCATGCATCCTGTGTTTCATGTGTCTCTTTTGAAGAAATGTTTGGGAGATCCAGCTATAGTAGTCCCGGAGGACAGAGTTGGTGTAAAGGATAGCCTTATCTAAGAGGAAGTTCCAGTTGAAATATTGGATCGTCAGGTTCGGAGGCTGAGGAACAAGGAAGTGGCTTTAGTAAAGGTGTTATGGAGAAATCAACATGTTAAGGGAGCTACATGGGAAGCCGAAGCAGATATGATGGCTAAATACCCACACTTATCTCTACCGGCTCAGTTCCAACTTGAGGTATTAGCTTTTCTCTTTGACTCTATTTGGTTATCATGTTCAATTCATGCATGCAAGTTTCTTTTGTGTATATGGGTGGGTATGTGATTTGTGAATTCAGTTAAGTTGTATATTTTGAATTGGAGGTGGTCATTCCGTCAGTTTTTGATTCAAATGATCAACATTTGATAATGATAATTGCATACCTTTGCTTTTTGTGTGTTTTCCAATATTCAAGGATGAATGTTTCCTAGGAGAGATATATTTTTATACCCCGGGAACTCAAAGATCAGACCGGGGAGTTGAAACGAGGAAAAGTGGGAAGTTTTGTTGCAGCCTAAGGATGAGTCGTCTCACAACTCGTGACGACAGCTCACGAGTCGTCAGGTAACTCGTGGGGGAAGGAAGTATAGCTGGGAAATTGTATTGGCAATATACCCAACGGAAGCTGACAACGAATCGTTGGACGAAGTAACGAGTCGTGGTGAGAGTCATGGGAAGAGGTGAGTGAAAAATGACGAAGGAAGGCAGTGTACACAACGAATGGAGACCACGAGTCATGCTCAGCCATAACAAGTCATAAAGTGACCCATTACGAGCTTAGGAGAACAATTAAGATGGTGTACTTGATGACCGATAAAACGAATCATTCCCTCCAGCGATGAGTCGTCAAGTCGTCCGTTAGGACCACCTGGCAGTTATTTTTCTGCCAATTAGTAAGGGCCTTTTCCTAATTTCTAAGTTCCTAAAGCCTAAACTATGTCGTTTTAGCCTATGAAAAGTGGGTTTTGGAGGGGGAAACTATCCTAAAGTCCTCATTCATGCATGCAAAAGAATAGAAGGGTGATAAAGAGGTGATAAAAAGGGAGATTCAAGGTTTCTTCTTCAATTTCTTTCAATTCCTTTTTGGGAATTCAAGGAAGAGTAAGATTTAGTCTCCATTAGGTATATAGGGTTATGAATGGGTGGTTTCTTCCACACTCATGGCCAATCCCTCTCTAAAAAGTATGAATTTCTATGATTTATCTATGGGGTTTTTACTCAAATTCATGAATGATTTATTTCTATGCATGGGTATGAATTAATTATGATTGTATCATTGAATTTCAAAGCATAGCCTAATTTTATGATTTTAATTATAATTTTTCAATTAAAATCATGTTTCTAGCCTTATGAATGTTGAAGCCCATAGATAAGATGATCATGAAAAGTGAGATTTGTTAAGTATATGTGAAAATAATGAGATCTTATGATGAAAAGAATGATTTGAAGCTACCCATGTTTATAAATACATTTTCGATGAGAATTGAGTATTTCTAAGTATGATAAAGCTTTGGTAATGCCCACATGTTAAATTTAAGTGATGATGTTCCCGAACTAAGCTTGCCACATTGTTTTGGAGCAAAGACTGCAAAATTTACATTCTATCTTGTGGTATATTTTGAGTTAAGTCTTCCTATGCATGTTTTATAACATGGTTTTGGATCAAAGGCTCACAAGTATGTTTTCAGCTTGTAGTATGTTTTGAACTAAAGCTTCTCATATGCATGATTTCGTATTTGAGATGTATTTGATAATTGAGCTTTACCAAATGATGATGACGAGCTTTGTAATATATGATGTAGAGAATATGCATGTTTGGGACCTCCCGTGTGAGATTCCCCTTGGTTGAATGGGCCTTCAGCTTGATATCAATATCATGGTAGTGTCCTTGGCCCTGGTATGGTTTTGGACGGCTGTCCACTTGAGTGTAATAGTCGGAACCACGTAAGCTCTATCGTGGTATGTCGGTAAGAAGACGAGTCTCCCATTGTTCTTGATGATTTCATATATGCATATTCATTGGTTTACGAGATTTATGTAAATGTATGTTGTAAAGCAGGTTTGACTCATTGTTCAGCTTTTACTTATAAATACCAGAATTCAGCTTTGAGTCAATCGATTTAGTTATGATGTTATAAAGCATGTTATATCATGTTATGAAGAAGTCATGATTTCAGAAAGAATGCATGCAAGCCCTACTCTCAGTTTACTGATGTTTATGTTTAAATTATGCATTGCTCTTAGATGATTTATTTACATTAGCAGTTTTACTTGCCTTACATACTCGGTACATTCCACGTACTGACCGCATACCTCTATGCTGTATTATTTCATGATACAGGTGATCTTGGGCAAATTTATATGCCCAAGTGATACTCAAACGTATCATTTTTACCTTGTTTGTTGTGCAATGTGTATATAATATCATGTATTTGGTAATAAAATGCGAATTTATACTAACCAACATGATTAGCATTTGTTTTGCAGGATAATGTGATTTTTAGGAGCTAAAATGCGTGTTGGAACTATGTCGGAGTTGGACTTGGATGCGAGCGTGGAAAAGACCTTGGATGACACATTTTACACTAGCTCCGCGATGGAGCCGTGCCACGCTGCCATCGCGGTAGCACACTGCCTGGGCAGAAATTAATTAGGCAATTTCCAGTGTGCCTGCGCGTCAGTTCCGTGGCACGGAGATAGGCCTCCGCGATGGCCTCCGTGCCACGTTGAGACCAATTATCCGGACCCTGCAATTTCCAGAGAGGGTCCGCGTCCACGCCGTGTCACGGAGGCAGTGCTCCGCGTTGGCCTCCGTGACACGTTGCTTGTTATTCCGGGAAAAATTTCCCACTAGTATAAATAGCACACTTAGGTTTATTTTTAAGGAGTCTTCTTTTAGTTCTAGTTTTTAGCAGAGTTCAGGAGTGGAGAGAGGAACGTGGTTTTGTGGCAGTTGAAGAATAGAAAAGATAAGAGTTTTCTTCTCTTCCCTTCTTCTTTCCTTCAATTGTATGCATGATTTACACTCATTCTAGGACGATTAATCCAAGAATGAGTGGCTAATTCCTTTCTTGCTGAGGTTTTGAACTTGTGTAATGATTATTGGTAATAATTGATATGGTTTCTTCTTCTTCTTGCATATTGTTCTATTAATTCTTGTGCTTAGTACATTCTTGATTGGCCACCATTAATGTATATCTAAAAAGTCCAATTTCACTCGAGAGAGCATGAAATTGGAAAGTTGTGAATTAATAGGGTATTGTTCTTAACTTGATTTGGGAAAATTGGGTTTTGATGTGCTTTCTTGATAGAAATATACTTGAAAGCCGTATTAGTCAATTTAGGAACCGGCATTGTAGTGTTAGGTCATAAATTTCATTTGATCACAGAAATGTAGACGAATGGTTTATGATTCTAAAGTGAAATTAAATACGGAAGTTTTAATTTCTAGGCAAACGTTCTTGACTAGCAATATGAAGAAGAGGATGACCAAATTATCATAATTATCAACTCCATTACTCGTTCTTAACCTTGGCATGAGCATATCCATTGTCTGAATTCAACGTAAATAATAGTTGTTAAGTTTAGTATATAATTAGTTTAGAAATAAAACTCCCTAAATTCTTGATTGGATAGTTGTTAGCATAGTTAGAAATAGAATAGAAATATAGTGAACTAGGAAATTTTGCATATCCAGAGCAGCCTCCTTGGATCGATACTTGGCTACTTAGCCACTTTATTACTTGTTTGACCACGTACACTTGCGTGTCGGTTTTTAACACATACCGAACCAGCCGCGAATAAGTTTTTGGCGCCGTTGCCGGGGAGGCTAGGCGATTTGTGAAATTGTGTTAAGTGTAAATTTACTATATTTTTGTTTTATTTTCTTAAGTGTTGACAACTTAGTTTTAGTATTTGTTTTATTTCTTTGTTCATTTTAATTTTTCTCTCTTTTGAATACCCTCATTGACATGACATCTTGGAATATAAATGGTGGATACGCATATTTCGGCGAATCTTGCATGAATTACGGAGGACCCCACTTGTGGCAAAATTGTAACACGTGCAGTATCTGTGGGTGTCAATATGACCATTGGGGTGATTGTCCAAAGGCATATTCCTCTCCCCCAAGCCCCCGCTATGATCATTCTGTTGTTTTTGCTGAATATAGGCATGTGGAAAATGAGGACTTGGGACGCCAAGTTCAAATAGAGGACATGATGAAACAACTCCTGGAGCAATCAGAAGCAATGAAGGAGTCGGTGGCAGAATTGATAATTCAGCAAAAGGAGAATGTCGAGGCTGTAAGCAGGATGAGCGTCAAACTCACGGAGATGTGTGTTGAGGCTGAAGCTTATGATAATTCGCAGGTGACAGTTTTAGCCGATATTCAAGAGGAACTACAAGAGGAATACAAGGGTGAATTCTTGGATGAAGCCCAACAATTAGAATCTCTTGAGTGTCCCCGTGATTGGCTCATATCTATAGAAAATCCATTCATGGAAGAAGAGAAAGAATATCCCCCATTTGACATCAATGGAGAGATAGATGACAATGTCGAGAAGGTGTATACAAGTAAGGAGGTCAAGCACAATGCAGTTTCAGAGTTGAGGTGTATTGGACCACACTCTACGCATTTTTCAACATTAAATTTGGTTGACAACATAGAAATAGAGTCTTCCAAGTTTGTAGAGAAATGTCTAGAGGAGGACCAAGCCCCGTATATTTTGAAATTCACTAATTCGGAGAGACAAAATGACTTCGCTTACTTAAGGACCAATAAATGCAAAAGGCAACATCTACTGTTTGGTCCTTACAATTTTTCACCACCACCCCTAGAGCATAAGAGGAAATTAGAGAAGAAATTAGGGGTGAGATTCATATCTTCAAGGTGGAGGAAAAAGTGGTGAAACTTGGTACGTCGAGCCGTGACGTTAAACCAGGCGCTGCACGGGAGGCAACCCGTGAAAAATATTTTTTTTCTTTCCTTAGTGTAAAGTTTTTCATTTATTCTATTTTCTTTCCTTTTTCTTGACTAGGCTTAGATTTGCATTTTAATTAGTAATTTTTATTTTATTTATTTTTTTTAGTAGGGAATCTATGAATTTAACCAATTTTTGTTTAGTGAGGTGATTTTCAGGTATACTGGAGGAAAAATACTTGGAATCGAGGAAACGAGGCGAGGTATGAAAAATAAAATTTGATGGTGAAACAGAGCACTGGCGCATTGGCGCCGTGTCACGGAGGCAATGCTCCGCGTTGACCTTCGTGACACGTTGAAGGCGAATCTGGAATTTTTAAAATTCCAGTAAGCCAACACGTTGGCTCCGTGTCACGGAGGAGGGGCTCCGTGTTACCCTCCGTGACACGTTGCCCTTATTCCAGTGCCGGGTCACACCGGGTTTCCGGGTGACCCGCGTGTTTCTTTTAAATAAACCCCCAATTTTCGCTCAAATTTCCCCATTCCTTCTACCCTCCGGGATCAAACACCCATTCCCCTACCCCCAAGCTCCGTGCCACGTTGATAGGCAAGGAAAACGTCAAGTTTTTTTCGGTTCATCAAATCCAAGGTATGTTTTCATCTTCTATCTCAAATTTCTGGCGAGTTTTGTCACTTTTGAGCATGTGAGGTGAGATATATCACCCTAGGTAAAAAAATTAAACATGATGTGAATTATTTTGTGATTGATTATGTTCGGATTATTGTAGTTGACGTTTGAACTTATCGATTGATTGAGTAATTCAATATTGATTGTCGAATTGAGTTCTAGGGCTTGGGTTGTTGGATTTGAACGTGGGTAACTTGATAGTTTGATGAAATTGGTGCCTGGGTGTGTTTAGTAGTTGAGATAAGTCGTGGTAACTATTGTTTAATTGTGGAAAGATGACTAATTCTCAATTTTTTGTGGGGAAGTGCATAATATGTGAATTGGTTGAATTGCTTAGATTAGTTGTATATAATAGGTTTGTATTGTTGTTCTTATTTCTGTTGTGGTTATTGTTGCTAAGTGCTGTGGGTGAATAGCTGTCGATAAGAGGATTGGGTTAGCTGTATGAAGTCTGAGTAATTCGCTAGCCGTTATGCTGTCGAAATTTTGTGAACGCACTAAGCAACATGTTTATAGTTGATTGTGTTTGGGGGTGTAAATAGAGTTATCCTTGCTAAAATGTTGTAAATTTTGTTAAAGACTAAGTGTGGGGTGAATTTTGTTTAACCCGACCTTAGCCGAAGCTAACAAGGTTTTAGCTTAATATTGTGCTTGTCTGTGTAAATTGACAGGTACAATGGCTAGCCGACAAGATAAAGGCAAGGGTGCCTCAACCTCAGGCACCGGCAGAAAGAGAATGAGACTGAGCACTGCTGTCCCAGCTGCACCTGCTGTTCCACGCGGTCAACACTGCCGATACGGAACACGATGGGTCACCGACGAAGGGAAGAAATGATATAATAAGCACAAGGAAAGCAAATACTTCCCGGAGGAATATATTGCAAGGGAACCACTTGCACAGGAGTTCCCTCGCATGGTGCAGAGGATTGAGGTAGCTGGGCTTAGTTTTATTTTTCAGGAGCCCAAGGAGTGCAACCTTCACTTGGTCCGGGAATTCTACGCCAACTGGAACCCGGCCATCAGGAGCCATACTATTAAAATCAGAGGGCAGATTGTCACTCTGGAACCCCAGCAGCTGAATGCCATCGTTGGAGCGCGGGACACAGACGCCCACGTTCTCCGCCAGCTCAATATCACCCCACCGTATGCCGACATCAGACGTACGTTGTGTGGGGCTCGATCTACAGCCCGATGAAGGAGACACAAAGAGAGGGGTTACCACCAGACTCTGCCTTATTCGCAGATGAACAGGGAGGCCAGAATCTGGCTAAAAATAGTATGTTCGTGTTTGATCCCGGGAGTGCATATGACAGATGTGACTCGGGACTGTGTCTGCCTGGTGTATGCCCTTATGAAAGGGCTTGAGATTAATGTGGGGGCGGTTATAATATCCGCCATGAAGAGAGCCAGACTACACCAGGGCCACAGATACGGGTTTGGCGGACTCATCACCACCTTCCTCCGAGGCCTTGACATCGAGGAAGAAGCCTTGGATTACATTCCGCAGTTGGAGCGGAGGGCCCTTGATGTGACAAAAACCAAGGCCCCCGACACTACACACGGACCTGTGCTGACTCTGGGCAAGCGACATGCTCGTGACGACCAGTATATGGCCCGTATGTTTGGCATGCAGATGCTGCAGCTACGGATAGGTGGGAGACCAGCCACCGAGGATGAATTATGGCAGCTGGAGCTGGACTACCCCTTCGGCGAGAACGCCAGAGCTTTATGCAAGGTGGGGCCAGCCTTTGTGGAGCCGACTGACGACGACGTCCCTACTGATGAGGAGACACGTCGTGAGGACTCTGATGTAGAGTCCGATGACGGCGATGGAGCTGATTCAGATATGGGCGACGAGGCCGCAGCACCGGATGAGGAAGTCGAATATTTCAACTAAGCAGGGAGTTCCACCACCCAAAATTTTGTGCTTTGTATTTTTGTGAACACTGGGGAAAGTGTTCGATTTAACTGTGGGGTGGGGAGTAGTTAGGTGCTGGGTCATAGGCTCTAAATCTGCTGTATATTCTTCCTTGACGTTTATGTATGTCTGTGCTTTCCCTGTTCTTGTGAACTGATTTGTGAATGATGTGTATATATTTGTTTGTGGCTAATGATGTGTGTCTTTAAAAAGTTATGGTTGCCTTTGTAAATATTTTGTAAATTTTGTAAATTTTTTTTTTCTATCGATATGATCGATATTTTTCAAAATTTTTGCGAAAAGATTTTGCATTTATCAACATACTTTGCAAATATTTTCTATCGAAATGATCGATGTGTTGCAAAAATTTTGAAGTTTTAATTTTGGGTTTCTCGGAGTTTGTTTTCGGTTCTTTTACCGAGAATAGTCCCATTGAACCGATGTCATAGTTAGTGACCATTCCCTATGATGGATGGATGACGACCGTCTTAAGGGAAATGTAGTCGATAGGAGTAGATGTTTTGTTTTTAGTTTCTTTGGTGGATTGCATCAATAAACTGTAGTTGCTTATGGTTGCTAAAATTTCGTTGCGTGTTGTAATTGATGTTCAAAACGTGAAAATGATTCGTTTGAAAGCATGCAATTTTGTAAATATGTTGAGTTACCTAGGCTATAGAATTTGGTTCATTATGATTGAGGCTTAATCTTGAATTCATGTAATTGACTAATTAAAGAGTCTGTGAATGCATCTTGATTCGAGCATGTGCATGAAGTGTGAGTGAGGTTTTGCTATTCCATGTCATTGTGAATTGTCTAGAACTTGCCTGGCGTGTATACAAAACGAAATGAAGGAGGTGTAGTGTTGGAAAGGATGTAGGCATTTCTTTGTTTTAACCGTTAGTTTCCATTTTTTTTCTTGTCAAATTCTACCTTTTTATATGTTGTGTACCCTAGTCAGCCCGTTGAGCCTTTAGCCGATTTCTTTCTTTTGTCCAGAATTGTATGAACTAAGCTTTATTCCTTCTTTTCATTAGCCTTAAAGTCTATAAGAAGCTCTTAAGCGCTTACAAAGAACAGAAAATGTTTCCCAAAGTGTTAAAGAGTGAAAAGAGTGAAAAGAAAAGAAAAGCAAAGTGAGGAAAGAAAAGATGATGTTGAAGAGGCACTAGTTGTAATTAAATGATAGTGAGGGTACATGAAAACCCTCTGTTTTGTGTCAAGTGTGCCTGATGAAATGGGCTGTATGAAAGTAAACCAGCATGAATGGGAGAAAAAGAGAAAAGAGAGGAACAATGTCCATGAGTCGATGGGAATGAGTTGAAAAGGCGCTTAAGGATGCTAGCGACTATTATTGGCTAATCCAATATATATATACTAGATCCATAGCCCAGTTACAACCCATTAAAAGTCCTATTTGATCCTACATTGCATTTCTTTATATTAGTGGAGTAATACACTAAGGGCAAGCCTATGGGTCATGACATGATGCATGCGAATTCTTTTGGGAGAGAGAGTGAAATTAATTTTTATATGCCCCTACTTGCATGTTTGTGTGCTGCACGAACATAAAAGGGGAAGTTTCTCTCGAGTTGTGAGGGTACATGCTTGATGAAAGATTGATTTTTGTGTCGGATTTCTTGATTAGTTGATTTGCATGAGTTTGCCGATATCAAGAATCAATTCTTAAAAGTTTAGGAAGCCTCGATGTATTAAGGTCATTGTCTTGTACGACCAAGCATGTTTTCTTGATGATTTGCAAGAATTGAATAATCGGTATGACCGTAGCGTAAAATGTTGCACCATAGTGACGAAGGTTGGGATGTAATTTGCATGAGTTGTGTATGTATTGTTCGAGGACGAACAAGGATTTAAGTGTGGGGTAAGTGATCTTGGGCAAATTTATATGCCCAAGTGATACTCAAACGTATCATTTTTACCTTGTTTGTTGTGCAATGTGTATATAATATCATGTATTTGGTAATAAAATGCGAATTTATACTAACCAACATGATTAGCATTTGTTTTGTAGGATAATGTGATTTTTAGGAGCTAAAATGCATGTTGGAACTATGTCGGAGTTGGACTTGGATGCGAGCGTGGAAAAGACCTTGGATGGCACATTTTACACTGGCTCCGCGATGAAGCCGTGCCACGCTGCCATCGCGGTAGCACACTGCCTGGGCAGAAATTAATTAGGCAATTTCCAGTGTGCTTGCGCGTCAGTTCCGTGGCACGGAGATAGGCCTCCGCGATGGCCTCCGTGCCACGTTGAGACCAATTATCCGGACCCTGCAATTTCCAGAGAGGGTCCGCGTCCATGCCGTGTCACGGAGGCAGTGCTCCGCGTTGGCCTCCGTGACACGTTGCTTGTTATTCCGGGAAAAATTTCCCACTAGTATAAATAGCACACTTAGGTTTATTTTTAAGGAGTCTTCTTTTAGTTCTAGTTTTTAGCAGAGTTCAGGAGTGGAGAGAGGAACGTGGTTTTGTGGCAGTTGAAGAATAGAAAAGATAAGAGTTTTCTTCTCTTCCCTTCTTCTTTCCCTCAATTGTATGCATGATTTACACTCATTCTAGGACGATTAATCCAAGAATGAGTGGCTAATTCCTTTCTTGCTGAGGTTTTGAACTTGTGTAATGATTATTGGTAATAATTGATATGGTTTCTTCTTCTTCTTGCATATTGTTCTATTAATTCTTGTGCTTAGTACATTCTTGATTGGCCACCATTAATGTATATCTAAAAAGTCCAATTTCACTCGAGAGAGCATGAAATTGGAAAGTTGTGAATTAATAGGGTATTGTTCTTAACTTGATTTGGGAAAATTGGGTTTTGATGTGCTTTCTTGATAGAAATATACTTGAAAGCCGTATTAGTCAATTTAGGAACCGGCATTGTAGTGTTAGGTCATAAATTTCATTTGATCACAGAAATGTAGACGAATGGTTTATGATTCTAAAGTGAAATTAAATACGGAAGTTTTAATTTCTAGGCAAACATTCTTGACTAGCAATATGAAGAAGAGGATGACCAAATTATCATAATTATCAACTCCATTACTCGTTCTTAACCTTGGCATGAGCATATCCATTGTCTGAATTCAACGTAAATAATAGTTGTTAAGTTTAGAATATAATTAGTTTAGAAATAAAACTCCCTAAATTCTTGATTGGATAGTTGTTAGCATAGTTAGAAATAGAATAGAAATATAGTGAACTAGGAAATTTTGCATATCCAGAGCAGCCTCCTTGGATCGATACTTGGCTACTTAGCCACTTTATTACTTGTTTGACCACGTACACTTGCGTGTCGGTTTTTAACACATACCGAACCAGCCGCGAACAACAGGACCCGGATCTCAGCTTCAGTCCCGCTCTTAGTCAACTTATCGAAGTTAGCGTCGCTTTATTGGTGAGTCCTTATCTTCCGAGGACTATACCATCCAACTTTCTTTATGTATTTCAATTACGGCTTGTTGAGTTAGTTGGGGTCTTGTCCCATCAACTTGTCATGATTAGAGGCTATTTAGACATGTGTATGTATTCAACTTCAGATTTTATATTCTGATGTTATATTCAATTTAGACTTCCGCTATGATTGTATTGATGGTTATTCAGTTCTTGATTGATTTAGATGTATGCTTACGCCAAGGGTCGAGTTGGGGTCTCTCGGGGCTCCTTGTCCCGTGTCATGATTTAGGCCTCTATTCGGGTCGTGACAGGATTGTACGGCTCGTACGACCATGGTACGAGTTTTATAAGGTGACAACACTTAGACAAATATACAACAACAAAGGATGTACGAGAGGCAGGTACGACCCATACAATCCTGTTACGGGTCGTCGGATCAATCGTGAGTCAAGTCGGCGCCAGATGTGGAAAATTTCCTGTTAGCTTAGGAAAAAGTTTTAAATGTCTGTATAAATAACTTTTATATTTTATTTTAGTAGAACAATCTAGAGAGAAGGTAGGAGAGGTGTAAAAATAATTATTTTTGAATTTTTATCAAATTTTGGAGAGCAATTCTTAGGATCAACACTTGATTTCATTAATTGTTCTTGAGATTGTTCATTGATATTCAAAGAAGGTTTTTCTTACAATTATTGTTGTAAGTATTTAATTATGTGTTTGTCTATGAATGAAAAATATAATCTTACAATCTTGAGAGGCTAAAACCTCCACAACTAGGGTTGTGGGAACCATGATGGATTAATGAAATAGGTTTACACAAAAGTGATTTAGAAAAAAGCTAAACACTCGTATTGTATTCTTTTCATCTTTAAACATTTCTTAATGGTGCACAACTTTAGGACTTGCCCAAATTCTTTACTTGCTTGAACCTAGAGAAGTAGAGATTAGGAAAAGAGAATTACAACAAAGGATGATTATTGTATTAACTTGAGTTGTGGTCGCAGGATAGTTAAATTTAGGATAAATTTATAATGGTTAGTTTGAAGTTGCTCATGAGACCTGACTCGGTGATTGAGTATAGCGATTCAATAGGGACGAACTAGTCGTTCGGATGATCCCTAGTTATCAATTCTACAAGTAAGCATTGGGATTGATCACTTGTGTATACCTGAAGTAGTTATGAACACATGGGGAACACTTACCCTAGTTATTTGCAAATCTTGATAACAACCACAATTACAATCTTATTTTAATATTGTTTTTCTTTGAAACTCCCCAATTTGGAGATAATTTACGAACAAGTTTAAGTATTGGAATTGGTCTAGATCTTACCTTATTCCCTGTGGGTTCGACCCTAGCCTCTTTGTTGGGTTCTTTATTGACAACGTCCATTTCATATTTTATCAGAAAGTTTGAGTTTGAGCTCCATCAAAAAGTTGCGCCATTGCCGGGGAATAGGGCTAAGATTTAGATTAATTGCTTGTGTTTAACTTTTGGGTGCTATTTCCCCATTTACATTTTATTTTTCTTTCTTTTGTGATTCAGTCATGCCAACACCAAGGAGCTACCTTTGTAAACACCCAGATGGAAGACAAGAGGCTGCTAGCGCCTGTGGGAGAGATGATGAATATCGACACACTAGCAACTATTATGAAGGAGATGGAGCAATGGGGTACACAGAGCTGGTAAATGCCCTAGAAGGAATGGAGTCATTAACTTTAGACCAAAGAAGTTAGACCTTTACTTGAAGAACCGTGTGACTTCGCTAGCAAATCCATCAGTAGAGGAACCGCCAATTCTTGAACTGAAGGCATTACTTCCCCACCTCAAACACGCATTCTTGGGTGAATACAACACATTGCCAATAATTATTGTAGCAGACTTGACTAACTGACAAGTGGAAGCTTTGGTCACACTATTAAAAAAGCACAAAAAGGCAATTGGCTCTGGACCATAGATGACATCATCAAGATCCCTCTAGACTTATGTACTCACAAAATACAGCTCGAGCCAAATTGCACACCAAGTATAGAGCATCAGCAACGCCTGAACCCACTAATGCAAGAAGTAGTGAAAAAGGAGATTATCAAGTGGCTAGAAGCTGGTGTAGTTTACCCTATTGCGGATAGCAAGTGGGTAAGTCCGGTATAATGTGTGCCAAAAAAGGTGGGATCACAGTGGTACCCAATGAGAAGAATGAGCTGATACCAACAAGACTAGTCACCGGATGGCATGCATGCATACATTACAGGAAGCTCAACCACTATACCTAGAAAGTCTACTTTCCAATGCCATTCATGGATTAGCTGCTTGACAGGTTGGCAGGTAGAGGCTGGTACTATTTTCTTGATGGCTACTCAGGGTACAATCAGATCACTATAGCCCCACAAGATAAAGAGTAGAGTACCTTCACCTGCCCGTATGGAACATTTTAATTCAGGAGAATGCATTTTGGATTGTGCAATGCACCGTCCACTTTCCAGCGCTGCATGATGTCAATATTCTTAGATATGGTTGTCACGCCCCACCTTGGGAGGCATGACTGGCACCTAATGCCATACTGGGACCTAGGCTGACCTGGCTAGGTATAAGCACCTCTTGTGCCTTCCAACAACTCATAGTCAAGAAAAAAAATTGTCATATCTCAGTTGTAAACACAACCTCAGGCCGACAATGCCACATAGCCACCTATAAAAGAAAATAACTAACCAACAAATAAGGTAATAAGGGGATCCTATGTGGGCCAACAAGACCACCATGATGTCTAGTGATAACACAATGAAAAAAGGCGATCATAGTCATACTATGGTCGACAAGGCTGCTAACTAATAGCTAAGCTAGTCCCCACATCGCCAACATGCAAAATAAAGCATACATAGGCCCAACACGGCCAACAACAACCAACAACTGAAAAACTGTATTCTGCAAGCCTCTACGAATGGAATAGTATCCAAAAGTTGTACAACCAAAAGAACAAACCTTTGTAACTATCAACTTCAGAGAAAAGGAGTTGGCTGAACTGCTAACTCTTGTTGACAGCTAGGAAGGACCTGAACCATGTCTATCTGCACCTTCAAGAAAGTAATGCAACGCCCCAAGGATGGGCGTCAGTATAATATGTTCTGAATATGTAAGGTAGGAATGAAAATGGCTGAATAAAACTGATAAAAGAACTGAAAGTAATCAATAAAACCTCAAATATGATAAACTTCCCATGGATCTGCGGCTAAGGGCATCGGCTACAATATTAGCTTTCCCCGGGTGATATGGGATGTTCACATCATAATCTTTCAGCAATGCTAACCAATGACGCTGCCGCAAATTCAACTCCTTCTGCGTGAAGATATATTGGAGGCTCTTATTGTCAGTAAAAATGTCCACATGTACACCATACAAGTAATGCCTCCATATTTTCAAAGAATGAACCACTACAGCTAATTCTAAATCATGGGTGGGGTAGTTCTTTTCGTACTTCCTTAGCTGCCTCGAAGCATAAGAAATTACCTTACCGTGTTGCATCAGACTACACCCTAACCCAATGATAACTCTTAAACCATACCTCCTACTGAAGTATGAAATGGACATTGTTAATAAAGAACCCAACAAAGAGGTTGGGATCGATCCCACAGGGAGTATGGAATATCTAGACTAATGCTAGTAAGTGAACTTGTTGGTTAGTTACTCCAATTTTGGGGTTTAAGAAAAATAATAATTAAAAATGATGATTGAAATTGTAATGTAAAATCAAGAGTTAAGACTAACTAGGGTTTGTGTTCCCCATGGATTTATAACTGCTTAGCTATATACACGTGATCAATACCAATGCTTACTTGCAGAACTGATAACTAGGGTTCATCTAAACGACTGGTTCGTCCCTATTGGATGACTATACTCAAGCACCGGTCAGGTGTCATGAGCAGTTTTAAATTAACCATAATCAATTTGTTCCAAATTTAAATATCCTACGACCACAACTCAAGTTAATACAATGATTATCAAGATCAAGGCTTTGTTGTAATTCTCTTTGCCTAATCTCTACCTCTCTAGGCTCAAGCAAGTAAAGAATTTGGGCATGTACTAATGTTGTACGCCATTAAGAAACGTTTAAGCATGAAGAGAATACAATACAAGCATTTTGCATTAGTTTCGAATCACTTTTTCGTAATCCTAGCGCATTAATCCATCATGGTTCCCACAACCCTAGCTATGGAGGTTTTAGCCTCTCATTGTTGCAAGGTTGTGATATGCATTCATAATTAAACACATAATTCTATACCTACAATGGTAGATGAGAGAAAAACTTCTTTGATTATATCCGAAATAACTCAAGAACAATTCACAAAGATCAAGAAGAAATCAAGAAATGGTTGATCACAAGCCAATCAACTCAATTCTATGTTGTCTCTATGTTCTCTAAAGTTCTCTCACCTCCTATAATGTCTTCTACTGAAAATAAACATAATAAGTATTTATACAGACATAAGAATCCTTTTCCTAAGCTAACAGGGTGAATTTCCATAACTGATGCCGCCTGAGCCACGACAGATCCTACGACCCGTAGCAGGATTGTATGGGTCGTACTTGTTATCCATATGTCCTTGGCTTGCTAAAATTTTGCTAAGTGTTGGGCCTTGGTATGACTTATACATGCTTCCTACGAGTCGTACTATTCTTCTGTGGGTTGACTTTAAGAATGCTCAATTTTTCTAAAGTTTGTCATGAGTGTGATGTTACGACTCATACCTTGCCGCCACGACTCATGCTGTCTATCTGTGTCAGGAGTCAGCCTCTTGTACAATTCTTTTGAATATTTCCACGACTCATTGCTATGGCTTGTACAAGCATTGTATGACTCATACTGAGAGTCGTAGGATGCTCCCTTCATAACTCAGCCATCTGAAACTTTTCATGATCTTCAGTATGGCTTGTAGTATCTTCCTACGATTTGTACTGAGATTGTAACTTTAGTCCATTTTCTGCTCTTTCAGGCTATCTTTTGCACATTCTTGCTCCAACACCTCTTTGTCCTGTAACCAAAGAAAAAGTGTCTTATATCCATAATATAAACACACCTAAGCCCATGCTATTTTTTAAATTTTGAGCGTCGAAGGTGCTATCAACTCACAGCACATCAATACCCTCAACTTTAGACTTTTGCTTGTCCTCAGGCAAAGAAAAGAAAAAACCGAAAACAACGCTCAACTAGAAAATAAACCTAGAATACTACAGCCAATACCAAACAAAATTTGCACTATACATTCAACAAATTTTGACCCTTCTTCAATGACCATGATCAACTAATGTACCCCAAGCAACCACAAACATGCTAAGCAGGGACCAAGACATGTCATCTAGCTATCAACAGGCAATCAATTCATCACTGATGCTTTTCGCACAGACCAATGGTAAAAGTAAACATAACCCATTTACCCTCACAACAAATGAAGTCCCACTCAAAGATATAGTGTCAAATATTTCATGGGACTAAACAAGTAAGACTCTCTCTCACACAAAGAAGTTTCAAGTACTATGTATCAGATACCATAGGTTTTCCCTTATTTTTTATGCTTCGGTCTATCAGATGGTCAGATTAGGATCACTATAGGAGTTGATGTGGCTTGTAATGTAGGCTTTAGGGATGGACATGATAAATATGATAGATTTTTAAGTGACTAAACCTTCCTTGGCACTACATACATTGGCTTCACCGTTCACCTATTTCACCCTCTTTTCTTGTCATTCCTTTTCCTCCCTTTTCACCTCTTTTGTATGCATTTGTATGGGTGTGGTGTATTTTCAACCTTTTCAGGTATTTATTTTTTTCTTTTGAACTTTATTTTCCAAGATTTTCAATGTTTTCATCTCTCTGTCTTTTTTTTCTCGTTTGTCACACCAAACCTCATTTTTAACATTTTCTCTTTTCTTTCCCTTTTCCTCGTTCCCACCATTTATGCACCTCTAATCTAGGCACCCTCACCTTAAGAATTTTTCCTACATTGAGGTTCACAATGTCCAAGGAAGGACCAGTGCCAAAATAGGTTCATTATAAAAAACTGAGTACGGTTCATCAGTTAGTCAAAAAAATGGTCTATTAAAGGCTCAAAATTGGGATCAAGGGAATCATATGATTTTGGTAGGATCATTTAGGATAAAAGCTAGCTTAACAAATATGTCCTATGATCATATCCTAACCAAACCATCTTCAGCCTATGGAAAGACCAACCAGGCAAGTTCTAGATCTTCAACACAATACAGAACTAAATATCAAACCTCACTCACTCATGGCACATAACTTATATTCACTTTACCTGTCTGGTTTACACATTGATTAACAAGACTACTCATGCTAATAAACTAAATGACATCAAAAGATCCACAGAAATCATGCATGCAGTCACAAATGCATAGCTAATGCATCAAAAATTTTAAACATGGTCAATTTTTTTTTAAAATTAAAAACTACTGCACTTTCATCGGCTGAGTACTCCTAAGTTATTTCCTAATTAAACAAAAATCACAAAATAAGAAAATAAAAGCCTAAACATGTCAGTTCTAAGATAGCATGCCCGAGGGAAAAGAAACATGGCAAGAAAAACCCTCACACGAATCCAAAAATTCCAAAAATTAAAAGTACACCCCCTCCCCTTTTTGAATATTGTGCTTCGTCCCCGAAGCATGAACTACAAGAAAAGAGGGAAGGGGACATACCTGTGGTGCTCTACGTGCTTCTGTCATCCTGCGGAGGAGGTACCTCTGCTGCAATCGTGGCGCTAGTGGTGGCCAGCGCACTCAATGGTGTATTAATAGGGGGAGTGGTTACCCCTACAATAGTCTCGGCCACCTCTATGGCCTCTGTGGTGATCGGAGCTGAATTTGGCTTGCCCGAAGGGTCCTTTCCACTAGCAAGCTTAGGCTAAACCCTGGTAGAGCTGCCTGCTCCTCTAGCTCGCTCCTGCAGCTCTGACATATGTGAGTCATGAGTCTGCAGGCTCTATGCTTGTTCCCACTTGCATTCTCTTCTTTCTTTCAACCTTTTCTTCCTTAACCTTTCTTCTACCACATCCTCGGAGACTCTTTTCTTCCCATTTTCTCAAGCAGCTGTCATCAGCTCCGAATGAGCTACCAAGTCAATCTCCTCATCAGGATCTTTATCAAGTTCTAAAAGGGTGGGGGCTAATATAAGTGCCAGTTTTCATGATAACAACTCGATTACTTGGCTCCGAAGAGCCCTCAACTCCTCACAGAGGTTGCTGGTATCCGTCTGCTCCACCATACTCATGTTGAACCGGCTCTCAAATCCATCTAGGAGGGAATATAAGGCTTTTTTCAATCTATAATTTTACCTAGGACTTCACATTGTCCATCATTGCATGAATTTTTCTTTTAGCCATGTTCAACCTTTTGGCTAATTTTTGGAGAAAATCCCGGGGCACTAGGACATACCCTGTTGGATTCTGAGTCGATAGGCTAGGCAGTAGTGTAGAAGAAGTGCTAGGAGCTTCCTTTAAATGACCAACATCTTTAGCCAGTGTCTCGCTCTGCTTCTGTGAGGTGGGGGCATTCACCTATGCACCCCTGCTAGTTGGGTCTATGGAACTAATGTGGGATGTCGGACCCTACTCATCGGGTTCATTGCATCCTAAATTAAGCCAATGTATGCTATCCTCTACCCTCCAATCAAGCGCTCCTCACCCCATCACACTGTCACTCCTTCCTCTTTGTGATCTGAAAACAAGGCTCGAGAATGGGATGGTAGTGCTCAATCCCACAGCCTGATCCAGTATTTCCTCTTCGATGATCCTCGGGATATTGATGGGGTATTTGGACATGAGGCATGCCACCACAGCTGCTATGTCAGCACTCAGAGTGTTGTCGTTGACTGTAGGTGCTAATCGGTGGTGCACTGGTGTCCAACAGGCTTTAGGTATGAAGTTGAGTGTGTCTTTGGTAACCTACTTTCCACTTGAGACCCATTCTGCTTCCTCTTTGTCCTCAACTATAACACCCACTAACCACTATAGCTGCCTCTATCTCTCCTCAAATCCCAGCTGCCTAATTTGCTTCAATGCCTCCGCTCGGTACTCATATTCTAGCGTTGCATGTGGAGGTATGAAATGGGGCCCGTATAGGATCCAAGAGATAGTGCGCTCAGAGATGTCTACCTCTCTCCCTCTAACCATGGCACTCTCCAATATGGGCTGGTATTTCACTTTCTGCCCTGTGTTTTCCTTTTCCTCCATGGTCGCCAAGTAGTTGGCATAGAATTCAAGGATTATTTCAGCATTGTACTGGTCCAGAGTCCTAACAATCCGTTCGATCTCGTAAAAGTGAATATTTGCTTCATCTTCTCTACTTCATTCAATGTGATGGTAGGGATCTATGATTTTTATCGGATGCTCTGCCTAGGTTTATTTTTGGCGGTGAGAGAAATGCCTTGTTCATAGATTTGCTATGCTCCTGACACTCTCCATCGAATGGTACGACTCTCCTTAGGAAGGCTTTGTTGTTGCTCACCATGGGGAGCCTCCTCCTCTGACTCAAAACTGCCACTTGCCTCTCTGGATTGGGTCTCCTCAGACCATTCTTCTACATTTGAGCCACCTCCCCACTCCTAGTTACCTTCTTTAGCTCCCTCCTCAGACTGGGGAGCTTCGACAGATATGGCAGTAGCTGTGACGGCTTGTTCTTTGGCCTTTGCCCTAGTGGTTTGGATTCTGTCAATGTCTAATGTATCAACCTAGTACTCCTCAACTGAACCACTATAGGAGTTTCCTACTTGCTCAAGCTCAGACTTAGATGTTTCATCATGTAATATCCTCTGAGCAGTTGCTTTGGATGCTTTGTGCTTTATCATCATTGTACCTGTAGAGAAGAGAATTAGAATTTCATATCTGAGAAAGAAAAACATGAAGTGAAATTCTTAGTATCTAACCACGGGTCAATAGTACAGGTCGTACCACGGAGGTACGACTCGTATGAAGTCCCAAAAATCCTGTGCACATTATGAATCATAGGTACTACTCATACCATGAAGGTACGATCTGTACCTTGAGTCATCTGAGGATGCCCCTACACTGCAAATTTCTCTATATTTTTCCACGACTCATGGTTTGACCCGTAGGTCAATTCCATGAGTCGTAGGAAGGACCATTCTACCTCATCTGGACTTGGCCCTATTCAGGCCTTGGTATGAATGCACATTACGACTCGTAGTGGCGACCATGAACCGTACTTGGTTTCATACCTCTAGCCTTGACTTATTTTAGCATGGGACAATCCCAACGAGCTATCCTACAAGTCGTAGTATCAAACCACAATTCATAGGAAGGCTTTTGATGTCTGTCCCTGTCTTGATTTTTGTCCAGTTTATAGAGAGTCTTTTTCATTTTTTGGGTGCTCAGAATTCCCCAGGTTTAGGCATCTATTTTTAACTCTATTCTTGACAAATACTCTTCCCTCTCCTTTTTATTCACTACCTGTAACTCATTGTGAATGGTTCAATGCACAAGTTCATAAAATTTTTAAAGCTTTTCCCAATCGCATAAAACTCGATAACACCCATGTTCATTGTCTTTTGCACAAAATTTTTTTTTAGCAAACATGATGACTCACAGGAGCTTTGGCAGCATAACATCAGGCATACAATTTCTTTTATCATTATTCAAAGAAATACACTTACTTGTTGTCTGCTTACTTCGACTAGTAATCAAGGATTAGGGATGAGAGGGACTCGATTTAGCAAGAAATTTCTCAAATTTTTCTTTGGTTTTGAGTTACGGGTATGGGGAGTGGTGAGTAAAAGTCTTGACTTTGTGTTGTTTGCGTGGGAGAAGGGTTAGTTTAGGTTTGAAGTTTAAATAAGTGAAAGGGAAAAATTTTAAAATCTGGGCCGAGTCGGGTAATCTCATGGACTTTGACCGGTCACGACTCATACCACGAGTCGTAAGTAGCCCTCATGACTCATCCCCTGGACCCATACTTTAGAGAGTTGAGAAACTTTCCTGGGACCTATGAATGCATCTTATGACTCGTACCACGAGGGTACGGGTCGTACTATGACTCATAGGCCTTTATCTTATGTGATTTGACTAATTCACAAGTATAGAGAATACTAAAATCTATATTCTTACATTACGAATTGTAGGACCAACCGTACCTTGAACCCCTACTCTGAAGCACCACTCTGATTCTCACCACGTCTCCTGCTACAGCTCGTATGATGCTATCACAAGTCGTACTGAGATCCGTAGTAGCTGCTGTTTTAGCAGTTTTATGCCACATGTATTTTCTTCCCTGCACAGTGAACACATATTAGTTAAGTTACTTGGGTTGCCTCCCAAGAAACGCTTGATTTAATGTCGCGGCATGATGCAGGTGGCCTAGTTACTCAGAATTCACCAAGCCACTTCTTGGTTTTCCTCCCAAGAAGCGTCTGATTTAACATTGCGGCACCATGCAAGTCTCTTGAATACTCAAAATTCTTCAAGTGAATCAGATTCATCCTCTAGTGTTGAGACTACACTGAATTCCTTCAGTTGCTGATTAACTGATAGATGTTGAAGGTGACCTCTTCTTTGTTCAGTCTGAATTTCAATTGGCCCGCCTCCACATCTACTAAGGCCTTCCTAGTTGCAAGAAATGGTCGCCCCAAAATGATGGGGACCTCATAATCAACCTCGCAATCTAAAATCACGAAGTCTGTTGGGAATATGAATCTGTCTACCTTAACAAGCACGTCGAACAGGATCCCCACTGGCTTCTTTGCAGTTCTCTCGGCCATCAATAACTGCATAGTAGTTGGTGTGGGGGCTCCTAAGCCCAATTTCCTGAACACTGCTAAGGGCATCAGATTGATGCTCGCTCCCAGATCACAAAATGCCCTTGCAAACTCGACATTTCCAATGGTGCAAGGTATAGTGAAAGCACCCCGATCTTCCCTCTTTTGGGCCAGGACCCCGTGTAGCAATGGAACTACAGTGATGTACATTATCAACCGGCTTATAGCTTATGGACCTCTTCTTTTTCACCAAGTCCTTCATGAACTTAGCATACCCCAGCATTTTTTCCAATGCCTCAACCAATGGTATGTTCACAAATAATTGTTTAAGCATTGACAGGAATTTCTAAAACTTACCATTTTCCAACTTTTTCTTCATTCTTTGGGGGGAATGGTGGCGATGGTCGCAGGATAGCTTTGTACATTTGAGTTGCTCCTTGATCAATGTCAGGTTCTTTCTCACCTATTGGGGTCTCTGGCAACTCAGCATTCTCAGCACCCTCTAACTCAACACTCTTCTCATTCTCCTCAGTTATGCTCTCTTTCTTTCACTCAACTACAACAAAAAAAGGAGGGTCAAGTGTGATCTTACCACTCCAAGTCATCACCGCCATGCAATGGACATCATTCTTTGGGTTCTGGACGGTGTTTCTAGGTAGTGTACCCTTTTGTCTAGGGTTCAGTGATGCTGACAGTTGCCCAAGCTGCTGTTCAATCTGCATGATGGCTTCCGCATGAGATTCCACTCTCTGACCCATGCTTGATATGTCACCGCGAATTTCCTTCAATTGATCATTAGTGGACCTCATCTTTTTCAGCATCTCGGCCATGATTCTCTCTAGCTTTGACTGCCCAGCCTCTCCCTCTCGTGCATTGGGAAGCACATATATTCCAGCTCGGTCATTGCGGTAGCCGTCATTCCTTCTCCATTAACCATCGCACTCACGACCTCAGTTCCTATCTTTGTACCCATTTCAGTTGCAGTTACCTCTGTATTAGTTCCGACCTTGGTTTTCCAAAACCTTGGCGCCAATTGTCTTATCCAAATGCTTGGGCATTGGCTCGGAAACCCGCCACCTAGCTGTCCAGGGAATTTGCCTCCTCCTTGGAATTAGAGTGATCTGCCCCTAGCTCTAGTCCTTGTGTTCCCACTGCATTTACCTTTTTGGCTCCTGCTCCCATAATGTGCTTTGTAAGCAAATCCAATGATGTGCATATATGAGCCAACTCCTGATCGCATTCTTCTTTCTTACTACGTTGGTATATAGTCAAACCAACAACATATGTACTTGCCACTGCATCTGCCTCCTTGGTATGTCATGCCCTATTTGTTTTAGTCACCTTGTCATGGATAGTAGTAGCTTTCTCCCAGGTGTGACTTATCAATGCTCCTCTTACCACCGTATCTTTCACAGCTTTTGTGCTATTTTTTAGAGACTTGTAAAAAATTTCCAACAAACAATCATCTGGAAAAAATTTCCAACAAACAATCATCTGGAATCTTATAGTTTGGGCCCTTTGTCAACTTCTTCTTGAACCTCAGCTAGGTTTCATGAAGTGCTTCGATTTTGAGCTGTCGAAAATTGTAAATCTCATCCTTAAGCTGCAACATTTTGGAGGGGGTAAAGAATCTCTCCAAGAAAGCTTGCTTGAGTTCCCTCCAGTTGGTTGTGGAGTCATTGGACAACTCCGATAACCATAAAGTGGCTTCCCTGATAGAGAAAAGGAGAATAGTCTTAGCCTAATGGCATCTTGACTAACTCCAGGCAACCTATACACCTTGCATATTCCAACGAAGTTCATCAGGTGTAGGTTGGTGTCATCTACTACGTGATTACCGAACACCGCTTTCATATTTAACACTTGAATCATGGTGCTCGTGATGTCAAACTTGTCCCCAGCGGGTAGTGGTGGTAGTACAATTGCTCCAGCTGACCCAACTGTATCGAAGAACTGAGGGGCAATTCTATGACCTCTGTTGCCCCAACCATGTTGTCTGGCATTAACAACCTCTTCTCTGGCGTCTTCCTCATCCTGAAATGCAGCTTGCCGCGCTAGCTTGTCTTGCCTAGCTTCTTCAGCTATGCGGGCATCTCTCTATTCCTGATTTTTCATTCTGCATAGTGTTCGTTGAATTTTAGGATTCAACAAAATCAGGGGATTTCCACTACTCTGAGTGCTTGGCATTCACCGGAAAACAACTTATGGGTATCACAAACAAAAGGAAAACGTATTAAGGAAATAACTACCAAAAGTCAAATACAAGCATTTAATCTAGTCTTAGTCGTATTCCCCGGCAACAATGCCACTTTTTGATAAGGCTCAAACCACACCTCCTACTGAAGTATGAAGCGTACGTTGTCAATAAATAACCCAACAAAGAGGTTGGGGTCAAACCCACAGGGAATATGGGAGATCTAGACTAATGTCGGTAAGTGAACTTGTTGGTTAGTTACTCTAATTTTGGGAGTTTAAGAAAAATACAATTAAAAATGATGATTGAAATTGTGATGTAATATCAAGAGTTAATACTAACTAGGGTTTGTGTTCCCTATGGATTCAAAACTGATTCTGGTATACACACGTGATCAATACCAATGCTTACTTGCAGCATTAATCACTAGGGTTCATCCAAACGATTAGTTCATCCCTATTGGATGATTATACTAAAATCACCGGGTCAGGACTCATGAGTGGATCCAAATCAACCGCTATAAATTTATTCCAAATTTAATTATCCCGTGACCACATCTCATGTTAATACAATGATCATCAAGATCAAAGCTTTGTTATAGTTCTCTTTTCCTAATCTTTACCTCTCTAGGATAAAGAAAGTAAAGAATTCAGGAAATTCCTAACGTTGTACACTGTTAAGAAATGTTTAAGCATGAAGAGAATACAATACAAGTGCTTAAAATTGGTTTCGAATCACTTTTGTGTAACCCTAGCTCACTAATCCACAATGGTTCCCACAACCCTAGCTATGGAGATTTTAGCCTCTTTTAGTTGCGAGGTTGTGATATGCATTCATAATTAAACACATAATTCTATACTTAGAATTGTAGATGAGAGAAAAACATCTTTGATTATATCCGAAATAACTTAGGAACAATTCACAAAGATCAAGAAGAAATCAAGAAAAAGTTGATCACAAGCCAATCAACTCAATTCTATATTGTCTCTATGTTTCTCTCACTTCCTCTAACATCTTCTACTGAAAATAAAATGTAAAAAGTATTTATACAGATAGAACAATCCTTTTCCTAAGCTAACAGGGTAAACTTCCTTAACTGATGCCACCTGAGCCACGACAGATCCTATGACCCGTAGAAGGATTGTATGGGTCGTAGCTGCTATCTGTATGTCCTTGGCTTGCTGAGATTTGGCTAAGTGTTGGTCCTTGATATGACCCATACATGCTTCTACGAGTCGTACTATTCTTCTGTGGCTTGACTTTGAGCATTCTCCATTTTTCTGAAGTTTGTCATGAGTGTGATGGTACGACTCGTACCTTGCCGCCACGACTCGTACTGTCTATTCATGTCAAGAGTCATTTTCTTGTGCAATTCTTCTAAATATTTTCACGACTCAATGCTACGGCTCATACAAGCATTGTACGACTCGTACAAGCATTGTACGACTCGTACTGAGAATCGTAGGATGCTCCCTTCACAACTCAGCCATCTAAAACTTTTCACGATCTTCAATACGGCTTGTAGTATCATCCTAAGGCTCATACTAAAACTGTGACTTTAGCCCATTTTTTGCACTGTCAGACTATCTTTTGCACATTCTTGCTCCAACACCTATTTGTCCTATAACCAAATAAAAAATGTCTTATATCTATATAAACATACCTAAGTCCAAGCTATTTTCTTAGTTTTGAGCGTCCAATGTGATGTAAACTCACAGCACATCACCCAACGCCTGAAGCATCACACTATACAACATAACCCTCTGAACCTTCCGGTAAAGCTAACACTGGTGCAGATGTCAATCTATTTTTCAACTCCTAGAAACTCTACTCACAGGTATCAGTCTAGTGGAATTTGACTGCATTCCGAGTCAATTTGGTCAAAGGTTCTGATACGGTAAAAAAATTTTGCACAAACCTTCTGTAATATTTCGCTAACCCTAGGATACTTCAAACCTCAGTTGGAGTTTTAGGTTTAGGCCATGTCTTTACTGCCTCAATTTTCTGTGAGTCAACCTGGATACCACCATCTAATACAATATGACCCAAGAAAGCTATGAAATTTAGCTAGAACTCACATTTGGATAACTTCGCATATAACTGGCGATCTCTGAGGATCTGGCGTACTATTCGCAAATGATCTTTGTGTTCAGCTTCTGAGCGGGAATATACCAGAATATCATCAATGAACAGTATCAAAAAAAGATCTAAATATGGCCTGAAAATGCTATTCATCAGATCGATGACCATTGTTGGGGCATTCGTCAACCCGAAGTACATAACTAAAAACTCAAAATGACCATATCTGGTCCTGAAAGCTATTCTTAGAATATCTTTTTCTCGGACTCACACTTGGTGATATCCTGCCCTTAAGTTGATTTTGGAGAACTATTTCACCCCTGGCAGCTAATTACATAAATCATCTATCCTTGGAAGGGGATATTTATTCTTAATATTAACTTTATTCAACTGCCGATAATCTATACACATGCGTAGGAAGACATCTTTCTTTCTCCCAAATAGGACTGGCACTTCCCACGGCGAAGTACTAGGCCTGATAAGACCCTTATCTAGCATGTCTTTTAACTGTTCTTTCAATTCTTTCAATTCAGCGAAAATCATTCGATACAGAGGGATAGATATGGGTTGTGTATCTAGTGGCAAGTCGATAGAGAAATTAATCTCATGCTCTGGGGGAATACCGAGGAGCTCATCTGGGAGCACATCTGGAAAATTATTAACTACCGGGATGGAATAAAGAGTCAGGGATTCTGCTTGCATATCCTGAATCCTAACAATATTGTAAATACATCCATTCACTATCAACTTTCTCGCCTGAAGATAAGATATGAACCTACCTTCGGCGTAGCTGCATCACCTCTCCACTTCGCACTACCTCCCCTGGAAAATGAAATCAAATAGTCTTGGTCAAACACTCCACATTGGCATAACATGGTGCTAGCCAATCCATACCCATAATTACATCAAAATCAATAATTTCTAGCTCCACTAAATCTGCTAAAGTCTGGCGACCAACAATCTCTACTGTACTACTTCAGTAAATTCTCTTTCCAATAATAGAGTCATTTATGGGTGTAGACACCAAGAAGGGTCACCGAAGCAATTCTAGAATTATACCAAACTTCCAGGCCACTAATAGAGTAACATAGGACAAAGTGGAACCTAGGTCTATCACAGCATAAACTGAGTAAGAGTAAACATCCAGCATACCTGTCACAACATCTGGTAATGACTCTGACTCCTGTCTTCCTAGTAAATCATAACTATGATCTGAATCATTGCCATAACTAGATGCCCCTGATCTACCTTGGCCTTTGCCGGCTGGAGCTGAGGGCCTACACCCTACTGAAGGTGTTGGGGCATGTAACCCCGCTGAAAACCTGTCCTGCTGGTCCCAATAACCCTGACCTCTAGCTGGACAATCTCTCATCATATGACCCTCTTGTCCAAAAGTATAACAAGTAGTAGAACCGTACTTGTACATCAAAAAATGCTATCGACCATAAATGCTACAACACGGTACAATAAGCCTTCTTTGTTCTGATCCCCTCTACTACTGGGAAGCTAATTCTCGCAAGCTCTCGCTGAAAATTGACTATCCACGATGATCTGATCTACCACTCTGCTGCTGCTGCTGAGGTGGAGGTATGGGAGGCCTACCAGATATTCGCGGCCTAGGTCTATCTTGAAATTCTACTTGCATGTCGCTGGGCCTGGCCCTCCAGTGCTATTCCTGGTTTGCCCCTTCTACATCTTGCTGACGCCGTCTATTCCCTTCGATATCTGGCCAAGGAGTCAAACCTCATTGCATACTCTCAAACACTCATCCAACCCTACTCCAGGTTTAAAAACTGATCCACCAGAGCCTGCCGGATTTCTAGCAGCAAGTAGTGATCTATAAGGGCCTCTGAAAAACTAGACCAAGTCAGAGGGGTACGTCTATGCCTCGGGACCTCTCCCAACTCTCGTACCATAACACCGCTATGTCTCGTATTCTAAATACTGCAAACTCAACTAACTCTGCAGGTGTAGCATGCCTCACCCTAAAGATCCGCTGTAACTGATCTAAGAAGTCCTTTTTGTCCTTTCGATGGTCTGTCCTTATGAATACCAGAGGGGTCAGGGCAAGAAACTCTCAGATCCTCGAACTTCTAGGGCCTCCAATAGATTCAGCGACAATTGGTACCACTGGATGGCGCTAAGCGGCCATCATCTGAGCCAGCATGTAAACAGTGCTCCTGACCTCCTAATCTTATGGTATAGCTACAGGGACTGCTGGGAGTGGTGCTGACATGTGTGCTGCCCTGGGGGGCTCTTGGCATAGCGGAGAATGCTGCGGAGACTGAGATGAAGTCTCCCTATCGCCCTCAGATCAGGCCGGCTCTGACTGTGGCACACTGCTAGTGCCCTCTCCTACCACGACATCTAGCTCCCAACTGATAACGCTCAAACCACACTTCCAACTGAAGAATGTAACGGAAGTTGTCAATAAAGAATCCAACTTAGAGGTTGGGGTCGATCCCACAGGGAATATGGAAGATCAAGATTACAGCCAATAGATGAACTCGTATGGTAGTAACTTCACAATGGGGGAAATTCTAATAAAAATCAATACTAAAAACAAACAACAGTCAAGATTATATCTTTAAATCAATAGTTAAATGATAAATAGGGTTTGTTGTTCCCGATGGGTCCGTAACAGCATTGGGTATACACTTGTGATCTTTACCAATACTTACTTAAAGAACTGATAACTTAGGTTCATTCAAACGATCGATCAATCCCTATTGAATGACTATCCTCAATTACACGACCAAGTCTAATGAGTTTTTGCAAACTAACCGTTATCATTAAGTTCCAGGTATAACTATCCTGCGACCACAGCTCAAGTTAATACAATGATCATCAAGATCAAGACTCTGTTGTAAATCTCTTTTCCTAATCTCTACCTCTTCGACCAAAGCAAGTAAAGAATTCAGGCACTTCCTAACGTTGTGCACCGCTAAGAATCATTAAAGATGAAGAGACTATAATATAAGTAATTAGTATTGGTTTTAGAATCACTTTTTGCAACCCTAGCTTGTTAATCTGCCATGGTTCCCACAACCCTACCTATGGAGGTTTTCGCCTCTCATAGTTGCAAGGTTTTGAATTGTGTTCATGATTGAAGACATAAAATAATACTTACAAAGATGATTGAGAAAAATGATTACTTCAATTAATCCACAAAATCTTGAGTAACAAGTAGCAAGAACAATATGAGTTCAAGAAAAGGTTGATCACAAGGTTGAACTAACTCAATTCTCTCTTTCAATGATGTAAAGTTGCTTACTACAATGTTTTCCTACTAAAATTAACTCTATTTGTCATCCTCCTTGAATAATAAAACGTAAAACGTATTTATAGAGACATAAGAATCCTTTTCCTAAACTAACAGGAATGTTTTCCATATCTGTTGTTGAGCTCGTCACGGGCCGTCCTATGACTTGTAGGGGCTTCTCAGGGACCGTGACATCGACTCGTGGCTTGACGTGTTTGCTAAATTTTGGCTGTATTGGGACAAGTTACGATTTGTTCCTACATCCAACGACTCGTACATTCCACATGTGGCTTGATCCTAATACTTTGAAATTTGTTTGAACTTTACCACGACCGGTATGGTACGACTCGTAACTTCATCCCAAGGGTCGTAGGGTCCTCTGGTACTGAGAATCAGCCTACTGTGCAATTCTTCTGAATTTCATCACGACTCATACCATCATGGTACGGTCAGTGACAAATCTTATGGGATTAGTCTTCCAGGTTAAACTTTCAGCTTCTTCTCAAGGCCCTCAGTACGACTCGTAGGTCAAACCTACGGATCGTATTGTGGACTATACTTTTTGCCCTTTTTTTGCACACTTTTAGCTTCCTTTTACAATTTTTTGTTCCAACACCCATTTATCCTGAAATCGAATGAAAAGTGCCTCATATCCACATAAATACACCTAAGTCCATGAGATTTTCTTAGTTTTGAGCTTCAATAGTGCTGTAAATTCACAGCACATCAACACCCTCAACTTAAGACTTTTGCATGTCCTTAGGCAAAGAAAAAGAAAAACTAAATACGACGCTCAACTAGAAAATAAACTTAAGTTACTACAGCCAAAACTCAAACAAATTTGTGCACTCTATATACAAACTCTACTGACCCTTCCTTATGAAACATCATCAGCTAATATATTGCAAGCAACACAAAAACATCATATTCAGGGATCAACACATGTCATCTAACTACCAACAATCAATCAAGTCATCACCATTGTGTTTCAAACAGATCAATGTGAAAGCAAACATAATCCATGAACCCTCTCAAAAATGAAGTCCCCACTCTAATATGAAGTATCAAATGAAACATGGGACTAGGAAAATGAAGCACTCACTCTCTCAAAGAAATGCATGTATTATGCATCAGATACCATAGACTTGCCCTTATTTTCTCTGCTTTGGTTTGTTAGATGATCAAATTCAGATCACTATAGGACTTGATATGACTTGTAATGTAGGCTTAGGGTTGGACATGATAATGATGGAAGATGTTATGAGTGACTATCTCTTTCTTGGCACTACATCCATTGGCTACACCATTTTTCTATTTCACCCTTCATTCTTTTTGTCTTCTTTTCTACCTTTTTTCCCATTTTAAAATTATTTTCATGGGTGAGGTGATTTTTCACATTTTACAACAATTTCAAGTTTGTTGAATTTTTCTTTTTTCCAATATTCTAAAATTTTAGCTTTTTACTTTTTCACCTTACCACACCTTATTTTTCACCATTTTTTTCTCTTGATTTATTCTTCTGCTCCCACCATTTATGCACCCCTACTCTAGCAACACTCAACTTAAGCATTTTTCTTATGTTAAGGTTCAAAATATCTGAGGAAGAACCAGGGCTAAACAGGTTCATTATAAACAAATGGGTTCGGTTAATAGGTAAATCAACGAAATATGGTCTATTAAGGCTGAAACTTGGGATCAAGGAATTCATGAAACTTTTGTATAGCAATATAGGAAAGTGAGCTAAAAGAAAAATGGCCTATGATCATATCCTAACCAACCATCCTTAACCTATGTAGAGACCAACCAGGCAAGTTCTAGATCTTCAGCAACATACCGCAATAAATACTAAGACCTCACTCACATATGGTACATGAACTATTTTTACTTTACCTATCTTGTTTATACATGGCTTAACAAGATTAGCACTGTCAATAACTGAATGACATAAAATGATCCATAGAAATCATGCATTGTTGTCACACATACATAGCAAAAATTTTTAAGCAGGGTCAATTTTTTAAAAAACAACAAAACTAGTGCATATCCATTGGTTGAGTATTCCTATGTTACTTTCTAATCAAACAAAAATCACAACTAAAACCAAAAATCCTAACACATGCCTATTCTACTAGATAGCATACCTGAGGCAACAAAACACGGCAAGAAAAAAACTAAGATGAACAAAAATAAATCCCAAAAATACAAGTAAAATCCTCCCCCCCCCCCCCCACCCCAATTTAAAAAAACAAAGAGCTTTGTCCCCAAAGCATAAAATATAAGCATGTAGCAAAAAGGGCATACTTGTGGTTACTCAGACTTCGTCTTCCATGGGTTGCCTCCCATGCAGCGCCTGATTTAATGTCGCGGCACGACATTACTTTTGTGACTTCTCAGGCATCATCATGGTATGTTTCCTTCACTCTTTCCAGCACTTTGCCCAGGTGCTCAAGGAAGGACTCGAATGACTCACACAATCTGAAGGGCATTCTCTTAAAAGCAAATGTCCCATATGGACAAGTAAAGGTGGTCTTCTCCTTATCTTCTGGAGCAATAGTGATCTTATTGTAACCGAAATATCCATTAAGGAAGTAGTACCATCCTCTACCTGCCAGTCTGTCGAGCATCTAATCCAGGAATGGAATTGGAAAGTGATCCTGTTGAGTGTAATAGTTGAGTTTCCTGCAGTTCATGCATACACGCCATCCTGTGATTGGTCGTGTTGGTGTCAACTTATTCTTTGCATTGGGAACCACCATAATCGCTCCCTTCTTTGGTACGCATTGAACAGGACTTACCCATTGATTGTCATCTATGGGATATATTACCCTGGTGCCTAGCCACTTGATAATCTCCTTTTTTACCACTTCTTGCATGGGAGGGTTCAGGCGTCATTTATGCTCTATGCTTGGCTCAGAATCTGGTTCTAGCTGGAATTTATAGGTGCATATGCTTGGTGGGATTCTGATGATATCATCTATGGTCCATCCGATTACCTTCTTATATCTTTTCAATATGTTGACCACAGCTTCCACCTTCTCATCGGATAGGTTGCTGCAACTATAACTGGCAAGGTGCTTTTTCCTCCAAGGAATGCATACTTGAGATGTAGAGGTAGTTCTTTCAGCTCAAGGATAGGTGGTACCTCCACAGATGGTTTGGCTGGTGGTGTTGAATGGTTCTTTAAATCCAGGTCTAGTTTCTTTTGGCTGAAGCTATATGACCCTATCCCATTTAAGGCATTAACCGTCTCTGTGTATTCTGGGCTCCCATTATCTCCATAATTCATTATCACAGCTGCCAATGTATCATTAGTCGCAATTTCTTCCACTAAGGTTGTTAGTTGATCATGTTCCATCTTTGAGTGTTTGAGTGGAGTGTTTATCCCTAAATGAATACCTGAGGATGTCACAAAAGAAAAAAAAAGGAAAAGAAAACGTCAAGAGTAAAGTAACTACCAACAAGTAAAATACAAGCTAATAACCTAGTCTTAGCCATATTCTCCGACAACGGCGCCACTTTTTGATAACGCTCAAACCACATTTCCAACTAAAGTATGAAACGGACATTGTCAATAAAGAACCCATCATAGAGGTTGGGGTCGATCCCACAGAGAATATGAAAGATCTATATTACCGCTGATAGACGAACTCGTATGGTAGTTACTTCACAATGGGGCAAATTCTAATAAAAATCAATAATAAAAATAAATAGCAGTCAAGATTATATTTGCAAATCAAGTTAAAGGATAACTAGGGTTTGTGTTCCCCATGGGTCCATAATAGCTTTGGGTATACACTCGTGATCTTTATGCAAATTAACTGCTATCACTAAGTTCCAGATATAACTATCTTGTGACCACAGCTCAAGTTAATACAACGATCATCAAGATCAAGGCTCTGTTGTAAATCTGTTTTCCTAATCTCTACCTCTTCGACCAAAGCAAGTAAAGAATTCAGGCACTTCCTAACATTGCGCACCGCTAAGAATCATTAAAGATTAAGATACTATAATATAAGTAATTAGTATTGGTTTTAGAATCACTTTGTGCAACCCTAGCTTGTTAATACACCATGGTTCCCACAACCCTAACTATGGAGGTTTTTGCCTCTCATAGTTGCAAGGTTGTGAATTGTGTTCATGATTGAAGTCATAAAATAATACTTACAAAGATGATTGACAAAAATGATTCCTTCAATTAATCCACAAAATCTTGAGTAACAAGTAGCAAGAACAATATGAGTTCAAGAAAAGGTTGTTCACAAGGTTAAACCAACTCAATTCTCTCTTTCAATGATGTAAAATTGCTTACTACAATGTTTTCCTACTAAAATTAACTCTATTCGTCGTCCTCCTTGAATAATAAAATATAAGACATATTTATAGAGACACAAGAATCCTTTTTCTAAACTAACGGGACTGCTTTCCATATATGTCGCCGAGCTCGTCATGGGTCCTCCTGCGACTCATAGGGGCTTCAAGGGACCGTGGCATCGACTCGTGGCTTGCAGTGTTGGCTGAATTTTTGCTGTGTTGGACCAAGGTACGATTCGTACATACATCCTATGACTCGTACATTGCACCCGTGGCTTGATCCTGATACTTTGAAATTTTTTTGAACTTTACCACAACCAGTATGGTATGCCTCGTACCTTATTTCGCGGGTCGTAGGGTCCTCTTGTACTGAGAATCTGCCTCCTGTGCAATTCTTCTAGATTTCATCACAACTAGCTTACCACGACTCGTACCATCAAGGTACGATCCATGACAAGTTTCATGCGATCAGTCTTCCAGGTTAAACTTTGAGCTTCTTAGCAAGGCCCTCAGTACGACTCGTAGGTCCAACCTACGGATCGTACTGTGGACTGCACTTTTTGCCCTGTTTTTGCACACTTTTAGTTTCCTTTTTGCAAGTTATTGTTCCAACACCCATTTATCCTGAAACCAAAGGAAAAGTGTCTCTTATCCACATAAATACACCTAAGTTCATGCAATTTTCTTTATTTTGAGCATCAATAGTGCATTAAATCCATAGCACATCAACATCCTCAACTTAAGACTTTTGCATGTCCTCGGGAAAAGAAAAAGAAAAACTAAACATGACGCTCAACTAGAAAATAAACATAAGTCACTACAGTCAAAACTCAAACAAATTTGTGCACTCCATATACAAACTCTATTGACCCTTCCTCATGAAACATCATCAGCTACTATATTGCAAGCAACATCAAAACATCATATTCAGGGATCAAGACATGTCATCTAACTATCAACAAGCAATCAAGTCATCACCAATGTGTTTCACACAGACCAATAATAAAAGCAAACATAATCCATGTACCCTCATAAAAGCAAACATATGAAGTATCAAATGAAACATGAGACTAGGCAAATGAAGCACTCACTCTCTCAAAGAAATGCAACTATTATGCATCAGATTCCATAGGCTTGCCCTTATTTTCTCTGCTTTGGTTTGTTAGAAGGAAAAATTAAGATCACTATAGGACTTGATACGACTTGTAATGTAGGCTTAGGGCTGGACATGATAAAGATGGAAGATTTTATGAGTGACTATCCCTTTCTTGGCACTACATCCATTGGCTGCAGCATTTTCCTATTTCACCCTTCATTATTTTTGCCTTCTTTTCTTTCTGTTTTCCCATTTTAAAAATGTTTGCATGGGTGAGGTGATTTTTCACATTTTTCAACAATTTCAAGTTCTGTTGAATTTTTCTTTCCTTCAATATTCTCAAATTTTCAGCTTTTTACTTTTTCACCTCACCACACCATATTTTTCACCATTTTTTCTCTTGTTTTTCTATTCTTCCGCTCCCACCATTTATGCACCCCTACTCTAGCCACCCTCGACTTAAGCATTTTGCTTGTGTTGAGGTTCACAATATCCAAGGAAGGACCAAGGACAAACAGGTTCATTATAAATAAATGGGTTTGGTTAACAGGTAAATCAAAGAAATATGGTCTATTAAGGCTCAAACTTGGGATCAAGGGGTTCATGAAACTTTGGTCTAGCAATATAGGCTAAAAGTGAGCTAAAACAAAAATGGCCTATGATCATATCCTAACCAACCTCCTTAACCTATGCAGAGACCAACCAGGCAAGTTCTAGATCTTCAACAACATACTGCAATAAATACTAAGACCTTACTCACACATGGTACATGAACTATTTTTACTTTACCTGTCTGGTTCATACATGGCTTAACAAGATTAGAACTATTAATAACTGAATGACATAACACAATCCGCAGATATCATGCATTGTTGACACACATACATAGCAAAATTTTTTAAGTAGGGTCAATTTTTTCTAAAACAACAAAACTAGTGCATATCCATTGGCTGAGTATTTCTATGTTTCTTTATAAGCAAAAAAAAATCATGACTAAAAACAAAAATCCTAACACATGCCGTTTCTACTAAATAGCATGCCTAAGGGAAAATAAACACGGCAAGAAAATCCCTCAGATGAACAAAAATAAATCCCTAAAATGCAAGTACACTCCCCCCTCCCCCCATTTTATAAAAATGAGCTTTGTCCCCGAAGCATAAAATATAAGCATGTAGGGAGAAGGACATTCTTGTGGCCACTCAAACTTCACCTTCCATGGGTTGCCTCCCATGCTGCGCCTGATTTTAATGTCGTGGCATGACATTACTTCTGTGACTTCTCAGGCATCATCAAGGTATATTTCCTCCACTCTTTTCAGCACTTTGCACAGGTGCTCAAGGCAGGACTCGAATGACTCACACAATCTAAAGAGAATTCTCTTGAAAGCAAAGGTCCCATATGGACAAGTAAAGGTAGTCTTCTCTGGATTTCTAGAGCAATAGTGATCTGATTGTAACCGGAATATCCATCAAGGAAGCAGTACCATCCTCTACATGCCAGTCTGTCAAGCATATGATCTAGGAATGGCATTGGAAAGTGATCCTTCTGAGTGTAATGGTTGAGTTCTCTGTAGTCCATGCATACACGCCATCCTGTGACTGGTCATGTTAGTATCAGTTCATTCTTTGCATTGGAAACCACTGTAATCCCTCCCTTCGTTGATACGCATTGAACAGGACTTACCCATTGACTGTCAACTATGGGATATATTACCCCAGTGTCTAGCCACTTGATAATCTCATTTTTTAATACTTCTTGTATGGGCGGGTTCGGGCGGCGCTGATGCTCTATGCTTGGCTTAGAATCTGGTTCCAGCTGGATTTTATGGCTGCATATGCTTGGTGGGATTCCGATGATATCAGTTATGGTCCATCCGATTGCCTTCTTGTATCGTTTCAATATGTTGACCACAACTTCCACCTGCTTATTGGATAAGGTTACTGCAACTATATTCGGCAAGGTGTTATTTTCTCCAAGGAATGCATACTTGAGATGTGTAGGTAGTGCTTTCAACTCAAGGATAGGTGGTACCTCCAACGATGGTTTGGCCGGTGGTGTTGAACAGTTCTTTAAATCCAGGTCTAGATTCTTTGGGTTGAAGCTATATGACCCTATCCTATTTAAGGCACTAACCGTCTCTGTATATTCTAGGCTCCCATTATCTCCATAATTCATTATCACAGTTGTCAAAGTATCAATAGTCACAATTCCTTCCACTAAGGTTGGCAGCTGATCATGTTCCATCTTTGAGTGTTTGAGTGGAGGGTTTATCCCTAGATGAAAACCTGAGGATGTTACAAAAGAAAACAAAAGGAAAAAGAAAACTTCAAGAGTAAAGTAACTACGAACAAGTCAAATACAAGCTAATAACCTAATATAGCCATATTCCCCGGCAATGACGCCACTTTTTGATAACCGCTCAAACCACACTTCCAACTGAAGTATGAAACAGACGTTCTCTGTAAAAGAACCCGACTTAGAGGTTAGGGTCAATCCCATAGGGAATATGAAAGATCTAGATTACCGCTGATAGAGGAACTCATATGGTAGTTACTTCACAATGGGGGAAATTCTAATAAAAATCAATAATAAAAATAAACAGCAGCCAAGATTATATTTGCAAATCAATAGTTAAAGGATAACAAGGGTTTGTGTTCCCCATGGGTTCATAATAGCTTTGGGTATACACTCGTGATCTATACCAATACTTACTTAAAGAACTGATAACTTAGGTTCGTCAAACAATCGACCAATCCCTATTGAATGACTATCCTTAATTACTTGACCAAGTCTTATGAGTTTTTGCATAGTAACCGTTATCACTAAGTTCTAGATATAACTATCCTTTGACCACAACTCAAGTTAATACAATGATCATGAAGATCAAGGCTCTGTTGTAAATCTCTTTTCCTAATCCCTACCTCTTAGACCAAAGCAATTGAAGAATTCAGGCACTTCCTAACGTTGCGCACCGCTAAGAATCATTAAAGATGAAGAGACTACAATACAAGTAATTAGTATTGGTTTAAGAATCACTTTGTGCAACCCTACCTTTTTAATCCACCATGGTTCCCACAACCCTAGCTATGGAGGCTTTCACCTCTCATAGTATCAAGGTTGTGAATTGTGTTCATGATTGAAGACATAAAACAATACTTAGAAAGATGATTGAGAAAAATGATTCCCTCAATTAATCCACAAAATCTTGAGTAACAAGTAGAAAGAACAATATGAGTTCAAGAAAAAGTTGATCACAATGTTTAACAAACTCAATTCTCTCTTTCAATGATGTAAAATTTCTTACTACAATGTTTTCCTACTAAAATTAAGTCTATTCGTCGTCCTCCTTGAATAATAAAACATAAAATGTATTTATAGAGACACAAGAATCCTTTTCCTAAACTAACAGGACTGCTTTCCATATTTGTCGTCGAGCTCATAACGGGTCCTTCTATGACTCGTAGGGGCTTCTCACGGACCGTGGCATCGACTCGTGGCTTGAAGTGTTGGCTGAATTTTGGCTATGTTGGGCCAAGGTGCGATTCATACCTATATCTTACGACTCGTACATTACACCCATGGCTTGATCCTAATACTTTGAACTTTGTCTGAACTTTACCACGACCGGTATGGTACGACTCGTACCTTCATCTCACGGGTCGTAGGGTCCTCTTGTACTGAGAATCTACCTCCTGTGCAATTCTTCTAGATTTCATCACGACTAGCTTACCATGACTCGTACCATCAAGGTACGATCCATGACAAGTTTCATGCAATCAGTCTTCCAGGTTAAACTTTGAGCTTCTTAGCAAGGCCCTCAGTACGACTCGTAGGTCCAACCTACGGATCGTACTGTGGACTGCACTTTTTGCCTTTTTTTACACACTTTTAGTTTCCTTTTTGCAAGTTACTATTCCAACACCCATTTATCTTGAAATCAAAGGAAAAGTACCTCATATCCAAATAAATACACCTAAGTCCATGCTATTTTCTTAGTTTTGAGCGTCAATAGTGCTGTAAATCCATAGCACATCACCGACCAGTCATTGTTTGTCGTGAGTCAGATATTTATCTGTAAATCAGTAGAATGATGTAAGATTAGAGAGTTATTGTATACAACATAGCTCTATAGCATGACTAGAGAAGAAGAGGGTAACCACGCTATTATGCCTCGTACCCTCCTGCCTTTGGAATGTGGTGCACAAAACACCCATAGACAAGTCTCTACTAGAAATGAATTGTAGACTCCCTAGGATAAGACTTGATCGGATGCCAAGTTTGACACGCCCCACTTTGCGAGGCATGACTGGCACCTAATGCCATACTGGGACCTGGGTTGAGCAGTCCGGGTATAAGCACCTTTGGTGCCTACCAACAACTCCAAATCAAGGAAATAAACTGCTATATCTCAGCTATAAACAAAGCCTTAGGCCGACAAGGCCACATAGCCACCTGTAAAAGAGAATAGCTAACCAACAAATGGGCAATAAAGGGATCCTATGCGAGCCGATAAGACCATCATGCTGTCTAGTTATAACAGAATGAAAAAAAAACGATCATAGTCATACTATGGCCGACAAGGGTATTAACTAATAGCTAAACTAATAGCTAAGCTAAGTCTCACACGACCAACATGAAAAATAAAGCATACATAGGCCGCACATGTCCAACAACAACCAATAACTGAGTAACTATAGTCTGCAAGCCTCTACGAGTGGAATAGTGGTCGGGACAGGGCCTCGACCTACCCAAAAGCTGTACAACCAAAAGCATAAACCTTTCTAACTATCAATTCTAGAGAAAAGGAGCGGACTAAACTGCTAACTCTGGCTGACAGCTAAGAAGGACATGAACTACGTCTATCCGCACTTGCAGGCAAGTAATGCAACGCTCCAAGGATGGGCTTCAGTACAATATGTACCAAATATGTAAGGCAGTAATGAAAATGACTAAATAAAACTGATAAAACAACTCAAAATAATCAATGGGAAGGATAAGAGGTATAACCTGGACAGCCACACAGAGGAAATAAGAAGAATTGAGGCAGTGTACCTTGATGATGCCTGAAGAATCATGAAAGTTACATTGTGCTGTGATATTAAATCAGGCGCTGCATGCGAGGCAACCCACGGATGGTGATGTCTAAGTAGCCGCAGGTATGTTCCTTTTCTTCTGCTTTGCATTCTGTGCTTCGGGGATAAAGCATGCTTTTTAAAAAGGGGAGAGGGTGTACTTGTATTTTTGGGATTTTATCAGATTAGTTCGAGGGTTTTTCTTGTCGTGTTTCTTTTCCCTCGGGCATTCTACTACTAGAACTAGCATGTTTAGAATTTTATTTTTGTGTTTTTGTTTAATTAGAAAGTAGCTTATGAGTACTCAGCTAATAAAGTGCACTAGTTTTTGAAGTATTGAAAAATTGACCCAGCTTAAAATTTTTTTGATGGTTAGCTATGTATTTGTTGATTTCAAAGTATGATGTCTGTGGATTTTTTTGTGTCATTTAGTGTATTAGCATGAGTAGTTCTTGTTATCCATGTATAAACCAGACAAGTAGAATGAATGCAAGACATGTACCATGAGTAGGTGAGGTCTAATATCTAGTTCAATACTGCATAGAGGATGTAGAACTTGCCCAGTTGGTCTTTACATAGGTTTTAGGATGGTTGGTTAGGAAAGGATCATAGGCCATTTTTGTTTAGCCCATTTTTAGCTTAAATGAGCCTACCAAAATAATATGATTCCCTTGATCTCGATTTTGAGCCTTAAATGAACCATTTTTCTTTGATTTACCAATTAACTGTACCCAGTTTTTATAATGAACCTATTTTGGCCTTGGTCCCTCCTTGGACATTGTGAACCTCAACATAGGAAAAATGCCTAAGTTGAGGATCGCTAGAGTAGGGGTGCATAAATCTTGGGGAGGTAAAAAAGGAAGAAAAAAGAAAAGGGGTTAAAAATGAGGTGTGGTGTGAAAAAATAAGAAGAAAAAGAAGAAAAATAAAAAGAAAAATTGAAAAATAAGATACAAAAAGAGAATTATGAATGAAAATTTGAAGAAACCCACTACACCCACACAAGTGTATAAAAATGGTGAAAAGGGAGAAAAAAGTTGAAAAAGCAAAAAGGGTGATAAAGTAAAAAAATGGAGCCACATGTATGTATTGCCAAGGAGGGGTTTATTCAATAAAGAAATTTCATATCTAGCATACCCAACCCGAAAGCCTACATTACAAGTCGAATCAAGTCCTATAGTGATCCTAGCCTGACCATCTGACAAGCCAAAATAGAGAAAATAAGGGCAAGCCTATGGTATTCGAGATGCAGTATTTGGAACTTCTTTGTGAGAGTGAGAGTCTTATTTTTTTAGTCCAATGTTTCATATTTTCCTCTATTTGCAAGCGGGGAACTTTATTTGTTTTTAGGGTACATGATTTATGTTTGATTCTGCAAATTATCTATATGAAAAGCATTGGCGATGACTTGACTATCTATTAATAGCTAGATCACATATCTTGATCCATGTTTATCATGTTTTGTGGTTGTTTGATATGCATGGTTTTTTGAAAAAAGGGTCAAAAGTTGTTTGATTTGTGGTGCAAATTTTGATTGATTGCTGGTTGTAGTATCCTAGGATTATTTTCTAGTTAAGCGTCATTTTTAGTTTTTAGTTATCTTTGCCTGAGCAAATGCAAAAGTTTTAAGTTGATGGTGTTCATGTGTTGTGAGTTTACAACACTTTCGGCTCTTAAAACGGAGAAAATATCATGGACTTAGGTATGTTTATATGGATATGAGGTAGTTTTACTTTGTTTTAAGGGAAAATAAGTGTTGAAGAAAATATGTCCAAAAGAGGCATAAAAGTGCACAAAATCAACTAAGTACAAATCTTAGTGTGAGTCATACTGATAATCGTGGTGAAAATCAGAAGGCTGGAATAAGAGGAAGGCAAAGTACGGCTCTTAGTATGAGCCGTACCAAGATGGTACGAGCTGTAACTGGAGTCATGAAAATCTTTAGAGAAATTTACACAAGGCAGTCTATTGGTACAGGTGGAACCTATGGATCGTAACAACCACTTAAGACCCATACCATGAGCCATGGTGAGCTTTCGTGATTCCTAAAAATTTGGCAGAACTCCAGATGCAACAAGTAAGTACAAGTCATAGGAGAAAGGTACGAGGCATACCACAACATTCGTAGAAAACTTCAGCAGATGCCAGAGTTCTCAGGGCTAAGCCACGAATGGATTGTATGACTCGTAGGCCCATGATACGAGTCGTACCACCTGCCAACACTTAGACAAATCTACAGCAGCCAAGGATGTACGAGAGGCAGGTACAACCCGTATAATCCTATTGCGGGTCGTAGGATCAATCTTGAGTCAAGCCGGTGCTAGTTATGGAAAATTCCCTATTAGCTTAGGAAAAGAATTCTAATGTCTGTATAAATACCTTTTATGTTTTATTTTAGTAGAACAAGCTAGAGAGAAGGTAGGAGAGACGTGGAAAAAGTATTATGTGTGAATTTTTATCAAATTTTGGAGAGCAATTCTTAAGATCAACACTTGATTTCATTTATTGTTCTTGAGATTGTTCATTCTTTCAATTGTTGTTGTAAGTATTTAATTATGTTTTTATCTATGAATGCAAAATATAATCTTACAATCATGAGAGGCTAAAACCTCCACAACTAGGGTCTTGAGAACCATGGTGGATTAACGAAATAGGGTTACACCAAAGTGATTCAACCAATGTTAATGCTTATATTGTATTCTCTTCATCTTTAAACATTTCTTAACGGTGGACAACGTTAAGAATTTCCTAAATTGTTTACTTGCTTGAACCTAGAGAAGTAGCGATTAGGAAAAGAGACTTAAAAAAAACCCTTGGTTTAATACCCCGAAAGCCCTAAGACTAGACCCGGTGATTGAAATGGAAAAAATTGGATTTTCTACAATAGGTCATAGGACGAGTCATCCATTGACCCATGAGGTGCACCATGAGTCTTTAAGTGACTCATGGGGAGAAGAGCAGACTTGGTTGGAATTTTTAGATTTGGGGGTGACCACGGGTGTGACCATCAGTCGTGGTCAATACCACGATTCGTTGAGTTAGCCGTGGTCAAATGTTGATGGTGGATTGAAGAAATTGAATAGTGTTGGTAATGACTTGATTACCATGAGTTGTTGGGTGCACAACAATTCATGGTGTCCCTCGTGGTGACACTCACAGAAATTACAGAGCTGATCATGAGAGGCAGACCACAACTCGTGGTCAGTGGCAACGATTCATCCAGTCCCTCGTGGGGAATGGTAGTGAGTATTTTTCTACAAATTTATTAAGAGCTTTTCCATAATTCTTATGTTTCTAAGGCCTATACTAAGTCGTTTTTAGGTCTAAAAGGTGTTTTTTAAGAAGGGTAAATTCATTCTAAGCCTATTCTCTTCCGTGCATGCAAGTCTAGAAGCTCCTAAGGGCGAGCAAGCTTAGATTCATCAAGTTCTTCCCCAAATTTCCATTGGGCATTCAAGAGGGTTTTATAATCAGATTTCTCCAGGTATGTTGGGTTACGAATGGGTGTATTCATCCACCCATGCCCAATGCCTCTTCAATTTCATGAAAAATTCTAGTTGATGACTTTATGGGGTTTTAACCCAACATGTGAATTGTCTAAGTATCAATCATTGGTAAGATCTATGCATGTTTCTAATGTTGAATTATGATTAATGGGCATATTTTATAATTTTTTCAATTATACATTATGTCTTCATGTGTTTACAAATTATGATGCCCATCCATGGAAGTTCATGAAACTTGAGATCTATGATAAATGTAATCAAGCATGATGAGACATATATGATGAAAGTATGATCTCGGATTACCCATCCCCATGTTGATGTTTTTCGAATGATCAAGTCTATGTCAAGCATGTTTAAGTATTGAGCAAGTCTATATTATCAAGTATGTTTCATGATTTATCTAAATTTCATGTTGTGAGCTTACCACATGGATTTGGAGTCTAGACTCCCACTATTTTCAACTTGTAGTATGGTTTGAGCTCAAGGCTCCTTATGTTATGATTTTAGATTTATATATGTATGTTATTATTCAGCTTCGTCACTAGATGATGGTCAGATTTGTCGAAAAATAATGACGGAGAACATATGCATGTTTTTGGGAGAAGTGTCTAGCACCGAGTAGGCTAAGGGTCAGTCAACTATGTGCCTCAGAATTGCGTGCCAAAGTAAGTATGATCACGTTATTTGGGACCTCCCTTGTGAGCTTCCTCTGCCCCAAAGGGCCTTCAGCTTGATTTTGATATCATGGTAGCATCCTTAACCCTGGCAAGGCTTTGGATGGCTCTATCTACTTGAGTGGAATAGTCAGGACCACGTATGCTCTATCATGGTAATGTCGGTTATAATAAGAGTCTCCCATTGTTCCTCATGATTTCAATTATTCAAGTTCATCAGTCATGATATTATGTTTTCAGCAGGTTTGACCCAATGTTCAGTTTTACCTATGATTACCAGTTTTTCAGCTTTGGGTCATTTGATTTAGTTATGATATTTAGTTATATTCAGAACATGATTTCAGAAAATAGCATGCAAGCCCTACTCTCAAAATCTTATCTTGATTATGCTTTTATGATATGCATGATTTATGATTTTATTTACTTAGTGGTTTTACTTACCTTACATACTCGATACATACCATGTACTGACCGCATACTCTATGTGTATCGTTTCATGATATCGGCTCAGATATTCAGGCTAAGTCCCATCATTAGCTAGATCTGCAGTATTAGAACTTTCTAGCTAGAGTTGGTGAGTCCTCATCTTTCGAGGGCCCTTCCTTTTAGTTGTATTTAGTATTTTCAGTTTTCAGACTACAGTGAGTTAGTTGGGCCATGTTACATTAACTCGTCAGTAGTAGAGGCTTTTCAGACATAACATGTATTCAGTTTCAGCGTTGTGTTATGTCTTTAGATGTTATTATATTTTCAGACTTCTACCTTATTATATATGTTAGACTTTCTCTTATTTATGTTTAATCCAGATGTCATGTTTATGCCATGGGTCGAATTGGAGCGTCTCGGAGTTCTTTATCCCGTGTCTCGTTCCGGGCATATGTTAAGGTCGTGACAAACTTTGTATCAGAGCATTAGGTTTGAAGTGTCCTAGGGTGTCTGAAAGCTGCGTTAAGTAGAGTCTCTTTCATGGGTGTGAAGTACGCCACACTTATGACAAGGAGGCTACTAGACTTTTAGAAAGTGTTCCCTTCTTTCATGATCTAAGTTGTGTGATAAAATATCTCTATCCTTCTAACTCGTGCTATATGTGTTTGCAGAATTATGCTCTTCGCCGAGTCAATGGAAGAAGAAATGGAAATGGAAATGGCCATGAGAATGACAATGGGTATGGGCACCAGCAGGCTCCACTATCCCATAAGGAGCATGTACCCAAGCAGGTTGCCCACGTAGAGTTTAGTTCTACCATTCATATGCTAGCTCAGGCCTTGATTGCCCAAGTCAATCAATAGGCGGTAGCGCATGTCCCTCAGAACGGGAATGCGGTGGAAGTGAGAGTCAGAGATTTTTTAAGGATAAACCCTCCGGAGTTTCTTGGATTAAAGCTAGACGAGGATCCACATGAGTTTATCGATGAGGTTCTAAAGGTCACCCAGATCAAAGAGGTGACAGGAGAGGAGTGTGTTGATCTAACCTCATATCAGTTAAAAGGGGTTGCGCATATTTTGTTTAAGCAATGGAAGGATAATAGGGCAGTTGGAGCAGGGCCCATTGTTGGGATGAGTTCCATACCAGATTTTTGGATCGATTCTTCCCTCATGAGATGAGGGAGATTAAAATAGCTGAGTTTGTGAAAATGAAGCAAGGAAAGATTATAGTTTAAGAATATGTATTAGAGTTCACTTGTCTTTCCAAGTATGCACCTGAGATAGTGACAGATTAGAGAGCCCAAGTGAGTTGGTTCGTGCATGGCATAGCATACTATTTGGTTAAGGATTTCTAGACCATGATGCTTTCTCAGGACATTGACTTTCCTCGAATTCTTCTGTACACCCAGTATATGGAGGCAGTACAGGTGAGTGAGCGGGAGAGATAGGCCAAGAGGGCCAGGACTGATAGCTTCGGATTCTCTAGAAGAGACCTAGTGGGCACCGCCAACAGTCCCAGCAGAGATCTTCAGCCCCGGAGCCATCGGGTATGAGTGTACCTTCCAGATCCAGGTGTGATCAGAGGGGACGAGCATCAGGCTCTAGAGGTTAGGGTGGCAGGCCCGCAGAGTCTAGCATTCTAGAGTATAGCGGGTATGGCTGGAAAGTGCTTAGCAGGTTCGGATGCTTGTTTTGGTGTGGAAGCCTGGACATATTCTTAGAAATTGCCCAACAGCCAAATAAGGCCATCATAGGGGCTGAGGCCTAGCCTCCAGTTCAGCAGCTCCACCAACACACCCGCTCAGTAGGGGGAATCTACTAGTGTGGGTGGTGGTCAACGCCAAAATAGATTCTATGCCCTAGCATCTCGTTACGAGCAGGAGGTCTCCCTAGATTTAGTCACCAGTATGTTACGAGTATTCCACCTTGATGTATATGCATTGTTAGATCCAGGGGCTACTTTATCTTTTGTGACGCCCTATGTTGGTAGTAGCTTTAGAGTCAGTCCCGAAATCCTATCAGAACCCTTCTCAATCTCTACTCCAGTCGGTGATTTAGTTATAGCTCGATGGGTATATAGAAATTGCCCTGTCACAGTTCTTCAAAAAGTCACCTCAGCAGATTTAGTAGAGTTATCCATGACCGATTTTGATGTTATCTTTAGTATGGATTGGCTACATGCATGTTATGCCTCAATCAATTGTAGAACCCTTGCAGTAGAGTTCAGATTTTCCGGTGAGCTAGTCCTAGATTGGAAGGGGTAGTTCAGCTACCCTGTAGGTCGCTTTATTTCCTACCTTAAGGCAAGAAAGATTATTTCTAAAGGTTGCATCTACCATCTCATTAGGGTTAAGGATGTTACATCCGAAACTCTGATTATCCATTTAGTTCCTCTAGTGTGTGAGTATCCAAAGGTGTTTCTAGATGATTTACAGTGAATCCCTCCAGAGCGGGAGATCGATTTTGGTATTGACCTACTTCCCAATACGCAGCCTATATTGATTCCTCCTTACAGAATGTGCATTGATTATCAGCAATTGAACAAAGTTACAATCAATAACAGGTATCCTCTCCCCAGGATTGATGATTTGTTTGACCATCTCCAGGGTTCCAAGTGTTTCTCAAAGATAGACCTCCGATCCGGATACCATTAGCTTAGGGTTCGAGAAAGTGACATACTCGGTATGGTTACTACGAGTTTGTAGTCATGTCTTTTGGACTAACGAATGCTCCTGTAGCTTTAATGGATTTAATGAATAGGGTGTTCAATCCATATTAGCATATGTTCGTGATTGTGTTCATAGATGATATTCTCATATACTCTTGGAGAAGGAAAAGCATGCCGCTTATTTGAGGGTGGTACTACAGACTCTGAAGGATCGTCAGTTATATGCTAAGTTTAGTAAATGTATGTTTGGTTTTAAACTCAGTGGCATTTTTTGGGCCATGTGGTGTCAAGTGAGGGCGTACAGGTGGACTCTCAAAAGATAGAAGTGTTGAAGAATTGGCCTAGACCACTTAGTTCTTCAAATATCAGGAGTTTCTTGGGTTAGCTAGTTACTGTCGAAGATTTGTTGAAGGGTTTTCATCTATTGCACCCCTGTTGACTAGATTGACCCAGAAGAAAGTGAAGTTTCAATGGTTGGAGGCTTATGAGAGGAGCTTCAAAGAGTTGAAGACTCGACCCACCTCAGCATTGGTGTTGACCCTACCTAAGGGTACCAATGGATTTGTGGTATATTGTGACGCCTCGAGGATTGGACTTGGGTGTGTACTCATGCAGCACGGTAAAGTTAGAGCTTATGTTTCAAGGAAACTTAAAGTCCATGAAAGGAACTATTCGGCTCACGACCTCGAATTGGCGGCGGTAGTATTTTCCTTGAGGATTTGGAGATACTATCTATACGGGGTCCATTTAGATGTGTTTACAGACCACAAAAGCCTACAATACGTGCTTACCCAGAAGGATCTAAATCTACGTCAGAGGAGATGGTTGGAACTTCTTAAAGATTATGATATGAGTGTCCTCTATCATCCAGGCAAGGCTAATGTGGTGGTAGACACTCTTAGTAGGCTATCCATGGAGAGTGTATCCCATGTTTATAAGGGGAGGATAGAGTTGGTGAAGGATGTGTATCGGCTTGCATGGCTAGGAGTCTGTCTTGTTGACTCAACTGACGGAGGTGTCATTATTCAGAACGGGTCAGAATCTTCCTTGGTCAAATCTAGACAAGATGAGGATCCTGTTTTGGTAAAGTTGAAGAAAGCCGTGAAGAATCAGAAGGTAGAAGTCTTCTCCAGAGGGGGAGATGATGTGCTTTGTTTTCATGGTTGCTTATGTGTTTTGGGTGTGGATGATTTTAGAGATCAGATGTTGCATGAGGCTCATCGTTCCAGATACTCTATATATCCAGGTGCCACCAAGATGTACCATGACCTACAGGAAGTCTATTGGTGGAATGGCATGAAGAACGACATAGCTGAATTTGTAGCTAAGTACCTAAATTGCCAACCGGTGAAAGTGGAACATCAAAGACCAGGAGGTGTACTTCAGGAAGTTTGTATCCCTACTTGTAAGTGGAAGGAGATCAATATGGACTTCATTATAGGGTTTCCTCGCACTCGTCGACAATATGACTTTATTTGGGTGGTTGTAGACAGGTTGACTAAGGCAGCTCATTTCTTACCAGTCAAAACTACCGATTCTACAGAGGATTATGCTAACTTGTACATTTGGGAGTTAGTTCTATTACATGGAGTTCCCTTGTCCATCATATCAAATAGAGGTACGCAGTTTACCTCCCAGTTTTGGAGATCATTTCAGAAGGGACTCGATACTTAGGTCAAGCTTAGCACAACATTTCACTCGCAAACAGATGGTCAGGAGGAGCATACTATCCACAATCTGGAGGATATTTGAGAACGTCTGTGATTGATTTCAAAGGTAGTTGGGATGATCATTTGCATCTCATTGAGTTTGCATATAAGAATAGCTACCATTCCAGCATTCAGATGGCTCCATTTGAGACTCTTTATGGGCAAATGTGTAGATCACCTATTGGGTGGTTTGAGTTTAGTGAAGCTTCATTGATAGGTCCAGATTCAGTTCATGAGGCTATGGAGAAAATTCAGCTTATAAGGGACAGATTGAAAGTAACTCAAAGTCGCCAAAAGTCCTATGCGGATGTAAGAAGGAGGGAGCTTGAGTTTGAAGTTAATGATTGGGTGTTTTTGAAGGTATCTCCCATGAAAGGAGTGATGAGGTTTGAAAAGAAGGAAACTCAGTCCCCCTTATGTTGGTCTATACCGGATTGTGAAGCGAGTTGGAAAAGTACCATCTGAGTTGGAGTTGCCCTCAGAATTAATTACAGTTCATCAAGTTTTCCATATATCTCTCTTAAAGAAGTGTTTGTGTGATCCAGCTCTGGTTGTTCTGGTGGAGAATGTAGGTGTGAAGGATAGCCTTAGCTGTGAGGAGGTTTCGGTGGAAATACTTGATCGTCAGGTTTGGAAGTTAAGAAACAAGAAGTAGCCTCAGTTAAGGTTTTGTGGAGGAACCAGCATATTGAGGGAGCTATGTGGGAACCCAAAGCATATATGATGGCTAAATACCTACATCTATTCCCTTCCCGCTTAGTTTCATCTTGAGGTATCAGTTTTCTCCTTAGTACTCTATTCAGTTTCATATTCAGCTCATGTGCCCCAATTTCTTTCATGTCAATGTATATATGTATGATTTAGGAATTCAGCTCAGTCTTGTTGTACAGTTTGGAGTCAGTCACTCCATCAGTTTTCAGTATAAATGTTTAGTGTTTGAGTATGATGATTGCATTTCATAGCTTTTCAGTATGATTTCCCATATTCGAGGATCAATGTTCCCAGGGGGAGATAATATAATACCCCAAAAGCCGTAAGACCAGACCTGAGGATTAAAATTGAGAAAACAGGATTTTCTGCGCCAAGTCAAAGGGCAAGTCGTCCAGTGACCTGTGAGGTGCACAATGAGTCATTAAGTGACTCAAGGGGAGAAGAGCAGACTTGGTTGGATTTTTGAGATTTGGGATTGACCACGAGTCATGGTCAACACCATGATTCGTTGTGTTAGCCGTGGTCAAGTGTTGATGGTGGATTGAAGAAATTGGATAGAGTTGGTAACGACTTGGTCACCACGAGTTGTTGGGTACACCACAAGTTATGGTGTCCCTCGTGATGACCCTCAAAAGAGAAATTACAGAGCTGATCATGAAAGGCAAACCAGGAGTCATGGTCAGTGGCGACGATTCATTCAGTCCCTCATGGGGACTGGTAGTGAGTATTTCCTACGAATTTCTTAAGGGCTTTTTCTTAATTTCTAAGTTCCTAAGGCCTATACTATGTCATTTTTAGCTCTGAAAGGTGTGTTTTAAGAGGGGTAAGTTCATTCTAAGCCAATTCTCTTCCTTGCATGCAAGTCTTGAAGCTTCTAACGGTGATCAAGATTAGATTCATCAAGTTCTTCCCCAAATTTCCATTGGGCATTCGAGAGGGTTGTATAATCAAATTTCTCCAAGTATGTAGGGTATTGAATGGGTTTATTCATCCACACCCATGCTCAATCCCTCTTAATTTCATGAAAAATTCTAGTTGATGAATCTATGGAGTTTTAACCCAACATGTGAATTCTCTAAGTATCAATCATGGGTATGATCCATGCATGTTTCTAATGTGGAATTATGATTAATGGGAATATTTTACAATGTTTTAAATTATAAATTATGTCTTCATCTTTTACAAATTATGAAGCCCATCGATGGAAGTTCATGAAAGTTGAGATCTATGATAAATGTATTCAAGCATGATGAGACATATATGATGAAAGTGTGAGTTTGAATTACCCATGCCCATGTTCCTTTTTTTCGAATGATTAAGTCTATGTGAAGCATGTTTAAGTATTGGGCAAGCCCATATGATCAAGTATGTTTCATGATTTATCTAAATTTCATGTTGTTAGCTTACCACATGGATTTGGAGTCTAGACTCCCACTATTTTCAACTTTTGGTATGGTTTGAGCCAAAGGCTCCTCATGTTATGATTTCAGATTCATATATGTATGTTGTTATTGATCTTCGTCACTGGATGATGGTCAGCTTCGGTTCAAAAAATGATGGAGAGCATATGCATGTTTTTGGGAGTTGTTTCTAGTACCAAGTAGGCTAAGGATCAGTCAACCCTGTGCCTCAGAACTACGTGCCAACGTATGTATGTTAAGGTTATTTGGGAACTCCCTAACGAGCTTTCCCTGCCCGAAGGGGCCTTCATCTTGATATCGATATCATTGGTAGTGTCCTTAGCCCTGGAAAGTCTTTGATGGCTTTTCCCACTTGAGTGTAATAGTCTGGACCACGTAAGCTCTATGGTGGCAATGTCGGTAATAAGATGAGTCTTCCATTGTTCCTCATGATTTCAGTTATGCATGTTCATCAGTCATGATATTATGTTTTCTGCAGGTTTGACCCAATGTTCAGTTTTACTTATGATTACCATTTTTTCATCTTTGAGTCATTCGATTCAGTTATGAAATTCAGTTATGTTCATATATTGATTTCAAAAAATAGCATGCAAGCCCTACTCTCAAAATCTTATGTTGTTATGTTTTTATGATGTGAGTGATTTATGATTTTATTTACTTAGTGGTTTTACTTACCTTACATACTCGATATATTTCATGTACTGATCACATACTCTATCCTTTATCGTTTCACGATACAAGCTTGGATATTTAGGCTCAGTCCAATCATTAGCTAAATCTACAATATTAGCACTTTCCAGCTAGAGTTGGTGAGTCCTCATCTTTCGAGGGCCCTTCCTTTCAGTTGTATTTAGTATTTTCAGTTTTCATTCTACAGTGAATTAGTTGGGGTCTTGTCCCATCAACTCGTCAGTAGTAGAGGCTGTTTAGACATAGCATGTATTCAGTTTCAGCCTTGTGTGATGTCTTCCGATGTTATTATATTTTCATACTTATGCCTTATTTTATATGTTAGAATTACACTTAATTATGTTGAATCGAGATGTCATGTTCATGCCATGGATCGACTTGGAGTCTCTACGGGTTCTTTGTCCCGTGTCTCAATCTGGACCTGTGTTGGGTCGTGACACTCGGTCTTTATGATCATTGTATTAACTTGTGCTATGGTCGCAGGATTGTTAAATTTGGGACAAATTGATAACAATTAGTTTGAAATCATTCATGTGACCTGACCCGGTGATTGAATATAATCATCCAATAGGGACGAACCAGTCGTTTGGATGAACCCTAGTTATAAGTTCTACAAGTAAGCATTGGGATGGATCACGTGTGTATATCCGAAGTAGTTATGAACCCATGGGGAACACTTACCCTAGTTATTTACAAATCTTGATAACAACCACAATTACAATCTTGTTTTAATATTGTTTTTATTTGAAACCCCTAATTTGGAGATAACTTACTAACAAGTTTAAGTACCGGCATTAGTCTAGATCTTACCTTATTCGTTGTGGGTTTAACCCAACCTCTTTGTTGGGTTCTTTATTGGCAACGTTCGCTTCATACTTTGCCAGGAAGTGTGAGTTTGAGCGTCACCATATATCAATATATTGACACATATTCCATGATTGATTGTCCTGATATGGCTGAGTATTATTTATTTAATCTATGTTGGTCTTATCACTAGTTCCTCGTAATTTCCATATATGCTATTAAGCTTTTTGCTAGGTCATTCCTGACTGTGGGAATAGTTCTTTTAATAAGGAATAGAGTTAAGATTTGTAATCATGATGATGTGGTATATTGATGGTTAATAATGGTTAGATAAATGGATAACCGACATCATTAATATTATATTGAGTAAATAAATTTATTTTTGGTAACTGATATAAACTTAGTTAATAGTAATTGGTGTATGAATAAGTAAGGTGTTTTCATAGTTTTTAAATGGTGTGTAGAAAAAGAGGTGTTAGTGAAACTGAACTACTGCCTCGATAGGGCACTACTGTAACGAACCAATTTCTGTTGTTGCTAGATTGCTGTAGCGAGCGAATAACTGCTACAACGAGATAAGAAAAAAAATAGAGGTTTGTGATGGGTGTCTAGGATGTGGAGGGACAGTGATATGATTATTGTTTGAGTTTTATGAGTTGAATAATTGATTGATGAACTGGATAATATATAATTGTATGTCAGAATTATTATTAGAATTGGTTAATCGATTGCATGTTGATTATATATTGTTTCATGAACTAATCTTAGTCGGCCGATGATTCCTACCCGTATGTGTGTTGTGCTGATAATACCTTGCTACATTATTTTTTTGTGTAGAATTGTGACATGTGATTGCAGTCTCATGATTGATGAGGTGATACTCAACATCAGATTTTGCATTCTCTCACAAGCGAGGCTATGTCTTTTTTTCTTTTGTTAGTATTTCGAGTAGAGCTCTTGTACTTGTCCCGACTAGATCTTAGAAGAGTTATGATTTTGAGAACTTTTCATTGTAAAGAGTTGTCCAAATGAGTAATGTAATCGGTGTTTGCTTTATGTATTGATTATGTAAATAAGCATGAGGTTTATAGTTTTGAAAATGTTCTTTTAAAAAAGGGTTCTCCTATTGTAATAGAGTTGATATAGGTGCCCGCACAATTCTCCAGAATGGATCGTGTCAAGTTGGTATCAGAGCGTCTCGGGTTATCGATCTCACAAGTACAGATCAATGTCGAGTAGAGTCCTGCGGATTGGTGTGCAGATGTCCACATCTAATCCTCAGGGAGCTATAAGGCATCTAGGAAGTTCTTTATTTCTTTCCTATCATGTTGTTCAAGTGTAATTATCATTTTGTTTGAGTTCAATTAGTATCTAAAGAATTTTAAATGGTATCTGAACAGGCTCAATCAGTATCTATGAGATTCCAATTAGTATCTGGAAATGTAACCATATGGAAGTTTTAGATAAAGTAGTACGAAAATATCGTAATGAACAATGAATGGGGTTGTACTAAAGAGCTAGTGGCCTGTGAAAAAGCCATTCTTCTTAGTGAGTATCCCAAAAGCAATATGAATCCCGCTGTAGTGGACTCACTATAGAAAGAGACTATCCGCCATAGTGGTTCTGCCACAATGAAAAAGCCACTACTACAGTGGATGGCTGTTAAACAAAATTCCAACTCCCCTATTTTAGGGAAAAGTTTCAACCAGTTCAAAAGTTTTGAAATGAGTGTAAAATATACGTGAATTATGATATTAGATAATAAGGTCTAGAAATAAGGTTACTGTTATTCGAATGCCCCAAATGGATACCCGTACATCGAAAGTAGAAAATAATAAAATTATCCAAAAACAAATATGTAGCACCCCAAAACTTTCCTAGACCACACTAAAACATTTCATGAAAATTCAGAAGAAAAACCAAAAATAGTTTTCTCAAAATGACTGAGACAACGAGTCATGGTCAGCTCCAACAACTCGTTGTGTCAGTCGTGGTCAGCGAGTCTTGGCCTCTTGGGAACCCACGAGACAAGGAATGACCCGTTGTGAGAGACAATGAGTCATCCTGTCAGTCAGGGTTTCCCCAGCTCAGAAACCATTCCCAAGACCCCATGACTCAACCAACAAGTCGTTGTCAAGAACAACGACCCATTATGAGAGTCGTCGAGTGAGATCCCTGAAATTCCCTTCTAGTAAAGATGAGAGGAAATAACGATTCATTTTTTCGCATAATGAGTCATTGTCATCACCATTTGTGTCAACTTAGAATTTTTCTGAAAATATCTCTAGTGAACCTAACGAATGGACACGATGACCCGTTGGTTCAACCAACAAGTCGTTGTGTCACCCGTTTCTTAACCTACCCGTTTTCCTTTTTTAGTGGCCATGGGAGGAACCAATGAACCGTTGGTTTGTCCAATGAGTCATGGTCACCCCCGTTGCTAGATCCAGTGCTTTCTCATCCCAGGCAGTGGAACCAACAAGAGGTCCCAATGAGTCTTGGTCTCAACCAATGACTCGTTGAGTGACCCATTGGGACACTATCGGCCAGTTTTCAGATTTAATTCTTAGGATTACTTTTGTAATTTTCCTCCTACTTAGTCCCTAAATTACGTTGTTTTGGGTTTAATCAGGGGTTTTAGAGGGGGAAATCGATGGCTTCTCTCATTTTTTTCTCATTTCTTCAACAGTTCAATGTAAAGTTTCTCTCAGGAAGGTTCAGAGCAGAAGTTAGGAAGATAGATCCTTCTCAGATTTTCAAGGAATTCTCTCAGGGATCTCCATCACTAGGTATGTGGTAATTAAACAAGGGAATAGTTCTTCCCTTATGTCCTCAAAATTCCTCCATGTCTTCTCTATCAGTTGTAGCCCTGAAACTTTCGAATGCGAAGAAATTACATGTCAGACTTCGTTTAATTCGTGTGGAATATTTTTTACATTAATTGTAGATATTTTTTCACCAGTTTGTGGCTATGTTGTTGCTTGCTCCTGTAATGTAAAATCTACCCTAGCTTTTAAGTGTAGAAAAACTAGAGTCTTACATAATTGTTCAATTATCGAAATTTCTTTATTCTATTAGTGTTAGGGGTTCCCATATTGTTATTTTGTATTGAAAACTCAATCAGATTTATAGCAATTCAGTTTTAGTTAAAATGTTAGAATACTTAGTGTTATTTAGAAATGTCAGTTGATTAGTTTGACTACAGAAATTATCCAGGTGACAATAGTGCCTCTCAATTATAAGAATTAGACTTAGTGTAAGACTTTAGTGGTTCTTTAAGTGGTCATGAAACTTTTATATAAGCATCTCTGGCCAACCTTAGGACCCTAGCTTCATATTACAGTTTGTTCTTTAGATGGCCATGATGCTTCCATATAAGCAGCTCGGGCCAGTCTTAGAACCAAGTTACAGAATTCGATCTGATAAGACTTTCAGGGTACTTCCAGATAGGTATTCCTGACTAGTCTTGGGCCCCAGTTTCGAGCTATCAGCTTTATAGTCAGTCTAGGACTATCTAGTGGGAGTAGGACTTAGCACCGAGTGGGCTAGGGTTCCAGCGCACCCAGGTTCCCAGAACTACGTTGCCACCATAGGATATATTTTTATTGGCCTTATGGCCCCAGACCTGTGATCACCCAATTTATGCCTTTATACCCTGGCAAGGTATATTGGGTCCTACCGATGGGGTGTATACATCGGACTCCACATCTAGCTCACGTGGTTATATGTCGGTTATAGACTCTCCCACTAGTCAGCTCAGTTCAGTCTTGGATTGGTCAGTTCAGTACAGTATTTCGGATTAGTATCTCAGATTTAGGGCATGTCCCGGACCATCAAATAGGGTCATTTAGACCATCTCAATTTATTTTAGTTATTCAGTGGTTAGCATTTTCAGTTGGTCATTACATGTCTTCTCAGTTCAGCATTTTTTTATTCCTTGTGTATGGTTTCTCTCACTTACTCAGTACATTCAAAGTACTGATGCATACCTTTTATGCTATATCATTTTATGATACAACTACAGGATCTCAATCACAGCCTCATTAGCATATCACTCTCAGAAGATTCCAGCTGCACTGTTGGTGAGTCCTCATCCTTCGAGGACGAAGATCATTTCATTTAGTTCTATTTCTTTTATCTATACTTAGAGTTAGCTGAGAGATTGACCCAGCAACTCATCAGTTGTAGTGGCTTTCAGACACAGACGTGGTTTTGGACTTTTAGTTTAGTTCAGATATTCTTAAACTTAATGATTTAGCTTTATTGTCATAAATGTTTAATATTCTACTTTAAAGCTTCCTTTATATATTTGTTTACTCAGAATGCCAATGTTATAATAGAAGGCGTTAACTTGGGGTTACTTGTGACTCCAAGTATTGTCTTCCGTCTAGGGTGTAGACTTGGGGCATGACAAACTTGGTATCAGAGCACTAGGTTTAGAGTATCCTTGGATGTATGAAAGCCTCATCGAGTAGAGTCCTTTGCATAGGTGTGAAGCACACCACACTTATGACGAGGAGGCTCGAGATGTTATTAGGAAAATTCCCTTTTGTTCATACTCTTTGTCGTGCATTGAAATTCAATTGCAGAATCATTCTCGTAAATCGTGCTCTATTTTGTTTTAGTGAATCATGCCTCTGCGACATGGTAACGGAAGAAGGGTCGATAACACTCACCGACCTACCCCACTAGCTCCAACCGCCCATCAAGACCACTCAGAGTCCACCACAGAGTTCAGGGCGGTAATCCAACTGCTCGCACAGATAGTTACCAACCAGTTGAACCAGCAAGTGGATCCAATCAACAATAATGGGTCTGTAGCAGCTACCCGAGTTCAGGAATTCACTCGGATGAACCCTCTAGATTTCCATAGATCTAAGGTGGGAGAGGACCCATTGGTGTTTATGGATGAGACTAGAAAGATCACCCGGATTATGGGTGTCAGTTCCCCCGAGAGTACCGACTTAGCTGGCTACTAGCTGAAAGGGGTAGCACAGATCTGGTACGAACAATGGAAGGAGGGGAGACCAATAGGAGCAGGATTGGTGGAATAGGAGGAGTTCATTACAGCCTTCCTAGAGAGATTCTTCCCTCAGAAGCTCAGGGAGGCAAAGGTGGCGAAATTCAGGAACCTGAAGCAGCACAATAGAACAGTAGAAGAATATGAACTAAAGTCCACCAGGTTTTCTAAATATACCCCACAGATGGTAGCCAAGACAAAGGATCGCATGTTGAAGGTTGTAAACGGAGTTTCAAATTTGGTCCTTAAAGAGTGCAGGACAGTAATGCTTATCAAGGACATCGATCTCTCTAGCCTCATAGTTTATGCCCAACAAATTAAGGCAGAAAAATTGAATGATTTGGAGCAGGAGAAAAAACGGGCAAGAACTAGCTAGTCAAATTATTGCCATCAAAGATTTGGCGGTAGCAGCAGCAGTAGCAGAGGGCTCCAGCACCCAGCTCAACCAGTGCCCCTACTTTTTTGTCCCGCAATAATCAGAGGGGTGGAGCATCTAGCTCTCAGTCTTAGAGATTCAGCGCCAGAAATCGCTACCCAGTTTTCCCTAAGTGTGGCAAGAACCATCTAGGAGAGTGTCTTCAGGGTCTAGAGGGTTGTTTTGGTTGTGGACAGCTTGGTCATCAGCTTAAAGAATATCCATCAGCGGGACAGGGACGGTCATAATCGACTACTTTAGTAGCTCTATCAGGCCGACCAGCTCAGTAGGCCAACACTTCAGGTATGGATGGAGGCCAGCGCCAAAACCATTTTTATGCATTTTCTTCTTGTTAGGATTAGGAGAGCTCACCTGACGTTGTCACATGTATGTTACGCCTTTTTCATCTAGATGTGTATGCCCTATTAGATCAAGGAGCCATACTTTCATTCGTTACTCCCTATGTAGCAGTCTAGTTCGATATCAGTCTAGAGGTCCTCTTAGAACCATTCTTAGTCTCCACCCTAGTTGGCAAGTCAGTTAGAGCCAACTGGATGTATAGAAACTACCTAGTCTTAATCCTCAATAAGGTCATTCCAGCTAACCTTGTAGAGTTAGACATGGTTGACTTTGACCTCATTCTCGGCATGGATTAGTTACACTTCGGTTATGCCTCAGTCGACTGTAACTAGGGTAATCAGGTTTTAGCTCCCTAATAAGTCAGCTTTAGAATGGATGGGCAGCAGTTCAGCGCCTATGGGTCGGTTTATTTTCTACCTTAAGGATAGGAAGCTTATTTCCAAAGGGTGTATTTAACATTTAGTTCGGGTCAAAGATTCCAGCTCTAAGACCCCAACTATAAACTCAGTTCCAGTTGTCAACAAGTTCCTTGATGTGTTTCCCGAAGATCTCCTTGGAGTCCCTCCTGAGCAGGAAATAGACTTCGGTATAGACCTTCTTCTAGATAGTCAGCCCATTTCCATCCCTCCTTATAGAATGGCTCTAGTTGAGCTTAAAGAGATAAAGGAGAAGCTAAACGGCCTTCTTGACAAAGGTTTTATCAGACCCAGCATCTCTCCCTGGGGTACTCCAGTACTATTTATGCGAAAGAAAGACGGTACCCTCAGAATGTGCATCGATTACCGTCAATTGGACAAGGTCACAGTCAAGAATAGGTATCCCCTACCAAAGATTGACGACTTGTTCGATTAGCTTCAGGGAGCCAGTTGTTTTTCCAAAATTGATCTCAGGTCGGGGTATCATCAGTTAAGGGTCAGAGAGTGTGACATATCGAAAACAGATTTCAGAACTCGGTATGGTCACTACAAGTTCGTGGTTATGTCCTTTCGATTCACAAATTCCCCTGCAGCTTTTATAGACCTGATGAATAGTCTTCAAGCAGTGTCTGATATGTTAATTATTATATTTATGAACGACATTCTGGTATACTCCAAAAATAAGGAAGAGCATGTCAATCACCTGAGGATAGTGCTTCAGACTCTCAGAGACCACCAGTTGTTTGCCAAGTTAAGCAAATGTGAATTTTGGTTGAGGTCCGTGACTTTCCTAGGTCATGTGGTCTTAGGTGAGAGTATTCAGGTAGATCCCCAAAAGAAAGCAGCAGTGAAAGAATGTCATAGACCTACCTCCCCAACCGAAATCAGAAGTTTCTTGGGTCTAGCTAGCTACTACCGACGTTTTATGGAAGGTTTTTCCTCTATAGCATCCCCTCTAACTACGCTGACTCAGAAAAAGGTAAAATTTTAGTGATCAGATGCATGTGAGAAGAGTTTCCAGGAATTAAAAAACTCGACTCACTACTGCTCCTGTGTTGACCTTGCCAAAAGGAACAAATGGGTTTGTAGTGTATTGCGATGCTTCTAGAGTTGGACTCGGTTGCAATCTGATGCAGCGGGCCAAGGTGATAGCCTGTGCCTCTAAACAACCCAAAGTTCATGAAAAGAATTATTCGACTCATGACTTGGAGTTGGCAGCGGTGGTGTTTGCGCTGAAAATATGGAGACATTACCTATACGAGGCTCACATGGATCTTTTCACCAATCACAAGAGCCTTTAGCATGTGTTCAGTTAGGAAGACCTAAATCTTTCATCAGAGAATGTGGTTAGATCTACTAAAGGACTATGACATGAGCGTGCTTTATCACCCAGGCAAAGCTAATGTGGTGGATGATTCCCTAAGTAGAGTGTCTATGCGGAGCGTGACTCATGTCGAGGAAGGCACAAAGGAGATGACAAAGGATATCCACATATTAGCTCAGTTGGGAGTACATTTGATTGATACTGCTGAGGGTGGAGTAGTTCTGTAGAGTGGATCAGATTCCTTGTTGGCAGTTAAGGTTACGTTAAGGTAGGATGAAGATCTCGTACTGCTGAAATTGAAGGAGGCGATTCGTAGAAAAGAAGTGGAGACTTTCTCCCAAGGGGGAGATGGTGTAATCCGTTACCAGGGTAGATTATGCATACCAGATGTGGGTGATTTGAGACAGAAGATACTAGATGAAGCATACAATCGAGATATTCCATCCACCTTGGCGCTACTAAGATGTACCATGATTCACAAGATATTTACTAGTGGAAAGGCATGAAGAGAGACATTGCTGAATTTTTAGCTAAGTGCTCGAACTGCTAGCAAATCAAAGTAGAACACTAGAGACCGGGAGGTATGGCTCAGGATATCAGCATACCCACATGGAAGTGGGAAGAAGTAAACATGGCTTTTATTATGGGTCTACCTCGGACTCATCGGCAACATGACCCAATCTAGGTAATAGTAGACCGGATGACTAAGTAAGCAAACTTCCTCCCAGTTAAAACTACAGATTTAACTGAGGACTATGCTAGGTTTTATATCTGGGAGTTAGTTGATGTGTTGTGAGTTTATAGCACTTTAGACGCTCAAAACTAAGAAAATAGCATGGACTTAGGTATGTTTACATGGATATAAGGCACTTTTTCTTTGTTTATATGATAAATAGGTGTTAGAGAAAAAATGTGCAAAAGATATCCTGAAAGTGCAAAAAGTACGCTTAAGTAACAGTTCTCAGTATGAGCCATAGGAAGGTGCTACGAGTTGTACTGCAGGTCATGAGAAGTTTCAGAAGGCTAACGATAAAGAGTGCATCCTACGATTCTCAGTACGGACGTACAAAGCTTGTAGGGGCCGTAGTGAAGAAGTTGCGGAAAGATTCAGAAGATTTGCACAAGAGGCTAACTCCTAATACGGATAGACAGTACGAATCGTGGCATCAAGGTACGAGTCGTACTAAAGCACTCGTGAAGAACTTTAGAAAAATTGCAAATTCTTAGAGTTGAGCCATAGAAGAACAGTATGACTCATAGGAAGCATGTACGAGTCGTACCAAGGTCCAACACTTAGCTAAATTTCAGCCAGCCAATGACATATGGGAAGCAGGTACGACCCGTACATACCTGCTACTAGTCGTAGGACCGGTCATGACGCAGGCGGCTTTAGTTATGGAAATTCACCCTGTTAGCCTAGGAAAAGGATTTTTATGTCTGTATAAATATGTTTTATGTTTTATTTTCATAAAATAAGTTATAAAGAGTGATTAGAAGTAATTAGACACGAGTTAGAACTAATTAGAGAGGATAGAATTGAGTTGTTCGAATTATGATCATCCTTTTCTTGATTTTATTTTGATCTTCATATTTTGTTCTTGAGGATATTGCTAATTTATACAAACAATTTTTTCTTCATCCATAATTATAAGTACTGATTTATGTATTTAATTATGAATGCAAATCACAATCTTGCAACTATGAGAGGCTAAAACCTCCATAGCTAGGGTTGTGGGAACCATGGTGGATTAACAAGATAGGGTTACATAAAAGTGATTCAGAACCAATGTAAAATACTTGTATTGTATTCTCTTCATGCTTAAATATTTCTAATGGTGTACAACGTTAGGACATGCCTGAATTCTTTACTTGCTTGAGCTTAGAGAGGTAGAGATTAGAAAAAGAGAATTACAATAAAGCCTTGATCTTTATGATCATTGTATTAACTTGAGTTGTGGTCGCAGGATAGTTAAATTTGGGACATATCAATAATGGTTAATTTGTAATCGCTCATGAGACCTGACTTGGTGATTGAGTATAATCATTCAATAGGGAGGAACCAGTCGTTTGAATGTACCTAAGTTATCAGTTTTACAAGTAAGCATTGGTGATGATCATGTATGTATACTCAAAGCAGTTATGAACCCATGGGTAACACAAAACCCTAGTTATCTTTCATTCTTGATTTCAACTAAAGTTTTAACTGTGTTTTTAATTACTGTTTTCTTTAGAACCCCCAAATTGGAGTATCTACCAAACAAGTTCACTTACTAGATTTAGTCTAGCTCCTCTATATTCCTGTGGATTCGACCCCAACCTCTAATTGGGTTCTTTATTGACAACGTCCGCTTCATACTTCAGTAGCAGGTATGGTTTGAGCATTATCAAAAAGTGGCATTGTTTCCGGGGAGTTGGATGAATTTTGAATTAGAGCTTACGAGAGTGCGATCATATATAAAGAAAGGATGAAGATCTACCATGATAAGAAGATTGCAAAAAGGGAGTTTAGCCCTGGTGATTTGGTCTTACTGTTCAATTCAAGACTCCGGTTGGACCCTGGGAAGTTAAAATCTAGATGGATGGGACCCTATAGAGTAGTGCATGTGTCTTCATATGGTACAGCGGAACTTGAGAATAAAGAAGGAAAAAGGTCTAAAGTAAATGGGCAAAGAATAAAGTTGTATATGGGAGATGTGGAGGAATTAAGAGGAATAGAGGTAGTATACCTTGATAATGTTTGAGGAGCCACAAAAGTCACATCGTGTGCAACGTTAAATAAGGCACTGCATGGGAGGAAACCCCTGAATGGCGAAGTTTGAGTAGCCACATGTATGTTCCCTTCCCTATGTTCTTATAGTTCATGCTTCGGGGACGAAGCTTAATTTTCAAAAAGGGGAGGGGGTGTACTTGTGATTTTTGGGATTTTTGATTCGTCGGAGGATTTTTCTTGTCGTGTTTCTTTTCCCTCGGACATGCTATCTAGTAGAACCAGCATGTTTAGAATTTTTATTTCTTATGTTATGATTTTTGTTTAATTAGGAAATAACTTAGGAGTACTCAGCCAATGAAAATGCACTAGTTTTGAATTTTGAAAAAAAAATCGACCATGTTTAAAACTTTTTGATGCATTAGCTATGTATTTGCGACTGCATGCATGGATCTTTTGATGTCATTTAGTTTATTAGCATGAGGAGTCTTGTAAAGCAATGGGTAAACCAGACAAGTGAGGTGAATATAAGTCATATACCATGAGTGAGTGAGGTGTAATACTTTGTTCAATATTGTGATGAAGATCTAGAACTTGTCTGGTTGATCTTTGCATAGGCTAAGGATGGTTGGTTAGGATATGATCATAGGCAGTTTTTGTTAAGCTCACTTTTAGCCTAAATAACCCTACCAAAATCATATAATTTCCTTAATCCCAATTTTGAGCCTTTAATATATCATTTTTCTTTGATTAACCGATTAATCGTACCCATTTCTTTATAATGAACCTGTTTTGGCCTTGGTCCTTCCTTGGATATTGTGAACCTAAACATAGGCAAATGCCTAAGTTGATGGTGGCTAGAGTAGGGGTGCATAATGGATGGGAACGAGAAAAAAGGAGAAAAAACAGAAAAGGTTAAAAATGAGGTGTGGTGTGAAATAAAAAAAAGAGATGAAAGAATTTGAAAATCTTGAAAAAGAAAATTCAAAAGAAAAAAATGTTGGAAAAAATTGAAAATACACCACACCCATACAAATGTACATAAAAGAGGTGAAAAGGGAAGAAAAGGAATGAAGCATAAAGGGTGAAATAGGTGAATGGTGTAGCCAATGTATGTAGTAAGGGAAGGGATAGTTACTTATAAAATCTTTCATATTTATCATTTCCAGCCCTAAAGACTACATTAGAAGCCACAACAAGTCCTATAGTTATCCTAATCCAACCATCTGATAAATTGAAGCAGAGAAAATAAGGGCAAGCCTATGGTATCTGATACATAGTACTTGGAACTTCCTTTTGAGAGTGAGCGTCTGGCTTGTTTAGTCCCATGCAATATTTGACACTATATTTGTGAGTGGGGACTTCATTTGTTGTGAGGGTACATGGATTATGTTTACTTTTACCATTGGTCTATGTGAAAAATATTGGTGATGACTTGATTTCCTATTGATAGCTAGATGACATGTCTTGATCCCAGCTTAGCATGTTTTGTGGTTGCTTGTAGTATATTAGCTGATGTTGGTTCATGGAAAAGGGTCAGAAGATTGTTGAATGTATAGTGCAAGTTTTGTTTAGTATTGGCTATAGTATCTAAGTTAATTTTCTAGTTGAACATCGTATTTAGTTTTTTCTTTTTCTTTGCCTGAGGACATGCAAAAGTCTTAAGTTGAGGGTGTTGATGTGCTACGATCTACAGCACTTTCTATGCTCAAAACTAAGAAAATAACATGGACTTAGGTATGTTTATATGGATATAAGGCACTTTTTTTTGCTATAGGATAAATAGGTGTTGGAGCAAAAATGTACAGAAGATATCCTGAAAGTGCAGAAAATAGGCTTAAGTCACAGTTCTCAAAAAGAGTCGTAGGAAGGTGCTACGAGTCGTACGACAGGTCGTGAGAAGTTTCAGAAGGCTAACGATGAAGAGTGCATCCTATGACTCTCAGTACGGGTCGTAAAAAGCTTGTATGGGCCGTAGTCAAGACATCGTGGAAAGATTCAGAAGATTTGCACAAGAGGCTGACTCCTGATATGGATAGACAGTACGAGTCGTGGCATCAAGGTATGAGTCATACCAAAGAACTCGTGAAAAACTTCAGAAAAATTGCAAAGTCCTAGAGTTAAGCCACGAAAGCATAGTACGACTTGTAGGAAACATGTACGAGTCATACCAAGGTCCAACACATAGCCAAATTTCAGCCAGCCAATGACATACGGGAAACAGGTATGACCCGTACATACCTGCTACAGGTCATAGGATAGGTCGTGATGCAGGATGCTTCAGTTATGGAAATTCACCTTGTAAGCATAGGAAAAGGATTTTTTATATCTGTATAAATATGTTTTATGTTTTATTTTCATAGAAGAAGTGATAAGGAGTGATTAGAAGTAATTAGACACGAGTTAGAACTGATTAGAGAGGATAGAATTGAGTTGTTTGAATTGTGATCAACCTTTTCTTGATTTTCTTTTGATCTTCATATTTTGTTCTTGAGGATTTTGCTGATTTATACAAAGAAGTTTTTCTCTCATCCATAATTGTAAGTATTGATTTATGTATTTAATTATGAATGCAAATCATAATCTTTCAACTATGAGTGGCTAAAACCTCCATAGATAGGGTTGTGGGAACCATGATGGATTAACAAGCTAGGGTTACATAAAAGTGATTCAAAATAAATGCAAAACACTTGTATTGTTTTCTCTTCATGCTTAAACATTTCTTAACGGTGTACAATGTTAGGATATGCCTAAATTCTTTACTTGCTTGAGCCTAGAGAGGTAGAGATTAGGAAAAGAGAATTACAACAAAGCCCTAATCTTGATGATCATTTTATTAACTTGAGTTGAGATCGCATGATAGTTATATTCGGGACATATTGGTTAATTTGCAATTGCTCGTGAGAACTGACTCGGTGATTGAGTATAGTAATTCAATAGGTACGAACCAGTCGTTTGAATGAACCTAAGTTATCATTTCTACATGTAAGCATTGGTGATGATCACGTATATGTACCTGAAGCAGTTATGAACCCATGGGGAACGCAAAACCATAGTTATCTTTCATTCTTGATTTCAACTATAGTTTAAACGGTGTTTTTAATTATTGTTTTCTTTAGAACCCCCAATTTGGAGTAACTACCTAACAAGTTCACTTATCGGCTTTAACCTAGCTCTTCCATATTCCCTGTGGGTTTGACTGTAACCTCTAGTTCGGTTCTTTTCTTAGAACGTCCACTTCATACTTCTGTAGGAGGTATGGTTTGAGCGTTATCATTAGTTAGACTTCATAGGGTGCCTTTATCCATTATCTTAGACAGAGGTACCTAGTTAACCTCTCACTTTTGGAAATCCTTTCAGAAGGGACATGGTACCCAGGCCAAGCTTAGCACAGCTTTTCAACCGCAGATAAATGAACAAGCTGAGTGAACTATTCAGACCCTAGAAGATATGTTGAGGGCGTGCGTGATCGATTTCAAGGGCAATTGGGATGATCACTTGCCTCTCATCAAGTTTGCATACAACAACAGCTACCACTCCAGCATCCAGATGGCCCTATTTAAGGCATTCTATGGCAGGAGGTGTAGATCTCCTATCGGGTGGTTTGAGTTTGGTGAAGCTACTCTAATCGGGCCATACTCAGTTCATGAAGCTATGCAAAAAGTACAACTCATTAGAGAAAGATTGAAAATAGCTCAGAGCCATCAAAAATCTTATGTCGATATGAGGAAAAGAGAATTGGAGTTTGTAGAGGATGATTTGGTTAATCTAAAAATTTCACCCATGAAGGGAGTGATGAGATTTGGGAAGAAAGGAAACCTCAGTCCGAGATATATGAGACCCTACAGAATTCTAAAGAGAATTGACAAGGTAGCCAATGAGCTGGAATTACCTTTCGAATTGGCATCTGTGCACCCAGTATTCCATGTGTCACTATTAAAGAAGTGCATCAGTGATCCAACTTTAGTTGTGCCTTTGGATAGTGTGGGAGTGAAAGATAGTCTCTCTTACGAAGAGGTCCCAGTTTAGATCCTTGACCATCTGGTTCATAAGCTGAGGAAAAAGGAGGTATCTTTAGTCAAAGTCTTGTGGAGAAATTAGCATGTAGAAATTAGATACCCACACTTATTCCCTTCCAGTTCAATTCCGGCATTAGGTACTAAATTCCTCCTTAGTACTCTATTCAGTTTCGTACTCATCAACTCCATTTAGATTTTCTATGTGCATTCTAGTTGCATTAGCTCTGTTAGTACGGTTAAGTTAGTTCGAAGTCAGTTACTCCTTTAGAAACCAACTCATAGTCTCAATCAAGAAATCTCAACTCTTTTCCTAGTTTTTCTATAGTTTTAGTCTTCATTTGGGGACGAATGATCCCAAAGGGTAGATATTTTAACACCCCAAAACATTCCTTTCAAGAAAATTTAGAAGAAAAACCAAAAAAAAAAATTCTCAGAATGACTGAGACAACGAGTCGTGGTCAGCTCCACGACTCGTTGTGTTAGTCGTGGTCAGTAGGTCTTGACCTCTTGGGAACCCACGAGACAAGGAGCAACCCATTGGTGAGAAAAAATGATTCATCCTGTCAGTCATGGTTTCCCAGCTTAGAAACCTTTCCCAGGACCCCACGACTCAACCGACGAGTCAGTGTCAAGAACAACGACCCGTTGTGAGAGTCCTTGGGTGAGATCCCTGAAATTCCTTCCAGTGAAGAAGAGAGGAAACAAGAGCTTGTTGTTTCCCACAACAAGTCATTGTCAGCACCTATTGTGTCAACTTAGACTTTTTCAGAAAATCACTCCAATGAACCTAATGACTAGACATGATGACCCGTTGGTTCAACCAACGAGTCGTTGTGTCACCCGTTACTTAGCCTACCAGTTTTCCTTGTCCAATAGCCACGGGAGGAACTAACGACCCATTGATTCATCCAACGAGTTGTGGTGACCCCCGTTGCCAGATCGAGTGACTTTTCATCCTAGCCAGTGAAACCAACGAGAGGCCCTAACAAGTCATGGTCTCAACCAACGACTCATTGAGTGACCCATTGGGACCCTGTCGGCCAGTTTTCAGATTTAATTTCTAGCGTTAATTTTGTAATTTCCCACCTACTTAGTCCCTAAACTATGTTGTTTTGGGTTTAATCGGGGGGTTTTAGAGGGGGAAATCGATGGTTTCTCTCATTTTTTTTCTCATCTCTTCAATAGTTCAACGTAAAGTTTCTCTTACAAAGGTTCAGAGCAGAGTTTAGGAAGATCTATCCTTCTTAGATATTCAAGGAATTCTCTCAGGGATTTCCATCACCAGGTATGTGGGAATTCAACAAGCAATAGTTCTTCCCTTGTGTCCCAAAAATCCTCCATGTCTACTCTATTAGTTTTAGCCCTGAAACTTTCGAATGCAAAGAAATTACATGTCAGACTTCATTTAATTCATGTGGAAAATTATTTACGTTAATTGTAGATATTTTTCCACCAGTTTGTGACTATGTTGTTGTTTGTTCCTGTAAAGTAAAATCTAGCCCTAGCTCTTAAGTGTAGAAAAACTAGAGTCTTGCATAATTGTTCAATTATCGAAATTGCTTGATTCTATTAGTGTTGGGGTTCCCAAAGTGTTAGTTTGTATTGAAAACTCAGTCAGATTTATGTTAGTTCAGTTTCAGTTAAAATGTTAGAATACTCAGTGTGATTCAGAAATGTCAACTGATCAGTTTGACTATAGAAATTTTAGAGGTATCAGTAGTGCCTCTCAGTTATCAAAATTCGACTTAGTGTCATATTTTAGTGGTTCTTTAGGTGGTCATGACACTTTTAGGTAAGCATCTCTGACCAGCGTTAGGACCCCAGCTTCATATTACAATTTGTTCTTTAGATGGTTACGATTCTTCCAAATAAGCAGCTCTGACCAGTCTTAGAACCCAGTTACAGAATTCGGTCCGATAAGACTTTCAAGGTGCTTCCATGTAGGTATTCCTGACTAGTATTGGGCCCCAATTTCAATCTATCAACTTAGAAGTCAGTCTAGGACTTAGCATAAAGCGGGTCGGGATTCCAACGCACCCAGGTTCCCATAACTACGTTGCCATCGTAGGATATATTTTTATTGGCCTTATGGCCCCAGATCTGTGATCACCCAGTTCATGACTTTAAACCCTGGCAAGGTAAAATTGGTCCTACCATTGGGGTATATACATCGGACTCCATGTCTAGCTCACATGGTTATATGTCGGTTATAAACTCTTCCACTAGTCAGCTCAGTTCAGTCGTGGATTAGTTAGTTTAGTACAGTATTTCAGATTAGTATCTCAGATTTAGGACATGTCCTTCACCATCAGACAGGGTCATTTAGACCATCTCAACTTATTTCATTTATTCAGTTTTCAGCATTTTTAGTTGGTCATTGCATGCCTTCTTAGTTTAGCATTTCTTTTATTCCTTTTGTATGGTTTCTCCCAATTACTCAGTACATTCAAAGTACTGATGCATACCTTTTATGCTGTATCATTTTATTATATAGTTGCAGGATCTCAGCGACAGCCTCGTTAGCATATCACTCTCAGAAGATTCCAGTTGCACCATTGGTGAGTCCTCATCCTTCGAGGACGAAGATCATTTCATTCAGTTCTAGTTTCTTTTATGTAGACTTAGAGTTAGCCGGGAACTTGTCCCAACAACTCATCATTTGTAGTGGATTTCAGAAACAAACATGGTTTCAGACTTTCAGTTTTGTTCAGATGTTTTTAAACTTTATGATTTACTTTATTCTCATAAATAATTTATATTCTACTTTAAAGCTTCCTCTATATATATGTTTACTCAAAATGCTAGTGTTATGATAGACCAGGGGTTGACTTGGGCTTACTTGTGACTCCAAGTACCGTGTTCCATCCACAGAGTAGACTCGGGACATGACATAATAGAAAGGGAAAATAGTTCAACATATAGCCCTACAAGGGCAAGAAAGTGACTGAGCTAAGGAGACTAGGGGATGGAGATGCACGGTGGCTCTGCCTAGCTGGAGGCCTTGTCACTGCCATCACCAGGCTCGTCAGACTCCTCTTCCTCGAACCCACTTAAGAAGGAGAACTGTTGAGTGTCTCTCTAGGACATCGGGGGTATCTTAGCACCGGGAATAAGGTTATGGAGGATTTTCTTCATCCTCTTCCACATATGGATGAATAGCTTTTCCTGGGATCATTGTTTCCTCTTCTCCTTCTCTAGATACTCTTAGAGCTCCACATGGGCCTGAACAAGAGAAGTGATAACCCCTAGATGCATTCAGTGTCTACAACAGCTACACAAAATGGCCCACCACCCCGAGAATGTCTGGGCAACCCTCCTAGTAATCACGCATGGCGTTCATCTCCAACTTCATCTGTTGAAAGGGGTTAGCGGGCCTGGAAGAGGCAGCCATATCACCGTCAGGGCCATAACTGTCCTCATCCTCTGACTCTAACTTCCTCTTCTTTCGGCCTCTCCTAGGTGCACCTTTCATCCTCAAGGGATTGAAGGACATGTCATAGGAGACTATGTTATCCCTTGCCTCCCGGCATACTCCAGCACACGTGCAAAACATAGTAATGAGAGAAGGAAACGACAGTACAGTCCCGCTCTTTGCTGAGAAGTACCTCCACTCTTCCACCACCCGAGACCCCACATTGACCAACACCTCGTCCAGAATGCATGCAACCACCAATGCCTAATGATAAGTCATTTTGCTGACATTGGTGGACAGATAGATCCGCCGAAACACTAGGTTTAGTCACCTGTGAGCCTTTGTAGTTAAGTGGGTACCCTTGATATCGGTATGAGTAATTCCCTAATAAGTCGAGACTCTTTTCTTCTCCATTACCGGAGTGCCCAAGAGTCACTACCCATTACCTTCCACATCTTTCGCCTTTATATCAGCCTCTATTGGACTTGGCAACCCCAACACCTCATTGATGAGGTGACACTAGCACTGAATTACACTCCCCTTAAATAAGCAATCGGGTTAAGAAGGGACTAGTCACCGTTGGAAGGTGAGCAGAAAACTCCCTCACCCAATTTTCATTCTCCTTGTATGGCTCATCGAGTAATGGGATCCACCTCATCTCGTGCAGCCTAGCATAGAATTTTGGTGCCTTCTCCGCCATATCTTGCATAATGAAGCCCCACTCATACATCAAGCCCTTCACTTCCTATTCATTGTATCTTCATTGGTATTGGCCTGTTAATGAACCAGATGTATCTGGAGCAGGAGCTGCTGTTAGACATGATGACAGTAGTATTATGTGAAAATAAGTGTGTTAGATGTATTACGCGATAAGGGAAGAATAAGAACTAAGTTAAGTGAAATTGGTGATAGCATTATGCCTAGGGTTGTTCACTACAACGAATAGGTTTCATCTGTAGAGAGTTTGCTGTAGTAGAAAGGGTCCCACTGTAATGGAAGTCATCTTCCCTGGTAAACCTTCGACCCAACAATGGCGATCAGACTTTTGACCTCAATTTTTTCCCAAAAATAGTATAGATCGAGCAAGGGGAGGGTACTCCCAAGCCCCACAATTCATTATTCAACCTAATAACAATCACTTTCAAGACTTAAGGGCTCGAACAAGTTCAAACTACCACCCTAATCAAACCCCATAATTTCTAGTACAAAACCTCTATGAGTATAGTGAATAGCATGTGGAGGACGATATGGATGACTTAAGAACGTAAAATACAAGTAGCGTGCTTCGAAAATCCACCCCCATAAGTATAAAAGAAATACCTACCCTTACCACCCTAATATCAATTCAAACCATGCATATAGGCACGAGAATACAACCATCTTAAGGAAATAGCACAATATAACGGTAAGAACAAGGATTACCTGAGGGAACCAAGCAAAATCGCATGAGGGTAGATAGAATTTGCTAAAGAGTTGAAGTGAGAAGGTGGGAAATGAATCGTGAAAACTTCCCCTTTGCCCCCCTTATTCTGATTTGCATTTCATAACACCACACCGATTCTCATTACAGTGGGAAGATCCTTACTGCAGTGGTTCAATCTATCTAGTATGTGTCCATGCATTCTAATGTTTGCAAGGGTCATAAATCGTCATGAGTTCTAGATAAGAAAAGTCCTATAGGTAGCAGCAATAATATAAAGAGTTGCACAAGTGGTGAGAGGTGGATATAAGTTACAAAATAAGAAATGCGAAAGATCGGGGGTAATTTAGTAAAACCTAGTGAGGAATAGTTTGCAATTTTCATGCGTAGAATCTCTTCCTTGATGGGAACATGAGATTGGATGGTTAAATTCGTGCATAACACTCAATTAATACGCTAATTAGTATTCCTAACACCTCAAAAAGAAGGTCTAATAAAATTATCATTTAAAGTCAGAGTGATAAGTGTAAGACAGCATTATGAAAGAAATAATCGATAATATGATCTTGTAAAGATTTTGACCACGGTACAACATGAATATCTTAGTAACACATATCGTGAAGCCATTCAAGGAAAGACAGTTGCTTAATAGGTATCTGAGGAATGATCCTTCCAGTCTTTATAGGCCCTTGGCGACATTGGGGTGAAATTTTAAAATTTTTTGCTAATTAGTTTTATATTTTGGGAAAGAGGTGTGCAATGATGAGGATTTAAAAGGACTGAGTTAATGTCAAGTGGGTCTAGTGGTTGGACCATTGTAGCAAGTGTATCCTCGCTGCAACAAGACCACTACAGTAGAAAGGTCATTGCCGAAGCAGACGACGCAGACCAGAATCCTATATTTAAGTATATTTTAAGACCCAGTCCCAATTATAACAGGGATTAGAAAATAGAAACATCCCAGAGTAAAAAATTGGGTATTCCAATCAAGAAGAGAAGAAGATGGTTAGATTATATCAACCTCCCCGATGTCTATTTTTGAGAACATTGGACTGGAGACAAGAAAAAATCTCCATTGCTTTTGGGCAGTAGCTTGGCACCCTAGTAGGCTATGGCTTACCTTCGAGTTAGACTTCGATTAGTAACTCGTATACCTGTGTACAATTGATGTATAATTGATGGGTATTTATTGATATAGAATTTGATGAATACTTGTATAAGATTGTAGTAACGCAACTATAAGGTTGGGAAAATAGTCTAAATAATGAGAAGAGAAAGAGGTGGTGAAACTTAGTCAGTAGTTAATGAATGTGGGCAGATTCTTGCCTATATATCCTTGATTTCATATTCGTGACTATATATTCTTGATGGCATATTCTTGATTATGTATTCTTGATGGTTGTAGGAGGATAGACGAGAACCAGCATATAAATATAGTAACGAGTTATTGAATTAAAAATAGAGTTTTGAAGAATTTAACTATCATGTGGCATATGAAACTGGTCAAAATAATTACTACAATAGACAACGGATAGCTAACCATATAAAGTTGTACCCCAAAACAGGGATGGCATGATACTTGTGACATTCATGATGAATACTATCCTTGAATAGTGAAGTCTCATGAGATTGAAAAAATAAATAATTAGAACCAGGCTACGATGTATGTATACACACATACATACATACACACACACACACATATATATACACACACACACACACACACACACATATATATATATATATATATATATATATATATATATATATTAATATCTTTATGTGTCTATATGTGTATATCTAATTACATAACCTCCATTTATTTCTAAATTGAATTTATGAGGAATTGGACTTTGACTTATGTCTTACATGTATTGAAAAATTGATAAATATGCTCGAATGATCTTTAGACAGTGATTTTCATGTAGATTATGGTGGTTTAACTATGCAGTTTGAATGAGCTCTTAATTGATTAAAACTGTAAATACTATTCATGAATTGAAAGTGCAATTGTGATAATCAATGTGTATTTGTGATTTATCCCATGTGATGACTGATTAAGAGCATAATGAAATATGTTGATGAATGATAGGTAATACATTCTTACCCTGAGATGAGTGGCTTGTGCTCGTGGTGAGCATCCGGGCAAGCGGTTGTGATATGAGTGACTTGTGTTTGAGGGGAGCATCTGGACAAGTAATTTAGTGTGATTGAGCATACATACAAATACTTAGAGATGAGTGACTCGTGCCCGAGGTGAGCATACGAGCGAGCTGTTGTGATATGAGTGGCTCGTATTCGAGGTGAGCATCTAGATGAGCAGATCAGTGGAATCAGGTACCACTTCGGTATAGTACATGGATATCTAGAGTCTCTTTGCAAGTCATGACTGAATTGGCAAACATAAAACTCTCTAGGCATGTGTGCACAGGTATACGAATTTGTGATAGATGTACATATATATAGATATGATATGAGATATACCTATATGATACAGTTGTGATATGAGACGATACAGATGTGGTACAGAGGTGTACAGAGTGAGACTGATAAGGTGCGGATATGTACATGCATCTGTTTCTTGAGTGTGGACATGATTCCACTAATTTAGTTATTCTTTTTACAATTAACTATTTACTTATGTCGGCTTAATAGATGTTAATGTTTGTAAATCAATATAATTTTACACATATTCTGTGATTGATTGTCGTAATTCAGCTGAGTATGATTTATTTGATCTTAGTTGGTCTTATCACTAGTTCCTTGTAATGGGTATATATGCTATTAAGCTTTGTGTTGGGTTGATCCTGACTATGGAATAGTTCTGTTAATACGGAATAGAGTTAAGATTCATAATTATGATTATATGGTATATCGATGGTTAATAATGCTTAGATAAATGGATAGCCGGCATCATTAATATTATGTTGAATCCATAAATGAATCTTGGATAACTGAATGGACATAGTTAATGATAATTGTTGTATGAATAAGGAAGGTGTTGTTATAGTTTTTAAATGGTGTGCTAAAAAAGAGAAGGTTCCAGTGAAATTGAGCTACTACCTAGATAGGACACCGCTGCAGTGAACTAATTTCCACTGCCCAAACCACTGTAGTGAGTGAGTAACCGCTGCAACAAGATACCTACCAGTAAGTGTGTGTGTTGATACTACCTTGCTACACTTTTTTTGGTGTAGGATTGTGACAGGTGATTGCAGTCTCTTGATTGGCATGGCAATATTCAGCATCAACTTTTGCATTCTCTCCGTGGATGAAGTTGTGACTTTTTTTGGTCAGTATTTCGAGTAGAGCTCTTGTACTTGTAACGACCCATCTGATTGTTATAGCACTCGGAAGACCTAAGAGTGGGTGAATTTAATGTTTTTGTGAATCTAGGTTATGGTTCAGAAGGAGTTAGACTTTGAATAATAGCTTGTATTATGTGAAATGATTATGTGTGAATTTGATCCCCGAATAAATTTTGAATGTACCAATTTAAAATTAGGTAGGCCTAAGCGCAGGACCACCATGGTGGATCATTTCCATTGTAATGGAACTCTGTAATTATGTCTAGGTTGGGATTTAAAAACCCATTCCATAAATTTTGGTGAATAAAAACACCCAGAAATGAAAAGTTAGGATTTCTAACAAGGAGGGATAAATCAGGAGACTAGAGAAGGCAAGACTTCACCCTTCGCCACGACAATTCTCTCCAAGAACTCGGAACCTGAGGCAAGCACACGGCTGGGGACTTCTTGATGATAGTTTGGCACCCAGGTAGGCTATGGCTTACTTATATGTTAGACTTTGATTGGCAAATAATATATGTGCTTATGCTTGATGTGTTATTGAGAGTAGAAAGAATTTCCATGTTAATCTCCATTAGCTAGATTATAATTCATAAGTACCTATGAGACGAAAGTAATCTGGAGGAAATAGGAAAAAGGTGATGAAATTACCATAATATGAAATTTCGTGGGTTCGAAGAGTCTTGAGTCTAGACCGTTGGAGTTCTATTTTAGGTGGAAATTCGTGAAAGGTGACTCAGAAGGTCTACTTCGATAAGGTGAGCGGGCCAGTTCACACCACATCTCATTGAATTTTAGGCAGGGATGGTGTAAAGAATAACTAATTGTGAAATTTCCCTGGACCATGATTGTGTTATAACTCTTAATCTGTAATTCTTGTTGTGTATGTAATTTTGTTAATAAATTGAACTGTGATATATTATTCCTGAAATGATGGGTGGAATCCGTGATTACCATGTGAGGGAATGAGATGGCATGTGAAATGGGAAAGTGAGTCATTTGTATGTTAGGAACGAGGGGCTCATGCTCTAGGCGAGTATCTGGATGAGCAGGCTTGTATGATTAAGCATGTGATTGAATACTTGGATATGAGTGGCTCGTGGACGAGGTGAGCATCCGTGAGCAGTCTGAATGGGTACATAGACAGGTATGACAAAATATTCATATGGCTAGGCGTACGGTTATGAGTACAAAGACAGGTATGATGAGAGGTTCATAATGGCTGGGTGTACAGTACATGGTTTTATAGAGTCCCCTGCAGGTTATAACCGGAAGAGAAGATAGAAAACCCTCTGGCATGTTTGTATAGTGATGTGATGGAAGCATGTGCCCAAAATATCATCAATGGTATGACTTTGATATAGACATATATACATGCATGGTATGATATAAATACGGTTGCATTGACAAAGGCGATAGATATACAAGTGCCATACGAGATATACAAGTGTCATACGAGATATACCAATATGATCCGAGCACGATGTGAGAGACATAGTTGGGAGGTAATTCATGATGATATAGTATAGGTAAATTACTACATGACATGATTATGGTGTAGATATGTAGGGTGCGGAATTAGGGAAAGGTAGGTATGTGCATGAACCTTAATTGTGGGGGACTTAACTTCATTGGTATGATTTGATGTTTTTCTTATGTGGACTTGAGTTATTTAATTAACGTTGTGATTTAATACTTGATTATTTTTTCAATATTCTATTAGAGATATACCTGTCTAGGCTAGATCTTGGGAGAGTCAAGGATTTGGAAATTTATTTTATTGATACTTCTAAGACATTGTGATTTATTTAAATCCGTGATTATGGTAAAATCTTTATTTTGTTGTTTAAAAGGGTTTTCCTATTGAGTTAGAGTCGAAGTAGGTGCCCGCATAACTCGCCCTTTTGGGTTGTGACAAGTTGGTATCAAAGCGTCTAGGTTACCGATCTTACAAATGCAAGAGTAGTGTCGAGTAGACTCCTGCATATTAGTGTGTAGATGTCCACATCTAATCTTGGGGAAGCTATAAGGCATCTAGGAAGTTTTCACTTTATTTCTTTCTCATCGTGTCGTCCGAGTGTGTTGGTCGTCTGGGTTGAGTTCAGTTGGTATATGCGGGATCCAAATTGATATCTGGATTGGCCCAATTGGTATCTGACAATGTGAATTGTAGAAGATGTTGAATAAATTTGTAGATGAAAATTGATTTCGGATTGATTGTAAGGAAAAAACCCCTTCAGTTATTCAGCTTCGGGAGATTCATGCAGTTAAGAATACCTCACTACAGCGTGTAAAGGACCGTTATGGCGGGACTGCTGCAGCAAAAGAAGATTGCTGCAGTAGACAACTGTCAGGAAAAATCCAAAAGTTCCAGTTTTTGAAAGACAAAAACATATATTTCAGTGTGATAAAAATCAATCGAGTAGTACAAATCCAGGAAAAGCAATGGTTAAATAATAAATAGAAAGGGGCCAAAACATAGCCATTATTTAAGAATGCCAAATAGGCATCTCTAGAATATCAAAAAATAAATATTGATATCCAAAAACAAGAAAGGAAAGTGATATTGTATTATAAGCCTCAAATGGGGGATACCCAAATAAGAATCAATAAAAGAAGAAAACAGGGGAAGGGTGAACACTGCGGCCCTGATTAATTGGAGGTCTCATCACTACCGCTGCTGGAATCACTGGTGCTCCCTCATCGAATCTGCTGAGGAAGGAGAACTCTGGGAGGTCTCACCTGGTCTGCTGGGGTGTCTTGGTGTCGGGAGAGAGGTGCTTGAGGATCGCCTTGACTCTCTTCAACATGCGGACTAGGAGTTTATCACGAGAGCGTCTCTTCTTCTTCTCCTTCCCCAGGTCATCCCAGAGTTCCACATGGGCCTAGCTAGAACAGTAAATGCCCCCTACATCCCCTCTGGATTCACATTCACTACACTGGAGGGCCTGCTGCTGGATGGTGGTCTATCCAACCATCCTAGTAGCTCACGCATGGAGGCCATCTCCATCTCTATCGGCTCTAAAGGACCCATAGGCCTAGAAGTTCTGGCCCCCCATCCCCAAAACCACAGGCAGTCCTATTCTTCCTACCCCTGTCGGAAGCTTTTACCCTCAGAGGATCGAAAGGCATATCACAAGCCACTATGACATCCCTAGTCTCTCGGTGCACCCCCGCCTGCTTAGCTGATAGGGTAATGAGAGAGGAAAAAGGCAGGCCAGTGATAGTCTTGGAGGAAAAATACCTCAAATCCTCCAAGATCTACGTCCCTACATTCACCTACTCCCCGCTTAGAATACAAGCCACCACTAGTGAGTTGCTGATATGCTGTGAGTTTACAACACTTTTGACGATTAATCCTGGGAGATAAGCATGGACTTAGGTGTGTTCATATGGATATAAGGCTCTTTTACTTTTTTTACAGGGAAAATAGATGTTGGAGCTGAATTGTTCAAAAGATGGGGAAAATTGCAGAAAAGTGGCTAAGTACGAACCTCAGTACAAGTTGTACCATCCTAGTACGAGCCATACTAAGAATAATGGAAAATTCCAGGCCAAGAGTGATGAGGCAAAGGCAACTTATGGCTCATGGTATGAGTCATACCATGACAGTCGTAGGAATCTTTAGAAGACGTTGCACAGGCTGAGTCTCCTAGGAAGGGTAGAAATCACGAATCGTAAGATCTACCTAAGACCCATACTAAGAAGCCGTGAAAAAGTTCAAAAGAAGTGATGATTGGAAGGTCTCAAGGTACGAGAAGGATTCACGGGCCATAGACAGAGGTACATGTTGTACCAAGCCATCCGTGATAAAGTTCAGAAGATTGCTAGAATTCTCAATATCAAACAACGACTGATTGTACAACTCATGGGTTCATGGTACGAGTCATGCCAGTTCACAAAACTTAGCTAGATTTAGTAGAGGTCAGTGCTCGGTGCTTTGGTTATAGGTAAAAACCGACACGCAAGTGCACGTGGTCAAACAAGTAATAAAGTGGCTAAGTAAGCCAAGTATCGAACCAAGGAGACTCTGGATAAGTAAAATTGCTTAACTATACTATATTCTAGCTTTACTTCTAATTATGCTAACAACAACGTAACCAAAAGTTAAATAATTTTGTTTATACTTTATATACTAAAACTATCAACAACTATTTACTGTGAATTGAAACTATGGATATGAGCATGCCAAGGTTAAGAACAAGTAATGAACTTGATTATAATCATAATTCGGTTATTCTTCTCTTCATGTTGCTAGCCAAGAACATTAGCCTAGAGATTAAAACTCTCGTATTTAATCTCACTTTAGAATCATAAACCATTCGTCTACATTTCTGTGATCAAATGCAATTTATGACCTATCAATCCAATTCCGGTTCCTAAATTGACTAATACGGCTTTCAAGTATATTTCTATCAGGAAAGCACATCAAAACCCAATTTTCCCAAATCAAGCTAAGAACAATACCCTATTAATTCACAACTTTCCAATTTCGTGCTCTCTCGAGTGAAATTGGACTTTTTAGATGTACATTAATGTTGGCCACACACTAATGCAGTAGAAACAAGAATTAATAGAACAACATTAAAGAAGAAGATGAAAAACCATATAATTAACAATCAAAATTCATCACCATTGTTCATAACCTCAGCAAGGAAGAGAATTAGCCACTCATTTGTGGATTAATCATCCTAAAACAAGTGTTAATCATACAAACAATTGATTGAAAGAAGAAAGGAAGAGAGAAAAACCCTGATCTTTTTCGTCCCTCAACTGCCTCTAACCCACGTCCTTGCTCCACCAAGTCTGAATTAATTAAAAATAAGCCTAAGTGTTCTATTTATACTAGTGGGAATTTTTCCCGGAATAACAAGCAACGTGTCACGGAGGCCAACGCGAAGCACTGCCTCCATGACACGGCGTGGACGCGGACTCTCACTGGAAATCCAGGGTCCGGGAATATATCCTCAACGTGGCACGGAGGCCAACGTGGAGGCTTATCTCCGTGCCACGGAGCTGTCGCAAGGCTTCACTGGAAATTGCCAATTAATTCACCCTCCAGGCAGTGTGCCTCCGCGATGGTAGCGTTGCACGGCTCCATCGCGGAGCCCCTATAAATTGTGCATTCCAATGTATTTTCCACGCTCGCATCCAAGTCCAACTCCGATATAGTTCCAACATGCATTTTAGCTCCTAAAAATCACATTTACCTTCAAAACAAATGCTAATCATGTTGGATAGTATAAATTCGCATTTTATTACCGATTACATGATATTATATACACATTGCACAACAAACAAGGTAAAATTGATACGTTTGAGTATCACTTGGGCATATAAATCTGCCCAAGATCACTTACCCTACACTTAAATCCTTGTTCGTCCTCGAACAACACATACACAAATCATGCAAATTACATCCCAACCTTCGTCACTATGGTGCGACCATTTACGCTACGGTCATACCGATTATTCAATTTTTGCAAATCATCAAGAAAACATGCTTGATCGTACAATACAATGACCTTTAATACATCAAGACTTCCTAGACTTTAAGAATTGATTCTTAATATCAGCAAACTCATGCAAATCAGCTAATCAAGAAATCCGACACGAAAATCAATCTTTCATCAAGCATGTGCCCTCACAACTCAAGAGAATCTTCCCCTTTATGTTCATGCAACACACAAACATTCAAGTAGGGGCATGTAGAAATTAATTTCACTCTCTCTCCCAAAAGAATTCACATGCATCATGTCATGACCCATAGGCTTGCCCTTAGTGTATTACTCCACTAATATAAGGAAATGCGATGTAAGATCAAGTAGGACTTTAATGGGTTGTAATGGGAGCTATGGAACTAGTATATATATTGAATTAGCCAATAATAGTCACTAGCATCCTTAAGCGCCTTTTCAACACATTCCCCTCGACTCATGGACATTGTTTCTCTCTTTTCTTTTTTTGTTCATCTCATCCCATTCATGCTTGTTTACTTTCGTATGGCCCATTTCATCAAACACACTTGACACAACAACAAAGGGTTTTCATGCACCTTCATTATCATTTTATTATACCCAGTGCCTCTTCAACCTGTTCTTTTCTTTCCTCACTCTGCTTTTCTTTTTCTTTCCACTCTTCTCACTCTTTGACACTTCGGGAAAATTTTTCTTTTCTTAAGCGCTTAAGAGTTTTGTATAGACTTTACGGCTAATGAAAAGAAGGAATAAAGCTTATTTTATACAATTTTGGACAAAAGAAAGAAATAATCGGCCAAAGGCTCAACGGGCTGACTAGGGTATACAGTCACATAAAAATGAGAGTATGACAAGAAAAAAATAGAAACTCACGGTTAAAACAAAGAAATTCCTACATCCTTTCCAACACTACACTTCCTTCATTTCGTTTTGTACACACACCAGGCAAGTTCTAGACACTTCACGATAGCATGGAATAACAATACCTCACTTCACACTTTATGCACATGCTCGATTCAAGATGCATTCACAGACTCTTTAATTAACCAATTACATGAATTCAAAATTAAGCCTCAATCACACCGAATCGAATTCTACAGCCTAGGTAACTCAACATATTTACAAAATTGCATGCTTTCAAACGAATCACTTTTACATTTTGAATATCAGTTACAACACGCAACCAAAATTTCACAACCAGATAGTAACTACAGGTTCAGTGATGCAATCCACCAAAGAAAAAAACTGAAAACAAATTAAAATCCTACTCCTACCGACTACATTTCCCTTAAGACGGTCGTCATCCATCCATCATAGGGAACGGTCACTAACTATGACATCGGTTCAATGGGACTATTCTCGGTAAAAGAACCGAAAACAAACTCCGAGAAACCCAAAAATAAAAATCGAAAAATTTTTGCAAAACATCGATCATTTTGATGGAAAAATATTTACAAAATATTTTAATATGCACAAACTATTTTCGCAAAAAATTTTTAAAAATATCGATCATTTCGATAAAGAGAAAAAATATTTACACAATTTACAAAATTTGTACTAGCTGGCAACCACAACATTTCACAACACACATCAATTACCATAAAAATATATACAGATATAACACAAATCAGTTCACAACCACAGGGAAACATAAAACATACATGCAAAGCAAAGGAAGAACATACAGCAGATTAGCCCAGCCCCAGCACCTAACTACTTCCCACCCCACACTTAAATCGAACACTGTCCCCAGTGTTCACAAAAATTACAAATCACAAAATTTCGGGTGGTGGAACTCCCTGTTCAGTCGAAATATTCGACTTCTTCATCTGGTGCTGCTGCCTCGTCGCCCATGTCCAAGTCACCTCCATCGTCGTCATCGGACTCCACATCGGAGTCCTCCCGACGTGTCTCCTCGTCCGTGGGGACATCCTCGTCAGTGGGCTCAACGAAGGCTGGCCCCACTCGGCACAAAGCTCTGGCGTTCTCGCCAAATGGATAATCCAGCTCCAGCTGCCATAACTCTTCCTCTGTGGTTGGTCTCCCACCAATCCAGAGCTGAAGCATTTGTATACCAAACATCCAAGCCATGTACTGATCGTCACGAGCATGTCGCTCGCCCAGTGTCAGCACTGGCCCGTGTGTGGTGTCGGGGGCCTTGGTTTTGGTCACATCAAGGGCCCTCCACTCCAACTGCGGGATGTAGTCCAAAGCCTCTTCCTCGATGTCGAGGCCCCGGAGAAAGGTGGTGATGAGTCCGCCGAACCCATATCTGTGGCCCTGGTGTAGTCGGGCTCTCTTCATGGCGGATATGATAACCACCCCAACATTAATATCCAGCCCTTTCATAAGGGCATACACCAGGCAGACACGGTCTCGGGTCACATCCGTCATGTGAACCCCCGGGATCAAGCACGAACACACTATTTTTAGCCATATTCTTGCCTCCCTGTTCATTTGAGAATAAGGCAGAGTCTGATGGTAACCCCTGTCTTTATGTCTGCTCCATCGGGCTTTGGATCGAGCCCCACACAAGGTGCGTCTGATGTCGGCGTATGGTGGGGTTATGGTCAGCTGGCGGAGAACATGGGCGTCTGTGTCCCGCGCTCCAATGATGGCATTTAATTGCTGGGGTTCCAGAGTGACAATCTGCCCTCTGATTTTTATTGTGTGGCTTCTGATGGCCGGGTTCCAATTTGCATAGAACTCCCGGACTAAATGTAGGTTGCACTCCTTGGGCTCCTAAAATATAAAGCTGAGCCCAGCTGCCTCGATCCTTTGCACAATATGGGGAAACTCCTGTGCTAGTGGTTCCCGTGCAATATGCTCCTCAAGGAAGTACTTATTCTCCTTATGTTTAGCGTACCACTTCTTCCCTTCATCGGTCACCCACCTCGTTCTGTATTGGCGGCGTTGGCCGCGCGGAACAGCTGGTGCAGCTGGGACTGCTGTGCCCAATCTCATTCGTTTTCTCTTGGTGCCTGAAGTAGAAGCACCTTTACCCTTATCCTGCCTACTCGCCATTGTACCTGTCAACATAAATAAACAAGCACAATGTCAAGCTAAATACATGTTAGCTTCGGCTAAGATCGGGTTATACTAAGTTTACCCCACACTTAGTCCTTAGCTACTTTTACGATACTACGGCAAGGATTACTTTATTTACAACCCAAACATAAACAACTATACAATTTATGCTTAGTGCGTTCACAACAAAATTTCGACAGCATAACTTTTAGCGTACTACTCAGACTTCATACAGCTAATCCCAGTCCTACCATCGCTAGCAATTCAACCATCGCACTTAGCAATGAAAACAACAAACAAAAACAACGACAAAAATTCTATATACATACGAATCCAAATAATCAAACCAATCTGTGCAATTTTCACCTTTTCCCAAAAATTCGAGAATTCGTCGTCTTTTACACTCTACAATATTTACACGACTTATCCCAATTCACAAACACACCCCGGCATATAATTCACCAATTTAGCAAGTTACCCAATTCGATTTCACCTCCCATGCTCAAATTCGATTAGAATCGACAAAGACTTGAGAGAAACGAGGAAAACATACCTTTACGTTGAATAACCGAAGAAACTTGACAAATTATTTGCTTAGTAACGTGGCACGTTGGTTGGGAGAGGGAATTTAGGTGCTTGGTCGCGGAGAAGAGAGGAAATGGGGAAAAAAAAGGGCAAAAATTGGGGTTTAAAATGAAAGAAATACGCGGGTCACCCGGCAACCCGGTGTGACCCGTCACAAAATATAGGGCAACGTGTCACGGAGGGTAACGCGGAGCCCCTCCTCCGTGACACGGAGCTAACGCGATGGCTCACTGGAATTTTTAAAATTCCAGATTAAACCGTCAACGTGTCACGGAGGGTAACGCGGAGCCCTTCCTCCGTGACACGGAGACAACGCACTAGTGCACTGTCTCTTCATTTTATTCATTTTTTCATACCTTGCCTTTTCCTTCCCGATTCCGTGCATATTTTTCTCCGTTTCACCTGAAAATCACCTCACTAAACAAAATTGGTTAGATTAATAGATTTCCCTAACTAAAATGAAAAATACTAACTAAAACGAAAAATTTGTACTAAATCAAGAAAAAGAAAAATTAAAATAAAAACTATTTACACTTTACTAAACAAAAGAAAAAAATATTTTTCACGGGTTGCCTCCCGTGCAGCGCCTGGTTTACCGTCGCGGCACGACGTACCAAGTTTCACCACTTTTCCCTCCACCTTGAGGATATGAATCTCACCCCTAATTTCTTTTCTAATTTCCTCTTATGTTCTAGGGGTGGTGGTGAAAAATTGTAAGGACCAAGCAGTAGATGTTGCCGTTTGCATTTATTGGTCCTTAAGTAAGCGAAGTCATTTTGTCTTTCCGCGTTGGAAAATTTCAAAATATATGGTGCTTGGTCCTCCTCTAGACATTTCTCTATAAGCTTGGAAGACTCTACTTCTATGTTGTCAACCAAACTTAATGTCGAAAAATGCGTTGAGTGTGGTCCAATACACCTCAACTCTGAAACTGCATTATGCTTGACCTCCTTACTTGGATACACCTTCTCAGCATCGACATCTATCTCTCCATTAATGTCAAATGGGGGATACTCTATCTCTTCTTCCATGAATGGATTTTCCATAAGTGTGAGCCCATCACGGGGACACTCAAGAGATTCCAATTGTTGGGCTTCATCCAAAAATTCACCCTTGTTTTCCTCTTGAAGTTCCTCTTGAACATCGGCTAAAACTGCTGCCTGCGATTTATCCCAAGCTTCAGCTTCAGCGATCATCTCTGTGAATTTGATGCTCATCCTTTCTAGAGCCTCTGCATTCTCTTCTTGCTGAATTCTCAATACTTCCATTGCCTCCTTCATTGCTTCTGATTGCTCCAAGAGTTGTTTCATCATGTCTTCTATTCGATCTTGGCGTCCCAAGTCCTCATTTTCAACATGCCTATACTCAGAAAAATCAACAGAAGTATCATAGTAGGGGCTAGGGGGAGGGGAATATGCATTCGGACAGCCATCCCAATGGCCATCTTGACCACCACATATAATACACGTGTTACAGTGTTGCCACGAGTGGTGTCCTCCGCAATTCAGACAAGATTCACTAAAATATGAGTATCCACCATTGAAACCATTTATATTCCACAATGTCATGTCAATAAGGGTATACGAACAAGCAGAAAAATAAAATAAAATAAAGAAGAATTAAAGCAAACACTAAGACCAAGTTGTCAGCACTTAAGAAAATAAAACAAAAATACAGTAAATTTACACTTAACACAATTTCACCAATTGCCTAGTCTCCCCGGCAACGGCGCCAAAAACTTGCTCAGTGCTTTGGTTATAGGAAAAAACCGACACGCAAGTGCACGTGGTCAAACAAGTAATAAAGTGGCTAAGTAAGCCAAGTATCGAACCAAGGAGACTCTGGATAAGTAAAATTGCTTAACTATACTATATTCTAGCTTTACTTCTAATTATGCTAACAACAACGTAACCAAAAGTTAAATAATTTTGTTTATACTTTATATACTAAAACTATCAACAACTATTTACTGTGAATTGAAACTATGGATATGAGCATGCCGAGGTTAAGAACAAGTAATGAACTTGATTATAATCATAATTCGGTTATTCTTCTCTTCATGTTGCTAGCCAAGAACATTAGCCTAGAGATTAAAACTCTCGTATTTAATCTCACTTTAGAATCATAAACCATTCGTCTACATTTCTGTGATCAAATGCAATTTATGACCTATCAATCCAATTCTGGTTCCTAAATTGACTAATACGGATTTCAAGTATATTTCTATCAGGAAAGCACATCAAAACCCAATTTTCCCAAATCAAGCTAAGAACAATACCCTATTAATTCACAACTTTCCAATTTCGTGCTCTCTCGAGTGAAATTGGACTTTTTAGATGTACATTAATGTCGGCCACACACTAATGCAGTAGAAACAAGAATTAATAGAACAACATAGAAGAAGAAGATGAAAAACCATATATTTAACAATCAAAATTCATCACCATTGTTCATAACCTCATCAAGGAAGAGAATTAGCCACTCATTTGTGGATTAATCATCCTAAAACAAGTGTTAATCATACAAACAATTGATTGAAAGAAGAAAGGAAGAGAGAAAAACCCTGATCTTTTTCGTCCCTCAACTGCCTCTAACCCACGTCCTTGCTCCACCAAGTCTGAATTAATTAAAAATAAGCCTAAGTGTTCTATTTATACTAGTGGGAATTTTTCCCGGAATAACAAGCAACGTGTCACGGAGGCCAACGCGGAGCACTGCCTCCGTGACACGGCGTGGATGCGGACCCTCACTGGAAATCCAGGGTCCGGGAATATAGCCTCAACTTGGCACGGAGGCCAACGCGGAGGCTTATCTCCGTGCCACGGAGCTGTCGCGAGGCTTCACTGGAAATTGCCAATTAATTAACCCTCCAGGCAGTGTGCCTCCGCGATGGTAGCGTGGCACGGCTCCATCGCGGAGCCCCTATAAATTGTGCATTCCAATGTCTTTTCCACGCTCGCATCCAAGTCCAACTCCGATATACTTCCAACATGCATTTTAGCTCCTAAAAATCACATTTACCTGCAAAACAAATGCTAATCATGTTGGTTAGTATAAATTCGCATTTTATTACCGATTACATGATATTATATACACATTGCACAACAAACAAGGTAAAATTGATACGTTTGAGTATCACTTGGGCATATAAATCTGCCCAAGATCAGTCAGCAAATGTACGAGTCAAGGTACAACTAGCAATCATGTTACGGGTCGTAGGTGAAGCCGGCGGTAGTTTTTAGTAGTTTACTTATTTACTTAGGAGAAGGTTTCAAATATTTTTACAAATACTTTTTAGGTTATTTCCAGTAGAGAGATTTTTGATTGAGTTTTCTTACATGAAACACTTTGAGAGACAAGTTGTTGTTAACTTTTAATTCAAGTCTTGGACATTTTCTTACTTAGATTTCTTTCTTGTTCTTGAATTATTCTTCATCAATTCTTGCAATAATCAAGCAGGTTTTCTTTCAATCATCATTGTAAGTATTAACTTTTGTATTTGTCTACGAATGCTTATAATTTTCTTACAATCATGAGAGGCTAAAACCTCCACAACTAGAGTTGTGGGAACCACGGTGAATTAACAAACTAGGGTTGCATAAAGTGATTCTAAACCAATTGTAAACATTTGTATTGTATTCTCTTCATATTTAATGTTTCTTAACTGAGCACAATGTTAGGACTTGCCCAAATTCTTTACTTGCTTGAACCTAGAGAAGTGGAGATTAGGAAAAGAGAAGTACAGAAAAGCCTTAATCTTTATGGGTCATAGTATAACTTGAGCTGCGAACACAGAATAGTTAATTTGGGATAAATTTGATAATAGTTGCAGTAAAATTCCTCATGAGACCTTACCCGATGATTGAGTACAATCATCTAATATGGACGAATTAGTCATTTGGTTGAATCCTAGTTATCAAGTTCTGCAAGTAAGCATTGGAAAAGATCACAAGTTTAAAATCTGAAGTAGTTATGAATTGATGGGGAACACTTACCTTAGTTAATTGCACATAATATTGATAAACAACAATTAATTCTCAATCTTGTCTTTTCATTGCTTTTATAGAACCCCTATTTTTTGGAGATAACATACTTAAAAGTTTAAATACTAGTATTATTCTACATTCTGAACTTATTCCCTGTGGGATCGCTCCAAACCCTTGTTGGGTTCTTTATTGATAATGTCTGCTTCATACTTTATTAGGAGTGTGAGTTTGAGCATTATTAAAAAGTGGCGCCGTTGTTGGGGAATATAGCTTAGGATTAGAGTAATTGTTGTGTTTAACTTTTAGCTGTTATTTCCTCATTTACGTTTTCTTTTTGGTTTTTGAAATCCACAGGTTGTCTCTTGGTGAATGCCAAGTACTCGACGGAGCGGAAAACCCTTGATTCCTCTTGATCTTGAACTAGAGCAAACACTGCAGAGAATGGAGAACCCTGAGCAAAAAGAGGACCGTATTGCTGAAGAAGCTCGGCAAGCTGCACTTCAGGAGGCCAAGGATGCCAGGGAGGAAGCCGTGAATGTTAGCCACCATGGAAGGGGAAATAGAGGCTAGAGATATGCTCCTCAATTCTATGATGAGGATGACCTGGATATTTATGAAGTCGGGTCAACTAGAGCCATCGCACCACCACCTTTGCCTGCTAGGGTGAAGTTTGATATTATTAGCCACTATAAAAAACTGCTCAAAAAACTAGGGCCAAAATGGACGGACAGAGTCGAGATTTTGAGCAAAACCAATGTCAAACCGACGCACTTACTACCGTCGGAATTTGACTCGTCGAAATTGTGAAATCAACGGATAGTGTTGGTTAAAACTGACGGAAAATCGACCTAGTCCGTCGATTTTGAAAATTTTAAAATTAATTAAAAAAATTTTTAAAAACTGAGGGACAAGGTCGGTTTGTTCGTCGGTTTTTTTGAAAATTTATATTAAAAATACAACTACTTAGATTCAACCCCGAGTATTTACTATGACATTAGATAATTTTACCAGTCCACTATACATGCTCTTTGATTAAGTTTTTCCTTCATTTTTATTTATTCTCTTCAACTGCATTTTTGCACTCAAAAATCGATGTTGTCCCTCATTTTTTATTAAAAAATAATAAAAAACCGAGGGTCAGTGTCGATTTTCTTGACAATTTTTTTTTAAAAAAATAATTTTTGCAGATTTTTGCGCGAAACAAATTGAAGGAACAATGACCCTGTCCGTCGGTTTTTTTAAAAAAATAATTAAAAAATAAATATAAAAACAAAAATCGACTAATTAAATCGGTTTTCCCTTGATTTTTTCTACCGATTCTGTCCATCGGTTTTTGTTCCCTCGGTTTTAGAATTTTTTTTAGTAGTGAGCACCATGATATAGTTGTTGAATATGAAAGGGGTGTTTAGTGGACATGTAGCTGATGATGCTAACTTGCACTTGCTGAACTTTGTCGGGATATGCAAGGAGTACAAGTTACCTGGTGTGAGTCAGGATGCGATCAGACTGAGACTCTTCCCATTCTCTCTCTCTATAGAGGCTACTTTACGGTTATCAGAGTTTCCCAATGACTCCACTACCAACTGGAGAGAGCTTAAACAGGCTTTCTTAGAAATGTTCTTCCCACCCTCCAGGATGCTACAGTTAAAGGACGAGATTTACAACTTCTGACAACTGAAAACGGAGGCACTACATGAGACATGGTTAAGGTTTAAGAAGAAGCTAACCAAGTGCCCGAACAATAAAATTTCAGATGACAGCTTGTTGGAATTTTTTATAGGTCTTTAAATAAGAGCACAAAAGTTGTAGCAGATACAGTGGCGGGAGGAGAGTTAATGAGTCACACGCGATAGCAAGCTGCCATTATTCTTGATAGGGTGACCAAGACGAATAGGGCCTGACACACTAGGGAAGCAGAAGTAGCTGCAGGTACGTATGCTATTGGTATGTCTATGGATAAATGCAGAAAGGAGGAGGAGCGTGATTAGGAACTAGCTCATATATGGACATCATTAGACCTGGCATGAAGCATATTATGGGTGTTAGTGATGGAAAGGTAAATGCAGTGGGAGATCAAGGTTAGGAACTGGGTTAGGAGCATTCAGATTTCGAGGAGGAGGCAAACTTCTTGGACAACCAGGTGGTGGATTTTTGGGCCAACACCCAAGGGTCTGAATAGGACACTTGGCACCAAGGTTTCGTAAATCAAGGTTGAAACCAGTATCGACACAACTACAACTGCAATGGGTATTAGGATAGGAGACAATGTCATGAGTGAGAGGGAGAATGGAGAAAGAACAATGGATATCACAACGATCGCACAGGTTTGAATGCTTCTCCTAATGCACGTGAGGGTGAGAGTGGACCCTTAAGATTGGAGAACATGATGGCTGAAATACTCAAGAAGGTAAAGTCCACCGATGATCAGCTGAGGGAGATCTGGGGGGGGGGATATATCGGGCATGAACCAGATAGTTCAATCGCATGCCATAGTGATTAAATAGATTGAGCAGCAGCTTCAACAGATGTCGGCCTTCCTAAACCAAAAGTAGAATGGAATGCTTCCTAGTAACATAGTGCAGAACCCAAAGAATGATAGTCACTGTATGGCTGTAATGACTAGGAGCGAAAAGATCATCCCCCTCTTCCAGTTGTAGTTGAGATGGAAAGATGAAAGGAGATTGAGCTTTGTGAGGAAGATGAGGCTGTTGAGCATGAGTTCATAGGTGAAGCTGAGTTGACAAAGACTCCAGTTGATGCAAAGACGTCTGAAGCTGATAAGGGTAATAAGCAAGGGGTCACACAAATTTATAAGGCTATCCCTCAACCAGTGCCACCATTCCCTCGAAGGATGAAGAAAAAGGCAGAAAATGGTAAGTTCCAAAAGTTTCTCTCTATGCTTAAACAATTTTCTGTGAACATACCATTGGTCGAGGCAATGGAGCAGATGCATGGATATGCCAAGTTCATGAAGGACCTTGTGACAAAGAAGAGGTCTATAAGATATGAGCCAGTAAGTAACTTGCATCATTGCAATTCTATAGCTTCACGGGTCCTTGCTCAAAAGAAGGGGGACCTAGGTGCCTTCACCATTCCATGTATGATTGGTGATTTTGAGTTTGCAAAGGCACTTTGTGACTTAGGAGCAAGCATCAACCTGATGCCATTAGCTATATTCAAACAACTAGGCTTGGGAACCCCCACATCGATGTCAATGCGGCTATTGATGGTAGACCATTCAGTTAAAAAGCTAGTGGGGATCTTAGTGGATGTGCTTATCAAGGTGGACCGTTTCATCTTCCCAGCGGACTATGTAATCCTAGATTACGAGGTTGATTTTGAGGTCCCCATTATCTTGGGGCGACCATTCCTAGACACTGGGAGAGCCTTGGTGGATGTTGAAGCTGGCCAACAAAGTTCAAGCTAAATAAGAGGAGGTCACTTTTAATGTTTGCCGGTCAATGAAGCAGCCCAATAAGTTCAGGGTTGTCTCTAAAATTGATGATGATTTTGAGTTTCTTAATTAATTCTGAGTAGTTAAGAGACATGTGTCATGTCGCAATGTTAAATCAGGCGGTTCTTGGGAGGAAACCCATGAGGTGGTTTGATGAAGTCTGAGTAACTGGACCACCTGCGTCATGCTGTAACGTTAAATCAGGTGCTCCTTGGAAGGCAACCCAAGTATTTTAACCTTTGGTGTGTTTAGTGTGCAGGTGAAACACAAAACTGGTAGGATAAAAATTGCAGACTAGACCAGTACTATGATTCTTAGTACGACTCGTAAGAGTTTTGTATGGGCCACAGTACCAGTTGTGGTAAAAACCAGAAGCCAAAAATTCATGTTACGGTTGGTCATTACGACTTACACCCTGATTGTACAGGTCGGAGTACTCACTATAAAGATGAATTGTGTGAAGTGTGAAATTTCAGAGACATTGACTAAGGAGTTATTGTACGGACCGTATCTTCATTGTAACAAGCACCAGCAAGTCCCCAGGTAACTTTCCTAAGTCTTCTTTTACGAGTCCAAGAGATGAGCCATAGGTAAAATCTACGACTCATGGTATGAGTCGTGACGGGATGAATTATTAAACTAGACCAGACTCGACCTAGATTTATCAAATATCCGCTTTAAACTATTTAAAATGAATTCTCAGACTTTCACTCCCTCGCAATCTTAACGATTTAACCCACGATTCTCATCCAATATTCGCACAACCATAACTCAAAACCCCAACTATTTCAAGTTCAAATTTGTGTAAGTTTACACCTGCACAATTGAAATTCATACCCTAACTCATTGAAACAAGCAAGAAGTCAAGAAAACACTTGAAAAGTCAAGTAAAAATGTTTAAATTTATAAAAATATCTTGCTTTGTATGAAGTGATAAAGGACTGTGATTCCTCAAACATCACCAAAAATGGGTTGAGGAAGATGATTAGTAGCTTGTGTGATTCTATTGAATGGGTCGAAATTTGAAATGCTCAAACACTAATCTGGTTGTTGAAGTATTGAGTTACGGGGTGTGAAATAAGCTGGGAATAAACTGGGTAGATGTAAATAATGGACATTGATAGACTAAGATGTGAAAGTATGAGTACCCAGATCAAATTAATTGTTTTCCTGAGAAACTGAACTAACCAAGGCAAGGACAGGCTCACAAGCCTTCTTACGACTCGTGGTTTCATATTATGACTCGTAGGAGTGCTCGTTGGGACTGTCCTAAGTCATTTGTGACTAAACCTTGATGGTATGAAACCTGGCACGACCTGTAGTATCGTACTACAAGTTGTACCATGTAATCATACCATATAATGGAAAGGGTAAAAATCCAAGTTCATAAGTAACGGTACGATCTATACTACAACTTGTGAAAACAAATCACGATCCATAACACGAGTCGAAGAAAAATACAAAAGAACATAGATTGGGGAACCCCTCAGTATGACTCTCAGTATGAATCATACAATCATAGTATGAGTCATAACTAGGAGTCATGACAGGCTCATCATGAACTACGAATCCTACCAACATGGTACGACCCATACTGTAGACTCGTGGAAAACTTCAGAGGTTATTTTTCTTGCTTTCTTTTTTTCAGATCATACACACTAATCTTTTTCTCCATAGGTACAATGACAATGAAGAGAAGAGCAAACAAACCTACCCAGGAAAAGGCGGCTAAAGTGGAGATAGCTACTCAGAGGGCATTTAGAGATAAGCCTTCTGGCTCTGATCAACCAGGAAGCTCCCCTAGCGGTTTAGTGGAAGAGTATCAAGTTGAGACTTCCGACACTGATGAGCCATGGACCACTAGGGCTCAAGTAAAGGCACAGGCCGAAGCTACTTCTGCTGCTCTGGCCACTGCTCCGCAGTCTGAAGAGGGAGCAAAAGAACAGGTTTAAGAGTTCGGGAGTGTCTCTCATGAGGAAGAAGGGTCCAAGGAGGCCTAATCTGGAGATGGTGGCAATGAGGCTTATCAAACCCTACCTCTGGAGAACCTTACTATTAGGTGGAGAGTACCGGATTCTCTAGAGATATATGAGCAGGGTTTGGCTCTCACCTTAAAGAACCACTCGAGGCGTAGTATACAAGGAAAAACCGTGGATCCTCACCAATGCCTTGAACGAGGTAGAGGAAATGAAGAGGATATTAAGCTTCTATGGATTCGATTGGATGGCTAGAACTTCAAAGAATTACAGTCCTAAAATGGTCTAGGAGTTATATGCCAATTATTTGGCCACCATGGAGCAAAATGCAAAAGGCAGGCTAAAATTGAAAGAACAACCCAAGCTTGAGAGCGTTATGGTGCGGGGTCTAATGGTTGACATCTCCGAGCAGACTATCACTCGGGTACTTTATGGTTCATAGTTTAGAGCTCCTGACATGACAGTTGAGTTCTACTATCGGGTAGACGCCCTGAAAAGGGTAAACGCAGTTGTACCATGAGGAGAAGCATATTCAGATTAAATGGATAGCAAGGGTTCTAGCAGATGATAAGGAGGAGGTGGACTAGGTGGCTAGTGGAAAGTAGGTCACCAAAGCCTTGCTGAGTTTCATAGCCAAGGCCTGTTGGACACTTGTCCGCCACCGATTAGCACCGACAGTCAATGATAATACCCTCAGTACGGATAGAGTAGCCTTGGTGGTGTGTATTATGTCTCGATACGTCATAAATATTTCGAGGGTTATTGTAGAGGAGATCCGAGACTGGGCTTTGGGATTAAGCACCACCATCCCATTCTGAGCCTCGTGTTCAAATTATGTATGGAGGAAGTCCTTCAGGTGAAGAGGGAGGTAGATACACTGATTGGAGGCCAGAGGATGGTGGATATAGGACTGATTAGGGATGAGATGAACTCGGTGAGCCGGTTAGACTTTCTACCACAGTTCTAGTACCACGGGTTTCAGGGGGCAAGCATATTAATGCCCCCACCTCATTGGAGAAGGGTGAGATGCCGACTACAGAGGTCATCAATCCAGAGGTAGCTCCGAGTACTTCATCTACACCTCCTATGAGTATCCGAGTCAGACACCAACTCGATATATATTGGTCCCACAGGAGTTTCTCCAAAAAATAGCCAAAAGATTAACAGTGACTAAGAGAAAGGTCCAGTCCATGATGGAGAATGTCAAGATGTGGGTGAAGGCAGAGATAGATTAGTCTATGAGGGTGTTGCATGATCGGTCAGACATCTTCAAGTGTCGTTTCAATGAGTGCCTAGCTGAGAAGCCGGATACAGGTAGCCTCAAGGAGGAGTTGGGGGCTCTTTAGAGCCAAGTAACCGAGTTATCATCTAGACAACCAGCTATTCTAGCAGCCCCTACTCTTTCAAACCTAGATGCTGAGCTTAATGAGGAGCTAGACTTCGAGGCTTATTGGGTCCCGTCTGTGGTAAGTGGAGGAAAGGGTATGAAGAAGGTCTCGAAGGTTGTTGGAGACGAGCCCTCAGAAAAGGAAACAGAAGGAAAAGAAGGAGAGTAAGCGGATGAGATAGGAGAACCTGCAAACTCATGACGCACATATGTCAGAGTTGCAAAACCAAGCTAGAGGAGTGAGGAGATCCCACAAGATCAAAACAGTGAACAATTGGCCTAGATCGGTGAACCCTTTAGAAATTCAGAGTTTCTTGGGTCTAGCTGGTTACTATTGGTGGTTTGTTGAGGGTTTCTCATCTATTGTGGCACCTTTGACTAAGTTGACTCAGAAAAGGGTGAAGTTCCAATTGTCGGATGCTTGCGAGAAAAGCTTCCAAGAGTTGAAGACCCGACTCACTTCAGTACCAGTGTTGACCTTACCCGAGGGTACTAATGTCTTTGTAGTGTATTGTGATGCTTCAAGAGTCGGGCTGGGATGTGTGTTGATGCAGCGTGGGAAAGTAATAGCATATGCCTCAAGACAGTTGAAAGTTCATGAAAAGAATTACCCAACCCATGATCTTGAGTTGGCCACAGTGGTGTTTGCATTGAAAATATGGAGGCATTACTTATATGGAGTCCATGTGGATGAATTTACATATAACAAGAGCTTGCAATATGTGTTCACACTGAAAGATCTAATCTTTGGCAAAGGCGGTGGTTGGAGTTACTTAAGGACTACGACATGAGTGTCCTCTACCACCGGAGTAAGGCTAATGTGGTTGCGGACGCACTTAGTAGGTTCTCCATAGAGAGTGTGTCCCACGTGGATAAGGGAAAGAAGGAGTTGGTAAAGGATGTCCACCGACTTGAGAGACTAGAGTTAGATTGATCTACTCGAACGATGGCGGTGTTGTTGTGCATGACAGGTCAGAATCGTCCTTGGTGGTTGATGTTAAATCCAGGAAAAATGAGGATCCAATATTGAGGAAGCTGAAGGAGGCGGTGCAGAGTCAGAAGGTTGAAGTCTTCTCCCAAGGGGGAGATGGTGTGCTACAATACCAGGGTCGACTATGTGTTTAAGACGTCGATAATTTAAGAGTTTGGATATTGCATGAGGCACATAGTACCAGATATTCTATTCATCCAGGATCCACTAAAATGTATAAGGATTTGCAAGAAATCTATTGGTGGGATGGTATGAAGAAAGATATTGCGGAGCTCGTAGCAAAATGTCCAAACTGCCAGCAAGTGAAAGTCGAATACCAAAGGTTGGGAGGCATACTTCAGGATATCAGCATCCCCACTTGGAAGTGGGAAGAGATTAATATGGATATTACACAGGCGGAGTCTCCTGCGATGGGTAGTAACGATGAATTGTAAGATCTACCAAAGACCCATACTGAGGAGCCATGGAAAAGTTTAGAAGAAGTGAAGACTAGCAGGTCCCAAGGTACAAGAAGGAGTCACGGGTCTTAGAACTGAGGTACGAGTCATACCAAGCCATCCGTGATAAAGTTCAGAAGATTTCCAGAAATCTCAGTATCAAACCACGACTGATTGTATTACTCGTAGGTTCATGATACGAGTCATATCGGATCACAACACTTAGCCAGATTCAGCAGAGGCAAGCCAGCGTACGAGTCAAGCAAGGTATGACCCGTACAATCATGTTACAGGGCATAGGTGAAGTCAGTGGCAGTTTTTCGTAGTTTCCTTATCTACTTGGGAGAAAGTTCCAAATATTTGTATAAATACGTTTTAGGTTATTTCCAGTAGAAAGAGCCGTAGATTGAGTTTTTTACACGAAACACATTGAGAGACAAGTTGTTGTTAATTTTTAATTCAGTCTTGGAGATTTTCTTGCTTAGATTTCTTCCTTGTTCTTGGATTATTCATCATCAATTCTTGAAATAATCAAGCAAGTTTTCTTTCAATCATCATTATAAGTATTAACTTATGTGTTTATGTATGAATGCTTATAATTTTCTAACAATCATGAGAGACTAAAACCTCAACTACTAGGGTTATGGGAACCATGGAGAACTACCAAACTAATATTGCACAAAGTGAATGTAAACCAATGCTAAACACTTTTATTGTATTTTCTTCATCTTTAATGTTTCTTAACGGAGCGCAACGTTAGGACTTGCATGAATTCTTTATTTGCTTGAACCTAGAGAAGAATAGATTAGGAAAAGAGAATTACAACAAAGACTTGATCTTTATGGGTCATTGTATAACTTGAGTTGTGGATGCAGGATAGTTAATTTGGGACAAATTTTATAATGGTTGAAGTAAAATCTCTCATGAGACCGTACCCGATGATTGAGTATAGTCATCCAATAGGGACGAACCAGTCATTTGGATGAACCCTAGTTATTAAGTTCTGTAAGTAATCATTGGGAAAGATCACAAGTGTATAACCCGGAGTAGTTATGAGTCCATAGGAAACAGTTACCCTAGTTAATTGTATAATAATAATAAACAACAATCAATTCTGAATCTTGTCATTTAGTTTCTTTGGAGATAACATACTTAAAAGTTTAGATACTAGCATTATTCTACATCCTGACCTTATTCCCTGTGAGATCGACCCCAACCTTTGTTAGGTTCTTATGGACAACGTCCGCTTCATACTTTATCAGGAGTGTGAGTTTGAGCATTATCAGTGGGCATAGGTCACGTCGGTGACGTTGGTGGGCGGGCGAACCCTCCAGGACACTAGGTTCAACCACCTCTTGGCCTCCACCATGAAATGGGTGCCTTGAATTCCCATCCGAGTAATACCCTAAGTAATCTAGGATCTCTGATCCTCCACCGCTAAGGTGTCCACCATCCACCGCATATTCTAGTCCATATCCCGGGTCTTCAACTCATCTTCTAGAGGATTTGGTAGACCTAAATCCTTGTTAATAGCAGCTGGAGTCAACAAAATCTGCCTCCCCCTAACATAGGCGACCGACTCCTTGTAGTTCTAGACCACCGTAGGGAGATTAGCATAGAACTTCCGTACCCACACCTCATTCGCCTAAGAAGGCTCCTCCATCGATGGACCCTACCACAAATCTTGGAGGTGAGTATAGAATTCTGGTGCCTTCTCCACCACATCTTGTATCACGAAACCCAGTTCGTGGATCAAACCCTTGGCATCTTGCTCATTATGCCAGAATTAACACTAGATGGTCACAAATCGAATGTAGTCAGCGGTATGGATGCTTCCACTAGAAGATGACATGTTGATGAACCTATATGAAATAAGAAGTGTTAGGACGTGATCAGGATAAATTAGAGAAGGAAAGATTGGGAGAAGAAATATAGAAATCAGAGAATAGCTCAATGCCTAAGCGGACTGCTACAACGGCTGTGTATCCGCTGTAGTGAGTCCTCAATAGTGGATGGAACCATTATGATGATTTAGCTGCATCAGTCAAGCTCCACTGCAATCTTCTTCCCCAGTAGACCTTCGACCACAATAAAGGAGGTTGTAATTTCAACCTCCATTTCCCCTAATTAAACTACAGATCGGGCAAGGGATAGACTTACCCATGCCATACCAACCACTTTTCACCCTAATATTGGTCGACTCGAGCCCGAAAGGCTCGAGGAAGACAAATAACCCCCTACCCATATCCGCCCCATTTTCAAGCCAACAACTACATCAAATTAGCTAAAAACACACAGAGAACGATACGTAATACTTGGGAACGTAAATGCAAGCAACATGCTTAGTAAAACTAGCCCATGAGTTCAAGAGAAACCCAACCTCACCATCTCCAATACTACCAAAATCATAAAAAAATAGGCATGATATTACAGGCATTCAGTAGAAAATTAAGTAAGGAAGCCATGAGGATTAAGATTAACTAAGAAATTGAGCAAAAACCTGTAGAGGAATTGAGAGGATTGCCAAGAATTTTAAATGCAAAAGGGTGAAAATGAGCCAGAAACCGTCTTTCTGGCCCTTTAATATGATCTTCAGTCTGCTGCAGTGGTTAGATCTCCATTGTGGCAGAAAATGGAATGCTACATCATACATATTCGAATAGTGTCGTTTCAAATTCCATTATGGGTCCCCCGCCTTTTGGGCACCCACTAAGGGATGTTCTAAGAAACAATTAGTGATGACTATGGCTCACAGGAAATGAGTAAATACCAAAAGTCAAAAAAGAGAACTTCATAAGACTCAGGGTTGGTCAGATCAAGCCACCATCAAGCTAGCAAGTAGAGACGGTGAAGCGCTGAGATTCCTTCTGACAATAATACTAGGGAAATTGGATGAAGAGAGGTGTACCATGCAATCTGTCTTAAAGATCTCAAAACAAGGGCCTAGTGGAAAGATCAGTTTAAAGATTTAGGAATGATATCGGTGATACCATAGTGTCAACTAGAAGCAATGGAAATATGACCCCACATCTGGGTCAACATGGGGTAACTAGAAATCCTAGATGGTATTTTAGGGCCATTCGGGAGTGAATGAATTTTTAATTGGTATCTGATGTAACGACTCATTTGATCATTGTGGAACTCAGATGACCTAATCATGGGTAAATTTAAAGTTTTGGCGAATCTAGGTTATGGTTCAGAAGGAGTTAGACATTGGATAATAACTTGTAATATGTGGAATGATTATGAGCGAATTTGATCCCCGAATAAATTTTGAATGGACTAAGTCAAAATCAGGTGGTACCAAGTGCAAGGACTACATGGCAGATCATTTTCCCTACAACGGAATAATTGTAGCGGAAGATCTCTCGCTACAGCGGGCGACGCGGAACAGAACTCCATAATTCTGTCTAGGTTGGAATTTAAAAACCTATTCCATAAGGTTTGGTGAATAAAAATGTCCAGAAATAAAAAGTTAGTATCTCTAACAAGGAGGGAGAAATAAAGAAACTAAAGAAGGCAAGACTTCACCCTTCTCCATGAAGATTCTCCGCAAGAACTCGAAACTTGAGGAAAGCACGCGACTAGGGACTTCTTGACGATAGATTGACACCTAGATAGGTTATGGCTTACTTATGTGTTAGACTATGATTAGCAAATCGTATATGTGCATATGCTTGATTTGCCATTGATACATAGAAAGAATTTCCATGTTAATCACGATTAGCTAGATTATGATCCGTAAGTATCTATGAGACAAAAGTACTAAGGAGGGAATAGGAAAGAGGTGATGAAATTACTATAATTTGAAATTTTTTTGGTTCGAAGAGTCTTGAGTCTAGAGAATTAGAGTTTTATTTTTGGTGGGAATTCGTGAAAGGCGACTCATAAGGTAGATTTGAAAAAGGACCAACGATATTCATGGGTATTGGTGTCATATAGTGCATGTGCTCGCATGAATTAAGGGACTAATAAGTTTACTTTGGATGTGTCTATGTGTTGTGATTGTTATAGTTCATGTCAAATCGATTATCGTTACTTAAGGAAGAAGGGTAAATTGACAATAGGGATTGAAGGATAAGTATATAAATAGTAGGTGAGCTGATTGCAAAGAGCCATTAGGAGAGGAATCTAAGTGGAAAGATGGGTCAGTGAGCAGTACCTCTGCAACGGCACTATAACTGCTACAGCAAGACCGTTGTGGTGGCAGTGTTGCCATTGCAGGGAAGCCCAATCTTTCCAGGGGCCAGTTTCCACCACATCTCATTAAATTTTTCGCAAGGGTGATGTAATGAATAACTAATTGTGAAATGGCCCTGGACCATGATTGTGTTATAGCTTGTATTGGGTAATTCTTGCAGTGTATGTGATTTTGTTAATAAATTAAACTGTGATATACTATTCCTGAAATGATGGGTGGAATCTGTGATAACCATATGAGGAAATGAGGTGGCATGTGAAATGGGAAAGTGAGTCATCTGTATATTGATAATGAGGAGCTCGTGTCCGAGGCGAGGATCCGGACGAGCAGGTTAGTATGAACAAGCTTGTGACTGAATACTTAGATATGAGTGGCTCGTACACGAGGTGAGCATCTACTCGAGAAATATGAATGGGTACACAGACAGGTATAACCAAATGTTCATATGGATGGGTGTACGATTATGAGTGCACAGACAGGTATGAAGAGAGGTTCATATGGCTGGGTGTACAGTACATGCATTTCTAGAGTCCCTTGCAGGTCATAAAACCCTCTGGCATGTGTATACAGTGATGTGACAGAGAAGTGTACCCAACATATCACCAATGGTATGACTGTGATAAAGGGATTTGTGTAGGCATGGTATGATATACATATGGCTGCAATGACAAAGACGTATAGATATACAAGTGTGATACGACATATATAAGTGTGATACGAGATTTACCGACATGATTCGGGCACGATGTGAGGGACACAGTTGGGAGGTAATGCATGATGATATGGCATAGGTATGGTACTACATGACATGATTATGGTGTGGAGACAAATAGTGGGGAATTAGGGAGAGGTAGGTGTGTGCATGCACCTCAATTGTGGAGGAGTTAACTCTATTGGTATGATTTGATATTTTTCTTGTGTGTACTTGAGTTATTTAGTTAATATTGTGATTGAATGCTTAATTAATATGGTCATTGTGGATCATTGAAGGTAACATGATGGATTAATTATATCTATTTAACTTTATTATTAGGGGGCGGATAAAATAGTAAGAACAAAATTAAAAGGGATTAGTTAATCATGAGAGTCAATAAATAGGTCATTAAATAATGGGAACAGATGTAGTTAGTAAAAATAGAAGTATAAATGAGATAGGCATGTTAATAAAGTTTAAATGTAAAGTTGAAAGAGGAGAGAATTAGTGAAACAAGGCTACTGCCTAAATAGGGCGCCACTACAGCGGCAAAAGTTGGCGAATTGCTGCTGTAGCAGTGAAAGTGTCTGTTGTAGCAGTGAAGTTATGATTGCTGATTAGAGTTGTAGGGTTTTTATATGAATATTGTTGAGTTATAAGAATTAATGAGGTGGTTAATGAACTTGTTACGTTATAAATATAAGCTGGAGTTTTTGTTAAAATTGAGTAATCGATTGTATGCTAATTAAATGCTATTGTGTGGACTAATCTTAGTAGGTTGATGATGCCTACTAGTATGTGTGGTGTACTGTTACTACCTTGACCCCTTTTTGGTGTAGGTTGCGGCAGGTTTGAAGTTTCATGAATGATGTGAAGTACATAGCATCAGCTTCCGCATTTTCTCTGCAGGCAAAGCTATGTCATTTTATTTTGTCAATATTGTGTTAGAGCTCTTGCACCTATCTAGGTTAGATCTTGAGAGAGTCAAGTTTTTTGGAAAATATTTTATTGATACTTCTAAGATATTGTGATTTATGTAAATTCATGATTATAGTAAATACTGTATTTCGTTGTTCAAAAAGGGGTTCTCCTATCGAGCTAGAGTCGATGTAGGTGCCCGCACAATTCGCCCTTTTGGTTCGTGACACTACTTGTCTAGACTAGATCTTGGGAGAGTTATGATTTTGGGGACTTTTCATTGAAAATACCTATCCATATAATTAAATTAATGATGTGTTATGGGTTTGCAGCACATTCGACGCTTAAAACTTAGAAAATAGCATGGAATTAGGTATATTTATGTGGATATGAGGTACTTTTCCTTTTGTTACAGGATAAACAAGTGTTGGAAATCAAAATTGCAAAAGATAGCTTAAAAAGTGCAAAATGGGAAAAAAGTGCAGATGACAATACGGATCGTAGGAAGGACCTATGAGTCGTACCGATGGCCGTGAGAAGTTACTGACATTTAAGGTTGAGCAAATGTGACCCACGATTCCCAGTATGATTAGTAGCAGGCTTGTACGAGTGTGATAAGGATCGTGGTGAAATCCAGAAGAATTGCATTTGAGTCTGACTGTTGCTATGAGAAGTAAGTATGACCTGTGAGACGAAGGTACGAGTCGTACCATTCTGGTCGTGATGAACTTCAGAAAAACTTCAAAATCTCTAATTCAAAGTACGGGAGATCAGTATGAGGCGTGAGTCGATGGTACGAGTCGTACCCAGATCCAACACTTAGCCAAAATTTATCCAGTTGAGATTGTACGAGAAGAAGCTACGGATCATAGGAGCATGCTACGGATCGTAGGTCGAGTCATGGCACTGGCGGCGATAGATATGGAAATTCACCCTGTTTGTTTAAGAAAAGGATTCTTTGTCTGTACAAATATATTTTAGGTTTTATTTTTATGGGGACGTCAATTTTGATAAAATTAGAGAGGAGAAACCTTGAGAAAGAGAGGATTGAGTTGGTCTTAACTTGTGATCAACCTGTTCTTGAATTCTTATTGTTATTACTACTTGTTTTTCAAAATTTTGTGGAGTAATTGAAGGAAGTGCTTTTCTCAATTATTGTTGTAAGTATTGTTTTATGTCTTTATCATGAATGCAATTCACAACCTTGCAACTATGAGAGGCTAAAACCTCCATAGCTAGGGTTGTGGGAACCATGGTGGATTAACAAGCTAGGGTTACACAAAGTGATCTTAAAACCAATACAAACACTTATATTCTATTATCTTTATCTTTAACGATTCTTAATGGTGCGCAACGTTAGGAAGTGCCCGAATTCTTTACTTGTTGTGGTCAAAGAGGTACTGATTAGGAAAAGAGAATTACAACAAAGCCTTGATCTTAATGATAATTGTATTAACTTGAGTTGTGATCGTAGGATAGTTAGATTTGGAACTTAGTGATAACGGATAGTTTTAAACTGCTCATGAGACTTGGTCGAGTGATTGAGTATAGTCATTCAATAGGGACTGGTCAGTCATTTGAGTGAACCTAAGTTATCAGTTCTATAAGCAAGTATTGGTGATAATCACGAGTGTATACCCGAACTAGTTATGAACCCATGGGAACACAAACCCTAGTTATCCTTTGATATTGATTTAACATCAAAATTTTGATATTTATTTTGACTATTGATTTCTTTTAGAATCCCCCTATTTTGAAGTAACTACCTTACAAATTCAATTACTGGCTATAATTCAATCTCCCTATTCCCTGTGGGTTCGACCCCAACCTCTAGTTGGGTTCTTTATTGACAATGTCCGCTTCTTACTTCAATAAGAGGTGTGGTTTGAGTGTTATCAAAAAGTGGCATCGTTGCCGGGGAATAAGGCTAAGACTAGATTATTTGCTTGTATTTGACTTTTTTGGTAGTTTTTTCCTCTTTTATGTTTTTGTTTGTTTTGTGTTGTCTTATCTAGGGCACCTCTTGAAAACGCCAAGCTTCTAAGACAGTGGAGGATGTGTCCAAGTTCCTTGACAAAGTCTAAGTAGTCAAGATTCTTACGTCGTGCCGCGAAATTAAATCAGGCGCTGTATGGGAGGCAACCCATGGATGGTGAAGTTTGAGTAGCCACAGGTATGTACCCTTCCCTTTATTTTTACATTTTATGCTTCGGGTATGAAGCATGCTTTCTTTTTAAAAAGAGGAGGGGTGTACTTGTAATTTTTGGGAATTTTGTGAGTCTGAAGGTTTTTCTTACCGTGGTTCTTTTCCCTTAGACATGTTATCTAGTAGAACCGACATGTATAGAATTTTATTTCTAGTTTTTTGTTTTTGTTTAATTAGAAAGTAGCTTAGAAGTACTCAGCCAAGAAAATTGCACTAGTTTTGTTTTTTGTAAAAACAATTGACCCTGTGACCCTGTTTAAAAATCTTCCAATACAGTAGCTATGTATTTGTGACAATATGCATGATTGTTGTGGATCTTTGAATGTTATTTATTTTGTCAGCATGGGTAGTTTTGTTAAGCCATGTATAAACCAGACAGATGAGGTGAAAATAGTCCACGTACCATGTGTGAGAGAGGTATATTAGTCAGTTCGGTATTGTGGTGTAGATCTAGAACTTGCCTGGTTGGTCTCTACATAAGCTAAGGATGGTTGGTCAAGATATGATGATAGGCCATTGTTGGTTTAGCTTACTTTTAGCCTATATTGCCCTACCAATAGTTTCATGAATCCCTTGATCCCAAGTTTTAGCCTTAATAGACCATGTTTCTTTGATTTACTGATTAACTGTACCCATTTTTTTTAATGAACCTATTTTGGCCCCGGTTCTTCCTTGGATATTGTGAATCTCAACATAAGAAAAATGCTTAAGTTGAGGGTGGCTTAAGTATGGGTGCATAAAAGGTGGGAATGGAAGAAAGGAAAAGAAAAGAAAAGAAAGAAATGGTGGAATATGAGGTGTGGTGAGAGAAAAAGATGAAAAAAATAATAAAAATAAATATGCTATAAATGTTGAAAAATAGAGATCAAAGAAATTTTGAAAAAAGCTTAAAATAGAAAACTCACCACACCTATGAAAAAGTGAATAAAACGGGAGAAAAAGGGAAAAAGGAAAATGAAAGAATAAAAAGATAAATTAGGTGAATGGTGTAGTCAATGTATGCAGTGCCAAGGAAGGAATAATCACTTATAAAATCTTCCATCTTTATCATGTCCAGCGCTAAGCCTACATTACAAGCCATACCAAGTCCTATAGTGATCCTAACTCGACCATCTGATGAACCAAAGCAGAGAAAATAAGGGCAAGCCTATGATATCTGACCCATAATACTCGTAACTTCTTTAAGAGAGTGAGCACCTTACTTGTTTAGTCCCATATCATGTTTGACATATCACATCTGAGTGGGGACCTCATTTGTGTGAGGGTACATGGATTATGCTTTGTTTTACTGTTGGTCTATGTGAAAAATATTGGTGATGACTTGAGTGCCTGTTGATAGCTAGATGACATGTTTTGATCCATATTTATGATGTTTTGAGGTCGCTTGTAATGAATTAGATGATGTGGTTCCATGAGAAAAGGTCAATAGAGTTTGTATAGAAAGTACAGGTTTATTTGAGTATTAGCTGTAGTATTTTAGGTCTATTTTCTAGTTGAGCGTCTTGTTTTGATTTTTCTTTTCTTTTCCTGAGTACATGCAAAAATTTTAAGTTGAGGGTGTTGATGTGTTGTGGGTTTGCATCACGTTCGACGCTCAAAACTTAGAAAATAGCATGCAATTATGTGTATTTATGTGGATATGAGGTACTTTTCCTTTTGGTATAGGAAAAACAGGTGTTAGAACTAAAAATTGCAAAAAATAGCTTAAAAAGTGCAAAATGGGGTAAAAAGTGCATACCACAATATGAATCGTAGGAAGGACCTATGAGTCATACTGATGGCCGTGAGAAGTTGCTGAAATTTAAGTTTGAGCAGATGTGATCCACGAGTCCCAGTACGATTAGTAGCAGGCTTGTACTAGTAGTGATGAGGAAGTCGTGGTGAAATCCATAAGAATTGCATATGAGTCTGACTGTTGCTACGAGAAGTAAGTACGACCCATGAGACGAAGGTACGAGTCGTACCATTCTGGTTGTGATTAACTTCAGAAAAACTTCAAAATCTCTGACTCAAAATACAGGAGCTCAGTACAAGGTGTGAGTCGATGGTACGAGCCATACACAGATCCAACATTTAGCCAAAATTTAGCCAGTTGAGATTGTACGAGAAGAAGCTATGGATCGTAGGAGCATGCTACGGATCGTAGGTCGAGTCATGGCACTGGTGACGACAGATATGGAAATTCACCCTATTTGTTTAGGAAAAGAATTCTTGTGTTTGTATAAATATATTTTAGGTTTTATTTTTATGGGGACGTTAGTTTTGATAAAATTAGAGAGGAGAAACCTTGAGAAAGAGAGGATTGAGTTGGTCTTAACTTGTGATCAACCTGTTCTTGAATTCTTGTTGTTCTTACTACTTGTTTTTCAAGATTTTGTGGAGTAATCGAAGAAAGTGTTTTTCTCAATCATTGTTGTAAGAATTGTTTTATGTCTTTAATCATGAATACAATTCACAACCTTTCAACTATGAGAGGCTAAAACCTCCATATCTAAGGTTGTGGGAACCATGGTGGATTAACAAGCTAGGGTTACACAAAATGATCTTAAAACTAATACAAAAACTTATATTGTATTCTCTTCTCTTTAATGATTCTTAATGGTGAGCAACGTTAGGAAGTGCCTGAATTATTTACTTGCTTTGGTCGAAGAGGTAGAGATTAGAAAAAGAGAATTACAACAGAGCCTTGATCTTGATGATCATTATATTAATTTGAGCAGTGGTCGCAGGATAGTTAAATCAGGAACTTAGTGATAATGGATAGTTTGAAACAGCTCATGAGACTTTGTCGAGTGATTGAGTATAATCATTCAATAGGGACTGGTCGGTCGTTTGAATGAACCTAAATTATCAGTTCTATTAGCATGTATTGGTGATAATCACGAGCGTATACCTGAAGTAGTAATGAACCCATGGGGAACGCAAACCCTAGTTATCCTTTGATATTGATTTAACATCAAAATTTTGATATTTATTTTGACTATTGATTTCTTTTAGAATCCGCCTATTTTGAAGTAACTACCTTACAAGTTCAATTACCGTCTATAATTCAGTCTCCCTATTCCCTGTAGGTTCGACCCCAACCTCTAGTTGGGTTCTTTATTGACAATGTCTGCTTCTTACTTCAGTAAGGGGTGTGGTTTGAGCGTTATCAAGTAATCGATGTGTTATTTCACATATTGATTGTGTAAATAAAAAATAGGTTTATTGTTTTAAAAATGTTATTTAAAAAAGGTGTTCCAATCAAACTAGAGTCGATGTAGAGGCCCACATGATCCTTCGAAATGGGTTGTGTCAGTAAATTCTTTTTATTACCACCTTCACCTTTACTACTCTTAGTACTCTCAAATTCATTAATAAATGACGACCTTTGACATTTTCCTACAATCTTGACTCTATGAGAGGGTTTAGGAGTCAAATCTACTAGCAATTCAGGAGCTTTGATAATAATTGGCTGCAAAATCATTTTTCATTCAATCCCTTTTGTTGATTAACAGTATGATCAAATAATACCATTACTTGTGAGTCGGTTAGAAGACTATAATCACCAGTGTCAAATGTAGCCACTCCTATTATAATTAAATTTAAATTATATCATATTTTTTCAATAAGTTATAATAACTAAAATACATAATTGTTACGTAGAATTTTTTTTTTAAATAATGTATTAGCATCATTCAAATTGCTTCCATCACCAGCATCACCTGCTTTCTTATCGTCATGGAGATTATGATCAAGTTAAATGTCATAATGTAAATGGCTAATGATAGGGTCAGATGCACCAATGATCGCCATTATTTTTTCAAACAACATTCTCATCTCTATCAAACTACACCATAATACAAAATACATTCAGTTAAATAATAATAGTTAGAATTTGAATTTAATATATATATATATATATATATATATATATATATATATATTATTTACAAAATATAACTCATGAATCTGTTTTTATTTCCCTTTGAATTAGATGAACCGACTTCACAATTATCTTTCTGAAAGCATGATCTTTTTTATGAATCTGTCCAAACGAAATAATATAATAAAAATGTAAAGAACTAGCAATAACTAAAACTTTTTGTAAGAAAATTTATTTATAAATGAATTAAAATGATAAAAGACTAAAATTAAAAATTCTATGTGCATCTTGTATAGTTATTTTGTAATTTTTTTCTTTATAAACTATGAAATATTTATTTGAAAATTAAATTTTCGTGATTTCCTATTAAAAATGTATATTTTTAAAGATTTTATCTGACAACAATATTTGCAAAATATGCAATAAATAATGTATACATTCGCATCATTTTACCTCATGATTCATGAATTGAATTATTAGCTGAATTTTATAGAGTCTTCTTGACACATTTCTTGAATAATAAGTATACATGTGTAAAAAATAAAAAGATAAATATATATGAGTTAATTAATATTATCGTATCAAAATTATTCTTCAAAACAAACTCTAACGAACCATGAAAGCCTCATTTTGAAAGTATATTTGAGCTCTCCTGTTGATGTTTGTCATATTTTAGAGTGGGTGAGGTAGACTCATTTTTATCTAACTTCGCAAATGATTTTTTCACAAATTTTTTCAATAAAAATAGTTCTTTTTCAAGCTATAATCAAGAAGATATAATTATTACATACACTATAGATATTGAATAAAAGATATATAATTAAAAAAATATGAAAAAACTAAAAGCTTACCTCTTCAATTTTACTTCTCATTTCATTCTTTTCGGGACTTTTTGTCACTAGTTTCTTTCTGTATCTAATCTTTTTCTCAAGATGAACTTTGAAATTTTCTTCTACAATATGAGAGTCACTCATTTCACATTCAGGAAGCTTATAGGCTATCAATTCATCACTTGTAAGAATAATATTTATAAACACCTTAAATATATATATTTTTAAAAATAAAGATAGATTTAGTGGTAAGCTAATTATCTCACAGTTATGACAATATAGAATAAATCAAAGTATATTTTTCTTATTTGTTACCTTATGACCAGACATGTTGAGTATTGTCTAGCTTAGAAATGCAGTGAATGACCTAACATTGATCACTTTTTTCAATTCTATATTCGCGGAATTCGATTATAAAGATGATATGCAATGTCTAGTTCAACACTGAACAATACTCGTATAACCAGATCTGTAAAGCTAGGGATAACCCGCCAAATCTAGGAAATATTCTCACAAAAAGTATTTTATTCCTAATAGAGTTGATCAAGGCTTCGAAGGAAACTTTTCTTATGAAAAAGACTTGTATTCACCGCTCTCAATTAAGTAGAAGTGATAATCACTTATAAAGATTCTATTGTTGACGACACATAATAAGAAAGTGTAAAAGTAAAGAACAATAATTTTTACCGTGATTTTATTAGAATTTCACCTTTTTTCAAAAAAAAAAAAATACAACAAGATCATCCTTATCTACTTTTTTTTATAATGAAATATGTCAACTTAAACCTGTTTGACTCCCCATAAAATTCTTCACCATCAGTCTCTCCAACACAAAGCAATTCGATCAGTATTGCAAACTCATTCAATCCAAAACATAATCTACTATCATTTATATCAACATAAATTGTCATGTCGGTGATAAACCAACTCATTTTTCATAAAGTAACATATGAACTAATTTTAAACATGAACCTCTGACATTCGAAGAAAGTACCCAAAAATTATTTCACTAAATATTTTAAGCTAATCATTATTAAGTATTGCTTTTAATACATCCACAACACCTACATTAACATGATAACTAAATTGAGAATTTCAAATTTTTTATTCATTAATACATAATGAACCCACACTTGCAAAATGAAATCAAACTTAATATTCAATAAAGTATAATAAATATTCAAATTCAAGATACATATATAATTTTTTATCCGAACTAAGTACTATTAAAATCAAAATAAGCTAAACTTGGTCACCAAAACACCCTGCATACATGGTGCATGTACAACACTTATTGTATACATTGATGAATACAAATCGTTTAATAAATAAGTATAGGTATATAAAATGGGGGAGGGAGATGGGGGGGGGGGGGGTGAGTAAATAATAATATATACTCAATTTAGAAAATATAAATAATATTTAAGAAACTATAGTACAATATATATAATTTTTTTAATCCCAACTCAAGTAACATCCAATTCAAAATAAACACAATTAATCAGTAAAGCACCCTTAGTGCACAATATATGTATACAGGAAGTACTATACACATGAATGAATACAAATCGTATATACTAGCAACATACATATAAAAAAGAGATTCAGAACAGTGTCATGTATGCTAATACTATATATACAATTAAGAAAATATAAACAATATATATAATTTTTTTTATACTTACTCAAATAACATCCAACTCAAAATAAATATAATTTGATTATCAAACTGCCATTTGTGCACAATATATGTATACATGAACTACTGAATACATTGAAAAATATAAATTATCCAAACTAGTAAGATGCATATAAAAAAAGATCCAAAATAGCGACATGCATAATACTACTATGCATATGAATAATATTAAAATACCAACCAACCAAACTAACATCAACTATAAAATATATATATAAATTATTCAAAAAAAAACGTGATATATATACATCATGCAATCATGAACAGATTTCATTACACAAGTTATAAAAAGTTAACTCAAGACTAAATTAAAACAAATATACACCTTTTTTTTTGCCTCGAGATGTTGTTTTCATCTGCATGTTGTCTCTTTTTTTTTCTTCTTCACCTTTTCATTCAATGTTGCATCCTCTTTGTCACTCTCATCACATACTACATTTCTTCTCTTATTAAAATTTTCACTAAAATTGAGATGAGTAACTGGGTCATAAGCAACTTGTTTCCCTTTTTCTTAAATTTGCTCCACCACTAAAGATTGTTTTATTCTACTTGAATATAGAGATGATCTTATAAGTGAAGAATTTCGAAAATCAAAATCATTACCATAATCCTTGATAACTTTCTTTGATGAACTAATTTACCCATAAAATTTAAATAAAAAATAATAATTTTTTAAAGAAATGCTAATTTGAGAATTTTGTGTTCAATTCCTCATTTTAAAGTAGAAAGAAAAATTTACATAGTAAGCAACAAATTTTAGGGAAAAAGAGATATTGAATAAAGAGAAAATCCTAAGAGAGAGAAAAAATTCTGAAACACTACCATGCAATAATAAAAGATATTGCAGCCGTGCAAAATTCAATTTCTCCTTCTAAAGCAACAAGAAAAATTAGCACAGTAAGCTGCAATTTAGGGAAGAAGCGATATTAAATTAAGAGAAAACTCCAAGAGAGATAAAATTCTAAAATGTTGCCATGCAATAGTAAAAAATGTTAAAAGCCGTGCAAAAGTAGAAAATCGTGCAGTAGTAAAAAAAATTAAGTTCTTGCAAGAGTAAAAAGTTAAAAGCCGTTCAATTTTTTAAAAAAGTCGTGCCTCTTTAAATACAATTGTCAATTTAAAATTTATTTTTACTCAATTTTTTAGGTCATTAAATGTTATTTTTTTATCCAATAAATAAAGAGAGTTAATATATGTCAATTAATAAAATGTGAGTTATGTTATTTCAATTTAAGACTTCAATTAATATACTTTGCCAACTTTTCATCCATATAAACTATATTAAAAGCATGAAGGTTTATTGAATTTTTTCGCCTTCATTAAGATACTTTATAATAGAAAAAAGTTATCATTTTCACTACTTTCTTAAATATAAGAATTTCTCACATTTGTGAATACAAAAAAATTAATGAAAAGTTGGATAATTATAAATCATATCAAATAGAAATATATCTATCTGACGGTATCAATAGGCGTGGACCTGCATTCTTGTGGCTCCTACCCAAGTTCATAATATGGCATAATTATTATTTGATTAATTTTTAGTAATTCACACTTTGAAATCAACTAAAATTTAGCTTGTTAAATCTTTCTTTGAACTATGTAGGATTGATATTTTTAGCAATGTGTAAAAGAAAAATTATAGGTATTCGTTAATTTTTTTAGTAAAGTGTAAATTTTATTTAAATAAATGTAGGGGTTCGTTAATTTTTTTGGGAAGTGTAAAAGAGAAAAAATATGTAGGACTCCCTTTATTTTTTTCGCTAGGAGTTCATTGATTTTTTTAGTGAAGTGTAAAAAAAATAAGAGTTCGATAATTTTTTTTTAACAAAGTATCAAAAAATAAAAATAAAATGTAGGCGTTTATTGATTTTTTTAGCAAAATGTAAAAAATAAATAAATATAGGAATTCCTTGATTTTTTAGCAAAGAGTAAAAAAATTAAAAGAATATCAGAGTTAGCTTACTTTTTTAACTAAGTATAAAAAGATTTTAAAAAATAGTTGAAATTCATTAATTTTTTTAGAAAAATAAAAAATTTTAATGCAGAAAATTATGAGAATAACACATTTTTTTTACGCAAATTCATATTCCTTCGTATTGCACCAATTAAAAATATTACATTGAAATAAATCAATTAAAAAAACACAACTATGATAAATGTCTAAAATTTCACTTTTGCAATTTTAGTATTTATATTTATTTTACGTAAATAAATTCACTTAAAATGTCTAATGTAAATTCTTTATTATAATATTTAAAACATTGAAATCGACTAATTTTTTTACAAATTTAACTACTACGTAGGAATTCTTAATATTTAAAATTTTTAAATCAATTAATATTTTTTTAATGAAAAAAATATTTTAAACTCTGTATTATAACTACAATATCTTTCATGTTATTTTTCTTAATATAGGATTATGAATTAATTTAAAATTTTTTCTTTTGTCTTTTTTATTTGTACTATGACGAATTTTTGGTATTCTAGAATGAAATCCCGTTCTAAATATTGATCAACTTTTTTAGTGTCTTCTTCTTTGAAAAGACATGACCAGTGATAGGAAAGGATATCACAAACGCAGTTCATCAATTTTTTGATACAACTAAGATATAAAAAACTATCTACTGTACGAGCATTACACTGATTTCAAAGGTGAAGAATCCAATATTTATTAAATAATATAGGCCAACCCCATATTGTACTATCCTGTATAAAGTCATCTCAAAAATGCTGACAACTAGATTACAACTTGTAATGGATGATCTAATTGACAATTTTGTTCCTGGAAGACTAATAGTAAACAACATTTTCATGATCCACGAACTAGTAAAGGGTTATAGAAGGAAAGGTATTTCTTCTAGGTGCATGATTAAAGTGGATATGCAATAAAACTACGACTCGATGGAATGGATGTTCATAGAGCATGTACTGATACTTCTTGGGTTCCCGAAAATATCTATTAGCTGGATAATAGTTTCAGCAGTTCTCCCGGACATTTGGTTTGATAATAAATACCAGCAAGAGTTCTGTTTGTAGGAGGGTTGTAAACTTCACAGTCTAACAACAAATATCAGATATAGTGGGGTATATTAAAGGAGAGCTCCTGTCACGATCCCAGTTTGCACCCTTGACATGACACGGTACATAGGATCACAAGTAATTCTAAGCAAATCCATGGCGTGACGCAACACTCCTATGATCTGAATTACTAAGTAAACTAAGAAGAAGCGTAACTGAAATAATGGAACAATTGGTTCTAGGTATAAAGTAATCTGAGTTAAATGAATACATATGAAATCTGATGCTAAAACATCAATCTGACATAGTAATTGACTATATGTCTAAAAGCCTCTACTAGAAAGATGAGTTGCTGGGACAAACCCCCAGCTAATTCTAATGTCTGAAACTAAAACTAAAATAACAAAGCTGAAAATGAAACCTCCCATCCTCGGAAGATAAGGACTCAGCATTGTCAAATGCTGGAAATCACCAGGAGAAACTAGCTATGATGTTGGGTTGGGTAAATGAGCCTATATCATAAAATAATATAGCACATAGAGCATGCGATTAGTACTTAGAATATATTGAGTATGTGAAATATAAATACAACATACATATACTGAAGACTTGTAAATTGAACTGAAATAATATGCAACGAGTCTATCTGAAATCAGAAATATTGCAAATAGGCTGACATATATGAGAATACTATAAAAACTAATAAACTGAATTAGAGTTATAGACATATCCTGAAATCTAATAGACTGGACTGGACTGAGAACTCTGACTGTACTGGACTGTGGGGGAGCCTATAACCGACATATAATAACGTGAACTAAACGTGAAGTTTGGTGTATACACCCCATCGAAGAGAGCCCACTGTACCTTGTCAGGTTATAGTAGCTAAGCTATGTGATCACTTTATGAGGCTCATTTGTACTAATAACCTATGATGGCATGTCGTTCTGGTAATCTAGGTGCGTGGAACCCCGACTTGCTTGGTGCTAAGTTCTACTCCCACTAGAAACCTAATTATATCTAGCTGTGCTAATAGCTCGACACTGATTTCCTAAGACTAAGTCAGAACTACTTATCTGGTAGTGTTCTGAGAGTCTAAGGACCTGAAAGAAACTGTGTTCTAAGATTTGTCAGAGCTCCTTTATTTGAAAGTTTCATAACAGTCTGAAGAACAACAAACATGATGAATAAAATTGTCACACCCCGCCTTGGGGGGTATGACTAGCACCTGGAGCCCTACTAGGACCTGAAGTGCTAGACTACTGAGCCTAAGCACATCTGGTACCTGGCTGGCTCTAACTCAGATTCAAGGAATCAACGGGCTATATAACGGCTGTAAACATAGCCTCCGGCCAACTGGCCTACAGCCACCTGTACCTGTAATAATAGTTAACCAGAAACATACTCGTAACAGGGAACCTAAGAGGGCCGACAAGGACACCATGCTGTCTAGTCATCTGGGACTCAACAAAGGGAATACTGAACAGCTACGTGACCGGCAAGGTCACCACTACTATCAAACTATGGCCTCACATGGCCAACATAAACTGAAATGCTAAACAGCTATAACAAACTGCACGGCCTCACACGACCGACTCAACTAACCACAGGGAAATATATACAGACTGCAAGCCTCTAGGAATACTAATAAGATGGTTGGGACAGGGCCCCGGCCTACCCGTACTGTACAACAAAAGGGAAATGATATAAACCTCTGAAATATCAAGCTCCAGATGACAGGAGCTGATGACTCTGTGCTGGCTAGGATCACAAGGGATCGCCTCCTCGTCTATGAGTACCTGCAGGAAAGTAATGCAGCGCCCCACTGGACATCAGTACCACAGGTACCGAGTATGCAAAGCAACTGAAATAATACAACTGAATACAGATAACATAACTAACAAGTCTGTGAGCAGAAGATAACTGAATCTGAAGAGCTGATAGGAACTAGCTCAAACCTTTCTGCACTGATAGGCAGGAGCGTGTCTGTAGTCACGACGACCTGCTGTCTATTAACTAATATATATAAAGAACATAAATACATATACATTTAGCAAGCAAGAGCCAATACCAACCCCCATAAGCCGGATGGCGCCAAGCAAGCAAACAATCTATATACCCCTACCTGGGTCAAAACCAACCAAAAATAAGTCACTCCACTCATTTGCTCACTAAGAGCTCCTCTACCGGCCCCCTAGGTCTCCGGCTCGGGCCATAGCCTCCGATATAAATAATCGTGTCTGAGTCCGAAGGACTCCTATGCAGACAGTAACAGATAGGGTCTGGTTCCCTGGAACTCTCCTCAGGGCTATCTGAAACCGGAGCTGCACCTGTAATAAGAGCTGTACTGTAACTGTATCTGTATCTGTTCCCTGTGCGCTTGCGCATAATAGGGCTATCTGTACTGTAATGCTGATCAGCCTGATATGGGGAAGGCTTCATCCCATTTTTGTCCAAACTGGGGACGGCATGCCACTCCTTGGAGTGACGTAAACCCACCCGCTCAGTGGGCGACACGATTACCAACCCAGGAGCGGAGAGGACGCTCAATAAGGTGCCCTCACGCCACATCAAGTCTCAACAAACAAATAGCACATAGAAATAGCAAGCATGTATAATTGAAAAAGGCTATCTGAAATCTGATTTCCTTATTCTGATCTCTTTCTGTATTATACTAATTCTGAAATCTTTATTTAACTGTTGGGCTAATTTGTAGCCGGGATACTATCTGTCTGAATGGCTAATCTGTAACCATAAAACTGTCTGTCTATCTGATTTTACTTTATTAGCCTTTATTCTGAAAATCTGTATCTTTTTATTCTACAACATGCTTGCTAAGCATACGATAAGCTATACTGAATCTGGAATGCTAACTCGCCCTTTGGTGCATTCTTTACTAACTTCCGGACTGAATACGATATGGCAACACAACTCAGAATCTATTGGACTCACTTAATTCTCAATATTCAGCTCCGATAGTTTCAAATACGGAGTTTACTATGACCTATCAAGCTAAGGCTCACTAACTTTCCGAAGAACAACTTCACATACCTTAACCTCAAGTTATGCGACTGTCGGACGAGGCTCGGTCAGTACTCCAACTATTTCTCCCAACTGCATTCATATATACGTCAATTAGTACTAAATACAACACTATTCTGAAAGAAAACATCACTTTCGATATAATTATAGCCTAAACTTAGGCTTATCAAAAGACGGTCGAAAACTTGCTATTTTTCGGAGGTCCAGAAGGGAGAAGTATTCACTTTATGGCTAGGAGCACATAGACACTAGTTTGGAGCAATTCCACTTACCTTAGCCCGGTAGCTCGACAATTCGTCGGCCGTATTTCGCGAAACAAAATCCGTAGGAATGCTCCCTACTGCTAAATACCTCGGTACCTGAGGTTAATTTGAGTTTAGACTACGTTTGGCAGCGTAATCAACGATTATAATATTAACCCTCTTCGTCTCTCTTTGTTTCCTCATGAGTTATGGAAATTATTTTATGGAAAATGAGATTAAAACCGAAGTGGGGGCTTTATATACTTGGGTCTGGACAGGCCCAACGTGTCACGGAGCCAACGCGGTGGCCCCGCCTCCGTGACACGCTGCCATCGCGGAGGGGCTCTGCCCCGGCTCCTTCCGCGATAGTTCGACAGGCTACTCGTCCGATCCTTTCCCGGGCCTTTCCCTAGCACGTATGGATTTCAAATATGCTCAACCAACGTGCGAATAGGCCATCTAGGTGCCGGGAATCTTACGGGGTGTAACATTCTCCCCCCCTTTAGAACATTCATCCTCGAATGTAAACTTTTATCTAGACGACTTCTCAACTTGTTTCTAAGAAAATTTCGGCAAAGTTTTTCCTGTAATATGGACTATTCCGAAAACTTGAAACGCAGAAAAGTCCAATACAGGTACTGCACACGATATTTTAAGATTCACTGGATAGCTAAACATCAATCTTTCTCATTTATACATACACAACTATAAGGTACTGCATAAATAATAATACGGACATACCTGTCGCCTGACTAAGCCTGGAATAAGTGAGGATATCTAGCTTTCATATCTTCCTCCGCCTCCTATGTTATCTCCTCTCGGTTCCTGTTACGCCACAATACCTTGACAGACGCAATATCCTTAGTTCTCAATCTACGAATCTGTCTGTCTAAGATGGCTACTGGAACCTCTTCATAGGCCAGCTCTTCTGTAACCTGGATATCCTGGACTGGAACTGATCTTGACGGGTCTCCTAAGCATTTCCTTAGCATGGACACATGAAAGACTGGATGAACAGATTCTAATTCTGGCGACAAGTTCAACTCATATGCCACTTGGCCTATTCTTCTACGAATCTGATATGGCCCGACAAATCTTGGGCTGAGCTTACCTTTCTTGCCGAATCTCATCACCCCTTTCATCAGAGATACTTTCAGAAATACCCAGTCATTCACATCAAATTCCAAGTCTCTGCGCCGCACATCAGCATATGATTTCTGGCGGCTCTGTGCAGTCAGTAAGCATTCTCGGATAAGCTTTACCTTCTCCTCTGACTGTTGAATAATGTCTGGCCCAATCAATGCCGATTTCCCTATTTCAAACCAGCCAACCGGCGATCTGCACTTTTGCCCATACAAGGCTTCAAAAGGCGCCATCTGGATGGCTAAGTTATAACTGTTATTATAAGCAAATTCAATTAACGGCAAATGCTCGTTCCAACTACCTCCGAAATCTAGCACACACGCTCTTAGCATATCCTCGAGCGTATGAATAGTGCGCTCAGCCTGTCCATCTGTCTGAGGGTGGAATGCTGTGCTCAAATTAATCTGCGTTCCCAGACCTCTATGAAACGACTGCCAAAATCTAGCCGTAAACTGTGCTCCTCTGTCTGAAATAATGGATACTAGTACTCCATGCAACCTGACTATTTCTCGGATATACAACTCCACATAATCTTCAGCCGAGAAGGTAGTTCTTACTGGCAGGAAATGAGCTAATTTTGTCAATCTGTCAACTATCACCCATATAGAGTCATGTCTGTGTCTGGTACGGGGTAATCCTGCTACAAAATCCATATTCACTGCTTCCCATTTCCAGATAGGCACAGGTATGTCCTGAGTCAAACCATCGGGTTTCTGGTGTTCTGCTTTTACCTGTTGGCAGTTAGGACACTGGGCTACAAATTCAGAAATTTCTCTTTTCATACCTAGCCACCAGTAGTTTTCCTTGATATCATGGTACATTTTCATCGCACCGGGGTGAAGAGAATAACGGGCATAATGTACTTCATTCATAATCTGCTGGCGGAGCCCTGAAACATCTGGAACACAGAGGCGGCCTTTACATAACAACACTTCTTCCTCAGTTATCTGAAAATATGGCGCTTTACCCTGCTGGGTTCTGTCTTTGAGCTGGATCAGGTCAGGATCCTCATATTGCCGTTCTTTCACTTCCACAACTAATGATGACACGACGGTGTTCTGAATTACCACTCTACTGTCCTCTGTTTCTGCTACACGAACGGCTAGGCTAGCTAACTGATGTATCTCCCTGACCAATTCCGCTGCTCGGGCTGCAAATACGCCAAACTCCCCATGGACTTTCGACTGAGAGCATCTGCTACAACATTGGCTTTTCCCGGGTGGTACAGAATATTCACGTCATAATCCTTTAACAGCTCCAACCAGTGACGTTGCCGAAGATTCAACTCCCTTTGAGTGAAGATGTACTATAGGCTCTTGTGATCTGTAAAAATATCAACGTGGACGCCATACAGGTAATGTCTCCACATTTTTAAGGCGTGGATCACTGCGGCTAACTCCAGGTCGTGGGCAGGGTAATTCTTTTCGTGTTTCCTCAGCTGTCTGGAAGCATATGCTATCACTTTACCATGCTGCATCAACCCACAACCTAACCCAACGCCTGATGCATCGCAGTACACTGAATAACCTTCTATACCTTCCAGTAATGCTAACACTGGGGCGGAGGTTAATCTGTCTTTTAACTCCTGGAAGCTCTGCTCACATGCCTCTGTCCACTGAAACTTCGCTGCTTTCTGTGTCAGCTTGGTCAGAGGTACCGCTATAGTAGAGAATCCCTCAACAAATCTCCTGTAATATCCCGCTAATCCCAGAAAGCTACGGACTTCAGTCGGAGTGGTAGGCCTAGGCCATGATGTGACTGCTTCTATTTTCTGCTTGTCAACCTGTATACCAGCATCCGACACAATATGCCCTAGGAAGGCTACTGAGTTAAGCCAGAATTCGCACTTGGAGAACTTAGCACATAACTGGTAGTCCCTGAGAATCTGGAGCACTGTCCGTAAATGAGTCCGGTGATCTGCTTCGGAGCGAGAATACACCAGAATATCATCAATAAACACGATCACGAACAGGTCCAGGTATGGTCTGAAAATACTATTCATCAGGTCCATGAATACTGCTAGGGTATTCGTCAACCCAAAGGACATAACTAGAAATTCAAAGTGTCCATATCGGGTCCTGAAAGCCGTTTTGGGAATATCTCTTTAGCGAACTCAAACTTGGTGATATCCGGACCGCAAGTCAATCTTAGAAAAGTTTCTGGCCCCTTGTATCTGATCAAACAAATCATCTATTCTGGGAAGCGGATACTTATTCTTTACTGTAACTTTGTTCAACTGCCGATAATCTATGCACATACGGAGTGAGCCATCTTTCTTCCTCACAAATAGAACCGGCACACCCCATGGTGAAGTACTTGGCCTGATGAAACCTTTATCTAGCAAATCTTTCAACTGCTCCTTCAACTCTCTGAGTTCTGCAGGAGCCATACGATAAGGAGGAATTGATATAGGCTGAGTTCCTGGTAATAAATCAATAGCGAAATCTATTTCCCTCTCTGGGGGAATACCAGGTAACTCATCTGGAAACACATCAGGGAACTCGTTCACCACCGGAACAGACTGGAGTGTCGGAGATTCTGCCCAAACATCCTGAACTCTGACTAGGTGGTAAATACATCCCTTAGTTATCAATTTCCTCGCCTGAAGGTAGGAAATAAACCTACCTTTTGGCGTAGCTGTGCTGCCTTTCCACTCCCGCACTGCCTCTCCTGGAAAGTGGAATCGAACCGTCTTGGTCCAACATTCAACATTGGCGTAGCACGACACTAGCCAATCCATACCCATTATGGCATCGAAGTCTATCATTTCTAGCTCTACCAGATCTACCGTAGTCTGGCGGTCAGCAACCTCTACTGTACACCCTCGGTAAATTCTGCTAGCTACAATAGAGTCACCGACGGGCGTGGATACTGAAAAGGTCTGCTGCAATAATTCTGGTGCAATATTGAACTTTCGTGCCACAAATGGGGTAATATATGACAGAGTGGATCCTGGATCAATCAATACGTAAGCAGGGTATGAACAGATAGTCATCATACCTGTCACTACATCTGGCAACGCCTCTGAGTCATGTCTCCCTGGTAGTGCATAAGTACGGTTTGAGCCCGTACCTGAATTGGAAGCTCCTGATCTACCTCGGCCTCTGCCTACTGAACCTGAAGGCCCACGCCCCGCTGAGGCTGCTGGGGCTCGTGGCCCTGTGGATCCCCTGTCCTGACTGTCTCTACTCCCCTGACCTCTAATCGGACAATCTCTCATCCGATGCCCATCTTGTCCGCAAATATAACACCCAGTGGAGCCATATTTACAAGCTCCGGAGTGTGGTCGATTACAATAGGGACAGGGTGAAGGTGAAAATCTGCTCTGTCCTCCCCTTCTCTGTTGTGGGGACTCTACTGTTCTGGAACTGCCACTGGGCTCTGACTGCAAAAGACAAGCAGATCTACCTCGCTGCTGCTGCTATGGTGGAGGTGGGGGTCTAGGGGGCCTGTCTGATAGTCGTGGCCTGGGTCCAATCTGAACTTCCCTTTGCATCTCGTCCGATCTGTCTCTGCGGCGCTGTTCCTGACTGGTCTGTCTACTATTCTATTGCTGCTGTCTAAGACCCTCAATGGTCTGAGCAAAGGCCTGTACTCGGGCGATATCCATATCTTCTCGTAACGTAGCCGTCATACATGCCTCAGTATATTCCGGGTTTAGACCCATAATAAATCTGTGAACTCTAGCTGGCATAGTATCAACAAATGCTGGAGCATACAGGCTAAGGAGTCAAACTGTAAAGCATACTCGCGTACACTCCTCGCCCCCTGCTCTAGATGCAGAAACTGGTCCATCCGGGCCTGCTGGATCTCTCGTGGCAAATAATGATCTAGAAAGGCCTCCGAGAAGCTGGTCCAGGTCGGAGGGGTAACATCTCTCCCTCAGGACCTTTCCCAACTCTCGTACCACAATATAGCTATATCCCGTAACCGGAACACTGCCAGCTCAACAGACTCTGAAGGGGTCACATGCATAACTCGGAATATCCTCTGCATCTGATCTAGAAAGTCTTGGGGGTCCTCTGTCTGATCTGACCCTGTAAACTGCGGGGGACCCAGTGCCAAAAATTCTCGGACTCTAGAATTGCCTGGCCCACCTGAAGGCTCTACTGCTACAGGTGGTACCGACTGGCGCTGTGTGGCCATCATTTGTGTCAACATAACTACAGCGCTACGAACCTCCTGATCTGATGGCGAAGGCACAGGAGCTATCGGGGGCGGTGTAGTGCCCAACGGCTCATAATGTGAGGGGGACTGCTGAGAGGGTTGTGATGAAGCCTCTATATCGCCCTCAGATCGGGCTGACTCTGACTGAAGCTGAGGCATCCTGCTGGTGCCTTCTCCTGCTGCTATGTCTAATCTCCTACCTGTGGCAGGGTGTCGCTGATCTGCCATTCTTATCTGTAGACAAAGGATATGATAAGTTTTAGGGATCCAACCCTATAATTTACCGCTCTATAGTACGACTGAATGAGAAGAAAGAGTAACCATCCTATCATGCCTCGCAGCCTCCTGCCTATAGTATGTGGTGCACAATACATCCATAGACAAGACTCTACTTAGCACGGCTTGCAGACTCCCTGGAACACGACCTGCTCTGATACCAAGTTTGTCACACCCCGCCTTGGGGGGTATGACTAGCACCTGGTGCCCTACTAGGACCTGAACTGCTAGACTACTGAGCCTAAGCACATCTGGTGCCTGGCTGGCTCTAACTCAGATTCAAGGAATCAACGGGGTATATAACAGCTGTAAACATAGCCTCCGGCCAACTGGCCTATAGCCACCTGTACTTGTAATAATAGCTGATCAGAAACATACTCGTAACAGGGAACCTAAGCGGGCCGACAAGGACACCATGCTGTCTAGTCATCTGGGACTCAACAAAGGGAATACTGAACAGCTACGTGACCGGCAAGGTCACCACTACTATCAAACTATGGCCTCACACGGCCAACATAAACTGAAATGCTAAACAACAATAACAAACTGCACGGCCTCACACGACTGGCTCAACTGACCACAGGGAAATATATACAGACGGCAAGCCTCTAGGAATACTGATAAGATGGTCGGGATAGGGCCCCGGCCTACCCGTACTGTACAACAAAAGGGAAATGATATAAACCTCTGAAATATCAAGCTTCGGATGACAGGAGCTGATGACTCTGCGCTGGCTAGATCACGAGGGATCGCCTCCTCGTCTATGAGTACTTGCAGGAAAGCAATGCAGCGCCCCACTGGGCGTCAGTATCACAGGTATCGAGTATGCAAAGCAACTGAAATAATACAACTGAATACAGATAACATAACTAACAAGTCTGTGAGCAGAAGATAACTGAATCTGAAGAGCTGATAGGAACTAGATCAAACCTTTCTGCACTGATAGGCAGGAGCTTGTCTGTAGTCACGGCGGCCTGCTATCTATTAACTAATATATATAAAGCACATAAATACATACACATTTAGCAAGCAAGAGCCAATACCAACCCCCATAAGCCGGATGGCGCCAAGCAAGCAAACAATCTATATACCCCTACCTGGGTCAAAACCAACCAAAAATAAGTCACTCCACTCATCTGCTCACTAGGAGCTCCTCTACCGACCCCCTGGGTCTCCGGCTCGGGCCATAGCCTCTGATATAAATAACCATGTCTGAGTCTGGAGGACTCCTTTGCAGACAGTAATAGATAGGGTCTGGGTCCCTGGAACTCTCCTCAGGGCTATCTAAAACCGGAGCTGCACCTGTAATAAGAGCTGTACTGTAACTGTATCTGTATCTGTTCCCTATGCGCTTGCGCACAACAGGGCTATCTGTACTGTAATGCTGATCAGCCTGATATGGGGAAAACTTCATCCCAACTTCGTCCAAACTGGGGACGGCATGCCACTCCTTGGAGTGACGTAAACCCACCCGCTCAGTGGGCGACATGATTACCAACCCAGGAGCGGCGAGGACGCTCAATAAGTTGCCCTCACGCCACATCAAGTCTCAACAAACAAATAGCACATAGAAATAGCAAGCATGTATAATTGAAAAAGGCTATCTGAAATCTGATTTCCTTATTCTGATCTTTTTCTGTATTATACTGATTCTAAAATCATTATTTAACTGTTGGGCTAATCTGTAGCCGGGATACTATCTGTCTGAATGGCTAATCTGTAACCATAAAACTGTCTGTCTATCTGATTTTACTTTATTAGCCTTTATTCTGAAAATCTATATCTTTTTATTCTACAACATGCTTGCTAAGCATACGATAAGCTATACTGAATCTGGAATGCTAACTCGCCCTTTGGCGCATGCTTTACTAACTTCCGGACTGAATACGATATGGCAACACAACTCAGAATCTATTGGACTCACTTAATTCTCAATATTCAGCTCCGAGAGTTTCAAATACGGAGTTTACTATGACTTACCAAGCTAAGGCTCACTAACTTTCCGAAGAACAACTTCACATACCTTAACCTCAAGTTATGCGACTGTCGGACGAGGCTCGGTCAGTACTCCAGCTATTTCTCCCAACTGCATTCATATATACGTCAATTAGTACTAAATACAACACTATTCTGAAAGAAAACATCACTTTCGATATAATTATAGCCTAAACTTAGGCTTATCAAAAGATGGTCGAAAACTTGCTATTTTTCGGAGGTCCAGAAGGGAGAAGTATTCACTTTACGGCTAGGAGCACATGACACTAGTTTGGAGCAATTCCACTTACCTTAGCCCGGTAGCTCGACGATTCGTCGGCCGTATTTCGCGAAACAAAATCCGTAGGAATGCTCCCTGCTACTAAATACCTCGGTACCGGAGGTTAATTTGAGTTTAGACTATGTTTGGCAGCGTAATCAATGATTATAATATTAACCCTCTTCGTCTCTCTCTGTTTCCTCACGAGTTCTGGAAATTATTTGGTGGAAAATGAGATTAAAATCGAAGTGGGGGATTTATATACTTGGGCCTGGACAGGCCTAACCTGTCATAGAGCCAACGCGGTGGCCCCGCCTCTGTGACATACTACCATTGCGGAGGGGCTCTGCCCCGGCTCCTTCCACGATGGTTCGATAGGCTACTCGTCCGATCCTTTCCCGGGCCTTTCCCTAGCACATATGGCTTTCAAATATGCTCAACCAACGTGCGAATAGGTGATCTAGGTGCCAGGAATCTTACGGGGTGTAACAAAAATGATAGTACTGAATATACTGAGTATTGATAATGTTACAATGAATGAGCATACTGGAGATGATGGAAATTACTATAAAGCACATTTGCATATTTCTATAAGGAAGTCATATATATGGGACAATTCATGCTATTTTAAAGCATTGCTAGTTTTATAAATATACTCTATGAAAAGTAATGCCAAGTCTAAGTTCAAGTGAGACATATTGTATAGTTGAAATTACTGTCATGAGTATTTAATAATTCTAATCATGCAATCCCGACATCATAGAGAAAGTAGAGAAAAATTCAATAGTCGAAAGAAAATCCATAGGTTATGATTTCTAAAAATACTTTATGGATAGGGTTTTCTAAAACTTTGGGACACAAGGGTGGAAGGAATATCCCCGCTAAAACTCCACATACCTGAAGAAGAAATCTCTTAGAAGAGCTCTTGAAATCTGTTGCACTTTGAATGGAGCCCTAGCTTAATACTGAGAAGATTTTCTGACTTCTATGAACTGATCCTATAAGTTTGGGAGAGCATGAAAGGAAAATGTCGATCAATCCCCTTAATTATCCTCTAAACGCATCCCAATATAACATAGTTTAGGAGTTAGGGGACTAAAATTTGATAATAATATCCCTAGGCAACCGTTTCAAAATATGACTATCCAGATCCAACGGGACTAACAATGAGTCATTAGTTGTGACCACGACTCGTTAGTGCCAGCCTTTGTTTTTGGACTAGAAATTTCTCCTCCCTGAAATTCCCACAACGGATGACACGATGACTAAGTAGTGGATACAATGGATCATTGTTTCTAACCATTGCCTCTAGAGGAACTTTAGAATAGTTTCTAGACTTGACTAACAGACGGGAACAATGACTTGTTAGATGGAAAAATGAATTGTTGGTTCCACTCTTTGTCACCGGAAGGGTTTTGAACAAGTTCTGGGATATCCCCCAATGGACAAACAAAACAATCTATTAGCTGGAACAATGGATCGTTGTTTGCATCACTGTCACTAGAGGGATTTCTAACCCTTTCTGGACTTCCTCTAATGGCTCTCTATGATTAGTTGTCTTAACAAATAACAATTTGTCATCTGGCTCGTTGTTTTGGAGAAGATTTTTTATCACATTCTAAACTTGACTGAACCGGTAACACAATGACTTGTTACCAAGATGGTTCGTTCTACTACTCATTGAACCTGAGGAATGAAAACTGCAGGGCTGATAATGACTCAGACAATGGGTCGTTGTTACTGACAACAACTTATTGGTTGAGTCGTTCTAAGACAAAATTTTCTGGTTTCTTTTCTGATTTTTTATTCCAAGTTTGGGTTTGGTCTAAGGAACTTTTAGGGAGGTCACAATATCTCCCCCTTGGAAACATTCATTCTTGAATGAAGGTTAAGTAAGCTGAAAGACTGGGGAAAGAGCTGTAATCCTGAACTAAAGACGATAAACTGATTACAAAAGGTGTGATTGACTCCAAACTGAGATAGACATTCCAACTGAATTTATGCAACCAGGGTGCACATTAAAACATGATTAGAGCTAAGGGGTATGGAACTAAATAGAGTACTGAGAAGGAATTTAGAACCTGATGCTGAAGCTGAGCTGGAAGGGAATAAGTGAGGGTATTTAGCCATCATATCTACTTCTGCTTCCCATGTAGCTCCCTTTTCTAGCTGGCTCCTCCATAAAACCTTTACTGAAGTGACCTCCTTGTTCCTTAGCTTACAAACCTGACGGTCTATGATCTGAACTGAAACCTCTTCATAAGAGAGACTGTCCTTTCCACCAACACTATCTAGAGGAGCTACTAAGGTCGGATCACCAATGCATTTCTTCAACAAGGACACATGGAAGACTGGGTGCACCAATGCTAACTCTACAGACAATTTCAGCTCATAGGCCACATTGCCAAATGCGTTTCAAGATTCTGTAAGGACTAACATATCTCGGACTGAGCTTTCCTTTCTTCCCAAACCTCATCACACCTTTCATAGGTGAACTTTTAAAATATACCCAATCATCCACAACAAACTCCATCTCTCTTTTCGTTACATCTACATACAATTTCTGTCGGTTTTGAGTTGTTTTCAGCCATTCCCTGATAAGCTGAACCTTCTGCATAGACTCATTCATCGAATCAGGTCCTATTAAGGTAGCTTCACTAGCCTCAAACCACCTTATTAGAGATCTTTACCTCCTACCGTATAATGCCTCGAACGGGGCTATTTGAATACTGTAGTGGTAACTATTTTTATATGCAAACTCGATGAGAGGTAGGTGATCATCCCAGCTGCCTTTAAAATTGATCACACAAGCCCTCAACATATCTTCCGAAGTCTAAATGGTCTGGTCAGTCTGGCTATCTATGTGTGGGTGAAAATTTGTGCTGAGCTTGACCTGAGTACCAAGTCCTTTCTGAAATGACTTCCAGAAGTGTGAGGTGAACTAAGTACCCCTATTTGAAATGATGGAAAATGAAACTCCATGCAATCTGACTAACTCCCAGATGTACAGTCTACCATAATCGTCTACTAAATTTGTGGTCTTAACTGGTAGAAAATGTGCTGACATAGTCATCGATCTTCGACCACCCAAATTAAGTCATGCTGTCGATGAGTACGAGGTAGACATGTAATGAAATCTATGTTCATTTCTTCCCACTTCCAAGTGGGAATGTTAATATCCCGAGTCATACCCCTAGGTCTCTAATGTTCTACCTTGACTTGTTGGCAATTTGGACACTTAGCCACAGATTCTGCGATGTCCTTCTTCATGCCATTCCATAATTAGACTTCCCACAGATCACGGTACATCTTGGTGGCAGCTGGGTGGATAGAGTACCTAGTGCTGTGAGCTTTTGTTAGTATCTACTGCCTCAAATCATCTACATCGGGAACACACAACCTTCCTTGATAACGAAGCACACCATTGATAATGCTCAACCACACCTCCTACTAAAGTATGAAGCAGACGTTGTCAACAAAGAAGCCAACAAAGAGGTTAGGGTCGAACCCATAGAGAATATGGAAGATCTAGACTAATACCGGTAAGTGAACTTGTTGGTTAACTACTCCAATTAGGGGGTTTAAGAAAAATAATAATTAAAAACAATGATTGAAATTGTGATGTAAAATAACATTTAAGACTAACTATGATTTGTGTTCCCCATGGGTTCATAACTTCTTCGGGTATACACACGTGATCAATACCAATGATTACTTGCAGAACTGATAACTAGGGTTCATTCAAATGACTGGTTCGTCCCTATTGAATGACTATACTCAATCACCGGATCATGTCTCATGAGCAATTTCAGATTATCCATTATCAATTTGTTCCAAATTTAACTATCCTATGACCAAAGCTCAAGTTAATACAATGATCATTAAGATCAAGGCTTTGTTGTAATTCTCTTTTCCTAATCTCCACCTCTCTAGGCTCAAGCAAGTAAAGAATTCGGGCAAGTCCTACCATTGCACACCGTTAAGAAATGTTTAAGCATGAAGAGAATACAATACAAACATTTTGTATTGGTTTTGAGTTACTTTTGTGCAACCCTAGCTCATTAATCAGCCATGGTTCCCACAACCCTAGCTATGGAGGTTTTAGCCTCTCATAGTTGCAAGGTTGTGATATGCATTCATGATTAAACAAATAAATCAACACTTACAATTGTAGATGAGAGTAAAAATTCTTTGATTATATCCGAAATAACTCAAGAATAATTCACAAGATCAAGAAGAAATCAAGAAAAGGTTAATCATAAGACAATCAGCTCAATTCTTTATTGTCTCGATGTTCTCTAAAATTCTCTCATTTCCTCTAACATCTTCTTATGAAAATAAAACATAAAAAGTATTTATACAGACATAAGAATCCTTTTCCTAAGCTAATAGGGTAATTTTTCATAACTGGTGCCGCCTGAGTCACGACAAATCCTACAACCCATAACAGGATTGTATGGGTTGTACCTGCTATCTGTATATTCCTTGCTGGATGAAATTTAGCTAAGTGTTGGGCCTTGGTATGACACGTACGTTCTTCCTACGAGTCATACTGTTCTTCTGTGGCTTGACTCTGATAATTCTCCAATTTTTTGAAGTTCTTCACGAGGTGATGGTACAACTCGTACCTTGACGCCACGACTCGTACTGTCTATCTGTGTCAGGAGTCAGCCTTTTGTGAAATTTTTCTGCATATTTCCACGACTCAATGCTACGGCTCGTACAAGCATTGTATGACTCGTACTAAGAGTCATAGGATACACTCTTCACAACTCAGCCATCTGAAACTTTTCAAGATCTTCAGTACGACTTGTAGTATCATCCTACGACTCGTATTGAGATTGTGACTTTAGCCCATTTTCTGCACTTTCAGGATATCTTTCGCACATTCTTGCTCCAACACCTATTTGTCCTACAACCAAAGAAAATTGCCTTATATCCATATAAACACACCTAAGTCCACGTTTCTTAGTTTTGAGTGTCGAAAGTGCTGTAGACTCACAGTACATCAACACCCTCAACTTAAGATTTTTGCATGTCCTCAGGCAAAGAAAAGAAAAAAACTAAACACGACGATCAACTAGAAAATAAATCTAGAATACTACAGCCAATACCAAACAAAACTTTCACTATACATTTAACGAATTTTGATCCTTCTTCTATGAACCATCATCAGCTAATGTACTACAAGAAACCACAAAACATGCTAAGTAGGGATCAAGACATGTCATCTAGCTATCAACAAGTAATCAAGTCATCACCGATGCTTTTCACACAGACCAATGGTGGAAGTAAATATAACCCATGTACCCTCATAACAACTGAAGTTCCCACTCATATATATATTTTCAGATATTGCATGGGACTAACCAAGTGAGACTCTCACTCTCACAAATAAGTTTCAAGTATTGTGTATTAGATACCATAGCCTTGCCCTTAATTTCTTTGCTTCGGTCTATCAGATGGTCATATTAGAATCACTATAGGACTTGCTGTGGCTTGTAATGTAGACTTTAGGGCTGGACATGATAAATATGAGAAATTTTTAAGTAACTATCCCTTCCTTGGCGCTACATACATTGGCTTCACCGTTCACCTATTTCACCCTCTTTTCTTTTTATTCCTTTTCCTCCATTTTCACCTCTTTTGTATGTATTTGTATAGGTGTGGTGTATTTTCAACCTTTTCAAGAATTTATTTTTATTTATTTTTTTCTTTTGAATTTTCTTTTTCAAGATTTTCAACTTTTTCATCTCTCTTTTTTTATCTGTCATACCACGCCTCATTTTTAACCTTTTCTCTTTTCTTTCCCTTTTTCTCGTTCCCACTATTTACGTACCCCTACTCTAGCCATCATTAACTTAGGCATTTTTCTATGTTAAGGTTCACAATGTCCAAGGAAGGACAAGGGCCAAAACAGGTTTATTATAAAAAATGGGTACGGTTCATCGGTTAGTCAAAGAAAAATGGTCTATTAAAGGCTCAAAATTGGAATCAAGGGAATAATATGATTTTGGTAGGGTCATTTAGGCTAAAATTGAGCTTAACAAAAACGGGCCTATGATCATATCCTAACCAACCCTCCTCAGCTTATGCAAAGAGCAACCAGGCAAGTTCTAGATCTTCAATAAAGTACTGAACTAAGTATCCAACCTCACTAGATCATGGAACATGACTTATATTCACTTTACTTGTCTGTTTTAAACATGGCTTAACAAGACTACTCATGCTAATAAACTAAATGACATCAAAACATCCACATAAATCATGCGTGCAGTCACAAATACATAGCTAATGCATCAAAATTTTTAAACGCAATCAATTTTTTCAAAAATTCAAAACTAGTGCAATTTCATTGGTTGAGTGATCCTAAGCTATTTCCTAATTAAAAAAAATCATAAAATAAGAAAATAAAATCCTAAACATGCTAGTTCTACTAGATAGCATGCCCGAGGAAAAAGAAACCCGATAAGAAAAACCCTCGGACGAATAAAAAAATTCACAAAAATCACAAATACACTCCCTCCCCTTTTTGAAATTATGCTTCATCACCGAAGCATGAACTACAAGAAAAGAGGGAAGAGAACATACCTATGGTGCTGTAGGCGCTTCTGTCATCCTGCGCAGAAGGTACCTCCGCTGCAATTGTGGCGCTAGCGGTGGCCGGCGCACTCAATGGTGTATCAATAGGAGAGTGGTTACCCCCAATAGTTTCGGATGCCTCTACAGCCTCTGTGGTGATTGGGAATGAATGTGGCTCGCCCGAAGGGTTTTTGCCACTAGCAAACTTGGGCTGAGCCATGGTAGAGCTACCTGCTCCTCTAGCTCGTTCCTGCAGCTCTGACATATGTGAGTCATGAGTCTGTAGGCTCTCTGCTCATGTCCACTTGCATTCTCTTCTTTCTTTCTTCCTCAAACTTTCTTCTCCAACATCCTCGGAGACTCTTTTCTTCTCGTTTTCTCTAGCAGCCATCATCGACTCCAAATAAGCCACCAAGTCAATCTCCTCATCAGGCTCTTCATCAATGCTTAGATGAGCGGGGGCTGATATGACTGCCGGTTGTCGTGATGACAAATCGACTACTTGGCTCCGAAGAGCCCCCAACTCCTCATGGAGACTACTGGTATCTGTTTGCTCTGCCATACGCACGTTGAATCGACTTTTAAATCCATCCAGTTGAGCATGTAAGGCCTGTGCTGCTGTGTCAATATCTTCTTTGACCTATGGCTTCACATTATCCATCAAACCCTGAATTTTTCTTTCAATCATGGTCAACCTCTTGGCCAATTTCTAGAGAAAATCATGGGGCACTAGGACGTAACCTGCTGGAGTCTGAGTCGACAGGCTAGGAAGTGGTGTAGCAGAAGTTCTAGGAGCTGCCTTTGAATGACCGGAATTTGCAGTCGGTGTCTCACTCTGTTCCTGTGAGGTGGGGGCATTCACCTTTATGTCCCCTACTGGCTGAGTATGTGGAACTACTGTGGAAAGTTGGGCTCTACTTATTGGGTTCATTTCATCCCAGATTAACCAATGCATGCTATCCTCTACCCTCCAATCAAGCGCTTCTCACCCCGTCGCACTAGCACTTTTACCTCGTTACATAATTAGAAAACAAGGCTCTGGAAGGTGATGGTAGTGCTTAATCCCAGAGCCCGATCTTGTATTTCCTCTGCGATGATCCTCGAGATGTTGATGGGATATATGTACATGAGGCATGCCACCAGAGCTGCTCTGCTTGCACTCAGAGTGTTATCATTAACCGTAGATGCTAATCGGTGGGGCACTAGTGTCCAGTAGTATTTAGCTATGAAGTTGAGTGAGTTTTTGGTAGCCTTCTTTCCACTTGAGACCCATTATGCTTCCTCTTTATTCTCAACTATACTCCCACCAACCATTGTAGCTGCCTTTATCTCTCATCAAATCCCAGTTAACTGAGTTACTTCAGTGCCTCCACTTGGAACTTATATTCTGGTGTGGTATGTGGAGGTACGAACTGGGGCCCATAAAGGATTTGAGAGATAGTCTGCTCAAAGATGTATACCTCTCGCCCTCTGACCATGACACTCTCCAATCTGGATTGGTCTTTCACTTTCTGCCCCTTCTTTGCCTTTTCCTCCATGATCACCAAGTAGTTGGCACAAAACTCTTAGACTATCTCGGAAGTGTATTGGTCCGGTGTCCTAGCCATCCATTCGAGCCCATAAAAGCTGAATATCCACTTCATCTCCTCTACTTCATTCAATGTGTTGGTAAGGATCCACGGTTCTTCGTGGATGCTCCGCCTAGGTTTTGTTTTGGCGGTGAGAGCAATGCCTTGTTCATTGATGTCGCCCAAATTACACCTTGCAATTGAGATATAAAGCGTTCAATGTCAAATATAGAACCTAACGAAGGTTGAGGTCGATACCGCAGGGAATATGAAAAGAACTTGAATTAATGCGAATAGCTATTACTATTGGGTTACTTATTTCCTAAGGGGGAAAGAAATAAACTACTAAACAAGAGTAAAAACTACTAAATACTTAAGTCCAATTAGGTTTGTATTCAATCAACAAATTGACTAGGATTGTGTTCCCCAGGACTTAATAACCACAAGGCTTTTACATTAGTGATCTATTCTGGTGTTTAACATGCAATATCAGTAAGTTAGGTTCACCTAAATGGTTGGTTCCCTATCTAGATGATTATCATCACGCAACTTGGTATGTATACAGATGTGTTCTTAACTAACCCTTACCCTTAATATCGGATTAGTTATCCCCCGATAAGTTCAAGCTATTAGATGAGGGTTGATAGCCTCAAATCTCCATTGTTAATCCCTTTTCCCATTCACTACCTCCTTGATCTGGTAAGTAAAAATAAGTCAAGTTCTAATTTTTGCAATCGTTAAGAAATAATAAAAATGAATGGAAAAACAATACATGCATTAAACCTCGTTCAATAACCACTAAGTGTTTAACCTATGTGTGTTAATTCATCTTGGTTCCCAAAATCCTAGTTAGGGGTTTAGCTACTCATGTTTGAATAATAACAATTACAAAATATTGAATAAATCATAGTTGCAACTTGCAAATTATTGCAGAGGAAAACCAAGTAAATTGAATGGAACTCCAAACTTGATGAAAAAATTCCAGTGTTGCTTTTGATCCTCAAACTCAAGAACAAAATTATAAACTTTGTTTCTTGAACCAAGAATAATAGTACAACACCAAAATCTATGTGAAAAATAGTAATAAAAAATTTTCTGTCGAAAATGAACCTAAACAATGTATTTATAGTTCCAAGAAAACCTTTTCAAAACTAAAACTGAAAATCAGGTCGTCAGCGGTCATAGGCTCAATAACAACTCGTTAGGACCTCTAATGAGTCGTGCTCAATTAAAAAACAGTCGTCCTCAGCATTAGGCCCAATCATGGCAATGGGTCACCTAATGACTTGTTGAGCCTGGGCACGAGTCGTTAGGCCTCTCATGGTCCAGCCTCTTCAATTTTCCAGTGCACCCTACGATTGGATCCAGTGATCTCCCAACGAGTCGTATAGTCCAATAACGACTCGTTATGTCATCCGTTATCTCCACTGGTTACTTCTTCGATAATTCATCTCCCAGTCTTCACAACTGGCTTCACGACTCGTTACCAGATGTAATGAGTCATGCCTTCTACCCGTTAAGTACATTGTTCCTTTATCTTCAAAACTCGATATTTGCCCATGAACTCAGCAACGAGTCGTTCTAAGTGCCAACAACTCGTGAAAGTGCCTAGTAGCCTCCTGTTCAGTTATTTTCAGCATTAATTTTCCCGTTTCACGTTCCGAACCTATTTTCCTGTAAAACTTAACACAAACACATTATATCTACCTAAACATACCTAGAATTTTCATATTTCCTTTGTTTTAAGCGTCAAAAGTTTCATAAAATCATGACACATCAACACCCTCAACTTAGAACTTTTGCATGTCCTCAGGAAAAAACAATCAAAAATAAAACATTTCAATGCTTCAATCAAAAGAAATTTAGGCAACCCATGGAAGCCACTTCTCTAAACCAAACTGAATTTTTTCTAACCCCTCCCTTACATTCCACAACCGAAACACCATGCATATGTGAAGGTTTCAACCATAACACAGAAGAATCAAAACATGGCATTATATTGTTACTTGTAACCATGCACAGAATTCTAGCACATTGTCCCAGATAGTTAGCAGACAATTTTGTTGACCCAATGCTCTCACCAAAAAGAAGTCCCACACTCACATAATATGTTTATGATCATCAAATATTTATCTTGGGACTAGATAAAATCACTCTCACTCTCATAAAGAAATTCTAGTTGCGGGCATGCAATGCCATAGGCCTGCCTTTACTTTTAATACCTCGATTTTTGACAATGAACTAGGATCACTATAGGACTTTTTCAGCTTGTAATGTAGGCTCGGGTTCGGGTATGGTACATATGGAAATAGTAGCTTATCCAATCTTGACATTACACTCTTGTTGACTCCACTTTTAACCTCTTTTTGCATATTTTCTCCCTTTTTCCTTTACTTGCTTCTTCTTTTATTTTCATTAGTAACTATGACTGCGGTTTCTCTTCTTTCAAACATTCATTGATGTCACATTTTTCTTTTCTTTCTCATTGACAATATTTTGATTTCTTTGTTTTTCTTTCATTACGCACACTGCACCCGCCCTTTCATTTTCATTACCCAATTTCATTCCACCCAACTCTTCTTGATCACCCCTATCATAGTCACCCTCAACTTAGGTAATTTTCCTGAGTTGAGGTTCACAGTGTCTAAGGAGGGATCAGGGCTAAAACAGGTCCATTCTTAATCAAACCAGGAAGGTGAATTGGTGTAAACAAAAAGAATGGTCAATTTAAGCTCAAAATTTGGATCACGGGATATTTATTTCTTTTGGTAGGTATTTAAGGCTAAAGTAGGCTCATTAATCAAAAATAGCCTATGATCCTTTCCTAGTTTCCCATCTTCTACCTCAGTATGACTGACCAGGAAAGTTCTAGATTGATACACATAGCAAAATTCAACTATTGAACCTTACTCACACAATGCATAGGACAACATCCTCACTTCTACTAACAGCTAGTTCAAATACAGTCACGCAATGGTAAACATGTTCATAGTAGTAATTCCATGCAAAGATTCACAAAGGTTATACTTACCTCTAACACACATACATAACAAAAAATTAGGAGGGGTATCATATTTATCAGTTCCAACAATTTTCAAAAATTTATGCTTATTATACTCATAACTGCCTTGAGTTCACCTACTTTTATTTTGATTGACACAAAACAGAATAAAATCTAAACATGCCATAAGGAATACCCGAGGAAAAAGATATCTGGCAAGAAAAACCCTCGGGTTATGTTCAACAAAACTAAAAGGTATCCCTTCCCCATCCCCATCAAAAAAGCATGCGTCTCGACACACATATAAACAAAAGTAAAACAACGGAATAGGGAACATACTTGTGCAACCTAGGCATCTACAGCCTGGTCATCTCTAGTGTTATCGGGATGTGATAGTGCAGTTTCAGAACCAAAGGAGCTCGTCCCTTCTCCCCAAGCTCTAGCTGCCTTAATTTCGACTCTCTGTCGAGCCTTGTCTCTCGATATATGCAGTGCTCTCTCCATCTCACTCCACTCTCGCTTTTGCTAACGGAGAAGAGAGTCATCATCCTCAAAAATTTGCCTCCTCCCAAGGCCTTTTTCCCTTATCATGGGCCACCAGCTCCTCAGTAATGAAATCAAACACTGGCGGTAGCTCTTCTTTACTTTCATCTTCTATCATAGGAAGCACCAGTGGAGATACTGTAGCTACCTATCGTACGACCAAATCCCGCACCTCAGATCTGAGTGCTCCTAGCTCTGCATACCATTTTTCCAATTCAGGCGCCTGTAACTGTGCAAGGCGCTCATCCATGTGTCTATCAAAAGCGTCCAACCGGCCATGCATAGAACTAGATAATGCCTCCAACTCCTTTGACACCCAAGGCTTTACCTTCTCTATTAAAACTTTAACCTTTAGAACCGTGTACACCTGCTGCTTTTTGGCCTTAGCCAGTCGCCTAGCCATGTCAATCAAACATTCTTGAGAAATCATAACTAGGTCTGTTGTAGGGGCTCGTGAAGGAGAAACTGGTGATCTAGGCACTGTGTAGTGGATGATGACTCAGGAACATCAGCTGGTGTGGAGTTGTCCGCTATATCTGTAGCCTTAGGCTGGCTACCCATCTCTCTACCCTCAGTAGGCTCAGCCGCCAAATTAGTGAACCGTGCAGCATCGGTCTGCATACCACTGCCAAATGCCTCTGCTGATATGGTTGCTCCAGCAGATGTGGCGGACTGACTCCTCACCCTCGATACCGGGTTTGTCTCATCTCTAATCAACCTAATATCTGTAATCTTCTGTACCTTTATCCTCTGGTCAACTAATGGAAACTCCAGCACATTTGACTCCTGACGGAGTCTATCAATCAAACATGGGAAGGGAATCATAGTACTGTCATTTATGGCCCGCTCTCTAATCTCCTCAGCAATGTACCGGGGGAAATTGATGGCATATCCATCCATAGTGCTGGCTACCAATGCCGCTCTGTCAGGTATGAGAATATTATCATTTCTGGTTAGCAACGGCCTATGCCACACTAGTGACCACCAATAATTTTCTTGAAATTTAAGTGTGGCCTTCTTGATCTGAGATTCGGTGCCGTGCAACCATTCAACCGGCGGAACTCTTGTGGCAATGTCCCGAGATAGCCAAGTGTATTGTTTGATGTGCTCCTTACTATTCAGCTTCTTAGTATTGACTTTCTTTAGCTCAAATAGCCTGTGGCCAAACTCGGCTGTGTTCATCGGAGAATGAAAGTATGGACCATACAATATCCTGGAGATGGTCCTCTCAGATATATCCACCGGTGTCTCTCGAACCAACACTTGAGTCAAGGAAGGCCTCTTTTTCTAGTCTTGTCCCCCTAAAGCCAAACGCTGTAGTGTGGCTGCGTAGGTTGTATAAAATTCTCTAACTATGCAAGGGCTATAACTTCCTGATAGCTCGATCAACCACCCGAACCTGTACTTGTCAAACAAGGCTTGCAACTCTGGAAGGTCCTTAAGCCCCGTGGTGACTAGCCTGGGCTCCTCATAGATTCTCCTCTTTGGATGTCCTTTATGATTTGGAGCAATGTCTCTGTTATATATAACCCTCATACCATGAACACACCATCTCCTCATGTTCCTTGGTTGATCATTAGATGTGTTAGAGGTCTCAGTCAATTCATCATCGGAGTTCTCTCGCTGAGCATGTGACTCATCAGCTACCTCTGCGTTTTGCCCAACTATGGTGCCCTCAGTAGTAATTGGGACTGTAGCCTTGGTATTCTCCTCTGTACGGCTTGGCTGATCCCTTGCCAGTGGAGTAGGAGCATCAACTAGGCTGTCGGATTTGTAGTTTGTGGAGCCCTAACCCTGGTTGATCTTTAAGCCAGTTGCTCTTCTGAAACTTCATATTCCTCCTCCGAGCCACTTGACTCTTTGGAGGAGGATGGCTCATCCTGAAGTATTTGGTAGGATGGCCGACTCCTCTCCGGCACTTGTTTCTTTGTTTCACCCTTTTCTGGAGTAACCTTAGGTGCCATTGTAACTGTGGAAGATTAGTTAGTATACAAGATTGGATGAAACAAAAGCACTTATAAACTAAGGCTCAATGGACATGACGAATGACTAAATGAGTCATTGCCACTGGCAATGACTCGTGAGGTCCTTCGTTGTCTCAGACCATGCTTTCTCCTTGTTGGACTAGTGTACTTAATGACTGGTCCAAACGAGTCATTAGCAAAGACAACCAGTCGTTAGGTCAGTCGTTAGGTTCACTGGTCTCTTGATTTATTTTCCAATCAGGACGAGCTACACAACAAGTCGTTTGGTGAGCTCACGACTCGTGATCTACTCACAAGAGTTTCAGTTTACCTATCCCGCATCTTGCAGTATACTTACTATTGTTCAACTCCACAAACTCAAACAATCAATTTCTCATATCACTACAAACAAGTTTATTCATGATTTTGATTATTAAATGCCACCTAGGGTTGACTATCAATTTCAAGCAAAAAAAAAAATCATTTCGATGGATCACACATTCATGCCCATGAGAGTTCAACACAACATTTATCAAACATTAATCAATTTCAAATAATAGAGACATTCATGATTAACTATGAAAGATTAGGCACTGGATGCTTGCGCAGAGGGTAGTGTGCGATCTTGTGTGTGTGAATGCTATGGTATCAATTCGAAGAATGTTCGGTGAGGTTGGGAGAAGAAGAAGAAGAGGGAAGTTTGAAGTTGTGGTGGTGCTGGGTTTAATCTCAACTGAGAATTTGAAAGGTAAAAGAATCGAGTTTAATATATTTCAAGTTAGATTTTACCCTAATTCTGGCATGGGTCAGGTTGGGGGAGTTTATCAAAATTAATTATGATAACCTATGCAATGATTCGTTATGTGGTTAAACGAATAGTTTGTCCCTTTGTGCAGTGAGTGGAGTTCAAAAACTTACTTATGACCTAACGACTCAAGACACAACTCGTGGTGTCACCAATGAGTCATGGTGCCTTTATCATTTTTCTGCATTGACAAGGCAGTGCACTTGACGGAAGACACCACGACTCGTTGTCAGTGGCAACGAGTCGTTAGGTCAACCGTTGTTCCCCTATTTTCTACTGATGTCTTCACGGTTGGACTGAATGAGTCGTCAGGTCAAATGACGACTCGTGTTGTGATATTTTTCACCAAAACTAAAGTTCCAAATTTTGGTTCCAACTCCAAATTTTCCATCTTAATCACCTGCACCCATTAACAAATGTAAGCATTGCATATTTATTACAATTACAACTTGGGTTGCCTTCCAAGAAGTGCTTGATTTAATGTCGCGGCACAACGTGGGTGTTGTTCGGGTGTTCCGGTAGGGGTTAAAAACCGACACGCAAGTGCACGTGGTCAAACAAGTAATAAAGTGGCTAAGTAGCCAAGTATCGATCCAAGGAGGCTCAAGATATGTAAAGTTGCCTAGTTTACTATATTCCTATTTCACTTCTAATTATGCTAACAACAATGTAACCAACAGTTACTTGAGTTTTTGTTTCTAAACTATATATACTAAAATTAATAACAACTATTTACTGTGAATTTAGACAATGGATATGAACATGCCAAGGTTAAGAACAAGTAATGAACTTGATAATCATGATAATTTGGTTAATCTCTTCTTCATGCTGCTAGCCAAGAACATTCGCTTAGAAATTAAAACTCTCGTATTTAATTTCACTTTAGAATCATAAACCATCCGTCTACATTTCTGTGATCAAATGCAATTTATGACCTAGCAATACAATTCCAGTTCCTAAATTGACTAATACGGCTTTCAAGTATATTTCTATCAGGAAAGCACATCAAAACCCAATTTTCCCAAATCAAGTTAAGAACAATACCCTATTAATTCACAACTTTCCAATTTCTTGCTCTTTCGAGTGAAATTGGACTTTTTAGATGTACATTAATGTCGGCCACACACTAATGCAGTAAGAACAAGAATTAATAGAACAACATGGAAGAAGAAGAAGAAAACCATATCAATTATAATCAAAATTCATTACAAGTGACAAAACCTCAGCAAGGAAGAGAATTAGCCACTCATTTGTGGATTGATCATCCTAAAATGAGTGTTAATCATACGTACAATTGATAGAAAGAAGAAAAGAAGAGAAGAAATCCCTTAGCTTTTTCGTTCCTCAACTGCTCCTAACCCACGTCCTTGCTCTCCACTTCTGAACTCAGTCTAAAAACTAAAAACTGAAAACTGCTTAAAATAAACCTAAGTGTGCTATTTATACTAGTGGAAAATTATTCCCGGAATAACAAGCAACGTGTCACGGAGGCCAACGCGGAGCACTGCCTCCGTGACACAGTGTGGACGTGGACCTTCACTGGAATTTCAGGGTCCGGTAAATTAGCCTCAACGTGGCACGGAGGCCAACGCGGAGGCCTCTCTCCGTGCCACGGAGCTGACGCGATGGCACACTGGAAATTGCCATTTTAATTCCTGTTCAGGCAGTGTGCAACCGCGATGGTAGCGTGGCACGGCTCCATCGCGGAGCCCCTATAAAATGTGCATTCCAATGTCTTTTCCACGCTCGCATCCAAGTCCAACTCCGATATAGTTTCAACATGCATTTTAGCTCCTAAAAATCACATTTACCTGCAAAACAAATGCTAATCATGTTGGTTAGTATAAATTCACATTTTATTACCAATTACATGATATTATATACACATTGCACAACAAACAAGGTAAAAATGATACGTTTGAGTATCACTTGGGCATATAAATCTGCCCAAGATCACTTACCCCACACTTAAATCCTTGTTCGTCCTCGAACAACATATACACAAATCATGCAAATTACATCCCAACCTTCGTCACTATGGTGCGACCATTTACGCTACGGTCATACCGATTATTCAATTTTTGCAAATCATCACGAAAACATGCTTGGTCTTACAATACAATGACCTTTAATACATCAAAACTTCCTAGACCTTTAAGAATTGATTCTTGATATCGGCAAACTCATGCAAATCAGCTAATCAAGAAATCCGACACGAAAATCAATCTTTCCTCAAGCATGTGCCCTCACAACTCGAGAGAATCTTCCCCTTTATGTTCATGCAGCACACAAACATTCAAGTAGGGGCATACAAAAATTAATTTCACTCACTCTCCCAAAAGAATTCACATGCCTCATGTCATGACCCATAAGCTTGCCCTTAGTGTATTACTCCACTAATATAAAGAAATGCAATGTAAGATCATGTAGGACTTTAATGGGTTGTAACGGGGCTATGGATCTAGTATATATATATTGGATTAGCCAATAATAGTCGCTAGCATCCTTAAGCGCCTTTTCAACTCATTCCCATCGACTTATGGACATTGTTCCTCTCTTTCCTCTTTTTCTCCCATTCATGCTGGTTTCCTTTCGTACAACCCATTTCATCAAACACACTTGACACAAAACAAAGGGTTTTCATGTACCCTCACTATCATTTAATTATAGCAAGTGCCTCTTCAACATCATCTTTTCTTTCTTCACTCTGCTTTTCTTTTTCTTTTCACTCTTTAACACTTTGGGAAACATTGTCTTTTCTTTGTAAGCGCTTAAGAGTTTCGTATAGACTTTAAGGCTAATGAAAAGAAGGAATAAAGCTTAGTTTATACAAGTTTGGACAAAAGAAAGAAAGAAATCGGCTAAAGGCTCAACGGGCTGACTAGGGTATACAACATATAAAAAGGTAGAATTTGACAAGAAAAAAAATGGAATCTATCGATTAAAACAAAGAAATGCCTACATCCTTTCCAACACAACACTTCCTTCATTTCGTTTTGTATACACACCAGGCAAGTTCTAGACAATTCACAATGGCATGGAATAACAATACCTCACTTCACACTTCGTGCACATGCTCGAATCAAGATGCATTCACAGACTCTCTAATTAGCCAATCACATGAATTCAAAATTAAGCCTCAATCATACTGAATCAAATTCTATAGCCTAGGTAACTCAACATATTTATCAAATTGCATGCTTTCAAACGAATCATTTTCACATTTTGAACATCAGTTACACACGCAATGAAATTTTAGCAACCATAAGCAACTACAGTTTATTGATGCAATCCACCAAAGAAAAACTAAAAACAAATAAAAATCCTACTCTTACCGACTACATTTCCCTTAAGACGGTCGTCATCCATCCATCATAGGGAACGGTCACTAACTATGACATCGGTTCATTGGGACTATTCTCGGTAAAAGAACCGAAAACAAACTCCGAGAAACCCAAAAAAATAAAAATCAAAAATTTTTGCAACACATCGATCATTTCGATAGAAAGAAAATATTTACAAGTGCAAAATATTTTTGCGCAAATTTGTGAAAAATATCGATCATCTCGATAGAAAAAAATATTTACAAACTATTTACAAAATGTTTACACTGACAACCATAACTTTTCATAACACACATCATTTGCCACAAAACAAATATGTACAGATACATCACCAAACAGTTCACAACAGGGAAAGCACAAACATTCATCCAAACCAAGGAAAAACATACAACAAATTAGAGCCAAAGTCCCAGCCCCTAGCTACTCCCCACCCCACACATAAATCGAACACTGTCCCCAGTGTTCACAAAAATTACAACACAAAAAATTCGGGTGGTGGAACTCCCTGATTAGTCGAAATATTCGACTTCTTCATCCGGTGCTGCGGCCTCGTCGCCCAAGTCTGAATCAGCTCCATCGTCGTCATCGGACTCCACATCGGAGTCCTCCCGACGCGTCTCCTCATCAGTATGGACATCATCATCCGTCGGCACCACGAAGGCTGGTCCCACCCGACATAAGGCTCTGGCTTTCTCGCCAAAGGGGTAGTCCAGCTCCAGCTACCATAATTCTTCCTCGGTGGCTGGTCTCCCACCAATCCGTAGCTGTAGCATCTGCATGCCAAACATAAGGGCCATGTACTGATCGTCACGAGCATGTCGCTCGCCAAAAGTCAGTACTGGTCCGTGTGTAGTGTCGGGGGCCTTAGTCTTTGTCACATCGAGGGCCCTCCGCTCCAACTGCGGAATGTAGTCCAAGGCTTCTTCCTCAATGTTGAGGCGTCGGAGGAAGGTGGTGATGAGTCCGCCAAACCCGTATCTATGGCCCTGGTGCAGTCTGGCTCTCTTCATGGCAGATATTATTACCGCCCCAACATTAATCTCAAGCCCTTTCATAAGGGCATACACCAAGCAGACACGGTCCCGAGTCACGTCCGTCATATGAACTCCCGGGATCAAACACGAACACACAATCTTCAGCCACATTCTGGCCTCCCTGTTCATCTGCGAATAAGGCAGCGTCTGGTGGTAACCCCTCTCCTTATGTCTACTCCATCGGGCTGTGGATCGATCCCCACACAACGTACGTCTGATGTCGGCGTACGGTGGGGTGATGTTTAGCTGGCGGAGAACGTGGGCGTCTGTGTCCCGCGCTCCAACGATGGCATTCAGCTTCTGGGGTTCCAGAGTGACAATCTGCCCTCTGATTTTCACTGTGTGGCTTCTGATGGCCGGTTCCAATTTGCGTAGAACTCTCGGACTAAGTGAAGGTTGCACTCCTTGGGCTCCTGAAAGATAAAGCTGAGCCCAGTTGCTTCAATCCTCTGTACAATGCGAGGGAACTCCTGTGGGAGTGGTTCCTGTGCAATATGTTCTTCCGGGAAGTACTTGCTCTCCTTATGCTTATTATACCATTTCTTTCCTTCCTCGGATACCCATCTTGTTCCGTATTGGCGGCATTGGCCGCGCGGAATAGCGGGTGCAGCTGGGACTGCAGTGCCCAGTCTCATCCTTTTCCTACCGGTGCCTGAGGTAGAAGCACCCTTGCCTTTATCTTGTCTGCTCGCCATTGTACCTGTCAATTTACACAAACAAGCACAAAGTTAAGCTAAAAACTTGTTAACTTCGGCTAAGGTCGGGTTACACAACAATTACCCCACACTTAGGCCTTAGCTACTTCTACAAATTACGGCAAGGATACCTCTAATTACACCACAGACAACACTATACACTTCATGCTTAGTGCGTTCACAAAAAAATTTCGACAGCATAACGGTTAGCGTACTACTCAGACTTCATACAGCTAATCCCAATCCTACTATCGCTAACAATTCACACATCGCACTTCGCAACAAAAACAACAATAAAAACATTCCATATACAATCTAATCCAAACAATCTAACCAATTTACACACTTTTTGCATTTTCCCAAAAAAATTTCGAGAATTTGTCGTTTTTTAACATTTACACAATATTTACCACGACTTCTCTCAAATCACAAACACACCCCGGCATCTAATTTGCCGACTTATCAAGTCACTCAAGTTAAATTCAACAACTCATGCCCTAGAATACAATTCAATAATCAAATTCGAATTATTTACGCAATCGATAAGTTCAAACGCTAAATACAACAATCCAAACATATATCAATCACAAATAATCCAACATTCATGTTTAATTTCTACCTAGGGTGATATATCTCACCTCACATGCCCAAATTTGACTAAAATCGCCAAAAAATTGAGATAGATGATGAAAACATACCTTTGAATTGAGAAACCGAAGAAACTTGACATATTCCTTGCCTAGGAACGTGGCACGGTGCTTGGGGAGGGGGAAATAGGTGTTTTGGTCGCGGAGGGAAGAGCGAATGGGAAGAAATGGGGCGAAATCGGGGGTTTTAATTTAAGATAACACGCGGGTCACCCGGCAACCCGGTGTGACCCGGCACCAAATACACGGCAACGTGTCACGGAGGGTAACGCGGAGACCCTCCTCCGTGACACGGAGCCAACGCATTGGCTTACTGGAATTTTTGAAAAATCCGGATTTTGCCTTCAACATGTCACGGAGGGTAACGCGGTGCCCTACATCCGTGACACGGCGCCAATGCGCCAGTGCACTGTTTCTTCAATTAATTTAATTTTTCATACCTTGCCTTATTTTCTCGATTCCATGTATATTTCCTCCGTTATACCTGAAAATCACCTCACTAAATAAAAATTGGTTAGATTAATAGATTTCCCTAACTAAAATAAAAAAATACTAACTAAAATGAAAATCTAAACCTAATCAAGAAAAGAAAAAGAAAAATAACAATTGGAAATAAAAAAATAAAAACAAAAATAAAGATAAAAATTAACTACACTGTGCAAAAAGAAGAAAAATAAAATATTTTTCTCACGGGTTGCCTCCCGTGCAGCGCCTGGTTTACCGTCGCGGCTCGACGTCCTTTATGCTCACTTGTCTACTAGGGTGATGGACGATTTGTCCCGATCATGGTCATCCCCCCAGTAGTTCTCAACCTTGTCCGGTGGCCTTCCTAGTAACTCTCGGGAATCACTCATTCCATTAGCATTCCCATGATCAATCACATTGATCACCGAGAGTTCCTTATAAACAGTCGGGAGCTTAGGTACCTTGTACACATCGATCACTTCGACCTTGTCATGTGCTCGCATCGTGAGTTGACCCGCAGCTACATCAATTAATGCTTTTCCGATTGCCAAAAAGGGTCATCCCAAAATAAATGGGACTTCAGCATCTGGTTCAAAATCCAGAACAATAAAATCGACTGGAAAAATGAGGGAGCCTACTTGCACTAACACATCCTCAACAATGCCTATCCGGCTTAGCTAAAGACCTGTCTGCTAGCTGCAAGATTAACGTTGTAGTTCTAGGACTCCCTAGACCTAACTTTCTGAATACCGAAGATGGCATCAAATTTATGCTTGCCCCCAAGTCGCATAATCCACGAGCTCAGATACTTTGCCCAATCGTAAGCTGGATAGTAAAACTTCCAGGGTCTTTCAGTTTTGTGGGCAACCTATTCTGAATACGGGAAGTGCATTCCTCCGTTAAAGCTACCGTGGCATACTCAGTCAAACGACTTTTGTTAGCCACGATCTCTTTAATATATTTCGCATATTTTGGAACTCCCTGCAAGACATCAACAAGAGGTAAGTTAACATGTACCTGTTTAAGTACCTCCATGAATTTCTGGAAACACGCCTCCTCCTTGTGTTTCTTCAGTCGTTGAGGGAACGGGGGTGGAGGCCTTTCTGGTTCAGCTTCTTTAGTCTTCCCCTTATCTGAGATTTGCTCTCCCTCAACATCTGCTGCTCCTGACTTTTGAGGCGGTCTTTCCGGTTCCACCTCCTTTAACTGCAAACCACTCCTCGTGGTCACTGCATTTACCTGCTTCGGATTAGGATCCGTGTCGCTAGGTAGTCTTCCTCTGGGTCTCGTATTTTGGGCACTAGCAAATTGCCCAAACTGATATTCAAGAGCCTTGGTCGCCAATTGATTATTCTTCACTTCGGCTGCCAATTTAACATAGTCAGCCTGCAATTGCGCCTGATTAGCGATCATGGTTTTGAACATCTCCTCAATGGTAGGTGATGGTGGTGGAGGAGGGGCATTGTGATTTCTGAATTGAGCTTGATAATTTTGTTGCCCTCCTTGATTTCTCTGCATACCCTGACCAGAACTTTGGCCTTGTTGGTTGTTGCTACCCCACAAAAAATTCGGATGGTTTCTCCAATTTGAGTTGTAGCCACTACCAAACTGCTGCTGATTTCTCTATGCATTGCCCACAAAGTTAACAGAATCAGGATTTGCACCACAGCATTCAGCTGAATGCTCACTACTACCACACACTTCACACCACATCTGTTGAACTGCATTGACTGAAGCTGAAGGCTGGTTCAAATTCATATTGCTGAAGTGAGTGTTTAACTGATTTTGCAAAGCGGCTATCTGTGCAGCGATAGCTGTAAACCCATCCACTTCAAGCACTCCTGCTGCTTTCCGTGCTCCACCTCTTGAAGAATCTGCATTCCATTCTGGATTTCCTTGTGAAATTCGGTTGAGCAAAGTGTACAGCTCCTCATAAGTCTTTTCCAGCGCTTGCCCTCCAGCTGCTGAATCTAATAGAATTTTAGTGTGGGGTTCCAAACCCTCAATAAATGTGTGTACCAACACCTCATTGGACTGATGATGATGAGGACAGTCCCGCAACATGGATTTAAATCTTTCCCAGGCTTGATATAGATTTTCTCCCTCCCTCTGTTTAAAACTTAGAATTTGACTTCTAAGTCTGGCTGTTTTACCAGAAGGGAAAAATCTAATCAGAAACTTCCGTGCAAGATCATCCCACGTTGATATAGAATTGGGTGGTTCAGCTTTTAACCACCTCTTGGCTTCACCAAGTAAGGAAAACGGAAATAAGGTGAGCCGAACATAATCAGGTGACACTCCAGCGGGTATATAAGTGTCACTTATCTCCAAAAAGTTTTGGAGATGTTGTTGTGGATCTTCATGAGGGAGACCGGTAAATTGCCCGCTTGTGTGCAAAAGTTGCACCATATTCTGCTTTAATTCAAACCTCCCTCCAGGCTCTGGTTTGCGGATACTAGAATGTACATTGTTGGCGTGTGGGATTGCCACCTCGCGAACCGGCCTTGCTGCTGCTTCATCGGGCACTAACACTGCCCTCACAACTGGTGGATTTTGTTGCTCCATAATAGATTGTCGGAACAACTGCAGCTTCTTTTGTAGAGCTTCTCTACGTTGACTCTGAAATTCACGTTCAGGCTCTAAGTAAGATTCCACCAGCTCCTTGTCCCTTGCCAGTGTTCACAGAAACAAAATCTGCAAAATACAGGCTAAGACCAAGTTGTTAACACTTAAGAAAATAAAAATAAAAATACAGTAAATTTACACTAAACACAATTTCACAAATCGCCTAGCCTCCCCGGCAACGGCGCCAAAAACTTGTTCGGGTATTCCGGTAGGGGTTAAAAACCGACACGCAAGTGCACGTGGTCAAACAAGTAATAAAGTGGCTAAGTAGCCAAGTATCGATCCAAGGAGGCTCAAGATATGTAAAGTTGCCTAGTTTATTATATTCCTATTTCACTTCTAATTATGCTAACAACAATGTAACCAACAGTTACTTGAGTTTTTGTTTCCAAACTATATATACTAAAATTAATAACAACTATTTACTGTGAATTTAGACAATGCATATGAACATGCCAAGGTTAAGAATAAGTAATGAACTTGATAATCATGATAATTTGGTTAATCTCTTCTGTCACACCCCACCTTGGGGGGTATGACGGGCACCTGGTGCCTGCTAGACTCTAGACTGCTAAATGGTCCAGCCTGAGCACATCTGGTGCTTTGGCTGGATTTGGCTCTATTTCAAGAAACAAATCGGCTATATAACGGCTGTAAATACAGCCTCCGGCCAACTGGCCTATAGCCATCTGTACCTGTAACAACAGCTAACCAGAAACAGACTTGTAACAAGGAACCTATGCGGGCCGACAAGGCCACCATGCTGTCAAGTTATCTGTAACTCAACACAAGACTGCTGTAAAACTACGTGACCGGCAATGTCACCACTACTGTCAAACTAAGGCCCCACACGGCCAACATAAACTGAAATACTAAACAGCTACAGCAGACCGCACGGCCTCACCCGACCGGCTCAACTAACCATAGGGAATATATATAGACTGCAAGCCTCTACGAATACTGTAAGAAACTAATAGAAATGATCGGGGCAGGGCCCCGACCTACCCATACTGCACAATAAAAGAAAAGGAGCTACACCTCTGGGAATCAGACTCCGGATGACAGGAGCTGACGACTCACTAGCTGGCTGGAATCACGAGGGATCGGCTCCTCGTCCGTGAGTACCTGTAGGCAAGCAATACAGCGCCCCGCTGGGCGTCAGTACCACAGGTACTGAGCATGTAAAGAAAACTGAAATATGCAACTGAAACGAATAGCACAATAACATGACATTTAAGCAAGAAGTAGCTGAGTCTATCTAGCTGAGGATAACTGGGGAGAGTTTATACATTCCGTAACTAACTGAGCGTACCTGAAGACGTGTCGTCCTTCTGTCTATCAGTATCTACTAGCACATATCAATATACATAATAATACACACAATACCTGACCGACCCCCATAAGCCGGAAGGTGCCAACCAAGCAAGCAATCTATTTACCCCTACCCAGGTCTAAACCAACCAAAAACAAGTCACTCCACTCATCTGATAACTGTGAGCTCCTCCTACCGGCCCCCTTGGGTACGTAGCTCAGGCCTTGGCCTCTGACAATAAACTGTGTCTGAGTCCGAAGACTCCTGCCTCTGGGCACAAGTGTGCACACAGAGTGGTCTGCCCCTGTAAACAGGGTGTGCTAGCTCTGCGCAGAGTAAACTGAACTACCCCTGCAGGCAGGGTGGCCTGGACCATATTATCATGGTGGTCGGCCATCATCGTCCTTTAGTCGGACGGCATCGCCCAGCTGGTGGCGGTATCTGAATCTGGTATCGACACAGCTATAACCCAGGGGCGGTGGGGATGCTAAACGGTGCCCACATGCCACAATAAGTCTCAACATACAAAACACATACACAGCAAGCATGCTCAATGCAAAATACTAACCATATTCTCTTCTTGTATCTCAAGGCCAGTTTGTATTAAATAACTGAACTATATTCTGTGTTACACTATTCCTGATTGCTGGACTAACTGCTACCTGGCCTTTATCTGTCTATCTGATTATATCTGGATATAGCTCAATAACATAAAATGTACCACCTACTACTGGATACAATCTCAACAGATGTAATACACATTGCCTGATTATCTACTATTCTGATTATCGCATGATACGTAATTAATATACTAGCATGCTTACTGGAAATTATACTAAAATCGTTCCTGTACACTGGGTATCGGTTAATAGCCATTATTCTATTTACTTTCTAAGCTATACTTCCTGGCTTGCCGAAAGAATAACTTTACATACCTGGTTTCTGAGTACCCGACTGACCGGTGTGATTTCCGTCTGTACTTCTGCTGTTTCTCTCAACTACATTCATATACACGTCAATTAGAACTAAATACATTAATATTCGGGAGAAATTATCACTTTTGATATATATATTTATCCCAACTTCAACCTTTCGTAAAACGATCAAAAACTCGTTATTTCTCGATAGTCCAGAAGGGATAAATGCTCACTGCAACGCTAGGAACACATTGGTACTAATTTAAAGTAATTCTATTTACTTTACCTCGGTAGCACGACGTTTCGTCGGCCAAATTTCACGAAACCAACTCCGTAGGATTGCTCTCTGCAGCTTTATACACCTGTATCTAAGCCGGAACGGAGTTTAGACCGCGTTTTGTCGCGTAATTGGAAATAAATATATATATTTTCTCGTGGGTTTGCCTAACAATGGCTACCCTCTGTTTCTTGCTGGAAATCATCTTATATGAAGATGAAAACCGACTTTTATTTTTTATTATTAATTAATTTTTTTTTCTTTTTTTTCTTTTTTTTTTTGCTTTCTAAATCCCTTAACCAACCTGACATTAGGCTATTTATTTATTTAAAATTTACGGGGTGTAACATCCTCCCCCCCTTAAAAACATTCGTCCTCGAATGATATTCTGTCTAGAGGACTGCTCAACTTACTCAACTTGTTTCTAGAAAAATTTTGGCAGAGTTTCCCTTGTATTATGGACTATCTCATAATTCCTGAAAAGCAAAAAAGCCCAAGACAGGTACTCTACACGATATAGTAACATTCATGTATAAAACTGTCTATAATCAACCGCCTGCTTTCATATATAAAGTATAAGCATTAATAAGGAAAATAGTTCTAACATACCTCCCGTTTGCCTATGCCTGGAATAAGTGGGGATATCTGGCTTTCATGTCCTCCTCAGCTTCCCAGGTCATTTCTTCTCGGTTCCTGTTACGCCATAATACTTTGACAGATGCAATATCTTTAGTTCTCAATCTACGGATCTGTCTATCTAAGATAGCTACTGGAACCTCTTCGTATGCTAACTCTTCTGTGACCTGGACATCCTGAACTGGAACAATTGTAGAAGGGTCTCCTATGAACTTTCTCAACATAGATACATGGAATACTGGGTGAACAGATGCTAACTCCGGAGGCAAGTTCAATTCGTATGCAACTCGGCCTATTCTCCGCCGAATCTGATATTGCCCAATGAATCTCGGGCTAAGCTTGCCTTTCTTTCCAAATCTCATCACCCCTTTCATCAGAGACACCTTCAGGTATACCCAGTCATTTACCGCAAATTCTAAATTTCTACGCCGCATATCTGCATACGACTTCTGGCGGCTCTGAGCAGTCAGCAGGCGTTCTCTGATAAGCTTTACCTTCTCCTTTGACTGTTAAATGATGTCTGGCCCAATCAACGTTGATTCCCCCACTTCAAACTAGCCTACCGGCGATCTACATTTTTGCCCATATAATGCTTCAAAGGGCGCCATCTGGATAGCTGAATGATAACTGTTATTATAGGCAAATTCAATCAGCGACAGATGTTCATCCCAGCTACCCCCAAAATCTAGTACGCACGCTCGTAGCATATCTTCGAGCGTTTGGATAGTTCGCTCAGCCTGTCCATCTGTCTGAGGGTGGAATGCTGTGCTCAAATTAATCTGCGTTCCCAGACCCCTCTGGAACGACTGTCAAAATCTAGCTGTGAATTGTGCTCCCCTGTCTGAAATAATAGATACCGACACTCCATGTAGTCTAACTATCTCTCTAATGTATAACCCAGCATAATCCTCGGCTGAGAAGGTAGCCTTCACCGGCAGGAAATGAGCTGATTTTGTCAGTCTGTCAATTATTACCCAAATAGAATCATTTCTGCGTCTGGTACGGGGTAATCCTGTTACAAAATCCATATTTATCGCTTCCCATTTCCACATAGGCACAGCTATATCCTGCGTCAGACCACCCGATTTTTGGTGCTCCGCTTTCACCTGCTGGCAGTTAGGACATCTAGATACAAATTCAGCTATTTCAGATTTCATACCTGGCCACCAGTAGATGTCTCTGATATCGTGGTACATTTTCGTTGCTCCTGGATGGAGGGAATAACGAGCGTAATGTACCTCATGCATGATCTGCTGGCGAAGCCCTGAAACATTCGGGACACATAGACGACCCTTACAACGTAGTACTTCATTTTCAGTCACTTGGAAATCTGACTCTTTACCTTTCTGAATTCTATCTCTGAGCTGGACTAAGTCAGGGTCCTCGTACTTCCGTTCTTTTACCTCTATTACTAGTGATGACTCGGCAGAATTTTGAATTACCGTTCTGTTATTTTCTGTCTCCACTACTCGAACGGCTAAACCAGCTAGTTGATGAATTTCCTTGGCTAATTCCCGCTTCTCGGGCCGCGAATACGCCAAACTCCCCATTGACTTACGGCTCAGGGCATCTGCTACTACATTAGCTTTTCCTGGGTGATAGAGAATATTTACATCATAGTCTTTCAACAATTCTAACCAGCGACGCTGCCGCAGATTTAACTCCCTCTGTGTGAAGATGTATTGCAGACTTTTATGATCTGTAAAAATGTCTACATGGATGCCATACAGATAATGCCTCCAAATCATCAGAGCGTGAATCACTGCGGCCAGTTCCAGGTCATGGGTCGGATAGTTCTTTTCGTGTTTCCTCAGCTGTCTGGAAGCATAGGCAATCACCTTACGATGCTGCATCAACACACAACCCAGTCCCAAACCTGAAGTGTCGCAATACACCGCATACCCATCTGTTCCCTCTGGCAATGCTAGTACTGGGGCGGAGGTCAATCTGTCTTTCAATTCTTGAAAACTCTGCTCGCAGGCCTCCGTCCACTGAAATTTTGCTGCTTTCTGTGTTAGCTTTGTCAGAGGTGCTGCTATAGTGGAGAATCCTTCAACAAATCTCCGATAATATCCTGCTAAATCCAAGAAACTGCGGACCTCGGTCGGAGTGGTAGGTCTGGGCCATGTCTTGACCGCCTCTATTTTCTGTGTGTCTACCTGTATACCAGCATCCGACACGATGTGCCCCAAAAAGGCAACTGAGTTCAGCCAGAACTCACACTTAGAAAACTTGGCGTACAGCTGACGTTCTCTAAGGATCTGGAGTACTGTTCATAAATGGTTTTGGTGATCTGTCTCTGAACGAGAATATACCAGAATATCATCGATAAATACTATCACGAACAGATCCAAATATGGTCTGAATATGCTGTTCATCAGGTCCATAAACACTGTGGGAGCATTCGTTAGCCCGAAAGACATAACTAAGAATTCAAAGTGACCATACCTGGTCCTGAAAGCCGTCTTTGGAATGTCTCTCTCACGAACCCGGACCTGGTGGTATCCGGACCTCAGATCTATCTTAGAGAAACATTTGGCCCCCTGTAACTGGTTAAACAAATCATCTATTCTCGGGAGCGGGTATTTGTTTTTAATTGTTACCTTATTCAGCTGCCGGTAGTCCACACACATACGGAGTGAGCCATCTTTCTTTCTTACAAACAGAACTGGTGCACCCCACGGGGAAGTACTAGGCCTAATAAAACCTTTGTCGAGCAAATCTTTTAACTGCTCTTTCAACTCTCTAAGCTCAGCTGGTGCCATGCGATACGGGGGAATGGATATAGGTTGAGTCCCTGGCAACAAGTCAATCGCAAAATCTATCCCCCTTTCGGGAGGGATACCAGGCAACTCATTTGGAAATACGTCAGGGAATTCATTGACTACTGGAACAGACTGAAGAGTCGGAGATTCCACCCGAACGTCCTGGACTCTAACTAGGTGGCAAATACATCCCTTTGCTATTAATTTTCTTTCCTTAAGGTAGGAAATAAACCTACCTTTCGGCGTAGGTGTACTCCCTTTCCACTCTCGCACTGCTTCCCCCGGAAAGTGAAATCGGACCGTCTTGGTCCAGCATTCTAAGTTGGCATAGCATGGCACTAACCAGTCCATACCCATAATGGCATCGAAGTCGACCATCTCAAGTTCTATTAAGTCTACTGTGGTCTGACGATCAGCAACCTCTACCGTACACTCCCGGTAAACTCTTTTAGCTGTAATCGAGTCACCGACCGGTGTAAGCACTGAAAAGGGCTGCTGAAGCAATTCTGGTTCAATACCCAACTTTCGGGCCACAAATGGTGTGATATATGACAATGTAGACCCTGGATCAATCAATACATAAACAGGATATGAACAGATAATCAATGTACCTGTGACCACGTCGGGAGATGCCTCTGAATCCTGCCTCCCCGGTAATGCATAGGTACGGCTAGGGCCTGCACCTGAGCCAGAGGCTCCTGGTCTACCTCGACCCCTATTTCCTGAACCTGGGGGTCTACGCCCTACTGAGGCTGCTGGAACTCGTGGTCCTACTGACGCTCTATCCAGATCATCCTGACTACCCTGTCCCCTGGCTGGACAATCTCTCATTAAATGCCCTTCCTGTCCGCAGTAATAACACCCTGGGAAGCCCTGCCTGCAGGCTCCAGAATGTAGCCGGTGACATATAGGACAAGGGGTGGATGTAAATCTACTCTGTTCTACCCTCCGCTGCTGAGGTGAGGCTACTGTCCGTGAACTGCTACCGGACTCCGACTGACTCCGGCGAATGAACCTGCCCCTCTGTTGCTATACCGGTGGTAGAGATCTGGGTGGCCTATCTGAAAACCGTAGTCTCGGCCCCCTAGGAATTTCCCTCTGAATCTCAGCGGGTCTGCTCCTACGGCGCTGCTCTGAAGTCGCCTGTCTGTCACCCCGCTGTCGCTGCCTCAGGCCCTCAATTGTTTGTGCGAAGGCCTGTACCCTGGCTATGTCCATATCCTCTCATAAAGTAGCTGTCATGCACGTCTCTATGTACTCTGGATTCAGGCCCATAATAGAGCGGTGGACTCTGGACGACATGGTGTCCACAAATGCTGGAGCATAATGGGCTAAGGAGTCGAATTGCAAGGAATATTCATGGACGCTCCTAGCCCCCTGCTCTAAATGTAAGAACTGGTCCATCCGGGCCTGTCTGACCTCTCGGGGTAAGTAGTGATCCAGGAAGGCCTCTGAAAAACTGGACCAAATAGGAGGGGCTGCATCTCTTCCCCGAGACCTCTCCCAACTTTCATACCACAAAACAGCAATATCCCGTAACCGAAACACTGCTAACTCAACTGATTCTGCTGAGGTTACGTGCATGACTCTAAAGGGCAACTAATTCGTCTTGAGGAAAAATTGGTCGGTAGGTTTTGGGATTTTGAAACCATAACTAATTGGTGCTTGATGTTCTTGTTATGTGCTATACGTGATTGAATGATGCAAGTATGTTCGGTGTGAAGCATGCAGGTGTATAATTTTGTGTGAGACGCTTAGGCTCTTGAATTTGACTCAATATGATTGAAGCTTAATTCTGAATTCTTGTGATTAGCTGAGTAAGAGTCTGATGAATGTGTCTCGAATTGAGCATGTGCCATGAGTGTAAGGTTTTTGAGTATTCTGTGCTATTGTGGATTGTCTAGAACTTGCCTGGTGTGTTTATAAAACGAAATGAAGGCTGTGAAGTGTAGGAGAGATCTAGGCATTTCTTTGAATGAACCAAATTTTTATCCCTCATTTTACCTACCTTGAGAAATTAATCCTAGTTAGCCCCATTGAGCCTTGAGCCTATTCTTTGACAGCTGCAACATAAGCTTAATCCTTTTTCTTTCATTAGCCTTGAATTTGATCCAAAACTCCTAAGCGCTTAAGGGAAAAATATGAAAGAGTAAAGGAGTGAAAAGAAAGGAAAAGTATCAAGTTGTAGAAGTGGAGAAAAGGACAAAGGTGCACTTGTGTGAAAATGGTTGATTATTATTAAGGAGTTAGAAAACAAATTAATGAATTTTTTTTTATAGAGCTCCTTACTAATAAGCTAAAAGTGCCTAAAGAAAGAGGGAACATAAGAGGAAAAAGAAAGCTGAAAGGAGAAAAAGGTGAAGTAAGGGAAGGGAAGTTCGTAATGAGGGCGTAATGTATTAAAAGCGCTTGAGAAAGTTAGTCACTATTATTGGCCAGAATAGTACCTGCCTGTCCTTTAGCTTACATTACAACCCATTAAGTCCTACTTGATCTTACATTCACACATCCTTAAATTAGTGGAATAAAACACTAAGGGCAAGCTTATGGGTCATTACATGATGCATGTGAATTCTTTGTGAGAGTGAGCGTAATTCTATTCATGTACCCACACATGTTGTGATTTAAAAAATTGTTTTTGCGTGTGATTGGGTAACTCTCTTTCCGTGAGGGGCACATGTTGAATGAAGGATATAATTCATGTGGGGTTTCTTAATCAGTTGATTTGCATGAGTTTTCTAAGATTGAGAGTCGATTCTTGAGGTTAAGAAGTCTTAACATAGTTGTACTTCATTTCAATGATCAAATCATGCATGCTCTATCTTTAGCTTGTTATCTTACGTAATCATTGTAGTCGTAGCTTGAATATTCTTGATAAATGAGTTATGGATGAGTCTCTATATGCATGAGATGTAATAGGTTGTTCGAGGACGAACAAGACTTTAAGTGTGGGGTAGGTGATCGTGGTCAAAAATAGCATGCCCGAGTGATGCTTTATACCTTAATTTAGTCTTGTTTATCTAAGTTATTTTATACATTTTCATGTGATTTTATGTAAATGTGAATATATACTAACCAACATGATTAGTCCTTGTTTTTGAAGGTTAATAATGCATTTGAGGAACTAATTCATGATTTGGTGAAGTGGAGGAATGGAATCAAGAGAAAAACGTGAAAGTCAACAAGAAAACATGCAATAATTGGCACCCGGCGCGATAGGGGCCGTGGCACGCTGCCAACGCGGCAACACTTGGCCAAAAATTGCATTTTTTGGCACATTCCAATGAGGGTACGCGTTACCTCCGTGTCACGAAGGTCAAGTAGGGCGTTCAGCTCCGTGACACGCTGCTATTCCACCACAGGCCAAATTTTGCAATTTTTCAGCATAGTATAAATTGAACCCTTAGCTCCTAAAATCATTGGGTCACGATTTTATTCTGAAAAACAACCTAGGAGTGAAGGGAGAAGTGGGAGAACTCATCTAGGGTTTATCAAATTCCCTTCTCATCTACCAAATTAATGTAAGTATGTTAGTTTAGTATTAGTTAATTGTAGTTTTACGAACATGAATGGCAAGAACCCTTCCTCTAGGGTTGAAGCCATGAATTATGATTGTGCTTTTATGAATTTGTTTTGGAATTAAGTTATTGATTGTTGTTTTCATCTTGCATTCTGGATTGTTGGTTGTTTTTATGATTGATCACCATGAAAGCATATTTGTTAGCTTGAGTAATAGCTTGAGAAAGCATTACCTAGGTCAGGACATGAGAATGTAAGGAGCATGTTTGTATCTCGGGAGAGATTTTTGTGTCAGGATAGAAATATACCTAACACCGTGCTTGGTTGACACACGGGGGTTATGAAAGACCAACTTGGGATGTCACATCACCACTCGAAGAAGTAGTTGTGAGGCTAAGTTGAGTTAAATGGTTAGACGCACGATAGTCCCTAATCGTTTCCCCGTAAACCACAACATAATTGATTGCCCGCGACTAGAAAATTAAACTGCTCGCTCACAATGATGCAGTGAGGATAGATTGCCGTGTTTAGAGGCTCGAAAGACCATAAACATGCAATTCTAATTATGTGAAATAACAATTGATAGTTCCATGCTTAACCCATTGCAAATCGTAGGATCGCATGATTAATTGGTTTTAACTCTATGTTGCTCCTAGAGTGATTTCAGAATATTTCGTTGACCCAAACTTAGACTTAATTAATCTCAATCGAAAATGTCTATAACCAACACTTGAGGTATTTAAGATCACACTAGAAATGGATAGTTAGAGGAATGGGTCCAGTCCCTGTGGGTTCGACAATCCGGTTCTTAAAAAGAGCCACTATATTACTTGCACGACCCGTACACTTGCGGACGCGCGAATCGGGCACGTCACTTCATCCTAGTAATATCTCTGGGCATCGAATAAGAACTTTTTCTTCTACTGGGGAGTCAGGTCTACTAGGATCACGTCGCTAACCAAGTAATTTGTAAAGTTGGTAAACTAGGGAATCAAATCCTGAGATACAGCTAGTACCTGCTCATCTGGGAACTCATCATTAATATCAATCTCCTTTCTTGCCATAGCTTCAGACTCTAGCCTGGATAAGAGATCAGCAACCTGATTTTCAGTCCCTTTCTGATATTCGACCTCAAACTCAAATTAGTCTAGATCTTCCATATTCCCTGTGGATTCGACCCCAAACTCTTAGTTAGGTTTTTTATTGACAATGTCCACTTCATACTTCATCAGGAGGTGTGAGTTTGAGCGTTATCAAAAAGTGGAGCCGCTGCTGGGGAATGCGACTAAGACTAGATTAATCACTTGTATTTGACGATTGTTTATTATTTTCCCATTTACGTTTCTTTGTTTTTCTTTTGTAACTCATTCAGGTAAACACCAAGGGAGCGACCGTTGCAAATACCCAGATGAACACAAGGCGTTGCCAATGCCTATAGAAGAGATGACGACTATTGACACCTTAGCAGCTGTCTTGATGAATTATGAGGGAGATGGCATACTAGAGTACATAGAGATGGTGAACGCCTTAAATGGAATGGGATCATATAACTTCAGTCCAAAGAAGTTAGACATTGACTTGAAGAACCATTTAACACCGCCAGCAAAGCCATCGATGGAGGTGCCACCAATCCTCGAACTGAAGGCACTACCTCCCTATCTTAAGTATACATTTTTGGGTGAAGACAACACTTTGCCAGTAATAATTGCAGCAGATTTGATAGACTGGCAAGTGGGACCTTTTATCACAGTATTAAAAAGGAACAAAAAGGCAAATCGCTGGACCATAGCTAATATCATCGGGATCCCTCAAGGCATATGTACTCACAAGATATAACTCGAGCCAAAATACATGCGAAGGATAGAACATCTGTGATGCCTGAACCCCCCAATGCAAGAAGTAGTTAAAAAGGAGATTATCAAGTGGCTAGATGCTGGTGTAGTTTACCCTATCGTAGATAGCAAGTGGGTGAGTCTGGTGCAGTGTGTACCAAAGAAAGGCAGGATCACAGTGGTACCCAATGAGAAGAATGAGTTGATACTAACACGACCAGTCCCAGGATGGCGTGTATGCATGGATTACAAGAAACTCAATCACTGGACCCAGAAGGACCACTTTCCAATGCCATTCATGGATTAGATGCTTAACAGATTGACAAGTAGAGGTTAGTACTATTTTGATGGCTACTCAAGATATAATCATATTACCATCACCCTAGAAGATCAAGAAAAGACTACTTTCACCTTTCTGTATGGAACATTTGCTTTCAAAAGAATGATATTTGGATTGTGCAATGAACCGACCACATTCTAGTGCAACATAATGTCTATATTCTCATATATGGCATCGAAGTATTCATGGAAGACTTCTCAGTTATGGGTGACTCATTTGAATCTTGCTTCAAACACTTGGGAAAAGTGTTGAATAGATGTGAAGAAACTAATCTGGTCCTAAATTAGGAAAAATGCCACTTTATGGTCAAGGAAGGAATAGTGTTGCATCACAAAATCTCGGGAAAAGGGATTGAGGTGGACAAGGAAAAAATTGAATTTATTGTAGGTTTTCCACCCCCTATTTCCGTAAAAGGAGTCAGAAGCTTTTTAAGGCATCCAGGATTCTACAGGCAGTTTATCAAAAACTTTTTAAAAGTTGCACAGCCATTGTGTAAATTGCTTGAGAAAGAGGTAAATTTCATTTTTGATGAGGCATGCCTAAGGTCTTTTGAGTGCTTGAAAGAGAAACTCACCACTCCTATTATCATCACGCTAGATTGGTCTCTTCCATTTGAAGTAATGTGTGATGCTTGCAGGGTTGCTCTTATGTTGTCTTCGGCCAACAAAGAGAAAAGATGTTTCATCCTATTTATTACGCTAGTAAAACACTCAACATAGCCCAAAAGAACTATACAGTCACAGAACAAGAGCCACTAGCCGTGGTTTTTGCATTCGAGAAGTTTCGATCATACTTGCTTGGAACCAAGGTGATCATCCATAAAAACCATGCCACTTTGAGGTACCAAATGTCCAAAAAGGATGCTAAACCCAAATTTATTAGGTGGGTGTTGTTGCTTCAAGAATTTGAGTTTGAGGTCGAATATCAGAAAGGGACTGAAAATCAGGTTGCTGATCTCTTATCCAGGCTAGAGTCTGAAGCTATGGCAAAAAAGGAGATTGATATTAATGATGAGTTCCCAGATGAGCAGGTACTAGCTGTATCTCAGGATTTGATTCCCTAGTTTACCGACTTTACAAATTACTTGGTTAGCGACGTGATCCTAGTAGACCTGACTCCCCAGTAGAAGAAAAAGTTCTTATTCGATGCCCAGAGATATTACTAGGATGAAGCATACTTATTTTTCATTTTTTCAATATGGTCATCATTCAGGTGTATGCCAGAAGTAGAAATGTTGAGCATTCTGGAGGCTTGCCATTCATTCCCAGTTGGGGGTCATCATAGTGGTATTAGAACTGCACATAAAATCTTTCTATGGGGGTATTACTGGCCCTCTATTCACCAAGATGCATATGATTATGCCAAGGCCTGTGATCAGTGCCAAAGGAAGGGCATCATTACCCGTAAGCATGAGTTACCATTAACCTTTATTCTAGAAGTTGAGTTGTTTGATGTATGGGGTATAGACTTCATGGGCTCATTTGTTAGTTCATATGGGATGAAATACATCTTGGTGGTGGTGGACTATGACTCCAAATGGGTGGAGGCTATTGCACTACTGAACAATGAAGCCAAAAGTGTTACATCATTTCTGCGAAAGCACATCTTCACTGGATTTGGCACTCCCAGAACAATCATCAGTGATGGTGGATCACACTTTTGCAACTGCCTCTTCAGAACCCTGTTGGAAAAATATGGTGTCAAGCACAATGTGGAAACACCTTACCATCCTCAGTCAAGTGGACAAGTGGAAGTTTCAAACAGGGAGATAAAGACCATTGTTACCAAAACAGTGAATACTAGCCGGATAGATTGGTCTAGAAAGCTCGATGATGTGCTGTAGGCTTACCGAACAACTTATAAGACCCCCATTGGTTCATCTCCATATCAAATTTTCTATGGAAAATCATGTCATTTATCGGTCGAATTAGAGCATAAGGCACTATGGACTCTAAAAAAGTTGAATTTGAATTGGAATAAAGCAGCCAAGTTGAGAATGGCGGACTAGCTCAATGAGTTGGACGAGTTCCGACTTAGAGCCTATGAAAGTACGGCCATTTATAAAGAAAGAATGAATATTTATCATGATAAGAAGATTGCAAAAATGGAGTTTAGCACAGGAGAGGTCCTACTATTCAACTCAAGGCTCCGGTTGCACCTTGAAAAGTTGAAATCTAGATGGATGAGACCTTACAGAGTGGTGCATGTAACCCCATACGATGTAGTGGAACTTGAGAACAAAGAGGGAAAATGTTCAAATTGAATGGGAAACGAATAAAGCTATATCTAGGAGATATGGAGGAATTAAGAGGAATCGAGGTGGTGTACCTTGATGATGCCTGAAGAGTTGAAAAAGTTACATCATGCCGCGAAGTTAAATCAGGCGCTACATGGGAGGAAACCCATGGATGGTGAAGTATGAGTAGCCACAGGTATGTTCCCTTCGCTCTGTTCTTGCATTTTATGCTTCGGGGATGAAGCACACTTTTCAAAAAGGGGAGAGGGTGTACTTGGATATTTTTGGGATTTTGATTTGTTCGAGGGTTTTTTTTGCCATGTTTCTTTTCCCGTGGGCATACTATTTAGTAGAACCGACATGTTTAGGATTTTATTTTTTTGATTTTTGTTTAATTAGAAAGTAACTTAGGAGTACTCTTCCAACAAATTGCACTAGTTTTAGATTTGTGAAAATTTGACCCTATTTAAAATTTCTTGATGAATTAGTTGTGTACTTGTGACTGCATGCATGATTTCTATGGATCTTTTGATTTCATTTAAGTATATTAGAAAGCATGTCTAGCTTTTTTTACGCCATGAATAAACCGGATAGGTAGAGTGAATATAAATCATGTACCATGAGCGAGTGAGGTCTGATACTTAGTTTAATATTGTGTAGAGGATCTTGAACTTGCCTGGTTGGTGTTGCATAGGTTTAAGGACAGTTGGTTAGGAAAGGATCATATGACATTTTTGTTGATCCCATTTTTAGCCTAAATAACCCTACTGAAATTATATTATTCCCTTGATTCCCATTTTGAGCCTTAAATGAACCATTTTCCTTTGATTAACCTATTAACCGTACCCATTTTTATAATGAAACTATTTTGTCCCTGGTCCCTCCATGGACATTGTGAACCTCAACATAGGCAAAATACCTAAGTTGAGGGTGGCTAGAGTAGGGGTGCATAAAGAGTAGGAAGGTGAAAAAGGAAGAGAAAAGAGAAAAAAGGTGAAAAATGAGGTGTGGTGTGACAAAAGAAAAGAAAATTTGGAAAAGAAAATTCAAAAAGAAAATTATGCATGAAAAAGTTTGAAAATGCACCACGCTCAGACAAGTGCATAAAAAGGGTGAAAAAGGAGGAAAAAGTAGAAAAAGAAAAAAAGGGTGAAAAAGAGAAGAATGGAGCCACATGTATGTAGTGCCAAGGAGGGGTTTTAGTCACTCAAAAATTTCCGTATCTACCTCACCCAACCCAAAAGCCTACATTACATGTTAAAGCAAGTCAAATAATGATCCTAACCTAATCATCTGACAGACTGAAGTAGAGAAAATAAGGGCAAGCCTATGGTATCCGATATGCAGTATTTGGAACTTCTTTGTGAGGGTGCAAATCTGTCTTGTTTAGTCCCATATCATATATTTTTCTATATCTGTGAGTGGGTGACTTTATTTGCTGTGAGAGTACATGATTTGTGTTTAACTCTACCCGTGGCCTATGTAAAAAGCATCGGTGATAACTTGACTACCAGTTAATAGCTAGATGACATATCTTGATCCCTGTTTATCATGTTTTGTGGTTGCTTTTAGTGCATGTGCTGATTTGGTTCATGGGAAAAGGGTAAAAAACTTTTTGAGTTAATAGTGCAAATTTTTAGTTAACCGTCGTGTTTAGTTTTTCCTTTTCTTTGCCTGAGGACATGCAAAGTCTTAAATTTGAGGGTGTTGACGTGTTGTGAGTTTACATCACTTTCGACACTTAAAACTAAGAAAATAACATGGACTTAGGTATGTTTATATGGATATAAGGCACTTTTACTTTGATTTCATGGAAAATAAGTTTTGGAGCAAAGATGTGCAAAAGAGCCTAAAAATGCAGAAAATCAGCCAAAGTACTAGTCTCAGTAAGAGCTGTACGTTGATTGTACGAGCCATACTGAGAACTGTGATAAAGTTTAGAAGGCTGAGTGGAGGAGAAGGCAACTTACGACTCTCAGTACAAGTCGTACTAGGATGGTACGAGCCGTAACTGGAGTCTTCGAAAACTTTAGAGAATTTGCACAAGGAAACCTCTTGGAACGGGTGGAACCCATAAGTTGTAGCACTTACATATGACACGTACCATGATCCGTGATGAGCTCTAGTGACTATTCAAGACTTGGTGGAATTTCAGTCACTACAAGAAGTACGAGTCATAGAAAGAAGGTATGTGCAGTATTATAACACTCGTGAAGCATTCCAGAAGATGTCAGAGTTCTCCTAATCAAGCCACTGATGTACCATATGACTCGTAGGAAGAAGGTACGAGTCGTAACAGCTCCCAACACAGCCAAAATTTCAGCAATCCAAGGACGTATGAGAGGCAGTTACGACCCGTACAATCCTACAATGGGTCGTATGACCAGTCTTGGAACAGGTGGCTCAAGTTATGGAGAATCTCCCTGTTAGCTTAGGAAAAGGTTTCTGATGTCGTTATAAATACCATTTATGTTTTATTTTCATTAGGAATCAACAGAGAATCAATAGAGAACATAGAATTGAGTTGGTTTACGTGTGATCAACACTTTCTTGGATAAATTCTTGATTTTTATCAATTGTTCTTCAAGTTGTTCTTGCATATTCAATGAAGGTTTTCTCTCAACTATTGTTGTAAGTATTTAACCATGTGTTTCTTTACGAATGCAAGTTACAATCTGACAACCATGAGAGGCTAAAATCTTCATAACTAGGGGTTGTGGTAACCTTGGTGGATTAACAAACTAGGGTTGCATAAAAGTGATTCAAAAGCAATGCAAACAACTTCTATTGTATCCACTTCATGCTTAAACGTCACCTAACAATGTACATTGTTAGGACTTTCCTGAATTCTTTACTTGCTTGAACCTAGAGAGGTAGAGATTAGGAAAAGAGAATTACAACAAAGCCTTGATCTTGATAATCATTGTATTAACATGAGTTGTGGTCATAGGATAGTTAAATTTAAAACATCTTGATAACAGTTAGTTTGAAATTACTCATGAGACCTGACTCGGTGATTGAGTATAGTCATCCAATAGGGATGAACCAATCGTTCGGATGAAGACTAGTTATCAGTTCTACAACTAAGAATTTGGGATTGATTGCATGCGCATATCCGAAGTAGTTATGAACCCATGGGGAACACATACCCTAGTTATTTGAAAATCTTAATTTAAATCACACTTATAATCTTGTTTTACTATCTCTTTCTTCTAAAACCCCCAATTTGGAGATAACTGACCAATAAGTTCACTTACCGACATTGATCTAGATCTTTCCATATTCCATATGGGTTCGACCCCAACCTATTAATTAGGTTCTTTATTGATAACGTCCACTTCATACTTCATCAGGAGGTGTGAGTTTGAGCGTTATCACTTCCCTGACCTCAATATCCTGATGCTCGTTCCCTCTGGTCGCGCCCAAATTAGGAGGGCACACTTATAGTTGATGGCGTTGGGGCTGGTGATCTCTGGTGGGATTGCTGATGGTTCCCACCACCAGGTCTCTGCTGGGAGGATCTAAAACTATCAATCCTAGCCCTCTTGGCCACTCTCTCCTGCTTACTCAGCTGCATCGCCTCCATCTGCCGGGCATATAGAACTTTTCGAGGAAATTCAATGTCATGATGAAGCATCACGGTTCGACATTATTTTACTAAGTAGTCTTCTATCCTATGCACGAACTGACTCACTCGGGCTCTCTGATCTGCCACTATCTTAGGTGCATACTTGGACAAGCGAGTGAACTCTAAAGCATACTCCTGGACTATCATCTTACCTTGCTTTAGGTTCACAAACTCATCTGCTTTAATCTCCCTTATCTAATGAGGGAAGAACCAATCCAGAAATGCGGTATGGAACTCATCCCAACCAATGGGGCCTGCTCCAACTGTCCTTCTACCCTTCCATTGCCTAAACCAGGTGTGCGCAACCCCTTTCAACTGATACGAGGCTAAATCTGTGCATTCCTCCCCACTCACCCCTATGATCTGGGTGATCTTCAGAATTTCATCAATAAACTCATGTGGATCCTCGTCCACCTTTGATCTGAGAAACTCCGGAAGGTTCATCCTCAGAAAATCTCTAACTCTTGTCGCTGCTGCATTCCTATTCTGAGGGACATGTGCTACCTCTTGTTGGTTAACTTGGGCGGTGAAAGCCCAAGCTAGCATCTGTATGGATGCCCTAAAGTCTGTGTGGGCAACCTGCTAAGGTACATGATCCTCAAGGGCTGGTGGGGCCTACTGGTGTCCATCCCCATTGCCATTCTCATGGCCATTTTCATTTTTATTTTCGTATTCTTCCTTTAACTCGATGAGGAGGCATGATTCTGCAAATGTGTATAAAGCGTGTTAGAAGGATAAAGACATTTCATCGCACGACATAGATCTTGAAAGAAAGGAACATTTCCTAAACGTTTCGTAGCCTCTTCGTTATAAGTGTGGAACACTTCACACCCATGAAAAAGACTCTACTTAACACGGCTTTCAGAAACCCTCGAACACTTCAAAACCTCATGTTCTGGATACCAAGTTTGTCATAACCCGAACATAGGCTCGGATTGAGACACGGGACAAGGAAATTCCGAAAGGCTCCAAGTCAACCCATGGCATGAACATAATATCTAATCTCAACATTTTAAATGGGGAAATCTAAACATATAACATAGAAAAAGTCTGAAAATATGATAACATCGAATAACTGAATACATAACACAAGTCTGAAGCTGAAAAAATACTATGTCTGATAATCCTTTGCAATGGACGAGTTGATAGGATAGGACCCCAAAAAACTTACTAAGACTAAAACTGAAAATATGGAACATAAACAAATAGAAGGGTCCTCGAAGGATGAAGACTCACCAACCCTCGCTAAAAGATCCTACCACTGAGGATCTGGCTAGTGGCGGGACTGAGCCTAAAAGTTTGAGCATGTATCATGAAATGATATAGCATAGAGTATGTGGTCAGCACGTGGAATGCAGCGATATGCAAGGTAAGTAAAACTGCTAAGTAAGTAAAATCAGAGGTCATGCATATCATAAACATTTCATCATAAGAATCTGAGAGTAGGGCTTGCATGTTATTATCTGAAATCATGACTTAAAAAAAATTGAATATCATAACTGAATCAAATGACCCAAAGCTGAAACTGATAATCATAAGTAAAACTAAATAATGGGTTAAACCTACTAAAAACATAGTATCTTAACTAATGAACATTCAAAACTAAAATCATGAGGAACAATGGGAGACTCGTCATATAACCGGCATAACCACGATAGAGCTTACGTGGTCCCAACTGTTATACTCAAGTGGGCAGAGCCATCCAAAGCCTTGCCAAGGCTAAGGACGCTACCATGATATCGATATCAAGATGAAGTCCCCTTGGGGGCAGCGAAAGCTCATAAGGGAGGTCCCAAATAATCTGAACATACCTACGTTGGCATATAGTTCTGAGGCATAGGGTTGACTGACCCTTAGCCTACTCGGTGCTAGACACTACTCCTAAAAAGATGCATATGCTCTCCATCGTTTTTCAACTAAGTTGACCATCATCTAGTGACGAAGCTGAATGATAACATACATGCATAGTCTGAAATCATAACATCAAGAACCTTGGGCTCAAACCATTCAACAAGTTGAAAAGAGTGGGAGTCTAGACTCTGAAATCTATGTGGCAAGATAATAACATGAAATCAAGATAAATCATGAAACGTACTTGATCATATGGGCTTTTCCAAACTTAAACAATACTTGAAATAGACTTTGATTACTCAAAAAATGAACATAGACATGGGTAATTCAAAATCATACTTTCACGATGAATATCTCATCATAACTAGAAGCATATATCATAATCTCATCTTTCAAGAGCTCCCGTAGATGGACATCTTATTTGTAAAACATTGAAATCATAATTTGTAATTAAAAACATTAAAAAACATGCCTATAAATCATAATTCAACATTAGAAACATGCATGGAGAATACCCATGATAGATACTTAGAGAATTCACAAGTTGGGTTAAAACCCCATAGATTCATCAACTTAAAAATTACATGAAATTGAAGAGGGATTGGGCATGGGAGTGGATGGATACATCCATTCATAACCTTACATACCTGGGAAATTCTAATTACACAACCCTCTTGAATGCCCAATGGAATTTGCGGAAGAACTTGATGAATCCTAAGTTTGATCACCTTTAGAAATTGCTAGGTTTTCATGCATGGAGAGGAATAGGATTAGGATGAGTTACACCCTCTTAAAACACACTTATCTGATCTTAAAATGACGTAGTTTAGGCCTTAAAAATTTAGAAATTATGGATAATCCCTTAATAAATTCACAGGAAAATATGCATTGCCAGTCCAAATGAGGGTCTAGACGGCTCGTTGTAAAGGACCACGACTCGTGGTCTACTCTCGTTGCCAGCATTTGAAGCTTAACATCACTGGTCACTACGAGGGACACCATGAATCGTGGTGTACTCGACGACTCGTGGTGACTAGTCATTGGGAACACTGCTGAACATTCCACATCCAAGTCAAATCTTGACCAGAACCAACTTAACAACTCGTGGTGCTGACCACAACTTGTGGCTTCACCCGTGGTCAGCCCCCAACCCAAAAATCCAACCAAGTCCATTCTTCACTCCACGAGTCACTTAATGACTCATGGTGCACCTTACGGATCACTGGACAACTCATCTTGTGACTTGGTGTAGAAAATTCTATTTTCTCCGTTTCAACTCTCGGGACTAATCTTAGGGCTATCGAGGTATTATAGGTTCTTAAAGTAAAAATTCTTGATTTGGATATCGAATAATGATCCGTTTTAGTTGAAATTTAATGTGCGAGTTCATTTCATCATGTGTTACTATAATCTGCAAGAAAATTTCAGATTTAGCTCAGGGATCAAGGTGAATTTTTGACCCAATTTTTTTATTCAAAAATAAATATAGAAATATGAATGTCATTGAATTCATATTCTTATGGATATTGTGTATTTGAAAATATTTGGACCATTTGGAAGCCTTACAAAAGGGAAAATTCATAATTTGGCATTTGGGCATCAATTTGAGGCACTAAGATATTTCTTGATTCTTTGAGGTGTTAGTTTTTGATATATTAGATGAACCTAAAGGTAATAGGAAATAAGTGAGTTTCATATAAATGAGTTAACAAATGTTTATTGGGGTACCAATATCATGATATGGGTAAATTTATATAAAATTGATATATTGATGGTTGATGCATCGGGATTTTATGACTCATTCCTACTTCTTTTCATAGAGTTTTGCATGTATTTAAGTGTCAAATTAAGTAAATACTAACACTAGTTTACTAAGTTTCACGAATCCCGTAAGTTAATGGAAGGATACATAAATCACACTTTCAACTGCAATTTAATTTAGAGAGCTCCACAAAGTGGTAGGCAAGAGATGGGTCAAGATGTGGTCTGCACATTTAAAATTCAGACATTCAAGTGAACTGTAGATTCCAAACTTATCAATTTGGTGAACAAATTAACAGAAGGAAGCACGGATCATCATTGCAATAGACGTCATCAATTGAAAGACAAAAAGCATTAAGGAAAAAGTGCAGATTCAAGCGATTCAAGAGATGGATCATACTTCAATGTGCAGTCCATCACTAAGACCTAGGACCTTCGATATTTAAATTAGACTTGGGGTCTTGGGTTTAGTGTAAATAGTCTTTTTCTTTTATAATTTTCAGGGAGATTCCATTCATTCTAATTAGGTGATAGTTCTAGAGTAGAATAGCTTCTTAGAAAAGACATCTAATGTAATTTGAAGATCAATCAAATTTCAACTCAAGTTTCTTGTTTTAATATTACATTGTAAGTGATCATGATTCAAATTATGTTTTCTTCTTCTTTCTACTCCATGAGTGGCTAAATTTAGATTTATGATTGTGAATCCAATGGGTTGTAAATTCTAAAGATCCCAATAAGGATGAATTAATTATGGGCTTTTGAATATTGTGTTGTCAAGCTTCTTTATATCATTAGGGGTGGAATATTTTGTGTGATGTGATTCACCAATTCTAGTGGTTGTAATTGTTATAAATGATCCTTGATCACCCATTATAAGTGATAATGATTCAAATTATGCTTTCTTCTTGTTTCTTCTCCGTTAGTGGCTAAATTTAGATCTATCTCTTTTTTTTGTAGGTTCTAGAATGATGTGGTGTAGAGTCCTAATGATATCCAATTATCATACAAAAATTCATAATTACCACTTAGAGTTTGCCACGAAATTTTGTGCTCTACAAACTGTCGAACAACAATAATTTTTTCCCACACTAGTGATTTAGAATATGTCATCACCGGGTGAGGTTTCTTTCAATACCTGTTCACTATGAAAGATGCCCATTGAGATTCTCTAATTCTAAAGTTACACTAGAGTTTACAAAAAAGGGCATTTGACACATCAAACATTGATTTGAAACCCAATCCTCCTTCCTTATTAAGTAAACATAAAACCTCTCATTTAACCCAATGTTTACTCTAGCATTCTTTTGAGTTGTTCTAGAAAAATCTTACTGTCATGACCCGTGTATGTACCCTAGATGAGACACGATACTTGGAGTCACAAGTAACCCCAACCCAACCCATGGTCTATCATAACACTAATAAACTGAGTAAACATAAGCGTAAGATTTAAATAAATAAGATCATTGAAGAAAACTGATTTGACAAGAGTCAACAACATCTGAAATGAAAAACTATGTCTATGTCTAAAAGCCGTCTACTCAAGGTTGAGTTGCTGGGACAAGCCTCCAACTAATTCTAAAATCTAATTGAAAGTAACTAACTAAAAATAAATATTGTCATTGAAAGATGAGGACTCACCAAACATTGTTGTTGATATCGTCTGAGGGAAACTACTGACTATACTGGGACTGAGAACCTATGCCTATATCATGATACGATACAACATTAGATGGTATGTATCAGTACTTTGAATGTACTGAGTAAGTGAGAGATATAATAATCATGAAATAATAAGTAACTAAACTGAAATGACGTGAAAGGACCAACTGAAATATTGAAAACTAATACAACTGAAATATAACTGATATGGTCAATAATGACCCTGACTGATGGTCATAAACATGTCCTGGATCTAATATACTGATCTGAGCTAAACTGAAGTAAAACTGTACTGACTAGTGGGGGAGTCTATAACCGACATATAACCACGTAAGCTAAATGTGGAGTTCGATGTATACGCCCCATCAATGGAACCCAATATACCTTTCCAGGATATACATGCATGAACTGGGTGATCACGAATCTAGGCCCATGTAATACCCTGGAAGTGTCCAGGACTAAACTTGGGATTTGAAATGAGAAGTAGAAAAAATCTAAGATATTATCTCAAATGAGTCGTGGTATGGTGTCATTGATGGGACTAACAACCCGTGGAAGGTGCCTGTGGTGAAAAGCTGCAAAAAGCAGATCGGGAAGTAATGAGTCTCAGAATAACCCATTGGTTGTTATAATGAGTCCTTGGATGGGAGTCATGTTGAGGTTTATCTTGATCAGGGAGGAATTAACGAGTCTTGGGACGACTCCTTTTTGGGAGCAACGAGTCGTTGTATGCATTTGTTTGGAGGAATCCCAAGATAGGGGCAGTGGTGATGACGACTGGCAGCGACGAGTCATTCGAGCTTGTAACGACTCGCATTGTCCAGTCATGGTAGGAGACCTAAGACCAGAATTAGGGATAAGAAAACGAGAGGAATGACGACTCGTGGGAACTTGCAACGATCTGTTGGATCAGTCGTGGTCACTGGTAGTGCAGATTTTTACAAATTTTTTATTAAGGGTATTTTCATTATTCCTAAGCTCTATGGTCCTAAACTACATCGTTTTAAACTTCGAAGAGTATGTTTAAGAGGGGTAAGTTCATTGTAAGTATCACCACTCCATGCAAGCAACCTAGAACATTTCTTGAAGATCAAGTTTGAGAGATTTCATAATATTCTCTCCAATTTCACTTTGGGTCTTCAAGTAGGTGTGTGAATTCAATTTACCCAGGTATGTGAGGCTATGAATGAGAATTTCTTTCACTATCACGCTCAAAACTCTTCTTAATTTCCATGAATTTTAATTCTAGATTCAAGTTTCATGATCTATGGAGTTTATTCCAATTTTTGTGAACTTCTCTATGATCTATCTATGAGTCAATTTCTTTCATGTTTTAAATCATGTTTTATGATCTATGGGCATATTTTATGATTATTTTGAATATAAATTTACAGATTTGAATTTTAATCCAGCTATGCCCAATGATGTATGATCTTATGAAAATTCAACTTATGATTTTATTATGATCGTGATCTAAATTAGCCCAACTATGATTTATTCTTTATGATAGAATTTCTCTAAAATAATTATCATCGATTTATGAAATATCAAGTATATACATGTTTTACCATTATGCATGAATTTCATGATTTATGGACTTATGATTATGGCCGACTCATGGGCCTTATTACATGGCTAGTTCATGTATTTCAATCATGCTTATAATAATTATGATTTAAACTATCCCGTGAATCTCATGTATGTTTTCCATACTATAATATGAGCACTATATAAAGTTTGGGAGTAATATTTAACACAAAGTATATTCGGGGTCCAAGCATACCCCAAGTCTTAAAACTACGTGCCTATGTAGCCATGATGGAACCTCCCCTGAGATTATTCCCTTATGCCCGTATGGGCCCTTCATGAGTAATATCACGCCTCTTTTCATGGTTCTACACTTGGAAAGGTATGAACACCCTCCCGACTAGGGATTTACAGGTCAGGCTCTATGTGTGCTCATGTGGGGTATGTTGGTTATAAGAATCTCTCATTGTTCGTCATGATTTATGCATGGTTATGATTATGTTGCTTTGGCTCAAGTCATGTTTAATGAAGCTTTTTTTCTATTATTATGAATATGACTGATTTACGAATGTTTTAGAAACCTTTAGCCCTTATGTTACATTATGATATTTACGTTATGATCATGTTGTCCTACTCTTATGAACTCCTATGTATTTTAACTATTTGTTTTACTTACCTTGCATACTCTGTACATTCCAGGTCTGAGGGATTAGTCTCAGCCGCATCCTTAGCCTCTGCTTTCCTCTCTAACCTGTCCAGGTGGGGTTCGTGAGTCCTCAACCTTCAAGGACGTTCAGTCATTTGTGGTTTATTATGTTCCTTTTAGTTTCAGACTTGTTCGAGCTAGTTGGGGGGTGTTGTCCCATCAGCTTATCAGTTATGTTAGAGGATTTTCATATTTATGTAGAAATCAGCTTGTCATTGTTGAATCAGTACTAAATTGATATAAATATATGTATGCAGACTTCCTCTATGTTAATTATGTTGATCTTCTATTTTATTATGTTGAGTTAGATGCTATGTTCATTCCATGGGTCGACTTGGAGTCTCTCAGGGTTTCTTGTCCCATGTATAGATCTGGGCCTATGTTTGGGTTGTGAAAAACTTGGTATTAGAGAATTAGGTTTTGAAGTGTCCTAGGGTGTCAGAAAGCTACATTAAGTAAAGTCTTTTTCATGGGTGTGAAGCACGCCACACTTACGACGAAGAGGCTACGAGACATTTAGGAAATGTTCCCTTCTTTCACGATCTATGTCGTGCTATGAATGTCTCTTTATCCTTCTAACTCACGCTATACGTGTTTGCAGATTCATACCTCCTTCCTAAGTTAATGGAAAAAGGAATAGGAACGGAAATGGCCACGAGAATGGCAATGGAGATGGGCACCTGTAGGCCTCACTAGCCCATGAGGAACACGTACCCGAGCAAGTTGCCCACGTTGAGTTCAGGCAGCTATATAGATGCTAGCTCAGGCCTTGACCACCCAGGTCAACTAGTAGGCGGTAGTGCAGGTCCCGCAGAATGGGAATGCGGCAGCGGCGAGAGTCAGGGACTTTCTAAGGATGAACCCTCCAGAGTTTACCGGTTGGAAGGTGGACGAGGATCCACACGAGTTAATGGATGAGATTAAGAAAATCACCCAGATCATAGGGGTGATAGGGGAGGAGTGCGCAGACTTAGCCTCTTATCAGCTGAAAGGGGTTGCACATATCTGGTTCAGAAAGTGGAAGGATGGTAGGGCAGTTGAAGCCGACCCTATTGATTGGGATGAGTTCCATGCGTTCTTGGATTGGTTCTTTCTCAGAGAGATGAGGGAAATCAACGCAGCCAACTTTGTTAACTTGAAGCAGCGTAACACGACAGTCCAAGATTATTCTTTGGAGTTCACTCATTTTTCTAAGTATGCACTAGAGCTAGTGGTTGATCAGAGGCTCGGGTGAGCAGGTTTATATATGGAAGGACAGACTACCTGGACAAGGATTGTAGGATCACCATGCTTCATCAGGATATTTATTTTCCCCAGATGGTTTTACATGCCCAGCAGATAGAGGAAGTGTATCTGAGAGAGAAAGAGTACAAGAGGGCCAGGACAGACAGTGTTGGGTTCACGCAGCAGAGATTCGATAGCAGTCACCGCCCTTAGTTTCAATAAAGGTCGTTAGCCCCGGCAACATCATCAACCAATGTCCCTTTCAGATCCATACGTGATCATAGAGGTAGAGTGTCAGGATTGAGGGGCCATGGAAACACTACAGGAGATTACACCTTCCTATCTTGTACGAAGTGTGGCAAGAATCACCCAAGGAGGTGTTTAGTGGGCTCAGACGCTTGTTTTGGGTATGGCAACCCAAACATAGAATAAGTTATTGCCCTTTAGCCAAACCAGGTGATGGTCAAGCCCATATCCTAGACACTAGTTCAGCAGCTCTGGCAGCACATCCCTATCAGCAAGGTGCTTCTACTAGCTCAACTAGCAGCTAGCGCTAGAACAGGTTCTATGCACTCTCGTTACGACAGGAGTAGGAAATTTTGCCCGATATGGTGACTGGTATGTTACAAGTATTCCACCTTGATGTATATGCATTATTAGATCCAAGGGCTACTTTGTCTTTTATTACACCATATGTTGCTAGTAGTTTCCGAGTCAGTCCGGAAATCTTATCAGAACCCTTCTCAATCTCTACTCCAGTTAGTAATTCAGTTATAGCTAGAGGGGTATATAGAAATTGACCTGTCACAGTCCTTTAGAAAATCACCTCAATAGTTAGTAGAGTTATCCATGACCGATTTTGATGTTATCATCGGCATGGATTGGTTATATGCATGTTCTGCTTCAGTCAATTGTAGATCCCGTGAGGTATAGTTTAGATTTCCGGGTGAGCTAGTCCTAGAGTGGAAGGATAGTTCAGTTGTGCCTGTAGGTCACTTCATTTCCTACCTTAAGGCCAGAAAGATGATTTCTAAAGGTTGTGTGTACCATTTTGTTAGGGTTAATAATGCTACATTCGAGACCCCGACTATCCAGTTAGTTGCTATGGTGTGTAGGTATCCGGAGGTGTTTCTAGAGGATTACCAGGAATCCCTCTCAAGCAGGAGATCGACATTCGTATTGGCCTTTTTCCCGATATGCAACCTATATCTATTCCTCCTTATAGAATGGCTCCTGCTGAGCTAAAGGAGTTGAAGGATCTTTTAGACAAGGGTTTCATTAGATTGAGCAAATCCCTGTGGGGTGCACCAGTTCTCTTTGTCCACAAGAAGGATGGTTCTCTTCGTATGTTCATTGATTATTGGAAATTGAACAAAGTTACCATCAAGAACAGGTATCCTCTTCGAAGGATTGATGATTTGTTGGACTAGCTTTAGGGTTCTAAGTGCTTTTCGAAGATAGACCTCAGTTTTGGATACTATCAGCTCAGGATTCAGGAGAGTGACATCCCGAAGACAACCTTCAGAACTCGGTATGGTCACTACGAGTTTATAGTTATATATTTTGGACTAAGGAATGCTCCTGCAGCTTTTATGGATTTGATGAACAGGGTGTTCAAGCCATACTTGAATTTGTTCGTGATTGTGTTCATAGATGATATTCTCATATACTCTCGGAGCGAGGAGGAGCATGCCGCTCATTTAAGGGTGGTGCTACAGACTCTCAAGGATCGCCAGTTAGATACTAAGTTTAGCAAATGCTAGTTTTGGTTGAATTCAGTGGCATTTTTGGGTCATGTAGTGTCAAGTGAGGGTGTGTAGATGGATGCTCAAAAGATAAAAGCAGTGAAGAATTGGCCTAGACCAGTGAGTCCTTCGGATATTGGGAGTTTCTTGTGTTTAGCTGGTTATTATCAAAGATTTTTTGAGAATTTTCACCATTGCAGCCCCGTTGACTAAGTTGACCCAGAAGAAGGAGAAGTTCCAATGGTCGGAGGCTTGTGAGAAGAGCTTCCAAGAGTTGAAGACTCGACTAACATCAGCACTAGTGTTAACCCTACCTGAGGGTGCCGATGGGATTGTGGTATATTGTGACACTTCGATGATCGGCCTTGGTTGTGTATTGATGAAGCACGGTAAGATTATAGCATATGCATCCAGACAGTTGAAGGTTCATGAGAGGAATATCCGACTCATGATCTTGAATTTGCGGTGGTAGTATTTGCTTGATTATTTGGAGACACTATCTGTATAGGGTCCATGTAGATGTGTTTACGGAAGACAAAAGGATTTGAATCTATGTCAGAGAAGGTAGTTGGAGCTATTGATAGACTATGATATGACTGTCCTTTATCATCCGGGCAAGGCTAATGTGGTAGCAGACGCTCATAGCAGGCTTTCCATGGAGAGTGTATCTCATGTAGATGAGAAGAGGAAAGAGTTAGTAAAGGATGTGCACTGACTTGCATGACTAGGAGTTTATCTAGTTGATTTGACGGATGGGGGTATCATAGCTCAGAACGGATCAGAATCATCTTTGGTGATCAATGTTAAGGCTAGAAAAAATGAGGATCCTATTTTGGTGAAGTTGATGTCACGACCCGAACAGAGGCCCGAATTATAGACACGGGACAAAAAGACCTCGAGAGACTCCAAGTCGACCCATGGCATAAGAATACATCTAATTCATTCGATAAACTTAAGAAATCATCAATATAAACTCAGTGTAAGTCTAACTCAACATGACATAAAAATAAGCATCCGAAGCTAAATGCATACAAAGTCTGAAAAGCCTCTAATCTAGACGAGTTGATGAGACAAGACCCCAACTAACTCAACAATACTGAAGCTGAAAATACATAAGGAAATTGAAAGTCTAGCCCTCGAAGGATGAGGACTCACCAACCAAGTGGGTGCTAACTCTGACAACGACTACGAACAGGGCTGAGCTTGGGAGCCGGGTCCTGTATCATGAAACAATACAACATAGAAAGTATGCTCTCAGTATGTGGAATGTACCGAGTATGCAAAGTGAGTAAAACCGCTTAAGTAAAGTAAATCATTTAAAACACTTCATAACATATCATAAACTTTCAAATCTGAGAGGAAAGATTGCATGCATTCATTCTAAAATCGTAATCTTTTCATAATATGACAATGATAGCTTCATAACATCATAACTAACTCGAATAACTCCAAGCTGAAACATGACATTTATAAGAAAAGCTGAACATTGAGTCAAACCTTGCTTTTAGAACAAGCATGTGTAAAATAATAACCATGAGTAATGAATATGAGAATCTGAATCATATAGAAAATGGGAGACTCGTCACTTAACTAACATGCCACGATAGAGCTTACTGGTACCGACTATCACACTCAAGTGGGCAGAGCCATCCAAGACCTTGTCAGGGCTAAGGATGCTACTATGGTATTGATATCAAGATCATGGGCCATTAGGGACGAGGATAGCTCACTAGGGAGATCCCAATAATATAATAGTATCATCCTATGTTAGCACTTAGTTCTGGACCATTGGGTGATCGACCCTTAGCTCGCTCGGTGCTAGACTCTTCTCCCAAAACATTCAATGCTCTACATTGTATATAACAAAGCTCAACATGGTCTATTGACGAAGCTCAACAATGGAATCATGCATAAACTAAACATCGTATGAAACGAAGCTCAACATTGTCATTTGAAAAAGCTCGATAGTTAAATCATGTATAGAACTGACATCGTATGGAAACGAAGCTCAATAATAAAATATATCTCAATTATGAAGTCATACATATGAGAATCTTTATTTTGAAACGTACCACAAGCTCAAAGATAAGTGGGAGAATTTACTCCAAAAACCATGTGGTAAGCTTACTTTAGAGATACTACATCATCATACTTGATATAAGGGCCTTGCCCAAAACTTTATCATACTTGGATCTACTCAATTCATTCTAAAAACAATATCATAATCATGGGTAGCTTTAGAAACATGCTTTTCATCATTAAATCTCATCATCATCATACATTCATCATTATTCTCTTCCTTTATGAACTTCTCATCCATGGGCATTTTATTTCATAATTTAGAAAACACAATTTTGACTGAAAACAATTTAAAATCTGCCCAAGCTTTACAATTCATTAATAGAAACATAATCTAATTGTACCCATGTATAGGAATTGAAGAATTATTTAATTGGGTAAAAAACCCATAACTTGATCATGGGAATTTCTCATACTTAGATAGAGATTGGGCATGGGTGAAGGAGGAAACACCCATTCATAACCCCACCTACCTGAAAAGGATTGATTCCACCAAATCTTTGACTACCCAAGAGGAAATTGGATGGAAACCTTGAATCCTAGCCTTGAATCACCTCTTCAACCTCTCAAGCTTGCATGCATGGAATGAATATCTTAGAATAGGGTTTCCCCTCTTAAAACCCACTAAAAAAATCCTTAAACGACATAGTATAGGCCCCTAGGACTTAGGAATTACGGAAAAGCCCTTACTAAAATCGCAAAATTGGGATGATTGCCAGTCCCCACAGGCCACGACTCGTGGCTATGAGTCATTTGGTTCACTTCTCAAAACAATTAGGGGATCTCACGGGAGACACCATGACTCGTGCTGGGTGACCACGAGTCCGTGGCTTCTATTGCCCAAGGTCTCCTTGCCAAACAACCAGTCTAGGCCACGGGAGACCTCACAAGTTGTGAGGCCTGACCACGACTCATGGTCATGCCCGTGGTCTTCTCAAAACACCCTGCCAACCCTGCTGGATCACGAGTCACTTCACAACTCGTGGTCACTCCTCACGAGCCTCCTTACGATTCATTCTATGACCTGGTGCGAAATTTCAGTTTTTCACAATTTTGACTCCTGGGTTCGATCCTTGGGTTCATGGCTATAACAATATCTCCCCCTTGAGAACATTCGTCCTCAAATGTTAGAAACACATAGAAAACTCACAAACATGCAATCATCATATGCAAACACTGATCATTTAAATCGAAAATTGATGGAATGAACTAAACATTGAAACTGATTAGAGAATTAGGGAAAGAACTGATTCCTCAAACTGAAACTGAGTCGGTAGGAAACAGGTGAGGGTATTTAGCCATCATAACCGCTTCAGATTCCCACTTAGTTCCCTCAACATGCTGATTTCTCCATAACACGTTTATCAAAGCTACTTTTTTGTTCCTCAGCCTCGAAACCTGATGATCCAAGATTGCAACTGTAATTTCCTCATAATTGAGGCTATCTCCCACACCAACACTTTCCACCAGGACAACTAAAACTGGATCACCCAAGTACTTTTTCAAGAGTAATACATGAAAGATGTGATGAACTGAAGATAAATCTGATGGCAAGTGCAACGCAAACGCTACCCTACTATCTCTTCTCATAACCCGATAGGGACCAACATAGCGGAGAATGAGTTTTACTTTCTTTCCGAACCGTATTAATCCCTTCATGGAAGATACCTTCATAAATGCCCAATCGTCCTCCTCGAACTCCAACTCTCTCCTTCTCACATCAGCATATGACTTTTGATAACTCTGAGCGATTTTCATCCTGTCCCTTATCAACTAAACCTTCACCATAGGTTCATGAATTGATTTTGTCCCTATCATAGCTGCCTCACCAACCTCAAACCATCTGATGGGCGATCCACACCTCCGCCTATAGAGAGCCTCGAACGGTGCCATCCGGATGCTGGAGTGATAGCTGTTATTGTAAGCAAACTCGATCAAGGGCAAGTGATCATCCCAACTACCTTTAAAGTCCATCACACAAGCTCTCAACATGTCCTCGAGAGTTTGAATTTTCCGCTCCTCCTGACCATCCATTTGCGGATGAAATGTTGTGCTGAGTTTAACTTGAGTCCCAAGCCTTTTTTGGAAAGACCGCCAAAATTGAGAGGTAAACAGAGTACCTCAGTGTGAGATAATAGAGAAGGGCACTCCATGTAATCACACCAACTCTCGGATATACAGTTTGTAATAATCAGCCGTTGAATCTGTGGTTTTGACTAGTAGAAACTGTGCAACCTTGGTTAACCTGTCTACCACCACCCAAATAGAATCATAGTGTCGGCGAGTACGAGGTAGGCCTATAATGAAATCCATATTAATCTCTTCCCACTTCCAAGTGGGAATGCTAATATCTTGAAGTACGCCTCTCGGCCTTTGATGCTCCACTTTCACTTGCTGATAGTTCGGGCACTTGGCTACGAATTCTGCAATATCCTTCTTCATGCCATTCCACCAATAAATTTCCCGCAAATCATGATACATCTTGATGGAACCTGGATGGAAAGAATACCTGGATCCATGTGCCTCATACAATATCCAGTCCCTCAAATTATCAATATCTGGAACACATAGATGGCCTTGGTACAACGCACCCCATCTCCCCATTGGGAGAAAACCTCCACTTTCTGACTCTGAATGGCTTCCTTCAGTTTCACCAACATCAGATCCTCATCTTGCCTAGCTTTTACATCGGTCACCAAGGACGATTCTGATCCATTTTGCACAACAACGCCGCCATCGGTCGAGTCGACCAATCCAATTCCCAATGTTGCAAGTCGATGGACATCTTTCATCAACTTCTTCTTTCCCTCATCCACGTGGGACACACTCTCCATAGAGAGCCTACTAAGTGCGTCCGCTGCCATATTAGCCTTACCCGGGTGGTAAAGGACACTCATGTAGTAGTCCTTTAGTAGCTCCAACCACCTCATTTGTCGTAGATTGAGATCTTTCTGCGTGAACACATATTGCAAGCTCATGTGATCCGTGAATACATCCACGTGGACCCCATTCAAGTACTGTCGCCATATCTTCAATGCAAACACCACTGCAGCCAACTCAAGATCATGGGTCGGGTAATTCTTCTGATGGACTTTCAATTGTCTTGAGGCATATGCTATCACTTTCCCATGCTACATCAACACACACCCAAGTTCGATTCTCGAAGCATCACAATAAACCACAAAACCATCGGTACCCTCGGGTAGGGTCAACACTGGTGCTGATGTGGGTCGAGTCTTGAACTCTTGGAAGCTTTTCTCACTAGCCTCCGACCAATGGAACTTTACCTTCTTCTGAGTCAACTTGGTTAAAGGTGCTGCAATAGATGAAAATGCCTCAACAAATCTCCAATAGTAACTTGCTAAGAGAAAAAATCTCCTGATATCTGATGGGTTCACCGGTCTGGGCTAATTTTTCACCGCCTCGATATTCTGAGGATCTAACTTTATGCCCTCACTCAATACAACATGGCCCAAAAATCCCACAGAGTCAAACCAGAACTCACATTTGTTGAAATTTGCATATAATGACCATCCTTGAGGGTCTGAATCACTACTCTCAAGTGAATGGCATGCTCCTCCTTGCTCCGAGAGTTATATAAGGATGTCATCAATAAACACAATCATGAACATATCAAAATATGCCTTGAACACCTTGTTCATTAGATCCATAAAAGCTGTAGGGGCATTGGTTAGTCCAAAAGACATAACAACAAATTCGTAGTGACCATACCGAGTCCTGAAAGCGGTTTTCAGGATGTCGCCCTCCCGAACACTGAGTTGGTGATACTTGGATCTAAGATCAATCTAAGAGAAACACTTGGCACCCTGAAGCTGATCGAACAAATCATCGATCCTGGGCAAAGATACCTGTTCTTAACGATGACCTTGTTTAACTGCCAATAGTCAATGCACATCCGAAGCAAACCATCCTTCTTCCGGTCAAATAACACTGGTGCACCCCATGGAGACTTACTTGGCCTAATAAATCCCTTATCTAACAGGTCCTTCAACTAATCCTTCAGCTCTTTTAGCTCGGCTGGAGCCATTTTGTAGGCAAAATAGATATAGGTTGCATGTCCAGAAGAATATCTATATCGAAATCAATCTCCCGCTCGGGAGGGACACTTGGAAAATCATCAGGAAAGACCTTTGGATACTCACGTACTACTGGAACTGACTGGATAGTCGGGGTTTCGGACTCGACATTATTAACCCTAACTAGATGGTACATGCAACCCTTAGAAGTCATCTTCCTGGCCTTAAGGTAGGAAATAAATTAACCTACAGGCATAACTAAACTATCCTTCCATTCTAATACTAGCTCACTTGGAAATCTGAACGCTACTGCTCGGGTTCTACAATTAACTGAAGCATAGCATGCAAATAGACAATCCATGTCAAAAATAACATTGAAATTTGTCATGGCTAACTCTATGATATCTGTCGAGGTGACCTTTTGAAGGACTGAGACTGGGCAACCTCTATACACCCTTCTAGCTATAACTAAGTACCTACTATAGTAGAAACTGAGAAGGACTCTGACAAGACATCGGGACTCACTCTGAAGCTATTGGCCACATATTGTGTCACAAAATACAAGGTAGCCCCCAGATCTAAAAAATCATAAACTTTAATATGGAAAGCTCACAACATACCAGTGACCACATCGGAGGAGACCTCCTTCTCCTAACGGGAAGCTTAAGCATAGAATCTGTTCTAGCGTTAATTGCCAACCGTGCTAGTGGATGCCCTTTAATGTGTTGAGCGTGGGGGAGGGGCTGCTGAACTAGAAGCTGGGCCGACACCCAACCCGATCCTTCCTCACAGCTGGACAATCTCAAAGCATGTGTCCAGGCTGCCCACACCCGAAACGAGCACCTAAACTTGCCAGGCAATGGCCTGTGTGCCCTCGACCACACCTACGACAGTTGGGATGCTAGAATCTGCGGGTCTACTACTCTGAACCCTCGAGATTGATGCCCTCCCACTATGATCATGTTTAGGTCTGTATGGCACACTCAATACCGAAGATGCCGGGGCTGACGATCTCTGGTGAGTCTACTGTTGGTGCCTACCACCGGACCTCTACTAAGAGAATCTGTGGTCCTTAGTACTGGCCTTCTTGGCCTCCCTATCTCTCGAATGGGCCGCCTCCATCTTCTGGGCGTACAACACTATGCGAGGTAAGTCCATATCCTGGTGAAGCATAGCAATCTGGCACTCTTTGTCCAAATTCCCTACTATACCATGCACAAATCTACTCACCCACGTCCTCTAGTCAGCCACTAATTTTAGGTCATATTTTAATAGGCGAGTGAACTAAAGAGAATACTCTTGCACTGTCATTCTTCCCTACTTCAAGTTAACAAACTCAGCTACCTTCATCTCCCTCATCTCCCAAGGGAAGAACCGATCTAGGAATGAAACCTGAAACTCCTCCCACGTGATCGGACCTGCTCCTGTGACCCTGTTATCCTTCCATTGGTGAAACTAGATATGCACAATCCCCTTTAACTAGTAGGAGGTCAACTCTGGCACTCAACACTACTCACCCCTATGACTTGGGTGATCTTGACAATCTCATCAATGAAATCACGCGGGTCCTCATCTACCTTAGACCCCAAGAACTCTGGCGGGTTCATCCTCAAGAAGTCTCTGACTCGAGCCACCGCTACATTGCCATTTTGTGAAACATATGAAATGGCCTACTGATTGACCTGAGCGGTCAAGGCCTACGTAAGCATTTCAATAGCGGCCCAGAACTCAGCATGAACAGTTGGCTCCAGTGCCTGAGGCTCTTGAACTGGTGGGGCTGGCTGATGCCCATAACCATTTCTATCCTCATGGCTTTCACCACCTCCATTCCTCCACTTGTTCATTCTTCGAGGAGCCATGATTCTGCAATCGCGAATAGAACGAATTAGAAGGATAGAAAGACTTTTCGTCACACGATATAGATCATGAAAGAAGGGAACATTTCCTAAATGTCTCATGGCCTCTTCTTCATATATGTGGAACGCTTCACAACTATGAAAAAGACTCTACTTAACGCATCTTTTAGACACCCTAGGACACTTCAAACCTATTGCTCTGATACTATGTTTGTCATGACCCGAACAGATGTATGGATTGTAGACATGGGACAAGGGACCTCGAGAGACCCTAAGTCAACCTATGGAATAAGCATACATCTAACTCATTCGATAAACTAAAGAAATCATCAATATAAACACAACGGAAGTCTAACTCAACATGACATCAAATAAGCATCTGAAGCTAAACACATATGAAGTCTGAAAAGCCTCTAATCTGGACGAGTTGATAGGACATGACCCCAACTAACTCAACGATATTGAAGATGAAAATACATAAGGAAATTGAAAGTCTAGCCCACGAAGGATGAGGACTCACCAACTAAGTAGGTTCTAACTCTGACAACGACTACGAGCGAGACTAAGCCTGGGAGCTGGGTGCTATATCATGAAATGATATAGCACAGAAAGTATGCGATCAGTATGTGGAATGTACCGAGTATGTAAGGTAAGTAAAACTGCTCAAATAAAGTAAATCATTTAAAACACTTCATAACATATCATAAACTTTCAAATCTGAGAGGAAAGACTGCATGCATTCATTCTGAAATCGTAAACTTTTCATAATATGACAATGCATAGCTTCATAACATCATAACTAACTCAAATGACTCAAAGTTGAAACATGACATTTATAAGAACAACTGAACAATGAGTCAAACCTTGCTTTTAGAACTTGTATGTGTAAAATAATAACCATGAGTATTGAATATGAAAATTTGAATCATATAGACAATGGGAGACTTGTCACTTAACCGACATGCCATGATAGAGCTTACGTGGTCCCGACTATGACACTCAAGCGGGCAGAGCCGTCTAAAAATTTGTGATGGATAAGGACGCTACTATGATATTGATATCAAGCTCATAGGCTATTAGGGCTGGGATAGCTCACAAGGGAGATCCCAATAATGTAATACTATTATCCTATGTTGGCGCGTAGTTCTGGGGCATAGGGTGATCGACCCTTATCCCACCGGTGCTAGACTCTTCTCCCAAAACATTCAATGCTCTACATCATATATAATGAAGCTCACACCCGTCGACAGTATGACTCCATTTAGGTCATTATGGACAGGTTGACTAAAGCAACTTATTTCCTACTGGTCAAAACTACCGATTCAGTGGAGTATTATGCTAAATTATACATTCGGGAGCTAGTTCAGTTGCATGGAGTGCCATTTTCCATCATATCGGATAGAGGTACTCAATTTACCTCCCAATTTTAGAGATCATTTTAGAAGGAACTTGGTACTCAGCTCAAACTTTGCATAGCCTTTCACCCGCAGATAGATGGTCAGGACGAGCAGACTGTTCAGACTCTTGAGTATATGTTGAGAGTGCGTGTGATTGATTTCAAGGGTAGTTGGGATGATCATTTGCCTCTCATTGAGTTTGCGTATAACAACAACTACCATTCTAGTATCCAGATGGATTTGTTTGAGGCTCTTTATTGGCGGAGATGTAGATTGTCTATTGGTTGGTTTGAAGTCGGTGAAGTTGTGATGATAGGACTGGATTCAGTCCATAAGGCCATGGAGAAAGTTCAGCTTATAAGGTACAGGTTGAAAACAGCTCAGAGTCGCCAAAAGTCCTATGCGGATGTGAGGGGGGGAGAACTTGAGTATGAAGTTGATGATTGGGTGTTTCTAAAGGTGTCCCGTATGAAGGAGGTGATGAGGTTCAAAAGAAAGGAAAACTCAATTCCCGATATGTTGGTCCATACCGAATTGTGAAACGGGTTGGCAAGGTAGCATATGAATTAGAGTTACCCTCAAAATTAGCTTCAGTCCATCCAGTTTTTCATGTATCTCTCTTAAAGAAGTGTTTGGGTGATCCAACTCTGGTTGTCCTGATGGACAGTGTCGATGTTAAAGATAGCCTTAGTTATGAGGAGGTTCTAGTAGTAATACTTGATCATCAGGTTTAGAAGATAAAAAATAAGGAAGTAGCCCTAGTCAAGGTTTTGTGGAGAAATCAGCGTATTGAGAGGGTTACATGGGAAGTTGAAGAAGAAATGATGGCTAGATACGCGCATCTATTCCCTTCCGGCTCAGTTTCAATGTGAGGTAACAGTTTCCTCCTTAGTATTCTATTCAGTTTCATGTTTAGTTCATGTTTCCCTAGTTTTCTTCATGACAATGTATGTATGTGTGATTTACGAATTTAGTTCAGTCATGTATTCTAGTTTGGAGTTAGTCACTCTGTTAGCTTTCAGCTTAAATGTTCAGTATTTGGCATGGTAGTTATATTTTTCCCAGCTATTTAGTATGTTTACCCAAATTCGAGGATGAATGTTCTCAAGGGGGAGATATTATAATACCCCAAAAGTGCCCAAGACTAGACTCAGAATTTGAAATGACAAGTAGCATAAATTTGAGAATTTTTCTCAGAATGAGTCGCGGTACGAGTCGTTGGTAGGACTAATGACCCATCGAAGGTGCTCGTGGTGAGAATCTACAAAAGTTGGACCAGGAAGTAACAAATCTAAGAATGACCCATTGGTTGTGGTAACGAGTCATTGGATGGAAGTCGTGGTGAGGTTGGTCCTGATCTGGGAGGAAGTAACTAGTCTTGGGATGACTCGTTGTTGGGAGAAAGGAGTCGTTGTAAGCGTCTGTTGGGAGGAACCCCAAGATAGGGGCAGTGGTGACGATGACTGAAAGCAATGAGTTGTTGGAGCTTGTAACGACTCATCCTATCCGGTTGTGGAGGAGGCCTAAGACCAGAATCAGGGATGAGACAATGAGAGGAACGACGACTCGTGGGAACGTGTAACAATTCGTTGGATTGGTCGTGGTCACTAGTAGTGCAGATATTTCTATATTTTTCATTAAGGGTATTTTCGCCATTCATAAGCCCTAGGGTCCTAAACTAAGTTATTATAAGCTCTGAAAAGTGTGTTTTAAGGGGGGTAGGTTCATTCTAAATATCCCCACTCTATGCATGCAACCTAGAGCATTCCTTGAAGATCAAGTTTGAGAGATTTCATCAAATTCTCTCCAATTTTCCTTTGGATTTTCAAGTAGGTGTGTGAATTCAATTTACCTAGGTATGTGAGGTTATGAATGAGAGTTCCTTTCACTCTCATGCTCAAAACTCTTCTCAATTTTCATGGATTTCAATTCTAGATTCAAGTTTCATGACCTATGAGGTTTATTCCAATTCTTGTAAAATTCTTTATGATCTATCTACGGGTCGATTCCTTTAATGTTTTAGATCATGTTTTATGATCTATGTGTATATTTTAAGACAATTTTGAATATAAATTTATTGATTTGAATTTAAATCCAACTATTCCCAATTATGTATGATCTTATGAAAAGTCAAGTTATGATTTCATTATGATCTTGATCTAAATTAGCCCAACTATGATTTATGATTTATAGTAGGATTTCTATCAAGTACTTATCGTGGATTTATGAAATATCAAGTATATACATGTTTTACCAATATGCATGAATTTCATGATTTATGGACTTATGATTATGGCTGACTCACAGGCCTTATTACATGGCTAGTTCACGTATTTCAAGCATGCTTAAGATTATTATGATTTAAACTAGACCATAAATCTCATGTATGTTTTCCTTACTATAATATGAGAACTATATATGTTTTGGGAGTAGTTTTAACGCCGAGTAGATTCGGGGTCCAACCATACCTCTAGTCTAAAAACTACGTGCCAACGTAGCCATGATGAGACCTCCCTTGAGACTGTTCCCTTATGCCCATATGGGCCCTTCATGAGTGATATCATATCTCTTTTCATGGTTCTACCCTTGGCAAGGTACGAACACCCTCTCGACTTTGGATTTACAGGTCGGGCTCCATATGTGCTCATGTGGGGTATGTCAGTTATAGAATCTCCTATTGTTACTCATGAATTATTCATGATTATGATTACATTACTTTGGCTTAAGTCATGTTTAATGAAGATTTTATCATATTATTATGAATATGATCGATTTATGAATATTTAGGAAACCTTGAGCCCTTTTGTTACATTATGATATTTACGTTATGATCATGTTGTTCGACTCTTATGAACTCTTATGTATTTTAACTACATGTTTTACTTACCTTTCATACTCGGTACATTCCAAGTACTGACCGCATACTCTATGCTATATCATTTCATGACAGGTCTGAGGGATCAGTCTCAGCTGCATCCTTAAACCCTGCTTCCCTCTCTGACCTGTCCAGCTGGGGTTGGTGAGTCCTCATCTTTCAGGGACGTTCAGTCATTTATGGTTTATTATGTTCCTTTCAGTCTTATACTTGTTTGAGATAGTCATTTATTATGTTTGAGATAGTCGTCTTGCCTGGAAATGACTCGTCAAGTCAGTTATTAGGAGGGAGAAGTTTTGGTTTTAAGGAAATTTCCAGTGAATTAATGGAAGGGCATAAAGAATCGTGGAAGCTGGTGATGAGTCATGGTATTGGTTGTGGCCTGGAGATTGAGAATTTCCAGTAGACATGGCGAATGGACCTAACAAGTCGTTGGGTAGGACAATGACTCGTCAGGTGAGTCATGGCATCAGTTCGGGAAATTTTTCAGATTTTCTCAAAGGCAGGTTTGTAAAATCCCATGCTCCCAGATCTAAAGTGATGTCGTTTTGGGAATGGTTGGGGACGTTTTTAAGGGTTTTCCTAATCCTAAACCCTCATTCTCTCAATCTCCTTCTTCCCCATCTCTTCTCAAACATCCTAGGGGTTTCACCAAGGTATTCTTCAAGCTTAAAGGAAGGTAATCATACGGGATTTTTGTCTACCAGGTATGCGGGACTTCAACAAGGATATCCTTTCCTCCTTGTGCCAAAAAATGTTTTCAATAAGAATTTGAATTTAAATCTATTGTGAGTGTCATGATTTGGGATTTGAGAAATGGGTAATTTCTTCTTTATTCCTCATTCTTAAATGATAATATTTACTGCGATTATGGAATATATTGGAATGTTAATTAATGGGTTGCTTTGGAATATGGATTATATGTTGGGATTGCATGATGGTAGCATGTTCTTCATGAATTGACTTGAGTAATAAATGGGTTCTTCTTATTGTTCACTTGATTGTCGTAGTCATACATGAATATAATGAAATTGTGAAGATTAGGTGAGTATGTATTCATGTAGTATGTTCTCCCTAAATTGATTCAAGTATTGATTGGGAATTGTACATTCCTTTCATGATTATCATAGAAACTCATGAACAAGATGGATGTGTAAAAAATATTGCATAATTAACCCCAATGACTTGAGTATGATGTTGATGATCATATGGGATTGAGTAGAAGTTGTGGGCTTGAGTAATTGAAACAAGTTAGCTGCCCTTACCATGCTTTAGATTTAATTGATTTGTCATAAGAAGATTTACCTCCATTGCTGAACTACGAAGCCTAGGCAAATTCTATATTGTTTTCCTTATTAAGAATTGTTTTTATATAAATCTTGGAATCTAAAACGCCCATGGCTAAGGAGCTCACAAAGGAGTGATTGTGACAAGTTTATGGAATGTTGTATACCTAAATAAGCGAAGTCATATATCTTGATAGAGTATGAGTTGTATTTATAAACCATGCGTGATCTCAATTACGTGTGAATGAAATGAACTTGGAGTTCGGAGGGTCATGGTAGTATATACATAATGTGATCATGTAGAATGCTCGTTAGCAAGAGATGTTTGAGATAGCTATAAATCAGATTCCATGATGAGGTGAATAATGATGATAACGCATGAGCATGATATTGTAACTGTAGGGATCGATGTTATTTGATAGTAGCCCCACCCTGTTGATAAGAATGTTGTATGATGAAAATCGGTAATTGTCCTTTTGTCTCTGATTAGCTGTTGTGATATGGATTAGCATTAGTCAGTCGGGATTTCTCGTTAGCAAGAGTATTTCCCTAGTCGATCGGGATTTCTCATTAGCAAGAGTATTTCCCTTGTTGGTTGAGATTTCTCGTTAGCAAGAGTATATCACTAGTCGGTTGGGATTTCTCATTAGCAAGAGTATTTCCCTAGTCAGTCGGAGTTTCTCGTTAGCAAGAGTATTTCCCTAGTCAGTCGTGAGTTCTCGTTAGCAAAAGTATCTCTTACATCCTTATCTAGTAAGTCGCTTCTTACATCAAGTTTTCCCTCCCTTCGACAGTTAAGGATTTTCACAAGTGAGAATGTTTCCCTTGGACAGTCAGGGACCCTTTATATATAAGTCATGACTTTGCATTCCTGTGTCATTAAGATCACTACTTTTCTGCTCCAGTTGAACTTGTAACAATGCATGTCCTTATCATGTGATGATGTTTATATGAATATGAGGATCTCATACAGATTGTTGTATCTCTTTTCGGTTACGTTACTGAGACGGTTATTTATGGTACTCCCTATTTGTATATTGATTCTTATGACTTTTTTGTTTACATTCCTGCATACTCAATACATTCCACGTACTGACCGCAGGCCTCTTGTGCTATATCATTTTATGAAATAGATTCAGGTCTCCAGGATCAACCGCGTGACTAGATACGCTTCTTCTCTCTTCCAGCTACTCGCTGTGAGTTCTCATCTTCCGAGGACGTGGTTTATATTCTCATTTTATATTGTTTTAGTTTTCAGACTTTTGGAGTTAGCTAGGGGCTTGTCCTAGCAAGTCATCCGTTTATTAGAAGGCTTTCAGACTTGTTAGACAGAATCAACATTATATGTAAAAGTGATTAAATTGTCGTGTTGATTTATATTAGTTTTGGCCAGTTCTTCCAGTTTTTCATGATGTTTGACATTTCTTATGTTAAGTGTATGGGATGATTATGCCATGGGTCGACTTGGAGCCTCTTGGGGTTCCTAGTCCCATGTCTATGATATGGGTGCACTCTGGGGTCGTGGAAAACTTGGTATCAGAGCCAAGGTTTAGGGTGTCCTAGGGTGTCTGAAAGTCGCGTCATGTAGATTCTTATTCATGGGTGTGAAGCGCGCCACACTTACGGCGAAGAGGCTATGAGACGTTTTAGGAATGTTCCGCTTTTCTTCGTGATTCTTATCGTGCGTAAAGTATGAAACTCTAAACAGCTCCTCCTCTAACTCGTGCTTTACGCGCTCGCAGATAATGCCTCCCAGACGAGCGAATGGAAGGGGATGTGTTAACGGCCGCCAGTAGATACCACCAGCCCAGACAGACCAAATAGAGGATAATGTTGCTCATACCGAGTTTCGAGCAGCCGTCCACATGTTGGGGCAGGCCCTGACAACTCAGAATTTTTTCAGCAGGAGGTAGCCCGTGCACCACAACATGGGAATGAAGCGGCGGAAAGGATAAGAGATTTCCTTTCAGATGAATCCACCAAAATTCTTAGGGTCAAATGTGGATGAAGACCCATATGAGTTCTTGGAGGAGATACAAAAGATTATTCGCATTATGGGAGTGACGGGGCAAGACAGTGCGGACTTAGCCTCCTACCAGCTAAAGGGAGTGGCTTACATTTGGTATTGTCAGTGGAGAGATAGTCGAGGAATCGAAATGGGTCCCATAGGTTGGGATGAGTTTATGGCCGCGTTCTTGGATAGGTTTTTCCCTCGGGAGTTGAGGGAGGCAAAGGCAGAAGAGTTCATTAGCTTGAAAAAAAATGACACGACTGTCCAGAAGTATGCGTTGGAGTTCACTCGGCTATCTAAGTATGCGCCGGAAATGGTAGCCGACCAGCGGGCCCGAGTGAGCAGGTTTGTGAATGGATTTTCGGACTCCTTGGCCAAAGAATGTAGGATTGCCATGTTGCACCGAGACATAGACTTCCCGTGTTTGGTAATATTTTCTCGACAAATAGAAGCAGAACAGGTGAAAGAAAAAGAGAGAGAGGTTCAGAAGGCTAGGACTGGTGACTTAGAATCCTCCCGTCAAAGGTCGGGTACTGGATATCACTCACACCATCATCAGAGATCAGCAGCCCCAGCACCTTCGATAGCCAGTACTCCGTATAAGCCTAGAGTAAGGGAAATCACGTACCCATTGTGTATGAGTTGTGGAAAGAACCACTTGGGAGTTTTTATGGCCGGTACAAATGTATATTTTTGGTGCGGTGAGGCAGGCCATATGCACCGAGATTGCACTGCGACTAAGAAAGGTGAGAGCAGATCCTCGACCACCTCTTCAGTAACTCTTATAGCCCATCCATTTCAGCAGAATACATGCTCCAACCCAAGAGGCCGACATCATCAAGACTGTTCTTATGCAGTAGCAACCCATCAGGATAAGGGCAAAGCGCCAATAGTGGCTACAGGTATGTTATGAATCTTGTACCATTCTTTGTGAGATGCCGACCTCTATAATGAGTAAGAAGTTCAGTGTGATTGTGGGAAAAAATTGTTGGGGTATGATGTAAATAGTTGTAGTATAAGTCTTGTGGTGAAGGTTAGAAGTAAAAGGGGAGTTAAGAGTTAGTACCTTAGCCTGACTTGAAGAAGGATTCGGGAGCCTTAGGGTGATGAATTTAAGCTAAGGGGGAGATGGTGAATATGTGGAAAAAGTTATACCTTGAGAATACTCATAAGAAGTTCCAGCTCTAACAGTTGCACTATGTCGAACCCTCCGAGGTTCAGATAATTTCCCTTATATTTCAGTTGAAGTTAAGGTGTGTTCATTCCCCATGTCCAGGTTCCTGAGGTTTAGAGATAACCTTTTTCAGACAATGATACCAGTCTTGCTCTATGAGTCCTTTATGCTTGTTTTCATGTTATGAATCAATTATGTGTGTTGATTTATATTTTCCAGTGTGGTCAGCTTGAACTCAGTCTATAGAAGTTTCTTGGTAAGTTCAATAGAACCAGGCTATCTCACGTATGTTCTCAGTTGTAGATGTCGGGATAACTCGTGCTCATAAATTCCTTTCTCTCATTTAGATTAGATATTGTGAATTCTGGCTTGGTATCGGAAGGCGATTTGAGAACGAAGGTCTAGTTCATGTTAATTTTGTGAGGGGAAGGAATTTTCTTCTAATATTTGTCTAATACTATGTAGGCATCATGTTATCTGGTCTTCCTTAAGTCATGGTGTACATGTTAGATGTGAGTTTTTGGGTTTGGTGTATAAGGTTGGCCCGGAGTCAGATGCTCCGTTGATGTTTAGTTGTGATTGATTGATGTCTGTATATTGGTTTCGTCTCTATATTTTCAGCATGTTCAGCCAACACTCGAGGATGAATGTACCCAAGGGGGAGATATTGTAACACCCCGGAAGTCCTAGAGGTCAGACCCCAGAGTTAGAAGATGTGCAGCAGAAAAAGTCAGCAAAAATATGCTGCAGGACGAGTCAAGAAACGAATCGTTAGGTGACCCCATGAGTCGTGGTTTGACTCATGGGGGAGCAGTCAAGGGAGGTGAGCCGGGCCAATTGAAATGGACAACCTGACGAGTCGTCTTTCCTAGCAATGGAAAGTCAAGTCAATCATTAGGAGGGAGAAACTTTTTTAAGGAAATTTCCAATGAACTTAACGGAAGGGAATTACAAATCATGGGAGCTGGTGACGAATCGTGGCATTGGTCATGGCCTGGAGGTTGAGAATTTCCAATAGACCTGATGAATGGACCTAACAAGTCATTGGGTGGGACAAAGACTCATCAGGTAAGTCGTGGCATCAGTTCGGGAAATTATTTAGATTTTCTCAGGGGTAGGTTGGAAAAATCCCAAGCTCCCAGATCTAAAGTGATGTCGTTTGGGAATGTTTGGGGACGTTTTTAAGGGTTTTCCTAAGCCTAAACCCTCATTCTCTCAATCTCCTTCTTCCCCATCTCTTCTCAAACATCCTAGGGGTTTCACCAAGGTGTTCTTCAAGCTTCGAGGAAGGTAATCACACAGGATTTTCATCTACCAACTATGTGGGACTTCAACAAGGATATCCTTTCCTCCTTGTGCCCAAAAATGTTTTCAATAAGAATCTGAATTTAAATCTATTGTGAGTGTCATGATTTTAGGTTTGAGAAATGGGTAATTTCTTCTTTTTTCCTCATTCTTAAATGCAAATATTTATTGCAATAATGGAATAAATTGGAATGTTAATTAATGGGTTGCTTAAGAATATGGATTATATGTTGGGATTGCATGATGGTAGCATGTTCTGCATTAATTGACTTGAGTAATAAATGGGTTCTACTTATTGTTCACTTGATTGTCGTAGTCATGCATGAATATGATGAAATTGTGAAGATTAGGTGAGTATATATGCATGTAGTATGTTCTCCCGAAATTGATTCAAGTATTGATTGGGAATTGTACATTCCTTTCATGATTATCGTAGAAACTCATGAACATGATGGAAGTGTGAAAATATTGCATAATTAACCCCAATGACTTGAGTATGATGTTGATGATCATATGGGATTGTGTAGAAGTTGTGGTCTTGAGTAATTGAAACAAGTTAGCTGCCTATACCATGCTTTAGATTTAATTAATTTGGCGGAAGAAGATTTTACCTCCATTGTTGAACTACGAAGCTTGGGCGGATTCTATATTGTTTTACTTATTAAGAATTAATTTTATAAAAATCTTTGAATCTAAAACGCCAATGGCTAAGGAGCTCACAAAGGAGTGATTGTGACAAGTGTATGGAATGTTGTAGACCTAAATAAGCCAAGTCATATATCTTGATAGAGTATGGGTTGTATTTATAAACCATGCGTGGTCTCAATTACGTGTGAATGAAATGAACTTGGAGTTCGGAGGGTCATGGTAGTATATACATAATGTGACCATGTAGAATGCTCGGTAGCAAGAGATGTTTGAGATAGCTATAAATCAGATTCTATGATGAGGTGAATAATGATGATAACGCATGAGAATGATATTGTAAATGTTGGGCTCGATGTTATTTGAATGTAGCTCCACCTTGTTGATAAGAATGTTGTATGATGAAAATCGATAATTGTTCTTTTGTCTCTGATTAGCTGTTGCGATATGGATTAGCGTTAGTCAGTCGGGATTTCTCGTTAGCAAGAGTATTTCCCTAGTCGGTCGGGATTTCTCGTTAGCAAGAGGATATACCCAGTGGATCGAGATTTCTCGTTAGCAAGATTATTTCCCTAGTCAGTCAGGATTTATCGTTAGCAAGAGTATTTCTCTAGCCATTCGGGAGTTATCGTTAGCAAAAGTATCTCGTAAATCCTCAGCTAGTCAGTGGCTTCTTACATCATGTTTTCCCTCCCTTCGACGGTTAGGGATTTTCGCAAGTGAGAATGTTTCCCTTGGAAAGTCGAGGACCTTTTATATATCAGTCATGATTTTGCATTCTCGTGTCATTAAGATCACTACTTTTGTGCTCCAGTTGAACTTGTAACAATGCATGTCCTTATCATGTGATGATGTTTATATGAATATGAGGATATCATACAGATTGTTGTATCTCTTTTCAGTTACGTTACTAACCCGGTGATTTACGGTACTCCTAATTTGTATATTGATGCTTATGAGTTGTTTGTTTACATTCCTGCATACTCAGTACATTCCAAGTACTGACCGCATGCCTCTTATGCTATATTGTTTTATGAAATAGATTCAGGTCTCCAGGTTCAACTGCATGACTAGATACGCTTCTCTCTCTTCCAGCTGCTCGTTGTGAGTTCTCATATTCCGAGGATGTGGTTTATATTCTCATTTTATCTTGTTTTAGTATTCAGACTTTTGGAGTTAGCTAGGGGCTTGTCCTTGCAACTCATCAGTTTACTAGAAGGCTTTCAGACTTGTTAGACAGAATCAACGTTGTATGTAAAAGTGATTAAGTTGTCGGTTTTATTTATATTAGTTCTAGACAGTTCTTCCGCTTGTTCATGATGTTTGACATTTCTTATGTTAAGTGTATGCGATGATTATGTCATGGGTCGACTTGGAGCCTTTTGGGGTTCCTAGTCCCGTGTCTACGATGCGGGTGTACTCTTGGATCGTGACAGAACATAACCCAAACGACGTAGTGTAGGGATTAAAAAGGTGGGAAGTTACAAAAGTAACCCTAGAAGAAAAATCTAGAAATTGTCTGACAGGGGACCAATGGGTCGCAGAACGTAGTTGGCTGACACCATGACTTGTTGGGACCAGTCGTTAGTTCTGGGCCAAGAAACTGGGCTCACTGGATTGGGAAACGGAAGGAGACCACGACTCATTGGATAAACCAACGGGTCGTTGGTGCCTCCCATTGTAATTGGAATAAAAAACTTAGCTCCTCTACTATGGAAGGCACAACGTCATTGGTAGAACCAACAGGTCATTGTTTCTGCTCGTGGTCAATACTGTCTTGACCTGAAGGGTTATTGGTCAGGCAATAGGTGGAAACAATGACTCATTGGTATGAATAACGAGTTGTTAGTCCCACTCGTTTGTTCAGGGGGAGATATGACAGGTTTTTGGACCTGGGATACAACGGACAATAGGACAACTTGTTACTCCTTCCAACGGGTCTTCCTATGCCTCGTTGGTCCCCAAAAATAAATCTATAGGATAGACAACGACTGAGAAAATGGTTTGTTACAGGTGACAACAACTCGTTGTTTGGGTCGTTCTATGACAAAAAATTTCTGGTGTTTTTTGGTTTTTTCGTGCAAAGTCTGAGTTTGGTCTAGAAAAGTTCTAGGGTGATACAATATCTCCCTCTTGGGATCATTTGTCTTCAAATGATGGCTATAGCTGCTGGAAAACTGAGAAAAGAGCTGTAATTCCCAGAGTTAAACTATAAATTGATTTATGGAGGAATGACTGACTCTAAATTAATTTGACCATGCTGACTGAGTTGATGCAACTAGGATGCACATTGAAAATATGAATAGAGCTTATGAGTACGGAATTGAATAGATTATTGAGGATGAATTTAATATCTAATGCTGAAACTGAACTAGAAGGGAATAAATGAGGGTATTTAACCATCATGTCTGCTTCTGCCTGCCATATGGCTCCCTCAACTAGCTGGTTCCTCCACAAGACTTTCACTGAAGCAATTTCCTTGTTCCTCAACTTACGAACCTGATGGTCTAGGATCTAGACTAGGACTTCTTAAAAAGATAGACTACATTTCACTTCCACACTATCTAATGGCACAATTTGAGCTCGGATCACCGATGCACTTCTTCAATAGTGACACATGAAAGACGTGGTGCATAGATGCTAACTCCAAAGCTAATTCTAACTCGTAGGCCACATTGCCAATTCGCCTCAAAATCTTTTAGGGTCCTACGTACCTCGGAATGAGTTTTCCTTTTTTTCCAGAGCTCATCACCCCTTTCATGGGTGAAATTTTTAGATTAACCCAATCATCCATAACAAATTCTAAGTCTCTCCTCCTCACATTCTTATATGATTTCTGTTAGCTCTGAGCTGTTTTCAACCCTTCTTCTGATAAGTTGTACTTTTTGCATAGATTCATGAATTGAGTCTTCTCCTATCAATATAGCTTCACTAACTTCAAACCATCCTAGAGGATACCTACATCTCCTACTGTATAATGCCTCAAATGAGGCCATTTGAATACTGGAGTGGTAGCTATTATTGTACGCAAACTCGATGAGAGGTAGGTAATTATTCCAACGGCCCTTGAAGTCGATCACATAAGCTCTCAACATATCTTCTAAGGTCTGAATAGTCCGCTCAGCTTGTCCATCGGTCTGAGGGTGAAAAGTTGTGTGAGGTTGACCTGAGTACTGAGTCCTTTCTGAAATGACTTCCAGAAATAATGGACAAGGGCACGCCATGCAGTCTAACTAACTCCCGAATGTACAGCCTAGCATAATCCTCAGATGAGTCAGTAGTTTTAACTAGGAGGAAATGTGCTGACTTGGTCATCTGATCCACTATCACCCAAATTGAGTAATGCTGTCGGCGAGTACGAGGTAGACCTATAATAAAGTTCATATTCACTTTCTCCCACTTCCATGTGGGTATGTTGATATCCTGAGTCATACCTCCAGGTCTCTAATGTTTTACCTTAACCTGCTGGTAGTTCGGGCACTTAGCCACAAATTCTGCAATGTCTCTTTTCATGTCGTTCCCCCACAAGATATCCCATAGATCATGGTACATTTTAGTGGCACCTGGGTGGATAGAATATCTGGAGCTGTGTGCTTCCACCAATATTTACTGTCTTAAGTCACCTACAACTGGTACACAAATTTTGCCCTAGTAACGAAGCACACCATCTCCCCTTTTGGAGAAAGCCTCCACTTCTTTTCTAAGAACTGCTTCTTTCAGCTTAAGCAGTATGGATCTTCATCCTTCTTTGACTTAACTTCAACAACTAACAAGGAAACTAACCCACTCTGCAGTACTACTCCGCCCTCAGCTGAATCGACCAATTGCACTCCCAACCGAGCTAACCTGCGAATATCCTATGCCAGTTCATTTCTGCCCTCTTCAACATCAGCAACGCTCCCCATGGACATCCTTCTTAGGGCATCAGCCACCACATTGGCCTTGCCTGGGTGATATAGCACACTCATGTCATAATCCTTTAGTAACTTAAACCACCTCCCTGACGAAGGTTCAAATCCTTCTGACTAAACACGTATTAAAGGCTCTTGTGATCGATGAAAACATCCACGTGAATCCCATAAAGATAATTCCTCCATATCTTTAAAGAAAATACCACCGCTGCCAATTCAAGGTCATGAGTCGGGTAGTTCTTTTCATGAACCTTGAGTTGTTTGAAGGTGTAAGCTATCACCTTACCCCGCTGCATCATAACGTAATCGAGTCCAACTCTAGAAGCATCATAATATACTACGAACCCATCTATTCCTTCTAGTAAGGTTAAAACTAGAGCGGTAGTGAGTTGAGTCTTCAACTCCTGGAAGCTCTTCTCACACGCATCTGACTATTGAAACTTCACCTTTTTCTGCGTTAGCTTAGTCAGAGGAGACACAATAGAGCAAAATCCTTCTACAAATCATTGGTAATAATAGTCTAGACCCAGGAAACTTCTAATATCGGTTGGGGTCTTGGCCAGTCTCTCACCACTGCTATCTTTTTAGGATCTACCTAGATATCCTCACTTGAGATCACGTGACCTAGGAAAGTCATAGACTTCAACCAGAATTCACATCTGAATTTAGCGAACAACTGGTGGGAATCGTCTTTAGCACTATCCTCAGATGGTTAGCATGTTCTTCCTCATTTTTGGAGTATACCAGAATTTCATCAATGAATTGAATGACGAACATGTCTAGATGTTGCTTAAAAACCCTGTTCATCAGGTCCATGAAAGCAACAGGGGTAGTAGTTAGTCCAAGGTACATAACCACGAATTCATAGTGACCATACCGAGTTCTGAAGGCTATTTTCGGTATGTCACATTCTCTGACTCTAAGATGATGATACCCTGACCTGAGGTTTACCTTGGAAAAACAACTGGCTCCTTGAAGCTGATCAAACAAGTCATCAATCCTGGGTAGGGGATACCTATTCTTAACTGTAACTTTGTTCAGTTGACGGTAGTCAACACACATTCTGAGAGTACCGTCTTTCTTTCACATGAACAACACTGGAGCACCCCATGGAGAGATGCTAAGCCTGATGAAACCCTTATCAAATAGGTCTTTTAGCTGCTCCTTCAATTCCTTATGCTCAACTGGAGTTATTTTGTAAGGAGATATGGTGATGGGCTGAGTGTCTAGAAGAAGGTCTATGCCAAAGTCTATTTCCCGCTCGAAAGGGACTCCGAGAAGATCTTCGGGAAACACATTAGGGAACTCTCTGACAAATGGAATTGACTAAATAGTTGGGGTCTACGAGATGGAATCTTTGACCCGAACTAGGCGAATAGATACACCCTCTCAGAATGAGCTTCCCTTCCTTGAGGTAGGAAATAAACCGGCCTCTAAAACACTACCTATCCATTCTAAGACTGTCTCATTTGGAAACTAAAATTTGATGTCACGACCTGAACAAAGACCCGAATCGAGACACGGGACAAGGAACCCCGAGAGGCTCCTAGTCGACCCATGGAATGAACATAACATCTAAATCAATAAAAGGGGAATATCAATCATAATAAACATAGAGGAAGTATAAAAATAACATAACATCAAAATACATACGCGAATTTGAAGCTGATTACAATCTATGTATGAAAAGCCTCTATTACTGACGAGTTGATGGGACAAGACCCCAACTAACTCTCTAAGTCAGAAAACTGAAAGTATAAAAATAACTGAAAAGGGAGGGTCCTCGGGAGATGAGGACTCACCAACTGATACTAGATGCTAACTTTGGAAAGATGGTTAGTGATGGGGCTGAGTCTAGATGTTGGAGCATGTGTAATAAAATGATACATCATAGAGTATGCGGTCAGTACGTGGAATGTATCGAGTAAACAAGGTAAGTAAAATTACTTAAGTAAAATCATTAATAATGCATTTCATAAAACATAATCAAGATAAGATTATGAGAGTAAGGCTTGCATGATATTTCCTGAAATCATAATTTGAACATAGCTGCATATCATAACTGATTCGAATGACCCAAAGCTGAAAATTGATAATCAGAAGTAAAACTGAACATTGGGTCAAATCTGCTTAAAAATATATATATCATGAATGATAAACATGCACAACTAAAAATATGAGGAATAATGAGAGACTCGTCATGCAACCAACATTACCACGATAGAACTTACGTGGTCCCGACTATTACACTCAAGTGGGCAGAGTCATGATATTGATATCAAGCTCAAGGCCCCTTGGGGGCAGGGGAAAGCTCCAAGAAAGGTCCCAAAATAATCTGAGTGTACCTACGTTAGCGCGTAGTTCTGTGGCATAGGGTTGACTGACCCTTAGCCTACTCTGTGCTAGACATTTCTCCCAAAACATGCATATGCTCTCCATCGTTTTTCAATGAAGCTGACCATCATCTATTGATGAAGCTGAATAATAGCATACATGCATAATCTGAAATCATAATATGAGGAGCCTTGGCTCAAACCATACCACAAGCTGAACGTAATTGGGAGTCTAGACTCCAAAACCATGTGGTAAGCTAATTGACATGAAATCATAAATCATACTTGAACATATGGGCTTGCCCAATACTTAAACATTCTTGAAAATACTTTATTCACTTGAAAACATGATCATAAACATGGGTAACTTGAAAATATGTTTTTCTCATAAATATCTCAACGTACTTGAACATACATCATAGATCTCAACTTTCATAAAATTTCATGGATGGGCATCATAATTAATAAGACTCGAAAACATGATTTATAATTGAAAATATTTTAATACTTTTCCATGAATCATAATTCAATAATATAAACATGCTTAGATCATACCCATGATAGAAACTTACTGAATTCATGCATTGGGTTAAAATCGCATAGAATCAACATATAGATTTTAATGAATTAGAGAGAGATTGGGTGTTACACCGCGAATTTTTTTTGGTTATTATATGATATTTGTATTCTATGTTAAGGGAAGTACAGGTTGTATATTTTCCATATATGACAAGGGAAATGTGTATGAACGGAAAACCGAACAGTATGTGAAGTTCATAAGTAAGGGTCAAGTTTAAATAACCATATCTCCTAGTATATAATGAATTAAAAGCCCCACAACCTATTATATTAAAGGTATTGAGTCTAGTTTTCATATCATCAAACCGCTCATCAATCGGAGTTCAGAGTAAAATATTATAAACGTTTTACCGTGACACTATCGGGCAATAAGGAGGCCACTGCCCTAAAAATGGCCACCGCCCAACTTGCTTTATATTTTAAGTCATGACTTATCAAATCATTTTCAATGTTTCCAGAATTAAGGTTCCTGCTTATCCTCTAAAATTCTTTCAAATTTCCAGCAAACAACTAAGGAAAACACTAAGCTAAACTCAATTAAACTAAAGCTAAGTGAAGGGGATCTACAATAAGGTGAAGGTGGTGTGTTGGTGGCTGTTTTGGCTGCACTTGGGCAATGTTGCTGTGGTGAATTTGCTGCCCTTTTGAAGATTTTATAATCTACATATTCATTCACTCTTGGTAGGAATTAAACACAAGTATAAAATGTAAGGATTCTACTACTATCCTTGCTTGAATTTTTGATTACAAGACTAGAAGTTGGAGGTGTGTTTGGTGTGTTGGTGAACTGTTTTGTGGCATTTTGGACAGAAAGGTTGCTGTATTTTTGGAAAAGAAGTTGAGGTCAATTACTCATATTTTTAACCAAGAACAAATCCCCAGAAAAGGTAAGTATTTCACCCCTTTTAAACCTCTCAAATTGTAAAACCAAAATCTGGAAATTGGCAGCTAAGTGAGCTGCCGATGGACTGTTTGTGAGCTAAGTATTGCTCATTTTCCTTAGGATTTTTAGCTGTTTATTTTGCTGGAATTATACTTCAAATTTAGGGGAAGAATTACAGAAGAACTAAGGTAAAATTTCCTCTTGTTCCTCCCTTAAAAGTTAGTGAAAACTAGTTGAGAAAATGGCTAAATGTTGCTGATGTTGTCGTGTATTGTTGTTGCTATTGTGACTTCCATTGTTTAGTTATTTTGGCTGCATTTTGTACTATAGATTAAGCTTGTCATTGGCACATAAAACCACTGGATTAAGGAGGTTGAAGTCTGATCATTGAAATAGGAAATCAGCTAGAGAAAAGTTCATCGAAGAAAGGTATGTAAGGCGTTCTTTGTCTCTTGATTTTCAAGCACAAATTCATGCCAAGGATTAATCCGGCATTTCCCTATAATTGAGCTTCTGTAGTAGGATATTATGGTTCCTCCCAATTTTTAGAATTACTTGGTATTAAGTTGTGTATTTGCTAAAGAGTTGGAACGCATGCATGTGAAGCGGAGAGGGAAATTGCCTTCTATTATGGTCATAGTTGTAAATTGAGTCTGAAGTTCCCTCAGTGTGGGCACTGTGAGCTTGTCATTTACATTATGTTATGTATTTGTGGTGTTAAAGGTTTTTCACATTATGGCTGCTAAGAAATTTGGTAAGCATGGAAAGATGATGATGCGCAGACAAACCTAATAATTGAAATCGGGTTTTAATTCAATAATGGCTAAAGAGGGTAACGAAATGGAATTTCCTTATGAAAGGTACCTACCCTCTTATATTCCCGTTTTAAGGTACCTAGGGCCATGAGATGGTTCCCCGATCCCTCTTCCTTAAGTTAAGCGACTAATTAATGTGTTACTTAATTAACCGATACGTTAAACTTGGAAAATAGGGCCCGAATGGATAAACTATTGATTTTAATATGGAACCATCTATATTGGAAGGTTATTCACAATATCTTGATATTAAAAGGTTATACTAAAACCATGATATATATATATATATATATATATATATATATATATATATATATATATATATATATATATATGTGTGTGAGTGCATTTATGCTTACGTTCAAATTACACGCTAAAGCAGTGAGGATTACCTTTCGAAAGTCGCTATATGTTTATTAGAGCTCTTGAGTTATCTATACCTCCTGAGAATTGCTTAAGTCTTTAAGTAGACACGCCATATGTTCTTTGAAAGTTGTAAATGTGAAAGGAAATCAACCTAAGAGTAAAGGTTGAGGCTCCGGTAGCAATGGAGAGATAAGAGTAAATATTAGACCTTTTAAGGTAATATGTGAGTTATATTCCCTCTATCCATAGTTGATTTCAAGAAACTTTGACAGATGTTAAATATGAACAAGACGATGTTTAAGAGATAAGGTTGGAAATTAGGTAAAAAAGTAAGTGCGTATCAAAAATTCTTGAATAATGAACACGAGAGTTAATAATTAAGTAAGGAATTACGAATCCTGGTTGGAAAAGAATTTATGATGAATATGAAAGTAAAGCCAAAGGTTGTTTTTAGATGATAAGTGTTACGATTTTTAATGAGTTAGGCAAATAGCCAACAACATTTACCCTATTCTAATGACATTTAGCAAAAAGGGTTATAAATAAAGTTGGTTACGTTCAGTCGTGTTAAGCTAATGGAAGGCTAGTAAAGTGTTAACTTCTTAAGAAATGATTAGAATCGAATATTTTAAGATAGTGACTCAAGTTAAGGAGAAGTTCTTCATCATCCTTTTTAAGCAATTGTTTTTGATTATTTGTTCTATGAGTTGGAGTAACTTTCTGAAGTTTTAAAAGAGTTTTTTTTCTTGGAAGCTTCTAAACTGTTTATGATACTGCTAAGCTTTTCTAAGCTCCACATATATTGCATTGTTTCACGTGAGCTTTTCCTACGCTGTGTGAAGCACGACTATAAGTATTTATTTATCTTAAGGCAGCCCCTAGACAGTTGCCTAGCATTTGTATATTAAAGAGCTCCAGGTTTGAGATACACAAGTTATGTCTTCCTGTTCAAAAGTTACCTCGAGATGTGATATGATGTGCAATGAATGAGGTATGCTCACAATTCTTGATATGAAAGTATGAAAGTCAAACGAGTATAGCAAGAAATGAATGATGAGATTGTTAATAGAAAATGTTAGGTTAAGTTATTCCTCTCTGCTCCTCGTGTTAGAATTGCTAGGAGATGTTTAAAAATCATGAACATGAGTCCACACATGTTTTTATGATATTCCAGTTCTAGGAACTTCCCTAGAATTACACAACATATGTATGTATTTTCTTTAAATGCTAAATGAAAGACCTATATGTGTATGGCATAATTGTAGTATTAGGGGTCGTGGTAAGATCCTACACATGTTATAGTTACTGATGGGCATATTTTATGGTTTCTAGTATTCAAATAGTGTGTATGAGCTTTGTCAGCTCTATTTATGATTGTGATTAAGATTTATTTTTATTTTACCCGGGTGTAGTACACCGACTGGAGATCTTTTTATTTTACCCCGGTGTGGTACATCGCCAGAGATATTTTTATTTTACCCCGATGTGGTACATTGGCTGGAGATATTTTTATTTCACCCCGGTGTGGTACATCGGCTGGAGATCTTTTTATTTTACCCCAGTGTGGTACATCTACTGGAGATATTTTTATTTTACCCTGATGTGGTACACCGGCTGGATGAATTTTATATATGGATTTACGGTTGGCTGGTCACTGGCATTACAGTTATAGTTTCTTTCTTGTTCATTTCTTAATTGCATTTTCATCTCATTATAGAGTTATTATCAGGTTTTACTTTCCAAGATTCCAGGTTGTTACCATTCCTTATTCCTGGTTCAGTTATCTTGTGTTCAGTAATGTTATAGTATGTTGTTATCAGTTACAGGTTGCAAAGTTCCAAGTTATATTTATCCTTTATATGTTTATGTGCTAATTCAGTTATTATACGATTGTTATCTCGTGGTTACTGTTTCAGCCTTACATACCAGTACATTTCATTCGTACTGACGTCCCCTTACTTGGGGACCTACGTTCGTGCAACAGGTGTAGGTAGAGGTCAGGATGGCTAGTTGAGTAGCAGTTCGTGAGATCAACAGATGGTTGGTACGCTCCTTTCTTCCTGGAGCTAGGGCTTAGTTGTTTATGCTTGAGTTTTTAGATGCAGGTATGGGTAGGTCAGAGCCCTGTTCCGACCATCAGTCTGTTTACTCTTTAGAGGCTTTGTGGACTTAGTGTGTATAGTGTTATTTTGGTTATGACCTCGTCGGCTTATTATTGCTTGGTTTAGCACAATGATTGCCTTGGTTGCATTTCGATCGTTTACCCTATATTGTTGAAACCTTATGGGTCCAGTTGATTCTTCAGTTGATTGTGACAGGTGGCCTAGATGGCCTAAGTGTTACAGTTATAGATGTCATATAGCCGGCTTCTCGATCAATCATGAATCGAGTGCCAGTTGCGCCCTACCCCAGTTTTGGGGCATGACATACTTGGTATCAGAGCGAAGTCTTATGCTAGGGAATCCACAAGCCGTGTCTAGTAGAGTCTTGCTTATGAGTATGTTGTGCACCATACTTATAATCAGGAGGCTACAGGGCATCTAGGGGTTGTTTCACTTTGTTCATTAATAGATTGTGCTATAGAGTAAAGATGTAAGGGATGTTTGAAGTCTAAATAGTGCTTATATTTTAGAAATCACCTGAAGTAAGGCAGATGGCTATGAGATTCTTGAAAGGGTCCCAGTCGCCCCTCCTATGGACCCGAGAAATAGATTATATGCTCGAAATGAGTTTTGTTTTACACCCCTGTTATAGTTCCTCTAGTTCTAGTAAGATTTATCGTGAGAAGGGATTCAGCCCCTCATGTTGTCCCAGTTTCAATAGAGCTAGGAGGAGGTAGAGTTTTTTTTTCCTCCAACACCTTCAGCTATATAAAAGGGATGTGATTTTAAGGAAGCATTTCAAATGTTAACCCAAATAGTGACATTTTAAAAATTAGCTGTTGAAATTAATGGCAGGGTCTAGTGGAATAATTTTGAGAGCTTTAGTGCTCGTGGGTTTTGAGCCTAAACCCCCAAGCCTTTACGGATCAGTACTTACTAGGTAACTTCAACGAGTTTGAGTTAGTATGTTTTTGTACCTAAAGTACGGCAACATGATTATTCACGAATATAGTCTTAGGTTTAATTCTTTTGTCCGATATGCTTCAGATAGGGTGAAAAATATGAGGGGTATGTCAATTGTATTAGGTTTAATAGAGGATTTGATTCACCATCTTCAAGTACCGACATAAAAGTAGAATATAGTGGGGGAGACTAGGTCAACGGGATTATTTAAGGCTCCTTCTAGTGTTTCAAGGCACTAGGTGGCCAGACATATAGTTTCTCTTGAAGACGTAGTCCCTTTTTGTTTTCCTAGATCACGCTTTAGTTTTAATTATCAGGACAGCCAATAAAGGGTCGTGGTAAAAGAAAAGGTAAAAGCATAGCTTCAGATTTAACATTGATCTTGTATCTTAAGTAGTGAATGGAAAGTGATATTGTAGTTAATTATATGTCGTGGTAGTGTATAAATTTGCTTATGGTTTGAAAAGTTCATCTATTATGTAGTGTTAAGGGACGTCTGCCTTATGTTAGATAAATAGAATGAGTTAAATAAATATAGTTTAATATGAAGCAACGACTGTAAAGGATATGTTTATGAATATATGGAATGTATGATTATGATGGAAGACAAGGATGAGTGAGGGTGTTATGACATTCGAGGACGAATGTTTCTAAGGGGGGAGGATGTTACACCCCGAAAATTTTTTGTGATTATTTGATGTTTGTATGCTATGTTAAGAAAAGTGCAGGTTTATATTTGCCGTAGATGATAAGGGAAATGTGTACGAATGGAAAACTAAAGAATATGTAAAGTTTATAAGTAAGGGTCAACTTTAAATTACCATGTATCCTAGTATATAATGAATTAGAAGCCCACGACCTATCATATTAAAGGTCTTTGAGTCTAGTTTTCAGAACATCAAACCGCTCATCAATCGGAGTTCAGAGTAAAATGTTATAGACGTTTTACCGTGACACTATTGGGCAGTAAGGAGGCCACCGCCCTAAAAACGGCCACCGCCCAACTTGCTTTATATTTTAAGTCATGACTTATCAAATCATTTTCAATGTTTCCAGAATTAATGTTCCTCCTTATCCTCTGAAATTCTCTCAAATTTCGATCAAACAACTAAGGAATACACTAAGCTAAACAACATTAAACTAAAGCTAAGTGAAGGGGATCTACCATAAGGTGAAGGTGGTGTGTTGGTGGCTGTTTTGGCTGCACCTGGGCAGTGTTGCTGTGGTGAATTTGCTGCGCTTTTGAAGCTTTCCTATGCTACATATACGTTCACTCTTGGTAGGGATTAAACACAAGTATAAAAGGTAAGAATTCTACTACTATCCTTGCTTGAATTTTTTATTACAAGACTAGAAGTTGGTGAACTGTTTTGTGGCGTTTTGGACAGCAAGGTTGCTGTATTTTTGGAAAAGAAGTTGAGGTCAATTACTCCTATTTTTAACCAAGAACAAATCCCCAGAAAAAGGTAAGTATTTCACCCCTTTTAAACCTCTCAAATTGTAAAGTGAAAATCTGGAAATCGGCAGCTAAGTGAGCTGCCGATGGACTGTTTGTGAGCTAACTATTGCTCATTTTCCTGAGGATTTTTGGCTGTTTATTTTTCTGGAATTATACTTCATATTTAGGGGAAGAATTACAGCAGAACTAAGGTAAAATTTCCTCTTGTTCCTCCCTTAAAAGTTAGTGAAAACTAGTTGAGAAAATGGCTAAATGTTGTTGATGTTGCCGTGTGTTGTTGTTGCTATTGTGACTGCCATTGTTTAGTTATTTTGGATGCATTTTGTACTATATATTAATATTGTCATTGGACTACAAAACCACTAGATTAAGGAGGTTGAAGGCTGATCATTGAAATAGGAAATCGGCTAGAGAAAAGTTCATCGAAAAAAGGTATGTAAGACGTTCTTTGTCTCTTGATTTTCAAGCATGAATTCATGCAGAGGATTAATCCGGCATTTCCCTATAATTGAGCTTCTGTATTAGCATATTATGGTTCCTCCCAATTGTTAGAATTACTTGGTATTAAGTTGTGTATTTGCTAAAGAGTTGGAATGCATGAATGTGAAGCGGAGAGGGCAATTGCCTTCTATTATAGTCATAGTTGTAAATTGAGTCTGAAGTCCCCTTAGCGTGGGCACTGTGAGCTGGTCCTTTACATTATGTTATGTATTTGTGGTGTTAAAGTTGTTTCACATTATGGTTACCAAGAAATTTGGTAAGCATGGCAAGATGACGATGCGCAGTCAAACCTAATAATTGAAATCAGGTTTTAACTCAATAAGGTCTAACGAGGGTAACGAAATGGAATTTCCTTATGAAAGTTACCTACCCTCTTATATTCATGTTTTAAGGTACCTAGGGCCATGAGATGGTTCCCTGATCCCTCTTCGTTAAGCTAAGAGACTAATTAATGCGTTTCTTGATTAACCGATAGGTTAATCTTGGAAAATAGGCCCCGAATGGATAAAGTGTTGATATTTCTATGGAACCATCTTTATTTGAAGGTTATGAAAAATATATAGATATTAAAAGGTTATACAAAAATCATGATATATATGTGTGTGTGAGTGTGTGTGTGTTTATGCTTACGTTCAAATTAAGCGCTAAAGCAGTAAGGATTACCTTTCGAAAGTCGCTATATGTTTATTAGAGCTCTTGAGTTATCTAGAACTCCTAAGAATTTCTTAAGAGTTTCATTAGACACGTCATATGTTCTTTCAAAGTTGTAGATGTGTAAGTAAATCAACCTAAGAGTAAAGGTTGAGGCTTTGGTAGCAATGGAGAGGTAAAGTAAATAGTGGACCTTTTAAGGTAAAATGTGAGTTATATTCCCTCTGTCCATAATTGATTTCAAGAACCTTTGAGAGATGTTAAATATGAACAAGACGATGTTTAAGAGATAAGGTTGGAAATTAGCTAAAAAGGTAAGTGCATATAAGAAATTCTTGAATAATGAACACGAGAGTAAATAATTAAGTAGGGAATTACGAATCCTGGTTGGAAAAGAATTTATGATGAATACGAAAAGTAAATCCAAAGGTTGTTTCTAGATTATAAGTGTTACAATTTTTAATGAGTTAGGCAAATAGCCAACAAGATTTACCCTATTCTAATGACATTTAGCAAAAAAGGTTATACATAAAGTTGGTTATGTTCAGTTGTGTTAAGCTAATGGAAGGCCAGTAAAGTGTTAACTTCTTAAGAAATGATTAGAATCGAATATTTTAAGATAGTGACTCAACTTAAGGAGAAGTTCTTCGTCGTCCTTTTTAAACAATTATTTTTGATTATTTGTTATATGAGTTGGAGTAACTTTCTCAAGTTTTAAAGGAATTTTTTTCTTGTAAGCTTCTAAACTGTTTATAATGCTGCTAAGCTTTTCTAAGCTCCACATATATAGCAATGTTTTACATGAGCTTTTCCTACTTTGTTTGAAGCACGACTATAAGTCTTTATTTATCTTAAGACAACCCATAGACAGTTTCCTAGCATTTGTATATTAAAGAGCTCCAGGTTTGAGATACACAAGTTATGTCTTTCTGTTCATAAGTTACCTCGAGATGTGATATGATGTGCAATGAATGAGGTATGCTCACAATTCTTGATACGAAAGTATGAAAGTCAAACGAGTATAGCATGAAATGAATGCTGAGATTGTTAATTGAAAATGTTAGGTTAAGTTATTCCTCTCTGCTCCACGTGTTAGAATTGCTAGGAGATGTTTAAAATCATGAACGTGAGTCTACACATGTTTTTATGATATTCCAGTTATAGGATCTTCCTTAGAATTCATTCACAACATATGTATGTATTTAAATGCTAAATGAAAGACCTATATGTGTATGGCATAATTGTAGTATTAGGGGTCGTGGTAAGATCCTACACATGTTATAGTTACTGATTGACATATTTTATGGTTTCTAGTATTCAGATAGTTTGTGTAAGCTCTTTCAGCTCCATTTATGATTGTGATTAAGATTTATTTTTATTTTAGCCTAGTGTAGTACACCGGCTGGAAATCTTTTCATTTTACCCAATGTGGTACTTCTGCCGAAGATATTTTTATTTACCCCGATGTGGTACATCGGCTGGAGATATTTTTATTTTACCCCGGTGTGGTACATCGGCCGGAGATATTTTTATTTTACCCCAGTATGGTACACCAACTAGAGATCTTTTTATTTTACCCCGGTGTGGTACATCGGCTGGCAATATTTTAATTTTACCCCAGTGTGGTACACCAGCTGGACAAATTTTATATATGGATTTACGGTTGGTTGGTCACTTGCATTACAGTTATAGTTTATTTCTTTTTCATTTCTTAATTGCATTTTCATCTCATTATAGAGTTATTATCAAGTTTCATTTTCCAGGATTCCAGGTTGTTACCATTCCTTATTCCTAGTTCAGTTATCTTGAGTTCAGTTATGTTGTAGTAAGTTGTTATCATTTACAGGTTGAAAAGTTCCAAGTTATATTTATGCTTTATATGTTTGTGTGCTAATTCAGTTATTATAGGATTTTTATCTCATGGTTACAGTTTCAGCCTTACATACCATTACATTTCATTCGTACTGACGCCCCCTTGCTTGGGGACCTATGTTCGTGCCGCAGGTGCAGGTAGAGGTCAGGATGGCCAGTTGAGTAGCAGTTCGTGAGATCAACAGATGGTTGGCATGCTCCTTTCTTCTTGGAGCTAGGGCTTAGTTATTTATGCTTGAGTTATGAGATGCAAGTATGGCTAAGTCGGAGCCCTATTCCAGCCATCAGTCAGTTTATTCTTTAGAGTCTTTGTGGACTTAGTATGTATAGTGTTATTCAGTGTGTGGCCTCGTCAGCTTATTTTTGCTTGGTTTAGCACACTGATTGCCTTGGTTGCATTTTGATTGTTTACCCCGTATTGTTGAGACCTTGTGGGTCCAGTTTATTCTTCAGTTGATTGTGACAGGTGGCCTGGATGGCCTAAGTGTTACAGTTACAGATGTCATATAGCCGGCTTCTCGATCAATCATGAATCGAGTGTCAGTTGCACCCTTACCTAGTTTTGGGGCGTGACATTGGGCATGAGTGTGAACAATTTCACCCATTCATAACCCTACATACCTGAAGGAATCTGATTTTCTTACTTCCTTGATAGCCCAAAGAGAAATGAGGAAGAACTATGAAGAATTAGCCTTTGATCACCTCTCAAACTTCTAAACTTGCATGCATGAATTAGGATAGGCTTAGAATAACTTAACCTTCTTAAAAAACTCCATTCTAACCTTAAACCGATGTAGTTTAGGCCTTAGGAATATAATAATTATGAAAAATCCCTTAATAAACTCGCAGGAAAAAACAGACTACTAGTCCCAATGAGGGACTAGACGGATCATCGTCACTGGCCATGACTCATGGCCTGGATTCGTCGTCTTCAATGTAAATTGCATACTAATAGTCATCACGAGGCATTAACGACTCATTACCGGTGACCAAGACTCATGGTCACCTCCCGTTACCTTCACTGCCAGAAACTCACCTAGGGGTCACCATGGGGAACACCACGACTCGTGTTGCATCCAACGAGTCATGGTGATCAAATCGTTAGGTGTACTGCACTTTTTTCTTCTTCCTTTAATAAACATTGACATTTCCAACTTAAGTTGAACTCCTTACCACGGGTCACTTAACGACTCGTGGTCATCTTGATGGGCCACTGGATGAATAGTCTTGTGACCTGATGCAGAAAATCTTGTTTTCTCCGTTTCAACTCATGGGTCTGATCTTAGGGTGTTTGGAGCATTACAATATCTCCCCAGTTACACCCCATGAAAGTTGATGAATAGTAAGCGTACGCGTGGATTTGAGATAAATAAAGGGAGTACGACGTGTGCAGAGAAGCCTTGGAAGTTGGGTCGAACGAGGCCAGGCCAGCGTGGCGAGCCATGCTACTAGCGCCTCGAGAGGCGTGACTCAACACTGGGGTTGCCGCGATGGCTGATGCGAGGCGCCCCCTATTCCACCACCCTCACTATATATAAAGGCCCTGCCCTCAATTCAAGTCATTTATACAATTTCCATTCGGCCAGTGAAGAGAAAAAAACGAGGGAATCAAATAATTTTTGTCTGTTTACGCTACAAAACGCCGTCCAAATTCAAATTAACTTCGAGTATCGAAGTTTGAGGCTGCAGGGAGCATTACTACGGAGTTATTTTTGCGAAATTCATCTGGCAAATCGTAACCCCACCGAGCTAAAGTTGTCGAAATTGCTTCAAACTAATTTATATACGATCACATGCTTCAAGTAAGCATTTTTCCCTTCTGGACCTTCAAAAAATTACGAGTTTTCGACCATGTTCCATTAAGTTGAAATAAAGTTAATATTTATATATAAAGTTATCGTTTGTGTAGAATTTAGTACTGAAACTAGTTTCATTCTCCCAGTAGTGAGATTTTAATTGAGAAGAGCTATTGAATATAATCTGATGCTTGCCAGTGAATCAAAAATCACCAAACCAGGTATGTTAAGGCGAATTCCTTCGACAAGTTAGCTTCTTTAGTATTATAACTCAGTTTAAATCCCAGTAAAAGAACCAGGAGCATCTAAATTGTGATTGAAGATTGTTATTAGCTGAGACTAGTATTCCATGTTTAGTTTGGTATTGACTACACCCTGTATAGCCTTCCATGACCAACCCTAGGGTTACTAGCTGTGTCGACGCCTGCCAGGGGCGAGGTGACATTGCTCCATGGAGCGATATGCCATCCGCGAGGGATGGAGATAGAGTCCCAGGTCCTCGTACAGTCCATTCCATGGGTAGACTACATATGTCGTATCGGCACCACACCCCCGTCGAGCCTAGTGCCCAATGTGCAAATATGAAGAGTCCACTAGACTCAGAAACAACTATAGTCAGGGGCCAAGCGGGCTCAGTTGCAGAGATAGGAAACTGGTAGGATGACTATAGCTATTAGTTGACCTAGTGTGACCTGGATGGGGGTATATAGATTGAGGTGTACTCACCAGTGCTTATGGGGGCCCCAGTTGGGTTATTTTGTGCTGGTTGTACCTTCCAGCTTATGGGGGCTAGGTAAGGATCTTGTTTGCTTTAGTTACTAATCAAATTAGATAGTAAGAAGTTCAGCTATTCAGGTATTATCTCTACCCTTTCTTTTTCAGTCATTTCCAGTTTTATTTCTTTTACTTAATCATTTATATTTACTGCCTTACATATTCGGTACATATTATACTGACGCCCTTCTTGGGCCGCTGCATTACTTGCCTGCAGGTGCAAATCAACGAGGAGCTGGTCCCTCTTAGTCTTCAGCCAGGATTGTCAGAATCGTTGGCTTCTTTCCTTCGGAGCTTGTAGATAGAAGGTTTAATTCTTTTGATTGTACAGTTTTGGGTAGGCCGGGGCCCTGTCCCGACCGTCATATTACTCCTGGAGGCTTGCAGATTGTTTCAATTTTCTTGTGGTTAGCTATTAAAGGGTGTGTGTGGCCCATATGTGTTTTAGTGTAAGTGTTGGCCATGTGGGGCCTTGTTTAGCTGTTAGTTAGCGGCCTTATCGGCCACAGTTTAGTATAGCACTAGATTTACTTTACAGTCATAACTAGACATCATAGTGGTCTTATCGGTCCACATAGGTTTCCCTATTATTACCTGTCTCTGGATAGATGTTTTCTTTTACAGGTAGCTATAAGGCCTTGTCGGCCGGAGGCTGTGTTTACAGTCGAGATATAGCTCGTTGTTTTCTTTATTTGAGAGTTAGAATTGGTCCTGCACCAGGAGTGCATAGGCTTAGCTATATCAATTCAGATCCTAGTAGGGCACCAGGTGTCAGTCATGCCTCTCAAGGTGGGGCGTGACAAACTTGGTATCAGAGCAGGTCGCATTCTAGTGAGTCTGCAAGTCGTGCTAAGTAGAGTCTTGTCTATGGATGTGTTGTGCACCACATTCCATAGGCAGGACACTACCGGGCATGATGGGATGGTTACTCTTCTTTCTTATCCAGTCGTGCTATAGAGCTGTATAGTATAGGGTTGAGTCCCTAAGCTTACTATTAAGTTGCACGACCTAAGGACTTGTCGTTACTATTTGCCTACGAATGAAACAAGTCGCCAGACGTGTTCCACTTATGTGCATAAAACAGTAAGTAAATGACATAGTGATTTAGCATGGAAAACACTTGGCTCAAAAGGTGAAAAACCAAGACCTGTACATCCACAAGATTTTCTCCAACTTCACTAACTTCAAAGAGCCTCTTCAAACGGCAGATTACAACACTTGTAACCTAAAGGAATTATAAACACTAATTCCTAGTTGTTCACACTCCTCCCTAGGAATGTGTTCCCAACGTCTCCTAGTATACTCTACTTGAAGACAAAATCCTCTTAATCCAGTTTATAACTCACTGAATTAATATTACAACAACTACAAGTCAATGACTAAATCCTAGTACAAGATTGCTAAATCTAGCCTATTACTTTAGTAGGACCAAGTACGTCAATTGAATTTCTTCACACTCCAAATGGTGCAAAATCTGACACTTTACATATTTCGTTTTTCTCTCTTTGTGAGTGCACGAGTTTCTTTGAGAAGTCACACTTCTATATATACACAACTCTTCAACATCTTTGCAGCAACTACCTTTGCCCACATTAGAAGTCTACTCCAAGTAGGAGTCCTTCTTCAAGTCTATCTCTTGGCTTCCTTTGTGTTTTTAATCAAATTCCAACTCTTACAAATCTGCACATGTATAATCTTCATAGAGTTGTTCTTTCACTTCGAAGTTCCCATCAAATCAAACTCTTCTTGACTTAGAGTTCTACTTCAAGTGAGATTTCTTCTTTGAGTCAAACTCTTTCCCTCTTTAGTATTGTAGTAGAACTCCAATACTTCAATTTAGAACATGTTTATTACACTGAGATTGTCTGACATGGCTTAACCATCTTTTGATACGTGCAGCTTATCTTTAATTGAACATTTACTATTGACATGTCAGCTTCTTTAGACAGTAAATTTCATACTCCCTTGGAACAACTTGGATGACCTGTTTCTTCGACTTTGTCAATCATCAAAACTACATAGATCCCAACAAATTCCCCCTTTTTGATGATGACAAACTCCTTGCACCTGTGCCCTCAATGATATCTACCTGTAGAACCAGGAGATGAAATACTTGATTAAAACAAGTCATTCATATGGATTATAAACATTGCACAACCTATATTCTTTCCCCTTTTGGAATCATTGAAAAGAAAGGCAATTTGAGACGCTAAACAACTTATAGCCACTGGGACTATCTTAAAAAAAATCAGATATCAATCTCATGAAACATAATCTGCTCCTCAACTCTATGGATGAACCTATTTCATTAAGGTCCATTTTAGTGGCAGTGGCAATAGGAGTATCAATCTCTATAGTGGCTTGCATATTTAATGTTCCCCCTGTCAGTGAGCCTACAATTTGTTCAACAGCTGAAATAGGTAATGCAACCTGTTCCTGAGCATGTTCATCAGTTCACTTTTATCCTTCATGGGTCCACATATATCCATATGCAATAATTCAAGACACCTATTTGTGCTCACTTGATTCTTTATTTTTAATGAGGATCTTACTTGCTTCCCCCTTACACAGGCACTACAAAATTTGTCATGCCATGTTAGCTTCTTTACTTTTCAGCCTTTTTCTTTCTCCACTTTCTTTCCCAGAGTGTGATCCACTGAAGAAAAGGAGGTCAAGTTGTTCACTGGTCTTCACTGTGTCCAATAGGTGGTGCAGAATTCACCATGATCTATCTTAGGTGTTAGCCTTATAAGATAAACCTGCTCTGATACCAATTGTTAAGTTGCACGACCTAAGGACTTGTCTTTACTGTTTGCCTACGAATGAAACAAGTCGCCAGACGTGTTCCACTTATGTGGATAAAATAGTAAGTAAATAGAGACAGTGATTTAGCATGGAAAACACCCGACTCAAAAGGTGAAAAACCACGACCTGTACCTCCACAGGATTTTCTCCAACTTCACTAACTTCAAAGAGCCTCTTCAAACGACAGATTACAACACTTGTAACCTAAAGGAATTATAAACTCTAATTCCTAGTTGTTCACACTCCTCCGTAGGAATGTGTTTCCAACGTCTCCAAGTATACTCTACTTGAAGACAAAATTCTCTTAATCCAGTTTATAACTTACTAAATTAAGATTACTTCAATTACAACTCAATGACTAACTCCTAGTACAAGATTGCTAACTCTAGCCTATTACTTTACTAGGACCAGGTTCGCCAATTGAATTTCTTCACACTCCAAATGGTGCAAAATCTCACACTTTACATATTTCATTTTTCTCTCTTTGTGAGTGCATGAGTTGCTTTGAGAAGTCACACTTCTATATATACACAACTCTTCAACATCTTTGCAGCAAGTATCTTTGCCCACATTTGAAGTCTACTCCAAGTAGGAGTCCTTCTTCAAGTCTATCTCTTGGCTTCCTTTGTGTTTTTAATAAAATTCCAACTCTTACGAATCAACACATGTACAACCTTCATAGAGTTGTTTTTCACTTCGAAGTGCCCATCAAATCAAACTCTTCTTGACATAGAGTTCTACTTCAAGTGACATTTCTTCTTCGAGTCAAACTCTTTCCCTCTTTAGTATTATAGTAGAACTCCAATACTTCAATTTAGCACATGTTTATTTCACTGAGATTGTGTGACATGGCTTAACCATCTTTTGATACATGCAGCTTATCTTTATTGGAACATTTACTACTGCCATGTCAGCTTCTTTAGATAGTAAATTTCATACTCCCTTGGAACAACTTTGCTGACCTGTTTCATCGACTTTGTCAATCATCAAAACTACATAGATCCCAATGATCTTGGGCATAATTGCATTCCCAAGTGCTACTTTATAACTCAATTTAGTCTTTTTTATCTACTTATTTATATACATCTATGTGATTTTATGTAAATGTGAATATATACTAACCAACATGATTAGTCCTTGTTTTGGAAGGTTAATAATGCATTTGAGGAACTAATTCATGATTTTGTGAAGTGTAGGAATGGAATCAAGAGAAAAACGTGAAAGTCAACAAGAAAACATGCAATAACTAGCACCCTGCGCGATAGGGGCCGTGGCACGCTGCCAACGTGGCAACACTTGGCCGAAATTGCTTTTTTTGACACATTCCAGTGAGGGTACACATTACCTCCGTGTCATGGAGGCAAGGCTCCACGTTCACCTCCATCACACATTGTCATTCCACCACAGGCAAAACATCTTCAGATTCTCATTTACTATAAATAGGAACCTTGCCCCAAAATTAGGGTACACGCAATATTCTGGAAAAACCGAAGGGAGGGGCAAAGGAGACTTGGAGAACTCACCTAGGGTTCATCTTTTCTTCATTTCTTTTCATCTATTCTTGTAAGCATATTACTCTAAACATGTCTTTGAGTATTTGTACAAACATGAGTGGCTAGAACCCCTCCATCTAGAGTTGAGGCCATGGATATGATCGTAAATGCTTAAATTCGTTTTGGGTTGAGTTGTTAATTGTTGTTTTGTCTTACAATCTTCATTATTGTTGTTTTTATGCTTGATCACCATGAAAACAAGTGGGTTAAGCTTATGTGAAAGCTTGGAAGAGAAAGGCAAGAACATAAAATTGTAGGAAGCAAGTTATTATCTTTTGATAGGATTCGCGGTTAGGATAGGAATATACCTAATTTGCCTTTCTTGGTTGATAAAATGGGAAGATAGCAAGACACCGACTTAGATTTGTCACTCCACCACTCGTAAAAGTAGTTGTGACGCTAAGTTTGGTTAAATGGTTTGAGGTACGGAAGTGCCTAATCAAGAGAATAAACCCCGTAAACCACATCCACGTAGTTGAATTGCCTACGAACTAGGTTGTCACATCTCCGTTCAATGATGTATTTGTGAGGCTAGTTTGTCGTGTTTAGAGGCTCAGAAGACCATGAACATGCATTTCCAACTATGATCCTTCTGTTGTTTTTGATGAATATAGGAATGATGAAAATGAGGACTTGGAACGCCAAGCTCAGATACAAAACATGATAAAACAAGTCCTTGAGCAAACAGAAGTAATGAAGGAGAAGGTGGAAGCATAGAGAATTCAGCAAGAGGAAAATGGAGAGGCCCTAGAAATGATGAGCGTCAAAATCACGGAGATGATGGCTGAGGCTGAAGCTTGGGGTAATTTGCAAGTAAAGGTCTTATGCAATACTCAAAAGGAACCACAAGAAGAAGAAAAGGGTGACTTCTTGGAAGAAGCCCAACAATTAGAAGCTCTTGAGAGTCCCCGTGATGGTTTCACACATATGGCCAATCCATTTATGAAAGAAGAGTTAGAGTCCCACCCATTTGACAATTCATGGAGAATTAGATGTTGATGTAGAGAAGATTTACACAAGTAGGGAAGTCAAGCACAATGCAGTTTCAGAGTTGAGGTGTATTGTACCACACTCGAAGCATTTCTCGACATTAAGTTTTCTTGACAACCTAGAAATAGAGTCTTCCAAGCTTGTAGAGAAAGAGCTAGAGGAGCAACAAGCCCCATACATTCTGAAATTTGCTGATTCTGAGAGAAAAAATGACTTCACTTACGTAAGGGCCAATAAATGCAAGAGGCAACATTTACTGCTTGGTCCTTTAAATTTTTCACCACCACCCTGGGAGCATAAGAGAAAATTAGAGAAGAAATTAAGGGTGAGATTCATATCCTCAAAGTGGAGGAAAAAGTGGTGAAATTTGATGCGTCGTGCCGCGACGTAAAATTAGGCGCTGCTTGGGAGGCAACTCAAGGGTACCATAGGTACCATTTAATTTCTTGCATTTGTGTGATTTTGTTTATTTTCATCTTGTTGCTGTTTCTAGTGGAGATTTAAGCACAGATGGAGGGGAAGTCTGAGTACCCTTGGAGGAGGAAGCTAAGAAGCATGAAAGAGGAAAAGTGTGGGGTCGAATACCCACGTGTTCAAAGAAAGAAAAACATGCTGTTAGCTAGGCCTCAAGGCCTCAGGGAGTATTTCTCACCATCTTTAAATTTTAATTTGATGTTATGAGGACATAGCATGATTCAAGTGTGGGGTGAGGGAAACTTCAAGGGAAATTTCAAAATTTTGTGCTTAATGATTTTGGGTGAATTTAGTGCTTGATAAGTATTGGTTAAAGGAACATTTTTTATTTAAGCATGATTCACCCACCCGTGGGTTTTTCTTGCCGGTTCTTTTCCGACAAGGGGGGTCTTTGAACCGAAGAAGAATAAAATTTTATTTTTTTTTCTTTTTGAACGCATAGCTAATTGATGGTTTGATGTTCTTGTTATGTGCTATACATGATTGTAAGATGTGAATGTGGTTAGTGTTGAAGCATGCAAGAAGTGTATAACTTTGTTTGAGACACCTAGGCTCTTGAATTTGACTCTATGTGCTGAAAGCTTAATTTTGCATCTTTGTGATTACCTGAGTTAAGAGTCTGCTGAATGTGTCTTGAATTTAGCATGTGCTATGTGTGTAAGATGTTTGAATATTCCATGCTATTGTGGAGTGTCTAGAACTTGCCCGGTAGAGTGTAGGAAATGATTTAGGCATTTCTTTGAATGAGCGAAATATTTAATCCTTGCCTTACCTACCTTGAATATTGAATCCTAGTTAGCCCCATTGAGCCTTAATCCTATCCTTTGATATCTACAACATAAGCTATTTCATTTTTCTTTCATTAGCCTTGAAATTGATCCAAAACTCCTAAGCGCTTAAGTGAAAAATCCGAAAGAGTGAAGGAGTGAGAATTGGGAAAAACAAGGAAAAATAGCAGTTGTGGAAGTTAAGGAAAAACTTAGAGGTGCACTTGTTTGAAAATGCTTGATTATTGGCAGGGAGTAAGAAAAGAAATGAATGAAAAGGGCTTAAGTACTCCTTACCAATAAGCTAAGTGTGCTTAACGAAATGGGAACAAGAAGAGGAAAAGTGAAAAGAAGGAGGGTGAAGTAAGAGAAGAAATATTCCTAATGAAGGTGTGCTGTATTAAAAGCGCTTGGGGAAGAATGACACGATTATTAAAGAATACCTACCTACCCTTAGCCTACATTACAACCTAAAAAGTCCTACTTGATCTTACATTCAAACATCCTTAAATTAGTGGAGTAAAACACTAAGGGCAAGCTTATGGGTCATTACATGATGCATGTGAATTCTTTGTGAGAGTGAGTGTAATTCTATTCATTTACCCATACATATTGTGATTTAAAAATTTGCGTGTTAAAATGGGTAACTCTCTTGTTGTGTGGGGACATATTTAATAAAGGATATAATTCATGTTGGATTTCTTGATCAGTTGATTTGCATTAGTTTTCTAAGATTGTGTTATACCCCGTAGAATTCCCGGCACCTAAACAACCTATTCGTATGTTGGTTAAGTATATTTGAAGGCCATACGTGCTGGAGAAAGGCCCGGGAAATGATCGGACGAGAAACCTGTCGAACCATTGCGGAAGGAGCCGAGGCAGAGCCCCTCCGCGATGGCAGCGTGTCACAGAGGAGAGGCCTCCGCGTTGGCTCCGTGACACGTTGGCCTTGTCCAGGCCCAAGTATATAAAGCCCCACTTCGGTTTTAAATGATAAAAACCTTTAAAATTTCCAGAGAACAGAGGGAAAACGCAGAGGGAGAAATAGGAATGAAGAAATTATATAATTTTCGTCCGATTACGCTGCTAAACGTTGCCCAAACTCAAATTAACTCCAGATACGGAGGTATTTAGCAGCAGAGAGCATTCCTACGGATTCAGTTTCGTAAAATACGGCCGACGAATCGTCGAGCCACCGAGCTAAGGTAAGTGGAATTGCTCTAAATTAGTGTCTATGTGCTCCTAACTGTGAAGTGAATATTTCTCCCTTCTGGACCGCTGAAAAATAGCGAGTTTTCGACCGTCTTTCGATAAGCCTAAGTTCGAGCTATAAACTATATTGAAGGTGACGTTACTCTTTAAAGTAAAGTTGTATTTAGTATTGATTGACATATTTATAAATGCAGTTGGGAGAAAATAGTTGAAGTACCGGTCGAGTCCGTCCGACAGACGAATAAGTCAAGGATAAGGTATGTAAAGCTAGTTTCCTCGGCAAGTTAAGTATATCGGTATAGTGTAGTAATTTACAGACCGGTAGAATGTTCAGAAGTCGAGTATTACGTTTATTGTGAATGTTGATACGATATGAGAAGCATCGAGTTGTAACTTGCGTGAAACTTACTAGTATGACATAGATTCTAACACAAGTGTTAGAAACTGCCTAGTATGCTCAGTATGTGATGTAATATGAAATGTTAAGATATTATTGTATTTAGTTGAAACCCCGTAAAGTGATGCAATATCCGTAAAGCACTTCTGAGATAGAATGGCAGGCTAAAATAAAGTTTAGAACGCATGTTAGGAATAGTAAATCATGTTAATACAGAAACTCAGTAAACAACATAGTTTTCAATAGAAACACTATCTTGTATAGCATTTGCCCAGTACAGTTTGGTTGGAGACTATATTCATATATATATATATTTACCAGTCTCGGCACGTATTAAATACGTACAGATTACTATCATTAGTTCAGCATGTACTGTATACGATACTTTACCCCTATTAGCCTCAGCATGTGAGATATGCAGACAGTATTACTAGTTGAGACCGTTGTATTGTTTGGGGTTGGATTACCTAGCATCCATGACCGCCCCAGGGTTAATAGTTGTATCGACTCGTCCGCCAGAGGATGAGGATACGTCACTCTACAGAGTGGCATGCCGTTCCTCAGGGGACGAAGATGGGATGCCAGTTTCCCCATATTTTGCCTTGGTCGGCTTTTATACACCCCCGTCGAGCGGATACGCCCGGGTGTTGATTCAGGAGTCCTTCGGACTCAGGTACAGTTATAGTCAGGGGCTCAGCGAGCCCAAGTGCATACCCAAGGGACCGGCGGGATGCTTACAGCCATTATAGGAGATGGGATGACCGGGGTAGGGGTGTAGATTTTGTGCTGGTTGTACCTCCCGGCTTATGGGGGCCGGGTAAGGTTTGTGTGTGCCATGTTATGCTATTTCGTGTTATGCCATGTGACGTTAGATATGAGTAGATCAACAGTAGAGGGATATGTCTCCAGGTATGACTCCTATTTCCTTCCAATATAAATTAGAAAAGGTATGACTTACAATATCAGGCAGTTAATCTAATTCTTCCTACTTCAGTTCATCAGTTACGTTATTATTGTTTTCAGTTATTGCTTTACATACTCAGTACCAGCGGTACTGATGCCCGGTGGGGCGCTGCATTACTTGCCTGTAGGTACTCATAGACGAGCAGGCGATACTACGTGATTCCTGTCAGCGGTCGAGTATTCAGCTCCTGTCATCCGGAGACTGAATTCCAGAGGTGTAGTTCAGTTACTTTTGTTGTATAGTACGGGTAGGTCGGGGCCCTATCCCGATCATTTCTATTCCTATTCCTAGAGGCTTGCATTCTGTATATATTTCCCTGTGGTCAGATGAGCCGGTCGTGTGAGGCCGCGCAGTTGTATAGTTGTTAGTACTCTTTCTTTCTTTTATGATGGCCGTTTGGGGCCATAGTTTGCCAGTAGTGGTGACCTTGCCGGTCACGTAGCTTTTAATACTTCATGATTGAGTTGCAGATAACTAGACAGCATGGTGGCCTTGTCGGCCCGCATAGGCTTCCCTGAATTGATATGTTTCTGGTCAGCTGTTAGCACAGGTACAGGAGGCAATAGGCCAATGGGCCGGGGGCTGTGTTTGCAGCCGTTATATAGCCCTTTGTTTTCAGAAATATGAGTTAGAGCCATCCAGGCACCAGATGTGCCCAGGCTTAGCAGTCCAGCAGTTCAGGTCCCAGTAGGGCACCAGGTGCCAGTCATACCCCCCAAGGCGGGTTGTGACAGATTGAGAGTCAAGTCTTGAGGTTAGGAAGTCTTAATGTTCATCTACTTTTTGGTATATAGCTACACGCAAGTGCACGCGGTCGAACAAGTAGTAAAGCGGATTAAGTAAGCCAAGTATTGATCCCACAGGGACTGGGCTAGGGTAACAATCTACTCAAGTGTCACTATACTTTAACTCTAAAAATGCAGACGACAGTGTGAAAAAGAGTTTGATATTTTGGTTTCTAATTTTATGCTAAGTCTAAACTAAATATATAATTTGAGTCTGAACTATGAATATGAGCATGCTGAGGTTAAATGAACATGTAAAGAAATAAATTATCGATTCAATTTGGTTAATCTTTCCTCCGGTTTCTAGTCAAGAATTATTGCCAATGGATTAAAACTCTCGTATTTAACCCAACTTAAGAAGCATGAACCGTCCACCTACATTTCTGTGATAAAACAAAATTCATGTTCAAGCGAAACCGATTCCTTCATTGCGTAATACGACTTTCAGGTATATTTCTATCCTGGAGGTAAATCAATTCTCAATTTTCCCAAACTAAGAAAAGATCATATCCTATTAATTCACAACTTTCCAATTTCTTGCTCTCTCGAGTGAAACCGGACTTTTTAGATGTACATTAACGTTGGCCACACATTAATGCAGTAAGAACAAGAATCAATAGAACAACCATGGAAGAAAGATGAAAACCCAAATTGATCAATAATCACATTTCAATACAAATGTTCTTAACCTCAGCAAGAAGAGGATTTAGCCACGCATTTGTGGATTAAACATCGTTAAATGAGTGTTAAACATACAAGCAATTGAATTAAAGAAGAAGGAGATAGAGAAAAACCCTGAAATTTTCGTCCCCTCAACTGCCTGTAACCCACGTTCTTGCTCCACCAAGTAAGAATAATTAAAAATGAATCTAAGTGTTCTATTTATACTGGTGGGAATTTTTCCCGGAATAACAAGCAACGTGTCACGGAGTGCATAGCGAAGCACTGCCTCCGTGACACGCCACTGACGCAGAGCCTTACTGGAATTTGGTTGTCCAGGTATTCAGGCCCAATGTGGCACGATGTGCAACGCGGGGCTAGGCCAACGTGCCACGGCCCCAACGCGCACCTCTATTGGAATTTGGCAAAATTCCACCCTCCAGGCAGAAGGCATCCGCGATGGCAGCGTGACACGGCTCCATCGCGGAGCCCCTTTAATTTGTGCCTTCAAGTGCTTTTTTCCTTGCTCGCATCCGAGTCCAACCCCGATCTCTCCCAACACTCATTTTAGCTTCCCAAAATTGTATTTCACCTGCAAAACAACACTAATCATGTTGGTTAGTATAATTTCACATTTTATTATCAATCACATGAGAATGTATAAACATCAATAGATAAACAAGACTCAAATGACACATTTGAGTATCACTTGGGCATATAAATTTGCCCAAGATCACTTACCCCACACTTAAATCCTTGTTCGTCCCCGAACAATAATCTTAAACCTCATGTACTTTACACCCCAAACCTGGCTACTTTAGTTCAACAATTCAGGCTACAGTCATACCAATTATTTAATACAGCAAATCATCGAGAAAACACGCATGGTCCTATCAATGCAATGACCTTCAACACATCAAGACCTCCTAGACTCAAGAATTGACTCTCGATATTGGCAAACTCATGCAAATCAGCTGATCAAGATATCCAACACGAAATTCAATCTCTCATCAAGCATGTGCCCTCACAACACAAGAGAATTTTCCCCTTTTTAATCACATGAACTCAAAAGATTACATGCAGGGGCATATAGACACAATTTCACTCTCTCTCCCGAAAGAATTCACATGCATCATGTCACGAACCATAGGCTTGCCTTTAGTGTTTTACTCCACTAATATAAGGAAGTGTCATGTAAGATCACGTAGGACTTTAACGGGTTGTAATGTAAGCTACGAAACTAGCAAATATTGGGCTAGCCAATAATAGCCACTAGCATCCTTAAGCGCTTTTTTTTTTCAATACATCCCATCAAACTCATGGGCATTGTTTCTTCCTTCATCCTCCCATTCTTGAAGCCTGTCTTTATTTTGACCCATATCATAAAGCACACTTGACTCAATAACAAAGATTATTCATACATCTTCATTATATTTACTTTATAACGAGTGCACCTTCAACCTTTTCTTTCCTTTCATCACTCTGCTTTTCTTTTCTTTTCACCATTCTCACTCTTTGACACTTTGGGAAAATTATTTTCTCTTCTTAAGCGCTTAAGAGTTTTAGATCAAATTCATGGATAATGAAATGAAAGGGTTAAGCTCGGATTACACATTTTTGACACAAGAAAAATAATAGGCTAAAGGCTCAACGGGCTAACTAGGGTGTACATTCAAGGTGGGTACAATAATGAAAAAGAGAAACTTTCGGTTAAAAAGAAAGAAATGCCTACATCCTTTCCTACAATACACGTCCTTCATTTCATTTCGTGCACACACCAGGCAAGTTCTAGACATTCCATAATAGCATGGAATAAACAAAACCTCACCGTACACTCATTGCACATGCTCAATTCAAGAAGCATTCACAGATTCTTCAACCAGCTAATTACAAGAATTCAACATTAAGCCTCAATCATGCTGAATCGACTCTATGGCCTAGGTATCTCAATATATTTACAAAGTTGCATGCTTTCATACGAATTACCTTTGCATTTCAAATATCATGTACAACACGCAACCAAAATTCCGCAACCATAAAGTAACTACATGTTTTGCAATGCACCCCACAAAAGAAAAAAACTGAAAAATAGAATTAAAAAAAAATCTACTCCTAACGACTACATTTCCCTTAAGACGGTCGACATCCATCCTGTCACACCCCACCTTGGGGGGTATGACGGGCACCTGGTGCCTACTAGACTCTGGACTGCTAAATGGTCCAGCCTGAGCACATCTGGTGCTTTGGCTGGCTCTGGCTCTACTCCAAGAAATAAACCAGCTATATAACGGCTGTAAACACAGCCTCCGGCCAATTGGCCTATAGCCACCTGTACCTGTAGTAACAGCTAACCAGAAAACACTCATAACAAGGAACCTATGCTGGCCGACAAGGCCACCATGCTGTCTAGTCATCTATAATATCATCACAAAACTACTGTAAGACTACGTGACCGGCAAGGTCACCACTACTATCAAATTAAGGCCTCACACGGCCAACATAAACTGAAATGCTAAACAGCTATAACTAACTGCACGGCCTCACGCGACCGACTCAACTGACCACAGGGAAATATATACAGACTGCAAGCCTCTAGGAATAACAATAGAAATGATCGGGACAGGGCCCCGACCTACCCGTACTGTACAACAAAAAGGAAATGATATAAACCTCTGAAATATCAAGCTCCGGATGACAGGAGCTGATGACTCTGCGCTGGCTAGGATCACGAGGGATCGCCTCCTCGTCTATGAGTACCTGCAGGTAAGTAATGCAGCGCCCCACCGGGTGTCAGTACCACTGGTACTGAGTATGCAAAGCAACTGAAATAATATAACTGAAAGCAACTGAATATAGATAACATAGCTAGCATTTCTGTACTGCAGGAGATAGCTGAATCTAAAGAAGCTGAAATGAACTGGATCAAGCTTTCTGTACTGATAAGGCAGAGGCGTGCCTGTAGACGCGTCGGCCTGCTGTCTAGTAGCTAGTATATAGCACATAAATAGATATACAAGTAGCAAGCAATAACCAATACCAACCCCCATAAGCCGGATGGCGCCAAGCAAGCAAACAATCTATATACCCCTACCCGGGTCAAAACCAACCAAAAATAAATCACTCCACTCGTCTTACAACTGTGAGCTCCTCCTACCGGCCCCCTTGGGTATGCAGCTCAGGCCTTGGCCTCTGACAATAAACTGTGTCTGAGTCCGAAGACTCCTGCCTCTGGGCGCAAGTGCACACGGGGTAATCTGCTGCTGTATCTGTGACTAAAACTGCCCCTGGGTGCAAGCACGCAATAGGGTAATTTTATAAAAATCTATATCTGAAACTGCCCCCGGCCACAAGCGCACACAGAGTAATCTGCCCCTGTAAACAGGGTAATCTGGCTCTGCGCAGAGTAAACTGAACTGCCCCTGCAAGCACGGTGATCTGGACCGTATTATCATGGTGGTCGGCCATCATCGTCCTTTAGGCGGACGGCATCGCCCAGCTGGTGGCGGTATCTGAATCTGGTATCGACAAAGCTATAACCCAGGGGCGGTGGCGATGCAAAGGGACACCCACAAGCCATAGCAAGTCTCAACAAACAATAGCACATATAAATAGCAAGTATGTATAACTGAAAAGACTATCTGAAATCTAACTTCTTATTCTGATCTGTTTCTATATTGAACTGATTCTTACTAATTATACTGATTCTGTAATCTCTGTTTAAATGTACGGCTAATCTGTAGCCAAGATACTATTTGTCTAAATGGCTAATCTGTAGCCATAACTGTCTGTCTATCTGATTTCTCTTCACTAACTTTTATTATGAAAATCTGTTCCTTTTTATTCTACTACATGCTTGCTAATCACGTAATAGGCTATACTGAATCTGGGATGCTAACTCGCCCTTCGGCGCATGCTTTTCTAACCTTCAGAGTGAATACGATATAACAACGCAAACTAGGTTTACTGAACTTGCACAATACTTAACATTCAATTCCGGGAATTCTACTACGGAATTTATTGTACTATACAAGGCTAAAACTACTAACTTGCCGAAAGAACTAGCTTTACATACCTTAACCTCGAGTTATCCGTCTGTCGGATGAGGCTCGGTCAATACTCCAGCTATTTCTCCCAACTGCATTCACAAATATGTCAATTAATACTAACTATAGCTTTATTCTAAAGAACAACGTCACTTTTGATATAATTATAGCCTAAACTTAGGCTTATCGAAAGACGGTCAAAAACTCGCTATTTTCCAGAAGTCCAGAAGGGAGAAATATTCACTTCACAGCTAGTAACACATAGACACTAGTTTGGAGCAATTCTACATACCTTAGCTCGGTAGCTCGACGATTCGTCGGCCGTATTTCGCGAAACAAAATCCGTAGGAATGCTCCCTGCTGCTAAATACCTCGGTACCTGAGGTTAATTCGAGTTTGGACCGCGTTTGACGGCGTAATCGAAAGGAAATTATCAATACTTTACGTCTTCCTCTGTTCTCTGTCATGAAGTTTCTGGAAATTATGATATGTTAAAGGAATAAACCGAAGTGGGGCTTATATATAATAGACACTATAAATCGCATTCAGGGAATGCGATTTATAAGTCGCATTTTGCCTTGCGATGCGCCGACTTGGCGCTTGTCCGATCTTTGTTCGGGCCATTTTCTAGCATGTATGGCTTTCAAATACTCTTAACCAACACGCGAATAGGCCATCTATATGCCGAAAAATTTACGGGGTGTAACACATCCATCATAGGGAACCGTCACTAACTAAGACTTCGGTTCAATGGGACTATTCTCGGTAAAAGAACCGAAAACAAACGCCAAGAAAACCCAAAAATTGAAATTTTTTTTTAAAAAATATTATCGATCATTTCGATGAAACAAAAATATGTACAAAACTAGCTAGCAACATTCAGCAGCACACAACAACTTCACATTACTTATAATACAGAACAGAAACATCACAATCACAGGGTCACAAAATTTTTCCACAGGCACGACAACAGAACAGAAACATACATAAAAAACAACAACAACTAGCACCTAACTACTCCCACCCCACACTTAAATCGAACACTGTCCCCAGTGTTCACAAAAATTAGCATAGTACAAGAGTGGGTTGTGAAACTCTCTGATCAATCAAAGTATTCCACTTCTTCATCAGGCGCTGCTGCCTCGTCTCCCATGTATGAATCGCTCCCATCGTCATCATCGGACTCCACATCGGAGTCCTCACTACTTGTCTCCTCATCTGTGGGGACATCATCATCTATGGGATCCATAAAAGCGGGCCCCACTTGGCATAGAGCCCTGGCATTTTCGCCAAAAGGGTAGTATAGCTCGAGCTGCCACAGCTCCTCTTCTGTTGTCGGCCTCCCGCCTATTCGCAGCTGGGGCATATGCATCTCGTACATGCGAGCCATGTACTGATCATCCCGAGCATGTCACTCGGCTAGTGTAAGAACTGGCCCGTGAGTGGTGTCGGGTGCCTTAGTTTTGGTGACATCTAAGGCCCGCCACTCCATCTGCAGGATGTAGTCAAGGGCCTCTTCCTCAATATCCAGGCCCCTGAGGAATGTGGTGAGTAATCCACCAAACCCGTACCTGTGCCCTTGATGCAACCGGGCTCTCTTCATGGCGGAGATAATCACCGCCCCCACATTCATCTCCAGCCCATTCATCAGGGCATATACCAAGCATACACGATCCCGGGTTACATCCATCATATGCACCCCCGGGATTAGGCAGGAACACACGATCTTAAGCCATATCCTGGCTTCCCTATTCATCTGTGAGTAGGGAAAAGTTTGATGGTAGCCCCTCTCCTTATGCCTGCTCCACCGAGGTGTCGACCGGGTTCCACACAAAGTGCGTCAGATGTCCACATATGGTGGAGTGATCTTCAGCTTTCAAAGCACATGGGCGTCTGTGTCCCGCGCCCCTGGGATAGCATTAAAGTGGTGGGGCTCAAAAGTGACTATTTGCCCCCTTATTTTGATGGTGTGACTTCTGAGAGTCGGGTTCCAGTTGGCGTAGAATTCTCGAATCAAGTGCAAGTTGCATTCCTTGGGCTCTTCAAAGATGAAGTTCAGCCCGGCTGCCTCGATCCTATGGACAATCCTGGGGAACTCCTGTGCCAATGGTTCCCTTGCTATGTGTTCCTCGGGGAAGTATTTGCTTTCCTTGTGCTTCGTGTACCATTTCTTCCCCTCCTCTGTCACCCATCTGGTTCCGTATTGACGGCGTTGGCTGCGTGGAACCGCTGGTGCTGCTGGGACTGTTGTGCCCAGTCTGATTCTTTTTCTTCCGGTGCCAGATGTTGATGCGCCTTTTCCCTTGTCTTGCCTGCTTGCCATTATTCCTGTCAAACCAAACAGACAATCCCAATGTCATTCCAATTAAAATTAACTTCGACTAAGGTTGGGTTAAGCTAGGCTACCCCACACTTAGTCTTTAGCCAAAATCACAATCATTACGGCAAGATCGTACTTATTTCCACAAACAAACAACAAAACATAACAAATATGCTTAGTGCATTCAGAGAATTCGACGGTATATATTCTATGTACTACTAAGACTTCGTACAGCTAACCACAATCATTACTATCGACAACATTTTATCACGTAGCACTTAGCAAGGAGAAACAAAGAAACAAAAATAGAAAGAATTTATCTACATGAACCTATACAATTCACCCATTTCTTGCAATTTCCCATATTTCCTTACCCCGAGAATCCGTCGATCTTTTTGCATATTAACAGTTAGCACAACCGACTCATCTCACCCAACCTGCACAACCCAGCAAGAATTTCCATAGTTCAACTCAATTTTTCCATTTCAAACTCAAAGTCAAGCCCTAGCTATGGTTTTATGAAAAAATCGATTAAGCTATGTAATTATCGAGTTCAAGCAATCACAATGATGCTCCGAACGTCAATCAACAATAATTTAATTGAATTTAAGCTTAATTTCTACTTAGGGCAAGTTTTGCTCATATCAGATGTTCAACATCGAAAATATTTGACAAGAATTGAGATAGGATTGAAGAACATACCTTGAATTCAAAGAAATGACGAAAACTTGATGAAATTATGTGCCTAAGTCCGTGTCACGTTGAGGGGGATTGGGTTTTTGGGGTGTTGGTCGCGGGGGATATGAAAAATGAGGAAAAATGAGGGGAAATCGGGGTTAAAAAGTGGGAATTTCGCGCGGCTCACCCGGCGACCCGGTGTGACCCGTCGCGATATACACCTCAACGTGTCATGGAGGGTAACGCGGAGCATGCCCTCCATGACACGGAGCCATCGCGCAGGTGTTCTGGAATTTGTAAAAATTCTAGAATTACCTTCAACGTGTCACGCAGGGTAACACGGAGGCCCTCCTCCATGACACGGAGCCAACGCCCTGGCTCACTGTTTTGCCACTTTTTCTTATTTTTCATACCTCGGATTTTCCTTTGCGATTCCTTGCATGTTTATCCTCCGTTCAACCTAAAATTCATCTTACGACAAGAAATTGGTTAGAATTATAGGTTTCACTAAAAACAAAAATAAATACAAACTAAAAATTTTGTTGTTAATAAAAAAAATATTTTTCTTTTTTTTTCTTTTTTTTTCTACGAATTCTATTCACATTTTACAAAGAAAAATTTCATGGGTTGCCTCCCGTGCAGCTCCTGGTTTACCGTCGCAGCTCGACGTCATTCAGCTCAGTCATCTTCTAGGGTGACGGATGTTTTCTCTCGACCACTGTCCTCACCCCAGTAGTGCTTACATCTTTCCGGTGGTTTTCCCAATAACTCTCGTGATTCAACTATCTGCGCATCATCAGCTCGATCAATCACGTTGATCATCGAGAGTTCCTCGTATATAGTCGGTAGCTTGGTGGCCTTGTATACATCAAACACTTCCACCTTGTCGTGTGCTCGCATGGTTAGCTGCCCTGCAGCTACATCAATGAGCGCTTTCCCAGTCGCCAAGAAAGGACGTCCCAAAATAAATGGAACTTCCGTCTCTGGCTCAAAGTCCAGCATGACGAAATCTACCGGGAAGATAAGAGAGCCGACTTGCACCAGCACATCCTCCACAATGCCATCAGGTCTGGCTAAGGACCGATCTGCTAGTTGCAAGATCACTGTTGTTGGTCTAGGACTCCCCAAACCCAACTTCTTGAATACCGATGACGGCATCAAATTAATGCTCGCTCCCAGATCAATTAATCCGCGAGCTCGGATACTCTGCCCAATGGTAATTTGTATAGTAAAGCTCCCAGGATCCTTGAGCTTTGTGGGCAACCGGTTTTGTATCCAGGAAGTGCAGTCCTCTATAAGAGCCACCGTAGCATACTAAGTCAACCGACTTTTATTCGCCACGATGTCCTTAATGTACTTTGCATACTTCGGCACTCCCTGCAAAACATCAACAAGAGGTAAGTTAATATGTACCTGTTTCAGCACCTCCATGAATTTCTTGAAACACGCCTCCTCCTTGTGTTTCTTTAATCTTTGAGGGAACGGGGGTGGTGGTCTTTCTGATTCAGCTTCCTTTTTCTTCCCCCTCTCATCACTTTGCTCCCTCTCAGCTTCTGCTGCTCCCGATTGTTGAGGTGGTCTTTCTGGCTCCACCTCTTTAAGCTGCAAACCACTCCTTTTGGTCATCGCATTCACCTGCTTGGGGTTGGGATCTGTGTCGCTCAGGAGTCCTCCTCTAGGCCTAGGTTTTGGGCTCCAACAAATTGCCCAAATTGATATTCAAGTGCCTTAGTAGCTAACTGGTTGTTCTTCACCTCGGCTGCCAATTTCACATAGTCAGCCTGCAACTGAGCTTGGTTAGCTATCATTGTCTTGAACATCTCCTCAATGCTGGGTGATGGTGGAGGAGGTGCATTGTTGTTTGTATATTGTGCCTGATAGTTCTGCTGCCCTCCTTGATTCCTCTATACCCCCTGACTCGAACTTTGCCCTTGATGGTTGTTGCTACCCCAAGAGAAATTCGGGTGATTCCTCCAGTTGGAATTGTAACTGTTTCCATACTGTTGGTGGTTGTTCCTCTGTACATTTCCCACAAAGTTCACCAAATTAGGATTTGCTCCACAACACTCAGTTGAGTGCTCACTACTCCCGCACACTTCACACCAAATCTGCTGCACTATATTCACCGGGGGTTGAGCCTGGTTCATTGTCATGTTACTGAAGTGGGTGTTGAGTTGATTCTATAAAGCAGCTATCTGTGCAGCAATAGCTGTAAAACCATCCACTTCTAGGACTCCTGCTTCTTTCCTTGTTCCTCCTCTTGACGAATCAGCATTCCACTCCGGATTTCCCTGCGAAATACGGTTTAACAAGGTATACAGCTCCTCATAAGTTTTCTCCAATGCTTGTCCCCCAGCTGCTGAGTCTAGCAAGATCTTTGTATGGGGTTCCAAACCCTCTATAAAAGTGTGCACCAGCACATCATTGGATTGATGATGATGAGGACAATCCCGCAACATAGACTTGAATCTCTCCCAAGCCTGATACAGATTCTCTCCCTCTCTCTGTTTAAAAATTAGAATTTGACTTCTAAGTCTTGCTGTTTTACCGGATGGAAAAAATCGTATCAAGAATTTCCTTGCAAGATCATCCCACGTAGTAATAGAATTAGGTGGCTCAGCTTTCAACCACCTATTGGCTTCTCCCAGTAGTGAAAATGGGAACAATGTAAGCTTGACATAATCTGCTGACACTCCAGTGGGGATATAAGTGTCACTTATCTCCAAGAAATTTTGGAAACGCTGTTGTGGATCCTCATGAGGGAGACCTGTGAACTGCCCGCTGGTGTGCAGCAATTGCACCATGTTTTGTTTGAGCTCGAACCTCCCTCCTGGCTCAAGTTTGCAGATGCTAGATGTGACATTGTTAGCATGTGGGATTGCCACCTCGCGAACCGGCCTAGCTGCCATTTCCTCGGGCACTAACATTGCCCTTACAACTGGTGGATTCTGTTGTTGCTCCATGATTGTTCGTCTAAGAAATTGCAGCTTTTTCTCTAGAGCTTCTTTCCTTTGATGATGAAATTGTCTTTCAGGCTCTAAATATGAGTCCACCAGCTCCTTGTTTCTTGCCAGTGTTCAATAAAAATTAGTTTCTGCAAAATACAGGCTAAGACCAAGTTGTCAACACTAAGAAAAGAATATAGTAAATTAACACTTAAGAAAAATTCACCAATTGCCAGTCCCCGGCAACGGTGCCAAAAACTTGTTCGTCTACTTTTGGGTATATAGCTACATGCAAGTGCACGCGGTCGAACAAGTAGTAAAGTGGCTGAAGTAAGCCAAGTATCGATCCCACAGGGACTGGGCTAGGGTAACAATCTACTCAAGTTTCACTATACTTTAACTCTAAAAATGCAGACAACAGTGTGAAAAAGAGTTCGATCTTTTGGTTTCTAATTTTATGCTAAGTCTACACTAAATATATAATTTGAGTCTAACCTATGAATATGAGCATGTTGAGGTTAAATGAACATGTAAAGAAACAAATTATCGATTCAATTTGGTTAATCTTTCCTCCGGTTGCTAGTCAAGAATTATTGCCAACGGATTAAAACTCTCATATTTAACCCAACTTAAGAAGCATGAACCGTCCACCTACATTTCCGTGATAAAACAAAATTCATGTTCTAGCCATACGAAACCGATTCCTTAATTGACTAATACGACTTTCAGGTATATTTCTATCCTGAAGGTAAATCAATTCTCAATTTTCCCAAACTAAGAAAAGATCATATCCTATTAATTCACAACTTTCCAATTTCTTGCTCTCTCGAGTGAAACCGGACTTTTTAGATGTACATTAACGTTGGCCACACATTAATGCAGTAAGAACAAGAATCAATAGAACAACCATGGAAGAAAAGATGAAAACCCAAATTGATCAATAATCACATTTCAATACAAATGTTCTTAACCTCAATAAGAAGAGGATTTAGCCACTCATTTGTGGATTAAACGTCGTTAAATGAGTGTTAAACATACAAGCAATTGAATTAAAGAAGAAGGAGATAGAGAAAAACCCTAAAATTTTCGTCCCCTCAACTGCCTGTAACCCACGTTCTTGCTCCACCAAGTCAGAATAATTAAAAATGAACCTAAGTGTTCTATTTATACTGGTGGGAATTTTTCCCGGAATAACAAGCAACGTGTCACGGAGTGCATCGTGGAGTGCTGCCTCCGTGACACGCCACTGACGCGGAGCCTTACTGGAATTTGGTTGTCTAGGTATTCAGGCCCAATGTGGCACGGCGTGCAACGCGGGGCTAGGCCAACGTGCCAACGGCCCCAACGCGCACCTCCACTGAAATTTGGCAAAATTCCACCCTCCAGGCAGAAGGCATCCGCGATCGCAGCGTGACACGGCTCCATCGCGGAGCCCCTTTAATTTGCACCTTCAAGTGATATTTTCCTTGCTCGCATCCAAGTCCAACCCCGATCTCTCCCAACACTCATTTTAGCTTCCCAAAATTGTATTTCACCTGCCAAACAACACTAATCATGTTGGTTAGTATAATTTCACATTTTATTATCAATCACATGAGAATGTATAAACATCAATAAATAAACAAGACTCAAATGACACATTTGAATATCACTTGGGCATATAAATTTGCCCAAGATCACTTAACATAGTTAAAATTGATTTTAATGGTTATATCTTGCATGGTCTATATTTAGTTGGCTCTTAAACAGTCATTGTAGCCGTAGCTTGAATTATCTTGCTAAATTAGCTATGTGTGAGTCTTCATGTGCATGAGATGTAAAAGGTTTGTTCGAGGACGAACAAGGCTTTAAGTGTGGGTTTGTGATCTTGGGCATAATTGCATGCCCAAGTGCTACTTTATAACTCAATTTAGTCTTGTTTATCTACTTATTTATATACATTCTATGTGATTTTATGTAAATGTGAATATATACTAACCAACATGATTAGTCCTTGTTTTTGAAGGTTAATAATGCATTGGAGGAACTAATTCATGATTTTGTGAAGTGGAGGAATGGAATCAAGAGCAAAATGTGAAATTCAACAAGAAAACATGCAATAACTAGCACCCTACGCGATAGGGGCCGTGGCACGCTGCCAACGCGGCAACACTTGGCCGAAAATTGCATTTTTTGGCACATTTCAGTGAGGGTACGCGTTACCTCCGTGTCACGGAGGCAAGGCTCCGTGTTCACCTCCGTGACACGTTGCCATTCCACCACAGGCCAAAACTCTACAGATTCTCATTTACTATAAATAGGAACCTTGCCCAAAAATTAGGGTACACGCGATTTTTGGGAAAAACCGAAGGGACGCGAGAAGGAGACTTGGAGAACTCACCTAGGGTTCATCTTTTCTTCATTTCTTTTCATATATTCTTGTAAGCATATTACTCTAAACATGTTTTTGAGTATTTGTACAAACATGAGTGGCTAGAACCCTCCATCTAGGGTTGAGGCCATGGATATGACTGTAAATGCTTAAATTCGTTTTGGGTTGAGTTGTTAATTGTTGTTTTGTCTTACAATCTTAATTATTGTTGTTTTTATGCTTGATCACCATGAAAACAAGTGGGTTAAGCTTAGGTAAAAGCTTGGAAGAGCAACCCTAGGCAAGAACATAAGATTGTAGGAAGCAAGTTCTTGTCTTTTGATAGGATTCGCGGTTAGGATAGGAATATACCTAATTTGCCTTGCTTGGTTGATAAAAAGGGAAGATAGCAATAAAACAGCTTAGCTTTGTCACTCCACCACTCGTAGAAGTAGTTGTGAAGCTAAGTTTGGTTAAATGGTTGGAGGTACAGAAGTCCCTAATCAAGAGCATAAACCCCGTAAACCACATCCACGTAGTTGAATTGCCTACGAACTAGGTTGTCACATCCCCACTCAATGATGTATTTGTGAGGCTAGTTTGTCGTGTTTAGAGGCTCGAAAGACCATGAACATGCATTTCCAACTATGTGAGACAACAAGTGATAATTTCATACTTAACCCATTATGAATTGTAGTAGTGCATGATTATCCGGCCTTGACTCTAGTTTTGTTTTGTATTGCTTCCAGATTATTTCGTGTCACCCTCAAGATTTAATTACAAATTATCAAAAACTTCTAAAATCAACCTCTTAACTAACACTTGAACTTGATAATTCGCTGAAACAGTCCTTGTGGGTTCAACATTCCGGCTCTTAAAAAGGGCCACTATATTACTTGTACGACCGCGTGCACTTGCGCGTGTGCTGGGCGCAACACCCAACACTTACCATATTCTTCTTATCAATTGAGAAATGTCAGACCCGCGACATACCACGATTTGTAGGAATTTGGACGTTGCAGCAGGAGAGGGCACTAGTAGGGTTCCTTATTCAGAGACAACCCGATCTGAGAGCGACAGGGAGACTTCATCTCAGTCTCCCTAGTCTTCTTCGCCACACCACGAGCCGTCCAGAGCGGCGGATGTATCGGCACCGCCACCAGCAGTCTCTATATCGTGCCATTAGATCAGGAGGTTAGAAGCGCTATTTTTATGATAACTCAGATGATGGCTGCACAACATCAGCCAGTGGCACCGGCGGTTGTAAAATCTTCAAAGGGTCTGGTAGTTTTAGGGTCCGAGAGTTTCTCGCATTGAGTCCCCCACAATTTATAGGGACGGATTGAGATGAGGAACCTCAGGATTTTCTGGACCAGTTGCACCGGATTTTCAAGGTAATTCATGTGACACCTGCCGAGTCGGTTGACTTGGCGGTATTTCAGCTATGGGACATTGCAGTATTATGGTACGAGAGCTGGGAGAGGTCCCGAGGTAGAGATGTTCCCTCTCTATCTTGGTCCAGTTTCTCGGAGGCCTTCTTGGATCATTATTTGCCAGGGAAACTCAATAGGCCCGAGTTGATCAGTTTTTGCATTTGGAGTAGGGCTCAATGAGTGTTTGGGAATATGCTATTAGGTTTGACTCCTTGGCTCAATATGAACCAGCTTTTGTAGATACCATGCCAGCCAGGTTGCACCAGTTTATTATGTGGCTGAATCCAGAGTATGTGAAAACTTTTATTATGGGCACTCTGCGGGAGGACATGGATATTTCCCATGTTTAGGCATTTGCCCAGAGTATTGAGAGGATTAGGCAGCGGAAGCGAGATATAGAGAGGGCAAACCAGGAGTAGCACCATTGGACCAGACTCAATGATACACAGGCAAAGTTCCAGGGCAGACCCAGGCCACGACTATCAGACAAGCCACCTAGATCCCCACCTCCATAGCAGCAGCAGGGGAGTAGTTCTAGTCGTCGGGGACAGTCAGGGACTGGCGAGAGCTCACGGCCAATAGGCTCCCAGCAGAAGAGGGGCTCAAAGCAGAGTAGAATTACTGTACCACCTTGCCCTATATGCAGTCGGCGTCACTCTAAGGCATGTAGGTATGGTTCCACAGCATCTTACGCGTGTGGATATGAGGGCCATCAGATGAGGGATTGTCCAGCTAGGGGTCAAATTGATCGGGATCGCCAGGACAGGTCTTCAGTAGGGTCACGTGCCCCAGCATCTTCAATAGGCATAGGCCCTCAGCTCCATCCGGCAGAGGCCGAGGTAGATCAAGGGCATCTAGCTTAGGTACCGATCCAGATCACGCTTATGCTTTACCAGGACGACATGAGTTAGAGTCATCTCCGTATGTAGTGAAAGGTATGCTGGACATCTGCTCTTATTCAGTGTATGATTTGATAGACCCAGACTCCACTTTATCTTATGTTACACCATTAGTGTCCCGAAAGTTTGGTATTACGCTAGAATTGCTTCAGCAACCCTTTTTAGTGTCCATACCTATTGGTGATTCCATCATCGCTAAGAGGATCTACTGAGGGTGCATAATAGAAGTTTTTGGTTGCAAAACCTTAGCGGATTTGGTAGAATTAGAAATGATTTACTTTGACGCAATTATGGGTATGGATTGGCTAAAACAATGTTATGCCAACGTAGAGTGTTAGACCAAGACTCTCCAGTTCCACTTCCCAGGGGAGGTAGTATGGGAGTGGAAAGGCAATGCGGCCATGCTAAAAGGTAGGTTTATTTCCTATCTTCGGGTAAGGAAGTTGATAACAAAGGGTTGCATTTATTACGTCAGAGTTTGGGATGTTCAGGCAGAATCTCCGACTCTCCAGTCTATTCCAGTAGTCAATGAATTTCCAGATATATTCCTAGATGAACTTCCTAGTATTCCCCCAGAACGGGAGATTGATTTTGCAATCAATTTATTACTAGGTACTCAGTCAATATCTATTCCTCCGTACCGAATGGCTCCTGATGAGCTTAGAAAATTGAAGGAACAGTTGAAAGATATGTTAAACAAAGGTTTCATTAGGCCGAGTACTTCACCGTGGGGTGCGCCAGTCCTATTTTTGAGAAAGAAAGATGGCTCCCTCCTCATGTGTATAGACTACTGGCAGTTGAATAAAGTTACCATCAAGAACAAGTATCTACTTCCCAGAATAGATAATTTGTTTGATCAGTTACATGGGGCGAAGTATTTCTCAAAAAATCAATTTAAGGTCTGGATATCACCAGGTTCGGGATCGGGAGAGAGATATCCTGAAAACTGCTTTTAGGACTATGTATGGTCACTTGGAATTTCTAGTCATGTCCTTCGGATTGATGAATGCTCCTGTAGTGTTCATGGACTTGATGAACAGAATCTTCAGGCCGTATCTAGACCTGTTTGTGATTGTGTTTATTGATGATATTTTATTGTATTCCCGTTTAAAAGTAGAACATTGGGATCATCTACGAACAGTACTCCAAATCCTCAAGGATCGCCAGTTGTATGAGAAGTTTTCTAAATGTGAATTTTGGCTGAATTCAGTGGCCTTCTTCTGTCACATCGTGTCAAAAGCTGGTATTCAAGTAGATTCCCAGAAAATTGAAGTAGTAAAGACATGGCCTAGACCCACTACTCCAACCGAGGTACGTAGTTTGCTAGGGTTAGCCAGGTATTACAGGAGGTTTCTAGAAGGGCTTTCTACTCCGTCAACACCCTTGACCAAGTTAAATCAAAAAGCAGCTAAATTTCACTAGACTAAAGCATGTGAGCATAGTTTTTAGGAGTTGAAAAAAAGATTGACATCAACACCAGTATTAGCTTCGCCAGACGGATTAGAGGGTTATGCAGTGTACTGTGATGCTTCCGGCATTGGGTTAGGATGTATGCTGATGCAGCATGGTAAGGTGATTGCTTACGCTTCAAGACAATTGAGAAGCATTAAAAAAACCACCCCACCAATGATCTGGAATTAGCCACAGTAATCCATGCCTTAAAAATATGGAGGCACTATCTGTGTGGTGTCCACATAGATATTTTCACCAATCATAAGAGCCTCCAGTACATCTTCACTCGGAAAGAATTGAATCTGAGGCAGCGTCGCTGGTTAGAATTATTAAAGGACTATGATGTCAATATTTTGTATCATCCAGTGAAGGCTAATATGGTAGAAGATGCCCTCAGCCGCAAATCATTGGGAAGTTTGGCACATTTGAGACTCAGACAGTGAGAGCTGGCTCAAGAATTGCACCAATTAGCGAGTTTGGTCGTCTGAATAGTACACTCGGGTGACTGTGGAGTAGTGATCCATAATACTGTAGTATCATCACTAGTTGTAGAAGTGAACGGACGGCAGTATGAAGACCCTAGCCTGATGCAGCTCAGAGATAAAGTTTAGCGGGGGAAACATCAGCTTTTGAGGTAACCTCAAATGGGGTTTTGAGATATAGCAGTCGCCTCTGTGTTCCAGATATGGAAGAACTCCACCAGCGGATCATGGTAGAGGTACATTATTCTCTTCATCCAGGTTCAACAAAGATGTATCATGACATTATGAAATTTACTAATGTTCGGGAATGAAGAAGGAGGTACTAGAATTTGTAGCACAATGTCCTAATTGCCAATAAGTAAAGGCGAAACATCAAAAACCCAACGAATTGACACAGTGCCTATGTGGAAATGGGAAGCAATCAATGTGGATTTTGTGACTGGATTACCCCATACCAGGCGTAGATTTGATTCCATCTGGGTGATTGTCAACAGATTGACGAAGATAACTTATTTTCTGCCAGTCAAAGCTACCTTCTCAGCTGAGGACTATGTTGATTTGTATATCAAAGAGATAGTTCGATTGCATGGTGTTCCAGTATCAATCATTTCTAACAGAGGGGCACAATTTACAACTAAATTCTGGCAGTCCTTTCAGAAGAGCTTGGGGACACAGGTTAATCTGAGTATAGCCTTCCATCCTTAAACAGATGGACAAGCAGAATGTATAATTTAGACACTCGAGGATATGTTACGGGTGTGCGTGTTATATTTTAGGGGCAGCTGGGATGAACATTTACCCTTTACTGAATTTACTTATAGCAAAAGTTGTCATTTAGCAATTCAAATGGCACCTTATGAGGCCATGTATGGGCGGAAATACAGGTCCCCAGTTGGCTAGTTCGAGGTTGGAGAATAAGGGTTAATCGGACCAGATATAATCCATCAGTCAGAAGAGAAGGTGAAGCTTATCAAAGAACGCCTGTTGACAGCTCAGAGCTGCCAGATATCTTATGCAGACATACGACATAGAAACTTGGAGTTCAATATAGGTGACTGGGTATTTCCTAAAAGTCTCACCAATGAAGGGTGTAATGAGGTTCAGGAAAAAGGGCAAGCTTAGCCCCAGGTTTATTGGCCCATATCGGATTCTCTAGAGAATAGGCCAGGTAGCATACGAGTTAGAGATACCTTCAGAATTGGAATCCGTTCACCCAGTCTTCCATGTATCAATGTTAAGGAAGTGTATAGGGGATCTGTCCCGAATTGTGCCAGTTGAGGATGTCCAGATTACTTAGGAGTTAGCCTATGAAGAGATTCTAGTAGCCATATTAGATTGGAAGGTTCATAGGTTAAGGACTAAGGATGTTTCCTCTATTAAGGTACTGTGGAGAAACAAGAATAGAGAAGAAACAACTTGGGAAGCTGAGGATGACATGAAGTACAGATACCCTTATTTGTTCTAGGCTTAGTCCATTAAGGTAAAAATGTTGATTTGATTGTTGTTTTATGCCTTATGTTACATATGTTGTTCAGTTGACTACAATTCCAGTAATGAAAAGGTTGTTGTGGTGCCACATAAGATATCTGTGTTGGACTTTTCTGCATTTTAGGATTTTTGGATAGTCCGTATTGCAGGGGAGACTCTGCCGAAATTTTTCCAGAATAATAGTCCTAAAAAGAGTTAAACTCCTTTAAATCAAGTGGACATTCGAGGATGAATGTTCCTAAGGGGGGAGGATATTACACCCCATGAAAGTTGACGAATAGTAAGCGTACACATGGACTTGAGATAAATAAAGGGAGTATGCGTGTGTAGAGAAGCCTCGGAAGTCGGTTTGGACGAGGTCAAGCTGTACAGGGCCAGCACGACGCGCCAGCCGGTAGGACACCAGCCAGCGTGCGCACCAGGCCACTAGCGCCTTGAGAGGCGTGGCGAGGCACTGGGGTTGCCGCAATGGCTAGCGCGAGGCACCCCCAATCCACCACCCTCACTATATATGAAGGCCCTTCCCTCAACGCAAGTCATTTATACAATTTTCATTTGGCCAGTGAAGAGAAAAAATGAGGGAAACAAATATTTTTTGTTCGTTTACGCTACGAAATGCCATTCTAATTCAAATTAACTTACGGTATCGAAGTTTGAGACTGTAGAGAGCATTACTACGGAGTTATTTTCACAAAATTCGCCGGTGAATCGTAACCCCGCCGAGCTAAAGTTATTGGAATTGCTCCAAACTAATTTCTATATGACCACAGTCTTCAAATAAGCATTTCTCCCTTCTAGACCTTCGAGAAATTATGCGTTTTCGATCGTGTTTCGTTAAGTTGAAATATAGTTAATATTTATATATAAAGTTATTGTTTGTTTCGAATTTAGTACTGAAACTAGTTTCAGTCTCCCAGCAGTGCGATTACAATTGAGAGGAGTTGTTGAATATAATTTGATACTCGCAATTCAATCAGAAATCACCAAACCAGGTATGTTAAGGAGAATTCCTTCGACAAGTTAGCTTCTTTAGTATTATAACTCAGTTTTAATCCAAGTAAAAGAACCACGAGCATCTAAATTATGATTGGAGATCATTATTAGCTGAGACCTGTATTCCATGTTTAGTTTGGGATTGACTATGCCCTGTATAACCTTCCATGACTAACCCCAGGATTACTAGTTGTGTCAACGCCCGCTAGGGGCGAGGTGACATCGCTCCACGGAGCGGTAAGCTGTCCGCAAGGGATGAAGATGGGGCCCTAGGTCCTCATACAGTCCATTCCATGGTTGGAATACATATGTCGGGTCGGCACCATACACCCCTCGAGTCTGGTGCCCGGGGTGCAGATATCAAGAGTCCACTGGACTTAAGCACAGCTATAGTCAGGGGCCGAGCAGGCTCAGTTGCAGACCCAGGGACTGGTAGGAAAATTATAGCTAGTAGTTGACCAAGTGTGACCTGGATAGGGGTATATAGATTGAGGTGTACTCACCAGGGCTTATAGGGGCCCTAGGTGGGTTATTCTGCGCTGGTTGTACCTTCCGGCTTATGGGGCCAGGTAAGGTTCTTGTTGGCTTTAGTTACAAATAAAATTAGATAGTAAGAAGTTCAGTTATTTAGGTATTATCTACATCCTTTCTTTTCAGTCATTTCCAATTTCATTTCTTTTACTCAGTCATTTATATTTATTGCCTTACATATTTGGTACATATTGTACTGATGCCCTTCTTGGGGCACTGCATTACTTGCCAGTAGGTGCGGATAGACGAGGAGCTGCTCCCTCTTAGTCTTCAGTCAGGATTGTCAGAACAGTCGGCTCCTTTCCTCCGGAGCTTTTAGATAAAAGATTTACTTCTTTTGATTGTACAGTTTTAGGTAGGCTGGGGCCCTGTCCCAACCATCATATTACTCTTAGAGGCTTGCAGATTGTTTCTATTTCCCTGTGGTTAGCTGTTAATGGTTGTGTGACCCATATGTGTTTTAGTTTATATTTTGGCCATATGGGGCCTTGTTTAGTTGTCAGTTAGCAGCCTTGTTCTCCACAGTTTAGTTTAGCACTGGATTTGCTTTATAGTCATAAATAAACATCATAGTGGTCTTGTCGACCCGCATAGGTTTCCTTGTTATTACCTGTCTCTAGATAACTATTTTCTTTTATAGGTGGCTATAAGGCCTTGTCGGCTGGGGGCTATGTTTACAGCCGAAATGTAGCTTGTTGATTTCTTGATTTGAGAGTTAGTATTGGTCCTGCACCAGGAGTGCATAGGCTTAGCTACATCAGTTCAGATCCTAGTAGGGCACCAGGTGCTATTCATGCCTCCCAAGGTGGGGCGTGACATCCCCCTAGGGAATATTCATCCTCGAATGTTGGAAAGCATACAGAAAAGTAGAGAAATGCAATCATCATATTCAAATATTGATCATATAAGCTGAAAACTGACGGAATGACTGCCTTTGAACTGGAGTATGAAACTTAACTGAATTCACGAATCACACATACCTGCTTTGACATGAAAGAAATTGGGACACATGAAACTGAATAGAGTTTTAGGGAAAAAGCTGATACCTCAAGCTGGAACTGATCCGGAAGGGAATAGATGCGGGTATCTAGCCATTATATCTGCTTCGGCTTCCCACGCAGCTTCTTCAACATGTTGATTCCTCCATAAAACCTTGACTAAAGCTACTTCCTCATTCCTTAGCTTACAAACCTGACGATCCAATATCTCTACCAGAACCTCTTCATAACTAAGGTTGTCTATCACACTGACACTTTCCACCGGAACAACTAGAGTTGGATCACCCAAACACTTTTTTAAAAGCAATATGTGGAAAACTGGATGGACTGAAGCTAATTCTTAGGGAAACTCCAATTCATTCGCTACCTTGCCAACCCGTCTCACAATCCGATATGGGCCAACATAACGGGGACTGAGTTTCCCTTTTTTCTGAAGCTCATCACTCCCTTCATGGGAGATACCTTCAAAAACACCCAATCATCAACTTCAAACTCAAGATCTCTCCTCCTCATATCCGCATAGGACTTTTGGAGACTCTGAACAGTTTTCAGCCTATACCGTATGAGCTGAACTTTCTCTAAAGCCTCATGGACTGAATCTGGTCCTATCATCGCAGCTTCACCAACTTCAAACCAACCAATAGGCGATCTAAATCTCCGCCCATAGAGAGCCTTAAACGGGCTTATCTAAATGCTGGAATGATAGTTGTTGTTATATGAAAACTTAATGAGAGGCAAATGGTCATCCCAACTACCCTTGAAATCAATCACACATGCTCTCAACATATCCTCATGAGTCTAAATGGTCCGCTCAGCCTGGCCATCTGTCTGCAGGGGGAAAACTGTGCTAAGCTTGACTTGAGTACCAAGTACCTTTTGAAATGATCTCCAAAGCTGGTAGGTAAACTGAGTACCTCTATCCGATATGATGGACAATGTCACTCCATGCAACCGAACCAACTCCGAAATGTACAACTTAGCATAATCTTCCCTGAATCAGTAGTTTTGACCGGTAGGAAGTGAGCTGCTTTGGTCAACCTGTCCGCAGCCACCCAAATGGAGTCATACTGCCGACGACTATGAGGCAACCCTGTGAGTAAGTCCATATTGATTTCCTCCCACTTCCAAGTAGGAATACTAATGTCTTGTAATAGACCTCCTAGTCTTTGATGCTCCATTTTCACCTATTGACAATTCGTACAGTTAGCCACAAATTCTGCAATGTCCTTCTTCATGCCATTCCACCAATAGACTTCCCGTAGTTCATGGTACATCTTGGTGGCATCTAGATGTATGGAATATCTGGAACCATGAGCCTCATGCAACATCCGATCTCTCAAATCATCAACATCCGGAACACACAAATGACCCTCATATCAAATCACACCATCTCCCCCTTTGGAGAAGACCTCTACCTTTTGATTCTGAACAGTTTTATTCTATTTTACCAAAATAGGATCCTCATCTTGTCTAGCTTTTACATTAGTCACCAAGGATGATTCTGATCCATTCTGAACAATAACACCACCATTGGTCGAGTCAATCAAACGAACTCCCAATCGTGCAAGCCGATGTACATCATTCACCAGCTCCTTTCTCCCCTCATCTAAGTGGGACAAACTCTCCACAGAATGCCTACTAAGTGTGTCCGCCACCATATTAGCCTTGCTCGGATTGTAAAGGACACTCATATCATAATCCTAGAGTAACTCCAACTACCTTCTTTGGCATAGATTTAGATCCTTCTGGGTAAACACAAATTGTAGGCTCTTGTGGTCCGTAAACACATCCATATGGACCCTGTACAAATAGTGTCTCCAAATCTTCAAGGAAAATACTACCGCCGCCAATTCAAGATCATGAGTCAGGTAATTCTTTTCATGAACCTTTAGCTGCCTGGAAGTATATAGTATAACCTCACCATGCTGCATCAATACACAACCAAGGCCTATCCTTGAAGCATCACCATATACCACAAACCTATCGATACCCTTGGGTAGGGTTAACACCAGTGCTGAGGTGAGTCGAGTATTCAACTCTTGGAATCTCTTCTCACAAGCCTCTAACCATTGAAACGTCACTTTTTTCTAGATCAATTTGGTCAGTGATGCTGAAATAGATGAAAACCCCTCAACAAACCTCCGATAATACCCAGCTAAATCCAAGAAACTCCTGATATCTGAAGGATTCACTAGACTAGGCTAATTTTTCATAGTCTATATCTTTTGAGAGTCTACCTGTACACCCTCACTTGACACCACATGACCCAAAAATCCCACCGAGTTCAAGGTCTGTAGCACCACCCTCAAAGAGCGGCATGCTCCTCTTTGCTCCAAGAGTATATAAAGATATCATCTATGAGCACGATCACGAACATATCCATGTATGGCTTGAACACCCTGTTCATCAAATTCATAAAAGCTATAGGAGCATTCGTTAGTCCAAAAGACATAACTACAAACTTGTAATGACCATATCAAGTCCTAAAGGCTGTCTTTGGGATGTCACTCTCCCAAACCCTAAGCTGATGGTATACGGATCTGAGGTCTATCTTTGAAAAGCACTTAGCACCCTGAAGCTGATCAAAAAAAACATCAATACTAGGGAGAGGATACCTGTTCCTGGGTGACTTTGTTCAATTGTTGATAATCAGTGCATATATAAAGAGAACCATCTTTCTTCCAAAAAAAGAGGACTGATGCAATGGGGATTTGATAGGTATAATGAATCCTTTTTCTAGAAGGTCTTTCAAATTCTCCTTCAACTCCTTTAGCTCGACTAGAGCCATTATATAAGGAGGAATAGATATAGGTTGCGTATCAGTAAGAAGGTCAATACCAAAATCAATCTCCTGCTCAGGATGAATTCCCGATAAATCATCTGGGAAGACTTCTGGATACTCACACACTATTGGAACTAACTGGATAGTCGGGGTCTCAAACATAGCATCCTTAACCCTAGCTAGATGTACACGCAACCCTTAGAGACCATCTTTCTAGCCTTAAGGTAGGAAATTAGGCACAACTAAAGACCATCTTTCTAGCCTTAAGGTAGGAAATTAGGCACAACTAAATTACCCTTCCACTCTAGGATTGGCTTACTCGAAAATCGGAACAATACCACACAGGTTCTACAATTAACTGAGGCACAACATGCAAATAACCCATTCATGCCGAGGATAATAGCAAAATTCATCATGGCTAACTCTACTAATTCTGCTGAGGTGATTTTCTGAAGGAATGTGATAGGGCAATCTCTATAAACCTGTCTAACTATAACTGAATCACCAACTGAAGTAGAGACTGAGAAGGGTTCTGATAAAATTTCTAGGCTAACTCCAAAACTACTAGCAACATAGGGTGTAACAAAAGACAAGGTAGCCCCTAGATCTAACAATGCATATACATCAAGATGGAATACTCATAACATACTAGTGACTATATCTGGGGAGACCTCCTTCTTCTGACGGGATGCTAGGGCATAAAATCTATTTTTTCACTGCCCGCCACCTGTGCTAGTACATGTCCCCTGCTGAGCTAGGCATGCTGGTGGGGATGCTGAACTAGAAGCTAGGCCTCGGGCCCTATCATGACCCTATCTAGCTACTAGACAATCTCTAAGCATGTGTCTGGGTTTTCCGCACCCAAAGCAAGAACCTGTACCTTCCAAGGACTGGCCTAAGTATCTCCAGCCATATCTACCACACTCTGGGATGCTGACTCTGCAGGCCTGCTGCTCTGTCCTCTAGAGCCTCATGCTTTCCCCCTCTAGTCGCGCCTAGATCGGGATGGCACACTCATAGCTGATATCCATCAAATTACACCATGCAATTGAGATATAAGCGGTCGATTGTCAGATATAGAACCTAACAAAGGTTGAGGTCGATCCCACAGGAAATATGGTAAGAACTTAGGTTAATGCGTATAACTATTACTATTAATTGACTTGTTGGGGGGAAATATGGAATAATAACAAAAATAAAATTAATGAATGCTTGTATCAAATTGGGTTTATATTCAATTTATTACTATACTAGGATTGTGTTCCCCAAGATTTCATAACCACAAGGTTTATACACTAGTGATCTTTTCCGATGTTTAACATGCAATATTTGTAAGTTAGGTTCACCTAAATGGTTGGTCCCCTATCATGATGATTTTCACCATGCAACTTGGTCTATATACAGGTGTACTTTAGTTGACCCTTACCCTTAATATCCGATTAGCTATCCCTCGAACAAGTTCAAGCTATTAGATGAGGGTTGGTAGCCTCAAATCTCCGTTGTTAATCCCTTTTTCCTATTCTTTACCTACTTGATCCGGTAAGTAAGAATAAGGAAAGTCCTAACGTTTGCAAAATAAGTTAGAAGTCCTAGAGGTCAGACCCCAGAGTTAGAAGATGTGCAGCAGAAAAAGTCAGCAAAAATTTGCTGCAGGACGAGTCAAGAAATGAATCGTTAGGTGACCCCATGAGTCGTGGTTTGACTCATGGGGGAGCAGTCAAGGGAGGTGAGCCGGGCCAATTGAAATGGACAACCTGACGAGTCATCTTTCCTAGCAATGGAAAGTCAAGTCAATCATTAGGAGGGAGAAACTTTTGTTTTAAGGAAATTTCCAATGAACTTAACGGAAGGGCATTACAAATCATGGGAGCTGGTGACGAGTCGTGGCATTGGTCATGGCCTGGAGGTTGAGAATTTCCAATAGACCTGATGAATGGACCTAACAAGTTATTGGGTGGGACAAAGACTCGTCAGGTAAGTCGTGGCATCAGTTCGGGAAATTATTTAGATTTTCTCAGGGGTAGGTTGGAAAAATCCCAAGCTCCCAGATCTAAAGTGATGTCGTTTGGGAATGTTTGGGGACGTTTTTAAGGGTTTTCCTAAGCCTAAACCCTCATTCTCTCAATCTCCTTCTTCCCCATCTCTTCTCAAACATCCTAGGGGTTTCACCAAGGTGTTCTTCAAGCTTCGAGGAAGGTAATCACACAGGATTTTCATCTACCAACTATGTGGGTCTTCAACAAGGATATCCTTTCCTCCTTGTGCCCAAAAATGTTTTCAATAAGAATCTGAATTTAAATCTATTGTGAGTGTCATGATTTTGGGTTTGAGAAATGGGTAATTTCTTCTTTATTCCTCATTCTTAAATGCAAATATTTATTGCAATAATGGAATAAATTGGAATGTTAATTAATGGGTTGCTTAAGAATATGGATTATATGTTGGGATTGCATGATGGTAGCATGTTCTGCATTAATTGACTTGAGTAATAAATGGGTTCTACTTATTGTTCACTTGATTGTCGTAGTCATGCATGAATATGATGAAATTGTGAAGATTAGGTGAGTATATATGCATGTAGTATGTTCTCCCGAAATTGATTCAAGTATTGATTGGGAATTGTACATTCCTTTCATGATTATCGTAGAAACTCATGAACATGATGGAAGTGTGAAAATATTGCATAATTAACCCCAATGACTTGAGTATGATGTTGATCATCATATGGGATTGTGTAGAAGTTGTGGTCTTGAGTAATTGAAACAAGTTAGCTGCCTATACCATGCTTTAGATTTAATTGATTTGGCGGAAGAAGATTTTACCTCCATTGTTGAACTACGAAGCTTGGGCGGATTCTATATTGTTTTACTTATTAAGAATTAATTTTATAAAAATCTTTGAATCTAAAACGCCAATGGCTAAGGAGCTCACAAAGGAGTGATTGTGACAAGTGTATGGAATGTTGTAGACCTAAATAAGCGAAGTCATATATCTTGATAGAGTATGGGTTGTATTTATAAACCATGCGTGATCTCAATTACGTGTGAATGAAATGAACTTGGAGTTCGGAGGGTCATGGTAGTATATATATAATGTGACCATGTAGAATGCTCGGTAGCAAGAGATGTTTGAGATAACTATAAATCAGATTCTATGATGAGGTGAATAATGATGATAACGCATGAGAATGATATTGTAAATGTTGGGCTCGATGTTATTTGAATGTAGCTCCACCTTGTTGATAAGAATGTTGTATGATGAAAATCGATAATTGTTCTTTTATCTCTGATTAGCTGTTGTGATATGGATTAGCGTTAGTCAGTCGAGATTTCTCGTTAGCAAGAGTATTTCCCTAGTCGGTCGGGATTTCTCGTTAGCAAGAGGATATACCCAGTGGATCGGGATTTCTCGTTAGCAAGATTATTTCCCTAGTCAGTCGGGATTTATCGTTAGCAAGAGTATTTCTCTAGCCATTCGGGAGTTATCGTTAGCAAAAGTATCTCGTAAATCCTCAGCTAGTCAGTGGCTTCTTACATCATGTTTTCCCTCCCTTCGACGGTTAGGGATTTTCGCAAGTGAGAATGTTTCCCTTGGAAAGTCGAGGACCTTTTATATATCAGTCATGATTTTGCATTCTCGTGTCATTAAGATCACTACTTTTGTGCTCTAGTTGAACTTGTAACAATGCATGTCCTTATCATGTGATGATGTTTATATGAATATGAGGATATCATACAGATTGTTGTATCTCTTTTCAGTTACGTTACTAACCCGGTGATTTACGGTACTCCCTATTTGTATATTGATGCTTATGAGTTGTTTGTTTACATTCCTGCATACTCAGTACATTCCAAGTACTGACCGCATGCCTCTTATGCTATATTGTTTTATGAAATAGATTCAGGTCTCCAGGTTCAACTGCATGACTAGATACGCTTCTCTCTCTTCCAACTGCTCGTTGTGAGTTCTCATATTCCGAGGATGTGGTTTATATTCTCATTTTATCTTGTTTTAGTATTCAGACTTTTGGAGTTAGCTAGGGGCTTGTCCTTGCAACTCATCAGTTTACTAGAAGGCTTTCAAACTTGTTAGACAGAATCAACGTTGTATGTAAAAGTGATTAAGTTGTCGGTTTTAAATATATTAGTTCTAGACAGTTCTTCCGCTTGTTCATGATGTTTGACATTTCTTATGTTAAGTGTATGCGATGATTATGTCATGGGTCGACTTGGAGCCTTTTGGGGTTCCTAGTCCCGTGTCTACGATGCGGGTGTACTCTTGGATCGTGACAGAACATAACCCAAACGACATAGTGTAGGGATTAAAAAGGTGGGAAGTTACAAAAGTAACCCTAGAAGAAAAATCTAGAAATTGTCTGACAGGGGACCAATGGGTCGCAGAACGTAGTTGGCTGACACCATGACTTGTTGGGACCAGTCATTAGTTCTGGGCCAAGAAACTGGGCTCACTGGATTGGGAAACAGAAGGAGACCACGACTCATTGGATAAACCAACGGGTCATTGGTGCCTCCCATTGTAATTGGAATAAAAAACTTAGCTCCTCTACTATGGAAGGCACAACGTCATTGGTAGAACCAACAGGTCATTGTTTCTGCTCGTGGTCAATACTGTCTTGACCTGAAGGGTTATTGGTCAGGCAATAGGTGGAAACAATGACTCATTGGTATGAATAACGAGTTGTTAGTCCCACTCGTTTGTTCAGGGGGAGATATGACAGGTTTTTGGACTTGGGATACAACGGACAATAGGACAACTTGTTACTCCTTCCAACGGGTCTTCCTATGCCTCGTTGGTCCCCAAAAATAAATCTATAGGATAGACAACGACTTAGAAAATGGTTTGTTATAGGTGACAACAACTCGTTGTTTGGGTCGTTCTATGACAAAAAATTTCTGGTGCTTTTTGGTTTTTTCGTGCAAAGTCTGAGTTTGGTCTAGAAAAGTTCTAGGGTGATACAATATCTCCCTCTTGGGATCATTTGTCTTCAAATGATGGCTATAGCTGCTGGAAAACTGAGAAAAGAGCTGTAATTCCCAGAGTTAAACTATAAATTGATTTATGGAGGAATGACTGACTCTAAATTAATTTGACCATGCTGACTGAGTTGATGCAACTAGGATGCACATTGAAAATATGAATAGAGCTGATGAGTACGGAATTGAATAGATTATTGAGGATGAATTTAATATCTAATGCTGAAACTGAACTAGAAGGGAATAAATGAGGGTATTTAACCATCATGTCTGCTTCTGCCTGCCATATGGCTCCCTCAACTAGCTGGTTCCTCCACAAGACTTTCACTGAAGCAATTTCCTTGTTCCTCAACTTACGAACCTGATGGTCTAGGATCTAGACTAGGACTTCTTAAAAAGAGAGACTACATTTCACTTCCACACTATCTAATGGAACAATTTGAGCTCGGATCACCGATGCACTTCTTCAATAGTGACACATGAAAGACGTGGTGCATAGATGCTAACTCCAAAGCTAATTCTAACTCGTAGGCCACATTGCCAATTCGCCTCAAAATCTTTTAGGGTCCTACGTACCTCGGAATGAGTTTTCCTTTTTTTCCAGAGCTCATCACCCCTTTCATGGGTGAAATTTTTAGATTAACCCAATCATCCACAACAAATTCTAAGTCTCTCCTCCTCACATTCTTATATGATTTCTGTTAGCTCTGAGCTGTTTTCAACCCTTCTTCTGATAAGTTGTACTTTTTGCATAGACATATGAATTGAGTCTTCTCCTATCAATATAGCTTCACTAACTTCAAACCATCCTAGAGGATACCTACATCTCCTACTGTATAATGCCTCAAACGAGGCCATTTGAATACTGGAGTGGTAGCTATTATTGTACGCAAACTCGATGAGAGGTAGGTGATTATTCCAACGGCCCTTGAAGTCGATCACACAAGCTCTCAACATATCTTCTAAGGTCTGAATAGTCCGCTCAGCTTGTCCATCGGTCTGAGGGTGAAAAGTTGTGTGAGGTTGACCTGAGTACTGAGTCCTTTCTGAAATGACTTCCAGAAATAATGGACAACGGCACGCCATGCAGTCTAACTAACTCCCGAATGTACAGCCTAGCATAATCCTCAGCTGAGTCAGTAGTTTTAACTAGGAGGAAATGTGCTGACTTGGTCATCTGATCCACTATCACCCAAATTGAGTAATGCTGTCAGCGAGTACGAGGTAGACCTATAATAAAGTTCATATTCACTTTCTCCCACTTCCATGTGGGTATGTTGATATCCTGAGTCATACCTCCAGGTCTCTAATGTTTTACCTTAACCTGCTGGTAGTTCGGGCACTTAGCCACAAATTCTGCAATGTCTCTTTTCATGTCGTTCCCCCACAAGATATCCCATAGATCATGGTACATTTTAGTGGCACCTGGGTGGATAGAATATCTGGAGCTGTGTGCTTCCACCAATATTTGCTGTCTTAAGTCACCTACAACTGGTACACAAATTTTGCCCTAGTAACGAAGCACACCATCTCCCTTTTTGGAGAAAGCCTACACTTCTTTTCTAAGAACTGCTTCTTTCAGCTTAAGCAGTATGGATCTTCATCCTTCTTTGACTTAACTTCAACAACTAACAAGGAAACTAACCCACTCTGCAGTACTACTCCGCCCTCAGCTGAATCGACCAATTGCACTCCCAACCTAGCTAACCTGCGAATATCCTATGCCAGTTCATTTCTGCCCTCTTCAACATCAGCAACGCTCCCCATGGACATCCTTCTTAGGGCATCAGCCACCACATTAGCCTTGCCTGGGTGATATAGCACACTCATGTCATAATCCTTTAGTAACTCAAACCACCTCCCTGATGAAGGTTCAAATCCTTCTGACTAAACACGTATTAAAGGCTCTTGTGATCGATGAAAACATCCACGTGAATCCCATAAAGATAATTCCTCCATATCTTTAAAGAAAATACCACCGCTGCCAATTCAAGGTCATGAGTCGGGTAGTTCTTTTCATGAACCTTGAGTTGTTTGAAGGTGTAAGCTATCACCTTACCCCGCTGCATCATAACGTAATCGAGTCCAACTCTAGAAGCATCATAATATACTACGAACCCATTTATTCCTTCTAGTAAGGTTAAAACTAGAGCGGTAGTGAGTTGAGTCTTCAACTCCTGGAAGCTCTTCTCACACGCATCTGACTATTGAAACTTCACCTTTTTCTGAGTTAGCTTAGTCAGAGGAGACACAATAGAGCAAAATCCTTCTACAAATCATTGGTAATAATAGTCTAGAGCCAGGAAACTTCTAATATCGGTTGGGGTCTTGGCCAGTCTCTCACCACTGCTATCTTTTTAGGATCTACCTAAATATCCTCACTTGAGATCACGTGACCTAGGAAAGTCATAGACTTCAACCAGAATTCACATCTGAATTTAGCGAACAACTGGTGGGAATCGTCTTTAGCACTATCCTCAGATGGTTAACATGTTCTTCCTCATTTTTGGAGTATACCAGAATTTCATCAATGAATTGAATGACGAACATGTCTAGATGTTGATTAAAAACCCTGTTCATCAGGTCCATGAAAGCAACAGGGGCAGTAGTTAGTCCAAAGTACATAACCACGAATTCATAGTGACCATACCAAGTTCTGAAGGCTATTTTCGGTATGTCACATTCTCTGACTCTAAGATGATGATACCCTGACCTGAGGTTTACCTTGGAAAAACAACTGGCTCCTTGAAGCTGATCAAACAAGTCATCAATCCTGGGTAGGGGATACCTATTCTTAACTGTAACTTTGTTCAGTTGACGGTAGTCAACACACATTCTGAGAGTACCGTCTTTCTTTCACATGAACAACACTGGAGCACCCCATGGAGAGATGCTAAGCCTGATGAAAGCCTTATCAAATAGGTCTTTTAGCTGCTCCTTCAATTCCTTATGCTCAACTGGAGTTATTTTGTAAGGAGATATGGTGATGGGCTGAGTGTCTAGAAGAAGGTCTATGCCAAAGTCTATTTCCTGCTCGAAAGGGACTCCGAGAAGATCTTCGGGAAACACATTAGGGAACTCTCTGACAAATGGAATTGACTAAATAGTTGGGGTCTACGAGATGGAATCTTTGACCCGAACTAGGCGAATAGATACACCCTCTCAGAATGAGCTTCCCTTCCTTGAGGTAGGAAATAAACCGGCCTCTAAAACACTACCTATCCATTCTAAGACTGTCTCATTTGGAAACTAAAATTTGATGTCACGACCTGAACAAAGACCCGAATCGAGACACGGGACAAGGAACCCCGAGAGGCTCCTAGTCGACCCATGGAATGAACATAACATCTAAATCAATAAAAGGGGAATATCAATCATAATAAACATAGAGGAAGTATAAACATAACATAACATCAAAATACATACGCGAATTTGAAGCTGATTACAATCTATGTATGAAAAGCCTCTATTACTGACGAGTTGATGGGACAAGACCCCAACTAACTCTCTAAGTCAGAAAACTGAAAGTATAAAAATAACTGAAAAGGGAGGGTCCTTGGGAGATGAGGACTCACCAACTGATACTAGATGCTAACTTTGGAAAGATGGCTAGTGATGGGGCTGAGTCTAGATGTTGGAGCATGTGTAATAAAATGATACATCATAGAGTATGCGGTCAGTACGTGGAATGTATCGAGTAAACAAGGTAAGTAAAACTACTTAAGTAAAATCATTAATAATGCATTTCATAAAACATAATCAAGATAAGATTATGAGAGTAAGGCTTGCATGATATTTCCTGAAATCATAATTTGAACATAGCTGCATATCATAACTGATTCGAATGACCCAAAGCTGAAAATTGATAATCAGAAGTAAAACTGAACATTGGGTCAAATCTGCTTAAAAATACATATATCATGAATGATAAACATGCACAACTAAAAACATGAGTAATAATGAGAGACTCGTCATGCAACCAACATTACCACGATAGAACTTACGTGGTCCCGACTATTACACTCAAGTGGGCAGAGTCATGATATCGATATCAAGCTCAAGGCCCCTTGGGGGCAGGGGAAAGCTCCAAGAAAGGTCCCAAAATAATCTGAGCGTACCTACGTTAGCGCGTAGTTCTGTGGCATAGGGTTGACTGACCCTTAGCCTACTCTGTGCTAGACATTTCTCCCAAAACATGCATATGCTCTCCATCATTTTTCAATGAAGCTGACCATCATCTATTGATGAAGCTGAATAATAGCATACATGCATAATCTGAAATCATAATATGAGGAGCCTTGGCTCAAACCATACCACAAGCTGAACGTAATTGGGAGTCTAGACTCCAAAACCATGTGGTAAGCTAATTGACATGAAATCATAAATCATACTTGAACATATGGGCTTGCCCAATACTTAAACATTCTTGAAAATACTTTATTCACTTGAAAACATGATCATAAACATGGGTAACTTGAAAATATGTTTTTCTCATAAATATCTCAACGTACTTGAACATACATCATAGATCTCAACTTTCATAAAATTTCATGGATGGGCATCATAATTAATAAGACTCGAAAACATGATTTATAATTGAAAATATTTTAATACTTTTCCATGAATCATAATTCAATAATATAAACATGCTTAGATCATACCCATGATAGAAACTTACTGAATTCATGCATTGGGTTAAAATCGCATAGAATCAACATATAGATTTTAATGAATTAGAGAGAGATTGGGTGTTACACCGCGAAATTTTTTTGGTTATTATATGATATTTGTATTCTATGTTAAGGGAAGTACAGGTTGTATATTTTCCATATATGACAAGGGAAATGTGTATGAACGGAAAACCGAACAGTATGTGAAGTTCATAAGTAAGGGTCAAGTTTAAATAACCATATCTCCTAGTATATAATGAATTAAAAGCCCCACAACCTATTATATTAAAGGTATTGAGTCTAGTTTTCATATCATCAAACCGCTCATCAATCGGAGTTTAGAGTAAAATATTATAAACGTTTTACCGTGACACTATCGGGCAATAAGGAGGCCACTGCCCTAAAAATGACCACCGCCCAACTTGCTTTATATTTTAAGTCATGACTTATCAAATCATTTTCAATGTTTCCAGAATTAAGGTTCCTGCTTATCCTCTAAAATTCTTTCAAATTTCCAGCAAACAACTAAGGAAAACACTAAGCTAAACTCAATTAAACTAAAGCTAAGTGAAGGGTATCTACAATAAGGTGAAGGTGGTGTGTTGGTGGCTGTTTTGGCTGCACTTGGGCAATGTTGCTGTGGTGAATTTGCTGCCCTTTTGAAGATTTTATAATCTACATATTCATTCACTCTTGGTAGGAATTAAACACAAGTATAAAAGGTAAGGATTCTACTACTATCCTTGCTTGAATTTTTGATTACAAGACTAGAAGTTGGAGGTGTGTTTGGTGTGTTGGTGAACTGTTTTGTGGCATTTTGGACAGAAAGGTTGCTGTATTTTTGGAAAAGAAGTTGAGGTCAATTACTCATATTTTTAACCAAGAACAAATCCCCAGAAAAGGTAAGTATTTCACCCCTTTTAAACCTCTCAAATTGTAAAGCGAAAATCTGGAAATTGGCAGCTAAGTGAGCTGCCGATGGACTGTTTGTGAGCTAAGTATTGCTCATTTTCCTTAGGATTTTTAGCTGTTTATTTTGCTGGAATTATACTTCAAATTGAGGGGAAGAATTACGGCAGAACTAAGGTAAAATTTCCTCTTGTTCCTCCCTTAAAAGTTAGTGAAAACTAGTTGAGAAAATGGCTAAATGTTGTTGATGTTGTCGTGTGTTGTTGTTGCTATTGTGACTTGCATTGTTTAGTTATTTTGGCTGCATTTTGTACTATAGATTAAGCTTGTCATTGTCCCATAAAACCACTGGATTAAGGAGGTTGAAGGCTGATCATTGAAATAGGAAATCAGCTAGAGAAAAGTTCATCGAAGAAAGGTATGTAAGGCGTTCTTTGTCTCTTGATTTTCAAGCACAAATTCATGCCAAGGATTAATCCGGAATTTCCCTATAATTGAGCTTCTGTAGTAGGATATTATGGTTCCTCCCAATTTTTAGAATTACTTGGTATTAAGTTGTGTATTTGCTAAAGAGTTGGAACGCATGCATGTGAAGCGGAGAGGGAAATTGCCTTCTATTATGGTCATAGTTGTAAATTGAGTCTGAAGTTCCCTCGGTGTGGGCACTGTGAGCTTGTCATTTACATTATGTTATGTATTTGTGGTGTTAAAGGTTTTTCACATTATGGCTGCTAAGAAATTTGGTAAGCATGGAAAGATGATGATGCGCAGACAAACCTAATAATTGAAATCGGGTTTTAATTCAATAATGGCTAAAGAGGGTAACGAAATGGAATTTCCTTATGAAAGTTACCTACCCTCTTATATTCCCATTTTAAGGTACCTAGGGCCATGAGATGGTTCCCCGATCCCTCTTCCTTAAGTTAAGCGACTAATTAATGTGTTACTTAATTAACCGATACGTTAAACTTGGAAAATAGGGCCCGAATGGATAAACTATTGATTTTAATATGGAACCATCTATATTGGAAGGTTATTCACAATATATTGATATTAAAAGGTTATACTAAAATCATGATATATATATATATATATATATATATGTGAGTGCATTTATGCTTACGTTCAAATTACACGCTAAAGCAGTGAGGATTACCTTTCGAAAGTCGCTATATGTTTATTAGAGCTCTTGAGCTATCTATACCTCCTGAGAATTGCTTAAGTCTTTAAGTAGACACGCCATATGTTCTTTGAAAGTTGTAAATGTGAAAGGAAATCAACCTAAGAGTAAAGGTTGAGGCTCCGGTAGCAATGGAGAGATAAGAGTAAATATTAGACCTTTTAAGGTAATATGTGAGTTATATTCCCTCTATCCATAGTTTATTTCAAGAAACTTTGACAGATGTTAAATATGAACAAGACGATGTTTAAGAGATAAGGTTGGAAATTAGGTAAAAAAGTAAGTGCGTATCAAAAATTCTTGAATAATGAACACGAGAGTTAATAATTAAGTAAGGAATTACGAATCCTGGTTGGAAAAGAATTTATGATGAATATGAAAGTAAAGCCAAAGGTTGTTTTTAGATGATAAGTGTTACGATTTTTAATGAGTTAGGCAAATAGCCAACAACATTTACCCTATTCTAATGACATTTAGCAAAAAGGGTTATAAATAAAGTTGGTTACGTTCAGTTGTGTTAAGCTAATGGAAGGCTAGTAAAGTGTTAACTTCTTAAGAAATTATTAGAATCGAATATTTTAAGATAGTGACTCAAGTTAAGGAGAAGTTCTTCATCATCCTTTTTAAGCAATTGTTTTTGATTATTTGTTCTATGAGTTGGAGTAACTTTCTGAAGTTTTAAAAGAGTTTTTTTTCTTGGAAGCTTCTAAACTGTTTATGATACTGCTAAGCTTTTCTAAGCTCCACATATATTGCATTGTTTCACGTGAGCTTTTCCTACGCTGTGTGAAGCACGACTATAAGTATTTATTTATCTTAAGGCAGCCCCTAGACAGTTGCCTAGCATTTGTATATTAAATAGCTCCAGGTTTGAGATACACAAGTTATGTCTTCCTGTTCAATAGTTACCTCGAGATGTGATATGATGTGCAATGAATGAGGTATGCTCACAATTCTTGATATGAAAGTATGAAAGTCAAACGAGTATAGCAAGAAATGAATGATGAGATTGTTAATAGAAAATGTTAGGTTAAGTTATTCCTCTCTGCTCCTCGTGTTAGAATTGCTAGGAGATGTTTAAAAATCATGAACATGAGTCCACACATGTTTTTATGATATTCCAGTTCTAGGAACTTCCCTAGAATTACACAACATATGTATGTATTTTCTTTAAATGCTAAATGAAAGACCTATATGTGTATGGCATAATTGTAGTATTAGGGGTCGTGGTAAGATCCTACACATGTTATAGTTACTGATGGGCATATTTTATGGTTTCTAGTATTCAAATAGTGTGTATGAGCTTTGTCAGCTCTATTTATGATTGTGATTAAGATTTATTTTTATTTTACCCGGGTGTAGTACACCGACTGGAGATCTTTTTATTTTACCCCGATGTGGTACATCGCCAGAGATATTTTTATTTTACCCCGATGTGGTACATTGGCTGGAGATATTTTTATTTCACCTCGGTGTGGTACATCGGCTGGAGATCTTTTTATTTTACCCCAGTGTGGTACATCTACTGGAGATATTTTTATTTTACCCTGATGTGGTACACCGGCTGGACGAATTTTATATATGGAAAAACGGTTGGCTGGTCACTGGCATTACAGTTATAGTTTCTTTCTTGTTCATTTCTTAATTGCATTTTCATCTCATTATAGAGTTATTATCAGGTTTTACTTTCCAAGATTCCAGGTTGTTACCATTCCTTATTCCTGGTTCAGTTATCTTGTGTTCAGTAATGTTATAGTATGTTGTTATCAGTTACAGGTTGCAAAGTTCCAAGTTTTATTTATCCTTTATATGTTTATGTGCTAATTCAGTTATTATAGGATTGTTATCTCGTGGTTACTATTTCAGCCTTACATACCAGTACATTTCATTCGTACTGACGTCCCCTTACTTGGGGACCTACGTTCGTGCAACAGGTGTAGGTAGAGGTCAGGATGGCTAGTTGAGTAGCAGTTCGTGAGATCAACAGATGGTTGGTACGCTCCTTTCTTCCTGGAGCTAGGGCTTAGTTGTTTATGCTTGAGTTTTTAGATGCAGGTATGGGTAGGTCAGAGCCCTGTTCCGACCATCAGTCTGTTTACTCTTTAGAGGCTTTGTGGACTTAGTGTGTATAGTGTTATTTTGGTTATGGCCTCGTCGGCTTATTATTGCTTGGTTTAGCACAATGATTGCCTTGGTTGCATTTCGATCGTTTACCCTATATTGTTGAAATCTTATGGGTCCAGTTGATTCTTCAGTTGATTGTGACAGGTGGCCTAGATGGCCTAAGTGTTACAGTTACAGATGTCATATAGCCGGCTTCTCGATCAATCATGAATCGAGTGCCAGTTGCGCCCTACCCCAGTTTTGGGGCATGACATACTTGGTATCAGAGCAAAGTCTTATGCTAGGGAATCCACAAGCCGTGTCTAGTAGAGTCTTGCTTATGAGTATGTTGTGCACCATACTTATAATCAGGAGGCTACAAGGCATCTAGGGGTTGTTTCACTTTGTTCATTAATAGATTGTGCTATAGAGTAAAGATGTAAGGGATGTTTGAAGTCTAAATAGTGCTTATATTTTAGAAATCACCTGAAGTAAGGTAGATGGCTATGAGATTCTTGAAAGGGTCCCAGTCGCCCCTCCTATGGACCCGAGAAATAGATTATATGCTCGAAATGAGTTTTGTTTTACACCCCTGTTATAGTTCCTCTAGTTCTAGTAAGATCTATCGTGAGAAGGGATTCAGCCCCTCATGTTGTCCCAGTTTCAATAGAGCTAGGAGGAGGTAGAGTTTTCTTTCCTCCAACACCTTCAGCTATATAAAAGGGATGTGATTTTAAGGAAGCATTTCAAATGTTAACCCAAATAGTGACATTTTAAAAATTAGCTGTTGAAATTAATGGCAGGGTCTAGTGGAATAATTTTGAGAGCTTTAGTGCTCGTGGGTTTTGAGCCTAAACCCCCAAGCCTTTACGGATCAGTACTTACTAGGGTAACTTCAACGAGTTTGAGTTAGTATGTTTTTGTACCTAAAGTACGGCAACATGATTATTCACGAATATAGTCTTAGGTTTAATTCTTTTGTCCGATATGCTTCAGATAGGGTGAAAAATATGAGGGGTATGTCAATTGTATTAGGTTTAATAGAGTATTTGATTCACCATCTTCAAGTACCGACATAAAAGTAGAATAGAGTGGGGGAGACTAGGTCAACGGGATTATTTAAGGCTCCTTCTAGTGTTTCAAGGCACTAGGTGGCCAGACATTTAGTTTCTCTTGAAGACGTAGTCCCTTTTTGTTTTCCTAGATCACGCTTTAGTTTTAGTTATCAGGACCGCCAATAAAGGGTCGTGGTAAAAGAAAAGGTAAAAGCATAGCTTCAGATTTAACATTGATCTTGTATCTTAAGTAGTGAATGGAAAGTGATATTATAGTTAATTATATGTCGTGGTAGTGTATAAATTTGCTTATGGTTAGAAAAGTTCATCTATTATGTAGTGTTAAGGGACGTCTGCCTTATGTTAGATAAATAGAATGAGTTAAATAAATATAGTTTAATATGAAGCAACGACTGTAAAGGATATGTTTATGAATATATGGAATGTATGATTATGATGGAAGACAAGGATGAGTGAGGGTGTTATGACATTCGAGGACGAATGTTTCTAAGGGGGGAGGATGTTACACCCCGAAAATTTTTTGTGATTATTTGATGTTTGTATGCTATGTTAAGAAAAGTGCAGGTTTTATATTTGCCGTAGATGATAAGGGAAATGTGTACGAATTGAAAACTGAAGAATATGTAAAGTTTATAAGTAAGGGTCAACTTTAAATTACCATGTATCCTAGTATATAATGAATTAGAAGCCCACGACCTATCATATTAATGGTCTTTGAGTCTAGTTTTCAGAACATCAAACCGCTCATCAATCGGAGTTCAGAGTAAAATGTTATAGACGTTTTACCGTGACACTATTGGGCAGTAAGGAGGCCACCGCCCTAAAAACGGCCACCGCCCAACTTGCTTTATATTTTAAGTCATGACTTATCAAATCATTTTCAATGTTTCCAGAATTAAGGTTCCTCCTTATCCTCTGAAATTCTCTCAAATTTCGATCAAACAACTAAGGAATACACTAAGCTAAACAACATTAAACTAAAGCTAAGTGAAGGGGATCTACCATAAGGTGAAGGTGGTGTGTTGGTGGCTGTTTTGGCTGCACCTGGGCAGTGTTGCTGTGGTGAATTTGCTGCGCTTTTGAAGCTTTCCTATGCTACATATACGTTCACTCTTGGTAGGGATTAAACACAAGTATAAAAGGTAAGAATTCTACTACTATCCTTGCTTGAATTTTTTATTACAAGACTAGAAGTGGGTGAACTGTTTTGTGGCGTTTTGGACAGCAAGGTTGCTGTATTTTTGGAAAAGAAGTTGAGGTCAATTACTCCTATTTTTAACCAAGAACAAATCCCCAGAAAAAGTTAAGTATTTCACCCCTTTTAAACCTCTCAAATTGTAAAGTGAAAATCTGGAAATCGGCAGCTAAGTGAGCTGCCGATGGACTGTTTGTGAGCTAAGTATTGCTCATTTTCCTGAGGATTTTTGGCTGTTTATTTTTCTGGAATTATACTTCATATTTAGGGGAATAATTACAGCAGAACTAAGGTAAAATTTCCTCTTGTTCCTCCCTTAAAAGTTAGTGAAAACTAGTTGAGAAAATGGCTAAATGTTGTTGATGTTGCCGTGTGTTGTTGTTGCTATTGTGACTGCCATTGTTTAGTTATTTTGGATGCATTTTGTACTATATATTAATATTGTCATTGGACTACAAAACCACTAGATTAAGGAGGTTGAAGGCTGATCATTGAAATAGGAAATCGGCTAGAGAAAAGTTCATCGAAAAAAGGTATGTAAGACGTTCTTTGTCTCTTGATTTTCAAGCACGAATTCATGCAGAGGATTAATCCGGCATTTCCCTATAATTGAGCTTCTGTAGTAGCATATTATGGTTCCTCCCAATTGTTAGAATTACTTGGTATTAAGTTGTGTATTTGCTAAAGAGTTGGAATGCATGAATGTGAAGCGGAGAGGGCAATTGCCTTCTATTATAGTCATAGTTGTAAATTGAGTCTGAAGTCCCCTTAGCGTGGGCACTGTGAGCTGGTCCTTTACATTATGTTATGTATTTGTGGTGTTAAAGTTGTTTCACATTATGGTTACCAAGAAATTTGGTAAGCATGGCAAGATGACGATGCGCAGTCAAACCTAATAATTGAAATCAGGTTTTAACTCAATAAGGTCTAACGAGGGTAACGAAATGGAATTTCCTTATGAAAGCTATCTACCCTCTTATATTCATGTTTTAAGGTACCTAGGGCCATGAGATGGTTCCCTGATCCCTCTTCGTTAAGCTAAGAGACTAATTAATGCGTTTCTTGATTAACCGATAGGTTAATCTTGGAAAATAGGCCCCAAATGGATAAAGTGTTGATATTTCTATGGAACCATCTTTATTTGAAGGTTATGAAAAATATATAGATATTAAAAGGTTATACGAAAATCATGATATATATGTGTGTGTGAGTGTGTGTGTGTTTATGCTTACGTTCAAATTAAGCGCTAAAGCAGTAAGGATTACCTTTCGAAAGTCGCTATATGTTTATTAGAGCTCTTGAGTTATCTAGAACTCCTAAGAATTTCTTAAGAGTTTAATTAGACACGTCATATGTTCTTTGAAAGTTGTAGATGTGTAAGTAAATCAACCTAAGAGTAAAGGTTGAGGCTTTGGTAGCAATGGAGAGGTAAAGTAAATAGTGGACCTTTTAAGGTAAAATGTGAGTTATATTCCCTCTGTCCATAATTGATTTCAAGAACCTTTGAGAGATGTTAAATATGAACAAGACGATGTTTAAGAGATAAGGTTGGAAATTAGCTAAAAAGGTAAGTGCGTATAAGAAATTCTTGAATAATGAACACGAGAGTAAATAATTAAGTAGGGAATTACGAATCCTGGTTGGAAAAGAATTTATGATGAATACGAAAAGTAAATCCAAAGGTTGTTTCTAGATTATAAGTGTTACAATTTTTAATGAGTTAGGCAAATAGCCAACAAGATTTACCCTATTCTAATGACATTTAGCAAAAAAGGTTATACATAAAGTTGGTTATGTTCAGTTGTGTTAAGCTAATGGAAGGCCAGTAAAGTGTTAACTTCTTAAGAAATGATTAGAATCGAATATTTTAAGATAGTGACTCAACTTAAGGAGAAGTTCTTCGTCGTCCTTTTTAAACAATTATTTTTGATTATTTGTTATATGAGTTGGAGTAACTTTCTCAAGTTTTGAAGGAATTTTTTTCTTGTAAGCTTCTAAACTGTTTATAATGCTGCTAAGCTTTTCTAAGCTCCACATATATAGCAATGTTTTACATGAGCTTTTCCTACATTGTTTGAAGCACGACTATAAGTCTTTATTTATCTTAAGACAACCCATAGACAGTTTCCTAGCATTTGTATATTAAAGAGCTCCAGGTTTGAGATACACAAGTTATATCTTTCTGTTCATAAGTTACTTCGAGATGTGATATGATGTGCAATGAATGAGGTATGCTCACAATTCTTGATACGAAAGTATGAAAGTCAAACGAGTATAGCATGAAATGAATGCTGAGATTGTTAATTGAAAATGTTAGGTTAAGTTATTCCTCTCTGCTCCACGTGTTAGAATTGCTAGGAGATGTTTAAAATCATGAACGTGAGTCTACACATGTTTTTATGATATTCCAGTTCTAGGAACTTCCTTAGAATTCATTCACAACATATGTATGTATTTAAATGCTAAATGAAAGACCTATATGTGTATGGCATAATTGTAGTATTAGGGGTCGTGGTAAGATCCTACACATGTTATAGTTACTGATTGACATATTTTATGGTTTCTAGTATTCAGATAGTTTGTGTAAGCTCTTTCAGCTCCATTTATGATTGTGATTAAGATTTATTTTTATTTTAGCCTAGTGTAGTACACCGGCTGGAAATCTTTTCATTTTACCCAATGTGGTACTTCTGCCGAAGATATTTTTATTTACCCCGATGTGGTACATCAGCTGGAGATATTTTTATTTTACCCCGGTGTGGTACATCGGTCGGAGATATTTTTATTTTACCCCAGTATGGTACACCAACTAGAGATCTTTTTATTTTACCCCAGTGTGGTACATCGGCTGGCAATATTTTAATTTTACCCCAGTGTGGTACACCGGCTGGACAAATTTTATATATGGATTTACGGTTGGTTGGTCACTTGCATTACAGTTATAGTTTATTTATTTTTCATTTCTTAATTGCATTTTCATCTCATTATAGAGTTATTATCAAGTTTCATTTTCCAGGATTCCAGGTTGTTACCATTCCTTATTCCTAGTTCAGTTATCTTGAGTTCAGTTATGTTGTAGTAAGTTGTTATCATTTACAGGTTGAAAAGTTCCAAGTTATATTTATGCTTTATATGTTTGTGTGCTAATTCAGTTATTATAGGATTGTTATCTCATGGTTACAGTTTCAGCCTTACATACCATTACATTTCATTCTTACTGACGCCCCCTAGCTTGGGGACCTATGTTCGTGCCGCAGGTGCAGGTAGTGGTCAGGATGGCCAGTTGAGTAGCAGTTCGTGAGATCAACAGATGGTTGGCATGCTCCTTTCTTCTTGGAGCTAGGGCTTAGTTATTTATGCTTGAGTTATGAGATGCAAGTATGGCTAAGTCGGAGCCCTATTCCAGCCATCAGTCAGTTTATTCTTTAGAGTCTTTGTGGACTTAGTGTGTACAGTGTTATTCAGTGTGTGGCCTCGTCAGCTTATTTTTGCTTGGTTTAGCACACTGATTGCCTTGGTTGCATTTTGATTGTTTACCCCGTATTGTTGAGACCTTATGGGTCCAGTTTATTCTTCAGTTGATTGTGATAGGTGGCCTGGATGGCCTAAGTGTTACAGTTACAGATGTCATATAGCCGGCTTCTCGATCAATCATGAATCGAGTGTCAGTTGCACCCTTACCTAGTTTTGGGGCGTGACATTGGGCATGAGTGTGAACAATTTCACCCATTCATAACCCTACATACCTGAAGGAATCTGATTTTCTTACTTCCTTGATAGCCCAAAGAGAAATGAGGAAGAACTATGAAGAATTAGCCTTTGATCACCTCTCAAACTTCTAAACTTGCATGCATGAATTAGGATAGGCTTAGAATAACTTAACCTTCTTAAAAAACTCCATTCTAACCTTAAACCGATGTAGTTTAGGCCTTAGGAATATAATAATTATGAAAAATCCCTTAATAAACTCGCAGGAAAAAACAGACTACTAGTCCCAACGAGGGACTAGATGGATCATCGTCACTGGCCACGACTCATGGCCTGGATTCGTCGTCTTCAATGTAAATTGCATACTAATAGTCATCACGAGGCATTAACGACTCATTACCGGTGACCAAGACTCATGGTCACCTCCCGTTACCTTCACTGCCAGAAACTCACCTAGGGGTCACCATGGGGAACACCACGACTCGTGTTGCATCCAACGAGTCATGGTGATCAAATCGTTAGGTGTACTGCACTTTTTTCCTCTTCCTTTAATAAACATTGACATTTCCAACTTAAGTCGAACTCCTTACCACGGGTCACTTAACGACTCGTGGTCATCTTGATGGGCCACTGGATGAATAGTCTTGTGACCTGATGCAGAAAATCTTGTTTTCTCCGTTTCAACTCATGGGTCTGATCTTAGGGTGTTTGGAGCATTACAATATCTCCCCTGTTACACCCCATGAAAGTTGATGAATAGTAAGCGTACGCGTGGATTTGAGATAAATAAAGGGAGTACGACATGTGCAGAGAAGCCTTGGAAGTTGGGTCGAACGCGGCCAGGCCAGCGTGGCGAGCCATGCTACTAGCGCCTCGAGAGGCGTGACTCAACACTGGGGTTGCCGCGATGGCTGATGCGAGGCGCCCCCTATTCCACCACCCTCACTATATATAAAGGCCCTGCCCTCAATTCAAGTCATTTATACAATTTCCATTCGGCCAGTGAAGAGAAAAAAATGAGGGAATCAAATAATTTTTGTCTGTTTACGCTACAAAACGCCGTCCAAATTCAAATTAACTTCGGGTATCGAAGTTTGAGGCTGCAGGGAGCATTACTACGGAGTTATTTTTGCGAAATTCATCTGGCAAATCGTAACCCCACCGAGCTAAAGTTGTCGAAATTGCTTCAAACTAATTTATATACGATCACATGCTTCAAGTAAGCATTTTTCCCTTCTGGACCTTCAAAAAATTACGAGTTTTTGACCATGTTCCATTAAGTTGAAATAAAGTTAATATTTATATATAAAGTTATCGTTTGTGTAGAATTTAGTACTGAAACTAGTTTCATTCTCCCAGTAGTGAGATTTTAATTGAGAAGAGCTATTGAATATAATCTGATGCTTGCCAGTGAATCAAAAATCACCAAACCAGGTATGTTAAGGCGAATTCCTTCGACAAGTTAGCTTCTTTAGTATTATAACTCAGTTTAAATCCCAGTAAAAGAACCAGGAGCATCTAAATTGTGATTGAAGATTGTTATTAGCTGAGACTAGTATTCCATGTTTAGTTTGGTATTGACTACACCCTGTATAGCCTTCCATGACCAACCCTAGGGTTACTAGCTGTGTCGACGCCTGCCAGGGGCGAGGTGACATTGCTCCATGGAGCGATATGCCATCCGCGAGGGATGGAGATAGAGTCCCAGGTCCTCGTATAGTCCATTCCATGGGTAGACTACATATGTCGTATCGGCACCACACCCCCGTCGAGCCTAGTGCCCAATGTGCAAATATGAAGAGTCCACTAGACTCAGAAACAACTATAGTCAGGGGCCAAGCGGGCTCAGTTGCAGAGATAGGGGACTGGTAGGACGACTATAGCTATTAGTTGACCTAGTGTGACCTGGATGGGGGTATATAGATTGAGGTGTACTCACCAGTGCTTATGGGGGCCCCAGTTGGGTTATTCTGTGCTGGTTGTACCTTCCAGCTTATGGGGGCTAGGTAAGGATCTTGTTTGCTTTAGTTACTAATCAAATTAGATAGTAAGAAGTTCAGCTATTCAGGTATTATCTCTACCCTTTCTTTTTCAGTCATTTCCAGTTTTATTTCTTTTACTTAATCATTTATATTTACTGCCTTACATATTCGGTACATATTATACTGACGCCCTTCTTGGGCCGCTGCATTACTTGCCTGCAGGTGCAAATCAACGAGGAGCTGGTCCCTCTTAGTCTTCAGCCAGGATTGTCAGAATCGTTGGCTTCTTTCCTTCGGAGCTTGTAGATAGAAGGTTTAATTCTTTTGATTGTACAGTTTTGGGTAGGCCGGGGCCCTGTCCCGACCGTCATATTACTCCTGGAGGCTTGCAGATTGTTTCAATTTTCTTGTGGTTAGCTATTAAAGGGTGTGTGTGGCCCATATGTGTTTTAGTGTAAGTGTTGGCCATGTGGGGCCTTGTTTAGCTGTTAGTTAGCGGCCTTGTCGGCCACAGTTTAGTATAGCACTAGATTTACTTTACAGTCATAACTAGACATCATAGTGGTCTTATCGGTCCACATAGGTTTCCCTGTTATTACCTGTCTCTGGATAGATGTTTTCTTTTACAGGTAGCTATAAGGCCTTGTCGGTCGGAGGCTGTGTTTACAGTCGAGATATAGCTCGTTGTTTTCTTTATTTGAGAGTTAGAATTGGTCCTGCACCAGGAGTGCATAGGCTTAGCTATATCAGTTCAGATCCTAGTAGGGCACCAGGTGTCAGTCATGCCTCTCAAGGTGGGGCGTGACAAACTTGGTATCAGAGCAGGTCGCATTCTAGTGAGTCTGCAAGTCGTGCTAAGTAGAGTCTTGTCTATGGATGTGTTGTGCACCACATTCCATAGGCAGGACGCTGCCGGGCATGATGGGATGGTTACTCTTCTTTCTTATCCAGTCGTGCTATAGAGCTGTATAGTATAGGGTTGAGTCCCTAAGCTTACTATTAAGTTGCACGACCTAAGGACTTGTCGTTACTATTTGCCTACGAATGAAACAAGTCGCCAGACGTGTTCCACTTATGTGCATAAAACAGTAAGTAAATGACATAGTGATTTAGCATGGAAAACACCTGGCTCAAAAGGTGAAAAACCAAGACCTGTACATCCACAAGATTTTCTCCAACTTCACTAACTTCAAAGAGCCTCTTCAAACGGCAGATTACAACACTTGTAACCTAAAGGAATTATAAACTCTAATTCCTAGTTGTTCACACTCCTCCCTAGGAATGTGTTCCCAACGTCTCCTAGTATACTCTACTTGAAGACAAAATCCTCTTAATCCAGTTTATAACTCACTGAATTAAGATTACAACAACTACAAGTCAATGACTAAATCCTAGTACAAGATTGCTAAATCTAGCCTATTACTTTAGTAGGACCAAGTACGTCAATTGAATTTCTTCACACTCCAAATGGTGCAAAATCTGACACTTTACATATTTCGTTTTTCTCTCTTTGTGAGTGCACGAGTTTCTTTGAGAAGTCACACTTCTATATATACACAACTCTTCAACATCTTTGCAGCAACTACCTTTGCCCACATTAGAAGTCTACTCCAAGTAGGAGTCCTTCTTCAAGTCTATCTCTTGGCTTCCTTTGTGTTTTTAATCAAATTCCAACTCTTACAAATCTGCACATGTATAATCTTCATAGAGTTGTTCTTTCACTTCGAAGTTCCCATCAAATCAAACTCTTCTTGACTTAGAGTTCTACTTCAAGTGAGATTTCTTCTTTGAGTCAAACTCTTTCCCTCTTTAGTATTGTAGTAGAACTCCAATACTTCAATTTAGAACATGTTTATTACACTGAGATTGTCTGACATGGCTTAACCATCTTTTGATACGTGCAGCTTATCTTTAATTGAACATTTACTATTGACATGTCAGCTTCTTTAGACAGTAAATTTCATACTCCCTTGGAACAACTTGGATGACCTGTTTCTTCGACTTTGTCAATCATCAAAACTACATAGATCCCAACAAATTCCCCCTTTTTGATGATGACAAACTCCTTGCACCTGTGCCCTCAATGATATCTACCTGTAGAACCAGGAGATGAAATACTTGATTAAAACAAGTCATTCATATGGATTATAAACATTGCACAACCTATATTCTTTCCCCTTTTGGAATCATTGAAAAGAAAGCCAATTTGAGACGCTAAACAACTTATAGCCACTGGGACTATCTTAAAAAAAATCAGATATCAATCTCATGAAACATAATCTGCTCCTCAACTCTATGGATGAACCTATTTCATTAAGGTCCATTTTAGTGGCAGTGGCAATAGGAGTATCAATCTCTATAGTGGCTTGCATATTTAATGTTCCCCCTGTCAGTGAGCCTACAATTTGTTCAACAGTTGAAATAGGTAATGCAACCTGTTCCTGAGCATGTTCATCAGTTCACTTTTATCCTTCATGGGTCCACAAATATCCATATGCAATAATTCAAGACACCTATTTGTGCTCACTTGATTCTTTATTTTTAATGAGGATCTTACTTGCTTCCCCCTTACACAGGCACTACAAAATTTGTCATGCCATGTTAGCTTCTTTACTTTTCAGCCTTTTTCTTTCTCCACTTTCTTTCCCAGAGTGTGATCCACTGAAGAAAAGGAGGTCAAGTTGTTCACTGGTCTTCACTGTGTCCAATAGGTGGTGCAGAATTCACTATGATCTATCTTAGGTGTTAGCCTTATAAGATAAACCTGCTCTGATACCAATTGTTAAGTTGCACGACCTAAGGACTTGTCTTTACTGTTTGCCTACGAATGAAACAAGTCGCCAGACGTGTTCCACTTATGTGGATAAAACAGTAAGTAAATAGAGACAGTGATTTAGCATGGAAAACACCCGACTCAAAAGGTGAAAAACCACGACCTGTACCTCCACAGGATTTTCTCCAACTTCACTAACTTCAAAGAGCCTCTTCAAACGACAGATTACAACACTTGTAACCTAAAGGGATTATAAACTCTAATTCCTAGTTGTTCACACTCCTCCGTAGGAATGTGTTTCCAACGTCTCCAAGTATACTCTACTTGAAGACAAAATTCTCTTAATCCAGTTTATAACTTACTAAATTAAGATTACTTCAATTACAACTCAATGACTAACTCCTAGTAAAAGATTGCTAACTCTAGCCTATTACTTTACTAGGACCAGGTTCGCCAATTGAATTTCTTCACACTCCAAATGGTGCAAAATCTCACACTTTACATATTTCATTTTTCTCTCTTTGTGAGTGCATGAGTTGCTTTGAGAAGTCACACTTCTATATATACACAACTCTTCAACATCTTTGCAGCAAGTATCTTTGCCCACATTTGAAGTCTACTCCAAGTAGGAGTCCTTCTTCAAGTCTATCTCTTGGCTTCCTTTGTGTTTTTAATAAAATTCCAACTCTTACGAATCAACACATGTACAACCTTCATAGAGTTGTTTTTCACTTCGAAGTGCCCATCAAATCAAACTCTTCTTGACATAGAGTTCTACTTCAAGTGACATTTCTTCTTCGAGTCAAACTCTTTCCCTCTTTAGTATTATAGTAGAACTCCAATACTTCAATTTAGCACATGTTTATTTCACTGAGATTGTGTAACATGGCTTAACCATCTTTTGATACATGCAGCTTATCTTTATTGGAACATTTACTACTGCCATGTCAGCTTCTTTAGACAGTAAATTTCATACTCCCTTGGAACAACTTTGCTGACCTGTTTCATCGACTTTGTCAATCATCAAAACTACATAGATCCCAATGATCTTGGGCATAATTGCATTCCCAAGTGCTACTTTATAACTGAATTTAGTCTTGTTTATCTACTTATTTATATACATCTATGTGATTTTATGTAAATGTGAATATATACTAACCAACATGATTAGTCCTTGTTTTGGAAGGTTAATAATGCATTTGAGGAACTAATTCATGATTTTGTGAAGTGTAGGAATGGAATCAAGAGAAAAACATGAAAGTCAACAAGAAAACATGCAATAACTAGCACCCTACGCGATAGGGGCCGTGGCACGCTGCCAACGTGGCAACACTTGGCCGAAATTGCATTTTTTGACACATTCCAGTGAGGGTACACATTACCTCCGTGTCATGGAGGCAAGGCTCCACGTTCACCTCCATCACACATTGTCATTCCACCACAGGCAAAAAATCTTCAGATTCTCATTTACTATAAATAGGAACCTTGCCCCAAAATTAGGGTACACGCAATATTCTGGAAAAACCGAAGGGAGGGGCAAAGGAGACTTGGAGAACTCACCTAGGGTTCATCTGTTCTTCATTTCTTTTCATCTATTCTTGTAAGCATATTACTCTAAACATGTCTTTGAGTATTTGTACAAACATGAGTGGCTAGAACCCCTCCATCTAGAGTTGAGGCCATGGATATGATCGTAAATGCTTAAATTCGTTTTGGGTTGAGTTGTTAATTGTTGTTTTGTCTTACAATCTTCATTATTGTTGTTTTTATGCTTGATCACCATGAAAACAAGTGGTTTAAGCTTATGTGAAAGCTTGGAAGAGAAAGGCAAGAACATAAAATTGTAGGAAGCAAGTTATTATCTTTTGATAGGATTCGCGGTTAGGATAGGAATATACCTAATTTGCCTTTCTTGGTTGATAAAATGGGAAGATAGCAAGACACCGACTTAGATTTGTCACTCCACCACTCGTAAAAGTAGTTGTGACGCTAAGTTTGGTTAAATGGTTTGAGGTACGGAAGTGCCTAATCAAGAGAATAAACCCCATAAACCACATCCACGTAGTTGAATTGCCTACGAACTAGGTTGTCACATCTCCGTTCAATGATGTATTTGTGAGGCTAGTTTGTCGTGTTTAGAGGCTCAGAAGACCATGAACATGCATTTCCAACTATGATCCTTCTGTTGTTTTTGATGAATATAGGAATGATGAAAATGTGGACTTGGAACGCCAAGCTCAGATACAAAACATGATAAAACAAGTCCTTGAGCAAACAGAAGTAATGAAGGAGAAGGTGGAAGCATATAGAATTCAGCAAGAGGAAAATGGAGAGGCCCTAGAAATGATGAGCGTCAAAATCACGGAGATGATGGCTGAGGCTGAAGCTTGGGGTAATTTGCAAGTAAAGGTCTTATGCAATACTCAAAAGGAACCACAAGAAGAAGAAAAGGGTGAGTTCTTGGAAGAAGCCCAACAATTAGAAGCTCTTGAGAGTCCCCGTGATGGTTTCACACATATGGCCAATCCATTTACGAAAGAAGAGTTAGAGTCCCACCCATTTGACAATTCATGGAGAATTAGATGTTGATGTAGAGAAGATTTACACAAGTAGGGAAGTCAAGCACAATGCAGTTTCAGAGTTGAGGTGTATTGTACCACACTCAAAGCATTTCTCGACATTAAGTTTGCTTGACAACCTAGAAATAGAGTCTTCCAAGCTTGTAGAGAAAGAGCTAGAGGAGCAACAAGCCCCATACATTCTGAAATTTGCTGATTCTGAGAGCAAAAATGACTTCACTTACGTAAGGGCCAATAAATGCAAGAGGCAACATTTACTGCTTGGTCCTTTAAATTTTTCACCACCACCCTGGGAGCATAAGAGAAAATTAGAGAAGAAATTAGGGGTGAGATTCATATCCTCAAAGTGGAGGAAAAAGTGGTGAAATTTGATGCGTCGTGCCGCGACGTAAAATTAGGCGCTGCTTGGGAGGCAACTCAAGGGTACCATAGGTACCATTTAATTTCTTGCATTTGTGTGATTTTGTTTATTTTCATCTTGTTGCTGTTTCTAGTGGAGATTTAAGCACAGATGGAGGGGAAGTCTGAGTACCCTTGGAGGAGGAAGCTAAGAAGCATGAAAGAGGAAAAGTGTGGGGTTGAATACCCACGTGTTCAAAGAAAGAAAAACATGCTGTTAGCTAGGCCTCAAGGCCTCAGGGAGTATTTCTCACCATCTTTAAATTTTAATTTGATGTTATGAGGACATAGCATAATTCAAGTGTGGGGTGAGGGAAACTTCAAGGGAAATTTCAAAATTTTGTGCTTAATGATTTTGGGTGAATTTAGTGCTTGATAAGTATAGGTTAAAGGAACATTTTTTATTTAAGCATGATTCACCCACCCGTGGGTTTTTCTTGCCGGTTCTTTTCCGACAGGGGGGTCTTTGAACCGAAGAAGAATAAAATTTTATTTTTTTTCGTTTTGAACGCATAGCTAATTGATGGTTTGATGTTCTTGTTATGTGCTATACATGATTGTAAGATGTGAATGTGGTTAGTGTTGAAGCATGCAAGAAGTGTATAACTTTGTTTGAGACACCTAGGCTCTTGAATTTGACTCTATGTGCTGAAAGCTTAATTTTGCATCTTTGTGATTAGCTGAGTTAAGAGTCTGCTGAATGTGTCTTGAATTGAGCATGTGCTATGTGTGTAAGATGTTTGAATATTCCATGCTATTGTGGAGTGTCTAGAACTTGCCCGGTAGAGTGTAGGAAATGATTTAGGCATTTCTTTGAATGAGTGAAATATTTAATCCTTGCCTTACCTACCTTGAATATTGAATCCTAGTTAGCCCCATTGAGCCTTAATCCTATCCTTTGATAGCTACAACATAAGCTATTTCATTTTTCTTTCATTAGCCTTGAAAACTCCTAAGCGCTTAAGTGAAAAATCCGAAAGAGTGAAGGAGTGAGAATTGGGAAAAACAAGGAAAAATAGCAGTTGTGGAAGTTAAGGAAAAACTTAGAGGTGCACTTGTTTGTAAATGCTTGATTATTGGCAGGGAGTAAGAAAAGAAATGAATGAAAAGGGCTTAAGTACTCCTTACCAATAAGCTAAGTGTGCTTAACGAAATGGGAACAAGAAGAGGAAAAGTGAAAAGAAGGAGGGTGAAGTAAGAGAAGAAATATTCCTAATGAAGGTGTGATGTATTAAAAGCGCTTGGGGAAGAATGACACGATTATTAAAGAATACCTACCTACCCTTAGCCTACATTACAACCTAAAAAGTCCTACTTGATCTTACATTCAAACATCCTTAAATTAGTGGAGTAAAACACTAAGGGCAAGCTTATGGGTCATTACATGATGCATGTGAATTCTTTGTGAGAGTGAGTGTAATTCTATTCATTTACCCATACATATTGTGATTTAAAAATTTGCATGTTAAAATGGGTAACTCTCTTGTTGTGAGGGGACATATTTAATAAAGGATATAATTCATGTTGGATTTCTTGATCAGTTGATTTGCATTAGTTTTCTAAGATTGTGTTATACCCCGTAGAATTCCCGGCACCTAAACAACCTATTCGCATGTTGGTTAAGTATATTTGAAGGCCATACGTGCTGGAGAAAGGCCCGGGAAAAGATCGGACGAGAAACCTGTCGAACCATCGCGGAAGGAGCCGAGGCAGAGCCCCTCCGCGATGGCAGCGTGTCACGGAGGAGAGGCCTCCGCGTTGGCTCCGTGACACGTTGGCCTTGTCCATGCCCAAGTATATAAAGCCCCACTTCGGTTTTAAATGATAAAAACCTTTAAAATTTCCAGAGAACAGAGGGCAAACGTAGAGGGAGAAAGAGGAACGAAGAAATTATATAATTTTCGTCCGATTACGCTGCTAAACGTTGCCCAAACTTAAATTAACTCCAGATACGGAGGTATTTAGCAGCAGAGAGCATTCCTACGGATTCAGTTTCGTAAAATACGGCCGACGAATCGTCGAGCCACCGAGCTAAGGTAAGTGGAATTGCTCTAAATTAGTGTCTATGTGTTCCTAACTGTGAAGTGAATATTTCTCCCTTCTGGACCGCTGAAAAATAGCGAGTTTTCGACCGTCTTTCGATAAGCCTAAGTTCGAGCTATAAACTATATCGAAGGTGACGTTACTCTTTAAAGTAAAGTTGTATTTAGTATTGATTGACATATTTATGAATGCAGTTGGGAGAAAATAGTTGAAGTACCGGTCGAGTCCCGTCCGACAGACGAATAAGTCAAGGATAAGGTATGTAAAGCTAGTTTCCTCGGCAAGTTAAGTATATCGGTATAGTGTAGTAATTTACAGACCAGTAGAATGTTCAGAAGTCGAGTATTACGTTTATTGTGAATGTTGATACGATATGAGAAGCATCGAGTTGTAACTTGCGTGAAACTTACTAGTATGACATAGATTCTAACACAAGTGTTAGAAACTGCCCAGTATGCTCAGTATGTGATGTAATATGAAATGTTAAGATATTATTGTATTTAGTTGAAACCCCGTAAAGTGATGCAATATCCGTAAAGCACTTCTGAGATAGAATGGCAGGCTAAAATAAAGTTTAGAACGCATGTTAGGAATAGTAAATCATGTTAATACAGAAACTCAGTAAACAACATAGTTTTCAATAGAAACACTATCTTGTATAGCATTTGCCCAGTACAGTTTGGCTGGAGACTATATTCATATATATATATATTTACCAGTCTCAGCACATATTAAATACGTACAGATTACTATCATTAGTTCAGCATGTACTGTATACGATACTTTACCACTATTAGCCTCAGCATGTGAGATATGCAGACAGTATTACTAGTTGAGACCGTTGTATTGTTTGGGGTTGGATTACCTAGCATCCATGACCGCCCCAGGGTTAATAGCTGTATCGACTCGTCCGCCAGAGGACGAGGATACGTCACTCTACAGAGTGGCATGCCGTCCCTCAGGGGACGAAGATGGGATGCCAGTTTCCCCATATTTTGCCTTGGTCGGCTTTTATACACCCCCGTCGAGCGGATACGCCCGGGTGTTGATTCAGGAGTCCTTCGGACTCAGGTACAGTTATAGTCAGGGGCTCAGCGAGCCCAAGTGCATACCCAAGGGACCGGCGGGATGCTTACAGCCATTATAGGAGATGGGATGACCGGGGTAGGGGTGTAGATTTTGTGCTGGTTGTACCTCCCGGCTTATGGGGGCCGGGTAAGGTTTGTGTGTGCCATGTTATGCTATTTCGTGTTATGCCATGTGACGTTAGATACGAGTAGATCAGCAGTAGAGGGATATGTCTCCAGGTATGACTCCTATTTCCTTCCAGTATAAATTAGAAAAGGTATGACTTACAGTATCAGGCAGTTAATCTAATTCTTCCTACTTCAGTTCATCAGTTACGTTATTATTGTTTTTAGTTATTGCTTTACATACTCATTACCAGCGGTACTGATGCCCGGTGGGGCGCTGCATTACTTGCCTGCAGGTACTCATAGACGAGCAGGCGATACTACGTGATTCCTGTCAGCGGTCGAGTATTCAGCTCCTGTCATCCGGAGACTGAATTCCAAAGGTGTAGTTCAGTTACTTTTGTTGTATAGTACGGGTAGGTCGGGGCCCTATCCCGATCATTTCTATTGCTATTCCTAGAGGCTTGCATTCTGTATATATTTCCCTGTGGTCAGATGAGCCGGTCGTGTGAGGCCGCGCAGTTGTATAGTTGTTAGTACTCTTTCTTTCTTTTATGATGGCCGTGTGGGGCCATAGTTTGCCAGTAGTGGTGACCTTGCCGGTCACGTAGCTTTTAATACTTCATGATTGAGTTGCAGATAACTAGACAGCATGGTGGCCTTGTCGGCCCGCATAGGCTTCCCTGAATTGATATGTTTCTGGTCAGCTGTTAGCACAGGTACAGGAGGCAATAGGCCAATGGGCCGGGGGCTGTGTTTGTAGCCGTTATATAGCCCTTTGTTTTCAGAAATATGAGTTAGAGCCATCCAGGCACCAGATGTGCCCAGGCTTAGCAGTCCAGCAGTTCAGGTCCCAGTAGGGCACCAGGTGCCAGTCATACCCCCCAAGGCGGGGTGTGACAGATTGAGAGTCAAGTCTTGAGGTTAGGAAGTCTTAATGTTCGTCTACTTTTGGGTATATAGCTACACGCAAGTGCATGCGGTCGAACAAGTAGTAAAGAGGATTAAGTAAGCCAAGTATTGATCCCACAGGGACTGGGCTAGGGTAACAATCTACTCAAGTGTCACTATACTTTAACTCTAAAAATGCAGACAACAGTGTGAAAAAGAGTTTGATATTTTGGTTTCTAATTTTATGCTAAGTCTAAACTAAATATATAATTTGAGTCTGAACTATGAATATGAGCATGCTGAGGTTAAATGAACATGTAAAGAAATAAATTATCGATTCAATTTGGTTAATCTTTCCTCCGGTTTCTAGTCAAGAATTATTGCCAATGGATTAAAACTCTCGTATTTAACCCAACTTAAGAAGCATGAACCGTCCACCTACATTTCTGTGATAAAACAAAATTCATGTTCAAGCGAAACCGATTCCTTCATTGCGTAATACGACTTTCAGGTATATTTCTATCCTGGAGGTAAATCAATTCTCAATTTTCCCAAACTAAGAAAAGATCATATCCTATTAATTCACAACTTTCCAATTTCTTGCTCTCTCGAGTGAAACCGGACTTTTTAGATGTACATTAACGTTGGCCACACATTAATGCAGTAAGAACAAGAATCAATAGAACAACCATGGAAGAAAGATGAAAACCCAAATTGATCAATAATCACATTTCAATACAAATGTTCTTAACCTCAGCAAGAAAAGGATTTAGCCACGCATTTGTGGATTAAACATCGTTAAATGAGTGTTAAACATACAAGCAATTGAATTAAAGAAGAAGGAGATAGAGAAAAACCCTGAAATTTTCGTCCCCTCAACTGCCTGTAACCCACGTTCTTGCTCCACCAAGTAAGAATAATTAAAAATGAATCTAAGCGTTATATTTATACTGGTGGGAATTTTTCCCGGAATAACAAGCAACGTGTCACGGAGTGCATAGCGAAGCACTGCCTCCGTGACACGCCACTGACGCAGAGCCTTACTGGAATTTGGTTGTCCAGGTATTCAGGCCCAACGTGGCACGATGTGCAACGCGGGGCTAGGCCAACGTGCCACGGCCCCAACGCGCACCTCTATTGGAATTTGGCAAAATTCCACCCTCCAGGCAGAAGGCATCCGCGATGGCAGCGTGACACGGCTCCATCGCGGAGCCCCTTTAATTTGTGCCTTCAAGTGCTTTTTTTCTTGCTCGCATCCGAGTCCAACCCCGATCTCTCCCAACACTCATTTTAGCTTCCCAAAATTGTATTTCACCTGCAAAACAACACTAATCATGTTGGTTAGTATAATTTCACATTTTATTATCAATCACATGAGAATGTATAAACATCAATAGATAAACAAGACTCAAATGACACATTTGAGTATCACTTCGGCATATAAATTTGCCCAAGATCACTTACCCCACACTTAAATCCTTGTTCGTCCCCGAACAACAATCTTACACCTCATGTACTTTACACCCCAAACCTGGCTACTTTAGTTCAACAATTCAGGCTACAGTCATACCGATTATTTAATACAGCAAATCACCGAGAAAACACGCATGGTCCTATCAATGCAATGACCTTCAACACATCAAGACCTCCTAGACTCAAGAATCGACTCTCGATATTGGCAAACTCATGCAAATAAGCTGATCAAGATATCCGACACGAAATTCAATCTCTCATCAAGCATGTGCCCTCACAACACAAGAGAAGTTTCCCCTTTTTAATCACATGAACTCAAAAGATTACATGCAGGGGCATATAGACACAATTTCACTCTCTCTCCCGAAAGAATTCACTGCATCATGTCACGAACCATAGGCTTGCCTTTAGTGTTTTACTCCACTAATATAAGGAAGTGTCATGTAAGATCACGTAGGACTTTAACGGGTTGTAATGTAAGCTACGGAACTAGCAAATATTGGGCTAGCCAATAATAGCCACTAGCATCCTTAAGCGCTTTTTTTTTCAATACATCCCATCAAACTCATGGGCATTGTTTCTTCCTTCATCCTCCCATTCTTGAAGCCTGTCTTTATTTTGACCCATATCATTAAGCACACTTGACTCAATAACAAAGATTATTCATACATCTTCATTATATTTACTTTATAACGAGTGCACCTTCAACCTTTTCTTTCCTTTCATCACTCTGCTTTTCTTTTCTTTTCACCATTCTCACTCTTTGACACTTTGGGAAAATTATTTTCTCTTCTTAAGCGCTTAAGAGTTTTAGATCAAATTCATGGATAATGAAATGAAAGGGTTAAGCTCGGATTATACATTTTTGACACAAGAAAAATAATAGGCTAAAGGCTCAACGGGTTAACTAGGGTGTACATTCAAGGTGGGTACAATAATGAAAAAGAGAAACTTTCGCTTAAAAAGAAAGAAATGCCTACATCCTTTCCTACAATACACGTCCTTCATTTCGTTTCGTGCACACACCAGGCAAGTTCTAGACATTCCATAATAGCATGGAATAAACAAAACATCACCATACACTCATTGCACATGCTCAATTCAAGAAGCATTCACAGATTCTTCAACCAGCTAATTACAAGAATTCAACATTAAGCCTCAATCATGTTGAATCGACTCTATGGCCTAGGTATCTCAATATATTTACAAAGTTGCATGCTTTCATACGAATTACCTTTGCATTTCAAATATCATGTACAACACGCAACCAAAATTCCGCAACCATAAAGTAACTACATGTTTTGCGATGCACCCCACAAAAGAAAAAACTGAAAAATAGAATTAAAAAAAAATCTACTCCTAACGACTATATTTCCCTTAAGACGGTCGACATCCATCCTGTCACACCCCACCTTGGGGGGTATGACGGGCACCTGGTGCCTACTAGACTCTGGACTGCTAAATGGTCCAGCCTGAGCACATCTGGTGCTTTGGCTGGCTCTGGCTCTACTCCAAGAAATAAACCAGCTATATAACGGCTGTAAACACAGCCTCCGGCCAATTGGCCTATAGCCACCTGTACCTGTAGTAACAGATAACCAGAACACACTCATAACAAGGAACCTATGCTGGCCGACAAGGCCACCATGCTGTCTAGTCATCTATAATATCATCACAAAACTACTGTAAGACTACGTGACCGGCAAGGTCACCACTACTGTCAAATTAAGGCCTCACACGGCCAACATAAACTGAAATGCTAAACAGCTATAACTAACTACACGGCCTCACGCGACCGACTCAACTGACCACAGGGAAATATATACAGACTGCAAGCCTCTTGGAATAACAATAGAAATGATCAGGATAGGGCCCCTACCTACCCGTACTGTACAACAAAAAGGAAATGATATAAACCTCTGAAATATCAAGCTCCGGATGACAGGAGCTGATGACTCTGCGCTGGCTAGGATCACGAGGGATCGCCTCCTCGTATATGAGTACCTGCAGGTAAGTAATGCAGCGCCCCACCGGGTGTCAGTACCACTGGTACTGAGTATGCAAAGCAACTGAAATAATATAACTGAAAGCAACTGAATATAGATAACATAGCTAGCATTTCTGTACTGCAGGAGATAGCTGAATCTGAAGAAGCTGAAATGAACTGGATCAAGCTTTCTGTACTGATAAGGCAGAGGCGTGCCTGTAGACGCGTCGGCCTGCTGTCTAGTAGCTAGTATGTAGCACATAAATAGATATACAAGTAGCAAGCAATAACCAATACCAACCCCCATAAGCCGGATGGCGCCAAGCAAGAAAACAATCTATATACCCCTACCCGGGTCAAAACCAACCAAAAATAAATCACTCCACTCGTCTTACAACTGTGAGCTCCTCCTACCGGCCCCCTTGGGTATGCAGCTCAGGCCTTGGCCTCTGACAATAAACTGTGTCTGAGTCCGAAGACTCCTGCCTCTGGGCGCAAGTGCACACGGGGTAATCTGCTGCTGTATTTGTGACTGAAACTGCCCCTGGGTGCAAGCACGCAATAGGGTAATTTTATAAAAATCTATATCTGAAACTACCCCCGGCCACAAGCGCACACAGAGTAATCTGCCCCTGTAAACAGGGTAATCTGGCTCTGCGCAGAGTAAACTGAACTGCCCCTGCAAGCACGGTGATCTGGACCGTATTATCATGGTGGTCGGCCATCATCGTCCTTTAGGCGGACGGAATCGCCCAGCTGGTGGCGGTATCTGAATCTGGTATCGACACAGTTATAACCCAGGGGCGGTGGCGATGCAAAGGGACACCCACAAGCCATAGCAAGTCTCAACAAACAATAGCACATATAAATAGCAAGTATGTATAACTGAAAAGACTATCTGAAATCTAACTTCTTATTCTAATCTGTTTCTATATTGAACTGATTCTTACTAATTATACTGATTCTGTAATCTCTGTTAAAATGTACGGCTAATCTGTAGCCGATATACTATTTGTCTAAATGGCTAATCTGTAGCCATAACTGTCTGTCTATCTGATTTCTCTTCACTAACTTTTATTATGAAAATCTGTTCCTTTTTATTCTACTACATGCTTGCTAATCACGTAATAGGCTATACTGAATCTGGGATGCTAACTCGCCCTTCAGCGCATGCTTTTCTAACCTTCAGACTGAATACGATATAACAACGCAAACTAGGTTTACTGAACTTGCACAATACTTAACATTCAATTCCGGGAATTCTACTACGGAATTTATTGTACTATACAAGGCTAAAACTACTAACTTGCCGAAAGAACTAGCTTTACATACCTTAACCTCGAGTTATCCGTCTGTCGGATGAGGCTCGGTCAATACTCCAGCTATTTCTCCCAACTGCATTCACAAATATGTCAATTAATACTAACTATAGCTTTATTCTAAAGAACAACGTCACTTTTGATATAATTATAGCCTAAACTTAGGCTTATCGAAAGACGGTCAAAAACTCGCTATTTTCCAGAAGTCCAGAAGGGAGAAATATTCACTTCACAGCTAGGAACACATAGACACTAGTTTGGAGCAATTCTACATACCTTAGCTCGGTAGCTCGACGATTCGTCGGCCGTATTTCGCGAAACAAAATCCGTAGGAATGCTCCCTGCTGCTAAATACCTCGGTACCTGAGGTTAATTCGAGTTTGGACCGCGTTTGACGGCGTAATCGAAAGGAAATTATCAATACTTTACGTCTTCCTCTGTTCTCTGTCGTGAAGTTTCTGGAAATTATGATATGTTAAAGGAATAAACCGAACTGGGGCTTATATATAATAGACACTATAAATCGCATTCAGGGAATGCGATTTATAAGTCGCATTTTGCCTTGCGACGTGCCGACTTGGCGCTTGTCCGATCTTTGTTCGGGCCATTTTCTAGCATGTATGGCTTTCAAATACTCTTAACCAACACGCGAATAGGCCATCTATATGCCAAAAATTTACGGGGTGTAACACATCCATCATAGGGAACCGTCACTAACTAAGACTTCGGTTCAATGGGACTATTCTCGGTAAAAGAACCGAAAACAAACGCCAAGAAAACCCAAAAATTGAATTTTTTTTTTTAAAAATATTATCGATCATTTCGATGAAACAAAAATATGTACAAAACTAGCTAGCAACATTCAGCAGCACACAACAACTTCACATTACTTATAATACAGAACAGAAACATCACAATCACAGGGTCACAAAATTTTTCCACAGGCACGACAACAGAACAGAAACATACATAAAAAAACAACAGCAACTAGCACCTAACTACTCCCACCCCACACTTAAATCGAACACTGTCCCCAGTGTTCACAAAAATTAGCATAGTACAAGAGTGGGTGGTGAAACTCTCTGATCAATCAAAGTATTCCACTTCTTCATCAGGCGCTACTGCCTCGTCTCCCATGTATGAATCGCCCCCATCGTCATCATCGGACTCCACATCGGAGTCCTCACTACTTGTCTCCTCATCTGTGGGGACATCATCATCTGTGGGCTCCACAAAAGCGGGCCCCACTTGGGATAGAGCCCTGGCATTTTCGCCAAAAGGGTAGTCTAGCTCGAGCTGCCACAGCTCCTCTTCTGTTGTCGGCCTCCCGCCTATTCGCAGCTGGAGCATATGCATCTCGTACATGCGAGCCATGTACTGATCATCCCGAGCATGTCACTCGGCTAGTGTAAGAACTGGCCCGTGAGTGGTGTCGGGTGCCTTAGTTTTGGTGACATCTAAGGCCCGCCACTCCATCTGCAGGATGTAGTCAAGGGCCTCTTCCTCAATATCCAGGCCCCTGAGGAATGTGGTGAGTAATCCACCTAACCCGTACCTGTGCCCTTGATGCAACCGGGCTCTCTTCATGGCGGAGATAATCACCGCCCCCACATTCATCTCCAGCCCTTTCATCAGGGCATATACCAAGCATACACGATCCCGGGTTACATCCATCATATGCACCCCCGGGATTAGGCAGGAACACACGATCTTAAGCCATATCCTGGCTTCCCTATTCATCTGTGAGTAGGGAAAAGTTTGATGGTAGCCCCTCTCCTTATGCCTGCTCCACCGAGCTGTCGACCGGGTTCCACACAAAGTGCGTCAGATGTCCACATATGGTTGAGTGATATTCAGCTTTCGAAGCACATGGGCATCTGTGTCCCGCGCCCCTGGGATAACATTAAGGTGGTGGGGCTCAAAAGTGACTATTTGCCCCCTTATTTTGATGGTGTGACTTCTGAGAGTCGGGTTCCAGTTGGCGTAGAATTCTCGAATCAAGTGCAAGTTGCATTCCTTGGGCTCTTCAAAGATGAAGTTCAGCCCGGCTGCCTCGATCCTATGGACAATCCTGGGGAACTCCTGTGCCAATGGTTCCCTTGCTATGTGTTCCTCGGGGAAGTATTTGCTTTCCTTGTGCTTCGTGTACCATTTCTTCCCCTCCTCTGTCACCCATCTGGTTCCGTATTGACGGCGTTGGCTGCGTGGAACCGCTGGTGCTACTGGGACTGTTGTGCCCAGTCTGATTCTTTTTCTTCCGGTGCCAGATGTTGATGCGCCTTTTCCCTTGTCTTGCCTGCTTGCCATTGTTCCTTTCAAACTAAACAGACAGTCCCAATGTCATTCCAATTAAAATTAACTTCGACTAAGGTTGGGTTAAGCTAGGCTACCCCACACTTAGTCTTTAGCCAAAATCACAATCATTACGGCAAGATCGTACTTATTTCCACAAACAAACAACAAAACATAACAAATATGCTTAGTGCATTCAGAGAATTCGACGGTATATATTCTATGTACTACTCAGACTTCGTACAGCTAACCACAATCATTACTATCGACAACATTTTATCACGTAGCACTTAGCAAGGAGAAACAAAGAAACAAAAATAGAAAGAATTTATCTACATGAACCTATACAATTCACCCATTTCTTGCAATTTCCCATATTTCCTTACCCCGAGAATCCGTCGGTCTTTTTGCATATTAACAGTTAGCACAACCGACTCATCTCACCCAACCTGCACAACCCAGCAAGAATTTCCATAGTTCAACTCAATTTTTCCATTTCAAACTCAAAGTCAAGCCCTAGCTATGGTTTTATGAAAAAATCGATTAAGCTATGTAATTATCGAGTTCAAGCAATCACAATGATGCTCCGAACGTCAATCAACAATAATTTAATTGAATTTAAGCTTAATTTCTACTTAGGGCAAGTTTTGCTCATATCAGATGTTCAACATCGAAAATATTTGACAAGAATTGAGATAGGGTTGAAGAACATACCTTGAATTCAAAGAAATGACGAAAACTTGATGAAATTATGTGCCTAAGTCCGTGTCACGTTGAGGGGGATTGGGTTTTTGGGGTGTTGGTCACGGGGGATATGAAAAATGAGGAAAAATGAGGGGAAATCGGGGTTAAAAAGTGGGAATTTCGCGCGGCTCACCCGGCGACCCGGTGTGACCCGTCGCGATATACACCTCAACGTGTCATGGAGGGTAACGCGGAGCATGCCCTCCATGACACGGAGCCATCGCGCAGGTGTTCTGGAATTTGTAAAAATTCCAGAATTACCTTCAACGTGTCACGCAGGGTAACACGGAGGCCCTCCTCCATGACACGGAGCCAACGCCCTGGCTCACTGTTTTGCCACTTTTTCTTATTTTTCATACCTCGGATTTTCCTTTGCGATTCCTTGCATGTTTATCCTCCGTTCAACCTAAAATTCATCTTACGACAAGAAATTGGTTAGAATTATAGGTTTCACTAAAAACAAAAATAAATACAAACAAAAAATTTTGTTGTTAATAAAAAAAATATTTTTCTTTTTTTTTCTTTTTTTTTCTACGAATTCTATTCACATTTTACAAAGAAAAATTTCATGGGTTGCCTCCCGTGCAGCGCCTGGTTTACCGTCGCAGCTCGACGTCATTCAGCTCAGTCATCTTCTAGGGTGACGGACGTTTTCTCTCGACCACTTTCCTCACCCCAGTAGTGCTTACATCTTTCCAGTGGTTTTCCCAATAACTCTCGTGATTCAACTATCTGCGCATCATCAGCTCGATCAATCACGTTGATCATCGAGAGTTCCTCGTATATAGTCGGTAGCTTGGTGGCCTTGTATACATCAAACACTTCCACCTTGTCGTGTGCTCGCATGGTTAGCTGCCCTGCAGCTACATCAATGAGCGCTTTCCCAGTCACCAAGAAAGGACATCCCAAAATAAATGGAACTTCCGTGTCTGGCTCAAAGTCCAGCATGACGAAATCTACCGGGAAGATAAGAGAGCCGACTTGCACCAGCACATCCTCCACAATGCCATCAGGTCTGGCTAAGGACCGATCTGCTAGTTGCAAGATCACTGTTGTTGGTCGAGGACTCCCCAAACCCAACTTCTTGAATACCGATGACGGCATCAAATTAATGCTCGCTCCCAGATCAATTAATCCGCGAGCTCGGATACTCTGCCCAATGGTAATTTGTATAGTAAAGCTCCCAGGATCCTTGAGCTTTGTGGGCAACCGGTTTTGTATCCAGGAAGTGCACTCCTCTATAAGAGCCACCGTAGCATACTAAGTCAACCGACTTTTGTTCGCCACGATGTCCTTAATGTACTTTGCATACTTCGGCACTCCCTGCAAAACATCAACAAGAGGTAAGTTAATATGTACCTGTTTCAGCACCTCCATGAATTTCTTGAAACACGCCTCCTCCTTGTGTTTCTTTAATCTTTGAGGGAACGGGGGTGGTGGTCTTTCTGATTCAGCTTCCTTTTTCTTCCCCCTCTCATCACTTTGCTCCCTCTCAGCTTCTGCTGCTCCCGATTGTTGAGGTGGTCTTTCTGGCTCCACCTCTTTAAGCTGCAAACCACTCCTTGTGGTCATCGCATTCACCTGCTTGGGGTTGGGATCTGTGTTGCTCAGGAGTCCTCCTCTAGGCCTAGGTTTTGGGCTCCAGCAAATTGCCCAAATTGATATTCAAGTGCCTTAGTAGCTAACTGGTTGTTCTTCACCTCGGCTGCCAATTTCACATAGTCAGCCTGCAACTGAGCTTGGTTAGCTATCATTGTCTTGAACATCTCCTCAATGCTGGGTGAAGGTGGCGGAGGTGCATTGTTGTTTCTATATTGTGCCTGATAGTTCTGCTGCCCTCCTTGATTCCTCTATACCCCCTGACTCGAACTTTACCCTTGATGGTTGTTGCTACCCCAAGAGAAATTCGGGTGATTCCTCCAGTTGGAATTGTAACTGTTTCCATACTGTTGGTGGTTGTTCCTCTGTACATTTCCCACAAAGTTCACCAAATTAGGATTTGCTCCACAACACTCAGCTGAGTGCTCACTACTCCCGCACACTTCACACCAAATCTGCTGCACTATATTCACCGGGGGTTGAGCCTGGTTCATTGTCATGTTACTGAAGTGGGTGTTGAGTTGATTCTATAAAGCAGCTATCTGTGCAGCAATAGCTGTAAAACCATCCACTTCTAGGACTCCTGCTTCTTTCCTTGTTCCTCCTCTTGACGAATCAGCATTCCACTCCGGATTTCCCTGCGAAATACGGTTTAACAAGGTATACAGCTCCTCATAAGTTTTCTCCAATGCTTGTCCCCCAACTGCTGAGTCTAGCAAGATCTTTGTATGGGGTTCCAAACCCTCTATAAAAGTGTGCACCAGCACATCATTGGATTGATGATGATGAGGACAATCCCGCAACATAGACTTGAATCTCTCCCAAGCCTGATACAGATTCTCTCCCTCTCTCTGTTTAAAAATTAGAATTTGACTTCTAAGTCTTGCTGTTTTACCGGATGGAAAAAATCGTATCAAGAATTTCCTTGCAAGATCATCCCACGTAGTAATAGAATTAGGTGGCTCAGCTTTCAACCACCTATTGGCTTCTCCCAGTAGTGAAAATGGGAACAATGTAAGCTTGACATAATCTGCTGACACTCCAGTGGGGATATAAGTGTCACTTATCTCCAAGAAATTTTGGAAACGCTGTTGTGGATCCTCATGAGGGAGACCTGTGAACTGCCCGCTGGTGTGCAGAAATTGCACCATGTTTTGTTTGAGCTCGAACCTCCCTCCTGGCTCAGGTTTGCAGATGCTAGATGTGACATTGTTAGCATGTGGGATTGCCACCTCGCGAACCGGCCTAGCTGCCATTTCCTCGGGCACTAACATTGCCCTTACAACTGGTGGATTCTGTTGTTGCTCCATGATTGTTTGTCTAAGAAACTGCAGCTTTTTCTCTAGAGCTTCTTTCCTTTGATGATGAAATTGTATTTCAGGCTCTAAATATGAGTCCACCAGCTCCTTGTTTCTTGCCAGTGTTCAATAAAAATTAGTTTCTGCAAAATACAGGCTAAGACCAAGTTGTCAAGACTAAGAAAAGAATATAGTAAATTAACACTTAAGAAAAATTCACCAATTGCCAGTCCCCGGCAACGGAGCCAAAAACTTGTTCGTCTACCTTTGGGTATATAGCTACATGCAAGTGCACGCGGTCGAACAAGTAGTAAAGTGGTTGAAGTAAGCCAAGTATCGATCCCACAGGGACTGGGCTAGGGTAACAATCTACTCAAGTTTCACTATACTTTAACTCTAAAAATGCAGACAATAGTGTGAAAAAGAGTTCGATCTTTTGGTTTCTAATTTTATGCTAAGTCTACACTAAATATATAATTTGAGTCTAACCTATGAATATGAGCATGTTGAGGTTAAATGAACATGTAAAGAAACAAATTATCGATTCAATTTGGTTAATCTTTCCTCCGGTTGCTAGTCAAGAATTATTGCCAACGGATTAAAACTCTCATATTTAACCCAACTTAAGAAGCATGAACCGTCCACCTACATTTCCGTGATAAAACAAAATTCATGTTCTAGCCATACGAAACCGATTCCTTAATTGACTAATACGACTTTCAGGTATATTTCTATCCTGAAGGTAAATCAATTCTCAATTTTCCCAAACTAAGAAAAGATCATATCCTATTAATTCACAACTTTCCAATTTCTTGCTCTCTCGAGTGAAACCGGACTTTTTAGATGTACATTAACGTTGGCCACACATTAATGCAGTAAGAACAAGAATCAATAGAACAACCATGGAAGAAAAGATGAAAACCCAAATTGATCAATAATCACATTTCAATACAAATGTTCTTAACCTCAATAAGAAGAGGATTTAGCCACTCATTTGTGGATTAAACGTCGTTAAATGAGTGTTAAACATACAAGCAATTGAATTAAAGAAGAAGGAGATAGAGAAAAACCCTAAAATTTTCGTCCCCTCAACTGCCTGTAACCCACGTTCTTGCTCCACCAAGTCAGAATAATTAAAAATGAACCTAAGTGTTCTATTTATACTGGTGGGAATTTTTCCCGGAATAACAAGCAACGTGTCACGGAGTGCATCGTGGAGCGCTGCCTCCGTGACACACCACAGACGCGGAGCCTTACTGGAATTTGGTTGTCTAGGTATTCAGGCCCAATGTGGCACAGCGTGCAACGCGGGGCTAGGCCAACGTGCCAACGGCCCCAACGCGCACCTCCACTGAAATTTGGCAAAATTCCACCCTCCAGGCAGAAGGCATCCGCGATCGCAGCGTGACACGGCTCCATCGCGGAGCCCCTTTAATTTGCACCTTCAAGTGATATTTTCCTTGCTCGCATCCAAGTCCAACCCCGATCTCTCCCAACACTCATTTTAGCTTCCCAAAATTGTATTTCACCTGCCAAACAACACTAATCATGTTGGTTAGTATAATTTCACATTTTATTATCAATCACATGAGAATGTATAAACATCAATAAATAAACAAGACTCAAATGACACATTTGAGTATCACTTGGGCATATAAATTTGCCCAAGATCACTTAACATAGTTAAAATTGATTTTAATGGTTATATGTTGCATGGTCTATATTTAGTTGGCTCTTAAACAGTCATTGTAGCCGTAGCTTGAATTATCTTGCTAAATTAGCTATGTGTGAGTCTTCATGTGCATGAGATGTAAAAGGTTTGTTCGAGGACGAACAAGGCTTTAAGTGTGTGTTTGTGATCTTGGGCATAATTGCATGCCCAAGTGCTACTTTATAACTCAATTTAGTCTTGTTTATCTACTTATTTATATACATTCTATGTGATTTTATGTAAATGTGAATATATACTAACCAACATGATTAGTCCTTGTTTTTGAAGGTTAATAATGCATTGGAGGAACTAATTCATGATTTTGTGAAGCGGAGGAATGGAATCAAGAGCAAAATGTGAAATTCAACAAGAAAACATGCAATAACTGGCACCCTATGCGATAAGGGCCGTGGCACGCTGCCAACGCGGCAACACTTGGCCGAAAATTGCATTTTTTGGCACATTTCAGTGAGGGTATGCGTTACCTCCGTGTCACGGAGGCAAGGCTCCATGTTAACCTCCGTGACACGTTGCCATTCCACCACAGGCCAAAACTCTACAGATTCTCATTTACTATAAATAGGAACCTTGCCCAAAAATTAGGGTACACGCGATTTTTGGGAAAAACCGAAGGGACGCGAGAAGGAGACTTGGAGAACTCACCTAGGGTTCATCTTTTCTTCATTTCTTTTCATCTATTCTTGTAAGCATATTACTCTAAACATGTTTTTGAGTATTTGTACAAACATGAGTGGCTAGAACCCTCCATATAGGGTTGAGGCCATGGATATGACTGTAAATGCTTAAATTCGTTTTGGGTTGAGTTGTTAATTGTTGTTTTGTCTTACAATCTTAATTATTGTTGTTTTTATGCTTGATCACCATGAAAACAAGTGGGTTAAGCTTAGGTAAAAGCTTGGAAGAGCAACCCTAGGCAAGAACATAAGATTGTAGGAAGCAAGTTCTTATCTTTTGATAGGATTCGCGGTTAGGATAGGAATATACCTAATTTGCCTTGCTTGGTTGATAAAAAGGGAAGATAGCAATAAACCAGCTTAGCTTTGTCACTCCACCACTCGTAGAAGTAGTTGTGAAGCTAAGTTTGGTTAAATGGTTGGAGGTACAGAAGTCCCTAATCAAGAGCATAAACCCCGTAAACCACATCCACGTAGTTGAATTGCCTACGAACTAGGTTATCACACCCCCACTCAATGATGTATTTGTGAGGCTAGTTTGTCGTGTTTAGAGGCTCGAAAGACCATGAACATGCATTTCCAACTATGTGAGACAACAAGTGATAATTTCATACTTAACCCATTATGAATTGTAGTAGTGCATGATTATCCGGCCTTGACTCTAGTTTTGTTTTGTATTGCTTCCAGATTATTTCGTGTCACCCTCAAGATTTAATTACAAATTATCGAAAACATCTAAAATCAACCTCTTAACTAACACTTGAACTTGATAATTCACTGAAACAGTCCTTGTGGGTTCAACATTCCAGCTCTTAAAAAGGGCCACTATATTACTTGTACGACCGCGTGCACTTGCGCGTGTTCTGGGCGCAACACCCAACACTTACCATATTCTTCTTATCAATTGAGAAATGTCAGACCCGCGACATACCATGATTTGTAGGAATTTGGACGTTGCAGCAGGAGAGGGCACTAGTAGGGTTCCTTATTCAGAGACAACCCGATCTGAGAGCGACAGGGAGACTTCATCTCAGTCTCCCTAGTCTTCTTCGCCACACCACGAGCCGTCCAGAGCGGCGGATGTATCGGCACCGCCACCAGCAGTCTCTATATCGTGCCATTAGATCAGGAGGTTAGAAGCGCTATTTTTATGATAACTCAGATGATGGTTGCACAGCATCAGCCAGTGGCACCGACGGTTGCAAAATCTTCAAAGGGTCTGGTAGTTTTAGGGTCCGAGAGTTTCTCGCATTGAGTCCCCCACAATTTATAGGGACGGATTGAGATGAGGAACCTCAGGATTTTCTGGACCAGTTGCAACGGATTTTCAAGGTAATTCATGTGACACCTGCCGAGTCGGTTGACTTGGCGGTATTTCAGCTATGGGACATTGCAGTATTATGGTACGAGAGCTGGGAGAGGTCCCGAGGTAGAGATGTTCCCTCTCTATCTTGGTCCAGTTTCTCGGAGGCCTTCTTGGATCATTATTTGCCAGGGAAACTCAATAGGCCCGGGTTGATCAGTTTTTGCATTTGGAGTAGGGCTCAATGAGTGTTTGGGAATATGCTATTAGGTTTGACTCCTTGGCTCAATATGAACCAGCTTTTGTAGATACCATGCTAGCCAGGTTGCCCCAGTTTATTATGTGGCTGAATCCAGAGTATGTGAAAACTTTTATTATGGGCACTCTGCGGGAGGACATGGATATTTCCCATGTTTAGGCATTTGCCCAGAGTATTGAGAGGATTAGGCAGCGGAAGCGAGATATAGAGAGGGCAAACCAGGAGTAGCACCATTGGACCAGACTCAATGATACACAGGCAAAGTTCCAGGGCAGACCCAGGCCACGACTATCAGACAAGCCACCTAGACCCCCACCTCCATAGCAGCAGCAGGGGAGTAGTTCTAGTCGTCGGGGACAGTCAGGGACTGGCGAGAGCTCACGGCCAATAGGCTCCCAGCAGAAGAGGGGCTCAAAGCAGAGTAGATTTACTGTACCACCTTGCCATATATGCAGTCGGCGTCACTCTAAGGCATGTAGGTATGGTTCCACAGTATCTTACGCGTGTGGATATGAGGGCCATCAGATGAGGGATTGTCCAGCTAGGGGTCAAATTGATCGGGATCGCCAGGACAGGTCTTCAGTAGGGTCACGTGCCCCAGCATCTTCAATAGGCATAGGCCCTCAGCTCCATCCGGCAGAGGCCGAGGTAGATCAAGGGCATCTAGCTTAGGTACCGATCCAGATCACGCTTATGCTTTACCAGGACGACAGGAGTTAGAGTCATCTCCGTATGTAGTGAAAGGTATGCTGGACATCTGCTCTTATTCAGTGTATGCTTTGATAGACCCAGACTCCACTTTATCGTATGTTACACCATTAGTGTCCCGAAAGTTTGGTATTACACTAGAATTGCTTCAGCAACCCTTTTTAGTGTCCATACCTATTGGTGATTCCATCATCGCTAAGAGGATCTACTGAGGGTGCATAATAGAAGTTTTTGGTTGCAAAACCTTAGCGGATTTGGTAGAATTAGAAATGATTGACTTTGACGCAATTATGGGTATGGATTGGCTAAAACAATGTTATGCCAATGTAGAGTGTTAGACCAAGACTCTCCAGTTCCACTTCCCAGGGGAGGTAGTATGGGAGTGGAAAGGCAATGAGGCCATGCTAAAAGGTAGGTTTATTTCCTATCTTCGGGTGAGGAAGTTGATAATAAAGGGTTGCATTTATTACATCAGAGTTTGGGATGTTCAGGCAGAATCTCCGACTCTCCAGTCTATTCCAGTAGTCAATGAATTTCCAGATATATTCCTAGATGAACTTCCTAGTATTCCCCCAGAACGGGAGATTGATTTTGCAATCAATTTATTACTAGGTACTCAGTCAATATCTATTCCTCCGTACCGAATGGCTCCTGATGAGCTCAGAAAATTGAAGGAACAGTTGAAAGATATGTTAAACAAAGGTTTCATTAGGCCGAGTACTTCACCGTGGGGTGCGCCAGTCCTATTTGTGAGAAAGAAAGATGGCTCCCTCCTCATGTGTATAGACTACTGGCAGTTGAATAAAGTTACCATCAAGAACAAGTATCTACTTCCCAGAATAGATAATTTGTTTGATCAGTTACATGGGGCGAAGTATTTCTCAAAAAATCAATTTAAGGTCTGGATATCACCAGGTTCGAGATCGGGAAAGAGATATCCTGAAAACTGCTTTTAGGACTATGTATGGTCACTTGGAATTTCTAGTCATGTCCTTCGGATTGATGAATGCTCCTGTAGTGTTCATGGACTTGATGAACAGAATCTTCAGGCCGTATCTAGACCTGTTTGTGATAGTGTTTATTGATGATATTTTATTGTATTCCCGTTTAAAAGTAGAACATCGGGATCATCTACGAACAGTACTCCAAATCCTCAAGGATCGCCAGTTGTATGAGAAGTTTTCTAAATGTGAATTTTGGCTGAATTCAGTGGCCTTCTTCTGTCACATCGTGTCAAAAGCTGGTATTCAAGTAGATTCCCAGAAAATTGAAGTAGTAAAGACATGGCCTAGACCCACTACTCCAACCGAGGTACGTAGTTTGCTAGGGTTAGCCAGGTATCACAGGAGGTTTCTAGAAGGGCTTTCTACTCCGTCAACACCCTTGACCAAGTTAAATCAAAAAGCAGCTAAATTTCACTAGACTAAAGCATGTGAGCATAGTTTTTAGGAGTTGAAAGAAAGATTGACATCAACACCAGTATTAGCTTCGCCAGACGGATTAGAGGGTTATGCAGTGTACTGTGATGCTTCTGGCATTGGGTTAGGATGTATGATGATGCAGCATGGTAAGGTGATTGCTTACGCTTCAAGACAATTGAGAAGCATTAAAAAAACTACCCCACCAATGATCTGGAATTAGCCACAGTAATCCATGCCTTAAAAATATGGAGGCACTATCTGTGTGGTGTCCACATAGATATTTTCACCAATCATAAGAGCCTCCAGTACGTCTTCACTCGGAAAGAATTGAATCTGAGGCAGCGTCGCTGGTTAGAATTATTAAAGGACTATGATGTCAATATTTTGTATCATCCAGTGAAGGCTAATATGGTAGAAGATGCCCTCAGCCGCAAATCATTGGGAAGTTTGGCACATTTGAGACTCAGACAGTGAGAGCTGGCTCGAGAATTGCACCAATTAGCGAGTTTGGTCGTCCGAATAGTACACTCGGGTGACTGTGGAGTAGTGATCCATAATACTGTAGTATCATCACTAGTTGTAGAAGTGAACGGACGGCAGTATGAAGACCCTAGCCTGGTGCAGCTCAGAGATAAAGTTTAGCGGGGGAAACATCAGCTTTTGAGGTAACCTCAAATGGGGTTTTGAGATATAGCAGTCGCCTCTGTGTTCCAGATATGGAAGAACTCCACCAGCGGATCATGGTAGAGGTACATTATTCTCTTCATCCAGGTTCAATAAAGATGTATCATGACATTATGAAATTTACTAATGTTCGGGAATGAAGAAGGAGGTACTAGAATTTGTAGCACAATGTCCTAATTGCCAATAAGTAAAGGCGAAACATCAAAAACCCAACGAATTGACACAGTGCCTATTTGGAAATGGGAAGCAATCAATGTGGATTTTGTGAATGGATTACCCCATACCAGGCGTAGATTTGATTCTATCTGGGTGATTGTCGACATATTGACGAAGATAACTTATTTTCTGCCAGTCAAAGCTACCTTCTCAGCTGAGGACTATGTTGATTTGTATATCAAAGAGATAGTTCAATTGCATGGTGTTCCAGTATCAATCATTTCTAACAGAGGGGCACAATTTACAACTAAATTCTGGCAGTCCTTTCAGAAGAGCTTGGGGACACAGGTTAATCTGAGTATAGCCTTCCATCCTTAAACAGATGGACAAGCACAATGTATAATTTAGACACTCGAGGATATGTTACGGGTGTGCGTGTTATATTTTAGGGGCAGCTGGGATGAACATTTACCCTTTATTGAATTTACTTATAACAAAAGTTGTCATTTAGCAATTCAAATGGCACCTTATGAGGCCATGTATGGGTGGAAATACAGGTCCCCAGTTGGCTAGTTCGAGGTTGGAGAATAAGGGTTAATCGGACCAGATATAATCCATCAGTCAGAAGAGAAGGTGAAGCTTATCAAAGAACGCCTGTTGACAGCTCAGAGCTGCCAGATATCTTATGCAGACATACGACATAGAAACTTGGAGTTCAATATAGGTGACTGGGTATTTCCTAAAAGTCTCACCAATGAAGGGTGTAATGAGGTTCAGGAAAAAGGGCAAGCTTAGCCCCAGGTTTATTGGCCCATATCGGATTCTCTAGAGAATAGGCCAGGTAGCATACGAGCTAGAGATACCTTCAGAATTGGAATCCGTTCACCCAGTCTTCCATGTATCAATGTTAAGGAAGTGTATAGGGGATCTGTCCCGAATTGTGCCAGTTGAGGATGTCCAGATTACTTAGGAGTTAGCCTATGAAGAGATTCTAGTAGCCATATTAGATTGGAAGGTTCATAGGTTAAGGACTAAGGATGTTTCCTCTATTAAGGTACTGTGGAGAAACAAGAATAGAGAAGAAACAACTTGGGAAGCTGAGGACGACATGAAGTACAGATACCCTTATTTGTTCTAAGCTTAGTCCATTAAGGTAAAAATGTTGATTTGATTGTTGTTTTATGCCTTATGTTACATATGTTGTTCAGTTGACTACAATTCCAGTAATGAAAAGGTTGTTGTGGTGCCACATAAGATATCTGTGTTGGACTTTTCTGCATTTTAGGATTTTTGGATAGTCCGTATTGCAGGGGAGACTCTGCCGAAATTTTTCCAGAATAATAGTCCTAAAAAGAGTTAAACTCCTTTAAATCAAGTGGACATTCGAGGATGAATGTTCCTAAGGGGGGAGGATATTACACCCCATGAAAGTTGACGAATAGTAAGCGTACACGTGGATTTGAGATAAATAAAGGGAGTATGCGTGTGTAGAGAAGCCTCGGAAGTCGGTTTGGACGAGGTCAAGCTGTACAGGGCCAGCACGACGCGCCAGCCGGCAGGACACCAGCCAGCACGCGCACCAGGCCACTAGCGCCTTGAGAGGCGTGGCGAGGCACTGGGGTTGCCGCAATGGCTAGCGCGAGGCACCCCCAATCCACCACCTCACTATATATGAAGGCCCTTCCCTCAACTCAAGTCATTTATACAATTTTCATTTGGCCAGTGAAGAGAAAAAATGAGGGAAACAAATATTTTTTGTTCGTTTACGCTACGAAATGCCATTCAAATTCAAATTAACTTACGGTATCGAAGTTTGAGACTGTAGAGAGCATTACTACGGAGTTATTTTCACAAAATTCGCCGGTGAATCGTAACCCCGCCGAGCTAAAGTTATTGGAATTGCTCCAAACTAATTTCTATATGACCACAGTCTTCAAATAAGCATTTCTCCCTTCTAGACCTTCGAGAAATTATGCGTTTTCGATCGTGTTTCGTTAAGTTGAAATATAGTTAATATTTATATATAAAGTTATTGTTTGTTTCGAATTTAGTACTGAAACTAGTTTCAGTCTCCCAGCAGTGCGATTACAATTGAGAGGAGTTGTTGAATATAATTTGATACTCGCCATTCAATCAGAAATCACCAAACCAGGTATGTTAAGGAGAATTCCTTCGACAAGTTAGCTTCTTTAGTATTATAACTCAGTTTTAATCCCAGTAAAAGAACCACGAGCATCTAAATTATGATTGGAGATCATTATTAGCTGAGACCTGTATTCCATGTTTAGTTTGGGATTGACTATGCCCTGTATAACCTTCCATGACTAACCCCAGGATTACTAGTTGTGTCAACGCCCGCTAGGGGCGAGGTGACGTCGCTCCACGGAGCGGTAAGCTGTCCGCAAGGGACGAAGAGGGGGCCCTAGGTCCTCATACAGTCCATTCCATGGTTGGACTACATATGTCGGGTCGGCACCATACACCCCTCGAGTCTAGTGCCCGGGGTGCAGATATCAAGAGTCCACTGGACTCAAGCACAGCTATAGTCAGGGGCCGAGCAGGCTCAGTTGCAGACCCAGGGACTGGTAGGAAAATTATAGCTAGTAGTTGACCAAGTGTGACCTGGATAGGGGTATATAGATTGAGGTGTACTCACCAGGGCTTATAGGGGCCCTAGGTGGGTTATTCTGCGCTGGTTGTACCTTCCGGCTTATGGGGCCAGGTAAGGTTCTTGTTGGCTTTAGTTACAAATAAAATTAGATAGTAAGAAGTTCAGTTATTCAGGTATTATCTCCATCCTTTCTTTTCAGTCATTTCCAATTTCATTTCTTTTACTCAGTCATTTATATTTATTGCCTTACATATTTGGTACATATTGTACTGATGCCCTTCTTGGGGCACTGCATTACTTGCCAGTAGGTGCGGATAGACGAGGAGCTGCTCCCTCTTAGTCTTCAGTCAGGATTGTCAGAACAGTCAGCTCCTTTCCTCCGGAGCTTTTAGATAGAAGATTTACTTCTTTTGATTGTACAGTTTTAGGTAGGCTGGGGCCCTGTCCCAACCATCATATTACTCTTAGAGGCTTGCAGATTGTTTCTATTTCCCTGTGGTTAGCTGTTAATGGTTGTGTGACCCATATGTGTTTTAGTTTATATTTTGGCCATATGGGGCCTTGTTTAGTTGTCAGTTAGCAGCCTTGTTCTCCACAGTTTAGTTTAGCACTGGATTTTCTTTATAGTCATAAATAAACATCATAGTGGTCTTGTCGACCCGCATAGGTTTCCTTGTTATTACCTGTCTCTAGATAACTATTTTCTTTTATAGGTGGCTATAAGGCCTTGTCGGCTGGGGGCTATGTTTACAGCCGAAATGTAGCTTGTTGATTTCTTGATTTGAGAGTTAGTATTGGTCCTGCACCAGGAGTGCATAGGCTTAGCTACATCAGTTCAGATCCTAGTAGGGCACCCGGTGCTATTCATGCCTCCCAAGGTGGGGCGTGACATCCCCCTAGGGAATATTCATCCTTGAATGTTGGAAAGCATACAGAAAAGTAGAGAAATGCAATCATCATATTCAAATATTGATCATATAAGCTAAAAACTGACGGAATGACTGCCTTCGAACTGGAGTATGAAACTTAACTGAATTCACGAATCACACATACCTGCTTTGACATGAAAGAAATTGGGACACATGAAACTGAATAGAGTTTTAGGGAAAAAGCTGATACCTCAAGCTGGAACTGATCCGGAAGGGAATAGATGCGGGTATCTAGCCATTATATCTGCTTCGGCTTCCCACGCAGCTTCTTCAACATGTTGATTCCTCCATAAAACCTTGACTAAAGCTACTTCCTCATTCCTTAGCTTACAAACCTGACGATCCAATATCTCTACCAGAACCTCTTCATAACTAAGGTTGTCTATCACACTGACACTGTCCACCGGAACAACTAGAGTTGGATCACCCAAACACTTTTTTAAAAGCAATATGTGGAAAACTGGATGGACTGAAGCTAATTCTTAGGGAAACTCCAATTCATACGCTACCTTGCCAACCCGTCTCACAATCCGATATGGGCCAACATAACGGGGACTGAGTTTCCCTTTTTTCTGAAGCTCATCACTCCCTTCATGGGAGATACCTTCAAAAACACCCAATCATCAACTTCAAACTCAAGATCTCTCCTCCTCATATCCGCATAGGACTTTTGGAGACTCTGAACAGTTTTCAGCCTATACCGTATGAGCTGAACTTTCTCTAAAGCCTCATGGACTGAATCTGGTCCTATCATCGCAGCTTCACCAACTTCAAACCAACCAATAGGCGATCTAAATCTCCGCCCATAGAGAGCCTTAAACGGGCTTATCTAAATGCTGGAATGATAGTTGTTGTTATATGAAAACTCAATGAGAAGCAAATGGTCATCCCAACTACCCTTGAAGTCAATCACACATGCTCTCAACATATCCTCATGAGTCTAAATGGTCCGCTCAGCCTGGCCATCTGTCTGCAGGTGGAAAACTGTGCTAAGCTTGACTTGAGTTCCAAGTACCTTTTGAAATGATCTCCAAAGCTGGTAGGTAAACTGAGTACCTCTATCCGATATGATGGACAATGTCACTCCATGAAACCGTACCAACTCCGGAATGTACAACTTAGCATAAGCATCCCTGAATCAGTAGTTTTGACCGGTAGGAAGTGAGCTGCTTTGGTCAACCTGTCCGCAGCCACCCAAATGGAGTCATACTACCGACGACTATGAGGCAACCCTGTGAGTAAGTCCATATTGATTTCCTCCCACTTCCAAGTAGGAATACTAATGTCTTGTAATAGACCTCCTAGTCTTTGATGCTCCATTTTCACCTATTGACAATTCGTACAGTTAGCCACAAATTCTGCAATGTCCTTCTTCATGCCATTCCACCAATAGACTTCCCGTAGTTCATGGTACATCTTGGTGGCATCTAGATGTATGGAATATCTGGAACCATGAGCCTCATGCAACATCCGATCTCTCAAATCATCAACATCCGGAACACACAAATGACCCTCATATCAAATCACACCATCTCCCCCTTTGGAGAAGACCTCTACCTTTTAATTCTGAACAGTTTTATTCTATTTTACCAAAATAGGATCCTCATCTTGTCTAGCTTTTACATCAGTCACCAAGGATGATTCTGATCCATTCTGAACAATAACACCACCATTGGTCGAGTCAATCAAACGAACTCCCAATCGTGCAAGCCGATGTACATCATTCACCAGCTCCTTTCTCCCCTCATCTAAGTGGGACAAACTCTCCACAGAATGCCTACTAAGTGTGTCCGCCACCATATTAGCCTTGCTCGGATTGTAAAGGACACTCATATCATAATCCTTGAGTAACTCCAACTACCTTCTTTGGCATAGATTTAGATCCTTCTGGGTAAACACAAATTGTAGGCTCTTGTGGTCCGTAAACACATCCATATGGACCCTGTACAAATAGTGTCTCCAAATCTTCAAGGAAAATACTACCGCCGCCAATTCAAGATCATGAGTCAGGTAATTCTTTTCATGAACCTTTAGCTGCCTGGAAGTATATAGTATAACCTCACCATGCTACATCAATACACAACCAAGGCCTATCCTTGAAGCATCACCATATACCACAAACCTATCGATACCCTTGGGTAGGGTTAACACCAGTGCTGAGGTGAGTCGAGTATTCAACTCTTGGAATCTCTTCTCACAAGCCTCTAACCATTGAAACATCACTTTTTTCTAGATCAATTTGGTCAGTGATGCTGCAATAGATGAAAACCCCTCAACAAACCTCCGATAATACCCAGCTAAATCCAAGAAACTCCTGATATCTGAAGGATTCACTAGACTAGGCTAATTTTTCATAGTCTCTATCTTTTGAGAGTCTACCTGTACACCCTCACTTGACACCACATGACCCAAAAATCCCACCGAGTTCAAGGTCTGTAGCACCACCCTCAAAGAGCGGCATGCTCCTCTTTGCTCCAAGAGTATATAAAGATATCATCTATGAACACGATCACGAACATATCCATGTATGGCTTGAACACCCTGTTCATCAAATTCATAAAAGCTATAGGAGCATTTGTTAGTCCAAAAGACATAACTACAAACTTGTAATGACCATATCAAGTCCTAAAGGCTGTCTTTGGGATGTCACTCTCCCAAACCCTAAGCTGATGGTATACGGATCTGAGGTCTATCTTTGAAAAGCACTTAGCACCCTGAAGCTGATCAAAAAAAACATCAATACTAGGGAGAGGATACCTGTTCCTGGGTGACTTTGTTCAATTGTTGATAATCAGTGCATATATGAAGAGAACCATCTTTCTTCCAAAAAAAGAGGACTGATGCAATGGGGATTTGATAGGTATAATGAATCCTTTTTCTAGAAGGTCTTTCAAATTCTCCTTCAACTCCTTTAGCTCGACTAGAGCCATTATATAAGGAGGAATAGATATAGGTTGCGTATCAGTAAGAAGGTCAATACCAAAATCAATCTCCTGCTCAGGATGAATTCCCGATAAATCATCTGGGAAGACTTCTGGATACTCACACACTATTGGAACTAACTGGATAGTCGGGGTCTCAAACATAGCATCCTTAACCCTAGCTAGATGTACACGCAACCCTTAGAGACCATCTTTCTAGCCTTAAGGTAGGAAATTAGGCACAACTAAAGACCATCTTTCTAGCCTTAAGGTAGGAAATTAGGCACACCTAAATTACCCTTCCACTCTAGGATTGGCTTACTCGAAAATCGGAACAATACCACACAGGTTCTACAATTAACTGAGGCACAACATGCAAATAACCCATTCATGCCGAGGATAATAGCAAAATTCATCATGGCTAACTCTACTAATTCTGCTGAGGTGATTTTCTGAAGGAATGTGATAGGGCAATCTCTATAAACCTGTCTAACTATAACTGAATCACCAACTGAAGTAGAGACTGAGAAGGGTTCTGATAAAATTTCTAGGCTAACTCCAAAACTACTAGCAACATAGGGTGTAACAAAATACAAGGTAGCCCCTAGATCTAACAATGCATATACATCAAGATGGAATACTCATAACATACTAGTGACTATATCTGGGGAGACCTCCTTCTTCTGACGGGATGCTAGGGCATAAAATCTATTTTTTCACTGCCCGCCACCTGTGCTAGTACATGTCCCCTGCTGAGCTAGGCATGCTGGTGGGGATGCTGAACTAGAAGCTAGGCCTCGGGCCCTATCATGACCCTATCTAGCTACTAGACAATCTCTAAGCATGTGTCTGGGTTTTCCGTACCCAAAGCAAGAACCTGTACCTGCCAAGGACTGGCCTAAGTATCTCCAGCCATATCTACCACACTCTGGGATGCTGACTCTGCAGGCCTGCTGCTCTGTCCTCTAGAGCCTGATGCTTTCCCCCTCTAGTCGCGCCTAGATCGGGATGGCACACTCATAGCTGATATCCCTCAAATTACACCATGCAATTGAGATATAAGCGGTCGATTGTCAGATATAGAACCTAACAAAGGTTGAGGTCTATCCCACAGGAAATATGGTAAGAACTTAGGTTAATGCGTATAACTATTACTATTAATTGACTTGTTGGGGGGAAATATGGAATAATAACAAAAATAAAATTAATGAATGCTTGTATCAAATTGGGTTTATATTCAATTTATTACTATACTAGGATTGTGTTCCCCAAGATTTCATAACCACAAGGTTTATACACTAGTGATCTTTTCCGATGTTTAACATGCAATATTTGTAAGTTAGGTTCACCTAAATGGTTGGTCCCCTATCATGATGATTTTCACCATGCAACTTGGTCTGTATACAGGTGTACTTTAGTTGACCCTTACCCTTAATATCGGATTAGCTATCCCTCGAACAAGTTCAAGCTATTAGATGAGGGTTGGTAGCCTCAAATCTCCGTTGTTAATCCCTTTTTCCCATTCTTTACCTACTTGATCCGGTAAGTAAGAATAAGGAAAGTCCTAACGTTTGCAACCGTTAAGAATCAATTAAAACAAAGGGAAAAACAATACATGCATAAAACTCCATTCAAGAATCACTAAGTAATTTTACGTGTGCGTGTTAATTCATCTTGGTTACCACAAACCTAGTTTATGGGTTTAGCTACTCATGTTTATGTTATTGTAATCACAAAATATAGAAGAAATCATAATTGTAACTTACAAAGTATTGTAGAATAAAAACCAAGTAGATTGAATAAAATTCCAATGTAGCTTTCGTATCTTGAATCAAGAACAATTGTATAAAAACTTTCTCAAAAATATCGCTCAAGATTCTCCGAAAAATTATCCTTCCAACATTCTCCTAAAAAAACCCTAAAACTGGGTATTTATAATACAAAGAAATCCTTTTCCTAAAAAAATCTAGAAACCAGGTCGGCAGTGGAAACGATCCATGTGAGGATTGGTAGGCCTTCTGACGATTCGTTCCTTGCTTTACAAAAATCATCCTCAGCAACTTACCCAGGACTGGCAACGGGTCACCTAACGACTCGTCGTGACTTATCACGAGTCGTTAGATCCCTCGTGGTCTACTTCCTCAAAAATTCCAGTGCACCTCACGGATAGCTCCAGTGGCATGCCAATAAGTCGTTCCTTCAGGTGACGACTCGTGATGTCTCTCGTCAACTTCACTGGACACTTGGTTGAATTTTTCTCTTCAAAACCTAATAGTTGACCTCACGACTCTTTACCAAGTGTAACGAGTCGTTCCTCCGACTCATCAAGTGCACTATTTTACTTCTTCAAAACTTCATCTTTTTGCCAACGCCTCAAGTGACAGGTCATGCCTCCTGGCAATGACTCGTTAAGTGCCTAGCAGTCCTCTTTCAGTTCTTTTCAGCATTAATTCGACCAAAATCACTTCCATACCTGTTTTCCTACACATTACGCACAAAATACCTTATACCCATATAAACATACCTGGAATGTGCATAATTTCTCGGTTTTAAGCATCGAAAGTTCCATAAAATCGCGGCACATCAACACCCTCAACATAGAACTTTTGCATGTCCTCGGGCAAAAACAAAACAAAACAAAACAAAACAATCTACTTTGACGCGTCAATCGGGAAAACTTTAGGAAACTTACAACAGTCACCAAAATCAAATTTTATAACCCCTCCCTCATCATATCAACTCAAAACACTATGCGTATGCAAAATTTCCAACCATAACATAGAGGAATCAAAACATGGCAAAATACTGTCACCTGCAACTATGCATATAATCTATAACACTAGCCTAGACAATTTTCAGACGATTATGTTGACCAAGTGCTCTCACATCAAAAAAGTCCCACACTCAAACATATGTATATGATTATCTCAGTATAATTTTCTTGGGACTTGGTAAGATCCACTCACTCTCACAAAGAAATTCGAATTGTATACATACAATACCATAGGCTTGCCTTTACTTTCAATTCCTCAATTTTTGAACAAGTAGCTCGGATCACTATAGGACTTTCTGGGCTTGTAACATAGGCTCGAGTTTGGGTATTGTACATATGAATTTTAGTAGCTCAACCCTCTTTGGCACTACGCTTTGTACTCCACTTTTCACCTTTATTTCTATTTTCTCCCTTTTTTCTTTTTTATGCTTTTCCTTTGCTTTGCTTTAGACACTACGGATGCGGTTACTTTTTATCCAACAAAAACTTATTGATGTCACACATTATTTTTCTTTTCTTTTCTTCTCTTTTCTTGCTTTTTTTTTACAACAACAATTTTTTTATCATGCATACCGCACCTGCTCTCTTTTATTCTTTTTCATTACCCAACCTTACTTCCACCCAACTCTTCTTAATCACCCCTATCATAGTCACCCTCAACTTAGGCTATTTGCCTGAGTTTAATTTCACAATGTCCAAGGAGGGACCAGGGCCAAAACAAGTTCATTCATAATAAAATCAGGCAGGTGAATTGGTGTGGAAAAAAAAGGTCAATTAAAGCTCAAACAATTGGATCAAGGGATTTTATTCACTTTGGTAGGTCTTTTAGGATAAAGTGGATTCATAAATCAAAAACGGCCTATGATCCTTTCCTAGTTCCTTATCCTCCATCTCGGTACGACTGACCAGGCAAGTTCTAGATTGACACACACAACAGAATTTAGCTATGATACCTCATTTCACACATAGCACCGGTCAACATCATCAATTCTACTAATCGCTAGTTCAGGTACAACCATACAATGGTAAACAAATTCACAATTCTAATGCCTTGCAAAGATTCACAAAGGTCATAATTATCAACTCTCACATACACATATACAAAAATTTTCGAAGGGGTATAAAATCATCAAAAATCAAAATATCAAACAATTTTAGCTCTTGACTTCTTTCAGTTTTCCTAACTTTCTTCTGACTTACAAAAAAAACACAAAAACACAAAATAAAATCCTAAACATGCCGGTTCTACTAGATATGGAACACCCAAGGGAAAAGATATCTGGCAAGAAAAACCCTCTGGTTATATTCAGCAAAATAGAATGCTCAGGTATCCCTTCCCCCCCCCCCCATCAAAAAAATCATGAGTCGTCTTCGACGCATATATATACAAGACAAAAACTAAGGGAATAGGAAACATACCTGTGCGACCTAGGTGTCAGCTACTTGGTCGGTGGAAGGTATAGATACGGTTCCAACATCAACTCCAATATTGCCAGCTTGACCCGGTGCATTCTCAGATCCAACTAAGCTCGTTCCTTCACTACAAGCTCTCGCTACCTCAGTCTCGGCTCTCAGTCAAGCCTCTTCTCTTGATTCGAGCAGCGCTGTCTCCATCTCACTCCACTCCCATTTTAGCTGAGAGAGGAGATGTATCAACATTATCACTGGCCTCTTCACGAGGCCTCTTCCCCTTTGCATGTGCCATCGGCTTCTCTGTGATGAAATCAAAAATTAGTGGTAGCTCCTCCTCAAACTCATCATCGATCATGGGGAGGACCGGTGGAAGTACCACAGCTATCTGTCGTGCGACCAAGTCCCTCACCTTGAATCGTAGTGCTCCCATCTCTGTGTACCATTGGGATAACTCTGACGCCTGTAACTATGCAAAGTGCTCATCCATCCTTCTCTCAAAAGAGTCCAGTCGCCCATGCACCGAACTGGAAAGTCTCTCCAACTCCTTTGACACCCACGACTTGACCTGCTCCATCAATATCTTGACTTGTAGAGCCATGTGTGCCTACTGCTTCTCTGCTTTAGCTAGCCACCTATCCATGTCAACCAAAAACTCCTGTGAAACCGTGAATAGGCCAGCTGAGCTGGATCATAGAGGTGTGATTGATGGTTTGGATGTTGTTGCTTCTGTAGATGATGATTCTGGAATATCGGCAGGTGTAGAGGCATCCGCTGCATTTGTAACCTCAGCCTGGCTACCTATATCTCTGCCCTTAGTAGGCTCGACCGCTAACTCGATCAACTATGTTGCATCGGTCTGCATCCCACTGCCAAATGCCTCTGCTATTATGGTCACTCCAGCGGATGCAAATGCCTGAGTCCCCGCCCTTGATACCGAGTTTGTACCATATCTAATCAACCCGATATCGGTAATCTTCTGAACCACCACTCTCTGAAACTAATGGCAATTCTGGCACTCGAGACTCCAATAGAGTCTATCAATCAAGCATGGGAAAGGAATCATCGTTCCATCATTTACCTCCCGCTCCCGAATCTCCTCAACGATGAACCGGGGGAAATTAATTGCGTACCCCTCCATGCTACTGCATACCAGTGCTGCTCTGTCGGGGGAGAGTATATTGTCATTTCTTGTTGGTACCATCCTGTGCCTCACCAGTGACCACCAAAATTTAGCCTGAAAATTCAAAGTGGCCTTCTTTATCTATGACTCAATACCATGCGACCATTCAACTAACAGCCCCATTGTGGCAATGATGCGGGAAATCCAAGTGTACTGCTGCATCCGCTCCATGCTATTCAACTTCTTTATTTTGACTTTCTGGAACTCGGATACCCTGTGATCAAACTCTTATGTGTACATTGGAGCTCAATATTCTAGCCCGTACAGCATCCTGGAAATTTTCTCCTCAGATATGTCAACTAAGGTCTCACGCACCATAACTTGATTCAAGGCAGACCGCTTCTTCCAATCCTGGCCTCCTAGTACTAACCGCTACAAAGTAGCTATACATGCTACATAGAACTCGCGAACCAGGCATGGTCTATAACTTCCTGAAGGCTCGGTCAACCACCCGAACTTGTATTTCTCAAATACTGACTGTAGCTCAGGAAGATCTTTCAACCCGGTGGTGATCAGCCTTGGCTCCTCATAAATGCTCCGTTTCAGATTGCCTTTGTCAATTAGAGCAATATCTCGATTATATATAGCCCTCATGTCGTGGACACACTATCTCCTCACGTTTCTCGGTTTCTTATTCGATGTGCCTAATGTCTCAATCAGATTATTGTCTAAGTCCCCTCGCTGGGCATGCTACTCATCTACACTCTCTGTATTGTGCCTAGCTGTGGGAGCCTCCGAAACAAGTGCAGCAGCAGCCCTAGCGCTTTCATTAGTGTGGTTGGGCGGATCTCGTGTTAGTGGAGTGAGAGTATCGACTAGGCTGTTGGATTTGAACTTTGTTGAGCCCTAGCCCTGGTCGTTCTCCACACCAGCTGCTCCTCTGACACTTCACATTCCTCTTCAAATCCACTCGACTCTTCAGAGGAGGATGGATCGTATCACAGCCTTCTGTATGAGGTTGATTGCGCTCGCGTACCTGCTTTTTGGTTGGTAACGAGTCGTTAGGTCACTCATCAAGTACATTTCCTCCGCAGTTTATTTTTCCCACTCAACATGAGCTAAATGACAATTCAGTTGGTGACCTAACGACTCGTGATGTGGCTCGTGCTCAAGAGATCCCGTTCATCTTCTTCTTCTTTCTAGTTTACAATTCCACAAACACACAACTTCAATTAAACATCAACCTAGGTGACTACATGATCGAAAATCAATGTTTTATATTTTCTAGGGTTTATCTACATCACAAGGCACGTATGAACATAATATAAATCGAAAAAACCATTCAAGCTCAGTCATTCATGGGTATTTAAAATTTCTTGATGGAATGCAACCAATATGTGTAGGGAAGATTACTTACAATGTAATTTATCAAAGATGGAGTGCAATAGCAGTTGTGCTTGTGTGAGTGAGTGTGGAGTGATGATGTTGCTTGCAATGGTGTTTTTGATGGGTTTGCGTGAAGATGGGGAAGAAGAGAAGAGGGAAAATTTAAGCTTTGAAGGTGTGAGTTTTAACGGGGAGTGCTAACTGAAATTGGGTTCTTTAATTTTAATTTTTACAAACTTTTCCCAATTTATAGTTCGTGGGTCAAGTTAGGTCAACTTACCTTGGGACCTATCGACTCACGTAACAACTCGTGGTGTTACCCAACGATTCGTTCCCTGAGTCGTGGTCCTTTGCCTGTTATAATTTCAGGATGGGTCACTTGACAACTCATTTGGTTTCCAAAAGATTCGTTGGGTGAACCGTCATCACCCTTTTGCTTTAAGTTTAAACTTTAATCCAGTGTACTTGACGGGGGACTAAACGATTCTTTCCTTAGAGAAAGAATCCGTGAAGTCACCCATTGCTCCCCTGTTTTCTGTAGTTCTCTTCACGATTGGCTAAACGAGTCGTCAAGTCAGACGACGACTAGTTTTGTGATTTTTCTGCACCAGAACTGAAGTTCCAGTTTTTTGGTTCCAACTTTAGAATTTGCGTCTTATTCACCTACACCCATCAACAAACATTAACACTAACTTTTTATTACATTTCAACTTTGGTTGCCTCTCAAGAAGCGTTTGATTTAATATCGCGGCACGAAGTGGGTGTTTTGGCTACTCAGACTTCAACAAAACACCTCCATGGGTTGCCTCCCATGCAACGCCTGATTTAACATCGCGACACGATGCAAGTCACTTGACTACAAAGAATTCGTCAAGTGACTCTTCTCCATCATCCAATGTAGAAATTATGCTGAATTCCTTGGGTTGTTTCATGGTCTGGCTAATGCTGAAGGTAACGTCTTCTTTGTTTAACTAAAATTTCAACTGCCCAGCTTCCACATCGACTAGAGCCCTACCTGTTGCAAGGAATGGTCGCCCCAAAATAATGGGGACCTCTGAATCGACTTCGCAGTCCAGAATCACGAAGTCTACTGGGAATATGAACTTATCCACTTTGACTAGCACATAAAAAAAATCCCCATCAGCTTTTTAACTGTTCGGTCAGCCATCACTAGCCGCATCGAAGCCGGTGTGGGGGTTCCCAAGCCTAACTTTGTAAATACTGCTAGCGTCATCAGATGTATGCTAGCTCCCATGTCATAGAGTGTTGCAAACTCAAACACCCCAATGGTGCAAGGTATAGTAAACGCACCTGGGTCTTCTTTTTCTGTGTTAGGACACTGGTAGTGATGGCATCGCAGTGGTGCAGATTATTAGCCGGTTTCAAACTTATGGTTCTCTTTCTGGTGATGAGGTCCTTCATAAATTTGGCATATCTGGGCATTTGCTCAAGTGCCTCCACCAATGGGATATTCACCGACAACTGCTTGAGCATAGAGATAAACTTCTGATATTTTCCATCTTCAGCTTTCTTGTTCAAGCGATGGGGGTAATGAGGAGGAGGTCTAGGAATTGTTGTGAGTTTTTGCTGCACCTCCTTCTCCGTCCCATGGCCATCTCCTTGCTTCTTTGAACTAATCGGTGCAGTTTGCACATCTGAGTTCCCAACCAACGTTGGGTTGTCAATATCCACTACATCATCATCATTTATCAACCTGGGCCTTTCTAGCTCTTCAACTACGATTGGCCTCGGTGGATCTACTGTGGCCTTTCCGCTCCTAATAGTGACAGCCATGCAGTGACCATCATTTTTTGGATTTTGAACAGTATTATTGGGAAGTGTGCCTTTCTGCCTTTGATTCACTACAACAGATATCTGACTTATCTGCTGCTCAATTTTCCTGATTGCCATAGCATATGACTCCACCTTTTGGTTTAAGCCAGAAATATCAGCATGGAGCTCCTTAAAATGGTTGTATATTGCCTCCATCTTCTTGAGAACTTTAGAAAGCATATCTTTAGACCTTTAAACCACTTGACTCTGGCTCTTGGTTCCATGGAGGAACATACAGACCACCCCTATCATTTTTAAACTCCTGTCGCTTTTTCCAGTCCCCATTGTCTCGGTATTGGCCCCGGTTGAAATTATTATCCTTGTAGAAGTTCAGACCTTAGTTCCCTTGACCTTGACGCCAAGTGTCTTGGTTAGGCCCTTGGGTGTTGGTCCGAAAACCCATCCTCTGATCATTCAAGTAATTGACATCTTCTTTAGACTTAGACTCGCACCCATCATTTCTCGGGGCCTTGCCCTGAGAACCTATAGCGTTCACCTTTTATGCTCCCATTCTCATTAAGTTTTTCGAAAGCAACCCTTTGGTGGTATTGATCTCTGCAATTTCCTGGTCACGCTCTTCAAATTTTCTCCACTGTTCAGCAAACATACCAACCATATAAGAACCAGCCGGAACCTCCGACTCTTCAGTGTGCCAAGCTCTGGTTTTAGTAATCCTGTCCAGCAACTCTGTAACCTCTGCATAAGTATGACTCATGAATGATCCTCCTGAGATAGTATCAGCAACCGCCTTTGTGTTGGCATTTAGGGATCGGTAAAAGATCTCTAATAGTGTATCATCCGGAATCCTGTGCTTGGCACCTTCTTGAGCTTTTTGTTGAACCGCAGCCAGGTCTCATGGAGTGCCTCAGAATTTAGCTGCCTGAAGTTGTATATTTCATCGTTCAGCTACAATGCCTTGGATAGTGGGAAGAACCTTTCAAGAAAATCTCTCTTAATCTCTCCCAGGTAGTGATGGAGTCATTCGGCAGCTCAGTCAAGCACATTGTCGCCTCATTCCCAAGATAAAATGGAAATAACCTCAATTTGATCGTGTCCTGGCTGACCCCTGGTTGCTTGTATGCCTTGCATATACCCACGAAATTTGTCAAGTGAGCGTGGGCGCCATCGGATGCATGAACTACAAATATTCCCTTCATATTCAGCAGTTGAATTATTGCACTTGTAATATCAAACTTTGCCCCAGCAGGCAAAGGAGGAGGGACTATCGCTCTAGTGTCACTAGCTTCATCTATGTCTTCATCATCTTCCTCATCAAAATATCAGTGTCGATGGTTCTCTGGACCTCTAAGTCATCTAGCTCTTTCACCTTCTATAGCTAGACGCTACTCTTCAGCAACTCTGGCTAACTCATGATCTCTAGCCCGAGCTTTCTCTTCGACCAACATCCTTGTTGTGGCTTGATCCACGGTTTCTTGCTCATGTATGTTAGCCATTCTCCTTAGTTTTCTCAATGTTTGTTTAAGTTCGTTATCAATTGGTATCAATGGATGTCCTTGACTTCTAGTGTCGGGCATGCACAAACCTAAGACCTGTTAAGAAACCAAAACAACAAAAGAAAAATAAAACAAAGAAATAAGAACCAATAGTAAAGTTAACACAATTAACAAAATCCTTAGCCGTATTCCTCGGCAACAACGCCAAAATTTGATATCACTCAAATTATACCTCGCAATTGAGATATAAGCGGTCGATTGTCAAATATAGAACCCAAATATCACGCCCCACCTTGGGAGGCATGACTGGCACCTAGTGCCCTACTAGGATCTGAACTGCTGAGCTGACTGAGCCTAAGCACCTCTGGTGCAAGGCTAACTTTATCACTAGAATCAAGAAAACAACGGGTTATATAGCGGCTGTAAATACAACCCCTGGCCGACAAGGCCTACAGCCACCTATGAAAGTAAACAGCTAAGCAGAGACAAAATCATAGGGAGTTCAATGCTGGCCAACAAGGTCGCCAATCAACAGCTTAATAGGGCCCCACACAGCCAACACACATAGTCTAAAACACATATGGGCCCCACATGGCCGATATCATCTAACCACGGGGAAGTAACACAATCTGCAAGCCTCTAGGAGTAATAAGATAGTCGGGACAGGGCCCCGAACTACCCATATGTACAAACAAAAAGGAATGAACCTCTATCACACAAGCCCTAGAAGAAGGTAGCTGACGGTTCTTTACGGCTGACCGGAACTACGAGGTACCTGCTCTTTGTCTATCTATACTTGCAGGCAAGTAATGCAGCGCCCCAGGAAGGGCGTCAGTACAATATGTACCGAATATGTAAGGCAATAGATAAGTTGAATAAGACTAGAAGTAAATAAAAAGAAGAGCCGAAAGATTAACCTGTATGTCTGCTGATTCACAATCTTCAGCTAACTGACACTACATGTACATAAGCTAAGACTGCATACTTACACATTTATACATTATAGCTAGTAGACAAGAATTCATACAAGAACCTCACCTGGCCCCCATAAGCCGGGAGGTGCAATCAGCACATCTCAATCTATATACCCCACTCAAGTGTCTATAACTCTACTGGTACTCTAGCCAACCTACCGGTCCCCTGGGTCTGCAACTGGGCCCGCTTGGCCCCTGAACTGTAGCTGTTTTTGAGTCCGGAGGACTCCTGATATCTACACACCGGGCGTAAATGCTCGGCGGGGGTGTGTATAAGGCCAACCATGGCAATATGAGGATCTAGATCCCCATATTCGTCCCTTGCGGATGGCATGCCGCTCCGTGGAACGACGTATCCTCGCCCCTGGCTGGCGAGTCAACACAACTATTAACCCTGGGGCGTTCATGGAAGGCTTCTAACTGAGGACAACCCCAACCCAAGTGTTATACTAACAAATCAATCTATCTGTATAAAGAGAGCGTATCTGGTCTTTTGGGCCTCATACTAATGCTACTCACTTTTGAGATAATCTGCATGGCTGTCTGCAGGCACGCCTTGTGCCCATATTTGACCAGAGGATCCTGATACTGATCATGATCTCTCTGGGCTGAATAGAGCGAGGTATGAAGTGGCCTAACAATACTCTGAATGTCCTACCCGTACATCTATAACTCATGAATAACTGTGGAGTTGCGGATAGCTAACTACTTTATTATTCTAAATAAACAACTATAGGGCTGTGCTCGGTCAAACCTGCTTCTACGCGATCGGCACCCTGGTCCTTCATAGGGAGATTACTGATCTCCTTAACTTGTGGCTAACACTGTACTAGTAGAGTACTACTGACTCCTTAAGCCTTATCTGGATCCACTCAGATCTGTATTACTGTTTTAGGCAATTCTCAGTCTTATAGGCAATTATAATTAGACTGGCTCTCTCCTGGAACTCTATACCTGAATACCTTACAAGAACCGGCTAGTATGCTGGCCCGTCACTGACTACTGATGTGGACCCCTCCTTGGGGTACCCACGGGTTTATCTAACTCGGACGACTGGGCTAGCTTGCTGGCGTCCTACATGATAACTGTTAGGTCGACTAAGACTGACAATCACTGATAAGGCTAAAGGGATGGCGGGCAATCACTCAATACACTGGAGAACCCTGGTGTCGCTAACTCTAGAATATACTTATTCTGTCTCTATTTCTGGTTCTGGAACGTGCGATAACATCAATGACCTCTTAGGATGCTTTCCTGCCAATACAGGCGCCAACTGGTCGTTAGACCGCCTAACTGCGCCCATACTGTTTAACCAACTGATTTAGGATAATGAATCTTACGAGCTTCTTAAGTCTAGGCCCGACAAAAAACATATAAGTATACCATTATAATAAACTGCGAACTAAAAGAGTTTCTATAGCGTTCATAACACGAATCACAATTAACCTTCTTTCTTTTTAGCGAGGGGTCCTGTAGTACGATCTGTATATGTTTTCTAGCAGCTAACCAGAATTTATGTAACTGTAATCCCTATTACTAGCTATTCGCAACATATCTGATATTTATATATGTATATCAATAACAACTAATTACAACATATCCCATTACAATCTAATGGTAGAAACGGTCCGCAGCATCTGAGATTGTAATTTCTATTTGAGAACATAAGTCGTAACACTGTACGATAAGGGTACTTGCCGAGAGTTAAGCCTTACATACCTCGTTTGCCATTTTCTAACTAACTAATGAGTATCAGCTTGTATTCAACTGCCCTTCTCAACTGTAATCACATTAATGGAAGAATAGGGCCAACTTCGTTACTGAATTCAAAGAAAAAGATAACTTTATATATATATAGTAACTATATTTCAACCTATCGAAAGATGATTGAGAACTCGTAATTTCTCAGGAATCTAGAAGGGAGAAATACTCACTTTAGGCACGGAATCGTATTGACACTAGTTTGAAACAATTCCATCAACTTAGGCTCGGTGGGACAATGATTTGCGGGCGTATTTTACGAAAATAACTCCACAGCGATGCTCTCTGTAGCCTTATACTTCAATAATCAGAGTTAATTTAGATTTGGACGGCATTTAGTGGCATAATCGGATGATTTTTATAATCTCCTTGCACTTCTACCTCTGTTCTGGTCGAAGTTATTTAGAAAATAACATAACATCTAAGTGTGAGGCCTTTATATACTAGAGGCAGCAGACAAGGCAACGTGGCACGTTTCCCAATGCATTGATTCTGCTCCGTGCCATGTTGGCTAACGCGGAGGAGCAGCTCCGTGCCACTTTGCCCCTCTGGGCAGCTTGGTTCGGCCTCCTCCCGCGAAATCCCGACTTGGCACTCGTTCGGTCTTTCCCCGTCCCTTTCCTCGTACGTATGGCACTCTAAAACTCTCAACCAACATATGAATAGGCCAACTAAACATTAAAAACTTACAGGGTGTAAAATCCTCCCCCCCCCCAAGAACATTCGTCCTCGGATGTTAACTTCTACTTGCAACAACCTTAACCTTGCAATTACTTATTCTGGAAAAAAATTTCGGTAGAGTCTCCCCTATAATATGGACTATCCAAAAACCCTAAAACATAGAAAAGTCCAATACAGTTACTCCACACAATACTATGGCATTCATTTCACAATAGTCTGAAGTCAACTACTCCACATATACATGTATATAATGCAACTTATGAAATAACAACAATATACCTCTAGCTGCACAATCTGACTAAGTCTGAAATAACTGAGGATATCTGGTTTTCATATTATCTTCTTCCTCCCAAGTCATCTCCTCTCGGTTCTTATTTTGCCCTAACACTTTAACGGAAGCAACATCTTTAGTTCTTAGTCTGCGGACTTGTCGATCTAGTATGGCTACTGGAGTCTCTTCATAAGCTAACTCCTCAGTGATTTGGACGTCTTTGACTGGGACAATCCGGGAGGGATCTCCTATGAACTTCCTTAAAATTGGTGCACGAAAAACTGGGATAACGGATTCTAATTCTGGAGGTAAATCCGATCCATAAGCCACCTGGCCCATCCCTCGGCAAATCTGATAAGGTCCAATAAAACTTGAGCTGAGCTTGCCTTTCTTACAAAATCTCATCACACCCTTCATCGGTGAAATCTTCAGGAATACCCAGTCACCCATATTAAATTCTAGGTTTCTCCGCTATACATCAGCATAAGATTTCTAGCGGCTTTGAGCAGTCAGCAGACATTCTCTGATAAGCTTTACTTTTTCCTTCTTCCCATTTTAACATGCCCAGGTTTGCTCCATCTGCCTGAAGTTATCCTCCAGAAGGTTTCCACTTCCATTTATAGTGGGCCTCGAGAGTCTTAGTTGTATATTCTACTTAACCACCAGTTAGGGTACGAGGAACTGTGCTTAAGTTAACATATGTCACCGTCTGTTCTAACATCCTTTCCTATGATTTAGTCATAGATTGTGCCCCACTGTCGGAGTTTATCAAACACTGGGGCTCCACGCACTCCATCTACTTCTGGGGTATTTAACCTAACATAAGTCTTAATGGCGACATAATTTCATTTGGCGAGGCACGAATTGACCTTATTGGTCCTATTATACTGACTCAAATAAGGTCAAGCTACACCTGGTGTGAGATAACCCTGTGACTGTATTCATATTAATTACTCTCCACTCCCTTGCAGACACGACCATCTCTTATATTGGATAACTCGGTTCCTGCTATTTCACCTTTTCTGGCATGTCACTAGGGCTCTACTTCTATGATTTAATGATATCTCCTATCCTGTCGTACCATCTCATTGCATCTTCGTTAAATTCTGGGAGCAACCTTAGTTATGATCTGCTATTTGAAGTTCCGCCACCCTTGGAACGTGAGGTCAACATCCGGACCTTGTGACATTGCTTGTTGTTATATTGAAGGTCCGTAATTGTGCGTAGGGCCTTGTTTCCAAGCTACACTAGCTGAGAGTCTCCGTGTCGGCACTCTCTTACCTTTCCCTTAGGCGGGTATACCGCAACATTATAGGCTACAACCTTATTGGTTCTTAACTGTTAGCCCGAGGCTTAGTCCTCAATATGTGATGTTCTATCAACCTAGGTGATTTTGACTTCCCTAAAGTCTGGTATTCGTGTTTTTTACCCTTACCTTCCTTAAGGAGCTTTGGGGTTCATGGTACCTACCTTACACTGTCAATAAAGTTACCGACCAAGTTTCGGCCTATACTTCTTCTAGCTTGCAGTCGAACCTATTTTATTCATATGACCCCCCTGTCTTTCGATATCACAAACTAAGGTCATAACCATTATCTTGCAGGCATATCCTGTCGTCATTAGCATATGGTGGATTTAGCCTTTTTCTGACTTGAACTTGACTATTACTGGGAGCTTATCACTAATCGATTTTTTACACACACTTCGAGTAAGCTGGTAGTCTTACCCGCTCTTCTGATTCATTACCGTGAAGGTTTGGATAACTTACATAAACATTGGGGGTCCCTACTCTTTCCTAACACTTTTAGGAGTCAACAAATCCAACCTTCGCTTACTATTTACTCCGGGCAACATCGCCTCAATTCCTACGCCCTTTGCTATACTAGAAACAAAACTAAGAAGTAGGAATAGCCTTTTCTTACCGCAAGGGAACGGGAATATGGAACTGTACAACATTCGAAAGGATGGAGGAAGGAATCCTGCATTTCCCTCTCTTTTCCACAATCATCAAGTAATCCAATATTAACTATCATCTTGACCAGATCTTGTATATCTAATAGATAAATCGACTCATATATACGCTATACTCCTGACTTCCTACTCTGAGGTTATAAAAAGAAAATGGGGACGATGTTGGTAGATGTATCACATTGTGAGGTTCCTGGTACCTTGGGAGAGTATTGGGCAGATCAAGGACGTCCGTTCCCATCCTTAGGCTAACTATCTCATAACTGTAGCGTGTTAACGGTACCTCCTCCTGCCGCTGTAGTTATCTTGCAACTGGTTGGTGTCTGTCTTATACTAAACATTGCCCTAGACAAACATAACAAGGAAACTTAGGGACTTAAACCTATACAACTTTGCTCTATAGCATGATCTGAGAAGAAGAAAGAGTAACCATCCTATCATGCCCTTCAACCTCCTGCCTATAGTATGTGGTGCACAACACATCCATAGACAAGACTCTACTTAGCACGGCTTGCAGACCCCCTGGGGTACAACCTGCTCTAATACCAAGTTTGTCACGCTCCACCTTGGGAGGCATGACTTACACCTGGTGCCCTACTAGGATCTGAACTGCTGAGCTGACTGAGCCTAAGCACCTCTGGTGCAAGGTTAACTCTATCACTAGAATCAAGAAAACAACAGGTTATATAGCGGCTGTAAATACAACCCCCGGTCGACAAGGCCTATAGGCACCTGTGAAAGTAAATAGCTAACTAGAGACAACCAATCATAGGGAGTTCTATGCGGGCCGCCAATCAAAAGCTTAATAGGGCACTACATGGCCGATATCATCTAACCACAGGGAAGTAACACAATCTGCAAGCCTCTAGGAGTAATAAGATAGTCGGGAAAGGGCCCCGAACTACCCATATGTACAAATAAAAAGGAATGAACCTCTATCACACAAGCCCCAGAAGAAGGGAGCTGACGGTTCTGTACGGCTGACCGGAACTATGATGGACCTACTCTTCGTCTATCTGCACCTACAGGCAAGTAATGCAGCGCCCCGGGAAGGGCGTTAGTACAATATGTACTGAATACGTAAGGAAATAGATAAGATGAACAAGACTAGAAGTAAATAAAAAGAAGAGCCGAAAGATTAACCTGTACGCCTACTGATTCGCAATTTCAGCTAACTGACACTACATGTACATAAGTTAAGACTGCATACTTACACATTTATACATTACAGCTAGCAGACAAGAATTCATACAAGAACCTCACCTGGCCCCCATAAGCCGGGAGGTACAATCAACACATCTCAATCTATATACCCCTACTCAGGTGTCTACAACTCTACAGGTACTGTAGCCAACCTACCGGTCCCCTGGGTCTACAACTGGGCCCGCTTGGCCCCTGAACTGTAGCTGTGTCTGAGTCTGGAGGACTCCTGATATCTACACCCCGGGCATAAGCGCTCGGCGGGGGTGTGTATAAGGCCAACCAAGAAATATGAGGATCTGGATCCCCATCTTCGTCGCTTGCGGATGGCATGCCGCTCCATGGAGCGACGTATCCTCTCCCCTGGCGGGCGAGTCAACACAGCTATTAACCCTGGGGCGTTCATGGAAGGCTTCTAACTCAGGGCAACCCCAACCCAGGTGCTATACTAACACATCAATTTATCTGTATAAAGAGAGAGTATCTGACCTTTTGGGCCTTATACTAATGCTACTCACTTCTGAGATAATTTGTATGGCTGTCTGCAGGCACGCCATGTGCCCATATTTAATTAGAGGATCCTGATAGTGATCATGATCTCTAATAGTCTAGGCTGAATAGAGCGAGGTCTGAAGTGGCCTAACAATACTCTGAATGTCCTACTCGGATATCTATAACTCATGAATAATTGTGGGGTTGCATATATCTAACCACTTTATTCTTCTAATTAAACAACTATAGGGCTCGGCTCAGTCGAACCTGCTTCTACGCGATCGGCACCCTGGTCTTTCATAGGGAGCTTACCGATCTTCTTAACTTGTGGCTAACACTATACTAGTAGAGTACTACTGACTCCTTAAGTCTTATCTGGATCCACTCGGATATGTATTACTGTTCTGGGCAATTCTCAGTCTTATAGGCAATTATATATAGACTGGCTCTCTCCTGGCACTCTGTACCTGAATACCTTACAAGAACCGGCTAGGGTGTTGGCCCGTCACTGACTATTGATGTGGACCCCTCCTTGGGGTACCCACGGGTTTATCTGATGATTTTTATAATCTCCCTTCGCTTCTACCTCTGTTCTGGCTGAAGTTATTTAGAAAATAACATAACATCTAAGTGTGAGGCCTTTATACACTTGAGGCAGTAGACAAGGCAACGTGGCACGTTGCCGAACGCGCTGATTCTGTTCCGTGCCACATTGGCTAACGCAGAGGAGTAGCTCCGTGCCACTTTGCCCCACTGGCAAGCTTGGTTTGGCCTCCTCCCGCGAAATCCCAACTTGCCACTCGTTCGAACCTTTCCTCGTACGTATGTCACTCTAAAACTCTCAACCAACATGTGAATAGGCCGACTAAATGTTAAAAACTTACGGGGAGTAACACCAATGAAGGTTGAGGTTGATCCCACAGGGAATATAGTAAGAACTTAGGTTAATGCGAATAACTGTTAGTATTGATTGACTTATTTCCAAAGGGTGAAAATATGGAATAATAACAAAAGTAAAATTAATGAATGCTTATATCAAATTGGGTTTATATTCAATTTACGATTACAATAGGATTATGTTCCACAAGATTTCATAACCACAAGGATTATACAGTAGTGATCTTTTCTGGTGTTTAACATGCAATATTGGTAAGTTAGGTTCACCTAAATGATTGGTACCCTATATAGATGATTTTCACCATGCAACTTGGTCTGTATACGGGTGTACTTTAGTTGACCCTTACCCTTAATATCGGATTAGCTATCCCTCGGACAAGTTCAAGCTATTAGATGAGGGTTGGTAGCCTCAAATCTCCGTTGTTAATCCCTTTTTCCCATTCTTTACCTACTTGATCTGGTAAGTAAGAATAAGACAAGTCCTAACGTTTGCAACCGTCAAGAATCAATTAAAAGGAAGGGAAAAACAATACATGCATAAAACTCCATTCGAGAATCACTAAGTATTTTTACCTTGTGTGTTAATTCATCTTGGTTCCCATAAACCTAGTTTATGGGTTTAGCTACTCATGTTTATGTTATTGCAATCACAAAATATAGAAGAAATCATAATTGGAACTTACAAAGTATTGTAGAATAAAAACCAAGTAGATTGAATAAAATTCCAATGTAGCTTTCATATCTTCAATCAACAACAATTGTATGATAACTTTCTCAAGAATATTGCGCAAAATTCTCCAAAAAATCATCCTTCAAATATTCTCCTAAAATAAACCTAAAACTGGGTATTTATAATACAACGAAATCCTTTTCCTAAATAAATCTGGAAACCAGGTCGACAGTGGTAACAAGCCATGTGACGAATCGTTAGGCCTTCTGACGAGTCGTTCTTTGATTTAAAGCAATCATCCTTAGCAACTTACCCAGGACTAGCAATGGTTCACCTAATGACTCATCGTGACTTAGCATAAGTTGTGAGGTCCCTCGTGGTCTACTTCCTCAGAAATTCCAGTGCACCTCACGGATAGCTCTAGTGGCTTGACAATGAGTCGTTCCTTCATGTGACGACTCGTGATGTCTCTCGTCAACTTCACTGAACACTTGGTTGAATTTTTCTCTTCAAAAACTAACGGTTGATCTCACGACTCGTTACCAAGTGTAACGAGTTGTTCCTCCAACTCGTCAAGTGCACTGTTTTACTTCTTCAAAACTTCATCTTTTTGCCAACGCCTCAAGTGACATGTCGTGCCTCATGCCAGCTACTCATTAAGTGCCTAGCAATCCTCTTTCAGTTGTTTTCAGCATTAATACGACCAAAATCACTTCCAGACCTGTTTTCCTGCACATTACGCATAAAATACCTTATACCCATATAAACATACCTGGAATGTGCATAATTTCTTAGTTTTAAGCATCGAAAGTGCCGTAAAATCATGGCACATCAATAGTCAATGACGTGGGGGCTGAAGATCTCTAGTGGGACTACTGTTGGTGCCCACCACTTGGTCTCTGCTGAGAGAACCCATAGTTGTCTTTACTGGCCCTCTTGGCCTCTCTCTCTCTCTTAGATGTACTACCTCCATCTGTTGGGCGTACAAAACCATCCAAGGAAAATCCATTTCTCTATGAAGCATGGCGGTCCTGCAATCCTTGTCCAAGTAGTCCGCCACTCCATGCACAAACTTGCTCACTCGAGCTCTCTGATCGACCACTATCTCTTGTGCGTACTTGGATAGTCGAGTGAACTTTAAGGCATACTCCTATACTATCATCTTCCCTTGTCTCATATTCATAAATTCAGCTACTTTAATCTCCCTCATCTCACGAGGGAAGAACCGCTCCAGAAATGCGGCATGAAACTCATCCCAACCAATAAGGCCTACTCCCACTACCCTACTATCCTTCCACTGTTTAAACCAAATGTGCACAACCCCTTTCAACTGATATGAGGCTAAATTAGCGCACTCCTCTCCAATCACTCCCATGACCTGGGTGATCTTTAGAACTTCATTGATAAACTCATGTGGATCGTCATCCACCTTTGACCCAAAAAACTCTGCAGGGTTCGTCCTTAGAAAATCTTTAACTCTCGCTGCCGCTGCATTCCAATTCTGAGGGACATGCACTACAGCCTGCTGGTTGACCTGGACAGTCAGGGCCTGGGCTAACATCTGAATGGCTGCCCTGAACTCCGTGTGGGCAACTGGCTTGGGTATATGCTCGCATAGACTGGTGGCGCCTGCTGATGCCGGACCGTTTCCATTTCTCCTTCTGTTACCTTTGCGGCGATGCATGATTCTGCAAATGTGTATAGCATAAGTTAGAAGGATAGAGAGATATTTCATCGCATTACTTAGACCGTGAAAGAAGGGAACATTTCGTAAATGTCTCATAGCCTCTTCATCATAAGTTTGGCGCACTTCACACCCATGAAAAAGACTCTGCTTAATGCGACTTTTGGACACCCTAGGGCACTTCAAAACCTAATGCTCTGATACCAAGTTTGTCACAACTCCAATATAGGCCCGGATCGAGACACGGGAAAAGAACCCGAAGAGGTTCCTAGTCAACCCATGGCATGAACATAACATCAAACTCAATCAATAAAAGAGGAAGAACAATCATAATAAACATAACATAAGAATACATACACGAATCTGAAGCTAATTACAATCTATCATTATTTACATAACATAAGAATACATACACAAATCTGAAGCTAATTACAATCTATCTCTGGAAAGCCACTATTGCTGATGAGTTGATGGGATAAGACCCCAACTAACTCTCTAAGTGTGAAAATGGAAAGTACAAAGATAACTGAAAAGGGAGGGTCCTCGGTTGATAAGGACTCACCAACTGAACTGGATGCTAACTCCGAAAAAATGGCTAGTGACTGGGATGAGTTTGGCTATTGAAGCCTGTATCATAAAATGATACAACATAGAGTATGCAGTCAGTACGTGGAATATACCAGTATGCAAGGTAAGTAAAATCGCTTAGGTAAGTAAAATCAGTAATAATACATTTCATAAAACATAATCAAGAATAGATTATGAGAGTAAGGCTTTCATGCTATTTTATGAAATCATTATTAGAACATAACTGCATATCATAACTGATTCAAATGACCCAAAGCTAAAAATTGATAATCATAAGTAAAATTGAAAATTGGGTCGAATCTGCATAAAAGTATCTATATCATGAATGATAAACATGCATAACTGAAAACATGAGGAACAATGGGAGACTTGTCATATAACCGACATTACCACAATAGAGCTTACGTGGTCCCGACTATTACACTCAAGTGGGCAAAGCTATCTAAAGCCTTTCCAGACTAATGATGCTACCATGATATCGATATCAAGCCTAAGGCCCCTTGGGGGCAGGGGAAAGCTCCAAGGGAGGTCCCAAAATAATCTGATCATACCTGCATTGGCGCGTAATTCTAAGGCATAGGGTTGACTGACCCTTAGCCTACTCGGTGATAGACATTACTTCCGAAACATGTGTATGCTCTCCATCATTTTTCAACGAAGCTGACAATCGTCTAATGAAGAAGCTGAATAATAGCATACATGCATAATCTAAAATCATAATATGAGGAGACTTTGCTCAAACCATACCACAAGCTGAACATAATTGGGAATCTAGACTCCAAAACCATGTGTAAGCTAATTGACATGAAATCATAAATAATACTTGTACATATGGGCTTTCTCAATACTTAAACATTCTTGAAAATACTTGATTCACTTGAAAACATGATCATAAACATGGCTAACTTGAAAACATGCTTTTCTCATAAATATCTCAACATACTTGAACATACATCATGATCTCAACTTTCATGGATAGGCATCATAATTTACAAGACTCGAAAAAATGATTTATAATTAAAAACATCGCAAAACTTGCCCGTGAATCATAATTCAACAATAGAAAGATGATTAGATCATACCCATTATAGAAACTTAGGGAATTCATGCATTGGGTTAAAACCCCATAGAATCAACATGTAGATTTTCATGAATTAAAGTGGAATTGGCCATGGGTGTGAACAATTTCACCCATTCATAACCCGACATACCTGAAGTGATCTGATTTTCTCACTTCCTTGATAGCCCAAAGAGAATTGAGGAAGAACTTTGAAGAATTAGCCTTTGATCACCTCTCAAACTTCCAAACTTGCATGCATGAATTAGGATAGGCTTAGAATAACTTCACCCTTCTTAAAACACTCCATTCTGACTTTAAAATGACGTAGTTTAGGCATTCGGAATATAGAAATTATGGAAAAGCCCTTAATAAACTCGCAAGTTAAAACAGACTGCCAGCCCCAACGAGGGATTGGACGGGTGTTCTTCACTGACCATGACTCATGGCTTGAATTTATTGTCTTCACTGGAAACTGCATATTGATAGTCACCATGAGGCACATAATGACTCATTACTGGTGACCATGACTCGTGGTCACCTCTCATTACCCTCACTGCCAAAAACTCACCTAGGGGTCACCACAGGGGACACCACAACTCATGGTGCACCCAACGAGTTATGGTGACCAATTCGTTAGGTGCACTACCCATTCTTCCTCTTCCTTCCATCAACCTTGACCATGGCTGACTTAACAAGTCGTGGGGCTGACCATGGCTCGTGGTCATGCCCGTGGTTACTCAAAACTTGAAATTTCCAACTTAAGTCAAACTCCTAACCATGGGTCACTTAACGACTCATGGTCATCCTAACGGGTCACTGGACGACTCTTCCTATGACCTGGTGCTGAAAATCTTATTTTCTCCATTTCAACTCCCAGGTCTGATCATAGGGTTTTCAGGGCATTACATTTCCATCTGACGACTCTAGTTCTGGAGTCGACTGAGGCATAACCAGAGTGTAGCCAATCCATGCCAGGAATGAGGTCGTGATCGACCACTTCTAACTCTACTAGATCAGCTAGAATGACTTTACTCAATACTGAGATTGGGCAGTTTCTATACACTCAGGTAGCTCTAACTAACTCATCAACTGGGTTGAGACTGAGAATGGTTCTAAGTGTATTTCTAGTCTAATTTCAAACTGGACATCTACATAGAGAGTCCCGAATGATAGTGTTGCTCTTAGATCTAGTAGGGCATACACAACAAAATGGAAGAGACGTAACATACTCGCGACCACGTCAGGTGAGATATCCTGATCCTAACGAGAGGACAAAGCATAAAAACAGTTTTGGCGCTGACCGCCATCAATACTTGAAGTGTTACCCTGTTGAGCTGGACGGCCTACTGGGGCTGCTGAAGTGGTAGACTGTGATCTCCCCCATCCTGCTGACGGACATTCCTTTATCCTGTGACCAGCTGTCCGCTGTTACACCTCAAAATTTTTTTGATGATTATTTGATGGTTATATGTCATATTAAGGGAATTATGGGTCGTATGTTGTTCGTAGGTGAGGAGGGATACATGTGCAAAGGGAAAAGTGAAGAGTATGTGAAGTTTGTAAATAAGGGTCAACTTTAAATAGTCATATCTCCAGACATATAATGATCCCGAAGTCTCATAACCTATCAAATGAAAGGTATTTGAGTCTAGTTTATAGTGAAAAAGCCCGCTCATCAATCGGAGTTTGGAGTAAGAAGTTATGCTCGTCTAAAGACAGCATTGTCGGCTGAGAAAGCGCCCGAGCGAGCGGGCGCAGAGGAAGGCAGGCAGCAGGCGCGTGCACGCTAGGGCATTGTCGCGCGCGCGCCACCCAGACGTTGGCCAGCTCGCCTATATGAAGTAAAATTGAGCTAGAAAGCTCATTTATACTCTGTTTTAGTTGAATATTTTTTTAGAATTCAGAGAATTCAAATCCCTATCACATAGTGAAAAGATATCCCAATTAAGAAACTTCAATCTCGTCTCTTTTGGGCTTTGAAAAGATAACCTTGGAAGAAAGTCATGGCTTGTTGTTGTCTTGTGGTTGATTGTGGTATTTCTGCATTTTTAGATGATTCTAGACAGAGGAAAGAGTAGGCGTTTACTCCTACTTTAGCTGATAACATCTCCAAGAAAGGGTAAGTAATTCCCTTTTTGATTTCTTTAAGTTTACGAGGTTATAACTTGGAGAATATTGTAGTGTTGTGTTGTTGTTTCTTTGTGTGTTTTGTGACATGTTGCTGCCAAATTTTTCCAGAACTTTGGTGAAGTGAAGTTTCTTCTTGTTAGGTTTGTAAATTGTACTTGGAAGAAGCATTAAGGAGTAATCTTGAAAGGAGGATTTTCGACAAAATTAGAGTCGACGTGCCAAGGTATATAAAGGCATCTCTTTCCTTGTTTTTCAAGCACGAAACTAAGTTATTGAAAGGATAAATATTCCTATATTTTTAAAATCATATTGACGCATGTATTATCCTTTCCAAAGGGTTGGAAATAATTGGCATAAAGCTTGAATCGTTAAGAATGGTTGAAGCGAACAAATGTGAAGCGAAAGGCGTAATTTTAATACGATGGGAACCGTGAGCTGGTCCTTTGCATTATACTGTATATTTGATGTTGAATATATGTTAAGATCTGGTCACTTAGTGAAATTGGTAGGAAATGCTAAGACTACAACATGTAATTGAACTTAAGCTAAGAAGAAGACGCTAAGCCGATTGAGGGTAAACGAGCTTACTGAAATGGCATTTTGATAAATATTGTTAATCCCTCCTATATGTTTATGTTTTAAAGTGCTTAAGGTAAAAATTAGATTTTATGTTTTTCCTCTTTAAATATAAGCAAGCGGCACGTAGTGAATAAGCTAAGTCAATACATGTTAATGGGGAAAGCGTGGCTAAGTTGTCAATTAGGCAAAGAAGTAAGTGCGTATAAGAATTGATGGAATAGTGAACACGAGGGTGAAGACTTGAGTGTAGAGTGAATAATTTTTGGCAAAGAAGTTAAGATGAATAAGGAAAGTAGAGCTAAATATTGTTAAATTAGACGATACGGGTTACGATGGTGAACGAGGTAGGCAACAGCTGGGAAGATTAACCCTGTTCTAAATACGTTTAGCAAAAGAGTTATAAATTAAGTTGTTTATGTTCAATATGTGTTACATTGAAAAATAACCACTAATGTGTTAACCTTCTACGAAATAATTAGAGTTGAACGTCTGCAAAATAATAACTTAAGTTGAGCAGCTCTCTGTTATACCCCTAAACGATTATGTTAAGTTATCTATTCTAAGTGTTGAAATTTTCTACCATGTCTGAAAAGGGTAATCCTATGATCTTCTAAGTCACTTATGATTATGTAGGCTTTCTTAAGCTCCGCAAATAATTGCAAAGTTATGTAAGTCAATCTAGCATCACCCGAATTATGACTATATATCCTTATTTGCCTATAAGGAATCACTTAGAGAGTTACTCAAGAGTTCCTAAGTTATAGAGCTCCAAGTCTCAAATTCTTAAGTTATGTCTTTACGTCCCTAATTTATGTCGAAATGTGCTAGCTGATATAAGAAGTGTTTGAGAGATCATATTTCGAGAATTATGCTAATATCTCGGTCAAGTATCTGATGTTGTATACGAGTCTAATAACTCAAGTATTTATATGTCTTTCCAGTAAGAAGTCTTAATGTATATGATTTTCATGTTATAACATACAGTTGAATTCTTTCAATTATATTTAAGTCATGCATCTTTATGTTTAGCTCTTGTTGAGTTATCAGTTGAATTTCCTAAATTCAGAGGAGAGATTCTCCCATGTACCAATGTTCCTAATGTCTAAGTAAGTATAAGTCTAGGCTATGATATTGATCAGTTAAGCTCAGAACTTTGAATACCAGGAAGTCTCCTGGAGGACACCCAGTTAACTAAATACGAGTTATACATTATATAGAAGTCTCATACGTTATATGTCTGTAGTTCAGTCCTTAACTCTATTTATATGACAAATAACTCCAAGTTCCTAATTATAGTTTCCATGTTTTCCTGCAAATACGTCAAATGAATTAAGAACTATATGTTCTTATCTACATGATAAATATAGCAATGAAACTCCAATGTATAGTTGTCGATACAGGTAAAGGAACCACTTGGCATGTAGTACATAATTGCAGTTCCCAAATGTTAAAGAATTGTGTAGAGATGCGCTATGTGTGTTTCTATCCAAGTAATATGTTAAATTGGTAGGATTATTTGTAGGATATTGTCTGTAAGCCTACAAAAGTTCTTATGTTGTCTAAACCTCTTGAAGGTCCTTCAAGTAACTGAGTCGACATGTTCATGTATAATTTGACATCTTTACGTGAAATATATACATATTTCTAGCTTTACATGATATGGGTGCTCACTTGCATTGATGGGTGACGAAAGAGGCCTATTCTGGCCACAGATTTAACATTTGTCATTTATATACCATATGTGTTAAATTGACTCAATATAAGCCATATCGGCCCTATTTATGATTATGATTGAGAATTATTTTTATTTTACCCCAATGTGGTACATCGGCTGGAGATATTTTTATTTTACCCTGATGTGGTACATAGGTTGGAGATATTTTTATTTTACCCCAATGTGGTACATCGGCTGGAGATATTTTTATTTTACCACGATGTGGTACATCGGCTATTTTTATTTTACCCCGGTGTGGTATATCGGCTGGAGATATTTTTATTTTACCCCAACGTGGTACATCAGCTGGAGATATTTTTATTTTACCCCCGTGTGGTACTTTGGCTGGAGATATTTTATCTTACCCCGGTGTGATACATCAGCTGAAGATATTTTTATTTTTCCCTGGTATGGTACACCGGTTGGATGAATTTTATATATGGATTTATGATAGGCTGGTTGCTGGCATTACATTTATAGTTTTTCTTGTGCATTACTTGGTTGCATTTGCACTTCAATATTGACTTATTGTCAGGTTTCAGTTTCTAGGATTCTAGGTTGTTACTATTCCTTATTTTTGGATCAGTTATCATTGCTATCTTACGTGTTTACAATTTTCTGCCTTACATACCAATACATTTCACTCGTACTGACGTCCCTTCGCCTGGGGACCTGCGTTCGTGCCGCGGGTGCAGGTAGAGGTCGGGATTGCTAGTTGAAATAACATTTCGTGAGATTAATGGATGTGTTGGTATGCTCCTTTCTTTCTAGAGCTAAGACTGGTTTTGTTTCAGTTAGAGTTTTGAGATGCAGTTATGGGTAGGTCGGAGCCCTATTCCGACCATTAGTCAGATTACTCTTTAGAGGCTTTGTGGACTTAGTGTGTACAATGGTATTCAGTTTGTGGCCTTGTCGGCTTTTTGTTGTTTAGTTTAGCATACTCAGAGCCTTGTTTGCATTTCAGTTGTTTACCTTGTATTGTTGAGACATTTTGGGTCCTGTTTGTGCTCCAGTTGATTGTAAAAGGTGGCCTGGACGGCCTAAGTGTTACAGTTATATATATTATATAGCCGGCTTCCCAATTAGTCAGGTATGGGGAGCCAGTCGCGCCCTCCCCCAGTTATGGGGCGTGACATCCGCATCCAAAGCAACCCTCTTTTCCCAGAACACATTCACCTGGATGGTTCTTTCCACACTTAGGACAATCTGGGTAGCGGTTGCTGGCGCTATGACTCTAGGACTAAAAGCCAGATGCTCCACCCTTCCGGTCCTTGAGGAACCAAAAAGAAGGGACACTGGCTTATGTGGGTGCTGGAGTCCCCTGTAGCTATTTTTGTGGGCAGCTATTGCCGCCTAACCTCTAGTGCCCATAATCTGATTGACTAGTTTTAGCCCGCTTGTTCTCTCGCTCCATATCTTTCAACTTTTCTACCTCAATCTGCTGGGCATGAACGATGACGCTGGAGAGGTCAATATCGTTTATGAGCATCGCGGTCCTGCCCTCCTTAAGTACTAGGTTTGATACCCCGTTGATGAATTTAAGCATGCGAGTCCTTGGCTCAGTTACCTTATAAAGATCAAACCACACCTCCTTACGAAGTATGAAGCGGATGTTGTCAATAAAGAAGCCACTAGAGGTTGGGGTCGATCCCGCGGAGAATACGAAAGGATGTAGAAGAACGCTAGTGCTTAACCTTTTTAGTTAATTATCTCCTAAGAGGGGGAAATTTGTAAAAGTAATAAATAACAATATTGATAAATTATTTGTTGTTTCCAAATTAATGCACTAACTAGGGTAATGACTTCATGACCACAAAGCATTTTATACTAGTGATTTATTCCGATGCTTAGTATGCAATATCGGTAAGTTAATTTCACCTAAATGGTTAGTCCCCTATTTAGATGATTATCAACACACAACTTGGTCAATCTACGGGTGTATGCTTTACTATCCCTTACCCTTGATATCGGATTAGTTATTCCCAGACAAGGTCAAGCTATTAGATGAGGGTTGATAGCCTCAAATCTCCGTTGTTAATCCCTTTTCCCATTCACTACCTCCTTGGTCCGATAATTAAGAATAAGGCAAGTTCTAACATTTGCAACCATTAAAAATCAATTAAAACGAAGGAAGAAACAATACATGCATAAACTCCGTTCAAGAATCACTAAGTATTTTACCTGTGTGTGTTAAGTTGTCATGGTTCCCATAACCCTAGTTGTGGTAGTTTTAGCCTATCATGTTTATAATTGAATTAATAGAATTCATAAATAAAAGAAAAAATTAATACTTACAATGATGATAGGAAGAACTCACTTGATTAATGTAAAAATCGAAAGAACAACATTACAATCGTATCTCAAATATGTCTTCTAGCATGTCTTAAAAGTTACTTTGGAAACTTATTGTGAAACTTCAACTCTTGAAGACATTCAAACTTAAAACTTGATCTTAAAAATTGATTGCTATTACACGAAAATAAAAGGGTATTTATAGTAGTAGATTTATGTTTTCCTTGTTCCTTGATGAATTTGACTTGGGATATAAATTTCCTTTTCGAAGTTGAAGTAGGAAAGCCAATTTTTGCCCTTTTTGTGTAACCTTGCGCAGCGCCCATGCAAAAACCGTGTTTCCCATGCCGCATTGCTAGTTGTGGCAATGGGTCACCTAACAACTCTTTGTGCATGGGCACGAGTCATTAGGCCCCTCGTGGTCTAACTCCTTCAAATTTCCAGTGTACCTTACGATTGGTTCCAGTGATATCCCAATGAGTCGTTTAGTCATATAACGACTCATTATGTCTTTCGTCATCTCCATTGGTTATTTTGTCAATAATTTCTCTCACAGTTTTCCCCACTGACTTCATGACTCATTACCAAATGTAACGAGTTATTCCCTAAACCCGTCAGGTACACTGTTTCTGCATTTTTCAACCTTTTCCCACGACCTCAGCTTCTTTTCATCTTCACACCATAAGCCTCAAATACATTCAAATCCATCCTTTTTAACGCTGAAAACATCTAATCACATGCTTTACCTAATTTTCAAAAATATATCACATAATCACATGCAAACACACATAATTTATTCTTGAAACATAGTAAAGTACAGGAAAAAATCTGTCTATGAAGTGTGTGAGTACGCCCTTCATCACTACCATATCTGGATCATACCTTGACAACCGCGTGAACTCCAATGCATATTCCACCACGGTCTTGTTACCCTGTTTTAAGTTCATGAACTCTGCGAACTTAGCCTCCCTCAACTCCTGGGGGTGAATGCTGTGGTGAACTCTTCCCACTCTATCGATTTCTCTCTTGCTGGTCCCCCTTCCTTCCACTGATCATACCAAATCTGTGTCACTCCTTTAAACTGGTAGGCGGCCAAATCAGCACTTTTTGCAAAACTAACACCCATAATCTGGGTGATCTTTTGCACCTTATCTATGAACTCTTGTGGGTCCTCTCCCACCTTGGATCCATGAAAAGATGGAGGGTTCATTTGGGTAAAGTCCCGAATCCTAGACGCTATTGCAAACCCGTTTGTTTTCACCGGAACCACCTACTGGTTCACTTGATTAGCCACTGTCTGAGCCAGCAGCTAGATTGCTGCTCTAAATTCTGCTAAGGACACTTGATCATCCTGAGGGGCCGCCGGAGCTGGTGGGGCAGGTCGGTTAGTGTTGCCAGCCCTTTTTCTGCTTCCTCGTCTTTGAGGAATAGTTTCACTGAAATGAAATAAAGCACGAATTAGGAGGACGTTTCTAGAATTGGAGTTAAGAGGATATTTCTGGAATTGAACTTCAACGTACGATAAGGAGTATGAACAAAAGGGAATTTTCCTAATAATATCCGTAGCCTCCCCATCATAAGTGTGGCGCGCTTCACACCCATTAAAATGACTCTACTTGATACGGATTTTAGACATCCTAGGACACTTTAAACCTAGTGCTCTGATACCAAGTTTGTCACAATACGAATCTGTACCCTGGACAAGACACGGTACTTGGAGTCACAAGTAACCCCAAATCAACCCATTGTCTATCATAACACAGGTAAACTGAGTAAATATAAGCATAAGCTTTAAATAAATAAAATTATTTAAGAAAATTGATGTGACAAGAGATAATATATCTTAAATACAATACTCAAAATTTGTGTCTATGTCTAAACGCCATCTACTCAATGATGAGTTGCTAGGACAAGCCCCCAGCTAACTCTAAAATCTAACTGAAAGTAACTAATTGAAAATAAATATCATCCTCAAAAGATGAGGACTCACCAAATGTTGCTGTTGATAGTGTCTGAGGGAAACTACTGATGATGTTGGGACTGAGAACCTGCGCCTGTATCATAATACGATACAAACATAGAAGGTATGCGTCAGTACTTTGAATGTACTAACTGAGAGATATAGTAAGCATGAAAGAACAAGTAACTGAACTGAAATGACATGAAATGACCAACTAAGATACTAAAAACTGATTCAACTGAAATATAACTGATATGGTCAATAATGACCCTAGTTGATGGTCATAGACATGTCCTGGATCTAAGATACTGAACTGAGCTAAATTGAACAGAACCGAGACAATACTGACTAGTGGGAGAATCTATAACTGATATATAACCACGTGAGCTAAAAGTGGAGTTCAATGTGTATTCCCCATCGATAGGACCCAATATACCTTTCCAGGGTATAAAGGCATAAACTGGGTGATCACAAATCTAGGCCTATTTGGGAAAAAATAACCTATGGTGGTAACATAGTTCTAGGAACTCAGGTGTGCTGAACCCCGGTCTGCTCGGTGCTAAGTACTACTCCCACTAGATAAACCTAATTTGTCTACTAAGCTAATAGCTCAAAGTTGGGGCCCAAGACTAAGTCAGGGACACTTATCTGGAAGTTACCTAAGAGTCTTATCAGCCCGAAAATTGTAACTGGTATTCTAAGACAGGTCAGAGCTTCTTATCTGGAAGTGTCATAAACGTCTGTAGAACTAACCAATAACTGATACTGATTCTGATAACCGATATTTTGGAGGCATTGATGACACCTCAAGGAAATACTATAGTCAAACTGATCAGCTGACATTTCTGAAAATATTGAAAATGCTAATATTTTGACTGAAATTGGACTAGCATGTAACTGACTGAGAATTCAACTGATATTAATAATATGAGAATTCTAACACTAATAGAATCAAGCAACATGAATAACTAACAATTATGCAAGACTCTAATTACTGTATTCAAGAGCTAGGGCTAAAACCCATTTACAGGAAGCAGGTATCAACATGATCTCTAAGTAATGGAAATATAGCAGCTAACAATATGAACAACATTCCACATTAATTAATCAAATTCTGACAGAAAGATTTCTAAATTTCGAAACCTCAGGGCTAGGACTGATAAGAAAATTTAAATGGGTTTTGGGGAACAAGGGAGGGATGATTCCCTTGCCAAATTCTCACATACCTGGTTATGAAAACCCTGGAGAAAACCCTTGAGAAGATCTGAAAAGAAAGTCGAATCCTTACTCCTGCTTTGTGCTTTCTAACTATGTTCTACATTCTGACCTTTGAGAGAATAAGAGGAATGAAGAGTGAACATCAATTAACCCTCTAAAACCCCTTAATATAACCAAATGACGTAGTGTAGGGATTAAAAAGGTGGAAAGTTACAAAAATAACACAAGAAGAAAAATCTAGAAACTACCCGATAGGGGACCAAGGGGTCACACAACGAGTCATTGGTTGACACCATGACTCATTAAGAACAATTGTTGGTTCTGGGCCTAGAAATAGGGCTCACTGGATTGGGAAATAGAAGGAGACCACGAATCATTGGATGAACCAATGGGTCATTGGTACCTCCCATTGTCACTGGAAGGAAAAACTTAGCTCCTCTGCTATGGATGATACAACAAATCATTGGTAGAACCGATGGGTCATTGTGTCTGCTCGTGGTCAACACTGTCTTGACCTAAAGGGTTACTGGTTCAGGCAATGGGTGGAAACAGTGACTTGTTGGTATGAACCACGTGTCGTTAGCCCCACTCGTTGGTTCAGGGGGAGGTCTGGCAGGTTTCTGGACCCGGGATACAATAGACAATAGGATGACTCGTTACTCCTTCAAACGGATCATCCTATGCCTCGTTGATCCCCAAAAAGAAATCTATAGGACAAACAATGGTCCATTACAGGTGACAACAACTCATTGTCTTGATCGTTCTGTGACAAAAACATTCTGGTGCTTTGTGGTTTTTAATGCAATGTCTGAGTTTGATCTAGGAAAGTTCTGGGGTGTTACACTTGAAAATAATTTATGAATTTTCCTTATGACACCTACTGGGGGTTTAACTATAGATAACAAATGCACTAGGATACTTTAAAAAACATTTTCAATTAGCACAGTTCTTTCCCTAAATGACCACAGTCCACCTTGCCAAAAATGCATCCTTCTTCTAATATTAGTGATAAATGAGTCATAATATTCTATCTTATTTCTACTGGAAAACATAGGACATTCTAGATACATAAAAGAAAAAGTACCTTGCTTTATTTTGGTTACATCCTTGAATCTTCTTACCTATCTTCTATCAGTTTTATCATGCACATAGAAATTACTTTTCTCTAAGTTGATTAGTTTTCCTGAACATCTTTCATATTGTTGTAAAACTCCTTTCATCATCTTCATAGTCTTATCTGCAATGGAGAAAAGGATAGTATCATTTGCATATGAAAAATGATTTATCTCTAGACTTCATTTAGGTACTCCATATAGAACAAAATTAGGCTTCTCATACAGTTCATTTGAACTTATATATAAAATCTCTACTTCTAGAACAAAGAGAGTTGAGGATAATAGATTCCCCTGTTTGACCTCTCTAGTGGATTTGAAAAATTCATGATCCTGACCATTAATTAGTATGTAGTACTAATTAGTATACAGTATTTCATACACCATATCAATCACAACTTCACATAAGCTAAATTATCTTAGAACTTTGAAAAGAATAACCATGATACCTATCATAGGTCTTAGTCATATTTAGCTTAACTACCAAATTAGTTGATTTAGTTTTAAGCCTGATATCCTTAATTATTTCTTAGTCCAGTAGGAGATTTTTTTTCAAAATAATACTTTTCTTGCCTTTAATAATCTTGATTGTTTAGGAGAAATCAAATCTGATAGAACCTCATTCATTTTTTTTTTGAAGAACCTTACAAATGATTTTGTTTATAATTTTGTCTTGACTGATGCGTCTCACATATCCAAAGCTAGTTACATGTTTCTTCTTTAGTAAAAGACATAGATTTTTATATGATTGATGTATCTAGGAAGTTCTTGTCCAACAAAAGAAAGATCACACCATTGAACTTATATTTGTTTCAATTATGTCCCACCATGATCGGTAGAACAATCATGTGGACACACTTGCACTCTCCCCATTTATATAAACATCCTGTTTGATCTCCTCCTTTGTTGGTAATGTCACCATTGACTCATATTGTTGTATAGAAACTAGCTTTTGGATATTTTGGATGATTTCAAAGTTATTAGAAATGTTGTCCATTGTGATTAACTTCCCAAAGAAAGTAATTTCTTCCTCATCCTTATCTTTGGTAGAATTATCCATGCCCCTTCAATTATTTGTACCTTGTCTATTTGGGGTTTTTTTCTCCTTTATTTTATATAAGAATAAAAGAATTATTTGCTTATATCCTCATCTTTGAATTTGAGCCCTGATTTTTGCTTCCAATAGGCCAGTTTCACCTTGAGTCTAGACCCTAGACGTCGACCAACAGTCAGACCACAAAATGATATAAGCGAATCCTTTGTCTGGCTTGTTATTAGCTTAGATCCCAATAAAGTATACCATAAGTAATAACTATACGGGCTTAATATAATAAAATAAGATTTATTAACTACAACTGAAAAGAATGTTATGAAGTAACATTGTTGACTCAACTCTAACTCTATCTATGAAGTCTCTATAACTAAAGAATAGGTAATGGGACATAACTCCCATGAATACCTCAAGCTCCATAAAATAAAATGACTCAATAATTGGGACTCTCTAAAAGTAGGAGGCCTCATCAAAAGCTGAATGATAGTGAAGTCCTAACACTACCCCTGTTGCTGATCCTATCTATTTGAGTCTACATCATAATAAGATTCAACGCCAAATGACATCAGTACGCAGAATATATGATATGTAATAAGGCTAAATAAAACAACTGTTAAGTAAGAATATCAGAATAAATAGAATAAACTGAATAAATAAATATGAATGAAACTAAAGCTCTGAATGATGCATGAGACACAAGTATAAAATATATGTAAAACATATATGCAATAAAATTGTGCATCAAAACAATCTCTTAAAAATATATGTATAAATGTAAAACTTTAACTTGGGTTGGAGTTTCTCATAACAAACACCATCATGAATGAGCACATGTTTCCCAACTATCTCGCTCAAGTTGGCAGAGCCGCTCAAAGCCTTGCCGGGGCAGAGAACGATCACAATATGTGGATCCATAACATCAAGTCCCAACCAGGGACTTATCTTTGAGGAGTCACCCGAACCAGCGGCATGATCTTATCCTACACTGGCTACATAGTTTTGGGGCTTACGAGTTATCTGAAATCTTCACCCACTTGGTGCTAAATAATTCTCCCAAAATATATGCTCATATACTTATGCCTATCTAAGGCATCTTGAAAATATCGTTTATAAAGAACTTTATCTATAGACATATTAGATGTTTAAAACTCTTGTTGAGCCTTTCGCTCAAAATATCTTTACTTTAGTGAAGAGTCTTTCACTCAAAACATTCTTTGAAAACTTGAGAGTTTCTATACTCCAAATAACTCATGAATTTCAAAAATAATACTTCACTTTAACTATTTAAAATCATGCTCAAAATCATACTTTCTTTCTCAAAATCACTTCATGAAAACTCATTTAGAAATTTGCTTAACTTTGTGAAAACAATGCAATAAAACTTAAATCACAATGCTTTCAAAATTATGACTTTATGCAATAGGTTTCATGGGATAAGAGACATGAACCAATCATCAATAAATAAACTCAAGAATTCAATAAAATATTGATGTTGTGCGTATTTACGCATTTATTTGCCATATTTTTCCCATACACGCTATGTTTTGAGAATAAATTATGTGTGATTGCTTTGATCTTAACTGATATTTATGAAAAAACACTAACATACATGATTAGATATTTGCAGGGATAAAACTGATGGATTTTGACTTATTTGAGGCTTAAAAGAGCAAGCTTTGCCAAGTCGAACTTAAAGGGAGCAACTGCCATAACAAAATGAATGTTGGCATCACACAACCACATCTGGGCACAAGCCTACAAGAGTGCACACTGACACACCAAGCTGCGCAAAGCGGAGGCTTACTGGAACGTTGAAAGGTGCAATGCGGACCAAGGTGTGCTAACTCAAAGCATGCAAATTCCAATCTCAGTCCATGTAGGAACATATGCTGATTTATTTTATTGCTATATATACCCCCATCTTAGGATGTTTTTGTTGTTACACCACTTAACTATTGATTATTATTCACGCATTGAGTTACTGTAAGTGTGAAAAATATTATTTCATACAAGTATTAGAGAATACATCAAGTTCTTCTGATTGTACTTTCGAGTTTGTCAAATGATTTTATATTATTATAAGTATTCATCATGACTTCTTATAAATCTTATGCTATTGTTTCTTCAAACATGAGTGGCTAATTTTGTTAGCTAGATTTGTGGGAATTATGATGGATTAATGAAAGTAGGCGAAATAGAATAGTGATTCTTAAATGGTGAATTGAGTGGATTATTATTGTCTTCACTTTAATTAGTTTTAGCAGTTGCAAACGTTGAAATGTGTTTGTATCATCAACTTGCTTGATCAAAGAGGTTGAAATTAGGAAAAGAGAATAAAAATGGAGATTTGAGGCTACCAACCCTCATCTAATTAACTTGAGCTCTAACCAAGGATAGTTAATCCAAGACATATGACAAGTGCAAAATATGAACACCTAAAGTCCAAGAGGATTGAGAATGAAATTCATCTATGTAGGTTGAGAGACATTAGATGAACTTAATCATCAGTCTTACACAAAATTCACTAGGATATATCACTAATAAAATAAGCCTGCTACGTTATAAAATCATGGGAGAAAAAAATCCTAGTTTCTTCTCATAAATTTGAGAACAACTTCTTAGATTAAATATAGTTTTTCTTTTATTACAACCCCCCTTAGAAAATATTGACTATTGATTGATTTACTCACTATTAACATATCATTTTTGACTCATTTCTTGTGGACTCCATCCAACCTAGTTGGGTTACTATATTCGATAAAGATATCTTTATACTTTATTGCAAGGTGTAATTTGGGTGTGATCAAATTTTAACACTATTGTCGGAGAATAGGGTTCGTAAATAGTCAATTTGTGTTTAAATTCTTCTTGTAGTCTTTATTTCGTAATTTATGTTTTTATTTGTTTTTTATTTGTCACAAGTTAGCATGGAAAACCTAGTGGCAAAGCTTAACCTCCCTTTTGAGAAAGAATTAACAGAGGTGTATAGGGCTGAAGTTGCGCGATTAGAGAAAGATGCTCAATTAGAGGACACAGCTAGGAGAGTTGATGCTGCACAATTAGTTGTTGCCTTTGGTAGTACAGAATAGACAAAAAAAACCCTCGCTATCATGGATGTATTGCTGTACGAAATATGCACTTCAAGGAAGAGTTTGATCAGGATGAAGTTGGTCATACTAGAGCCATTATTTCACCCCCATTTCCAGCTAATGATAAGTTTGATATTACAAGTACAATGATGCAATTGCTGAGCATGAAGGGGTTGTTCAATGGTTTTTCTAGGGAAGATCCAAACTAGCACTTGATCAATTTCATTGGAATCTGCAACGCATAAAACTTCCCATGGAATGAAAAAGGCTATTAGACTCAAGTTATTTTCTTTCTCACTAATAGGGGAAGCTACTCTATGGTTAAACGAGCTTCCAGACGAGTCTATCACCACCTGGGCAGAATTGACTATAGCTTTCTTAGAGAGGTTTTTCCCACCCTTACAAATAATTTAGTTGAGGGATAAGATCAATAATTTCAGATATTTACCAGGGGAAGCCTCACATAAGGTGTGGCTAAGATTTAAAAAGAAGATAAAGAAGTGTCCCGATCAGAAGCTTCTAGAGGAAGTTCTTCTGGAGGTATTTCATAGGTCATTAATCACCACCAACAAAACAATAGCAGATAGGATAACAGATGGGTCTATGGTGGCTCATACTTCCACAGAGGCTAGTTAAATACTGGATAAGATGATGAAGACCAACAGGACATGGCACACTTAGGAATCTAAGGTTGTTGCAAAAACTATTCTAAGGGTAGGACAACAAAGCAGTGAAAGAAAGAAGAAGAACAAGATCAAGACATTGTCCATCTCAAAACCCAATTAGAATTGATCACCAAGAACCTGACAACAATGAACACACAAAAGGTGCATGTAGTGAATTCTTAAGAAAAAGTGCCTAGGTATGATGATTATTACCCTGATATGGAAGAGGAGACTAATTTTGTCAACAATCAGGGGGATTTCTGGGGTAACACCCAAGGGTCTAACTAACACTCTTGGTGTCAAGGCCAAGAAAATCAAGGTCGAAACTACTATGGCATAACAATTACGGCAGGTCTAGGTTTAGAGATAGAGACCAAGGAAACTGGTGGAATGGAGATGGCCAAAGAAATGATAGAAATAGAGCATATGTGCACCAAGTTCTAAAGAGCAAGCTGTGAATGACTCCAGTAGTGTGAGAATGAAAGATATGATGAGCAAGATGCTGAAAAAGCTTGACTTTACCAAAGTGGGAACCAAAGAGATGCGAGAAGAATTTTTGAGTTTGAGTTAGCTAGTGGATTTCACATTCTACGTCCATGAAGCAGTTGGAGCATTAGATGGGGCACGTCCCTGCAACACTTAATTAGAGACAGAAAGAGACCTTGCCAAGTGATACAGTCCCAAACCCTAGGAATGAGAGCCATTTTATGGCCATCACTATTAGGAGAGAGATTGTGCTAGATGAGGAGCCCATCACAGATAGGGGAGTTGCAGCAGAGAAAGAATCTACAGACCTCAAAAGACAAGTCCCTCAACAGAGTAAGAAGAAGGCTAATGAGAGTAGGTTGCAAGAATTTATGGCCCTTCTAAACTAGCTTTCATAGAATATTCCCTTGATTGAGGCTCTTGAGGAAATCCCTGGCTATGCAAAGTGAATAAAAGATCTGGTGACAAGGAAAATGGTGGTAAGATTTGAACTAATAGAGAAAAATTATAGCACCTTAGTCACACACTCCTTAGCTCTGAAAAAGGAGGATCTCGAGGCTTTTACTATTCCATGTAAAGTAGGGTCCTTTAGTTTTAAACAGGCTCTATGTGACCTAGCTGCGAGTATAAATTTAATGTCGCTTACAATATTCAAGCAGATGGGTTTGGGAGAACCCAAAAGAACATCAATGCGGCTACTCATGGCCAAATGCATAATAAATATACCCATGGGCATGTTAACTGATGTCCTTGTAGAAGTGGACGATTTCATCTTTCCAACGGACTTTGTCATTGTAGATAGTGAAGTCGATTTTGACATCACCATTATACTGGGGCGTCCATTCTTGTCCACTAAAGGGGAGTTGGGATAACATCCCAAAAGTTTCTAAGACTAGACCTGAGAGTTAGAAGTGGTTCATGCAGAGAAACTGGAGAATTGCTTCAAAACGAGTCTCGGTATGAGTCGTAGGTGCATGGTATAACCTGCATCAGGATTCATATTTAGAGGTCCATAGAGTTCAAATAATTCTGAGGGAGAAGTCAATATTGGGTGTCACGTCTCATACGAGGTTAGTATGAGTCATACCAGGGGACCGTGGTATGGATTCAAAGAGTTTGGGAAAAAGTGGCCAAAAAGCCACGACTCGATTCTACAAGCCATATAGATGTGGTATGAGTCATACCTAGGGGGCGTAGGTTAGAGATTCATAGGATTGACCAGAGAAGGATTTGAAACTATGGGACTCAGAACAAGTCGTAGGTCCTTGGTATGATTCGTGGTATGGATCGTACCACTGGATGAACAGTTTTTAAGTGCGATCTTTAAGGTATCTTTATAACTTCCTAAGCTTCTAACTACCAAGTAAAATTATTTGAGGTTCTTTAAGGGGTGTATTTAGGGGTTTTTCTAAGACTAAATCCTCATTCTACTCCCAACACCTCAATTGGAAGATCAAATCCTCTCAAGCCAAAATTAGGGTTCTTCATCAAATTCCTTCAATTCTCACTTAGGTGTTCAAGTCAAGTTAAGGGATCTTCAAGCCCAGGTATGTAGGGTTATGAATGTGGGAATTCTTACACCCTCACGCCCAATTTCATTCTTATCCAATGATTTCAAGTCTCCAAGCATGATTTATTGAAATACTAGAGTTAGACTCAATTCCCATGAAATCTCTTATGCATTCAAGTTTCTTATGATTAAATTCATGATATATGATTATGTTTACTTATTTTTCACTAGAATCTCTCATGGATTTATATTTTCAAGTTTATGGTGACTTTGCGGAATTATGCATGATTATATACATTTCAAGTTTATGAGCCTATGATTTCAATTATGATTATTTATTCAAGTATGAATGTTTTTCATGAATCTCAAGTTATATATCATGGCCAACTCAATGGAATTATTCTCATGACTATTTCATATATGTCAAGTATGATTATGATTTCATGAATTAGATAAGCCCATGCAAGACCAAGTATGTTTTCACAATGTTGATTATGAGCCATGTGCATTTTTTGGGAGTAGTGTCTAGCACCGAGTAGGCTAGGAGTTCAAGAAAACCCCCAGCCTTATAACTATGTGCCACTGTAGGTATATATTCATGCTCAAATCCTACAGGGATTCATGAGTGAATCATGCCTTAATCATCCCTTGTCATGGCAAGCATGGGATGGCTCTGCCCACTTGAGTGAGATAGTTGGGGCATCATGTAAGCTCTATCATGATGTTATAGGTTATGATGAATCTTTCATTATTCCTCATGTTTTAATATGTTCATGTTCATGACTTATGACACTATGTTTTATAGCGTATTTGACCCATTGATTAGTTTATGATCTTTTTCTTAGGAATTCAAGTATGGTATAGTATATGATTTCTGCTTTCAAACCTTGGGTCACTATATTTAAGCTTATGATGAATAACTCATGGTTATGACTATTATATGATTATGATTTCAACATGTGCCCTATTCTTATGTTACCGTTTATCCTCTACTCTTAGCCTTGAGTTACTGTTTTACAAGCATGTTTTACTTTCTCTACTTACTCAGTACGTTCAAAGTACTAACTGCATACTCTATGCTATATCGTCTCATGATATAGGTTCGTGTGATCAGTCTTGGTCTCGATGTTAGCTTGCTCTCGCTTTAGTCCAGTACCATCCCAGTTTTGGTGAGTCTCATGATCCAAGGACGATAGTTTTGGTTTATGTCTTTTTTCTTATGTCTTTTAGTTTCAGACTTAGTGAGCTAGTTGGGTATGTTGTCCTATCAGCTCATCGTATGGCTAGAGGCTTTTCAGATAACTATGTATAGATGGTCCAGCGTTGCTGACTCGTGTCTACGCTTATGTTTTTATGATATGCAGACTTACGCTTATGTTATGTTCAAGTTTATTTTTGCTTAGTTATTCTTATAATAATGCTATATGTATATATATACCATGAGTTATCTTGGAGTCATTCGTGGTTCTAGGTCCTGTGTCTCGATCCGGGGTCCATGCTCGGGTCATGACAATTGGTTGATGTGGAACAGAATGAGCTTAAGTTTTGGCTAAATGGTGAGGAATTTGTGTTCAAGGTTTTAAAAAATTCAAAATTTTCCAAAAGACATGACGGTCAAATCTTTGATCAATGCTACAGTTGAGGAGTGCCCGCGAGTAAGATCGGGTATCTTGATGAAGTCTAAGTAATTAATATACCTGCGTCATACCACAACGTTAAATCAGGCGCTACATGGGAGACAACCCAAGGTAATATAATTTTTGATTCTTTAAATTTTTTTTGAGTTGATTTGTTTGTTCAAGCATGCAGGATTATATTCATAAATATTGGAGAAAATTGGAGTATAACAAATTGAAAATGGGCATTGAAAGGTAGGTTGCGCATGGAGATTCGCTATGCAAAGACCACATCTCATAGGGAGTTCCGCGACATAGAGCAGATACTCTGCAAGGGAGTTCAAGGCACAGAGCAGTACCTCCATAAGGAGATCTGCGATGCAGACTGGGCAAGCAGGTGAAAATCCTCTTTAAAATTCCGGGTTGACTCAACCTATGGGGAGGTTTTATAATACAAAACCTAAAAATTCTCCCCTTTGTTCAACTAAGCTGCAATGCACACCTCTCTTCTCTCTCAAATTTCTCTCCAAAACTTCATCTCCTTTCCAAAATCTTTCAAAATTTCTTCATCCAAACCACAAAAGACTATTTTTCTTCAATTGCACAAAAAAATGGCTCTAAAATCTAGCAAGGGCAAGGGAGTGGCTTTTTCAAGCCAAGGTAATAAAAGAGAAAGGATGAGTCAAGAGGCACTAATGGAGGATGCTAGCATGCAACAACCACTACAAGAAGATTTGAACTCTATTGGATCATGGAGAAAGAAGGTAAAAAGTGGTTTAAAGAGCATAAAGGGTCTAAATATTCTCATGAATCGTGTATTGATAGAGATAGTCTAGCTTCTGTATTCCCTCATATGATTGAAAGGCTACATACTCTTGGGTTGGATTATGTGTTCAATGACCGTGAAAAATGTAACTTAGATTTAGTTAGGGAGTTCTTGTCCAATTTGGAGATAAAGGAGAGGAGTAACCAAGTAAAAATAAGAGAGCAAATTGGGAATTTCACGCCTGCTGCTTTGAAAATATTGCTTGGTACTCTGAATGTTGACCCACAACCAATGAAATACCTTCTTTTGAGGCCTCCCTATAGAGAAATATGACATACTCTTAGTGGCTATAGATCGGTGGCAATATGGACCCAACTTCAGTAGTTTGGGTATCATATGACTTTTCCATATGCCCACATGAGCAGGGAGGCAAGAATATTGTTACAAATTATTTGTGGCTTTTGGTTCCTAGAAAGCATGTGACACATGTGAATAGGGAGAGAGTTTGTTTGGTGTTTACTTTGATGATTAAGAGGTTGATAATGGTGTAGTGGTTATCAAGGATGTCTTGAGGCGAGCGAGGGTGAAAAAAGGGCAAAATTTTAGTTTTGGGGGTTTCCTGACCCGATTTTTTTGCGTGAAGCAACTTGAAGAGTAGGAGGTCAATTATAGGCCAAGGTATGACCCAAAGGGGCTAGATGTGACAAAGAAAAAGGAGCCTGAAGGTCTGCATAGTCTTGTGTTGTCTATCAGTGAGTGCAATGTGCACATTGATAATGTTTTGAGTCACTTGTATGGCCTGCAAATGCTTTAGATGAGGATGAGCGGGGTGAAGGAGGAGCGGCTACAACAGCTGAACATTAACTATCCATTGAGCAAGCATTCTAGAGATCTCTGCAGAGTTGGGCAAGGTTTTGAGGATCCCTTTGATGATGATGATCCTACTAATGATGAGAAAGCTCGAGTTGAGTCCGATTTGGAGTCTGATGGTGATGATAGAGAAGATTCAGAGATAGGGAAAGCTGATTATGCCACCACAAACAATAAGGACTAGGCCCAGGGAGTTCTTTTTTCACCCTTTCTACCTATGCCTTATTGCTTCAGCACTGAGGATAGTGCTATTGATTAAGTATGGGGTGGAAGAAGTAAACTTCCTTGTTCCATGTATGCCTTAATTGCTAAATTTATTTCATGGTGGTCCTAGATTTTTTTTCAGATGTATGACTTGAGTCCTGCTAGCTTGTAGTAATTTTTGTATGTTTTTGGTTTAATTTTTATTTGGGTTTCCCCAATTATTATTTTCAGTACTTTTTTGGTGGATAGTCCCGTAGAACCGACTAGAGTGTCAAGATTTGTTTATTCATAATCATGATTGTTTCTGATGATGGATGGATGATGACCATCTTAAGGATAAATTAGTCATTGTTAGGAGAGCAAGAACTTGAAATCTTATGAATTCACTAAAAATTGCATGATAAGGTGGAAACACATAGACTTATAGAACTTGACTCCTATGATAAAAAAAATTAGGCTTAATAATGTGAGACAATCAATATGTATATATGTGTGTATGTAATTGTGATTGCCATCATTGAACCATTTGTGCCATTGTGTGTGTGAGATATTTTTGTGTACTCCATGCTTGCAATTTGATGTCTAGAACTTGCCCGGTGTGTGTGCTAAATTAAATGAGAATATTAAATTTAGGAAGTGATATAGGAATTTTTTTGGCAGCCTATTTGTATTCCAATTTTACCTATCTCGATGTGATTATCCTAGTTAGCCATTTTGAGCCTTAGCCTACTCTTTTGATAGTCATGTTACAAACTTACTCCCTTTTGTTCTATTGATATTTTGTTTGATTCAAATGACTCCTAGAGCACTTTAATTTAAAATTTTGCATGAAAAGAGCTCAAGTGAAGAGAAGAAAAAGAGGAAAAACTAAAGTGTGAATATTAGAAGAAAAGAAAAGGGTGAAAAATGCAACACAAGGAGGGTGATTTAGTGGGGAAAGAAAAAGAGAAAAAATTTGAAAAATATATTAACGAATCAATAATAAAAGAAAAGAAAAGAGAAAGTAAATAAGCTTAATGTCAAAAATTCTCTACTAGTAACCTAAGTTACAACTTGAAAACAAAAAGGGAGGTATAAGGAGAAAAATAAAAAGATAGAAGAATGTCCTAAAAATCAAAGAATTGTGAAGTATTAAACTGCTTAGGGAGAATAGTCACTATCTTGGCCAAATAGCTCCTATTTGTCCCTTATCCTACATAACAACCACTTAAGTCCTAATTAATCTTAGATTCGATGTTCTATATTAGTGGAATATTTACAATATGGGCAAGCCTATGGGTCATCTTTCGCATGCATGCTGAGTTCTTTGGGAGAGTATGTCACGACCCAAACATAGGCCCGGACCAAGACACGGGACAAGGAGTCCCGAGAGACTCCAAGTCAACCCATGGCATGAACATACATCTAACTCCAATAAAATAAAGTGGAAGACTCAACATAATAAACATAGCGGAAGTCTAAGCATAACATACAATCCAAATATACAACACGAGTCTGAAACTGAATACAATCTATTGTCTGAAAAGCCTTTAATTCTGATGAGTTGATGGGACAAAACCCCAACTAACTCTCTAATTCTGAAACTGAAAATACATAAACATGAATGAATGGAAAAAAGGGGCCCTCGATAGATAAGGACTCACCAATAGAGACTGGATGCTAACTCCAGAAGCTTGCTAGAGTTTGGGCTGATTCTGAAGATCAGAGCTTGTATCATAAAAAGATACAGCATAGAGTATGTGGTCAGTACGTGGAATGTACCGAGTATGCAAGGTAAGTAGAACCGCTTAAATAAGTAAAATTATTTAAAACATGCATAATATAAAACATAATCAAATCAAGGATCTAAGAGTAGGGCTTGCATGCTATTTTTGGAAATCATGATCTGAACCTAACATAACATCATAACTGAATCGATTGACCCAAAGCTGAAACCTAATTATCATAAGTGAAAATGAACATTGGGTCAGATATGCTTTAGAACATATATGTATACATCATGAATTATAAACATGCATAACTAAATCATGAGGAACAATAAGAGATTTGTCATACAACCGACATACCACGATAGAGCTTACGTGGTCCCAACTATCAAACTCAACTGGGTAGAGTCGTCCAAAGCCTTTCCAGGGCTAAGGACGATACCATGATATCGATATCAAGCTCGAGGCCCATTCGAGGAAGGGGATAGCTCACAAGGGAGGTCCCAAAGTATATATGATATGTATAAACCTATGTGGCACGTAGTTTTAAGGAATAGGGCCATCCAACCCTTAGCCTACTCGGTGCTAAAAACTACTTCCAAAAACATGCATATGCTTTCCATCGTTTTTCAACAAAGCTTACCATCGTCTATTGACGAAGCTTAATAATCAAATACATATCAAATCTGAAATCATATATGAGGAGTTTTTGCTCAAACCATACCACAAGATGAACATAAATGTGAGTCTTAACTCCAAAGCCATGTGGTAAGTTTAATTCGGGAAATCATAAATCATACTTGAACATATGGGCATTGCCCAATACTTTAACATGCTTAAAAATACTTAATTCACTTGAAAACATGATTATAAACATTGTTAAATTGAAAACATTCTTTTCATCAATAATATCTCATCATACATTAACACTCATCATAAATCTCAACTTTCATGAACTTCTCATAAATGGGCATTTTAGTTTATAAAGCATGAAACATATTATAATGGAAAACAATGCAAAAATTGCCCATGAATCATAATTCAATAATAGAAACGTATTTAGATCATACCCATGTAGAAAATTTAGGAATTTCATGCGTCGGGTTAAAATCCATAGAATCAACATAGGAGTTTTCAGATTTAGAGAGGGATTGGGCATGGGGGTGAACGAATTCACCCATTCATAACCCTACATACCTGAAGGAATTTGATTCTATAACTTCTCTGATTGCCCAAGGAAGAATTGATGAAGAACCTTGAAAATTTAGCCTTGATCACCCTCCCTAGTCTTCTACTCTTGCATGCATGAATAGGAATAGCTTTGAATAAATTTTCCCCTCTTAAAATCCACTATTCATAGCTTAAAACGATGTAGTTTAGGCCTTAGGATCATAGGAATTATGAAAAAGACCTTAATAAACACACAGGGAAAAAAAACTGCCAGTCCTCACGAGGGACTGGACGAATCGTTACGTCTAGTCGTTGAGTGCAGTGATTATTTTCCTCAAAGGGTCCCCACGAGGGACCCAATGGATCATCATTGGTGACCACGACTCATGGTCACCTCTTGTGATCCTCAATGCCCAAAAATCCTCAACTCCTAGCCAATTCTGACTACGGCTGACTCAACGAGTTGTGGGGTATGACCACGACTCATGGTCATGCCCGTGGTGACCCAAAACCAACTCAAATTCTGAGGCATAGGGTTGACTAACCCTTAGCCTACTCGGTGCTAGACATTACTCCCAAAACATGCATATGCTCTCCATCATTTTTCAATGAAGCTAACCATCATCTAGTGACGAAGCTAAATAAAAACATACACACATAATCTGAAATCATAACATGAGGAGCCTTGGCTCAAACCATACCACAAGCTGAAAAATAATGGGAGTCTTGACTCCAAAACCATGTGATAAGCTGATTCATGAAATCATAAGTCATACTTAATCATATGGGCTTGCCCAATACTTTAACATGCTTGAAATCAACTTGATTCATCTAGAAAACATAAACATAACATGGGTATTTCGAAATCATACTTTCTTCATATACATCACATCATTCTTGAACGTATATCTCATAGATCTCAACTTTCATGAACATGCATGGATGGGAATCATAGTTTAGAAAACTTGAAAACATAATTTATAATTTAAAATATTATAAAATCAGCTCATCAATCATAATTCATCAATTAAAACATGCTTGGATCATACCCATGATAGAAACTTAGGGAATTCATGCATTGGGTTAAAACCCCATAGAATCAACATATAGCTTTTCATGAATTAGAGAGGGATTGGGCATGGGTGTGAACAATTTCACCCATTCATAACCTTACATACCTGAAGGGATCTAATTCTACAACTTTTCTGATTGCCCAAGGAATAATTGAGGAAGAACCTTAAGATATGAGCTTGATCCCCCCTCTAGACTTCTAAATTTGTGTGCATGAATTAGGAATGCCTTAGAATAACTTAACCCTTCTTAAAACACTTCATTCTGACCTTAAAATGATGTAGTTTAGGCCTTAGGATTATAGGAATTATGAAAAAGCGCTTACTAAACTCGCAAGGAAAAATAGACTGTCAGTCCCAACGAGGGATTAGACGAGTCGTCGTCCATAGCATGACTCGTGGCCACAAGTCGTCAAGTACACTACCAAAACTTCACCTGTAGCTCACCATGGGGAACATAACGGGTTGTTACTGGTGACCACGAGTTGTGGTCACCTCTCGTTGCCCTTACTGCCCAAAATTCTCCTTTCTTCAACCAACCTTGACCACAGCTGACCTAACGAGTCATGGGGATGACCATAACTCGTGTTCATGCTCGTGGTCACTCAAAACTTAATATCTCCAACTAAGTGCAACCCCTCATCACGAGTCACTTAATGAATCGTGGTCATCCTGACGTGTCACTGGATGACTTGTTTTATGACCTGGTGTAGAAAATCCTATTTTCTCCATTTCAACTCCTGGATCTAATCTTTGAGCTTCTAGGGTATAACAATATCTCCCCCTTGGGAATATTCATCCTTGAATGTAGGAAAATATGCAGAAAAATAGACAAATGCAATCATCATATTCAAATACTGATCATATAAGCTGACGACTGACGGAACAACTACCTCCGAACTGAACTACATGATTGAACTAAATTCATGAATCATACGTACATACTTTGACATGAAAGAACCTGGTACACATGAACTAAACATGAAACTGAATAGAGTTTTAGGGCAAAAATTGATACCTCAAGCTGAAACTGAGTCAGGAGGGAATAGTTGTCGGTATCTAGCCATCATATCTGCTTTGGTTTCCCACATAGCTCCCTCAACATGCTGATTCCTCCACAAAACCTTGATTGAGTATACTTCTTTGTTTCTTAGCCTTAGAACCTGACGATCCAATATTTCCACCGGAACCTCTTTATAACTGAGGTTTTCCTTCACACCTACACTCTCCACCGGAACAACTAGAGCTGGATTACCCAAACACTTTTTTAAGAGCAATACATTTAAAACTAGATGGATTGATGCTAATTCTGAGGGAAACTCCAATTCATATTCTACCTTGCCAACCCGTTTCACAATTCGGTACGGGCTAACATAACGAGGACTGAGTTTCCCTTTCTTTTCGAACCTCATCACTCCCTTCATGGGAGACACCTTTAGAAATACTCAATTATCAACTTCAAACTCAAGTTCTCTCCTCCTCACATCCGCATTTGACTTTTGGCAACTTTAAGCTATCTTCAACCTTTCCCTTATAAGTTGAACTTTCTCCAAAGCCTCATGGATTGAATCTGGTCTTATCAATGTAGCCTCACCAACCTCAAACCAAGCAATAGGTTATCTACACCTCCGCCCATAGAAAGCTTCAAACAGAGCCATCTATATGCTGGAATGGTAGCTGTTGTTATATGCAAACTCAATGAGAGGCAAATGGTCATCTCAACTACCCTTAAAGTCAATCACACATGCTCTCAACATTTCCTTAAAAGTCCAAATAATTCGCTCCGCCTGACCATCTGTTTGCGGGTGAAATATTGTACTGAGCTTGACCTGAGTACGAAGTCCCTTTTGACATAATCTCCAAAACTGGAGGTAAACTGAGTACCTCTGTTAGATATTATGGAAAATGGCACTCCATGCAACCAAACTAACTCCCGAATATACAATTTAGAATAATCCTCCGCCGAATCGATAGTTTTGACCGGTACGAAATATGCCGCTTTAGTCAATCTGTCTACAACAACCCAAATGGAGTCATATTGTCGATGAGTGCGAGCCAAAACCGCAATGTACATATTGATCTCTTCCCACTTTCAAGTAGGAATGCTAATATCCTGAAGCACACCTCCAAGTATTTTGATGCTCTACTTTCATTTGTTGACAATTCGGGCACTTAGCCAAAAATTCTGCTATGTCCTTCTTCATGACATTACACCAATAGACTTCTCATAGATCACAGTACATCTTGGTGGCACCTGGATGTATCAAATATCTGGAACCATGAGCCTTTTCTAACATTCGATCTCTCAAATCACCAACATCTGGAACATACAAGTGATCCTGATAACAAAGCACACCATCTCCCCCTTTGGAGAAGACCTCTACCTTCTGATTCTGAACATCTTCCTTAAACTTTGCCAAAATAGATTCCTCGTTTTGTCTAGCCTTTACATCAGTTACCAAGGATGATTTTGATCCATTCTGAACAATAAGACCGCCATCTGCCGAGTTAACCAAACAAACTCCCAACCGTGCAAGTCGATGCACATCCTTCACCAGCTCCTTCCTCTCCTCACATGGGACACACTCTCTATAAAAATCCTGCTAAGAGAGTCTTCCACCATATTAGCCTTTCCCAGATGGTAAATGACACTCATATCATAGTCCTTTAGTAGCTCCAACCACCTCCTTTGACGTAGATTTAGGTCCTTCTGGGTGAACACATATTTTAGGCTCTTGTGGTCTGTGAACACATCTACATGGACCCCATATAAATATTGTCTCCAAATCTGCAAGGAAAATACTACTGCCGCCAATTCGAGATCATGATCGGGTAATTCTTTTCATGGACCTTTAGCTACCTAGAAGCATATGCTATAACCTTACCATGTTTTATCAATACACAACCAAGGCCGATCCTCAAAGAATCACAATATACCACAAACCCATCGGTACCCTCGAGTAGGGTTAGCACTGGTGTTGAGGTGAGTCGAGTCTTCAATTCTTGGAAGCTCCTCTCACAAGCCTCCGACTATTGGAACTTCACATTCTTCTGGGTCAGTTTGGTCAATGGTGCTGCAATTGATGAAAACCTCTTAAGAAACCTTTGATGATAACCTGCTAAACCCATGAAACTCCTGATATCTGAGGGACCGACTGTTCTAGGCCAATTCTTCACCGCTTCTATCTTTTGAGAGTCTACCTGGACACCCTCACTTGACACCACATGAGCAAAAACGCCACTGAATTCAACCAAAACTCGCACTTGCTGAATTTAGCATATAATTGGCGATCCTTGAGAGTCTGTAGCACCACCCTCAAATGAGCGGCATGCTCCTCCTAGCTTGGAGAGTATATCAAGATGTCATCTATGAAAACAATCACGAACATATCCAAGTATGGCTTGGACACTCTGTTCATCAATCCATAAAAGTTGCAGGAGCATTCATTAGTTCAAAAGACATAACTACAAACTCATAGTGACCATACCGAGTTTTGAAGGCTATCTTCAGAATGTCACTCTCCCAAACCCTTGTCTGATGGTATCCGGATCTGAGGTCTATCTTAGAAATGCACTTAGCACCCTTAAGTTGGTCAAACAAATCATCAATCCTAGAAAGAGGATACCTATTCTTGATGGTAACTTTGTTCAATTGCCGGTAATTAATGCACATAAGAAGAGAACAGTCTTTCTTCCAAACAAAGAGAACTGGTGCACCCCACGAGGATTTGCTAAGTCTAATGAATCCTTTTTCTAGAAGGCCTTCCAACTGCTCCTTCAACTCATTTAGCTCGGCTGGAGCCATTCTGAAAGGAGGAATAGATATAGGCTATATATTAGGAAGAAGATCAATACCAAAATCGATTTCCCTCTCGGGAGGGATTCTCGGTAGATTATCTGAGAACACTTCTGGATACTTATACACTACTACAACTGATTGGATAGTCGGGGTCTTGGACTTAGCATCCTTAACTCTAACTACATGGTAGACACAATGTATAAAAATCATTTTTTTGGCCTTGAGGTATGAGATGAAATGACCTATAGGCACAGCTGAACTACCCTTCTATTCTAAGACTGGCTCACCTAGAAATCGGGACTCTACCGCACGAGTTCTACAATTAACTGAGGCATAGCATGCAAATAGCCAACTATGTCGAGGATAACATCAAAATTGGTCATGGATAACTCTACTAGATCTGTTGAGGTGACTTTCTGAAGAACTATGATAGGGAAATTTCTATACACCCCTCAAGCTATAACTGAATCACCGATTGGAGCAGAGACTGAGAAGGGTTCTTACAATATTTTGGGACTGACTCTGAAACTACTAGCAACATAGGGTGTCAAAAACGACAAAGTGGCCCCTAGATCTAACAATGCATATACATCAAGATGGAATACTCGTAACGTACCAGTGACTACATCTAGGGAGACCTCCTGCTCCTGAAAAGATTCTAGGGCATAGAATCTATTTTGGCGCTATCTGCCACCTATGCTAGTAGATGCCCCTATTGAGTTGGGAATGCTCGTGGAGCTGCTAAACTAGAAGCTGGGCCTTGGCCCCTATCATGACCCTGTCTGGCTGTTGGGCAATCTCTAAGCATGTGCCTGGGCTTCCTGCAGCCGAAGCAAGCGCCTGTACCCGCCAGACACTGACCCATGTGTCTCTGGCCATATCTGCTACACTCTAGAAGGCCAGTCCTTGCAGGTCTACTACTTTGACCTTTCAAGCCTGATGTTTCCCCCTCAAATCTCACCTAGATCGGGATGAAACTCATAGCCAATAGCACTGGGGCTGAAGATCTTTGGTGCGACTACTACCAGTGCTCACCACCTAGTCTCTACTGAGAGAACCCATAGCTATCTGTCCTGGCCCTCTTGGCCTCTCTCTCTCTCTCTCTCTCTCTCTCTCTCAGATACACCGCATCCATCTATTGGGCATACAAAACCATCCAAGGAAAATCCATATCCTGATTAAGCATGGTGGTCCTGCAATCCTTGATCAGGTAGTCCACCACTCCATGTACAAACCTGCTCACTCGAGCTCTCCGATCAACCACTAACTCTAGTGTCCACTTCAACAGACGAGTAAACTCTAAGGCATACTCCTGCACTGTCATCTTCCCTTATCTTAGATTCACAAATTCCATTGTTTAATCTCCCTCATCTCACGAGGGAAGAACCATTCTAGAAAAAACCATCCCAACTGATATGGCCTGCTCCAACTGCCCTACTATCCTTCCATTATTTAAACCAAATGTTCCAACTCCCTTCAACTGATATGAGGCTAAATCGGCGTACTCCCTCCAGTCACCACTATGACCTGGGTGATCTTTAGAACTCATCGATAAACTCATGTGGATCCTCATCCACCTTTGACCCAAGAAACTGTGGGGGGTTCATCCTTAGGAAATCTCCGATTCATGCTGCCGCTGCATTCCTATTTTGATGGACATGTGCTATCGCCTGCTGATTGACTTGGGCAGTCAAGGCCTGAGCTAACATCTGAATGCCTGCCCTAAATTCAGCATGGGCAACTGGCTTAGGCTTGTGCTCCAAATGGGCTGGTAGGGGCTGTTGGTGCCCATCCCCATTTCCATCCTCATGGACATTTCCATTTCCATTTCTCCTTCCATTAGCTCTATGGGGAGGCATGACTCTACAAATGTGTATAGCGCGAGTTAGAAGAATAGAGAGATATTTCATTGCACGACTTAGATCATGAAAGAACGAAAATTTTCCTAAACATTTCATAGCCTCTTCATCATAAATGTGGCACATTTCACACTCATGAAAAAGACTCTACATAACACAGCTTTTAGAAACCCTAGGACACTTAAAAATCTAATGCTCTGATATCAAGTTTGTCAGGACCGAACATGGGCCCAGATTGACACATGGGACAAGGAACCCCGAGAGGCTCCAAGTCGACCCATGGAATGAATATAACATCTAACTCAATCAATAAATATGAGGAAGATCAACATAATAAACATAGATAAAGTCTAAACATAGGCATAACATCAGAACATACAACATGAGTTTGAAGCTAAATACAATATATGTCTGAAAAGCCTCTAATTCTAATGAGTTGATGGGACAAGTCTTCAACTAACTCTCTAAGTCTGAAACTGAAGATGTAAAGATAACTAATAAGGAATGGTCCTCGGGAGATGAGGACTCACCAACTAAAGTTGGTGCTAACTCTGTAAGCTGGCTAATGATAGGGCTGAGTATGAAGATCGAAGCCTGTATCATAAAATGATACAGCATAGAGTATGTGGTCAGTATGTGGAATGTATCGAGTATGCAAGCTAAGTAAATCCGCTCAAGTAAGCAAAATTAGTAATAATGCATTTCATAAAACATAATCAAGATAATATTATGAGAGTAAGGCTTGCATGCTATTTTCTGAAATCATGATCTGAACATAACTGAACATCATAACTAAATCGAATGACTCAAGGATGAAATATGATAATCATACGTAAAGCTGAACATTGGGTCAAACCTACTGAAAACATAATATCGTGACTAATGTACATGCATATCTGAAATCATGAGGAACAATGGGAGACTCGTCATATAACTGACATTACCATGATAGAGCTTACGTGGTCCCGACTATTACATTCAAGTGGGCAGAGCCGTCTAAAGCCTTCCCAAGGCTGAAGAAGCTACCATGATATGGATATCAAGCTCAAGGCCCCTTGGGTCAAGGGAAAGCTCGAAAGGAGGTCCCAAATAATCTAATCATACTAACGCTGGCATGTAGTTCTGAGGCATAGGGTTGACTAACTCTTAGCCTACTCGGTGCTAGACATTACTCCCATAAAATGCATATGCTCTCCATTATTTTTTAACTAAGCTGACCATCATCTGATTACGAAGCTGAATAATAACATACATGTATAATTTGAAATCATAATATGAGGAGCCTTGGATGAAACCATACCACAAGCTGAAAAATAATGGGAGTCTTGATTCCAAAACCATGTGGTGAGCTGATTCATTAAATCATAAGTCGTACTTAATCATATGGGCTTGCCCAATACTTTAACATGCTTGAAATCAACTTGATTCACTTTCAAAACGTAAACATAACATGGTTATTTCGAAATCATACTTTCTTCATACATATCACATCATACTTGAACATATATCTCATAGATCTCAACTTTCATGAACATTCATGGATGGGCATCATAGTTTAGAAAACTTGAAACATTATTTATAATTTAAAACATTATAAAATCAGCCCATTAATCATAATTCATCAATTAAAACATGTTTGGATATACCCATGATAGATACTTAGGGAATTCATGCATTGGGTTAAAACCCCATAGAATCAACATATAGCTTTTCATGAATTAGAGAGGGATTTGGAATGGGTGTGATCAATTTCACCCATTCATAACCTTACATACTTGAAGCGGTCTGATTCTACAACTTTGCTGATTGCCCAGGGAATAATTGAGGAAGAACCTTGAGAGATTGAGCTTAATCACCCCTCTAGACTTCTAAACTTGCATGCATGAATTAGGAATGACTTAGAATAACTTAACCCTTCTTAAAACACTTCATTCTAACCTTAAAATGATGTAGTTTAGGCCTTAGGATTATAGGAATTATGGAAAAACCCTTACTAAACTCGTAGGGAAAAATAAACTGCTAGTCCCAACGAGGGATTGGACGAGTTGTCATCCACGGCCATGAATTGTGGCCACAAGTCATCAAGTACACTACCAAAACTTCATCTGGGCTCAACAAGGGAAACATAACGGGTCGTTACATGTGACCAAGACTCGTGGTCACCTATCGTTTCCCTTAGTGCCCAAAATTCTCCTTTCTTCAACCAACCTTGACCACGATTGACCTAACGAGTCGTAGGGCTCACCACGACTCGTGATCATGACAGTGATCACTCAAAAACTTAATATTTCCAACTAAGTGAAACTCCTCCCCATGAGTCACTTAACGACTCGTGGTCATCCTAACGATTCACAGGATGACTCGGTCTGTGATCTGGTGCAAAAAGTCTTATTTTCTCTGTTTCAACTCCCGGGTCGGATCTTAGGGTTTTCGAGGCATTACATATTGAGTGAATTGTTGGAGAATGATTGAATTATCTAATGAATGTGAGAAAAAGTAGACCTGTTCATAAGGTGAATTTTGTGGTTGAAACTTGGGTGGGGAAGTAGTAGATTGTTCGAGGAGGAACAATAGTTTAAGTGTGGGGCAGTGATGTTGGGCGTATTTATGCACTTATTTTTCATATTTTTCCCATACTTAGCTCTGTTTTGAGAATAAATTATGAGTGATTACTTTTTTTCATTTAATATTTGTAAAAAAATAGCTATCACACATGATTATATATTTGAAGGGACAAAAGTGACTGATTTTGACTTATTTGAGGTTTAAAAGAGCAAGTGTTGCCAAGATAAACTCAAAGGGAGCAAGTGCCATGGAAAAATGGAGGTTGGCATCGCACAGCCACATCTGGGCACAAGCCTGGGCAACGTGCAGAGCACACTGATGTACCAAGTTGCATGACATGGAGGTTTATTGGCATGTTGAGAGGCGTAACGTGAACCAAGGTCTGCCGACTCAAAGCCTGCAAATTCCAATCCCATCTAAGTAGGAACAGATACAGATTTATTCTACTACTATATATACCTTCTCTTAGGAAGCTTTTGTTGTTACACCACTTAATTATTGACTATTATTCACACATTGAGTTGTTGTAAGTGTGGAAAATATTATTCCATACAATTGTTGGAGAATACATCAAGTTCTTGTGATTCTAGTTAGCTTCCAAGTTTGTCAAAAAATTTCATATTATTGTAAGTATTTATCACGAATTCTTATAAATCGTATACTATTGTTTCTTCAAAAATAAGCGGCTAATTCTGTTAGATAGGGTTGTGGGAACTATAACAGATTAACGGAAGTACGCAAAATAAAATAGTGATTCTTGAATAGTGAATTGGGTGGATTGTTATTATCTTTGCTTTAATTAGTTTAAGTGGTTGCAAATGTTGAAATGTGCCTATATCATCAACTTGCTCGACCAAAGAGGTTGATGTCAGAAAAAGAGAATAATAATAGAGATTTGAGGCTACCAACCCTCATCTAATTAACTTAATCTCTAACTGAGGATAGTTAATCCAATACATATGACAAAGGCAAAATATGAACACCTAAAGTGCAAGAGGATTTAGAGTGAAATTCATCTATGTAGGTCGAGAGACGTTAGATGAACTTAATCATCAATCTTACACAAAATTCACCTAGATAGATCACTAATAAAATAAGCCTAATGTATTATGAAATCATGGGAAACACAATCCTAGTTTCTTCTCATAAATTTGATAACAACAACTTCTTTGCTTAAAAATATTTTTTCTTTTATTGCAACCCCCTTTCGAAATATTAACTACTGGTTAATTTACTCATTAATAATATATTATTTTGACATATTCCCTGTGGGAGCAACCCTAACCTAGTTGGGTTGCTATATTTGACAACAGTCGTTTAATACTTCATTGTGAGGTGTAATTTAGGCATGATCAAATATCATCAATAACATCAATAGAATGATAACCAATAGCAAAGGGAAACAATTCAATTGGGATAACTCAACCATGAACAATTGAATAGATAGAGAAGAAGACAGTTCAAAAATTTGAGTAAGAACCCTAGCTTTAATCTTAATGAATTCTTGCATGGGTTTAGGGAATAAGGATGATTATAAATTCTTACTTAAGTTAGCCTTACATACCTGGAAAGTCAAACTTAGACTCAAGCTTAAAAATCCTAGGTTGAGAAGATGACTTTCTAGCTTTCTTGATGAACTTGAGAGCTTAATGTTCTTGAATCTTATGTTGCGATGAATAGAAATAAGAGTTTAGGCTACTTAAAACCTTAAATATACTCTTTAGGAATCCAAAAACATTCTGGTTGAGGAGATAAAAACATGAAAATTTATTAAAATAGCCCTAGAAATTCGCCTGGAACTTCGCCCGTCAGTGACGACGAGTCATCATACCTCTCATGGTGAGTGACCATGACTCGTGGTGTCCATTCAGGGTCACTAGGGTCTTGTTGGTCACTCTCTGATATGCTTCTCATGACCCCTTCACATGACCCGTCATATGATTCCATGAGTCTTACTGTGACTTGTGGTCACTGACAATGTCCTGGGCTTTTCTCTAATCTCACACCAAGAGTAGTCCCAATGGGCCATAACACAACACATTGGATCAGGGACTGAAAAATTTAATTTCTCATCAAGAGTCATATCATGATCCACGAAACCTTACCATGAGTTGTGATGTGACTTGTCCTGGGGGATTTTTTTCAATTTTCTACTAGTTTCTACTTTAAGCCTAGGGTCTAATCTAAGGAACTTTTGAGGGTTGTTATAATATCTCCCCCTTAGGATAAACTGTCCTAGAATGAATACTAAGCTGGACTAATAGGGAATCTAACTGAGAGTAACTAAATTAAAGATAACTAAATCCATGGAATATGCAACCATATTAAGGACTTCAACATCAACTAATGGAATATAAAACTAATAAGAATATTATGAGAGGAAACTATTTCCTCAAGATGATTCTAGACTAGTAGGGAATAGATGAGGATACTTAGACATCATATCTACTTCAGCTTCCTAAGTAACTCCCTCAACTAACTGATTTCTCCATATCTCCTTCATAGAAGCAGCTTCCTTATTCCTTAGCTTATGAACCCAATGATCTAGAATCTTAATTGGCAATACCTCATACGACCGGTTATCCTTCATTCCCACACTCTCTGTGTCACGACCCAATTTTATACCCTGGAAGAGACACGGTACTTAGGATCACAAAGGACCCCAAGCAAACCCATGGTAAAGCATACTTCTACTAAGAATAATCTGCTGAAAATAATAGTAATAAAGTGGAAGCTGACTAAAGAAATAAACTAATATTGAATAATAACAATATCTGAACAAACTCTGAAAACCCAAGATGAATCCATAAATATTGTCTGAAAGCCTTATAAAATGAACTGATGAGTTATTGGGACAAACTCCCAGCTAACTCTAATGTCTAAAACTAAACAAAATAAATACAACTGAAAATGGAACTCCAAAGCTCGACAGATGAGGACTCACCACTGAAGCTACTGGGGAATCTCCATGAGAGAACTAATTATAGTGCGGAGGCTGGGTACCTAAGACTATATCATAAAATGATGTAGCACATAGAAATATACGATTAGTACTTTGGATGTATTGATTATGTGAGAAGGAACTAAAACATACATATATTGAGTAATAGTAAGCAGAACCGTAATATTGTAAAAATATATTGAAATTTGAAGATTTGCACTGGACTGGGAATTATGACTATTCTGGCCTAAACTATACAGTAGGAGAGACTATAACTGACATGTAACCACGTGAGGTAAACATGGAGACGAATGTATACATCCCATCAGAGAAAGCACACTATACCTTGCCAAGTATAGTGGCTATACTGAGAGATCACTGTCTGGGGCCCATTCATGCTAATAACCTACAGTGGCAACATAGTTTTGGAAAATAGGGTGCACTGTACCCCGACCCCTCGGTGCTAAGTACTACTCCCACTAAAAACCTAGAATTATCTAATTGGATGATAGTTGGAAACTGATGTCCTGGAACTAAGTTAGAACTAGCTATCTGAAGTGTTATAAGAGTTTGAGGACTAAAAAGAAATTGTGTTCTAAGACTTGTCAAAGCTACTTTATCTGAAAGCATTGTAACAGTCTAAAGAACGACTAACAAGCTAATAAACTAATACTACTGAGTTTATTGAGTTTCTCAAAAGACTTACAAGGAGTTAAACTGATCAGCTGACATTTCTGGAGAATACTAAGTACTGCCTGTAATATTGAGAATGAACATACTAAAGCATTAACTTTATGTTCATGTATCTATACTAACATTTATAATTTGAGTGAAAATATCATAATAATACAGCATTCATATCTGAGTTCTAAATCATGCAAGTTTTGTTCAAGTATCATACTAAGGATCAAGGTTAAGAAAGCAATTTGTATGAATAAATCTAAGACATGAATTTCAGCTAGGAATAATCATACAAACTTGGAGACTTAACAAGGTTTAAAGAATTTCTTAACTGATTAAAAATCCTAGCTTCAAACTTCTATAGTGCTTGAATTTAGAATGTTTTCTGAAAATAATTTGGAACACAAGGGGGAAAGAAAACCGTTGTTCAAATCCCATATACCTAAAGGAGAATCTATTAGAATTAGCTTGGAAAATCTGAGAAAACACGGATGCCCTAGCTCTTGCTTGAAACTAGTCGTCTGAGTTTTCTACGTACTGATTCTGGAGCTCTGGGAGAGAATGAGAGGAAGAATCGATCAACTTCATAAATTCCCCTCTAAATGCACCCCAAAAGACGTAGTTTAGAATTTAAAATAGTGGGAAGTTACAAAAATGCCCCTAGAAGAAAGTCTGAAAAACTGCCCATCAAGATCTAATAGGTCACAAAATGAGTTATTAGTTGTGATCATGACTCGTTTGGACCAGTCGTTAGTCTTGGGCCTTGAAAATTTAGTTTTTGGACTCAACCAACGGATAGATAGGACAACTCATTAAATGAAACAGTGGGTCATTTTCACTATTTTTCATCACTACTAGAAATATTGAATGTTTTTTTAACATGACCAACAGACCGGAACAACGACTCATTGGATAGGACAATGGATCTCTGTTGCCACTCGTTGTCACTGGAAGAGTTCTGAACCAACTCTGGATATCCCCTAATGGACGAACAGGACGACTCCTTATCCGAAACAATGGGGCATTATTTCCATCTATTATTACTGGGGTGACTTAAGCATTTTCTGGATCTCACCCAACGGCTAATAGGATGAGTCGTTATATCAAACAATGACTCATCGTCTAACCCATTGTTTGAGAGAAGGAAATTATAAGGCTTCTGGACTGGATTACAACAAGAGATAGGACAACTCATTACTTCTTGCAATGAGTCGTTCTATGATTCATTGGTACCCTGGAGGAAATTTGCCGGATCTTACAATGACTGTTCTAGTTGGTCATTATTCCTGACAACGATTCGTTAGTAGAGTCATTCTAAGACAAAAATTTTTTGGTGTTTCATTCAAAGTTTGGGTTTGGTCTAAGGAACTTTTGGGGTGTTACAATATCTCCCCCTTGGCAACATTCATCCTCGAATGACAGCTGAGTAAGCTTAAAGACTGGGGAAAGAGCTGCAATCTCGAACTGAAAACTAATAATTGATTACTAAAGGAGTGACTGACTTCGAACTGAGATAGACATATAGACTAAGTAATGCTACTAACGTGCACACTAAAACATGACTAGAGCTGATCAGTATGGAACTGAATTATTATACCCCGAAAGCCCAAAGTTAAGACCCGGGAGTTGAAACGGAGAAAATTTAAAACTAGCATCAGGACTTAGAATGGATCGTGGGGTGACTCGTGGGAGCATATCACGGGTCATGATGTGACTCATGGTGAGGCTCAGGATATGAGTTGAAATATGGGAATTTGGATCCCTACAGATGAGACCACGAGTCGTGGTCAGGCCCCATGACTCGTTAGGTAAGTCGTGGGAAGTAATGATTAAGAAGGAAAAGGAAGAAGGCAGTGTACCTAACAGAAGGACCGACGAGTCGTGGTTAGTCACCACGATTCGTGGGAAGGGTCGTGAGCAGCATGATGAAGCAAAATAAAAATCCCAGGCAGTGTATGTAATGAGTGGTGACCACGAGTAACGAGTCGTGAAGTTACCCGTGGCGAGCACAGATGACTTGATAAGCAGTGTACTTGACGGATGACACCACGAGTCGTGGCCAGCGGTGACGAGTCATCATGTCCCTTGTGGGGACTGACTTGCAGTTATTCTACAGGCTTTTCCATAATTTCTAAGAACCTAAGGCCTAAACTACATTGTTTTAAGGTATGAATAATGTCTTTTAAGAGGGTTGAGTTTATTTTAGACCATTTTCATTCATGCATGCAAAGATGGAAAGTTAGAGGGGGTGATCAAGCTTGTTCTTCTTCAAATTCTCTTTAATGGGTGAATCATTTCACACCCATGCCCAATCCCTCGCAAAATCATAAATTTCCTATGTCTAATCTATGGGGTTTTAACCCAACGTATGAATTTCATAATTCTCTTCATAGGTATGATTTAAATATGTTTCTACTATTCAACTATGCCTCATGGGCAAGTTTTATATTGATTTCGATAAAAATCATGTTTCAAGTTTTGTGAATTAAAACTCCCATTATGAAAAGTTCATGAAAGATGGATTTGTGATGAATGTATGATTATGATGAGATATTATGATGAAAAGCATGTTTTCAAGCTACCTATATTTATAATCATGCTTTCTATGTGAATTGAGTATTTTCAAGCATGTGAAAGTATTGGGCAATGCCCACATTTTCAAGTATGATTTATGATTTTCCCGAATTAAGCGTACCACATGGTTTTGGAGCGAAGACTCCCAATTATCTTTCAGCTTGTGGTATGTTTTGAGATAAATCTTCTCCTATGCATGATTTCAGATTTGAGATGTATTTGATTATTGAGCTTCGTCAACAGACGATGTTGAGCCTCGTTGAAAAGTGATGGAGGGCATATGCATGTTTTTTGGAGTAGTGTCTAGCACCGAGAAGGATAAGGTTTGATCACCCTATGCCTCAGAACTACATGCCAACATAGGTTTAAAATTATATATTTACTACTTTGGGACCTCTCTTATGAGCTATCCCCTGCCCTACTGGGCCACGAGCTTGATTTCTATACCATGGTATCGTCTCTATCCCTGATAAGGCATTGGATGGCTCTACCCACTTGAGTGTGATAGTTGAGACCATGTAAGATCTATCATGGTATGTTGGTTAAAAGACGAATATCCCACTATTCCTCATGATTTCTGTTATGCATGTTTATCATTCATGATATTTCTATATCTATATATGTTCTAAAATAGGTTTGACTCAATGTTCAGTTTTACTCATGATTATCAGATTTCAGCTTTCAGTCAATCGATTTAGGTATGATGTTATGCTATGTTATGATGAGATTATGATTTCTGAAAGAATGCATGCAAGCCCTACTCTCAAATTCTTATTATTATTGTCTTACATTATGCATGTTTATTTTTTAGGGATTTTACTTATTTAAGCGGTTTTACTTATCCTGCATACTCAATACATTCCACTTACTGACCGCATACTCTATGTTGTATCATTTCATGATACAGGACCCGTCACTCAGACTTAACCCCGTTATAGCCAGTCTTCAGAGTCAGCATCTTATACCTGTTGGTGAGTCCTCATCTCCCGAGGACCATGCTTATTTAGATTTCTCTATGTATTTTCAATTTCCAGCTTTATCGAGTTAGTTGGGGTCTTATCCCATCAACTCATCATGTTTAGAGTCTTTTCAGACAAAAGGATGTATTCATGTTCAGATTATGTATTCTGATGCTATGTTTATTTCATACTTTCGCTAAGATTGTTATGTTGATTCTTCAGTTTTAGTAATTGAGTTAGACGTATGTTCATGCCATAGGCTGACTCGGAGTCTCTTAGGGCTCCTTGTCCCGTGTTGTGATCTGGGCCTCCGTCCTGGTCGTGACAAACTTGGTATCACAACAATAGGTTTGAAGTTTCCTAGGGTGTCTGAAAGACATGTTAAGTAGAATATTTTTCATGGGTGTGAAGCGTGCCACACTTATGACGAAGATTCTACAAAATGTTTAGGAAATGTTCCATTTTTCATGATCTATGTCATGCTATGAAATGTCTCGCTATCCTTCTAATTCATGCTATTCACAATTGCAGAATCATGGCTCCCCAAAGAGTAAATGGTAGAAGGAATGGGAATAGAGATGGCCATGAGGATGGAAACGGAAACGGGCACCAGCAGCCCCCACCAATCTAGGAGCACCATTCACCGGAGCTGGTTGCCCATGCTAAGTTTAGGGTAGCTATTCATATTCTTGCACAGGCCTTGACCACCCATGTCAATCAGCAGGCAGTTGCGCATGTCCCAAAAAATAGTAATGTGGTGGTGGCTCGAGTAAGTAATTTCTTGAGAATGAACCCGTAAGAGTTCCTCGGGTTAAAAGTAGATGAGGACCCGCTTGAGTTCATTAATGAGATTGTGAAGATCACCCAAGTCATAGAGGTGAATGGAATTAAGTGTGCAGAGCTGGCCTCATATCAGCTGAAAGGGGTCGCACATGTCTGGTTCTGTAAATGGAAAGATAGAAGGGCCTCTGGAGCAGGTCCTGTCACTTGGGAGGATTTCCATGTTGCATTCTTAGATTGGTTCTTCCCTCATGAGATGAGGGAGTTTAAGGAAGCCGAGTTCATGAATCCTATGTAAGGGAGAATGACAGTGCAGGAGTATGCCCATGAGTTCACTCGCCTATCGAAGTACGCCCTAGAGTTAGTGGCTAATCAGAGGGCACGGGTGAGCAGATTTGTTCATGGTGTGGCGGGCTATTTTGACAAGGATTGTTAGGACCGCTATGCTCTACCAGTATATGAATTTCCCTCGGATAGTCTTGTACATCCAGTAGATGGAGGCGGCGCATATGAGAGAGAGGGAGGCCAAGAGAGCCAGGACTGATAGTTGCAGATTCTCACAGCCGAGGTCAGGTGGTGGACACCGCAAGCATACCCACCAATAATCTTTAGCCCCAGCATCTTCAGCATTGAGTGTGCCATCCAGGCCTAGGCATAATCAGATAGGGAGAGAATCAGGCTTGAGGGGTCACAGCAACAGACCCGCAGATTCTAGTATCCCAGCTTGCCGCAAATGTGGTCAGGGGCACACGAGCCAGTTCTTAGCAGATTCAGGTTCTTTTTTCGGGTATGGGAAGCTTGTACACATGCTCAGAGATTGCCCAGCAATGAGACAGGATCATGATGGAGGCCGAGTTCCAGCATCTAGTTCAGCAGCCCCACCTGCACACCCAGCACATTAGGGCGCATCTACAAGCACAAGTGGCGGTTAACGCCAAAATAGATTTTATGCCTTAGCATCCCGCCAGGAGCAGGAGGTCTCCCCGGATGTATTCACTGGTATGTTATGAGTTCCATCTTGATGTATATTCTTTGTTAGACCCGGGGGCTACCTTGTCTTTTATGACACCATATATGGCCTATAGCTTCGAAGTTAGTCCCAAAGTCTTGTCAAAACCCTTCTCAATTTCTACTCCTGTAGGTGAGTCAGTTATAGCTAGAAGGGTGTACAGAAGTTTCCCAGTCTCAGTCCTCCAAAAAGTCACCTCAGCAGATTTGATAAAGTTAGCCATGATCGATTTTGATGTTATCCTCAGCATGGATTGGCTATTTGTATGTTATGCCTCAATTAATTGTAGAACCTGGGAAGTAGAGTTCAAATTTCTGAGTGAGTCAGTCTTAGAATGGAAGGGTAGTATAGTTGTGCCTGTAGGTAATTTCATTTCCTACCTTAAGGCCAGAAAGATGATCTCCAAAGGTTGTGTGTACCATCTAGTTAGGGCTAAGGATGTGACGTCCGAGACCTCGACTATCCAATCTGTCCCAGTAATATGTGTGTATCTGGAAGTTTTCCCAGATGATTTAATGGGAAACCCTCCCGAGCGGGAGATTGATTTTAGTATTGACCTTCTTCCCGACATACAGCCTATATCTATTCCTCCCTACAAAATGGATCCATCCGAGATAAAGGAGTTGAACGACCTGTTAGATAAGGGTTTCATTAGACCAAGCAAGTCCCTGTGGGGTGCACCCATTCTCTTTGTCTGGAAGAAAGATGGTTCCCTTCGTATGTGCATTGATATCGACAATTGAACAAAGTAACTGTCAAGAATAGGTATCCTCTACCCAGGATTAATGATTTATTTGACCAGCTTCAGGGTGCCAATTTCTTTTAAGATAGAACTCAGATCCAGATACCATCAGCTTAGAGTTCTGGAGAGCGATATCCCAAAGACAACCTTTAGGATGCGGTATGGTCATTATGAGTTTGTAGTTATGTCTTTTGGACTAACGAATGCTCCTACAACTTTTATGGACTTTATGAACAGGGTGTTCAAGCAATACCTAGATATGTTCGTGATTGCGTTTATTGACGACATCTTAATATACTCTTGGAGCGAGGAGGAGCATCCCGCTCATTTGATGGTGGTGCTACAGACTCTCAAGGATCGCCAATTGTATGCCAAATTTAGCAAGTGTGATTTTTGGTTGAACTCAATGGCGTTTTTTGGCCATGTGGTACTAAGCGAAGGCATAAATGTGGACTCTCAGAAAATAAAAGTGGTGAAGAATTGGCCTAGACCGGTGAATCCTTCAGATATCAGGAGTTTCTTGGGCTTAGCAGATACTATCGAAGATTTGTGGAAGGTTTCGCGTCTATTGTGGCACCTTTGACCAAATTGACCCAAAAGAAGGTGAAATTCCAATGTCGGAGGCTTGTGAAAGGAGCTTTCAGGAGTTGAAGGCTCGACTTACCTTAGCACCGGTGTTAACCCTACCTGAGGGTACCTATGGGTTCGTTGTGTATTATGATGCTTCAAGGATCAGACTTGGGTGTGTGTTGATGCAGCATGGGAAGGTTATAGCATGTGCCTCCATACAGCCAAAGGTTCATGAGAAGAATTACCTGACCTATGATCTTGAATTGGTCGTGGTGGTATTCGTATTGAAGATATGGTGACATTATTTGTACGGGGTTCATGTAGATGTGCTTACGGACCAAAAGAGTTTACAATATGTGTTTACACAGAAGGATCTCAATCTTCAGCAAAGGAGGTGGTTGGAGATACTCAAGACTATAATATGTGTGTCCTTTACCATTCGGGCAAGGCTAATGTAGTTGTGAACACACTTAGTAGACTCTCTATGGAGAGTGTGCCCCATATGGATGAGGGAAAGAAGGAGCTGGCAACGGATGTGCACCGATTCGCAAGGTTGGGAGTTTGGTTGGTTAACTCGACCGATGGTGGTGTTATTGTTCAGAATAGGTCAGAATCGTCTTTGTTGACGGATGTAAAATCTCAACAAGGTGAGGACCTTATTTTGGTAAAGTTGAAGGAAGCTATTCAAAATCAGAAGGTAGAGGTCTTCTCCAAATGGGGAGATGGTGTGCTTCGATACCAGGGTTGCTTATGTGTTTTGGATGTTGATGATTTGAGGAACCAGATGTTTCATGAAGCTCATGGATCCAAGTATTCTATCCATCTAGGTTCCACAAAGATGTACCGTGACTTACAGGAAGTCTATTAGTGGAATGGCATGAAGAAGGACATAGCAGAATTTGTAGCTAAGTATCTAAACTGGCAGCAAGTGAAGGTCGAGCATCAGAGACCAGGAGGTGCGCTTCAGGATATCAGTATTTCCTACTTATAAGTGGTAAGAAATCAATATGGACTTCATCGCAGGGTTGCCTCGCACTCATCGACAATATGACTCCATTTGGGTTGTGGTAGACAGGTTGACCAAGGCCACTCATTTTCTACCAGTCAAAACCATGGACTTGGTGGAGGAATAAGCCAAACTATATATTTGGGATCTAGTTTGATTGCATGGAGTTCCCTTGTCCATCATATCAAATAGAGGTACCCAATTTACCTCTTAGTTTTGGAAGTCATTTCAAAAAGGACTTGGTGCTCAAGTTAAGCTCAGCACAACATTTCACCCGCAAATGGATGGTCAAGCGAGCGAACAATTCAAACTCTCGAGGACATGTTGAGAGCATGCGTGATTGACTTGAAAGGTAGGTTGGATGATCATTTGCCTCTTATCGAGTTTTCATACAATAACAGCTACCATTCCAGTATTCAGATGGATGCAATTGAGGCTCTCTATGGGCGGAGATGTAGATCGCCTATTGGTTGGTTTGAAGTTGGTGAAGCTGCGATGATAGGGCCAGATTTAGTCCATGAGGCTATGGAGAAAGTTCATTTTATACGAGACAGGTTGAAAACAGCTCAAAGTCACCAAAAGTCCTATGCCGATGTGAGAAGGAGATAATTAGAATTTGAGGTGGATGATTGGGTGTTTTTGAAGGTATCTCCCATAAAGGGAGTGATGTGATTTGGAAAGAAAGGAAAACTCACCCCGCGTTATATTGGCCCTTACCGGATTGTAAAACGGGTTGACAAGGTGGCATATGAATTGGAGTTTCCCTCAGAATTAGCTTCTGTGCATCTTGTATTTCATGTATCGCTCTTAAAGAAGTGTTCGGGTGATCCAGCTTTAGTTGCCCCAGTGGACAGTGTTGGTGTGAAGGACAGCCTTAGTTATGAGGAGGTTCTGGTGGAAATACTGGATCGTCAGGTTCAAAGGCTAAGGAACAAGGAAGTAGCTTCAGTTAAAGTGTTATGGAGGAATCAGCATGTTGAAGGAGCTACATGGGAAGCCAAAGCGAATATAATGGCTAGATACCCATATTTGTTCTCTATCGGCTCAGTTCCAGCTTGAGGTATCAGTTTTCACCTAAAACTCTATTTAGTTTTCATGGTAAGTTCATGTGCCTAAGTTTCTTTTATGTATATGGATGTATATATGATTCGTGAATTCAGTTCAGCTATGTAGTTTGAATCGGAGATAGTCATTCTGTCAGTTTTCAGCTTAAATGATTAGTATTTGAATACGATGATTGCATTTCTCTCCTTTTCTGTATGTTTTGAACATTCGAGGATGAATGTTCCCAGGGGGAGATATTGTTATAGCCCAAATATCAAACCCGAGAGTTAAAATAGAGAAAATTTAAAACTTGCATCAGGATTCAGAACGGGTCGTGAGGTGGCCCATGGGAGCAGACCATGAGTCATGATGTGACTCGTGGTGAGGCTCAGGAGATGAGTTGAAATTTGGGAGTTTGTATCCCTATAGATAAGACCACGAGTCATGGTCAGGCCGCACTACTCGTTAGGTCAGTCGTGGGAAGTAATGATTAAGAAGGAAAAGGAAGAAGGCAGTATACCTAATGGAAGGACCCCATGAGTCGTGGTTAGTCGTGGGAAGGGTTGTGAGCATCTTGATGAAGCAAAATAAAAATCCCAGGCAGTGTATGTGATGAGTCATTACCACGACTCATGGTCACCAGTAACGAATCGTCAAGTCACACGTGTCGAGCCCAGATGACTTGATAAGCAGTTTTCTTGATGGACGACACCACGAGTCATGGCCAGTGGTGACGAGTCGTCATGTCCCTCTTGGGGACTGACTGGCAGTTATTTTCTACGAAATTAGTAAGGTCTTTTCTGTAAATTCTAAGATTCTAAGGTCTAAACTACGTTGTTTTAAGTTATGAATGATGTCTTTTAAGAGGTTTGAGTTCATTTTAGGCCATTTCCATTCATGCATGCAAAGATAGAAAGTGAGAGGAGGTGTTCAAGCTTGTTCTTCTTCAAATTCTCTTCAATTCCTCTTGGGCAATCATAGCAGTGTAAGAATCAGCTATAATCAGGTATGTAGGGTTATGAATGGGTGAATCCTTTCACACCCATGCCCGATCCCTCTCTAAATCATGAATTTCCTATGTCTAATCTATGAGGTTTTAACTTAATACATGAATTTCATAATTCTCTACATGTGTATGATTTAAATATGTTTCTACTATTGAACTATGCTTCATGGGCAAGTTTTATATTATTTTGATAAAAATCGTGTTTCAAGTTTTGTGAATTAAAAAGCCCACTGATGAGAAGTTCATGAAAGATGAGATTTGTAATGAATGTATGATTATGATGAAATATTATGATGAAAGCATGTTTTCAAGCAACCCATATTTATAATCATGTTTTCGATGTGAATTGAGTATTTTCAAGCATGTGAAAGTATTAGGCAATGCCCGCATGTTCAAGTATGATTTATGATTTTCTCGAATTAAGCTTACCACATGATTTTGGAGCGAAGACTCCCAATTATCTTTCAGCTTGTGGTATGTTTTGAGATAAAGCTTCTCATATGCATGATTTCAGATTTGAGATGTATTCGATTATTGAGCTTCGTCAATAGAAGATGTTGAGCTTCGTTGAAAAACGATGGAGAGCATATGCATGTTTTTGGGAGTAGTGTCGCGCACTGAGAAGGCTAAGGGTCAATCACCCTATGCCTCAGAACTACACGCCAACATAGGTTTATAATTATATATTTACTACTTAGGGAACTCCCTTGTGAGCTATCCCCTGCCCTATTGAGCCACGAGCTTGATATCGATATCATGATATCGTCCCTAGACCTGGTAAGGCTTTGGACGGCTCTACCCACTTGAGTGTGATAGTTGAGACCATGTAAGCTCTATCATGGTATGTCGCTTAAAAGACGAATCTCCCACTGTTCCTCATGATTTCAGTTATGCATATTTATCATTCATGAAATTTATTTATCTATATATGTTCTAAAGCAGGTTTGACTCAATGTTCAGTTTTACTCATGATTATCAGATTTCATCTTTGAGTGAATCGATTCAGTTATGATGCTATGTTATGTTATGATGAGATCATGATTTCAGAAAGAATGCACACAAGCCCTACTCTCAGATTCTTATTGTTATTGTCTTACATTATGCATGTTTCTTTTTTAGGGATTTTACTTATTTAAGTGATTTTATTTACCCTGCATACTCGGTACATTCCACGTACTGGTCGCATACTCTATGTTATATCGTTGCATGATACAGGACCCAACACTCAGACTCAGCCCCTTTCATAACCAGTCTTCAGAGTCAGCATCTTACACCTGTTGGTGAGTCCTCATCTCCAGAGGACCATGCTTATTCATATTTCTTTATGTATTTTCAGTTTCCATCTTTATCGAGTTAGTTGGTGTCTTGTCCCATCAACTCATCATGTTTAGAGGCTTTTCAAACAAAAGGACGTATTCAGCTTCAGATTGTGTATTATGATGTTATGTATATTTCAGACTTCTGCTAAGATTATTATGTTGATTCTTTAGCTTTAGTAATTGATTAGACGTATGTTCATGCCATGGGTCGACTTGAAGTCTCTCCGGGCTCCTTATCCCCTGTTGTGATCCAGGCCTCCGTTCGGGTCGTGACATGAATAGAGTACTGAGGAGGAATTTACTACCTGATGCTGAAGCTGAGCTAGAAGGGAATACGTGAAGATATTTAGCCATCATCTTTGCTTTTGCTTCCCATATGGCTCCCTCGACTAGCTGGTTCCTCCATAAAACTTTTACTAAAACGACCTCCTTGTTCCTCAACTTACCAACCTGGTGGTCTAGTAACTGAACTGGACCTTCTTTATAAGAGAGGTTGTCCTTTACACCAACAGCCTCTAAAGGCACTATTAAGGTCGGGTCACCGATATATTTCTTCAACAAGGACATATGGAAGAATGGGTGCACTGATGCTAACTTCGCAGGCAACTCCAACTCATAAGCCACATTCAATGTGTATTAGGATTTTGTAAGGGACAACATACCTTGGACTAAGCTTTCCTTTCTTCTCGAATCTCATCACCCCTTTTATAGGTGAAATATTTAGATATGCCCAATCATCCACAGCAAACTCCAACTCCCTTATCCTTACATCTGCATATTATTATTGTTGACTTTGAGCTGTTCTCAGTCGTTCCCTAATAAGTGGAACCTTCTACATGGCCTCATGTATTGAATCAGGTCCTGTCAAGGTAGCTTCACCAATCTCAAACACCCTACAGGAGATCTGTATCTCCTACCATATAATGCCTCAAATGGGGTCATCTGAATATTGGAGTGGTAGATACTGTTGTATGCAAATTCAATGAGAGGTAGGTGATCATCCCAACTGCCCTTGAAAGATCACGCAATCCCTCAACATATCCTCCAAACTTTGAATAGTCTGCTCAGCCTAGCCATTTGTCTGTGGGTGAAAAGTTGAGCTGAGCTTGACCTGAGTACCAAGTTCTTTCTGAAATGACTTCTAGAATTGCGAGGTGAACTAAGTACCCCTATATGAAATAATAGACAAGAGAACTCCATATAGTCTAACAAACTTCCAGATGTACATCCTAGCATAATCCTTTACTGAGTCTGTAGTCTTAACTGGTAGAAACTGTGCTGATTTAGCCATCTGGTCTACAACCACCCAAATTGAGTCATGCTATCGGCGAGTATGAGGTAGTCCTATAATAAAGTCCATGTTGACTACTTCCCAATTTCAAGTAGGAATGCTAATATCCTGAGTCATACCCCTAGGTCTATGATGTTCTACTTCGACCTGTTGGCAGTTTGGACACTTAGCCATAAATTCAACAATGTCCTTTTTCATGCCATTCCACCAGTAGACTTTTTGTGGGTTACGGTACATCTTGGTGGCACCTGGATGGATGGAGTACCTAGTATTGTGAGTTTTCATTAGTATTCACTACCTCAAGTTATCTACATCTGAAATACACAACCTGCCCTGATAATGGAGCACACCATCTCCCCCTTTGGAGAATGTTTCCTCCTCTTTCCTTAGGACTGCTTTCTTCAACTTGAGCAAAATTGAGTCTTCATCCTGCTTTGACTTAACCTCTACCACCAGGGAGGATTTTGACCCACTCTAGACTACAACTCCACCATCTGCTGAGTCAACTAACGGGACCCCTAACCGAGCTAGTCTATGAATATCTCTAACCAGCACTTTCTTATCATCCTCAACATGAGCAACACTCCCCATAGACAATCTACTGAGGGCATCAACCACTACGTTGGCCTTACTCGGGTGATACAAAATGCTCATTTCAGTCTTTTAATAACTCTAACCACCTTCTCTGACACAGATTCAGGTCTATTTGACTGAAAACATATTGTAGACTCTTGTGATCAATAAAAACATCCACATGAACCCCATAGAGATAGTGCTCCAAATCTTCAAAGCGAACACTACTGCTACTAGTTCAGGATTATGAGTCGGATAGTTCTTCTCATGAACCTTGAGTTGTCTAGAAGAGTAAGCTATGACTTTGTCATGCTGCATCAGAACACAATCGAGGTCAACTCTTGAATCACAATAGATGGAAAACCTGTCTGAACCATCTGGCAAAGTCAGGACTGGAGTTGTAGTGAGTCGAGTCTTCAGCTCCTAAAAGCTCTTCTCACATGCATCAGACGACTGAAACTTCACCTTATTTTGAGTTAGTTTGGTCAAAAGGGAGGCAATAGAGGAGAATCCTTCAACAAACCATTTGTAATAACTGGCTAGACCCAAGAAACTCCTATTGTCTGATGGAGAGGTGGGTCTTGGCCAGTCCTTAACTGCCGCTATCTTTTGAGGATCTACCTAAATACCCTCTCTAGAGACCACATGGCTGAGGAAGGCAATTGATTTTAGCCAGAATTCATGCTTGCTAAATTTGGTGAACAACTAGCTGTCCTTGAAACACTATCCTCAGATGGTCAGCATGCTCCTCCTCTGCTCTAGAGTAAACCATAATATCGTCTATAAATACAATAAGGAACTTGTCCAAGTACACAATGAATACCCTGTTCATCAAATCCATAAAATCTTCAGGAGCATTGGTTATTCCAAAAGACATAACTATGAAGTCGTAGTGACCATTCCGAGTTTTGAATGTTGTTTTCGGTGTCACATTCTCTAACCTTGAGCTGGTGGTATCCTGATCTGAGATCTATCTTGGAAAACAGCTAGCTCCCTGAAGTTAGTCAAATAAATAGTCAATCCTGGGTAGAGGATACATGTTCTTGACTATGACTTTGTTCAGCTAGTGGCAGCCAATGCACATTCTAAGTATACCGTCTTTCTTTCACATGAATAGGATTGAGGCAAACCATAGAGAGATACTAGGTCTGATGAAGCCCTTATCTAGAAGCTCTTTTAGTGTTCTTTCAACTCCTTAAGCTCTACCGGAGCCATTTTATAAAGAGGAATAGAGATAGGCTGGGTATCTAGAAGAAGGTCTATATCGAAGTCTATTTCCCGCTTGGGAGGGACTCTAGGGAGATCTTCAACAAACTCATTTACAACTAAAACTGACTAAAGTGTCAGGGCCTCGAAACTAGAATTTTTTACCCTAACCAAGTGATAGATGTAACCCTTAGCAATCATCTTTCTAGCCTTAAGGTATGAAATGAAATGACCCTTAGGTGCTAAAGTACTACACTTCCACTCTAGGACTGGTCCGTTAGGAAACTAAAATCTAATGACTATAGTTCTGCAGTCAACTGAGGCACAACAAGAATATAACCAGTCCATGCCAAGAATAAGGTCAAAATCGACAATATGTAGCTCTACTAGATTAATTGAGGTAACTTTATGAAACATTTTGACCGAACAATCCCTATACACCCGTCTAGCTTTGACTTACCAACCGGAGTAGAGACTGAAAATGTCTAGAGAGGATTTCTGGACTTATATCAAACTCAACAGAAATGTAAGGAGTCACAAAGGAAAGTGTGTCTCCTGCATCTAGTAAAGCATATAAATCTATCTAAAAGAGACATAACATACCAGTCACTACGTCAGGTGAGTTCTCCTGGTCCTGACGGGAGGATAAAGCATAGAAATAGTTTTAGCGCTGACCACCACCGGTACCTGAGGTAGTACCCTGCTGAGCTGGACGACCTGGCGGAGCTGCTAATCTAGTGGACTGGGCCTTCCCCTGTCCTGCTGACGGGCAATCCCTCAATTTGTAACCTAGCTAGCTGATCTTGGGCAGAATTGCATGCCCAAGTGATACTCAAATGCTTCATTTCAACTTGTTTATCTATTGTTATGTGTACATTATCATGTAATTTTTAGTTAAATGTGAATTTATACTAACCAACATGATTAGTGTTGTTTTGCAGGTAAAAGGAAATTTTGGAAGCTAATATACATGTTGGTGAAATTCGGGAATGGACTTGAAAACAAGGAGTGAAAAATGACAAGGGAGAGCAACAAAAATAAGGGCTCCGTGATGGAGCCGTGTCACGCTGCCATCGCGGAGGCATTCTGCCTCGGATGAAATAATTTTGGCAATTTCCAGTGGAGGTCCGCATTACCTCCATGACACGGAGGCAGTGCTCCACGATGCACGTTGAGTACAATTATTTGGAACATCAAGTTCCAGTGAAGGTGTGCGATAGCACCGTGGCACGGAGGGAGTGCTCCGCGATACACTCCGTGCCAGGTTGCTTGTTATTCCGAAAAAAATTCTCAAGAGTATAAATAGCACACTTAGGTTTTATTTTAAATATTCTGACTTGGTTGAGCAAGAACGTAGGTTATAGGAAATATAGAGGACGAAAATTCTAGGGTTCTTCTCTTTCTCTTTCTCTTTTATCTCAATTGTTTGTATGAATTCCACTTATTTGATGATGTTTAATCCACAAATGAGTGGCTAAATTCACTTCTTGCTGAGGTTAAGAACAACTGTAGTGGAATGTAGTTGTTGTTCATTTCAGTTTTCATCTTTCCTTCAATGGTTGTTCTATCAATTCTTGTTTTTACTGTAATAATTTTTGGCCAATGTTAATGTATATCTAGAAATCCAATTTTGATTTTGAAAAGGAAAGAAATTGGAAAGATGTGAATTGGTAGGATATGATCTCTTCTTAGTTTAGAAAATTGAGAATTGATTTACATTCAGAACAGAAATATATCTGAAAGTCTTATTAGTCAATTAAGGAATCGGTATTGTATGGATAGAGCATGAAATTCTTTTATCACAGAAATGTAGATTAAGGTTTCATGATTCTTAATTGGATAGGAGTCGAAAGATCCAATCCATAGGAAATAATTCTTGACTAGCAACCGAAGAAAAGATTAGTTGAATTGAATCGATAAATTACTTCCTTGCATGTTTGTTTTAACCTCAACTTGCTCATTACTATTGTTCAGATTCAAGTTATAATTTTAACTTAGATTTTTTATTACGTAGCAAACTTAACTCTCAAAATACTGTCAATTGGTTGTCTACATTCATAAAGACATAGTTCACTAACGCTTAAGTTAATTAGTACTGTAGTTCAATCCCTCTGGGATTGATACTTGGCTTTACATAAGCCACTTTACTACTTGTTCGACCACGTGCACTTGCGTGTAGTCACTACAGGACCGAGCAAATTTTTGGCGCCGTTGCCGGGGACTGGCAATTGGTAAAATTATTTTCTTAGTGTTAGTTTACAAATTCTATATAAGTGCTGACAACTTGATCTTAGCCTTTCTCTTGCAGAGATTGAAATCTTCTGAACGCTGGCAAGAGATAAGGAGTTAGTGGATTCATATATAGAGCCGGAAAGACAATTTCATCGTCAAAGAAGGGAAGCTCTAGAGAAGAAGTTGCAGTTGCTAAGACAGGCAATTCTGGAGCAACAAAAGAACCCACCACTTGTGAGGGCAGTTTTAGTGCCCAGGAAATGGCAGCAAGGCCGGTTCGCGAAGTGGCAATCCCACATGCTAACAATGTTACATCTAGTATTCGCAGACCAGAGCCAGGAGGGAGGTTTGACCTTAAACAGAACATGGTGCAGTTGTGGCACACTAGCGGGCAATTCACAGGTCTCCCTCATGAAGATCCACAACAACATCTCCAAAACTTTTTGGGGATAAGTGACACTCACATTCCCGCTGGAGTATCATCCGACTACGTGAGGCTTACATTATTCCCAATTTCATTATTGGGGGAAGCAAAAAGGTGGTTGAAAGTTGAACCACCCAACTCTATCACCACTTGGGAAGATCTTGCAAGAAAGTTTTTGATATGATTCTTTCCATCTAGGAAAACAACAAGACTTAGAAGTCAGATTCTAAGTTTCAAACAAAGAGAGGGTGAAAATCTATAAAAAGGTTCAAATCGATGTTAAGGGATTGTCCTCACCATCACCAGTCCAACGATGTGTTGGTGCATACCTTCATAGAGGGTTTGGAGCCACATACAAAATTTTGCTAGACTCAACAGCTAGGAGACAAGCACTAGAAAAGACTTATGAGGAGCTTTATACTTTGTTAAATCGTATTTCACAGGGAAATCCATAATGGAATGCGGACTCTTCAAGAGGACGAACAAGGAAAGCGGCAGGAGTCTTTGAGGTGGATGGTTTTACAGCTATCGCTGCACAGATAGCTGCGTTGCAAAATCAACTCAACACCCACTTCAGCAGTATGAGCTTGAATCAAGCACAAGCCCCAGTTAATGTAGTGCAGCAGGTATGGTGTGAAGTATGTGGGAGTAATGATCACTCAGCTGAGTGTTGTGTTGCAAATCCAGATTCAGTAAACTTTGTTGGGAACGTCCAGAGGAATAATTACCAACAGTATGGCAACAATTACAACTTAAATTGGAGGAATCATCCGAATTTCTCTTGGGGTAGTAATAGCCATCAAGGGCAAAGTTCGAATCAGGGTGTGCAGAGAAATCAAGGGGGGCATCAGAATTATCAGACTCAATACAGAGGAAACAATGCACCTCCTCCACCAACCAACAACATTGAGGAAATGTTCAAAACAATGATAGCTAACCAAGCACAAATGCAGACTAATTATGTGAAATCAGTGGCAGATATGAAAACTCAGCAGTTAGCTACAAAGGCGTTGGAGTACCAGTTGGGACAACTAGCTGGAGCTCAAAACACCAGGCCCAGAGGAGGACTACCAAGTGACACTGACCCAAATCCTAAGTAGGTCAATGCAGTGACCACAAGGAGTGGACTACAACTCAAGGAGGTGGAACTAGAAAGACCACCTCAGCAATCAGGAGCAGTGGAAAAAGATGGGGAACATGATGATGAGAGGGGGAAGGAGAAGGCAGCCGAAGCAGAAAGACCACCACGCCCGTTCCCTCAAAGATTAAAGAAGCACAAGGAGGAAGCTTGCTTTAAAAAGTTCATGGAGGTGCTGAAACAGGTACCCATTAATTTACCTTTGGTTGATGTTTTGTAGGGAGTGCTGAAATATGCAAAGTATATCAAGGACAACGTAGCAAACAAAAGCAGATTGATGGAGTATGCTACGGTGGCTCTGACTGAGGAGTGTACTTCCCGGATACAGAACAGGTTGCCAACAAAGCTCAAGGACCCTGGGAGCTTTACCATTTAGATCACAATCGGGCAAAGTATCCGAGCTCGCGGATTATGTGATTTGGGAGCGAGCATAAACTTGATGCCGAAATTGGTGTTCAAGAAGTTGGGGCTGGGCAGTCCTCGACCAACTACAGTGATCTTGCAGTTAGCAGACCGTTCTTTGGCTAGACCAGATGGCATTGTGGAGGACGTGCTAGTGCAAGTGGGCTTCCTTATTTTCCCGTTAGATTTTATTATATTGGATTTTGAGCCGGATGCGGAAGTCCCATTTATTTTGGGACGTCCTTTCTTGACAACCGGGAGAGCGTTGATTGATGTAGCTGCGGGGCAACTAACCATGCGAGCGCATGATAAAGTGGAGGTGTTTGATGTGTATAAGGCCATGAAGCTTCCGGCCATTTATGAGGAGCTATCAGCAATCAATGTGCAAAACAAGAAAGAAATTCTTCAGATTGTTGATTCTCAAGATCCATTGGAGAGAGCTTTGATGGGCTCCAATCATTTCGGAGACAGGAATACTTATGAGATGGTGCAAATGTTGAACGAACCAAAATGGTATCTCATGAAGCAAGACTTTCAGCCATTGATGAGGTCCTTGGAACCATTGCCAAACCATCTATTGAGGAAGCACCAAAACTGGAGTTGAAGACATTGCCTCCATATTTGAAATATGTATTTTTGGGGGAAGATGACACCTAGCCAGTCATCATCTCCGCAGAGCTGACGGAGGCACAGATAAAGGATGCATTGGTGGTTCTCAAGAGGAGGAAGAAAGCAATGGGCTGGCAAATGTCAGATATTAGGGGCATCAATCCATCTTTTTGCACACACAGAATTTTTAGGGAGGAAGGAGCAAAGCCAACTGTACAACATCAGCGGAGGTTGAACCTGGTGATGAAGGATGTGGTTAGGAAGGAAGTGATCAAGTGGCTTGATGCAGGTGTGGTCTATCCCATTTCAGACAGTGAATGGGTCAATCCTATTCAGTGTGTCCCAAAGAAAGGAGGGATGACTATTGTTCGGCTTGTTTGGTATAACTACACGCAAGTGCACGTGGTCGAACAAGTAGTAAAGTGGCTCAAGTAAGCCAAGTATCGATCCCACAGAGACTGGACTAAGGTATTAATCTAATCAAGTGTCAATGAATGTTAACTCTAAAATGCAGACAACTGTGTGAAGAAGATTGTGATATTTTGTTTCCTAATTTTATACGAAGTCTAAAACGAATATACAATTTGAGTCTGAACTATAAGTATGAGCATGCTGAGGCTAAAATGAACATGTAGAGAAATAAATTATCGATACAATTTGGTTAACCTTTCCTCCGGTTGCTAATCAAGAATTATTGCCTATGGATTAAAACTCTAGTATTTAACCCAACTTAAGAATCATGAACCTTCCACCTACATCTCTGTGATAAAAAGAAATTCATGTTCTAGCCATACAAATCCGATTCCTTAATTGAGTAATACGACTTTCTGGTATATCTCTATCCTGAAGGTAAATCAATTTTTAATTTTCCCAAACTAAGAAAAGATCATATCCTATCAATTCACAACTTTCCAATTTCTTGCTCTCTCGAGTGAAACCGGACTTTTTAGATATACATTAACGTTGGTCACACATTAATGCGGTAAGAACAAGAATCAATAGAACAACCATGGAAGAAAAGATGAAAAACCAATTTATCAATAATCACATTTCAATACAAATGTTCTTAACCTCAGCAAGAAGGGAAATTAGCCACTCATTTGTGGATTAAACATCGTTAAATGAGTGTTAATCATACAAGCAATTGAAATAAAGAAGAAGGAGATAGAGAAAAACCCTGAGATTTTCGTCCCCTCAACTGCCTGTAACCCAAGTTCTTGCCCCACCCAGTCAGAATTATTAAAAATGAACCTAAGTGTTCTATTTATACTAGTGGGGATTTTTTCCGGAATAACAAGCAACGTGTCACAGAGTGTATCGCGGAGCACTGCCTCCGTGACACGGTGTGTATCATGGAGCGTTGCCTCCGTGACACGGTGTGTATCATGGAGCACTGCCTCTGTGACACGTTGTTGTTCCACCACAGGCCAAATTTTGCATTTTTTTCTTGTTGACTTTCACATTTTGCTCTTGATTCCATTCCTCCACTTTACCAAATCATGAATTAGTTCCTCAAATGCATTATTAACCTTCAAAAACAAGGACTGGTCATGTTGGTTAGTATATATTCACATTTACATAAAATCACATGAGAATGTATATGAATAATTAGATAAACAAGACTAAATTGCATTGTAAAGTAGCACCTGGGCATGCAATTATGCCCGAGATCAACTGTGGTCACCAATGAGAAGAATGAGCTAATCCCTACATGCACAGTCACAGGCTGGTGGATTTTCATGGACTACAGAAAGCTCAATCAGGCCACGAGAAAAGATCATTATCCTATCCCATTTATTGATCAGATATTGGACTGGTTGGCAGGTCCAGAATACTATTTTTTCCTTGATGGATATTCTAGCTATAACCAAATAGCCATAGCACCGGAGGACCAGAAGAAGACCACTTTCACATGTCCTAATGGGACATATGCTTTCAGGCGGATGCCATTTGGTTTATGCAATGCACCCGCCACATTCCATAGATGCATGATAGCGATCTTTCACGATATGGTGGAAGATTTCGTTGAGGTATTTATGGATGATTTTTATATTTTCGGTAATTCATTTGCTACATGTTTGTAGAATCTTGACAGGGTGCTATCTCATTGTGAAGACTCCAACCTTGTACTCAACTGGGAGAAATGTCATTTTTTAGTCAAGGAGGGTATCGTCCTTGGCCATAAGGTGTGTTGCAAGGGGCTGGAAGTCGATCGTGCAAAGATTGAAGTGATTGAAAAGATACCACCACCTGTGTCAGTGAAGGGTGTTCGCAGTTTTCTCGAACATGCAGGGTTCTACAGACAGTTCATCAAGAACTTCTCTAAAATTTCTAGACCAATATGCAGGTTGCTAGAAAAAGAGGTGAAGTTCGAGTTTGATGAGGATTGTGTTAAAGCATTCGAGGAGCTGAAACAGAAGTTGATAGAAGCACCTATTCTCATTTCTCCGGATTGGGAGCAACCGTTTGAATTAATGTGTGATGCAAGCGATATGGCTGTAGGAGCTGTATTGGGGCAGCGGAGGAATAGAATTTTTCATTCTATTCATTATGCAAGCAAAACACTTGGCACAGCCCAAGTCAATTATACAGTCACTGAAAAGGAGATGCTAGCATTGGTGTTCGTGTTTGATAAATTCAGGTCCTACTTGGTGGGGTCTAAAGTAGTGGTGTATACCAATCATGCAGCGAGTATCTATTTAACAAGAAGGATGCAAAGCCCAAGCTGATCATATGGATCTTGTTCTTACAAGATTTTGACCTAGAGATTCGGTACAGAAAGGGGAGCGAGAATCAAGTGGCAGATCACCTATCGCGATTCGAAAGCCGGTCGCATGTGAAGGAAGGTGACAGCATCAAAGAAGAGTTCCCAGATGAGCAACTCTTGGAAATAAGGGAAGCTGAAATCCCTTGGTATGCAGACATTGTGAATTTGCTGGTGAGTGGAGTCTATCCACCGGAGGCTACGGCTCAGCAAAGAAAGAAGTTGATACATGATTGCAGGTATTACATTTGGGATGAGCCGTACTTTTTTAAGCAGGGACCGGATCAGGTGATGAGAAGATGCATTCCAGAGAGCCAGATTGCGGAAGTATTGAGGAGTTGTCACTCATCATTGTATGGAGGGCACCACGGAGGCGAGCGGACAGCGCACAAGGTGCTACAGTCAGGTTTCTTTTGGCCTACACTGTTTAGAGACTCTATGGCATATGTAAAAATGTGTGATAGATGTCAAAGAACAGGAACAATTGGTAGAAGGCAAGAGATTCCACTACAGCAGATATTAGAAGTGGAGATCTTTGATGTATGTGGAATAGATTTCATGGGCCCGTTCCCACCGTTATTTGGTAATTGTTACATCTTGGTAGCCGTTGATTATGTATCCAAGTGGGTCGAAGCAACAGCTTGCCCCAGGAATGACAACAAGGTGGTAACAAAATTTGTGAAAAAGCATATTTTCACCAGGTTCGGGACACCCCGAGCCATTATCAGTGATGGAGGGGCTCATTTTCTAAATGCAAGTTTCAAGAATTTGCTAACTAAGTATGGGGTGCGGCACAAGGTAGCAATAGCGTATCATCCCCAAACTAGTGGGCAAGTGGAGGTGTCGAACAGAGAGATAAAGCAGATTCTACAAAAGACAGTGAATGCACAACGAATTGATCGGTCAAGCAAACTCGATGATGCGTTGTGGGCTTATAGAACTGCGTACAAGACACCTATTGGGACTTCTCCGTACAAATTGGTCTATGGAAAGGTGTGTCATCTGCCTGTGGAGTTAGAACATCGAGCTTTTTGGGCTGTGAGAAAGTTGAACATGGACCCGGAGCTAGCAGGGAAGAAGAGGCTGATGCAACTCAGCGAACTGGATGAGTTTCGTTGGCATGCTTATGAAAGTGCCAAATGCTACAAGGAGAAAACAAAGAGGTGGCACGATAGGCATATGGTGCATCGGATCTTTGAGCCAGGTCAGAAGGTGTTGCTATTTAATTCGAGACTAAAGCTTTTTCCAGGCAAATTGCGGTCCAAATGGTCAGGGCCGTTTGAATTGGTGAGAATGACCTCGCACGGGGCAGTGGAGTTATGGCAAGAAGATAGAAGTGCCACATTTTTGGTAAATGGGCAAAGATGTACGCATTATTGGGGTGAGGACTTTATCCGAGAGAAGACGTCCATCACTCTAAAGGATGATTGAGCATGAATGACGTCGAGCCGCGACGGTAAATCAGGCGCTGCACGGGAGGCAACCCATGAAATTGTTATAATAGATGAGTAGAAATATTTGAAAAAAGAGAAAAAGAAAAAATGGAAAATGAACAAAAAAAAAGAAAAAATAAAAAAATAAAAAAATAAAATAAAATTTTTTTTGCGTTGAAACCTATGAATTCTAACCAATTTCTTGTGGTGAAATGATTTTCAGGTGGAACGGAGGGTAAAAATGCAAAGAAGCGCAAAAAAAAATCGAGGTGAGAAAAATAAAAATTGGCACATTACAGTGAGCCTGCGCGATGGCTTCGTGTCACGGAGGGGGTGCTCTGCGTTACCCTCCGTGACACATTGAGGCGTGTTCTGAATTTTTTTAAAAATCCAGAACACTGGTGCGTCACGGAGGAGGTGCTCCGCGTTACCCTCCGTGACATGTTGAGTGTTATTTCACGTCGGGTCACACCGGGTCACCGGGTAACCCGCGCAAAAAATAACCTTAAAATCCCAAATTCCCTCATTTTCTTCCTTATTTTCCATTCCCTCCGTGACACAAACCCCAAATTCTCTCCTTTCCCAATGTGCCATGGACCTAGGCATCAATTTTCTTCAAGTTTTCTTCATTTTTGTCACGCCCCACCTTGGGGGGTATGACTGGCACCTGGTGCCCTAGTAGGACCTAGACTGCTAGCTGGTGAGCCAAAGCACATCTGGTGCCTGGCTGGCTCTAACTCAAATTTCTGGAAACAAAGGGCTATATAACGGCTGTAAACACAGCCTCCGGCCAACTGGCCTATAGCCACCTGTACCTGTAATAGCAGCTAACCAGAAACATACTACCATAGGGGAAACCTATGCGGGCCGACAAGGCCACCATGTTGTCTAGTTCTCTGTAACTCAACAATAGCATGCTAAATAATTACGTGACCGGCAAGGTCACCACTACTGACTAGTTATGGCCACACACGGCCAACAGGAACTGAAATACTAACTAACTATAACAAACTGCACGGCCTCACACGACCGGCTCAACTGACCACAGGGAAACATATACAGACTGCAAGCCTCTAGGAATAACAATAGAAATGATCGGGACAGGGCCCCGACCTACCCGTACTGTACAACAAAAGAAAACAAAATACACCTCTGGAATTCAGACTCCGGATGACAGGAGCTGAATACTCAATAGCTGACTGGAATCATGAGGGATCACCTCCTCGTCTATGAGTACCTGCAGGCAAGTAATGCAGCGCCCCACTGGGCGTCAGTACCACTGGTACTGAGTATGCAAAGCAACTGAAGTAATACAACTGAAAACAACTGAATATAGATAGCATAACTAACATTTCTGTATAGCAGGAGATAGCTGAATCTGAAGAAGCTGATATAAACTGACTCAAGCTTTCTGTACTGATAAGGCAGAGGCGTACCTGTAGACGCGACGGCCTGCTGTCTAGTAGCTAGTATATAATATATAGAGCACATAAATAGATATACAAGTAGCAAGCAAGAGCCAATACCAACCCCCATAAGCCGGATGGCGCCAAGCAAGCAAACAATCTATATACCCCTACCCGGGTCAAAACCAACCACAAATAAGTCACTCCACTCATCTGATAACTGTGAGCTCCTCCTATCGGCCCCCTTGGGTACGTAGCTCAGGCCTTGGCCTCTGACAATAAACTGTGTCTGAGTCCGAAGACTCCTACCTCTGGGCGCAGGTGCACGCGGGGTGTGTAATAAAAACTGCCCCTGGGTGCAAGCACGCAATGGGGTGATTTTATAAAAATCTGTATCTGAAACTGCCCCCGGCCACAAGCGCACACAGAGTGTTCTGCCCCTGTAAACAGGGTGGACTGGCTCTATGCAGAGTAAACTGAACTACCCCTGCAAGCAGGGTGGTCTGGACCGTATTGTCATGGTGGTCAGCCATCATCGTCCTCTAGGCGGACGGCATCACCCAGCTGGTGGCGGTATCTGAATCTGGTATCGACACAGCTATAACCTAGGGGCGGTGGGGATGCTAAAAGGGACACCCACATGCCACAATAAGTCTCAACAAACAAATAGCACATAAAAATAGCAAGCATGTATAACTGAAAAGACTGTCTGGAATCTAACTTCTTATTCTGATCTATTTCTATACCAAACTGATTCTTTACTGACTATACTGATTTTGTACTCTCTGTTTAACTGTACGGCTAATCTGTAGCAAAGATACTATCTGTCTGAATGGCTAATCTGTAGCCAAAACTGTCTGTCTATCTGATCTTTCTTTACTGACTGTTATTATGAAAATCTGTTCCTTTTTATTCTACAACATGCTTGCTATTCACATAATAGGCTGTACTGAATCTGAACTACTAACTTGCCCTTGGGCACATGCTTTTCTACTTTCAGACTGAATATGATATCACAATGCGAACTAGGTTTAAATGAACTTGCACAATACTTAACATTCAACTTCCGGGAATTCTACTACGGAGTTTATGGTACTATACAAGGCTAAAGCTACTAACTTGCCGAAGGAACTAGCTTTACATACCTTAACCTCGAGTTATCCGTCTGTCGGATGAGGCTCGATTAGTACTCCAACTATTTCTCCCAACTGCATTCATATACACGTCAATTAGTACTAAATACAACACTATTCTGAAGGACGACGTCACTTTCGATATAATTATAGCCTAAACTTAGGCTTATCGAAAAACGATCGAAAACTTGCTATTTTTCAGAAGCCAGAAGGGAGAAGTATTCACTTTACAGCTAGGAGCACATGGACACTAGTTTGGAGCAATTCTACTTACCTTAGTCCGGTAGCTCGACGATTCGTCGGTCGTATTTCGCGAAACAAAATCCGTAGGAATGCTCCCTGCTGCTAAATACCTCGGTACCTGAGGTTAATTCGAGTTTGGACCGCGTTTGGCGGCGTAATCGGACGAATTTTAGTAGGAGATCTTCGTTTTCCCCTTCTCTCTAATTACTCTCTGTTTTCTACTGGAAATTATAAGGAATTTTAATAAAAAATCGAAGTTGGGCTTATATATATAATGGACACTATAAATCGCATTCCTGGAATGCGATTTATAAATCGTAATTCTGGAATGCGATTTATAAGTTGCATTCCTGAAATGCAATTTATAAGTCGCATTTTGCCTTGCGACGCGCCGACTTGGCGCTTGTCCAATCTTTCCTCGGGCCTTTTTCTAGCATGTATGGCTTTCAAATACTCTTAACCAATACGCGAATAGGTCATCTATATGCAGTGAATTTACGGGGTATAACAGATTTCATCAAATCAAAGGTATGTTCTTGAATTTTTCCTTGTTTTTGCTCAAATTTTCGATTCTTGAACATGTGTGTTGATTAAACCTTGCCCTAAGTGAGAATTAAGCTTGAATTCACTTGAGCTATGATTGATTAATGTTCATAGTATTGTTGTGAGTATATGAACTCGATGATTGCATGTTTTATTGAATTCTTGCGAAATTGATAGCTAGGGTTGAAAATTGAATAGGAAGAAGATTAAATTCTTTGAAATGTTGAAAAAAATTGGGTTGTGCATGTTGGGTGAAGTGAAATATATTGTGATTGATGTTGAATATGCTAAGTTAGAAGAAGGAATTTTGGGAAAATGCAATTGGAGAATTACATAGGTTGTTGAAAGAATTGCTAAGTGCTATCATGTTGAAATTGAATCGATGGAGAAATTTGTAGTTGTTTTACGAAGTTTGAGTAGTACATAGTAATTGTTTCATCGACTCATATGAATGCACTAAGCATGTTGAATGTTAAGAATTGGAAAATCATGAATGTCTTGTCGAATTGTTTGGATTGCGGCTTAAGACTAAGTGTGGGGTGATCAAATAAAACCCAACCTTAGTTGTAGTTAATTATGACTTGCATAACATTGGGACTGTATGTTTGATTGTACAGGAACAATGTCAGGCAGACAAGATAAGGGAAAGGGCGTATCCACATCGGGCGCCGGCAGGAAAAGGATACGATTGGGAACAGCAGTTCCAGCAGCACCAGCGATTCCTCGAGGCCAACGCCGACAATACAGAACCCGATGGGTGACTGATGAGGGGAAGAAATGGTATGCAAAACACAAATAAACCAAATACTTCCCGAAAGAACAGATAGCATGGGAACCGCTAGCACAGGAATTCCCGCGGATTGTACACAGGATTGACACCACTGGGCTTAACTTCATCTTCGAAGAGCCCAGGGAGTTCAAACTCCATCTTATCCTGGAGTGCTATGCCAACTGGAACCTGACTCTACGCAGGCACACCGTCAAAATCAAGGGGCAGGTTGTCACTTTTGAGCCCCATCACTTGAATGCAATCCTAGGGGCGCGGGACATAGACGTTCATGTCCTTAGGCAGCTGAACATCACTCTGCCTTATGCAGACATCAGACGCACCCTATGTGGAGCCCGATCGACAGCAAGGTGGAGTAGTCACAAGGAGAGGGGCTACCATCAGACATTGCCCTATCTCAGATGAACTGGGAGGCCCGGATTTGGGTGAAGATTGTGTGTTCCTACCTGACCCCGGGGGTGCACATGACAAATGTCACCAGGGATAGAGTGTGCTTGGTGTATGCCCTGATGAAAGGGCTTGAAATTAATGCTGGGGCGGTGATCATCTCTGATCTTGGGCAGAATTATATGCCCAAGTGATACTCAAATGCTTCATTTCGTCTTGTTTATCCATTGATAATTGTACATTCTCATGTGATTTGTAGTTAAAATGTGAATTTATACTAACCAACATTATTATTGTTTTTTTGAAGGAAAAATGTAATTTTAGGAAGCTAAGATGCATGTTGGGAGAAATTGGGACAAGACTCGGAAGCGAGCAGTGGAAAAGGCCAAGGTTATGCAGCAAATTAAGGGGCTTCGCGATGGAGCCGTGTCACGCTGCCATCGCGGATGCATTCTGCCCCAGATGATAAAAATAGGCCAAGTTCCAGTGAAGGTCCGCGTTGGGGCCGTGGCACGTTCGCCAAGCCCCGCGTTGCACGCCGTGGCACATTGGGCATAATTACTTGGAGGACCGAATTCCAGTGAGGGTCCGCGTTTGTGGCGTGTCACAGAGGCAGTGCTCCGTGATGCACTCCGTGACACGTTGCTTGTTATTCCGGGAAAAATTTCCACTAGTATAAATAGCACACTTAGGTTTACTTTTAATTGTTCTGACTTGGTTGAGCAAGAACGTGGGTTATAGGCAGTTGAGGGGATGAAATTCTTAGGGTTCTTCTCTATCTCTTTCTTCCTTATTTCAATTATTTGTATGATTTACACTCATTTAACGATGTTTGATCCACAAATGAGTGGCTAAATTCACTTCTTCCTGAGGTTAAGAACATTTGTAGTGGAATGTAATTATTGATCATCTTGGTTTTTCATCTTTGCTTCCATGGTTGTTCTATTAATTCTTATTCTTACTACATTAATGTGTGGCCAATATTAATGTATATCTAAAAAATCCGGTTCGCGCTCGAAAGAGAAAGAAATTGGAAAGTTGTGAATTAATAGGATATGATCTCTTCTTGGTTTGGGAAAATTGAGAATTGATTTACCTTCAGAATAGAAATATATCTGAAAGTCGTATTAGTCAATTAAGGAATCGGGTTCGTATGGCTAGAACATGAATTTCTTCTTATCACAGAAATATAGGTGGAAGGTTCATGATTCTTGAGTTGGGTTAAATACGAGAGTTTTAATCCATAGGCAATAATTCTTGACTAGCAACCGAAGGAAAGATTAACCAATTTGTATCAATAAATTGCTTCCCTGCATGTTTGTTTTAGCCTCAGCATGCTCATTACTATAGTTCAGACTCAAATTGTACATTTGTTTTAGATAAATATAAATTAGGAAACAAACTCCCAAAATCTTCTTGAAACTGTTGTCTGCATTATTAGAGTTAGAGTTTAGTAACACTTAAGTAGATTATTACCGTGGTCCAGTCCCTGTGGGATCGATACTTGGCTACTCTAGCCATTTTACTACTTGTTCGACCATGTGCACTTGTTGTAGGCATTCCAAACCACCGAACAAGTTTTTGGCGCCGTTGCCGGGAACTGGCAATTGGTAAAATTGTTGTCTTAAGTGTTAGTTTACGATTTCTTATTAGTGTTGACAACTTGGTCTTAGCTTGTCTATTGCAGACATTGAATTCTATTGAACACTGGCAAAGGGACAAGGAGCTGGTGGATTCACATTCAGAGCCAAAAAGACAATTCCATCGTCAAAGGAGAGAAGCTCTAGAGAGAAAGCTGCAGTTGCTCAGATAGACAATCCTGGAGCAACAACAGAATTCACCCATTGTAAGGGCAGTGTTAGTGCCTGAAGAAATGGCAGCTAGGCCGGTTCGCGAAGTGGCAATCCCACATGCTAACAATGTTACATCTAGCATTCGCAAACCTGAGCCAGGAGGGAGGTTCGAGCTTAAACAGAATATGGTGCAATTGCTGCACACCAGCGGGCAATTCACAGGTCTCCCTCACGAGGATCCACAGCAACATATCCCAAACTTTTTGGAGATAAGTGACACTTACATCCCCGCTGGAGTGTCACCCGATTATGTCAGGCTTACATTGTTCCCATTTTCACTTTTGGGAGAAGCAAAGAGATGGCTGAAAGCTGAGCCACCTAATTCCATCACTACTTGGGATGATCTTGCAAAGAAATTCTTGATACAGTTCTTTCCATCCGGCAAGACAGTAAGACTTAGAAGTCAAATTCTAAGTTTTAAATAAAGAGAGGGGGAGAATCTGTATCAAGCTTGGGAACGATTCAAATCTATGTTGTGGGATTGTCCTCATCATCACCAATCAAATGATGTTCTGGTGCATACTTTCATAGAGGGTTTGGAACCCCACACAAAAATCTTGCTAGACTCAGCAGCTGGGGGACAAGCATTAGAAAAAACTTATGAGGAGCTGTATACTTTGTTGAACCGTATTTTGCAGGGAAATCCAGAGTGGAATGTGGACTCTTCTAGAGGAGGAACAACGAAAGTGGTAGGAGTCTTGGAAGTGGATGGTTTCACAGCTATCGCTGCACAGATAGCTGCATTACAGAATCAACTCAATACCCACTTCAACAATATGAGCATGAATTATTCTCAAGCCCCAGTGAATGTAGTGCAGCAGATTTGCTGTGAAGTGTGCGGCAGTAATGAACACTCAACTGAATGTTGTGGTGCGACTCCTGATTCAGCAAACTTTGTTGGTAATGTACAGAGAAATAATCACCAACAGTATGGTAACAACTACAACTCTAATTGGAGAAGTCACCCGAATTTCTCTTGGGGTAGTAACAGCCATCAAGCACAGAGTTCGAGTCAGGAAGCACAGAGAAATCAAGGAGGGCAGCAGCACTATCAGTCGCAATACAGAAGAAATAATGCACCTCCTCCACCACCATCACCCAGTATCGAGGAAATGTTCAAAACGATGATAGCTAACCAAGCTCAAGTGCAGGCTGACTATGTGAAATTGGCAGCCGATGTAAAGAACAATCAGTTAGCTGTAAAGGCATTGGAGTACCAGTTTGGGAAACTAGTTGGAGCTCAGAACACCAGGCCGAGAGGAGGACTTCCGAGTGACACTGACCCCAACCCCAAGCAAGTGAATGCAGTGACCACAAGGAGTGGTTTACAACTCAAGGAGGTGGAACCAGAAAGACTACCACAGCAGTCGGGAGCATTGGAGAATGAGAGGGAACACAATGATGATAGTGGGAAGGAGAAGGAAGCTGAACCAGAAAGACCGCCACCCCCGTTCCCTCAAAGATTAAAGAAACACAAGGAGGAAGCGTGTTTCAAAAAGTTCATGGAGGTTCTTAAACAGGTACACATTAATTTACCTCTTGTTGATGTTTTGCAGGGAGTGCCGAAGTACGCAAAATATATCAAGGACATCGTGGCGAACAAAAGCAGGTTGACGGAGTACGCTACGGTGGCGCTTACGGAGGAGTGCACTTCCTGGATACAAAATAGGTTGCCCATAAAGCTCAAAGACCCTGGGAGCTTTACAATTCAACTTACAATCGGGCAGAGTATCCGAGCTCATGGATTATGTGATTTGGGAGCGAGCATTAACTTGATGCCGACATCGGTATTCAAGAAATTGGGGCTAGGAAGTCCTAGACCGACAACAGTGATCTTGCAACTAGCGGATCGTTCTTTGTCCAGACCAGATGGCATTGTGGAGGACGTGCTGGTGCAAGTGGGCTCCCTTATCTTCCCAGTTGACTTCATTGTGCTGGATTTTGAGCCAGATATAAAAGTCCCACTTATTTTGGGATGTCCTTTCTTGGCGACCGGGAAAGCATTAATCGATGTAGCTGCAGGGCAGCTAACCATGCGGACACACGACAAGGTGGAGGTATTTGATGTGTACAAGGCCACGAAGCTTCCGGCCGTGTATGAGGAACTCTCAGTGATCAACGTGCTTAATCGATCGAATATTGCTCAGAGTATTGATTCGCGAGAGCCAGTGGGAAAACCACCGGTGAAGGATCCCCCCAAAATTGAAATTGTGGCAACAAGATCAAAGTGCCACGTTCTTAGTCAATGGGCAGCGATGTAAGCATTACTGGGGTGAGGACGGTAGTCGAGAGAGCTACCGTAGCATACTCAGTCAACCGACTTTTGTTCGCCACGATGTCCTTAATGTACTTTGCATACTTCGGCACTCCCTGCAAAACATCAACAAGAGGTAAGTTAATATATACCTGTTTCAGCACCTCCATGAATTTATTGAAACATGCCTCCTCCTTGTGTTTCTTTAATCTTTGAGGGAATGGGGGTGGTGGTCTTTCTAATTCAGCTTCCTTTTTCTTCCCCCTCTCATCACTTTGCTCCCTCTCAACTTCTGCTGCTCCCGATTGTTGAGGTGGTCTTTCTGGTTCCACCTCTTTAAGCTGCAAACCACTCCTTGTGGTCACCGCATTCACCTGCTTGGGGTTGGGATCTGTGTCGCTCGGAAGTCCTCCTCTAGGCCTGGTGTTTTGGGCTCCAGCAAATTGCCCAAATTGATATTCAAGTGCCTTAGTAGCTAACTGGTTGTTCTTCACCTCGGCTGCCAATTTCACATAGTCAGCCTGCAATTGAGCTTGGTTAGCTATCATTGTCTTGAACATCTCCTCAATGCTGGGTGATGATGGGGGAGGAGGTACATTGTTGTTTCTATATTGTGCTTGATAGTTCTGCTGCCCTCCTTGATTCCTCTACGCCCCCTGACTCGAACTTTGCCCTTGATGGTTGTTGCTACCCCAAGAGAAATTCGGGTGATTCCTCCAGTTGGAATTGTAGTTGTTGCCATACTGTTGATGGTTCTTCCTCTGTACATTTCCCACAAAGTTCACCGAGTCAGGATTTGCTCCACAACACTCAGCTGAGTGCTCATTACTCCTGCACACTTCACACCAAATTTGTTGCACTACATTCACTGGGGCTTGAGTCTGGTTCATTGTCATATTATTGAAGTAGGTGTTGAGTTGATTCTGTAAAGCAGCTATCTGTGCAGCAATAGTTGTAAAACCATCCACTTCTAGAACTCCTACTGCTTTCCTTATTCCTCCTCTTGACGAATCAGCATTCCACTCCGGATTTCCCTGCGAAATACGATTTAACAAGGTATACAGCTCCTCATAAGTTTTCTCCAATGCTTGTCCCCCAGCTACTGAGTCTAGCAAGATTTTTGTGTGGGGTTCCAAGCCCTGTATAAAAGTGTGCACCAACACATCATTGGATTGATGATGATGTGGACAATCCCGCAACATGGACTTGAATCTCTCCCAAGCCTGATATAGATTCTCCCCCTCTCTCTATTTGAAACTTAGAATTTGACTTCTAAGTCTTGCTGTTTTACTGGATGGAAAAAATCGTATCAAGAATTTCCTTGCAAGATCATCCCACGTAGTAATAGAATTAGGTGGCTCAGCTTTCAACCACCTCTTGGCTTCTCCCAATAGTGAAAATGGGAACAATGTAAGCCTGACATAATCTGATGACACTCCAGCGGGGATGTAAGTGTCACTTATCTCCAAAAATGTTTTGGAGATGCTGTTGTGGATCCTCATGAGGGAGACCTGTGAACTGCCCGCTGGTGTGCAGCAATTGCACCATGTTTTGTTTGAGCTCGAACCTCCCTCCTGGCTCAGGTTTGCGGATGCTAGATGTGACATTGTTAGCATATGGGATTGCCACCTCGCGAACCGGCCTAGCTGCCATTTCCTCGGGCACTAACATTGCCCTTACTAATGGTGGATTCTGTTGTTGCTCCATGATTGTTTGTATGAGCAACTACAGCTTTTTCTCTACAGCTTCTCTCCGCTCTCGATGAAATTGTCTTTCAGGCTCTAAATATGAGTCCACCAACTCCTTGTCTCTTTCCAGTGTTCAAAAAAGATGATATCTGCGAAATACAGGCTAAGACCAAGTTGTCAACACTAAGAAAAAAATATAGTAAATTTACACTTAAGAAAAATTCACCAATTGCCAGTCCCCGGCAACGGCGCCAAAAACTTGTTCGCGTCTGCTCTGGGGTATTTACTACACGCAAGTGCACGTGGTCGAACAAATTGTAAAGTGGCTTAAGTAAGCCAAGTATCGATCCCACAGGGACTGGGATAAGGTAACAAAATACTTAAGTGTTACTATACTTACTCTAAAAATGAAGACAACAGTGCAAAGAAGAGTTTGATATTTTGATTTCTAATTATATGCCAAGTCTAAAACGAATATCTAATGTGAGTTTGAACTATGAATGTGAGCATGCTGAGGCTAAATGAACATGTATAGAAACTAATTATCGATACAATGTTTGGTTAATCTTTCCTTCGGTTGCTAGTCAAGAATTATTGCCAATGGATTAAAACTCTCGTATTTAACCCAACTTAAGAATCATGAACCGTCCACCTACATTTCTGTGATTAAACGAAATTCATGTTCTAGCCATACAAAATCGATTCCTTAATTGACTAATACGACTTTTAGGTATATTTCTATCCTGAAGGTAAATCAATTCTCAATTTTCCCAAACTAAGAAAAGATCATATCCTATTGATTCACAACTTTCCAATTTCTTGCTCTCTCGAGTGAAACCGGACCTTTTAGATATACATTAACGTTGGCCACACATCAATGCAGTAAGAACAAGAATCAACAGAACAACCATGTAAGAAAAGATGAAAAACCCATTTGATCAATAACTACATTTCAATACAATTGTTCTTAACCTCAGCAAGAAGAGGAATTAGCCACTCATTTGTGGATTAAACATCGTTAAATGAGTGTTAAACATACAAGCAATTGAATTAAAGAAGAAGGAGATAGAGAAAAACCCTGACAATTTCGTCCCCTCAACTGCCTGTAACCCACGTTCTTGCTCCACTAAGTTAGAATAATTAAAAATGAACCTAAGTGTTCTATTTACACTAGTGGGAATTTTTCCCGGAATAACAAGCAACGTGTCACGGAGTGCATCGCGGAGCACTGCCTCCGTGACACGCCACTGACGCGAACCCTTACTGGAAATGGATTGTCCAGGTAATAAGGCCCAACGTGGGACGGCTTGCAACGCGGGGCTAGGCCAACGTGCCACGGCCCCAACGTGCACCCTCACTAGATTTTGGCAGAAAATCCCTATCCAGGCAGAAGACATCCGTGATGGCAGCGTGACACAGCTCCATCGCGGAGCCCCTTTAATTTGTGCCTTCAAATGCTTTTTCCCTTGCTAACATCCGAGTCCAACCCCAATCTCTCCCAACATGCATTTTATCTTCCCAAAATTATATTTCACCTGCAAAACAACGCTAATCATGTTGGTTAGTATAAATTCACATTTTATTATCAATCACATGAGAACGTATAAACATTGATAGATAAACAAGGCTAAAATGACACCTTTGAGTATCACTTGGGCATATAAATTTTCCCAAGATCACTTACCCCACACTTAAATCCTTGTTCGTCCCCGAACAACAATCTTACACCTCATGCACTTTACACCCCATCTTGGCTACTTTGGTTCGACAATTCAGGCTACGGTCATACTGATTATTTAATACAGCAAATCATCAAGAAAACATGCATGGTCCTATCAATGCAATGACCTTCAACACATCAAGACCTCCTAGACTTAGGAATCGACTCTCGATATTGGCAAACTCCTGCAAATCAACTGATCAAGATATCCGACACGAAATTTAATCTCTCATCAAGCATGTGCCCTCATAACACAAGAGAATTTTCCCCTTTTTAATCACATGAACTCAAACGATTACATGCAGGGGCATGTAGAAACAATTTCGCTCTCTCTCCCAAAAGAATTCACATGCATCATGCCACGAACCATAGGCTTGCCTTTAGTGTATTACTCCACTAATATAAGGAAGTGTGATGTAAGATCACGTAGGACTTTAAAGGGTTGTAATGTAAGCTACAGAACTAGTAAATACTGGGCTAGCCAATAATAGCCACTAGCATCCTTAAGCGCTTTTTCAATACATCCCATCAAGCTCATGGGCATTGTTTCTTCCTTCATCCTCCCATTCTTGAAGTTTGTCTTTATTTTGACCCATCTCATTAAGCACACTTAACTCAATCATGAAGAGTATTCATACATCTTCATTATATTTTCTTTATAACAAGTGCACCTTCAACCTTTTCTTTCCTTTCATCACTCTGCTTTTCTTTTCTTTTCACCATTCACACTCTTTGACACTTTGGGAAAATTATTTCCTCTTCTTAAGCACTTAAGAGTTTTGGATCAAATTTACGGCTAATGAAAAGAAAGGGGTAAGCTCGGTTTACACATTTTTGACAAAAGAAAAAAAAATAATAGGCTAAAGGCTCAACGGGCTAACTAGGGTGTACAATCAAGGTGGGTACAATAATGAAAAAGAGAAACTTTCGGTTGAAAACAAAGAAATGCCTACATCCTTTCCTACAATACACGTCCTTCATTTCGTTTCGTACACACACTAGGCAAGTTCTAGACATTTCATAATAGCATGGAATAAACAAAAGCTCACCCCACACTTATTGCACATGCTCAATTCAAGACATATTCACAGACTCTTCAATTAGCTAATTACAAGAATTCAAAATTAAGCCTCAATCACACTGAATCGACTCTAATGCCTAGGTATCTCAACATATTTACAGAGTTGCATGCTTTCATACGAATCACCTTTGCATTTCAAATATCATGTACAACACGTAACCAGAATTCCGCAACCATAAAGTAACTACAGGTTTTGTGATGCAACCCACAGAAGAAAACACTGAAAAATAAATGAAAAAAATCTACTCCTAACGACTACATTTCCCTTAAGATGGTCGTCATCCATCCATCATAGGAACGGTCACTAACTAAGACTTCGGTTCAATGGGACCAATCTCGGTAAAAGAATCGAAAACAAACACCGAGAAACCCAAGAATTGAAAAAAATTTTAAAAATATCGATCATTTCGATAAAACAAAAATATGTATAAGATCAGCTAGCAACATTCAGCGGCACACAACAGCTTCACATTAATTCCAATACAAAACAGAAACATCACAATCACAAGGTCACAAAACTTTTTCACAGGCACGACAACAGAACAGAAACATACATCAAAAACAGCAGCAACCAACACCTAACTACTCCCACCCCACACTTTAATCAAACACTGTCCCCAGCGTTTACAAAAATTAGCATAGCACAAGAGTGGGTGGTGAAACTTCCTGATCAATCAAAGTATTCCGCTTCTTCATCAGGCGCTGCTGCCTCGTCTCCCATGTCTGAATCGCCCCCATCGTCATCATCGGACTCCACATCGGAGTCCTCACGACGTGTCTCCTCATCTGTGGGGACATCATCATCTGTGGGCTCTACAACAGCTGGCCCCACTCGGCATAGAGCCCTGGCATTTTCGCCAAAAGGGTAGTCTAGCTCGAGCTGCCACAGCTCCTCTTCTGTTGCCGGCCTCCCGCCTATTTGCAGCTGGAGCATCTACATCCCGTACATGCGAGCCATGTACTGATCATCCCGAGCATGTCTCTCGGCTAGGGTAAGAACTGGCCCGTGGGTGGTGTCGCGTGCCTTAGGTTTAGTGACATCTAAGGCCCGCCGCTCCATCTGCGAGATGTAGTCAAAGGCCTCTTCCTCAATATCCAGGCCCCTAAGGAACGTGGTGAGTAGTCCACCAAATCCGCATCTGTGCCCTTGATGCAAACGGGCTCTCTTCATGGCGGAGATAATCACCGCCCCCACATTGATCTCCAGCCCTTTCATCAGGGCGTACACCAAAGCATACACGATCCCGGGTTACATCCGTCATATGCAACCCCGGGATTAGGCAGGAACAAACAATCTTCAGCCATATCCTGGCTTCCCTGTTCATCTGTGAGTAAGGCAAGGTCTGATGGTAGCCCCTCTCCTTATGTCTGCTCCACCGAGCAATTGATCGGGTTCCACACAAAGTGCGTCTGATGTCCGCATATGGTGGAGTGATATTTAGCTGTCGAAGCACATGGGCATCTGTGTCCCGCGCCCCTAGGATAGCATTGAGGTGGTGGGGCTCAAAAGTGACTATTTGCCCCCTTATTTTGATGGTGTGACTTCTGAGAGTCGGGTTCCAGTTGGCGTAGAATTCCCGAATCAAGTGCAAGTTGCAATCCTTGGTCTCTTCAAAGATGAAGTTCAGCCCAACTGCCTCGATCCTATGGACAAACCTGGGGAACTCTGTGCCAACGGTTCCCTTGCTATGTGTTCCTCGGGGAAGTACTTGCTCTCCTTGTGCTTTGCGTACCATTTCTTCCCCTCCTATGTCACCCACCTGGTTTCGTATTGACGGCGTTGGCCGCGTGGAACCGCTGGTGCTGCTGGGACCGCTGTGCCTAGTCTGATTCTTTTTCTTCTGGCGCCAGATGTTGATGCGTCTTTTCCCTTGTCTTGCCTTCTTACCATTGTTCCTGTCAAACCAAACAGACAAGTTAAATTTTAAGCCAATTAAAGTTAGCTTCGACTAAGGTTGGGTTAAGCTAGGCTACCCCACACTTAGTCTTTAGCCAAAATTACAACATTAAGGCAAGATCGTACTTATTTACACAAACAAACAACAAAACATAACAAATATGCTTAGTGCCTTGGGAGAATTCGGCGGTATACATTCCATGTACTACTCAGACTGCGTACAGCTAACCACAATCATTACCTATCGATAACATTTTATCCCATAGCACTTAGCAAGGAGAAACAAAAGAAAAATTTTAACTACATGATCCTATACAATTCACCCATTTCTTGCAATTTGCAATATTTTCTTAACCCGAGAATCCGTCGGTCTTTTAGCATAGTCACAGTTAGCACAATCGACTCATCTCACCCAACATGTACAACCCAGCATGAATTTCACTAGTTCAACTCAATTTTTCCATTTCAAACTCAAAGTCAAGCCCGAGCTATGATTTTATCAAAGATTCGATTAAGCTATGTAATTATCGAGTTCAAGCAATCACACCGTTACTCCGAACATCAATCAACAATAATTCAATTGAATTTAAGCTTAATTTCTACTTAGGGCAAGTTTTGCTCATATCACATGTTCAACATTGAAAAGAATTCAACAAGAATTGAGATAGAGTTGAAGAACATACCTTGAATTCGAAGAAATGACGAAAACTTGATGAAATTATGGGCCTAAGTCCGTGTCACGTTGAGGGGGAAAGGGTTTTTGGGATGTTGGTCACGGAGAGTATGAAAAATGAGGAAAAATAAGGGGGAATCGGGGTTGAAAAGTGGGAATTTCGCCGGGTCACCTGGCGACCCGGTGTGACCCGTCACGATATACACCTCAACGTGTCACGGAGGGTAACGTGGAGCATGCCCTCCGTGACACGGAGCCATCGCGTAGGTGTTCTGGAATTTGTAAAAATTCTAGAATTACCTTCAACGTGTCACGGAGGTTAACGCGGAGGTCCTCTTCCGTGACACGGAGCCATCGGCCTGGCTCACTGTTTTTCCACTTTTATTATTTTTCATACCTCGGATTTTCCTTTGTGATTCCTTGCATGTTTATCCTCCGTTCAACCTGAAATTCATCTTACTACAAGAAACTGGTTAGAATTATAGGATTCACTCAAAATAAAAATAAGAATAAAAATAAAAACTAACAATTTTGTTGTTAATCAAAAAAAAGAAAAAGAAAAAGAAATCTATTCATATTTTACAAAGAAAAATTTCACGGGTTGCCTCCCGTGCAGCGCCTAGTTTACCGTCGCAACTCGACGTCATTCAGCTCAGTTATCTTCTAGGGTGACAGACGTTTTCTCTCGACCACCGTCCTCACCCCAGTAGTGCTTACATCTCTGCCCATTGACTAAGAACGTGGCACTCCGATCTTCTTTCCACAACTCTACTGCCCCGTGCGGGGTCATTCTCACCACTTCAAATGGCCCCGACCATTTGGACCTTAACTTTCCTGGAAACAACTTCAATCTTGAATTGAAGAGCAATACTTTCTGCCCTGGCTCGAAGATGCAATGCACCACATGCTAGTCATGCCACCTTTTCATTTTTTCCTTGTAGTACTTGGCACTCTCATAAGCATGCCAGCGGAATTCTTCAAGTTCACTGAGTTGCATTAGTCTCTTCTTGCCCGCTAGCTCTAAGTCCATATTCAATTTCTTCATGGCCCAGAAGGCTCGGTGCTCTAGCTCCACCGGCAGATGACAAGCTTTACCATAGACCAATCGGTATGGTGAGGTTCCAATCGGTGTCTTATAAGAAGTTCTGTATGCCCACAACGCATCATCAAGTTTGCTTGACCAATCATTCCGTTGTGTGTTTACCGTTTTCTAGAGAATCTGCTTCACTCTCTATTCGACACCTCTACTTGCCCACTAGTTTAGGGGTGGTATGTTGTTGCCACTTTGTGGCGCACCCCATACTTGGCTAGTAGTTTCTTGAAACTTGCATTGACAAAATGAGCCCCTCCATCACTGATAATGGCTCGGGGTGTCCCGAACCTGGTGAGAATGTGTTTTTTCACAAATTTTGTTACCACCTTGTTGTCATTCCTGGGGCAAGCTATTGCTTCCACCCATTTTGATACATAGTCTACGGCCACAAAGATGTAACGATTACCAAATGACGGTGGGAACGGGCCCGTGAAATCAATGCCCCATACATCAAAGGTCTCTACTTCCAGTATATTCTGCAACGGCATCTCTTGTCTTCTACCAATTGTTCCTGTACGCTGACATCTATCACATATTTTGACGTATGCCATAGAGTCTCTGAACAGTGTAGGCCAAAAGAACCCTGACTGTAGAACCTTGTGTACTGTTCGCTCGCCTCCATGGTGACCCTCATACAACAAAGAGTGACAGCTCCTCAACACCTCTGCAATCTAACTCTCCGGGATGCATCTTCTCATCACCTGATCTGGTCCCTGTTTAAATAAGTATGGTTCATCCCAAACAAAGTGCCGGCAATCATGCCTCAATTTCTTTCTCTGTTGGACTGTTGCCTCAGGTGGGTAGACTCCACTCACTAGCAAGTTGACTATGTCTGTGTACCAGGGAACTTCAGCTTCCCCTACTGCCAAGAGCTGCTCATCTGGGAACTCCTCATTGATGTTACCACCTTCCATCACATGCGATCGGCTTTCCAATCGCGATAAGTGATCTGCCACCTAATTTTCACTCCCCTTTCTATCCTTAATCTCAAGGTTGAACTCTTGCAACAACAGGATCCATTTGATCAGTCTGGGCTTAGCATCCTTCTTGTTAAATAGGTACCGAATCGCTGCATGATCGGTGTACACCACTACTTTTGACCCCACCAAATAGGACCTGAATTTGTCAAATGCAAACACCAATGCTAGCATTTCCTTCTCTGTGACTGTGTAATTGCTTTGGGCCGTATTCAGCGTTTTGCTTGCATAATGAATAGAATGAAAGATTCTATTTTTCCTTTGCCCCAATACAGCTCCCACAGCCACATTGCTCGCATCACACATCAACTCAAATGGTTGTCCCCAATCCAGAGAAGTAAGGATAGGTGCTTCTATCAATTTCTGCTTCAACTCCTCAAATGCTTTAACACACTCATCATCCAACTCAAACTTTACCTCTTTTTCTAACAATCTGCATAATGGTCTAGAAATTTTGGAAAAGTTTCTGATGAACCATCTGTAGAATCCTGCATGCCCCAGAAAACTGCGAACACCTTTCCCCGACACAGGTGGTGGCAACTTCTCAATAACTTCGATCTTAGCACGATCGACTTCCAACCCCTTGCGAGACACTTTGTGGCTAAGGATAATACCCTCCTTAACTAAGAAGTGGCATTTCTCCCAGTTTAGTACAAGGTTGGATTCCTCGCAGCGAGCCAGCACCCTGTCAAGATTCTGTAAACAAATAGCACATGAATTACCGAAAATAGAAAATCATCCATAAATACCTCAACAAATCCTCCACCATGTCGTGGAAAATAGCCATCATGCTTCTCTGGAATGTGGCGGGTGCATTGCATAACCCAAATGGCATCCGCCTAAAAGCATATATCCCATAAGGATAGGTGAAAGTAGTCTTCTCTTGGTCCTCTGGAGCTATGGATATTTGGTTATAACCAGAGTACCCATCAAGGAAACAATAATATTCCTGTCCAGCCAACCAATCTAATATTTGATCAATGAACGGGATAGGATAATGATCTTTCCTTGTGGCTTCATTCAGTTTTCTATAGTCCATGCAAATCCGCCAGCTTGAGACAGTTCGTGTAGGAATCAACTCATTTTTCTCATTGGTGACCACGGTCATCCCTCCTTTCTTTGGAATGCACTGAACGGGGCTGACCCATTCACTGTCTGAAATCGGGTAGACCACACCTTCATCAAGCCACTTAATTATTTCTTTCCTAACCACATCCTTCATTGTTGGATTTAGCCTTCGTTGCGGCTGAACGATTGATTTTGCTCCTGTCTCCATGAAAATCCTGTGTGTGCAAAAAGATGGATAGATACCATGAATATCTGACATTTGCCAACCCATTTCTTTCTTTCTTTTTCTGAGGACACCCAATGCTTCCTTCTCCTATGCCTCCGTCAATTCTGTGGAGATGATGACTGGTAACGTCTCATCTTCCCCCAAAAAGACATATTTTAAATGGGGAGGCAATTCTTTCAATTGCAGCTTTGGTGCCTCCTCAATGGATGGTTTCGGCAACGGTTCTAGGGACCTCATCAAGGATTGAAATTCCTGTCTCCTCGGATGCCTTTGTGACTCATTCAACATTTGGACCACCTCATAAGCGTCTCTATCTCCAAAATGATTGGAGTGCATCAACACTCTTTCCAGTGGGTCTTGAGATTTAACAATCTGACGAATTTCTTCTTGTTCAACCACACTGATTGCAGAAAGCTCCTCATGTATGGACGGCATCTTCATGGCTTCAAACACATCAAATACCTCAATCTTGTTGTGTGCTCGCATGGTTAGCTGCCCTGCAGCTACATCAATCAGCGCTTTCCCATTCACCAAGAAGGGACATCCCAAAATAAATGGGACTTCCGCGTCTGGCTCAAAATCCAGCATGACGAAATCTACCGGGAAGATAAGGGAGCCCACTTGCACCAGCACATCCTCCACAATGCCATCAAGTCTGGCTAAGGACCGATCCGCTAGTTGCAAGATCACTGTTCTTGGTCTAAGACTCCCTATACCCAACTTCTTGAATACCGATGACGGCATCAAATTAATGCTCGCTCCCAAATCACATAATCCGCGAGCTCGGATACTCTGCCCAATTGTAATTTGTATAGTAAAGCTCCCAGGATCTTTGAGCTTTGTGGGCAATCGGTTTTGTATCCGGGAAGTGCACTCCTCCGTGAGAGCTACCGTAGCATAATCAGTCAATCGACTTTTGTTCGCAACGATGTCCTTAATGTACTTTGCATATTTCGGCACTCCCTGCAAAACATCAACAAGAGGTAAGTTAATATGTACCTGTTTCAGCACCTCCATGAATTTCTTGAAACATGCCTCTTCCTTGTGTTTCTTTAATCTTTGAGGGAATGGGGGTGGTGGTCTTTCTGATTCAGCTTCCTTCTTCTTCCCCCTCTCATCCCTTTGCTCCCTCTCAACTTCTGCTGCTCCCGATTGTTGAGGTGGTCTTTCTGGTTCCACCTCTTTAAGCTGCAAACCACTCCTTATGGTCACCGCATTCACCTGCTTGGGGTTGGGATCTGTGTCGCTCGGAAGTCCTCCTCTAGGCCTGGTGTTTTGGGCTCCAGCAAATTGCCCAAATTGATATTCAAGTGCCTTAGTAGCTAACTGGTTGTTCTTCACCTCGGCTGCCAATTTCACATAATCAGCCTGCAACTGAGCTTAGTTAGTTATCATTGTCTTAAACATCTCCTCAATGTTGGGTGATGGTGGGGGAGGAGGTGCATTGTTGTTTCTATATTGTGCTTGATAGTTCTGCTGCCCTCCTTGATTCCTCTGCGCCCCCTGACTCGAACTTTGCCCTTGATGGTTGTTGCTACCCCAAGAGAAATTCGGGTGATTCCTCCAGTTGGAATTGTAGCTGTTGCCATACTGTTGATGGTTGTTCCTCTGTACATTTCCCACGAAGTTCACCGAGTCAGGATTTGCTCCACAACACTCAGCTGAGTGCTCACTACTCCCGCACACTTCACACCAAATTTGCTGCACTATATTCACTAGGGCTTGAGTCTGGTTCATTGTCATATTATTGAAGTGCGTGTTGAGTTGATTCTGTAAAGCAGTTATCTGTGCAGCAATAGCTGTAAAACCATCCACTTTTAGAACTCCTGTTGCTTTCCTTGTTCCTCCTCTTGACGACTCAGCATTCCACTCCAGATTTCCCTGCGAAATACGATTTAACAAGGTATACAGCTCCTCATAAGTTTTCTCCAATGCTTGTCCCCCAGCTGCTGAGTCTAGCAAGATTTTTGTGTGGGGTTCCAAGCCCTGTATAAAAGTGTGCACCAGCACATCATTGGATTGATGATGATGTGGACAATCCCGCAACATGGACTTGAATCTCTCCCAAGCCTGATATATATTGTCCCCCTCTCTCTATTTGAAACTTAGAATTTGACTTCTAAGTCTTGCTGTTTTACCGGATGGAAAAAATTATATCAAGAATTTCCTTGCAAGATCATCCCACGTAGTAATAGTATTAGGTGGCTCAGCTTTCAACCACCTCTTGGCTTCTCCCAATAGTGAAAATGGGAACAATGTAAGCCTGACATAATCTGATGACACTCCAGTGGGGATGTAAGTGTCACTTATCTCCAAAATAATTTTGGAGATGCTGTTGTGGATCCTCATGAGGGAGACCTGTGAACTGCCCGCTGGTGTGCAGCAATTGCACCATGTTTTGTTTGAGCTCGAACCTCCCTCCTGGCTCAGGTTTGCGGATGCTAGATGTGACATTGTTAGCATATGGGATTGCCACCTCGCGAACTGGCCTAGCTGCCATTTCCTCGGGCACTAACATTGCCCTTACTAATGGTGGATTCTCTTGTTGCTCCATGATTGTTTGTCTGAGCAATGCAGCTTTTTCTCTAGAGCTTCTCTCCGCTGTCGATGAAATTGTCTTTCAGGCTCTAAATATGAGTCCACCAGCTCCTTGTCTCTTGCCAGTGTTCAACAGAGATTATATCTGTGAAATACAGGCTAAGACCAAGTTGTCAACACTAAGAAAAAAATATAGTAAATTTACACTTATGAAAAATTCACCAATTGCCAGTCCCCGGCAACGGCGCGAAAAACTTGTACGCATCTGCTCTGGGGTATTTACTACATGCAATTGCACGTGGTCGAACAAGTAGTAAAGTGGCTTAAGTAAGCCAAGTATCGATCCCATAGGTACTGGGATAAGGTAACAAAATACTTAAGTGTTACTATACTTACTCTAAAAATGAAGACAACAGTGCAAAGAAGAGTTTGATATTTTGATTTCTAATTATATGCCAAGTCTAAAACGAATATCTAATGTGAGTCTGAACTATGAATGTGAGCATGCTGAGGCTAAATGAACATGTATAGAAACTAATTATTGATACAATGTTTGGTTAATCTTTCCTCCAGTTGCTAGTCAAGAATTATTGCCAATGGATTAAAACTCTCGTATTTAACCCAACTTAAGAATCATAAACCGTCCACCTACATTTCTGTGATTAAACGAAATTCATGTTCTAGCCATACAAAACCGATTCCTTAATTGACTAATACGACTTTCAGGTATATTTCTATCCTGAAGGTAAATTAATTCTCAATTTTCCCAAACTATGAAAAGATCATATCCTTTTGATTCACAACTTTCCAATTTCTTGCTCTCTCAAGTGAAACTGGACTTTTTAGATATACATTAACGTTGGCCACACATCAATGCAGTAAGAACAAGAATCAATAGAACAACCATGGAAGAAAAGATGAAAAACCCAATTGATCAATAACTACATTTCAATACAATTGTTCTTCACCTCAGCAAGAAGAGGAATTAGCCACTTATTTGTGGATTAAACATCATTAAATGAGTGTTAAACATACAAGCAATTGAATTAAAGAAGAAGGAGATAGAGAAAACCCTGACAATTTTGTCCCCTCAACTGCATGTAACCCACGTTCCTGCTCCACTAAGTCAGAATGATTAAAAATGAACCTAAGTGTTCTATTTACACTAGTGGGAATTTTTCCCGGAATAACAAGCAACGTGTCACGGAGTGCATCGCGGAGCACTGCCTCCGTGACACGCCACTGACGCGGACCCTTACTGGAAATTGATTGTCCAGGTAATAAGGCCCAACATGGCACAGCTTGCAACGCGGGGCTAGGCCAACGTGCCACGGCCCCAACGCGCACCCTCACTGGATGTTGGCAGAAAATCCCTATCAAGGCAGAAGGCGTCCGCGATGGCAGCGTGACATGGCTCCATCACGGAGCCCCTTTAATTTGTGCCTTCAAATGCTTTTTCCCTTGCTAACATCCGAGTGCAACCCCAATCTCTCGCATCATGCATTTTAGCTTCCCAAAATTATATTTCACCTGCAAAACAATGCTAATCATGTTGGTTAGTATAAATTCACATTTTATTATCAATCACTTGAGAACGTATAAACATTGATAGATAAACAAGGCTAAAATGACACCTTTGAGTATCACTTGGGCATATAAATTTGCCCAAGATCACATGTAATAAAACTTGCCCTAATTGTAAATTGAGCTTGAATTCATTTAAGTTATTGTTGATTGAGGTTTGTAGTATCATTTTGATTGTATGAACTCGATAAATACATGCTTGATCGAATTTTGGTGAAATATGTAGCTAGGGTTAGAATTTGATTGCGAAGAAACTAAATGTGATTGAAAATGTGGAAATTATGGGTTGGGCATGTTGGGTAAGGTGAATTGTGTTGTGCTTGTTGTGAATATGCTAAGTAAACGATGGATTTTTGGGAGAATGAAATTGTTGAATTGCATAGAACTTGGTGAATTGCATAGGTTGTGTTAAGAGAAGTTTTTTTTGTTTTTGCTAAGTGTTATGTGATGAAATGGTATCGATGGTGATATTTGGATTAGCTGTACGAAGTCTGAGTAGTACGTAGAATTTATTCCATCGAATTCTCTGAATGCACGAGGCATGTTGTTGTTGTTTTTGAAAATTGGAAAGTGAGAATTGCCTAGCCGTAATGTCGTAATTGTGGCTAAAGACTAAGTGTAGGGTGGCCTAGCTTAACCCAACCTTAGTCGAAGCTAATTTTAATTTGAATAACATTGGGACTGTCTGTTTGATTTGACAGGAACAATGGCAAGCAGGCAAGACAAAGGAAAGGGAGCATCTACATCGGGTGCTGGAAGGAAAAGAATTAGACTGGGAACAGCAGTCCCAATAGCACCAGCAGTTCCGCGCGGTCAACGCCGTCAATACAAAACCCGATGGGTGACAGAGGAAGGGAAAAAATGGTACACAAAGCATAAGGAGAGCAAATACTTCCCCGAGGAACATATTGCAAGGGAGCCGTTGGCACAGGAGTTCCCAAGAATTGTACACCGGATTGACGTTGCCGGGCTGAACTTCATTTTTGAAGAGCCCAGGGAGTGTAATCTCCACCTGATTCGGGAGTTCTACGCCAACTGGAACCCGACACTCCGAAGTCACGCCGTCAAAATAAGGGGGCAGGTAGTCACTTTTGAGCCCCATCACCTGAATGCCATTTTGGGGGTGCGGGACATAGATGCCCATGTACTCCAGCAGCTGAACATCACTCCACCATATGCGGATATCAGACGCACTCCGTGTGGAGCCCGTTCTACAGCACGGTGGAGCAGGCATAAGGAGAGGGGCTACCATCAGACGCTTCCCTACTCTCAAATGAACAGGGAAGCCAGAATTTGGCTTAAGATCGTGTGTTCCTGCCTGATCCCGGGGGTGCACATGACATATGTCACCCGAGATCGTGTGTGCTTGGTATACGCCCTGATGAAAGGGCTGGAGATTAATGTTGGGGCGGTGATCATCTCCGCCATGAAGAGAGCCCGTTTGCATCAAAGGCACAGGTACGGGTTTGGTGGCTTGATGACCACTTTCCTGAGGGGCCTAGATGTTGAGGAAGAGGCCCTAGACTACATCCCGCAGATGGAGAGGCGTGCCTTGGACGTCACCAAAACTAAGGCACCCGACACCACTCAAGGGCCAGTTTTCACATTAGCCGAGCGACATGCTTGGGATGATCAGTATATGGACCGCATGTTCGGGATGCAGATGCTACAGTTGTGCATAGGAGTGAGGCCAGCAACAGAAGATGAGTTGTGGCAATTAGAGTTGGACTACCCCTTCGGCGAAAAAGCCAGGGCTCTATGCCGAGTGGGGCCAGCTTTTTGGAGCCCGTTGATGATGATGTCCCCACAGACGAGGAGACACGCCGCGATGACTCAAATGTTGAGTCAGATGAGGATAGCGGGGGTGATTCGGATATGGGGGACGAGGCAACCGCACCTGACGAAGAAGTGGAATACTTCGATTGATCAGGGAATTTCACCACCTACTCTTGTGTTATGCTGAATTTTGTGAACACTGGGGACAGTGTTCGATTTAAGTGTGGGGTGGGAGTAGTTAGGTGTTGGTTGTTTTGTTGTTGTTTATGTTTCTATTTTGTTGTTGTGCCTGTGAAAAATTGTGACCCTGTGATTTTGATGTTTATGTTTTGTATTGTAATTTAGTATTGTAATTAATGTGAAGCTGTTATGTGCTGTATGGAGTTGTTGTTAGCTGGTTGTGTAAATATTTTTGTTTTATCGAAATTATCGATATTTTTAAAATTTTTCATGAAATCATTTTTTGATTGGGTTTCTCGACGTTTGTTTTCGGTGCTTTTACCGAGAATAGTCCCATTGAACCAAAGTCGTAAATAGTGATCGTTCCCTATGATGGATGGATGACGACTGTCTTAAGGGAAATGTAGTCGATAGGAGTATATTTCTTTTATTCTTTTTAATTTTTTCTTTTGTTTGTTTGTATCCCAAACGTGTCGTTACTTTATGGTTTGGAATTCTGGTTGCGTGTTGTACATGACATTTAGAATGCAAAGGTGATTCATATAAAAGCATGCAACTTTGTGAACATGTTGAGATACCTAGACCGTAGACTTCGATTCGTTGTGATTGAGGCTTAATGTTTGAATTCTTGTAATTAGCTGATTGAAGAGTCTGTGAATATGTCTTGAGTTGAGCATGTGCAATGAGAGTGTGGTGAGGTTTCGATTCTTCCATGCTATTGTGAAGTGTCTAGAACTTGCCTGGTGTGTGTACGAAACGAAATGAAGGATGTGTATGGTAGGAAAGGATGTAGGCATTTCTTTGATTTAACCGAAAGTTTTTTTTCATTATCGTACCTACCTTGAATGTACATCCTAGTTAGCCCATTAAGCCTTTAGCCTATTTTTTTTCTTTTGCCGAAAAGGTACAAACTGAGCTTAACCCCTTCTTTTTATTATCCGTGAATTTGATCCAAAACTCTTAAGTGCTCAAGAAAAGAAATTTTTCCACAGTGTCAAGGAGTGGTAATTGGGAAAAGAAAGGAAAAGCGAAAGCGGTGAAAGTAAAGAAAAGGTCAAAGGTGCACTTGCCGAATTTAATAAAATGAAGATGTATAACTAATCTTTGTATTAAGTCGAGTGTGCTTAAAGAAATGGGAACAAAAATAAAGAAAGTCTTCAAGAAAGGGGAGGAAGAAACAATGCCCATAATGTGGTGGGATGTATGGAAAAGCGCTTAAGGGTGCTAGTTGTTATTATTGGTTAGCGCAGTATGTACTAGTTCCTTAGCTTATATTACAACCCGTTAAGTCCTACGTGATATTACATCACTCGTCCTTATATTAGTGGAGTAATACACTAGAGGCAAGCTTATGGGTCATGACATGATGCATGTGAATCTTTGGGGGGGAGAGCGAAATTGTGTTCATATGCCCCTACATATAATGTTTTTGAGATCATATGATTGTAAAGGGGGAAATTCTCTTATGTTGTGAGGGACCATACTTGACGAGAGATTTAATTTCGTGTTGGATGTCTTGATCAGCTGATTTGCATGAGTTTGCCGAGATCGAGAGTCGACTCTTGAGTCTAGGAGGTCTTAATGTGTTGAATGTCATTGTATTGATGAGACTATGCATGTTTTCTTGATGATTTGCTATGTAAATAATCGGTATAACCATAGCTTGAATTGTCGAGCCAAAGTAGCTATGATTGCGTGTCAATTGCATGAGATGTGAGATTATTGTTCGAGGACGAACAAAGTTTTAAGTGTGGGGTAAGTGATCTTGGGCAGAATTATATGCCCAAGTGATACTCAAATGCTTCATTTCGTCTTGTTTATCTATTGATAATTGTACATTCTCATGTGATTTGTAGTTAAAATATGAATTTATACTAACCAACCTGATTATTGTTGTTTTGCAGGAAAAATGTAATTTTAGGAAGCTAAGATGCATGTTGGGAGAAATCGGGAATAGACTCAAAAGCGAGCAGTGGAAAAGGCCAAGGTTATGCAACAAATTAAGGGGCTCCGCGATGGAGCCGTGTCACGCTGCCATCGCGGATGCATTCTGCCCCGGATGATAAAAATAGGCCAAGTTCCAGTGAAGGTCCGCGTTGGGGCCGTGGCACGTTGGCCAAGCCCCGTGTTGCACGCCATGGCACGTTGGGCATAATTACCTGGAGGACCAGATTCCAGTGAGGGTCCGCGTTTGTGGCATGTCATGGAGGCAGTGCTCCGCGATGCACTCCGTGACACGTTGCTTGTTATTCTGGGAAAAATTTCCACTAGTATAAATAGCACACTTAGGTTTATTTTTAATTATTCTGTCTTGGTTGAGCAAGAACGTGGGTTACAGGCAGTTGAGGGGACGAAATTCTTAGGGTTCTTCTCTATCTCTTTCTTCCTTATTTCAATTATTTGTATGATTTACACTCATTTAACGATGTTTAATCCACAAATGAGTGGCTAAATTCACTTCTTGCTGAGGTTAAGAACATTTGTAGTGGAATGTAATTATTGATCATCTTGGTTTTTCATCTTTTCTTCCATGGTTGTTCTATTAATTCTTTTTCTTACTGCATTAATGTGTGGCCAATATTAATGTATATCTAAAAAATCCGGTTTGCGCTCGAAAGAGAAAGAAATTGGAAAGTTGTGAATTAATAGGATATGATCTCTTCTTGGTTTGGGAAAATTGAGAATTGATTTACCTTCAGAATAGAAATATATCTGAAAGTCGTATTAGTCAATTAAGGAATCGGGTTCGTATGGCTAGAACATGAATTTCTTCTTATCACAAAAATGTAGGTGGAAGGTTCATGATTCTTAAGTTGGGTTAAATACGAGAGTTTTAATCCATAGGAAATAATTCTTGACTAGCAACCGAAGGAAAGATTAACCAATTTGTATCAATAAATTGCTTCCCTGCATGTTTGTTTTAGCCTCAGCATGCTCATTACTATAGTTCAGACTCAAATTGTACATTTGTTTTAGATTAGTATAAATTAGGAAACAAACTTCCAAAATCTTCTTGAAACTGTTGTCTGCATTATTAGAGTTAGAGTTTAGTAACACTTAATTAGATTATTACCATGGTCCAGTCCCTGTGGGATCGATACTTGGCTACTCTAGCCATTTTACTACTTGTTCGACCACGTGCACTTGCGTGTAGGCATTCCAAACCACTGAACAATATCCGCCATGAAGAGAGCCCGACTGCATCAGGGGCATAGATACGGGTTCGGTGGTTTGCTTACCACGTTCCTGAGGGGCCACGATATCATCGAGGAGGCCCTGGATTACATCCCACAAATTGACAGGCGTTCCTTGGATGTCACCAAAACCAAGGCACCTGACACTACTCATGGGCCGGTACTCACACTAGCCGAGCGACATGCTCGGGATGACCAGTATATGGCCGCATGTATAGGATGCAGATGTTGCAACTGCGCATAGGCGGGAGGCCGGCAACGGAGGATGAGCTGTGGCAGCTCGAGCTGGATTACCCATTAGGCGAGAATGTTAGGGCTCTATGCTGAGTGGGGCCCGCATTTGTGGAGCCCGTAGATGATGATGTCCCCACTGATGAGGAGACACGCCGGGAGGACTCAATGTTGAGACAGACGAGGACAGCGGGGGCGATTCGAATATGGGAGACAAAGCAACGGCACCTGATGAAGAAGTTGAATACCTCGATTGATCAGGGAGTTTCACCACCCAACCTTTGTGATATGTGAAATTATGTGAACACTGGGGACAGCGTTCGGTTTAAGTGTGGGGTGGGAGTAGTTAGGTGCCAACTGCTTTGTTTATGTTTATGTTTTTTTTTGTTGTTGTTGTGCCTGTGCAAAATATGACCTTGTGACTCTATGTTGTGTGTTCTGTAAGTAATTTGGTGTTGTAATGAATGTTGAGCTGCTGTGTGTTGTGTTGAGCTACTATTGGTTGTGTTGTGTAAATATTTTTCAAATTATATTTTTATCTTTTTCTATCGAATTTTTTCAAATTTTTTTGTGTTGGATTTCTCGGCCTTTGTTTTTGGTGCTTTTACCGAGAATAGTCCTATTGAACCGAAGTCGTAGATAGTAACCGTTCCTTATGATGGATGGATGACGACCGTCTTAAGGGAAATGTAGTCGATAGGAGTAGTTTTTTTCCTTCTTTTCTTTCTTTTATTTGTTTCACAAACGTGTCGCTACTTTATGGCTCGGAGTTCTTGCTACGTGTTGTACATTATATTAAGATGCAAAGGTGATTCGTATGAAAGAATGTAAATGTGTAAACATGTTGAGGTACCTAGCCCATAGAGTTCGATTCGTTGTGATCGAGGCTTAATAGTGAATTCTTGTAATTAGCTGATTGAAGAGTCTGTGAATATGTCTTGAGTTGAGCATGTGCAATGAGTGTGAGGTGAGGTTTCGATTATTCCATGCTATTGTGAAGTGTCTAGAACTTGTCTGGTGTATGTACTAAACGAAATGAAGGATGCGTATTGTAGGAAAGGATGTAGGCATTTCTTTGAATAAACCGAAAGTCTCTCCATTATCATACCTACCTTGAATGTGCATCCTAGTTAGCCCCATTGAGCCTTTAGCCTATTTTTTTCTTTCTTTGAAGAGGTACAACCCGGATTAATCCCTTCTTTTCATTAGTCGTGAATTTGATCCAAAACTCTTAAGAGCTCAAGAAAAGCAATTTTCCCACAATGTAAAGGAGTGAGAATTGTGAAATGGAAGGAAAAGAGGAAGTTGTGAAAGTTAAAGAAATGTCAAAGGTGCACTTGCCGAAATTAAATAAAATAAAGATGTATAACTAATCTTTACTAGTAAGTCGAGTGTGCTTACAAAAATGGGAACAAAAACAAAGAAAAAATTTCAAGAATGAGAGGATGAAGGAAGAAACAATGCCCATAATGATGGTGGGATGTATTGACAAGTGCTTAAGGAAGCTGGTTGCTATTATTGATTAGCCCAGTATTTACTAGTCCTTAGCTTACATTACAACCCGTTAAGTCCTACGTGATCTTACATCACGCGTCCGTATATTAGTGGAGTAATACACTAGAGGCAAGCCTATGGTTCATGACATGATGCATGTGAATTCTTTGGGAGAGAGAGCGAAATCGTATTCATATACCCCTACATGTAGTGCTTTGGAAATCATATGACAGCAAATGGGGTAATTCTCTTGTGTTGTGAGGGCACATGCTTGACGAGAGATTAAATTTCGTGTCGGATGTCTTGATCAGTTGATTTGCAAGAGTTTGCCAAGATCGACAATTGATTCTTGATCTTAGGAGATCTTAATGTGGTGTACTTCATTGTATTGATGAGACCATGCATGTTTTCTTGATGATTTGCTATATTAAATAATTGGTATAGTCGTAACTTGAACTATCTAGCCAAAGTACTTATGCGTGGGTGTCAATTGCATGAGATGTGAGAGTATTGTTTGAGGACGAACAAGGTTTTAAGTATGGGGTAAGTGATCTTGGGCAGAATTGCATGCCCAAGTGATACTCAAATGCTTCATTTCGACTTGTTTATCTATCGTTATGTGTACATTCTCATGTGATTTTTAGTTAAATGTGAATTTATACTAACCAACATGATTAGTGTTGTTTTGCAGGTAAAAGGAAATTTTGGAAGCTAATATACATGTTGGTGAAAATTGGGAATGGACTTGGAAACAAGGAGTGGAAAATGACAAGGGAGAGCAGCAAAAAACAGGGCTCCGCGATGGAGCCGTGTCACGCTGCCATAGCGGAGGCATTCTGCCTCGGATGAAATAATTTTGGCAATTTCCAGTGGAGGTCCGCGTTACCTCCGTGACACGAAGGCAGTGCTCCGCGATACACGTCGTGTCACGTTGAGTACAATTACCTGGAACATCAAGTACCAGTGAAGGTGCGCGATAGCACCGTGGCACGGAGGGAGTGCTCCGCGATACACTCCGTGCCGCGTTACTTGTTATTTCGGGAAAAATTCTCAAGAGTATAAATAGCACACTTAGGTTTTATTTTAAACATTCTGACTTCGTTGAGCAAGAACGTGGGTTACAGGCAATTGAGAGGACGAAAATTCTAGGGTTCTTCTCTATCTCTTTCTCTTTTATCTCAATTGTTTGTATGAATTCTACTTATTTGATGATGTTTAATCCACAAATGAGTGGCTAAATTCACTTCTTGCTGAGGTTAAGAACAATTGTAGTTGAATGTAATTGTTGTTCATTTCGGTTTTCATCTTTTCTTCAATGGTTATTCTATCAATTCTTGTTTTTACTGCATTAATGTTTGGCCAATGTTAATGCATATCTGGAAATCCAATTTTGATTTTGAAAAGGAAAGAAATTGGAAAGATTTGAATTGGTAGGATATGATCTCTTGTTAGTTTAGAAAATTGAGAATTGATTTACATTCAGAATAGAAATATATCTGAAAGTCTTATTAGTCAATTAAGGAATCGGTATTGTATGGCTAGAGCATGAAATTCTTTTATCATAGAAATGTAGATTAAGGTTTCATGATTCTTAATTTGATAGGAGTGGGAAGATCCAATCCATAGGAAATAATTCTTGACTAGCAACCGAAGAAAAGATTAGCTAAATTGAATCGATAAATTACTTCCCTGCATGTTTGTTTTAACTTCAGCTTGCTCATTACTATTGTTCAGATTGAAGTTATAATTTTAACTTAGATTTTTTATTACTTAGCAAACTTAACTCTCAAAATATTGTCAATTGGTTGTCTGCATTCATAAACACATAGTTCACTGACGCTTAAGTTAATTAGTATCGTAGTTCAGTCCCTGTGGGATCGATACTTGGCTTTACATAAGCCACTTTACTAATTGTTCGACCACGTGCACTTTCGAGTAGTCACTACAGGACCGAGCACTAGCCACACCCAAAAAAACAATCCTTACCCAGACGGCACTCCCCCGGATGGTTCCTACCACACTTAGGACATGCTGGAAAAGTGCGACTACTGGGGACATGGATCTGGAACTAGGAGCCTGATGTCCCACTTCTCCTATCCTTATATTGCCTAGAAGATGATGCACTAGCTAAAGAAGGTGTTGGAGGCCTCTCTTGCTACTGCTGGGGGTGATTACCACCATTGGACCTTTACTGGAAATACTCAGATTGACCTATTCTCACCCAATTACTTTCCCATTTTATCTCTTTCAGTTTCTCCGCCACAATCTTTTGTGCATAGATGATAAGACTGGAGATGTCTATGTCTTTGATGAGCATAGTGTTTCTGCACTCCTTGACCACCAAGTTCATGACTCCATTCAATAACTTGAGAATGTGAGCCCTCGACTCAGAAACCATTTCTGGAGCATACCTCGACAGTTGAGTTAACTTTAATGCATACTCTTATACCATCATGTCGTTCTGCCTCAAATTCATAAATTTAGCAGCCTTAGCTTCCCTTAACTCTCGGGAAAAGAACCTGTCCAGGAATGCAGTCACAAACTCATCCCATTCCACTGGACCTGCACAAACCCATCTCCCCTCCTTCCACTGCTTATACCAAATTTGAGCCACCCCCTTCAATTGAAATCCGCACTTTGAACCGGGGTAACACCCATGATTTGGGTGATCTTCTGAATCTCATCAATAAATTCCCGCAGGTCCTCATCTAATTTAGACCCATAAATACTAGGGGATTTATCCGAGTAAAATTCCGAACTTTGGAAATAGCTGCAGACCCATTAGTATTTATTGGCATGACCTGCTGGTTAACCTGGTTGGTCATTGCTTGAGCCAGCATCTGAATAGAAGCCTGGAACTCTACATGCAACACATGATCTTCCTAACGGGCCGCTGGAGCTGGAGGGGCTGGCTAGTTAGCATTGCCAGTCCTCCTTCCATTTTCTCTCTTAGGAGGCATCATCGACTGAAAAGAAATAAAGCGCGAGTTAGGAGGATGTATTACAGTCTAAAACTCTACGCACAATAAGAATCATGAATAAAGGGAATTTTCCTTAAAAATATGCCTTGTAACCTCCCCCTCATAAGTGTGGCGCACTTCACATCCATGAAAAGGACTCTACTTGACGCGGCTTTCAGACATCCTAGGATACTCTAAAGCTGATGCTCTGGTACTAAGTTTGTCATGACCCGAATTCGCACCCTGGACGCAGAACAGTACTTAGGATCACAAGGTACCCCAAGCAAACCCATGGTAAATCATACTTCTACTAAGACTAATCTACTAATAATAATACTAATAAAGTGGAATCTGGCTAAAAAAAATAAATAAATACTGAACAATGACAAAATATGAATAAACTCTAAAAACCTAAGTTGAATCCATAAATACTGTCTGAAAGCCATCTAAAATGAGTTACTGGGACAAACCCCTAGCTAACTCTAATCTCTTAAACTAAACAAAAGAAATACAACTGAAAATGGAACTCCGGCCCTCGGCAGATGAGGACTCACCACTGAAGCTGTTGGGAATCGCCGAGAGAGAACTAGTTATGGTGCGGAGGTTGGGTGCCCGAGCCTATATCATAAAATGATATAGCACATAGAAATATGTGATCAGTACTTTAAATGTACTAAGTATGCGAAAAGGAACTAAAACATCCATATATTGTGTAATAGTAAGCTGAACTGTAATACTACAAAAATAAATTGTAATCTAAAGATCTAAACTTGATTGAGAATCATGACTATACTGGCCTGAATTGTACTATGGGAGAGACTATAACCAATATGTAACCACGTGAACTAAACATGGAGTCCGATGTATACACCCCATTGAACAAAGCCCACTATACCTTCTCAGGGTATAGTGGTTGAACTGAGTGATCACTATCTTTGGCCCATTCAGGCTAATAATCTATGGTGGCAACGTAGTTCTGGGAACCTGGGTGCACTAAACCTCGGCACACTCAGAGCTAAGTAGTACTCCTACTGGAGACCTAGTTATATCTAACTGGATGATAGCTGGAAACTGATGTCCTGGGACTAAGTCAAAACTACTTATTTGAAGTGTTTTGAGAGTTTAAGGACATGAAAGAAACTGTGTTCTAAGACTTGGTTGATCTGCTTTACCTGAAAGCATCGTAACAGTCTAAAGAACGACTAACAAGCTGATAAACTGATACTACTGAGTTTATTGAGTTTTTCAAACGATTGACAAGGAGTCAAACTGATCAGTTGACATTTCTGGAAAATACTAAGTACTGCATGTAATATTGAGAATGAACATACTAAAGCATTAACTTTCTGTTCATGTATCTGTACTGACATTTATAACTTGAGTGAAAATATCATAATAATAAAGCATTCATATCTGAGTTCCAAATCATGCAAGTTTTATCCAAATATCATACTAAGGATCTGGGTTAAGAAGGCTATCTGTATGAATAAAACTAAGACATGAATTTTAGCTAGGAATGATCATACAAACTTAGATATTTAACAAGGTTTAAATAATTTCTTAGCTGATTGAAAACTCTATCTTCAAACTTCTATAGCACTAGAATTTAGAAAGTTTTCTGAAAATAATTTGGGACTCAAGGGAGAAAGGAAACCCATGTTGAAATCCCACATACCTGAAGGAGAATCCTTGAGAATTAGCTTGGAAGATCTGAGAAAAGATGGATTCCCTAGCTCTAGCTTAGAACTAGTTGTCTAAGTTTTCTACATACTGATTTTGTGAGTGCTGGGAGAGAATGAGAGGAATAATTCGATCAACTTCCTAAATTTCCCTCTAACCTCACCCCAAATGACGTAGTTTAGGAGTTAAAATAGCATAAAGGTACAAAAATGCCCCTAGAAAAAAGTCTGAAAACTACCCATTAAGATCCAATGGGTCACACAACGAGTCATTGGTTGTGACCAGTCATTAGTCTTTGGCCTTGAAAATTTAGTCTCTGGACTTGTCCAACGGATAGACAGGATGACTCTTTGAATGCAAAAATGGGTCATTGTCACTTTTCGTCGTCATTACTGGAAATTTTGGATGATTTATAAACTTGACCAATGGATGGGAACAATGACTCATTGGATGGGACAACAGTCATTGTTGCCACTTGTTTTTACTAGAAGAGTTTTGAACCAACTCTAGATATCACCTAACAGACGGACAGAATGATTCGTTATCCAAAACAACGGGTCATTGTTTCCATCCGTTGTTATTGGAGTGACTTAAGTATTTTCTAATCTCACCCAATGGTTACATAGGATGAGTTATTATATCAAACAATCTCTCATCGTTTGACCTGTTGTTTGAGAGAAGGAAATTAGCATGCTTCTAGACTGGGTTATAATTAGGGATCGGATGACTCATTACTTCTTGCAACGAGTCATTCTATGGCTCGTTGGTACCATGGAGGAAATTTTCTTGAGCTTACAACGACTCTTATGATGGGTCATTATTCCTGGCAATGACTCATTAGTTGGGTCGTGCTAAGATAAAAATTTTCTGGTATTTCATTCCAAGTATGGGTTTGATCTAAGAAAATTTTAGGGTGTTACACTCTACAGGGACAATGAGTGAAGGGTCTCCCACACACTTCTTAAGCATAGACATATGGAAAACTAAATGGATTGATGCTAGTTCGGCTAGCAGCTCCTACTCATAAGCTACCTTTCCAACTATCCTCGAAATCATATATGGACCAATATAGCAGGTACTGAGCTTCCCTTTCTTCCCAAATCTCATAACACCCTTCATGGGTGAAACCTTTAAGTAAACCCAATCATCTACATCAAACTCGATGTATCTATGCCTCACATCTGTATAGGATTGGTGACTCTATGCAGTCTTCAACCTTTCCTAAATGATCTTAACCTTCTCCATGACTTGTTGTACTAAGTCTACTCCTATCAATTCTGCTTCACCAACTTCAAATCAACCAATTGGAGATCTACACCTCCACCCATAAAGATTCTTTTAAGGAGCCATCTGAATGTTGGGAGTGATAATTGTTATTATATACAAATTTGATAAGAGGCATATAGTCATCACAATTTCCCTTAAAGTCAATAACACATGTTCTCAACATATCCTCCAATGTCTAAATAGTCTACTCTGCTTAACCGTCTATCTGTGGTTGAAAGTTGTGCTAAGGTTCACCTTTGAACTCAAACCTCTCTGAAATGATTTCCAAAATTGAATAGTAAATTGTGTGCCCCTATCTTCTATGTTAGATAATGGAAATACATGAACTCTTATACAATCTAGCATAGTCCTTGGCTGAATTAGTACTCTGACTGGTAAGAAATGAGTTGACTTGGTCATTTGATCTACAATCACCCAAATAGAGTCATGTTTCTTACATGACGTTGGTAGACTGGTGATAAAGTTCATATTAATCATCTCCCACTTCCATTCCAAAATGTCTATATTTGTAGCCATACCACATGGCCTTTGGTGCTCAACCTTAACCTGTTGACAATTGAGGCATCTAGCCATAAAGTCTACAATGCCTCTCTTCATACCATTCCACCAATATACTTCTTTTAAGTCATGGTACAACTTAGTGAAACCTGGATGAATAGAATATCTAGAGCTATGTGCTTTCTCCATGATCCTCTCCTTGAGAACATCTACATCTGGGACACATAATCTACCTTGATACCTTAGGACACCATCTCCCCTTTGTGCAAAAACCAACACCTTCACTTGTGGACATCTTCCTTTAACTGAAGCAAGAGGGGATCTTTGTCCTACTTTTCCTTAACTTCTACCACTGGAGATGATTCAGCTCTATTTTGAACAAGCACACTTCCCTCTTTGGAATCTATAAGACGGACTCCTAAGTGTGAAAATCTATGCACATCCTTAGCCAATTCTCTCTTTTCTTCATCTACATGGGTTGTACTTCCCACAGATAGCCTGCTAAGAGCATTAACAACTACATTAGCTTTACCTGGGTGGTAGAGAATACTCATGCCGTAGTCCTTGAGCAACTCAAGCCACCTCCTTGTTTGAGATTCAACTCCTTATGACTGAACACATGTTGTAGGCTCTTGTCGTATGTGAATACATCAATATGTGCACCATAGAGATGGTGGTGCCAAATATTTAATGAAAATACTACAGCTGCCAACTTGAGGTCATAAGTAGGATAATTCCTCTCATGGACCTTAGGCTTTCTAGAGGCATAGGATATGACTTTACCATTCTGCATCAATATGCACCCAATGCTAACTCTGGATGCATCGTAATATACAAAAAAAACCATTTGTACCCTCTGGTAGGGTCAGTACTGGAGCAGTATTCAATTGAATCTTCAATTATTAAAAACTTTTCTCACAAGCTTTAGACCATTGAAATTCGACCTTCTTCTGAGTCAACTTAGTCAAAGGAGAAGCAATAGTTGAGAATCCTTCTACAAATCTCCTATAGTAACCAGTTAAACACATGAAACTCCTGATATTAGTTGGGGTTGTGGGTTTTAGCCGATTCTTCACAGCCTCAATCTTTTTAGAGTCAACTTGAATGTCCTCACTGGAGACTATATGGCCTAACAAAGCCACTAACTTCAGCTAAAATTCACACATAAAGAACTTGGCAAGTAACTCCTTGTTCTTAAGTGTCTGTAGGATTATTCTGAGATGACTAGCATTCTCCTTCTCACTCTTGTAGTAAACCAAAATATCATCACTAAATACAATAACAAACATGTCCAAGTATGTCCTTAAATACTCTATTCATGAGATTCATAAATACTGCAGGAGCATTAGTCAAAACAAATGACATAAAAACAAACTCAAAATGACCATATCAGTTCCTAAAAGCTGTCTTGGGAATACCGTACTCTCTAACCCTTAACTGATGATACCACGATCTGAGATCTATCTTCAAGAAATACTTGGCACCCTGAAGTTGGTCGTACAAGTCATCTATTCTAGGAAGGGGATACCTATTCTTTATAGTGACTTTTTTCAACTACCGCTGATGCATACACATTCTAAGAGTACCATCCTTCTTACGCATGAGCATCCCAAGGTGAAGTATTGGGGTGAATGAAACCCTTATCTAGAAGATCCTTTAACTACTCTTTTAACTTTTTCAACTCGGCTGGAGCCATTCTATCTGGTGAAACAGAGATAGGCTGAGTATCAAGGAAAACATCATTTTTGAAATCTATCTCCCTATCAAGAGGGAATTCCAGAATCTCATTTGAGAAGACCTTTGAAAACTTATTTACAATTACAATTTACTGAAGGGATGGTGTCTCAACATTAGAGTCTTTCACTCTTGCTAAGTGATAGACACACCCCTTAGAGATTAACTTTCTGGGCTTAAGGTGTGAAATGAAATGACCTTTAGGCATAACGGGACTACCCTCCAAACTAGGACTGGCTCATTAGGAAACCAAAACTCTACTACTCGGGTCCTACAATTAACTATGGCATAACAGGAATACAACCAATCCATGTTTAGAATAACATCAAAATCCGTGATATTTAACTCTACTAGATTAGTTGTGGTATCTTTATGATGGATTGAGACTGTACAATCTATGTAGATTCTGTTAGCTAGGACTGACTTACTGACTGGAGTGGAAACACTAAAAGGCTCTAAGAGTTGTTACTAGGAAATCCCAAACTTAACAGCTACATAAGGATTCACAAAGGATAAAGTATCACCTGGATCAAGTAAAGCATATACATCAATGGTAAAGACTTTTAACATACCAGTGACAATATCCCGGTAGTTCTCTTGATCTTGGTGACTAGACATAGCATACAAATGTTCTAACCTCTGCCTGTACCTAAAGTAGTGCCCTTTTGGGAAGCTTTGCCCATTGTGGGGGTGGACTGAGCTCTGTTACCCCCATTACCCTGTCAAGATGGATAATCTCTCAAATAGTGGCCCTGCTAGCCACACATATAACATTGGTCTCTACCCACATGACACTCACCTAAGTGGACCTTACTACACTTGCCACAAGGTGGATGTCAAGGGATTCCATGTGCCTGAGACCTCTAATCACTCCTGTTACTTAGGGGTGGAGCATTAGCAACTGGTTGTATAGGTCTAGAGGACCTCTTTCTGAAGAAAGACCTGTTTCCATTTTTGTTTCTCTATTGTGTGGTCTCATTACCTGATATCTTAGCTCTCTTACTCTGATGCTCTTCTCCGTCCTTTTGCTTATCTTCTTCTAGCTATTGAGCATATACCATGAGTCTAGAAATATCCATGTCACTGATCAATATAGAACTCTTATACTCCTTCACGTGCTTACAAAACTCAAACACGAATATCCTACATTATGTCCCTCATATTTGGTACCATCTCTTGAGCATATCTAGATAATTGGATGAATTTTAGGATATACTCCTTCACACTCATAGTGCCCTATCTCAATTTCATGAACTCTTCTACCTTTACCTCTCTCATCTCCTGAGGGAAGAAGTGGTTCAGGAAAGCTTTCTCAAAACTATCCCAAGTGGCTAGAGTTGCATTGCCACCTCTCCCTTACTCCCACTAGTCATACCACCCATTAGCCACATCCTTGAGCAGATAAGAAGCAAACTCAACTCTTTCTATCTCTATGGCATGCATTGCCTTTAGAATCTTCTAGACCTTATCAATAAAGTTCTGAGGGTCCTCATCCACCTTAGGCACTGTAAATACTAGATGATAGAATCCTCAAATCCTTGATGTTCCAAAATTATGAGAACTGAAACTAGCTGGTGCCGAACTCTGACGTACTGACTAAGGAGCCACCAACTGAGCGAGCATCTGATATAGCCCCTCTGAACTCTACCTCTAAAGTTCCCATGTTAGGAGACTAAGGAACTGGTGTCTCAAGAATTGTGCCACTAGTAGTCGGTCCATCCTGAACTTCAACACTAGATCCCTGAACCAGAATGAGGGGACCATTAGCAGTATGCATCTTACTTTGTGGAGGCATGTTGGCAATTTGAGTTAGTTCACTCTGATGTACAGGGGCCTGCTCCAACTCTTTCTTTATTGGGTTATAATGATTTTATGACTTTTTTGGATTGTGTTCCTCTTGCTGGTAGTACGTTTAGGAGGCTTGATCTGAAACACATGACTGCATGAGTTAGGAGGAAGTCTTTATAGAGTTAAACTCTAGCAGACAATCTAGAGTATGAAAAAAGGGAAGTATTTCCTAATGCTTCATAGTCTCCCTATTATAGATGTGGTGCGCTTCACACCTATAGGAAGAACACTACTAGAATCGGCTTCATAAATACTCTAGGACTCTTTGAACCTAATGCTCTGATACTAAGTTTGTCACGCTCCGAGTCTAGACCTTGGACGTCGATCAACACTCAGACCATAAAGTGATCCAAGTGAACCCTTTGTCTGGCTTACTATTAGCTTAGATCGGCGGAAGTAATAATTATTTGGGCTCAATATAATAAAATATGATTTATTAATTGCAACTGAAAGAATGTTATGAAGTAACATTATTGACTCAACTCTAACTCTATCTATGAAGCCACTATAACTGAAGAGTAGATGCCGGGACATAGCTCCCATGGCTATCTAAAGATCTATAAAATAAAATGACTCAATAACTATAACTCTCCATAAGTAGGAGGCCTTACCAAAAGCTAAATGATAGTGAAGTCCTAGCGATGTGCGCCTGCTGCCAATCCTGTCTACCTGAGTTTGCATCATAATAAGATGTAGTGCCAAATGGCGCCAGTAAGTGGAATGTATAGTATGTAATAAGGCTGATCGAAACAATAGTTAAGAAAGAATATATGAACTAAATGAAATAACTGAACAAACCAAGGCTCTAAATGATGCATGAAACACAATATGATCCATGTGTAAAACAGTTATCTAATAAAATTGTGCATCAAAACAAACTCCAAAAATTGATGAATAAATGTAAAACTTTACTTGGGTGGGAGTTTCTCTTAACCAAAACCATCATAAATGAGCACATCATACACAACTATCTTACTCAAGTTTGCAGAGCCACTCAAAGCCTTGCTAGGGTAGAGAACAATCACAATCTGTGGATCCATAACATCAAGTCCCTACAGCATCATCCTATCCTGTATTGGTTAACCAAACCAACAGCATGATCCTATCCTATGTTGGTTAAGCAGTTTTAGGGCTTATGAGTTATATGAACTCTTCACCACTCGGTGCTAAATAATCCTCCCAAAATATATACTCATACACTTATGCCTATCTGAGACATCTTGAAAACATATTTTATAAAGCACTTTAGCTATAGATATAATAGATGTTTAAAACTCATATTGAGCCTTCCACTCAAAGTCCCCTTACTTTAATGAAGAGCCTTTTTCTCAAAATATTCTTTAAAAACTTGGGGTTTCTATACTCCAATATCTCATGAGTTTTGAAATGTAGACTTCACTTTAGCTTTTGTAAATCATTCTCAAACTCATACCTTTTTTCTCATTATATCTTTATGAAAACTCTTTTTAAACCCTGCTCAACTTTGTGGAAACAATGCAATAAAACTCAAAGCACAAATCTTTTAAAATCATGACTTTATATAATAGGGTTCATGGGATAAAAGACATGAATCAATCATCAATGAATAAACTCCAGAATTCAAGAGAACATCATCAATAACATCAGTAGAATAATAATCAATAACAAAGAGATACAATTCAACAGGGATAACTCAACCGTGAACAATTCAATAGATAGAGAAGAAGACAATTCAAAATTTTGGGTTAAAACCCTAGCTTTAATCTCAATGAATTATTGCATATATTTATGGAATAAGGATGCATATAAATCCTTGCTTAAATTAGCCTTACATACCTAAAAAGTCAAACTTAGGCTCAAGCTTGAAGAACCCTAGGTTGAGAAGTTGACTTCCTAGCTTTCTTGATGAATTGAGAGCTTAATGCTCTTGAATCTTATATTGTAATAAATAAGAATAAGAGTTTAGACTAATTAAACCCTTAAATATACTCTTTATGTATCAAAAAAATATTCTAATTTAGGAGATAAAAACATGAAAGTTACTAAAATACCCCTAGCAACTCATCTAAAAATTTTGCCCGTCAGTGACGACAAGTCGTCATACCTCTCACGGTGAGTTACCATGACTTATGGTGGCCGGTCATCATCATTGGGGTCTTATTGGTCACATTCTGAACTTCTTCTCACGATCCCATCTCACGAATCGTTACATGATTCCATGAGTTGTACTGTGACTCATGGTCACTAACAGTGTCCTCGGCTTTTCTCTGAATCTCACAGCACGATTAGTCCCAACGGATCATTACATAATGTAAAGAGTTAGGTCATTACATGATGTAACGATTCATTACATGACTCATTGGCTCATGGATTAAGAAATTCAATTGCTCATTATGAGTCATGTCACAATCCATGACACCTTATCATGAGTCGTGATGTGACCCATCCTGTGGAATTTTTGCCAGTTTTATGTTGGTTTCTACTTCAAGTATAGGATATAACCTTAGGAACTTTTGAGGGTTGTTACAAGGCTTCCTCTAGTACAAACAACTTCCCCAATTATTCTTATAACCTGTGCAACTCTTCTTTATTTTTCTAAGATGGGTCCCTTTCAAACTACATCTCCTGAGCATGAATGACCTCCTCCATAGTGGCTATTTTCTGAAAAATGCTACCATATTTAACCTTGATCCATCTCTCAATGCCATTTTGACATTCTTTAGTTTATGCTTAAATAGTGTGAAAGGACTTCCCATAAAGTATGTCTGCCAGTGTTGCTGAATCAAACCTTTGAATGATGGATTCTAACCCAGAAATTTAAAAACAAATGGCCTTATTATCTCTTCCATAATATTGTCACACTCTAATATAAAAGGATAATAATTTGGCCCCTTTTTAATTAGATGTTTAACATGAAGGTGTGAAAATAAGTCTACCATTTTTTTATTACATAAGAACTTGTCTAATCTCTTAAATATTTTTTTTCTGGATGTATCTCATTTCACCAAGTGAATGTGCTTCCTTCATATTCGTATCTTCTAGTCCACAAGTATTCAGTTATTAGCTAAAATTAGTAATTTTTTAATGATGTACTGGTATACACCCTAGTATCTCCTCTTGTGATAAAATAACATTAAAGTTCCCTCCCACAAGCCATGGCAGTTGCTATTGGTTTGACATATGATCAAGTACGTCCTATAGAATCGTCCTCTCATTTTGATCACAAGATGCATATACCACTATTACCATTATCTCTGTCCCCAGTATTTGATGATACATGATACGCCCGCAAGTGTACGGGTCGTACAAGTAATATAGTGGCCCTTCTTCAGAGCCGGATGTCGAACCCACAGGGACATGACAAATTCAGTTAACTATCAAGTTCAAGTGTGATATTAAATGCCACAAGTGTTGATTATAGAAGTTTTCGTTAGAGTTTAATTATCTAAATGTGGTCAACGAAATACTCTGAATTCATTCAAGGAGCAACATAGAGTTAAAGCTGGATAATCATGCGATACTACGATTTGCAACGGTTTAAGTACGAAACTATCAATTGTCGTCTCACATAATTAGAATTGCATGTTCATGGTCTTCCGAACCTCTAAACACGACAAACTAGCCTCACTACTAAATTGTGAGCGAGGATGCTAATTCTAGTTCGTGGGCAATTAACTACGTGGATGTGGTTTATGGGGTTATGCCATTGATTAGGGTACTTTCGTACCTCCAACCATTTAACCAAACTTAGCTTCACAACTACTTCTGCGAGTGGTGGAGTGACAAATCTAAGTCGGTGTCTTTCTCTCTTCCCATTTTATCAACCAAGCAAGGTATTAGGTATATTTCTATCCTAACCACAAAATCTTATCAAAAGACAAGAACTTGCTTCCTACATTCTTATGTTCTTCCCTAGGTTTGCTTTCTCAAGCAATTGCCTAAGTTTAACGTGTGTGTTTTCATGGTGATCAATCATAAAAACAACCATAATTAAGAATGTAAGAAAAAACAACAATCAATAACTTAATTCCAAAGCAAAATCGTAAAAACACACTCATAACTCATGGCTTCAACCCTAGAGGAAGGGTTCTAGCCATTCAAGTTCGTAAAATTACAAGAAAACATTGTTAAAGTAACATACTTACAAGAATTGGTAGAGGAAAAGATGAAATTGATGAACTCTAGGTGAGTTCTCCCACTTCTCCCTTCACTCCTAGGTGGTTTTTCAGAATAAAATCGTGACTAAATGATTTTAGGAGCTAAGGGGCCTATTTATAGTAAATGAGAATTGTGCAAAATTATGCCTATCGTGGGATGGCTCCATGTCACGGAGTGTATTGTGGAGCACTACCTCCGTGACACGAAGGTAACGCGGATGCATGATCGTAGGCAAAAATAGCATGCCCGAGTGATGCTTTATACCTTAATTTAGTCTTGTTTATCTAAGTTATTTTATACATTTTCATGTGATTTTATGTAAATGTGAATATATACTAACCAACATGATTAGTCCTTGTTTTTGAAGGTTAATAATGAATTTGAGGAACTAATTCATGATTTGGTGAAGTGGAGGAATGGAATCAAGAGCAAAACGTGAAAGTCAACAAGAAAACATGCAATAACTGGCACCCTGCACGATAGGGGCCGTGGCACACTGCCAACGCGGCAACACTTGGCCAAAAATTGCATTTTTTGGCACATTCCAGTGAGGGTACGCGTTACCAACGTGTCACGGAGGTCAAATAGGGCGTTCAGCTTCGTGACACGTTGCTGTTCCACCACAGGCCAAATTTTGCAATTTTTCAGCATAGTATAAATTGAACCCTTAGCTCCTAAAATCATTTGGTCACGGTTTTATTCTGGAAAACTACCTAAGAGTGAAGGGAGAAGTGGGAGAACTCATCTAGGGTTTATCAAATTCCCTTATCATCTACCAAATTCATGTAAGTATGTTAGTTTAGTATTAGTTAATTGTAGTTTTACGAACATGAATGGCAAGAACCCTTCCTCTAGGGTTGAAGCCATGAATTATGATTGTGATTTTATGAAATTGTTTTGGAATTAAGTTATTGATTGTTGTTTTCATCTTGAATTCTGGATTGTTGGTTGTTTTTATGATTGATCACCATGAAAGCATATTTGTTAGCTTGAGTAATAGCTTGAGAAAGCATTACCTAGGTCAGGACATGAGAATGTGAGGAGCATGTTTGTATCTCGGGAGAGATTTTTGTGTCAGGATAGAAATATACCTAACACCGCGCTTGGTTGAGACACGGGGGTTATGAAAGACCAACTTGGGATGTCACATCACCACTCGAAGAAGTAGTTGTGAGGCTAAGTTGAGTTAAATGGTTAGACGCACGAAAGTCCCTAATCGTTTCCCCGTAAACCACAACATAATTGATTGCCCGCGACTTGAAATTAAACTCCTCGCTCACAATGATGCAGTGAGGCTAGATTGCCGTGTTTAGAGGCTCGAAAGACCATAAACATGCAATTCTAATTATGTGAAATAACAATTGATAGTTACATGCTTAACCCATTGCAAATCGTAGTATCGCATGATTAATTGGTTTTAACTCTATGTTGCTCCTAGAGTAATTTTAGAATACTTCGTTGACCCAAACTTAGACTTAATTAATCTCGATCGAAAATGTCTATAACCAACACTTGAGGTATTTAAGATCACACTAGAAATGGATAGTTAGAGGAATGGGTCCAGTCCTTGTGAGTTCGACAATCCGGTTCTTAAAAAGAGCCACTATATTACTTGCACGACCTGTACACTTGCGGACGCGCGAATCGGGCACGTCAAGTTTTTGGCGCCGTTGCCGGGGACTCGGCGAAGTTTTGATAATTTATCTGTTTTTGTGTGATTTCTAAATTTCCTTAAGTGTTGAGAAACTTGGTCTTAGTCTGTTTATTTGCAGGTGACAGGTTGTCCTGCCGAGCTGGCTAGAAATATTGAGCTTGTGGAACCGTTGCTTGAACCTGAACGTCAAATCCATTTGCGAAGGAGAGTAGCTCTAGAGAAAAAGCTGAAGAGACTTCAAGAAAAGGTACAACAACAACCACCCGCGGGACAAGTACAATTGTCAACAGAAGCAATGGCAACAAGACCAGTTCGTGAAGTGGCAATCCCACTAGCGACGAATGTAACCTCTAGCATCCGTAAACCGGAGCCTGGAGGGCACTTTGAGCTTAAACAGAACATGGTGCAGCTGTTACATTCTAGTGGTCAATTCACTAGGATGGCACATGAGGACCCGCAGCAGCACTTACAGAGCTTTTTAGAGATTAGTGACATGTTTGTCCCCACCGGCGTGTCCACAGATTATGTCCGACTGACCCTCTTCCCATTTTCACTGTTGGGAGAGGTGAAAAAGTGGCTGAAGGCTGAGCCACTGAACTCCATAACTTCATGGAATGACTTGGCTAAGAAGTTCCTTATCAGATTCTTTCCTTCAGGCAAGACTGCAAAGTTGAGAAGTGAAATACTCAGTTTCAAGCAGAGGCCTGATGAGAACTTGTATATGGCTTGGGAAAGATTCAAGTCATTATTGAGAGACTGCCCCCATCAACAGCAATCAAATGAAGTGCTGGCTCATACCTTTGTAGAAAGTCTAGACCCACACACAAAAATATTACTAGACTCTGCATCGGGTGGGCAAGCCTTGGATAAAACATATGATGAGTTGTACACTTTGTTGAACAGAATTGCTCAAGGAAATCCAGAGTAGCACAGCGAGTCATCGAGGGGGGCAGGAAAGTGACCAGGGTTGATAGGAGTAGATGGTTTGAATGCCTTGGCAGCACATTTAGCTTCGTTCCAGCATCAAATGATGACTCAGTTCAATAAACTGAGTATGAACCAACACCAGGGCCAGGTTAATGCAGTTCAGCAAGCTCCGAGTTGGTGTGGAATTTGTGGTAATAATGGGCACTATGCAGAATCTTGTGGAGCCAATCCGGAGTCAGTCAATTTTGTTAGTAATGTGCAGCGCAACAATCAAAATTTTGAAACCTGTTACAACAGAAATTGGCAGGGCCACCCGAATTTTTCGTGGGGTGGAAACCAAAAGCAGAATTATATGCAACCTCAACAACAGCAGTATCAGCAGAATAGGCAGGATGATGGGAAATTGAGTAGCAGCATTGAGGAAACACTGCAGAAAATTTTGGAGACCCAGAATCAGTTAGCGGAAAATCAGGCGAGGATGGCAACAGACTTAATGAATCAGCAAGTAGCCACCCGAAATCTTGAAAAACAAGTGGGTCAGATAGCAGCTGCTCAAAACATGAGATCACGAGGGGGATTACCTAGCGACACAGATCCTAACCCCCGGCAGATCAATGTCATCAGTCTGAGAAGCGGTAAGCAATTAGCTGATGTAGTGCCAAAAGAGCTGAAAAAGGGGGTGCAGCCGGAGTTGGTTAGACCAAAACCATCCATCAACATGGGAGATAATCAGAGTGTTGGACAACAAAATGCGCAACTTTCATTGCAGCCAGCACAAAGACCACCACCACCATTCCCTCAGAAATTCAGAAAGAGCAAGGAGGAGGAATGCTTCAAAAAGTTCTTTGAGAGCTTCAAAGAACTTCACATAAATTTGCCTCTTCTTGATGTTTTGCAGGGAATGCCCAAGTATGCTAAATACTTGAAGGACGTGATGGCGAACAAAGTGAGATTGGTGGATGTCCAAACTGTAGCACTGACTGAGGAGTGCAGTCATAGGGTATTGAGCACAATGCCAAAGAAGCTCAAAGACCCAGGGAGTTTTACCCTCCCCATACAAATTGGTAAAGCTGAGGTGCTACGAGCTTTGTGTGACTTAGGGGCAGCAGTTAATCTAATGCCCCTATCCTTATTCAACACCCTGGGGTTGGGAAAACCGAGGCCGACAAGGTTGATGCTGCAGCTGGCTGACAAGTCGCGAGTGACACCTGATGGAATAATAGAGGACCTTCTCATCAAAGTAGGTAAGTTCATTATACCTGCTGATTTTATTGTCTTGGATTTTTAGGTTGATGACCAGCTACCCCTGATCTTGGGACGGCCATTCTTGCCACTGGAGGAGCGGTGATTGATTTGAAAGCAGGGACCCTGAAAATGAGGGTTGAGGATGAAGAAGAAATCTTTCGCGTTTACCAAGAAATGAACCCATCTGCACACTACAGAAACCTTTTTCAGGTTAGTGTGTTGGCAGAGGATAAGTGTGGGGTGGAGGATTCCACAGGTGCAGGGCCAAAGGCAATTACAAGTGTTCAGCCCGAGTCTGATAAAGGGCTTCAAATTGAGAAGAAGTTGGAGAAAGAGAGGAACAGAGTGGAGGCTGTTTCCTCTAAACAGCAAAAGAAAAGGAGATGGTTCTCAAAAGAGAACCCAGGTATGAGGATGTCCTGAAAAGGACAGTTCACGTCGGGCAACGACGTAAAATAAGGCGCTGCTTGGGAGGCAACCCAAGGGTACCTCAGGTACACTTTGTTAATTTTGGTTTTGTGTTGATTTTGTTATTTTTATTTTGTTTGTGTTTTTGGTGGAAAGTTAAGCACAGATGGCGGGAAGTCTGAGTACCGAGAAGGTGGAAGCTAAAGAGCATGGAACAGAAGAAGTGTGGGGTCAAACACCCATCTCTGGAACTTGAAAGGACAACTTGCTTTTAGCTTGGCATAAAGGCTCAGGGAGTATTTCTCATCCTTTAAATGTTAACTTAATGCTATGAGGACATAGCATGATTTAAGTGTGGGGTGAGAAAAATTTTCAAAATTTTTGTGCTTAACGATTTTTGGTGAATGTAATGCTTTTTTGGTGAATGTAATGCTTCAAAATTTGAAAATTTTGAAAGTTTTTTATGAATCAAGCATGACTTCATCACCCGTTGGTTTTTCTTGTCGGTTCTTTTCCGACCGGGGGTCTTTGAACCGAAGAATAAAAATTTTTCTTTTTCTTTCCTTTGTCTGTATGTAGTGTTTTAGTCATAGTTAGGGACTGTTTATGATGATGGATGGATGACGACCGTCTTGAGGAAAAATTAGTCGGTAGGTGATGGGTTTTTGAAACCATAACTATGTGGTGCTTGATGTTCTTGTTATGTGCTATACGTGATTGGAAGATGCAAGTATGTTCAGTGTGAAGCATGCAATTGTATAACTGTGTTTGAGACACTTAAGCTCTTGAATTTGACTCAATATGATTGAAGCTTAATCTGAATTCTTGTGATTAGCTGAGTAAGAGTCTGATGAATATGTCTTGATTTGAGCATGTGCCATGAGTGTAAGGTTTTTGAGTATTCTGTGCTATTGTGGATTGTCTAGAACTTTCCTGGTGTGTTTATAAAACGAAATGAAGGATGTGAAGTGTAGGAGATGATTTAGGAATTTCTTTGAATGAAACAAATTTTTATCCCTCATTTTACCTACCTTGAGAAATTAATCCTAGTTAGCCCCATTGAGCCTTGAGCCTATTCTTTGACAGCTGCAACATAAGCTTAATCCTTTTTCTTTCATTAGCCTTGAATTTGATCCAAAACTCCTAAGCGCTTAAGGGAAATATATGAAAGAGTAAAGGAGTGAAAAGAAAGGAAAAGTAGCAAGTTGTAGAAGTGGAGAAAAGGACAAAGGTGCACTTGTGTGAAAATGGTTGATTATTATTAAGGAGTTAGAAAACAAATTAATGAATTTTTTTTTATAGAGCTCCTTACTAATAAGCTAAAAGTGCCTAAAGAAAGAGGGAACATAAGAGGAAAGAGAAAGCTGAAAGGAGAAAAAGGTGAAGTAAGGGAAGGGAAGTTCGTAATGAGTGTGTAATGTATTAAAAGCGCTTGGGAAAGATAGTCACTATTATTGTCCAGAATAGTACCTGCCTGTCCCTTAGCTTACATTACAACCCATTAAGTCCTACTTGATCTTACATTCACACATCCTTAAATTAGTGGAATAAAACACTAAGGGCAAGCTTATGGGTCATAACATGATGCATGTGAATTATTTGTGAGAGTGAGCGTAATTCTATTCATGTACCCACACATGTTGTGATTTAAAAATTGTTTTTGCGTGTGATTGGGTAACTCTCTTTCCGTGAGGGGCACATGTTGAATGAAGGATATAATTCATGTGAGATTTCTTAATCAGTTGATTTGCATGAGTTTGCTAAGATTGAGAGTCGATTCTTGAGGTTAAGAAGTCTTAACATAGTTGTACTTCATTTCAATGATCAAATCGTGCATGCTCTATCTTTAGCTTGTTATCTTACGTAATCATTGCAGCCGTAGCTTGAATATTCTTGCTAAATGAGTTATGGATGAGTCTCCATATGCATGAGATGTAATAGGTTGTTCGAGGACGAACAAGACTTTAAGTGTGGGGTAGGTGATCGTGGGCAAAAATAGCATGCCCGAGTGATGCTTTATACCTTAATTTAGTCTTGTTTATCTAAGTTATTTTATACATTTTCATGTGATTTTATGTAAATGTGAATATATACTAACCAACATGATTAGTCCTTATTTTTGAAGGTTAATAATGCATTTGAGGAACTAATTCATGATTTGGTGAAGTGGAGGAATGGAATCAAGAGCAAAACGTGAAAGTCAACAAGAAAACATGCAATAATTGGCACCCTGCGCGATAGGGGCCGTGGCACGCTGCCAACGCGGCAACACTTGGCCAAAAATTGCATTTTTTGGCACATTCTAGTGAGGGTACGTGTTACCAACGTGTCACGGAGGTCAAGTAGGGCGTTCAGCTCCGTGACACGTTGCTGTTCCACCACAGGCCAAATTTTGCAATTTTTCAGCATAGTATAAATTGAACCCTTAGCTCCTAAAATCATTTGGTCACGATTTTATTCTGGAAAACTACCTAAGAGTGAAGGGAGAAGTGGGAGAACTCATCTAGGGTTTATCAAATTCCCTTCTCATCTACCAAATTCATGTAAGTATGTTAGTTTAGTATTAGTTAATTGTAGTTTTACGAACATGAATGGCAAGAACCCTTCCTCTAGGGTTGAAGCCATGAATTATGATTGTGATTTTATGAAATTGTTTTGGAATTAAGTTATTGATTGTTGTTTTCGTCTTGCATTCTAGATTGTTGGTTGTTTTTATGATTGATCACCATGAAAGCATATTTGTTAGCTTGAGTAATAGCTTGAGAAAGCATTACCTAGGTCAGGACATGAGAATGTGAGGAGCATGTTTGTATCTCGGGAGAGATTTCTGTGTCAGGATAGAAATATACCTAACACCGTGCTTGGTTGAGACATGGGGGTTATGAAAGACCAACTTGGGATGTCACATCACCACTCGAAGAAGTAGTTGTGAGGCTAAGTTGAGTTAAATGGTTAGACGCACGAAAGTCCCTAATCGTTTCCCCGTAAACCACAACATAATTGATTGCCCGCGACTTGAAATTAAACTCCTCACTCACAATGATGCAGTGAGGCTAGATTGCCGTGTTTAGAGGCTCGAAAGACCATAAACATGCAATTCTAATTATGTGAAATAACAATTGATAGTTCCATGCTTAACCCATTGCAAATCGTAGTATCGCATGATTAATTGGATTTAACTCTATGTTGCTCCTAGAGTAATTTTAGAATACTTCGTTGACCCAAACTTAGACTTAATTAATCTCGATCGAAAATGTCTATAACCAACACTTGAGGTATTTAAGATCACACTAGAAATGGATAGTTAGAGGAATGGGTCCAGTCCTTGTGGATTCGACAATCCGGTTCTTAAAAAGAGCCATTATATTACTTGCACGACCTGTACACTTGCGGACGCGCGAATCGGGCACGTCAATGCACACTGCTAAATGCCTTAGGATGACAATAGGCCGAGGCTTGCCGCGATGGCCGGCGTGGCACGCTGCCTGTGCAGTGCAATGGCATGCGTGACATAGCGCTGGCGTGCAGGTTGCCTGGCATGGCACGGCGCTGGCGCATAGGGTGCCTGCCTGCTTGCTGCCTTCCTCTCGCGCCTGGCATTGGTGTGGCACGGCCTGGGCGCGGCACACGCACAGCGTGGGACGCTGCTTGGCACGGCCAGCCTTGCCAAGGCATGATTCCTTGCCGACTTTTGTAATTCGCTTTCGACTCCATTCCTCTACTTCACCAACTTGTAACTTAGTTCCTCAAGTTCATTTTAAACCTACAAAAAAAACAAGGACTAACCATGTTGGTTAGTACATATATTCACATTTATATAAAATCACATGAAAATGTATATAAATAAGTAGATAAACAAGACTAAATTGAGTTATAAAGTAGCACTTGGGCATGCAATTATGCTCGAGATCACAACCCCACACTTAAAGTCTTGTTCGTCCTCGAACAACCCTTTTACATCTCATGCTCATGAAGACTCACACATAGCTAATTTAGCAAGACAATTCAAGCTACGGCTATAATGATTATTTGAGATAACAAGTTCAAAATAGAGCATGCACGATTTAATCAATGAAATGATATACAACTCCTTTAAGACTTCCTAACCTCAAGAATTAACTCTCAATCTAAGCAACTCATGCAAATCAACTGATCAATAAATCCAATATGAATGCTATCCTTCATTAAACATGTGCCCTCACCACAAGAGAGTTACCCATTTTAACTCATGAATTTTCAAATCACACCATGTATGGTATATGAATAAAAATTACGCTCGCTCTCACAAAGAATTCACATGCATCATGTAGTGACCCATAAGCTTGCCCTTAGTGTTCTACTCCATTAATTTAAGGATGTATGAACGTAAGATCAAGTAGGACTTAATAGGTTGTAATGTAAGCTAAGGGATGGGTAGGTACTATTCTGGCCAGTAATAGTGGCTATCTTCCCCAAGCTCTTTTAATAACTTCAACCTTCATTGAGGACATCTCTTCTCTTACTTCACCCTCATTCTTTTCAATCTTGAATTTTTTTTCTTCTCATTCCCACTTCTTTAAGCATGCTTAGCTTATTAATAAGGAGTACTTACGCAACTTTTTCATTCATTTATTTTCTTACTCCCTACCAATAATCAAGCATTTTCAAACAAGTGCACCCTTGACCCTTCACTCTTTCGGATATTTTTTTCTTAAGCGCTTAGGAGTTTTGGATCAAATTCATGGCTAATGAAAGAAAAAGGATTAAGCTTATGTTGTAGCTATCAAAGAATAGGCTTAAGGCTCAATGGGGCTCACTAGGACTCAACATTCAAGGTAGGTAAAGTGAGGGATAACAATTAGGTTCATTCAAAGAAATTCCTACATCATCTCCTACAATCCACATCCTTCATTTCGTTTTATATACACACTAGGAAAGTTCTAGACATTCCACAGTAGCATGGAATATTCGAAAAACTTACACTCACAGCACATGCTCAACTAAGGACACATTCCGCAGACTCTTAACTCAGCTCATCACAAGAATTCAAAATGAAGCTTCAATGACATTGAGTCAAATGTCTCAAACAAAGTTGTACACTTCTTACATGCTTCAACACTAACCACACTTGCATCTTACAATCAGGTATAACACATAACAAGAACATCAAGCCATCAATTAGCTATGGGTTCAAAAACCATAACCTATTGACTAATTTTCCTCAAGACGGTCGTCATCCATCCATCATCGGAAATAGTCCCTAACTATGACTAAAAACATTATATACAGACAATGAAAACATTTTTATTATACTTCGTTTCAAAGACCCCCCGTCGAAAAAGAACCGAAAAGAAAAATCAACGGGTGATGACGTCATGCTTAACTCACAAAAAAATTTCAAATATTTCTCACAACCATTACATTCACCAAAAATCGTTAAGCACAAAAATTTTGAAATTTCCCTTGAAATTTCCCTCACCCCACGCTTGAATCATGCTATGTCCTCATAGCATCAAATTATAATTAAACAGGATGAGAAATACTCCCTGAGACCTCTAGGCCTAGCTAATAGCATGCTTTTCTTCAACTTTGCACAAGTGGGTGTTTGACCCCACACTTTTTCTCTTCCATGCTTGTTAGTTTCCTCCTCCACAGGTACTTAGACTTCCCCTCCATCTGTGCTTAACTTTCCACCAAAAAAACACAAGATGAAAAATAAACAAAATCAACTTAAATGCAAGAAATTAAAATGGTACCCTTGGGTTGCCTCCCAAGCAGCGCCTAATTTTACGTCGCGGCATGATGTATCAAGTTTCACCACTTTTTCCTCCACCTTGAGGATATGAATCTCACCCCTAATTTCTTCTCTAATTTTCTCTTATGCTCCCGGGGTGGTGGTGAAAAAATGAAAGGACCAAGCAGTAGATGTCGCCTTTGGCATTTATCGCCCCTTAAGTAAGTGAAGTCATTCTTTCTTTCAGAATCAGTAAATTTCAGAATATATGGGGCTTGTTCCCCCTCTATATCTTTCTCCACAAGTTTGGAATACTCTAGTTCTAGGTTGTCAACCAAACTCAATGTCGTAAAATAATTCGAGTGGGGTACAATACACCTCAACTCTGAAACTGCATTTTGCTCGACTTTCTTACTTGTATATACCTTCTCCACATTAACATCTAACTCCTCATGAATGTCAAATGGTAGGTACTCTATCTCTTCTTTCAAGAATGGATCGGCTATACATGTGAGACAATCATGGAGACTCTCGGGAGCTTCCAACAGATGAGCTTATTTCAAGAACTCACTCTCATCTTCTCCTTGTAGTCCCTCCTGAGTATTGCAAAAAACTGTCACTTGCAATTCAGAGCAAGCTTCAGCTTCATCCCTCATCTCCATGAACTTGTTGCTTATCATTTCCAAGGCCTCTCCATTTTCCTCTTCCTGAATTCTCAATTCTTCCATCTCCTCCTTCATTGTTTCTGTTTGCTCAAGGACTTGTTTTAGCATGTCTTCTATTCGAGCTTGGCGTTCCAAGTCCTCATTTTCATCATGCCTATATTCAGCAAAAACAACAGAAGGATCATAGTAGGGGTTTGGGGGAGGGGAGTATGCATTCGAACAGCCATCCCAATGGCCATCTTGACCACCACTTATATTGCACGTGTTACAGTGTTGCCACAAGTGGGATCCTCCGCAATTCAGACAAGACTTATCAAAGTAAGAGTATCCACTATTTAACCCATTTATATTCCATGATGTCATGTTAAGAAGGGTATTAGATTAAAAACTAAAAATAAAATAAATCTAAAACTAATAAAGAAAAAAAAATTTCAACACTTAAGGAAATTTAAAAATCACACAAAAATAGACAAATTCACTAAACTTCACCGAGTCCCCGGCAACGGCGCCAAAAACTTGGTGTTGCCCCGCAAGTGTATGGGTCGTACAAGTAATATAGTGGCCCTTCTTCAAAGTCGGGTGTCGAACCCACAGGGACATGACCAATTCAGTTAACTATCAAGTTCAAGTGTGATATTAAATGCCGCAAGTGTTGATTATAGAAGTTTTCAGTAGAGTTTAATTAAGTCTAAATGTGGTCAACGAATTACTCTGAATTCATTCAAGGAGCAACATAGAGTTAAAGCTGGATAATCATGCGATACTACGATTTGCAATGGTTTAAGTATGAAACTATCAATTGTCGTCTCACATAATTAGAATTGCATGTTCATGGTCTTCAGAACCTCTAAACACGACAAACTAGCCTCACTACTACATTGTGAGCGAGGATGCTAACTCTAGTTCATGGGCAATTAACTACGTGGATGTGGTTTATGGGGTTATGCCATTGATTAGGGTACTTTCGTACCTTCAACCATTTAACCAAACTTAGCTTCACAACTACTTCTGCGAGTGGTGGAGTAAATCTAAGCCGGTGTCTTTCTCTCTTCCCATTTTATCAACCAAGCAAGGTATTAGGTATATTTCTATCCTAACCACAAAATCTTATCAAAAGACAAGAACTTGCTTCCTACATTCTTATGTTCTTCCCTAGGTTTGCTTTCTTAAGCATTTGCCTAAGTTTAACGTGTGTGTTTTTATGGTGATCAATCATAAAAACAACCATAATTAAGAATGCAAGACAAAACAACAATCAATAACTTAATTCCAAAGCAAATTCGTAAAAACACACTCATAACTCATGGATTCAACCCTAGAGGAAGGGTTCTAGCTATTCAAGTTCGTAAAATTACAAGAAAACATTGTTAAAGTAACATACTTACAAGAATTGGTAGAGGAGAAGATGAAATTGATGAACCCTAGGTGAGTTCTCCCACTTCTCCCTTCACTCCTAGGTGATTTTTTCAGAATAAAATCATGACTAAATGATTTTAGGAGCTAAGGGACCTATTTATAGTAAATGAGAATTGTGTAAAATTATGCCTATTGTGGAATGGCTCCATATCACGGAGTGTATCGCGGAGCACTGCCTCCATGACATGGAGGTAACGCGGATGCACACTGGAAATCTCCTTAGGATGATAATAGGCCGAGGCTTGCCGCGATGGCCGGCGTGGCACGCTGCCTGTGCAGCGCGATGCATGCATGACACAGCACTGGCGTGCAGGTTTCCTGGAGTGGCACGGCGCTGGTGTGCAGGGTGCCTGCCTGCTTGCTGCCTTCCTCTCGCGCCTAGCATTGGTGTGGCACGGTGCTGGGCGCGGCACACACACAGCGTGGCACGCTACCTGGAGCGGCCAGGCTTGCCAAGGCATGATTCCTTGCCGACTTTTGTAATTCACTTCCGACTCCATTCCTCTACTTCACCAACTTGTAACTTAGTTCCTCAAATTTATTTTAAACCTACAAAAAGAACAAGGACTAATCATGTTGGTTAGTACATATATTCATATTTATATAAAATCACATGAAAATGTATATAAATAAGTAGATAAACAAGACTAAATTGAGTTATAAAGTAGCACTTGGGCATACAATTATGCCCAAGATCAATACACCTTCAAAGTTAGATATTGTTTTATGTTAATTAGTATAGTAATTTGTAATTCTGCTACTTCAAAACACTCATATCTTGCTACAATAGTTTACTGCTAAAAATTGATATCTCAGTCTTTTTCTGTACTCTTCCATTCTTGAAGAATGTTGAAAAGGCTCTATGAATCTAATTAGATAATATTTGTTCCTCCTTTCAAATTAATTAATATCTCAAAAGCTCCTGAGTTTTAACAGATCTGGTATTCCAAAAAAAAAGAATTTTATTCATCATCATCGATTAGATTTTGAGGCAGTCAGCCTCCTTGGTAGTATTCTAAGTTGTGGAGCTTCCTTGTTTCCACCTTTAATTTTGGTTTTGATTTCAATCAGTAAAGCAACATGTTTAGGAGATAACTCTGTATCTTTAGTAACCTATTGAATATTATTTTTATATCTTTCTTCCCTTCCTGACTGTCCTCTGTTGAATCTCTATGTTCCCTATCTGACCAATTTTAGGTTATGTTCCTGTAACATCTACCTCTACTCCAGGATCTTCTATCAATGGTGGATCCTCTTAAATAGGTTTTTCCTTGTTATTATTGTCTTTACCTTATTCCAGTCATATGTTTTCAATTGCATTATACCAGATATTTCATTATCATCGGTCCTAGTTCCTAATATCTCACATCCTTCTGTTAATTGTTTTTCTCCTTAGGATCCCCTGTGATCTGACTTTCTGCTAACACCATCATATCTTTTGTTTGGTTCTCCTTGTGTTGGACCTCCCTCACTAATTTCTCATTATACACATGTAAGCTTTTATGTGTTTTCTTATTTTTGTGGTTGCTTCTTTTTCAAAAGATTGTTCCACCCATGCCTTTTCAGATTCAGAATATTTTTCTTTCTTCTTTAGAACTTGTTGATTTTAAATACCCTCTTCCTCTATTTTTTTCTGTCTCATCTTCCTATAGTACAACAGAAGTATTTTTTTGTTTGTGGTTCCTCCACCTTATCAATTTTTGAATCTCCTTTGCTGACGTATTTGAATATTTAGTTGAATTATTTTTTGCTTCTAACCGTTGTTCCATACTCCTTCTATGATCTTTCCTGCAACCACATTTTCACTTGCAAGAACCCTGATATGCAGTTCCATCACATTCCCAATTGTTTGATCTTTCTGTTATTTTTGTTTCCTTGCTTTGTTTTCTAGTTTGTTCCCTCTTACTTTCCTCCTCCATCTCCATGTTTGACCATAACTCTGGATTCAAAGCAAATCATCCTTTCTCATCATGGCCTTGTAAGATACAATTATTGCAATACTTGAGCATGTAATCATACTTGATCTTGGTTTAGTGTTTTAGAACTTCCTATATCGTTCTTTCGATACTAATGTTAACTCTTTTGGCAATTCTTTAATAGATCAACCTCCACCTTTACTTTAGCACAACTATGTCTAGTATGATTTCTTTTTGCCATATCCATATATAGAGGTTTTCCAACTGCTACAACCATTAAAAATAAAGTATTCTTGCCAAAAATAATTGGTGGCAGTGATTGAAAGGAGATCGAAACTATAACAATTGATGTTTCTATTTTTGGATTAAACCAAATATTCCTCTTTAAACCCTTCATCTGGTGATAGCAATCTTTGGCTTAAAGATAATAGACAAACTTTGACAATATGTGAATATAGTCTTCTACTAAGGTTAAATGCATCAGTAAAAACATGTTGCTCTGGTAGCTTATCTAGCACTTTCCTTTTAATTCACATAGTAATGGTATAATCTTTCTTATTTACACCATATTCGGTTAACTATATGAGAATTTAGCAATAACTTCATATTGTAATTATTATTGAATATTAATATCATTCACTTCTTCTTCATCCCACATCAGACTGGGTTCACCATGAATGTACGTGATAGGTTTTACACTACTAAAAAATAAGAATTTAGCGATGGACAAAATTTCATAGCGAAGCAATAAAATCTCATGCTAATCCTATTTAGCTATGGATTAGCAACGGATGATAAAAAAATTCAATTAGCTAGGAGCATTTTAGCATCAGATTAGCTGCGAATTACCAGCTAATTTCGTATCTAATTTCATGTTTTCTTGTAGTGTTAGGGTAACAGAATTGGAATTTGAATTTTTCTCGATGGATTTTGGATTAAGAATATTTGTGTATAGTGTTTTCTGCATAGGTGATTGCTCCTCCATCATCGAAAGGCCACCCACATCCACAACCGTGACTAGGGTTCCAATGTCAATGCTAATTTAAATAAGGTTTGTACGAAAAAAAAGAGAGAGAAGAGAGAATATTTTTTTGAAAGTTTATGTCACAACCCGAGCATGGGCCCGGACCACGAACAGGACCTAGAATCATTAATGGCTTCAATATAGTCCATGAAACATACATAGAATAATTAAAAGTATAAGACTAAGATATAACATTAGTAGAAGTCTGGAATGCATAAGGCATAAACAGGACTATAAGTCAAACCACTGAACATTTATCTAAAGCCTCTATTCATAGATGAGATGATGGGACAACACTCCCAACTAGTTTTATCAATATCTGGAAACTAAAAGAAATAAATGAAAGAACATGTAACATAACTGACACCCTCAGATCATGAGGACTCACCCAAGCTGGGACTGGATTGGAGTGATGCGAGAGCGAAGCTAATGTTAAGGCTGAGACTGATCAATCGAACCTATATCATGAGACAATATAGCATAGAATTATGTGGTCAGTATTTTGAATATATTGAGTATATAGGTTAAGTAAAACATAAGGGTAGGGACAACATGCTAAAATCGTAGTCGTGAGTTAGTCATAAACATGAGTAATTTATCAAAAGATGAAGCATAATGACCCAAGGTTTTACAAGAAAAATTATACATCTTAACATGTTTAAAATTATAAATAAAAGCTCACAAACTGATCAATGGGTCAATCATACTATGCATGCATGATATCACAAATCCTGAACATGAATAACATGAAACATAAGATCAGTGGGAGATTCTCATAATTGACACCATCATTAATGAGCACATGATGCCCAACTTATGTGTTGTAGGTTTACAGCACTGTCGACGCTTAAAAATAAGGAAATAAGCATGGACTTAGGTATGTTTATACAAATATGATGCACTTTAACTTTGTTTTCAGGGAAATTAGGTGTTGGAGTTGAAATGTGCAAAAGTAGTAAAAAAAATACAGAAAAAAGGCTAATTACGGACCTCAATACGAGTCGTATTGAGAATTGTGGAAAAGTACAAAGGATGTGCTTAACTAAAGAATCAAATCATGACTATTGGTATGAGTCGTACCAAGGTAGTCATGATAAAATTCAACAGAAATTGCACTAAGTCAGTCTCCTGGTATGGGTAGCAACTACGAGTCATGTTATCTACCTATGAACCGTACCAAGGAATTGTAATAAATTTCAGAAGAATTGAAGAAAGGCAGAACTCAAGGTATGACAAGAAGTCACGAGTCGTAGTATGAAGGTACGAGCCATACCAAGCCACTCGTAGAAATAATCAAAGAATGCCAGAAGTTTTAGGTTCAAACCATGACAAGACAGTACGACTTGTAGGTTTATAGTACGAGTTGTACCAACTTTCAACACTTCGCCAAAATAAAAAGAGCCATCTAATTTATGAGTAAAGGTATGATCCGTACAATCATGGTACGGGTTGTAGGTGAAGTCGACGATAGTTTAGGTAGTTTTCCTATCCATTTAGAAAAAGTTTTTAATTATTTATATAAATACTTTTCTAAGTTATTTTTGTTAGAGGGGAACAGAATTTGATTGTGGAGAGAGCTTTTTAACTTTTGGGATCATTGGGAGAAACTTTTGGGAGATTTCTTATTTTGATTCTTCTATTGTTCTTGAATTTTTCTTCATTAATTTTTGCAATAATCAAGTGGGTTTTCTTTCAACCATCTTTGTAAGTTCTAAATTATGTGTTTGTTGATGAATGTTTTTATTTCTCTTACAATCATGAGAGGCTAAAACCTCCACAACTAGGATTGTGGGAATCATGGTGAATTAACAAACTAGGGTTTGCACAAAGTGATTCTAAACTAATGCTAATACTTGTATTGTATTCTCTTCATCTTTAATATTTCTTAATGGAGCACAATGTTAGAACTTGCCCGAATTCGTTACTTGTTTGAATCTAGAGAAGTAGAGATCAGGAAAATAGAATTACAATAAAGCCTTGATCTTTATGGGTCATTGTATAACTTGAGTTGCGGTCGCGGGATAGTTAATTTGGAGAAAATTGATAACAGATGAAGTGAAATCACTCATGAGACCTAATTCGGTGATTGAGTATAGTAATCCAATAGTGATAAACCAGTTGTTTGGATAAACTCTAGTTATCAATTCTACAAATAATAAGAAAAGATCATGAGTGTAAAACCCGAAGTAATTATGAATCCACATCATACTTTTACAGGAGTGTGATTTTTAGCATGTTATCACCAACTATCTCGCTCAAGTTGGTAGAGTCGTTCTAAGCCTTGTATAGGCAAAAAATGATAAAGGAGTGATATCACTCGTGAGCCCCGTCGGGCTGGGGGAAACACTCTCTAGCAAGGGCCCAAACATGAATATATAGCTACTGTGGCAAGTAGTTCCGAGACCTGGGTGCACTGAACCTCGGCCTACTCAGTGCTAGATACTAGTTCCAAAACATGCATATTTCTCATAGTCAAAATCATGAAACATACTAGGTTTTGCATGGGCTAGTTAGAAAACATAAAAATCATGATCACACTTGTCATACATGAACTTGCTATGAAAACAATGTCGCTAAGTTGGCCATGATACATAAGCTTGAGATTCATGAAGTCATACATAATTGAGTAAAATCATAATAAATTGAAAATCATAGGTTGATGAGATATACTTGTATAAAACATACATTCATAATTACAAAACATGGATTGAATCATAAGAGAATCGAATTCATAGAAGATCATGAAAGTTTCCATCAAAATTGGGTCTAACTCTAGAAATTCATAAAATCATGGTTGGAGACTTCAATTCATGAGATTGAGATGAGATTGGACATGAGAGTGGAAGAAATCCCACATTAATTACCCTACATACCTGGGCTTGATGAATCTTTTACTTGATTTAAGGACCCAAGAGAAATTGAGAAGAAGACGATGAAGAACCCTAGCTTTCCTTGAGAGAAAAATCCAACCTATGGTGTTTTGAAGAGAGCAGGCCTTATCTAAGTATAACCCCTTAATCACCCCTTTAGGAAGCTTAAAACAACTTCATAGGAGTTAAAAGAATAAGTTTTACCAAAATACCCCTAGACAGCTGAACTTAAATTTCAACTAACAGAACCAACGACCTATACAACGGGTCGTTGGTAGATACAAAGATTCGTGCGTTCCCTTTGTTGGTTCCTATTTTTACTCTGAATCATCCTCTAAACCTGCTCCAACGACCAGAAATAATGGAAGGTACAATCAAACAATAGGTCAACACACTCGTCGGTTTTGGGTGAATTTTGATATTTTTCAGAAGTTCATCTCCATGGGAGCAACCAACAAACCATTGGTTCTTAGGACATCTCACCCTGTTGGTCGTCCCATGGAGTGGTACCATTTTCCCTGCTAGTTTCTGCTGGAATTCTCAGATCTGTTCTTAGAGACTTTTTGGGGTATTACATTATCTCCCCCTTGAAAATATTCATCTTCAAATGAATGCTAACTAAACTTAAAGGATAGGGAAAGAGTTGCAATCCCAAAACTAAAAGACTATAAGTTGATAACTAACAGAGTGACTGACTCCGGACTGAGATACATGACTGGACTGAATTCATGAAACATACATGCATATAAGTACATGAAAGGAATGGAGAGACATGATCTTGACATGAAACTGGATAGAGTACTAAGAAGGAAACTAGTACCTTATGCTGAAATTGAGCTGGAAGGGAAAAGATGTGGGTATCTAGCCATCATATCTATTTCGGCTTCCCACATAGCTCCCTCAACTAGTTGATTTTTCCATAGAACCTTCACCTAAGCTACTTCCTTGTTCCTCAATTTATGAACCTGATGATCAATATCTCAACTAGAACCTCCTTATAGGTAAGATTTTCCTTCACACTGATTCTCTCTACCGGAACAATCAAAGTGCGATCACCAATGCACTTTATCAACAAAGACATGTAGAAAACTGGATACACCGAAGCTAACTCCGCTGTTAGCTCCAACTTATAAGACACTTTGTGAACTTGCCTCAGAATCCTATAAAGACCAATATATTGGGTACTATGCTTCCCTTTCTTACCAGACCTCATAACTCCATTCATAGGAGATACCTTCAAAAACATCCAATCATCAACCTTAAACACAAGCTCTCTCCTCCTAAAATCCGCATATGATTTTTGGAAACTCTAAGCCATTTTCATCCTTTCACTAATAAGCTGAACTTTCTCCATAGCCTCACGAACTGAATATAGCCCTACCAATGTAGCCTAACCTACCTCAAACCATCCAATAGGTGATCTACATCTCCATCCATAAAGAGCCTTAAAAGGGTCCACTTGAATGCTGGAGTGGTAACTGTTGTAGGAAAACTCAAAGAGAAGCAAGTGATCATCCCAACTACCTTTGAAATTGATCATGCAAGATCACAACATGTCCTCAAGAGTCTGAATGGTCTGCTTGGCCTGACCATCTATCTATGGGTGAAAAGTTATGTTAAGCATCACCTGAGTACCAAGACCCTTCTAAAATGATCTCCACTAATTGAGAGGTGAACTGAGTACCCCTATCTGAGATGATAGACAATGAAACTCCATACAACCAAACTAACTCTCGAATGTAAAGTCTAGAATAGTCCTCAATTGAGTTTGTAGTCTTGATTCATAAGAAATGTGCTGACTTGGTCATCTGATACATAATCTCCCATATAGAATCATGTTGTCGGTGGGTACGAGGCAACTGTATAATAAAGTTCGTATTTATCTCTTCCCACTTCCAAGTAGGAACACTGATATCCTGTAGCATGCCTCCAAGTCTCTGATGCTCAACCTTCACCTATTGGCAATTCAAACACTTAGCGACAAATGTTGTGATATCTTTTTCAAGTCATTCCACCAATAGACTTCCCGTATATCATCGTACATCTTGGTGGCACTTGGATGGATAGAATACCGAGAGCCATGAGCCTCTCTCAACATCCTCTCTCTCAAGTCATCCACATCCAAAACATATAATCGGCCCTGATAACGGAGTACACCATCTCCCCCTTGGGAGAAAACCTCTACTTTTTTGATTTCAGACAGCTTTCTTCAAATTCACCAAAATAGGATCCTCATCTTGCCTTGCCTTAACCTCCGTCACTAATGAAGATTCCGGCCTATTCCGTATAATAACACTGACATCTGCTGAATTGGTAAGGCGAACCCCTAAACAAGCAAGCCTATAGATATCCTTCACCAGTTCCTTCCTCCCATCCAAAACATGGGATACACTCTCCATGGACAACCTACTAAGAGCATCCGCCACTACATTGGCCTTGCCCGGGTGGTAAAGGACTTAAGAAACTCAATCCATCTCCTTTACTGAAAATTTAAGTCCTTTTAATTAAACACATATTGGAGACTCTTGTGATCTATGAACACATCCACATGCATGACATACAAATAGTGCCTCCAAATCTTCAAGGCAAACACCACCACTGCTAGCTCAAGGTCATGCGTCGGATAATTCTTCTCATGAGTCTTAAGTTGTCTAGAAGCATAAGAAATGACCTTTCCATACTACATCAACATACACCCTTGGCCAATCCTAGAAGCATCACAATATATCATAAAATCGTCCGTGCCTTTTGGCATTGGAGCTGAAGTGAGTTGAGTCTTTAACTCCTGAAAACTCTTCTCACAAGCATCGGACCATTAAAATTTGACCTGTTTTTGGGTCAACTTAGTCAAAGGTGCTGCAATGGATGAAAAACCCTCTACATCCTCCAACATTAGCCAGCTAAGCCCAAAAAGCTCCTGATGTCAGCAGGGTTGATAGGTCTAGACTAGTTCTTCATTGCCTTAATCTTCTGAGAGTCCAGTTGAACACCCTCACTAGACACCACGTGACCCAAAAATGCAAATGACTTCATCCAAAACTCACACTTGCTAAACTTAGCATATAGCTGACGATCCTTAAGAGCCTGCAACACAATCCTCAAATGAGAGGCATGCTCTTCTACACTCCAAGAGTATATGAGGATATCATCTATGAAGACAATAACAAACATATCTTGATACTGCTTGAACACCTTGTTCATCAAATCTATGAAAGTTGCAGGAGCATTCATTTGTCCAAAAGATATAACTACAAAATCATAGTGACCATACCGAGTCCTGAAGGCTATCTTCGAAATGTGACTCTCCCTAACCCTGAGCTAGTGGTAGAAGGATCTGAGGTCTATCTTAAAGAAGCACCTAGCACCCTAAAGCTGGTCAAACAAGTTATCTATCTTAAGGAGGGGGTACATATTCATAATTGTGACCTTGTTCAACTATTGGTGATTGATACACATTCTGAGAGAGCCATCTTTCTTCCGAACAAAGAGGACTAGTACACCCCACAGGGACTTACTAGGTCGGATGAAACCTTTATCTAGGAGATCTTTCAACTGCTCTTTCAAATTCTTTAGCTCGATAGAAGCCATTCTATAAGGAGGAATGAATATGGGTTGCGTATCAGAAAGCAGGCTAATGCCAAAACCAATCTCCCGCTCGGGAAGGTCACCTGGTAGATGATCTGGAAACACCTCTGGATACTCATATACAATAGAAACTACCTGGAGAGTCGGGGTCCCAGACTTAGAATTCTTAACCCAAACTAGATGATACACAACCCTTAGAGATCATCTTCCTGGCCTTAAGGTAGGAGACAAAGCGACCTACAAGCATTGTTGAACTACCCTTCCATTTTATGACCGGCTCATCCAGAAATTGAAACTCTACCGCTCAGGTTATATAATTAGCTAAGGCATAGCATGCATACAACCAATCCATGTCGAAGATAAACATCAAAATCGGTCATATCTAACTCCACTAAGTCGGCTAAAGTGACATTTTGAAGAACTGTGGCAGGGCAATTTTTGTATACCCATCGAGCTATAACTTACTCAACCGATAGGAGTAGAGACTAAAAAGGCTTTTGAGAGGATTTTAGGACTGACACCCGTAACTAATAGAAATACAGGGGGTCACGAAGGATCATGTGGCTCCTGGATCTAGCAATGCATAAACATCAATATGAAAAACTCATAACATACTAGTGACCATATTTGGTGAGCTCTCCTGCTCCTAGAGAGGTGATAGTGCATAGAACCTATTATGCGCTAACCACCACCTTCATTAAAAGATGTGTCGTACTGAGGTGGGTGAGCTGCTGAAGTGGTGGTTGGGGCACGACATTTTTTGTCACCCTGTCTAGCTAAAGAACATTCCCTGCACATGTGTCCGAGCTTCCCACACCTGAAGCAAATATCTGAACCAATCAAGCACTCTATTGGGTGGTTCTTACCATACTTCCTGCAAGTTGAGAAGGTGCGCTCCCACGACATGATCCTCTAACCCCTATAGATTGATACTCTACCTCTCTGATCACCTCTGGTCTTGGAGGGTACACTAGATGATGATGGAGCTAGGGTTGATAACATCTAATAGGACTGTGGGCGATGTTCACCATCAGACCTCTGCTGAAAGTACCTAAAACTCTCTGTCGTATCCCTCTTTGCCTCTCTCTCTCCCCCCTTCATCTGCTCTTTCTCTATCTATTAAGTATATATCATCATTCGAGAGATGTCCATGTCGTTGATAAGCATAGTGGTCCTGCACTTCTTGACCAGTGAATCTGAAACTCGATTCACAAACCTGCTCATGTGAGCCTTTGGCTCCACTACCATCTCCGGAGCATACTTGGACAACTGGGTGAATCTCAAGGAATACTCTTATAAAGTCATTTTTTTTCTTCTTCAAACTGATGAACTCTGTTGCCTTTGCTCCCCTTAGCTCTCAGGAAAAGAATCTGTCCAAGAATACCGTAACAAACTCATTCCAATCGATAGGAGCTGCACCTACTCCACGACCCTTCTTCCATTTTCAGAACCAAATGTGAGCTAACCCCTTCAGCTAATAGGAGGCCAAGTCTGCACTCTCCTCTCCCAAAACACCCATAATCTGGGTAATCTTTTGGATCTCCTCAATGAACTCCTATAGATCCTCGTCCACGTTAAAACCATGAAACTATGGCGTGTTCATCTTGGTGAAGTCTCGCACCCTAGCTGCCACAACATTCCCATTCATATTTACATGAGCCACAGCCTGTTGGTTGGCCTGGGCTTGTCATAGCCTGTGCCGACATCTGGAAAGCAGCCTTGAACTCAACATGGGTCACCTGCTCATGTAAAAGGACAACTGGAGCTGGTAGGTCTGACTAATGCCCATCTCTATTGCCATTCCCATGGCTATTTTCGTTGTCATAACCCAAACATAGGCCCGGATCAAGACACGAAACAAAGAACCCCGAGAGGCTATAAGTCGACCCATGGAATGAATATAACATCTAAGCTCAATATTTTAAATATGGAAATCTAACATATAACATAGCAGAAGTTTGATAATCTGATAACGTCAAATAACTGAATACATAACACAAGTCTGAAGCTGAATACATACTATGTCTGATAAGCCTCTACTACTGACGAATTGATAGGACAAGACCCCAACTAACTCATTAATGTCTAAAATTGGAAATACTAAAATACAAATAAAAAGAAGGTCCCTCAAAAGGTGAGGACTCACAACTATGGCTAGAAAGTTAAAACACTGAAGATCTGACTAGCGGCAGGACTGAGCCTGAAAGTTCGAGTCTGTATCATGAAATGATATAGTATAAAGTATGTGGTCAGTACGTGAAATGTACTGAGTATTCAAGGTAAGTAAAACTGCTAAGTAAGTAAAATCAGAGATCATGCATATCATAAATATTTCATCATAAGAGTCTGAGAGTAGGGCTTGCATGCTATTATTTGAAACCATGATTTTATATAACTGAATATCATAACTGAATCGAATGACCCAAAGTTGAAAACTGATAATCATAAGTAAAACTAAACATCGGGTCAAACCTGTTGAAAACATAATATTATGACTGATGAACATGCATAACTTAAATCATGAGGAACAACGGGAGACTCGCCTTATAATCGACATTACCACGATAGATCTTACGTGGTCCCGACTATTACATTCAAGTGGGTAGAGCCGTCCAAACCTTTTCCAGGGCCAAGAACTCTACCATGATATCAATATCAAGCTGAAGGCCCCTTGGGGGCAAGGGAAGCTCACAAGGGAGGTCCCAAATAATGTGAACGTACCTACGTTGGCATGTAGTTCTAAGGCATAGGGTTGACTAACCCTTAGCTTATTTAGTACTAGAAACTACTCTCAAAAACATGCATATGCTCTCCATTGTTTTTCAACGAAGCTGAACCATCGTCTAGTGAAAAAGATGAATCATAACATACATGCATAATCTGAAATCATAACATGAGTACCCTTGATCTCAAACTATACCACAAGCTGAAAAGAGTGGGAATCTAGACTCCAAAATCATGTGGTAAGCTAATAACATAAAATTTAGATAAATCATGAAACGTACTTGATCATATGGGCTTGCACAATATTTAAACATGCTTGAAATAAACTTTGATTACTCAAACATGAACATAGACATGGGTAATTCGAAATCATATTTTCATCATGAATATCTCACCATAACTAGAAGCATAGATCATAATCTCATCTTTTCATGAACTTCCATAGGTGGGCATCTTATTTGTAAAACTTTGAAATCATAATTTGTAATTGAAAATATTATAAAACATTCCCATAAATTTAAAAAACATTAGAAACATGCATAGAGAATATCCATGATAGATACTTAGAGGATTCATAAGTTGGGTTAAAACCCCATAGATTCATCAACTTAAAAATCACTTGAAATTGAAAAGGGATTGGGCATGGGAGTGGAGGATATACTAATTCATAACCTTATATACCTAGGAGAATCTGATTTCGCAACCCTCTTGAGAGCCCAAAGGAATTTGGGGAAGAACTTGATGAATCTAAGCTTGATCACCCTTAGGAACTTCTAGGATTGCATGCATGGAGGGGAATAGGCTTAGAATGAGTTAACCCCTCTCAAAACACACCTATCTGAGCTTAAAACAACATAGTTTAGGTCTTAAGAGCTTAGAAATTACGGAAAAGCCCTTAATAAATTCGCAGAAAAATACACACTGTCAGTCCCAACGAGGGGCTGGACAAATTGTCTCCAACACCACGACTCGTGGTCTGCTTCTCGTGACCAGCACTGGCAACTTATCTCTGACAGTCACCATGAGGGAAACCACGACTCGTGGTGACCAATTCGTGACCTGCACTACCCAAATTTTCCACTTCAAGCCAATCTCTGACCACAAGAGTCTTAACGACTCATGGTCCTAATCACGATTCATGGCCTCTCCCATGGTCAACTCCTTGGCCCAAAAATCTTACCAACTCACCCTTCAGTCCATGAGTCACCTAACGACTTGTGGTGCACCTCACGAGTCATTGGACGACTCGTCCTGTGACCTGGTGTAGAAAATCCTATTTTTCCTCGTTCAACCCTTGGGTCTGATCTTAGGGATTTCGGGGTATTATAGCCATTTTCATTTCTTCTTCTGTTGACTCAGCGAGGAGGCATATTTCTACAAACGTATATAGTATGAGTTAGAGGAATAGAGAGAGTTGAACTTTTTATCGCATGACATAGATCATGAAAGATGGAAAGTTTTCCTAGAACATATAATAGCCTCATTTTCATAAGTGTGGAATGCTTCACAACCATGAAAAAGACTCTACTTAATGCGGCTTTCAGATACCCTAGAACATACCTAAACCGGATGCTCTTATACCAAGTTTGTCACGACCAGAGCATAGAGCCCGGACCGCGACACGTGACCAAGAACTATGAATGGCTCCAAGCTAACCCATGGCACATACATAACATGATTAAGAGCATAAGACTAAGTAGAAGTAAAGCATAAACCATAACATGAGCGGAAGTCTAGAATCGTATAAGGCATAAATGGGATTATAAGTCAAAACCGCTGAACATCTACACATAGTTGTCTGAAAAGCCTCTGGTCATAGATGAGCTAATGGGAAAACACTCACAATTAGCTCTACCAATATCTAAAAACTGAAAGACATAAAGGAAAGAACATGTAACAAAAATGACGCCCTCAGATCATGAGGACTCACCCAAGCTGGGACTGGATTGGATTATTGTGGGAGCAAAGCTAATGTTGAGCCAAAGACTGATCATTTAAACCTATATCATGAGATGATATAGCATAGAAGTATGTGGTCAATACTTTGAATATACTAAGTATGTAGGTTAAATAAAACATAAGAGTAGAGACAACATGCTAAAATCATAGTCGTGAGTTAGTCATACACATGAGTGATTCATCATAAGTTGAAGCATAATGACCCAAGGTTTTACAAGTAAAATCATATAGCTTAACATGTTTGAAATCGTAAGTAAAATATCATAAATTTATCAATGGGTCAATCATACTATGCAAACATGATATCAAAATTCTAAACATGAATAACATGAAACATGAGGAGCAGTGGGAGACTCTCATAACCGACACCATCATGAATGAGCACATGATGCCCAAATACCTCGCTCAAGTTGGCAGAGCCATCGTAAGACTTTCTATGGCAAAGAATGATAAAGGCGTGACATCACTCGTGAGTCCCATCAGGCTGATGGCTACACTCTCTGGTGAGGCTTCAAACATGAATATATACCTACGTCAGCACGTAGTTCTGAGACATAGGTACGCTGAACTCCGGCCTAAAGGTGCTAGATCTACTCTCAAAATATGCATATTGCTCATAGTCAAAATCATGAAAATTACTTGATATTTCATGGGCTAGTTAGAAGCCATAAAAATCATGATTATACTTGTCATATGTGAACTAGCTATGAAAATAATGTCGCTGAGTCGTCCATGATACATAAGCCCAATTCATGAAATCATACATAATTGAGTAAAATTATCATAACTTAAAAATCATATGTTCATGAGAGATACTTATATAAAACAGACATTCCTAATCATAAAACATGAATTGAATCATAAGAGAATCGAACTCATAGAAGATCATGAGAGTTTTCATCAAAATCGGGTCTAACCCTAGAAATTCATAAAATCATAGTTGGAGACTTGAATTCACGAGATTGAGATGAGATTGGGCATGAGGGAAGAGATCCTCCATTCATGACCCTATATATGTCACACCCCACCTTGGGGGGTATGACTTGCACCTGGTGCCCTACTAGGACTTGATTTGCTGAACTTGGTAAGCCTGGGCGCATCTGGCGCCTGGCTGGCGCTAACTCACATTTCTGGAAACAAAGGGCTATATAACGGCTGTAAATACAACCCCCGGCCCATTGGCCTATAGCCTTCTGTACCTGTATTACAGCTGACCAGAAACATGTTAATTCAGGGGAACCTATGCGGGCCGACAAGGCCACCATGCTGTCTAGTTATCTGTAACTCAAACATAACATACTGAGAAGCTACGTGACCGGCAAGGTCACCACTACTGGCAAACTATGGCCCCACACGGCCATTACAAAAGAAAGAAAGGAGTAAAGGCAACTATACAACTGCACGGCCTCACACGACCGGCTCATCTGACCACAGGGAATACATACAGACTGCAAGCCTCTAAGAAGAATAATAGAAATGATCGGGACAGGGCCCCGACCTACCCGTACTGTACAACAAAAGGAACTGAACTACACCTCTAGAAATTCAGTCTCCGGATGACAGGAGCTGAATATTCGACCGCTGATGGGGATCACATGGTATCGCCTGCGCGTCTATGGGTACCTGCAGGCAAGTAATGCAGCGCCCCACTGGGCGTCAGTACCACTGGTACTGAGTATGTAAAGCAAACTGAATACAGCTGAATACAAGCAATATAACTAAAAATTCTGAATAGTAGGAGATAACTGAATCTGTAAGAACTGAAGGAATATCTGAAATCAATAACATAACTGTCAAAACTAAAATAAGAAGGAGTAGATTAACTCTCTGATGGTGTAGATCGTACCTGTTCTTAATCATACTGAAGGGAGTAGGAATCATACCTGGAGACGTATCATTCTACTACTAATCTGCTCGTATCTACTGTAATATAACATAACATACATAATGTAACATGGCATACACAACCTTACCCGGCCCCCATAAGCCGGGAGGTACAATCAACACAGAATCTATACCCCTACCCCGGTCATCCCATCTCCTATACTGGCTGTAAGCATCCTGCCGGTCCCCTGGGTATGCACTTGGGCTCGCTGAGCCCCTGACTATAACTGCATCTGAGTCCGGAGGACTCCTGAATCTGCACCCGAGCGTATCCGCTCGACTGGGGTGTGTAAGGGCCGATCAAGGCACAAATATGGGGAAAAACTGGCATCCCATCTTTGTCCCCTGGCGGGACGGCATGCCACTCCGTAGAGTGACGTATCCTCGTCCTCTGGTGGATGAGTCGATACAGCTATTAACCCTGGGGCGGTCATGGATGCTAGGTAATCCAACCCCAAACAATACAACGGTCTCGACTGGTAATATTGTCTGTGTATCTCACATACTGAGGCTAATAGGGGTAAAGTATCATATATATTACATGCTGGGCTAATGATAGTAATCTGTACGTATCTGTTACGTGCTGAGGCAGGTGAATATATATAAATATGACATAATCCCCTGCCAGACTGTACTGGGGCAAATGCTATACAAGATAATATTTCTGCTGAAAACTCTGCTGTTTACTGGGTTTCTGTATACGCTATATGCTGGACTAGTGATAGAAATATGTACATTCTTAATACATGCTGAGGCTGGAAGTACTATATATGTGTGTACGAATATAATCTTTCTGCTAAACTATGTTGTATACTGACTTTCTATAGTAACATGATTTACTAATCCTGACATGCTTTCTGAACTTCATTTTAGTCTGCTATTCTATTTCTGAAGTGCTTTACGGGTATTGCATTACTATACGGGGTTTCAACTGAATACAACCATATCTTGACATGGCATATCACATTACATACTGAGTATACTGGGCAATCTCTAACACTTGCGTTAAAATCTGTATCATACTGATAGGTTTCATATACATTACGACCCAATGTTTCTCACATCGTACCAATATTCATAATAACGCAATACTCGACTTCTGAACATTCTACTGGTCCGTAATTTATTACACTATACTGATATTACTTAACTTGCTGAAGGAAACTAACTTTACATACCTTATCTTTTACTATTCGTCCGTCGGACGAGGCTCGGCTGGTACTTCAACTATTTTCTCCCAACTGTATTCATAAATACGTCAATCAATACTAAATACAGCTTTATTGTAAAGAGCAACGTTACTTTCGATATAGTTTATAGCCTAAACTTAGGCTTATCGAAAGACGGTCGAAAACTCGCTATTTTTCAGTGGCCCAGAAGGGAGAAGTATTCACTTCTCAGCTAGGAACACATAGACATTAATTTAGAGCAATTCTACTTACTTTAGTTCGGTGGCTCGCCGATTCGTCGGCCGTATTTCGCGAAACTAATTCCGTAGAAATGCTCTCTGCTGCTAAATACTCGGGTATCTGGGATTAATTTGAGTTTGGGCAGCGTTTGGCAGCGTAATCGGACAGAAATATATAATTTTCCTTAGTTTTCCCTCTGTTCACTGCGTTTTCTGGAAATTTATTAAGTGATGAATGAGTTTAAACCTAAGTGGGGGCTTTATATACTTGGGCCTGGACAAGGCCAACGTGTCATGGAGCCATCGCGGAGGCCTCTCCTCCGTGACACGCTGCCATCGCGGAGGGGCTCTGCCTCGGCTCCTTCCGCGATGGTTCGCCGGGCTTCTCGTCCGATCTTTTCCCGGGCCTTTATCCAACACGTATGGCCTTCAAATATGCTTGACCAACGTGGGAATAGGTCATCTACGTGCCGGGAATTCTACGGGGTATAACATTCTCCCCCCCTAAAGAACATTCGTCCTCGAATGTACACTGTTATCTAGAGGACTGCTTGCTTTACTTTTCTAGAAAAATTTTGGCAGAGTTTCCCCTATAATATGGACTATCGCAAAAAACCTGAAATGCAGAAAAGTCCAACACAGGCACTGCACACAATATTCTAAGATTCACTGGACAACTAAATATCACTTCTTCTTTATCATTTACAAACATACAATCGTAAGATACTGTATAAGTAATGATACGGACATACCTGTCGTCTGACTAGGCCTGAAATAGGTGAGGGTATCTAGTTTTCATATCTTCTTCAGCCTCCCACGTCATTTCCTCCCGATTTCTGTTACGCCATAATACTTTGACAGATGCAACATCTTTAGTTCTCAGCCTGCGAATCTGTCTGTCTAAGATGGCTACGGGAACCTCTTCATATGCTAACTCTTCTGTGATCTGGACATCCTGAACTGGAACTACTGTAGAAGGGTCCCCTACGAACTTCCTTAACATAGAAACATGGAATACTGGGTGAACCGACGCTAACTCTGGAGGCAAGTTCAACTCGTATGCCACACGGCCTATTCTTCACCGAACCTGATACGGCCCAATGAATCTTGGGATAAGCTTGCCCTTCTTGCCAAACCTCATTACCCCTTTCATCGGGGACACTTTCAGATATACCCAGTCGTTTAATGAAAATTCTAGATTTCTGCGCCGCCTATCTGCGTATGACTTCTGGCGGCTCTGAGCGGTCAGTAAACGTTCTCGGATAAGCTTTATATTTTCCTCGGACTGCCGAACAATGTCTGGGCCAATTAATGTTGATTCCCCTATTTCAAACCAGCCCACCGGTGATCTACATTTTCACCCGTACAATGCCTCGAAAGGCGCCATCTGAATAGCTGAATGGTAGCTGTTATTATAAGCAAATTCAATTAACGAAAGATGTTCATCCCAGCTACCCCCAAAATCTAACACACACGCTCGTAGCATGTCTTCGAGCGTCTGAATTGTACGTTCAGCCTGCCCGTCTGTCTGAGGATGGAATGTTGTACTCAAATTAATCTGCGTCCCCAGACCTTTCTGAAATGACTGCCAGAACCTAGCTGTAAATTGTGCCCCTCTGTCTGAAATGATAGATTCCGGCACTCCATGCAATCTAACTATTTCTCTGATATACAATTCGGCATAATCCTCAGCTGAGAAAGTAGCCCTTACTGGCAGGAAATGAGTTGATTTTGTCAGCCTATCAACTATTACCCAAATGGAATCATTTCTGCGTCTAGTACGGGGTAACCCGATTACAAAATCCATGTTTATTGCTTCCCATTTCCACGTAGGTATCATTATCTCTTGCGTCAAACCACCTGATTTCTGGTGCTCTGCTTTCACCTGCTAACAATTAGCACATCTAGATACAAATTCAGCTATCTCATTTTTCATACCTGGCCACCAGTAGATGTCTCTGATGTCGTGGTACATTTTCGTCGCCCCTGGATGAAGGCAATAGCGAGCGTAATGTACCTCGTGCATAATCTGCCCACGAAGGCCTGAGACGTTCGAGACACAAGGTGGCCATTACAGCGTAGCACACCATTCTCGGTTATCTGAAAATCTGGCTCCTTACTCTTCTGAACTCTATCTCTGAGCTGGACTAAATCGGGATCCTCGTACTGTCGTTCTTTTACCTCTGTAACCAACGATGACACTGCAGAATTCTGAATTACGGCCCCATTATTTTCTGTTTCCATTACTCGAACGGCTAGCCCAGCTAACTGATGAATTTCTTTAGCTAATTTCTGTTTCTCGGGTCGCAAATACGCCAAACTCCCCATTGACTTACGGCTCAGGGCGTCTGCTACAACGTTGGCTTTTCTTGGATGGTACAGGATGTTTACATCATAATCCTTCAACAATTCTAACCAGCGACGTTGCCGCAGATTCAACTCCCTCTGAATAAAAATGTACTGTAAGCTCTTATAATCTGTGTAAATATCAACATGGACGCCGTACAGGTAATGCCTCCATATCTTCAAGGCATGAATGACTGCGGCCAATTCTAGATCATGGGTGGGGTAATTCTTTTCGTGCTTCTTCAACTGTCTGGAAGCATATGCAATTACTCTACCATGCTGCATCAACACACAACCCAACCCGATACCTGACGCGTCACAATAAACTGAATACCCTTCTGTGCCTTCCGGCAGTGCTAGTACTAGGGCGGAGGTTAACCTGTCTTTCAATTCCTGGAAACTCTGCTCGCATGCCTCCGTCCACTGAAACTTTGCTGCTTTCTGTGTCAATTTAGTTAAAGGTGCTACAATGGTTGAGAATCCCTCAACGAATCTCCGATAATACCCTGCTAACCCCAGAAAGCTACGAACTTCAGTCGGGGTGGTAGGCCTAGGCCATGACTTAACTGCTACTATCTTCTGCTTATCTACCTATATACCGGTGTCTGAGACAATAAGCAGGGTGTGAGCAGATAGTTAGCATACCTGTCACGACATCAGGCGATGCTTCTGAATCTTGTCTCCCTGGTAAAGCATATGTGCGGCTTGGACCCGCACCTGTACTGGAGGCCCCTGATCTGCCCCGACCCCTGCCTGCTAAAACTGAGGGCCTGCGCCCAGTCGAGGATGTTGTGGCTCGTGACCCTGCTGATGTCCTATCCTGTCTATCGCGGTCCTCTCGACCTCTAGCGGGGCAATCTTTCATCAAATGGCCTTCTTGGCCACAAATATAACATGCGGTGGAGCCATATCTGCATGCTCCAGAATGGCGTCGATTGCATATAGGGCAAAGTGGTAGGGTATACCTACTCTGCTCTACCCTCCTCTGTGATAGTGAATCTGCCATCTGCGAGCCTCTACCAGTCCCTGACTGCCCCCTGCGGCTGAATCTACCCCCCTGTGACTGTGACGGAGGCGGGGGCCTGGGCGGCCTGTCTGACAATCGGGGCCTGGGTCCTCCCCGGGCCCCTCCCGATAATTCAACTGGCCTGTCCCGGTGACGCTGTTCCTGATTAACTCTTCTGACCTCTCGTTGCCGCTGTCTGATGCCCTCAATATTCTGAGCAAATGCCTGAATGCGAGCAATATCCATGTCCTCTCGCAGTGTGGCTGTAGTGCAAATCTCAACATATTCTGGATTCAATCTCGTAATGAAGCGATGCACTCTGGATGCCATAGTATAAACAAAGGCCGGTGCATATCGGGCTAAGGAATCAAACCGCAAGGAATATTCTCGAACACTCATGGCCCCCTGCTCTAGATGTAGGAACTGATCTACCCGGGCCTGTCGGATCTCCTGCGGCAAATAGTGGTCTAGAAAGGCTCCTGAAAAGCTGGACCAGGTGGGAGGGGAAACATCTCTCCCTCGGGACCTCTCCTAGCTTTCATACCATAACACCGCAATATCCCGTAACCGGAATGCGGCAAACTCGACTGACTCGGTAGACGTGGCGTGCATAACCCTGAAGATTCTCTGCATCTGATCCAGAAAATCCTGGGGGTCCTCTGTTCGGTCCGTGCCTGTGAACTGTGGGGGATTCAGGGCTAAAAACTCTCGGACCCTCGAACTACCGGGCCCTCCTGATGACTCTGCAACTGTGGATGGCAGTTGCTAACGCTGAGCAGCCATCATCTGTGCTAACATAACTACAGCACTCCTAACCTCCTGGTCGGAAGGTGTCGGTATAGGGGCTGCTGAAGGTACTGTCGCTCCAATTGGCTCCTGACGTGGTGGAGACTGCTGAAGAGGCTGGGATGAAGCCTCTGTAGGGCCCTCTGATCGGGTTGTCTCCAAATGAGGGGGAGGCATCCTGCTGGTGCCCTCCCCTGCTGCGATGTCTAAGCTCCGACCTGTGGTAGGATGTTGATGGTCTGACATTATCTGTAACCAAAGAATATGGTAAGCTTTTGGGGACTCCACCCTATACTGTACCGCTCTACAGCACGACTGAATAAGAATAAAAGACAACCATCCTATCATGCCTCGCAGCCTCCTATCCATAGTATGTGGTGCACAACACATCCATGGACAGGACTCTACTTAGCATGGCTTGCAGACTCCCTGGGATACGACCTACTCTGATACCAAGTTTGTCACACCCCACCTTGGGGGGTATGACTGGCACCTGGTGCCCTACTAGGACCTGATCTGCTGAACTTGTTAAGCCTGGGCGCATCTGGCGCCTGGCTGGTGCTAACTCACATTTCTGGAAACAAAGGGCTATATAACGGCTGTAAATACAGCCCCCGGCCCATTGGCCTATAGCCTTCTGTACCTGTATTACAGCTGACCAGAAACATGTTAATTCAGGGGAACCTATGCGGGCCGACAAGGCCACCATGCTGTCTAGTTATCTGTAACTCAAACATAACATACTGAGAAGCTACGTGACCGGCAAGGTCACCACTACTGGCAAACTATGGCCCCACACGGCCATTACAAAAGAAAGAAAGGAGTAAAGGCAACTATACAACTGCACGGCCTCACACGACCGGCTCATCTGACCACAGGGAATACATACAGACTGCAAGCCTCTAAGAAGAAGAATAGAAATGATCGGGACAGAGCCCCGACCTACCCGTACTGTACAACAAAAGGAACTGAACTACACCTCTAGAAATTCAGTCTCCGGATGACAGGAGCTGAATATTCGACCGCTGATGGGGATCACGTGGTATCGCCTGCGCGTCTATGGGTACCTGCAGGCAAGTAATGCAGCGCCCCACTGGGCGTCAGTACCGCTGGTACTGAGTATGTAAAGCAAACTGAATACAGCTGAATACAAGCAATATAACTAAAAATTCTAAATAGTAGGAGATAACTGAATCTATAAGAACTGAAGGGATATCTGAAATCAATAACATAACTGTCAAAACTAAAATAAGAAGGAGTAGATTAACTGTCTGATGGTGTAGATCGTACCTGTTCTTAATCATACTGAAGGGAGTAGGAATCATACCTGGAGACGTATCATTCTACTACTAATCTGCTCGTATCTACTGTAATATAACATAACATACATAACGTAACATGGCATACACAACCTTACCCGGCCCCCATAAGCCGGGAGGTACAATCAACACAGAATCTATACCCCTACCCCGGTCATCCCATCTCCTATACTGGCTGTAAGCATCCTGCCGGTCCCCTGGGTATGCACTTGGGCTCGCTGAGCCCCTGACTATAACTGCATCTGAGTCCGGAGGACTCCTGAATCTGCACCCGGGCGTATCCGCTCGACTGGGGTGTGTAAGGGCCGGTCAAGGCACAAATATGGGGAAAACTAGCATCCCATCTTCGTCCCCTGGAGGGACGGCATGCCACTCCGTAGAGTGACGTATCCTCGTCCTCTGGTGGACGAGTCGATACAGCTATTAACCCTGGGGCGGTCATGGATGCTAGGTAATCCAACCCCAAACAATACAACGGTCTCGACTGGTAGTACTGTCTGTGTATCTCACATACTGAGGCTAATAGGGGTAAAGTATCATATATATTACATGCTGGGCTAATGATAGTAATCTGTACGTATCTGTTACGTGCTGAGGCAGGTGAATATATATAAATATGAACATAATCCCCTGCCAGACTGTACTGGGGCAAATGCTATACAAGATAATGTTTCTGCTGAAAACTCTACTATTTATTGGGTTTCTGTATACGCTATATGCTGGACTAGTGATAGAAATATATACATGCTTAATACATGCTGAGGCTGAAAGTACTATATATGTGTGTACGAATAAATCTTTCTGCTAAACTACGTTGTATACTGACTTTCTATAGTAACATGATTTACTAATCCTGACATGCTTTCTGAACTTCATTTTAGTCTGCTATTCTATTTCTGAAGTGCTTTACGGGTATTGCATTACTATACGGGGTTTCAACTGAATACAACCATATCTTGACATGGCATATCATATTACATACTGAGTATACTGGGCAATCTCTAACACTTGCGTTAAAATCTGTATCATACTGATAGGTTTCATATACATTACGACCCAATGTTTCTCACATCGTACCAATATTCATAATAACGCAATACTCGACTTCTGAACATTCTACTGGTCCGTAATTTATTACACTATACTGATATTACTTAACTTGCCGAAGGAAACTAACTTTACATACCTTATCTTCTACTATTCGTCCGTCGGACGAGGCTCGGCTGGTACTTCAACTATTTTCTCCCAACTGTATTCATAAATACGTCAATCAATACTAAATACAGCTTTATTGTAAAGAGCAACGTTACTTTCGATATAGTTTATAGCCTAAACTTAGGCTTATCGAAAGACGGTCGAAAACTCGCTATTTTTCAGCGGCCCAGAAGGGAGAAGTATTCACTTCTCAGCTAGGAACACATAGACATTAATTTAGAGCAATTCTACTTACTTTAGTTCGGTGGCTCGCCGATTCGTCGGCCGTATTTCATGAAAATAATTCCGTAGAAATGCTCTCTGCTGCTAAATACTCGGGTATCTGGGATTAATTTGAGTTTGGGCAGCGTTTGGCAGCGTAATCGGACGGAAATATATAATTTTCCTTCGTTTTCCCTCTGTTCACTGCGTTTTCTGGAAATTTATTAAGTGATGAATGAGTTTAAACCGAAGTGGGGGATTTATATACTTGGGCCTGGACAAGGCCAACGTCTCACGGAGCCATCGCGGAGGCCTCTCCTCCGTGACACGCTGCCATCGCGGAGGGGCTCTGCCTCGGCTCCTTCCGCGATGGTTCGACGGGCTTCTCGTCCGATCTTTTCCCGGGTCTTTATCCAACACGTATGGCCTTCAAATATGCTTGACCAACTTGGGAATAGGTCATCTACGTGCCGGGAATTCTACGGGGTATAACAATATACTTGGGCTTTGATGCATCTTTAACTTGATTTGAGGACCCAAGAAAAATTGAGAAAAAGATGATGAAGAACCCTAGCCTTCCTTGAGAGAGAAATCCAACCTACAGTGTTTTGAAGAGATTGAGGGATTAGGCTAAGTATAATCACTTAATCACCCCTTTAGAAAGCTTAAAACGATTTCATTTAGGAGTTAAAAGTATAGGGATTTACTAAAATACCCTTGGACTGGCGAACTTAAATACAATTGGCAGAACCAATGACCCATACAACAGGTCATTGGTACATACAACGATCTGTGGGTTCCATTTGTTTGTTCCTGCTTCTGCTCTGAATCATCCTTTGAACCTACTCCAACGACTCGAAACAATGGCCAATATAATCAAACAATGGGCCATATAATTCGCTCGTCGATTCTGAGTGAATTTTGACATTTTTCAGAAGTTCATCCCTACAGGAGCAACCAACAAACCATTGGTTCTTAGGATGACTCGTCCTGTTGGTCGTCCCATGGCCTGGTGTCATTTTCTCTGCTGGTTTTTGCTGAAAGTCTCGGATCTGATTTTAGAGACTTGTTGGGATATTACAGTTTCTGAGCCACTGTGAGTGGTTTGGATATGATGCATATTGAGTACTTTAATACTCATGTATTGTTGTCATGAATTCATGTTCCAAGCGTTGGTCAGGAGTAGGACGATCCACCTGCGAGTTACAATAACTCTCCTTCTTTACTAATGGTGTGCCCAACTAATTAGGATCGTGGGGTCACGTGTTGTATTTCCATTTCATGTATAGCATTAGCTAGCCCTGTAACTTTATTTATTGATTCATAGTGTCACAGAGGCTCCATAGATGAACTTGTATTATTTTATTTTTTGCATACTCGTATAAATTTATGGATGACATTTTTACTCTCATGCCTTGATTTACAAACACGTTGAGTTTTGAACTAATGACATTCAAATTACTTTAATAATTTAATTATTATTTATTAATGGATTTTTTATATGGGCACGAAGTAGGTAGATATTACACTATAGAGGGTCGCTCGGTGCAAGTTGATCGATATCAAGTGTCGTGTCACGTCTTACTCCATTTTAGGCCATGGCAGTAAAGGTGTGGTCTATGGATGGTCTTTATATATATATCTGACCATGAGATACATCTTATGAGATGTTACATGTATAGTTGTTTCTATTTCATTTATACATGCATTATAGTTATGATATGTATTATACATGTTCATAGCATGCATATATTTTCAGAAACTTGCTCCATGGGATTTGACAAGAGCGGGTTAGTGATCTTGATGGGCTTGGGTCACTCAAGTTGTCATTTTTTTCCTTTTGCTGATTATTTTATTAGTGCGGTTATTGGAGATTCTTGATCTTGTTTGGGGCAATTTTGGTATCCAATTGAGGTGAGTCAACCGCATTGAGACTATGGTGGTTTCTCTCTTTTATCCTTTAGTTGTTCACTTATAGCCATGTTATGCCGTGAACCTTTGTACTCAGTTTCACTATAGATGCTCCTTGATCGTGTATTTGGTAATTTTGTTGATTTTGTACTTGTATCGTTATTGTTAACTTTTATTATTTTATAAGAAATTATATTTATTATTCACAGTGTTTGATTTTTCTTTAATTTTGAAAGGTGTTTATGCTAATGAAAAAAATGATCACCTTTAAGAAATTGCTCTTTAGGTACTTATCAGGATTCATGAATTTAAATTGTGACATAAATAAAAATGAAAAATAATTCCCATAAATGTTAGGTGGATCTTTGCTTCTGAAAATAAAAGGATAACTATGAACTAACTATCTTAATTTTATCACTAAATATCTCATTAGATATATGAATAAAACTGAAATTGATTATATCTACGTTAAGTTATTTGTGCAACAAAAAGATATATATCTCATGATTTTTTAGAATGACGTTAATCTATAGCAACTATTAAGACTTGGAACAAAACTTGGCAAATCATATTCTTCATTTAATTTTCTCTAATTGGTCGAGCGTATTAACCAACAAATTTGTACATAAGAGTCTATCTTGGATATACTAGTGCCATTTGAATATCAAGCGGTGAAACAAAAGATATTTTTCTCTTTCTATTTCAATTTAGTTTCTAAAATGTCTGTTTATCTTTATACTGATCATCCTTTGTCTAAGTTTTTTTAAAAAAATTTAATATCATAATATTTTTTTATTTTAAAATTTATCTTATGAACTTAGCTCTAAAATAAATAAGCCTTACTTTTGAAGTAAAAAAAGCAAATCAAGAATATAAGTTAGCCGGAAAAAAATCAGGAACGAAATCACTCGACCAAAAAAAGTTCTTATTTGGGTTCAAATCAAGAAGTTTGACAGAGACATATTGAAATTGCAAAAGTAAACTCTAAGAAGAACCATAAAAATTAGAATAAAAATATTTGTTCTTATCAATAATTTTACTAATAGAAATCAAAAATTCAAAAACCGATTTAAACATTTGAAAATTAAATAAAGAGAGAGAATTTGAGTTTTTGGTAGAGAGAGAACATTTTAACAATATACTAGACGCGCATAGGATCAAAAATAATAACCAAAGATAAAGGTATGATTTTAAGAGAATTATTTATCGGGATTTTTACAAAATATACGATCAAATATAAAATATTACATTCACATAATTCATATTTTAATATTACACTCGCATAGTCTTTTTTTTGTAATAGTGCTTATACAACATTATGCACTTACTATACATAATGTATAAATCTTGTATAAAAATTTGTAATAGTATATAAGAGGCGTTTATACGCACTTTTACACTGTGATACAAAACTATACATTGTGGTTGATCTCCTAAGAACTTCAATTACGAAAATTCATTTTAACTGGGTCAAATTTTTTTCAAATAGCTTCTAATTTTAATCATAATTTTGAGATGAAACCATCAATAAACCACAATCGTCAATTTATTAAAATTTTGGACAAATTCAGAACTCATTTGTGAGTTGTCAATCTTTTAAGAACTCCAACAATGGAGTTTTAAATTTTTTTAATGTAATTCACCCAACAATGTTTAAATTCATAATATAAATATGAGTGTTACTCTCAATGAGTTTCTAAGCTTTAAAATATAATATTTATAATTACATTAAATACACTAGATATCAATAATATAATATCAATGCTACATAAATATTTTTTATAGTGATGTATCTATAAAAATCTATACATGTTCTTTTAAAAAAATATTAAATTTATATGTAATATCTACGTATCTGAATATAAAAATAATGAAAAAAGAAGAAGAAGAAGAAGAAGAAACAAGAAAGAATGAGCATTAAAAAGGAGAAAGAAGAGAAAAAAGCAGAAAAACGATGAAGAAGAAATAAATATTTTTGCTAAAAAAGGGGAAAAGATATTAGTAACCCACTCAACTATTATCATATTTTCAACTATACATTTTTTTTTAAGGGGGGTCCTATTATCCCCATGAACTACTTTAAAATGGAATAAATACACCCTTAAGTGTTGAGTTGGCAAAGAGAGTGTGTTTATTCTCTTAAAGGCATGTGAAAGACAAAAAATAACTTAAAATTTGATAATATGAACACATGTCATTTTTTAATTAGAAAATTTATAATTAATTAGTACACATAATTAACATTAAAACTTAGAGTAATATCTTTTAAATTGTTTTCCTATCTTTCTTTGTAAAATATAACTAAATTTTATTATTTTTTTATATTTTGTTTAATTGCGCTACTAAAAAGTAACAGAAATTAAATTAAATTTAAGTTGCCTAAAAAGGTATTAATTATTATAAAAATTATAATTAGAGATATACTGATATTCCTATAATATTATTGTTAATGCATAAACGTACTGATATTCATATAATAACTCATTCCAATTTATAAATTATATAAATTTTTTATTATTATTATTATCATCGCATGGTCAAAATATTTTTTTAAAATAATATTTGGTGCTACTAATGACAAAGTCAATGATAACATAATGTTATTAGTTAAGAATTTTTTAAAAATTAAATATATATAAATTTAAAAAATATATTTATTTTTTAGAAAATCAAAATAATAACTAAAAATAAATTTAAACCCTAACATTTCTAAAAAGTAAATTTTTTAAAATATAGCTTATTAAAATTAATTCAACCACTAAATTTGACATCGGAATTAAAATAATTTTAAAAAAAAAGACAAAGTCAACATTAACATCAATTACAAAAAGGAAAAAAATAATAAAATTTGACTTTTTTCACAAAGAAAGAAAGAAAAATAATTTAGAAAATATTTACTTAAAATTTTTAATGTTAATTAATTATGTGTACTAATTAATTATAAAATATCCAATTAAAAAATTATATGTATTTGTATTAACCAAATTTTAAGTTTTTTTTTTTTTTTTGGCCTTTCACATGCTTACAAGAGAATGAATACACTTTCTTTGTCAACTCAACACCTAAGAGTGTATTTATTTCATTTTAAAGTAGTTCAGGAGAGTAATAGGACCCTTTAAAAGAAAAGATGTGTAGTTGAAAATGTAGTCATAGTTGAGGGGATCGTTATGCCTTTTAAAAAAAAAAACTAGTGAAAAAAAAAATTAAAAATGACTAAAGAGATAATAAATTAAACATGAATTAAAGTGAGTAATTATTTAGTTAAATTGTCAAACAATATAATTTTTCCTTATCTACTTACATTTTAGATTAATTTTATATTATAATTTTTAAACATGATGGAAACAAGAACTCAAAATACCACATACACAATAAGGAATAAAAGAGAGTGAAGCTTAAATATATTTCTAATGCAAATAACAATAAAGTTAAAATCATTAAAATAGAGGTAGATTTTATAACAAAATGGATTATTATATGTATAAATATTATTTGCATGAAAATTTACAACTTATAAGATATAGCATACTCAAAAATTAAAGATAAAACACAGGCAATATTATATAAACGTTCAAAATTGCAGGGAGTGTTTAGTTTTTAAAATAAAATTAGAAGAGAACTGATTTTCACCCAAATATCATGTGGCTTAACTTATTACAATATCAAATTATATTAAAATAGGGCATATTCTCCTCAAATGAATGAAATATCTTTAAAAAATATTTAAGTACAAGAAAAAATTATTCTAGACATGTGGCAAAAAGTGATCGAAAAATACCGAGCCCTCAAAGATAATGATGCAATGAGTTGATTGTTGAAGAAGTAAGCGAGGTTTCTGTGGATAGATTCAAAAGCACTCATCGAAAATCAAAAGCAAGAGGATTGAAGTCATTCACAATCGAAAAAGTCATGATTCTGAAGTCAGTAACTTGGGAAAGAAGAGATTAACGAAAAGGACAATGATACAAAAGCCAAATCGTACAAAGGATCTACATATAGTGACAAAATAGTAGCTCTCATTTATAACTTCATAGTATTAGGATCATGATTATCTCTAGTGTATGAATAGGGAGGCTGAAGTTCTATGATTGGTCATAGTACCATTGTAGAAAACTATAAATAGGCATTATCTTTATTTGTAAAGATCATCGGTGAATATATAGTTAAAGATAAGGCTCTAAAGTTTTAGCCATTTTCTCTCGTAGATATCTTTTCATTTCTGTTTGCACATTCAATTCACTATTACTGAGAAGTCCTTGAGATTATGAGGAGTTGTCTCAACACATTTAAACAATTTTGAAGCGCATTTATTTATCGATAAATTTACTTCCATTATACATATTTAATTATTATTCATCTATATTTATGTCAAACTTGTGAGTTTCTTATTGTATGTACATGCTTGCTACAAATTTAATTACTCTATCCGTTTCAAAATAAGTGGTGTTTTGACCTTTTGATTTTGTTTCAAAATAAGTGGTGTTTTACATAATCAAGAAGACATTAATGATGTTTTTCCAATTTTACCCTTATTTAAGTTGAGAGAGCTTTAATAATCAATAAAATATTAAATAGTTACATCTTTTTCAAGATATTTATTAGGGGTAAGTGAGAAAAATTATATTTTTCTGTTTAGGAATGAATTGTTTTCTTAAGGGAGGTGTTCAAACTGAAAATACCACTTATTTTGAAACGAAGGGAGTATATCAATTTCATTGATAAACATTTAAGAGTTAGCATACTTTTAGTTTTAGAGTTGATACATGACTAAATTATCATTTTCAATGCAAAATTTTAAGAGGTTTGAAAAAAAAAGATAAAAAGTTTAAGAGTTATTATTGCAATTAAAGCTTCAAAAATACAGAAATAAAATAACTAACATATCAAAATAAAATTGTTTCACATGGCTTAAAATGAAGGTCAAAACAAAATAAATCCAAAGGGAAAAAAGACCGTTTGTCACCCTTTTCCCAAAATACATAAATTTCCACATAATCAATCATCCTAGCCATGATATAATCTTGGCAGCAATACAACAAACCTCAAGATTTTAATATAACCACAAAGTTGATTGCAGATTGTAAAGGTGAAATCTAAATTGTGTTTTTTGATTTCTACAATCATTTTTTCACCGAATTTCTCAAAATCAATCGGCTTCTCTGTACAATAACACATTCTTTTCCAAGGTATCAAAATCACATTTTTATTTTTCTCTGAAATCTTCTTTTGAAAAGGTCAATTTTATCATATATATGATATATGGGCATACGTTGGAGTTGATATTCAACGTGTATTAGGAATCTTTAAAAAGTCATGCATTATTTCGTTGTATACCCCAAGATAGAATGAATTTTGGGATGTTGAAATTTGAATAGGTTAGTGATGTTGATTTTGTGCATCATTTTTTGACAATGTTCAGATCACCATTAGAATCTAAGGTTTCTATGAATCAGAAACATTTGGAAGATCAGAAGCTAACAGAGGAAACTGCTATTAATAAATATGGGGAGGACTTTGTCACTTGTATTTATGTAGCCAAAATTGCACATTTTTTTCATGCCATAACTACAACGTGGTCCAAGAATCTGACTAGCCATACCCTTTGCATCGTAGTGGAACACCTTTCTGAAGAAACACATTTTACATGCAAAATTGACCTAAAATCCTGGCAATTTTGGGGTAAGAAAGGTCTGAAATCATTCAAGGTGGGTGAAAAACGAGCGGACATTTATTGGGATTTGAGGTCTGCCAAATTCTCCAGCAGACCAGAGCCTGTATCAGATTATTATGTGGCATTGGTCTCAGAAGGAGAGATGATATTATTGTTAGGTGATCAAAATAAAGAAGCATTCAAGAGAACAAAATCAAGACCAACCATGGTGGATGCTGCTTTAGTTCACAAGAAGGAGACTGTATATGCAAAGAAATGTTTTTGCACTAGAACAATGGTAGGCCAGGGGAAAAAACAACATGATATCACTATTGAATCTGTCCTTTCAGGGCCATTTGATCCTGCTATGCAGATCAGTGTGGATGGGACTGTGTTGATCAGAATTATGAATTTACATTGGAGATTTAGAGGAAATGAGAAAGTTTTCTTGGATAATGTACCTGTTGAGATCTTCTGGAATGTGCATGATTGGTTGTATAGTGGCCCTAACTCTGGCCCTGGCACTTTCATTTTCAAGCAAGGTAATGGTAAGTTGGAAGACAAATATTCAGATTCTGCAGGCTATATTAATGATGATATTTCTGATTTGCAATCACCATGCACAGAATTTTGTCATTTCCTTTATGCATGGAAGACTGTATAATGACTAGTCCCTTCTGGGACATTCCATAAAATTGAAATATTGAATGAGTAGCATGTGCATGCTTTGGAGATTTGAGACCACATCTGAATGTGTTGATATTCTGTCATTGATGAAGACTGTATAATGACTAGTCCCTTCTGGGACATTCCATAAAATTGAAATATTGAATGAGTAGCATGTGCATGCTTTGGAGATTTGAGACCACATCTGAATGTGTTGATATTCTGTCATTGATGAAGCTTGATTTCATGTTTTAAGCAAATATGAGATCTTTTATTCTGTTTGTAAATTGATTCACTTAAAAAGTTTCAATTTATTTGCTTTTCATTATAACTTAAATATATTAGGTATGTCATATTATTGGAGATTTGTTTATTATAAAGGAAGAAAAAAAGAAATCAAACTTCATGGAGTAATTGAGTTCTATGTTGAAATATTTCGTTCTTCAAATTAACTGACTTTGAGAATTGATGGCATCGTGAAGAGATCTTCATTGTGGAATGCTCGCATTCCCATAGTAATTTCAATAAAGAACAAGAGTTTTAGCAATCAGGCACGAAATATAATTTAATAACTATCTTAAAAGGTCACTCAATTATGAGAAATTATTTAGCAAAGTTATTTAACTTTGTTTTGTATCAATAAGGTCACTCAACTTAGAGTTTTTCTCTTGTAAAATTACTCAATCAAAGTTATTATAAAAAAAGTCTAACATTGCAAAGTAAATGATTTTTTTATGCCATGTACCCCATAATTTTTTTACTACTTATCAAATAACTAATAACATACTTTGTGATAAGCTTAAAATTCAAACCCGATTTAAATAAGCATTTAATAATGTATTATTTTCAGTTAGGCGAATAAAAACTACATCTAAATATATTTACTAATAAAAGTATTAGCGTATTTTTATCAAATAACCGATAATATATTTTTGTAAGAATTTTATTATTATAAATTAATTTAGAAGACAACAATACTTCCATTTGAATTTGTTTTTCTGTTTAACTTTTTATGTGTATTTTTTCTTGTACATTTAAGTTTTAATTTTCTTCGCATGTCTCATAATATATTTGTTTCAAATATTTATTATTATAAAATATTTTATATATTTAAAACTAATATTATATTAAAAAATATATGTGATTGCTCGAAGCACGAGGAAATTAACTATTCTTTAATTACAGTATATAAAAATCAAATAGAAAATTAATTATTCTTTAATTGTATAAAAATAAAATGGCAGACCACCTCCCCGAAAATATTATCCATCAAATTAAAACTATCTTCTAAGGACTCTCAAAATTGCTAATTGGATTAGAAAAAGAAAAAAGAAGACATCTTTTAAAAATAGAAAGATTATTTAGGGTTAAACGTGGTAAACCTTTTTAATTAGGCACCGCAAGTTTTAAAGCAAAAAACTACAATCAATGTGCAATTTTTTTTAATTCAAAAAATACAATCACATCTTTAAATGTCCATGCGAAATAACACCTCTTTTCTCAAAATAAAAATATTAAGAGTAGTACTTACAATTAAAATTTCAAAAATGGAGAAGCTTTTACTTGTCATTTATTAAAAAAAAATTATTTATTTTGTGATGGTAGATTTTTTTAATAATGAATTTAATTGAGTGATTTTATAAGAGAAAAACTCTAAGTTGAGTGATCTTATTGATACAAAACAAAGTTAATTAATTTTGCTAAATTAATAATTTATCATAGTTGAGTTACCTTTTGAGATATTACTCGATTATAATTCATCTGTTTTCTTTTAGTTTTCATGTGTACTAAAAATAGTTGTTTCAAAATATTTATCAATTTTTAAAATTATGATTAAATTAATTAATTTTTTTTATCTTTACCCTTAACATTAATCATTCTCGAATTAAGATGCGCATAAATAACTAATTTAAGATTAAAAAATTAATAAAAATATATTACTCTAATTACCTTCCTAATTAATTTTTTTGTTAGAATTATGCGAATCTATCAGGTGCAATGAAACGAAGGGAGTAGTTCCCAACAAAACGTAAATAAATTGATCGTATTTTCCATGACAACATCCAGGTTTGGGTGCAATATTATATGGGAAATAAGGAAAAATATGACGATTAGTGTTTTAAGAGGTGGAGTCTGGAGGCGAAGTTTGGGTGGGTGAGAATAGTTTATAATTGAAAAAAATTAAAAAAAATCTTTTCACTTTAGTATATTAGTTAATTTTGCCCCTAGTTATATTATAGGGATAAATATATTTCCGCTGTTAATAAAGTAAATAAAATTTTCCCTCAATTGAATGGAATCCCCCAAATTAACTTAAAATACCCAATTTTAATAATTACTCTTTTTTTTTTTAAATCCGAATTCGTCATCATAAAACTAAATAAACTCATTAGGATTTAATTATTCAAAGCAAAACAAATTCTCAAAAATTATTCAAAGAAAAAGCCTTAAAAATAAAAGAAGTTCAATCATACAGTTATTTCTCCTCCAAAAATATTGAAGCAAATAAAATATCAATCAAATATTTACCAAATCAGGCTTCATCGTTCTTAATATGAAGAGATTCGATAAATATTTGATTTCTATTTTGTTTGTTCCAATATTTTTGGAGGAGAAATAACAGTATGACCAAATTTCTTTTATTTATAATGTTTTTTCTTTGAATAATTTGAGAACTTTTTTATTTTGAATAATTAAATCCTTATGAGTTTATTTAGTTTAGTGGGCCGGGTTCGAATTTAAGGGAAAAACGGATAATTTAATTGAAATTGAGTATTTTAGGTCAATTTGGGGGATTCCATCCAATTGAGGGACAATTTTATTTACTTTGTTAACGATTGGGGTATATTTGACCCTATAATATAACTGAAAACAAAGTTAGCTAATATACTAAAGTAGAGAGGTATTTTTGACCCTTTTTCCTGTATTATTTCCTCAGTTTTAAAATACTTGTCATGTTTCACTTTTCGAAATTAAACTATATGAACTTTTAACTAATATTTCAAAATATAATTTTTCATCATAATAATATGAGATGAATTATAATTTCTAGTATTTTTTGTATAATTTTTAAATATTTAATTTAGTATTAAAAGAATTAAAATTTAACTACGGGACAACTTAATAAGGTTACAGTAAATTACTCTAAACATTAACTTGATTTCAGTTGTGGATACATTTCTTTAGTACACAATTAAACACATAAACCCCACATAAAGGAGAATCCCTATACAAATTTAGTATTAACAAACATTTTTTTAAAAAAGTAAACAAGTTAAAATACATCTAAACTATTATATTTTTACGAGTTTTATATTTTAATTATCTAATATTCTTTTTATATATCTAAATTATCAGACCCTATATATTAAAACATAGCTCGTTACTTAGCTACTAATACACATTCCCTTCCACTAAAAAGAAGTGCAAAGTAATATTCTATGTGGCTAATTTTGTCCACCTAATCTAATTAGGACATTTAGTAGTAATTTTGCTTAATTAGTGGGGCAAAAGTTAAGAGGGATTAAAAATCAAAATTAGAATTCTAAAATTATAATTAAATGGGTAAAAGTGCTCAACCTTGATTTTTTTTCCCATTAAACTTCAAATTTAGTATGAATTATGGTTTAGCTTCTATATTTTATAAATAAAAAAAATCTAGCGTTCTAAAAAATTATTGGGTTGTGTAAAATTTTAAGATACATTTTGGGATTGTATAAATTATAGGACTTATTGTGGGGTAAATAAAATTCTAAGATTTTATGGAGAAATGAAGAAGGAAAAGAGGGGAAAATCTATGAAATTAAGAAGAAAAGGGAAGAAAATATGAGAAATGAGGAAGGAAGGGGGGAGGGGAGGAAGAAGATGAGTTCTTCGATATTGTGGGGAAATGAGAACATATTTGTTATTCTAGGATTTTAGAGATAAAGTGATTGGGACAGGTTAATTAAGCGGGAATTGGATTGTTTTGACTGGCTAATGAGCCAGCGTTTTGGTCTGAAAAGAGCTTAGAAAAGTTCATCTTTAGGAGCCAAAATCGAGATTTAAAAGATACTCTCTTCGTTTTAAAATAAGTGGTATTTTGACTTTTTAGTTTTATTTTAAAATAAATGGTGTTTTACATAATCAAGAAGACATTAATGATGTTCTTCCAATTTTACTCTTATTTAAATGAAGAGAATTTTACATAATCAAGAAAATATTAAAAAATTACATCTTTTTCAAGGTATTTATTAAGGGTAAGTTGGTAAAATTACATTTTACTTTCTAGTATTGAGTAATTTTCTTAAGGAGTGTGCCCAAGCTAAAAACACCACTTATTTTGAAACAGAGGCAGTAGTCTTTTTGTTGCAATTTCAACTCAATTGTTGGCGATAATAGTTAAATGAAAACTTAAATATTTTTAATGGAAAAAAGGCAAATATATCCTCAACTTTGTGATTTAGAATAAATATATCCCCCGTTAAAAAAGTTGTACTAATATGTTCCTATCGTTTATCAAATGGGGCAAATATAACCTTCTTGCTAATGGACTTTTTTTAAAAAAATTAAAAGTTATTTATTTTTATATTTTTAATTTGGAAAAGAGGCAAATATACCCCTCAACTATGTGATCTAGAGCAAATATATCTCCCTTTAAAAAAGTGGTGAAAATATATCATTGTCGTTTATCAAATGAGGCAAATGTACCCTTCTTATTAACGAACTTTCCTTTTTAAATTAAAAATTATTTATTTTTATATTTTTAAATTAAAAAAGCCACGTGGCTTTACATTAAAGAATCAGTCTCTCTTCTCTCACCCTACCCGACCCACACTCGAACCCACGAAAATCCACGATCCAAACTTTAAAAAAAGAACCAAACTGAGACTAATTCTCATGTATTGCTTGAGATAAGTATCGACCCTGAGTTTTCATATTAAAAAATGAGGCATTAAAATTGTGTATGAGGAAGAGACTGAACCGAGTTCTTTTCTAAAAGTTTGGGTCGTGGATTTTGGTGGGTCCGAGTGTGGGTCGAGTAGGGTGAGAGAAGAGAGACTGATTCTTTAATTTAAAGTCACGTGACTTTTTAAATTTAAAAATATAAAAATGAATAATTTTTAATTAAAAAACGAAAGTATGTTAGCAGAAGGGTATATTTGTCCTATTTGATAAATGGTAGGGACATATTTGCACCTTTTTTTAACGAAAAATATATTTGCTCTAAATCACATAGTTGAGGAATATATTTTCCCCTTTCCCATTTAAAAATATAAAAATAAATAATTTTTAATTCAGAAAAGAAAGTTCGTTAGCAAGAAGGGTATATTTGCCCCATTTGATAAACGACAGGGACATATTTGCACCATTTTTTTTAACGGGGGATATATTTGCTCTAAATCACAAAGTTGAGGGACATATTTGCCCCTTTTCCCTATTTTTAAAATCAAATCACTCTTTTAAAATTAAATTATTTTTGAGCTAAATTTATTATTCAATTAATTAATTAAACTTCTTGACTTTAACAAGATAAAATATTTATTTGCAAGCATCCTAAAAGTGTATAGGGGCATAAATATAAATTTAATAATACTTAATGGGTTAATGGATAATTCGATAAAATGAATTGTACCATGCGTTGTTAAACTGTTAACTATGATATTTCCGACCGTTAAGCCTACAACACGATATCAATAAACCAATTAACTTATTTTGCGATTAAATCATCGACTACAGTTCAATTTAAAACAATCCTAGATAACAGTGCTTGTGCATAATTGGAGAAACTAGCAGGTAAGGGTATACATAGGTTGGGTTGGTTCGACTCAACTGTGTCAGATTTTTCAATCTATAAATCAAACTAATGACAGAAGGATTTTCCAACCTTGAATTTTCTTGAGTTTTTGGTTTTCTCGGGTATTTTGGTTTATTTTTGGTGAAGTCTTCATACAAAAATATAATTAACTTGTGCTTCACATATTTTTTTAGTCCTAGCAAGGAATGTGAAATGAATGATGACACTAACATATTTAATAAAAAAGATACTAGAATCACATAAATTAAATATTGCAAATTAATAATACATAATGAACATGATCATAATCAGGCGCACGATAGGGTGATTACTATCCTACACCTTTGCCGGAGATGGCAAGAGGACAATTGAGAAAAGACAAGAACAAACAAGAGTTAGGGGAGGAGATGACCATTCTCATGCTTAGGGGTCTGTTGAAGAACAATACAGCTGAAATAGAAGGAAAAGGGGTCGCTAAGCAAAACACGAGCACTATTCCATTGAGCCCTAATCCTTTGGGCACTAGTGTCGATTCAGTGGAAATGCTCACTGTTGGGAAACTAGCTTCTACGGGGTCTTCACTTAGCAGTATTACTGGTCTATCTAGTCTGTTAGATCTAGTTATTGCATCATTTAAAAGGCATGTTGAATCTATGCAACCATCCCCTGGCCCTGTATCGAGAGTGAGGAATGGAACTGCAGAGAAACAACACCAAACAATGGGCTAGAAGGAAGAGAAAAATTGGGTTGTCTCTTTGCTGGAAGTAAAATAGTTGCGTGCGCGATGAACTTAAAATTCATTATACCTGTTTTCATTGAAAGGGAAAAACTAGCTCAGATTCAACATAATGAAATAGCAGAAGAGACCCTCAAGTCGAAGAAAGATATTATTCTATACGTGGTAGGTGCATCTCCTTACATTGGTGCTATTAACAGGTTTATTACCGCAAATTGAAACTTTGTTTGTAAGCCTACGATACATTACTACAATGATAGGTAATTCATGGTGCTCCTTAACAATATTGAGGATAAGAACACAGTCTTATGTTCGGGCTGTTATACCATTAATAGTAAACCTTTCATAATTCGTGTTTGGAATGCTAACTTTAACTTTGGTAAGGAAGTTCTTTGTATGATTCCACTATGGCTATGACTTCCCAATTTACCAATGAATTTTTGGGAACCAGACCATGAGTTGAATTGGAAGTGTCTTAGGTTGTCCAATTTGTCATGCCCTAAAATTCAAGGAGGCATGACCGGCACACGGTTCCTCACTTGACTGAGCCTGAGTCGACGAACAACAACAACCAAGCAACAACCAACAATAAGCCTGAGCCGACGAGGCTCAACACCATAATACAATAATTAAAAACAACTAATCATCATAGTATATTCGGTACTATAAACAACTAAAAATAATAAGCCTGAGCCGATGAGGCTCAACCCTCATTCTCCACCTAATTCTCCTGGAATTCATGTCTTAGAAAGAAGTCATCAAAGCCCAGGTGTGTGGGATTGTCAATGGAGGATTTTTTCTATCCTCATTACCAATCCCAAGTTTTTTCATAATTTTAATTCTTCAAGTCTCCAATTATAGTTTTGATGAATTTCTAGGGTTAGATCCTTTTTATGCAAAACTTTGTGAATCTCTTATGGATTTGATTCTCTTATTCTTCTACCTATGATTTATGATTATGATTAGATGATTTCTATGAAAAAATCTCATGAACCTCTATTTTCAAGTTATGATGATTTACTCAAATATGCATGAATTTCAAGTTATGTTTTATGGCTGTAATTTTTAGCATATGTTTTTATGACTAGTCCACCTATGTCAAGGAAACTATGTATTCACCATATTTTTAAACTAGTCCATGTAAAACCCATATTTCATGATTATGATATTAACACTATATATGATTTTGGGAGTAGTATTTAACACTGAGTAGGCCGGGGTTCAACACACCTAGGTCTTAGAACTACGTCCCGCTGATAACGTTCAAAATATATCCTTAATGTAAAGAATATACATGACCGAAGTATCAAAACAAGTAACCCGACGAGTGCCAGGATCGAATCCCCCGAGGACTAGGGAATGATAGTTTCAAGTGTCGATTGAGAAATTGACGTTAGCTTGCACCACGTAGATTTAATATAAAAACAAATAAAATTGGGGGAGTTGAAATTTTTAGAGAATTGTATTGGTTGATTTAGTGAAATAAAATTACAAGATCAGCTAAGTTGTCAACAATAATGTGAAAGACTAGATGTGCGATGTAAATGAGATACTAACACGATGGGGACATGTCAGGTCATCTTACAAGTTTAACAAATGTAAATAATCTCTGAAAGTGGTAAATATAGCTTTTCATCCTTCTAATTACCTCTCACTAGAGTTTTGTAAACCTCTAGTCACAATTTAGCTCAACCCGATTTGATTTGGATTAGCAACTGCACTAATTCCTAGCTATTAGCTACTAATAAGGAAAGAGAATGCAATTTCAGCTATTTCTAGACGAATTCACAATCTCTTCTCCACACCCACTACTAAATTCTGTTCCAATACTTAATTATTATTTTTCAAAAAACAATCAAGCAAGAATATATAGAATCATATCATAATCGATGGATCTTCCTTTATAGACTGAAGAGAATCTAATAGATTTACACTTGCATGAACAATATGAAGATGACTCTAGCAATACCCAATCCAATTAAGTATTCATCATTATACACCTCTAGTTAATGATTTTAGCTACTCATAGTTAAGAAATTCAAAAATACACTCATCAATAGCATCATTGAATTTAATAGCAAGAGTAGATAAATCAACTTCACAAAATATTCTTCAACAATAGCTGAAACTTACTAGTACAAAGAGGAAATAGAACATAGTACTTTATACAATTTTCAATCAGAAGATGTGATGTAAGCTTTGTTCTCTCTCAATATCTCTATTTCTATCTCTCTCTCTGCATATCTGTACAAAGTACTTTATCTTCTATTTATATCCTGAAAAGTAGGGCACTTTTTATTTCTTTTTTAGTGTTGGACGACTATACCCCCATGAACACTGTTCTGGAATCGGAGGAAGCACTGACAGTTCGCCAGTTATAATTCGTAAACTCCCGGGTGTCTTTTCCGCATCTTCACTAAATTCTAGTGAACACCGGCGATTCACCCGATATTTCCCCGATGCCAATCCATAAAATGCCGAGTCTTCAAGCCATTTTCCAGAACTTCTGGGTATCATTCGGCGATTGGACTGGCTACTCACCACTGGCAAGTCACGAACCGCCAGTGGCATTGATCCTCTAAGTCAGTGATATTCGACCTTTGGCCGGCGTCTCGCCGGTTTTCATCTGCGAATCGCCGATTCATTCTCACTCCCTTCTTTTTGCTCCATTTTTTCTTTTTTCTTCACTTTTAGCCATATGCACACAATGAAAGCAAAAAAGGCATAAAATCCTAATAATCAACTCAAGAACAAAACAAAAACTCAAGTTTTAGAGCCTAATGAGTTGGTAAATTACCAACTCATCAAACCCCCAAACTTAAATCATTACTTGTCCTTAAGTAATGCAATACATAATTATTGAGGAATATGCCACCTCTATTTGCAATTAGACCTCGCCAATCACCTGGACTATGACAACCTAAAAATACTCACCATGCTCACCAAAAAAGAGAAGAGAATACCCCAAAAGACCAAAACAATGAAGATGTTTCGAACAGGCAACCACTTTCTACCAAGCAAAGATATGAAAGGAATCATTTTAGCAAAACAAGGGCATTGCACAACCAAGTAACACAAAAGCATCCCAAGTTATAATCACTACAAATTCAAAGCTTGCCTTAGAGTTTACACTCCTTGCCCTATTTCCACCTTAACTCTGAATGCTCTTGCATTCCCAAAAAAGAATGGTGCTGCTCACCAAAATAATGATCCCTTTTCTCTTGGTCATGTGATCATTTGAATGCACACAAGGGATTATTTTGAAGAGATACTCACGCTCACTCTCCCAAAAGAAATCTTCATGCATACACTTGACCCATAGGCTTTTCCTTCATCTAATTCGCTACTAATGTAGAATGGCTACACCTAGAATCATTTAGGACTTGCGGGTTTTGATGTAGGCTTGGGGTAAGAGTAGGATGAACATTTGGCTATAGTAACTAGATCCTTCCTAATGCTTTTCGTAACATACCTTATATCAATTCCACTCACTTCACCTTCTTTCCCTTCTTTCCTTGTTGATGACTTTCATTTCTTTAACAGTCCCCCTTATAACCCCTTTGGCTTTAACAACTAGCCTTATTACCTCAAGAGAAAACACTGATTCATACAAATTGTCTATTTCCTTTTGATTTGTCCTTTGGTACATTTTAATAAAAGGCGATGTTCCGTTCACACTATAGTTCTTATCTTCCCCCTTTGTTTTGCAAACCCAAAACTTAGGCTTTTGCCTCATTTTTCACACATATTTTTCTCACTCCCTCTTTCTTAGGCCTTAAGCCTCATTTCATCACTTATCTTGTCACTAGCATTTAGGGAGAATGGGGGCCAAAAAGAGGTATTAAGAATGGTCGTAAGGCTTGTAATGTGATTGCCAAAGAAAGGGTCTAAGGCTCAACATTGGCTAACAAGGATAAATGCTCATGGAGGGCATATGGATGAAGTGACTAGACAAAGGGAAGCCTAAACTCATGTTCTTGGCGCCACTACATTTAGGCTTTCACCTTGAATCACATTTGGGGCAAGTTCTAGACGAGACGTAATCCATGAGATTCATCAAAAATTCACCACACAAGGAATCACCCTTAAAAGGGTCTACAAGAGTCATTCTCAACACAAAACACCAAAGTAGGACATCAAAGCAAGAAAACATCATAAGTCAAGCAGGGAATTTACAATGTATGATGAAGAATACTATGCTATGGTGTCAACACTTGCTCACTATCTTCATTTTCATGCCCTTGTTTTTACAATTCCATTTCAACAAAAGAATATTCGGTGGTGCCTCTCAAAACAACTTCACAAAAGACTCAAAGCAAGATGGTATTTTCCCTTAAGAATGTCGCCACTCAATCCATCATTGAAAAAAACCAACCCAGATCGACAACAAAAATAACGAAAATAAATAAATGCTCCTTGGAAAAGAACCATGGTCAAAAGAAAACCTTGGAGTTTTAATTTCTACACTACTATTTACAATGGAGAAAAGGGAACAAGACTTTGGGGTCATTTCATTCAAGATTTTTAAGATTTGCAATTTAAAACAAAGACCCCATTTAGTCACTAATCATTTATCATAAAAAAAACTGAACCAAATCATCCATTCATTCATTTGAAAATAGGACACACTCGGCAAGGGCAATCATCAATCATTGAAATAAAACCTAATAGCCCGACAAAGGATGGACTTTCTCAGACTCAAATAAAACATCAGAACATTAAAAGAACATCCATCCCTGGCCCCCTCATTAATTAAGCTCATCCCTCCCCCACTTAAGAGCATACATTGTCCCCAATATAAATATTGAAAAGGGAAAGGCACAAGGAACTCCCTAAGTGTGTTACTCCTCTTCATCGTCAGCATCTGCCTCACCACCATCACCGCCGCTGACCTCACCTAGCCCAGTGAAATCATCTCCCATCCATTCAAACAGATCATACATTGGCCCCCGAACTGAGGAAGGAGCAACCATTGCAACATCCAAGGCACTCATGTCCGGCACTTCCATCGAAGTCCGACTCTTCCACTCGTGTACCTCAGTTTGGAGGGAAGTGACTGCCCCTTCTATTGCATCCACCCTCTTTCATAGAGTGTCCACATTCTCGTATAGTGACTTGAGCTCCTTCTTGATTGTTTTGGCAATAAGTGTTAGAAGGATCTTAGCCAAATATTGAAGTTGGCTTTCGTATGAGTTTTTCATCTCCACAAGTCGATGGAAACCACTTAGCAGAGAGGATTGTGGAGGGGGAGAAGCTCCTCACTGAGGCATGTCACCCAATGTTTGGCCTGACATTTCAGGATGGGCAGATTTGACTCTAGGGCGGTTGGTGATTGGGCTGACCCGTGGAGAGGGATTCTTCTTGCACTCCAAAGGCCTGCAATTGCTTTGTTTTCACTACCGGTGCCTCGACATCTCTCTTCCACTCAATATCTATCACACCCAAAGAAACGGAAGGAGTTTCATCTGGAAATAGAGGCACCCCGGCTGCTGTGCAAAGCTGGGAAATTAAGACAGCGTAAGGCATTGAGGTACTGGACTGTTGGACCTTTTTCTTCATTTGTTGAGCGATAATTTCCCCAAAGTTAATGGAGACTCCCGTCATTATGCAAGCAATAAGGATGGAGGTTTCAAGGCTGACCCTCGGCCTATTTTTAGAGGGGATGATCCAAGCACAAACAAAATCGAGCCACAGCTTGGCGTCGAACTTCAAGTCGTGGAGAGAGATTTTGCCACCCATAGAGGCCCAAAGAGGATTACCAACAGCTATGATGCAGCCTAACCAAGCAAACTAGTTTTTTCTATCAGCCACCCTTGCCATGTACTCCATGGCGGAGTCAACTTCATCCTCCCAGAATAGGTAATTGATGGCTGCAGGGGTTATATCACCCTCAAGCCCTCGAATCATCACCGATGGCAAGCATGAAAAATCATCCACTTTGCCTCTGTGCTGCATACTCTCCCGTCGAGCCTAATATGAGGCATAAAATTCAGCTACCAAGCTGGGGTAGTATGGTGGAAGAGGGTTCGAAAATGCATGCCACTGTCTATCGGTGAAATGCGCGGTGATGTTGGAAAAATCACCTTTCAACCCTACCAAGTCGAACCGCTTCTCCACAGTAATTGATCGGCCTTGGCAAATGACGTAGTGCTCTTGCATATTGGGGATGCAGAAGATTATTGCCTCCTTTATGTTGGCCTGAGGTGGGGTAGCCTTTGCCTTACCCTTGCCTTTGCTAGCAGAAGAGGCAGGGGCCTTTCCTTTTCCTATGTTTCTTGTTGAAGACATGGTTTTTTTTTCTGCAAGAAATATGTTAGTGACAAGAATTTGAACTAGAAATTAAAAGAAAATAAAACTATTTTAACGGAGAACTGAGAAACAAGGGAAAACCAAACAATCATATAAAGAGCCAATAGCACCGGCGGAGGACCGGCAATTTGCAAAAGGTATTTAGCGGATCGCCGATTGCCCGCCGGTGCCTTACAAAAAACTGGGCATATGAGAAGGTTTCAGTGGTTTAAGTGGCAAATCGCCGGTCCAGGTTCGCGAACCGACGATGTAGCGCGGGATCCACTCAGTGGCCAGAGCCAATTTTTCTAAGTGAACCGACGCTCCACCAGCGATTCGCCGAATCTGACCGGCGAATTGCCGGATCCTGTCATCCACAAATTTTAACTCACTATTCACAGGCACCCATTAACACACACTCACATCAAACATAATAAAAGCAGAACTACTCCATTCAAACACATATTCATGAAGTTTAGCCCTTAAGAATGGCGTCACCTGGTCTATCATTGAGCAAAATGTCGTGCTTTATGCAAATGGGTTACTCAAACTTCACCCTTTTCAGAATTTCACACACACAAGAACATCCCCATTCCATTCAACAAGCATATTGTATTCAAAAATTTAACAAGGAAGGGAAATAAAGTATTACTCCTAAAGAGTTATGCTCCAATAATAAAATTAAAACAAGGGAAAGAGAATTATAACCAAATTGGGAGATTGCTTGCACTCACTTGAACTTCAAAAAGGGCTTACTAAATCTTGCAATGGCACCTTGAGATAGATGTAGTGTAGAGTGTGAGTGCAGTGAGTGTGTTAGTGAAATATGGAGGGGATTGTATAGGTGAAGAATGAAAGTGTGATAGGTTGAGGGGAAGGTGGAGAGTTTAATGTGGGCATGTTGGTGGGAAGTGGGAAGGTGAAAAGGTGGAAAAGTGGAAAGGTTGAAAAATAGATGAATATGGGAAATTGGTGACGTTGGGTAACGAAAAGACAAAAATGGAATGCAAAAGTGCTGGAAAAAAAGGGAACTATGGGAATATTTGCAGAATAGGGTGGCTTGGTCAAGTATTTGGGATTTTGTGGGCCAACCTTTTAGATTTCATTTTGTAATAACTTCACACCTCGACCGACGTGTCATCGACAGTTCATCGAATCACACCGGTGGTTCACCCATGTGATTTCTTTTGCCATGTATTTTTGCCTAGTGATTTGTTTCTTGTCGGCGATCCACTGACGGTTCACGAATTGCATCCGTGATTCGCCGGTTACCCGTCGCTCCTATGTTCGAGCTTCAGGTTTCTTGTTTTCTCTCGGCTATACACAGGCAGCCCACGGATTTGATTCTGGTGGTTCGCTGATGGGCCCGTTGGTTCTTCGATCCAAACCTTAGCCTTCTGCTTTGTGCTCACCTTCATCGGCGGTTCATATTTCTAGACTGGCGGCTAGCCGGTCTCTCGCCGTTTCTTCCTTTATGGTTTTTTTTCTCCCTTTGTTCCTCATTTCATAGCTCCTGCAGAAAAAAATAAAAATAGAAACATCAAATAATTCACTAAACACTTGGGTTGCCTCCCAAGAAGCGTCTTAGTTAACGTCGTGGCACGACGTAGACCCATTTTTTCAGCAACTCTTTTCTGACGAGTCATCATCCGACTCCGTCTCCTTCAGCTCCAATACTTCTTCCTCATTGTCAATTTTTAATACTCCAATCACCTAGCATCCGGGGGGCGTTTCAGCTGATGGACACACTTTGAAGGTGAACTCCTCACTTTCAACTTGAAATTTTAGCTCTCCAAGCTCCATGTCCACCACAGCTCTCCCTATAGCCAACAATGGTCTTCCCAAAATAATGGGAACCTCTGCATCCATCTCACAATCCAAAATAACTACATTAGCTGGTAGAATAAACTTGTCCACTCTCACCAGCATATCTTCCTGCACCCCCACCGGTATTTTTATTGACCTCTCTGCCATTAGCAGCCTTATTGATGTCAGTTTCGTGCTTTCGAGTCCCAATTTCTTAAAAAATGAGTAGGGACATTAAATTTATGCTGGAATCGAGATCACATAGGGACTTTTTAAACACACATATCCCAATTATGCATGAAATTGTAAAAGCTCCAGGATCTTCCCTTTTGAGGGCAAGATTATTCATCATCACTACACTATAATGGTGCATTTTATCTTCATTGTCTGCATCAACTACCTTTTTCTTCTTTAGAAAATCCTTCATAAACTTTGCATAACCGGGCATTTGGAGTAAAACATCCACTAAAGGTATATTTATAGACAACTTGCTAAACATGTCAACAAACTTTCTAAATTGGTCATCCTTCTTTTTCTTAATCAGCCATTGTGGATAAGGAGGTGGGATTCTTGATTCAACCCTATCATTATTCGGGGCCTTCATGCCCACCTCATCAGCATGGAGGAGGATTTCATCATCCTTTCCCTATTTTTCCTCATCAATCTTTTCTTCATTCTTTGGAGTCATTGGCATTTTATCGACTTCATCTTCTTCAACTGGTTTCGGGCTATCCACCTCACTAGGCTTCACCGGGACATATCCAATCACCTTTCCATTCCTAGTGAAAATGGCCATGCATTGACCATCTTTCTTGGGATTAGGCATTGTGTCACTAGGTAGTGTTCCCTTTATTCGGGGGTTTATCTGAGCTGATAGGTGATTCATTTGGGCTTCCAAATGCTTGATGGAGGCAGAGTGTGAACTTACTGTTTGGGCGAGGTTAGACACCTCCCCTCTTAATTCCTTCACCCCACTCTCGGTCGGCTCAACCTTCTTCAAAACTCTCAATAGCATTTCTTCAATTTTCGAATTACCCACATCACTCACGCCCGACTAATTTTGAGGATTCCCAACCTTAGGAGGTGGAATATATGGGTTTGAACTCCGATGATATCGATCACCTCTCTTGGTTTGGCTCTCTATTCCCCCACCTTTCATTTCTTTCAGGCCATCCTTGTAGCTCACGATTTCTCCCAACTTGGTTGTCATCCCTTGGGCACCATGAGCCTTGGTTTGCTCATTGGTAGCCAGGTCGAGGACCTCCCATTTAGTTGCCCATATATTGGCATTCTTCGTCATATCTTGGAGGTGATGACTCTCCTTCATATTGTAAGGGACCTTGCATTCCCACGACATTTACCACCTTTGGCGCTACTCCCATCACGTGCTTGGTCATGAATTCTAGTTGTTTCATCATCTTGGCAAGATTTTCATCCCGCTCGTCATCCTGTTTTCACAACTCCGCCGCCAATGCACTTGAACTAATCTCATGAGTGGACACACTTGTTTACCTTGTGTGCCAAGCCCTGTTGGTCTTTGTCATTTGGTCTAGGAGGGATTTTTCCAACCCATATGTTTGATCCATAGTAGAACCACCAGCTAGGTTATTGTCCACGAACTTGTTGATTGAATCAAGGTCCCTATAGAATCTTTAGAGAAGCACTTCATCTGGAAATCCATGATTTGGGCAAAGAGCAACCCTCTTCTTAAACCTTAACCACGCCTCGTGTAAAGGCTCTCCCGGTTCTTGCTTGAAATTTGTAATATCATCCCTCAGCTGAAGCATCTCCGAGGGAGGGAAAAAGCGGTCCAAGAAAGCCTCGGTTAGCTCCTGCCATGAAGTGATACATCCCGGAGGGAGTTCCTCTAGCCACATTGTTGCCTCCCCCATCAATGAAAAAGGAAAGAGTCTCAACCTGATTGCCTCTTGACTAATATTTGTTATATTGAAGGGCTGACATATTTCCAAGAAGTTTCTCAAATGACGATTCACATCCTCACTTGGTTTTCCTCCAAAGAGCCCCTTCATTTGCAATAACTGAAGCATGGTGCTTGTGACATGAAACACTGCATTCCCTACCATTGGTGGTAGGCGAATAGCTCCTGCAACTTTCAGCATCACCGAATTATCTTCCTCGAGTTCCATGTTACCCTCCACTGAGCTATCCCCTGATTGGGAATGATGACTCATGTGGTTATGAGATCCTAACAACATAGCAAACTCACGTTAAGTCCCGGCAACGACGCCATTTTTAATAATGTCCAAAATATATATTTAATGCAAAGAATATACATGACCAAAGTATCAAAACAAGTAACCTGACAAGTGACGGGGTCGTATCCCACGAGGACTAGGGAATGATAGTTTTAAGTGTCGATTGAGAAATTGACGTTAGCTTTAACACATAGATTTAATATAAAAATAAATAAAATTGGGGGAGTTGAAATTTTTAGAGAATTGTATTGGTTGATTTAGTGAAATAAAATAGCAAGATCAGCTAAGTTGTTAATAAGGATGTGAAAGACTAGATGTGCGATGTAAATGAGATACTAACTCGATAGGGACATGCCGGTCATCTTACAAGTTCAACAAGTGTAAATAATCTCGGAAAGTGGGTAATTATAACTTATCAACCTTCTAATTAACTCTCACTAGAGTTTTGTAAAACCTCTAGTCACAATTTAGCTCAGCCCAATTTGATTTGGATTAGCAACTGTACTAATTCCTAGATATTAGCTACTAATGAGAAAAGAGAATACAATTTCATCTATTTCTAGACTAATTTCACACTCTCTTCTCCATAACCACTACTAAATTCTCTTCCAATACTTAATGACTCTTTTTCAAGCAACAATCAAGTAAGAATAGATAGACCCATATCATAATCAATGGATTTTCCTTTATAGACTGAAGAGAATCTAATAGATTTATACTTGCATGAACAATATGAAGATGACTCTAGCAATACCCAATCCAATTAAGTATTCATCATCATACACCTCTAGTTAATGATTTTAGCTACTCATAGTTAAGAAATTGAAAAACATATTCAACAATAGCATCATTGAATTTAATTGCAAGAGTAGATAAATCAACTTCACAAAATATTCTTCAACAATAGCTGAAACTTACTAGTACAAAGAGGAACTAGAACAGAGTACTTTCTACAATTTTCAATCAGAATCTCCCTCTCTTAGCTAAGAGAATATTCTTCATGATGTGATGTAAGCTATTTTCTCTCTCAATATCTCTATTTCTATCTCTCCCACTACATATCTATACAAAGTACATTATCTTCTATTTATATCTTGAAAAGTAGTGCACTTTTTATCTCTTTTCTAGTGTTGGATGATTACACCCCCAAGAACATCATTCTGAAATAGGCAGAAGCACCGGCAGTTTGCCGGTTACAAACCATGAACCGCCGGGTGATTTTTTTGCATCTTCCCTAAATTTCAGTGAACACCGACGGTTCACCCGGCGTTTTGCCAATGCCAATCCGTGAACCGCCGGGTCTTCAAGCCATTTTCAAGAACTTCTGTGTATCATTGGGCTACTGGACCTGTCACGACCCGAACGTACACTCAGATCGTAGACACGGAACAAGGAGTCCTGAGAGACCCCAAGTCAACCCATGGCATGAACGTATATCTAATTCAATCACATAAGCAGAAGACTTAACATAAGAATATGTAAACATGTCATAAATACGGAGAAAGGAAAATACATAATCCATACATGACGATTGAATATAACTTGTAGTCTGAAAAACCTCTAATCCTGAAAGACGGGTTGATGGGACAACTCCCCAACTAACCCTACGATATTGAAATTGAAAGAGAAACAATAGAGTCTGAACATATGGCCCTCGGAACATGCGGACTCACCAAATAAGATGATAGCGAACTCTGAGGAGCTACTGAGGAGGGTGAGCCTGAGAGACGAGTTCTGTATCATGAAACGATACAACATAGAAAGTATGCGGTCCATACGTGGAATGTACTGAGTATGCAAGTTAAGTAAAACGAACATCTAAAACATATAAAACTCATAAATGATCATAAGAGTAGGACATCATGCTCATATCATAAACATCATAAACATAACATAAGGCTCAAGGTTTTCAAAACACTCGTAATGCAATCGTACTCATAATCATAAGAGGAAAGCTTTATTGAACATTACTTTAGCCAATATAAATAATCATAAACATGCATAAATCATGACGAACAATGGGAGATTCTCTTAACCGACATACCCCATATGAGCACACATGAAGCCCGACTTGTAACCCTAGTCGGGAGGTGTCCATACCTTACCAAGGGTAGAACCATGAAAGTGTGATATCACCATGAAAAAGGAAATTTGGGCCGGGGACAGTCACATAAAAGGTCCCAACATACCTACGGTGGCACGTAGTTTATGAGGTCCGGGGCAGAACCTAGGCCCCGAACCTACTCGGTGTTTGATACTACTCCCAAAACATATATAGTGCTTATAGTATAACATAAATGAATTCATGGGCTAGTTAAATCATAATAATCATAATCATTCTTGTACATACATGAACTATCCATGACATAAGGCCCGTGAGTCGGCCAAAACATGATCCGTGATTCAAAAGTTCATACATACTTGTAAATCATGCATATAGCTTGGAATTCATAAAATCATGATGGGTAATATCATAAATCCATAATTGAAATCATAAATTATGTTGGGTTCATAAGTATCATCCTTTGAAGAGAAGATCATAAATCGATTTGTCATGAGTCATGCATAATTAGCTAAATTCAATAGAAATCAAGAATTCGATAATATTATAAATAATTTAAATCATAAAGTTGATCAAAACCCTTTAGAATATGATAAGATTCAAAATCACAAAGCCATTAGAAATCATCAGATTTTATATAAATCCACTTCAAAACCGCATAAACTTTTGGTAGAATTTTTATAAAATCGTAGAGAATTGGCATGGGTAAGGAAGGAAACACCCATTGATAGCCTTACATACCTGAGAATAACTAGTTCTTAACTTCCCTTGATTGCCCAAGAAGGAAATTAGAATAATTGAAGGGAAGAGCCTTGAATCACCTTAGATTACACCTTTATTTTCTTGCATGCATGAATGGGGACTTAGAATAAATTATCCCCCTAAAAACCCACCTTTTATAAGCTAAAACGACGTAGTTTAGGGTCTCATAGCGTGGAAAAGTCGAAAATGCCCTTAAAAAATCTGCCCAAAAAATTGGCCGGGCTGAACTAATGGATGGAACCAATGGGTCGTTAGAGCTAACGATGACCCTTTCTGTCGCTCGTGGTTTGCACTGCTATAGCTTACTTCCGGAACTGACCAACGCATGGACAGGACGACTTGTCCTATGGAACAACGATCCGTTACTTCATCTGTTGTTTGCTCATCACAAAAGTTGAACCTTCTTATGACGAGCCTCAACACGACTCGTGGTTGCTTCCAACGAGTCATGGTCTTAATCTATTATCAACACTAGAAATTCTTGCACCAAACAACGACCGGTAACGACTCCTTACAACCCACAATGATTTGTTGGAAGGCCCATTATACGCCACCTGCTGAACCCAACCTCTTCCATCGCCTGCTGACAATGGCTCGTTGTTTCCAATAATGAGTCATTGTGTTGTCTGTTGTCTCCACTTCCACCCAGCCTTCTCTAACCAACGACTGTTATAACGACCCGTGCTTTGATACCATGAGTCGTTCCATGGTCCATTTTGTGAAATTTTCCCCATTTCAGCAGTTTTCAACTTTTAACTCTCGGGTCTATTCTCAAGCACTTTCGGGGTATTACAATATCTCCCCCTTGCAAACATTCATCCTCGAATGTAGGAAACAAGCAGAAATAGAGACATGCAATTATCATATTCAAATACTAACCATTTAAACTGAAGCTTTAGGAATGACTACCTCCGATTCATAACATATAGATGAACTGATCTCATGCTTCACATACACATTCATACATATAAAGGAAACTTGAACACATGAACTGAACATAAAAACTAAATAGAGTCATAGAGCAAAACTGATACCTCAAGTCGAAACTGAGCTGGTAGAGAATAAATGCGGGTATCTAGCCATCATATCCGCTTTGGCTTCCCATGTAGCTCATTCAACATGCTGATTTCTCCATAGTACTTTAACTGAAGCTACTTCTTTGTTCCTTAGTCTCCGAACTTGACGGTCTAATATTTCTACAGGAACTTCTTCATAGCTGAGGCTATCTTTTACACCGACGCTGTCCACCGGGACTACTAGAGTTGGATCTCCCAAGCACTTCTTCAAAAGTGACACATGAAACACGGGATGTACAGAAGATAACTATGAGGGCAAGTCCAACTCATACGCCACCTTACCAACTCTTCTCGTGATCCGGTAGGGACTAACATAGCGGGGACTGAGTTTTCCTTTCTTCCCAAACCGCATGACTCCTTTCATGGAAGATACCATTAGAAATACCCAATCGTCTATCTCAAACTCTAAATCCCTTCTCCTTACATCCGCATATATGGCTTTTGACGACTCTGAGCGGTTTTCAACCGGTCCCTTATCAACTGAACCTTTACCATAGCCTCATGAATCGATTCAGGCCCTATAATCGCTGTCTTACCAACCTCAAACCATCCAATGGGCGATATACACCTTTGCCTATAAAGAGCCTCGAACGGTGCCATTTGGATGCTAGAGTGATAGCTGTTATTATAAGCAAACTCAATCAAGGGAAAATGATCATCGCAACTACCTTTGAAATCTATCACACATGCTCTCAACATGTACTCGAGAGTCTGAATTGTTTGTTCGGCTTGGCCATCTGTTTGCGGATGAAAGGTTGTACTGATCTTAACTTGAGTCCCAAGCCCCTTCTGAAAAGACCGCCAGACTGTAAGGTAAACTGAGTACCTCGGTCTGAAATAATAGACAAGGGCACTCCATGAAGTCAAACCAACTCCCGAATGTACAAATTGGCATAATCATCCGCTGAATATGTGGTTTTCACTGGCAGAAAATGTGCCGCCTTGGTGAACCTGTCGACCACCACCCAAATGGAGTCATATTGCCGATGAGTATGGGGAAACCTAGTTATGAAATCCATATTGATTTCTTCCCACTTCTAAGTAGGAATGCTAATATCCTGAAGTACGCCTCCCAGCCTTTGGTGCTCGACCTTCACTTGCTGACAGTTCAGGCATTTGGCTCCGAATTCTGCAATATCCTTTTTCATTCCGTTCCACTAATATATTTCCCGCAAATCATGATACATCTTGGTGGCACCCGGATGGATAGAGTACCTAGATCCCTGTGCCTCATGCAATATCCAGTCCCTCAAATCATCTATGTCTGGAACACACAGATGACCCTGGTACCGCAACACACCATCTCCCCCTTGGGAGAAAACCTCCACCTTCTGACTCCGGACGACTTCTTTCAGCTTTACTAACATCGAATCCTCATCTTGTCTAGCTTTCACATCAGTCACCAAGGACGATTCAGATCCGTTTTTTACAACAACACCACCATCGGTCAAGTCGACCAATCTAACTCCCAACCTTGCAAGTTGATGGACATATTTCACCAACTCTTTCTTTTCCTCATCCACGTGAGACACACTCTCCATAGAGAGCCTACTAAGTGCGTCCGCTACCACATTAGCCTTACCTGGGTGGTAAAGAACACTCATATCGTAGTCCTTAAGTAGTCCAACCACCTCCTTTGTCGAAGATTGAGATCTTTCTACGTAAACACATGTTGCAAGCTCTTGTGGTCCGTAAATACATCCATGTGGACCCGATACAAGTAATGCCTCCATATCTTCAATGCAAACACCACCGCGACCAACTCAAGATCACGGGTTGGGTAATTCTTCTCATGGATTTTCAACTATCTTGAGGCATACGCTATAACTTCCCCATGCTACATCAACACACACCCAAGTCCGATTCTTGAAGCATCACACTATACAACAAAACCATCGGTACCCTCGGGTAGGGTTAACACTGGTGCTGAAGTGAGTCTAGTCTTCAACTCTTGGAAGCTTTTCTCGCAAGCCTCCGACCATTGGAACTTTACCTTTTTCTGAGTCAACCTGGTCAATGGTGCTGCAATTGATGAAAAACCTTCCACAAACCTCCGATAGTAGCCTGCTAGACCCAAGAAACTCCAAATTTCTGAAGGATTCACTGATCTGGGACAATTCTTTACCGGAGAATCTACCTTTAGCTCTAACTTGATACCACATGGCCTAAGAATGCCACAGAGTCCAACAAAAAATCACACTTTCTGAACTTTACATACAACTGACGATCCCTGAGGGTTTGAAGCACTATTCTCAAGAGAGCGGCATGCTCCTCCTCTCTCTGAGAGTGTATAGGGATATCATCGATGAACACGATCACGAACATGTCTAGATATTGCTTGAATACCCTGTTCATCAAGTCCATAAAAGCTGCAGGGGAATTGGTTAGTCCAAAAGACATAACAACAAATTCTTAGTGACCATACTAAGTCCTGAAAGTGGTTTTCGGGATGTCACTCTATCGAACCCTGAGCTGGTGGTACCCGGACCTGAGATCTATCTTTGAGAAACATCTGGAGCCCTAAAGCTGGTCAAAAAAGTTATCGATCCTGGGTAAAGGTTATCTATTCTTGACGGTGACCTTGTTCAATTGCTGGTAATCAATACACATGCGATGGGAACCATCTTTTTTCCATACAAATAACACCGGTGCACCCCATAGAGACTTGCTCAGCCTGATAAAGCCCTTATCTAACAAGTTCTTCAACTGATCCTTCAACTAATTTAGTTCAGGTGGAGCCATCTTGTAGGGAGGAATAGAGATGGGCTGCGTATCGGGTAAGAGATCAATGCCAAAATCAATTTCTCTCTCCGGAGGAACACTTCGCAAATCATTGGGAAAAACTTTCGGATACTCACACACTACCGGAACTGACTGGATAGTCGGGGTCTTGGACTCAACATCCTTAACCCTAACTAGGTGATACATGAAGCCCTTAGAGATCATTTTCCTGGCCTTAAGATATGAAATAAACCGATCGAGGTACAACTGAATTACCCTTCCACTTTAAAACTGACTCACCCGGAAATCGGAATTCCACCGCATGGGTCCTACAATCTTTCAAAGTGTAACATGCAAACAACCAATCCATACCCAAAATGATGTCAAAGTCAGTCATATCTAACTCTACTGAGTCTGCAGAGGTGACCTTATGCAATACTGTAATGGCGCAACCTCTATACACCCGTTAGCTACAACTGATTCGCCGACTGGAGTACAGACTAAGAACGGTTATGACAGGATTTCAGGGCTAACTCCAAAATTACTAGCAATATAAGGGGTCACAAAAGACAAAGTAGCTCGTGGATCTAATAAGGCATAAACATCAATATGGAAGACTAGTAACATACTAGTCACCACATCTAGTAAAGCCTCTTGCTCCTGGCGGGGTACTAAAGCATAAAACCTGTTTTGGCGCTGACAGCCTGCTGAACTAGTAGAGGCACCCTGCTGAGGGGGGACGTGCTGCTGGAGCGGCAGAACTTGCTACTGTCATAGGAGTCCCACCGACCCCTCATCTGTTTGAGGGGAAATACCTAAGTCTGTGCCCAAGTTTTCCATACCCGAAACATGCATATGAGCCAACTAAGCACCTCCAAGGATGATTCTTGTAGCACTTCGCACAAGATGAAAAAGTGTGCTCCATCTGCATGCTACCCTGATCCCTCGAGCCTAAAGCCATGCTCCTCTGATCTCCTCTAAACCTAAATGGCGTGCTGGCCGATGATGGAGCTGGAGTGGTAAACCTGTGCTGGGACTGCTGACGCTATCTACCCCCTGACCTAACTTGAGAAACACCATAGCTATCGGTCCTAGCCCTCTTGGCCTCCCTCTGCCTTCGGTAGACCAACACCATCTGTTGTGCATGCAACACAACACAGGGAAAGACAATATCCCGATGAAGCATGGCGATCTTGCAATCCTTTTCCAAGTAATCTGCCACCCCATGCAGAAAATGACTCACTCGAGCCCTCTGATCCACTACCAACTCCAGAGCATACTTAGATAATCGGGTGAACTCCAATGCGTACTCCTGAACGGACATGTTACTCTACTTCAAATTAACAAACTCAGCTGTCTTAAGCTCCCTCATCTCCCAAGGGAAGAACCGATCCATGAATGCCGCATGGAACTCCTCCCAGCCTATCGGGCCTGCACCCACTCCCCTGGCATCTCTCCACTGCTTGAACCATATGTGAGCCACCCCTTTTAGCTGATAGGAGGTCAAGTCAACACACTCCCCATTGTTCACCCCCATAACCTAGGTGATCTTCAGAATCTCCTCAATGAAATCGTGTGGATCCTCGTCCATCTTCATCCCCGTGAACTCTAGGGGGCTCATCCTCAAGATATCCCTCACCGTGGCTGCCGTCGCATTCGCATTCTAAGGGTAATGCGCCACTGTCTGATTTTGGACCTGAGCCGTCATGGCCTGATCCAGCATCTGAATCGCTTCCTTGAACTCAGTGTGGGCAGCTGGCTCTGGTGCGTTCTCCTCGTGAATGGGTGGGGCTGGCTGACGCTCCTCACCATTGGCACCCTCATGATCATTACCGTTACCATTCCTTCTAGTGTTCACTCGGCGTGGAGGAATGATTCAGCAAATGTGAATAGCATTAATTAGAAGGGTAAAGGACCTCCATCGCACGACATAGATCATGAAAGAAGGGAACATTTCCTAAACGTCTCGTAGCCTCTCCGTCATAAGTGTGGCGCGCTTCACACCCATGAAAAAGATTCTACTTAACGCGGCTTTCAAACACCCCAGGAAACTTCAAAACTTATGGCTCTGATAACAAGTTTGTCACGACCCGAATATACAGCCGAATCATAGGTACGGAACAAGGAGCCCCGAGAGACCCCAAGTCAACCCATGGCATGAGCGTACTCTAATTCTATCACATAAGTGGAAGACTTAACATAAGAAAATGTAAACATGTCATAAATACGGAGAAAGGACAATACATAATCCATACATGATAGCTGAATACAACTGGTAGTCTGAAAAGCCTCTAATCATGAAAGACGGATTGATGGGGCAATTCCCCAACTAACCCTATGATACTGAAACTAAAAGAGAAACAATAGAGTCTGAACATATGGCCCTCGAAATATGAGGACTCACCAAATAAGCTGATATTGAACTCTAAGGAGCTATTAAGGAGGGTGAGCCTAAGAGCCGGGTCCTGTATCATGAAACGATACAACATAGAAAGTAAGCGGTCAGAACGTGGAATGCACTGAGTATGCAAGGTAAGTAAAACAGACATTTAAAACATATAAAACTCATAAATGATCATAAGAGTAGGACATTATGCTCATATAATAAACATCATAACATAACATAAGGCTCAAGGTTTTCAAAACACTTGTAATATAATTGTACTTATAATCATAAGAGGAAAGCTTTATTGAACATGCTTGAGCCAATATACATAATCATAAACATGCATAAATCATGAGGAACAGTGGGAGATTCTCTTAACCGACATACCCCATATGAGCACACATGAAACCCGACTTGTAACCCTAATTGGGAGGGTTTTCGTACCTTGCCAAGGGTAGAACCATGAAAGTGTGACATCACCATGAAAAGGGCCATTTGGGCTGGGGACAGTCACATAGGAGGTCCCAACATACCTACGGTGGCACGTAGTTTATGAGGTTCGGGGCAGAACCTAGGCCCCGAACCTACTCGGTGTCCGATACTACTCCTAAAACATATATAGTGCTCATAGTATAACATATATGAATTCATGGGCTAGTTAAATCATGGTAATCATAAACATTCTTGTACATAAATGAACTAGCCATGACATAAGGCCCGTGAGCCGGCCAAAACAAGATTCGTGATTCAAAAGTTTATACATACTTGTAAATCATGAATATAGCTTGGAATTAATAAAATCATGATGGGTAATATCATAAATCCATAATTCAAATAATAAATTATGCTAGGTTCGTAACTATTATCCTTTGAAGAGAAGATCATAAATCAATTTATCATGGGTCATGCATAATTAGGCTAAATTCAATAGAAATAAAGAATCGATAATATTATAAATAATTTAAATCATAAAGTTGATCAAAACCCTTTAGAATATGATAAGATTCAAAATCACAAAGCCCATTAGAAATCATTAGATTTTATATAAATCTACTTCAAAACCCCATAAACTTTTGATAGAATTTTTATAAAATCGTAGAGAATTGGCATGGGTGAGGAAGGAAATACTCATTAATAGCCTTACATACCTGAGAATAACTTGTTCTTAACTTCATTTGATTGCCCAAGAAGGAAATTGGAATAATTTAAGAGAAGAGCCTTGAATCACCTTAGATTACCTCTCTATGTTATTGCATGCATGAATGGGTTATCCCCATAGAATCCCACCTTTCATAAGCTAAAATGACATATTTTAGGGTCTCATAGTGTGGAAAATTCAAAAATGCCCTTAATGAATCTTCCCTAAAAACTGGTCAGGCTGAACTAACAGACGAAACCAATGGGTCATTAGAGCTAACGATGACCCGTTCTGTCGGTCGTGGTTTGCACTGCTATAGCTTACTTCAGAACTGACCAACAGATGGACAGGACGACTCATCCTATGGAACAAGGATCCGTTACTTCATCGTTGTTTTCTCATCACAAAAGTTGAACCTTCTTATCACGAGCCTCAACACGACTCGTGGTTGCTTCCAACAAGTAGTGGTCTTGATCCATCATCAATAGTGGAAATTCTTTTACCAAACAACGACTGGTAACAACGACTCATTACAACTCAGAAAAAGTCATTGGAAGACCCGTTGTAAACCTAACTTCTTCCAACGCCTGCTGACATTGACTCGTTCTTTCCAACAACGAGTCGTTGTGTCATCCGTTGTTTCCTCTGCCACCTAGCCTTCCCTAACCAACGACTACATATAACGACCCGTGGTTTGATGCCATGAGTCATTCCATGGTCCGTTCTGTGAAATTTTCCCCATTTCAGCAGTTTTCAACTTTTAACTCCTGGGTCTATTCTCAAGCACTTTCGAGGTATTACAGGACCGGCGACTCGCCGCTGGCAAGTCGCAAACTGCCGGTGGCATTAATCCTCTGAGGCTGTGATATTCGACCTTTGCCAGCATCTCACCAGTTTTCATCTGTGAATTGCCGACTCACTCTCACTCCCTTCTTTTTTCTCCATTTTTGATCTTTTCTTCAATTTTAGCCATTGCACACAATGAAAGAAAAAAGGGCGTAAAATCAAAATAATCAACTCAAGTAGGAAACAAAAACTCATGTTTTAGAGCCTAATGAGTTGGTAAATTACCAACTCATCACCAGCCGTAGGATAAGAAGTCCTCGCCAGTAGAGAGAGTCTCCCTTACCCCTAGTCTAAGGAGTCCTCGCCAGTTGAGAGTGTCTTCCTTACACTACTGGTCTCCTGAGTATTATCACACCGTCATGCTTATAACCCTTGTCAAGGTATGGACACCCTCCCGGCCAGTGGTATAGGTTAGACTCCATAATGCTCACTTGAAGTACATTAGTTATGAGAATCTTCCATTGTTCCTCATGTTTCATGTTGTTCATGTTCAGTATTTATGATATGATGTTTTATAGTATTTTTGACCCATTGATCAGCTTATGAGTATTACTTATAATTTCAAATCTGTTAAGCTTTATGATTTTCTTTCAAAACCTTGGGTCATTATACTTCAGATTATGGTAAACAACTCATGTTTTATGTCTAACATGATAATGATTACAACATGTTGTCCTTTCTCTGGTATTTTACTTATCTAATATACTCAGTACATTCAAAGTACTGATCGCATACTTTTGTGCTATATCATCTCATGATATAGGTTTGGATGATTAGTCCTAGCCCTGTTGTTAGATCCGCTCTTATCCCAGCTTCAATATTAGCTTGTGATGAGTCCTCATCTCTCGAGGATGTCAGTTGTGTCCTATGTTTACTTTTAGTCTTTTTAGTTTTTGGACTTAGTAGAGCTAGTTGGGAGTTTTGTCCCTTCATCTCATCTTATGTTTTAGATGCTTTTCAGACTCGATGTATAGATATTCAACTGTGTTGACTTGGTGTTTCAATTGATGAGCTGTCTAACACCTTATACTTCTGCTTTTGCTTCTTCGTATCTTAGCTTATGTTTATACTGCATGTACTATGGGTTAGCTTGGAGCCATCCATGGTTCTAGATCTCGTGTCGCGTCCGAGGTCTATGCTTGGGTCATGACAAACTTTGTGCCACAACATCAGGTTTAAGAGTGTCCTAGAGTGTCTAAAAGCCGCATTTAGTAGAGTTTTTTCAAGGGTGTGGAGTGCGCCACACTTATGAGAAAGAGGCTATAAGACATTTTAGAAAATTTCTCTTCTTTCTCGTTCTATATCGTGGGATGAAGTCCAACTCCCGCTTACTTTTCCAACTTGTGCTATACATGTTTGCAGAAAATGACTCTCTGAAAAGCGAATGGAAGAAGAAATGACAGTGGCAATGGGAATCAACCAGCCCGACTAGCTCCAGCGAATCCTTTGAACGAGCAGGTGACCCATGCTGAGTTTAGGACTGTTTTTCAGATGTTGGCACAGGCCATGTCAGCCTAAGTTAACTAGCAGGTTGTTGCATTTGTCAACACCAATGAGGGTGATGCAACGACGAGAGTGCTAGACTGTATCAGAATGAACCCACCAAAGTTCTATGGTTCAAAAGTGGACGATGATCCACAAGAGTTTATTGAGAAGATCCAGAAGATTACCCAGATTATGGGGGGTTTTAGGAGAGGAGAGTGCAGATTTTGCCTCCTATCAGCTGAAATGGATAACTCACATTTCATTTTGATAGTGGAAGGTAGGTCATAGGGCATGTACAGTTCTTGTCGATTGGGATAAGTTCGTGAAGACTTTTTTGGATAGATTCTTTCCCCGAAAAATGAGGGAAGTGAAGGTTGTCGAATTTATCAAGTTGAAGAAGAGCGGTATGATAGTGCAGGAGTATGCTTTTAAGTTCGCTCAATTGGAAAGTATGCTACAGAGATGGTTTCCAAGCCAAGGGCTCAAATGAGCAAGTTTGTGTTGAGAGTCTCAGATTTAGTGGTCAAAAAGTGTAGGACCGCTATGCTCATCAGCGACATGGATATCTCTCGACTCATAATATATGCTCAGTAGATTGAGGTAGAGAAGTTAAAAGAGAAGGAGAAGGAGACCAAGAGGGCTAGGATAGGGAACCTCGAGTTCTCACAGTAGAGATCAGGAGGTGGGCACTGTTTTTAGTCTCATCAAAGGTCATCAGCCCCAACACAATCATTAGCCAGTGTTCTGTCCAGGCCCATGGATGATCAGAGGGGTAGAACACCAGGCTCTAAGACTCAAGGGAGCATGTTCGAAGAAAGCACTTTCCAAGCCTGCAAGAAGTGTGGTAGGAACCACCCAGGGGAATGCTTAGTTGGTTCAGATTCTTGCTTCGGGTGTGGGAAGCCCAGACATAGACTCAGGAATTGTCCTTCAGCCAGACAGGTGACAGTAGAGGCCGTGCTCCAGCCCCTTCTTCAACAACTCCAGCAACTCGCCCATCCCATCAGGGCACATCATCTAGTACAGGTGGCGAACAACGCTTGAACCATTTATATGCAGTATCGTCACGCTAGGAGTAGGAGAGCTCATGAGATGTGGTTACGAGTATGTTATGAGTTTTCCATCTTGATATTTATGCATTGGTATATCCAGGAGCCATATTATACTTCGTGACTCCCTATGTTGCTATCAGTTTTGGTGTCAATACCAAAATCTTCTCAGAACCCTTCTCAGTCTCTACTCCTGTCAGTGAGTCAGTTTATAGTTCTTCAGAAAGTCAACTCAGCCGATGTAGTAGAGTTAGACATGACAAATTTTGATGTTATCTTTGGCATGAATTTATTGTATTCTTGTTATGCTTCAGTTAACTATAGAACCCATATAGTAGAGTTTCAATTTTCGGGTGAACCAATCCTAGAGTGGAAGGGTAGTTTAGTAGTGCCTGTAGGTCACTTTGTTTTCTATCTTAAGGCCAGGAAGATGATCTCCAAGGGTTGTGTGTATCATTTAGTTCGGGTCAAGGATTCTAAGTCTGAGATCCCAACTCTTCAATTAGTGATGTTGGGCATATTCATATGATTATTTGCCATACTTTTACCTAGCTTTTATTATGTTTTGATATAATTGTCCTTATATAATGTATGGTCATGAATGTTTGCATGAAATGACAAATATTTTTAGTAGGTAACACATGGAAAACTCAAAAATGGTGCAAGGTGTGAAAAAACAAGAATTCGAGAAAAATTTGGCCTGGTGATATAGCTAGAGTGGCGCGCTAGAGCCTATACTTCAGAGAGATTATGCTTAGGTTGGTGCTATGGCTGGCGTAGCATGCCAGACCTCATACTTTAGAAGAATTTTTGATCAACACCTTGAAAAAATGAGAGAAATATGGTGCAAGGTGTAGATATGTAGAATTTTGACTAACACCTTGGTGAGATGGGAGAAGTGGCACGCCAGAAGCCAATCTTTAGAAGAATTTCAAGCCAAGTCTGGAAAGATGGATGAAGTGGCACACCAGGGTCTGTTTGGAATAGATTTTTCTAAGTCCAAATGATGAAATACTTAAGGAAAAAATGGGCATTTGTTACTACGCTTATAAATACTTGTCTAAGGCATTTGTTAGACTATCAGTCTATCAATTAATCGATCATTGTACGCAGTCTTTGGGGGAGAAACTAGAAGTACATTTTCTTCTTAGATTTTTCTTCTTTATTTTTGTTTTGCTAATTCAAATGATGATTTCTTTGGTTTTGCACTTGAACATGAGTGGCTAAACTCCCTTTTCTAGGATTTTAGCCATGGCTTGATGGTTGTAGTTTGAATATTCATTTATGCTAGACGTTGAAAGATCCCGGGAGCTTTACTATTCTAGTAGTCATTGGAAGTAGAAAAGTGGGTCGAGCACTATGCGATGTAGGTGCTAGCATTAATCTTATGCATGCATCACTATTTAAAACCTTGGGGGTTAGGAGAACCACCTCCCACCACAGTGACATTGCAGTTGCCTGATAGGTCCATCGCTTATTCCGATGGCATTATTGAAGATGTGTTGATCAAATTGGGACCATTTATTTGCCGGTAGACTTTATCATCCTTGACTATGAAGTTGATGAAGTAGTTCCATCATTTTGGGAAGAGGATTCTTGGCTACCGCTGATGCGGTTATAAGGGTGAAGTCATGCAAGATGTTGATGATTGTGGATGGTCAAGAAGTGGTTTTTGATGTATTTAGGGCGGCAATATTGACACCCCACTATAAGGAGCTTAAGACTAGCACAATGGTAGATCCTGGAAGGTCTAAGCAGGCCTTTGAGTAGCATGTGTTTCAAGAAGAATCACCAGGAAATCAAGTTACAAATCATCTCGCTCAATTGAAGGAGTGAGAAGTCTTGCATCGAGCCGCGATGTTAAATCAGGCGCTGCATGGGAGACAACCCATGAATATCATGTCACGACTATAAATAAGGAACTTGGTGGGAGGCAATCTATCTTTCTAATACATTTTTGTTTTGTAGAGACGAACAGAGCATTTGAGGAGAGAAATCAGAGGACGGAAGCTAGAAAAAAATTAAGTCTGGAGCAAAATACTTGGCGAGGCACACCAGGTGGTAGACTTCAGAAGAAAAAATTTCATGTAGGCACAGTGGCTGGCGTGCCGCGCCAGGCGTAATTCACCAAGAATTTTTTTTCTAAGTGCATGGTAAAGTGGGTGGCGCACCACGTCAGGGGTATTTTGTGCGAAATTGTTTTGGGTCCATGGGTCAAATATGATCCAAGGACCCTAAATTAATAAAAACCCATGACCCATACCCTTTATTTTAATTCCTATTCATCTTCTCTCTCTAAAAAGTCAAAGGAAAAGAAAAAAGAGTTTTCTCTCTCCTTCTCTCTCATAGCCGTAACTTCCCTTCCCCCATTCCTCCATTGTTGTCTTCTCCAAAAATCTTGGTGAAGAAAGAATCTTCAACTCAATTAAGTAAGTTTCTCCCTCCTTTAGTATTTAATTTTGTAAGCATGCTTTAATTACCCTTTCTTCCCCAAACTAAAAATTCAAAATCATTATTGTTGGGCAAGAAGCTTGAACTTCATAAATTGTGTTTTCATGACTGACTTAAATATCATATGTTCTTCCATAATAATGTTGTATCCTTCATTGTATTGATTGTTTTGGTTGAAATTCATGGTTTTAAGTTGTGGCTGTGAAGAGGATGATGAGTGGGTGGTGAAGTGTCACGACTCGAGCTAGGGCTCCGGATCGAGATACGAAACCTAGAACCACGAACAACTCCAAGTCGACCCATGGTATGAATATGACAACTAAAGAGCATACATCAAAGGGGATTCTGATACTTAAACATGAATAAATGGAAGTCTGGATAACATAACAATCATAAAATAGAGTCAACACTCGACAAAGTTGAAAATCTACATATTGTCTAATAAGCCTCTACTACTATCTGATGAGCTGATGGGACAATATCCCCGACTAGCTCGCTAAAGTCTGAAACTGAATATAACAAAAATCAACACTAAACTTATGGTCCTCCAAAGATGAGGACTCACCAACTATGGGAAATTGAGCTAAGCTGCGGGAAAGCTGGACTAACTACAAAACTGAGTCTGATCGTCTGGACTTATATTATGAAATGATCATCGTAGAGTATGTGGTCAGTACCTAGAATATACTGAGTATGCAAGGTAAGTAAAACATGTTGAGTAATTGTTAACTAAAATCATACATATAAACATAAATCATAAGATCATGAGAGTAAGGACTGCATGCTGAGATTTGAATATAAAAAATGTATATAGTCATAAACTGATGATCATATTTGAATAGAATGACCCAAAGCTAAAATAGTAATAACATAACTTGTCGTAGCTGAAATCATAAGTAAAAACTTGTAAACTGATCATTGGGTCAAACCTGCTATAAAACATAATATCATAAGTCATGAAATTGAATTACTAAAATTATAAGGAACAATGGGAGACTCATCATATAACTGACACAATCATAATAGAACTTACGTGATACCCCAACTATTACACTCAAGTGGGTAGAGCCTTCCCGAACCTTGCCAGGGGTAAGGAAGCTACCATGATAACGATATCAATCTAAGGGCCCCTGTGGGGGAAGGGGAAGCTCAGAAGGGAGGTCCCAATATACATATATAAACCTATTGTTGGTGCGTAGTTCTAAGATCCGGGGTTTACCTGAACCCTTGGCCTACTCAGTGCTAGAAACTACTCCCAAAAATATTCAAGATTCTCACCATCATTTTTCAACGAAGCTGAAGACATTCCATAAGCTGAAAGTGGGAATATAGACTCCAAAACGATATGGTAAGTTGATCTTATAGAGCTGAGCTGAATCATGAAAACATGCTTAACCTGTGTGGGCGTACCCAAAATCTTAAGATCATGCATATTTGCAATAGACTTTATAAGTCAAAATAATAAATTCATACATGGGTAATTTGTAAACATTCATTCATGCTAGATATCTTATCAAACTTGAAATCATGAATCATAAACTTTACTTTATAAAATTTGCATGACAGAGCATAATTCCTGAAATATGAAATCATGAATTTATAATCAATTTGTATATAAAATCTGCCCATGAATCTCAAAACATGCTTTCGAACATGAAGGAAATTGACCCATAAACAAATCATAGGGAATTTCATAAAATTTGGTTAAAACCCTATAAGATCATTGATCTTGGGCATAATTGCATGCCCAAGTGATACTTTATTACTTAATTTTGACTTGTTTATCTACTTTTATGTGTACATTCTCATGTGGTTTTTATGTAAATGTGGATTTATACTAACCAACATGATTAGTTATTGTTTTTGTAGTTAGAATGAATTTTTGGAACTAATCTACAAGTTGGTGAAGTGGAGGAATGGACTCGGAAGCAAAACAAGGAAGTCGGAAAGAAAATGCTAAAAAATTGATGCTCCGCGATAGGGCCGTGTCACGCCACCATCATGGAGGCATTCTGCCTAGAGTGGAATTTGGGTGGAATTCCAGTGAAGGTACGCGATGGCACTGTGTCACAGAGCCCATGCTCCGCGTTCACTTCAGTGACACGGTGGGAGGATTTAGCTGCTCACCTGGATTCCAGTAAAGGTGCATGTTACGTCCATGGCACGGAGCTGAGGCTCTGAGATGGCCTTCGTGCCACGCTGAAGATAATTATCCGGCACCCCAAGTTCCAGTGAAGGTCAGCGTCAAGGCCGTGGCACGGAGCTGGTGCTCCGCAATACCCTCCGTGCCACGTTGTCAGTTTATTCTAGGAAATTTCCCACTTGTATAAATAGCACACTTAGGTTTTATTTTAAGATATCTGACATTTCTCAAGCTAGAACTTGGGTATCAGGCAGTTGAGCTAAAGAAGTTCTTGGGTTAATTTTCTTCCTTTTTCTCTTCAATTTCAATTGCTTGTATGATTTCTACTTGTTTGAAGGTGTTTAATCATCAAATGAGTGGCTAATTCACCTTTGGCTGAGGTTGAGGATAATTGCAGTAGTATGTAATTGATGTTATTTCAGTTTTTATCTTCTCTACAATGGTTGTTCTACTAATTCTTGTTTTTACTACATTAATTCTTGGCCATTGTTAATGTAAATCCTAGAATTCCAGTTTTAATTCCGAAAGGAAGATTAATTGGATAGATGTGAATTGGTAGGATATGTTCTTGTCTTGGTTAAGAAATTAAGAGAAGATTCACATTCAGAATAGAAATATATCTGTAATGTCATATTTGGTCATCTATGAAATTTGTTGTGTATTTCAAGAATATAAAGTGTTTGCATCACAGAAATGTGTAATGTAAGTCTCATGATTCTTTAATTGGAGAGGAGATCGAAAGACCCAATCCATTGGTTAATAATTCCTGACCAACAATCGAAGAGAAGTGTTGATTGAAATTTATCAGTAAATTACATATCTGCATGTTTTGCCTTAACCTTAGCTTGTTTGTATTATTGTTCAGATTATAATTTACAATCTCTTTACTAAAAGTTACATTAACTATTTTTCTTGAAAAATCACCATTTGTTCTGTTTGTCTGCTTGTATAAAATTGCGTATACTAAACACTTAAAGAAAAATTACTTACACAGTACAGTCCCTGTGGGTTCGATACCTGGCTTGAAATAAATCCACTTTATTACTTGTACGACCACGTGCACTTGCGTGTAGTTGGGAGTGAACAATCATACACTTGGATTAGAACTTGAATTCATGAACTTGAGGAGAAATTTAGGCATGAGAGTGAAAGGAAACTCCCATTCATAGCCCTACATACTTGGGTAAACTGAATCTCAACTTGACTTTGGAAGCCTAAGAGATTTGGGAAAAAATTGATAGGATTCATGCTTGATCTTCAAAAGGAATTTCTAAACTTTGCATGCATGAGAAAGCCTAATGACTTTATATAAGCTAAACCCTCTTAAAACACTCCTTTCAGGGCTTAAAACTATGTAGTTTAGGATTTATAAAAATACCACTAATGATTCGATAGAAAACTTCATACTGCCAGAAACGACAAGTCATTTGACGACTCGTTAGGTAAATAACGAATCATTTCCCTATTCCGTGAAGTACACTGAAATTTCCCACTTTCCTCACTGCTACTCAAATGGTGGAGTCACTTAATGACTCAAGTCAAATGATGAGTCATTTCCTTAATCCGTCATGACTATCTGAAAAATAGCATTTCCTCAAATGACGAGTCATTTGACGACCCATTGGTCAAACGATGAGTCAATTGATGATTCATTAGAAGATATTTTGATTTTTAAAAAAATAAGTTGTTTGACGACTCATTTGGCAAATGACAAGTCATTTGATGACTCATTGGGAGGCATTCTGATCTTCTCAAATAATGAGTCATTTGACGACTCATTCTGTGGCCTGGTACATATTTTCATGTTTTCTCCATTTCAACTCTCTAGTTTGATCTTAGGGACTTTTGAGGTGTTACTTAGAGAATTTCATAAAATTGGTGAATTTGAAGTACTTTTGTGGAGGAAGAATTTGCTTGAATAATGTGATGCTTTAATTTTGAAAATACTGGATTGTTGAAAATTCATGTTAATTTATTATGGAAAGTAGTGAAATTCATGTAAATTGTTGGTTGAATATATTGTGACTACTTCCACACTTGGGTTATTGTGAACTATGAATTAACAATGGAGGAAGTGAAGTGAGTGACTAACTTGAAGCACTCTTGTAAAAGAATAATAATAATAAGAGGAGTGTGAGGGAAATCATGAATGTGGTTTGTGGTGTAAAGTTTGTGAATAAATTGGGTTAATGAGATTTGACATGATAATAGGGGAAGTCTAAGTATCCTATTTGAAAAATTCTCACAATCATGCCAGTGAATTAAGTATGGGGTCGTTTGCGCCTCCTACACCTAATTAGTTAGCCTTGTTGTTCATGAACTAACTTTATGCGGTTATGGTTGTTGATTGGCATGTGTTATGGCTTCACATGCAGTCTAAGGAAAGGAAGTAATAGTCACTAGTAAGGGGTTGAAAAGTCTCAGAAGAGAGTTGCATCGAGCTTGTCAACCCAAAAGACACCCTCTTCTAGGAGGTTTGGAGCTAAGGTTGTAGAGGAAAATGGGCTCAAATGGTTCAATATCCAAAAAGAAGCCAAGTATACTCCAGAGAATTGGATTGATGAGGTTCGTCTGACATTTGAGTTCCCCACCATTAGTGACACCGTCCATGAGCTGGGGCAGGGGTATGTGTTTCCTGAGCCAGAGGAGTGCAACCTCACCTTAGTGAGGAAATTTTATGCAAATTGGAATACCTCTTATGGAGAGAGCACAAATATCAAGGTACAGGGTCAAGTGGTCCATTTCACTACCAGGTCATACAATGTATTTCTTGGCACGCCAGTGGTGGACCTAGAGATGTATTTCTTGTTTCTCGAGAAGTCCCCATACCATGACATCTTCCATACATTATGCGGAGAATATTCAAACTACTCGGTGGGTAAGAGGTGAGAATGGCACTTATTCGACACTCTTATTCTCCTACTTGACTAAGGAGGCTAGAGTTTGGTCAAGTTGGTCTGTGCTATACTTCTCCCGAGGACACAAACTACTGAGATCACTCGAGAGAGAGTAGTATTGGTGTATATGCTAATGAAAGGGCTGCCAATTAAATTTGGACAGTGCTTAGGGACAACATGCGGCAGTTCAGGGACAATTACCATTGGAAGTATTGCTATGGCAACTTGTTGACTCAGTTCTTGAGAGAGCTTGGTATTGAGGAAGAGGAGGCTGACCATCATCTACCCCTAGCAGGGCACCTGATAGGAGAAATGATTGATGTTACAAAAGTCAAGAAGCAAACCACCTCATCAACACCATTCCTCACTCTAGCCGAGCACCATGCTTGGGATGACAGTTGGAGAGGTCGTATGTTTGGGATGTTTGAGCTACAACTGAAGATTGGAGGTAGACCTGTGACGAGGAGATGTTGGACCTAGAGGTGTGGTACCCACTCACAAATAGTGCCATGATGATGTGCAAGGTGGGACTGGCATTTGAGGAGCCATTAGATGATGATGAGCCTACAGTGCTGACTGATGTAGTTGATGACGATGATGATGAGGATTGCGCCATCATTGATGATATATAGGTTGATGATGTAGGAGATGATTATGATGATTAGGAGTATAATCCTAATGATTATGAATTTGCTTAGAGGCTTAAGATGTTTTTTTTCTCTTCCTACTTGATATGATATGTTTATGCACTAGGGATAGCGCACTATTTAACTATGCGATGGAGAAAACAAATTTCCTTTTTATTCTATCTTTACTAAAATTTTAGAATGGGTTGTAGCAATAGTTATCAAACTTCTGTGTTGGTTAGCTTGATCTGTAATAAGTAGTATGTGGATGACTGTTGAAATTGCAATGATGCTATGTTATCTGATTGTTCGTCTATGGTTGTTTCTTAGTTAATTAAAAAAATGGTTTTTGAGTATGTCATAGGTGTAGTGACTGGTCCCAATGATCGATGGATGACAACCATATTAAGAGAAACTTAGTCACAATTTTTTAAATTTTTTAGGATGGAGTAAAAAACTACCACTTGTGTGCTCTTGATATTCCACATAGAAGTTAAGCTAGAAGCAATGAAGTGGTCATAGTGAATGCATGAGAAGTACGAATTCCATGAGAAACACATAGGTTCTTTAACTTGACTCAAGAAAACAGATCTTAGGTCTTAATAATGGAAATTCATTCAATATGATTGTGTGGATGTGTGGCCATAAGAAACTAACTCATATCATGATGCCATGAGGGGTGAGCTTAAAATTGTTGTGTTTTGTACATAGTGTAACATTTAGAACTTGCCTAAATGTGTATATGATAGATAGTTGCCAAAGAGGTAAGATATGATTAAGGCATTTCTTTATAAAAACCATGTTTGTCCATTGTTGTTAAACCTCCCTTAACATTATCCCTAGTCAACTCCATAGAGCTATAAGCCTTGTTTTTCTTCTTAGCCACAAAGGAAGCCTATTCCCTTTGTTGTGTGACCTCCAGAATTTTGATCCAAAGATAGTCTGAGGCACTTTGAGATTTGAGAATAAAGATTCCACCAGTATAACAATGTTAAGGAAAAGAAAGAAAGGAAAAAAATGTGGATGGCAAGATGAGAAAATAGGAAAGAGGAGTGCCCATAAAATAAAATATTTACTTGCTGCTAGAAAATAAATGAAAGATTATTAATAGTTTATTATTTTTGTTGATCTTATAAGCAGAAACTAGCAGTCAAGTAGTGTAAAAAAGGGGCATGGGAAATGAAAAGGAGATTAGTGAAATAAAGGGTGAGCAGTAAAGTAAAAGTGGTGGATAAGAAAGATGAAGTAGAAATATCTTAAAGTGCTTAGGATTGGTATCACTATTGAATAAAATCATTCCTACCCGTCCCTTAGCCGACATTATAATCAGAGAAAATCCTTATGATCTTATTCTTTTTTAAGTAATTAAGTGTCACGACTGAGAGTACACTCGGATCGTAGACACGGGACAAGGAGTTTCGAGAGACCCCAAGTCAACCCATGGCGTGAGCATAACACTAATTCATTGATATACAGCGGAGAACTTAACTTATCAATCATAAACTTGATCTTGGGCAAATTTATATGCCCAAGTGATACTTAAATATGTCATTTTAGCCTTGTTCATCTAGCAATGTTTATACATTCTCATGTGATTGTTAATAAAATGTGAATTTATACTAACCAACATGATTAGCATTGTTTTGCAGGTAAAATGTAATTTTGGGAAACTAAAATGCGTGTTGGGAGAGATCGGGGTTGGACTCGGATGTTAGCAAAGGACAAGGCATTGGAAGGCACAAAATAAAGAGGCTCCGCGATGGAGCCATGTCACGCTGCCATCGCGGAGGCCTTTTGCCTGGATAGGAAATTTTTGGCCAAAATCCAGTGAGGGTGCGCGTTGGGTACGTGGCACGGTGGCCTAGCTCAGCGTTGCACGCCGTGCCACGTTGGGCCTTATTACCTGGACACCCAGTTTCCAGTAAGGGTCCACGTCAGTGGCGTGTCACGGAGGCAGTGCTCCGCGATGCACTCCGTGACACGTTGCTTGTTATTCTGAAAAAAATTCCCACTAGTATAAATAGAACACTTAGGTTCATTTTTAATTATTCTGACTTGGTGGAGCAAGAACGTGGGTTACAGGCAGTTGAGGGGACGAAAATCTCAGGGTTTTTCTCTATCTCCTTCTTCTTTAATTCAATTGCTTGTATGTTTAACACTCATTTAACGATGTTTAATTCACAAATGAGTGGCTAATTCTTCTTCTTGCTGAGGTTAAGAAAAATTGTATTGAAATGTGATTGTTGATTAAGTTGGTTTTTCATCTTTTCTTCCATGGTTGTTCTATTGATTCTTGTTCTTACTGCATTAATATGTGGCCTATATTAATGTATATCTAAAAAGTCCGGTTTCACTCGAGAGAGCAAGAAATTGGAAAGTTGTGAATCAATAGGATATGATCTTTTCTTAGTTTGGGAAAATTGAGAATTGATTTACCTTCAGGATAGAAATATACCTGAAAGTCGTATTAGTCAATTTAGGAACCGGGTTTGTATGGCTAGAACATGAATTTCGTTTAATCACAGAAATGTAGGTGGTCGGTTCATGATTCTTAAGTTGGGTTAAATACGAGAGTTTTAATCCATTGGCATTAGTTCTTGACTAGCAACCGGAGGAAAAGTTAACCAATTTATATCGATAATTTATTTCCTTACATGTTCAATTAACCCCAGTATGCTCACATTTATAGTTCAGACTCACATTAGATACTTGTTTTAGACTTAGCATAAAAATTAGAACCCAAAATATCTAACTCTTGGTTACACTGTTGTCTTCATTGTTAGAATTAAAATATAGTATACTTGAGCAGATTGTTACCTTATCCCAGTCCCTGCGGGATCGATACTTGGCTTACTTAAGCCACTTTACTACTTGTTGGACCACGTACACTTGCGTGTAGCTTTATACCCAAAGCAAAAGCACCGAACAAAACTAACTGAAAATTTTATCATGAATTATAAGGAATGACAAACCTAAATACATTAATCAATGACAAAATACTACACATAAGTCTAAAAGCATCTAATCATAAAAGACGGGTTAAAGGGACAAGGCCCAAACTAACCCAAACATTTTGAAAGCATAAGACAATTAAACAAGTCTGAACATGAAGCCCTCGGATCATGAGGACTCAACACTGGAGATTTAGTGACACTGAGCACAAACTAGGGACGACGCTGAGCCCGCGAACCAGATCCTGAAAATATATGGGTTAGTACTCGGAAAATACTCAGTATGTAAGGTATGCGAAACAATGCGTAAAAACATAAAAGTTATAAGAGTGGGGACATCATGACATAAAACCGAAATCGTAAGTATATCGTAAGGCTCAATATTTTAAAAAATAATTATAAACCCGTTAAATTCATAACATGCGGGGAAAACATTTCATAAATCATAACTTGAGCCAAAGGAACATAATCATGAATACTTCAAAACCATGAGTAACAATGGGAGATTTCTATAACCGACATACTCCACATGAGCACACATGAAGTCCGACTTGCACGCCTAGTCGGGAGGCCGTTCATACCTTGCCAAGGGTATGAACCATGAAAGGCGTTATATCACTCATGAAGGCCCCGTAGGGCATAGGGGACAGTCACTGAGGAGGTCCCAAACATAATACTACGGTGGCACATAGTTCTAAGATTCGGGGCGTAACCTGGGCCCCGAACCTACTAGGTGTCAAGTACTACTCCCAAAACATGCAACGTGAAATTCATACATAATATGCACGATTAGTTTAATCGTGAAAATCATTCCATGCTTGAGAGTTCATAATGCTAGCCATGGAATTTGGGCCCGTGAGTAGGCCAAAAACATAGTTCATAAATCATACACAACATATGGGCATGGCCCAAAATTTTAATCATGCTTGAAATGCTTAATTTATGCGAAACATAATCATGACAACATGAGGAATAGAAAACTTGAAGACATGCTTGAAAATTCAAAAATTCGTAATAAGCTTGTGGAATCATCATGAACATGAATTTTTGCTAAAAAATCCTTCATATTTGGCATCCATACTTTTAGAGTTTTAAATCATGAAATATAAAATATTCAGGCAATATCAGCCCAAATATTTCAAAATCCATAATTTAAACATAGTACCACACATTCATGTAAACTTGTGAGAAATCATGCAATTGGGTTAAGACCCACAAGAATTTGGTAACTTAATCATAGGAAATGGGAAGAAATGGGCATGGGTAGTTCTAATCTACCCATTCAAAACCCCACACACCTGGAAATTTCATGATTTCCTACTCCCTTGAAGAACCCTAAGTGAAAACTTGAAGAATCTTGAAGAAAGTTGCTCGAAACCCTTCCTACTCCGTTATCTAACACTTGTAATTGCTAAAAATGAACTTAACAGGAGTTTTCATCCCTTAAAGACCCTGTTCCATCCTCAAAACGACGTGGTTTAGGGACCAAAAGTGTAGAAAAGTCGGAATTGCCCTTAGTGCAATTTCCCTAAAAAACAGTTCTGGCCCCGACCATGAGTCGTGCCACGAGTCGTACCATCAAGTCACGACCCGTGGTTACCTCTCGTGGTTACTTCACCCTTTTTCCTAATTTTCTGAATTTGGACACAAATGGTATACCATGACTCATCGCACCATCCTACGGGTCATACTGTCAACCGTGGTACCATCCACCCAAACCAAAATGACTTAACCACAACTCCTCACTATGACTCATTGCTACATCCTACAAGTCGTACCAAGATCCATGACGACTCACTCTGCCACCACTGAGATATTCACCATGACTCCTAACCACAAGTCATACCTTCTCACCAAGGTTCGTAGGACTACCCGTGACACAACCTCAGGCTCCCGGTTTCCTCACGACACGAGTCATGAGTCGTAGGTCCTCACCATGACTCGTGCCTCGAGTCGTACTGGTGCAAAATTCCAGGTTTTCTATTGTATTCGACTTCAACTCTCGGGTCTATTCGTAGGCCCTTCCGGGATGTTACAATATCTCCCCCTTAGAAACATTCGTCCTTGAATGTAGGGAAACAAGCAGCAACAGAAACAATCACTATATATATATATGCTAATTATTCAAGCCGGAAAATGATGGAACAAATACCCCCGAAAAGAACCACATAGCTGGTCTAGGTTCTATCATAAAACAAACTTATACACATGAACAGAACATGAAAAACTGAATGGAAGTTTTAGGGCAAAACTGGTACCTCAATTTGAAACTGGGCCAGTAGGAAACAAATGGGGGTATTTGGCCATTATATCCGCTTCAACTTCCCATGTAGCTCCCTTGACATGCTGGCTTCTCCATAACATTTTTATGGAAGCCACTTCCTTGTTCCTCAACCTTCGAACCTAACGATCCAAGATTGCAACAGGGATCTCTTCATAACTGAGGCTATCCTTCACGCCAACACTTTCCACCGAAACCACTAAGGTTGGATCTCCCATGCACTTTCTCAAGAGCGATACATGAAATATGGGGTGAACCAAAGCTAACTCTGAAGGTAACTCTAACTCATAGGCTACTTTACCCACTCACCTTACAATCCGATATGGGCCAACATAGCGGGGGCTGAGTTTTCCTTTCTTTCCAAATCTCATCACTCCCTTCATGGGAGATACCTTCAGAAACACCCAATCATCGACCATGAACTCAAGCTCCCTTCTCATCACATCTGCATAAGACTTTTAGTGACTTTGAGCCGTTTTCAGCCTTTCTCTTATTAACTGAACTTTTTCCATAGCTTCATGGACTGAATTGGGTCCCACTAATGAAGTCTCACCGACTTCGAACCACCTAATGGGAGATCTACACCATCGCTCGTAAAAGGCCTCGAACGGTGCCATTTGTATGCTGGAGTAGTAGCTATTGTTGTAAGCGAACTCAACAAGAGGAAAATGCTCGTCCCAACTACCCTTGGAGTCAATAGTACAAGCTCTCAAAATGTCCTCGAGAGTCTAAATAGTTTTCTCCTCCTGACCATCTGTTTGCAGATAGAATGCCGTGAAGCTTGACCTGGTGCCAAGTCCCTTTTGGAAAGATCTCCAGAACTGAGAGGTGAACTGCGTACCTCTATCTAATATAATGGACAAGGGCACTCCATGCAACCTAACCAACTCTCAGATGTACAACTTTGCATAATCTTCTGCCGAATCGGTGGTTTTGACCGGTAGGAAATAAGCAGCCTTGGTCAACCTGTCCACCACAACCCAAATGGAGTCATACTGTCTACGTGTGCAGGGAAAACCTATTACAAAGTCCATGTTGATATCTTCCCACTTCCAAGCAGGAATACTGATGTCTTGAAGTACACCCCTGGTCTCTAATGCTCGACTTTCACCTGTTGGCAATTCGGGCACTTGGCTACAAATTCTGCAATTTCATGTCATTCCACTAGTAGATTTCCCGCAAGGCATGATACATTTTGGTGGCACCTGGATGGATAGAATATCTGGATCCGTTAGCCTCATGCAACATCCGACTCCTCAAATCCTCCATGTTCGGAACACATAAGCGACCCTGGTACCGAAGCACAACATCTCCCCCTTTGGAGAAGAGTTCTACTTTTTGACTTTGAACAACTGCTTCCAACTTTACCAATGTTGGATCTTCATCTTGTTTAGCCTTCACCTCCGCTACCAAGGACGACTCTGACCCGTTCTGAACTACTACCCCACCATCGGTCGAGCCGACTAGTCTAACTCCCAACCATGCAAGTCGATGTACCTCCTTTACAAGCTCCTTCCAGTATTCACTCACATGTGACACACTTCCCATAGAAAGTCTGCTAAGGGAATCTTCTACCACGTTGGCCTTACCCGGGTGATAAAGTACACTCATATCATAGTCCTTAAGTAGCTCCAACCATCTTCATTGCCGAAGATTTAGTTCCTTCTGTGTGAACACGTATTGTAAACTCTTGTGGTCTATGAATACATCTACATGAACCCCATACAAGTACTGTCGCCATATCTTCAAAGCAAATATCACTGCGGCCAACTCAAGATCATGGGTCAGGTAATTCTTCTCGTGAGTTTTCAACTGTCTAGAAGCATATGATACGACTTTCCGTGCTGCATAAATACACATCCCAGTCCGACCCTTGAAACATCACAATATACAACGAAGCCATCGGTACCATCTGGTAAAGTCAACACCGGTGCTGAGGTGAGCCTTGCCTTATGTTCCTGGAAACTCTTTTCACAAGCCTCCGATCATTGGAACTTCACCTTTTTATGAGTCAATCTAGTCAACGTGGTAGCAATGGATGAGAAACCTTCCACAAACCTCCGATAGTAACCTGCTAAGCCTAAAATGCTTTTGATCTCTGAACGATTTACTGGTCTAGGCTAGTTCTTCACTGCCTCTATTTCTGGGAGTCCACCCCTATTCCTTCGCTTGACACTACATGTCCCAAGAATGCAACTGATTTTAGCCAAAACTCACATTTGCTAAACTTGATGTATAGCTGGTTATACTTGAGGGTTTGGAGTGCTACCCTCAAGTGTGCAGCATGCTCCTCCTTGCTCCGGGAGTATATTAATATGTTGTCAATGAACATGATCATGAACATATCCAAATATGCCTTGAATATCCTATTCATCAAATCCATAAAAGTTGCAGGGGCATTGGTTGGTACTAAAGAAATAACAATGGATTCATAGTGGCCATACCGGGTTCTGAAAGCAGTCTTTAGGATGTCGCTCTCCCAGACTCTGAGTTGCTGATACCCAGACTTGAGATCTATCTTGGAGAAGTATTTGGTACCCTGAATCTGATCAAATAAGTCATCAATCGTAGGTAAGGGATACCTATTCTTTATAGTGACCTTATTTAATTGTCTATAGTCAATACACATCCAAAGGGAACCATCTTTCTTCCGGACGAACAACTCTAGGGCACCCGATGGGATCTTACTCGGTCTAATGAAACCCTTATCTAGCAAATCATTCAACTGGTCCTTTAACTCTTTTAGCTCGGTTGGGGCCAATCGATAGGGAGGAATGGATATGGGATGCATGTTGGGTAAAAGGTCAATCCTAAAATCAATCTCCCTCTCAGGAGGAACACTTGGGAGGTCATCTGGAAATACCTCGGGGTATTCACCCACCACGGGGAATGACTGAATGGTCAGGGTCTCGGACGTGAAATCCTTAACACTAACCAAGTGGTAAATACAACCCTTGGAAATCATTTTTATGGCCTTGATATAGGAGATAAAGTGACCTACAGGTACCGCTAAACCACCCCTCCATTCCAAAACCGATTCATCTGCAAACCGAAACTCCACTGCTTGAGTTCTACAATTAACAGAAGCATAACATGCAAATAACCAATCCATGCCTAAAATGATGGCAAAATCAGTCATAGCTAATTCTACCAAGTCTGTGGAGGTAACCTTATGCAACACTGTAATAGAGAAACCTCTATACACCCGCCTTGCTACGACTGAATCGCCTACTGGGGTTGATACAAAAAATGGTTCGGATAAGATTTTAGGACTGACTCCAAAGTGACTAGATATGTAAGGTGTCACAAAAGATAGGGTGGCTCCCTGATCTAATAAAGCATAAGAATCATTGTGAAAAACTCGCAACATACCCGTAACCACATTAGAAGAAGTCTCTCGCTCCTGTCGAGAACCAAGTGCATAAAATTGGTTCTGGCGCTGGCCGTCAACTGAGCCAGTCGGAGCACCCTGCTGAGTCTGACGTGCTACTGGGACGGCTAAACTGGTTGCTGAAGTGCCAGCTCCACTACCCCCTGACCTAGCTGTAGGGCGATCCTTAAGTCTGTGTCCGCTTTTGCCACACCCGAAACAAGCGTCTGAGCCCACCAAACATTTCCCTAGGTGGTTCTTGCCACAAGTAGCATAACATGGGAATGTGCGCTCTGTGCGCATGCTATTTTGACTCCTCGAACCTGAAGCCCTGCTCTTCTGACCGTCCTGTGGCCTGGATGGAGTACTGGCTGAAGATGGTGCTGGCGCAATGGACCTGGGCTGGGACTGCTGGTAAGATTCACCCTTTGACTTAGGCTGGGAGAACTTGTGGCTATCAGTTCTGGCCCTCTTGGCCTCTCTCTGCCTCATGTGAGCTGCTTCCATCTGCAGAGCATAGAGGACTATCCGTGGGTAGTCCATATCCTAATGAAGCATGGCTGTTCTGCAGTCCTTATCCAGATACTCAACTACTCCCTGCACGAATATGCTCACCCGCGCCCTCTGATCTATCACTAACTCTAGGGCATATTTTGACTGGCGAGTGAACTCAAGTGAATATTCCAGCACCGTCATCTTTCCTTGCTTAAGGTTGAAAAACTTAGTTGCTTTCAGTTCCCTCATCTCCCGAGGGAAGAACCTATCGAGAAAAGCTACATGGAACTCATCCCAACTGATAGGGCCTGCTCCCATTGCCCAGCTATCCCTCCATTGGTTGAACCAAATGTAAGCGACCTCCTTCAACTGATAAGAGGCCAAATCAACACATTCCTCACTTGTCACTCCATGACCTGAGTGACCTTAAAAATCCCTTCGATGAACTCTTGTGGATCCTCGTCTACATTTGCCCCTGTGAACTCGGGAGGGTTCATCCTCAAAAAAAGTCTTTGATTCCGTCCACCGCTGCATTACCATCCGGAGGAACAGGTGCAACAGCTTGCTGGTTGACCTGAGCGGTCAAGGCATGTGCCATCATTTGAATAGTCACCCAAAACTCATCATGGGCAGCTGGCTCGAGTGCCTGGGGCTCCTGAACAGGTAGGGCTTGCCGACGCCCATCATCATTGCCACCCCCGTGGCCTTCATCATTTCTGTTCCTCCTTTTGATTATTCTTCTGGGAGCCATAAATTTTCTGCAGTTGCAAACAACACGAATTAGAAAGAGGGAGAGATTTGACCACACGACATAGATCATGAAAGAAGGAAATATTCCTAAAACGTTCAGTAGCCTCTTCGTCATAAGTGTGGCGCGCTTCACACCCATGAAAAAGACTCTACCTAATGCAGCTTTAAGAATCCCTAGGACACCTCTGAACCTATGGCTCTGATATCAAGGTTTTCACGACCCGAGAGTACATCCGAATCATAGAAACGGGATAAGGAGTCCCTAGAGACCCCAAGTCAACCCATGGCGTGAGCATAACACTAATTCATTCAATACAACGGAGAACTTAACTTATCAATCATAAACTAACTGAAAATTTTATCATGAATTGTAAGGAATGACAAACCGAAATACATTCATCAATGATAAAATACTACACATAAGTCTGAAAGACTCTAATCATAAAAGACGGGTTGAAGGTACAAGACCCCAACTAACCCAAACATTTTGAAAGCATAAGACAACTAAACAAGTCTGAACATGAAGCCCTCGGATCATGAGGACTCACCACTGGAGATTTAGCGAAATTGAGCACAAACTAGGGAGGATGTTGAGCCTACACCAGATCTTGAAAATATATGGATCAGTACTCGAAAAGTACTGAATATGTAAAGTATGCAAAACAATGCTTAAAAACATAAAAGTTATAGGAGTGGGAACATCATGATCATAAAATCGAAATCGTAAGTATATTGTAAGGCTCAATATTTCCAAAAATAATCATAAACCCCATAAAGTCATAACATGTGGGGAAAACATTTCATAAATCATAACTTGAGCCAAAGGAATATAATCATGAATACTTCAAAATCATAAGGAACAATGAGAGATTTCTATGACCGACATACTCCACATGAGCATACATGAAAGCTGACTTGTACGCCTAGTGGGGAGGCCGTTCATACCTTTCCAAAGGTATGAACCATGAAATGTGTGATATCACTAATGAAGGCCCCGTAGGGCATAGGGGACAGTCACTGAGGAGGTCCCAAACATAATCCTATGGTGGCACATAGTTCTGAAATCCGGGGCGTAACCTAAGCCCCGAACCTACTCGGTGTTAAGTACTATTCCCAGAACATGAAACGTGATCATAGAAATTCATACATAACATGCACGACTAGTTTAATCATGAAAATCATACCATGCTTGAGAGGTCATAATGCTAGCCATGGAATTTGGGCCTGTGAGTCGGCCACAGACACAGTTCATAAATCATACACAACATATGGGCATGACCCAAAATCTTAATCATTCTTGAAATTCTTAATTTATGCAAAACATAATCATGACAACATGAGGAATAGAAAACTTTAAGACATTCTTGAAAATTCAAAAATTTGTAATAAGCTTGCGGAATCATCATGAACATGAATTTTTGCTAAAAAAGCTTTCATATTTGGGTATCCATACTTTTAGAGTTTTAAATCATGAAATATAAAATATACAAACAATATCAACTCAAATATTTCAAAATCCGTAATTTAAACACACGACCACTCTTTCATGTAAACTTGTGAGAAATCATGCAATTGGGTTAAGACCCACAAGAATTTGGTAACTTAATCGTACGAAATGGGAAGAAATGGGTATGGGTAGGGTCTAATCTACCCATTCAAAACCTCACATACATGGAAATTTTGCGATTTCTTACTCCCTTGAAGAACCCTAAGTGAAAACTTGAAGAATCTTGAAGAAAGTTGCTCGAAACCCTTCCTACTCCCTTCTCTAACACTTGTAATTGCTAAAAATAAACTTAACAGGAATTTTCATCCCTTAAAGACCCTGTTCCGTCCTCAAAATGATGTGGTTTAGGTCCTAAAGCATCGAAAAGTCGAAATTGCCCTTACTACAATTTCCCTGAAAAATAGTTCTGGCCCCGACCACGAGTCGTACCATCAAGTCACGACTTCGTGGTTACCTCTCTTGGTTATCTCAACCTTTTTCCTAATTTTTTGAATTTTTCCACGACTGGTATAACACGACTTGTACAACCATCCTATGGCTCGTACTGTCAACTGTGGTACCATCCACCCAAACCAAAATGACTTAACCACAACTCCTCACTACGACTCGTTGCTACATCCTACGAGTCGTACCAAGACCCGTGATGACTCACTTTAGCACCACTGAGATATTCACCACGACTCCTAACCATGATTCGTACCTTCTCACAATGGTTCGTAGGACTACTCGTGACACAACCTCAGGCTCCCGGTTTCCCCACAACTCGAGTCACGAGTCGTAGGTCCTCACCACGACTCGTACCTCAAGTAGTACTGGTGCAAAATTCTAGGTTTTATGCATTTCTTGACTTCAACTCTCGGTTCTATTTGTAGGCCCTTCCTGTGTGTTGCATTAAGTAATCTGACTATATAGAGGCACGCCTATGGCATGTTGCATTAGTATGAAACATCATTTGTGAGAGTGAGTACGCATTGATTGATGTATGTTCTAAGTTTTTGAATTGATAATATGAGGGAAGGAATATCACTAAATAAGTGAGGGCATGAGATGGTCAGAGTTGGTGTACTATGTGCTACATTTTTCATACTTAATCATGTTGGCCCTATTTTGAAAAAGATGAGCTAGTTATAGAAAATATGTAGTTTCGAATGTGAAGAACTACTTTGTGTATCTGTTGTGGAATGTTTATGAATTGATGAACCACTTATTCATGTGCTCTATTCTAGTTACTGGACTGTGAATTGATAGAGGTGACAAGTGGTGTGAAAAGAAGTGTTTGTTGCATATAATTAAGGATTGTTCAAGGATGAACAATAATTTAAGTGTGAGGTGGTGATGTTTGGCATATTCATATGCCCATTTGCCATACTTTTACCTATATTTTATCATGTTTTGGGATGATTATCCTTACAAAATACATGATTTCAAGAATGTGTGTGTGCAATGAGCTAAAAAATATTTTTAGATGATTTTAGCAGGTAACATACAAAAAATATACTTAAAAATGATGCAAGGTGTGAAGAAGCAAGACTTTTAGGAAAATTTGGCCTGGTGAGATAGTGGGAGTAGCACGTTAGAGCCTATATTTAGAGAAATTGTGCTCAAGTTGGTGCTATGACTAGTGTGGCATGCCAGACCTCAAACTTCAGAAGAATCTTTGATCAACATCTTGACGAAATGAGAGAAGTAGGACACCAAGTCAGGAGATGCATAATCTTGACGAACACCTTGGCGAGACAGGAGAATTGGCATGCGAAAAGCCAAACTTTAGAAGAATTTCAAGCCAAGTCTGGCGAGATGGATGAAATGGTGTGCCAGGGCCTATCTAGGATGGATTTTTCTAAGTCCAAAAGTTGAATTACTTAAGAAAAAATGGGTCATATGTTATCATGATTATAAATACCTTTCCAGAGCATTTGTTAGAGTATCAATCTATCAATCAATCGATCATCGTATGCAGTCTTTGGAGGAGAGACAAGAAGTCCATTTTCTTTCTAGTTTTTTCTTCTTTACTTTTATCTTTGTTAATTAGAATATTGATTTCTTTAGTTTTGCACTTGAACATGAGTGCCTAAACTCCCTTTTATGGGATTTTGGCTATGGCTTGATGGTTGTAGTTTGAAGATTCATTTATGCTAGTCGTTAATTCTTCTTTTCAAGATTGTTTATGCGTACCTATTTTCATGCTTATTCGTTAGACTGATCACCTTTCAAATATTATCTTTAGGCTCATTGGTTGAACTTGGGAGGGGGAACTAATGAGGGTTAAAATATGTATAGAGTAGGCTTTAATATCCTGTTCAAGAGTTCAAGAGTGATTTTATTGTTGAGGATAGGGATACACCCTGCAACCCTACTTAGTTGAGTCAAGTATCTACAACCGTTGTCTCATGTTTCTCCTACAACCATAGGGATATAGGTGTTAGATTTCATGATATAGTTTTTTGTCTATTCAAGAGAATAGTTGAGAAGTGAGTTCGTAACTTGTAACTAGAATTATTAGAAGGATTTTATCTAGCGTATTTGAATCGTAAAACTCAACCTGAAAGCAAAAGTGCTAAGTAGATTTTCATCATCATTTGAATTACAAACTCTTTTGCAAATGAATTTGTTTATTAATTTAATTTACATTCCAAAGTTTATTAGAATAATCTCAAAACTATTTCCCCATTTTACTTGTGTTTTCATGAATAGTGAAATAAAGGGTCAACCATAGCAATTAATCTAACAAGTCTCTGTGGGTACGATGTCGAGACTTCACCATCTTATGTTACTTGAAGACCATGTATGCTTGTGTGCGCTTGACAATATCAGTTAGTTCCTATTGTTTGTGAGTATCTAGAGGTGTTCCTAGATGACCTACTTGGAGTCCCTCCCGAGCGAAAGATTAACTTTAGGATCTACCTTCTCCCTGATGCGTAGCCTATATCCATTCCTCCATACAGAATGGATCCAGCCGAACTTATGAAGTTGAAGGAACAGTTGAAGGATCTCTTTGATAAGGGTTTCGTCAGGCCTATTAAGTCCCTGTGGGGTGCTCCAATCCTTTTCATGTGAAAGAAAGACGGTTCTCTTAGGATGTGCATCAACAACCATCAGTTAAACAAAGTTACAATCAAGAATAAGTATCCCATTCTTAGTATTGATGACTTATTTGACTAGCTACAAAATGCTAGTTGCTTCTCAAAGATAGACCTCAGATCTGACTATCATCAGCTCAGAGTTAGGGAGTGTGACATTTCAAAGACAACCTTCAGGACTCGATATGGTCACTATGAGTTTATAATTATATCTTTAAGACTAACAAATGCTCCTGCAGTTTTATGGGTTTGATTAATAGGATGTTCAAGAAGTATTTGGATATGTTTGTCATCGTCTTCATAGATGATATCCTCATATACTTTTGGAGGGAGGAGGAGCATGCCGCTCATTTGAATATTGTATTGCAGACTCTTAAGGACCATCAGTTGTTTGCTAAATTTAGCAACTGTGAGTTTTATTTGAAGTTAGTGCATTCCTTGGGCATGTGACATCTAGCGAGGGTGTGCAAGTAGACTCTCAGAAGATAGAGGCAGTGAAGAACTGGCCTAGTCCTGTTAACCCTATAAAGATTAAAAACTTTTTGGGTTTAGTTGGCTACTATAGGAGATTTGTAGAGGGATTTTCATCCATTACCTCACTCTTGACCAGGTTGACTCAGAAGAAGGTTAAATTTCAGTGGTTCGATGTTTGTGAGAAGAGCTTTTAGGAGCTAAAGGATCGACTTATTTCTGCTTCGATCTTGACCCTGCAAAAGGGTATGGTTGGCTTTGTAGTGTATTGTAATGCCTCTAGAGTTGGCCTTGGGTGTGTGTTGATGCATCATGGAAAGGTCATTGCTTATGCCTCAAGATAACTTAAGATTTATGAGAAGAATTATCCGACGCATGACCTTGAGTTAGCAGCGGTGGTGCTTTCCTTGAAGATTTGGAGGCACTATTTATATGGGTTGCATGTGGATGTATTCACAGATCACAAGAGCCTTCAGTATGTGTTCACTCAAAAGGACCTGAATTTGTGGCAAATGAGATGGGTTGAACTTCTCAAGGACTATGACATAAGTGGCCTTTACCATCCGGGTAAGACAAATGTAGTGGAGGATGCTCTTAGTAGGTTGTGTATGGAGAGTTTGTCTCATATGGAGGACGGGAAGGAGTTAGCTAGAGATGTCCATAGGTTTCTTGCCTAGGGGTTCAACTTACAGACTAGGCAGATAGTGGTATCATTGTTCAGAATGGATCAGAATCTTCATTGGTGACAGAAGTTAAGGCAAGCAAAGATAAGGATCCTATTTTAGTGAAGTTGAAGGAAGCTGTTTGGAATAAAAAAGTAGAGGTTTTCTTCCAAGGAGGAGATACTCCGATATCAGGGTCGATTGTCTGTTCCGGATGTAGATGAATTGAGAAAGCGGATGTTGAGAGGTGCTCATAGCTCATGGTATACTATCTATTCAGGTGCCACTAAAATATACCGTGATCTACGGAAAGTCTACTAGTGGAATGGTATGAAGAAGGATATTGCAGCATTTGTGGCTAAGTGTCCGAATTGCCAACAGGTGAAGGTTAAACATCAGAGACCCGGAGGTATACTTCAAGATATCAGTATTCCTACTTGGAAGTGGGAAGAGATAAATATGGACTTCACAATGGATTTACCTTATACGCACTGACAATGTGATTCTATGTAGGTGATTGTGGATCGAATGACCTAGTCAACACATTTTGTGTTGGTTAAGATGACTAATTCAGCCAAGGATTATGCTAGAAATTACATTAGGGAGTTAGCCAAGTTGTATGGAGTTCCGTTTTTTATCATCTCAGATCGGGGTACTCAGTTTACTTCTCAGTTTTTCAGGTCCTTTTAGAAGGGCCTCGGTACTCAAGTCAAGCTTAACGCAATTTTCCACCCACAAACGGATGGTAGGGGAGAGCTGACCATTCAGACACCATAGGATATATTGAGAGTTTGTGTGGTTGATTTTAAGGTTAGTTGGGATGATCACTTACCTCTTATTTGAGTTTGCCTACAATAACAGTTGCCGCTCCAACATTTAGATGGCTCCGTTTGAGGTCTTTATAGGAAGAGATGTAGATCACCTATTGGATGGTTTAAGGTAGGAAAGGATATGTTTATAGGGCCCAATTTATTTCATGAGGATATTGATAAAGTTCAACTTATTAGAGAATGGCTGAAAACAACTAAAGTCAACAAAAATTATATGCAGATGTGAGAAGGAGGGAACTTGAGTTCAGTGTAGATGATTGGGTGTTTCTAAAGGTGTCTCCCACGAAGGAGGTGATGAGATTTGACAAGAAAGGTAAACTTAGTCCTTGATATGTTGGTACTTATAGGATTCTAAGGCCTATTGGCAATGTGGCTTATGAGTTGGAGTTGCCTGCGGAGTTGGCATCAGTGCATCCAGTTTTTCATCTGTCATTGTTGAAGAAGTGCATTGGCGATCCAACTCTAGTTTTACTGGTAAAGAGCATTGATGTGAAGGATAGCCTCACTTATGAGAAAGTTTCAGTTGAGATTCTTGACTGTCAGGTTTGGAAGTTGAGAGACAAGGAAGTGTCTTCAATGAAAAGTCTTTCGGAGGAATTAGCTTGTAGGGGAGCTACTTGATAAGCCGAAGCAGATATGATATCCAAATTCTCTCACCTCTCCCCTTCCAGCTCGGCTTCAGTATGAGGTACTAGATTCCTCCTCTGTATGCTATTCAGTTTCATGCCTCTCATTTACTCTCATGTTTTAGCATGTATTTATGTTTCATGAATTGAGTTCAGTCATGCATCTCAGCTCGGATCAATCACTCGCTCAGTATTCAGTCTATAACAATCAGTTTTAGGATTGCAACTCTTTCCCTATTCATCCAACTTAGTTATCTCCATTTGAAGACGAATGTTCCCAATAGGGAGAGAATGTAACACCCAAAAGTCCCTAAGATTTTATCCTAGACATGAAGCAGAAAAATAGCAGGATTAGGCACCAGGACACAGAACGAACCGTTAAGTGATCTATTGCCAGAAGGAAGTTTGAAATTTATTTAGTTTCTGCTAGTCTTAATGACAGAAGTAACAATCTGTTAGCTTGTGTAATGAACCGTTAATAGAATGCATTAAGTGAGGATTAGCAAGTTGAACTTTTGCTTCAGGGGTGATGGAAGGAAATAACGAACCATTAGGGGGCCTAGCAGATCGTTAGTTCGGCTGTTAGCACTGCTGGGATGATTTTCTCAGAATAGTTTTTAAGAGTATTTTCGTAACTTTCTTTATTTTTAACTCTTAAACTAAGTCATTATGGGTTCCTAAAAGGTGTATTAGAGTATTTTATTTCACCTTAACCCTCATTCTATTACAAACACCTGAGATTGAAAATCAAATCCCCTCAAGTCTCTCAAACAATTAAGGATCTTATTCTTCCCAATTCTCTTGGAACTCAAGTCTTAGCAAGAATTCATCAAAGCCCAGGTATGTGGGGTTATGAATGGGAAATTTCTTCCACCCTCATGACCAATCCCAAATTCAATTTCATGATTTTAATTCTTCAAGTCTCCAATTATGATTTTGATGAATTTCTAGGGTTAGATCCTCTTTATGCAACACACTACGAATTTCTTATGAATTTGATTCTCTCATGCTTCTACCTATGATTTATCATTATGATTATATGCTTTCTATGAAAAACTCGCATGAACCTCTATTTTTAGGATATGATGATTTACTCAAGTATGCATGAATTTCATGAATTTCATGTTATGTTTCATGGCTATAATTTTGAACATATGTTTTCATGGCTAGTTCACGTATGTCGAGGAATCTATGTATTCACCATATTTTTAATTAGTCCATGTAAAATATATGTTTTATGATTATGATATGAGTACTATGTATTATTTTATGAGTATTATTTAACTCCGAGCAGGACAGGGTTCAACACACCCAGGTCTCAGAACTATGTGCAGCCGTAGGATAAGGGGTTCTCACAGTAGAAAGTGTCTTCCTTGCCCTTAGTCTAGGAATCCTCACTAGTTGAGAGTGTTTTCCTTATGCAACTGGTATACTATTTCATGCTTTATAGTATTTTTGACTCATTGATCAGCTTATGAGTATTACTTATGATTTCAACCCTGTTAAACTTTATGACTTTACTTTTTAAAACCTTGGGTCATTATACTTTAGATTATGGTAAACAACTCATGTTTTATGACTAACATGATCATGATTTACATCATGTTTTTCTTACTCTCATGTTTTGCTTATCCTACATACTTAGTACATTCAAAGTACTAATCACATACTTTTTTTATCTATATCATCTCATGATATAGGTTCGGGTGATCAGTATCAAACCCGCTATTGGATCTTCTCTTGTCCCAACTCCAATATTAAATTGGGATGAGTCCTCATCATTCGAGGATGTAAGTTATGGCCTATGTTTACTTTCAGTCTTTTCAATTTTTAGACTTAGTAGAGCTAGTTGGGGGTTTTGTCCCTTCGGCTCATCTTATGTTCTAGAGATTTTCAGACTTGATGTATAGATATTCAGCTATGTTGACTTGGTGTATCAGTTGATGAGTTGTATGAAATCTTAGACTTTTGCTTATGCTTCTTCATATGAGTTATTTCCGCTTACGTTATGCTTATGCTTATGTTATGCATGTACCAAGGGTTAGCTTGGAGTCATTTAGGGTTTTAGGTCCCGTGTCATGTCCAGGGTTTATGATCGGGTCGTGATAGCATCAGAGTATACATCACACTCATACACTAGCTTCATCAAGCTCAAGGCCAGAGTAAATGTAACAACCATACACTAGCTTAATCATGCCAGACTAAACATCACAACCATTCACAAGCTTGACCCTTCCAGATTGGACATCATATGCCACTTGAGTTGGCTTAGCCTCGGGCTCGACCCACTGCCAGAATTACCCTCTCTCGTTAGGGACTTACAAAGTCTCGAAGGCATCCAAAATTAGTATGCATCAAACACATGAATATGCAGCATAAATATTTGCAACCAAACAGCCCACAACAACTAAAAAGATTCACCATTCGACCTTCATAACACAACACCAACTTCATGTATTCAGCCGATCCACCGATGTGACTCAAAATACGCTTATCTATACTCTAACCCAAGTTATACTCCTATCTATGAATACCACCACAAGTCAACAACTTAATAAATGAATAGAAGTATGAACCAAAGGCTACAAAATAGCCAACACACTCGATATATCAATGATACATAAATATAGCGGAAACATATCGAAAAGAAATAGGAGAGAGCCTTAACATACTTACAATTGATGACAAGAACTAAGACAACACTTCACTTTCTGAGGTAGGAGAATCATGCTATGAAGCAGCAGCTCAATCACAAGCACGATACAACAACTATTTCTATAATATAAGACGTACAAGCACGTATATGGTAAAATTTCTATGGAATGGATTCTAGAAACATCAAAACAAGAATCTAACAATAATCACAAGTCCATACCTTCAATATATAGATGAAAACCAAGAAAGGAGAATACCCACAAAGATGTTTAACCCAAAACAACTATAAAACTTGAAAAAATAATGAAAACAACACAAATTAGATGGTATATTCAGTGTTCCATCTTTGAAAACGGATTTGGATCATGAATTCAAGCTTAAAACCTTCAAGATTATAGAGAAATACAGAGGAAGGGGGTTTTCATCGCGCAAGAGTTTGAGGAAATGAATTGGGAAATATCCTAGAACTTATATACAAGCCACCTCGACATACTACTACTGTATGACTACACATCACGACAAGCCACTTGCTTGGGCAGTCTGGGCTTTTGGTCTGTCATTTGATATTCTGCACATGATGTTGAACCCCGACTTTCCCTCGACATACAATGTGTAGCAACAAAACTATATTTGTACGTTTGAAACCTAACAAAAAGATCGATCTAAATGCACGAGGTTATACATTATCTATACAAATGAGTGTACTACTAGCATTGAAAGGATTTCTTATGCCAGGATCCTTGTGAAGATGGATGTTAATAGAACCTTACCTACTATGATCAAAATTCAGGATCTCGATAGTAAGTTGTTCAATTAAGGGGTAGAAGCCTAGCTACTATCCTAAGTGTTTAATGATAGGACACATCTGCTAGGATCCATTCAAGGTGAATCAACCTCCATGAGATGATAGAGGAAAGGTTGTTAAGCCAAAATGTTTAAAAACTATGTGGAATCCTAAGGTACATATCTAGTAGGCCCCTCCCCAAGATCAAGGAGCTTCACTAAGAAACATACAGAGGATATATGAGATTCCTATTGAAAAGGCTACTCCAGATTAGAACAAACCTATTGATGACAACTCCATCCAAATAATTGAATGAAACCAAGGAACAGGACGACAGGAAGCTAAAAGCACCTTAGCTAAGTAATCTAAAATATGGAAGGATGATGCTATAAGAATGGATAACGTTTTGTGACTTTTAGTTACTATAACAAAAAAAGAGTTGATTGATGTGTCTAAATGCATGTGCAAGTGCATGCAATCATTAAGTAATATAGGAAAGTGAAGTACATATATAATATCCATAGAGACTTATCAATTAATTATTTACTAAATTAAACTAATATTAATTATCTACAAGTGACAAAACCTAAAGATATATTTATGATTAACTAAACTAATGTCATGCCCCTCTTTAGGAAGTGTAGCTGACACCTGATTCCATATGGGGCTCTGAGTTGCCTTAGCTAGGCCTACATATCTCTGGTACATACTAGCAGCGCAAAACAAAAAATCCAGAAAAGTAAATTTTTTCTTAAAGAAACCCTTGGCCGACAAAGCAGCCATGTTGTCTAAGCTAGATAAAACTGAAGATAATCGTATATACACATGTACAAGCCATCAAGGTTGCTAATTGCCAATACAACTAGGTCACCATGGACAACAGTGCAATTCTATACATCTTATAGTCTGCAAGCCTCTAAGAGTAGGTATTTGGTTGGGAGAGGGCCCGACCTACCCAAAAATTATACAGAGAAAGACAGGCAAACCTTTGATGTATGGAAACCCATAAAGAAAGGAGATGACCACTCTGTTGAATTTGAAATACTATTATGGAGGTCTTGGAACCTGTCTGTCAGAACCTGCAAGCAAGAGTGCAACACTTAAAGATTGGGCGTTAGTATAACATGAATCGAGTATGTAAGGCAATAATAATAAGATGAAATTGAAGCTAATAAAAAAAGCTGAAGGTAATCAGCTATAAGAGTAAGAAGTTAACTTATAAGGTCTCTTAAATTTGTATTATAAACTAACAAGAAATAACCAAACAAGAACCTAACCTGGCCCCCACAAGACTGGTAGGGACAAATGAAAAATAATAACCTACTTGGGCCGCCAAAAGCCTTGGCAAGTACACTCAATATATAGACCCCTATAATAACACTGTAGCCCCATAGGCAAGCTGTAAATGTAACTAGGGTACATTTGGCTCCTACAACTGTATATAAGCCTTTTTCGCTCTTGTAACTATACCTGAGCCTTCTGAGATCATGTGACTACACCCCGAGCAGACAATGCTCCACCAGGGTCAACAATGCCACTTCAGGCATCTAGAAAGTCTGTGAGGGAACGAAACCTTAATATGACTTTGCAGGTCTCAATATGGTCTCCCTGGAAACTATTAGCCCTTATAAGAAAAATGTAGCTTCATAGGAGAGGTACAGTTGTGTACAGCCCTACTAGGCAACATGTACATGGGAATCTATATGAATAGCCAAAAGGTGTTGGCTCTAACACTTAACAACTAAGAATGTAGTCAATTAAAACATCATAAAATCTATTAAGCTATTAAAAGGTAAGGTGGCCTTCCAAGTTTCACGACCCAAGTCTATATCCTGGACAAGACACGGTACTTGGAGTCATAAGTAACACCAAGACAACCTATGGTATATCATAACATTGGTAATCTGAATAAACATATGCGGAAGCTTTAAATAATAAACTAATTACGAAAGATAGTTTTATAAAAATTCATACATTTGAAAGCAAAACTAAAGGTTTGAGTCTATGTTTGAAATCCATCTACAAATGATGAGTTGTTGGGACAAGCCCCCATCTAACTCTAAAGTCTATCTGAAAGAAATATCTGAATAATAAAATATCAACCTCAAAAGATGAGGACTCACCAACTACAGCTATTGATATCACCAGAAGGAAATCGTCTAATGATGCTGAGGCAGAGAACTTGCGCCTATATCATTATATGATACAGTATAAAAGGTATGCGTTAGTACTTTGAATGTACTAAGTAAGTGAGAGATAATATAAACAAGTAGAAACCAATAACTAAACTGAAATGACCAACTAAAATATTGAAAACTGAACAACTAACATAACTGAGATGGTCAATAATGACCCTAACTGATGGTCATAGACATGTCCTGAATCTCAGATACTGATCTGAGTTAACTATACTAAACTGAGTAAATCTGAAACTGTACTGAGCTGAGCTAAACTGAAATTGTACTAACTAGTGAGAGAGTCTATAACTGACATATAACCACATGAGCTAAACATGAAGTCCGATGTATACACCCCATCGTAAGGACCCAATATACTCTGCCAGGGTATAAAGGCATGAGCTGGGTGATCACAAGTCTGGGGGCGTAGGGCCAATAAAATAATCTACGGCGGAAACATAGTTCTGGAAACTTGGGTGCACTGGAACCCCGGTCTGCTCGGTGTTAAGTCCTAGTCCCACTAGATAAGCTAGGCTAACTACGAAGCTGATAGCTCAAAACGGGGGTCCAAGACAAAGTCAGGGATGCCTCTTTGGAAGTACCCTGAGAGTCTTATTAGACCGGATTCCGTAACTGGTGTTCTGAGACTGACCAGAGCTGCTTGTCTGGAAGCATCGTGACCGTCTAAAGAACAAACTGAAACTGAAGCTGGTGGTTCTAAGACTGGTCAGAGCTGCTTATTTGGAAGCGTTGTAACCATCTAAAGAACCAACTAAAATCTGCTAACTGATATTTGAGTCTAATAAATGATGGGAGGTACCACTGACACCTCAAAAAAAGATTGTAGTCAAACTGATCAGCTGACATTTTTGAAAAATACTAAACATGCTAACATTCTGACTAAAACTAGACTAGCAGGCAACTAACTGAGATTTCAACTAATATTAATAATATGGGAATCTCAATACTTATAGAATCAAGCAACATGAATACTACTCAATTCTGCAAGACTCTAATTTACTGCACTCAAAAGCTAGGGATAAATCATTTTACATAAAATTAGTTCCCGCATGATTTCTAAGAATTGGAAAAATATAGGAGCTAATAACATGGATAATATTCCACCTGAAATTTATCAAGTTCTGTTTGAAAACTTTCTAATTTTTGAAACCTCAGGGATATAACTGATAGAATATTATGGAAGGGTTTTGGGACACAAGGGAAGAACAATTCCATTATTGAATTCCCACATACCTGGTGAAGAAATCCCAGAGAAAATCCCTTGAGAATCTGTGAAGAAAATCAATTTCCCTAGCTCCTGCTCTGAGTTCTTCTTAGAGAGTTTTACGGTCTGACTTTTGAGGGAATGAGAGGATTGAAGTATATCATCGATTACCCCTCTAAATTCCCTGAAAATAACCCAAAAAACGTAATTTATGGATTAAAAATTTGAGAAATTACAAAAATATCCCTGCAGAAAAATCTAAAAAAACTGTCGATAGGGACAACAGGGTCACTCAACGGGTCATTGGTTAAGACCACGACTTGTTGGGACCAGTCGTTGTCGATGGTCCTAGGACTTGGATTCTTGGCTCACTAGAACTGGTGTTCGGTTGTTTGGGTGACTACACACAAGTGCACGTGGTCGAACAAGTAGTAAAGTGGCTTAAGTAAGTCAAGTATCGATCCCACAGGGACTGAACTACGGTAATAATTAACTTAAGTGTTAATGAACTATATCTTTAAGAATGCAGACAACCAAATGAATAAGATTTTTAGAGTTTGAGTTACTAATTAATAAGAATCTAAAGCAAAATTATAAAGTGAGTCTGAACAATAGTAATGAGCAAGCTGAGGTTAAAACGAATACGCAGGGAATTAATTTATCGATACGATTCAGTTAATCTTTCCTTCGGTTGCTAGTCAAGAATTATTGCCTATGGATTGGAACTTTCGTCTCCTATCCAACTTAAGAATCATGAACCTTCAATCTACATTTCTGTCATAAAAGAATTTCATGTTCTAGCCATACAAAATCGATTCCTTAATTGACTAATAAGACTTTCAGATATATTTCTATTCTGAATGTAAATCAATTCTCAATTTTCCCAAACTAAGAAGAGATCATATCCTACCAATTCACATCTTTCCAATTTCTTTCCTTTTCAAAATCAAAATTGGATTTTTTAGATATACATTAACATTGGCCAAACATTAATGCAGTAAGAACAAGATTTGGTAGAACCATTGGAGAAAAGATGAAAACTAAAATGATCAACAATTACATTCCACTACAATTGTTCTTAACCTCAGCAAGAAGTGAATTTAGCCACTCATTTGTGGATTAAACATCATCAAATGAGTATAAATCATACAAACAATTGAGATAAAAGAGAAAGAGATAGATAAGAACCCTAGAATTTTCGTTCCCTCAACTGCCTGTAACCCACGTTCTTGCTCAACCAAGTCAGAATTGTTTAAAATAAAATCTAAGTGTGCTATTTATACTAGTGGGAATTTTTCTCGGAATAACAAGCAACGTGGCACAGAGTGTATCGCGGAGCACTCCCTCCGTGCCACGGGGGTATCGCAGACCCTCTCTGGAATTTGGCTCCTCAGAAATTTCACCTTGGCGTGCCACGACTTGCATCGCAGAGCCTGGCCAATGTGCCACGATGCTATCGCGCACCTACACTGGAAATTGATGTCCCAGGTAATTGTACTTAACGTGCCACGGCTTGCATCGCGTGGCATGGTCTCCGTGTCACGGAGGTAACGCGTGGCTTCATTGGAAATGGCCAAAATTAAATCACCCGAGGCAGAATGCCTCCGCGATGGCAGCGTGACACGGCTCCATCATGGAGCCCTTATTTTTTCTGCTCTTCCTTGACCTTTTCCACTCCTTGCTTCCAAGTCCATTCCCAATTTTTACCGGAATGTATCTTAGCTTCCAAAAATTCCATTTTACCTGCAAAACAACACTAATCATGTTGGTTAGTATAAATTCACATTTTAACTACAAATCACATGAGAATGCACAAATAACGATAGATAACAAAGACGAAATGAAGCATTTGAGTATCACTTGGGCATATTATTCTGCCCAAGATCACTTACCCCACAATTAAAACCTTGTTCGTCCTCGAACAATACTCTCACATCTCATGCAATTGACACCCACGCATAGCTACTTTGGCTCGACAATTCAAGCTACAGCTATACCGATTATTTAATCTAGCAAATCATCAAGAAAACGTGCATGGTCTCATCAATACAATGACATACCCCATATTAAGACCTCCTAGACTCAAGAATCGACTCTTGATCTCGGAAAACTCATGCAAATCAACTAATCAAGACATCTGACACGAAATTTAATCTCTCGTCAAGCATGTTCCCTCACAACACAAGAGAATCTCCCCATTTGCAATCATGCGATTTCCAAAGCATTACATGTAGGGGTATATGAACACGATTTCACTCTCTCTCCCAAAGAATTCACATGCATCATGTCATGAACCATAGGCTTGCCTCTAGTGTTCTACTCCACTAATATAAGGATGCGTGATGTAAGATCACGTAGGACTTAATGGGTTGTAATGTAAGCTAAGGAACTAGTAAATACTGTGCTAACCAATAATAGCAACTAGCTTCCTTAAGCGCTTTTCAATACATCCCACCATCATTATGGGCATTGTTTCTTCCTTCAACTTCTCATTCTTGAAATTTTTCTTTGTTTTTGTTCCCATTTCTTTAAGCATACTCGACTTAATAACCAAGATTAGTTATACATCTTTATTTTATTTAATTTCAGCAAGTGCACCTTTGACCTTTTCTTTAACTTCCACCATTTCCGCTTTTCCTTCCTTTTTACAATTCTCACTCCTTTACACTGTGGGAAAATTGTTTTTCTTGAGCGCTCAAGAGTTTTGGATCAAATTCAAGTATAATGAAAAGAAGGGATTAAGCTCGGTTTGTACCTCTTCAAAGAAAGAAAAAAATAGGCTAAAGGCTCAATGGGGCTAACTAGGATGTACATTCAAGGTAGGTATGATAATGGAAAAACTTTCGGTTTAATCAAAGAAATGCCTACATCCCTTCCTACAATACACATCCTTCATTTCGTTTCGTACACACACCAAACAAGTTCTAGACACTTCACAATAGCATGGAATAATCGAAAACTCACCTCACACTCATTGCACATGCTCAACTCAAGACATATTCACAGACTCTTCAATCAGCCAATTACAAGAATTTACTATTAAGCCTCGATCACACCGAATCGAACTCTATGGCCTAGGTATATCAACGTATTTATGCATTTGCATGCTTTCATATGAATCACCTTTGCAACATAATATCATGTACAACACGTAACAAGAATTCCGAACCATGAAGTAGTGACACGTTTGGGAAAAAAACAAAAGAAAGAAAATAAAGAGAAACTACTCCTATCGACTACATTTCCCTTAATACGGTCGTCATCCATCCATCATAGGGAACGGTCACTAATTACGACTTCGGTTCAATGGGACTATTCTCGGTAAAAGCACCAAAAACAAAGGCCGAGAAACCCAAAATAAAAGAAATTTAATGAAAATTTTTAAAAATTTCGATAATTTCGATAGAAAACAAAAATATTAGAAAACAAAAATATTTACACAACAACCATTCAACAACAGCTCACACAACACACAACATCTTAACATTCATTACAACACCACTTAATTACAAAACACATCACAAAGAGTCACAGAGTCACATTTTTCACAAGCACAACAACACAACACATCCACATAAACAAAAACACCAAAGAAATAGCTAGCACCTAACTACTCCCACCCCACACTTAAACCGAATACTGTCCCTAGTGTTCACAAAATTCAACATATCACAAAGGTGGGTGGTGAAACTCCCTGATCAATCAAAGTATTCCACTTCTTTCTCAGGTACCGTTGCCTCATCTCCCATATTCGAATCGCCCCCGCTGTCCTCATCTGACTCAACATATGAGTCCTCACGGCGTGTCTCCTCATCGGTGGGAACATCATTATCTACCGGCTCCACAAATGCTGGCCCCACTTGGCATAGATCCCAAGCATTTTCACTGAAGGGGTAATCCAAGTCAAGCTGCCACAGTTCATCTTCTGTTGCTGGCCTCCCGCCTATGCGCAACTGTAGCATCTGCATCTCATACATGCGGGCCATATACTGATCATCTCGAGCGTGTCGCTCGGCTAGTGTGAGAACAGGCCCATGAGTAGTGTCAGGTGCCTTGGTTTTTGTGACATCTAGGGCACCCCTGTCAATTTGTGGGATGTAATCTAGGGCCTCCTTCTCAATATCATGGCCCCTCAGGAACGTGGTAAGCAAACCACCGAACCCGTACTTGTGCCCTTGATGTAAGCGGGCTCTCTTCATGGCAGAAATAATTACCGCCCTAACATTTATCTCGAGCCCTTTCATCAGGGCATAAACCAAACACACTCAATCCCGGGTGACATCTGTCATGTGCACCCCCAGGATCAGGCAGGAACACATAATTTTCAGCCAAATCCTGGCTTCCCTGTTCATCTGAGAGTAAGACAGTGTTTGATGGTAGCCCCTCTCTTTGTGCCTGCTCCACCGTGCTGTTGAAAGGGCTCCACATAGAGTGTGTCTGATGTCCGCATAAGGTGGAGTTATGTTCAGCTGCCGGAGTACATGGGTGTCGCCCCCCTAATATAGCATTCAAGTGATGGGGCTCAAACGTGAAAATCTGCCCTCTTATCTTGACGGTGTGACTGCGGAAGGTCGGGTTCCAGTTGGCATAGAACTCCCGAATCAGATGGAGATTGCACTCCTTGGGCTCTTCGAAGATGAAGTTTAGCCCGGCGATGTCAATCCGGTGTACAATCCTCGAAAATTCCTGTGCCAGTGGCTACCTTGCTATATGCTCTTCCGGGAAGTATTTGGTTTCTTTGTGTTTTGCATACCATTTCTTCCCTTCGTCAGTCACCCATTGGGTTTTGTATTGTCGGTGTTGGCCTCTCGGAACCGCTGGTGCTGCTGGGACTGCTGTTCCCAATCTAATTCTTTTTATGCCGGCACCTGATGTGGATGTGCCCCTTCCTTTATCTTGTTTGCCCGACATTGTTCCTGCACATATAACCATACAATCCCAATGTTATTCGAATAATAACTAGCTACGACTAAGGTTGGGTTTAATTGAATCACCCCACACTTAGTCTTGAGCCGCAATTAAAACAATTCGGCAAGACATTCATGATTTCACCATCTTTACATTCAACATTCTTAGTGCCTTCATATAATTCGATGGAATAATTACTGTGTACTACTCAGACTTCATACACTGAATAACAATATCTCCATCGATTCCATTATATCATCATAGCCCTTAGCCAAAATTTTTGTTCTCAACAACCTATGCAATTCACCAATTTCATTTTTCCAAAATTTCCCTTGTCTACTTAGCATATTCAACATTAATCACAACATAATTCACATCACCCAACATGCACAACCCAATCTTGTTCAACATTTCAAACAATTTTAATTTTCTTCCTATTCAAATTCCAACCCTAGCTAACAATTTAGCCAAAATTCAATAACACATGTATTCATCGAGTTCATATACTCACAACGATATTATGAACAACAATCAATCATAACTTAAATGAATTCAAGCTTAATTTTCACTTATGGCAACTTTCAATCACTACCCATACTCAAAAATTGAAATTTCAAGCAAAAATGAGGTAAAGTTCAAGAACATACCTTTAATCCGATGAAATTGAAGAAAACTTGAAGAAATCTTGTGCCTAGGTCCGTGTCACGTTAGGGGAGGAGGGAATTTAGGGTGTGGGTCGCGGAGGAATTGAAAGAATAGGAAAAAATGAAGTAATTTGGGGTTAAAAAGGAGGTTTTTTGCACGGGTTACCCGGTGACCCGGTGTTACCCAACGCGAATTACACCTCAACGTGTCATGGAGAGTAACGCGGAGCACCTCCTCTGTGACACGAAGCCATCGTGTAGGTGTTCTTGAAATTTTTAAAAAATCTAGAATACCTTCAACGTGTCACGGAGGGTAACAAGGAGGCCCTCCTCCGTGACACGGAGCCAACGCGTAGGCTCACTGTCATCCCATTTTTATTTTTCTCACCTCAATTTTTTTCCTTTGCGCTTTTTTGCATTTTTGCCTTCCGTTCCACCTTAAAATCATTTCACAACAAGAAATTGGTTAGAATTCATAGGTTTCAATGCAACAATAATTTTTTTCTATTTATTTTTTTCTTTTTCTCTTTTTTTTCCAACTAATTCTACTCATCTATTACAACAATTTCACAGGTTGCCTCTCATGCAGCACCTGGTTTACCATCACGGCTCGACGTTATTTATGCTCAATCATCCCCTAGAGTGATGGACATCTTCTCTCGAATAACGTCCTCACCCCAGTAATGCTTACAACTCTGCCCATTAACCAAGAATGTGGCACTTCCATCTTCTTGCCACAACTCCACTGCCCCGTGCAGGGTCATTCTGATTACCTCAAACGGCCCCGACCATTTGGACCGCAATTTTCCTGGAAACAGCCTCAATCTTGAATTGAAAAGCAACACTTTCTGCCTTGGCTCGAATATCCGATGCACCATATGCTTATCGTGCCACCTCTTTGTTTTCTCTTTGTAGCACTTGGCACTTTCATAAGCATGCCAACGAAACTCATCAAGTTCGCTGAGTTGCATCAGCCTCTTCTTACCCGCTAGCTCTAGATCCATGTTCAATTTCCTCACAGCCCAGAAAGCTCAGTGTTCTAGCTCCACCGGTAGATGACACGCCTTTCTATAGACCAATCTGTATGGAGAAGTCCCAATTGGTGTCTTGTAAGCAGTTCTATAAGCCCACAATGCATCGTCGAGTTTGCTTGACCAATCACTACGTTGTGCATTCACTGTTTTCGGGAGAATCTGCTTCACTTCTCTATTCGACACCTCCACTTGCCCACTAGTTTGGGGATGATATGCTGTTGCCACCTTGTGGCACACCCCATACTTAGCTAGCAAGTTCTTGAAACTTGCATTTACAAAATGAGCCCCTCCATCACTAATAATGGCTCGGGGTGTCCCGAACCTGGTGAAAATGTGTTTTTTCACAAATTTTGTTACCACCTTGTTGTCATTCCTAGGGCAAGCTGTTGCTTCAACCCACTTTGATACATAATCAACGGCCACCAAGATGTAACGATTACCAAATGATGGTGGGAACGGGCCCATGAAATCAATACCCCATACATCAAAGATCTCCATTTCTAATATACGCTGCAGCAACATCTCTTGCCTCCTACCAATTGTGCCTGTCCTTTGACATCTGTCACACATTTTGACGTATGCCATAGAGTCTCTAAATAGTGTGGGCCAAAAGAAACCTGACTGTAGCACCTTGTGCACTGTCCGCTCGCCTCCGTGGTGCCCTCCATACAATGAAGAGTGACAACTCCTCAAAACTTCTGCAATCTGGCTCTCCGGGATGCATCTTCTCATAACCTGATCCGGTCCCTACTTAAACAAGTACGACTCATCCCAAATAAAATACCGACAATCATGCCTCAATTTTTTTCTCTGCTGAGCCGTAGGCTCAGGTGGATAGACTCCACTCACTAGAAAATTCACTATGTCTGCATACCAAGGGATCTTAGCTTACCTTATTGCCAAGAGCTGCTCATCCGGGAACTCCTCTTTGATGCTTTCACCTTCCTTCACATGCGACCGACTTTCCAATCGCGATAGGTGATCTGCCACTTGATTCTCGCTCCCCTTTCTGTCCTTAATCTCTAGGTCAAACTCTTTCAACAACAAGATCCATCTGATAAGCCTGGGCTTTGCATCCTTCTTATTAAATAGATACCGAATTGCTGCATGATCGGTATACACCACTACCCTAGAGCCCACCAAATAGGACCTGAATTTGTCAAACGCAAATACCAATGCTAGCATCTCCTTTTCTGTGACTGTACAATTAACTTGGGCAGCGTCAAGTGTTTTTCTTGCATAATGAATAGAATGAAAAATTCTATTCCTCCGCTGCCCCAATACAGCTCCCACAGCCACATCGCATGCATCACACATCAGTTCAAACGGTTGTTCCCAGTCTGGAGAAATAAGGATAGGTGCTTTTATCAATTTCTGCTTCAACTCCTCGAATGCTTTGACACAATCTTCATCAAACTCGAACTTCACCTCTTTTTCTAGCAACCTGCATATTGGTCTAGAAATTTGAAAAAGTTCTTAATGAACCGTCTGTAGAACCCTGCATGCCCGAGAAAACTGCGAACACCCTTCATTGACACAGGTGGTGGTAACTTTTCAATAACTTTGATCTTAGCACGATCGACCTCCAACCCCTTGCAAGACACTTTATGGCCAAGGGAGATACCCTCCTTGACTAAGAAATGACATTTCTCCCAGTTGAGTACAAGGTTGGATTCTTCACAGCGAGCTAGCACTCTGTCAAGATTCTGCAAACAAGTAACAAACGAATTAATGAAAATAGAAAAATCATCCATAAATACCTCGACGAAATCTTCCACCATGTCGTGAAAGATCGCTATCATGCATCTATGGAATGTGGTGGGTGCGTTGCATAAACCAAATGGCATCCGCCTAAAAGCATATGTCCCATAAGTACATGTGGATGTAGTCTTCTCCTGGTCCTCCGATGCAATGGCTATTTGGTTATAGCCAGAGTACCCATCAAGGAAACAATAATATTCTTATCCAGCCAATCTGTCCAATATCTGATCAATGAACGGGATCAGATAGTGATCTTTCCTTGTGGCTTCATTTAGCTTTCTGTAGTCCATGCAAATCCGCCAGCCTGTGACGGTGCGTGTAGGGATCAGCTCATTTTCTCATTGGTGACCACAGTCATCCCTCCTTTCTTTGGAACACACGGAACGGGACTGACCCATTCGCTGTGAAATAGGATAGACCACACCTGCATCTAGCCACTTAATTACTTCTTTTCTAACCACATCCTTCATCATCGGATTCAACCTCCACTGAGGCTGTACAGTTGGATTTGCTCCTTCCTCCATGAAAATTCTGTGTGTGCAAAAAGCTGGATTGATACCCTGAATATCTGACATTTGCCAGCCCATCACTTTCTTCCTTCTTTTGAGAACCACTAATGCTTCCTTTACCTGTGCCTCCGTCAATTCTGTTGAGATGATGACTGGCAAAGTGTCATCTTCCCCCCAAAAGATATATTTTAAATGGGGAGGCAATGTGTTCAACTCCAGTTTTGGTGCTTCCTCAATAGATGGTTTCGGCAATGGTTCCAGGGACCTCATTAAAGGTTGAAAGTCATGCTTCCTGAGATACCACTTTGGTTCATTCAACATTTGCACCATCTCATAAGTATCTCTATCTCCGAAATAATTGGAGCTCATCAACGCTCTTTCCAATGGGTCTCGAGAATCAACAATCTGAAGAATTTCTGCTTGGTCTAGCACATTGATTGTTGAAAGCTCCTCATATATGGCCGGAAGCTTCATGGCCTTATATACATCAAATACCTCCACTTTGTCATGCGCTCGCATGGTTAGCTGCCCTGCAGCTACATCAATCAAAGCTCTCCCAGTTGCCAAGAAAGGACGTCCCAAAATAAATGGGACTTCCGCATCTGGCTCAAAATCTAAGACAATGAAATCTACCGGGAAGATAAGGGAGCCCACTTACACCAGCACGTCCTCCACAATGCCATCTGGTCTGGCCAAAGAGCGGTTCACTAACTACAAGATCACTGTAGTTGGTCTAGGACTGCCCAGCCCCAACTTCTTGAACACCGATGTCGGCATCAAGTTAATGCTCGCTCCCAAATCGCATAATTCGCGAGCTCGAATACTTTGCCCAATTGTGATTTGAATTGTAAAGCTCCCAGGGTCCTTGAGCTTTGTTGGCAACCTGTTCTGTATTCGGGAAGTGCACTCCTCAATAATCGCCACCGTAGCATACTCTGTCAATCTGCTTTTGTTAGCTACGATGTCCTTGATATACTTTGCATATTTCGGCACTCCCTGCAAAACATCAACCAAAGGTAAATTAAAGTGTACTTGTTGAAGCACCTCCATGAACTTTTTGAAACAAGCTTCCTCCTTGTGTTTCTTTAATCTTTGAGGGAACAGGGGTGGTGGTCTTTTTGCTTCAGCTGCCTTCTCCTTTCCCCTCTCATCATCATGTTCCCTATCTTTCTCCACTGCTCCTGACTGCTGAGGTGGTCTTTATGGTTCCACCTCCTTGAGTTGTAAACCACTCCTTGTGGTCACTGCATTAACCTGCTTGGGATTCTGGTCAGTGTCGCTCGGTAGTCCTCCTCTTGGCCTGGTGTTTTGAGCTCCAGCTAGTTGTCCAAACTGGTACTCCAACGCCTTTGTAGATAACTGGTTGTTTTTTATGTCTGTTGCCAATTTCACATAATCAGCCTGCATTTGAGCTTGGTTAGCTAACATTGTTTTAAACATTTCCTCAATGCTGGTGGGTGGTGGAGGAGGTGCATTGTTTCCTCTGTATTGAGATTGATAATTCTTCTGCCCTCCTTGATTTCTCTGCGCACCCTGATTCGAACTCTGCCCTTGATGGCTGTTACTACCTCAAGAGAAATTCGGATGATTCCTCCAATTCGAGTTGTAGTTGTTGCCATACTGCTGGTGATTATTTCTCTGTACATTCCCAACAAAGTTCACTGAATCTGGATTTGCACCACAACACTCAGCTGAGTGTTCATTACTACCGCATACTTCACACTAAATCTACTGCACTACATTAACTGGGGCTTGAGGTTGATTCAAGCTCATATTGCTGAAGTGGGTGTTGAGTTGATTTTGCAATGCAACTATCTGTGCAGCGATTGCTGTAAAACCATCCACTTCAAAGACTCCTGCCGCTTTCCTTGTTCCTCCTCTAGAAGAGTCCGCATTCCACTCTGGATTTCCCTACGAAATATGATTTAACAAAGTATACAGCTCCTCATAAGTCTTTTCTAATGCTTGTCCCCTAGCTGTTGAGTCTAGCAAAATTTTTGTGTGGGGTTCCAAACCCTCTATGAAAGTATGCACCAGCACATCATTGGACTGGTGATGGTGAGGAAAATCCCTTAGCAATGATTTGAACCTTTCCCAAGCTTGATACAGATTCTCCCCCTCTCTTTGTTTAAAACTTAAAATCTGAATTCTAAGTCTTGCTGTTTTCCCGAATGGAAAGAACCGTATCAGAAATTTTCTTGCAAGATTATCCCACATGGTGATAGAGTTAGGTGGTTCAGCTTTCAACCACCTCTTTGCTTCACCCAATAATGAAAATGGGAATAATGTAAGCCTTACGTAATCGGATGATACTCCAGCGGGGATGTAAGTGTCACTTATCTCCAAAACGTTTTGGAGATGTTGTTGTGGATCTTCGTGAGGGAGACCTGTGAATTGCCTGCTGGTGTGCAGCAATTGCACCATGCTCTGTTTAAGCTCAAACCTCCCTCCTGGCTCAGGTCTGCGAATACTCGATGTAACATTGTTAGCATGTGGGATTTCCACTTCGCGAACCGGCCTAGCTGCCATTTCCTTGGGCACTAACACTGCCCTCAGAAGTGGTGGATTCTGTTGTTGCTCCAGGATTGTCTATCTGAGCAACTGTAGCTTTTTCTCTAGAGCTTCCCTTCTTTGACGATGAAATTGTCTTTCTGGCTCTATGTATGAATCCACCAACTCCTTGTCTCTTGCCAGTGTTCAACAGAATTCAATATCTGCAAAAGACAGGTTAAGATCAAGTTGTCAGCACCTATATAGAAATTGTAAACTAACACTAAGAAAACAATTTTACCAATTGCCAATCCCCGGCAACGGCACCAAAAACTTGTTCGGTTGTTTGGGTGACTACACGCAAGTGCACGTGATCGAACAAGTAGTAAAGTGGCTTAAGTAAGCCAAGTATCGATCCCACAGGGACTGAACTACGGTAATAATTAACTTAAGTGTTAATGAACTATATCTTCAAGAATGCAGACAACCAAATGAATAAGATTTTTAGAGTTTGAGTTACTAATTGATAAGAATCTAAAGCAAAATTATAAAGTGAGTCTGAACAATAGTAATGAGCAAGCTGAGGTTAAAACGAACACGCAAGGAATTAATTTATCGATACAATTCAGTTAATCTTTCCTTCCGTTGCTAGTCAAGAATTATTGCCTATGGATTGGAACTTTCGTCTCCTATCAAACTTAAGAATCATGAACCTTCAATCTATATTTCTGTGATAAAAGAATTTCATGTTCTAGCCATACAAAATCGATTCCTTAATTGACTAATAAGACTTTCAGATATATTTCTATTCTGAATGTAAATCAATTCTCAATTTTCCCAAACTAAGAAGAGATTATATCCTACCAATTCACATCTTTCCAATTTCTTTCCTTTTCAAAATCAAAATTGGATTTTTTAGATATACATTAACATTGGCCAAATATTAATGCAGTAAGAACAAGATTTGGTAGAACCATTGAAGAAAAGATGAAAACTAAAATGGTCAACAATTACATTCCACTACAATTGTTCTTAACCTCAGCAAGAAGTGAATTTAGCCACTCATTTGTGGATTAAACATCATCAAATGAGTATAAATCATACAAACAATTGAGATAAAAGAGAAAGAGATAGATAAGAACCCTAGAAGTTTTATCCCCTCAACTGCCTGTAACCCACGTTCTTGCTCAACCCAGTTAGAATTGTTTAAAATAAAACCTAAGTGTGCTATTTTTACTAGTGGGAATTTGTCTCGGAATAACAAGCAACGTGGCACGGAGTGTATCGCGGAGCACTCCCTCCATGCCACAAGGGTATCGTGGACCCTCTCTGGAATTTGGCTCCTCAGAAATTTCACCTTGGCGTGCCACGGCTTGCATTGCGGAGCCTGGGCAACGTGCCACGGTGCTATCGTGCACCTACACTGGAAATTGATGTCCCAGGTAATTGTACTCAACGTGCCACAGCTTGCATCGCATTGCATGGTCTCCGTGTCACGGAGGTTAACACGAGGCTCCACTGGAAATGGCCAAAATTAAATCACCTGAGGCAGAATGCCTCCGCGATGGCAGCATGACACGGCTCCATCGCGGAGCCTTTTTTTTGCTGCTCTTCCTTGACCTTTTCCACTCTTTGCTTCCAAGTCCATTCCCAATTTTTACCAACATGTATCTTATCTTCCCAAAATTCCATTTTACCTGCAAAACAACACTAATCATGTTGGTTAGTATAAATTCACATTTTAACTACAAATCACATGAGAATGCACAAATAACGATTGATAACAAAGACGAAATGAAGTATTTGAGTATCACTTGGGCATATAATTCTGCCCAAGATCAACTGGCAATGAGAGGGACAACGACTGGTAGGATGAACCAATGGGTCGTTGGTACCTCCCTTGACCACTGGTATGAAATCAAACAAAAACACTGGACCCCTTCTCCACGGGTGACACAATTACTCGTTGGTAGGGACAATGAGTCGTTGTCACCTTTAGTTCTAAGCACTGGAAATCCTGAAGGATTCTTAGGCGTGACACCACGGGTGGTGACAACAACTTGTTGTGTGAAACAACGGGTCATTGTTTCCACTCGTCATCACTGAAAGGGATAATTGGGAGCCCAACTAATGACTCACTCCACGAGTCATTGTATCACCTAATGACTCGTTGGTTGCGTCGTGGCTTCCTAAAAAAAGGAGTTCTAAGTTGGGGACCAATGAGTGATAGGACGACTCATTGTATCCCACAACGGGTCGTTCCATGTCTTGTTGGTTCCCCAAGGACCAAGGAAGGGCTGACCACGACTCAGACAACGGGTTGTTTGAGCTGACCACGACTTGTTGTCTCGGTTTTTTTGAGGAAATATTTTAGGTTTCTTTTGAATTTTTCCTGCAAGGTCTGAGTTTGATCTAGGAAAGTTTTGGGGTGTTACAATATCTCCCCCCTGGGATCATTTATCCTCGAATGAAGGCTAAAATTGCTGGAAAACTAGGAAAAGAGCTGCAATTCCTAGACTGAGACTATGAACTGGTTTCTGAAGGAGTAAATGACTCCAAACTGACTTAACTATGCTAACAGAGTTCATGCAACTAGAATGCACATTGAAAATCTAAATAGAGCTGATGAGTATGAAACTAAATAGAGTATTGAGGAGGAATTTAGTACCTAATGCTAGAACTGAACTGGAAGGAAATAAATGAGGGTATGTGGCCATCATGTACTCTTCTGCCTCCCATGTGGCTCCCTCAACTAGCCGGTTCCTCCACAAGACTTCCATCAAAGCGACTTCCTTGCTCCTCAACTTACAAACCTAATGGTCTAGGATTTGAACTGGGACCTCTTTGTAAGAGAGACTATCTTTCACTCCCACACTGTCTAGTGGAACAAACGAAGTCAGATCACCGATGAACTTCTTTAACAGTGACACATGGAAGACTGGGTGCACCGATGCTAACTCTGGAGGTAATTCTAACTCATATGCCCCACTGCTAATCCGCCTCAAAATACTGTAGGGTCCCACATATCTCAGACTAAGTTTCCCTTTCTTTCCAAACTTCATCTGAAATTTTTAGATAAACCCAATAATCTACGTGCAAATTCTAACTCTCTTATCCTCATATCAGCATAGGATTTCTGTCGGCTTTGCGTTGTTTTCAATCTTTCTATGATAAGTTGCACATTCTGCATAGCTTCATGAACTGAGTCTAGCCCTATCAAGGTAGCTTCACCAACCTCAAACCACCCTATAGGAGATCTACAACTCCTATCATATTATGCCACAAACGGGGCCATCTGAATACTGGAGTGGTAGCTGTTGCTGTACGCAAACTCGATGAGAGGTAGGTGATCATCCCAACTGTCCCTGAAATAGATCACACAAGCTCTCAACATATCTTTTAAGGTCTCAATGGTCCGCTGAACTTGTCCTTCTGTCTGAGGGGTGAAAAGTTGTGCTGAGCTTGACCTGGGTACCAATTCTGAAATGACATCCAGAAATGCAAAGTGAACTGGGTACCTTTATCTGAAATAATGGACAAAGGCACTCCATGCAGTCTGACTAACTCCCAAATATAAATCCTAACATAATCCTCATCCGAGTCTATAGTTTTAACTGGGAGGAAATGTGCTGACTTGGTCATCTAGTCTACTATAACCCAAATTGAGTCATGTTGCCGTCGAGTACGAAGTAGACCTGTAATAAAGTCCATATTAACTTTTTTCGACTTCCATGTGGGTATGATGATATCCTGAGTCATACCTCCCGGTCTCTGATGTTCCACCTTAACCTGCTGGCAGTTTTGGCATTTAGCCACAAATTCTGCTGTCTGTTTTCATGCCGTTCCACGAGTAAATATCCTATAGATCATGGTACATCCTAGTGGTACTTGGGTGAATAGAATATCTCAAACTGTGTGCTTCCGCCAGTATCTGTTGTCTTAAGTCACCTACATTCGGTACGCGTAGTCTGCCCTAGTAACGGAGCCCCCCATCTCCCCCTTTGGAGAAAGCCTCCAGTTCTTTTCTGAGAACTGCTTATTTCATCTTAAGCAGTATGAGATCTTCATCCTGCATTGGCTTAACTTCAATAACTAACGTGGAATCTAATCCACTTTGTGCTATTACTCTACCCTCAACTGAATCAACCAACTACACTCCTAACCGAGCTAACCTGTGAATATCCTTTTTCAGTTCTTTTCTGTTCTCTTCAACATGAGCCACGCTCCTCATGGACATCCTACTTAGGGCATCGACCACCACATTGGCCTTGCCTTGGTGAACATACTCATGTCGTAATCCTTCAATAGCTCCAACCACCTTCTATGATGAATATTCAAGTCTTTTTGACTGAACACATACTGAAGACTCTTATGATCGGTGAAAACATCCATGTGAGCCCCATAAAGGTAGTGCCTCTATATTTTCAACGCAAACACCATTGCTGCCAACTCAAGGTCATGAGTCAGATAGTTCTTTTCATGAACCTTGAGTTATCTGGAGGCATAAGCTATCACCTTACACCACTGCATCAGAATGCAATTGAGTCCTACTCTGGAAGCGTCACAATATACTACGAACCTGTTTGTTCCTACACGGTAAGGTTAAAACTGATGCAGTAGTGAGTCGAGTCTTCAACTCTTGGAAACTCTTCTCACACGCATTTGACCACTGAAACTTCACCTTTTCCCGAGTCAACTTAGTTAGAGGAGCTGCAATAGAGGAAAATCCTTCTACAAAACATCGGTAATAACCAGCTAGACCCAAGAAACTTCTGATTTCAATTGGGGAAGTAGGTCTTGTCCAATCTTTCACCATTTCTACCTTTTGAGGATCTACCTGAATACCCTCACTCGAGACCACGTGACCAAGAAAAGTCACAGACTTCAACAGAATTCACATTTGTTGAAATTAGCAAACAACTGGTGGTCTCTGAGCGTCTGTAGCACTATCCTTAGATGGTTAACATGTTCCTCCTTGTTTCTGGAGTATACTAGAATGTCATGAATGAATACAATGACGAACATGTCTAGCTACTGCTTGAAAACCATGTTCATCAAGTCCATGAAAGTTGCAGGGCTTTAGTTAGTCCAAAGGACATAACCACGAATTCATAATGACCATACTGAGTTTTGAAGGTTGTTTTTGGTATGTTACATTTTCTTACTATGAGCTGATGATACCCCGACCTGAGATCTACCTTGGAAAAACAACTGGCTCTCTGAAGCTGATTGAACAAGTGTCAATCTTGGGTAAGGGATACCTGTTCTTAGTGACTTTGTTCAGCTGATGGTAATCGATACACATTCTGAGAGTACTATCTTTCTTTCACATGAATAATACTAGAGCACCCCATGGAGAGATACTGGGCCTGATGAAACCTTTATCAAGAAGGTATTTTAGCTACTCCTTTAACTCCTTAAGCTCAGCTGGAGCCATTCTGTAAGGAGGGATGAGGATGGGCTGAATGTCAGGAAGAAGGTCTATGTCGAAGTCTATTACCCGCTTGGGAGGGACTCTAGGAAGATTTTTAGGAAATACGTCAGGGAACTCACAGACAATTGGAACTGACTGGATAGTTGGGGTCTTAGAGCTGGAATCTTTGACCCGAACTTGATAGTTGGGGATAACTGGGAGCCCAACTAACAACTCACACCATGAGTTATTGTATCACCCAATGACTCATTGGTTGAGTCGTGGGTTCATGGAAAAGGGAGTTTTGAATCGGGGACCAATGACTGACAAGACAACTCCTCTCACAATGGGTCATTCCATGTCCCATTGTTTCCTGAAGGACTAAGGCAGGGCTGACCAAGACTCAGACAATGGATCATTGGAGCTGACCATGACTCTTTGTCTCGGTCGTTTTGAGGTAAAATTTTTGATTTCTTCTGAATTTTTCCTGCAAGGTCTGAGTTTGGTCTAGAAAAATTTTGGGGTGTTACACTAAGCAACCTGTGTGATAATATATAGGTCGTATAAAGCTATAGGGGTGCCAACACTAAGTATTCATCCTGTAGCACACCATCTAAATTCAATACGCAACCATGGTTCTGCTAACCCAAAGGTAGAACTACAACATTAAGATTCTAGCTTTGTAGGAATCAGGATATGCCAAAGGCTCGTAGGCGAGCTTTATCACATTTAGGAATCATGAAAATGAAGTTCTATCACCAAGATAGTTATTATGTTGCACAAAATTAGCAAGACATGCTCAATAGCTAACCACAAAGCCTTTACAACCCTTACACCGCTGAACTACTGCCCTCCACTCTAAAACTAACTCATTAGGAAACTGAAATCAGACGACTCTAGTTCTGAAGTAGACTGAGGCATAACCGGGTGTAACCAATCCATGCAAAAAAATGAGATTGAAATCGACCATGTCTAACTCCACTAGATTAGCTGGAATGACCTTATTCAATACTGAGACAGGGTAGTTTCTATACACCCAGCTGAATCTAACTAAATCACCAACTGGGATAGAGACTAAGAATGGTTTGGAGAGGACTTCTGGAATGATTTCAAATTGGATAGTTACATAGGGAGTCACGAATGATAGTTTGGCTCCTGGATCTAGTAGGGCATACACATCTAGGTGGAAGAGACGTAACATACCCGCGACCACGTCAAGTGAGCTCTCCTGATCTTGATGAGAGGACATAACATAAAAGTGGTTTTGGCACTAACTACCATCCGTACCTAAAGTGTTGGCCTGCTGGAGCTGCTGAAGTGGTAGACTGTGATCTCCTCCGTCCTGCTAACTCACATTCCTTGAGCCGGTGACATAGCTGTCCACACCTAAAGCAACCCTCTCTACCATGAAGGAATTCCCCTGGATGGTTCTTGACACACTTAGAGCAAGTTGGATAATGGTTTCTGGCGCTGTGGCTCTGGGATTGAGAGCCAGATGCTCCACCTTTCCAATCCTTGCGGGACTAGAAGATAGGGGCTCTAGCTGAAGTGGGTGTTGGAGTCCTCTGCTATTGCTGGTATTGCTGCTCTGGGCGATAATCTGATTCGCCAGTCCTAGCCCACTTATTCGCCCGCTCCATGTTTTTCAACTTTCCTGCCTCAATCAGTTGGGCATGAATGATGAGGTTGGAGAGGTTAATGTCTTTTATGAGCATCGAAATCTTGCACTCCTTAAGGACCAGGTTTGATACTCTTTTGACGAACTTAAGCATGCAATCCCTTGGCTTGGCTACCATCTCTAGAGCATATCTTGACAACCGTGTGAACTCCAGTGTGATCTTGGGCAGATTTATATGCCCAAGTGATACTCAAATGTGTCATTTTGTCTTGTTTATCTATCGATGTTTGTACATTATCATGTGAATTGTAATAAAATGTGAATTAATACTAACCAACATGATTAGCGTGGTTTTGCAGGAAAAATATAATTTTATGAAGCTAAGATGCATGTTGGGAGAAATCGGGATTGGACTCGGAAGCTAGCAAGGAAAAAGCACAAGGAAAGCACGAATTAAAGGGGCTCCGCGATGGAGCCGTGTCACGCTGCCATCGCGGATGCATTTGCCCAGATGCTGAAAATATGCCAAATTCCAGTGAAGGTGCGCGTTGGGGCCGTGGCACGTTGGCCTAGCCCCGCGTTGCACGCCATGCCACGTTGGGCTTTAATACTTGGATGACCAGATTCCAGTGAGGGTTCGCGTTGGTGGCGTGTCACGGAGGCAGTGCTCCGCGATGCAATCCATGACACGTTGCTCATTATTTCGGGAAAAATTCCCACTAGTATAAATAGAACACTTAGGTTAATTTTTAATAATTCTGACTTGGTGGAGCAAGAACGTGGGTTATAGGCAGTTGAGGGGACAAAAATCTCAGGGTTCTTCTCTATCTCCTTCTTCTTTATTTCAATTGCTTGTATGATTAACACTCATTTAATGATGTTTAATCCACAAATGAGTGGCTAAATTCCCTTCTTGCTGAGGTTAAGAACATTTGTATTGAAATGTAATTATTGATAAATTGGTTTTTCATCTTTTCTTCCATGGTTGTTCTACTGATTCTTGTTCTTACTGCATTAATGTGTGGCCAACGTTAATGTATATCTAAAAAGTCCGGTTTCACTCGAGAGAGCAAGAAATTGGAAAGTTGTGAATTGATAGGATATGATCTTTTCTTAGTTTGGGAAAATTGAGAATTGATTTACCTTCAAGATAGAGATATACTTGAAAGTCGTATTAGTCAATTAAGGAATCGGTTTTGTATGGCTAGAACATGAATTTCTTTTTATCACAGAGATGTAGGTGGAAGGTTCATGATTCTTAAGTTGGGTTAAATACGAGAGTTTTAATCCATAGGCAATAATTCTTGACTAGCAACCGGAGGAAAGATTAATCAAATTGTATCGATAATTTATTTCTCTACATGTTCATTTTAGCCTCAGCATGCTCATACTTATAGTTCAGACTCAAATTGTATAGTCGTTTTAGACTTAGGATAAAATTAGGAAACAAAATATCAAATATCTTCTTCACACTGTTGTCTGCAGTTTAGAGTTAAAGTTTATTGACACTTGATTAGATTGATACCTTAGTCCAGTCCCTGGGGGATTGATACTTGGCTTACTTGAGCCACTTTACTACTTGTTCGACCACGTGCACTTGCGTGTAGTTATTCCAAACAGCCGAACAAGTTTTTGGCGTCGTTGCCTGGGACTGGCAATTGGTAAAATTTTTCTGAAGTGTTAGGTTACTATTTCCTCTTAGTGTTGACAACTTGGTTTTAGCCTGTATTTTGCAAATACTAATTTCTGTTGAACACTGGCAAGAGACAAGGAGCTGGTGGACTCATCTTTAAAGCCGGAAAGACAATTCCATCGTCAAAGGAGAGAAGCTCTAGAGAAAAAGCTGCAGGTTCTCAGACAAACAATCCTGGAGCAACAACAGAATCCACCAGTTGTAAGGGCAATGTTAGTGCCCGAGGAAATGGCAGCTAGGCCGGTTCGCGAGGTTGCAATCCCACATGCTAACAATGTCACATCTAGCATCCGCAAACCAGAGCCAGGAGGGAGGTTCGAGCTTAAACAGAACATGGTGCAATTGCTGCACACCAGCGGGCAGTTCACAGGTCTCCCTCATGAGGATTCACAGCAACATCTCCAAAATATTTTGGAGATAAGTGACACTTACATCCCCGCTGGAGTGTCATCAGATTATGTCAGGCTTACATTGTTCCCATTTTCACTTTTGGGGGAAGCGAAGAGGTGGTTGAAAGCTGAACCACCTAATTCTATCACCACGTGGGATGATCTTGCAAAGAAATTCTTGATATGGTTCTTTCCATCCGGTAAAACAGAAAGACTTAGAAGTCAAATTCTAAGTTTTAAACAGAGAGAGGGAGAGAATCTGTATCAGGCCTGGGAGAGATTCAAATCTATGTTGCGGGATTGTCCTCATCATCACCAATCCAATGATGTGCTGGTGCATACTTTCATAGAGGGTTTGGAACCCCACACAAAAATCTTGCTAGACTCAGCAGCTGGGGGACAAGTATTAGAGAATACTTATGAGGAGCTGTACACCTTGTTAAATCGTATTTCGCAGGGGAATCCAGAGTGGAAGGCGGACTCGTCAAGAGGAGGAACAAGGAAAGCAGCAGGAGTCTTAGAAGTGGATGGTTTTACAGCTATTGCTGCACAGATAGCTGCATTACAGAATCAACTCAACACCCACTTCAGTAACATGAGCATGAACCAGTCTCAAGCCCCAGTGAATGTAGTGCAGCAGATTTGGTGTGAAGTGTGTGGGAGTAATGAACACTCAGCTAAGTGTTGCAGAGCAAATCCTGATTCAGTGAACTTTGTTGGTAATGTACAGAGAAATTACCACCTACAGTATGGCAACAGCTACAATTCCAACTGGAGGAATCACCCGAATTTCTCTTGGGGTAGCAACAACCATCAAGGGAAAAGTTCGAGTCAGGGGGTGCAGAGAAATCAAGGAGGGCAGCAGAACAATCAGTCGCAATACAGAAGCAACAATGCACCTCCTCCACCACCATCACCCAACATTGAGGAGATGTTCAAGACAATGATAACTAACCAAGCTCAATTGCAGGCTGATTACGTGAAATTGGCAGCCGATGTAAAGAACAATCAGTTATCTACAAAGGCGCTGGAGTACCAGTTTGGGCAATTTGCTGGAGCTCAAAACACCAGGCCGAGAGGAGGACTTCCGAGTGACACTGATTCGAACCCCAAGTAGGTAAATGCAGTGACCACAAGGAGTGGTTTGCAACTCAAGGAGGTGGAACCGGAAAGATTACCACAGCAGTCGAAAGAAGGTGAAAAAGAGAGGGATCACAATGATGATAGGGGGAAGGAGAAGGAAGCTAAACCAGAAAGACCACCACCCCCGTTCCCTCAAAGACTAAGGAAACACAAGGAGGAAGCGTGTTTCAAAAAGTTCATGGAGGTGCTTAAGCAGGTACACATTAATTTACCTCTTGTTGATGTTTTGCAGGGAGTGCCGAAGTACGCAAAATATATCAAGGACATCGTGGCAAACAAAAGCAGGTTGACTGAGTACGCTACGGTGGCGCTTACGGAGGAGTGCACTTCACGGATACAAAATAGGTTGCCCACAAAGCTCAAGGACCCTGGGAGCTTTACAATTCAAATTACAATTGGGCAGAGTATCCGAGGTCGCGGATTATGTGATTTGGGAGCGAGCATTAACTTGATGCCGACATCGGTATTCAAGAAGTTGGGGCTAGGGAGTCCTAGACCAACAACAGTAATCTTGCAACTAGCGGATCATTCCTTAGCCAGACCTGATGGCATTGTGGAAGACGTTCTGGTGCAAGTCGGCTCCCTTATCTTCCCGGTAGACTTCGTCGTGCTGGATTTTGAGCCAGACGCGGAAGTCCCATTTATTTTGGGACGTCCTTTCTTGGTGACCGGGAGAGAACTTATTGATGTAGTGGCAGGGCAGCTAACTATGCGGGCCCATGACAAGGTGGAGATGTTTGAGGTGTACAAGGATACAAAGCTTCCGGCCGTGTACGAGGAACTCTCAGTGATCAACGTGCTTGATCGAGCGGATAGTGCTCAGAGCGTTGAGTTACGGGAGCCATTGGGGAAACCACCGAAGAAGTTTAAGCATGACATGGGTGAGGACGTTAGTCGAGAGAAAACGTCTGTCACCCTAGAGGATGACTGAGCTTAATGACGTCGAGCCGCGATGGTAAACCAGGCGCTGCACGGGAGGCAACCCGTGAAATTTTTGTAATATTTGAATAGATTTCGTAGAAGAAAAAAAAAGAAAAAAAATGAGAAAAATAAAAATAAAAAAAATGTATTTTATGTGAAACCTATAAATTCTAACCAATTTCTTGTTGTGAGATGAATTTCAGGTTGAATGGAGGGTAAAAATGCAAAGGATCGCAAAGGAAAAATCGAGGTGAGAAAAATAATAAAAAGTGGCAAAACAGTGAGGCTGCGCGATGGCTCCGTGTCACGGAGGATGGGCTCCGCGTTACCCTCCGTGACACATTGAAGTGTTATTCCCGATGGGTCACACCGGGTCACCGGGTGACCCGCGGGAAAAACCTTCTTTTTAACCCCGAAAACACCCAATTTTCCCCATTTTTCACTCCCCTATGCGACAAACAACCCAAAATCCCCCCTCCCCAATGTGACGCGGACCTAGGATCAAATTTTCTTCAACTTTTCTTCAAGTTCAACGAATTAAAGGTACGTTCTTGAACTTAATCTCAACTTTGGACGAAATTGTCAATTTTTGAGCATGTGAGGTAACTAAAGTTTGCCCTAAGTGTAAATTGAGCATGAATTCATTTATGTTATTTTTGATTGATGTTCGTAGTATCGTTATAATTGTATGAACTCGATAAATATATGTTTGTTTGAATTTGTGCGAAATTGGTAGCTAGGGTTGGAATTTGAATAAGAAGAAGCTAAATTTGGTTGAAAATTTGAAAATGATTGGGTTGTTCATGTTGGGTAAGGTGAATTATGTTGTGCTTGTGATGAATATGCTAAGTAAACGATGGAATTTTTTTTGGGAGAATGAAATTGTGAATTGAATAGAACTTGGTGAATTGCATAGGTTGTGTTAAGACTTTTTCTGTGCTAAGTGCTATGGGATGAAATGGTATTGATGGTGATATGTTGATTACCTGTACAAAGTCTGAGTAGTACGTTGTCACACCCCGCCTTGGGGCGTATGACTGGCACCTGGTGCCCTACTAGGACCTGAACTGCTAGACTACTGAGCCTGAGCACATCTGGTGCATGGCTGGCTCTAACTCAAATTCAGGGAAACAACGGGCTATATAACGGCTGTAAATACAGCCTCCGACCGACTAGGCCTATAGCCACCTGTACCTGTACTAGCAGCTAACCAGAAATATATCAATATAAGGGAACCTATGCGGGCCGACAAGGCCACCATGTTGTCTAGTTATCTGTAACTCAACAATGAGATATTGGAAAGCTACGTGACCGGCAAGGTCACCACTACTGTCAAGCTATGGCCCCACACGACAAACATAAAAGAAATAGAAGTACTAACAGCTATAAAACTGCACGGCCTCACACGACCGGCTCATCTGACCACAGGGAAAATATATAAAGACTGCAAGCCTCTAAAAATACTAATAAGATGGTCGGGACAGGGCCCCGGCCTACCCATGCTGTACAACAAAAGAAAAGGGATAAACCTCTAGCTATCTAGCTCCGAATGACTGGAGCTGATGACCCTGTGAGCTGACTGGAATCACGAGGTATCGACCCCTCGTCTATGAGTACCTGCAGGCAAGTAATGCAGCGCCCCAAACGGGCGTCAGTACCACTGGTACTGAGTATGTAAAGTAATACTGAAAGGAATATCTGAAAACAACAATACAACTGATGAAACTTGAAATAGAAAGGAAAAGATTAACTGTCTTATAATGTAAAACTATGCCTACTCTTAACTATACTGGAAGGAGTCGGAGTCATACCTGGAGATGTATCGTTCTACTGTCAATCTACTCGTATCTGATGTGACATGGCATAACATAGCATAACATAACTTAGCACACACACAAACCTTACCCAGCCCCCATAAGCCGGGAGGTACAACCAGCACAAAATCTATACCCCTACCCCGATCATCCCATCTCCTATAATCGCTATAAGCATCATGCCGGTCCCCTGGGTATGCACTTGGGATCGCTGAGCCCCTGACTATAACTGCATCTGAGTCCGGAGGACTCCTGAATCAACACCCGGGCGTATCCACTCGACAGGGGTGTGTAAGGGCCGATCAAGGCACAATATGGGGAAAACTGGCATCCCATCTTCGTCCCCTGTGGGACGGCATGCCACTCCGTAGAGCGACGTATCCTCTTCCTCTGGCAGACGAGTCGATACAACTATTAACCCTGGGGCAGTTAGGGATGCTAGGTAATCCAACCCAAGACAATACAGTGGTCTCAACTAGTAATACTATCTGCATATATCACATGCTGAAGCTAATAATTATAATGTATCTGTGTCTACTGTATGCTGAACTAGTGATAGCGATATGTATGTACTTAATTCATGCTGAGACTGATAATAGTGTATATGTACAAATATAATCTTCTGCCATACTGTACTGTATACTGGGTTTCTGTAATAACATGATTTGCTATCTCTAACATGCTTCCTAAACTTCATTTTTAACCTATCATTCTACTTCTGAGATGCCTTACAGATATTACATTGTTTTACTGGGTTTAAACTGAATCCGATAATATCCTACATTCTGTATTACATCACATACTGGGCATGCTGTGCAGTTCCTAACACTTGTACTAGAATCTATATCGTGCTAGCAAGTTTCATGCTAATTATAACATAATGCTTCTAATATCGTACCAATATTCGTAATAAACATAACACATGACTTCTGAATATTCTACTGGCCTTTAAATTACTTTACTATACCAAGCTTACTAACTTGCCGAGGAAACTAACTTTACATACCTTCGCTTCTGATTTCCCGACTAACTGGCGTAGCTTGGTCAGTATTTCAGCTATTCCTCCCAGCTGCATTCACATATACATCAATCAGTACTAAATACAACTTTATTCTGAAGAACGACATCACTTTCGATATAATTATAGCCTAAACTTAGGCCTATCGAAAGACGGTCGAAAACTCGCTATTTTCCAGGAGTCCAGAAGGGAGAAATATTCACTTCACAGCTAGAAACACATAGACACTAGTTTGGAGCAATTCTACTTACCTTAGCTCAGTAGCTCGACGATTCGTCGGCCGTATTTCGCGAAACTAAATCCGTAGGAATGCTCTCCGCTGCTACATACCTCAGTACCTGAGGTTAATTTGGGTTTGGACTGCGTTTGGCAGCGTAATCGGATGATAATATATTATCTTCCTTCGTCCCTCTCTTCCCCCTGCGTTTCTCTAGAAATTTCCAATGGTTTAAATGAAATAAAACCAAAGTGGGGCTTTATATACTTGAGCCTGGACAGGGCCAACGTGTCACGGAGCCAACGCCGAGGCTCCACCTCCGTGACACGCTGCCATCGCGGAGGGGCTCTGCCTTGGCTCCTCCCGCGATGGTTCGGCAGGTTTCTCGTCCGATCTTTTTCCTGGGCCTTTCTTTAGCATGTATGGCCTTCAAATATGCTTAACCAACGTGCGAATAGGCCATCTAGGTGCCGGGAATCCTACAGGGTATAACATTCTCCCCCCCTTAAGAACATTCGTCCTCGAATGTAAACTTCTATCATTTCTCAATTTACTATCTAGGAAAATTTCGACAGAGTTTCCCCTGTAATATGGACTATAGAAAAAACCTGAAATGCAGAAAAGTCCAACACAGGTACTGCACGTAATACTTTAAAATTCACTGGATAATTAAACATCAATCTTTCTTATTTATACATATACAACCATAAGGTACTACATAAGTAATAATAAGGACATACCTGTCGCCTGACTAGGCCTGGAATAAGTGAGGATATCTGGTCTTCATATCTTCCTCCGTTTCCCATGTCATTTCCTCTCGGTTTCTGTTACGCCACAATACCTTGATAGACACAATATCTTTAGTCCTCAATCTGGGAATCTGTCTGTCTAGGATAGCACTGGAACCTCTTCATAGGCCAGCTTTTCTGTAACCTGAATATCCTGGACTGGAACTGCTCTGGATGGGTCTCCTATGCATTTCCTCAGCATAGATACATGGAAGACCGGATGAACGGATTCTAGTTCTGGAGGCAAGTTCAACTCATATGCTACTCGGTCTATCCTTCGACGAATCTGATAAGGCCCAACAAATCTTGGACTGAGCTTACCTTTCTTGCCAAATCTCATCACCCCTTTCATCAGTGATGCTTTTAAAAAATACCCAGTCGTCCACCTCGAATTCTAGGTTTCTGCGCCGCACATCTGCATATGACTCCTGGCGACTCTTGTGCAGTCAGTAGGCGTTCTCTAATAAGCTTTACCTTCTCTTCTGACTGCTGAACAATGTCTGTCCCAATCAACGCCGGTTCTCTTATTTCAAACCAATCAACCGTTGATCGGCACTTCCGCCCGTATAAATCCTCGAAAGGCGCCATCTGGATAGCTGAGTGATAGCTATTATTATAAGAAACTCGATTAGGGCAAATGCTCAACCCAGATACTACTGAAATCTAACACACACGCTCGCAACATATTTTCGAGCGTCTGAATTGTGCGTTCCGCCTGTCCATCTGTCTGAGGGTGGAATGCAGTGCTCAGATTAATCTGCATTCCCAGTCCCTTCCAGAATGATTTCCAAAATCTAGCCGTGAACTGCGCTCCTCTGTTTGAAATAATGGATACTAGCACTCTGTGCAATCTGACTATCTCTCGGATATACAATTCCGCATAATCTTTGGCCAAGAAAGTAGTCCTTACTGGCAGGTAATGAGCTAATTTAGTCAATCTGACAACTATCCCCCATATAGAATCATGTCTGTGTCGGGTACGGGGTAATCCTGCCACAAAATCCATATTTACTGCTTCCTATTTCCAGAGAGGCACATCTATGTCTTGAATCAAACCGCCTGGTTTCTGATGTTCTGCTTTCACCTGCTGGCAGTTAGGACACCGGGCTACAAATTCAGCAATTTCTTTTCTTTTTTTTTCTTATCTAGCCACCAGTAGTTTTCTTTGATATCATGGTACATTTTTTTGTCGCGCTAGGGTGGAGAAAATAGTTGCTGGCGCAGTGCACCTCGTTCATGATCTGGTGGCGGAGGCCTAAAACATCTGAAACACATAGACAACCTTTACAACGTAGCACTCCACCCTCTGTTATTTGCGAATCTGGCGCTTCCCTTGCAGGATTCTGTCCTTAAGCAAGACCGGGTCAGGATCTGCATATTGCCGTTCTTTTACCCCTACAACTAAGGATGACACGGCGGTGTTCTGGATTACTGCTCTGTTGTCCTTCATTTCTATCACACGAACGGCTAAATTGACCAATTGATGTATCTCCCTGACCAACTCCCGTTGCTCGGGTTGCACATACGCCACATTCCTACTAGATCTATAGCTAAGAGAGTTTGTTGCCTCATTACCTTTTCTTGACTGATATAACATTTTCATATTTACAGAGCTAGGCATATAATTGACGGTCATACTGGCTTGTCTTGCCGAAGAGATCAACAGGTAGTTTACCGGCGTAACTAGAGCTTATCTGGCCTTCTGGCCATATGCTAAGGCTACTTGTTGCTGTGATAACCTGAACGACCGTCTGCGCACCTTGTGCCTTTATCTAATCAGAGGATCCTAATATTGATCATGACCTCTAATGATCTGGCTGCCTAACCTTAAATAACTGAATAGTCGGGTTGAATGACCCGAATGTGGCAGTAGTCTAACAATGCTCTAACTGTTCTACTTGAGTACTTATAGTTCATGCATAACTGCAGACTTGTGGGCATATAATTGCTCTGTTATTTTGCTTGAACCACTGTAAGGCTGGGCTTAATCAAACTTACTCCCAGGCGATCAATCTCTGGATCTTTACGGGGAGTCTACTGATCTCCTGGTCTTAATAAACACTGTGCTAGCAGGGTACTATCAATTTCTTACGCCTTGTGTGTATCCACTTGGATTTATACTACTATTCTGGGAAATTCTCGGTCTTATGAGCTATTCTGTAAATACTGGCCTTCTGCTAGGGCTTTGTATCTGAATACCTTACAAGAACCAGCTGAAGTACTAGTCTGTCACTGACTACTGATGTGGACCCTTTCTTGGGGTGCCCACGGGCTTGTCTGACTCAGACGGCTGGCTAACTTGCGGGGTGTTCCACGTAATAATTACTAGGTTGACTAAGGTCGACTCTCACCTACAAGGCTGGAAAAATGATGTACGACCACTTAACATACTGGAAAAGTTTTGGTTCCAGCATATGCGATAATGCTAATAAATTTTAGGGATGCTTCCCTACCAGAACAAGCGCCAGCTAGTCGTTAGACCATCTAACTGTGCCCTTATCATCTAGCCATCTGATTCAGGCCATTATCTCTGGTAAGCTTCTAGAGCCTAGATCTCGCAACAACACATAAGTCTATTAACTTAATAACTGAGAACTGAGATAGTTTCTATGACTTTATACGTAATTCACACTTAACCTGCCCTTTCTATTCTCCTTTCCCTTTCTCTTCTCTTTTAGTCTTTTCTTCTCTTTTTTTTTTGGCAAGGGGGTCCTGCAATGCAATTTGTACATGCTTTCTAGTACTAATCAGCATCTGTGATTGTAACTCCTATAGGCAGCTACTCACAGCATATCTATTATCTGTATATATATATATATATCAGTAGCTACATACAATACGTACTGAATTCTGTGGTGATACATAATCTCTGACATGCTCTGCTGAGTCTCATACCGTACATGATACACCGCTTCTACAGCCTAATAATATCTCCTGCCCTGACTTATCATTTCCTTAGACTTTCATCCTATTCTAGATGTAACAACATATGAGCTTGATCATGGCCTACTATTGGCATTCCGCCACTCTTACAATGTGGGTCCACACCCGAGCCTTATGGCCTTACTTGGCATTATATTGAGAGCCCATGACTATCTGCTGGGCTTATCTCTAGGCCACACTAGATTAGAATTGCTGTATCGGTAATTTCTTAACTTCTCCATAAGCGGACATACTGCGGTATTCTGAACCGCAATCTTACTGTCAGCCCGAGGCTTAATCCTTAATACGATATTCTATCAATCCGGGGGTAATCCTAATTTCCCCACAAAATCTGACATTCCTGCTTCTTCCCCTCATCTTGCTTAAGCTGAACTCTGGGGTTCAAGGTACCTGCTTTTCATTGTTAATAAGATTACTGGTCAAGTATCAGTTCATACTTCCCCTGACTTGCAGTCAGACCTATCTGATTCACATGACCTCTCCCCCTTTCGATATCACAACTGGATCATATCTATAATCTTGTCGGTATATCTTGTTGTCTATTAGCATATATGACGGACTTGACCTTTTTCTGGCTCAAATTTGACTATTACTAGGCATTCATTACTGACAAGTCTTTTACCCCTGCTTCGGGTAAGCTAACAGTCTTACTTTCTCTTTACGCTCACTAACACTTACTGGAATTAATCAATCTACCTTCACATACTGCTTGACTTGGTAACCCCATCTCAAGTCTTATGCCCCTTTACTATACTGAAATCAAATTCAAGAGGTAAGAATAGCCCTTTTCTTATTGCAACAAATAAAGACATTTAACTATACCATATCCGAAAAGATGTATTTGGGATTCCTGCATTTCCCTCTCTTTTTAATACTTACCTGGTGGTCTGACCTTGTCTGTAATCTTAATCAGATCTTATATATCTAATAAGTAAATCAACTCGTATGTACATTATACTTCTGACTTCCTATTATGACGTTATCAACGTATACTAGGAATAGTACCGATAAAGGTATCACGCTGGGAGGTCTCTGGTACCTCCTCCTGCTGCTGTAGTTATCATGTAACTAGCTGATGCCCTCTTCTGTTGCTATATCTTATCTTCTGCCTGTAATAGGGTAATGCTGATCTGTCATGCTGATCTGTCTTTGTATCTGTAATCAAAGAATACGGTAAGTTTTTAGGGACTCAACCCTATACTGTACCGCTCTAAAGCACGACTGACTGAGAAGGAAGGGTAACCATCCTATCATGCCTCGCAGCCTCCTGCCTATAGTATGTGGTGCACAACACATCCATAGACAAGACTCTACTTAGCACAGCTTGCAGACTCCCTGGGACACGACCTGCTCTGATACCAAGTTTGTCACACCCCGCCTTGGGGGGTATGACTGGAACCTGGTGCCCTACTAGGACCTGAACTGCTAGACTACTGAGCCTGAGCACATCTAGTGCCTGGCTGGCTCTAACTCAGATTCAGGGAAACAACGGGCTATATAACGGCTGTAAATACAGCCTCTGGCCGACTAGGCCTATAGCCACCTGTACCTGTACTAGCAGCTAACCAGAAATATATCAATATAAGGGAACCTATGCGGGCCGACAAGTCCACCATGCTATCTAGTTATCTGTAACGCAACAATGAGATATTGGAAAGCTACGTGACCGGCAAGGTCACCACTACTGTCAAGCTATGGCCCCACACGGCCAACATAAAAGAAACATAAGTACTAACAACTATACAACTGCACGGCCTCACACGACCGGCTCATCTGACCACAGGGAAAACATATACAGACTGCAAGCCTCTAAGAATACTGATAAGATGGTCGGGACAGGGTCCCGGCCTACCCATGTTGTACAACAAAAGAAAAGGGATAAACCTCTAGCTATCTAGCTCCGGATGATTGGAGCTGATGACCCTGTGAGCTGACTGGAATCACGAGGTATCAACCCCTCGTCTATGAGTACCTGCAGGCAAGTAATGCAGTGCCCCAAACTGGCGTCAGTACCACTGGTACTGAGTATGTAAAGTAATACTGAAAGGAATATCTAAAAACAACAATACAACTCATGAAACTTGAAATAGGAAGGAAAAGATTAACTGTCTGATAATGTAAAACTATGCCTACTCTTAACTATACTGGAAGGAGTAGGAGTCATACCTGGAGATGTATCGTTCTACTGTCGATCTACTCGTATCTGATGTGACATGGCATAACATAACATAACATAGCACACACACAAACCTTACCCGGCCCCCATAAGCCGGGAGGTACAACCAGCACAAAATCTATACCCCTACCCCGGTCATCCCATCTCCTATAATCGCTATAAGCATCATCCCGGTCCCCTGGGTATGCACTTGGGCTCACTGAACCCCTGACTATAACTGCTTCTGAGTCCAGAGGACTCCTGAATCAACACCCGGGCGTATCCGCTCGACAGGGGTGTGTAAGGGCCGATCAAGGCACAATATAGGGAAAATTGGCATCCCATCTTCATCCCCTGTGGGACGGCATGCCACTCCGTAGAGCGACATATCCTCGTCCTCCGGCGGACGAGTCGATACAGCTATTAACCCTGGGCCGGTCAGGGATGCTAGGTAATCCAACCCCAAGACAATACAGTGGTCTCAACTAGTAATACTATCTGCATATATCACATGCTGAAGCTAATAATTATAATGTATCTGTGTCTACTGTATGTTGAACTAGTGATAGCAATATGTATGTACTTAATTCATGCTGAGACTGATAATAGTGTATATGTAAAAATATAATCTTCTGCCATACTGTACTGTATACTGGGTTTCTGTAATAACATGATTTGCTATCTCTAACATGCTTCCTAAACTTCATTTTTAACCTATCATTCTACTTCTGAGATGCCTTACAGATATTACATTGTTTTACTGGGTTTAAACTGAATCCGATAATATCCTACATTCTGTATTACATCACATACTGGGCATGCTGTGTAGTTCCTAACACTTGTACTAGAATCTATATCGTGCTAGCAAGTTTCATGCTAATTATAACATAATGCTTCTAATATCGTACCAACATTCGTAATAAACATAACACATGACTTCTGAATATTCTACTGGCCTTTAAATTACTTTACTATACCGAGCTTACTAACTTGCCGAGGAAACTAACTTTACATACCTTCACTTCTGATTTCCCGACTACCTGGCGTAGCTTGGTCATTATTTCAGCTATTCCTCCCAACTGCATTCACATATACATCAATCAGTACTAAATACAACTTTATTCTGAAGAACGACATCACTTTCGATATAATTATAGCCTAAACTTAGGCCTATCGAAAGACGGTCGAAAACTCGCTATTTTCCAGGAGTCCAGAAGGGAGAAATATTCACTTCACAGCTAGGAACACATAGACACTAGTTTGGAGAAATTCTACTTACCTTAGCTCGGTAGCTCGACGATTCGTCGGCCGTATTTCGCGAAATTAAATCCGTAGGAATGATCTCCGCTGCTAAATACCTCAGTACCTGAGGTTAATTTGGGTTTGGACTGCGTTTGGCAGCGTAATCGGATGATAATATATTATCTTCCTTCGTCCCTCTCTGCCCCCTGCGTTTCTCTGGAAATTTCCAATGGTTTAAATGAAATAAAACCGAAGTGGGGCTTTATATACATGAGTCTGGACAGGGCCAACGTGTCACGGAGCTAACGTGGAGGCTCCACCTCCGTGACACGCTGCCATCGTGGAGGGGCTCTGCCTCGGCTCCTCCCGCGATGGTTCGGCAGGTTTCTAGTCCGATAGGCCATCTAGGTGCGAATAGGCCATCTAGGTGCCGGGAATCCTACGGGGTATAACATACGTAAAATATATTCCATTGAATTCTCTGAATGCACGAGGTATTTTTGTTATTGTCTTTTTTTTTAATTTGAAAGTTAGAAAAAGAGGATTGTCTTGCTGTAATGTTGTGATTGTGGCTAAAGACTAAGTGTGGGGTGGCCTAGCTCAACCCAACCTTAGTAGAAGCTAATTTTAATTTGAATAACATTGGGACTGTCTGTTTGGTTTGACAGAAACAATGGCAAGCAGGCAAGATAAAGGGAAGGGCGCATCTACATCAGGCGCCGGAAGGAAAAGAATCAGACTGGGAACAGCAGTCCCAGCAGCACCAGCGGTTCCGCTCGGCCAACGTCGTCAATACGGAACCCGATGGGTGACAGAGGAAGGGAAGAAATGGTACACAAAGCATAAGGAAAGCAAATACTTCCCCGAGGAGCACATTGCTAGGGAACCGTTGGCACAAGAATTCCCCAGAATTGTCCACAAGATTGATGCAGTCGGGTTGAACTTCATCTTTGAAGAGCCCAAGGAGTGCAATATTCACCTGATTCGGGAGTTCTACGCCAACTGGAACCCGACACACAGAAGTCACACCATAAAGATAAGGGGGCAGGTAGTCACTTTTGAGCCCCATCACCTTAATGCCATTTTGGGGGCGCGGGACACAGACACCCATGTACTCGGGCAGCTGAATATCGCTCCACCATATGTGGACATCAGACGCACTCTGTGTGGAGCCTGGTCTACTGCACGGTGGAGCAGGCATAAGGAGAGGGGCTACCATCAGACATTACCCTACTCACAGATGAACAGGGAAGCCAGGATATGGCTTAAAATTGTTTGTTCCTGCCTGATCCCGGGAGTGCATATGACAGATGTCACCCAAGATCGTGTGTGCTTGGTCTATGCCTTGATGAAAGGGCTGGAGATCAATGTTGGGGCGGTGATTATCTCCACCACGAAGAGAGCCCGTTTGCATCAAGGGCACAGGTACGGGTTTGGTGGCTTACTGACCACGTTCCTGAGGGGCCTGGATATTGAGGAGGAGGCCCTTGACTACATCCCGCAGATGGAGAGGCGAGCCTTAGACGTCACCAAAACTAAGGCACCCGACACCACTCATGGTCCAGTTCTTACACTAGCCGAGCGACATGCTCGGGATGATCAATACATGGCTCGCATGTTCGGGATGTAGATGCTCCAGCTGCGCATAGGCGGGAGGCCGGCAATAGAAGATGAGCTGTGGCAGCTCGAGCTAGACTACCCTTTTGGCGAAAATGCCAGGGCTCTATGCCGAGTGGGGCCAACTTTTTTGGAGCCCACTGATGATGATGTCCCCACAGATGAGGAGACACGTCGCGACGACTCCGATATTGAGTCATAGGAGGACGACGGGGGCGATTCAGACATGGGAGACGAGGCAGCAGCACCTGACGAAGAAGTTGAATACTTCGATTGATCAGGGAGTTTCACCAACCACTTTTGTGCTACGCTAAATTTTATGAACACTTGGGACAGTGTTCGATTTAAGTGTGGGGTGGGAGTAGTTAGGTGTTGGTTGTTTTGTTGTATTTATGTTTCTATTCTGTTGTTGTGCTAAATTTGTGACCCTGTGATTTGTGTGTATATTCTGTATTGTAGTTAATGTGAAGCTATTGTGTGAAGCTGTTGTGTGCTGTTGAGTGTTGTTAGCTGGTTGTGTAAATATTTTTTATCGAAATCATCGATATTTTTAAATTTTTTTTTTAGATTTTTCTTTCTTTTTCATTTAATTATTTTTATGATTGGGTTTCTCGGCGTTTGTTTTCGGTTCTTTTACCGAGAATAGTCCTATTGAATCGAAGTCATAATTAGTGACCATTCCCTATGATGGATGGATGACGACCGTCGTAAGGGAAATATAGTCGATAGGAGTAGTTTTTGTCTTTTAATTTTTCCTTTGTTTGCTTGTATCCCAAACGTGTTGTTACTTTATGGTTGCGAAATTATTGTTGTGTGTTGTACATGATATTTAAAATGCAAAGGTGATTCGTATGAAAGCATGCAACTTTGTAAATATGTTGAGATACCTAGGCCATAGAGTTCGATTCGGTGTGATTGAGGCTTAATGTTTGAATTATTGTAATTAGCTGATTGAAGAGTCTGTGAATATATCTTGAGTTGAGCATGTGCAATGAGTGTGTGGTGAGGTTTCGTTTCTTCCATGCTATTGTGAAGTGTCTAGAACTTGCCTGGTGTGTGTACGAAACGAAATGAAGGATGTGTATTGTAGGAAAGGATGTAGGCATTTATTTGCTTTAACCGAAAGTTTTTTCATTATTGTACCTACCTTGAATGTACATCCTAGTTAGCCCATTGAGCCTTTAGCCTATTTTTTTCTTTTGTCAAAAAGGTGTAAACCGAGCTTAACCCCTTCTTTTCATTATCCGTAAATTTGATCCAAAACTCTTAAGCGCTCAAGAAAAAAATAATTTTCCCACAGTGTCAAGGAGTGAGAATTGTGAAAAGAAAAGAAAAAGCAGAGTGATGAAAGGAAAGAAAAGGTCAAAGGTGCACTCGCTATAAATTAAATATAATGAAGACGTATAACTAATCTTTGTTATTAAGTTGAGTGTGCTTAAAGATATGGGAACAAAAATAAAGACAGATTTCAAGAATGGGAGGATGAAGGAAGAAACAATGCCCATAAGGTTGATGGGATGTACTGAAAAAGCGCTTAAGGAGGCTAGTTGTTATTATTAGTTAACCCAGTATTTGCTAGTTCCGTAGCTTACATTACAAACCGTTAAGTCCTACGTGATCTTACATACACGCGTCCTTATATTAGTAGAGTAATTACTAAAGGCAAGCCTATGGTTCATGACATGATGCATGTGAAGTCTTTTGGGAGAGAGAGCGAAATTGTGTTTATATGCCCCTGCATGTAATGTCTTTGAGTTCATTTGATTAAAAAGGGGAAAATTCTCTTGTGTTGTGAGGGCACAGGCTCGACGAGAGATTGAATTTCGTGTTGGATATCTTGATCAGCTGATTTGCATGAGTTTGCCTATATCGAGAGTCGATTCTTGAGTCTAGGAGGTCTTAATGTGTTGAAGGTCATTGTATTGATAAGACTATGCATGTTTTCTTGATGATTTGTTGTATTAAATAATCGGTATGATTGTAGCTTGAATTGTCGAGCCAAAGTAGCCAGGATTGGGTGTCAATCTCATGAGGTGTAAGGTTATTGTTCGGGGACGAACAAGGATTTAAGCATGAGGTAAGTGATCTTGGGCAGATTTATATGCCCAAGTGATACTCAAATGTGTCATTTTGTCTTGTTTATCAATCGATGTTTGTACATTCTCATGTGAATTGTAATAAAATGTGAATTTATACTAACCAACATGATTAGCGTGGTTTTGCAGGAAAAATATAATTTTACGGAGCTAAGATGCATGTTGGGAGAAATCGGGATTGGACTCGGAAGCTAGCAAGGAAAAAGCACAAGGAAAACACAAATTAAAGGGGCTCCGCGATAGAGTCGTGTCACGCTGCCATCGCGGATGCATTCTGCCCAGATGCTGAAAATATGCCAAATTCCAGTGAAGGTGCGCGTTGGGGCCGTGGCTCGTTGGCCTAGCCCCGCGTTGCACGCCATGCCACGTTGGGCTTTAATACTTGGACGACCGGATTCCAGTGAGGGTTCGCGTTGGTGGCGTGTCACGGAGGCAGTGCTCTGCGATGCACTCCGTGACACGTTGCTCGTTATTCCGGGAAAATTTTCCACTAGTATAAATAGAACACTTAGGTTCATTTTTAATAATTCTGACTTGGTGGAGCAAGTACGAGGGTTACAGGCAGTTGAGGGGACAAAAACTCAGGGTTCTTCTCTATCTCCTTCTTTATTTCAATTGCTTGTATGATTAACACTCATTTAATGATGTTTAATCCACAAATGAGTGGCTAAATTCCCTTCTTGCTGAGGTTAAGAACATTTGTATTGAAATGTAATTATTGATAAATTGGTTTTTCATCTTTTCTTCCATGGTTGTTCTATTGATTCTTGTTCTTACTGCATTAATGTGTGGCCAATGTTAATGTATATCTAAAAAGTTCAGTTTCACTCGAGAGAGCAAGAAATTGGAAAGTTGTGAATTGATAGGATATGATCTTTTCTTAGTTTGGAAAAATTGAGAATTGATTTACCTTCAGGATAGAGATATACCTGAAAGTCGTATTAGTCAATTAAGAAATCGGTTTTGTATGGCTAGAACATGAATTTCTTTTTATCACAGAGATGTATGTAGAAGGTTCATGATTCTTAAGTTGGGTTAAATACGAGAGTTTCAATCCATAGGCAATAATTCTTGACTAGCAACCGGAGGAAAGATTAATCAAATTGTATCGATAATTTATTTCTCTACATGTTCATTTTAGCCTCAGCATGCTCATACTTATAGTTCAGACTCAAATTGTATATTCGTTTTAGACTTAGTATAAAATTAGGAAACAAAATATCAAAATCTTCTTCACACTGTTGTCTGCAGTTTAGAGTTAAAGTTTATTGACACTTAATTAGATTGATACCTTAGTCCAGTCCCTGTGGGATCGATACTTGGCTTACTTGAGCCACTTTACTACTTGTTCGACCACGTGCACTTGCGTGTAGTTATTCCAAACACCCAAACACAGTGCATATTCCTCCATCGTCCTATTGCGCTGCTTCTAATTCATGAACTCTGTAATCTTAGACTCCTTTAACTCCTGGGGGAAGAATCTTTCTAAGAATGTCGTGGTGAAGTTTTCCCACTCCACCGGTCCTGCTCCTGCTAGTCTCCCTTCTTTCTAATGATCGTACTAGATCTGTGCCACCCCTTTCAACAGGTAGGTAGCTAGATCAGTACTCTCAGCAGAACTAACACCCATGATCCAGACGATCTTCCATACCTCATCCATGAACTATTATGCATCCTCTCCCATCTTGGATCCATGGAAGACTAGAGGGTTCATTCGGGTGAAGTCCCGAACACTGGCAGCTGTTGTGGACCTACTTGAGTTAATCGGAACCACCTACTGGTTCACCTGATTTGTGTATGTCTGAGCCAGCAGTTGGATTGTCGCTTTGAATTCCACTGAGGACACTTGATCGTCCTGAGGGGCTGTTGGAGCTGGTGGGGCAGGTCGGTTAGCATTGCCAACCCTTCTTCCAATTTCGCGTCTTGAAGGCATAGTTTCACTGAAAAGAAATAGAGCATGAGTTAGGAGAACATTTTTGGAATTGAACTTCAATGCACGATTAAGAGTATGAACAAAAGGGAGTTTTCCTAATAATGTCGTGTAGCCTCCCCTTCATAAGTGTGACGCATTTCACACCCATGAAAAGGACTCTACTTGACACGACTTTCAGACATCCTAGGATACTCTAAACCTAGTGCTATTATACTAAGTTTCTCATGACCCGTGTCTATACCCTAGACAAGACACGGTAATTGGAGTCATAGGTAACCCCAAGCCAACCCATGGTCTATCATAACACTGGTAATCTGAGTAAACATATGCGGAATCTTTAAATAATAAAGTCATTATGAAAGATAGTTTGATAAAAATTCATACATTTGAATGAAAAACTAAATGGCCGAGTCTATGTCTGAAATCTATCTACAAATGATGAGTTGCTGGGACAAGCCCCTATCTAACTTTGAAGTATATGTGAAAGAAATAATTGAACAATAAAATATCATCCTCAAAAGATGAGGAGTCACCAACTGCAGCTACTAATATCATCGGAAGGAAATCATCTAATGATGCCGAGGCAGAGAACCTGCGCCTGTATCATGATACGATATAACATAGAAGGTATGCATCAATACTTTGAATGTACTGAGTAAGTGAGAGATAATATAAACAAGTCGAAATGAATAATTGAACTAAAATGACATAAAATGACCAACTTAAATACTGAAATATTGAAAACTGAACAATTGACACATAACTGAGATGGTTAATAATGACCCTGACTGATGGTCATAGACACGCCCTGAATTTGAGATACTGATATGAGTTAACTGTACTGAACTGAGTAAATCCGAAACTGTAATGAGCTGAGCTAAAATGAAATTACACTAACTAGTGGGAGAGTCTATAACCGACATATAACCATGTGAGCTAAACGTGGAGTCCAATGTATACACCCCATTGGTAGGACCCAATATACCTTACTAGGGTATAAAGGCATGAGCTGGGTGATCACAAGTCTAGGGCTATAGGTCCAATAAAATAACCTAGGATGGCAACGTAGTTCTTGGAACCTGGGTGTGCTGGAACCTTGGTCCGCTCGGTACTAAGTCCTACTGTTGACACCCAATTTTGACCTCCCTACGCCTTAATATTTTGCTTATATATATATATATATTATTTATATTACGCAAATATTCGACTTACTTTTATATTTATAAAATAATTTATTATCATAATATTGTGAAAATTATTTCAAGTTACATATATATGACTCATATTAATTTTAATTTTTTGATATTAAATAATTATGTCATATGTAATATATGTCGTATTAATATGCGCCTTTATTTTGAAATATACTCTTTACTTAATAAACTATTTACCTAATTTTACTAAATTTTATAAATTTATTTGACTAATAATATTACTCGAATTTATAAATTATTTACGTTAATAATATGATTTTTATAATATTTACGTTAATAATATGATCTTCATCTTCGGAAAATAATCGAGAGACAGCAACTCCGGTTGCCATTATCCAGACCTTTCACCATATTTCCCTCACCCCGTCTTCTTCGACGAACAAGGCGAACCCGTCACTATCTCGCCTACTCTGGCGAAGCTCGCGACCATCCCTGCGTCGCATATTCTCCCATCGATCTCCGATTGCTGCTGACTAGTGAGACTCTGATAGAAGAAGGCCAAGAAGAAAGCGTCAAATACCTCACCCCTGGCCAGTCACGTTTTTCATCTTGAGTATAGATCTGTAAGAATCTATTGAAGGTATGGTATTTCGACACTTCTATCGTGCACTATTGCTTGTCAGCTTAAACTGTTGATATTTTTGTTCCAAGATCTAAAATTCGTGTAAAGTTAGTATCGGTTCCTATTGGTTCTTGCTACATTTCTTGAGCTCTGATTTAGCCTTCATTCTATATCATATCCAATATTTACATATCTTCAGTGAAGTTGTTTGCTTACTCTTAATTTATGTAGATTTAAGTTTGTGTTTCTACAAACTAAAATTGCAGGCTCTAGACCATGATTTTTGCTTTACCGAAAGTTGTTTCAACACAATTATGATCCTCCTCTTCCCAAGTTTGAAGTTTTCCTATATATATTCAGTATGATATGAATTTTCATTATTTCGATGCAGCTTGACAGCCTTGTATGATTTGTTTCCTTCCCTACTTCAAGTCAATTTTGAACAACTTTCACATTTTTAGATGTGTTGATTTGAATATTCTTGCCTTGAACCTAAGGAAGCTTCCTTAAATGATTCTATTTTAGCAAAATTAAATTTGATTCTACTTCATTAATGTTTTAAGAAAAATTATCTGTGTATTTGTGGGCTAGCCCTCACATCTATTTATACTGGGCAAGATTCAATGGCCATATGCCAAAATTGATATGATTATTGATCCTTGACTTATGCGATTATGATAACACTAGTTAATATAATTGTATAATGGCTTAGATATTTAGTTTTGGTAACTCTGGCTTTGTTTGCATATTGACCATTTCAGGATCATGCTTGATTTGGTAAATTGTGATTGATTTTATGCTCACTTATTTCCTTTAATTGATTTTGTACAAAGAGCTTTGACCTAATTGATTATGCCTTGTTCTTAACTAATTTAATATGTTTTGTTCTAAGAAAAATTGTGATTGAGTCATCATGTTAAATAAGGAAGAGCATTTCTTTAATTGATACTGCTATAACTCATTAGATTTTTGCTTATTGTAAGTCTTGATTCAAATGCGTATGAAATTGTGTGATCATTAATTGATTAATTATTCTCTTTTCTTGACTGATTTTGTATGTGAATAATTATAGTATGATTTGATTCTATTAATTGATTTGGACAATTTGTTTGCTTATGATAAAATATTTGTTTGGATTTGCTCACTCTTAATTAAGGAAAAGATGATTTAGCTAATTATTCTCCTCCCTTAATTGATTTAGTGGTTAGATAATTATGGAAAGGTCTTATTTGATTTTACCTTTATTTGATCTATTATTTATTTATTTTCTTTTTTTATAACGGTTTCAGCTTTATTAATTAAGGAAAAGATCCCTTTTGGGCTAATTTTTCTTTTATTCTCTTTCCTTCTATATCTCTGATTGATTGAATTAATTAACCTTTCTTATTTAGCCCCTTTATACTGGGGCTATAAAAGGAGCTCCTTTTTTTAAAAAAAAAAAGAAGAAAAAGGGCCAGACCTCACTAAGTTCTTAGCAAGACTATTATTTACTATTTTCTTTAACGGCCAATTATCTAGCCAAAAGATTACTTTTTAGTTTTTTTTTAACACTTAAAGGGGGTTGTTTGATTAGAGACTTTGTTTTCTCTGTTGTTGGGATTCATTGATTTGCGATGTGTTCCTTATTCTTAATGGGTCCCTAACTGGTCAGTTCATCTATTTATTTATTGTTATGTTATTCCCTAGTTTAGTTACTGATTAGCAAATATCAAAAATGATTCATGTGTTATTTGAAGTGTGTAAGTTTAAGTTGACTTACTATTTACTGAATCTTTGGGTGTTATATATATATATATGACATTTTTGTTTGTGTTTATATATGTATTTTCATGTGTTTGTTGAGTCTTTGGAAGCAGGTATTCCCTTTACTTACCTTTATTTAGGTACGTTAAAGTGTTGCTTGGGATTCGGAGGATGAAAGACCACAAGGGCATTTTAAATATTTCTCATGTATTTCTCTCTCATTATCTCGATTTGTAACAATCATGTATAAACGGTTGAATATAGTGAAAAGGGGACATTTTAAGGGGGGAAGGGTTTATTTGGTTGCTTGTTTAGATTTTTCTTTCTCTTAATCTTTTGTTTAAATTGCCTTTCACAAAAAATCATTTTGTTATATTTTGACAGAAGTTATTGCTTATTACCCTTATAAAAAAAATAAAAATCTATTTTATAAAAAATACTATCCCTTAAACTATAGTTAATGGGAAAGTAAAAGGAATTACGAGGTCTAATTCCTAATTTTTAAAACAAAGCTGACCCTTTCCTCGAAAACCATATCAACCAAAGGTTTTAAAAATTATTATGTGTATTTATATAAATATTATTATGTGTTTATATTTTTAAAATTTAAGTCCTTATTTAAGTGTGTAATATTAAATTTTTGTATCTTATTTTATTAATATCTTTATTTTTTAACTTAAAGACGACCTCAAATTAATTCGTTGCTAAGGTTGAAGTTTCACGATTCACCATATCGTGTTATCATCCCTATAAAGCAACAAACATTTTAAACTTTCAAAAATATTTCTTTTAAATGCATTTAGATTGTTATAAATTTATTTCTAACTTTCTTTGCTCTTTTTGGAAGTTAGGATTTATGTAATTTTAGCTATCGTGAGCTCAAGTTTTGTTTCTGGATATGGTTTAACTTGTTCCTTCTCGCTAGTCTAAAATCTAGTCGATTAATTAGTAAAGTATCTTTAAAATAATAGGTAATAAATAAGTTTGCGAATTACTTTATCACTTAAGTTTCATATCCTTTAGTATAATAATCTAAGTTGCGCGTTTATTTGTTTAAAATAACTTTTATTTGCTTAAATTTTATCATTTAGTTTGTATTAATTAGAAAATGATTTATCCTTTCTTTTATGAAGGTTTGTTTGAATTATATAGATACATTAGTTTTTTAAAATAAAATAATTGACCTTTTGTTTGTCTCTTAGTTAACCCCCACATAATTGAAGAATTCAGCTGGGAACCACATTTGTGGACCTCGAAAGGTGCCTAACACCTTCCTTTCGAGCTAACTTGAACCCTTGCCCAATTCTGGTAACCTAGGCTAGTTAAACAGGTTTTCTTGCTAATTAGTTTAGTTTGGTGCCCTAACGCACCATAATTCGTTAGGTGGCGACTCTTCTCTTTTTAACCCTTAAGAGTTATCACATGTTGAGTCCCGCTTTCCGCGAGAAAAAATGGGGCACGACAGCATGACGACTCTACTGGGGATTTGAGGTTTCTAACCATAACGGTTTCATTCTTAAGTGGGGTTTTATATTCTATTAAGATTCGAGATTACCTTTTATGTATCTTGTTTTAATTATTCTTACCATGTTTGTGTGATTTTCTTTTAAATCTGACCTTGTGTTTATTTGGCTTCTTGATATAATTGATTTTCTTCCATATTTGAAATTTTATTTTCTTAATATTGTAATTAAGTAAATGCTAGCAACTTTTAGAATTAGGTATGGGTACATTATTTTTGTATATATCTGCATGTTATTTTCTTTAGCTCTCTCACTCACACACTTGAAAATAGTTGCGTGGTTTCACAGCCGTTCACTGTTAATACTCGTGTCGAGGAATGTCTCGTGATTTGGTCGATCAGCGGTGCGTCGACGGTCATGAGCTTTCTCACTCTCAAGTTGTCAGCTTGAGGGAACTATGTCTAAACCTATTCCCATTCTTAGATCTTGGCCGTGTATCCCATTCTTAGATCTTGGCCGTGTCAATTATTTTATTTTAAAAAACTAATGTATCTATATAATTCAAACAAAAAAAAGAGCGACGTCCAAGGCACGTCAGAAATTTAGCAAAAACCTTGTCTTAAGGGATTTTTTGCATCCCGGAAAGGACGCCTGCCTTATCTGTGTATTTAAAACTTTCTTTCTCTTATCTCCTTCCTTGTTTAAATTATATTTTTCCTTGGTTAATTTTTTTTCCTTATTCTCTTTTTGTTTCCTTATTTAAATTATTTACTATATGTTTAAATCTCTCTCCATTTTTCTCACGTACTTTCTTGTTCAAAGCAAGTATTTCATGTTTATTCATTTTCAATTATCTCTTCATAATACCTAACTTAGGATATATTCATTCCTTATCCTCTTTATTTGTTTTGACGTTTTTACTTATTGCTTTTCTTGACTACTTATTATGCCTTACGTGCTAATTGTTTTTATTTTGTAACTCCCATTCCGTTCATATTGGGAATCTCTCACTATCACACACTGAACACGCGAGTTGTGCTTTGCACTTCTCCTCGTTTAGGGAATCGGCATACGTGGAATGAGTGGATAGTTTTACTACCATGTGACCACGCGCCTTTTCACATAAGAATTTTTCAATCTGCCTACCCAACTCTTAGAAATCTATGTTAAGTCATGCATGCATTATCCCTAAGAGGTATCGATATTCTTGGTATCTTGAGATCATTAGTTTGACTTTTCCCGAATTCCAAAGAGATTTACGATCTCTAAAAGGACATTATCATGTTTATTTGCATTTTTTGAGAGGCAAATACGTCTAAATACATGGACTATTTGTTCCTTAGGAAGGAAAGGCAAAACTAACCTTTTTATAATCCAGGTTGTAATGAATTAATTTCATGCCGTTTAAGCTATGATTAAGCCTAAAGAAAAAAAGCAGCATTTTATTTAAATTATAGCTCCATTTCTCTTGTAATTTTTCATTGTAATATTTCATTAAAAAAAAATTAAAGCAAAAATTATTCATATTGGATATTTTAGCGAGAGCAAATAGAACGATGTATTATGACATATTTGTCTCTCAAAATTTGTTAGGCCTACCTCTGGCACAAAGAGGTCACAATACATTAGGACGCACGAATTATTTGCTACATGATTAATTTGAGATATACTTGTGTAATTGTTTCTTATTTTATTTTCCTTTGTCCGTTGATCTTTATATAATTCTAAAAATCATCTCATGTTTACACTCTCACAATTTCATATTCCATGTAACCCACACTTTTAAGCCTAAAACATACAATCCTGTAGCATTGCTCAAATTTTCTTTCACAAATATTGATTTATGTGTCTTCCAAAATACCCTCTTTAGCATTCATATTTTATTTGTTCAAATTAAATCCTATCGTCTGCATTAGTTTATCCTTTTGCCACTAAGGTTGACATTCTCTTAAAGCTCTCACAATTTCGATTCATTTTTTTTAAAAGCATAATTCACTATTTTTATTTACCATTATGTGTCGTCTTTCGTTTAAATATCAAGAATTTGATTGTCTGGCATAAGTCGACATTGCTCATTCCACCAGCTTGCTAAATCCTTTTGCCATATCACCATTTCAAATCTTAACTCTCTAATAGTCGTTAATATCATTCTTCTAAAATCGCGAGTTTTGTCACCCTCATTCGCATCATGCTGTAAATTTTTGTTGTGTCAAGGCTTAAATTTACTTATCTTTCTTGAAATTCTTTAACAAGATCGTTATTTTGATGTAGTTATTAATACTTTCTATGCTAACTGGATGTTTGCATTTGATATGTTTATTTTTGTTTAAAGGTTGTCAAATATTTGAACATCAATTCAGCAAGAATCTGCAATTCTGACAAAATGTCCAACATCCCAAACAATTCTACTGTTATTCCTGACACAAACTTTGGTTCTCTCCCGACACAAAGCCTCTTCTCGACAGTATCTCTCTGTCCAACCCCATCTCTTACACTTCCTCAACAGATTCCTTCATCACATACCCATATTGGCCCTTTGCAAGACATGATAATATCTGAAAAAGAGATCATCACACTACGGAGATAATTCAATAACTTGGAAAAAATTGTGGATGAGAAGCTACGCTCGAAAAAATATTGCAGATTTAAGGTATAAGAAGTTGTGCCTACAACCAAATGTTCAATTGCCGTTGGGATACAAGATCCCAAAATTCAACACCTTCTATGGGCATGGAGACCCAATCGAACATCTGAAGGACTATTGCCGTAGATTAGTCGGAATTGGACATAATGAAGCTCTCATAATGCGATTATTTATGCAGAGCCTGTCAGGAATGGCATTAACTTGGTATCTCAAACATGGCTTCAATAAATGGCATACTTGGGAAGATATGTGTTATACCCCGTAGGATTCCCGGCACCTTGATGACCTATTCGCACGTTGGTTAAGCATGTTTGAAGGCCATACGTGCTAGGGAAAGGCCCGGGAAAAGACCGGACGAGCAACCTGTCGAACCATCGCGGGAGGAGCCGAGGTAGAGCCCCTCCGCGATGGCAGCGTGTCACGGAGGTGAAGCCTCCGCGTTGGCTCCGTGACACGTTGGCCTTGTCCAGGCTCAAGTATATAAAGCCCCACTTCGGTTTATTTTGGAATTAAATCATAAAATTTCCAGAAAATAGAGAGGAAAACTAGAGGAAGGAAAAAGAACGAAGAGGGTAATATAATTTTATCCGATTACGCTGCCAAATGCAGTCCAAACCTAAATTAACCTCAGATACCGAGGTATTTAGCAGCAGAGAGCATTTCTACGAATTTAGTTTCGTGAAATACGGCCGACGAATCGTCGAGCTACCGAGCTAAGGTAAGTAGAATTGCTCCAAACTAGTGTCTATGTGTTCCTAGCTGTGAAGTGAGTATTTCTCCCTTCTGGACTTCTTGAAAATAGCGAGTTTTTGACCGTCTTTCGATAAGCCTAAGTTTAGGCTATAATTATATCGAAAGTGACGTTGTTCTTTGGAATAAAGCTATATTTAGTATTAATTGACATATTTATGAATGCAGTTGGGAGAAATAGTTAAAGTATTGGCCGAGCCTCGTCCGACAGACGGATAGTTCGAGGATAAGGTATGTAAAGCTAGTTCCTTCCGCAAGTTAGTAGCTTTAGCCTTGTATAGTGCAATAAAATCCGTAGTAGAATTCCCGGAAGTTGAATGTTAAGTATTGTGCAAAGTTCAGTAAACCTAGTTTGCGTTGTTATATCGTATTCAGTCTGGAAGTTAGAAAAGCATGTGCCCAAGGGCAAGTTAGTAGTTTCGATTCAGTACAGCCTATTATGTGAATAGCAAGCATGTTGTAGAATAAAAAGGAACAGATTTGCATAATAACAGTCAGTAAAGGAAGATCTGATAGACAGATAGTTTTATGGCTATAGACTAGCCATTCAGACAGATGGAATATTGGCTACAGGCTAGCCAACAGTTAAAGAAAGATTTCAGAATCAGTATAATCAGTAAAGAATCAGTTCAGTATAGAAATAGATCAGAATAAGAAGTTAGATTCCAGATAGTCTTTTCAGTTATACATGCTTGCTATTTCTATGTGCTATTTGTTTGTTGAGACCTGTTGTGGCATGTGGGCACCCTTTTAGCATCCCCACCGCCCCTGGGTTATAGCTGTGTCGATACCAGATTCAGATACCACCACCAGCTGGGCGATGCCGTCCGCCTAGAGGACGATGATGGCCGACCACCATGATAATACGGTCCAGACCACCCTGCTTGCAGGGGTAGTTCAATTTACTCTGCGCAGATCCAGTCCACCCTGTTTACAGGGGCAGAACACTCTGTGTGCGCTTGTGGCTGGGGGAAGTTTCAGATACAGATTTTTTTATAAAATCACCCTGTTGCGTGCTTGCACCCAGGGGCAGTTTTTATTACACACCCCGCGTGCACCTGCGCCCAGAGGTAGGAGTCTACGGACTCAGACACAATTTACTGTCAGAGGCCAAGGCCTGAGCTACGTACCCAAGGGGACCGGTAGGAGGAGCTCACAGTTATCAGATGAGTGGAGTGACTTATTTTTGGTTGGTTTAGACCCGGGTAGGGGTAAATAGATTGTGTGTTGGTTGGCACCTTCCGGCTTATGGAGGTCGGTCAGGTATTGTATGTATTATTATGTATACCTCTATGTGCTATTAGATACTGATAGACAGTGGGACGACACGGCATCAGGTACGTTCAGTTTAGTTATAGAATAAATAAACTCTCCCCAGTTATTCTCAGCCAGTTAGACTCAGCCACCTTCTGCTCATATGTCATTTTACTGTTGTTATTCATTTCAGTTGTGTATTTCAGTTGCTTTACATGCTCAGTACCTGTGGTACTGACGCCCAGCGGGGCGCTGCATTACTTGCCTGCAGGTACTCATAGACAAGGAGGCGATCCCTCGTGATTCCAGTCAGCTATTGAGTATTCAGCTCCTGTCATCCGGAGACTGAATTCCAGAGGTGTATTTCATTTTCTTTTGTTGTACAGTACGGGTAGGTCGGGGCCCTGTCCCGATCATTTCTATTGTTATTCCTAGAGGCTTGCAGTCTGTATATATTCCCTGTGGTCAGTCGAGCCGGTCGTGTGAGGCCGTGCAGCTTGTTATAGTTATTTGTTATTTCTGTTCCTGTTGGCCGTGTGTGGCCATAACCAGTCAGTAGTGGTGACCTTGCCGGTCACGTAATTATTTAGCATGTTATTGTTGAAGTTACAGAGAACTAGACAGCATGGTGGCCTTGTCGGCCCGCATAGGTTCCCCTATAGTAGTATGTTTCTGGTTAGCTGTTTTCCAGGTGCAGGTGGCTATAGGCCTGTTGGCCGGAGGCTGTATTTACAGTCGTTATATAGCCCTTTGGCTCCAGGAATTCGAGTTAGAGCCAGCCAGGCACCAGATGTGCTTCGGCTCACCAGATAGCAGTCTAGGTCCTACTAGGGCACCAGGTGCCAGTCATACCCCCCAGGGCGGGGCGTGACAAACTTGGTATCAGAGCAGGTCGTGTCCCAGGGAGTCTGCAAGCCGTGCTGAGTATAGTCTTGTCTATGGATGTGTTGTGCACCACATACCATAGGCAGGAGGCTGTGAGGCATAATAGGACAGTTACCCTTCTTTCCATACTCAGTCGTGCCTAGCACAGTACAGTATAGGGTTGGTTCTTTTGAAACTTACCACCCTCTTTGTTTACAGATACTATGGTAGACCAGTGGCACCCAGCTACAGGCAGGAGATTGGATACAGCAGCGGGCGAAGGCACCAGTAGGATGCCTCATTTACAGCCAGATTTAGCCCGGTCTGAGAGCGATACGGAGGTGTCATCTCGACCCTCCCAGCAATATCCGCCTCGCCAGACACCACTTGAGGCAGCACCGCCTCCCACAGCTTCTGCACCCACTTCATCTGATCAGGAGCTACGTAGTGCGGTGGTTATGTTGACCCAGATGCTGGCTACTCAGCGTCAGCCAGTACCACCTGCAACTGCAGAATCTCTAGGTGGGCCTGGTAGTTCCAGGGTCAGAGAATTCTTGGTGTTGGGACCCCCTCAGTTTACAGGGTCGGATTCAGCGGAGGACCCTCAGGACTTTTTGGACCAGATGCAGAGGATCTTTAGAGTCATGCACGTAACCCCAGCAGAATCAGTTGAGTTAGCCGTGTTCCAGTTAAGGGATATTGCTGTTTTGTGGTACGAGAGTTGGGAGAGATCTCGGGGAAGAGATGCAGCCCCTCCTACTTGGTCCAGCTTCTCAGAGGCCTTCCTGGACCACTATTTACCCTGGGAGGTCAGACTGGCCCGGATGGACCAGTTTTTACACTTGGAGCAGGGGGCCAGGAGCGTTCGTGAGTATTCTTTACAGTTCGACTCCTTAGCCCGCTATGCTCCAGCATTTGTGGACACCATGTTGTCCAGAGTCCACCGCTTTATTATGGGCCTGAATCTAGAGTACATAGAGGCGTGCATGACGGCTACTTTGAGAGAGGATATGGACATAGCCAGGGTACAAGCCTTCGCACAGACAATTGAGGGCTTGAGATAGCGGCAGCGGGGTGACAGACAGGCGACTTCATAGCAGCGCCATAGAAGCAGACCCGCTGAGATTCGAGGGGAAATCCCTAGGGGGTCGAGACCACGGTTTACAGATAGGCCACCCAGATCTTTACCTCCGGTACAGCAGCAGAGAGGCAGGTTTGTTCGCCAGAGTCAATCAGAGTCCGGTAGTAGTTCACGGACAGTAGCCTCACCTCAGTAGCGGAGGGTAGAACAGAGTAGATTTGCAGCTACCCCTTGTCCTATATTCCACCGACTACATGCTGGAGCCTACAGGCAAGGCCTTCCAGGGTGCTATTACTGCGTACAGGAAGGGAATTTAATGAGAGATTGTCCATCCAGAGGACAGGGTAGCCGGGATGATTCGGATAGAGCATCAGCAGGGCCACGAGTTCCAGTAACCTCAGCAGGGCACAGACCCTCAGGTTCAGTAAATAGGGGCCGAGGTAGATCAGGAACCTCTGGCTCAGGTGCAGGCCCCAACCGTACCTATGCATTACCAGGGAGGCAGGATTCAGAGGCATCTCCCGACGTAGTCACAGGTACATTGATTATCTGCTCATACCCTGTTTATGTACTGATTGATCCAGGATCCACCCTATCGTATGTTACCCCATATGTGGCATGTAAGTTCAATATTGCACCAGAATTATTACAGCAGCCTTTTTCGGTATCCACACCCATCGGTGACTCGATCATGGCTAGCAGAATTTACCAGGGGTGTATAGTAGAGGTTGCTGATCGTCAAACCACAGTAGATCTGGTCGAGCTAGAAATGATAGACTTAGATGCCATAATGGGTATGGATTGGCTAGTGTCATGCTTTGCCAATGTTGAATGTTGGACCAAGACGGTCCGATTCCACTTTCCAGGAGAATCAGTGCGGGAGTGGAAGGGCAGCACCGCTACGCCAAAAGGTAGGTTTATTTCCTACCTTCAGGCGAGGAAATTGATATCTAAGGGGTGTATTTACCACCTGGTCAGAGTTCAGGATATCCGAGCAGAATCTCTGACACTCCAGTCTGTTCCGGTGGTGAACGAGTTTCCTGATGTGTTTCCGGATGAGCTACCTGGTATTCCCCCAGAAAGGGAAATAGATTTTGCTATTGATTTATTACCACGCACCCAGCCGATATCGATTCCTCCTTATCGCATGGCTCCTGCAGAACTCAGAGAATTGAAGGAGCAGCTAAAGGACTTATTGGATAAAGGTTTTATTAGGCCGAGTACTTCACCATGGGGTGCGCCAGTTCTATTTGTGAGAAAGAAAGATGGCTCACTCCGGATGTGCATAGATTATCGGCAATTAAACAAGGTTACAGTGAAGAACAAGTACCCGCTTCCCAGGATTGATGATTTATTTGATCAGTTACAGGGAGCCAGATACTTTTCTAAGATTGACTTGCGGTCCGGATATCACCAGGTTCAAGTTCGTGAGAGAGATATTCCCAAAACGGCATTCAGGACCCGATATGGACTCTTTGAATTTCTAGTTATGTCCTTTGGGTTAACGAATGCCCCAGCAGTATTCATGGACCTGATGAATAGTATTTTCAGACCTTTCCTGGACTTGTTCGTAATAGTGTTTATTGATGATATTCTGGTGTATTCTCGCTCTGAAGCAGATCACCGGACTCATTTGCGGACAGTGCTCCACATCCTCAGGGACCGCCAGTTATATGCTAAATTCTCTAAGTGTGAGTTCTGGCTTAATTCAGTAGCCTTTTTGGGGCATATTGTGTCGGATGTTGGTATACAGGTTGACACGCAGAAGATAGAAGCAGTCAAATCATGGCCCAGGCCTACCACTCCGACCGAGGTCCGTAGTTTTCTGGGATTAGCGGGATATTACAGGAGGTTTGTTGAGGGATTCTCTACCATAGCAGTGCCTCTGACTAAACTGACGCAGAAAGCAGCAAAGTTTCAGTGGACAGAGGCATGCGAGCAGAGTTTCCAGGAGTTGAAAGATAGATTGACCTCTGCTCCGGTGTTACCCTTGCCGGAAGGTACAGAAGGTTATTCAGTATATTGCGACGCATCAGGCGTTGGGTTGGGTTGTGTGTTGATGCAGCATGGTAAGGTGATTGCATATGCCTCCAGACAACTGAGGAAACACGAGAGGAATTATCCTACCCACGACCTGGAGTTAGCCGCAGTGATCCACGCCTTGAAAATGTGGAGACACTACCTGTATGGCGTCCATGTTGATATTTTTACAGATCACAAGAGCCTACAGTATATCTTCACTGAGAGAGAGCTGAATCTGCGGCAATGTTGCTGGTTGGAGTTGTTAAAAGATTATGATGTGAACATTCTATACCACCTGTTGACACCCAATTTTGACCGACCTGCGCCTTAATATGCTGCTTATATATGTATATACTTATTTTTATATTTTTAAAATAATTTATTATCATAATGTTGTGAAAATTCTTTCAAGTTACATATATATAACTTATATTAACTTTAAGTTTTCATATTAAATAATTATGCTGTATATAATATATTTCGTATCAATATGCGCCATCATTTTGAAATATATTCTTTACTTAATAAACTATTTACCTAATTTTGCTAATTTTACAAATTTATTTGAATAATAAAATTACTCGAATTTTTAAATTATTTATGTTAATAATATGATTTTTATAATATTCGATAACTTAATTTTATTTTCTAGTCATTAAATTGCTTATAAACAAAATAATTTAATTATATGATATTTACATAAGTATACTTAAATTTAGAATTTATTTATTAATAATAATATTTATATGATTTTCTTATAATTTAAACTATTTTATTATCTATTTACTAAATTATTTAAAACAGTAGTATGTTTATTAATTTAATAGCAGCTAAATTCAATTTCATTCATTTATTCAAATTATAGCCACTTCTATTCAATTTCATTTTAATTTTGGCCACTTTCTATTCAATTTATGTCAATTTTAGCCATTTTTGATCAATTGTGGCTACAATTTAAATTCAATTTCAGCCTAAATTAAATCCTAACCCATAACCCGTCCGGATGACCCAATTAACCCGACCCATTAACTAATTAAATCCTAGCCGTTCATTATCTTTAATCCTACGGTCCAGATTTAACCCTACCTAATTTCCATTTAATATTCCCTTTACCCCCAAAACCTAACATTCTTCCCACTTTTCTTCCTCCTCTTCACATAAGCCGCCGCCTACCCCGCCCCCCCCCCCTCTCCCTCTCTTAGCCGACCACCAAATCCGGCCACTGTTTGGCCGGAAAACGCCATAGCCACCAGAAACCCGTCCTATCACCGCTTCACTCCACTCTATCTCCTTCTCTCTCACCACACGAAACCGCGATAGACCTTCCTCTCTCCCTTCCCCTTCGTCTCCGGCAACCACCATTAACACCGGCCAAAAACTACCGCACAACCTCCATAATTTCTGACAAGCGGAGAACACCAAAACCACCAGTCGTACACCACCTCACCTCTCTCTCTATCTTTTCTCCTCTCCGGCCGACCATACCATCACCGGAAAACCGCGCCGCCTCCTCTTTTCTTTTCCTCTTCCCACTGCCAGCAGCCTAACCTGCGCCGCCATCTTCTCCCTCTCTTTCTCTTCTTCAAACTCCGGCAACCCGTCGAGAAACCTCCATAACTTCCAGTCAAAAGATAATAACAGACCACCTCGGCAGCCACCACGGCTCCGGCGAAGCAACATCACCTCTCTCCCTTCTTCTCTACTTTTCTTCTCTAGCGGTCGCGCGCCGCATGCCGCCGCTTCTTCAGCAAAACCGAACCATCACACCAACAGACCTCTCCCCTGTCCCTCTCTCACCACTGGACCGTCATCATTTGTTATTTGATTATGTTTAATAATGATCTCATTTGATTGTGAATTCGGTATTGTAAAATATTGAAATTGTTATGTGCCCGTTAATCTTCGATATGTCCGATTACAATTACTGATGTTGCATTTGTGATTTGCTTCCCTGCAATTAAATTACTTTCTTTCTCAACCTGTTTTATTTCATTCATTATTCAATCTGATTTTTTTAGGACCTTAATTTGAACCAGAGTTAGTTTTATTCTGTCATTATTGATATGGATTGTTTATGGCCTTTTTTCTTATTAGTTGGTAATTGAAATATTCTTACCCCATGAGTATAGATTCAAATCGTATTACAACTTTGTCTATTTCGGCAGATTTTTGTAATTTGAAGTTTTTATATTATATGTATGACAATTTTAGTTGTTTTTAATAGTAAATCTTGAATGAATTAATTATATGATTCTATTCCCTACCTTATTTTTCCTAGTCCGTGTTAATTGCGTCAAATATGGTTGTTTAGCTCGGATTCTTTATGTTTAAAATAGTTGGGTCAATGGTTAATAATAGTTGCTCCTTTCTCTTGTGCAATTTGAATCATGACAATATTAGTATTTACTTAATTATTGTAACGTTAGATTTTAAACTAAGTACAACCTTGCAACAGATTTTGCTCCCTTTCCCATCTTTGAGCATTTTCTTTAACAGCATATGATATTGTGACCGAATGATTTCCTTGCTTTAATTAAGAAGTTTGGTCATGATCGTTTCTTACTTACTCTCTTTAATTACTTGGATAGTTGGAATATATATCTATTTATGGTAAACCTGAATATGCTCTACATCTGATTACCTCATTTATATGAATCAACTATCATCTTATAATCTCCTTGAGTGATTTATTACCTTTCTTATTGTGAGTATAATATGATAATAATAGGATACATATGGTAATTACTGATAACTTAATCGGTTTTGGCGAATTGTTGACTAATTTTATTGCTAAATTGATTCTCTTGTTCTATTTATGAAAAATCTTCCATGATTTATTCTTTCCTTTAATTATTGTATAATTATGTAACAGCTCTTACATTTATCTAATTATGGTAAATTGTTGTATTTAGAATAGTATATATGGTTAATTTATATGTTCCCTTAATTTATTTCCTTGAATGCTCGCCCTATCTTATAATAGCTATAACATATTTTGGTTGACTGGGATCTGATTGGATATAATAATTTTATATATGATAGAAATCTTGGTAATTGCCTCTGAAAATATTCTCCTTCCTTTAACGGGTAGTTCTGAATATTTACCTCTTCTCAATCATTCTTCTGGTCTTAATATATAAGTATGCCTTTCTTTTTTTTAGAAGAGGGGAAGAACACGGACAGAGAGATAAAATTTTATTTATTTATTTTATAATATTGCTCTGCTCCTTAAAATTCTTTATCCTTCTTCCACCTCAACACAAGCACTGCTCGGAATCGTTAAGATTCTTGTGATCTTGATGTGTTGAGGACCGGGTATCAGTCAAGGTGATTTATTAATTTTAATCCGTATATTCTGTTCGATTTCGGCATTTGCCGGTTAGTTTGTTTATTTTTTTTAAATATGACATCTGCATCGTCGTTAATTTCTCTTTGATTGCTCTTTCTCTTATCATAATTATATGTTTAATATTTTTTGACATAATTTTACTAAATACGTGGTTGAGACTATGAGATTATTGTTTCGTATCTATTATGGTACTAACTTGTAAGCAGATATCATCTCATTCATCGAAGAGTCGCTCGGGATCCAAAGGACTATGGATTTATTTATTCGTTTATTTTATTTTAATGTTTGTATTTATTTGTTATTTTATTTTTTCCGATTTGTAATAATTATAAAAAGACGATAAAATAGTGGACAAGGGTTTGGGGGTGGGGATTGTATTTTTTCTTACTGTTTTTTTGTTTACTGCTAATCCCACATAGAAAAGCATGCCTTTAGAAATAACGTAGAAATCACACGAATATTAGAAATCATGCCTATAAGACGTAAAAACATAGAGAACAGGCCTATAGGACTTTATATCTAAAAAAGAAGATCGTCATAAATTATGAGTTTTCAAACTACTTGTTATTACTTAGTTGTAATAAGCATATTAATTCGGGGAGCATGTGAATCTGATTGGCGCCTTGTTAAGGAATCTGTCAGTAGATAATATTTCATAATAAGGATAGTCATAAATGAAGGTTGTAGGTTTTACATTATGAAATTGCTCGCCATTAATTAAACATAGTGTTTAAATTTCTTTGGCCACTAATTTAGTGTAAAATAGTTAAGTTCCTAAAAGGTATAGGTTGTCTGTTTATTTAATGAAGAATCATCATGGAGTAGTATGAATATGTTATGTGCATGTCATGCTTAGTAATCATATTTATAAGGTTGAGGTATATGTATAACCCATATTTTCTATCTGTTTAAATATCACATGTTTGTTTGACTTGCTTGACGGTAATCTTTTTTTTTTAAAAGCCTTAAGATTTTAGAACCAAAATCCAAAAATAGTAGTCCAATGCTCTTGGACTTTAGGATTGGGACGGGTAGCCAAATTTTAGGATAATAGACTATCACATAGAAAGTCTTAAGTTAATAATCAATTAAGCGGGTAGACGGGAGATGATGAAACAGACAGGCTATAGCTGACTTCTTGTATGAAGCGCAAATCAGCTTTGTAAATACAAAGCAATCTATTACTCCCATCTTTTCTAATTTCATGTCATTTTTGAAAGAAAATTTTAAAAGAAGATTTTAAAATTTTTCTTACTATGTTGAAATATTGATGTACTTTTATTACAAAAGAAAAATTTTGTTAAAAATATACATATATATACATATACATGGTTTTCTTAAAAAATGTATTTTTACTCAAGTTATATATATATATATATATATATATGTTATTCTCTTCAAACTATTTTGATTTTAAAAATAGAATAGATGGGAGTAATACCGCATTAGGTCCATTTTCAGCCTTGTCAAAACCTGATCCCACTTTTAAGGTTAACTTTTTAATTTGCTAATTTAGTATTTATGTTAGTATTCTATTTATGCTCAATAACTCATCGACTTTATTTGGTCATTTAGATAATCCCCCATTTAATGAGTACGGCCGCGAACCACATTTGTGGACCTCGAAAGGTGCCTAACACCTTCCTTTCGAGGTAATTAAAGCCCTTATCCGAACTCTGGTAACTTAGGTGAAAGATTAGCTTAGAACGGTGCCCTAACACACCTTAATCCGTTAGGTGGCGACTCTCTTATTTAACCCAAAAGAGTAGTCACATGTTGGGTCCCGCTTTTCCACGAGGGAAAAATGGGGCGTGACAGAATGGCGACTCTGCTGGGGATATTAGGCTTGAACCATTACGTGTTCATTTAAATGGGGATTTAGTTAAGTTTTAATTTGCTAAATGTGCAATTTATTTTCTTATTTTTGACTTTACCATGAAGTTACTAACCGTTTTCTTTGTTTTCTTATTATCTATTATTTTCATATGTAATTGTTAATACATAAATTGTTGTAATTTCCTTTTACTTAGCTGACATATCGCTCATACTTCCCCCACTTGGGAATTTCACACTTTCACACACAATAACGGTTGCGTGGTTTCACGGCCGTTCACCAGTTTAAAACACCTCGAGGATTGTCTTGTGATTTGGTCGATCAGCGGTGCGTCGACGGTCATAAGCTTCCTCACTCTCGAGTTGTCTGCTCGAGGGAACCGTGTCACACCCACTCTTACTCCTAGAACTTGACCATGTACGCCTTTAGTAAGGCATGTACATATCTTCAAACTTAGAAAAATCGCGACGTCCATGGTACGTCAAGATTAAATAGAAAACTTATCCAAAGTCCAAAGAGATTTACAATCTCAAAAAGGACATTCCCATATTTATTTGCATTTTTTGTTTGGGAAATCAATATGTCTAAAATGTTGACTATTTGCTCCTTAGGTAGGATAGGGTAAACTGATTTTTTTATTATGCAGGTATATATGCGATCCGCGTCATATAAGCAAAGAAGTGGCCAAAAGAGCATTTACATTTAGATTATAGATTTATATTTTTTTTGTAATCTTCATTTTCTCATAATATCTTATTATGTAAATGAAGAAACTTATTTGTTTATTTGTATGTATTTGGATTGTAATGGAGCAAATAGAATGACGCATTCTGACATATTTGATTTCCAAAAATACGTTAGGCCTGCCTCTGGCACAAAAGAGGTCCCCAAATTAGGAAAACGTACAAATGTGTTTATTCATGTGAAGCATATTAATGTGTTTATTTCATCGACAACATGTTGTGTTTAAATTTCTTTACTTGTTTTATTTTCGGTTTATTGTTATCATGGTTATTCCCATCATGCTTCTACCCAGCCTCATATAACTTTAATATGTCTTCTTCCCGCATCTCATCAAACCTCATATCTTCAAAACAATATTCTTCATGCCTACTCCCTTTCTCAAAATCAACATTCACATGATACATATGCAACTCCTTCAAATCAAGCCATACTACAAAGACCGCCCGCCATGTTTCATTATTTACTTCTTACAGTTATATCCAACATGTCTTACGCTCCAAGAGATCGTACCCTATGCCCCATTTATATTGAGACTGCTCCGGTCACCCATCACTTAGGAGATTTGAACTACGTCTGACCTGATTCCTTTTGGATACGTAGGCAGCCCATTTTTGGGTTCGGTCTCAATCAAATAAATTTTTCTTTCTCCTCATATCCCAATCAAATATCTTCCTCACATCCAAATATGAAATCTTTGCCAATTTCATTCGACTCATAAAAGACCAAATGTAGATTCAAAAACTGAATTTTGATGTTCAAATATATGACTGCCATTTCTTTTCAACTAATAATTTTTGTTTGAGTGAAGCAGGAATATAAAGCCCTTAAGTCAAACTGGGGGCAGAATTTTGAGGGAACGTGGAAAATTCTACAAGCAGGCAGCAAGGAGGTTTGCGAAACACTCTGCATTCTAAACTGGGACAGAAATTTTTGAGAATTCCTCAAAAATTTTACCAAAATGCAAAGTCTATAGAGGATCAAAACAATGACAAGGAACAAAGGATATACAAAAAGGTATGCATTAACCTTACCTTTGAAAACTCACAAATTTTTCTTTGAGTATAGGCACACTCGAAAAAAAATAAATCATATTCTCGTGGTCGAGAAGGAACTATTCCTTAGACGAAGGCTGGACTATTCTATTTTTGGATCAATTGTTATTTGACATCTGTTGTGCTGCTTTCGAAGTTATCACACGCTTCTAGATTCAAACTTTATCATGACGCCAATCTGCTATTATCAAGATTATTATTGTGCCTTTGGATTCAAGATATTGTGCCACAAGTCAAGCTACCATTGCTAAGTGGTTATTATGCTACCGTCAACCTAATATTCAAGTTCTGCCATACTATTACTATGTTATTCAATCAAGCCCATTATGCTACTGTCTAAATTATTATTATGCCACTATTTCAATCTGGCCACTAATATGATACCTTCGAGCCACTATTTCACAATCTTCAAGCTATCCTATTTATTCTTATCAAGCTACAATTACGCTGGTACTATCATCATGCTACTTCAAGATATCATTGTGCTGCTTTGGAGCTACCACGCTGTTATTATTATTGTATTACTTCAAGCTACCATTATTGTCTACTTCAAGATGCAGTTGTGACTGCTGCTATTTTAGAGTTACTACTATGCTACTCTGGGGCCACTATTTTATTACTTCAAGCTGCTATTATAGTATTCAAGCTACTATCATGCTACTTACTATGCTACCGTGAATTGAGCTACTATAATCTGAGCCACTGAAATTATGCTACGGATAATTGGGTTCATCCACCCTATAATAGGATAATTGGGTTCGTCCACCCTACAAATGGACACTCTGGGTTAGTCCACCCTATAATAGGACCATTGGGTTTGTCCGCCCTACAAATGGACACTCTGGGTTAGTCCACCCTATAATAGGACAGTTGGGTTGGTCCGCCCTATAAGTGGACATTTTTGGGTTCGTCCTCCCTATAAATGGACAATCGAGCTCGATATTGTATTTTGAGTCCTATAATTATATTTGAGCCCTACATTTAATATTTTTTGAGCCCTTTGATTTACATTTCGAGCCTGTCGGCTCTGAAATGAGATGATCGGATTTTATCCACCCTAAAATGGGACACATCAATGCTAAATAATTTTATATGTGTATTCGAGTACTAATAAGCTCGTCTGAGTTTTGCAGGTATTCGCTTTGGAAAACTGAAATTGGGGCAGATTTTCTAAGGTTCCTCAGAAAATTATATATTTTTCCCTCGTCGCTATTTCCTATAATGTTGCTCTTATATTATTTCGTATCATATACAGATTAACCATTTTTATCTAATAGTGTTAAAATATGCAGGTGAAAAGGCACACTAGTCAAAAAGAAAATAGTATTCGCTTTTACCCCGCTTTTAGTCTTTTGTCGTTTATTAGCAATATGACATTAAAACGTGCAATCCTCATCTCTCATCTCCTATTCTTATCATGTCGTCCACTTCCGTCTTTATTCAATCCTTATTCGATTAATTTCTTTAGGGATTTCATTCTTCCCTAAAACCTGAACTACGTTGGACCTGATTCCCCTTTTAGAGGGATACGTAGGCGTCCCTGTGGGACTCGGTCTATATCTTTATAAAATTTTCTTCTCCCCTTCAAAGGTTCTTGATGCTTCTGTCACATTTTCATGGCATTTCGGTTAATATGCTGCAACTGGGGCAAAATTTTTGAGAGGACCTCAAAAATTCACAACTTTACGTCATTTGCAACTGAAGTCTACATTGGGGCAGAATTTTTGAGAGGACCTCAAAAATTCAATAGATCGAGCATTTCTACGTAACTGGGGCAGAAATTTTGAGAAGGATCTCAAAATTTCATCAAGACTCAGTCAAGCCAAGGAGCTGATTCCCAAAAAAGGATGTGACATTCCATTCTAATCATCAAGCTCATGAGATCGAGATAGTAAAGGCACAAATCAGCCTTTTCCATTTTAATCTGATGATTTTTTCTTTGAGCACAGGATGCAACAGGTACCAAATTTGCAATCATTCCATATGGATCTTCGAAGGTATTTACTATCAACTTCTAAGCTAAACAACTTGAAATTTGTTCATGAATAGGGCTAAGCATTGCCCTAGGGTTAAACACAACCCTAAAATTTATTTTCAAGGGCTAAGCACTGTCCTAGGGTTAAGCACTACCCTAAATTTTATTTTCAAGGGCTAAGCACTGTCCTAGGGTTAAGTACTACCCTAAATTTTTCTTTTAAAGACTAATCAATGTCCTACGGGTCAAGCACTACCCTCTGATCTTAAAGGCTAAGCATTTGTCTCCTAAATTTTGTTTTGATTAAGCGCTAATTGTTAGTTACATCATGCTTATTGACTAATCAATTTTATCTAGTTTTTGAAGCTTGCAGGTTACTATTGCGTTCTTCTCATGATAATTAATCGAATGACTATCATGCCTTTTTTTTCAAGTTCTCATGCTCGTTGTTTTCCTTATGCTACTTTTAACCTATTATCATCGTGCTACTCTCATCCTTGTGATTTTAGAGGGGTCAAGCTTTACCCCCAAGCTTTTAAGAGCTAAGCATAGTCCTACCCTTTTACGTTGTCTGGGTAAAGCACTACCCTGCCAAATTATCTGAGCCACGACTCGTTATCGAAGTTTATACGTTATGTTAATTATTTTTTGCCCATCATTATCTATTTATTTATTTTCCATTTTTGAGCCCATATTCGCATTTTGGGCCCGGAAATACATTCATATAGGCATTTGAGCTCGAATATACATTCATATATGCCGGATATACGTTCATATATGCATTTTAACCCGGATATACATTTTACATATGCATTCGAGCTCTTGATGTACACTTATATATGCGTTTTGAGCCCTAGATAAACATTTATATATACATTCGAGCCCGTGGTATACATTCTCACGTATGCATCTGAGCCCTATTTGCATTTAAGCCCGAATTTGCTTTTGAGCCCGTGATCCATTTGAGCACGCGATATACTGAGCCCTTGATATACAATTTATATATGCATTTTGAGCCCGGATATACATTTTACGTATGTATTTGAGCCCGGATTTACTTTCACGTATGCATTTGATCCTGGATATACATTGTGCATATGCATTTGAGCCCGTGATATACATTCATAAATGCACTTTGAGCCCGTGGTATACATGATATATGCATTCAAGCCCGTTATTTTCATTTTAAGCCTGCCTATGCATTTGAGCCCGTTATTCGAATTCCAGCCCGTGGTATACATTTATATATGCATTTTTGAGCCCGTGGTATGCATGATACATGCATTCAAGCCCGTTTATGCATTTCAAGCCCGTTGTTTGCATTTCAAGCCCGCATACGCATTTTGAGCCCGTTATTTGCATTTGAGCCCGAATAAGCTGGAGCTCTTATTTGAATTATTGAGGCCCTCGAACAATTTACTTTCTTTGAATAAGCATTTCTTCCACTCATCCGCAGGCGTCATAGTCTAAAGGCGTCATTTTTCATGGCCTGTAGACATCATGTCATGGCCTAAGGATTTTACTTTCCAGTTTATCATGCCCTAAGGCGTCATCGTCTAAAGGCGTCATTTTTCATGGCCTGCAGACATCATTTCATGGCCTAGGGAATTTATTTTCTGCTTATCATGCTCCTAAGGCGTCATCATCTAAAGGCGTCATTTTTCATGGCCTGCGGACATCATTTCATGGCCTAAGGAAGTTATTTTATGTATCATGGCCCAAGACATCATGGTTTAGAGACATAATCCATTATCTCTAAATAAACTTTCATTGTCTAAAGGGAACGTGCATCATGTTTAAATTTTGCATCCGTTTATTTTATGAAAATAGGTGATGCACATCTTTAGTTGTTTACGCGAACACCGAACAGATCGCAAGCTATGAATAGTAGAGCCTCTTTACTATTTTCTTTCGAACTGTATTCCCACCTTCTTATTTTCATAATGCATCCCAAATCATGACGATTCGTGCTACTTATCCTTGTCCAAGCCTCGTGTTGTCAATTTTTAGGGATCTCGTTCGTCCCTAAGATCCAGAACTACACGCGGCCTGATTCTCGTGACACTCGAGATATGTAGGCGACTTGAAACTGAAGTCTCGGTCGCGATATCTTCACGACTTCATTTCCTTTTATTTAGCCCCGCCGAAATTTCTGCTTCGGTCGGACAAAATTGGCTACTAAGTCAACGTTCTTTGCTCAACAATTCATTCTTCATTCTCGAGCAAAGAAGGGGCAGTTGTTGACACCCAATTTTGACCGACCTGCGCCTTAATATGCTGCTTATATATGTATATACTTATTTTTTATTTTTATGCAATTATTTGACTTGTTTTTATATTTTTAAAATAATTTATTATCATAATGTTGTCAAAATTCTTTCAAGTTACATATATATAACTTATATTAACTTTAAGTTTTCATATTAAATAATTATGCTGTATATAATATATTTCGTATCAATATGCGCCATCATTTTGAAATATATTCTTTACTTAATAAACTATTTACCTAATTTTGCTAATTTTACAAATTTATTTGAATAATAAAATTACTCGAATTTTTAAATTATTTATGTTAATAATATGATTTTTATAATATTCGATAACTTAGTTTTATTTTCTAGTCATTAAATTGCTTATAAACAAAATAATTTAATTATATGATATTTACATAAGTATACTTAAATTTAGAATTTATTTATTAATAATAATATTTATATGATTTTCTTATAATTTAAACTATTTTATTATCTATTTACTAAATTATTTAAAAGAGTAGTATGTTTATTAATTTAATAGCAGCTAAATTCAATTTCATTCATTTATTCAAATTATAGCCACTTCTATTCAATTTCATTTTAATTTTGGCCACTTTCTATTCAATTTATGTCAATTTTAGCCATTTTTGATCAATTGTGGCTACAATTTAAATTCAATTTCAGCCTAAATTAAATCCTAACCCATAACCTGTCCGGATGACCCAATTAACCCGACCCATTAACTAATTAAATCCTAGCCGTTCATTATCTTTAATCCTACGATCCAGATTTAACCCTACCTAATTTCCATTTAATATTCCCTTTACCCCCAAAACCTAACATTCTTCCCACTTTTCTTCCTCCTCTTCACATAAGCCGCCGCCTACCCCCTCCTCTCCCTCTCTTCGCCGACCACCAAATCCGGCCACTGTTTGGCCGGAAAACGCCACAGCCACCAGAAACCCGTCCTATCACCGCTTCACTCCTCTCTATCTCCTTCTCTCTCACCACACGAAACCGCGGCAGACCTTCCTCTCTCCCTTCCCCTTCGTCTCCGGCAAGCACCATTAACACCGGCCAAAAACCACCGCACAACCTCCATAATTTCCGACAAGTGGAGAACACCAAAACCACCAGTAGTACACCACCTCACCTCTCTCTCTATCTTTTCTCCTCTCCGGCCGACCATACCATCGCCGGAAAACAGCGTCGCCTCCTCTTTTCTTTTCCTCTTCCCACTGCCAGCAGCCTAACCTGCGCTGCCATCTTCTCCATCTCTTTCTCTTCTTCAAACTCCGGCAACCCGTCGAGAAACCTCCATAACTTCCAGTCAAAAGATAATAACAGACCACCTCGGCAGCCACCACGGCTCCGGCGAAGCAACATCACCTCTCTCCCTTCTTCTCTACTTTTCTTCTCTAGCGGTCGCGCGTCGCATGCCGCCGCTTCTTCGGCAAAACCGAACCATCACACCAACAGACCTCTCCCCTATCCCTCTCTCACCACTGGACCGTCATCATTTGTTATTTGATTATGTTTAATAATGATCTCATTTGATTGTGAATTCGGTATTGTAAAATATTGAAATTGTTATGTGCCCGTTAATCTTCGATATGTCTGATTACAATTACTGATGTTGCATTCGTGATTTGCTTCCCTGCAATTAAATTACTTTCTTTCTCAACCTGTTTTATTTCATTCATTATTCAATCTGATTTTTTTAGGACCTTAATTTGAACCAGAGTTAGTTTTATTCTGTCATTATTGATATGGATTGTTTATGGCCTTTTTTCTTATTAGTTGGTAATTGAAATATTCTTACCCCATGAGTATAGATTCAAATCGTATTACAACTTTGTCTATTCCGGCAGATTTTTGTAATTTGAAGTTTTTATATTATATGTATGACAATTTTAGTTGTTTTTAATAGTAAATCTTGAATGAATTAATTATATGATTCTATTCCCTACCTTATTTTTCCTAGTCCGTGTTAATTGCGTCAAATATGGTTGTTTAGCTCGGATTCTTTATGTTTAAAATAGTTGGGTCAATGGTTAATAATAGTTGCTCCTTTCTCTTGTGCAATTTGAATCATGACAATATTAGTATTTACTTAATTATTGTAACGTTAGATTTTAAACTAAGTACAACCTTGCAACAGATTTTGCTCCCTTTCCCATCTTTGAGCATTTTCTTTAACAGCATATGATATTGTGACCGAATGATTTCCTTGCTTTAATTAAGAAGTTTGGTCATGATCGTTTCTTACTTACTCTCTTTAATTACTTGTATAGTTGGAATATATATCTATTTATGGTAAACCTGAATATGCTCTACATCTGATTACCTCATTTATATGAATCAACTATCATCTTATAATCTCCTTGAGTGATTTATTACCTTTCTTATTGTGAGTATAATATGATAATAATAGGATACATATGGTAATTACTGATAACTTAATCGATTTTGGCGAATTGTTGACTAATTTTATTGCTAAATTGATTCTCTTGTTCTATTTATGAAAAATCTTCCATGATTTATTCTTTCCTTTAATTATTGTATAATTGTGTAACAGCTCTTACATTTATCTAATTATGGTAAATTGTTATATTTAGAATAGTATATATGGTTAATTTATATGTTCCCTTAATTTATTTCCCTGAATGCTCGCCCTATCTTATAATAGCTATAACATATTTTGGTTGACTGGGATCTGATTGGATATAATAATTTTATATATGATAGGAATCTTGGTAATTGCCTCTGAAAATATTCTCCTTCCTTTAACGGGTAGTTCTGAATATTTACCTCTTCTCAATCATTCTTCTGGTCTTAATATATAAGTATGCCTTTCTTTTTTTTAGAAGAGGGGAAGAACACGGACAGAGAGATAAAATTTTATTTATTTATTTTATAATATTGCTCTGCTCCTTAAAATTCTTTATCCTTCTTCCACCTCAACACAAGCACTGCTCGGAATCGTTAAGATTCTTGTGATCTTGATGTGTTGAGGACCGGGTATCAGTCAAGGTGATTTATTAATTTTAATTCGTATATTCTATTTGATTTCGGCATTTGCCGGTTAGTTTGTTTATTTTTTTTAAATATGACATTTGCATCGTCGTTAATTTCTCTTTGATTGCTCTTTCTCTTATCATAATTATATGTTTAATATTTTTTGACATAATTTTACTAAATACATGGTTGAGACTATGAGATTATTGTTTCGTATCTATTATGGTACTAACTTGTAAACAGATATCATCTCATTCATCAAAGAGTCGCTCGGGATCCAAAGGACTATGGATTTATTTATTCATTTATTTTATTTTAATGTTTGTATTTATTTGTTATTTTATTTTTTCCGATTTGTAATAATTGTAAAAAGACGATAAAATAGTGGACAAGGGTTTGGGGGTGGGGATTGTATTTTTTCTTACTGTTTTTTTTGTTTACTGCTAATCCCACATAGAAAAGCACGCCTTTAGAAATAACGTAGAAATCACATAAATATTAGAAATCATGCCTATAAGACGTAAAAACATAGAGAACAGGCCTATAGGACTTTATATCTAAAAAAGAAGATCGTCATAAATTATGAGTTTTCAAACTACTTGTTATTTCTTAGTTGTAATAAGCATATTAATTCAGGGAGCATGTGAATCTGATTGGCGCCTTGTTAAAGAATCTGTCAGTAGATAATATTTCATAATAAGGATAGTCATAAATGAAGGTTGTAGGTTTTACATTATGAAATTGCTCGCCATTAATTAAACATAGTGTTTAAATTTCTTTGGCCACTGATTTAGTGTAAAATAGTTAAGTTCCTAAAAGGTATAGGCTGTCTGTTTATTTAATGAAGAATCATCATGGAGTAGTATGAATATGTTATGTGCATGTCATGCTTAGTAATCATGTTTATAAGGTTGAGGTATATTTATAACCCATATTTTCTATCTGTTTAAATATCACATGTTTGTTTGACTTGCTTGACGGTAATCATTTTTTTTAAAAGCCTTAAGATTTTAGAACCAAAATCCAAAAATAGGACTCCAATGCTCTTGGACTTTAGGATTGGGACGGGTAGCCAAATTCTAGGATAATAGACTATCACATAGAAAGTCTTAAGTTAATAATTAATTAAGCGGGTAGACGGGAGATGATGAAACAGACAGGCTATAGCTGACTTCTCGTATGAAGCGCAAATCAGCTTTGTAAATACAAAGCAATCTATTACTCCCATCTTTTCTAATTTCATGTCATTTTTGAAAGAAAATTTTAAAAGATGATTTTAAAATTTTTCTTACTATGTTGAAATATTGATGTACTTTTATTACAAAAGAAAAATTTTGTTAAAAATATACATATATATACATATACATGATTTTCTTAAAAAATGTATTTTTACTCAATTTATATATATATATATATATATATATATATATATATATATATATGTTATTCTCTTCAAACTATTTTGATTTTAAAAATAGAATAGATGGGAGTAATACCGCATTAGGTCCATTTTCAGCCTTGTCAAAACCTGATCCCCCTTTTAAGGTTAACTTTTTAATTTGCTAATTTAGTATTTATGTTAGTATTCTATTTATGCTCAATAACCTCGACTTTATTTGGTCATTTAGATAATCCCCCATTTAATGAGTACGGCCGCGAACCACATTTGTGGACCTCGAAAGGTGCCTAACACCTTCCTTTCGAGGTAATTAAAGCCCTTATCCGAACTCTGGTAACTTAGGTGACAGATTAGCTTAGAACAGTGCCCTAACGCACCTTAATCCGTTAGGTGGCGACTCTCTTATTTAACCCAAAAGAGTAGTCACATGTTGGGTCCCGCTTTTCCGCGAGGGAAAAATGGGGCATGACACCACCCGGGAAAAGCTAATGTTGTAGCAGACGCTCTCAGTCGAAAGTCCATGGGGAGCTTGGTTTATTTGCAGCCCGAGCAGCGGGAATTGGTCAAGGAGATACATCAGTTAGCTAGCCTAGCCGTTCGTGTAGCAGAAACAGAGGACGGTAGAGCGGTGATTCAGAACATTGTCATGTCATCGTTGGTTGTGGAAGTGAAAGAACGACAATTTGAGGATCCTGACCTAGTTCAGCTTAAAGATTACATTCCGCTAGGGAAGGCGCCAGGGTTCCGGGTAACAGAGGATGGAGTGCTGCGTTGTAAAGATCGTTTATGTGTTGCCAATGTTGCAGACCTCCGCTAGTGGATTATGAATGAGGTACATTACGCCCGTTATTCCCTTCACCCCGGTGCGACCAAAATGTACCATGACATCAAAGAGAACTACTGGTGGCCAGGTATGAAAAGGGAAGTTGCTGAATTTGTAGCCCAGTGTCCTAACTGCCAACAGGTGAAAGCAGAACATCAGAAACCAGGCGGGTTAACTCAGGACATAGCTGTGCCTCTCTGGAAATGGGAAGCAGTGAATATGGATTTTGTGGCAGGATTACCCCGTACCAAACACATACATGACTCTATATGGGTAATAGTTGACAGATTGACTAAATCAGCTCATTTCCTGCTAGTAAGAACTACTTTCTCGGCTGAAGATTATGCGGAGTTGTATATCAAAGAGATAGTCAAATTGCACGGAGTGCCAGTATCCATTATTTCAGATAGAGGAGCGCAGTTCACGACTAGGTTTTGGCAATCGTTCCAGAAGGGACTGGGGACGCAGATTAATCTAAGCACAGCTTTCCACCCTCAAACAGACGGACAGGCTGAGCGCACTATTCAGACGCTCGAGGATATGCTGCGAGCGTGTGTGCTAGACTTTGGTGGTAGCTGGGACGAGCATTTGCCGCTGATAGAATTTGCTTATAATAATAGCTATCACTCGGCTATTCAGATGGCACCTTTTGAGGCTTTATACGGGCGAAAGTGCAGATCGCCGGTTGGCTGGTTCGAAATAGGGGAATCAACGATAATTGGGCCAGACATTGTTCAGCAGTCAGAAGAGAAAGCCAAGCTTATCAGAGAACGCCTATTGACTGCACAGAGTCGCCAGAAATCATATGCAGATGTACGGCGCAGAGACCTCGAGTTCAATGTGAATGACTTGGTATTTCTGAAAGTGTCTCCAATGAAAGGGGTGATGAGATTTGGTAAGAAGGGTAAACTCAGTCCGAGATTTGTTGGGCCTTATCAGGTTCGTCGGAGGATAGGCTGAGTAGCATACGAGTTGAACTTGCCCCCAGAGCTAGAATCCGTTCATCCTGTCTTTCATGTGTCCATGCTGAGGAAATGCATAGGAGACCCATCCAGAGCAGTCCCAGTCCAGGATATCCAGGTTACCGAAGAGCTGGCCTATGAAGAGGTTCCAATAGCCATCCTAGACAGGCAGGTTCGTAGATTGAGAACTAAGGATATTGCATCTGTCAAGGTATTGTGGCGCAACAGGAACCGAGAGGAGATGACGTGGGAAGCTGAAGAAGATATGAAAGCTAGATATCCTCACCTATTCTAGGCCTAGTCAGGCAACAGGTATGTCCGTATTATTACTTATGTAGTACCTTATGGTTGTATATGTATAAGTGAGAAAGACTGATGTTTAGATGTATAGTGAATCCTAAAGCATTGCGTGCAGTACCGGTGTTGGACTTTTCTGCATTTCAGGTTTTTGCTATAGTCCATAATACAGGGGAGACTCTGCCGAAATTTTTCAAGATAGTAAGTTGAGAAGTCCCCTAAATAGGAGTTCACATTCGAGGATGAATGTTCTTAAGGGGGGGAGAATGTTATACCCCGTAGGATTCCCGGCACCTAGATGACCTATTCGCACGTTGGTTAAGCATGTTTGAAGGCCATACGTGCTAGGGAAAGGCCTGGGAAAAGACCGGACGAGCAACCTGTCGAACCATCGCGGGAGGAGCCGAGGCAGAGCCCCTCCGCGATGGCAGCGTGTCACGGAGGTGAAGCCTCCGCGTTGGCTCCGTGACACGTTGGCCTTGTCCAGGCTCAAGTATATAAAGCCCCACTTTGGTTTATTTTGGAATTAAATCATAAAATTTCCAAAAAACAGAGAGGAAAACCAGAGGAAGGAAAAAGAACGAAGAGGGTAATATAATTTCGTTCGATTACGCTGCCAAACGCAGTCCAAACCTAAATTAACCTCAGATACCGAGGTATTTAGCAGCAGAGAGCATTTCTACTGATTTAGTTTCATTAAATACGGCCGACGAATCGTCGAGCTACCGAGCTAAGGTAAGTAGAATTGCTCCAAACTAGTGTCTATGTGTTCCTAGCTGCGAAGTGAGTATTTCTCCCTTCTTGACTTCTTGAAAATAGCGAGTTTTTGACCGTCTTTCGATAAGCCTAAGTTTAGGCTATAATTATATCAAAAGTGACGTTGTTCTTTGGAATAAAGCTATATTTAGTATTAATTGACATATTTATGAATGCAGTTGGGAGAAATAGTTAAAGTATTGGCCGAGCCTCGTCCGACAGACGGATAGTTCGAGGATAAGGTATGTAAAGCTAGTTCCTTCGGCAAGTTAGTAGCTTTAGCCTTGTATAGTGCAATAAACTCCGTAGTAGAATTCCCGGAAGTTGAATGTTAAGTATTGTGCAAAGTTCAGTAAACCTAGTTTGCGTTGTTATATCGTATTCAGTCTGGAAGTTAGAAAAGCATGTGCCCAAGGGCAGGTTAGTAGTTCAAATTCAGTACAGCCTATTATGTGAATAGCAAGCATGTTGTAGAATAAAAAGGAACAGATTTGCATAATAACAGTCAGTAAAGGAAGATCTGATAGACAGATAGTTTTATGGCTATAGACTAGCCATTCAGACAGATTGAATATTGGCTACAGGCTAGCCAACAGTTAAAGAAAGATTTCAGAATCAGTATAATCAGTAAAGAATCAATTCAGTATAGAAATAGATCAGAATAAGAAGTTAGATTCCAGATAGTCTTTTCAGTTATACATGCTTGCTATTTCTATGTGCTATTTGTTTGTTGAGACCTGTTGTGGCATGTGGGCACCCTTTTAGCATCCCCACCGCCCCTGGGTTATAGCTGTGTCGATACCAGATTCAGATACCGCCACCAGCTGGGCGATGCCGTCCGCCTAGAGGATGATGATGGCCGACCACCATGATAATACGGTCCAGACCACCCTGCTTGCAGGGGTAGTTCAGTTTACTCTGCGCAGAGCTAGTCCACCCTGTTTACAGGGGCAGAACACTCTGTGTGCGCTTGTGGCCAGGGGCAGTTTCAGATACAGATTTTTTTATAAAATCACCCTGTTGCGTGCTTGCATCCAGGGGCAGTTTTTATTACACACCCCGCGTGCCCCTGCGCCCAGAGGTAGGAGTCTTCGGACTCAGACACAGTTTACTGTTAGAGGCCAAGGCCTGAGCTACGTACCCAAGGGGACCGGTAGGAGGAGCTCATAGTTATCAAATGAGTGGAATAACTTATCTTTGGTTGGTTTAGACTCAGGTAGGGGTAAATAGATTGTGTGTTGGTTGGCACCTTCCGGCTTATGGGGTTCGGTCAGGTATTGTATGTATTATTATGTATACCTCTATGTGCTATTAGATACTAATAGATAGTGGGACGACACGGCATCAGGTACGTTCAGTTTAGTTATAGAATAAATAAACTCTCCCCAGTTATTCTCAGCCAGTTAGACTCAGCCACCTTCTGCTCATATGTCATGTTACTGTTGTTATTCATTTCAGTTGTGTATTTCAGTTGCTTTACATGCTCAGTACCTATGGTACTTACTCCTAGTGGGGCGCTGCATTACTTGCCTGCAGGTACTCATAGACGAGGAGGCGATCCCTCGTGATTCCAGTCAGCTATGGAGTATTCAGCTCCTGTCATCCGGAGACTGAATTCCAGAGGTGTATTTCATTTTATTTTGTTGTACAGTACGGGTAGGTCAGGGCCCTGTCCCGATCATTTCTATTGTTATTCCTAGAGGCTTGCAGTCTGTATATATTCCCTGTGGTCAGTCGAGCCGGTCGTGTGAGGCCGTGCAGCTTGTTATAGTTATTTGTTATTTCTGTTCCTGTTGGCCGTGTGTGGCCATAACTAGTCAGTAGTGGTGACCTTGCCGGTCACGTAATTATTTAGCATGTTATTGTTGAAGTTATAGAGAACTAGACAGCATGCTGGCCTTGTCGGCCCGCATAGGTTCCCCTGTAGTAGTATGTTTCTGGTTAGCTGTTTTCCAGGTGCAGGTGGCTATAGGCCTGTTGGTCGAAGGCTGTGTTTACAGCCGTTATATAGCCCTTTGGCTCCAGGAATTCGAGTTAGAGCCAGCCAGGCACCAGATGTGCTTCGGCTCACCAGATAGCAGTCTAGGTCCTACTAGGGCACCAGGTGCCAGTCATACCCCCAGGGCGGGGCGTGACAAACTTGGTATCAGAGCAGGTCGTGTCCCAGGGAGTCTGCAAGCCGTGCTGAGTATAGTCTTGTCTATGGATGTGTTGTGCACCACATACCATAGGCAGGAGGTTGCGAGGCATAATAGGACAGTTACCCTTCTTTCCATACTCAGTCGTGCCTAGCACAATACAGTATAGGGTTGGTTCTTTTGAAACTTACCACCCTCTTTGTTTACAGACACTATGGTAGACCAGTGGCACCCAGCTACAGGTAGGAGATTGGATACAGCAGCGGGCGAAGGCACCAGTAGGATGCCTCATTTACAGCCAGATTTAGCCCGGTCTGAGAGCGATACAGAGGTGTCATCTCGACCCTCCCAGCAGTCTCCACCTCGCCAGACACCACTTGAGGCAGCACCGCCTCCCACAGCTCCTGCACCCACTTCATCTGATCAGGAGCTACGTAGTGCGGTGGTTATGTTGACCCAGATGCTGGCTACTCAGCGTCAGCCAGTACCACCTGCAGCTGCAGAATCTCTAGGTGGGCCTGGTAGTTCCAGGGTCAGAGAATTCTTGGCGTTGGGACCCCCTCAGTTTACAGGGTCGGATTCAGCGGAGGACCCTCAGGACCTTTTAGACCAGATGCAGAGGATCTTTAGAGTCATGCACGTAACCCCAGTAGAATCAGTTGAGTTACCCGTGTTCCGGTTAAGGGATATTGCTGTTTTGTGGTACGAGAGTTAGGAGAGATCTCGGGGAAGAGATGCAGCCCCTCCTACTTGGTCCAGCTTCTCAGAGGCCTTCCTGGACCACTATTTACCCCGGGAGGTTAGACAAGCCCGGATGGACCAGTTTTTACACTTGGAGCAGGGGGCCAGGAGCGTTCGTGAGTATTCTTTATAGTTCGACTCCTTAGCCCGCTATGCTCCAGCATTTGTGGACACCATGTTGTCCAGAGTCCACCGCTTTATTATGGGCCTGAATCTAGAGTACATAGAGGCGTGCATGACGACTACTTTAAGAGAGGATATGGACATAGCCAGGGTATAAGCCTTCGCACAGACAATTTAGGGCTTGAGACAGCGGCAGTAGGGTGACAGACAGGCGACTTCAGACCAGCGCCATAGAAGCAGACCCGCTGAGATTCGAGGGGAAATCCCTAGGGGGCCGAGACCACGGTTTACAGATAGGCCACCCAGATCTTTACCTCCGGTACAACAGCAGAGAGGCAGGTTTGTTCGCCGGAGTCAATCAGAGTCCGGTAGTAGTTCACGGACAGTAGCCTCACCTCAGCAGCGGAGGGTAGAACAGAGTAGATTTGCAGCTACCCCTTGTCCTATATGCCACCGACTACATGCTGGAGCCTGCAGGCAAGGCCTTCCAGGGTGCTATTATTGCGGACAGGAAGGGCATTTAATGAGAGATTGTCCATCCAGGGGACAAGGTAGCCGGGATGATTTGGATAGAGCATCAGCAGGGCCACGAGTTCCAGCAGCCTCAGCAGGGCGTAGACCCTCAAGTTCAGTAAATAGGGGCCGAGGTAGATCAGGAGCCTCTGGCTTAGGTGCAGGCCCCAGCCGTACCTATGCATTACCAGGGAGGCAGGATTCAGAGGCATCTCCCGACGTAGTCACAGGTACATTGATTATCTGCTCATACCCTATTTATGTACTGATTGATCCAGGATCCACCCTATCGTATGTTACCCCGTTTGTGGCACGTAAGTTCAATATTGCACCAGAATTATTACAGCAGCCTTTTTCGGTATCCACACCCGTCGGTGACTCGATCGTGGCTAGCAGAATTTACCGGGGGTGTACGGTAGAGGTTGCTGATCGTCAAACCACAGTAGATCTGGTTGAGCTAGAAATGATAGACTTCGATGCCATAATGGGTATGGATTGGCTAGTGTCGTGCTTTGCCAATGTTGAATGTTGGACCAAGACGGTCCGATTCCACTTTCTAGGAGAAGCAGTGCGGGAGTGGAAGGGCAGCACCGCTATGCCAAAAGGTAGGTTTATTTCCTACCTTCAGGCAAGGAAATTGATATGTAAGGGGTGTATTTACCACCTGGTCAGAGTTCAGGATATCCGAGCAGAATCTCCGACACTCCAGTCTGTTCCGGTGGTGAACGAGTTTCCTGATGTGTTTTCGGATGAGCTACCTAGTATTCACCCAGAAAGGGAAATAGATTTTGCTATTGATTTATTACCAGGCACCCAGCCGATATCGATTCCTCCTTATCGCATGGCTCCTGCAGAACTCAGAGAATTGAAGGAGCAGCTGAAGGACTTATTGGATAAAGGTTTTATTAGGCCGAGTACTTCACCATGGGGTGCGCCAGTTCTATTTGTGAGAAAGAAAGATGGCTCACTCCGGATGTGCATAGACTATCGGCAATTAAACAAGGTTACAGTGAAGAACAAGTACCCACTTCCCAGGATTGATGATTTATTTGATCAGTTACAGGGAGCCAGATACTTTTCTAAGATTGACTTGCGGTCCGGATATCACTAGGTTCGAGTTTGTGAGAGAGATATTCCCAAAACGGCGTTCAGGACCCGATATGGACACTTTGAATTTCTAGTTATGTCCTTTGGGTTAACGAATGCCCCAACAGTATTCATGGACCTGATGAACGGTATTTTCAGACCTTTCCTGGACTTGTTCGTAATAGTGTTTATTGATGATATTCTGGTGTATTCTCGCTTTGAAGCAGATCACCGGACTCATTTGCAGACAGTGCTCCAGATCCTCAGGGACCGCCAGTTATATGCTAAATTCTCTAAGTGTGAGTTCTGGCTTAATTCAGTTGCCTTTTTGGGGCATATTGTGTCGGATGCTGGTATACAGGTTGACACGCAGAAGATAGAAGCAGTCAAATCATGGCCCAAGCCTACCACTCCGACCGAGGTCCGCAGTTTTCTGGGATTAGCGGGATATTACAGGAGGTTTGTTGAGGGATTCTCTACCATAGCAGTGCCTCTGACTAAACTGACGCAGAAAGCAGCAAAGTTTCAGTGGACAGAGGCATGGGAGCAGAGTTTCTAGGAGTTGAAAGATAGATTGACCTCTGCTCCAGTGTTAGCCTTGCCGGAAGGTACAGAAGGTTATTCAATATATTGCGACGCATCAGGCGTTGGGTTGGGTTGTGTGTTGATGCAGCATGGTAAGGTGATTGCATATGCCTCCAGACAGCTGAGGAAACACGAGAGGAATTATCCTACCCACGACCTGGAGTTAGCCGCAGTAATCCACGCCTTGAAAATGTGGAGACACTACCTGTATGGCATTCATGTTGATATTTTTACAGATCACAAGAGCCTACAGTATATCTTCACTCAGAGAGAGCTGAATCTGCGGCAACGTCGCTGGTTGGAGTTGTTAAAAGATTATGATGTGAACATTTTGTACCACCCGGGAAAAGCTAATGTTGTAGCAGACGCTCTCAGTCGAAAGTCCATGGGGAGCTTGGCTTATTTGCAGCCCGAGCAGTGGGAATTGGTCAAGGAGATACATCAGTTAGCTAGCCTAGCCGTTCGTGTAGCAGAAACAGAGGACGATAGAGCGGTGATTCAGAATACTGCCGTGTCATTGTTGGTTGTGGAAGTGAAAGAACGACAATTTGAGGATCCTGACCTAGTTCAGCTTAAAGATTATATTCCGCTAGGGAAGGCGCCAGGGTTCCGGGTAACAGAGGATGGAGTGCTGCGTTGTAAAGATCGTTTATGTGTTCCCAATGTTTCAGACCTCCGCCAGTGGATTATGAACGAGGTACATTACGCCCGCTATTCCCTTCACCCCGGTGCGACCAAAATGTACCATGACATCAAAGAGAACTACTGGTGGCCAGGTATGAAAAGGGAAGTTGCTGAATTTGTAGCCCAGTGTCCTAACTGCCAACAGGTGAAAGCAGAACATCAGAAACCAGGCGGGTTAACTCAGGACATAGCTGTGCCTCTCTGGAAATGGGAAGCAGTGAATATGGATTTTGTGGCAGGATTAACCCGTACCAGACACAGACATGACTCTATATGGGTAATAGTTGACAGATTGACTAAATCAGCTCATTTCCTGCCAGTAAGAACTACTTTCTCGGCTGAAGATTATGCAGAGTTATATATCCGAGAGATAGTCAGATTGCACGGAGTGCCAGTATCCATTATTTCAGACAGAGGAGCGCAGTTCACGACTAGGTTTTGGCAATCATTCCAGAAGGGACTGGGGACGCAGATTAATCTAAGCACAGCTTTCCACCCTCAGACAGACGGACAGGCTGAGCGTACTATTCAGACACTCGAGGATATGCTGCGAGCGTGTGTGCTAGACTTTGGTGGTAGCTGGGACGAGCATTTGCCGCTGATAGAATTTGCTTATAATAATAACTATCACTCGGCTATTCAGATGGCACCTTTTGAGGCTTTATACTGGCGAAAGTGCATATCGCCGGTTGGCTGGTTCGAAATAGGGGAATCAGCGATAATTGGGCCAGACATTGTTCAGCAGTCAGAAGAGAAAGTCAAGCTTATCAGAGAACGCCTATTGACTGCATAGAGTCGCCAGAAATCATATGCAGATGTACGGCGCAGAGACCTCGAGTTCAATGTGATTGACTGGGTATTTCTGAAAGTGTCTTCGATGAAAGGGGTGATGAGATTTGGTAAGAAGGGTAAACTCAGTTCGAGATTTGTTGGGCCTTATCAGGTTCGTCGGAGGATAGGTTGAGTAGCATACGAGTTGAACTTTCCCCCAGAGCTAGAATCCGTTCATCCCGTCTTTCATGTGTCCATGCTGAGGAAATGCATAGGAGACCCATCCAGAGTAGTCCCTGTCCAGGATATCCAGGTTACCGAAGAGCTGGCCTATGAAGAGGTTCCAATAGCCATCCTAGACAGGCAGGTTCGTAGATTGAGAACTAAGGATATTGCATCTGTCAAGGTATTGTGGCGTAACAAGAATCGAGAGGAGATGACGTGGGAAGCGGAAGAAGATATGAAAGCTAGATATCCTCACCTATTCCAGGCCTAGTCAGGCAACAGGTATGTCCGTATTATTACTTATGTAGTACCTTATGGTTGTATATGTATAAGTGAGAAAGACTGATGTTTAGCTGTCCAGTGAATCCTAAAGCATTGCGTGCAGTACCTGTGTTGGACTTTTCTGCATTTCAGGTTTTTGCTATACAGGGGAGACTCTGCCGAAATTTTTCAAGATAGTAAGTGGAGAAGTCCCCTAAATAGGAGTTCACATTCGAGGACGAATGTTCTTAAGGGGGGGAGAATGTTATACCCCATAGGATTCCCGGCACCTAGATGACCTATTCGCACGTTGGTTAAGCATGCTTGAAGGCCATACGTGCTAGGGAAAGGCCCGAGAAAAGACCAGACGAGCAACCTGTCGAACCATCGCGGGAGGAGCCGAGGCAGAGCCCCTCCGCGATGGCAGCGTGTCACGGAGGTGAAGCCTCCGCGTTGGCTCCGTGAAATGTTGGCCTTGTCCAGGCTCAAGTATATAAAGCCCTACTTCGGTTTATTTTGGAATTAAATCATAAAATTTCCAGAAAACAGATAGGAAAACCAGAGGAAGGAAAAAGAACGAAGAGGGTAATATAATTTCGTCCGATTACGCTGCCAAACGCAGTCCAAACCTAAATTAACCTCAGATACCGAGGTATTTAGCAGCAGAGAGCATTTCTACGGATTTAGTTTCATTAAATACGGCCGACGAATCGTCGAGCTACCGAGCTAAGGTAAGTAGAATTGCTCCAAACTAGTGTCTATGTGTTCCTAGCTGCGAAGTGAGTATTTCTCCCTTCTTGACTTCTTGAAAATAGCGAGTTTTTGACCGTCTTTCGATAAGCCTAAGTTTAGGCTATAATTATATCAAAAGTGACGTTGTTCTTTGGAATAAAGCTATATTTAGTATTAATTGACATATTTATGAATGCAGTTGGGAGAAATAGTTAAAGTATTGGCCGAGCCTCGTCCGACAGACGGATAGTTCAAGGATAAGGTATGTAAAGCTAGTTCCTTCGGCAAGTTAGTAGCTTTAGCCTTGTATAGTGCAATAAACTCCGTAGTAGAATTCCCGGAAGTTGAATGTTAAGTATTGTGCAAAGTTCAGTAAACCTAGTTTGCGTTGTTATATTGTATTCAGTCTGGAAGTTAGAAAAGCATGTGCCCAAGGGCAGGTTAGTAGTTCAAATTCAGTACAGCCTATTATGTGAATAGCAAGCATGTTGTAGAATAAAAAGGAACAGATTTGCATAATAACAGTCAGTAAAGGAAGATCTGATAGACAGATAGTTTTATGGCTATAGACTAGCCATTCAGACAGATTGAATATTGGCTACAGGCTAGCCAACAGTTAAAGAAAGATTTCAGAATCAGTATAATCAGTAAAGAATCAGTTCAGTATAGAAATAGATCAGAATAAGAAGTTAGATTCCAGATAGTCTTTTCAGTTATACATGCTTGCTATTTCTATGTGCTATTTGTTTGTTGAGACCTGTTGTGGCATGTGGGCACCCTTTTAGCATCCCCACCACCCCTGGGTTATAGCTGTGTCGATACCAGATTCAGATACTGCCACCAGCTGGGCGATGCCGTCCGCCTAGAGGACGATGATGGCCGACCACCATGATAATACGGTCCAGACCACCCTGCTTGCAGGGGTAGTTCAGTTTACTCTGCGCAGAGCTAGTCCACCCTGTTTACAGGGGCAGAACACTCTGTGTGCGCTTGTGGCCAGGGGCAGTTTCAGATACAGATTTTTTTATAAAATCACCCTGTTGCGTGCTTGCATCCAGGGGCAGTTTTTATTACACACCCCGCGTGCCCCTGCGCCCAGAGGTAGGAGTCTTCGGACTCAGACACAGTTTACTGTTAGAGGCCAAGGCCTGAGCTACGTACCCAAGGGGACCGGTAGGAGGAGCTCATAGTTATCAAATGAGTGGAGTAACTTATTTTTGGTTGGTTTAGACTCAGGTAGGGGTAAATAGATTGTGTGTTGGTTGGCACCTTCCGGCTTATGGGGTTCGGTCAGGTATTGTATGTATTATTATGTATACCTCTATGTGCTATTAGATACTGATAGATAGTGGGACGACACGGCATCAGGTACGTTCAGTTTAGTTATAGAATAAATAAACTCTCCCCAGTTATTCTCAGCCAGTTAGACTCAGCCACCTTCTGCTCATATGTCATGTTACTGTTGTTATTCATTTCAGTTGTGTATTTCAGTTGCTTTACATGCTCAGTACCTATGGTACTTACTCCCAGTGGGGCGCTGCATTACTTGCCTGCAGGTACTCATAGACGAGGAGGCGATCCCTCGTGATTCCAGTCAGCTATGGAGTATTCAGCTCCTGTCATCCGGAGACTGAATTCCAGAGGTGTATTTCATTTTATTTTGTTGTACAGTACGGGTAGGTCAGGGCCCTGTCCCGATCATTTCTATTGTTATTCCTAGAGGCTTGCAGTCTGTATATATTCCCTGTGGTCAGTCGAGCCGGTCGTGTGAGGCCGTGCAGCTTGTTATAGTTATTTGTTATTTCTGTTCCTGTTGGCCGTGTGTGGCCATAACTAGTCAGTAGTGGTGACCTTGCCGGTCACGTAATTATTTAGCATGTTATTGTTGAAGTTATAGAGAACTAGACAGCATGCTGGCCTTGTCGGCCCGCATTGGTTCCCCTGTAGTAGTATGTTTCTGGTTAGCTGTTTTCCAGGTGCAGGTGGCTATAGGCCTGTTGGTCGAAGGCTGTGTTTACAGCCGTTATATAGCCCTTTGGCTCCAGGAATTCGAGTTAGAGCCAGCCAGGCACCAGATGTGCTTCGGCTCACCAGATAGCAGTCTAGGTCCTACTAGGGCACTAGGTGCCAGTCATACCCCGAGGGCGGGGCGTGACAAACTTGGTATCAGAGCAGGTCGTGTCCCAGGGAGTCTGCAAGCCGTGCTGAGTATAGTCTTGTCTATGGATGTGTTGTGCACCACATACCATAGGCAGGAGGTTGCGAGGCATAATAGGACAGTTACCCTTCTTTCCATACTCAGTCGTGCCTAGCACAATACAGTATAGGGTTGGTTCTTTTGAAACTTTCCACCCTCTTTGTTTACAGATACTATGGTAGACCAGTGGCACCCAGCTACAGGCAGGAGATTGGATACAGCAGCGGGCGAAGGCACCAGTAGGATGCCTCATTTACAGCCAGAGTTAGCCCGGTCTGAGAGCGATACAGAGGTGTCATCTCGACCCTCCCAGCAGTCTCCACCTCGCCAGACACCACTTGAGGCAGCACCGCCTCCCACAGCTCCTGCACCCACTTCATCTGATCAGGAGCTACGTAGTGCGGTGGTTATGTTGACCCAGATGCTGGCTACTCAACGTCAGCCAGTACCACCTGCAGCTGCAGAATCTCTAGGTGGGCCGGGTAGTTCCAGGGTCAGAGAATTCTTGGTGTTGGGACCCCCTCAGTTTACAGGGTCGGATTCAGCGGAGGACCCTCAGGACTTTTTAGACCAGATGCAGAGGATCTTTAGAGTCATGCACGTAACCCCAGTAGAATCAGTTGAGTTACCCGTGTTCCGGTTAAGGGATATTGCTGTTTTGTGGTACGAGAGTTAGAAGAGATCTCGGGGAAGAGATGCAGCCCCTCCTACTTGGTCCAGCTTCTCAGAGGCCTTCCTGGACCACTATTTACCCCGGGAGGTCAGACAAGCCCGGATGGACCAGTTTTTACACTTGGAGCAGGGGGCCAGGAGCGTTCGTGAGTATTCTTTATAGTTCGACTCCTTAGCCCGCTATGCTCCAGCATTTGTGGACACCATGTTGTCCAGAGTCCACCGCTTTATTATGGGCCTGAATCTAGAGTACATAGAGGCGTGCATGACGACTACTTTAAGAGAGGATATGGACATAGCCAGGGTACAAGCCTTCGCACAGACAATTGAGGGCTTGAGACAGCGGCAGCGGGGTGACAGACAGGCGACTTCAGACCAGCGCCATAGAAGCAGACCCGCTGAGATTCGAGGGGAAATCCCTAGGGGGCCGAGACCACGGTTTACAGATAGGCCACCCAGATCTTTACCTCCGGTACAACAGCAGAGAGGCAGGTTTGTTCGCCGGAGTCAATCAGAGTCCGGTAGTAGTTCACGGACAGTAGCCTCACCTCAGCAGCGGAGGGTAGAACAGAGTAGATTTGCAGCTACCCCTTGTCCTATATGCCACCGACTACATGCTGGAGCCTGCAGGCAAGGCCTTCCAGGGTGCTATTATTGCGGACAGGAAGGGCATTTAATGAGAGATTGTCCATCCAGGGGACAGGGTAGCCAGGATGATTTGGATAGAGCATCAGCAGGGCCACGAGTTCCAGCAGCCTCAGCAGGGCGTAGACCCTCAAGTTCAGTAAATAGGGGCCGAGGTAGATCAGGAGCCTCTGGCTCAGGTGCAGGTCCCAGCCGTACCTATGCATTACCAGGGAGGCAGGATTCAGAGGCATCTCCCGACGTAGTCACAGGTACATTGATTATCTGCTCATACCCTATTTATGTACTGATTGATCCAGGATCCACCCTATCGTATGTTACCCCGTTTGTGGCACGTAAGTTCAATATTGCACCAGAATTATTACAGCAGCCTTTTTCGGTATCCATACCCGTCGGTGAGTCGATCGTGGCTAGCAGAATTTACCGGGGGTGTACGGTAGAGGTTGCTGATCGTCAAACCACAGTAGATCTGGTTGAGCTAGAAATGATAGACTTCGATGCCATAATGGGTATGGATTGGCTAGTGTCGTGCTTTGCCAATGTTGAATGTTGGACCAAGACGGTCCGATTCCACTTTCTAGGAGAAGCAGTGCGGGAGTGGAAGGGCAGCACCGCTATGCCAAAAGGTAGGTTTATTTCCTACCTTCAGGCAAGGAAATTGATATGTAAGGGGTGTATTTACCACCTGGTCAGAGTTCAGGATATCCGAGCAGAATCTCCAACACTCCAGTCTGTTCTGGTGGTGAACGAGTTTCCTGATGTGTTTTCGGATGAGCTACCTAGTATTCAACCAGAAAGGGAAATAGATTTTGCTATTGATTTATTACCAGGCACCCAGCCGATATCGATTCCTCCTTATCGCATGGCTCCTGCAGAACTCAGAGAATTGAAGGAGCAGCTGAAGGACTTATTGGATAAAGGTTTTATTAGGCCGAGTACTTCACCATGGGGTGCACCAGTTCTATTTGTGAGAAAGAAAGATGGCTCACTCCGGATGTGCATAGACTATCGGCAATTAAACAAGGTTATAGTGAAGAACAAGTACCCACTTCCCAGGATTGATGATTTATTTGATCAGTTACAGGGAGCCAGATACTTTTCTAAGATTGACTTGCGGTCCGGATATCACTAGGTTCGAGTTTGTGAGAGAGATATTCCCAAAACGGCGTTCAGGACCCGATATGGACACTTTGAATTTCTAGTTATGTCCTTTGGGTTAACGAATGCCCCAACAGTATTCATGGACCTGATGAACGGTATTTTCAGACCTTTCCTGGACTTGTTCGTAATAGTGTTTATTGATGATATTCTGGTGTATTCTCGCTTTGAAGCAGATCACCGGACTCATTTGTAGACAGTGCTCCAGATCCTCAGGGACCGCCAGTTATATGCTAAATTCTCTAAGTGTGAGTTCTGGCTTAATTCAGTTGCCTTTTTGGGGCATATTGTGTCGGATGCTGGTATACAGGTTGACACGCAGAAGATAGAAGCAGTCAAATCATGGCCCAGGCCTACCACTCCGATCGAGGTCCGTAGTTTTCTGGGATTAGCGGGATATTACAGGAGGTTTGTTGAGGGATTCTCTACCATAGCAGTGCCTCTGACTAAACTGACGCAGAAAGCAGCAAAGTTTCAGTGGACAGAGGCATGCGAGCAGAGTTTCTAGGAGTTGAAAGATAGATTGACCTCTGCTCCAGTGTTAGCCTTGCCGGAAGGTACAGAAGGTTATTCAATATATTGCGACGCATCAGGCGTTGGGTTGGGTTGTGTGTTGATGCAGCATGGTAAGGTGATTGCATATGCCTCCAGACAGCTGAGGAAACACGAGAGGAATTATCCTACCCACGACCTGGAGTTAGCCGCAGTGATCCACGCCTTGAAAAGGTGGAGACACTACCTGTATGGCGTTCATGTTGATATTTTTACAGATCACAAGAGCCTACAGTATATCTTCACTCAGAGAGAGCTGAATCTGCGGCAACGTCGCTGGTTGGAGTTGTTAAAAGATTATGATGTGAACATTTTGTACCACCCGGGAAAAGCTAATGTTGTAGCAGACGCTCTCAGTCGAAAGTCCATGGGGAGCTTGGCTTATTTGCAGCCCGAGCAGCGGGAATTGGTCAAGGAGATACATCAGTTAGCTAGCCTAGCCGTTCGTGTAGCAGAAACAGAGGACGATAGAGCGGTGATTCAGAACACTGCCATGTCATTGTTGGTTGTGGAAGTGAAAGAACGGCAATTTGAGGATCCTGACCTAGTTCAGCTTAAAGATTATATTCCGCTAGGGAAGGCGCCAGGGTTCCGGGTAACAGAGGATGGAGTGCTGCGTTGTAAAGATCGTTTATGTGTTCCCAATGTTTCAGACCTCCGCCAGTGGATTATGAACGAGGTACATTACGCCCGCTATTCCCTTCACCCCGGTGCGACCAAAATGTACCATGACATCAAAGAGAACTACTGGTGGCCAGGTATGAAAAGGGAAGTTGCTGAATTTGTAGCCCAGTGTCCTAACTGCCAACAGGTGAAAGCAGAACATCAGAAACCAGGCGGGTTAACTCAGGACATAGCTGTGCCTCTCTGGAAATGGGAAGCAGTGAATATGGATTTTGTGGCAGGATTAACCCGTACCAGACACAGACATGACTCTATATGGGTAATAGTTGACAGATTGACTAAATCAGCTCATTTCCTGCCAGTAAGAACTACTTTCTCGGCTGAAGATTATGCGGAGTTATATATCCGAGAGATAGTCAGATTGCACGGAGTGCCAGTATCCATTATTTCAGACAGAGGAGCGCAGTTCACGACTAGGTTTTGGCAATCATTCCAGAAGGGACTGGGGACGCAGATTAATCTAAGCATAGCTTTCCACCCTCAGACAGACGGACAGGCTGAGCGTACTATTCAGACGCTCGAGGATATGCTGCGAGCGTGTGTGCTAGACTTTGGTGGTAGCTGGGACGAGCATTTGCCGCTGATAGAATTTGCTTATAATAATAACTATCACTCGGCTATTCAGATGGCACCTTTTGAGGCTTTATACGGGCGAAAGTGCATATCGCCGGTTGGCTGGTTCGAAATAGGGGAATCAGCGATAATTGGGCCAAACATTGTTCAGCAGTCAGAAGAGAAAGTCAAGCTTATCAGAGAACGCCTATTGACTGCATAGAGTCGCCAGAAATCATATGCAGATGTACGGCGCAGAGACCTCGAGTTCAATGTGAATGACTGGGTATTTCTGAAAGTGTCTTCGATGAAAGGGGTGATGAGATTTGGTAAGAAGGGTAAACTCAGTTCGAGATTTGTTGGGCCTTATCAGGTTCGTCGGAGGATAGGCTGAGTAGCATACGAGTTGAACTTTCCCCCAGAGCTAGAATCCGTTCATCCCGTCTTTCATGTGTCCATGCTGAGGAAATGCATAGGAGACCCATCCAGAGTAGTCCCTGTCCAGGATATCCAGGTTACCGAAGAGCTGGCCTATGAAGAGGTTCCAATAGCCATCCTAGACAGGCAGGTTCGTAGATTGAGAACTAAGGATATTGCATCTGTCAAGGTATTGTGGCGTAACAAGAATCGAGAGGAGATGACGTGGGAAGCGGAAGAAGATATGAAAGCTAGATATCCTCACCTATTCCAGGCCTAGTCAGGCAACAGGTATGTCCGTATTATTACTTATGTAGTACCTTATGGTTGTATATGTATAAGTGAGAAAGACTGATGTTTAGCTGTCCAGTGAATCCTAAAGCATTGCGTGCAGTACCTGTGTTGGACTTTTCTGCATTTCAGGTTTTTGCTATACAGGGGAGACTCTGCCGAAATTTTTCAAGATAGTAAGTTGAGAAGTCCCCTAAATAGGAGTTCACATTCGAGGACGAATGTTCTTAAGGGGGGGAGAATGTTATACCCCATAGGATTCCCGGCACCTAGATGACCTATTCGCACGTTGGTTAAGCATGCTTGAAGGCCATACGTGCTAGGGAAAGGCCCGAGAAAAGACCGGACGAGCAACCTGTCGAACCATCGCGGGAGGAGCCGAGGCAGAGCCCCTCCGCGATGGCAGCGTGTCACGGAGGTGAAGCCTCCGCGTTGGCTCCGTGAAATGTTGGCCTTGTCCAGGCTCAAGTATATAAAGCCCTACTTCGGTTTATTTTGGAATTAAATCATAAAATTTCATGAAAACAGATAGGAAAACTAGAGGAAGGAAAAAGAACGAAGAGGGTAATATAATTTCGTCCGATTACGCTGCCAAACGCAGTCCAAACCTAAATTAACCTCAGATACTGAGGTATTTAGCAGCAGAGAGCATTTCTACGGATTTAGTTTCGTGAAATACGGCTGACGAATCGTCGAGCTACCGAGCTAAGGTAAGTAGAATTACTCCAAACCAGTGTCTATGTGTTCCTAGCTGCGAAGTGAGTATTTCTCCCTTCTAGACTTATGGAAAATAGCGAGTTTTTGACCGTCTTTCGATAAGCCTAAGTTTAGGCTATAATTATATCGAAAGTGACATTGTTCTTTGGAATAAAGCTATATTTAGTATTAATTGACATATTTATGAATGCAGTTGGGAGAAATAGTTAAAGTATTGGCCGAGCCTCGTCCGACAGATGGATAGTTCGAGGATAAGGTATGTAAAGCTAGTTCCTTCGCCAAGTTAGTAGCTTTAGCCTTGTATAGTGCAATAAACTCCGTAGTAGAATTCCCGGAAGTTGAATGTTAAGTATTGTGCAAAGTTCAGTAAACCTAGTTTGCGTTGTTATATCATATTCAGTCTGGAAGTTAGAAAAGCATGTGCCCAAGGGCAGGTTAGTAGTTCAGATTCAGTACAGCCTATTATGTGAATAGCAAGCATGTTGTAGAATAAAAAGGAACAGATTTGCATAATAACAGTCAGTAAAGGAAGATCTGATAGACAGATAGTTTTATGGCTATAGACTAGCCATTCAGACAGATGGAATATTGGCTACAGGCTAGCCAACAGTTAAAGAAAGATTTCAGAATCAGTATAATCAGTAAAGAATCAGTTCAGTATAGAAATAGATCAGAATAAGAAGTTAGATTCCAGATAGTCTTTTCAGTTATACATGCTTGCTATTTCTATGTGCTATTTGTTTGTTGAGACCTGTTGTGGCATGTGGGCACCCTTTTAGCATCCCCACCGCCCCTGGGTTATAGCTGTGTCGATACCAGATTCAGATACCGCCACCAGCTGGGCGATGCTGTCCGCCTAGAGGACGATGATGGCCGACCACCATGATAATACGGTCCAGACCACCCTGCTTGCAGGGGTAGTTCAGTTTACTCTGCGCAGAGCCAGTCCACCCTGTTTACAGGGGCAGAACACTCTGTGTGCTCTTGTGGCCGGGGGAAGTTTCAGATATAGATTTTTCTATAAAATCACCCTGTTGCGTGCTTGCACCCAGGGGCAGTTTTTATTACACACCCCTCGTGCACCTGCGCCCAGAGGTAGGAGTCTTCGGACTCAGACACAGTTTACTGTCAGAGGACAAGGCCTGAGCTACGTACCCAAGGGGACCGGTAGGAGGAGCTCACAGTTATCAGATGAGTGGAGTGACTTATTTTTGGTTGGTTTAGACCCGGGTAGGGTAAATAGATTGTGTGTTGGTTGGCACCTTCCGGCTTATGGGGGTCGGTCAGGTATTGTATGTATTATTATGTATACCTCTATGTGCTATTAGATACTGATAGACAGTGGGACGACACGGCATCAGGTACGTTCAGTTTAGTTATAGAATAAATAAACTCTCCCCAGTTATTCTCAGCCAGTTAGACTCAGCCACCTTCTACTCATATGTCATTTTACTGTTGTTATTCATTTCAGTTGTGTATTTCAGTTGCTTTACATGCTCAGTACCTGTGGTACTGACGCCCAGTGGGGCACTGCATTACTTGCCTGCAGGTACTCATAGACGAGGAGGCGATCCCTCGTGATTCCAGTCAGCTATTGAGTATTCAACTCCTGTCATCCGGAGACTGAATTCCAGAGGTGTATTTCGTTTTCTTTTGTTGTACAGTACGGGTAGGTCGGGGCCCTGTCCCGATCATTTCTATTGTTATTCCTAGAGGCTTGCAGTCTGTATATATTCCCTGTGGTCAGTCGAGCCGGTCGTGTGAGGCCGTGCAGCTTGTTATAGTTATTTGTTATTTCTGTTCCTGTTGGCCGTGTGTGGCCATAACCAGTCAGTAGTGGTGACCTTGCCGGTCACGTAATTATTTAGCATGTTATTGTTGAAGTTACAGAGAACTAGACAGCATGGTGGCCTTGTCGGCCCGCATAGGTTCCCCTGTAGTAGTATGTTTCTGGTTAGTCGTTTTCCAGGTGCAGGTGGCTATAGGCCTGTTGGCCGGAGGCTGTGTTTACAGCCGTTATATAGCCCTTTGGTTCCAGGAATTCGAGTTAGAGCCAGCCAGGCACCAGATGTGCTTCGGCTCACCAGATAGCAGTCTAGGTCCTACTAGGGCACTAGGTGCCAGTCATACCCCCCAGGGCGGGGCGTGACAAAATGGCTCGAGAATTTGTAGAGCAGTACAAATTTAATACCAAGGATTACCCGACATTTCTATATTTGCTTGAGGTAAGGAAAATGAATCACGAATCTTTTGAGGAATACGTAACTCGATGGCGAAGGGAAGCTTCTAAGATCCATCACTCGCTATCTGAAGAAGAATTAGTCCAATATTTCATCAAGTCACTAGACGGTATATACCACAAATACTTATATTTCACAATCATTCATAGCTTCGCAAGTCTAATCAGGATTGGAAAAGAATTGGAATATGGAATTCAAATAGGGAAAATTACTGATATTTCTGCAAGTTCTCAAGCACGAGAAAGTCCTTCGAATAAAAGGAAAAAGGATATCTCAATCGCTATTCCTCCACCACAACACCATCAGAACGTACAATAAGTATGTACCATCTTTGACTTTGGCAACGAGCAGAACTCCCAACATCCAAGTTATCAAATATCACCTGATTCTGACCAACGTAATTTTCAAAACCAGGCTCATCCAGTACAATCCAATTTTGTGAAGTCTCGTACATTTACTCCTCTAACTGAATCTCTGGCAGGTATATTTGAAAGGTTGAAGACCCAAGGAGTTTTGAAACCGAAGAGAGGGTGGATTCCTAAATACCCATCTCCAAATTTTGATCCATGCAAGAGATGCGCATACCATTCGAATATTCAAGTACATGATACCGAAGAATGTACGCTTTGAAACACAAGATTCAGGATTGGGTTGAGAAGAGGAAGATAATAGTACATCAAGGACCGATGAATTATGACCTCCATGCTTCTGGAGTAATAGTTATCCAAGGTGATCCAACAAATATAGTTCCAAGGAATTTGACAAGAAAGCGCAAAAGGAACTGATGAAGACGAGACCGTTACAAGCAAAATGTTTTCGTTCACCCTTCGTCCCCTCTATATTTTTCCCATTTCATTCATTTTCTTTGTAATCTGAACTATGTCTGACCTGATTCCTTTTGGATACGTAGGCAGCCCACTTTTGGGTTCGGTCTCAATCAAATAAAACTTTCTTTCTCCTCATATCCAAATCAAATATCTTCCTCACATCCAAATATGAAATCTTTTGCAATTTCATTCGACACTTAAAAAGGAAAATGTAGATTCAAAACTGAATTTTGATGTTCAATATATGACAACCATTTCTTTTGAACTGATAATTTTGTTTGAGTGAAGCAGGAATACAAAGCCCTTAAATCAAACTGGGGGCAGAATTTAAGGGAACCTCAAAAATTCCACAAGCAGGCAACAAGGAGATTTGCGAAATATTTTGCATTCTAAACTGGGGCAGAAATTTTTGAGAATTCCTCAAAAATTTCACCAAAATGCAAAGTCTATAGAGGATCAAAACAATGATAAGGAACAAAGGATATACAAAGGTACACATTAACCTTGCCTTTAAAAAGTCACAATTTTTCTTTGAGTATAGGCACATTCGATCAAAAAATATTCTCGTGGTTGAGAAGGAACTATTCCTTTCTCTCTCTGGCGAAGGCTGGACTATTCTACTTTTTGGATCATTTGTTATTTGGCATCTGTTTGTGCTACTTTCAAGTTATCATTACGCCTCTAAATTCAAACTTTATCGTGACCCCAATCTGCTATTATCAAGATATTACTGTGCCTTTGGATTCAAGATATTGTGCCACAGGTCAAGCTGTCATTGCTAAGTGGTTATCATGCTACTATAAATCGAGTCTGTATTATGCTACTTTCAACTTAATTTTCAAGTTATTATGCCATGCCACTATTGTGTTATTCAATCAGGCCCGTTATGCTACTGTTTAAATTATTATTATGCCATTATTTCAATCTGGCCACTAATATGCAACCTTCCAGCCACTATTTTCGTAATCTTCAAGCTATCTATTTGCTTTTATCAAGCTACAATTACGCTGGTATTATTATCAGGCTACTTATCATTGTGTCGCTTTGGAGCTACCAAGCTGTTGTTATTATTGTATTACTTCAAGCTACCATTATTGGACTACTTCAAGACGCGGTTGTGCTACTGCTATTTTCGAGTTACTACTATGCTACTCTGGGTCATTATTTTATTATTTCAAGCTGCTATTATAGTATTCGACCTACTATCATGCTACTTACCATGCTACAGTGAATTGAGCTACTATAATCTGAGCCCCTGAAAATATGCTACTATCAATTGGGTTCGTCCGCCCTACAAATGGACACTCTAGGTTAGTCCACCCTAAAATAGGAAAATTGGGTTCGTCCGCCCTAGAAATGGACAGCTAAGTTAGTCCACCCTAAAATAGGACTATCGGGTTCGTCCGCCCTACAAATGGACACTTTGGGTTAGTCCACCCTATAATAGGACAATTGAGTTGATCCGCCCTATAAGTGGACATTTTTTGGGTTCGTCCTCCCTATAAATGGATAATCGAGCTCGCTAGTGTATTTTGAGTCCCATAATTATATTTGAGCCCTACATTTAATATTTTTGAGCCCTTTGATTTACGTTTCGAGCCTGTTACTTGTATTCGAGCCTGTCAGCTCTGAAATGAGATGATCAGGTTTATCCACCCTAAAATGGGATACATCAATTCTAAATAGTTTTATATGTGTATTCGAGTACTAATAAGCTCGTCCGAGTTTTGCAGGTATTCGCTTTGGAAAATTGAAACTGGGGCAGATTTTCTGAGGTTCCTCAGAAATTATATATTTCCCTCATCGCTATTTCTTTTGATGTTGCTTGTACATTATTTCATATAATATACATATTCACATTTTATATAAAAGTGTTAAAGTCTGCAGGTGCAAATGCAACACTGGACAAAAGGAAAGTAGTATTTGCTTTTACCCCGCTTTTAACCTTTCGTCCTCGACTAACTCTCATTCCGATATCATTGCAAGATGATATTAGAATTTTCAATCCTCATCTTTCATCTCCTACTCTTATCACCTCGTGCTACTTCCGTCTTTATTCAAGCATTGTTCTATTAATTTCTTTAGGGATTTCGTTCGTCCCTAAATCTAGAACTACACACAGCCTGATTCTCGTGAAACCCGAGATATGTAGGCGACTTGAAACTAAAGTCTCGGCCGCAATATCTTCATGACTTTATTTCCTTTTATTTGCCCCACTGAAAATTTTTCCTTCGGTCAGACAAAATTGGCCACTAGGTCAACATTCTTTGCTCGACAATTCATTCTTCATTCTCGAGCAAAGAAGGGGCAGCTGTTGACACTCAATTTTGACCTCCCTACGCCTTAATATGCTGCTTTTATATATATATATATATATATATTTATTTATTTTACACAAATATTCGACTTACTTTTATATTTATAAAATAATTTATTATCATAATATTGTGAAAATTATTTCAAGTTACATATATATGACTCATATTAATTTTAATTTTTTGATATTAAATAATTATGTCGTATGTAATATATGTCGTATTAATATGCGCCTTTATTTTGAAATATACTCTTTACTTAATAAACTATTTACCTAATTTTACAAAATTTTACAAATTTATTTGACTAATAATATTACTCAAATTTATAAATTATTTATGTTAATAATATGATTTTTATAATGTTTGATAACTTAATTTTATTTTTTAGTCATTAAATTATTTATAAATATAATAATTTAATTATATGATATTTACATAAGTATACTTAAATTTAGGATTTATTTATATTAATAATAATATTTATGTGATTTTTTTCATAATTTAAATTACTTTATTATTTATTAATTAAATTATTTAAAGTATAGTATATTTATTAATTCAATAGCAGCTAATTCAATTTTTCCTCACATTCATTTGAATCCTAGCCATTTTCTATCCAATTCATACCAATTTTGGTCACTTTCTATTTAAGTTATGTCAATTTTAGCCATTTTTGATAAAATCCGGTCACATTGTAAACTCCGATTAAATTTCAATTAAATCCCTATCCGTTAACCCATTATTGACCCGTTTAACTTTTGAATCGACCCATAATCTAAAATTTAATCTCAGCCGTCTATTCATTTAATCCGACGATCTAAATTAAACCCTACCCATCTTCTTTCAATACCCCAAAACCCTAAAACATTTTTCCATTTTTTTTCACTCCTTCTCTCCACAAAAAGTCGCCGCCTCTCCCTCTTCTCTCTTCTCCTCTCCGGCGACGGCAGTAGCAGCACACCACCAGCCACTGCACACGTCCCTCATTGCCGGAAACCACCCTCACCTCTAAACTCCCTCGCCTCCGGCGCAATACACCCATACACTCCTTGCTCCGACCAACAGACCACCACTGCCGGCAGCCGCATCACTCAAATCCGGCAACCTCATCTCCCTCTTTCCCTCACCGTGACCTTCCCCTCGAGTTCGATCGGAAAATGCCGCAGCCTCGCCCTGAACAACCACTACGCCGCCTCTCCAACGGACGAACAGACCACCGACGCAACACCACCAAATCCTCCATTAGCGCCACCTCTTTGTCCTTCTTAATCTTCGGAAAACAATCGACAGATAGCAACTCCGGTTGCCATTATCTAGACCTTTCACCATCTTTCCCTCACCCCGTCTTCTTCGATGAACAAGGCGAACCCGTCACTATCTCGCCTACTCCGGCGAAGCTCGTGACCATCCCTGCGTCGCATATTCTCCCCTCGATCTCTGGTCACTGATGACTAGTGAGACTCTGATAGAAGAAGGCAAAGAAGAAAGCGTCAAATACCTCACCCCTGGCCAGTCACGTTTTTCATCTTGAGTATAGATCTGTAAGAATCTATTAAAGGTATGGTATTTCGACACTTCTATCGCGCACTATTGCTTGTCAGCTTAAACAATTGATATTTTTGTTCTAAGATCTAAAATTCGTGTAAAGTTAGTATCGGTTCCTATTGATTCTTGCTACATTGCTTGAGCTCTGATTTAGCCTTCATCCTATATCATATCCAATATTTACATATCTTTAGTGAAGTTGTTTGCTTACTCTTAATTTATGTAGATTTAAGTTTGTGTTTCTATAAACTAAAATTGCAGGCTCTAGACCATGATTTTTGCTTCACCGAAAGTTGTTTCAACACAATTATGATCCTCCTCTTCCCAATTTTGAAGTTTTCCTATATATATATTCAGCATGATATGAATTTTTGTTATTTCGATGCACCTTGACAGCCTTGTATGATTTGTTTCCTTCCCTACTTCAAGTCAATTTTGAACAGCCTTCACATTTTTACGTGTGTTAATTTAAATATTCTTTCCTTGAACCTAAGGAAGCTTCCTTAAGTGATTCTATTTTAGCAAAATTAAATTTGATTCTACTTCATTAATGTTTTAAGAAAAATCATCTGTGTATTTGTGGGCTAGCCCTCACATCTATTTATACTGGGAAAGATTCAATGGCCATATGCCAAAATTGATATGATTATTGATCCTTGACTTATGCGATTATGATAACACTAGTTAATATAATTGTATAATGGCTTAGATATTTAGTTTTGGTAACTCTGGCTTTGTTTGCATATTGACCATTCCGGGATCATGCTTGATTTGGTAAATTGTGATTGATTTTATGCTCACTTATTTCCTTTAATTGATTTTGTACAAAGAGCTTTGGCCTAATTGATTATGAATTGTTCTTAACTAATTTAATATGTTTTTTTCTAAGAAAAATTGTGATTGAGTCATCATGTTAAATAAGGAAGAGCATTTCTTTAATTGATACTGCTATAACTCATTAGATTTTTGCTTATTGTAAGTCTTGATTCGAATGCGTATGAAATTGTGTGATTATTAATTGATTAATTATTCTCTTTTCTTGACTAATTTGGTATGTGAATAATTATAGTATGATTTGATTCTATTAATTGATTTGGACAATTTGTTTGCTTATGATAAAATATTTGTTTGGAATTTTCCCCCTCTTAATTAAGGAAAAGATGATTTAGCTAATTATTCTCCTCCCTTAATAGATTTAGTGGTTAGATAATTATGGAAAGGTCTGATTTGATTTTACCTTTATTTGATCTATTATTTATTTATTTTCTTTTTTCATTATCGGTTTCAGCTTTGTTAATTAAGGAAAAGATCCCTTTTGGGCTAATTTTTCTTTTATTCTCTTTCCTTCTATACCTCTAATTGATTGAATTAATTAAACTTTCTTATTTATCCCCTTTATACTGGGGCTATAAAAGTACCTCCATTTTCTTTTTTTTTTAAAAAGAAGAAAAAGGGCCAGACCTCACTAAGTTCTTAGCAAGACTATTATTTACTATTTTCTTTAACGGCCAATTATCTAGCCAAAAGATTACTTTTTAGTTTTTTTTTAACACTTAAAGCGGGCTGTTTGATTGGAGACTTTGTTTTCTCTGCTGTTCGGATTCATTGATTTGCGATGTGTTCCTTATTCTTAATGGGTCTCTAACTGGTCAGTTCATCTATTTATTTATTTTTATGTTATTCCCTAGTTTAGTTACTGATTAGCAAATATAAAAAATGATTCATGTGTTATTTGAAGTGTGTAAGTTCAAGTTGACTTACTATTTACTAAATCTTTGGGTGTTATATATATATGACATTTTTGTTTGTGTTTATATATGTATTTTCATGTGTTTGTTGAGTCTTTGGAAGCAAGTATTCCCTTTACTTACCTTTATTTGGGTACGTTGAAGTGTTGCTTGGGATTCGGAGGATGAAGGACCACGAGGGCATTTTAAATATTTTAATTTTTTCTCATATATTTCTCTCTCATTATCTCGATTTGTAACAATCATGTATAAACAGTTGAATATAGTGAAAAGGGGACATTTTAAGGGGGGAGGGGTTTATTTGGTTGCTTGTTTAGATTTTTCTTTCTCTTAATCTTTTGTTTAAATTTCCTTTCATAAAAATTCATTTTGTTATATTTTGACAGAAGTTATTGCTTATTACCCTTATAAAAAAATAAAAATCTATTTTTATAAAAAATACTATCCCTTAACCTATAGTTAATGGGAAAGTAAAAGGGATTACGAGGTCTAATTCCTAATTTTTAAAACAAAGCTGACCCTTTCCTCGAAAAGCATATCAACCAAAGGTTTTAAAAATTATTATGTGTATTTATATAAATATTATTATGTGTTTATATTTTTAAAATTTAAGTCCTTATTTAAGTGTATAATATTAAATTTTTGTATCTTATTTTATTATTATCTTTATTTTTTAACTTAAAGACGACCTTAAATTAATTCGTTGCTAAGGTTGAAGTTTCACGATTCACCATATCGTGTTATCATCCCTATAAAGCAACGAACATTTTAAACTTTCAAAAATATTTCTTTTAAATGCATTTAGATTGTTATAAATTTATTTCTAACTTTCTTTTCTCTTTTTGGAAGTTAGGATTTATGTAATTTTAGCTATCATGAGCTCAAGTTTTGTTATTATTTCTTGATATGGTTTAACTTGTTCCTTCTCGCTAGTCTAAAATCTAGTCGATTAATTAGTAAAGTATCTTTAAAATAAAAGGTAATAAATAAGTTTGCGACCTAATTACTTTGTCACTTAAGTTTCATATCATTTACGATAATAATCTAAGTTGGGCGTTTATTTGTTTAAAATAACTTTTATTTGCTTAAATTTTATCATTTAGTTTGTGTTAATTAGAAAATAATTTATTCTTTCTTTTATGAAGGTTTGTTTGAATTATATAGATACATTAGTTTTTTAAAATAAAATAATTGACCTTTTATTTGTCACTTAGTTAACCCCCACATAATTGAAGAATTCGGCTGGGAACCACATTTGTGGACCTCGAAAGGTGCCTAACACCTTTCTTTCGAGGTAACTTGAACCCTTGGCCAACTCTGGTAACCTAGGCTAGTTAAACAGGTTTTCTTGCTAATTAGTTTAATTCGGTGCCCTAACGCACCATAATTCGTTAGGTGGCGACTCTTCTCTTTTTAACCCTTAAGAGTTGTCACATGTTGAGTCCTAATTTCCGCGAGGAATAACGGGGCACGACACCTACTCCCACTAGATAGTCCTAGGCTGACTACTAAGCTGATAGATCGAAACTAGGGTCCAAGACTAAGTTAGGAATACCTATCTAGAAGTACCTTGAGAGTCTTATCGAATCGAATTCTGTAACTGGTGTTCTGAGACTGGCCAGAGCTACTCGTCTAGAAGCATCGTAACCATTTAAAGAACAAAATTAAACTAAAGCTAGTGGTTCTAAGACTGGTCAAAGCTACTTATTTGGAAGCTTCGTAAGCGTCTAAAGAACCAACTAAAATCTTCTAACTTATATCTGAGTCTAATAACTGAAAACTTGGAGGCACCACTAACATCTCAAGAAAAGACTGTAGTCAAACTGATTAGCTGACATTTCTGAAAAATATTGAGCATGCTAACATTCTGGCTGAAACTGGACTAACATGCAACTGACTGAGATTTCAACTAATATTAATAATATGGGAATCCCAACACTGAAAGAATCAAGCAACATGAATAACTACTCAATTATGCAAGACTCTAATTTACTGCATTCAAAAGCTAGGGCTAAATCATATTACATAAAACTAGTTCCTACATGATTTCTAAGAATTGTAAAAATATAGAGCTAATAACATGGAAAATATTCCACCTAAAATTTATTCAATTCTATCTAAAAACTTTCTAAATTTTGAAAACTTACGACTATAACTTATAGAACATTATGGAGGGTTTTTGGGGACACAAGGGAAGAAAAATTCCCTTGTTGAATTTCGACATACCTGATGAAGAAATCCTGGAGAAAATCCCTTGAGAATCTGAGAAGAAAATCGATTGCCCTAGCTCCTGCTATGAGTTCTTCTAAGAGAGTTTTACGATCTGACTTTTGAGGGAATGAGAGGAGTGAAGTATATCATCGATTACCCCTCTAAATTCCCTGAAAATAACCCAAAATGACGTAGTTAAGGGATTAAAAAGGTGAGAAATTACAAAGATATCCCTGATAAAAAATCTAGAAAAACTGGCGACAGGGACCAACAGGTCACTCAACAGGTTGTTGGTTGAGACCACGACTCATTGGGACTAGTCGTTGGTCCTGGGGCCTAGACTCTTGGCTCACTGGAACTAGTAATGAGAGGGACCATGACTAGTTGGATGAACCAACGGGTCATTGGTACCTCCTGTGACCACTGGTACAAAATTGAACAAAAACACTGGACCACCTCTCCGCGGGCAGCACAACGACTCATTTGTTGGGACAATGAGTCGTTGTCACCTTTCGTTCTAAGCACTAGAAATCCTAAAGGATTATTAAGCGTGACACCACGGGTGGTGACAACGACTCGTTGTGTGAAACATTAGGTCATTTTTTCCACTCGTAGTCACTAAAGGGGATAACTGGAAGCCCAACTAACAAATGACACCACGGGTCATTGTATCACCCAATGACTTGTTGGTTGAGTAATGGGTTCATGGAAAAGGGAGTTCTGAATCGGGGACCAATGACTGACAAGATGACTTGTTGTCTATCAAAATGGGTCGTTCCATGTCCCATTGGTTCCTGAAGGACCAAGGCAGGGCTGACCATGACTCAGACAATGGGTCATTGCAGCTGATCATGACTCATTGTATCGGTCGTTCTGAGGCAAAATTTCTGATTTCTTCTGAATTTTTCCTGCAAGGTTTGAGTTTGGTATAGAAAAATTTTGGGGTGTTATATTAGGCAACCTGTGTGATAATATATAGGTTTTATAAAGCTATAGGGGTGTTAACACTAAGTATTCATCCTGTAGCACACCATATAAATCATTACGCAACCATGGTTCCACTAACCCAAAGGTAGAACTACAACATTAAGATTCTAGCTCTGTAGGAATCAAGGTATGCAAAAGGCTCGTAGGCGAGCTTTCCCACATTTAGGAATCATGAAAATGAAGTTCTATCACCAAGATAGTTATTATCTTGCACAAAATTAGCAAGGCATGCGGAATAGCTAACCACAAAGCCTTTACGACATTGGTAAGACAACAAGATATCAATAACCAATCTAAGCAATAACAATTCAAATGAATTACTCTTATATCGCTTATAAAAAAGGAAAATCTAGACATGGAGAATACTGAAAGGGAGGCTTATACTAATCCATAGGATCAATTTCAGCAGCTAACCACCAACAACAACATAGCCACGATACTACTACGAAAGACAACAAGTCGTATTAAATATTGAACGAATGAAACTTGCCAAATGAGGTTTAGCCTTAACATACCTCATAAGTGACTCAAAAGCTCGACTTTCATCTGTCCAATTCTCCAACAATCAGCCAAAACAAAAATCCCCAATGTCATATAGCTTTCAAGACACCTAAATAGTCTCCGTATCAAGAAAATGAAAAAATTTCTGATGTCGGTAGCCATTTTGATATATATTGTAAAAATTCCAATTTTAATGGTAGAGATAGGTATAAAAGTCCTTACCTTTTGCTAGATCAATGAAACACTATGCATAGATAAAAACCACATGTTATTCCTACAGTAAGATCATTGCAAAACCACAAATAATGAAACTTACTTATGCTCGATGTTCTTCACAATGATTACTAGAAGATTCTTTATTTAATTTGGTGCAGGAGGCATGGATATGGACACCTTTAGCTGGAAATATGTCTTCCAATGTATAGCCCTTGAAAAGCTCTTGAGTTTTCATTTAGAAAAAAGAGAAAATGTTTTTTTGGGAAAAATTTATCTAAATAGGCGTTTGCACCGCCTGTCGGCAAGGTCGGGCACGCGTTGAGCCATGTAGAGCAGCATCCTGCATGCGTCTTGCCATCCTACCTGGGTGCATCAGGCTACCTGCCGACATACTTGCGCGTGCTGCTCTTTAGCCGATATATTGTCATTCGACACCCGTCGCCGATTTTTATCAAGCAACTTTATATTTTTATTATTTTAATTCTGTGCAATATAAAAAGTAAAAATTATCCCATAAAATGTATTTTTCTACTAGGAACATCAACACCCATTCATGGGGTATTTCATTCTCCCCCCTTAGGGACATTCGTCCTTGAATATAATCTAAACATAGGAGGCTTAGCCTTCAGACATTGCCGGAAAATTTTTGGTAGAGTCTCCTTTATAATATGGACTATCTGGAAATCTGAAATGCAAAAAAGTTTAACCTAGGCATCTCACATGATGATATAAATAGCTAAGCAGTATAGGTCCACAACAATAATGTGAGAAAGCAACAATAATAATAAGCAATAAGGTAATGTTTTAATAGGCATCTCATATCAACTGTGATAATCTAATTGAGATGTTATCGCCTTGGAATCTTGAATAAGTGAAGGTATCTGAATCTTATGTCATCCTGAGCCTCCCCAGTCACCTCTTCCACATTCCTATTCCTCTATAGGACTTTAACAGAAGCTACATCTTTGGTCCTTAATATACGTACTTGTCGATCTAATATGGCAACTAGAGTTTCCTCGTAGGATAACTCCTCTATGATCTGACAATTCTAATTTGGAATAACCCCAAAAAGGGTCTTCTATGCACTTTTTTAGTATTGATACATGAAAAACTAGAAGAATATATTCTAGCTCCGAAGGCAACTCTCTGTCACATCGTGAGCCTATACCCTGGGCATGGCTAGCACTCAGACTACCTAGTGATCTAAGTGAACCCTTGGCCTAGTTTACTAATAGTTAAGAATACAAGAAAATAATGTGAAAGCTATAACATTGAGAGATTAATATAATAAAAATGAGATTTATTAACTGTAACTGCAATCAATGTTAAAAAGTAACATTTAAGACTCAACTTCTAACTAATCTATGAAGAATCTAATGTCTTAGGGTAGGTACCAGGATAAAGCTCCCACGGTTACCTTAAGTTCAACTAATTAAAACTAAAGCTTGAGTAAGACTAGGACTCCCCAGATGTAGGAGGCCTCACCAAAGCTGAAAAGATGAGATCCTAGTGATGCGTCTGTTTCCGGTCCTGTTTACCTGAATCTGCATCATAGTAATGCGTCTGTTGCTGGTCCTATCTACCTGAATGTGCATCATACTTAGATGCAGCACCAAGTGCCGTCAGTACGATTGAATGTATGGTATGTAATATCACTAAATAAAATAATAGGTAAACAAGACTAGTTGATATGAAGGAATAACTAACTGAATCTGATACTCCGAATGATGCATAAAAACATAATTCTAAAAAATGTGTAAATAGTTATGTGATAAAACTCATGCATCTAAACAAGATTTTTAAATACATGTATACAAGTTTATATTTTTAGTTGAATGTTTTTCATAACCGACATATATTATGAATGAGCGCATGATGTCCAACATCTTGCTCAGGTTGGAAAAGCCATCCAAAGCCTTGCCAGGGCAGAGGATGAACTAAACTTTGGATCCAAACTAAGCCCTTACTAGGGGCTATCTGAGGAGTCTCCCGAACAAACAACATGATCTAACCTATACTGACTATATAGTTCTTGGGCTTACGGGATATTTGAACCCTTCACCTATCTTAGTGCTAAATAATCCTCCCGAAACTATGCTCATATACATATACCTATATGAGGAGACTGAAAATATCTTTTATAAAGAACTTTAGCTATAACTATAATAGATGTTTTAAAACTCTATTGAGCCTTGGCTAAAAAATCTCTATACTTTACTGATGAGCCTTGGCTCAAAATTTCTGTAAAAATATACGAGCTTCTATGCTCAAAACTCTTGAGTTTCAAAAACAAGACTTTACTTTAGCTTTTGAAAATCATGCTACAAGCTGAACTTTCTTGTTTGAAATCTCATCATGGAAACTCTGTAATGATCTGCTCAACTTTAGTCATGAAAATAATGCATAAATCTCGTAATATAATGCTTTCAAAAATAATGATTTTCCATGTAATTGGATCCATGGGATAGGAGACATGAACCATAATCAATATTTAACCAAGAGAGTAAGAATTATCATCAACAATAAAGAGATACAAAAATACAACTCAATATGAAGGATTCAATCAATGAATAATTTAACTCATAGGGAAGAAGAACAAATCAAGACATTCGGCAAAAATCCTAGCTTCAACTTCAATGAAATATTTACTAGATGTAGGGCATGAGGAAGAATGGAATTCCTCACTTAAGTTAGCCTTACATACCTGGAATGATGAATACTTGACTCTAGCTTGAGAATCCCTAGTTTGAAGATGAAGATCCCTAATGTTCTTGAAAGCTTGAGAGCTATTGATTCTTGAATTTACGTTGGTATGAGAGGAAGTGAGAGTTTAGAATAATAATAAGACCCTAATAGCAGTTTTCGCCTACTTCACTAAGTTGTGGTTCTAAAAAGAAGATTTTGCTTGGTATATTCCATCAAGAGAAAGCCATATCTATATATAGAAAGAAAAATCAAAATTGTATAAGCACCATTTTTACTTTAGCTGATTTGGTTGAGATCAGGCCTCAAAACTGACTATAAAAGTTAGTTGAACTACATGTAGTGTAGTGAAATGTTGAAATTGCTTTTCGTTCATTTTCTGGTCCGGGAGCTACACAACTCATGCTGAGGCTTTGCTTGTACTACTTTTGCTTTATTACCAGCAATCAATACAAGCAAACACATCATAGGAGACGTCCTAATTATCTCAAAAGTTCAAATCATTTTCAACAAAGTTACATAAACTTTAACTTCTTTACTTGGGACATGGTGACTTTACAAGCCAATAAATTGTTATCTCCAGTATGTCACGACCTAAGTCTATACCTTGGATGTGACATGGTACTTAGAGTCACAAGTAACCCCAAGCAAGCCCATGGCATAACATATTACTGACATACTAGAATTTAAATGGAAATCTGAGTTGAAATTTCTGAAGTGTAAAAAAAACCTTTTTACGAGAATTGATAAATATGGTAACACTAACTATCTTAAACAACACTGATAAAAAGAAGTTGAACTAATACTATATACAGTTTGAAAGCCTCTACTAACAGATGAGTTGCTGGGACAAGACCCCAGCTAATTCTGTCCCAGCCCCTAGCTAACTCTAAGTCTGGAAAACTGAACTAATACCACTAAAATAGAAAGAACAACTCTGATCCTCTGAAGATAAGGACTCACCAATAAAACACTGCTGAATATCGTCGGTAAAGCTAACTACGATGTTGAGGCTGGGTACCTAAGGCTATATTACAAAACGATATATCATAGTAAGTATGCGTCAGTACTTGGAATATACTGAGTATGCGAGATATCAAACAAAACCTAAAAGTGTTGATAATACATAAACTAGGCTAATAAGACATGCGATAACCATGCTTGAATCATAAGTGCTGGAAGAGTCTGAAAATCTGAAAAAAAAATACTATAAGAACTGGTAGTCTCAAATTAAGATCATAAGCATATCTAAAATCTGTAAGACTGGACTGTGGACTATGACTGTATTATACTGTGGGAGTGCCTATTAATCAACATAAAACCACACGAGCTAGACGTGGAGTTCGATCTTTACTCCCCACTGATAGGACCTACCATACCTTGCCAAGGTATAGTGATGGACTGTGTGATCACTAACTGTAAAACCTATTCGGGTTAAATCCTACGATGGCACGTAGTTTTGAAAACCTAGGTGCATTGAATCCGGGCCCGCTAGTGCTAAGTACTACTCCCAACTAATGATACAAAACATATGTGTATATATAAATACTAAACTGTACTGATAGCTCAAAATAGTGTCCTAAGGCTAGGTCAGAACTACTTTTCGATAAGTGTCCTAAGAGTCTAAAGGACCTGATAACTGAGGGTACTGAATATACTAATAAACTGATAATATTACTGTTACTGAGTATACTGAAAATGATAGAAATACTGTAACGGAACATTTCAAAATTTCATGAGAAAGTCAAGACAAATTCGATATCATGTGAAATATACTGTAGTGCTGAAGATACCAACATGAATATATAAATTTTCTTAAATATGTCAGTCTGACATCATAGAAAAGAAGGGGATTTCAATGATTAGAAGGAAATATCTAGGTCATGACTTATCGAATTTCAAGGCTAGGATTAGTGAAATCTTGGGACACGAGGGTGAAAGGAGACCCTAGTTGAAGTCCCACATACTTGAAGGAGAACTCCTAGAGATAGCACTTGAAATCCTAAGAATAATGTTGAAGCCCTAGTTCTTGCCTTGAAATGTCTGTCTGAGTTCTTACAGTGAAGTTATGAGAGTGTGAGGGAAGAAAGGGGGGATTGTCGACTAATCCCTCTAAATTCCCCCTATAATAATCCCAATACGACGTAGTTTAGGAATTCAAATAGTGGGAAGTTACGAAAATGTCTGAAAAACTACCGTCAGGATCCAACGGGTCACACAATGAGTCGTTGGTTGTGACCACGACTTATTGAGACTAGTCATTGGTCCGGGGTCTGAAAACCTAGTTTTTGGAATTCAACAAATGGACGGAAAGGATGACCCATTAGATGACATGATGGATCGTCAAATCCAGTTGTAGTTACTGGACAAATTTTGAAAAATTCTTAACCTCTCCCAATGGATAGACAGAATGACACGTTATATGATGCAATGAGTCGTTGTTTCCACCCATGGTCACTGAAGTGAACTTGAACACTTTCTAAATTTCATCCAATGGATTACAAGATAAGTCGTTACTTCCTCCAACATCTTGTCAAGTCGCTCATTGTTTCGGGGAAATATTTGACAAGTTTCTTATCTTCAACCAAAAAAAGGTATGACGACTCATTACAAGGACTAAAAAGTCATTGTATGATTCATTAGTTCTTGAGGAAAAATTTGCAGAAACTAACAATGACTCTTCTAACGGGTTGTTGGTTCTGATAATGACTCGTCCGAGGAGTCATTCGGCAAAATATTTTCTAGTTCCCTGCTATTTTTCATTTCAAGTCTGGGGCTCGGTCTTATAAAATTTTGGGGTGTTACAATATCTCCCCCTTGTGAACATTCATCCTTGAATGAAGACTAAGTAAGATGAAAGGAGAGGGAAAGAGCAACAATGCCGAACTGAAAACAATAAACTAAATACTGAAGGAGTGTCTGACTCCAAAATGAGATAGACATACTAACTGAATTCATGAAACAGGGGAGCACACTAAGTCATGAATAGAACTAATGAGCAAAAAACTGACATGAAACTGAATAGAGTACTAAGGAGGAATTTAGTACCTGATGCTGAAGCCGAGCTAGAAGGAAAAAGGTAAGGCCATATTCATCATATCCCTCTTCGGCTTCCCATGTAGCTCCTTCAACTAACTGATTCCTCCATATAACTTTTACTAAAGCGACCTCCTTATTCCTCAACTTATGAACCTGATAGTCCATAATCTACACTAGGACCTCTTTCTAGGAGAGACTATCTCTTACACCAACACTCTCTAAAGGCAGAATTGAAGTTAGATCACTGATGCATTTCTTCAATAGAGACACATGGAAGACTGTATGCACTTATGCTAACTCTGTAAGTAAATCTAACTCATAAGCCACATTGCCAATGCTTCTCAGGATTCTATAAGGACCAATATAGAGGGGATTGAGTTTCCCTTTCTTCTCGAACCTCATCACCCCTTTCATACGTGAAATTTTTAGATATACCCAATTATCCCAAAAAAATCCAGCTCTCTTCTCCTTACATCTGCATACGATTTCTGCCGACTTTGAGATGTCTTCAGCTATTCTTTGATAAGCTAAACCTTCTGCATGGCTTCATGTACTGAATCAAGCCCTATTAGGGTAGCTTTACCAACCTCGAACGAGGCCATCTGAATACTGAAGTAGTAGCAATTGTTGTATGCAAACTCGATGAATGGTAGGTGATCATCCCAATTACCCTTGAAATTGATCATGCAAGCCCTCAACATATCCTCTAGAGTCTGAATAGTCTGCTCAGCATGGCCATCTTTCTATGGATGAAAGTTGTGTTGAGCTTAACTTGAGTACCAAGTCCCATTCAAAATGACTTCCAGAAGTGTGAGGTGAACTAAGTACACCTATCTTAAATGATGGACAAGGGGACTCCATGCAACTTGAATAACTCCCAAATATATAGTCTAGCATAATCCTTTGCTAAATTTGTGGTCTTAACTGGTAGAAAATATGCTGACTTAGTCATCCGGTCGATAACCACCCGAATCGAGTCATGCTGTCGGCGCGTATGAGGTATACCTATAATAAAATCCATGTTTACTTCTTCCCATTCCTCTATGTCTCTAATGTTCAACCTTGACCTGTTGGTAGTTTGGACACTTAGCTACAAATTCTGCAATGTCGTTCTTTATGCCATTCCACCAATAGACTTCCCGTAGGTCATGGTACATCTTGGTGGCACCTGGGTGGATAAAGTACTTGGAGCTATGAGCTTATGTTAGTGTTCGCTACTTCAAATCAGCTACATCTGGAATGCACAACTTGCCCTGGTAACATAGCACACCAACTCCCCCTATTGAGAATGCCTCTACCTCTTTCTTTAGGACTGCTTCCTTCAACCAAAGTAGGATTGGGTCTTCATCTTGATTTGACCTAACACCCACCACAAGGGAGGATTATGACCCATTCTGAACTACAACTCCACCTTCTGCTGAGTCAACAAGATGAACTTGTAACTGAGACAGTCTATGAACATATCTAACAAGTTCTTTCTTATAGTCCTCAACATGAGAAACACTCCCAATAGACAATCTGCTGAGGACATCAACCATTACATTGGACTTGCGTGGGTGGTATAAGACACTCATGTCATAGTCTTTCAACAATTCCAACCATCTTCTCTGATGTAGATTTTGGTCCTTCTGACTGAATACATACTGTATGCTTTTGTGTCCAGTAAAAACATCCACATGAACCCTATAAAGGTAGTGCCTCCAAATCTTTAAGGCAAATACTATCGTTGTTGGCTCAAGATCGTGAGTCAAATAGTTCTTCTCATGCATATTGAGCTGTCTAGACGCATATGCTATAACTTTACCATGCTGCATCAAAACATATCCAATGCAAATTCTAGAGGCATTATAAAAAATTACAAACCCATCTGAACCTTCTGGTAGGGTCAAGACTGGAACTATAGTGACTCGAGTCTTCAACTCTTGAAAGCTCTACTTTCATGCATCATACCACTGAAACTTCACCTTCTTTTGAGTTACCTTGGTCAAAGGAGAGACAATGGAGGAGAAACCCTCTATGAACAATCGGCCCAAGAAACTCTCGATGTCTGACGGAGAAGTGGGTCTTGGTCAGTCCTTCACTACCTCTATCTTCTGAGGATCTACCTGATTACCCTCACTGGATACAACATGAGCAAGGAATACCATTGATTTCAGTCAAAATTCACACTTGCTGAACTTAGTGAAAACTGGCAGTCCCTGAGAGTCTATAAAACTAACCTTAGGTGCTTTGCATGTTCCTCCTCTATTCTGGAATAATCCACAATATCATCTATGAATATAATAACAAACATATCTAGATACTGCTTGAATACCCTATTCATCAAGTCTATAAAAGTTGCAGGAGCATTTGTTAGTCCAAAAGACATAACTATGAATTCATAGTTACCATACCAAGTTTTGAAGGCTGTCTTCGGAATGTCACATTCTATGACTCAGAGCTAATGATAGCCTAATCTAAGGTCTATCTTTAAAAAGAAGCTAGCACCTGAAGCTAATCGAATAGGTCATCAATCCCGGGAAAGGGATACATGTTCTTGACTGTTACCTTATTCAATTGATGGTAGTCAATGCGCTTCTAAGTGAACCGTCTTTTTCCACACAAATAGAACTAGGGCACCTCATGGAGAGATACTGGATCTAATGAAACCCTTGTATAAAAGGTCCATTAGCTAATCTTTTAACTCTTTAAGCTCAGCAGGAGCCATTATGTAAGGAGGAATTAAGATAGGCTGGGTATCTAGGAGAAGATCAATGGCGAAGTCTATTTCTCTCTTGGGAGGGATTCTAGGAAAATATTCGGGAAACACGTCTGGAAACTCGTTTACGATTGGAACTGACGAAAGGTCTAGGGTTTGGGAACTAGAATCCTTGACCCTAATCATGTGATAAATGTAACCCTTAGAAATCATTTTCCTAGCCTTAAGGTAAGAGATAAATTGACCCTTGGGCACTGAAGTACTACCCTTTACTCTAGGACTGGTTCATTAGGAAATTGGAATTTGAAGACCCTGGTTCTGTAATCAACTAAGGCATAATAACAATGTAACCAGTCCATGCTAAGAATGAGGTCAAAATTCACCATATCTAACTCTACTGGGTCAATTGTAGTGACTTTTCATAAAATTGTGATCAGGCATTTTCTGTATATTCGACTGGCTCTAACCAACTCATCAATCGGAGTAGAGATTGAAAATGGCTCTAAGAGAATTTCTAAACTAATATCAAATTGGACGGCAATATGAGGAGTCATGAAGGACAGCGTGGCTCCTAGATCTAGTAAAGCATAAGCATCTATCTAGAAGAGACGTAACATACCAGTAACTACGTAAGGTGAGGTCTCCTAGTCCTGACATAAAGATAGAGCATAGAAGCAGTTTTGATGATGGCCACCTTCACCTGTATTCGAAGTAATACCTTGCTGAGCTAGGTGACCTGGCAGAGCTGCTGATGTAGTGGATTGGGCCTTCCCCCATCCCGCTGACAGGCAATCCCTCAACATATGGTCTAGACGGCAACAACCAAAACAACCATCCTTGCCTAAACGACACTCACCTAGATGGTTTTAACTACACCTAGGGCATACCGAGAAAGTGCGGCTACTAGAGACATGGCTCTAAGACTGGGAGCCTGATACTCTGCCCTTCCGATCCTTACAAGGCCTAGAAGAAGGAGCACTGGCTGAAGAGGGTGCTGGAGGTCTCTGTTGCTATTGCTGGGGGCGATTACCACTTCCTAATCTCTATGGGGAATACTCAAACTGACCTATCCTTGCCCTCTTACTCTCCCTTTCTATCTCTTTCAATTTCTCCACCTCTACATGTTGTGCATGGATTATAAGCCTAGAGATATCCATGTCACTAATGAGCACGGTAGTCCTGCACTCCTTAACTACAAGTCGGAGACTCCATTCACAAATTTGAGCATGCGAACCCTTGGTTAGGCCACCATCTTTGAAGCATACTTTGACTGTTGAGTGAAATTTAAGGCGTACTCCTGCACCATTATGTCATTCTATTTCAAATTAACAAACTCCACAGCCTTTGCTTCCCTTAAATCCTAGGGAAAATCCCATCCAGAAACACAGTCATAAACTCGTACCACTTCACCAAACTTATACCAACTCGTCTCCCCTCTTTCCACTGTCTATACCAAATCCATGCCACTCATTTCAGCTAATAGGCAGCTAACTCAGCACTTTTGATGGTGGTAACACCCATGATTTGGGTGATCTTCTGAACCTTATCGATAAAGTCCTGTGGGTCCAATATACCTTAGACCCATGAAATTCTGAGGGATTCATCCATGCAAAGTCTCAGACTCTGGCAGCATTTGTAGGCCCACTCATATTGGCAAGTACGACAGCCTGCTAGTTGACCTGGTTGGTCACTGCCTGAGCTAGCATCTGAATAGCATCCCTAAACTCAACAGGTGTCACTTGATTATCCTGAGGGGCTACTGAAGCTGGTGGAGCTTGCTGGTTGGTGTTACCAGTCCTTCTTTCGTTTCCTCTTCTAGGAGGCATCACCAACTGAAAATGGTAAAGCACGAGTTAGAAGGATATTTTAGAGTTTCACACTCCACCCACTATAAGAATCATGAAGAAGGGAATTTTCCTAAGAATTCCATGTAGCCTCACCCTCATAAGTGTGGCGTGCTTCACATTTATGGAAAGGACTCTACTTGAAGTGACTTTCAAACATCCTAGGATACTCTAAATCTGAGGCTCTGATACCAATTTTTTCATTGCCCGAGTCTACACCCTGGACTCGACATAGTGCTTAGAGTCACAAATAACCCCAAGCAAACCCAAGCAAACCCATGGCATAACATATTACTGACATACTATAATTTAAATGGATAACTGAGTGGAAGCTATTGAAGTGTAAAAACAATCTTTTACAATAAAAGATAAGATCTAGTAAATACTGACTGTCTTAAGCAACACTGATAAAAAGAAGTTGAAACTAATACTATATGATCCGAAAGCCTCTACTAACAGATGAGTTACTGGGACAAGCCCCCAACTAACTCAAAGTTTGGAAAACTGAACTAGTACCACTAAAATAAAAAGAATAGTTTCGGTCCTTCAAAGATAAGGACTCACCAATTTAACACAACTGAATATCTACGGTGAAGCTAACTGCACTGCTGAGGACTAGATACCTAAGCCTATATCATAAAATGATATTGCATAGAAACTATGCATCAGTACTTGGAATATACTGAGTATGCGCGACATAAAAAAACATAAAAGTGCTGATAATACATAAAATAGAATGATATGAAATGCAATAACCATGCTTGAATTATAAGTGCTGGAAGAATTTTGATTTCTAAGAAAAATACTATAAGAATTGATAGTCTAAAATTAAAATCATAAGCATATCTGAAATCTATAAGACTGGATTGTGGACTATGACTGTATTGTACTGTGGGAATGTTTGTTAACCGATATATAACCACGTGAGCTAGACCTGGAGTTTGATATTTACTCCCCATCGATAGGGCCCACCGTACCTTTCTAGGATATAGTGATTGGACTATGTGATCACTAACTGTAAAACCCATTCAGGTTAAATCCTATGTGGCATGTAGTTTTGGGAACCTAGGTGTGCTGAACCCTGGTCCGCTAGGTGCTAAGTACTACTCCCAAGTGATGACACAAAATAGATGTATATATATAAATACTGAACTGTACTGATAGCTCAAAATAGTGTCCTAAGGCTAGGTTAGAACTACTTATCTGGAAGTGTCCTAAGAGCCTAAAGGACCTGATTACTAAGGGTACTGAATATACTAATAAAATGATAATATTACTGTTACTGAGTATACTGAAAATGATAGAAACACTATAATGCAACTTTTAACCATTTCATGAGAAAGTAAGGACATATTCAATTTTATGTGACACATACTGTAGTACTGAAGATACTAACATAAATAAATAAATTTTCTTAAACATGACAGTCTGACAACATCGAAAAGTAGGGGATTTCAACAATAAGAGGGAAAACCCTAGGTCATGATTTCTAGAATTTCAAGGCTAAGGTTACTGATATCTTGGGACACAAGGGTGAAAGGAGACCCTTGTTGAAGTCCCACATACCTAAAGGAGAATTCCCAGAGACAACACTTGGAATCTTGAGAAGAGAGTTGAAGCCTAGTTCTTTCCTTGAAATGCCTATCTGAGTTCTTATGGTGAAGTTATGAGAGTGTGAGGGAAGAATGAGGGAGGAATGTTGACTAATCCCTCTAAATTCCACCTAGAATACCCTAATATGAAATATTTTAGGAATTAAAATAATGGGAAGTTACGGAAATTCCCCTAGAGAAAATGTCTGAAAAACTACAGTCAGGATCCAACGGGTCACGCAATGAGTCATTGGTAGTGACGACGACTCGTTGGGTCCAGTTGTTATCCTGGGTATGAAAACTTAGTTTCTGGACTTTGACTAATGGACATAAAACATGAAACATTAGAGTACATGATGAGTCATCAAATCCGATCATGGTTACTAGATAAATTTTGAAAAAATTCTAAACCTCTCCCAACGGGCAGATAGAACGACCCATTATATGATACAATTGGTCATTGTTTCCACCCGTGGTCACTAAAGTGAGCTTGAACACTTTCTGAATTTCATCCAACGACTTATAGGATGAGTTGTTACTTCCTCCAATGACTCATCAAGTGGCTCGTTGGTTAGGGAAAAAATTTGACAAGTTTCTGATCCTCAACCAATGACTAGGTATGATGACTTATTACAAGGACTAATAAGTCATTTTATCACTCATTAGTTCTTGAGGGAAAATATGCAGAAGCTAACAATGACTCTTCTAATAGGTCATTGGTTCTAACAATGACTCGTCAAGAAATTTTTTTTTGGTTCCCTGCCATTTTTCATTCCAAGTCTAGGGCTTGGTCTTAGGAACTTTTGGGGTGTTACTAAATATCCCCATAAGAAATCTCAAAACATTCTAGTTTAGGTGATAACAATATATAAAGTTACTAAATTACTCTTAAAAAATCGTTTGAAGATATTACCTCCTAGTGATGACGAGCTGTTACCAAGAGTCGTTAGGTTTGACCACGACTCATGGTGACCTTTCATGGTCACTGAATCCTTTTAATCCATCTCTAATATCTTCATCATGGTTAGAAAGGACGAGTCATCTCCTGTCCTAACGAGTCATGACATTCACTCATTACTACTGAAGCTAAATTGGACATTCTTTGATCCTCACACCACGACCAGACAAAATGGTATGTTACTTGGTGTAACAAATCGTGATGTCCTCTCATTGTCCTGGAAAGGAAATATTAAGTTTCAGGACCTGGCTTTCTTACTCAGAATGGGTCACTTGAACGGTCGTTAGGTTCACCAACGACTTGTTACTTGAGTCGTGGTGATTGGGACTTAAAGGGGTCTCTGGTTGCTCATCACGAGTCACTCCACTACTCTTGGTCTCATAACACGACTCATTGAGTGGCTCGTTCTGTGCTAAAATTTTAATTTTCCTATTGGTTTCTACTTCAAGTCTAGTGTCTGATCTTAGAGACTTTTTGGGGTGTTACATTATGTCCCCTTTGGGATCATTCACCTCGAATAAAGACAAACAAGACTGATAGCTAATCTAACTTAGAGTAACTAAACTTAACTTAACTAGATGGAACATGGAAGCATATTAAAGAATTCAATGACAGTTGAATGAACATGAAATTGGTAAGTGTGCTACTAGAAGAAACTATTACCTCAAGATTATTCTGAATTAGGAGTGAATAGATAAGGTTACTTGGTCATCACATTTGCCTCAGCTTCCTAAGTAGCTCTGTTAACTAGCTGATTCCTCCATAACACTTTCATAGAAGTGACTTCCTTATTCCTCAACTTACGAACCAGATGATCTAGAATCTCAACTGGAATCTCTTCATATGATAGGTTGTCCTGAACTCCCACACTCTATGTAGGAACAATGAGTGAGGGGTCACCTATGCACTTCTTAAGTATAGAAATGTGGAAAATTTGATGGACTGATGCTAATTCGTCTGACAACTCCAACTGATAAGCTACCTTGTCAACTCTCTTTGAAACCCGATATGGACCAATATAGCGGGGACTAAGCTTCTCTTTCTTTTTGAACCTCATAACACCTTTCATGGGTGAAACTTTTAGGTAAACCCAATCATCTAATGCAAACTCCAAGTCTCTATGCCTATCATCTTTTTAAGACTTTTGACGGCTCTATCCAGTCTTTAGCCTTTCCTGAATGATCTTAACCTTTTCCGTGGATTGTTGTAATATATTTGGCCTTATTAACTCTGATTTACCAACTTTAAACCAACCAATTGGAGATCTACACCTTCGCCTATAAAAAGCCCCATAGAGAGCCATATAGATGCTAGTGTGATAACTGTTATTATATGTAAACTCTATAAAAAGCAAACGGTCATCCCAATTCCCCTTGTAATCAATAACACAAGCCCTTAGCATATCCTCTAGGGTTTGAATGGTGCGTTCTTCTTGACCATCTGTCTGTAGTTTAAAGTTTGTACTAAGGTTCCCCTTCGAACCCAAACCTCTCTAAAATGACTTCCAAAATTGAGCGATAAATTATGTGCCCTTATATGATATGATGGATAATGGAACTCCATGGAGTCTAACCACTTCCCTAGGTACAACTTGGCAAGATCCTCAGCTTAATCTGTAGTCTTCACCACTAAGAAATGAGCTGACTTAGTCATCCAATCTACAATCATCCAAATAGAGTCATGTTGTTTGTATTACCTCGATAGACTAGCGATAAAGTCCATATTGATCATTTCCCACTTCCACTCAAGGAGTGCTATATTATGAGACACACCATATGGGTTTTGATGCTTAGCCTTAACATGTTGACAATTCATACACTTTGCAATAAAGCCCGTAATATCCTTGTTCATACCGTTCCACCAATAAACTTCCCTCAAGTCATGGTACATCTTCGTGGAACCTGAGTGAATCGAATACTTAGAGCTCTATGCTTTTACCATGATTCTATCTCTGAGACCATCTCTGTCTGGGACTCATATCCTACCCTGGTACCTCAATACACTATCTTCCCCTTGTGAGAAGATTAATACCTTCAACTTGTCGACATCTTATTTTAACTAAAGCAAGAGGAGATCTCTATCATGCTTTTCCTTACTTTTTTCTACCTAAGATGGCGCGGCCCAATTTTGAACATGCACACTACCTTCTTTAGAGTCAAGAAAATTACCAAGTGTGAGAGTTTATGCACATCCTTAGCTAGTTCCCTCTTTTCTTCCTCTACATGGGTTGTACTTCCCATAGATAGCCTGCTAAGAGCATCATCAACTATGTTTGCTTTACCCAGATGGTAGAGTGTACTACATGTCATAATCTTTGAGCAACTCAAGAATCTCCTCTTTCTGAGGTTCAATTCCTTCTAGCTAAACACATACTGAAGACTCTTGTAGTCTATGAAGACATCAAGATGTGTACCGTAGAGATAATGGCGCCAAATATTTAATGACTCAAGGTCAAGGGTTGGATAGTTCTTCTTAATGACCTTAAGTTGTCTGGAGGCATAAGCTATAACCTTAATGTTCAGCATCAATACAAAATCGATGCCCACTATGGATACATCGCAATGCACCCAAAACCATCTGTATCCTCTGGTAGGGTCAATACTAGAGCAGTAGTCAAACGAGTCTTAAATTCTTGAAAGCTTTTCTCACAAGATTCAAACTATTGAAAATTGACCTTCTTTTGAGTCAACTTAGTCAACGGAGCAGAAATAGTCAAAAATACCTCTACAAACTTTCTATAATAGCCAAGTTATACCTAAGAAACTTCTGATTTCAGTCGGGGTCATGGGTTTGTGCCAATTCTTTAGTGCCTCAATCTTCTGGGAGTTGACCTAGATACCCTCGTTGGAGACTATGTGGCCTAGGAATGCTGTTGACTTCAACCAAAATTCGCACTTAGAAAACTTTGCAAACAACTCACGGTCCTTAAGTGACTGTTGGACTATTCTAATGTGACTAGCATGTTCCTTCTCACATTCGGAGTAAACCAAGATGTCATCAATGAATACAATAATGAACATATGTAGATACTATTTAAACACTTAGTTCATGATGTCCGTGAATGCTACAGGAGTGTTACTCAAACTAAAGGACATAACAACAAACTTAAAATGACCATAACAGGTCCTAAAGGCTATTTTAGGAATATTACTTTTCTCTAACCTTTAACTGGTGATAACCTGAACTAAGGACTACTTTTAAGAAACAAGTGGCACCCTGTAACTAGTTGAATAAGTCATCAATTCTAGCAAGAGGATACTTATTCTTGATGGTGACTTTTTTCAACTAACGGTAATCAATACACATTCTAAGGGTACCATCTTTCTTACACACGAAGAGAATTGCAGCAACCCAAGGTGAAACACTAGGGTGTATGAAACCTTTATCAAGAAGATCTCTTAACTACTCTTTTAACTCTTTTAATTCGAATAGAGCTATTTTGTATGGTGGAGTAGAAATAGGTTGATTGTTAGGAAGAACATCTATTCCGAAATCTATTTTCCTATCTGGAGGGACTTTCGGAAGATCATCTGGAAAGACCTCTGGGAACTTATTCATGACTAGAACTAACTGAAGGGATGGTGTATCAGCATTAGAGTCTCTAACTCTTACTACATGATAGACACATCCCTTTGAGACTAACTTTCTAGCCTTAAGGTGTGAAATGAAATGACTCTTAGTGATCTTGGGCAGAATTGCATGCCCAAGTGATACTGAAATGCTTCATTTCGACTTTTTTATCTATTATTATGTGTATATTCTCATGTGATTATTTGATAAATGTGAATTTATACTAACCAACTTGATTAGTGTTGTTTTGCAGGTAAAAGGAAATTTTGAAAGCTAATATATATGTTGGTGAAGTGCGGGAATGGACTTGGAAGCAAGAAGCGGAAGTTGACAAGGGAAAGTAGCAAAAACAAGGGCTCCGCGATGGCGTCATGTCACGCTACCATCGCGGAGGTATTCTTCTTCGGATGAATTAATTATGTCAAAATCCAGTGGAGGTTCGCGTTACCTCTGTGGCACGGAGGCAGTGCTCCGCGATGCACTCCGTGTCACGTTGAGGGTGATTACCTGGAACCTCAAGTTCCAGTGAAGGTGCGCGATAGCACCGTGGCACGGAGGAAAGGCTCCACGATGCAAGCCATGCCACGTTGAGGTGCAATCACCTGGGAGCCGATTTCCAGTGAGGGTCCGTGATACCCCCGTGGCACGGAGGGAGTGCTCCGCGATATACTCCGTGCCACGTTGCTTGTTATTCCGGGAAAAATTCTCAATAGTATAAATAGCACAATTAGGTTTTATTTTAAACATTCTGACTTGGTTGAGCAAGAACGTGGGTTACAGGTAGTTGAGAGGACGAAAATTCTAGGGTTATTCTTGTTATACCCCGTAGGATTCCCGGCACCTAGATGACCTATTCGCACGTTGGTTAAGCATGTTTGAAGGCCATACGTGCTAGGGAAAGGCCCGGGAAAAGACCGAACGAGCAACCTATCGAACCATCGCGGGAGGAGCTGAGGCAGAGCCCCTCCGCGATGGCAGCGTGTCATGGAGGTGAATCCTCTGCGTTGGCTCCGTGACACGTTGGCCTTGTCCAAGCTCAAGTATATAAAGCCCCTTTTATTTTGGAATTAAATCATAAAATTTCCAGAAAACAAAGAGGAAAACTAGAGGAAGGAAAAAGAACGAAGAGGGTAATATAATTTCGTCCGATTACGCTGCCAAACGCAGTCCAAACCTAAATTAACCTTAGATACCGAGGTTTTTAGCAGCAGAGAGCATTTCTACGGATTTAGTTTCATGAAATACGGCCGACGAATCGTCGAGCTACCGAGCTAAGGTAAGTAGAATTGCTCCAAACTAGTGTCTATGTGTTCCTAGCTGCGAAGTGAGTATTTCTCCCTTCTGGACTTCTGGAAAATAGCGAGTTTTTGACCGTCTTTCGATAAGCCTAAGTTTAGGCTATAATTATATCGAAAGTGACGTTGTTCTTTGGAATAAAGCTATATTTAGTATTAATTGACATATTTATGAATGCAGTTGGGAGAAATAGTTAAAGTATTGGCCGAGCCTCGTCCGACAGACGGATAGTTCGAGGATAAGGTATGTAAAGCTAGTTCCTTCGGTAAGTTAGTAGCTTTAGCCTTATATAGTGCAATAAACTCCGTAGTAGAATTCCCGGAAGTTGAATGTTAAGTATTATGCAAAGTTCAGTAAACCTAGTTTGCGTTGTTATATCGTATCCAGTCTGGAAGTTAGAAAAGCATGTGCCCAAGGGCAGGTTAGTAGTTCAGATTCAGTACAGCCTATTATGTGAATAGCAAGCATGTTGTAGAATAAAAAGGAACAAATTTGCATAATAACAGTCAATAAAGGAAGATATGATAGACAAATAGTTTTATGGCTATAGACTAGCCATTCAGACAGATGGAATATTGGCTACAGGCTAGCCAACAGTTAAAGAAAGATTTCAGAATCAGTATAATCAGTAAAGAATCAGTTCAGTATAGAAATAGATCAGAATAAGAAGTTAGATTCCAGATTGTCTTTTCAGTTATACATGCTTGCTATTTATATGTGCTATTTGTTTGTTGATACCTGTTGTGGCATGTGGGCACCCTTTTAGCATCCCCACCGCCCCTGGGTTATAGCTGTGTCGATACCAGATTCAGATACCGCCACCAGCTGGGCGATGCCGTCCGCCTAGAGGACGATGATGGCCGACCACCATGATAATACGGTCCAAACCACCCTGCTTGCAGGGGTAGTTTAGTTTACTCTGCGCAGAGCCAGTCCACCCTGTTTACAAGGGCAGAACACTCTGTGTGCGCTTGTGGCCGGGGGCAGTTTCAGATACAGATTTTTTTATAAAATCACCCTGTTGCGTGCTTGTACCCAGGGGTAGTTTTTATTACACACCCCGCGTGCACCTGCGCCCAGAGGTGGGAGTCTTCGGACTCAGACACAGTTTACTGTCAGAGGCCAAGGCCTGAGCTACGTACCCAAGGGGACCGGTAGGAGGAGCTCATAGTTATCAGATGAGTGGAGTGACTTATTTTTGGTTGGTTTAGACCCGGGTAGGGGTAAATAGATTGTGTGTTGGTTGGCACCTTCCGGCTTATGGGGGTCGGTCAGGTATTGTATATATTATTATGTATACCTCTATGTGCTATTAGATACTGATAGACAGTGGGACAACACGGTATCAGGTACATTCAGTTTAGTTATAGAATAAATAAACTCTCCCCAGTTATTCTCAGCCAGTTAGACTCAGCCACCTTCTGCTCATATGTCATGTTACTGTTGTTATTCATTTCAGTTGTGTATTTCAGTTGCTTTACATGCTCAGTACCTGTGGTACTGACGCCCAGTGGGGCGCTGCATTACTCGCCTGCAGGTACTCATAGACGAGGAGGCGATCCTTCGTGATTCCAGTCAGCTATTGAGTATTCAGCTCCTGTCATTTGGAGACTGAATTCCAAAGGTGTATTTCATTTTCTTTTGTTGTACAGTACGGGTAGGTCGGGGCCCTATCCCGATCATTTCTATTATTATTCCTAGAGGCTTGCAGTCTATATATATTCCCTGTGGTCAGTCGAGCCGGTCGTGTGAGGCCGTGCAGCTTGTTATAGTTATTTGTTATTTTTGTTCCTGTTGGTCGTGTGTGGCCATAACCAGTCAGTAGTGGTGACCTTGCCGGTCACGTAATTATTTAGCATGTTATTGTTGAAGTTACAGAGAACTAGACAGCATGGTGGCCTTGTCGGCCTGCATAGGTTCCCCTGTAGTAGTATGTTTCTGGTTAGCTGTTTTCCAGGTGCAGGTGGCTATAGGCCTGTTGGCCGGAGGCTGTGTTTACAGCCGTTATATAGCCCTTTGGTTCCAGGAATTCGAGTTAGAGCCAGCTAGGCACCAGATGTGCTTCGGCTCACCAGATAGCAGTCTAGGTCCTACTAGGGCACCAGGTGCCAGTCATACCCCCCAGGGCGGGGCGTGACAATTCTCTTCCTCTTTCTCTTTAATTTCAATTGCTTGTATGAATTCTCTACTTATTTGAAGATGTTTAATCCACAAATGAGTGGCTAATTCACTTCTTGCTGAGGTTAAGAATAATTGTAGAGGAATGTAATTGTTGATCATTTCATCTTTCATCTTTTCATCAATGGTTGTTCTATCAATTCTTGTTTTTACTGCATTAAGGTTTGGCAATGTTAATGTATATCTAGAAATACAATTTTGATTTTGAAAAGGAAAGGAATTGGGCAGATGTGAATTGGTAGGATATGATCTTTTCTTAGCTGTAAAAATTGACAAAGGATTTACATTCAGAATAGAAATATATCTGAAAGTCTTATTAGTCAATTACGGAATCGTTTATGTATGGCTAGAGCATGAAATTCTTATATCACAGAAATGTAGATTAAGGTCTCATGATTCTTAAATTGGATAGGAGTCGAAAGATCCAATCCATAGGCAATAAATTCCTGACTAGCAACCGAAGAGAAGATTAGCTGAATTGAATTGATAAATTACATCCCTGCATGTTTGTCTTAGCCTCAGCTTGTTCATTACGATTGTTCAGACTCAAATTATAATCTTGACTTAGATTCTCATTATTTAGTAAACTTTAACTCTTAAAACATTATTTATTTGGTCGTCTGCATTCATAGAGATATCGTTCACTGACGCATAAGTGAATTAATACCGTAGTTCAGTCCCTGTGGGATCGATATTTGGCTTGAAATAAGCCATTTTACTACTTGTACGGCCACGTGCACTTGCATGTAGTTTTTACCCGAACAAGTTTTTGGCACCATTGCCGGGGACTGGCAATTGGTAATTTTATTTTCTTAGTGTTAGTTTACAAATTCTATTTAAGTGTTGACAACTTGATCTTAGACTTTCTCTTGCAGATATTGAATTCTTCTGAACGCTAGCAAGAGATAAGGAGTTGGTGGATTCATTTATAGAGATGGAGAGACAATTTCATCGCCAAAGAAGGGAAGCTCTAGAGAAAAAGCTACAGTTGCTAAGACTGGTAATTCTGGAGCAACAATAGAATCCACCACTTGTGAGGGCAGTTTTAGTGCCCGAGAAGATGGCAGCAAGGCCGGTCCGCGAAGTGGCAATCCCACATGCAAACAATGTTACATCTAGTATTCGCAGACTAGAGTCAGGAGGGAGGTTCTAGCTTAAACAGAACACGGTGCAGTTGTTGCACACCAGCGGGCAATTCATAGGTCTCCCTCACGAAGATCCACAACAACATCTCCAAAACTTTTTGGAGATAAGTGACACTTACATTCCCTCTGGAGTATCTTCCGACTATGTGAGGATTACATTATTCCCCTTCTCATTATTGGGGGAAGCAAAGAGGTGGTTGAAAGCTGAACCACCTAACTCTATCACTACTTGGGATGATCTTGCAAGAAAGTTTCTGATACGATTCTTTCCATCTGGGAAGACAGCCAAACTTAGAAGTCAGATTCTAAGTTTTAAACAAAGAGAAGGTAAGAATTTGTATCAAGCTTGGGAGAGGTTCAAATCAATGTTAAGGGATTGTCCTCATCATCACCAGTCTAATGATGTGTTGGTGCATACATTTATTGAGGGTTTGGAACCACATACAAAAATTTTGCTAGACTCAGCAGCTGGGGGGCAGGCATTGGAAAAGACTTGAGGAGCTTTATACTTTGTTAAATCGTATTTCATAGGGAAATCCAGAATGGAATGCGGACTCATCATGAGGAGGAACAAGGAAAGCGGTAGGAGTCTTTGAGGTGGATGGTTTTACAACTATCGCTGCACAGATAGATGCGTTGCAAAATCAACTCAACACCCACTTCAGCAGTATGAGCTTGAATCAAGCACAAGCCCCTGTCAATGCAGTTCAGCAGGTTTGGTGTGAAGTATGTGGGTGTAATGAACACTCAGCTGAGTATGGTGGTGCAAATCCAGATTCAGTAAACTTTGTAGGGAACGTCCAGAGGAATAATAATCAACAGTATGGAAACAGTTACAACACAAATTGGAGGAATCATCTGAATTTCTCTTGGGGTAGTAATAGCCATCAAGGACAGAGTTCGAATCAGGGCGTGCAGAGAAATCAAGGGGGCATCAAAATTTTCAGTCTCAATACAGAGGAAACAATGCACCTTCTCCACCACCCAAAAACATTGAGGACATGTTCAAAACAATTATAGCTAACCAAGTGCAAATGCAGGCTGATTATGTGAAATTAGCGGCTGACATGAAAAATTAGCAGTTAGCTACAAAGGCGTTGGAGTACCAGTTTGGACAATTAGCTGGAGCTCAAAACACCAGGCCCAGAGGAGGACTACCGAGTGATACTGACCCAAATCCCAAGCAGGTCAATGCAGTGACCACAAGGAGTGGACTACAACTTAAGGAGGTGGAACCAGAAAGACCACCTCAGCAATTTGGAGCAACGGAAAAAGATGGGGAACATGATGATGAGAGGGGGAAGGAAAAGGCAGCTGAGGCAGAAAGACCACTACTCCCGTTCCCTCAAAGATTAAAGAAGCACAAGGAAGAAGCTTGCTTTAAGATGTTCATGGAGGTGCTGAAACAGGTACACATTAATTTACCTTTGGTTGATGTTTTGCAGGGAGTGCCGAAATATGAAAAGTATATCAAGTACATCATAGCAAACAAAAGCAGATTGACGGAGTATGCTACGGTGGTGCTTACTGAGGAGTGCACTTCCCGGATATAGAACAGGTTGCCGACAAAGCTCAAGGATCCTGGGAGCTTTACCATTCAGATCACAATCGGGAAAAGTATTTGAGCTCGCGGATTATGTGATTTGCGGCAAGCATAAACTTGATGTCGACATCGGTGTTCAAGAAGTTGGGGATGGGCAGCCCTAGACCAACTACTGTGATATTGCAGCTAGCTGACCGTTCTTTGGCCAGACCAGATGGTATTGTGGAGGATATGCTAGTGCAAGTAGGCTCCCTCATTTTCTCGGTGGATTTTATTATCTTGGATTTCGAGACGGATGCGGACGTCCAATTTATTTTGGGACGTCCGTTCTTGGCAACCGGGCGAGCGTTGATTGATGTGGCTGCTGGGCAGCTAACCATGAGAGCACATGACAAAGTAGAGGTGTTTGATGTGTATAAGGCCATGAAGCTACCGACCATCTATGAGGAGCTATCAGTGATCAATGTGCTAAATAAGGAAGCAGTTCTTCAGACTTTTGACTCTCAGGACCCATTGGAGAGAGCTTTGATGGACTCCGAGCATTTCGGAGATAGGGCTACGTATGAGATGGTACAGATGCTGAATGAACCAAAATGGTTTCCCAGGAAGAAAGACTTTTAGCCATTGATGAGGTCCTTGGAACCATTGCCAAAACCATCAATTGAGGAGGCACAAAAATTGGAGTTGAAGACATTGCCTCCACATCTGAAGTATGTATTTTTGGGGGAAGATGACACCTTGCCAGTCATCATTTCCGCAGAACTGACAGAGGCACAAGTGAAGGATGCATTGGTGGTCCTCAAGAGGCAGAAGAAAGCAATGGGTTGGCAAATGTCAGACATTAGGGGAATTAATCCAGCTTTTTGCACACACAGGATTTTTATGGAAGAAGGATCCAAGCAAATTGTTCAACATCAGCGGAGGTTGAATCCGGTGATGAAGGATGTAGTTAGGAAGGAAGTGATCAAGTGGCTTGATGCAGGTGTGGTATATCCCATTTCAGACAGTGAATGGGTCAATCCCGTTCAGTGTGTCCCAAAGAAAGGAGGGATGACCATGGTCACCAACAAAAAGAATGAGCTGATTCCTACACGCACAGTCACAGGCTGGCGAATTTGCATGGATTACAGAAAGCTCAATGAGGCCACGAGGAAAGATCATTATCCTATCCACTTTATTGATTAGATATTGGATGTTCGGTGCTTTTTCTTTGGGTATAAAGCTACACGCAAGTGCACGTGGTCGAACAAGTAGTAAAGTGGCTTAAGTAAGCCAAGTATCTATCCCACAGGGACTGGGATGAAGTGCAATCTGCTCAAGTGTACTATATTTTAATTCTAGAAATGCAGACAACAGTGTAACCAAAAGTTTGATATTTTGATTTATAATTTTTATGCTAAATCTAAAACAACTATCTAATGTGAGTCTGAAATATGAATGAGAGCATGCTGAGGTTAAACGAACACGTAATGAAATTAATTATCGACATAATTTGGTTAGTCTTTTCCTCCGGTTGCTAGCCAAGAACTATTGCCAAGAGATTAAAACTCTCGTATTTAACCCCACTTAAGAATCATGAACCATCCACCTACATTTCTGTGATTAAATGCAATTCATGTTCTAGCCATACAAACCCGGTTCCTAAATTGACTAATACGACTTTCAAGTACATTTCTATCCTGAAAGTAAATCAATTCTCAATTTTCCCAAACTAAGAAAAGATCATATCCTATTAATTCACAACTTTCCAATTTCTTGCTCTATCGAGTGTAACCGGACTTTTTAGATGTACATTAACGTAGGCCACACATTAATGCAGTAAGAACAAGAATTAATAGAACAACCATGGAAGAAAAGATGAAAAACAAAGAATCAATGATCACATTTCATTACAAGTGTTCATAACCTCAGCAAGAAGATGAATTAGCCACTCATTTGTGGATTAAACATCGTTAAATGAGTGTTAAAGATACAAGCAATTGAATACAAGGAGAAGGAAAGAGATAAAAACCCTGATAATTTCGTCCCCTCAACTGCCTGTAACCCACGTTCTTGCTCCACCAAGTCAGAATATTGAAAAATGAACCTAAGTGTTCTATTTATACTAGTGGGAATTTTTCCCGGAATAACAAGCAACGTGTCACGGAGTCAAACGCGGAGCACTGCCTCCGTGACACGCTACCGACGCGGACCTTCACTGGAACTGGGGGTCCAGGAAATAAGGCCCAACATGGCACATCGTGCAACGCGGAGCCATGCCACTGTGCCACGGACCCATCGCGTACCCTCTCTGGAAATTGGGCAAAAATTCCCTATCCAGGCAGAAGGCCTCCACGATGGCAGCGTGACACGGCTCCATCGTGGAGCCCCTTTATTTTATGCTTTCCACTGCCTTGTCCCTTGCTCACGTCCGAGTCCAACCCCGATATCTTCCAACATGCATTTAAGCTTCCCAAAATTACATTTTACCTGCAAAACAATGCTAATCATGTTGGTTAGTATAAATTCACATTTTATTACCAATTACATGAGAATGTATACACATTGATAGATAAACAAGGCTAAAATTCCACATTTGAGTATCACTTGGGCATATAAATTTGCCCAAGATCACTTACCCCACACTTAAATCCTTGTTCATCCTCGAACAACAATCCTACACCTCATGCAATTTATGTCCCAACCTCACTACTTTGGTTCGACAATTTAGGCTACGGTCATACCGATTATTCAATACAATAAATCATCAAGAAAACATGCATGGTCCTATCAATGCAATGACCTTCAATACATCAAGACCTCCTAGACTTAAGAATCGACTCTCGATATTGGCAAACTCATGCAAATCAGCTGATCAAGATATCCGACATGAAAATTAATCTCTCATCAAGCATGTGCCCTCACAACACAAGAGAGTCTTCCCCTTTTTGCTCATATGAACTCACAAAATTTCAGGCAGGGGCATGTAAACACAATTTCGCTCTCTCCCAAAAGAATTCACATGCATCATGTCATGACCCATAAGCTTGCCCTTAGTGTATTACTCCACTAATATAAAGAAGTGTGATGTAAGATCATGTAGGACTTTAACTGGTTGTAATGGAAGCTACGGAACTAGTAAATATTGGGTTAGCCAATAATAGCCACTAGCATCCTTAAGTGCCTTTTCAACACATCCCATCAACTCATGAACATTGTTTGTTTTTTTCTTTTTCATCCTCCCATTCTTGACGTTTTTCTTTAGTTTAGCCCATCTTATTAAGCACACTTGACACAACAACAAAGGTTATTCATGCACCTTCATTATAGTTTATTTATAACAAGTGCACCTTCAACCTTTTCTTTTCTTCCAGCACTCGACTTTTCTTTTCTTTTCACCATTCTCACTCCTTGACACTTTGGGAAAATGATTTTCTCTTCTTAAGCGCTTAAGAGTTTTTTATAGACTTTACGGCTAATGAAAAGAAAGGATTAAGCTCGGTTTACACTTTTTGACAAAAGAAAAAAATAATAGGCTAAAGGCTCAACGGGCTGACTAGGGTATACAATCAAGGTGGGTACGACAATGAAAAATAGAAACTTTCGGTTAAAACCAAGAAATGCCTACATCCTCTCCTATAATACACCTCCTTCATTTTGTTTTGTACACACACCAGGCAAGTTCTAGACACTTCACAATAGCACGGAATAACAAAACCTCACTTCACACTTATTGCACATGCTCAATTCAAGATGTATTCACAGACTCTTCAATCAGCTAATTACAGGAATTCAAACATTAAGCCTCAATCACACTGAATCGAACTCTATGGCCTAGGTATCTCAACATATTTACAAAGTTGCATGCTTTCATACGAATCACCTTCGCATTTTAAATATCATGTCCAACACGCAACCATAATTTCGCAACCATAAAGTAACTCCAGGTTTTGGGATGCAACCCACAAAAGAAAACAACTAAAAAATAATTGAAAAAAACCTACTCCTAACAACTACATTTCCCTTAAGACGGTCTTCATCCATCCATCATAGGGAATGGTCACTACTATGACTTTGGTTCAATGGGACCATTCTCGGTAAAAGAACCGAAAACAAACGCCGAGAAACCCAAGAATTGAAAAAATATTTTTAAAATATTGATCATTTTGATAACAAAAATATGTACAAAATCAGCTAGCAACATTCAGCAACACACATCAATTTCACATAAATTTACAATACAGAACAATAACTTAACAATTCACAAATCAGAGGGAACAACAAAATTTCACAGGCCCGACAACAGATTAGAGCATACATACATAACAGCACAACCAACACCTAACTACTCCCACCCCACACTTAGCTCGAACACTGTCCCCAGTGTTCACAAAAATTAAAATAGCACAAAAATCGGGTGGTGGAACTTCCTGATCAATCAAAGTACTCCACTTCTTCGTCAGGTGCTTCTGTTTCATCTCCCATGTGTGAATCACCCCCGTCGTCATCATCGGACTCCACATCGGAGTCCTCCCGAGGTGTCTCCTCGTCTGTGGGGACATCATCATCCGTGGGCTCTATAAATGCTGGCCCACTCGGCATAGAGCCCTGGCGTTCTTGCCGAAGGGGTAGTCTAGCTCGAGCTGCCATAGCTCCTCCTCTGACGCCGGCCTCCCGCCTATCCTCAGCTGGAGCATCTGCATCCCATACATGCGAGCCATATACTGATCATCACGAGCATGTCGCTCGCCAAGTGTAAGCACTGGCCCATGGGTGGTGTCAAGTGCCTTAGTTTTAGTAACATCTAAGGCCCACCGCTCCATCTGCGGGATATAATCAAGGGCCTCTTCCTCAACATCTAGGCCCCTGAGGAAGGTGGTGAGTAGTCCACCAAAGCCGTAGCTGTACCCCTGATGCAACCGGGCTCTCTTCATGGTGGAGATAATCACCGCCCCCACGTTGATCTCCAACCCTTTCATCAGGGCGTACACCAGGCATACACGATCCCGAGTTACATCTGTCATATGTACCCCCGGGATTAGGCAAGAACAGACGATCTTTAGCCATATTCTGGCTTCCCTGTTCATCTGTGAATAGGGCAAAGTCTGATGGTAGCCCCTCTCTTTGTGTCTGCTCCACCTAGCTGTCGATCGGGTCCCACACAATGTGCGTCTAATATCCGCATACCGTGGAGTGATGTTCAACTGTCGAAGCACATGGGCGTCTGTGTCCCGCGCCCCTATGATAACATTGAGGTGGTGGGGCTCAAATGTGACTATTTGCCCTCTGATTTTTATGGTGTGACTTCTTAGGGTCGGGTTCCAATTGGCATAGAATTCCCAAATCAGGTGCAAGTTACATTCCTTGGGCTCTTCAAAGATGAAGTTGAGCCCAGCTGCCTCGATCCGGTGGACAATTCTAGGGAACTCCTGTGCCAATGGTTCCCGTGCGATATGTTCCTCGAGGAAGTACTTGTTTTCTTTGTGCTTTGCGTACCACTTCTTCCCCTCATCTGTCACCCATCTAGTTCCGTATTGGTGGCATTGGCCGCGTGGAACCGCTGGTGCTGCTGGGACTGCTGTGCCCAGTCTGATTCGCTTTCTTCCAGCGCCAGATGTTGATGCGCCTTTCCCTTTTTCTTGCCTGCTTGCCATTTTACCTGTCAACCCAAGTAGACAAGATCAATGTTAAGCCAATGAATATTAACTTCGACTAAGGTCGGGTTGAGCTAGGCTACCCCACACTTAGTCCTTAGCTATAGTTACAACATACCGACAAGATCATGCTTATTTGCACAAATAAACAACCAACTATACAAACATGCTTAGTGCATACGACGAATTCGACGGTATATATTCTATGTACTACTCAAACTTCGTACAACTAACAACAATCATTACCATCGATAACCTTTTAATCCATCGCACTTAGCAAGGAAAAAACAAAGAAACAAAAAACAACAAGAATTTATCTACACGAACCTATACAACCAACCCAATTCTTGCAAATTTCAATATTCCCCTAACCCGAGAATTCGTCGGTCTTTTAACATGATAACAACTAGCACATCGACTCATCTAACTCAACATGTACATCCCGGCATGAATTTCACAAGTTCACTACATTTTCCACTTCAAATTCAAAAACAAGCCCTAGAAATGATGATATCAAGAAAATTCGATTAAATTATGCAATTAATGATTTCAAGCAATCATAAGGATATTCCGAACATTCATCAACAACAATTCAATTGAATTCATGATTAATTTCTACTTAGGGCAAACTTAGCTCACCTCACATGCTCAATATCGAAGAAAATCGACGAGAAATGAGATGAAATTGAAGAACATACCTTGAAGTTGAAGAATTGAAGAAAACTCAATGATTTTGGCCTATTCCGTGTCATGTTGAAGGGGGATGGGTTTTAGGGAGTTTGGTCGCTGAGTGATTCAAAAATAAGGAAAAGTGAGGGGGTTTCGGGGTTTAAAAGTGGGAAAATCGCGCGGGTCCACCGGCGACCCGGTGTAACCCATCGCGATATACACGGCAACGTGTCACGGAGTGCATCACGGTGCACTGCCTCCGTGACACGGAGCTGTCGCGAGCCTGTTCTGGAATTTTAAAAATTTTGGATTTATACCTCAACGTGTCACGGAGGGTAACGCGGAGGTCCTCCTCCGTGACGCGGAGGTCCTCCTCCGTCTATCGCCCTAGCTCACTGTTTTGCCACTTTTTATTAATTTTCATACCTTGAATTTTCCTTTGCGATTCCGTGCATATTTTCCTCCGTTTGACCTGAAATTCATCTCACTACACGAAATTGGTTAGAATTATAGGTTTCACTCTAAATAAAAATTAAAACAAAAACAAAACTAAAAGTTTTGTAGTAAATCAAGAAAAAGAAAAAGAAAAATCTATTCACACTTTACAAAGAGAAAATTTTTTCACGGGTTGCCTCCCGTGCAGCGCCTGGTTTACCGTTGTGGCTCGACGTCGTTAAGCTCAGTTGTCCTCTAGGGTGATGGACGATTTCTCTCGATCACCGTCCTCCCCCCAGTAGTGCTTACACCGTTCCGGTGGTTTTCCCAATAACTCTCGTGAATCCTTAATCTGCTCATTATCGCCTTGATCAATCACATTGATCACCGAGAGTTCTTCGTGCACCATCGGGAGCTTGGGTGCCTTGTACACATCGAACACCTCTACCTTGTCGTGTGCTCGCATTGTTAGCTGCCCCACAGCTACGTCAATCAGTGCTTTCCCGGTTGCCAAGAAGTCCCAAAATAAATGGGACTTCCGCATCTGGTTCAAAATCCAGCACGACAAAATCTATCGGGAAAATCAGGGAGCCAACTTGCACCAGAACGTCCTCCACATTTCCATCAGGTCTGGCTAAGAACCGATCCGCCAATTGCAAGATCACTGTTGTGGGTCTAGGACTCCCTAGACCCAACTTTTTGAATACCAATGACGGCATCAAATTTATGCTCGCTCCCAAATCACACAATCCACGAGCTCGGATGCTCTGCCCAATAGTAATCTGTATAGTAAAGCTCCCAGGGTCTTTGAGCTTTGTGGGCAGTCGGTTTTGAATCCGAGAAGTGCACTCCTCCGTTAGAGCCACCGTAGCATACTCAGTCAACCGACTTTTGTTTGCCACGATGTCCTTTATATACTTGGCATATTTCGGCACTCCCTGCAAAACATCAACAAGAGGTAAGTTAATATGTACCTGTTTCAGCACCTCCATGAATTTCTTGAAACACGCCTCCTCCTTGTGTTTCTTTAATCGTTGAGGGAACGGGGGTGGTGGTCTTTCTGATTCAGCTTCCTTTGTCTTCCCCCTTTCAGTAATTTGCTCCCTCTCGACTTATGCTGCTCCCGATTGTTGAGATTGTCTTTCTGGTTCCACCTCCTTCAGCTGCAAACCACTCCTTGTGGTCACTGCATTCACCTGCTTGGGATTGGGATCTGTGTCGCTCGGAAGTCCTCCTCTAGGCCTGGTGTTTTGGGCTCCAGAAAATTTCCCAAATTGATATTCAAGTGCCTTGGTAGCTAACTGGTTGTTTTTCACTTCGGTTGCCAATTTCACATAGTCAGTCTGCAATTGAGCTTGGTTAGCTATCATGGTCTTGAACATCTCCTCAATGCTGGGTGATGGTGGTGGAGGAGGTGCATTGTTGTTTCTGAATTGTGCTTGATAATTCTGCTGCCCTCCTTGGTTCCTTTGCACACCCTGACCCGAACTTTGCCCCTGATGGTTGTTGCTACCCCAGGAGAAATTAGGGTGATTCCTCCAATTGGAATTGTAGCTATTACCATACTGTTGGTGGTTGTTCCTTTGTACATTTCCCATAAAGTTTACCGAGTCAGGATTTTCTCCACAACACTCAGCTGAGTGCTCACTGCTTCCGCACACTTCACACCACATCTACTGCACTGCATTCACTGGGGCTTGGGGCTGGTTCATTGTCATGTTGCTGAAGTGGGTGTTAAGTTGATTTTGTAATGTAGCTATCTGTGCAGCAATAGCTGTGAACCCATCCACTTCTAGCACTCCTGCTGCTTTCCTTGTCCCGCCTCTTGATGAATCAGCATTCCATTCCGGATTGCCCTGTGAAATACGGTTCAACAAGGTATACAGCTCCTCATAAGTTTCTCCAGCGCTTGTCCCACAGCTGCTGAGTCTAGCAATATTTTTGTATGGGGTTCCAAACCCTCTATAAAAGTGTGCACCAACACATCATTGGACTGATGATGATGAGGACAATCCCGCAACATAGACTTGAATCTCTCCCAAGCCTGATATAAATTCTCTCCCTCTCTCTGTTTGAAACTTAGAATCTGACTTCTAAGTCTTGTTGTTTTACCAGAGGGAAAAAACCGTATCAAGAATTTCCTCGCAAGATCATCCCACGTAGAAATAGAATTTGGTGGCTCAGCTTTCAGCCATCTCTTGGCTTCTCCCAATAGTGAAAATGGGAACAATGTAAGCCGGACATAATCTGATGACACTCCAGCGAGGATGTAAGTGTCACTTGTCTCCAAAAAATTTTGGAGATGCTGCTGTGGATCTTCCTGAGGGAGACCTGTAAACTGCCCGCTCGTGTGCAACAATTGCACCATATTCTGCTTAAGTTCGAACCTCCCTCCTGGCTCAGGTTTGCGGATGCTAGATGTGACATTATTAGCATGTGGGATTTCCACCTTGCGAACCGGCCGCGCTGCTACTTCTTCGGGCACTAACATTGCCCGTACTACTGGTGGATTCTGTTGTTGCTCCATGATCGTCTGTCTGAGCAACTGCAGCTTTCTTTGTAGAGCTTCCCTCCGCTTACTATGAAATATTCTTTCTGGCTCTATATACGAGTCCACCAGCTCCTTGTCTCTTGCCAGTGTTCAACAGAAATTAAATCTGCAAAATACTGGCTAAGACCAAGTTGTCAACACTAAGAAAATAAAAATATAGTAAATTAACACATAAAACAAATTCACCAATTGCCAGTCCCCGGCAACGACGCCAAAAACTTGTTCGGTGCTTTTGCTTTGGGTATAAAGCTACACGCAAGTGCACGTGGTCGAACAAGTAGTAAAGTGTCTTAAGTAAGCCAAGTATCGATCCCACAGGGACTGGGATGAAGTGCAATCTGCTCAAGTGTACTATATTTTAATTCTAGAAATGCAGACAACAGTGTAACCAAAAGTTTGATATTTTGATTTATAATTTTTATGCTAAATCTAAAACAACTATGTAATGTGAGTCTGAACTATGAATGAGAGCATGCTGAGGTTAAACGAACATGTAATGAAATTAATTATCGACATAATTTGGTTAGTCTTTTCCTCCGGTTGCTAGCCAAGAACTATTGCCAAGAGATTAAAACTCTCGTATTTAACCCCACTTAAGAATCATGAACCATCCACCTACATTTCTGTGATTAAATGCAATTCATGTTCTAGCCATACAAACCCGGTTCCTAAATTGACTAATACGACTTTCAAGTACATTTCCTATCCTGAAAGTAAATCAATTCTCAATTTTCCCAAACTAAGAAAAGATCATATCCTATTAATTCACAACTTTCCAATTTCTTGCTCTCTCGAGTGAAACCGGCCTTTTTAGATGTACATTAACGTAGGCCACACATTAATGCAGTAAGAACAAGAATTAATAGAACAACCATGGAAGAAAAGATGAAAAACCAAAGAATCAATGATCACATTTCATTACAAGTTTTATAACCTCAGCAAGAAGATGAATTAGCCACTCATTTGTGGATTAAACATCGTTAAATAAGTGTTAAAGATACAAGCAATTTAATACAAGGAGAAGGAAAGAGAGAAAAACCCTGATAATTTCATCCCCTCAACTGCCTGTAACCCACGTTCTTGCTCCACCAAGTCAGAATATTGAAAAATGAACCTAAGTGTTCTATTTATACTAGTGGGAATTTTTCCCGGAATAACAAGCAACGTGTCACGGAGTGCATCGCGGAGCACTGCCTCCGTGACACGCTACCGACGCGGACCTTCACTGGAACTGGGGGTCCAGGAAATAAGGCCCAACGTGGCACGGCGTGCAACGCGGAGCCATGCCACCGTGCCACGGACCCATCGCCTACCCTCTCTGGAAATTGGGCGAAAATTCCCTATCCAATCAGAAGGCCTCCGCGATGGCAGCGTGACACGGCTCCATCGCGGAGCCCCTTTATTTTATGCTTTCCACTTCCTTGTCCCTTGCTCACGTCCGAGTCCAACCCCGATATCTTCCAACATGCATTTAAGCTTCCCAAAATTACATTTTACCTGCAAAACAATGCTAATCATGTTGGTTAGTATAAATTCACATTTTATTACCAATTACATGAGAATGTATACACATTGATAGATAAACAAGGCTAAAATTCCACATTTGAGTATCACTTGGGCATATAAATTTGCCCAAGATCATTGGACAGGTTGGCAGGTCAAGAATATTATTGTTTTCTTATTGGATATTCTGGCTATAACCAAATAGCATCGCACCGGAGGACCAGGAGAAGACCACTTTTACATGTCCTTATGGGACATATGCTTTTAGGCAGATGCCATTTGGTCTATGCAATGCACCAGCCACATTCCAGAGATGCATGATGGCGATCTTTCACGATATGGTGGAAGATTTTGTCGAGGTATTTATGGATGATTATTTTGTTGTCGGTAATTTGTTTGCTACATGTTTGCAGAATCTTGACAGGGTGCTAGCTCGATGCGAAGACTCTAACCTTGTGCTCAACTGGGAGAAATGTCATTTTTTAGTCAAGGAGGGTATCTTCCTTGGCCATAAGGTGTCATGCAAGGGGTTGGAAGTCGATCGTGCAAAGATCGAAGGGATCGAAAAGCTACCACCACCTGTGTCAGTGAAGGGTGTTCGCAGTTTTATCGGACATGCAGGGTTCTACAGACAGTTTATCAAGAACTGCTCTAAAATTTCTAGACCGATATGCCGGTTTCTAGAAAAAGAGGTGAAGTTCGAGTTTGATGAGGATTGTGTTAAAGCATTCGAGGAGTTAAAACAGAAGCTGGTAGAAGCACCTATTCTCATTTCTCCGGATTGGGAGCAACTGTTTAAATTAATGTGTGATGCAAGTGATGTGGCTATAGGATCTGTATTGGGGCAGCAGAGGAATAGAATTTTTCATTCCATTCATTATGCATACAAAACACTTGATGCAGCCCAAGTCAATTATACAGTCACAGAAAAGGAGATGCTAGCATTCGTGTTCGTATTTGATAAATTCAGGTCCTACTTGGTGGGTTCTAAAGTAGTGGTGTATACCGATCATGCATCAATTCGGTATCTGTTTAACAAGAAGGATGCAAAGCCCAGACTAATCAAATGGATATTGTTGTTACAAGAGTTTGACCTAGAGATTCGGGACCAAAAGGGGAGCGAGAATCAAGTGGCAGATCACCTATCGCGATTGGAAAGCCAGTTGCATGTGAAGGAAGGTGACAACATCAAAGAAGAGTTCCCATATGAGCAGCTCTTGGACATAAGGGAAGCTAAAATCCCTTGGTATGCAGACATTGTGAATTTGCTGGTAAGTGGAGTCTACCCATCGGAGGCTACGGCTCAGCAAAGAAAGAAGTTGAGACATGATTGCAGGTATTACATATGGGATGAGCCATATCTGTTTAAGCGGGGACCGAACAAGTGATGAGACGATGCATCCCAGAGATCCAGATTGCAGAAGTATTGAGGAGTTGTCACTCATCATTGTATGGAGGGCACCACGGAGGCGAGCGGACAGCTCACAAGGTGCTACAGTCAGGTTTATTTTGGCCTACACTGTTTAGAGATTCTATGGCATATGTAAAAATGTGTGATAGATGTCAAAGAATAGGCACAATTGGTAGAATGTAGGAGATGCCGCTGCAGCAGATATTAGAAGTGGACATCTTTGATGTATGGGGAATAGACTTCATGGGCCTGTTCCCACCGTCATTTGGTAATCGTTACACCTTTGTAGCCGTTGACTATGTATCTAAGTGGGTTGAGGTAACAGCTTGTCCCAGGAATGAAAATAAGGTGGTGACAAAATTTGTGAAAAAGCATATTTTCACCAGGTTCGGGACACCCCGAGCTATTATCAGTGATGGAGGGGCTCATTTTATGAATGCGAGTTTCAAGAATTTGCTAGCTAAGTATGGGGTGCGACACAAGGTAGCAATAGCGTATCATCCCCAAACTAGTGGGCAAGTGGAGGTGTCAAATAGTGAGATAAAGCAGATTCTACAGAAGACAGTGAATGCACAACGAATTGATTGGTCAAGAAAACTCGATAATGCATTGTGGGCTTATAGAACTGCATACAAGACACCCATTGGGACTTCTCCGTACAGATTGGTCTATAGAAAGGCATGTCATCTGCCTGTGGAGCTGGAACATCGAGCTTTTGGGGCCATGGAAAGCTGAACATGGATTCGGAGGTAGCAGGGAAGAAGAGGCTAATGCAACTCAGCAAACTAGATGAGTTTCGATGGCATGCTTATGAAAGTGCCAAATGCTACAAGGAGAAAACGAAGAGGTGGCACGATAGAAATATGGTGCATCGGATCTTTGAGTCGGGGCAGAAAGTGTTGTTATTTAATTTAAGATTGAAGCATTTTTTGGGTAAGTTGTGGTCCAAGTGGTCAGGGTCGTTTGAAGTGATGAGAATGACCCCACACGAGGCAGTGGAGTTGTGGCAAGAGGATAGAAGTGCCACATTTTTGGTGAATGGTCAACGATGTAAGCATTATTGGGGTGAGGACGTTATTCGAGAAAAGACGTCCATCACTCTAGAGGATGATTGAGCATGAATAGCGTCAATCCACAACGGTAAATCAGGCGCTACACGGGAGGCAACCCGTGAATGTGTTGTAATAGAAGAGTAGAATTATTTGAAAAAAACAAAGAAAAATAAAGAAAAATAAAAATAAAAATTCTTCTGTTGAAACCTATGATTTCTAACCAATTCCTTGTGGTGAAGTCATTTTCAGGTGGAACGGAGGGCAATAATACAAAAAACGCAAAGGAAAAAAAATCAAGGTAAGAAAATAAAAATTGGCACATTCCAGTGAGCCTGCGCGATGGCTCCGTGTCACAGAGGAGGGCCTCCGCATTACCCTCCATGACACGTTGAGACTTATTCCGGATTTTTAAAAAATTCAGAATACCTGCGTGATGGCTCCGTGTCACGGAGGCTGTGCTCCGCGTTGCACTTCCTGACATGTTGAGGGTTATTTCGCATTGGGTCACCTCAGGTCACCGGGTAACCCGCGCGAAAAACCCCTTTTAAACCCCAATTTCCTTCATTTTCTTCCTACTTTCTCAAATCCTCCACGACCCACACCCAAAATACGCTTCCCACCCCCCCAATGTGACACTGACTTAGTAATCAACTTTCTTCAAGTTTTCTTCAATTTCATCGAAGAAAAGGTATGTTCTTGAATTTTTCCTTATTATTGCTCAAATTAGTGATTCTTGAACATGTTTGGTGATTAAACCTTGCCCTAAGTGATAAATAAGCTTGAAATCAATTGATTTATGATTGAATGATGTTCATAATATCGTTGTGAGTAGATTAACTCAATGATATCATGTTTTGTCGAAATTCTTGCGAAATTGATAGTTAGGGTTGAGAATTGAATAGGAAGAAGACTGAATGCTTTGAAATATTGATAAATTGGGTTGTGCATGTTGGGTGAAGTAAAATGTAGTGAGATTGATGTTGAATATGCTAAGTTAGAAGAGGGATTTTCGGAAGAATGCAATTGGAGAATTACATAGGTTGTTGAAAAAATTGCAAAGTGCTAATGATGATGTAATTGAATCGATGGAGAAATTCTAATTCACTGTACAAAGTCTGAGTAGTACAAAGTAATTATCCCATCGAATTATATGAATGCACTAAGCATGTTAAATGATAAGAAGGGCAAAATCATGAATGTCTTGTCGAATTGTGTTGATTGCGGCTAAAGACTAAGTGTGGGGTGATCCAATTAAACCCAACCTTAGTTGTAGCTAATTATGACTTGCATAATATTGGGGCTGTATGTTTGTATGTACAGGAACAATGTCAGGCCGACATGACAAGGACAAGGGCGCATCCACATTAGGCGCCAGTAGAAAGAGGGTAAGATTGGGAACAACAGTTCTAGCAGCACCAGCGGTTCCTAGAGGTCAACGCCGACAATACGGAATCAGATGGGTGACCGATGAGGGGAAGAAGTGGTATGCCAAACATAAAGAAACCAAATACTTCCCGGAGGAGCAGATAGCACGGGAACCGCTGGTACAGGAATTCCCGCGGATTGTACACCGAATTGACACCGCTGGGTTAAACTTCATTTTTGAAGAGCCTAGGAGTACAATCTTCATTTTATCTGGGAGTTCTATGCAAATTGGAACCCGACCTTATGCAGCCACACCATAAAAATCAGAGGGCAGGCTGTCACTTTTGAACCCCACCATCTGAATGCAATCCTGGAGGCATGGGACACAGACGCTCATGTCCTCCGTCAGTTGAACATCACTCCACCCTATGCGGACATGAGACACACCTTATGTAGAGCCCGATGGATAGCCAGGTGGGGTAGGCACAAGGAGGAGGGCTACCATTAGACATTTCCCTACTCTCAGATGAACCGGGAGGCTTGGATTTGGTTGAAGATTGTGTGTTCATGCCTGATCCCGGGGGTGCACATGACAGCTGTCACCCGGGATAGAGTCTGCTTGGTGTATGCCCTGAGTAAGGGGTTGGAAATCAATGTGTGGGCGGTGGTTATATCCGCCATGAAGAGAGCCCGACTGCACCAGGGGCATAGATACGGGTTCAGTGGTATGCTTACCACGTTCCTGAGGGGCCACAATATTAAGGAGGAGGCCCTAGATTACATCCCACATATCAACAGGCGTGCCTTGGATGTCACCAAGACCAAGGCACCTGACACTACTTTTGGGCCGGTGCTCACACTAGCCGAGCGACATGCTCGGGATGATCAGTACATGGCCCGCATGTACGGGATGTAGATGTTGTAGCTGCGCATCGGCGGGAGGCCCGCAACGGAGGATGAGCTGTGGCAGCTCGAGTTTGATTGCCCATTCAACGGGAATGCCCGAGCCTTATGCTGAGTGGGGCCTGCATTTGTGGAGCCCGTGGATGATGATGTCCCTACCGATGAGGAGACACACCAGGGGACTCAGATGTTGAGTCGGACGAGGATGGCAGGGGCGATTCTGACATGGGCAACGAAGCACTAGCACCTAATAAAGAAGTTGAATACTTTGATTGATCAGGGAGTTTCACCACCCAACCTTTGTGATATTTTGAATTTATGTGAACACTGGGGACAGTGTTCGGCTTAAGTGTGGGGTGGGAGTAGTTAGTTGCCAGCTGCTTTTTTATGTTTTGTTTTTGTTTGTTGTGCTTGTGCTAAATGTGACCTTGTGACTCTGTGTTTTGTGTTCTGTAATTAATTTGGTGTTGTAATGAATGTTAAGCTGCTGTTGTGTTGTGTTGAGTTGTTGTTGTGTGTGTTGTGTAAATATTTTTCAAATTAATATTTTTATCTTTTTCTATCAAAATTTTTTTTTGTTGAATTTTTTTTATGTTGGGTTTCTCGGCTTTTGTTTTCGGTGCTTTTACCAAGAATAGTCCCATTGAACTGAAGTCGTAGATAGCGATTGTTCCCTATGATGGATGGATGACGACCGTCTTAAGGGAAATGTAGCCATTAGGAGTAGTTTTTCTCTTTCCTTTCTTTCTTTTGTTTTATTTCCCAGACGTGTCGCTACTTCATGGTTTGAAATTCTTGTTATGTGTTTTACATGATATAATGATGCAAGTGTGATTCGTATGAAAGCATGAAAATGTGTTAAAAATGTTGAGGTACCTAGTCCATAGAGTCGATTTGGTGTGATCAAGGCTTAATAGTGAATTCTTGTAATTAGCTGATTGAAGAGTCTGTGAATATGTGTTGAGTTGAGAATGTGCAATGAGTGTGAGGTGAGGTTTCGACTATTCCATGCTATTGCGAAGTGTCTAGAACTTGTCTTGTGTGTGTACTAAACGAAATGAAGGATGTGGATTGTAGGAAAGGATGTAGGCATTTCTTTGAATAAACCGAAAGTTCTCCCTTATCATACCTACCTTGAATGTACATCCTAGTTAGCCTCATTGAGCCTTTAGCCTATTTTTTTCTTTGAAAAGGTACAAACTGAGCTTAATCCCTACTTTTCATTAGCCGTGAATTTGATCCAAAACTCTTAAGCGCTTAAGAAAAACAATTTTCCCACAGTGTAAAGGAGTGAGAAGTGTGAAACGGAAGGAAAGTGGTAGTTGTGAAAGTTAAAGAAAAGTTCAAAGGTGCACTTGTTGAAATTGATTAATTAATAGGAGAGAGTAAGAAAATCAATGAATGAGAAAAAAATAAAGATGCATAACTACTCTTTGCTAGTAAGTTGAGTGTGCTTAAATAAATGGGAACAAAAACAAAGAAGAAAATTCAAGAACGAGAGGATGGAGGAGGAAGCAATGCCCGTAATGAAGGTGGGATGTATTGAAGAGCGCTTAAGGAAGCTAGTTGCTATTATTGGTTAGCCCAGTATTTACTAGTTCCTTAGCTTACATTACAACCCATCAAGTCCTACGTGATCTTACATCACGCGTCCTTATATTAGTGGAGTAAAACACTAGAGGCAAGCTTATGGTTCATGAAATGATGCATGTGAATTCTTTGAGAGAGAGAGCGAAATCGTATTCATTACCCCTACATGTAGTGCTTTGGAAATCGTATGATGGAAAATGGGGTAATTCTCTTGTGTTGTGAGGGCACATGCTTGACGAGAGTTAAAATTTCATGTCGGATGTCTTGATCAGCTGATTTGCACGAGTTTGCCAAGATCGATAATCGATTCTGGAGTTTAGGAGGTCTTAATGTGGTGTACTTCATTGTATTGATGAGACCATGCATGTTTTCTTGATGATTTGCTATCTTCAATAATCTGTATAGTCGTAGCTTGAATGGTCAAGCCAAATTAGCTATGCATGGGTGTCAATTGTATGAGATGTGAGTGTATTGTTCGAGGACGAACAAGGTTTAAGTGTTGGGTAAGTGATCTTGGGCAGAATTGCATGCCCAAGTGATACTCAAATGCTTCATTTCGACTTGTTTATCTATTATTTTGTGTATATTCTCATGTGATTATTTGATAAATTTGAATTTATACTAACCAACATGATTAGTGTTGTTTTGCAGGTAAAAGGAAATTTTGGAAGCTAATATATATGTTGGTGAAGTGCTGGAATGGACTTGGAAGCAAGAAGCGGAAGTTGACAAGGGAAAGTTGCAAAAACAAGGGCTCCGCGATGGCGCCGTGTCACACTACCATCACGGAGGCATTCTGCTTCGGATGAATTAATTATGTCAAAATCCAGTGGAGGTTCGCGTTACATCCGTGGAACGGAGGCAGTGCTTCGCAATGCACTCCGTGTCACGTTGAGGGTGATTACCTGGAACCTCAAGTTCCAGTGAAGGTGTACGATAGCACTGTGGCACGGAGGCAAGGCTCCACGATGCAAGCCGTGCCACGTTGAGGTGAAATCACCTAGGAGTCGATTTCCAGTGAGGGTTCGCGATACCCCCGTGGCACGGAGGGAGTGATCCGCGATAGACTTCGTGCCACGTTGCTTGTTATTCCGGGAAAAATTCTCAATAGTATAAATAGCACACTTAGGTTTTATTTTAAACATTCTTACTTGGTTGAGCAAGAATGTGGGTTACAGGCAGTTGAGAGGAAGAAAATTCTAGGGTTATTCTCTTCCTCTTTCTCTTTAATTTCAATTGCTTGTATGAATTCTACTTATTTGAAGATGTTTAATCCACAAATGAGTGGCTAATTCACTTCTTGCTGAGGTTAAGAATAATTGTAGAGGAATGTAATTGTTGATCATTTCAGTTTTCATCTTTTCTTCAATGGTTGTTCTATCAATTCTTGTTTTTACTGCATTAAGGTTTGGCCAATGTTAATGTATATCTAGAAATCCAATTTTGATTTTGAAAAGGAAAGGAATTGGACAGATGTGAATTGGTAGGATATGATCTTTTCTTGGTTGTAAAAATTGAGAAAGGATTTACATTCAGAATAAAAATATATCTGAAAGTCTTATTAGTCAATTACGGAATCGGTTATGTATGGCTAGAGCATGAAATTCTTATATCACAGAAATGTAGATTAAGGTCTCATGATTCTTAAATTGGATAGGAGTCGAAAGATTCAATCCATAGGCAATAAATTCCTGACTAGCAACCGAAGAGAAGATTAGCTGAATTGAATTGATCAATTACATCCTTGCATGTTTGTCTTAACCTCAGCTTGTTCATTACTATTGTTCAGACTCAAATTATAATCTTGACTTAGATTCTCATTATTTAGTAAACTTTAACTCTTAAACATTATTTATTTGGTTGTCTGCATTCATAGAGATATTGTTCACTGACGCTTAAGTTAATTAATACCGTAGTTCAGTCCCTGTGGGATCGATACTTGGCTTGAAATAAGCCATTTTACTACTTGTATGACCACGTGCACTTGCATGTAGTTTTCACCCAAACACTTAGCATAACGGGACTACTTTCTCAAACTAAGACGGGCTCGTTTGGAAATCAAAACTCTACTACACGGGTCCTACAATTAACTGTGGCATAACAAAAGTATAACCAATCCATGCCTAGAATGACATCAAAATCCACCAAGTCTAACTTAACTAAGTCAGTTGTGGTTTATTTATGATAGAATGAAATAGTACAATCTATGTAGATTCTTTTTACTAAGACTGACTCATCGATCAGAGTAGAAACACTAAAAGGCTCTAAGAGTTGTTCTAGATAAATTCTGAACTTTATGGCTACGTAAGGAGTCACAAAAGATAAAGTAGTACCTGTATCAAGCATATATATTAATAGAGAATATTTATAAATACCAGTAATAACATTTGGGGAGTTCTCCTAATCTGGCATCTAGACATAGTATATAGATAGTTCTGCCTTTAACCTATTCTTGATGTATTTCCTTTTTGGGCAGATCTGCCTGCTAGAGGAGTAGACTAAGCCCTTTTGCCCTCATTGCCCTGCCATGATGGAAAAACCCTCAAAAAGTGGCCCTAGCCTCATCAATAACATCCATCCCTACCCTAATAACACTTACCCAAGTGGGACCTGCCATACTTAGTAGCTGACTGTGCAGGTCCGGAGGATCTCTTATGAAAGAAGGACCTGTTATTGTTTCCGCTCTTCTGCTGTGTACCCTCATTTATTGCTAACTTTGCTTTCTTACTTTGGTTCTCCTCTGTATATTCTGCTTATCCTCCTCTAATACTGGGACATATACCATAGGTATTGAGATATCCATATCATTAATCAAGAGTGTACCTTTGCATTCCTTCTTCACATGCTTACCTAACCCGAACACGAACTTTCTCATTCTGGCCCTCATGTTTGGTACCATCTCCGAAGCATATCTGGATAACTGAGTGAACTTAAGACTATACTCCTTGGCGCTCATGGTGCCTTACTTTAAGTTCACAAACTCTTTTGCCTTGGCCTATCTCAAGTCCTGGAGGAAGAAATGGTTCAAGAATGCTTCCTCAAAATTATCCCAAGATGCTAGAGTTGCATTCTCATCTCATCCCTACTCCCACTATTCATACCATACATTTGCAATATGGTTGAGATGATAAAAGGCAAACTCAAATCCCTTTGTCTCTATTACATGAATTTCCCTCAAGATCTTTTAAGTCTCATCAATGAAGTTTTGTGGATCCTCATCAACCTTAGACCCTGTGAACACCGGTAGGTTCATCCTTAAAACTCTCTAATCCTCCATGCTCTCGATAAGTCATGTGAGCTAAAATTAGGGGTTCTGAGCCTTGACAGCATGACTAAGCAACCACCAATTAAGTGAGCATCTGAATAGCTCCTCTAAACTCTATATCTGTAGTACCAAATCGGGGAGGCTAAGGAACAGGTTTTTCCACAACTCTTTGATTAGTAGCCAATGCATCTAGAGTAGCACCCTGGACTATCGTGCATGCCACATTCTGGGTCTGCATCCTAGTTTGTGGGGGCAGATAGCTGCATTCCTTTAGCTGGTGGTACATTTTGAAGGCATGATCTAAAACACTTAAATGCATGAGTTAGGACAAAGTGTATATAGAGTCAAACTTCAAACTCTATCACATGAACTAGAGTACGAAAGAAAGGAGGTACTTCCTAACGCCTTGTAGTCTCTCTATTATAGATGTGGCGTACTTTACACCGATAAGAAAAATACTACTAGAAGCAGCTTCATAGACTTCCTAGGACTCTTTGAACCTAAAGCTCTGATACTAAGCTTGTCATGACATGAGCTTATATCCTGGGTATGGAGATGAGTTGGTAATTTACCAACTCATTAGGCTCTAAAACTTGAGTTTTTGTTTCGTTCGTGAGTTGATTATTTGAATTTTATGCCCTTTTTACTTTCATAGAGTGCATATGGTTAAAAGTGAAGAATAGAGCAAAAATGGAGAAAAAAGAAGGAAGTGAGGGTGAATCGGCGATTCACAGATGTAAACCGGCAAAACGCCGGCCAAGGGCTGAATCTCACTGCCTCAGAGGGGTAATGCCACCGGCAGTTTGCAACTTGCCAGTGGCAAGTCTCCATTCCAGTCACCGAATGATACTCAAAAGTTCTAGAAAGTGTCTTGAAGACCAGGCGGTTCACGGATTCAAATTAGTGAAACGTCGGGTGAATCACCGGTGCTCAGTAGAATTTAGTGGAAATGCAGAAAAGACACCCCACGGTTCACGAATTGTAATCGACGAATCATTGGTGCTTCTGCCGATTCTAGAATGGTACTCATAAGGGTATAATCGTCCAACACTGAAAAGGAGATGAAAAGTTCCCTACTTTTCAGGGTATAAATAGAGATAAAGTACTTTGTACTGAGATCTGTAGAGAGAAAGAGAGAAATAGAGAATTTAAAGAGAGAACAAAAGCTTACATCACATCATCTTTCCTCTTTTTAGCTGTAAAACTTTCTCTTAGCTGAGAGAGGGAGATTTTGAGTGAAAATTGTAGAAATTACTCTGTTCTATTTCCTCTTGTATTAGTAAGTTTCAACTACTGTTGAAGATTATTTTGTGAAGTTGATTTATCTACTCTTGCTATTAAATTGAATGATGTTGTTGATGAATGTGGTTTTGAATTTTCTTAACTATGAGTAACTAAAATCATTAACTAGAGGTGTGTGATGATGAATTAATTGGAGTGGGTATTGCTAGAGTCATCTTCATGTTTTTCAGTTAAGTGTAAATCTATTAAATTCTCTTTAATATATTAATGAAGATCCATTGATTATGATGTGGGTCTATTTATTCTTTCTTGATTATTGCTTGAGAGAGAATGATTAAGTATTGGAAGAGAATCTAGTAGTGGACATGGATAAAAGATTGAAGTTAAGCTAGGAATAGCGTAAATTGCTTTCTCATTCCTTATTGGCAACTAATAACTAGCAATATTGTAGTTTCTAATCCAAATCAAATCGGATTGAGCAAAGTTGTGGTTAGAGTCTTAACAAAATTCTAGCAAGAGGTAGTCAATAGGCTGAGAAGCTGAGATTACCCACTTCCCGAGATTATTTACACTTATTGAACTTACAAGATGACCTGGCATGTCCCAATCTAGTTAGTATTTCATCTACACCACACCTCTAGTATTTCACACCCTCATTGACAACTTAGCTGATCTTGCTATTTTACTTTACTAAATCAACCAATACAAATTCTCTGAAAATTTCAACTCCCCCAATTTTATTTGTTTTTATATATTAAATCTATGTGGTGCAAACTAATATCAATTTCTCAATCGGCACTTGAAATTATCATTTCCTAGTCCTCGTGAGATTCGACCCCGGCACTCGTCGGGTTACTTATTTTGATACTTCAACCGTGTATATTCTTTGCATTAAGGAATATATTTTGGATGTTATCATATGGCCGACACTCAGACCGCCTAGTGATCCTAGCGAAAGCTTGGACTGGCTTACTACTAGCTCAGAATACAAGAAAATATGCGGAAGCTATAATTGTGAGAGCTCAATATAATAAAATAAAATTTATTAACTGTAACTACAATCAATGTTAAAAAGTCACATTTAAGACTCAACTTCTAACTAATCTATAAAGCCTCTGATGTCTAACTGGTAGATAGTAGGATAAAGCTCCCACGGTAACTTAAGCTCTATTATGAATGACCCCTACTATTCATGAATAGTTGGCCGACACCATTACTATTTACTTTGCGACTTTTCTGCTAAAGTAGCCGCCCTCTACTGTACACTTTAAGACTTTCTATACAAAAACAAAAAACTTTGTCTGTCCATTATTTTGGACGACTCTTTACATAACAAAACAAAAAACTTTAAAAACATATCTGCTGCTTTCTTTATCTGATCTTCTGGTATGTCATTTTCTTCTATCTAAGCCGCTGCTTTTTCTTTTTTTGTCCTTATTTCATTCCAGCTGTACATCGGGTATTTTGTCGTCATTTTCACCATGACACTTGGAACAATGGTGATCTGGGTATTTTTGTCCTACTGTTTTGCAGTATCTTGTTAGTAGAGCTGGAGAAATATAGTTTCTTCGTATAGCTCTTGTTGTAGGTATTTCTTCTGGTTTAAGCAGACTGAGTATCCACTGGCGTAATTCTTCCATATCTGCTTCTTTATGTTCTCTGGAGTTTGCATATATCATTGTCTGATCTCTTGAATAGTAGCTCCAGATAGAATTTCCGTTTAAGAAATTATTGGCTAGTTCGCTTAGTATCGTAGCTAGACCAATAATTCTTTTGTTGGCGTAGAATTCCGGTATGTCTGTACTTTTTATCTCTTCCTGTTCGTCTATCTTTTCCGGTATAATCATTTCTCTCGTTAGTCCTATTTTCACCACTTGGATAATTGGTTTTATTTCGTCAAATAATATCTCAGCAGGTGCTGCATATATTTTAATGTAGAAAAATGTTCCTTTCGTTATTCTTTTATATGTCATAAATGCCTTGTGTAGCTCTGGTATGGTTGCTATCTCGTCTCCTGTTTTGGTATATACTGTTCCGAGTAGTCCATAGTTGTAACATGTTTTTACTAGGTTGGCGTTGGTATTTGGTTGTGCTATTAGCTTGTTGTACCCTTGTAGATATTGGGTGACATAATCTTCTTCTGGATTCTGGGTATTTATAGATCGTGTGTTTCTGTTTAGGAAGGTTTGTATTTTGTGGATGTTTTGTATGTAGGTATTGGCTATATGGTTATAGGTTTGTTTAGTTTGGTTCAGACTTTCCTTGTATGTGCTGGTTTGTGGAATAGATGGTATATTTTTCATTGTGAATTGTTTATCGAATAGTTGTTTCCTTATAATATCTCTTCTTTCCTTAGGTCCTGAAGTACCTGCAACTGCACTAGGTGAAATGTTAGCTTGGGTTTTATGGAGTTTCCCAACGTCTCCTTTTAGCTCTGGAAGTTTTTCGTCTTCCGATCGACGTAGCTCCGCGTTTTTTGAGTCACGCTGCTGACTATTAGCTTTGCTTTTCAGCTGCTGTATATCTTCCTCCATACTTTCCACTTTTTTGCAAAGTGTAGTTAGGAGTCCGAGTATTTGCTCCATTTTACCTTCGTCGGGTTTTGTATCTTGAGATGTAATCTGCAATTGTATTCTTTTCAGTTTTGATAACTTCAATTGTAAATGAGAAGTTTAATATATTTAATACCAATCTCCTTATTTCCTTTGTTGTTACAGAATCTTGTACTTTCTTAGTTATCCACCATTTTACTTGTGTATTATCTGTTCTAACAATAAATTTGTTATAAATAATATATGGTTCGAATGCAAGCAAACATTTATATAATGCAAATAATTCTTTTCTGTTTATCTCCCATTTAATTTGTGGTTCTGTATATGATCCTGAATGGTATCTACAATGGTGTTCTATTTTTTCATTTTCATATTTATATTTTAATACTCCTCCATAGCTATGATTGCTAGAATCTGATTCTACTATGTAAGTGAATTTTTTGTTTTCATCTGGAAAATATAATTTTGGTAGTTCTTTACACATTTCTTTTATCTTTTTTATATATTTTTTGTCTTTTTCATCAAAGTAATATTCTATATCCTTTTTTAGTTTCCTTTGTAATGGTTTTAGATTTTCTGCTAATTTTGGAACATATTCCCTTACTTGGTTAACTAGTCCTAAAAAGGATTGTAATTTTTTCTTAGTATCTAATAATTCTTCAGAATCTATTATCTTCTGTACTATGTGCGTTTGCATTTTTACTCCATTTTTGTCTATCTGTTTTTTCGTATTCTGTTAATTCGTATATACTATCTTCATCACTTAGATTATAGTCTATATAATCTATTTGTTTATATTTTTCATCTTCGATTATTATTTCTACTTCTGAAATTTGTTTTTATTTACATTTTTAGGTACTCTACAGTCTCTAGCTAAATGTCCTAATTTGCCACAATTGTAGCATTAGCATTCTAATATATTTTTCCTAGCTCTGTGAGGTCTCTTTTGTTTGTAATTTTTTATATAGTATCTTTTTCTTGGTTTTTTTATACTTGTATTTGGTTCTAAATGGTCTGTATTTTTTAATTCTTTTCTTGTATTTATTTGTGCATCCAAATTGTGGTGCTGTTCTAGTTGTACAATATGCTAAGTTTTTTACTAATATTTTTTCCATTTTCATGTCTTCCTTATGTTTTTCACATAATTCTGTAAACCATTTTTGTAGAAATTTTATTCTGGATCCTAATGTATCTATTAGTCCTGATTCTTGCCAGTCTTTAGTTATTTTTGAACTAAACGGTTCTGGTAATTTTGTATAATATAATTTCCTTATTTCTCTGCTTTCTTCATTTGTATATAATCCTTTATAATAATATTCTTTAAATGCACATGTATATTCATCCATATAACTCATTTTACATATGCTTAATTTATTCATTAGATTTCTGTTTAGTTCTTTATCTTTTTGCCGTTCTTCTATTTCGGTGGTCATACTACTAAATTCATTTCTTATTGCTATTTCGTATTTGGTCAGTATATCTATAGATGTTGTTGCTGGTTCATTATTAATTTTCTTATTATTTCTTAATGTTTCTAAACTTTCTGGTGATAAATTTTGTAGCCATATTTTTGTTGTTCCTATTAATGTTCTTTCTATATATCCAGGGGCGTCTGTTATTAATATTTTATTATCTATTAATTGTTTTGAAATATATCCTATCCATAATTGGATTGTTTTATTTGTGTCTGCTACACAATCTAAGTCTAAGAAATTATATTGTTCTATATTTTGTCTAGGTGTCCAGTTTTTATTTAATCTTTTATTCCATAATGTTTTACTTCTATTTTCCCTTTTGTAAGTATAATAGGTTGGACTAATATTTGGTCTTCTTGGACTTCTAGTTCCTGATGTACTAGGTTTTTCGTCTATGTCTTCTACATTAATTTCTATGTTATTTTCCTTTTCTATTAGATTAGTATAAGTTTCTGATGTTTCTGAATATTGATCTAGGTTTTCTTCATTATTTTGCTCGCTTATGTCATCTATTCCTATTTTAGGCTGATTTTCTACTGTACCTGATTCTTCTAATAATATTTTAAATTTTTCTATTTCTTCTGTAAGTCTTAATTCTTCACGTTGTTTTTCTTTTGCTTTTAATTTTTCTTCATATAATTGTTTAAGTTTCTCTAGTTCTTTTTCTAGCTCTTGGATTCTCGTGTCTTTTTCTTCTTTAATTTGCTGAACTTCTATTTGTGCTTGTTTTTTAATTTTTTCTATTTCTTTTTTCCTGTCTATTTCCTCGTTTTCTTTATTAATCCTTACCATAGATGTTAAGCTATCTTCTAGTTTTGCTGATTCTTTTTCTAACATTAAATATAATTGGTCTCCTATCTTTTTAAATCTTCTTCCTAAATTTGAGTGTACAATTTTTATTTCTAATCCATTTTGGCTTATATATTTTTCTTCTTCTATAACATATTCTTCCTTGTTCATTGTAAATCGTGTTGTAATTTATATTTTAATAGTTGTAATTGTAATCTTAGATGGGATATTAATTTTTCCTGTGTCTTTATAGGTGTTCGGCATGCTCTTGTAATTATATAATAGTTTCCTTTTTCTTTTTTAGATTCTATTTCTGCGATTATACAGTAATTTAATCTTTCTTTCCTAAATTTTATTTCATTTGTTATTTCTTCTATTTCTTTTAATAATTGTTGTTTGTATTTTTCGTTGTTATTTATGTTAATTTTTTCTTCTTCAGACATTTTATATATTTATATTCTGTTTCTGAGATTAGATCTATTAGGTGTTCGAGTCTATTTTTATTTGTTTTATTTAAGCTTAGCTGTTTATATTCGGGATATAGTGCTTTTAGCTGATTTTTTAATTTTTTAGCTTTTTTCTGAATATGTCCTTTTCTTGGCTTCTGTAATTCTTTATTCATTAATCCTGTGTAAACATTTTATTATAATATTCAATTTTTAATGGTTCTAATTTCTGTAACTCCTTTATACATTCGAATGCATATTCTAAGTATTCCAGATTACTATTTTTCATATATTCCCTTATATTATCTTCCAATAGGAGCTTTGTTAATCTTATACTTTCCATAGTAGATAACCAATATTCTATATATTCATAGTTTATCATTTTTAATCTAAATTTTTATCTAATTTTCTAATTTCTTCTATAGTCATTTCCGTCCAATCTTGGTTAATTAACTTCATAGTTTCTTCTAATTCTATTATCTCTTCTAATATCTGGAACAATAACTTCATTATACATAAGACAAGTAATTCATATCTATTATTTCTATGTGATAGGTTTGAACTCATTTTATGAATTTTTCTAAACATGGTATTCCTTTTAATCTCCTTAGGCATTATTTAAAATTATCTAATTCTTATATCGTTATTCTGAAGTTATCCTTTTGGGTCATTACTATGCGTTTTCAGTTATGATTAGTTACCCTAACAATGACTTCAACTTCGTGTACTCCCCTAAAACGGCTCTCCTGGCCTAACCGGTTTCCACATTAGGATGTCTTAGTCTGGGCATACTTATTCATAACTTACTAAACACGTACATAGAAAACTTAATCAGGCATTCATAAAAACGATATAACAAGAAGATATTAATAAATAATACTTAGCAGATTATCAGGAATACAACAGTTTAGTTATTCATAATGATGAATAAACATACCTCAGTTTGTAACTTTGCATCATTGCTAGATTTTTCCATTGGATTATATTTTTAGAGTAGATTGTTTATGTTTTTTATTTTTTAGCTCTGATACCAATTTGGGGGTAGGGGTGCGGAAGTGAGAGTTGAGAGAGAATATGCGGGATTGCGGATGTGATGCATCAGCTGCCGGTCATATCTACTTGAATATGCATCATAATAAGATGCAGCACCACGTGGCTTTAGTAGGATTAAATGTACAGTATGTAATATGGCTGAATGAAATAACATGTAAATAAGACTAGCTGATCTGAAGGAATAACTCATTGAATCTGATACTCTGAATAATGCATAAAAATACAAGTCTGAAAGATGTGTAAACAGTTATGCAATAAAACTCATGCATCAAAACAAGCTTTGTAAATATACATACATACATACATATATATATATATATATATATATACAAGTGTATATCCTTAATTGGAATTTCTCATAATTGATATACATCATGAATGAGTGCATGATACCCAACTTCTTTCCCAAGTTGGGAGAGCCATCCAAAACCTTGCCAGGTTAGGGGACGAAATAAACTGTGGATCCAAACTAAGCTCTTACTAGAGGCTACCTAAGGAGTTGCTCGAACCAACAGCATGATCCTAACCTACACCGGCTACATAGTTCTGGGGTTTACAGGTCATCTGTACCCTTTACCTATCTCGGTACAAAATAATCCTCCCAAAACTATGCTCATATGAATATGCCTATCTGAGGTGACTAAAAACATTTTCTATAAAGCACTTTAGCTATAGTTATAATTGATATTTTAAAACAATGTTGAGCCTTGGCTCAAAAATCTCTATACTTTACTGATGAGCCTTGGCTCAAAATATCTATAAAAACTTGTGAGTTCTATGCTCAAAACTCTTGATCTTCAAAGACAAGAATTTCATTTAGCTTTTGAAATCATGCTACAAGATGAACTTTTTTGTCTGAAATCTCTTTATGAAAACTCTTTAAAGATCTGCTCAACTTTAGTCATGAAAATAATGCATAAACCTCATAATGCAATGCTTTCAAAATACTCACTTTACATGCAATTGGATCTGTGGGATGAGAGATATGAACCATAATCAACAATCAACCAAGAGAGTAAGAATTATCACCAACAATCAAGAATACAAAGATACAACTCAATATGAAGATTCAATTGATGAACAATTTAACTCATAGGGAAGAAGACCAAATCAAGACATTAGGCAAAAACCCTAGCTTCAACTTCAATGGAATCTTTAATATAAGTAGGGCATGGGGAAGAATGAATTCTTCCTCAGTTAGGATAAGCTTAAATACCTGGAATGATGAATTCTTGGCTCTAGCATGAGAATCCCCAGGTTGAAGATGAAGATCCCTAACCTCCTTGAAAGCTTGAGAGCTATTGGTTCTTGAATTTATGGTGTTATGAGAGGGAATGAGAGTTTAGACTAATAAAACCCTTAAATATCCCCCTAAGGAATCCCAATATATTCTGATTTGGGTAAAAAATTATAGGAAGTTACTGAATTACCCTTAAAAAGTCGTCTGAAGATATTGTCGCCCAATGACGACAAGACATTACCATGAATTGTTAGGTCCGACCATGAATCATGGTGGCCGTTGATGGTCATTGAGGACTTTTGATCCATATTTGATCTCTTCATCATGGTTAGACAGGATGAATCATCCCTTGTATCAACGAGTCGTGACATTCACTAGTTACTACCGAAGCCAAATTGGACATTCTTTTATCCTCAAACCACGACCAGGTAGAATGGTCTGTCACTTGGTGTAATGAGTCGTGATGTCCTCTCATTGTCCCTGGGAAGGAAATATTAAGCTTTAGGACTTGGCTACCTTGCTTAGAACGTGTCACTTGATGGGTCATTAGGTCCACCAACGATTAGTTACTTGAGTCGTGGTGACCGGGACTTGAAGGGGTCCCTGATCGCTCACCATGAGTCACTTCACTGCTCCTGGTCTCACACCATGACTCATTGAGTGGCTCGTTCTATGCTAAAAATTTAATTTTCATGCTAGTTTTTACTTCAAGTCTAGGGTCTGATCTTATGGACTTTTGGGATGTTACACTATACCTCATAAGCCACATGACCTATCATCTGGAGAATCCGATATGGCCCGATATATGGCCCAATAGATCTCAGGCTAGGCTTTCTCTTCTTGTCAAATCTCATAACACCCTCTATAGGTGAGACTTTTATGAATACCTAATCATCTAGAACTCTAAATCTTTACGTCACACATCGGAGTAGGACTACTGACAACTCTGCGTTGTTAATAGTCACTCCCTAATGAGCTTAATCTTATATTCAGGCTAATGTATCATGTCAGGTCCAATCAGCCCTGACTCACCTACCCTAAACCATCCTCTGGGAGACCTATATTTTAGCCCATACAAATCCATATAAGGCGCCATTTTAATGCTAGAATGGTAATTGTTATTTTATGTAACCTTAATAAGAGGCAGGTGATCATCCCGACTTCCTCTGAAATCTAGCATGCACGCCTGTAACATATCCTTAAGCGTTTGAATCATGCCCTCAGCCTAACTATCTATTTAGGGATGAAAGTTTATACTTAAGTTAACTTGTATCCCCAAACCCTTATGGAATGACCTTTAGAAATTTGTTGTAAACTATGCCCCTCTATCATAAATAATAAACACTGGAATACTATACAATCTAACTATTTCTCTTATGTATACCTCAGCATAACCTTAAGCTAACAATGTAGTCTTGATTGGCATAAAATGGGCTGATTTCATCAGCCTATCCACAATAACCCAAATAGAGTCAATCTTACATCTAGTACGAGGTATGCCTATAACAAAATCCATATTGATCTCTTCCCATATCCATATAAGTATCACGACCCGAATATAGACCCAGATCGTAAAACGGGACAAGGATCCCCAAGAGACTCCAAGTCCACCCATGGCATGAACATTCATCTACTTCATATCATTGAAACAGAATACTTAACATATCGACATATCGGAAGCATGAACATAACATAGTATAGCATGATAAGAGATATGCTAAATACATAACAGTGGAGTACTACATATAGTCTGAAAGCCTCTACGTATCAGATGTGTTGATGGAAAAGCATCTCCAACTAACCTAGCAAACTGAAACTAAAAGAAACACCAATGTTTGAATCAAATGGTCCTAGAAGAATAAGGACTCACTAATAAGCTGGATGTTGAACTCTGTGACAAACAAATCAAGATGCTAGATCTGAAGATCGGAGCTTGTATCATAAAATGATACAACATAGAGTATGCGGTCAGTACGTGGAATGTACTGAGTGTGCAAGGTAGTAAAATGGACATTTAAAAAATACATAAAATCTCATATATGATCATAAGAGAAGGACATCGTGGTCGTATCATAAATATCATAAGATAACATAAGGCTCAAGGTTTTCAAATCGTTCATAAACCATACATTATCATAGTCATAAGAGAAACTTCATTAAAAACATCACTTGAGACAAATAACATAAACATAACAATGCATAAAACATGCGGAACAATGGGAGGACTCGTCATAACCCACACCATCATGGTAGAGTCTTACATGATTCCCCAACTATCTAACTCAAGTGGGCAGAGTCGCTCCTAGCTTACCAGGAGAGGGACGTGCATTATGTGGTATCACGAAAGAGGAAATCATTATCATTGTAATGTATCATTATAAACCCACGGTGGCACGAGGTTATGAGACACCAGCGTAGTCCTTTGATCACTGGGCTGCTCGGTGCTAGACACGGCTCCCAAAATCATGCACATTAGGCTCATACATAAATAAATGTCATCATTTATTAAGATTCATGACCAAATAAACATTTATCATTCATTGTTCCCCATTAAAACATGATTAGCCAAGAATCAAAGGACCTTTAGTCGGCCAACATCGTCAATCGATAAATCATGAGATCTATTTCATAAATCGTAAATTATTCTTGAACATGTGGGAATTTCCCAATACTTTAACATGCTTGACAATACTCAATTCATTCAAAAACATTCTTATAAACATGGGTAACTTGAAAATATGCTTTTCATCATCAATAATTCATCATACTTGAACATTTGTCATAAACTTTAACTTTCATGAACTTTTCATAAACGGGCAATTTGATTTATAAAACTTGAAACATGATTTTTAATGAAAAACAATACAAAACTTGCCCATAATTCATAATTCAATAATAGTAACTCGATCAGTTCAAGCCCATGTAGAGAAAAATTGAATTTTCATGCATTGGGTAAAACCCCCATAGAGTTTAGATAGGAATTTCCATAAATTGAAAGAGATTGGGAATAGGTGTGGAGGAATTCACCCATTCATAACCCTACATACCCGGGGAAAATCAATTTTCACCACTCCTTGAAAGCCCAAATGAGTTTAATGAAGAAACCTTGAAGACAAGCTTGATCACCTCCTCAATCCTTCAATTTGAATGCATGAGAATGAATAGGTCTAGGGTGGGTTTTACCCTCATTAAACATTGATTTTCGATCCTTAAACAATGTAACTTAGGACCTTAGAGCGTAGGAATGACAAAAATGCCCTTAATGAAAAACCCTAAAAAATCTGCACTGGCGAACTAACGAGCAGACTAACGAATCATTGGAGGTTACCATGACTCGTTGTATCCATTTGTCGTCTACAATGTCAAAACTCCTGATCTCAGATTCAACCCCACGACTCAATAGGATGAGTCGTCCTTCCAGACAATGGGTCGCTACATCGTCCTTTGTCCTCCTTCTAGGTCATGTATTGATCCTTCCAACGAGCCTCCCCACGACACGTTATATACTCCAACGAGTCGTGGTTGCCTTCTGTCATATAGACTAGAAATACCCTAATATCCCATCCCACGATTGGTGACCACGACCCGTTACTTCTCACGATGGGTTGTGGGATGACCCATTTCCTTCCCTTAAGCTGAGGTCCAGTACCCACCATGGCTCCATACGACGACTCGTTGTAACTAACAATGAGTCGTTACTTCGCTCGTTGTTTCCCACTGTCACCAGGACATTCCTTCCGACAACTACTTCCCATGGGTCGTTGGTTGAACCAACAATCCGTTGGTCGTCCGTTCTGTGGGATTTTTCCCAGTTTCAGCCCACTTCCATTTTTAAATTTTGGGTCTAATCTTTGGCACTTCCGGGGTATTACAATATCTCCCCCTTGGGAACATTCGCCCTTGAATGTTGGAAACATACAAAAATAGAGATATGCAACCATTATACTCAAATACTGATCATTTAAACTGAAAACTAACAGAATGACTATCTCCGATTCAAACTACATAGTTGAGCTGAATTCATGATTCATATACACATACATATACATAAAAGAAAATCGAACACATGAACTGAACATGAAAACTGAATAGTGTTTTAGGGCAAAACTAATACCTCAAGTTGGAAAGGAGCCGGTAGAAAATAAATGTGGGTATCTAGCCATCATATTCGCTTCGGCTTCCCATGTAGCTCTCTCAACATGTTGGTTCCTCCAGAACACTTTAACTGAGGCTACTTCCTTGTTCCTTAGCCTTCGAACTTGATGATCCAATATTTCCACTAGGACCTCCTCATAGCTAAGGCTGGTTTTTACACTAACAATGTCCACCGGGACAACTAGAGCTGGATCACCCAAACACTTCTTCAAGAAACATATGTGAAATACAGGATGCATGATGATAACTCCAAGGGAAACTCCAATTCATACGCCACCTTGCCAATTCTTCTCACAATCTGATAGAAGCCAACATAGCGGGGACTAAGTTTTCCTTTCTTTCCAAACCGCATCACCCCTTCATGGGAGATACCTTCAGAAACACCCAATCATCAACTTCAAATTCTAATTCCCTTCTTCTCACGTTGGCATAGGACTTTTGGCGATTATGAGCGGTTTTCAACCTGTTTGTGATCAATTGAACCTTCTTCATAGCCTCATGCACCGAATCTGGCCCTATCATCGCCGCTTCACCAACTTCAAACCAACCAATGGGAGACCTGCATCTCCACCCATAGAGAGCCTCGAACGGTGCCATCTGGATACTGGAATGATAGCTGTTATTGTAGGCAGACTCGATAAGAGGAAAGTGATCATCCTAACAACCTTTGAAATCAATCACGCACGCCCTCAACATGTCCTCAAGGGTCTGAATTGTCTGCTCCGCTTGACCATCCATTTGTGGGTGAAATGCTATGCTGAGTTTAACTTGTGTACCAAGGCCTCTTTGAAACGACTTCCAAAACTGAGAGGTAAATTGGGTACCTGTCTGAAATGATGGATAAGGGCACTCCATGAAATCGGACTAGCTCTCGGATATATAGTTTGGCATAATCCTCCGTCGAATCTGTGGTTTTAACCAGTAGAAAATGTGCAGCCTTGGTCAATTTGTCTACCACAACCTAAATGGAATCATATTGTCGACGAGTACAAGGTAGACCTGTGATGAAATCCATATTAATTTCTTCCCACTTCCAAGTAGGAATACTGATATCCTGAAGCATACCTCCCAGCCTCTTGTGCTAGACCTTTACCTGCTGACAGTTTGGACACTTAGCTACGAATTCTGTAATATCCTTCTTCATGCCATTCCACCAATAGATTTCCCATAAGTCCGGGTACATCTTGGTGGCACCCGAATGGATAGAATACCTGGATCCATGAGCCTCATGCAACATTCGGCTCCTCAAATCATCAACATCCGGAACACATAAGTGACCTTGGTACCGAAGCACACCATCTCCCCCTTTGGAGAAGACCTCCACCTTTTGATTCTGAGTGGGTTCTTTTAATTTTTCCAAAATTGGGTCCTCATCTTGTCTAGCTTTGACATCAGTCACCGAGGAAGATTCTGATCCATTCTGCACAACAACACCGCCATCAATTGAGTCAACTAACGTAACTCCCAACCTTGCAAGTCGATGTACATCTTTCGCCAACTCCTTTCCCTCATCCATATGGGACACACTCTCCATAGAGAGTCTACTAAGTGCGTCCGCTACTACATTATCCTTACCCGGATGGTAAAGGACACTCATATCGTAGTCTTTGAGTAGTTCCAACCACCTCCTTTGTCGAAGATTGAGGTCCTTCTGGGTAAACACATATTGCAAACTCTTATGGTTCGTGAACATATCCACATGGACCCCATACAAATAATTTCTCCATATCTTTAAGGTGAACACCATCGCGGACAATTCAAGATCATGGGTCGAGTAATTCTTCTCATGGACTTTCAACTGTCTAGAGGAATATGCTATAACTTTTCCATGCTGCATCAACACACACCCAAGTTCGATCCTTGAAGCTTCACAATACACCACAAACCCATCAGTACCCTCGGGTTGGGTCAACACCGGTGTTGAGGTAAGTCAAGTCTTCAACTCGTGGAAGCTCTTCTCACAAGCCTCCGACCATTGAAATTTCACCTTCTTCTGGGTCAACTTGGTCAAAGGTGCTGCAATCGATGAGAAACCTTCAATAAATCTCCGATAGTAGCCAGCTAAACCCAAGAAGCACTGAATATATGAAGGACTCGTGGGTCTAGGCCAATTTTTTATCGCTTTTATCTCCAAGGAATCCACCCTTATACCTTCACTTGTTACCACATGGCTCAGAAATGCTACGGAGAAGTTCAACCAAAACTCGCATTTGCTGAATTTGGCATACAATTGGCGATCCTTGAGGGTTTGAAGCACTATTCTCAAATGGGCAGCATGTTCCTCCTCGCTCCGAGAATATATCAAAATGTCATCAATAAACACAATCACGAAGATGTCCAGGTATGGCTTGAACACCCTGTTCATCAAGTCCAAAAAATCTGCAGGAGCATTCGTTAGTCCAAAAAACATAACTACAAACTCATAATGACCATATCGCGTCCTGAAGGATATCTTCGGGTTATCGCTCTTCCGAACTCTGAGCTGATGGTGCTCGAATATGAGATTTATCTTCGAGAAACATTTGGCACCCTGAAGCTAGTCAAATAAATCATCAATCCCGGGCATAGGATACCTGTTCTTGATAGTGACTTTGTGCAATTACCGATAATCAATGCACATCCGAAGGGAACCATCATTCTTTCGGACAAATAAGACTGGTGCACCTCATGGAGACTTGCTTGGCCTGATGAAACCCTTATCTAATAGGTCTTTAAACTTCTTTAGCTCAACTGGAGCCATTATGTAAGGAGGGATAGATATAAGCTGCGTCTCAAGAAGGTCAATACCAAAATCAATTTCCCTCTCCGGAGGAACACTTGGTAAATCATCGGGGAATACTTCTGGGTACTCACGCACTACCAGAACTAATTGGATAGTCGGGGCCTCAGACTCGACATCCTTAACCCTAACTAGATGATACATACAACCCTTGGCAATCATCTTCCTGGCCTTAATATAGGAAACAAAATGACTTACAGGTATGACCGAACTACTCTTCCACTCCAAGACTGACTCACCCAGAAAGCGGAACTCCACCGCACGGGTCCTACAATTAACAGAAGCATAACACGTTTACAACCAATCTATGCCAAGAGTAACAAAGTCAGTCATGGCTAACTCTATAAGGTTTATAGTGACCGGACATCTTCTATACACCCGCCTAGCTACAACCGAATCACCAATAGGGGTAGAAACTGAAAATGGTTCTGACACAGTCTCAGGACTAACTCCAAATCTACTATCAATATAAGGTGTCACAAAAGACTAGATAGCCCCTGGATCTAACAAAACATAAGCATCAAGGAGAAACACTCATAACATACCAGTAACCACATCCGGTGAAGTCTCCTGCTCCTGACACGAGGCGAGGGCATAGAATCTGTTTTCGCGATGTCCGCCACCCCTACTAGTAGATTCTCCCCGCGAAAAGGAATGTGATGGAGCTATTTCTAACCTGGTAGTTTGTGTGCGGCCTCTATCATTATCCTGCCTAAAAAATGGACATGCTCAGCTCATGTGGTCGGACCTACCACACGCATAGCAAATATCTAAGTCGAGCAAACACTCAGCATGACTCTAGCCACACTTTCTGTAGGTGGAAGAGTGTGCTCTACCTGCGTGCCCCTCTGGTCCCTCAATTTGGAAGCCCTGCTCCTCTGATCACCCTTGCGTCTAGATGGAACACTAGCTAATGATGGTGCTGGAGCTAGTGACCTCTGCTAAAGCTGAGGGTGGTGCCCACCGCTGGATCTCTGATGAGTAAACCCATGGCTATTTGTCCGTGCCCTTTTGGCCTCTCTCTCCCTCGTATGAGCCGCCTCCATCTGTTGGGTATACAAAACTATCTAAGAGAAATCCATGTCTTGGTGGAGCATAGCAGTCCTACAATCTTTGTCCAAATAGCCCGCCACGCCATGAAAAAATCAGCTCACCCGCGCCCTCTGATCAACCACTAACTCTGGGGCATACTTTGACAAGCGAGTGAACTCGAGAGCATACTCTTGTACCGTCATCCTCCTCTACTTCAGATTTACGAACTCAGCTACCTTTATCTCCCTCATCTCTCGAGGGAAGAACCGATCTATAAATGCCGCCTGGAACTCCTCCCAAGTGACAGGGCCTGCTCTAGTGGCCCTACTATCTCTCCATTATCGGAACCAGATATGTGCAACCCCCTTCAGCTGATACGAGGCCAACTCTGCACATTCAACCCCATTCACCCCCATGACTTGGGTGATCTTCACAATCTCGTCAATAAACTCATGCATATTCTCATCCACTTTCGGCCCGAGGAACTCTAGCGGGTTCATCCTCAAAAAGTCCCTGACTCAAGCCACTGCTGCATTTCCATTTTGCAGAATATGCGTGACCACCTGCTGATTAACCTGAGTGGTCAAGGCCTATGCAAGAATCTGAATAACTGCCCGAAACTCCGCATGGGAAACTGTTTCTGGTCCCTAGTGCTCCTGAACTGGTGGGGCTTGCCGGTGCCCATTACCATTGCCATCCTCATGGCCATCTCTGTTTCCATTCCTCCTACCATTCATTCTTCGGGAAGCCATGATTCTACAATCACGAATAGCACGAATTAGAAGGATAGAGAGACTTTTCATCACATGACATAGATCATGAAAGAAGGGAACATTTCCTAAATGTCTAGTAGCCTCTTCGTCATAAGTGTGGCGCGCTTCACACCCATGAAAAGACTCTAATTAATACGGCTTTCAGACACCCTAGGAAACTTCAAACCTATTGCTCTGATACCAAGTTTGTCACAACCCGAACATAGATCAGGATCGTAACACGGGACAAGGAGCCCCGAGAGACTCCAAGTCGACCCATGGCATGAACATTCATCTACTTCATATCATTAAAATGGAATAATTAACATATCAATATATCGGAAGCATGAACATAACATAGTATAGCATGATAAGCGATACGAACTAAATACATAACAGTGGAGTACTACATATAGTCTGAAAGCCTCTAACATAACAGATGGGTTGATGAGACAATATCCCCAACTGACCCGGCAAACTAAAACTAAAAGAAACATCAATGTTTGAATCAAATGGTCCTCGGAGAATGAGGACTCACCAGCAAGCTGGATGCTAAACTCCGTGACGTCTCACCAGCAAGCTGGACGCTAAACTCCGTGAAAAACTAATGATGATGCTGGATTTAAAGATCGAAGCATGTATCATAAGACGATACAACATAGAGTATGCGGTCAGTACGTGGAGTGTACCGAGTATGCAACGTAGTAAAACAGACATTTGAAAAAAACATAAAAGCTCATAAATTATCATAAGACAAGGATATCATGCTCATATCATAATTATCATATGATAACATAAGGCTCAAGGTTTTTAAATCGTTGATAGACCATTCATTATCATAGTCATAAGAGAAACTTCATTAAAAACATCACTTCAGCTAAATAACATAAACATAAAAATTCATAAAACATGTGGAACAATGGGAGGACTCATCATAATTGACACCATCATGGTAGAGACTTACATGATGCCCCAACTATCTCACTCAAATGGGCAGAGTCACCCCTGGCTTGCAAGGCGAGGGACGTGCATTATATGATATCAGGAAAGAGGCAATCATTATTATTGTAATGTATCATTATAAACCCATGGTGGCACGTGGTTATGAGACACCAGCATAGTCCTTTGAACGTTAGGCTGCTCGATGCTAGACACGACTCCCAAAAATACGCACATTAGGCTCATACATAAAGAAATATCATCATTCATTAATATTCATGGCCAAATAAACATCTATCATTCATTGATACCCACAAAAACATGATTATCCAAGAATCAAAGGCCCCTTTAGTCGGCCAACATCATCAATCAATAAATCATGAGATCCATTCCATAAATCGTAAATCATTTTGGAACATGTGGGCATTGCCCAATACTTTAACATGCTTGACAATACTCAATACATTCAAAAACATGCTTATAAACATGGGTAACTTGAAAACATAGTTTTCATCATCAATAATTCATCATACTTGAACATTCGTCATAATTTTTGACTTTCATGAACTTTCATAAATGGGCAATTTGATTTATAAAACTTGAAACATGATTTTTAATGAAAAACAATATGAAACTTGCCCATAATTCATAATTTAATAGTAGTAAATCGATTAGTTCAACCCCATGTAGAGAAAACTGAATTTTCATGCATTGGATAAAAACCCCATAGATTATAGATAGGAATTTACATAAATTGAAAGAGATTGGGCATGGGTGTGGAAGGATTCACCCATTCATAACTCTACATACCTAGGAAAAATCAATTCTCACCACTCCTTGAAAGCCCAAAGGAGTTTAATGAGGAAACCTTGAAGACAAGCTTGATCACCTCCTCAATCCTTCAACTTTGCATGCATGAGAATGAATAGACCTAGGGTGTGTTTTACCCTTATTAAACACTAATTTTTGATCCTTAAACGACGTAACTTAGGACCTTAGAGCATAGGAATGATGAAAATGCTCTTAATGAAAAACCCTGAAAAATCTGCATTGTCGAACTAACGGGCGGACTAATGCATCGTTGGAGGATACCATGACTCATTGTATCCATCCGTCGTCTACACTGTCAAAACTCCTGATCTCAGATTCGACCCCAAGACTCGATAGGATGAGTCATCCTTTTAGACAATGGGTTGTTACATCATCCGTTGTTTCCTCCTTCTAGATCCTGTACTGATCCTTCCAACGAGCCTCACCACGACTTGTTATATCCTCCAATGAGTCGTGGTTGCCTTCCATTATATAGACTTTAAATACCTTGGTATGCCATCCCACGATTGGTGACCACGACCCGTTACTTCTCACGATGGGTCATGGGATGACCCGTTTCCTTCCCTTAAGATGAGGTCCAATACCCACCACAACTCTATACGATGACTTGTTGTAACCAACAATGAGTCGTTACTTCGCTCTTTGTTTCCCACCGTCACCAGGCCAGTCCTTCCCATGAGTCGTTGGTTGAACCAATGATCCGTTGGGTCGTCTGTTCTGTGGTATTTTTCCTAGTTTCAACCAACTTCCATTTTTAAATTTCGGGTCTAATCTTAGGCACTTCCGAGGTATTACACTAAGCATAGCTATATCCTAAGTTAGCTCGATGGATTCAGATGTTTAGCTTTTACCCGCTGGTAATTAGGATACGTGTTATGAACTTAGCAATATCCTTCTTCATCCCATACCACCAATAAATCTCTTTTATATCATGGTACATTTTTGTCGTAACTCAGGTGAAGAGAATAGCGGGAATAATGTACCTTTTCCATAATCTCCTGGTGAAGCCCTGCCGCATCTAGAACACAGAGTCGACCTCTGAATCTCAAGACTCCGTCTCTTGCTATCTTAAAGGACCCTTCCTACTAAGCCTTGCCTGTGAGCTGTATCAGGCTAGGATCTTTGTATTGTCACTCTTTCACCTCCACGACAGAGAGATGACTCTGCAGTATTCTGGATCACAACCCCACTATCATCTGAGGCCATCAATCACATTGCTAAACTGGCCAACTAGTGCAACTCTCGAGCTAATTCTCTCTTTTCTAGCCTCAAATATGACAAACTACCATTGAATTTGCAACTAAGGGCATTGATTACAACATTAGCCTTCCCTAGGATATACAAGATATCTAGGTCGTAGTCCTTCAGCAACTCAAGCCAATGACGTCATCACAGATTCAACTCTTTCTGCTTAAAGATATACTAGAGACTCTTGTGATCTGTAAAGATGTCAACATGAACACCATATAAATAATGCCTCCAGATCTTCAGAGCATGGACAACTACATCCAACTCTAAATCATGGGTCGTGTAGTTCTTCTCGTGCTTCTTCAACTGTATCAAAGCATAGGCAATCACCTTGTTGTGTTGTATCAGAATACACCCTAGCCCAATGTCTAAAACATCACAATATATAGTAAAACCTTTTGAACCCTCTAATAAGGCTAATACTGGTGCAAATGTAGATATATCTTTCAATTCCTAGAAACTCTTCTTACAAGCCTCAGTCCACTAGAATTTAATTTCCTTCTGAGCCAGTTTCAGCAATGGTGCCGATAATGCAGAGAATTCTTCTCCAAATCTTCTATAATACCCAGCTAACCCCAGAAAGCTACAAACTTTAGTTGGGGTTATGGGTCGGGGCCAAGTTCTTATGGCCTCTATCTTCTGTGAATCAACTTGGATGCTTGTATCCAACACAATATGGTCCTAGAAAGCCACAAAATTTAACCAAAACTCATATTTGTAGAATTTCGTTTATGGCTTGCGATCTTTGAGAACTTGGAGTACTGCTCGCAGATGATCTCTGTGCTCAGCTTCTAAACATGAGTATACAAGGATATCATTAATAAATACTATCATGAACAATCAAAAAAATATCCTGAATATGCCATTCATCATGTCAATAAACATTTTTGGGGCATTCATCAATTCGAAAGACATAACTAAGAACTCAAAATGGTCATACCTAGTTCTAAAAGCTATATCTAGAATATCATTCTCTCGAACTCGTACATGATGGTACCCTGATCTCAAATTAATCTTTGAGAAATATCTGGCCCCCTGCAGCTAATCGAACAAGTCATCTATCCTCGGGAGGGGATATCTATCTTTAATAGTAACTTTATTTAGCTGTCGATAGTCTACACAGATTGGTAGTGAGCCATCTTTCTTTCTCACAAACAAGATCGGCGCATCTCATGGTGAAGCACTAGGCCTGATGAAGCCTTTATCTAGCAAGATTTTTAGCTCGTCCTTCAACTCCTTTATCTCCATAGGAGTCATTCTTTATGGAGTGATAAATATAGGTTATGTACCTGGTGGCATATCAACAGCAAAATTCAATTTTTCATTTTGGGGAATACAAGAAAGCTCATCTAGGAACACATCTGGGAATTTTATGACCACCAAAATCGACTGAAGGGTCGGGGATTCTTCCCGCACATCCTAAACTCTAATAATATGGTAAATACAGCCCTTTACAATCAGCTTCCTTGCCTAGATATATAGGATATGAACCTACCTTTTGGCATAGTTGCATTGCCTTTTCACTCCCAAACCGTCTCCCCTAAGAAATGGAATCTACAACTTTTGACCACCACTCAATATTGGTTTAACATGGAGCTAGCAAATCGATGCTCATAATCACATCAAAATCAATCATTTCCAGCTCTACCAGGTCTACAGAGGTGCTCCTTATATACAAAAAAAGCTAGTCGGAGCAATTCTGATACTATAAAAAAATTCTGCGACTACCGGAGTAACATAAGATACTGGATCTATCAACGCATATACCAAGTGGGAAAAACATTCAGTGTACCTATCATAATATCTGGCGACAACTCAAAATCCTGTCATCCTGCTAGTGCATAAGTGCGGTCCTAACCACTACTAGAACTGGATGCTCCTGTTCTTCCCCTGCTTGCTAAAATCTGGGGCTTACGCCCCGTCGAAGGTGTAGGAGCATGTGACCATGTTAATGTACTAGTACGGATCACTCAGACCTCTAGTCGAGCAGTCCCTCATCACGTGACTCTTCTGCCCATATGAATAGCAAAATAGTGGAACCATATCTACATCTCCCAAAATTCCTCCTATCGCAAGTAACACAATGTGGTGGGTTTAGCCTTGTTAATGGAATCAGGACCTCTCTGTTGGTGCGAGCCTGATGCTCACGAACTCCTAGACCTGAATTTCCATGATGATGGGATCTATTGCCCTACTGCTACTGGGGTGAAGGCTTAGGTGGCCTACCTAAAAATCGAGGTCTAAGCCTACTGGTGGGGTTGGCCTTGTCTGCTCCCGGACACTCATTCTGAGAACTGATCTATTTTGGCCACATTAGTCTCTTGGGGCAAATAATGGTCTATGAAAGCCTCAGAGAAACTGGACCAGGGGGGTGGAGGCACATCCCTTCCTCTGGACCTCTCCAAACTCTCGTACATAGAACCATTATATCTCGTAGCTAAAACACTGCTAACTTGACTGATTCTATGGGTGAAGCATGCATAACCCTGAATATCCTATGCAATTGGTTTAGAAAATATTAAGGGTCTGATGTCGCCCAAATTACACCTCATAATTGAGATATAAAGCGGTCGATTCTCAAATATAGAACCCAACAAAGGTTGAGGTCGATCTCACAGGGAATATGGTAAGAACTTAAGTTAATGCGAATAGCTGTTACTATTGAGTTACTTATTTCATACAGGGGGAAATAAATAGAATAATAAACAAAAGTAAAATTACTGAATGCTTAGATCAGATTCGGTTTGTATTCAATTAACAACTTGACTAGGATTGTGCTCCCCAAGACTTCATAACCACAAGGCTTATACACTAGTGATCTATTCCGGTGTTTAACATGCAATATTGGTAAGTTAGGTTCACCTAAATGGTTGGTCCCCCGTCTAGATGATTATCACCTCGCAACTTGGTCCGTATATGGGTGTGCTTTAATTAACCCTTACCCTTAATATCGGATTAGCTATCCCCGGATAAGTTCAAGCTATTAGATGAGGGTTGATAGTCTCAAATCTCCGTTGTTAATTTCTTTTCCCATTCATTACCTCCTTGGTCTGATAAGTAAGAATAAGTCAAGTCCTAACGTTTGCAACCGTCAGGAATCAATCAAAACGAAGGGAAAAACAATACATGCATTAAACCCCATTCAAGATTCACTAAGTAGTTTACCTATGTGTGTTAATTCATCTTGGTTCCCACAACCCTAGTTATGGGTTTAGATACTCATGCTTGTATGATCACAATCACAAAATATTGAATAAATCATAATTGCAACTTACAAATTATCGTAGAAGAAAAACCAAATAGTTTGAATAAAACTCCAAAGTTGATGAATAAATTCCAATGTTGCTTTAAATCCTCAAATTCAAGAAAAAAATTGTAAACCTTGTTTCTTGACTCAAGAATAATTGTACAACACCAAAATCCTACTTGAAAACTAATAATAATTGGCTTCTCTACGAAAAAAACCTAAACTGTGTATTTATAGTTCCAAGAAAACCTTTTTCTAACTAAAACTGGAAACCAGGTCGGCAGAGGCCACGGGCTAGGTGACGAGTTGTTGGGAGCTCTGACGAGTCGTTCCTTGCTAAAAGTAGTTGTCTTCAACAATGTACGCAGTTGTGGAAACGGGTCACCTACTCGTCGTGCCTGGGCACGAGTCGTTAGGCCCTCGTGGTCTAACTCCTTCAAAATTTCAGTGCACCTTACGATTGGTTCTAGTGATCTGCCAATGGATCATTTAGTCAACTAATGACTTGTTAAGTCTGTCGTCAACTCCACTGGCTACTTTGGCAATATTTTCTCTTCTAGTCTTCACGACTCGTTACCAGGTGTAACGAGTCGTTCCCTCAACCCGTCAGGTACACTGTCTCAGCATCTTCAAACTTCATATTTTTCCCACATCTTCAACAACGAGCCGTGCCTCCTGCCAATGACTCGTGAAGTGCATGGCAGTCACCCTTTTAGTTATTTTCAGCATAGATTTGCCCATTCACTTCCGAACCTGTTTTCCTGCAACATTAAGCACAAAACACATCATACTTATATAAACATACTCGGAATGTACATAATTTCTTGGTTTTAAGCATCAAAAGTGTCGTAAAATTACCTTACATCAACACCTTTAACTTAGAACTTTTGCATGTCCTTAGGAAAAAATAAAATAAAATAAAATACACTAAACTACTTCGACGCTTCAATCGAAAAAAAACTCTAGGAAACTTACAGCAGTCACATTCATTTATCAAATCAAAATTTTCTAACCCCTCCCTCATCGTATCAACTCAAATCACTATGCATATGCAAAATCTCCAACCATGACACAGAGGAATCAAAACATGGAAAAACACTGTTACTTGCAACCACGCACATAAATCTATAACACTGACCCAGAAAATTTGCACATGATTTTGTTGACCAAATTCTCTCACCTCAAAGAAGTCCCGCACTCACACATGTGTATATGATTAATTCGATAAATTTCTCTTGGTACTAGGTAAGATTCACTCACTCTCATAAAAAAATTAGAACTGTGTGCATACAATACCATAGGCTTGTCTTTACTTTCAATACCACGATTTTCAGACAAGTAACCAGTATCACTATAGGGCTTTATAGGCTTGTAACGTAGGCTCAGGCTCGAGTGTGGCACATATGGAATTAGTAGCTCAACCCTCCTTGGCATTAAACACCTCTTGGCTCCACTTTTCACCTTTTTTCCTATTTTCTCCCCTTTTCCCTTTAACTGCTTCTTCTTATCTTTGCTTTTGCAACTACGGATGCAGTTTCACTTTACTCAAGTTTTCATTGATGTCACATTTTCATTTTCTTTTCTTTTCTTTCTTTTTAACAATAATTTTTATTTATTTCTTTTCATTATACATATCGCACCCGCTCTTTCCTTTTTTCATTACCTAATTTTCATTCATCCCAACTCTCTTTAATCACCCCTATAGTATCCACCCTCAACTTAGGCGATTTTCCTGAGTTAAGGTTCACAATGTCCAAGGAGGGACCAGGGCCAAAATAGGTTCATTCTTAATAAAAGCAGGAAGGTGAATTGGTGTAAACAAAAAGAAAGGTCGATTTAAGATCAAACATTTTGATCAAGGGATTTTTATTCTCTTTTGGTAGGTCTTTTAAGGATAAAGTGGGCTCATAAATCAAAAATGGCCTATGATCCTTTCCTAATTTCCTATCCTCTATCTCGATACGACTAACTAGGAAAGTTCTAGATTGACACACACAACTGAATTTAGCTAATAAACCTCACTCACACATAGCACAGGTCAACATCATCACTTCTACTAACTGCTAGTTCAGGTACAGCCTACAATGGTAAACATGTTCACAGTTTCAATGTCATGCAAAGATTCACAAAGGTCATACTTGTCAACTTTCACATACACATATAAAAATAATTTGGAGGGGTATCAAATTATCAATCATCAAAAATCAATAATTTAAGCTCTTGACTACCTTCAGTTTTCCTAAGTTTCTTTCGACTGACACAAAAAACACAAAAAACATAAAATAAAATCCTAAATGTGTCGGTTCTACTAGATATGGAACACCCTAGGGAAAATATATTCGGCAAGAAAATCCCTCGAGTTATGTTCAGCAAAAGCATGAACATTTATCCCTCCCCACCCCCATCAATAAAAGCATGCATCGTCCTCGACGCATATATATATCAGACAATACTAAGAAACTAGGGAACATACCTTTGCAACCTAGGTATCAGCTACCTAGTTGGTGGAGGGTGTAGATACACCTCCAATATTATCTCCAACATTACCGGCTTGAACCGGTGCATTATGAGATCCAACAGAGCTCTTTCCTTCTCAATGATCTCTTGCTGCCTCAGTTTCGGCGCTCTGTCGAGCCTGCTCTCTCGATACATGCAGTGCTCTCTCCATCTCACTTCGCTCTCGTTTTTGTTGATGGAGCAGAGAAGCATCATCTTCAAAACTTGCCTCCTCACGAGGCCTCTTTCCTTTATCATGTGCCATCGTCTCCTCCTTGATAAAGTCAAAAATCGATGGTAATTCTTCTTCAAACTCGTCATCTATCACAGGAAGACCCGTGGAGGTACTACAGCTACCTTTCGTGCGGCCAAGTCCCGCACCTCGGATCTGAGTGCTCCTAGCTCTAAGTACCATTTTGACAACTCAGGCACCTGTAACTGTGCAAGGTGCTCATCCATTATCTTCTCAAAATTGTCCAATCGGCCATGCACTGAATTGGATAATGTCTCCAACTCTTTCAACACCCACGACTTTACCAACTCTATTAGAACTTTAACCTGTAAAGTCGTGTGTGCCTGCTGCTTTTCAACCTTAGCTAGCCACCTATCCATATCAACTAACAACTCCTATGAAATCATAACTAGGATGTCTGTAGTGGCTCGTGGAGGCGTAACTGGTGGTCTGGGTGCTGCTGTTGTAGAGATTGATTCGGGAACATCAATAGGTGCTGCGGTGTCTGTTGCATCTGTAGCCTCAGGATTGCGACCTGCCTCTCTTCCCTCAATAGGCTCAACTGCTAACTCAGTGAACTGTGCTGCATCAGTCTACATCCTGCTACCTAATGCCTCTGCTAGTATGGTCTCTCCAGCGGATGCAGCTGCCTGAGTCCTTATCTCGAATCAAGCCGATGTCAGTTAGCTTCTGGACCACTATTCTCTGGTCAACTGATGGCAGTTCTGGCACCTTTGACTACTAACAGAGTCTATCAATCAGTCAGGGAAAGGGGATTGTAGTACCTTCATTGATCGCCCGCTCTCTAATCTCCTCAGCAATGTACCGCGGCAAATAGATGGCATATCCCTCCATTATACTTGCTACCAAAGCTGCTCTAACAGGTGAGAGGATGTTATCATTTCTAGTTGGTACCATCCTGTGCCACACCAGTGACCACCAAAATTTTGCCTGAAAGTTAAGTGTGGCCTTCTTTATCTGAGACTCTGTGTTGTGCAGCCATTTTACCAGCGGACCTCTCATAGAAATGCTCCGAGACAGCCAAGTGTATTTCCTGATGCTCTCCTGGCTATTCAACTTTTTTGTCTTTACTTTCTTCAACTCATATAGCCTATGGTTGAACTCTACCGTGTTCATCGAAGCATGAAAATATGGCCCATATAGCATCCTGGAGATTGTCCTCTCAAAGATATCTACCGGAGTCTCTTGCACTAACACTTGATTTATGGCGGGCCTCTTTTTCCAGTCTTGGCCCCCTAATGCCAAATGCTGCAATGTGGACGCATAGGCTGCATAGAACTCTTAGACTAAGCACGGGCGATAGCTACCTGATGGCTCGGTCAACCAACCAAACCTGTACTTATCGAACACTTCTTGTAGCTCTGGAAGATCTTTCAGCCCTGTAGTGATCAGCCTCGGCTCCTCGTATATGCTCCTCTTCAGATTTCCTTTCTTATTAGGGGCAATATCTCTGTTATATATGGCCCACATACCATGAACACACCATCTCTACACGTTCCTTGGTTGCTCGTTTGATGTGACCGAGGTATCAGTCAGCTCATTATCAGAGTCCCCCCACTGAGCATGTGATTCGTCGAGTCTCTCTACTTTTAGCCCAGCTGTGGGAGCCTCGAGAGCAAGTGAAGCAGTAGCCCTGGCATTATCATCAGTGCTGCTAGATGGATCCCTTGCCAGTGGAGTGGGAGCATTGACCAGGGTTTGTTGGATTTGAAGTTTGTTGAGCCCTAGCCCTGGTGGATCTCCTCACTAACTGCTTCTCTAATATTTTATATTCTTCCTCAAAGCAACTTCACTCTTTAGAGGAGGACGAATCATTGTGCAGTCTACGGTATGAAGGTTGACTGCGCTCAGGTGCTTGTTTCTTTGTTGGGCCCTTCTTCGATGTACCTTTTGGAGCCATTGTACCTGTGGTAACATTATTAGTCTGCAAGATGAGATGAAACAAAAAACATTTTTGGGTTGGTGCCCAGTGGTCCTGGCAAGTGACTAAACGAGTTATTGCCACTGGCAACAACTTGTGAGATCGCTCGTTGTTACAAACTGGACTTCCTTCATGTTGGGCCAGTGTACTTGACGATTGGTCCCAATGAGTCGTTAGGTACATTGCCTCATTGATTTAATTTTTCCACTCAGGATGAGATACACAAAGAGTCATTTGGTGATCCAACGACTCGTGATGTAGCTCGTGCTCAAGAGTTTCAGTTCACCCATTCATTCATCTTCTTCCTTTTGTTCAACTCCACAAACGTAGAACTTAATTTTTCACACCAACCCAATGTAAATTCAGTCACAATCCATTTGTTTAAACCTTCCTAGGGTTCATTAACATCAAGAGGCACAGATTGACACAAGCACAACATTACTCGAAATAAATTTAATTTCCATTCAAAACATGGGTTCTCAAAATTCTTGTTTAAATGCAAAGATATTCAAATTTAATGGGAAAGATTACTCACAAGATGCTTATCAATGATGGAAGTGAAATAGTGTGTGCGTGCGAATGTTGGGAGTGCAAGGTCGAAGCTTTTTCGGTGGGGTTTGAGAGAAGAAGAGGATGAGGGAAATTTGAAGTTGTTGGAAAAGGAAAAGAAATTGGGTTTTATGTGTTTTAAATTAAAAATTACCCTACTTTCAGTCTGGTTCGGGTCGGATATGTTCATTAAAACTTATAACACCCAGTGTGACAATTCGTTAAGTGCTTAAATGAATCGTTGTACCTTTTCGCATCATGACTGGAGATCAACAAACTTACCTGGGACCTAACGAATTAAGCAACGATTCGTGGTGTCACCCAATGAGTCATGGCCTGAGTCGTGGTCCTTGGACTAGTGTAGCTTCAAGACGAGTCACTTGATGAATCGTTTGGTCTCCCAACGATTCATTGAGTGAGCCGTTATCACCCTTTTTCCTTTTAATTCTACCTTTGATCAAGTGTACATGACGGAGGACCTCACGAATCGTTTCTTGAAGAAACGAATCGTTAAGTCACCCGTTGCTCCCCTATTTTCTGTAGTTCTCTTCACGATTTGACTGAATGAGTCATTAGGTCAAATGACGACTCATTCTGTGACTTTTCGCACCAAAACTTAAGTTCCAGATTTTGGTTCCAACTTCAAATTTTCCAGCTTAATCACCTGCACCCATCAACAAACGTAAACACTACTTATTTCTTGTATTTACAACTTGGGTTGCCTCCCAAGAAGTGCTTGATTTAACATCGCGGCACGACGTGGTTGTTTTGGCTACTCAGACTTCACCAAAACACCTCCATGGGTTGCCTCCCATGCAGCGCCTGATTTAACATCACGGCACGACTCAATTCCCCCAAGTTACTCAGACTTCACTCAAGGTCCACAGATCTACTAATTTTAGTTCTTCATTTCTCCCCAAGTAAGCTTTTACCCACTGACCATTTACTTTGAACCGTCTTCCTTCATGGTTTTCTAATTCGATTGCTCCATGGGAGAATACTTGGACCACTCGAAAAGGTCCCAACTACTTAGACTTCAATTTTCCAGGAAACAACCAAAGTCTAGAATTAAATAGTAACACCATATCACCCGGACTGCATTCTCTTTTCTCAATCTTCCAGTCATGTTGAATTTTCATCCTTAATTTGTAAATTTCAGAACTCTAGCTTTCAATTGAAATTCATCAAGTTCATTTAACTGATCAAGTATCAAGTTTTCCGCTTCTTTCAAGTTTAAGTTCAGCTTCTTGAGCGCCCACCTTGCTTTGTGCTCAAGTTCGACCGGAAGATGACATAATTTACCATAACAAGTTGATACGGAGATATACCTATAGGAGTGTTGAAGGCGGTCTGATAGGCCCATAAAGCATCATCTAGCTTTCTTGCCCAATCTGTCCAATTTGCATTCACAGTCTTCGCCAAAATAGTCTTTATTTCTCGGTTGGTGACTTCAACCTACCCACTAGATTGCGGATGATAGGGTGTGGCCACCCTGTGTTTAACCCCATATTTTTCCAATAAACAGCGAAACAACCGGTTACAGAAGTGCGAACCCCCATCACTAATGATGGATCTGGGAGTCCCAAATCTAGAAAATATATTCTTCTTCAAGAACACTATGACACTCTTCCCTTCATTGTTTGGCAGAGCAACTGCTTCCACCCATGTTGAAACATAGTCAACAGAAACAAGTATGCACTTCATCCCGTTTGAGCTCACAAATGGACCCATGAAATCAAATCCCCATACATCAAATAGCTCAATGACGAGGATGGGAGTAAGAGGAAGCTCATGCCTCGGTGATATGCCTCCTTGTCTCTGACATGAATCACATGCCTTTGCAAAATCATGCGCATCTTGGTGAATGGTTGGCCAATAGTACCCACATTGCAAAATTTTGTGGGCTATGTGAATCCCGCTGTGGTGGCCTCCAATGGGGGATGAGTGGCAGGCCTCCATTATACTCAGCATCTCCACCTTGGGTACGCATCTCCGAATAACCCCATCATCACATATACGTAATAAGTAGGGCTCATCCCAGAAAAATTTCTGCACATCGAACATAAACTTCCTCCTCTAGTGAAAAGATAAGTGCGCTGGTACAACATCACTCACCAGATAATTAGCAAAGTCTGCAAACCATGGAATGAGATCTTGCGATGTCATTGGAACCTTCTCATCTGGAAATGCATCATCTATGTCATGCTCATTTCTAAGTGTTGCATCAGGTTCCAATCTGGATAAGTGATCCGCAACCTGATTTTCCGTCCCTTTTCGGTCTTTTACCTCAAACTCGAACTCTTGTAACAACAAAACCCATCAAATCAACCGTGGCTTGGAACCCTTATTTTCCATCAAATATCTCAAAGTTACATGGTCTGTGTGGACTATCACCTTATTTCCGAGCAAGTATGCCCGAAACTTCTCAAATGCAAAAACTATAGCTAACAGCTCCTCTTCTATCACGGTATAATTTTTCTGAGCTACATTAAGAGCCTTGCTAGCATAATAAATTGGATGAAAAATCTTTTCACGCCTTTAACCCAACACAACTCCAAGGGCCATACCGCTAGCATCACACATAACCTCAAAAGCCAAAGACTAATCAGGTGCCACTATAATGGGGGCAATGGTCAATCTCTCTTTAAGACATTCAAATGCCTTTAGACATGCCTCGTCAAAAATAAACTTCACATCCTTCTTGAGTAGTTTACAGAATGGATGTTAAAATTTGGAGAAGTCCTTGATGAATCTTCTGTAAAAACCTGCATGACCCAAAAAGCTTTGAACACCTTTCACAGAAATTGGAGGGGGAAGACTTGCAATTACCTCAATTTTGGACCGGTCTACCTCCATACCCTACTGAAATCTTGTCGCCTAGCACTATTACTTCCTGGACCATGAAATGGCACTTTTCCTAGTTAAGCACCAAGTTTGTCTCTTCTTATCTCTGAAGAACCTTGCTCAAATGAGCCAAACACTCCTCGAACGAATCACCCACCACCGAAAAATCATCCATAAAGACTTCAATGATGTCTTCCACCATGTCAGAAAATATGGATATCATGCAACGCTAAAAAGTGGCGGGTGCATTACATAACTCGAGCGACATCCTCTTAAAAGTAAATGTATCATATGGACAAGTGAATGTGGTCTTCTCTTGGTCTTTAGGGGATATAAAAATCTGATTGTACCCCAAATAACCATCAAGGAAATAATATCATCCTCTAGCTACAAGTCTTGTCTAACATTTGTTCCATGAATGGCATCAAAAAGTGATCATTTTATGTCCAACAATTCAGCTTTCTATCATCCATGTACAACCGGTGACTGGTCTTAGAGGAATGAGCTCATTGTTAGCATTTGGGACCACCGTGATTCCTCCATTTTTTGGTACACACTGGACTGCGCTCACCCATTTGTTGTCTACAATAGGATAAACCACACCTGCATCCAACCACTTTATGATTTCCTTCTTGACCACCTCTTGCATAGTTGGATTCAACCTACTCGGATGTTCAATACTCGGAATACAATTTGGTTCTAGCTGGATCTTGTGAGTGCAAATACTGGATGGGATTCTAATAATATCTACGATGGTCCACCCGATATCTTTTTTGTTTCTCTTCAAGACGGAGACCAAAGCCTCCACTTGCCATTCCTCTAAGTCAGCTGCAACAATGACCGGCAAAATGTTACTGATTCCCAGAAATACATATTGTTAATGGGATGGGAGTGCTTTAAGCTCAAACACTAGAGGCTCATCAATAGATGGCTTGGACGGTGGGGTCACCCGATTCTTCAAATCAAGATCGATCTTCTTTGGAGCATAAGTGTATGACCATATACCAGAAAGTGCATTTACAATCTCTTAACCCCCATGAATCTCTTCAGCCCCAATGTCTATCAAAATGACTGCTAGGTCATCAAGAAACAATAACTCCTCCATCGGTGAGACTTGTTAAATGCAAAAACAAAAACAAAAAAATAAAAAGGAAACAAGAACCAATAATAAAGAAAACACAATTAACAAAAGCCTTAGTCGTATTCCCCGGCAACGGCACCAAAATTTGATGTCGCCCAAATTACACCTCGCAATTGAGATATAAAGTGGTTGATTGTAAAATATAGAACCCAACAAAGGTTGAGGTTGATCTCACAGGGAATATGGTAAGAACGTAAATTAATGCTTACTATTGAGTTACTTATTTCCTACAGGGGAAAGAAATAGAAAAATAAACAAAAGTAAAATTACTGAATTCTTATATCAGATTCAGTTTGTATTCAATTAACAACTTGACTAGGATTGTGTTTCCCAAGACTTCATAACCACAAGGCTTATACACTAGTGATCTATTCTAGTGTTTAACATGCAATATTGGTAAGTTAGGTTCACCTAAATGGTTAGTCCCCTATCAAGATGATTGTCACCACAAAACTTGGTCCGTATACGGGCGTACTTTAATTAACCCTTACCCTTAATATCGAATTAGCTATCCCCAGACAAGTTCAAGATATTAGATGAGGGTTGATAGCCTCAAATCTCCGTTGTTAATTCCTTTTCCCATTCATTACCTCCTTGGTCCGTAAGTAAGAATAAGGCAAGTCCTAACATTTGCAACCGTCAAGATTCAATCAAAACGAAGGAAAAAACAATACATGCATTAAATCCCATTCAAGATTCACTAAGTAGTTTACCTATGTGCGTTAATTCATCTTGGTTCCCACAGCCATAGTTATGGGTTTAGCTACTCATGCTTGTATGATCACAATCACAAAATATTGAATAAATCATAATTGCAACTTACAAATTATCGTAGAAGTTAAACCAAGTAGATTGAATAAAACTCAAAAGTTGATGAATTAATTCCAATGTTTCTTTAAATCCTCGAATTCAAGAAAAAAATTGTAAACCTTGTTTCTTGACTCAAGAATAATCGTACAACACCAAAATCCTACTTCAAAACTAATAATAATCGGCTTCTCTACGAAAATAAACCTAAACTGTGTATTTATAGTTCCAAGAAAATCTTTTCCTAACTAAAACTGGAAACCAGGTCGATAGTGGCCATGGTCTAGGTGACGAGTCGTTCCTTGCTAAAAATAATCATCCTCAACAATATACCCAATTTTAGCAACAGGTCACCTAACGACTCGTCATGCCTAGGCACGAGTCGTTAGGCCCCTCGTGGTCTAACTCCTTCAAAATTCAAGTGCACCTTATGATTGGTTCCAGTGATCTGCCAACGGGTCATTTAGTCAACTAACGGCTCGTTAAGTCTGTCGTCAATTCCACTGGCTACTTTGGCAATATTTTCTCTTCCAGTCTTCACGACTCGTTACCAAGTGTAATGAGTCATTCCCTCAACCCGTCAGGTACACTGTCTCAGCATCTTCAAACTTCATCGTTTGCCCACATCTTCAACAACAAGTCATGCCTTCTGCCGACGACTCGTGAAGTGCTGGCAGTCACCCCTTCAGTTATTTTAAGCATAAATTTGCCCAATTCACTTTTGAACCTATTTTCCTGCAACATTAAGCACAAAACACATCATACCTATATAAACATACCCGGAATGTGCATAATTTCTTGGTTTTAAGCATCAAAAGTGCCGTAAAATCACGTCATATCAGGGTCCTTTCTGTGATCTATCCCCATAAACTACAAAGGACTCAAGCAAGGAATTTATGGACCCTCGAACTTCTAGGTCCTTCAGAAAGCCTGGCAATATCTGGTGTTAATGGCTATCGCTGAGCAGACATTATCTGAGCCAACATATAAACTACACTCCTGACTTCCTAATCTGAAGAAATAAGAGGAGATGGAGATGGTGTTGGCTGATCTGTATCCCTCAAAGGCTACTGACATAGTGGAGAATGTTGACGAAATCGGTAAGAAGTCTCCTCTTCACCCTCAGGCTGAGCTATCTCCACCCGTGGCACTTTACTAGTACCCTTTCCTGTTGTTGTATCCAAACTCTTAGCCGACTGCAGTCTGTCATATATCAGGCATCTCTATAGACAAACATAACAATATGAGCTTTGGGACTCAACCTTGTACGGCTCAGCTTTATAGAATGATTTAAGCAGAAAAAGAGTAACCATATTGTCATGCCTCATATCTCCCAGCTTATAAAATGGTTAACAACAATTGTTAGGTGGTATACTATGCGTTCTTTAATTTTCTTTCTTCCCCGTAAAGGAAATAGGATAATTAGGTGGTACACCATATGTATATATGGTGTACAACATATTTATAAATAAGACTCTACTTGAAATGACTTGCAGACTCCTTAGGATGCAACGTTGCTTTGATACCAAGTTTGTCATGCTCCTCCTTGGGAGGCATAACTGGAACCTGATGCCATACTGGGCCCAAAGTTGACTTAGCTAGACCTATGCACCTTTGGTGCATACCAACAACATAGAAAAAAATAGACAAGTAAATCTTGGCTTAAAGGAGCCCTTTGCCGACAAGGTCATCATGCTGGCTAAATCAGATAAAGCTGAAGATAAGTATGTGTACACACGTACAATCCATCAAGGCCAATAACTACTGATACAACTAGGCCAACATGGTAAACAATGCATTTTTATACATCTCATAGTCTGCAAGCCTCTAAGAGTAAGTATTTGTCTAGGACAGGGCCTCGACAGGTAGGCAAACCTCTAATGTATGGCAACCCCAAAAGAAAGGAGCTGATCACTCTACTAAGTATGAATTACTACTAGGGAGGTGTAGAAACCTATCTGTCAGAACCTGCAGGCAAGAGTACAATGCCCCAGGCTCGAGCATCAGTATAACATGTACCAAGTTTATAAGGCAATAATAATAAGTTGAAATTGAAACTGATACAAGAAGCTGAAGGTAATCAACTATAAGAGTGAGAAGTTAACCTGTAAGGTCTCTCAAATATATCCTATTGTAACGACCCAAACATGGGCCCTGATCGAGACATGGGACAGGGAACCTCGCGAGGCTCCAAGTCGACCCACGAAATGAACATAACATCTAAATCAATCAATAAAAGCGGAAGTTCAATCATAATAAACATAGTGAAAGTCTAAACATAACATAACATCAGAATACAAACGCGAATCTGAAGCTGATTACAATCTATGTCTGAAAAGCCTCTATTTCTGATGAGTTGATGGGACAAGACCCCAACTAACTCTCTATGACTGAAACTGAAAATTTAAAGGTAACCGATATGGAATGGTCCTCGGGAGATGAGGACTCACCAACTGAGACTAGATGCTAGCTCCGAAAAACTGGCTTGTGACGGGGCTGAGTTTCAGTATTGGAGCCTGTATCATAAAATGATACAGCATCGAGTATGCGGTCAGTATGTGGAATGTACCGAGTATACAAGGTAAGTAAAACCGCTTAAGTAAGTAAAATCAGAAATAATTTATTTCATGAAACATAATCAAGGTAAGATTTTAAGAGTAAGGCTTGCATGCTATTTTCTGAAATCATGATCTGAACATAACTGCATATCATAACTGATTCGAATGACCCAAAGCTGAAAACTAATAATCACAAGTAAAACTGAATATTGGGTCAAACCTGCTTGAAAACATATATATATCATGAATGGTAAACATGCATAACTGAAATCATGAGGAATAATGGGAGACTCATCATATAACCGACATTACCACGATAGAGCTCACGTGGTCCCGACTATTACACTCAAGTGGGAAGAGCCGTCTAAAGCCTTGCCAGGGCTAAAGAAGCTTCCAGGGCTAAATACTCTACCATGATATCGATATCAAGATGAAGGCCCCTTGGGGTAGGGGAAAGCTCCAAAGGAAGTCCCAAATAATCTGATCATACCTATGTTGGTGCGTCGTTGTGAGGCATAGGGTTGACTGACCCTTAGCCTACTCGGTGCTAGACACTACTCCCAAAAGCATGCATATGCTCTCCATCGTTTTTCAACGAAGCTGACCATCTTCAAGTGATGAAGCTTAATAGTAACATACATGCATAATCTGAAATCATAACGTGAGGAGCCTTGGCTCAAACCTTACCACAAGCTGAACATAATTGGTAGTCTTGACCCCAAAACCATATGGTAAGCTAATTCATGAAATTATAAATCATACTTGAACATAAGGGCTTGCCCAATACTTAAACATGCTTAGAAATACTTAATGCACTTGAAGACGTGATCATAGACATGGGTAACTTGAAAACATACTTTTCTCATAAATATATCATCATACTTGAGAATACATCATAGATCTCAACTTTCATAAACTTTCATGGATGAGCATCATAATTTATATAACTTTGGAAACATGATTTATAATTGAAAATTTGTAAAAACTTGCCCACAAATCATAATTCAACAATAGAAACAATGCTTAGATCCTACCCATGGTAGAAACTTAGGAAATTCATCCATTAGGTAAAAACCCCATAGAATCAACATGTAGATTTTCATGAATTAGAGAGGGATTGGTCATGGGTGTGAATAGTTTCACCCATTCATAACCTTACATACCTGAGAGAATCTGATTCTACAACTTTTCTAATTACCCAAGGAATAATTGAGGAAGAACTTGGAAGAAATTAAGCTTGATCACCTCTCTAGACTTTTAAGCTTGCAAGAATGAATTAGGAATGGCTTAGAATGAACTTACCCTTCTTCAAACACACTATTCAGAGCTTAAAATGACGTAGTTTAGGCCTTATCATCATAGGAATTATGGAAAAACCCCTTACTAAACTCGCAGGGAAAATAGACTGCCAGTCCTAACGAGGGACTGGATGAGTCATCGTACTTGGCCACGACTAGTGGCCACAATTCATCTAGTACACTGCCAAAAATTCACCTGGGGCTCACCATGGGGAACATAACGGGTGGTTATTGGTGACCACGACTCGTGGTCACCTCTCATTTCCCTTATTGCCCAAAATTCTCCTTTCTTCAACCAACCTTGACCATGACTGACCTAACAAGTCGTGGGGCTGACCACGACTCGTGGTCATGCCAGTGAACACTCAAAACTTAAGATTTCCAACTAAGTGCAACTCCTCACCATGAGTCACGTAACGACTCGTGGTCATCCTAACTGGTTGCAGGACGACTCATTTTGTGACTTGGTGCAAAAAATCATGTTTTCTCCATTTCAACTCCCGGGGTCTGATCTTAGGATTTTTATGGCATTACAATATCTCCCCCTTAGGAATATTCTTCCTTGAATGTTGGAAAACATACAAAAAAATAGAGAAATGCAATCATCATATTAAAATACTGATCATATAAGCTGAAAATTGACGGAACGACCACCTCCGAACTGAACTACATGACGGAACTGAATTCATGAATCATACATACATACTTTGACATGAAAGAAACTGGGACACATGAATTGAACATGAAACTAAATAGAGTTTTAGGGAAACAACTGATTACTCAAGCTAAAATTGAGCCGAAAGGGAATAAATGCAGGTACTTAGCCATCATATCTTCTTCGGCTTCCCATGTTGCTCCATCAACATGTTGATTCCTCCATAAAACCTTGATTGAATCTACCTCTTTGTTCCTTAGCTTACAAACCTGCCAATCCAGTATCTCCACTAGAACCTCTTCATAACTACGGTTTTCTTTCACACCGACACTGTCCATCGGAACAACTAGAGTTGGATCGCCCAAACACTTATTTAAGAGCAATACATGGAAAATTGGATGAACTGAAGCTAATTTTAAGGGAAACTCCAACTCATATGCTACCTTGACAACCCGTTTCACCATCCGGTACGGGCCAACATAATGGAAACTGAGTTTTCCTTTCTTTCTGAATCTCATCACTCCCTTCATGGGAAACACCTTTGAAAACACCCAATCATCGACTTAAAACTCAAATTCTCTCCTTCTCACATCCGCATAGGAATTTTGGTGACTCTGAGTTGTTTCCAACCTATCCCTTATAAGATGAACTTTCTCCATGGCCTCATGGACTGAATCCGGTCCTATCATCATAGCTTCACCGACTTCAAACCAACCAACAGGTGATCTACATCTTCACCCATAGAGAGCCTCAAACGGAGCCATCTGGATGATGGAATGATAGTTATTGTTATATGCAAACTCAATGAGAGGAAAATGATCATCCCAACTACCCTTGAAGTCAATCACACATACTCTCAATATGTCCTCAAGAGTCTGAATAGTTTGCTCCACCTGACCATCGGTTTGCGGATGAAATGATGTGCCAAGCTTGACCTGACTACCAAGTCCCTTTTGAAATAATCTCCAGAACTGGGAGGTAAACTGAGTATCTCTATCTGAGATGATGGACAAGGGCACTCCATGCAACCGAACTAGCTCTCGAATGTATTGTTTAGCATAATCCTCCATGGAATCGGTGGTTTTGACTAGTAGAAAATGAGCTACTTTGGTCAACCTATCCACGACCACCCAAATGGAGTCATATTGCCAACGAGTGCGAGGCAAACCTGTAATAAAGTCCATATTGATGTCTTCCCACTTCCAAGTAGGAATGCTAATATCTTGAAGCACACCTCTATGTCTTTGATGCTCAACCTTCACCTGTTGACAATTGGGACACTTAGCCACAAATTCAGCTATGTCCTTCGTCATACCATTCCATCAATAGACTTCCTGTAGGTCACGACACATCTTGGTGGAACCTGGATGTATCGAATATCTGGAACCATGAGCCTCATGAATCATCCAATCTCTCGAATCATCAACATTTGGAACATACAAATGACCCTAGTATAGAAGCACACCATCTCCCCCTTTGGAGAAGAACTATACCTTATCATTCTGAACAGCTTCCTTTAACTTTACCATTATAGGATTCTCGTCTTGTCTAGCTTTTATATCATCCACCAAGGATGATTCTGATCTATTTTGAACAATAAAACCACCATCGATCGAGTCAACCAAATGGACTCCCAACCATGCAAGTCGGTACACATCCTTCACCAGCTCCTTCCTCCCCTAATCTACATAGGACACACTCTCCATAGAGAGCCTATTAAGTGTGTCCGCTACTGTATTAGCCTTACCCAGATGCTAAAGGACACTCATATCATAATCCTCGAGTAGCTCCAACCACCTCCTTTGGCGTAGATTTAGATCCTTATGGGTAAACACATATTGTAAGCTTTTATCATTTGTAAACACATCCACATGGACCCCATACAAATAGTGTCTCCAAATTTTCAAGGCAAATACTACCGGCGCCAATTTAAGATCATGAGTCGGGGTAGTTCTTTTCATGAACCTTCAGCTACCTGGAAGTATATGCTATAACCTTACTATGCTGCATCAGAATGCAACCAAGGCCGATCCTCAAAGCATCACAATATACCACAAACCCATCGGTACCCTCGGGTAGGCTCAACACCGATGCTGAGGTGAGTCGAGTCTTCAAATCTTGGAAGCTCTTCTCACAAGCCTTCGACCACTGGAACTTCACTTTCTTCTAGGTCAATTTGGTCAACGGGGATGTAATGGATGAAAATCCCTCAACAAATCTCCGATAATACCCAACCAAACCCAAGAAACTCCTGATATTCAAAGGATTCACCAATCTAGGCCAATTCTTTACCGCCTCTATCTTTTGAGAGTCTACCTGTACACCCTCACTTGAAACCACATGACCCAAAAACGCCACTTAGTTTAACCAAAACTCGCATTTACTGAATTTAGCATACAATTGGAGATCCTTGAGGGTCTGTAGCACCACCCTCAAATGAGTGGCATGCTCCTCCTCGCTCTGAGAGTATATCAGGATATCATCTATGAACACGATCACGAACATATCCAGATATGGCTTGAACACCCTGTTTATCAAATCCATAAAAGTTGCAGGAGCATTTGTCAGTCCAAAAGACATAACTACAAACTTGTAATGACCATATCGAGTACTGAAGGCTGTCTTTGGGATGTCACTCTCCCAATCCCTGAGCAGATGGTATCCGAATCTGAGATCTATCTTTGAAAAGCACTTAGCACCCTAAAGCTAGTCAAACAAATCATTAATCCTAGGAAGAGGATACCTATTCTTGATGGTGACCTTGTTCAATTGCCGATAATCAATACACATACAAAAAGGAACATCTTTTTTTCGAATAAAGAGAACTGGTGCACCCCATGGAGATTTTCTTGATCTGATGAATCCCTTGTCTAAAAGGTCTTTCACTGCTCCTTCAACTCTTTTAGCTTGGCTAGAGCCATTCTATAAGGAGGGATAGATATAGGCTGCATATCGGGAAGAAGGTCAATACCAAAATTAATTTCCCCCTAAGGAGGGATTCCTGGTAGATCATCTGGGAAGACTTCTAGATACTCACATACTACTGAAACTGACTGGATAGTCGAGGTCTCAGATATAGCAATTTTAACCCTAAGTAGATGGTACACGTAACCCTTGGAGATCATCTTTTTGTCCTTAATATAAGAAATGAAACGACCTACAGGCACAGCTGAATTACCCTTCCACTCTAAGACTGGCTCACCCAGAAATCTGAACTCTACTGCCCGGGTTCTACAATTCACTGAGGCATAACATGCAAATGGACAATCCATGCCGAGTATAACATAAAAATCAACATGGCTAACTTTACTAAATCTGTTGAGGTGATTTTCTGAAGGACTGTGACAGAGCAATTTCTATACACCTGTTGAGCTATAACTGAATCACCAACTGGAGTAGAGACTGAGAAGGGTTCTGATAGGATTTCAGGACTGACTCCAGAACTACTAGCAACGTAAGGAGTCACAAAAGAAAAAGTTCCCCTGGATCTAACAAAGAATATATATCAAGGTGGAGAACTCATAACATACCAGTGATTGCATCTAGGGAGACCTCCTGCTCCTAACAGATGCTAGGGCATAGAATCTATTTTGGCGTTGTCTGCCACCTACGCTAGTAGATGCCCCCTGCTGAGTTGGACATGCTAGTGGGGCTGCTGAACTAGAAGCTGGGCTTTGAGCCCTATCATGGCCCTATCTAGCTGCTGGGCAATCTTTGAATATATGTCCGGACTTCCCACTCCCGAAGCAAGCACCTATACCCTCCAAACACTGACTCGTGTGTCTCAGGCCACACCTATCGCAAATAGGGATACTAGAATTTGTGGACCTACTACTCTGGCCTCTAGAGCCTGATGCTTGTCCTTTCTAGTCCTGCCTAGGTCTGGATGGCACACTCATAGTCGAAGATGCCGGAGCTAACAATCTCTAGTGGGACTGTTGGCGGTGTCCACCACCTGGTCTCTACTGAGAGAACCCATAACTATTTGTCCTATCCCTCTTGGCCTCTCTCTCTCACACATGCACCACCTCTATCTGTTGGACGTATAAGACAATCCGATGAAAATCCATATCATGATAAAGCATCTCAGTTCAGCAATCCTTGTCTAGGTAGTCTGCCACTCCATGAACAAACCTGCTCACTCGAGCTCTCTGATCAACCACTAACTCTAGTGCGTACTTGGACAGACGAGTGAACTTTAAGGCATACTCCTGCACTGTCATCTTGCCTTGTCTTAGATTCACAAATTCAGTTGCTTTAATCTCCCTCATCTTATGATGGAAGAACAACTCTAGAAATATGGCATGAAACTCATCCCAACCAGTAGGGCCTGCTCTTACTACCCTACTATCCTTCCACTGGCTAAACTAGATGTGTACAACCCCCTTCAACTGATATGAGGCTAAGTCGGCACGCTCCTCTTCGGTCACCCCCATGATGTAAGTGATTTTTAGAATCTCATCGATAAACTCATGTGGATCCTTGTCCACCTTTGACCTAAGACACTCTAGAGGGTTCATCCTTAGGAAATATCTGACCCTCACTGCCACCGCATTCCCATTCTAAGGGACATGCGCTACCGCCTGCTGATTGACCTGGGCGGTCAAGGCCTACGCTAGCTTCTGAATGGCTTCCCTAAATTCAACTTGGGCGACCAGCTCCGGTGTGGTTCTCATGGGCTGGTGGGTCCTGTTGGTGCCCGTCCCCATTGTCATCCTCATGGCCACTTTCGTTTCCATTTCTTCTGTCATTAACTCTGTGGGGAGGCATGACTTTGCAAATGCGTACAACATGAATTAGAAGGATAGAGAGGCATTTAATTACATGAATTAGATCATGAAAAATGGAACATTTCCTAAACGTCTCGTAGCCTCTTCTTCATAATTGTGGTGCACTTCACACCCATGGAAAGGACTCTACTTAACGCGGCTTTCAGACACCCTAGGATACTTCAAAGTCTAATTCTCTAATACCAAGTTTTTCATGATCGGAACATGGGCCCGGATTGAGACACAGGACAGAAAACCTCGAGAGGATCCAAGTCGACCCATGTCATAAACATAACATCTAACTCAATCAATAAAAGTGGAAGTTCAATCATAATAAACATAGCGGAAGTCAAAACATAACATAACATCATAATACAAATGCCAATCTAAAGCTAATTACAATCTATGTCTGAAAAGCCTATATTTCAGATGAGTTGATGGGACAAGACCCCAACTAACTCTCTATGATTGGAACTAAAAATGTAAAGGTAACTGATAAGGAATAGTCCTCAGGAGATGAGGAATCACCAACTTAGACTGGATGCTAGCTCCAGAAAACTGGCTAGTGATGAGGCTGAGTCTGGATATTGGAGCCTGTATCATAAAACGATATAGCATAGAGTATGCGGTCAATACATGGAATGTACCGAGTATGCAAAGTAAGTAAAACCGCTTAAGTAAGTAAAATCAGAAATAATGCATTTCATAAAACATAATCAAGGTAAGATTCTAAGAGTAAGTCTTGCATGCTATTTTCTGAAATTATGATCTAAACATAACTGCATATCATAACTGATTCGAATGACCCAAAGCTGAACAATAGGAGACTCGTCATATAACTGACATTACTACAATAGAGCTTATGTGGTCCCGAATATTACACTCAAGTGGGCAGAGCCGTCTAAAGCCTTGGCAGGGCTAAATATGCTACCATGATGTCAATATCAAACTAAAGGCCCTTGGGGTAGGGGAAAGCTCCAAAGGAGGTCCCATATAATTTGATCATACCTATGTTGGTGCCTTGTTCTGAGCCATAAGGTTGACTGACCCTTAGCCTACTCGGTGCTAGATACTACTCCCAAAAACATGTATATGCTCTCCGTCATTTTTCAATGAAGCTGATCATCGTCTAATGACAAAGTTGAATAGTAACATACATGCATAATCTGAAATCATAACTTGAGGAGCCTTGGATCAAACCATACCACAAGCTAAACATAATTGGGAGTCTTAACTCTAAAATCATGTGGTAAGCTAATTCATGAAATCATAAATCACACTTAAAAATAAGGGTTTTCCCAATACTTAAACATGCTTCAAAATACCTGATTCACTTGAAAACATGATCATAGACATGGGTAACTTGAAAACATGTTTTTCTCATAAATATCTCATCATACTTGAACATATATCATAGATCTCAACTTTCATAAACTTTCAAGGATGGGATTCATAATTTATAAATCTTTGGAAACATGATTTATAATTAAAAAACTGTAAAACTTGCCCATAAATCATAATTCAATAATAGAAACATGCTTAGATCATACCCATGGCAGAAACTTAGGAAATTCACGCATTTGGTAAACACCCCATAGAACCAACACGTAGATTTTCATGAATTAAAGAGGGATTGGGCATGGGTATGAATAAATTCACCCATTCATAATCTTACATAACTAAGAGAATCTGATTCTATAACTTTTCTGATTTCCCAAGGAATAATTGAAGAAGAACTTGGAAGAAATTAAGCTTGATCACCTCTCTAGACTTCTAAGCATGTATGCATGAATTAGGAATGGCTTAGAAGCAACTTACCCTTCTTAAAACACACTATTCAGAGCTTAAAATGATGTAGTTTAGGCCTTAGGATCATAGGCATTAAAGAAAAGCCCTTATTAAACTCACAGGAAAAAAAGGACTATCAGTCCTAACGAGGGACTGGATTTGTTGTCATCCTTGGCCACAACTCGTGGCCACAAGTCATCAAGTACACTGCCAAAACTTCACTTGGGGCTCACCACGGGGAACATAACGGGTCGTTACTAGTGACCATGACTTGTGGTCACCTCTCGTTGCCCTTACTGCCCAAAATTCTCCTTTATTCAACCAACCTTGACCACGACTGACTTAACAAGTCGTGGGGCTGACCACGACTAGTGGTCATGCCAGTGAACACTCAATACTTCAGATTTCCAACTAAGTGCAACTCCTCACCATGAGTCATGTAACGACTCATGGTCATTTGATGGGTCACAGGATGACTCATTCTGTGACCTAGTGCAGAAAATCCTATTTTCTCCATTTCAACTCTCGGGTCTAATCTTAGGGTTATCAGGGAATTACACCTATAAAATAACAAGAAATAATCAAACCTAAACCTAACCTGGCCCCCATAAGCCTAGTGGTAAAAACAACAAACAATAATATACCTAGGCGCCCATAAGCCCTGGCAAGTACATTCAATCTATATACACCCTTATAGGTAACACCATGGTCCCATAGGCAAGCTGTAACTGTAACTAGAGCGCACCTAGCTCCTTAGAATGTATATGAGCCTTCTGGGATCCTATAACTGTATTTAAGTCTTCTGGTCTCTTGTAACTATATCTAAGTCTTTTGTGCTCCGGTAACTGCACCTCGAGCATACAAGGCTCCACCAGGGTCAATAATGCCACTTTAGGCATCTAGAAAATTTGTGAGGGTACAAAACCTCAATACGACTCTACTAGTGTCAATATGGCCTCCCTGGACACTATATATTCCTTATAAGCAATTAGCCTCATAAGGGAGGTATGCTTGTGTATAGCCCTACTTGGCAACATGTACATGGGCATCTATCTGAATAGCCTAAGGCGTTGGCTCAAACACTTAACAACTGACAAGATAGCCAATTAAGGCGTCAATCTATTAAGATATTAACAAATAAGGTGGCATTCTATGTGACCTATAAGATAATCTGCACGTTGTATGAAGTTATAAGGTCACTAACACTAAGTATTTCATCCCGTAACACACCAGCAAGATCATTAGGCAACCATGGTGCTGCTAACCTGAAGTTAGAACTACAACATTAAGATTCTAGCTCTTTAGGCGTTAACATAGGCCAAATGCCCGTAGGAGAGATTTATCATATTTAGGCATCACGAATATGAAGTTCTATCATCAAGATATTCATTATGTTGCACAAAATTAGTAAGATATCCTCAATAACAAACACAAAGCCTTTACCACATTGGTAAGGCATAAGATATCAATAGCCAATCTAATTGACATCAATTTAAAAGAATTATTCTTATGCCGCTCCTAACGAAAGCAAAGCTAGACGTGGTCCATCCCAACAAGGGAGGCTTATACTAATCCATAGGTCCAACTTCAACAGCTAACTAACAACAATAACTATTGACACCCAATTTTGACTCTCCTTTGTTTCAATTTATCTGTTTTAGCTTTTGTTTGTATAAGCAACGCGAACAATGCTACTTTTAGCTATCTTTATAATTTTTTGTGCTAATAGATATTATTATTAATATTATTATTATTATTATTATTGTTGTTGTTGTTGTTGTTGTTGTTGTTGATGTTGTTGTTGTTGTTATTATTCACTTGCAAAGGTATTTTTTCTGGCTTACTCTCTTTGTATTTTTTTTATTCTTTTTTATTTATTATAAATATTAGATAAAATATTTTAAAGTTATTATTCTACAAAATTTATCATGAATACTAGTAAATTATTTTTATGGAAAAATACACTTGTTGATTTAATAATTTTATAATATTTTAGTTACTTAGATTTAGTAGTTACTAATTTTATATACTTTTGATAGAATATTATTTAGATTCAAATATTAATATTGAGCACAAATTTTCAATTCAAATTTTATCGAATCTTCTTATATTAAAAAAATTTCTCACTCACTATCTTTCCCTTCATGGAAAAATATTTATTTTTCCCAAAGATCATTCAAAATCAATTTTTTTCCTTTCCTTTCCCAAAGTTCTTTTTCTTTTCCTCTTCTTCATAAAGCCTATGATCTAGAATAACAAGCAGAGGGGGTTTTAGTTTTTTCTATTTTCTTGGTGATAGACAAATTGAATTTCCTTTTTTACACTAAAGGAAGGAGTCATCTCCCACACTAGGAATACTATCTTCATATGTAAACAAGGACAACTACTACCGCAACAGTTATTGCTATTTATTTATGAAGTTTTTATTGAGTCCCTAAAAAAGATTTTCAACGGATTATGGCATCGGGACCGATGGTTTCTCCAATATGCCGACCATGGATCATGCATCCATCATTTTCTTTCATTTCTAATTGCACTCTGTAAACAAGATTAATCGTAAAAATGCTTACTCGACATAATATAAGAACTTTATATGTAACACCCCAAAGTTTCCTAAGACTAAACTTGAGATTTGAAATTTGATCAGACAGAGAAAATTGAAAAATGCCTTAGTATGAGTCATAGGTTCAGGGTATGACTCGTAGTGGTTTTCTAGAGAACTCAGTAGATTCTGACTGAGAAGTCACTACAGGTTCTCATGACTTGTACTAGGTCAATACGAGTCGTAACAAGGGTTCATGACATGGATTTAGATAGTTTAGCAGGAAGTGGTAAGAAAACTATGACTAGATCCTATGATTCATACGAGGAAGGTACGAGTCGTAGTGAAGGATCGTAGGTAGGAGGTCCAAAAAATTTTTTGGGAAGAATCAGTCACTACAAATACTTAGTATGAGTCATAATATGATGGTATGAATCGTCGTTTCAGTCGTGAGATGAGATGTTATACGCCTCGGACTTTCAGGCTAAGTTTAAAATCATCCTAGGTATGTGGATAGATCCGAACTGATGAATTTTATGGAAACAAGGTGTTAATATCAATTCTTAAGTATGAAAAGTACATTATATACAAAATTAAGATCATAAGGAACCTCTAGCATAAAGTTGAGTTTAGAGTTTTCCTATTGATTGAGTTTTTTATGTAAGTTTTTATAAGGATAAATTTAAATGACCATAATACAATTTTATGAAGTTTTTTTGGGTAATCCAGCATAAAAAATTGAAGTCCTTTGAGTCTTATTTCTAACACATTTTACCTTGCATCATTCGGAGTTTAGAGTAAAAATTTATAGCCAGATTAGTGAAGCACTATCAGGTTTGACGGACAAGACTAGCCCTGTCACCACGAGCCATGGTATGACTCGTGGTATGTAGGTGTGAGTCCTATCAAGAACCCATAGAAAGAGTTTCAACGAGCTTTTAAGCCACCCAGAAGCCACAAATGGCATACCATAACTCGTGGTATGTCACCATGAGTCGTGATACGACCCGTAGCACTAGACTAGCAGATTTTTAAGAATGTTTTCCAGGGGTACTTTTATAATTTTTTATGCTTTTAAATCCTAAACTAGTTTATTTTAGGCACCCTATGAGATGAATCAAAGGAATTTTCCTAGCCCAATCCCTCATTCTACTCAAAATCATTCGTAAGTCATCTTCTCCCTTCTTCTCTCAAGGCTCAAGAACTAGGGTTTCCTCTCCAAGGTGCAGTAAGCTTTAAGATATTTAGGGGGATCCTTCAATTAGGTATATGGGACTTCAACAACGATCTTATTTCATTCTTGTGTCCCAACTAATGTCATAAACCTTATAATCTTCAATTCTCTAGTAAAGCGTGTCTTAGGGTTTTGATTCTATGTATGAAATCACCTATAATTAGCCATGTCTTTCAAGTTCTTATGATCAATAATTATATATGTTCATGATTTCCCTCTCAATTTCATGATTTTATCCATGATACGATAATAGCATGAATTTTAAGGCTCAACTATAATTTAGCACTGCTTTCAAAATAAATATGGCTCTTTTGAAATATATAATTTTTCCATGATTTCCATACATATGATTTACACTATGATTTGATCTATTATTTTCATGAATTCAGTATGATAAGCATGTCTATGGCTCTTTATTCTCTCAAGTTTCTTGCTATTAGAGAGTAGCCCTGACTAATCTTAGAACATCAGTTTTTAGCCCTCTATATGTGTATGTTCATGGTTCTCTAGGCTCCCGGGATCCTTGTTAAATAAAGTGATACTGACTAGAATTAGGACATTAGCTTTAGACTTTCAGTTTACATGTAACCTTATGTTCACTTGGGAGTAGTACTTAGCACCAAGTAGGATAAGGTTCCAGTGTACCAAGGTCTCAAAACTAAGCGCCACCATAGGATAAAGGACTCTCAATAGTAGAGAATGTTTCTCTTAGCCCGAGTAATATGGGATCCTCATTATTTTAGAGTGTCCCTCTCACCTCAATGGGTGCATGAAGGGGTCATCATCATTGGAGATTCACCCTGAGTCATGAGTGATATCACGCCAGTCATGGTTCTTACCCTTGGCAAGGTACGAACACACTTCTAACTGGGATTACAGGTCGGGCTCTATAAGGCTCACATTGGAGTTTATCGGTTAATAGGCTCCCTATATAATAATTTCAGTTTTAGTTTAGTGCAATTATATCAGTTACAGCTTTCAGTTTATGATTACAGATTCAGTCTTCAGTATATGTATATGACCCTCAAAAATGGTTTACTTGAATTTTGTTAAATGTTTTCAAACTAGTGTATCATGTCAATATATGCATTTTTGATAGGGTCATTGTATGTTACCTTAGCTTACATAATCAGCCACGTTATATGTACAGTCTTTTCTTAGATTTACAGCATGTTCTTGGTTTCAGTTATATTTCCTATATATTCAGTACATTCCAAGTATTGATCACATACTCTATGTGGTATCTCGTACTATGGTATAGATCCAGGTATTAAAACTCAACCCCGCAGTTAGACACGTTCCAGACTTCATCAACTAGCAGTAGTGAGTCCTCATCTTCCGAGGATGGGAAGTTATGTTTCCTTTATTTCAGTATTATTTTAGTTTCACATTATTGAGTTAGCTGGGGACTTGTCCCAGTAGCTCATCAGACTAGTAGAGGCTTTCCGACAATGTAGTATAGTATCATCTTATGACTCTGTGTTGTCAACGAGATATTCCCTTAACAATAAAGAATGGTTTACATTTCAGTTAACTTCCACTTAGTTTTCTATTTAAAGTTAGATTATGTTAGTATTATGCTATGCCATGGGTTAGCTTGGAGTCTTTTGTGGTTCTAAGTCCCATGTCACATTCAGGGTCTATGCTCGGGTCATGACAATATATATGGATATCAGGTCTGTTCTCATTCTTTTTCTTGTATTTTCATTCTGATTTTCACTTGTGATCCCAATATGCATAACTATAATTTTTTTCAAGTACTATGTTCCGACATATAGTATGTGAAGTTTGACTATACTAAGATCTTTTTTTTAGTAAAAATTTTTGAACCCGTGGTCCTTTTATTTATTCAACAAAACAATATTCCCTTAGAATTTGGTAGGCAGATCTCACAATCCAGCCCAATAAACTCATGACCTAGCCCAAATACCCCCAACAAAATATGTTCCTTCCTAAATACACCCCGATAATCTAGGGTTATTGTTCTTTCCTACTCACGATGCTCTGCCCCATGTTTCCGTTTTCCAACTCTCAATTTCTCCTTATTTTGCTCTGGGTTATCAACTTGCTACCTAGAGATATTCATTATTGAGCTCAATATGTAGCTCAGAAGGTATTTCCCTTTCTTTCCTTGTCTGACCTTTTGTCTGTTCTCCAGGTGGTTACTCTAGTGAATCCATGTACAAGCAGAGTCATGCTTCTAGGTGGTCTGGCCTTTGCTTTAGGAACGAGGAAAGTCTGTCACCCTACTCCTCTCTCTGCGATGATCCTCCGGTGATAGCTGTTATCCTGCGTATCTGACTCCCTTTCTCTTTTTTGCTGGTATCATTTTTTGACTATTGCCATAGTGTAGGCTAGGTAGCTCTTCCCTATGCAGTTCTAGATTGTTGCTTGTACAGTACTAATCTAGGGAACATTTTCACCTTGTTGATGCTCTGTAATAATCTTTCTCATTTGATTCGCAACTGTGGGATTTTCATCTTATCTGTATTTAATATCCCTTTGCATGTGGTTGGTAGTTGCTGGAAATTGATATATACCCTCTTGCCTACTTGATTAAATGTTGAGTTAGTTATGGCATCAGCTAACTAGTTTGTCTCTCTGTAGATGTGAATAATTATCACATTGCATCTTCCTATCATATCCATTATATCCTCCATGTCTTCAACTATATCCCATGGAATTTTCTAAGTTTTTTTAACATTTTCTTGAGGCATAGGGAATTTGTCTCTAGAATAATGTTAAATCCCTTACTACTATAGTACTGCATTGCCTCCTTCACTGCCTGTACCTCTGCCTTTATATTACTACTGATTCCCATCTTTTAAGCCTCTGCATATATTAAATTTCCCCTAGCATCTCTCAGACAAAAGTCATATGCACTTATTCATGGATTTCCCCTACAAGCTCCATCAATATTCACCTTAATCCATGACTTCATATAAAACTCCCATTTAATTATCTTATAGTATAGCTTAGGCTTGTAATGTTGAATGATATTAACAATTCATTCCCACTGCCCAGGGACTGTTATCCATGGGTATCTAGATTTAACAACATTTGCGCTGCTTGTTGGATCATCTTAGTTAGCTTAAATGTGTCAATATCCTTCCCATATCTTCTAGAATTCCTCCTCTTCTATAGATGCAACATTTGAATATTAGCATTGCCATGAATAATCCTTGTAGCTTTGTAGGGGCTAGGATCTTCCACCATGTAGTTATTAGTTGCTCTAGATGCATTCCTCTCGGATTGAAACCTGCAGTTGTAGCAAACTGCTTCCATAGTTTTGATGCTATGGGAGCTGTTAGAAATAAATGGTTCAGGGTTTCTTGTTTGTAACTCTAGCAATAGTAACATCTAGACACCAATTGTATCTTCATCTTCCATAGAATGTCATCAGTATGTATTCTTTTATTCCATACTCTCTGTAGGAAAAAAACTCAGCTTGAAAGGTATCCCTTTTATCCAAATGTTTGAGAGCCAAGATACCTCCACCTTACTTTTCCTTATAATCTGATAAGCAGAACTGACAATGAATTTTTCGTTATGGTTAGCCGTCCACCAAGGTATATTTATGTCTTCACTGTCTAATGGTTTAACATTTCTGACCACATGCTCTATCATCTCTTTTGAAAACTTGCTTCTCAACTTTTCTCTATTCCATCCACCATTTTGTATGAACTCATTCACCTCCAGATCTTCCTCTTCCTCTCCTCCTTCTTCAATGTAATATAAAGTTCCCTATTGAGTCCAATTGGCAAACCAAAAACTAGCATTTTTAGCCTTAATCTGCCACCATATCTGATGCTCTACCTCTTCTCTGATGTGTATCATCATTCTCCATGCATGGGAGGCACCCCTTGCATTTGCTATCAATGGATGTAATTTTTTGCAGTATTTATTCTAGATAAAAGTACCCCACAAGGAAGTAATTGAGGTTCTAAAATTCCACCACAGTTTCGCCATCAAAGCTTTAGCTATATCTTGTAAAGATCTAAATCCTAATCCATGTTCCATCTTAGGGAAACATAAATCTTCCCAAGCCACCTAGTGACTTCCCTAAATCCCTCATGTCTGACCCCAAAAGAATTTAGCAAAGATCATGTGAATCTGATTTATTACACCTTTAAGAGGGTTTATTGCCGATAAAGATAAATTGGCATAGATTGAAGGGCATGTGTAATCAGAGTATACCTTCCTCCATCAGTCAAGAACTTATTCTACAGGCCATTAAACTCCTAGAGATCTTCCTTATTAGGTCCTCAGAATGCTCCTTCTTCTTTCTTCGATAAAAGACTGTACATCCTAAGTAAGTTAATGGGAAGAAACCTTGAGTAATACCTGTCCACTTCCTTATCCTTTCAATCATTATTAGAGGTGTATTCTCTTATAGGTAAAAGAAGCTCTTCCCTTTATTGATAAGATGCCCTGATACCCTCTCATATTCATCCAACACCTTGATCATACTCATTATTGAACTTTTGTCCCTAGAACAGAAAAGAATGGTGTCATCTGCATATGGTAGATGATTGATGTCTGGACTCCATTTAGGCATGCCAAATCCCTTAAACTCTGCATCATTATGAATATTATTCAAACCCCTAGCTAAGACCTCAACAACTATTATAAATAGTGTAGAGGAGAGAGGATCCCATGTTTTAATCCTCTAGATGATCTGAAAAATCATTGGTCTGTCCATTCACAAGTACTGAATGCTAGTTGTTGGACAATCTCCAAACTATATCAATCATCCTTTATGAGAAACCAAAACTCCTTAGCACTTTAGTCAGGTAGAGCCAGGATACCCTATCATATGCCTTAGCCATATCCAATTTCACCACCATATTGTGCCATCTTTTCCTGATGTTAATATCTCTTCTAATTTCCTGTGCTGGTAGTACATTCTCTATTATACTCCTGACCTTCACAAAACTAGTTTGATTTCTTGATATAATACTAGGTAGAAAGTCAACCATCCTATCATGTACCATGCTTTATATGATCTTGATCTTATTCACCAAGGTGCTCAGGCTTATGGGTCTTAATCCCAAAGAGTCTATGGATTTTCCTTCTTTGGGACCATAACTAAATCGATATGTGTTATGAATCTAGGAATCTCCTGCCCACAAAAGAAAGCTATCACCATATTCATAATGCTAGTGCCAATAATATCCCAGCATTCTTGATAGAATTTTCCTGAGAAGCTATCAGGTCCACTGGCACTATCACCATTCAGCTCAAAAACCACCTTCCTCATCTCTTCTTTATATGGAACCTTATCCATCTTTGCATTATCCTCTTCAGTAATAATCTTAGGGATAATGTTTAGCATATTAAAGTCAGTTAGATCCTCTTTTTTTCTAAATTGTTCATCAAAAAAGCCACTGCTGACCCTTCTATTGTCTCTTGTGAGGTCATTAATTGTCCTTGAGAGTCTATTATTTCCCCTATTTGGCCTCCTCCTTCTTCCTTTCACATATGAGTGAAAAAACTTGTTATTGTTATCCCCTTCTTTAAACCACCTCATTCCAGTCTTATGCTTCTAGTACTCCTCCTCAATGCTCCTGTACCTTTTCAGCTTTGTTTCTGCCTTGTTCAACTGCATTCTATTATCAGCTAGGGGCCAACTCTACCTAAATTTCCTTCACCTTTATTGTATCTTCCAATGTTGCAATTTGCTAAAAGATATTTCCATAGGTCTGTTTGCTCTAGTTTGTCAATATCTGTTTCACCCTCTTAATCTTGGCCTTATACACTATAAAGGGATTGCCAAAAAAATCTATGCATTAGTTTTCTTCCATTACCCTCCTAAACTGGTTATGTTTAGTTCAGAAATTCAAAAACTTGAATGGATTCCTTATCTGCTGCTTATTAGTATTGTATAATAATATGTATTGGGGCGTGATCTGACCCTTGTCTAATCAGATGATGTACCTCAGTGGTTGGTAGAAGATCTAAGAATTTTGGCTCCCCAGCACTCTATCTAGCCTTTTAAAAATGGATTCCTCCTCATTCCTACCATTCCACCATGTGAATTTTCTCCCTGTGCTTTCCACTTTCATTAATCACAATTATTAATGCATTGAGCAAAATCTATAGCTTTTCCTTGGGTAAATGGTAGTCCTCCATACTTTTCCTCCTTTTTAAATATAACATTGAAGTCTCCACCTATAATTCGTGGTATTTGAATGCTTTCTGCCAATTATTCCATGTGTTCCCATGGCTCCATTCTTTTTGCAGCCAGATATCTTGCATAACTAGCAGTCAAGTAAATGCTTGTATTCTCAACCTTGAGGTTCACTATAATCTGTTTGATTGTGTCTAAAATAATTTGTCCCTCTAACTCCCCTCTCTAGAATAACCAAATCTTTGATGAACAAGTTGCCACTCCATACTGCAATCTCAGTTTTCTTCTGTACTGATCTAGCTTTTTATGCCCTTGAAAAGGTCCCATTAAAGCAATAACTGAATAATGGTATCTTTTATTCAAATTCATTAATATCTCAAAAGCATTTTAAGTGTTAATAGATCTAATATTCCAAAATAATATCTTACCTATCATTGATTACTATTGGTGTTTTATCCTTACTTTTCCTTATTTGAACCTGTAGAGGTAGTGCATTCTGCCCTTTGTTCTTCTTTCCTCCCAGCTTTAGCATAGCCCCAGTCTAGGAGATAGATCCCATGTTTGTATGGCATTAATGATATTTGGCTTCATATCTTCATCCTCCTCATGCTCCTAGCTATGTTGTTGCTATTTATCATTCATCTCCAGCAAGTCTGGAACTTCCTTTCTCCCTTCCCATGCACTATGATACTGAGAGGGTTAGGAGAGTTATTCTTCAGCTCTGCATTTCCATGAAGTCCTTCAATCTCAGAGTTCCATATCACCAATTCTTTCGTCTTATCCTCTATCCATTCCTTTTGATTAGACTCCTATTTCTCTTCTGGGTTTTGTCTCACTGCCTCTCCACCTCCATTATCATTGGGAATAGTTCTCCTTTCTGTGTTTTGTTCCTCCCTATTATGTTCCCTTTTCCAACTGCTCCTATGTCTCCTCCTGGTCATTCAAAGCTGCAAATATATTGTTTATGTCAATCTGCTTTACCTATTGATCCTTCTTCTGACTCCAGACACTCTCCTTTTGTCTTTCCATGTTCCTATGTTTCATACCATTACCAATTAACATCCTTTCATTTGGTTTCTAGAACTCCTCACCCTTTGTTGGGTTCACTGATATGTTTCCATTCCCCTTTTTCCCATTGTCTACTACAGTAGATTTAGAGGTCTGTTTTCCTTGTTCTTCTTCTCCTTTCCTTTCTCTTCCTTCTTCGGACATAATTCCGGGTGTATTATGAAGCATTTTGCTCATTATTCCCTTAAATTCTGCAGCTCTTGCAATATTTTAGCACATAATCATATTTTATTCGTATCCACTTTTCTACAACATCTTTATTTTCTCTTCACACCCCAATATTGATCCTCTTTGGGAATTCTCCCAAAAGGTCCACCTCCACCTTACTCTTGCACAACTAGGTCTTGTTTGATTCCTTATCACCATATCAACTTGTAGTGGTTTACCCGCTGCAAAAAGTGAGAAAGTTGCCTCCTTCATGAAAAAGTTTGGAGATAATGATGGGAATGAGATCCATGCCATAGTCGCCGATGTTTCCTCCTTCGAAACAAACATAGTATCCCACTTCAGTGTTTTCATCGGGTAGGTCCAATTTCTTTATGTAAGGTAGAATACTGGCTTAGATAATAGGCTCATATAATCGTCAATATTTGAAGCCCTTATTAGCACATGTCTATTACTCAATCCAATAGTGCACTCCCCTTTCATTCACATTATTTTGGTATTATTCTCCTTAAGTCTTGAATCTCCGGCCATCCATAGGAGAACTTTCCAACAATAGCATATTGTAAATATTCTCTATGAATTATTTGATTCAGTTCTTCCTCCTCCCAGATTACTATCACGACCCCAAATAGGGGGATCGTGCGGGCACCTACACCGACTCTACTCGATAGGAGAACCCTTGCGAACCGTTACCCTTAATACCCAATTTCTCATTATTTCTCATTAATCAAAAATAACTCCAAATAAAAAGATAAAAATACAAACTTCCCAAAATCATGACTCTACAAGAGCTCTAGTAGAAATACATGACAAAATAAATGACACGGCTTCGTCTGAGAAGGACACAGAAGCTGATGCTGAGTACTCCACGCCAACCAAGGAAATTCAAACCTGCCACAACCTATACCAAAATGGTGTATCAAGGTAGTATCAGTAGACCACATGTACCAGTAGGCATCATCAGCCGACTAAGGTTAGTTAATATAAAAGCATAATAATCAATATACAATCAATGTTACTAAATTCAACAGTTATTCCATTTATACAACCATTCAATAAATTTTAATACTAAATTATCTTTATTAAGTCTCATCAAGGTTTGTGAAATGACTCTACCATTCTATCCATCAAGTTATCTTCAATCTGCCTCCTTACTACTCTACTGCAGTGATTACTCAGACCGCCACAGCGTTCCTGCTACTATGGCTATTTGTTTGCTGCAAACATATCCAACAGTTAATACCCGATTTTTGGTTGATCCAATTCTGTTTATTTCTGCTACAAAACTCTGTAGCACCACTATCTCTCTTACTACTTCACCATGATTGACCAAGTACATTTCTACCATTTATTAGCCTATTTAATTACCTACAAGATTTTTCGGCCCTTCTTAGTGAAGTACATCAATTAATAAAGCCTACTCGCTATCTCGCGATAATTCACCATCTTTTGTTTAAACTCATCATACTATCTTTCGTAACCCATAAAACCAATTACAACAAAACATTCAATCGCCAAATACAGTATTAACTAATTTAAGTATGCACAAAAGTCATCAAAACATAATGAGGGAGTCGATTTCCCCCAAACATTAAAGTACATACATATACCTGTCCACATACCACGAATCTGCCATAAGATATAATACCTAAATTGTATAGCCATATACGATATCCAACACATGCTTCTCATTTTAACCCGAATCATGTCGGTATATCCCCTATCACACTTGTATACATGTGCCTTTCTACTCTGCAGTCATATGTATGATTAACTATACCCGCGTATTCCCTATCTCAAAATCATCCATTTGTGATATGCCGGGCACATGCCTTCATCACATCACTGTACAAACATGCCAGAGGGTCTTATGCTTTCTCTTCCAGTCATGACCTACAGTGGACTCTAGAAATTCATGTACTGTACACCCAGCCGTATGAGTCCTTTATCAAACATGGTTGTGTACTCATATTCATGCACTTAGCCACATAGTCTTTTAGCCATACCAGTTTGTGTACTCTCTCATATCGCTCTGCCCGATGCTCACCTCGGGCACAAGCCACTCCAATCCTCATTCAGAGTCTGATCATACTAACCTGTTCATCTAATCCCAGGTCTCACATTCACCATCATATCAATGATTTACCCTCCTTATCATCCATTATCTCAGTCACACGTTCATTCAATACCAACTTGCCCCTCAATCTCGGGATGCACTTTATAGCACAATAAATAATAAATCACACACGATAAGAGTTACATATATATGTCAACGAGTACAATTACATGCATAATTTCAAACCCAACCTTGTACCCTTATAGTAATAATATCAGTTAAATTAATACATTACAAGTAATTACAACTTGGTCAGCTCGCTAGTTTGGGCTCCACTGTAGCGGCATTGCTTCCACCACAACGGTCTCGCTACAGCAATTCGATAATCGCTGCAATGGTATTGTTGGCAGTACTATGACCAGTCTTCTTCCTAGGCTCTTCCATGAATTGTTCCTTCCCCATCTAGTGTCTCATTCTCTATCATGCCCACCAAAATGAAAGCAACATCTTATCAAGCTTATTTCAACAATTAACTTTTCATGGTGCAACTATCAACATGAATAGTATTCACCAATCCAAACAATATAATATTAACCGCAGCATATTCAAATCATTACGTAAAGTATAAATTCCCTAATTCACGGGCTTCAACTCACATGCTATAATAATCATAACCTATTAATCATTCGTTTATGGCATCTTCTAAACATGATTTACATGATTAACCTGTCAAAAATTTCAATTCCAAAAAAATTGACCCTATAATTCTATACGCAGGAAAATATATTTAACAACAACGCTAGAGGGTCAATCTACATAAAATTGATTTAGTCCCACATACACCCTTAAGCATATACTAATTATTTTTGCCATCTCTCTCGAGGGGTTCTTACATTACAAGGATATCACTACCCATTTTCTAATCCGCTCATCCTCAGAATCTCACCGATTTCAATTAATTGACAACAATTTATCTAAGTTTTGATCCTACCCATCAAAAGCATATCAATTGTATGCACGTATATGCTTAGCTAATCAAAGTCTAACACAAGAGTGACTAAATCATAGCCTACCCGGGCACCAAGCTATTGTCGAGACGTTCCCAATTGTATGCTTGCCTCGATTTCTTGAGTTCTTGCAGAAAATCCTAGCCATGGAGGATTAATCTTCACCTTCTAGCCCTTCTTCTTTTTCCCAAATGTCTGTTTTCTATTTTTGGGCATTTTTATTAATCTTTTCTTAGAGACTAGGTTTTATGATCCTAAATGGCACGGGATTATAGAATTCTGGTCCACATCACCCGCTGCAGCGAGTCCATTTACTACTGTAGCAGTTCCACTATGGCGGGAAGAGGCTCGCCGCGGCGGACATGCGTCTGGGTCCACCCGATTGTGATCCATCCCATTCAACTTGTTCGTATCGCATCCTCTGTTTCTCAGAAATTTTGTTTCAAATTGTTATAAATTTATATTCACTCGCTCTTGGTTGGTCGGGGAGCTACAACGGTCGGGCGAATCGTTACAATTACCTTGAGTTCTCCGTGCAAATAAGTAACCGGTTTGATAGGGAGAGGATTTTGATTTATAGTGGTAGGTTTAAGAGTGGTAACATAGTTTAGTACATTAACCCCTCCCCCCCCCCCCTCTTTCCGGTGGCAGTTGTTCCGGTGAAGAGATGGTCATGGCCACCTTCACGATTTAGGCAAATTAGGGTTCTGACTTAGGCAAACTAGTTTTTTTGGTGGCGGCATGGCTAACTTGTAACTAATTTGAATTCGTCTATACTGAGATCCGTAGATCATATGTCCTTTTTTGGGTATAATCAATAAGAATAGGATTTTTTTTTGAAATATTTACCTGTTGTAACACTTTGGGTTTTTTATAATATTGACTTTTGAATTTAATACTTGAGAATAACAATTGTTTGTGGTTGTAATTTGATCTTTAACTGGTATGCTATAAATCAAAATTATTTGGAATATGCCCCATTTTTTTTCAAAGATAGGTGTAGAATTTTTATGTTCAAACATATTGAGCCTCACTTTATAATGCATAATATTTTTACTTGGTCTAAAAAATGCAGATCTAAAAGTCATACATATTTTGGTGTATTGGCCAAACAATTTTCTTTCCTTTTAGTCTATTTTCATATTCCAATTCTTTAATAAGTTAAGTGCAATGCTATATTTTTTAAACTGAACCATGACATTGTTGTGTTATCCATTGTTTTTTTCAATGACTTTGTTACACTTAGTTATTTTTATCTATCTCATGACTCGAGTATTAAGTTAAGAACGTCGATATATTCTTTGAAGCCCTTCTTTGGTTTATGCTCATAGTTACTGCTTTAAGTTAATTAATTAGTCTAAACTTAATCCGAAGAAAAATATGAATTATTTTCCTCTTTATGTGCTTACTTGATCAAAAATCTTTTTTACTTTACTATTTTGATTTTATTCTGAATAGTAAATATTAAAAACATATATACTCTCACTTTTTCTTACATACTCCTTTACATGTACATTGCGATTGAGGAAAACTTTTCTCGCAAAGTTCAGTTACATCATATAATGGAGTCAATACAAGTGGATCATCATCGAGAGGGGCTAGGTACATTTTGAAAAACGATGAAACAAGCATCCTGTAACTGACTTGTCATATGAAGTGCACATATATAGCTTTATAAAATAAAGCAACCCGTTACTCCCTTGTTTTCTAATTTTATATGTTACCCTTTCAAAAAGTCTCAAAAAAATTGATAGCTTTTACTATTATGCTAAATTGTAGACATGCTTTTACGCAATCTAAACATCAAAACATATATATGTTTTTAGCTACACATGACTTTTTAAAAAAACTATTTAAATATTTTATTTAGTCCTCTTATTCAATTTTTTTTAAAAAAATTATTTTCATATTGTTTTAACGCTTTTAAGTGGGTCGACTATACCGAAAGTAGTATAGATAGGAGTAACACCGCATTGGGCCCATTTTTAGCCTCGTCATATCCTGATCTCACGTTCACTTTTATGCTTAATATTTTACTTTATATATTATTGATTTACTTATTTATTTAATTCTTTATATTAAATTCGCCACCAAAATTAAGGTGACATTTACTAATAAGTTTCTTTTATTTTGTGAGATCTTATAATTCAAGGGAGCCATTGAGAATACATTATGTGGAACAGAGAATAATCAAAGGTGTTCCTTACTAATTTGACACTTCATAAACAAAGTTAGTCTCTCAGTCTTTATAATTTTACATCCCTGTATTATATGTAGTTCTATACGTAGATTAGCTTTTATTTTGTTGTTATATTTATGTCATCCAAATGCTTTAAGTAATCTGCTAGGAAATAACCAGGTTAGCTCTTTTGTCCTTTACTCTTATAATTTTCTATCTTAGTTTCTCTTACTTGCTTGTATTATTTGTTTACTTTAAGAATTTTGTTGGAAGCAAACAAATATGTCTTCTCTTTCTACATGCTTGAAAAAATATTTCTGGACTAAGTTTTTTTTATTTTATTAAAATAAAATATTTTGCATGCTTAATCACTTAGTTATTTTAGATTTATTAACTAATAATTTTCTTATTTTCTCACATAATTCCCACATAAAATGAATTCGATATGGACCCACATTTGTGGACTTTGAAAGATGCCTAACGCCTTCCTTTTGAGGCAATTTGAACTCTTATCTGAACTTTGGTGACACAAACTAATAAATAGAGTTATCTATAAATTCGTTTATTCTGGTGTCCTAATACACCATAATTTGTTAGGTGGCAACTCTTCTTTTGTTTTTATCCTGCAAAAGTTGTCACATGTTGAATTTAATTTTTTATCAGAAAAATGGGGCGCAACAAAACATAGCCATGAATACCACTACGAAAGACAACAAGTCGTATCAACTATACGATGAAAGAAATTTTCCGCGGAGGAGGTTTAGCCTTAACATACCTCGTAAGCAACCCAAGAGCTTGCCTTTCCTCAGTTGAATTCTCCAACGATCAACCATAACACAAATCCCAAACGTATTATAGCTTTCAAGGCACCTAAAACAATATACACTTATTAAGAAAATAGAAAGATTTTCGACATCAGTAGCCACTTTAATATATATTGTAAAACTTTCAATTTTTATGATAGAGAAAGGTGTAGAAGTCCTTATCATATGCTAGATGAAGAAAACACTACATATAAACGACAACCACACGCTATTCCCTCAAAAAAATCACAGAAAAACTATAAGCAATGAAATCAACTTGAGTTCAATGTTCTTCACAACGATTACTATAAGATTCTATCTTTGATTTGGTGTAGGAGGCTTGAATGTTGACCCCTTAAATGGAAAATATGTCTTCCGGTGGATAGCCTTTGAAAATCTCTTGAGTTTTAAAAAATGAGTTAAAAAGGATTTTTGAGTGAAAAGTATCTAAATAGGTGTTTGCAACCGCCTATCAGCCAGGTCGGGCACGCACCATGTCGCGCAACGCAGCATCCTACACACACATCGCTCGCCTGCTTATGCCTGCCTGGGAGAGAATCTCCCCGCGCGATGGCTCCTTGCCTGCGTGGGCCGCGCGTGCAACTCTCTAGCTGACCAACTTTCATTCGACACCTGTGGCCGATTTTCTCGAAAAATTTTATTTTCTTATTTTTTTACTTTCGAGAAATATAAAAAAGAAAAATTATCCCATAAAGCATATTTTTCTACTAGGCTCATTAATGCCCATTCATAGGGTATTTCAACTAAAAAAAAAAATAATAACTAATGAACAATTAACTTGACGAAGAATGTATTTTTACAAAACCAATGAGATGAAATTGATCTAGGGATATGGATTCACTTATAAATATGTTGAGTAATCACTTAAACTATCTCTTTTTTTCTATCGGGTTATTAATTGCAAGTTGATATTACTTTGGTAAGCATCTTTCCATTAACTCTAAACTACTTGACTATCCCTAATGCCTATATTTCTGTGGTCATCGGATAATAGTGAAGAGCATGTAAGATTTCATCTGTATCAACTAAGCAAATCTAAAGAGTATATTTCTATCCTCATTAGCGAATCGATCCCATTTCCCTATAAGGTTCACGAACAAGCTATACTTATTCTTATTACGCTCTCAATTCCCTCTTTCAAGTTCAATTAACGAGCCATAAATAATGTTCAACTATTTTATCATATAATCAAAAAAATAGGATCAAGAAACTGCACGAGTTGTATCATGACGATAACTATCTTAACAAGTCAATTCAAGTTCATAATAATAATTATGCCGCTACCATAATCTTATAATGAAAATTTTAGCTCCACATAGACATGAAATAATTACGTCAATAACTAAATAATATGCAGAAGAAAAGATAGAACCAAAATTCTTTTACCTCCACGGCGGCTCCTAGCTCTTCCTAGGTTAAAAGATATGTAAAAACCATCCTTAGAATGTATTTATAGATTATGAAAAAATTTGGACTTCTAAAGACCAAATTCAAGTTGGACCGGAACAAAAATTTGTTGTGTTCGCGGCACTCTTGCACTGCAAGATCATAGCGAATGTTGCTTCAACAAATTCTCTGGCAGCTCATTGATTTGTTGATTCATTGAATTCAATCTATTGAGTTGCCTGCTTAATATTCTTATATGAATTTTTGATCTTTATTTGTTTTTACTCTAAATCTCTTCAATTTCACAATGTTTTATTCCTAGACAATAAAATATAATATTAGCATAAAATAATATAATCAATACTCAAGAGACGAGAAAAGTATTAAAATTTGAGGTAAATAATGACTAAAATATATGTATTTTGACCTGTTATCAACACCCTACACTTATACTTTTGCTCGTCCTCAAGCAAACATTAAAGTTAACCTCACTAAATTAAGCCTATGAACACCACCACCTTGGTTGATATAAATAATTAGGTCATATAGCAATTCATAGTATCAAGTGCACTTCCCGCTTATCATGTAAGATATACAAGAAACAAACCTTTAACCTCAAATATGGACTTTAGTTTTTCAAATTTAATGTCACTTAACTACTTTGTCAAAGAAAGTTAATCATGTCACCAATTTATTATGAAACAAGTGCCTTACAAGAAATAGTCCACATACTCTAATCAAAGAACCGAATGCAATTTAAGAACTTAGCAGCAAAGCACAACTCTAACACTCACATAAGAATTCATATGTATGCACAATGTACCACGGGCTTGCCCATTATGTACATCTCCACTAATTAAGTGTGCTCGAATAAAATAAAATAGTAGTTTAAAGGGTTATAATGTTGGCTAAGGGGCGGGTGGGAAAACCATGTAATAATGACTTACACCTTCTTAAGCACTTTGTAATTTATAGATTTATCGCTCATTATTTTCTAAACTTTATTTTCATCCCTCTTTTTATCAATTGTCTTCACAAGTAATTCTCATCATATCAAGAACGTTTAAATCATATATTTTTCACACATTTTTATTCTCTTTTTTCTTTTCATGTCGCATTATTTCTAAGAGGGCTTTTTTATCACCAGTAATTATTTTTAGTCACCGTTTACACTTGAACAATCGCTTTTCTTCAGATTTAACAATCTCATCACAGTCTATGCTACAGTGCTCAAGAAAGTAGAATGCAAAAATAAGGGATTCAATAAGAAGGATCAAGGCGAACATATGACTAATAACGAAAGGCTATAGGCTCATAGGGCTCACTAGTGGTAACAATATCTTAACAAGATAAATTTCACAAGACATATCAAAGAAATCCTATTATTATCTTCTAAACATAGAAACACTTTTTATTTCTTATAAATAGACATATGTAAAGTTCTAGACTAAGATGGAAAACATAAAATAAATGCAAAAATTCTCACTTCACATGGCACAAGTCTCAATCAAAATGGATCATTATGCTTGCCAAAACTCGAGTTTACACCCTAGCCGTAACACGGGACAAGAAACCCCCAAAGACTCCAAGTCGACACATGGTGTAATCATAGCATATCACTTAACACTGAAAACAACTATCAACATAAATAAGCGGAAGTTAACTGCAAGAGCCTAATAAAGAACCATAAGTACAAATGTAACATCATTTTGATACAACATTGAATCTATCTAGACAAGTCTGAAAGCCTTCTACTAAACAGATGAGTTGTTGGGAGATGATGTCTTTCCTCAAGCTTAGAATATGATCTTAGAAACACTCGGGGTGTTACAATGCTCTAAGACAGACAGGGTCATAGCGAACCAGAAAATAAGAATATGCTATACAGAGTCACAATTCTAAGACTAGGTGTCAAAAATTTTGCTATTTTATATTAATTATCAGGCACTCAACGAAAAATACAACTCAAGCTCAAGTCTGAATTACTAGTATCCAATCAAGTTAAAAAGGTCTTTTCTTTTCTCTTCCTACTACTCCAAAAATAAATCTAATGACTTAATTTCATCAAGACGGTCATCATCCATCTATCATGGGAAAAAGTCTCAATCCATGACTAAAAGAAAACACATTAAAATCTACTCCTAGAAAATAAAAATTACCCGATTCAATCTACATTCTTTGAAAAAGAATTGATGCACAAAAAAATTGAGAAGAATATTAACTACCTAAGCACCTAAGCAATTTTTCCAACCCACACTTAAAATTTTTGCACTGTCCTTAGAGCCCACCATAATAATATGATAGAGTAAAAGAAACTACCTAGAAGGCCAAAGGCCATAGCAGTAGCAGTTCATAGGATACTCAGACTTCTTCCAACAAGACTTGGTTCTTCATATAGGTGTTCGGTGCTATTTCGATTGGTATTATATATTATAAACCGACACGCAAGTGCACGTGGTCAAACAAGTAATAAAGTGGCTAAGTAAGCCAAGTATCGATCCAAGGAGGCTCAGGGTATGTAAAATTTGCCTAAGCATACTATATATTTATCTTACTTCTAACTATGCTAACAACAATGTAACCAACAGTTAATTGAGTTTTTGTTTATAAAATATATATTAAAACTATTAACAATTATTTACCGTGAATTTAAACTATGGATATGAGCATGCCAAGGTTAAGAACAAGTAATGAATTCGATTATAATAATAATCCGGTTAATCTCTTCCTCATGTTGCTAGCCAAGAACAGTAGCCTAGAAATTAAAACTCTCGTATTTAATTTCACTTAAGAATCACAAACCATTCGTCTACATTTCTGTGATCAAATGCAATTTGCGACCTAGCAATACAATTCCGGTTCCTAAATTGACTAATACGGCTTTCAAGTATATTTCTATCAGGAAAGCACATCAAAACCCAATTTTTCCAAATCAAGTTAAGAACAATACCCTATTAATTCACAACTTTCCAATTTCTTGCTCTCTCGAGTGAAAGTGGACTTTTTAGATGTACATTAATGTTGGCCAAGCACTAATGCAGTAAGAACAAGAATTAATAGAACAACATGAAAGAAGAAGAAGAAAACCATATCATTTACAATCAAAATTCACTACACATGTTCAAAACCTTAGCAAGGAAGAGAATTAGCCACTCATTTGTGGATTGATCATCCTAAAACAAGTGTAAATCATACGTACAATTGATAGAAAGAAGAAAAGAAGAGAAGAAATCCCTTAGCTTTTTCGTTCCTCAACTGCTCCTAACCCACGTCCTTGCTCCACCAAGTCTGAACTAAAACTGAACTAATTAAAATAAACCTAAGTGTGCTATTTATACTAGTGGGAAATTTTTCCCGGAATAACAAGCAACGTGTCACGGAGGCCAACGCGGAGCCTTGCCTCCGTGACACGGCGTGGACGCGGACCCTCACTGGAAATCCAGGGTCCGGTAAATTAGCCTCAACGTGGCACGGAGGCCAACGCGGAGGCCTATCTCCGTGCCACGGAGCTGTCGCGAGGCTTCACTGGAATTTGTCCATTAATTCCCTCTCCAGGCAGTGTGCCTCCGTGATGGTAGCGTGGCACGGCGCCATCGCGGAGCCCTTATATTCTGCACATTCCAATGTCGTCTCCATGCTCGCATCCAAGTCCAACTCCGATATTTTTCCAACATGCATTTTTGCTCCTAAAAATCATATTTACCTGCAAAACAAATGCTAATCATGTTGGTTAGTATAAATTCACATTTTATTACCAAGTACATGAGAATATATACATATTGCACACAAACAAGGCGAAAATAATACGTTTGAGTATCACTTGGGCATATAAATCTGCCCAAGATTAGTTACCCCACACTTAAATCCTTGTTCGTCCTCGAACAACACATACACAACTCATGCAAATTACATCCCAACCTTCGTCACTATGGTGCGACAATTTACGCTACGGTCATACCGATTATTCAATTTTTTGCAAATCATCACGAAAACATGCTTGGTCTTACAATACAATGACCTTTAATACATCAAGACTTCCTAGACTTTAAGAATTGATTCTTGAATCGGCAAACTCATGCAAATCAACTAATCAAGAAATCCGACACGAAAATCAATCTTTCATCAAGCATGTGCCCTCACAACTCAATAGAATCTTCCCCTTTTTGTTCATGCAACACAAAAACATGCAAGTAGGGGCATATAAAAATTAATTTCACTCTCTCTCCAAAAGAATTCACATGCATCATGTCATGACCCATAGGCTTGCCCTTAGTGTATTACTCCACTAATATAAAGAAATGCAATATAGGATAACGTAGGACTTTAATGGGTTGTAACGGGGCTATGGATCTAGTATATATATTGGATTAGCCAATAATAGTCGCTAGTATCCTTAAGCGCCTTTTCAACTCATTCCCATCGACTCATGGACATTGTTCCTCTCTTTCCTCTTTTTCTCCCATTCATGCTGGTTTCCTTTCGTACAGCCCATTTCATCAAACACACTTGACACAAAACAAAGGGTTTTCATGTACCCTCACTATCATTTAATTATAACAAGTGCCTCTTCAACATCATTTTTTCTTTCCTTACTCTGCTTTTTTTTTTCATTCCTTACTCCTTGACACCTTGGGAAAATTTTCTTTTCTTCGTAAGCGCTTAAGAGTTTTGTATAGACTTTTACAGCTAATGAAAAGAAAGAATGAAGCTTGATTTATACAATTTTGGATAAAAGAAAGAAATCGGCTAAAGGCTCAATGGGCTAACTAGGGTATACAACATATAGAAAGGTAGAATTCGATAAGAAAAAAATGGAAACTCTCGGTTAAAACAAAGAAATGCCTACATCCTTTCCAACACTACACTTCCTTCATTTCGTTTTGTATACACACCAGGCAAGTTCTAGACAATTCACAATGGCATGGAATACCAAAACCTTACTTCACACTTCATGCACATGCTCGAATCAAGATGCATTCACAGACTCTCTAATTAGCCAATCACATGAATTCAAGCTTAAGCCTCAATCATACTGAATCAAATTCTACAGCCTAGGTAACTCAACATATTTACAAAATTGCATGCTTTCAAACGAATCATTTTCACATTTTGAACATCATTTACAACACGCAACGAAATTTTTGCAACCATAAAGCAACTACAGTTCATTGATGCAATCCACCAAAGAAAAATTAAAAACAAATTAAAAGCCTACTCCTACCGACTACATTTCCCTTAAGACGGTCGTCATCCATCCATCATAGGGAACGGTCACTAACTATGACATCGGTTCAATGGGACTATTCTCGGTAAAATAACCGAAAACAAACTCCGAGAAACCCAAAAAAATAAAAACCGAAAATTTTTGCAACACATCGATCATTTCGATAGAAAGAAAATATTTACAAGTGCAAAATATTCTCGAAAATTTTGAAAAATACCGATCATCTCGATAGAAAAAAAAATCTTTACAAAATATTTACACTGGCAACCATAACTTTTCATACCACACATCATTAACCACACAAACAAATATATACACATACACCACAAATCAGTTCATAACAGGGAAAGCACAAACATACATACACACCAAGGAAAAACATACAGCAAATTAGAGCCCAAGTCCCAGCACCTAGCTACTCTCCACCCCACACTTAAATTGAACACTGTCCCCAGTGTTCACAAAAATTACAAAACACAATTTCGGGTGGTGGAACTCCCTGTTCAGTCGAAATATTCGACTTCTTCATCTGGTGTTGCTGCCTCATCGCCCATATCTGAGTCAGCTCCATAGTCGTCATCGGAGTCCTCACGACGTGTCTCCTCATCAGTAGGGACATCGTCATCAGTCGGCTCCACGAAGGCTGGTCCCACTCGGCATAAGGCTCTGGCATTCTCGCCAAATGGGTAATCCAGCTCCAGCTGCCATAATTCTTCCTCGGTGGCTGGTCTCCCACCAATCCGTAGTTGAAGCATCTGCATGCCGAACATACGTGCCATGTATTGATCGTCACGAGCATGTCGCTCGCCCAAAGTCAGCACTGGCCCGTGTGTGGTGTCGGGGGCCTTAGTTTTTGTCACATCGAGGGCCCTCCGCTCCAACTGCGGAATATAGTCCAAAGCCTCTTCCTCGATGTCGAGGCCTCGGAGGAAGGTGGTGATGAGTCCGCCAAACCCGTATCTGTGGCCCTGGTGCAGTCTGGCTCTCTTCATGGCGGATATAATTACCGCCCCAACATTAATCTAGAGCCCTTTCATAAGGGCATACACCAAGCAGACACGGTCCCGGGTCACATCCGTCATATGAACTCCCGGGATCAAGCACGAACATACAATCTTCAGCCATATTCTGGCCTCCCTGTTCATCTGCGAATAAGGCAGAGTCTGGTGGTAACCCCTCTCCTTATGTCTACTCCATCGGGCTGTGGATCGAGCCCCACACAACGTACGTCTGATGTCGGCGTACGGTGGGGTGATGTTTAGCTGGCGGAGAACGTGAGCGTCTGTGTCCCGCGCTCCAATGATGGCATTAAATTGGTGGGGTTCCAGAGTGACAATCTGCCCTCTGATTTTTATTGTGTGGCTTCTGATGGCCGGGTTCCAATTTGCGTAGAACTCTCGGACCAAATGAAGGTTGCACTCCTTGGGCTCCTGAAAGATAAAGCTGAGCCCAGCTGCCTCGATTCTCTGCACAATACGTGGGAACTCCTGTGCAAGTGGTTCCTGTGCCATATGTTCCTCCGGGAAGTATTTGCTTTCCTTATGCTTAGCATACCACTTCTTCCCTTCCTCGGTTACCCACCTTGTTCCGTATTGGCGTTGTTGGCCACGCGGAACAGCTGGTGCAGCTGGGACTGCGGTGCCCATTCTCATTCTTTTCCTCCCGGTGCCAGAAGTAGAAGCACCTTTGCCCTTATCCTGCCTACTAGCCATTGTACCTGTCAATATACACAAACAAGCACAACGTTAAGCTAAATACATGTTAACTTCGGCTAAGGTCGGGTTACACAACGTCTACCCCACACTTAGTCCTTAGCTACTTTTACAAAACTACGGCAAGGATAACTCTACTTACACCTAAGACAACAACTATACAATTTATGCTTAGTGCGTTCACAATAATTTCGACAGCATAACGCTTAGCGTACTACTCGGACTTCATACAGCTAATTCCAATCCTACTATCGCTAACAATTCAACCATCGCACAAGCAATAAAAACAAAAACTAAAAACAATGACAAAAACATTCTATATACAAACGAATCCAAATAATCAAACCAATTTACACAATTTTCGCACTTTCCCAAAAATTCGAGAATTCGTCGTCTTAACATTCGTACAATATTTACAACGACTTATCTCAATTTACAAACATACCCCGGCATCTAATTTACCGAATTATCAAGTCACCCAAGTCAAATTCAACAACCCATGCCCTAGAATACAATTCTACTATCAAATTCAAATTATTTACGTAATCGATAAGTTCAAACGCTAATTAGAACAATCCGAACATTTATCCATCACAAATAACTCAACATCATGTTAAATTTCTACTTAGGGTGATATATCTCACCTCGCATGCCCAAAGTCAACTAAAATCGCCAAAAATTTGAGAGAAACGAGGAAAACATACCTTTGAATTGAAGAACCGAAGAAACTTGACGAATTCCTTGCCTAGTAACGTGGCACGGTGCTTGGGGAGGGGGAAATGGGTGTTTTGGTCGCGGAAGGGAGAGGGAATGGGGAGATTTGGGCGAAAATCGGGGGTTTATTTAAAGAAAACACGCGGGTCACCCGGCAACCCGGTATGACCCGGCACCAAATGTAAGGCAACGTGTCACGGAGGGTAACGCGGAGCCCCTCCTCCGTGACACGGAGCCAACGCGTTGGCTTACTGAAACTTTTTAAAAAATCCGGATTTTGCCTTCAACGTGTCACAGAGGGTAACGCAGAGCCCTTCCTCCGTGACACGGAGCCAACGCCCCAGTGAACTGTTTCTTCAATTAAATTATTTTTTCATACCTTGCCTTTTCCTTCCCGATTCCATGTATATTTTTCTCCGTTAGACCTGAAAAATCACCTCACTAAACAAAATTAGTTAGATTAATAGATTTCCCTAACTAAAATGAAAAATATTAACTAAAACAAAAATATATACCAAATCAAGAAAAGAAAAATAAAAATAAAAATTATTTACACTAAAAAAAAAAGAAAGAAAATATTTTTCACGGGTTGCCTCCCGTGCAGCGCCTGGTTTACCGTCGCGGCTCGACGTACCAAGTTTCACCGCTTTTTCCTCTGCCTTGAGGATATGAATTTCACCCCTAATTTCTTCTCTAATTTCCTCTTATGCTCCTGGGGTGGTGGTGAAAAATTGTAAGGACCAAGCAGTAGATGCTTTCTTTTGAACTTATTGGCCCTTGAGTAAGTGAAGTCATTTAGTTGCTTCGAGTTAGCAAATTTCAGAATATACGGGGCTTGGTCCTCCTCTAGACATTTCTCTATAATCTTGGAAGACTCAATTTCTATGTTGTCGACCAAACTTAATGTCAAAAAATGCTTCAAGTGTGGTCCAATCAACCTCAACTCTGAAATTGCATTGTGCTTTACTTCCTTACTTGTGTACACCTTTTCAACATCGACATCTATTTCTCCATTAAGGTCAAATGGGGAGATATTCTTTCTCTTCTTCCATGAATGGATTTTCTATAGGTATGAGCCGATCACGGGGACACTCAAGAGATTCTAATTGTTGGGCTTAATCCAAAATTTCACCCTTGTATTCCTCTTGTAGTTCCTCTTGAATATCGGCTAAAACTGTCACCTGCGAATTATCACAAGCTTCAGCCTCAGCACACATCTCCGTGAGTTTGACGCTCATCCTGCTTACAGCCTCGGCATTCTCCTTTTGCTGAATTATCAATTCTGCCACTGACTCCTTCATTGCTTCTGATTGCTCCAGGAGTTGTTTCATCATGTCCTCTATTTGAACTTGGCGTCCCAAGTCCTCATTTTCAACATGCCTATATTCAGCAAAAACAACAGAATGATCATAGCGGGGGCTTGGGGGAGCGGAATATACCTTTGGACAATCACCCCAATGGCCATATTGACACCCACATATATTGCACGTGTTACAGTTTTGCCACAAGTGGGGTCCTCCGCAATTCATGCAAGATTCGCCGAAATATGCGTATCCACCATTTATATTCCAAGATGTCATGTCAATGAGGGTATCCGAAAGAGAGAAAAATTAAAATGAACGAAGAATTAAAACAAATACTAAGACCAAGTTGTCAACACTTAAGAAAATAAAACAAAAATACAGTAAATTTACACTTAACACAATTTCACCAATTGCCTAGCCTCCCCGGCAACGGCGCCAAAAACTTGTTCGGTGCTATTTCGATTGGTATTATATATTATAAACCGACACGCAAGTTCACGTGGTCAAACAAGTAATAAAGTGGCTAAGTAAGCCAAGTATCGATCCAAGGAGGCTCAGGGTATGTAAAATTTGCCTAAGTATACTATATTCTTATCTTACTTCTAACTATGCTAACAACAATGTAACCAACAGTTAATTGAGTTTTTGTTTATAAAATATATACTAAAACTATTAACAATTATTTACCGTGAATTTAAACTATGGATATGAGCATGCCAAGGTTAAGAACAAGTAATGAATTCAATTGTAATAATAATCCGGTTAATCTCTTCCTCATGTTGCTAGCCAAGAACAGTAGCCTAGAAATTAAAACTCTCGTATTTAATTTCACTTAAGAATCATAAACCATTCGTCTACATTTCTGTGATCAAATGCAATTTACGACCTAGCAATACAATTCCGGTTCCTAAATTGACTAATACGGCTTTCAAGTATATTTCTATCAGGAAAGCACATCAAAACCCAATTTTCCCAAATCAAGTTAAGAACAATACCCTATTAATTCACAACTTTCCAATTTCTTGCTCTCTCAAGTGAAAGTGGACTTTTTAGATGTACATTAATGTTGGCCAAGCACTAATGCAGTAAGAACAAGAATTAATAGAACAACATGAAAGAAGAAGAAGAAAACCATATCATTTACAATCAAAATTCACTACACATGTTCAAAACCTTAGCAAGGAAGAGAATTAGCCACTCATTTGTGGATTGATCATCCTAAAACAAGTGTAAATCATATGTACAATTGATAGAAAGAAGAAAAGAAGAGAAGAAATCCCTTAGCTTTTTCGTTCCTCAACTGCTCCTAACCCACGTCCTTGCTCCACCAAGTCTGAACTAAAACTGAACTAATTAAAATAAACCTAAGTGTGCTATTTATACTAGTGGGAAATTTTTCCCGGAATAACAAGCAACGTGTCACGGAGGCCAACGCGGAGCCTTGCCTCCGTGACACGGCATGGACGCGGACCCTCACTGGAAATCCAGGGTCCGGTAAATTAGCCTCAACGTGGCACGAAGGCCAACGCGGAGGCCTATCTCCGTGCCACGGAGCTATCGCGAGGCTTCACTGGAATTTGTCCATTAATTCCCTCTCCAGGCAGTGTGCCTCCGCGATGGTAGCGTGGCACAGCGCCATCGCGGAGCCCTTATATTCTGCACATTCCAATGTCGTCTCCATGCTCGCATCCAAGTCCAACTCTGATATTTTTCCAACATGCATTTTTGCTCCTAAAAATCATATTTACCTGCAAAACAAATGCTAATCATGTTGGTTAGTATAAATTCACATTTTATTACCAAGTACATGAGAATATATACATATTGCACACAAACAAGGCGAAAATAATACGTTTGAGTATCACTTGGGCATATAAATCTGCCCAAGATCAATAGGCACCCCACACTTAGTTCCAACTCGGTAGGCTTGCTTTTGCATACTTTCAAGAACTGTGCTTCCATGCTCAGACTCCTAAAAAAAATAAAAAATTAAAACTACAAAAATAATATATAAATAAATAAACTTTAAAAAACCTATAAAATTGAATTGCCTCCCAACAAATGCCTGATTTTATATCTCAACACGACGCCATCAAGTCCACCACTTTTTCTTCCACTTTGAGGATATGAATTGCACCTCTAGTTTTTTTTCCAATTTTCTGCTATGCTCAAGGAGTGATGGTGTAAAAAAAAGGAACCAAGCAATATATACACATCTTGCACTTTTTGACACTTAAGTAAGGAATGTCATTTTGCCTCTTTGGCATAGCAACTTTTAGAATATAAAGGCATTATTCCTCATATACACATCTCTCCATTGAATTGAAAGGTTCTAGTTCTAGGTCACCAACTAGATATAATGTTGAAAAGTGTTTAGAATGACGGCCAATATTTCCCAACTACAAAATTACATTATTTATGACATTCTCACTTTTGTACACCTCCTCAACATTGGCATCAACCAAAAGACTATAGTTGAAGTTGAATGACTGGAATTCCTATTTATGTTCTACAAGTTGGCCAGTATCTACAAATTTTCGTGGTGGGACTCAGAAGCCACAATTTTTTTTATTTAGTTAAGCCTGCAGGTCATGAATATCTTAGTCAAATTGGTCTATCTCTTGTCTAAGCTCTGTGCGTCCTTCCATAAAACAGCCCATCTTATTTGAAGTTATCTCACAGAGACCCCCATATTCCTCTAATAATTTTCTGTAAATATTATAATCTCAAAAGCACAAGATTTATTAGAACCATCATAATAAAGGCTCGTGGAAAGATAACAACACTTGAGATAATTTTTTCACTGACCACCATAAATATCACAAGATTGAGATAGTGCACACAACTCGAGGTTGGAAATTTATTGACAATGTTCCCACAGGTAAGGTCCTTCAAAATATAGACAAGAATAATAACAACAAGAATACTTACTACTCCATCATTTTACATTCAACGATGTCATGTCAAGAAGATTAGAGTAGTACTAAGTAAACATATAGATAGATAGATAGATAGATAGATATTTAAATAGATAAAAATAAATAAAAATCTAATTAAGGAAAATAGTTAAATTTCTAAATCCCTGGCAAAAGCGTCAAAAACATGATGTGTCCAAATGCACATGCAAGTGTATATAGTCATCAAGTAATATAGAACGATGAAATCTAGATATCGTACCCACACAGACTTATTAATTAACTATTTACTACATTAAAATAATGCTAACTATCTATTCGAGCGATAAAACCTAAAGATATATTTATAATTAACTAAACTAAAAATAAAAAATAACTAATGAATAATTAACTTAATAATGAATGAATATTAATGTAACCAGTGATATAAACTTGATCTAGGGCTATGAATTCACTTACAATCACATTAAATAATCACTTGAACTGTCTCTAATTTTCTATCACGACCCAAGCTAGGACGCTGGATTGGTACACGAAACCTAGAATCATGAACGGCTCCAAGCTAACTCATGGCACATACATAGTATGATTTGAGCACATAGCTAAGCAGAATTAAAGAATAAATATAATATAAGTGGAAGTCTAAATAATATAAAACATGAACAAATATGACAAGTCATAACGTTGAACCACTAGTATATAACTGACTGAAAGCCTCTATACGTAAAATGAGCTGATAGGACAACACCATCAACTAGCTCGCTAAGTATGAAACTACAAGCCATAGACATAAACTGATAAATGTCCTTGGAGGATGAGGACTCACCAAGATTAGGAAAGATCTTGACTGATCGGGAGCAAACTAGCGACGGGACTGAGATGGATCACCCGAATCTATATTATGAGACAATATAGCATAAAGTCTATGGTCAGTACTTTGAATGTACTGAGTACGTAGAGAAAGTAAAACATGCTAGTAAACGATAGTCTGAATCATGAGTATCAATCAAGATAGATCATGAGAGTAAGGAAACAAGCTAAAACCCATATATCTGAAGTATACATAATCGTAAGCTATTCATCATAAGCTGAACATAATGACTCAAGATTTAGAAATAAAAATCATATAGCATTCTATACTTGAAAACATAAGTGAAAAATCATAAATTGATCAATGGGTCAAATATGCAATAAAACATAATATCATATGACATGAACATGAGTATCTGAAAACATGATGAACAATGGAAGGCTTCGTTATAACAGACACCATCATGATTGAGCTTAAATGATACCCCAACTATCTCGCTCAAGTGGGCAGAGCCATCCCAAGCTTGCCAAGGCTAGGAATGATTAAGACATGATATCACTTGTGAGTTCCTATAGGATTGAACATGAATATATACCTACGGTGGCGCGTAGTTCTGAGACTCGAGGTTTGTCTAAGCCTCTAGCCTACCTGGTACTAGACACTACTCTAAAAAATATGCACAGGGCTCATAATCATTATCGTAAAAATATACTTGACTTTACATGGGCTATCTGAAATATGAAAGCATAATCATACTTCACATGCATGAAATATTCGTGAGAAGATGCCATAAAATTGGCCATGATACTTGAACTTGAATTTCATGAAAATAATACATGCTTGAATAAAAGCTTCATAACCTTAAAATCATAGAATCATAATTTGAGAATTCATAAATATTTATGCATATATACTTGGTAATTCATAATACTTGAAATCATGGATTCATAAGCTTGAAATTCAAAAATCATACATAATAGGGCATAATCTTTATAAACTTGGTATCGTGCATTAGGAAGTAAATTGAGGTTTAAATTTTCCCTAATTTTCATAAAACATCAATTGAAACAAGATAGGATTAAACCCATAGAGATAGCATGAAAGATTTCATGAAAATTGGGTAAAACCCTAGAATTGAACTTGGCATGCTTAGATACTTGAAATCATAGAATTGGGACGAAATTGGGCATAAGGGAGGAAGAATTCCCTCTATTCATAACCCTACATGCCTGGGCTTGAAGAATCCTCAACTTGATTGGAGTCTCAAAGGGAATTGAGGAGAAGATTTGATGAAGAACACTAGATTTTCTTAAGGGGATTTGATCTTCACTTGGGGGTATTAGGAGTAGAATGAGGGTTTAAGATGATTAAAATCCTTAAAAACACCCTTTTAGAAGGCTTAAAACGACTTAGTTTAGGACTTAGGAACTTAGGATTTACGAAAACATCCTTAACGATCCGATAGGGAATTACACGCTGCCAGACCCAACAAGGGATTGGACGACTCATTGGGAAACTTGACGGGTCATCCCCTGACCCGTTATCACTGGAAATTTCTTCTCAATTTTTCTAATCTTCTCTTGATGCCTCACTTGATGATTCGTCGTGTCACTTAACAAGTTACTTAACCATCATCAAGACTATCTGAAACTCCCCTATTTCACCAACTTGCACACTTAACAGGTCACACCACGACCTGTCAGCTTACTTGATGAGTCACACCATGACTCATTCTGTGACCTGGTGCAGGTTTTCCTATTTTCTCCATTTCAGTCCTTGGGTTTGATCTTAGGGACTTTTGAGGCGTTACATTATCTCCCCATTGGGAACATTCATCCTCAAATGTTGATTGAGAAAACTTAGAGGCTAGGAAAAGAACTGCAATCTAAATCTGAAAGCTATAAACTGAAAGTCTGACAGAGTGACTAACTCCGGACTGAGATATAGGAATGAACTGAATTCATGAAACATACATGCATACTACAACATGAAAGGAGTTAAGAGACATGATCTTGATGTGAAACTGGATAGAGTACTAAGAAGAAAACTGCTAACTCATACTAGAACTGAGTCGGGAGGGAAAAGATATGGGTATTTAGCCATTATAACTGCCTCAGCTTCCTACATAGCTACCTCAACAAGCTGATTCCTCCACAATAGTTTCAATGAAGCTACTTTGTTGTTCCTCAACTTCCAAACCTGACGATCGAGGATCTCAACTGGAACTTCTTCACCAAGTAAGTCTGTCATTCACACTAGTGCTCTCTACCGGAACAACCAAGGTTGGGTCGCCAATACGTTTCTTCAACAGAGATACATGAAAAACTGGGTGCATCAAAGCTCACTCTACTGGTAGCTTCAACTCATATGCCACCATGCCAACTCGCCTGATAATCCTATAAAGACCAACATATCGGGGACTAAACTTCTCTCTTTTTACCGAACCTCATGACTGCCTTCATGGGAGACATCTTCAGAAATACCCAATTGGGAACCTCAAACTCAAGCTCTCTATTCCTAACATCCACATAAGATTTCTAATGACTCTGAACTATTTTTAGCCTTTCTCTAATAAACTAAACTTTCTCCATCACCTCATGAACTGAATCTGGTCCCTATCAACATAGTCTCACCTACCTCAAACCATCCAATAGGTGACCTATATCTACACTCGTATAGAGCCTCAAATTGGAGCTTTCTTAATTTTGGAGTGATAATTGTTATTGTAGGCAAACTCGATGAGAGGTAAGTGATCATCCCAATTACCTTTGAAATCAATCACACATGCTCTCAAAATGTCCTCAAGAGTCTGAATGGTCCATTCCGCTTGACCATCTGTCTGCGGGTGAAAAGTTGTGCTAAGTTTCACCTGAGTACCAAGTCCTTTTTGAAACGATCTCCAAAACTGCAAGATGAACTGCGTACCCCTATCTAAGATGATGGACAAAGGAACCATGCAATCGAACCAACTACCGAATGCATAATTTAGCATAATCCTCAGCTGAATCGGTAGTTTTGACAGGTATAAAATGGGTTGATTTGGTCAACTTGTCCACAAACACCTATATGGAGTCATACTGTCGGCCTGTATGAGGCAACCCTGTAATAAAGTCCATTTTGATTTCCTCCCACTTCCAATTAGGCATGCTAATGTCCTGAATCATACCTCCAGTTGTCTGATGCTTAACCTTCACCTATTAGTAATTCGGACACTTAACCACAAACTCCGCTATGACCTTCTTCATGCCATTCCACCAATAGACTTTTCATATATCACGGTACATTTTGATGGAACCTGGATGGATAGAGTATCGAGAGCCATGAGCCTCGCACAACATTCATTCTCTCAAGTCATCCACAGCTGGAACACACAATCGGCGTTGATATCGGAGTACCCCCATCTCCCCCTTGGGAGAAAACCTCTACTTTCTGATTCTGGACTACTTCTTTCAACTTCACTGGGATAGGATCCCCATCTTGCCTAGCTTTGACTTTTGTCAACAACGAAGATTCCAACCCCATTCTGGACAATAACACCACAATCCGTCGAATCTGTAAGGCGAGCCCCTAAACGAGCAAGCCTATGGACATCCTTCACCAACTATTTTTTCCCATTCTCAACATGATACACACTCTCCAATTACAACCTACTAAGAGTATCTGCCACTACATTGTCCTTGCCCGGATGATAAAGGACACTCATGTCATAATCCTTGCGAAGCTCTAGCCATCTCCTTTGCCACAAATTCAGGTCCTTCTAAGTAAACATGTACTGAAGGCTCTTATGGTTCGTGAACATTTCCATATGCACCCCATACAAATAGTGCCTCCAAATCTTCAAAGAAAACACCGCAGCTGCCAACTCTAGGTCAAGCATCGGAAATTCTTCTCATGAGTCTTAAACTTTCCAAAGGCATATGCAATGAACTTATCATGTTTCATCAACACACAACCAAGACCAGTCTTAGAGGCATCATAATACACAACAAAACTATTTGTGCCCTCCAGTAGGCTCACTACTGAGGTCGAAGTGAGTCGAATCTTTAACTCCTAAAAAATTCTTCTCACAAGCATTCGACCACTAAAATTTAGCCTCCTTCTGGGTCAACTTAGTCAACAGTGCCATAATGGATGAAAATTCCTCTACGAACCTTTTGTAGTAGCCAGCTAAAATCAAAAAGCTCCTAATATATGTAGGACTGATAGATCTAGGCTAATTCTTTACCATTTCTATCTTTTGAGAGTCCACCTGAACATCCTCACTAGAAACCACATAACCCAAGAATGCTACAGAATTCATTCAAAACTCACACTTGTTGAATTTAACAAACAGTTGGTGTTTCTTGAGGGTTTGTAACACAATCCTCAAATGAGCGGTATGCTCCTCGTCGCTCCGAGTGTATGTGAGAATATCATCTATGAAGACAATCACAAACATATCCAAATACTGCTTGAAAACCCTATTCATTAAGTCCATAAAAGTTGCAAGAGTATTTGTTAGTCCAAAAGGCATAACTACGAACTCATAGTGACCATACCGAGTCCTGAAGGCTGTCTTCAGAATGTCACTCTCCCTAACTTTAAGTTAATGATAAGTGGATCTTAGTTCTGTCGCGCTCCATTTTTCTCGTGAAAAGCGAAACTAGACATGTGACAACTCCTTTATTATTAAAATAAAAAAAGAGCCGCCACCTACCAAATTATGGTGCGTTAGGGGACCAACCTAAACTAATTAACGAGATAACCATTTAACTATCCTACGTCACCAAAGTCGGGTAAGGTTCAAGTTATCTCAAAAGGAAGGTGTTTGACACCTCTCGAGGTCCACAACTGTGGGTCCCTTCCGAATTTATTGATTATATGGGGAAAATTAGTAATAAGCAAAGAGGTTTAATTACTAACTTAACTATATGATTAGGCAAATAAACTCTTATTTTAAAATAAATAAATAAATAAGTTAAATAGAAATTAAGTCATTTACTAATAATTCAAAAAAAACTAAATAATGAGATGTTTTCTAAATTGTTTACCAAGTAAATATATGAAAACTTATTTCAAACACAATACTCAAATAGATTAATTCACTAGTTAATATAAAATCTATGTGATAAACAGCTTCGACACGCAAAATTATTTACTAAACACATGAATAATAAAAGCAGATATTTTGTTCAAAATGAGGAAGTAAATTATATGCAATTTAAGCTATTTTTAAATGACACTAAGTGCTAAGATAATACCAATTTATTTATTAAATATACAGATAATTAAAAATATGAGGATATTATTAATTAAAGGAGCCAATTATTCAGATAAGCGAGGAGAAAGAAATTTGAAAAAGATAAAAACATCATGAACTATTTTTTTATTTCATAACTCACAACATATAAAATATTAATGCCTACGAACAAAATAAAAAAGGACAAGACATGCTATGATTTATAAACACATTTATAACAATCTAAATGTTTTTCAGATATTAGACAAACTTAATAAGAGTCAAAAATCTAAAATATTTTTGTTGCTTTATAGGAATGGTAACAAAATATTATGAATTATGACCGTCAATTTTAGCAACAAATTAATTTGAGGTCGGTCTTAAATTGAAAATTAATAACGATATATTCTAACACGTAAATCAAAACTTGAGCTGTGAAATATAAACACATAAGAATATTTACATATAAATACACAAGATCATTTTTCAAATCTTTAGCGATGTTTCTTCTGGGGGGAAAAGGTCGGCTTTGTTTAATATTCAGAATTAGACCTCGTAATTCCTTTATTTTTTCAATAACTATATGTTAAGGAATAGTATATGTAATTAATAGTTACAAAACACATTTTCCAGTTTAAACTGCAAAAGTGAAAGCTAGGCGTGACTTTTTGAGGAAATGAAAACTTTAAAAAAAATGAGAAAAGAAGCTTGAAAATGATTCTAACCGAAGGAAAAAAGTAAAAAACAATTAAACAAATGGTATATATTTTTCTGCCCCCTTTAATATCCCCTTTCACTATATATATTTGTTCATACATTGTTACAACATAATGAAATGATAAAATACTGAAAAATAAATAATATCAAATTTCACTAACTCAAACAACCCTTTTCATTTTTTTTCAAGACCCAAACCCAAGTGACCCTTCTGTATGTCTAAACAAAGCCAAGTGAGTTACTTGCTTTAACAAATTAAGCAAACACAAGCACATATCTATATATTAAAAGCAAGCAGCATGTAAATATATAGATAAAAAATAATAATATCATGGCTATGAATAAACTCAAAGATTGACACTTTTCATGTAGACATAAGGAGAACTGGCTTAGCTACAGATAAAATAAGCATATGCTTTAAACATACAACAATGAGTAAACTAGTAATTTAAATGAAAGTAGCATTGTTTGGATGGACTAACCAGTGAGAGGCAAATTAAGAATAAGAAACCGTCTACTTGAATATTAAAGAAGAGAGAAAAACTACATTGCTAAAAAGAAGTTATATGGCTCAAGAACAAGTGATGATTGAATGAAATAATAAAGAATAAGCCATGTTCGAATGTTAAAGAAAAGAGAGAGAAAATTTTTTATTACTGATGAACAAGTGAGGTTCGAATGTTATATTGCTAAAGGAATAGCAATGTTCCCATGAGTAGAAAAGAGTAGAGAGTCTGATTATATAGCTAAACCATGAGGGATTAAAGGCAGGGGAATGTCACGCCCCACCTTGGGAGGCATGACTGGCACCTGGTGCCTTACTAGGACCTGAACTACTTAGCTGATTGAGCCTAAGCACCTCTGGTGCAGGGCTGGTTCTAACTCTGGAATCAAGAAACAACGGGCTATATAACGGCTGTAAATACAACCCCCAGTCGACAAGGCCTATAGCCACTGTCACGCCCCGCCTTGGGAGGCATGACTGGCACCTGGTGCCCTACTAGGATCTGAACTGTTGAGCGGACTGAGTCTAAGCACCTTTGGTGCAAGGCTAGCTCTAACTCTAGAATCAAGAAATCAACGGGTATAGAGGCTGCAAATGCAACCCCCGGCCGACAAGGCCTACAGCCACCTGTGAAAAATAAATAGCTAAATAAGGCTCCACACGGCCAACACACATAATCTAAATCACATACGGCCCCACGCGGCCGATACATCTAACCACAGGGAAAAAATACAATCTGCAAGCCTCTAGGAGTAATAAGATTGAGGGGACAGGGCCCCGGCCTACCCATATTATACAAACAAAAGAAGTAAACCTCTGACACATAGCTCTGGAAGAAAGGAGTTGATGGCTCTGTGCGGCTGACTGAAACTACGAGGGATCTGCTCCTCGTCTATTTGTACCTGCAGGCAAGTAATGCAGCGCTCGGGAAGGGCTTCAGTGCAATATGTACCAAGTATGTAAAGTAATAGTTGTAAATGACTGAAAGTAAGGAATAAAGCTGACTATTGCTGAAATAAAGGGAACGGACTGAAGCTGGCTGAAGTAGTAAAATCAGGACTAAACGTAACTGTAATAAGAAGGGTAGGGGTCATACTTGACAAACGAAACATCTTACTATCTAACTATTAGTACCTAAAGCAACATAACATAAACCTTACCTGGCCCCCATAATCTAGAAGGTGCAATCAACACATAACAACCCACACGGGCCCCCATTAGCCTTAGTGGGTACACCTCAATCTAATTACCCCTATCCAAGTCATACCCCACCACCTACTAACTATGAGCATCCTGCCGGTCCCCTGGGTATGCAGCTTGGGCCCGCTAGGCCCCTGACTATAGCTGTGCCTGAGTCCGTAGGACTCTTGAAATCTACACCCCAGGTGCAAGCACTAGGAAGGGGTGTGTATAGGCCAACCACGGCAAAATATGGGGAGCTAGCTCCCCATCTTCGTCCCTTGAGGACAGCATACCACTCCATAGAGCGACGTATCCTCGCCCTCTGGCGGATGAGTCGACACAGCTATTAACCTTGGGGCGGTCACGGAAGCTATACAGGTAATCCAGCCCGAACAATGCAAATACAAGTCTCAACTGATAACAATAACTGCACACAATCACATACTCCTGACACGCTTTATTGAGAGTCATACTGGATTACTATACTGGAAAAACTGACAAATAAATCTATTTGTATAGCGAGAGAGTATCTGGCCTTCTGGGCCTCATGCTAATGCTACTCGCCTCTAGAATAATCTGTATGACTGTCTACAGGCACACCATGTGCACGTATTGATCAAAGGATCCTGATAGTGATCATGATCTCTAATAATCTGGGCTGAATAGAGTGAGGTCTGAAGTAGTCTAACAATACTCTGAATGTCCTACTCGGACATGTGTAGCTCATGCATGACTATGGAGTTGCGGATAGCTAACTACTTTTTTCTTCTAATTAAACAACTATAGAGCAGGGCTTGGTCGAACTTGCTTCTAGGCGATCGATCCCTGGTTCTTTATAGGGAGCTTACCGATCTCCTTAACCTGTGGTTAACACTGTACTAGCCGAGTACTACTGACTCCTTAAGCCTTGTCTGAATCCACCTTGATCTATGTTACTATTCTGAGTGCTATATAACTGTTCTGGGCAATTCTCAATCTTATAGGCAATTCTATATAGTCTGGCCCTCTCCTGGGACTCTGTACCTGAATACCTTACGAGAACCCGCTAGGGTACTTACCCGTCACTGGCTACTGATGTGGACCCCTCCTTGGGGTACCCACGGGTTTATCTAACTTAGATGACTAGGATGGCTTGCTGGACATTCTACATGATAACTGTTAAATCGACTAAGACTAACAATCACTTATAAGGCTAAAGGGATGACGTATGATCACTCAATATACTGGAGAACCCTGGTGTCGCTAACTCTAGAATATACCTATTCTATCTTTATTTCTGGTTCTAGAACGTGCGATAACGTTAATGACCTCTAAGGATGCTTTCCTGCTAATACAGGCGCCAACTGGTCGTCAGGCCACCTAACTGCGCCCATACTGTTTAACCAACTGATTCAGGCTACTAACTCTTATGAGCCTCTGAAGTCTAGGTCTGGCAATAAACATATAAGTTTACCATCCCCAAAAGCTGAGAATAAAAGAGTTCCTATAGCATCATACGTGAATCACATTTAACCTACTCCCCTTTTAACGAGGGGTCCTGCAGTACGATCTGTATATGAGTTCTAACAGCTAATCAGAATTTATGTAACTGTAATCCCTGTCAGCAGGTAATCGCCACATATCTGATATTTATATACGTAGATCAATAACAACTAATTACAACATATTGAATTACAATCTAATGGTAGAAACCATCTGCAGCATCTGAGATTGTTACTTCTATTCAAGAACATGAGTCGTAACACTGTACGACTAGGATACTTGCCGAGAGTTAAACTTACATACCTTGATCGCTGTTTACCGATTAGCTGGGGAGTTTTGGCTCGTGTTCAACTGCCTTCTCAACTGAAATCATGTTACTGGAAAGAGAGGATTAGTTTTATCACTAAATTCGGCAAAAAGGAAAACTTTATATATAAATATTAACTATATTTCTAATTAAACGAAACATGGTCGAAACCTCATTATTTCTCGAAGATCTAGAAGGGAGAAATACTTACTTTAAGCCTGGGATCATATTGACACTAGTTTGGAGCAAATCCAACAACTTTGGCTCGGCGGAACGACAATTCGTCGGGCAAATTTCACGAAACTAACTTCGTAGAAATTCTCCCTGCATCCTTATACTTTGATACCCAAAGTTAATTTGGATTTGGACGGCGTTTGACGGTATAATTGGAAGAAAATTATATATTCCCTTCATCCTCCCCTGTTTCCGGTCGATCTATATGAGGAAATGACATAAAATTAAAGGGTGAGGCCTATATATACTTGCAAAAAAATACATAGCAATGTGGCACATTGGCCAATGCGCCGTTTTGGCTCCGTGCCACATTGGCTAACGCGGAGGTCCCAGCTCCATGCCATTTTCCCCTCTGGGCAGCGCGGTTCGGCCTCCTCTTGCGAAATTCCAACTTGGTACTCGTTCGGCCTTTCCCCGGGCCCTTTCCTTGCATGTATGGCATTCTAAAACTTCCAACCAACATGCCAATAGGCCAACTACTTGCTAGAGACTTACGGGGTGTAACAGCTACCTGTGAAAGTAAACAGCTAACCAGAGACAAACGAATATAGGGAGTCCTATGCGGGCCGACAAGGCCACCATGATATCTAGTTATAGCTGAAAAGCGAAATCAGGTGCTAAACTGAAACATGACCGACAAGGTCATCAATCAACAACTAACAAGGCCCCACACGGCCAACACACATCATCTAAAGAACATATGGCCCCACATGGTCGATATCAACTGACCACAGGGAATAATACAATCTGCAAGCCTCTAGGAGTAATAAGATGGTCGGGACAGGGCCCCGGCCTACCCATACTGTACAACAAAAGAAAGTAAACCTCTATGACTCAAGCTCCGGAAGATAGGAGCTGAAGGCTCTGACAGCTGACTGGAACTACGAGGGATCTGCTCCTTGTCTGTGAGTACCTGCAGGCAAGTAATGAAGCGCCCCAAAAGAGGGCGTCAGTACCATAGGTACTGAGTATGTAAAGCAATAACTGTAAATGACTGAAAGTAAATAATAGAACTGACAATATCTGAAGTAAAGGGAAACGGATTTAAACTGACTAAAGTAATGGAATCAAAACTAGACACAACGATAAAAGAAGAGTAGGAGTCATACCTGACAACGAGGTGTCCTATTGTCTAACTATCAGTAACTAAATCAACGTACATACTTTACTTGGCCCCCATAAGCCGGAAGGTATCATCAGCACAGTAAAACCCACTTGGGCCCCCATTTGCTCGAGTGAGTACATCTTAATCTATATACCCCTATCCAGGTCATACCACATCACCTACTGCTATGAGCATCCTTCCGGTCCCCTGGGTATGCAGCTTGGGCCCGCTGGGCCCCTGACTATAGTTGTGCCTGAGTCCGAAGGACTCCTTAAATCTACACCCCGGGCACAATCACTCGGCACGGGTGTATATAGGCCAACCACGGCAGAATATGAGGAGCTGGCTCCCCATCTTCATCCCTAGCGGACGGCATGCCAATCCGTAGAGCGACGTATCCTCGCCCTCTGGCGGACGAGTCGACACAGCTATTAACCCTGGGGCGATCACGGAAGCTATACAGGTAATCCAGCCCAAAACAATACAAATACAGGTCTCAACTGATTAACAACAACTATACATAATAACATACTAAACATGATATAATATTCCTGAAATACTTTACTGGGATTCATATTGGATTACTATACTGAAGAAACTAACTTGTCGAAAGGGAATGCCTTAACATATCTCGTTCGCTATTTACCGATTAATTGGCGAGGTTCGGCTAGTATTCAGCTGTTTTTCCCAACTGTAATCACATTAATGGAAGAATAGAGCTAACTTCATTACTATGGTGGAAGAAAACAATAACTATATGTATATATACCGACTATTCTTCAACTTATTGAAAGATGATCGAAAACTCATAATTTATCGGGAATCTAGAAGGGAGAAATACTTACTTTAAGCCTGGGATTGTATTAACACTAGTTTGGAGAAATTCCAATCACTTTGGCTCGGTGGGACAATGATTCGCCGGGAGAATTTCATGAAACTAACTCCGTAGAAATGCTCCTTGTAGCCATATACTTCAATACCCGAAGTTAATTTGAATTTGGACGGCGTTTGGTGGCGTAACCGGAAGAAAACTATATATTCTCTTCGTCCCTATCTCTACTGGTCGTGTATATAATGGAAAATAACTTAAAGTTTAAGGGTGAGGCCTATTTATACTTGGAGCCGGATGCATAGCAACGTGGCATGCTGGCCAACATGCCGTCATGGCTCCGTGCCACGTTAGCTATCGCGGAGGTAGGGGCTCCGTGCCACTTTGCTCCTCTGGTAGCTCGGTTCGGCCTCCTCTCACGAAATCCAAACTTGGCACTCATTCAGCCTTTCTCGGTGCCCTTTCCTCGCACGTATGGCACTCTAAAACTCTCAACCAACATGCGAATAGGTTAACTAAACGCTATAAACTTACGGGGTGTAACATCCTCCCCCCCTTAAGAAAATTCATCCTCGAATGTTAACTTCTGCTTGCAAGAACTTTAACTTGCAATTACTTGTTCTGGAAAAATTTTGGCAAAGTCTCCCCTGTAATATGGACTATCCAAAAATCCTAAAACGTAGAAAAGTCCAATACAGGTACTCCGCACAATCCAATGGCATTCATTTCACAATAGACTGAAGTCAACTACTCCATATATACATGTATAAAATGCAATATGAAACAACAATAACGGCATACCTCCAATCTGATTATGTCTGAAATAACTGAGGATATCTGATTTTTATATCATCTTCTGCCTCCCAGGTCATCTCCTCTCAGTTCTTATTTTGCCATAATACCTTGACAGAAGCAACATCTTTAGTTCTCAATCTACAGATCTGCCGGTCTAGTATGGCTACTGGAGCTTCTTTATAAGCTAACTCCTTAGTGACTTAGACATCTTGGACTGGAACAATCCGAGAGGGATCTCCTATGCACTTCCTCAGCATTGATACGTGGAAAACTGGGTGAACGGATTCTAATTCTTGAGGTAAATCCAATTCATATGCCACCTGGCCTATCCTTCGGCGAATCTGATAAGGCCCACTAAATCTCGGGCTGAGCTTACCTTTCTTGTCAAATCTCATCACCCCCTTCATCGGTGAAACCTTTAGGAATACCCAAGTCACCTACATTAAATTCTAAGTTTCTTCGTCGCACATCAGCATAAGATTTCTGGCGGCTCTGAGCTATCAGCAGATGTTCCCAGATAATCTTTACTTTCTCTTCTGACTGATGAATAATTTTTGGCCCAATCAATGCTGATTCTCCTACCTCAAACCAACCAGCTGGAGATCTGCACTTCCGCCCATACAACGCTTCATAAGGTGCCATCTGAATTGCTGAATGATAGTTGTTATTATAGGCAAACTCAAGATGTTCATCCAAGCTACCTCCAAAGTCTAGTACACACGCCCGTAACATATCCTCGAGTGTCTGGATTGTACGTTCTGCCTGCCCGTCTGTCTGAGGATGGAAGGTTGTGCTCAAGTTAACCTGCCTTCCCAGGCCCCTCTGAAACAATTGCCAAAACTTAGCTGTAAACTGCGCCCCTCTGTTGGAGATAATTGACAACGGAACTCCATGCAATCTGACTATTTCTCTAATATATAGCTCAGCATAATCTTTGGCTGAAAAGGTAGCCCTTACTGGAAGAAAGTGAGCCGATTTTGTCAGCCTTTCAACAATTACCCAAATAGCATCGTATTTACGCCTAGTATGAGGTAACCCTACTACAAAATCCATGTTAACTGCTTCCCATTTCCATAAAGGCATGGCTATATCCTCTGTAAATCCACCTGGTTTCTAATGTTCAGCTCTTACCTGTCGGAAATTAGGACACTGGGCTACGAATTCTGCTATCCCCTTCTTCATTCCCGGCACCAGTAAATCTCTTTTACATCATGGTACATCTTTGTTGAACCTAGATGGAGAGAGTAACGAGCATAGTGTACCTCACCCATAATTTGCTAGCGAAGCCCTGCAACATCTGGAACACAGAGGCGATCCCTATATCTTAAAACTCCATCCTTGGTTACCTGGAAATCTGTCACTTCCCCTCGCTGAACCCTATTTCTGAGTTGAACCAGACTGGGATCTTCATACTGCCATCCCTTCACTTCCACAACCAATGATGACACTACGATATTCTGGATTACCGCTCCATTGTCTCCTGATTCTACTCTACGAACGGCTAAACTAGCTAGCTGATGCAATTCTCGGGCCAATTCCTGCTGCTCGGGCTGTAGATATGCCAGACTTCCCATAGATTTACAGCTAAGGGCATCTACTACGACATTGGCCCTTCCTGGATGATATAAAATATTCACATCATAATCCTTTAACAGCTCCAACCAGCGACGCTGCCGCAAATTCAACTCTTTCTGGGTGAAAATATACTGTAGGCTCTTGTGATCAGTGAAAATATCCACGTGGATGCCATACAAGTAGTGTCTCCATATTTTCAAGGAATGAATCACTGCGGCGAACTCCAGGTCATGGGTAGGGTAGTTCTTTTCATGCTTCCTCAGCTGCCTGGAAGCATAGGCAATCACCTTACCATGCTGCATCAACACACATCCTAACCCAACACCCGAAGCCTCACAATAAACTGCATAACCCTATGTTCCTTGTGGAAATGCTAGCACTGGTGTTGATGTCAATCTGTCTTTCAGTTCCTAAAAGCTCCTCTCACATGCCTCAGTCCACTGGAATTTAGATGTCTTCTGCGTCAGTTTGGTTAAAGGTGCTGCTAAAGTGGAAAATCCTTCCACGAACCTTCTGTAGTACCCGGCTAACCCCAGGAAACTATGTACCTCGGTCGGAGCGGTAGGTCTAGGCCATGTTTTCATTGCCTCTATCTTCTGTGTATCCACCTATATACCAGCATCTGACACAATATGACCCAAGAAGGCTACTGAATTCAGCCAAAATTCACATTTAGAAAATTTCGCATATAGCTGGCGGTCGCTGAGAATCTGGAGCACTGTCCGTAGATGATCCTGGTGATCTGCCTCTGAACGGGAATACACCAGAATATCATCAATAAATACTATCACGAACAAGTCCAGGTACGGTCTGAAAATATTGTTCATCAGGTCCATAAACACTGCTGGGGCATTTGTTAGTCTGAAAGACATGACTAGGAATTCAAAGTTACTATATCTGGTCCTGAAGGCAGTCTTTGGAATATCCCTTTCATGAACCCAAACCTGATGATATCCGGAACTTAAGTCAATCTTTGAAAAATACCTCGCTCTCTGTAGCTGATCAAACAAATCGTCTATTCTGGGAAGTGGGTACTTATTCTTGATGGTGACTTTATTCAGTTGCCGATAATCTATACATATACGGAGGGAGCCATCCTTCTTTCTCACGAACAGAACTGGTGCACCCCATGGTGAGGTACTCGACGTGATAAAGCCCTTATCTAGCAAATCCTTCAATTGTTCCTTTAATTCTCTGAGTTTAGCAGGAGTCATTCGATATGGACGGATGGATATAGACTGGGTGCCTGGTAATAGATCAATTGCAAAATCAATTTTCCTTTCTGGGGGAATATCAGGAAGCTCATCTGGGAATACATCAGGAAATTCATTAACCACTGGGATAGACTGAAGGGTCGGAGGCTCTGCCCGAACATCCTGAACTTTGACAATATGATAAATACATCCTTTTTCTATCAATTTTCTCACCCGAAGATAGCAAATAAACCTACCTTTTGGCGTGGATGTACTACCTTTCCACTCCCGTAATGCCTCCCCTGGAAAGTGGAATCGAACAGTCTTGGTCTAACATTCAACATTGGCATAACATGGAGCTAACCAATCCATACCCATAATGGCATCAAAATCAACCATCTCTAGTTCTATCAAGTCTGCTGTAGTCTGACCGACAACTTCTACTGTACACCCTCGATAGACCCTTCTGGCTATAATAGAGTCACCAACGGGTGTCAACACTGAGAAAGGTTGGCGAAGCAATTCCGGCATAATGCTAAACTTCGGAGCCACTAGCAGTGTAACATAGGACAAGGTGGATCCCGGATCTATCAACACATAAGCAGGATGAGAGCAAATATTTAGCATACCTATCACGACATCTGGTGATGACTCTGAGTCTTGTCGCCCCGGTAATGCATAAGTACGGTCTGGACCCATACCTGAACTGGAGGCCCCTGATCTACCTCAGCCTCTACCTGCTAAAACTGAGGGCCTACGCCTTGCCAGGGATGTTGGAGCTCGTGATCCTGCTGAGGACCTATCCTATCGATCCCGGTCACCCTGACCCCTAGCTGGACAATTCCTCATCTGATGACCCTCCTGTCCACAAATATAGCATGCCGTGGAGCCATACCTGCATGCTCCAGAGTGGCATCGGTTGCAAATAGGGAAAAGTGGTATTGTAAACCCACTCTACTCCACCCTCCTCTGTTGCTGTGAACCTACTGCTTGTGACCCTTCGCCAGGCTCTGGCTGCCCTCGGTGACTAAACCTGCTCCTCTACCGCTGTGGTGGAGGTGGGGGTCTAGGAGGCCTATCTAATAACCATGGCCTAGGTCCTCCCTGGGACTCCTCCTGTAAGTCAATCGGTCTATCCCTGCAGCGTTGCTCCTGACTTGTCCTCCTAATCTCCCGTTGCCACTGTCTGATACCCTCAATATTCTGATAAAAAGCCTACACGCGAGCAATATCCATATCCTCTCGTAGTGTGGTTGCTAGTCTCAACATATTCTAGGTTCATCCCCATAATAAAGCGGTGTACCCTGGATGGCATTGTATCCACAAAAGTTGGCGCATATCGGGCTAAGGAATCAAACCGCATGGCATATTCTCGAACACTTATTGGTCCTTGCTCCAAGTGTAGGAATTGATCAACCCGTGCCTTTCGAATCTCCCGAGGTAGATAATGATCCAGAAAAGCCCCTAAAAAGCTGGACCAGGTCGGAGGGGAAACATCTCTCCCTCGGGACCTCTCCCAACTCTCATAGCATAGTACAGCGATGTCCTGTAGCCGGAATACCGCCAACTCAATTGACTCTGTGGGTGTAGCATGCATTACCCTGAAAATCCTCTGCATCTAGTCTAAGAAGTCCTGAGGGTCCTCTGTCCGATCTGTCCTTGTGAATTGCGGGGCACTTAGTGCTAGGAACTCTGGGACCCTCTAACTACCAGGACCTCCTAATGATTCTGCAACTGTAGGTGGCGTTGACTGGCGCTGAGCAACCATCATCTGTGCTAGCATAACCACCGCGCTCCTAACCTCCTGGTCGAATGGTACGGGTATAGAAACTGCCGGAGGTGGTGCCGTCACACCGGCCATCCCAAGCGGCTCTTAACGGGGTGGAGACTGCTGGGAAGGTTGAGATGACGCCTCCGTATCGCCCTCAGATCGGGCTGATTCTATCCGAGGCTGAGGCATCCTGCTGGTTCTCTCTCCCGCCGCTACATCTAATCTCCTGCCTATCGTAGGATGTCATTGTTTCGACATTTCTCTATAAACAAAAAAGTATTATGAGCTTAGGGAATAAACCCTATACTATACCGCTCTATAGCACGACTGAATAAGAATAAAGAGTAACAATCCTATCATGCCTTGCAGCCTCCTACCTATAGTATGTGGTGCACAACACATCCATAGACAAGACTCTACTTAGCACGGCTTGCAGACTCCCTGCGATACGACCTGCTCTGATACCAAATTTTTCACGCCCCCCTTGGGAGGCATGACTGGCACCTGGTGCCCTACTAGGACTTGAACTACTGAGCTGACTGAGCCTAAGCACCTCCGGTGCAGGGCTGGTTCTAACTCTGGAATCAAAAAGACAACGGGCTATATAACGGTTGTAAATACAACCCTCGACTGACAAGGCCTATAGCCACCTGTGAAAGTAAACAGCTAACCAGAGACAAACAAATATAGGGAGTCCTATGCGGGCTGACAAGGACACCATGATATCTAGTTATAGCTGAAAAGTGAAATCAGGTGCTAAACTGAAACATGACCGACAAGGTCATTAATCAACAACTAACAAGGCCCCACACGGCCAACACACATCATCTAAAGCACATATGCTCCCACACGACCGATATCAACTAACCACAGGGAATAATACAATCTGCAAGCCTTTAGGAGTAACAAGATGGTCAGGATAGGGCCTCGGCCTACCCATACTGTACAACAAAAGAAAGTAAACCTCTATGACTCAAGCTCTAGAAGATAGGAGCTGAAGGCTCTGACAGCTGACTGGAACTATGAGGGATCCGCTCCTCGTCTGTGAGTACCTGCAGGCAAGTAATGCAGCGCCCCAAAAGAGGGCGTCAGTACCACAGGTACTGAGTATGTAAACCAATGACTGTAAACGACTGAAAGTAAATAGTAGAACTGACAATATCTGAAATAAAGGGAAACGGACTAAAACTGACTAAAGTAATGGAATCAGAACTAGACATAACTATAAAAGAAGAGTAGGAGTCATACCTGACAACGAGGCATCCTACTGTCTAACTATCAGTAACTAAAGCAACGTACATACCTTACCTGGCCCCCATAAGCCGGAAGGTATCATCAGCACAGCAAAGCTCACTTGGGCCCCCATTTGCCCGAGTGAGTACATCTCAATCTATATACCCCTATCCAGGTCATACCACATCACCTACTAGCTATGAGCATCGTGCCAGTCCCTTGGGTATGCAGCTTGGGCCCGCTGGGCCCCAGACTATAGCTGTGCCTAAGTCTGGAGGACTCCTTAAATCTACACCCCGGGCGCAAGCACTCGGCGGAGGTGTGTATAGGCCAACCACGGCAAAATATAAGGAGCTGGCTCCCCATCTTCGTCCCTAGCAGATGGCATGCCACTCCGTAGAGCGACGTATCCTCGCCCTCCAGCGGATGAGTTGACACAGCTATTAACCCTGGGGCGGTCACGGAAGCTATACAGGTAATCCAACCCAAAACAATACAAATATAGGTCTCAACTGATAACAACAAGTATACATAATAACATACTGAACATGATATAATATTCCTGAAATACTTTACTGGGATTCATATTAGATTACTATACTGAAGAAACTAACTTGTCGAAATGGAATGCCTTAACATACCTCGTTCGCTATTTACCGATTAACTGGCGAGGTTCGGCTAGTATTCAGCTATGCTTCCCAACTGTAATCACATTAATGGAAGAATAGAGCTAACTGCATTACTATGGAGGAAGAAAATAATAACTATATGTATATATACCGACTATTCTTCAACTTATCAAAAGACAATCGAAAACTCGCAATTTCTCAGGAATCTAGAAGGGAGAAATACTTACTTTAAGCCTGGGATTGTATTAACACTAGTTTGGAGAAATTCCAATCACTTTGGCTCGGTGGGACGACGATTCGCCGGGAGAATTTCACAAAACTAACTCCGTAGAAATGCTCCCTGTAGCCATATACTTCAATACCCAAAGTTAATTTGAATTTGGACGGCGTTTGGCGGCGTAATCAAAACAATATTATATATTCTCTTCGTCCCTATCTCTACTGGTCATGTATATAATGGAAAATAACTTAAAGTTTAAAGGTGAGGCCTATTTATACTTGGCGTCGGATGCATAGCAACGTGGCACGCTGGCCAACGCGACGTCATGGCTCCGTGCCACGTAGGCTATCGCAGAGGTAGGGGCTCCATGCCACTTTGCCCCTCTGGCAGCTCGGTTTGGCCTCCTCTCGTGAAATCCCAACTTGGCACTAGTTCGGCCTTTCCCTGGGCCCTTTCCTCGCGCGTATGGCACTCTAAAACTCTCAACCAACATGCGAATAGGTCAACTAAACACTATAAACTTACAGGGTGTAACAGGGAAGATATTTTATTATAACCAATTAAAGAAAATTGTTTTCTTAATAATATACACGAAATCAATTCGATGTTTAATGAATGAAAGTTTACCAATAATAGACAAGTAATGCAACCGTTTTTAAATTAGTAAAAGGCAAGGAGATGATCAAATATAAAACTTTAACATAAATAAATGTATGCTCCCATTTAGGGATGTCAATCAAGGGAAAAAATTACCTTCACAGAATAGTCGAGTTAAATTACATTCAAATTTTACTATAAATATTTATCACATAATTTAAAATACTGCAGAAAAGAAATCAACTAACTATGATATCAAAACTTTTCCTAAATATGAAAGTAATAAATTTATACATAATCAATCAAAGATAAGATTAAAAGGAAACATGAATCATATATAAAGCTTTCCTTAATAGAATAAATTGAATTAATTTAAAGCAGAAATCATATTCCACCAAAAAAAACTTGAAATTACCAAAATTAACATACATGAGAGTCATCAAGATTACACAGAGAATGTGATGAATTAGAAAATATTTTGACTCTAAGAATCTCTTTTATATACTAGCAAAATTTCTCATATAGAAATTAATTTAAATTATCCCAATTTACCATAACTATGTACGAAATTTATCAAATGGGTGAACTATAAAGCATGGGTAAGACTACCAAATAAGATTTAAGGTCAACACAAATAAGTACCCAACTAGTCACATGATTTAACATTAATACACAGGAAGAAAAATATTTGAACTACGATATTTCAAATTTCGGGAGTTGTTCGAAATTAGACTCAGTAATGGAAGAAAATCAATCTGATATAACTATTAGTACATAAGGAGGTTATTCCAAACAAAAGATTCAGATTAAAATAAACACTACGTCAAGCACTAATCAAAATTTAAAGAATATTCTAGCTTAAGTATGGCTATGTTTGAAAACAGGCTTCGGCCATGACAAAAAAAACAAAATTACTAAATCAAAAATCTATATAATCTTATATAGTAAATTATAGATGTGCTAACAATTTTCAAGATGTATAACAAGTATTGCATGATAAAATTAGGGTTAAGACAAGACATACAACACTTAGGGATTTTCGCACACTATAATATACAGTCATGAAAAAGCAGTAATTAGCAGATTTAGATTAAAAAAATCAATCTACTTGCAACAACATAGAACTTTGGATCCATCGAAACAACATGCCAGCGAGAGAGCATTAAAATGATGGAATATATGATACCAAATAGTCGGTGTTGTTGGTCTGATGACCCGTGGACGGTCTTTCGCTGGAGGAGAAGGGTTGAGGAGAGAAAAGAAAGGTGTGCGATGCTTGATTTTGCCGGTGGTCCACCGAAGTTGGTGTTCAGTCGGAGTAGTAAGGAAATGGGAGGTGAACGATGCGTTTTTGTTTCACTGGTAGTTCGCCGGTGGCCTGCTGGGTAGAGGAGTGAAAGAAGAGAAGAAGGGAGAGATGAGGATGCGGACGAAGGGAGATAGCAGCTGTGTACGGCTGCTGGAGTTTCATTGGTGGTGCTGCTACAGAGGTTTAAGAAAGGTCTTGTGCAGTGGCTGCTCTGCTGGTGTGAGGGAGAATGAAATTCTATTAGGGTTTGGGGTTTGGAATATTAAAGGAAATAAGGTAGATTTAATCTCATCCATAGGATTAAATAAGATGAAGGGATGAGATCAGTTTAGAGTTTTTAGGGCTGGGTCATGGGTCATGAGCGGGTCGTGGGTATTTAATTGGGTTGAGATTTAATTGATGGCTGAATTTAAATTTAATTAGTAGCAAGAATTGATCAAAAATGACTAAAATTGGCACAAATTGGTACAAAAGTGGTTAGATTTTAAATAAATTGGAAAAATTAAATTAGTTGCTATTTAGTTAATAAAAATACAACACTTATATTATTTAGCAAATAGACAACATAATAGCTTTAATCACGATAAAAGTATATAAATAGTATTATCATGCAATTAAATACAAATAATTTATAAAACTAAGTAAATTATATTTTATAAATAAAAGCTTGTTTAATTGAAAATATGTATGTGTGTGTGTGTATTATTATTCAATATATAGATATGACATAATTATGTATAATATTAAAAAATTAATAACTTGAAACTAATGCAATAAATATTTTAAAAGTATAACTTGAAATATGTATAAATGATAAATAATTATGCAAAAGTTAATTATGTATGATAATTAATACTAAAATATCATGAATGTGTGTGTGTTTGTGTTTGTGCAGCTTAGACAGGGCATAGGGAGGCTAAAATTGGGTATCAACATAGTCTATCTTCGAAAAGCACTTTGCATCTTAAAGCTAGTCAAACAGGTCATCAGTTTTGGGAAGGAGATACTTATTCTTGATTGTGACCTTGTTCAACTGCCGATAATCAATGCACATCCTAAGGGAACCATCCTTCTTCCTAATAAAAAGAACAAGCACCCGATGGGGACTTATTAGGTCAGATAAAACCCTTATCTAGGAGATCTTTCAACTGATCTTTCAAATCCTTTAGCTCGCTGGGGCCATTCTGTAAGGAGGAATAGATATGGGTTGCATATTAGGGAGAAGATCAATACCCAAGTCAATCTCCCGCTCGAGAGGGACTCCTGGTGGATCATCTGGAAACATGTTCGAATACTTGCACACAATAAAAACGGATTGAGGAGTCGGGATCTCGTACTTAGCATCCTTAACCCGAACTAGATAGTACACACAGCCCTTGGAGATCATCTTCCTAGCCTTGAGATAGAAAACAACGCGACCTACAAGCACAGGTGAAGTACCATCCATTCTAGGACTGGTTCACCTGAAAACCATAAATCTATTGTACGAGTTCTACAATTTACTAAGGCATAACAAGCATATAACCAATTCATATCAAATATAACATCAAAATCGATCATATCTAACTCTACTAAATTAGCTGAGGTGACTTTCTATAAAATTATGACAGCGCAATTTCTGTATAGTCGTCGAGATAGAACTGGCTCACCAATAGGAGTAGAGACTGAGAAGGGTTCTGATAGGATTTCGGAACTAATACCAAAACTAAAAGCAACATAAGGAATCATGGAAGATAATGTAGCCCCTCGGTCTAATAATGCATAAACATTAAGATGGAATACTCATAATATACCAATAACCACATCGGGTGAGCACTCATGCCTATCGAGATGAAAGTGTGTAGAAATTATTCTGGCACTATCTTCCACCTACACTAGAAGAGGCGCCCCGTTGAGATGGGCGAGCTGCTGGAGCTGCTGAAGTGGTGGCTGGGGAACGGCCTCTACTTTCGCCCTACCTAGCCAAAGGACAATCCCTGTGCATGTGTCCGGGCTTCCCACATCCAAAGAAAACATCTGAGCCAATTCCCTTGGGTGGTTCTTACCACATTTCTTGCAAACTGAGAAATTGCGCTCCACTGTCGTGCTCCTCTAGCCACTAGAACCTGATGCGCTGCTTCTCTCATTACCTCGAGGTCTGGATGGAATACTAGTTGATTATGGAACTGAGGCTGACAACCTATGGTGAGATTGAGGGTGATGTCCACCACCGGATCTCTACTGGAAATGCCCATAGCTCCTAGTCCTGGCCCTCTTGGCCTCTCTCTCCTTCTCCTTCATCTGCCTTGCCTCTATCTACTAGGCATATACGATCAATCAGGAGATATCTATATCATTAATCAACATGATGATCCTACACTCCTGAACCAGTGAATCTGCCACCCCATTCACGAACCTGCTCATACAAGCCCTCAGATTGGCCACCATCTCTGGTGCAACTTGGACAACTGGGTAAATATTAAGGCATACTCTTCGACAGTCATGTTGTTCTGCTTCAGATTGACGAACTCGGTTGCCTTTGCCACCCTCAACTCTCGAGGAAAGAATCTATCCAAGAAAGCGATAACAAACTCATCCCAACCAATAGGAACCGCACTAACTCCCCTACTCTCCTTCTATTGTCGAAATCATAATATGAGCAACCCACTTCAGCTGATAGGAGGCTAAGTCTACACTCTCCTTTCTTGTCACTCTCATAATTTGGGTGATCTTCTGAACCTCCTCTATGAACTTATGTAGATCCTCATCCACCTTTAACCCAAGAAACTCAAGTGGATTCATCTTGAGGAAGTCCCTCACTCTCACCATCGCCGCATTCCCATTCTGATGGACATTGGCCACTGCCTGCTAGTTAACCTGGGTTGTCATAGCCTGAGCTAATATTTGAAAAGCAACCCTAAACTCAACATGAGTAACCTACTCAGGCAAGGTATCCGCCCTGGTGGGGCTGGATGATGCCCGTCTCCATTGTCATTGCCATGGCTATTTCTGTTGCCATTTCTTCTTCCGTTGACTCAGCGAGGAGTCATATTTCTACAAATGCGGACATCACGAGTTAAAGAAATAGAGAGATGTACTTCATTAAACGACATAGATTATGAAAGAAGGAAAATTTCCTAAAATGTCTCACAGCCTCTTCCCCATAAGTGTGGCGTGCTTCACACCCATGAATAAAACTCTACTTAATGCGGCTTTCAGATAGCCTAGTACATACCTAAACCTTTGCTCTGATACCAAGTTTGTCACGACCCGAGCTGGGACCCCGAATCGAGACACAGGACCTAGAACCACGAATGGCTCCAAGCTATCCCCTGTCACATACATAGCATGATTTGAGAGCATAGCTAAGAGGAATTAAAGCATAAATATAATATAAGCAAAAGTCTAAATGATATAAAACATGAACAAGTATGACAAGTCACAATGCTGAACCATCTAATATATAATTGTCTAAAAGCTTCTATACGTAAGATGAGTTGATGGACAACACTCCCAACTAGCTCACTAAGTATAAACTACAAGCCATATACATAAAGCATAAACTGATAAATATCCTCGGAAGATGAGGACTCACCAAGACAAGGAAAGAACTAGACTGATCGGGAGAGAATAGTGATGGGACTAAGATGGATTGCCCGAACCTATATCATGAGACGTAGAGCATAGAGTATGCTGTCAGTAACTTGAATATACTGAGTACATTGAGAAAGTAAAAATACTAGTAAACGATAGTATGAAATCATAAGTATAAATCAAGATAGATCATGAGAGTAAGGAAAACATATTAAAAACCCATATATGTGAAGTTTACATAATTGTAAGGTATTCATCATAAGCTGAACATAATGACTCAAAGTTTAGAAATAGAAATCATATAGCATGCTATACTTGAAAACTTAAGCGAAAACTCATAAATTGATCAATGGATCAAATATGCAAAAAAACATAATATCATATGACATGAACATGAGTATCTAAAAACATGAGAAACAATGGGAGGTTTCATCATAACCGACTTCATCATGATAAAGCTTACATGATGCCCCAACTATCTCGCTCAAGTAGGAAGAACTATCCGAAGCTTGCCAAGGCTAGGAACGATTAATACGTGATATCACCTGTGAGTCCTATTAGGGTTGAACATGAATATATACCTAGGTGGCATATAGTTTTGAGACTCAGGGTTTGTCTGAACCCCTAGCCTTCTCGGTGCTAGAAACTACTCCTAAAATCATGCACATGGCTCATAATTATTTTCGTGAAAATACTTGAACTTGCATGGGCTAGCTGAAACATGAAATCATAATCATACTTGACATGCATGAAATATTCATGAGAAGATGCCATAAAATTGTCCATGATACTTGAACTTGAATTTCATGAAAACAACACATGCTTGAATAAAGCTTCATAACTTCAAAATCATGGAATCATAAGTTGAGAATTCATAAATATTCATGCATATATACTTGGTAATTCATCCTACTTGAAATTATGGATTCATAAGCTTGAAATTCGTAAATCATGCATATAGGGCATAATCTTCATAAACTTGAAATCATGCATTAGGAAGTAAATTGAGGGTTAAATCTACCCTAAAAGCCATAAAACATCAATTGAAACATGAGAGAATTAAACCCATAGAGATAGAATGGAAGATTTCATGAAAAATGGGTAAATCTCTAAAATATAACTTGGCATGCTGAGACTTGAAATTATAGAATTGGGACGAAATTGGGCATTAGGATAGAAGAATTTCCTCCGTTCATAACCCTACATACCTAGCCTTAAAGAATCCTCAACTTCATTGGTGTCCAAAAGGGAATTGATGAGAAGATTTGATGAAGAACCCTAGCTTCTCTTGAGGGGATTTAATCTTCATTTAGGGGTGTTAGGAGTAGAATGAGGGTTTAGGATGATTAAAATCCTTTAAAATATATTTTATAAGACTTAAAACGACTTAGTTTAGGAGTTAAAAACTTAGAACTTACAAATATACTCTTAATAATCCGACAGAAAATTACACACTGCCAGACCCAACGAGGGACTGGATGACTCGTTGGAAGACTTGACAGGTCATCCCTGACCCATTATCACTGGAAATTTCTTCTCAATTTTTCTGATCTTCTCTTGACACCTCACTTGACGATTCGTCATGTCACTTCATGGGTCACTTAATCAGTTGTCAAGTGCCACCGCCCGAGTCTGCACCCTGGCCGCGACATGGTACTTGGTGCCACAAATGACACCAAGCTAACCCATGTTCTATCATTACACTTGTAAACTGAGTAAAGATAAGCGGAACCTTTATAAAAATAATTATGTAATCAATAGTGCTGAGAGTATAAACATAACTGGAAACAGTAATTGTGTCTAAAAGCCACTACTAACTGATTAGTTGTTGGGACAAGCCCCCAACTAACTCTAAAATCTATCTAAATAAGAACTAACTGAAAAACAACTATTGTCCTGAAAAGATGAGGACTCACCAACTGATGCTGCTATTGAAATCGTCAGAGGGAACTACTGAAGATGCTCTAAGTGAGAACCTGTGCCTGTATTGTAATACAATACAACATAGACAGTATGTGTCAGTACTTTGAAAGTACTGAGTAAGTGAGATATACAATAAGCATGGAAAATAAACTACTGAGCTGAAATAACATGAAATGACTAACTGATACTAAATACTGATAAAATTGAGCTATGACTAATATGGTCAATGATGACCTTGACTGGTAGTCATAAACATGTCCTGGAACTGAGTGACTGAATTGAGTTAACCTGAGCTGAGCTGAACTGAACTAAACTAAACTGAATTGAATGGTACTGACAAGTGGGAGAGTCTATAACCAACATATAACCACGTGAGCTAAACGTGGAGTCCGATGTATATACCCTATCGGAGAAAGCCCATTGTACCTTGCAAGGGTATAGTAGTTGTCTGGGTGATCACAAATTTGGGGCCCGTTGGGCCAATGACCATGGTGATAACGTAGTTCTGGGAACCTGGATGCACTGGAATCCTGGTCCGCTCGGTGCTAAGTACTACTCCCACTGGATAGTCATAACTTAACTTCTAAGCTGATAGCTCAAGCTGGAGTCCTGGACTAAATCAGGAATACTTATCTGGAAGTACCCTTAGAGTCTATTGGATCGGATAACTATAAACTGATGTTCTAAGGCTGGCCAGAGCTGCTTCTGGAAGTGTCATAACCGTCTGAAGAACAAACTAATAACTGAAAATTGAGACTGGGAGGTATTACTGACACCTCAAGAGACTGAGTATAGTCAAACTTATCAGCTCACATTTCTGTAAGATACTGAAATTTACTAAGTACTGACTGAGACTAAACAATCAATAATTCTACTCTTGATCATGCAACTATACTATCCTGGTGATTTTAGAAAAATCAGAATCAAGCGACACTTGTATTTAGAACATGCTGAAATACTCAATTCATTGTATTGGAAACTAGGGCTAAAATCATATAATTTCATGAAAAGAGATAATTATCAAAAGTATAGTTAATGGCATTCCTCAATACTCATGAAAATTATAATAGGAAGAAATCCATAATTTAGTGACAAATGAACGCTAACTGTGAACTTCAGGCCTAGAACTGATAAGTATTTCAGAAGAGTTTTGGGGCATAAGGGAAGAACAAATCCCTTGTTGAATTCCCACATACATGGAGTTAAATTTCCTAAAAAGGATTTGGAGAATCTTAGAAGAAAACTTGAAAAGCCTATCTTGCTCTGAAAGAACTATCAGGAACTTCTTTCCTCTGGAAATCAAGGATTGAGTGAGAAATGAAAGGGATTTAGTCGATTACCCCTTTAATTCTCTCCCAAAATGTGCCTAAAACGACGTAGTTTAGGAACTAAAAAAGTTGAAAGTTACAAAAATGCCCCTGAAAGAAAATCTGGAAAACTGCCCGACAGAGACCAACGGGTCATATAATGAGTCATTGGTTGATACCACGACTAACTGGGACTAGTCGTTGGTCTTGGGCTTGGAATATAGGCTCACTGGAATTTTTCAATGGGTAGGGACCATAACTCATTGGACGAACCAACGTGTTGTTGGTACCTCTCATTGTCACTGGTAGGATTTTTAAATAAAACTTAGGAACCCCACTAACGAATGACACAACGACTCATTGGTAGAACCAATGGGTTATTGTGTATGCCTGTGGTCAACAGTGCTTGGTCCTGAAACCTGGCGACAGGCGGAAACGATGACTCGTTAGAGGTGACAAGAAGTCGTTAGTTTCATTTGTCGCTTCTAGGAGGTGTCTGGAAGATTTCTTTACTGGGCAACAACGACTCCACAGAATGACTCATTAATCTTCGTAACGGGTCATTGCATGACTCGTTGGTTCCCAGATGGGAAGCTTGCAGCTCAAAGAATGACTCATACAACGGTCCATTGGTGCTGACAACAACTCATAATCTGAGTCATCTTGAGACAAAATTTTCCTGATTCCTTCTGGTTTTTCATGCAATGCCTGAGTTTGGTCTAGAAAAGCTTTGGGATGTTATAATATCTCCTCCTTGGGATCATTCGTCCTTGAATGAAGGCTAAAATTGCTAGAACACTAGAAAAAGAGTTGCAATTCCTAGACTGAAACTATAAACTGATTTTTGAAGGAATGACTGACTCTAAACTGATTTAATCATACTAACTGAGTTAACACAACTAGAGTGCGCATTGAAAACCTGAATAGAGATGACGCGTAAGGAACTGAATAGTGTACTGAGGAAGAATTTAATACATGATGATGAAACTGAACTAGAAAGGAATAAATGAGTGTATTTAGCAATCATGTCTGCTTCTGCCTCCCATGTGGCTCCCTCAACTAGCAGGTTCCTCCACAAGACTTTCACTAAAGCGACTTTCTTTTTTCTCAGCTTACAAACCTGATGGTCTAGGATCTGAACTGGAACCTCTTCGTAAGAGAGACTATCCTTCACTCCCACATTGTCTAGTGGCACAACTGAGGTTGGATCAATGATGCACTTATTCAACAGTGACACATGGAAGACTGGGTGTACAGATGCTAATATCGAAGGTAATTCTAACTCATAGGCCACATTGCCAATTCACCTCCGAATCCTGTAGGGTCCTACATACCTCATACTGAGTTTCCCTTTCTTTCCAAACCTCATCACCCCTTTCATGGGTGAAATTTTCATATAAACCCAATCATCTTCTCACATCCGCATATGATTTTTGTTGGCTCTAAGCTATTTTCAACATTTCTCTCATAAGTTGCACTTTCTACATGGCTTCATGAACTGAGTCTGGTCCTATCAAAGTAGCTTCGCCAACTTCAAACCACCCTATAGGAGACCTGCACCTTCTACCATATAAGGCCTCAAACGGGGTCATCTGAATACTAGAGTGGTAGTTGTTGTATGCAAACTCGATGAGGTAGGTGATCATCCCAACTGCCCTTGAAGTCGATCACACAAGCTCTCAGCATATCTTCTAAGGTCTAAATAGTCCGCTTAGCTTGTCCATCTGTCTGAGGGTGAAAAGTTGTGCTGAGCTTAACCTGAGTACCAAGTCCATTTTGAAATGACTTCCAGAAATGCGAGTTGAACTGGGTACCTCTATCTAAAATGATGGATAAGGAAACTCCATGCAGTTTGACTAACTCCCGAATGTATATCCTAGCATAATCCTCAGCTATGTCTATAGTTTTAACTGGGAGGAAATGTGCTGACTTGGTCATTCGATCTACTATCACCTAAATTGAATCATGATGCCGATGAGTACGAGGTAGACCTGTAATGAAGTCAATATTCACTTCTTCCCACTTCCACGTGGGTATGCTGATATCCTAAGTCATACTCCCAGGTCTCTGATGTTCAACTTTAACCTGCTGGCAGTTCGGCCACAAACTGTGTAATGTCTCTCTTCATGTCGTTCCACCAGTAGATTTTCCGTAGGTCACGGTACATCTTAGTGGCACCTGAGTGGATAGAGTATCTGAAGCTGTGTACTTCCGCCAGTATTTTCTACCTCAAGTCACCTACATCCTGTACACATAGTTTGCCCTGTAACAAAGCACACCATCTCCCCCTTTGGAGAAAGCCTCCACTTCTTTTCTTAGAACTGCTTCTTTCAGCTTAAGCAGTATGGGATCTTCATCCTGCTTTGACTTAACCTCAACAACTAATGAGGATTCTGACCCACTCTTTAGTACCACTCTGCCCTCAGCTGAATCTACCAACTGCACTGATCACGGGCAAAAATAGCATGCCCGAGATACGCTTTATGACTTAAATTAGTCTTGTTTATCTAAGTTACTATATACATTTTCATGTCATTTTATATGAAGTGAAGATATGTGCTAACCAACATGATTAGCCTTTGTTTTGTAGGTTTTGATGACTTTTGAGTAACTAATCCATGAGTTGGTGAAGTAGAGGCTTGGAAACGGAATTTACACGCGAACGTCGGCAAAGAGGAGGCACAAAACAGCCCACCGGCGCGTCGGCAACGTGCCACGGCAGGCAGGCTGATCACAACAGCCCACCTGCGCGTTGGCAACGTGCCACGGCAGGTTGGCTGCACGACCAAGAGGTGTCAACATGCTGCCCAAGCATCATGACACGCTGCCAACGCGGCAGGGTGCTGCCGGGGCCAATTTCGGGTGAATTCTAGAGAGCCTTCGCGTTAGTGGCGTGTCACGGAGGCAGTGCTCCGCGATGCACTCCGTGACACATTGCTTGTTATTCTGGGAAAAAGTCCTACTACTATAAATAGCACACTTAGGTTTTATTTGAGATATTCTGACTTGGTGGAGCAAGGACGTGGGTTACAGGCAGTTGAGGGACGAAAAGTTCAGGGTTTTTTCTCCCTTTCTTTCTTCTTTAATTCAATTGCTTGTATGATTAACACTCATTTTATGAGGTTTAATCCACAAATGAGTGGCTAATTCCTCTCCTTGCTGAGGTTATGAACAATTGTAATGAAATTTGATCAGTAATTATTTGGTTTTTCATCTTTTCTTCCATGTTGTTCTATTAATTCTTGTTCTTACTGCATTAATGTGTGGCCTACATTAATGTACATCTAAAAAGTCCGGTTTCACTCGAGAGAGCAAGAAATTGGAAAGTTGTGAATTAATAGGATATGTTCTTTACTTGATTTGGGAAAATTGAGTTTTGATTTGCTTTCAGGATAGAAATATACCTGAAAGTCGTATTAGTCAAATTAGGAACCGGAATTGTATGGCTAGGACATGAATTGCATTTGATCACAGAAATGTAGACGGATGGTTCATGATTCTTAAGTGAGGTTAAATACGAGAGTTTTAATCTCTTGGCAAATGTTCTTGGCTAGCAACTGGAGGAAAAGATTAACCAAAGTATGATGATAATTAGTTTCATTACAAGTTCGTTTAACCTCAGCATGCTTTCATTCATAGTTCAGATTCAAAGTAGATAATTGTTCTTAGTTTTAGTATATAAATTTATAAAACAAACTATTAACTTTTTGGTTACACTATTGTCTGCATTTTTAGAAGTAAAATATAGTACACTTGAGCAATTTGCACTTCATCCAAGTCTCTGTGGGATTGATACTTGGCTTACTAAAGCCACTTACTACTTGTTCGACCACGTGCACTTGCGTGTCGGTTTTATAACCCAAAACCAACCGAACATGCACTACCAATCAGGCTAACTTGTGAATATCCTTTGCTAGCTCCTTCTTTCCCAATTCAACATGAGTAACGCTCCCCATGGATATTCTACTAAAAGTATCCGCCACCACATTCGCCTTACCTGGGTGATACAACACGCTCATGTCGTAATCCTTCAACAAATCCAACCACCTTCTATGGTGAAGATTCAAATCTTTCTGACTAAACACGTATTAAAGGCTCTTGTGATCAGTGAAAACATCCACGTGAACCCCATGAAGGAAATGGCTCCATATTTTTAGAGCAAACCCCACTGCCGCCAATTCAAGATCATGAGTCGGATAATTCTTCTCATGAACTTTGAGTTGTTTGGAGGCATAAGTTATCACCTTACCCCCGTGCATTAGAACGCAACCGAGGCCAACTCTGGAAGCATCGCAATAGACTAAGATCCCATCTGTTCCTTCTGGTAAGGTAAAACTTGGAGTTGTAGTGAGTCGAGTCTTCAACTCCTGGAAACTCTTCTCACATGCACCTGACCACTAAAACTTCACCTTTTTGAGTTAGTTTAGTTAAAGGAGACGAATATAAGAGAATTTTTCCATGAACAATCGATAATAACCGCTTAGACCCAGGAAATTTCTGATATTTGCTGGGGAAGTAGGTCTTGGACAGTCTTTCACCATTGCTATCTATTGAGAATCTACCTGAATACCCTCACCTGAGACCACATGACTGAGGAAAGCCACAGACTTCATCCAGAATTCACATTTGCTAAATTTAGCTAACAATTGGTGGTCTCCGAGAGTCTGCAACTGTATCCTCAAATAGTGTCACGACCCGAACATAGGCCCAGATTGAGATATGGGACAAGGAGCCCCGAGAGACTCCAAGTCGATCCATGGCATGAACATACATCTAACTCAATCAATAAAGAGGAAGACTTAACATAATAAACATAACAGAAGTCTAAACATAACATAGAAAACTAAATATATAACATGAGACTGAAGCTGAATATAATCTATTATTTGAGAAGCCTCTAATTCTGATAAGTTGATTGGACAAGACCCTAACTAACTCTTTAAGTCTGAAAACTGAAAGTACAAGGATAGATGATAACAAATGGTCATAGGGAGATGAGGACTCAACAATAGAGACTAGATGCTAACTCTAGAAGCTAGCTAGTGACGGGGCTGAGTCTAAAGATCGGAGCCTGTATAATGAAACGATACAGCATAGAGTATGCGGTCAGTACGTGAAATGTATTGAGTATGCAAGGTAAGTAAAACCGCTTAAATAAGTAAAATCATTTAAAACATACATAATATAAAACAACATCAAGATAAGTATTTTAGAGTAGGGCTTCCATGCTATTTTCTAAAATCATGATCTGAACATAACTCAACATCATAACTGAACCGAATGACCTAAAGCTAAAATCTGATAATCATAAGTAAAATTGTACATTGGGTCAAACCTGCTTTAGAACATATATATTTATATATATCATGGATGATAAATGTGCATAACTGAAATCATGAGGAACAATGGGAGACTCGTCATATAATAGAAATTACCATGATAGATCTTACGTGGTCCCGACTATCACACTCAAATAGGCAAAGCCGTCTAAAGCCTTATTAGGAATAAAGACGCTACCATGATATCGATATCAAGATGAAGGCCCATTGGGCAGGGAAAGCTCACATAGGAGGTCCCAAAATAATCTAATCATACCTACGTTGGCGCGTAGTTCTGAGGCATAGGGTTGACTGACCCTTAGCCTACTCGGTGCTAGACACTACTCCCAAAAACATGCATATGCTCTCCATTATTTTTCAATGAAGCTAACCATCTTCTATTGACAAAGCTGAATAATCATATACATATAAAATCTAAAATCACACATGATGAACCTTGTGTCAAACCATACCACAAGTTGAACATAATTGGGAGTCTTGACTCCAAAACCATGTGGTAAGCTAATTAACTTGAAATCATAAATCATACTTGAACGTATGGGCTTGTCCAATACTTAAACATGCTTGAAAATACTTGATTCACTTGAAAACATTATCATAGACATGGGTAACTTGAAAATATGCTTTTCATCAATAATATCTCATCATACTTGAATATACATCATAAATCTCAACTTTCATGAACTTCTCATGGATGAGCATTTTAATTTATAAAGCTTGAAAACATGATTATAATTGAAAACAATGTAAAACTTTCCCATGAATCATAATTCAATAATAGAAACATGCTTACATCATACCCATGGTAGAAACTTAAGAAATTCATGCATTGGGTTAAAATCCCATAGGATCAACATATAGATTTTCATGAATTGGAGAGGGATTGGGCATGGGTGTGAACAAACTCACCCATTCATAGCCTTAAATACCTGGGAGGATCTGATTCTACAACTTCTCTAATTGACCAAGGAAAAAATTGAAGAAAACTTGAAGGAAATTGAGCGTGATCACCTCTCTAGACCTTTACACTTGCATGAATGAATAAAAATAGCTTAGAATGAACTTACCCCTCTTAAACTTAACTATTCATAGCTTAAAACGATGTAGTTTAGGCCTTAGGATCATAGGAATTACGGATAAACCCTTACTAATTTCGCAGAAAAATAACTGACTACCAGTCCCCATGAGGGACTGGACGAGTATTACCAAGGAAACGAGTCGTCGTCTGTTGTCGTGAAGTCCACTGCCACTTTTCCTCGAGGGGTCCCCATGAGGGACCTAACGACCTGTTAACTAGTGAACACGACTCGTGGTCACCACTCGTTACCACCACTGCCCAAAAACCTCAAGTCTTTAATCAACTGATGACCACAACTAACATAACGAATCATGGCATCTGACCACGACTCATTGTGTCCATTCATAGGGAACACTGCAACTCAGCCTTCACCTTTCATTAGACTTTGATCGCGACTGACTCAACGAGTCTTGGGTGCTGACCACAACTCATGGTCATGTCCGTGGGGACTCAAAACCATAATTTCCAACTCAAGTCAAACTCCTCACCACAAGTCACTTAACGACTCGTGGTCAACCTGACGGGTCACAAGACGACTCATTCTGTGACCTGGTGCAGAAAATCCTATTTTCTCCATTTCAACTCTCAAGTTTGATCTTTGGGCTTTCAGGGTATAATAATATCTCCCCCTTGGATTCATCCTCGAATATTGAAAATCACACAGAAAAGCATAGAAACGCAATCATCATACTCAAATACTAATCATATAAGCTGAAAACTGACGGAATGACTAACTCTGATTTAAACCACATGATTGAACTGAATTCATGAATCATACATACATCTATATACATGAAAGAAATTGGGTCACATGAACTGAACATGAAACTGAATAGCATTTTAGGGCAAAAACTGATACCTCAAGCTGGAACTGAGTCGGTAGGGATAAATATGGGTATCTAGCCATAATATCTACTTCAGCTTTCCACGTAGCTCCCTCAACATGTTGATTCCTCCATAAAACTTTAACTGAAGCTACTTTTTTTTCTTAGCCTTCACACCTGATGATCCAGTATTTCCACCGGAACCTCCTCATAACTAAGGCTGCCTTTCACACTGACACCTTGCTAACCTACTTCACAATCCAGTAGGGGCCAACATAACGAGGGCTGAGTTTTTCTTTCTTTCCAAACCTCATCACTCCCTTCATGGGAGACACCTTCAGAAACACCCAATCATCCACTTCAAACTCAAGTTCTCTCTTTCTCACATCAGCATAGGACTTTTGGTGACTTTGAGTTATGTTTAACCTATCCTGTATGAGCTAAAATTTCTTCATGCCCTCATGGAACGAATCTAATCCTATCATCGTAGCTTCACCAACTTCAAACCAACCAATAGGTGATTTACACCTTCGCCCATAAAGATCCTCAAACAGAGCCATAGGAATGCTGGAATAGTAGTTGTTATTATACGCAAACTCAATAAGAGGCAAATAGTCATCCCAACTACCCTTGAAGTCAATAACACATACTCTCAACATGTCCTCGAGATTCTGAATTGTCCTCTCCGCTTGACCATCCATTTGCGAGTGAAATGTTGTACTAAGCTTAACTTGAGTACCAATTCTTTTTAAATCAATCTCCAAAACTGAGAGGTAAACTGAGTACCTTTGTTTGATATAATGGACAAGAGCACTCCATGAAACCGAACTAGCTCCTGGATGTGTAGGTTGGCATAATCCTCTACGAAATCAGTGGTTTTGATAGGTAAAAATTGAGCGGCTTTGGTCAACCTATCCACGATCACCCAAATGGAGTTATACTGTTGACGAGTGTGGGGTAATCCTATGAAAAAGTCCATATTGATCTCCTCCCACTTTCAAGTAGGTATGCTAATGTCCTGAAGTACACCCCCCGGTCTCTGATGCTCAACCTTCACTTGCTGACAATTCGAGCACTTAGCCACAAATTCAGCGATGTCCTTCTTTATGCCATTCCACCAATAGACTTCCATAGGTCACGATGCATCTTGGTGGCACCTGAATGTATTGAATATATGGAACCGTGATCCTCATGCAACATCCAAATTCTCAAATCATTAACGTCCGGTACATACGAGCAACCCTGATATTGAAGCACACCATCTCTCCCTTTGGAGAAGACCTCTACCTTCTGATTTCGAACGGATTCCTTTAACTTTACCAAAATAGGGTCCTTGTCTTGTCTAGCTTTTACATTAGTCCCCAAGGATGATTTTGATCCATTCTGAACAATAACACTGTCATCGGTTGAGTCAACCAAACGAACTCCCAACCTTTCAAGTCGATGCACATCCTTCAGCAGCTCCTTTCTCCCCTCATCTACATGGGACACACTCTCCATAAAGAGTCTACTAAGTGCATCTGCTACTATATTAGCTTTACCCAGGTGGTAAAGGATACTCGTATCATAATCCTTGAGTAGCTCCAACCACCTCCTTTGGCAGAGATTTAGGTCCTTCTGGGTAAACACATATTATAGGCTCTTGTGGTCCGTAAACACATCTACATGGACCCCGTACAAATAGTGTCTCCAAATCTTCAATGCAAATACCATCACTGCCAATTCAAGATCATGGGACGGGTAATTCTTTTCATGAACCTTCAGCTATCTGGAAGCGTATGCTATCACTTTACTATGTTGCATCAATACACAACCAAGGTCGATTCTAGAAGCATCGCAATACACCACAAACCCATCGGTACCCTTTGGTAGGGTTAACACAGATGCTGAGGTAAGTTGAGTCTTTAACTCCTGAAAGCTCCTCTCACAAGCCTCTGATCATTGGAACTTCACTTTTGGGTCAATTTGGTCATGGCGCTGCAATAGATGAAAATCCCTCAACAAATCTCCGATAGTAGGCAACTAAGCTAGAGAAGCTCCTGATAGCTGAAGGATTCACTGGTCTAGGCCAATTCTTCACCGCTTCTATTTTCTGAGAGTCCACCTTTATGCCCTCACTTGATACCACATGGCCCAAAAATGCCACTGAGCTTAAGCAAAACTCACACTTACTGAATTTTACATATAGTTGGTGGTCCTTGAGAGTCTATAGTACCAGCCTCAAATGAGCGGCATGTTCCTCCTCGCTCCGAGAGTATATCAGGATGTCATCAATAAACACGATCACAATCATACCCAAGTATGGCTTGAACACCCCGTTCATCAAATTAATAAAAATTGCAGGAGCATTTTGTTCGGCTTGTTGGGTATAACTACACGCAAGTGCACGTGGTCGAACAAGTAGTAAAGTGGCTCAAGTAAGCCAAGTATCGATCCCACAGGGACTGGACTAAGGTAACAATCTACTCAAGTGTCAATAAACTTTAACTCTAAATTGCAGACAACAGTGTGAAGAAGAGTTTGATAGTTTGTTTCCTAAATTTGTACTAAGTCTAAAATGAATATATAATTTGAGTCTAAACTATAAGTATGAGCATGCTGAGGCTAAAATGAACATGTAGAGAAATAAATTATTGATACAATTTGGTTAATCTTTCCTTCGGTTGCTAGTCAAGAATTATTGTCTATTGATTAAAACTCTCATATTTAACCCAACTTAAGAATCATGAACCTTCCACCTACATCTCTGTGATAAAAAGAAATTCATGTTCTAGCCATACAAAATCGATTCCTTAATTGACTAATACGACTTTCAGGTATATCTCTATCCTGAAGGTAAATCAATTCTCAATTTTCCCAAACTAAGAAAAGATCATATCCTATCAATTCACAACTTTCCAATTTCTTGCTCTCTCGAGTGAAACCGAACTTTTTAGATATACATTAACGTTGGCCAAACATTAATGCAGTAAGAACAAGAATCAATAGAACAACCATGGAAGAAAAGATGAAAACCAATTTATCAATAATCACATTTCAATACAATTGTTCTTAACCTCAGCAAGAAGGGAATTTAGCCACTCATTTGGGGATTAAACATCATTAAATGAGTGTTAATCATACAAGCAATTGAAATAAAGAAGAAGGAGATAGAGAAAAACCCTGAGATTTTCGTCCCCTCAACTGCCTGTAACCCACGTTCTTTCTCCACCAAGTCAGCATTATTAAAAATGAACCTAAGTGTTCTATTTATACTAGTGGGAATTTTTCCCGGAATAACAAGCAACGTGTCACGGAGTGCATCGCGGAGCACTGCCTCCGTGACACGCCACCAACACGGACCCTCACTGGAATTCGGTTGTCCAAGTATTCACACCCAACGTGGCACGGCGTGCAACGCGGGGCTAGGCCAATGTGCCACGGCCCCAACGCACACCTTCACTGGAATTTGGCAAAATTTCCGCATCCAGACAGAATGCATCCGTGATGGCAGCGTGACACGGCTCCATCGCGGAGCCCCTTTACTTCGTGCTTTCCTTGTGCTTTTTCCTTCCTCTCTTCCGAGTCCAATCCCGATTTCTCCCAACATGCATCTTAGCTTCGTAAAATTATATTTTTCCTGCAAAATCACGCTAATCATGTTGGTTAGTATAAATTCACATTTTATTACAATTCACATGAGAATATACAAACATCGATAGATAAACAAGACAAAATGACACAATTGAATATCACTTGGGCATATAAATCTGCCCAAGATCACTTACCCCACACTTAAATCCTTGTTCGTCCCCGAACAATACTCATACACCTCATGCAATTGACACCCAATCCGAGCCACTTTGGCTCGACAATTCAAGCTACGGTTATACCGATTATTTAATATAGCAAATCATCAAGAAAACATGGACAGTCTTATCAATACAATGACCCTCAACACATTAAGACCTCCTAGACTCAAGAATCAACTCTCGATATCGGTAAACTCATGCAAATCAGCTGATCAAGATATCCGTCACAAAATTCCATCTCTCATCGAGCATGTGCCCTCATAACACAAGAGAATTTTCCCCTTTTTAATCACATGAACTCAAACATTTCATGCAAGCGCATATAAACAAGATTTCGCTCTCTCTCCCAAAAGAATTCACATGTATCATGTCATGAACCATAGGTTTGCCTTTAGCGTATTACTCCACTAATATAAGGACACGTGATGTAAGATCACGTAGGACTTAACGGGTTGTAATGTAAGATACGGAACTAGCAAATACTGGGCTAACCAATAAGAACAACTAGCATCCTTAAGCGCTTTTTCAATACATCCCATCAGCCTTATGGGCATTGTTTCTTCCTTTATCCTCCCATTCTTGAAGTCTGTCTTTATTTTTGACCCCATATCTTTAAGTAAACTTGACTTAATAACAAAGATTATTTATACATCTTCATTATATTTAATTTATAGCGAGTGCACCTTTGACCTTTTCTTTCCTTTCATCACTTTGCTTTTTCTTTTCTTTTCACAATTCTCTCTCCTTGACACTGTGGGAAAATTATTTTTTTCTTGAGCGCTTAAGAGGTTTGGATCAAGTTCACGTATAATGAAAAGAAGGGGTTAAGCTCGGTTTACACCTTTTTGACAAAAAAAAAATAGGCTAAAGGCTCAATGGGCTAACTAGGATATACATTCAAGGTAGGTACGATAATGAAAAAAACTTTCAGTTAAATCAAAGAAATGCCTACATCCTTTCCTACAACACACATCCTTCATTTCGTTTTGTACACACACCGGGCAAGTTCTAGACACTTCACAATAGCATGGAAGAAACGAAACCTCGCCATACACTCATTGCACATGCTCAACTCAAGACATATTCACAGACTCTTCAATCAGCTAATTACAAGAATTCAAACATTAAGCCTCAATCACACCGAATCGAACTCTATGGCCTAGGTATCTCAACATATTTACAAAGCTGCATGCTTTCATATGAATCACCTTTGCATTTTAAATATCATGTACCACACGCAACCAGAATTTCGCAACCATAAAGTAACGACACGTTTGGGATACACACATCAAAAGAAAAAACAAAAAAATGAACAAAAGAAATCTACTCCTACGACTACATTTCCCTTAAGACGGTCATCATCCATCCATCATAAGGAACAGTCACTAATTACGACTTCTGTTCAATGGGACTATTCTCGGTAAAAGAACCGAAAACAAACGCCGAGAAACCCAAAAATAAAAATTTCACGAAAAAATATCGATAATTTCGATAAACATATTTACACAACCAGCTAACAACATTCAATAGCACACAATAGTGAAAAAATATCGATAATTTCGATAAACATATTTACACAACCAGCTAACAACATTCAACAGCACACAATAGTGAAAAAATATCGATAATTTCGATAAACATATTTACACAACCAGCTAACAATATTCAACAGCACACAACAGCTTCACCTTAATTACAATACAGACATACACACAAAAATCACAGGGTCACAAGTTTTTCCAAGCACAACAACAGAACAGAGACATTAATAACAACAGCAACCAGCACCTAACTACTCACACCCCACACTTAAATAGAACACTGTCCCCAGTGTTCACAAAATTCAGCATAGCACGAAAGTGGGTGGTGAAACTCCCTGATCAATCGAAGTATTCCACTTATCCGTCAGGTGCCGCTGCCTCGTCTCCCATGTCTGAATCGCCCCCGTCGTCATCATCTGACTCAACATCGGAGTCGTCACGACGTGTCTCCTCATCTGTGGGGACATCATCATCAGTGGGCTCCACAAAAGCTGGCCCCACTCGGCATAGAGCCTTGGCATTTTCGCCAAAAGGGTAGTCTAGCTCGAGCTGCCACAGCTCATCTTCTATTGTCGGCCTCCCACCTATGCGCAGCTGGAGCATCTGTATCCCGAACATGCGAGCCATGTACTGATCATCCCAAGCATGTCGCTCGGCTAGTGTAAGAACTGGCCCGTGAGTGGTGTCGGGTGCCTTAGTTTTCGTGACATCTAAGGCCCGTCTCTCCATCTGTGGAATGTAGTCAAGGGCCTCTTCCTCAATATCCATGCCCCTCAGGAACGTGGTTAGTAATCCACCAAACCCGTACCTGTGCCCTTGATGCAAACGGGCTCTCTTCATGGCGGAGATAATTACCGCCCCAACATTGATCTCCAGCCCTTTCATCAAGGCATAGACTAATCATACACGATCCCGGGTGACATCTTTCATATGCACCCCCGGGATCAGGCAGGAACAAATAATCTTAAGCCATATCCTGGCTTCCCTGTTCATCTGTGAGTAGGGCAATGTCTGATGGTAGCCCCTCTCCTTATGCCTGCTCCATCGTGCTGTAGACCGGGCTCCACACAAGGTGCGTCTGATGTCCGCATATGGTGGAGTGATATTCAGCTGCCGAAGCACAAGGGCGTCTGTGTCCCGCGCCCCCAATATGGCATTAAGGTGATGGGGCTCAAAAGTGATTATCTGTCCTCTTATCTTTATGGTGTGACTTCTGAGTGTCGAGTTCCAATTGGCGTAGAATTCCCGAATTAGGTGCAGATTGCACTCCTTGGGCTTGTCAAAGATAAAATTCAGCCTGGCTGCCTCAATCCTGTGGACAATCCTGGGGAATTCCTGTGCCAATGGTTCCCTAGCAATGTGTTCCTCGGGGAAGTATTTGCTTTCCATATGCTTTGCGTACCATTTCTTCCCCTCCTCTGTCACCCATCGGGTTCCGTATTGCCGACGTTGGCCGCGCGGAACTGCTGGTGCTGCTGGGACTGTTGTTCCCAGTCTGATTCTTTTCCTTCCAGCGCCCGATGTAGATGCGCCCTTCCCTTTATCTTGCCTGCTTGCCATTGTTTCTGTCAAACCAACAGATAGGTCCAATATTCCAATTAAAATTAGCTTCGACTAAGGTTGGGTTAATCTAGGCCACCCCACACTTAGTCTTTAGCCACAATGACAACATTACGACAAGATCATACTTATTTCCAATTTACATAAAAAAAACACAACAAATATGCCTAGTGCATTCAGAGAATTCGACGGTATAAATTCTTTTGTACTACTCAGACTTCGTACAGCTAACCACAACATTCCCATCGATCACATTTCTATACATAGCACTTAGCAACGAGAAACAAAGAAAAAAATTTATCTACATGAACCTATCAATTCACCCATTTCTTGCATCTCACAATTTCGTTACCCCGAAAATCCGTTGGTCTTTTAGCATATTAACAGTTAGCACAACCAACTCATCTCACCCAACATACACAACCCAACAAGAATTTCACATGTCAACTAAATTTTTCCCCTTTTCTTATTCAAATTCAAGCCCTAGCTACAATTTTACAAAAATTCTATCAAGCTTTGTAATTATCAAGTTCATGCAATCACAATGATACTATGAACGTCAATCAACAATAACTCAATTGAATTTAAGCTTAATTTCTAGTTAGGGCAAGTTTTGCTCACATCACATGTTCAACATCGAAAAATTCGACAAGAATTGAGATAGAGTTGAAGAACATACCTTCAATTTGATGAAATGAAGAAAACTTGATGAAAATGTGTGCCTAAGTCCGTGTCACGTTGAGGGAGAAGGGGTTTTGGGATGTTTGTCACGGAGGGGATGAAAAATGAGGAAAAATGAGGGGAAATCGGGGTTAAAAAGTGAGGATTTCGCATGGGTCACCCGGCGACCCGGTGTGACCCGACGCGAATAACACCTCAACGTGTCACGGAGGGTAACGCGGAGCACCCCCTCCGTGGCACGGAGCCATCGCGCAAGTGTTCTGGAATTTGTAAAAATTCTAGAATTGCCTTCAACATGTCACGGAGGGTAACGCGGAGGCCCTCCTTCGTGACACGGAGCCAACGCGTGAGCTCACTGTTTTGCCACTTTTTTTTTCTTACCTCGATTTTCTCCTTTGCGATTCTTTACATTTTACCCTCTGATCAACCTGAAATTTATCTTACAACAAGAAATCGGTTAGAATCCCAAGGTTTGCAAACATAACACAATATATATATTTTTTTTTCTTTTTCTTTTTTTCTTTTTTTTTCTTCTTTTCTTTTACTTAACTAATGTACAAATACAACAAATTCACGGGTTGCCTCCCGTGCAGTGCCTGGTTTACCATCACGGCTCGACGTCATTAAGCTTAGTCATCCTCTAGGGTGACGGACGTCTTCTCTCGACTACCGTCCTCACCCCTGTCATGCTTACACCTCTCCGGTGGTTTCCCCAATAACTGTCATGACTCAACGCTCTGGACAACATCAGCTCGATTAATCACGTTGATCACCGAGAGTTCCTCATACACGGCTGGGAGCTTGGTGGCCTTGTATAGATCAAACACCTCCACCTTGTCGTGTGCTCGCATAGTTAGCTGCCCTGCAGCTACATCAATAAGTGCTTTCCCGGTAGCCAAGAAAGGATGTCCCAAAATAAATGGGACTTCTGCATCTGGCTCGAAGTCCAGCATAACGAAGTCTACCGGAAAGATAAGGGAGCCCACTTGCACCAGCACGTCCTCCACAATGCCATCAGGTCTTGCCAAGGAACGATCTGCTAGTTGCAAGATCACTGTTGTTGGTCTAGGACTCCCCAGACCCAACTTCTTGAATACCGATGACGGCATCAAATTAATGCTCGCTCCCAAATCACATAATCCGCGAGCTCGGATACTCTTCCCAATTGTAATTTGTATTGTAAAGCTCCCAGGGTCCTTGAGCTTTGTGGGAAACCTGTTTTGTATCTGGGAAGTGCACTCCTCCGTAAGAGCCACCGTAGCGTACTCAGTTAACCTTCTTTTGTTCGCCACGATGTCCTTAATATACTTGGCGTACATCGGCACTCCCTGCAAAACATCAACAAGAGGTAAGTTAATGTGTACCTGTTTAAGCACCTCCATGAACTTTTTGAAACACGCCTCCTCCTTGTGTTTCTTTAATCTTTGAGGGAACGGGGGTGGTGGTCTTTCTGGTTCAGCCTCCTTTTTCTTCCCCCTCTCATCACTTTGCTCCCTCTCAGTTTCTGCTGCTCCCGACTGTTGAGGTGGTCTTTTTGGTTCCACCTCTTTAAGCTGTAAACCACTCCTTGTGGTCACTGCATTCACTTGCTTGGGGTTGGGATCAGTGTCACTCGGAAGTCCTCCTCTAGGCCTGGTGTTTTGGGCTCCAGCAAATTGCCCAAACTGGTACTCCAGCGCCTTGGTAGCTAACTGATTGTTCTTTACCTCGGCTGCCAATTTCACATAATCAACTTGCAATTGAGCTTGGTTAGCTATCATTGTCTTGAACATCTCCTCAATGCTGGGTGATGGTGGTGGAGGAGGTGCATTATTGCTTCTGTATTGCGACTGATAGTTCTGCTATCCTCCTTGATTTCTCTGCGCCCCCTGACTCGAACTTTGCCCTTGATGGTTATTGCTACCCCGAGAGAAATTCGGGTGATTCCTCTAGTTGGAATTGTAGTTGTTGCCATACTGTAGGTGGTTGTTTCTCTGTACATTACCAACAAAGTTCACCGAATCGGGATTTTCTCCACAACACTCAGTTGAGTGTTCACTACTCCCGCACACTTCACACCAAATCTACTGCACTACATTCACTGGGGATTGAGACTGGTTCATGCTCATGTTACTGAAGTGGGTGTTGAGTTGATTCTGTAACGCAACTATCTGTGCAGCAATAGCTGTAAAACCATCCACTTCTAGGACTCCTGCTGCTTTCCTTGTTCCTCCTCTTGACGAATTCGCATTCCACTCCGGATTTCCCTGCGAAATACGATTCAACAAGGTATACAGCTCTTCATAAGTGTTCTCTAATGCTTGTCCCCCAGCTGCTGAGTCTAGCAAGATTTTTGTGTGGGGTTCCAAACCCTCTATGAAAGTATGTACCAGCACATCATTGGATTGGTGATGATGAGGACAATCCCGCAACATATATTTGAATCTCTCCCAGGCCTGATACAGATTCTCTCCCTCTCTCTATTTAAAACTTAGAATTTGACTTCTAAGTCTTGCTGTTTTATCGGATGGAAAGAACCGTATCAAGAATTTCTTTGCAAGATCATCCCACATGGTGATGGAATTAGGTGGCTCAGCTTTCAACCACCTCTTAGCTTCTCCCAAAAGTGAAAATGGGAACAATGTAAGTCTGACATAATCTGATGACACTCCAGCGGGGATGTAAGTGTCACTTATCTATAAGAAATTTTGGAGATGTTGCTATGGATCCTCATGAGGGAGACCTGTGAACTGCCCGCTAGTGTGCAGAAATTGCACCATGTTCTGTTTAAGCTCGAACCTCCCTCCTGGCTCAGGTTTGCGGATGCTAGATGTGACATTGTTAGCATGTGGGATTGCCACCTCGCGAACCAGCCTAGCTGCCATTTCCTCGGGCACTAACATTGCCCTTACAACTGGTGGATTCTGTTGTTGCTCCAGGATTGTTTGCCTGAGCAACTGCAGCTTTTTCTCTAGAGCTTCTCTCCTTTGACGATGGAATTGTCTTTCCAGCTCTAAAGATGAGTCCACCAGCTCCTTGTCTCTTCCCAGTGTTCAACAGAAATTAGTATCTGCAAAATACAGGCTAAGACCAAATTGTCAACACTAAGAAGAAATAGTAAACTAACACTTAAGAAAAATTTACCAATTGCCAATCCCCGGCAACGGCGCCAAAAACTTGTTCGGCTTGTTGGGTATAACTACACGCAAGTGCACGTGGTCGAACAAGTAGTAAAGTGGCTCAAGTAAGCCAAGTATCGATCCCAGAGGGATTGGACTAAGGTAACAATCTACTCAAGTGTCAATAAACTTTAATTCTAAATTGCAGACAACAGTGTGAAGAAGAGTTTGATATTTTGTTTCCTAAATTTGTACTAAGTCTAAAATGAATATATAATTTGAGTCTAAACTATAAGTATGAGCATGCTGAGGCTAAAATGAACATGTAGAGAAATAAATTATTGATACAATTTGGTTAATCTTTCCTTCGGTTGCTAGTCAAGAATTACTGTCTATGGATTAAAACTCTCGTATTTAACCCAACTTAAGAATCATGAACCTTCCACCTACATCTCTGTGATAAAAAGAAATTCATGTTCTAGCCATACAAAACCGATTCCTTAATTGACTAATACGACTTTCAGGTATATCTCTATCCTGAAGGTAAATCAATTCTCAATTTTCCCAAACTAAGAAAAGATCATATCCTATCAATTCACAACTTTCCAATTTCTTGCTCTCTCGAGTGAAACCGGACTTTTTAGATATACATTAACGTTGGCCACAGATTAATGCAGTAAGAACAAGAATCAATAGAACAACCATGAAAGAAAAGATGAAAACCAATTTATCAATAATCACATTTCAATACAATTGTTCTTAACCTCAGCAAGAAGGGAATTTAGCCACTCATTTGTGGATTAAACATCGTTAAATGAGTGTTAATCATACAAGCAATTGAAATAAAGAAGAAGGAGATAGAGAAAAACCCTGAGATTTTCGTCCCCTCAACTGCCTGTAACCCACGTTCTTGCTCCACCAAGTCAGCATTATTAAAAATGAACCTAAGTGTTCTATTTATACTAGTGGGAATTTTTCTCGGAATAACAAGCAACGTGTCACGGAGTGCATCGTGGAGCACTGCCTCCGTGACATGCCACCAACGCGAACCCTCACTGGAATTCGGTCGTCCAAGTATTCACACCCAATGTGGCACGGCGTGCAACGCGGGGCTAGGCCAACGTGCCACGGACCCAATGTGCACCTTCACTGGAATTTGGCAAAATTTCCACATCCAGGCAGAATGCATCCGCGATGGCAGCGTGACCTGGCTCCATCACGGAGCCCCTTTACTTTGTGCTTTCCTTGTGCTTTTTCCTTGCTCTCTTCTGAGTCCAATTCCGATTTCTCCCAACATGCATCTTAGCTTCGTAAAATTATATTTTTCCTGCAAAATCACGCTAATCATGTTGGTTAGTATAAATTCACATTTTATTACAATTCACATGAGAATATACAAACATCGATAGATAAACAAGACAAAATGACACAATTGAATATCACTTGGGCATATAAATCTACCCAATATCACATTCATTAGTCCAAAAGACATTATTACAAACTCATAATGACCATACCGCATCCTGAAGGTTGTTTTTGGGATGTCACCCTTTTGAATCCTGAGTTGATGATATTCGGATCTAAGATCTATCTTCAAAAAGCACTTAGCACCCTAAAGCTGGTCAAACAAATCATCAATCCTAGGTAGAGGAAACCTATTCTTGATAGTGACCTTGTTCAATTGCAGATAATCAATACATATATGAAGAAAATCATCTTTATTTCGGACAAAGAGAACTGGTACACCTCATGGGGATTTGCTCATCTGATGAACCCCTTATCTAAAAGGTCTTTCAACTATTCCTTTAACTCCTTTAGCTAGGTTGGATCCATTCTGTATGGAGGAATAGATATAGGCTGCGCATCGAGAAGAAGTTCAATACCAAAATCAATCTCTCAGGAGGGAGGGATTCCGAGTAGATCCTCTGGGAAGACCTATGGATACTCACAAGCTACTGGGACTGACGGGATAGTTAGGGTCTCTAACGTGGCATACTTAACCCTAACTAAATGGTACACGCAACCCTTGGAGATCATCTTTCTGGCCTTAAGATAGGAAATGAAATGACCTACAGGCACAGCTGAACTACCCTTCCATTCTATGACTGGCTCACCCAAAAATCTAAACTCTACTGCCCGGGTTCTACAATTAACTGAGGCATAATATGCAAATAGCCAATCCATGCCGAGGATAACATCAAAATCGATCATGGCTAACTCTACTAAATCTACTAAGGTGACTTTCTGAAGGATTGTGACTGGACAACTTCTATACACCTGTCTAGCTACCACGAATCACCTACTGGAGTAGAGATTAAGAAGGGTTCTAACAAGATTTTGTGACTGACTCCGAAACTACTAGCCACATAAGGTGTCACAAAAGACAAAGTAGCCCCTGGATCTAGCAATGCATACACATCAAGGTGGAAAACTCATAACATACCAGTGACTACATCCGAGGAGACCTCCTTCTCCTGGCGTGATGCTAAGCATAGAATTTGTTTTGGCGCTGACCGCCAACTGTGCTAGTAGATGCCCCTTGTGGTGCTGGGTGTGTAGGTGGAGCTGCTGAACTGGAAGCTGGGCCTCAGCCCCTATCATGGCCCTACCTAGCTGTTGGGCAATCTCTAAGCATATATTTGGGCTCCCTGCACCCGAAACAAGCACCTGTACCCGCTAACACTAACCCGTGTGCCTCCGGCCACACCTGTCACAAACTGGGATACTGGAATCTGCGGGCCTGCTTTTATGACCCCTAGAGCTTGATGCCCATCCTCTTTAGTCGTGCCTAGGTCTGGATGGCACACTCATCCCTGAAGATGTTGGGGCTGAAGATCTCTAGTGGGACTGCTGTCGATGCCCACCGCCTGGTCTCGGCTGAGAGAACCTATAGCTGTCTATCCTGGCCCTCTTTGCCTCTCTCTCCCTCGGATACACTGTCTCAATCTGTTGGTCATACAAAACTATCCGAGGGAAATCCATATCCTAATGGAGCAGGGCGGTTCTGCAATCCTTGTATAGATAGTCCGCTACCCCTTGAACAAACCTGCTCACTCGCGTCCTTTGATCAACCTCTAACTCTGGGGCGTACTTTGATAGATGAGTGAACTCTAGGGTATATTCTTGCACTATCATCTTTCCCTATTTTAGATTCATAAACTCGGTCGTCTTCAGCTCCCTCATTTCCCGAGGGAAGAGCCGATCTAGGAATGCGACATGAAACTGATCCCAACTAATAGGGCCTGCTCTGACTGCCCTACTATTCTTCCACTGTTTAAACCAAATGTGTGTGACCCCCTTCAACTGGTATGAGGCCAAATCAACACACTCTTCTCCATTCACCCTCATGACCTAGGTGATTTTCAGAATCTCGTCAATAAACTCATGTGGATCCTCGTCCACCTTTGACCCAAGAAACTCTGTGGGTTCATCCTTAGAAAATCTCTAACTCGTGTTGCCGTCGCATTCCCATTCTATAGGACATATGTTACTGCCTGCTGGTTGACCTGAGCGGTCAAGGCCTACATTATCATCTGAATGGCTGCCTTGAATTTAGCATGGGCAACCGGCTCCGGTGCATGGTGCTCATGGGCTAGTGGGGCTTGTTGGTTCCCATCCCCATTTCTATCTTCGTAGCCATTTCCATTTCCATTTCTTTTGTCGTTAATTCTGCGGGGAGGCATGATTCTGTAATCACAAATAGAACGAGTTAGAAGGATAGAGAGACATTTCACCGCATGACATAGATCGTGAAATAAGAGAAAATTTCCTAAATATCGCGTAGCCTCTTCATCATAAGTGTGGCGCGCTTTACACCCATGAAAAGGACTCTACTTAACACGGCTTTCAAACACCCTAGGACACTTTAAAACTTATTTCTCTGATACCAAGTTTGTCATGACCCGAACATAGGCCCAGATTGAGACACGGGACAAGGAGCCCCGAGAGACTCCAAGTCGATCTATGGCATAAAATACATCTAACTCAATCAATAAAGCGGAAGACTTAACATAATAAACATAACAGAAGTCTAAACATAACATAGAAAACTAAATATATAACATGAGACTGAAGCTGAATACAATCTATTATTTGAGAAGCCTCTAATTCTGATAAGTTGATGGGACAAGACCCCAACTAACTCTCTAAGTCTGAAAACTGAAAGTACAAGGATAGCTAATAACAAATGGTCCTCGGGAGATGAGGACTCAACAATAGAGACTAGATGATAACTCTAGAAACTAGCTAGTGACGGGGATGAGTCTAAAGATTGGATCCTGTATCATGAAACGATACAGCATAGAGTATGCGGTCAGTACGTGAAATGTATCGAGTATGCAAGGTAAGTAAAACCGCTTAAATAAGCAAAATCATTTAAAACATACATAATATAAAACAACATCAATATAAGTATTTTAGAGTAGGGCTTCCATGCTATTTTCTAAAATCATGATCTGAACATAACTAAAGATCATAACTGAACCGAATGACCCAAAGCTGAAATCTGATAATCATAAGTAAAACTGTACATTGGGTCAAACATGCTTTAGAACATATATATATATATATATATATATCATGAATGATAAACATACATAACTGAAATCATGAGGAACAATGGGAGACTCTTCATATAACCGACATTACCACGATAGAGCTTACGTGGTCCCACTATCACACTCAAGTGGGCAGAGCCGTTTAAAGCCTTGTCAGGGCTAAAGACGCTACCATGATATCAATATCAAGCTGAAGACCCCTTGGGGCAGGGAAAGCTCACATAGGAGGTCCCAAAATAATCTGATCATACCTACTTTAGTGTGTAGTTCTAAGGCATGGGGTTGACTGACCCTTAGCCTACTTTATGCTAAACACTCCTCCTAAAAACATGCATATGCTCTCCATCATTTTTTAACGAAGCTGACCATCGTCTATAGACGAAACTGAATAATTATATACATATAAAATCTGAAATCACACATGAGGAGCCTTGGCTCAAACCATACAACAAGCTGAATATAATTAGGATTCTTGACTCCAAAACCATGTGGTAAGCTAATTAACTTGAAATCATAATTCATATTTGAATATATGGGCTTTCCCAATACTTAAACATGTTTGAAAATACTTGATTCACTTGAAAACATGATCATAACATGGGTAACTTGAAAACATGCTTTTCATCACTAATATCTCATCATACTTGAACATCATAAATCTCAACTTTCATGAACTTCTTAGGGATGGACATTTTAATTTATAAAGGATGAAAACATGATTATAATTGAAAACAATGTAAGACTTGCCCATGAATCAAAATTCAATAATAAAAATATGCTTAGATCATACCCATGGTAGAAACTTAGGAAATTCTTGCATTGGGTTAAAACCCCATGGGATCAACATATAGATTTTCAAGAATTAGAGAGGGATTGGGCATGGGTGTGAACAAATTCACCCATTCATAGCCTTACATACCTAAGAGGATCTGATTCTACAACTTCTCTGATTGCCCAAGGAAAAAATTGATGAAAATTTGAAGGAAATTGAGCTTGATCACCTCTCTAGACCTTTACTCTTACATGCATGAATAAGAATAGCCTAGAATGAACTTACCCCTCTTAAACTTCACTATTCATAGCTTAAAATGACGTAGTTTAAGCCTTAGGATCATAGGAACTACGGATAAACCCTTACTAAATTCACAGAAAAATAACTGACTGTCATTCCCCACGAGAAATTGGACAAGTCGTTACTAAGGAAATGAGTCGTCGTCTGCTGTCGTGAAGTACACTGCCACTTTTCCTTTAGGGGTCCCCACGAGGGATCTATCGACCCATTACTGGTGACCACTACTTGTGGTCACCATTCTTTACCACCACTTCCCAAAAACCTCAAGTCTTTAATCAACTGATGACCACGACTAACCTAACGGATCGTGGCATCTGACCACGTCTTGTTGTATCTATTCATAGGGAACACTGCCAACTCAACCTTCACCTTTCATTAGCCCTTAACCACGACTGACTCAACGAGTCGTGGGTGCTGACCACGACTCGTGGTCATGTCCGTGGTTACTCAAAACCATAATTTCCAAGTCAAGTCAAACTCCTCACCATGAGTCACTTAATGACTCGTGGTCAACCTGACGGGTCACAAGATGACTCGTTCTGTGACCTGGTGCAGAAAATTTTATTTTCTCCATTTCAACTCCCGAGTCTAATCTTTGGGCTTTCGGGGTATAACAGATGGTTAGCATGCTCTTCCTAATTTCTAGAGTATATCAAAATATCGTCTATGAACACAATGACGAACATGTCTAGATACTGTTTGAATATCCTATTCATCAGGTCCATAAAAGCTGACGGGGCGATAGTTAGTCTGAAGGACATAACCACAAATTCATGATGACCATACCGAGTTCTGAAGGCTATATTTGGTATGTCACATTCCCTGACCCTAAGCTGATGATACCCTGACCTGAGATCTACTTTGGAAAAACAACTAGCTCTCTGAAACTGATCGAACTAGTTGTCAATTCTAGGTAGGGGATACCTGTTCTTAACTGTAACCTTGTTTAATTGACGGTAGTCGATACATATTCTGAGAGTACCGTCTTTCTTTCGTACGAACAACACTGGAGCACCCCATGGGGAGATGTTGGGCCTGATGAGACTCTTTTGAAGAAGGTCTTTTAGTTATTCCTTTAACTCCTTAAGCTCTACTGGAGCCATTCTGTAAGGAGGAATAGAGATGGGCTGAGTGTTTGGAAAAAGGTCTATGCCGAAGTCTACTTACCGCTCAAGAGGGACTCCAGGAAGATCTTCGGGAAACACGTTAGGGAATTCACTGACAAATGAAATTGACTAAATAGTTAGGGTCTCGGAGCTAGAATCTTGACCTGAACTAGGTGATAGATGCACCCTTTTGAAATGAGCTTCCTTTCCCTAAGGTAGGAAATAAATCGACCCATAGGCGCGGAAACACTACCCATCCATTCTAAGACTGGCTAATTGGGGAACTGAAACCTGACGACTCTAGTTCTGTAGTCGACTGAGGCATAACCGAAATGTAACCAATCCATGCTAAGAATAAGGTTGAAATCAACCATGTCTAGCTCTACTAGATTAGCTGGAATGACTTTATATAATAGTGAGACTGGGCAGTTTCTATATACCCGGCTGGCTCTAACTGACTCACCAACTGGGGTAGAGATTGAGAATGGTTCTAAGAGAACTTCTGGACTGATTTTAAATTGAATAGATACATAAGGAGTCATGAATGATAATGTGGCTCCTGGATATAGTAAGGCATGTACATTTAGGTGGAAAAGATGTAACATACCCATGACCACATCAAGTGAGCTCTCTTGATCCTAACGAGAGGATAAAGCATAAAAGTGGTTTTAGTGTTGACCGCCATCCATACCTGAAGTATTTCCTTGCTAAGCTGGATGGCCTGCTGGGGCTGCTGAAGTAGACTGAGCTCTCCCCCATCCAGCTGAAGGACACTCTTTTAACCTGTGGCCCAACTACCCACATCCAAAGCAACCCTCCTTGCCCATACAGCATTCCTCTGGATAGTTCTTGCAACACTTAGGACAAGTTGGGTAACGGTTGCTGGCACTGAAACTCTAGGAATGAGAGCTAGATGCTCCACCCTTCAAATCCTTGTGGAACCGAAAAGTAGGGGCGCTGGCTGATGTGGGTACTAGAGTCTTCTATTACAGCTGTTATGGGCGATTACTGTCGCCAAACCTCTGGTGGCCATAATCCGATTGACCTATTCTGGCCCGCTTGCTCTCCCACTCCATATCCTTTAACTTTTCTTCCTCAATCTGCTGGGCATGAATGATGAGGTAGGAGAGGTCAATGTCCTTGATGAGCATCGTTGTTCTGCACTCCTTAAGTACCAGTTTGGAACTCCATTGAAAAATTTGAGTATGCGAGCCCTTGGCTCGGCTACCATCTCTGGAGCATACATCAACAACCGAGTGAACTCCAACGCATACTCCTCCATCGTTCTGTTGCCCTACCTTAAATTCATGAACTCCGCAACTTTAGCCTCCCTCAATTCCTGAGGAGAGAATTTGTCTAGAAATGCAGTTGTGAATTCTTCCCACTCTACTGGCCCTGCTGCTGCTGGCCTCCCTTCCTTCCATTGATTGTACCAAATCTGATCCACCTCTTTCAACTGGTAGGCAGCTAGATCGGCACTCTCCATAGAATTAACACCCATAATTCGGGTGATCTTCCGCACCTCATCCAAAAACTCTTGCGGGTCCTCTCCCATCTTAGATCCGTGGAAAGATGGAGGGTCCATTCAAGTGAAGTCCTGAACCCTAATAGCTGCTGCAAACCCGTTTGTATTCACTGGAACCACCTGATGGTTCACTTGGTTGGTCATAGTCTGAGCTAATAGTGAAAATTGTTGCCCAAAATTCACTGAGGACACTTGATTGTTCTGAGGGGTTGTTGGAGCTGAGGGGGCAGGTCAGTTAGCATTGCCAACCCTCCTTCCATTTCCTTGTTTTTAAGGCATATCTTCATTGAAACGAATAAAGCACGAGTTAGGAGGACATTTTGGGATTCAACTTCAATGCACGATAAGGAGTATGAAAAAAAGGAAATTTTTCTAATAATGTCTCAAGCCTCCTCGTCATAAGTTTGGCGCGCTTCACACCTATGAAAAGGACTCTACTTGACGCGAATTTCAAACATCCTAGGATACTCTAAACCTAGTGCTCTGATACCAAGTTTTTCACGACCTGATTTTGCACCCTGGTCGTGACACGGTACTTGGTGCCACAAGTAATACCAAGCTAACCCATAGTCTATCATTACACTGGTAAACTGAGTAAACACAAGCGGAGACTTTATAGAAATAAGTATATAATCAATACTGCTGAGAGTGTAAACATAATTGGAAATAGTACTAAACAATTGTGTCTGAAAGCCGCTACTAACTGATGAGTTACTGGGACAAGCCCCCAGCTAACTCTAAAATTTGTCTAAAATAAGAACTAACTGAAATCGTCCTCAGAAGATGAGGACTCACCAACTGATGTTGCTGCTAAAATCATCGGAGGGAACTACTGAAGATGTTGTGACTAAGAACCTGCCCTGTATCATAATACGATACAACATAGACAATATGTGTCAATACTTTCAATGTACTGAGTAAGTGAGATATACAATAAGCATGGAAAATAAATAACTGAGATGAAATAACATGAAATGACTAATTGATACAACATAATAATAAAATTGAGCTATAAATGATATGGTCAATGATGACCCTGAGTGGTAGTCATAAACATGTCTTGGAACTGAGTGACTAAAGTAAGCTAAATTGAGTTGAACTGAACTAAACTAAACTAAACTAAACTGTATTGACAAGTGGGAGAGTCTATAACCGATATATAACCACGTGAGCTAAACGTGGAGTTTGATGTATACACCCCATCAGAGAAAGCCACTGTACGTTGCCAGGGTATAGTGGCTGGTTGGATGATCATAAATTTGGGGCCCGGTTGAGCCAATAACCTATGGTGGAAACGTAGTTTTGGGAACCTGGATGCGCTGGAACCCCAATCCTCTTGGTACTAAGTACTACTCCCACTAGATAGTCCTAACTTGACTACTAAGCTGATAGTTCGAAGCTGGGGTCTAGGACTAAGTCAAGAATACTTATCTGGAAGTACCTTAAGAGTTTATCGGACAGGATAACTATAAACTGGTGTTCTAAGACTAGCCAGAGCTGCTTATCTGGAAGCGTCGTAACCATCTGAAGAGCAAACTGATAACTGAAAACTGGGAGTGGGAGGTACTACTGACACCTCAAGAGACTAACTATAGTCAAACTGATCAGCTGACAGTTCTGTAAGATACTGAAATTTACTAAGTACTGACTGAGACTAAACAATCAATAATTCTGCTCTTAATCATGCAACTGTACTATCCTAGTGATTTCAAGAGCAATCAGAATCAAGCAACACTTGTATTTAGAACATGTTGAAATACGCAATTCACTGTATTCAATGAAACTAGTGCTAAAATCATATAATTTCATGAAAAGATATAATGATAAAAAAAATATAGTTAACAACAACCCTCAATACTCATGATAATTATAATAGGAAGAAATCCATAATTTACTGATAAATGAACCCTAATTGTGAACTTCAGGGCTAGAACTGATAAGCATTTTAGAAGAGTTCTGGGACACAAGGTAAGAACAATTCCTTTGTTGAATTTTCACATACCTGGAGTCGAATTTCCTAAAAAGGATTTGGAGTATCTGAGGAAAAAACTTGAAAGCCCTAGCTTGCTTTGAGAGAACTGTCGGGAACTTCTTTGCTCTGGAGATTGAGAGTTGAGTAAAAAATGAAAGCGATTTAGTCGATTACCCCTTTAATTCTCTCCAAAACGTGCCCAAAAAGACGTAGTTTGGTAACTAAAACAGCTGAAAGTTACGAAAAATGCCCCTAAAAGAAAATCTGGAAAACTGCCCGACAAGGACCAACGGGTCACACAATGAGTCATTGGTTGATACTACAACTTGTTGGACCAGTCTTTGGTCCTGGTCCTAGAATCGGGGCTCATTGGAATTTGACAACGGGTAGGGACCATGACTCATTGGATGAACCAATGAGTCATTGTTACCTCTCGTTGTCACTAGTAGGATTTTTAAACAAAACATGGGAACCCCACTAAAGGACGACACAATGACTCGTTAGTAGAAACAATGGGTCATTGTGTATGCTCATTGTCAACACTGCCTGGTCCTGAAATCTGGTGAGGGTGGAAATGATGGATCGTTAGAAGTGAAAATGAGTCGTTAGTTCCACTCGTTGCTTCTGGGAGGTGTCTGGAAGATTTCTTTACTAGGCAACAACAACTCCACAGAATGACTCATTACTCTTTGTAACAGTTCATTGCATGACTCGTTGGTTCCCGGATGGGAAGCTTGCAGCTCAAATAATGACTCATGCAATGGTCCATTGGTGCTGACAACGGCTCATTGTCTGAGTTGTCCTGAGACATAATTTTCCTGATTCCTTCTAATTTTTCATGCAATGCTTGAGTTTGGTCTAGGAAAATTTTGGGGTGTTATATCAAAACTCTCTGAAACTCCCTTTTCCACCAACTTGCACACTTAACAAGTCATAGCACAACCCGTTGGGTCACTTGAAGAGTCACACCATGACTCATTTTGTGACCTGGTGCATATTTTTCTATTTTCTCCATTTCAGTCCTTGGGTATGATCTTAGGGAATTTTGGGATATTACATTTTTTTATTGGGTTATTAGTTGCAAGTTGATATTACTTTGTTGAGCATCTTTTCAATAACTCTAAGACTACTCGACTATCTATAACACCTATATTACTATTATCGTCGGAAGATAGTGAAGTGCATGTAAGATTTTATCTATATCAACTAAGCAAGGTTAAAGGGTAAATTTCTATCCTCATTAGAGAATCAATCACCTTTCCCTAAAAGGTTTATGAACAAACTCTATTTATTCTTATCACGCTTGCAATTTCCTCTTTCAAGTCCATTCCCTATAAGGTTCGATAAAGCTCTATTTATTCTTATTGAATTCAATCCATTGAGATGCCTGCTTAATTTCCTTATATGATTTTCTGCACTTTATTCATTTTTGATCCAAATCTCTTCAATTCCACAATATTTTTTTATTTTTACATAATAAAATATAATATTTAGGATAAAATAATATAATTAATACTCAAAGATAATGAAAGTACTAAAATATGAGGCAAATAATGGCTATATATATGTATTTGACCTATCATCAATGACCAATGAGAATGCAGCTAAAACTAGGCAAATTAAGAATTGGGGTTTCCTTATAAGTTCATTCAACGGATCATGGGGTGCATCTCCACTATCTCTTATTCCGTTATTTTGAATGGAGGATTATCTAAACCTTTTGAGGGAAGAAGGGGTATTAGACAAGTGGATCCCATGTCCTTTTACCTCTTTGTGATTGTCATGGAGTATCTTCAAAGAAAACTAGTTATGTTGAGACAGAATAAGGACTTTCAGTTCCATCCAAGATGCAAGAAGCTTGTGCATATTTGCTTAGATGATGATATTCTTCTTTTTTGCAAGGTTGATATTAAATTTATTATGCTATTGCAGCAAGGTTTTTAGAAGTTCTCATTTGCCTCTAGTCTCCAAGCCAATGCAGACAAAAGCTCTATCTATGTGACTAGGGTGACTACTACTAAAAAACAGGCCTTTATTGGCACCCTAGGTTATCTAGAGAGTGATCTACCCTTTAAGTACTTAGGAGTTCCACTCTCATCAAAGAAACTTACTGTTAACCAAAGTATGATCTTGGTGGAGAGGATAACTAAAAGGATTAGGTGTTGGTCTGCAAGGCTCTTTTCATATGCTGGAAGAGTCCAACTGATTAAATCAATGGTGTTTAGTATACATACTTATTGGGGCCAGATATTCATGTTGCCAAAAAGAATCCTAAAACTGATAGAGAGTATATGTAGAACTTTCCTGTGGACTGTGCAACTATTTCATCAAGGAAATCTTGTCTCTTGGGAAATAATTTGTCAACCTTAGACAGTTGGAGGACAAAATATAGTAAACTTGAACCACTGAAATCATGAAACTATCCCTCAAACAATTATGGAAAATTACAGAGAAACAAGACAGTTTGTGGATCAAATGGATACATGCCTACTACTTAAAAAATAGAATGTAAAAATTTGTCCCATTTTGGAAAATGCAACATGGGTTATTAGGAAGATTGTGAAAGCTAGGAAATATATATTACATTGACCAGCATTATAGGGAGATCTCAACACAAGACTTAACACAATTGTGAGGAATGATAGTTTTTCTATTAAGAAAATGTACTTGCTACTGCTACCACAGACTCAAAGGATCCCTTGGAAGAGCTTAATGTTGCAACATTATATCCACCTAAGGTATAGTTTCATTGTTTAGTTAGCTTCTTAGAGGAGGTTAGCCCTTATGGATAGGCTGCAGAAAATTAGTGTTACTGTCCAATGAACTGTGTCTTTTATGGTGATGTAACTAAAATATTGGACTATATTTTCTTTATGTGCCCCTTTTAACATGGAAGTGTGGAGAATATCATTGATATAGCTAGGTGTACATAGGACTACAGGATATTGGCAGGCAGAACTCCAGTGGGCTAGCAAGATGGCAAGAAGCAAAACTGGGAGGGGAGCTATTATTAGTAGTATGTTTGCTATGATTGTTGTCTTGATTTAGAGAGAACGGAACAACATTTGATTCAATTATGGCAGCTATCAGGTAGATCGAGCATGCAGGAAGATAGTAATCCATATACACACATGAGGCAGCGACTTACCAAAATGGAGGACTCTACTCAACAATTTCAATAGTTTTCCTTAAGTGTTGTTAAAAGCTGTCTGTATTAGATGATGATGTTAGCTTACTATTGTCTTGTAATAGTTTCATTGGTATGTAATAGTTCATTTAGTCTTTATAGACTAAAGTAGAACACGAAGTTGTTTTTTTTTCTAAAAAAATTGGGGGTCAGCCCTGTTTAGAGCTATAAATCTTACTTTGGTATAAATACAATGTTTATTTACCAAACAAAAAAAGTAGGGGGGTACGATTTCGATCAAACTTTCTACTCTATATAAATGAAAGTTGTTACATGAAATGTTAGTGGTTTTAATAAAGCTTACAAGTATAAAGAGCTAATATAGTTTTTAAAAGTGAGTAAAGTTGACATGATAGCCATACTTGAATATAGAGTCCAGGGGCGGCTCAACTAATTTAGTGGCCTAAAGTCAAATTCAATTATTAGGTCTTTAAAAATTAAAAAAAAAATTATGCAACTGGACGAAGCTCTCTCTTTATCATCTCGTACCAGATGCAACATCTTTTTTCCTTCTCGCGAACCACGGGAGCGCCTAGCGCCCCCATGTATATATTAGTCATTGATTATTTTTTAACGTTTTTCTTTTTAATTGATAATATATAGTCAATCAACTTAGTAGTTCTTTAGATATCATTGGTAGGAAATGCATATATAAAATGGAAAATATATACCTATAAAGTAGAAATATAAAAATATAAAAATTTTAAATTGAAAAAATATAAAAAGAAAGTCAGAATAATAAAATTTATTTGTGGAATTTGATAATTTTATACCAGAATAAAATCTCACTTTTTTGGTTTATTTACAATACTATTTTGACATAATTAAAGATATGTCATTTACAATGTTCGATACACTACAGGTCTTGTATTTAACAGAATAATTTCTTACTTGGATGAAGGAAAAAAAGGTAAAAGTAAAATTTTCTTGTAAGAATAAAAAATTGAGAAGGCATCATTTGCGTTATTTAATCCAAATGCAAATGTAATTGGCCCCAAAAAATTTATATTCAGAGGTAACATAATGATCTAAATGAGTTATTTCTATTACTTAGTTTTTTTTCAATGGTAATATTCATAATTTCAAAAGTCTTCTTTCTTATTATACTCGTTTCATCCCAAAATATTTGTCATGTTTCATTTTTAGAGAGCCAAATTGTATATCATATAATTTATGAATATCTAACTTTTAATTTTAATAAACTAATTAATTTTAGCTCCAAAAACTAATTAAATAGACTTTCAAAAAGTAAAATGTACCAATTATTTTAGGATGGATAAAGTAAATATTTTATAATTTTTACACTATATTATTAATTAATTTTTAAAAAAATTAACATATATACATACTACTATTATTCAAAAGTGGGCCCCCCAAAACTTGGGGGCCTAAAGCGAGGGTCTTAGAGTCCTTACCCTTTGTCCAGTCCTGATAGAGTCTTAAGGAAAGTTGCTCGAAAGATAATTCAAAAAATAGTATCTAGTTAGGGAGCATTGTGTAACTATCAAACTGATAGAGGCAGGATATGACTGCTACAGAATCCCATAGTGTGTGACTTCTCTAAAATTCTTATCAAGGAATGATATATCCATGGGATGGTGAATATATATGATACAAATGAAAGTATCTATTTTATAGCAGTCTATGGCTTCATATGACTAACGACGAGGAAGAATTATAGCACGACTTGCTGGACATAACAAATTCAATGACAAACCCCTGATTGATCGTGGGGGAAATTCAAGCATCTTGCATATTGAAGATAAGGTTGTAGAGGCTCTAGTTCTGAAAAATGAAATTAGTGACTTTACAGAGTTTATGAAAACAACCTGTATGATGGAGCTTAAAGTAGTGAATAGAGATTTTACTTGGACCAACAATCATGTTTATAGTAGAATTGACAGAGGGCTAGTAAATGCTACTTGGGTCCAAATATGGTCCTGTCTTAAGGTGATTGTTCTGGCTTCAGAGTTATTAAACCACTCTCATTTGAGTATGACAATGTATGATAGGCAAAATAAGGGAACTAATTTCAAGTTTTTTAACTGCTTGGCCCAACATTCTAATTTCAAGAAGTTAATCCAACAAGAAAATTCCAAAGGTGTCATTGCTAGCACTTTGTCCACTGTGTGAGAAGCTGAAAGTATTAAAGCATGAGTTGAATCACCTCAACATGAAAGAGTTCCAAGGTATCGACAACAAGATTGTAGAACTAAGAGGCAAATTGAAGGTCTTGCAAATCCATATGGATCATATTAATGAGCACTAGAGGTTATGTGAAGAAGAGAAGCTAGTAAAAGTGGAACTTGAAAAATAGCATAAAATTGGAGAGAGTGCTATGAAACAAAAATTCAAAATTGAGTGGCTTAAACTTGAGGATTCGAATATAACATTATTTCATTCTTATAAAAATAAATTAGTATAAAACTATATAAGAATCTTAACATCTACTGATGGTAGATTGTTATAGAGAGAAAAGGATATTCAGGCTGAAATTATTTATTTCTATAAGCAACTCCTACGATCAGCTGACAGCCAGCTCGCTAGCATTAGAATATTATGCATCAAGGCATAGAGTTCAGTTGATAACAACAAAGAATCTATTTGAGGGGGAGATGAGAGATATTTTGTTTCACTACAGAAAATTATAATTGCAACTGGTAGTACCCGTGACCAAAAAAGAGGTAGTGGCAGCAATAAAAGATATTGATGATAGTAAATCTCCCGGTTGTGATGGCTATATTAGTGTGGCCAATGGATAGGTTGGGTTAAATTTGAGCGGGTTGAAAATGAGTTCATATAAAATGGATAATAATTCAATCCGTCCATATTTCATATGGATAAAAGTGGATTGCGTAACAGATGGGTTGGGTGGAAGATATGTTAACCCATATTTACCCATATTTTTATGAGTAAATAGGTGTTACTTTAGAATTCAATATTCAAAAAATACTTTAATTTTTTAAAAATAAGAAATATTTAAAACACTTTATTTAGTATTATTGTATCATGAAAGTGTCACACCCCGCCTTGGGGGGTATGACTGGCACCTGGTGCCCTACTAAGACCTGAACTACTAGACTGCTGAGCCTGGGCACATCTGGTGCCTGGTCGGCTCTAACTCACATTTCTGGAAAACAAAGGGCTATATAACGGCTGTAAACACAGCCCCCGGCCCATTGGCCTATAGCCTCCTGTACCTGTAATAACAGCTAACCAGAAACAAGCAACTATAAGGAAACCTATGCGGGCCGACAAGGCCACCATGCTGTCTAGTTATCTATAACTCAACCCTGAAGTACTGGATAGCTACGTGCCCGGCAAGGTCACCACTACTGTCGAACTATGGCCCCACACGGTCAACATAAAGGAAACAAAAGTACTAACAGCTATACAACTGCACGGCCTCACACGACCGGCTCATCTGACCACAGGGTAATATAAGTACAGACTGCAAGCCTCTAGGAATAGCAATAGAAATGATCGAGACAGGGCCCCAACCTACCCGTACTGTACAACAAAAGAAAACGGAATACACCTCTGGGATTCAGTCTCTGGATGACAGGAGCTGAATGCTCGATCGCTGACAAGAATCACGTGGTATCGCCTGCTCGTCTATGAGTACCTGCAGGCAAGTAATGCAGCGCCCCACCGGGCGTCAGTACCGCTGGTACTGAGTATGTAAACCAATAACTAAAAGAAATATCTGAAAATAACAATACAACTGATGAAACTGAAGTAGAAAGGAATGGATTAACTGTCTGATAATGTAAATCATACCTTCTTTTAATTATACTGGAAGGAGTAGGAGTCATACCTGGAGATTTATCGTCCTACTATCGATCTACTCGTATCTACTATACATGGAATAACATATCATAACATCACATAGCACACACAAACCTTACCCGGCCCCCATAAGCCGGGAGGTACAACCAGCACAGAATCTATACCCCTACCCCGGTCGTCCCATCTCCTATAATAACTATAAGCATCCTGCCGGTCCCCTGGGTATGCACTTGGGCTCGTTGAGCCCCTGACTATAACTGTACCTGAGTCCGGAGGACTCCTGAATCAACACCCCAGGCATATCCGCTCGACGGGGGTGTATAAGGGCCGACCAAGGCACAATATGGGGAAAACTGGCATCCCATCTTCGTCCCCTGTGGGACGGCATGCCACTTCGTAGAGCGACGTATCCTCGTCCTCTGGCGGACGAGTCGATACAGCTACTAACCCTGGGGCGGTCATGGATGCTAGGTAATCCAACCCCAAACAATACAACAGTCTCAACTAGTAATACTATCTGCATATACCACATACTGAAGCTAACGATAATAAAGTGTTTGTACATACTGCATGCTGAACTAGCGATAGTGATATGTACGTATTTAATACATGCTGAGTCTGAACATAGTATATATACATAAATATAATCTTCTGCCATACTGTACAGAGTCTAATGCTGAACATGATATAGTATTTCTGCTGAAAACTATGTTGTATACTGAGTTTCTATAGTAACATGATTTACTATTCCTAACATGCTTTCCAACTTCATTTTAACTTATCATTCTATTTCTGAGATGTCTTACAGGTATTACATCGCTTTACTGGGTTTCAACTGAATACGACATTATCCTAACATTCTGTGTCACATCACGTACTAAGCATGCTGTGCAGTTTCTAACACTTGTATTAGAATCTATATCGTGCTAGCAAATCTCGCGCTGATCATAACATGACGTTTCTAATATCGTACCATCATTCATAGTAAACATCATACATGGCTTCTGAATATTCTACTGGCCTTTAAATTACTGTACTGTACCAAGGTTACTAACTTGCCGAGGAAACTAACTTTACATACCTTATCCTCGAACTATCCGTCTGTCGGACGAGGCTCGGCCGGTACTTCAACTATTTCCTCTCAACTGCATTCATAAATATGTCAATTAATACTAAATACAGCTTTATTGTAAAGAGCAACATCACTTTCGATATAGTTTATAGCCTAAACTTAGGCTTATCGAAAGACGGTTGAAAACTCGCTATTTTTCAGCCGTCCAGAAGGGAGAAATATTCACTTCTCATCTAGGAACACATAGACACTAATTTAGAGCAATTCCACTTACCTTAGCTTGGTAGCTCGACGATTCGTCGGCCGTATTTCACGAAACTAAATCCGTAGGAATGCTCTCTGCTACTAAATACCTCGGTATCTGAGGTTAATTTGAGTTTGGACAACGTTTAGCAGCGTAATCGGACGAAAATTATATTATTTCTTCGTTCCTTTTTTCTTCTCTGCCGATTTGCTCTGTTTTCTGGAAATTTACAAGTGTTTTAATCATTTAAAACCGAAGTGGGGCTTTATATACTTGGGCCTGGACAAGGCCAACGTGTCACGGAGCCAACGCGGAGGCTCCACATCCGTGACACGCTGCCATCGCGGAGGGGCTCTGCCTCGGCTCCTTCCGCGATGGTTCGACAGGTTTCTCGTCCGATCTTTTCCCGGGCCTTTCTTTAGCACGTATGGCTTTCAAATATGCTTAACCAACGTGCGAATAGGTCATTTAGGTGCCGGAAATTCTACGGGATATAACAGAAAGCTATAAGTTTTTTTCTATAACTTTTCAATATAAACGAAAATTATGTAATAACAAGCAAAAAAATATTTATCACAATCTAGATTTCAAAGTAAATCAAAATCTGCATTCTAGGAGTAAAATATACTTAATGTACTTTAAGAAATATCAATACTAATATATGTTTTGCTCATTTCACACTATTTTATTTGTTATCCAATAGAAAATTGAAAAAATAAAAAATATAATTGAACAATGCACATTTAATATTAATAGACATACGTACTCTTTAATAAAAAATGTACATCTAATATTAATAAAAAAGTTACAATTAAAAAATTTACTAGTTAGTGATTAACATGTAATTGAAAATTATTAATTGAAAATTCATACTTTTCAATAAATTTTTAATATGCAATTTCAATTACTTCATATTGTGAAAAATAAAAGATACAAAATTTGACATTTATATATTTACTATTCTTGCAATTGGTATTTAAGTATGCAATAAAAAAATATTTTTTAAAAAGATTCTAAATAATACTAATAATATTTAGAGAAAAAAAGTTTCAAATGATCAACTACAAAGACAAAAAAATATAAAAAAGAAGGAGAGTTATAACATTTTTTCTGATATCATGAATTTTAAGTGAATAAAAGTTGGAAGCTTAACTCATTAGGCTAACCCATATTTAGCCCATATTTTACCCATGAATACCCATATTTCTATGGGTTGAATATAGGCTTAAATTTAAATTTTACCCATTTAAAAAATCACACATCCAACCCATTAAAATATAGACGAATTGGGCGGGTTATCAAAATATGAGCTTATTTTATCGGCACTAGCTATAATGCATTTCTTATAAGAAATCATGGGACATTATATAAGCTAGTGATGTGCAGGCAGTACTAGAGTTCTTTAGAGCTAACAACATGCATAAACCAGTGAACTGCACCTCAGTAACACTAATTCCTAAGGTCAAACACCCTACTTCCATCAAAGAATATAGCCCAATCTCCTTCTACAATGTCCTATATAAGATAATTTCTATAGTCATTACAAAGAGGCTAAGGCCACATTTATTTGCAATTAATGGAGGTCTGAATCTGAATGGTTCAAACTTCAGGTCATTAAGTGCATTTTTTTTGTAAAGATTTATGAATTTATTTCATCTTAATAAGTCTTAGTCATTAAGATGTGGAATAAAGTCTTAATATCATTAAAAAATATGTTTGTATGGATAATTTTCACCACTACTCTGTCCATAACCACCAGTTATTACCATTAACCACTTCTATCGTCTCAATCACCACCACCATTACCATCATCATACACCACCACCACCAACCACCTTTGCCATCATTGTCAACTACCATTATCATTGGCAACCACCAGCATTGTCAACCACTACTATTAGTCGTACCACACATACCACTTCCATCATTATTATAATTACACTGACTGTCGCCGCCGCCAGCACCAACACCATCACCTCTACCATGACTATCACTCACTACCACCACTGCGATCAATCCCTACTATCAAATACCTTCACCATCACAACTAGCACCGCTGCAAACTAACACTAACATATCATCAACCATCACACATTTTTCAGCCACCACCATCAACCAACTTCACTATCATAGCCACCATCACCATCATGTCAGTTACTACAACACCAAACACCCCCATCATCACCACCATTATTAGCAATAATCACCACCACAATTACTAGCCACTAACACTAATCATTACTATGACCACCACTACAAACCATCTCTATCATCACTAGTGGACATCAATATTACTTTTATCATACAATAAATTTATTTTATTAAATTAATACTTTTTAAATATTTAATTATTTTTATTTAAATAATATATTTAATATATTTATAAATGAATAAAGTATACATATTCATATGTTGAAAAACAAGCAGTCTTAATCATTCAGTGTTCAGATCTATAAGAAACATCTTAATCATTCAGATGTACATTCAGATTCAAACGTCTTAATCTTAATATAAACAAATGAGGCCTAAGTATAGTCCTCAATGATGTGGTAGATTGCAACCAGTCTGCCTTTATCCCTGGAAGACTCATTTAAGAAAATATTATCTTAAGCCATGAATTAGTAAGTGGATATTCTAGAAAGGGTATCTCACCAAGGTGCATGTAGAAGGTGGATCTTCGTAAGGCATATGACTTACTTAAATGGGTATATTTGGAGAAAATTTTGATCAGCCTACAATATTTTTATATGTTTATCAAATGGATTATGTCCTATATCTTTATATTTACCTATTCTATATTGATTGATGGTGTATCTGCTCCTCTGTTCGGGGTGTTATATGGGTTATAAAACCAACACGCAAGTGCACGTGGTCGAACAAGTAATAAGTGGCTTTAGTAAGCCAAGTATCGATCCCACAGAGACTTGGATGAAGTGCAAATTGCTCAAGTGTACTATATTTTACTTCTAAAAATGCAGACAACAGCGTAACCAAAAAGTTGATAGTTTGTTTTATAAATGTCTATACTAAAACTAAGAACAATTATCTACTTTGAATCTGAACTATGAATGAAAGCATGCTGAGGTTAAACGAACATGTAATAAAACTAATTATCATCATAAATTGGTTAATCTTTTCCTCCAGTTGCTAGCCAAGAACATCTGCCAAGAGATTAAAACTCTCGTATTTAACCTCACTTAAGAATCATGAACCATCCGTCTACATTTCTGTGATCAAATGCAATTCATGTCCTAGCTATACAATTTCGGTTCCTAAATTGACTAATATGACTTTCAGGTATATTTCTATCCTGAAAGCAAATCAAGACTCAATTTTCCCAAATCAAGTAAAGAACATATCCTATTAATTCACAACTTTCTAATTTCGTGCTCTCTCGAGTGAAACCGGACTTTTTAGATGTACATTAATGTACGCCACACACCAATGCAGTAAAAACAAGAATTAATAGAACAACATGGAAGAAAAGATGAAAACCCATAGAATCAATAATCAAATTTCATCACAATTGTTCATAACCTCAGCAAGGAGAGGAATTAGCCACTCATTTGTGGATTAATCATCATAAAATGAGTGTTAATCATACAAGCAATTGAATTAAAGAAGAAAGAAAGAGAGAAAAAACCCTGAACTTTTTGTCCCTCAACTGCCTGTAACCCACGTCCTTGCTCCACCAAGTTAGAATTATGAAAAATGAACTTAAGTGTTCTATTTATACTGCTGGGAATTTTTCCCGGAATAATGAGCAACGTGTCACGCAGTGCATCACGGAGCACTGCCTCCGTGACACGCCATGAACGAGGACCCTCACTGGAACTGGGGGTCCGGGAATTCAGGCTCAACGTGGCACAGCGTGCATCGCGGAGCACTGGCTCCGTGCCACGGAGCAAACGCGGACCTCCACTGGAAATTGGGTGAATTTTCCCATCCAGGCAGAATGCCTCCGCGATGGCAGCGTGACACGGCTCCATCGCGGAGCCCCTTTATTTCATGCTGTCCAATGCTTTTTCCCTTGCTCGCATCCAAGTCCAACTCCGATATCCTTCAACATGCATTTTAGCTTCCCGAAATCACATTTTACCTGCAAAATAATGCTAATCATGTTGGTCAGTATAAATTCACGTTTTATTACCAATTACATGAGAATGTATACACATTGATAGGTAAACAAGGCGAAAATGATACTTTTGAGTATCACTTAGGCATATAAAGCTGCCCAAGATCACTTACCCCACACTTAAATCCTTGTTCGTCCTCGAACAACAAACATACAATTCATGCAATTTACATCCCAACCTCGCTACTTTGGTTTGACAATTTAGGCTACGGTCATACCGATTATTCAATACAGAAAATCATCAAGAAAACATGCATGGTCTTATCAATGCAATGACCTTCAATACCTTAAGACCTCCTAGACTTTAAGAATCGACTCTCGATATCGGCAAACTCATGCAAATTAGCTGATCAAGATATCCGACACGAAAATTAATCTTTCATCAAGCATGTGCCCTCACAACACAAGAGAATCTTCCCCTTTTTGCTCATATGACTCACAAACATTCAAACAGGGGCATGTACACACAATTTCACTCTCTCTCCCAAAAGAATTCACATGCATCATGTCATGACCCATAAGCTTGCCCTTAGTGTATTACTCCACTAATATAAAGAAGTGTGATGTAAGATCACGTAGGACTTTAATGGGTTGTAATGGAAGCTACGGAACTAGTAAATATTGGATTAGCCAATAATAGCCACTAGCATCCTTAAGCGCCTTTTCAACACATCCCATTAACTCATGGACATTGTTTCTCCTTTTTTTTTTCATCATCCCATTCTTGATGATTTTCTTTAGTATGGCCCATTTCATTAAGCACACTTGACACAACAACAAAGATTATTCATGCACCTTCATTATCTTTTATTTATAGCAAGTGCACCTTCAACCTTTTCTTTTCTTCCCTCACTCTGCTTTTCTTTTTCTTTTCACCATTCTCACTCTTTGACACTTTGGGAAAATGATTTTCTCTTCTTAAGCGCTTAAGAGTTTTGTATAGGTTTTCCGGCTAATGAAAAGAAGGAATTAAGCTCGGTTTACACTTTTTGGACAAAAGAAAGAAATAATAGGCTAAAGGCTCAAAGAGCTGACTAGGGTATACAATCACAGAAAGGGGGGTATGACAAGGAAAAAAATAGAAACTCTCGGTTAAAACAAAGAAATGCCTACATCCTTTCCTACAATACACCTCCTTCATTTCATTTTGTACACACACCAGGCAAGTTTTAGACACTTCACAATAGCATGGAATGTCAACACCTCACTTCACACTTTCTGCACATGCTCGATTCAAGATGTATTCACAGACTCTTCAATCAGCTAATTACATGAATTCAAACATTAAGCCTCAATCACACTGAATCGAACTCTACAGCCTAGGTATCTCAACATATTTACAATTTTGCATGCTTTCATACGAATCACCCTTGCATTTTGAATATCATGTACAACACGCAACTAAAATTTCGCAACCATAGAGTAACAACAAGTTCCGGGATGCAATCCACCAAAGAAAAAAACTTGAAAAATAATTGAAAAAAACTACTCCTAACGACTACATTTCCCTTAAGACGGTCGTCATCCATCCATCATAGGGAACGGTCACTACTCAAGACTTCGGTTCAATGGGACCATTCTCGGTAAAAGAACCGAAAACAAATGCCGAGAAACCCAAAATTAAAAATGTCGAAAATATCGATCATTTCGATAGAAAAATTATTTACAAAATATTTTAAAATTTACAAACTATTTTAAGAATTTTAAAAATATCGATCATTTCGATAACAAAAATATGTACAGAATCAGAATCAGCTAGCAACCATTTAGCCACACACATCACTTTCACAAACATTTACAAATACGAAACAATAACTTGAAAAATCACAACTCACAGGGACAAACATATTTTCACATACACGACAGCAAAATAGAGCATACATGCAAGTCAGCCCAGCCCAGCACCTAACTACTCCCACCCCACACTTAGCTCGAACACTGTCCCCAGTGTTCACAAAAATTCAGAATAGCACAAATTCGAGTGGTGGAACTCCCTGATCAGTCAAAGTATTCCACTTCTTCGTCGGGTGCTGCTGCTTCATCTCCCATGTCCGAGTCGCCTCCGTCGTCATCATCAGACTCCACATCGGAGTCCTCCCAACGCGTCTTCTCGTCTGTGGGGACATCATCATCTGTGGGCTCTACAAATGCTGGCCCCACTCGGCATAGAGCCCTGGCGTTTTCGCCAAAAGGGTAGTCTAGCTCGAGCTGCCATAGCTCCTCCTCTGTTGTCGGCCTCCCACCTATCCTTAGCTGGAGCATCTGCATCCCATACATCCGATCCATGTACTGGTCATCATGAGCGTGTCACTCGCCAAGTGTAAGCACTGGCCCGTGGGTGGTGTCGGGAACCTTAGTTTTAGTAACGTCTAAGGCCCGCCGCTCCAACTGCAGGATATAGTCAAGGGCCTCCTCTTCAACATCGAGGCCCCTGAGAAAGGTGGTCAGTAGTCCACCAAAACCATACCTGTGCCTCTGGTGCAACCGGGATCTCTTCATGGCGGATATAATAACCGCCCCGACATTGATCTCCAGCCCTTTCATCAGGGCGTACTCCAGGCAAACACGATCCCGGGTTACATCAGTCATATGTACCCCCGGGATGAGGCATGAGCAGACTATCTTCAGCCAGATTCAAGCTTCCCTGTTCATCTGTGAATAGGGCAACGTCTGGTGGTAGCCCCTCTCTTTGTGTCTACTCCATCTAGCTGTTGATCGGGTCCCACACAATGTGCGTCTGATGTCCGCATACGGTGGGGTAATGTTCAGCTGTCGGAGGACGTGGGCGTCTGTGTCCCGCGCTCCTATGATGGCATTGAGGTGGTGGGGCTCCAGAGTGACTATTTGCCCTCTGATCTTGATGGTGTGACTCCTGATCGTCGGGTTCCAATTGGCATAGAACTCCCGAACCAAGTACAGATTGCATTCTTTGGGCTCCTCAAATATGAACTTGAGCCCAGCTGCCTCGATCCGGTGAACCATTCTAGGGAACTCCTGTGCCAATGGCTCCCGTGTTATATGCTCCTCGGGGAAATATTTATTTTCTTTGTGCTTCGCGTACCACTTTTTCCCTTCATCGGTCACCCATCTTGTTCTGTACTGGCGGCGCTGGCCGCATGGAACTGCTGGTGCAGCTGGGACTGCTGTGCCCAGTCTGATCCGTTTCCTTCCGGCGCCTGAAGTTGACGCGCCTTTCCCTTTATCTTGCCGGCTTGCCATTTCACCTGTCAACCCAAGTAAACAAGATCAATGTTAAGCTCACGGATATTAACTTCGGCTAAGGTCGGGTTATGCTAGGTTACCCCACACTTAGTCCTTAGCTACAGTTACAACAATACGGCAAGAATATCTTTATTTACACAAAACAAACAACTATACAATCATGCTTAGTGCGTTCGAAAAATTCGACGGTATAACTTCTGCGTACTACTCAGACTTCGTACAGCTAATCACAATCACTACCATCGCTAACATTTTAACCATCACACTTAGCAAAGAAAAACAAAGAAACAAAAACAACACAAAAAATATATCTACACACGAACCTATACAACCAACCCAATTCTAACAAATTTCAACATTTCCCCCAACCCGAGAATCCGTCGTTCTATTAACATCCTAGAAATTTGTACATCGACTCATCTCATTCACCACGTACACCCCGGCATAGCATTCACAAGTTCAATACCTTTTCAACTTCAAATTCCAACAAACCAGCCCTAGAATTGATTTTATCAATCAAATTCGATCAAATTATGCAATCGACAAGTTCAAACAATCATACGACATTCCGAACATTCATCAATCAACAATGAAATCAAATTCATGATTAATTTCAACTTAGGGCAATTTAGCTCACCTCCCATGCTAAAAATCGAAGAAAATCGACAAGAATTTGAGAGGGAATCGAAGAACATACCTTGTTTTTGAAGAATCGAAGAAAACTTGGTGAATTTCTTGCCTTACTCTGTGGAACGTTGATGAGGGATGGGTTTTGGGGGGTTTGGTCGCGGAGGGATTAGAAAATGAGGGAAAAGGGGAGGTTTTCGGGGTTAAAAAGGAAGAAAATTGCGCGGGTCACCCGGCGACCCGGTGTGACCCGTCGCGATATACACGGCAACGTGTCACGGAGTGCATCGCGGTGCACTACCTCCATGACACGGAGCCATCGCGAGGCTATTCTGGAAATTTTTAAAATTTCCGAGTTATACCTCAACGTGTCACGGAGGGTAACGCGGAGGTCCTCCTCCGTGACACGGAGCTATCGCCCCAGCTCACTGTTTTCCACTTTTTATTAATTTTTCATACCTTGACTTTTCCTTCGCAATTCCGTGCATATTTTTCCCGTTTGACCTGAAATTCATCTCACTATACAAAATTGGTTAGAATTATAGGTTTCACATTAAATACAAATAAAACTAAAACTAAAACGAAAAATTTTGTTGTGAATCAAGAAAAAGAACAAGAAAAATCTATTTACACTTTACAAAATAAAAGAAAAAAAATTTTTCACGGGTTGCCTCCCGTGCAGTGCCTGGTTTACCGTCGCGACTCGACGTCGTTTAAGCTCAATTGTCCGCTAGGGTGATGGACGATTTCTCTCGATCACCGTCCTCCCCCCAGTAGTGCTTACACCTTTCCGGTGGTTTTCCCATTAACTCTCGGGAATCCTTCATCTGCTTATCATCACCTTGATCAATCACATTGATCACCGAGAGTTCTTCATGCACCATCGGGAGCTTGGGTGCCTTGTACACATCGAACACCTCTACCTTGTCGTGTGCTCACATTGTGAGTTGCCCCGCAGCTACGTCGATTAATGCTTTCCCGGTTGCCAAGAAGGGAAGTCCCAAAATAAATGGAACTTCTACGTCTGGTTCAAAATCCAGCACGACAAAATCTACCGGGAAAATTAGGGAGCCAACTTGCACCAGAACGTCCTCAACAATGCCATCCGGCCTAGCTAAGGATCGATCTGCCAACTGCAAGATTACCATTGTGGGTCTAGGACTCCCTAGACCCGACTTTCTGAATACTGATGACGGCATCAAATTTATGCTCGCTCCCAAGTCACACAATCCACGAGCTCGGATGCTCTGCCCAATAGTAAGCTGGATAGTAAAACTCCCAGGGTCTTTTAACTTTGTGGGCAGTCTATTTTCGATCTGGGAAGTGCACTCCTCCGTTAGAGCCACCGTAGCATACTCAGTCAACCGACTTTTGTTGGCCACGATGTCCTTTATATACTTCGCATATTTCGGCACTCCCTACAAGACATCAACAAGAGGTAAGTTAACATGTACCTGTTTCAGCACCTCCATGAATTTCTTAAAACACGCCTCCTCTTTGTGTTTCTTTAGTCGTTGAGGGAATGGGGGTGGAGGTCTTTCTGATTCAGCTTCCTTGGTTTTCCCCCTTTCAGAACTTTGCTCCCTCTCAACTTCTGCTGCTCCTGACTGTTGAGGTGGTCTTTCTGGTTCCACCTCTTTCAACTGCAAACCACTCCTTGTGGTCACTACATTTACTTGCTTGGGATTGGGATCCGTGTCGCTTGGCAGTCCTCCTCTAGGCCTTGTGTTTTGGGCACTAGCAAATTGCCCAAATTGATATTCAAGTGCCTTGATAGCTAACTGGTTGTTTTTCACTTCGGCTGCCAATTTCACATAGTCAGCCTGCAATTGAGCTTGGTTAGCTATCATGGTCTTGAACATCTCCTCAATGCTGGGTGATGGTGGTGGAGGAGGTGCATTGTTGTTTCTAAATTGAGCTTGATAGTTCTGCTGCCCTCCTTGATTCCTTTGCACACCCTGACCCGAACTTTGGCCCTGATGGTTGTTGCTACCCCATGAGAAATTTGGATGATTCCTCCAATTGGAGTTGTAGCTACTACCATACTGTTGGTGGTTCCTTTGTGCATTACCCACAAAGTTTACCGAGTCAGGATTGGCTCCAAAACACTCAGCTGAGTGCTCACTGCTTCCACACACTTCACACCACATCTGCTGGACTGCATTAACTGGTGCTTAAGGCTGGTTCAATGTCATGTTGCTAAAGTGATTGTTCAGTTGATTTTGCAATGCAGCTATCTATGCAGCGATAGCTGTAAACCCATCCACTTCAAGCACTCCTGCTGCTTTCCTTGTCCCACCTCGTGATGAATCACCATTCCATTCTGGATTGCCTTGTGAAATCCGGTTCAACAAGGTATACAGCTCCTCATAAGTCTTCTCCAGCGCTTGCCCTCCAGCTGCTGAGTCTAGCAATATTTTGGTGTGGGGTTCCAAACCCTCAATAAATGTGTGCACCAACACATCATTGGACTGATGATGATGAGGACAGTCCCGCAACATGGATTTAAATCTCTCCCAGGCCTGATATAAATTTTCTCCCTCTCTCTGTTTGAAACTTAGAATTTGACTTCTAAGTCTTGCTGTTTTACCAGAGGGAAAAAACCTTATCAAGAACTTCCGTGCAAGATCATCCCACGTAGAAATAGAATTCGGTGGCTCAGCTTTCAACCACCTCTTGGCTTCTCCTAGTAATGAGAATGGAAATAATGTAAGCCGGACATAGTCTGGTGACACTCCCGCGGGTATGTAAGTGTCACTTATCTCCAAAAAGTTTTGGAGATGCTGCTGTGGATCTTCATGAGGGAGACCGGTAAATTGCCCGCTTGTGTGCAACAACTGCACCATATTTTGTTTAAGTTCAAATCTCCCTCCGGGCTCTGGTTTGCGGATACTTGATGTAACATTATTGGCATGTGGGATTGCCACCTCGTGAACCGGCCGTGCTGCTGCTTCTTCGGGCACTAACACTGCCCGTACTACCGGTGGATTCTGTTGTTGCTCCATGATCGTCTGTCTGAGCAACTGCAGCTTTCTCTATAGAGCTTCTCTCCGTTTACTGTGAAATATTCTTTCTGGCTCTATATAAGATTCCACCAGCTCCTTGTCTCTTGCCAGTGTTCACAGAAATTAAGTCTGCAAAATACAGGCTAAGATCAAGTTGTCAACACTAAGAAAATAAAAATACAGTAAATTAACACTTAAAATAATTTCACCAATTGCCAAGTCCCCGGCAACAGCGCCAAGAACTTGTTTGGGGTGTTATATGGGTTATAAAACCGACACGCAAGTGCACGTGGTCGAACAAGTAGTAAGTGGCTTTGGTAAGCCAAGTATCGATCCCACAGAGACTCGGATGAAGTGCAAATTGCTCAAGTGTACTATATTTTACTTCTAAAAATGCAGACAACAGCGTAACCAAAAAGTTGATAGTTTGTTTTATAAATGTCTATACTAAAACTAAGAACAATTATCTACTTTGAATCTGAACTATGAATGAAAGCATGCTGAGGTTAAACGAACATGTAATGAAACTAATTATCATCATAAATTGGTTAATCTTTTCCTCCAGTTGCTAGCCAAGAACATCTGCCAAGAGATTAAAACTCTCGTATTTAACCTTACTTAAGAATCATGAACCATCCGTCTACATTTCTGTGATCAAATGCAATTCATGTCCTAGCTATACAATTTCGGTTCCTAAATTGACTAATACGACTTTCAGGTATATTTCTATCCTGAAAGCAAATCAAGACTCAATTTTTCCAAATCAAGTAAAGAACATATCCTATTAATTCACAACTTTCTAATTTCGTGCTCTCTCGAGTGAAACCGGACTTTTTAGATGTACATTAATGTAGGCCACACACCAATGCAGTAAAAACAAGAATTAATAGAATAACATGGAAGAAAAGATGAAAACCCATAGAATCAATAATCAAATTTCATCACAATTGTTCATAACCTCAGCAAGGAGAGGAATTAGCCACTCATTTGTGGATTAATCATCATAAAATGAGTGTTAATCATACAAGCAATTGAATTAAAGAAGAAAGAAAGAGAGAAAAAGCCCTGAACTTTTCGTCCCTCAACTGCCTGTGACCCACGTCCTTACTCCACCAAGTCAGAATTATGAAAAATGAACTTAAGTGTTCTATTTATACTGCTGGGAATTTTTCCCGGAATAATAAGCAACGTGTCACGGAGTGCATCACGGAGCACTGCCTCCGTGACACGCCATGAACGCGGACCCTCACTGGAACTGGGGGTCCGGGAATTCAGGCTCAACGTGGCACGGCATGCATCGCGGAGCATTGGCTCCGTGCCACGGAGCAAACGCGGACCTCCACTGGAAATTGGGTGAATTTTCCCATCCAGGCAGAATGCCTCCGCGATGGCAGCGTGACACGGCTCCATCGCGGAGCCCCTTTATTTCATGTTGTCCAATGCTTTTTCCCTTGCTCGCATCCAAGTCCAACTCCGATATCCTTCAACATGCATTTTAGCTTCCCGAAATCACATTTTACCTGCAAAACAATGCTAATCATGTTGGTCAGTATAAATTCACGTTTTATTACCAATTACATGAGAATGTATACACATTGATAGATAAACAAGGTGAAAATGATACTTTTGAGTATCACTTGGGCATATAAATCTGCCCAAGATCATCCTCCATTTGCAACAAAGAAAGGTTTGAGACGATGTGGCCCATGTTATCTTTCTTATTTGTATTAGCTATGGAATATCTCATATAGGCTTCTGTAGATATTACAATAGGAGAACATATTTAAATATCATCCTAGGTGTGCCAACTTGAAAATCATACAACTTAGCTTTGCAGATGATCTGCTTTTACTTAGCAAAGCGGATCTTCAATCTATCTAGTTGCTCTTCTAGTGCTTCAATCAGTTTTCACATGCCCTTTGTCTCCATGCCAATTTGCAAAAAATGCTCCATTTATTTTGTTCAGGTCACTCAGGATAAGCAGGATAAAAATGGTTTCCCTTCATGGTATGTCTAAAAGAGAATTACCTATTAGATGTTTAGGTGATTCCCTTAGCACCAAAAGGTTATCCACCGTGCAATGCTAACCTTTGCTAAATTAAATGCTAGGGAAAGTGACTTCTTGCACATCAAAATTTCTTTGTTATACTGGAAGGTTGCAGCTCTTGAAGTTAGAAATGTTTTCTATTCAGACCTATTGGCCATAGTTGTGTCTTCTACCTAAGAATATAATCACAACTATAAAAAGTATGTATATGACCTTCTTACATACTGGTGGAGTAGACATTTTTCATGACATAAGTTCACACCCTAGCCATAACACGGGACAAGAAACCCCGAAAGACTCCAAGTCGACACATGGAATAATCATACCATAACACTTAACAATAAAAACAACCAACAACATGAATAAGCAGAAGCTAATAGCAAGAATCTAATAGAAATCATGATAACAACTTTTAACAACACTTAGATACAATGTTGATTCTGTCTAGAAGAGTCTAAAAGCCTTCTACTAAACTGATGAGTTGCTGGGACAAACCCCCAGCTAACTCCTAAAATTTAAAAACTGAAACATAAAGAAAAGGAACATAAATCACATCCTTGGGAGATGAGGACTCACCACTAGCAGCTGGGAGAGGACGAAGTGCATCTAATCACGAGACTGAGTTTGGAGACCTAAATCTATATCATGAAATGATATAGCATAAAAAGGCGTGCAGTCAGTACTTGAAATGTATTGAGCATGCAGGAAGCGTAAATAAACTGAAACATGCAAATATACAAAAATGAAATAAATCAAACATGCATTGTTAGTAATATAAATGAAAGAGATACAACAACCTTATATGAAATTTACATATACATATTAGAATAACCACTTTATAAGGACATTCATTAACATAAGGTCAATTGATGCGCAAAATATTATAAATAGAACCAATGCAGAGGTCCGAAGTCGTGACTGATATCATAGAGAGTCCCTGACTGTCTAAGGGAGAGTCCCTGACTGTCGAAGGGGAAACATTCTTGGCTAGAGAGAGTCCCTGACTGTCTAAGGGAGAGTGTTCTCTGATATAGAGATTCACTGTTGACTAGGGATGTGAGTCCTAATGGACTAAGGGCAACATGCTCAGCTAGTAACTAGGGATATGAGTCCCGACAGACTAAGGGAAACATTTTCAGTTGGTGACTAGGGATATGAGTCTCGACAGACTAAGGGGAAACATTCTTAGTTGGTGACTAGGGATGTGAGTCCCGACAGACTAAGGGGAAACGTTCTTAACTAGTGACTAGGGATGTGAATCCCAGTTGTCTAGAGCTAGTCTAAATAACTATAGTTAATCAGAGACAAGAACATTCACTGTTTTCAGCATACAATATTTGTTTTGAAGGATTAGGACTACTTTCTAATATGCACAAGCTCAACAGTCGGAAATATCATTCTCATGCTTTATCATCATAATTTACACCATCACGGAACAAATTCAATATTTGCTTCAAATATTTACACTAACGAGCATTCTATAGATTCACATTATGCACTATACTTCATGACATTCAATTTTCGAATTCATCTCATTCAACATTGAGCATAGGGTCATGCATGGTCCATAGGTTCAATTCATACTTTATCATAGATACATTTCTTCATTTATTTAGATTTACGGACAACCCATACATTTAACTCATACCTCATCATTTACAATAAAACCAAGGGAGAAGCATACGTTTTCATTTCATAAGACCCATTTCATAATTTTACTCCAATTCATGAGAAAGATGAAATAATTAGGCTACCCAATCAATTCCAATGAAAACATAGTGATAATACATAATTTACTTTCAATTGTTCAAGCCCATAAACTCTCAACTCATCTCAACATAGTTATCAATGGCATAATCGGGTTATTAGGAAAAATCATACGATATTCACATATTTTAAACATGGACAGGAGTTACTACGATAATCAAGTGAACAATAGTGAAGTCCCATTCAAAGTCCAAACCAATTTATTGAGAACATTCTATACTCATGCATTTCCATCATCTAACCCACAATTCAAGACAACCCATTAATGTATATCCCAAATTAATTCATAATCACAGTAGATTCTAGCATTTAAGAAAAAGTAGAAGAAATTACCCATCACACAAACCTTAAATCATGCTTTTTTATATTAGTTGAAATTGGATTTTTGATAAAAAAAATATTTGGGGGCACAAGGATGAAAGATTATCCTTGTTGAAAGACCCGCATACCTGATAGAAGAAACTCTGCTCGAAATTTCCCTTGAAGCTTTGATGAACACCTTGGTGAAATCTTTGAATCTTGAGAGGAGAGGAGGAAGAATGGTTTGAGAGAGTATTTTGAGAGAATGAGAGATTAGGCTTAGAAAAACCCTTAAAAATGTCCCAATTAAAACTCAAAACGATGTAGTTTAAAAGTTAGGAACATAGGATTTTACAAAAATGCCCCTAAAAACACGCAGGCAAAATTACCCCGTCAGGCCCCCACGAGGCACCCCACGAGTCATGGGGTCAGGTAACTACTCGTGGGGACCGAATTATGGAGTACACTGCCCAACTCCTCAAAACTTCCCCACACAACCCATGACTCACTTCACGAGTCATGGTCTGCCATGATGACTCGAAGCCTATGATCCGTCACCTCCACTACCTGAGACTTTATTCGGGACCCTAGCCTCCACCCAACGACCCACCTAATGAGTCGTTACCAAGCAAGACGACTCGTCAGGTCTTCTGATACCACCGAACTTGAACAAACCTCAGAACTTCTTTTCTCACAAGTCTGACCACGACTCATGGGGCCTCCTAACGAGTCGTCCCCCGACTCGATCTGCACCAAACTTCCATTTTCTATTTGATTTATTTCCTCAAACCTGGAATCTGATCTTAAAAACATTTGGGGTGTTACAATATCTCCCCCTTGGGAATATTCATCCTCGAATATTAGCGAAACATACTGATAGGATAGGAATGAAACTAAAATCCCAGCTAAAACCAATGGAGTATAAAGCTTCGGGCTGATCTTACACATTCGGACTAAGTATCGATATTGATCATGCATACCATGGCACAAGAGAAACCGTCGGACATGCTACTATCATGGGGCTAGATAGAACACTGAAAAGGATTCTTCCCCTTTATCAAGCACTGAACTGGTAAGGACTGGACCTTCATTCTCAAAACGCTTCTCGATACTAAGCTAGAGTTCACGATATCTAATCTAACTGAGGGTAAGGAATTCATGAGCACGAGTCATTCACGACATCTAAAACTGAGCACATACATGAGATAATCTAATTCTACTGAGCTAGTAAGAAACTCCTAAAGACTGAGTTCGAGTCGATCACACTGGAAAACATGAATTAACACACATAAATGATTCATAACATGCAGATGAGCCTAAAGGATTCATAGAGCAAGAATGGCATCACATACTCACCATCTCCCCCTTAGCTTAAAGCCATCATTCTAAGGCTCCCGAATCTTTCTTAAGGTCAGGCTGATTTACTAACTCCTAGCTCCTCTTTCACTTCTAACCTCCACCGACAGCCTTACACTAAGAGTTATTCACATCATACATCGACACCCTCATTCCAACAATCACTATAGAGCCTCTAATTCAGTACCTGGGTTGGCAACATACAAGGGGTAACACAAGATTAACAACATACCTGTGGCCACTACCGACGACTTGCCCTTATCCTGGTGTGCTGCTACGGCATAGAGGCGGTTTTGACAGTGCCCGCCACCCAGGTTAGAGGATGCACCCTGCTGAAATGGACGGGCTATCGGAGCAACTGAAGAGGTGGCCGAGAATCTACTCTTGCCTCGCTTAGTCGCTGCGTAATCTCGGTGCTTATGGCCTACCTTGCCGCACTAAAGACAAACATCTGAGCCGACCATGCATACTCCCAAATGGTGCTTCCCACAACTCATGCACAATGGGTACGTAATCTCCCTCACTCTGGGTTTGTACGAAACACTGGCTATCGAAGGTGCTGGGGCTGATGATTTCTGCTGGTATTATGAGCGATGTCCTCCACTCGACTTCTACTATGAGAATTCTAAATCTCCAATCCTAGCCCTCTTGTCCTCTCTCTCTCTTTTTCTTTCGCCTGTTCTGTTTCCATATGTTGAGCGAATATCACCAAGCGTGGAAAGTCTATATCCCTGTGCAACATGGCAGTCCTGCACTCTTTAATCAAGGAGTCTGACACTCCATTTACGAACTGCTCACTCGGGCCCGCTGGTCGGCTACCATCTCTGATGCATACTTGGATAACCGAGTAAATTCCAATGTGTACTCCTGGACAGTCATGTCATTCTGTTTCAAGTTAATGAACTCTGCCGCCTTTGCCTCCCTAAACTCCTGAGGGAAAAACCTATTCAAGAATATTGTCATAAATTCATCCCAACCTATGGGACCCGCTCTAATCCCCCAACTATCTCTCCACTGACAAAACCAGATATAAGCGGCTCCTTTCAGCTAGTAGGAGGCTAAGTCTGTGCTCTCAATTCCCGTCACCCCCATGATTTAGGTGATCTTCTGGATCTCTTCTAAGAACTCATACAGGTCCTCGTTTACCTTTGACCCCAAGAATTCGGGTAGGTTAATTCTGAGGAAATCTCTTACCCTTGTTGTAGCTATATTCCTATTCTGGGGAACATGAGCCGTCGCCTATTAATTAATCTAGGTGGTCATGGCCTGCGACAACATATTAAGGGTTGCCCAAAACTCGGCATGAGTAACATGGTCATCTATCGAGTTCGTCGGGGCTGGTGGTGCTTGCTGGCAGCCATTACCATTTCTTCTTCCATTCGCTCTTCTGGGATGCATTATCTACGAGCGCGTAAAGCATGAGTCAGGAGAGGGATTGTTAGAGTTTCATACTCCACGCATTACAAGAATCATGAAGAAAAGGGAACATTCCTAAACGTCTCGTAGCCTCTTTGTCATAAGTGTGGCATGCTTCACACCCATGAAGAAGACTCTACGTAACGCGGCTTTCAAACACCCTAGGACACTCTAAACCATTGCTCTGATACCAAGTTTGTCACGAACCGAGTTCACACCATAGCTATAACATGGGACAAGGAACCCCGAAAGGCTCCAAGTCGACCCATGGCATAATCATAGCATAACACTTAACAATAGAAATGACCAACAACATGAATAAGCGAAAGTTAATAGAAAGAATATAATAGAAACCATGAGAACAACTTTTAACAACACTTAGATACTGAATCTGTCTAGACAAGTCTGAAAGCCTTCTACTAAACTGATGAGTTGTTGGGACAAGCTCCCAGCTAACTCCTAAAATCTGAAAACTGAAACATAAAGAAAAGGAACATAAATCACGTCCTTGGGAGATGAGAACTCACCACTAACAACTGAAAGAGGACGAAGCGTACCTAACCACGAGGTTGAGTCTAGAGACCTGAATCTATATCATGAAATGATATAGCACAAAAAGGCATACGGTCAGTACTTGGAATGTACTGAGCATGCAGGAAGCATAAATAAACTGAAACATATAAATATACAAAAAGGAAATAAATTTGAATGCACATTAATAGTAATATAACTGTAACTGAAAGGAGATACAACAACCTTACATGAAATTTACATATACATATTAGCATAACCACTTTATAAGGACATTCATTAACATAAGGTCAACTGATGCGCAAAAAATTATAAACAGAATCAATGCAGAGGTCCAAAGCCGTGACTGATATCATAGAGAGTCCCTGACTGTCTAAGGGAGAGTCCCTGACTGTCGAAGGGGAAACATTCTTGGCTAGAGAGAGTCCCTGGCTGTCTAAGGGAGAGTATTCTCTGATATAGAGAGTCATTGGCTGACAAGGGATGTGAGTCCCGATGGACTAAGGGCAACATGCTCAGCTGTTAACTAGGGATGTGAGTCCCGACAGACTAAGGGGAAACATTCTCAGCTGGTGACTAGGGATGTGAGTCCCGACAACTAAGGGGAAATGTTCACAGCTGGTGACTAGGGATGTAAGTCTCGACAGACTAAGGGGAAACATTCTCAGCTGGTGACTAGGGATGTGAGTCCTAGTTGACTAGAGCTAGTCTAAATTACTACAACTAATCAGAGACAAGAACATTCACTGTTTTCAGCATACAATATACGTTTCAAAGGATTAGGGCTACTTTCTAACACACAAGCTCAATAGTCAGAAATATCATTCTCATGCTTTATCATCATAATTTACACCGTCACGGAACCAATTCAATATTTGCATCTAACATTTTACACTGATGAGCATTCTATAGATTCACATTATGCACTATATTTCACGACATTTAATTTTCGACTTCATCTCATTCAACATGTAACATAGGGTCATGCATGGTCCATAGGTTCAATTCATACTTTATCGTAGATACATTTATTCATTTATTTAGATTTACGTACAACCCATACATTTAACTCATACCTCATCATTTACAATAAAACCATGAGAAGCATATGTTTCATTTCATAAGACCTATTTCATAATTTTACTCCAATTCATGAGAAAGATGCAATAATTAGGCCATTATTATAGATTCACCTCATACCCAATCAATTCAAACGAAAACGTAGTGATTTACTTTCAATTGTTCAAGCCCATAAACTGCCAACTCATCTCAACATAGTTATCAATGGCATAATCGGGTTATTAGGGAAAATCATACGATATTCACATATTTTAAACATGGACAGGAGTTACTACGATAATCAAGTGAACAATAGTAAAGTCCCATTCAAAGTCCAAACCAATTTATGGAGAACATTCTATACTCATGCATTTCCATCATCTAACCCACAATTCAAGACAACCCATTAATCTATATTCCAAATTAATTCATAATCACAGTAGATTCTAGCATTTAAGAAAAAGTAGAAGAAATTACCCATCACACAAACCCTAAATCATGCTTTTTTATATTAGTTGAAATTGGGTTTTTGATTAAAAAAATATTTTGGGGCACAAGGATGAAAGATTATCCTTGTTGAAAGACCCACATACATAATAGAAGAAACCCTGCTCGAAATTCCCCTTGAAGCTTTGATGAACACCTTGGTGAAATCTTTGAATCTTGAGAGGATAGGAGGAAGAATGGTTTGAGAGAGTATTTTGAGAGAATGAGAGATTAGGCTTAGAAAAACCCTTAAAAATGTCCCAATTAATACTCAAAACGATGTAGTTTAAAAGTTAGGAACATAGAATTTTATGAAAATGCCCCTGAAAACACGCAGGCAAAATCACCCCGTCAGGCCCCCACGAGTCATGGGGTCAGGTAACGACTCGTGGGGACCGAGTCATGGAGTACACTGCCCAACTCCTCAAAACTTCCTAACACAACCCATGACTCACTTCACGAGTCGTGGTCTACCATGATGAAACATAGCCTACGATCCGTCACCTCCACTACCTGAGACTTTATCCGGTACTAGGATCCACCAACGATCCACCTAATGAGTCGTTATAGGCAAGACGACTCGTCAGGTCATCCGTTACCACCGAACTTGACCAAACCTCATAACTGCTTTCCGCACGGGTCTGACCACGACTCGTGGGGCCTTCTAACGAGTGGTCCCCCTACTCGTTCTGCACCAAACTTCCATTTTCTATCTGATTTCTTTCCTCAAGCCTGGAATCTGATCTTAGAAATATTCGGGGTGTTACAACATTTTAAGAAAATCACTTATTGCTTGGGATAAATTGTGCTTACAAAGGTACAAGGGGTTTAAATCTAATGAACTTGCAAGTCTAGAACAAAGCAATACTATGTAAACTTCTCTAGAACCTGAGTATAAAGGAAGATGTGTTATGGATTTAATAGATGTATATCTACTATTGCAGGACTAGATTTTTGTGGGATGCTAGGCCTACACAGGCATGCTGGATAATTCAGAAGATATTGAAGACTCAAAAGCACATTGAAGAGGTAGTTATATGTGAAATGATATGCTTAATATATAGAATTTCTCAATCAAAATGATATGCCACAAGATATTATGTGCCAATCCTGGTGTCTCTCGGGGAAGAATAACTTGCAACATTCCTGGTCTTTCAAAATGGTTGTTCATTGTCACGATCCAACTGGTCGTAATTGGCACCCACGCTAATCCCTCAGTGGGTGAACCAACGATTCCCAACCACTATCCCGACATTAATCATTCAGAAGGAAATAACACTTATAATAAAATGGAACGAACTATTCAAAAACTATAATAACCCTCTAAACCAAAACAAACGATACTCCCCAAGATCTGAAAGTCGATACACTTCAACGTTTAACTACAAGTATAGATATGTTTAAATTAAAAAGAAAGAAATGTTGCAATATCCGAAGGAGAGACATATTCGAAGGAGGAGTAAAGTAGCATATTCCACGTCGCTCACCTTTTAGAGTAAGTGTCTGTATTAGAAGTGAGATCGTGATGAACTTTTAAGGTCGGCTTTTGCATTCAAAAAAGAAGTACAGGTGTAGCGTTAGTATGAAACACAGTACTAGTAGGCGTCATCGGCCAACCGTACATAATAATATATATAAAAATATAAACGAAAACATGAAACCAGTCCAAAAGACCATCAAACATACACTACATATTTCAGGAAATTCAACTCTGTTTTCAGGGTGCAACGGCCTACTCACTGGATTAGGCTCTTCGCTGCAACGGTCACTTAACCGCTGTCGCGGTCTCGCTGTAGTGGAGCATATCCCGTTGTAGCGGTACTGTCCTGGACAGTAGCTCGACTTAACTGCACTTAAATTATTTCACCAATTTTTTGCCACACAACACATCATCCAATTCATTCAGGAATCCAAAAATGGTTACATTTCTACACACGAATTGCTACATAGCTACATATGATATACAATAGTTCATGACAACATTGGCACACTAAAATTCTAGTTCTCATTTATCTCTATTGACATCAAGTCTGAAACCTTCCTGCAATACAATCACAAAACATTCAGTTCAGTCAAATAACACTTATTCATTCCAAATTTCAACATAATTACAATGCATCATAAAACAAAACAAGTAAAATAAATAGAGATATACCGGGAACACGCCTCCGTCATATTACTATAAACACTTTAATGCTCGACCTCGATGTACACACATCCTAGAGGGTCTTATTTCTTCCTTTCCAATCATGACCTACAGGGGACTCTAGAAATCCATATACTGTGCCGATGTGGTACCCACTCCCACTCATATGCTTGTCTGGATGCTCCCCTAGGACACGAGCCACTCAATATATATATGCTCTCCAGGATGCTCCCCTCAGTCAAGAGCCTCTCATCTCAGGATATTCTCATTATCCCTATTCATTCTCACGCTATCATATCATAGAGGGTTTATCATCATAACATTTAGGAGGTCACAATCTACCTCCTAGACTCCTAGAGTTTAACGATTCATCATTCAGTCAATAGTAATATCAAGGAATACACTTAATAGTTTTCAACACAATTTCATGTCAGTTTGATGATATCAACATAATAAGTTATTTCAACAGCTAACTTTTAATAGGGAAATCATCACCACAATTAGAATTCACAAACTCAAGCAACACATCATCTCATATAATTATACAAACTATTATATAGAGTCTAACTCCTCTAACCATAATCTACCTCGATATGGAGGATTTTAAACGACAATTACACAGTTGGTGCCTTGCCTTTCGTTAATGCCTCTGAACGCTCGAAATCTATAAATAAGAAAGTAACACAAAATCAATAATCTACTATCTAGACAATTGTTTTGGGGATTCACATCTCCCCCATCTACCCATTATTGTGACCACCTCATTTTTCATGGTTCAATTCTTATTCATTAACTCCCTTAACCCTTTCTAGGCAATTTAGGGCTAAAGACTCCATTCCACCTCATTCTAGGTTTTAAATTCCCATAGGAACTAGATTCTACGGAAACACCACATTTGGGAAGCGATCATTATAATCTACTGAACTTAGAATCAACACACACAACTTCCCCATGATTTTCATTCCTACTTCTATCAATAAGGGTTTTCTTGCTAGAAATTCACCATTAAAGGTTCCCCCCTTGATTCTACGGGACTAGAGGAATCGAAATAACAAGAATACAAAGCAAATTCTTACCTTGGGAAGGGAAATCACTCAGTTCTTGGGAAGATCGCTTATGGTTCAGAATTTTCGTAACTTAGAATAAATGGGGTGTAACCCCTGAACTCCCACTTTAAACCCACTTTCTGATTCTCGTCGTCCACCGCATTGGTCACCTTCTCGCTGTATCGAACCCGCTATGGCGGCCAAACAACTACTATAGCGGATCCGACGATTATTTCTCCACTCCGTTACGGAGAACTCCTACCGTCACGACGGTCTTACTGTAGCAGGAAATCTACCACTGCAGCGGTCCCCCGAACTAGTAGCTTTTCAAAAATCATTAGTTTTACACTTAGCTCAATTCATAATGTCTATTCATCTCTCGCCTTTTTCGAGTGTTCTAAGTCCGTTCCCCTTGTAACGACATACAGGTTGTTACATTCATACTATATTTATTTATTCACGGGAGACTATACACTATAAAGACAGATTGATAAAATGAGATATGTAGGTTTGTCCCTTATATCCTCTCTGTTAAATAAAAGTGGAAAGCATAAAACATTTATTCTCAAGTATTTTGTGTCTTTTTATGTATGGAGGAGAGTGTTGAATTGGCAAAGTATTAATCGACAATTCATGAATTGCGCTGACAAAGTTTAGTGGCATGAAACTGTATGCAAAGACAAAGGCAATGCTATCATCTTCAGAATGACACTAGTAGTCTCGATTTATAAAATGTGACTGGAGCAAAATAACAGTTTTCAAAGCACAATTAGGAATCAAAATGCCATTATGAAGAAGATCATCCAAGAGGTATTTGTCCGAGCAAGTATACATATGAAGCTAGCTAAGTACTTGAGTCGTTTATTTTCCCTCTTGTCTAGTAGATTCTTGACTAGGAGCAATGAAAACTATGCATAGAACTATCTGGGCTTGTCCAGCCAGGTGTCTATAGGTTTTTTTTTTCCCGATTGGGCTGTTAATGCCATTTTTGGTAATAAAATGAGTTTAGTTACCAAAAAAATAAATGATCATAGTCTAAAATTATTAAGTCATGCTAAAATAAGATGGCTAATAAGTATTAGTTACATTACTAAATATTAAAATAAAATTAGATTGAGTTATGTATTTTAAATGTCTACATCATATAAAAGGTAAAGAATAGATTGTCATTTTTAGTGTTGAATTAAATTTCTTTTGTTAACATTAATATTGATTTAGCTTTATATGAGTTACCAACAGTTATGAGCTATAAAATTTATTTGACCATTCAAAATTTCAAGTCCAAAACTTGAAATAATATGTTAAAAAATAAAAATTATAAAAAAAATTGAGATATGTTTAAAAGTTATATTACATTATATGTTTGTATATATAAAATATTTTAAATATTATATACATATAATTTTTGGATGAATGTGATTTGATTTGACCTTTTCTAAAATTAAGATCAAACCAAATCAACTATTGTGGATTTTTTTTTCAATATCAAATTAAATTACTAAGATTTTTTTTAAAAATTTAATTCAAATTATCAATTTGATGGAGTCCATTGATTTTCTTCGTATACTCCTACAAACAGGATAATGAATTAGATTTCATTCAAAAACAAAAATAAATTTGCAAGTAAAAATATGATATTTCAAGCTAAAAGAATCTCACTATATACAAGGCAATAATATGGCAGCGACAAACAATATAAGAGATCGGACCGAAGAGTTTATAGAGTAAAAGTTTGATTTTTCAGTTAATTAAAGAATTGGGATCCTAAAATTGAATATCAAAATCTTTAAAAATATAAAAAAAACAAAATAATTTAATTTTAATATTTATATCCATCCTGGATGCATAAATATAAACATAAATAAATCATATCATATTATTATATAAGTGGGAAGCTCCTAAGTTGAAAGTTAGATTACCATTTGCCCCTCCACTAAATTAAAATTTAATTAATATATAATTAAATATTAATATTTTATCATATCATATCATATTTATATATTAAGTTAGATTATCATTTTTCCCCTCCACTAAATTAAAATTTAATTAAAATATTATTATTAAATATTAATATTAGTGGGAAGCCCTTAAGTTGAAAGTTAGATTACCATTTTGCCTCTCCACTAAATTAAAATTTAATTAACACATAATTAAATATTAATATTTTATCATATCATATCATATTTATATATTAAATTAGATTGCCATTTTTCTCCTTCACTAAATTAAAATTTAATTAACACATAATTAAATATTAATACTCTATCACATCATATCATATTTATATATTTATTCCTATATGAGTGGGAAGCCAAAAAGTAAAAAGTTAAAATAAGTAAATAATAATCTAAAGTTACTCCTAGTATTCAACCCCCTCCAGAAGTAAGGGACTTTAGATTTGGTAATATGGCTGATCTAGAGACCTTATTGGAAAAGAAGTTTAAAGGATTAAATCTCCAGCCTTTGAATTTAGAAGAAGGACCTTCTAATGACAGATGGAATGATATTCCAAAGGATGAGATTAATAAAATCTCAGAAAAGCATGCTAGGAAGCCAGTACAAAGGGTTTATAATAAATACAGTAACAGATACATATAACCTCTGTACCAGGCATATAATCATAACCATGTAACTTAATACTTAATATTAAAGTATCTAAAGAATTTTCATCATTCAAAGAAATTTGCAAATTAGGATAAGCATTAAAATAAACAGGACCATATGCCAAACTGGTCTGAACAGTCCTTATAAGAGATTTTTTCCAATTTTTATTTCTACCATCTCTGAGAGCTGCTATGAAACTCTCTGGTAAGCCTCTTAAAGTAAGAGGCTTAAAAGCAACTTGTATTAAACCAATATGCATAAATGTATAATTTTCCCTATAAGGGTAAAATCACTTTCATTTAATAAACAAAAAGTTCCATGATCAGAATCAACAGTCATAGTTTCTTCTATTGTTTTAACAATTTGTTTAAAACCAAGTCTTTTAAAAGTACCCATCTGATATATTAATCTGGGTTGAATCTTAGGAATCATCCATTTATTAAGGAGATCTAAATTCTGAGGCATATCATACTCATCTTTTCTACTGTTTTTAAAAGTAGAATGTTTTTTGATAATCTGCATCAAAAAAGAAGTGTCGGACTAATACCACCTATAACTATCTAATAACATGGCTCTGATACCATTTTCGATGCAGGATCGCTTCAGTGGAACCGCATGAACTTTTACAGTTTAGAGGTCAATTTACAAGTCAGTGTAACTCAGACCATGACAAAGCCTAAACTCACCCCTCAACGCCGTAACAACGCTTTTCACACGGCTAACACGGGCTCACAGCAGGGGCTACCGTGCAGAGCACAGGCCTTATCACTATCGGAGCTACAGTAACTTTACCTCAAACTTGACCTCGAAATCACTGGAATGAAACTTTTCTCAATAAAGAGATCATTTCCATATTACAGATGTCTAGTGTGTTATTAGTCCAACACAGGTGTTTAGCCTTTCATTTAGGCTAATAAGATATTAAAAGATTTAAAAATAAAATATTCAGAATAAGAACAATACCTTGAATCAAGACTCCAATTTCAGAAGTAGAGAAATTTACAACTCTTTTATTTCACAAAAGAAAGATTTACAAGAGAAGAGATGAGAGAATACAAAGTAGGATTGGCTAAAGTCTGCCCCTTACTAAAAAAAAATGATCCTTATATAGGCGGATCAATAAGAAAGAACCAAGAAAAAATATGTCATTGCTTACCTCATTTTTAAATAATTGGACCAACATAGGGTCCCAATGCTTTATTAAAGATTACAGATTTTTTTCAACTTTTATAAAAGTTGATTGTCTTCTTCTTTTACTCTTTCATTTGTCCTACTTTTGACGTGGAAGATTCCTCCGCTTGATTTTTGAATTGTCGGAGAAATGATTCTATGTCCATTTCATCAGTGCTATGAACACTCTAGGATTCACCGCTAAATAGTTTTCTTCTTCTTCATTTGAAGAAGTGGCTATGGACATATTATCTGGAAATTCCATCCCTAGATTTTTTGCCAAGTCTCTTTTAACTTCTTGCATGTATGAAGCAATCAGTTCTGTTTTGGATATCGCTCCCTTTTTCATTTTTAACTTTCGAGAGATTTGTTTAAAGGGGCTCATTTCCTCCTTCTCTGCTATAATCTGAGATTGTTTTCTTCTTGTTTTAATGGAATTTTTAATAGAGTCTATTATCTCTAGTCCAGGAATTTTTCCTTATGCATCTTTATGGAGTAATTTACTCTAGAATTTTGTATAAATTTTTTTTTCAGGCACGGGAATCCTTCTTCCGTGTTTTGAACTTTAATTGTCCATTTCATGATCCAAGTAATTGAAAATTCAATGAAGAAATCTATTGAGGATATTCTCTCAAAATATATGTCTTCTTGCTGTAACTTTATTAGTTTAGGTGAAACATCCACCCATTCAGCATATAAGCTCTTGAACTCATCTGGTAAAATGTTGATACTTGGACCATATAAAGTCCACCATTTTCCAAACCAATTTGGTATCTGATTCTTGAAATTATTAGAGCAGATTTTTATGAACCATGAATGCTTCTTATTAGCATTCTCATATAACAGAGTTTTATTAAAGCCATTAATATAGTCCCAATAATTGAACTTTATTTTTACCTGTTGTTCTGAGTGAGTATATTCTCTATCTCTTATTGTGCTTATTCCCCATTCTTCTGGGGTGACAATCTTTTTTATAATGAATTTTGAAAAGTTATAAACTTTTCTAGTATTGGCGGGGTAAAAATGTTGAAATTCAACAGACCCCATAGATGAGAGTATGTTCTCATAGTGCATACGATATTTATATGTAGGGACAGCATATGATGTTGTATCACAGTACCTTTGCATTATCTGTCAAGGGTCATCCTTCCATTGTAAATCCCTTGGTTCTATGAGGAATATTACCTCTGTTTTTTTATTTTTTTCATATACTTCTGCAGCTTCACTAACTTCTTCCTCTGTTACTGCAGAGTATGAAGGTGGAACATCCTTCTGTGGCTGCTGGGATTGTATAAAATCCAAAAATTATTGGTATAATTAGTTGTTTGCACTTACTCCTGATATTCCAGTCGAAGTGCTTGCTCTAGTAGAAGTGGTTGTAATATTTGCAGCTATTAGCCTTTGATTTCCAATTTGAGCAAGAATATTATCTCTGCTTATTTGAGCTCCTCCTCTTCCTCTACCTCTTCCTCTATTGGAGGAAGGGAAACCACCTTGTGGCCGCATAATCTGTTACAAAACCAAAGCTATTAGCTAATATATTCTCTAGTGAGAAAATCAGGCAGACTATTATCTGTACCCTTTTTATATTGTATATCAAAATCAAAAGGAGCTAATAAAGCTTGCCATCTTGCAAACATCTGTTTAGAAACATCATGTTTAACATCTTTATTAAAGATAAATCTTGCTGCTTGGCAATAAGTTTTTATAAAAAACTTTTGATTGTATAAATCTCCTTGAAATTTCAATACACATTTAACTATAGCTAAAATCTCTTTAGCTACTGTAGCATAATTCTTTTGACTATTAGTCCATTTTCCAGAATAGAATTGAACAAGATATTCTTGTTTCATATCTGGGGAGATTTGTCTTAAAATTCCCCCATAGCCAATATCAGATGCGTCTGTTTCTACAATTTTCACCCAATTTGGGTTTGCCAAAGTAAGACATGGTAGGTTATTAACCTTAACTTTTATATTTTTTACTGCTTTTGTATGATTTGCAGTCCAGGCTTTAGGGTTTTTCTTCAGACGATCATATAATATCGCTGTATCTTTGGATAAATCCTTTATAAAAGGTGAAATATAATTCAAGCTTCCTAGAAATCTTTGAAGCTGAGTTTTATCAGTAATCTCATCAGGGAATTTTGATGCAAATTACATACTTCTATGAATAGGAATATTTTTTCCTTTTTCTATATTATGACCCTCAAAAATCTGACATTTGTCTGAAAAATATGCATTTTTGGTTTAGATATTACCAAACCATTTTGAATAATAATTTTCTTAAGTAAATCAAGATTTTTAAAATGCATTTCTAAAGTTTTAAAAAATACAAGAATATCATCTATATAAACAATAATAAAATTGTTAAAAGGATTAAAAATATCATTCATGATTTTTTGAAATTCTGATGGGGCAATTTTCAATCCAAATGGCATAACATTCCATTCGTATTGTCCCATTGGAATATTAAAAGCTGTTTTGTATCTATCTTTTTCAGAAATTTGGATTTGCCAGTATCCAGACTTTAAATCAAATTTTGAAAATATGATAACATCATGCAATCTATCCAATAAATCTTTTTTATTAGGAATTGGATATCTGATCCATTTTAAAATTTTATTTAGGGGTTTATAATTTATTACCAATCTTGGTACCCCTCTTTCCTGCTCTGCTTGTTTATTAACATAGAAGGCAGATACAAGACCATTGCGACTTTGAGGGTCTTATTAAACCCTTCTGTAGAAAATTATCAATTTCTTTTTTACATAAATCCAGATATTCTGAATTCATTTGGCATGACCTCGCTTTAGTAGGAATATTATTCTCAGAAAAATTTTCCTCATAAGGAAGACTTACAACATGCTTTTTTCTTTTCCAAAATATATTCGAGTGATCTCCATAAATTTGGAGAGAAAACTGATTTTTCAAAATCTCTATTTTTTCTTCTATTTTAGAGTTTTGACAGTTTCTTCTATAGTGATACTACAAATCTCATTTTTTAGAAAATCAATTTGTTTTATATTTGAAGAAATCATATCCTTAATATTATTAACATATTTAGAAAAGGGTTGTGATATAAAATCAATTCTTATTTCTTTCTTTTCAAAAGTACCAGTTATTCCAGTTCCATCCCATCTGGTAATTGGATAAATATGCCAGAAAAAAGGCATACCTAATATTACCTCATTAAGATGTTTTTAACAAGTACAAAAGACTCTGCAATACAAATATTATTTGTACAAATATAAGCTTTGGGTAATTTATAATTAATATCCATTTTTTGTCTGCTGGCATTTCTGAGACTATTAGTAGTTTTATGAAAATATCTGGAAGGTATTAGCCCTTCCTGTGTACAATTTAAATCCGCTCCACTATCAATTAAAGTAGTAAAATCTTTTTTTAGATTATAATCAATAAGAATAGTAATTTTTGCGACGGGTTTATGAGCTATGATTAATTCAATAGTTTCTAGAAAAGAATCTTTTTCTTCAGGAGGTATTTTTTGAAAATTATTTTGAAAATTATTTGAAATAATAGGAAAGCTTTCATTTAAAACTTGTTTTCCAGGATGTTTATAAACTTCTTGTGCTTCTATTAAAGCAATTCTTTCATCAAGAGCCATATTATGACTTTTTAAGAGAAGAAATCTCCTTTTTGAGATTTTCAATTTCTTCTGCTAGATCTATTGTAGTAGGCATATTATTCTTCTGAGACCTTTAAAGGAAGTTGCCTTATTACCTCAATCATGGTATAACCTTTATTTGGAGAGGTAATTCCCTTTAAAGTATTGGTATTACTAGTAGAAGCTTGGGTACTTCCAATCTTATCAATAATCTTAAATGTGTATTGAAATTTCAAGGAGATTTATACAATCAAAAGTTTTTTATAAAAACTTATTGCCAAGCAGCAAGATTTATCTTTAATAAAGATGTTAAACATGATGTTTCTAAACAGATGTTTGCAAGATGGCAAGCTTTATTAGCTCCTTTTGATTTTGATATACAATATAAAAAGGGTACAGATAATAGTCTGCCTGATTTTCTCACTAGAGAATATATTAGCTAATAGTTTTGGTTTTGTAACAGATTATGCGGCCACAAGGTGGTTTCCCTTCCTCCAATAGAGGAAGAGGTAGAGGAAGAGGAGGAGCTCAAATAAGCAGAGATAATATTCTTGCTCAAATTGGAAATCAAAGGCTAATAGCTACAAATATTACAACCACTTCTACTAGAGCAAGCACTTCGACTGAAATATCAGGAGTAAGTGCAAACAACCAATTACACCAATAATTTTTGGATTTTATACAATCCCAGCAGCCACAGAAGGATGCTCCACCTATACTCTGCAGTAACAGAGGAAGAAGTTAGTGAAGCTGCAGAAGTATATGAAAAAAATGAAAAAACAGAGGTAATATTCCTCATAGAACCAAGGGATTTACAATGGAAGGATGACCCTTGGCAGATAATGCAAAGGTACTGTGATACAACATCATATGTTGTCCCTACATACAAATATCATATGCACTATGAGAACATACTCTCATCTATGGGGTCTGTTGAATTCCAACATTTTTACCCCGCCAATACTAGAAAAGTTTATAACTTTTCAAAATTCATTATAAAAAAGATTGTCACCCCAGAAGAATGGGGAATAAGCACAATAAGAGATAGAGAATATACTCACTCAGAACAACAGGTAAAAATAAAGTTCAATTATTGGGACTATATTAATGGCTTTAATAAAACTCTGTTATATGAGAATGCTAATAAGAAGCATTCATGGTTCATAAAAATCTGCTCTAATAATTTTAAGAATCAGATACCAAATTGGTTTGGAAAATGGTGGACTTTATATGGTCCAAGTATCAACATTTTACCAGATGAGTTCAAGAGCTTATATGCTGAATGGGTGGATGTTTCACCTAAAATAATAAAGTTACAGCAAGAAGACATATATTTTGAGAGAATATCCTCAATAGATTTCTTCATTGAATTTTCAATTACTTGGATCATGAAATGGACAATTGAAGTTCAAAACACGGAAGAAGGATTCCCGTGCCTGAAAAAAAAATTTATACAAAATTCTAGAGTAAATTACTCCATAAAGATGCAGAAGAAAAAATTCCTGGACTAGAGATAATAGACTCTATTAAAAATTCCATTGAAACTGGAAGAAAACAATCTCAGATTATAGTAGAGAAGGAGGAAATGAGCCCCTTTAAATAAATCTCTCGAAAGTTAAAAATGAAAAAGGGAGCGATATCCAAAACAGAACTGATTGCTTCATACATGCAAGAAGTTAAAAGAGACTTGGCAAAAAATCTAGGGATGGAATTTCCAGATAATATGTCCATAGCCACTTCTTCAAATGAAGAAGAAGAAAATTATTTAGCAGGTGAATCTCAGAGTGTTCATAGCACTGATGAAATGGACATAGAATCATTTCTTCGACAATCCAAAAATCAAGCGGAGGAATCTCCCACGTCAAAAGTAGGACAGATGAAAGAGTAAAAGAAGAAGAAGACAATCAACTTTTATAAAAGTTGAAAAAAATCTGTAATTTTTAATAAAGCATTGGGACCCTATGTCGGTCCAATTATTTAAAAATGAGGTAAGCAATGACATATTTTTTCTTGGTTCTTTCTTATTGATCCGCCTATATAAGGATCATTTTTTTAGTAAGGGGCAGACTTTAGCCAATCCTACTTTGTATTCTCTCATCTCTTCTCTTGTAAATCTTTCTTTTGTGAAATAAAAGAGTTGTAAATTTCTCTACTTCTGAAATTGGAGTCTTGATTCAAGGTATTGTTCTTATTCTGAATATTTTATTTTTAAATCTTTTAATATCTTATTAGCCTAAATGAAAGGCTAAACACCTGTGTTGGACTAATAACACACTAGACATCTGTAATATGGAAATGATCTCTTTATTGAGAAAAGTTTCATTCCAGTGATTTCGAGGTCAAGTTTGAGGTAAAGTTACTGTAGCTCCGATAGTGATAAGGCCTATGCTCTGCACGGTAGCCCCTGCTGTGAGCCCGTGTTAGCCGTGTGAAAAGCGTTGTTACGGCGTTGAGGGGTGAGTTTAGGCTTTGTCATGGTCTGAGTTACACTGACTTGTAAATTGACCTCTAAACTGTAAAAGTTCATGCGGTTCCACTGAAGCGATCCTGCATCGAAAATGATGTTGATAATATCAAAATTGAAAATCATATTGTAACTCCTGATATGGATCCTACTCCTTCTGATATGGATTTTCCAACTGGTTTATATGGATCAAAAGACTAAACTTGATTTTTCACCAGGATCTCCAAATAAGGAAAAAAATCCAATAAGAATTTTTTCAACCTAAATGGGAACCTTTTCAAAATTGGTTCTTTAAAAATTTTGATAAAAACCAAAGAAAGTTTTTTCAAGAAGATTTTTATAATGATCTTTTAAGAGTGAATAAAGCCATAGCTTTTGTCCCATAGTTTATGACTAAATATGTTTATGAATATATAGAAATGTTAGAACATGATTATAAACTTTCAAATGGTACTGTTACTAAATCAGTTTTACCACCGCAACAATCTTTTCAAGTTGAAAAAGAGGATAAAGTTGTTTATAATATATTATACTAATTAAAAATGGAAAGCCCTTATTTTAAAAGTCTGATTATCATTTTTTCCTTATAATAAATTAAAATATAATAAAATATCTAATTAGATAGTAATATTTTATCATCAAATATCTTATATATATATAAATATGAATAAAGTCATTCATTGAACCGAGTAAATGAGGAGGATTATTTCACCTGCCAGCAATTATTGTAGGTTACACTCTTATATTTTTTTAATTATTATTTCATATACTACCTATTCACCTTCTAATTTTTTCATCTTCTAAGCGTCTACCAGTTACAATTGTATTTATACACAATCTTTTAATGAAGATCTATACCATTAAGAAGACTTAATATGAAAAATATATGACTTTGTATCATGATCATACTCTATATCTTTTAATAGGTAATATGATGTTGTTGCATTCTTTCTTCTTCTTTTTGATAATTTTTCAAATTTTTCTGATTTACCTTCTTATTTTGTTGTTGTTGGCATTTTGAGTTTGTATGAAATGTCCTTAAATTTAATAGAAGCACCCTCAAACCTGTATATTAAATTTACTCTTGGTTCGTGGCTTATATTTATGCCATCATGGTAACTTATATTTTATGTAATTCTTGCATTTCTCTGCATAAGTGTTAAAATTCTTTTTGTTTTCATTTTATTTAGATGATCTTGTCACACTTTATATTTAATCATTATCAAACATAATTAGCAAATTAAGATAACCAAAATGTTAATTTAATTATTTTAAATTTATATTTATCACAATTTTATATTTAATTATTTAATATAAATATATACCTGCGAAAAAACTAGTTAAAATAACTAAAAGATGCCCGGAACGAGAGGTCCCCAAAAGGTAACCCTCCTGTGAAAAAAATTGAAAAATTTGAAGGGGAGGAAATCATGCAGCAAAGCCAATAGAAGGATCTAGAAACCCTAACAAACCCTACTATATAATGTCACTACTCCCCCTGCAACTTCTGCCTCATTCTCTTTGATCTTACTCTCCGAATCTCCTCTTTTCGCTTTGCCTACAATTGTATTACAGAAGATACCGTTGTAGATCACAAAACAATGGCGGAGGCAGAGACGTTTGCTTTCCAAGCCGAGATCAACCAGCTTCTGAGTCTTATCATCAACACTTTCTACAGCAACAAAGAGATCTTTCTCCGTGAACTCATTAGTAATTCTTCTGATGTGAGTATCTCTCTCTTTTCTTACACACACGCACCGAAATAAACACTCATGGGCGATATAAGCATATTTATATTTCCTTTGGAGAGTCTATAGCGTAACGATTTTGGATTTCTTTACTTTTAAATGTGGATACTCTAAATATATTCCTAATGTTCATGTCTAGACGGTTCTATTTTTATAATCAGGTGTATGGTGTATATTTGGTGTCAATTCCTTATGTAAATAGAAAATTGCCTGATGAATTTAGTGGGTGTAGCCTGACGTGCGGGTGCTTTTTGTTTTCCTGAAAATATTTGGACATATCTGTTTGTGTTTCAACATACAGGACGTTTTTGGGTTGGGCGTGAACCTTTGTTATTTTGATTACATGCCTTGGTTTAAGATGGATGGTTGCTGAATGCACAATAATGTTGGTTCTGTTAGTCCTGATGCTGTTGCTTGCAGACGTTGTCTATAATGTAGATATCATAGTAATGTCGATCTAGGGTTTGGTGGATGATTATGCCTCATGTAAAACACAAGTCGATAACTGGCATGTAGAAGTTCTGCAAGATTAGCTGAAGAAAAAGTTTTATAACAAAATTTGATGCAGCCTTTGGTATTTTGAGAGTTGAAGTTATTATACTTGCATATAATGCATAATTTCTTAATCAAAGAATCAATTTTGTTGTTTCATGCTTTCTGTTATGAGTTCAATCTTGATACGTCCTGTTAGTCATTGGCTTAATGTGGTAAATTCCAGTTACGGGTCTCCAAATCATTCAAACCTATGGTAGTTCTAGGGATTTTTTGAGTCGGTTGTAACAAGTTGTGGTGGATATAAATTGCAGGCATTGGACAAGATCCGCTTTGAGAGTTTGACTGACAAGAGCAAGCTAGATGCTCAACCTGAACTCTTCATCCACATCATCCCCGACAAGACCAACAATACCCTCTCTATCATTGACAGTGGTATTGGTATGACAAAGGCTGGTAAGTTAGGATGTGTCGTGGAAGCTTTTGGGGCGTACTAATCTTCTCCAATTTGACTGCTAATACTGATTTTGTTTGTTTCATTTGCAGATCTGGTGAACAACCTTGGTACAATTGCTAGGTCTGGGACCAAGGAATTTATGGAGGCACTTGCTGCTGGTGCCGACGTAAGTATGATTGGGCAATTTGGTGTTGGTTTCTACTCAGCTTACTTGGTCGCTGAAAGGGTGGTTGTGACCACAAAGCACAATGATGATGAACAATATGTTTGGGAATCTCAAGCTGGTGGTTCATTCACTGTTACAAGAGATACATCTGGTGAGAACCTTGGCAGGGGTACAAAAATTACCCTCTTCCTCAAGGAGGATCAGCTTGAATACCTTGAAGAGCGAAGGCTCAAGGACCTGATTAAGAAGCATTCTGAGTTCATCAGCTATCCAATCTCTTTGTGGGTTGAGAAGACCATAGAAAAGGAGATCTCTGATGATGAGGATGAAGATGAGAAGAAAGACGAGGAAGGAAAGGTAGAGGAAGTTGATGAAGAAATGGAGAAGGAAGAGAAGAAAAAGAAGAAGATCAAGGAAGTCTCTAATGAATGGTCGTTGGTGAATAAGCAGAAGCCCATATGGATGAGGAAGCCTGAGGAGATCACAAAGGAGGAGTATGCTGCATTCTACAAGAGCCTGACAAATGATTGGGAGGAGCATTTGGCTGTGAAGCACTTCTCTGTTGAGGGTCAGCTGGAGTTCAAGGCTGTTCTTTTTGTTCCAAAGAGGGCTCCTTTTGACCTCTTTGACACCAAGAAGAAACCCAACAATATCAAGCTGTATGTTCGCCGTGTGTTCATCATGGATAACTGTGAAGAGTTGATTCCTGAATATTTGAGCTTTGTGAAGGGTATTGTGGATTCTGAGGACCTTCCCCTCAACATCTCTAGAGAGATGTTACAGCAGAATAAGATCTTGAAGGTTATCCGCAAAAACTTGGTAAAGAAGTGCATTGAGCTATTCTTTGAAATTGCTGAAAACAAAGAAGATTACGACAAGTTTTATGAGGCCTTCTCAAAGAACCTCAAGCTTGGTATCCATGAGGATTCACAGAATCGGGCCAAGTTTGCTGAACTGCTGAGATATCACTCCACAAAAAGTGGTGATGAGATGACCAGCTTAAAGGACTATGTGACCAGGATGAAAGAAGGCCAGAATGATATTTACTACATTACTGGTGAGAGCAAGAAGGCTGTTGAGAACTCGCCCTTCCTTGAGAAGCTGAAGAAGAAGGGTTACGAGGTTCTTTACATGGTTGATGCAATTGATGAGTATTCAGTTGGTCAATTGAAGGAATTTGAGGGTAAGAAGCTTGTTTCTGCTACCAAGGAAGGCCTCAAGCTTGATGAGAATGAAGATGAGAAGAAAAAGCGCGAAGAACTAAAGGAGAAGTTTGAGGGCTTGTGCAAGGTGATTAAGGATGTTCTAGGCGACAAGGTTGAGAAAGTGGTAGTCTCTGACCGTGTTGTGGATTCTCCTTGCTGCTTGGTTACTGGAGAGTATGGTTGGACTGCCAACATGGAGAGAATTATGAAGGCACAAGCTCTCAGGGACTCTAGCATGGCTGGGTACATGTCTAGCAAGAAGACCATGGAGATCAATCCTGAGAATGCCATCATGGATGAGCTCAGGAAGAGAGCTGATGTCGACAAGAATGACAAGTCCGTCAAGGATTTGGTTCTATTGTTGTTTGAGACTGCTCTTCTCACCTCAGGTTTCAGCCTTGATGATCCCAACACCTTTGGCAACAGAATCCACAGGATGCTGAAACTTGGTTTGAGTATTGATGAGGATGGTGTTGATGCGGAAGCCGACATGCCACCATTGGAGGATACTGACGCTGATGCTGAGGGAAGCAAGATGGAGGAGGTTGACTAAATCTACGACACCAGTGTTTTCTCTCGATAATTATGAAGCCCTTTAACCCCATTAGTGTTTTGGTTTTTACTCTGCTCCACCAACAGGACATGATATGATTTAGTTTTTGTGTTGTTTTTTAGACTGAAGTTTTACTGCAATGTAGGGTATTATTCCTGCTCATTTTGTTATGACATTCTAGATTACAATATATTCTTTGCTCTGCGTAAATGCGTTTTGCTGCCTTGTTTAGATTTCACTATGCTTTATAGGATATAGGTCGTGACATACTGATGTCTCTGTATATGTTCGTTCACCATTCCTGAGATTCGCTTTGTCAATTATTGGATCTGACGTCCAACTTGATTAGTTGCTTAGTGTGAGTAGCAGGTTTAGTACGTTATTTGTAGTAATGAGCCTAGGAAAAACCTTGGCTAGAGTTGAAATGCTTGAATTGCTCTCTTCTATGTTGGCAAGTGTTGGAAGGGGGACTACAGTTACCCCTACTCTGCAGCATTTCAACTGTGGGACAAATGGAAATTGTTATGTTCTCTCTTTAGCTGCAGAAAGGTCATTTTATTGCTGTCATGGTAATCGCCTCATGTGGTTACCTTTTGGATGTTTTCCAATTTATCTTGCATCAAAAAGGAATAAAAAAAAAGCTTATTTCTGAATCATTTGTCAAGATAAGAGAAAGAAAAAGAAAAAGAAAAAGCTTGTAGCACAGTTGAATATCTCAATCAAGTGGTTGCGTGACCTGAAATGTGTAATCCAAGTAGCAGCATGCACAGTCGGGACTCATGCACTCGTTGAGGCGTCGAAGGCGCTTGTTTCATAAGTTGGAAACACTGTTTTGAAAAGAATTCATATTTTTCGCAGAAGATTTTTCAACCAAAAGATCTCTTGGTACTTTAATGAAGAGCAATTTCTTGAAAATACGACTTCTTTTATTTTTTTTTTTGGGGGGGGTTAAGACAAAATATTGAAGCAAACACCATGAATCGTATGAATGCGGGTTTAGGAACACAAGACACATAATAACCACAACGCTGCTTGAACTCATATCTTCCAGCTTGTGAATTGTCAGAGGTTTGTGATCTAAATTGGATGTAATAGATTAGTACTAAAATGGAGTTTTGAACCTAAATGACGTGAAAATAGATCAAGTCGACCGAAGTTAGCCAGAATAAAGTTCTCATTTTCTACCTATAATTAGTAGGCTATACAATTTTCATAAACGGATCAAGTCTTACCAGGTATTATGGTCAATGGAATCATATAGCACACTAATTTAGAGCTCCATATAAGTCCTTATATATATAACTAACAACCTGTAATTCTTTTTAGAGGATTTAAGTTTAGTTATTCGATAGTTTATTCGTCCATCCTATTTTATGTTGATTACTTGAAAAAAATAATTGTTAATCATTTGTTTTAAACAATATAACTAGGATGTCACACAATTTGTGTAGATCTTTAATTTTTTAATATTGATCTACGATGTCACATAATTTAGCGTTTGTGTGTATATATATATATTATTAATGGGTCTCACATATGTCTTAGCCTATCTGTCGGCCTAAGGATTATACCACTCACTCCTCCCCTACTCTTGCTATCACCCAAGATTCCATTAATGAGATGGTGTCGCACCCTACGCTAGACCCTCGTCGAGACACAAATTAATTTTTTTAATAATAATATATAATTCATTAATATTAGCTTAAATTAATACTTATTTTTATATTTTTTAATATTAATTTAAACTAGTATTTATTTTTATATTTTTCAGTTTCATGCTTTGGTGCCTGTGATGCCATCTCTAGATGAAGTAGATGAGAATATTATTGAGCCACAGTATACTACGCTCATCATTCATGGAAAGTCTATTCCTATTACTGCAACAATAAAGAGAAAGAGAAAGGGAATGAGTCGTAACAGGACAAACAATCATGGTGTGTGAGGTAATTTATCAACTGCATGAGTTATCGCTTCAATTTAAGGCAATTTACAAGGATTTTATTCCTTTATTCTCCTATGTGTAAGCATTTCTTTGAAATAAAAGATGATAGAGGAATTGAACTCAAAGCAATCTCCCAGAGGAAAAACAGGTGACATGTGAGCAGCAAGTTGGTACCTGCGTTCCATAGGTGCCACGCAGAAAGAGTTAAAAGAAAAATGTCTTGGACCTTCTTAGTAACTGTGTGCAGCAAGTCCTCACCTGCGAAACGCAGATGTCAATGCAAGTGAGTCGAGATTCCTTCAAAGGGCAAAATTGTCTAGAAGCCAAGTACGAACTTGGGAAGGTTCCAAGAGCATTTTTGGGAGCTGTGCAAAGAATATATGCAGATTTTTACCCCATTTGTACATATAACATTGAAGAATAGAGATAGTGATATAGAGAGTACAATTTTATACTTTCTTCTTCATCTTTTTTGTGAGAAAACACCATTGTTGCAGATACAAAGCTGGACCTGATTTTAGTTACTTAATATGATTGGTTTTGAGGAATTCTCCTTGGGTATAATTTCTCTTTCGTTAATTATGAGCAACTAATTTCTCTTCTAGGGGCGTGTGTGAATGACGGATGTTAGAATTGATTGGGTATTGAATAATTAATCTTAGAATTGATTATAATGCACAGATCTATTGATTTCTTCGAGTTTTAATTTGATAATTAGTGGTTGCAAACATTAATTAAGTTCTCTAACTTTCCTTTTACTTGAGAAAGAGAAGTGAAGCTGGGTAAGACATCAATAGTGAGGATTTGGAGCTTTGATCTATAGGTTGGAGCTAGAAATAGTGTATACCTAATTGAATCTCCATTTAAGGGCTAGAGTAAGAAATAGTCTATGCCCACTCAAATAATGTTTGGTTGCTTTGTAGGTCTTGATTTTGGGGTTTGAGAAAATTCAAAATATACATAGTATTATGGTTGAGAAACTTAGAATGTAGTCAAAACCAAAGCTATCCATACACTAATTGATTCTGAGGCTCTTAGTCAATACCTATTAAGACAAAGGCCCATCAAATGCACACCCCTAGTCTCTCTAAATATGTTAGCAACAATCGTTTTGCCCTACTTTGATTTTACATTTTCATTTGATACTTGTCCAACCAATTCTTCAAAGATTTACTTTATGTTTAGATATGACATATGCTTGTCTGAAATAGTTCACAACATTTGGTGAATCTAGCCTATGATCCTTGTGGGATTTGACCCTGAATCTTGTTGGGTACTTGTTTTGTAAATGACCATTGCCACCTTCTTAACTGGAGAATTCTTTTGGACGTTATCAGTGTGGAGTATCCTCCTATTGAGACGAGGAAGGAGAGGCATCCTGGGTGATAGCGAGGGTGGGGGAGGATTCGGTGGTATGATCCTTAGATCGACAGATAGACTAAGACATTCGCTACATGAGCCCATTGATGTATATACAGATATGTAATTATTCTATATAGTTGAAATAAATTTTATATGTTTTACATATTATTTCTTAATGATAAATATTCCTTGATTTTTATTATTGATTTTATACTGAATTATGTGACATCCAAGATCAATATTAAAAAAATAAAGATCTTCATAAATTGTGTGACATCCTAGTTATATTGGTTAACACAACTAATTAATAAGTTTGTCAAGTAATCAACATAAAATAGTTTGGACAATAAACTACCGATTAATTAAATTTAAACCCAACAGAAAAAGATAAAGTGTTGGACCTAATATTTTATTAGTTATATATAAATAAAAGAAAATCATTAAGGGATCGTTTGGTATTTGGTTTAGATATGAGTTATGCAGGTATTAAATTCTAAATAATAATATCATGTTTGGTAGTTGGTTAGGAGGTAAGTTATTCATATATTAAATTAATAGGATGTTTGATTTGTAATTTAGAAATCTGCATAACTAATACATATATAAGTTATTAGAGAATCTATGTATTATTTTACAAAAGATAGTAGGTGGAATAAGCATACACGAATAATTTATACGTTTGGTAGCTATTATAGTTATGTAGGTATTAGTAATACATGAATTAGTTATGAGGGAATTTTTGTATTATTTTATGCAGGGAGTAATTGTATAGGGTTAAGTTATTCATGTATTACTTATTCCACCTTCTCTAAATTACAAATCGAATACCATATTAATTTTATGTATGAATAACTTACTTTCTAACCAACTATCAAACACGATATAATTTATGTAGAATTTAACACCTGCATAACTCATCTAAACCAAATACTAAAATATCTCGAATAACTTAACCCTGTATAACTAATCCCTGCATAAAATATACAAATTTTCTCATAATTAATTTATGTATTACTAATACCTATCTAATTATAACTAGTTACCAAGTGACCCTTAAATGTCCGAGTGATATTTAAGGACTTATATAGGGCGCTATATGACCATAACGACAGTTAAGATCTAATCTGTTTATGAGAGTCGTAATGCAGTATAAGTAGAAAATGAAAATTTTGTTTTGACATATTATTTTAGTCAATTTTATCTTTTCTCACGTTATTTAAGTTCTGAACTCTACAAAATGTATCCTAAAGACAGTTCTAAACTTCTAATTAATAAAACGTTCTACTGATGTTTGATGGAGTGAGCGGTGGATTTGAGAGGTCTTCTGACATGGACAATCTTGTCAAGATCAAGCTTTTGGTGCACCAAGCTTCTAATAATTTCAGAAATTAAAAGGGAGGGGGTTGGGGGTAAGACAGATATTCAATTTTAAGTCAATTAACGAACTTGAACATTGGAGATCACTATTTTTATTTATCGGACGAAAAGATTGGACATGATCATGTGCTGAGAAATATAAGACTAAGTATTGGATCATCTGCACAAATATTTTTATTTTGAGTGAGATGTTTAATTTTTATTTTTTAAATTTATAATTTTTTATTTTTATTTTTTGACATTTTAAGTAATAAAAAAGTGATCGAAATTGTTCCTGACAGAAAGAAAAAGTCGCAAGGCCAGAAAAAGTAAATCGCAAAACGTAAGTTTAGACACAGATTATGTCTCAGTGTATAAGTTCACACAGGTTATGGCTCGAGGTACAAGTTCAGTAGCATGAACTTGTGCCTAGAGATAGAAGTTCAGTAGCATGAATTTGTTCTTTGAGGCAAAAATTTAGTAGAATGAACTTGTGCCTTTTAGGGTTAACAAAATATTAAGAGTAAAAAATTTGCCTTGCGAATTAGATAATACTTAACTTATGCCTCCAGACAAATACTCTCTAAGAAAATTTACTTAGCAAGATTAAATTATAATTAAAGATACTTTGGATAATAATTTTTTATTAAATAAATAATAATAATAAAAATTAAAGACCACTAATTTAAAAAATAAAAATTAAAAATTATCCTAAAAAAAGAATGATCTGTACAAAAACATGAAAAGTAGAAATTGATAAAAATTCCAATAAAACATAATAAAAAATATAAACAATATTGGAAAAGGAGAAAGAATAAGAGTCCACCAAAGAGAAAAGATGCAAGTGCTTCGTTAACAAAAAGGACATTATGCAAGTAATGGTCTAAACAAAAAATAAGAAAGTACATATTGAAGCATAAAGATTTCTGAATTTGTACGTAAAATTATGTAAAATTTTGATAATTGACAACTTATATATAAGTGTCAATTGATATATTAAAAATTGAAGGAAGAAGTATCAAGAAATAAATTCTCACATATTTTAAAAAAAAAGTAAATATAAAAATAATGTTGTCAGAGGAATTCATCAGAACATATGTTCCTCTGAGCAGAAAAAGAGATTGTTAGGATAGAAGAAGATTGAGTTTGTTCACGTATGCACCAAAATTTCTTTGAGAATTGTAACGTAGGAGAATTCAATCCAATAAAGAACTTATACAAGAAAAGTTACTATAAACTTTAACATAGAATTAATTTCAATTAAGGAGACAAAGAAGCATGTGCACATCGAACAAAAAGAAAATCAAGTCAAATTAGGATTGGTTTTATGACAAGATTTGAACCAAATCTAACTTGGAATAAAGAACACGACATCCAATCGTTGGAGTTTGACTACACTCAAAGACCAAGTTCTCAAAATATTCTCAATTCTACACGAAGAGTCTCGAAGAAGAAGTTGCTAATACAACAAAGAACATGCTCCTATCAAGTTCTATCTATACAATTATTTAGTTTGTAATAGCTCATTTTCTTAAAATGATTCCAATACAGGATCTTGATTACTTTCGTAAATTGTAGTAGGTGTTGTCTTGTTCATTGTGAAGGACTATATTGAGCAGAGTAAAATCATTGAAGATTAAAAGAGTAGAGACAAACTATTGGAAACAGTTATTTAGGTGTTATAAGAGCGGTTGTAAATTAATTTGGAATTTAGGCTCGAATTTAGTGAAAGAGTTTGGGAAAGTTCTACAGAAGATGGACCGTGATTTTTGACTCTCTTGAGCAAAAAATTTACCCCGTAAAATTCTTGTATTAGTTTAGATTCCTTAATTTATTTTCTTGCATAGTTACTCAAAAAATCTATTGTTTAAGTGCCTCAACCAAACTAACAGAACATAAACAACAAATAAACTAAGAAGAAACAAATCTAATACCAAAAGGAGATAGTTATAGTGACCTTAAGTGATTATAGTTTATATGAAATAGACTGATATTGATGATGAATAATCCCATTTATGAAGAAGGAAATTTATAGCAGATTATGATATTCGACCCAAAAACCTTTGAAAAATATCAAAGGAAGATCTACATTTAAAAATAACATATATATAAAATATTATGTATGAACCACATTTTAGAAGAGAAAATGTACTTAATGTATATCATAAACAAGAATATCCTGTAAAATCAACATGGGACTTGGGGGGGGGGGGGGGGTTGCAAATCCAGATAAGCCGGACATGGAATATCAATCACTTCTCTTACATATGAAGTGATTGAAGATGAGATATTACCAACTATCAGAAGTGAATGGCTGGTTGGTAATCACAAAGATACTCTACACCCACTTAAGATCAAGACTGTATAAGCAACGTACAACTGAAAAGTTGAATATTCCAAAATTTATTTTGTGGTATTTATAGATATGACAGTTTTACAATTCACAATCCAACTAATTCATCAAAGTAACGAATGCACTAAGAAAAACGTAGTAGCATGAACAGAAATATGTCAAGCAAGTTGTAATTTACTTTGTATAAATGGGGTAATTGTCTAGTAATAACAAAATGATCAGTCAGCCTAATTTTAGCCTATGTTAAGTGATTATCCAATACCTACTAATCAGGCCAAACAATTTTTTTTAACCGAAGTCGATCTGCACTTGAACCAATTACAAGTATAGACAAAATGGGAAACCAGACATTTATTACTAGGCAACAAAATACAGAATAACTACACTCAAAATGAATAATAAATCAAAGAAAATATTGAAATTTAAAACGGAAAAAAAAAAGAGAGCCAAGAACAGTATCCAGACATCCATAAACTTGCTAATTGTCCTTCAATAAAACAGGAAAGAAAGAAGTAAAAGTAGTTCTCTGAACAATTCAGCATGTATATCCGAAATCAGGTATCCTCAACTCTGGAATGAAAGACAAAGCTAGGGAATGTAGTTGTAATGTCCCTGTTTAAATGAGGCAGAGTTTTAGCCAATCAATGCCATGAACATAATGTGCACAAAATCACAGTTAGAAAACATGATATTATATGGAGTAATGTCAAGATTCAATGTGCCACTCACTTGAGATATTGGAGTGTCATGTTCTTTAAAAGTGAAGGATGTTGCAAGACCAAACTTCTCCATTCCTCCTTGTCAATCTTTCCGTCATGTTTAGTATCAGCTTCTTCAAAAGTCTGATGAAGATGAGACACAAAAACAGTAAAATTAATGAGAAACCTCTACTACCGGGATAAAAAATTGGGAGCCAGAAGGATGAACAAGAAATAAATATGATAACCATCCAGGTCCATTTGCATATTATATAATTCAAGTTGACCAAAACACAAGTCAAATAAATGAGCAAATACCAACCACATTGCAGATGGTTCCATGCCTTTTTTTGCGTGTTACAAGTATTTCATATATATGCACCAAGAAGGTGCTAATATAATGGGGAAAAGAGGACCTTTTTTTTTACGAAGGTAACATGGGAAAAGAAAGGACCTTGATAAGGAACTCAAGAAGTGCACAAAAATATTTACATCACATCCCTATTTCAATTGCAACATGTGTAAAATGAGGTGTCATTTGGTTAAAGAATAGGAAGAAATAATCTCCACATTGAATCTAGCATTGTTAATACAATGTTTGGTTCATGTTTCTTTTCTGCATAACTAATAAACATATAAGTTATGCAGGAATCTACGTATAATTTCATGCAAGATAGCATGCAAAATAAGAATCCGAATTAATAATACATTGATTAAAATTACTAAAGTGACAAAAGTGACCTTCATATAGTAAAAAATATTTTATTTTGTTAAAATATTAATAGATATTTCAAATTATACGCTATATATATATATTAGTTTTCTATACAACAATTCAAATGTCTCATAATAAATAATCTCTACATTATAGTCCCTCCCCATACTCCACTTGTGGGATCACAATGGGTATGTTGTTGTAGTTGTATTACAATCCCAACTTTATTAATCGCTCTATTACAGTCTCTACACAACTTGCTTCCAAACCAAATGACCCCTAAATTTATATAAGCACAAGACAATGCCGTATTTATGCCCTTCCATAAAGACAAAAGACAGCTCATGGTACTGTCTATCTATGCCTGCACTCTTCATAGTATCCTCTAGAGATAAGGGTGTCACTATCTATGCCTGCATTATTCATAGTATCCTATAGAGATAAGGATGTCACACGGTGCATACAAAATGCATTCAGGAAGATAAACCACACTTCCCAGGCTTATTTGCAGTGCAGAAATAGGTATCCAGTGGATTTGTGCTTCACATAAGTAGCCCCTGAGCAGATATTGAAACCTTCTCCGTTGCAAAATTTGACATACACCATGCATATTTATTCACCTTTACATTTGATGATCTACTTAATTTTACAGCTGTAGATAAACCAATTTTCTGGACATTTAAGATACCTTTCCCTTTCTCCAACCATCATTTTAAGGTTAAAAACAACCCAAAAGTAGTATTCCAGGACTTGATTGAAAATTTATCATTCTTAGCACCATTGCAGATTAAGCATTTCATGTTTAAGCCGGGTTCTTTGCTCCTTCAGTTTTCCTCAGCAATTGTTCTATTCTTTCAATCTCCCATTCAAAAAGTTTCTCCTAAAGTTTAGCTTACACTCATTCATCTATCTGCAGTCAGCAATTAATGCTTCCCAATTAAATACAGTACTGTGCAAATCAGGAAAGGTTTGCTTCAGACAAATTTGATCTATTTACAGTTTCCCTTCCATCCCTAACAGGCATTTGCACTGTTTTTTAATTTTATTTTTATGAAGGTAATGTTATCTTCCTCAGCATTCAGGACAAGTTGGATACCACCAAAAATTGTAGTTTACATCAGAATGCACTAAAAGAAAGGAAACTGCTAAAAAATTACAAGAAGTGTGTGAAGTATAAAATCTGTCCAGATTCCTCTATACCCTCCTCTTTACACCAAAAGTAGAAAGTTTTTGTTCGGTTCCATTTAATTTTCTGAATTGAATTACCAGCATTTTCAAAGAACTTATTATTCCTTTCTTCCAAATTCACCACCATATACAGGGTGGAGTCATATTACACCACTTCTCTTGGCTTTTGCTCCCACCTCTCCTAATCCAGCAATTAAATAGATCAGCTGTGAATTCTGGCATGGTCCACTTAATGTGCGTGAGATCAAGGAATAAGGCCCATACTTGTGCTGTGAATTTACAGTGCAGGAACAAGTGACCATTAGTCTCCTCTGTTTCATTGCAAAGTGAGCAGCATGAGGCTATCTGGAAGCTTCTCCTTTGTAACTTTTCATGCATAGGACAGACCCTTCTAACCACCAGCCAAGTAAAGTATTTTACCTTAATTGGGATATTGTCTGTCCAGATCTGTCCGCAAGGACCAGCTTTGCACCCCAGTAACTCCCTCACCTCTCTGTTGTATAACCTGTTCACTGAGAGTGATGGTTTGCCATCATTGTCATGCTTCCACCTTTTTGCACCTGCTACGTGTTTGTGCCTTTAAAATCACTTAGTTCCTGTAAAATCTCAGCTACTCTCCCTATTTCCCAATCATTCAAATGCCTTTTGAAGCTTCCTATTTCCCAATTATTCAACTGCCTTTTGAAGCTTAGATTCCAGATGCTTCCACCTTGTTGCATCTGCTACGTGTTTGCTTCTGCATTAGTGCAGAGGGATAATAAATCTGGAAAAGAAGTCATCAATGGCTCCTAACCAATCTAGTTCTCTTTCCAGAAATGAATATTGGTACCATTCCCACCTTGTAGATGATATTTCTAGACAATTGGTTCCACAAATTCCTAACAGTTCTCCATACTGAGAACACCGCAAGTGTTAGAAGCCAGTTGGCGATCCACACCATGCTTTTCAACGAGATCTTCTTGAAGGGAGTCTTCGATTTTTTTTTTAACAAGATTTGGCTGAACGGGGTAAACATTCAAGCATTTACCAAGATTTTATGATCTCAACAAAAAGATCAAATGTCCAATCCATTTAATTTTTCTGGTTCCGATTTAGCTATTTCTGTGATAGAAGAAGAGTATATTATCGAATACACTATACCCCTAGACCCAGTATGGAAAGGGAGTAAGGTAATTCATCATCAACCAAGGCAGGAACCGTTAGAGTATTGTATTGCTCTCGAATAGGACTATACAGAGCAGCAGGAAGGTCGGAATCTAGTCACTATGTCGGAGTTCCAAGGCCCACTATGTCCATACTTATCAGAAATTACTTCCCTCCAAATTGCGTGTTCCTCGTTACCAAATCTCCAGAGCTACTTGGCTAGCAAGCATTTGTTCCGCAGCCCTAAGATCCTGATGCCAAGTTCACCAGATCTTCTACTTAACTGAGCAATTTGCCATTTAACTAAATATATATCTTTGCCCTCCTTGTTGCCTAGCCATAATAAGTCCCCCCTCAATTTGTCTTATCTTTCTTCCACCTTAGAAGGCATAGGAAAGAGAGACATGACATAGATTGGTAATGAGTCTAGCACTGAGTTTATTAGAATAGTCCTCCCTCCTTGAAATAGATATTGAGCTTTCAATTAGCTGGTACTCTTATTTTTAATGACCGAGAAATCTGTTTAGGAGAGATAATGCGCTTGCTCATCTACTCTTCTCCACTTACCAGGCTTAAGTCGCATGGCTCGAACTGTAACCTAGGTCGCAAGTTCCTCAACCTTTACCACTTAGGACTAAAACCTGGGGAATTTAAAGAACTCTTAATAACTGCTTATCCATCTCCAAATAGACATTCCAAGGGATCTTGTTATTTGCTTGGTACCAGTGCCTCCCTATTCCAAACTTGTAATGGTTATTCCTCCATTAAACTTTTTCGTTGCTAAATCTATATAGCCAGTTTATTATGCAGTTTCAAATTTTTATCTCCCAAACACCCATATTTTAGACGTCATTATTGTAGTCCATTTTACCAGGTATAATTTGTTCCTTTCCAAGTCGCCTTCCCATAGAAAATCTTTCTTAATTTTTCTAGTAGCTTCACCACTTTTGTAGGTATTGGATGTAAAAATAGATAATATGTGAGGATCTCATCGAGCACACTATCAATAAGTCCTAGTCTATGATGGTCGAAAATTATTACTTGTTATTGAAGACCAACCTCTTTTAACATTTACTTAATTTAATAACCCAATAATATTTATATAAATATTAACTTATGAGATGAAGAATTCATTAAGCGATCACTAGACTTAATTTCCTATTACACTTGTTAGTTGGGTAATGAAGTAATTTGGACAATAAATAATGGTGAAAAAGTGGGCTAGGCCCACATATAAGGACCTAGGGTGGAGAGAAAGAGAACTTGGTTCATTAGCTAATGCATAGAGGGCTTTGGAAGCAGCCGACAGCACACCGTAACGTGAAATACAATTGCTATCATTTTGATTTGGTTACTTATCATTTGTGTAGGGAGCAATTGTGGATAAAAATCCAAGTATCAGGTATACATGTACCTATTTTTTAATCCAACAATAGTGTATTTAATTGTAATGAAATGATATAGCTATATCATTATGTCTTGGCAATGATTTGAGAACAAATGATTAAGGTAATAATTGAACTTGTAGAATTGGATATAAGATTGAGAACTTGGTATAAAAGCTTAGGCACTAGAGTCATGTGAGTCGAGGTGCAACATTCTGGTAGAGTCTTGTTTATGAATATATTATTGGCTATAACTATAAACAGGAGGCTATGGGGGCAATTTTATGAAAGTTTTCCTTCATTCTTATCTCGTGTGGTAGAGTTTGAATTAAGGTCTAATTCTTGAATGTTTTCATCACAGATAGTGAAAATGAGATCTTCACCTGGATGATTAGAGGAGGCACCACCAGTGGAAGCCACACTTTGGGCATGTGGTAGGTCGAGAGCTCAGACTGGAGGTAGGTCCTTGATTATTGAGCGAGCTAGAGTAGCGCAGTACTTGAGGTGCAGGATGTTGCCGTATAGACTACATTTCCTACCATTACTCTTCCAGGGGATATGGTAGTGAGACTATTAAGCGTCTTATTCTCCCGACCAGTTGAGGTGCCAACACCACCAACTGCTACAACTACAGAGGGACATGCTATTGGTCAAGGAGAATACGACTCCAAGATGCTCAATAGTACCATAACCACATTCACCGAAAGAGTAACGGTAGGACCAAAAACTGTAGTTTATACGACATCTTACGCCTCAAGCACCATAGGTTGCGCTCCTCTAGCTTGCCCAATAGTCGAGGGCCTACCTCCAACCCCCTAGCAGTTGTGGTCCTACGTTGAGTAGTCTAAGCAACGGCTTGAGCTCTAAACCAACCACGTGCCCTCCACATACCTCGAGCTCAACTTTTCTTTCTTCCCGAACCTTGTCATACCTCTCATAGGCGATACCTTGAGCAATACATGCTCTTCCTAGTTCCTCCATGAATTCAAGATCACGTCTCCGTACATCAGTATAACATTTTTGCCTACTCTGTGTTGTCTGAAGTCGGTCCCATATAATCCTCACCTTGTCTAAGATTGGTGTATCAACTCTGGGCCTAGTAACTTCACCTCAGTGAGTTTGAATCAACCAACTGGAGAACAACACCCATGATCGTATAATGCCTCAAACGGTTCTATATGGATATTGGATCGATAGTCAATTGCTATTATTGTAGGCAAACTTAGCTAACGGCAAACGCTCATCCCAATGACCTCCACAGTAAATAGCACATGCTCGTAGCGTATTCTCTAGAATCTAAATAGTGCGCTCAGACTGCCATCAGTCTGTGAATAAAATATTATGCTGAACTAGACCCGTGTACCCAATTCCTTTTGAAAGGACTGCCAACATTGAGTTGTGAACAGGAACTCAGTGTGAGATGATGTATATACGTGACCCATGTAAGAGGACAATCTCTCTAATAAATATTCGTGTCAACTGATCCACTGAATAAGTAGTGATAACTAATATGAAATGTGTTGACTTGATAAGTCTGTCCACTATCACCTAAACTGAATCATTCTTCCTCAAAGTATGTAGCAAACCTACTATGAAGTTCATAGTGATCCTTTCTCACTTTAACTCTAGTATAATTACTCTCTATGCCAAACCCGTAGGTTTCTGATGCTCACACTTCGCCTACTGATAGTTCAAGCAACAAAATACATGCCCACCTGAGTTTTGGCTTGACATGGTATCATTTTTGGGCCATGTGGTGACCTAGAAATAGGATTCCAGTGGACCCAAATAAGATAGACGATTCATGATTGTCCTAGACCTACTAGGCCAATGGAGATCCACAGTTTCCTAGTCTAGCTGGCTACTACAGGCTGTTCATAGAGGGATTTTCATCCCTTGGAGCCCCGTTGACTAGATTGACACAAAAAGGGGTTCAATTTCAATGGACCGATGAGTGTGATAATAGTTTCCCAAAGCTCAAGTTTGTTTTGACTAGCGCTCCAGTCTTGACACGCATTACTAGTACTAGTGGGTATCTGGTGTATGGCGATGCTTAACATATAGGTTTTATGTGTATTCTGATGCAAAATGGCAAAGTGATAGTCTGTGCTTCTAGGAAGCTGAAGATTCGCTAGAAAATTAACCCACCTATGATTTGAAGATGGTAGTGGTGGTGTTTCCCTTGAAGATTTGACGCCATTATTTGTATGGTTGGCTATGTGAGCTCCACATCAACCACAAGTGTTCACAATACATCTTCAACCAGAGGGACTTGAATCAAAGGAAACGAAGATGGCTCGAGCTGCTAGAAGACTATAACATCACCATTTTGTATTATCCAGAAAAGGCAAATATCGTGGCAAAAGTCCTGAGTCGAAAGTCAATGGGTAGTTTGTCAAGTTTGGATGGAGAGAGGAGGCGTATAGCTACTGAGATTCAGACTTTGGCTAACCAGAGGGTTAGGATAGATCCCACTGTTACTAACTGGTGTTGTAGCACGATCTTCATTAGTTACACAAATTTGGGAGAGGCGGTACGGGGATCCATACTTGGTTAAGCTAAGAGAGAAGGTTTTTGTTGATAAAAAGCCCAGTTTTTGTGATTGATAGTGACGGAGTACTTTAGTACAATGATTGGTTATGTGTCACGGACGGATGTTGAGGCATTTGTTGCTTAACGAGGCATATAATTCGAGGTATTCTATTCATCCAGACACTACAAAGATGTATCAAGATCTTCAACAGTTGTAATGATGGAAAGGAATGAAAAAAGATACTACGAGGCTTTAGCTCATCCTTGTCGTTTCTATTTGTATAGATTCTAGCACTAGTACCGCAAAAGGTATTCTTTGATCTGGTTCGAGGCAGTTGTTTTGTTGAGTTGAGGTGAGTCAACCACATTCTGATTGTGGTGGCATATAGGGTTGTGTCCCTATATTGTTGTATCCTGATTTACAGTAGATGCTAGTCTGTGGGAGGTAGATTTTGATACTTGGATATTTTTGGTCTACGAGTCATTATCTTGTTTTTATTGATGGTTGTGGATATTTTGTATTGGTTGGATTGTTGTTTGGTTGACTACATGGATTCTTGGTATACTTCTGTTATAGGGGAAACTCTGTTGAAATTTTTATTGATATTTGCTACTTGATTGTGTACTAGTTCACTTGGCATGGATAGTTGCTTGCTAAGTGCCAATTATGCTCTTCAAAATCGAGTCGTGACACTTAATTACTGGGTACACTTTCTTTTACTTAATTATATCTTCAACACGCTCCTCACGTGCAAGCCTAATTCTTTACATGAGCCAAGAACATGGAATTTCTTTTTTATAATGTGTGGTAGTGAGACTTGAACCTACCTCTACCTGCTTTAACAACATGTTGAAGTATGTGGCCATTTCAAGCATATGCTACTAGAGATAGAGAGAACACAACTTTATATACTTAATTATATCTTCAACAATTTCCTATTAAAGCAGGTCTACCATCATAATATTTTTTTGAATCATTCTACCATCATAATTTTTATAAAAAAATTAAGAGTTTACCTCACACAACTTTAGGCTAGATATTTTTCTTTCTAAATTAAACCTAGTGAAAATGAATTCCCATCAATGCCATTTGCCTAGCACTTTTATCTTCTGCCAATTCAAACCTCAAATCCTGCCTTTCACTTCTTTCGTTTGGTCCATAAATACAGATAATACCAAACGATCTTTCTCTGGCAAGGAATAAACTTTTCCCCTCCCAGTTACAAATGCAAATGATAGAGTTCACTTTACATCGCCATGTAGTCCAATATATTATTTGCATTCGAGATATTTGGTTAAGTTGTCTCCAGAGAGTGGCAGAGATGTATCAAAATCTACTGTAGCTTACGGGTTTTTAGACAGACAGTAGACTTCCTCTCTCTAGTATCACACATCGGATTGCAGAGATATCCGTCATTCAATTACTGCATAAATCCAAAATTAAAATCACTAAATTGTCTTTAATAATGTTTACTTGTGAGAGATAAGCTTCAGACAACACCACCTGATCTCTTATATCAGTTACCGACCAACTAATTACTCATACCATAAAAAGTATTAGCTCCTAAGAGAGTATGTATTCATGTTATGTTGGGCACTAGGAATTAGGGGTGCTATTTTCCTATTGGTCCATTATCAAGATATCATCCTTGAAGAAGCCACAGGGATTGGTGGAGCTTCTTTTCCCTGTAGGTCCAAGTCAACAACAAATCATCCTTGAAAATGACAAATTCCAAAGGAACTAAACTATAACAAGATAGATAGCAAAAGAGACAACCAAGAAGCAAAAGTACTATTGCATCAGTGTACATGTAACCAAGAGTCCCACTCCTTCAATTCAAATGAAAGATATACTAACAGAGGTGTCTAAAGGTAAGTTGATGAAGCACCTTATCAATTATGCTCTCAATAACATCATCTGATAGATTCATACCAGACTCAGCAAGAGTAGCAACCACCATTTGCTTCACCTGTATAGAGACCAAACTTTTCTTGTGTCAAGAATTCCAGGGAAATGCATCAAAAGGTGGAACAAAATTTGGAACAAAATTTCCAAGACAACGTTGTGCTAATCCTAACTAGAGCAACTGAAACTAGGGCATATAAAAATTAGAAAAACATAGGAACAACCAAAACATTACAAAATATTTGCGTTCATAAGTGAAAGTAACATCTTCACCTTATGAGAGATAGACTTACCTCTTGCCTCTCAATAAAGCCTTGTTGCTTGAGATCATATAGCTGAAAAGAAACTATAATAGCAATACCATTAGAAGCAGGATTACACAAAGTGACAATATAGACATAGTTAAGCAATTCACATACAGTCAATCTTATCATCAATAGGAGCATTTGGATGGAAAACAGAGAGGGCACGAGCAAACTCCTCAAAACCCAAGATTCCATTGTGCTTTGTGTCAAATAAGTCAAACACCTGCAATTAAATAAGTCAAAGTGGGAATAAATCAAATGATAAGCTGTTTATCATTTAACCTCCGAAACTAAAATAATGTATTAGACATAGTGATTGAACAAGTAAAATTGATACTTATTACATTTCAATCCTTTTAAAAATAACCCATTAAAACAACTGTTACTGCAGCTTCAACTGTTTAGGAAATAGTAAACTGTGATGTTAATAATGATATCACAAGTTGATCTAATATGCAGGAAGGAACATCCTTCACTCTACAAAAATTTGTAATAACCGAAGCAAAATAAAAATATTAATGTAGCTGGCAAGGAGAACGCACCCTATCAGCAAACAAACTTTCCTTTTTGTTCGTCTTGAATAGTGCCAATTGAAACTCTTCCTGCAGTTTAGTAATAACCTCAAAAATCAAAGCCCTTGGACCGAAGATTGACTAAGAATTCATGCAAGAAACCCAAAGAAGAGTTATACTGCTAGAATACGGAATACCTATATCTCAAACACAATGGTGCTAGTTCCCAAAGTTGTAGACTTAAGAAAGGAAGAAACACAAACCTTGTTGATCAGACCATCATCAACCACAGCACTGCTAATCTTCTTAAAGAGCTCATAAAGAGCTTCAATCTCACTGACGCTAACTGCAACAAGAATTGAGATTATATAGGTTTATAACAATATTTATGCTAGTAGAAAGGTCAATACGACCAACAATATAGATTAGGATACTCAAATCTGTATATTCCAACTCCTTGTCCCAATACCTTTATGAATTGACAAAGTATGACATCCAAAATCAACATAATGAATTATGAAAATAAAACAACTTTTTACTTATAATTTAAAATAACACAATCTTCGAAATGCAAATACAGATTTCCAGATGACGCCATCATAAAAGGACAAACTTGTAACCAGACAAATATTGATTTTGGTTCATCTTTCTTTCTATGTTTCCCAATAGTAGAAATTAGATGTTAACAGAGGTGTTCCAATAGCATACAAACTGTCTCTCGTGCTAGGATCTCTGGATCTTCAAAGGCTGTTGATTGACTGTCCAGATCACAACATTTTGACAGAGAAGCACCTAAATGCTTGATCCCCTCTAGGCACTGCAACATGGTATAATTCCTGCTTCAAGACGCTCCATATCTGGTCAACCGAAAAAATCAGAGTTGAGGAGGGGTGGGGAGGCCATTTTGATTGGTCATTTGTGCCTGGAGAAAATAATAAAAAATGAACAAAAAAACAGATTGAACTAACCTTTTGACCATTCTCTGTTATAGTCCTATGTGAATGTAAAATGCTGAATGTTTCTGAAGATGATCAATTTTGAGCTATATGTCCGACAAGAAACCCATGTCAATATACACGTAGGTCTATCAATAACCCCTCAAACAAACAAACAAAAAGGAAAAAGGGAAAAACTTCTAAATCTTCCCCCTTGACGTGCAAGTTAAATATCTACTAATGTCTATGTTGCTCGGACTCTTCAAAAATGTCGACAGGTGTATGTCGGAATCTCCACAAGTAGTATTGTTGGAGAGTCCGACACGGGTGCGGCACCGAAAGTGAAGAGTCCCCGCAACTTAGACTAATGTCATCATAAAATAAAGATTTGATCCTACTGATTGAAAAAAAAGGGTTTGAGCAAACTGAGTTTTTTTGAGAAAAAGAAATCTGAGCTGAATTTCAATTTGGCTTAGACTTCTTTCCTCCTGTAGCCCTTGTCGTAATAAATAGAGGTAGAAATGATATCTCTAAATCAGAGTAAGAGCAGAAATGACAATTCCCTTTCTTCAAAGCCGTCAGAACACTTCTTGTTAAGTAATCATATACTCTAGTCCCAATAAGCATATTATCACAAGAATATAGCTTTCAGGTTATTATACATGACCAATAGATTTCAGATTATAATATCCTGGCGCTTTACTAGGTATTTACACTGCAATGTCGGGGTAGATCAACCTAGAACCGTGTGAGTGCTCAAGCACCCAGGATTTTTGAATCACATTCAATATATTTGCATAACTGATCAAGAATATAGCTGCATAAAAATAGAGCGAGCACTCAGCATTGTGCGAGACGAATGTGCTCCCTTATCAAATACGAGGGTGCTGGGCTACCGATTACTTGAGGTGCAGGATCGAATCGCCTAACACAATTATTCTTTTTAAGCTGATGCATTTCCTTTTTAATAACTGATAAATCCCAAGGGCTAGCGACGCAAGGTTCGAAACTTGGGGGATAATGGGTCTTCCCTCTATCCTCCTCCACTTAAATATGCTGATGCAATTTTTTTCCTTTCATGTTCTTTATTTTCTTTCCTTTTTTACTTTTTCTTTTCCTTTTTGTACTTTCGTTCCCAATAATTTCACCACACTTGCTCCCAAAATAGAACGCATTTTTTATTTTTCTTTTTCACTTTCTGTTCCACACCCAAGCTCATATTCCTCAAAAACAGATTAAACTTTAGTCTAATCTCACAACACAACTAAGCTCATTATTTTCCTCACCCCTCTTAGGGAGCTCTTCCCCACGAGCACCCATGACTTTAAAATCCTGGGTCCGCCACTATTGGAATGTAGAAAATTAACAAACTCTGCCCCAAAGAAAAGATAACGGTAAAGAAACTCAACAACACCACATCTTATATCAATTTGGCAACCAATTCTCTGAGAATTAAAGGGGAGATTGTATATCTTTCCTTAATGTAATACAGTAACTGTAAGGATTAATTAGTACAATGGCAGCTAGCAATTGTTAAATTTGTACAAATTAAGAAGGATGGGAGCTCAAGTAAAATTCCTTGAAATGACATTTCTTACCTTATCACAATATCTTAAAACTTCAATATGCACTTAACTTCCCAACGGTGCAACAGAATATAAGCAGCGGTTTGAAATAATCATTAGAGAAAGTCATCAGAGTGTAACAACAAAAATTTAATACTGGAAAATCTCTTTGACAACTTAACCAAACAATAAACTAATAAAATCACCACATGGGAAAAGATTAGATATATAAAAACCAGAATTGAAGAAATAATCAAACCATAGATTGAATAGGGGTGAAAATAGCAAACAGATCTAATAATTGAAGAGAACCCATTAAGGCAACGGAATTTGAATTCTGTATGACTAAATAAAATCGCGATTTATAGACACGCGAAGGAGAAAATGATTTACCTGAAGGGAGCAGTGAATCAAAAATGAATAAGAGAGGACACAAAGGAGAAACGACTAAATAATGATGAATTTGAAGGTGAGCAATGCAAATATGGGCCACTCCTCTTTGCACGGTTTTCACTTTTTCCCTGACACCGTTTCCCCACTTGTTTTCTTTTTCACTCTGTGGACATTTGTTTATATGCATACGTAATAAACAAAAATTACGGGTATCTTTCTTTACTCGTGAGTTATGGAACATGAATTGCCAAGTCACGCGAAACAGGCTCATTATTTTTCTTCTTGCCAGTTTTAGTGTAACAAGCGCGTGTCTCGATCAAATTATTAAAAAATAATAATTTATATCAAAATAAATTGATATTTAATTAAATAATATATTTAATATACTATTGTGTTGTATCTTATATGATAGTTTTTTAAAGATATTGCAATAAATATAACTTAACTTTTGTTATTATTTGAAATTGTAATTTATTTATTATCACTACAAATCATAAATATATTGAAATCAATAGATAATTCTTTTAAATGATGATCCAAAAACGGATTTCACTTTTGATAAGATTTTGATCATTACTAAACAGTCAGTTTCCATATGTATTTTTTTATATGCATTGATATGTAATAGTATATTGCTTCTCTAATAGTTAATGCTTCAGCATTTGTATTTGGTGTTTCATATATCTCCCTTTGTGCACATATTAGGTCCCCTTTGTAATTCCTTAAAAAAGAAATCATATGAGCTCCTTCCCGGGTTATCTCTAGATGCTCCCATTAGTGTTGCATTTCGACTTTCCTTCCTTTGGTGGCTGTCATGTGATTGCCCTATGAAAGATCCTTGATTTGTAGTTCTCGAAGAAATTAATAATGTCTGACCAGTCTGTAGGAATATTGTACATTCGGAGTAGCTAATCTTCACCAGTCTCCAAATGTTAGTGTTAATTTTGAATACTCTGTTATTGTGGGTGTCCTTTTTTTTCTTCATTCTTGAGATTATTTCTTCTTTTTCATAAAGCCACATAATATTTCAAATGGTTAAAGCCCCCTATAATTGGCAACTATATGATGGACTTGACTTTACAATATTTGTTGATCATAAATGCTTCCCAAGATGGTTTACTTCTTATATTCCAACTCAACTAGCAGACAGTGCACTTGAGATATCAAAAAGAAATCTAAAACTTACTCCTCCTTCATCTTTAGGTAGACATAAAGTGTCCCATTCTTCTCGATGTCTTACTTTTTTTTAGCAACATTATTATTTCAGAAGAACTTTGCAAACATTCTTTGTAAACGTCTTATAACCCCCCATTGATGGACTTAGAGCAGATAGTAGATGTATGGCTATTCCCTTGCAGTACATGACTAATTGGAATTGCTTTTCCACCCTATGATAATAATTTGCCTTTCCATTCTCGTATTCTATATCCTACTTTTTAATCATGTTGTCATAGTAGCAGAGTTTGTTCCTATAATAGAAAATAGGGCAACCTAGATAAATAAAAGGGAAATACCCTTGTCTGATCCGAGTCACTCTTTTGATTAAACTGATTACACTTGCTGAAATCTTTTTATGTACATAAAATGCACTTTTTTTTTTCTAAATTGATCAATTGTCCTGAAGCATTCTCATAGTCCTCGAGTAATTTAATTATGAGTTTCATAGATTTTTTATCTACTGAAGTGAATAATATTGTGTCATCTGTATATGCTAAGTGATTAATTGTTGGACTCCACTTTGATACGTCAAATCCTTTGAAGTCCTCCCTTTTATTTAAAGTATCAGACGTTTGGATAAAACTTCTGCAGTCAGAATAAATATAGTAGCTGATAAAGGGTCTCCTTGCTTTACTCCTTTAGTAGATTTGAAAAAACTTTGTGTTTGACTATATATAAAAATAGAATACCAATTATCTGATAGTAATCTGTATACCATGTCAATAACCACTTCACAAAATCCAAACTTTCTTAATACTTTGGTGATTGAAAAAAAAGCCAGGAAAGTCTGCCATATGCCTTGTACATGTCTAATTTGATAACCACATGGCACTTTTGATTCTAATTTTAATATCCTATCACGACCCAAGCTGCCGTGACTGGCAACCCACTCTAATCCCTTGGCGGGCGAACCATTGTTTCCCTATTTAATCCATCCATTTATGCATTCATTTTTAATCAAACAAAATATTCATGACATAAACAACGAAAGTCTTAAATAAATAAAAGTAGTTTCAGAAGACTATCTACTACAATTCCCAAGATTCGAAAGTCACTGTAGAAAACTCTAGCTAATATGTCTAGGAACATCAACAATAAAAGAAAACAAAGATAAATATCTTGAATGATCCAAAATCTTCTGGAAGAAAATCTATGGAAGCTTGAGATAAGCAGCTCACCCTCGGATCAACGACTGTCGGCTCTAAAGATGCGGGCGAGAAGATGTCCCTAGATCACATTCTGCTTTCAGAAAAAAGAATGCAGAAGTAGCATCAGTACAAATACTAGGTACTAGTAAGCATCATATGCCAACTCCAATTAGTATCAAGTACATAATGTAAGTCGACAAGCAAGCAACAATCATACGAACACTAAATCATCCTATCATGAATCAGGAAATCAAATATATCATGCAAATACATTAACCTCAGACCCATTAATTCCAATCAACAGGATATGTACATGTAGTCTCCATTTCAAACAACAAAACATCATCAATTTACATTATAGATGAATCATAACAATCAAGAAATCATGTCCATACTAGAATACAATAGTATAGCCATGTATGCCATCAATCTCACTCTATATCAACTTGATCACAGGTCTATCACTCATTTATACACATATGCCAAAGACTCTTATTTCTTCCCATCTAGTCATGACCTGCAAACGACTTTAGAAATTCATGTACTGTACCAACCTAGTACTCCCTCCCACTCATCTGCTCATCCAGATACTCCCCTTGCACACGAGCCACTCATACCACAATCGCTCGCCTGGATGCTCACGGGCACAAGCCACTCATACTTCAATTGCTCATCCGAATGCTTCCCTTGGGCTCGAGTCTCTCATTTCAGAAAATGTTAAATTATTCAATCATTATTAATGCATTTATCTAATCTATCCATTCAATCATCACATATTCAACAAATTATGAGTTCACGTTGAGTATCACAATTGTACTTCAATTTCATAGACATATTCAGAGACCAAAATTTCACAAGTTTTCACATAGTCTTTTCAAATCATAATAACAATCACAATTTAAACTTATTGATCATTCACCCATGCTCATTTCAGATGTTTTATGGCTCCCTATCATTTACGCTTAATCTTTTATCATCCTATTTGAAGTTATCATCTAATGTAACCTTATTTACAGGAACTATTATTATATGGCTCAAGGTGACAACACCCCCAACTAGATAAGGTTTGCCAACGATGAGAAGAAACGGCGGTTCATGGAGCAAAAAGTCAAGGGCCTTATTAATGAGCAGGGCTTCATTATGGATGGCGTGGCGGAGCAGGTGCCTGAATTCTTTGCCCTACTATAAGAGATGGGGTGGGGCCCACTGGTGGAGGAGCCTTGCTCGTGCAACGAGCTATGGATAAGGAGTACTATGCCATGCTCCCCACTGTGAACTGAGCTAGTCCGGATCCATCTATTCATATCCAGGGTGAAAATTTCAAAATTGGGGTGGACGAGATCAACGAAGTCCTAAGGTTGCCTAACCCCTCGGAGTCGAAGCTCTAGGCTAAGGATATGGATATGAATGGACCATGGTAGGTCAACACTTTGGTGCAGGAGGAAAAGAGGGGAAAGATCACCTGGGTTAACATCTAGACAGGGATCAAGAGTACCCATTTCACTGTGGAGGCCCGAAGGTGGCTGAATTTGGTGGCCAGAAGGATTCTCTCTTCTGGCAAGATTAGCAACGTGACTTACCACTAAGCATTGGTGGTGGCTTACACTTTGGACTAGGTGCTGGTGAATGTGGGGGCATAGGTGGTGGAGGAGTGCAGGTACTTTGCAGTAAAGAGTGGGGTGCGTTTGTCATTCTCCTCTCTCATTATTACATTGTGTAAGCGAGCAAGGGTTCCAAGGAGCAAAGGGGCTGCTTGATAGATTGTGACATGCCCTTAACCTACTGAGGGTGAAGGGTGCATAGGGGGTGGCAAGAAGAAGAGAAAGGTCAACTCAAAGGGAGATGGTAGTGACGACTAGGGGAGTAGTGGAGATGGGACTAGTCCTTCATGGACTTAGGGCCCTTTTGAGCGCATGGAGGCGGATATGGCCTCCATGAGAAAGCTTCTAAGTGACTTTACCTCACTCTTATAGAGGGAGCATTGTTGAGTGCTGAAACGAGTACTACAGATGCCTTACAGGGCGCCTTTGAGTCCCTAGTCGGGCACATGTGGAGCTTTAGGCAGACTTGAAGGCCAAGAAGAGGAAGAGGAGCTCGCAAAACAAATTGCTAGTCCGGATGTGGAATGGGTTAAAAGTCTCCTAAGGACCTACTCCCCATTCGAAGCTCCCAGAGGTGACCACAAAGGAGGACCAATATTTCACTTTCCTGAGCAGGTTGGACAATGAGGATTCTAGTGGCACAGGCACCGATAGTGATGGGCTGATCAGTTAGGGGGTGGCACAATATATCTCCCCCTTTTTGTTCTCTTTGTTTTTTAGCCTTGGTAATTATCTGCCCTTGTAGGGTTTGTTGTTAGACATTTTTTTCTATGTATGTTTTGGATACTCCTGTTCCGATTAGGTAATTTTTTTCTTGTTTTGATGTATAGGTGTTTGTTGATGGCACTCGAAAGATAATGGACTTTATTTGTTGGTCATCACAATCTATGTTATCCCCATTTTTATACTATTATGGATTTTTGCATTGCATTGAAAAGGTTTTTGGAGTCCCTAAAATTGGGGACTGGATTCTGGTTCACGTCTATCTGCTTCAACGGATGGTCTTTCTACTGTAGCGAGAGAGCTATGGCTATTACTTGGTTGTTATGACGGTCTTGTACACTTAGCGAAGGCATATTGTGGTGAGGGTAACCTCCCTATAGTGGGCCCACTATGGCGATAAACCCTTCGATGCAACGATGCTTACTAGGTAGATTGGTACTACACAGGAACTTCTCACCTTATTAACAGGCACAAACCTCGTTCACTATTATTTCAACATACAAACATTCGGTCAACACCCTAGCATGATCTATGTCATCAGATACTAATAAACCTTATCGAGGTACCAATTGAAATCCCCTAGAAATCAATTGGACTCAACTCAAGGAACAATAAACTGGGATTGCATAATAGGAAATAATAAAAGGGGAGGCTTCCTAGATGCCTCATAGCTTCCCAAGGATTTAAGTGGATGTCTACACACAAATCCATAGGAATTTACTTGACATTGCTTTTGTACTTGTGAGGCTGGTAACCTAGCGATCTGATACCAACTTGTCACGACCCAATTTATCGAATCGTGCAGACACCTACTCGACTCTAGTTTGATAGGGGAATCCTTTACCATCCATTCCTTCTTTAAAATATAATTTAACCAAGAAAAACATATTCATGAACAAAAATTATTAATTTAATTTTCAAAAAAAAGTTCCTATAGTTTCAAACTTAAAGTAGTACTTCCCAAGGATCTAGCCTAGATATGTACAAGGGTTTCTAATAAGACTAATGACCAAATAAAAGATACAGTTTCACCTGAGGAAAAAAGTGCAGAAGCTGATGATGAATACCCATAACCTCAATGGAACTTCAACAACCAGTAATAAACCCACACCCCACAAAGGGTGTAGCAAGAGTAGTATCAGTACGCTACATGTACTGATAAGTATTATCGGCCAAGTAAATTAGTTCAGGCAACACGGTATAAAATCAATAATATCAATAAATAATTTCATGCAAGAACTTTTATGCCACTTAGTCATATCCTACCATATTACTTCAACGGGTTCATGAAAGATTAAAAATATTCTTAAATTGATTGCCTTTTTTTTACGACAAGTTTTCGTTTTCAATCTTAATGCAGGAGCGACCTTTTCAAAGAGTCTCTAGCTATAAGCCTCAGACCTTCATTTTCACTTTTGATAAAGTACAAGGATCTCTAACACAATTAATAAGTACCTAGTACCGTCATAATTACTCATGCCCATTACCAGCTACCCAAAAATTTACTATCATGAGATATCACATTCTTGAGATCTATCATATTTGACAAAGATATCACCCATAGCTATAACCGACCCAACAACAAAAGGCATAATAACAAATAAGCATCTAACCTCCAGGGATCAAGTAGTTAATAACAATTAGGTAAAATCATATTCTGACAAACAATGTTAAGCAATACATGACATGTAAGTCACTGAACATACATAAGACTCATTACAACAGTCTGGAATGAAATGCAATCACAATAATCTTAGAGAATTATATCCATACCAAATCGCAGTTGTATAGCCTCTGCATATCATCAGTCTTACTTTGTATCAAATAGGAACACACATCTGTCACCCATCTGTACACATATACTTGTGGGTCTTTAATTTTTCCCATCTAGTCATGACATGTAAGGGACCCTAGGCATCCATGTAACATACTGGCATGATACCCGCTCCCACACAATTGCTCATCCATAAGCTCACATCGGACTCATTGTATCCGCTCCCACACAACTGCTAGTCCATAAGCTCACATCGGACTCAAGTCACTCATATCATTATATAATCTCTGATATGTAAACTTACATCGGACTCGATCCACTCATCAATCATGTAATTTCTCGTCTGTAAGCTCATACCAGACACGAGCCATTCCTTCTTCATTATGTAACCGCTTGTCCGTAAACTCACATCGGACACGATCTACTCATCCATCAAAGTACTATGGTATTCCTCAATTATCATCAATATATATCAATTATATTCTCTTTTATTCAGCACACAAGATACTAATGACAAGTACACATTAATTATCACAAGAGCACACCATAATCACAAGTCATATTAAAATAGGCTTCAACAATCTAACAACTTATTCACACAAGCATGATCATATAAGGATGAAAATAATGCGACAACATTACTCAATAGGAGACCTCATACTAGAAATACCAATTTCAGTTTTAGGGTGAAACCCATTCACGCATACTTAATTTTTCCCGTTCATAAGCATCATCTCATTAGCGGTTTTACAAATAATATAACAATTACTCTAATCAAGACATGTTTCTTTTATTCTTTTATAACCACCTAAGCGTTAGCACTTCGCCATGTTCCTTCTCTTCGAGTTCGTTTTAGGCTAATCATACCCCTCTTATGTTAATCTTATCAAAATTATGATCATGTATCCATAATAGCACGCAACGCATTACTCATGCATACTTTCCTATGTTATTCTAGGTGACATCCAACTAACTACCATGCAAGAAGGCCTATTCATTCCCTCCCCCATTAATTTTATAAGTATATATGATTCACTAATCAAAGCCTAAACTCAAAAGTAAATCATAACCTACCTCCAAGCTGCAGCCATGACACCGGTGGAACTTTATTCCTTGACCTCAATCCAGAGTTCATGATAGAAGATCTAAGAGGAAGATGACGGAATCACGTTCTTAGAGGGCTATACCTCTTCGTTCTTAGGTGGAATATCTTGAAATTTACACTAGAGAGTTTTTAGGAGTAAACCCTCCTTAGAATAGGAATTGAATCCTGAAATAAACTTAAACACAGAATTATGGTTCACGTCTATCACTGCAATGACCACCACATTCACTGTAGCAAGTTCGTTATAGTGGCTAACTGGTCGTGACGACGAAACTCGCCTAACCGGACCCACTTTATTTTAACTCTATCTTACATTGATATTCGCTTCCCACTTACACCTATTATTTTGAAAATAAAATCTCCTACAAATAAAATTTTAATTTTTATGGTAGTATTGCGGAAGATTCAATAATGACTGGACGGGTCGCTACAAAGGAGGGGTATGATTTTCCTATTGAAAATTTCATGTTTACTTATTTTTTTAAGTGGGGTGTGATTCCTCCATTACATATTATTTCTATTGTCTTATCAAAAGAGGGGGATGATTACTCCATTACATATTATTTTTGTTGTGTTATGAAAGGAAGGGTGTGATGCCCCTATTGAAATACTTGTGTTTACTTATTTTTTATGAGGGGTGTGATTCCTCCATTACGTATTATTTTTTGTTATGCTATAAAAAGAGGAGCATGAATCCCCTATCAATGATATAATTAATTATATTCTTGATGAAATCTTTTTTTTTAGGAATTTATTGTTGATTCTTGTGAATTGAAATAGACAGAGTTTTAAAGAAACTTAATTCTTCTCAATCAAGTTCTAGTTTTAGAGACAATTCTCCCCGTCTTATATATGAGTTTGATTTGGAGTCACTTAAATTCAATCCTGGAGAAAAGTATTATTGATAAATATATCCCTAGTATACAAAATAAAGTGAGAAGACACTATATTCAACAAGGGTCTTGTCAACCAGTTGTTCGTGAATTCTTTCAAACTAGAGTCGAGAAGAAAATGCGTCAATTTAGCTCGAGATGGTTTTAGGATTCATATGGGTGGATGGAATACAGTGTGAATAAAAATATTGTATTTTGTTTATGTTGTTATTTATTATAGATGACTATGTAAAAAGAAACATTGTGATTGTTTTCGCAAAAATTGATTTTAAGACTTGGAACAGAAGTTTGGAATGATTTGTTTTACTTGTTGAAAGTAAATAGCGTCTACAATAAGTGTTTAAACAAGATTCTAGATTTAACGATCCAATATCAATGAGCTCAAGTTATATTTGACAAACAACCTGAGAAAATAAGAAGCGAGCACCAGGTTTGTTTAGATGCTTCAACTAATGTGGAAGTGCTCCTCTTGGAATTTAAATTGTCTTCTCAAGGTCATGATGAAAGTAAATCTTCAAAAAAGGCCCTTTTCTTGGGCTTTTTCAATGACTTGAAAAAATTCTTTTGGATATGGATAGTGTTATGTTAACACGTGCTCTGAAAAATGCTACGATGACTTCTCCAAAAATTCAAGAGGAGATTGTGAGTTCTTGTACACAAGAAATCTTGAAATATATAATTGATTACTTTGAATGGAGATTATTTTGGGATATTATATGAAGAATCCAAGGACATATCACACCATGAATAAATGACCCTTGTTTTTCGGTATGTTAACAAAGAAAGGAAAACCGATGAGCTAGTTATTGCTATTATTCATGTTGGCGATACATCGACACAATGGTTAAAGAAAAATATATTCTCTTTGCTTTTGACACACTATTTAAGTACATCGAAAATACATGAACAAGGCTATGATAAAGTTAGTAACATACTAGGAAAGATGAATGGTCTTAAAGCTTTCATTTTGCAGGAAATTCTATCAGCATATTGCATTTAGTGTTTTGCTCACCAATTATAATTGACACTTGTTGTTGCTGCCGGAAAATATTTTCTTGTGAAAAATTTCTTTGCTAATGTGTTGAATGTGGTTGGATTATCATTTAAGCATAGAGATCAATTTCAGGACCATCAAGCAGAAATGTTGGAGAAACTACTAAAAAGCGGTGAAGTTAAAAGTGAAATAGATTTAGATCAAGAATGAGGGCTTCAAAGGCAGGTGATAATGCTCAAACTACACTTCCAACTGAAGTATGACACGGGCGTTGTCAATAAAGAACCCAACTAGAGGTTGGGGTTGATCACACAGGGATATAGAAGATCTAGATTACAGACGATAGGTGAACTTGTATGGTAATTACTTCACAATGGGGGAATTCTAATAAAAAGAAATAATAAAAATAAACAGCAGTCAAGATTATATTTGTAAATCAATAAATAAAGGATAACTAGGATTTGTGTTCCCCATGGGTTCATAACAGCTTTAGGTATACACTCATGATCTTTATCAACACTTACTTACAGAACTGATAACTTAGATTCATTCAAACGATCGACCAATCCCTATTGAATGACTATCCTCAATTACTCGACCAATTCTCATGAGTTTTGCAAACTAATTGTTATCACTAAGTTCCAGATATAACTATCCTACGACCACAACTCAATTTAATACAATGATCATCAAGATCAAGGCTCCGTTGTAATTTTTTTTCCTAATCTCTACCTCTTCGACCAAAGCAAGTAAAGAATTCAGACACTTCCTAATGTTGTACACCATTAAGAATCATTAAAGATGAAGAGAATGCAATATAAGTATTTAGTATTGGTTTTAGACTCACTTTGTGCAACCCTAACTAGTTAATCCACCATGGTTCCCACAACCCTAGCTATGGAGGTTTTAACCTCTCATAGTTGCAAGGTTGTGATTTGTGTTCATGATTGAAAACATATAATAATACTTACAAAGATGATTGATAAAAACAATTCCTTCAATTAAATCACGAAATCTTGAATAACAAGTAGCAAGAACAAGATAAATTCAAGAAAATATTGATCACACGGTTGAACCAACTCAATTCTCTCTTCCAATGATGTAAAATTGCTAAATACAATGTTTTCCTCCTAGAGTTGTGTCTATTCGTCGTCCTCTATTAAAAATAAAACATAAAAAATATTTATAGAGACACAATAATTCTTTTTCTAAACCAACAGGACTGCTTTCCATATCTACTGCCGACCTCGTCACGACTCCACCTATGACTTGTAGGGGCTTCTCACGGATCGTGACATTCACTCGTGGCTTGGAGTGTTGGCTGAATTTTGGCTAAGTTTTGGGTCAAGGTACGATTCGTACCAACATGCTACAACTCGTACATTGACACTCGTAGCTTGATCCTGATCTTTTGAACTTTTTTTTCAACTTCACCACGACCGGTATGGTACGACTTGTACCTTCATCTCACGGGTCGTATGGTGCTCTCGTACTGAGAATCATCATTTTGTGTAATTCTTTTTTATTTCATCACGACTGGCTTACCAGGTACCACCATGGTACGATCCGTGACAAGTCTCATAATTTCAGTCTTCCAGGTTATCTTTTAGCTTCTCATCAAAGCCCTCAGTATGACTCATAGGTCTATCCTACGGATCGTACTGTGGTATGCACTTTTTGCCCTATTTTGTAGACTTTTAGCTTCCTTTTGCAATTTATTGTTCCAACACCCATTTATCCTGAAATTAAAGGAAAAGTGCCTCATATCCACATAAATACACCTAAGTCCATGCTATTTTCTTAGTTTTGAGCGTCAATAGTGCTGTAAATTCACAGCACATCAACACCCTCAACTTAAGACTTTTGCATGTCCTCAGGCAAAGAAAAAGAAAAACTAAACATGACGCTCAACTAGAAAATAAACTTAAGATACTGCAGCCAAAACTCAAACAAATTTGTGCACTCTATATACAAGCTCTATTGACCCTTCCTCTTGAAACATCATCATCTAATGTATTGCAAGCAACCTCAAAACATCATATTCAGGGATCAAGACATGTCATCTAGCTATCAACAAGCAATCATGTCATCACCTATGTGTTTTACACAGACCAATGGTAAAAGCAAACATAATCCATGTACCCTCACAAAAAATGAAGTCCCCACTCTAGTATGAAGTATGAAGTGAAACATGGGACTAGGCAAATGAAGCACTCACTCTCTCAAAGAACTGCAAGTATTATGCATCCGATACCATAGGCTTGCCCTTATTTTCTCTGCTTCAGCGTGTTAGATGGTCAAACTAAGATCACTATAGGACTTGATATGTCTTGTAATGTAGGCTTAGGGTTGTACATGATAAAGATGAAAGATTTTATTAGTGACTATCCCTTTCTTGGCACTATATTCATTAGCTACACCATTCTCCTATTTCACCCTTCATTCTTTTTGTCTCCTTTTCTTCCCTTTTTCTCATTTTATGAACATTTGCATGGGTGAGGTGACTTTTCACATTTTCAACACTTTCAAGCTATTTTGAATTTCTCTTCTTTTTTCAATATTCTCAAATTTTTAGCTTTTTACTTTTTCACCTCACCACACCTTATTTTTCACCCATTTTCTTTTCTTTTCTTTTCTTTTCTCCCGCTCCCACCATTTATGCACCCCTACTTTAGCCACCCTCAACTTAAGCATTTTTCTTATATTGAGGTTCACTATATCCAAGGAAGGACCAGGGCCAAACAAGTTCATTATAAATAATTGGGTACGGTTAGCAGGTAAATCAAAGAAATATGGTCAATTATGACTCAAACTTGGGATCAAGGGATTCATGACACTTTGATAGGGTAATATAGGCAAAAAATGAGCTAACACAAAAATGGCCTATGATCATCTCCTAACCAACCATCCTCAACCTATGCAGAGACTAACCAGACAAGTTCTAGATCTTCAACAACATACCGCAACAAACACTAAGACCTCACTCACACATGGTACATGAACTATTTTCACTTTACCTGTCTGGTTCATACATGCTTTAACAATACTAGCACTATCAATAACTAAATGACATAAAATGATCCACAGAAATCATGCATTTTTGTCATAAATACATAACAAAATATTTTAAACAGGGTCAATTTTTCAAAAACAACAAAAGTAATGTATATTCAATGGTTGAGTATTCCTAAGTTACTTTCTAATCAAACAAAAATCACAACTAAAAACAAAAAAATCCTACACATGCCGGTTCTACTGGATCGCATGTCTGAGGAAAAAGAAACACGGTAAGAAAAACCCTCAGGCGAACCAAAAATATCCCAAAAATACAAGTACACCCCCCCTTTTTAAAGAATGATCTTCGTCCCCGAAGCAAAAAATATAAGCTTGAAAGGAAAAGGGACATACCTATGGCTTCTCAGACTTCGCCTCTCATGGGTCGCCTCCCATAGCGCTTAATTTAATGTTGCGACATGACGCTAGTCTCTTGACTACTTAGAATTCTTCAAGTGACTCATACTCATCCTCAAGTGCTGAGATCACACTAAATTCCTTTGGTTGCTTCAGTACGGCAGATGCTGAAAGTGACCTCTTCTTTGTTTAGCCTGAATTTTAACAGGCCAGCTTCCACATCCACTAGAGCTCTCCCAATAGCGAGGAATGGTCACCCCAGAATGATGGGGACCTCATAATTGACCTCACAATCCAAGATCACAAAGTCCTCTGGAAGTATAAACTTGTCAACCTTGACGAGAACATCAACTAGGATGCCCACTGGTCTATTTACTATTCTGTCGACCATCAGTAGCCGCATGTTGGTTGGTGTGGGGGCTCCCAATCCTAGATTCTTAAAGACCGCCAAGGGAATTATTTTAATGCTAGCTCCCAGATCATAGAGTGCCCTTGCGAACTCGACATTACCAATGGTGCAAGGAATCGTGAAGGCACCCGGGTCTTCCTTTTTCTGAGCTAAGACCCTTGTTGCTATGGCACTATAGTGATGAACATGGTCAACCGGCTCTTAGCTTACAGATCTTTTCTTTGTCATCAGGTCCTTCATGAATTTTGCATATCCTGGCATCTACTCTAGTGCTTCGACCAACGGTATGTTCACAGAAAGTTGTTTGAGTATTGAAAGAAATTTTTGGAATTTACCGTTATCCATTTTTTTCTTCATCCTTTGCGGGAATGGTGGCGGTGGTCTTGGGGTAGCCTTTTGCACTAGAGTTGCCCCTTGATCCATGTCGCATTCCTTCTCACTCCTAGAGGCCTTTTGCAACCCATTATGTTGTGTCTCATCACTAATCTCTTCTTCTTCCATCACGCTCTCTTTCCTCCTTTCAACTTCAACAGGGAATGGGGGGTCAACTGTGGTTTTACCACTCCTAGTCATCACTGCCATGCAATAAGCATCATTCTTTGGATTCTGGACAGTGTTGCTAGGGAGTGTACCCTTTTGTCTAGGGTTCATTGATGCCGAAAGTTGCCCAAGTTGGTGTTCTATCTGCTTGATGGCGTGGCATGAGATTCCACTTTCTGACCCATGCTAGATAAGTTGCTTCGAATTTCTTTTAACTGATCATCTGTGGACCTCACCTTTTTCAGCATTTCAGCCATCATACTCTCCAACTTTGATTGTCTGGCCTCCCCTTCTCGTGCGTTAGGAGGCACATAGACTCCAGCCCGGTCGTTGCGATATTCGTCATTCCTTCTCCATTCTCCCTCTCTCTCACGACCACGGCTCCTATCTCTGAACCCGTTCCTGTTGTAGTTTTCTCTCTATTGGTTCCGACCTTGATTTCCAGAACCTTGGCGCCAATTGTCTTGTCCAGACGCTTGGGTGTTGGCTCAGAAACCCGCTACCTGGCTATCTAAGAAGATTTCCTCCTCCTCATAATTAGAGTGATTTGCTCCTTGCTCCCTTCCTTGTGTTCCCACTGCATTTACCTTTTTGGCTCCTACTCCCATGATATGCTTTGTCAGCAAATCCAATGATGTGTGCATGTGAGCCAACTCTTGATCGCGTTCTTCCTCCTTCCTTCGTTGGCCTGCAGTCAAATCAACAACATATGTACCTACCACTGCATCAACCTCCCTCGTATGCCAGGCCCTGTTTGTCTCTGTCACCCTGTCAAGGATAGTGGCTGCTTCCTCCCAAGTGTGACTCATCAATGCTCCACCCGCCACCGTGTCTGCTACAACCTTGGTGCTATTATTAAGAGATCTATAAAAGATTTCCAACAAACTGTCATCTGGGATTTTATGGTTTGGGCACTTAGTCAACTTCTTTTTGAACCTCAACCAGGTTTCATGAAGTGCCTCTGTCTTAATCAGTCGGAAATTATAGATCTCATCTTTTAATTGTAACATCCTTGATGGGGGAAAGAATCTTTCCAAGAAGGCTTGTTTCAGCTCCCTCCAGTTGGTTATGGAGTCGTTGGGCAACTCCGATAACCACAAAGTAGCTTCCCCTGATAGAGAGAAAGGGAAGAGTCGGAGTCTTATAGCATCCTGGCTTACTCCGAGCAACTTGTATGCCTTGCATATTCCTAAAAAAATCGTCAAGTGCAGGTTGGCGTCATTCGCTGCATGGGCGCTGAACACCCCTTTCATTTTTAGCAATTGAATTATGGTGCTTGTAATGTCGAATTTGGCCCCAGTGGGAAGTGGTGGGGGCACAATTTCTCTAGTTGACCCAACTTCATCAATATCTGGGTCATCGTCCTCGAAAAACTGAGGGGCAAAACTCTGAGGTCGGTTGCCCCTCCCATGTTGACCAACGTTTACCACCTCATCTCTATCATCACCAGCTTGCTGAAGTGCAGCTAACCGAGCTAACTCGGCTTTCCTAGCTTCTTCAGCTAAGGAGGCTTCTCTTTGCTCAGGGTTTTCCATTCTATGTAGTGTTCGTTCGATTTCCGGATTGAGTGGAACAAGGGGGTCTCCTCTATTCCGAGTTCTTGGCATCCACCGGAGGACAGCTTGTGGGTATGAAAGAAAAACACAAAAATAAACATAATTAAGGAAATATTTACCAAAAAGTCAAATACAAGCAAATAACCTAGTCTTAGCCGTATTCCCCGGCAACAGCGCCACTTTTTGATAACGCTCAAACTACACTTCCAACTGAAGTATGAAACAGACGTTGTCAATAAAGAACCCAACTAGAGGTTGGGGTCGATCCCATAGGGAATATGAAAGATCTAGATTACAGCCGGTAGATGAACTTGTATGGTAATTACTTCACAATGGGGGAATTCTAATAAAAAGAAATAATAAAAATAAACAACAGTCAAGATTATATTTGTAAATCAATAATTAAAGGATAACTAGGATTTGTGTTCTCCATGGTTCATAACAGCTTTAGGTATACACTCGTGATCTTTACCAATACTTACTTATAGAACTGATAACTTAAATTCATTTAAACGATCAATCAACCCCTATTGAATGACTATCCTCAATTACTCGACCAAGTCTCATGAGTTTTGCAAACTAACCGTTATCACTAAGTTTCAGATATAACTATCCTATGACCACAACTCAAATTAATACAATGATCATCAAGATCAAGTCTCTGTTGTAATTCTCTTTTCCTAATCTCTACCTCTTCGACCAAAGCAAGTAAAGAATTCAGGCACTTCCTAATGTTGTACACCATTAAGAATCATCAAATATAAAGAGAATACAATATAAGTATTTAGTATTGGTTTTAGACTCACTTTGTGCAACCCTAACTAGTTAATCCACCATGAGCTATGGAGGTTTTAGCCTCTCATAGTTGTAAGGTTGTGATTTGTATTCACGATTGAAAACATATAACAATACTTACAAAGATGATTAAGAAAAACAATTCCTTCAATTAAACAACGAAATCTTGAATAACAAGTAGCAAGAACAAGATGAATTCAAGAAAAGGTTGATCATACGGTTGAACCAACTCAATTCTCTATTCCAATGATGTAATATTGCTTAATACAATGTTTTCCTCCTAGAGTTATGTCTATTCGTCATCCTCTATTAAAAATAAAATATAAAAAATATTTATAGAGACACAAGAATCCTTTTCCTAAACTAACAGGACTGCTTTCCATATCTGCTGCCGACCTCGTCACGACTCCACCTATGACTTGTAGGGGCTTCTCACGGATCGTGACATCCACTCGTGGCTTGGAGTGTTGGCTGAATTTTGGCTAAGTGTTGGGTCAAGGTACGATTCATACCAACATGCTACGACTCATACATTAACACTCGTGGCTTGATCCTGATCTTTTGAACTTTTTTTTCAACTTCACCACGACTGGTATGGTACGACTTGTACCTTCATCTCACGGGTCGTATGGTGCTCTCGTACTGAGAATCAGCCTTTTGTGCAATTCTTTTGGATTTTATCACGACTAGCTTACCAGGTACCACCATGGTACGATCCGTGACAAGTCTCATAATTTCAGTCTTCCAGGTTATCTTTCAGCTTCTCATCAAAGCCCTCAGTACGACTCGTAGGTCCATCCTACGGATTGTACTGTGATCTGCACATTTTACCCTGTTTTGCACACTTTTAGCTTTCTTTTGCAATTTATTGTTCCAACACCCATTTATCCTTAAATTAAAGGAAAAGTGCCTCATATCCACATAAATACACCTAAGTCCATGCTATTTTCTTAGTTTTGAGTGTCAATAGTGCTGTAAATTCACAACACAACAACAGGTGACTCACACTGGGGATCTCATTTTAGACCATTGAATAAACTTTTTTTTTGTTGTTTTCATCTATAGCTCATGTGCTTGATGCAATTAAATGTGGAGGTTCTTACCCTAACGATAGATTGCAGGTAGGAACTTTTTTGAGTATGATTAGTGAATTTGAATTTGTTTTTTTACCTCACTTGATGTTAAAAATATTGGTAATGTCAATTGAGTTGAATGCATCATTATAGAGGAAAGATCAGGATATTGTCAATGTCATGGTATATCTTGACACTACTAATAAAATATTACAATTATTCAGAATTGATGGATGTGAATCTTTGATGAATGAGGTTTCCTCAATTTGTGATAAACATGATATCTTGATACCTACGATGTATGAATTTTATATTCTTGAAAAGTCAAAGCATAAATCTTGTGGTATACAATATTTGGATTAGTTAGAGTAAATAAAGAAAGTGATAGTTCAATTTTTTAATCAATTATGGGCTCGTGGCCCTTTTATTGCAATAAAACTGTACAAATGACCAACAAATAAAATAAGAAAAAAAAACAAGAAAGACTTGAATCCCGCATGGCCCAAAACAAAATGGCCCGCTATCCACCACCCAACCCATCTCCTTTTATATCCATCCAAAATCTAAAAATTAGAAGAGGTTTCCTAATTGTTCAACAGCTGCTTCATCTTCCATGACTCCTCATTTGAGCTTTCAGACGCTCCAATTATTGTTATGGGTGTATCACCATCCTCCTCGTCATTTTCTTCAACATCACCGCACAAAGAGGTAATTCTTATCTTAATCTATTTGGTCGAAACCCTTTTCTTCACAGATTCCTGTACCATGTGAAATCGGTGAATGCTATTGGCAGAGAATCCCGTCTAGTCCCATTAGCCGTATCACGATGAATTGAGTATGGGGGAAAACCAGTCGCTCCTAGCCTCCTTCCTTGTTGTGCTAATTGGTGACTATTAATGAAGAATCCTCTCTTTTGCTGGTATCTTTTTTGTTGTTGTCTTGGCCATAGGCTAGATAGGCTTTTGTCATAATTATATATACCAAACTTGGTATCTTGTAAATGTAGAATCTAACTTTTTGACCTTTGGACTTGTTTATGTTCTTTGCTGGTTATCAATGTTTACTATTTTCCTTGTTCTGATTCGTATGTATGGAATCTATTCTGCATTCATATTTAACAGCTTTCTGCATTTTTTTGGTAGCTTTTGAAAACTGTTAAATCTGCATATTTTGCTTATGTGAAAAGCACTATTAGCAATACTATCTGCTAGCTGATTGACCTCTCTATATGTATGTTGAATGTCAATCTGTAGTTGATTTATCATGCCTTGTGTCCGGTGCGTTTGTTATAGGTAAAAACCGACACGCAAGTGCACGTGGTCAAACAAGTAATAAAGTGGCTAAGTAAGCCAAGTATCGAACCAAGGAGACTCTGGATAAGTAAAATTGCTTAACTATACTATATTCTAGCTTTACTTCTAATTATGCTGACAACAATGTAACCAAAAGTTAAATAATTTTGTTTATAACTTATATACTAAAACTATTAACAAATATTTACTTTGAATTGAAACTATGGATATGAGCATGCCAAGGTTAAGAACAAGTAATGAATTTGATTATAATCATACTTTGGTTATTCTTCTCTTCATGTTGCTAGCCAAGAACATTAGCCTAGAGATTAAAACTCTCGTATTTAATCTCACTTTAGAATCATAAACCATTCATCTACATTTCTGTGATCAAATGCAATTTATGACCTAGCAATACAATTCCGGTTCCTAAATTGACTAATACGGCTTTCAAGTATATTTCTATCAGGAAAGCACATCAAAACCCAATTTTTCCAAATCAAGTTAAGAACAATACCCTATTAATTCACAACTTTCCAATTTCTTGCTCTCTCGAGTGAAATTGGACTTTTTAGATGTACATTAATGTCGGCCACACACTAATGCAGTAGAAACAAGAATTAATAGAACAACATGGAAGAAGAAGATGAAAAACCATACAATTCAATAATCAAAATTCATCACCATTGTTCATAACCTCAGCAAGGAAGAGAATTAGCCACTCATTTGTGGATTAATCATCCTAAAACAAGTGTAAATCATACAAACAATTGATTGAAAGAAGAAAGAAAGAGAGAAAAACCCTTAGCTTTTTCGTCCCTCAACTGCCTCTAACCCACGTCCTTGCTCCACCAAGTCTGAATTAATTAAAAATAAGCTAAGTGTTCTATTTATACTAGTGGGAATTTTTCCCGGAATAACAAGCAACGTGTCACGGAGGCCAACGCGGAGCACTGCCTCCGTGACACGGCGTGGACGCGGACCCTCACTGGAAATCCAGGGTCCGGGAATATAGCCTCAACGTGGCACGGAGGCCAACGCGGTGGCCTATCTCCGTGCCACGGAGCTGTCGCGAGGCTTCACTGGAATTTGCCAATAAAATCCTCCTCCAGGCAGTGTGCCTCCGCGATGGTAGCGTGGCACGGCTCCATCGCGGAGCTCCTTTACATTGCGCCTTCCAATGCCTTTTCCATGCTCGCTTCCAAGTCCAATTCTGATATTACTCCAACATGCATTTTAGCTCCTAAAAATCATGTTTTACCTGCAAACAAATGCTAATCATGTTGGTTGGTATAAATTCACATTTTATTACCAATTACATGAAAATGTATACACATTGCATAACAAACAAGGCAAAAATGATACGTTTGAGTATCACTTGGGCATATAAATCTGCCCAAGATCACTTACCCCACACTTAAATCCTTGTTCGTCCTCGAACAACACATACACAACTCATGCAAATTACATCCCAACCTTCGCCACTATGGTGCGACAATTTATGCTACGGTCATACCGATTATTCAATTTTTGCAAATCATCAAGAAAACATGCATGGTCTTAACAATGCAATGACCTCTAATACATCAAGACTTCCTAGACTTCAAGAGTCGACTCTCGATATCGGCAAACTCATGCAAATCAGCCAATCAAGATATCCGACACGAAAATCAATCTTTCATCAAGCATGTGCCCTCACAACTCAAGAGAATCTTCCCCTTTTTGTTCATGCAACACACCAACATTCAAGTAGGGGCATGTAGAAATTAGTTTCACTCTCTCTCCCAAAAGAATTCACATGCATCATGTCATGACCTATAGTCTTGCCCTTAGTGTATTACTCCACTAATATAAGGAAATGCAATGTAAGATCAAGTAGAACTTTAATGGGTTGTAATGGAGGCTATGGAACTAGTATATATTGGATTAGCCAATAATAGTCACTAGCATCCTTAAGCGCCTTTTCAACACATTCCCATCAACTCATGACATTGTTTCTCTCTCTTTTTTTTTTCATCTCACACCATTCATGCTGGTTTACTTTCGTACTGCCCATTTTATCAAACACATTTGACACAACAACAAAGGGTTTTTATGTGCCCTCAATATCATTTAATTATGATGAGTGCACCCTCCACCTTTTTCTTTTCTTTCCTCACTCTGCTTTTCTTTTTCTTTTCACCCTTCTCACTCTTTGACACTTTGGGAAAAATTTTCTTTTCTTCTTAAGCGCTTAAGAGTTTTGTATAGACTTTACGGCTAATGAAAAGAAAGAATAAAGCTTAGTTTATACATTTTTGGACAAAAGAAAGAAATAATCGGCTAAAGGCTCAACGGGCTGACTAGGGTATACAGTCACATAAAAATGAGAGTATGACAAGAAAAAAAATATAGAAACTCTCGGTTAAAAACAAAGAAATGCCTACATCCTTTCCAACACTACACCTCCTTCATTTCGTTTTGTACACACACCAGGCAAGTTCTAGACACTTCACAATAGCATGGAATAACAATACCTCACTTCACACTTTATGCACATGCTCGATTCAAGATGCATTCACAGACTCTTTAATTAGCCAATTACATGAATTCAAAATTAAGCCTCAATCACACCGAATCGAATTCTACAGCCTAGGTAGCTCAACATATTTACGAAATTGCATGCTTTCATACGAATCACTTTTACATTTTGAACATCAGTTACAACACGCAACCAAAATTTCACAACCAGATAGTAACTACAGGTTCAGTGATGCAATCCACCAAAGAAAAAAACTTAAAATAAATTAAAATCACTACTCCTACCGACTACATTTCCCTTAAGACGGTCTTCATCCATCCATCATAGGGAACGGTCACTAACTATGACATCGGTTCAATGGGACTATTCTCGATAAAAGAACCGAAAACAAACTCCGAGAAATCCAAAATAAAAATCAAAAATTTTTGCAACACATCGATCATTTCGATGGAAAAGTATTTACAAAATATTTTAATATGTACAAAATATTTTCGCAAAAATTTGAAAATTGTCGATCATTTCGATAAAGAAAAGAAAAAAAATATTTACAAAATTTACAAAATTTTCACTGGCAACCACAACCTTTCAAAACACACATCATTTACCACAAAAATATATACAGATACAACACAAATCAGTTCACAACCACAGGGAAACATAAAAACATACATGCAAAACAAAGGAAGAACATACAGCAGATTAGCCCAGGTTCCAGCACCTAACTACTCCCCACCCCACACTTAAATCGAACACTGTCCCCAGTGTTCACAAAAATTAAAAATCACAAAAATTTCGGGTGGTGGAACTCCCTGATCAGTCGAAATATTCGACTTCTTCATCTGGTGCTGCTGCCTCGTCGCCCATGTCCGAGTCACCTCCATCGTCGTCATCGGACTCCACATCGGAGTCCTCCCGACGTGTCTCCTCGTCCATGGGGACATCATCGTCAGTGGGCTCAACGAAGGCTGGTCGCACTCGGCATAATGCTCTGGCGTTCTCGCCAAATGGGTAATCCAGCTCCAACTGCCATAACTCATCCTCCGTGACTGGTCTCCCACCAATCCGGAGCTGAAGCATCTGCATACCAAACATCCGAGCCATGTACTGATCGTCACGAGCATGTCGCTCGCCCAGTGTCAGCACTGGCCCGTGTGTGGTGTCGGGGGCTTTAGTTTTTGTCACATCGAGGGCCCTCCGCTCCAACTGCGGGATGTAGTCCAAAGCCTCTTCCTCGACATCGAGGCCCCAGAGAAAGGTGGTGATGAGTCCGCCGAACCCATATCTGTGGCCCTGGTGTAGTCGGGCTCTCTTCATGGTGGATATGATGACCGCCCCAACATTAATCTCCAGCCCTTTCATAAGGGCATACACCAGGCAGACACGGTCCCGGGTCACATCCGTCATGTGAACCCCCGGGATCAAGCACGAACACACTATTTTCAGCCATATTCTGGCCACCCTGTTCATCTGCGAATAAGGCAGAGTCTGGTGGTAACCCCTCTCCTTATGTCTACTCCATCAGGCTGTGGATCGAGCCCCACACAAGGTGCGTCTGATGTCGGCGTATGGTGGGGTGATGTTCAGCTGGCGGAGAACGTGGGCGTCTGTGTCCCGCGCTCCAATGATGGCATTTAATTGCTGGGGTTCCAGAGTGACAATCTGCCCTCTGATTTTTATTGTGTGGCTTCTGCTGGCCGGGTTCTAATTTGCATAGAACTCCCGGACTAAATGTAGGTTGCACTCCTTGGGCTCCTGAAATATAAAGGTGAGCCCAGCTGCCTCAATCCTTTGCACAATACGGGGGAACTCCTGTGCTAGTGGTTCCCGTGCAATATGCTCCTCAGGGAAGTACTTATTTTCCTTATGTTTAGCGTACCACTTCTTCCCTTCATCGGTCACCCACCTCATTCCGTATTGGCGGCGCTGGCCGCGCGGAACAGCTGGTGCATCTGGGACTGCAGTGCCCAATCTCATTCATTTTCTCCCGGTGCCTGAAGTAGAAGCACCTTTACCCTTATCCTGCCTACTCGCCATTGTACCTGTCAACAAAACAAGCACAAAGTCAAGCTAAATGCATATTAGCTTCGGCTAAGGTTGGGTTAAACTAAGTTTACCCCACACTTAGTCCTTAGCTACGTTTACGATACTACGGCAAGGATTACTTTATTTACAATAAAACAAATAACTATACAATTTATTGCTTAGTGCGTTCACAAAAATTTCGACAGCATAACTTTTAGCGTACTACTCAGACTTCATACAACTAATCCCAATCCTACTATCGCTAGCAATTCAACCATCGCACTTAGCAACGAAAACAACAAACACAAACAACAACAAAAATTCTATATACATACGAATCCAAATAATCAAACCAATTTGAACAATCTTTACATCTTCCCAAAAACAGAGAATTCGTCGTCTATTACACTCTAACAATATTTACAACGACTTATCACAATTCACAAACACACCCCGACATATAATTCACCAATTTAGCAAGTTACCCAATTCAATTTCAACAACCCAAGCCCTAGAATTCAATTTTACAATCACATTCGAATCATTCACGCAATCGACAAGTTCAAATGCTCAACATTCTGAACATCTATCAATCAAAGAATAATTCAATATCATGCTAAATTGCTAATTAGGCTGATTTATCTCACCTCCCATGCTCAAATTCGACTAAAATCGATAAAAACTTGAGAGAAATGAGGAAAACATACCTTTACGTTGAATAACCGAAGAAACTTGACAAATTGGTTGCTTAGTAACGTGGCACGTTGGTTGGGAGAGGGAATCTAGGTGTTTGGTCGCGGAGAAGAGAGAAAATGAAGGAAAAGAGGGCAAAAATCGGGGTTAAAAAGAAGAAAAACACGCGGGTCACCCGGCAACCCGGTGTGACCCGACACTAAATATAGGGCAACGTGTCACGGAGGGTAACGCGGAGCCCCTCCTCCGTGACACGGAGCTAACGCGATGGCTCACTGGAATTTTTTTTAAAATTCCAGATTAAACCGTCAACGTGTCACGGAGGGTAACGCGGAGCCCCTCCTCCGTGACACGGAGCCAACGCCCTAGTGCACTGTCTCTTCATTTTATTTATTTTTTCATACCTTGCCTTTTCCTTTCCGATTCTATGCATATTTTTCTCCGTTTGACCTGAAAATCACCTCACTAAACAAAATTGGTTAGATTAATAGATTTCCCTAACTAAAATGAAAAATACTAACTAAAACGAAAATTTTTATACTAAATCAAGAAAAAGAAAATTAAAATAAAAACTATTTACACCTTACTAAACAAAAGAGAAAAAAAATATTTTTCACGGGTTGCCTCCTGTGCAGCGCCTGGTTTACCGTCGTGGCTCGACGTCCTTTATGCTCAATTATCTACTAGGGTGATTGACGATTTTTCACGATCATTGTCCTCCCCCCAGTAGTGCTTACATCTCTGCCCATTTACCAAGAACGTAGCACTCCGATCTTCTTGCCACAGTTCTACGGCCCCGTGAGGGGTCATTCTCACCACTTCAAAAGGTCCCGACCATTTAGACCTTAGCTTACCAGGAAACAACTTTAATCTCGAATTAAATAGCAAAACTTTCTGTCCCGGCTCGAAAATGCGATGCACCACATGCTTATCATGCCATCTTTTGGTTCTTTCCTTGTAGTACTTAGCACTCTCATAGGCATGCCAGCGGAACTCATCAAGTTCACTGAGCTGCATTAGTCTCTTTTTGCCCGCCAGCTCTAAGTCTATATTTAGCTTTCTGACAGCCCAGAAAGCTCGGTGCTCAAGTTCCACCGGGAGATGACATGCTTTGCCGTAGACCAATCGGTATGGTGACGTTCCAATCGGTGTCTTATAAGCAGTTCGGTAGGCCCACAACGCATCATCGAGTTTGCTTGACCAATCATTCCGTTGTGTATTCACCATTTTCTGAAGAATCTGCTTCACCTCCCTATTTGACACCTCTACTTGCCCACTAGTTTGGGGGTGGTATGCTGTTGCCACTTTATGGCGCACCCCATACTTGGCTAGTAATTTCTTGAAACTTGCATTGACAAAATGAGCCCCTCCGTCACTGATAATTGCTCGGGGTGTCCCAAACCTTGTGAGGATGTGTTTTTTCACAAACTTCGTTACTACCTTGTTGTCATTTCTGGGGCAAGCTATTGCTTCCACCCATTTTGATACATAATCTACAGCCACCAAGATGTAACGATTACCAAATGACGGTGGGAATGGACCCATGAAGTCAATGCCCCATACATCAAAGGGCTCAACTTCCAGTATGTTCTGCAAAGGCATCTCTTGTCTTCTGCCAATTGATCCTGTACGCTGGCATCTATCACACATTTTGACATACGCCATAGAGTCTCTGAACAGTGTTGGCCAAAAGAAACCTGACTGTAGAACCTTGTGCGCTGTTCTCTCACCTCCGTGATGCCCTCCATACAACGAAGAATGGCAGCCCCTTAACACTTCTGCTATCTGACTCTCTGGGATGCATCTTCTCATTACCTGGTCTGGTCCCTGCTTGAACAAATATGGCTCATCCCACACATAATGTCGGCTGTCATGCCTCAATTTCCTTCTTTGCTGGTCTGTTGTTTCAGGTGGGTAAACTCCGTTCACTAGCAAGTTGACTATGTCTGCATACCAGGGAACTTCAGCTTCTCCCACTGCCAAGAGTTGCTCATCTGGGAAGTCTTCATTTATGTCATCACTTTCCATCACATGCGACCGATTTTCCAGTCGTGATAGGTGATCTGCTACTTGGTTCTCACTCCCCTTTCTGTCTCTAATCTCAAGGTCGAACTCCTGTAACAATAAGATCCATCTAATCAATCTAGGCTTAGCATCCTTATTGTTGAATAGGTATCGAATAGCTGCATGATCGATGTACACCACAACTTTCGAACCCACCAAATAGGACCTGAATTTATCAAATGCAAATACCAGAGCTAGCATTTCCTTTTCTGTGACTGTGTAATTGCTCTGAGCCGTATTCAGTGTTTTGATTGCATAATAAATAGAATGAAAAACTCTATTTTTCCTTTGTCCCAATACAGCTCCCACAGCCACATCACTGGCATCACACATCAGCTCAAATGGTTGTTCCCAATCAGGAGAAGTAAGTATAGGTGCTTCTATCAATTTCTGCTTCAATTTTTCAAATGCTGTAACACATTCATCGTTCAACTCAAACTTTACCTCCTTTTCTAGCAGTCTGCATAGTGGTTTAGAAATGTTGGAAAAGTTTTTGATGAACCGTCTGTAGAATCCTGCATGCCCCAAAAAACTGCGTACACCTTTCACTGACACTGGTGGTGGCAATTTTTCAATGACCTCGATCTTAGCACGATCGACTTCCAACCCCTTTTTAGATACTTTGTGGCCCAGGACAATCCCCTCCTTCACTAGGAAGTGGCATTTCTCCCAGTTTAACACAAGGTTGGATTCTTCACATCGAGCCAGCACCCTGTCAAGATTCTGCAAACAAGTAGCAAACGAATTACCGAAAACAGAAAAATCATCCATAAATACCTCAACAAAATCCTCAACCATGTCATGGAAAATAGCCATCATGCATCTCTGGAATGTGGCGGGTGTGTTGCATAACCCAAACGGCATCCGCCTGAAAGCATGTGTCCCATAAGGACAGGTGTAAGTAGTCTTCTCTTGATCCTCCGGAGCTATGGCTATTTGGTTATAACCAGAGTATCTATCAAGGAAGCAATAATACTCCTATCCTGCCAACCTATCAAGTATTTGATCAATAAAAGGGATGGGGTAATGATCTTTCCTCGTGGCTTCATTTAACTTTCTGTAGTCCATACAAATCCGCCAGCCTGTGACGGTTCGAGTAGGGATCAACTCATTTTTCTCATTGGTGACTACAGTCATACCCCCTTTCTTAGGAACACATTGAACGGGGCTTACCCACTCACTGTCTGAAATTGGGTAGACCACACCTGCATCAAGCCACTTTATTATTTCTTTCCTTACCACATCCTTCATTGCTGGATTAAGTCTCCGTTGCGGCTGAACGGTTGGTTTGGCTCCTTGCTCCATGAATATCCTGTGTGTGCAGAAAGCTGGATTAATACCCTGAATGTCAGACATTTGCCAACCCATTGCTTTCTTCCTCTTTCTGAGGACACCCAATGCTGCCTTTTCCTGTGCCTCCGTTAAGTCTGCAGAGATGATAACTGGTAACGTCTCCCCCTCCCCCAAAAAGATATATTTTAGATGGGGGGGGGGGGGCAATTCTTTCAGCTCCAATTTCGGTGCCTCCTCAACAGACGGTTTTGGCAACGGCTCTAGTGATCTCATCAATGACTGGAATTCCTGTCTCCTCGGATGATTAGGTGCTCCATTCAACAATTGGACCATTCCACAAGCTTCTCTATCCCCAAAATGATCAGAATGCGTCAACGCTCTTTCCAATGGGTCTTGAGATTCAACAACCTGCCTAATTTCTCCATGTTCAACCACACTAATTTCCGAAAGCTCCTCATTTATAGCTGGTAGCTTCATGGCTTTTAGCACATCAAATACCTCTACCTTGTCCTGTGCTTGCATTGTAAGTTGACCCGCAGCCACGTCAATTAATGCTTTTTCGGTCGCCAAGAAGGGTCGTCCCAAAATAAATGGGACTTCAGCGTCTGGTTCAAAATCCAGAACAATAAAATCGACCGGAAAAATGAGGGATCCCACTTGCACAAGCACATCCTCAACAATGCCATCCGGCCTAGCTAAGGATCTGTCTGCTAGCTGCAAGATTACGGTTGTAGGTCTAGGACTCCCCAGACCTAACTTTCTGAATACCGAAGATGGCATCAGATTTATGCTCGCCCCCAAGTCGCATAATCCACGAGCTCGGATACTCTGCCCAATAGTCAGCTGGATAGTAAAACTTCCAGGATCTTTCAGCTTCGTGGGCAGTCTATTTTGAATTCGGGAAGTGCATTCCTCCGTCAAAGCTACCGTGGCATACTCAGTCAGACGACTTTTGTTGGCCACGATGTCTTTAATATATTTGGCATATTTTGGCACTCCCTGCAAGACATCAACAAGAGGTAAATTAACATGTACCTGTTTAAGCACCTCCATAAATTTCTTGAAACACGCCTCCTCCTTGTGTTTCTTGAGTCGTTGAGGGAATGGGGGTGGAGGTCTTTCTGCTTCTGCTTCTTTGGTCTTCCCCCTATCAGAACTTTGTTCCTCCTCAACATCTGCTGCTCCTGACTTTTGAGGCGGTCTTTCCGGTTCCACCTCCTTCAACTGCAAACCACTCCTCGTGGTCACTGCATTTACCTGCTTCGGATTAGGATCCGTGTCGCTAGGCAGTCCTCCTCTGGGTCTTGTGTTTTGGGCACTAGCAAATTGCCCAAATTGATACTCAAGAGCCTTGGCCGCTAATTGATTATTCTTCACTTCGGCTGCCAATTTAACATAGTCAGCCTGCAATTGCGCCTGATTAGCGATCATGGTCTTGAACATCTCTTCAATGGTAGGTGATGGTGGTGGAGGAGGGGCATTGTGATTTCTGAATTGAGATTGGTAGTTCTGTTGCCCTCCTTGATTTCTGTGCATACCCTGACCCGAACTTTAGCTTTGTTGGTTGTTGCTACCCCACAAATAATTTGGATGGTTCCTCCAATTTGAGTTGTAGCCACTACCAAACTGCTGCTGATTTCTTTGTGCATTGCCCACAAAGTTAACCGACTCTGGGTTTGCTCCACAGCACTCAGCTGAGTGCTCACTGCTACCACACACTTCACACCACATTTGCTGGACCGCATTGACTGAAGCTGCAGGCTGGTTCAAGTTTATATTGCTGAAGTGGTTGTTTAACTGATTCTGCAAGGCAGCTATCTGTGCAGCGATAGCTATAAATCCATCCACTTCAAGCACTCCCGCTGCTTTCCTTGCTCCACCTTGAGATGAATCTGCATTCCATTCTGGATTGCCCTGTGAAATCCGGTTGAGCAAAGTGTACAGCTCCTCATAAGTCTTTTCCAGCGCTTGCCCTCCAGCTGCTGAGTCTAACAAAATTTTAGTATGGGGTTCCAAACCCTCAATAAATGTGTGTACCAACACCTCATTGGACTGATGATGATGAGGACAGTCCCACAACATGGATTTAAATCTTTCCCAGGCTTGATACAAATTTTCTCCCTCCCTCTGTTTGAAACTTAGAATTTGACTTCTAAGTCTAGCTGTTTTACCAGAAGGAAAAAATCTGATCAAGAACTTCCGTGCTAGATCATCCCACGTTGATATAGAATTTGGTGGTTCAGCTTTTAACCACCTCTTGGCTTCATCAAGTAGGGAAAACGGAAATAAGGTGAGCCGAACATAATCAGGTGACACTCCAGCGGGTATATAAGTGTCACTTATCTCCAAAAAATTCTGGAGATGTTGTTGTGGGTCTTCATGAGGGAGACCGGTAAATTGCCCGCTTGTGTGCAAAAGTTGCACCATATTCTGCTTCAATTCAAACCTCCCTCCAGGCTCTGGTTTGTGGATACTAGAATGTACATTGTTGGCATGTGGGATTGCCACCTCGCGAACCGGCCTTGCTGCTGCTTCATTGGGCACTAACACTGCCCTAACAACCGGTGGATTTTGTTGCTCCATAATAGACTGTCTGAGCAACTGCAGCTTCTTTTGTAGAGCTTCTCTGCGTTTACTATGAAATTCACGTTCAGGCTCTGTATAAGATTCCACCAGCTCCTTGTCCTTTGCCAGTGTTCACAGAAATCAAGTCTGCAAAATACAGGCTAAAACCAAGTTGTCAACACTTAAGAAAATAAAACAAAAATACAGTAAATTTACACTTAACACAATTTCACCAATTGCCTAGTCTCCCCGGCAACGGCGCCAAAAACTTGTCCGGTGCGTTTGTTATAGGTAAAAACCGACACGCAAGTGCACGTGGTCAAACAAGTAATAAAGTGGCTAAGTAAGCCAAGTATCGAACCAAGGAGACTCTGGATAAGTAAAATTGCTTAACTATACTATATTCTAGCTTTACTTCTAATTATGCTGACAACAACGTAACCAAAAGTTAAATAATTTTGTTTATAACTTATATACTAAAACTATTAACAAATATTTACTTTGAATTGAAACTATGGATATGAGCATGCCAAGGTTAAGAACAAGTAATGAATTTGATTATAATCATACTTTGGTTATTCTTCTCTTCATGTTGCTAGCCAAGAACATTAGCCTAGAGATTAAAACTCTCGTATTTAATCTCACTTTAGAATCATAAACCATTCGTCTACATTTCTGTGATCAAATGCAATTTATGACCTAGAAATACAATTCCGGTTCCTAAATTGACTAATACGGCTTTCAAGTATATTTCTATCAGGAAAGCACATCAAAACCCAATTTTCCCAAATCAAGTTAAGAACAATACCCTATTAATTCACAACTTTCCAATTTCTTGCTCTCTCGAGTGAAATTGGACTTTTTAGATGTACATTAATGTCGGCCACACACTAATGCAGTAGAAACAAGAATTAATAGAACAACATGGAAGAAGAAGATGAAAAACCATACAATTCAATAATCAAAATTCATCACCATTGTTCATAACCTCAGCAAGGAAGAGAATTAGCCACTCATTTGTGGATTAATCATCCTAAAACAAGTGTAAATCATACAAACACTTGATTGAAAGAAGAAAGAAAGAGAGAAAACCCCTTAGCTTTTTCGTCCCTCAACTGCCTCTAACCCACGTCCTTGCTCCACCAAGTCTGAATTAATTAAAAATAAGCTAAGTGTTCTATTTATAGTAGTGGGAATTTTTCCCGGAATAACAAGCAACGTGTCACGGAGGCCAACGCGGAGCACTGCCTCCGTGACACAGCGTGGACGCGGACCCTCACTGGAAATCCAGGGTCCGGGAATATAGCCTCAACGTGGCACGAAGGCCAATGCGGAGGCCTATCTCCGTGCCACGGAGCTGTCGCGAGGCTTCACTGGAATTTGCCAATAAAATCCTCCTCCAGGAAGTGTGCCTCCGCGATGGTAGCGTGGCACGGCTCCATCGCGGAGCCCCTTTACATTGCGCCTTCCAATGCCTTTTCCATGCTCGCTTCCAAGTCCAATTCCGATATTACTTCAACATGCATTTTAGCTCCTAAAAATCATGTTTTACCTGCAAACAAATGCTAATCATGTTGGTTAGTATAAATTCACATTTTATTACCAATTACATGAAAATGTATACACATTGCATAACAAACAAGGCGAAAATGATACGTTTGAGTATCACTTGGGCATATAAATCTGCCCAAGATCACCTTGTATCTCCTCCGTTATACTTACTATATCCCATGGGATTTTCCATTCCCTTCGTAGCATCTTCTGCAGACTTAGGGAATCTGTTTCTAATATAATATTTGTTCTTTGATTGTTGATGCAATAATTCAAAGCATGCCAGACCGCCATAACTTCTACCTTTATATTTGTAGCTATTCCTAACTCCTATTTCCATAACTTCTACCTCAGCATATATTAAATTACCTATCCTATTTCGTATAATGAAACCATAGGCACTCATTCCTAAATTACCCCTACATGCTCCATCTGTACTGCATTTAATCTAGTTGAGCTTTAAGGGATTCCATTTGACCGCTTTATAGTGTAGCCTAGGTTTGTATTGGAATAGGTAATCTACTATGTTCCCCACTTTTTAGGGACATCCATCCAAGGATAGGTGAGCTTAAGAAACTACCTCACGTTCTGTTGAGTGGTTTCACTAAGCCCATAAAAATATACCTCTCTCCCGTTTCTCCTAGCATTCCTCCTCTTTCGAAGTTTCCATATGAGTATAGAAGGAATAGCTTTGTAGGCATACTGCACCGTGGTGGGGACAGGCTGATTCCACCATTTAATGATTGTTTTATGTAAATTAAGTTCCTCCATATGGATACCTGCACATAAAACAAACTGTCTCCATAGCTTTTGGGCTATGTTGGTTGTTATAAATAAGTGTATCATGGTTTGTTGGTGGTAATGGCTGCAACAATAGAATCTAGATACAACTTGAATATGCATTCTTTTCAAGTTGTTATCTGTAGCTAGTCTTCCTTTCCATACTCTCCAAAGGAAGAAACTAATCTTGAAAGACAATCCCTTTAACCACATGTTAGAGCTTGATCCCACTTTCTCCCTTTTTCCTCCTCATCAAGTTGTAAGAAAACTTAACTAAAAAGGATCCTTGAGAATTTCCCATCCACCAAGCCTTATCAAGCTCAGTCAGGTCTCTGATAGTAAAATTCTCCATGATGTTCTCCATCATTTCTTCTGACATTTTGTCTATAAGTTTTTGTGTATCCCAACCAGTTTCTTCATTAAAGTCTCTAATTTCCACTTCAACATCCTCTGTTGTAGCTTCCTCAGTATAATAAAGTGCTCCCTGTTGAGTCCAGTTGTCAAACCAAAGACTTGAATTTCCTGATTAGATTTGCCACCAGATCTCCTATTCTACCTCCTCTTTGATATTAATCATTTTTCTCCAAGTATGAGATGTCTAGTCCCTTTATCCATTGTGGGGTGTGCTTTTTCTCAATACTTGTTCCACATATAAGTGTTCCACAAGGAATTTGTAAATGTGTGAACCTCCACCACAATTTTGCACTTAAAGCCTAGAAGATGTCACGCAGTGATTTGAAACTCAATCTCTCTGTCTCTAGGATAGGAAATCTCTTGCCAGACTACCTAGTGTTTTTCTTTTATACCTCCAAATTTTCTCTAGAAAAATTTTGCAAAAATTTGGCGCATTTGATCCAGCACAACTTTTGGAGGGGTCTTGCCAGATAACAGATAAATAGGAACAGATTGCAGCACATGTGAAATCAAAACATATCTTCCCCCATAGGATAAAAGTTTGTTCTTCTATGCCAGAAGCCTTCTGGTTATCTTCCTTATCAACTCCTCATAATGAGATTTCTTCTGTCTTCCGTAGAAATAGGGCACCCCAAATATGTGAAAGGAAGGAACACTGATTTATCCTTGTCCATCTCTTCAGTTTATGTCCCATAGCCATTGGAGTCTTTTCATAGAGATAAAAGAAACTCTTGCTTCTATTAATCATTTGCCCTGAAACCCGTTCATATCTACTTAACACTCCTATCATCTTTCTAACATACTTCTTATCCCCCAAGAAAAATAAGATTGTATCATCAACATATGATAGGTGATTGATTTGAGGAATCTATTTTGGCATTCCAAACCTATCTTCATGTAACACCCAAAAGTCCCTAAGATCATACCCGAAGACTAAAATGAAGAAAATAGAAAAATCTGCACCAGGTTATAGAATGAGTCATTGAGTTACTCGTAAAGTGACCTGAAGAGTCGTTAAGTGACCCGTTGGTTGTGTATTATTGGAAAAAATGATGATCCCAGAACACTTCACAAAATGACGGATGAGTATTTACGTCACCTAATGATCCGTCAAGTGACTTGTTAAGTGGGATAAGTGGGTGAAAGCTTGGGATTCAGAGAGTCTTAACAAGTGTTAAAGTGATCCATTAAGTGTCATGAAGAATTTTTAAGTGGAGGCGTCAAGAAAAGATCAGAAAGTTGGAAGTTTGCCAGTGGCAACGGATGGCATCCAATGACTTGTTGAGTCACCTAACGAGTCTTTGGGTGAGTTGTGGGGTCTGACAATGTTAATTTCCTGTCGGATCATTAAAGATGTTTTCTTAATTTCTAAGTTCCTAACTCCTAAACTAAGTTGTTTTAAGCCTCCTAAAGAGTGTTTTAAGGGTTTTAATCATCATAATCCCTCATCTACTCCTAACTCCCCTATGTAAAGATTAAATCCCATCAAGAGGAGCTAGGGTTTCATCATCATCTTCATCTCAATACCTTTTGGATATGTGAGGATTTTTCAAGACTAGGTATGTAGGGTTATGAATGGGAGAATTCTTCCAACCTTATGCCCTTTTTAAGCTTGATTCCGTGATATCTACTCCTCAAATTCTAAAGTATGATATTATAGGGTTTAACGAAATTCTATGAAATTATTCATGATACCTCTCTGAGTTCAATTCTCTCATATTATATTTGATGAAATATGGTTATGAGGGTAGATTTAACTCTTGAATTTCTAATGAATTGATGATTTCAAGCTTATGATGATTTTTCCCTATCATACATGATTTATTAATTTCAAGCTTATGAGCCCATGATTTCTAGTATGATAAATTATCCAAGTATGTATGAATGTTTATGAATTCTTAAACTTATGATTCCATGATTTCGAATTATGAAGCATTATTCAAGTATGTACGATTTCATGATTTGGACAAGTCTATGTAAAATCAAGTATGTTTCACCATGATTTTTAGCCAAGGCTTACAAGATAAGTTTTAAAGAGTTGTTTTGGAGTCAAGACTCCCACGAAATAGATTTTAGCTACGTTTTGAGAATATGATTATGAGCGATATGCATGTATTGGGAGTAGTGTCTAGCACCGAGTATGCTAGGGATTTCGAGGACCCAGGTCTCATAACTATGCATCACCGTAGGTATATATTCATATTTGGGACCTCTCAAGAGAGTGCTTTCCCTACCCGAGGGCACACTAGTGATATCACACCTTCATCATTCTTTTCCCTAATAAGGCTTAGGAAGGTTCTGCTCACTTAAGTGAGATAGTTGGAGCATCACATAAGCTTTATCATGATGGTGTTGGTCATGATGAAGCCTCCAATTGTTCCTCATGTTTTTAGTTATTCATGTTCATGAATTATGATATTATATTTTATAGCATATTTGACCTATTGATCAGTGTATGAGTTTTCACTTATGATTTCAAGCATGGTACACTACATGATTTCTATTTCTAAACCTTTGGTCAATATGTTCAACTTATGGTGAATATCTCATGATTATGATTACTTCAGGAATATGACATTTAACATGTTGTCCTTTCTCTCATGTTCTATCTTTTTTTATATGCATGATTTCAGACTATCATTTTACAAGCATGTTTTACTTTCTCTACATACTCAGTACATTCCAAGTACTGACCGCATATTCTATGCTACATTGTCTCACGGTGTAGGTTTAGGTGACCCGACTCCATCCCTACACTAGCTCGCTCCCGCTCCAGTCCAATACAATCCCAGTTTTGGTGAGTCATCATGATCCGAGGACGTCAGTTTGGATTATGTCTCTTTTTTTATGTTATTTAGTTTCAAACTTAGAGATCTAGTTAGGGGTGTTGTCCCACCAACTTATCATGTGTTTAGAGGCTTTTCAGAAAGCTATGTATAGATGATTCGGTGTTGTTGACTCGTATCTGCACTTATGTTTCTATGTCATGCAGACTTCTGATTATATTACATTCATGCTTTATTTCTACTTTAGTGATGCTCTTATTAATTCTATATTTGTGCCACAGGTTAGCTTGTAGCCATTCATGGTTCTTAGTCCCGTGTCTAATCTAGGGTCTATGCTAGGGTATTGATAAACTTGGTGTCAGAGAAAAGGTTTAAGTGAGTCCTAGGATATCTGGAAGCCATGTTAAGTAGAGTCTTTTCCATGGGTGTAAAGTGCACCACGCTTATGGGGAAGAGGCAACGAGACATTTTAGGAAATTTACCTTCTTTCATAATCCATACCGCGCAATGAATTCTCCTATTTATCTGACTCATGCTATACGCATTTGCAAAAATACACCTCCCCGTCAAGTCAATGGAAGAAGAAACAACAACAATGGTCATGGAAATGGTCATGGAGACGGGCATCAGCCAACCCCACTAGCTCCAATCGATCCCTTGTCGAAGCAGGTTACTCATGCTGAGTTCAGGGCTATATTTCAAATGTTACCGCAGGCCATGACAACCCAGGTCAATCAGCAGGTTATGGCATGTGAACCAAAATATGAATGCAACAACGACTAGGATGCGAGACTTCATCAGGATGAATCCACCCGAGTTTTAGGACGAGGACCCATATGAGTTTATTGAGGAAGTCCAGAAGATTACCTAGGTGATGGGCGTTTCAGGAGAGGAGAGTGCAGACTTTGCCTCTTATCAGCTGAAGGGGGTTGCACATATATGGTTCCAATAGTGGAAGGAGAGTAGGGGAGTGGGTGTAGTCCTCGTTGGTTGGGATGAGTTGGTTATGACTTTCTTAGACAAGTTCTTCTCCCGAGAGTTGAAAGAAGCAAATGAAGCTGAGTTCATTAATTTGAAGTAGAATGACATGACTGTTTAGGAGTATGACATCAAGTTTACCTAGCTGCCCAAGTATGCTCCGAAAATGGTTGCTGACCCAAGGGCTCGTGTGAGTAAGTTCATGAATAGGTTGCAGATTCATTGGTCAATGAGTGCAGGACTGCCATGCTGATTAATGATATAGATATCTCTAGACTAATGATATATGCCCAGTAGATAGAGGCGGAATAAATGAAGGAAAAGGAAAGAGAGGCCAAGAGGGCCAGGACAAAAAGCTATGGGTACTCTCACTAGAGGTTCGGTAGTGGACATTTCCCTTAGTTCCTCCAGAGGTCATCAACCCTAACTTCATTATCAGAAGTATTTCATCTAGACCTCGAGGAGATCAGAGAGGCAGAGCGTCAGGCTCTAGGGGTCATACGAGCATGATAGGGGAGCACACTTTTCCAGTTTGCAGGAAGTGTGGTAGGAAGCACCACAGAGAGTGCTTGGTTGGCTCTGATGATTGTTTTGGGTGTGGGAAACTCGGACATATGATAAAAATATATCCTTTATCCAGGTAGGGTGATAGTAGAGTCGTGCCCCATCCATCACTTCAGCAGCTCCAGTAGCTCGCCCATCTCAATAGGGTGTCTTTTCTAGTGCAGGTGGCAGACAACACTAGAATAGGTTCTACGCACTTTTATCTCGTCAAGAGCAGGAGCGCTCACCTGATATAGTCACTGATATGTTACGAGTATTCCATCTTGATATTTATACATTGTTAGACCCAGGGGCCACATTATCTTTTGTGACTCCTTATATTGCTATTAATTTTGGTGTCAATCTCGAAATTCTGTTAGAACCCTTCTCAGTCTCCACTCCCGTCGTTGAGTTAGTTTTAGCTCTACAATTATAGCTAAATTACCCTCTCACAATTCTTTAGAAAGCCACCTTAGCTGACTTAGTGGAGTTAGATATAATCAATTTTGATGTTATCTTTGGCATGGATTGGTTATATGCTTGTTATGCTTTGGTCAATTATAGAATACATTCGGTAGAGTTCTGGTTTTCGGGTGAACCAGTCCTAGAATGGAAGGGTGGTTCAGTTGTTCCTGTAGGTCGCTTTGCTTCGTATCTCAAGGTGAAAAAGATGATTTCCAAGTGTTGTGTATACCATCTAGTTCGGGTCAAGGATTCTACGTCTAAGATCCCGAACCTTCAATCAATCCCTGTTGTATGTGAGTATTTGGAGGTGTTTCCAGATAATCTACCAGGAGTCCCTCCCGAGCGGGAGATTGACTTTGGTATTAAACTTCTCCCTGATATGCAGCCCTTATCTATTCCTCTTTATAGAATGGCTCCAGCCGAGCTAAAAGAGTTGAAAGAGCAGTTGAAAGATCTCCTAGATAAGGGTTTCATCAGGCCTAGTAAGTCCCTATACGGTGTCCTAGTTCTTTTTGTTTGAAAGAAAGATGGCTCTCTTAGGATGCGCATTGATTATCGACAATTGAACAAGGTAACAATCAAGAATAAGTATCCCCTCCCTAGAATTGATGACTTGTTTGACCAGCTTCAAGGTGCTATGTGCTTTTCAAAGATAGACCTCAGATCCGGCTACTATTAGCTCAGCGTTAGGGAGAGTGGCATACCGAAGACAGTTTTCAGGATCCAATCTGGTCACTATGAGTTTGTGGTTATGTCTTTCTTACTAACGAATGCTCCTGCAGTTTTTATGGACTTGATAAATAGTGTGTTCAAGCTGTATTTAGATATGTTCGTTACTGTCTTCATAGATGATGTCCTCATATACTCTCGGAGCAAGGAGGAGCATGTCGCTCATTTGAGGATTGTGTTGCAGACTCTCAAGGATCATCAACTGTTTACTAAATTCAGCAAGTGTGAGGTTTGACTGAACTCAGTATCATTCTTGGGTCATGTGGTATCTAGCGAGGGTGTCCAAGTGGACTCTCAAAAGATAGAGGTTGTGAAGAATTGTCCCAGACCTGTTAGTCTCACTGATATTAGGAGCTTCTTAGGTTTAAGTGGTTACTAAAGGAGGTTGGTAGAGGGATGTTCATCAACTGCAGCACCATTGACTATATTTTCCTAGAATAAGGTCAAATTTCAATGGCCGGATGCTTGTGAGAAGAGTTTTCAAGAGTTAAGGACTCAATTCACTTCAGCCCCAGTATTGACCCTGCTGGAGGGAATGGATGGCTTTGTGGTGTATTCTGATACCTCTAGGGTTAGTCTTGATTTTGTGTTGATGCAGCATGGTATGTTCATTGCGTACACCTCTAGATAGCTTAAAACTCATGAAAAGAATTACCCGACGCATGACCTAGAGTAGACAGTGGTGGTGTTTGACTTAAAGATTTGGAGGCATTATTTGTATGGGGTGCATGCGAATGTGTTCACGGATCACAAGAGCCTACAGTATGTGTTTACCCAGAAGGATTTGAATTTGCAGCAAAGGAGATGGCTAGAGCTTCTCAAGGACTATGACATAAGTGTCCTTTATCATTCGGACAAGGCCAATGTAGTGGCAGATGCTCTTAGTAGGTTGTTTATGGAGAGTGTGTCCCATGTCGAGAATGGGAGAAAAGAGTTGGTGAAGGATGTCCATAGGCTTGCTCGTCTAGGAGTTCACTTTACAAATTCATTGGATGATGGTGTATTTGTTCAGAATGGATCAAATTCTTCATTGGTGATGAAAGTTAAACCAAGGCAAGATGAGGATCCTATCCTAGTGAAGTTGAAGGTAGCAGTCTGGAATCAAAAAGTGGAGGTTTTCTCCCAAGGGGGAGATGGTGTGCTTCAATATCAGGGTTGATTATGTGTTCTAGCTGAGGATGGCTTGAGAGAGTGGATGTTGAGAAATGCTCATGGCTCTCGATACTCTATCTACCCAAGTGCCACTAAGATGTACCGTGATCTACGGAAATTGTATTAGTGGAATATCATGAAGAAAGACATTGTAAAATTTGTAGCTAGGTGTCTAAATTGCCAAAGGTGAAGGTCGAGCATCAGAGATCAGGAGGTATGCTTTAGGACATCAACATTTCAACTTGGAAGTGGGAAGAGATCAACGTGGACTTGATTATAGGGTTACCTCATACAAGCTGATAGTATGACTCTATACGGGTGATTGTAGATAGATTGACCAAATCAACACGTTTCTTACTGGTTAAAACTACAGATTCAGCCGAGGATTATGCTTGACTCTATATTTGGGAGTTGGTTCAGTTGCATGGAGTTCTTTTTTTCATTATCTTAGATAGGGGTACTCACTTTGCATCTTAGTTTCAGAGGTCATTTCAGAAAGGCCTTGATACTCAGGTGAAGCTTAGCACAAATTTTCACTCGCAGACAGATGGTCAGACCGAGTGGACCATTCAGACTCTTGAGGACATGTTGAGAGCGTGTGTGATTGATTTCAAGGGTAGTTGGAATAATCACTTGCCTCTCGTCGGGTTTGCTTATAACACAGCTATCACTCCAGCATTCAAATGGCTCCATTTGAGGTCTTTGTGGGTGGAGCTGTAAATCACCTATTGGATGGTTCGAGGTAGGCGAGGCTATGTTGATAGGGCTAGATTCAGTTCATAAGTCTATGGAGAAAGTTCAACTTATTAGAAAAAGGCTAAAAACAGCTTAGAGTTGTCGAAAATATTATGCTGATGTTAGGAGGAGAGAGTTTGAGTTTGAGGTTGATGATTGAGTGTTTTTGAAGGTGTTGCCCATGAAGGAAGTTATGAGGTTCAGTAAAAAAGGGAAGCTTAGTCCTTGATATGGTTTTCCTTGTAGAATTCTTAGGCAAGTTTGCAATATGGCATATGGGTTGGAGCTACCACTGGAGTTAGCTTAGGTGCATCCAGTTTTCCATATGTCTCTGTTGAAAAAGTGCATTGGAGATCCAGTTTTAGTTGTTCTGGTAAAAAGCATCGGTGTGAAGGATACCCTTACATATGAAGAGGTTCCAATTGAGATCCTTGATTGACAGCAAGCCGAGGAACAAGTAAGTAGCTTCAGTGAAGGTTTTGTGTAGAAATCAGCTTGTAGAGGGAGCTACGTCGGAAGCCGAAGCATATATGATGGCTAAATACCCGCATCTTTTTCCTTCTGGCTCAATTCCAGCATGAGGTACACATTTCCTCCTAAGTACGCTGTTCAGTTTCATGTCAAGTTCATGTATCTAAGTTTCTTTCATGTCATAGCATGCATGTATGTTTCATGAATTTAGTTCAGTCATGTATCTCAGTCTGGAGTCAGTCACTCTGTCAGTTTTTAGCTATGGTTGTTCAGTTTTGGTATTGTAGTTCTTTCCCTAGACTTGTAGTTTGGTCAATCTATATTCAAGGATGAATATTCCCAAGGGGAGATAATGTAACACCCAAAAAATTCCTAAGGTCAGACCCGAAGACTTGAATGAATAAAATAGGAAAATCTGCACCACATCACAGAATGAGTCATTGAGTGACTCGCCAAGTGACCGACGGGTCGTTAAGGGACCCTTTGGTTGTGTATTGTTGGAAAAAAATGATGATTCTAGAATACTTCACGGATTGAGGGATGTTCCACTACATCGCCTAATGATCCGTTAGGTGACTCGTTAAGTGGGATAAGTGGGTGAAAGCTTGGGATTCAGAGAGTCTTAATGAGTGGTGAAGTCATTCGTTAAGCGTCACGGAGAATTGTTAAGTGGAGGTGTCAAGAAAATATCAGAAAGTTAGAAGTTTGCAGTGGAAACAAATGGCATCTAATGATCGTTGAGTGACCTAACGAGTCATTGGGTGAGTCGTGGGTTTTGGCAGTGTCAATTTCCTATCGGATCATTAAGAGTATTTTCGTAATTCTTAAGTTCCTAAATCCTAAACTAAGTCATTTTAAGCCTCCTAAAAAGTGTTTTTAAGGGTTTTAATCATCCTAAATCCCCATTCTACTCCTAACACTCCTAAGTGAAGATCGAATCCCCTCAAGAGGATCTAGGGTTTCATCATCATCTTCTTATCAATTCCGTTTGGGTCTCCAATCAAGTTGAGGATTCTTCAAGCCCAAATATGTAGGGTTAAGAATGGGAGGAATTCTTCCACCCCTTTTAAAGCTAGATTCCATGATCTCTACTCCTGAAGTTCTAAATTATGATATTCTAGGGTTTAATGCAATTCCATGCAAATATTCATGATACCTCTATGGGTTCAATTCTCTCATGTTTTATTTGATGAAATATGGTTATAAGGGCAGATTTAACTTGCGAATTTCTAATGAATTGATGATTTCAAGCTTATGATGATTTTTCCCTATCATACATGATTTATGAATTTTAAGATTATGAGCCCATGATTTATAGTATAATAAATTATCCAAGTATGTATGAATGTTCATGAATTCTTAAACTTATGATTCCATGATTTTGAATTATGAAGTATTATTCAAGTATGTACAATTTCATGATTTGGGCAAGTCTATGTAAAATCAAGTATGTTTCACCATGATTTTTAGCCAAGGCTTAAAAGATAAGTTTTAAAGAGATGTTTTGGAGTCAAGACTCCCAAAAAATAGATTTCAACTATGTTTTGAGAATATGATTATGAGTGATATGCATGTATTGGGAATAGTGCCTAGCATTGAGTAGGCCATGGATTTTGAGGCCAGGTCTCATAACAATGCACCACCGTAGGTATATATTCATATTCAAGACCTTTCAAGCGAGTGTTTCCCCATTCGAGGGCACACAAGTGATATCACACCTTCATCGTTCTTTGTCCTGGCAAAGTTTAAGACGGCTCTTCCCACTTGTGTAAGATAGTTGGGGCATTACGTAAGATCTATCATGATGGTTTCGGTTATAATGAAGGCTCCTATTGTTTCTCACGTTTTCAGTTACTCATGTTCATGACTTATAATATTATGTTTTATAGCATATTTGATCCATTGATCAATTTATCATTTTTTAATTATGATTTCAAGTATGGTACACTTCATGATTTCTATTTCTAAACCTTAGGTCATTATATTTAGCTTATGACAAATATTTCATGATTATAGTTACTTCAGGAATATGAAGTTCAACATGTTGTCCTTACTCTTATATTCTATCTTGTTTTATATTCATAATTTCAGATTATCATTTTACAAGCATGTTTTACTTTCTATGAATACTCAGTACATTCTAAGTACTAACCGCATACTCTATGCTATATCATCTCATGATATAGGTTCGGGTAACCTGAATCTGTCTAGACATTAGCTCGCTCCTACTCTAGTACAATACGATCCCAGTTTTGATGAGTCCCTATGATCCGAGGATGTTAGTTTGGATTATGTCTCTTTTGTTTATGTCCTTTAGTTTCAGACTTAGCGAGCTAGTTGGGAGTGTTGTCCTATCAGCTTATCATGTTTTTAGAGGCTTTTCAGACAGCTATGTATAGATGGTTCAGCGTTATTGACTCGTATCTGGATTTATGTTTTTATGTCATGCAGACCTTTGCTTATATTACGTTCATGCTTTATTTCTGCTTTAGTGATGCTCTTATTAATGCTATGTTTGTTTCATGGGTTAGTTTGGAGCCATTCGTGGTTCTACGTCCCATGCCTCGATCCGGGATCCATGCTCGGGTCGTGACAGTTCATGTAGTTTATTCAGTCCCTTTGTCAATACTTTTGCAGATATGATGAATAGTGTGGATGAGAGACGGTCACCCTGCTTTAAACCTCTAGATCATGAAAAATCCATGACTTAAACCTCTAGTGATAGTTCAATTTTCTTTTTTCTTCTAAAGCTAAAATAAGATATCTTGCAATGACCTAAATTTTTATATCTCGCTCAATTTATCCTATTCAAAGAATTGTTACTTGATTATTTGCTATCTTGAAGTCAAGAGCTTCAAGTCATTGTAACATCCCATCCGATTAGTATAAAATCTTGGCACCACGAGCATGAGAATTAAAACTTTTTATAGGAGTAATTTTATTTTTTATAATACGAAGGTCTGAAAAAGATTAGTTATAAATGGACAGGGTTAAGAATTTAAGTGGACCCAGGTAGGTAGAATCACTACAGCGGACATCCCCTCGCCTTAGTAGGACCGCTGCAACAAAGAAGTCATTGTCGCGGCAGATGACGCAGATTAAAACTTTATATTTCATTCCATTTTAAGACCCAGTTCCTATTCTAACAATGACTAGTTATTAAAAATATCCTGGGGTAAAAGTTTGAACATTCTAACCAAGAAAAGAAGAGGTGGTCCTAAAAGAACAAGATTCCACCATCCTCCCCGATGACTTTCTTCAAGAATGAAACTCCATCGATGTCTAGGAAATAGCTTGGCACCCAGGTATATTATGTCTTACCTTTAAGTTAGACTTCGATTAACAACTCTTATACGCATGTAAAGTTGATAAACATACAAGCATATTGTTATACATGTACAAGATCATAAATTGAATAATGTTTAACGTTGAAAGAGTGGGTTCTTAGGTGATAACTTGACTATAGAGTCAACTTAATTATATTAATCATTCCAAAGGATTGAGGTGGTAAGACCTAGCTTGGGGCTGTATCGATATGCATATTCTTGTTAGTGTTTTCTCTATTGTGGTGATAGGATAACCGGTAGTAAAGATTATTGATGTTAAAAGGAATTTTAAGGAAAGAAAGAACGTACTAGTGTGGACTTATAAATGATTAAATTATGAACTAAAGTAATGATTGGGAGAAAATAAATATCATATGCATTAGGTAAGTTGCTAGTGAGATAGTAGTTATGATAGGGGCGATGAGACACCCCGTGTGAAATCACTTCAAAACAAAAGTCATAATATTAGTGTAATAATTTCTTGATGTATAGGAGTAGTGAACGGGTAGCTCCTCTAGAGCCATGTTAGGATGGTTAAATGGATAAATAATTGAGATCACATTGTTGTGCATACTTGTTTGGGATAGTGATTATCATGACTTTACACAGTTGTGTGAATAATGTTGTGCAAATTGTTAATACTTAATATAAATCTTGATTTGTTTCGTGTGATAATTGATTTGTTAGCATGTTAAGATATGCTAATTATTGTGGGATAATACACCACTATCTTGAGTTGAGAGACTCGTGCCTGAGGTGAGCATCCGAGTGAGCAAATAATAATATGAGTGGCTTGTGCCCGAGGTGAGCATCTGGGCAAGTGGTTATGATTTGAGTGGCTCATGTTCGAGGGGAGAATCCAGATGAGTATTTGAGTGGTATCAGGTACCACACAATACAGTATATGAATTTATAGAGTTTCTTACAGGTCATAACTGGAAAGGCAAATATAAGACACTCTGGCATATGTGTACAAATGTGTGACAGATATGAGATAGATGTGTGACCGATATGGTACAGATGTGTGACAGATATGAGGTTGATATATGATTAGGTTGATATAGAAAAAGAGCTTGATGAGGTATAGTTCTATACAACTTTATTTCAGTATGGACATGATTCCATTGACTTGAATTGATTTTCTTTATGATTACAAGATAATTGTGATGTTTGTTGAGGTTTGTTTTTAAAAGACTCATGCTTCATGTGATGTGTTTAAATGAACTGCTTGAACACGATTGCTTGATCTGAGTACCATTGATTATTAATCCATATCGACTTTGTATGTGTGTAGTAAAATCTTATTGCTGGGTTGGTCTTAATGGTGGGGATGGTCCGGTGAAAGTGCTAGCTTTAGGATAATTGGTGTAAATGAATAGGTGATTGGCGGAGGACTGATAATAATCATGTGTAATGATAATGATGCTAGTTAAATCATAGTGGTGGTTGACTTCTGTTAGTTATATAAATGATAACGTATGATTATAATCATAATTTATAACCAAAATTAGACGTGTAATTATGATAGTGTAGGTGTTAGTGTTGGCTTTGGTATATTGTCGAAGGTACAGGGATGTAATAATGAAATGGAGGAGTGAAAAAGAAAGGGTGCCCAGTTCATACTGGGCTACTGGTTGACATGGATACCACTGTAGTGGTGGTATTTCTACTGCAGTGAGACCGCCACAGCGGTCGGAGTACCTCTGCAGTAGTGGTGATCTAGAATATAGTGTAGGGTGTTCGGTCTGTTTGCTACGGGTATAAAACTCACACGCAAGTGCACGTGGTCGAACAAGTAGTAAGTGGCTTTAGTAAGCCAAGTATCGATCCCACAGAGACTTGGATGAAGTGCAATCTGCTCAAGTGTACTATATTTTACTTCTAAAAATGCAGACAACAGTGTAACCAAGAGTTTGATAGTTTGTTTTATAATTTTTATACTAAAGCTAAAACAATTATCTCCTTTGAATCTGAACTATGAATGAGAGCATGCTGAGGTTAAACGAACATGTAATGAAATTAATTATCATCATAACTTGGTTAATCTTTTCCTCCAGTTGCTAGCCAAGAACTATTGCCAAGAGATTAAAACTCTCGTATTTAACCTCACTTAAGAATCATGAACCATCCACCTACATTTCTGTGATTAAATGCAATTCATGTTCTAGCCATACAAATCCGGTTCCTAAATTGACTAATACGACTTTCAGGTATATTTCTATCCTGAAAGTAAATCAATTCCCAATTTTCCCAAATCAAGTAAAGATCATATCCTATTAATTCACAACTTTCCAATTTCTTGCTCTCTCGAGTGAAACCGGACTTTTTAGATGTACATTAACGTAGGCCACACATTAATGCAGTAAGAACAAGAATTAATAGAACAACATGGAAGAAAAGATGAAAAACCAAAGAATCAATGATCACATTTCATCACAATTGTTCATAACCTCAGCAAGAAGAGGAATTAGCTACTCATTTGTGGATTAAACATCTTTAAATGAGTGTTAATCATACAAGCAATTGAATTAAAGAAGAAAGAAAGAGAGAAAAAACCCTGATATTTTCGTCCCTCAACTGCCTGTAACCCACGTTCTTGCTCCACCAAGTCAGAATATTGAAAAATGAACCTAAGTGTTCTATTTATACTGCTGGAAATTTTTCCCTGAATAACGAGCAACGTGTCACGGAGTGCATCGTGGAGCACTGCCTCCATGACACGCTACGAACGCGGACCCTCACTGGAACTGGGGGTCCAGGAATTAAAGCTCAACGTGGCACGGCGTGCAACGCGGAGCCAAGCCACCGTGCCACGGACCAGACGCGGACCCTCTCTGGAATTTGGGCAAAATTTCCCTATCCAGGCAGAAGGCCTCCGCGATGGCAGCGTGTCACGGCTCCATCACGGAGCCCCTTTAATTCATGCTATCCAATGCCTTGTTCCTTGCTCGCATCCAAGTCCAACCCCGATATCCTCCAACATGCATTTTAGCTTCCCGAAATTACATTTTACCTGCAAAACAATGCTAATCATGATGGTTAGTATAAATTCACATTTTATTACCAATTACATGAGAATGTATACACATTGGTAGATAAACAAGGCTAAAATGGTACTTTTGAGTATCACTTGGGCATATAAATTTGCCCAAGATCACTTACCCCACACTTAAATCCTTGTTCGTCCTCGAACAACAATCCTACACTTCATGCAATTTACATCCCAACCTCGCTACTTTGGTTCGACAATTTAGGCTACGGTCATACCGATTATTCAATACAGCAAATCATCAAGAAAACATGCATGGTCTTATCAATGCAATGACCTTCAATACATTAAGACCCCCTAGACTTTAAGAATCGACTCTCGATATTGGCAAACTCATGCAAATCAGCTGATCAAGATATCCGACACGAAAATTAATCTTTCATCAAGCATGTGCCCTGACAACACAAGAGAATCTTCCCCTTTCTGCTCATATGACTCACAAAATTTTAAGCAGGGGCATGTAAACACAATTTCGCTCTCTCTCCCAAAAGAATTCACATGCATCATGTCATGACCCATAAGCTTGCCCTTAGTGTATTACTCCACTAATATAAAGAAGTGCGATGTAAGATCATGTAGGACTTTAACGGGTTGTAATGGAAGCTACGGAACTAGTAAATATTGGATGAGCCAATAATAGCCACTAGCATCCTTAAGCGCCTTTTCAACACATCCCATCAACTCATGGACATTGTTTCTTTTTTTTTCATCATCCTATTCTTGATGTTTTTCTTTAGTATGGCCCATCGTATTAAGCACACTTGATACAACAACAAAGATTATTCATGCACCTTCATTATAGTTTATTTATAGCAAGTGCACCTTCAACCTTTTCTTTTCTTCTATCACTCTGCTTTTCTTTTTCTTTTCACCATTCTCACTCTTTGACACTTTGGGAAAATGATTTTCTCTTCCTAAGCGCTTAAGAGTTTTGTATAGACTTTACGGCTAATGAAAAGAATGAATCAAGCTTGGTTTACACTTTATGACAAAAGAAAAAAATAATAGGCTAAAGGCTCAACGGGCTGACTAGGGTATACAATCAAGGTGTGTACGACAAGGAAAAATAGAAAGTCTTGGTTAAAATAAAGAAATGCCTACATCCTTTCTGTTATACCCCATAGAATTCCCGGCACCTAGACGACCTATTCGCACATTGGTTAAGCATATTTGAAGGCCATACGTGCTGGAGAAAGGCCCGGGAAAAGATCGGACGAGAAACCTGTCGAACCATCGCGGAAGGAGCCGAGGCAGAGCCCTTCCGCGATGGCAGCATGTCACGGAGGTACGGCCTCCGCGTTGGCTCTATGACACGTTGGCCTTGTCCAGGCCCAAGTATATAAAGCCCCACTTTGGTTTTAAATGATCTAAACATTTATAAATTTCCAGAAAACAGAGAGTAAACGCAGGAGAAGGAAAAGGAACGAAGTAGTAATATAATTTTCGTCCGATTACGCTGCTAAACGTTGTCCAAACTCAAATTAACTCCAGATACTGAGGTATTTAGCAGCAGAGAGCATTCCTACGGATTCAGTTTCATGAAATACGGCCGACGAATCGTCGAGCCACCGAGCTAAGGTAAGTGGAATTGCTCTAAATTAGTGTCTATGTGTTCCTAGCTGTGAAGTGAATATTTCTCCCTTCTGGACCTCTGAAAAATAGCGAGTTTCCAGCTGTCTTTCGATAAGCCTAAGTTTAGGCTATAAACTATATCGAAAGTGACGTTGCCTTTTAAAATAAAGATGTATTTAGTATTAATTGACATATTTATGAATGCAGTTGGGAGAAAATAGTTGAAGTACCAGCCGAGTCTCGTCCGACAGACGAATAATTCAAGGATAAGGTATGTAAAGATAGTTCCTCGGCAAGTTAAGTAATCTCGGTACCGTACAGTAATTCAAAGGCTAGTAGAATGTTCAGAAGTCATGTGTTATGTTTACTACGAATGTTGGTACGATATTAGAAGCATTGAGTTATAACTTGCGTGTAACTTGCTAGCATGATATAGATTCCAATATAAGTACTAGGAATTCCACAGTATGCTCAGTATGTGATGTGACACAGAATGTTAGGATATCATTGTATTCAGTTGAAACCCAGTAAAGCGATGTAATATCGGTAAGACATCTCAGAAATAGAATGATAAGTTAAAATGAGGTTAGAAAGCATATTAGAAATGGCAAATCATGTTACTATAGAAACTCAGTATACAACATGGTTTTCAGCAGAAACATTATATCCTGTTCAGTATTAGCCCCAGAACAGTCTGGCAGGAGACTATATTCATACATATATATATTTACCAGCCTCAGCATGTATTAAATACATACATATTACTATCACTAGTTCAGCATGTAATATATACAATACTTTACCACTATTAGCCTCAGCATGTGAGATATGCAGATAGTATTACTAGTTGAGACCGTTGTATTGTTTGGGGTTGGACTACCTAGCATCCATGACCGCCCCAGGGTTGATAGCTGTATTGAATCGTCCGCCAGAGGATGAGGATACGTCGCTGTATGGAGTGGCATGCCGTCCCACAGGGGACGAAGATGGGATGCCAGTTTTCCCCATATTGTGCCTTGGTCGGCTTTTACAAACCCCTGTCGAGCGGATACGCCCGGGTGTTGATTGAGGAGTCCTTCGGACTCAGATGCAGTTATAGTCAGGGGCTCAGCGAGCCCAAGTGCATACCCAGGGGACCGGCAGGACGCTTACAGGGTTATAGGAGATGGGATGACCGGGGTAGGGGTGTAGATTCCGTGCTGGTTGTACCTCCCGGCTTATGGGGGCCGGGTAAGGTTTGTGTGTGCTATGTTATGTTATGTTATGTTATGCCATGTTACGTTAGATACGAGTAGATCAACAGTAGAGTGATACGTCTCCAGGTACGACTCCTATTCCTTCCAGTATAAATGAGAGAAGGTATGACTTACATTTTCAGACAGTTAATCTAATTCTTTTTACTTCAGTTTCATCAGTTACATTATTGTTTTCAGATTTTGCTTTCAGTTATTGCTTTACATACTCAGTACCAGCGGTACTGACGCCCGGTGGGGCGCTGCATTACTTGCCTGCAGGTACTCATAGACGAGCAGGCGATACCACGTGATTCCTGTCAGCGACCGAGTATTCAGCTCCTGTTATCCGGAGACTGAATTCCAGAGGTGTATTTCATTTCCTTTTGTTGTATAGTACGGGTAGGTCGGGGCCCTGTCCCGATCATCTCTATTATTATTCCTAGAGGCTTGCAGTCTGTATATGCTTCCCTGTGGTCAGTTGAGCCGGTCGTGAGAGACCGCGCAGTTGTACAACTGTTAGTACTTTTTCTTTCTTTTATGTTGGCCGTGTGGGGCCAAAATTTGCCAGTAGTGGTGACCTTGCCGGTCACGTAGCCTTCTAGTATTTCATGATTGAGTTATAGATAACTAGACAGCATGGTGGCCTTGTCGGCCCGCATAGGATTCCCTAAATTGATATATTTCTGGTCAGCTGTCAGTACAGGTACAGAAGGCTATGGGCCAATGGGCCGGGGGCTGTGTTTACAGCCGTTATATAGCCCTTTGTTTCCAGAAATGTGAGTTAGAGCCAGCCAGACACCAGATGTGCCCAAGCTTAGCAGTCCAGCAATTCAGGTCCGAGTAGGGCACCAGGTGCCAGTCATACCCCCCAAGGCGGGGTGTGACACTTTCCTACAATACACCTCCTTCATTTCGTTTTGTACACACACCAGGCAAGTTCTAGACACTTCATAATAGCATGGAATAACAATACCTCACTTCACACTTTTTGCACATGCTCAATTCAAGATGTATTCACAGACTCTTCAATCAGCTAATTACAGGAATTCAAACATTAAGCCTCAATCACACTGAATCGAACTCTATGGCCTAGGTATCTCAACATATTTACAAAGTTGCATGCTTTCATACGAATCACCTTTGCATTTTAAATATCATGTACAACACGCAACCAGAATTTCGCAACCATACAGTAACTACAGGTTTTGGGATGCAACCCACCAAAGAAAAAAACTGAAAAATAATTGAAAAAAACTACTCCTAACGACTACATTTCCCTTAAGACGGTCGTCATCCATCCATCATAGGGAACGGTCACTACTATGACTTCGGCTCAATGGGACCATTCTCGGTAAAAGAACCGAAAACAAATGCCGAGAAACCCAAGAAGTAAAAAAAATGTTGAAAATATCGATCATTTCGATAGAAAAAATATTTACAAAATATTTTAAAAATTTTAAAAATATCGATCATTTAGATAACAAAAATATGTATAGAATCAGCTAGCAACATTCAGCAACACACATCAATTGCACATAAATTTACAAATACAAAACAACAACTTAACAATTCACAACTCACAGGGAACACAAAATTTCACATGCACGACAACAATTGAGAGCATACATACAAAACAGCCTAGCCCAGCACCTAACTACTCCCACCCCACACTTAGCTCGAACACTGTCCCCAGTGTTCACAAAATTTAAAATAGCACAAAATCGGGTGGTGGAACTCCCTGATCAGTCAAAGTATTCCACTTCTTCGTCGGGTGCTGCTGCTTCATCTCCCATGTCCGAGTCGCCCCCATCGTCTTCATCGGACTCCACATCGGAGTCCTCCCGATGTGTCTCCTCGTCTGTGGGGACATCATCATCTGTGGGCTCTACAAATGCTGGCCCCACTTGGCATAGAGCCTTGGCATTTTCGCCGAAAGGGTAGTCTAGCTCGAGCTGCCATAGCTCCTCCTCTATCGCCGGCCTCCCTCCTATCCTCAGCTGGAGCATCTGCATCCCATACATTCGAGCCATATACTGATCATCACGAGCATGTCGCTCGCCAAGTGTAAGCACTGGCCCGTGGGTGGTGTCGGGAGCCTTAGTTTTAGCAACATCTAAGGCCCGCCGCTCCATCTGCGGGATATAGTCAAGGGCCTCCTCCTCGACATCTAGGCCCCTGAGGAAGGTGGTGAGTAGTCCACCAAAGCCATACCTATGCCCCTGGTGCAACTGGGCTCTCTTCATGGCGGAGATAATTACCGCCCCCACGTTGATCTCCAGCCCTTTCATCAGGGCGTACACCAGGCATACACGATCCCGGGTTACATCTGTCATATGTACCCCTGGGATTAGGCATGAGCAGACTATCTTCAGCCAGATTCAGGCTTCCCTGTTCATCTGCGAATATGGCAACGTCTGGTGGTAGCCCCTCTCTTTGTGTCTGCTCCATCTAGCTGTCGATTGGGTCCCACACAATGTGCGTCTGATGTCCGCATACGGTGGGGTAATGTTCAGCTGCCGGAGTACGTGGGCGTCTGTGTCCCGCGCTCCTATGATGGCATTGAGGTGGTGGGGCTCCAAGGTGACTATTTGCCCTCTGATCTTGATGGTGTGACTTCGGATAGTCGGGTTCCAATTGGCATAGAACTCCCAAACCAGGTGCAAATTACATTCCTTGGGCTCTTCAAATATGAAATTTAGCCTAGTTGCCTCGATTCGGTGGACCATCCTAGGGAACTCCTGTGCCAATGGTTCCCATGCTATATGCTCCTCGGGGAAATATTTGTTTTCTTTGTGCTTTGCGTACCACTTTTTCCCCTCATCAGTCACCCATCTTGTTCTGTATTGGCGGCGTTGGCCGTGTGGAACTGCTGGTGCTGCTGGGACTGCTGTGCCCAGTCTGATTCGCTTCCTTCCGGCGCCTGAAGTTGATGCGCCTTTTCCTTTCTCTTGCCTGCTTGCCATTTTACCTGTCAACCCAAGTAAACAAGATCAATGTTAAGCTAACGGATATTAACTTCGGCTAAGGTCGGGTTAAGCTAGGTTACCCCACACTTAGTCCTTAGCTACAGTTACAACAATACGGCAAGATCATCTTTATTTACACACAATAACCAACTATACAATCATGCTTAGTGCGTTGGAAAAATTCAACGGTATATCTTCTGCGTACTACTCAGACTTCGTACAGCCAATCACAATCACTACCATCGCTAACATTTTACCCATCGCACTTAGCAAGGAAAAACAAAGAAACGAAAACAACAACAAAAATTTATCTACACGAACCTATACAACCAACCAAATTCTTACAAATTTCAACATTCCCTTAACCCGAGAATCCGTCGTTTTATTAACATCCTAACAATTTGTACATCGACTCATCTCATTCAACATGTACATCCTGGCATGAAATTCACAATTTCACTACATTTTCAACTTCACATTAAACATACAAGCCCTAGAATTGATATTATCAAGCAAATTCGATTAATTTATGCAATTGACGAGTTCAAGCAATCATAACGACATTCCGAACACTCATCAACAATAATTAAAATTGAATTCATGATTAATTTCTACTTAGGGCAATTTAGCTCACCTCACATGCTCAATATCGAAGAAAATCGACAAGAATTGAGTGGAAATCGAAAAACATACCTTGACTTTGAAGAATCGAAGAAAACTTGTTGAATTTCTTGCCTTACTTCGTGTCACGTTGATGGGGGATGGGTTTTGGGGGGTTTGGTCGCGGAGAGATTAAAAAATGAGGGAAAAGGGAGGGTTTTCGGGGTTACAAAGTAGGAAAATTGCGCGGGTCACCCGGCGACCCGGTGTGACCCGTCGCGATATACACGACAACGTGTCACGGAGTGCATCGCGGTGCACTGCCTCCGTGACACGAAGCCATCGCGAGACTGTTCTGGAAATTTTTTAAAATTTCCGGATTATACCTCAACGTGACACGGAGGTAACGCGGAGGTCCCCCTCCGTGACACGGAGCTGTCGCCTCAGCTCACTGTTTGCCACTTTTTATTAATTTTCATACCTCGACTTTTCCTTCGTGATTCCGTGCATATTTTTCTCCGTTTGACCTGAAATTCATCTCACTATACAAAATTGGTTAGAATTATAGGTTTCACTCTAAATACAAATAAAACAAAAACTAAAACGAAAAATTTTGTAGTAAATCAAGAAAAATAAAAAGAAAAGAAATATCTATTTACACTTTACAAAAAGAAAGAAAATTTTTTCACGGGTTGCCTCCCGTGCAGCGCCTGGTTTACCGTCGCGGCTCGACGTCATTAATCTCAGTTGTCCTCTAGGGTGATGGACGATTTCTCTCGATCGCCGTCCTCCCCCCAGTAGTGCTTAAACCTTTCCGGTGGTTTTCCTAACAACTCCCGTGAATCCTTAATCTACTTATCCTCACCTTGATCAATCACATTGATCACCGAGCGTTCTTCGTGCACTATCGGGAGCTTGGGTGCCTTGTACACATCAAACACCTCCACCTTGTCATGTGCTCGCATTGTTAGCTGCCCCGCAGCTACGTCAATTAGTGATTTCCCGGTTGCCAAGAAAGGACGTCCCAAAATAAATGGGACTTTCGCGTCTGGTTCAAAATCCAGCACGACAAAATCTACCGGGAAAATTAGGGAGCCAACTTGCACTAGAACGTACTCCACAATGCCATCAGGTCTGGCTAAGGATCGATCCACCAATTGCAAGATTACTGTTGTGGGTCTAGGACTCCCTAGACCCAACTTTTTGAATACCGATGAAGGCATCAAATTTATGCTCGCTCCCAAATCACACAATCCACGAGCTCGAATGCTTTGCCCAATAGTAATCTGGATAGTAAAGCTCTCAGGGTCTTTGAGCTTTGTGGGCAGTCTATTTTGAATCCGGGAAGTGCACTCCTCCGTTAGAGCCACTGTAGCATACTCAGTCAACCGACTTTTGTTTGCCACGATGTCCTTTATATACTTAGCATATTTTGGCACTCCCTGCAAAACATCAACAAGAGGTAAGTTAATATGTACCTGTTTCAGCACCTCCATGAATTTCTTGAAACACGCCTCCTCCTTGTGTTTCTTTAGTCGTTGAGGGAACGGGGGTGGAGGTCTTTCTGATTCAGCTTCCTTAGTCTTCCCCGTCTCAGTACTTTGCTCCCTCTCAACTTCAGCTGCTCCCGACTGCTGAGGTGGTCTTTCTGGTTCCACCTCTTTCAGCTGCAAACCACTCCTTGTGGTCACTGCATTTACCTGCTTGAGATTGGGATCCTTGTCGCTCGGCAGTCCTCCTCTAGGCCTTGTGTTTTGGGAACTAGCAAATTGCCCAAATTGATATTCAAGTGCCTTGGTAGCTAACTGGTTGTTTTTCACTTCGGCTGCCAATTTCACATAGTCAGCCTGCAATTGAGCTTGGTTAGCTATCATGGTCTTGAACATCTCCTCAATGCTGGGTGATGGTGGTGGAGGAGGTGCATTGTTGTTTCTGAATTGTGCTTGATAATTCTGCTGCCCTCCTTGGTTCCTTTGCACACCCTGACCCGAACTTTGGCCCTGATGGTTGTTGCTACCCCATGAGAAATTAGAGTGATTCCTCCAATTGGAATTGTAGCTACTACCATACTATTGGTGGTTCCTTTGCACATTACCCACAAAGTTTACCGAGTCAGGATTGGCTCCACAACACTCAGCTGAGTGCTCACTGCTTCCACACACTTCACACCACATCTGCTGTACTGCATTAACTGGGGCTTGAGGCTGGTACATTGTCATGTTGCCGAAGTGGGTGTTAAGTTGATTTTGCAATGTAGCTGTCTGTGCAGCGATAGCTATAAACCCATCCACTTCAAGCACTCCTGCTGCTTTCCTTGTCCCTCCTCTTGATGAATCAGCATTCCATTCTGGATTGCCCTGCGAAATACGGTTCAACAAGGTATACAACTCCTCATAAGTTTTCTCCAGCGCTTGCCCTCCAGCTGCTGAGTCTAGCAATATTTTGGTGTGGGGTTCCAAACCCTCTATAAAAGTGTGCACCAGCACATCATTGGACTGGTGATGATGAGGACAATCCCGCAACATGGATTTGAATCTCTCCCAGGCCTGATATAAATTTTCTCCCTCTCTCTGTTTGAAACTTAGAATTTGACTTCTAAGTCTTGCTGTTTTACCGGAGGGAAAAAACCGTATCAAGAATTTCCTTGCAAGATCATCCCACGTAGAAATAGAATTTGGTGGCTCAGCTTTCAACCACCTCTTGGCTTCTCCCAATAGTGAGAATGGGAATAATGTAAGCCGGACATAATCTGATGACACTCCAGCGGGGATGTAAGTGTCACTTATCTCCAAAAAATTTTGGAGATGCTGCTGTGGATCTTCATGAGGGAGACCGGTAAACTGCCCGCTAGTGTGCAACAACTGCACCATATTCTGTTTAAGTTCAAATCTCCCTCCTGGCTTAGGTTTGCGGATACTAGATGTAACATTATTGGCATGTGGGATTGCCACCTCGCGAACCGGCCGAGCTGCTACTTCTTCGGGCACTAACACTGCCCGTACTACTGGTGGATTCTGTTGTTGCTCCATGATCGTCTGTCTGAGCAACTGTAGCTTTCTTTGTAGAGCTTCTCTCCGTTTACTGTGAAATATCCTTTCTGGCTCTATATACGATTCCACCAACTCCTTTTCTCTTGCTAGTGTTCAACAGAAATTAAGTCTGCAAAATACAGGCTAAGACCAAGTTGTCAACACTAAGAAAATAAAAATACAGTAAATTAACACTTAAAACAAATTCACCAATTGCCAAGTCCCCGACAACGGCGCCAAAAACTTGTTCGGTCTGTTTGCTACGGGTATAAAACTCACACGCAAGTGCACGTGGTCGAACAAGTAGTAAGTGGCTTTAGTAAGCCAAGTATCGATCCCACAGAGACTTGGATGAAGTGCAATCTGCTCAAGTGTACTATATTTTACTTCTAAAAATGCAGACAACAGTGTAACCAAGAGTTTGATAGTTTGTTTTATAATTTTTATACTAAAGCTAAAACAATTATCTCCTTTGAGTCTGAACTATGAATGAGAGCATGCTGAGGTTAAACGAACATGTAATGAAATTAATTATCATCATAACTTGGTTAATCTTTTCCTCCAGTTGCTAGCCAAGAACTATTGCCAAGAGATTAAAACTCTCGTATTTAACCTCACTTAAGAATCATGAACCATCCACCTACATATCTGTGATTAAATGCAATTCATGTTCTAGCCATACAAATCCGGTTCCTAAATTGACTAATACGACTTTCAGGTATATTTCTATCCTGAAAGTAAATCAATTCCCAATTTTCCCAAATCAAGTAAAGATCATATCCTATTAATTCACAACTTTCCAATTTCTTGCTCTCTCGAGTGAAACCGGACTTTTTAGATGTACATTAACGTAGGCCACACATTAATGCAGTAAGAACAAGAATTAATAGAACAACATGGAAGAAAAGATGAAAAACCAAAGAATCAATGATCACATTTCATCACAATTGTTCATAACCTCAGCAAGAAGAGGAATTAGCCACTCATTTGTGGATTAAACATCTTTAAATGAGTGTTAATCATACAAGCAATTGAATTAAAGAAGAAAGAAAGAGAGAAAAAACCCTGATATTTTCGTCCCTCAACTACCTGTAACCCACGTTCTTGCTCCACCAAGTCAGAATATTGAAAAATGAACCTAAGTGTTCTATTTATACTGCTGGGAATTTTTCCTGGAATAACGAGCAACGTGTCACGGAGTGCATCGTGGAGCACTGCCTCCGTGACACGCTACGAACGCGGACCCTCACTGGAACTGGGGGTCCAGGAATTAAAGCTCAACGTGGCACGGCGTGCAATGCGGAGCCAAGCCACCGTGCCACGGACCAGACACGGACCCTCTCTGGAATTTGGGCGAAATTTCCCTATCCAGGCAGAAGGCCTCCACGATGGCAGCGTGTCACGGCTCCATCGTGGAGCCCCTTTAATTCATGCTGTCCAATGCCTTGTTCCTTGCTCGCATCCAAGTCCAACCCCGATATCCTCCAACATGCATTTTAGTTTCCCGAAATTACATTTTACCTGCAAAACAATGCTAATCATGTTGGTTAGTATAAATTCACATTTTATTACCAATTACATGAGAATGTATACACATTGGTAGATAAACAAGGCTAAAATGGTACTTTTGAGTATCACTTGGGCATATAAATTTGCCCAAGATCGTAGGGCTTATGCCTTAGGACTTATTAAAATTCAAGAAGATTAGTGTTATTTTGATTGGTTATGAATAGATGTCACCTATTTATTGAATGATGTGTTATTACCTAATTTAATTACTGCATGTTGATATTGATTGTACATTATGTTGCGTGAACTAATCCTAGTCGGCTAATGATGCTCACCAGTACATGTGGTGCACTGATAGTACTCTTGCTACACCTTTTTGGGTGTAGGTTATGGTAGGTAATGAAGCTTTGTGATTGAAGTGACGATACTTCGCTTAAGCTTTAACACTTCTTTCCTCGGTGAAGCTATGTCTCTTGGTTTTCATTACTCTAATTAGAGCTATTGTATATGTCTAGAATATGTCCATGGGAGTAGATTGCTTGAGAGTTGTTGTTAGTATTTTAAATAAGAATGTGAAATTTTATTTGTAATTATGGTAGGCACCGAAAATTGATAAATTTCATTTATAGGATGTTTTCTTATGAAATTGAATTGTATAAAAAGGGGTTCTCCTATTGGAGTAGAGTCAAGTAGGTTCCCAAACGGTGTGTGAAATTGGTCGTGTCAAGTTGGTATTAGAGCTTTAGGTTACCGGTTTCACACGTACAAGAGCAATGTCAAGTAGAGTGTCACGACCCGAACGTAGACCAAGATCATAACAGGGGACAAGGAGCCTGGAGAGACTCCAAGTCGACCTATGACATGAGCATTCATCTAAATCCATATCATTAAAGCAGACTACTTAACATAACGATATAGCGGAAGCATAAACATAACATAACATAGTAACAGAACGTACTACATACACAAAAGCTGAATTCTACACATAGTCTGAAAGCCTCTAATGCATTTGATGGATTGATGGGACAACATCCCCAACTAACCCGGCCAAAACTAAAACTAGAAGAAACATCAATATTTGAAACATATGGTCCTCGTAGAATGAGGACTCACCAAAAGCTAGATGCTAACCTCCGAGACAAGCTAATGACGATGCTGGAATTGAAGATCGGAGCCTGTATCATAAAACGATACATCATAGAATATGCGGTCAGTACGTGAAATGTACAGAGTATGCAAGGTAAGTAAAACGGATATTTAAAAATATATAAAAGCTCATAAATGATTATAAGAGTGGAACAACATACTCCTAACATAAACATCATAAGATAACATAAGACTCAAGGTTTTCAAATTGTTCGTAATCCATTCATTTTCATAATCATAAGAGAAACTATATTAAATCATCACTTGAGCCAAAATAACATAAATATAATAATGCATAAAACATGCGGAACAATGGGAGGACTCGTCATAACCGACACCATCATGGTAGAGCCGTACATGATGCTCCAACTATCTCACTCAAGTGTGCAGAGTCGCCCTTGGCTTGCCAGGCGAGAGACGTGCATTATGTGATATCACGAAAGAGGGGATCATTAACATTGTAATGTATCAATATGAACCTACGATGGCACATAGTTATGAGACACCGGCATAGTCCTTTGAACGCCGGGCTGCTCGGTGCTAGACACTACTCTCAAAAACATGCACATTAGGCTCGTATGTAAATCAACAACATCATTCATTGAGATACATGGCCAAATAAACATTATCATCACTGATCCCCATTAAAATACATGATTAGACAAGAATCGAGGACCCTTCAGTCGGCCAACATTATAAATCGATAAATCATGAGATCCATATCATAAATCGTAAATCATTCTTGAACATGTGGGAAATGCCCAATACTTTGACATGCTTGAAAATACTCAATTCATTTGAAAACATGATTATAAACTTGGGTAACTTGAAATCATGATTTTCATCATCAATTATTCATCATATATGAACATTCATCATAAACCTTGACTTTCATGAACTTTTCATGAATGGGCATTTTAAATTTTAAAAAATTAAAGCATGATTTTTGATGAAAAACAACATAAAACTTGCCCATGATTCATAATTCAATAATAGTAACTCAATTAGATCAAGCCCATATAGAGAAAATCAAAATTTCATGCGTTGGTAAAACCCCATAGAATTTAGATAGGAAATTTCATGAATTGAAAGATTGGGCATGAGTGTGAAAGGATTTACCCATTCATAACCCTATATACCTGGGGAAAATCAAATCTCACCACTCCTTGAAAGCCCAATGGAAAAATTGAAGAAAACCTTGAAGAACAAGCTTGATCACCTCCTTAATTCCCTAACTTTGCATGCATGGATATGACTAAGTCTAGGATAGGTTTTACCCTCAATAAACACTGATTTTCAAGCCTTAAACAACATAGTTTAGGACCCTAGGACGTAGGAATAACAAAAATGCCCTTAATAAAATCCCTAAAATTTCTGCATTGGTGAACCCACGGATGGTTCCTCGAGTCGTTACATGATACGATGACTCGTGGTATCGATCCATTGGATCCATTGCCCCATTTCACACTTTCAAATTCACTTCCCATGACTCGAAAGGACGAGTCATTGTTTCAAGTGACGACCCGTTATATTGTCTGTTGTTTCCCCCCTTCAAGTTCTGTATCAATCCTTCCCACAAGCCACACCATGACTTGTTCTTTCCTCCAACGAGTCGTGGTTTGTTCCGTTATATAGACTGGATATATTCAATACTCCTTCCCACGACTAGTGACCACAACCCATTACTCCTTATGATGGGTCATCCCACGATCCGTTACTCCCTCTTAGGCTGAGGACCAGTTCCCACCATGACTCCACACAACGACTTGTTGTAACTAACAACGAGTCGTTACTTTGCCCGTTACCTCCCCACTGTTACCAGGAAAACCTTCCCACGATTACATCCCACAGGTCGTTGGTTGGGCCAACGATCCATTGGGTCATCCGTGGCTGTGGGATTTTTCCCTGATTCAGCCAATTCCTATTTTTAAATTTCGGGTCTAATCTTAGGCACTTCCAGGGTATTACAATATTTCCCCCTTGGAAACATTCGTCCTCGAATGTGGGAAACATACAGAAAACATAGAAATGCAATTATTACATTCGAATACTGATCATTTAAACCAAAAACTGCCGGAATGACTATCTCCGATTCAAACTACATAGCTGAACTGAATTCATGATTCACATACACATCCATATACATAAAAGAAACTTGAACACATGAACTGAACATGAAAACTAAATAGAGTTTTAGGGCAAAAACTGATACCTCAAGCTGGAACTGAGCCGGTAGAGAATAAATGTGGGTATCTAGCCATCATATCCGCTTTGGCTTCCCACGAAGCTCCCTCAACATGCTGATTCCTCCATAACACTTTAACCGAAGCTACTTCCTTGTTCCTTAGCCTTCAAACCTGATGATCAAGTATTTCCACTGGGATCTCCTCATAAATAAGACTGTCTTTCACACCAACACTGTCTGCCGAGAAAACTAGAGCTGGATCACCCAAACACTTCCTTAAGAGCGGCACATGAAAATAGGATGCACAGAAGCTAATTCTGAGGGCAACTCCAATTCATACGCCACCTTGCCAACCCGTTTCACAATCCAATAGGGGCCAACATAACGAGGGCTGAGTTTTCCTTTCCTTCCAAACCGCATCACTCCCTTCATGGGAAATACCTTCAGAAACACCCAATCGTCCACCTCAAACTCTAATTCTCTCCTTCTCTTATCGGCATAGGACTTTTTTCGACTTTGAGCTATTTTTAACCTGTACTGTATGAGTTGAACCTTCTCCATAGCCTCATGGACTGAATCTGGTCCTATCATTCCAGCTTCACCAACTTCAAATCAACCATTGGACGATCTACACCTCCGCCCATAAAGAGCCTCAAACGGAGCCATCTGAATGCTGGAATGGTAGCTTTTATTGTATGAAAACTCGATAAGAGGCAAATGATCATCCCAACTACCCTTGAAGTCCATCACGTATGCTCTCAATATGTCCTCGAGAGTTTAAATTGTCCGCTCCACTTGGCCATCCATTTGCGGGTGAAATGCTGTGTTGAGCTTAACGTGAGTACCAAGTCTTTTTTGAAACGACTTCCGAAATTGAGAGGTAAATTGGCTACCTCTGTCGAAAATGATGGATAAGGGCACTCCATGCAATCAAACTAGCTCTCAGATATATAGTTTGGCATAATCCTTTGCCGAATCCATGGTTTTGACCGGTAGGAAATCATCGGCCTTGGTCAACCTGTCTACCACAATCCAAATGGAGTCATATTGTTGACGAGTACGAGGTAAATATGTTATGAAGTCCATATTAATTTATTCCCACTTCCAAGTAGGAATAATGATATACTAAAGCACACCTTCCGGTCTCTGATGCTCAACCTTTACTTGTTGATGGTTTGGACACATAGCTACAAACTCCACAATGTCCTTCTTCATGCCATTCCACCAATTAGATTCTCGTAAGTCATGGTACATCTTGGTGGCACCTAGATGGATAGAATATTTGGATCTATGTGCCTCGTGCAACATCGGCTCCTCAAATCACCAACATTCGAGACACATAGGCGACCCTGGTACCGAAGCACACGATCTCTCCCTTTGGAGAAGACCTCTACCTTCTGATTTTGAATGGCTTCCTTTAGCTTTACCAAAATTGGGTCATCATCTTTTCTAGCTTTCACATCAGTCACGAAGGATGGTTTTGATCCGTTTTGAACAACAGCACCGCCATTAGTCGAGTCAACCAACCTAACTCCCAACCTTGTGAGTCGATGAACATCCTTCACCAACTCCTTCTTCCCTTCATCCACATGAGAAACACTCTCCATTGAGAGTCTACTAAGTGCGTCTGCTACTACATTGGCCTTACCCGGGTGGTAAAGCACACTCATATCATAGTCCTTGAGTAGCTCCAACCACCTTCTTTGCCGAAGATTCAGATCCTTCTGTGTAAACACATATTGTAAACTCTTATGGTCTGTAAACACATCCACGTGGACCCCGTACAAATAATGTCGCCATATCTTCAAGACGAATACCACCGTGGCCAATTCAAGATCATGGGTCAGGTAGTTCTTCTCATGAACTTTTAGTTGTCTGGAGGCATATGCTATAATTTTCCCATGCTGCATCAATACACACCCAAGTCCGATCCTTGAAGCATCACAATACACTACGAACCCATCAGTACCCTCTGGTAGGGTCAACACTGGTACTGAGGTAAGTCGAGTCTTCAACTCTTGGAAGCTCTTCTCACAAGCCTCTGACCATTGGAATTTCACCTTCTTCTGGGTTAATTTGGTCAAGGGTGATGCAATAGATGAGAAACCTACAACATATCTCCGATAGTAGCCAGCTAAACCCAAAAAGCTCCGAATATCGGAAGAATTCATCAGTCTAGCCCAATTCTTCGCCACTTCTATTTTCTATGAGTCCACCTGTATGCCCTCACTTGATACCACATGGCCCAAAAATGCCACTGAGTTCAACCAAAACGTGCACTTACTGAATTTAGCATATAATTGGCGATCCTTGAGAGTCTATAGCACCACCCTCAAATGAGCGACATGCTCCTCCTCGCTCCGAGAGTATATCAAGATGTCATCAATAAACACAATTACAAACATGTCCAGGTATGGCTTGAACACCCTGTTCATCAAGTCCATAAAAGCTGCAGGAGCATTCGTTAGTCCAAAAGACATAACTACAAACTCATAATGGCCATACCGCGTTCTGAAGGCTGTCTTTGGGATGTCACTTTCTCGAACTCTAAGCTGATGGTACTCGGATCTGAGATCTATCTTCGAGAAACACTTGGCACCTTGAAGTTGGTCAAATAAATCATCAATCCTAGGCAGAGGATACCTATTCTTAATGGTAACTGTCATGACCCGGATGGAGGCCCGGATCGCGACACGGGACCAAGAGCCCCGAGTGACTCCAAGTCGACCCATGGCATAAGTTTACATCTAACTTGATAAATAAAATAGAAGAATCAATAAGATAATCACAGAGGAAGTCTAGGTTAAACATAACATCAGAATACACAATCTGAAGCTGAATGCAACCATATGTCTGAAAAGCCTCTAAACATGACGAGTTGATGGGACAAGACCCCAACTAACTCAACAATCTGAAACTGAAAGTATATAAGAAAATCTGAATAGTCTAGTACTCGGGAGATGAGGACTCACCAACAACGAAAGATGCTAGTTTTGAAGATCGACTATAAATAGGGCTGAACCTGAGAGCCGAGTCCTGTATCATGATTTGATACAACATAGATTATGCGGTCAGTACGTGGAATGTACCGAGTATGCAAGGTAAGTAAAACCGCTTAAGTAGGTAAAATCATTTAGAGACAATGCATAATGTAAACATAAATATTAAGAATCTGAGAGTAGGGCTTGTGTGCATTCTTTCTGAAATCATGATCTCATCATAACATAACATACATCATAACTGAATCGATTGACTCAAAGATGAAATCTGATATTTATAAGTAAAACTGAACATTGAGTCAAACTTGCTTTAGAACATGTATCAATGTAAAAATCTCAAGAATGATGAACATGCATAACTGAAATCATTAGGAACAATGGGAGACTTGTGTTTTAACTGACATACCACGATAGAGCTTACGTGGTCCTAACTATCACACTTAAGTGGGTAGATCCGTCCAAAGCCTTGCTAGGGATAGGGACGATACCATGATATCGATATCAAACTTGTGAGCCATTAGGGCCGGGGATAGCTCACAAGGGAGGTCCCCAAGTAATATATATAATTGTAAACCTACGTTGACACGTAGTTTTGAGGCATAGGGTGATCGACCCTTAGCCTACTCGGTGCTAGACACTACTCCCAAAAACATGCATATTCTCTATATCGTTATTCAACAAAGCTCAACATCGTCTATTGAATAAATCTCAATAATAAAATACATCTCATGTATGAAATCATGCATATGAGAAGCTTCAACTCAAACCATACCACAAGCTGAAAGATAATTGGGAGTCTTCGCTCCAAAACCATGTGGTAAGCTTAATTTGGGAAATCATAAATCATACTTTGAACATGTGGGCATTGCCCAAATCTTTATCATACTTGGAAATACTCAATTCACATAAAAAACATGATTATAAACATGGGTATCTTGAAAACATGCTTTTCATCATAATATCTCATCATCATTATACATTTATCACAAATCTCATCTTTCATGAACTTTTCATCAATGGGCTTTTTAATTCATAAAGCTAGAAACATGATTTTTAATTGAAAATATTATAAAACTTGCCCATGCTTCATAATTCAATGGTAGAAATGTATTCAAATCATACCCATGTAAAGAATTAAGAAATTCATGCATTGGGTTAAAACCCCATAGTCTAGACATAGAAATCTCATGATTTAGAGAGGGATTAGGCATGGGTGTGAAAGAAATCACCCATTAATAACCCTACATACCTGTTGGTAGCTGATTCTTACACTTCTTTAATAGCCCAACAAGAAATTGAAGAGGAATTGAAGAACACTTAGCTTGATCACCCTCTCTCACCTACTACCTTGCATGCATGGATGTAAATGGCCTAAAATGAACTTAACCCCTTTAAAAGTCATCATTCATAACTCAAAATGACGTAGTTTAGGCCTTAGGATCTTAGGAATTATGGAAAAGCTCTTACTAAATTTGCAGAAAATAACTGCCAGATGGTCCCAACGAGGGACCTAATGACTCGCTACCCTGGGCCACAACTCGTGGAGTCTCCGTCAAGTACACTGCTCATCTGATCATTTGGGCTTGTCACGGGAAACATCACGATCCGTTACTAGTGACCATGACTCATGGTAACCACTCGTTATGTACACTGCCTCTATGCCAACTAATTCTTCAACTAGCTGACCACGACCCTCCCCGCGAATCATGGGGTCTGACCATGAATCATGGGGTCTTTCCATCAAGTTCACTGTCTCTTCTCTCCTCTTCACTCAAACACCACTCCGCACGACTGACCGAACGACTAGTGGGGCCTGACCACGAGTCATGGTCACGTCCCTCACATTATGACTCATGGGCTGCTCTCACAGGTCACCTCACGACCCGTCCTAATGCCTGGTGCCAGATTTTAACTTTTCGTCATTTTAACTGCCGGATCTATATTTGGGATTTTGGGGTACAACATGATATTTGGGCTTTTGGGGTATAACAGTGACCTTGTTCAATTGCCAACAGTCAATGCACATTCGAAGGGAACCATCCTTCTTTCGGACAAATAAGACTGGTGCACCCCGTGGAGACTTGCTTGGTCTGATGAAACCCTTATCTAATAGGTCCTTCAGAGGTTCTTTAAACTCCTTTAGCTCAGTTGGAGCTATTATGTAAGGAGGGATAGATATAGGCTGTGTGTCGGGAAGAAGGTCGATGCCAAGATCAATTTCTCTCTCCGGAGGAATACCTGGAAAATCATCAGGGAATACTTTGGGGTACTCACTCACTATTGGAACCGACTGGATAGTAGGGGTCTCAGACTCAACATCCTTAACCCTAACTAGATGATACACACAACCCTTGGAAATCATATTTCTGGCCTTGATATAGGAAATTAAATGACCTACAGGCATGACCGAACTACTCTTCCACTCCAAGACTGACTCACCCGAAAGGCGGAACACTACCACATGGTTTCTACAATTAACAGAAGCATAACACGCATACAACCAGTTCATGCCAAGAATAATATCAAAGTTAGTCATAGCTAACTCTACAAGGTTTGCGGAGGTGACTTTATGCAATACAGTGATCGGGGACCTTCTATACACCCACCTAGCTACAATTGAATCACTCACGGGAGTAGAAACTGAAAATGGTTCTGACAGAGTTTCTGGATTGAGTTCAAAGCTACTAGCAATATAAGGTGTCAAAAAAGACAAGGTAGTCCCTGGATCTAAAAAAGCTTAAGCAACAAAGTGAAACACTCGAAACATACTAGTAACCACATCCGGTGAAGTCTCCTGCTCCTGACGCGAGGCATGGGCGTAGAACCTATTTTGGCGCTGTTCGCCACCCCGACTAGTAGATGCCCCCTGCGGAGATAAACTTGCTGGATCTACTGCTGACCTAGAAATTTATGCATGACCTCTACCATCATCCTATCTAGCAAATGGACACGCTCAATGCATGTGGCCGGATCTGCCACACCCATAATAAATATTTGAGCCAAGCAAGCACTCCCCAGAAGCTGGAAAGGTGCGATCTACCTGCGTGCCCCTCTATCCCTCGATCCTATAGCCCTGCTCCTCTGATCACCCTTGGGTCTGGATGGAACACTAGCTGATAATGGTGCTGGAGCTAGCGACCTCTGCTGAAACTGAGGGGGGTGACCACCGCTGGATCTCTGATGAGCAAACCCATGGCTATCTGTTCGGGCCCTTTTATCCTCTCTCTCTCTCGTATGATCTCCCTCCATATGCTGGGCATACAAAACTATCCGAGGGAAATCCATGTCCCGATGGAGCATAGCGGTCCTACAATCTTTGTCCAAATAGCCACCCACGCCATGAACAAACTTGCTCACCCCCGCCCTCTGATCAACCACTAACTCTGGGGCATACTTTGACAAGCGAGTATACTCGATAGCATACTCCTGCACCATCCTCCTCCCCTACTTCAGATTCACGAATTCTGCTACCTTCAACTCCCTCATCTCCCAAGGGAAGAATCGATCTAGAAATGCCGCATGAAACTCTTCCCAAGTGACAGGGCCTGCTCCGGTAGCCCTACTATCTCTCCATTGCCGAAACCAGATATGTGCAACCCCTTTCAGCTAATACGAGGCTAAGTCTGCACATTCAACCCCATTCACCCCATGACTTGGGTGATCTTCACAATCTTATCAATGAACTCATGCGGGTCCTCATCTACTTTTGACCCGAGAAATTCTGACAGGTTCATTCTCAATAAAACCCTGACTCGAGCCACTGTTGCATTTCCATTTTGTGGAACATGCGCAACCGCTTGTTGATTGAACTGAGCAGTCAAGGCCTGCGAGCATCTGAATAGCTGCCTAAAACTCAGCATGGGCAACTGGCTCTGGTGCCTAGTGCTCCTGAACTGGTGGGGCCTGCTGGTACCTGTTACCGTGGCCATCCTCGTGGCCATCTCCATTTTCATTCCTCCTACCATTCATTCTTCGGGGAGCCATGATTCTGCAATTACGAATATCATGAATTAGAAGGATAGAGAGACATTTCATCGCACAATATTGATCATGAAAGAAGGGAACATTTCTTAAACGTCTCATAGCCTCTTCATCATAAGTGTGGCGCGCTTCACCCCCATGAAAAAGACTCTACTTAACGCGGCTTTTAGAAACCCTCGGACACTTCAAACCTATTGCTCTGATACCAAGTTCGTCATGACCCGAATGTAGACCCAGATCGTAACATAGGACAAGAAGCCCCGAGAAACTCCAAGTCGACCCATGGTATGAACATTCATCTAATTCTATATCATTAAAGCAGAATACTTAACATAATGATATAGCGGAAACATAAACATAACATAACATAGTAACGAAACGTACTAGATACACAAGCTGAATTCTAAGCACAGTTTGGAAGCCTATAATGTATCTGATGGGTTGATGGGACAACATTCCCAACTAACCCAGCCAAAACTAAAATTAGAAGAAACATCAATATCTGAAACATATGGTCCTCGGAGAATGAGGACTCACAAAAGATGGATGCTAACCTTTGAGACAAGCTAATGACGGTGCTGGAACTGAAGATCGGATCCTGTATCATAAAACGATACAACATAGCGTATGCGGTCATTACGTGGAATGTACCGAGTATGCAAGTTAAGTAAAACGGAAATTTAAAAATACATAAAAGCTCATAAATGATCATAAGAGTGGGACAACATGGTCGTAACATAAACATCATAAAATAACATAAGGCTCAAGGTTTTCAAATAATTCTTAATCCATTCATTATCATCGTCATAAGAGAATCTATATTAAATCATCAGTTGAGCCAAAATAACATAAACATAATAATGCATAAAACATGCGGAACAATGGTAGGACTCGTCATAACCGACACCATCATGGTAGAGCCGTATATGATACCCCAACTACCTCACTCAAGTGGGCAGAGTAGTCCCTGGCTTGCCAAGTGAGGGACGTGCATTATGTGATGCCACAAAAGAGGGGATCATTAACATTGTAATGTATCAATATAAACCTATGGTGGCACGTAATTATGAGATATCAATGTAATCCTTTGAACGCCGGGCTTTTCGGTGCAAGACACTGGTCCCAAACACATGCATATTAGGCTCATATATAAATCAATAAAATCATTCATTGAGATTCATGGCCAAATAAATATTATCATCATTGATCCCCATATATGATTATCCAAGAATCGAGGGCCCTTCAGTCGACCAACATTATAAATTGATAAATCATGATATCCGTATTGTAAATCGTAAATCATTCTTGAACATGTGGGCATTTCCCAATACTTTAACATGCTTGAAAATACTCAATTCATTTGAAAACATGATTAGAAACATGGGTAACTTGAAATCATGCTTTTCATCATGAATAATTCATCATAAACCTTGACTTTCATGAACTTTTTATAAGTGGGAATTTTAAATTTTAAAAACTTAAAACATGATTTTTGATGAAAAACAACATAAAACTTTTCCATAATTTGTAATTTAATAATAGTACTCAATCAGATCAAGCCCATGTAGAGAAATCAAAATTTCATGCACTGGGTAAAACCCCCATGGAATTTAGATAGGAAATTTCATGATTTAAAAGAGATTGGGCATGGGTGTGAAAGGATTCACCCATTCATAACCCTACATACCTAGGGAAAATCAAATCTCACCACTCCTTAAAAGCCCAATGGAAAAATTGAAGAAAACCTTGAAGAACAAGCTTGATCACCTCCTTAGTTCCCTAACTTTTCATGCATGGATATGACTTAGTCTGGGATAGATTTTACCTTAATAAACACTGATTTTCGAGCCTTAAATGATGTAGTTTATAACCTTAGGAGTTAGGAATAACGAAAATTCCCTTAATGAAATCCCTGAAATTTCTGCACTGGGTGAACCCACGGACGGTCCCACGAGTCATTACATGATATCACGACTCGTGGTATCGATCCGTTTGATCCACTGCCCAATTTCACACTTTCAAATTCACTTCTCATGACTCAAAAGGACGATTCATTATTTCAAGTGATGACCCATTATATCGTCTATTGTTTCCCCCTTCAAGTTCTGTATCAATCCTTCCCACGAGCCACACCACAACTCGTTCTTTCCTCTAACGAGTCTTGGTTTGCTTCCATTATATAAGCTGGATATTTTCAATACTCCTTCCTACGATTGGTGAGCACGACTCGTTACTCCTTATGATGGGTCATCCCATGACCCATTACTCCCCCTTAGGTTGAGGACTAGTTCCCACTACGACTCCACACAATGACTCGTTGTAACTAAAAACGAGTCGTTACTTTGCCTGTTACCTCCCCACTGTTACCCCGAAAACCTTCCCACGACTACTTTTCATGGGTTGTTAGCTTGAACAATGATTTGTTGGGTCATTCGTTCTGTGGGATTTTTCCCAGATTCAGCCAACTCCTATTTTTAAATTTCAGGTCTAATCTTAGGCACTTCCAGGGTATTACATAGAGTCTTGCAGATTAGTATGTAAATGTCCACATTTGATCCTCAGGAAGCTATGAGGCATCTAGAAATTTTTCACTTTTTATTCTTTCCTATCATGCTGTCCTAGTGTGTTATTCACATGGATTGAGTCCAATTGGTATATGAAGGATTCCAATTGGTATCTCGGCTAGTATAATGGTATTTGGGAAGATTGTAATTGGTTATTTGATGATCTGAACTGTAGTAAGGTATTGAATGATGTTGTGTGGGCGTAATATTAGTGATCTAGGGGCAGAGTACTTATGAAAATCGAGTGGCCCTATACATACATTCTATTGAGAAGGATTTGCTGCAGCAAGGAGGGAACCACTGTGGCAGATCCACTGTAGAAAAGCAGGGTTCGCCATAGCGCATCCGCTGCAGCAGAAAGGCATCCGCTGTAGCAGAACATGCCTTAACTAAAATCTAGATCCCCTATTTGGGGAAATTTCAGAATCACTCCAAAGGATATAGAAAGATCGTAAAGTATGTGAAATACAAAATAATATAAACTAGGAGGATAATAGGCCCAAAACAAGCGCAGTTGTCTATCGAATGCTGCTTATGGGCACCGGTACATCAACATTAAAAATGAAGTTACTAAAGAAACAATTATTCAAAAACAGGAAAGGAAAAAAATTTGTTTAACAAAATACCCCCACCAAGGGAAAAAACTAGATAAACTGAGGGGACAGGGGGAGGGAGATACACTGGGGTGACACCTAACTAGAGGCCTCATCACTATCATTGTCGGGCTCACCAGAATCCTCGTTCTCAAAACTGTTGAGAAAGGAGAACAGTTAGGCGTCTTCCTTAGATACCTTGGGCATCCTAAAACGGGGAGAGAGGGTCTTAAGGATCTTCTTTACCCCGTTCCACATATGGACAAACATCTTGTCCCAAGAGTGCCGCTTCTTCTTCTCTGCCTCCAAATCCTTCCGAAGCTCAACATGAGCCTGGGTAAGGGATGTAATAGCTTTCTGCAACCCCTCAGGGTCGATGGTAGCTACACTAGATGACATGCTATGCTAGGGAGGTCTGGGCAACTCACCTAACAACTTTTTAACGGCGGCCATCTACGCCTCTATATGCTTAAAGGGGCCAAAAGGCCTGAAGGGACCAAACCCACTGCCACCCTGTCCCTCGCTGCCTCTTCATTTGAGTCCACCTTACTCTTCTTCCTACCCTTCCCAGCCACACCCTTCACCCTCAAGAGATCAAAAGGCACATAACACTTTATCATGTTCTCTTCCTTCTCCTTGGGCACTCTCGCCCACTTATACAGAATAGTAATAAGAGAGGGAAATGGCAGACTCGAAACACTCTTTGCTACAAAATACCTACAACCCCACATTGATCGACATTCAATCCATAATACAAGCCACCACCAAGGCTCAATGGTAGGTCACGTTGCTGACATTGGTAGAGGGAAGATGCGTCGGGACATGAGGTTCAGCCATCTATAGGCCTCCATGATGAAAAGTGTGCCCTTGATACCAATGCAAGATATGCCCTAATGAGTCAAGGCCCTCTTATTCTCCACCACCAGGGTAGTAATGAACCATTGCCCCTTGCTGTCCATGTCCCTACTTAAGCTTGGTCTCTAGGGGATTGGGCAACTCTAACCTTTATTGATGGAGGCAGCACTGATACTGAAAGTCATCCCCCGAACATAAATGTCCTGGGCCAAGAGGGAATAGTTCACCGTAGGGAGGTGGGCATAGAGCTTCTTCACCCATTGCTCTTTCATCGAGCTTGGCTGTGTGACCAGTGGCCTCCCTCTAGCCATCTCCTAAAGTTGAGCATAGAACTCTTGCACCTTCTCCTTCATGTCCGTCATTATGAAACCCCTCTCATGAACAAACTCTTTCACTTTTTGCTAAATTTACCTCTACTAAATCTGGACGAAGGAAAACCTGATGTAGCCAGAGGAAGTGCTGTTGGAAGACATGATGACATAGTATTCCTGCAAAAGACATTATGTTAGATGAATAGCCAATAGAAAGGGGCAAGGAACTAAGTCAGATAAATAGAAGCAGACAACTACATTCTGCCTAGGGGTGCCCGCTACAGTGACCAAAAGTCTCTATGGCTGGTCCGTCATAGCAGAAGGAGTTCTGCTGTAGCGGAAGTCATCTTCCCTAGAGTAAAGCCTGACCTCAACAATGGAAACCCCTTCCTTAATTGCATTCTACCCAATTTTTGCAAAGATAGGTCAAGAGGTAGTAATGTTGGGCATATTCTTATGCCCATTTTCCATATTTTTACTCACATTTTACCTTATTTTGAGATCATAATCCTTATGAAATGCATGACTTCATGTTTATGTGTATCTTGTGAGCTAACAAGTATTTTTAGATTTTTTGAGTAGGAAACCAAGGAAAAAATACTCAAAAATGACCCAAGGTGTGAAGGAAGAAGAGTTTGTAATAATTGGATGGCAAGATAGCTGGCACGCAGAGCCAAAATGCCAACTTCATAAAATATTATGCTCAAGTTGGTGTATTGGGTGGCATGGTGTGCCAAGACCTAAAATTTAGAAGAAATTTTTATCAACACCTTGGCGAGATGAGTGGAGTGGTGCACCAGGACAAAACTTCAGAAAATTTGACTAACACCTTGGTGTGTTGGCTAGAAAGGCGCTAGAGGGAAAACTTCAGAAGAACTTCAAGCAAAAATTCTACTAAGTGGATGATGCGGCATGCCAGCTATCTGGGACAGATTTTTAAGTTTAAAAGTTTGTACTTCTCAAGAGTAAAAGAGTTATTGGATGCCTTGCTTATAAATAGAACATCTAGGACATTTTGTTAGCTGTCTTTCAATGTATTGATCACTTTGTACGCAGTTCTTTGAAGAAGAGACAAGTTCAATTTCTAGGTGTCTTATTTAGCTTATGTTTTTGATTCGAATGATGAATTCTTTAGTTTTCCACTTGAATATGAGTGGCTAAACTCTTGTTCTAGGGTTTTGGCCATAACAGATGGTTGAAGTTTGAAAGTTTGTTTATGCTAGTTCTTAATTCTTCATTAAAGGTTGTTTATACTTGCTTATTTTCATTACTTATTTCTTAGATTGATCACCTCACGAATATCATCTATTGGCTTCTGATTGAACTCGGGAGAGAGAATTGATCTTGGGCATAATTACATGCCAAAGTGATACTTTATAACTTAGTTTTGTCTTGTTTATGTATTTAATTATGTACATTTTCATGCCTTTTTATATAAATGAGAAGAAATATTAACCAACATGATTAGTCTTTGTTTTTGAAGGAAATAATGCATTGGAGGACCCAATCTATGATTTGGTGAAGTGGAGGAATGATAGCGGGAGTGTAACACCAAAGTTGGAATAAATTGGGCGATTTCCAGAGGGCTTCCACGATACCTCCGTGTCCACGGAAGCGGTGCTCAGCGATACACACCATGTCACAGAGGCAGTGCTCCGCGATACACACCATGTCACGGAGGCAATGCTCCGCGATACACACCGTGTCATGGAGGCAACGCTCCGCGATACACTCCGTGACACGTTGCTTGTTATTCCGGGAAAAATTTCCACTAGTATAAATAGCACACTTAGGTTTTATTTTAAACATTCTGACTTGGTTGAGCAAGAACGTGGGTTACAGGCAATTGAGGAGACGAAAATCTTAGGGTTCTTCTCTAACTCTTTCTCCTTTATTTCAATTGTTTGTATGATTTATACTCATTTGATGATGTTTAATCCACAAATGAGTGGCTAAATCACTTCTTACTGAGGTTAAGAACATTTGTAGTGGAATGTAATTATTGATCTTCTTGGTTTTTCATCTTTTCTTCCATGGTTGTTCTATCAATTCTTGTTCTTACTGCATTAATGTTTGGCCAATGTTAATGTACATCTAAAAAATCCGGTTTTCGCTCGAAAGAGAAAGAAATTGGAAAGTTGTGAATTGGTAGGATATGATCTCTTCTTGGTTTGGGAAAATTGAGAATTGATTTACCTTCAAAATAGAAATATATCTGAAAGTCGTATTAGTCAATTAAGGAATTGATTTCGTATGACTAGAACATGAATTTCTTTTTATCACAGAAATGTAGGTGGAAGGTTCATGATTCTTAAGTTGGGTTAAATACGAGATTTTTAATCCATAGGCAATAATTCTTGACTATCAACCGAAGGAAGGATTAACCGACTTGTATCAATAAATTGCTTCCCTGCATGTTCGTTTAGCCTCAGCATGCTCATTACTATAGTTCAGACTCAATTTGTAAATTTGTTTTAGATTAGTATAAATTAGGAAACAAACTCCCAAAATCTTCTTGAAACTGTTGTCTGCATTATTAGAGTTAGAGTTCATTAACGCTTGATTCGATTATTACCTTGGTCCAGTCCCCGTGGGATCGATACTTGGCTTACTTTAGCCATTTTACTACTTGTTCAACCACGTGCACTTGCGTGTAGTCATTTAAAATCCTGAACAAGTTTTTGGCGCCGTTTCCGGGGACTGGCAATTGGTAAATTTACTTTCTTAGTGTTAGTTTACAAATTCTATATAAGTGCTGACAACTTGGTCTTAGCCTTTCTCTTGCAGGTATAGAATTCTTGTGTTAGTCTTATTTTTGAAAGAAAAATAAAAATAAAAATAAAAATTATATATATCTGTTTTAATTCTTTTTGATTGTTTTTGGATACCCTTATTGACATGACATCATGGAATACAAATGATTTAAATGGTGGATACTCATATTTTGGCGAATCTTGTCTGAATTGCGGAGGACCCCACTTGTGGCAACACTGTAACACTTGCAATATATGTGGTGGTCAAGATGGCCATTGGGATGGCTGTCCGAATGCATACTCCCCTCCCCCAAGCCCCTACTATGATCCTTCTATTGTTTTTGCTGAATATAGGCATGATGAAAATGAGCACTTGGGACGCCAAACTCGAATAGAAGACATGCTGAAATAGCTCCTTGAGCAAACAGAAGCAATGAAGGAGGCGACAGAAGCATTGAGAATTCAGCAAGAAGAGAATGGAGAGGCTCTAGAAAGGATGAGCGTCAAAGTCACGGAGATGATGGCTGAGGCTGAAGCTTGTGGTAAATTGTAGGTAATGATTTTAGGCGATACTCAAGAGGAACTACAAGAAGAAGACAAGGGTGAATTTTTGGATGAAGCCCAACAATTAGAATCTCTTGAGTGTCCACGTGATGGGCTCACACTTATGGAAAATCCATTCATGGAAGAACAGATAGAGTATCCCCCAGTTGACATTAATGGAGAGATAGATGTCGATGCTGAGAAGGTGTATACAACTAAGGAGGTCAAACACAATGCAGTTTCAGAGTTGAGGTGTATTGGACCACACTCGAAGCATTTTTTGACATTAAGTTTGGTTGACAACCGAGAAATAGAGTCTCCCAAGATTATAGAGAAATGTCTAGAGGAGGACCAAGCCCCGTATATTTTGAAATTTGCTGACTCGGAGAGACAAAATGACTTCGCTTACTTAAGGGCCAATAAGTTCAAAAGGCAACATCTACTGCTTGGTCCTTACAATTTTTCACCACCACCCCTGGAGCATAAGAAGAAATTAGGGGTGAGATTCATATCCTCAAGGCGGAGGAAAAAGTGGTGAAACTCGATAGGTCATGCCGCGATGTAAAATTAGGCACTGCTTGGGAGGCAACCCAAGGGTACCATTTTAATTTCTTGCATTTAAGTTGATTTTATTTATTTTTCATCTTGTGTTGTTTTGGTGGAAAGTTAAGCACAGATGGAGGGGAAGTCTGAGTACCCATGGAGGAGGAAGCTAACAAGCATGGAAGAGAAAAAGTGTGGGGTCGAACACCCACTTGTGCAAAGTTGAAGAAAAGCATGCTGTTACCTAAGCCTAAAGGCCTCAGGGAGTATTTCTCACCCTCTTTAAATGTTCAGTTGATGCTATGGTGACATAGCATGATTCAAGTGTGGGGTGAGGAAAATTTTAAAATTTTTTGTGCTTAACGATTTTAGGTGAATGTAATGCTTGTGAGAAATATTTGAATTTTTTTTTTTGTGAGTCAAGCATGACTTCATCACCCGTTGGTTTTTCTTTTCGGTTCTTTTCCGACGGGGGGTCTTTGAACCGAAGAAGAAAAAAAAATTTCTTTGTACGTATATAATGTTTGTAGTCATAGTTAGAGACTATTTCCGACGATGGATGGATGAAGACCGTCTTGAGGAAAAATTAGTCAGTAGGTTGGTTTTTGAATCCGTAGCTAATTGATGGCTTGATGTTCTTGTTATGTGCTATGCATTATTTTAAGATACAAGTGTGGTTAGTGTTGAAGCATGTAAGAAGTGTATAACTTTGTGTGATACACTTAGGCTCTTGAATTTGACTCAATGTGATTGAAGCTTAATTTTGAATTCTTGTGATTAGCTGAGTTAAGAGTCTGCGGAATGTGTCTTGAATTGAGCATGTGCTGTGAGTGTAAGTTTTTTGAATATTCCATGCTATTGTGGAATGTCTAGAACTTGCCTGGTGTGTATATAAAACGAAATGAAGGATGTGAATTGTAGGAGATGATTTAGGCATTTCTTTGAATGAACCTAAATGTTATCCCTCACTTTACCTACCTTGAATATTTAATCCTAGTTAGCCCCATTGAGCCTTGAGCCTATTCTTTGATAGCTACAACATAAGCTTAATCCTTTTTCTTTCATTAGCCTTGAATTTGATCCAAAACTACGAAGCGCTTAAGTGAAAAATCCGAAAGAGTGAAGGAGTGAGAATTGGGAAAAAGAAGGAAAAGTAGCAAGTTGTAAAAGTTGAGAAAAGGACAAAGGTGCACTTGTGTGAAAATGGTTGATTATTAGTAGGGAGTAAGAAAATAGATGAATGAAAAAAATTGCTTATGTACTCCTTACTACTAAGCTGAGTATGCTTAAAGAAATGGGAACAAGAAGAGAAAATTCAGGATTGAAAAGAATGAGGAGGAAGTAAGAAAAGAGATGTCCTTAATGAATGTTGGATGTATTAAAAGCGCTTGGGGGAGATAGTCACTATTACTGGCCAGAATAGTACCTACCTGTCCCTTAGCTTACATTATAACCCATTAAGTCCTACTTGATCTTACATTCAAACATCCTTAAATTAGTGGAGTAAAACACTAAGGGCAAGCTTATGGGTCATTGCATGATGCATGTGAATTCTTTGTGAGAGTGAGCGTAATTCTATTCATTACCCATACATGTTGTGATTTAAAAATTTGCGTGTGAAATTGGGTAACTCTCTTGTTGTGAGGGCACATGTTTAATGAAGGATATAATTCGTGTTGGATTTCTTGATCAGTTGATTTGCATGAGTTTGCTAAGATAGAGAGTCAATTCTTGAGGTTAGGAAGTCTTAACATAATTGTATTTCATTTCAATGATTAAATCATGCATGCTCTATTTTTAGCTTGCTATCTTAAACAGTCATTGTAGCCGTAGCTTGAAGTGTCTTGCTAAAATTATCTATGTGTAAGTCTTCATGTGCATGAGATGTAAAAGGTTTGTTCGAGGACGAACAAGACTTTAAGTGTGGGGTTGTGATCTTGGGCATAATTACATGCCAAAGTGATACTTTATAACTTAGTTTTGTCTTGTTTATGTATTTAATTATGTACATTTTCATGCCTTTTTATATAAATGAGAAGAAATATTGACCAACATGATTAGTCTTTGTTTTTGAAGGAAATAATGCATTGGAGGACCCAATCTATGATTTGGTGAAGTGGAGGAATGATAGCGGGAGCGTTACACCAAAGTTGGAATAAATTGGGCAATTTTCAGAGGGTTTCCGCGGTACCTCCGTGTCATGGAGGCAGTGCTCCGCGATACACACCGTGTCACCGAGGCAACGCTCCGCGATACACACCGTGTCACGGAGGCAACGCTCTGCGATACACTCCGTGACACGTTGCTTGTTATTCTGGGAAAAATTTCCACTAGTATAAATAGCACACTTAGGTTTTATTTTAAACATTCTGACTTGGTTGAGCAAGAACGTGGGTTACAGGCAGTTGAGGAAACGAAAATCTTAGGGTTCTTCTCTAACTCTTTCTCCTTTATTTCAATTGTTTGTATGATTTATACTCATTTGATGATGTTTAATCCACAAATGAGTGGCTAAATTCACTTCTTGCTGAGGTTAAGAACATTTGTAGTGGAATGTAATTATTGATCTTCTTGGTTTTTCATCTTTTCTTCCATGGTTGTTCTATCAATTCTTGTTCTTATTGCATTAATGTTTGGCCAATGTTAATGTACATCTAAAAAATCCGATTTTCGCTCGAAAGAGAAAGAAATTGGAAAGTTGTGAATTGGTAGGATATGATCTCTTTTTGGTTTGGGAAAATTGAGAATTGATTTATCTTCAGAATAGAAATATATCTGAAAGTCGTATTAGTCAATTAAGGAATCGGTTTCGTATGACTAGAACATAAATTTCTTTTTATCACAGAAATGTAGGTGGAAGGTTCATGATTCTAAAGTTGGGTTAAATACGAGAGTTTTAATCCATAGGCAATAATTCTTGACTAGCAACCGAAGGAAGGATTAACCGACTTGTATCAATAAATTGCTTCCCTGCATGTTCGTTTTAGCCTCAGCATGCTCATTACTATAGTTCAGACTCAATTTGTACATTTGTTTTAGATTAGTATAAATTAGGAAACAAACTCCCAAAATCTTCTTGAAACTGTTGTCTGCATTATTTGAGTTAGAGTTTATTGACGCTTGATTCGATTATTACCTTGGTCTAGTCCCTGGTGGGATCGATACTAGGCTTACTTTAGCCATCTTACTACTTGTTCGACCACGTGCACTTGCGTGTAGTCATTTAAAATCCCGAACAAGAATCAAGAGGGTTAAAAGTAAGTGTAGAACAGGTTTCGATGACTCTTCTCCAATGAGCTCAAGATTGATTTCATTGTCGAGGATATGAATATACCCTTCAACCTTATTCAGTTGAATAAAAGTAGCCACAATCGTCGTCTCTTGTTTCTCATACGACCATAGAAATATAGGTGTAAGTGTTCGTAGGATAGTTCTTGGATTTCAGGGAGAATGACAAGAAGTGGGACTTGCAACTAGAAACCTTACAAAGAATTAGTCTAGCGTATTCAAGTCTTAAAACTCAACCTAAAGCGAAAGTGCCAATACCCTAGATTCTATCATCATTTGAATTGCAACATTTGTGAAAAAGCATTCAATTTATTAGTTAATTTGCTTTTAAAATTCTAGTAGTATAATTTCCAAAGTATTCCCCATTTTCATCTATGTTTATTGGAATAGTGAAATAAAGTGTTAACCTTGAGCAATTAATCTGACAAGTCTCTAAGTGATTAATAATCTGGACTTCACAGTCCTATATTACTTGACGACCACATGCACTTGCGTGCGCTGGGGCGACATCAAGTTTTTGGCGCTATTGTCGGGGACTGACGATTGTTTAATTGTTTGTAGGTTAGGATTTTTATTCTGCTATTCTGTATTTTATGTTTGTTTGCTAGTTTTTGAAGTTTGTATGTGCTGTGTTCAGTGTATGCCATCTACGAGAAGTCAGGGACCAACCTTGGCTCATTTTGATCCGGAGATTGAGAGGACTTTTCGTAGGTTAGCTATGGTAGAAAATCATGAGAAGGCACAGGGCAAAAACCAAAAGAGGATTCCAGTGATTTATTTTTCCCAACCAAACTTGAAAAATGCTTCTAAAGCGATCATCAAGCCAGGCATCATTGAAACTTCGAGTTAAAGTAGGAAACTGTGCGGTTGGTTTAGAATACTTGTCAATATCATGGCAAGCCGCATGAGGATCGCACATACATCTGATGACATTCATGGAGCTGAGTGAGAACTTTCACTATCAAAACATGTTAGATGAGTATGTTAAGCTCACGTTATTCCCTTTCTCATTGATTGGTGAAGCTAAGAAGTGGTTTCAAAATGAGCCAACAGGTTCCATAACTACATGGGAGGCTCTTTCCAACATGTTCATCAACATGTTCTTCTCGCTAAGGAGGAAAAAGAAGTGGAGATAATGATAACACTCAAACCATACCTCCTACCGAAGTATGAAATGGACGTTGTCAATAAAGAACCCAACTAAGAGGTTGGGGTCGAACCCACAGGAAATATGGAAGAGCTAGACTAAAGCCGGTAAGTGAACTTATTAGGTAGTTACTCCAAACTGGGGGTTTTAAAGAAACAGTAATTAAAAACACAATTGAAATTATGGGTGAAATCAAGATTTAAAGATAACTAGGGTTTTGTGTTCCCCATGGGTTCATAACTGCTTTGAGTATACATACGTGATTATCACCAATGCTTACTTTCGAACTGATAACCTAGGTTCATTCGAATGACCAACCAGTCCCTATTGAATGACTATACTCAATCACCTGACCAGGTCTCATGAGCGATTGCAAATTAACCGTTATCAATGCGTCCCAAATTTTAACTATCCTGCGACCACATCTCAAGTTAATACAATGATCATCAAGATCAAGGCTTTGTTGTAATTCTGTTTTCCTAATCTCTATCTCTTAGACCTAAGCAAGTAAATAATTCGGGCAAGTCCTAATGTTGTACACCATTAAGAAACGTTTAAGCATGAAGAGAATACAATACAAGTGTTTTGCATTGGTTTTGAATCACTTTTATGTAATCCTAGCTTGTTAATCCACCATGGTTCCCACAACCCTAGCTTTTGAGGTTTTACCCTCTCATAGTTACAAGATTGTGATTTGTTTGCATAATTAAAGACATAAATCAATACTTACAATTATAATTGAGAGAAAAACTTCCTTGAATTAATCAACAAAATCCTTAAGAACAATACGAAGATTAAGAAAAGGTTGATCACAAGTTGAACAACTCAATTCTCACGTCTATATCTCCTTAATTTCGTTGCTAATCAGTTCTAATCACCCCTAATTACTTCTGAACGACTCCCCTATGAAAATAAAACATAAAACGTATTTATACAAACATAAAAATCCTTTTCCTAAGCTAACAAGGTAAACTTCCATATCTATTGCCGCTCGTGCCACGATTAGACCTATGACTCGTGATAGGCTTGTACGGGTCGTACCTACCATCCATTGGTCTTTAGCTTGCTGAAATCCGACTAAGTGTTGGGCTTTGGTATAACTCGTACCATCCTCCTACGAGTCATACTGAGCTTCCATGGTTTAAATATGAAGACTCTGAATTTTTCTAAAGTTTGTCACGAGTGTCTTGGTACGACTCGTACCTTGCCATCATAACTCGTATTGTGGTCATCCATACCCAGAGCCTTTATGTAATTTCTTTGATTCTTTCCACGACTTAAAGTTATGACTCGTTCAACGATCGTACGGCTCGTATTGTGAGTCATGGAGTGCATCTTTCTTAGCTCATCCTTTTGAATATTTTCACGAGTCTTAGTACGATTCATACCATCAATGTATGACTCGTACAGAGACTGCCAGTTTGGCTCATTTTCTTCTCTTTTAAGCTTCTTTTGTACAATCTTGTTCCAACACCTAAGTTTACCTGAAAACACAAGAAAAATTCCTCATATCCATATAAACACACTTAAGTCCAAGCTATTTTCTTTAGTTTTGAGTGTCGAAAGTGTTGTAAATCCACAACACATCAACACCCTCAACTTAACACTTTAGCATGTCCTTAGGCAAAGAAAAAAAAACTAGAACACGATGCTCAACTAGAAAATAAACCTAAGATACTACAACCAATACTTAAACAAAAGTTGCACTTTACATATAAGAACTTCTGACCCTTTTCCATGAACCAACATCAGCTAATGTATTACAAGCAACCTCAAAATATAATAAACAGGGATCAGGACATGTCATCTAGCTATCAAAAGGCAATCAAGTCATCACCAATGTTTCTCACATAGACTAGTGATAAAAGTAAATATAATCCATGTACCCTCACAACAATTAAAGTCCTCACTCACAGATATAGTATCAAATATGTATGGGACTAGACAAATTAAACACTCACCCTCACAAAGAAGTTCCAAGTATCATGTATCAGATACCATAAGCTTGCCCTTATTTTCTCTACTTCGGTTTGTTAGATGGTTAAATTAGGATCACTAACACTTCATATGGCCTGTAATATAGGCTTAGGGCTAGACATGATAAAGATGAGATATTTTTAAGTGGATTTCCCTTCCTCGACACTACATACATTGGCTTCACCTTTTACCTACTTCACCCTTTATTCTTTCATCTCTTTTATTCCCTTTTCACCTCTTTTGTATACATTGGCATGGGTGTGGTGTATTTTCAACCTTTTCAGCATTTTTATTTTATTTTGAAATTCTTTTTCAAGGTTCTTAATATTTTTCATCTCTTTTGTTTTCACCACACCACACCTCATTTTCAACTTTTTCTCTTTTCTTTCCCTTTTTCTGGTTCTCACCATTTACGCATCCCTACTCTAGCCACCCTCAACTTAGGCATTTTGCCTATGTTGAGGTTCACGATATCCAAGGAAGGACCAGTGCCAAAATAGGTTCATTATAAATAAATGGGTACGGTTCATTGGTTAATCAAAGAAAAAAATGGGTCAATTAATGCTCAAAATAGGGATCAAAGATTCATATGATTTTGTTAGAGTTATATAGGCTAAAAGTGAGCTAAAAAAAAGGCCTATGATCATATCCTAACCAACCATCATTAGCTTATGCATAGACCAACCAGGCAAGTTTTAGATCTTCTACACAATACTGAACTAGGTACTTCACCTCACTCTCTCTTTGCGGCACGACGTGGATTTTGTGACTCTTCAAGCATCATCAAATTATACTACCTCTATTCCTCTGAACTCCTCTACATATCCCATATATGGCTTTATTCTTTTTACTGTTCACTTTGAACCTTTTTCCTTCTTTTTTCTCAAGTTCCACTGCACCATATAGGGACACCTGTACTACTCTGTAGGGTCCCATCCATCTAGATTTCAACTTCCCAGGCTACAACCGGAGTCTTGAGTTGAATAATAAAACCAAGTCACCTGGGTTAAACTCCATTTTTTCAATCTTCTTATCATGGTAGATCTTCATCCTTGCTTTATAGATGTCCACGTTCTCATAAGATCTGAATCGGAATTCATCCAACCCATTAATTTGGTTAAGTCTTAGCTTGGCTGCTTCATTCCAGTTCATGTTCAACTTTTTCAGAGCCCATGATGCCTTATGCTCTAATTTGACCGTTTAATGGCATGCTTTTCCATAGACTAATTGGTATGGAGACGAACAAAAAAGGGTCTTATAGGCTGTTCAATAAGCCCATAGCGCATCATCATGCTTCCTAGACCAATCTATCTGGCTAGTATTCACTGTCTTGGCCAAGATAGTCTTGATTTACCTTTTTCAGACTTCCACTTGTCCACTCGACTGCCGGTGGTAAGGTGTGACTACCTTATGCTTGACACCACATTTCTCCAACAGGGCCCTGAAGAGGCGATTTCAGAAGTGAGATCCACCATCATTGATAATAGCTGTGGGAGTGCCAAACTTGGCAAAGATATGCTTCCAAAGTAATGCTGTAACACTCTTGCCTTTATTGTTTGGTAGTGAAATGGCCTCCACCCATTTGGAGACATAATCCATTGCCACCAAAATGTACTTCATCCCATATGAGCTAACAAATGGGCCGATGAAATAAATGCCCCACACATCAAAAAACTCAACTTCCAAGATGGGAATTAGTGGCAACTCATGTTTACGGGTAATACTGCCCTTCCTTTGGCATTGATCACACGACTTGGCAAAGTCATATACATCCTGGTGAATAGAGGGCCAATAATATCCGCATTGTAGAATCTTATGCACAGTTCTGATACCACTATGATGACCCCCAACAGTGGATGAATTACAGGCCTCTAGAATGCTCATCATTTCTATTTCAGGAACACACCTGAGAATGATCCCATCTGCACAAATGTGAAATAAGTATGGTTCATCCCAGTAATATCTTTAAGCATCAAATAGGAACTTCTTCTTTTGCTGAGGAGTCAGGTCGGCCGGTATCGTATCACTAACCAAGTAATTTGCAAAGTCGGAAAACTAGGGAATCAAGTCTTGTGATGCAGCTAATACCTGTTCGTCTGGGAAGGAATTATCAATATCTATCTCTTCCCTTACTCTTGCCTCGGATTCAAGTCTGGATAGATGATATGCTACCTAATTTTCCGTGCCTTTTGGATCTTTAGCCTCAAACTCAAACTCTTGGAGTAGAAGTACCCACCGAATAAATCTAGGTTTAGCATCCTTTTTGGACATCAGGTACCTTAAGGATGCATGGTCTGTATGGATGATTACCTTTGTCCCAAGAAAGTATGCTTGGAATTTTTCGAAAGCAAAGACAACTGCCAGTAGCTCCTGCTCTATGACTATGTAATTCTTCTAGGCCGTATTGAGTGTTTTACTAGCGTAATAGATGGGATGAAAGATGTTTGCTCTTCTATGGCCCAAAATAGCACCAATAGAAACTTCGCTAGCATCACACATTACCCCAAATGGAAGAGACCAATCTGGAGCCACAATGATAGGAGCAATGGTGAGTTTCTCTTTTAAGAACTCAAAAGCCCTTAGACATGACTCATCGAACACGAACTTTTCCTCCTTCTCAAGCAATTTGCACAATGGCTATGCGATTTTTGAAAAACCTTTGATAAATCGGCGGTAGAATCCTGCATGCCCTAAAATGCTCCTGACGCCTTTTCTGGAAATAGGGGGTGGCAAACCTGCTATAACTTCTATTTTTTCCTTGTCCACTTCAATCCCCTTTCCGGAGATTTTATGTCCCAATGCTATTCCCTCCTTAACCATGAAATAACATTTTTTCCAATTTAGGACCAAATTGGTTTCTTCGCATCTTTTCAATACTTTGCCCAGATGGTCGAGGCAAGATCCAAATGAGTCACCTATAACAGAAAAATCATCCATGAATACTTCAATAGTTTCCTCCACCATGTTTGAGAATATGGAGATCATGCAGCCTGGAATGTGGCTGGTGCATTGCACAATGTGAATGACATTCTTCTAAACGCAAAATTTACGTATGGGCAGGTAAAGGTCGTCTCTCCTGGTCTTCTGGAGCGACGGTATTCTGATTATATCCTGAATATCCGTCAAGAAAACTGTACCAACCTCTGCCTTCTAGTTTATCAAGGATCTGATCCAAGAATGACATTGGAAAGTGGTCCTTATGGGTCCAGTGGTTGAGTTTCCTATAATCCGTGCACACACCCCATCCTATAACTGGTCGTGTTAGTATCAGCTCATTCTTCTCATTGCGCACCAATGTAATCGCACCTTTCATTGGCACGTATTGAACTGGGCTCACCGACTTGCTATCTGCGATAGGATATATGACACCAACATCTAGCCATTTGATAATTTCTTTTTTTACAACTTCATGCATTGGAGGGTTCAGGCGGCGCTGATGTTCTATACTTGGCTTATAATTTTGTCTCCAATTGGATTTTGTGAGTAGATATGCCTGGTGGAATTCCGATAATGTCACGATCCAAACGTACACCCGGATCGTAGACACGGGACAAGGAGCCCCAAGATACCCCAAGTCGACCCATGACATGAGCATGAATCTAATTCAATCACATGAGCAGAAGACTTAGAATAGAGAAAGTAATCATAACATAACATGTGGGTAAATAAAACAATACTCATACAATACAACGGAGTACAACTTTTAGTCTGATAAGCCTCTAAGCATGAAAGGCGGATTGATGGGACAACTTCCCCAACTAATCCAACATCCATAAACTGAAGGAATAACATAGAGTGTGAATATGTAGCCCTCGAAACATGAGGACTCACCAAATATGCAGAGCAAGTCCGAGTCTATCTACGGGTGAGAATGCGCTTGAGAACTGGGACTTGTATCATGAAACGATACAATATAAAAAGTATGCAGTCAGTATGTGGAATGTACTGAGTATGCAAGGTATGTAAAACGGACATTTAAAACATGTATAAAACTCATAAGTGATCATAAGAGTAGGACAACATGCTCATAACATAATTATCGTAATATAACATAAGGCTTAAGGTTTTCAAAACATTCGTAACGTACACATAGTCATAATCATAATAGAAGAGCCTTACCTAACATAACTTGAGCCAATATTCGTAATCATAAACTTGCATAAATCATGAGGAACAGTGGGAGATTCTCTTAACCGACATACTCCATATTAGCACACATGAAGTTCGACTTGTAACCCTAGTCGGGAGGGTGTTCTTACCTTGCCAAGGGTAGGAACCATGAAGGGAGTGATCACACATGAAAAGGGCCAATTGGGCCAGGGACAAACATGAAAGGGTCCCATCATACCTACGGTGGCACGTAGTTTATGAGATCCAGGGCTTAACATGGATCCCGAACCTACTCGGTGTTCGATACTATTCCCAAAACATATATAATGCTCATAATAATACATGAATGAGTTCATGGGCTAGTCAAATCATGATAATCATAAACATTCTTGAACATACGTGAACTAGCCATGACTTGAGGCCCGTGGGTCGACCAAAAACATAATTCATGATTGATAAAATTCATGCATATTTGTAGATCATGCATATAGCTTGAAAATCATATGTTCATAATAGACAATATAATAAATCCACAAATAAATTTATAATGCATGCTGAGCTTATCAAGACACCAATGGATCAATGGATCACAAATCGATTCATCATGGGGCATGCATAATCAAGCTTAATTGTTTAGAAATTAAAAATCAACAATATCATACTCGACTTAAATATCAAAGATGATCAAAATCAGTAGATTATGATGATATTTCAAAATCACAAGACCCATAATTAAATTATTTAATTTTATACAAATCGAATACAAAACCCCATGAGTTTTTGTCAATTTATAAGTAAAATCGTTGAGTAGGAGTATGCGTGTGGAAGAATACACCCATTGAAGACCTTACGCACCTGGGATTATCAACTCCTAACCCTCCTTAAAATTCCAAGAATGAAATTGAAGGAATTGAGGTGAAAATCTTGAAATATCCCCTTAATTCCCTTTCAAAGTTCTTGCATGCATGAATGGGAGTTTAGAATAGGTCATCCTCTTAAAACCCATCTTTTCCCAAGCTAAAACAACGTAGTTTAGGACCTTATATCGTGAAAAAGTCAAAAATACCCTTAATGAACTTTCCCTGAAAACTGGCCGGATGGAACTCACGAGTGGTACCAACGGGTCATGGGAACCACCAACGACCAGTCGTGTCCCTTATTGAATGAGCTTCTGAATGACCTAGTCTCGGATCCAAACAATGAGTCGACAGGACGACCGTGCCTTCAACCCACGACTTGTTATACCGTTCGTTGCTTGCTCATCACAAAAACTAAACCCCCTTACCACACGAGCCTCACCACGACTCGTGGTTCCGTTTAACGAGTTGTGGTCTCAACCCGTCACCCACGCTGGAAATTCTTACCCTCCAACAACGACTACAACCAACGACCCGTGGCTTCTCCTAATGGGTCGTTGGGTCTCCCGTTGCTTACACTACTGCCCAGCTGACCCTAACCACGACTGCAAAGGACAGCTCGTTGTATCCCACAATGGGTCGTCATACCTCTCGTTATCTCTACTGCCACCATTCTTTTCCCAACCAACGACAACATACAACGACTCGTGGTTTGATACCATGAGTTGTTCTGTTGTCAGTTCTAAGATGTTTTTCCATTTTTATGCACTTTTCAAATTCAACTCCTGGATATATTCTTAGGCCTTCGTGGGGTATTACAGATAATATCATCTATGGTCCAACCAATTGCCTTTTTGTACCATTTTAGCATGTTGACCAAAGCTTCCACCTGATCATCTAATTGGTTTGCTGCAATTATGACCGGAAAAGTATTTTCTTCTCTGAGGTATGCATACTTGAGATGGGGAGGTAGTGCCTTTAGCTCAAGGACTGGTGGCACCTCCATAGATGGCTTGGCCAGTGGCCTTGAACGATTCTTTAGATCCTGGTTTAACTTCTTTAGGCTGAAGTTATATGACCCCATTCGATTTAAAACATTCACCATCTTCGTGTATTCTGGGCTCCCGTCTCCATTATAATTCATCATCACAACTGCCAATGTATCATTAGTCATCATCTCTTCCAAAAGCGTTGGCAACTTATCATATTCCGTCTGAGTATTTGAGTAAAAGGTCGTTCCCTTGATGTAACCTGAGAGAGTCACAAAAGAAAAAAAATAAAAGCGTAAAAAGGAACCTAACTACCAACAAGTCAAATACAAGCTAATAATCTAGTTTTAGCCGTATTCCCCGATAACGATGCCATTTTTTAATAACGCTCAATCCATACCTCCTACCAAAGTATGAAGCGGACGTTGTCAATATAGAACCCAACTAAGAGGTTGGGATCGAACCCACAAGGAATATGGAAGAGCAAGACTAAAGCCGGTAAGTGAACTTGTTAGGTAATTACTCCAAATTGGGGATTTTAAAGAAAACAGTAATTAAAAACATAATTGAAATTATGGGTAAAATAAAGATTTAAAGTTAACTAGGGTTCTGTGTTCTCCATGGGTTCATAACTGCTTTGAGTATACATACGTGATCATCACCAATGCTTACTTGTAGAACTGACAACCTAGGTTCATTCAAACGACCAACCAGTCCCTACTGAATGACTATACTAAATCACCCGACCAGGTCTCATAAGTAGGGGTGGCCGGTGGGACGGGACGTCCCGGTCCGTCTCGGTACCGGCCCGGATTCGGGTCCCGATAGTCCCGGTCCGGCTAGCCCGGCTCATGTTGTGGGATGTGGGGATACCGGAGTGGGACGGCACAGGACAGTATTAATTACCGATTGTCCTGGCTCGGTTCATCCTGGTACCGGACTGGTCCCGTCCCGATTTCATCCGAAAAATTTAATTTTTTTTAATTTATAACTATAGCCGTTTATAGCCGTTGGGGTGGGGCTCCCTAACGGCTATATTCTATTTTAATCCCCCTCCATCCCCCCCAACCCCCTATATTTTAATTTTTTTACACCCCTTAGTTTTAAAAATTACACTTTGGTCCTTTTCTTAAAAACTATAAATACCCCCACATTTTCACAATTTATTCACATCTAACAATTCAACTCTTCTCTTCTCTAATCTCTACTACACACTCATTCTCTCAAGTCTCAAGTCTTAAATATTATCAATTATCAATTTCTCCCAAATTTCCCTACATTCTCTAATCTAGTTGAAATTGTGTTAGTTATTTTAATTTGAAGCTTCAAGTTTCAAGTCTCAACTCTCAAGTTGCTAATTGCTACTCGCTAGTTTTGCTACATCAATTTTTGAATTCTGAGTTTCCGATAATGGGTTATAATCGTCTGTTTTTTACACAGACATTTGGTACATTCGTTCCATAATTCATACTTACTTCTGTTATTTATTTATTTATGACTTTATGCATTTAATTTTTCTATCTTATTTATTTAAATATACTTGCGTTATATTTATTTAGTCATAATTTTAGTTGTGTTTTATTTATTTATTCATAAATTATAATATGGATTCTGGAAAAAAAATTCTGGAAAAGGAAAGGGTGTTATGGCCAAGGTTGCAGGTGTATTTGGTATTAGTACTGGTAAAAAAAGTTCAGATTCTAGTTCAACTGCTAAAAAAATTGGTGGTTCTTCTTCAGTCCCTAGAGTTGGAATTAATAATGAAGATTTTATGCAATTTGATAGTACTCCTTTTAATATTAATTCAGATACTCCATTAGATAATGAAGTTCTGGAAAGGGTTTATGGTAATTTATTAGAGGAAGAATTAAATGAAGAAGTAGAAGAAGAAGAATTAGATGATATACCTACTAGTCCCGTCACCGAAGCTCCAACTCAGGATACTCCTCAGTGTGAAGCTCAACTTCCCCCTTTGCATCCTACTAGGGATAAGACTAGGGTTCAACGGGCTAAAACTTCAGCTGTTTGGCAATTTATGCATCAAAATGAGGAGCGAACTCAAGTTATTTATAATAAATGTAAAAAGGTATTCAAGTCGCGGAAGCAAAGGTGGAACTAGGGGGTTACATAGACATTTATTACAATGTTCTAAACTTAAATATTTGGCGGCTAAAGAAGCCTCTAAAGCCGTCAGTTGTGATGTCCCTATTGGATCGGAAGGGGGTTCCAATATGGTTCAGGGCCAGTGAAATCCTTCAAACCCAAGTGGCCTTGTTACACAACGAAAATAAGATAGGGATAGAGACCGTGAAAACATCGCAAAAATGGTTGCGGTCTGTGGTTTGCCTTTTAGCTTTCCCTCCCATCTCAGATTTATTATGTATATTCAACAAACATATAATCCTTCTTTTGAAGGTTTTTGAAGGTTTTTCGCGAAACATGGTTAAACGTGACATTTTTGAATTTCAAGCAAAGCATGCTCATTATCTTCGTTGTTTATTTAGTTATTTTGATGGTAGATTTTCTATTACTTATGATATGAGTCATAGTGTCAATTCCATTGATTATTTAACTGTTACTACACACTGGATTGATCATAATTGGAATTTACAAAAAAAAATATTAGGTTATAAAATTTGTGAGTAGAGAAAAACTGCTACATATATAGCTGCTACTATACTTGAAGTTTTACAATCTTTTGGCATTTGTGATAAAATATTGAGTGTTACACTATATAATGCTTCTTCTAATACTGGTGCTATTAGTGTGTTATAAACTCGATTATGTCCAATTAATAATGCTGCTTTCCATGTTAGATGTGCTGCTCATATATTTAATTTGGCTGTACAGGATGTCATTAAATTATTTGATACTGGGTGCTCTATAGTTGAATTAGCATGTTTTTAGATTTTTCGAATGAATAAAAGTTCTAGAATTCGTGAATTTAAATAACTTTGTAGAATATGTGAACTTCCATATAGAAAAGTTCCAAAACATGTAAAAACTAGATGGAATTCATTATACGAAATGCTAGAAGTTCCATATATTTATAGAAGGCCTATCACTATGTTGTATAATGCTCATAATTTCGAACCTGATTTGAAACTTGATGATAATGACTGGGAGGAAATAAATGAACTTAATCAATTTTTAAAATTATTCTATGAAGAAACAAAAACTTTTTCTGACGTGTATTTTCCAACTATTTGTGAAGTTTTAATAAATGTATGTGTTGTTACTACTAAATTTGCTGAATATAAAAAAAATAAAAAGTTTGCACCGGCTATTGAGGTCATGATTCAGAAGTTTAAATTTTTTTTTCCTATCCCTCAAAATTATTTAACTGCTATGCTTTTTAACCCAGAATATAAAGAAGTAGGTACAAGAGGAGTCGTTAAAAAAATTTATGAAAATTTGAAAATAGAAGATAATGAAACTCCAACTTTAGAAAGTTGTAAAAGTAGTATTAGAGTGCAGGCTAAACTGATATATGAGACTTATTGCCAGTTGCATAGTGGTAATTCCGTTAATGCTCCTGGAACTTCTAGGGTCCGAGTAGATAGTACCCATGGATATGTGCAAAGTACTATTGGTCTTGATTTTTCTAACAGTTGTGATTTTGATGACTATCTTTCTTCAGCTAGAGAAAATGTTACAATTTCCGCTGATGGCACGCTGAATATTCTGAGTAGGTGGAGAGCTCGTAGCAACATATTTCCAAGGCTTAGTAAGATGGTTCGGGACGCGCTAGCTATTCAATCATCATCTGTTGCTTCGGAGGCTACTTTCAGTGTGGAAAGATTTCAACTTGGAGATTATCGATATTCACTAGCAGAAGACAACTTGGAGGTATCTATAACTTTTAGAGATTGGATCAATGCGGAGTGGAGAAATCACGGGCTACCGAGGTTAACTTCCCAACTAGAAGCTTTTTTGGATTCAGCAATTAATAGCGATGATGACATGGAAGCGCAAGACCGAAAACAATCTATGGCGGTGCCGGAAAATATTTCGGCTCAACAAATAGAAGAATTAGAAAGAAATTTCATAAAGATGTACAAATATTAGTATTACATTCGCTTAATCCAAACAGGACCCTTCCTAGAAGGTGGATGCGTAGATTAAGCGCTCTACTAATATTTGTAAATTGTAATACAAATTTTTATGATATTATTTTAATTTTTATATGAATAAATTTAAAGGCTTTTAGCCTTAATTTTTAATTTCATTATTTGTTGTATTATATCTTAATTATTTACAAACATATCTATAAGTTGTAGATACAAATAAATATTCAATAATTACTTCATATTTATAAAATCAAAATTCAAATTTCATATTTAAAAAATTAAAATTTCAAACTTTAAGTCTTTAAGTCTTTAAGAATTAAGACTTAAGACTTCAAGACTTTAAGTTTTTAATAAAATTTATAAATTATTTTATCCTTAAAATATTAAATTCTTAATTTCAATTTGTAATTTTTAATTTTTAAATGAATAACTAAATGTTTACTTCATATTTCAAATTTCAAACTTTAAGCTTAAAACTTTAAGTCTTTAATAAACTTTAGACTTTAGAGTTTGGAGTTTAGACTTTAATTGAGTTTTTAGCCTTAAGTTGTATTTCAATTTTTAATTTTCAAATTTTAAATTTCAAGTTCAACTTTGAAGTTTGAACTTTGAAGTTCTTTCTTATTTATAAATTTTAACTTTTAAGTTCTCAGTTCTAACTACTAACTTCTAACTATTAGGTATTAACCTTAAAATTGAAATTCTTATTTCTAAATATAAGACTTTAAGACTATAAAAATTTTAAAAACATCTAAATTTTAATATTAAAAAAAAAAATTTTAAAAATTATTTTTGTCTCGTTTGTCCAACTTACTCCATCCCATTCCATCCCGTCCCGACCAGTTAATATAGTGGGATGGTACGGGACTATAAGTCCGTCCCGATTTGTCTCGGCCCGGCTTCCCATCCCGCTTCCCCTCATCCTGTCCCGTCCTGTCCCAGTCCGTCCCATCCCGTTCGTCCCGTCCAGGAAAAATGACCAGCACTCATGAGCAATGCAAATTAACTATTATCAATGCGTCCCAAATTTTAACTATCCTGCGATCAGAACTTAAGTTAATACAATGATCATCAATATCAAGGCTTTGTTGTAATTCTCTTTTCCTAATCTCTACCTCTTAGACCTAAGCAAGTAAAAATTCGGGCAAGTGCTAATGTTGTACACCATTAAGAAATGTTAAAGCATGAAGAGAATACAATACAAGTGTTTTGCATTAGTTTTGAATCACTTTTATGTAACCCTAGCTTGTTAATCCCCCATGGTTCCCACAACCCTAGCTATGGAGGTTTTAGCCTATCATAGTTGAAAGATTGTGATTTGTTTGCACAATTAAAGACATAAATAAATACTTACAATTATAATTGAGATAAAAACCTCCTTGAATTAATAAGCAAAATCCTTAAGAACAATATGAAGATTAAGAAAAGGTTGATCACAAGTTGAACAACTCAATTCTCATATCTATATCTCTTTAATTTTGTTTCTAATCAATCCTAAATTACTTCTCGATGACTCCCAAACGAAAATAAAACATAAAACGTATTTATACAGATAGAAAAATCCTTTTCCTAAGCTAACAGGGTAAACTTCCATATCTACTACCGCTCGTGCCACATTTAGATCTACGAACTGTGACAGGCTTGTATGGGTAGTACCTACCATCCGTAGGTCTTTAGCTTGCTGAAATCCAACTAAGTCTTGGGCTTTGACACGACTCACACCATCCTCCTACGAGTCGTTCTGAGCTTCCGTGGTTTAAATTTGAAGACTCTGAATTTTATGAAGTTTGTCATGAGTGTCTTGGTACGACTCGTACCTTGCCATCACGACTTGTATTGTAGTCATCCATACCCAGAGTAAGCCTTTGTGCAATTTCTCTGATTCTTTCCATGACTTGAAGTTACGACTCGTTCAACGATCATATGACTTGTACTATAAGTCGTGGAGTTCATCTTTCTCAGCTCATCCTTCTAAATATTTTCACGAGTCTTAGTACAATTCGTACCATCAATCTACGACTCATACTGAGACTCTCAGTTTGGTTCATTTTATGCTCTTTTAAGCTTCTTTTGCACAATCTTGTTCAACCACCTAAGTTTACCTGAAAACACAAGAAAAATACCTCATATCCATATAAACACACCTAAGTTCATGCTATTTTCTTTGGTTTTGAGTGTCGAAAGTGCTATAAATCCACAGCACATCAACACCCTCAACTTAAGACTTTTTCATGTCCTCAGGCAAAGAAAAAAAACTAAAACACGACGCCCATCTAGAAATAAACCTACAATACTATAGCCAATACTTAAACCAAAGTTGCACTTTACATATAACAACTTTTGACCCTTTTCCATGAACCAACATCAGCTAATGTATTACAAGAAATCTAAAAATATAATAAACAGGGATCAAGACATGTCATCTAGCTATCAACAGGCAATCAAGTCATCACCAATATTTTTCACACAGACCAATTGTAAAAGTAAACATAATTCATGTACCCTCACAACAAATGAAGTATCTACTCACAAATATAGTATCAAATATGTATGGGACTAGACAAATGAAACACTCATCCCCACAAAGAAGTTCCAAGTACCATGTATCAGATACCATAGGCTTGCCCTTATTTTCTCTACTTCGATTTGTCGGATGGTCAAATAAGGATCACTATAGGACTTTATATGACTTGAAATGTAGGCATAGAGCTGGACATGATAAAGATGAGAGATTTTTAAGTGACTATCCCTTCCTCGGGACTACATTCATTGGCTTTAGCATTCACCTACTTCACCCTTTATTCTTTCATCCCTTTTCTTCCGTTTTCACATCTTTTGTATACATTTGCATGGATGTGGTGTATTTTCAACTTTTTCGGCATTTTTATTTTTTTTTGAAATTTCTTTTTCAAGATTCTTAATAGTTTTCAACTTTTTTCTTTTCACCACACCACACCTCATTTTTCAACGTTTTCTCTTTTCTTTCTCTTTTTCTGGTTCCCACCATTTACACACCCTTACTCTATCCACCCTCAACTTAGGCATTTTACCTATGTTGAGGTTCACAATATTCAAGGAAGGACCCGGGCCAAAATAGGTTCATTATAAATAAATGTGTATGGTTTATTGGTTAATCAAAGAAAAACAATGGGTCAATTATGGCTCAAAATTGGGATCAAGGGATTCATATGATTTTGGTAGGGTTATATAGGCTAAAAATGAGCTAAACAAAAATCGCCTATGATCATATCCTAACCAATCATCATTATCCTATTCATAGACCAACCAGGCAAGTTCTAGATCTTCTACACAATACTGAACTAGGTACTTCACCTCACTCTCTCATGGCACATGAACTATATTCACCTCACCTGTCTAGTTTACACATGGCTTAACAAGACTACTCATGCTAATAAACTAGATGACATAAAAAGATCCACAAAAATCATCCATGCAGTCACAACCTCATAGCTAATGCATAAAAAAAAATTTAAACAAGGTCAATTGTTTTTTCAAAAGCAAAACTAGTGCATTTTCATTAGCTAAGTACTCCTAAGTTATTTCCTAGTTAAATAAAAATCACAAACTAAAAAAATAAAAATCCTAAACATGCTGGTTCTACTAGATAGCATGTCTGAGCGAAAGAAACACGGTAAGAAAAACTCTTGGACGTATAAAAAATCTCAAAAATAAATAGTACACCCCTCCCTTTTTTTTTGAAAATTTAGCTTTATCCCCGAAACATCAGGGAGAAGATCATAGGGAAGGGAACATACCTGAGGCTACTCAGACTTCGCATTCATGGGTTGCTTTCTATGTAATGCGTGATTTAACGTCGCGCCACGATGTGGATGTTGTGACTCTTCAAGCATCATCAAGGTATACTACGTCTATTCCTCTTAACTCCTTTACATCTCCCAAATATAGCTTTATTCTTTGCCTGTTCACTTTGAACCGTTTTCCTTCTTTTTTCTCAAGTTCCAATGTACCATATGGGGACACTGGTACTACCCTGTAGGGTCCCATCCGTCTAGATTTCAACTTCCTAAGGTTCAACCGGAGTCTTGAGTTGAATAATAAAATCAAATCACTTGGGTTAAACTCCCTTTTTGTAATCTTCTTGTCATGGTGGATCTTCATCCTTTCTTTTTAGATGGTTGCGCTCTCATAAGCTCGGAGTCGGAATTCATCCAATTCTCAGCTTGGCTTCTTCGTTCCTATTCATGTTCAACTTTTTCAGAGCCCATAATGCCTTATGCTCTAATTCAGTCGGTAAATGGCATGCTTTGCCATAGACCAACTGGTATGGAGACGAACCAATAGGGGTCTTATAGGCTATTTGATAAGCCCATTGCGTATCATCAAGCTTCCTAGACCAATCTGTCCGACTAGTATTCATTGTCTTGGCCAGGATAGTCTTGATTTCCCTGTTTGAGACTTCCACTTGTCCACTCGACTGTGGGTGGTAAGGTGTGGGCTTATGCTTGACACCATATTTCTCCAATAGGGACCTGAAGAGGCGGTTGCAGAAGTGAGATCCACCATCACTGGTAATGGCTCTGGGAGTGCCAAACCTGGCGAAGATATGCTTCTGAAGGAATGCTGTAACACTCTTGCCTTCATTGTTTGGTAGTGCAATGGCCTCCACCCATTTGGAGACATAATCCACTGCCACCAAAATGTACTTCATCCCATATGAGCTAACAAATGGGCCCATGAAATCAATGCCCCACATATCAAACAGCTCAACTTCCAAGATGGGAGTTAGTGGAAACTCATGTTTACGGTAATACCGCCCTGCCTTTGGTATTGATCACACAACTTGGCAAAGTCATATGCATCCTAGTGAATAGAGGGCCAATAGTATCTACATTGTAGAATCTTATGCGTAGTTTTGATACCACTATGTTGACCCGAAATAGGGGATGAATGACAGGCCTCCAGAATGCTCAGCATTTCTATTTTAGGCACACACCTAGAAATGATCCCATCTACACAAATGCAAAATAAGTATGGTTCATCCTAGTAATATCTTTGAGCATCAAATAGGAACTTCTTATTTTGTTGAGGATTCAGGTCGGCCGGTATCATATCGCTAACCGAGTAATTTGCAAAGTGGGCAAACAAGGGAATCAAGTCTTAAGATGCAGCTAATACCTGTTAGTTTGGGAAGGCATCATCAATATCTATCTCCTCCCTTGCACGTGCCTAAAATTCAAGTCTGGATAGATAATCTTCTACCTAATTTTCCGCGCCTTTTTAATCTTTAACCTCAAACTCAAACTCTTGGAGTAGAAGTAACCACCGAATAAATCTAGGTTTAGCATCCTTTTTGGACATCAGGTACCTCAAGGATGCATGGTCTGTATGGATGATTACCTTTGTCCCAATCAAGTATGCTTGGAATTATTTGAAAGCAAAGACCAGTTCCAGTAGCTCTTGCACTGTGACTGTGTAATTCTTCTGTGCCGTATTGAGTGTTTTACTAGCGTAATTGATGGGATGAAAGATCTTGCTCTTATCTGGCCCAAAACAACACCAAGAGCAACTCCTCTAGCATCACACATTACCTCAAATGGAAGAGATCGATAAGGAGCCACAATGATAGGAGCAGTGGCGGGTTTCTCTTTTAAGCACTCAAAAGCCCTTAGACATGCCTCATCGAACACGAACTTTACCTCCTTCTCAAGCAATTTGCACAATGGCTGTGCAATTTTTGAAAAATCCTTGATAAAGAATCCTGAATTCCCTATAAAGCTCCTAACCCCTTTTGTGGGATAGGGAGCGGAAAACCTGCTATAACTTCTATTTTTGCCTTGTCTACTTCAATCCCCTTTTCCGAGATTTTATGTCCCAACACTATTCCCTTCTTAACCATGAAATAACATTTTCCCCAGTTTAGGACCAAATTGGTTTCTTTGCATCTTTTCAATACTTTGCCCATATGGTCGAGGCAAGATCCAAATGAGTCATCTACAACAGAAAAATTATCCATGAATACTTCAATAGTTTCCTCCACCATGTCTGAGAATATGGACATCATGCAGCGCTGGAATGTGGCTAGTGCATTGCACAATGCGAATGTCATTCTTCTGAATGCAAAAGTTCTATATGGGAAGGTAAAGGTAATATTCTCCTGGTCTTCTGGAGCAGATGGTAATCCGATTATATCTTGAATATCCGTCAAGAAAATAGTACCAACCTCTGCCTACCAGTCTATCAAGCATCTGGTCCAAGAATGGCATTGGAAAGTTATCCTTCTGGGCCCAGTGGTCGAGTTTCCTGTAATCCATGCACACACGCCATCTTGTGATTGGTTGTGTCGGTATCAGCTGGTTCTTCTCAGTGGGCACCACTGTAATCCCACCTTTCCTTGGCACGCATTAAACTGGGCTCACCCACTTGCTATCTGCGATAGGATATGTGACACCAGCATCCAGCCATTTGATAATTTCTTTTTTTAAAATTTCGTGCATTGGAGGGTTCAGGCGATGCTGATGTTCTATACTTGGTTTACAGTCTGGCTCCAGTTGGATTTTGTGAGTACATATGCCTGGTGGAATTCCGATAATAACAGCTATGGTCCAACCAATTGCCTTTTTGTACCATTTTAGTATGTTGACCAAAGCTTCTACCCGATCCTCTAATAGGTCTGCTGCAAGTATGACCAGCAAAGTATTGTCTTCTTCAAGGAATGCATACTTGAGATGAGGAGGTAGTGCCTTTAGCTTAAGGACTGGTGGCACCTCCACAGATGACTCGGCTGGTGATGTTGAACGATTCTTTAGATCCAGGTCTAACTTCTTTGGGTTGAAGTTATATGACCCCATTCCATTTAAAGCTTTCACCATCTTCGTGTATTTTGGGCTCCCATCTCCCTCATAATTCATCATTACAACTGCCAATGTATCATTAGTCATCATCTTTTCCTTAAGTGTTGGCAGCTTATCATATTCCATCTGAGTATTTGAGTGAATGGTCGTTCCCTTGATGTAACCTGAGAGAGTAACAAAAGAAAAAAAACATAAAAGCGTAAAAAGGAACGTAACTATCAACAAGTCAAATACAAGCTAATAATCTAATCTTAGCTGTATTCCCCGCAACCGACACCACTTTTTGATAACGCTCAAACTTACCTCCTACCGAAGTATGAAGCAGACGTTGTCAATAAAGAGACCAACTAAGAGGTTGGGATCGAACCCACAGGAAATATGGAAGAGCTAGACTAAATCCGGTAAGTGAACTTGTTAGGTAGTTACTCCAAACTGGGGGTTTTAAAGAAAACAGTATCATAATTGAAATTATGGGTGAAATCAAGATTTAAAGATAACTAGGGTTTTGTGTTCCCCATGGGTTCATTACTGCTTTGGGTATACATACGTGATCATTACCAATGCTTATTTGTAGAACTGAAAACCTAGGGTCATTCCAACGACCAACCAATCCCTGTTGAATGACTATACTCAATCACCCGACCAGGTCTCATAAGTGATTGCAAAATTAACTTTTATTAATGCGTCCCAAATCTGAACTATCCTAAGACCACAACTCAAGTTAATACAATGATCATCAAGATCAAGGCTTTGTTGTAATTCTCTTTTCCTAATTTCTACCTCCTAGACCTAAGAAAGTAAAGAATTCGGGAAAATCCTAAAGTTGTACAACATTATGAAACATTTAAGCATGAAGAGAATACAATATAAGTGTATTGCATTAGTTTTGAATCAATTTATGTAACCCTAGCTTGTTAATCCACCATGGTTCCCACAATCCTAGCTATGGAGGTTTTAGCCTCTCATAGTTGCAAGATTGTGATTAGTTTGCATAATTAAATTCATAAATCAATACTTACAATTATAATTGATAGAAAAACTTCCTTGAATTAATCAGAAAAATGCGTAAGAAAAATATGAAGATTAAGAAAAGGTTGATCACAAGTTGAACAACTCAATACTCATGTCTATATCTCCTTAATTTCGTTTCTAATCAGTTCTAATCACTCCAAATTACTTCTCGATGACTCCCTTATGAATATAAAACATAAAACATATTTATACAGACATAAAAATTCTTTTCCTAAGCTAACAGGGTAAACTTCTATATCTGCTGCCACTCGTTCCACGATTAGATCTACGACCCATGACAGGCTTGTACAGGTCGTACCTGCCATCCTTAGGTCTATAGCTTGCTGAAATCCAGCTAATTGTTGGGCTTTGGTATGACTCGTACCATCCTCATACGAGTCGTACTGAACTTCCGTGGTTTAAATCTGAAGACTCTAAATTTTTCTAAACTTTGTCAGGATTGTCTTGGTATGACTCGTACCTTGCCATAACGACTCATAGTGTAGTCATCCGTACCCAGAGTCAGCCTTTGTACAATTTCTCTGATTCTTTCCACGACTTATAGTTACTACTCGTTCAATGATCATACGGCTCGTACTGTGAGTCGTGGTGTGAATCTTTCTTAGCTCATCCTTCTGAATATTTTCACGAGTCTTAGTACTATTCGTACCATCAATGTACGACTCGTAGTGAGACTACCAACTTGGCTTATTTTATGCTCTTTAAAGCTTCTTTTGCAAATCTTGTTCCAACACCTAAGTTTACCTGAAAACATAAGAAAAATACCTCATATCCATATAAACACACCTAAGTCCATGCTATTTTCTTTAGTTTTGAGCGTCGAAAGTGTTGTAAATCCACATCACGTCAACACCCTCAACTTAAGACTTTTGCATGTCCTCAGGAAAAGAAAAAAACCTAAAACACGATGCTCAACTAGAAAATAAACCTAAGATACTACAACCAAATACTTAAACAAAAGTTGCACTTTCCATATAACAACTTCTTACCCTTTTCCATGAACCAATGTCAACTAATGTATTACAAGAAACCTCAAAACATAATAAACAGGGATGAAGACATGTCATCTAGCTATCAACAGGCAATCAAGTCATCACCATATTTTTCACACAGACCAATTGTAAAAGTAAACATAATTCATGTACCCTCACAACAAATGAAGTATCCACTCACAGATATAGTATCAAATATGTATGGGACTAGACAAATGAAACACTCATCCCCACAAAGAAGTTCCAAGTACCATGTATCAGATACCATAGGCTTGCCCTTATTTTCTCTACTTCGGTTTGTCGGATGGTCAAATTAGGATCACTATAGGACTTGATATGACTTGTAATGTAGGCTAAGGGCTGGACATGATAAAGATGATTTTTAAGTGACTATTCCTTTCTTGGCACTACATACATTGGTTTCACCTTTCACCTACTTCACCCTTTATTCTTTCATCCCTTTTCTTCCCTTTTCACCTCTTTTGTATATATTTACACGGGTGTGGTGTATTTTGAACTTTTTCAACATTTTTATTTTTCTTGAAATTTCTTTTTCAAGATTCTTATTATTTTTCGTCTCTTTTCTTTTCACCACACCACACCACACCTCATTTTTACACTTTTTATCTTTTCTTTCCCTCTTTCTCGTTTCCACCATTTATGCACCCCTACTCTAGCCACCCTAAACTTAGTAATTTTGCCTATGTTGAGGTTCACGATACATAAAAAATGGGTACGGTTCATTGGTTAATCAAAGAAAAAATGGGTCAATTAAGGCTCAAAATTGGGATCAAGGGATTAATATGATTTTGGTAGGGTTATATAGGCTAAAAGTGAGCTAAACAATAACAACCTATGATCATATCCTAATCAATCATCATTATCCTATTCATAGACCAACCAGGCAAGTTCTAGATCTTCTACACAATACTGAACTAGGTACTTCACCTCACTCTCTCATGGCACATGAACTATATTCACCTCACCTGTATGGTTTATACATGGCTTAACAAGACTACTCATGCTAATAAACTAGATGAAATCAAAAGATCCACAAAAATTATGCATGCAATCACAACTACATAGCTAATGCATCAATTTTTTTTTAAACAAGGTCAATTTTTTTTCAAAAACCAAAACTAGTGCATTTTCACTGGCTGATGATAAAGCTCAAACTCACACTTCTTAGCAAATTATGACGCGGACGTTGAACCCAACTAGAGGTTGTGTAGAAGAACGCTTGATCTTGGGCAAATTTATATGCCCAAGTGATACTCAAATGTGTCATTAAGTACATCGAGTAACTAGTGTGATTAACCCTTTGTTTGTAGGTGAAATATGCTAGGAGGGGCTTAAATCGATGATGCACGAACAAGATGAAACATTGGTATGAGTTGGAGGAAGAATGCATGAAATGTGAATGAAAATAGCAATATCGAACTGCCCAGCGTGCCATGCCAGCAGACCTGGGCGACTAGCGCCGTGCTACGTAAGAGCATACATGAGCGAAGGGAAAAGCAAGGCAGTGCCTGAGAGCTACTTGATCTTGGGAAAATTTATATGCCCAAGTGATACTCAAATGTGTCATTTTACCTTATTTATCTATCGATGTTTGTACATTCTCATATGAAATGTAATAAAATGTGAATTTATACTAACCAACATGATTAGCATTGTTTTGTAGGAAAAATATAAAGTTATGGAGCTAAGATGCATGTTGGGAGAGATCGAGATTGGACTCGGAAGCTAGCAAGGGAAAAAGCACAAGGAAAGCACGAATTAAAGGGGCTCCGCGATGGAGCCGTGTCACGCTGCCATCGCGGATGCATTCTACCTGGATGCTGAAATTATGCCAAATTCTAGTGAAGGTGCGCGTTGGGGCCGTGGCACGTTGGCCTAGCCCCGCGTTGCACGCCGTGCCACATTGGGCCTTAATACCTGGACGACTGGATTCCAGTGAGGGTCCGCGTTGGTGGCGTGTCACGGAGGCAGTGCTCCGCGATGCACTCCGTGACACGTTGCTTGTTATTTCGGGAAAAATTCCCACTAGTATAAATAAAACACTTAGGTTCATTTGTAATAATTCTGACTTGGTGGAGCAAGAACGTGGGTTACAGGCAGTTGAGGGGACGAAAATCTCAGGGTTTTTCTCTCTCTCTTTCTTCTTTATTTCAATTGCTTGTATGATTAACACTCATTTAACGATGTTTAATCCACAAATGAGTGGCTAAATTCCTTTCTTTCTGAGGTTAAGAACATTTGTATTGAAATGTAATTATTGATAAATTGGTTTTTTCATCTTTTCTTCCATGTTTGTTCTATTGATTCTTGTTCTTACTGCATTAATGTGTGGCCAACGTTAATGTATATCTAAGGGCAATGTTAGTGCCCGAGGAAATGGCAGCTAGGCTGGTTCGTGAGGTGGCAATCCCACATGCTAACAATGTCACATCTAGCATCCGCAAACCTGAGCCAGGAGGGAGGTTCGATCTTAAACAAAACATGGTGCAATTGCTGCACACCAACGGGCAATTCACAGGTCTCTCTCATGAGGATCCACAACAACATCTCCAAAATTTTTTAGAGATAAGTGACACTTACATCCCCGCTGGAGTGTCATCAGATTATGTCAGGCTTACATTGTTCCCATTTTCACTTTTGGGAGAAGCTAAGAGGTGGTTGAAAGCTGAACCACCTAATTCCATCACCATGTGGGATGATCTTGCAAAGAAATTCCTGATACGGTTCTTTCCATCCGGTAAAACAGCAAGACTTAGAAGTCAAATTCTAAGTTTCAAATAGAGAGAGGGAGAGAATCTGTATCAAGCCTGGGAGAGATTCAAATCTATGTTGCGGGATTGTCCTCATCATCACCAATCCAATGATGTGCTGGTGCATACTTTCATAGAGGGTCTGGAATCCCACACAAAAATCTTGCTAGACTCAACAGCTGGGGGACAAACATTGGAGAAAACTTATAAGGAGCTATATACCTTGTTAAATTGTATTTCGCAGGGGAACCCGGAGTGGAATGCGGACTCGTCAAGAGGAGGAACAAGGAAAGCAGCAGGAGTCTTAGAAGTGGATGATTTTATAGCTATTGCTGCACAGATAGCTGCATTACAGAATCAACTCAACACCCACTTCAGCAACATGAGCATGAACCAGTCTCAAGCCCCAGTGAATGTAGTGCAGCAGGTTTGGTGTGAAGTGTGCGAGAGTAATGAACACTCAGCTGAGTGTTGCGGAGAAAATCCTGATTCGGTGAACTTTGTTAGTAATATACAGAGAAACAACCACCTACAGTATGGCAACAACTACAATTCCAACTGGAGGAATCACCCAAATTTCTCTTGGGGTAGCAACAACCATCAAGGGCAAAGTTCGAGTCAGGGGGCGCAGAGAAATCAAGGAGGGCAGCAGAACTATCAGTCATAATACAGAAACAACAATGCACCTCCTCCACCACCATCACTCAGCATTGAGGAAATGTTCAAGACAATGATAGCTAACCAAGCTCAATTGCAGGCTGACTACATGAAATTAGCAGCCGATGTAAAGAACAATCAGTTAGCTACCAAGGCGCTGGAGTACCAGTTTGGGCAATTTGCTGGAGCCCAAAACACCAGGCCTAGAGGAGGACTTCCGAGGGACACTGATCCCAACCCAAGCAAGTAAATGCAGTGACCACAAGGAGTGTTTGCAACTTAAGGAGGTGGAACCGAAAAGACTACCACAACAGTCGGAAGCAGGTGAAAAGGAGAGGGAGCACAATGATGATAGGGGGAAGGAGAAGGATGTTGAACCAAAAAGACCACCACCCCCGTTCCCTTAAAGACTAAGGAAACACAAGGAGGAAGCGTGTTTCAAAAAGTTCATGGAGGTGCTTAAGCAAGTACACATTAATTTACCTCTTGTTGATGTTTTGCAGGGAGTGCCGAAGTACGCAAAGTATATTAAGGACATTGTGGCGAACAAAAGCAGGTTGACTGAGTACGCTACGGTGGCGCTTACGAAGGAGTGCACTTCTCGGATACAAAATAGGTTGCCCACAAAGCTCAAAGACCCTGGGAGCTTTACAATACAAATTACAATTGGGCAGAGTATCCGAGCTCGCGGATTATGTGATTTGGGAGCGAGCATTAACTTGATGCCGACATCGGTATTCAAGAAGTTGGGACTAGGGAGTCCTAGAACAACAACAGTGATCTTGCAACTGGCAGATCGTTCCTTGGCAAGACATGATGGCATTGTGGAGGACGTGCTGGTGCATGTGGGCTCCCTCATCTTCCCGGTAGACTTCGTTGTGCTGGACTTCGAGCCAGACGCAGAAGTCCCATTTATTTTGGGACATCCTTTCTTGGCGACCGGGAAAGCGCTGATTGATGTAGCTACAGGGCAGCTAACCATGCGAGCACACGACAAGGTGGAGGTGTTTGATGTGTACAAGGCCACCAAGCTCCCGGTTATGTACGAGGAACTCTCAGTGATCAACGTGATTGATCGAGCTGATGTTGTCCAGAGCGTTGAGTCACAGGAGTTATTGGGGAAACCACCGGAGAGGTGTAAGCATGACAGGGGTAAGGACGGTGGTCGAGAGAAAACGTCCGTCACCCTAGAGGATGACTAAGCTGAATGACGTCAAGCCGCGACGGTAAACCAGGCGCTGCACGGGAGGCAACCTGTGAATTTGTTGTATTTTTACATTAATTAAGAAAAAGAAAAGAAGAAACAAAAAAGAGAAAAAGAAAAGAAGAAACAAAAAAGAGAAAAAGAAAAAGAAAAATATATATATATATATATATATTGTGTTATGTTTGCAAACCTTGGGATTCTAATCAATTTCTTGTTGTAAGATAAATTTCAGGTTGAATAGAGGGTAAAAATGCAAAGGATCACAAAGGAAAAATTGAGGTATGAAAAATAATAAAAAGTGGCAGAATAGTGAGCCTGCGCGATGGCTCCATGTCACGGAGGGAGTGCTCCGTGTTACCCTCCTGACACGTTGAAGTGTAATCTGGAATTTTTGAAAAATTCCAGAGTACTGGCGCGATGGCTCCGTGTCACGGAGGGAGTGCTCCGCGTTACCCTCCGTGACACGTTGCAGTTAATTTCGCGTCGGGTCACACCGGGTCGCCGGGTGACCCGCGCGAAAAACCTTCTTTTTAACCTTTTTTTTCCTCATTTTCCCTGTTTTTTCACTCCCCTCCGCGACAAACAACCCAAAAATCCACCCTCCCCCAACGTGACACGGACCAAGGATCAATTTTTCTTCAACTTTTCTTCGATATCATAGAATTTAAGGTATGTTTGTTAACTTCATCTCATTTCTTGTCTTATTTTTCCGATTTTGAGCATAAGAAGTGAGGAAAACTTTCCGTAAGAGTATATTGAGCATGAATTCAATTAAATTATTATTGATTGATGTTCGTAGTGTTGTTGTGATTGTATGAACTCGGTAAATACATGTTTGTTTGAATGTGTGCGGAAGTTGTAGCTAGGGTTGGAATTTGAATAGGAAGAAGTTAAATTTGGTTGAAAATTTGAAAATGACAGGGTTGTTCATGTTGGGTAAGGTGAATTATGTGGTGCTCGTTATGAATATGTTGAGTAAATGATGGATTGTTGGGAGAATGAAATTGTGAATCACAAAGAACTTGGTGGGTTGCATAGCTTGTGTTAAGAGTTTTTTTTCTGTGCTAAATGCTATGGGTTGAAATGGTATTGAGGGTCATATGTTGAATACCTGTATGAAGTCTGAGTTGTACGTAGGATATATTCCATTGAATTCTCTGAATGCACAAGGTATGTTGTTGTTTCTTGTTGTAAATTAGGAAGTGCGAATTGTCTTGCCGGAACGTTGTGATTGTGGCTAAAGACTAAGTGCGGGGTGGCCTAGATTAACCCAACCTTAGTCGAAGCTAATTTTACTTTGAATAACATTGGGACTGTCTGTTTGATTTGACAGGAATGATGGCAAGCAGGCAAGACAAAGGGAAGGGCGCTTCAACATCAGGCACCGGAAGGAAACGAATTAGACTGGGAACAGCAGTCCCAGCAGCACCAGCAGTTCCACGCGGCCAACGCCGTCAATATGGAACCTGATGGGTGACAGAGGAGGGGAAGAAATGGTATGCCAAGCATAAGGAAAGCAAATACTTCCCCGAGGAACACATTGCTAGGGAACCATTGGCACAGGAATTCCCCAGGATTGTCCACAGGATTGAGGCAGCCAGGCTGAATTTTATCTTTGACGAGCCTAGGGAGTGCAATCTGCACCTAATTCGGGAATTCTACGCCAACTGGAACCCGACACTTAGAAGTCACACCATAAAGATAAGAGGGCAGATAGTCACTTTTGAGCCCCATCACCTTAATGCCATCTTGGGGGGGCGGGACACAGACGCCCATGTGCTTCGGCAGCTGAATATCACTCCACCATATGCGGACATTAGACGCACTTTGTGTGGAGCCTGGTCTACAGCACGGTGGAGCAGGCATAAGGAGAGGGGCTACCATCAGACATTGCCCTACTCACAGATAAACAGGGAAGCCAAGATATGGCTTAAGATTGTTTGTTCCTGCCTGATCCTGGGGGTGCATATGACAGATGTCACCCGGGATCGTGTATGCTTGGTCTATGCCTTGATGAAAGGGCTGGAGATCAATGTTGGGGCGGTGATTATCTCCGCTATGAAGAGAGCCCGTTTGCATCAAGGGAACAAGTACGAGTTTGGTGGCTTACTGACCACGTTCCTGAGGGGCCTGGATATTGAGGAAGAGGCCCTTGACTACATCCCGCAGATGGAGAGGCGGGCCTTAGATGTCACCAAAACTAAGGCACCTGACACCACTCACGGGCCAGTTCTTACACTAGCCGAGCGACATGCTCGGGATGATCAGTACATGGCTCGCATGTTCGGGATGCAGATGCTCCAGCTGCGCATAGGCGGGAGGCCGGCAACAGAAGATGAGCTGTGGCAGCTCGAGCTAGACTACCCTTTTGGCGAAAATGCCAGGGCTCTATGCCGAGTGGGGCCAACTTTTATGGAGCCCACTGATAATGATGTCCCCACAGATGAGGAGACACGTTGTGACGACTCCGATGTTGAGTCAGATGATGACGACGGGGGCGATTCAGACATGGGAGACGAGGCAGCGGCACCTGACGAAGAAGAGGAGTACTTCGATTGATCAGGGAATTTCACCACCCACTTTCGTGCTATGCTGAATTTTGTGAACACTGGGGACAGTGTTCAATTTAAGTGTGGGGTGGGAGTAGTTAGGTGCTGGTTGCTGTTGTTATTAATGTCTCTGTTCTGTTGTTGTGCTTGGAAACACTTGTGACCCTGTGATTTGTGTGTATGTCTGCATTGTAATTAAGGTGAAGCTGTTGTGTGCTGTTGAATGCTGTTAGCTGGTTGTGTAAATATGTTTTATCGAAATTATCGATATTTTAAAAATTTTTCGTGAAATTTTTATGTTTGGGTTTCTCGGTGTTTGTTTTCAGTTCTTTTACCGAGAATAGTCCCATTGAACCGAAGTCGTAATTAGTGACCGTTCCCTATGATGGATGGATGAAGACCGTCTTAAGGGAAATGTAGTCAATAGGAGTAGTTTTTGTTTGTTTCTTTTAATTTTTTTCTTTTGTTTGTTTGTATCCCAAATGTGTTGTTACTTTATGGTTGCGACATTCTTGTGGTGTGTTGTACATGATATTTAAAATGCAAAGGTGATTCGTATGAAAGCATGCAGCTTTGTAAATATGTTGAGATATCTAGGCCATAGAGTTCGATTCGGTGTGATTGAGGCTTAATGTTTGGATTCTTGTAATTAGCTGATTGAAGAGTCTGTGAATATGTCTTGAGTTGAGCATGTGCAATGACTGTGTGGTGAGGTGTCGATTCTTCCATGCTGTTGTGAAGTGTCTAGAACTTGTCTGGTGTGTATACAAAATGAAATGAAGGATGTGTATTGTAGGAAAGGATGTAGGCATTTCTTTGCTTTAACCGAAAGTTTTTTTTTTCGTACCCACCTTGAATGTACATCCTAGTTAGCCCATTGAGCCTTTAGCCTATTTCTTTCTTTTGTCAAAAAGTTGTAAACCGAGCTTAATCCCTTCTTTTCATTTTACGTGAATTTGATCCAAAACACTTAAACGCTGAAAAAAAAATTCCCACAGTGTCAGGGAGTGAGAATTGTGAAAAGAAAAGAAAAAGCAGAGTGATGAAAGGAAAGAAAAGGTCGAAGGTGCACTCATTATAAATTAAATATAATGAAGATGTATAAATAATCTTTGTTATTAAGTCAAGTGTGCTTAAATATATGGGGTCAAAAATAAAGACAAACTTCAAGAATGGGAGGATGAAGGAAGAAACAATGCCCATAAGGTTGATGGGATGTATTGAAAAAGCGCTTAAGGAGGCTAGTTGTTATTATTGGTTAGCCCAATATTTGCTAGTTCCGTAGCTTACATTACAACCCGTCAAGTCCTATGTGATCTTACATCATGTGTCCTTATATTAGTGGAGTAATACACTAAGGCAAGCCTATGGTTCATGACATGATGCATGTGAATTCTTTTGGGAGAGAGAGCGAAATCTTGTTTTTATGCCCCTGCATGTAATGTTTTGAGTTCATGTGATTAAAAAGGGGAAAATTCTCTTGTGTGGTGAGGGCACATGCTCGACGAGAGATTGAATTTCGTGTCGGATATCTTGATCAGTTGATTTGCATGAGTTTGCCAATATCGAGAGTCAATTCTTGAGTCTAGGAGGTCTTAATGTGTTGAAGGTCATCGTATTGATAATAATATGCATGTTTTCTTGATGATTTGCTATATTAAATAATCGGTATAACCGTAGCTTGAATTGTCGAGCCAAAGTAGCCAGGATGGGGTGTCAATTGCATGAGGTGTAAGATTATTATTCGGGGACGAACAAGGATTTAAGTGTGGGGTAAGTGATCTTGGGCAAATTTATATGCCCAAGTGATACTCAAATGTGTCATTTTGCCTTGTTTATCTATCGATGTTTGTACATTCTCATGTAAATTGTAATAAAATGTGAATTTATACTAACCAACATGATTAACATTGTTTGGCAGGAAAAATATAAAGTTATGGAGCTAAGATGCATGTTGGGAGAGATCAGGATTGGACTCGGAAGCTAGCAAGGGAAAAAGCACAAGGAAAGCACGAATTAAAGGGGCTCCGCGATGGAGCCGTGTCACGCTGCCATCGCGGATGCATTCTGCCTGGATGCTGAAATTATGCCAAATTCTAGTGAAGGTGCGTGTTGGGGCCGTGGCACGTTGGCCTAGCCCCGCGTTGCACGCCGTGCCACGTTGGGCCTTAATACCTGGACGACTGGATTCCAGTGAGGGTCCACGTTGGTGGCGTGTTACGGAGGCAGTGCTCTGCGATGCACTCCGTGACACGTTGCTTGTTATTTCGGGAAAAATTCCCACTAGTATAAATAGAACGCTTAGGTTCATTTTTAATAATTCTGACTTGGTGGAGCAAGAACGTGGGTTACAGGCAGTTGAGGGGACGAAAATCTTGTTCGGTCTATTTGTTATATGGGTATATAACTACACGCAAGTGCACGTGGTCGAACAAGTAGTAAAGTGGATTAAGTAAGCCAAGTATCGATCCCACAGGGACTGGGATAAGGTACAATCTGCTAAAGTGTACTATATTTTAATCCAACAATGAAGACAACAGTGTAACCAAGAATTTGATATTTTGAGTTCTAATTTTTATGCTAAGTCTGAAACAAATATCTAATGTGAGTCTGAACTATGAATGTGAGCATACTGAGGTTAATTGAACATGTAAAGAAATTAATTATCAATATAATTTGGTTAGTCTTTTCCTCCGATTGCTAGTCAAGAACTAATGTCAATGGATTAAAACTCTCGTATTTAACCCAACTTAAGAATCATGAACCGCCCACCTACATTTCTGTGATTAAACGAAATTCATGTTCTAGCCGTACAAACCCGGTTCCTAAATTGACTAATACGACTTTCAGGTATATTTCTATCCTGAAGGTAAATCAATTCTCAATTTTCCCAAACTAAGAAAAGATCATATCCTATTAATTCACAACTTCCCAATTTCTTGCTCTCTCGAGTGAAACCGGACTTTTTAGATGTACATTAACGTAGGCCACACATTAATGCAGTAAGAACAAGAATCAATAGAACAACCATGGAAGAAAAGATGAAAAACCAACTTAATCAACAATCACATTTCAATACAATTGTTCTTAACCTCAGCAAGAAGAGGAATTAGCCACTCATTTGTGGATTAGACATCGTTAAATAAGTGTTAAACATACAAGCAATTGAATTGAAGAAGAAGGAGATAGAGAAAAACCTTGATAATTTCGTCCCCTCAACTGCCTGCAACCCACGTTCTTGCTCCACCAAGTCAGAATAATTAAAAATGAACCTAAGTGTTCTATTTATACTAGTGGGAATTTTTCCCGAAATAACAAGCAACGTGTCACGGAGTGCATCGCGGAGCACTGCCTCCGTGACACGCCACTGACGCGGACCCTCACTGGAAACTGGGTGTCCAGGTAATAAGGCCCAACATGGCACGGCGTGCAACGCGGAGCTAGGCCACCGTGCCACGGACCCAACGCGCACCCTCACTGGAAATTGCCAAAAATTCCCTAGCCAGGCAGAAGGCCTCCGCGATGGCAGCGTGACATGACTCCATCACGAAGCCTCTTTATTTTGTGCCTTCCAATGCCTTGTCCTTTGCTAACATCCGAGTCCAACCCCGATCTCTCCCAGCATGCATTTTAGCTTCCCAAAAAAATATTTTACCTGCAAAACAATGCTAATCATGTTGGTTAGTATAAATTCACATTTAATTAACAATCACATGAGAATGTATCAACATTGCTAGATAAACAAGGCTAAAATGACATATTTAAGTATCACTTGGGCATATAAATTTGCCCAAGATCACTTACCCCACACTTAAATCCTTGTTCGTCCTCGAACAAAAATCTTACACCTCATGCAATTTACACCCCAACCTCGCTACTTTGGTTCGAAAATTTAGGCTACGGTCATACCGATTATTCAATACAGCAAATCATCAAGAAAACACGCATGGTCCAATCAATGCAAGGACCTTCAATACATCAAGGCCTCCTAGACTTAAGAATCGACTCTCGATATTGGCAAACTCATGCAAATCAACTGATCAAGACGTCCGACACGAAAATTAATCTCTCATCAAGCATGTGCCCTCATAATCACAAGAGAATTTTCCCTTTTTTGATCATACGAACTCAAACGATTACATGCAGGGGCATATAAACAAAATTTGGCTCTCTCTCCCAAAAGAATTCACATGCATCATGTCACGACCCATAAGCTTGCCTTTAGTGTATTACTCCACTAATATAAAGAAGTGTGATGTAAGATCACGTAGGACTTTAACGGGTTGTAATGTAAGCTACGAAACTAGTAAATATTGGGCTAGCCAATAATAGTCACTAGCATCCTTAAGCGCCTTTTCAATACATCCCATCCAACTCGTGGGCATTGTTTCTTTCTTCATCCTCCCATTCTTGAAGTTTGTCTTTAGTTTGGCCCATCTTATTAAGCACACTTGACACCACAACAAAGATTGTTCATGCACCTTCATTATAGTTTATTTATAACAAGTGCACCCTTAACCTTTTCTTTCCTTCCATCACTCTGCTTTTCTTTTCTTTTCACCAGTCTCACTCTTTGACACTTTGGGAAAATTATTTTCTCTTCTTAAGAACTTAAGAGTTTTGGATCAAATTTATGGCTAATGAAAAGAAGGGATTAATCTCGGTTTACACTTTTTGACAAAAGAAAAAAATAATAGGCTAAAGGCTCAACGGGCTGACTAGGGTGTACAATCAAGGTGGGTACGATAATGAAAAAGAGAAAGTTTCGGTTAAAACAAAGAAATGCCTACATCCTTTCCTACAATACACCTCCTTCATTTTGTTTTGTACACACACCAGGCAAGTTCTAGACACTTCACAATAGCATGGAATAACAAAACCTCACTTCACACTTATTGCACATGCTCAATTCAAGACATATTCACGGACTCTTCAATCAGCTAATTACAAGAATTCAAACATTAAGCCTCAATCACACTGAATCGACTCTATGGCCTAGGTATCTCAACATATTTACAAAGCTGCATGCTTCCATACAAATCACCTTTGCATTTCGAATATCATGTACAACACGCAACCAGAATTCCGCAACCATAAAGTAACTACAGGTTTTGGGATGCAACCCACAAAAGAAAAACAACTAAAAAATAAAATAAAAATCTACTCCTAACGGCTACATTTCCCTTAAGACAGCCGTCATCCATCCATCATAGGGAATGGTCACTAACTAAGACTTCGGTTCAATGGGACCATTCTCGGTAAAAGAACCGAAAACAAACGCCGAGAAACCCAAGAATTGAAAAAAAAGAAGAAAACTTTTAAAAATATTGATCATTTCGATACACAAAAATATGTACAAAATCAGCTAGCAACATTCAGCAACACACAACAGTTTCACAATTCACATATAATTACAATACAGAACAACAACTTCACAATCACAAATTACAGGGTCACAAAATTTTTTTTTCACAGGCACAACAACAGAACAAAACAACATACCCAGCACCTAACTACTCCCACCCCACACTTATATCGAACATTGTCCCCAGTGTTCACAGAAATTAAAATAGCATAAAAATTGGGTGGTGGAACTCCCTGATCAATCAAAATACTCCACTTCTTCATCAGGTGCTGCTGCTTCATCTCCCATGTCTGAATCACCCCCATCGTCATCATCGAAATCTGATCTTGGGCAGATTTATATGCCCAAGTGATACTCAAGCGTATCATTTTCGCCTTGTTTATTGGGCAATGTGTATACATTTTCATGTAATTGGTAATAAAATGTGAATTTATACTAACCAAAATGATTAGCATTGTTTTGTAGGTAAAACATGATTTTGAGGAGCTAAAATGCATGTTGGAACAATATCGGAGTTGGACTTGGATGCGAGCACGAAAAAGACATTGGATTGCACAATGTAAAGGGGCTCCGCGATGAAGCCGTGCCACGCTACCATCGCGAAGGCACACTGCCTGGAGGGTGATTAATTTGTCAATTTCCAGTGAAGCCTCGCGACAGCTCCGTGGCACGGAGGCAAGCCTCCGCGTTGCATGCCATGCCACGTTGAGGCTTTATTCCCGGACCCCAGATTTCCAGTGAGGGTCCGCGTCCACGCCGTGTCACGGAGGCAGTGCTCCGCGTTGGCCTCCGTGACACGTTGCTTGTTATTCCGGGAAAAATTCCCACTAGTATAAATAGAACACTTAGGCTTATTTTTAATTAATTCAGACTTGGTGGAGCAAGGACGTGGGTTACAGGTAGTTGAGGGACGAAAAAGCTCAGGGTTTTTCTCTCTTTCTTTCTTCTTTCAATCAATTATTTGTATGATTAACACTTGTTTTAGGATGATTAATCCACAAATGAGTGGCTAATTCTCTTCCTTGCTGAGGTTATGAACAATGGTGATGAATTTTGATTATTAAATTGTATGGTTTGTCATCTTCTTCTTCCATGTTGTTCTATTAATTCTTGTTTCTACTGCATTGGTGTGTGGCCGACATTAATGTATATCTAAAAAGTCCGATTTCACTCGAGAGAGCACGAAATTGGAAAGTTGTGAATTAATAGGGTATTGATCTTAACTTGATTTGGGAAAATTGAGTTTTGATGTGCTTTCCTGATAGAAATATACTTGAAAGCCGTATTAGTCAATTTAGGAACCGAAATTGTATTGCTAGGTCATAAATTGCATTTGATCACAGAAATGTAGACGGATGGTTTATGATTCTTAAGTGAGATTAAATACGAGAGTTTTAATCTATAGGCTAATGTTCTTGGCTAGCAACAGGAAGAAAAGATTAACCAAATTATGATTATAATCAAGTTCATTACTTGTTCTTAACCTTGGCATGCTCATATCCATAGTTTCAATTCAAAGTAGATATTTGTTAATAGTTTTAGTATATAATTTATAAACAAAAATTATTTAACTTTTGGTTACGTTGTTGTCAGCATATATAGAAGTAAGATAGAATATAGTATACTTGAGCAATTTTTACTTATCCAGAGTCTCCTTGGTTCGATACTTGGCTTACTTAGCCACTTTATTACTTGTTTGACCACGTGCACTTGCGTGTCGGTTTTTAACCCCAACCAAAGCACTGAACATGTTTTTGGCGCCGTTGCCGGGGAGACTAGGCAATTGGTGAAATTGTGTTAAGTGTAAATTTACTGTATTTTTATTTTATTTTCTTAAGTGTTGACAACTTGGTCTTAGCCTGTATTTTGCAGACTTGATTTCTGTGAACACTGGCAAAGGACAAGGAGCTGGTGGAATCTTATATAGAGCCTGAACGTGAATTTCATAGTAAACACAGAGAAGCTCTACAAAAGAAGTTGCAGTTGCTCAGACAGACTATTATGGAGCAACAAAATCCACCGGTTGTGAGGGCAGTGTTAGTGCCCGACGAAGCAGCAGCAAGGCCGGTTCGCGAGGTGGCAATCCCACATGCCAACAATGTACATTCAAGTATCTGCAAACCAGATCCTGGAGGGAGATTTGAACTAAAGCAGAATATGGTGCAACTGTTGCACACAAGTGGGCAATTTACCGGTCTCCCTCATGAAGACCCACAACAACATCTCCAGAACTTTTTGGAGATAAGTGACACTTATATACCCGCTGGAGTGTCACCTGATTATGTTCGGCTCACACTATTTCCGTTCTCATTACTTGGTGAAGCCAAGAGGTGGTTAAAAGCTGAACCACCAAATTCTATATCAACGTGGGATGATCTAGCATGGAAGTTCTTGATAAGATTTTTTCCCTCTGGTAAAACAGCCAGACTTAGAAGTCAAATTCTAAGTTTCAAACAGAGGGAGGGAGAAAATTTGTATCAAGCCTGGGAAAGATTCAAATCCATGTTGCAGGACTGTCCTCATCATCATCAGTCCAATGAGGTGTTGGTACACACATTTATTGAGGGTTTGGAACCCCATACTAAAATTTTGTTAGACTCAGCAGCTGGAGGGCAAGCGCTGGAAAAGACTTATGAGGAGCTGTACACTTTGCTCAACCGGATTTCACAGGGCAATCCAGAATGGAATGCTGATTCATCTCGAGGTGGAGCAAGAAAAGCAGCAGGAGTGCTTGAAGTGGATGGATTTACAGCTATCGCTGCACAGATAGCTGCCTTGCTGAATCAGTTGAACAACTACTTCAGCAACATGAATTTGAACCAGCCTTCAGCTTCAGTCAATGCGGTCCAGCAAATGTGGTGTGAAGTGTGTGGAAGCAGTGAGCACTCAGCTGAGTGCTGTGGAGCAAACCCAGATTCGGTTAACTTTGTGGGCAATGCACAAAGAAATCAACAGCAGTTTGGTAGCGGCTACAACTCAAATTGGAGGAACCATCCAAATTTTTCGTGGGGTAGCAACAACCAACAAGGCCAAAGTTCGGGTCAGTGTATGCAAAGAAATCAAGGAGGGCAACAGAACTACCAATCTCAATTCAGAAATCACAATGCCCCTCCTCCACCACCATCACCTACCATTGAGGAGATTTTCAAGACCATGATCGCTAATCAGGCGCAATTGCAGGCTGACTATGTTAAATTGGCAGCCGAAGTGAAAAATAATCAATTAGAGACCAAGGCTCTTGAGTATCAATTTGGGCAATTTGCTAGTGCCCAAAACACAAGGCCCAGAGGAGGACTACCTAGCGACATGGATCCTAATCCGAAGCAGGTAAATGCGGTGACCACACGGAGTGGTTTGCAGCTGAAGGAGGTGGAACCGGAGAGACCACCTCAAAAGTCAGGAGCAGCAGATGTTGAGGAAGAACAAAGTTCGGATAGGGGGAAGACCAAAGAAGCAGAATCAGAAAGACCTCCACCCCCGTTCCCTCAACGACTCAAGAAACACAAGGAGGAGGCGTGTTTCAAGAAATTTATGGAGGTGCTTAAACAGGTACATGTTAATTTACCTCTTGTTGATGTCTTGCAGGGAGTGCCAAAATATGCCAAATATATTAAAGACATCGTGGCCAACAAAAGTCGTTTGACTGAGTATGCCACGGTAGCTTTGACGGAGGAATGCACTTCCCGAATCCAAAATAGACTGCCCACGAAGCTAAAAGACCCTGGAAGTTTTACTATCCAGCTTACTATTGGGCAGAGTATCCGAGCTCGTGGATTGTGTGACTTGGGGGCGAGCATAAATCTGATGCCATCCTCGGTATTCAGAAAGTTAGGTCTGGGGAGTCCTAGACCTACAACCATAATCTTGCAGTTAGCAGACAGATCCTTAGCTAAGCCGGATGGCATTGTTGAGGATGTGCTTGTGCAAGTGGGATCCCTCATTTTCCCGGTAGATTTTATTGTTCTGGATATTGAACCAGACTCGGAAGTCCCATTTATTTTGGGACGACCCTTCTTGGCAACCGGGAAAGCATTAATCGACATGGCTGCAGGTCAACTTACAATGCGAGCACATGACAAGGTAGAGGTGTTCGATGTGTACAAAGCACCCAAGCTCCCGATGGTGAATGAAGAACTCTCGGTGATCAATGTAATTGATCATGGGAATGCTAAACAAATGAATGATTCCCGAGAGTTGATGGGAAGACCACCAGATAAGGGTGAGCACTACTGGGGGGAGGACAAGGATCGTGAGAAATCGTCCATCACCCTAGTGGATAAGTGAGCATAAAGGACATCGAGCCGCGACGGTAAACCAGGCGCTGCACGGGAGGTAACCCGTGAAAAATATATTTTTTCATTTATTTTGTAAAGTGTAAATAGTTTTTATTTTAATTTTCTTTTTCTTGATTTAGTACAAAATTTTTGTTTTAGTTAGTATTATTTTATTTTAGTTTTTGAAATCTATTAATCTAACCAATTTTGTTTAGTGAGGTGATTTTCAGGTCAACCGGAGAAAAATGTGCACGGAATCGTGAAGGAAAAGGCAAGGTATGAAAAAATCAATAAAATGAAGAGACAGTGAGCTGGGGCGATGGCTCCGTGTCACGGAGGAGGACCTCCGTGTTACCCTCCGTGACACGTTGAGGTTTAATCTGGAATTTTTAAAAATTCCAGAGGACTGTCGCGATTGCTCCGTGTCACGGAGGCAGTGCACCGCGATGCACTCCGTGACACGTTGCCCTATATTTTGTGACGGGTCACACCGGGTTGCCGAGTGACCCGCGTGTTTCCCTTCATTTTAAACCCCGATTTTATTCCCTTTTCCCTCATTTTCTCACTTCTCCACGACCAAACACCCAAATTTCCCTCTCCCATCAACGTGCCACGGTATTAAGCTAAGAAATTATCGAGTTTTCTTCGGTTCTTCGACTACGAGGTATGTTTTCCTCTTCTCTCTCAAGTTTTTGTCGATTTTAGTCGAATTTGAGCATGGGAGGTGAGATATATCACCCTAAGTCGAAATTTAGCATGAAATTGAGTTATTCCTTGATTGATAAATGTTCGGAATGTTGTAATGCGCGTTTGAACTTGTCGATTGCATGAATGATTCGAATTTGATTGTGAAATTCAATTCTAGGGCTTTGGTTGTTGAATTCGAAATGGGTAACTTGGTAAATTGGTGAATTATATGCCGGGGTGTGCTTGTAAATTGAGATAAGTCGTTGTAAATATTGTTTGAATGTAATAGACGATGAATTCTCGGGTTTTTGGGAAAATGTGAAAATTGTTCGAATTGGGTTGATTATATAGATTCATGTGTATATAGAATTTGTGTTGTTGTTTTTGTTTTGTTGTTTTCTTTGCTAAGTGCGATGGTTGAATTGCTAGCGATGGTAGTGATTGGGATTAGCTGTATGAAGTCTGAGTAGTACGCTAAGGTTATACCGTCGAATTTTTCTTTGCGAACGCACTAAGCATAAATTGTATAGTTGTTTGTTTTTGGTGTAAACAAAGTGATCCTTGCCGTAGTATCATAACCGTAGCTAAGGACTAAGTGTGGGGTAAACTTAGCTTAACCCGACCTTAGCCGAAGTTAACATGCATTTAGCTTGACATTGCGCTTGTTTATTTGTGTTGACAGGTACAATGGCAAGTAGGCAGGAAAAGGGTAAGGGTGCATCTACTTCAGGCACCGGGAGGAAATGACTTAGACTGGGCACAGCAGTCCCAGCTGCACCAGCTATTCCGCGAGGCCAACGCCGCCAATAGAGAACTAGATGGGTAACCGATAAAGGGAAGAAGTGGTACGCTAAACACAAGGAAAACAAATACTTCCCTGAGGAGCATATTGCATGGGAACCACTAGCACAGGAGTTCCCCCGCATAGTGCAAAGGATCGAGGCAGCTGGGCTCAACTTCATATTTCAGGAGCCCAAGGAATGCAACCTACATCTCGTCCGCGAATTCTATGCAAATTGGAACCCGGCAATCAGAAGCCACACAATAAAAATCAGAGGGCAGATTGTCACTTTGGAACCCTAGCAATTGAATGCCATCATTGGAGCGCGGGACACAGACGCCCACGTTCTCCGCCAGCTGAACATCACCCCACCATATGCTGATATCAGACGCACACTGTGTGGGGCTCGATCCACAGCCAGATGGAGCAGACATAAGGAGAGGGGTTACCACCAGACTCTGCTGTATTCTCAAATGAACAGGGAGGCCAGAATATGGCTGAAGATAGTCTGTTCGTGCCTGATCCCGGGGGTGCACATGACTGATGTGACCCGGGACCGTGTCTGCCTGGTGTATGCCCTGATGAAAGGGCTAGAGATTAATGTTGGGGCGGTCATCATATCCGCCATGAAGAGAGCCCGACTACACCAGGGCCACAGGTATGGGTTCGGAGGACTTATGACTACCTTTCTCCGGGGCCTCGACGTCGAGGAAGAGGCTTTGGACTACATCCCGCAGTTGGAGTGGAGGGCCCTTGATGTGACCAAAACTAAGGCCCCCGACACCACACACGGGCCAGTGCTGACACTTGACGAGCGACATGTTCGCGACGATCAGTACATGGCACGGATGTTTGGTATGCAAATGCTTCAGCTTTGGATTGGTGGGAGACCTGCCACGAAGGAGGAATTATGGCAGCTCGAGCTGGATTACCCGTTTGGCGAAAACGCTCGGGCTCTATGCCGAGTTGGGCCAGCCTTTGTAGAGCCCACTGACGATGATGTCCCCACGAATGAGGAGACACGTCGGGAGGACTCCGATGTGGAGTCCGATGACGACGATGGAGGTGACTCGGACATGGGCGATGAGGCAGCAACACCGGATGAAGAAGTCGAATATTTCGACTGATCAGGGAGTTCCACCACCCAAAATTTTGTGATTTTAATTTTTGTGAACACTGGGGACAGTGTTCGATTTAAGTGTGGGGTGGGGAGTAGTTAGGTGCTGGGGCTAGGCTGGTTTGCTGTATGTTTTTCCTCTGTTTGTATTTATGTTTATGTTTCCCTGTGTTTGTGAAGTGCAAACTGGTTTGTATCTGTATATATTTATGGTAATTGATGATGTGTGTTGTGAAATGTTGTGGTTTGCCAGCTAAGTCTGTAAATTTTTTTTGTAAATATTTTCTTATGTTTTTTTCTCTATCGAAATGATCGATATTTTTAAAATTTTGTGAAAATATTTTGTACATATTAAAATCTTTTGTAAATATTTTTCCATCGAAATGATCGATGTGTTGCAAAATTTTTCGATTTTTGGGTTTCTCGGAGTTTGTTTTCGGTTCTTTTACCGAGAATAGTCCCATTGAACCGACGTCATAGTTAGTGACCGTTCCCTATAATGGATGGATGACGACCGTCTTAAGGGAAATGTAGTCTGTAGGAGTAGTGATTTTAATTTATTTTCAGTTTTTTTCTTTGGTGGTTTACATCACGGAACCTGTAGTTACTATATGGTTGTGAAATTTTGGTTGCGTGTTGTAACTGATATTCAATATGTAAAAGTGATTCGTTTGAAGGCATGCAGATTTTGTAAATATGTTGAGTTATCTAGGCTGTAGAATTTGATTCGGTGTGATTGAGGCTTAATTTTTGAATTCATGTAATTGGCTAATTAAAGAGTCTGTGAATGCATCTCGAATCGAGCATGTGCATGAAGTGTGAAGTGAGGTATTGTTATTCCATGCTGTTGTGAAGTGTCTAAAACTTGCCTGGTGTGTGTACAAAATGAAATGAAGGAGGTGTAGTGTTGGAAAGGATGTAGGCATTTCTTTGTCTTAACCGAGAGTTTCTATTTTTTTCTTGTCATACACTACCTTTTTATGTGATTGTATACCCTAGTCAGCCCGTTGAGCCTTTAGCTGATTATTTCTTTCTTTTGTCCAAAAATGTATAAACTGAGCTTAATTCTTTCTTTTCATTAGCCGTAAAGTCTATACAAAACTCTTAAGCGCTTAAGAAGAACAAAGATTTTTCCCAAAGTGTCAAAGAGTGAGAATGGTGAAAAGAAAAAGAAAAGCAGAGTGAGGAAAGAAAAGAAAAAGGTGGAGGGTGCACTTGTTATAATGAAATGATAATGAAGGTGCATGAAAACCCTTTGTGTCATGTCAAGTGTGTTTGATGAAATGGGCCATACGGAAGTAAACCAGCATGAATGGGATGATGAGAAAAAGAAAAGAGAGAAACAATGTTCATGAGTTGATGGGAATGTGTTGAAAAGGCGCTTAAGGATGCTAGTGACTATTATTGGCTAATCCAATATATACTAGTTCCATAGCTTCCATTACAACCCATTAAAGTCCTACGTGATCTTACATGGCATTTCTTTATATTAGTGGAGTAATACACTAAGGGCAAGCCTATGGGTCATGACATGATGCATGTGAATTCTTTTGGGAGAGAGAGTAAAATTAATTTTTACATGCCCCTACTTGAATGTTTGTGTGTCACATGAACAAAAAGGGGGAAGACTCTTGAGTTGTGAGGGCACATGCTTGATGAAACATTGATTTTCGTGTCGGATATCTTGATTAGCTGATGTGCATGACTTTGCCGATATCGAGGGTCGATTCTTAAAGTCTAGGAAGCCTTGATGTATTACAGGTCATTGTATTGTTAAGACCATGCATGTTTTCTTGATGATTTACAATATTGAATGATCGGTATGACCGTAGCGTAATTTGTCGCACCATAGTGGCGAAGGTTGGGATGTAATTTGCATGAATTGTGTATTTGTTGTTCGAGGACGAACAAGGATTTAAGTGTGGGGTAAGTGATCTTGGGCAGATTTATATGCCCAAGTAATACTCAAGCGTATCATTTTCGCCTTTTTTGTTGTGCAATGTGTATACATTTTCATGTAATTGGTAATAAAATGTGAATTTATACTAACCAACATGATTAGCATTGTTTTGTAGGTAAAACATGATTTTGAGGAGCTAAAATGCATGTTGGAACAATATCAGAGTTGGACTTGGATGCGAGCACAAAAAAGACATTGGACTGCACAATGTAAAGGGGCTCCGCGATGGAGCCGTGCCACGTTACCATCGCAGAGGCACACTGCCTGGAGGGTGATTAATTTGTCAATTTCCAGTGAAGCCTCGCGATAGCTCCGTGGCACGGAGGCAAGCCTCCGCGTTGCATGCCGTGCCACGTTGAGGCTTTATTCCCGGACCCCAGATTTCCAGTGAGGGTCCGCGTCCACGCCGTGTCACGGAGGCAGTGCTCCGCGTTGGCCTCCGTGACACGTTGCTTGTTATTCCGGGAAAAATTCCCACTAGTATAAATAGAACACTTAGGCTTATTTTTAATTAATTCAGACTTGGTGGAGCAAGGACGTGGGTTACAGGCAGTTGAGGGACGAAAAAGCTCAGGGTTTTTCTCTCTTTCTTTCTTCTTTCAATCAATTGTTTGTATGATTAACACTTGTTTTAGGATGATTAATCCACAAATGAGTGGCTAATTCTCTTCCTTGATGAGGTTATGAACAATGGTGATGAATTTTGATTATTAAATTGTATGGTTTGTCATCTTCTTCTTCCATGTTGTTCTATTAATTCTTGTTTCTACTGCATTGGTGTGTGGCCGACATTAATGTATATCTAAACGTCCGATTTCACTCGAGAGAGCATGAAATTGGAAAGTTGTGAACTAATAGGGTATTTATCTTAACTTGATTTGGGAAAATTGAGTTTTGATGTGCTTTCCTGATAGAAATATACTTGAAAGCCGTATTAGTCAATTTAGGAACCGGAATTGTATTGCTAGGTCATAAATTGCATTTGATAACAGAAATGTAGACGGATAGTTTATGATTCTTAAGTGAGATTAAATACGAGAGTTTTAATCTCTAGGCTAATGTTCTTGGCTAGCAACAGGAAGAAAAGATTAACCAAATTATGATTATAATCAAGTTCATTACTTGTTCTTAACCTTGGCATGCTCATATCCATAGTTTCAATTCAAAGTAGATATTTGTTAATAGTTTTAGTATATAATTTATAAACAAAAATTATTTAACTTTTGGTTACGTTGTTGTCAGCATATATAGAAGTAAGATAGAATATAGTATACTTGAGCAATTTTTACTTATCCAGAGTCTCCTTGATTCGATACTTGGCTTACTTAGCCACTTTATTACTTGTTTGACCACGTGCACTTGCGTGTCGGTTTTTAACCCCAACCAAAGCACCGAACAGAATCCACATCGGAGTCCTCCTTACGTGTCTCCTCATCTGTGGGGACATCATCATCCGTGGGCTCTACAAAAGCTGGCCCCACTCGGCATAGAGCACTGGCATTTTCGCCAAAAGGGTAGTCTAGCTCGAGCTGCCATAGCTCCTCCTCTGTTGCCGGCCTCGCGCCTATCCTCAGCTGGAGCATCTGCATCCCGTACATGCGAGCCATGTACTGATCATCTCGAGCATGTCGCTCGGCAAGTGTAAGAACAGGCCCGTGGGTGGTGTCGGGTGCCTTAGTTTTAGTGACATCTAAGGCCCGCCACTCCATCTGCGCGATGTAGTCAAGGGCCTCTTCCTCGACATCCAGGCCCCTTAGGAATGTGGTGAGTAGTCCACCAAATCCGTATCTGTGCCCCTGATGCAACCGGGCTCTCTTCATGGCGGAGATAATCACCGCCCCCACGTTGATCTCCAGCCCTTTTATCAGGCGTACACCAGGCATACACGATCCCGGGTTACATCCGTCATATGTATCCCCGGGATTAGGCAGGAACACACGAACTTAAGCCATATTCTGGCTTCCCTGTTCATCTGTGAGTAGGGCAAAGTCTGATGGTAGCCCCTCTTCTTGTGTCTGCTCCATCTAGCCGTCGATCGGGTTCCACACAAAGTGCGTCTGATGTCTGCATATGGTGGAGTGATGTTCAGTTGTCGAAGCACGTGGGCGTCTGTGTCCCGCGCCCCTAGGATAGCATGGAGGTGGTGGGGCTCAAAGGTAACTATTTGCCCTCTTATTTGGATGGTGTGACTTCTGAGAGTCGGGTTCCAATTGGCATAGAATTCCCAAATCAAGTGCAAGTTGCATTCCTTGGGCTCTTCAAAGATGAAGTTTAGCCCAGCTCCCTCGATCCTCTGGACAATTCTGGGGAACTCTTGTGACAACGGTTCCAGTGCTATGTGTTCCTCGGGGAAGTACTTGCTCTCCTTGTGTTTCGCATACCACTTCTTCCCCTCCTCTGTCACCCACCTGGTTCCATATTGACGGCATTGGTCGCGTGGAACCGCTGGTGCTGCTGGGACCACTGTGCCTAGTCTGATTCTTTTTCTTCCAGCGCTAGATGTTGATGCGCCTTTTCCCTTGTCCTGCCTGCTTGCCATTTTTCCTGTCAACCCAAATAGACAAGCTCAATGTTCAGCCAATTAAAATTTGCATCGACTAAGGTTGGGTTAAGCTAGGCTACCCCACACTTAGTCCTTAGCCAAAATTACAACATTACGGCAAGATCATACTTATTTACACAAACAAACAACCAAATATAATAAACACGCTTAGTGCATTCGAAGAATTCGACGGTTTATATTCTATGTACTACTCAGACTTCGTACAGCTAACCACAATCATTACCATCGACAACATTTTATCTCATAGAACTTAGCAAGAAGAAACAAAACAAAAGAAAAAAGAAAAAAATTAACTATGTGATCCTATACAATTCAACAAATTCTTGCAATTTTCGATATTACCCTAACCCAAGAATCCGTCGGTTTTTGAGCATAGTAACAGTTAACACAATCGACTCATCTCACTCAACATGTGCAACCCAACATGAATTTCACTAGTTCAACTAAATTTTTCCATTTCAAACTCAAAGGCAAGCCCTAGCTATGATTTTATCACAAATTCGATTAAACTATGTCATTATCGCAGTCAAGCAATCACAATGATACTCCGAACATCAATCAACAATAATTCAATAGAATTTAAGCTCAATTTCTACTTAGGGTATGTTTAGCTCATATCACAAGTTCAATATCAAAAAAATTCGACAAGAATTAAAATAGAGTTGGAGAACATACCTTGAATTCGAAGAATTGATGGAAACTCGATAAAATTATTGTCCTAAGTCCGTGTCACGTCGAAGGGGGATGGGTTTTTGGGAGGTTAGTCCCCGAGTGTGTGAGAAATGAGGGATAAAGAGGGAGAATCGGGGTTAAAAAGGGGGAAAATCGCGCGAGTCACCCGGCGACCCGGTGTGACCCATCGCGATATAAACATCAACGTGTCACGGAGGGTAACGCGGAGCATGCCCTCTGTGACACGGAGCTATCGTGAGGGCATTCTGGAATTTTTTAAAATTCCAGATTTACACCTCAACGTTTCACGGAGGGTAACGCGGAGGTCCTCCTCCGTGACACGGAGCTATCGCCCTAGCTCACTGTTTTGCCACTTTTTATTGATTTTCATACCTCGAATTTTCTTTTGCGATCTCTTACACATTTATCCTCCGTTCAACCTGAAATTCATCTTACGGCAAGACATTGGTTAGAATTATAGGTTTCACTCAAAATAAAAATAAAAACAAAAATAAACTAAAAATTTCATTGTTAATCAAGAAAAAGAAAAAGAAATCTATTCACAATTTACAAAGAAAAATTTCACGGGTTGCCTCCCGTGCAGCGCCTGGTTTACCGTCGCGGCTCGATGTCATTCAGCTCAGTTGTCCTCTAGGGTGATGGACGTTTTCTCTCGACCACCGTCCTCACCCCAGTAGTGCTTGCATTACTCCGGTGGTTTTCCCATTAACTCTCATGATTCACTATCTGCGCATCATCAACTCGATCAATCACATTGATCACCGAGAGTTCCTCGTACACAGCCGGGAGCTTGGTGGCCTTGTATACATCGAAAACTTCCACCTTGTCGTGTGCTCGCATGGTTAGCTGCCCTGTAGCTACATCAATCAGTGCCTTCCCGGTCGCCAAGAAAGGACGTCCCAAAATAAATGGGACTTCCGCGTCTGGCTCAATATCCAGCACGACGAAATCTACCGGGAAGATCAGGGAGCCAACTTGCACCAGAACGTCCTCCACAATGCCATCAGGTCTGGCTAAGGACCGATCCGCTAATTGCAAGATCACTGTTGTGGGTCTAGGACTCCCTAGACCCAACTTTTTAAATACCGATGATGGCATCAAATTAATGCTCTCTCCCAAATCACATAATCCACGAGCTCGGATACTCTGCCCAATAGTAATTTGTATAGTAAAGCTCCCAGGATCTTTGAGCTTTGTGGGCAGTCGATTTTGTATCCGGGAAGTGCACTCCTCCGTGAGAGCCACCGTAGCATACTCAGTCAACCAACTTTTGTTTGCCATGATGTCCTTTATGTACTTTGCATATTTCGGCACTCCCTGCGAAACATCAACAAGAGGTAGGTTAATATGTACCTATTTCAGTACCTCCATGAATCTCTTGGAACACGCCTCCTCCTTGTGTTTCTTTAATCTTTGAGGGAATGGGGGTGGTGGTCTTTCTGATTCAGCTTCCTTTTTCTTCCCCCTCTCATCACTTTGCTCCCTCTCAACTTCTGATGCTCCCGATTATTGAGGTGGTCTTTCTGGTTCCACCTCTTTCAGCTGCAAAGCACTCGTTGTGGTCACCGCATTCACCTGCTTGGGGTTGGGATCCGTGTCGCTTGGAAGTCCTCCTCTAGGTCTGGTGTTTTGGGCTCCAGCAAATTGCCCAAATTGATATTCAAGTGCCTTAGTAGCTAACTGGTTGTTTTTCACCTCGGCTTCCAATTTCACATAGTCAGCCTGCAATTGAGCTTGGTTAGCTATCATCGTCTTGAACATCTCAATGCTGGGTGATGGTGGTGGAGGAGGTGCAATGTTGTTTCTATATTGTGCCTGATAGTTCTGCTGCCCTCCTTGATTCCTCTGCGCCCCCTGACTTGAACTTTGTCCCTGATGGTTGTTGCTACCCCAAGAGAAATTCGGGTGATTCCTCCAGTTGGAATTGTAGTTGTTGCCATACTGTTGGTGGTTGTTCCTCTATACATTTCCCACAAAGTTCACCGAGTTAGGATTTGCTCCACAACACTCAGCTGAGTGCTCACTGCTCCCGCACACTTCACACCAAATCTGCTGCACTGCATTCACTGGGGCTTGAGGCTGGTTCATTGTCATGTTACTGAAGTGGGTGTTGAGTTGATTCTGTAAGGCAGCTATCTGTGCAGCAATAGCTGTAAAACCATCCACTTCTAGAACTCCTGCTGCTTTCCTTTTCCCTCCTCTTAATGAATCAGCATTCCACTCCAGATTGCCCTGCGAAATACGGTTCAACAAGGTATACAACTCCTCATAAGTTTTCTCCAGCGCTTGTCCCCCAGCTGCTGAGTCTAGCAATATTTTTGTATGGGGTTCCAAACCCTCTATAAAAGTGTGCACCAGCACATCATTGGATTGATGATGATGAGGACAATCCCGCAACATGGACTTGAATCTCTCCCAAGCCTGATATAGATTCTCTCCCTCTCTCTGTTTGAAACTTAGAATTTGACTTCTAAGTCTTGCTGTTTTACCGGATGGAAAAAATCGTATCAAGAATTTCCTTGCAAGATCATCCCAAGTAGTAATAGAATTTGGTGGCTCAGCTTTCAACCACCTCTTGCCTTCTCCCAATAGTGAAAATGGGAACAATGTAAGCCTGACATAATCTGGTGACACTCCAGCGGGGATGTAAGTGTCACTTATCTCCAAAAAATTTTTGGAGATGCTGCTGTGGATCTTCATGAGGGAGACCTCTAAACTGCCCGCTGGTGTGCAGCAATTGCACCATGTTTTGCTTGAGCTCGAACCTCCCTCCTGGCTCAGGTTTGCGAATGCTAGATGTGACATTGTTAGCATGTGGGATTGCCACCTCGCGAACTGGCCGAGCTGCTACTTCTTCGGGCACTAACATTGCCCGTACTACTAGTGGATTCTGTTGTTGCTCCATGAGTGTTTGTCTGAGAACTGCAGCTTCCTTTCTAGAGCTTCTCTCCGCTGACGATGAAATAATCTTTCTGGCTCTAAATACGAGTCCACCAGCTCCTTGTCTCTTGCCAGTGTTCAACAGAGATTAAATCTGCAAAATACAGGCTAAGACCAAGTTGTCAACACTAAGAAAATAAAAATATAGTAAATTAACGCTTAAGAAAAATTCACCAATTGCCAGTCCCCGGCAACGGCGCCAAAAACTTGTTCGGTCTATTTGTTATATGGGTATATAACTACACGCAAGTGCACGTGGTCGAACAAGTAGTAAAGTGGCTTAAGTAAGCCAAGTATCGGTCCCACAGGGATTGGGATAAGGTACAATCTACTCAAGTGTACTATATTTTAATTCCAACAATGAAGACAACAGTACCAAGAATTTGATATTTTGAGTTCTAATTTTTATGCTAAGTCTGAAACAAATATCTAATGTGAGTCTGAACTATGAATGTGAGCATACTGAGGTTAATTGAACATGTAAAGAAATTAATTATCAATATAATTTGGTTAGTCTTTTCCTCCGGTTGCTAGTCAAGAACTAATGCCAATGGATTAAAACTCTCGTATTTAACCCAACTTAAGAATCATGAACCGCCCACCTACATTTCTGTGATTAAACGAAATTCATGTTCTAGCCATACAAACCCGGTTCCTAAATTGACTAATACGACTTTCAGGTATATTTCTATCCTGAAGGTAAATCAATTCTCAATTTTCCCAAACTAAGAAAATATCATATCCTATTAATTCATAACTTTTCAATTTCTTGCTCTCTCTCGTGAAATCGGACTTTTTAGATGTACATTAACGTAGGCCACACATTAATGCAGTAAGAACAAGAATCAATAGAACAACCATGGAAGAAAAGATGAAAAACCAACTTAATCAACAATCACATTTCAATACAATTGTTCTTAACCTCAGCAAGAAGAGGAATTAGCCACACATTTGTGGATTAGACATCGTTAAATGAGTGTTAAACATACAAGCAATTGAATTGAAGAAGAAGGAGATAGAGAAAAACCCTGATAATTTCGTCCCCTCAACTGCCTGCAACCCACGTTCTTACTCCACCAAGTCAGAATAATTAAAAATGAACCTAAGTGTTCTATTTATACTAGTGGGAATTTTTTCCGGAATAAAAAGCAACGTGTCACGGAGTGCATCGCGGAGCACTGCCTCCGTGACACGCCACTGACGCGGACCCTCACTGGAAACTGGGTGTCCAGGTAATAAGGCCCAATGTGGCACAGCGTGCAATGCGGAGCCAGGCCACCGTGCCACGGACCCAACGCGCACCCTCACTGGAAATTGCCAAAAATTCCCTAGCCAGGCAGAAGGCCTCCGCGATAGCAGCGTGACGCGGCTCCATCGCGGAGCCTCTTTATTTTGTGCCTTCTAATGCCTTGTCCTTTGCTAACATCCGAGTCCAACCCTGATCTCTCCCAACACGCATTTTAGCTTCCCAAAATTACATTTTACCTGCAAAACAATGCTAATCATGTTGGTCAGTATAAATTCACATTTTATTAACAATCACATGAGAATGTATCAACATTGCTAGATAAACAAGGCTAAAATGACATATTTAAGTATCACTTGGGCATATAAATTTGCCCAAGATCAAATCTCAGGGTTTTTCTCTATCTCTTTCTTCTTTATTTCAATTGCTTGTATGATTAACACTCATTTAACGATGTTTAATCCACAAATGAGTGGCTAAATTCCCTTCTTGCTGAGGTTAAGAACATTTGTATTGAAATGTAATTATTGATAAATTGGTTTTTCATCTTTTCTTCCATGGTTGTTCTATTGATTCTTGTTCTTATTGCATTAATGTGTGGCCAACGTTAATGTATATCTAAAAAGTCCGGTTTCACTCGAGAGAGCAAGAAATTGGAAAGTTGTGAATTGATAGGATATGATCTTTTCTTAGTTTGGGAAAATTGAGAATTGATTTACCTTCAGGATAGAGATATACCTGAAAGTCGTATTAGTCAATTAAGGAATCAGTTTTGTATGGCTAGAACATGAATTTCTTTTTATCACAGAGATGTAGGTGGAGGGTTCATGATTCTTAAGTTGGGTTAATTACGAGAGTTTTAAATCATAGGCAATAATTCTTGACTAGCAACCGGAGGAAAGATTAATCAAATTGTATCGATAATTTATTTCTATACATGTTCAGTTTAGCCTCAGCATGCTCATACTTATAGTTCAGACTCAAATTGTATATTCGTTTTATACTTAGTATAAAATTAGGAAACAAAATATCAAAATTCTCTTCACACCGTGTCTGCATTTTAGAGTTAATGTTTGTTGACACTTGATTAGATTGATACCTTAGTCCAGTCCCTGTAGGATCGATACTTGGCTTACTTGAGCCACTTTACTACTTGTTCGACCACGTGCACTTGCGTGTAGTATACCGAAATCGCCGAACAACGCTAGTGCTTAAGCCTTTTAGTTAATTATTTCCTAAGAGGGGGGAATTTGTAAAAGTAATAAATAACAAATTTGAAAAATTGTTTGTTGTTTCCAAATTAATACAACTAACTAGGGTAAGTGTTCCCCATGACTTCATAACCACAAGGCGTTTTATACTAGTGATCTATTCTGGTACTTAGCATACAATATCGGTAAGTTAGGTTCACCTAAGTGGTTGGTACCCTATCTAGATGATTTTTACCACGTAACTTGGTCCTTCTACTGGTGTACTTTAATTGACCCTTACCCTTAATAGCAGATTAGGTATCCCCAGACAAGTTCAAGCTATTAGATGAGGGTTGATAGCCTCAAATCTTTGTTGTTAATCCCTTTTCCCATTCACCACCTCCTTGGTCCGGTAAGTAAGAATAAGGCAAGTTCTAACGTTTGCAACTGTTATAAATCAATTAAAACAAAGGAAGAAACAATACATGCATAAACTCCGTTCAAGAATCACTAAGTATTTTACCTATGTGTTAATTTGTCATGGTTCCCACAACCCTAGTTGTGGTGGATTTAGCCTATCATGTTTATAAGTAAATTAATAGATTTCATAACTAAAAGCAAAAATTAATACTTACAACATTGATAGGAAGAAACTCACTTGATTATTGAAACAATAAAGAAGAACAATTCAACAATCATCTCGAAGTTCCAAACATAAGACACCAAACTTGTATCTAAAAACTTGAGACTTAAAACATTAATCCTACTTGAAGACTTTTGAACTTGAAACCTTATCTAAAGCTTGATTCTTAACACTTGATAGCTATTACATGAAAATAAAGGGTATTTATAGTAGTTAGATGCTTTCCTCATTCCTTGATGAATTTGACTTGGGATTTAGTTTTCCTTTTCCTAGTTGAAGTAGAAATCCACATTTTTTTCTTTTTGGAAGCCTTGCCGCATCGCACCTTCCTTTGCTGCGTCCTCTATGCCACATCGCCAGTTGTGGCAACAGGTCACCTAACGACTCATTGTGCATGGACACGAGTCGTTAGGCCCCTAATTCTCCAAAATTCCAGTGCACCTGACGATTCCTACCAGTGCTCTCATAATGAGTCGTGCCAACACTTGATGATTTGTGATGTCTTCCGTTACCTTCACTGGATTTTTCTCAAAATTTCTCTTTTCAGTCTCCACAACTGACTTCACAACTCGTTACCAGACGTAATGAGTCATTCCCTCAACCCGTCAGGTACACTATCTATGCATCTTCCAAACTCAACCTTTGCCCACGACTTCAGATTCTTTTCATCTTCATTCCAGAAGCCTCAAATACATTCAAATCCATCCTTTTTAGCCTTGAAAACATCTAATCACATGCGTTAGCTAATTTTAACAAATATATAATATAAACACATGCAAATACACATAATTTCTTCTCAAAATATAGTAAAGTACGGGCAAAATATGTCTATGAAGTGCGTGAGTACGCCTTTCATCAGCTGAGTACTCCTAAGTTATTTCCTAGTTTAAAAAAATCACAAACTAAAAAATAAAAATCCTAAACATGCCATTTCTACTAGATATCATGTCCGAGGGAAAAGAAACATGATAAGAAAAACCCAAGGACGTATCAAAAAATCTCAAAAATAACAAATACACCCCTCCCCTTTTTTTTTGAAAATTTAGCTTCGTCCTCAAAGCATGAGATAGAAGATCATAGGAAAGGGAACATACCTGAGGCTACTCAGACTTCGCCATTCATGGATTGCGTCCCATGCAACGCCTGATTTAATGTCACGGCACGACGTGGATTTTATGACTCTTTAAGAATCATCAAGGTATACTACCTCTATTCCTCTTAACTCCTCTGCATCTCCCAAATATAGCTTTATTCTTTGCCCGTTCACTTTGAACCTTTTTCTCAAGTTCCACTGCACCATATGGGGACACCTGTACTACTCTGTAGGGTCCCATCCATCTAGATTTCAACTTCCTAGGGTGCAACCGGAGTCTTGAGTTGAATAATAAAACCAAATCACCTGGGTTAAACTCCCTTATTGCAATCTTCGTATCGTTGTAGATATTCATCCTTTCTTTATAGATGGCCGTGCTCTTATAAGCTCTGAGTCGGAATTCATCCAACTCATTAATCTGGTTAAGTCTCAGCTTGGCTGCTTTGTTCTAGTTCAGGTTTAACTTTTTCAGAGCCCATAATGCCTTATGCTCTAATTCAATCGGTAAGTGGCATGCTTTGCCATAGACCGACTAGTTTGGAGAGGAACCAATAGGGGTCTTATAGGCTATTCGATAAGCCCATAGTGCATCATCAAGCTTCCTAGACCAATCTGTCCGGCTAGTATTCACTGTCTTAGCCAGGATAGTCTTGATTTCCCTATTTGAGATTTCCACTTGTCCACTCGACTGCAGGTGGTAAGGTGTGGCTACCTTATGCTTGACGCCATATTTTTCCAATAGGGCCCTAAAGAGGCAGTTTTAGAGGTGAGATCCACCATTACTGATAATAGCTCTAGGAGTATCGAACCTGGCGAAGATATGCTTCCGAAGGAATGCTGTAACACTCCTGCCTTCATTGTTTGGTAGTGCAATGGCCTCCATCCATTTGGAGACATAATACACTGCCACCAAAATGTACTTCATCTCGTATGAGCTAACAAATGTGCCCATGAAATCAATTCCCCACACATTAAACAGATCAACTTCTATGATGGGAGTTAGTGGCAACTCATGTTTACGGGTAATATCGTCCTGCCTTTGGCATTGATCACATGACTTGGCAAAGTCATATGCATCCTGGTGAATAGAGGGCCAATACTATCCGCATTGTAGAATCTTATGCACAGTTCTAATACCACTGTGTTGACCCCCAATAGGGGATGAATGACAAGACTCCAAAATGCTCAGCATTTCTATTTCAGGCACACACCTAAAAATGATCCCATCTATGCAAATGCAAAATAAGTATGGTTCATCCTAGTAATATCTTTGAGAATCAAATAGGAACTTCTTCTGCTGTTAAGGAGTCAGGTCGGCCGGTATCATATCGCTAACCAAGTAATTTGCAAAGTCGAAAAATCAGGGAATCAAGTTCTGTGATGCAGCTAATACCTGTTCGTCTGGGAAGGCATCATCAATATCTATCTCCTCCCTTGTTCTTGCCTCAGATTCAAGTCTGGATAGATGATCTGCTACCTGATTTTCTGTGCCTTTTCGATCTCTAACCTCAAACTCAAACTCTTAGAGCAGAAGTACCCACTGAATCAATCTAGGTTTAGCATCATTTTTGGACATCAGGTACCTCAAGGATTCATGGTCTGCATGGATGATGACCTTTTTCCCAAACAAGTATGCTCAGAAATTTTCAAAAGCAAAGACCACTGCCAGTAGCTTCTTCTCTGTGACTATGTAATTCTTCTGGGCCATATTGAGTGTTTTACTAGAGAAATTGATGGGATGAAAGATCTTTGCTCTTCTCTGGCCCAAAATAGCACCAAGAGCAACTCCTCTAGCATCACACATTACCTCAAATTGAAGAGACCAATATGGAGCCACGATGATAGGAGTAGTGGTGAGTTTCTCTTTTAAGCACTTAAAAGCCCTTAGACATGCCTCATCGAACACGAACTTTACCTCATTCTCAAGCAATTTGCACATTGGCTGTGCAATTTTTGAAAAATCTTTGATAAATCGGCGGTGGAATCCTGCATGCCCTAAAAAGCTCCTGACCCCTCTTTATGGACATAGGGGGTGGCAAACCTGCTATATCTTCTATTTTTGCCTTTTTCACTTCAATACCCTTTCCCGAGATTTTATGTCCCAACACTATTACCTCCTTTACCATGAAATGACATTTTTCCTAGTTTAGGACCAAATTGGTTTCTTCGCATCTTTTCAATACTTTTCCCAGATGGTCGAGGAAAGATCCAAATGAGTCACCTTTAACACAATAATCATCCATGAATACTTCAATAGTGTCCTCCACCATGTCTGAGAATATGGACATCATGCAGCGCTGGAATGTGGCTGGTGCATTGCACAATGCGAATGACATTCTTTTGAATGCAAAAGTTATGTATGGGCAGGTAAAGGTCGTCTTCTCCTGGTATTCTAGAGTGATGGTAATCTGATTATATCCTGAATATCCATCAAGAAAATAGTACCAACCTCTACCCTCCAGTCTATCAAGCATCTGGTGCAACAACGACATTGGAAAGTGGTCCTTCTAGGTGTAGTGGTTGAGTTTCCTGTAATCCATGAACACACGAGATCCTATGACTGGCCATGTCGGTATCATCTCGTTCTTCTCATTGAGAACCCATGTAATCTTCACCCACTTGCTATCTACGATAAGATATATGACACCAGCATCCAGCCATTTGATAATTTCTTTCATTGGAGGGTTTAGGCGGCACTGATGTTCTATACTTGGTTTACAGTCTGGCTCCACTTGGATTTTGTGAGTACAAATGCCTGATGGCTTGGCCGGTGGCGTTGAATGATTCTTTAGATCTAGGTATAATTTCTTTGGGCTGATGTTATATGACACCATTCCATTTAAAGCGTTCACCGTCTTCGTATATTCTAGGCTCCCGTGTCCCTCAGTTCATCATCACAGCTGCCAATGTATCGTTACTCATCTTCTCTTCCAAAAGCATTGGAAACTTATCATATTCCATCTGAGTATTTCGGTGAAAGGTTGTTCCCTTGATGTAACCTGAGAGAGTCACAAAAGAAAAAAATAAAAGCGCAAAAAGGAACGAAACTACCAACAAATCAAATACAAGATAATAATCTAGTCTTAGTTGTATTCCCCGCCAATGGCGCCACTTTTTGATATTGCTCAAACCATACCTCCTACTGAAGTATGAAGCGGGCGTTGTCAATAAAGAACCCAACTAAGAGATTCAGATTCAACCCACAGGGAGTATGGAAGAGCTAGACTAAAGTCGGTAAGTGAACTTGTTAGGTAGTTACTCCAAACTGGGTGTTTTAAAGAAAACAGTAATTAAAAACACAGTTGAAATTATGGGAGAAATCAAGATTTAAAGATAACTAGGGTTTTGTGTTCCCCAAGGGTTCATAACTGATTTGGGCATACATACGTGATCATCACCAATGCTTACTTGTAGAACTGATAACCTAGGTTATTCGAACGACCAATCAGTCCCTATTGAATGACTATACTCAATCACCCAGCCAGGTCTCATGAGCGATTGCAAATTAACCATTATAAATGCATCTAAAATTTTAACTATCCTGTGACCACAGCTCAAGTTAATACAATGATCATCAAGATGAAGACTTTGTTATAATTCTCTTTACCTAATCTCTACCTCTTAGACCTAAGCAAGTAAAGAATTCGGGCATGTCCTAATGTTGTACACCATTAAGAAACGTTTAAGCATGAAGAGAATACAATACAAGTGTTTTGCATTGGTTTTGGATCACTTTTATGTAATGCTAGGTTGTTAATCCACCATGATTCCCACAACCCTAGCTATAGAGGTTTTAGCCTCTTATAGTTGCAAGATTGTAATTTGTTTGCATAATTAAAGACATAAATCAATACTTACAATTATAATTGAGAGAATAACTTCCTTAAATTAATCAGCAAAATCCTTGTGAATATTATGAAGATCAAGAAAAGGTTGATCACAAGTTGAACAACTCAATTCTCACGTCTATATCTCCTTAATTCGTTGCTAATCTGTTCTAATCACTCATAATTACTTCTCGATGACTCCCCTATGAAAATAAAACATAAAACATATTTATACCGACATAAAAATCCTTTTCCTAAGCTAACAGGGTAAACTTCCATATCTGCTGCCGCTTGTGCCGCGATTAGACCTACGATCTATGACATGCTTGTATGGGTCGTACCTGCCATCCGTAGCTCTTTAGCTTGTTGAAATATGGCTAAGTATTGGGCTTTGGTACGACTTGTACCATCCTTCTACTAGTCGTACTGAGCTTTCGTTGTTTAAATATGAAGACTCTGAATTTTTTTGAAGTTTGTCTCAAGTGTCTTGGTACAACTTGTACCTTGCCATCATGACTCGTACTGTAGTCTTCCGTACCCAGAGTCAGCCTTTGTGCAATTTCTCTGATTCTTTCCATGACTTGAAGTTACGACTCGTTCAGTGATCATACGGCTTGTACTGTGAGTCGTGGAGTGCATCTTTCTCAGCTCATCCTTCTGAATATTTTCATGAGTCTTAGTACGATTTGTACCATCAATGTACGACTCGTACTGAGACTTTCAGTTTGGCTTATTTTCTGCTCTTTTAAGCTTCTTTTGCACAATATTGTTCCAACACCTATGTTTACCTGAAAACACAAGAAAAATACCTCATATCCATATAAGCACACCTAAGTCCATGCTATTTTCTTCAGTTTTGAGCATCGAAAGTGCTGTAAATCCATAACACATTCGAGAAAGATCTCAGGTTTTGTGCAGAAAGATGGTGAGACCTTAGCTCAGGCATGGGAATGATACAAGGGCTATTTGAGAGATTGCCCGCACCATATGCAGCCAAAGGAGATCATTGGGCACAACTTCATAAAAGGGCTAAAGCCAGAGTTAAAAATTTTGCTTGACGCTACAACATAGGGACAAATTTTTTCACTACCCAAACATAGTCCCAGATTTAAACACAGAACCTAGACCATAAATGGCTCCAAGTCAATCCATGGCATGAACATGATTATTAAAGATCAACATTAAGCAAAATGATAACTGAATTCTGAAATAGCAGAAGTCTCGCATCAACCATACAGAGTCAATACTGACAAGTTGAGATTCTACATATTGTCTGAAAAGCCTCTAACATAACTGACGAGCTGATGGGACAACTTCCCCAACTAGGTCAATAAAAATCTGAAATTGAAAGAAATAAAGCTCAATAATCTGAAGGTCCTCGAAGAATGAGGACTAACCAATCATGAGAAAATAGACTGAGCTGCAGGGACTGGCTAACAGCTGGACTGAGTTTGTACATTTTAACCTGTATCATGCAATGATACAACATAGAGTATGCGGTCAGTACTTGGAATGTACTAAGCATGAAAGGTAATTGAATCAATATGAGTAAGTATAAACTGAAATCAAACGTATTAACATAAATCATAACATCATAAGAGTATGGACTACATGCTGATATTTGAAAACATGAATAGTCATAAACTGGATCTCGTAACTAAATCAAATGACCCAAAGCTGAAACTAAAATCATAAGTGAAGGCTGATGAACTGATCATTGGGTCAAATCTACTGAAAACATAATATAATAACTTATAAACATGCATAACTGAGATCATGAGGAAAAATGGGAGACTCGCCATATAACCGACACTATCACGATAGAGCTTATGTGATCCCAACTATTACACTCAAGTGGGCAGAGTCATCCAAAGCCTTGCCAGGGCTAAGGGCACTACCATGATATCGATATCAAGCTGAAAGCCCTTTTGAGGTAGGGGAAGCTCACAAAGGAGGTCCCAAAAACATACAAAGTGCTCACCATCATTTCTCGATGAAGCTGAAACCATACCATAAGCTAAAAGTGGGAGTATAGACTCCTAAACCATATAGTAAGTTCATTTATAAAACTAAATTGAATCATGAAAACGTGCTTAATCTAAGCAGGATTACACAAAATCTGAAGATCATGCATACTTGAAATAGACTTCACTAGTCAAAATCATAGATTCATATATGGATAATTTGTAAACGTACATATATGCTAGATACTTCATCATACTTGAAATCATCAATCATAAACTAGAATATTTCATGAACTTACATAATTGGGCAAAATCTTCTAAAACTTGAACTCATGAATTTATAATCAAAACATGTATAAAAATATGCCCATGATTTATGAAACATACTTTAAAACATAGAGGGAATCGACCCATAGACAATTTGTAAGAATTCTATGAAATTATGTTAAAACCCTTTTTTGATCATAATTTGAATTGAGACTTGATTCATGAAATTGAGGAGAATTATGAGAATGAGAGTGAAAGGAACCCTCATTCATGGCTCACATATCTAAAAGGACAGAAACTACACTTGCCCTAGAAAGCCCAAAGAATTTTGAGAAGAATTTGAAGGGTTCTAGGCTTGATCTTCAATGGAAAGGTCAAGGGTTGCATGCATGGGAGGGGAATAGTTAGAAAAGGCTTAACCTCTCTTAATACACCTCTTTCAGAACTTAAAAATGATGTAGTTTAGGTCTTAGTATCTTAGGATTTATGAAAACACCTTTACTAATTTTGCAAAACTAATACTGTCAGTCATCACAAGGGAACTAATGAGTCGTTGGGTCCATGATGACTCATGGTTCACACTCGTTACCTTCACTGGAAAATATTCATTTACCGAACTTCTTTTCTCCATAGGCCACTTGATGATTCATTAGGTGCACGATGACTAGTCCCTCCATTTCTTACCCAACACTGCCAATTCCTTCTCTCACACACTTAACGAGAGACACTACGACTTGTGGGGTGACACGAAGACTTGTCACCCTATCCTTCAAGTTCTGTAACAAATATCATTCTTCCAACTTATCCCACACCTAACGGGTCACTGGACGATCTGTCAAGTATCTTAACGGGTCACCTGATGAATCATTCTATGACCTGGTGTGAATTTTTCTGCTTTCTCGATTTCAACTCTCGGGTATGATGTTTGGGACTTTTTGGGGTATTAAAAATATTGTCCAAGATCTATGATGAGATAGAAGCTCTATTGAATCTTGTGTCAGCAGGGAGTCAAGGTTATCAGGATTCAAGTAGAGTTTTCACATTAGCCCAATTGCCAGGAAGCTTGAAGTTGATGGTGTATCAGTAATCTGAGTAGATATCAGCAAGTTGGTGAATGTGATCAACAAGTTAGTGACCACACCCACTGTAAGTCAAGTGAACCAAATTCAGCAAGTTAAGACTCCACCACCATCATGTGAGTTGTGTAGAGAAGGCCATGCTTATTCAGGTTGCCCTCTAAAGCTAGAGTATATTTATTTTGTAGGTCAACAAGGTTGTGGTGGAGGTTTTGCTGGAAATGGTTACAACCAGGGGTACATGAACATAGCTAATCCCTTATGGGGAGGCAACAAGAATTTCCAAAGACTCCAAAACAACTTCCAAAGACCGCAGGACCAGCAACAGGATAGTTCTTTAGAGGATACGGTAAAGTAGTGGATGGTTTAGCAGACTCAGGTGACTAATGAAATGCAGAAGTCCATCCGCGTGTTGGAAAGGCAGATGAGGTAATTGGCCCTTCAACAGACTAAAATACCCTAAGGGGCACTTCCAACTAACTCTGAGAAGAATGTAATACCCTGAAAGTGCCGAAGAGTAGACTCGAAAGTTAAAAGTTGAAAACTGCTGAAACTGGGGAAAATATCATAGAACGGGTGATGTAATGACTCATGGTACCTAACCATGGGTCGTTGTATGTATTTGTGGTGAGGGTAAGTCCAGGTGGTAGTAGATACAACGGGAGATGCAATGAATCATTGATCTAAACAACGAGCCATTGTTAGAAATCGTAGAAAGAGACTTGGCTCAGCAGTTTGGGATACCACAGTTCATCCAACGAATCGTGGTGAGAAGTGATGACCCGTGGTCACCAGTCGTTGTTTGGTTGCCAGGATTTCCAGTACATGTGACTGATCAAGACCACCACTCATTGGAAGCAACCATGAGTCATGGTGAGGCTCGTGGCAAGGAGGTTCAATTTGGTGAAGGGGAAAGCAACGGTTGACTTGATGACCTGTTGGTCTAAAGGATGAGTCATCTTGTCTATCCTTGGTTCAGTTTCAGAGGCTAGTCTCGGAAGTGCTCACGACATGCCATACAACGGGTCGTCATTCCTTCCAACGAGTCGTTGGTATGACTCGTTGGACCAACCCGGACAGTTTTCAGGGAAGATTCATTAAGGGCATTTTTGACTTTTTCATGCTACAAGACCCTAAACTATGTCTTTTTAGCTTATGAAAGGTGGGTTTTTAGAGGGATAATTTATCTAAGTCCTCATTCATGCATGCAAGAGTATAGAGAGGTGACCAAAGGTGATTCAAGGCTTTCCACTTCAAATCCTTCCAATTCCTTCTTGGGCATTCAAGGGAGGTTAAGAATCAGTTGTTTTTAGGTATGTAAGGCTATCAATGGGTGTTTCCTTCCACACGCATTCCCATTCTCCATGTTTTCACGAAAAATTCTATCAAAAATTTATTGGGTTTTGAAGTAGATTTATATAAAAATTCAATGATTGTTAAAGGGCTTTATAATTTTCGAACCTTATCATATTCTAGGGGGTTTTGATCAGATTTTTCAATTTAATTTATTTATAATTTTATCGATTATTGAATTCTCTTGAAATTAGACCTAATTATGCATGACCCATGATGAATTGATTTATGATCTACTTTTCTATTAATAATATTTACAATCCCATCATGAGTTATGATTTAAAATATGAATTTATTCAATTACACATCATGATTTTATGAATTTCAAGCTATATGCATGATCTACAAGTGTGTATGAACTTTATGATTCATGATTTATGTTTTGGCCGGTTCACGGGCCTTGTTTCATGGCCAGTTCACGTATGTACAAGTATGTTTATGATTATCATGATTTAACTATCCCATAAAATCATGCATGTTATACTATGAGCACTATATATGTTTTGGCAGTAGTATCAAACACCGAGTAGGTTCGAGGCCCAGGTTATGCCCCGGATCTCATAAACTACATGCCACCGTAGGTATGTGGGACCTCCTTTGTGACAGTCCCCGGCCCAAATGGCCCTTTTCATGGTGATATCACGCCCTTCATGGTTCTATCCTTGGCAAGGTACGAACGACCTCCTGACTAGGCTTACAAGTCGGACTTCATGTGTGCTCATATAGGGTATGTTGGTTAAGAGAATCTCTCACTGTTCCTCATGATTTATGCATGTTATGGTTATGTATTTTGGCTCAAATACATGTGAAGTAAAGATTTTCTTCTGTGTTTATGATTACGTTGTATTACGAATGATTTTAAAACCTTGAGCCTCATGTTATGTTACGATGTTTACAATATGAGCATGATGTCCTACTCTTTTAATCATTTATCTGTTTTATATATTTTTTTAGATATCCATTTTACTTACTTTGAATACTCGGTACATTCTACGTATTGGCCGCATACTTTCTATGTTGTATTATTTCATGATACAGGACCCGACTCTCAAGCTCACCCTCCTCAGTAGCTCTTTAGAGTTTGCTATCAACTTATTTGGTGAGTCCTCATGTTCCTAGGGCCATATGGTCAGACTCTATTATTCTCTTTCAGTTTCAGTATTGTAGGGTTAGTTGGGGTATTGTACCTTCAACCTGTCTTTCATGATTAGAGGCTTTTTAGACTATCAGATGTATTCAGCCGTCATATATGGATCATGTATTGTTTTTTATCCGTTATTATGTCATGATTCCATGTGAATGAATTAGATGTATGCTCACACCATGGGTATATCTTGGGGTCTCTCAGGGCTCCTTGTTCTGTGTCTATGATCCGGGTATACATTTAGGTCGTGACAAACTTGGTATCAGAGCCATAGGTTTGAAGTGTCCTAGGATGTTTGAAAGTCGCATTAAGTAGAGTCCTTTTTATGGGTGTGAAGTGCGCCATACTTATGACGAAGAGGCTACTGGACATTTAGGAAATGTTCCCTTCTTTATGATCTATGTCGTGTGATGAAAGTCCTTTACCCTTTAAATTTATGTTGTTCGCGTTTGTAGAATCATGCCTCTACGCCGAGTGAATGTCAGAAGAAATGGAAATGGCAATGATCATAAGGTGCCAATGGTGATGGGCATCCAGCCCCACCCATTCACGAGGAGCACGCACCAGAGCCAGCTGCCTATGCTGAGTTTAGGGAAGAGATTCAGATGCTAGCACAGGCTACGGCCGCCCAGGTTCATAATCAAATAGTGGCGTATTACCCTCAGAATGGGAATGAGGCGACAGCTAGGGTGAGATATTTCTTGAGGATGTGCCCTCCTGAGTTCTTGGGTTTGAAGGTGGGCGAGGATCCATATGATTTCATCAAGGAGATTCTAATAATCACTCAGGTTATGGGGGTGAATAATGGGGAGTGTGTTGACTTGACCTCTTATCAACTAAAGGGTGTGGCTCACATATGGTTCAAGCAGTGGAGAGATGTGAGGGCAGTGGGTGCAGGCCCAATAAGTTGGGAAGAGTTCCATGCAACATTTTTGGATCGGTTCTTCCCTCGGGAGATGAGAGAGCTCAAGGCGGTCGAGTTTGTTAATTTGAAATAGCACGACATATCCATTTAGGAGTACGCATTATAGTTCTCCCATTTATCCAAGTATGCTCCAGAGTTGGTGGCGGACCAGAGGGCTTGGGTGAGTCGTTTTGTACATAGGATGGCGGATTATTTGGATAAGGATTGTAGAATTGCCATGTTGCATCGGGACATCGACTTTCTCCGTATTATATTGCATGCTCAGTAGATGGAGTCGGTATACCGGAGGCAGAAAGAGGCCAAGAGGGCCGGGACCGATAGCTATGTGACTTCTCAAGTCAGGTCAGGGGGTGGACAGCGTCAGCAGTCCTAGCACGGGTCTATTGCTCATCTCCATCATCGGCCAGCACACCATCTAGATTCAGAGGGGATCGGAGGAGCAGAGCTTCAGAGTCGAGAGGCCAAGGTAGCATGCAGATGGAACGTTCTTTCCCAGTTTGTGCGGGGTGTGGAATGGCAAGCTCGGACACAGACTTAGGGATTGCCCTTCAGCCAAGTCAGGGGTCGGTGGAGCTTGTGTGCCAGCAACCAGTCCAGCTGCGCCAGCAGCACGTCCCCTTCAGCATGGTGCCTTGACAGTGCAGCAGGTGGTCAGCACCAAAACAAGTTTTATGCTAGTAGCCCACCAGGAGAAGGAGACTTCACCAGATGTGGTCACTGATATGTTGCAAGTATTCCATATTGATGCTTATGCCTTGTTAGATCCAAGAGCTACTTTGTATTTTGTGAACCCTTATATTGCTAGTAGCTTCAGAGTTAGCCCTGAAATTCTGTCGGAACCATTCTTAGTCTCTACTCCGATTGGTGATTCAGTTGTAGCTAGGCGGGTGTATAGAGGTTGCTCCATTACAGTATTGCATAAGGTCACCTCTGCAGATTTAGTAGAGTTAGCTATGACTGACTTTGATATCATTCTAGGTATGGATTGGTTTTTTGCATGTTATGCTTAATTGTAGGACCCGTGCGGTGGAATTTCGATTTTCGGGTAGGTCATTTTTGGAGTGGAATGGTAATTCAGCTGTACCGGCCGGTCAGTTTATTTCATATCTTAAGGCCAGGAAAATGATTTCTAAGGGTTGCATGTATCATCTATTTAGGGTTAAGGATGTTGAGTTCGAGACCCCGACTATCCAGTCAGTTCCGGTGGTATGTGATTATCCGGAGGTCTTTCTCAATTATTTTCCAGGTGTTCCTCCCGAGAGGGAAATTGATTTTGGTGTTGACCTCTTATTCGATACGCTGCCTATATCTATTCCTCCTTACAGAATGGCTCCAGTCGAGCTAAAAGAGTTGAAGGATCAGTTGCAGGACCTGTTAGATAAGGGCTTTATTAGACTAAGCAAGTCTCCATGGGGTGCATCAGTTTTATTTGTCTGGAATAAGGATGGTTCGCTTCGGATGTGCATTGACTATCGGTAATTGAACAAAGTCACAATATGAAAAGTTCAGCAAGTGCGAGTTTTGGTTGAACTCGATAGCAATTTTGGGCCATGTAGTATCAGGCGAGGGCATAAAAATAGATTCTTAGAAAAACAAAAGCGGTGAAGAATTGGCCTAGACCAGTGAATCCTTCAGATATTTGGAGTTTCTTGGGTTTAGCCGGCTACTACTGGAGGTTTGTGGAAGATTTCTAATCAGTTGCAGCACCATTGACCAAGTTGACTCAGAAGAAGGTAAAGTTCCAATGGTTGGAGGCTTGTGAGAAGAGCTTCCAAGAATTGAAGACCCGACTCACTATCGCACCGGTGTTGACACTACCTTAGGGTACAGATGGTTTTGTTGTGTATTTTGATGCTTCGAGAATCAGACTCAGATGCGTATTGATGAAGCAGGGAAAGGTAATAGCATATGCCTCCAGGCATTTGAAGGTTCATGAGAAGAATTACCCGACCCACGATCTTGAATTGGCCGCGGTAATATTCCCATTGAAGATATGGAAACATTACTTGTATGGGGTCCATGTGGATGTGTTCATGGTCCACAAGAGCTTGCAATATGTGTTCACGCAGAAAGATCTCAATCTTTGGCAAAGGAGGTGGTCGGAGCTACTCAAGGACTACGATATGAGTGTCCTTTACCATATGGGTAAGGCTAACATGGTAGCGGACATACTTAGTAGGCTATCAATGGAAAGTGTGTCCCATATGGATGGAGGAAAGAAGGAGCTGGTGAGAGATGTCCATCGACTTGTGAGGTTGGGAGTTAGATTGGTCGACTTAACTGCTGGCGGTGTTGTTGTGGAAAACGGGTCAGAATTGTCCTTGGTGACTTGAGGACCTGATTATGGTAAAGCTGAAAGAAACCATTTGAAGTCAAAAGGTGGAGGTATTCTCCCAAGGGAGAGATGGTGTGTTGTGGTACCAGGGTCGCCTATGTGTTCTAGATGTTGATGATTTGAGGAGTAGGATATTGCATGAGTCCCATGGATCTAGGTATTCTATCCACCCAGGTTCCATCAAGATGTATCGTGATTTATGAGAAATCTATTGGTGGGATGGAATGAAGAAGGATATTGCAGAATTCGTAGCCAGATGCCCGAACTGTCAACAAGTAAAGGTTGAGTATCAAAGGCCGGGAGGCGTACTTTAGGATATTAGCATTCCCACTTGGAAGTGGGAGAAAATTAATATGGATTTCATTACAGGCCTACCTCATACTCGCCGACATTATGATTCCATTTGGGTGGTGGTAGATAGGTTGACCAAGGCTGCACATTTCCTACCGGTGAAAATAATAGATTCAGCGGATGATTATGCCAAACTGTATATTTGGGAGTTGGTACGACTACATGGAGTGCCCTTTTCTATTATTTCAGACCAAGGTACTCAATTTACCTCTTAGTTTTGGTGGTCTTTTCAAAAGGGTCTTGGGACTCAAGTTAAACTCAACATAGCATTTCATCCTTAAACGGATGGTCAGGCGGAGCAGACAATCAAGACTCTCGAGGATATGTTGAGAGCATGTATGTTGGACTTCAAGGGTAGTTGGGATGATCATTTTCCTCTAATCGAGTTTTCTTATAACAATAGCTATCACTCTCGCATCCAGATGGCACCGTTCGAGGCTCTTTATGGGCGGAGGTGTAGATCGCCCATTGAATGGTTTGAGGTTGGTGAGGTAGCAATGATAGGGCCTGATTTCATTCATGAGGCTATGGTGAAGGTTCAGTTGATAAGGGACTGGCTGAAAACCGCTTAGAGTCGTCAAAAGTCATATGTAGATGTGAGGAGGAGGGATTTGGAGCTCGAGGTAGACGATTGGGTATTTATGAAGGTATCTCCCATGAAGGGAGTGATGCAATTTGGAAAGAAAGAAAAGCTTAGCTCCCGCTATGTTGGTCCCTATCGGATTACTAGAAGAGTTGGTAAGGTAGCGTATGAGTTGGACTTGCCCTCGAAGTTTTATTCTGTGCATCCTATGTTTTATGTATCGCTTTTGAAGAAATGTTTCGGAGATCCAGCAATAGCTATTCCGATGGACAGTGTTGGTGTAAAAGATAGCCTTAGCTATGAGAAAGTTCTGGTGGAAATATTAGATCGTCAAGTTCGAAAGCTAAGGAACAAGTAAGTAGCTTCAGTTAAGGTTTTTTGGAGGAATCAACATGTTGAAGGAGCTATGTGGGAAGCCGAAGCGGATATGATGGCTAAATACCCACAGCTATTCTCTACCAGCTCAGTTCTAACTTGAGGTAATAGTTATGCTCTATGACTCTATTTAGCTTTCATGTTTAGTTCATGTGTTCAAGTTTCTTTTATGTGTATGGATATGTATGTGAAGCATGAGATCAGTTCAACTATCTGATATGAATTGGAGGTAGTCATTCTGTGAGTTTTCGATTTAAATGATCAGTATTTGAATGTGATAATTGCATGTTTCTATTTTCTGCTGTTTCCTAAATTCGAGGACGAATGTTCCCAAGGGGGAGATATTGTAATATCCTAAAAGTGCCTAAGAATAGACCCAAAAGTTAAAAGTTGAAAACTGCTGAAACTAGGGAAAATATCACAGAATGAGCGATGTAACAACTCGTGGTACCAAACCATGGGTCGTTGTATGCAGTCGTGGTGAGGGGAAGTCCGGATGGCAGTGGAGACGACGGGCGATGCAACGACTCATTGATCTAAACAATGAGCCGTTGTTAGCAGTCGTACAAAGGGGTTGGGCTCAGTAGTTGGGGATACCACGGGTCATCTAATGACTCGTGGTGAGAAGTGATGACCTGTGGTCATCGGTCGTTGTTTGGTTGCCAGGATTTCCAGTACATGTGAGGGATCAAGACCACGACTCATTGGAAGCAACCACGAGTCATGGTGAGGCTCGTGGTAGGGAGGTTCAGTTTGGTGAAGGGGCAAACAATGGTCGACTTGATGACCCATTGGTCTAAAGGACGAGTCGTCCTGTCTATCCATGGTCAGTTCTGGAGGCTAGTCTTAGCAGTGCTCACGATGTTCCATACAACGGGTCGTCGTTCCTTCAAACGAGTCATTGGTACAACCCGTTGGACCAGCCTGGACAGTTTCAGGGAAGATTCATTAAGGGCATTTTCGACTTTTTCATGCCATAAAACCCTAAACTACGTCATTTTAGCTTATGAAAGGTGGGTTTTTAGAGGGATAATTTTTCTAAGTCCTCATTCATGCATGCAAGAGTATAGAGAGGTGACCAAAGGTGATTCAAGGCTTTCCTCTTTAAATCCTTCCAATTCCTTCTTTGGCATTCAAGAGAGGTTAAGAAATAGTTGTTTTCAGGTATGTAAGGTTATCAATGGGTGTTTCCTTCCACACCCAATCCCATTCTCCATGTTTTCATGAAAAATTTGATTTATTGGGTTTTGAAGTAGATTTATATAAAAATTCAATGATTGTTAATGGGTTTTGTAATTTTCGAACCTTATTGTATTCTATGGGGTTTTGATCAGATTTTGTAATTTAATTTATTTATAATTTTATCGATTATTGAATTCTCTTGAAATTAGGCCTAATTATGCATGACCCATCATGAATCGATTTATGATCTACTTTTCTATTAATAATATTTACAAGCCCAACATGAGTTGTGATTTAAAATATGAATTTATTCAATTACCCATCATGATTTTATGAATTTCAAGCTATATGCATGATCTACAAGTATATATGAACTTTATGATTAATGATTTATGTTTTGGCCGACTCACGGGCCTTGTTTCATGGCTATTTCATGTATGTAAAAGTATGTTTATGATTATATGATTTAACTAGCCCATGAATTCATGCATGTTATACTATGAGCACTATATATGTTTTGGGAGTAGTATCGAGCACTGAGTAGGTTGGGGGCCCAGGTTATGCCTCGAATCTCATAAACTACTTGCCACTGTAGGTATGTGAGACCTCCTTTGTGACTTTGCCCGGCCCAAATGGCCCTTTTCATGGTGATATCATGCCCTTCATGGTTCTACCCTTGACAAGGTACGAATGGCCTCCTGACTAGGTTTACAAGTCAGACTTCATGTGTGCTCATATAGGGTATGTCGGTTAAGAGAATCTCCCACTGTTCCTCATGATTTATGCATGTTATGATTATGTATTTTGGCTCAAGTTATGTTAAGTAAAGCTTTTCTCCTATGTTTATGATTATGTTGTATTACAAATAATTTGAAAACCTTGAGCCCTATGTTATGTTACGATGTTTACAATATGAGCATGATGTCCTACTCTTTTAATCATTTATGAGTTTTATATTTTTTTAAATTTCCATTTTACTTACCTTGCATACTTGGTACATTCCACGTACTGACCGCATACTTTCTATGATGTATCGTTTCATGATATAGGACCCAGCTCTCAGGCTCACCCTCCTCAATAGCTCTTCAGAGTTTGCTATCAGCTTATTTGGTGAGTCCTCATGTTACGAGGGCCATATGTTCTGACTTTATTATTCTCTTTTAGTTTTAGTATTGTAGGGTTAGTTGGGGTATTGTCCCTTCAACCTGTCTTTCATGATTAGAGGCTTTTCAGACTATCAGATGTATTCAGCTATCATGTATGGATCATGTATTGTCTTTTCTCCATTATTATGTCATGATTTCATTTCCTTATGTTAACTTTTCTGCTTATGTGAATGAATTAGATGTGTGCTGACGCCATGGGTCGACTTGGGGTCTCTCAGGGCTCCTTGTCCTGTGTCTACGATCTGGGTGTATGTTCGGGTCATGAAAAAGAACCCCCAGGAGAATATGAGCGAAATCTCTTTGCACAGTGGAAAAGAGCTGGGTGAGGTGATACCTAGAATTGAAAAAGCAGAGGAAGAGAAAGTTGTGAGGTCAAAGCATGAGGTTGGTGAGTCAAGCACTTCAAAGCCAAAAGTAGTGGAAGCCAAACCAGCTCCTCCATTCCCACAAAGATTCAAGAAGCAGAAGGAGGACAAAACTTGCAAGAAATTTCTTGATGTTTTGGAGCAGGTACATGTGAATCTACCGATGGTGGATCTTTTGTAGGAGGTTTCGAAATACGCCATGTATTTGAAGGATATTGTGGCAAATAAAAGAAGGCTCACGGAGGTTGAGACTGTAGCTCTTATGGAAGAGTGCAGTTCCCGGGTGCAGAACAAGATTCCAAAGAAGTTGAAAGATCCTGGGAGGCTCATTATTCCAGTGGTCATCAGGAGTAGAGAAGTTGGTTCCGCACTATGTGACTTGGGTGAAAGAATTAATTTGATTCTTGCATCCTTGTTTAGAACATTGGGATTAGGTGAACCATGCCCCACCACAGTGACATTGCAGTTGGCCAACAGGTCCCTTGCTTATCCTTAAGGTGTGATTGAAGATGTATTGATTAAAGTGGGATCATTTATCTTGCCGGTGGACTTTATGATCTTTGACTATGAAGCTGACGAAGCACGTCCCATCATTTTAGGAAGAGAATTATTAGCCACCGTGTTAGGAAAGATGTGAATGACTATAGATTACTAAGAGGCAATATTTGATGTGTTCAGGGCGGCAAGGTTGACACCCCATTATGTGGAATTTACAATGACACCAATGGTGGATCCTAGAGGGTATAAGCAGGCGGTTGAACAACATGTGTTTCATGGAAACTTAGTAAGTCAGGATACGAACCATCTCACTCAAGTGAAGGAGTGAGAAGTCTTGCATCATGCAGCAAAATTTAATCAGGGGCTGCATAGGAGGCAACCTGTAAATGTCATGCCATGACTATAACTAAGGTGCTTGATAGGAGGAAGCTCATCTTTCTAGAATTTTTTGTATTTGTAAAGACGAACAGGGCATTTGAGGTGAAAGAGAAGGGGAAAAAAGCTGAAACAATTCTAAGTCTGGGGAGAAATATATGGCATGGGGCTCCAGGTATTAAACTTCCGAAGGAAATTTTTTTTCATGTTGGTGCATTGGAGGGCACACTGCGCCAGACTCAACTCATGAAGAAAATTTATTTTTAAGTGTCTAGCGAGGTGGATGGCGCATGTTGTTGGATGAAATTATTTTTGGTCCATTGGTCAATATTTGACCCAAGGACCTTAAAGTTACTAAAAAACCATGCCCCTTGCGTTATTTTAAATCCCCATTCATCTTCTCTCATTAAAAAGTAAAAAGTAAAAAGTAATAAAATTGTCTCTCCTCCCTCATCAAAGCCGTAACTCCCTTCCCTTCTCCCCTCCATTGTTGTCTTCTCCAAGGAGCTTGGTGAAGCTAATCTCTTCAACTCAAGTAAGCGTTTTTCTTCTTTCTTTGTTATTTAATGTCACAAGCATGCTCCCATACCCTTCTACCCCAAGTTGAAGACCCAAAAATCACCATTGATTGGTGAGCATTTTGAATTTCTCAATGTGGGTTTCTATAGATTTTATCTCTTAAGTTCTTCCATAATAATATTACATCCTTGTTTGGGTTGCTTTTTGTTGGTTTAATTTAGTGATTCTAAGTTGTAGGTGTAAAGGGGGTGATGATTTGGATTCATGAAATTGATGTGTTGAAGCATTGATTGTAGAGAGAGAGAAAGTTCTTAGTTCTTGAAATTCTTGAATGTAAACAATCGTGGGTTGTTGAAAAATTCATGTAATTTATGGTGGAAGGTAGTAAATACCATGTTGATTATTGGGGATACTACCATATGTGGATTGCTTGAATAGTGAACTAAAGGTGGGAAAATGAAGGGAGTGGCCAAAGTGAGGCATTCTTGGAAAAAAATATGGGAGAGATGTGAGAAAATTCATGACATTTTTGTAGTGCAAAGTTGGTGAATAATTGGGTAGTTGAGATTTGGTATGATAATGGGGAAAGTCTGAGTACCCTATTTGACAAATTCTCACAAGTATGCTAGTGAATTGAGTATGGGGTCCTTTTGCACCTCTTACACCTAAATAGTTAGCTAGCCTTATTATTCATGAACTAATCTTGCAAAGTTTGTGTTGGTTTTTTGGCAGGTACTATGGCATCACGAGCTAATAAAGAAAAAGAAGTGGTAGTCGCTGACAAAGGTCTCAAGTGGCTCGAGAAGGGAACAAAAAGGTCAAAGTATTCGGCCGCGAAAGCACCCATGCTAGGAGGTTTGGAGCCAAGACCGTAGAGGAGCATGGGCTTAAATGGTTTAAGGCAGAAAAGGAGGCTAAGTATGCTTCGGGAAACTAGATTGATGAGGGATGCCTTGCACTTGAGTACCTTACCATCCGAGACTCTATTCATGAGTTGGGGTTGGGATACATGTTTTCGAAACCTGAGGAGGCAACCTCACTTTGGTGAGAGAATTCTATGCCATCTAGGATACTTCCTTCAGAGAGAGCACCAAAGTCAAAATACAGGGTCAAGTGGTTCACTTCAGTGCAAGGTCATTCAATGCTTTCCTTTGTATGCCTGTGGAGAACCCTTCAATGTATGCCATACTGCTAGAAAAGCCCCTATATCGTGACATTCAACATAAACTATATGGTGAGCATTCATCAACTTGTTGGAAAAGGGACCATAATGGCACTCCTTCTACACTCTCGTTCTCCTACCTGACTAAGGAGGCGAAAGTTTGTGTCAAGCTTGTATGTTCCATACTCTATCCAGGGACACGCACCACAGAAATCACTAGAGAGAGAATTGTGCTAGTGTATATGCTGATGAAAGGGCTGCCAATCAACATTGGTACAGTGCTTAGACATAACATAAGGAGGTCCCGAGACAACTACTGATGGAAGTATTACTATGGCAGCCTTCTTACCCAGTTTTTTAGAGAGGCTAGCATTAACGAAGAAGAGGATGATCTTCATCTACCCTAGCAGGGCACTTGACAGAAAAAATGATTGATATCACAACGGTCAAGGAATCGACCAGCTCTTCAGTTCCACTTCTTACCCACATCGATCATCAGGCTCGGGATGACATCTGACGAGGCCATATTTTTGGGATGCTAAAGTTGCAATTGAAGATTGAAGGTAGACCTGCCACTAATGAGGAGATGTTAGCACTGGATGAGTGTTACCCACTCAGTAAGAATATGATGCTAATGTGCAGAGTAGGACCAACTTTTGAGGAACCTCTAGATGACTATGAGGCCACCGTGTTGACTGATGGTGTTGATGATATCAATGATGATGAGGAGGATGATGCTACTGATAAGTTGGTAATTTACCAACTCACTAGGATTTTAAACATGAGTTTTTGCTTAGTTTTCAAGTCAATTAGGTGGATTTTATGCTTTTTCTCCTTGATTTTTGTAGGCACTTAACTTAGATGGCGAAAAGCATGAAATTAAGCAAAAAGCATGAAAAGGGAGTTGAGGACCGGTGCTCCATCGGTGGACACTGGAAAAATATCGGTCAATCGTAGTCATCTATTGTACCGAGGAAGGATAGAGACCGGCGGACCATAGATTAGCATCGGCGAACCACCAGTGCCAATGCCAAAGTGCTAAAGAACTTACTACCATCAGTTGTGACTAACCGGTGGTCTGCGGATCAGCACCGGCGAACCGCCGGTGCTAGCGCTGAAGCACCCAAAAATCCCACTATCCTTCAGGTAGGACTAACTGGTGTTTTGCGAACCTACATCGAAGAACCGCCGGTAAGTTGCAAGTGACGCTGGCTAGAAAGGGGTAAAAATGTCAAATATGGAAAAAGAGGAGCAGATCTGTACCCTATTTTTGTACATCTCATAAAGGAACTGAAAATTCCATTCTTGAAAGGATTGATCATTCTATTGCTTTGGCTCATATTGGAAGTAGAGAGAAGTAGAAAGAGAAATAGTCACCTTCTTCATTAGAAGGTAGAAAACTCCATTGGAGCTCAGACCTTGCTTGAATTTTTTCTTACTTAGGTTTGTGAATGGATATTGAATTATTGTTTAATGCAATGACTTACTTTACATACATGAGTAGCTAAATTCTTTGCTAGGGGTGTGTGATTGATTGGGGTTGATTTGGGTTGGGTATTGCTCATTTGATCTTAGATTTACTCAATTAGTATGATTTTAGTGTTTCCTCTTAATTTTAAATTGAAAACTCATAGTTGATTTTTCTTGAAAAAGGAAATTAAGATATGAGTGAGGAAACACTAATGGATATTTGGGTGGTAATAATGTGGGATTGTGATATACATAGCCAAAACTCATTATTACATATCCATTAAGGATTGGAGCTAGAAATAGTAAATTCATACCCAAGTTGATGTGGTTGTTGTGAAGAGGAGTAAAGATAAGAGCAATTAATAATTCCACCCCATTGAAGCCCCTATCAATATCACACCCCTAGTAGTCTCTCCTTTAGTCTTTTCTATACCTTATCCCTGTTTTTAGTGTACAAATCCATATTTTATTATATAAATCGTGGTTCCCCCAATTTTCTCTTATTTGTCTTGCAACATTAATGTGAATTAGTTCAATTTAATAGACGACTACTATGTGATCAACTGGCATTCCTTGTGGGATTCGACCACGAAACCCATCGGGTTATTTGTTTTGAACAACAACTGTGTACACTCTTTCATAAAGAAGAGTGGAGTTTGGACGTTATCAAAAATGGCGCCGTTGCTGGGGAATGCAGTTTAGTAGCCTCTAATTGCTGTTATTTTGAATTGATCTTGCATCTTAATTGGTTTGACTTTCCAATTGTGGTTGGTTCCTTCTAGGTTGAATTTGATAAGAGCCAACACTTACTAGAAGGAGAAGGTTTGGTGGACGGGCATATGGATCATGAGGATGATGACCCCGTGATGCCCAATGTAGCGGCTGCAATTCGCCTACCTCATACGGTAGGAAATGCGATTTTCCATGTGATGAGTAGAATGCTGCACTTACTTCAAATGAAGGGACTCTTTGTAGAAATGCCCAGTGAGGATGCAAGCAGGCATCTCTGCAACTTCTCCAGCCAACCCTTCAACATTGCAAATATCACTCAAGAGTCAATCTGATTGAGACTTTTCCCATTTTCATTCACAGGGGAAGCAACGGTGTGGTTGGAAGAGTTGCCTTCTGGTCTATTACCTCTTGGAATGAACTCAAGGAAGCATTTTTGGATAGATTTTTTCCTCCCTCGGGGATGTTACAGTTGAGGGATGACATTACTAATTTCTGACAACTTGCGGGGAAACAACTCCAGGAAACATGGTTGAGGTTTAAGAAAAAGGTAGCCATTTTTCGAACTATGGCTTACCCGATGGGGTTCTACTTTAAAACTTCTATTGATCATTGGATTCTATCAGTAAGTCTGTGGAAAACAATTTGGGTAGGGGATCCATTAAGGATCAACCCTATATAGTAGCCAAGGCATTACCTGATAGAATGATGATGACCGACTGAGCATGGAGTACTAGAGAAATGGAGGTATCTTCTAATGGTGCTGCTCCAAATATTCTGAGTGCGAAATTGAGGAAGAGAGATGAGGCTAGAGATGAAACTCTTGCTAAAATGATGACCCAGCTAGAGTGTGAATGCTATAGCTGCTCAAAGCCATACTTAGTTTGATGATGATACTTCACCCTCGAGATATGAGGAGGAGTGTTAATACATGTCAGGACAATTGGGGGGGGGGGGGGTGTTCTCGCCCTGGGTAACAAAGTGCCAATCACGGCCCTTGGCGCCGAAAGGAGGAGAATCAAGGTTAGAGAAACCGTGATATGGATGGGGCGAGAGAAATAATCGATTGGAGAATAGAGAGTGAAATTGCGAAGGAGAGCGAAGTCACTGAAAGTTTTAACCCCTATGTGCCTCCTCCAAAAGCAGAAGCACCTCAAGGACAGCTCGGGGTGAGTGATGTAGGAAGCTCAAAGATTTAGGACATGCTGTCCTGAGTGTTGAAGAAAGTAGAATCCACTGACAGTGGGGTTAGAGAGTTAAAAAAGGGGGTGTCTAACCTTGCTCAAACCGTGAGCTCCCACTCGGCTTCAATCAAACACCTCGAAGTGCAAATGAACCATTTGTCTTCACAAATGAACCCCCTCATGAAAGGTGCACTTTCTAGTGATACTATTTTGAATCCCAAGAAAGATGGCCATTGTATGGCAATCGTGACTAGGAATGGTAAGGTATTGAAGAATGCGAGAGTGAAGCCCAAGGATGTTCATATGTCGAAGGCAATTGATGATGATATGTTGGATGAAGTGCTAAAAGCACCAACTGTTGGTGATAATGAGGAAGGGAAAGATGACGGAGATGTTGATATGAAGCCCTCAGATAATGTTCATATGAATGTGGTCACGAAGGCCCCTAATGACAAGGACCATTAAGTAAGAGTTCTATCATACCCCGAGTCTACACCCTGGATGGGACACGGTACATGGAGTCACAAGTAACCCCAAGTCAACCCCTAGTCTATCATACACTGGAATTCTGAGTAAACATGCATATATATGGCGGAAGCTTTAAATTAAAATATAAAAAATTTATGAAAAATGAAGCTGAATCATAAAGTTTAAAAATATCTGAAACAAACTGAAAGTCTAAAACAATGCTTGTGTCCGAAAGCCAACTACAACTGATGAGTTGCTGGGATAAGCCCCCTAGCTAACTCCAAGTTTAAATAAGGAAAAATATAAATGAATGAAATGATCTTCCTTCTTGAAAGATGAGGACTCACTAGCAGTGCAGCTGGAGTCTTCTGAAAGCGATCTACCAACGATGCTGGGTAAGAGATCCTGCAGCTGTATCATAAAACGATACAACATAAAAGGTGTGCATCAGTACTTTGAATGTACTGAGTAAGTGAGAGAAAACATACACAAGAAATAAAGATACTGAACTGAAAAAAACATGCCATGACCAACTGAATAGAATAACTGTAATAAACTGAGATGGTCTAAAAGAACCTGTCTAATGGTCAAGGTCATGCCCTAAATCTAAGATACTAATCTGAAATACTATGCTGAATTGATCTGAACTGACTAATCTGAGACTGAACTGAGCGACTAGTAGGATAGTGTATAACCGACATATAACTACGTGAGCTAGACGTGGAGTCTGATGTATACACCCTATCGGTAGGACCCAATATACCTTACCAGTGGTATAAAGGCATGAATTGGGTGATCACATGTCTGGGGCCTTGAGGCCAACGAAATATAACTTATGATGGCAACGTAGTTTTGGGAACCTAGGTGCACTGGAACCCCGATCCGCTCGGTGCTAAGTCCTACTGCTACTGGATAGTCCTAGAATGACTACTAAGCCGATAGCTCAAAATTGAGGCCCAAAACCAGTCAGAAATACTTATATAGAAGCACCTTGAGATTCTTATCGTACCAAATTCTTAAATTGGATTCTAAGACTGGTCAGAGCTGCTTATCTGGAAGCGTCGTAACCGTTTAAAGAACAAACTTTGATCTGAAGCTGGGGTCCTAAGGCTAGGCAAAGCTTTTTATCTGAAAGTATCATGACCACCTAAAGAACCACTAAAATCTAATACTAGGTCTAATTCTAATAACTGGGAGGCACTACCGACACCTCAAGAATTTCTGTAGTCAAACGGATCAGCTGACATTTCTAACTAACACTAGATATTCTAACATTTTGACTGAAACTGGATTGATAATAATCTGACCGGGTTTCAATACGACTAGAAACATGGGAGTCCCCAACACTGAAAGAATCAAGCAAAATTTCAATATTTAAGCACCATTGCAAGATTCTAGTTTTCTGCATTCGAGAGCTAGGGCTAGAATTTACTTTACAGGGCACCAATACAATCACAAACTAGTGGAAAATATCTACAATTATCATACAGTAATATGCCGCATGAATTAAATGAAGCTTGACTGATAATTTCTTAACACATGATAGTTTTTGGGCTAGAACTAATAATGAAAATAGGAAGAGTTTTAGGGACACAAGAGAAGAACTATTCCCTTATTGAATTCCCACATACCTGGCTACGAATTCCTTAAAGAAAAAAGCTTGAATCACTGCAATAGATGAGAAACCCTAGTCTTTCTTGAGAGAAGACTTACGCTAATTTTGTTCTGAAAAATATGAGTGGGACTGGGGGAGGAAACCATTTAGCCCCTCTAAATCCCCTTAAAGTAACACAAAATGACTGGTTTAGAGTATAGGAGATTAGGAAATTACAGAAAGGCCCTTAATAAACTTGCTGGGAAAACTGACTGCCAGTCCCTCACAAGGGACTTCACGGATCATGCCCGTGTCACACCCCACCTTGGGGGGTATGACGACACTTGGTGCCTGCTAGACTCTGGACTGCTAACTGGTCCAGCCTGAGCACATCTGGTGCTTTGGCTGGCTTTGGCTCTATTTCAAGAAACAAATCGGCTATATAACGGCTGTAACTACAGCCTCCGGCCAACTGGCCTGTATCCATCTCTACCTGTAACAACAGCTAACCAGAAACAGACTTATAACAAGGAACCTATGCGGGCCGACAAGGCCACCATGCTGTCTAGTTATCTGTAACTCAACACAAGACTGCTGTAAAACTACGTGACCGGCAAGGTCACCACTACTATCAAACTAAGGCCCCACACGGCCAACATAAACTGGAATACAAAACAGCTACAGCAGACTGCACGGCCCCACACGATCGGCTCAAATAACCACAGGGAATATATACAAACTGCAAGCCTCTACGAATACTGTCATAAACTGATAGAAATGATCGGGACAGGGCCCCGACCTACCCATACTGCACAACAAAAGAAAAGGAGCTACACCTCCGGGGATCAGACTCTGGATGACAGGAGCTGATGACTCACTGGCTGGCTGGAATCACGAGAGATCGGCTCCTCGTCCGTGAGTACCTGTAGGCAAGCAATACAGCGCCCCGCTGGGCGTCAATACCACAGGTACTAAGCATGTAAAGCAAACTGAAATATGCAACTGAAATGAATAGCACATTAACATGACATTTAAGCAAGAAGTAGCTGAGTCTATCTAGCTGAGGATAACTGGGGAGAGTTTATACATTCTGTAACTAACTGAGCGTACCTGAAGACGTGTCATCCTTCTGTCTATCAGTATCTACTAGCACATATCAATATACATAATAATACACACAATACCTGACCGACCCCCATAAGCCGGAAGGTACCAACCAAGCAAGCAATCTATTTACCCCTACCTGGGTCTAAACCAACCAAAAACAAGTCACTCCACTCATCTGATAACTGTGAGCTCCTCCTACCGGCCCCCTTGGGTACGTAGCTCAGGCCTTGGCCTCTGACAATAAACTGTGTCTGAGTCCGAAGACTCCTGCCTCTGGGCACAGGTGTGCACACAGAGTGGTCTGCCCCTGTAAACAGGGTGTGCTAGCTCTACGCAGAGTAAACTGAACTACCCCTGCAAGCAGGGTGGTCTGGACCATATTATCATGGTGGTCGGCCATCATCGTCCTTTAGTCGGACGGCATCGCCCAGCTAGTGGCGGTATCTGAATCTGATGTCGACACAGCTATAACCTAGGGGCGGTGGGGATGCTAAAGGGTGCCCACATGCCACAACAAGTCTCAACATACAAAACACATACACAGCAAGCATGCTCAATGCAAAAATACTAACCATATTCTCTTCTTGTATCTCAAGGCCAGTTTGTATTAAATAACTGAAACTATATTCTGTCTGACGCTACTCCTGATTGCTGGACTAACTGCTACCTGGCCTTTGTCTGTCTATCTGATTATATGTGGATGTAGCTCAATAACATAAAATGTACCACCTACTACTGGATACAATCTCAACAGATGTAATACGTATTGCCTGATTATCTACTATTCTGATTATCGCATGATACGTAATTAATATACTAGCATGCTTGCTGGAAATTGTACTAAAATCATTCCTATACGCTGGGTATCGGTTAATAACCTTTATTCTATTTACTTTCTAAGCTGTACTTCCTGGCTTGCCGAAAGAATAACTTTACATACCTGGTTTCTGAGTACCCGACTGGCCGATGTGATTTTCGTCGGTACTTCTGCTGTTTCTCCCAACTACATTTATATACACGTCAATTAGAACCAAATACATTAATATTTAGGAGAAATTCTCACTTTAGAAATATATATTTATCCCAACTTTAACCTTTCGAAAAACGGTCGAAAGCTCGCTATTTTTCAGCGGTCCAGAAGGGAGAAATATTCACTTCTCAGCTAGGAACACATAGACATTAATTTAGAGCAATTCTACTTACCTTAGTTCGGCGGCTCGCCGATTCGTCGGCCGTATTTTACGAAACTAAATCCATAGGAATGCTCTCTGCTGCTAAATATCTCAGTATCTGGGGTTAATTTGAATTTGGGCAACGTTTAGCAGCGTAATCGGACGAAAATTATTTAATTTCCTTCGTTCCTTTTCTCCCTCTGCCGGTTTGCTCTGCTCTCTGGAAATTATAACATGTTTTTACCAATTAAAACCGAAGTGGGGCTTTATATACTTGGGCCTGAACCTGGGCAACGTGTCACGGAGCCATCGCGGAGGCCTCACCTCCGTGACACGCTGCCATCGCGGAGGGGCTCTGCCTCAGCTCCTCCCGCGATGGTTCGACGGGTTTCTCGTCCGATCTTTTTCCCGGCCTTTCTCTAGCACGTATGGCCTTCTAATATGCTTAACCAACGTGCGAATAGGTCGTCTAGGTGCCGGGAATTCTATGGGATATAACATTCTCCCCCCTTAAGAACATTCATCCTCGAATGTACACTGTTATCTATAGGACTACTTACTTTATTTTCTAGAAAAATTTCGGCAGAGTTTCCCCTGTAATATGGACTATAACAAAAACCTGAAATGCAGAAAAGTCCAAAACAGGCACTGCACATAATATTCTAGGATCCACTGGATAACTAAATATCACTCTTTATCATTCACAGACATACAACCATAAGGTACTGCATAAGTAATAATACGGACATACCTGTCGCCTGACTAGGCCTGAAATAGGTGAGGGTATCTGAATTTCATATCTTCTTCTGCTTCCCACGTCATTTCCTCACGATTCCTGTTACGCCACAATACTTTGATAGATGCAACATCTTTAGTTCTCAACCTGCGAATCTGTCTGTCTAAGATAGCTACGGGAACTTCTTCATATGCTAATTCTTCTGTGACCTGGACATCTTTAACTGAAACCACTGTAGAAGGGTCCCCTACGAACTTCCTTAACATAGAAACATGGAACATTGGGTGAACAGATGCTAACTCTGGAGGCAAGTTCAACTCGTATGCAACTCGGCCTATCCTTCGCCAAATCTGATATGGCCCAATGAATCTTGGGCTAAGCTTGCCTTTCTTGCCAAATCTCATCACCCCTTTCATCGGAGACACCTTCAGGTATACCCAGTCACTTACCGCAAATTCTAGATTTCTACGCCGCATATCTGCATACGACTTCTGGCAGCTCTGAGTAGTCAGTAAACGTTCTCCGATTAGCTTTATCTTTTCCTCGGACTGCCGAACAATGTCTGGGCCAACTAATGTTGATTCTCCTATTTCAAACCAGCCCACCGGCGATCTACATTTTTGCCCGTATAATGCCTCGAAAGGCGCCATCTAAATAGTTGAATGGTAGCTGTTATTATAAGCAAATTCAATGAGCGACAGATGTTCATCCCAGCTACCCCCAAAATCTAGTACACACGCCCGTAGCATATCTTCGAGCGTTTGGATAGTTCGCTCAGCCTGTCCATCTGTCTGAGGGTGGAATGCTGTGCTCAAATTGATCTGCGTTCCCAGACCCCTCTGGAACGACTGCCAAAATCTAGCTGTGAATTGTGCTCCCCTGTCTGAAATAATAGATACCGGCACTCCATGTAATCTAACTATTTCTCTGATATATAATTCGGCATAATCCTCAGCTGAGAAGGTAGCCTTCACTGGTAGGAAATGAGCTGATTTTGTTAGCCTGTCTACTATTACCCAAATGGAATCATTTCTGCGTCTGGTACGGGGTAATCCTGTTACAAAATCTATATTTATCGCTTCCCATTTCCACATAGGCACAGCTATATCCTGCGTCAGACTGCCTGGTTTCTGGTGCTCCGCTTTCACCTGCTGGCAGTTAGGACATCTAGATACAAATTCGGCTATTTCAGATTTCATACCTGGCCACCAGTAGATGTCTCTGATATCGTGGTACATTTTCGTTGCTCCTGGATGGAGGGAATAACGAGCGTAATGTACCTCATGCATGATCTACTAGCGAAGCCCTGAAACATCCGGGACACATAAACGGCCCCCACAACGTAGTACTTCATTTTCAGTCACTTGGAAATCTTACTCTTTACCTTCCTGAATTCTATCTCTGAGCTGGACTAAGTCAGGGTCCTCGTACTGCCGTTCTTTAACCTCTGTAACTAGTGATGACTCGGCAGAATTCTGAATCACCGCTCTGTTATTTCCTGTCTCCACTACTCGAACGGTTAACCCAGCTAGTTGATGAATTTCCTTGGCTAATTCCCGCTTCTCGGGCCGCAAATACGCCAAACTCCCCATTGACTTACGACTCAGGGCATCGGCTACTACATTAGCTTTTCCTGGGTGATAGAGAATATTTACATCATAGTCTTTCAACAATTCTAACCAGCGACGTTGCCGCAGATTTAACTCCCTCTGTGTGAATATGTATTGCAGACTTTTATGATCTGTGAAAATGTCTACATGGACGCCATACAGATAATGCCTCCAAATTTTCAGAGCATGGATCACTGCGGCCAGTTCTAGGTCATGGGTCGGATAGTTCTTTTCGTGTTTCCTCAGCTGTCTGGAAGCATAAGCAATCACCTTACCATGCTGCATCAACACACAACCCAGTCCCAAACCTGAAGCGTCGCAATACACCGCATACCCATCTGTTCCCTCTGGCAATGCTAGTACTGGGGCGGAGGTCAATCGGTCTTTCAACTCTTGAAAACTTTGCTCACATGCCTCCGTCCACTGAAATTTTGCTGCTTTCATTGTCAGCTTTGTCAGAGGTGCTGCTATAGTGGAGAATCCTTCAACAAATCTCCGATAATATCCTGCTAAACCCAAGAAACTGCGGACCTCGGTCGGAGTGGTAGGTCTGGGCCATGTCTTGATCGCCTCTATTTTCTGTGTGTCTACCTGTATACCAGCATCCGACAGGATGTGCCCCAAAAAGGCAACTGAGTTTAGCCAAAACTCACACTTAGAAAACTTGGCGTACAACTGACGTTCTCTAAGGATCTGGAGTACTGTTCGTAAATGGTTCTGGTGATCTGTATCTGAATGAGAGTATACCAGAATATCATCGATAAATACTATCACGAACAGATCCAAATACGGTCTGAATATGTTGTTCATCAGGTCCATAAACACTGCGGGAGCATTCGTCATCCCAAAAGACATAACTAGGAATTCAAAGTGACCATACCTGGTCCTGAAAGCAGTCTTTGGAATGTCTCTCTCACGAACCCGGACCTGGTGGTATCCGGACTTGAGATCTATCTTAGAGAAACATTTGGCCCCCTGCAACTGGTCAAACAAATCATCTATTCTCGAGAGCGGGTATTTGTTTTTAACCGTTACCTTATTCAGCTGCCGGTAGTCCACACACATACGGAGTGAGCCATCTTTCTTTCTTACAAACAGAACTGGCGCACCCCACGGGGAAGTACTAGGCCTGATAAAACCTTTGTCGAGCAAATCTTTTAACTGCTCTTTAAACTCTCTAAGCTCAGCTGGTGCCATGCGATACGGGGGAATGGATATAGGTTGAGTCCCTGGCGACAAGTCAATCGCAAAATCTATCTCCCCTTCGGGAGGGATACCAGGCAACTCATCCGAAAATACGTCAGGGAATTCATTGACTACTGGAACAGACTGAAGAGTCGGAGGTTCCACCCGAACGTCCTGGACTCTAACTAGATGGCAAATACATCCCTTTGCTATTAATTTTCTTGCCTTAAGGTAGGAAATAAACCTACCTTTCGGCGTAGGTGTACTCCCTTTCCACTCTCGCACTGCTTCCCCCGGAAAGTGGAATCGGACCGTCTTGGTCCAGCAGTCTAAGTCGGCGTAGCATGGCACTAACCAGTCCATACCCATAATGGCATCGAAGTCGACCATCTCAAGTTCTATTAAGTCTACTGTGGTCTGGCGATCAGCAACCTCTACCATACATCCTCGGTAAACTCTTTTAGCTGTAATCGAGTCACCGACCGGTGTAAGCACTGAAAAGGGCTGCTGAAGCAATTCTGGTTCGATACCCAACTTTCAGGCCACAAATGGTGTGATATATGACAATGTAGACCCTGGATCAATCAATACATAAATAGGATATGAACAGATAATCAATGTACCTGTGACCACGTCGGGAGATGCCTCTGAATCCTGCCTCCCCTGTAATGCATAGGTATGGCTGGGGCCTGCACCTGAGCCAGAGGCTCCTGGTCTACCTCGGCCCCTATTCCCTGAACCTGAGGGTCTGCGCCCTGCTGAGGTTGCTGGAACTCGTGGCCCTACTGACGCTCTATCCAGATCATCCTGACTACCCTGTCCCCTGGCTGGACAATCTCTCATTAAATGCCCTTCCTGTCCACAGTAATAACACCCTGGGAAGCCCTGCCTGCAGGCTCCAGAATGTAGTCGGTGACATATAGGACAAGGGGTGGATGTAAATCTACTCTGTTCTACCCTCCGCTGCTCAGGTGAGGCTACTGTCCGAACTGCTACCGGACTCCGACTGACTCTGGCGAATGAACCTGCCCCTCTGCTGCTGTACCGATGGTAGAGATCTGGGTGGCCTATCTGAAAACCGTGGTCTCGGTCCCCTAGGAATTTCCCTCTAAATCTCAGCGGGTCTGCTCCTACGGCGCTGCTCTGAAGTCACCTGTCTGTCACCCCGCTGTCGCTGCCTTAGGCCCTCAATTGTCTGTGCGAAGGCCTGTACCCTGGCTATGTCCATGTCCTCTCTCAAAGTAGCTGTCATGCACGTCTCTATGTACTCTGGATTCAGGCCCATAATAAAGCGGTGGACTCTGGACGACATGGTGTCCACAAATGTTGGAGCATAGCGGGCTAAGGAGTCGAATTGCAAGGAATATTCACGGATGCTCCTAGCCCCCTGCTCTAAATGTAAGAACTGGTCCACCCGAGCCTGTCTGACCTCCCGGGGTAAGTAGTGGTCCAGGAAGGCCTCTGAAAAGCTGGACCAAGTAGGAGGGGCTGCATCTCTTCCCCGAGACCTCTCCCAACTTTCGTACCACAAAACAGCAATATCCCGTAACCGGAACACTGCTAACTCAATTGATTCTGCTGGGGTTACGTGCATGACTCTAAAGATCCTCTGCATCTGGTCCAAAAAGTCCTGAGGGTCCTCCGGTGAATCCGATCCAATAAACTGAGGGGGTCCCAACGCCAAAAATTCTCTAACCCTGGAACTACCTGGGCCCCCTAGGGATTCTGCTGCTGTAGGTGGTGCTGGCTGACGCTGAGCAGCTAGCATCTGAGTCAACATAACCACTGCACTACGTAGCTCCTGATCAGATGAAATGGGTGCAGGAGCTATGGGAGGCGGTGCTGCCTCAAATGGTGCCTGGCGAGGCGGAGACAGCTGGGAGGGCCGAGATGACGCCTCCGTATTGCTCTCAGACCGGGCGGAATCTGGCTGTAACTGAGGCATCCTACTGGTGCCTTCGTTCGCTGCTGTATCCAGTCTCCTACCTGTAGCTGGGTGCCACTGGTCTGCCATAGTATCTGTGAGCAAAGAGGGTGGTGAGTTTCAAAAGTCAACTCTATATTGTACCGCTCTATAGCACGATTGAATAAGAAAGAAGAGTGACAATCCTAACATGCCTCGCAGCCTCTTGCCTATGGTATGTGGTGCACAACACATCCATAGACAAGACTCTACTTAGAACGGCTTGCAGACTCCTTGGGATACGAACTGCTCTGATACCAAGTTTGTCACACCCCACCTTGGGGGGTATGACGGCACTTGGTGCCTGCTAGACTCTGGACTGCTAACTGGTCCAGCCTGAGTACATCTGGTGCTTTGGCTGGCTTTGGCTCTATTTCAAGAAACAAATCGGCTATATAACGGCTGTAACTACAGCCTCCGGCCAACTGGCCTGTAGCCATCTGTACCTGTAACAACAGCTAACCAGAAACAGACTTATAACAAGGAACCTATGCGGGCCGACAAGGCCACCATGCTGTCTAGTTATCTGTAACTCAACACAAGACTGCTGTAAAACTACGTGACCGGCAAGGTCACCACTACTGTCAAACTAAGGCCCCACACGGCCAATATAAACTGGAATACAAAACAGCTACAGCAGACTGCACGGCCCCACACGACCGGCTCAAATAACCACAGGGAATATATACAGACTGCAAGCCTCTACGAATACTGTCAGAAACAAATAGAAATGATCGGGACGTGGCCCCGACCTACCCATACTGCACAACAAAAGAAAAGGAGCTACACCTCTGGGGATCAGACTCCGGATGACAGGAGCTGATGACTCACTGGCTGGCTGGAATCACGAGGGATCGGCTCCTCGTCTGTGAGTACCTGTAGGCAAGCAATACAGCGCCCCGCTGGGCATCAGTACCACAGGTACTGAGCATGTAAAGCAAACTGAAATATGCAACTAAAACGAATAGCACAATAACATGACATTTAAGCAAGAAGTAGCTGAGTCTATCTAGCTGAGGATAACTGGCGAGAGTTTATACATTCTGTAACAAACTGAGCGTACCTGAAGACGTGTCGTCCTTCTGTCTATAAGTATCTACTAGCACATATCAATATACATAATAATACACACAATACCTGACCGACCCCCATAAGCCGGAAGGTACCAACCAAGCAAGCAATCTATTTACCCCTACCCGGGTCTAAACCAACCAAAAACAAGTCACTCCACTCATCTGATAATTGTGAGCTCCTCCTACCGGCCCCCTTGGGTACGTAGGTCAGGCCTTGGCCTCTGACAATAAACTGTGTCTGAGTCTGAAGACTCCTGCCTCTGGGCACAGGTGTGCACACAGAGTGGTCTGCCCCTGTAAACAGGGTGTGCTAGCTCTGTGCAGAGTAAACTGAACTACCCCTGCAAGCAGGGTGGTCTGGACCGTATTATCATGGTGGTCGTCCATCATCGTCCTTTAGTCGGACGGCATCGCCCAGCTAGTGGCGGTATCTGAATCTGGTGTCGACACAGCTATAACCCAGGGGCGGTGGGGATGCTAAAGGGTGCCCACATGCCACAACAAGTCTCAACATAAAAAACACAGATACAGCAAGCATGCTCAATGCAAAAATACTAACCATATTCTCTTCTTGTATCTCAAGGCCAGTTTGTATTAAATAACTGAAACTATATTCTGTCTGACGCTACTCCTGATTGCTGGACTAACTGCTACCTGGCCTTTGTTTGTCTATCTGATTATATCTAGATATAGCTCAATAACATAAAATGTACCACCTACTACTGGATACAATCTCAACAGATGTAATACGTATTTCCTGATTATCTACTATTCTGATTATCGCATGATACGCAATTAATATACTAGCATGCTTGCTGCAAATTGTATTAAAATCGTTCCTGTACGCTGGGTAACGGTTAATAACCTTTATTCTATTTACTTTCTAAGTTGTACTTCCTGGCTTTCCAAAAGAATAACTTTACATACCTGGTTTCTGAGTACCCGACTGGCCGATGTGATTTCCGTTGGTACTTCTGCTGTTTCTCCCAACTACATTCATATACACGTCAATTAGAACTAAATACATTAATATTCAGGAGAAATTCTCACTTTAGATATATATATTTATCCCAACTTTAACCTTTCGAGAAACGGTCGAAAGCTCGCTATTTTTCAGCGGTCCAGAAGGGAGAAATATTCACTTCTCAGCTAGGAACTCATAGACATTAATTTAGAGCAATTCTACTTACCTTAGTTCGGCGGCTCGCCGATTCGTCTGCCGTATTTTACGAAACTAAATCCGTAGGAATGCTCTCTGTTGCTAAATATCTCAGTATCTGGGGTTAATTTGAATTTGGGCAACGTTTAGCAGCATAATCGGACGAAAATTATTTAATTTCCTTCGTTCCTTTTCTCCCTCTGCCGGTTTGCTCTGCTCTCTGGAAATTATAACATGTTTTTACCAATTAAAACCGAAGTGGGGCTTTATATACTTGGGCCTAAACCTGGGCAATGTGTCACGGAGCCATCGCGGAGGCCTCACCTCCGTGACACGCTGCCATCGCGGAGGGGCTCTGCCTCAGCTCCTCCCGCGATGGTTCGACGGGTTTCTCATCCGATCTTTTTCCCGGCCTTTCTCTAGCACGTATGGCCTTCTAATATGCTTAACCAACGTGCGAATAGGTCGTCTAGGTGCCGAGAATTCTACGGGATATAACAGCCCGGTGACCACGACTCATGGGCACAACTGTCAAGTGCACTGCCAAGTTCCTTCTGTTGGTCACCACGAGGGACACCATGACTCGGTGAACGCAACGGCTCATGGTGACCCAATCATCGCCAAAACTGCCTAATTCTCCCACTTTGGACAAAGGGTTACCTAACAGGTTGTTGCATGGACGACGACTCATGGTGTCTAGTCATTTGGTACACAGCCTATTCCCCCAGTCTTCAATCAATTCCGGACCACGAATCACATCATGACTCGTGGTGTGGACCACAACTCGTGCTCACACCTGTGGTCACCCCATTTCCAAACTTTTCTACCATGAGTCACTTAACAACTCGTGGCCTACCCACGGGTCATAGGACGACTCGTTCTGTGATCTGGTGCAGAAAATCTTGTTTTTCTCTGTTTCAATTCCCAGGTCTGGTCTTAGAGTTTCCGAGGCATTACAATATCTCCCTCTTGGGAACATTTGTCCTCGAATGTTGAAAAACATACAGGAAAGCAGAGAATTGCAATTATTATACTCAAATACTGATCATGAAAGCTTAAAACTAATGGAAAGACTGCGTTCGAACTAAACCACAAGTCTGAACTAAAATCACTAATCATACACCTATTCATTTACACGAAAGAAACTGGAACACATGAATTAGAAAGATTTTTAAGGAGGAAATTGATACCTTAAGCTGAAGCTGAGTTGGAAGAGAATAAATGTGGGTATCTAGCCATGATATTTGCTTCGGCTTCCCTCGTAGCTCCCTCAACCTGTTGATTCCTCCACAAGACTTTGACTGAAGCTATCTCCTTGTTCCTTAGCTTACGAACCTGACGGTCAAGAATATGAACTGGGACCTCTTCGTACGAGAGACTATCTTTCACTCCCATACTATCCAGTGGCACAACTGAGGTAGGATCACCGATGCACTTCTTTAATAGTGACACAAGGAATACTGGGTGCACAGATGCCAACTCTGAAGGTAATTCCATTGCATAAGCTACCTTTCAAATTTGTTTCAGAATCCTGTAGGGTCCCACATATCTCAGACTGAGCTTTCCTGTTAAACCCCATAAGATTCTCGGCACCTATAGTCCGAAAGATAGAAAAGCATGCGCCAAAGGGCGAGTTAGCATTCCAGATTCAATATCGCTTATTGTATGATTAGCAAGCATGTTATAGAATAAAAAGAAACAGATTTTCAGAATATAAGCTAGTAAAGTAAAACCTGATAGACAGGCAGTTTCATGGCTACAGACTAGCCATTCAAACAGACGAGATGTTGGCTACAGATTAGCCATTCATACAGATAGTACCCTGGCTACAGATTAGCCAACAGTTAAAGAAAGATCTCAGAATCAGTATAATCAGTAAAGAATCAGTTTAGTACGGAAACATATTAGAATAAGAAATCAGATTTCAGATAGTCTTTTTCAGTTATACATGCTTGCTATTTATATGTGCTATTTGTTTGTTAAGACTTGTTGTGGCGTGAGGGCCCCTTATTGAGCATACTCCCCGCCCCTGGGTTTGTAATCGTGTTGCCCACTGAGCGGGTGGGTTTTACGTCACTCCGAGGGGTGGCATGCCGTCCCCAGCTTGGACGAAGATGGGATGAAGCTTTCCCCATAGCAGTCTGATCAGCATTACAGGTGCAGCTCCGGTTTCAGATAACCCTGTTGAGTTTTGTGTCCAGGGAACCAGACCCTATCTGTTACTGTCTGTACATTCAGTTATTATAGGTGTAGCTCTGGTTTCAGATAGCCCCGTTGAGTTTGTATCCGGGGATCCAGACCCTATCTGTTACTGTCTACACAGGAGTCCTCCAGACCCAGACACGGTTGCTTATATCGGAGGCTATGGCCCGAGCTGGAGACCCAGGGGGCCGGTAGAAGAGCTCCGAAGTGAGCAGATGAGTGGAGTGACTTATTTTTGGTTGGTTTTGACCTGGGTAGGGGTATATAGATTGTTTGCTTGCTTGGTGCCATCCGGCTAATGGGGGTTGGTATTGGCTCTTGCTTGCTAAATGTATATGTATTTATGTGCTTTATATATACTAGTTAATAGACAGCAGGCCGTCTTGACTACAGACACGCTCCTGCCTATCAGTGCAGAAAGGTTTGATCTAGTTCCTATCAGCTCTTCAGATTCAGTTATCTTCTGCTCACAGACTTGTTAGTTATGTTATCTGTATTCAGTTGTATTATTTCAGTTGCTTTGCATACTCGGTACCAGTGGTACTGACGCCCAGTGGGGCGCTCCATTACTTGCCTGCAGGTACTCATTGACGAGGAGGCGATCCCTCGTGATTCTAGCCAGCGCAGAGTCATCAGCTCCTGTCATCCGGAGCTTGATATTTCAGAGGTTTATATCATTTCTCTTTTATTGTACAACACGGGTAGGTTGGGGCCCTGTCCCGACCATCTTATCAGTATTCCTAGAGGCTTGCAGTCTGTATATATTTCCCTGTGGTCAGTCGAGCCGGTCGTGTGAGGCCGTGCAGTTTGTTATAGCTGTTTAGAATTTTAGTTTATGTTGGCCGTGTGAGGCCTTAGTTTGATAGTAGTGGTGACCTTGCCAGTCACGTAGTTATTCAGCATTTTATTGTTGAGTTACAGAGAACAAGACAGCATGGTGGCCTTGTCGACCCGCATAGGTTTCCCCTTTGTAAGTATGTTTCTCGTTAGCTGAAGCTTTATACAGGTGGCTATAGGCCCAGTTGGTCGGAGGCTGTGTTTACAGCCGTTATATAGCCCGTTGTTTCCAGAAATCTGAGTTAGAGCTAGCCAGACACCAGTTGTGCTGATGCTCACCAGTTAGCAGTCTAGAGACTACTAGGGCACCAGGTGCCAGTCATACCCCCCAAGGCGGGGCGTGACAAACTTGGTATCAGAGCAGGTCGTGTCCCAGGGAGTCTGCAAGCCGTGCTAAGTAGAGTCTTGTCTATGGATGTGTTGTGCACCACATACTATAGGCAGGAGGCTGCGATGCATAATAGGATGGTTACCCTTCTTTCATATTCAGTCGTGCCATAGCACAGTATAGTATAGGGTTGGTCCTTTTAAAACTTATCATATTCTTTGAATACAGATACAATCAGACCAGCGAAATCCTATTCCAGGCAGAAGATCAGATATAGCAATAGGAGAGAACGTCAGCCAGTTACAAGGTAACTACAGCAGTAGGAGGAGGTAACAAGGACCTCCCAATGTTATACTTTTATCGGTATCATCCCCAGTATATGTCGATAACTTCAGAATAGGAAGTCATAAGCATAACGTATAAATGAGTCAATTTATTTGTTAGATATATAAGATCTGATTAAGATAATAAACAATATTAGATTATCAGATAAGTGTGAGAAAAAGAGGGAAATGTAGGATTCCCACCTCCATCCTTTCAGGTATGGTACAGTTCCATGTCTTCGTCTCGTTGCAGTAAGAAAAAGTCATTCCTACCCCTTAGTTTTGATCCCAATGTAGCAAAGGGCATAAGGATTGAGACGATGTTGCCCAAAGTAGGCAGTAAGTGAAAGGTGGATTGGTTGATTCCAGAAAGGGTTATAAAGAGTAAGGAGCCCTTATGATTATGTAAGTTGTGCAGACCCTCACGGTAATAAGTCAGAAGAGCAAGTAAGACTACTAGCTTACTCGAAGTGGGTGTAGGAGATCCGTCCATGATGGATTCCCAGTAAGAGTCAAGTTCAAGTCGGAAAAAGGTTGAATCCGCCGTAGCATGCTAACGACGGAAGGATATGTCCGCAAGATAATAGTTATAATCTTAGTTGTGATATCAAAAGACAGGGAGATTATATGAATAAGATGGGTCTTACTGCAGGTCAGAAGAAGTATAGGTTGGAACTTGACTGGCAACCTTATTGACAATGTAAGGCAGGTACCTTGAACCCCAGAGCGCAGTTTAAGGAAGATGAGGGTGAGAAGCATGAATACTAGATTTTGAGGGGAAATCAGAATCACCTCCATATTGATAGAACATCGTGTATTAAGGACTAAATCTCAGACGAACAGCTAAGAGACAGTAAGATTATAGTTTAGAATGTTGCGATACGTTCGCCTAAGGAGAAGGTAAGAGGGTACCGACCCAGAGATCCAATCTAGTGTGGCCCAGAGACAAGGTCCAACAGATAGTCATGGGTCTTAATATAATGCCAAGTAAGGCCACAAGGTTCGGAGGTGGACCCCACATTGTAAGAGTGGTGAAATTTCAAATAGCAGATCATAGCTAAAGTGCATGTGTGTGTTTCTTCCAGAATGGGATTAAAAAAAAATCTAATGAAATAATACAAGAGGATATGAGATATCATTAGACCGTAGAAGCGGTATATCATGTGCAGTATGAAATGCAGTAAAGCATGTCAGAGATTACGTGTCATCACAAAATTCAGTATGTATTGTACATAGTTGTTGATATATTTATGTACAGATAATAGATATGATGTGAGTAGTTGGCTATAGGGGTTACAGTCACACAGATTTTGGTTAGTTGCTAGGAAATATATACAGATCGTACTGCAGGAGCCCTCACCAAAAGAGGGGCGCATGTTAAGTGTGATTCATGTATGAAGCCATAGAAACTTTCTCGGTTCTCAGTTTATTGAGTTAACGGACTTATATGCTTGTTGCCAGATCTATACTTAAGAAGCTCACAGGAGTTAGTAGCCTGAGTCACGTGGTTGATGATACGGGCACGGTTAGACGGTCTAACGACCAGCTGGCGCCTGTATTAGCAGGGAAGCATCCCTAAAGATCAGTAACATTATCGCATGTGCCAGAACCAGAAATAGAGGCCGAATAGGTATACTTCAGAGGTTAGCAATACCAGAATTTTTCCAGTATGTTAAGTGGTCGTACATCGTTTTCCCAGCCTTATAGGTGAGAGTCGGCCTTAGTCAACCTAGCAGCTATTATGTGGAACAACCCCGCAAGTCAGCCAACCGTTTCAGTCAGACAAACCTGTGGGTACCCCAAGAAAGAGTCCATATCAGTAGCAGTGATGGACTAGTACTTCAGCTGGTTCTCGTAAGGTATTCAGATACAGAGCCCTAACAGAAGGCCAGTCTTTACAGAATGGCTCATAAGACCGAGAAATTTCCAAGAACAGCAATATAAATCCAAGGGGGGTACGAATAAGGCGTAAGAAATTGGTAGTGCTCTACTAGCACAATGTTTACTAAGACAAGGAGATCGGTAGGTTCCCTATGAAGATCTAGGGACGGATCGCCTGAGAGTAAGTTGGACTAAGTACAACACTACAATTGTTCAATTAGGAGGACAAAACAGTTAGTCGTCCACAACGCCGCAGTTATGCATGAGCTACAGATGTCCGAGTAGGACATGTAGAGCATCGTTTGACTACTGCAGCAGTCAACCCAGCTATTTAGTTGTTCAAGGTTATTCAGCCAGACTATTAGAGATCATGATCATTGTCAGGATCCTCTGATCAGATACGGGCACATGGTGTGCAGATAGTCGTTCAGGTTATCTCAGCAACAAGTAGCCTTAGCATGTGGCCAGAAGACCAGATAAGCTCTAGCTATACCGGTAGATTACTTGTCGGGTTCTCCGGCATAATAAGCCAGTTTAGCCGTTCGTGTGGCAGAAATAGAGGACAACGGAGCTGTAATTTCAAACAGTGCAGTGTCGTCATTAGTTGTGGAAGTAAAGGGACGACAATATAAAGATCTCGACCTGGTTCGGTTTAAAGACAGAGTTCAGCAAGGAAAAGTGTCAGACTTCCAGGTAACCGGTGATCTTGGGCAGATTTATATGCCTAAGTGATACTCAAACGTATCATTTTTACCTTGTTTGTTGTGCAATGTGTATATAATATCATGTAATTGGTAATAAAATGCGAATTTATACTAACCAACATGATTAGCATTTGTTTTGCAGGAAAATGTGATTTTTAGGAGCTAAAATGCATGTTGGAACTATGTCGGAGTTGGACTTGGATGCGAGCGTGGAAAAGATCCGGGAATGCAGGATTTATAGGGGCTCCGCGATGGCTCCGTGCCACGCTACCATCGCGGTAGCACACTGCCTGAGCAGGAATTAAATTTGCAATTTCTATATTCCCCTCACCTGTCTGGTTTACACATGGCTTAACAAGACTACTCATGCTAATAAACTAGATGACATCAAAAGATCCAAAAAAATCATGCATATACTCACAACTACATAACTAATGCATCAATTTGTTTTTTAAACAGGGTCAATCTTTTTTCAAAAACCAAAACTAGTGCATTTTCACTAGCTGAGTACTCCTAAATTATTTCCTAGTTAAACAAAAATCACAAACTAAAAGATAAAAATCCTAAACGTGTTGGTTCTACTAGATAACATGTCCGAGGGAAAATAAACACGGTAAGAAAAAAGCCTCAGACGTACAAAAACCTCTCAAAAAAAATAACAAGTACACCCCTCCCCCTTTTTTGAAAATTTAGCTTCGTCCCTGAAGCATGAGATAGAAGATCATAGGGAAGGGAATGTACCTGAGGATACTCATACTTCGCCATTCATGGGTTGCTTCCCATGCAGCGCATGATTTAGCGTCAGCTCCGTGGCACGGAGATAGGCCTCCGCGATGGCCTCCGTGCCACGTTGAGGTTAAATTACTGGACCCTGGAAATTCCAGTGAGGGTCCGCGTCCACGCCATGTCACGGAGGCAAGGCTCCGCATTGGCCTCCGTGACACGTTGCTTGTTATTCCGGGAAAAATTTCCCACTAGTATAAACAGCACACTTAGGTTTATTTTAAGTAGTTTTCAGTTTTTAGACTGAGTTCAGAAGTGGAGAGCAGAAATGTGGGTTAGTAGCAGTTGAAGATTGGAAAATCTAAGGGATTTCTTCTCTTCCTTTCTTCTTTCTATCAATTGTACGTATGATTTACACTCATTTTAGGATGATCAATCCAAGAATGAGTGGCTAATTCTCTTTCTTGCTGAGGTTTTGAACATGTGTAATAAATTCTGATTTTCATTGATATGGTTTATTCTTCTTCTTTAATGTTGTTCTATTAATTCTTGTTCTTACTGCATTAGTGATTGGCCAACATTAATGTATATCTAAAAAGTCCAATTTCACTCGAGAGAGCAAGAAATTGGAAAGTTGTGAATTAATAGGGTATTGTTCTTAACTTGATTTGGGAAAATTGGGTTTTGATGTGCTTTCCCGATAGAATTATACTTGGAAGCCGTATTAGTCAATTTAGGAACCGGAATTGTAGTGCTAGGTCATAAATTGCATTTGATCACAGAAATGTAGACGGATGGTTTATGATTCTAAAGTGAAATTAAATACGAGAGTTTTAATTTCTAGGAAAATGTTCTTGGCTAGCAACATGAAGAAGAGAATTAACCAACATTATCATGATTATCAAGTTCATTACTTGTTCTTAACCTTGGCATGTTCATATCCATTGTCTGAATTCAAAAGTAAATAGTTTGTATTAATTGTAGTATATAGTTTAGAAACAAAAATTCAATTACTCTTGGGTACGTTGTTGTTAGCATAATTAGAAGTTAAATAGAAATATAGTAAATTAGGCAATTTTACATATCTTGAGCCTCCTTGGATCGATACTTGGCTACTTAGTCACTTTATTACTTGTTTGACCACGTGCACTTGTGTGTCGGTTTTTACCCGTACCCCAAAGCACCGAGCAAGTTTTTGGCGCCGTTGCCGGGGAGGCTAGGCGATTTGTAAAATTGTGTTTAGTGTAAATTTACTGTATTTTTATTTTTATTTTCTTAAGTGTTAACAACTTGGTCTTAGCCTGTATTTTGCAGATTTTGTTTCTGTGAACACTGGCAAGGGACAAAGATCTGGTGGAATCTTACTTAGAGCCCGAGCGTGAATTTCATAGCCAACGTAGAGAAGCTCTTCGGAAGAAGCTGCAGTTGCTTCAACAGACTATGATGGAGCAACCAAATCCACCAGTTGTTAGGGCAGTTTTAGTGCCCGATGAAGCAGCAGCAAGGCCGGTTCGCGAGGTGGCAATCCCACACTCTAATAATGCCCATTCTAGCATCCGCAAACCAGAGCCTGGAGGGAGGTTTGAATTAAAGCAGAATATGGTGCAACTTTTGCACACAAGCGGGCAATTTACCGGTCTCCCTCACGAAGATCCACAACAACATCTCCAGAACTTTTTGGAGATAACTGACACTTATATACCCGCTGGAGTGTCACCTGATTATGTTCGGCTCAATTTATTTCCATTTTCCTTACTTGGTGAAGCCAAGAGGTGGTTAAAAGCTGAACCACCCAACTCTATATCAACGTGGGATGATCTTGCACGGAAGTTTCTTATTAGATTTTTCCCTTCTGGTAAAACAGCCAGGCTTAGGAGTCAAATCCTAAGTTTTAAACAGAGGGAAGGGGAAAATCTATATCAAGCCTGGGAAAGATTCAAATCCATGTTGCGGGACTGTCCTCACCATCATCAGTCCAATGAGGTGTTGGTACACACGTTTATTGAGGGTTTGGAACCCCACACTAAAATTCTGTTAAATTCAGCAACTGGAGGGCAAGCGCTGGAGAAGACTTATGAGGAGCTGTACACTTTGCTCAACCGAATTTCACAAGGCAATCCAGAATGGAATGCAGATTCTTCAAGAGGTGGAGCAAGGAAAGCAGTGGGAGTGCTAGAAGTGGATGGATTCACAGCTATCGCTGCACAGATAGCTGCTTTGCAAAATCAGTTAAACACTCACTTCAGCAATATCAATTTGAACCAGCCTTCAGCTTCAGTCAATGCAGTTCAACAGATGTGGTGTGAAGTGTGTGGTAGTAGTGAGCATTCGGCTGAATGCTGTGGTGCAAATCCTGATTCTGTTAACTTTGTGGGCAATGCACAGAGAAATCAACAGCAGTTTAGTGGTGGCTACAACTCAAATTGGAGGAACCATCCGAATTTTTCGTGGGGTAGCAACAATCAACAAGGTCAGAGTTCAGGGCAGGGTATGCACAGAAACCAAGGAGGGCAACAAAATTATCAAGCTCAATTCAGAAATCACAATGCCCCTCCTCCACCACCATCACCGACTATTGAGGAGATGTTCAAAACCATGACCGCTAATCAGGCACAATTGCAGGCTGACTATGTCAAATTGGCAGCCGAAGTGAAGAACAATCAATTGGCGACCAAGGCTCTTGAATATCAGTTTGGGCAATTTGCTAGTGCCCAAAATACTAGACCCAGAGGAGGACTACCTAGCGACACGGATCCAAATCCGAAGCAGGTTAATGCAGTGACCACGAGGAGTGGTTTACAATTAAAGGAGGTGGAACCGGAAAGACCGCCTCAAAAGTCAGGAGCAGCAGATGTTGAGGGAGAGCAAAGTTCTGATAAGGGGAAGAGTAAAGAAGCTGAACCAGAAAGGCCTCCACCCCCGTTCCCTCAACGACTTAAGAAACACAAGGAGGAGGCGTGTTTCCAGAAATTCATGGAGGTACTTAAACAGGTACATGTTAACTTACCTCTTGTTGATGTCTTGCAGGGAGTGCCAAAATATGCGAAGTATATTAAAGACATCGTGGCTAACAAAAGTCGTTTGACTGAGTATGCCACGGTAGCTTTAACGGAGGAATGCACTTCCCGTATTCAGAATAGGTTGCCCACAAAACTGAAAGACCCTGGAAGTTTCACTATCCAGCTGACTATTGGGAAAACTATCCGAGCGCGTGGATTATGCGACTTGGGGGCAAGTATAAATCTGATGCCTTCTTCGGTATTCAGAAAGTTAGGTCTAGGGAGTCCTAGACCTACAACGGTAATCTTGCAGCTAGCAGACAGGTCTTTGGCTAAGCCGGATGGCATTGTTGAGGATGTGTTGGTGCAAGTAGGCTCCCTCATTTTTCCGGTCGATTTTATTATTCTGGACTTTGAACCAGATGATGAAGTCCCATTTATTTTGGGATGACCCTTTTTGGCAACCGGAAAAGCATTAATCGATGTAGCTGCGGGTCAACTCACGATGCGAGCACATGACAAGGTCGAAGTGTTCGACGTGTACAAGGTAGCTAAGCTCCCGACTGTTTATAAGGATCTCTCGGTGATCAACGTAATAGATCATGGGAAGGCTAACAGATTGAGTGATTCCCGAGAGTTACTAGGTAGGCCACCGGACAAGGTAGAGCACTACTAGGGGGATGATCATGATCGGGACAAATCATCCATCTCCCTAGTAGATAAATGAGCTTAAAGGACGTCGAGCCGCGACGGTAAACCAGGCGCTGCACGGGAGGCAACCCGTGAAAAATATTTTCTTTCTTTCTTTTTAGTGTAAATAATTTTTACTTTTCTTTTCTCTTTCTTGACTAGGTTTAGATTTGCATTTTAGTTAGTATCTTTTATTTTTAGTTAGGGAAATCTATTAATTTAACCAATTTTTGTTTAGTGAGGTGATTTTTAGGTATAACGGAGGAAATATACATGGAATCGAGAAAATGAGGCGAGGTATGAAAATTAAATTTATTGGTGAAACAGAGCACTGGCGCGTTGGCGCCGTGTCACGGAGGCAATGCTCCGCGTTGGCCTCCGTGACACGTTGAAGGCAAATCTGAATTTTTCAAAATTCCAGTAAGACAACGCGTTGGCTCCGTGTCACGGAGGAGGGGCTCCGCGTTACCCTCCGTGACATGTTGCCCTTTATCCAGTGCCGGGTCACACCGGGTTTCCGGGTGACCCGCGTGTTTCCTTTAAATAATAACCCCGATTTCGCCCCAAATTCCCCCATTCCCTCTTCCCTCCGCGACCAAACACCCATTTCCCCCTCCCCAAGCAACGTGCCACGTTGATAGGCAAAGAAAAACGTCAAGTTTCTTCGATTCTTCAATTCTAAGGTATGTTTTCATAGTCTAACTCAATTTTTTGGCGATTTTTGTCAAATTTGGGCATATAAGGTGAGAAATATCACCCTAGGTAGAAATTGAACATGATATTGAATTATTTTGTGATTGATTTTTGTTCGGATTGTTGTATTTGGCGTTTGAACTTGTCGATTATGTAAATAATTCGAAATTGATTTTCGAATTGTATTTTAGGGCTTGGGTTGTTGAAGTCGACTTGGGCAACTTGATAGTTTGGTGAAATTGATGTCGGGGTGTGTTTATTATTTGAGATAAGTCGTGGTAAATCTTGTATAACTGTTAAAAGACGACTAATTCTCGAATTTTTGTGGGAAAATGCATAATGTGTGAATTGGTTAGATTGTTGAATTAGCTTGTATATAAAATATTTTTCTAGTTGTTTTTAGTTTGTGGTTGTTTTGTTGCTTGTGCGATGGTTGAATTGCTAGCGGTAGTAGGATTGGGAATTCGCTGTATGAAGTCTGAGTAGTACGCTAACCGTTATGCTGTCGAAATTTTGTTACGAACGCACTAAGCAATATGTGTATAGTTGTTTGTGTTTGGGGTTGTAAATAGAGCTATCCTTGCTGAAATTTTGTAAATATTGTTAAGGACTAAGTGTGGGGTAAATTTTGTGTAACCCAACCTTAGCCGAAGCTAACAACTATTTAGCTTAACGGTGTGCTTGTTTGTGTAAATTGACAGGTACAATGGCTAGCAGGCAAGACAAAGGCAAGGGTGCTTCTACCTCAGGCACCGGAAGGAAACGGATGAGACTGGGCACTGCAGTCCCAGCTTCACCCGCTGTTCCGCGCGGCCAACACCGCCGATACGGAACACGATGGCTCACCGATGAAGGGAAGAAATGGTACGCAAAGCATAAGGAGAACAAGTACTTCCCCGAGGAACATATTGCTAGGGAACCACTTGCACAGGAGTTCCCTCGCATTGTACAGAGGATTGAGGCAGCTGGGCTCAGCTTTATTTTTCAGGATCCCAAGGAGTGCAACCTTCATTTGGTCAGGGAATTTTATGCCAACTGGAACCCGGCCATCAGAAGCCACACTATTAAAATCAGAGGGCAGATTGTCACTCTAGAACCCTAGCAGCTGAATGCCATCGTTGGAGCGCGGGACACAGACACCCACGTTCTCCGCCAGCTAAACATCACCCCACTGTACGCCGACATCAGACGTACGTTGTGTGGGGCTCGATCCACATCCCGATGGAGTAGACACAAGGAGAGGGGTTACCACCAGACTCTGCCCTATTCGCAGATGAACAGGGAGGCCAGAATCTGGCTAAAAATTGTGTGTTCGTGCTTGATCCCGGGAGTTCATATGACAGACGTGACCCGGGACCGTGTCTGCTTGGTGTATGCCCTTATGAAAGGGCTTGAGATTAATGTTGGGGCGATCATAATATCCGCCATGAAGAGAGCCAGACTGCACCAGGGTCACAGATACGGGTTTGGCGGACTCATCACCACCTTCCTCCGAGGCCTCGACATTGAGGAAGAAGCCTTGGATTATATTCCGCAGCTGGAGCGGAGGGCCCTTGATGTGACAAAGACTAAGGCCCCTAACACTACACACGGACCCGTGCTGACTTTGGGCGAGCGACATGCTCGTGACGATCAGTACGTGGCCCGTATGTTCGGCATGCAGATGTTGTAGCTACGGATAGGTGGGAGACCAGCCACCGAGGAGGATTTATGGCAGCTGGAGCTGGACTACCCCTTTGGCGAGAACGCCAGAGCCTTATGTAAGGTGGGGCCAGCCTTTGTGGAGCCGACAGACGATGATGTCCCTACTGATGAGGAGACACGTCGTGAGGACTTTGATGTGGAGTCCGATGACGACGATGGAGATGATTCAGATATGGGCGACGAGGCTGCAGCACCGGATGAGGAAGTCGAATATTTCGACTGAGCAGGGAGTTCCACCACCCAAATTTTGTGCTTTGTATTTTTGTGAACACTGGGGACAGTGTTCGATTTAAGTGTGGGGTGGGGAGTAGTTAGGTGCTAGGTCAAGGCTCTAAATTGCTGTATAATTTTTCCTTGTTGTTTATGTATGTTGTGCCTTCCCTGTTGTGAACTGATTTGTGATGTACGTATATATTTGTTTTGTGGCTAATGATGTGTGTTTTTGAAAGTTATGGTTGCAATGGTAAATATTTTGTAAATTTTGTAAATAATTTTTTTTCTCTATCGACATGATCGATATTTTTCAAAATTTTAGCGAAAATATATTGCACTTGTAAATATTTTCTTTCTATCGAAATGATCGATGTGTTGCAAAAAAATTTTCGATTTTTATTTTTTTGGGTTTCTCGGAGTTTGTTTTCGGTTCTTTTACCGAGAATAGTCCCATTGAACCGATGTCATAGTTAGTGACCGTTCCCTATGATGGATGGATGACGACCATCTTAAGGGAAATGTAGTCGGTAGGAGTAGGATTTTTAATTGTTGTTTTAGTTTTCTTTGGTGGATTGCATCAATGAACTGTAGTTGCTTATGGTTGCTAAAATTTCGTTACGTGTTGTAATTGATGTTCAAATTGTGAAAATGATTCATTTGAAAGCATGAAATTCTGTAAATATGTTGAGTTACCTAGGCTATAGAATTTGGTTCATTATGGTTGAGGCTTAATCTTGAATTCATGTAATTGACTAATTAAAGAGTCTGTGAATGCATCTTGATTCGAGCATGTGCATGAAGTGTGAAGTGAGGATTTGCTATTCCATGTCATTGTGAATTGTCTAGAACTTGCCTGGTGTGTATACGAAGCGAAATAAAGGAGGTGTAGTGTTGGAAAGGATGTAGGCATTTCTTTGTTTTAACCGATAGTTTCCATTTTTTTTCTTGTCAAATTCTACCTTTTTATATGTTGTATACCCTAGTCAGCCCGTTGAGCCTTTAGCCGATTTCTTTCTTTTGACCAAAATTGTATGAACTAAGCTTTATTCCTTCTTTTCATTGGCCTTAAAGTCTAAAAGAAGCTCTTAAGCGCTTACAAAGAACAGAAAATGTTTCCCAAAGTGTTAAAGAGTGAAAAGAGTGAAAAGAAAAAGAAAAGCAAAGTGAGGAAAGAAAAGATGACGTTGAAGAGGCACTTGTTGTAATTAATTGATATTGAGGGTACATGAAAACCCTCTGTTTTGTGTCAAGTGTGGTTGATGAAATGGGCTGTATGAAAGTAAACCAGCATGAATGGGAGAAAAAGAGAAAAGAGAGGAACAATGTCCATGAGTCGATGGGAATGAGTTGAAAAGGCGCTTAAGGATGCTAGCGATTATTATTGGCTAATCCAATATATGCATACTAGATCCATAGCCCCGTTACAACCCATTAAAAGTCCTATTTGATCCTACAATGCATTTCTTTATATTAGTGGAGTAATACACTAAGGGCAAGCCTATGGGTCATGACATGATGCATGTGAATTCTTTTGGGAGAGAGAGTGAAATTAATTTTTATATGCCCCTACTTGCATGTTTGTGTGTTGCATGAACATAAAGGAGAAGTTTCTCTCGAGTTGTGAGGGCACATGCTTGATGAAAGATTGATTTTCGTGTCGGATTTCTTGATTAGTTGATTTGCATGAGTTTGCCGATATCAAGAATCAATTCTTAAAAGTCTAGGAAGCCTTGATGTATTAAGGTCATTGTCTTGTACGACCAAGCATGTTTTCTTGATGATTTGCAAAAATTGAATAATCGGTATGACCGTAGCGTAAATTGTTGCACCATAATGACGAAAGTTGGGATGTAATTTGCATGAGTTGTGTATGTGTTGTTCGAGGACGAACAAGGATTTAAGTGTGGGGTAAGTGATCTTGGGCCGATTTATATGCCCAAGTGATACTCAAACGTATCATTTTTACCTTGTTTGTTGTGCAATGTGTATATAATATCATGTAATTGGTAATAAAATGCGAATTTATACTAACCAACATGATTAGCATTTGTTTTGCAGGAAAATGTGATTTTTAGGAGCTAAAATGCATGTTGGAACTATGTCGGAGTTGGACTTGGATGCGAGCGTGGAAAAGACCCGGGAATGCGGGATTTATAGGGGCTCCGCGATGGCTCCGTGCCACGCTACCATCGCGGTAGCACACTGCCTGAGCAGGAATTAAATTTGCAATTTCCAGTGTGCCTGCGCGTCAGCTCCGTGGCACAGAGATAGGCCTCCGCGATGGCCTCCGTGCCTCGTTGAGGTTAAATTACTGGACCCTGGAAATTCCAGTGAGGGTCCGCGTCCACGCCGTGTCACGGAGGAAAGGCTCCGCGTTGGCCTCCGTGACACGTTGCTTGTTATTCCGGGAAAAATTTCCCACTAGTATAAATAGCACACTTAGGTTTATTTTAAGTAGTTTTCAGTTTTTAGACTGAGTTCAGAAGTGGAGAGCAGAAACGTGGGTTAGTAGCAGTTGAAGATTGGAAAAGCTAAGGGATTTCTTCTCTTCCTCTCTTCTTTCTATCAATTGTACGTATGATTTACACTCATTTTAGGATGATCAATCCAAGAATGAGTGGTTAATTCTCTTTCTTGCTGAGGTTTTGAACATGTGTAATGAATTCTGATTTTCATTGATATGGTTTATTCTTCTTCTTTAATGTTGTTCTATTAATTCTTGTTCTTTACTGCATTAGTGATTGGCCAACATTAATGTATATCTAAAAAGTCCAATTTCACTCGAGAGAGCAAGAAATTGGAAAGTTGTGAATTAATAGGGTATTGTTCTTAACTTGATTTGGGAAAATTGGGTTTTGATATGCTTTCCTGATAGAAATATACTTGGAAGCCGTATTAGTCAATTTAGGAACCGGAATTGTAGTGCTAGGTCATAAATTGCATTTGATCACAGAAATGTAGACGGATGGTTTATGATTCTAAAGTGAAATTAAATACGAGAGTTTTAATTTCTAGGCAAATGTTCTTGGCTAGCAACATGAAGAAGAGAATTAACCAACATTATCATGATTATCAAGTTCATTACTTGTTCTTAACCTTGGCATGTTCATATCCATTGTCTGAATTCAAAAGTAAATAGTTTGTATTAATTGTAGTATATAGTTTAGAAACAAAAATTCAATTACACTTGGGTACGTTGTTGTTAGCATAATTAGAAGTTAAATAGAAATATAGTAAATTAGGCAATTTTACATATCTTGAGCCTCCTTGGATCGATACTTGGCTACTTAGCCACTTTATTACTTATTTGACGTGCACTTGCGTGTCGGTTTTTACCCGTACCCCAAAACACCGAGCAACCGGGGATGAAGTGTTGTGATGTAAAGGCCGCCTTGTGTTCCCGGTGTTGCAGGGCTTCGCCAGCAGATTGGGCGAGGTATATTATGCCCATTATTCTCTTCATCTCAGTTCAACAAATTTGTAGCCCAGTGTCCTAACTGCCAACAAGTAAAAGAGGAACACCAAAAACCGGGCGGATTGAATCAGGACATAGCTGTGCCTCTCTAGAAATGGGGAGGAATAAACATGGACTTTGTAGCAGGATTACCCCATACTAGGCATAGACATGATTCCGTTTGGGTAATAGTTGACAGACTAACGAAATCAGCCCATTTCCTGCCAAAGAAAGCTACTTTCTCTGCCGAAGATTATGTCGAACTGTATATCAGAGGAATAGTTAGATTACACGGTGTTCCAGTATCTAGTATCTCTGACAAAGGAGCACAATTTATAGCTAGATTTTGGAAGTTATTTCATGGAGGTCTGGGAACGTAGATTAATTTGAGCACAGTATTCCACCCTCAGATAGATGGACAGGGTGAACGCACTATTCAGACGCTTGAGGATATGCTACGGGCGTGTGTGCTAGACTTTGGAGGTAGCTGGGACAAGCGTTTGCTGTTAATTGAATTTGCTTATAATAATAGCTATCACTCAGCTATCCAGGTGGCGCCCTTTGAGGCATTGTATGGGTGAAAATGCAGATCACCGATTGGATGGTTTGAAGTGGGAAAGTCAGCGCTGATTGGGCCAGACATCATTCAATAGTTCGACAAGAAGGTAAAGCCTATCAGAGAATGCCTACTGACTGCACAGAGCCACCAAAAATCATAGGCTGATGTGCGGTGCAGAAATCTAGAAATTGCAGTGGGTGATTGGGTATATTTGAAAGTGTCTCCGATGGAAGGAGTGTTGAGATTTGGTGAGAAAGGCAAGCTTAGCCCGAGGTTCATTGGGCCATATCAAATTCGGCGGAGAATAGGCCGAGTTGCATACGAATTGAACTTGCCTCCAGAGTTAGCGTCTGTTCACCTAGTATTCCATGTATGTATGTTGAGGAAGTTCGTAGGAGACCCATTCAGAGCGGTCCCAGTACAGGATATCCAGGTTACGGAAGAGCTGGCCTATGAAGAGGTTCTAGTAGCCATCTTAGACAGACAGATTCGTAGATTGAGAACTAAGGATATTGCGTCTGTCAAAGTATTGTGGCGTAACAGGGACCGAGAGGAGATGACGTGGGAGGCAGAGGAAGATATGAAGGCTAGATATCCTCACTTATTCCAGGCCTAGTCAGGCGACAGGTATGTCCATATTATTACTTATGCGGTACCTTATGGTTATGTATGTATAAATGAGAAAGATTGATGTTTAGCTATCAAGTGAATCGTAAAGTATTGTGTGCAGTACCTGTATTGGACTTTTCTGCATTTCAGGTTTTTGGGATAGTCCATATTACAGGGGAAACTCTGCGAAATTTTTCCAGAAACAACTCGAATAAGTTGAGAAGTCCTCTAGATAGAAGTTCATATTCGAGGACGAATGTTCCTAAGGGGGGGAGAATGTTACACCCCGTAAGATTCCCAACACCTAGATGGCCTATTCGCGCGTTGGTTAAGCATATTTGAAAGCCATACGTGCTAGAGAAAGGCCCGGGAAAGGATCGGACGAGTAACCGGTCGAACCATCGCGGAAGGAGCCAGGGCAGAGCCCCTCCGCGATGGCAACGTGTCACGGAGGTGGAGCCTCCGCGTTGGCTCCGTGACACGTTGGGCCTGTCCAGGCCCAAGTATATGAAGCCCCACTTCGGTTTTAAATCAATTCATTCAATATAATTTCTAGAAAATTCGCAGCAAATAGAGAGAGACGAAGAAGGTGAAGATATTATCGTTCGATTACGCTGCCAAACGTAGTCCAAACTTAAATTAACTCCAGATACCGAGGTATTTAGCAGCAGGGAGCATTCCTACGGATTTTTTTCGCGAAATACGGCCGATGAATCGTCGAGCTACCGGACTAAGGTAAGTAGAATTGCTCCAAACTAGTGTCTATATGCTCCTAGTTGTGAAGTGAATACTTCTCCCTTGTGAACTTCTAGAAAATAGCAAGTTTTCGACCGTATTTCGATAAGCCTAAGATTAGGCTATAATTATATCGAAAGTTATGTCGTCCTTCAGAATAAAGTTGTATTTAGCACTAATTAACGTGTATATGAATGCAGTTGGGAAAAATAGCTGGAATACTAACCGAGCCTCGTCCGACAGTCGGATAACTCGAGGTTACGGTATGTGAAGTTGTTCTTCGGCAAGTTAGTAAGTCTTAGCTTTATGAATCATAGTAAACTCTGTATTTGAAATTCTTAGAGTTGAATGTTGGGAATTGAATAAGTTTAGTAAATTCTGGTTTGCGTTGCCATATCGTATTTTAGTCCGAAAGATAGAAAAGCATGCGCCAAAGGGTGAGTTAGCATTCAAGATTCAGTATAGCTTATTGTATAATTAGCAAGCATGTTATAGAATAAAAAGAAATAGATTTTCAGAATATAAGCTAGTAAAGTAAAACCTGATAGACAGGCAGTTTCATGGCTACAGACTAGCCATTCAAACAGATGAGATGTTGGCTACAGATTAGCCATTCAGACAGATAGTACCCTGGCTACAAATAGCCAACAGTTAAATAAAGATCTCAGAATCAATATAATCAGTAAAGAATCAGTTTAGTATGGAAACATATTAGAATAAGAAATCAGATTTCAGATAGTCTTTTTCAGTTATACATGCTTGCTATTTATATGTGCTATTTGTTTGTTGAGACTTGTTGTGGCGTGAGGGACCCTTATTGAGCATCCTCGCCGCCCCTGGGTTGGTAATCGTGTCGCCCATTGAGCGGGTAGGTTTTACATCACTCCGAGGGGTGGGATGCCGTCCCCAGCTTGGACGAAGATGGGATGAAGCTTTCCCCATAGCAGTCTGATCAGCATTACAGGTGCAGCTCCAGTTTCAGATAGCCCTATTGAGTTTTGTGTCCAGGGAACCAGACCCTATCTGTTACTGTCTGTACATTCAGTTATTATAGGTGTAGCTCCGGTTTCAGATAGCCCCGTTGAGTTTGAGTCCAGGGATCCAAACCATATCTGTTACTGTCTACACAGGAGTCCTCCGGACCCAAACACGGTTGCTTATATCGGAGGCTATGGCCCGAGTCGGAGAGCTAGGGGACCGGTAGAGGAGTTCCGAAGTGAGCAGATGAGTGGATTAACTTATTTTTGGTTGGTTTTGAACCGGATAGGGGTATATAGATTGTTTGCTTGCTTGGCGCCATTCGGCTTATGGGGGTTGGTATTGGCTCTTGCTTGCTAAATGTATATGTATTTATGTGCTTTATATATACTAGTTAATAGACAGCAGGCCTCCGTGACTACAGACACGCTCCTGCCTATCAGTGCAGAAAGGTTTGATCTAGTTCCTATCAGCTCTTCAGATTCAGTTATCTTCTGCTCACAGACTTGTTAGTTATGTTATCTGTATTCAGTTGTATTATTTCAGTTGCTTTGCATACTCGGTACCAGTGGTACTGACGCCCAGTGGGGCGCTGCATTACTTGCCTGCAGGTACTCATAGACGAGGAGGCGATCCCTCGTGATCCTAGCCAGCGCAGAGTCATCAGCTCATGTCATCCTGAGCTTGATATTTCAGAGGTTTATATCATTTCTCTTTTGTTGTACAACACGGGTAGGTCGGGGCCCTGTCCCGACCATCTTATCAGTATTCCTAGAGGCTTGTAGTCTGTATATATTTCCCTGTGGTCAATCGAGCCGGTCGTGTGAGGCCGTGCAGTTTGTTATAGTTGTTCAACATTTCAGTTTATGTTGGTCGTGTGAGGCCTTAGTTTGATAGTAGTGGTGACCTTGTCGGTCACGTAGTTATTCAGTATTTTATTATTAAGTTACAGATAACTAGACAGCATGGTGGCCTTGTCGGCCCACATAGGTTTTCCCTTTGTAAGTATGTTTCTGGTTAGCTGAAGCTTAATACAGGTGGCTATAGGCCCAGTTGGCCGGAGGCTGTGTTTACAGCCGTTATATAGCCCGTTGTTTCCAGAAATGTGAGTTAGAGCTAGCCAGGCACCAGTTCTGCTGTGGCTCACCAGTTAGCAGTCTAGATCCTACTAGGGCACCAAGTGCCAGTCATACCCCCCAAGGCGGGGCGTGACATTTCCCTTCTTCCCAAACCTCATTACCCTTTTCATGGGTGAAATTTTCAGATAAACCCAGTCATCCACTGCAAACTCCAATTCTCTTCTCCTCACATCAGCATAAGATTTTTGACTGCTTTGAGCTATTTTCAATCTTTCTCTGATGAGCTATACTTTCTGTATAGCTTCATGAACTGAGTTTGGCCCAATTAAAGTAGCTTCACCAACCTCAAACGACCCGATAATAGATTTGCACCTCCTACCATACAATGCCTCAAACGGGGCCATATGTATATTGGAGTGTAGCTGTTGTTGTACGCAAACTCGATGAGAGGTAAGTGATCATCCTGAATGTCCTTGAAATTGATCACACACACTCTCAACATATCTTATAGGATCTGAATAGTCTGCTCAGCTTGTCCATTTGTCTGTGGGTGAAAAGTTGTTGAGCTTGACCTAGGTACCAAGTCCCTTCTGAAAGGACTTCCAGAAGTGAGGTGAACTGGGTACCTCTGCCTGAGATAATGGATAAGGGCACCCATGAAGTCTGACTAGCTCCCCAATATAAATCCTAGCGTAGTCCTCAATTGAATCTATGGTTTTAAATGGGAGGAAATATGCCGACTTAGTCATCTGGTCTACTATCACCCAGATTGAATCATGCTGCCGATGAGTCTAAAGTAGACCCGTAATAAAATCCATATTCACTTCTTCCCACTTCCATGTGGGTATGTTGATATCTTGAGTCATACCTCTCGGTCTCTGGTGTTCTACTTTGACTTGCTGGCAGTTCAGGCACTTAGCTACAAATTCAGCAATGTCTCTCTTCATGCCATTCCACTAGTAAATATCATGTAAATCACGGTACATCTTAGTAGCACTAGGGTGGATGGAATATCTCGAACTGTGTGCTTTAGCCAATATCTACTATCTCAAATTACCCACATCTGGTACGCACAACCTACCCTGGTAACGGAGTACACCATCTCCCCCTTGGGAGAAAGCCTCCACTTCCCTTCTAAGAACCACCTCCCTCAATTTAAGCAGTATTGGATCTTCATCCTGTCTGGACTTAACTTCAACAACCAAAGAGGAATCTAACCTACTCTGCACCACTACTCCACCCTCAGCTATATCAACCAACTATACTCCCAACTGAGCTAATCTGCGGATATCATTTGCCAGCTCCTTTTTACCTTCCTCAACATGAGTCACGCTTCCCATAGACACTCTGCTCAGCGCATCAGCCACCACATTGGCTTTTCTCGGGTGATATAGCACACTTATGTCGTAGTCCTTTAGTAGCTCTAATCACCTTCTCTAATGAAGATTTAGGTCTTCTGACTGAACACATACTGAAGGCTCTTTTGGTCGGTTAAAACATCCATGTGAGCCCCGTACAGGTAGCGTCTCCATATTTTCAACACAAACACCACCGCCGCACACTCCAAGTCACGAGTCAGATAATTCTTTTTATGAACCTTGAGCTGTCTAGAGGCATAGGTTATCACTGTGCCCCGCTACATTAGAATGCAATCGAGTCTTACTCTGGAAGCGTCGCAATACACTACATACCCATCTGATCCTTCTGGTAGGGTCAACACTGGAGAGGTAATGAGTAGAGTTTTTAACTCCTGGAAACTCTTCTCACATGCATCTGACCATTGAAATTTCACCTCCCTCTAAGTTAGCTTAGACAGAGGGGATGCTATAGAAGAAAAGCCTTCCACAAAGCATCGGTAACAACCGACTAGACCCAAGAAACTTCTGATTTCAGTTAGGGAGGTAGGTCTGGGCCAGTCTTTCACCGCTATTATCTTTTGAGGATCAACCTAAATAACCTCACTCGAGACCACATGACCCAAGAAAGTCATGGACTTCAACCAAAATTCGCATTTGCTGAACTTAGCAAACAACTGGCGGTCTTTGAGTGTCTGAAGCACTATCCTTAGGTGATTAGCATGATCTTCCTCATTTCTGGAGTATACTAGAATGTCCTTGCTAAATACCATGATGAACATATCCAGATACTGCTTGAAGAATTTGTTCATCAGGTCCATAAAAGTTGCAGGGGCATTTGTGAGTCCAAAGGACATAACCAAAAACTCCGTAGTGACCATGCTGAGTCCTGAAAGATGTTTTCGGTATGTCACACTCTCTGAGCCTTAGTTGATGATACCCCGACCTGAGATTGATTTTGGAGAAACAACTGGCTCCTTGAAGCAGATTGAACAAGTCATCAATCCTAGGTAGGGGATACCTGTTCTTGACTGTAACCTTGTTCAACTGACGGTATCGATGCATATTCTGAGGTACCGTCTTTCTTTCGCACGAATAGTATTGGAGCACCCCAGGGAGAGATGCTAGGTCTGATAAAACCCTTATCAAGAAGGTCTTTTAGCTGCTCCTTCAACTCCTTAATCTCAACTGGAGCCATTCTATAAGGAGGAATGGAGATGGGCTGAGTATCTGGAAGAAGGTCTACATCAAAGTCTATTTCCCACTCAGGAGGGACTCTGGGAAGAGCTTCGGGAAACACATTAAGGAACTTGCTGACAACTGGGACTGACTGGAGAGTTGGGGTCTTAGAGCTGGAATCTTTGACCTGAACTAAATGATAAATGCACCCTTTAGAAATAAGCTTTCTGACCTTAAGGTAGGAAATAAACCTACCCTTAGGCGCTGAACTACTGCTTGTCCATTCTAAAGCTGGCTCATTAGGGAACTGAAATCTGAAGACCCTAGTTCTGCACTTGACTGAGGCATAACTGGAGTGTAACTAATCCATGCCAAGAATGAGCTCAAATTCAACCATATTTAACTCTACAAGATTTGCTAGAATGACCTTATTGAAGATTGATATTGGGCAATTTCTATACACCTGTCTGGCTCTAACTGACTCACCAACTGGGTTGGAGACTGAGAATGGTTCTGAGAGGACCTATGGACTAATATCGAATTGGACTACTACATAGGGAGTCACGAACGAAAGTGTGGCTCCTAGATCTAGTAGGGCATACACGTCTCGATGAAAAAGGTGTAACATATCCATGACCATGTTAGGTGAGATCTCCTGATCCTAATGGGAAGACAATGCATAAAAATAGTTTAAGCGTTGACTGCCATTTGTACCTAAAGTATTGGTCTGATGAGCTGGTTGGCCTACTTGAGCTGCTGAAGTAGTGGATTGTGACCTTCCCCATCCTGCTGACGGGCATTCCTTAAGCCGATGACCAAGCTTTCCACAACCAAAGCATCCCTCTCATCCCTGAAGACACTCTCCTGGATGGTTCTTGCCAGACTTAGGGTAAGCTGGGTAGCAATTATTGGTGTTGAAGCTCTGGAATTGAGAGCCAGAGGCTCCACCTATCTGATCCTTGCGGGATCGAAAGGTAGGGGCACTGGATGAACTGGGTGTTGCAACCCGCTGCTGCTGCTTTTGTGGGCGGCTACTACTATCAGACTTTGATGGCGATAACTAACTGGCTGTTTCTCACCCGTTTGTTATCTCGCTCCAAATCTTTTAATTTTTTTCCTCAATTTGCTGGGCATAACTATGAGGCTGGAGAGATCGATGTCCTTGATAAGAATTGATGTCCTGCACTCTTTAAGGACCAAATTCGACACTCCATTCACAAACTTCAACATGCGAGCCCTTGGCTCGGCTACCATCTTTGGAGCATACTTAGACAACCTGGTAAACTCCAGTGCATATTCTTCTACTGTTCTATTGCCTTGCTTTAGGTTCATGAATTCCGCCATCTTTTCCTCCTTGAGCTCCTGAGGAAAGAATCTATCCAGGAAGGCTGTAGTGAAATCCTCCCATTCCACCGGTCCTACTCCCACTGGCCTCCCCTCCTTTCATTGTTCGTACCAGATCTGGGCTATCCCTTTCAGCTGGTAGGCAGCCAAGTCGACACTCTCCGAGGAACTGACACCCATAATTTGGGGGATCTTTCTAATCTAATCCACGAATTCCTGTGGGTCCTCTCCCACCTTAGATCAGTGGAAATATGGAGGGTTCATCTGAGTGAAGTCCCATACTGAGACAGCTGCTGCGGACCCATTATTGTTGATCGGAACCACCTGCTGGTTCACCTGGTTGGTAACTGTCTGTGCAAGCAGCTGGATAGCTGCCTTGAACTCTGCTGTGGAAACTGAGCCATCCTGAGGGGCGGGTGGAGCTGGCGGGGCAGGTCAGTGAGTGCTACCAGCCCTTCTTTTGTTACCACATCGTGAAGGCATAATTCACTGAAATGAAACAGAGCATGAGTTAGGGGAACGATTCTGAAATTGAATTTCAACGCACGATAAAGAGTATGAACAAAAGGGAATTTTCCTAATAACATCTCGTAGCCTCCCCGTCATAAGTGTGGTGCGCTTCACACCCATGAAAAGGACTCTACTCGATGTGGCTTTTAGACAGCCGAGGATACTCTAAACCTAGTGCTCTGATACCAAGTTTGTCATGCCCCGAGTCAACACCCTGGATGAGACACGGTACTTAGAGTCACAAATAACCCCAAGTCAACCCCTGGTCTATTATACACTGGCATTCTGAGTAAACATGCATATATATGGAGGAAGATTTAAAGTAAAATATAAAACATTTATGAAAAATGAAGCTAAATCATAAAGTTTAAAAATATCTTAAACAAACTGAAAGTCTCAAACCATACTTGTGTCTGAAAGCCAACTACAACTGATGAGTTTCTGGGACAAGCCCCCCCCCCCCAGCTAACTCCAAGTTTAAATAAGGAAAAATATAAATGAATTAAATGATTTTCATCCTCAAAAGATGAGGACTCAAAAATAGTGGAGCTGGAGTCTTCTGAAAGCGATCTGCTAACGAGGATGCGATAGAGATCCTGTAGTTGTATCATAAAATGATACAACATAAAAGGTATGCATCAGTACATTGAATGTACTACATAAGTGAGAGAAACCATATACAAGGAATAAAGATATTGAACTGAAAAAGACATGCCATGACCAACTGAACTGAATAACTGTAATAAACTGAGATGGTCTAAAAGACCCTATCTAATAGTCAAGGTCATGCACTAAATCAGAGATAGTAATATGAAATACTGTGCTAAACTGATCTGAACTAACTAATCTAAGATTGAACTGAGCTGACTAGTGGGAGAGTCCATAACCGACATATAACCACATGAGCTAGACGTGGAGTCCAATGTATACAGCCCATTGATAGGACCCAAATATACCTTTACAGGGTATAAAGAAATGAATTGGGTGATCACATGTATGAGGCCTTGAGGACAATGAAATATAACTTACGGTACCAACATAGTTCTAGGAACCTGGGTGCGCTGGAACTCCGGTCTGCTCGGTGCTAAGTCCTACTCCCACTGGATAGTCTTAGACTGACTATTAAGTTGATAGCTCAAATATGGGGCCCAAGACTAGTTAGAAATACTTATCTAGAAGCACCTTGAGAATCTTATTGGACTGGATTCTGTAACTAGGTTCTAAGATTGGTCAGAGCTGCTTATCTGGAAGCGTCGTAACCATCTAAAGAACAAACTATAATCTGAAGCTAGGGTCTTAAAGCTAGTCAGAGCTTCTTATCTGAAAGTTTCGTGACCACCTAAAGAACCACTAAAATCTGATTCTGGGTTTAATTTTGATAACTGGGAGGCACTACTGACACCTCAAGGATTTTTATAGTCAAACTGATCAGCTGACATTTCTGACTAACACTAGATATTCAAACATTTTGACTGAAACCAGACTGATAATATTCTAACTGAGTTTCAATACAACTAGAAACATGGGAGTCCCCAACACTGATAGAATCAAGAAAAATTTTGATATTTAAGCACCATTGAAAGATTCTAGTTTTTTGCATTCAAGAGCTAGGGCTAGAATTTACTTTACAGGGACAAGCACCAATATAATCACAATCTAGTGGAAAATATCTACAATTATCATAAATTAATATTCCACATGAATCAAACGAAGTCTGACTGATAATTTCTTAACACATGATAGTTTCAGGGCTAGAACTGATAAATAAAATAGGAAGACTTTTGTGGACACAAGGGAGAACTATTCCCTTGTTGAATTCCCATATACCTAGCTACGAATTCCTTGAAGAAGAAATCTTGAATCACTGCAATAGATGAGAAGCCCTAGTCTTGCTTGAGAGTTCTTGAGAGGAAACTCACGCTAATTTTGTTCTGAAAAATCTGAGTGGGACTGTTGGAGAAAACCGTTTAGCCCCTCTAAATCCCCTTAAAATAACACAAAACAATGTAATTTAGAGTATAAGAGATTAGGAAATTATGGAAAGACCCTTAATAAACTCACAGGGAAAAATGACTGTCAGTCCCCCATGGGGGACTTCAAGGATCATGCCAAATGACCACGACTCGTGGTCACAACCGTCAAGTGCACTGCCAAGTTCCCTTTGTTGGTCACCACGAGGGACACCATGACTCTGGTGAACCCAACGACTCATGGTGACCCACTCATCGCCAAGAATGCCTAATTTTCCCACTCTAGACAATGAGTCACCTAATGGGTTGTGTCATGGACAACGACTCGTGGTGTCTAGTCATTAGGTGCACTACCTATTCCCCCAGTTTGCAATCAATTCTAGACCACGGATCACATCACGACTCATGGTGTATACCACGACTCGTGGTCACACCCGTGGTCACCCTATTACCAAACTTTTCCACCAATTTCAAACTCTTCACCATGAGTCACTTAACGACTCGTGGCCTACGTCACGGGTCACAGGACGACTCGTTCTGTGACCTAGTGCAGAAAATCTTATTTTTTCTCCGTTTCAACTCCCGTGTCTGGTCTTAGAGTTTTTGGGGCATTACAAGTTCCCCCACCATATCCACAACATTTGGTCAAAAAGAAGGAGGATAATTGATGTGCTGTGAGTTTACAACACTTTTGATGCTCAAAACTAAGAGAATAGCATGAACTTAGGTATGTTTATATGGATATAAGACACTTTTTCTTTGATTACAGGAAAAATAAGTGTTGGAGCAAGAATGTGCAAAAGAAGATTGAAAGTGTAGAAAATGAGCTAAATTCACAGTCTCAGTACGAGTCATACTGAGAACCGTGAAAAGTTTTAGATGGATGGATTGTGAAGAAGGCAACCTATGACTCTTAGTATGAGCCGTACAACACTGGTATGAGCCGTAATTTGAGTCGTTGAGATATTCAGAAGAATTGCACAAAGATAGACTCCTAATACGGATGGAACTCTGAACCATGGAAACAAGGTACAAATCATGTCAGGAGCAGTGGTGTTCTTCAGAGGATTTTCAATGCTAAGTAGAACTTCAGACAGTACGAGTCATGGCTGGAAGGTACGAGCCGTACCACAATACTCGTGAATAATTTAAGAAAAAGTCAAAGTTCTTAGAGCCATACCATGGAAGCAACTCACGACTCGTAAGAAGAATGTATGAGTCACTCCAAGGCCAAAAATTTAGCCAAATTTTGGCAATACAAAGACTTATGGACAACAGTTACGACCCATACAATCTTGCTACGGGGGGTATAATCAGTCGTGGCTCAGTTGGCGCCAGTTATGCAAAATCACCCTGTTAGCTTAGGAAAAGGATTCTTATGTATGTATAAATACCTTTTATGTTTTATTTTTAGTAGAGAATGATAGGTAACATTATAGAGAAGTAAGATAGGCGTGAAAACCATAGAGATTCAAGGTAAAACATAGAATTTAGTTCATTGACTTATGATCAACCTTTTCTTGGATCCTTTCTTGATCTTTACCAATTGTTCTTGAGGTTTTTCTCATATAATCAAAGAAGCTTTTCTCTCATATACGATTGTAAGTATTGAATTATGTGTTTAATGATGAATGTATATCACAACCTTGCAACTATAAGAGGCTAAAACCTCCATAGCTAGGGTTGTGGGAACTATGGTGGATTAATGAGCTAGGGAATCACAAAAGTGATTCAGAATTAATGCAAAATACTTGTATTGTATTCTCTTCATGCTTAAACGTTTCTTAACAGTGTACAATGTTAGGACTTTCCTGAATTCTTTACTTGCTTGAGCCAAGAGAGGTAGAGATTAGGAAAAGTGAATTACAACAAAGCCTTGATCCTGATGAGCATTGTATTAACTTAAGCAGTGGTTGCAGGATAGTTAAATTTGGAACATATTGATAACATATAGATTGAAACCACTCATAAGACCTAACCCGGTGATTGAGTATAGTCATCCAATAGGGAAAAACCATTCGTTCGGATGAACCCTAGTTATCAGTTATACATGTAAGCATTGGTATTGATCACGTGTGTATACCTGAAGTAGTTATGAATCCATGGGGAACAGACACCCTAGTTATTCTTCAATCTTGATTTACATCATAATTTCATTGTTGTTTTAATTATTATTTTCTTAAAAACCCACAAATTGGAGTAACTAACCAACGAGTTCACTTACCGACATTATTGTAGATCTTCCATATTCCCTGTGGGTTCAACCCCAACCTCTTTGCTTGGTTCTTTATTGGCAGCGCTCGCTTCATACTTTAGCAGGAGGTGTGAGTTTGAGAATTATCAAAAATAGCATCATTTCTGGAGATTACGTCTGAGATTAGATTAATTGCTTGTATTTGACTTTTGGTAGTTATTTCCTGAATTACATTTTCTTTTTGTTTATGATACCCATCGGTTGTTGCTCGGTGAATGCCAAAAACTCAGAGTAGTGGAAATCCCCTAATTCCGTTGAACATCAAAATTGAATGAACACCGTGCATAATGGAAACGAGGAACAAAGAGATGCCCGTATAGTTGAAGAATCTAGGAAAGAAGAGCTAGCTCAGCTAGCTGCACTTCAAGATGTAGAGGATGCCAGGGATGAGGTTGTTAATGCTGGTCGACATGGGTGGGGCAACAAAGGTCCTATATTTTCCCCTCAATTCTTCGATGATGAGGACCCATACATTGATGAAGTTGGGTCAACTGGAGTAATTGTACCACCACCACTACCCGTTGGGGCCAAATTTTACATCACAAGCACCATGACTCAATTGTTAAACATGAAAAGGTGTTTAGTGGTCACGCAATAGATGACGCCAACCTGCACATGATGAACTTTATTGGAATATGCAAGGCGTATAGGTTGCCTGCAGTTAGCCAAGATGCCATCATACTCAGACTTTTCCCCTTTTCTCTACCAGGGGAAGCCACTTTATGCTTATCGGAGTTGCCCAATGACTCCATAACCAACTGGAGGGAACTCAAGCAAGCCTTCTTAGAGAGATTCTTTCCCCCCTCCAGAATGTTGCAGCTCAAGGATGGGATTTACAATTTCTGACAACTTAAAACCGAGGCACTTTATGAAACCTGGCTGAGGTTCAAGAAGGAGTTGGCAAAGTGCCCAAACCATAAAATTCCAAAAGACAGTTTTCTGGAAATTTTTTAAAGGTCTTTGAACAATAATACAAAAGTTGTAGTAGACACAGTGGTGGGAGGAGCATTGATGAGTCACACCTGGGAGCAAGCTGCTACTATTCTTTACAGGGTGATGAAAACAAATAGGGCATGGAATACCGGGGAGGCAGATATAGCGGCTGGTACATATGCTATTGGTTTATCTGCAGTCCAACATAGGAAAGAAGAAGAATGCAACCAAGAGTTGGCTCATATGCGCACATTGTTGGATTTTCTTACTAAGCACATTATAGGAGCTGGAGCCAAAAAGGTGAACGGAGTGGATACACAAGGACTGGAGTCGAGGGTGGACCACTTTGATTCTGAGGCAGAGGAAAATTTCCTGGAAAGCTAGGTGGTGGGTTTTCGAGCCAACGCCCAAGCGTCTGGACAAAAAAATTGGCTCCAAGGTTATAGAAACCAAGGTTGGAACCAATATAGAGATAATTACAACCGAAATGGGTACAAAGATAGAAGACGAGGTCGTGAGCGCAAAGGAGATGGGAGAAGGAATGACGACCACTGTAACGACCAAGCTGGAGTATATGTGCCTCCCAATGCATGAGAGGGGTAGGATGGATAGTTAAATCTAGAGAGCAATGATGGCTGAGATGCTGAAAAAGGTAAGGTCCACTAATGATCAGTTGAAGGATATCCGAGGTGATATATCGAGCATGGGTCAGAGAGTTGACGTCATACCCCCCAAGGTGGGGTTCATTTTTTTTTTGCTTGCCTTTTAAATCCCTTAACCAGCATGCCATTAGGCTATTTATTCATTTAAAATTTACGGGGTGTAACATCCTCCCTCCCTTAAGAACATTCGTCCTCGAATGACATTCTGTCTTATAGAAATCTTAATTGGCTGACTTATCCCTAAAAAAATTTCGGCAGAGTTTCCCCTGTATTATGGGCTATCTCAAAATTCCTGAAAAGGAGAAAAGCCCAATACAGGTACTCCACACGATATAATAATATTCATATATAACTGTCTATAATCAATCGCTTGCTTTCATACATGAAGTATAAGAATTCATAAGGGAAAACAGTTCTAACATACCTCCTGTTTGCCTATGCCTGGAATAACTGGGGATATCTAGCTTTCATGTCCTCCTCGGCTTCCCAGGTCATCTCTTCTCGGTTCCTGTTATGCCACAATACCTTAACAGACGCAATATCTTTAGTTCTCAATCTACGAATCTGTCTGTCTAAGATAGCTACTGGAACCTCTTCATATGCTAACTCTTCTGTGACCTGGACATCCTGAACTGGAACAACTATGGAAGGGTCTCCTACGAACTTCCTCAACATAGATACATGGAATACTGGGTGAACAAACTCTAATTCTGGGGGCAAGTTCAATTCGTATGCTACTCGGCCTATTCTTCACCGAATCTGATATGGCCCAATGAACCTCGGGCTAAGCTTGCCTTTCTTGCCAAATCTCATCACCCCTTTCATCGGAGATACTTTCAAATATACCCAGTCATCCACTGCAAATTCTAAATTTCTGCGCTGTATATCTGCATAAGACTTCTGGCGGCTCTGAGCAGTCAGTAGGCATTCTCTGATAAGCTTCACCACCTCTTCTGACTGACGAATAATATCCGGCCCAATCAGCGCTATCTCCCCCGCTTCAAACCAGCCGAAAGGTGATCTACATTTCCGCCTGTATAATGCTTCAAAGGGCGCCATCTGGATAGCTGAATGATAACTGTTATTATAGGCAAATTCAATCAACGACAGATGCTCATCCCAGCTACCCCCAAAATCTAGTACACACGCTCGTAGCATATCTTCGAGCGTTTGGATAGTTCGTTCTGCTTGCCCGTTTGTCTGAGGATGAAAGGTTGTACTTAAGTTAATCTGTGTCCCCAGGCCTCTCTAGAACGACTGCCAGAATTTCACTGCAAATTGTACTCCTCTATCTGAGATAATCGACACCGGAACACCGTGCAATCTGACTATCTCTCTGATATACAGTTCAGCATAATCCTCAGCAGAGAATATAGTTCGTACTGGCAGGAAATGGGCTAATTTTGTTAATCTGTCAATGATTACCCAAATAGAATCGTTTCTGCGTCTGGTACTGGGTAACCTTGTTACAAAATCCATATTTATCGCTTCCCATTTCCACAAAGGCACGGCTATATCCTACGTCAGACCACCCAGTTTCTGGTTTTCTGCTTTCAGCTGCTGGCAGTTAGGACATCTAGATACAAATTCAACTATTTCAGCTTTCATACCTGGCCACCAGTAGATGTCTCTGATGTCGTGGTACATTTTCGTTTCTCCTGGAAGGAGGGAATAGCGAGCGTAATGTACCTCATGCATGATCTACTGGCGAAGCCCTGAAACATTCGGGACACATAGGCGGCCCTTACAACATAGCACTTCATCCTCAGTCACTTGGAAATCTGGATCCTTACCTTTCTGAACTATATCTCTAAGCTGGACTAAGTCAGGGTCCTCGTACTGCCGTTCTGTTACCTCTGTAACTAACGATGACACAGTAGAGTTCTGAATCACCGCTCTGTTATTTTTTGTTTCTACTACTCGAATGGCTAAACCAGCTAGCTGATGAATTTCCTTGGCTAACTCCCGCTTCTCAGGTCGCAAATACGCTAAACTCCCCATTGACTTACGACTGAGGGCATCTGCTACTACATTAGCTCTCCCTGGGTGGTAGAGAATATTTACGTCATAATCTTTCAGCAATTCTAACCAGCGACGCTACCGCAGATTTAACTCCCTCTGTGTGAAAATGTACTGCAGGCTTTTATGATCTGTAAAAATGTCTACATGAACGCCATACAGATAATGCCTTTAGATTTTTAAAGCGTGGATCACTACGGCTAACTCCAGGTCGTGGGTAGGGTAATTCTTTTCGTGTTTCCTCAGTTGTCAAGAAGCATAAGCAATCACCTTACCATGCTGCATCAGCACACAACCCAGTCCAATGCCTAAAGCATCGCAATACACCGCATACCCATCTATTCCCTCTGGCAATGCTAGTACTGGGGAGGAGGTCAATCTGTCTTTCAATTCTTGAAAACTCTACTCACATGCCTCCGTCCACTGAAATTTTGCTGCTTTCTGTGTCAGCTTTGTCAGCGGTGCTGCTATAGTGGAGAATCCTTCAACATCGGTCGGAGTGGTAGGTCTGGGCCATGACTTTACCGCCTCTATTTTCTGTGTGTCCACCTGTATACCAGCATCCGACACGATATGCCCCAAAAAGGCAACTGGGTTTAGCTACAACTCACACTTAGAAAACTTGGCGTACAACTGATGGTCCCTAAGGATCTAGAGTACTGTTCATAAATGGTTCTGGTGATCTGTCTCTGAACGAGAATATACTAGAATATCATCGATAAATACTATCACAAACAGATTCAAATATAGTCTGAATATGCTGTTCATCAGGTCCATAAACAATGCGGGAGCATTCGTCAGCCCAAAAGACATGACTAGAAATTCAAAGTGACCATATCTGGTCCTGAAAGCAGTCTTTGGAATGTCCCTCTCACGAACCCGGACCTGGTGGTATCCGGACCTCAGATCTATCTTAGAGAAACATCTGGCCCCCTGCTACTGGTCAAACAAATCATCAATTCTAGGGAGCGGGTATTTGTTTTTAACCATTACCTTATTCAGCTGCCGGTAGTCTATACACATACGGAGTGAGCCATCTTTCTTTCTTACAAACAGAATCGGCGCACCCCACGGGGAAGTACTAGGCCTGATAAAGCCTTTGTCGAGCAAATCCTTTAACTGCTCTTTCAACTCTCTAGGTTCAGCTGGTGCCATGCGATACGGGGGAATGGATATAGGTTGAGTCCCTGGCAACAAGTCAATTGCAAAATCTATCTCCCTTTCGGAAGGGATACCAGGCAACTTATCTGGAAATACGTCAGGGAATTCATTGACCACTAGAACAGACTGAAGAGTTGGAGGTTCCACCCGAACGTCCTGGACTCTAACTAGGTGGTAAATACATCCCTTTACTATTAATTTTCTCGCCTGAAGGTAGGAAAAAACCTACCTTTTGGCGTAGCTGTGCTCCCTTTCCATTCTCGCACTGCTTCCCCCGAAAAGTGAAATCGAACCGTCTTGGTCCAGCATTCTAAGTTGGCATAGCATGGTACTAACCAGTCCATACCCATAATGGCATCGAAGTCAACCATCTCAAGTTCTATTAAGTCTACTGTGGTTTGGCGATCAGCAATCTCTACCGTACACCCTCGATAAACTCTTTTAGCTGTAATCGAGTCACCGACCAGTGTAAGCATTGAAAAGGGCTACTGAAGCAATTCTGGTTTGATACCCAACTTCCGAGCCACAAATGGTGTAATATATGACAAGGTAGACCCTGGATCAATCAATACATAAACAGGGTATGAGCAGATAATCAATATACCTGTGACCACGTTGGGAGATGCCTCTGAATCCTGCCTCCCTGGTAATGCATAGGTACGGCTGGGGCATGCACCTGAGCCAGAGGCTCCTAATCTACCTCGGGCCCTATTTGCTGAACCTGAGGGTCTGCGCCCTGCTGAGGCTGCTGGAGCTCGTGGCCCCGCTGATGCTCTATCCAGACTATCCCGGCTACCCTGTCCTCTGGCTGGACAATCTCTCATTAAATGCCCTTCATGTACGCAGTAATAGCACCCTGAGAAGCCTTGCCTGCAGGCTCCAGAATGGGGTCGGTGGCATATAGGACAATAGGTGCAAATCTACTCTGTTCTGCCCTCCGCTGCTGAGGTGATGCTACTGTCCATAAACTGCTATCGGACTCTGACTGACTCCAGCGAACAAATCTGCCTCTCTGCTGCTGTACCGGAGGTAAAGATCTGGGCGGCCTATCTGAAAACCATGGTCTCGGCCCCCTAGGGATTTCCCCCTGAATCTCAGTGGGTCTATTTCTACGGCGCTGCTCTGAAGTCGCCTGCATGTCGCCCCGCTGCTGTTGTCTCAGGCCCTCAATTGTCTGTGCGAAGGCCTGTACCCTGGCTATGTCCATGTCCTCTCTCAAAGTAGCCGTCATGCACGTCTCTATGTAATCTGAATTCAAGCCCATAATAAAGCGATGGACTCTGGATGACATGGTGTCCACAAATGCTGGAGCATAGCGGGCTAAGGAGTCGAACTGTAAAGAATACTCACAGACGCTCCTGGCCCCGTGTTCTAAGTGTAAGAACTGGTCCATCCGGGCCTATCTGACCTCCCGGGGTAAGTAGTGGTCCAAGAAGGCCTCCGAGAAGCTGGACCAGGTCGGAGGGGTAACATCTCTCCAAACCTTTCCCAACTCTCGTACCATAATACAGCTATGTCCTGCAACTGAAACACTGCCAGCTCAACTGATTCTGTAGGGGTCACATGCATAACCCGGAAAATTCTCTGCATCTGATCTAGGAAATCCTGGGGGTCCTCTACTTGATCTGACCTAGTGAACTGCGGGGGTCCCAATGCCAAGAATTCTCTAACCATGGAACTACCTGGCCCACCTAGAGATTTTGCTGCTGCAGGTGGTACTGGCTGACGCTGAGTAGCTAGTATCTAGGTTAACATAACCACCGCACTACGTAGCTCTTGATTAGGTGAAGTGGGTGCAGGAGATGTGGGAGGCGGTGCTGCCTCAAATGGTGTCTGGAGAGGCGGAGACTGCTGGGAGGGTCGAGATGACTCCTCCGTATCGCCCTCAGACTGGGCTGAATCTGGCTGTAAGTGAGGCATCCTGCTGGTGCCTTCGCCCGCCACTATATCCAATCTACTGCCTGTAGCAGGGTGCCACTGATCTGCCATAGTATTTGTAGACAAAGAGGGTTGTAAGTTTCAAAAGAACCAACCCTATATTGTACTGTGCTATGGCACGAGTGAGTATAAAAGAAGGGTAACTATCCTATTATGCCTTGCAGCCTCCTGCCTATAGTATGTGGTGCACAACACATCCATAGACAAGACTCTACTTAGCACGGCTTGCAAACTCCCTGGACACAAACTGCTCTGATACCAAGTTTGTCACACCCCACCTTGGGGGGTATGATGGGCACCTGGTGCCTGCTAGACGGTGGGCTGCTAAACGGTCCAGCCTGAGCACATCTGGTGCTTTGGCTGACTCTGGCTCTATTTCAAGAAACGAATCGGCTATATAGCGGCTGTAAATACAGCCCCCGACCGATTAGGCCTATATCCACCTGCAATGCACAACAGCTAACCAAAACGATGACACTATAATTTGAAGCAACTTCTATTCACATTTGTGACCGAAGGTCACTAACTATAACTAGAAGAAGGCCCCACGTGGCCAACATCAACAACTAAACATATAAATACATGCATGGCCCCACACGACTGGCTCCACCACCACAGGGAAACATCAGACTGCAAGCCTCTAGGAAGTAATAATAGAATGGTCGGGACAGGGCCCCGACTTACTCAAACTGTAATAAAAAAGGAAATAGGAACAACCTCCGACTGTCTAGCTCCGGAGGATAGGAGGTGATAACTCTGCTGACTAGATCATGAGGGGTCGGCTCCTCGTCTGTGAGTACCTACAGGTAAGCAATGCAGCGCCCCCACAGGCGTCAGTACCACAGGTACTGAGCATGTAAAGCAAATTGAAATATACAACTGAAATGGGTAACAACAACAACATGACATATAAGCAGGAAGTAGCTGAGTCTATCTGGCTGAGGATAACTAGGGAGAGTTACCTATTTTGTAACTAAACTGGGCGTACCTGACAACGTGTCGTCCTACTGCCTATCAGTATCTAATAGCACACATAGATATACATATAAATACACACAATACCTGACCGACCCCCATAAGACGAAAGGTGCCAACCAATAGAACAATCTATTTATCCCTACCCGGGTCTAAACCAACCAAAAATAAGTCACTCCACTCATCTGATAACTGTGAGCTCCTCCTACCGGCCCCCTTGGGTACGTAGCTCAGGCCTTGGCCTCTAACAATGAACTATGTCTGAGTCTGAAGACTCCTACCTCTGGGCGCAAGCGCTCAACGGGGTAATCTGCTGCTGTATCTGTGACTGAAACTGCCCCTGGGTGAAAACACGCAACAGGGTAATTTTATAAAAATCTGTATCTGAAACTTCCCCCGGCCACAAGCGCACACAAAGTAGTCTTCCCCTGTAAACAGGCTAATCTGGACCGTATTATTAGGGTGGTCAGCCATCATCGTCCTCTAGGCGGACGACATCGCCCAGCTGGGGGCGGTATCTGAATCTGGTATTGACACAGCTATAACCTAGGGGCGGCGGGGATGCTAAAGGATGCCCACATGCCATAACAAGTCTCAACATGCAAAACACATACACAACAAGCATGCTCAAATGAGAAATACTAATCATATTCTCTTCTTTTATTTCAAGGCCAGTCCGTATTAAACAACTGATGCTATATTCTGTTTTGCACTGTTTCTGATTGCTGGGCTAATTGATACTTGGCCTTTATCTATTTATCTGATTATTGTTATCCGTAATCTGAAGTTATATCAGTTTCTAGAGCCATATCTATTTCTGGAGCTATATTTGTATCTGGAGCTATATCGGTGTTTGAAGCTATTTCTATATCTGATTACTGATTTGATTATATCTGGATATAACTCAATAACATAGAACATGCCATCTATAACTGGATATAGCTCAATAATATAAAATGTGCCATCTATTACCAGATACAGTCTCAACAAATGTAATACATACTATCTGTAATCTTGCTAATTCATTATACTGCTTTTACAACTTCCATTCTGGGTATTATCTAAGAACATGCTGAGCTACTAGCGGATACCACATTACTATCTGAAATCGTCTAACTATCCATTATTCTGATTATCGCATGATACGTAATGATATACTAGCATGCTTGCTGGAAATTGTACTAAAATCGTTCCTGTACGCTGGGTATCTGTTAATAGCCTTTATTCTATTTATTTTCTAGACTGTACTTCCTGGCTTGCCGAAAGAATAGCTCTACATACCTGGTTTCTGAGTACCCGACTGACCGATGTGATTTTCGTCGGTACTTCTGCTGTTTCTCCGAACTACATTCATATACATGTCAATTAGAACTAAATACATTAATATCTGGGAGAAATTATCACTTTTGATATATTCATCCCAAACTTCGACCTTTCGAAAAACGGTCAAAAACTCGTTATGTCTCGATAGTCCAGAAGGGATAAATGCTCACTGCAAGGCTAGGAACACATTGGTACTAATTTAAAGAAATTCTATTTACTTTACCTCGGTAGCACGACGTTTCGCCAGCCAAATTTCATGAAACCAACTCTGTAGGATTGCTCTCTCAGCTTTATACCTCAGTATCTAAGCCGGAATGTAGTTTAGACCGCGTTTCATAGCGTAATCGGAAGGAAATATATATAATTATTGTGGGTTTCCTTCTCCCTACCTATATTCCCCTATTTTTCTGGAAATTCATTGATATATATGAAAAAACCGACTCCCCCCCCTTTTTTTTTTTGCTTGCCTTCTAAATCCCTTAACCAATATGCCATTAGGATATTTATTCATTTAAAATTTACGGGGTGTAACAGTTGAATCCCATACGACAGCTATCAAACAAATTGAGCAGCATCACTGAACCCTAGATAGAAGGGTACACTACCTAGCAACATAGTCCAGAACCCAAAGAATGATGGCCACTGCATGGATGTGATGACTAATAGTGGTAAAACCACAGTTGACCCCTCTTTAATGGTTGTAGTTAAACGGAAGAAAGAGAGCGTAATTACGATGATGAAAATAGTGCTGAGATGGAAGGTGCTAAGCATGCTGAGTTGCTTGAGGCCCCAACTAGTGAAAAAGGGTCTGAAGTTGAACAAGGTGCAATGCAAATTTATGAGGCTATCTCAAGACCACCGCCACCGTTCCCCCAAATAATTAAGAAGAAAGCGGAGAATGGTAAGTTCCAGAAATTCCTGTAATGCTCAAACAATTATCTATGAACATACCATTGATTGAGGCGTTGGAACAAATGCCAGGATATGCTAAGTTCATAAAGGACCTTGTGAAAAAAAGAGGTTCGTGAGTTATGAGCCTTGAGATAATGTACATCACTATAGTGTCATAGCTACACGGGTCCTGGCAAAGAAAAACGAAGAATTGAGTACTTTCACTATACCTTCCACAATTGGCAATGTCGAGTTCGCAAGGGCACTTTATGATCTGGGAGCAAGCATCAATCTGATGCCATTGGCTGTGTTTAATTAGTTGGGCTTGGGAGCCTATACACCGACTATAATGCAGCTACTGATTGCTGACCGAACTGTGAAGAAGCCAGTGGGGATCCTGTTTGATGTGCTTGTTAAAGTTGACAAATTCATATTCCTAGTAGACTTCATTATCCTAGATTGTGACGTTGATTATGAGGTCCCCATCATCTTGGGATGACCATTCCTTGGTACTGGGAGGGCCTTAGAGGATGTGGAGTATGGCCAACTGAAGTTCAGACTGAATAAGAAGAGGTCACTTTCAACATCTGTCGGTCAATGCAGCAACCGAAGGAGTAAAGTGTAGTTTCAGCGATAGAGGATGAATCTGAGTTCCTTGACAAAGTTTGAGTAGTCAGGAGACTTGCGCCGTGTTGCGACGTTAAATCAGACACATTTTGGGATGTGACCCAAGTGGTGGCTTGGTGAATTCTGAGTACCCGGGTGACCTGCATCATGCTGAAGGTATGTTTCCTTCCCTCTGATCTTGTAGTTCATGCTTCGGGGACGAAGCACGATTTTCAAAAAGGGGAGGGGGTGTACTTGGAATTTTGGGTTTTTGGATTAGTCCAAGGTTGTTTTTTGCCGTGTTTATTTTCCCTCAGGGCATGCTATCTAGTAGAACTGGCATGTTTTGAATTTTATTTTCTTATTTTGTGATTTTTGTTTAATTAGGAAGTAGCTTAGGAGTACTTAGTCAATAAAAGTGCACTAGTTTTTGATTTCTTGATAAAATTGACCCTGTTTAAAAATTTTTGATGCATTAGCTGTGTACTTGTGACTGCATGCATGATTGTTGTGGATCTTTTGATGTCATTTAGTGTATTAGAATGAGTAGTCTTATTAAGCCATGCATAAACCAAACAGGTAAAGTGAATATAAGTCATGTGTCATGAGTGAGTGAGGTTTGATACTTAGTTCAGTACTGTGTTGAAGATCTAGAACTTTCCTGGTTGATCTTTGCATAGGCTAAGGATGGTTGGTTAGGATATAATCATAAGCCATTTTTGTTGAGCTCACTTTTAGCCTAATTGACCCTACCAAAATCATATGATTCCCTTGATCCCAATTTTGAGCCTTTAATGAACCATTTTTCTTTAATTAACCGATGAACCATACCCATCTTTATAATGAACCTATTTTGGCCCTGGTCCCTCCTTGGACATCGTGAACCTCAACATATGTAAAATGCCTAAGTTGAGGGTGGCTAGAGTTGGGGTGCATAAATAGTGGGAACAAGAAAAATGGAGAGGAAAGAGAAAAGGTGAAAAATGAGGTGTGGTGTGACAAATGAAAAAAAAAGAGAGATGAAAAATTTAAAAACTTTGAAAAAGAAAATTCAAAAAGAACAATGCTTGAAAAGGTTGAAAACACACCACACTCATACAAATGCATACAAAAGAGTTGAAAAGGGAGGAAAAGGAAGGAAAAGGCAAAAAAAGGATGAAATAGGTGAATGGTGGAGCCAATGTATGTAGTGTCAAGGAAGGCTTAATCACTTAAAAAGATTCCAAATTTATCATGTCCAGCCCTAAAGCCTACATTACAAGCCGCATCAAGTTCTATAATGATCCTAAACTGGCCATCTAACAGAGTGAAGCAGAGAAAATAAGGCAAGCCAGTGGTATCTGATACACAGTACTTGGAACTTCTTTGTGAGAGTGAGAGTCTCGCTTGTTTAGTCTCACGCCATATCAGTTACTATATTTGTGAGTGGGGACCTCATTTGCTGTGAGGGTACATGATTTGTGTTTAGTTTTACCAGTGGTCTATGTGAAAAGCAATGGTGATGACTTGATTGCCTGTTAATAGCTAGATGATATGTCTCGATCCTTGCTTATCATGTTTTGTTGTTGCTTGTAGTACATTAGCTGATATTGATTCATAGAAGAAGGGTCAAAAAGTTGTTGGATTTATAGTGCAAAATTTTGTTTGGTATTGACTATAGCATCTTAGGTTTATTTTCTAGTTGAGAGTTGTGTTTAGTTTTTTTCTTTTCTTTGCCTGAGGACATGCAAAAGTCTTAAGTTTATGGTGTTGATGTGCTATGAGTTTACAACACTTTCGATGCTCAAAACTAAGAAAATAACATGAACTTAGGTGTGTTTAAATGGATATAAGGCACTTTTTCTTTAATTATAGGAAAAATAATTGTTGGAGCAAAAATGTACAAAAGAAGGCTGAAAGTGCAGAAAATGAGCTAAAGTCACAGTCTCAGTACGAGCCGTATATTGATGGTACAAGCTATCCTGAGAACCATGAAAAGTTTTAGATGGCTGGACTTTGAAGAAGGCAACCTACAACTCTCAGTATGAGCCGTAACTTGAGTCATGAAAATATTCAGAAGAATTGCACAAAGACAGACTCCTGATACGGATGGAACTACGAGAAGTGGCAACAAGGTACGAATTGTGTCAGGAGCAGTGGTGATCTTCAGAGGATTTTCAATGCTAAATAGAACTTCTGACAGTACGAGTCGTAACTAGAAGGTACGAGTCATACCACAACACTCGTGAATAATTTTAGAAAAAGTCAGAGTTCTCGGAGTCAGACCATGGAAGCAACTCATGACTCGTAGGAAGCATGTACGAGTCGTACCAAGGCCCAACACTTAGTCCAATTTCAGCAAGCCAAGGACTTACGAACAGTAGGTACGACCTGTACAATCTTGCTAAGAGTCGTATGATCAGTCGTGGCTCAAGCGTCGCCAATTATGGAAAATCACCCCGTTAGCTTAGGAAAAGGATTCTTATGTCTGTATAAATGCCTTTTATATTTTATTTTCAGTAGAGAATGATAGGGAACATTAGAGAGAAGTAATATAGGCATGAAAACCGTAGAGATTCAAGGGAAAACATAGAATTGAGTTGATTGACTTGTGATCAATCTTTTCTTAGATTCTTTCTTGATCTTTACCAATTGTTCCTGAGGTTTTTCTCATATAATCAAAGAGGCTTTTTTCTCATCTACGATTGTAAATATTGAATTATTTTTTTAATGATGAATGCATATAACAACCTTGTAACTATGAGAGGCTAAAACCTCCATAGCTAGGGTTGTGGAAGCCATGGTGGATTAACGAGCTAGGGATACACAAATAAGATTCAGAACCAATGCAAAATACTTGTATTGTATTCTCTCATTCTTAAACATTTCTTAACAGTGTACAACATTAGGACTTGCCCGAATTCTTCACTTTCTTGAGCCTATAGAGGTAAAGAGTAGGAAAATAGAATTACAATAAAGCCTTGATCTTGATGATCATTGTATTAACTTGAGTTGTGGTCGCAGGATAGTTAAATTTGAAACATATTGATAACGGAAAGTTTGAAACCGCTCATGAGACCTGACCCGGTGATTGAGTATAATAATCCAATAGGGACGAGTCAGTCGTTTGGATGAACCCTAGTTATCAGTTCTACAAGTAAGCATTGGTATTGATCATGTGTGTATATCCGAAGCAGTTATGAACCCATGAGGAACACACATCCTAGTTATCTTCAGTCTTGATTTACATCATTATTTCAATCGTTGTTTTAATTATTATTTTCTTAAAACCCCCAAATTAGAGTAACTAACCAACAAGTTCACTTACCGACATTGTTCTAGATCTTCCATATTCCCTATGTTTTTGACCCCAACCTTTTTGTTGGGTTCTTTATTGATAACGTCTGCTTCATACTTTAGCAGGAGGTGTGAGTTGGAGCGTATCAATAATCAGTTATGAAAATTTATAGATATGTTCAGCAAATTATCCATCAATATATCGCTTGTGGATGCTTTAGTGCAAATGCCAGGATACGCAAAATTTATAAGGGAACTCTTAAACAAAAATAAGGTGGTGGATATGAGCATCGATGAGGTGACCCATCATTGTAGTGTTGTGATGGCTAGCAACCTTGCTCCAAAACGTGAAGACCCTGGGGCATTCACCATTCCTTGAACAATTGGCTTGTGCATGTTCACTAAGGCTCTGTGTGACCTCAGTGCTAGTATCAGTCTCATGTCTTTCATAATATTCAAGAAACTTGGGTCAGGAGTCCCAAAACCAACCTTTATGAGGCTGTCGATGGCGGATAGGTCAATCAAACGACCCGTTGTAGTGCTAGTTGATTTTCTTGTGAAGGTGGATAAATTCATACTCCCAGCTGATTTTGTTGTGCTGGATTGTGAGATGGACATCGAGGTGCCAATTATCTTGGGGCGACCTCTAATAGCAACAAGAAGGTTAATTGATATGGAGCTTGGTGAGCTTAAGTTCCGAGTAGGTGGTGATGAGGTCACCTTCAATGTATGCCAGCCTATCAAGTCCCCGGATGAATGTAAAGTCATGAAAGTGCTCGATGGTGAATATGAGCATTATGAATCTTTTCATGGTGAAAGTGAATTGGAGGATGATCCTCCAGAATGTTTAAAATTGAGAAGGTATCCGTCATGCCACGACGTTAACTAAGGTGCTTCTGGGAGGCAACCCAAACAAGTTTACCTTGATCATTTTGATGTTTTTTTGTGTTTGATTTTGTAGGTAAATTGGATGCACAAACAATGGAGAAGAAGAATAGGGCAGACACAACATTAGACCGGCGAAATGCCAGTCCACACATGCAAAACTCTGCCTTATCGTAGGTGATGAACAAAGTAAGAGGAGAGAAGAGAGAAAATTGATGACTTACCAGCGGAATGCCGATACCAATCTGTGAACTGTCGCCGCATGCTAGTATACCTAGAAGTTGGGGTTTATTCGGGGATCCAACCAGTAAAAAGCCGCTTCCAATCCACAAACCGCTAGACAACCTCCGGTAGATTAACAATGAACTGAAAAGGTAATGGGCACTGTCATTAGATCCAGCGAACCACTGGTCCCTATCGGCGACCACCGATGTAAGTGCGGGTGCAGGTAAGTCTATCTTTTAAAAATTTTGACAGCTCTGTGGATCGACCCGATCTGGGTATTTAAAATACTAGTCAAAACCCCTCCAAATCCCCATAAACCTTTTCTTCTACCTTCCCATTTTCCCATTACACCTTTTTAACTTTCCCATACACTACCTTCCCACCTTTTCACCTACTAATTACCTTCACTCTTTCTCTTTTAGAAAACCCAAACTTCATTCTCCTCATTTCTTCACTACTCACTCACCTTCTCACTGCACTAAGGCAAGAAAAAGTTTTGTGGAACTCCATTTGTTAAGCTTTGATCTTTCTCCTCTCTTTGTTCTCAAATCCATTTGGTATGCAACTCTTACTCTATCTTTGATTATTGATTCAAACATATAGATTATTTTGAGGTTGTGCAAATTGAAATCATGTTTCCCTATTTCCCCAATGATTAAGCTTGTTCATACTTCTCTATTATTCATACTGTGGGTTGGGTATGTAGGTGAGTGATATAATGATTGAATAATAATATGGGTCTTCTCTGTGGAAAAATGCTTTCTTCTTAGTATGTTTGATTCTAGTCGGGGGTGAAGTCTGAGTAGCCCAATATATGCTTAAATTGCACAATTTACCCGATGATAGATGGAGCGACATCTTTCTTAAGGGTAAATTGTCACTTTTATTTGTTTGGATGTTGCTATATGTCACGACCCGAGTTCACACCCTAGTCGTAACATGGGACAAGGAACCCCGAAAGGGCCCAAGTCAATCCATGGCATAATCATAGCATAACGCTTAACAATAGAAACGACCAACAACATAAATAAGCGGAAGCTGATAGCAAGAATCTAATAAAAACCATGAGAATAACTTTTAACAACACTTAGATACAATGCTGAGTAAGTCTAACAAGTCTGAAAGCCTTCTACTAAACTGATAAGTTACTGGGACAAGCGCCCAACTAACTCCTAAAGTCTGAAAACCGAAACATAAGAAAATTGAAACATAAATCACGTCCTTGGGAGATGAGGACTCACCACTAGCAGCTGGGAGAGGACGAAGTGTATCTAACCACGAGGCTGAGTTTGGAGACCTGAATCTATATAATGAAACTATATAGCACATAAATGTGTGCGGTCAGTACTTGGAATATACTGAGTATGTAGGAAACATAAATAAACTAAAACATACATATATAAAAAAGGAAATAAATCGAACACACATTAATAGTAATATAATTGAAAGGAGATACAACAACCTTATATAAAATTTACATATACATATTAGCATAACCACTTTTTAAGGACATTCATTAACATAAGGTCAACTGATGTGCAAAATATTACAAACGAAACCAATACAAAGGTCTGAAGCCATGACTGATATCATAGAGAGTCCCTGACTGTCTAACGTAGAGTCCCTGATTGTCGAAGGTAGAGTCCCTGACTATCGAAGGGAAACATTCTCGGCTAGAGAGAGTCCTTGACTGTCTAAGGGAGAGTGTTCTCTAATATAGAGAGTCACTAGATGACTAGGGATATGAGTCCCAACGGACTAAGGGGAAACATTCTCAGCTGGTGACTAGGGATTTGAGTCCTGACAGACTAAGGGGAAACATTCTCAGCTGGTGACTAGGGATGTGAGTCTCGACAGACTAAGGGGAAATGTTCTCAGCTGGTGACTAGGGATGTGAATCCCGACAGACTAAGGCTAGTCTAAATTACTACAGCCAATCAGAGACAAGGACATTCACTATTTTCATCATACAATATTCAATTCGAAAGGATTAGGGCTACTTTCTAATACACACAAGCTCAACAGTCTGAAACATCATTCTCATGCTTTATCATCATAATTTACATCATCACGGAACCAATTCAATGTTTTCTTCAAACATCCTACACTAACGAGCATTCTATAGATTCACATTATTCACTATACTTTCACAACATCCCAACTTCGAACTCATCTCATTCAACATGTAACATAGGGTCATGCATGGTCCATAGGTTCAATTCATAATTTATCATTGACACAATTCTTCATTTATTTAGATTTACGGACAACCCATACATTTAACTCATACCTCATCATTTACAACAAAACCATGGGAGAAGCATACATTTTCATTTCATAAGATCCATTTCATAATTTACTCCAATTCATGAGAAAGAGGCAATAATTAGGCCATTATCATAGATTCACCTCATACCCAATTAGTTCCAATGAAAATATAGTGATAATACATAATTTACTTTCAATTGTTCAAGACCATAAACTCCCAACTCATCTCAACATAGTTATCAATGGCATAATCGAGTTATTAGGGAAAATGATACGATATTCACATATTTTAAACATGGACACGAGTTACCATGATAATCAAGTGAACAATAGTAAAGTCCCATTCAATGTCCGAACTAATTTATGAAGAACATTCTGTACTCATGCATCTCCATCATCTGACCCACAATTCAAGACAACCCATTAATCTATATCCAAAATTAATTCATAATCATAGTAGATTCTAGCATTTAAGAAAGAGTAGAATAAATTAACCATCACACAAACCCTAGATCATGTGTTTCTAGATTTGTTGAAATTGGGTTTTTAATAAAAATATTTTGGGGCACAAAGATGGAAGAATATCCTTGTGGAAGAACCCACATACCTGCTTCGAAGAATCAGCCACTTAAGCTTGACCTCGAAGTCCTTGAAAACCTCCTTGAAGGATCCTTGAACTTAAGAGAGAAAAAGGAAAAAGGGTTTGAGAGATTATTTTGAAAGAATGAGAGATTAGGCTTAGAAAAACCCTTAAAAACGTCCCAAATATTGCTCAATACTACGTCACTTAAGAACTGGGAGCATAGGATGGTACCAAAATACCCCTACGAAAAACTTGAGAAATTACCTGAACTGGAACCACGACCCTTAGGACAAGTCGTTGTTTCCTCTAGCGACTTGTCGTCAATGTCCGTTAGGTGCACTGGAATTTCCTTCACGACTTCAGCTTCTCCAAACAACGACTGACAGGACAAGTTGTTAGTTCCTCTAAGGACTCTTCAAAACCATCCGTTAGTTGCACTAGTTACTTGACTGGTGGCCCAAACAACGACCCTGACCTGCTGGGTTGGGTGGCCGGATTAGCACCCCTCGTCGCCTCTGTACCCGAAACAGATGCGCTGCGCCGCTGATATGACGAGTCATTGTCACACCTAACAACTCGTCATATCCTTTCTTCACCCCCACTGGTCTAAGCGTTAAGAGCCTTCCCACGATTGATACCACGGGTCATTACTAGCTCCAACGACCCGTTATGACCATCAATTTCCACCACTTGAAAACCCTGGGCTCCAACCTACAACCACTTACAAGACCCATCAGAGACACCAACGAGTCGTTCAGAGGTCATTTTGCAGATTTTTCTACTGAACTCATTTCAACTCTGGGTTTTAAATTTTGGGATCTTTTGGGGTGTTACAATATCTCTCCCTTGGGAACATTCATCCTTAAGCTTCATTTTCATACGATGTCGAGTCTATGCATGATTTGATTATTGAGCTTTGTCAATAGGCAATGTTGAGCTTCGTTTTTATACGATGTTGAGTTTATGCATGATTTCATATTTGAGCTTCGTCAATAGACAATGTTGAGCTTTGTTATATACGGTGTAGAGCATTACATATTATGGGAGAAGAGTCTAGCACTATTCGGCGATTTCGGTATAACTACACACAAGTGCACGTGGTCGAACAAGTAGTAAAGTGGCTCAAGTAAGCCAAGTATCGATCCCACAGGGACTGGACTAAGGTATTAATCTAATCAAGTGTCAACAAACTTTAACTCTAAAATGCAGACAACAGTGTGAAGAGAATTTTGATATTTTGTTTCCTAATTTTATACTAAGTCTAAAACGAATATACAATTTGAGTCTGAACTATAAGTGTGAGCATGCTGAGGCTAAAATGAACATGTAGAGAAATAAATTATCGATACAATTTGATTAATCTTTCCTCCGGTTGCTAGTCAAGAATTATTTCCTATGGATTAAAACTCTCATATTTAACCCAACTTAAGAATCATAAACCTTCCACCTACATCTCTGTGATAAAATGAAATTCATGTCCTAACCATGCAAAACCGATTCCTTAATTGACTAATACGACTTTCAGGTATATCTCTATCCTGAAGGTAAATCAATTCTCAATTTTCCCAAACTAAGAAAAAGATCATATCCTATTAATTCACAACTTTCCAATTTCTTGCTCTCTCGAGTGAAACCAGACTTTTTAGATATACATTAACGTTGGCCACACATTAATGCAGTAAGAACAAGAATCAATAGAACAACCATGGAAGAAAAGATGAAAAACCAATTTATCGATAATTACATTTCAATACAAATGTTCTTAACCTTAGCAAGAAGGGAATTTAGCCACTCATTTGTGGATTAAACATCGTTAAATGAGTGTTAATCATACAAGCAATTGAAATAAAGAAGAAGGAGATAGAGAAAAACCCAGAGATTTTCGTCCCCTCAACTGCCTGTAACCCATGTTCTTGCTCCACCAGTTCAGAATTTTTAAAAATGAACCTAAGTGTTCTATTTATACTAGTGGGAATTTTTCCCGGAATAACAAGCAACGTGTCACGGAGTGCATCGCGGAGCACTGCCTCCGTGACACACCACCAACGCGGACCCTTACTGGAATCCGGACGTCCAGGTATTAAGGCCCAACGTGGCACGGCGTGCAACGCGGGGCTAGGCCAACGTGCCACGGCCCCAACGCGCACCTTCACTGGAATTTGGCAAAAATTCCGAATCCAGGCAGAACGCATCTGCGATGGCAGTGTGACACGGCTCTATCGCGGAGCCCCTTTTATTCGTGCTCTCCTTGTGCTTTTTCCCTTGCTCGCTTCCGAGTCCAATTCCGATTTCTCCCAACATGCATCTTAGCTTTGTACAATTATATTTTTCCTGCAAAATCACGCTAATCATGTTGGTTAGTATAAATTCACATTTTATTACCTTTCACATGAGAATGTATAAACATCGATAGATAAACAAGGCAAAATGACACATTTGAGTATCACTTGGGCATATAAATTTGTCCAAGATCACTTACCCTACACTTAAATCCTTGTTCGTCCCCGAACAACAATCTCACACCTCATGCAATTGACACCCCATCCTTGCTACTTTGGCTCGACAATTCAAGCTATGGTTATACCGATTTTTTAATATAGCAAATCATCAAGAAAACATGCATAGTCTTATCAATACAATGACCTTCAACACATTAAGACCTCCTAGACTCAAGAATCGACTCTCGATATCGGCAAACTTATGCAAATTAGCTGATCAAGATATCCGACACGAAATTTAATCTCTCGCCAAGCATGTGCCCTCACAACACAAGAGAATTTTTCCCCCTTTTTAATTACATGAACTCAAAGACATTACATGCAGGGGCATATAAACACAATTTCACTCTCTCTCCCAAAAGAATTCACATGCATCATGTCATGAACCATAGGCTTGCCTTTAGTGTATTACTCCACTAATATAAGGACGTGTGATGTAAGATCACGTAGGACTTAACGGGTTGTAATGTAAGCTATGGAACTAGTAAATACTGGGCTAACCAATAATAACAACTAGCATCCTTAAGCGCTTTTTCAATACATCCCATCAACCTTATGGGCATTGTTTCTTCCTTCATCCTCCCATTCTTGAAGTCTGTCTTCATTTTTGACCCCATATCTTTAAGACACTTGACTCAATAACAAAGATTATGTATACATCTTCATTATATTTAATTTATAACGAGTGCACCTTCGACCTTTTCTTTCCTTTCATCACTCTGCTTTTTCTTTTCTTTTCACCATTCTCACTCCTTGACACTGTGGGAAAATTATTTTCTTTTCTTGAGCGCTTAAGAGTTTTGGATCAAATTCACGGCTAATGAAAAGAAGGGGTTAAGATCGATTTACACCTTTTTTGACAAAAGAAAAATAATAGGCTAAAGGCTCAATGGGCTAACTAGGATGTACATTCAAGGTGGGTACGATAATGAAAAGAAAAAGAAACTTTTGGTTAAAGCAAAGAAATGCCTACATCCTTTCCTAAAATACACATCCTTCATTTCGTTTCGTACACACACCAGGCAAGTTCTAGACACTTCACAATAGCATGGAAGAAACGAAACCTCACTATACACTCATTTCACATGCTCAACTCAAGACATATTCACAGACTCTTCAATCAGCTAATTACAAGAATTCAAGCATTAAGCCTCAATCACACTGAATTGAACTCTATGGCCTAGGTATCTCAACATATTTACATAGTTGCATGCTTTCATACGAATCACCTTTGCATTTCAAATATCATGTACAACACGCAACCAGAATTTCGCAACCATAAAGTAACGACAGGTTTTGGGATACAACAAACAAAAGAAAGAACTAAAAAAATGAACAAAAGAAATCTACTCCTAACGACTACATTTCCCTTAAGACGGTCGCCATCCATCCATCATAGGGAACAGTCACTAACTACGACTTCGGTTCAATTGGACTATTCTCGGTAAAGAACCGAAAACAAATGCCGAGAAACCCAAAAATAAAAATTTCATAATTTTTTTTTAAAAATATTGATAATTTCGATAAAACAAAGATATTTACAAAACCAGCTAACAACATTCAACAACACACAATAGCTTCACATTAATTACAATACAGACATACACACAAAAATCACAGAGTCACAAGTTTATCCAAGCACAACAACAGAACAGAGACAATAATAATAACAACAGCAACCAACACCTAACTACTCCCACCACACTTAAATCGAACATTGTCCCCAGTTTCACAAAATTCAGCATAGTACGAAAGTAGGTGGTGAAACTCCCTTATCAATTAAAGTATTCCACTTCTTCGTCAGGTGTCGCTGCCTCGTCTCCCATGTCTGAATCGCCCCCGTCGTCATCATCTGACTCCACATCAGAGTCATCACGACGTGTCTCGTCATCTATGGGGACATCATCATCAGTGGGCTCCATAAAAGCTAGCCCCACTCGGCATAGAGCCCTGATATTTTTGCCAAAAGGGTAGTCTAGCTCGGCTGCCACTGCTCCTCTCCTGTTGCCGGCGTCCCGCCTATGTGCAGCTAGAGCATCTGCATCCCAAACATGCGAGTCATGTACTGATCATCCCGAGCATGTCGCTTAGCTAATGTGAGAACTGGCCCGTGAGTGGTGTCGAGTGCCTTAGTTTTGGTGACATCTAAGGCCCGCCTCTCCATCTGCGGGATGTAGTCAAGGGCCTCCTCCTCAATATCCAGGCCCCTCAGGAACGTGGTCAGTAAGCCGCCAAACCCATACATGTGCCCTTGATGCATATGGGCTCTCTTCATGGCGGAGATAATCACCGCCCCAACGTTGATCTCCAGCCCCTTCATCAGGGCGTACAGCAAGCACAGACGATCCCGGGTGACATCTGTCATATGCACCCCCGGGATCAGGCAGGAACAAACAATTTTAAGCCATATCCTGGCTTCCCTGTTCATCTATGAGTAGGGCAATGCCTGATGGTAGCCCCTCTCCTTATGCCAGCTCCACCGGGCTGTAGACCGGGCTCCACACAAAGTGCGTCTTATATCCGCGTATGGTGGAGTGATATTCAGCTGCCGAAGCACATAGGCGTCTGTGTCTCGCGCCCCTAAGATGGCATTAAGGTGATGGGGCTCAAAAGTGACTATCTGCCCCCTTATCTTGATGGTGTGACTTCTGAGTGTCGGGTTCTAGTTGGCGTAGAATTCCCGAATCAGGTGCAGGTTGCACTCCTTGGGCTCTTCAAAGATGAAGTTCAGCCCGACTGCCTCAATCCTGTGGACAATCCTGGGGAACTCCTGTGCCAACGGTCCCTAGCAATGTGTTCTTCGGGGAAGTATTTGCTTTCCTTATGCTTTGCGTACCATTTCTTCCCCTCCTCTGTCACCCATTGGGTTCCATATTGTCGGCGTTGGCCGTGTGGAACCGCTGGTGCTGCTGGGACTGCTGTTCCCAGTCTGATTTCTTTTCCTTCCGGTGCCCGATGTAGATGCGCCCTTCCCCTTATCCTGCCTGCTTACCATTGTTTATGTCAAACCAAACAGACAGGTCCAATGTTATTCAAATTATAATTAGCTTTGACTAAGGTTGGGTTAAGCTAGGCCACCCCACACTTAGTCTTTAGCCACAATCACCGCATTAAGGCAAGAGCATACTTATTTCCAATTTACAAAAAAAACAAAACACAACAACTATGCCTCGTGCATTCAAAGAATTCGATGGTATAAATTCTTTTGTACTACTCAGACTTCATACATCTAACCACAACATTACCATCGATCACATTTTATCACATAGCACGCAACAAACATTTCTATCAACAAAACCGATACAATTCCCCTAATTTCTATGCAATTTCAACAATTTCATTAACCCGACAATCCGTCGCGCCTTAATCGTCTTAACGTTAAGCACAACCTCATGTTCCTCACCCAACATGCACAAACCAAGAAGAATTTCACATTTCAACTCGATTTTAACATCTTCATATTTGAATCCTAACCCTAGCTACCATTTCGCAAGGATTTCAATCAAACATGTATTTATCGAGTTCATACCATTACATCGATACTATGAACATCAATAAACAATAATTTACATGAATTCATGCTCAATTTACACTTAGGGAAAGTTTTCCTCACTTCCTATGCTAAAAATCGAAAAAATAAGGTAAGAAACGAGATGAAGTTAACAAACATACCTTATATTCGATGATATCGAAGAAAATTTGATAAAATTGAGCTTCTAGTTTGTGTCGCGTTGGGGAAGGGGGGTTTTGGGTTGTTTGTCATGGAGGAGAGTGAAAAAATGGGAAAAATGAGGGAAAATGGGGTTAAAAAGAAGGTTTTTCGCGTGGGTCACCCGGCGACCCGGTGTGACCCATCGCGAAATACACTTCAACGTGTCACGGAGGGTAACGCGGAGCATGCCCTCTTTGACACAGATCCATCACGCAGGTGTTCTGAAATTTGTAAAAATTCCAGAATTACCTTCAACGTATCACGGAGGGTAACGCGGAGGCCCTCCTCCATGACATGGAGCCATCGCGTGGGCTCTCTGTTTTGCCACTTTGTATTATTTTTCATACCTCGATTTTTCCTTTGCGATCCTTTGCATATTTATCCTCCGTTCAACCTGAAATTCATCTCACCACAAGAAATTGGTTAGAATTTATAGGTTTCACATAAAATACACATTTTGTTTTTAATTTTTATTTTTCTCATTTTTTGTCTTTCTTCCTTCTATGAAATCTAATAAAATATTACAAAAATCTTCATGGGTTGCCTCTCGTGCAGCGTCTGATTTACCGTCGCGGCTCGACGTCATTAAGCTCAATCATCCTCTAGGGTGACGGATGTTTTCTCTCGACCACCGTCCTCACCCCAGTAATGCCTACATCTTTGCCCATTGACCAAGAACGTGGCACTCCGATCTTCTTGCCACAACTCTACTGCCCCGTTCGGGGTCATTCTCACCACCTCAAATGGCCCTGACCATTTGGACCGCAACTTTCCTAGAAACAACTTCAATCTTGAATTGAAGAGCAATACTTTCTGCCCCGACTCAAAAATATGAAGCACCACATGCTTGTCATGCCACCTCTTCATTTTTTCTTTGTAGTACTTGGCACTCTCATAAGCATGCCAACGGAACTCTTCAAGTTCACTGAGTTGCATTAGTCTCTTATTGCCCACTAATTCTAAGTCCATATTCAATTTCCTCACGGCCCAGAAGGCTCGGTGCTCTAACTCCACTAGCAAATGACATGCTTTACCATAGACCGAGCGGTATGGAGAAGATCCAATTGGTGTCTTGTAAGCAGTTCTGTATGCCCACAACGCATCATCCAGTTTGCTTGACCAATCATTACATTGTGCATTCATTGTTTTCTGGAGAATCTGCTTCACTTCTCTATTCGACACCTCCACTTGCCCACTGGTTTGGGGGTGATATGTTGTTGCCACCTTGTGGCGCACCCCATACTTGGCTAGCAGCTTCTTGAAACTTACATTGACAAAATGAGCTCCTCCATCACTGATAATGGCTCGGGGTGTCCCGAACCTGGTGAGAATGTGTGTTTTCACAAATTTTGTTACTACCTTGTTGTCATTCCTGGGGCAAGCTATTGTTTCAACCCACTTTGATACATAATCAACGGCCTCCAAGATGTAACGATTACCAAATGATGGTGGGAACGGGCCCATGAAATCTATGCCCCATACATCAAAGGTCTCCACTTCCAGTACATTCTGCCGCGGCATCTCTTGCCTCCTCCCAATTGTACCTGTACGCTGACATCTATTGCACATTTTAACGTATGCCATAGAGTCTCTGAACAGTGTAGGCCAAAAGAAACCTGACTGTAGAACCTTGTGTGCTGTCCGCTCGCCTCCATGGTGCCCCCCATACAACGAAGAGTGACAACTCCTCAACACCTCTGCAATCTGGCTCTCCAGGATACATCTTCTCATCACCTGATCTGGTCCCTGTTTAAATAAGTATGGCTCATCCCAAATAAAATACCGATAATAATGCCTCAACTTTCTTCTCTGCTGAACTGTCGTCTCAGATGGATAGACTCCACTCACTAGCAAGTTGACTATGTCTTCGTACCAGGGAACTTCAGCTTCCCCTATTGCCAAGAGCTGCTAATCCGGGAACTCCTCATTGATGTTATCACCTTCCTTCACATGCGACCTGCTCTCCAATCGCGATAAGTGATCTGCCACCTGATTTTCGCTCCCCTTTCTGTCCTTAATTTCGAGGTCGAACTCTTGCAACAACAGGATCCATCTGATCAGCCTGGGCTTAGCATCCTTCTCGTTAAACAGATACCGAATCGCTGCATGATCGGTGTACACCACCACTCTTGAACCGACCAAATAGGACCTGAATTTATCAAATGCAAACACCAATGCTAGCATCTCCTTCTCTGTGACTGTATAATTACTTTGGGCAGTATTTAGTGTTTTACTTGCATAATGAATAGAATGAAAGATTCTATTCTTCCTCTGCCCCAATACAGCTCCCACAGCCACATCGCTTGCATCACACATCAATTCAAATGGTTGTCCCCAATCCAGAGAAATAAGGATAGGTGCTTCTATCAATTTCTGCCTCAATTCCTCGAATGCTTTAACACACTCATCATCCAACTCAAACTTCACTTCTTTTTCTAACAATCTGCATAGTGGTCTAGAAATTTTTGAGAAGTTTCTAATGAACCGTCTGTAGAACCCTGCATGCCCAAGAAAACTGCGAACACCTTTCACCGACACAGGTGGTGGTAACTTCTCAATAACCTCGATCTTAGCACGATCGACCTCCAACCCCTTGCGAGACACTTTGTGGCCAAGGACGATACCTTCCTTGACTAAGAAATGGCATTTCTCCCAGTTGAGTACAAGGTTGGATTCTTCGCAGCGAGCCAGCACCCTGTCAAGATTCTGCAAACAAGTAGCAAACGAATTACCAAAAACAGAAAAATCATCCATAAATACCTCAACAAAATCCTCCACCATGTTGTGGAAAATAGCTATCATGCATCTCTGGAATGTAGCGGGTGCATTGCATAACCCAAATGGCATCCTCCTAAAAGCATATATCCCATAAGGACAGGTAAAAGTAGTCTTCTCTTGGTCCTCTGGAGCTATGACTATTTGGTTATAGCCAGAGTACCCATCAAGGAAACAATAATATTCCTGTCCAACCAACCTATCTAATATCTGATCAATGAATGGGATAGGATAATGATCTTTCCTTGTGGCTTCATTAAGCTTTCTATAGTCCATGAAAATCAGCCAGCCTGTGACGATTCGTGTAGGAATCAGCTCATTTTTCTCATTGGTGACCACAGTCATCCCTCCTTTCTTTGGAACGCACTGAACGGGGCTAACCTATTCACTGTCTGAAATTGGGTAGACCACACCTGCATCAAGCCACTTAATTATTTCTTTCCTAACCACATCCTTCATTGCTGGATTTTGCCTTCGCTGAGGCTGAACAGTTGGTTTTGCTCCTGTCTCCATGAAAATCCTGTGTGTGCAAAAAGCTGGATTGATACCCTGAATATCTGACATTTGCCAACCCATTGCTTTCTTCCTTTTTTTGAGGACACCCAATGCTTCCTTCTCCTATGCCTCTGTTAATTCTGCGGAGATGATAACTGGAAACATCTCATCTTCCCCCAGAAAGACATATTTTAAATAGGGAGGCAATTCTTTCAATTCCAACTTTGGTGCTTCCTCAATGGATGGTTTCGGCAATGGCTCCAGAGACCTCATCAAAGACTGAAATTCCTGTTTCCTCGGATGCATTTGTGACTCATTCAACATTTGAACCATCTCATAAGCGTCTCTATCTCCAAAATGATCGGAGTTCATCAACACTCTTTTCAGTGGGTCTTGCGATTCAACAATCTGACGAATTTCTTCTTGATCAAACACACTGATTGCTGAAAGCTCCTCATGTATGGCCGGTAGCTTCATGGCCTTAAATACATCAAATACCTCAACTTTGTCATGTGCTCGCATGGTTAGCTGCCCTGCAGCTACATCAATAAGTGCTTTCTCGGTAGCCAAGAAAGGACGTCCCAAAATAAATGGGACTTCTGCGTCTGGCTTGAAGTCCAGCACAACGAAGTCTACCGGGAAGATGAGGGAGCCCACTTGCACCAATGCCATCAGGTCTCGCTAAGGAACGATCCGCTAGTTGCAATATCACTGTTGTTGGTCTAGGACTCCCTAGCCCCAACTTCTTGAATACCGATGTAGGCATCAAGTTAATGCTAGCTCCCAAATCACATAATCCACGAGCTCGGATACTCTGCCCAATTGTAATTTTTATAGTAAAGCTCCCAGGGTCCTTGATCTTTGTGGGCAACCTATTTTGTATCCGGGAAGTGCACTCCTCTGTAAGAGCCACCGTAGCGTACTCAGTCAACCTGCTTTTGTTTTCCACGATGTCCTTAATATACTTTGCGTACTTCGGCACTCCCTGCAAAACATCAACAAGAGGTAAGTTAATGTGTACCTGTTTTAGCACCTCCATGAACTTTTTGAAACACGCCTCATCCTTGTGTTTCTTTAATCGTTGAGGGAAAAGGGGTGGTGGTCTTTCTGGTTCAGCCTCCTTTATCTTCCCCTTCTCATCACTTTGCTCCCTCTCAGTTTCTGCAGCTTCCGACTGTTGAGGTGGTCTTTTTGGTTCCACCTCTTTAAGATGCAAACCACTCATTGTGGTCATTGCATTCACTTGCTTGGAGTTGGGATCCGTTTCACTCGGAAGTCCTCCTCTAGGCCTGGTGTTTTAGGCTCCAACAAATTGCCCAAACTGGTACTCCAGCGCCTTTGTAGCTAACTGATTATTCTTTACCTCGGCTGCCAATTTCACGTAGTCAGCCTGCAATTGAACTTGGTTAGCTATCATTGCTTGAACATCTCCTCAATGATGGGTGGTGGTGGTGGAGGAGGTGCATTGTTGCTTCTATATTGTGCCTGATAGTTCTGCTGCCCTCCTTGTGTTCTCTGTGCCCCCTGATTCGAACCTTGCCCTTGATGGTTATTGCTACCCCAAGAGAAATTTGGGTGATTCCTCCAGTTGGAATTGTAGTTGTTGCCATACTGTAGGTGGTTGTTTCTCTGTATATTCCCCAAAAAGTTCACCGAATCAGGATTTGCTCCACAACACTCAGTTGAGTGTTCACTACTCCCGCATACTTCACACCAAATTTGCTGCACTACATTCACTGGGGCTTGAGACTGGTTCATGCTCATGTTGCTGAAGTGGGTGTTGAGTTGATTCTGTAACGCAACTATCTGTACAGCAATAGCTGTAAAACCATCCACGTCTAATACTCCTGCTGCTTTTCTTGTTCCTCCTCTTGACGAGTCCGCATTCCACTCCGGATTTCCCTACGAAATACGATTCAACAAGGTATACAGCTCCTCATAACTTTTCTCCAATGCTTGTCCCCCAGCTGCTGAGTCTAGCAAGATTTTTGTGTGGGGTTCCAAACCCTCTATGAAAGTATGCACTAGCACATCATTGGATTGGTGATGATGAGGACAATCCCGCAACATAGATTTGAATCTCTCCCAGGCTTGATACAGATTCTCTCCCTCTCTCTGTTTAAAACTTAGAATTTGACTTCGAAGTGTTGCTGTTTTACCGGATGGAAAAAATCGTATCAAGAATTTCCTTGCAAGATCATCCCACATGGTGATGGAATTAGGTGGCTCAGCTTTCAACCACCTCTTGGCTTCTCCCAAAAGTGAAAATGGGAACAATGTAAGCCTGACATAATCTGATGACACTCCAGCGGGGATGTAAGTGTCACTTATCTCCAAGAAATTTTGAAGATGTTGTTGTGGATCCTCATGAGGGAGACCTGTGAACTGCCCGCTGGTGTGCAGCAATTGCACCATATTTTGTTTAAGCTCGAACCTCCCTCCTGGCTCAGGTTTGCGGATGCTAGATGTGACATTATTAGCATGTGGGATTGCCACCTCGCGAATCGGCCTAGCTGCCATGTCCTCGGGCACTAACATTGCCCTTACAACTGATGGATTCCGTTGTTGCTCCAGGATTGTTTGTTTGAGCAACTGCAGCTTTTTCTCTAGAGCTTCTCTCCTTTGACGATGAAATTGTCTTTTCGGCTCTAAATATGAGTCCACAAGCTCCTTGTCTCTTGCCAGTGTTCAACAGAAATTAGTATCTGCAAAATACAGGCTAAGACCAAGTTGTCAACACTAAGAAGAAATAGTAAACTAACACTTAAGAAAAATTTACCAATTGCCAGTCGCCGGCAATGGCGCCAAAAACTTGTTCGGCTTGTCCGGGTATAACTACACGCAAGTGCACGTGGTCGAACAAGTAGTAAAGTGGCTCAAGTAAGCCAAGTATCGATCCCACAGGGACTGGACTAAGGTATTAATCTAATCAAGTGTCAACAAACTTTAACTCTAAAATGCAGACAACAGTGTGAAGAGAATTTTGATATTTTGTTTCCTAATTTTATACTATGTCTAAAACGAATATATAATTTGAGTCTGAACTATAAGTGTGAGCATGCCGAGGCTAAAATGAACATGTAGAGAAATAAATTATAGATACAATTTGATTAATCTTTCCTCCGGTTGCTAGTCAAGAATTATTGCTTATGGATTAAAACTCTCATATTTAACCCAACTTAAGAATCATAAACGTTCCACCTACATCTCTGTGATAAAAGGAATGTTCTAGCCATACAAAACCGATTCCTTAATTGACTAATACGACTTTCAGGTATATCTCTATCCTGAAGGTAAATCAATTCTCAATTTTCCCAAATGAAGAAAAGATCATATCTATCAATTCACAACTTTCCAATTTCTTGCTCTGTCGAGTGAAACTAGACTTTTTAGATATACATTAACGTTGGCCACACATTAATGTAGTAAGAACAAGAATTAATAGAACAACATGGAAGAAAAGATGAAAAACCAAAGAATCAATGATCACATTTCATCACAATTGTTCATAACCTCAGCAAGAAGAGGAATTAGCCACTCATTTGTGGATTAAACATCATTAAATGAGTGTTAATCATACAAGCAATTGAAATAAAGAAGAAGGAGATAGAGAAAAACCCTGAGATTTTCGTCCCCTCAACTGCTTGTAACCCACGTTCTTGCTCCACCAGGTCAGAATTTTTAAAAATGAACCTAAGTGTTCTATTTATACTAGTGGGAATTTTTCCCGAAATACCAAGCAACGTGTCACGGAGTGCATCGTGGAGCACTGCCTCCGCGACACGCCACCAACGCGAACCCTTACTGGAATTTGGACGTCCAGGTATTAAGGCCCAACGTGGCACGGTGTGCAACGCGGGGCTAGGCCAACGTGCCATGGCCCCAACGCGCACCTTCACTAGAATTTGGCAAAAAATTCCGTATCCAGGCAGAACGCATCAACGATGGCTGCATGACACAGCTCCATCGCGGAGCCCCTTTAATTCGTGCTCTCCTTGTGCTTTTTCCCTTGCTCGCTTCCGAGTCCAATTCCGATTTCTCCCAACATGCATCTTAGCTTTGTACAATTATATTTTTCATGCAAAATCACGCTAATCATGTTGGTTAGTATAAATTCACATTTTATTACATTTCACATGAGAACGTATAAACATCGATAGATAAACAAGGCAAAATGACACATTTGAGTATCACTTGGGCATATAAATTTGCCCAAGATCAAGCACCAAGCGGGCTAAGGGTCGATCACCCTATTCCCCAGAACTATGCGCCAACGTAGGTTGATACTATTATATCATTGGGACCTCCCTTGTGAGCTATCCCCAACCCAAATGGCCCATGAGCTGGATATCGATATCATGGTAGTGTCCTTAACCCTGGCAAGGTTTTGGACGGCTCTGCCCATTTGAGTGTAATATTGGGGACCACATAAGCTCTATCGTGGTATGTTGGTTAAGTGACGAGTATCCCATTGTCTAAATGATTCAGATTTGCACATTTTCTACGCATGGTTATTATTTTATACATACATGTTCTAAAAGCAAGGTTTGACTCATTGTTCAGCTTTTCTTATCAATTTCATATTTCAGCTTTGAGTCATTCGAGTCAGTTATGATGTTATGAAGCTATGTATAGTCATGTTATAAAAAGATTATGATTTCGTAAAGAACGCATGAAAGCCCTCCTCTCAGATTTGAAAGCTTATGATATGTTATGAAATGCTTTAAATGATTTACTTTACTTAAGCGGTTTTACTTACCTTGCATACTGAGTACATTCCATGTACTGACCGCATACTTTTTATGCTGTATCATTTCATGATACAGGACCCGACTCTCAGGTTCAGCCCCACTCTTAGACAGTTCATTGGAGTTAGCGCCTTCTTATTGGTGAGTCCTCATCTTCCAAGGACTAGACTATCTATCTTTTCCTTATGTATTTTAGTTTCCCTTATGCATTTTTAGCTTCAGTACTACTGATTTAGTTGGGGTCTTATCCCATCAGCTCGTCCAGATTAGAGGCTTTTCAGACTTATGTATGTTTTCAGCTTCAGATACTTATTTTGATGTTATGATGAGTTAGACTTCCGCTAAGTTTATATTGTTTATTCTTTAGTTTGTTGGTTGAGTTAGATGTATGCTTATACCATGGGTCGACTTAGGATCTCTCGGGGTCCCTTGTTCCATATCTACGATATGTACCTCCATTTGGGTTATGACACTTCCTCCCAGTTAAAACTACAGATTCCGTTGAGGAATACGCTAGGATTTATATCCAGTAGTTGGTCAGACTTCATGGGGTGCCATTATCCATTATCTCAGATAGAGGTACCTAGGTCAAGCTCAGCACAACTTTTCACCCCAGACAATTGGACACACTGAGCAAACTATTCAGACCCTAGAAGATATTTTCAGAGCGTGCGACATCAATCTCAAGGACAGTTGGGATGACCACTTGCCTCTCATCGAGTTTGCGTACAACAACAACTACAACTCCAATATTCAGATAGCCCCGTTTGAGGCATTCTATGGCAGGAGGTGTAGATCTCCTATCAGGTGGTTTGAGGTTGGTGAAACTACTCTAATCGGCCCAAACTCGGTTCATGAAGTTATGCAGAAAGTATAGCTCATTCGAGAAAGATTGAAAACAGCTTAGAGTCGTCAAAAATCTTATGCTGATGTGAGGAGAAGAGAATTGGAGTTTGTTGTGAATGACTGGGTTATTCTGACAATTTCACCAATGAAGGGGGTAAAAAGATTTGGGAAGAAAGGAAAGCTCAGTCCGAGATATGTGGGATCCTACATAATTTTTGAGGTGAATTGGAAAGGTAGCTTATGAGCTGGAATTACCTTCAGAGTTGGCATCTATGCACCCAGTATTCCAATGTCACTATTAAAGAAGTGCATTGGTGATCCAACATAAATTGTTCCATTGGACAGTATGGGAGTGAAAGATAGTCTCTCATACGAGGAGTCCCCAGTCCAAATCCTTGACTGTCAGGTTTGTAAGCTGAAGAACATGGAGCTAACTTCGGTCAAAGTCTTTTGGCGGAATCAGTAGGTTGAGGGAGCTACGTGGGAGGCCGAAGCAGATATGATAGCTAGATACTCCATTTGCTCCCTTCCGGCTTAGTTTCAGTTTAAGGAATCAATTTCCTCACCAAGATCTGCTTTCAATTCGTGTGTTCCAGTTTCTTTCATGTAAATGAATATGTGTATGATTAGTGAATTTAGTTCAGACTTGTGATTCAGTTCAGAGGTAGTCATTCCATTAGTTTTCCACTTTCATGATCAGTATTTGTGTATAAAGATTGCCATTCTCTATTTTCCTCCGTGTTTAGAACATTCGAGGATGAATGTTCCAAGGGGGAGATATTGTAATGCCCTAGAAACTCAAAACTAGATTTGGGAGTTAAAACGGAGAAAATTTAAAAATATGCACCAGGTCACAGAACTAGTCGTTATATGACCCGTGGGGCGCGACTACGAGTCGATAAGTGACTAGTGGTGAGGACTTTGAACTTGATTGAAATTTGTAAAAAAAGGGGGTGACCACGGGTCATGGTCAACACTACGAGTTGTAGGGTGACCCGTGGTCAGGGTTTGACTGGGAGTTGGAGAAGTAAGGTAGTGTACTCAACGTGTCTTCACCATGACTCGTTTGGGGCACCATGAGTCGTGGTGTCACTTATGGTGAGTCCAGGAAGTTTCAGGCAGTGCTGGCGACGGGTGGGTCACCACGAGTCGTGGTGTCCCCTGTGGTGACTAGTATGGGATTTTGGCAGTGTACCTCACGATTATGATCAAGAATCGTGGTCACTGGGCACAACCAGTTAGGTCCCTTGTGGGGTACTGTTACGACTCGAATGTACACCCGGATCGTATACACAGGATAAAGGACCCTGAGAGACCCCAAGTCAACCCATGGAACATGCATAAAACTAATCTCATTCAATTAAGCGGAATGAAAATCATGAAAACATAGTAGAAATGTAATTATAGCATAACATCAGGAAATACTGGACATATACATAGTTGATCACTACATACTTGTCTGAAAGCCTCTAATACATAAGATGGGTTGATGGGACAACATCCCCAACTAACCCGACCAATACTGAAACATAAATAACATGAAAGCCTATCAAACGACCCTCGAAACATGAGGACTCACCAATAAGCTGAAAGCATAAGCTGAGATGGAATAAGGGTGAGGATGAGCCTAAGATCCGGGCACTGTATCATGAAACGATACAGCATAGAAAATATGCGGTCAGTACATGGAATGTACCGAGTATTCAAGGTAAGTATAACGAAAATTTTATAGTAGTAAATAAGAGAAGGACATCATTCTTACATCAAATCTTCGTAATAAAACAAAAGGCTGAAGACTTTCAAATCATTTATAATCATTCATTTTCATAATCGTAAGTAAACTTTATCAAAACATAACTTGAGCCAAAAACATAAACATAACAATGCATAAAACATGCGGAACAACGGAAGGACTCTTCATAACCGATACCATCATGGTAGAGCCTTTCATGATGCCCCACTATCTAGCTCAAGTGGCTAGAGTCGACCCTAGCTTGCCAGGTGAGGGTCGTGCATTAGGCGTGATATCACATTTGAGAGGATCACTATCAATACATCATATCATTTAGAAACCTATGGTGGCACGTGGTTATGAGACACCGGCGTAGTCCTTTGAACGTCGAGCTACTCGGTGCTAGACACGGCTCCCAAAAACATGCATATAGGCTCATATGTAAATCAATAATATCATGCGTTAAGATTCATTGGCTAAAATATAACATTTATCATTATGAATCCCCTTTAAAACATGCTTAGCCAAGAATCATAGGCCCTTTTCGTCGGCCAACATCATATATCAATAAATCGTGTAATTTGCTTCATAAATCATTCATCAACATGTGGGCATTGCCCAATACTTCATCATATTAAATTCTTTCAAAATATGTTCATAAACATAGGAGTTTGGAATCATGCTTTTCCATTATCAATAAACTCAAAATATAGAGTATTCAACATAAATCATAACTTCTATGAACTTTCATCAAATGGGCATTTTCGATTTAAAAGATTGAAACATAATTTTAAAGAAAATAATGTAAAACCTACCCATAATTCATAATTCAATAATTAAAACTCAATTGCTTCTAACCCATAAAGAGAAATCACATTTTCATTCTTTTAGGTAAAACTCCATGGAATTGAACAGGAGCATTCATGATTAAATTTGAAATTTGGGGCATGGGTGTCGAAGAATTTCACCCATTCTAAAACCCTAAATACCTGGGAATATATTGATTTCGAGGTTCCTTGAATACCCACAATGAAATTTATGAAAATTTGGTGAAGAAGACCTTGAATCTCTCAAAAATCTCTCTAAGCTTTTTCATGAGAAATAGGCATACATAAAGGACTTAACTCATCTTATCTCACTCAGAAAAATACCCAAAACGATGTAGTTTAGGCCTTAGGAACTTAGAAATTATGAAAACACCCTTATTAAAACGCAGGAAATTTCTAGTCGCCAGTCCCCATGAGGGACCTCACAGGTCGTTGCACAGGGAACGGCTAGTGGCCATGGTCCATTGAGTCCACTAACCAAAATATCCAAGGGGAACACACGGGTGACTTCACGAGTCGTGAGGTCAGACCACGACTCGTGGTCACCTTCCGTGGCCTACACTGCCCATCCCAAATTGCCAAACCTCCAAGGTAAACCATGAGTGACCTCACGAGTCGTGAGGTCTGACCAAACCTCGTGGTCAGACCCGTGGCCTCCTCACTCAGGCCTTGCAAAACCATGCTGATCACGAGTCACCTCACGACTCGTGGTCACTCCTCACGACCCACCTCATGGGTCGTTCTGTGACCTGGTGCAAATTTTTAATTTTTTCTCCATTTTTTCTTTCGGGTCTGATCCTTGGGTTCCTGGGGTATAACAATGTTCTCCCCCTTGGGAACATTCATCCTCAAATGTTAGAAACATGCAGAAAGCTCAGAAACAAGCTATCATCATATACAATTACCGGTCATTTAAGCCAAAAACTAACGGAATAACTACCCCCCAAAAGAACTACATAGCTGAACTGAATTCAGACATCACATACATATACCATATCATAAAACAAACTTGTGCACATGAACTAAACATGAAAAGCTGATTAAAGGTTTTGGGAAAAACTGATACCTTAAACCGAAACTGAGCCGGTAGGGAACAAATGAGGGTATTTAGCTATCATTCTGCTTAGGCTTCCCACGTAGCTCACTCAACATGCTGATTTCTCCATAATACTTTAACTAAAGCTACTTCTTTGTTCCTCATCCTCCGAACCTAATGATCCAAGATCTCCACCGAAATTCCCTTATAGCTGAGGCTATCCTTTACACCAGCGCTGTCTACTGAGACTACTAAAGTTGGATCACCCAAGCACTTTTTCAAGAGCGATACTTGAAACACGGGATGAACTGAAGCTAATTCTGAAGGCAAGTACAACTCATACGCCACCTTACCAACTCTCCTCACAACCCGGTAAGGACCAACGTAGTGGGGACTGAGTTTCCCTTTCTTTCTGAATCGCATGACTCCCTTCATGGGAGATACCTTTAGAAATACCCAGTCGTCCACATTGAACTCCAGATCCCTTCTCCTCACATCAGCATACGATTTCTGATGACTCTGAGAAGTTTTTAACCGGTACCTTATCAATTGGACCTTTACCATTGCCTCATGGACCGAATCTGGTCCTATCGTGGCTGCCTCGCCAAGCTCAAACCAACTGATGGGCAATCTACACCTTCGACCATAAAGAGCCTCGGTGCCATTTGGATTCTAGAGTGATAACTGTTATTGTCGGTGAACTCGATTAACGGAAAATGATCATCCCAACTACCTTTAAAATCCAAAACACATTCCCTCAACATATCCTCGAGGGTCTAAATGGTTCGTTCTGCCTGACCATCTATTTGTGAATGGAAGGCTGTACTGAGCTTAACTTGCATCCCAAGTCCTTTTTGAAAAGAATGCTAGAATTGAGAGGTAAACGGAGTACCTCTGTCTGAAATAATAGACAAGGGCACTCCATGAAGTAGAACCAACTCCTGAATATACAACATGGCATAATCATTCGCTGAATCGTGGTCATGACTGGTAGGAAGTGTGCCGCCTTAGTTAACCTGTCTACCACCACCCAAATGGAGTTATAGTGTCGGCGAATATGAGGTAGGCCTATAAAAAAATCCATATTTACTTCCTCCCACTTCCAAGTGGGAATGCTAATATCCTGAAATACACCTCCCGGCCTTTGATGCTCGACTTTTACTTGCTGACAGTTTGGACATTTAGCTACGAGCTCCGCAATATCCTTCTTCATACCATCCTACCAATAGATTTCTTGCAAGTCCCTATATATCTTCATGGATCTCAGATGGATAGAATATCTAGTACCATGTGCCTCATGCAATATCCGAACTCTCAAATTATCAACGTCCAAAACACATAGTCGACCCTGCTATCATAGCACCCCATCTCCTCCTTAGGAGAAAACCTCCACCTTTTGACTCCACACTGCTTCCTTCAGCTTCCTAAAAGTCAGATCCTCATCTTGCTTAGATTTGACATCGATCATTAAGGACGATTCTGACCTATTCCACACAATAATGCCGCCATCAGTCGAGTCGATCAATCTAACTCCCAGTCTTGCAAGTCGGTGGACATTATTCACCAACTCCTTCTTTCCCTCATCCACGTGGGACACGCTCTCCATAAAGAGCCTATTATGTGCATCTACAACCACACTGGCCTTGCCCGGGTGGTAAAGGACACTCATGTCATAGTCCTTAAGTAACTCCAACCACCTCCTTTGCTGAAGATATAGATCTTTCCGTGTGAACACATATTGCAAGCTCTTGTGATCCGTAAATACATCCACGTGGACCCCATACAAGTAATGCCGACATATCTTCAGTGCAAACACCACCACACCCAACTCAAGATCATGGGTCGGGTAATTCTTTTCATGAACTTTCAGCTGTCTCGAGGCATATTCTATTACCTTCCCATGCTTCATCAACACACATCCTAGTCCGACTCTCAAAGCATCGCAATACACTACAAAGCCATCAGTTCCCTCGGGTAAAGTCAACACTGGTGCTGAAGTGAGTCGGGTCCTCAACTCTTGGAAGCTTTTCTCACAAACATCCGACCGTTGGAACTTCACCTTTTTCTGTGTCAACCTGGTCAGTGGGGCTGCAATTGATGAAAAGCCCACAACAAATCTTTGGTAGTAGCCAGCTAGACCTAAGAAACTCTGAATTTCTAAAGGATTCATCGGTTTGGGCCAATTCTTCACCGCCTTAATCTTCTGGGAATCTACCCTTATGCCTTCGCTTGATACCACATGACCCATAAATGGCACCAAGTCTAGCCAAAATTCACACTTACTAAACTTTGCGTATAGCTGACGATCCTTGAGTGTCTGAAGTACTACTCTCAGGTAAGCGACATGCCCTTTCTCGCTCCATGAGTATATCAAGATGTCGTGAATGAACACAATCACGAACATGTCCAAATACGCCTTGAACACCCTATTCATTAGATCCATAAAAGCTGCAGGGACATTGGTTAGTCCAAAAGAAATAACAACAAATTCATAGTGACTATACCGAGTCTTGAAAGTGGTCTTCGGGATGTCACTCTCCCAAACTCTAAGCTGGTGATACCCGAACCTGAAATCAATCTTGGAGAAGCACTTGGCACCCTGGAGTTGGTCAAACAAATCATCGATCCTGGGTAAGGAGCACCTGTTCTTGACGGTAACCCTGTTCAATTAGCGATAGTTAATACACATGCGAATGGAACCGTCCTTCTTTCGAACAAATAGAACTGGTGCACCCCATAGAGACTAGCTCGGTCTAATGAAGCCCTTATCCGATAGATCCTTTAACTGATCCTTCAATTCCTTTAGTTCGGATGGGGCCATCTTGTAGGGAGGAATAGAGATAGGTTGCGTATCGGGTAATAGATCAGGAAACACCTCTAGATATTTGTATACCACCGTAACTGACTGAATAATCGGGGTCTCGGACTCCACATCCTTAACCCTAACTAGGTGGTACATGCAAACTTTAGAAATCATCTTCCTGGCCTTAAGATAGGAAATAAACCGATCTGCTGGTACCACCGAACTACCCTTCCACTCCAACACTGACTCACCCGAAAAATGAAATTCCACCGTACGAGTCCTACAATTAGTCGAAGCGTAACATGAAAACAACCAATCAATGCCAAGAATAATGTCAAAGTCAATCATGACTAACTCTAAAAGGTCTGCAGAGGTAACCTTATGCAACACAGTGACCGAGCATTCTCTATATACTCATCTAGCTATGACCGAATCACCAATAGGTGTCAAAACTGAAAACGGATCTGACAAGGTCTCGGGACTAACTCTAAGGCTACTAGCAGTGTAAGGAGTCACGAAAGATAAGGTGGCTCCCGAATCTAGCAAGGCATAAAAATCAATATGAAAGACACGCAACATACCAGTTACCACGTCTGGTGAAGTCTCCTGCTCCTGGCACGACGCAAGGGAATAAAATCGATTTTGGCGCTGACCGCCACCTCCACTAGTCTATGCTCCCTGTCGAGCAGAATGGGCTGGAGCTGCTGCTGTCCTGGTGGCTTGTGCACGACCCCTATCATCACCCTGTCTAGTATATGGGCACGCTCGGCGCATGTGCCCAGACCTACCACACCCATAGCAAACATCTGAACCGAGCAAGCACTCCCCGACATGACTCTTGCGGCACTTCCTGCAAGCTGGAGAGGTATACTCTAATTGGGTGCCCCTCTGATCCCTAGACCCTGAAGACCTGCTCTTTTGATCACCCTAGGGCTTGGATGGAACACTAGCTGATGACAGTGGTGGGGCTAGTGATCTCTGTTGAAACTATGGACAGTAGCCACCGCCGAACCTCTGATGTCAAAACCACAGTTGTCCGTCTGAGCACTCTTCATCATAAGTGTGGTGCGTCACACCCATGAAAAAGACTCTACTTAACGCGGCTTTCAAACACCCTAGAACACTTCAAACCTATGGCTTTGATACCAAGTTTGTCACGACCCGAACATACACCTGGATCATAGACATGGGACAAGGGACCCCGAGACACCCCAAGTCGACCTATGGCATATGCATACAACTAATCTCATTCAAATAAGCAGAATGAAAATCATGAAAACATAGCGGAAACGTAATTATAGCATAACATCAGGAAATACTGGACATATACATAGCTGAGCACTACATACTTGTCTGAAAGCCACTAATACATAAGATGGGTTGATGGGACAACATCCCCAACTAACCCGACCAATATTGAAACATAAATAACATGAAAGCCTGTCAAATAGCCCTCGAAACATGAGGATTCACCAATAATATGAAAGCGTAAGCTGAGATGGACTAAGGGTGAGGATGAGCCTGAGATCTGGGCCTTGTATTATGAAATGATATAGCATAGAAAATATGCGGTCAGTACGTGGAATGTGCCGAGTATGCAGGGTAAGTATAATGGATATTTTACAGTAACTAAAACTCATAAGTAAATATAAGAGAAAGACACCATACTTACATCAAATTTTCATAATAAAACATAAAGCTCAAGACTTTCAAATCATTCATTTTCATAATCGTAAGTAAACTTTATCAAAACATAATTTGAGCCAATAACATAAATATAAATATGCATAAAACTTGCCGAACAATGGGAGGACTCGTCATAACCGACACCTGCATGGTAGAGCCTTTCATGATGCCCCACTATCTCGCTCAAGTGGGCAGAGCCGACCCTAGCTTGCCAGGTGAGGGTCGTGCATTAGGCGTTATATCACATTTGAGAGGATCAGTATCAATACATCATATCATTTAGAAACCCACGGTGGCACGTGGTTATGAGACACCGGCGTAGTCCTTTGAACGTCGGGCTGCTCAGTGCTAGACATGGCTCGCAAAAACATGTATGTAGGCTCATACGTAAATCAATAACATCATGCATTAAGATTAATTGACTAAAATATAACATTTATCATCATGGATCCCCTTTAAAACATGCTTAGCCAAGAATCATAGGGCCTTTTCATCGACCAACATCATAAGTTGATAAATCATGTAATTCGCTTCATAAATCATAAATCATTCTTCAACATGTGGGCATTGTCAATACTTCATCATATTCAATTCTTTCAAAATATGCTCATAAACATGAGAGTTTGAAATCATGCTTTTCCATCATCAATAAACTCCAAATATAGAGTATTCATCACAAATCATAACTTCTATGAACTTTCATCAAATAGGCATTTTCAATTTAAAAGATTGAAACATAATTTTAAAGAAAATAACATAAAACCTGCCCATCATTCATAATTCAATAACTAAAACTCAATTGCTTCAAACCCATAAAGAGAAATCACATTTTCATGCTTTTGGGTAAAACCCCTTGTAATTGAATAGGAGAATGCATGATTAAATTCGAAATTTGGGTATGGGTGTGGAAGAATTTCATCCATTCTAAAACCCTACATACCTGGGAATGGATTGATTTCGAGGTTCCTTGATTACCCACAAAGAAATCTATGAAAATTTGGGGAAGAAGACCTTGAATCTCCCAAAAATCTCTCCAACCTTTTGCATGAGAAATGGGCATGCATAAAGGACTTAACTCATCTTATCTCACTCAGAAAAATACACAAAATGATGTAGTTTAGGCCTTAGGAACTTATAAATTACGAAAACACCCTTATTAAAATGTAGGAAATTTCTGGTCGCTAGTCCCCACGAGGGACCTCACGAGTCGTTGGCACAAGGCACGACTTGTGGCCATGGTCCGTTGAGTCCACTAACCAAAACATCCAAGGGGACCCCACGAGTGACTTCACGAGTCATGAGGTCAGACCACGACTTGCGGTCACCTTCCGTGGCCTACACTGCCCATCCTAACTTGCAAAACCTCCAAGGTAGACCACGGGTGACCTCACGAGTCGTGAGGTCTAACCACGACTTGTGGTCAGGCCTGTGTCCTCCTCACTCAGGCCTTGCCAAACTATGCCGACCACGAGTTACCTCACGACTCGTGGTCACTCCTCACGACCCACCTCACTAGTCGTTCTATGACCTAGTGCAAATTTTCAGTTTTTTCTCCTATTTTACTTCCAGATCTGATCATTGGGTTCCCGAGGTATAACAGGGACTACCAGTCAGTTTTTCCTACAAATTTCTTAAGGGTGTTTCAGTAATTTCCTAACCTCCTAGACTCTAAACTACGTCATTTTGACCTATTCTAAGGGAATTTAGAGGGGATAAATGGTTTCCCCTTCATTCCCACTGAGATTTTCAGAGAAAAATAGTGTAAGTCTTCTCTCAAAGCTGTTAAGCGAGGTCTAGGGTTCGTCATCAATTGTAGCCATTCAAGCTCCTTTCTTTAGGAAATTTTTGCCAGGTATGTGGAAATTCAACAAGGGAATAGTTCTTCCCTTATGTCCCCAAAATTTCTCTCTACTTCTCTTTATCATTTCTAGCCTTGAAACTATCGAATGTTACGAAATTGTCAGTCATACATCGTTTAATTCATGTGTAAGATTATTCTATGTTAATTATGGATATTTTCCACTAGCTTGTGACTGAAATGAAGTTTGTTCTTGTGAAGTGAAATTTAGCGCTAATCCTTGAATGTAGAAAAATCTAGAATCTTGCAATAGTGATTAAACAGTGAAATTTGCTTGATTGCTTCAGTAGTGAGGATTCCCATATTGTTAGTTGGTCCTAAAAATTTAGTTAGATTGATGTCGATGCAGTTCAATTAACATGTTAGAATACTCAGAGTCAGTCAGAAATGTCAGTTGATCAGTTTGACTACAAAAATTCTTGAGGTGTTAGTAGTACCTCCTAGTTATCAAATTCAGACTCAGAACTCAGTTTTAGTGGTTCACTAGGAAGTCATGAAACTTTCAGATAAGAAGCTCTGACCAACCTTAGGACCCCAGTTATAGATAAAAACTTATTCTTTAAACGGTTACGACGCTTCCAAATATGCAGCTCCGACCAGTCTTAGAACCCAGTTCCAGGATTTGATCCGATAAGACTCTCAGGGTTCTTTCATATAGGCATTCCTAACAATTATTGGGCCCCAGTTTTGAGCTATTAGCTTAGGATTTAGTATAGGACTATCCATTAGGAGTAGGACTTGGCACCGAGTGGACCGGGGTTCCAGCGCACCCAGGTTCCTAGAACTACGGTGCCACCATAGTTTACATTATTATTGGCCTCATGGCCCTAGACTCTTGTGATCACCTAGTTCATGCCTCTATATCCTGGCAAGGTATATTGGGTCCTACCGATGGGGTGTATACATTTGACTCCACGCCTAGCTCACGTGGTTATATGTCGGTTATAGACTCTCCCACTAGTTAGTTCAGTCTTAGTTTAGCTTAGTTCAACTCAGTCTCAGCTTAACTCAATTCAGAACAGTTTGAGACTACTTAGTACAGTTATGAGTTCAGTAAATTCTTTTATATTAGTATCTTAGATTCAGAGCATGTCTTTGACCATCATATATGGTCTTTTAGACCATCTTAGATTATTACAGTTATTTCAGCTTCAACAGTTTTAGTTGGTCATTGCATGTCTGTCAGTACAGTTACTTATTCCATTGTGTTATGTTTACTCTCATTACTTAGTACATTCAAAGTACTGATGCATACTTTTATGCTATATCGTTTTATGATACAACTGCAGGATCTCAGTCTCAGCCTTGCTAGCTAATCTCTCTCGGAAGACTCTAGCTATTCTATTTGGTGAGTCCTCATCATTCGAGGACGAAGATTATTTTATTTTGTTCTATTTTCTTCTATTTGGACTTAGACTTAGCTGGGGCCTTGTCTCAACAACTCATCAGTTGTAATGGCTTCAGGCATAGACTTGGTTTTTCAGACTTGTAGTTTTGCTCAGATGTTTTTAAACTTTATGACCCAGCTCTATTTCATAAATGTTTTATAGTTACTTTAAGCTTCCAGTATATTTTATGTTTACTCAGAATGTCAGTCTATGATAAACCAGGCGTTGATATGGGGTTACTTGTGACTCCATGTACCATGTTCTGTTCAAGGTGTAAGCTCAGGGCATGACACTCATGCAACATTCTATTTCTCAAATCATCAACATCCGTAACACACAAGCGACCCTGATATCGAGCATACGATCTCCCCCTATGATGAAGACCTCTACCTTCTAATTCTAAATGGTTTTCTCCAGTTTCACCAAAATGGGTCCTCATTTTCTCTAGCTTTTACATCAATCTCCAAGGATGATTCTGACCTGCTCTAAATAACGGCACCACCATCCGTCGAGGCAACAAGATGAACTCCTACAATTTATGCTAAAAATTTTGAAGTCCCCAACCACTGATTTTTCAATTTTTATGGTTAAGATCATGCCAAATATGCAAAACATTCAAATCCCCCGAAACACATTCGGAATCCCCCCTGTTACAACCCAAATATGCAATTCAATCATAAAACCCATTACGGACCGGTTGGGATCATCAAATTACTAATAATAGGCTTTTGGAAATTGACCGTGGTCAAACTTAGCCTCCTCAAAGCTCATAATTTCAACCAAGGTCCGAATCACTCCCGAATTACCTCGGGATCCATGCAAACTACCCAATTAAGGCATAATCACCATTCAGAACAAACAGAGCTTTCAAAACCCGAATTCAAGCTCATTGACCTAAAATGTTGACTTTGGTCAAACCTCTCAACCCTCAAATCCTCCAAAATCAAAACTCTCACACGATATTTATTAGATTATCTCAGAAACGGTGTCATCCACCTACACAAGTCATGAATAACAAATTAAGGATGCAGAAAGGTTCAAACTAGGGAAATGGATCAACAATCAAAAATAACCATGCAGGTTGTTATCCTCCTAGGCTTGGATAATAACCACACTTCCTGGACTTCTACATACCCGGCACCTAAGGTAGGGATAGGGAGTTACCTTGAATGTACACATTTTAACCATCATCTCCATCATGGGGAACATCCATAGGGTTTATAGTAAGGGAATCATGAGCACGAATCATTTAAGAGATCTAAGCTAGGCATATACCGGATATAGCATGATCTTTTGAGCCGATAGGAAAAATCTTAGGGACTGAGTTCATAGAGCTATGTGTGCTAAGAGACATGAGTTCACATACGCAACGAGGGTCGTGACATGAAGCTGAATGGGTAATATTAGATCGCTGATTGATGGGGTTACCTATCATCTTAGGGTTCTAAACATAAACATGAGTTGAGCATAGCATCCAACAAAACATAAGGGAAACGTCTAAATGAGGATGGGTTGACTACCCCCAAATACTGTTCATAGAACTTTCTTACTAGAAAACTCAAAACCCGACTTGGTCCTTCACTTACCATTTACCTACCTTCAATAAAATAAATCTCATATTAAAATGCATAAAGGGATCTTGTACCTTGTAAAGTAGTTCTTGGAACTAGAAGTCATGGTAGGTTCCATAGGAAGGATTATAACATACCTGAGACTATATCTGAGGCTGACTGACACTTGCTCTTGGTACCCCGTGCTGCTGAGATGGGCAGTTTGCATGGAATCTGTTGGAGTTGGTGGGGAGGGATGACTCCCATTGTTGTTCTGAGAAGACATGTTTCTGCATATGCGTGTAGCACGAGTTAGAGAAATGGAGAGATTCAAACTCATGGCATGAGATAGAGTCATGAAAGAGGGGAACATTGCCTAAATGTCTCGTAGCCTCTTCGTCATAAGTGTGGCGCACTTCACACTCATGAAAAAGACTCTACTTAACGCGAATTTCAAACACCCTAGGATACTTCAAAATCTATTGCTCTGATACCAAGTTTGTCATGACCCAAACATGGGTCCAAATTGAGACAGGGGATAAGGAGCCCGGAAAGACTTCAAGTCGACCCATGGCATGAACATGTATCTAACTCAATAAAATAAAATGGAAGGTTTAACATAATAAATATAGTTGAAGTCTAAACATAACATAACATCAACATTGGATTTCTACATCATACATGAGAGGCTGATTACTATGCAAAGTCTGAAAGCCTCTAACGTATCTAATGGGTTGATGGGATAACACCCCGAACTAACCTAACAAGTCTGAAACTGAAGAAAGACATAACAACCACGAATACTGAATGTCCTCATAGGATTAGGACTCACCGATACTATTTGGATAGGTCTGAATGGGGAAGTAGGGGCTAAGGACGTTGCTGAGAAAGATTTCTCGAACCTGTATCATTAGACGATACAACATAGAGTATGTGGTCAGTACATGGAATGTAACGAGCATGCAAGGTAAGTCAAACGGACATTTAAAATACTCAAAAGTTCATAAGAGTAGGAAAACATGATCATAACATAAATATCATAATCAACGTAAGGCTCAAGGTTTTCAAAATATTCGTAAATCATTTATAATTGTACTCACGAGACAAAAGCTTTATTAAACATGACTTCATCCAAAGTATATAATCATAATCATACAGAAATCATGAGGAGCAATGAGAAATTCTTATAAGCGACATACCCCATATGAGCACACATGGAGCCCGACCTGTAAACCTCTAGTCGGGATGGAGTTCGTACTTTGCCAAGGGTAGAACCATTAAAGAGGTGTGGTATCACAACAAAGGGCCCATTTGGGCAAAGGGGACAGTAACATGGAGGCCCCATCATGGCTACGTTGGCACGTAGTTCTGAGACTCGGGGCATTCTTGGACCCCGGGTCTATTCGGTGTTAAATACTACTCCAAAAATACATATATTGCTCGTAGGACAATATACATGCGATTCATAGGCTAGTTAAAATCATGATAATCATAAGCATTCTTGAAATACGTGAACTAGCCATAAAAGTAAGGCCCGTGAGTCGGCCAAAATCGTAAATAATAAATCATGAAGTTCATGCATACTTATAAAATATGTATATACTTGATATTCATAAATTCATGATGATCATTTGAGAGAAAATCATATCATAAATCTTAAATCATAATGGGTTAATGAATATCAAAATGAAAGTGGAATAATAGCTTGATTTATCATGAAACATACATAATTGGGCATAGTTTGTAGAAAATTTAAACTTAAATAATTATAAAATCTGCCCATGATTCGTAAAACATAAAATTATACATGGGAGGAAATAACCCACAGATAGATCATAATGATTTCATAATAATTGGGTTAAAATCCCATAGAGTTATCAATAGAATTTCATGAATTAGAGAGAGATTGGACATGAGTGTGAAAAAATTCACCCATTCATAACCCTACATACCTGAGAGAATCTGATTCTATAATTCCTCTTATTGCCCAAGGAAGATTTGAGAAGAACTTGAAAGAATTTAACCTTGATCACTTCTCTTCACTTCTAACTTTGCATGCATGAATATGAGAAGCCTAGAATAAACTTACCCCTCTTAATACTCACTATTCATATCTTAAAACGACGTTGCTCAGGCCTTAGGATCATAGGAATTACGGATAAGCCCTTATTAAATTTGCAGAGGAAAACAGACTGGCAGTCCCAACAGGGGACTGGATGAGTCATCACCTCTGACCACGAGTCGTCGCCTCAGTCATCAAGTGCGTTGCCAAAGCTTCACCTAGAACCCACCACGGGCAACATCACGAATCGTTACTGGTGACCACGACTCGTGGCCACCAGTCGTCCCCTACACTGCTAGAAAAGCAACTAGAGTCACCATGGGCGACACCACGAGTCGTAGTGAGGACCCGTTAAGTGTAATGCCCCATACATCCTCTTCCTTCAGCCATCACTGACCACGGGTGACCTAACAACTCGTGTGGCTAACCACGACTCGTGGTCACACCTGTGATCACCCCAACTTGAAAATCTCCATTAAGTCAACACTCCTCACCACGAGTCACTTAACGACTCATGGTTAACCTAACGGGTCATATGATGACTCGTTCTATGACCTAGTGCAGAAAATTCTATTTTCTTTATTTCAACTCCCGAGTTTGATCTTAGGGCTTTCGGGGTATAACAGTTGTGATAGACAATGAAGTTTCATAATTGATGTGGCGATAGTCCACATCCACTTTAATATTTCTTTCCTTGACAAAGCTATGTCTCTTGGTTGTCATTACTTTTATTAGAACTTGTGTACATATCTAGACTAGGATCATGGGAGTAGGTTGTTTGGGAGTTTTCATTAGTATCTTAAATAAGACGTGAAATTTTATTTGTAAATATAGTGTGCACTAAAAATTGATAATTTTTATTTAGGGGATGTTTTATTATGAAATTGAGTTGTATATAAAAGGGTTCTCTTATCGAACTAGAATCGATTAGGTACCTACATGATCCATCAAATTGGGTCATGTCAATCACTTATTTTGTTCAAACATTATTTGTTTTTTAGATGAGATAAAATATTTTAAATTTAATATGTTTAATTTGATGAGAAATTAAACCTTTTAATGCCAGTAGTTATATTTGAGAATCACTAAATTAAAATATCATTATTGTAGTTAGGATCCCAAATTCAAACTAATAGAAATTATTCACAAAAGTTACTACAACAGTATTTTTAGATTAATAGAAATTTTATTAGTAATATTTGTATTTAAATCAGTATTAAGGTATCCATATAAAATCAAAGCACAATTTTCTTGAGTAGAAGTTATAGTTATTTTACATAGTTCAAATAAGAAAGATACAAATTATGTCATATTATTAACTTGGGTACGGACCTCGAGAACACATGCTCTCGCCCATTGACATCGACAGATACATATATTTATGTTTGATGTGATTTTATAGCCATCCAAATCTAGATCTTCCTTAGCATTAGTCGATGTGAGACATGTTAACTATTTAAGAAAGTAGTTAGATGACAATTTTGTTTATTATATAGTCTTTCAAAAAAAGGAAAAAAAGTTCAATTAACATATTTAAGGTCCTTCATGCTTTTAATATAATATAGTAGAGAGATTATTATTTTGTCTTTGGGGCCTTAAGAACATTAAAAAAGAAAATTCTTGAAAGCCAAACTAACTTAAGTTCAATTTATTTATATATCGTATGACTTTTTCAAGCACTACTCCTAAAATTTTTTCCATCGTTAGCCAATGGATCGAAATTTAGTGTTTTAAAATAATTGGATGAAGTTTACTCGTTTTACCTATGATCTCATTTGATAATCAATACTACAGAAAAAAAATATTTAGCTACACTTTATCATTAATATATCACTAAATTTTTTTATAATTAATATTTATTTTAAGAAATGAAAACTTTTCTCTAAAGTTTTATTAGTCTAAATGACACAGAGCTTGGATATAAATAAGGCAACAAGAAAAATAATATAGAACTTTGGAGTAAGTTAGAATGTTGGTAGAAGAATGAAGGAAATAAAATGAAGGGCTGATGGCAACCCTAAAAGGTATAATATTACATTATTGATTTATTTATTTTTTAAAATAAGATATAAACTAAAAATAAGACTCTAATGTACTTTAGATACGAGTAAGTATATAATGTAGAGCTTATTAAATAATAAAATATAATTGATAACTTTAGTAGGAGTCGTGCAAATATAGAACCTCGCCTATTAATACTGTCAAATATATATTGCTCCATAAGGTGTTTATGTAGGTATCCAACTCCTAATTTTTTTGGTCAGCCGATGTGAGACACATGAAATATTATAAATATTGTCTATTGTAAATTCTTTTAATGAAAGGCAAAGAGTTCAATCAACATTTCTAAGGACCTTCATGCTTTTAATTATAGATTAATGTTGTAAACTTAGAGCAAACAAAAACTTATACAAAGCAAACAAAGAGAGATAAGAGAAGAGAGAATAGAGATTTCTTATTTATTTTAAGTATTTTCTAAGTGTGTACAATGTGATATCTAATATCACTATTTATACGATGATATCGAGGGATACAAGGAATTTCCATGAACATGACACTTAATTCATTTTAAATCATGGATAAGGTGTGAGAATTAATTTCATAATAATCCCTCTTAGATGTTCATGCCTTGATAGATAATGTGCCTCGCCAAATTTTATTAGAAAATATTCAATGAAAATAATTCTAGTGAAGAAAAAGAGTACACATATTTTGTAATAAGCATTGGTAGTTGTCTTATTAAAATTTTTAGAGAAAAAATCTAGTGAGACAACCTCGGCTAAGAAAAAGAGAGTACAAGGCGTCGATTAAAATATCAATTAATTATGGTAGATGATGTCTTTCAATATTATAAACTAACTTTCCAAATGTTAATATTTGTAGTGTCTTTGTGATGAAATCACATTCATGGAGATGTTTCATCCTTGAGTTCATCTCAATGTATCATTTGGCTGCTTCACGATCATTGTCATCTTTCCATAATTTGCATAAATAGAAAATAATTAATTTATTGGTAGAACAACATAAATATGACAATATTCTATATTCAACCAAATAACTTTCTTACCATCGATCATTATGTAGATCAAATAATCTTTCTGTATTTGGATAGCCAACAATCCTTTGACAATATTGAGTAGAAATAATTAATTCATATCAATATTTAATTTCACTTAAATATCTCCATGAAAAGTAAAATTATATATTACCTGCACATTATTAAAATATATCATCTCATGGATAATAATAGTAGGATACACGAATACATCAATTGCACTAAGATATGGTACTTTCGGACCATTTTAATAATATTGAAATTGATCTTTCATTATGTGAAGCGATCTCACAGGAATTGAGATATTCAATAAGATTATCTTAAATCCTTCTAAATTCTTTAAGTATTTTTATATAAATTTTATTATCTATCTAGATATATAAATAATTTTATTATATTGCATATCAAATTTTTGATGTATGGTTAGACTCATAAGTAACTTGAAAACAATTGCATCTGCCACAAGAAAACCTCTACATTTTTAATATTGTTAGGACCCTTGAGAAAAACTTTTATATCACAAGACACGTGCTATACTTTATAGCTTAAGGTTTTATTTTCAATTCACTTTTGCACAAGAATCTATTTGTACGCCACTGACATTGCACTTTGAGGTCTTCGGTCTATAAGTTTAAATTTTTACTTTTTCAAGTGGATAGAATATTCTGAATTGCATTTTTTTATTTGGCCAGTCATTTATCTGTCCACACTCTTTGATATATTTAAATTCAAGATCCTCATCAATATTTATAATATTATGCACTATATTATATTAAAAGTACCATCGACAACCATTTAATATTGATTCCAATGTAACATAACCTATCGAGATCTCTTCATTTTTATCATTTTCGGGTACCTGAACCTTTGCCAAGACTTTACAAAGTCTTATGTCGTGGTGCTCTTCTAAAACACTTGCCTCATTATTATTATCATCTTAATTAGTTTCTCCTCTCCTTCTTCATGGAGGTTTATCTTTGGAACCTGTTGGTTTATCACTCTTCTAACGTGCCCTCCTCTACTTCTTCATGGGGGTTTATCTTTGGAACCTATCGGTTTATCACTCTTCTAGCATGCCATAGACTTTTACCTTCAAGGATTTTAATTCTAATAGGAGCATTTACAACTGAAAACATGATATTTTTGGGTCTATAAATGCATCTGACAATTGACTTTTATTATCTTTTGACGGAGGATCAAACCAATAATAATTCATTATATATAACTTATTTTTCAGTTACTTATCATCTCTCCCCTAATGTTAGGAAATCTAACATTTACCTCCAATATTATTTGGGGATCCATCTTTATGTGATTTGTTGGAGAAATTAAATCATATACCGTACATTTAGATTTCTATTTAACAATTATTTGGTTCCTGATCATGACCTAATTGTGAGATAGGAACCTTGTTGGCTTGATGCATAAAAATGTTGCTACTTCTTAAATAACATATCTTATATCGATTTTTTTTAAAGTTCTCATAATCAATAGTTTAACTATAATTGAAGCGTACAATTTCTTATTAATCAATTTGGATATAAACTAATATTATCAATATAATTTCATAATTTGAAATTATGCTCTTAATATAACAGTTGAGCAAACAACCTTGCAAAAAATCAAATTACAAATTTATATCAAATGCACATGTGATTATAACTTAGATGAATCTATTAACTTAATGTCTAGTAGCCTCTTCGTCATAACTGTGGCGCACTTCACACCCATGAAAGAGACTCTACTTAATGCGACTTTCAGACTCCCTAGGAAGCTGGCGGTCAGTGCCAGAATAGATTCTATGCTTTAGCAACCCGACAGGAGTAGGAGGTCTACCCGAATGTGGTCACTGGTATATTGCGAGTTTTCCAATGGTAGGTGAGCAGACTTATGTTCACTTTTTTATGTTCCAAAATTGAAAGGATTCAATCCCAACTTTAGCTGGTGTAATGATCAATTTATCATGAGAACAATCAACATAAGAGAATTTGTAAAGAACTTATATATATATATAATTTAGATTAGCGTGGAATAAAATGTGATTATCTTTCATTTGAATTAATATAAACTAAATTAACTACCCTTGAACTATGAATCTTAAAGATATTAACTAACCTAAAGATAGAAAATATGTGATCATCAACAAGATATTGATCCATCACTTCATTAGTGAATATTCTTAATTCTTCTCTCCTTTAGGTGGAGATGAAACTGGTGGATGCATGAATGATAAGAAAACTTAGGATGAAAATCGTCAACTGACATCGAAGGATAAAAGATGGTCATTGATGAGGAAACCCATGACGGAAACCACCAACATGCATTTGAGGATGAACAAATGATCATTGATGTGGATGTATCTATGGATGAGGATGGAACAATGGATACCAACAATCTAGTATTATCTAGTAGTAGCACTTTCATTTGTGGATGAATCAAATTTTTTACTTACAAGACATAAATTAATAAGTGGAAGAATGCAAATGACAAAAGTAACAAGATAATTTTCTTGGTCATGTTTAATAGTAGTAAAGAACAATTTATTTTTTAGCACTTTTATTTCTTTAATATATAATCATATGAATTCTCAATTGCTATCAAGATGGCCAACCATTCATAACAACTGATATTCTTTAAATAAACTTTTAGTTAATTATCGCATGTAATTCCATCATCATGCTTATATCTATGAAGTTCAAACACGAGGAAAAATATATAAGTTTTCTCATAAATATTTATAACCCACTTAGATATAGTAATATGAAGATATTAAATCTTTCAATAATTTATAGTCTCACTATAATTCATTTTTGATCAATGTCTTTGACACTTAATAAGTTTCTTTTCAAACTTATAACATATTATGAGTAATTTTCTTCCCGTGGATGGTAATAAATTTGCTCTTTTGGAGTTTGCAATTAATTTTTTTCCTACCACATATTCTATAAAATAATCTATACAGTGAACATCTCCTTTAATAGAAAATTACATAATTAAGATGTAATACCCCGGAAGTCCCTAAGATCAGACCTGAGGGTTCAAGCGGAGAAAATAGGAAAATATTGCTCAAACCACAGGACGAGTCTTCCTGTGACCCGTGGGGAGACTTCATGAGTCGTTAAGTGACTCGTGAAATAAGGAAGAATTGGCGAAGACCCGTGGTCAGGGGGTGACCACAAAAGGTAGCCACGAGTCGTGATATTGGTCGTGGCCAGGAGCTGTGTGGGAGACTGGAAATTGGGTAGTAGACTTTACGGCTTAGACTAATGACTCGTTCACTACACCACGAGTCATGAGGTCACTCGTGGTGACTGACAGTGTCCGAAATTCCTGCATTTTAGTAAGGGTGCTTTCATAATTTCTAAGCTCCTAGGTCCTAAACTATGTCATTTTAAGCTCAGTTAGGAGGGTTTTAAAGTGCTTAACCTATCCTGAGCCTTTCCATTCCATGTATGCAAGTTTAAGAGTTCCAGTGGAGATCAAGCCAGAGAATCCCCCTTAGTTCTTCCCCAAACCTCTTGGGCATTCAAGGAAGGTTATGAAATCAAAGCACCCAGGTCTATAGGGTTATGAATGGGAGTTTATCTTTACTCTCATGCCCAAATCCCTTCTCAATTCATGAATTCAAGTGCATGCTTCCATGGGTTCTAACCCAATTTATGAAATCCTCTGTGTTTCTATCATGGGTCAATTCTATTCATGTTTCTAATGATGTTTTAAGATTCATGGGAAAGTTTTATGATTTCAATGTTTTAAGAGCATGATGCCAAATTATGCTAGTTTCATGAAAAGTTGAATTTACGATTTATTATTCTAAGTATGATTAGTTTTCTAGTATTTAAGAATGTTTATGAATTACCATGTATGTATCATGATTTTTGACTGTCAAGTCTATTTTAAAGTACGTTAAAGTTTGGGCAAGCCCACATGGTCTAAGTATGACTTCATGGTTTGTCTACATCTTATAATATTATCTTACCACATGGTTTTTGGAGTCTAGACTCCCATTTTTTAGCTTGTGGTATCTTTTGAGCCAAGGCTCCTCATGTTCAGTTTTCAGAATATATGTATGTATGTATGTATATATATATATATATATATATATATTGTCATGATCAGCTTCGTCGAAAGATGATGGTTCAGCTTCATTGAAAAACGATGGAGAGTATATGCATGTTTTTGGGAGTAGTGTCTAGCATCAAGTAGGCTAGGGGTTCAGACAACCCCGGGCTTAAGAACTACGTGCAAACGTAGGTATGTTCAGATTCTTTGGGACCTTAGTTGTGAGATTTCCTTGCCCCTAAGGGGCCTTCAGCTTGATACTGATATCATGGTAGTGCCCTTAGCCCTGGCAAGGCTTTAGACGGCTCTGCCTACTTGAATGTAATAGTCGGGACCACGTAAGCTCTATCATGATAATGTCAGTTATATGAAGAGTCTCCCATTGTTCCTCATGATTTCAATTATGCATGTTCATTAGTAATGATATTATGTTTTCAGTAGGTTTTACCCAAATATTCTGTTTTTACTGATGAGTATTAGTTTTCAGATTTGGGTTATTCGATTCTGTTATGTTTAATCATGTTTCCAAATAATAACATGCAAGCCTTACTTTCAAAATCTTATGATGTAATGATTTATGATTCACATATTCTCAAGTTTTACTTACTCAGCTATTTTATTTACCTTGCATACTCAGTACATTTAAAGTATTGGTCGCATACTCTATGTTATATCGTTTCATGATATAGGCTCAGACGTTCTGGCCTAGTTCCACCATTGGCCAGTTCTCGAAGTTTAGAATATCCAAGACTATTTGGTGAGTCCTTATCCTTCGAGGACCTTCAGTTTTCTTGTTATCGCCACCTTTCAGTTTCAGTCTTTGAGTAAGCTAGTTGGGGTCGTGTCCCATCAGCTCGTTAGTGTGTAATCGGTTATCAGACATAGTTACATATTCATCTCTGAATTTCATGTTTTATGTTCCATTGTTAAGTTTTTATTAAATATTAAGACTTCCGCTATTTCATATGTTAGTTTTCCGCAGTATTTATTTTCAGCTTAGTTATCATGTTCATGACATGGGTCGATTTGGAGCCATTTATGGTTCTAGGTTCCTTGTCTAGATCTGGGCCTATGTTCAGGTCATGATAAACTTGGTATCAGAGAAATAGGTTTTGAAGTGTCTTATAGAGTTTGAAGGCTGCATTAAGTAGTGTCTTTTTCATGGGTATAAAGTGCACCACACTTATGACGAAGAGGCTACAAAGCATTTTAGGAAATCTCCCTTCTTTTATAATTTATGTCATGCGATGAAATGTCTTCTATCCTTCTAACTCGTGCTATACACATTTGCAGAATTATGCCTCCTTGCTGAGTTAACGAAAGAAGGAATGGGAACAAAAATGGCCATGAGAATGGCAATGGAGATGGGCACCAGCAAGCCTCACCAGCCCCCCAAGATCATGTGCCCGAGCAGGTTACCCATGCTGAGTTTAGGATAGCCATCTAGATGTTGGCACAAACATTTACTGCCCAGGTTAACCAGCAGGCGGTGACTTGTGTTCCCTAGAATGGGAACGCGACAGCCACCAGGGTCAGGAATTTCCTCAGGATGAATCCCCCCCAGTTCCTTGGATCGAGAGTGAACGAGGATCTACATAAGTTTATTGATGAGATCTAGAAGATCACCTAGATTATGAGGGTGACAGGGGAGGAGTGTGTAGATCTAGCCTCTTATCAGTTAAAAAGGGTTGCCTATATCTAGTTCAGACAGTGGAATGATAGTAGGGGAGCCGGAGCGGGTCCCATTGGTTGGGATGATCTTCTTATCACGTTCTTGGACCGATTCTTTCCCAAAGAGATGAAGAAGATCAAGGCAGCAGATTTTTTAACCCTGAGGTAGAACAACATGGCAGTCCATGAGTATACTTTAGAGTTCACCCACTTGTTCAATATGCACCAGAGATGGTGGCTGATTAGAAGTCTTGGGCGAGCAGGTTCGTGCATTTTATAGATAACTATTTGGTCAAGGATTGCAGGACTACTATGCTTCATTGGGATATTGACTTCTCACAGTTGGTCATGTATGCCCAGCAGATAGAGGCAGTGTAGGTGAATGAGACAGAGAAAGGCCAAGTGGGCTAGGACCAACCATTTTGGGTTCTCCCAACAGGGGCCTGGTGGTGGACATCATCAGCAATACTACCATAGATCATCAGCCCTAGCGTCGTCAACAACGAGTATGCTATCCAGACCCAGGCGTGATCAGACGAATGATTATTTGGCTCTCAAGATCAGGGGAACAGGCTTGTAGAGCCCAGAATTCTAGGGTGTGATAGGTGTGGTAAGAGACATACTGATCAATGCTTAACAGGTACAGGTGCTTGTTTCATGTGTGGAAAGTCTAGACATATGCTCAGAGATTATCTAGCAGCTAGACAGGGGCATGGTAGAGGCCGAGACCTAGCCATTAGTACAATAGCTCCACCAGCACACTCAACCTCAGCAAGGTGTATCCACTAGTGTAAGTGGTGGTCAGCGCCAGAACAGGTCTTATGCCCTCACATCTCGTCAGGAGTAGGAGGTCTCTCTAGATGTAGTCACGGGTAATGTTACGAGTATTTAACCTTGATGTATATGCATTGTTAGATCTAGGGGATACTTTATCTTCTGTGACTCCCTATGTTGCTAGTATTTTTGGAGTCAGTCCCGAAATTTTATTAGAACCCTTCTCAGTCTCTACTCTAGTCGGTGATTTAGTTATAACTCGACTGGTATACAAAAATTTCCTTGTCACAGTCCTTTAGAAATTTACCTCAGCAGATTTAGTAGAGTTATCCATGATAGATTTTTATGTTATCTTTGGCATTGATTGGCTACATGTATGTTACGCCTTAGTAAATTATAAAACCCGTGCGATAGAGTTCTGATTTTCAAGTGAGCTAGTCCTAAAGTGGAAGGGTAGTTCAACAGTGCCTATAGGTCATTTCATTTCCTACCTTAAGGCTAGGAAGATGATCTCCAACGGTTGCATGTACCATCTAGTTGGGGTTAAGGATGCTACTTTTGAGACCCTAACTATCCAGTTAGTCCCTATAGTGTGTGAGTATCCAAAGGTGTTTCCAAATAATCTACCGGGAGTCCCTCTCAAGTAGGAGATCGACTTTAGTATTGACCTTCTTCCCGATACACAGCCTATCTCTATCCCTACTTACAAAATGGCTCTAGCTGAGCTAAAGGAGTTGAAGGAGCAGTTGAAGGATCTCTTAGACAAAGGTTTCATCAGGCCTAGAAAATCCCTATGGGGTGCACCAGTTGTATTTGTCCGAAATAAAGATGGTTTCCTTCGTATGTGCATCAATTATCGGCAGTTGAACAAGGTCATCATCAAGAAAAAATATTTCCTCCCCAGAATTGATGACTTGTTTGACCAACTTCGGGGTGCTAAGTGCTTCTTGAAAATAGACCTAAGGTTCAGTTATCATCAGCTTAGACTTAGAGAGAGTGACATTTCGAAGACAGGTTTCAGGACTCTGTATTGTCACTATGAGTTTGTAGTTATATCTTTTGGACTAAGGAATGCTCCTGTAGCTTTTATGGATTTGATGAAAAGGGTGTTGAAGCCATATTTGGACATGTTCATCATTGTGTTCATAGATGATATTCTCATATACTCTCGGAGTGAGGAGGAGCATGCCACTCATTTGAGGGTAGTGCTACAGACTCTTAAAGATCACCAGTTGTTTGCTAAATTCAGCAAGTGTGAGTTTTGGTTGAATTCAGTAGCATTATTGGGTCATGTGGTGTCAAGTGAGGGTGTGCAAGTGGACTCTCAAAAGATGGAAGCATTAAATAATTGGCCTTGGCCAGTTAGCCCTTCAGAAATAAGGAGTTTCCTGGGTTAGCTGGCTACTATAGAAGGTTTATTGAAGGGTTTTCATCCATTGCGGCACCATTGACTAAGTTGACCCAGAAGAAAGTGAAATTTCAGTGATCAGATGCCTGCGAGAAGAGTTTTCAAGAGTTGAAGACTCGACCCACCTTAGCGCCAGTGTTGACCCCACCTAAGGGTACCGATGGATTTGTGGTATATTGTGACGCCTTGAGGATCCGCCTTGGTTGTGTATTAATGCAGCATGGCAAGGTTATAGCTTATGCTTTTAGGCAGCTTAAAGTCCATGAGAAGAACTATTCGACTCATGACCTCAAGTTAGAAGCAGTAGTATTTTCCTTGAAGATCTGGAGACATCATCTTTATGGGGTCCATATGGATGTGTTTAAGGACCACAAGAGCCTATAATATGTGTTTACCTAGAAGGATCTGAATCTATGAGAAAGAAGGTGGTTAGAGCTTCTTAAATATTATGATATGAGTGTCCTTTATCATCCGGGCAAGGACAATGTGGTAGCAAACACTCTTAGCAGACTTTCTATAGAGAGTGTGTCTTAAGTACACGAGGAGAAGAAAGAGTTGGTGAGGGATGTGCATCAGCTCGCACGATTAGGAGTTCTCCTTGTTGATTCGACAGATGGCGATATCATTGTGCAGAATATTTCAGAATCCTCTTTGGTGACGGAGGTGAAGGCTAGGAAAGAGGAAGATCCTAATTTGGTAAAGTTGAAGGAAACGGTTCAGAATCAGAAGGTTGAGGTCTTCTCCTAAGGGGGAGATGGTTTACTTTGATATCAGGGTCATTTGTGTATTTCGGGTGTTGATAATTTGAGGGTTGGATGTTCCATGAGGCTCATAGTTTCCTGATATTCTATATATACATGTGCCACCAAGATATACCATGATCTACGAGAAGTATATTGGTGGAATGGCATGAAGAAGGACATAGCAGAGTTTGTGGTTAAGTGTCCGAATTGTCAACAAGTGAAAGTTGAGCATCAAAGACCTGGAGGTATACTATAAGACATCAGTAAATCAATTCTCAATTTTCCTAAACTAAGAAAAGATCATATCCTATCAATTCACAACTTTCCAATTTCTTGCTCTCTCGAGTGAAACCGGACTTTTTAGATGTACATTAACGTTGGCCACACATTAATGCAGTAAGAACAAGAATCAATAGAACAACCATGGAAGAAAAGATGAAAAACCAATTTAACCAATAATTACATTTCAATACAATTGTTCTTAACCTCAGCAAGAAGAGGATTTATCCACTCATGTGTGGATTAAACATCGTCAAATGAGTGTAAATCATACAAGAAATTGAAATAAAGAAGAAGGAGATAGAGAAAAACCCTGAGATTTTCGTCCCCTCAACTGCCTGTAACCCACGTTCTTGCTCCACCAAGTCAGAATTATTAAAAATGAACCTAAGTGTTCTATTTATACTAGTGGGAATTTTTCCCGGAATAACAAGCAACGTGTCACGGAGTGCATCGCGGAGCACTGCCTCCGTGACACGCCACCGACGCGGACCCTTACTGGAATTTGGTTGTCCAGGTATTAAGGCCCAACGTGGCACGGCGTGCAACACGGGGCTAGGCCAACGTGCCACGGCCCCAACGCGCACCTCCACTTGAAATAGGCATAATTTTACCATCCAGGCAGAATGCATCCGTGATGGCAGCGTGACACGGCTCCATCGCGGAGCCCCTTTAATTCATGCCTTCAAGTGCTTTTTTCCCTTGCTAGCGTCCAAGTCCAATCCCGATCTCTCCCAACATGCATCTTAGCTCCATAACTTTATTTTTTTTCTGCAAATCAACGCAAATCATGTTGGTTAGTATAAATTCACATTTTATTACAAATCACATGAGAATGTATAAACATTGATAGATAAACAAGGCAAAATGACACATTTGAGTATCACTTGGGCATATAAATTTGCCCAAGATCACTTACCCCACACTTAAATCCTTGTTCGTCCCCGAAAAATAATCTTACACCTCATGCAACTTACACCCCATCCTGACTACTTTGTTCGACAATCCAAGCTACGGTCATACTGATTATTTAATACATCAAATCATAAAGAAAACATGCATGGTCTTATCAATACGATGTCCTTCAACACATTAAGACTTCCTAGACTCAAGAATTGACTCTCGATATCGGCAAACTCATGCAAATCAGGTGATCAAGATGTCCAACACGAATTTAATCTCTAATCGAGCATGTACCCTCACAACACAAGAAAATTTTCCCCTTTTTTAATCACATGAACTCAAAAGATTACATGCAGGGGCATATATACACAATTTCTCTCTCTCTCCCAAAAGAATTCACATGCCTCATGTCATGAACCATAGGCTTTCCCTTAGTGTATTACTCCACTAATATAAGGAAGTGTGATGTAAGATCACGTAGGACTTAACGGGTTGTAATGTAAGCTGTGGAACTAGTGAATAATGGGCTAACCAATAATAACAACTAGCATCCTTAAGCGCCTTTTCAATACATCCCATCAACCTTATGGGCATTGTTTCTTCTTTCATCCTCCCATTCTTGAAGTCTATCTTTATTTTTGACCCCATATTCTTAAGCACACTTGACTCAATAACAAAGATTATTGATACATCTTCATTATATTTAATTTATAACGAGTGAACCTTCAACCTTTTCTTTCCTTTCATCACTCTGCTTTTTCTTTTCTTTTCACCATTCTCACTCCTTGACACTATGGGAAAATTATTTTCTTTTCTTGAGCGCTTAAGAGTTTTGAATCAAATTCACGGATAATGAAAAGAAGGGGTTAATCTCAGTTTACACCTTTTTGACAAAGGAAAAATAATAGGCTAAAGGATCAATGGGCTATCTAGGGTGTACATTCAAGGTGGGTACAATAATGAAAAAGAGAAACTTTCGGTTAAAACAAAGAAATGCCTACATCCTTTCCTACACTACACATCCTTCATTTCATTTCGTACACACACCAGGCAAGTTCTAAACACTTCACAATAGCATGGAATAAACAAAACCTCACCATACACTTATTGCACATGCTCAACTCAAGACATATTCACAGACTCTTCAATCTGCTAATTACAACAATTCAATCATTAAGCCTCAATCACATTGAGTCGAAATCTATGGCCTAGGTATCTCAACATATTTACAAAGTTGCATGCTTTCATACGAATCACCTTTGCATTTCAAATATCATGTACCACACGCAACCAGAATTTTACAACCATAACGTAACTGCAGGTTTTGGGATGCAAACCCACAAAAGAAAAAAACTGAAAAATAAATGAAAAGGAAAAAAAATCTACTCCTAACGACTACATTTCCCTTAAGACGGTCGTCATCCATCCATCATAAGGAACGGTTACTACTAAGACTTTGGTTCAATGGGACTATTCTCGGTAAAAGAACCGAAAACAAACGCCGAGAAACCCAAAAATTTGAAAATTCATGAAAATTTTTTCTTTTTGTTAAAAATATAGATCATTTTGATAAAACCAAAAATATGTACAAAACCAGCTAACAATGTTTAATAGCACACAATAGCTTCACCTTAATTACAATACAGACATACACAAAAATTCACAGGGCCACAAGTTTATCCAAGCACAACAACAGACAGAGGCATTAAAAATAACAATAGCAACAAACACCTAACTACTCCCACCCCACACTTAAATCGAACACTGTCCCCAGTGTTCATAAAATTCAGCATAGCACAAAAATGGGTGGTGAGACTCCCTGATCAATCAAAATATTCCACTTCTTCATCAGGTGTTGCTGCCTCGTCCCCCATGTCTGAATCGCCCCCATCGTCATCATCTGACTCCACATCGGAGTCATCACGGCGTGTCTCCTCATCTGTAGGGACATCATCATCGGTGGGCTCCACAAAAGCTGGCCCCACTCGGCGTAGAGCCCTGGCATTTTTGCCAAAAGGGTAGTCTAGCTCGAGCTGCCACAGCTCCTCTTCTGTTGCCGGCCTCCCGCCTATGCGCAACTGGAGCATCTGCATCCCAAACATGCGAGCCATGTACTGATCATCCCGAGCATGTCACTCGGCTAGTGTAAGAACTGGCCCATGGATGGTGTTGGGTGCCTTAGTTTTGTTGACATCTAAGGCCCGCCGCTCCATCTGCGGGATGTAGTCAAGGGCCTCCTCCTCAATATCCAGGCCCCTCAGGAATGTGGTGAGTAATCCACCAAACCCGTACCGGTGCCCTTGATGCAAACGGGCTCTCTTCATGGCGGAGATAATCACCTCCCCCACATTGATCTCCAGCCCTTTCATCAGGGCGTATACCAAGCATACACGATCCTGGGTGACATCTGTCATATGCACCCCCGGGATCAGGCAGGAACAAACAATCTTCAGCCATATCCTGGCTTCCCCGTTCATCTGTGAGTAGGGCAAGGTCTGATGGTAGCCCCTCTCCTTATGCCTGCTCCAACGCGCTGTAGACCGAGTTCCACACAAAGTGCGTCGGATATCGGCGTATGGTGGAGTGATATTCAACTGTCGAAGCACATGGGCGTCTGTGTCCCGCGCCCCTAAGATAGCATTAAGGTGATGGGGCTCAAAAGTGACTATCTGCCCCCTTATCTTGATGGTGTGACTTCTGAGTGTCGGGTTCCAGTTGGCGTAGAAATCCCGAATCAGGTGTAGGTTGCACTCCTTGGGCTCTTCAAAGATGAAGTTCAGCTCGACTGCCTCGATCCTGTGGACAATCCTGGGGAACTCCTGTGCCAATGGTTCCCTAGCAATGTGTTCCTCGGGGAAGTACTTGCTTTCCTTATGCTTCGCGTACCATTTCTTCACCTCCTCTGTCACCCATCTGGTTCCATATTGACGGCGTTGGCCACGTGGAACCGCTGGTGCTGCTGGGACTGCTGTTCCCAGTCTAGTTCTTTTCCTTCCGGCGCCTGATGTTGATGCGCCCTTTCCCTTGTCTTGCCTGCTTGCCATTGTTCCTGTCAAACCCAAAAGACAGTCCCAATGTTATTCCAATTAAAATTAGCTTTGACTAAGGTTGGGTTAAGCTAGGCTACCCCACACTTGATCTTTAGCCCCAATCACCACGTTACGGCAAGATCATACTCATTTCCAAAAACAAACAACAAAACATAACTAATATGCTTAGTGCATTCAGAGAATTCGACAGTATAAATTCTTTTGTACTACTCAGACTTCGTACAGCTAACCACAACATTACAATCGATCACTTTTCATCCCATAGCACTTAGCAAGGAGAAACAAAGAAAAGTTATCTACATGAATCCATATAATTCACCCATTTCTTGCAATTTTCACAATTTCCTTAACCCGAAAATCCGTCGGTCTTTTAGCATATTAACAGTTAGCACAACCGACTCATCTCACCCAACTCAAACAATCCAGCAAGAATTCCAAAGTTCAACTAAATTTTTCCTTTTCACACTCAAATTCAAGCCCTAGCGATGATTTTATCAAAAATTCTATCAAGCTATGTAATTATCGAGTTCATGCAATCAAAATGATTCTACGAACGTCAATCAACAATAACTCAATTGAATTTAAGCTCAATTTCTACTTAGGGCAAGTTTTGCTCATATCACATGTTCAACATCAAAAAATTCGACAAGAATTGAGATAGAGTTGAAGAACTACCTTGAATTCGATGAAATGAAGAAAACTTGATGAAAATGTGTGCCTAGGTCCGTGTCACGTTGAGGTAGAAGGGGTTTTTGGGATGTTTGTCGTGGAAGGAATGAAAAATGAGGAAAAAATAAGGGGAAATCGGGGTTAAAAAGTGAAGATTTCGCGCGGGTCACTCGACGACCCGATGTGACCCGTCGCGAAATACACCTCAACGTGTCACGGAGGGTAAAACGGAGCATTCCCTCCGTGACACGGAGCCATCGCGCAGGTGTTCTGGAATTTGAAAAAATTCTAGAATTACCTTCAACGTGTCACGGAGGGTAACGCGGAGGCCCTCCTCCGTGACACGGAGCTATCGCGTAGGCTCACTATTTTTCCACTTTTTATTAATTTTCTTACCTCGATTTTTCCTTTGCGATCCTTTGCGTATTTATCCTCCGTTCAACCTGAAATTCATCTCACAACAAGAAATTGGTTAGAATTATAGGTTTCACTTAAAATAAAAAATAAAAATTTTGTTTTTAATTATTTTTTTCTTTTTCTCATATATATTTTTTTCTCTTCTTTTTTCTTTTTTTTTTCTACGAAATCTATTCACATTTTACAAAAAAATTTCACGGGTTGCCTCCAGTGCAGCGCCTGATTTTACTGTCGCATCTCGACGTAACAAGTTTCACCACTTTTTCCTCCACCTTGAGGATATGAATCTCACCCCTAATTTCTTTTCTAATTTCATCTTATGTTCTATGGGTGGTGGTGAAAAATTGTAAGGACCAAGTAGTAGATGTTGCCTTTTTCACTTATTGGCCCTTAAGTAAGCGAAGTCATTTTGTCTATTGGGCTCAAAAAATTTCAGAATATATGGGGTTTGTTCCTCCTCAAGATCTTTCTCCACAAGCTTGGAAGAATCTATTTCTATGTTGTCAGCCAAACTCAATGTCGAAAAATGATTTGAGTGGGGTACAATACACCTCAACTCTAAAACTCCATTGTGCTTGACCTCCTTACTTGTATACACCTTCTCAGCATCAACATCTATCTCTCCATTAATGTCAACAGAGGGATACTCTATCTCTTCTTCCATGAATGGATTTTCCATAAGTGTGAGCCCATCACGGGGACACTCAAGAGATTCTAATTGTTGGGCTTCATCCAAAAATTCACCCTTGTCTTCCTCTTGTAGTTCCTCTTGAATATCGGCTAAAACTGTTACCTGCAATTTATAACAAGCTTCAGCCTCAACAATCATCTCCGTGACTTTGACGCTCATCCTTTCTAGAGCCTCTACATTCTCTTTTTGCTGAATTCTCAATACTGCCATCGCCTCCTTCATTGCTTCTGATTGCTCCAGGAGTTGTTTCAGCATGTCTTCAATTTGAGCTTGGCGTCCTAAGTCCTCATTTTCAGCATGCCTATATTCAGCAAAAACAACAGAAGGATCATAGTAGGGGCTTGGGGGAGGGGAATATGCATTCGGACAGCCATCCCAATGGCCATCTTGACCACCACATATATTGCACGTGTTACAGTGTTGCCACGAGTGGTGTCCTCCGCAATTCAGACAAGATTCGCCAAAATATGAGTATCCACCATTTAAACCATTTATATTTCACGATGACATGTCAATAAGGGTATCCGAAAAAAGAAAAAAAATAATAATAAAAAAGAATTAAAACAAACACTAAGACCAAGTTGTCAGCACTTATATAGAATTTGTAAACTAACACTAAGAAAACAATTTTACCAATTGCCAGTCCCCGACAATGGTGCCAAAAACTTGTTCGGTGCTTTTTTGGGTATAACTACACACAAGTGCACGTGGTCGAACAAGTAGTAAAGTGGCTCAAGTAAGCCAAGTATCAATCACACAGGGTCTGGGATAGGGTAACAATCTACTCAAGTGTTAATAAACTTTAACTCTAAAAATGCAAACAACAGTGTGAAGAAGAGTTTGATATTTTGTTTCCTAATTTTATACTAAGTCTAAAACGAATATATAAATTGAGTCTGAACTATAAGTATGAGCATGCTGAGGTTAAATGAAAATGTAGAGAAATAAATTATCGATACAGCTTGGTAAATCCTTCCTCCGGTTGCTAGTCAAGAATTATTGCCTATGGATTAAAACTCTCGTATTTAACCCAACTTAAGAATCATGAACCTTCTACCTACATTTCTGTGATGAAACGAAATTCATGTTCTAGCCATACAAAACCGATTCTTTAATTGACTAATACGACTTTCAGGTATATTTCTATCCTGAAGGTAAATCAATTCTCAATTTTCCCAAACTAAGAAAATATCATATCCTATCAATTCACAACTTCCCAATTTCTTGCTCTCTCGAGTGAAACCGGACTTTTTAGATGTACATTAACGTTGGCCACACATTAATGCAGTAAGAACAAGAATCAATAGAACAACCATGGAAGAAAAGATGAAAAACCAATTTAACCAATAATTACATTTCAATACAATTGTTCTTAACCTCAGCAAGAAGAGGATTTAGCCACTCATGTGTGGATTAAACATCGTCAAATGAGTGTAAATCATACGAGCAATTGAAATAAAGAAGAAGGAGATAGAGAAAAACCCTGAGATTTTCGTCCCCTCAACTGCCTGTAACCCACGTTCTTGCTCCACCAAGTCAGAATTATTAAAAATCAACCTAAGTGTTCTATTTATACTAGTGGGAATTTTTCCCGGAATAACAAGCAACGTGTCACAGAGTGCATCACGGAGCACTGCCTCCGTGACACGCCACCGACGTGGACCCTTACTGGAATTTGGTCGTCCAGGTATTAAGGCCCAACGTGGCACGACGTGCAACGCGGGGCTAGGCCAACGTGCCACGGCCCCAATGCACACCTCCACTGGAAATAGGCATAATTTTACCATCCAGGCAGAATGCATCCGTGATGGCAGCGTGACACGGCTCCATCGCGGAGCCCCTTTAATTCATGCCTTCAAGTGCTTTTTTCCCTTGCTAGCGTCGGAGTCCAATCCCGATCTCTCCCAACATGCATCTTAGCTCCATAACTTTATATTTTTTCTGCAAAACAACGCAAATCATGTTGGTTAGTATAAATTCACATTTTATTACAAATCACATGATAATGTATAAACATTGATAGATAAACAAGGCAAAATGACACATTTGAGTATCACTTGGGCATATAAATTTGCCCAAGTGAGCTAGTTGGGTATCACTTGGGTAAAATGACACATTTGAGTATCACTTGGTCAAAATGACACATTTGAGTATCACTTTTAGTGAGCTAGTTGGGTTCTTGTCCCATCATCTCGTCAGTATGTAAAGGCTTATCAAACATAGTTATGTACTCATCTCTAGATTACGTGTTTGATGTTCTGTTGTTCAGATATTATTTAATATTCAGACTTCCAATATTTCAGATGTTAGTTTTCCGCAGTATTTATGTTGAGCTTAGTTATCATGTTCATGTCATGGGTCGACTTGGAGCCATTTATGGTTCTAAGTTCCGTGTCTAGATCCGAGCCTATGTTCAGGTCGTGACATATGACCATGATAAAGAAATTATAAGAAAGAATTATTTCTTACTTTTACCATTTGATAATTCATGATAAGACATACCACAATATTTATCACATTTTTAAAATATATGACCAAATAATCGTTTATGTCAAAATACATTTTTTCTCAAACCTCTCGTAGAGGTGAGTTATGGTAATTATCTAATCATACATGAACACGTCCTTATTCATAATTTTATCACATCTTGACTCATCTCTTTCAAAATAGGCGAGCATTCACAATACTTATCACAAGTCACATTACCTTGAAGGAATGAACTATAACCATTTGTACGTGCTTAATGAATTTTCAGTATAAGCTCATTATCATGCCTTGCCATTTATAATATTTATATAACCTACCATAACATCATTTTGGAATATCAAGTGTACCTATACTTTGTATTTTTTTAACAGAGGATCCATAAAATTTATCAAACTAGATCACATAAATCGCATGCCAAATAACCTTTTATATCATATCAAAAAATTTATCTTGTAATGACCCACATGGTCATTTTGTATTTTAAATCTTTTCCTCTGAATGACCATTTTCAATTTTTTTTTGTATTATTTTTGACTTGCGGGACTGGGTGACACAATTTTTTGAGGTGATCGGATGTGTTTCGGAAAGATTTTTAGATTTAAAAATTAGAATCTAGAAAAAATTGACAAAAGTCAAGATTTTGGGTTAACGAGGTCAAGTTTAACTTTTGATGATTCTATTAGGTCCGGAGGATAATTTATGACTTAGTTGGATGTTTTACACAAATATCAAGATACTTAAAAGTGATTTGGATCATAGAATGAATTCTAGTTATTTTGAAAAGTTTGATTTTATCATGGTCAATATTTGGTTAACACGATTTCAGATTGGTGATATGATGATTCCAATAGATACATTATGCATTTTATGACTGATTGATATATTTAATTTGTGCGGGGTCTTGGATAAGTTTTGAGAGAAGAATTGTAGTTTGGGGATGTAGTGATGCATTAGTTGTTGGTGCATTTTTTTTTTGCGTTCCCAAAATGTAGCCACAATCACGGGGATCAAGTCGTATTTGCAAAAAAAATAATGTTTGTGGCTGGGTCCGATTTACTTTGCATTTGCGGACTTTTCACATTCACAAATAGTTGGGTTTGGTTGGACGACCGCGATCGCGAGGCTTGTTCGCGCTTGTGAAAAATAATTTATACCTGGACAGAATAAAAATCCTCATTTTTGAACTTGGACTTCATATTTAGAGTTTTGGAGTTTTAGAGCTCGAATTATGGTGATTTAAAAGGATTTTTCTTATTTTGACTTAGGGGTAAGAATCTAACCCTATATTTAGTTTTTTTTCAATATTCCATCATTTAATTCATGATTTAATATGCATTTGAGTGTTAAAATTGGAGATTTTGTATCTAAAATTGAGAAATTGTATATTGATGATTTAGGTCCGATCCATACCCAATTTTTGATCAAATTTTATATTAGAGACCCTTTTAGTATGAGTAAATTGATTTTGAGATTGTATACTTTCGGCTATGGTTGGAATCATTAGACGTGTGAATTATACCCTAAATAAGTAAACATGGTTTTACTTAGGTGTAAGATTAATTCTTAAGTATGGGAAGTGCATTGGATGTGAATTAAAGTCATAAGGAACTTCTAGCACAAAGTTGAGTTAAGAGCCTGTTCACTGATTGAGTTTTCATAGAAGTTCTTGAAAGGGTCAACTTCAAATGATCATAACTCCAAATTTATGAAATGATTTTGGGTGATTCAATACATCAAATTAAAGTCGTTTGAGTCTTCTTTCCAACACATCTAACCTTGCATCAATCATAGTTTGGAGTAAAAATTATGAGTAATTTAGTGGAGTACTATCAGGTGTGACTGAAAGAGTGACAACCGGTCAAGCACCTGATTGCCCGTTAAGACTTCTCCGTCAACCTTAACTAGAAGCAGTGAAATCCCACCCCAAAAGTGAGGGACAAGTTAATGGTCTGTCGGGGGACTGACGGTCTGTTACTTGGGGCATCACATGGGGGTTTTGGGGCTTCTAAAAGTAACTCTAAACGATTTTTTTGGAATTATTCCGCATACAAATCAACCCTATCAGTTACAAGAGATTTCATCAACCCTTCTAATGCTAGGTAAGCATTCTCCAACATATTTAAACATAAATCCATGAATTTCTTCATGATTCTAACAAAAAATCATATTCCTATCTCTAGCAAGGTCAAAAACAATCTTTGAGTTCCAAGACTTGAACTTTTGAGTACTCCTCCTTCCTTCAAGGTAAGTAAATATCCGTAAACCATACATGAGTATTTTTTTAATACTCCTTTGAGATGTTCTAAGGTCATAACTCATGGGACGGTGCTAGGAAGCCATGAGTTCATATCATGAACTATGATTAAGGTTAGAGGACTGTTTTGGCATGGAGGATGGAGGTGGTTGTTTGGCTAGACCTGTAATTGGTATGTATACAGTTAAGGGGCTATAGAAAGAGGCAGGTGTTAGTGCACTCCACCTATATGAGGCTCAAATTTTCCATGCACCTCGAGTGATTGATGAAATGCCTCTATGACTTGAATTTTATCGTTAAGCTATTGATTATAGCTCCTATCTATATAATTATTGTAGTTGATGTTATACGAGGATTTTTGCTCCCTGGTGATAATTTTGAGGCTAAGAATAGGGTATGTAAGGCTAGTCCTTATGCAGGAACACTTTCTTTCATCCCCACACCATGTTTCATTAAAGTTCCACATAAAATTCTTCTTCTTAAATTATTAAAGTCAAGGTCAAGAACGTTATGTCCATAATAAATGATTTTCAAAACTCCTTGAGTTCCTATATATGTATTATGATTATCTTTGACTTTCCATTAGTTCTACTGAAATTTGTTGAAAAGAGTCAAACTCTATGATTTATGATTTTTCTTTTCCTTAGAAAGAAAAGTTGCTAAGATTTTTGTGCAAAATGACTATGACTTGATGACTTACAAATTTCAAGGCCTTATGATGATGAAGAACAATGATTTAGATACAATAAGACTGATGATGAAAAGCTTGTTTTCTTAATAATGATTTTAAGTAAATCACGCTATGTAATGAAAAGGGAGTAGTATTAATAACCGAGAAGGATTCATGCCTGAAACTACATATGCCAACGTAGGATGATGGATCATTTTTGTTGGTTCAGGAGACTCCTATATGCCCCTTGGTACGGGCTTTTATGGATACTTGCTAGCACTATGATATGTATTTCTTATACCTTGGCAAGGTATGAGATGACTTAGCTGATTGGGCAAAGATTAGACTCCATGTTTACATGGTGGTTTATGTCTGTTAAGAGAAGAAACTCTTATAACAAATTTAATGAATGACGATGAAAACATGATTTTTATTAAAATGGTCTAATTACTGATTTGGTTTATATCCTTCATTCCCTTTATTCTATGTCTTTATCTTGTTTTCTCTTTTTATATTTCTCAACTATGTTATGTTTCCTTCAGCCACTTTACATACAGTACGATCCTATGTACTTATGTCCCTCTTGCTGGGGGCGCTACATTATTTTATAATGCTGATTCAGGTACTCATACTGATGACTGAGCTACTAGCTAGGATTCTACTTCATTCAGATGTCGATGAGCGCCACTTGTTTTGGGTTTAGCATTTTATCCTTAATTATTATATGTTGATTTAGGGGTATGTCGGTTGTCATGTCTTGGTAAATAGTTAATCCAGTATGTTAGAGACTTCATAGATTATTTCTCATGTTATGTACAATTGGCAAGTCTTCTCTTTAAATTGAGTATTTTGACTTTTAAAGTTTAAGTTTATCTGTTTCTCACTTATGATTAGATGCATGTTCATGATGTACACCATGTATGCGGTTCACTCGAGTCAGCAATGGCTTTAAGTGTCGGTTGCGCCTAGGCCCTAAGTCGGGGCGTGAAAAACTTGGTATTAGAGCGCCAGGTTCAAGTTTCTTAGGGAGTCTATGAAGTCGTGTCTAGTTGAGTCTGACTTATAAGTGTGAAACGCGCGACATTTATAAGTTAGAAACCACCAGACATATAAGAATGTTACTTTTCTTTCCTACTCTAGATCGTGCTATAGTTAAACTCTAAGTGAATATTCTAATGTTTGCGTTGTTGCCTTTCTTATAGAAAATGCCTGTTATGAGAAAGACAACCTTAAGCCATATGGCCAATGACGCTAACGAGGCGAACTCCAGTGAACCTCAAGGAGTTCAAAGGAGGTCTCGGGGTCGTTCTACACGCTAGACCACTCGTACTTCTCCAACACTGATAGAGGGTCCTATGGGGAACCCTATAACATATATTCCACCCCCTAGTGCAACAGATGTTGATATGAGGGATCTATTTAGATGCTTAACGAATTGGTTGCAGCATAGACTCAATGTCAAGGTACACCATCGCAAAGTATGGGATCTCATCAAAACTCAGCTACATCGAGGATCTGAGAATTCCTCAAGATGATTCCACCAGTTTTTATGGGGTCTAAGCCAGAGGAGGATCCCTAGAATTTTATTGATGAGGTATAGAGAATTTTATGTCATGCATTCTAGTGAGATAGAGGTAGTGGAATTTGCCTCCTATAGACTAAAGGATGTAGCTATCACTTGGTATGAACAGTGGAAATTATCCCAAGGGAAAGATGCAGTCCCTGCTGTATGGGATGACTTCATGGATGCCTTCATTGATCACTTTCTACCTATAGACCTGAGGTAAGCTAGAGTAGAGGAGTTTACATCTCTCAGACAAGGATCTATGAGTGTGCGAGAGTAAAGCCTTAAGTTCACACAACTATCACTGTATGCTTCGGAGATTGTTTCTACTATGCGGAAAAGGATGCATTGTTTTGTATATGGTTAGGGAACACACTTCGCCAGTGATTGCACCTCAGCCTTGTTGAACAAGGAGATGAATATTTCTAGGTTAGTGGATTATGCTCAAGAAATGGACTTAAAGAAGAGGATTTAGAGTAGGCAGAGACAACAATCAGCACAAAGGGTCAGGTCATCTAGCTATAATGATCATAACACCGGCAGGAACTTCTTTAATGGGAAATAATCATATAGGGAACCATCAACCACAAGGGAATCACCTACTGGATACAGGAACGATAAGAGAGGTCAAAATGGTCAAAGCCAGAACTCTAAAGCACCAGGCTCTCAATCACAGGGTAGTGTTGCACAGGGCAATTTGCAGTAACTTCCCTGTAATAGATGTGGTAAGAGGCACCCAGGGGAGTGACACATAGGTACAAATGTATGTTATGGGTGTGGTCTTAGATGCCATATTCAGATATATTGTCCATCAGCCAGGCAGAGTAATGGTGGCAATGTCGCTTTATCCCAAAATATAGTAACCACTCAGACAGCTCTTCCACATGATTCTCAGGCCCCAGCAGGATGGGGTGATAACAGAGGTAGAGGAAAAAATTTCCTATACGCTTTATTGGGTCGTCAGGATCTAGAGGCATCTCTAGACTTTGCAACAGGTATATTAAAAGTTTTTACTTATGATATTTATGTACTAATAGATTCTGGGTCCACATTGTCTTATGCAATCCCTTATGTTGCTAAAAAGTTTGGGCTAGAACCTGAATGATTACGTGAACCATTCTTTGTATCTACTCCAGTTGGTGAGTTAGTTGTTGCCAAATAAGTCTATAAGGGTTGTACGATTATGGTGGGTCAAATAGCCATGATAATAGATCTTGTTGAATTAGAGATGGTCGATTTTGACGTCATTATAGGGATGGATTGGTTGTCATCTTGTTATGCTACCCTCAATTGTAGGACCAAAATGGTTACGTTCCAATTTCCTAATGAGCTAGCGTTAGAATGGAAGGGTAATTATGTTATGCCAAACGGTAGGTTTATTTTCCTATCTTAGAGCTAGAAAGCTAATTTCCAAGGGATGCATGTATCATCTAGTTTATTTGGTGGAAACCAACACTAAAGCACAGACTCTTCAGTCTATACCTGTAGTTAATGAATATCTAGAGGTGATTCCCGATGAATTTCTAGGGATTCCTCCGGATAGGGGCATTGCTTTTGGGATTGATATTTTTCCTGATACCAAACCTATATCTATTCCTCCATATATAATGGCACCATTAGAATTGAAAGAATTAAAGGAACATTTGAAGGACCTACTTGACAAGGGGTTCATTCGACCTAGTGTCTAATCATGAGGAGCACCAGTCTTGTTTGTCCCAAAGAAAGATGGTCGTTATGTATGTGCATTAACTATTAGCAGTTGAAGAGGGTAACTATAAAGAACAAATACCCACTTCTGAGGATAGATGATTTGTTTGACCAACTGTAGGGTGCCAAATGTTTCTCTAAGATTGACCTCTGATCAGGTTATCACCAATTGAAGGTTAGAGAAGAAGATACTTTGAAAACAGCTTTCATGACTTGATATGGACATTTTGAGTTCCTTGTTATGTCTTTTGGGTTGATGAATGCCAAAGATGCTTTTATGAACGTCATGAACAGAGTGTTTAAACCTTATCTTGACATGTTTATGATTGTCTTTATTGGCTCCATGTTAGTGTACTCCCAAAACGAGGTTGAACATGCAGACCATCTCAGGTTAGTACTGCAAACTCTTCGAGATCATCAGCTATATGCAATGTTTTCAAAGTTTGAGTTCTGGTTGAACTCAGTAGCACTTCTAGGCCATATAGTATCCAGTGAGGGAATTAGGGTTGATTCCTAGAAAATAGAAGCAATAAAGAATTAGCCTAGATCAACAACTCCTATAGAGATCAGGAGCTTTTTGGGTTTTAGCAGGCTGTTACTGGTGATTTGTCGAGGGATTTTCATCCATATTTGCCGATTAACTAAATTGACACAGAAAAGGAAAACTTTCAATGGTTAGATGCATACGAAAAAAGTTTCCAAGAGTTAAACACCAAATTGACTACTATCTTAGTCCTAACTTTACCAGATTGAACCGATGGGTTCTTGGTTTATTGTGATGCTTCAGGGACTCTTCTAGGTTGTGTTTTGATACAACATGGGTAGGTTGTAGCCTATACTTCTAGCCAGTTAAAGATCCATGAGAAAAACTATCCCACGCATGATTTGGAATTGGCGGTTGTAGTGTTTGCGCTTAAGATGTGTTATACCTCGAAACCAAAAGATCAAACCCGGGAGTTAAAATGGAGAAAACTAGAAATCTAGCACCAAGTCACAGAATGAGTCGTTCTGTGACCGGTGGGGTAGACCACGAGTCATGAGGAGACTTGTGGTAAGGTTGAAGGATTGAGTAAAATTTTGAAGTCCCCACAGACGTGACCATGAGTCGTAGTCAAATGTCATGGCTCATTGAGTCAGTCGTGGGCAAGTGTTAAAGAAAAATGAAGGAGACCTGGCAGTGTACCCTATTGAAGGTCGCCACGAGTCATGGTCAGTCACCACGATTCGTGGGTTGAGTTTTGGTCACTAGTAATGACTCTTGAGGTCCCCCATGATGAGCCCTAGATGAACTATTAGACAGTGCACTCAATGAATGATGCCACGATTCATTCCCTTAGACGACGACTCGTTCAGTCCCTCGTTGGGACTGACAATCATTTAATTTCTGCGAATTTAGTAAGGGTTTTTCTGTAATTTCTATGATCCTAAGTCCTAAACTATGTCATTTTAAGCTATAAATGATGAGTTTTAAGAGGGGTATGTTCATTTTAGGCCATTCTTACTCATGCATATAAAGTTAGAGAGTTTGAGAGGTGATCAAGCTCTTCTTCCTTCAAGTTCGTTTCAATTCCTCTTCGGGCAATCAAGAAGTGATAAAATCAATTCTTCAACAGGTATGTAGGATTACGAATGGGTGAATCCATTCACACCCATGCCCAATCTCTCTCTAAATCATGAAATTCCAATGTTGATTCTATGGATTTTTTACCCAATGCATGAAATTCCTAATTCACTACATGGGTATGATTTAAATGTGCTTCTACTATTGAATTATGATTCATGGGCAAGTTTTACGTTGTTTTCAGTTAAAATCATATTTCAAGCTTTATAAATTAAAATGCCCAATTATGAGAAGTTCATGAAAGTTGAGATTTTTGATGAATGTTCAAGTATGATCAAATATTTATGATGAAAAGGGTTTTTCAAGTTACCTATGTTTATGATCCGTTTTTCAAGAGAATTTTGTATTTTCAAGCATGTTTAAGTATCGGCGATGCCCATACGTTCATGTATGAATTATGATTTTATGAATTAAGCTTACCACATGGTTTTGGAGCGAGGACTCCCATTTAAGTTCATCTTGTGGTATGGTTTGCGCAAGAACTCCTCATATATGATTTTAGACTGGATTTGTATTTGATTATTGAGCTTCGTCAATAGATGATGGGAAGCTTCGTTGAAAAATGATGGAGAGCATATGCATGTTTTTGGGAGTTGTGTCTAGCACCGAGCAGGCTAAGGGTCGATCACCCTATGCCTCAGAACTACGTGCCAACGTAGGTTTATACATATTCTATATATACTTTGGGACCTTCCTTGTGAGCTATCCCCTTCCTCGATTGGGCCCTGAGCTTGATATCGATATCATGGTATCGTCCTTAGCCCTGGCAAGGATTTTGGACGGCTCTACCAACTAGAGTGGGATAGATGATACCACGTAAGCTCTATCGTGGTATGTTGGTTAAAAAGACGAGTCTCCCATTGTTCCTCATGATTTCAGTTATGCATGTTTATCATTCATGATATATATATATATATATGTGTGTGTGTGTGTCTATATATATATATATATGTTCTAAAGCAGGTTTGACCCAATGTTCATCTTTACTTATTACTATCAAATTTTAGCTTTGCGTCAATCGATTCAGTTATGATGTTATGTTATGTTGAGATCATGATTTTAGAAAATAGCACGCAAGCCCTACTCTCAGATTCTTATTTTGTTTATGTTTTTATAATATGCATGTTTTAAATGATTTTACTTATGTAAGCGATTTCACTTACATTGCAAACTCGATACATTCCACGTACTAATCGCATACCCTATGCTGTATCATTTTATGATACAGGCCCCAGCACTCAGACTTAGCCCTGACCTTAGCCAGCCTTTCAAAGTTAGCATCCCACATTTGTTAGTGAGTCCTCATCTCCTAAGGATCGTTCTTTATCAGTTTTCTTTATGTATTCAGTATTAGACTTAGAGAGTTAGTTGGGGTCTTGTCCCATTAACTCATCAGTATTAGAGGTTTTTCAAACATAGAATGTAATTAGCTTCAGATTTGTGTGTATTTCTGATGTTATGCTTATTTCTGATTTCCACTAAGCTTATCTTGTTAATTCTTTCGCATTTATTGATTGATTTAGATGTATGTTCATGCCATGGGTCGACTTGGGGTCTCTCAGGGCTCCTTGTCCCGTGTCTCGATTCGGGCCTATGTTTGGGTCTTGACAAACTTGGTATCAGAGCAGTAGGTTTGAAGTGTCCTAAGGTGTCTAAAGGCCGCATTAAGTAAATTCTTCTTTATGGGTGTGAAGCGCACCATACTTATACGAAGAGGCTACGAGCTGTTTAGAAAATGTTCCCTTCTTTCATGATCTATGTCGGGCGATGAAATATCCCCCTATCCTTCTAACTTGTGCTATTCGCGATTGTAGAATCATGGATTCCTGCAAAGTTAACGGTAGGAGGAATGGAATGGAAACGGCCACTAGGATGGCAACGGAGACGGTCACCGACAAGCCCCACCAGTCCAGGAGCATCATGCACTAGAGCCAGTTGCCCATGCTGAATTTAGGGCCACTATTCAGATGCTAGCACAGGCATTGATCTCTTAGGTAAACCAACAGGCAGTGGCGCATGTCCCGCAAAATGGAATTGCGGTGTCAGGTCGAGTCTGAGATTTCCTAAGAATGAACTCGCAGAATTCCTTGGGTCGAAGGTAGACGAGGATCCACGTGAGTTTATCAGTAAAATTGTGAAGATCACCCAGGTCATGGGGGTGAATGGAGTTGAGTGTGCTGAGTTGGCCTCATATCAGTTTAAGCGGTCACACATATTTGGTTTCAACAGTGGAAAAATAGTAGGGCCAGAGAAGGCCCTATCACTTGGGAGGATATTCACGTTGCGCTTCTGGATCAGTTTTTTCCTTGTGTGATAAGGGAGTTGAAGGCAGATGAGTTCGTAAATCTTAAGCAGGGGAAGATGACGGCGTAGGAGTATGCCGTTGAGTTCACTCGTTTGTCAAAGTATGCCCCAGAGTTGGTGGTCAATCAGAGGGCACGAGTAAGAAAGTTTGTGCATGGGGTGGCAGATTATTTTAGACAAGGATGGCAGGACTGCTATGCTCCACCGAGATATGGATTTCCCTTATATAGTCTTATACATCCAGTAGATGGAAGAGGTGCGTATGAGGGAGAGAGAGACTAAGAGGGCCAGGACTGATAGTTATAGATTCTCTCAGCCGAGGTTAGGTGGTGGCATCGATAGTAGATCTTAGAGAGATCTTTAGCCCCATCATTTTCATTGGTGAGTGTGCAATCCAGACCTAGGCACGACCAGAGAGGGCAAGCATCAGGCTCTAGGGATCAGAGCAACAGGCCCACCGACTCTAGAGTTCTAGTTTGCGGCAGGTGCGGCCGAGGGCACATGGGTCAGTGCTTGGCGGGTGCAGGTGCTTACTTCAGGTGTGGGAAGCCCGGACATATGCTCAGAGATTTCCCAGCAGGTCGACAGGTCCATGATAGAGGCTGAGGGCTAGCTTCCAATTCAGTAGCTCCACCCGCACGCCCAGCCCAGCAAGGGGTATCTATCACAAATGGAGATCACCTCCAAAACAGATTCTATGCCTTAGCATCCCGCAGGAACATGAGGTCTCCTTGGATGTAGTCACTAGTACGTTACAAGTTTTGCATCTTGATGTATATTCTTTATTAGATCCAGGGGCGACATTGTCTTTTGTGACACCTTACATGGCTAGTAGTTTCAGAGTTAGTCCCAAAATCTTGTCAGAACCCTTCTTAGTCTCTACTCTAGTGGGTGATTCAGTTGTAGCTAGATGGTGTATAAAAGTTGCCTAGTCATAATCCTTCAGAAGGTCACCTCAGTAGATTTAGTAGAGTTAGCCATGACCGATTTTGATGTTATCCTCGGCATGGATTGGCTACTTGCATCTTATGCCTTAGTTAATTGTAGAACCCGGGCAGTAAAGTTCAGATTTCTGAGTGACTCAGTCTTAGAGTGGAAAGGTAGTTTAGTTGTGCCTGTAGGTCATTTCATTTCCTACCTTAAGGCTAGAAAAATGATCTCCAAGGCTTGTGTATACCATCTAGTTAGGGTTAAGGATGCTACATCTGAGACCCCGACTATCCAGTCAGTCCCAGTAGTATGCGATATCCAAAAGTCTTCCCAATTGATTTATCGAGAATCCCTCTCGAGCAGGAGATTAATTTTGGTATTGACCTTCTTCCCGACATGCAGCCTATATCTATTCCTCCTTATTGAATGGCCCTAGCCGAGTTAAAAGAGTTGAAGGAGCAGTTGAAGGACCTGTTAGATAAGGGTTTCATTAGACCGAGCAAATCCCCATGGGGTGCACCAGTTCTCTTTGTCTGAAAAAAGATGGCTCTCTTCATATGTGTATTGGTTATCGCCAATTGAATAAGGTCACCATCAAGAATAGGTATCCTCTACCCAAGATTGATGATTTTTTTACCAGATTCAGGGTGCCAAGTGTTTTTCGAAGATAGATCTCAGATTCGGGTACCCTCAGCACAGGGTTTAAGAGAGTGACATCCCGAAGACAGCCTTCATGATGCGGTATGGTCATTATGAGTTTATAGTTATGTCTTTTGGACTAACAAATGCTCCTGCAGCTTTTATGGACTTGATGAACATGGTGTTCAAGACATACTTGGATATGTTTGTGATCGTTTCATTGATGACATCCTGATATACTTTCGGAGCGAGGAGGAGTATGTCGCTCATTTGAGGGTGGTGCTACAGACTCTCAAGGATGTCCAATTATATGCTAAATTCATCAAGTTTGAGTTTTTGTTGATCTTTGTGGCATTTGTGGGCAATGTGGTATCAAATGAGGGCACAAAGGTGGACTCTCAGAAAATAGAAGCGGTGAAGAAGTGGCCTAGACCGGCAATCCTTGAGATATTTAGAGCTTTTTTGGCTTAGCTGGCTACTATCAAAGGTTTGTTGAGGGTTTTTCATCCATTGCAGTGCCATTGACCAAATTGACCCAAAAGAAAGTGAAATTCCTATGGTCGAAGGCTTGTGAGAGAAGCTTTCAAGAGTTGAAGACTTGACTTATCTTAGCACCGGTGTTAACTCTATATGAGGGCCGATGAGTTCGTAGTGTATTGTGATGCTTTGAGAATTGGACTTGGTTGTGTATTGATGCAACATGACAAAGTTATAGCATATGCCTCCAAACAGCTGAAATTTCATGAGAGAATTACCCGACCCATGATCTTGAATTGGCGGCGGTGGTATTCGCCTTGAAAATATGGAGCCATTATTTGTGCGGGGTTCACGTAGATGTGTTTATGAACCATAAGCGTTTACAATATGTGTTTACCCAAAAGGATCTCAATCTTCAACAAATGAGGTTGTTGGAGCTACTCAAGGACTATTATATGAGTGTCCTTTACCATTCGGGCAAGGCTAATGCACTAGCAGACACACTTAGTAGACTCTCTATGGGGAGTGTGTCCCATGTATATAGTGGAAGAAAGGAGCTAGTGAAGGATGTGCATCGACTTGCAAGGTTGGGAGTTCGGTTCGTTGCTCAACCAATGGCGTGTTATTATTCAGAATGGATCAGAATTTTCCTTGGTGACTGATGTAAAAGCTAGACAAGATGAGGACCCAATTTTGGTAAAGTTAAAGGAAGTCGTTCAGAATCAGAAGGTAGAGGTCTTCTCTAAAGGGGGAGATGGTGTGCTTCGATACCAGGGTCAGTTATGTGTTCCGAATGTTGATGATTTGAGAAATCAGATGTTGTATGAGGCTCATAGTTTCATATATTCGATACATCCAGGTGCCACCAAGATGTACCGTGACCTACAAAAAGTCTATTACTGGAGTAGCATTAAGAAGGACATAGCAGAATTTGTGGCTAAATATCCAAAATGTCAGCAGGTGAAGGTTGAGCACCAAAGACCTGGAGGTATGCTCCAAGATATTAGCATTCCTACTTGGAACTGGGAAGAAATAAATATGGACTTCATAACAGGTGTGCCTCACACTCTTCGACAATATGACTCCATTTGGATTGTTGTAGACAGGTTGACCAAAGCCGCTCACTTTCTACCGGTCAAAGCCACTGACTCCGCGGAGGATTATGCCAAACTATACATCTGAGAGCTATTCCGGTTGCATGGAGTTCCTTTATCCATCATATCAAATAGAGGTACCCAATTTACATCTCAGTTTTAGAGGTTGTTTCAAAAAGGACTGGATACTCAGGTTAAGCTCAGCACAACACTTCACTCGCAAATAGATGGTCAAGCAGAGTGAAAAATTCAAACTCTCGAGGACATGTTGAGGGAATGTGTGATCGACTTCAAGGGTAGTTGGGATGATCATTTGCCTCTTATCAAGTTCGCATACAATAACAGTTGCCATTCCAGTATCCAAATGGTCCTGTTTGAGGCTCTCTATGGGCGGAGATGTAGATTGCCTATTGGCTGGTTCTAAGTTGATGAAGCTGCAATGATAGGACCAGATTCGATCCATGGGGATATGGAGAAGGTTCAGCTCATAGGGGACAGGTTGAAAATAGCTCAAAGTCACCAAAAGTCCTATGCTGATGTGAGAAGGAGAGAAACTTGAGTTCGAAGTTGATGATTGGTCGTTTCTGAAGGTGTCTCCCATGAAGGGAGTGATGAGGCTTGGAAAGAAAGGATAACTCAGTCCTCGTTACGTTGGCTCCTACCCGATCATGAAGCAGGTTGGCAAGGTGGCATATGAGTTGGAGTTGACCTCAAAATTAGCTTTTGTGCATCCTGTTTTTCATGTATTGCTCTTAAAGAAGTGTTTGGGTGATCCAGCTCTAGTTGTCCCGGTGGACACTGTTGGTCTGAAAGACAACCTTAGTTATGAAGAGGTTCCAGTGGAAATACTAGATCGTCAGGTTCGAAGGCTAAGAAACAAGGAAGTAGATTCAGTTAAAGTTTTATGGTGGAATCAGCATGTTGAGGGAGCAACATAGGAAGCTGAAGTGGACATGATGGCTAGATACCTACATTTATTCTCTACTGGCTTAGTTCCAGCTTGAGGTATCAGTTTTTGCCCTAGTACTCTATTTAGTATTCATGTTCAGTTCATGTTCCCCAGTTTCTTTCATGTATGTGGATGTGTATTTGATTTATGAATTCAGTTCAACCATGTAGTTGGAATTAGAGTTAGTCATTCCGTTAGTTTTCTGCTTAAATGATCAGTATTTGATTATGATGATTGCATTTATCTGCTTTTTGGTATGTGTTCCAATATTCAAGGATGAATTTTACCACGGGGGAGATATTGTTATACCCCGAAAGCCTAAAGATCAGACCCGAGAGTTGAAATAGAGAAAACTGGATATAAAGTTACTGCTTTTCGGTATGTGTTCCATTCTTACTCATGCATATAAAGTTAGATAGTTTGAGAGGTGATCAAGCTCTTCTTCCTTCAAGTTCCTTTCAATTCCTCATTGGGCAATCAAGGAGTGATAAAATCAGTTCTTCCCCAGGTATATAGGGTTACGAATGGGTAAATTCATTCACAACCATGCCCAATATCTCTCTAAATCATGATATTCCTAAGTTGATTGTATGGGGTTTTTACCCAATGCATGAAATTCCTAATTCTCTACATAGGTATGATTTAAATGTGCTTCTACTATTGAATTGTGATTCATGGGAAAGTTTTACGTTGTTTTTGAGTAAATCATGTTTCAAGCTTTATAAATTAAAATGCCTAATTATGAGAAGTTCATGAAAGTTGATATTTATGATGAATGTTCAAGTATGATGAGATGTAAAGCATGTTTTCAAGTTACCTAGGTTTATGATCATGTTTTCAAGTAAATTATGTATTTTTCAAGAATATTTAAGTATCGGGCAATACCCATATGTTGAAGTATGAATTATGATTTTAAGAATTAAGCTTACCACATGGTTTTGGAGTGAGGACTCCCATTTATGTTTAGCTTGTGGTATGGTTTGAGCAAGAGCTCCTCATATATGATTTCTGATTTGATATGTATTTAATTATTGAACTTCATCAATAGACGATGGTAAGCTTCGTTGAAAAATGATAGAGAGCATATGCATGTTTTTGGGAGTAGTGTCTAGCACCGAGGAGGCTAAGGGTCGATCACCCTATGCCTTAGAACTACGTGCCAACGTAGGTTTATACATATTTTATAAATACTTTGGGACCTCCCTTGTGAGCTATCCCCTGCCCCGATTGGGCCCCAAGCTTGATATCGATATCATTGTATCTTCCTTAGCCTTGGCAAGGTTTTGGATGGTTTTACCCACTTGAGTGTGATAGATGGAACCACGTAAGCTCTATCATGGTATATCGGTTAAAAGACGAGTCTCCCATTGTTCCTCATGATTTCAGTTATGCATGTTTATCATTCATGATATATATATCTATATATGTTCTAAAGAAGGTTTGACCCAATGTTCAACTTTACTTATGACTATCATATTTCGGCTTTGGGTCAATCGGTTCAGTTATGATGTTATGTTATGTTGAGATCATGATTTGAGAAAGTAGCATGCAAGCCCTACTCTCAGATTCTTATTTTCTTTATGTTTTTATATTATGCATGTTTTAAATGATTTTACTTATTTAAGCGGTTTTACTTACCTTGCATACTCGGTACATTCCACGTACTGACTGCATACTCTATGTTGTATCATTTTATGATACAAGACCCGACACTCAGACTCAGCCCCTTCCTTAGCTAGACTTTCAGAGTTAGCATCCCACATTTGTTGGTGAGTCCTCATCTCCCGAGGATCGTGCTTTATTAGTTTTCTTTATGTATTCAGTATCAGACTTAGAGAGTTAGTTGGTGTCTTGTCCCATCAACTCATCAATATTAGAGGCTTTTCAGACATAGAATATAATCAGCTTTAGATTCGTATGTATTTATGATGTTATGCTTATTTCAGACTTCTGCTAAGCTTTTCATGTTAATTCTTTCACTTTTATTGATTGAGTTAGATGTATGTTCATGCCATCGGTCGACTTGGAGTCTCTTGGGGCTCCTTGTCCCGTGTCTTGATTCGGGCCTATGTTTGGATCGTGACAAGATGTGGCATCACTATTCGTATGGATTTCACGTGGATATTTTTACAGAACACAAAAGTCTTCAATATATTTTCAAATATAAAAAGTTGAACCTTAGACAGCAAAGATGGCTTGAATTTCTTAAGGACTATGACGTTGAGATCCTCATCATCCAGGGAAAGCTAGTGTAGTAGCCGATGCTCTTAGCTAACTGTCCATGGGAAGCCTGGCTCATGTTGAAGAAGGCAAGAGAGAATTGGCCAGAGACATTCACAGATTGACTAGCCTAGGTGTCCATTTGTTAGACACTAAGGATGGCAATGTGGTTGTTCGAATAGGGCAGAATCGTCCCTAGTTGTAGAAGTGAAGGAGAAGAGATATGAAAATCGGAACTTGCTCAAGTTGAAAGAGGGAATTCACAAGCAAAAGACCATGTCTTTTGAGTTAGGGTGATATGGTGCTTTAAGGTATCAAGGCAGATTATGTATCTTTTGATGTTCTATGAGTTTACAACACTTTCGACGCTCAAAGTGATTGATGTACTTTAAGGTATCAAGGCAGATTACGAGTCATTGTACGAGCCGTACCATCGTTGTACGGGTCGTACCTTGCACTCGTATGTCCCCAGGTAATTTTTATCAGTCTTCTACTATGAGACCAAGGGACAAGCAGTAGGTCTAACCTACAACTCGTGGTACGAGTTGTGATGGGCTAAATAAATTACTTTGACCCAACTCGACTTAGACATCCAAAGATCCACCCTAACTTATTTAAATCAAATTTCTCAGTCTTACACTCCCATACAAACATAAAAATCAAACCCACGATTCTCACCCAACATTCTCACACCCGTAAACTCAAAGATTTGAACTATTTCAAGCTTGGAGTCGTGCAAAATCTCATTTGCACACTTGCAATTCCTACCCTAACCACTGAATCAAGCAAAAAGTCAAGCAAACACTTGAAGCTTCAAGTAAGTAAGTTTGTTATATATTGCAAAAAAGCTTGACTTGTATGAAATACCATTGAACACTGTGATACCTTGAACTCAACAACAACGGGTCGAGGAAGATGATCAGTAGCTTGTGTGAATATATTGAATGGGTAGGAATTGAAATTTCTTGAGCAACTAAACTTCACTGTAAACACTGTGTTATGAGATGTGATGTACGTTGGGAGCGAACTTGGTGAACCTAAAATGGTCATTGATTGCATAAAATGGGGAAGTCTGAGTACCCTAAATAAATTAAGTGTTTACTTGAACAACTGAACAAAAATAAAGAGCTGGCCAAGCTTCACGAGCCTTCCTATGATTCGTGGTTTCATACCACGACTCGCATGATGACTCATTAGGACTATCCCAGGTCAATAAAAGTGTAAGTGTTGGTATAAAGTCTGGTATGATTCATAGGATCCCACTATGATTCATACCTAGTGATTGTACCATGAGGAAGTAAGTGTCAAAGTTCACAAGTAACTATACGACCCTTTGTATGAATCGTAAAACCTAATCATGAACTGTAACATGAGATGTAAAAAAATACAAAAACTCTAAAATTAAGGATAATCCTCCTACAACTCTTAGTACAAACTTTACCTGCCTAGTACGAGTCGTACCAAGAAGTTGTGACAGAATCAACATTAACTATGAGTCTTAGTATGAGTCGTACTACCATGGTACGACCCGTACTATAGACTCGTGGAGAAGTACAGAGGATAAGTTTTCTTTCTTTCTTTTTCTTAGATCATACATAATAACTGTTTTCTCCACAGGTACAATGACAATGAAGAAACGAGCAACCAAATATGCCTAGGACAAGAGAGCTAGAGCGGAGATAGCAGCTGGAGGGCATTGAGAGATGAGCCCTCTGACTCTGATCAAGCAGGAATCTCCCCTAGTGGTTGGGTGGAAGAGTACCGAGTTGAGATGTCCAACACTGATGAGCCACAGAACACTAGGGCTCAAGCAAAAGCACAGGCCGAAGCCACTTCTGCCGCTCCGGTCACTGCTCCCCAGTCTGAAGAAGGAGCAGATGAACAGGTTCAAGAGTCCGGGAGTGACTCTAATGATGATGAGGGGTCCGAGAAGGCCTAATCCGGAGATGGAAACAATGAGGCTGGGTCTGAAGAAGGAGATGTTGTGGAGGAAATTGAGCAGACCCTGCCTACAGCAAGGCATACTATGAGATGGCAGGTGCCTAGGGCATAAGAGATTTATGAGCAGAGCTTGGCACTCACATCCAAGAAAAACCCCAAGCGCAGTATTTAGGAAGAACCGCGGATCCTCACTAGTTCCTTGAATGGGGTTGAGGAGATGAAGTGGATCTTTAGCTTTTATGGATTGGAGTGGATGGCTAGGACCCCTGACTGATACAGTCTAGAGATGATCAGGGAATTCTATGCCAACTTTTATGCTATGTTGGAGCAGAATGCATAAACTAGAAAACGACTGAAGGAGCAGCCCAAACTTGACAAGGAATTAGTCTCGGGGCAAGAAGTAAAAAGTTTTGAGAAAACCATTGCCTAGATACTCTATGGGCCATAATACATTGCTCTATCATCCATAGCAGAGTTTAACCACCGGATAGATGCCATAAAATAGGTGAAGCAGTTGGGTAATTAGGAGAGACAAATTCATCTCAAGTGGTTAGCCGAGGTCATAGTAGAGGACAAGGAGGAAGCTGAGTGGGTGGCTGGTGGAAAGTAGGTCACCAAATCTTCACTAAACTTTATAGAGAAGGACTGATGGACACTAGTCCATTATAGACTAATGCCAACTGCGTATGATAACATTCTCAGTGTAGATAGGGTAGCTCTGGTAGCATGCATCATGTCCCGGTATGAGATAAATATCCCGAGGGTCATAACAAATGAGATCCGGGATCGTGCTCTTGGGTTGAGCACCACCATGCCATTTCTGAGCCTTATTTACCAAATGTGTAGAGACGTTTGGCTTTGATTGCTGAAAGATGTTGATGTTGAGATTGGAGGTTAGAGGACACTGGATATAGGGATGATCTAGGATGAAATGAACACAGTGAGCTGGGCTAGGCTTCCGACCGTAATCCTAGTACCACGGGCATATGGGGGAGAGCAGGTTAATGTCCCCACCACAGTGGAGCAGGACAAGACACTAGCTACAGAGGCCAGCCATATAGAGGCAGTACCTAATACTTCAATCGCACCTCCGGTAGGCCTCCCGAGCCAGACACCAGCTGGGTATGTGTTGGTCTCTCATGACTTCCTCAAAAGATAACTAAAAGGCTAACTGTGACAAAGAAAAAAGTTTAGTCTATGATGGAGAACATCTAGCCTTGGTTGAAGGCAGAGATTGAGGAGGCTGTGAGGGGATTGCATGACCGAATTGATGGATTTGAGCACCAATTCAACGAGCACTAGCGGAGAAGTCGGACACTGGTAGCCTTTGGGAGGAGTTTGATGTGCTGTGAGTTTACAACACTTTCGACGCTTAAAACTAAGAAAATAGCATGGACTTAGATATGTTTATATGGATATGAGGTTCTTTTACTTTTTTTAGGGAAAATAGGTGTTGGAACAAAAATGTGCAAAAGATGCATAAAAGTGCAAAAAATCAGCCAAGTACCAATCTCAGTACGAGTCGTGCCTTGATTGTACAAGTTGTACCGAGACTTGTGGAAAAACTCAGTGGGCTAAAACAAGGAGAAGGAAAAGTATGACTCTCAGTATGAGCCGTAACTGGAGTAATGAAAATCTTCAGAGAAAATTTGCACAAGGCAGTCTCTTGGTATGTGTGGAACCCATGGATCATGACATCTACTTACGACCCAAACCATGATCTGTGGGGAGCTTCAATGATTCATAAAGACTTTTTAGAACTCTAAATGCAACAAGCAAGTATGAGTCATAGGAGGAAGGTACAAGGCATACCACAACACACATAGAAAACTTCAGAGGATGTCAAAGTTCTTAGGGCCAAGCCATGATGGATTGTACAACTCATAGGGCTATGGTACGAGTCGTACCAGCTACCAACACTTAGTCAAATTTGCAGTAGTCAAGGAATGTACGAGAGGAAGGTACAACCCATACAATCCTGTTACGGGTCATATGATCAGTCGTGAGTCAAGCTGGCACCAGATATGGAAAATTCCCTGTTAGCTTAGGAAAAGGTTTTTGATGTTTGTATAAATACCTTTTATGTTTTATTTTAGTATAACAACATAGAGAGAGGATAGTAGACATGTGACTCCCTTGAAAGAAGTTTTATTTGTGTTTTATTATCAAATTTTGGAGAGAAATTCTTAGGATTAACACTTGATTTTACCAATTGTTCTTGAGTTTATTCATTGACATTCAAAGTACGTTTTCTTCCAATTATTTTTGTAAGTATTTAATTATGTATTTGTCTATGAATGCTAATTGCAATCTTACAATCATGAGAGATTAAACCTCCACAACTAGGGTTGTGGGAACCATGGTGGATTAACAAAAGAAGGTTACAAATGTGATTCAAAACCAAGGCTAAATGCTTGTATTGTATTCTCTTCTTCTTTAAACATTTCTTAACAGTGCGCAATGTTAGGACTTGCCCGAATTCCTTACTTTGTTGAACCTAGAGAAGTAGAGATTATTAAAAGAGAATTACAATAAAGCCTTGATTTTTATGATCATTATATGACTTGTGTTGTGATTGCAGAAAAGTTAATTGGAACATATTGATAACGGTTAAAAAGAAATCGCTCATGAGACCTGACCTGGTAATTGATTATAGTCATCCAATAGGGATGAACCAGTCGTTTGGATGAACCCTAGTTATCAGTTCTATAAGTAAGCATTGGGATTGATCACGCATATATACGCAAAGTAGTTATGAACCCATGGAGAACACTTACCCTAGTTATTTAAAAATCTTGATAACAACCACAATACAATCTTGTTTTAATATTGTTTTTCTTTCAACCCCCCAATTTGGAGATAACTTACCAACAAGTTTAAGTTCTGACATTAGTCTAGATCTTACCTTATTCCCTGTGGGTTTGACCCCAACATCTTTGTTGGGTTCTTTATTGACATCGCCCACTTCATACTTTGCGGGGAAGTGTGAGTTTGAGCTTTATCAAAAAGTGGTGCCGCTGCCAGGGAATACGACTAAGATTGGATTAATTGCTTGTATTTAACTTTTGGTGTTATTTCCCCGTTTACGTTTTCTTTGTTTTTCTTTTGTGATTCATTCAGGCTAACACCAAGGGAACTACCTTTGCAAACACCCAGATGGAAGAAAAGAGGTTGCTAGTGCCCTTGGGAGAGATGTTGATTATTGACACACTAGCAGCCGACTTGATGAACTATGAAGGAGATGGAGTACCAGGGTACACGAAGCTGGTAAATGCCCTAGAAGGAATGGGGTCATATAACTTTAGACCATAAAAGTTAGATCTTGACTTTGAAGAACTATGTGACTCTGCCAGCAAAGCCATCAGTGGAGGAACCAACAGTTCTTGAAGTGAAGGAATTACCTCCCCACCTTAAATACGCATTCTTGGGTGTAGATAACACATTTCTAGTGATTATTGCAGCCGAACTGACAGATTGGCTAGTACAAGCTTTGGTCACAGTATGAAAAAAGCACAAAAAGGAAATTGGCTGGACCATAGCTGACATCATCAGGATCTCTCCATGCATATGTATTCACAAAATCTAGCTCGAGCCAAATTGCACAAGAAGTATAGAGCATCAGTGACTCATGAACCCACCAATGCATGAAGTAGTGAAAAAGGAGATTATCAAGTTACTAGACACTGGTGTAGTTTACCCAATTACATATAGCAAGTGGGTAACTCTGGTATAGTGTGTGCCAAAGACAGGTGGGATCATAGTGGTACCCAATGAGAAGAATTAGATGATACTGACAAGACCAGTCACAGGATGGCAAGTGTGCATGGACTATAAAAAGCTCAAACACTAGACCTAGAAATACCATTTTCCAATGACATTCATGGATCAGATGCTTGACAGGTGGGTAGGTAGAGGCTGGTACTGTTTTCTTGATGGCTATTCGGGGTACAATCATATCACTATAGCCCCAGAAGATCAAGAGAAGACCACTTTCACTTGTCCTTATGGAACATTTGCTTTAAGGAGAATGCCTTTTGGATTGTGCAATGCACCAGCCACATTCCAGCACTACATGATGTCGATATTCTCGGATATGGTGGAGGACACCATTAAGGTATTCATGGATGACTTCTCAGTTGTGGGTGACTCATTTGAATCTTACCTCAAGCATTAGGGAAAAGTGTTGAACAGATACAAAGAAACTAATCTGATCCTAAGGGAAAAATGTCATTTCATGGTCAAGGAAGGAATAGTGCTAGGTCACAAAATCTCTGAAAAAGGGATTGAGGTGGACCAGGCAAAAATTGAAGTTATAGTAGGATTGCCATCATAAAAGGGGTTAGAAGCTTTTCAGGGAATCTAGGATACAGGAGGTTCTTCAAGGACTTTTCAAAAATTTCAAAACCATTGTGCAAATTTCTTGAGAAGAAGGTAAAGTTCATATTTGATGAGGCATGTATGAAGGTCTTTGAGTGTGTGAAAGAGAAACTTACTACTACCCCTATTATTATAGCTCCAGATTGGTTTCTTTCATTTGAGGTAATGTGTGACGCTAGTGGGGTCGCTCTCGGTGCTGTCTTGGGCTAACCAAGAGCAAAGATTTTTCATCATATCTATTATGCTAGTAAAACACTCAACAAGGCCCAAAAGAATTACACTGTCATGGAATAGGAGATACTAGCAGTGGTCTTTGGATTTGAGAAGTTTTGAGCATACTTTCTTGGAGCTAAGGTGATCATCCATATGTATCATGTTTCTTTGAGGTACCTAATATCTAAAAAGGATGATAAACCCATGTTGATCAGGTGGTGTTGTTGCTCCGAGAATTCGATTTTGAGGTGGAAGACCGAAAAGGAACTCGAAATAAGGTAGCTGATCACCTGTCTAGACTAGAGTATGAGGCTAGAGTGAGAGAGAAGGTTGTTATCGATGATGCTTCCCCAGATGAGCAGGTAGTAGTTGCATCTCAGGACTTGATTCCCTAGTTCGGTAACTTAGCAAATTATTTAGCCAGTGACATGATCCCAGCAGATATGACTCCTCAGCTGAGGAAGAAGTTCTTATTCGATGATCGAAGATACTATTAGGATGAACCATACTTATTTTGCATTAGTGTAGATGGGATAATTTAGAGTGTGTGCTAGAGGTAGAAATGTTCAGCATGTTGGAGGCTTGTCACTCATCCTAAGTTAGAGGTCATTATAGTGGTATCCGAACTGCACACAAAATCTTACAATGCGGGTATTACTGGCCCTTTATTCACCAAGATGTGTATGATTATGCCAAGGCATGTGATCAGTGCCAAAGACAGTGTGGTATTACTCGCAAGCATGAGTTACCATTGGCCACTATCCTGGAAGTTGAGTTATTTCATGTATGGGGTATCGACTTCATGACCTATTTGTTAGCTCATATAGGGTGAAATACATCTTGATGGAAGTGGATTATGTTTCAAAATTGGTGGAGGCTATTGCACTACCTAATAATGAAGGAAAAAGTGTCATGAGATTTTTGCGGAAGCACATATTCGCTAGATTTGGTACTCCCAAAGCAATCATCAGTAATGGTGGATCACACCACCTCTTTAGAACCCTGCTAGAGAAATATGGCATCAAACATAAGGTGGCAACAACTTACCATCCTCAGTCAAGTGGGCAGGTGGAAGTTTCAAACAGGGAGATAAAGACCATTTTGACCAAAACAGTGAATACTAACTTGACAGATTGGTCTAGGAAGCTTGATGATGCGTTGTGAGCCTACCGAACAGCTTATTAAACCCTCATTGGTTCATCTCCAATTATCTGGTCTATGGAAAGTCATTCCATCTGCCGGTTGAGTTAGAGCATAAGGCATTATGGGCTTTGAAAAACCTGAGCTTAAATTGGAATGAAGTAGTCAAGTTGATACTTGACCAGCTCAATGAGTTAGATGAATTCCGACTTTGAGCTTATGAGAGCGCATCTATTTATAAAGAAATAATGAAGATCTATCAGGATAAAAATATTGCAAAGAGGGAGTTTAAAACTGGTGATTTGATCCTACTATTCAATTCAAGGCTCCGTTTACATCTCGAAAAATTGAAATCTAAGTGGATGGGCCAATATAGAGTGGTGAATGTGTCCCCACACGGTGCAGTGGAATTTGATAATAAATATGGAAATTTTAAGGTTAAGGGGCAAAGAATAAAGCTATTCGTGGGAGACACTGAGGAAATAAGAGGAATTGACGCAGTATACCTTGATGATGCCTAAAGAATCATGAAAGTTATGTCGTGCCACGATATTAAATTAGGCACTGCATGGGAGGCAACCCATGTATAACAAGAGCGCTTAGTGCACCACAAGTATGTTCCCCTTCCTTCTATTTTACATTCTATGCTTAGGGGATGAAGCATACATTTTTAAAAAGGGAGGGGGTGTACTTGTAGTTTTGGGATATTTTTGGATTCGTCTGATGGTTTTTCTTGTCATGTTTCTTTTCCCTCGGGCATGCTATCTAGTAGAGCCATCATGTATAGGATTTTATTTTTGTGTTCTTGTTTAATTAGAAAGTAGCTTAGGAGTATTCAGCCAATAAATTGCACTAGTTTTGAAGTTGTGAAAAATTGACCCTGTTTAAAAATTTTGATGGTTAGCCTATGTACTTGTTGATTGAAAAGCATAATTTTTGTCACTCTTTTTGTGTCATTTAGTGTACTAGCATGAGTAGTTCTTGTTATCCATGTATAAGCCGGATAGGTAGAATAAATGCAAAACATGTACCATAAGTGGGTGAGGTCTAATACCTAGTTCAATATTGCGTAGAGGATCTATAACTTGCCGGGTTGGTCTTTACATAGGTTTAAGTATGGTTGGTTAGGAAAGAATCATAGGTCATTTTTGTTTAGCCCAATCTTAGATTAAATGACTGTGCCAGAATAATATGAGTCCTTTGCTCTCGATTTTAAGCCTTAAATGAACCATTTTTCTTTGATTAACCAATCCGTACCCATTGTTTATAATGAACCTATTTTGGCCCTAGTCCCTCCTTGGACATTGTGAACCTCAACACAAGAAAAATTCATAAGTTGAGGGTAACTAGAGTAGAGGTGCATAAATCTTGGGGAGGTTAAAAAAGAAGAGAAAAGAAAAAGGGTTAAAAATGAGGTGTAGTGTGACAAAACAAAAAGAAGAAAAAGAAAAATAAAAAGAAGAATTGAAAAAGAAGATACAAAAAGAGAAAGATGAATGAAAATTTGTGAAAACACACCACACCAAACCCATACAATTGCATAAAAAATTGTGAAAGGGAGGAGAAAAGTTGAAAAAGAAAAAAGGGTGAAAAAGTGAAGAATGGAGCCACATGTATGTAGTGCCAAGGAGGGTTTAGTCAGAAAAAAGATTTCATATCTGTCATACCCAGCCCAAAAGCCTACATTACAAGCCAAATTAAGTCCTACAGTGATCCTATTCTAACCATCTGAAGTGCTGATGTAGAGAAAATAAGGGAAAGACTATGATATCTGACATGCAGTATTTGGAACTTCTTTGTGAGGGTGAGAGTCTTACTTGATCAGTCCTATGGTTCATATTTTCATATATCTTTGAGAGGGGCACTTCGTTAGATGTGAGGGTACATGGTTTGTGTTTGATTCTGCCAATTGTCTGTGTGAAAAGCACTGGTGATGACTTGACTATTTGTTAATAGCTAGATGACATATCTTGATCCCTATTTATCATGGTTTGTGATTTATTGATGTGCATATGTTGATTTTGTTTACAGGAAAATGGGCGAAAAGCAATTTGAGTTTATGGTGAAAATTTTGATTGATGTTAGCTGTAGTATCCTAGGTTTATTTTCTAGTTAAACGTCATTTTTTAGTTTTTTGTTTTCATTGCTTGAGGACATGAGAAAGTCTTAGGTTGAGGGTGTTGATGTGCTGTGATTTTACAACACTTTCGACGCTTAAAACTGAGAAAAATACCATGGACTTAGGTATGTTTATATGGATATGAGGCGCTTTTACTTTATTTTTAGAGAAAATAGGTGTTGGAGAAAAAATGTGCAAAAGATGCATAAAAGTGCAGAAAATCAGCCAAATACCAATTCGTACTGAGAATCGTGGAAAAACTCAGAAGGTTGGAACAAGGCAAAGGAAAATTACAACTTTTAGTACGAGCTATACCAAGATGATAGAGCCGTAACTAGAGTCGTGAAAATCTTCAAAGAAAATTTGCACAAGGCAGTCTCTTGGTACAGGTGGAACCCACGGATTGTGACATCTACTTATGACTCGTGACTCATAGGACTATGGTACGAGTCGTATTAGCTGCCAACACTTAGTCAAATCTGTAGTAGACAAAGAATGTACGAGAGGCAGGTAGGACCCGTACAATCTTGTTATGAGTCGTACGATCAATCATGAGTCAAGCTGGTGCCAGATATGAAAAATTCTCTGTTGGCTTAGAAAATGGTTTTCGATGTCTGTATAAATAACTTTTATATTTTATTTTAGTTGAACAACATAGAGAGAGGGTAGTAGATGTGTGATTCCCTTGAAAGAAGTTTTATTTGTGATTTAATATCAAGTTTTGGAGAGCAGCTGTTAGGATCAACACTTAATTTTACCAATTGTTATTGAGTTTGTTGATTGACATTCAAAGCAGGTTTTATTTCAATTATTGTTGTAAGTATTTAATTATGTGCTTGACTATGAATGCTAATTACAATCTTACAATCATGAGAGACTAAAACCTCCACAACTAGGATTGTGGCAATCATGGTGGAGTAACGAAATAGGGTTATACAAAGTGATTCAAAATCAATGTTAAACACTTGTATTGTATTCTCTTCATCTTTAAATGTTTCTTGACGGTGCGCAGCATTAGGACTTTCCCTAATTCTTTACTTGCTTGAAACTAGAGAAGTAGAGATTACAAAAAGAGAATTACAACAAAGCCTTAACTTTTATGATTATTGTATGACTTGAGTTGCGGTCGCAGGAAAGTTAATTTGGAATATATTGATAATGTTTAAAAAGAAATCGCTCAGGAGACCAAACCCAGTGATTGAGTATAGTCATCCAATAGGAATAAACTAGTCGTTTGGATGAACCTTAGTTATCAATTCTACAAGTAAGCATTGGGATTGATCATGCGTGTATACCCGAAGTAGTTATGATCCCATGGAGAACACTTACCCTAGTTATTTACAAATCTTTATAAAAACCACAATTACAATCTTGTTTCAATATTATTTTTCTTTGACCCCCCCCCCCGATTTGGAGATAACTTGCCAACAAGTTTAAGCACCGACATAAGTATAGAGTCTAGATCTTACCTTATTCTCTGTGGTTTGACCCCAACCTCTTTGTTGGATTCTTTATTGATAATGTCCATTTTATACTTTTCTAGAAAGTGTGAATTTGAGCGTTACCATAGTTTCGGGCTCTCGGGAGCCAACTGGCCAGTTGTCATCTAGACCACTAGAAATTCTAGCAGCACCTGCTCTTCCAAACATAGATGCTGAGCTAGATGAGAAGCTCAACTTGGAGGCATATTGGGGATCGACGGTTGCTATTGGAGATAAAGGGAAGAAGAGGCTCTCACATGAAGTTGAAAATGAGCCCCCGCGGAAAAAGAGAAAGAAAGAGAAGAAAGAGAGAAAGCGGGTGAGAGTAGAGAGCCTACAAGCTCACGACGCACATATGTCGGAGTTGCAAGAGCGAGCCAGAGGAGTGGTAAGCTCCAATACTACCCAAAGAGTGATTGTGGATAGCGAGGACCCTTCAGGGGAGCCACATTCAGATAGAGTAAAGCATGAGGTCGCAAAAAGCGATCGCTAGTCATGCGGGGGTAACCAATCCCCTAACAGAGGTACCATTGAGTGCATCGGCCACCGCTAGCACTACTGATGCAGTGGAGATACCACCTCCTCATGATGACAGGTCCGCTCAGGGCACCACAAGTATGTCCCTTTCTCTTGTTCTTACATATTTTATGCTTCGGGAAGGTAGCATATTTTTCAAAGAGGGGGGGTGTGCCTGTATTTTTGGGAATTTTTTATTCGTCCGAGGGTTTTTTATCATATTTATCTTCCATCGGGCATGCTATCTAGTAGAACCGACATGTTTAGGTTGTTTTCATTTAATTAGAAGTAGCTTAGAAATACTTTGCAGCCAATAAATGCACTAGTTCAATGTTTTTGAAAAATATTGTCCCTGTTAAAAATTTTATTTTGATGTTAGATTTGTAGTTAATCACAATTGCATGAATTCTGTGAAGCTTTGTATGGCATTTAAATTATGAGCATGAGTAGTTGTAGTTTTCCGTGCATGAACTAGATAGGTAGATTCAATCCAAACTGATACAATGAGTGAGTGAGAATGCATACCTAGTTCAATACTGCGTAGAGGATCTAAAACTTGCCCGGTTGGTCTTTGCATAGGTTTGAGGATAGTTGGTTAGAAGATGATCATAGACTGCTATTGGTTTTAGCCACTTCATCTTAAAGGACCCTACCAAATGATTATGAATCCTTTGATCCCAATTTTGAGCCTTTTATCAGCCACTTTTCTTTGATTAACCTTTAACCTTACCCATTGCTTATAATGAACCTATTTTGGCCCTAGTCCCTCCTTGGACATTGTGAACCTCAACCCAAGCAGAATTCCTAAGTTGAGGGTGGCTATAGTAGGGATGCATAGATTGTGGGGAGGTGAAAAAGAAAAAGAAGGAAAAAACATTAAAGATGAGGTGTGGTGTGACAATTGAAGAAAAAAGAGCTGAAAAAGAAAAAAATGAAAAGAAAATTCAAGGGAAAAAAGGGAATGAACAAGTTGAGAAAAACACGCCACACTTATATATTGCATGTAAATGGAGAAAAAGGAGGAAAAAGTTGAAAAAGTTAAAAATGGGTTAAGAAGTGTAAAGTGGAGCCACAAGTATGTAGTGCCAAGGAGGGTTTAGTCACTTAATACCATATTTACCATACCCATCCTGAAGCCTACATTACAAGACGAACAAAGTCCTATAGTGATCCTAGTTTAACTATCTGAAGAGCCGAAGTAGAGAAAATAAGGGCAAGCCTATGGTATCCAATCTACAGTATTTCGAACTTCTTTGTGAGAGTGAGAGTCTCATTTGTTTAATACCAAGTTCATTATTTATATATCTGTGAGTGTTGGGGACTTTATTTGCTATAAGGGTACTTGGTTTGTGTTGCATTTTACCAATTATCTATGTGAATAGCATTGGTGATAACTCAATTCTCTGATAATAGTTGTATGTCATATCTTGATCCTTGTATGTCATTGATTGTGGTTACATGTGTGAATAACTAACTTAGTTTGAACAAAAAAGGGGTCATTAGTTGATTGTCATTCATAGTGCAAATTTTGTTGTGTTAGCTGTAGGTATTCAAGGTTTACTTTCTAGTTAAGCCTCATTTTTAGTTTTTGTTTTCCTTTCCTGATGACACGCAAAAGTCTTAAGTTGAGGGTGTTGATGTGTTGTGAGTTTACAGTACTTTCAACGCTCAAAACTGGGAAACTAGCATGGACTTAGGTGTGTTCATATGGATATAAGGCAATTTTACTTTGTTTTCAAAGAAAATAGATGTTGGAGCTGAATTGTGCAAAAGATAGAGTAAAATGCAAAAAAATGGCTCAGTACAAATCTCAGTTAGAGCCATACTGAGAGTAGTGAAGAGGTCCAGGACCAAATCATGAGGTAAAGGCAATTTAGGGCTCATGGTACGAGCCATACTATCCTGGTACGAGCCATATCATAGCACTCATAGTAAATTCTAGAGAGTTTTCATAGGCCAAGTATCATGGTTGTCACAACCCGAACATAGGCCCAAATCGAGACACGGGACAAAGAACCCCGAGAGGCTCCAAGTTGACCCATGGCATGAACGTAACATCTGAATTCAACATAATCAAGCGGAAGTCTAACATATATAATAAAGCAGTAATCTGGAAATATCATAACTTTCGAATACATAACACACGACTGAAACTACATACATGTTATATCTGAAAAGCCTCTACGACTGACTAGTTGATGGGATAAGACCCCAACTAACTCACTATAGTATGAAACTAAAAATAAGGGTCCTCGAAAGATGAGGATTCACCAACTCTGGCTGGAAAGTGCTAATACTGCAGATCTGGCTAATGATGGGACTAAGCCTGGATATCCGAGGTTGTATCATGAAATGATACAACATAAAGTATGCGGTCGGTACATGAAATATACTGATTATGTAAGTTAAGTAAAACTGCTAAGTAAAATCATAAATCATGCATACTATAAAAACATAATCAAGATAAGATTCTAAGAGTAAGACTTGCATGCTATTTTCTGAAATCATGATCTGAACATAACTGAATATCATAACTAAATCGAATGACCCAAAGTTGAAAACTGATAGACATAAGTAAAACTGAATATTGGGTCAAACCTGCTGAAAATATAATGTCATGACTGATGAACATGCATAACTGAAATCATGAGGAACAATGAGAGACTCGTCATATAACTGACATTACCACGATAGAGCTTATGTGGTCCAGACTATTACACTCAAGTGGGCAGAGCCGTCCAAAGCCTTGTCAGGGCTAAGGACACTACTATGATATCGATATCAAGCTGAATGCCCCTTAGGGGAAGGGGAAGATCACAAGGGAGGTCTCGAATAATCTAAACATACCTACGTTGGCACGTACTTCTGAGGCATAGGGTTAACTAACCCTTAGCCTACTCGGTGCTAGACAATACTCCCAAAAATATGCATATGATATCCATCATTTTTCAACGAAGCTGAACCATCGTCTAGTGACAAAGCTGACTCATAAAATACGTGCATAAATCTGAAATCATAACATGAGGTGCCTTGGGCTTAAACTATACAACAAGCTGAAAAATAATGGGAGTCTAGACTCCAAAATTCATGTGGTAAGCTAATAACATAAAATTTAGGTAAATCATGAAACATACTTGATCTTATGGGCTTTTCCAATACTAAAACATGCTTGACATAGACTTGATCATTCGAAAACATGAACATGTCCATGGGTAATTCGAAATCATACTTTCATCATATACATCTCATCATGCTTGAATACATATCTCATAGATCTCAACTTTAATGGATGGGTATCATAATTTATAAAACGTGAAAACATAATTTATAATTGAAAATATTGTAAAATATGCCCATTAATCATAATTCAACATTAGAAACATGCTTAAATCATACCTATGATTGATACTTAGAGAATTCACATATTGGGTTAAACCCACATAGATTCATCAACTAGAATTTCATGAATTAAGGAGGGATTAGGCATGGGTGTGGATGAATACACCAATTCATAACCCTACATATCTATAAGGAATTTGATTTCACAAACCCTCTTGAAAACCCAATGGAATTTGGGAAGAACATGAAGAATCTAAGCTTGATCACCCCTTAGAACCTCTAGGCTTGCATGCATGGAAGGGAATGAGTTTAGAATGAACTTAAAATTCTTAAAACACACTTTTCTAAGCTTAAAACGACGTAGTATAGGCCTTAAAAAATTAAAAATTACGGAAAAGCCTTAATAAATTCGCAGAAAATTGCACACTGCTCCCAACGAGGGACTGGACGACTCGTGTCTTATACCACGACTCGTGGTATCAATTAGTTGCGCACACTAGAATCCTACCTTCTGAGGGTCACCACGAGGGACACCACGACTTGTGGTGTACCTAACGACTCGTGGTGACAAAGTCGTCGTCAACACTGCCCAAACTCCTTCCACCTTCAATCACCCTTGACCACAGCCCACACAACAAATCGTGGTGCTGACCACGACTCAGGGGTCATACCCGTGGTCACCTCAAAACTTAAAATTTCAACCCAATCAAAACTCCTCCCCTTGAGTCACTCAACGACTCATGGTGTACCCCATGGGGCACTGCATGACTCATCTTGTGACCTGGTGTAGAAAACTTTATTTTCTCTGTTTCAACTCCCAAGTCTGATCTTAGGGTTTTTGGGGTATTATAATATCTCCCCCTTGGGAACATTCATCCTCGAATAGGGGAAAACATTCTGAAAAACTGAGAAATGCAATCATCATACTCAAATACTGAACATTTAACCTGAAACTCACAGTGTGACTGACTCTAAGCTGAACTAGATGACTCAACTGAATTTCCTAAATCGTACATACATTCATTGACATGAAAGAAACTGGGGCACATAAGCTGAACATGAAACTGAATAGAGTACTAAGGAGGAAACTGATACCTCAAGCTGAAACTGAGCTGGAAAGGAATAGATGTGGGTATTCATCCATCATATCTGCTTCGGCTTCCCACATAACTCCCTCAACATGACGGTTCCTCCGTAAAACCTTGACTAAAGCTACTTCTTTGTTTCTTAGCTTTCCAACCTGACAATCAAGTATTTCCATCGAAACCTCCTCATAGCTAAAGTTATCCTTCACACCTACACTCTCCACCAGAACAACCAGAGCTGTGTCACCCAAGCACTTCTTTAAAAGCGACACATGCAAAACTGGATAGACTGAAGAAAATTTCGAGGAAAATTCCAACTCATTTGTTACCTTGCCAACCTGTTTCACAATCTGGTACAAACCAACATAACGGGGACTAAGTTACCCTTTCATTCTTAATCTCATCACTCCCTTCATGGGATATACCTTCATAAACACCCAATAATCAACTTCAAACTCAAGCTCCCTCCTCCTCACATCCGTATAGGACTTTGGGCGACTCTGAATTGTTTTCAACCTATCCCTTATCAACTGAACTTTCTCCATAGCCACATGATTTGAATCTGGACATATCAATGTATCTTCACTAATCTCAAACCAACCAATAAGTGATCTACACCTTTTCCCATAAAGATCCTTAAATGGAGCCATCTGAATGCTAGAATGGTAGTTGTTGTTATATGAAAATTCAAGGAGAGGCAAATGATCATCCCAACTACCCTTGAAATCAATCACACATACTCTCAACATATCCTCCAAAGTCTGAATAGTCCGCTCCGCCTATTCATCTGTTTACGGGTGAAATGTTGTGCTAAGCTTGACTTGATTACCGAGTCCTTTCTGAAATGATCTCCAAAACTGGGAGGTAAACTAAGTACCTCTATCTGATATGATTTACAAGGGCACTCCATGCAACCGAACTAACTCCCAAATGTACAACTTAGAATAATCCTCCGCTGAATCGGTAGTTTTGACCGGTAGGAAATGAGCTGCCTTAGTGAACCTGTCTACAACCACCCAAATAGAGTCATACTGTCGACGAGTGTGAGCCAACCCTATAATGAAGTCCATATTGATCTCTTCCCACTTGCAAGTAGGGATCTTGGAGCACATCTCGAGGTCTTTGATGTTCCACTTTCACATGTTGATAATTTAGACACTTAGCCACAAATTCTGCTGTCCTTTTTCATGCCACTCCACCAACAGACTTCCCATAGGTCACGGTACATCTTGGTGGCACCTGGATGTATAGAGCATCTGGAACCATGAGGCTCGTGCAACATCCAGTCTCTCAAATCATGAACACCAAGAACACACAAGCGACCCTGATATTGAAGCACACCATCTCCCCTTTTGGAGAAAACCTCCACCTTTTGATTTTGAACGTCTTCATTCAACTTTACCAAAATTGGATCCTCGTCCTGCCTAGCTTTAACCTCGGTCACCAGGGAAGATTCTGATCCATTCTGAACAATGACACCACCATCTGTTGAGTCAACAAGATGGACTCCTTGTTGTGCAAGCTGATGTACATCCTTCACTAATTCCTTCTTTTCCTCGTCTACATGGGACACACTCTCCATAGAAAGCCTGCTAAGAGCATATACCACTACATTAGTTTTGCCCGAATGATAGAGGACACCCATATCATAATCTTTAAGAAGTTCCAACCCCCTTCTCTAACAAAGATTAGATCCTTTTAGGCGAACATGTACTGCAGGCTGTTGTGGTCCGTAAAGACATCCACATGGACCTCGTACAGATAATGTCTCCAAATCTTCAAGGCAAATACTACTGCTACCAACTCGAGGTCGTGAGTTTGGTAATTCTTTTCATGGACCTTCAGCTGCCTAGAAGCATACACTATAACCTTACTGTACTACATTAGCATACAACCAAGGATGATCCTTGAGGCTTCACAATATACCACAAATCCATCAAGTACCCTCAGGTAGGGTCAACACTAGTGCTGAGGTGAGTCGAGTATTCAATTCTTGGAAGCTCTTCTCACACGCCTCCAACTATTAAAACTTCACCTTCTTCTAGGTCAATTTAGTCAAAAAGCTGCAATGGATGAAAACTCTTCAACAAACCTTTGATAGTAACCGGCTAAACCCAGGAAACTCCTGATATCCAAAGGATTCACCGGTCTAGGCCAGTTCTTCATCGCTTCTATCTTTTGAGAGTTCACCTGTATACCCTCACTTGACACCACACGACCCAAAAATGCCACTGAGTTCAACCAAAACTTGCATTTGCTAAATTAGCATACAACTGGAGATCCTTCAAGGTCTGTAGCACCACCCTCAAATGAGCGGCATGCTCCTCCATGCTTCGAGAGTATACAAGGATGTCATCTATGAACTGTCATGACTCGAACGTAGACTCGGATTGTAACATGGGACAAGGAGCCCCGAGAGACTCCAAGTTGACCCTTAGCATGAATATTCATTTAACTTCATATCATTAAGCGAAATTCTTAACATGACAATATAGTGAAAACATAAACATAACATAACATATTATGATAAGTGGAACGTACAATGAGCACTTCAATTTGTCTAAAAGCCTCTATCATATGAGATGGATTGATGGGACAATATCCCCAACTAACCCGACAAAACAAAAAGCAAAAAGGGACATCAATATTTGAAACATATGGTCCTCGAAGAATGAGGACTCACCAAAGGCTAGATGCTAAACTCTGAAATGGACTACTGACGGGGCTAAGTCTGAGAGCCAGGTCCTATATCATAAAACGATACAACATAGAAAGTATGCGGCCAGTATGTGGAATGTACCAAGTATGCAAGGTAAGTAAAACGGATATTTAAAACACATAAAATCTCATAAATGATCATAAGAGTGGGACAACATGCTCATAACATAAGTAAAAGGCTCAAGGTTTTCAAAACATTCATAATTCAATCGTAATCGTAATCATAATAATAAGAGAAAAGCTTTAATTGAACATGATTTGAGCCAATGTGCATAATTATAAACATGCATAATTCATGAGGAATAGTGGGAGATTCTTATAACCGACATACCCCATATGAGTACACACGGAGCTCAAATTGTAAATCCTTAGTTTGAAGGGTGTTCATACCTTGCCAAGGGTAGAATCATGAAGGGCATGATAACACACATGAAAGGGCCCATTTGGGCAAAGGGGATAGTCTCAAGGGAGGTCCCATCATGTCCTACGGTGGCACATAGTTTTGAGATTCGGGGTAAAACCTGGGCCCCGAACCTATTCTGTGTTAAATACTACTCCTAAAACATATATAGTTCTCCTAGTATAATATGCATGAGATTCATGGGCTAGTTAAATCATAGTAATCATAAACATGCTTATAAGTACGTGAACTAGCCATGTGGGTAAGGCCCGTGGGTCGGCCAAAACATAATTAGTAAAATCATGAGATTCATGCATACTTATAAACCATATATAGACTTTGTAAATCATCAATTCATAATGGGCATTTGAATAAATCCATATCATGAATCATAAATCATGATGGGTTTATGAATACTAGCAATTGAGGTAAAGATCATAACTCGATTCATCATAAAACATGCATGATTAGGCTTAATTTAGTAGAAATTGAAATAAATAAGGTTATAATCAAAATAGTTGTAAAATCTGACATAATTGATAAAATATGATGTAAATCACGAATGATAATAACCCATTGATAGATCATTAGAATTCCACAAGATTTAAGTTAAAACCCTATAAGATTTTTTTGGATCGAACTTCATGAATTAGGAGAGATTGGGCATGGGTGTGAATGAAAACACCCATTCCTAACCCTACATACCTGTAAATGGCTGACTCTTACCCTCCCTTGAATGCCCAAGAAGGAATTGAAGAAAACCTTGAAGTATTGCCTTGATCACCTCTTTAGCCTATCACTCTTGCATGAATGAATATGAAAAATGGCCTAAAATGAACTTAACCCCTTTAAAAGTCACTATTCATAACTCAAAATGACATAGCTTAGGCCTTAGAATCTTACTAAATTCGCAGAATATAACTGCCAGATCATCCCAAAGGAGGACCTAACGACTTGTTACCCTGGACCATGACTCGTGGAGTCGTCCGTGAAGTACACTGCTCAACAGGTCTCCTGGGCTCATAGCGGGAGACATAACGACTCGTGACCAGGTGAACATGACTTGTGGTCACCATCCATGAAGTGCACTGCCTTAACTTCAACAAAAACAATCCCTGCTTGGCCACAACCCTTCCTACGAATTGTGGGGACTTACCACGACTCGTGGGGTCCTTCCGTCAAGTACACTGCCCTTTTTCCTTCTCTTTTCCTTCTCACCCACCCCATGACTGACCTAAGGACTCGTGCGGCCTGACCACGAGTTGTGGTCATGCCCGTGGGGTATCATTTCTCAATTTTCACATTAAATCCCTGGGCCTCCCCACGAGTCACATCACGACTCCTAGGCTCCTCTTACAGGTCTCCTCACGACTCGTTCTGTTCCTGGTGCCAGATTTTAGGTTTTTCTCTATTTCAACTCCCGGGTCTGGTCTTCGGGCTTTTGGGATATAACAATATCTCCCCCTTAGGAACATTCGACCACAAATGTTCGAAAGCATACAGAAAAAATAGAGAGACACAATTATCATATTCAAATACTGATAATCTAAACTGAAGTTGAAGGATAACTACCTCCGATTTAAACTACATAGCTGAACTAAATTCACGAATCATACATACACCCACATACATAAAAGAAACTTGGGCACATGAATTGAACATGAAAACTAAATAGAGTTTTAGTGCAAAACTTATACCTCAAGCTAGAACTGAGTCGGTAGAGAATAAATATGGGTACTTAGCCATCATGTCCGCTTCGGCTTCCCACGTAGCTCCTTCAATATGTTGATTCCTCCATAACACTTTAGCTGAAGCTACTTCCTTGTTCCTTAGACTTCAAACCTGCCGATCTAATATTTTTACCGGAACCTCCTCAAAACTGCAGTTGTCTTTCACACCAACACGGTCCACTAGGACAACTAGAAAATTGGATCACCCAGACACTTCTTTAAAAGTGACATATAGAATACAAGATGCACAAAAGCTAATTCTAAGGGCAACTCCAATTCATAAGCCACCTTGCCAATACGTCTCACTATCCGGAATGGGCCAACATAGCGGGGATTGAGTTTCCCCTTCTTTCCAGACCTCATCACTCCCTTCATGGGAGACACCTTCAGAAATACCCAGTTATCGACTTCAAATTCTAATTCTCTTCTTCTCACATCAGCATAGGACTTTTGGTGACTCTAGGAAGTTTTTAACCGGTCCCTTGTCAATTTAACCTTCTCTATCGCCTCGTGAACTTAATCTAGCCCTATCATCCCGCTTCGCCAACCTCAAATCATCCAATGGGCGACCTACACCTCCACTCATAGAGAGCCTCGAATGGTGCCATTTGGATACTGAAATGATAGTTGTTGTTGTATGCAAATTCAATAAAAGGAAAATGCTCATCCCAACTACCTTTGAAGTCAGTCGCGCATGCTCTCAACATGTCTTCGAGAGTCTGAATTTTTCACTCCGCTTGGCCATCCGTTTGGGGGTGAAATGTTGTGTTGAGCTTAACCTGTGTACCAAGCCTTTTTTGAAATGACCTGCAAAACTGAGAGGTAAATTGAGTACCTCTATCTAAAATAATGGGCAAGGTCACTCCATGCAGTTGGACTATCCCCGGATATATAGTTTCGCATAATCCTTTTCCTAATCCGTGGTTTTGACCCATAAAAAATGAGCAGTCTTTGTCAACCTATCTACCACAACCCAAATGGAGTCATATTATCAGCGACTTTGAGGTAAACCTATGATGAAGTCCATATTATTTCTTCCCACTTTCAAGTAGGAATACTGATATCCTGAAGCACACCTTCCAGCCTCTAATGCTCAACCTTTACTTGCTGACAGTTCGGACACTTTGCTATGAATTCTGTGATATCCTTCTTCATGCCATTCCACCAATAGACTTCCCATAAGTCACGGTACATCTTGGTGGCACCTGGATGGATAGACTACCTGGATCCATGAGCCTCGTGCAACATTTGTCTCCTCAAATCATCAACATCTGGAACACATAGATGACCCTAGTACCGAAGCACACCATCTCCCCCTTTGGGGAATACCTCTACTTTATGATTCTGAATGACTTCCTTTAAGTTCACCAAAATTGCATCCTCATCTTGTCTAGCTTTCACATCATTTACGAAGGATGATTCTTATCCATTCTGAACCACAACACCACCATCAGTTCAGTCTACCAACCTAACTCCCAACCTTGCGAGTCGATCCATATTCTTCACCAACTCCTTCTTCCCTTCATCTACATGGGACACACTCTCCATAGAGAGCCTACTAAGTGCGTCCGCTACAATGTAGGCCTCACCTGGATGGTAAAGGACACTCATATCATATTCCTTGAGTAGCTCCAACCACCTTCTTTGCCGAAGATTGAGATCCTTCTGAGTAAACACATATTGTAAGCTCTTATGATTTGTAAACACATCCACGTGAACCCCATACAAATAATGTTGCCATATCTTCAAGGAGAATACCACCGTGGCCAATTCAAGATCATGGGTCGGGTAATTCTTGTTATGTACCTTTAACTGTCTGAGGCATATGCTATAATCTTCCCATGCTGCATCAATACACACCCAAGTACAATCATTGAAGCATCATAATACACCACGAACCCATATATACCCTCCGATAGGTTTAACACCAGTGTTGAAGTAAGTCGGGTCTTCAACTCTTAGAAGCTCTTCTACAAGCGTCCAACCATTGGAATTTCACCTTCTTCTGAGCCAATTTGGTCAAAGGAGCTGTAATAGATGAGAAACCCTCAACAAACCTCCGATAGTAGCCAGCTAAACCTAAGAAACTCTGAATATCTGAAGGATTCACCAATCTAGGTCAATTTTTCACTGCCTCTATTTTCTGAGAATCCATCTTTATGCCCTCACCTGATACTACATGGCCCAAAAACGCTACAGAGTTTAACCAAAACTTGTACTTGCTAAATTTGGCATATATTTAGTGATCCTTGAGAGTATGAAGCACTATTCTCAAAGTAGCGACATGTTCCTCCTCGCTCCAAGAGTATATCAGGTTGTCATCAATAAAAATAAACACGAACATATCCAAGTATGGCTTGAACACCTTGTTTGTCAAGTCCATAAAAGCTACAATAGAATTCGTTAGTCCAAAAGACATAAGTACACACTCATAATGGCCATACAACGTTCTGAAAGTTGTCTTTAGGATGTCACACTCCCGAACTCTGAGCTAGTGATACCCGGATTGGAGATCTATCTTTTAGAAACACTTGGCACCCTAAAGCTGGACAAATAAATCATCAATCATGGATAGGGGATACCTATTCTTGATGGTGACTCTGTTCAATTGTTGATAATCAATACACATTCAAAGAGAACCATCTTTCTTCTGGACAAAGAGAACTGGTGCACCCTATGGAGACATGCTCGGTCTAACGAAACCCTTATCTAATAGGTCCTTCAATTGATCCTTCAATTCCTTTAGCTCGGATGGAACCATTCTGTAAGGAGGGATAGATATAGGCTACGTGTCGGGAAGAAGGTCAATACAAAAATCAATTTCTCTCTTGGAAGGAACACTTGGTAAATCATCAGGGAACACTTCTGGATATTCACGCACTACCGAAACTGACTGGATAGTCGGGGTCTTGAATTTAACATCCTTAACCCTAACTAGATGATATACACAATCCTTAGAAATCATTTTCCTAGCCTTAAGATAGGAAGTAAAATGACCTACAGGAACGACCGAACTACCCTTCCACTCCAAGACTGACTCACCTGAAAAGTGGAACTCCACCGCATGGGTTCTACAATTAATAGAAGCATAACATGTATACAACCAATACATACCAAGAATAATATTAAAGTCATCCATGGCCAACTCTTCAAGGTTTTCGTAGGTTACTTTATACAATATAGTAATCGGGCATCTTCTATGCAACCGCCTAGCAACAACCGAATCACCAACAGGAGTAGAAACTAAAATGGTTCTGACAGAGTTTTGAGACTAACTCCAAAACTAATAGCAATATAAGGTGTCATGAAAGACAAGGTATCCCCTGGATCTAACAAAGCATAAGCATCAAGGTGAAACACTGGTAACATACTAGTAACCACATCCGGTGAAGTCTCCTTCTCCTAACGGGTCGCAAGGGCATAAAACCTGTTTTGGCACTGACTGAAGGCTGAACTAGTCGAGGCACTCTGCTAAGAGGGACGTGCTGTTGGAGCAGCTGAACTAGTGGCTGGCATACAAGCTCTACCGCCCCTAATCTAGCCTAAGGGCAATCCCTGATTTTGTGTCTAGGTTTGCCACACCGGAAACAAGCTTCTAAGCCAACTAGGCACCTCCTTGGGTGATTCTTGCTGCACCTTGACCAAGATGGGAAAGTTCTCTCTATCTGCATGCTACCCTGGCCTCTCGAATTTGAAGCCCTACTTCTATGATCCCCTCATGATCTAGATAGTGTACTAGCTAACGATGGTGGTGGAGCAAAAGACCTGTGATGAGACTGCTGGTGCTGTCCACCCCCCTCCCGTTCTAGGCTGACAAATCCCATAATTTTCTATCCTGTCCCTCTTGTCCTCTCTCTGCCTTTGATACATTGACTCCATTTTCTGGTCATGAAACACTATGCGGGGAAAATATATATCCCGATGCAGTATGGCGATCATACAGTCCTTATCCAGTAGTCCGCCACTCCATGCACAAATCGGCTCACCCAAGCCCTCTAGTCTGTCACTAACTCTGGTGCATACTTAGATAAGCGAGTGAACTCCAGAGTGCACTCCTGAACCAACATACCACACTACTTCAGATTTACAAACTCAGTTGTATTCAGTTCCCTCATTTTGCGAGGGAAGAACCGATCCACAAAGGCTACATAAAACTCTTCCTAACCTATAGGGCCCGCCCCCACTGCCCTACTGTCTCTTCGTTGCTTAAACAAGATATGAACCACCCCTTTCACTGATAATAGGCAAAATCAACACACTCTCTATTTGTCACCCCCATGACCTGGGTGATCTTTAGAATCTCGTTGATGAATTCATGTGGGTCCTCATCTACCTTGGACCCAAGGAACTCTGGTGGGTTCATCCTCAAGATATCTTTGACTCGCGCCGCCGCTGCATTTCCATTTTGGGAAACGTGCGTAACAGTCTACTGATTGACCTGAGCGATCATGGCTTACGCAAGCATCTGGATAGCTGCCCGAAACTCAGCATGGGCAATTGGCTCTAGTGCCTGGTGCTCCTGAACTGCTGGGACCTGCTGGTGCCCATTCCCATTGCCATCCTCGTGACCGTCTCCATTTCTATTCCTCCTACCATTAATTCTTCAGGGAGCCATGATTTAGCAATCACAAATAACACGAATTAGAAGGATTGGAAGACATTTCATTGCACGACATATATCTTGAAAGAAGGAAACATTTCATAAACGTCTCATAGCGTCTTCGTCATAAGTGTGTAGTGCTTCACACCCATGAAAAAGACACTACTTAACGCGGCTTCCAGACACCCTACGATGCTTCAAACCTATTGCTCTGATACCAAGTTTGTCACAACCCGAACATAGACCCGAATCGTAACACGGGACAAGGAGCCTCGAGAGACTCTAAATCGACCCCTGGCATAAACATTCATCTAACTTCATATCATTAAGTGTAATTTTTAACATGACGATATAGCGAAAATATAAACATAACTAACATAGCATGATAAGCGGAACATACAAAATATATAGCAGTTGAGTACTTCAATTTGTTTGAAAGCCTCTATCGTATTAAATGGGTTGATGGGACAACATCCCCAACTAACCCGACAAAACTAAAAGCAAAAAGGGACATCAATATCTAAAACATATAGTCCTGGGAGAATGATGGCTCACCACAGGATGGATGCTAAACTCCAAAATGGACTACTGACGGGGCTGAGCCTGAGAGTCGGGTCTTGTATCATGAAATGATACTACATAGAAAGTATGTGGTCAGTACGTGGAAAGTACCGAGTATGCAAGGTAAGTAAAACGGATATTTAAAATACATAAAAGCTCATAACTGATCATAAGAGTGGGACAACATGCTCATAACATAAGTAGCATACGATAACATAAGGCTCAAGGTTTTCAAAATATTTGTAATTTAATCGTAATCATAATCATAAGAGAAAAGCTTTAATTGAACATGACTTGAGCCAATGTGCAAATTATAAACATGCATAAATCATGAGGAGCAGTGGGTGATTCTTATAACTGACATACCCCATATGATCACACATGGAGCCCGACCTGTAAATCCTTAGTCGGGAGGGTGTTTGTACCTTTCCAAGGGTAGAACCATGAAGGGAATGATATCACACATGAAAGGGCCCATTTGGGCAAATTGGATAGTCTCTAGGGAGGTCCCATCATGTCCTACGGTGGCACATAGTTCTAATATTTGGGGCAAAACCTGAGCCCCGAACCTATTCGGTGTCAAATACTACTCCCAAAACATATATAGTGCTGATAGAATATGCATGAGATTCATGGGCTAGTTAAATCATGATAATCATAAACATGCTTATAAATACGTGAACTAGCCATGCGGGTAAGGCCCGTGGGTCGTCGGCCAAAACATAATTAGTAAAATCATGAGATTCATGCATACTTATAAACCATGTATAGACTTTGTAAATCATCAATTCATAATGGGCATTTGAATAAAGCCATATTACGAATCATAAATCATGATGGGTTTATGAATATCAATAATTGAGGTAAAGATCATAACTCGGTTCATCATAAAACATGCATAATTAGGATTAATTTAGTAGAAATCGAAATAAATATGGTTACAATCAAAATAGTTGGAAAATCTAATCATAATTCATAAAATATGATGTAAATGACGAAAGGTAATAACTCATTGATAGATCAATAGAATTCCACAAAATTTAAGTTAAAACCTCATAAGATTTTTTTGATCGAACTTCATTAATTAGGAGAAATTGGGCATGGGTGTGAACGAAAACACCCATTCATAACCCTACATACATGTAAATGGCTGATTCTTACCCTTCCTTGAATTCCCGAGAAGGAATTGAAGAAAACCTTAAAGTATTTCCTTGATCACCTATTTAGCCTATCAATCTTTCATGCATGAATATGAAAATGACCTAAAATGAACTTAACCCTTTTAAAAGTCACTATCATAACTCAAAACGACGTAGTTTAGGCCTTAGGATCTTAGGAATTACAGAAAAGCCCTTACTAAATTCGCAGAAAATATTTGTCGAATGGTCCCAATGGGGGACCTAATGACTCGTTACCCTAGACCACCACTCGTGGATTCTTCTGTGAAGCACACTGCTCAACAGGTCTTCTGGGCTCATAACAGGAGACATAACGACTCATTACCAAGTGACTGCGACTCGTGGTCACCATCTGTGAAGTGCACTACCTTAACTTCAACAGAACAATCCCTGCTTGGCAACGACCATTCCCACGAATCGTGGGGACTGACCACGACTCATGGGGTCCTTCCATCAAGTACACTACCCTTCTTCCTTCTCTTTTCCTTCTCACCCACCCCACGGCTGACCTAATAACTCGTGGAGCCTAACCACGATTTGTGGTCATGCCCGTGGGGTTTCATTTCTCAAGTTTCACATTAAATCCTTGGGCCTCCCCACAAGTCACATCACGACTCTTGGGCTCCTCTCATGGGTCTCTCCATGACTCGTTCTGTGGTTGGTGCCAGATTTTAGGTTTTTCTCCGTTTCAACTCCCGAGTCTGATCTTTGGGTGCCCGGGGTATAACATGAACACAATCACGAACATATCTAAGAATGGCTTGAACACCTTGTTCATCAAATTATAAAATCTATAGGAGAATTTGTTAGTCCAAAAGACATGACTACAAAATCATAGTGACCATACCGAGTCCTGAAGGTTGTCCTTGAGATGTCACTCTCCTGAACCCTGAGCTGATGGTATCCAGATCTGAGTTCTATCTTTGAAAATCACTTAGTGCCCTAAAGCTGGTCAAAAAAATCATCAATCCTGGGGAGAGGATACCTATTCTTGATTGTAACTTTGTTTAATTGTCGATAATCAATGCACATACGAAGAGACCCATCCTTCTTGTGGACAAAGAGAATTGGTCACCCTACAGCTATTTGCTAGGTCTGACGAAACCCTTATTTAAGAGATCTTTCAACTACTCCTTCAACTCCTTTAGCTCAGCTAGAGCCATTTTGTAAGGAGGAATAGATATAGGCTACGTATCGGGAAGGATGTCAATACCAAAATCGATCTCCCGCTCAAGAGGAATTCCTGGTAGATCATCTGAAAACACTTCTGGATATTCACACACAATAGGAACTGATTGGATAGTCGGGGTTTCAGGACGTAGCATCCTGAACCCTAACTATATGGTACATGCAATGCTTAGAAATCATCTTGCTAGCCTTAAGGTGGGAAATAAAGCGATCTACAGGTATGGTTGAACTTCCCTTCCACTCTAGGACTAGCTCACTAGAAAATCTAAACTCCACTGCATGGGTTCTACAATTGACTGAGGCATAACATGCATATAGCAAATCCATGCCAAAGATAACATTAAAATTGGTCATGGACAGCTCTACTAAATCTTCTTAGGTGACTTTCTGAAGGACTGTGATAGGGAAATTTCTATATACCCGTCGAGCTATAACTGAATCACCGACTTGAATAGAGACTGAGAAGGGTTCTGATAAGATTTCGGGGCTGACTCTGAAACTACTAGCAACAAAGGGCTTCACAAAAGATAAAGTAGCCCCTGGATCTAAAATGCATATACATCAAGGTGGAATACTTGTAACATACTGGTGACTACATCTGGGGAGACTTCCCGCTCTTGACGAGATGCTAGGGCATAAAATCTATTATGGTGCTGACCACCACCTGCACTAGTAGATGCCCCCTGCTAAGGTGGGCATGGTGGTGGAGCTGCTGAACTGGAGGCTGGAGCTCGACCCCTATCATGACCCTGTCTGGCTGCTGGAAAATCTCTAAGCATGTTTCTGGGCTTCCCACACCCGAAATAAGCACCTGAACCTGCTAAGCACTGACCTGTGTGCCTCCGACCACACCTGCCACACTCTTGAATGCTGGACTTTGTGGGTCCATTACCCTGACCTCTAGAACCTGATGCTCATCCCCTCTTATCGCGTCGGGATCTAGAAGGCACTCTCATAGATGGCAGCGCTGGGGCTGAAGATCTCTGGTGGGACTGATGGCAGTGCCTACTAGGTCTCTGCTGGGAGAATCTGAAGCTATCAATCCTGGCCCTCTTGGCCTCTCTCTCCCACTCACTCACCTGTACCACCTCCATCTGCTGGGCATACACAACTATCCGGGGAAAGTCAATGACCTGATGCAGCATTGCAGTTTTTTGGTTGTTTGGGTGACTACACGCAAGTGCACGTGGTCGAACAAGTAGTAAAGTGGCTTAAGTAAGACAAGTATCGATCCCACAGGGACTGAACTACGGTAATAATTAACTTAAGTGTTACTGAACTATATCTTCAAGAATGCGGACAACCAAATGAATAAGATTTTTAGAGTTTGAGTTACTAATCAATAAGAATCTAAACCAAAATTATAAAGTGAGTCTAAACAATAGTAATGAGCAAGCCGAGGATAAAACGAACACACAGGGAATTAATTTATCGATACAATTCAGTTAATCTTTCCTTCGGTTGCTAGTCAAGAATTATTGCCTATGGATTGGAAATTTCGTCTCCTATCCAACTTAAGAATCATGAACCTTCAATCTACATTTTTGTGATAAAAGAATTTCATGTTCTAACCATACAAAACCAATTCCTTAATTGACTAATAGGACTTTCAGATGTATTTCAATTCTTAATGTAAATCAATTCTCAATTTTCCCAAACTAAGAAGAGATCATATCCTACCAATTCACATCTTTCCAATTTCTTTCCTTTTCAAAATCAAAATTGGATTTTTTAGATATACATTAACATTGGCCAAACATTAATGCAGTAAGAACAAGATTTGATAGAACAACCATTGAAGAAAAGATGAAAACTAAAATGATCAACAATTACATTCCACTACAATTGTTCTTAACCTCAACAAGAAGTGAATTTAGCCACTCATTTGTGGATTAAACATCATCAAATGAGTATAAATCATACAAACAATTGAGATAAAACTGAAAGAGATAGAGAAGAACCCTAGAATTTTCGTCCTCTCAACTGCCTGTAACCCGCGTTCTTGCTCAACCAAGTCAGAATTCTTTAAAATAAAACCTAAGTGTGCTATTTATACTAGTGGGAATTTTCCCGGAATAACAAGCAACGTGGCACGGAGTGTATCGCGGAGCACTACCTCCGTGCCACGGGGCTATCGCGGACCCTCTCTGGAATTGGCTCCTTAGAAATTTCACCTTGGCGTGCAACGGCTTGCATCACGGAGCCTGGCCAATGTGCCACGGTGCTATCGCGCACCTACACTGCAAATTGATGTCCCAGGTAATTGTACTCAACGTGCCACGACTTGCATGGCATGGTATGGTCTCCGTGTCACGGAGGTAACGCGAGGCTTCACTGGAAATGGCCAAAATTAAATCACCCGAGGCAGAATATCTCCGCAATGGCAGCGTGACACGGCTCCATCACGGAGCCCTTATTTTTGCTGCTCTTTCTTGACCTTTTCCACTCCTTGCTTCCAAGTCCATTCCCAATTTTTACCAACATGTATCTTAGCTTCCCAAAATTCCATTTTACCTGCAAAATAACACTAATCTTGTTTGTTAGTATAAAATCACATTTTAACTACAAATCACATGAGAATGCACAAATAACAATAGATAACAAAGACGAAATGAAGCATTTGGGTTTAACTTGGGAAAATAATTCTGCCCAAGATCACTTACCCCACACTTAAAACCTTGTTCGTCCTCGAACAATACTCTCACATCTCATGCAATTGATACCCACGCATAGCTACTTTGGCTTGATAATTCAAGCTACGGCTATACCGATTATTTAATCTAGCAAATCATCAATAAAACATGCATGGTCTCATTAATACAATGACATACCCCACATTAAGACCTCCTAGACTCAAGAATTGACTCTTGATGGCAAACTCATGCAAATCAACTAATCAAGACATCCGACACGAAATTTAATCTCTCGTCAAGCATGTGTCCTCACAACACAAGAGAATCTCCCCATTTGCAATCATACGATTTCCAAAGCATTAAATGTAGGGGTATATGAACACGATTCCGCTCTCTCTCCCAAAGAATTCACATGCATCATGTCATGAACCATAGGCTTACCTCTTGTGTTCTACTCCACTAATATAAGGATGCGTGATGTAAGATCACGTAGGACTTAACGGGTTGTAATGTAAGCTAAGGAACTAGTAAATACTGGGCTAACCAATAATAGCAACTAGCTTCCTTAAGCGCTTTTCAATACATCCCAGCATCATTATGGGCATTCTTTCTTCCTTCATCTTCTCATTCTTGAAATTTTTCTTTGTTTTTGTTCCCATTTCTTTAAGCACACTCGACTTAACAACCAAGATTAGTTATACATCTTTATTTTATTTAATTTTAGCAAGTGCACCTTTGGCCTTTTCTTTAACTTCCACCACTTCCTTTTTTCCTTCCTTTTCACAATTGTCACTCCTTTACACTGTGCGAAAATTGTTTTTATTGAGCGCTTAAGAGTTTTGGATCAAATTCAAGGCTAATGAAAAGAAGGGATTAAGCTCGGTTTGTACCTCTTTAAAGAAAGAAAACAATAGGCTAAAGGCTCAATGGGGCTAACTAGGATCTACATTCAAGGTAGGTATGATAATGGGAAAACTTTTGGTTTAATCAAAGAAATGCCTACATCCCTTCCTACAATACACATCCTTAATTTCATTCCGTACACACACCAGGCAAGTTCTAGACACTTCACAATAGCATGGAATAATCGAAAACTCAGCTCACACTCATTGCACATGCTCAACTCAAGACATATTCACAGATTCTTCAATCAGCTAATTACAAGAATTTACTATTAAGCCTCGATCACACCGAATTGAACTCTATGGCCTAGGTATTTCAACGTGTTTATGCATTTGCATGCTTTCATACGAATCACCTTTGCAACATAATATCATGTACAACACGTAACGAGAATTTCGAACCATGAAGTAGCGACACATTTGGGAAACAAACAAAAGAAAGAAAATAAAGAGAAACTACTCCTATCGACTACATTTCCCTTAAGACGGTCGTCATCCATCCATCATAGGGAACGGTCACTAATTACGACTTTGGTTCAATGGGACTATTCTCGGTAAAAGCACCGAAAACAAAGGCCGAGAAATCCAAAATAAAAGAAATTTAACGAAAAATTTTAAAAATTTCGATATTTTCGATAGAAAACAAATATATTAGAAAATAAAAATATTTACACAACAACCATTCAACAACAGCTCACACAACAAACAACAGCTTAACATTCATTACAACACCACTTAATTACAAAACACATCACAAAGAGTCACAAGGTCACATTTTTCATAGGCACAACAACACAACACATCCACATAAACAAAAACAAAAATGAAATAGCTAGCACCGAACTACTCCCACCCCACACTTAAACCGAACACTGTCCTCAGTGTTCACAAAATTCAACATATCACAAAGGTGGGTGGTGAAACTCCCTGATCAATCAAAGTATTCCACTTCTTCGTCAGGTGCCATTGCTCATCTCCCATATCCGAATCGGCCCCACTGTCTTCATCTGACTCAACATTTGAGTCCTCACGGCGTGTCTCCTCATCGGTGGGGACATCATCATCTACCGGCTCCACAAATGCTAGCCCCACTCGGCATAGAGCCCGAGCATTTTTGCCAAAGGGATAATCCAAGTCAAGCTGCCAGTTCATCTTCTGTTGCTGGCCTCCCGCCTATGCGCAACTGCAGCATCTACATCCCGTACATGTGGGCCATATACTGATCATCCCGAGCATGTCGTTGGGCTAGTATGAGATCAGGCCCATGAGTAGTGTCAGGTGCCTTGGTTTTTGAGACATCCAGGGCACGCCTGTCAATCTGTGGGATGTAATCTAGGGCCTCCTCCTCGATATCATGTCCCCTCAGGAACGTGGTAAGAAAACCAGTGAACCCATACCTGTGCCCTTGATGTAAGCGGACTCTCTTCATGGCGGAAATGATTACCGCCCCAACATTTATCTCAAGCCCTTTCATCAGGGCATACACCAAACACACTCGATCCCGGGTGACATCTGTCATGTGCACCCCCCGGGATCAGGCAGGAACACACAATTTTCAGCCAAATCCTGGCTTCCCTGTTCATTTGAGAGTAAGGTAGCGTCTGATTGTAGCCCCTCTCTTTGTGCCTGCTCCATCGTGCTGTTGAACGGGCTCCACATATAGTGCTTCTGATGTCCGCATGAGGTGGAGTTATGTTCAGCTGTCGGAGTACATGCGTGTATGTGTCCCGTGCCCCCAATATAGCATTCAAGTGATGGGGCTCAAACGTGACAACCTGCCCTCTTATCTTGACTTTGTGACTGCGGAGGGTCGGGTTCCAGTTGGCATAGAACTCCCAAATCAGATGGAGATTGCACTTCTTGGGCTCTTCGAAGATGAAGTTCAGCCCGGCGGTGTCAATCCGGTGTAAAATCCTCGGAAATTCCTGTGCCAGCGGCTCCCTTGCTATATGCTCTTCCGGGAAGTATTTGGTTTCTTTGTTTTTTGCATACCATTTCTTCCCTTTGTCAGTCACCCATCGGGTTCCGTATTGTCGGTGTTGGCCTCTCGGAACCACTGGTGCTGCTGGGACTGCTGTTCCCAATCTAATTCTTTTTCTGCCAGTGCCTGATGTGGATGTGCCCTTTCCTTTATCTTGTCTACCCGACATTGTTCCTGCACATATAACCATAAAATCCCAATGTTATTCGAATAATAACTAGCTACGACTAAGGTTGGGTTTAATTGAATCACCGCACACTTAGTCTTGAGCCGCAATTAAAACAATTCGGCAAGACATTCATGACTTTACAATCTTTACATTCAACATTCTTAGTGCCTTCATATAATTCTATGGAACAATTACTGTGTACTACTCAGACTTCGTACAACGAATAACAATATCGCCATCGATTCCATTATATCATCATAGCACCTAGCCAAAATTTTGTTCTCAACAACCTATGCAATTCACCATTTCATTTTTCCAAAATTTCCCTTGTCTACTTAGAATATTCAACATTAATCACAACATAATTCACATCACCCAACATGCACAACCCAATCTTGTTCAACATTTCAAACAATTTTAGTTTTCTTCCTATTCAAATTCCAACCCTAGCTAACAATTTCGCCAAAATTCAATAACACATGTATTCATCGAGTTCATATACTCACAACGATATTATGAACATCAATCAATCATAACTTAAATGAATTCAAGCTTAATTTTCACTTATGCAAGTTTCAATCACTACCCATGCTCAAAAATTGAAATTTCAAGCAAAAATGAGGTAAAGTTCAAGAACATACCTTTAATCCGATGAAATTGACGAAAACTTGAAGAAATCTTGTGCCTAGGTCCGTGTCATGTTGGGGGAAGAGGGAATTTAGGGTGTGGGTCATGGAGGAATTGAAAGAATTGGAAAAAATGAAGTAATTTGGGGTTAAAAAGGAGGTTTTTCGTGCGGGTTACCCGGTGACCCGGTGTGACCCGACGCGAATTACACCTCAATGTGTCACAGAGGGTAACGCGAAGCACCTCCTCCGTGACATGGAGTCATCGCGTAGGTGTTCTTGAAATTTTTAAAAAATCCAGAATACCTTCAACGTGTCACGGAGGGTAACGCGGAGGCCCTCCTCCGTGACACGGTGCCAACGCGTAGGCTCACTGTCATGCCATTTTTATTTTTCTCACCTACATTTTTTTTCTTTACGCTTTTTGGCATTTTTGCCCTCCGTTCCACCTGAAAATCATTTCACAACAAGAAATTGATTAGAATTCATAGGTTTCAACGGAACAATAATTTTTTTCTATTTATTTTTTTCTTTTTCTATTTTTTTTCTTTTTTTTTCAACTAATTCTACTCATCTATTACAACAATTTCATGGGTTGCCTCCCGTGCAGCGCTTGGTTTACCGTCGCTGCTCGACATCGTTTACGCTCAATCATCCTCTAGAGTGATGGACGTCTTCTCTCGAATAAGGTCCTCACCCCAGTAATTCTTACAATGCTTCCCATTAACCAAGAACGTGACACTTCGATCTTTTTGCCACAACTCCACTGCCCCGTGCGGGGTCATTCTCACTACCTCAATCTTGAATTGAAAAGCAACACTTTCTGCCCCGGCTCGAATATCCGATGCACCATAGGCTTATCGTGCCACCTCTTTGTTTTCTCTTTGTAGCACTTGGCACTTTCATAAGCATGCCAATGAAACTCATCAAGTTCGTTGAGTTGCATCGGCCTCTTCTTACCCGCTAGCTCTAGATCCATGTTCAATTTCCTCATAGCCCAGAAAGCTCGGTGTTCTAGCTCCATCGGCAAATGACATGCCTTTCCATAGACCAATCTGCACAGAGAAGCCCCAATTGGTGTCTTGTAAGCAGTTCTATAAGCCCACAACGCATCGTAGAGTTTGCTTGACCAATCACTACGTTGTGCATTCACTATTTTCTGGAGAATCTGCTTAAGTTTGACACCTCCACTTGCCCACTAGTTTGGGGATGATATGTTGTTGCCACCTTGTGGCGCACCCCATACTTATCTAACAAGTTCTTGAAACTTGCATTTACAAAATGAGCCCCTCCATCACTGATAATGGTTCGGGGTGTCCCGAACCTGGTGAAAATGTGTTTTTTCACAAATTTCGTCACCACTTTGTTGTCATTCCTGGGGCAAGCTGTTGCTTCAACCCGCTTTGATACATAATCAATGACCACCAAGATGTAACGATTACCAAATGATGGTGGAAACAGGCCGATGAAATCAATACCCCATACATCAAAGATCTCCACTTCTAATATACGCTGCAGTGGCATCTCTTGCCTCTTACCAATTGTGCCTGTCCTTTGACATCTATCACACATTTTGACGTATGCCATAGAGTCTCTAAACAGTGTGGGCCAAAAGAAACCTGACTGTAGCACCTTGTGAGTTGTCTGCTCGCCTCTGTGGTGCCCTACATACAATGAAGAGTGACAACTCCTCAAAACTTCTGCAATCTGGCTCTCCGGGATGCATCTTCTCATAACCTGATCCGGTCCCTGCTTAAACAAGTACGGCTCATCCCAAATAAAATACCGGCAATCATGCCTCAATTTTTTTCTCTGCTGAGCTGTAGCCTCAGGTGGATAGACTCCACTCACTAGAAAATTGACTATGTATGCATACCAAGGGATCTCAGCTTCCCTTATTGCCAAGAGCTGCTCATCCGGGAACTCCTCTTTGATGTTGTCACCTTCCTTCACATGTGACCGACTTTCCAATTGCGATAGGTGATCTTCCCCTTGATTCTCGCTCCCTTTTCTATCCTTAATCTCTAGGTTAAACTCTTGCAACAACAAGATACATCTGATCAGCCTGGGCTTTCCATCCTTCTTGTTAAATAGATACCGAATCACTGCATGATCGGTATACACCACTACTCTAGAACCCACCAAATAGGACCTGAATTTGTCAAATGCAAATACCAATGTTTGACTTGGGCAGCGTCTAGTGTTTTGCTTGCATAACGAATAGAATGAAAAATTCTATTCCTCCGCTGCCCCAATACAGCTCCCACATCCACATCGCTTGCATCACACATCAGTTCAAACGGTTGTTCCCAGTTCGGAGAAATAAGGATAGGTGCTTCTATCAATTTCTGCTTCAACTCCTCGAATGCTTTGACACTATCTTCATCAAACTCGAACTTCACCTCTTTTTCTAGCAACCTGCATATTGGTCTAGAAATTTGAGAGAAGTTCTTAATGAACCGTCTGTAGAACCCTGCATGCCCGAGAAAACTGCGAACACCCTTCACTGACATAGGTGGTGGTAACTTTTCAATAACTTCGATCTTAGCACGATCGACCTCCAAACCCTTGCAAGACACTTTATGGCCAAGGACGATACCCTCCTTGACTAAGAAATGACATTTCTCCCAGTTGAGTACAAGGTTGGATTTTTCACAGCGAGCTAGCACCCTATCAAGATTCTGCAAACAAGTAGCAAATGAATTACTGAAAACAGAAAAATCATCCATAAATACCTCGACGAAATCTTCCACCATGTCGTGAAAGATCGCTATCATGAATCTCTGGAATGTGGCGGGTGCATTGCATAAACCAAATGGCATCCGCCTAAAAGCATATGTCCCATAAGGACATATGAAAGTAGTCTTATCCTGGTCCTCCGGTGCTATGGCTATTTGGTTATAGCCAGAGTACCCATCAAGGAAACAATAATATTCTTGTCCAGCCAATCTGTCCAATATCTGATCAATGAACGGGATCGGATAGTGATCTTTCCTTGTGGGTTCATTTAGCTTTTTGTAGTCCATGCAAATCCGCCAGCCTGTGACGGTGCATGTAGGGATCAACTCATTTTTCTCATTGGTGACCACAGTCATCCCTCCTTTCTTTGGAACACACTGAGCGGGACTGACCCATTCGCTGTCCGAAATAGGATAGATCACACCTTCATCAAGCCACTTAATTACTTCTTTCCTAACCACATCCTTTATCATCAGATTCAACCTCCGCTGAGGCTGTACAGTTGGCTTTTCTCCTTCCTCCATGAAAATTCTATGTGTGCAAAAAGATGGATTTATACCCCGAATATCTGACATTTGCCATCCCATCGCTTTCTTTCTTCTTTTGAGAACCACCAATGCTTCCTTTACCTATGCCGCCGTCAATTCTGCGGAGATGATGAATGGAAAAGTGTCATCTTCCCCCCAAAAGATATATTTTAAATGGGGAGGCAATGTTTTCAACTCCAGTTTTGGTGCTTCCTCAATAGATGGTTTCGGCAATGGTTCCAGGGACCTCATTAAAGGCTAAAAGTCATGCTTCCTGAGATACCACTTTGGTTCATTCAACATTTGCACCATCTCATAAGTATCTCTATCTCCGAAATGATCGGAGCTCATCAACGCTCTTTCCAATGGGTCTCGAGAATCAACAATCTGAAGAATTTCTGCTTGGTCTAACACATTGATTGCTGAAAGCTCCTCATATATGGCCGGAAGCTTCATGGCCTTATATACATCAAATACCTCCACTTTGTCATGCGCTCACATGGTTAGCTGCCCTGCAGCTACATCAATCAAATCTCTCCCGGTTGCCAAGAAAGGACGTCCCAAAATAAATGGGACTTCCGCATCCGACTCAAAATCTAAGACAATGAAATCTACCGGGAAGATAAGGGAGCCCACTTGCACCAGCACGTCCTCCACAATGCCATCTGGTCTGGCCAAAGAGCGGTCCGCTAACTGCAAGATCACTATAGTTGGTCTAGGACTGGCCAACCCCAACTTCTTGAACACCGATGTCGGCATCAAGTTAATGCTCGCTCCCAAATCGCATAATCCGCGAGCTCGGATACTTTGCCCAATTGTGATTTGAATTGTAAAGCTCCCAGGGTCCTTGAGCTTTGTTGGCAACCTGTTCCATATCCGGGAAGTGCACTCCTCAGTATGCGCCACCGTAGCATACTCCATCAATCTGCTTTTGTTAGCTATAAAGTCCTTGATATACTTTGCATATTTCGGCACTCCCTGCAAAACATCAACCAAAGGTAAATTAATGTGTACCTGTTTCAGCACCTCCATGAACTTTTTGAAACAAGCTTCCTCCTTGTGTTTCTTTAATCTTTGAGGGAACGAGGGTAGTGGTTTTTCTGCTTCAGCTGCCTTCTCCTTCCTCCTCTCATCATCATGTTCCCTATCTTTCTCCACTACTCCTGACTGCTGAGGTGGTCTTTCTGGTTCCACCTCCTTGAGTTGTAAACCACTCCTTGTGGTCACTGCATTAACCTGCTTGGGATTTGGGTCAGTGTCGCTCGGTAGTCCTACTCTTGGCCTGGTGTTTTGAGCTCCAGCTAGTTGTCCAAACTGGTACTCCGACGCCTTTGTAGCTAACTGGTTGTTTTTTATGTCTGCTGCCAATTTCACATAATCAGCCTGCATTTGAGCTTGGTTAGCTAACATTTTTTTAAACATTTCCTCAATGTTGGTGGGTGGTGGAGGAGGTGCATTGTTTCCTCTGTATTGAGATTGATAATTCTGCTTCCCTTCTTGATTTCTTTGCACCCTGATTCGAACTCTACCCTTGATGGTTGTTACTATCCCAAGAGAAATTCGGATGATTCCTCCAATTCGAGTTGTAGTTGTTGCCATACTGATGGTGATTATTTCTCTATACATTCCCAAAAAAGTTCACTGAATCTGGATTTGCACCACAACACTCAGCTGAGTGTTGATTACTACCGCATACTTCACACCAAATCTGCTGCACTACATTAACTGGGGCTTGAGGTTGATTCAAGCTCATATTGCTGAAGTGGGTGTTGAGTTGATTTTGCAATGCAGCTATCTATGCAGCGATTGCTGTAAAACCATCCACTTCAAAGACTATTGCCGCTTTCCTTGTTCCTCCTCTAGAAGAGTCCGCATTCCACTCTGGATTTCCCTGCAAAATACAATTTAACAAAGTATACAGCTCCTCATAAGTCTTTTCTAATGCTTTCCACCAGCTGTTGAGTCTAGCAAAATTTTTGTATGGGGTTCCAAACCCTCTATGACAGTATGCACCAGCACATCATTGGACTGGTGATGGTAAGGACAATCCCTTAGCAATGATTTGAACCTTTCCCAAGCTTGATACAGATTCTCCCCCTCTCTTTGTTTAAAACTTAGAATCTGACTTCTAGGTCTTGCTGTTTTCCCGGATGGAAAGAACTGTATCAGAAATTTTCTTGCAAGATCATCCCACGTGGTGATAGAGTTAGGTGGTTCGGCTTTCAACCACCTCTTTGCTTCCCCCAATAATGAAAATGGGAAAAATGTAAGCCTTACGTAATCGGATGATACTCCAGCGGGGATGTAAGTGTCACTTATCTCCAAAAAGTTTTGGAGATGTTGTTGTGGATCTTCGTGAGGGAGACCTGTGAATTGCCCGCTGGTGTGCAGCAATTGCACCATGTTCCTTTTAAGCTCAAACCTCCCTCCTGGCTCAGGTCTGCGAATACTCAATGTAACATTGTTAGCATGTGGGATTGCCACTTCGTGAACTGGCCTAGCTGCCATTTCCTCGGACACTAATACTGCCCTCACAAGTGGTGGATTCTGTTGTTGCTCCAGGATTGTCTGTCTGAGCAACTGTAGCTTTTTCTCTAGAGCTTCCCTTCTTTGACGATGAAATTGTCTTTCCGGCTCTATGTATGAATCCACCAACTCCTTGTCTCTTGCCAGTGTTCAACAGAATTCAATATCTGCAAAAGACAGGCTAAGATCAAGTTGTCAGCACTTATATAGAAATTGTAAACTAACACTAAGAAAACAATTTTACCAATTGCTAATCCCCGGCAACGGCGCCAAAAACTTGTTCGGTTGTTTGGGTGACTACACGCAAGTGCACGTGATCGAACAAGTAGTAAAGTGGCTTAGGTAAGCCATGTATCGATCCCACAGGGACTGAACTACGGTAATAATTAACTTAAGTGTTAATGAACTATATCTTTAAGAATGCGGACAACCAAATGAATAAGATTTTTAGAGTTTGAGTTACTAATCAATAAGAATCTAAAGCAAAATTATAAAGTGAGTCTAAACAATAGTAATGAGCAAGCTGAGGTTAAAACGAACATGCAGGGAATTAATTTATCGATACAATTTAGTTAATCTTTCCTTCGGGTTCTAGTCAAGAATTATTGCCTATGGATTGGAAATTTCGTCTCCTATCCAACTTAAGAATCATGAAACTTCAATCTACATTTCTGTGATAAAAGAATTTCATGTTCTAGCCATACAAAACTGATTCTTTAATTGACTAATAAGACTTTCAGATATATTTCTATTCTTAATGTAAATCAATTCTCAATTTTCCCAAACTAAGAAGAGATCATATCCTACCAATTCACATCTTTCCAATTTCTTTCCTTTTCAAAATCAAAATTGGATTTTTTAGATATACATTAACATTGGCCAAACGTTAATGCAGTAAGAACAAGATTTGATAGAACAACCATTGAAGAAAAGATGAAAACTAAAATGATCAACAATTACATTCCACTACAATTGTTCTTAACCTCAACAAGAAGTGAATTTAGCCACTCATTTGTGGATTAAACATCATCAAATGAGTATAAATCATACAAACAATTGAGATAAAAGAGAAAGAGATAGAGAAGAACCCTAGAATTTTCGTCCCCTCAACTGCCTGTAACCCACGTTCTTGCTCAACCAAGTCAGAATTTTTTAAAATAAAACCTAAGTGTGCTATTTATACTAGTGGGAATTTTCCCGAAATAACAAGCAACGTGGCACGGAGTGTATCGCGGAGCAATCCCTCTGTGCCACGGGGGTATCGCGGACCCTCTCTGGAATTTGGCTCCTCATAAATTTCACCTTGTCATGCCACGACTTGCATTGCGGAGCCTGGCCAACGTGCCACGGTGCTATCGTGCACCTACACTGGAAATTGATGTCCAAGGTAATTGTACTCAACGTGCCACGACTTACATCGCGTGGCATGGTCTCCGTGTCACGGAGGTAACGCGAGGCTTCATTAGAAATGGCCAAAATTAAATCACCTGAGGCAGAATGCCTCCGTGATGGCAGCGTGACACGACTCCATCGCGGAGCCCTTATTTTTGCTGCTCTTCCTTGACCTTTTCAACTCCTTGCTTCCAAGTCCATTCCCAATTTTTACCAACATGTATCTTAGCTTCCCAAAATTCCATTTTACCTGCAAAACAACACTAATAATGTTGGTTAGTATAAATTAACATTTTAACTACAAAATCACATGAGAATGCACAAATAACGTTAGATAACAAAGACGAAATGAAGCATTTGAGTATCACTTGGGCATATAATTCTGCCCAAGATCAGCGGTCCGGCAATCTTTGACCAAGTAGTCTGCTATCCTATGCATGGACCGATTCACATAGGCTCTCTGATCTGTCACTATCTCAAGTGCATACTTGGATACGCGACTGAACTCTAAGTGATACTCTTGAACTGTCATCTTTCCTTGCTTCAGGTTCATAAACTCGGCTACTTTAATCTCCCTCATCTCACGAGGGAAAATTTGATCCAGAAATGCGGCATGAAACTCATCCCAACCAATAGGGACTGCTCCAACTTCCTTACTATCCTTCGATTTCTTGAATCAAATGTGTGCAATCCTTTTCAATTAATTTGAGGCTAGATCAGTGCACTACTCTCCTGTCACCCCCATATTCTGAGTGATCTTCATAACCTTATTAATAAACTCATGTGGATCCTTGTCCACTTTTAACTCAAGAAACTCCGGAGGGTTCATCCTCAGAAAATCTCTTGACTCTTTCCACCACCGTATTCCCATTCTGAGGGATATGCGCTACCACCTATTGATTGACCTGGGCGGTCAAGGCATGAGCTAGCATCTGAATGGCAAACCTAAACTCTATGTAGGCCACCTGCTCGGGTACATGATCCTCATGGGCTAGTAGGGCCTGCTGGTGTCCATCCCCATTGCAATTCTCATGGCCATTTCCATTTCCATTCCTTCTTCCGTTAACTCGGCGAGAAGGCATGATTCTGCAAAAGCATATGGCACGATTTAGAAGGATAGAGACATTTCATCACATGACTTAGATTATGAAAGAAGGGAACATTTTCTAAAACATCTTATAGCCTCTTTGTCATAAGTATTGCGCGCTTCACACCTATAAAAAAGAATCTACTTAAAGTGGCTTTCAGACACCACAGGACACTTCAAAATCTAATGCTTTATTACCAATTTTGTCACGACCCAAACATAGGCCCGTATCAAGACACGGGACAAAGAACCCCGAGAGGCTCCAAGCTGACCCATGACATGAACATGGCATCTGAATTAAACATAATCAAGAGAAATTCTAACATATATAATAAAGAAAAAATCTAGAAATATCATAACTTCTGAATACATAACACATGGCTGAAACTGCATACACGCTATGTTTGAAAAGCCTTTATGACTAATGAGTTGATGGGATAAGACCCCCACTAACTCACTATAGTTTGAAACTAAAAATACTAAATACAACTAAAAAGAAGGATCCTCGAAAGATGAGGACTCACCAACTCTAGCTGGAAAGTGCTAATACTATAGATCTGGCTAATAACGGGACTGAGCCTGGATATCTGAGCCTGTATCATGAAATGATATAGCATAGAGTATGTGATCTGTACGTGGAATGTACCAAGTATGTAAGGTAACTAAAACCACTACATAAGTAAAATCATAAATAATGCATATCATAAAAACATAATCAAGATAAGATTCTGAGAGTAAGGCTTGCATGCTATTCTGTGAAATCATGATCTGAACATAACTGAATATCATAACTGAATCAAATGATCCAAAGCTAAAAATTGATAGACATAAGTAATATTGAACATTGGGTCAAACCTGCTGAAAACATAATATCATGATTGATGAATATGCATAACTGAAATCCTGAGTAACAATGGGAGACTCAGCATATAATCGACATTACCACAATAGAGCTTATGTGGTCCTGACTATTACACTCAAGTGGCAGAGCCGTCCAAAACCTTGTCAGGGCTAAGGACGCTACCATGATATCGATATCAAGCTGAAAGCCTCTAGGAGTAGGGGAAGCTCACAAGGGAGGTCTCGAATAATCTGAACATACCTACTTTGGCATGTAGTTCTAAGGCATTGGGTTGACTGACCCTTAGCCTACTCGGTGCTGACACTACTCTCAAAAACATGCATATGCTCTCCATCGTTTTTCAACAAAGCTGAACAATCATCTAGTGACGAAGATGACTCATAGAATACGTGCATAAATCTGAAATCATAACATGAGAAGCCTTGGGTTCAAACCATACCACAAGCTGAAAAATAATGGGGTCTAGACTCCAAAATTCATGTGTTAAGCTAATAACATAAAATTTAGGTAAATCATAAAACATACTTGATCATATGGGCTTGCCCAATACTAAAATATGCTAGAAATAGACTTGATCATTCAAAAACATGATCATGGGCATGGAGTAATTTGAAATCATACTTTCATCATATACATCTCATCATTCTTGAACACATATCTCATAGATCTCAACTTTCCTGAACTTTCACGGATGGGCATCATAATTTATAAAACTTGAAAACATAATTTATAATTGAAAATGTTGTAAAGTATGCCCATTAATCATAATTCAACACTAGAAACATGCTTAGATTATACGCATGATTGATACTTAGAGAATTCACATGTTGGGTTAAAACCCCATAGATTCATCAATTAGACTTTCATGAATTGAAGAGGGATTGGGCATGGGTGTGGATGAATACACCTATTCATAACCCAACATACCTGGAAGGAATCTGATTTCACAAACCATCTTGAAAACTCAATGGAATTTGGGAAGAGCTTGAAGAATCTAAGCTTGATCATCCCTTAGAACCTTTAGGCTTGCATGCATGGAAGGGAATGAGTTAGAATGAACTTAAACTTATTAAAAAACACTTTTATAATCTTAAAATGACATAGTATAGGCCTTAGGAAGTTAGAAATCATGGAAAAGCCCTAAATAAATTCGCAAAAAACTACACACTGCCAGTCCAACGAGGGATTGGACGACTCGTGCCCTAGACCACGACTCGTGATCTCAAGTCATTGCCTACACTAGAATCCTTCCTTTTTAGTGTCACCACGAGGGACACCATGACTCATGGTGTACTTATGTGTCGTGATTTTATGGCACTTTCGACGCTTAAAACCAAGAAATTATGCACATTTCGGGTATGTTTATATAGATATGATGCATTTGTGTTCAATATTGCAGGAAAACGGCTCCGAAAAGAGAAATACTGAAGAAATAGTGCACTCAAAGAATTGGTGGCATGACTCGTTACGTTTGGTAACGAGTCCTTAAGACAATCGTGAAGACTGGGAAAATGAATTTTGAAAAAGATCCAGTGAAGGCAACGATAGATGTAACGAGTCATCAGGTCTTGAGACGACTCGTCAGGAGCACTTTGGTAGGAATCATCAGGTGCACTGGAATTTTGGAGAGTCAAGACCACAAGAGGCCTAATGACTCGTGCCCTGACCCGACAAGTCGTTAGGTGACCCGTTACCACGACTGGGCCTATTGTTGAGGATAGATGATTTGTACTGGCCACGACTCATTGGGAGTCCCGCTGAGTCGTTACTTGGCCCGTTATCCATGCTCACCTGAATCCAAATTTTGTTAGGATAAGAATTGTTTAGAACTATAACTATAAATTTTTAGGTTTATTTTTCGGACACAGTTATTTTTACCGACTTTTAGGAGGATTCTAGTGTTGTTCACGATTGTTCTTGGTTCAAGAAACAAAGTTTATAATTTTGTTCTTGATTTTGGGAATTAATCAACATTGGAGTTTTGTTCATCAAGTTTGGAGTTATATTCAATTTAATTGGTTTTCTTCTATGTATTTTTATAAGTTGCAATTATGATTTATCCAATACTTTTTGATTGTGATTATTCAAACATGAGTAGATAAAACCATAACTAGGGTTGTGGGAACCATGATGAATTAACACATATAGGTTAAACACTTAGTGATTCTTGAATGAGGTTTAATGCATGTATTTTTTTCCCTTCGTGTTAATTATTTCTTAATGCTTGCAAACGTTGGAACTTGCATTATTCTTATTTACTATATCAAGGGGGTAAGGAATGGAAAAAGGGATTAACAATGGATATTTGAGGCTATCAACCCTCATCTAATAGCTTGAACTTGTCGGGGGATAGATAATCCGATATTAAGGGTAAGGGTTAATTAAGCATACACCCGTATACAGACCAAGTTACATGGTGATAATCATCTAGATAGGGGACCAACTATTTAGGTGAACCTAACTTACCGATATTGCATGTTAAATACCGAAATAGATCATTAGTGTAAAATCCTTGTGGTTATGAGGTCTTGGGGAACACAATCCTAGTAAATTTGTTGATTGAATACAAACCGAAATTGATTTAAACTTCTAGTAGTATTTACTCTTGTTTATTATTTTATTTCTTTCCCCCCAGGAAATAAGTTAGCTGATAGTAATAGCTATTCACATTAACTCAAGTTCTTTCCATATTCCTCGTGGGATTGACCCCAACCTTTGTTCTATATTTGAAATCGACTGTTTTGTATCTCAATTGCAAGGTGTAATTTGGGTGACATCATGTACCCAATGACTCATGGTGACCAAGTTGTCATCAACACTGCCCAAATTCCTTCCACCTTTAATCACTCTTGACCATGGACCACACGATGAATCATGGTGCTGACCACGACTTGTGTGGTCACCTCAAAACTCAAAATTTCAACCCAGTCCAAACTCCTCCCCATGAGTCACTCAACGACTCGTGGTGCACCCCATGCGTCACTGTACGACTCGTACAGTGACCTGGTGCAGAAAACTCTATTTTTTTCATTTTAACTCCCGGTTCTAATCTTAGGATTTTTAGAATATTATAGTGGTACGGATAGTAACCACGAGTTGTGAGACCTACCTAAGACCTATACCAAGAAACCATGGAAAAGACCAAAAAAAGAGACGACTGGTAGAACTCAAGGTACGAGAAGGAGTCACAGATTGTGGAATTAAGGTATGAGTCGTACCAAGACATATATGGAAGTTAACAAAGAATGCCAACAAGTGCAAGTTCAAGCCACAGGAAGATTGTATCACTCGTAGGTTCTTGGTACGAGTCATATTAGAAGTTAACACTTAGTTAGATTCAGTAGAAGACAACCAACTTACGAGTCAAGGTACGACCCGTACAATCCTGTTATGGGTCGTATGTGAAGGTAGTGAAAGTTTTTGGTAGTTTCCCTATTTACTTAGGTGAAGGTTTCAATTATTCATATAAATACTTTTTAGGTTATTTCAGTAGGGGAGGCAATTAGAGAGTCGAACATTGAGTTCTATTTCATTGAGAGACAAGTTGTTGTTAATTTTAATTTAAGTCTTGGAGATTTCTTGCTTTGATTTCTTCCTTGTTATTGAATTATTCCACATCGGTTATTGCAATAATCAAGAAGGTTTACTTTTCAATCATCTTTGTAAATTTTCAGTTATGTATTTGTCTGTAAATGCTAATAATGATCTTATAATCATGAGAGCCTAAAACCTCCACAACTAGAGTTGTGGGAACCATGGTGGATTAATGAACTAGGGTTACACAAAGTGAGTCTAAATCAATGTTAAAAACTTGTATTGTATTGTTATACCCCGGAAGCTCAAAGATCAAACCACAGAGTTAAAATGGAGAAACGATTAAAAACTGGCACCAGGCACAGGACAGGTCGTGAGGTGACCCATGAGATCAACCCACGAGTCGTGATGTGACTCATGGGGAGGCCAGGTGATGATCTTAAGAAGATTGGGAAATGAAATCCCCACGGAGATGACCACAACTCGTGGTCAGGCCCCACGAGTAGTTGGGTCAGTTATGGGGAGTGATACTTGAGTAAAGAGGAAAATAAACACAATGTACTAGACGGGAGGCCCCCACGATTCATGGGGTGAGTCGTGATCAAGCATGGAATAAATTTTATCAAGGCCAAGGAAGTGTACATCATGGATGGTGACCATGAGTCGTGGTCACCAAGAATGAGTCATAAGTTTTCTATTATGAGCCCTGGAGACTTGAGAAGCAGTGAACCTCATGAGCTAAGCCATGAGTCGTGAACCTTGACGACGAGTCGTTAGGTTCCTTATTGGGACCACATGACAATTATTTTCTGCAAATTTAGCAAGGGCTTTTTCATAATTTCTAAGTTCCTAAGGCCAAAACTACGTCGCTTTAGGTTATGAATAGTGACTTTTAAAGGGGTTAAGTTCATTTTAGACCTTATTCATTCATGCATGCAAGGTAGAAGACTAGAGAGGCTGATCAAGTATAGCATTCATCAATTTCTCTTCAATTTCCTATTGGGCATCTAAAGAAGTGTAAAAATCAACTACCAATAGGTATGTAAGGTTATGAATGGGTGATTCCTTTCACACCCATGCCCAATCCCTCTCTAAATCGTGAATGATCTATGACTAATCTATGGGGTTTTAACCCAATGCATGAATCTCCTAATTCATTTCATGGGTATGATTTAAATACATTTCTATTATTGAATTATGAACCTTGTGTCACGCCCCGCCTTGGGGGGTATGACTGGCACCTGGTGCCCTAGTAGGATCTAGACTGTTAACTGGTGAGCCTAGGCACAACTGGTGCCTGGCTAGCTCTAACTCAGATTTCTGGAAACAACGGGCTATATAACGGCTGTAAACACAGCCTCCGGCCAACTGGCCTATAGCCACCTGTACCTGTAATAACAGCTAACCAAAAACATGTCAATGTAAGGGAGCCTATGCGGGCCGACAAGGCCACCATGCTGTCTAGTTGTCTATAACTCAACACAAGACTACTGTAAGACTACGTGACCGACAAGGTCACCACTACTGTCAAACTAAGGCCTCACACGGCCAACATAAACTGAAATGCTAGAATGCTATAACAAACTGCACAGCCTCACACGACCGGCTCAACTGACCACAGGGAAATATATAAAGACTGCAAGCCTCTAGGAATACTGATAAAATGGTCGGGACAGGGCCCCAACCTACCTGTACTATACAACAAAAGAAAATGAAATACACCTCTGAATATCAGGCTCCGGAGGATAGGAGCTGATGAATCTGCGCTGGCTAGGATCACGAAGGATCGGCTCCTCGTCTGTGAGCACCTGCAGGCAAGTAGTGTAGCGCCCCAAGCGGGTGTTAGTACCACTGGTACTGAGCATGTAAAGCAACTGAAATGCACAACTGAAATGAATAACAACAGTAACATGACACAGAAACAGAAAGTAGCTGAGTCTATCTAGCTGAGAATAACGGGGGAGAGTTTAATTATTCTATAACTAAACTGAGCGTACCTGATACCGTGTCGTCCTGCTGTCTATCAGTATCTAATAGCACATATAGGTATACATATAAATACACACAATACCTGACCGACCCCCATAAGCCGGAAGGTGCCAACCAACACACAATCTATTTACCCCTACCCGGGTCTAAACCAACCAAAAATAAGTCACTCCACTCATCTGATAACTGTGAGCTCCTCCTACCGGTCCCCTTGGGTACGTAGCTCAGGCCTTGGCCTCTGACAATAAACTGTGTCTGAGTCCGAAGACTCCTGCCTCTGGGCGCAAGTGCACATGGGGTAGTCTGCTGCTGTATCTATAGCTAAAACTGCCCCTGGGTGCAAGCACGCAACAGGGTAATTTTATAAAAATCTATATCTGAAACTGCCCCCAGCCACAAGTGCACACAGAGTAATCTGCCCCTGTAAATAGGGTAATCTGGCTCTGCGCAGAGTAAACTGAACTACCCCTGCAAGTAGGGTGGTCTGGACCGTATTATCATGGTGGTCGGCCATCATCGTCCTCTACGCAGACGGCATCGCCCAGCTGGTGGTGGTATCTGAATCTGGTATCGACACAGCTATAACCCAGAGGCGGTGGGGATGCTAAAGGGACACCCACATGCCACAGCAAGTCTCAACAAACAAATAGCACATATAAATAGCAAGCATGTATAATTGAAAGACTATTTGAAATCTAACTTCTTATTCTGATCTGTCTCTACACTGAACTGATTCTTACTAATTATACTGATTCTGTAATCTTTGTTTAACTGTACGGCTAATCTGTAGCCATGATACTATCTATCTGAATGGCTAATCTGTAGCCATAACTGTCTGTCTATCTGATCTTTCTTTACGGACTTTTATTATGAAAAATCTGTTTCTTTTATTCTACTACATGCTTGCTAGTCACGTAATAGGCTATACTGAATCTGAAATACTAACTTGCCCTCAGGCGCATGCTCTTCTAACTTTCAGACTGAATACGATATAACAACGCAAACTAGGTTTACTGAACTTTGCACAATACTTAACATTCAACTCCGGGAATTCTACTACGGAGTTTATTGTACTATACAAGGCTAAAGCTACTAACTTGCCGAAGGAACTAGCTTTACATACCTTAACCTCGGGTTATACGTCTGTCGGACGAGGCTCAGTCAATACTCCAGCTATTTCTCCCAACTGCATTCATATATAATTCAATTAATACTAAATATAACTTCATTCTGAAGAACAACGTCACTTTCAATAAAATTATAGCCTAAACTTAGGCTTATCAAAAGACGGTCGAAAACTTGCTATTTTTCTGAAGTCTAGAAGGGAGAAGTATTCACTTTATAGCTAGGAGCACATAGACACTAGTTTGGAGCAATTCCACTTACCTTATCCCGGTAGCACGACGATTTTCCGACCGTATTTCGCGAAACAAAAACTGTAGGAATGCTCCCTGCTGCTAAATACCTCGGTACCTGAGGTTAATTCGAGTTTGGACCGCATTTGGCGGTGTAATCGGACGAATTTTAGTAAGAGATCTTCGTTTACCCCTTCTCTCTGATTACTCTCTATTTTCTACTGGAAATTATAAGGAATTTGAATAAAATACCGAAGTGGGGCTTATATATAATAGAACTATAAATCACATTCATGGAATGCGATTTATAAGTCGTATTCCTGAAATGCGATTTATAAGTCGCATTTTGCCTTGCGATGCGCCGACTTGGCGCTTGTCCGATCTTTTCCCGGACCTTTTTCTAGCATGTATGGCTTCCAAATATGCTCGACCAACGCACGAATAGGCCCTCTAGGTGCCGGGAATCTTACGGGGTATAACATTCTCCCCCCCTTAAGAACATTCATCCTCGAATGTAAACTTCTATTTAGAGGACTACTCAATTAGCTTAACTTGTTCTTAGGAAAATTTCGGCAGAGTTTCCCCTGTAATATGGACTATCCCAAAATCCTGAAACACAGAAAAGTCCAATACAGGTACTCCACACGATACTATAAGATTCATTCGATAACTAAACATCAATCTTTCTCACTTATATATAAACAACTGTAAGGTACTGCATAGGTAACAATACTGACATACCTGTCGCCTAGCTAGGCCTGGAATAAGTGAGGATATCTAGCTTTCATATCTTCCTCCGCTTCCCACGTCATCTCTTCTTGGTTCCTGTTACGCCACAATACTTTGACAGACGCAATATCCTTAGTTCTCAGTCTACGAATCTGTCTGTCTAAGATGGCTACTGGAACCTCTTCGTAGGCCAGCTCTTCTGTAACCTGGATATCCTGGACTGGGACTGTTCTGGATGGGTCTTCTATGCATTTCCTCAGCATAGACACATGAAAGACGGGATGAACGGACTCTAGCTCTGGAGGCAAGTTCAACTCATATGCTACTCGGCCTATCCTCCGGCGAATCTGATAAGGCCTAACAAATCTTGGACTGAGCTTACCTTTCTTGCCGAATCTCATCACCCCTTTCATCAGTGATGCTTTTAAAAATATCTAGTCGTTCACCTCGAATTCCAGGTTTCTGTGCCGCACATCTGCATTGACTTCTGGTGGCTCTGTGCAGTCAGTAGGCGTTCTCTGATAAGTTTTACCTTCTCCTCTGACTGCTGAATAATGTCTGGCCCAATCAATGCTGATTTTCCTATTTCAAACCAGCTAATTGATGATCTGCATTTTCGCCTGTATAAAGCCTCGAAAGGCGCCATCTGGATAGCTGAGTGATAGTTATTATTATAAGCAAACTCGATTAGGGGCAAATGCTCAACCCAGCTACCACCGAAATCTAACACACACGCTCGCAACATATCTTCGAGCGTCTAAATTGTGTGTTCCGCCTGTCAATCTATCTGAGGGTGGAATGTTGTGCTCAAATTAATCTGCGTTCCCAGACCTTTCTGAAACGACTGCCAGAATCTAGCCGTAAACTGTGCTCCTCTGTCTGAAATAATGGATATTGGTACTCCGTGCAACCTGACTATTTCTCGGATATACAACTCCGCATAATCTGGCCGAGAAAGTAGTTTCCACTGGTAGGAAATGAGCTGATTCGGTCAATCTGTCAACTATCACCCATACAGAGTCATGTCCATGTTTAGTACGGGGTAATCCTGCCACAAAATCCATATTTACTGCTTCCCACTTCCAGAGAGGCACAACTATGTCCGAGTCAAACCGCCTGGTTTCTGATGTTCTGCTTTCACCTGCTGGCAGTTAGGACACCGGGCTACAAATTCAGCAATTTCTCTCTCTTTTTTTTTATCTAGCCACCAGTAGTTTTCTTTGATATCATGGTACATTTTTGTCGCACCGGGGTGAAGAGAATATCGGGCGTAATGTACCTCGTTCATAATCTGCTGGCGGAGGTCCGAAACATTGGGAACACATAAACGATCTTTACAATGCATCACTCCATCCTCTGTTACCCGGAACCCTGGCGCCTTCCCTAGCGGAATATAATCCTTAAGCTGAACTAGGTCAGGATTCTCAAATTGCCGTTCTTTCACTTCCACAACCAACGATGACATGGCAGTGTTCTGAATCACCGCTCTACTGTCCTCGGTTTCTGCTACACGAACGGCTAGGCTAGCTAACTGATGTATTTCCCTGACCAATTCCTGCTTCTCGGGCTGCAAATACGCCAAGCTCCCCATGGACTTTCGACTGAGAGCATCTGCTACAATATTAGCTTTTCCCAGGTGGTACAGAATGTTCACATCATAATCTTTTAACAACTCCAACCAGCGCCGTTGCCGCAGATTCAGCTCCCTCTGAGTGAAGATATACTGTAGGCTCTTGTGATCTGTGAAAACATCAACATGGACGTCGTACAGGTGATGTCTCCACATTTTCAAGGCATGGATCACTGCGGCTAATTCCAGGTCGTGGGTAGGATAATTCCTCTCGTGTTTCCTCAGCTGTCTGGAGGCATATGCAATCACCTTTCCATGCTACATCAACACAAAGCCTAACCCAACGCCTGATGTGTCGCAATATACTGAATAACCTTCTGTACCTTCCGGCAAGGCTAACACTGGGGCGGAGGTTAATTTATCTTTCAGCTCCTGGAAGCTCTGCTCGCATGCCTCTGTCCACTGAAACTTTGCTGCTCCATTACCTCTTCTTGACTGATATAACATTTTCATACTTAGAGAGCTCGGCATATAATTGACGGTCATACTGGCTTATCTTGCGGAAGAGATCGACAGGTAGTTTACGGGTGTAGCTAGAGCTTATTTGGCCTTCCGGCCACATGCTAAGGCTACTTGTTGTTGGGATAACCTGAACAACCGTCTGCGCACCTTGTGCCTTTATCTGATCAGAGGATCCTGATATTGATCATGACCTCTAATGATCTGGCTAACCTTAAATAACTGAATAGTCGGGTTGAATGACCCGAATGTGGCAGTAGTCTAACAATGCTCTAACTGTTCTACTTGAGTACTTATAGTTCATGCATAACTGCAGACTTGTGGCCATCTAATTGCTTTGTTATTTTGCTTGAACCACTGTAAGGCTGGGCTTAATCAAACTTTCTCCCAGGAGATCAATCTCTGGATCTTCACGGGGAGTCTACTGATCTCCTGGTCTTAATAAACACTGTGCTAGTAGGGTACTATCAATTTCTTATGCCTTGTGTGTATCCACTTGGATTTATACTGCTATTCTGGGGAATTCTCGGTCTTATGAGCTATTCTGTAAATACTGGCCTTCTGCTAGGGCTCTGTATCTGAATATCTTATGAGAACAAGATGAAGTACTAGTCTGTCACCGACTACTGATGTGGACCTCTTTCTTGGGGTGCCCACGGGCTTGTCTGACTTGCGGGGTATTCCTTGTAATAACTGCTAGGTTGACTAAGGTCGACTCTCACCTACAAGGCTGGGAAAACGATGTATGGCCACTTAACATACTGGAACAATTCTAGTATTGCTAATCTCTGAAGTATACCTATTCAGTCTCTAATTCTAGTTCTGGCACATGCACTAGTGTTATTGATCTTTAGAGATGTTTCCCTGCTAATACAGGTGCCAGCTGGTCGGTAGACCGTCTAACTGCGCCCTTATCATCTAATTACCTGATTCAGGTTACTAACTCTTATAAGCTTCTAAAACCTAGATCTGGAAACAACATATAAGTCTATTAACTTAATAACTAAGAGCTGAGACAGTTTCTATGGTTTCATACGTAAATCACACTTAACTTGCCCCTTCTTTTCGCTTTTCTCTTATTCTTCTCTCTCTTTTCTCTTTTTATTTTTGGCAAGGGGTCCTTCAATGCAATTTGTATATACTTCCCAGCACTAATATGCATCTGTGTGATTGTAACCCCTATTAGCAGCCGCTCACAACATATTTATTATCTGCACAGATATATATTAATAAATACGTACAATACATACTGAATTCTGTAGTGATATGTAATCTCTGACACACTTTGCTAAATTTCATATTGTACATGATATACTGCTTCTATGGTCTAATAATACCTCCTGCCTTCTCTTAACATTTCATTGTATTGTCACCCCATTCTGAAAGTAACAAACATAAACACTTTAGTTATTGTCTGTTGTTTGAAATTCCGCCACTCTTGCGATGTGGGGTCAACGTTTGAATCTTGTGGCCTTACTTGGCATATATTGAGAGCCCATGACTATCTGCTGGGCCTTATCTCTAGGCCACACTAGATTAAATTTGCTGTATCGGTAATTTCTTAACTTCCCCATAAGAGAACATACTGCAGCATTCTGGACCACAATCTTACTGTCAGCCCGAGGCTTAATCCTTAATACGATATTCTATAAATCCGGGGGTAATCCTAATTTCCCCACAAAATCTGACATTCCTGCTTCTTCCCCTCATCTTGCTTAAGCTGAACTTTGGGTTCAAGGTACCTGCTTTTCATTGTTAATAAGATTACTGGTCAAGTATCAATTCATACTTCCCCTGACTTGCAGTCAGACCTATCTGATTCACATGACCTCTCACCCTTTTGATATCACAACTGAATCATATCTATAATCTTGCAGGTATATCTTACTGTCTATTAGCGTATATGGCGGACTTGGCTTTTTTCTGACACAAATTTGACTATTACTAGGCATTCATTACTGACAGGTCTTTTACCCCTGCTTCGGGTAAGCTAACAGTCTTACTTTCTCTACTGGCTTATTATCATAAGGGTCTGCACTACTCACGTAATCATAGGGGCTCTTTATACATTCTAACACTTACTACTTGATTTGGCAACCTCACCTCAAGTCTTATTCCCCTTACGGAATATAGTCTTTAAGTTGAATCAGGTCAAGAGGTGGGAATACCCTTTTCTTATTGCTATATTACGAAGACATGGAACTGTACTACATCTGAAAAGACGGATATGGGAACCCTGCATTTTCCTCTCTTTCTTTTCTTTTTTTGTTTCACTTATCTGATAGTCTGATATTATCTGATATCTTAACCAGATCTTATATATCTAATAAATAAGTCAACTCGTATGTACATTATACTTCTAACTTCCTATTCTGACGTTATCAACGTATACTGGGAATAGTACCAATAAAGGTATCACGCTGGGAGGTATCTGGTACCTCCTCCTGCTGCTGTAGTTATCATGTAACTGGATGATGACCTCTATGTTCCATCAGGATATTGATTTCCCTCGGATAGCTATACACCCAGCAGATAGAGGCGACACATTTAAGAGAGAGGGAGGCCAAGAGGGCCAGGACTTATGACCACAAATTCTCACAACTGAGGTCAGGTGGTGGGCACCGGTAGCAGACCCACCAGAGATCATCAGCCCCAACATCTTCAGCATTGAGTGTGCCATCTAGACCGAGGCAAAATCATAGGGGGTGAGCAGCTGGCTCTAGGAATTAGAGCAGCAAACCCGCAGATTCTAACATTCCAGCTTGTCGCAGGTGTGGCCGGGGTCACATGGGTCAGTGTCTAGCAGGTACAGGTGCTTGTTTCGGGTGTGGGAAGCCCAGACACATGCTTAGAGATTATCCAGAAGCAAGGCAGGATCATGAAGGGGCCCGAGGCCCAGCTTCTAGTTTTGCAGCCTCACCCATACGCTCAACACATTAGGGAGCATCTACTAACATAGGTGACGGTCAGCGTCAGAATAGATTCTGTGCTTTACCATCCCGCCAGGAGCTGGAGGCTCCCAGATTGTAGACATTGGTATGTTACGAGTTTTCATCTTCATGTTTATGATTTTTTAGATCCGAGGGCTACCCTGTTTTTTGTGACACCTTATGTGGCCAGTAGCTTCGGAGTCAGTCCCGAAGTCTTAACAGATCCCTTCTCAGTTTCTACTCTAGTAGGCGACTCAGTTGTAGCTAGAAAGGTGTATAGAGGTTGTTATGTCTCAATCTTTCAGAAGGTCACCTCACCAGATTTGATAGAGTTAGCCATGATCAATTTTTATGTTATTCTCGGCATGGATTGGCTATTTGCATGCTATTCTTCAATTAATTGTAGAACCCGGGCAGTAGAGTTCAGATTTTTAGGTGAGTTAGTCTTAGAATGGAAGGGTAGTTTAACTATGCACGTAGGTCGTTTCATTTCCTACCTTAAGGCCAAAAAGATTCTTTCTAAGGGTTTTGTGTACCATCTAGTTAGGGTTAAGGATGTTGAGTCTGAGACCTCGACTCTCTACTCCGTTCCAATAATATGTGAGTATCCAGAGGTCTTTCCAGATGATTTACCAGGAATCCCTCCCGAGCGGGAGATTGATTTTGGTATTGACCTTCTTCGTAACACGCAGCCTATATCTATTCCTCCCTATAGAATGGCTCCATCCGAGCTAAAAGAGTTGAAAGAGAAATTTAAAGGACCTGTTAGATAAGGGTTTCATTAGACCGAGCAAGTCGCCATGGGGTGCACCAATTCTCTTTGTCCGGAAGAAAGATGGTTCTCTTCGCATGTGTATTAATTATTGGCTATTGAACAAGGTCATCTTCAAGAACAGGTATAGTCTACCCAGGATTGATGATCTATTTGATCACCTTTAAGGTGCCAAGTTTTTCTCAAAGATAGATCTCAGATATGGGTATCATTAGCTCAGAGTTCAGGAGAGTGACATTCCGAAGACAGCCTTCAAGACGCGGTATGGTCATTATGAGTTCATAGTTATGTCTTTTGGACTATCGAATGCTCCTGCGGCTTTTATGGACCTGATGAACAGGGTTTCAAGCCATATCTAGACATGTTCATGATTGTGTTTATTGATGACATCTTGATATACTCTTGGAGAGAGGAGGAGCATGCCGCTCATTTGAGAGCAGTGCTTCAGATTCTCAAGAATCGTCAATTATATGCAAAATTCAGCAAATGCGAGTTTTGGTTAAACTCCGTAGCATTTTTGGGCCATGTGGTGTCAAGTTAGGGTATAAAGATGGATTCTCAGAAAATTGAGGTGGTGAAGAATTGGCCTAGACCAGTGAATCCTTAAGATATTTAGAGTTTCTTGGGTCTTGCCGACTATTATCGAAGATTTATTGAGGGTTTCTCATCTATTGCAGCACCTTTGACCAAATTGACTCAGAAAAAGGTGAAATTCCAATGGTCGGAGGCTTGTAAGAAGAGCTTCCAAGAGTTGATGGCTTGACTTACTTCAACGCCGATGTTAACTCTACTAAAGGGTACCGATGGGTTCGTGGTGTATTGTGATGCTTTAAGGATCGGACTTGGGTGTGTGTTGATGCAGCAAGAAAGTTATAGCATACGCCTCTAGACAGTTGAAAGTTCATGAGAAGAATTACCTGACCCATGATCTTGAATTGGACACGGTGGTATTCTCTTTGAAGATATGGCGACATTATTTGTATGGGGTTCACGTGGATGTATTTTCGTACCACAAGAGCTTACAATATGTGTTCACACAGAAGGATCTCAATCTTTGGCAAAGGAGGTGGTTGGAAATACTCAAGGACTATGATATGAGTGTCCTTTACCATCCGCGTAAGGCCAATGTAGTAGTGGACACGCTCAGTAGACTTTATATGGGGAGTGTTTCCCATGTGGATGAAGAAAAGAAGGAGCTAGTGAAGGATGCGCATCAACTCACAAATTTGGGAGTTAGGTTGGTTGACTCAACCGATGGCGGTGTTATTTTCCAGAACAGATCAAAATCGTCCTTGGTGAGTAATGTAAAAGCTAGATAATATGAGGACCCAATTTTGATAAAGTTGAAGGAAGTCGTTCAAAGGAAGAAGATATAGGTCTTTTCCAAAGGGTAGATGGTGTGCTTCGGTACCTGGGTCGTCTATGTGTTTTGAATGTGGATGATTGGAGGATCCGGATATTGCACGAGGCTCGTGGATCCAGGTACTCTATCCATCTAGCTTCCACCAAGATGTACCATGACTTACGGGAAGTCTATTGGTGGAATGGCATGAAGGAGGATATCGCAGAATTAGTGGCTAAGTGCCCGACTGTCAGCAAGTAAAGGTAAAGCATTAGAGACCAGGAGGTGTATTCCATGATATCAACATTCCTACTTGGAAGTGGGAAGAAATTAATATTGATTTCATCACAGGATTACCCCGTACTCGTCGACAATACGACTCCATTTGGGTTGTGGTAGACAGATTAACCAAGGCTGCTCATTTTCTACCGGTTAATACCACGAATTCGGCGGAGGATTATGCCAAATTATATATCCGGGAGCTAGTTCGATTGCATAGAATTCCCTTATCCATTATTTCAGATAGAGGTACTCAATTTACCTCTCAGTTTTGGAGGTCGTTTCAAAAAGGATTGGGTACACAAGTTAAGCTCAGCATAGCATTTCACTCGAAAATGGATGGTCAACCGGAGCGGACAATCCAGACCCTCGAGGACATGTTGAGATAATGTGTAATTGACTATAGAGGTAGCTGGGATGAGCATTTTCCACTTATCGAGTTTTCATATAATAACAGCTATCATTCCAGTATCTAGATGGCATCGTTCGAGGCTCTCTATGGGTGAAGGTGTAGGTCGCCCATTGGATGGTTTGAGGTTGGCAAAACGGAGATGATAAAATCAGATTCGGTTCACGAGGCTATGGAGAAGGTTCAATTGATAAGGGACCAGCTGAAAATTACCCAGAGTCGCCAAAAGTCCTATGTTGACGTGTGAAGAATAGAATTGGAAGTTGACGTCAATGACTGGGTATTTCTGAAGGTGTCTCTCATAAAGGGAGTGATGAGTTTCAAAAAGAAAGTGAAACTTAGTGCCCTATATGACGACCCGTACAGGATAGTGAGACATGTTGGCAAGATGGCCTATGAGTTTGAGTTGCCCCCAGAATTAGCTTATGTGCATCCCGTATTCCATGTTTTGCCCTTAAAGAAGTGTTTGGGTGATCCAGCTCTAGTTGTCCTAGTGGACAGTGTTGGTTTAAAAGACAACCTTAGTTATGAGGAGGTTCTAGTAGAAATACTGGATCACCAGGTTTGAAGGCGAAGGAACAAGGAAGTAGCTTCAATTAAAGTATGATGGAGAAATTAGCATGCTGAAGGAGCTATGTGGGAAGCCGAAACAGATATGATAGCTAGATAACCACAGTTATTCTCTATCGTCTTAGTTCCATCTTGAGGTATCAGTTTTGACCTAAAACTCTATTTAGTTTTCATTTTCAATTCATGTGCCCAAGTTTCTTCCATATATATGTTTGTGTGTGTATATGTATGGTTTGTGAAATCAGTTCAGCTATGTAGTTTGGATCGGGGATAGTCATACCATCAGTTTTTGATTTAAATGATCAGTATGTGAATATGATAACTATATTTCTCGTCTTTTCTATATATTTTCCAATATTCAGGGATGGATGTTCCCAAGGGTGAGATATTTTTATACCTCGGAAGCCCAAATATTAGAGCCCAGACTTGAAACAGAGAGAAGATTAAAAACTAGCACCAGGCACAGGATAGGTCGTGAGGTGACCCGTGAGATCAATCCACGAGTCATGATGTGACTCGGGGGAAGGACAGGTGATGTGCTTAAGAAGGTTGGGAAATGAAATCCCCACGTAGATGACCACCACTCGTGGTCAGGCCCCACGAGTCGTTGGGTCAATCGTGGGGAGTGATTCTTTAGTAAAGAGGCAAATAAAGACAGTGTACTAGAGGGGAGGCCCCTATGAGTCGTGGTCAGCCCCCACGATTCATGGGGTGAGTCGTAATCAAGCATGGAATAAACATTGTTAAGGCCTAGCCAGTGTACATCACGGATGGTGACCACGAGTCGTGTTCACCAAGAATGAGTTGTTATGTTGTACGTTATGAGCCCTGAAGACTTGAGAATCAGTGAATCTCACGATCTAAGCCACGAGTCGTGACCCTTGATGACAAGTCGTTTGGTCCCTCGTTAGGACCACCTGACAGTTAATTTCTGCAAATTTAGCAAGGGTCTTTCCGTAATTTCTAAGTTCCTAAGGCCTAAACTACGTCGTTTTGGATTATGAATAGTGACTTTTAAAAGGGTTAAGGTCATTTTTGGCCTTATTCATTCATGCATGCAAGGTTGAAGACTAGAGAGGCTGATCAAGTCTAGCATTCATCAATTTCTCATAAATTTCCTATTGAGCATCTAAAGAAGTGTAAAAATCAGCTACCAACAGGTATGTAGGAATAGGTGATTCCTTTCACCCATGCCCAATCCCTCTCTAAATCATGAATAATCTATGACTAATCTATGGGGTTTTAACCGAATGCATGAATCTCCTAATTCATTTCATGGGTATGATTTAAATACATTTATATTATTGAATTATGAATCATGGGCAAGCTTTATAATATTTTTAATTAAAAATCATGTTTCTAGCTTTATGAATGAAAAAGCCCATTGATGAGAATTTCATGAAAGATGAGATTTGTGATAAATGTATGATGATGATGAGATATTACGAAAAGAATAATGTTTTCGAGCTACCCATGTTTATAATCATGTTTTTGATATGAATTGAGTATTTTCAAGAATGACAAAGCTTTGGGCAATGCCCACATGTTCAAAGTATAATTGATAATTTCTCGAATTAAACTACCACATGGTTTTGGAGAGAAGGCTCCCACTAATATTTTCAGTTTGTGCTATGTTTGACTTAATGTTTTTCATATGCATAGCTTACCACATGGTTTTGGAGCGAAGACTCCCAATTATGTTTCAGCTTGTAGTATGGTTTGAGTTAAAGCTTCTCTGATGCATGATTTCTGCTTTGAGATGTATTTTATTTATGAGCTTCGTCAATAGACGATGTTGAGCTTCATTGAATAACGATGTAGAGCATATGCATGTTCTTGGGCGAAGTGTCTAGCACCGAGCAGGCTAAGGGTCGATCACCCTATGCCTCAGAACTATGCGCCAACATAGATTTATACATTATGATTTCGGGACCTCCCTTGTGAGCTATCCCCTGCCCTATTGGTCCACGAGCTTGATATCAATATCATGGTATCTTCACTAGCCTTGGCAAGGCTTTGGACAGCTCTACCCACTTGAGTGTGATAGTTGGGACCACGTAAGCTCTATCATCGTATGTCGGTTAAAAGATAAGTCTCCCATTGTTCCTCATGATTTCAGTTATGCATGTTCATTGCTCATGAGATTTACATATGTAAGCATGTTCTAAAGAAGGTTTGACTCAATATTTAACTTTATTTATAAATATCAAATTTCAGCTTTGATTCAATCAATTATGTTATGAAATGTCCAAGGGTGTATGAAAGCTGCATTAAGTAGAGTTTTTTTCATGAGAGTGAAGCGCACCACACTTATGACGGAGAGACTACGAGATGTCTAGGAAATGTTCCCTTCTTTCATAGTCTATGTCGTGTGATGAAATGTCTCCCTATCCTTCTAATATCTTCTATTCACCATTGTAGAATCATGGCTCCCTGAAGAATGAATGGTAGAAGGAATGGAAATGGAGAATTCCACGAGGATGGCAATGGGAATGGGCACCAGCATGACCCACCAGTTCAGGAGCTCCAGGCAGCAGAACCGGTGGCCCATGCTGAGTTTCGCGCGGCTATTTAGATGCTTACACAGGCCTTGGCCGCTCAAGTCAATTAGCAGATTGTTGCACATGTTTCGCAAAATGGAAATGCAACAGTGGCTCGAGTCAGAGACTTCTTGAGAATGAACCCTCTAGAGTTTCTCGGGTCAAAAGTGAGGGAGAACCAGCATGAGTTTATAGATAAGATAGTGAAGATCACCCAAGTCATGGGGGTGAATGGGGTTGAGTGCGCAGAGTTGGCCTTGTACCAGTTGAAAGGGGTCGTGCATATCTAGTTTCACCAATGGAAGGATAGCAGGGTCGCCGGAGCAGGACTTGTCACTTGGGAAGAGTTTCATATTTCATTCTTAGATAGGTTCTTCCTTCGTGAGATGAGGGAGCTGAAGGCAGCTGAGATCGTAAACTTGAAGCAAGAGAGAATGACGGTGCAGGAGTATAACCTCGAGTTCACTCACCTATCAAAGTACCCCCCAGAGTTAGTGGCTGATCAGAGGGCGCGGGTGAGTAGATTCATTCATGAAGTAGAGGGCTATTTGGACAAGGATTGCAGGACCTCTATGTTCCATCAGGATATGGATTTTCGTCGGATAGCTATACACCCAGCAGATAGAGGCGACACATTTAAGAGAGAGGGAGGCCAAGAGGGCCAGGACTGATGACCACAAATTCTCACAACTGAGGTCAGGTGGTGGGCACTGGTAGCAGACCCACCAGAGATCATCAGCCCCAACATCTTCAGCATTGAGTGTGCCATCTAGACCGAGGCAAAATCATAGGGGGCGAGCATCTGTCTCTAGGAGTTAGAGAAGCAAACCCGCAGATTCTAACATTCCAGCTTGCCGCAGGTGTGGCCGGGGTCACATGGGTCAGTGTCTAGCAGGTACAGGTGCTTGTTTCGGGTGTGGGAAGCCCAGACACATGCTTAGAGATTGTCCAGCAGCAAGGCACGATCGTGAAGGGGCCCGAGGCCTAGCTTCTAGTTTTGCAGCCTCACCCATACTCTCAACACATTAGGGAGCATCTACTAGCATAGGTGGCGGTCAGCGTCAGAATAGATTCTATGCTTTAGCATCCCGCCAGGAGATGGAGGCTCCCCGATTGTAGACATTGGTATGTTACGAGTTTTCATCTTCATGTTTATGCTTTTTTAAGTCCGAGGGCTACCCTGTCTTTTGTGACACCTTATGTGGCCAGTAGCTTCAGAGTCAGTCCCGAAGTCTTAACAGATCCCTTCGCAGTTTCTACTCCAGTAGGCGACTCAGTTGTAGCTAGAAAGGTGTATAGAGGTTGTTTGGTCTCAATCTTTCAGAAGGTCACCTCAGCAGATTTGATAGAGTTAGCCATGATCAATTTTTATGTTATTCTCAACATGGATTGGCTATTTGCATACTATGCTTCAATTAATTGTAGAACCCGGGCAGTAGAGTTTAGATTTTTAGGTGAGTTAGTCTTAGAATGGAAGGGTAGTTTAACTATGAATGCATGTCGTTTCATTTCCTACCTTAAGGCCAAAACGATTCTTTCTAAGGGTTGTGTGTACCATCTAGTTAGGGTTAAGGATGTTGAGTCTGAGACCTCGACTCTCTACTCCGTTCCAATAATATGTGAGTATCCGGAGGTCTTTCAAGATGATTTACCAGGAATCCCTCCCGAGCGGGAGATTGATTTTGGTATTGACCTTCTTCCTAACACGCAGCCTATATCTATTCCTCCCTATGGAATGGCTCCATCCGAGCTAAAAGAGTTGAAAGATCAATTTAAAGGACCTGTTAGATAAGGGTTTCATTAGACTGAGCAAGTCGCCATGGGGTGCACCAGTTCTCTTTGTCCGGAAGAAAGATGGTTCTCTTCGCATGTGTATTAATTATTGGCTATTGAACAAGGTCATCTTCAAGAACAGGTATAGTCTACCCAGGATTGATGATCTATTTGATCAACTTTAAGGTGCCAAGTGTTTCTCAAAGATAGATCTCAGATCTGGGTATCATTAGCTCAGAGTTCGGGAGAGTGACATCCCGAAGACAGCCTTCAAGATGCGGTATGGTCATTATGAGTTCATAGTTATGTCTTTTGGACTAACAAATGCTCATGCATCTTTTATGGACCTGATGAACAGGGTTTCAAGCCATATCTAGACATGTTCGTGATTGTGTTTATTGATGACATCTTGATATACTCTTGGAGCGAGGAGGAGCATGCCACTCATTTGAGAGCAGTGCTTCAGATTCTCAAGAATCGTCAATTATATGCAAAATTCAGCAAATGCGAGTTTTGGTTGAACTCCGTAGCATTTTTGGGCCATGTGGTATCAAGTGAGGGTATAAAGATGGATTCTCAGAAAATTGAGGTGGTGAAGAATTGGCCTAGACCTGTGAATCCTTAAGATACTTAGAGTTTCTTAGGTCTTGCCAGCTATTATCGATGATTTATTGAGGGTTTCTCATCTATTGCAGCACCTTTCACCAAATTGACTCAGAAAAAGGTGAAATTCCAATGGTCGGAGGCTTGTGAGAAGATCTTCCAAGAGTTGATGGCTCGACTTACTTCAGCGCCGATGTTGACTCTACCAAAGGGTACCGATGGGTTCGTGGTGTATTGTGATGCTTTAAGGATCGGACTTGGGTGTGTGTTGATGCAGCAAGAAAGTTATAGCATACGCCTCTAGACAGTTGAAAGTTCATGAGAAGAATTACCCGACCCATGATTTCGAATTGGACACGGTGGTATTCTCCTTGAAGATATGGAGACATTATTTGTATGGGGTTCACGTGGATGTATTTACGTACCACAAGAGCTTACAATATGTGTTCACACAGAAGGATCTCAATCTTTGGCAAAGGAGGTGGTTGGAACTACTCAAGGACTATGATATGAGTGTCCTTTACCATCCGCGTAAGGCTAATGTAGTAGCGGACACACTCAGTAGACTTTATATGGAGAGTGTTTGCCATGTGGATGAAGAAAAGAAGGAGCTAGTGAAGGATGAACATCGGCTCAAAAAATTGGGAGTTAGGTTGGTTGACCCGACCGATGGCGGTGTTGTTTTCCAGAATAGATCAAAATCATCCTTGGTGACTAATGTAAAAGCTAGACAATATGAGGACCCAATTTTGATAAAGTTGAAGGAAGTCCTTCAAAGGAAGAAGGTATAGGTCTTTTCCAAAGGGTAGATGGTGTGCTTCGGTACATGGGTCATCTATGTTTTTCGAATGTGGACGATTTGATGATCCGGAACACGAGGCTCGTGGATCCAGGTACTCTATCCATCTATCTGCCACCAAGATGTACCATGACTTACGGGAAGTCTATTGGTGGAATGGCATGAAGGAGGATATCGTAGAATTAGTGGCTAAGTGCCCGACTGTCAGCAAGTAAAGGTCGAGCATTAGAGACGAGGAGGTGTATTCCATGATATCAACATTCCTACTTGGAAGTGGGAAGAAATTTATATTGATTTCATCACAGGATTACCCCGTACTCGTCGACAATATGACTCCATTTGGGTTGTGGTAGACAGATTAACCAAGGCTGCTCATTTTCTACTAGTTAATACCACGGATTCGGCGGAGGATTATGCCAAATTATGTATCCGGGAGCTAGTATGATTGCATGGAATTCCCTTATCCATTATTTCAGATAGAGGTACTCAATTTACCTCTCAGTTTTGGAGGTCATTTCAAAAAGGATTGGGTACACAAGTTAAGCTCAGCATAGCGTTTCACCCGAAAATGGATGATCTAGCGGAGCGGACAATCCAGACCCTCGAGGACATGTTGAGATAATGTGTAATTGACTATAGAGGTAGCTGGGATGAGCATTTTCCACTTATCGAGTTTTCATATAATAACAGCTATCATTCCAGTATCTAGATGGCATCGTTCGAGGCTCTCTATGGGTGAAGGTGTAGGTCGCCCATTGGATGGTTTGAGGTTGGCAAAAAGGAGATGATAAAATCAGATTCGGTTCCCGAGGCTATGGAGAAGGTTCAATTGATAAAGGACCAGCTGAAAATTGCCCAGAGTAGCAAAAATCCTATGTTGACGTGTGAAGAAGAGAATTGGAAGTTGAAGTCAATGACTGGATATTTCTGAAGGTGTTTCCTATAAAGGGAGTGATGAGTTTCAAAAAGAAAGTGAAACTTAGTGCCCTATATGACGGCCCGTACAGAATAGTGAGACATGTTGGCAAGATGGCCTATGAGTTGGAGTTGCCCCCAGAATTAGCTTATGTGCATCCCGTATTCCATGTTTTGCCCTTGAAGAAGTGTTTGGGTTATCCATCTTTAGTTGTCCCAGTGGATAGTGTTGGTTTAAAAGACAACCTTAGTTATGAGGAGGTTCTAGTAGAAATACTAGATCACCAGGTTTGAAGGCGAAGGAACAAGGAAGTAGCTTCAATTAAAGTATTATGGAGAAATCAGCATGCTGAAGGAGCTATGCGGGAAGCCGAAGCAGATATGATGGCTAGATAACCACAGTTATTCTCTATCGGCTTAGTTCCATCTTGAGGTATCAGTTTTGACCTAAAACTCTATTTAGTTTTCATTTTCAATTCATGTGCCCAAGTTTCTTCTATATATATATGTGTGTGTGTATATATATGGTTTGTGAAATCAGTTCAGCTATGTAGTTTGGATCGGGGATAGTCATACCGTTAGTTTTTGATTTAAATGATCAGTATGTGAATATGATAACTATATTTCTCATCTGTTCTATATATTTTTCAATATTCAGGGATGGATGTTCCCAAGGGTGAGATATTGTTATACCTCGAAAGCCCAAAGATCAGACCCCAGACTTGAAATGGAGAAAAGATTAAAAACTAGCACCAGGCACAGGATAGGTCGTGAGGTGACCCGTGAGATCAATCCACGAGTCATGATGTGACTCGGGGGAAGGACAGGTGATGTGCTTAAGAAGATTGGGAAATGAAATCCCCACGTAGATGACCACCACTCGTAGTCAGGCCCCACGAGTCGTTGGGTCAATCGTGGGGTGTGATTCTTTAGTAAAGAGGAAAATAAAGACAGTGTACTAGAGGGGAGGCCCCTACGAGTCGTGGTCAGCCCCCACGATTCATGGGGTGAGTCGTAATCAAGCATGGAATAAACTTTGTTAAGGCCTAGCCAGTGTACATCACGGATGGTGACCACGAGTCGTGCTCACCAAGAATGAGTTGTTATGTTGTACGTTATGAGCCCTGAAGACTTGAGAATCAGTGAATCTCACGATCTAAGCCACGAGTCGTGACCCTTGATGACAAGTCGTTTGGTCCCTCGTTAGGACCACCTGACAGTTAATTTCTGCAAATTTAGCAAGGGTCTTTCCGTAATTTCTAAGTTCCTAAGGCCTAAACTACGTCGTTTTGGATTATGAATAGTGACTTTTAAAAGGGTTAAGGTCATTTTTGGCCTTATTCATTCATGCATGCAAGGTTGAAGACTAGAGAGGCTGATCAAGTCTAGCATTCATCAATTTCTCATAAATTTCCTATTGAGCATCTAAAGAAGTGTAAAAATCAGCTACCAACAGGTATGTAGGAATAGGTGATTCCTTTCACCCATGCCCAATCCCTCTCTAAATCTTGAATAATCTATGACTAATCTATGGGGTTTTAACCCAATGCATGAATCTCCTAATTCATTTCATGGGTATGATTTAAATACATTTATATTATTGAATTATGAATCATGGGCAAGCTTTATAATATTTTTAATTAAAAATCATGTTTCTTGCTTTATGAATGAAAAAGCCCATTGATGAGAATTTCATGAAAGATGAGATTTGTGATAAATGTATGATGATGATGAGATGTTATGATAAAAAGTACGTTTTCGAGCTACCCATGTTTATAATCATGTTTTCGATATGAATTGAGTATTTTCAAGAATGACAAAGCTTTGGGCAATGCCCGTATGTTCAAAGTATAATTGATAATTTCTCGAATTAAACTACCACATGGTTTTGGAGAGAAGGCTCCCATTAATATTTTCAGCTTGTGGTATGTTTGACTTAAAGTTTTTCATATGCATAGCTTACCACATGGTTTTGGCGCGAAGACTCCCAATTATCTTTCAGCTTGTGGTATGGTTTGAGTTAAAGCTTCTCTTATGCATGATTTCTGCTTTGAGATGTATTTGATTTATGAGCTTAGTCAATAGACGATGTTGAGCTTCATTGAATAACGATGTCGAGCATATGCATGTTCTTGGGAGTAGTGTCTAGCACCGAGTAGGCTAAGGGTTGATCATCCTATGCCTCAGAACTACGCGCCAACATAGATTTATACATTATGATTTTGGGACCTCCCTTGTGAGCTATCCCCTGCCCTATTGGTCCACAAGCTTGATATCAATATCATGGTATTGTCCTAGACCTGGCAAGGCTTTGGATGGCTCTACCAACTTGAGTGTGATAGGGAGACCACCTAAGCTCTATCTTGGTATGTCGGTTAAAAGACGAGTCTCCCATTGTTTCTCATGATTTCAGTTATGCATGTTCATTACTCATGAGATTTACATATGTAAGCATGTTCTAAAGCAGGTTTTACTCAATGTTCAACTTTATTTATAAATATCAGATTTCAGCTTTTGAGTCAATCGATTATGTTATGATATGTTATGATATGATATGTTATGTTATGTTGAGATCATGAATTCAGAAAGAATGTATGCAAGCCCTACTCTCAAACTCTTAATGTTCATGTTTTATATTAGGCATTGTTTTTAAATAATTTTACTTACTTTAGCGATTTTACTTACCTTACATACTCGGTACATTCCATGTATTGACCGCATACTCTATGTTGTATCATTTCAGAATACAGGACCCGGCTCTCAAGTTCAGCCCCGCTCATAGTTCGGCTTCAGAGTTAGCATCTTCGTGTTGGTGAGTCCTCATCTCCCGAGTACTATAGTAGTCAGATTTCCTTATGTATTTTTAGTTTTAGCATGTTGAGTTAGTTGGGGGTCTTATCCCAACAACTCGTCATGTTTAGAGGCTTTTCAGACATATGTATGTAATTAGCTCCAGATTTTGAATTCTGATGTCATGTTTAAGTGTAGACTTCCTCTATGATTATATTGTTGATTATTCAGGTTCATTGATCAAGTTAGATGTATGCTATACCATGGGTCGACTTGGGGTCTCTCGGGGCTCCTTGTCCTGTGTTGCGATACAGGCCTCCGTTTGGGTCATAACATGTATTCTCTTCATCTTTAATATTTTTTAACGAAGCGCAATGTTAAGACTTGACCGAATTCTTTACCTTCTTGAACCTAGAGCAATAGAGATTAGGAAAAGAGAATTACAATAAAGCCTTCATATTTATGGGTCATTGTATGACTTGAGTTGTGGTCGCAGGATAGTTAATTTGGAATAAATTGATAACGGTTGAATTGAAATCGCTTGTGAGACCTAACCTGGTGATTGAGTGTAGTTATCCAAAAGGGACGAACCAATCATTTGGATTAACCCTAGTTATCAGTTCTACAAGTAAGCATTGGGATAGATCATGGGTGTAAACCCGAAGTAGTTGTGAATCCATGGGGAACACTTACCCTAGTTAATTATAAATCTTGATAACCAACAACCAATTCTTACTGTTGTTTTACAAATTTTTTTTTCATAAACACCCTTTTTTAGGGATAACATACCTAAAAGCTTAAAAAACTGTGTTATTCTTTATCTTGATAATATTCCCTGTGGGATCGACCCCAACCTTTGTTTGGTTCTTTATTGACAACATTCACTTCATGCTTTATTAGAAGTGTGAGTTTGAGCATTATCGGTCCTAGAAGTGGACAATCTATATGAAAGAGTCACGGCTAAAGCACACAGCTCCAGGTATTCTATCCACCCAAGATCAACTAAGATGACCATGATCTAAAAGAGATTTATTGGTGGAACGATATGAAGAAGAACATAGCAAACCACGTGGCCAAGTATCCAAATTAATAACAGGTTAAAATGGAGCACCAGAGGCCCGGTGGCCTAGTAATGAATATTGAACTTCCCATATGAAAATGGGAAATGATCAACATGGAATTCATAATAGGGTTACCTTGCTCCTTTCGAAAACGTGACTCAATTTAGGCGATTGTGGATCGGCTTACCAAGTCAGTGCGCTTTTTGCCTGTCAAGACGACTGATTCTGTGGAGAATTATGCCAAGATGTACATTTGGGAGATTGTTAGGCTACATGAGATCCTAGTTTCCATCATCTACAATAGAGATGCTCAGTTCATAGCCCGCTTTTAAATGTTTTTTCAAAAAGGGTTGGGTACACGTGTGAACCTTAGTACTGCTTTTCACCCACAGACAGACTGATAGGCCAAGCACACCATCTGAATGCTCGAAGACATGTTGAGAGCATGCACTTTGGATTTTAAGGTAAATTGGGATAACCACCTACCATTAGTTGAGTTTGCATATAATAATAGTTACCATTCCAGTATTAAGATGGGACCCTATGAGGCTCTGTACGGGCGAAGATGCAGATCACCCATTGGTTGGTTTGAGGTATGTGGAACAGAAGTATTGGGACAATACTTGGTCCATCAGGCTATGGAGAAGGTCAAACTTATTCAAGAACGGTTATAGACTTCCCAAAGCCTTCAGAAATCTTATTTGGATGTGTAATGTAGAGATCTAAAATTTAATGTGGATTATTGGGTATTCTTGAAAGTTTCACCCATGAAGTGCGTTATGTGCCTTGGAAATAAAGGAAAGCTTAGTCATAACCATATTGTTCCATATAATATATTGCAAAGAATTGGGTTGGTATCTTATGAGCTAGAATTGCCAGTAGAGCAGGCATCAGTGCATCCAGTATTCCATATTTCAATGTTGAAGAAATATGTGGGGGATCTATCCCATGTGGTCTCTATTGAGAATATCAGTATCTAAAAAGGTCTGACTTACGAAGAAACTCTTGTGGCCATTCTTGATCACCAAGTTCGTAAATTAAGGACCAAAGAAGTGGTATCTATGAAAGTACTATTGACTGTTGAAGAGGCTACCTGGAAAGCTGAAAGTGATACGAAGGCTAAATATCCTCACGTATTCCACGAACAAGAAGAAGATAGGGGAGGTAATGATCCTAATCCTACTCTATGAATTTTATGTCCTCCATGTTTACGTGAATTGGTGTTATGTTATGTCCATGCAAAAATTTACATGTCTTGTATGACTCGTGCCTATGATTCCTTCCCTTTAAAATGTTATAAAATTCTTAGAAAGAATGATAAATTATGATAGTGAATGAAAGGAAAGGTAAGCTTTGAGAAAAATGACTATGTTTATTCTTCTTATATATTCCTTCATGTCTATGCACTTTTGATGCCCTGTGAGGCTTACGATAATATTTCTGGTTAACTGTCACATTTTGAGAATTTTGGATAGTCCTATGTACAAAGGTAACTCTGCCAAATTTTTTTGGAAAATTCTAGAGTTAGATTCTATTCATGCCCATGACCATCATACATGGAGGAATGATCCCAATAGGGAGATATTGTAATATCTCATACTTTCGGCTATGGTTGGGACCATTAGGCGTGTGAATTAGATCCTAAACAAGTGAACGTGATTGTACTTGGGTATAAGATCAATTCTTAAGTGTGGGAAGTGCATTGGATGTGAATTAAGGTCATAAGGAACCACTAGCACAAATTTGAGTTAAGAGCTTTTTTACGGATTGAGTTTTCATAGAAGTTCTTGTAAGGGTCAACTTCAAATGACCATAACCTTAATTTATGATGTGATTTTGGGTTATTCAATACATTAAATTGAATCCCTTTGAGTTTTCTTTCCAACACATCTAACCTTACATCAATCTGAGTTTGGAGTAAAAAGTTATGAGCAATTTAGTGGAGACTGTCAGGTGTGACGGAAAGAGTGACGACCAATCAAACACCTGACGGCCCGTCAGGACTACTCCATCAACCTTAACTAGAGGTAGAGAAATCCCACTCCAAAGTGACTGGTAAGTAGACGGTCCATTAGGGGACTGACGGTCAGTCACTTGGGGCATCACATGGGGGTTTGGGGGCTTTTAAAAGTCTCTTTAAATGATTTTTTGGCATTGTTCCACATCCAAATTAACACTAGGCCCTGAGTGCCATTCATGCCTAGACCCTGAGTCGGGGCATGACTGAAATAGAATTACTGTTTGATCATGGGGGTTCAGGGTTGGCATTTTTGATCCGTGACAAAATTATGGCAACATGGATAATCGATAGACTTGTATACATGCATAGGGTATATTTTTGATAGATTGAGAGTATTTCAAGGTGATTTGGGCACGCATTTATAAGGGTTCGTGGTATGCTTTCTCAACTTCTTATGTAGGTTGTAGTTTACTTTCCAGACTCCGCTTAAGAGATTATTATCTTATATTAAATAAGATGAGTGTGGGGTGTGTTGGGAGTTACTATACTCGTGGTTTTGATGAATATCTTTACAAGTACTGATTTTTTAAGCAAAACAAAAGGTGATCTACTATTGGTTGTAGTCTTCTTGACATATCAAGTCAAGAGGGCGAGGCTCCTAGCAATGGGGGGAGGAGGTGTGGGCACGTGGGCCTCTTCAAAAAAGCTGGTTGGAGTTTGGGCAGTTGGTCGGAAAGTACCTAGTTCAGTGAAGCCTATTGCCTTCGTCTTATTCAAACGTTATTGGCAAAATGCCTTCAATCTAGTCTTGAAGCAAGGAACCTATCGTCATGCCTAACATACACGTTTTGTAGAACTTATGCCCCTCCTCTCTTTAAGTAGAATCAGGCTTATTATCAAGGGTAATTTATTATTGATATGTTGTAATACTGACATATTATTGTGAAATCTAGGTTAAGATTTAGATGATAGACAATATATGAATTGAATTGATTTGATTGATGGTGGCTAGATGAGCCTTGACTAAATAGTCGATTGCTGACTTCAAAATTTGATTACTTCACGTAGTAAAAAATTAACTAAGACCATTAACAATATGAGTTTTGTATAGTGTACTTATTTTTATACGTATTAATACCACTTTAATTGATGCGTGATATTTATTAGCCATGTGTGCCCGTTGACTTGATTTATTGAAATTCATACTTATTTGAAAAGTTCTCATCTATCTTGTGATGACAAAGAGAAATGATTCCATCTAGTTTAAATCATGCATGCCTAAGAGAAATGGTTTTGGCTAGTGTTATTCACAATAAAAATGGTTTTGATGAGCCTGAAAGGAAATAGACCTTGTAAGTCCGCTATGAGTCATGGCTGCCGAAAAGCCCACCAATAAAAGCGTGCGTATTAACCGATTGATATTGGCTAGTGTATATGCATTATATCACATAGCATCTCATCTATTTGAATTCATATAAACTGCCTATCTCATTGATAGTTTGACTATTTGAACTCTTTCCACTTGATTAAATGACTTTTTTCTACTAATTCACTTGAACTGTATAAATGCTAAAGAGATCTTATTGGGGTAAATTCCATGCATCATACGATATAATTGTTGATAGTTCAACATTGTCTGCCAATAATACCTATTAAGTACGTGTGCCTCCTGTACTCATAATTGTACTTATTTTACACTTTTTGGTGCAGATCCGAGCACCAGCGGGCCTCGTTAATTGTTGAGTTCGAGGCCTTGGTTTTTAGATATTCTTGGTGAGGTACTTGGTTGATTTGTAATGCCAGACTCTCTTTATCATTTACTTTTCTATCTTTTCATCTTTCAGAAAGTGTACCAATTATTCAACAATTGTATTATATTCTTAGTCGCTCTTATACACATGATACTAAGTCTTGGGGTTGTACTTTGTTATTGTAACACCTTGTACTTTAGAGCTAAGATTTGACCCATCATATATGAATAACCCCACCAAAATCATGAGAACATGATAATTCATGTGAGCTAAGGATTGATTGTGATATTAAGTCATTACACAACTATCAGAATGCAATGGAATTCAATTGGAAGTCCCAGAAAATATTTTGATTTAGTGTCAGAAAAGCCACATACATATTGTAATAGTACATACAGTCTGTACATGGAATCTAAGATCACATATGCAATTACTACCTAGATATTTTGACTTTGGTACCGTAAAACTAACTTATGATTTTATTGTTGATTTACAAAGAGGGTATGAAATTTAACTCATTTGATTCTAAGTATGGGAGCATGTACAACCATGAAACCTATTTATGGATCGTACATGGAGACTATAAGTTGAAGGCCCCAAAAGCGAGCTATTGTTTAAGGATGGGTATCCAGGTACAGTTGATTTTAAAGACAGTAAGTGAGATCTACGGCTTTATCTGGCACCATAAAAAGAGACTTGATATTGGAAGGGTTCGGATAAGGCTAAGACTATAGATCATAAACGAATTTTATGACCATATTCAGTACCATAAGTTGGACTCCAAATTTTGATGGTTTTGTTTAAGGGTCTGGTGGGATTTATGATCCGGCTTGCAGATCATATGTCAATTTTATGGGCTGCAAATGAGGTCCAGTCCCACCGTAAGTCACCTGTTATAGTTGTCTATAAGCGCAACCCTTGTAATTTTTATTCCATTATTCTATCACTCCAAGACTTAGAACAGACCTATTGTCTTCTTAAGTCTTCCCACATCAATAAATTTTAATGATTAATTGTGAATTCTAAGAGATATTCTACCTTCTAACTCAATGATTTTCAAGAAAACCCATCTCAAGGTTCAAAAGCAGAGTTTGAGTGTGCTTTTACAAAGTTAAAGATTTATCTCCATTGTTGAAAAAAGTTAAGGTATGTAAAGTTATCTTACATATGAAAATGTTATTTTTCTTCCCCATGCTACGATTCTGTGCAACTTCCATGAATTCGCATCCATAGCCAATTAGGACTAAGTACGAAATAGATGTTGTTTTTCATGTAATTTCATTAGGAATATCATGAACTCTTATAAAATTCTTTATATGGTCAATATGATCTTTCCACGAATTTTTAGATGAAAAACACGAAAAACACAAAAATTATGATTTTTCTTCAAAATAAGAAAAGAATAGATTTTTATGAATGAACATGATATCATAATGACATGAACACTGTTGACACTCAATTTTGACCTCTCTACACCCTACCAAAACTGTTGTTTGACTTACTAATTTTTTAAGATATTTTTAAAACTAATTTCTTTTTTTTACATAATTATTTATTATTTTGTTTATGCATTTTATTAATATTTTTGACATTTTTTTTGGAATTCACATTCATAATTACAAATATATTATTTTCTAATTACCATAATTTTATATACAACTTTGTATCATCTATTTTATGTCTATGTATATACATATGTACATACATAAAATATAAAATATTGCATACATATAATATTACATATATGTTAGTCAGATAACATTTTTATTCTTAAACATAATTTTATATAGATTTCACTAATTACTTATAATTAATTTTAAATATTAATATTGAAATGCCCCGAAAACTCAATGGCTAGACCTGGGACTAAAATCAAAGAAACTTGAAAAATCTATACCAGGTCACAGAACGAGTCATTCTGTGACACATGGGGAGTGACCACGAGTCGTTAAGTGACTCGTGGTGAGGACTGGGTGTTTAGTTTGAAAAATTTATGTTTGGGTGACCACGGGTGTGACCACGAGTCATGATATGACCCGTGGTCAAGGATAATTTATAGTCAGGAAATGTGAGGCAGTGTACCCAATGGGTCCTCACCACGACTCGTTCGGGACACCACGAGTTGTGGTGTCACCTCTGGGGACTCTATGGCTATTTAGACAATATGGTCCACGAGTGGTGACCACAATTCGTCATCACCAACCACGACTCATTAGGTCCCTCATGGTGACCTTCAGTGTTGCTCCAAGAAGTGTAGTCCACGAATCGTGGTCACTGACCACGACCCGTTAGGTCACCCGTGAGGACTGACCCTCAGTTTCTCCTTGCGAGTTTTCAAGGGTCTTTTAGTAATTCCCTACCCTCCTAAACTATAAACTACATTGTTTTAGTCATAATTTCAGACTTATTTGTGGGGTTAAATGGTTTCTTTGCTCATTCCTGATCACGGGCAAAAATAGCATGCCCGAGATACGCTTTATACCTTAATGTAGTCTTGTTTATCTAAGTTATTTTACATACTTTCATGTGATTTTATATAAATGTGAATATATGTGCTAACCAACATGATTAGTCTTTGTTTTGTAGGTTTCAAGGATTTTGAAGAACTAATTCACAAGTTGGTGAAAGAAAGGAATGGAGTGGAAGCAATTGGCCAAAGTCGGCAAGGAGCATGCCTTGGCAAGGTTGGCCGCGCCAGGCAGCGTGCCGCGCCCAGCGCCGTACCACGCCTCTGTCAGGCGCATGAGAAAAGGCAGTAGCAGGCAGCAGTAGGCATAAATCCAGTGCGCCAGCGCCGTGCCACGCTAGGCTAGCTGCGCGCCAGCAGCATGCCATCGCGCTGCATGAGCAGCGTGTCACGTTGGCCAGCGCGGTGACCCTCGGCAGCTTGGTTTCCGGAGGCACTTTCCAGAGAGATTTCGTGTTGCCTCCGTGTGACGGAGGCAGTGCTCCGCGATACACTCCGTGACACGGAGCCGTTCCATGACAGGCTAAATTATGCACGTTTTCCATTTACTATAAATAGGACCCTTAGCTCCTAAAATCATTTGGTCACGATTTTATTCTGGAAAACTACCTAGGAGTGAAGGGAGAAGTGGGAGAACTCATCTAGGGTTTGTAAAATTCCCTTCTCATCTACCAAATTCATGTAAGTATGTTAGTTTAGTAGTAGTTAGTGTAGTTTTACGAACATGAATGGCAAGAACCCTTCCTCTAGGGTTGAAGCCATGAATTATGATTGTGATTTTATGAAATTGTTTTGGAATTAAGTTATTGATTGTTGTTTTCGTCTTGCATTCTGGATTGTTGGTTGTTTTTATGATTGATCACCATGAAAGCATATTTGTTAGCTTGAGTAATAGCTTGAGAAAGCATTACCTAGGTCAGGACATGAGAATGTGAGTAGCATGTTTGTATCTCGGGAGAGATTTTTGTGTTAGGATAGAAATATACCTAACACCTTGCTTGGTTGACACACGGGGGTTATGAAAGACCAACTTGGGATGTCACATCACCACTCGAAGAAGTAGTTGTGAGGCTAAGTTGAGTTAAATGGTTAGACGCACGAAAGTCCCTAATCATTTTCCCATAAACCACAACATAATTGATTGCCCGCGACAAGAAATTAAACTCCTCGCTCACAATGATGCAGTGAGGCTAGATTGCCGTGTTTAGAGGCTCGAAAGACCATAAACATGCAATTCTAATTATGTGAAATAACAATTGATAGTTCCATGCTTAACCCATTACAAATCGTAGTATCGCATGATTAATTGGTTTTAACTCTATGTTGCTCCTAGAGTAATTTCAGAATACTTCGTTGACCCAAACTTAGACTTAATTAATCTCGATCGAAAAAGTCTATAACCAACACTTGACGTATTTAAGATCACACTAGAAATGGATAGTTAGAGGAATGGGTCCAGTCCCTGTGGGTTCGACAATCCGGTTCTTAAAAAGAGCCACTATATTACTTGCATGACCCGTACACTTGCGGGCCGAACAAGTTTTCGGGCTGCCGTTGCCGGGGACTCGGCGAAGTTTTGATAATTTATCTATTTTTGTGTGATTTTTGAAATTTCCTTAACTGTTGAAAAACTTGGTCTTAGTCTGTTTATTTGCAGGTGACAGGTTGTCCTGTCGAGCTGGCTAGAAATAGAGAGCTTGTGGAACCGTTGCTAGAACCTGAACGTCAAATCCATTTGCGAAGGAGAGTAGCTCTAGAGCAAAAGATGAAGAGACTTCAAGAAAAGGTACAACAACAACCACCCACGGGATAAGCACAATTGTCATCAGAAGCAATGGCAGCTAGACCAGTTCGCGAAGTGACAATCCCACTAGCGACGAATGTGACCTCTAGCATCCGTAAACGGGAGCCTGGAGGGCACTTTGAGCTTAAACAGAACATGGTGTAGCTGTTACATTCTAGTGGTCAATTCACTGGGATGGCACATGAGGACCCGCAGCAGCACTTACAGAGCTTTTTAGAGATTAGTGACACGTTCATCCCCACCGGCGTGTCCACAGATTATGTTCGAATGACCCTCTTCCCATTTTCACTGTTGGGAGAGGTGAAAAAGTGGCTGAAGGCTGAGCCACCGAACTCTATAACTTCATGGAATGACTTGGCTAAGAAGTTCCTTATCAGATTCTTCCCCTCAGGCAAAACTGCAAAGTTGAGAAGTGAAATACTCAGTTTCAAGCAGAGGCCTGATGAGAACTTGTATATGGCTTGGGAAAGATTCAAGTCATTGTTGAGAGACTGCCCCCATCATCAGCAATCAAATGAAGTGCTGGCTCATACCTTTGTAGAAAGTCTAGACCCACACACAAAAATATTACTAGACTCTGCATCGGGTGGGCAAGCCTTGGATAAGACATATGATGAGTTGTACTCTTTGTTGAACGGAATTGCACAAGGAAATCCAGAGTGGCACAGCGAGTCATCGAGAGGGGCAGGAAAGAGACCAGGGTTGATAGAAGTAGATGCCTTGGCAGCACAGTTAGCTTCATTCCAACATCAAATGATGACTCAGTTCAATAAACTGAGTATGAACCAACACCAGGGCCAGGTTAATGCAGTTCAGCAAGCTCCAAGTTGGTGTGGAATTTGTGCTAATAATGGGCACAATGCAGAATCTTGTGGAGCCAATCCGGAATCAGTCAATTTTGTTGGTAATGTGCATAGGAATCAGAATTTTGGGAACAACTCCAACAGAAATTGGCAGGGCCACCCGAATTTTTCTTGGGGTGGAAACCAAAAGAAGAATTATATGCAACCTCAACAATAACAGTATCAGCAGAATAGGCAGAATTATGGGCAATTGAGTAGCAGCTTTGAGGAAACACTGCAGAAAATTTTGGAGACCCAGAATCAGTTAGCGGAAAATCAGGCGAGGATGGCAACAGACTTAATGAATCAACAAGTAGCCACCCGAAATCTTGAAAAACAAGTGGGTCAGATAGCAGCTGCTCAAAACATGAGATCACAAGGGGGATTACCAAGCGACACAGATCCTAACCCCCGACAGATCAATTCCATCAGTCTGAGAAGCGGTAAGCAATTAGCTAATGCAGTGCCAAAAGAGCTAAGAAAGGGGTTGTAGCCGGAGTTGGTTAGACCAGAACCATCCACCAATATGGGAGATAATCAGAGTGCTGGGCAAAAAAATGCGCAACTTTCATTGCAGCTAGCACAAAGACCACCACCACCATTCCCTCAGAAATTCAGAAAGAGCAAGGAGGAGGAATGCTTCAAAAAGTTCTTTGAGAGCTTCAGAGAACTTCACATAAATTTGCTTCTTCTTGATGTTTTGCAGGGAATGCCCAAGTATGCTAAATACTTGAAGGACGTGATCGCGAACAAAGTGAGATTGGTGGATGTCCAGACTGTAGCACTGACTGAGGAGTGCAGTCATAGGGTATTGAGCCAAATGCCAAAGAAGCTCAAAGACCCAGGGAGTTTTACCCTCCCCATACAAATTGGTAAAGCTGAGGTGCTACGAGCTTTGTGTGACTTAGGGGTAGCAGTTAATCTAATGCCCCTATCCTTATTCAACAGCCTGGGGTTAGGAAAACCGAGGCCGACAAGGTTGATGCTGTAGTTGGCTGACAAATTGCGAGTGACACCTGATGGAATAATAGAGGACCTTCTCATCAAAGTAGGTAAGTTCATTATACCTGCTGATTTTATTGTCTTGGATTTTCAGGTTGATGACCAGGTACCCCTGATCTTGGGACGACCATTCTTGGCCACTGGAGGAGCGGTGATTGATTTGAAAGCAGGGACCCTGAAAATGAGGGTTGAGGATGAAGAAGAAATCTTCCGCGTTTACCAAGAAATGAACCCTTCTGCACACTACAGAAACCTTTGTCAGGTTAGTGTGTTGGCAGAGGATAAGTGTGGGGTGGAGGATTCCACAGGTGTAGGGCCAAAGGCAATTACAAGTGTTCAGCCCAAGTCTGATAAAGGGCTTCAAATTGAGAATAAGTTGGAGAAAGAGAGGAACAGAGTGGAGGTTGTTTCCTCTAAACAACAAAAGAAAAGGAGATGGTTCTCGAAAGAGAACCCAGGTATGAGGATGTCCTGAAAAGGACAGTCCACGTCATTCCACGACGTAAAATAAGGCTCTGCTTGGGAGGCAACCCAAGGGTACCTCAGGTACACTTTGTTAATTTTGGTTTTGTGTTGATTTTGTTATTTTTATTTTGTTTGTGTTTTTGGTGGAAAGTTAAGCACAGATGGCGGGAAGTCTGAGTACCGAGAAGGTGGAAGCTAAAGAGCACGAAATAGAAGAAGTGTGGGGTCAAACACCCATCTCTGGAACTTGAAAGGACAACATGCTTTTAGCTTGGCATAGAGGATCAGGGAGTATTTCTCATCCTTTGAATGTTCACTTAATGCTATGAGGACATAGCATGATTTAAGTGTGGGGTGAGAAAAATTTCAAAATTTTTGTGCTTAACGATTTTTGGTGAATGTAATGCTTCAAAATTTGAAAATTTTGAAATTTTTTTGTGAATCAAGCATGACTTCATCACCCGTTGGTTTTTCTTGCCGGTTCTTTTCCAACGGGGGGTCTTTGAACCGAAGAATAAAAATTTTTCTTTTTCTTTCCTTTGTCTGTATATAGTGTTTTAGTCATAGTTAGGGACTGTTTCCGGTGATGGATGGATGACGACCGTCTTGAGGAAAAATTAGTCGGTAGGTGTTGGGTTTTTGAAACCATAACTAATTGGTGCTTGATGTTCTTGTTATGTGCTATACGTGATTGGAAGATGCAAGTATGTTCAGTGTGAAGCATGCAATTGTATAACTTTGTTTTAGACACTTAAGCTCTTGAATTTGACTCAATATGATTGAAGCTTAATTCTGAATTCTTGTGATTAGCTGAGTAAGAGTCTGATGAATATGTCTTGATTTGAGCATGTGCCATGAGTGTAAGGTTTTTGAGTATTCTGTGCCATTGTGGAATGTCTAGAACTTGCCTGGTGTGTTTATAAAATGAAATGAAGGATGTGAATTGTAGGAAATGATATAGGCATTTCTTTGAATGAACCAAATTGTTATCCCTCATTTTACCTACCTTGAGAAATTAGTCCTAGTTAGCCCCGTTGAGCCTTGAGCCTATTCTTTGACAGCTGCAACATAAGCTTAATCCTTTTTCTTTGAGTAGCCTTGTGTTTGATCCAAAACTCCTAAGCGCTTGAGTGGAAAAATATGAAAGAGTAAAGGAGTGAAAAGAAAGGAAAAGTAGCAAGTTGTAGAAGTGAGAAAAGGACAAAGGTGCACATGCGTGAAAATGGTTGAGTATTAGTAAGGAGCAAGAAACAAATTAATGAAAAATTATTTATAGAACTCCTTACTAATAAGTCAAAAGTGCCTAAAGAAATGGGGGAACATAAGAGGAACAAGAAATATGAAAGGAGAAAAAGGTAAAGTAAGGGAAGGGAAGTTCGTAAGGAGGGCGTAATGTATTAAAAGCGCTTAGGAAAGATAGTAACTATTACTGGCCATAATAGTACCTACCTGTCGCTTAGCCTACATTACAACCCATTAAGTCCTACTTGATCTTACATTCACACATCCTTAAATGAGTGGAATAAAACACTAAGGGCAAGCTTATGGGTCATTACATGATGCATGTGAATTCTTTGTGAGAGTGAGTGAAATTCTATTTATTTACCCACACATGTTGTGATGCAAAAATGATTTTTGCGTGTGATTGGGTAACTCTCTTTCCGTAAGGGGCACATGTTGAATGAAGGATATAATTCATGTGGGATTTCTTAATTAGTTGATTTGCACGAGTTTGCTAAGATTGACAGTCGATTCTTGAGGTTAAGAAGTCTTAGCATCGTTGTATTTCATCTCGGTGATTAAATTGTGTATGCTCTATCTTTAGCTTGTTATCTTACGTAATCATTATAGCCGTAGCTTGAATTATCTTGCCAAATTAGTTATGTGGGAGTCTCCATATGTATGATATGTAAAAGGTTGTTCGAGGACGAACAAGGCTTTAAAGTGTGGGGTTGTGATCACGGGCAAAAATGGCATGCCCGAGATACGCTTTATACCTTAATGTAGTCTTGTTTATCTAAGTTATTTACATACTTTCATGTGATTTTATATAAATGTGAATATATGTGCTAACCAACATGATTAGTCTTTGTTTTGTAGGTTTCAAGGATTTTGAGGAACTAATTCACAGGTTGGTGAAAGAAAGGAATGGAGTGGAAGCAATTGGCGAAAGTCGGCAAGGAGCTTGCTTGGCAAGGCTGGCTGCGCCAGGCAGCGTGCCACGCTGTGCGTGTGCCGCACCCAGCACCGTGCCACGCCTCTGCCAGGCGCACGAGAAAAGGCAGTAGCAGGCAGCAGTAGGCAGAAATCCAGTGCGCCAGTGCCGTGCCACGCTAGGCCAGCTGCGCGCCAGCAGCATGCCATCGCGCTGCATGAGTAGTGTGTCACGTTGGCCAGCGCGGTGACCCTCGTCAGCTTGGTTTCCGGAGGCACTTTCCAGAGAGCTTTCATGTTGCCTCCGTGTCACGGAGGCAGTGCTCCGCGATACACTCCGTGACATGGAGCCGTTCCATGACAGGCTAAATTATGCACGTTTTCCATTTACTATAAATAGGACCCTTAGCTCCTAAAATCATTTGGTCACGATTTTATTCTGGAAAACTACCTAGGAGTGAAGGGAGAAGTGGGAGAACTCATCTAGGGTTTGTCAAATTCCCTTCTAATCTACCAAATTCATGTAAGTATGTTAGTTTAGTAGTAGTTAGTGTAGTTTTACGAACATGAATGGCAAGAACCCTTCCTCTAGGGTTGAAGCCATGAATTATGATTGTGATTTTATGAAATTGTTTTGGAATTAAGTTATTGATTGTTGTTTTCGTCTTGCATTCTGGATTGTTGGTTGTTTTTATGATTGATCACCATGAAAGCATATTTGTTAGCTTGAGTAATAGCTTGAGAAAGCATTACCTACGTCAGGACATGAGAATGTGAGGAGCACGTTTGTATCTCCGGAGATATTTTTGTGTTAGGATAGAAATATACCTAACACCGTGCTTGGTTGACACACGGGGGTTATGAAAGACCAACTTGGGATTTCAATCACCACTCGAAGAAGTAGTTGTGAGGCTAAGTAGAGTTAAATGGTTAGACGCACGAAAGTCCCTAATAATTTCCCCGTAAACCACAACATAATTGATTGCCCGCAACTGGAAATTAAACTCCTTGCTCACAATGATGCAGTGAGGCTAGATTGCCATGTTTAGAGGCTCGAAAGACCATAAACATGCAATTCTAATTATGTGAAATAACAATTGATAGTTCCATGCTTAACCCATTGCAAATCGTAGTATCGCATGATTAATTGGTTTTAACTCTATGTTGCTCCTAGAGTAATTTCAGAATACTTCGTTGACCCAAACTTAGACTTAATTAATCTCGATCGAAAAAGTATATAACCAACACTTGAGGTATTTAAGATCTCACTAGAAATGGATAGTTAGAGGAATGGGTCCAGTCCCTGTGGGTTCGACAATCCGGTTCTTAAAAAGAGCCACTATATTACTTGCATGACCCGTACACTTGCGGGCCGAACAATTCCCTACTCTGACCTTCAAGTAACAGATTGTAGAATTCTCTCAGGGACTCTCAGAGAAAGAACTAGGGCAGTCTACTTCTCCTCAGATTCTCAAGATTATCAAGTATGTGGGAATTCAACAAGGGGATAGTTCTTCCCTTGTGTCCCCAAAAATTCTTATCTAGTCTCTTATAAAATCCTAGACCTGAGCTTTCAAATGTGAAGAGAATATACGTCAGTTTCTTCTAATTCACAAAGAATGATATCCATAATTATTTCAGATATGATTTCCATTAGTTCATGTTTAAATAGATGTTTTCTCGTAAAAGTGAATTCTAGCCCTACAGATTTTCGAATATTAAGATATTCTTGGTAATGCTTCATCTAATCCATGTGGAATTATTATGTTATATTAATTATGGATATTTTCCACCAGTTAGTAACAGTATTGATGCTTATCCCTGTATGTTGAGTTTAGCCCTAGTCTTTGAGAGTAGATGTTACACCCAGTAAATTCTTGACATTTAGATGGACTATTTACATGTTGATTAAGAGTTTTAGAATATCATACATGCTAGAAAAAGGCCCGGGGAGAGATCGGACAAGAGCCACGTCGAAGCGTCGCAAGAGGAGGACGCGCAGACCCCCTCCGCGATGGCAACGTGCCACGGAGGCTGTCCCTCCGCGATGGCCAATGTGCCATGGAGGGGTTGTCCAGGCTCAAGTATATAAACCCCCCCACTTCAGTTTTTTTAATTCCCGTATTATTCTACATGCTAAATTTTCAGCCAGATGCATGATTCCCTAGCTTTAGTAAAAATGTCAGAATACTCAGTGTTGGTCTTAAATGTCAGCTGATCAGTTTGACTACAGAAATTCCCGAGGTGTTAGTGTTGCCTCCCAGTTATTAAAATCAGACTCAGAATTCAATTTATTGGTCCATTAGGCGGTCATGACATTTTAGAGATATAGATCTTACTCACCTTAGGACCCTAGTTCGTATTACAGTTTGTTCTTAGATGATTATGACACTTCTGGATAAGCAGCTCTGACCAGTTTAGAACCCAGTTTCAAAGATTTGGTCTAATAAGACTCTTAGGGTACTTTTAGATATGTATCCCTGACTAGTCTTGGACCCCAATTTCGAGCTATCACCTTAGTATTTAGTCTAGGATTATCCAGTGGGAGTAGGACTTAGCATTGAGCGAACCGGGGTTCCAGTGCACCCAGGTTTCCAGAACTATGTTGTCGGCGTAGGTTTCAAATTTAATGGCCTGATTGACCTCATACTTTTGTGATCACCCAGTTCATTCCTTCATACCCTGCAAGGTATATTGAGTCCTACCAGTGGGGTATATACATTGGACTCCAAGTCGAGCTCATATGGTTACATGTCAGTTATAGACTCTCCCACTAGCTAGTTTAGTATAGTCTCGGTCCAGTTCAGTTCAAATCAGTATTCCAGACTTGGAACATGCTTTGACCATCAGACAGGGTCTTCTAGACCACCTCAGTATTTTCAGTTATTCAGATCAGTAACATTAGTTGGTCATTGCATGTCTTTCAGTTCAGCATTTCTCTTATTATTTATTCTATTGTGTTATGTTCCTATCACTTACTCAGTACATTCAAAGTACTGATGTATACTTTTATGTTGTATCGTTTCATGATAAAGCTATAGGATCTCAGTCTTAGCTTCATTAGCTGACCTCTTATCGAAGACCTCAGCTTTACTAGTTGGTTAGTCCTCATCCTTAGAGGATGGAGATTTTTTCATTTCAGTTACATATTCATTTCCTTCTATTTAGATGTGGAGATAGTTGGGGGCATGACTTCGAGTACCGTGTTTCGTCTAGGGTGTTAACTTGGGGTGTGAAAAACTTGGTATCAGAGAACTAGGTTTAGAGTATTCTTGGGTGTCTGAAAGCTGCATCGAGTAGACTCCTCTTCATTGGTATAAAGCGTGCCACACTTATGACGAGGAGGCTACGAGATGTCATTAGGAAAATTCCCTTTATGTCAAACTCCTTATCGTGCATTGAAATTTAGTTCCAGAATCATTCTCCTAACTCGTGCTCTATTTCATTTCAATGAATCAGCCTCCCCGATGAGGTAATTGAAAGAGGGTAGGGAATGCTCAATGACCTATCCCACCAACCTCGGCAGTCCCTCAGGATGACTCAGTATCTACCGTAGAATTTAGGGCGGCCATTCAGCTGCTCTGTAATACCTCGGGAAGGCCTAAGAATAGACTCGGGAGTTAAATTTGGAAAGTGCAGAAAACTGGCAAAACATCACAAAACGGACCACAAAACGACTCGTGGTATCAAACCACGAGTCGTTGTATGCTGTTGTTGGTTAAGGAAGAGTTGGTGGCAGTGGAGACAATGGGAGGTATGACAACCCACTGTGGGATACAACGGGCCGTCCTTTGCAGTCGTGGTTAGGGTCAGGCTGGGCGACAAGGTAAACAATGGGAGACCCAACGACCCGTTTGGAGAAGCCACGGGTTGTTGGTTGTGCTCGTTGTTGGAGGTTGATACTTTCCAGTGTAGGCAGCGGGTTGAGACCATGACTCGTTGGAAGGAACCACGAGTCATTGTAAGGCTCGTGGTAAGGAAGTTAGATTTGGCCAAGAAGTCGACGACGGTCGATCCAACGACCCCTTTTTTGTAGTAACGGCTCTTCCTGATGAGCCGTGGGAAGGATCTGAGATATGTTAGGAGGTTGTGTACCCAACGAATCGATACCACGAGTCATGGTATGTTGCCACAACCCGTTGGATCGGTCGTTGGTCCGCCCGAAGCAGTTTTCAGGGAAATTTTATTAAGGGCATTTTCAACTTTTTCGTTCTTTGAGACCCTAAACTATGTTGTTTTAGATATTTTTCTAAGTGTGATAAGATGAGGTAAGTCCTTTATGCATGTACATTCTCATGCAAGAACTTTAGAGAGATTTTTGGGAGATTCAAGGTCTTCTTCCTCAAGTTTCCACCAATTTCTTTGTGGGTTTTTAAAGGAACTTCAAATCAATCCATTTCTAGGTATGTAGGGTTTTAGAATGGGTGAAATTCTTTCCCACCCATGCCCAAATATCAATTTAAATCATGAATCCTCCTGTTCAAGTCTATGGGGCTTTACTCAAATGCATGAAATTTTGATTTCTCTTTATGGGTATCATTTAATTGAGTTGTAATTCATGAAGTATGAATGATGGGCAGGTTTTAGCATTATTCTCTTTAAAATCGTGTTTCAAGATTTTAAATCCAAAATGCTCATTTGATGAAAGTTCATGAAAGTTATGATTTATGATGACTACTCTATATTTTGAATTTATTAATGACGAAAAAGCATGAATTCAAGTTACCCATGTTTATGAGCATATTTTTGAAAGAATTGAATATGATGTAGCATTGGGAAATGCCCACATGTTAAAGAATGATTTATGATTTATGAAGTGAATTACATGATTTATCGATTTATGATGTTGGCCGATGAAAAAAGGGCCTTGATTCTTGGCTAAGCATGTTTAAAGGGGATCAATGATGATAAATGTTATATTTTAGCCAATGAATCTTAATTTATGATGTTATTGATTTATGTATGAGCCTATATGCATGTTCTTGGGAGCCGTGTCTAGCACCGAGTAGCCCAACGTTTAAAGGACTATGCAGATGTCTCATAACCACGTGCCACCATGGGTTTGTAAATGATATGATGTATTGATAATGATCCCCTCAAATGTGATATCACGCCTTATGCACGACCCTCGCCTGGCAAGTCAGGGTCGGCTCTGCCCACTTGAGCGAGACAGTGGGGCATCATGAAAGGCTCTACCATATTGGTGTCGGTTATGACGAGTCCTCCTATTGTTCCACATATTTTATGCATTGTTATATTTATGTTATTGGCTCAAGCTATGTTTTGATAAAGTTTATTTACAATCATGATATGAACATTTTATGAATGATTTAGAAGACTTGAGCCTTAGGTTTCTTATAAACTTTATGATACAAGCATGATGTCCTCCTCTTATGTTACTTATGAGTTTTATTTTACTTTTAAATGTCCATTTTACTTACTTTGCATACTCTGTACATTCCACGTACTGACCACATACTTTCAACGTTGTATCATTTCATTATACAGGGTCTGAATCTCAAGCTCATCCTCATCCTTAGTCCATCTCGGCCTACGTTTTCATCTTATTGGTGAGTCCTCATGTTCCGAGGGTCGTTGATAAACTTTCATGTCATTTATGTTTAGTTTTGGTCGGGTTAGTTCGGGATGTTGTCCCATCAACCCATCTTTTGTATTAGAGGCTTTTAGACAAGTATGTATTGTCTGTCGTGTATATGCGCAGTATTTCTTGATGTTACGCTATAATTACATTTTCTCTATGTTTTATTATTATCATTCTGCTTACTTGAATAAGATAAGTTGTATGGATGTGCCATGGGTCGACTTGGGGTCTCTCGGGGTCCCTTGTCCCGTGTCTACGATCTGGGTGTATGTTCGGGTCGTGACAAACTTGGTATCAGAGCCATAGGTTTGAAATGTCCTAGTGTGTCTAAAAGCCATGTTAAGTAGAGTCTTTTTCATCGGTGTGAAGCGTGCCACACCTATGACGAAGAGGCTACTAGACCTTTAGGAAATATTCCCTTCTTTCATGTTCTATGTCGTGCGATAAAAAGTCTCTCCATCCTTCTAACTGGTGCGATTCGCAATTGCAGAATTATGGCTCCTAGGAGAATGAACGGAAGGAGAAATGGAAATGATGAAGGCCATGGAGATGGCAATGACTATGGGCATCAACAAGCCCTACCTATTCAGGAGCCCCAAGCACCAGAGCCAGCTACCCATGCTGAGTTTCAGGCGGCTATCCAGATGTTTGCGCAGGCCTTGACCGCTCAGGTCAACCAGCAGGCTGTTATACAGGTCCCACAAAATTGTAATGCAGCGGCCGTTCGGATTAGAGACTTTTTGAGGATGAACCCTCCTAAGTTCACGGGGTCAAAGATGGATGAGGATCCACATGAGTTTATTGAAGGGATCTTGAAGGTCACTCAGGTTATGAGGGTGAAAAATGTGAAGTGTGTTAACTTGGACCCTTACCATCTAAAAGAGGTCGGTCACATTTGGTACAAGCAACGGAAGGACATCAAGTTGGCCCTATCAGCTGGGATGAGTTCCACACGGCCTTTCTCGATAGGTTCTTCCCTCGAGAGATGAGGGAGTTGAAGGCGGCTGAGTTTGTAAACTTCAAGAAGGGAAAGATGACAGTGCTAGAGTATTCGCTCGAGTTCACTAATTTTTCAAAGTACGCCCCAAAGTTAGTTATGGATTAGAGGGCGCGGGTGAGCCGATTCGTTCAGGATGTGGCTGGTTATCGAGACAAGGATTGCAGGACTTCCATGCTCCACCAGGATATGTACTTTCCTCGCATAGTGTTTTATGCCCAGTAGATGGAGGCAGCTCATATGAGGGAGACGGAGGCAAAGAGGGCTCGGACGGACAGCTGTAGGTTTTCATATCAGAGGTCCGAAAGTGGCTACCGTCCACAGTTCCAGCAGAGGTCACTAGCCCCAGCACCATCATCAGCTAGTGTTCCATCTAGACCCAGGGGTGATCAGAGGAACAGGGCTTCAGGGTCTAGGGATCAGAGGGGCACCCAGTTAGAGTATACCTCTCCAGCTTGCAGGAAGTGCGGCAAGAGTCATATCGGAGAGTGCCTGCTCGGCTGAGATGTCTGCTATGGGTGTGGTAGATCCAGGCACATGCGCTAAGCGTGCCTATATGCTAGGTAGGGTGATGATAGGGGTCACACACAGACCACCAGGACAGCAGTAGCTCTAGCCCGTTCCACTCCACAGGGAGCATTGACTAGTGGGGTGGCAGATAGTGCCAAAATCGATTCTACACCCTTGCCTCGCACCAGGAGTAGGAGACTTCGCTAGACGTGGTCACTTGTATGTTGTGTGTCTTTCATATTGATGCTTATGCCTTGCTAGACCCGGGAGGCACATTGTGTTTTGTGACTCCTGACATTGCTAGTAGCCTTGGAGATAGTCCCAAGACCTTGACAGAACTATTTTCAGTTTCGACCCTTGTTGGTGACTCGGTCATAGCTAGATAAGTATATAGGGAATTCCCTGTCACTGTTTTGCATAAGGTTACCTCTCTAGACCTTCTAGAGTTATCCATGACTGACTTTGACATAATTCTTGGTATGGATTTGTTGTTTGCATGTTATGCTTCGATTAATTATAGGACCTGTACAGTGGAATTTCATTTTTCGGGTGAGTCAGTTTTGGAGTGGAAGGGTAGTTCGGCGGTACTAGCAAGTCAGTTTATTTCCTATCTTAAGGCTAGGAAGATGATCTCTAAAGGTTGTATGTACCACCTAGTTAGGGTTAAGGATGTGGAATCCAAGACCCCGACTATTCTGTCAGTTTCGGTGGTGGGCGATATCCGGAGGTATTTCCTAAGGATTGCCAAGTGTTCCTCCGGAAAGGTAAATTGATTTCGGTATTGATCTATTGCCAGATATTGATCTATTGATGTTATGCTATAATTACATTTTCTCTATTTTTTATGATTATCATTCCGCTTACTTGAATAAGATTAGTTGTATGCATGTGCTATGGGTCAAATTGGGGTCTCTTGCGGTCCCTTGTCTCGTGTCTACGTTCCGGGTGTATGTTCGAGTCGGGACATGCTCGCCCAAACTGTGACCAACCAGGTGAACTAGCAGGTGGTTCCAATCAACAACAACGGTTCCGTAGCAGCTGTCTGAGTGCGAGACTTCACTATTATGAACCCTCCGAACTTCCACGGATCTAAGGTGGGAGAGGACCCACAGGAATTTGTGGATGGGATTAAGAAGATCACCCGAATTATGGGTGTCAGTCCTTTAGAGAGTGTCGACTTGGCTGCCTACCAGCTGAAAGGGGTAGCCCAGGTCTGGTACGAACAGTGGAAGGAGGGGAGGCTAGCGGAAGTAGGATTGGTGGAATAGGAGGAGTTTACTATAGCATTCCTAGACAGAATTTTCCCTAGAAAGCTCAGGGAGTCCAAGGTAGCAGAGTTCATGAACCCGAGACAGGGAAACAGGACCATAGAAGAGTATGCTTAGAAATTCACCAGGTTGTCCAAATACGCTCCAGAAATGGTGGCCGAGCCAAGGGCTAGCATGCTAAAGTTTGTAAATGGGATGTCAAACCTGGTCCTCAAAGAGTGCAGAACAGCGATGCTGATCAAGGATATCGACCTCTCCAGTCTGATTGTCTATGACCAGAAGATGAGGCCGAAGTATGAGGGACAGGGAGAGAAAAAAATAAGCGGGCAAGGACTAGCCAATCAATTCAGGGCCATCAGAGGTCTAGCGGTAGCAACCGCCCACAGCAGCAACAAAAGAGGGCTCCAACGCCTAGCTCAACCAGTGCCCCTACCTTTCGATCCCGCCGGGAACAGAGGGGTGGAGCATCTGGCTCTCAAGCTCAGAGTTATAGTGCTGGTAACAGGTATCCATCCTGCCCCAAGTGAAGTAAGAACCACATAGGACAGTGTCTACAGGGTCGAGAGGGCTATTTGGTCATGGACAGCTTTGACATCGACTTAGGGAATGCCCATCAATAGGATAGGGGAGATCACAATCCACTACCTCAGTAGCTCCAGTAGGCTGACCAGCTCATCACGCTAACACATCAGGTAAGGAGGAGGGCGATCAATGCGAAAACCATTTTTATGCATTATTATCTCATCAGGATCAGGAGAATTCACCGGATGTGGTCACGGGTATGTTATGTCTTTTCCATCTAGATGTATATGCCCTACTTGATCTAGGGTCCATATTATCATTCGTGACTCCTTACATAGCAGTTCAGTTTGATATCAGTCCAGAAGTCCTCTCGGAATCCTTCTCAGTCTCCACCCCAGTTGGCGAGTTAGTTAGAGCCAGCCGGGTGTATAGAAATTGTCCAATTTTAGTCTGCAATAAATGCATTCCAGCTGACCTTGTAGAGTTAGACATGGTATACTTCGACCTCATCCTTGGCATGGATTAGTTACACTCCGATTATGCCTCAGTCGACTGCAGAACTAGGGTCGTCAGGTTTTAGTTCCCCAATGAGCCAGCTCTGGAATGGTTGGAAAGTAATTCAGCGCCAAAGGGTAGGTTTATTTCCTACCTTAAGGCCAGGAAGCTTATTTCTAAGGGATGTATTTACCATTTAGTTCGGGTTAAGGATCCGACTCTGAGACCCCAACTATCCAGTTAATCCTTGTTGTCAGTGAGGTTTCAGATATGTTCCCGAAGACCTTCCGGGAGTTCCTCCTAAATGGGAAATTGACTTCGTCATAGACCTTATTCCAGATACTCAGCCCATCTCCATGTATCCTTATAGAATGGATCCGACTAAACATAAGGAGTTGAAGGAGAAGCTAAAAGATCTTCTTAATAAGGGTTTTATCAGACCCAGCATCTCTTCCTGGGGTGCTCCATGTCTATTCGTGCGAAAGAAAGATGGTACCCTTAGAATGTGCATCGATTACCGTTAGTTAAACAAGGTCACAATCAAGAAGAGGTATCCCCTACCCAGAATTGATGACCTGTTCGACCAACTTCAGGGAGCCAGCTGTTTCTCCAAAATAGATCTCAAGTCGGGGTATCATCATCTAAGAGTCAGAGAATGTGACATACCGAAAATAGCTTTCAAGACTCCGTATGGTCACTTGGAGTTTGTGGTTATGTCTTTCAGACTAACAAATGCCCCTGCAGCCTTTATGGACTTGATGAATAGAGTCTTCAACCAGTATCTAGATATGTTCTTCATTATTTTCATCTACGACATTCTCGTATACTCCATAAATGAGGAAGAGCACGCTAATCACCTGAGGATAGTGTTTCAGACAATTAGAGACCGTGAGTTGTTCGTCAAGTTCAGCAAGTGTGAATTCTGGTTGAAGTTCATGATTTTCTTGGGTCATGTAGTCTCGAGTGAGGGTATTCACGTTGATCCTCAGAAGATAGCAGCAGTGAAAGACTAGCGCAGACCTAGCCCAGACCTACCTCTCCAACTGAAATAAGAAGTTTCTTGGGTTTGGCCAGTTGTTACCGATGCTTTGTAGAAGGCTTTTCTTCTATAGCATCTCCACTGACTATGCTGACTCAGAAGAAGGTGAAATTCCAGTGGTTAGATGCGTGTGAGAAGAGTTTCCAGGAGATAAAAACTCGACTCACTAACGCTCCAGTGTTAACTCTACCGGAAAGATCGGATGGATTTGTAGTATATTGCGATGCTTCTAGAGTTGGACTCGGTTGCGTTCTGATATAGCGGGGCAAGCTGATAGCCTACACCTCCAGACAGCTCAAAGTTCATGAGAAGAATTATCCAACTCATGACTTGGAGTTGGCGGGGGTGATGTTCACGTTAAAAATATAGAGACACTACCTATACGGGGCTGACATAGACGTTTTCACCGATCATAAGATCCTCCAATATGTATTTTGTCAGAAGGACCTAAATCTTCGTCAGAGAAGGTGGTTAGAGCTCTTGAAGGATTACGATATGAGCTTGCTATATCACCCGGGAAAAGTCAATGTGGTGGCTAATGCCTTAAGCAGAGTGTCTATGGGTAGCGTGGCTCATATTGAGGAAGGAAAAATGGAATTGGCAAAGGACATTCACATACTAGCTCGGTTAGGGGTGCAGTTGGTTGACTCAGCTAAGGGTGGAGTGGTTATGCAAAGTGGGTCAGATTCCTCTTTAGTTGTTGAAGTTAAGTCCAAACAGGATGAAGATCCCATTTTACTTAAACTTAAGGAAGCGGTTCTTAGGAAGGAGGTTGAGGCTTTCTCCAAAGGGGGAGATGGTGTGCTCCGCTATCAGGGAAGATTGTGCGTACCAAACGTCTGTGTCTTAAGACAACATATATTGGATGAAGCACACAGCTCGAGATACTCCATCCACCCAGGTGCTACTAAAATGTAGCACAATTTGCGGGATATTTACTGGTGGAATGACATGAAAAGAGACATCACCAAATTTGTAGCTAAGTGCCTGAAATGCCATCAAGTCAAGATAGAGCGTCAAAGACCTGGAGGTATGACCCAAGATATCATCTACCTATGTGGAAATGGGAAGAAGTAAATATGGACTTTATTGCGGGTCTACCTCAAACTCGTCGGAACATGATTCCATATTGGTAGTAGTAGACTGAATGACTAAGTCATCAGATTTCCTCCCAATAAAAACTGCATATTAAACTGAGGACTGTGCTAGAAGTTACATCCGGGAGTTGGTTCGGCTTCATGGGGTGCCATTATCCATCATCTCTGACAGGGGTACCCAGTTCACCTTACATTTCTGGAAGTCTTTTCAGAAGGGACTTGCCATCCAAGTCAAGGTCAAGCTCAACACAGCTTTTCACCCACAGATAGATGGGCAAGCTGAGTGGACTATTCATACCCTAGAAGATATGTTGTGAGCGTGCACGATCAATTTCAAGGGAAGTTGGGATGACCACTTGCCTCTTATCGAGTTTGCGTACAACAATAGTTATCACTCCAGTATACAGATGACCCCATTTGAGGAATGTATGATAGAAGGTGCAGGTCTCCTATTGGATGGTTTGAGGTTGGTGAAGCTATAATAGTCAGGCCAGACTCAGTTCATGAAGCTATGCAGAAGGTATAGCTCATCAGAGAAAGATTGTACACAACTCAGAGCCGTCAGAAATCTTATGCTGATATAAGGAGAAGAGAATTGGAGTTTGATGTGGATGACTGGATCTATCTGAAAATTTCACCCATGAAAGGGGTGATGAAATTTGGAAAGAAGGGAAAGCTCAATTCGAGATATGTGGGACCCTACAAAATTCTGAGGCGAATTGGCAAAGTAGCCTAAGAGCTGGAATTACCTTCTTAGCTGGCTTCTGTGCACCCAGTATTCTATGTTTCACAATTGAAGAACTACATTGGTGATCTAACTTCAATTGTTCCATTAGATAGTGTAGAAATAAACGATAGCCTCTCATACGAGGAGGTCCCAGTACAGATCCTTGACCGACAGGTTCGTAAGTTGAGTACAAGAAGGTAGCTTCAATCAAGGTCTTATGGAGAAATCAGCAGATATGGGAAATACGTGGGAGGACGAAGCAGATATGATGACCAGATACCCACATTTGTTCTCTTCCGACTCAGTTTCAGTTTAAGATACCAATTTTCTCCCTAGAACTCCATTCAATTCGTGTGTTCCAGTTTCTTTCATGTAATTGATCGTGTGTGATTAGTGAATTCAGTTTAGACATGTAGCTCAGTTCGGAGGTAGTCATCCGTTAGTTTCTAGCCTTTTCAGACAGTATTTGAATATATTGATTGTAATTCTATGTCTTCCGGTGTGTTTTCCAACATTCAAGGATAAATGTTCCCAAGGGGGAGATATTGTAATACTCTGGAAACTCAATGGCTAGACCCGGGACTAAAATCAGAGAAAAATGGAAAATCTGCACGAGGTCACAGAACGAGTCGTTCTGTGACCCGTGGGGTGTGATCACGAGTCATTAAGTGACTCATAGTGATTCTTGGGTGTTTAGTTTGAAAAATTTATGTTTGGGTGACCACGGGTGTGACCTTGAGTCATGGTTACCGACCACAAGTTGTATATGACCCGTAGTCAAAGATAATTTGTAGTTGGGAAATGTGAGGCACTGTACCTAATGGGTCTGCAACACAACTCGTTTGGGACACCACGAGTAGTGGTGTCACCCGTGGGGACTCCATGGCTTTTTAGAAAGTGTGGTCCACGATAGGTGACCATGAGTTGTAGTCACCAACTACGACTCGTTAGGTCCCTCAAAGTGACCATCAGTGTGCTCCAGGCAGTGTAGTCCATGAGTCGTGGTCACTGACCATGACCCGTTAGGTCACCCATGAGGACTGAGACTCAGTTTTCTCTGCGAGTTTTCAAGGGTCTTTCAATAATTTCCTACCCTCCTAAACTTTAAACTACGTCGTTTTAGTCATAATTTCAGGCTTATTAGTGGGGTTAAACGGTTTCTTTCCTCATTCCCCACTCAGACCTTTAGAAAACAGATTGTAGAATTCTCTTAAGGACTCTCAGAGCAAGAACTAGGGTGTAATACCTCGGAAGTGCCTAAAATTAGATCCGGGATTAATAATTTGAAAGTTGGCTGAAACTGGGAAAAATGTCACAGAACGGATGACCCAACAGATCTTTGGTACAACCAACGACCCATGGGAAGGACTAGGCCTGGTGAAAGTGGAAACAATGAGCGAAGTAACGACTTAGTGTTAGTTACAATGAGTCATCATTTGGAGCTATGGTGGGTACTGGACCTCAACTTAAGGGAAGGTAATGGGTCATCCCATGACCCGTCATGAGGAGTAACAGGTCATGCTCACCAATCGTGGAATGGGGATAACTATATTTTTCTAGTAGACCTAATGGAAGGCAACCAGGACTTGTTGGATGATGTAACGAGTCGTGGTGAGGCTCATTGGAAGGAGTAGTACCGGACCTGAAGGAGGAAGCAACGAACAAAACAACGACTCATTATTTGATAGCACAACTCGTCCTGTCGAGTCGTGGGGTCAAATTTGAGATCAGGGGTTTTGGTAGTGCAGACGACGGATGGATACCACGAGTCGTGGTATCCTCCAACGATCCGTTAGTACGCCTGTTAGTTCACTAGTTCATATTTTTAGGGTTTTTGATTAAGGGCATTTTCGCTATTCCTACGCTCTAAGATCCTAAACTACGTCGGTTTTAAGTTATTTTCTAAATGTATTAATATAGGTTAAGCCCTCCTAGCCTATTCATTCTCACGCATGCAAAGTTAGAAAATTAAGAAGGTGATCAAGGTTTTCTTCATCCATTTCCATTGGGCTTTCAAGGAGTGGTGAAATTTGATTTTCCCAGGTATATAGGGTTATGAATGGGTGAATCCTTTCACACCCATGCCCAATCTCTCTCAATTTATGAAAATTCCTATAAAAAATCTATGGGGTTTTTACCCAATCCATGAAAATTCCATTTTTCTACATGGGTTTGATCTAATTGAGTTACTATTATAGAATTACGAATTATGGGAAAGTTTTATGTTGTTTTTCATTAAAAATCATGTTTCAAGTTTTATAAATCAAATTGACCATTTATGAAAAGTTCATGAAAGTCAAAGTTTATGATGAATGTTCAAGTATTATGAATTGATGATAATAAAAAGCATGTTTTCAAGTTACCCGTGTTTCTAAGCATGTTTACGAATGAATTGAGTATTATAAAGCATGTCAAAGTATTAGGCAATGCCCACATGTTGAAGAATGATTTACGGTTTATGAAATGGATCTCATGAGTTATCGATTTATGGCCGACTAAAGGGCCTATGATTCTTGCCTAATCATATTTTTAATAGGGATCAATGAATGATAAATGTTTATTTAGCCATGAATCTTAATGAATGATGTTATTGATTTATACATGAGCCTAACGTGCATGTTTTTGGGAGTCGTGTCTAGCACCGAGCAGCCCGACATTCAAAGGACTACGTCGGTGTCTCATAACCACGTGCCACCATGGGTTTATAATGATACATTACAATGATAATGATCCCCTCTTTCATGATATTACATAATGTACATCCCTCTCTTGGCAAGCCAGGGGAGACTCTACCCACTTGAGTGAGATAGTTGGGGCATCATGTAAGGCTCTACAATGATGGTGTCGGTTATGACGAGTCCTCCCATTGTTCCGCATGTTTTATGCATTGTTATGTTTATGTTAATTGCTCAAGTGATGATTTGATAAAGTGTCTCTAATGATTATGAATGAAGGATTTACGAATGATTTAAAAACCTTGAGCCTTATGTTGTCTTATGATATTCATGATACGAGCATGATGTCCTTCTCTTATGATCATTTATGAGTTTTTATGTATTTTTAAATGTCCATTAGACTTACCTTGCATACTCGGTACATTCCACGTACTGACCGCATACACTATATTTTATCATTTTATGATACAGGCTTTGATCTTCAGATCCAGCACAGGCATTAGCTTGTTACGGAGTTTCTTATCCAGCTTGTTGGTGAGTCCTCATTCTTCAAGGACCATTTGATTCAGACATTGATGTTTTTTTAGTTTCAGTTTCCGGGTTAGTTAGGGATGTCGTCCCATCAACTCATTTGTTATGTTAGAGGCTATCAGACTATATGTAGTTCTTTATATATTTAGTCTGTATCGATTATCATGCTAAGCTAATTTGTGTTCATGATTCCGATATATTGATATGTTAAGTATTTCATTTGATGATATGAGGTTAGATGAATGTTTATGCCATGGGTCGACTTGGAGTCTCTCGGGGCTCTTTGTCCAATGTTATGATCTAGGTCTACGTTCCGGTCGTGACAAATTTGGTATCAGAGCCAGGTTTGAAGTGTCCTAGGGTGTCTGAAATTCGCGTTAAGGAGAGTATTTTTCATGGGTGTGAAGTGTGTCACACTTATGACGAAAAGGCTAGGAGATGTTTAAGAAATGTTCCCTTCTTTCATGATCTATGTCGTGCGATGAAATGTCTCCCTATCCTTCTGATTTATGTTATTCGAGATTGCAGAATTATGACTCCTCCAAGAATGAATAGCAGAAGAAATGGAAATGGTGAAGGCCACAAGGATGGCAACGGAATCGGGCACCAGCAAGCCCCACTAGTTCAGGAGCTTTAGCACCGAAGCTAGATACCCATGTTGAGTTCTAGGCCGCTGTTCAGATGCTTGCACAGGCTTTGATCGCTCAAGTCAATTAACAGGCTATTGCGCATGTTCTGCAAAATGGCAATGTAGCGGCGGCTTGAGTCAGGGACTTTTGAGAATGAACCCGCTAGAGTTCCTCGGGTCAAAAGTTGACGAGGACCTCCATGAGTTTATTGATGAGATTGTGAAGATCATCCAGGTTATGGGCGTGAATGGGGTTGAATGTGCAGAGTTGGCCTCGTATCAATTGAAAGGGGTCACACATATCTGGTTCAGGAAATTGATAGACATTAGGGTTGTCGGAGCATGCCTAGTCACTTGGGAGGACTTCCACATGGCATTTCTAGATCGATTCTTCCCTCGGGAGATAAGGGAGTTGAAGGTAGTAGAATTCATGAATTTGAAGCAGGGGAGGATGACGGTACAGGAGTATGCTCTCGAGTTGACTCTCTTGTCAATATGCCCCAGAGTTAGTGGTTGATTAGAGGGCGCGGGTGAGCTGATTTGTTCATGGCGTGGCTGGCTTTTTGAACAAAGCTTGCAGAACTACCATGCTTCATTAAGATATGGACTTTCCTCAGATATTGTTGTACAGTCAGCATATGGAGGTGGCTCATGAGGGGGAGAGTGAAGTAAAAAAGGCTCAGACAAATAGCCATGGGTTTACTCATCAGAGATGCAGTGGTGGTCACCACCCTCAGTTTCAGCAAAGGTCACTAGCTCCAGCACCATCATCAACTAGTGTTTCATCCAGACCTAAGGGTTATTAGAGGATCAAGGCTTCAGGATTGAGGGACAAGAGGAGCATGCAGGTAGAGCGCACCTCTCTAGCCTGCGGAAAGTGCAGTAAGAGTCATGTCGGGGAGTGTTTGCTCGGCTCAGATATTTTCTATGGGTGTGGTAGGTCCGCCACATATGTTGAGCGTGTCCGTTTTCTAGATAGGATGATGATAGAGACCGTGCAAAAACTACCAGATCAGTAGCAGATCTAGCACGTTCAGCTCCATAAGGAGCATCTACTAGTGAGGGTGCGGACAGCGCCAAAATAGATTCTATGTCCCTCGCCTCGCGTCAGGAGCAGGAGATTTCGCCAGATATGTTTACTGGTATGTTACGAGTGTTCCACCTTGATGCTTATTCTTTGTTAGACCCAGGGGCTACCCTATCTTTTATGACACCTTATATTGCTAGTAGCTTTGGAGTTAGTCCCGAGACTTTGTCAGAACCATTTTCAGTTTCTACCCCTGTTGGTGATTCGATTGTAGCTAGGCTGGTGTATAGACAATGTATGGTCACTATACTGCATAAAGTCACCTCCGTAGACCTTGTACAGTTAGCCATGACTGACTTTGACATTATTCTTGGCATGAATTGGTTGTACGCATATTATGCTTCTGTTAATCATAGAACCCATGTGGTGGAGTTCCGCTTTCCGGGTGAGGCAGTTTTGGAGTGGAAGGGTAGTTCAGCCATGCATGTAGGTCATTTTATTTCCTATCTCAAGGATAGGAAGTTGATTTCCTAGGGTTGTATGTGTCATCTAGTTAGGGTTAAGGATGTTGAGTCCAAGACCCCGACTATCCAGTCAGTTACAGCAGTGCATGAGTACCTAGAAGTATTTCCGGATGATTTACCAAGTGTTCCTCCAGAGAGAGAAATTAATTTTGGTATTGACCTTATTCCCGACACGCAGCCTATATCTATTCCTCTCCTCCCTACAGAATGGCTCCAACCAAACTAAAGGAGTTGAAGGATCTATTAGATAAGGGTTTTATCAGACTAAGAAAGTCCCCATGGGGTGGACCAGTATTATTTGTTCTAAAGAAGGATGGTTCCCTTCGGATATGCATTGACTACCGATAATTGAACAAACTCAATGTCAAGAACCGGTATCCTTTACCTAGGATTGATGATTTATTTGACTAGCTTCAGGGTGCCAAGTGCTTCTCAAAGATAGATCTCAGATCCGGTTATCATCAGCTTAGAGTTCGGGAGGGCGACATCCCAAAGACAGCTTTCAGGACGCGGTATGGTCATTAAGAGTTTGTAGTTATGTATTTTGGACTAACGAATGCTCCTGCAACTTTTATGGAACTGATGAAAAGAGTGTTCAAGCCATATTCAAATATGTTCATGATTGTGTTTATTGATGACATCTTGATATACTCTCGGAGCGAGGAGGAACATGCCACTCATTTGAGAATAGTGCTTCAAACCCTCAAGGATTGCCAATTATATGCCAAATTTAGCAAGTGCGAGTTTTGGTTGAACTCCACAGCATTTTTGGGCCATGTAGTATCAACTGAGGGCATAAAGGTAGATTCTCAGAAAATTGAGGCGGTCAAGAATTGGCCTAGACTGGTAAATCCTTCAGATATTCAGAGTTTCTTAGGTTTAGCTATCTACTATTGGAGGTTTGTTGAGGGTTTCTCATCTATTGCAGCACCTTTGACCAAGTTAACCCAGAAAGAAGGTGAAATTCTAATGGTTGGAGGCTGGTGAGAACAGCTTCCAAGAGTTGAAGACTCGACTTACCTCAGCACCGATGTTGACCCTACCCGAGGGTACTAATGGGTGCGTAGTGTATTGTGATGCTTCACGGATCGGACTTGGGTGCATATTGATGCAGCACGGGAAAGTCATAGCCTATGCCTCCAGACAGCTAAAGGTTCATGAGAAGAATTACCCGACCCATGATCTTGAATTTGCCGCGATGGTATTCGCCTTGAAGATATGGCGACATTACTTGTACGGGATCCACATGGATGTGTTCACAAACCATAAGACTTTTCAATATGTTTTACCCAGAAGGACCTCAATCTTCGGCAAAGGAGGTGGTTGGAGCTACTCAAGGACTATGGTATGAGTGTCCTTTACCATCCAGATAAGGCTAATATGGTAGCGGATGCACTTAGTAGACTCCCTATGGTGAGTGTGCCCTATGTGGATGAGGGGGAAAAGGAGTTGGTGAAGGATGTGCATCGACTCACAAGGTTGGGAGTTAGGTTGGTTGACTCGACCGATGGTGGTGTTGTGGTTCAAAACCGATCAGAATTTTCCTTGGTGACTGATGTAAAAGCTAGGGAAGATGAGGACTCCATTTTGGTAAAGTTAAAGGAAGTCGTTCAAAATCAAAAAGTAGAGGTCTTCTCCAAAGGGAGAGATGGTGTGCTTCGGTACCAGGGTCACCTATGTGTTCCAGATGTTGATGATTTGAGGAGCCGGATATTGCACAAGGCTCATGGATCCAGGTATTCTATCCATCCAGGTGCCACCAAGATGTACCGTGACTTACGAGAAATCTATTGGTGGAATGGCAAGAAGAAGGATATTGCAGAATTCGTAGCCAAGTGTCCGAACTGTCAGCAAGTAAAGGTTGAGCATCAGAGATTGGGGGGTGTACTTCAGGATATCAGCATTCCTACTTAGAAGTGGGAAGAAATTAATATGGATTTCATCACAGGTTTTCCTCGTACTCGTCGACAATATGACTCCATTTAGGTTGTGGTAGACAGGTTGATCAAGGCTGCTCATTTTTTACTAGTTAAGACCATGTGATTCGACAGAGGATTATGCCAAATTATATATCGGGGAGCTAGTCCGATTGCATGGAGTGCCCTTATCCATCATTTTAGATAGAGGTACTCAATTTACCTCTTAGTTTTGAAAGTTGTTTCAAAAAGGATTGGATATACAGGTTAAGATCAGCACAACATTTCACCTGCAAACGGATAGTCAAGAAGACCGGACAATCTAGACCCTCGAGGACATGTTGAGAGCATGCGTAATTGATTTCAGAGCTAGCTAGGATGATCATTTGCCACTTATTGAGTTTCCATACAATAACAGCTATCATTCCAGTATCCAGATGGCACCGTTCGAGGCTCTCTATGGGCAGAGGTGTAGGTTGCCGATTAGATGGTTTGAGGTTAGCGAAGCGGTGATGATAGGACCATATTATGTTCACAAAGCTATAGAGAAGGTTCAACTAATTAGGACAGGTTGAAAACTTCCCCGAGTCGCCAAAAGTCTTACGTTGACATGAAAAGAAGAGAATTAGAATTTGAAGTCGATAACTGGGTATGTTTTAGGGTGTCTCCCATGAATGGAGTGATGAGGTTCGGGAAGAAAGGGAAACTTAATCCCCGCTATGTCGGCCCGTTCCGGATAGTGAGACGAGTTGGAAAGGTGGCTTATGAGTTGGAGTTGCATGCACAATTACCTTTTGTGCATCTTGTATTTCATGTATCACTCTTGAAGAAGTGTTTGGGTGATCCAGCCTAGTTGTCCCGGTGGACAGTGTTGGTGTAAAAGACAACCTTATCTATGAGGAGATTCCGGTGGAAATACTAGATCGATAGGTTCGAAGGCTAATGATCTTGGGCAAAATTATATGCCCAAGTGATACTCAATTGCTTCATTTCATCTTGTTTATCTATCGTATTTGTACATTCTCATGTGATTTGTAGTTAAAATGTGAATTTATACTAACCAACATGATTAGTGTTGTTTTGCAGGAAAAAGGTAATTTTAGGAATCTAAGATGCATGTTGGTGAAAATCGGTAATGGACTCAGAAGCGAGCAGTGGAAAAGGTCAAGGAAAAGAAGCAAATATAGGGGCTCCGCGATAGAGCCGTGTCACGCTGGCCAAGCCCCGCGTTGCATGCCATGGCACGCTGAGGAGTAAAATGCTAAGGGACCTGATTCCAGAGAGGGTCCGCGTTAGCTCCGTGTCATGGAGGCAGTGCTCCGCGACGCACTCCGTGACACATTGCTTGTTATTCCGGGAAAAATTCCCAGTAGTATAAATAACACCCTTAGGTTTATTTTTAATTATTCTGACTTGGTTGAGCAAGAATGTGGGTTACAGGCAGTTGAGGGGATGAAATTCTTAGGGTTCTTCTCTAACTCTTTCTCCTTTATTTCAATTGTTTGTATGATTTATACTCATTTGATGATGTTTAATCCACAAATGAGTGACTAAATTCACTTCTTGCTGAGGTTAAGAACATTTGTAGTGGAATGTAATTGTTAATCATTTTGGTTTTTCATCTTTTCTTCCATGGTTGTTCTATCAATTCTTGTTCTTACTGCGTTAATGTCTGGCCAATGTTAATGTATATCTAAAAAATCCAGTTTTATCTTGAAAAGGAAAGAAATTGAAAAGTTGTGAATTGGTCGGATATGATCTCTTCTTAGTTTGGGAAAATTGAGAATTGATTTACATTGAGAATAGAAATATATCTGAAAGTCGTATTAGTCAATTAAGGAATCTGTTTTGTATGGCTAGAACATGAAATTCTTCTATCACAAAAATGTAGGTTGAAGGTTCATGATTCTTAAGTTGGGTAGAATACGAAAGTTTCAATCCATAAGCAATAATTCTTGACTAGCAACCGAAGGAAAGATTAACCGAATTGTATCGATAAATTACCTCCCTGCATGTTCGTTTTAGCCTCAGCTTGCTCATTACTATAGTTCAAACTCACTTTATAATTTTGTCCTATATTAGTATAAATTAGGAAACAAACTCTCAAAAATCCTATTTAAATTGTTGTCTGCATTATTAAAGTTAAAGTTCATTAACACTTAAGTTGATTATTACCTTAGTTCAGTCCATGTGGGATCGATACTTGGCTTACTTAAGCAATTTTATTACTTGTTCGACCACGTGCACTTGCGTGTAGTTGCGAAACATTCCGAACAGCTAATGAACAAGGAAGTAGCTTTAGTTAAAGTGTTATGGAAGAATCAGCATGTTGAGGGAGCTACGCGGAAAGCGAAGCGGATATGATGGCTAGATACCCACATTTATTCTCTACCGGCTTAGTTCTAACTTGAGGTATCAGTTTTTCCCTAAAACTCCATTTCGTTTTCATGTTCATTTCATGTGATCAAGTTTATTTTATGTAGATGGATGTGTATGTGAATCATGAAATCAGTTCAACTATGTGGTTTGAATCGGAGATAGTCATTCCATCAATTTTCAATTTAAATGATCAGTATATGAGTGTAATGATTGCATGTATCTATTTTATGTATTTTTTCAATATTTGAGGATGAATGTTCCCAAAGGGGAGATGTTGTAATAACCAGAATGTGCCTAAAATTAGACCTGAGATTTAAAATTTGAAAGTTGGCTGAAACTGGGAAAAATGTAACAGAATGGACGACCCAACGGATCGTTGGTCCAACCAATGACCCGTAGGAAGCAGTCGTGGGAAGGACTAGGTCTGGTGACAATGGAAAAATCGAGCGAAGTAACAACTCATTGTTGTTACAATGAGTCGTTGTTTGGAGTCGTGGTGGGTACTGGACCTCAGCATAAGGGAAGGTAACGGGTCATCCCATGACCTGTCTTTAGGAGTAACGGGTCGTGATCACCAGTCGTGGAATAGGGATAACTATATTTTTCCAGTACACCTAACGGAAGGCAACCACGACTCATTGGAGGATGTAACGAGTTGTGGTGAGGCTCATTGGAAGGAGTAGTACAAGACCTGAAGGAGGAAGCAACAGATGAAACAACGACTCGTTGTTTGATAGGACGACTCATCCTGTTGAGTTGTGGGGTCAAATGTGAGATCAGGGATTTTGAAAGTGCACATGATGGATAGATACCACGTGGTATCCTCCAACGATCCGTTAGTATGCCCATTAGTTCACCTATTCAGATTTTCAGAGTTTTTCATTAGGGGCATTTTCATCATTCCTACACTCTAAGATCCTAAATTACATTGTTTTAAGTTATTTTTAAATGTATTAAGATAGGTTAATCCCTTCTAGCCTATTCATTCTCATGCATGCAAAGTTAGAAAATTGAGAAGGTGATCAAGCTTGTCTTCAAGGTTTTCTTCATCCATTTCCTTCGGGCTTTCAAGGGGTGGTGAGATTTGATTTTTCCCAGGTATGAAGAGTTATGAATGGGTGAATTTTTTCACACCCGTGCCCATTCTCTCTCAATTTATGAAAATTCCTATAAAAAATCTATGGAGTTTTTACCCAATGCATGAAAATTCAATTTCTCTACATCAATTTGATCTAATTGAGTTACTATTATGGAATTACGAATTATGGGCAAGTTTTATGTTGTTTTACATTAAAAATCATGTTTCAAGTTTTCTAAATCAAATTGCCCATTTATAAAAAGTTCATGAAAGTCAAAGTTTATGATGAATGTTCAAGTATAATGAATTGATGATGATGAAAAGTGTGTTTTCAAGTTAGCCAGGTTTATAAGCATGTTTTCGAATGAATTGAGTATTTTAAAGCATGTCAAAGAATTGGGCAATGTCCACATGTTGAAGAATGATTTACGGTTTATGAAATGGATCTCATGAGTTATTGATTTATGATGTTGGCCGACTAAAGGGCCTTTGATTCTTGGTTAATCATGTTTTTAATGGGGATCAATGAATGATAAATGCTTATTTAGCCATGAATCTTAATGAATGATGTTATTGATTTATATATGAGCCTAATGTGCATGTTTTTGGGAGCCGTGTCTAGCACTGAGTAGCTCGACGTTCAAAGGACTACGTTGGTGACTCATAACCACGTGCCACTATGGGTTTATAATGATATATTACAACTCTAATGATCCCCTATTTTGTGATATTACATAATGCACGTCCCTCGCCTGGCAAGTCAGGGGAAACTCTGCCCACTTAAGTGAGATAGTCGGGGCATCATGTAAGTGTCATGACCCGAATGTATACCCGAATTGTAAACACGGGCAAGGAGCCCCGAGAGACCCCAAGTGGACCCATGGCATGAGCATACATCTAATTCATTCACATAAGTAGAACTTAACATAAGGAAACGAAATCATGACATAAAAAAAGAGAAAGATAATACATGATCCATACATGACGGCTGAGTACAATTTATAGTCTGAAAAGCCTCTAATCATGAAAGACGGGTTAATTGGACAATATCCCAACTAACCCTACAATAATGAAACTAAAACAGAATAATAGTGTCTGAAAATATGGCCCTCGGAACACGAGGACTCACCAAATAAGATGATAACAAACTTTTAAGAGCTACTGAGGAGGGTGAGCCTGAGAACCGGATCCTGTATCATGAAATGAGACAACATAGAAAGTATCTGGTCAGTACGTAGAATGTACCGAGTATGTAATGTAAGTAAAACAGACATTTAAAACTTATAAAACTCCTAAATGATCATAAAAGTAGGACGTCATGCTCGTAACATAAACATCGTGACATAACATAAGGCTCAAAGTTTTCAAAACATTCGTAATACATACGTAATCATAATCATAGGAGAAAAGCTTTACTTAACATAACTTGAGCCAAAATACATAATCATAAAAATTCATAAATCATGAGAAACAGTGGGAGATTCTCTTTATCGACATTACCCCATATGAGCACACATGAAGCCCGATTTGTAAACCTAGTCTGCAGACTGTTCGTACCTTGCCGAGGGTAGAACCATGAAAGGCATGATATCACCATGAAAAGGGCCATTTGGGCCGGGGACACCAACATACCTATGGTGGCACGCAGTTTATGAGATTCGGGGCATAACCTGGGTCCCGAACCTACTCGGTGTTCAACACTACTCCCAAAACATATATAGTGCTCATAGTATAACATACATGAATTCATGGGCTAGTTAAATCATGATAATCATAAGCATGCTTGTACATACGTGAAATAGCCATGAAACAATGCCCGTGAGTCGGCCAAAACATAATTCATGAATCATAAAGTCATACATACTTGTAGATCATGCACATAGCTTGAAATTCATAAAATCATGATGGATAGTTGATTAAATCAACATTTTAAATCATAATTCATGCTGAGCTCGTAAATATCATTAACGGAAAAGTAGATCATAAATCGATTCATCATGGGTCATGCATAATTAGGATTCATTTCAAAAGAATTCAATAATCGATAACATTACAGATAAATTAAATTTCTAAAAGCTAATCCAACCTCATAGAATATGATAAGGTTTGAAAATCACAAAGCCCATTAATAATCATTAGATTTTTATATAAATCTACTTCAAAACCCAATAAATTTTTTGATAGAATCTTCTTGAAATCGTAGAGAATGGGCATGGGTTTTTAAAAAACATCCATTGATAGCCTTACATACCTGAAACAACTGATTCTTAACCTCCCGTGAATGCCCAAGAAGGAATTGGAGGATTTGAAGAGGGAAGCCTTGAATCACCCTTTGATCACCTTTCTATACTCTAGCATGCATGAATGAAGACTTAGATTAACTTATCCCCCCTAAAAAACCCACTTTTCGTAAGCTAAAACGACATAATTTAGGGCCTTAGGACTTAGGAATTATGGAAAAGCCCTTACTAAAATTGCAGAATTTAACTGTTAGGTAGTCCTAACGGACGATCTAACGACTCGTCACTGCGGAAGACGACTCGTCATGCTGCTCGTCAAGTACACTGTCTAACCTTGCCTCCTGGCCTCGTGATAGGTCACCCCACAATTCGTCAGGAGTGACCACGACTCGTGGTAACTAATCATTGGGTACACTGCCAACCCAATTTCCTTTAATTACTCCCCTTGACCATGGCTGACATCACGAGTCGTGAGGACTGACCACGACTCGTGGTCAGACCCCTGGTGACTTAACTCTCCAGTTCTTCACTGAAACTTGGCCCTTCCCCCACGAGTCACATAACGACTCGTGGGCTATCCTGAGAAGTGTCCCCACGACTCGTCCTTTGCCTGGTGCCAAACTTTCAACTTTCCTCCGCCTCAACTCCCGGGTCGGATCTTTGGCTTCCCGAGGTATAACATTATCTCCCCCTTGGGAACTTTTTTCCTCGAATGTTGGAATACAAGCTGAAAATGGAAACATGCAATTATCTTATTCAAATACTAATCATTGAAACTGAAACTTAACGGAATGACTACCTCTGATTCATAATACATAGTTGAGCTGATCTCATGCTTCACATACACGTCCATACACATAAGAGAAACTTGAACACATGAACTGAACGTGAAAACTAAATAGAGTCATAAAGCACAATTGATACCACAAGTCGGAATTGAGCCGGTAGAGAATAGGTATGGGTATTTAGCCATCATATTCGCTTCGGCTTCCCACATAGCTCCTTTAACATGTTGATTTCTCCATAAGACTTAGCTCCTTTAACATGTTGATTTCTCCATAAGACTTTAACTGAAGCTACTTCTTTGTTCCTTAGCCTCCAAACTTGACGATCCAAGATTGCAACTGGAATTTCCTCATAACTAAGGCTATCTCTCACACCAATACTTTCCACCGGGACAACTAAAGCTGGATCACCCAAGAACTTTTTCAAGAGCAATACATGAAAGATGGGATGAACTGAAGATAACTCTGATAGCAAGTCCAACTCATATGCTACCTTACCAACTCTTTTCATAACTCGGTAGGGACCAACATAACGGGGACTGAGCTTTCCTTTCCATCCAAACTACATGACTCCCTTCATGGGAGATACCTTCAGAAATACCCAATTGTCCACCTCGAACTCCAAATCCCTCCTCCTCACATTAGCATATGACTTTTGATGACTCTGAGCGGTTTTTAGCCTGTCCCTTATGAACTGAACCTTCACCCTAGCCTCATGAACCGAATCTGGCCCTATCATAGATGCCTCACCAACCTCAAACCATCCGATGGGCGATCTACATCTCTGCCCCTAAAGAGCCTCGAATGGTGCCATCTGGATGCTAGAGTGATAGCTATTATTATAGGCAAACTTGATCAGGGGCAAGTGATTATCCCAACTACCTTTGAAGTCTATCACGCATGCTCTCAACATGTCCTCGAGAGTCTGGATTGTTCATTCCGCTTGGTCATCCATCTGCAGATGGAAGGCCATACTGAGCTTAACCTGAGTCCCAAGCCCCTTGTAGAAGGACCGCCAAAATTGGGAAGTAAACTCAGTACCTCGGTCTAAAATAATGGACAAGGGCACTTCATGTAGTCAAACCAACTCTCGAATATATAAATTGGCATCATCATCCGTTGAGTCTGTGGTTTTCACCGGTAGGAAATGTGCTGCCTTGGTTAATCTGTCTACCACCACCCAAATAGAATCATAGTGTCATCGGGTATGAGGTAGGCCTCTAATGAAATCCATATTAATCTCTTCCCACTTCCAAGTGGGAATGCTAATGTCCTGGAGTACGCCTCTTGGCCTTTGATGCTCGACCTTTACTTGCTAACAGTTCATGCATTTAGCTACGAATTCTGCAATATTCTTCTTCATGCCATCCCACCAATAGATTTCTCATAAGTCACAATACATATTGGTGGCACCTGGATGGATAGAATACCTAGAGCCATGGGCCTCATGCAATATCTGGCTCCTCAAATCATCAACATCGAGAATACATAGGCGACCTTGGTACCGAAGCACACCATCTCCCCCTTGGGAGAAGACCTCCGCCTTCTGACTTCGAACGGCTTCCTTCAGCTTTATCAAAATTTGATCCTCATCTTGTCTAGCTTTCACATCAGTCACCAAGGATGATTCTAACCCATTTTGCACAACAACACCTCCATCGGTTGAGTCGACCAACCTAACTCCCAACCTCGCAAGTTGATGGACATCTTTCACCAGCTCCTTCTTTCCCTCATCCACATGGGACACACTCTCTATAGAGAGCCTACTAAGTGCGCCACTACCACATTAGCCTTACCCGGATGGTAAAGAACACTCATATTGTAGTCTTTGAGTAGCACTAACCACCTCCTTTGCCGTAGATTGAGGTCGTTATGCGTGAACACATATTGTAAGCTGTTGTGGTCCATAAACACATCCACATGGACCCCATATAAGTAATGTCGCAATATCTTCAATGTGAACACCACCACGGTGTCACGACCCACACGTATACCTGAGTCATAAACACGGGACAAGGAGCCCCGACAGGCCTCAACTCGACCCATGGCATGAGCATACATATAATTCATTCACATAAACAGAATACTTAACATAAGGAAACGTAAACATGTCATAATAAAAGAGTAAAAATACAATAAATGACCCATACATGCAAGCTGAATACAACTTATAGTGTGAAGAGCCTCTAATCAGGGAAGACGAGTTGATGGGACAACACCCAAAATAACCCTACAATATTGAAACTGAAAGAGAACAATAGAGTCTGAACATATGGCCCTCGGAACATGAGGACTCACCAAATAAGTTGATATAAAACTATGAGAAGCTACTGAGAAGGGTGAGCCTGAGAGTCGGGTCCTGTATTATGAAACGATACAGCATAGGAAGTATGCGGTTAGTACGTGGAATGTACTAAGTATGCAAGGTAAATAAAACAGATATTTAAAACATATATAAAATTCATAAGTGATCATAAGAATAGGAAAACATGCTCATAACATAATTATCGTAATATGACATAAGGCTCAAGGTTTTCGAAATATTTGTAACGTAAACATAATCATAATCATAATAAGAGAGAATTACTTAACATAACTTGAGCCAACATTTATAAACATAAACATGCATAAATCATGAGGAACAGTGGGAGATTCTCTTAACCAACATACCCCATATGAGCACACATGAAGCCCAACTTATAACCCTAGTCGGGAGGGTGTTCGTACCTTGCTAAGGGTAGGAACCATGAAGGGCGTGATCACACATGAAAAGGCCACTTGGGCCAAGGAAAAACATGGAAGGGTCCCAACATACCTACGGTGGCACGTAGTTCATGAGATCCGGGACTTAACATGGGCCTCGAATCTACTTGGTGTTCGATACTACTCCCAAAACGTATATAGTGCTCATAATAATACATACATGAGTTCATGGGCTAGTTAAATCATGATAATCATAAAAATTCTTGAACCTATAGGAGATAGCCATGACTTGAGGCATGTGGGTCGGCCAAAAACATAATTCATGATTGATAAAATTCATACATACTTGTAGATCAAGTGTATAGCTTGAAATTTATAAGTTCATAATAGATAACATAATAAATTCATAAGTAAATTCATAATTCAAAAACACCAATGGATCAGTGGATCACAAATCGATTCATCATGGGGCATGCATAATCAAGCTTAATTGTTTAGAAACTAGAAATCAACAATATTATAATCAATTTAAATATCAAAAGATGATCAAAATTAGTAAATTATGACAAGATTTCAAAATCACAAGACCCATAATTAAATCATTAAATTTTATGCAAATCAAATACAAAACTATATGAGTTTTCAAATAAATTTTGGATAACTAATATAGAAGGAGCATGGGTGTGGAAGAATCCACCCATTGAAGACCTTACATACCTGGAATTATCAACTCCTAACCCTCCTTAAAAACCCAAGAATAAAATTGAAGGAATTGAGGTGAGAAGATTGAAATCTCCCCTTGAATCCCCTCTCAAAGTCTTGCATGCATGAATGGGAGTTTAGAATAGGTCATACTCTTAAAACCCAGCTCATCTCAAGCCAAAACGACGTAATTTAGGGCCTTATATCGTGAAAAAGTCAAAAATACCCTTAATGAACCCACCCTGAAAACTGTCCACATCGATCCCACGGGTGGAACTAACGGGTCGTTGGAACCAACGATGACCTGACCCATCCCTCATTAAAGCCACTACTGGTAGCCCATTCTCAGAACCCAAACAACGGATCATCAGGATGACCCGTACCTTCAACCAACGACTCATCACATCGCCCGTGGTTAACCCCCTGAACCTTGGCATCTCTTCTCCTAACAGGTCACACCACGACTCATCACAAGAAACAACAGACCATTGTTATCCCCCATATAGTCCATTGGAAAAACTAAAACTCAAACAACGACCACAACCAATGACTCGTGGTCTATTCTAACAGGTCGTTGGGACGCCCGTTGAAAGTCACTTGAATAACCTATCTTCTTCCTACGACTACGAGTGATGACTCGTTGTTTCCACAATGAGTCGTCACATATCCCGTGGTCTCCACTGACACCATCCTTTCCCCAACCAACAACAACATACAATGACTCGTGGTTTGATACCATGAGTCATTTTGTGGTCCGTTCTGTGATGTTTTGCTAGTTTTTCTGCACTTTTCAAATTTAACTTCCGAGTCTATTCTTAGCCCTTCTCGGGGTATTACACGCAGCCAACTTAAGATCATGGGTTGGGTAATTCTTCTCATGAACCTTCAACTGTCTAGAGGCATATTTTATCACTTTTCCTCGCTGCATCAATACACTCCTGAGTCTGATTCTTGAAGCATCAGAATACACCACAAAACCATTTGTACCCTCAGGTAGGATCAACACCAGTGTGGTAGTAAGTTGAGCCTTTAACTCTTGGAATCTCTAATCACAAGCCTCCGACCATTCAAACTTCACCTTTTTCTAAGTCAACTTTGTTAGAGGTGATGCAATAGATGAGAAACCTTCCACAAACCTTCGATAGTAGCCGGCTAAACCCAAGAAACTCCAAATATCTGAAGGATTCACCGGTCTAGGCCAATTCTTCACCGCTTTGATTTTCTGAGAATCTACTTGTGTTCCCTCGCCTGATACTACATGGCCCAAAAATACTACCATGTTCAACCAGAAATTGAACTTGCTAAACTCGGCATACAACTGACGATCCCTAAGGGTCTAAAGCACTACTCTCTAGTGAGCGGCATGCTCCTCGGTCCGAGAGTATATAAGGATATCGTCGATGAACACGATCGTGAACATATCCAAATAGGGCTTGAACACCCTATTCATCAGGTCTATAAAAGTTGTAGGAGCATTTGTTAGTCCAAAAAACATAACTACAAACTCATAATGGCCATACCGCGTCCTAAAGGCTATCTTCGGGATATCACTCTCTCAAACTCTAAGCTGATGATACCCCCAACCTAAGATATATCTTTGAGAAACACTTGGCAGCCTGAAGCTGGTCAAACAAATCATCAATCCTAGGTAAAGGATATTTGTTCTTAACAGTGACCTTGTTCATTTGTCCATAATCGATGCACATCCAAAGCAAACCATCCTTCTTCTGGACAAACAACACTGGTGCACCCCAAGGAGACTTGCTCGGTCTGATAAATCCCTTATCTAATAGGTTCTTCAACCGATCCTTCAACTCCTTTAGCTCGGCTGGAGCCATTTTATAAGGAGGAATAGATATGGGCTGCGTCGGGAATAAGATCAATATCGAAATTAATTTCCCTCACAAGAGGAACACCTGGCAAATCATCGGGGAAGACCTTCAGATACTCACATACCACTGAAACTGACTAGATTGTTGGGATCTCAGACTCAACATTGTTAACCCTAACTAGATGATACATGCAGCCCTTAGAAATCATTTTCCTGGCCTTAAGATATGAAATAAACTGACCGGCTAGTACAGATGAATTACCCTTCCACTCCAAAACCGACTCACCCAAAAATCGGATTTCCACCCCACAGGTCCTACAATTAACCGAAGCATAACACGCAAATAACTAATCCATACCCATAATGATATCAAAGTCAGTCATAGCTAACTCTACTAAATCTACAGAGGTGACCTTATGCAATACATGATCTTGGGCATATTTACATGTCCAAATACTATTTTATACCCATGTTTTACCCATGTTATACCTTAAAATAAGACTAATCTCATGTATTTTGTGTAATTTGTGGCCATGGACTAACAAATATGATTAGCTCTCTTTGTAGGTTGAAATTGCCAATGTATGGAGCTCAATGTGAAGATAATGGTCCTAATCTTGAACATAAATGTTAAGGGACGGATTATGGATGATGAGACAAGCTAAAAAGGACATTTGGAGTCAACTCCATTCCAAGAGAAGCATTGGGGCATTCAACAACGTGCCACGGAGCAAAGAATTAATTTATATAAGCAGGGGCTACCAAACAGTGAGCCTGCGCGATTGCTCCGTGTCACGGAGCCTGATCTCCGTGTTAAGCTCCATGCCACAGAGGCAAATCTTTGCGATGGGCAGCGTGCCACAGAACTATCTCACTACAAGCCAAATTTTTCATTTTTCCAACTTATTATATATTTAACCCTTAGCTTCTACTTTCATTATCACAAAATATCCTTGGGAAACTATAAAGGAGCGAAGGGAGAAGTGAAGAACTCTACCTAGGATTCATTGTTTTGCCTTCTCTTTTAATTATTCTTGTAAGTACATTACTCTAACCATGTTTTTGAGTATTTGTATGAACATGAGTGGCTAAACCCTTTCTCTAGGGTTAAGGCTACATAATATGATTGTAAATGCATGAATTCTTCGTGGTTTGAGTTTTTAGTTGTTGTTTTGTCTTACATTCTTTATTATTAATGTTTTTATGCTTAATCACCATGAAAACAAACGCATTAAGCTTAGGTAAAATATTGAAAGAGTAACCCTAGGCTAGAACATAACACTGTAGGGAGCAAGTTCTTATCTTTACGATAGGATTCGCGGTTAATATAGAAATTATACCTCATTTTCCTTGCTTGGTTATTAAAATGGGATGAGCTATACACCGACTTAGAATTTTCACATCAGCAATTGTATAAGTAGTTGTGAAGCTAAGTCTGTTTAAATGATTAGAGGTACGAAAGTCCATAATCAAGGGCACAAATTCCATAAACCACATCCATGTATTTAAATTGCTCGTGAATTAGGACGTCAAATCCCCGCTCAACGATGTAGGTGTGAGACTAGTTTGTCATGTTTAGAGGCTCGAAAGACCATGAACATACCATTTTAATTATGTGAGACAACAACTGAAGTTTTCATACTCAAACCATTGTGAATTGTAGCATTGCATGATTATTAGGCCTTAACTCTAGTTTCTTCTTGTGTTGTTTCTTGAGTATTTTGTGATCACCCCCAGACTTTATTAGAATTTACCGATAGTTTCTATAATCAACACTTGTGAATTTAATTGTAAGACTTGAACTTGATAATTTACTGAATTGGTCCAGTCCCTGTGGGTTTGACATCTAGATCTTTAAAAGGGCTACTGTATTACTTGTGTGACCGCGTACGCTTGTGAGTGCGTTGGAGCGCAATAATACTGTAATAGGGCAACCTCTATAAACCCGCCTAGCTACAACTGAATCACCAATCGGAGCAGAGACTGAGAATGGTTCTGATAGAATTTCAGGGCTAACTCATAAGCTACTAGCAATATAAGGGGTCACAAAAGACAAAGTAGCTCCTGGACCTAACAAGGAATAAGCATCAATATGGAAAACTTGCAACATACTAGTGACCATATTTGGTGAAGTCTCCTGCTCCTGGCGGCGTACTAGAGCATAAAACCTATTTTGGTGTTGACCGCCTGCTGCACTAGTCGAGGCACCACGCTGAGGGGGACATGCTGCTGGAGCAGCTGGACTGGCTGCTGGCACACGAGCTCCACTGACCCCTGACCCAGCTGAAGGGCAATCCCTAAGTCTGTTTCCGGGCTTTCCACACCTGAAACAAGCATCCAAACCAACTAGGCACCTCTCGGGGTGATTCTTGCTGCACCGCCCACAAACTAGGGAAAAGCACTCCACCTGCATGCTACCTTGGCCTCTCGACTCTAAAGCTCTGCTACTCCGATCCCTTCTAAATCTAGATGGCGTGTTGGCTGGTGATGGAGCTGGATCTATATACCTTTACTTCTGTTGATGGTGTCCACCCCCTGACCTGACATGAGAAGTCCCATGGCTATCGGTCCTAGCCCTTTTGGCCTCTCTCTTCCTCCGGCATACCGACTCCATCTGCTGAGCATGCAACACAATGCGGGCAAAATCGATAACTAGATGTAACATGGTGATCCTGCAATCCTTATCTAGATAGTCTGCCACTCCATGAACAAAATGACTCACCCGAGCCCTCTGATCCTCCACCAACTTTGGGGCGTACTTGGATAAACGGGTGAACTCCAATGTGTACTCCTGAATAGACATGTCACCCTATTTCAAATTAACAAACTCGGCCGCCTTTTGCTACCTCATCTCCCGAGGGAAGAATTGATCCAAGAAAGATGTATGGAACTCTTCCCAACCGATAAGGCCTGCACCCACTACCCTAGTATCTCTCCATTACTTGAACCATATGTGAGCCACCCCCTTTAGCTGATAGGAGGCCATGTCAACACACTCTCCATTGTTCACCCCCATAACCTAGGTGATATCTTCGATGAAATCATGTGGATTCTCGTCCACCTTCCATCCTGTGAACTCAGGAGGGCTCATCCTCAAGAAATCCCTTACCCTAGCTGCCGCCGCATTTCCATTTTGAGGGTAGTGCGCCACTATCTGGTTATGAACCTGGGCATCCATGGCCTGTGCCAGCATCTGAATCGCTGCCCTAAACTCAACATGGACAACTAGCTTTGGTGCGTGCTCCTTGTGAACGGGTGGGACTGGATGATGCTCGTCACCATTGACACCCTCACGATCATTGTCGTTACCATTTCTTCTAGCATTCACTCGGCGTGGAGGCATGATTCTGCAAATGCGAATAACATGAATTAGAAGGATAGGAAACACTTTTCATCGCACGACATAGATCATGAAAGAAGGGAACATTTCCTAAACGTCTCATAGCCTCTTCATCATAAGTGTGGTGCGCTTCAAACCCAAGAAAAAGAATCTACTTAACACGACTTTAAAACACCCTAGGACACTTCAAATTTATGGCTCTAATACCAAGTTTGTCAAGACCCGAATGTACACCCAGATCGTAAACAAGGGACAAGGAGCCCCGAGAGACCCCAGGTCGACCCATGGCATGAGCATACATCTATTTCATTCACAAAAGTGGAAGACTTAACATAAGGAAACAAAATCATTACATAATAACGGAGAAAGACAATACATGATCCATACGGCTAAGTACTATTTATAGTCTAAAAAGCCGCTAATCATGAAATAAGGGTTGATGGGACAATACCCTGACTAATCCTATAATACTAAAACTGAAAGAGAACAATAGAGTATGAACATATGGCCCTCAAAATATGAGGACTCACCAAATAAGTTGATAACGAACTCTGAAGAGCTACTGAGGAGGGTGAGCCTGAGAACTGGGTCTTGTATCATAAAATGATACAACACAAAAAATATGCGGTCAATACGTGGAATGTACCGAGTATGCAAGGTAAGTAAAATGGACATTTAAAACTTATAAAACTCATAAATGATGATAAGAGTAGGACATAATGCTCATAAAAAAAACATCGTGACTTAACATAAGGCTCAAGGCTTTCAAAACATTCATAATACATACGTAACCATAATCTTAGGAGAAAAGCTTTACTTAACATGACTTGAGCCAAAATACATAATCATAAACATTCATAAATCATGAGGAACAGTGGGAGATTCTCTTAACCGACATACCCGATATGAGCACACATGAACTCCAACTTGTAAACCTAGTCAGGAGGTTATTCATACCTTTCCAAGGGTAGAACCATGAAAGATGTGATATCACCATGAAAAGGGCCATTTGGGCCGGGGCCAGTCACAAAGGAGGTCCCAACATACCTACGGTGGCATGTTGTTTATGAGATTTGGGACATAACCTAGGCCCCCAAACCTATTCGGTGTTTGATACTACTCCCAAAACATATATAGTGCTCATAGTATAACATGCATGAATTCCTGGGCTATTTAAATCATGATAATCATAAACATGCTTTTACATATGTGAACTAGCCATAGAAGAAGGCCGTAAGTCAGCTAAAACATAATTCATGAATCATAAAGTTCATACATACTTGTAGATGACAATGCTCAAACTCACACTTCTTAACAAAGTATGAAGTGGACGTTGTCAATAAAGAATCCAACTAGAGGTTGGGGTCGATCTCACAGAGAAGATGGAAGGATATAGAAGAACGCTAATACGTAAGCTTTTTAGTTAATTATTTCTTAAGAGGGGAAATTTGTAAAAGTAATAAATAATAATTTTGAGAAATTGAAGGTTTATTTCACAATTTATACAATTAACTAGGGTAAGTGTTCCCCATGACTTCGTAACCACAAGGCGTTTTATACTAGTGATCTATTCTGGTGCTTAGCATGTAATACTGGTAAGTTAGGTTCACCTAAATGGTTGGTCCCCTATCTATGTGATTTTCACCACACAACTTGGTCTGTCTACGAGTGTATTCTTGATTAACCCTTACCCTTAATATCGAATTAGCTATCCCCGGACAAGTTCAAGCTATTAGAGGAGGGTTGATAGCCTCAAATCTCCGTTGTTAATACCTTTTCCCATTCATTACCTCCTTGGTCCGGTAAGTAAAAATAAGGCAAGTCCTAACGTTTGCAATCTTCAAGAGTCAATCAAAACGAAGGGAAAAACAATACATGCATAAAACCCTGTTCAAGAATCACTAAGTATTTTACCAATGTGTGTTAATTTGTCATGGTTCCCACAACCCTAGTTGTGGTGGTTTTATCCTATCATGTTTACAAGTAAATTGATATAATTCATAAATAAAAGCAAAAATTAATACTTACAACAATGATAGAAAGAACTCACATGATTAATCAAAATTCAAAAGAACAACGTTACAATCATATCTCAAATATGTATTCTAACACATCTTAAAATTTACTCTAAAAAATTATTGTAAGACTTCCACCCTTGAAGACTTTCAAACATAAAACTTGATTCCTATTACATGAGAATAAAAGGGTATTTATAGTAGTAGATTTATGTTTTCCTTGTTCCTTGATGAATTTGACGTGGGATTTAAATTTCCTTTTCCTAGTTGAAGTAGGAAAGCCAATTTTTGCCATTTTGCGAGCCTTGCGCGTCGCCCATGCCAAAGTTGTGTCTCCCATGTCGTGTTTCCAGTTATGGCAACGGGTCACCTAATGACTCATTGTGCATGGGCACGAGTCGTTAGGCCCCTCTTGGTCTAACTCCTTCAAATTTCCAGTGTACCTTACAGTTGGTTTCAGTGATCCGCCAACGAGTCGTTTAGTCAACTAACGACTTGTTATGTCTTTCGTCATCTCCACTGGTTACTTTGTCAATAATTTCTCGCACAGTTTTCATGACTGACTTCAAGACTCAGTACCTGATGTAACAAGTCGTTCCCTCAACCCATCAGGTACACTATTTCCGCATCTTCCAAACTCAACCTTTACCCACGACTTTAGCTTCTTTTCATATTCATTCCATAAGCCTCAAATACATTAAAATCCAACCTTTTTAGCCCTGAAAACATCTAATCACATGTGTTAGCTAAATTTCACAAATATATAACATAAACACATGCAAACACACATAAATGTATTCTCAAAACATAGTAAAGTACGGGCAAAATATGTCTATGAAGTGTGTGAGTACGCCCTTCATGAACACCCCACACTTAAACTATTGTTCATCCTTGAACAATCTATTACCTCCCTTCTCACATTTAAGCGCAAAATTCATCCTACGAATAGGTCTACTTACACTTAAGATCATGAGACAAATCAATGAAGCTCAAATAACTCACTCGTATGCACATAGGTTCAACATTAAGATGTCAAAGTTTGAAATCATTTAGCTTTTGTAAACTAACTCACCAAGACATATTTTGGGCCAAATTGAACTATATGTTATTTAGAAATCAAGATTAAACCAAAGTCTTACCATTGTGCCCCTCACAATTTGGAGAGATGCCCGTTTTCACACAAGATATAAAATAAAATTAACTTGGGAATAAATGAAACAATTTCCGCTCACTCTCACAAAAGAACTCATCATACATGCAAAAGATGACCCATAGGCTTTCCCTTAGTGTAATACTCCGGTAATATAGAATTATGAATCAAGGATCAATTAGGACTTAACTTTGGTTGTAATGTAGGCTAAGGGGCGGGTAGGAACTATTTGGCCAAGATAGTGACTGACCTCCCTAAGCACTTTAATACTTCACAACACTTTGATTTTTTTAGCTCACTCTTCTATTTCCAAATTTCCTACTTATACCTCCTTTTATTTTTCAATTTTTTCAACTTAGGTGACTAATGGGGATTTTTCTTTTCATCATTGAGCTCATTCACACAAATTTATTTCTTTTGCTTTCTTCCGTTCCCATCCTTTACTCACCCCTACTCTAGCCAAACTAAACTTAAGAATTTTTCTTATGTTAAGATTCACAATATCCAAGGACCAGGGCCAAAACAGGTTCATTGTAAACAAATGGGTGCGGTTAATCGGTAAATCATAATTTTTTTTTCATCTTCAATTTTTCAAAGCTCTTTCTTCTTTTTGTTTTTCCACTAAAAATCACCCTCCTTGTTTAGCAAAATTTCACCTTTTTATTTTCTTCCAATTCACCACACTTTTTAGATTTTTCCTTCACTTCTCCAATTATGCTCCTTTTCTAAAAAAAAATTCATTAAAGTGCTCTAGGAGTCATTTGGATCAAATAGAAGTCAATAGAACAAAAAGGGATTCACGCTTATAATATGGCTATCACAAGAATAGGCTAAGGCTCAACATGGCTAACTAGGATAATTACAATCAAGGTAGGTAAAATAGGATAAAAATAAGGCTATCAAAGAAATGCCTATATCACTTCCTAAATCCATTATTCTTATTTTTCTTTGCACACACACCGGGCAAGCTGTAGATGTCAATTTAAAAGCATGGAGTATATTAAAAATCCCTTACTCACACAATGGCACAAAATGTTTTAACAATGGAAATCAAGATCTCATAAACACATATATCCATATTGCATGCATAACATAATTAAGCCCAATTTTTTTCTTTTCAATCCCAAGAGTCAAGTTTCAACAGACTAGGTGTTTCTTCCTTTTTCATGCATTTTTGGGTGAATTAAATAAAGTCTCAATGATATCTAAAGTGAAGCACCTAGAATTCGTAGGGTCCAAGTTCTTGTTCTTCCTAATGACTAATTTACCCTTAAGACGGTCATCATCCATCCATCATCGGGCAAAGTCATGACTCAATGACTAAAATTAACAAAAATCTAGAATTTCTAGTTGGTTCCAAGGGACAATCCATCTGAAAAGTACCGAAAACAAAAACCGGAGGAACCCAAAATGAAATAAAACTAAAAATACTACAAACAAACAAGCATGCAAGATAATTCATAAATTCCAAAAAAAAAAAAAACTGGCCTACCATGTACAAATTTAGCAATTAAGGAATGCATGGTAATATGAAGTTCACTTCTCCCACCCCACACTTAATTAGTTACACTGTCCCCAGTGCTAAAACAAATAAGCATAAAGTAATAGAGTGAAAGAAGACTTCCTGGGCCTCTACTCCTCATCGTCTGTGGGGGTAACAACAGCTTCCCCTATCTATGTATTTCATGCTCAAATTATTTTGTTGAAAATTATGAGCTATCACCTGCACACTTGAACAAACACATAAAAGCTAAAAGTTTATCTTAATTTGCCTCCCAAGTAGCGCTTGATTTAACGTTGCGGCACGACACAGGTATCTTGATTACTCAGACTTTATCAAGATACCTGTTGAAACCGTGGACACATCTTGGCTGCTTGTTTTACCACGCTAATCTGTGACACATGGAAAACAAAAGAAAAACAAAAAATAGGAAATAAAGACTACAAGTTAAACATAAGAAATTAATCTAATCCTAAACCGTATTCTCATAAAACAGCGCCACTTTTTGATGATGCCAAAACTCACACTTCTTAACAAAGTATGAAGCGGACGTTGTCAATAAAGAACCCAACTAGAGGTTGGGGTCGATCGCACAGAGAATATGGAAGAATAGAGAAGAATGCTAGTACTTAAGCTTTTTAGTTAATTATTTCCTAATAGGGGGAAATTTGTAAATGTAATAAATAATAATTTGAGAAATTGAAGGTTGATTTCACAATTTATGCAATTAACTAGGGTAAGTGTTCCCCATGACTTCATAACCACAAGGAGTTTTATACTAGTGATCTATTCTGGTGCTTAGCATGCAATACTGGTAAGTTAGGTTCACCTAAATAGTTGGTCCCCTATCTATGTGATTTTCACCACACAACTTGGTCCGTCTACGGGTGTATTCTTGATTAACCCTTACCCTTAATATCGAATTATCTATCCCCGGACAAGTTCAAGCTATTACAGGAGGGTTGATAGCCTCAAATCTCCTTTGTTAATCCCTTTTCACATTCATTACCTCCTTGGTCCAGTAAGTAAAAATAAGGCAAGTCCTAACGTTTGCAATCGTCAAGAGTCAATCAAAACGAAGGAAAAAAAAATACATGCATAAAACCCCATTCAAGAATCACTAAGTATTTTACCTATGTGTGTTAATTTGTCATGGTTCCCACAACCCTAGTTGTGATGATTTTAGCCAATCATGTTTATAAGTAAATTAATAGAATTCATAAATAAAAGCAAAAATTAATACTTATAACGATGATAGGAAGAACTCACTTGAGTAATGCCAAATTCGGAAGAACAACATTACAATCATATCTCAAATATGTATTCTAACACGTCTTAAGATTTACTGTTAAAAACGTTGTTGTAAGACTTCCACTCTTGAAGACTTTCAAACATAAAACTTTATTCCTATTACATGAGAATAAAAGGGTATTTATAGTAGTAGATTTATGTTTTCCTTATTCATTGATGAATTTGACTTGTGATAATTTCCTTTTCCTAGTTGAAGTAGGAAAGCCAAATTTTGCCATTTTGGGAGCCTAGCTCGTCGCCCATGCCAAAGTTGTGTCTCCCATGCTGTGTTTCCAGTTATGGAAACTGGTCACCTAACGACTCATTATGCATGGGCACGAGTCACTAGGCCCCTCGCAGTCTAACACCTTCAAATTTTCAGTGTACCTTACGGTTGGTTCCAGTGATTTCTCAACGAGTCGTTTAGTCAACTAACGACTCGTTATGTCTTTCGTCATATCCATTGGTTACTTTATTAATAATTTCTCACACATTTTTCATGACTGACTTCACCACTCATTACCAGATGTAACGCGTCGTTCCCTCAACCTGTCAACTACATTGTTTCTGCATCTTCCAAACTCAACCTTTGCCCACAACTTCAGCTTCTTTTCATCTTCATTCCATAAGTCTCAAATACATTCAAATCCATCCTTTTTAGCCCTGAAAACATCTAATCACATGCATTAGCTAATTTTCACAAATATATAACATAAACACATGCAAACACACATAATTTTGTTCTCAAAACATAGTAAAGTACGGGCAAAATATGTCTATGAAGTGCGTGAGTACACCCTTCATCAGTAGATCATGCATATAGCTTGAAATTCATAAAATCATGATGGGTAATTGATTAAATCAACATTTTAAATCATAATTCATGTTGGGCTCGTTAATATCATTAATGAAAAAGTAGATCATAAATCGATTCATCATGGGTCATGCATAATTAGGCTTAATTTCAAAAGAATTCAATAATCGATAACATTATAGATAAATTAAATAATGTTAAATTAAACTTTTAAAAGCTGATCAAAACCCCATAGAATAAGATAAGGTTCGAAAATCACAAAGCCCATTAACAATCATTAGATTTTTATACAAATCTACTTCAAAACCCAATAATTTTTTGGATAGAGTTTTCTTGAAATCGTAGAAAATGGGCATGGGTGAGAAAGGAAACACCCATTGATGGCCTTACATACCTAAAACAATTAATTCTTAACCTCCCTTGAATTTCCAAGAAGGAATCGGAAGGATTTGAAGAGGGAAGCCTTGAATCACCCTTTGATCAGCTTCCTATACTCTTGCATGCATGAATGAAGATTTATATTAACTTATCCCCCTAAAGACCCACCTTTTATAAGATAAAACAACGTAGTTTAGGGCCCTAGGACTAAGGAATTATGAAAAAGCCCTTACTAAAATCGCAAAATTTAACTGTCAGTTGGTCCTAACGGATGACCTAATGACTCATCACTGGGAAAGATGACTCGTCATGCTGGTCGTCAAGTACACTGTCTAACCTTGCCTCCTGGCTCGTGACAGGTCACCCTTCGAGTCATGAGGACCGACCATGACTCATGGTTAGACCCGTGGTGACTTAAATCTCCAGTTCTTCACTGAACACTTGGCCCTTCCCCCATGAGTCACATAACGGCTAGTGGGTTGTCCTGACGAGTGTCCCTATGACTCGTCTTGTGCCTGGTGCCAAATTTTCAACTTTCCTCTGCTTCAACTCTCGGGTTGGATCTTTGGGTTCTTAGGGTATAACAGTAAGACTCTACCATGATGGTGTCGGTTATGATGACTCCTCCCATTGTTCCGCGTGTTTTATGCATTATTATATTTATGTTATTGGGTCAAGTGATGATTTGATAAAGTTTTTCTTATGATTATGACAATGAAGGGTTTACAAATGATTTGAAAACCTTGAGTCATATGTTATCTTATGGTATTTATGATACGAGTATGATTTCCTTCTCTTATGATCATTTATGTGCTTTTATGTATTTTTAAATGTCCACTTTACTTACCTTTCATACTTGGTACATTGAACGTACTGATCGCATACTCTATGCTATCGTCTTATGATACATGCTCCGATCTTCAGATCCAGCATCGTCATTAGCTTGTTACGAAGTTTTGCATCCATCTTGTCTGTGAGTCCTCATTCTCCGAGGACCATTTGTTTCAGACATTGATGTTTATTTTTTGTTTCAGTTGTCGAGTTAGTTGGGGATATTGTCCCATCAACCCATCTGTTATGTTAGAGGCTTTCAGAATCTATGTAGTTCTCTGTTGTTATGTATTTAGTCCGTACCGATTATCATGCTATGCTAAGTTATGTTCATGCTTTCGATATGTTGATATGTTAAGTATTTTGTTTGATGATATGAGGTTAGATGAATTTTCATGCCATGGGTCGACTTGGAGTTTTTCGGGGTTCCTTCTCCCGTGTTATGATCCGGGTTTACGTTCGGTTCGTGACATAGGGAAGTATACTTCTCCTCATATTCTCAAGGAATTTTGTCGGATTTCTTTATCAGGTATGTGGAAATTCAACAAGGGGATAGTTCTTCCCTTGTGTCCCCCAAAACCCTTCTCTAGTTTCTTATAAAAATCCTAGCCCTGAGCTTTCGAACATGAAGAGAATATATGTCAGTTTCTTCGGATTCACATAGAATGATATCCATGATTATTTCAGATATAATTTCCATCAGATCATGTTTAAATTAATATTTTCCCGTAAAAGTGAATTCTAGCCCTATAGATTTTTGAATGTTAAGAAATTCTTGGTAATGCTCCGTTTAATCCATGTGGAATTATTATGTTATATTAATTATGTATATTTTCCACCAGTTAGTGACAGTATTGATGCTTATCCATGTACGTTGAGTTTAGCCCTAGTCTTCGAGAGTAGAAAAGACTAGAACCTTGCTAAAGTGATTAACCTCAAAATTTTCCTGATTATCTCAGTGTGGTGAATTCCCGTATTATTCTATATGCTAAATTCTCAGCCGTATTATTCCCATTTCAAAGATCTAGTCTTATAAAACTCTCAGGTTACTTTTAGATAAGTATCCCTGACTAGTCTTGGGCATCAATTTCGAGCTATCAACTTAGTATTCAGTCTAGAATTATCCAGTGAGAGTAGGACTTAGCATCGAGCAGACCAGGGTTCCAGTGCACCCAAGTTCCCAGAACTACGTTTCCGGCATAGATTTCAGTATTTAATGGCCTGATTGACCCCATACTTTTGTGATCACCTAGTTCATACCTTTATACCCTGGCAAGGTATATTGGGTCCTACCGGTAGGGTATATACATCGGACTCCACGTCGAGCTCACGTGGTTACATGCTAGTCTACTCCACGTCGAGCTCACGTGGTTACATGCTAGTTATAGACTCTTCCACTAGCCAGTTTAGTCTAGTCTCAATCTAGTTCAGTTCAAAACAGCAATCCAAACTTGGAGCATGCTTTGACCATCAGACAGGGCCTTCTAGACCACCTAAGTATTTCAGTTATTCAGATTAGTAGCGTTAGTTGGTCATCGCATGTCTTTCAGTTCAACATTTCTCTTATTATTTATTCTATTGTGTTATGTTCCTCTCACTTACTCAGTACATTCAAAGTATTGATGCATACTTTCATGGTGTATTGTTTCATGATATAACTGCTGGATCTCAATCTCAGCTTCGTTAGCCGACCGCTCATCGAAGACCTCAGCTTTACCAGTTAGTTAGTACTCATCCTTCAAGGACAGATATTTATTCATTTCAGTTACATTTTCATTTTCTTATATTTAGATTTGGAGTTAGCTGGGGGCTTCTCCCAGCCACTCATCAGTCATAGTGGCTTTTGGACTCGGATTGGTATTTTAGACTTCAGTGTTGTTTTTAAACACTATAATCAGCTTTATTTCTTTTGTGTATGTATATTTTTCTTTAAACTTCCGCTGTATGTATTCTATATTACTCAGAATGCTAGTGTATGATAGACTAGGAGTTGACTTGGGGTCGCATGTGACTTCAAGTACCGTATTTCATCTAGGGTGTTAACTCGGGGCATGAAAAATATTTACACAATATTATCATGAACTAAAGTTTAGTATTTTATTAATTAAATAGCAGTTGAAGATTAATTTTTCTCTCAATTTATGTAAAATCTAGCATATCAATTTATGCCAACTTAAGCTAAATTCAATTAGTTTGGCCATATTTTATGCTCCAAATTCAATTCCAATTAAACCCAACCCACTAATCTAATTTGTGACCTACCAGACAAACCCTTTACCTGACCCAAATAACTTTCAGTCATAGTCATTCGTTCAATCAAATCCAATGTTCCCCATTAACCCTCCCCATATTTTCTCTTTTTTAAACCAATACACCTCTAACATTAATCATTCTCCCAAACCCAGCGTTCCAGTACCTTTCTCTCCCGCTATCTTCTTTTCTCTCTTCTAAATCTAATCACCCCTCATTTACCCTCACCACTAGTCATCTTCAACCAGTCGCGGTCCCTCACCCCTAGAACCCATGATATCTCTCCCTTTTCCCTCTTCCCCTTATTTCTCCACTCAATGTTTAAAGTCTCGGTTTGAGTTCACTCCAAAAAAATCATAGAGGTTGATCCAACCATAGAGTTTTGAACATAAGGGTTCACAAGCATTTTTGGTAATCGAGTTTCATATGCTTGTGTTTCTTTTGAAAATGGTACAAAGTTACTCGTCTTTGTTAAGATTCAAAGTTTAGAATGTTAAGATGGATTACCAAGAATTTGTCTCTAGTATAAACTCTTTTAGGTTCAATATTGTTACTCTCTTTTCCCCGCTCATGATCTCTCTCTCAACAGATTCTCAGATCTAAAATTTGTGCAAATGATTTATTGATTTTTCTCTAATTATTCTTGATTGTTATTTTTTTATGTCCTTAGATTAAAATATATGAAAAAATCCTATTTCTCTGAACTATGTTTTAACTCTAACATTTAGTCACGTTCGATTTGGTTACTAATTTTATATTCATGCTCGTTTTCATGAAGAACCATGATGAGTCCATGGACTCTATGTCCATCAACTTCCTTATTAATATTCAGTCTTGACAGGACTTATATGCTTGAATATGGTATTTAAACATAAGTTTTGGTACAAAATTATCTTCTTTCCACTGTGATTTGATTCTTGATCATCTTATATATTGATTTCGATAAATTTGACATTTTGTACTTGTGTAGTTAGCCTAATTCGTGTGATGATCATAGTATTTAGCTAATTAAGGCGAGGATTTAACTCACTAACTAGTTTCTCTTTATTTGGCTTGTCAACTTTGGTTCTTGGTTAAATATGGCAATCTGACATTCGTACCTTGCACATTATGTGATATCCTTGAATTGTTCTGCTTTTGATAAACTTGGATTGATTTACACCTAATTTATTGGACTACTTTCTTTAAGGGAAAAATTATAGTAACTAGCATATATCTTTTACCCTGTTTGTTAACTTTCTTTAATGAATAGGACAACTTTAGTACTATACCAATTATTGTAAGTTTGGGACTAATTCAGTTATTCTATGTAAGGTAAATTGGTTGTCCCCTTTCTTGATTTTCTTGTTTGACCTTTCTAAATAGTCCCTTAATGTTCTTTCTCTTAACTTGATTATATATTTATTTATGTTAAATTTTATTAGTGTTACACTTAATTGGTTCTATTTAAGAAAAACTTGTGTAGTTGGATTTTCTCTTTCCTTAACTGACTTAGTACATGTTTGTTTATGGTAATTTTTTATTAGTCTTACAGCTAATTGATTTCTTTTATGTTGTTTAAGGAAATGATTTATTTAATTGATTCTACTAAATATTTCTTCTACTTCCCTTTTATTCCCTTGATTGATTATGACTTCTATACTATATAAGAATGCTCTCCTCCTTTTTTCTAAAGATCGAACAACTACTTTCTCTTCTCTATTACATTGAGATTGCTCTCAAGTGCTCCCCTTCTTACATACTCTCTTTTCTCTCTTATACAATTCTATAATTTCCCCAACCCAACTCAACAAAAATACTTCTCGAAGTTCGTAACATTCTCGTGATCTTGATGTGTTGAGGTATGGGTACCAATTTGTGACAAGGTTCTTAAACTGCGGACATATACTAACTATTGGGGAACTGCTGTGTTAAATTTACTATTAATTAACTGGCTAGTGCTCTGTCGATGCAATGCTCTATTATTATATGGTAGTTTTGTGTAAAATTAAATTATTATATTAGTTTAAATAGTTGAAATGTTCGAATGCACTTAGCATTCTAGGATTATCAAACAATTATGATTCTTAACTTGTATACGATTTAGTTTACATAAAAAGTATAAAATTCTTAAGTCCTTAATGCACTTTCTAGACTAAGTTTTGATGTTGTATTGATGATGTTTAGGTGAACGAACTCAGATAAAAAAATGGAGAGAAAAAGGGAAAAGATGAAAAAGAAGTACAAAAAATGCAACTAAAGGCAAAAAGCCCATCCTGCGGTTCGCAAAAAAGCCATCCAATCAGTAGAAGTTGACAGTAGAAGCAAGGAGAAAAAGGGAAATTTTGTGGTCACAAACCAAGAACATAGTCCGCAAAATAACTGCATAATGGGTCTAAAAGTTGCTAAAATCACTAGGAGATTCTGTAGGCTGCAGATTGGTTTTGTGAACCGCAGAACCTTTCTATGCACAACAGAATGAGTCTGCGAACGTTTGAAGAGACTTTTTTAAAAAAAAATTTCATTCCTGTTAATTACTTTTGGTACATCATTATATTCATATTATTATTATTTAAATACTAACATTCAAATTGCATTAGATAGGCCCCTCAAAAAAAGCACTATAGTCAAAGAGCACCGAAAGGGAAAAGGGCAAGCCTCTCAAAGTAGGTAGGGGGAGAAGAGAAATACCCTGGACATTCCTAATACTCCGAGTCAGATGACTCAGTAAGCATTAAACTCTCCATCTCCTATTCTGATAAGGAGGTAGGAGTAGCTCACTCACCCACAGCCTCAGCCAAACGAAAGGAGGAGCTGAGGTGGAAAAAGGTAGTAAATAATCGGTGGCTCATTGTAGCCAGGTCATTAGAGAAGTTCCTCCTCAACTGCGACTGCACATTCATTAAGAAGAAGAGGATCTCCAGTAATGGGATGAATGATAGATTCCCCATGGCTTGGGAGACTCTCCTTTTCCATGGGTGAAGAGTATTAATTCAACACCCCCTCCCAGGGTACAATGAGGCATTGTCCTTGAATCCTATGCCTTATATAAAGTGTCTTTGCCCAAGAAGAAAAAGGGACTGAAGTAGGGGCTGCTGGAAGTAGTAAAAGCCAGAGGGGTAAATGTCTCATGCGGGCCGAATGAGATCAAAGAATACTATGAAGAATGAATGCACGAGGGCTCCCACGAGTATAAGCAGATGGTCCGAGCCAACACTAATGACCGAAGATTGTGGAAGGTATTCTTTATAGCAAAGAGGCCACCAAACTGGATCAATCCCGATATTAAGATCTACCAAAAGGACCTTACAGTCAAGGCCCATTTCTGGCTTACGGTGGTTAGCTTTTGGTTGCAACCTTTTAGGATGAGACCAAGATAGAAATGGAGAAGGTGATACTCATAGCTTGCATCATGACTCTCACCTTGATCAAACTTGGGAACATCATCCACCCAAAAAATTGGGACGAGGGTGACACAGGAGAACACATCCTTCCTATTTCCCTGCCTTATCACAGAGTTGTGCCATAAGATAAGGGTGCCTCTTATATTGATACTGGGCACATCTATTTATGCATCAGCGATTATGAACTTACTGAGGAACTAAGTTGAGTATCAATTTGAGAGGATAAAAGAAGAAATGAAAGAGACGCAAAAACAAAACAAAGAGTACAGAAAATAAAAAGAAAAGAAAGGGAGAAAAAGAGAGAAAAAGAGAAGAGAAAAATATGAATTTTCATCTCAAAAATATCAAGGTAATCTTTATAATCCTTTCTTTGAGATTATTACATGACTATGGGTAAGTTTTGATAGTAGAAACATGAGAAAATTTTGAGGAATTGAGAAAGTTTAGATCTAGTGTGTCTTAGAGTAAAAATTCATGATTTGAGGTTCAAATAACAGTCCGTTTTATCTGAAATTCAATGTGCAAGTTTGTTTCATTATGAGAAAACAGAATCTGAAAAAAAATTCAATTTCAGATCCAAGACTCGGTGGTGAATTTTTTATCTAATTTTTTGAGTTGAAAATAAATATAACAATATTGGTGTCATTGAATTCATATTCTTATGAAGATTATGTATCCGAACGTATTTTTTCCATTCAAGAGTATTACAGAAGAGAAAGTTCATAATTTGGCACATGACTTCGGTTTGAGGCAAGTAGATATTTCTTGATACTTTGAGGTATTAGTTTTAATATATTTAATGAATTTAAGGGTAATGGGTAATAAGGGGTCTTATATAAATGAGATAATGAGCATTTATGTAGGTAACAGTGCCATGATATTGGTAAGTTTATACGAAATTAATTTATATATATTTTGACGGTATTCCATGATTTTTGATGTGATTGATTTACTGAGACTTATGTACTATGTGATACTTGATTGTGACTTTAAGATCCTTAGTTATAGGTTCAATTGATGAACCTGCGTTATATTTTTGTGCATACATATTCATACCATTCTTATTGTTGCTTGATGAGGATAATAGTGTCCATTGAGTTATTTTATTGAAATTCATATTCTTGTGATGTTAATGGAAAATAATTTCGGTGTGCGATATTACAAATTGAAAATGGTTTCGACGTGTGTAATTTAAAATGGAAAATGACTCCGATGTATGTTATTACCGATGAAAAATAATTCCAACGTGTGTTATTGCTGATGTAAAATGGTCTCGGCATGTGTTATTATTAATGAAACATAATTCTGACGTGTTTTATTGCCGATAAAAGATGGTTCTAACAAGTATGTGGACCTCATTAGTCCTCCATGAGTTTCGACTATCCGATAAAGAAATGGGTGTATATAGGTTTTTGGATAGTGCATTGCATTACATTCCATTCCATCTTCCTTATATTGCACATTGAGATGGTTGTGATGTTGATTTGACTTGGTATATTTGAGGTATATTTTGAAATTGTCAGTGGTATAACTGATATGATGACTATATTGAGGCCTATTATGATATCATTAGTGGTGTAACTAATTTCGGATAATATGTGTCTTATTTGGTTTGTTATAATGACATTAAATCTATAAACTCTTGTGGTTGTGAATTATTACGGTATATTTATAATTGTTGAAAATAAATTATTAGAATTATATCTCATCATCACTCATAAAAATGATCACTTATCAAAGCTTGCTGAGTACACATACTTTTTATACTCACTTTATACTTATTGCACCTTTTGTGTGCAAAGATTGAAGCAGGTATTAGCGATACTTAAGTTTCTTAGCATTTGAAATTTGTTGCGATTAAAGTTCAGGATGAGCTTCTTGCTCTTTGAAAATACTTAATTCTAAAGAATTTTTTACTCCTGTCTTATTTCTTTTATACATCACTTAAATTTTTAGACTTGTTTGGTACTTGTAGATGCTCTTATACTAGTATCACCAGGTCTTGGGGTTGTTTAATTTTTTTTGACTCATTTATTTGCTATGACAATAGTTGATTATTTCATACCATTTTCGCATTAATTATGTTATTAAGTAATTAATAAATAAACGGGGTTCCTCCACGGGGATGGTGTGTGCCCTTACGACTCAATCGGATTTTGGGTGGTGATACTCCCTTCTTTCGGAGTTTTCATATTTAAAGGCTTTCTTTCCTTTTTTTGTATATTTTATGGGTAGGTTGGAGCCCTATCCCGCCCAATTATGTACTCTTTATAGGCTTGCAGATTATAGGGTTGTATAGCTGAACATGGTTGGCTAAGTTTGCCCTATCTTTTGTATTAGTAGCCTTGATGGCTTGTATACATGTATATATCATTTTCTTTCAGCTTATTTACACTTAGACACCATGGTGGTCTTGTAGGTCCACATAGAAATTTGTGATATTAGAAAGCATGGTAGTCTCATTATATTATTATTATTATGAACTGTTGGGGCAGTTGATCATCTGCACAAGTGTTTGTATTGCGTCCTTGATGGCTAAGGGCTTATTTAAGCCAAGATATAATTAATTTGTTTTCTTGATTGTGTGTTGCTGATATACAGTGGAGGTGTATATGTTCAACTAGGTCAGCTCAAGGTCCGATTTGGCAGCAGGTGCCAGTTATGCCTCCTGAGGTGGAGCATGACAAACTTGGTATCATAGCAATGTTGTATCTTAGGGAGTTTGCAAGCCGTGTCTAGTAGAGTCTCATTTATAAATGTGTTGTATAACAATATTTTATAAGCAAAGATCTACGAGGTATGATTTATTGTTACTATTCTTCTACTCAAATCATTTTTTAAAATTGAGTATTCTAGGGTTGAGTCCTTAAGAATATTGCTAATGTTTGTCAGCAAAGATGCCTGATACACGATAGATTGCAGCTGGCCGAGGCCTAGTCACAACAGCAAGGGGAGGTACAAGCAAACTGCCATGAATGGAGATGGCCCATCTTGAGGCCGAAGAGGAGACATCTTCTAGATCCCATCAACAATCTCCTTTATGTTAGAAGCCTCCAAGGGCTATTGAATTTCTAGCACCACCTCCAGCTCCTCCTAATCCTTCATATCAAGATTTTAGGAGTGCAGTTTACATGTTGGCTCATATTATGGATTCTCACTACAGCTAGTGGCACCAGAAGCTATAGGGCCCTTCTGAAGGATCCGAAAGTTTGAAGGTCCATGATTTATTGCTTTAAGTCCCCCATAATTTATAGGGACAAATCACAGAGAAGATCCTCAGGATTTTCTTGACCAACATCATTGTAATGACCCATCTTTCATAATGGGAGGGGGTAAGATTGAACATCCCTCTCTAACCTAAGTGTTGATAGGAAGGTGTGGAGTAAGTGTTAAGGAAAATTTGAGTTGGGAATGGTTTGTCTGCAGGAAATGGGAGCTTCTGGTTATGGGGGATTGCTGCAGCGAATGGATAACCACTGTAGCAAGACCATTATCAGGGTGGGAGGCTGTTGTAATGGAACAAGAAATATACCGCCAGATCAGCTATGATGATATCTTGGATGCTATAGCGGGTCCACTACAACGGAAATGCAACCACTACAACGGATGACAGGAACCAGTAAGTGAGTTTTAAGTGGAATTTCATGGGGTTTATCCTATTATTTCAAAAAAACTATGAGAACTCAAAAATAATTCCCCAAGTGCATCGCAATTTTGCCTTCCCAAAGGTAAGAATCTAAGTCTATTCTCTTGTTTTATTCCCTAACCCTGTTGAATCAATAGCGGGACTTGTTATGGTGGAAATTCTAAGTTGAAAACCATAGAACGGTAAGAGTAAAGGAAAATAATGGATATTGAAGGTTGATTGATTCCTAGGTCTGTAAGTATGTAATTGTTGCTCCCTATGTTGAGTGGGATGATGCTAGTTCATCATTCCTAGAATTGGAGACTTGGAGTGTTGTAGAAGTAGATAATTTAGTGTTAAAGCTTCTTGAAAAAAGATTTTGGGAGTAGAAACCCCATGAATGGGGGTTGAATGATTGTGGTAGGTTAGCTCACGGATAATGATTAGAACCCCATGAAATGGGTAGATTGGGGTCCGAGTTGAATTTCCAAAACCCTTGTTTCCCGAAATAGTTACTTGATTCTTTATTAATATTTTATTCTAGATTTTGAATGTTCGGAAGCACTGAGAAAGGGGAAAGCTCCAGCGGAGTAACCTGAGATTTCCCAACTTGGAGGTTGAGAGGTTGTTTGTTTTAGTTTGTATTATTTTAACGTGATTCATGAATTATTTGAGTAATCAAGTTAAAGAAGGATAGATGAAGCCTTCCTAGGGTTAAATAAATTGACTAAGTGGTAAAGCACTGAGATGTGTGAATGAAAGTGGATAATATAAATGTCCTCGATGAGTGGCTCATACCCGAGGGGAGCATCCGGACGAGCAATGATGGTTAAGTGGCTCATGTCCGAGGGAAGCATTCAGACGAGCAGATGAGTGGAGCGGTACCACGCTGGTACAGTACATGAATTTCTAAAGTTCCTTGTAGGTCATGATTGAAAGGATAAAAATAAGACCTCTGGCATGTATGTACATAAATATTCAGTGATTGAGTGTTCATGGTGATGTGATGGAGGTTTGTGCTCGGCGTATCACCATTTATTGTATTATTTGACTGAATGTAAGAGGTAAGATCGGTCTGGGAATGTGAGGACCTGAATGAACTGAACTTACGGTCATGTATTTGGTGCATTTGAATTGTTGATGCGTTTATAATGATTTGATGGTTTATGTGAAGTTAAATGAGGACTCATGATGAGTTGTGAAACCTTTTGTGAATGGATCATCATATATTCCTTGTGATTATGATGTGTCATTTGGCTATTTGATGACTATGAATAGATTGGATGATCATAAAAAATAGAATGTGGAAAGGAGTTAAGAGAATGGGGTTTGCAGTCATGTCGAGTTACTGCCAAGGAAGTACCGTTGCAGCGAAACTTCTTCTGTTGAGGCGAGACCGTGGCAGAGGTCAAGCGACTGCTGCAGTGAGGCCTAATCTAGTGATCCGGACGTCTAGCACCCTACACAAATTTAATTTCTAAATGAGTATTATCTATTAAGATAGTGTTCTGAGGTAACTACATAATGTTGTGCGTATATATATATATATATATATATATATATATATATATATATGTATGTATGTATATATATATTGTTGTTATTTAAGGTCGGATGATGATGCCTACCAATATTATGTTTCGTACTGACACTACTCTTGCACTTCTTTCTGATTGAAGAACCTAATCCTGGCAGCTCATCTCGCCCTCATCTCTAAAGTAGTTATAGAAAGGTAAGCAACTCAAGACATGCTGATCAACTCTTCTACGGCTGATGTCTTTAGTTCAAACACTTATTATTTTCTTGGCATTTCCTTTTCTTTTGGATTACTCTTAGACAAAGATAGGTAGATGTCCTCATATACAATGACTATCAGGTTCTGGGAGTGTTTTAACCATAGATTGTTATTGGTTCCTTTTTTATAGTTATTTATTAATCATTTTCATAATGTGTTTTGTACCTAATAACTGTCAATGGTTTGGATAATTAGATTGGAAATGTTGGTTCACCTACTAGGGTATGGATGCCAATCACGGCCTTTTGGGTCATGACAATTATAGAATTTTCAGAGTTATACATTCTTCAGCTACTGAATCAGTTGAGTTAGCTGTGTTTCGATCGCGATATCTAGTTGTTCTGTGGTATGAAAGCTGGGAGAGATCCATAGGGACACATGCACCTCCACCTACTGTAACACCCCAAAAGTATCTAAGACTAGACCCGAGGGTTGGAAGTTGATAGTGTGTAGAAACTAGAAAATGCCTCAGTATGAGCCACAATACGGCTCATTACTGTGTGGTACAAATCTTACTGCTGGACATAGTATAGTGTCCAAGGATATTGATTAAAGCCAGGATAGGGATTTACGGTTCATACCCAGATGGTATGAGCCGTACTATAGGATTGTAGGAAGGGATTTAGATAGTGTTCTGAGATGATATGAGGAACCACGAGCATTGGTACGTGAAGTCATAACTAGAGTACTGTTCAAGGGTATTCTTGTAACTTCCTAAGCTTTTAACTCCTAAGTGAACTCGTTTTGGGTTCTTTAAGGGGTGTATTAAGGGTTTTTCTAGGCGTAAACCATCATTCTACTCCTAACACTTAAATTGGAAGATCAAATCCTCTCAATCCAAGGTTAGGGTTCTTTACCAAATTCCTTCAATTCTCTCTTGGGTTTTCAAGTCAAGCTAGGGATTCATCAAGCCCAGGTATGTAGGGTTATGAATGGGGGAAATCCTTCCACCTTCATGCCCAATTTCATCCCTATCTCATGATTTTACGTCAAGCATGATTATTAAAATTCTATGGTTAGACCCAATTCTCATGAAATCTCCTATGATCTCTTGTAAATTCAAGTATCTTATGATTAAACTCATGATTTATGATTATGATTACTTATTTTCTACTAGAATCTTTCATGGGTCTATATTTTCATGTTTATGGTGATTTTATCCAATTATGCATGATCTTATGAATCTCAAGCTTATGAGCCTATGATATCAAGTTATGATGAATTATCAAAGTATGCATGACTATTTATGAATCTTAAACTTATGATTTTATGATTTTGAATTATGAAGTCTTATTCAAGTATATATGGATTTCATGAAAATGAAGTTTATGTATCATGGCCAATTGTGGCATTATTTACATGGCTAGTTCACATATTTCAAGTATGATTATGATTTCATGATTTTAAACTAGCCCATGCAAGACCAAGTATGTTTTCGCAATGATGATTATGAGCCATATGCATGTTTTTGGGAATAATGTCTAGCACTGAGTAGGCTAGGGGTTCAAGCAAATCCCGAGTCTCATAATTACGTGCCACCGTAGGTATATATTCATGTTCAAGCCCTATGGGGATTCACGAGTGATATCACGCCTTAATTGTTCCTTGCCTTGGAAAGCTAGGATGGCTCTGCTCATTTGAGCAAGATAGTTGGGGCATCATGTAAGTTCTATCATGGCGATGTCGATGTTGATGAGTCTCTCATTATTCCTCATGTTTTAAGTTGTTCATGTTCATGACTTATGATGCTATGTTTTATAGCGTATTGACCCATTAATTAGTTGAACTTTCACTTATGATTTCAAGTATGGTACACTATATGATCTTTATTTTTAAACCTTGAGTCATTACACTTTAGCTTATGATGAACAACTCATGCTTATAACTATTGTACGATTATGATTTCATCATGTGCCCTACTCTCATGTCATTTTAGTCTTTACTCCCAAACCATGATTTACTATTTTACTAGCATGTTTTACTTTCTCTACATGCTTAGTACATTCAAAGTACTGAGTATATACTCTATGTTATATTATCTCACGATAAAGGTTCGGATGATCAGTATCAACCCCGGTTTTAGCTCACTCCCGCTTTAGTCAAATAACATCCCAATGTTGATGACTCATCATGATCTGAGGACAACATTTTTGTTTCATGTCTCTTTTCTTATGTCTTCCAGTTTCAAACTTAGCGGGCTAGTTGGGGGTATTGTCCCATCAACTCATCATATGGATAGAGGCTTTTTAGATAACTATGTATAGATGTTTCAACGTTGTTGACTTGTATCTACGCTTATCTTTTTTATAATATACAAACTTTTGCTTATGTCAAGTTATTGATTAAATTCTATTTCGTTATGCTCTTAATAATGCTATATATGTTTCAAGGGTTAGCTTTGAGCCATTCATTGTTCTAGGTCCCATATCGCGTTCTAGAATCTATACTCGGATCGTGAAAAATTTGGTATTAGAGCATCAGGTTTAGATGTGTCCTAGGGTTTTTGAAATCCTTGTCAAGTTGAGTATTTTTCATGGGTGTGAAGCACGCTACACTTATGAGGAAGAGGCGACGAAACATTTTAGGAAACTTCTCTTCTTTCATCATCCTATCTCGTGCAATGAAGTTCAACTCTCTATCCTTCTAATTCATTCAATGCGCATTAGCAGAAATATGCCTCCCCACAGAGTCAACGGAAGAAGAAATAGCAACGGCAATGGCCATGGGAATGGAAATGGAGATGGACATCTGCTAGCACCAGCTGATCCTTTGCCCGAGCAGGTTACTCATACTGAGTTTAGGAATGCTTTTCAGATGTTAGCCCAGACTATGACAACCCAATTCAACTATAAAGTGGTTGGTCATGTGAATCAAAATGGGAATGTGGTGGCAGCTAGGGTACGAGACTTCTCCAGGATGAACCCACTAGAGTTTCATGGGTCAAAGGTGGATAAGAATCCATAGGAGTTTATTGAGGAGGTCCAGAAGATTACCAAAATTATGGTGTCACAAGAGAGGAGAGTCCAAACTTGGATTTCTACCAGCTGATGTGGGTTGCTCATATATGGTTCCGATAGTGGAAGGAGAAAAAGGGAGTTGTTTTAGTCCCCATTAGCTGGGATGAGTTTGTTACGGCTTTCTTGGACCGATTCGATCCCCGAGTGTTGAGGAAAGAAAAGGCGCCAGAATTCATCAACTTGAAACATTAATGACATGAATGTTCAAGAGTATACCCTGAAGTTAATCCAACTATGCAAGTATGCTCCAGAGATGGTTGCAGAGTCGAGGGCTCGCACGAGTAGGTTCATGAATGGGATTGTGAATTTATTGGTTAAGGAATGCAAGACCCCTATGCTGATTAGTGACATAAATATCTCCAAATTGATGAAATATGCCCAGCGGATAGAGATGGAGCAAATGAAGGAAAGGGAGAGAGGCCAAGAGGGACAGGACAGGAAGCTATGGGTACTCTAAATATAGATCCAATGGTGGACATTGCCCTCAGTCCCATCAGAGGTATCAACCCCAGCTCCATCATCAACCAGCATTCCATCCAGACCTCTAGGTGATCAAAGAGGTAGAGCATCAAGCTCTAGGGGTCATAGGAGCATGATAGGGGAGCGCACTTTCCCAGCTTAGAGGAAATGCGGTAAGAACCACCCAAAAGTGTTCTTAATTGGCTCATATGTTTGCTTCGGGTGTGGAAAGCCTGAGCGCATGCATAGGGATTGTCCTTTAGCCAGACAGGGTGATGGTAGAGGTCATGCCCTAACCACCACTTCAATAGCTCCAGCAGCTCACCCATCTCAGTAGGGCACCGCTTCTAGTGCAGCTGGCAGACAACGCTAAAATAGGTTCTATGCATTTTCATCCCATCAAGAGCAGGAGTGCTTACCCAATGTGGTCTCTGGTATGTTACGATTGTTATATCTTGATGTTTATGCATTGTTAGACCCAGGGGCCATATAATCCTTCGTGACTCCCTATGTTGTTGTTACTTTCTGTGTCAGTCCCGAAATCCTTTCAAAACCTTTCTCAGTCTCTACTGTTATTAGTGAATTAGTTATAGCTCGACAGATATACAAAAATCTCCCTATCAAAATACTTTAGAAAGTCATCTCAGCTGACTTAGTGGAGTAAGATATGACCAATTTCGATGTTATCTTTGGTATAAACTGGTTGTATGCTTGTTATGCTTCGATTAATTATAGAGCCCAATTAGTAGAGTTTCGATTTTTGGGTGAACCAGTCCTAGAGTGAAAGGGTAGTTTAGTTGTGCCTGTACGTCGTTTTGTTTCCTTTATTATGGCCAGAAAGATGATCTCAAAGAGTTGTGTATACAATCCAGTTCGGGTCAAATACTTTACATCCAAGACCCCGACTCTTCAGTCAGTTCTTGTGGTATGTGAGTATCTGGAGGTGTTCCCAGATGATATATCAGGAGCTCCTCTCGAGCGAGAGATAGACATTGGTATTAACCTTCTCCTTGATATGCAGCCCATATCCATTCCTCCTTACAGAATGGCTCCAACTGAGCTAAAGGAGTTGAAAAAGCAGTTGAAGGATCTCTTAGATAAATGTTTCATCAGGCCTAGTAAGTCTCTATGGGGTGCTCCAGTTCTCTTCGTTCAGAAGAAGGATGGTTCCCTTAGGATGTGCGTTGATTATCGACAGTTGAATAAGGCCACAATCAAGAATATGTATCCCCTCTCCAGGATTAATGACTTGTTTGACCAGCTTCAAGGTACTAAGTGCTTTTCAATGATAGACCTCAGATCCAGCTATCACCAGCTTTGGGTGAGGGAGAGTGACATTCGGTAAACAACTTTCAGGACTCGGTATGGTCGCTATGAGTTTGTAGTTATGTCTTTTGGACTAATGAATGCTCCTACAGCTTTCATGGATTTGATGAAAAGGGTGTTCAAGCAGTATTTGGATATATTCATTATTGGCTCCATAGATGATATCTTTATATACTCTCGGAGTGAGGAGGATCATGCCGCTCATTTGAGAATTGTGTTGCAAACCCTCACTTATCATCAACTATTTGCTAAATTCAGCAAATGTGAGTTTTGGCAAAACTCAGTAGTATTCTTTGATCATGTAGTGTCTAGTGAGGGGGTGCAGGTGGCAAAAGATAGAGGCGGTGAAGAATTGGCCTAGACTTGTCAGTCCAGCTGATTTTAGGAGCTTTTTAGATTTAGCTGGCTACTACAGAAGGTTTGTAGAAGGATTATCATCCATTGCAGCACTGTTGACTAAGTTGACCCAAAAAAAGGTCAAGTTTTAGTTGTCAAATGCTTGTGAGAAGAGTTTTTAGGAGTTAAAGACTCGACTCACGTTGGCCCCAATATTGACCCTATCGGAGTGCACAAATGGCTTTGTTGTGTATTGTGATGCTTCTAGAATTGGCCTTGGTTGTGTATTGATGCAACATGGTAAGGTTATTACGTATGCCTCAAGACAACTTAAGACTCATGAGATGAATTATCCAATGCATGACCTAGAGTTGCAGCGGTGGTGTTTTCCTTGAAGATTTGGAATCACTATTTGTATAGGGTGCATAACAATTTGTTCACGGACCACAAGAGTCTTCATTATGTGTTTACTCAGAAGTTTCTGAATCTACGGTAGAGAAGATGACTAGAGCATCTCAAGGACTATGACATGAGTGTCCTTTACCATCTAGGAAAGGCCAATGTAGTGGTGGATGCTCTTAGTAGGATATCTATGGAGAGTGGTCCCATGTCGAGGATGGGAAGAAAGAGTTAGTGAAGGATGTCTGCAGGCTTGCTCACTTAGGAGTTCGCCTTACAGATTCGACAAATAGTGGTGTTATTATTCAGAATGGGTCAGAATCTTCATTAGTGGTAGAGGATAAAGCAACGCAAGATGAGGATCCTATCTTAGTGAAGTTGAAGGAAGCTGTCTGGAATAAAAAGGTTGAGGTTTTCTCCCAAGATGGAGATATTGTGCTTTGATATCAAGGCCGATTGTGTGTTGCGGCTATGGATGACTTCAGAGAGCATATGTTGAGCAAGGCTCACAACTCTCGATACTCTATCAATATAGCTTCCACCAAGATGTATTGTAATCTGTGGGAAGTCTATTGGCTGAATGGCATGAAGAAGGACATAGCGAAATTTCTGGCTAGGTGTCCAAATTGTCAACAAGTGAAGATTGAGCATCAGAGACCTATAGGTATGCTTCAGGACATCAGTATTCCTACTTGTAAGTGGGAAGATATCAACATGGACTTCATTACAGGGTTGCCTCATACAATAGATAATACGACTCTATATGGGTAATTACAGACAGGTTGACTAAATCCGCACACTTCTTATTAGTCAAAGCTACAAATTCAGCCAAGGATTATGCTAGACTCTACATTCAGGAGTTGGTTTGGTTGCATGGAGTTCCTTTGTCCATCATCTCAGATAGAGGTACTAAGTTCACCTCTCAATTTTGGAGATCATTTTAGAGGGGCCCTAGTACTCAAGTGAAACTCAGTACAACTTTCCACCCGCAGATAGATGGTCAGGCCAAGTGGACCATTCAGAATCTTGAGAACATGTTGAGAGCCTGCGTGATTGATTTCAAGGGTAGTTGGAATGATCACTTGCCTCTCATCGAGTTTGCTTACAATAACAGTTATTTTGAGGCTCTTTGTGGGCAGAGGTGTAGATCACCTATTGGATGGTTCGAGATAGGTAAGGCTATGTTGATAGGGCCAGATTCAGTTCATGAGGCTTTGAAGAAAGTTCAGCTTATTTGGGAGAGGCTGAAGACAGCTCAGAATCGATAGAAATCATATGCGGATGTTAGGAGGAGAGAGCTTGAGTTTGAGGTCGATGATTAGGTTTTTCTGATGGTTTCTCCCATGAAGGGAGTTATGAGGTTCGGTAAGAAAAGGAATCTTAGTCCATAATATGTTGGCCCTTATAGGATTCTGAGGCGAGTTGGCGAGGTGGTATATGAGTAGGAGCTATCAATAGAGTTAGCTTCGGTACATCTAGTTTTCCATGTGTCTTTGTTGAAAAAAGTGTCTTAGTGATCCAACTTTGGTTGTATCAGTAGAGAGCATTGGGGTGAAGGATAGACTTTCCTATGAGGAGGTTCCAATTGGGATCCTTGATCATCAGGTTCGGAAGTTGAGGAACAAGGAGGTGGCTTCAGTGAAGGTTTTGTGGAGAAATCAGCTTGTTGAAGGAGTTATGTAGGAAGCTGAAGTACATATGATGGCTAGATACCCGCATCTTTTCCCTTTCAGCTCAGTTCCAGCATGAAGTACCAGTTTCCTCCTTATTGCTCTATTCAGTTTCATGTCAAATCCATGTCTCTTAGTTCCTTTCTTGTCATAGTATGTATATGTGTTTCATGAACTCAGTTCAGTCATGTATCTCAGTCTAGAGTCGTCACTTCGTTAGTTTTAGTCTATAAATTTTAATTTCGAGATTGCATCTCTTTTCCTATCTTTCCAGCTTATTTAGTCTCCATTCGAGGAAGAATGTTCCTAAGAGGGAAATAATGTAACTTCCCAAAAGTCCCTAAGACTAGATCCGAGGGTTGAAAGTTGATCGTGTAGAGAAACTAGAAAATGCCTCAGTATAAGTCATAGTATGGTTCATTATTATGTGGTATGAATCGTACCACTGGCCATAGTTGGTGTTCAAGGATGTTGATTGAATCCACGACAGTGACTTATGGTTCATACCTAGATGGTACGGTTCATACTATAGGGTTATACGAAGGGATTCAGAATAGTTTGCTTAGATGACATGAGGAACAACGAGCATTGGTACGGCCCATGGTAGGGTGGTACACATCGTGGTAGGTTCCTGTGGCATGAAGTTCAAAAAATAATCAAAGGCAGGACCTGAAACCACGAGATTCAGTACGAGTCGTGGTAAGGACCTATGGGTCGTGAGACGAGTCGTAATACTGGTTGGGTAGAGCTTTAAATGCAAAGTCTCAAGGGTCATTTTGTAATTTTCTAAGCTTTTAACTCTTAGTGATGTTTTTTTGGGTCTTTAAGGGGTTTTGCTAAGTCTAAACCCTCATTCTACTCCTAACACCTCAATTAGAAGATCAAATCTTCTCAAGCCAAGGTTAGGGTTCTTCATCAAATTCCTTCAATTCTCTCTTGGTTCTTCAAGTCAAGCTAGGGATTCATCAAGACCAGGCATATAGGGTTATGAATGGGGAAATCCTTCCACAGTCATGCCCAATTTCATTCCTATTGTTCGGTCGTTTGTTGGGTACAAAACTACACGCAAGTGCACGTGGTCGAACAAATAGTAAAGTGGCTTAAGTAAGCCAAGTATCGATCCCACAGGGACTGGGATGAAGTGCAACCTTCTCAAGTGTACTATATTTCAATTCTAAAAATGCAGACAACAGTGTAACCAAGAGTTTGATATTTTGATTTATAATAATTATGCTAAGTCTACAACAATTATCTAATGTGAGTCTGAACTATGAATGTGAGCATGCTGAGGTTAAACGAACATGTAATGAAATTAATTGTCGATATAATTTGGTTAGCCTTTTCCTCCGGTTGCTAGTCAAGAATTATTGCCAAGGGATTAAAACTCTTGTATTTAACCCCACTTAAGAATCATGAACCATCCACCTATATTTCTGTGATTAAATGCAATTCATGTTCTAGCCATACACAACTGATTCCTAAATTGACTAATACGACTTTCAGGTATATTTCTATCCTGAAGGTAAATCAATTCTCAATTTTCTCAAACTAAGAAAGGATCATATCCTATTAATTCACAACTTTCCAATTTCTTGCTCTCTCGAGTGAAACCGGACTTTTTAGATATACATTAACGTAGGCCACACATTAATGCAGTAAGAACAAGAATCAATAGAACAACCATGGAAGAAAAGATGAAAAACCAAAGAATCAATAATCACATTTCATTACAAGTGTTCTTAACCTCAGCAAGAAGAGGAATTAGCCACTCATTTGTGGATTAAACATCATTAAATGAGTGTTAAACATACAAGCAATTGAATTCAAGGGGAAGGAAAGAGAGAAAAACCCTGATAATTTCGTCCCCTCAACTGCCTGTAACCCACGTTCTTGCTCCAACACGTCAGAATAATGAAAAATGAACCTAAGTGTTCTATTTATACTAGTGGGAATTTTTCCCTGAATAACAAGCAACGTGTCATGGAGTGCATCACGGAGCACTGCCTCCATGACACGCTACTGATGCGGACCCTCACTGGAAACTGGGGGTCCAGGAAATAAGGCCCAACGTGGCACGGCGTGCAACGCGGAGCCAGGCCACCGTGCCACGGACCCATCACGAACCCTCTCTGGAAATTGGGCGAAAATTCCCTATCCAAGCAGAAGGCCTCCGCGATGGCAGCGTGACACGGCTCCATCGCGGAGCCCCTTTATTTTGTGCTTTCCAATGCCTTGTCCCTTGCTCACATCCGAGTCCAACCTCGATATCTTTCAACATGCATTTTAGCTTCCCGAAATTACATTTTTCCTGCAAAACAATGCTAATCATGTTGGTTAGTATAAATTCACATTTTATTACCAATTACATGAGAATGTATAAACATTGTTAGATAAACAAGGCTAAAATGACACCTTTGAGTACCACTTGGGCATAAAAATTTGCCCAAGATCGCTTACCCCACACTTAAATCCTTGTTCGTCCTCGAACACAATCTTACACCTCATGCAATTTACATCCCAACCTCACTACTTTGGTTCGACAATTTAGGTTACGGTCATACCGATTATTCAATACAGCAAATCATCAAGAAAACATGCATGGTCCTATCAATTCAATGACCTTCAATACATCAAGACCTCCTAGACTTAAGAATCGACTCTTGATATTGGAAAACTCCTGCAAATCATCTGATCAAGACATCCGACACGAAGATTAATCTCTCATCAAGCATGTTCCCTCACAATACAAGAGAATTTTCCCCTTTTTGATCATATGAACTCACAAAACTTCAAGCAGGGGCATATAAACACAACTTCGCTCTCTCTCCCAAAAGAATTCACATGCATCATGTCATGACCCATAAGCTTTCCTTTAGTGTACTACTTCACTAATATAAAGAAATGTGATGTAAGATCACGTAGGACTTTAACGGGTTGTAATGGAAGCTACAGAACTAGTTAATATTGGGCTAGCCAATAATAGCCACTAGCATCCTTAAGCGTTTTTTCAACACATCCCATCAAACTCATGGACATTGTTTCTTTCTTCATCCTCCCATTTTTGAAGTTTTTCTTTAGTTTGGCCCATCTTATTAAGCACACTTTTCACCACAACAAAGATTATTCATGCACCTTCATTATAGTTTATTTATAACAATTGCACCTTCAACCTTTTCTTTCCTTCCATCTCTCTGCTCTACTTTTCTTTTCCCCATTCTCACTCTTTTGACATTTTGGGAAAATTATTTTCTCTTCTTAAGCGCTTAAGAGTTTTGGATCGGCTTTACGGCTAATGAAAAGAAGGGATTAAGCTCGGTTTACACTTTTTGACAAAAGAAAAAAAATTAATAGGCTAAAGGCTCAACGGGCTGACTAGGGTACACAATCAAGGTGGATATGATCATGAAAAATAGAAACTTTCGATTAAAAACAAAGAGATGCTACATCCTTTCCTACAACACACCTCCTTCATTTCGTTTTGTACACACACCAGGCAAGTTCTAGAAACTCTACAATAGCATGGAATAACAAAACCTCACTTCACACTTATTGCACATGCTCAATTCAAGATGTATTCACAGACTCTTCAATCAGCTAATTACAGGAATTCAAACATTAAGCCTCAATCATACAGAATTGAACTCTATGGCCTAGGTATCTCAACACATTTACAAAGTTGCATACTTTCATAAATATCATGTACAACACGCAACCATAATTCCGCAACCATAAAGTAACTACAAGTTTTGGGATGCAACCCACAAAAGAAAAAAAACTGAAAAATAATTGAAATATCTTTTCCTAATGACTACATTTCCCTTAAGACGGTCGTCATCCATCCATCATAGGGAACGGTCACTAACTAGAACTTTGGTTCAATGGGACCCTTCTCGGTAAAAGAACCGAAAACAAACGCCAAGAATCCCAAAAAGTAAAAATGAATTTAAAAATATCGATCATTTCAATTTTCAAAATATCGATCACTTCGATAAACAAACATATGTACAAACTCAGCTAGCAACATTCAGTAACACACAATAGTTTCACATATATTTACAATACAGAACAATAACTTACAATCACAAATCACAGGTCAGAAGATTTTTTTCACAGCACAACAACAGATTAGGACATACAAAATAGCATAACCAGCACCTAACTACTCCCACCCCACACTTATCTCGAACACTGTCCCCAGTGTTCACAAAAAATTAAAATAGCACAAAAATCGGGTGGTGGAACTCCCTGATCAATCAAAGTACTCCACTTCTTCATCAGGTGCTGCTGCTTCATCTCCCATGTCTGAATCACCCCAATCGTCATCCTCGGACTCCACATCGGAGTCCTCCCGACGTGTCTCCTCGTCCGTGGGGACATCATCATCTGTGGGCTCTACAAATACTGGCCCCACTTGGCATAGAGCCCTAGCGTTTTCACCAAAAGGGTAGTCTAGCTCGAGCTGCCATAACTCCTCCTCTGTTGCTGTCCTCCCGCCTTTCCTCAGCTGGAGCATCTGCATCCCATACATGCGAGCCATGTACTGATCATCACGAGCATGTCGCTCGCCTAGTGTAATCATTGGCCCGTGGGTGGTGTCGGGAGCCTTAGTTTTAGTTATATCTAAGGCCCGCCGCTCCATCTGCGGGATATAATCAAGGGCCTCTTCCTCGACATCTAGGCCCCTCAGGAAGGTGGTGAGTAGCCCACCAAATCTGTATCTGTGCCCCTGATGCAACCGGACTCTCTTCATGGCGGAGATAATCACCGCCCTCATGTTGATCTCCAGCCCTTTCATTGGGGCGTACACCAGGCATACACGATCCCGAGTTACATTTGTCATATGTACCCCCGGGATTAGGCAGGAACAGACGATCTTTAGCCATATTCTAGCTTCCCTGTTCATCTGTGAATAGGGCAAAGTCTGATGGTAGCCCCTCTCTTTGTGTCTGCTCCATCTAGCTATCATCGGGTTCCACACAAAGTGCGTCTGATGTTCGCATATGGTGGAGTGATGTTCAGCTGTCGAAGCACGTGGGCGTCTGTGTCCCGCGCCCCTAGGATTGCATTGAGGTGGTGGGGCTCGAAGGTGACTATTTGCCCTCTGATTTTGATGGTGTGACTTCTGAGAGTCGGCTCCCAATTGGCATAGAATTCCCGAATCAGGTGCAACTTTCATTCCTTGGGCTCTTCAAAAATGAATTTGAGCCCAGCTGCCTCGATCCGATGTACAATCCTAGGGAACTCTTGTGCCAACGGTTCCCGTGCTATGTGTTCCTCGGGGAAGTACTTACTCTCCTTGTGCTTGGCATACCACTTCTTCCCCTCTTCTGTCACCCACCTGGTTCCGTATTGGCGGCGTTGGCCGCGTGGAACCGCTGGTGCTGCTGGGACTGCTGTGCCCAGTCTGATTCGCTTTCTTCCGGCGGCCGATGTTGATGCGCCTTTCCCTTTTTCTTGCCTGCTTGCCATTTTACATGTCAATCCAAGTAGACAAGATCAATGTTAAGCCAATGAATATTTACTCCAACTAAGGTCGGGTTAAGCTAGGCTACCCCACACTTAGTCCTTACCCAAAATTACAACATTCCAGCAAGATCATGCTTATTTACACAAACCAACAACTAACTATACAACCATGCTTAGTGCATTCAAAGAATTCGACGGTATATATTCTATGTACTACTCAGACTTCGTACAGCTAACAACAATCATTACCCTGGATAACATTTTATTCCATTGAACTTAACACAGAAAAACAAAGAAATGAAACAACAAGAATTTATCTCCACGAACCTATACAACTCACCTAATTCTTGCAAATTTCACTATTTCCCTAACCCGAGAATTCGTCGGTTTTTTTTTCTTAACATCATAACAATTAGCACATCGACTAATATCACTCAACATGTACAACCCGGCATGAATTTCACAAGTTCACTACATTTTCCACTTCAACTTCAAAAACAAGTCCTAAATATGATTGTATCAACAAAATTCGATTAAATTATGCAATTAACAAGTTCAAGCAATCACAATGATACTCCGAACATTCATCAACACTAATTCAATTGAATTCATGCATAATTTCTGCTTAAGGCGAACTTAGCTCACATCACATGCTCAATATCAAAGAAAATTGATAAGAAATGAGATGGAATCGAAGAACATACCATGAGATTGAAGAATTGAAGGAAACTCGTTGAATTTCTTGGCCTATTCTGTGGCACGTTGAAGGGGGAGGGGTTTTAGGGGATTTGGTCGCGGAGTGTATGAGGAATAAAGAAAATTTGAGGGGGATTCGGGGTTTAAAAGTGGAAAAATCGCGCAGGTCACCCGGCGACCCGGTGTGACCCGTCGCGATATACACAGCAACGTGTCACGGAGTGCATCGCGGAGCACTGCCTCCGTGACACGGAGCTGTCGCGAGGGTACCCTGGAATTTTTTAAAATTCCAAATTTATACCTCAACGTGTCACGGAGGGTAACGCGGAGGTCCTCCTCCGTGACACGGAGCTATCGCCCTAGCTCACTGTTTTGCCACTTTTTCTTAATTTTCATACCTCGAATTTTCCTTTGCGATTCCTTATATATTTTCCTCCTCCGTTCGACCTGAAATTCATTCTACTACAAGAAATTGGTTAGAATTATAGGTTTCACTCTAAATAAATATAAAAACAAAAATTAAAACTAAACATTTTGTTGTTAATTAAGAAAAAGAAAAAGAAAAATCTATTCACAATTTACAAAGAAAAATTTTTCACGGGTTGCCTCCCGTGCAGCGCCTGGTTTACCGTCGCGGCTCGACGTCATTCAGCTCAGTTGTCCCCTAGGGTGATGGACGTGTTCTCTCGAAAACCGTCCTCCCCCCAGTAGTGCTTACACCATTCCGGTGGTTTTCCTAATAACTCTCGTGAATCCTTAATCTGCTCATCATCGACTTGATCAAACACATTGATCACTGAGAGTTCTTTGTACACAGTCGGGAGCTTGGGTGCCTTGTACACATCGAACACTTCCACCTTGTCGTGTGCTCACATTGTTAGCTGCCCCGCAGCTACATCAATCAGCGCTTTCCCGGTCGCCAAGAAAGGACATCCCAAAATAAATGGGACTTCCGCGTCTGGTTCAAAATCCAGCATGACTAAATCTACCGGGAAGATCAGGGATCCCACTTGCACCAGAACGTCCTCCACAATGCCATCAGGTCTGGCTAAGGACCGATCTGCCAATTGCAAGATCACAGTTGTGGGTCTAGGACTCCCTAGACCCAGCTTTTTGAATACCGATGACGGCATCAAATTAATGATCGCTCTCAAATCACACAATCCACGAGCTCGGATACTCTGCCCAATAGTAATCTGTATAGTAAAGCTCCCAGGGTCTTTGAGCTTTGTGGGCAGTCGGTTTTGTATCCGGGAAGAGCACTCCTCCGTGAGGGCCACCGTAGCATACTCAGTCAACCGACTTTTGTTTGCCACGATGTCCTTTATATATTTAGCATATTTAGGCACTCCCTGCAAAACATCAACAAGAGGTAAGTTAATATGTACCTGTTTTAGCACCTTCATGAATTTCTTGAAACACGCCTCCTCCTTGTATTTCTTTAATCGTTGAGGGAACGGGGGTGGTGGTCTTTCTGATTCTGCTTCCTTAGTCTTCCCCCTCTCATCACTTTTCTCCCTCTCGACTTCTACTGCTCCCGATTGTTGAGGTGGTCTTTCTGGTTCCACCACTTTCAGCTGCAAACCACTCCTTGTGGTCACCGCATTTACCTGCTTGGGGTTGGGATCTGTGTCGCTTGGAAGTCCTCCTCTAGGTTTGGTGTTTTAGGCTCCAGCAAATTGCCCAAATTGATATTCAAGTGCCTTGGTAGCTAACTGGTTGTTTTTCACCTCGGCTGCCAATTTCACATAGTCAGCCTGCAATTGAGCTTGATTAGCTATCATAGTCTTGAACATCTCCTCAATGCTGGGTGATGGTGGTGGAGGAGGTGCATTGTTGTTTCTGAATTGTTCTTGATAATTCTGCTGCCCTCCTTGGTTCCTTTGCCCACCCTGACTCGAACTCTGCCCCTGATGGTTGTTGCTACCCCAGGAGAAATTCAGGTGATTCCTCCAATTGGAATTGTAGCTGTTGCCATACTGTTGGTGGTTGTTCCTTTGTATATTTCCTACAAAGTTCACCGAGTCAGGATTTGCTCCACAACACTCAGCTGAGTGCTCACTGCTTCCGCACACTTCACACCAAATCTGCTACACAGCGTTCACTGGGGCTTGAGGCTGGTTCATTGTCATGTTACTGAAGTGGGTGTTGAGTTGATTCTGCAAAGCGGCTATTTGTGCAGCAATAGTTGTAAACCCATCCACTTCTAGAACTCCTGCTGCTTTCCTTGTCCCGCCTCATGACGAATCAGCATTCCATTTCGGATTGCCCTGAGAAATACGGTTCAACAAGGTATACAGCTCCTCATAAGTTTTCTCCAGCGCTTGTCCCCCAGCTGCTGAGTCTAGCAATATTTTTGTATGGGGTTCCAAACCCTCTATAAAAGTGTGCACCAACACATCATTGGATTGATGATGATGAGGACAATCCCGCAACATGGACTTGAATCTCTCCCAAGCCTGATATAGATTCTCTCCCTCTCTCTGTTTGAAACTTAGAATTTGACTTCTAAGTCTTGCTGTTTTACCAGAGGGAAAAAATCGTATCAAGAACTTCCTTGCAAGATCATCCCACGTAGAAATAGAATTAGGTGGCTCAGCTTTCAACCACCTCTTGGCTTCTCCCAATAGTGAAAATGGGAACAATGTAAGCCGGACGTAATTTGATGACACTCCAGCGGGGATATAAGTGTCACTTATCTCCAAAAAATTTTGGAGATGCTGCTGTGGAACTTCATGAGGGAGACATGTAAACTGCCCGCTAGTGTGCAGCAATTGCACCATATTCTGCTAAAGTTCGAACCTCCCTCCCGGCTCAGGTTTGCGGATGCTAGATGTGACATTATTAGCATGTGGGATTGCCACCTCGCGAACTGGCCGAGCTGCTACTTCTTCAGGCACTAACATTACCCGTACTACCGGTGGATTCTGTTGTTGCTCCATGATTGTCTGTCTGAGCAACTGCAGCTTTCTTTCTAGAGCTTCTCTCCGCTGACGATGAAATAATCTTTCTGGCTCCAAATACGAGTCCACCAGCTCCTTGTCTCTTGCTAGTGTTCAACAGAGATTAAATCTGCAAAATACAGGCTAATACCAAGTTGTCAAAACTAAGAAAATAAAAATATAGTAAATTAACACTTAAGACAAATTCACCAATTGCCAAGTCCCCGGCAAAGGCGCCCAAAACTTGTTCGGTCGTTTGTTGGGTACAAAACTACATGCAAGTGCACATGGTCGAACAAGTAGTAAAGTGTCTTAAGTAAGCCAAGTATGGATCCCACAGGGACTGGGATGAAGTGCAACCTGCTCAAGTGTACTATATTTCAATTCTAAAAATGCAGACAACAGTGTAACCAAGAGTTTGATATTTTGATTTATAATAATTATGCTAACTCTACAACAATTATCTAATGTGAGTCTGAACTATGAATGTGAGCATGCTGAGGTTAAACGAACATGTAATGAAATTAATTGTCGATATAATTTGGTTAGCCTTTTCCTCCGGTTGCTAGACAAGAATTATTGCCAAGGGATTAAAACTCTCGTATTTAACCCCACTTAAGAATCATGAGCCATCCACATACATTTCTATGATTAAATGCAATTCATGTTCTAGCCATACACAACCGATTCCTAAATTGACTAATACGACTTTCAGGTATATTTATATCCTGAAGGTAAATCAATTCTCAATTTTTCCAAACTAAGAAAGGATCATATCCTATTAATTCACAACTTTCCAAATTCTTTCTCTCTCGAGTGAAACCGGACTTTTTAGATATACAATAACATAGGCCACACATTAATGCAGTAAGAACAAGAAACAATAGAACAACCATGGAAGAAAAGATGAAAAACCAAAGAATCAATAATCACATTTCATTACAAGTGTTCTTAACCTCAGCAAGAAGAGGAATTAGCCACTCATTTGTGGATTAAACATCATTAAATGAGTGTTAAACATACAAGCAATTGAATTCAAGGAGAAGGAAAGAGAGAAAAACCCTGATAATTTCGTCCCCTCAACTGCCTGTAACCCACGTTCTTGCTCCAACACGTCAGAATAATGAAAAATGAACCTAAGTGTTCTATTTATACTAGTGGGAATTTTTCCCGGAATAACAAGCAACGTGTCACGGAGTGCATCGCGAAGCACTGCCTCCGTGACACGCTAACGACGCGGACCCTCACCGGAAACTGGGGGTCCAGGACATAAGGCCCAACGTGGCACGACGTGCAACGCGGAGCCAGGCCACCGTGCCACGGACCCATCACGAACCCTCTCTGGAAATTGGGCGAAAATTCCCTATCCAGGCAGAAGGCCTCCGCGATGGCAGCGTGACACGGCTCCATCGCGGAGCCCCTTTATTTTGTGCTTTCCAATGCCTTGTCCCTTGCTCACATCCGAGTCCAACCCCGATATCTTCCAACATGCATTTTAGCTTCCCGAAATTACATTTTTCCTGCAAAATAATGCTAATCATGTTGGTTAGTATAAATTCACATTTTATTAACAATTACATGAGAATGTATAAACATTGATAGATAAACAAGGCTAAAATGACACCTTTGAGTATCACTTGGGCATATAAATTTGCCCAAAATCACCTATCTCATGATTTTAAGTCTCCAAGCATGATTTATTGAAATTCTAAGGTTAGACCCAATTCTCATGAAATCTCCTATGATCTCTTATGAATTTAAGTCTCTTATGATTAAATTCATATGATTATGATTACTTATTTTCTACTAGAATCTGTCATGGATCTATATTTTCAAGTTTGTGATGATTTTATCCAATTATGCATGATCTTATGAATCTCAAGCTTATAAGCCCATGATTTAAAGTTATGATGAATTATCAAAGTATGCACGAATGTTTAGAATCTCAAACTTATGATTTTATGATTTCAAGTTATAAAGTCTTATTCTAGTATGTATAGATTTCATGAAAATCAAGTTTATGTATCATGGCCAATGGTGGCATTATTTTCATGGCTAGTGCACATATGTCAAGTATGATTATGGTTTCATTATTTTAAACTAGTCCATGCAAGACCAAGTATGTTTTCACGATGATGATTATGAGCCATGTGCATGTTTTTGGGAGTAGTGTCTAGCACCCCTGTACCAGGCATAAGTTTGACTCTATTTGAGTCATTGTTGATAGGCTGAAAAAATTAGCCCATTTCTTTCTAGTAGGGACTATGTTCGTAGCTAAAGATTATGTTGACTTATATATCAAAGAGATAGTCATCCTACATGATGTCTCGGTATCTATTATTTCTGATAGAGTAGCCCAGTTTATAGACAATTTATGGAAGTTATTCTAGAAAGGTTTGGAGACACAAGTTAACCTGAGTACAAATTTTCATCCCAAACAGAAGTCCAGGTCGAGTGCACGATTCAGAAACTTAACGACATGTTACAAGAGTGCATGCTAGACTTCAAAAAAAATCGGGATGATCACCTTCCTCTTATTGAGTTTACATATAATAAAAGTTACCATTCTAGCATTAAAATGGTGCCTTACGAGATTTTGTTTGGTTAGAAATGCAGGTCCCCCGTTGGATGGTTCAAGGTAGGTGAGTCAGGGTTGATTAGACCTAACTTGATTTATCAGGATGAGAAGAAGGTTAAGCTCATTAGAAAGAGATTATTAATAGTCCAAAGTCATCAGAAATCTTACAACGATGTACGACGTAGAGATTTGGAATTTTTCGTTGATGATTGGGTATTCCTAAAAGTATCACCTATGAAGGGCGTCATGAGATTTGGTAGGAAGGACAAGATTAGCCTGAGATTTATTGTCTTATATCGGATCCTTCGAAAGTAGATCGAGTGACTTATGAGCTAGATTTACCTTCGGGGCTAGAATTTGTGCATCCAGTTTTTCATGTATCAATCTACAAAAGTGTATACAAGATCCTTTTTGGGTTGTCCCAGTTGAGGATATTAAGATCACAAAGGAGTTGTTCAACAACGAACTCCAATTGCCAATTAGATTACCAAATCCATAGATTGAGGATGAAAGATGTGGCTTCTGTTAAGGTGTTGTGGAGAAACAGGAATGTAGAAGAAGTAATCTGGGAGGCTGAGGATTACATGAGATCCAGATACCTTACTTGTTTTATACCCCAGGGTGATAGCATATCATCTCAGATTACTACAATTGAGGTGAGATACCTATTAGAGTTATATATGTCACTTATTATTAGTTGTGTTTTGCTCGTATTATTATTGTGGAGCTATACTATTTAGCTATTCGTGACGTCTTGTGAGACACCTAGGTTGGACTTTTCTACATTTCAGGTTTTCAGATAGTCCATATTATAGAGAAAACTTTGCCGAAAATTTTAATCTACTACGACAGACTTGATTTCGCAAGACTTAGTTACATTCAAGGAGAAATGTTCCTAAGGAGGAACAGATGTAACACCCCATATAATTTAAGCAATAAACTCGTACTTTCGAGATATGGCTAAGAGTGCTTAATACCATAAGAAGGAATATTATAAGGTAATCAAATCACTCAACGATCTTATATTAAGATTTGAAGTCGAGCAAATTGTAAAATAAAAATTGGCAAAGATTATGGCAAGTTACTTTTAGAAATTCTCTGAAATTTGGTTCAGATGTTTAGGATCTTTTCTCCCAATCTATAAAAATTTAGGATGCCTACTATCTATCAAATTAAAGTTCTTTAAGTCTAGTTTCAATAACTTTAAACTGTTTTTAAATACAATATCAGAATAAAAAATTATGTTCATTCTACTACAGACTATGCGGAAAAAAGGGGTCACGGGCCTAGATGGGTTGGATCGGTTTTGGGGAAGCCTACTTAAAGTGATTTTTTCCCAAATATTATTATTTTTATTCATTATAAATTTTAGGAGTTATACAGTTCATCCCCTTCCCCTTTCCTTAGGGTTCTTGATTATTTCAAAGAGAAATCAAGGACGAAACACATTCCAAATTCAAATCAAACCTAGAAACAAGTTTCAGAGGTCGTAGAGATCATTGTAGCTAAGTTATTCCATCAATTTTGGTGATAGTTGGGGTATGAAGTTGAAATTGGGAATCTGGAAATATACTTCCTCCATTGATAAACACTATTAGGGAATCAAGGTAAGGTTCCTATGTTCATGTCTATGTCGATTCATGATTTTTACGCCTCTATCGAAAAGATTGAATTTTTGAAACTCATCATTGTTGGTTGGTTGAACTAGAACTGTTTTGAAAGAGTATAAGAGTGTTATATCTGGAATATGAAGAATCTATCAATCTATAGTACAAATTACGGTTGGTTTCATAGAATCAGTTACGAGATATGTTAAGGCTAAACCTTCTTTGACAAGTTTTCTTCATCGTATGGTTGATACGCCTTGTTATCTATCATAGTAGTAGTCAACGCCTTGTTAATTTTAAATGGTTAGCTACTGGAATTGAGCATATAGATATATGTAATTTTCATTATTTAGCGGTTGCCTCATGTTAAAAGCGACATAAGAATCTTCTCGTATAAGTTGTTATTGTTTAGTTGGCTATTGAATACTTGTTCACTTACCGATGCCTTAAGAACTTTGTGATTAATTGTTTAGCATTTCATGTTGTTGCTACAGCATAATGATTAGTTTGTCATAGAAACCATTTGAGTGCGACGTCGATAACTTACATCGCTCGCCTACGCGCCTTTGGCGTATCTTGATGCCTATAGAGCTAAAGTAGTAGTATTATTATAGTTCAACCTTCCAGTAAATAGCGTTGTGGCTACCTATTGAGTTGTGTTGGTGATATTCTAGGTATTCCACCTATTGTTTAGCAACTTTATAGTTTGGTACGGCATATAGATTGTTGTACAGGTCACTTAGAAAGTCAACTTACTTGCTGATAGATTAGAAGATTATTTGATGTCTGCATTGGATATCTTGTTAGCTGTTAGTATTTGGACCTAAGTCTTCTAGCCATATGCATATAGATGTCCATTTACAAGTTGTTTAGAAAGGATATTAACAAGCGTACCTTGCCTTTGGGGCTATAATATGCTTGTAAGAGCTATAAAATATCTAGAAAGGCCATATTGAGGCCTGCAGTGCCATATTGAAGCTATTCACTTATGGACTTTATTTATGACTAAGTTGGTATTACTAATCCTCAATAGAGCCTTGTGTGGTTTTGCTGCAGTTGTAGCAGCCCAGAAGGATCAAAATACAGATACAAGAACCCAGAAGGTTCAAGATACAAATACAGGAACCCAAAAGATTCAAGATACAAAGACAAGAGCCAAGTGTGCTCAAGATACAGTTACAGCTTGCCCACGAGGCTTTAATGTTATTAGTAGGGGTATGTAGATTGAGATATACTTGTCAGGGCTTATGGGGGTTTAGGTAGGTTATTGTTTGTTATTTGTACTTGTCATGTTTATGGGGGTCAGGTTAGGTTTTTGTTTGCTTATTGCTTGTTTAACATACAACATAGACTATTCAGATCTTTTAAGTTATCTTCTAACTCTTATAACTAACCAGTTTCAATTTTTTCTATCAGCTTCATTTTAGTTTTATTGCCTTAAATATTACGTACATTATTGTATTGATGCCCCGAGTCTAGGGGTGCTGCACTCTTGCTTGTAGGTTCTGACAGAGAGACACGCAGCTCCAAATTATTGGCCAGCTCCCTTCTTCAGAGTTGCCAGATTTAGAGGTTTGCTTGTTCTTTTGTTATACGGTTTATGAGTAAGTTGGAGCCCTGCCCTGAGCATGTATCTGCTCTTTAGAGGTTTGCAAATTATAGGGTTGTATAAATGAACATGGTTGGCCAAGCTGACCCAATATTTTGTTTTAATAGCCTTGATGGCCTGTGTACACATATATCATTTGCTTTTAGCTTATTTGCGCTCAGAAATCATAGTGGTCTTTTCGTTCTGTATAGGAATTTGTGATATTAGACATCATGGTGATCTTATCGATCTACATAGGAATATGTGATATTAGACAGCATGGTGGTCTAATTGGCCCACATAGAAATTTGTAATATCAGACAACATGGTGGTCTTTTCGGTCTGCATAGAAATTGGTGACATTTGACAGCATGGAGGTCTAATTGACCTGCATAGAATTATATTGTTATTATGAACTCTGGGTCGGTTGATTATCTGCACAAGTGCTTATATTGTGGCTTTGTCGGCCAAGGGCTTCTTTAAGCTAAGATATACTTGATTGTTTTTTTTCTGGTATACACCTGAGGTGTATATGTCCAGCTAGATCAACTCAGGATCTAGTGTGGCATCAGGTACTAGTTAAACCTCCCAAGGTGTGGCTTGACAAAAAAAATACTAATCTATATCATTATGAAATCATATTCACTTGATTCTTATTTTGCTAATATTAAGAGAAACAATATCACTAAATGAATATTATTTCATCGGTTATGTAGTACATCTAAAAAATAAATTGATTTTTCTTTCCTCAAATCTTTTAAAAGTGAGTTTACAAGGTAGAAACTTGTGCTCTCATGACCCGAGCTGGGACCCTGGATCGAGACAGGGGACCTAGAATCACGAATGACTCCAAGCTAACCCATGGCACATACAAAGCATGACTTAATGGCATAAACAAGCAGGAATTAAATTATAAGCAATTGATAAGCGGAAGTCTAAAGTATCTCAAAATAACATAAATGGAGTCAACACTCAATAAAAGATGAAACATCTACATATCGTCAAAAAAGCCTCTAGAACATCTTATGAGATGATGGGACACCCCCCACCCCTAACTAGCTCGCTAAAGTCTGAAATTGAAATAACATACAAAACATAAACTGAGAGAATGTCCTCGATAGATTAGGACTCACCAAGACTAGATTACTACAGTCTAAGGTGGGAGCAGGACTAACGGTGGAGCTGAGTTTGATCACTCGAAAATGTATCATGAAATGATAAAATATTTAGTATGCGGTCAGTATTTGAAATGTATTGAGTATGAAGATAAATAAAGCGGACAATTAAAACACATAAAAGTTCATAAGAGTAGGACATTTCAAGAAAAACATGAAGTAATAATCCTAATTGAAACATGAGGGCTCAAGGTTTTCAAAATTGTTCATAATTTTGTCATAACCATAATCATAAGAGAAACCTTGTAAAACATCACTTCAGCCAAAGTATCATAATCATAATCATGCATAAAATATAAGGAACAATGGGAGGAGTCGTCATAACCGACACCATCATAATATTGCTTACATTATGCCCCAACTATCTCGCTCAAGTGGGCAGAGCCGTCCTAAGCCTTACCAGAGCAAAGAACGATATCATGGCGTGATCACTTAAGAGACCCCACAGGGTTAACATGAATATTGACCTACATTGGCACGTGGTTCTGAGACTTAGGGTTTACCTGAAATTTGAGCCTTTTCGGTGCTAGACACTACTCCCAAAAAAATGCATACGGATCATAATAAATATCGTGAAATCATACATCAATTTCATGGTCTATTTTAAATAACAATAATTGTGAACATTCTTGTAATACGTGAACTAGACATGAAATAAGGGCCCGTGAGTTGGCCATAATCATAATCCTGATAATCATGAAAAGTCATACATACTTGAGAAAATTCTCAGACTTGAAGTTCATAAATTCATGTAGAGTGCTTGGAGGAAATCATGTACCATACAACATAAAACATAATTTAGAACTTGAGTGAATTTCAATAATAAGAGGATCTTAAAATTCTTATAAAGAGGAATTTATCCCTAAAAGTTCACAATCATACTTGTAACATAAGGGGCCATAATTTCAGGAAAATTAGGAGGGAACATAAAACCCTATCATAGAAATCATAGATTCTTATCAATTCAGCTATACCCATAAGAGAATTATAGAGAAATTTCATAACCCAACATAAATCCTAGAATTTTGAGAATATGGATTGGGGAATGGATGATCATTTATTTTTTTGAAGAAATGGCATGAGGGTGGAAGAACCCATCATTGATAACCCACATCCCTAGAAATTGACAATCACCAACTAACCTTCAAACCCTAATTGCTCTTAGAGAGAATTTGGGGAAGAAACCTAGAAAATCTTAAGACGGTTTTGAGAGACTTGATTTCCAGTTAAGAATGTTAGGAGGGGAATGGATGATCTTGAGTGGATAATACCCCTAAAACACTATTTTCAGAGATTAAAAAGACGTAGTTTAGGACTTAGGAGTTTAAGATTTACAAAAATACCCTTAATGATTTCATAGGAAAATATCTCACTGCTAGTTACAATGGTTTGTACCACAGGTTGTACCCTGAAACAACGACCCATGGTTTCCTCCCATCGTTACAGGTCCAAACATCTAATTCCTTTTCTTTTTTCCATGGATGCGAACCACAACTCCTTGTTTCCTACAACAGGTTGTACCATGGCTCGTACTGTCCAGACTAGACACACTAGGGACATACTACGACTCTTGATCACAACTTGTCACTCCCAACAATGAGTCATACCTAGAATCATTGTTCCAAGATCTGGAAACCAGCAAGTCATCACGATTCTTGACAATGGCCCGTGACAACAATCGATAAGTCATACCTTGACTCATTACACCAGGCCTTTCTCTATGCATACTGACCACGGCTCGTGACCATAAGCCACCACATCAACCAATGGGTTGTATCTTGGCTCGTTGGTCTAGGACCTATCAACCAGAATCTCACCACAGCTAAATCCCACAACCCGTTACTCCACACCACGACTCGTACAATGATTTATTCTGAGACATTTTTCTAACTTTTTCTGCTGACCATATTTCCAATCCCTAATCTAGTCTTTGGAACTTCCTAGGAATTACAATACTTTATTGTCTTTCTCTGGTATACACTTGAGGCGTATATGTCCATCTAGATCAACTCAGGATCTAGTGTGGCATCAGGTGCCAATTAAGCCTCTCAAGGTGTGGCTTGACAAAAAAATACTAATCTTTATCATTATGGAATCATATTCACTTCATTCTTATTTTGTTAATATTAAGAGAAACAATATCACCAAACGAATATCATTTCATCGGTATGTAATACATCTAAAAAATAAATTGATTTTTCTTACCTCAAATCTTTTCAAAGTGAGTTTACAAGGTAGCAACTTCTGCTCTCATGACCTGAGCTGGGACCTTGGATTGAGACAGGGGACCTAGAACCATGAATGACTCCAAGCTAACCCATGGCACATATGATCTTGGGCTAATTTATATGCCCAAGTGATACTCAAAAGTACCATTTGAGCCTTGTTTATCTATCAATGTGTATACATTCTCATGTAATTGGTAATAAAATGTGAATTTATACTAACCAACATGATTAGCATTGTTTTGCAGGTAAAATGTAATTTCGGGAAGCTAAAATGCATGTTGGAGGATATCGGGGTTGGACTTGGATGCTAGCAAGGGACAAGACATTGGACAGCATGAAATAAAGGGGCTCCGCAATGGAGCCGTGTCACGTTGCCATCGCGGAGGCCTTCTGCCTGGATGGGAATTTTCAGCCCAAATCCGGTGTGGGTTCGCGATAGGTCCATGGCACGGTGGCTTGACTCCGCGTTGCACGTCGTGCCACGTTGGGCTTTATTTCCTGGACCCCCAGTTCGTGTCACGGAGGTAGTGCTCCGCAATGCACTCCGTGACACATTGCTTGTTATTCCGGAAAAAATTCCCACCAGTATAAATAGAACACTTAGGTTCATTTTTCAATATTCTGACTTGGTGGAGCAAGAACGTGGGTTACAGGCAGTTGAGGGGACGAAAGTATCAGGGTTTTTCTCTCTTTCCTTCTTCTTTAATTCAATTGCTTGTATGTTTAACACTCATTTAACGATGTTTAATCCACAAATGAGTGGCTAAATCCTCTTCTTGCTGAGGTTATGAACAATTATAGTGAAATGGATTGTTGATCATAGTGGTTTTTCATCTTTTCTTCCATGTTGTTCTATTAATTCTTGTTCTTACTGCATTAATGTGTGGCCTACGTTAATGTATATCTAAAAAGTCCGGTTTCACTCGAGAGAGCAAGAAATTGAAAAGTTGTGAATTAATAGGATATGATCTTTTCTTGGTTTGGGAAAATTGGGAATTGATTTACTTTCAGGATAGAAATATACCTGAAAGTCGTATTAGTCAATTTAGGAACCGGGTTTGTATGGCTAGAACATGAATTGCATTTAATCACAGAAATGTAGGTGGACGGTTCATGATTCTTAAGTGAGGTTAAATACGAGACTTTTAATCTCTTGGCAATAGTTCTTGGCTAGCAACTGGAGGAAAAGACTAACCAAATGATGTCGACAATTAATTTCATTACATATTCATTTAACCTCAGCATGCTCTCATTCATAGTTTAGACTCAAATTAGATAGTTATTTTAGATTTAGCATAAAAATTATAAAACTAAATATCAAACTTTTGGTTACACTGTTGTCTGCATTTTTAGAATTAAAATATAGTACACTTGAGCAAATTGCACTTCATCCCAGTCCCTGTGGGATCGATACTTGGCTTACTAAAGCCACTTTACTACTTGTTCGACCACGTGTACTTGCGTGTAGTTATATACTCATATAACAGACCCGAACAAGTTTTTGGTGCCGTTGCCGGGGACTTGGCAATTGGTGAATTTGTTTTAAGTGTTAATTTACTGTATTTTTATTTTCTTAGTGTTGACAACTTGGTCTTAGCCTATATTTTGCAGACTTAATTTTTGTTGAACACTGGCAAGAGACAAGGAGCTGGTGGACTCGTATATAGAGCCAGAAAGAATATTTCACAGTAAACGGAGAGAAGCTCTACAAAGAAAGATGGAGTTGCTCAGACAGACGATCATGGAGCAACAGCAGAATCCACCGGTAGTACGGGCAGTGTTAGTGCCCGAAGAAGTAGCAGCTCGGCCGGTTCGCGAGGTGGCAATCCCACATGCTAATAATGTCACATCTAGCATCCGCAAACCTGAGCCAGGAGGGAGGTTTGAACTTAAGCAGAATATGGTGCAATTGTTGCACACGAGCGGGCAGTTTACAGGTCTCCCTCATGAAGATCCACAGCAGCATCTCCAAAATTTTTTGGAGATAAGTGACACTTACATCCCCGCTGGAGTGTCATCAGATTATGTCCGACTTACATTGTTCCCATTATCACTATTGGGAGAAGCCAAGAGGTGGTTGAAAGCTGAGCCACCAAATTCTATTTCTACGTGGGATGATCTTGCAAGGAAATTCTTGATACGGTTTTTTACCTCCGGTAAAACAACAAGACTTAGAAGTCAAATTCTAAGTTTCAAACAGAGAGAGGGAGAGAATTTATATCAGGCCTGGGAGAGATTCAAGTCCATGTTGCGGGATTGTTCTCATCATCATCAGTCCAATGATGTGCTGGTGCACACTTTTATAGAGGGTTTGGAACCCCACACAAAAATATTGCTAGACTCGGCAGCTGGAGGACAATCGCTGGAGAAAACTTATGAGGAGTTGTATACCTTGTTGAACCGTACTTCGCAGGGCAATCCGGAATGGAATGCTGATTCATCAAGAGGTGGGACAAGGAAAGCAGCAGGAGTGCTAGAAGTGGATGGGTTTACAGCTATTGCTGCACAGATAGCTGCATTACAAAATCAACTTAACACCCACTTCAGCAACATGACAATGAACCAGCCTTAAGCCCTAGTTAATGCAGTGCAGCAAATGTGGTGTGAAGTGTGTGGAAGCAGTGAGCACTCAGCTGAGTGTTGTGGAGCCAATCATGACTCGGTAAACTTTGTGGGTAATGTACAAAGGAACCACCAACAGTATGGTAATAGCTACAATTCCAATTGGAGGAATCACCTTAATTTCTCCTGGGGTAGCAACTACCATCAGGGGCAAAGTTCGGGTCAGGGTGTGCAAAGGAACCAAGGAGGGCAGCAGAATTATCAAGCACAATTTAGAAACAACAATGCACCTCCTCCACCACCATCACCCAGCATTGAGGAGATGTTCAAGACCATGATAGCTAACCAAGCTCAATTGCAGGCTGACTATGTGAAATTGGCAGCCGAAGTGAAAAACAACCAGTTAGCTACCAAGGCACTTGAATATCAATTTGGGCAATTTGCTGGTGCCCAAAACACAAGGCCTAGAGGGGGACTTCCGAGCGACACAGATCCCAAACCCAAGCAGGTGAATGCAATGACCACAAGGAGTGGTTTGCAGCTGAAAGAGGTGGAACCAGAAAGACCACCTCAACAATCGGGAGCAGCAGAAGTTGAGAGGGAGCAAAGTACTGAAAGGGGGAAGACTAAGGAAGCTGAATCAGAAAGACCACCACCCCCGTTCCCTCAACGATTAAAGAAACATAAGGAGGAGGCGTGTTTCAAAAAATTCATGGAGGTGCTGAAACAGCTACATATTAACTTACCTCTTGGTGATGTTTTGCAGGGAGTGCCAAAATATGCTAAGTATATAAAGGACATCGTGGTAAACAAAAGTCGGTTGACTGAGTATGCTACGGTGGATCTAACGGAGGAGTGCACTTCTCGAATTCAAAATAGACTGCCCACAAAGCTCAAAGACCCTGGGAGCTTTACTATCCAGATTACTATTGGGCAGAGCATCCGAGCTCGTTGATTGTGTGATTTGGGAGCGAGCATAAATTTGATGCCGTCATTGGCATTCAGAAAGTTGGGTCTAGGGAGTCCTAGACCCACAACAGTAATCTTGCAATTGGCAGATCGATCCTTAGCCAAACCTGATGGCATTGTGGAGGACGTTCTGGTGCAAGTTGGCTCCCTAATTTTCCCAGTAGATTTTGTCATGCTGGATTTTGAACCAGACGCGGAAGTCCCATTTATTTTGGGACATCCTTTCTTGGCGACCGAGAAAGCACTAATTGACGTAGCTGCGGGGCAGCTAACAATGCGAGCACACGACAAGGTGGAGGTGTTCGATGTGTACAAGGCACCCAAGCTCCCGATGGTGCACGAGGAACTCTCGGTGATCAATGTGATTGATCAAGGTGATGATGAGCAGATTAAGGATTCACGAGAGGTAATGGGAAAACCACCGGATCGGTGTAAGCACTACTGGGGGGAGGACGGTGATCGAGAAAAATCGTCCATCACCCTAGAGGACAACTGAGCTTAACGACATCGAGCCGCGATGGTAAACCAGGCGCTGCACGGGAGGCAACCCGTGAAAAAAAATTTCTTTCTTTTTGTAAAGTGTAAATAGATTTTTCTTTTTCTTTTTCTTGATTTACTACAAAATTGTTCGTTTTAGTTTTTGGTTTTTATTTTTTAGTTAGAGGAAACCTATAATTCTAACCAATTTTGTATAATGAGATGAATTTCAGGTCAAACGAAGGAAAATATGCACAGAATCGCAAAGAAAAATTTGAGGTATGAAAATTAACAAAAAGTGGCAAAACAGTGAGTTGGGGCGATAGCTCCGTGTCACGGAGGTGGACCTCCACGTTACCCTCCGTGACACGTTGAGGTATAATTTGGATTTTTTAAAAAATTTCCAGAACAGGCTCGCAATGGCTCCGTGTCACAGAGGCAGTGCACCATGATGCACTCCGTGACACGTTGCCGTGTATATTGCGACGGGTAACACCGGGTCGCCGGGTGACCCGCGCGATTTCCCTACTTTTTAACCCCGAAAAACCCTCCCTTTCCCTTATTTTTCAATCACTCCGCGACCAAAACCCCCCAAAACGCATCCCCCTTCAACGTGACACGGAGTAGGCTAAGAAAATCATCAAGTTTGCGTAATTTCTTCAACTTCAAGGTATGTTCTTCGATTCCATCTCATTTCTTGTCGATTTTCTTCGATATTGAGCATGTGAGGTGAGCTAAATTGCCCTAAGTAGAAATTAATCATGAATTCAATTGAATTGTTGTTGATGAATGTTCAGAATGTCGTTATGATTGCTTGAACTCGCCAATTGTATAACTGAATCGAATTTGCTTGACAATATCATTTCTAGGGCTTGTTTTTGAATGTGAAGTGAAAACTGTAGTGAACTTGTGAAATTCATGCCGGGATGTACATGTTGAATGAGATGAGTCGGTGTGCTAATTGTAGGATGTTAATAGAACGACGGATTCTCGGGTTAGAGGAATATTGAAATTTGCAAGAAGTGGGTTGGTTGTATAGGTTCGTGTAGATAAATTTTTTTTGTTGTTTTCATTTCTTTGTTTTTCCTTGCTAAGTGCGATGGATAAAATGTTAGAGATGGTAGTGATTGTGATTAGCTGTATGAAGTCTGAGTAGTACGCAGAAGATATACCGTCGAATTCTTCGAACGCACTAAGCATGATTGTATAGTTGGTTATTGTGTGTAAATAAGTATGATCTTGCCGTATTGTTGTAACTGTAGCTAAGGACTAAGTGTGGGGTAACCTAGCTTAACCCAACCTTAGTCGAAGTTGATATCCATTAGCTGAACATTGATCTTGTCTACTTGGGTTGACAGGTAAAATGGCAAGCAGGCAAGAGAAAGGGAAAGACGCATCAACTTCGGGCGCCGGAAGGAAGCGAATCAGACTGGGCACAGCAGTCCCAGCAGTTCCACGCGGCCAACGCCGCCAATACGGAACAAGATGGGTGACGGATGAGGGAAAGAAGTGGTACGCAAAGCATAAAGAAAACAAATACTTCCCCGAGGAGCACATAGCACGGGAACCATTGGCACAGGAGTTCCCTAGGATGGTCCACCGGATCGAGGCAGCTGGGCTCAACTTCATCTTTGAAGAGCCCAAGAAATGCAATCTGCACTTGGTTCGGGAATTCTATGCCAACTGGAACCCGACGATCAGAAGTCACACCATCAAAATCAGAGGGCAAATAGTCACATTGGAGCCCCACCACCTCAATGCCATCATAGGAGCGCGGAGCACAGACGCCCACGTACTCTGACAGCTGAACATTACCCCACCGTATGCGGACATCAGACGCACCTTGTGTGGGACCCGATCGACAGCTAGATGGAGTAGACACATAGAGAGGGGCTACCACTAGACTTTGCCCTATTCACAGATGAACAAGGAAGCCAGAATATGGCTGAAGATTGTATGTTCCTGCCTAATCCCGGGGGTACATATGACAGATGTAACCCAGGATCGTGTATGCCTGGTGTACGCCCTGATGAAAGGGCTGGAGATCAATGTGGGGGCGGTGATTCTCTCTGCCATGAAGAGAGACCGATTGCATCAGGGGCACAGGTATGGCTTTGGTGGACTACTCACCACCTTCCTCAAGGGCCTAGATGTCGAGGAGGAGGCCCTTGACTATATCCCGCAGATGGAGCGACGGGCCTTAGATGTTACTAAAACTAAGGCTCCCAACACCACCCACGGGCCAGTGCTTACACTTGGCGAGCGACATGCTCGTGATGATCAGTATATGGCTCGCATGTATGGGATGCAGATACTCCAACTGAGGATAGGTGGGAGGCCGGCGACAGAGGAGGAGCTATGGCAACTCGAGCTAGACTACCCCTTCGGCGAAAACACCAGGGCTCTATGCCGAGTGGGGCCAGCATTTGTAGAGCCCATGGATGATGACGTCCCCACAGATGAGGAGACACGTCGGGAGGACTCCGATGTGGAGTCCGATGAAGACGACGGGGGTGATTCAGACATGGGAGATGAAGCAGCAGCACCCGATGAAGAAGTGGAGTACTTTGATTGATCAGGGAGTTCCACCACCCGAGTTTTGTGCTATTTTAATTTTTGTGAACACTGGGGACAGTGTTCGAGCTAAGTGTGGGGTGGGAGTAGTTAGGTGTTGGGCTGTGCTGTTATGTATGTATGCTCTAATCTGTTGTCGTGCATGTGAAATTATGTTGTTGTCCGGTGCTGTGGTAGGGGTTAAAAACCGACACGCAAGTGCACGTGGTCAAACAAGTAATAAAGTGGCTAAGTAAGCCAAGTATCGAACCAAGGAGACTCTGGATAAGTAAAATTGCTTAAGTATACTATATTCTAGCTTACTTCTAATTATGTTGACAACAACGTAACCAAAAGTTAAATAATTTTTGTTTATAAATTATATACTAAAAGTATTATCAAATATTTACTTTGAATTGAAACTATGGATACGAGCAGGCCAAGGTTAAGAACAAGTAATGAACTTGATTATCATCATAATTCGGTTATTCTTCTCTTCTAGTTGCTAGCCAAGAACATTAGCCAAGAGATTGAAACTCTCGTATTTAATCTCACTTAAAAATCATAAACCATCCGTCTACATTTCTGTGATCAAATGCAATCTATGATCTAGCAATACAATTCCGGTTCCTAAATTGACTAATACGGCTTTCAAGTATATTTCTATCAGGAAAGCATATCAAAACCCAATTTTCCCAAATCAAGTTAAGAACAATACCCTATTAATTCACAACTTTCCAATTTCGTGCTCTCTCAAGTGAAATTGGACTTTTTAGGTGTACATTAATGTCGGCCACACACTAATGCAGTAGAAACAAGAATTAATAGAACAACATAGAAGAAGAAGATGAAAAACCATACAATTCAATAATCAGAATTCATCACCATTGTTCATAACCTCAGCAAGGAAGAGAATTAGCCACTCATTTGTGGATTAATCATCCTAAAACAGGTGTTAATCATACAAACAATTGATTGAAAGAAGAAAGAAAGAGAGAAAATCCATTAGCTTTTTCGTCCCTCAACTGCCTCTAACCCACGTCCTTGCTCCACCAAGTCTGAATTAATTAAAAATAAGCCTAAGTGTTCTATTTATACTATTGGGAATTTTTCCCGGAATAACAAGCAACGTGTCACGGAGGCCAATGCGGAGCACTGCCTCCGTGACACGGCGTGGACGCGGACCCTCACTGGAAATCCAGGGTCCGGGAATATAGCCTCAACGTGGCACAGCATGCAACGCGGAGGCTTGCGTCCGTGCCACGGAGCTGTCGCGAGGCTTCGCTGGAAATTGCCAATTTAATTCATCCTCCATGCAGTGTGCCTCCGCGATGGTAGCGTGGCATGGCTCCATCGCGGAGCCCCTTTACATTGTGCATTCCAATGTCTTTTCCGTGCTCGCATCCAAGTCCAACTCCGATATTGTTCCAACATGCATTTTAGCTCCTCAAAATCATGTTTTACCTACAAAACAATGCTAATCATGTTGGTTAGTATAAATTCACATTTTATTACCAATTACATGAAAATGTATACACATTGCACAATAAACAAGACGAAAATGATACGTTTGAGTATCACTTGGGCATATAAATCTGCCCAAGATCACTTACCCCACACTTAAATCCTTGTTCGTCCTCGAACAACACATACACAACTCATGCAAATTACATCCCAACCTTTGCCACTATGGTGCGACAATTTATGCTACGGTCATACCGATTATTCAATTTTGTAAATCATCAAGAAAACATGCATGGTCTTAACAATGCAATGACCTTTAATACATCAAGACTTCCTAGACTTCAAGAATCGACTCTCGATATCGGCAAACTCATGCAAATCAGCTAATCAAGATATCCGACACGAAAATCAATCTTTCATCAAGCATGTGCCCTCACAACTCAAGAGAATCTTCCCCTTTATGTTCATGCGACTCACAAACATTCAAGTAGGGGCATGTAGAAATTAATTTCCCTCTCTCTCCCAAAAGAATTCACATGCATCATGTCATGACCCATAGGCTTGCCCTTAGTGTATTACTCCACTAATATAAAGAAATGCAATGTAAGATCAAGTAGGACTTTAATGGGTTGTAATGGAAGCTATGGAACTAGTATATATTGGATTAGCCAATAATAGTCACTAGCATCCTTGAGCGCCTTTTTAACACATTCCCATCACTCATGAACATTGTTTCTCTCTTTTCTTTTCCTCTCATCCCATTCATGCTGGTTTACTTTCGTATGGCCCATTTCACCAAACACACTTGACATGACACAAAGGTTTTTCATGCACCTTCATTATCATTTCATTATAACAAGTGCCTCTTCAACCTTTTCTTTTCTTTCCTCACTCTGCTTTTATTTTTCTTTCCACTATTCTCACTCTTTGACACTTTGGGAAAAAAAAATTTCTTCTTAAGCGCTTAAGAGTTTTGTATAGACTTTACGGCTAATGAAAAGAAGGAATAAAGCTTAGTTTATACAATTTTGGACAAAAGAAAGAAATAATCGGCTAAAGGCTCAACGGGCTGACTAGGGTATACAATCACATAAAAAGGTAGAGTATGACAAGAAAAAAAATAGAAACTCTCGGTTAAAACAAAGAAATGCCTACATCCTCTCCAACACTACACCTCCTTCATTTCGTTTTGTACACACACCAGGCAAGTTCTAGACACTTCACAATAGCATGGAATAACAATACCTCACTTCACACTTTATGCACATGCTCGATTCAAGATGCATTCACAGACTCTTTAATTAGCCAATTACATGAATTCAAAAATTAAGCCTCAATCACACCGAATTGAATTCTACAGCCAAGGTAACTCAACATATTCACAAAATTGCATGCTTTCATACGAATCACTTTTACATTTTGAATATCAGTTACAACACGCAACCAAAATTTCACAACCATATAATAACTACAGGTTCAGTGATGCAATCCACCAAAGAAAGAAAAAAACTGAAAACTAATTAAAATCCCTACTCCTACCGACTACATTTCCCTTAAGATGGTCGTCATCCATCCCTCATAGGGAACGGTCACTAACTCTGACATCGGTTCAATGGGACTATTCTCGGTAAAAGAACCGAAAACAAACTCCGAGAAACCCAAAAATAAAAATTGAAAATTTTTTGCAAAACATCGATCATTTCGATGGAAAAAAATATTTACAAAATATTTTACTATGTACAAAATATTTTCGCAAAAATTTTAAAAATATCGATCATTTCGATAGAAAAAAATATTTAAAAATTTACAAAATATTTACACTGGAAACCACAACCTTTCACAACACACATCAATTACCACAAAAACATGTACAGATACAAATACAAATCAGTTTGCACTCACAACCACAGTGAAACATAAACATACATACAAAACAAAGGAAGAACATACAGCAAATCAGCCCAGCCCCAACACCTAGCTACTCCCCACCCCACACTTAAATCGAACACTGTCCCCAGTGTTCACAAAAATTAAAAATCACAAAAATTTTGGGTGGTGGAACTCCCTGATCAGTCGAAATATTCGACTTCTTCATCCGGTGCTGCTGCCTCATCGCCCATGTCCGAGTCACCTCCATCGTCGTCATCGGACTCCACATCGGAGTCCTCCCGACGTGTCTCCTCGTCCGTGGGGACATCATCGTTAGTGGGCTCAACGAAGGCCGGTCCCACTCGGCACAAAGCTCTGGCGTTTTCGCCAAATGGGTAATCCAGCTCCAGCTGCCATAATTCATCCTCTGTGGCTGGTCTCCCACCAATCCGGAGCTGAAGCATTTGCATACCAAACATCCGTGCCATGTACTAATCATCACGAGCATGTCGCTCGCCCAGTGTCAGCACTGGCCCGTGTGTGGTGTCGGGGGCCTTGGTTTTGGTCACATCAAGGGCCCTCCGCTCCAACTGCGGGATGTAGTCCAAAGCCTCTTCCTCGATGTCGAGGCCCCGGAGAAAGGTGGTGATGAGTCCGCCGAACCCATACCTGTGGCCCTGGTGTAGTCGGGCTCTCTTCATGGCGGATATGATAACCGCCCCAACATTAATCTCTAGCCCTTTCATCAGGGCATACACTAGGCACACACGGTCCCGGGTCACATCCGTCATGTGCACCCCCGGGATCAGGCACGAACAAACTATTTTCAGCCAAATTCTTGCCTCCCTATTTATTTGAGAATACGGTAGAGTCTGGTGGTAACCCCTCTCCTTATGTCTGCTCCATCGGGCTGTGGATCGAGCCCCACACAAAGTTTGTCTGATATCGGCGTATGGTGGGGTGATGTTCAGCTGGCGGAGAACGTGGGCGTCTGTGTCCCGCTCTCCAATGATGGCATTTAATTTCTGGGGTTCCAGAGTGACAATCTGCCCTCTGATTTTTATTGTGTGGCTTCTGATGGCCGGGTTCCAATTTGCATAGAACTCCCGGACTAAATGTAGGTTGCACTCCTTGGGCTCCTGAAATATGAAGCTGAGCCCAGCTGCCTCGATTCTCTGCACAATACGGGGGAACTCCTGTGCTAGTGGTTCCCGTGCAATATGCTCCTCAGGGAAGTACTTACTCTCCTTATGTTTAGCGTACCACTTCTTCCCTTCATCGGTCACCCACCTCGTTCCGTATTGGCGGCGTTGGCCGCGTGGAACAGCTGGTGCAGCTGGGACTGCAGTGCCCAATCTCATGCGTTTTCTCCCGGTGCCTGAAGTAGAAGCACCTTTACCCTTATCCTGCCTACTCGCCATTGTACCTGTCAACATAAATAAACAAGCACAATGTCAAGCTAAATGCATATTAGCTTCGGCTAAGGTCGAGTTAAACTAAGTTTACCCCACACTTAGTCCTTAGCTACTCTTACGATACTACGGCAAGGATCACTTTATTTACACCAAAAACAAACAACTATACAATTTATGCTTAGTGCGTTCACAAAAAATTTTCGACAGTATAACTTTTAGCGTACTACTCAGACTTCATACAGCTAATCCCAATCCTACCATCGCTAGCAATTCACCCATCGCACTTAGCAACGAAAACAACAAACAAAAACAACGACAAAAATTCTATATACATACGAATCCAAATAACCAAACCAATTTGAACAATTTTTACGTTTTCCCAAAACTCAAGAATTCGTCGTCTATTACCTCCAAACAATATTTACAACGACTTATCTCAATTCACAAACACACCCCGGCATATAATTCACCAATCTACCAAGTTACCCAATTCGATTTCAACAACCCCAGCCCTAGAAATCAATTTTCCAATCAAATTCGAATCATTCACGCAATCGACAAGTTCAAACGCTAATTACAACATTCCAAACATTTATCAATCAAAGAATAATTCAATTTCATGCTAAATTGCTAATTAGGGTGATTTATCTCACCTCCCATGCTCAAATTCGACTAAAATTGCCAAAAACTTGAGAGAAACGAGGAAAACATACCTTTACGTTGAATAACCGAAGAAACTTGACAAATTGTTTGCTGCTTAGTAGCGTGGCACGTTGGTTGGGAGAGGGAACTTAGGTGGTTGGTCGCGGAGAAGAGAGGAAATGGGGAAAAAGGGCAAAAATACGGGGTTTAAAATGAAAGAAATACGCGGGTCACCCGGCAACCCGGTGTGACCCGTCACAAAATATAGGGCAACGTGTCACGGAGGGTAACGCGGAGCCCCTCCTCCGTGACACGGAGCCATCGCCCCAGTGCTCTGTCTCTTCATTTTATTCATTTTTTCATACCTTGCCTTTTCATTCCCGATTCCATGCACATTTTTCTCCTGTTGACCTGAAAATCACCTTACTAAACAAAATTGGTTAGATTAATAGATTTCCCTAACTAAAATGAAAAATACTAACTAAAAACAAAAAAATTGTACTAACTGAAGAAAAAGAAAAATTAAAATAAAAACTATTTACACTTTACTAAACAAAAGAAAAAAATATTTTTCACAGGTTGCCTCCCGTGCAGCGCCTGGTTTACCGTCGCGGCTCGACGTCCTTTATGCTCAATTATCTACTAGGGTGATGGACGATTTTTCACGATCATTGTCCTCCCCCCAGTAGTGCTCAACCTTATCTGGTGGTCTTCCCATCAACTCTCGGGAATCATTCAATTGTTTAGTATTCCCATGATCAATCACATTGATCACCGAGAGTTCCTCATTTACCATCGGGAACTTGGGTGCTTTGTACACATCGAACACTTCTACCTTGTCATGTGCTCGCATTGTAAGTTGACCCGCAGCCACGTCAATTAATGCTTTTCCGGTTGCCAAGAAGGGTCGTCCCAAAATAAATGGGACTTCAGCGTCTGGTTCAAAATCCAGAACAATAAAATCGACCGGAAAAATGAGGGAGCCCACTTGCACCAGCACATCCTCAACAATGCCATCCGGCCTAGCTAAGGATCTGTCTGCTAACTGCAAGATTACGATTGTAGGTCTAGGACTCCCTATACCTAACTTTCTGAATACCGAAGATGGCATCAGATTTATGCTCGCCCCCAAGTCACACAATCCACGAGCTCGGATACTCTGCCCAATTGTAAGCTGGATAGTAAAACTTCCTGGGTCTTTTAGCTTCGTAGGTAGTCTATTTTGGATACGGGAAGTGCATTCCTCCGTCAAAGCTACCGTGGCATACTCAGTCAAACGACTTTTGTTGGCCACGATGTCTTTAATATATTTAGCATATTTTGGCACTCCCTGCAAGACATCAACAAGAGGTAAATTAACATGTACCTGTTTAAGCACCTCCATAAATTTCTTGAAACACGCCTCCTCCTTGTGTTTCTTGAGTCGTTGAAGGAACGGGGGTGGAGGCCTTTCTGATTCTGCTTCTTTGGTCTTCCCCCTATCCGAACTTTGTTCTTCCTCAACATCTGCTGCTCCTGACTATTGAGGCGGTCTTTCCGATTCCACCTCCTTCAAATGCAAACCACTCCTCGTGGTCATTGCATTTACCTGCTTCGGATTAGGATCCGTATCGCTAGGCAGTCCTCCTCTGGGCCTTGCGTTTTGGGCACTAGCAAATTGCCCAAATTGATACTCAAGAGCCTTGGTCGCTAATTGATTATTCTTCACTTCGGCTGCCAATTTAACATAGTCAGCCTGCAATTGCGCCTGATTAGCGATCATGGTCTTGAACATTTCTTCAATGGTAGGTGATGGTGGTGGAGGAGGGGCATTGTGATTTCTGAATTGGGATTGGTAGTTCTGTTGCCCTCCTTGAATCCTGTGCATACCCTGACCCGAACTTTGGCCTTGTTGGTTGTTGCTACCCCACGAAAAATTTGGATGGTTCCTCCAATTTGAGTTGTAGCTGCTACCAAACTGCTGCTGATTCCTTTGTGCATTGCCCACAAAGTTAACCGAATCTGGGTTTGCTCCATAGCACTCAGCTGAATGCTCACTGCTACCACACACTTCACACCACATTTGCTGGACCGCATTGACTGAAGCTGAAGGCTGGTTCAAATTCATATTGCTGAAGTGGTTGTTCAACTGATTCTGCAAGGCAGCTATCTGTGCAGCGATAGAGGTAAATCCATCCACTTCAAGCACTCCTGCTGCTTTCCTTGCTCCACCTCGAGATGAATCTGCATTCCATTCTGGATTGCCCTGTGAAATTCGGTTGAGCAAAGTGTACAGCTCCTCATAAGTCTTTTCCAGCGCTTGCCCTCCAGCTGCTGAGTCTAACAAAATTTTAGTATGGGGTTCCAAATCCTCAATAAATGTGTGTACCAACACCTCATTGGACTGATGATGATGAGGACAGTCCCGCAACATGGATTTAAATCTTTCCCAGGCTTGATATAAATTTTCTCCCTCCCTCTGTTTGACTTAGAATTTGACTTCTAAGTCTGGCTGTTTTACCAGAGGGAAAAAATCTTATCAAAAACTTCCGTGCAAGATCATCCCACGTTGATATAGAATTTGGTGGTTCATCTTTTAACCACCTCTTGGCTTCACCAAGTAAGGAAAACGGAAATAGGGTGAGCCGAACATAATCAGGTGACACTCCAGCGGGTATATAAGTGTCACTTATCTCCAAAAAAATCTGTAGATGTTGTTGTGGGTCTTCATGAGGGAGACCGGTAAATTGCCCGCTTGTGTGCAAAAGTTGCACCATATTCTGCTTTAATTCAAATCTCCCTCCAGGCTCTGGTTTGCGGATACTTGAATGTACATTGTTGGCATGTGGGATTGCCACCTCGCGAACCATCCTTGCTGCTGCTTCGTCGGGCACTAACACTGCCCTCACAACCGGTGGATTTTGTTGCCCCATTATAGTCTGTCTGAGCAACTGCAGCTTCTTTTGTAGAGCTTCTCTGAGTTTACTATGAAATTCACGTTCAGGCTCTGTATAAGATTCCACCAGCTCCTTGTCCTTTGCCAGTGTTCACAGAAATCAAGTCTGTAGAATACAGGCTAAGACCAAGTTGTCAACACTTAAGAAAATAAAACAAAAATACAGTAAATTTACACTTAACACAATTTCACCAATTGCCTAGTGTCCCCGGCAACGGCGCCAAAAACTTGTCCGGTGCTGTGGTAGGGGTTAAAAACCGACACGCAAGTGCACGTGGTCAAACAAGTAATAAAGTGGCTAAGTAAGCCAAGTATCGAACCAAGGAGACTCTGGATAAGTAAAATTGCTTAAGTATACTATATTCTAGCTTACTTCTAATTATGCTGACAACAACATAACCAAAAGTTAAATAATTTTTGTTTATAAATTATATACTAAAACTATTAACAAATATTTACTTTGAATTGAAACTATGGATACGAGCATGCCAAGGTTAAGAACAAGTAATGAACTTGATTATCATCATAATTCGGTTATTCTTCTCTTCTAGTTGCTAGCCAAGAACATTAGCCAAGAGATTAAAACTCTCGTATTTAATCTCACTTAAGAATCATAAACCATCCATCTACATTTCTGTGATCAAATGCAATCTATGATCTAGCAATACAATTCCGGTTCCTAAATTGACTAATACGGCTTTCAAGTATATTTCTATCAGGAAAGCACATCAAAACCCAATTTTCCCAAATCAAGTTAAGAACAATACCCTATTAATTCACAACTTTCCAATTTCGTGCTCTCTCGAGTGAAATTGGACTTTTTAGATGTACATTAATGTCAGCCACACACTAATGCAGTAGAAACAAGAATTAATAGAACAACATAGAAGAAGAAGATGAAAAACCATACAATTCAATAATCAGAATTCATCACCATTGTTCATAACCTCAGCAAGGAAGAGAATTAGCCACTCATTTGTGGATTAATCATCCTAAAACAGTTGTTAATCATACAAACAATTGATTGAAAAAAGAAAGAAAGAGAGAAAATCCCTTAGCTTTTTCGTCCCTCAACTGCCTCTAACCCACGTCCTTGCTCCACCAAGTCTGAATTAATTAAAAATAAGCCTAAGTGTTCTATTTATACTATTGGGAATTTTTCCCGGAATAACAAGCAACGTGTCACGGAGGCCAACGCGGAGCACTGCCTCCGTGACACGGCGTGGACGCGGACCCTCACTGGAAATCCAGGGTCCGGGAATATAGCCTCAACATGGCACGGCATGCAACGCGGAGGCTTGCCTCCGTGCCACGGAGCTGTCGCGAGGCTTCACTGGAAATTGCCAATTTAATTCATCCTCTATGCAGTGTGCCTCCGCGATAGTAGCGTGGCACGGCTCCATCGCGGAGCCCCTTTACATTGTGCATTCCAATGTCTTTTCCGTGCTCGCATCCAAGTCCAACTCCGATATTGTTCCAACATGCATTTTAGCTCCTCAAAATCATGTTTTACCTACAAAACAATGCTAATCATGTTGGTTAGTATAAATTTACATTTTATTACCAATTACATAAAAATGTATACACATTGCACACTAAACAAGACGAAAATGATACGTTTGAGTATCACTTGGGCATATAAATCTGCCCAAGATCAGTTGTTCCCTGTGATTTATGAACTGTTAAGTTGTTGTTCTGCATTTGTAAATTTATGTGAAATTGATGTGTGTTGCTGAATGTTGCTAGCTGATTTTGTATATATTTTTGTTATCAAAATGATCGATATTTTTAAAATATTTTGTACATATTTTTGTTATCGAAATGATCGATATTTTCAACATTTTTGATTTACCTTTTGGGTTTCTCGGCGTTTGTTTTCGGTTCTATTACCGATAATGGTCCCATTGAACCGAAGTCATAGTAGTAACCGTTCCCTATGATGGATGGATGACAACCGTCTTAAGGGAAATGTAGTCGTTACGAGTAGTTTTTTCAATTATTTTTCAGTTTTTTCTTTGGTGAAGGGGAAGATTCACCAAAATATTGTGAGTCATATGAGCAAAAAGGGGAAGATTCTCTTGTGTTGTGAGGGCACATGCTTGATGAGAGATTAATTTTTCATGTCGGATATCTTGATCAGCTGATTTGCATGAGTTTGCCAATATCGAGAGTCGATTCTTAAAGTCTAGGAGGTCTTGATGTATTGAAGGTCATTGCATTGATAGGACCATGCATGTTTTCTTGATGATTTGCTGTATTGAATAATCTGTATGACCGTAGCCTAAATTGTCGGAGCAAAGTAGCGAGGTTGGGATGTAAATTGCATGAAGTGTAGGATTGTTGTTCGAGGATGAACAAGGATTTAAGTGTGGGGTAAGTGATCTTGGGCAAATTTATATGCCCAAGTGATACTCAAAAGTACCATTTGAGCCTTGTTTATCTATCAATGTGTATACATTCTCATGTAATTGGTAATAAAATGTGAATTTATACTAACCAACATGATTAGCATTGTTTTGCAGGTAAAATGTAATTTTGGGAAGCTAAAATGCATGTTGGAGGATATCGGGGTTGGACTTGGATACGAGCAAGGGACAAGACATTGGACAGCATGAAATAAAGGGGCTCCGTGATGGAGCCATGTCACGTTGCCATCGCGGAGGCCTTCTGCCTGGATGGGAATTTTCAGCCCAAATCCGGTGTGGGTTCGCGATAGCTCCGTGGCACGGTGGCTTGGCTCCGCGTTGCACGCCGTGCCACGTTGGGCTTTATTTCTTGGACCCCCAGTTCCAGTGAAGGTCCGCGTCCGTAGCGTGTCACGGAGGCAGTGCTCCGCGATGCACTCTGTGACACGTTGCTTGTTATTCCGGGAAAAATTTCCACCAGTATAAATAGAACACTTAGGTTCATTTTTCAATATTCTGATTTGGTGGAGCAAGAACGTGGGTTACAGGCAGTTGAGGGGACGAAAATATCAGGGTTTTTCTCTCTTTCCTTCTTCTTTAATTCAATTGCTTGTATGTTTAACACTCATTTAACGATGTTTAATCCACAAATGAGTGGCTAAATCCTCTTCTTGCTGAGGTTATGAACAATTGTAGTGAAATGGATTGTTGATCATAGTGGTTTTTCATCTTTTCTTCCATGTTGTTATATTAATTCTTGTTCTTACTGCATTAATGTGTGGCCTACATTAATGTATATCTAAAAAGTCCGGTTTCACTCAAGAGAGCAAGAAATTGGAAAGTTGTGAATTAATAGGATATGATCTTTTCTTGGTTTGGGAAAATTGGGAATTGATTTACTTTCAGGATAGAAATATACCTGAAAGTCGTATTAGTCAATTTAGGAACCGGGTTTGTATGGCTAGAACATGAATTGCATTTAATCACAGAAATGTAGGTGGATGGTTCATGATTCTTAAGTGAGGTTAAATTCAAGAGTTTTAATCTTTTGGCAATAGTTCTTGGCTAGCAACTGGAGGAAAAGACTAACCAAATTATGTCGATAATTAATTTCATTACATGTTCGTTTAACCTCATCATGCTCTCATTCATAGTTCAGACTCAAATTAGATAGTTATTTTAGATTTAGCATAAAAATTATTAAACTAAATATCAAACTTTTGATTACACTGTTGTCTGCATTTTTAGAATCAAAATATAGTACACTTGAGCAAATTGCACTTCATCCCAGTCCCTGTGGGATCGATACTTGGCTTACTAAAGCAACTTTACTACTTGTTCGACCACGTGCACTTGCGTGTAGTTATATACTCATATAACAGACCCGAACAACATACATAGCATGACTTAATGACATAAACAAATGGGAATTAAATTATAAGTAATTGATAAGCAGAAGTCTAAAATAACTCAAAATAACATAAATGGAGTCAGCACTCAATAAAAGTTGAAACATCAACATATCGTCTAAAAAGCCTCTAGAACATCTGTGAGCTGATGGGACCCCCCCCCCCCAACTAGCTCGCTAAAGTCTGAAACTGAAAGAACATAGAAAACATAAACTGAGAGAATGTCCTCGATAGATGAGGACTCACCAAGACTAGACTACTACAGTCTAAGGTGGGAGCAGGACTAATGGTGCAGCTGAGTTTGATCACTCAAAACTGTATCATGAAACAATAAAATATTTAGTATGCGGTCAGTGTTTGAAATGTATTGAGTATGAAGATAAATAAAGCGGATAATTAAAACACATAAAAGTTCGTAAGAGTAGGATATTTCAAGAAAAAACATGAAGTAATAATCATAATTGAAACATGACGGCTCAAGGTTTTCAAAACTATTCATAATTTTGTCATAACCATAATCATAAGAGAAACCTTGTAAAACATGACTTCAACCAAAGTATCATAATCATAATCATGCATAAAATATAAGGAACAATGGGAGGAATCGTCATAACCAGCACCATCATAATATAGCTTACATTATGCCCCAACTATGTCGCTCAAGTGGGCAGAGCCGTCCTAAGCCTTACCAGAGCAAAGAACGATAACATGGCGTGATCACTTAAGAGACCCCGCAAGGTTAACATGAATATCGACCTACATTGGCACATGATTCTGAGACTCGGGGTTTACCTAAACTCCGAGCCAATTCGGTGCTAGACCATACTCCCAATAAAATGCACATGGGCATAATAAATATCGTGAAATCATACATGAAGTTCATGGGCTATTTTAAATAACAATAATTGTGAACATGCTTGTAATACGTGAACTAGACATGAAATAAGGGCCCGTGAGTTGGCCATAATCATAATCCTGATAATCATGAAAAGTCATACATACTTGAGAAAATCCTCATACTTGAAGTTCATAAATTCATGTAGAGTGCTTGGAGTAATTCATGTATCATACATCATAAAACACAATTTAGGGCTTGAGTGAATTTCAATAATAAGAGGATCTTAAAAATATTATAAAGAGGAATTTATCCCTAAGAGTTCACAATCATACTTGTAACATAGTGGGCCATAATTTCATGAAAATTAGGAGGGAACATAAAACCCTATCATAGGAATCATAAATTCTTATCAATTCAGCTATACCCATAAGAGAATTATAGAGAAATTTCATAACCCAACATAAATCCTAGAATTTTGAGAATATGGATTGGGGAATGGATGATCATTTATTTTCTTGAAGAAATGGCATGAGGGTGGAAGAATCCATCATTGATAACCCACATTCCTAAAAATTGACAATCACCAACTAGCCTTCAAACCCTAATTGCTCTTAGAGAGATTTTGGGGAAGAAACCTAGAAAATCTTAAGAGGGTTTTGAGAGACTTGATTTCCAATTAAGAATGTTAGGAGAGGAATGGATGATCTTGAGTGGATAATACCCCTAAACATTGTTTTCCAAGATTAAAAAGACGTAGTTTAGGACTTAGGAGCTTAAGATTTACGAAAATACCCTTAATGATTTCATAGGAAAATATCTCACTGCTAGTTACAATGGTTTGTACCACAGGTTGTATCCTTAAACAATGACCCATGGTTTCCTCCCGTAGTTACAGGTCCAAACATCCAATTCCTTTGCTTTTTTCCACGGATGCGAACCACAACTCCTTGTTTCCTACAACGGGTTGTACCATGGCTCGTACTGTCCAGACTAGACACACCAGGGACATACTACGACTCTTGATCATAAGTTGTCACTCCCAACAATGAGTCATACCTAGAATCATTGTTCGAAGATCTGGAAACCGGCAAGTCATCACGATTCTTGACAACGGCCCGTGACAATAATCGATAACTCGTACCTTGACTCATTACACCAGGCCTTTCTCTATGCATACTGACCACGGCTCGTGACCATAAGCCACCACATCAACCAATGGGTTGTATCTTGGCTCGTTGGTCTAGGACCTATCAACCAGAATCTCACCACAACTAAATCCCACGACCCGTTACTCCACACCACGACTCGTACAATGATTTATTCTGAGACATTTTTCTAACTTTTTCTGCTGACCATATTTCCAATCCCGAATCTAGTCTTTGGAACTTCCTAGGAATTACAATACTTTATTGTCTTTCTCTGGTATACACTTGAGGCGTATATGTCCATCTAGATCAACTCAGGATCTAGTGTGGCATCAGGTGCTAGTTAAGCCTCCCAAGGTGTGGCTTGACAAAAAAATACTAATCTTTATCATTATGGAATCATATTCACTTCATTCTTATTTTGTTAATATTAAGAGAAACAACATCACCAAACGAATATCATTTCATCGATATGTAATACATCTACAAAATAAATTGATTTTTCTTACCTCAAATCTTTTCAAAGTGAGTTTACAAGGTAGCAACTCGTGCTCTCATGACCTGAGCTGGGACCTTGGATTGAGACAGGGGACGTAGAACCATGAATGACTCCTAGCTAACCTATGGCACATACATAGCATGACTTAATGACATAAACAAACGGGGCATTTTATAGAAGAGATCTCAACTAAATCAGGAATTTCTTCAATGCCCTAGAGTCATACATAGCATAGATAGATGTGGATGATTCACATTCTCATGTTTTTCAACCCTAAGAATGTTTATGCCTTGGGTTCCTTCAAACCCTGAAGCCAATTCAAGCAATCAATCACACAAGCTTGAGGAAAGACTAGCTATTTCTAGCCTTGACCTTTAATGGAGTGAAAATGTGGGTTTTAACTATCTCTAGCTTAATCCACCCACAAACACTCCAACTCCTCATTATTATCTTCTCACCCAATTCTCACCTTTATCTCTCAAGCAAAAGCAAGAAAAGTAAAGCATAATTCATGTTTGCATTTTAGAAACTATAACTTGGGAGAAGATAACAGATCTACAATTTCAATAATAATCCAAGAGAAATTTATCAAAATCCAATCAAATTAATAAATCCACCATGAATATACTTCTAGCTAGCAAATTAGTAAAGCATATTTAAAGGTAGAGAGAAGATATCAAGAGGATTCCCCTCACGTTTATCACCTTATCTTCACAAATTTGCTTCACAAACTCTTAAAACAATTGTGGAATTTCCCCAATTTGGGTTAAAGAAAAAGAAGAAGAAAAGTACTATCTAATTCTAATATTCTATGGTGAAAAGATTCTACCCAAAAATTTTATGAAAAAGATAAAATCTAGATGAATGAATGATTGAATGCCCTCCTTCTTGGTGTAAAATGGGGGTTATAAAATATATGTACTTTTGTGTGCACAACCTTCCAAAAGTGCCCTTGGAGGCTTCTAGGAGTTTTGGAAACCTTTCTGGATGTTTTTTTCCCTTCCATCAGCGAAATTGGGTCTCTTTCCCTTCGAACTGCGAACAACTGGTGCCAACTTACGAACAACCGGTGCCAACCTACGAACAGCCGGTGCCAATTACTGAACCACCGGCGAATAGCCGGTGCCAAACCGCGAAGAGTCGGTTGGTTAGCCGGTCTGGGCAGTAACTTCAGCATTTCGCTTGCATTTCACCCTTCTGGATCCGCATTTAGCCAATTTAAAGCATGTTCTTATGCGTCTTCTTAAGCTCAAATCTTCCATTATCTTTGGCTCCTCTCCTTCATTAGCTAACTCATCAAATTCCATCTAAAACTTCATGTGTTTTGTTCGATTTCATGTTTTCTCCACTAACGTGAAGTACCTACAAAGAATCAAAGAGAAAGAGCATAAAATAAACTAGGCAAAAACTCATGCTTAGGAGCCTAATGAGTTGGTAAATTTCCAACTCATCAAAACCCCCCAAACTTTAATCATTGTTTGTCCTCAAGTAATGCAATTTTTTTCAATTGATCAAATGAATAACATGTTATATATGAGTTTTTGCATCAAGGGCCAATCAAGACATTTTTTCATAAGAGGACACTGCTAAAGCTTAGAGTACTATGGTAGTTGTACACAAAGTCATTAAGCTTCAAGACAACCCATATTATACACCAACTCGAGAAAAAGGGAAGACTCACGCAATGTTGCACAATCTTCAATAGGTGACCACAATCATTAAACATATCTTGCATACATTCCTTCCATTCAAACAATGGGCTTAGTTCATCATAATAAGTACAAAGATCATCTCAAGTCATTGACAATTCACATTCAAAGCTTTCCTTAAAGTTCGCTACATACTTGCCTCAATCATACCTCTCTTTTGAAAATAATTTTTAAGCATGTACGCAAGGAAATGATGCCACTTACAAGAAGAGAGAATCCCACACATTTTTTAGCATTTCACACAAAGGGATTGTAAGATAAGACAAATGCGCTCACTCTCACAAAGATATTCAAGTGCATATTAATTGACCCATAGGCTTGCGCTTCATGTATCTCGCTACTAATGTAGTGTTGCTACACTCATAATCGTTTAGGACTTGTGGGTCATAATGAAGGCTAGGGGTAAGGGTAGGATAAATGCTTAGCTTTAGTGATTAAAGCCTCCCTAATGCCTTTACAAATGCTTGTAATATCCATCATCTTATTGAGATCACTCAACCTTATTTCTCTTTGTTCATCATTTTCATGTTTTGTGCAACACCCGCCACCTTTAAAACACCTATGAATTTTACATTTAGCCTTATCTATGCAAGTGATAGAACCTTTTTACTATCCTTTCTCCTTTGATGATTGGAGGTCTTTCAACCCATCCATTCATTCAACTCATCACAATTTTGGTGCTAACTCAATTTTAGGCTTCTCATTTCTCCCCCTACTCTTGCAAACCCCCAAACTTAGTCTTTTGTCTTATTTCACATCCATTTCCTTATATCTCCCTATTTATTGGGCTTGAAGCCCCCATTAATTTCATTCATTCATTACTAGCAACTAGGGAGGATGGGTGCCAAAGAGAAGGACTAAAAATGGTAATTAGGCTTGTAATTTGTTTTCAAATAAAGTGTCCAAGGCTCAAACGTTGGCTATCAAAGATTAATGTTCAAGGAGGTCATTTTGGGTGAAGTGACTTAACAAAAGAGGGCCTAAGATCATGTTCTAAGTGCAGCCACATCTATCATTTTGCCTTGATTCATACTTAGGGCAAGTTCTAGAAAATCATGCATACACAAGAATTAAGCCAAAAAACCTCACCACAGAAGGCATCACAATCCAAGAAGTTCACACACTTCCTTCATCACATTACGAGGATGAATTTTAACAAACTATTTATGAATCAACAAGCAAAGCAAGGAATATATAATTCATGATAAGAGAGTACTCATTTTTACATTTAGATACCCCTCTTTTCTTTTCAAATTTCATGCACAATGCCAAGCAAGATATGTCGGTGGTATCTCATCAAAAAAGTGCACAAAAGACTCTAGAATACTCTAGACTTGACATTTTCTTTTAATAAAGTCGCCTCTCAAACTATCATCGGGAAGTTCCAACCCGGTTCGACTACAAAAAGAAAAGACAAAGAAACCACTCCTTGAAAAAGAACCGTAGTATAAAGAAAACCCTTGGAGTTTATTCAAAGACTACTATCTAAAAAAATGATACTACTAACAAGTAATGAAGATTTACCCTTAAGAATGACGTCACCCAATCTATCATAGGACCATATCATGCATCACTTAACTAGTGGGTTACTCAGACTTTACCACTAACAAAAATAATGCATTGTCCTTGATGCCTAAGGTTAAAAAACTGAGCAAGGAATGGGTGAGAGAATTCCCTGATATGATGGAGGCATCCGTTTTACACTCATTTTCCATGCTCTCCTTTTTCTTTTTTTCTCTCACTGTTTGCCACGTTCCACACTTGTTCCACCCCTGCACAATCAAAGACAGTACAAATGTAAAGTAAAATAAAATAAAAGAAAAAAGTAAAAACAAAAAGTAAAAGCACTTGGGTTGCCTCTCAAGAAGCACCTTAGTTCACGTCGTGGCTCGATGACTTCAACATCCCCACTTTTCTCTCCACTTTGAGCTTTTGAATTGCACCCCTAGTTTCTTTTCCATTCTCCTATTTTTCATGAGGGGTGGTGGTGTAAGCATCAAGGTGCCAAGCAATGGATATTGCATCTTGTATTTCTTGGCCCTTAAAGGAGGGATGTGCTTTGACCTTGTTGGCATGTAATACTCTAAGATGAACCACCTTGATGTTCCTCCTCAACTTCCTTCATTGGCTTGATCTCCTTAGTCTCCATTTTGTCAACCAAGTTCAATGTTGAAAAATGATAAGAGGGTGGTTTAAGTCGCTCCACTTTCATGCATTCTTCTTGCTTGACATCTTTCTTTTAAAGTGCACTAGAGTCTTTGAGAATGATTTGTTGGATGTCATTTGGAGACTCTAGTCGAAATTCTTCAACCTTGGCATCTTGCATTTTTGCAATGTTGGTTGGTTGGAACAACTCTATGACTTCTTCAAATTTCACCTTGACTCCTTCTTCATCATCATTTTGAGCTTCCTCCCATGAGTCAAGTTGAGATATGCCCCATTGTTCACTTCTTCTTGTTATGTTCCTCAATGTCTCCTCTACTTCTTCTTATAGAGATTTGCAGCTTTCTTCTTGAGGGGCTGATGATTCCATGGGCATGGAGGGGTTGACATTCTTTTCCGCATTAGACTCCCGCTCAAAAAAAGCTTGGAGCATGGCTACCATGCACCCATATGTATTTCTTCTTCCCTCACTTGCCATGGCTTCATTCCTATCAAGCTTAGGAGTACAACTTCTATCATACCCACGATAACGAGAAGTGACCCCATTTAGGCATCCACCCCAATGTCTCCGATAAATAGCACATAATGTGCATCTATACCCATCGTAGGAAGGAGAAGGTGCACTCCTCTCTCTTCTAGGGGCATATTTTCAATCTTGCAAATAGTGTGGTCCTTTACAATAGGGACATGGGTCAGCATAAGGGTTGCAACCAAAAAACTTTCTTTCATTCCATGATGCCATCATACAACTACAAACAAACAAAAAAAAACAAAAAAAAAATAAAATAAGATGTAAAAAAATTAAAACTAATTCAAATCAATAAATGACTAATGGCTTATCACAACTCAATTCTCAGACAATGGTGTCATTTTTCATAACTTCCAAACTACACTCCTCTTTTACAAAAGAGCATAAACGGTCATAGTATCAAAACAAATATCCCGATGGATGTCGGGTTGAATCCCACATAGAATTGAGTCGATAATTCAAGAGTTATAAACTAATTCAAACTAAAACGTATAATTGTTCAACATTTGAAAAGTAAAATTGGGGGGGGGTGGAATTAAAGGTAAATAACTATCTAATTCTTAACTAAGACTAATGGGGGGGAATTCCAATTGAAGCAATCACAAGAGATATGGCTACGGGCATTCTATAGATGAGATCTCAACTACATCAGGAATTTATTCAATGCCTTAGACTCATACTTAGCATAGATAGCTGTGGATAATTCACGTTCTCTTTTTTTTTCAACCATAAGAATGTTTATACCTTGGGTTCTTTCAAACTCCAAAGACAATTCAAGTAATCAACCACACGAGCTTGAGGAAGGACTAGCTATTTCTAGCCTTGACCTTTAATGGAGTGAAAATATGGGTTTTAACTATCTATAGCTTAATCCCGCACACAAACACTCCAACTCCTCACTGTTATCTTCTCACTCAATTCTCACCTTTCTCTCTCAAGCAAAAGCAAGAAAAGTAAAGTAGAGTTCATGTTTGAAAACCATCAATTTTAGAAATTATAACTTGGAAGAATATAATACATCTACAATTTCAATAAGAATCCAAGATCAATTTATGAAAACTCAAAAATCATGAATATACCTCTAGCTAGCAAACTAGTAAAGCATATTTAAAGGTAGAGAGAAGATACCAAGAGGATTCCCCTCATATTCATCACATTAGCTTCACAAATTTTCTTCACAAGATCTTACAACAATGGTGGAATTTGTTACACCCCGTAAATTTTAAATGAATAAATAGCCTAATGGCATGTTGGTTAAGTGATTTAGCAAAAAGAAAAAAAAAATAAATAAAAAAGGAAAAGTCGGTTTTCCATCTTTTTCACTATATTTCCAGCAAACAATAGGGGAATATAGGTGAAATAAGAACCCATGACCATTTTATATAATTTCCTTCTAATTACGCTATGAAACACAGTCTAAACTCCATTCCGGCTTAGATACAGAGGTATAAAGCTGCAGAGAGCAATCCTACAGAGTTGGTTTCGTGAAATTTTGCCGGCGAAACGTCGTGCTACAGAGGTAAAGTGAATAAAATTGCTTAAAATTAGTACCAATGTGTTCCTAGCCTTGCAGTGAGTATTTATCCCTTCTGTACTATCGAGAAATAATGAGTTTTCGAACGTTTTCCGAAAGGTTAAAGTTTGGGATAAATATATATCAAAAGTGATAATTTCTCCCGGATATTAATATATTTAGTTCTAATTGATATGTATATGAATGTAGTTGGGAGAAACAGCAGAAGTACCGACGGAAATCACATCGGTCAGTCGGGTACTCAGAAACCAGGTATGTAAAGTAGTTTCCTCGGAAAGTTAGAGGTTTTAGTCGTATAAATCATAGTAAACTCCATATTTGAAACACTCGGAGTTGAATGTTGAGAATTAAGTAAGTCTAATAGATTTTGAGTTGTGTTGCCGTATCGTGTTCAGTCCGGAAATTAGTAAAGCATGCGCCAAAGGGCGAGTTAGCATTCCAGATTCAGTATAGCTTATTGTATGATTAGCAAGCATGTTGTAGAATAAAAAGAGACAGATTTTCAGAATAAAAGCTAATAAAGTAAAAATTAGATAGACAAACAGTTTTATGGCTACAGACTAGCCATTCAGACATATGGAATATTGGCTATAGATTAGCCAACAGTTAAAGAAGGATTTCAGAACTAGTATAATCAGTAAAGAATCAGTTCAGTATAGAAATAGATCAGAATAAGAAGTTAGATTTCAGATAGTCTTTTCAGTTATACATGCTTGCTATTTCTATGTGCTATTTGTTTGTTGAGACTTGTTGTGGCATGTGGGCACCCTTTAGTATCCCCACCGCCCCTGGGTTATAGCTGTGTCGATACCAGATTTAGATACCGCCACCAGCTGGGCGATGCCATCCACCTAGAGGACGATGATAGCCGACCACCATGATAATACGGTCCAGATTACCCTGCTTGCAGGGGTAGTTCAGTTTACTCTGCGCAGAGCCAGATTACCCTATTTACAGGGGCAGATTACTCTGTGTACGCTTGTGACCGGGGGCAGTTTCAGATACAGATTTTTATAAAATTACCCTGTTGCGTGCTTGCACCCAGAGGCAGTTTCAGTTACAGATACAGCAGCAGATTACCCCGTATGCACTTGCGCCCAGAGGCAGGAGTCTTCGGACTCAGACACAGTTTATTATCAGAGGCCAAGGCTTGAGCTACATACCCAAGGTGGCCGGTAGGAGGAGCTCACAGTTATCAGATGAGGGGAGTGACTTATTTTTGATTGATTTAGACCCGGGTAGGGGTAAATAGATTGTGTGTTGGTTGGCACGTTCCGGCTTATGGGGGTCGGTCAGGTATTGTGTGTATTAATATGTATATCTATATGAGCTATTAGATACTGATAGACAATAGGATGACACGTCGTCAGGTATGCCCAGTTTAGTTACAGAATATGGAAACTCTCCCCAGTTATCCTCAGCTAGATAGATTCAGCTACTTCCTCCTTATATGTCATGTTATTGTTGTTACCCTTTTCATTTGTATATTTCAGTTTGCTTTACATGCTCAGTACCCGCGGTACTGACGCCTGTGGGGGTGCTGCATTGCTTGCCTACAGGTACACATAGACGAGGAGTCGATCCCTTGTGATCCATCCAGCAGAGTTATCAGCTCCTATCCTCCAGAGCTAGATAGTCGAGGTTGCTCCTATTTCCTTTTGATTACAGTATGGGTAGGTCGGGGCCTTGTCCCAATCATTCTATTATTACATCCTAGAGGCTTGCAGTTTGATGTTTCCCTATGGTAGTGGAGCCGGTCGTGTGGGGTCGTGCATGTATATATATGTTAGTTGTTGATGTTGGTCGTGTGAGGCCTTATCCAGTCAGTAGTGGTGACCTTGCCGGTCACGTAGCTGTTCCGCATTTGTTATATTGAGTTAGAGATAACTAGACAGTATGGTGGCCTTGTCGGCCCGCATAGGTTTCCCTTTTGTAAGCATGTTTCTGGTTAGCTGAAGTTTTATACAGGTGGCTATAGGCCCAGTCGGCAGGAGGCTATATTTACAGCCGCTATATAGCCGATTCGTTTCCTGAGATAGAGCCAGGGTCAGCCAAAGCACCAGATGTGCTCAGGCTGGACCGTTTAGCAGCCCAGAGTCTAGCAGGCACCGGGTGCCCGTCATACCCCCCAAGGTGGGGTGTGACAAACTTGGTATCAGAGCCAGGTTCGTGTCCCAGGGAGTCTGCAAGCCGTGCTAAGTAGAGTCTTCTTTATGGATGTGTTGTGCACCACATACTATAGGCAGGAGGCTGCGAGGCATAATAGGATAGTTACCCTTCTTTCATACTCAGTCGTGCCTAGCACAGTACAGTTTTAGGGTTGGTTCTTTTGAAACTTACCACCCTCTTTGTTTACAGATACTATGGAAGACCAGTGGCACCCAGCTACAGGTAGGAGATTGGATACAGCGGCAGGCGAAGGCACCAGCAAGATGCCTCACTTACAGCTAGATTCAGCTCAGTCTGAGGGTGACACGGAGGTGTCATCTCGACCCTCCCAGCAGTCTCCGCCTCGCCAGACACCATTTGAGGCAGCACCGCCTCCCACAGCTCCTGCACCCATTTCATCTGATCAGGAGCTATGTAGTGCGGTGGTTATGTTGACCCAGATGCTAGCTACTCAGCATCAGCCAGTACCACCTGCAGCAGCAGAATCTCTAGGTGGGTCAGGTAGTTCCAGGGTCAGGGAGTTTTTGGCACTAGGTCCCCCGCAGTTCACTGGGTCAGATCAGGCAGAGGACCCCCAGGATTTCCTAGATCAGATGCAGAGAATATTTAGAGTCATACACGTAACCCTAGCAGAATCAGTTGAGTTAGCAGTGTTCCAGTTAAGGGATATTGTTGTTTTGTGGTACAAAAGTTGGGAGAGATCTCGGGGAAGAGATGCAGCCCCTCCTACTTGGTCCAGCTTCTCAGAGGCCTTCCTGGACCACTACTTACCCCGGGAGGTCAGACAGGCCCGGATGGACCAGTTCTTACACTTAGAGCATGGGGTCAGGAGCGTCCGTGAGTATTCTTTACAGTTCGACTCCTTAGCCCGCTATGCTCCAACATTTGTGGACACCATGTCGTCCAGAGTCCACCGCTTTATTATGGGCCTGAATTCAGATTACATAGAGACGTGCATGACGGCTACTTTGAGAGAGGACATGGACATAGCCAAGGTACAGGCCTTCGCACAGACAATTGAGGGCCTGAGGCAGTGGCAGCGGGGCGACAGGCAGGCGACTTCAGAGCAGCGCCATAGAAACAAACCCGCTGAGATTCAGGGGGAAATCCCTAGGGGGCCAAGACCATGGTTTTCAGATAGTCCACCTAGATCTTTACCTACGGTACAGCAGCAGAGAGGCAGATTCGTTCGCCAAAGTCAGTCAGAGTCTGGTAGCAGCTTACGGACAGTAGCATCACCTCAGCAGCGGAGGGCAGAACAGAGTAGATTTGCACCTACCCCTTATCCTATATGCCACCAATCTCATTCTGGAGCCTGCAGGCAAGGCTTCTCAGGGTGCTATCACTGCGGACAGGAAGGGCATTTAATGAGAGATTGTTCGGCCAGAGGACAGGGTAGCCGGGATAGTCTGGATAGAGCATCAGCGGGACCACGCGCTCCTATGATGGCATTGAGGTGGTGGGGCTCAAGAGTGACTATTTGCCCTCTAATCTTGATGGTGTGACTCCTGATTGTTGGGTTCCAGTTGGCATAGAACTCCCGAACCAAGTGCAGATTGCATTCTTTGGGCTCCTCAAAGATGAACTTGAGCCCAGCTGCCTCGATCCGGTGTACCATTCTGGGGAACTCCTGTGCCAATGGTTCCCGTGCTATATGCTCCTCGGGGAAATATTTTTTTTCTTTGTGCTTTGCGTACCACTTTTTCCCCTCATCGGTCACCCATCTCGTTCCGTACTGGCAGCGCTGGCCGCGTGGAACTGCTGGTGCAGCTGGGACTGCTGTGCCCAGTCTGATCCGTTTCCTTCCGGCGCCTGAAGTTGACGCGCCTTTTCCTTTCTCTTGCCGGCTTGCCATTTCACCTGTCAACCCAAGTAAACAAGATCAATGTTAAGCTAACTGATATTAACTTTGGCTAAGGTAGGGTTACGCTAGGTTACCCCAGACTTAGTCCTTAGCTGCTTTTACAACACTACGGCAAGAATATCTTTATTTACACCCCATAAACAACTATACAATCATGCTTAGTACGTTCGAAAAATTCGACGGTATAACTTCTGCGTACTACTCAGACTTCGTACAGCTAATCACAATCACTACCATCGTTAACATTTTAACCATCACACTTAGCAAAGAAAAACGAAGAAACAAAAATAACACCAAAAATATATCTACACACGAACCTATCCAACTAACCAATTTTTACAAATTTCAACATTTCCCCCAACCCGAGATTCCGTCGTTCTATTAACATCCTAACAATTTGTACATTGACTCATCTCTTTCAACACGTACAACCCGGCATAAAATTCACAATTTCAGTACATTTTCAACTTCAAATTCACTAACAAGCGCTAGAATTGATTTTATCAATCAAATTCGATCAATTCATGCAATCGACAAGTTCAAGCAATCATACGACATTCCGAACATTCATCAATCAACAATGAAATCAATTTCATGATTAATTTCGACTTAGGGCAATTTAGCTCACCTCCCATGCTCAAAATCGAAGAAAATCGACAAGAATTTGAGAGGGAATCGAAGAACATACCTTGTTTTTGAAGAATCGAAGAAACTTGGTGAATTTCTTGCCTTACGCCGTGGCACATTGATGGGGGATGGGTTTTGGGGGGTTTGGTCGTGGAGGGATTAGAAAATGAGGGAAAAAGGGAGGTTTTCGGGGTTAAAAAGGAAGAAAATCGCGCGGGTCACCCGGCGACCCGGTGTGACCCGTCGCGATTTACAAGGCAACGTGTCACAGAGTGCATCGCGGTGCACTGCCTCCGTGACACGGAGCCATCGCGAGGCTGTTCTAGAAATTTTTAAAATTTTCGGGTTATACCTCAACGTGTCACGGAGGGTAACGCGGAGGTCCTCCTCTGTGACACGGAGCTATCGCCCCAGCTCACTGTTTTCCACTTTTTATTAATTTTTCATACCTCGACTTTTCCTTCGCGATTCTGTGCGTATTTTTCTCCGTTTGACCTGAAATTCATCTCACTATACAAAATTGGTTAGAATTATAGGTTTCACTCTAAATATAAATAAACAAAAACTAAAACGAAAAATTTTGTAGTAAATCAAGAAAAAGAAAAAGAAAAATCTATTTACACTTTACAAACTGAAAGAAAAAAATTTTTTCTCACAGGTTGCCTCCCGTGCAGCGCCTAGTTTACCGTCGCGGCTCGACGTCGTTTAAGCTCAATTGTCCGCTAGGGTGATGGAAGATTTCTCTTGATCACCGTCCTCCCCCCAGTAGTGCTTACACCTTTCCGGTGGTTTTCCCATTAACTCTCGGGAATCCTTCATCTACTTATCATCACCTTGATCAATCACATTGATCACCGAGAGTTCTTCATGCACCATCGGGAGCTTGGGTGCCTTGTACACATCGAACACCTCTACCTTGTCATGTGCTCGCATTGTTAGCTGCCCCGCAACTATGTCGATTAGTGCTTTCCCGGTTGCCAAGAAGGGACGCCCCAAAATAAATGGGACTTCCGCGTCTGGTTCAAAATCCAGCACGACAAAATCTACCGGGAAAATTAGGGAGCCAACTTGCACCAGAACATCCTCAACAATGCCATCCGGCCTAGCTAAGGATCGATCCGCCAACTATAAGATTACCATTGTGGGTCTAGGACTCCCTAGACCCAACTTTCTGAATACCGAAGACGGCATCAAATTTATGCTCGCTCCCAAGTCACACAATCCACGAGCTCGGATGCTCTGCCCAATAGTAAGCTGGATAGTAAAACTCACAGGGTCTTTTAGCTTTGTGGGCAGTCTATTTTGGATTTGGGAAGTGCACTCCTCTGGTAGAGCCACCGTAGCATACTCAGTCAACCGACTTTTGTTTGCCACGATGTCCTTTATATACTTCGCATATTTCGGCACTCCCTACAAGACATCAACAAGAGGTAAGTTAACATGTACCTGTTTCAGCACCTCCATGAATTTCTTGAAACACGCCTCCTCTTTGTGTTTCTTTAATCGTTGAGGTAACGGGGGTGGAGGTCTTTCTGATTCAGCTTCTTTGGTCTTCCCCCTTTCAGAACTGTGCTCCCTCTCAATTTCTGCTGCTCCCGACTGTTGAGGTGGTCTTTCTGGTTCCACCTCTTTCAGCTGCAAACCACTCCTTGTGGTCACTGCATTTACCTGCTTGGGATTGGGATCCGTGTCGCTTGGCAGTCCTCCTCTAGGCCTTGTGTTTTGGGCACTAGCAAATTGCCCAAATTGATATTCAAGTGCCCTGGTAGCTAACTGGTTGTTTTTAACTTCGGCTGCCAATTTCACATAGTCAGCCTGCAATTGAGCTTGGTTAGCTATCATGGTCTTGAACATCTCCTCAATGCTGGGTGATGGTGGTGGAGGAGGTGCGTTGTTGTTTCTAAATTGAGATTGATAGTTCTGCTGCCCTCCTTGATTCCTTTGCACACCAAAACCCGAACTTTGGCCCTGATGGTTGTTGCTACCCCATGAGAAAATAGGATGATTCCTCCAATTAGAGTTGTAGCTACTACCATACTGCTGGTGGTTCCTTTGTGCATTACCCACAAAGTTTACCGAGTCAGGATTGGCTCCACAACACTCAGCTGAGTGCTCACTGCTTCCACACACTTCACACCACATCCGCTAGACTGCATTAACTGGTGCTTAAGGCTGGTTCAATGTCATGTTGCTAAAGTGATTGTTCAGTTGATTTTGCAATGCAGCTATCTATGCAGCGATAGCTGTAAACCCATCCACTTCAAGCACTCCTGCTGCTTTCCTTGTCCCACCTCGTGATGAATCACCATTCCATTCTGGATTGCCTTGTGAAATCCGGTTCAACAAGGTATACAGCTCCTCATAAGTCTTCTCCAGCGCTTGCCCTCCAGCTGCTGAGTCTAGCAATATTTTGGTGTGGGGTTCCAAACCCTCAATAAATGTGTGCACCAACACATCATTGGACTGATGATGATGAGGACAATCCCGCAACATGGATTTAAATCTCTCCCAGGCCTGATATAAATTTTCTCCCTCTCTCTGTTTGAAACTTAGAATCTGACTTCTAAGTCTTGCTGTTTTACCAGAGGGAAAAAACCTCATCAAGAACTTCCATGCAAGATCATCCCACGTAGAAATAGAATTCGGTGTCTCAGCTTTCAACCACCTCTTGGCTTCTCCCAATAATGAGAATGGGAACAATGTAAGCCGGACATAGTCTGGTGACACTCCAGCGGGTATGTAAGTGTCACTTATCTTCAAAAAATTTTGGAGATGCTGCTGTGGATCTTCATGAGGGAGACCGGTAAATTGCCTGCTTGTGTGCAACAATTGCACCATATTTTGTTTAAGTTCAAATCTCCCTCCCGGCTCTGGTTTGTGGATACTCGATGTAACATTATTGGCATGTGGGATTGCCACCTCGCGAACCGGCCGTGCTGCTGCTTCTTCGGGCACTAACACTGCCCGTACTACTGGTGGATTCTGTTGTTGCTCCATGATCGTCTGTGTGAGCAACTGCAGCTTTCTTTGTAGAGCTTCTCTTCTCTTACTGTGAAATATCCTCTCTGGCTCTATATACGATTCCACCAGCTCCTTGTCTCTTGCCAGTGTTCAACAGTAATTAAGTCTGCAAAATACAGGCTAAGACCAAGTTGTCAACACTAAGAAAATAAAAATACAGTAAATTAACACTTAAAACAATTTCACCAATTGCCAAGTCCACGACAACGGTGCCAAAAACTTGTTCGGGTGTTTGTTGGGTTATAAAACCGACACGCAAGTGCACGTGGTCGAACAAGTAGTAAGTGTCTTTAGTAAGCCAAGTATTGTTATACCCCGTATAATTCCCGGCACTTAGATGACCTATTCCCACGTTGATTAAGCATATTTGAAGGCCATACGTGTGGGAGAAAGGCCCGGGAAAAGATCGGACGAGAAGCCTGTCGAACCATCGCGGAAGGAGCCGAGGCAGAGCTCCTCCGCGATGGCAGCATGTCACGGAGGAGGAGCCTCCGCGTGGGCTCCGTGACACGTTGGCCTTGTCCAGGCCCAAGTATATAAAGCCCCACTTCGGTTTTAATTGATAAAATCTTAAATAAATTTCAGAGAAACAGAGGCAAACGTAGAGAACAGAGAGGGACGAAGGAAATTAATTAATTTCCATCCGATTACACTGCTAAACGCTGCCCAAACTCAAATTAATCCCAGATACCGAAGTATTTAGCAGCAGAGAGCATTCCTATGGATTCAGTTTCGTAAAATACGGCCGACGAATCATCGAGCCACCGAGCCAAGGTAAGTGGAATTGCTCTAAATTAGTGTCTATGTGTTCCTAGCTGAGAAGTAAATATTTCTCCCTTCTAGGCCGCTGAAAAATAGCGAGTTTTCGACCGTCTTTCGATAAGCCTAAGTTTAGGCTATTAACTATATCGAAAGTGACGTTGCCTTTTGAAATAAAGTTGTATTTAGTATTGATTGACATATTTATGAATGCAGTGGGGAGAAAACAGTTGAAGTACCAGTCGAGCCTCGTCCGACAGACGAATAGCTCAAGAATAAGGTATGTAAAGTTAGTTTCCTCGGCAAGTTAAGTAATATTGAGACAGTATGGTAATTTACAGACCAGTAGAATGTTCAGAAGTCGATTATTGTGTTATTATGAATATTGGTGCAATATGAGAAGTTTTGGGTTATAACGTGTACGAGGCCTATCCGTATGATATAGATTATGACGTAAGTATTAAAGATTGCCCAGTATATACAGTATGTGATGTAATATGCCATGTTAAGATATTGTTGCGTTTAGCTGAAACCTCGCGAAGTAGTATAGTATGCGTAAAGCATTTCAGACATAGAATGGTAACTAAATAAAGTTTAGAAAGCATGTTAGAAATAGGAAATCATGTTAATACAGAAACACAGTAAACAATATAGCTTTTAGCAGAAACACCATCTTGTATAGCATTGATCCAGTACAGTTTGACAGGAGACTATGTTCGTATTCATATTTACCTGCCTCAGCATGGATCAGGCACTTACAGATTACTATTATTAGCTCAGCAGTTATATATACGACACCTTACCCCTGTTAGCCTTAGCTTATGAGATATACAGACAGCATGACTAGTTGAGACCGTTGTATTGATTGGGGTTGGATTACCTAGCATTCATGACCGCCCAGGGTTAATAGCTGTATCGACTCGTCCGCTAGAGGACGAGGATACGTCACTCTACGGAGTGATATGCCGTCCCGCAAGGGGACGAAGATGGGATGCCAGTTTCCCCATATTGTGCCTTGGTCGGCCCTTATACACCCCCGTCGAGCGGGTACGCCCGGGGTGTTGATTTTGGAGTCCTTCGGACTCAGGTACAGTTATGGTCAGGGGCTCAACGAGCCCAAGTGCATACCCAGGGACCGGCTGGATGCTTACAGCCATTGTAGGAGATGGGATGACCGGGGTAGGGGTATAGATTCTGTGCTGGCTGTACCTCCCGGCTTATGGGGGCCGGGTAAGGTTTGTGTGTGCTATGTTATGTTATTTCATGTTATGCCATGTTATGTTAGATACAAGTAGATCAGCAGTAGCACGATACGTTTCCAGGTATGACTCTTATCCTTCCCAGTAAAGATTGAGAGAAGGTATGATTTACATTATCAAACAGTTAGTCTATTCTCTCTACTTCAGTTTCTTCAATTATATTATTGTATTCAGATTTTGCTTCAGTTATTGCTTTACATACTCAGTACTGATGCCCGGTGGGGCACTGCATTACTTGCCTGCAGGTACTTATAGACGAGCAGGTGACACCACGTGATTCCTGTCAGCGATCGAGTATTCAGCTCCTGTCATCCGGAGACTGAATTCCAGAGGTGTATTTCAGTTCTTTTGTTTTATAGTACGGGTAGGTCGGGGCCCTGTCCCGTCCAGTTCTATTGTTATTCTTAGAGGCTTGCAGTATATATATTCCCTGTGGTCAGATGAGCCGGTCGTGTGAGGCCGTGCAGTTGTTTGGTTGTCAGTATTCTTGCTTTCTTTTACTTTGGTCGTGTGGGGCCATAGCTTGCCAGTAGTGGTGACCTTTCCGGTCACGTAGTTTCTTTTTGTGCTTTATGATTGAGTTGCAGATAACTAGACAGCATGGTGGCCTTGTCGGCCCGCATAGGTTTCCCTGAGATAATATGTTTCTGGTCAGCTGCTAGTACAGGTACAGAAGGCTATAGGCCAACGGGCCGGGGGCTGTATTTACAGCCGTTATACAGCCCTTTGTTTCCAGAAATATGAGTTAGAGCCAGCCAGGCACCAGATGTGCCCAGGCTTAACAGTCCAGTAGGTCAGGTCCTAGTAGGGCACCAGGTGCCAGTCATACCCCCCAAGGCGGGGTGTGACAAACTTGGTATCAGAGCGGGTCGTATCCCAGGGAGTCTGCAAGCCGTGCTAAGTAGAGTCTTGTCTATGGATGTGTTGTGCACCACATACTATAGGCAGGAGGCTGCGAGGCATGATATGATAGTTACCCTTCTTTCTCAGTCAGTTGTGCTTTAGAGCGGTACAGTATAGGGTTGAGTCCCTGAGAACTCACTGTATTCTTTGGTTACAGATACAAAGACAGATCAGCATTACCCTATCACAGGAAGAAGATCAGAAATAGCAACGGAAGAGAGCATTAGTCAGTTACATGATAACTACAGCAGTAAGGAGGAGGTATCAGAGACCTCCCCGCGTGATAACTTTATTAGCATTATTCCTAGTATACGTTGATAACGTCAGAATAGGGAGTCAGAAGTATAATGTACATATAAGTTGATTTACTTATTAGTTATATAAGATCTGATTATGATTACAGATAAGGTCAGACCACCAGGTAAGTATTCGAAAATATAGAGAGCTCCTATGATTGTGTAAGTTGGGCAGACCCTTATGACAGTATGCCAGTAGAAAAAGTAAGATTATTTAGTTTGCCCGAAGCAGGGGTGAAAGATCTATTAGTAATAAAATGCTTAGTAATAGTCAAGTTTGAGCCAGAAAAAGGCCAAGCCCACCATATATGCTAATAGATAGCAAGACATACCTGTAAGATTATAGTATGATCTAGTTGTGACATCGAGAGGTATAGAGGTTATGTGAATCAGATGGGCTTGAGTATACACCCAAAGAAGTATAGGCCGAGGCTTGATCAGTAATCGCATTAGCAATGAAAGGCAGGTACCTTGAACCCTAGAGTTCAATTTAAGCAAGATGAGAGGGAGAAGCAGGAATGTCAGATCTTGTGGGGAAATTAGAACTACCCCGGATTGATAACGTATCGTATTAAGGATTAAGCTTCGGGCTGACAGTAGGATTGCGGTTCAGAATACCGCAGTATGTCCGCCATAGGAAAGTTAAGCAGTTACTGATACAACAATTCTAATCCAGTATAGTGTAGAGATAAGGCACAGCAGATAGACATGGACTCTCAGTATATGCCTAGTAAGGCTACAAGATTCGAACGTCGACCCCCACATCGCAAGAGTGGCGGAATTTTAAACAGCAGACAATAACTAGAATGTTTATGTTTGTTACTTTCAGAATGGGGTGACAATGCAATGAAATGATAAGTCAGGGCAAGAGATGGTATTAGGCCGTAGAAGCAATGTATCATGTACGATGTGAGACTCAGCAGAACCTGTCAGAGATTATGAACTACCGCAGAAATCAGTATATATTGTACGTAGCTAGCGATATATATGTATATAGATCATAGATATGTTGTGAGTGGCTGCCTATAAGGGCCACAATCACAGATGCTGATTAGTAATAGAAAGCCTATACAGATTGCATTACAGGACACCCCCCCCCCCCCGCCAAAAAAAAGAGAGAAGAAAGAAAAGAAGAAGAGAAAGGGCGGATTAAGTGTGAGTTATGTATGAAGTCATAGAAACTATCTCAGTTCTCAGTTATTAAGTTGATAGATTCATGTGTTGTTGTCGGATCTAGGCTCTAGGAGCTTACCAGAATTAATGGCCTAAAATAGATTGCTAGATAATAAGGGCGCAGTTAGACGGTCTATCGACCAGCTGGCGCCTGTATTAGCAGGGAGGCATCCCTGAAGATCGGTAACAATAGCGCATGTGCTAGAACCAGGATTAGAGGCCAAATGGGCAAATTCAGAGGTTAGCAATATCAGAATTGTTCTAGAATGTTAAGTGGTCATACGTCGTTTTCCCAGCCTTATAGGCAACAGTCGGCCGTAGCCAACCTAGCAGTTATTATGCGAAACACCCCATAAGTCAGTCGGCCGCCCCAGTCAGAATACCCGTGGGTACTCCAAGGAAGGGTCCACATCAGTAGTCAGTGACAGACTAGTAATTCAGCTGGGTTTCGTAAGATATTCAGATATAGGGCCCTAGCGGAAGGCCAGTAGTTACAGAATAGCCTATAAGATCGAGAATTCCCTAGAACAGCAGTATAGATCCAAGTGGATACACATAAGGCGTAAGAAATTGATAGTGCCCTGCTAGCACAGTGTTTATTAAGACCACGGGGTCAGTAGACTCCCCGTGAAGATCCAGAGAATGATCGCCTGGGAGTAAGATTAAGCCCAGTCTTACAGTGGTTCAAGTAAAATAATAGAGCAATTAGATGTTCACAAGTCTGCGGTTACGCACGAACTATAAGCATCCAAGTAGGACAGTTAGAGCATTGCTAGACTACTGCCACATTCGGGTCATTCGACTATTCAGTTACTTAAGGTTATGCAGCCAGATCGTTAGAGGTCATGATCAATATCAGGACCCCGTGATCAGATGCGGGCACATGGTGTGCAGATAGTTGTTCAAGATTACCTTAGCAACCAGTAGCCTTAGCATGCGGTCAAAAGGCCAGATAAAGCTTTAGTTATACCGGTAGATTACTTGTCAGATTCTCCAGTATAATAAACCAGTATGATTGTCAGTTATATGTTAATTTTTGTAAATGTGAATCTTAGTTGAGTTTAGTAGACTTTTTGGTCACATTGTGTCGGAGGCTGGTGTAGAGATAGATACACAGAAAAATCAAACAGTGAAGACATAGCCTAGACCTACCACTCTGATCAAAGTACGCAGTCCCTGCGGTTAGCCGGGCACTGCAGAGGGTCTGTGGAAGGATTTTCCACCTTAGCAGCACCTTTGACTAAATTGACACAGAAGGCAACAAAGTTTCAGTAGACTGAGGTGTGTGAGCAGAACTTCCAAGAGTTAAAAGCCAGGTTAACATCAGCTCCAGTGTTAGTATCGCCAGAAGATACAGAGGGTTGAGGCAGCATGGTAAAGTAATAGCTTATGCTTTCAGGCAGTTGAAGAAACCTGAAGAGAATTACCTTACCCTCTGATTTGGAGTTAGCGGCAGTAGTTTATGCTTTAAAAAAAAAGGAAGATTTTGTATCACCCAGGAATGGTTTACGTGGCGGCAGATGCCCTTAGCCTGAACTGCCTGAACAGCGAGGATAGACTCGAGGGTTACACCAGTTAGCTAGATAACCAGTCATATAGCAGAAATAAAAGATAACAGAGCAATAATACAGAATGTTTCAGTGTTGTCGTTAGCGGTGGAAGTAAAGGAACGGCAGTATGGAAACCCTAGCCAGGATCAACTTGAACACAAGGTTCAGTAAGGAGAAGTGACATATTTTCAGATAACCGGGGATGAAGGGTGGCGATATAAAGGCCGCATTTGTGCTCCAGATATTTTGGGGCATCGCCAGCAGTTTATGAGCGAGGCGCATTACGCCCGCTATTCTCTTCATCCCGATACGACAAAGAGGTACCATGACATTAAGGAGAACTACTGGTAGCCCAGTATTCTAACTGCCAACAGGCGAAAGCAGAACATCAGAAACCAGGTGGGTTTGACCCAGGACACAGTTGTGCCTCTCCGGAAATGAGAAGCGGTGGATATGAATTTTGTAACAAGATTATCCCGTATTAAACACAGACATGACTCTATATGGGTAATAAATGACAGATTGGCAAAATCAGCTCATTCTTTCCAGTAAGTTGTATATCAGAAAGGTAGTCAGATTATATGGAATACCAGTATCCGTTATTTCAGACAGAGGAGCACAACTTACAGTTAGATTCTGGCAATCATTTCAGAAAGGTTTGGGCACGCAGATTAATTTAAGCACAGCGTTCTACCCTCAGACAGATGAGTAGACTGAGCGAACAATTCAGACGCTCGAAGACATGTTGCGAGCGTGTGTGCTAGATTTCAGTAATAGTCAAAATGAGCAGTATATCCAGGTTACGAAGAAGCTGGCCTATGAAGAGGTCCCAGTAACTATCCTAGACAGATAGATTCACAGACTATGCACTAAAGATATTACGTCTATCAAGATATGAGGATCAGACATCCTCGCTTATTACAGGCCTAGTCAGGTGATAGGTATGTCCGAATTATTACCTATGCAGTATCTTGTGGTTGTATGTCGGTAAATGATAAAGAAGAAGTGATATTTAGTTGTTCAGTGAATCTTAGAATATTGTGTGCAGTGCCTGTATTGGACTTTTCTGCATTTCAGGTTTTTGCTATAGTCCATGTTACAGGGGAAACTCTGCCAAAGTTTTTCCAGAAAGTAAAATTTTTTTTTCCATATTCCAGAGGATCCGGAAAGTCCTCTAGATAACAGTGTACATTCGAGGATGAATGTTCTTAAGGGGGGGAGAATGTTATACCCCGTAGAATTCCCGGCACTTAGATGACCTATTCCCACGTTGATTAAGCATATTTGAAGGCCATACGTGTGGGAGAAAGGCCCGGGAAAAGATCGGACGAGAAGCCTGTCGAACCATCGCGGAAGGAGCCGAGGCAGAGCCCCTCCGCGATGGCAGCGTGTCACGGAGGAGGAGCCTCCGCGTTGGCTCCGTGACACATTGGCCTTGTCCAGGCCCAAGTACATAAAGCCCCACTTCGGTTTTAATTGATAAAATCTTAAATAAATTTCAGAGAAACAGAGGCAAACGTAGAGAACAGAGAGGGACGAAGGAAATTAATTAATTTCCGTCCGATTACGCTGCCAAACGCTGCCCAAACTCAAATTAATCCCAGATATCGAAGTATTTAGCAGCAGAGAGCATTCCTACGGATTCAGTTTCGTAAAATACGGCCAACGAATCATCGAGCCACCGAGCCAAGGTAAGTGGAATTGCTCTAAATTAGTGTCTATGTGTTCCTAGCTGAGAAGTAAATATTTCTCCCTTCCGGGCCGCTGAAAAATAGCGAGTTTTTGACCGTCTTTCGATAAGCCTAAGTTTAGGCTATTAACTATATCGAAAGTGACGTTGCCTTTTGAAATAAAGTTGTATTTAGTATTGATTGACATATTTATGAATGTAGTGGGGAGAAAACAGTTGAAGTACCAGTCGAGCCTCGTCCGACAGACGAATAGCTCAAGAATAAGGTATGTAAAGTTAGTTTCCTCGGCAAGTTAAGTAATATTGAGACAGTATGGTAATTTACAGACCAGTAGAATGTTCAGAAGTCGATTATTGTGTTATTATGAATATTGGTGCAATATGAGAAGTTTTGGGTTATAACGTGTACGAGACCTATCCGTATGATATAGATTATGACGTAAGTATTAAAGATTGCCCAGTATATACAGTATGTGATGTAATATGCCATGTTAAGATATTGTTGCGTTTAGCTGAAACCTCGCGAAGTAGTATAGTATGCGTAAAGCATTTCAGACATAGAATGGTAACTAAATAAAGTTTAGAAAGCATGTTAGAAATAGGAAATCATGTTAATACAGAAACACAGTAAACAGTATAGCTTTTAGCAGAAACACCATCTTGTATAGCATTGATCCAGTACAGTTTGACAGGAGACTATGTTCGTATTCATATTTACCTGCCTCAGCACGGATCAGGCACTTACAGATTACTATTATTAGCTCAGCAGTTATATATACGACACCTTACCCCTGTTAGCCTTAGCTTATGAGATATACAGACAGCATGACTAGTTGAGACCGTTGTATTGATTGGGGTTGGATTACCTAGCATTCATGACCGCCAAGGGTTAATAGCTGTATCGACTCGTCCGCTAGAGGACGAGGATACGTCACTCTACGGAGTGATATGCCGTCCCGCAAGGGGACGAAGATGGGATGCCAGTTTCCCCATATTGTGCCTTGGTCGGCCCTTATACACCCCCGTCGAGCGGGTACGCCCGGGGTGTTGATTTTGGAGTCCTTCGGACTCAGGTACAGTTATGGTCAGGGGCTCAACGAGCCCAAGTGCATACCCAGGGACCGGCTGGATGCTTACAGCCATTGTAGGAGATGGGATGACCGGGGTAGGGGTATAGATTCTGTGCTGGCTGTACCTCCCGGCTTATGGGGGCCGGGTAAGGTTTGTGTGTGCTATGTTATGTTATTTCATGTTATACCATGTTATGTTAGATACAAGTAGATCAGCAGTAGCACGATACGTTTCCAGGTATGACTCTTATCCTTCCCAGTAAAGATTGAGAGAAGGTATGATTTACATTATCAAACAGTTAGTCTATTCTCTCTACTTTAGTTTCTTCAATTATATTATTGTATTCAGATTTTGCTTCAGTTATTGCTTTACATACTCAGTACTGATGCCCGGTGGGGCACTGCATTACTTGCCTGCAGGTACTTATAGACGAGCAGGTGACACCACGTGATTCCTGTCAGCGATCGAGTATTCAGCTCCTGTCATCCGGAGACTGAATTCCAGAGGTGTATTTCAGTTCTTTTGTTTTATAGTACGGGTAGGTCGGGGCCCTGTCCCGACCAGTTCTATTGCTATTCTTAAAGGCTTGCAGTATATATATTCCCTGTGGTCAGATGAGCCGGTCGTGTGAGGCCATGCAGTTGTTTGGTTGTCAGTATTCTTGCTTTCTTTTACTTTGGCCGTGTGGGGCCATAGCTTGCCAGTAGTGGCGACCTTGCCGGTCACGTAGTTTCTTTTTGTGCTTTATGATTGAGTTGCAGATAACTAGACAGCATGGTGGCCTTGTCGGCCCGCATAGGTTTCCCTGAGATAATATGTTTCTGGTCAGCTGCTAGTACAGGTACAGAAGGCTATAGGCCAACGGGCCGGGCGCTGTATTTACAGCCGTTATATAGCCCTTTGCTTCCAGAAATATGAGTTAGAGCCAGCCAGGCACCAGATGTGCCCAGGCTTAACAATCCAGCAGGTCAGGTCCTAGTAGGGCACCAGGTGCCAGTCATACCCCACAAGGCGGGGTGTGACAAGTATCGATCCCACAGAGACTTGGATGAAGTGCAATTTGCTCAAGTGTACTATATTTAACTTCTAACAATGCAGACAACAGTGTAACCAAAAGTTCGATAGTTTGTTTTATAATTTTTATACTAAAGCTAAGAACAATTATCTAATTTGAATCTGAACTATGAATGAGAGCATGCTGAGGTTAAACGAACATGTAATGAAATTGATTATCATCATAAATTGGTTAATCTTTTCTTCCTGTTGCTAGCCAAGAACATTTGCCAAGAGATTAAAACTCTCGTATTTAACCTCACTTAAGAATCATGAACCATCCGTCTACATTTCTGTGATCAAATGCAATTCATGTCCTAGCTATACTATTCCGGTTTCTAAATTGACTAATACCACTTTCAGGTATATTTCTATCCTGAAAGCAAATCAAGACTCAATTTTCCTAAATCAAGTAAAGAACATATCCTATTAATTCATAACTTTCCAATCTCTTGCTCTCTCGAGTGAAACCGGACTTTTTAGATGTACATTAATGTAGGCCACACACTAATGCAGTAAGAACAAGAATTAATAGAATAACATGGAAGAAAAGATGAAAACCCAAATAATTAATGATCAAATTTCATCACAATTGTTCATAACCTCAGCAAGGAGAGGAATTAGCCACTCATTTGTGGATTAAACATCAGAAAATGAGTGTTAATCATACAAGCAATTGAATTAAAGAAGAAACAAAGAGAGAAAAAACCCTGAACTTTTCGTCCCTCAACTGCCTGTAACCCACGTCCTTGCTCCACCAAGTCAGAATTATGAAAAATGAACTTAAGTGTTCTATTTATACTGCTGGGAATTTTTCCCGGAATAATGAGCAACATGTCACGGAGTGCATCGCGGAGCACTGCCTCCGTGACACGCCATGAACGCGGACCCTCACTGGAACTGGGGGTCCGGGAAATTAGGCTCAACGTGGCACGGCGTGCATCGCGGAGCACTGGCTCCGTGCCACGGAGCAAACGCGGACCTCCACTGGAATTTGGTCGAATTTTCCCCATCCAGGCAGAATGCCTCCGCGATGGCAGCGTGACACGGCTCCATCGCAGAGCCCCTTTATTTCATGCTGTCCAATGCCTTTTCCCTTGCTCGCATCGAAGTCCAACTCCGATGTCATCCAACATGCATTTTAGCTTCCCGAAATCACATTTTACCTGCAAAACAATGCTAATCATGTTGGTTAGTATAAATTCACATTTTATTACCAATTACATGAGAATGCATACACATTTATAGATAAACAAGGCGAAAATGATACTTTTGAGTATCACTTGGGCATATAAATCTGCCCAAGATCAGTACCCCTATCCGATATGATGGACAATGGAATCCCGTTCAACTGAACCAACTCTTGAATGTACAATCTAGTATAATCCTCGACTGAATCTGTAGTTTTGACTAGTAAGAAATGTTCTGCTTTGGTCGACCTGTCCACCAACACCCATATGGAGTCATAATGTCGGTGTGTACGAGGCAATCCTGTAATAAAGTATATGTTGATCTCTTCCCACTTCCAAGTGGGGATAATGATGTCTTGTAGCATACCCATAGGTCTCTGATGCTCCACCTTCACTTGCTAATAGTTTGGACACTTATCCACAAACTCTGCTATGTACTTCTTCATTCCACTAATAGACTTCACATAGGTCATGGTACATCTTGATGGAACCTGGATGGATAGAATATCGGGAACCATATGCCTCATGCAACATCCCCTCTTTCAAGTCATCAATAACTTAAATAAATAAATGACCCTGATATTCAAGTACACCGTCTCCCCCTTTGGAGAAGGCCTCCACCTTCTAATTTTGTGTCGTTTCCTTCAACTTCACTAAGATAGGGTTATCATCTTGCCTAGCGTTGACCTCAGTCACCAGCAAAGATTCTGGATCATTTAAAATAATGACCCCACCATCAGTCAAGTCAACAAGGCGAACCCCTAAAAGAGCCAGCTTATGAACATCCTTCACCAACTCTTTCCTCCCATTCTCAACGTGGGACACACTTTCTATGGATAATCTGCTAAGGGCATCCACCACTGCATTATCCTTTCCCAGATGGTAAAGAATGCTCATGTCATAATCTTTGAGGAGCTCTAGCCACCTCCTTTCTCGCAAATTCAAGTCCTTCTTAGTGAACATATATTGAAGGCTTTTATGATCTGTGAACACATCCATATGCACCCTATATAAATAATCTCTCCAAATATTCAAGGCAAATACTACTGTTTCCAACTCAAGATTAAGAGTCGAATAGCTCTTCTCATGGGTCTTAAGCTGCCTAGAAGCATATGCGATCACTTTGCCACGTTGCATCAATGCACACCCCAGGCCAATCTTCGCTGCATCACAATACACCACAAAGCCATTGGTACCCTAGAGTAGAGTCAAAAATGGGGCTGAAGTGAGTCGAGTCTTCAACTCCTAAAAGCTCTTCTCACAAGCATCGGACCACTGAAATTTAGCCTTTGTTTGAGTTTACTTGGTAAATAGTGCTACAATGGAGGAAAAATCCTCTACAAACCTCCGGTAATAGCCAGCTAAACCTAAAAAGCTAATAATATATGTAGGACTGACAGGACTAGGACAAATTATTCACCCCCTCTATCTTTTGAGAGTCCACTTACACACCGTCACAAGACACTACATGACCCAAGAATGCAACTAAGTCCAGCCAAAACTCACACTTGCTAAAGTTAGAAAACAACTTCTGGTTATTGAAAGTATGTAGTACAACCTTTAAATGAGCGGCATACTCCTCCTCGCTCCGAGAGTATATGAGAATATCACCTATGAAGACAATTATGAACATGTCCAGATAGTACTTGAACATCCTATTCATCAAGTCCATAAAATCTGCAGGGGTATTCGTTAGTCCAAAATACATAACTACGAACTCATAGTGACCATACCAGTCCTGAAGGCTATCTTCAAAATGTCACTCTTCCTAACTCTGAGCTGGTGATAGCCGGACCTAAGGTCTATCTTAGAGAAGCACTTAGCACCCTGAAGCTAGTTAAACAAGTCATCAATCCTGGGGAGGGGATACTTATTCTTGATTGTGACCTTTCTCAACTGTCGATAAGCAATGAACATACGAAGAGAACCATCCTTCTTTCGAACAAAGAGAACTGGTGCTTTGTAACACCCCTAAAGTCCTAAGATTATACATGAGAGTTTAAACAGAAAAAATAGAGTTTTCTACACCAGGTCACAGGATGAGTTATCCAGTGACTCGTGGGGTGCACCACGAGTCGTTAGGCGACTCGTGGGGAGGAAGAGGAGCTTGGTTGGAATTTTTTTTGGGTTGCCCACGGCTTAGACCACGAGTCATGGTCAGGACCCACAAGTTATTAGGTCACTCATGGTTAGAGGTTAACTGGAAGTGGAAAAATTGGGTAGTGATGGTAATGACTTGGTCACCACGAGTCGTGGTGTCCATCGTGGTGATTCGTGATTAGAAATTTCTAGTTCTGGCAATGAGGCAGACCATGAGTCATGGTCAATGGCATCGAATCATCCAGTCCCTCGTTAGGACTGACAGTGTGATTTTTTGGGAAATTTCCAAGGACTTTTCTGTAATTTCCTAAACTCCTAGACTCTAAACTACGTCGTTCTGGGCACCTTTTGCAGAGAATTAAAGGGATAATCAACTAAATCCCTCTCACGTTCACTCAACTCTTGATCTCTCCAAATCAAAAGTACAATTTACGCAGACAGTTCTCCCAGAGCAAGCTAGGGCCTTTGACTCTTCTTCTCTGATTCTCAAGAGTTTTCTCTAGAAATCTATCACCAGATATGTGGGAGTTTAGCAAGGGAATTGTCCTTCCCTTATGCCCCAAAATCCATCTAAATTTTCTTATCAATTCTAAGCTATTTTCGAATCTAAGTAAATTATCAGCCGGATTTTCGTTTATATCATGTGGAATATTGTTCTCATTAACTGTTGTTATATTTCCATTATCTAGTTATCATGTTAATACTTGTTCCTGTGAAGATGGCTTAGCTCCAGCTCTTGAATATGGTAAATTAGAGTCTTGCATGATTGATTAGTTATTCATGTTGCTTTATTATATCAGTGTTAGAATTCCCATGTTATTAATATTAGTTGAATTCTTAGTCGGTTGCATGCTAGTCCAGTTTCAGCCAAAATGTTAGCATTTTCAGTATTTTTAGAAATGTCAGCTGATCAGTTTGACTACAGTCAGTCTTGAGGTGTCAGTAGTGCCTCCCAATGTTGCGACCCAGCGCACATGCAAGCATTCGTTGTCGTACAAGTAATACAGTGGCTCTTTTAATAGCCGAATATCAAACCCAAAGGGACTAGACTATTTCAGCGAATGTTCAAGTTAAAGTGCTATATTAAATTTCACAAGTGTTGATTGTAGAGATTTCGGTTGTTTAAACTAAATCTATTGATGATCACAAAATAATCGGGAAACAATAATAAGAAGCATCTAGAGTTAAGGCCTGACAATCATGCAATGCTACAATTCACAATGGTTCAAGTATATGAAATTCAATTGTTGTCTCACAAAGTTAATATGCAGTGTTCATGGTCTTTCGAGTCTCTAAACACAACAAACTAGTCTCACACCTACATCGTTGAGCGGGGATGTGACATCCTAATTTGTGAGCAATTTAACACTATGGATGTGCTTTCGGGGTTTATTCCCTTGATTATGGACTTTCGTAACTCTAATCATTTAACCTAACTTAGCTTCACAACTACTTCTATGAGCAGTGATGTGGCAATTCTAAGTTAGTGTCTAGCTATCGTCCCGTTTAATTAATCAGAAAAGGCGAATTAGGTATAATTTCTATCCTAACCGCGAATCCTGTCGTGAAGACAAGAACTTTCTCCCTGCATTCTTTAGTTCTAACCTAGGGTTACTCTTTCGTGCCTTTACCTAAACTTAACAAGTTTGTTTTCATGGTGTCAAGCATAAAAACAACAATAATTAAGAATGCAAGACAAAACATTAACCAAAACTCAAACCAAAGATGAAAATCAAGTAATTACATTCATATCATGTGACCTTAACCCTAGAAGAAGGGTTTTAGCCACTCATGTTCATACAATTACTCAAAAACATGTTTAACGTAAAGTACTTACAAGAATGGTAAAAGAGAATGAAAGTTTATGAACCCTAGGTAGAGTTTCTTCATTCTCCCTTCGCTCTTTTCCGTTCCCCTCAAAATATTTTGTGTTCTCTTAATAAAATAACCAAGTGTAGAATTTATACTAAGTGAAAAAACGCAAAACTTAGCCGTTCCCAAACTACCTCTGTGTCACGGACCTGGGCGCCTTAATTTGTCTCTCTGGCATGTCCCAAACGCGCATGCAATCTGGAATTTGGCAACGACATGGTATGGATAGGCGTCGCCCAGCATGGCACAGCCCTCACCACGGTGCCTGGGCAGCGTGGCACGCTGCTTGTCGTGTAGGGTGCCCTCTGTGGCACAGCGTTGATGCACACATCTATTGTCAACTTAGGTGCATGTCACACTGGATGGCATGTCATCGCGCGCACATTGCTAGCGTGACACGACCATGGGCGCGGGACACGCCTGGCGTGGCACAGCGCCTAGCGCACTGCTTGCCTGGCGTGGCACGTTGGCATGTGCTTGCAGCCCATTCCTTGTGCTATCTTCATGCACCTCCTCCGAAATTAATTTTTCGCTTCCTCCTCACTCGTACATCCTCATATTTAAGCCCATCCTTAGCATTTTTCACCTACAAACAAGGGCTAATCACATTTGTTAGTTTTTGCACATAAATATACCAAATCACATGAGAATGTAATTGGTTAAATTAACAAATATGGCTAAATTTAAGTTATAAAATAGCACTTGGGTATGTAATTTTGCCCAATATCACACAGTTATCATATATCAGTTATCAGTTATCAGTTATCAGTTTGTTCTTTAAACAGTTACGATGCTTCCATATAAGCAGATCTGACCAGTCTTAGAACCACCAGTTTCAGCTTCAGTTTGTTCTTTAGATGGTTACGATGCTTCCAGATAAGAAGCTCTGGCCAGTATTAAAACACCAATTATCCAGTCCGATAAGACTCTCAGGGTACTTCCAAATAAGTATCCCTGATTTAGTTTTGGACCCCAGTTTCAAGCTATCAGCTTAGTAGTCAGATTAGAACTATCCAGTGGGAGTAGTACTTAGCACCAAGCAGACCGGGGTTACAGCGCACCTAGATTCCTAGGACTACGTTGGCACCGTAGATTATTTTATTGGCCCAACGGCCCCAGATTTGTGATTAACCAATTCATGTCTTTATACCTTAGCAAGGTATATTGGGTCCTACAAATGGGGTGTATACATCAAACTCCACGTTTAGCTCACGTGGTTATATGTCGGTTATAGACTCTCCCACTAGTCAGTACAGTTTTAGTTTAGCTTAGTTCAGTTCAGTTCAGTTTAGCTCAGATTAGTATCTCAGATCCAGGACATGTATATGACCATTAGTCAGGGTCACTATCAATCATATCAGTTATATTTCAATTGTATCAGTTTTCAGTATTTTAGTTGGTCATTTCATGTCATCTCAATTTAGTTACTAGTTCTTGCATGTTTATTATATCGCTCACTTACTCAGTATATTCAAAATACGGACGCATACCTTCTATGTTGTATCGTATCATGATACAGGTGCAGGTCCTCAATCCTAGCATCGTCAGCAGTTTCCCTCAGGAGATACCAGCAGCAGCTTTTAGTGAGTCCTCATCTTTCGAAGATGATGTTTAATTTCAGTTAGACTTTCGAGTTAGCTGGGGGCTTGCCCCAGCAACTCATCATTTAGTAGTTTGCTTTCAGACATAGACTCAGATGTTTAGTGTTGTTTTTCAGATGTATGGACTTTTGTCAAATTAGTTTTTTCAAATGATTTTATTTATTTAAATCTTATGCTTATGCTTACTTAGTTTGCCAGTGTTATGATAGACCATGGGTTGGCTTGGAGTTACTTGTGACTCCAAGTATCGTGTCTCGTCCAAGGTATAGACTCGGGTCGCGACAAACTGCATATCAGAGCACTAGATTTAGAGTATCCTAGAATGTTTGAAAGTCATGTCAAGTAGAGTCCTTTTCATGGGTTGGAAGCGTGCCATACTTGTGACGAGGAGGCTATGAGACGTTATAAGAAAAACCGCTTTTGTTCATACTCCTTATCATGCATTGAAGTCAATTCTAGAAACGTCCTCCTAACTAGTGCTCTATTTTGTTTTAGTGAAACTATGCCTCCAAAGTGAGGAAACGGAAGAAGGGATGGAAATGCTAACCGACCTGCCCCACCAGCTCCAGCAGCCCCTCAGGACGATCAAGTATCCTCAGCAGAATTCAGAGCGGTAATCTAGCTGTTGTCTCAAACAGTGACTAATCAAGTGAACTAGCAGGTGGTTTCGGTGAACACATACAAATCCGCAACAGCTTCTATGGTTTTGGACTTCACCCGAATGAACCCTCCAGCCTTTCATGGATCCAAGGTGGGAGAGGACCCACATGAGTTTGTAGATGAGGTGCAGAAGATCACTCGAATTATGGGTGTTAGTTCAATGGAGACTTCTAATCTGTCCACCTACCAGTTGAAAGGGGTGGCACAGATTTGGTATGATCAGTGGACGGAAGGGAGACCAGCAGGAGCAGAACTGATAGGGAAGAGTTCACCACGGCATTCTTAGATAGATTCTTCCCCTGGGAGTTGAGGATGCTAAGGTTGCAAAGTTCATGAACTTAAAACAAAGTAACATGACTGTGGAGGAATATGCATTGGAGTTCACACGGTTGTCAAGGTACACTCCAGAGATGGTAGCCGAGCCAAGGGTTCGCATGCTTAAATTCATCAATAGGGTATCGAACCTGGTACTTAAGAAGTGTAGGACCGCGATGCTCATAAAGGATATCGACCTCTCCAGCCTCATCGTTCATGCCAGTAGATTGAGGCAGAAAAGTTGAAAGATATGGAGCGGGAAAACAAGCAGGCTAGAACTGGTCAATCAGATTATGTCGACCAAAGGTCCGACAGCAGCAGCCGCCCACAACAGCAGCAGTAGAGGACTCAAACACCCACCTCAACCAGAAGCCCTACTTTCCAATCCCGCAAGGATCAGAAGGGTGGAGCATCTGGCTATCAGTCCAAGAGTTACAGTGCCAGCAACCGTTATCCAGCTTGCCCTAAGTATGGCAAGAACTATCTAGGTGAATGCCTCCAGGGAAAAGAGGGTTGCTTTGGATGCAGATAGCTAGGTAACAGGCTAAAGGAATGTCCATCAGCAGTGCAGGGGAGATCACAGTCTACCAATTCAGCAGCCCCAGCAGGCCGTCCAGTTCAGCAGGGTAACACTTCAGGTACGAATGGCGGTCAGCGGAAAACCTCTTTTATGCTTTTTCCTCTCATTAGGATCAGGAGAGATCACCTTACGTGGTCATGGGTATGTTACATCTTTTTCATCTATATGTGTATGCCCTACTAGATCTAGGAGCCACACTATCACTCGTGACTCCCTATGTAACTGTCCAATTTGAAATCAGTCCAGAAGTCCTCTCAGAATCATTCTCAGTCTCTACTCCGGTTGGTGAGTCAATTAGAGCCAGCCAGGTGTATAAAAACTGCCCAGTCTTAGTATTGAATAAGGTCATTCTAGCAGATCTAGTAGAGTTAGACATGGTCGATTTTGATCTCATCCTTGGCATGGATTGACTACACTCTGGTTATGCCTCAGTCGACTGCAAAACTAGAGTCGTCATATTTAAGTTTCCAAATGAGCCAGTTCAAGAGTGGATGGGTAGTAGTTCCGCGCCTAAGGGTCGGTTTATTTCCTATCTTAAGGCAAGGAAGCCCATTACTAAAGGATGCATTTATCACCTAGTTTGGTCAAAGATTCCAGTTCTAAGACCCCAACTATCCAGTCAGTTTGATTTGTTAGTGAATTCCCTGACGTGTTTCCCGAAGATCTACCCAGAGTCCCTCCTAAGCGAGAAATAGACTTTGGCATAGACTTTCTTCCAGACACTCATCCCATCTCCATTCCTCTTTACAGAATGGCTCCAGCTGAGCTTAAGGAGTTAAAGGAGCAGCTAAAGGACCCTCTTGATAAGGATTTCATCAGGCCCAGCATCTCTCCATGGGGTGATATAGTGTTGTTCGTGTAAAAGAAAGACGGTACTCTCAGAATATGTATCGACTACCATCAACTTAACAAAGTTACAGTCAAGAACAGGTATTCCCTACCCAAGATTCATGACTTGTTCAATCAGCTCCAGGGAGCCAGTTGTTTTTCCAAGGTAGATCTTAGGTCGGGGTATCATCAACTTAGATTCATAGAATATGACATACAAAAAACAACCCTCAAGACTCGGTATGGTCACTACAATTCGTGGTTATGTCCTTTGGACTAACTAATGCCCCTGCAGCTTTCATGGACCTGATGTACAGGGTTTTCAAGTAGTATCTAGACATGTTCATCATTGTATTCGTTGATGACATTCTGGTAGACTCCATAAACGGGGAGGAACATGCTACCCATATGAGGATAGTGCTACAGATGCTCAGAGACCACCAGTTGTTCGCTAAATTTAGCAAATGTGAATTCTGGTTGAAGTTTGTGACTTTTCTTGGTCACGTGGTCTCGTGTGAGGGTATTCAGGTAGATCCTCAAAAGATAGCAGCGGTGAAAGACTAGTCAAGACCTACTTCCCCAATTGATATCAGAAGTTTCTTAGGTCTAGCCGGTTATTACTGATGTTTTGTAGAAGGATTTTCCTCTGTCGCATCTCCTCTAACTAAGTTCACTCAGAAAAAAATGAAGTTTCAGTGGTCAAATGCGTGTGAGAAGAGTTTCTAGGAGTTGAAGACTCGAATTACTACCTCTCCAGTTTTAACCTTACCAGAAGGAATAGATGAGTTCATGGTATATTGCAACACTTCCAAAGTTAGACTCAGTTGCGTTCGGATGCAGCGAGGTAAGGTGATAGCTTACTCCTCCAGATAGCTCAAGGTTCATGAGAAGAACTATCCGACTCATGATGTCGAGTTGGAAGCAGTAGTGTTTTCTTTGAATATATGGAGGCATTATCTTTATGGGGCTCACATGGATGTTTTCACTGATCACAAGAGCCTTCAATATATGTGTTCAGTCAGAAAGACATGAATCTTTGTCAGAGAAGGTGGTTGGAGCTATTGAAGGATTACGACATGAGTGTGCTATACCACCCGGGAAAAGCCAATATGGTGGCTGATGCCCTAAGTAGGATGTCCATGGGGAGCGTTGCTCATGTTGAAGGGAGCAGAAAAGAACTGGCAAAGGATATTCACAGGTTAGCTCGGTTGGGAGTTCAGTTGATTGACTCAGCCGAGGGTAGAGTAGTACTTCATAGTGGGTCAGAATCTTCGTTATGCTGTTGAAGTTAAGTCAAAGCAGGATGAAGATCCCATACTACTTAAGCTAAAAGAAGCAGTTCTCATAAAAGAAGTGGAGGCTTTCTCCAAAGGGGGATATGGTGTACTTTGTTACTAAGGCAGACTATGTGTTCCAGACATAGGTGACTTGAGGCAGAAAATACTGGTGGAAGCCCACAGCTCTAGATATTCTATCCACCCAGGTGCCACTAAGATGTACCGTGATCTATGGGATATGTACTAGTGGAACGACATGAAAAGAGACATTGTAGAATTTTTGGCTAAGTGCCCGAACTGCCGGCATGTCAAGGTGGAACATCAGAGACCTGGGAGTATGACTCGGGATATCAGCATACCCACCTGGAAGTGGGAAGAAGTGAATATGGACTTTATTATAGGTCAACCTCGTACTCGCCGGCAGCATGACTCAATTTAGGTGATAGTGGATCGGATGACCAAGTCGGCATGTTTCCTCCCAGTTAAAATAATGGACTCAGCAAAGGATTATGCTAGGCTGTATATCTGGGAGTTAGTAAGAGAACATGGGGTTCCCTTGTCCATCATTTCAAATAGAGGTACCCAGTTCACCTTGCATTTCTGAAAATCATTTCAGAAGGGACTTGGTACTCAGGCCAAACTCAGCACATCTTTTCACCCTCAGGTCGATGGACAAGTGGAGTGAACTATTAAGACCTTAGAAGATATTATGAGAGCTCATTCGATCAACTTCAAGGGCAGTTGGGATGATCACCTACCTCTTATCGAGTTTGCATACAACAATAGCTACCACTCCAGTATTCAGATGGCCATGTTTGAGGCATTATATGTTAGAAGGTATAGGTATCCAATAGGGTGATTTTAAGTTGGTGAATCTACCTTGATAGGTCCAGACATAGTCCATGAAGCTATGCAGAAAGTGCAACTTATCAGGGAGAGGTTGAAAACAGCTCAAAGCCAATGGAAATCCTATGTTGATGTGAGGAGAAGTAAGTTAAAATTTGTTGTAGATGATTGGGTTTACTTGAAAATTTCACCCATGAAAAGGGTTATGAGGTTTGGAAAGAAAGGAAAACTCAGTCTGAGGTATATAGGACCGTACAGGATTCTAATGTGAATTGGCAATGTGGCTTATGAGTTAGAATTACCCTCCAAGTTAGCATATGTGCACCCAGTCTTCCATGTGTGACTATTGAAGAAGTGCATTAGTGATCCAACCTCAATTGTGCCACAAGACAGTGTGGGAGTGAAGGATAGTCTCTCTTATGAAGATGTCCAGTTCAGATCCTAGATCATCTAGTCCGTAAGCGGAGAAACAAGGAAATCTCTTAAGTGAAAGTCTTGTGGAGGAACCAGCTAGTTGAGGGAGCAACATGGGAGGCAAAAGCAGAAATGATGGCTAAATACCCTCATTTGTTCCCTTCCGGTTTAGCTCTAGCATCAAGTATTACATTCCTCCTTAGTACTCTGTTCAGTTCATGTGCCCCAAGTTTCTTTCATGTCAATGTATGCATGTGTGGTTCATGAATTTAGTTTAGCCATGTAGTTCAGTCCGGAGTCAGTCACTCCATCAGTTATCAGCTTTAAATGTTCAGTATTTGGTATGATGATTACATTTCTCAGCTTTTCTGTGTGTATACCAATATTCGGGGATGAATGTTCCCATGGGGAGATATTGTAATTCCTCAAAAGTCCTAAGATCAAATTTGAGAGTTAAAACAGAGAAAACAGGATTTTCTACACCAGGTCACAGGACGAGTGGTCCAGTGACCCATGGGGTGCATCACGAGTCATTAGGTGACTCGTGGGGAGGAGGAAGGGTTTGGTTGGAATTTTTGGTTTGGGGTTGACCACTGATGTCGCACAAATTACACCTTGTGAATGAGATATAAAGCGGTCGATGTTAAATAGAACCCAACAAGGGTTGGGGTCGAATCCCATAAGGAATATGAGGAAAACTTGAGTTAATGCATTTAGCTAATACTATTGGCTTACTTATTTCCAGGGGGGAAAGATTTGAACGAAAAATAATAAACAAGAGTAGAGACTAGTGTCACGACCTGAATGAGGGCTCGGATCGTAGACACGGGACAAGGGACCCCGAGAGACCCCAAGTTGACCTATGGCACAAGCATACATCTAACCCAATCAATAAACTGAAGAATCAACAATATAAACTTAGCAGAAGTCGAACTCAACATAACATCAAAATAAGCATCTGAAGTTGAATACATATATAAGTCTGAAAAACCTCTAATCTGAATGAGTTGATGGGACAAGACCCCAACTAACTCAACAATACTAAAGCTGAAAATACATAAGGGAAACTGAAAGTCTAGTCCTCGAAGGATGAGGACTTACCAACCAAGTAGGTACTAACTCTGACAACTGACTACGAGCGGGGCTGAGCCTGGGAGCTGGGTCCTGTATCATGAAACGATACAGCATAGAGTATGTGGGTCAGTACGTGGAATGTACCGAGTATGCAAGGTACGTAAAACTGCTTAAGTAAAGTAAATCATTTAAAATCATATAATAACATATTATAAGCTTTCAAATCAGAGAGGAGGGCTTGCATGCATTCTTTCTGAAATCATAATCTTTTCATAATATGACAATACATAGCTTCATAACATCATAACTAACTCAAATGACTTAAAGCTAAAATATGACATTTAGAAGAAAAGTTGAACAATGAGTTCACCCTTGCTTTTAGTACATGTATGTATAAAATAACAACCATGAGTAATGGATATGCAAATCTGAATCATATAGACAATGGGAGACTCGTCACTTAACCGACATACCATGATAGAGCTTATATGGTCCCGACTATTACACTCAAGTGGGCAGATCCGTCCAAACCCTTGTCAGGGCTAAGGACGCTACCATGATATCGATATCAAGCTCATAGGTCATTAGGGCCGGGGATAGCTCACACTGGAGGTCCCAATAATATAATAGTATCAACCTACATTGGCACATAGTTCTGGAGCATAGGGTGATCTACCTTTCGCCCGCTCGGTGCTAGACTCTTCTCCAAAAACATGAAATGCTCTACATCGTATATAATGAAGCTCAACATCGTCTATTGATGAAGCTTAAAGATGTAATCATGCATAGACTTGACATGGTACAAAAACGAAGCTCAATAATAACATACATCTCAATTGTGAAATCATGCATAGACTCGACATGGTACAAAAATGAAGCTCAATAATAACATACATCTCAATTGTGAATTCATACATATGAGAAGCTTTATTTTGAAACATACCAGAAGCCCAAAGATAAGTGGGAGCCTTTGCTCCAAAATCATGTGGTAAGCTTACTTTAGAGATACTACATCATCATACTTGATATAAGGGTCTTGCCCAAAACTTTATCATGCTTGGATCGACTCAATTCATTTTGAAAACAATATCATAGTTATGGTAGCTTTAGAAACATGTTTTTCATCATCAAATCTCATCGTCATTATACATTCATCATCATTCTCTTCTTTCATAAACTTTTCATCCATGGGCCTTTAATTTCATAAAACTAGAAAACACAATTTTGATTGAAAACAAATCTAAAATCTACCCATGCTTCACAATTCATCAATAGAAACATAATCTACTCGTACCCATGTATATAAATTGAAGAATTATGCAATTGAGTGAAAACCCCATAACTTGATCATAGGAATTTCTCATATTTAGATAGAAATTCGGCATGGGTGTGGAAGGAGACACCCACTCATAACCCTACATACCTGAAAATAACTGATTCTTACTCTCCCTTGAAAGCCTAAGAAGGAATTGAAAGGATTTGAAGAAGGAAGCCTTGAATCACCCTTTGATCACCTCTTTATACTCTTGCATGCATGAATGAGGACTTAGAATAGATTATCCCTCTAAAAACCCACCTTTCATAGGCTAAAGCGACGTAGTATAATGCCCCTAGGACTTAGGAATTACGGAAAAACCCTTACTAAAATCACAAAATTTGGCTGACTGTCAGTCCCCACTAGAGACTGGACGACTCGTGGCCTAGATTCGTGGAGTCTACTACCCAATTCCACTCAGGGGACCCCATGAATCGTGGTGGCTAACCACAACTCGTGGTGACCACCCGTGATCCCCACTGCCCAAACCATTCAATCCATACCACGGATGACCTCACGAGTCATGAGGTTTGACCACGAATCATGGTCATGCTCGTGGCCTCACCCAACTCCTTTCCAAGCCCTGCTTGACCACGAGTCACTTCACGACTCGTGGTTACTCCTCACGAGCCACTGCACAGATCATTTTGTAACCTGGTGCGAAATTTTAGTTTTCTTCCATTTTGACTCTCAGGTCTGATCCTCGGGTTTCCAAGGTATAACAATATCTCCCCTTGGGAACATTCATCCTGGAATGTTAGAAACACACAAAAAACACAGAAACATGCAATCATCATATGCAAATACTTATCATTTAAACCAAAAACTGATGGAATGACTACCTCCGAAAAAAACTACATAGCTGAACTGAATTCAAACATCACTTATATCTATCATAACCTAAACAAACTTGCGTACATGAACTGAACATGGAAACTGATTAGAGTCATAGAGAAAAACTGATACCTCAAGTCGGAACTGAGCCGTAGAGACTAAGTGTGGGTATTTAGCCATCATATCTGCTTTAGCCTCCCACATAGCTCCTTAAACATGTTGATTCCTTCATAATACTTTAACTGAAGCTACTTCCTTGTCCCTTAGCCTTCGAACTTGCCGATCCAATATTTCCACCTGAACCTCTTCATAGCTGTCTCTCACACCAACACTGTCCACCGGGACAACTAGAGTTGGATCACCCATACATTTCTTCAAAAGCGATACATGAAACACGGGTTGCACAGAAGATAACTCTGAGCGCAACTCCAACTCATATGCTACCTTACCCACTCATCTTATAATCCGGTAGGGACTAACATAATAGGGACTGAGTTTTCCTTTCTTCCCAAACTGTATGACTCCCTTCATGGAAGTTACCTTCAGAAATACCCAATCGTCCACCTCGAACTCTAACTCCCTCCTCCTCTCATTAGCATATGACTTTTGGCGACTCTGAGCGATTTTCAGCCTGTCCCTTATCAACTGAACCTTCACTATAGCCTTATGAATCGAATTCGGCCCCGTCATAGCTGCCTCACCAACCTCAAACCATTCGAGTACATCTCCGCCCGTAGAGAGCCTCGAACGGTGCCATTTGGATACTGGAGTGATAACTATTATTGTAAGCAAATTCAATCAGAGGCAAGTGCTCATCCCAACTACCTTTGGAATCAATGAAGCAAGCTCTCAACATATCCTCAAGATTCTGAATAGTCCGCTCCACCTGACCATCTATTTGCGGATGAAACGCCTTGACCTGAGTACCAAGTCCTTTCTAGAAAGATCTCCAAAACTAAGAGGTAAACTGAGTATCTCTATCCGATATAATGTACAACAACACTCCATGCAACCAAACCAACTCCAGGATGTATAACTTGGCATAGTTCTCTACAGAATCAGTAGTTTTGATCGACAAAAAATGAGCAGCCTTGGTCAACCTATCCACCACAACTAAAAGGGAGTCATATTGTCTATGGGTGCGAGGAAAACCTGTTATGAAGTCCATGTTGATTTCTTCCCACTTCCAAGTAAGAATGTTGATATCCTATAGTACACCTCCCGGCCTCTCATGCTCAACATTCACTTGCTAACAGTTTGAACACTTGGCTACAAATTCAGCAATATCCTTCTTCATGCCATTCCACCAATAGATTTCCCGCAAGACATGGTACATCTTGGTGGCATCTGGATTAATAGAGTACCTCGTTCCATAAGCCTCATGTAATATCTGGCCCCTCAAATTATCAACATCTGGAACACAGACCATCCTGGTACTGCAGCACCCCATCTCCCCTTTGGGAGACGACCTCCACCTTCTGACTTCGAACGGCTTCCTTCAGCTTTACCAAAACTGGATCCTCATCTTGTCTAGCTTTCACATCAGTTACCAAGGATGATTCTGATCCATTTTGCACAACAACACCGCCATTGGTCGAGTCGACCAAAATAACTCCCAACCCAAGTCGATGGACATATTTCACCAACTCCTTCTTTCCCTCACCCACGTGGGACACACTCTCCATAGAGAGCCTACTAAGTGCATCCGCTACCACATTAGCCTTACCATGTGGTAAAGAACACTCACGTCGTAGTCCTTTAGTAGCTCCAACCACCTTTTTTGCCAAAGATTGAGATCTTTCTGCGTGAACACATATTGCAAGCTCTTGTGGTCTGTAAATACATCTACAAGGACCCCATACAAGTAATGCTGCCATATCTTCAATGCGAACACCACCGCGGCTAACTCAAGATCATAGGTTGGGTAATTCTTCTCATGGACCTTCCACTGTATAAAGGTATATGCTATAACTTCCCTATGCTGCATCAACACACACCCAAGTCCGATTATTTACGAATCAAAATACACCACGAAGCCATTCGTACCATCGGATAGGGTCAACACTGGTGCTGAAGTGAGTCGAGTCTTCAACTCTTGGAAGATTTTCTCACAAGCCTCCGACCAGTGGAACTTTACCTTCTTTTGAGTCAACTTGGTCAAAGGATCTACAATAGAGTAGAAACCTTCAACAAATCTCTGATAGTAGCTAGCTAAACCCAAGAAACTCTGAATATCCGAAGGATTCACCGGTCTAGGCCAATTTTTCACCGCCTCGATTTTCTGAGAATCTACCTTTATACCCTCACTCGATACCACATGGCCCAAAATTTCCATGAAGTCCAACCAAAACTCACACTTGATGAACTTTGCATACAACTGATGATCCTTTAGGGTCTGAAACACTACTCTCAAGTGAGCAGCATGCTCCTCCTCGCTCTGATATAAGGATGTCATCAATAAACACAATCACGAACATGTCCAAATATGCCTTGAACACCCTATTCATGTCACGCCCCTCCTTGGGGGGTATGACTGGCACCTGGTGCCCTACTAGGATCGGAACCACTAGACTACTGAGCCTGAGCACATCTGGTGTCTGGCTGGCTCTAACTCAGATTTAAGGAATCAACGGGCTATATAACGGCTGTAAACACAGCCTCCGGCCAACTAGCCTATAGCCACCTATACCTGTAATGACAGCTAACTAGAAACATACTCGTACCAAGGAACCTATGCGGGCCGACAAGGCCACCATGTTGTCTAGTTATCTGTAACTCAACAATGAAATACTCGAAAGCTACGTGACCGGAGAGGTCACCACTACTGTCAACAGAGGCCTCACACGGCCAACATAAACAAAAAATGCTAAACGGCTACAACAAACTGCACGACCTCACACGACCGGCTCAGCTGACCACAGGAAAATATATACAGACTGCAAACCTCTAGGAATACTGATAAGAGAGTCAGGACAGGGCCCCGACCTACCCGTACGGTACAACAAAAGAAAATGATGTAAACCTATGAAATATCAAGCTCCGGATGACAAGAGCTGATGACTCTGCGCTGGCTAGGATCACGAGGGGTGGCCTCCTCGTCTATGAGTACCTGCAGGCAAGTAATGTAGTGCCCCCGAGGGGCGTCAGTACCGCTGGTACTGAGTATGTAAAATAACAACTGAAAGATATCTGAAAACAACAATACAACTGATGGAACTGAAATAGAAAGGAATAGACTAAACTGACTGAAAATGTAAAGCTATGCCTACTATCAACTATGTTGGAAGGAGTAGGAGTCATACCTGGAAATGTATCACTCTATTGTCGATCTACTCGTATCTAGTGTAACATAGAATAACATAATATAACATAGCATAGCACACACAAACCTTACCCGGCCCCCATAAGCTGGGAGGTACAATCAACACGCAATTTATACCCCTACCCCGGTCGTCCCATCTCCTATAATAACTATAAGCATCCTGCCGATCCCCTATGTATGTACTTGGGCTCGCTGAGCCCCTGACTATAACTGTACCTGAGTTTGGAGGACTCCTGAATCAACACCCCGGGCGTACCCGCTCGACGAGGGTGTATAAAGGCCGACCAAGGCACAATATGGGGAAACCGGTATCCCATCTTCATCCCCTGTGGGACGGCATGCCACTCCGTACAGTGACGTATCCTCTTCCTCTGGCGGACGAGTCGATACAGCTATTAACCCTGGGGCAGTCATGAATGCTAGATAATCCATCCCAAGACAATACAGTGGTCTCAACTAGTAATACTAACTGCGAATACCGCATGCTGAAGCTAGTGATGATAATGTATCTGTACATACTATATGCTGACTAGTGATAGTGATATGTATGTATTTAATACATGCTGAGACTGATAATGGTATATATATAATCATGCTGTCACACTGTGCTGAGTCTAATGTTGAACAAGATATAGTTTTTCTGCTGGAAATCATGTTGTATAACTGAGTTCTTATAGTAACATGATTTACTATTTCTAACATGCTTTCTAAACTTCATTTTAAGCTACCAATCTACTTCTGAGATACCTTACAGATACTTATATTGCTTTACTAAGTTTCAACTGAATACGATAATATCCTAACATACTTTACTAAATCACCTACTGGGCATGCCGTACAGTTCCTAATACTTGTATTAGAATCTATATCATGCCAGCAAGTTTCACTCTATACATAACATGATGCTTTCAATATCGTAATAATATTCATACAAAACATAACACACAACTTCTGACACATTCTACTGGCCTTTGAACCATTTTACTATATTAAGACTACTAACTTGCTGAGAAAACTAGTTTTACATACCTTCGCTTCTGATTTTCCCGACTAACCAGCGTAGCTCGGTCAGTATTCCAGCTATTTTTCCCAACTGCATTCATATGTACGTCAATTAGCACTAAGTACAGCACTATTATGAAAGACAACGTCACTTTCAATATAATTATAGCCTAAACTTAGGCCTATCGAAAGACGGTCGAAAACTTGCTATTTTCTAGAAGTCCAGAAAGGAGAAGTATTCACTTCATAGCTAGGAACACATAGACACTAGTTTGGAGCAATTCCACTTACCTTAGTCCCGTAGCTCGACGATTTGTCGGCCGAATTTCGTGAAACTAAATCCGTAGGAATGCTTCCTATTGCTAAATACCTCGGTACCTGAGGTTAATTTGAGTTTAGACTATGTTTGACAGCGTAATCGAACGATAATATATTACCCTCTTCATCTCTCCCACTGTTTTCTACGAATTCTCTGGAAATTATAATGAGTTTAATGAAAATAAACCGAAGTGGGGCTTTATATACTTGGGCCTGGACAGGCCCAACGTGTCACGGAGCCAACGCGGAGGCTCCACCTCCATGCCAGTTGAAACTTAGTAAAGCAATATAAGTATCTGTAAGGTATCTCAGAAGTAGAATGATAGATTAAAATGAAGTTTAGAAAGCATGTTAGAAATAGTAAATCATGTTACTATAGAAACTCAGTTATACAGCATGATTTCCAGCAGAAAAACTATATCTTATTCAACATTAGACTCAGTACAATATGGTAGAAGATTATATATATATATACCATTATCAGTCTCAGCATGTATTAAATACCTACATATCACTATCACTAGTTCAGCATACAGTATGTACAGATACATTATCATCACTAGCTTCAGTATATGGTATATACAGATAGTATTACTAGTTGAGACCACTGTATTGTCTTGGGGTTGGATTACCTAGCATCCACGACCGCCCCAGGGTTAATAGTTGTATCGACTCATCCGCCAGAGGACGAGGATACGTCGCTCTACAGAGTGGCATGCCGTCCCATAGGGGACGAAGATGGGATGCTAGTTTCCCCATATTGTGCCTTGGTCGGCCTTTATACACCCGCGTCTAGCGGGTACACCCGGGGTGTTGATTTAGGAGTCCTCCGGACTCAGGTACAGTTATAGTCAGGGGCTCAGCGAGCCCAAGTGCATACCCAGGGGATTGGCAGGATGCTTATAGTTATTATAGGAGATGGGACGACCGGGGTAGGGGTATAGATTGCGTGTTGATTGTACCTCCCGACTTATGGGGGCCGGGTAAGGTTTGTGTGTGCTATGCTATGTTATATTTTGTTATTCCATGTTACACTAGATACGAGTAGATCGACAATAGAGCGATACATTTCCAGGTATGACTCCTACTCCTTACAACATAGTTGATAGTAGGCATAGCTTTACATTTTCAGTCAGTTTAGTCTATTCCTTTCTATTTCAGTTCCATCAGTTGTATTGTTGTTTTCAGATATCTTTCAGTTGTTATTTTACATACTCAGTACCAGCAGTACTGACGCCCTCGGGGGTGCTGCATTACTTGCCTGCAGGTACTCATAGACGAGGAGGCGATACCTCGTGATTCCAGCCAGCTCACAGGGTCATCAGCTCCAGTCATCCGGAGCTAGATAGCTAGAGGTTTGTCCCTTTCTTTTGTTGTACACCATGGGTAGGCCGGGGCCCTGTCCCGACCATCTTATCCTTATTCTTAGAGGCTTGTAGTTTGTATATATTTCCCTGAGGTCAATTGAGCCGGTCGTGTGGGGCCGTGCAGTTTGTTATAGTTGCTTAGCATTTCAGTTATGTTGGCCGCGTGAGGCCTTATCCAGTCAGTAGTGGTGACCTTGCCGGTCACGTAGTTATTCAGTATTCCATTGTTGAGTTATAGATAACTAGACAGCATGGTGGCCTTGTCAGCCCGCATAGGCTCCCCTATATTGATATGTTTCTGGTTAGCTGTTAGTACAGGTATAGGTGGCTATAGGCCCAGTTGGCCAGAGGCTGTGTTTACAGCAGTTATATAGCCCTTTGTTCCCAAAAATCTGAGTTAGAGCCAGCTAGGCAACAGATGTGCTCAGGTTCAGTAGTCTAGTAGTTCAGGTCCTAGTAGGGCACCAGGTGCCAGTCATACCCCCCAAGGCGGGGCGTGACAAACTTGGTATCAGAGCAGGTCGTGTCCCAAGGAGTCTGCAAGCCGTGCTAAGTAGAGTCTTGTCTATGGATGTGTTGTGCACCACATACTATAGGCAGGAGGTTGCGAGGCATGATAGGATGGTTACTCTTCTTTTTATTCAGTCGTGCTGCAGAGCGGTACAACATAGGGTTGGGTCCCTAGAGCTTACTGTATTCTTTGGTTACAGATAATGTCAGACCAGCGACATCCTATCACAGGCCGAAGCTTAGATATTACAACAGGGGAAGGCACCAGCAGGATGCCTCACCCTCGCTTAGAAACAGCCCGATCAGAGGGCACTACAGAGGCATCGTCCCAGCCTTCTCAGCAGTCTCCACAACATCATGAGCCACTTGGGGCGACACTACCTCCAACAGTCCCCATACCGATACCTTCCGACTAGGAGGTCAGCAGTGCGGTAGTCATGTTAGCACAGATGATGGCTTCTCAGCGTTAGCCGATGGCGTCTACAGTTGCGGAGTCGTCAGGAGGGCCCGATAGTTTGAGGGTCCGAGAGTTCTTAGCTCTGAATCCCCCATAGTTTATAGGTACGGACCGAACAGAGAACCCTCAGGATTTTCTAGATCAGATGCAAAGAATTTTCAGGGTTATGCATGCCACGCCTACAGAATCGGTTGAGTTGGCAGTATTCCGGTTACGGGACATCGCCGTATTATGGTATGAAAGCTGGGAAAGGTCCCGAAGGAGAGATGTTTCCCCGCCGACCTGGTCCAGCTTCTCAGGAGCTTTTCTGGATCACTATTTGCCACGGGAGATTCGACAGGCCCGGGTGAACCAGTTCCTGCATCTAGAGAAGGGGGCCATGAGTGTTCGGGAATATGCCTTGCGGTTTGATTCTTTAGCTCGGTACGCACCAGCCTTTGTTGATACCATGGCATCCAGAGTACACCGCTTCATCATGGGGTTGAATCCAGAATATGTTGAGGCTTGTATTACGGCCACACCGTGAGAGGACATGGATATTGCCCGAGTTCAGGCATTTGCCCAGAATATTGAGGGCATCAGGCATCGACATCGGGAGATCAGGAGGACCGATCAAGAATAGCGCCGCAGGGACAGACCAGTTGAGTTACAGAGGGAGGCTCGGGGAGGACCTAGGCCACGATTGTTAGATAGGCCGCCCAGGCCCCCGCCTCCACTATAGCTGCAGAGGGGTAGATTTAGCCGCAGGGGGCAGTCCGAGACCGGCAGAGGCTCGCAGATGGCAGATTCACCATTACAGAGGAGGGTGGAGCAGAGTAGGTATACCCTACCACTTTGCCCTATATGCAGCCGACGCCATTCTGGAGCATGCAGGTATGGCTCCACCGGATGTTATATTTGTGGCCAAAAGGGCTATTTGATGAGAAATTGCCCAGCCAGAGGTCAGGAGGATCAGGATAGACAGGACAGGGCATCCGCAGGGTCACGAGCTATAGCATCCTCGGCAGGGCGTAGGCCCTCAGTTTCAGCAGGTAGGGGTCGGGGCAGATCAGGGGCCTCCAGTGTAGGTGCGGGTCCAAGCCGCACATATGCTTTACCGGGGAGGTAGGATTCAGAAGCGTCACCTGATGTTGTGACAGGTATGATAACTATCTGCTCACACCCTGCTTATGTATTGATTGATCCTGGATCTACTTTGTCCTACATTACTCCATTTGTGGCACGAAAGTTCAATATTGCACCAGAATTATTGCAGCAGCCCTTTTCAGTATCCATGCCTGTCGGTGACTCTATTGTAGCTAGCAGAATTTACGGAGGGTGTACAGTAGAGATTGCTGACCGTCAGACCCCAGTAGATTTGGTCGAGTTAGAAATGATAGACTTCGATGCCATAATGGGTATGGATTGGCTAGTGTCGTGCTTTGCCAATGTTGAATGTTGGACCAAGACGGTCCGATTCCACTTTCCAGGAGAAGTAGTGCGGGAGTGCAAGGGCAGCACCGCTACGCCAAAAGGTAGGTTTATTTTCTACCTTCAGGCGAGGAAATTGATATCTAAGGGATGTATTTACCATCTGGTCAGAGTCCAGGATGTCCAAGAAGAATCTCCGACACTCCAGTCCGTTCCGGTGGTGAACGAGTTCCCTGATGTGTTTCCCGATGAATTATCTGGTATTCCCCCAGAAAGGGAAATAGATTTTGCTATTGACTTGTTACCAGGCACTCAACCGATATCAATTCCTCCCTTTCGTATGGCTCCTGCAGAACTCAGAGAATTAAAGGAGCAGCTGAAAGACTTGTTGGATAAAGGTTTTATTAGGCCGAGTACTTCACCATGGGGTGCGCCAGTTCTGTTTGTAAGAAAGAAAGCTGGCTCACTCCGTATGTGCATAGATTATCGGCAATTGAATAAAGTTACAGTGAAGAACAAGTACCCGCTTCCCAGAATTGATGACTTATTTGATCAGTTGCAGGGAGCCAGATACTTTTCTAAGATTGACTTGCGGTCCGGATATCACCAGGTTCGAGTACGTGAACGAGATATTCCTAAGACAGCGTTCAGGACCCGATATGGACACTTTGAATTTCTAGTCATGTCCTTTAGGTTAACGAATGCCCCGGAAATCTTCATGGACCTGATGAACAGTATTTTCATACCTTTCCTGGACTTGTTCGTAATAGTATTCATTGATGACATTCTGGTGTATTCTTGCTCTGAAGCAGATCACCGGACTCATTTGCGGAAAGTGCTCCAGATCCTCAGGGACCGCCAGTTATATGCTAAATTTTCTAAGTGTGAATTCTGGCTTAATTCAGTAGCCTTTTTAGGGCATATTGTGTCGGATGCTGGTATACAAGTTGACAAGTAGAAAATAAAAGCAGTTAAATCATGGCCTAGGCCTACCACTCCGACTGAAGTCTGTAGCTTTCTGGGATTAGCGGGATATTACAGGAGGTTTGTTGAAGGGTTCTCCACCATAGCAGCACCTCTGACTAAACTGACGTAGAAAGCAGCAAAGTTTCAGTGGACAGAGCAGAGCTTCCAGGAACTGAAAGACAAATTAACCTCCGCCCTAGTGTTAGCATTACCGGAAGGTACAGAGGGTTATTCGGTGTATTACGACGCATCAGGCATTGGGTTAGGTTGTGTGTTGATGCAGCATGGTAAAGTGATTGCATATGCTTCCAGACAGCTGAGGAAACACGAAAAGAATTACCCTACCCACGACCTGGAGTTAGCCGCAGTGATTCACGCCTTGAAAATGTGGAGACATTACCTGTATGGCGTCCATGTTGACATTTTCACAGATCATAAGAGCCTACAGTATATCTTCACTCAGAGGGAGTTGAATTTGTGGCAACGTCGCTGGTTGGAGCTGTTAAAGGATTATGACGTGAATATTATGTACCACCCGGGAAAGGCCAATGTTGTAGCAGATGCTCTCAGCAGTAAGTCAATGGGAAGTTTGGCGCATTTGCAGCCCGAGCAGCGGGAATTGGTCAGGGAGATACATCAGTTGGCTAGCTTAGCCGTTCGTATAGTAGAAACAGAGGACAACAGAGCGGTAATTCAGAACACCGCTGTGTCGTCATTAGTTGTGGAAGTAAAAGAACGGCAATATGAGGATCTTGACCTAGTTCAGCTTAAAGATTATATTCCGCTAGGGAAGGCGCCAGAATTTTGGGTAGCAGAAGATGGAGCGCTGCGTTCTAAAGACCGTTTATGTGTTCCCAATGTTTCAGGCCTCCGCCAGCAGATCATGAACGAGGTACATTGCGCCCGCTATTCTCTCCACCCTGGCGCAACAAAGATGTACCATGATATCAAAGAAAACTTCTGGTGGCCAGGTATGAAAAGAGAAATTGTTGAATTTGTAGCCCAGTGTCCTAACTGCCAACAGGTGAAAGCAGAACATCAGAAACCAGGCGGCTTGACTCAGGACATAGCTATGCCTCTCTAGAAATGGGAAGCCGTGAACATGGATTTTGTAGCAGGACTACCCCGTACCAGACACAGACATGACTCCATATGGGTGATAGTTGACAGATTGACAAAACTCAGCTCATTTCCTGCCAGTGAAAGCTACTTTCTCTACCAAAGATTACGCCGAATTGTATATTAGAGAAATAGTTAGGTTGCACGGTGTTCCGGTATCTATTATCTCTGATAGAGGAGCACAGTTTACAGCTAGATTTTGGCAGTCATTTCAGAGGGGTCTGGGAACGTAGATTAATTTGAGCACAGCATTTCACCCTCAGAAAGATGGACAGGCTGAACGCACTATTCAGACGCTCGAGGACATGCTACGAGCGTGTGCGCTAGATTTTGGAGGTAGCTGGGACGAGCATTTGCCGTTAATTCAATTTGCTTATAATAACAGCTATCACTCAGCCATCCAGATGGCGCCTTTCGAGGCATTATACGGGCGAAAATGCAGATCGCCGATTGGTTGGTTTGAAATAGGAGAATCAGCGTTGGTTGGGCCAGACATTGTTCAGCAGTCAGAGGAAAAGGTAAAGCTTATCCAAGAACGCTTACTGACTGCACAGAGCCACCAGAAATCATATGCAGATGTGCGGCACAGAGACTTGGAATTCGATGTAAATGACTGGGTATTTCTGAAAGTATCTCCGATGAAAGGGGTGATGAGATTCGGCAAGAAAGGTAAGCTCAGCCCGAGGTTTGTTGGGCCTTATCAGATTCGTCGAAGGATAGGCCGAGTAGCATATGAGTTGAACTTGCCGCCAGAATTAGAATCCGTTCATCCGGTCTTCCATGTGTCTATGCTGAGAAAATGCATAGGAGACCCATCCAGAGCAGTTCCAGTCCAGGATATCCAGGTTACAGAAGAGCTGGCCTATGAAGAGGTTCCAGTAGCCATCTTAGACAGACAGATTCGTAGATTGAGAATTAAAGATATTGCGTCTGTCAAGGTATTGTGGCGTAACAGGAACTGAGAAGAGATGACTTGGGAGACGAAGGAAGATATGAAGACCAGATATCCTCACTTATTCCAGGCCTAGTCAGGCGACAGGTATGTCCGTATTATTACTTATGCAATACCTTATAGTTGTGCATGAATAAATGAGAAAGATTGATGCTTAACTATCCAGTGAATCCTAAAGTATTGTGTGCAATACCTGTATTGGACTTTTCTGTGTTTCAGGTTTTTGGTGTAGTCCATATTACAGGGGAGACTCTGCCAAAATTTTTCTAAATAAGTAAGTTGAGAAGTCCCCTAGATAGCAGTTTCCATTCGAGGACGAATGTTCTTAGGGGGGGAGAATGTTATACCCCGTAAGATTTCCGACACCTAGGTGGCCTATTTGCACGGTGATTAAGCTTATTTGAAAGCCCTATGTGCTAGAGAAAGGCCTGGGAAAGGATCCGACGGATAGCCTGTCGAACCATCGCGGAAGGAGCCGAGGCAGAGCCCCTCCGCGATGGCAACGTGTCACGGAGGTGGAGCCTCTGCATTGGCTTCATGACACGTTGGGCCTGTCCAGGCCCAAGTATATAAAGCCCTACTTCAGTTTATTTTCATTAAACTCATTATAATTTCCAGAGAATTCGTAGAAAACAGTGGGAGAGACGAAGAGGGTTATATATTATCGTCCGATTACGCCGCCAAACGTAGTCCAAATCTAAATTAACTCCAGATACCGAGATATATAGCAGCAGGGAGCATTCCTACGGATTTTGTTTCGCGAAATATGACCGACGAATCGTCGAGCTATCGGACTAAGGTAAGTAGAATTTCTCCAAACTAGTGTCTATGTGTTCCTAGCTGTGAAGTGAATACTTCTCCCTTCTGGACTTCTGGAAAATAGCAAGTTTTCGACTGTCTTTCGATAGGCCTAAGTTTAGGCTATAATTATATCGAAAGTGGCGTCGTCTTTCATAATAGTGTTGTATTTAGTGCAAATTAACATATATACGAATGCAGTTGGGGGAAATAGCTGGAATACTGACTGAGCTACGCCGATTAGTCAGGAAATCAGAAGCGAAGGTATGTAAAGCTAGTTTCCTCGACAAGTTAGTAGTCTCGGTATAGTAAAATAGTTTAAAGACCAATAGAATGTTTAGAAGTCGTGTGTTATGTTTATTATGAATGTTGGTACGATATTGGAAGTATCATGTTATGTATAGTGTGAAACTTGTTAGCACGATATAAATTCTAATACAAAGTGTTAGGAACTGTATAGCATGCCCAGTATGTGATTTGGTAAAGAATGTTAGGATATTATCATATTCAGTTGAAACTTAGTAAAGCAATATAAGTATATGTAAGGTATCTCAGAAGTAGAATGATAGATTAAAATGAAGTTTAGAAAGCATGTTAGAAATAGTAAATCATGTTACTATAGAAACTCAGTTATACAGCATGATTTCCAGCAGAAAAACTATAACTTCTTCAACATTAGACTCAGTACAGTATGGTAGAAGATTATATATATATATATATATATACCATTATCAGTCTCAGCATGTATTAAATACCTACATATCACTCTGTAATGATGAATCTGCAATCTGTGAGCCTCTGCCGGTCTTTGACTGCCCCCTGCGGCTAAATCTACCCCTATGCGGCTGTGGTGGAGGCGGGGGCCTGGGCGGCCTATCTAACAATCGTGGCCTAGGTCCTCCCCGAGCCTCCCTCTATAAGTCAACTGGCCTGTCTCGGCGGCGCTGTTCCTGATTGGTTCTCCTGATCTCCCGATGCCGCTGCCTGATGCCCTCAATATTTTGGGCAAAAGCCTGAACTCGGGCAATATCCATGTCCTCTCACAGTGTGGCCGTAATACAAGTCTCAACATATTCTGAATTCAACTCCATGATAAAGCGGTGTACTCTGGATGCCATGGTATCAACAAAGGCCGGTGCATATCGGGCCAAAGAATCAAACCGCAAGGCGTATTCCCGAACACTCATGGCCCCCTGCTCTAGATGTAGAAACTGGTCCACCCGGGCCTGTCGAATCTCCTGTGGCAAATAGTGATCCAGAAAAGCTCCTGAGAAGCTGGACCAGGTCGGAGGGGAAACATCTCTCCCTCGGGACCTTTCCCAGCTTTCATACCACAATACGGCGATGTCCCATAACTGGAATGCTGCCAGCTCAACCGATTCTGTAGGCGTGGCATGCATAACCCTGAAAATTCTCTACATTTGATCTAGAAAATCCTGAGGGTCCTCTGTCCGGACCGTACCTGCAAACTGTGGGGGATTCAGAGCCAAGAACTCTCGGACCCTCGAACTACCGGGCCCTCCTGACAACTCCGCAACTGTAGACGGCATTGGCTGACGCTGAGCAGCCATCATCTGTGCTAACATGACTAACGCACTCCTAACCTCCTAGTCGGGAGGTATCGGTATAGGGAATGTTGGAGGTAGTGTCGCCCCAAGTGGCTCATGATATGGTGGAGACTGCTGAGAAGGCTAGGACGATGCCTCTGTAGTGCCCTCTGATCGGGCTATTTCTAAACGAGGGTGAGGCATCCTGCTGGTGCCTTCCCCTGCTGCAATATCTAAGCTCCGGCCTGTGATAGGATGTCGCTGGTCTGACATTATCTGTAACCAAAGAATACAGTAAGCTCTAGGGACTCAACCCTATGTTGTACCGCTCTGCAGCACAACTGAATAAGAAAGAAGAGTAACCATCCTATCATGCCTCGCAGCCTCCTACCTATAGTATGTGGTGTACAACACATCCGTAGACAGGACTCTACTTAGCACGACTTGCAGACTCCCTGGGATACGACCTGCTCTGATACCAAGTTTGTCACGCCCCGCCTTGGGGGGTATGACTGGCACCTGGTGCCCTACTAGGACCGAAACCACTAGACTACTAAGCCTGAGCACATCTGGTGCCTGGCTGGCTCTAACTCAGATTTAAGGAATCAACGGGCTATATAACTGTCACACCCCACCTTGGGGGGGTATGACGGCACTTGGTGCCTGTTAGACTCTGAACTGCTAACTGGTCCAGCCTGAGCACATCTGGTGCTTTGGCTGGCTTGGCTTTGGCTCTATTTCAAGAAACAAATCGGCTATATAACGGCTGGAACTACAGCCTCCGACCAACTGGCCTGTAGCCATCTGTACCTGTAACAACAGCTAACCAGAAACAGACTTATAACAAGGAACCTATGCGGGCCGACAAGGCCACCATGCTGTCTAGTTATCTGTAACTCAACACAAGACTGCTGTAAAATTACGTGACCGGTAAGGTCACCACTACTGTCAAACTAAGGCCCCACACGGCCACCATAAACTGGAATACAAGACAGCTACAGCAGACTGCACGGCCCCACACGACCGGCTCAAATAACCACAGGGAATATATACAGACTGCAAGCCTCTATGAATACTGTAAGAAACTAATAGAAATGATCAGGACAGGGCCCTGACCTACCCATACTGCACCACCAAAGAAAAGGAGCTACACCTCTGGGAATCAGACTCTGGATGACAGGAGCTGATGACTCGCTGGCTGGCTGGAATCACGAGGGATCGGCTCCTCGTCCGTGAGTACCTGTAGGCAAGCAATACAGCGCCCCACTGGGCGTTAGTACCACAGGTACTGAGCATGTAAAGCAAACTGAAATATGCAACTGAAATGAATAGCACAATAACATGACATTTAAGCAAGAAGTAGCTGAGTCTATCTAGCTGAGGATAACTGGGGAGAGTTTATACATTCTGTAACTAACTGAGCGTACCTGAAGATGTGTCGTCCTTCTGTCTATCAGTATCTACTAGCACATATCAATATACATAATAATACACACAATACCTGACCGACCCACATAAGCCGGAAGGTGCCAACCAAGCAAGCAATCTATTTACCCCTACCCGGGTCTAAACCAACCAAAAACAAGTCACTCCACTCATTTGATAACTGTGAGCTCCTCCTACCGGCCCCCTTGGGTACGTAGCTCAGGCCTTGGCCTCTGACAATAAACTGTGTCTGAGTCCGAAGACTCCTGCCTCTGGGCACAGGTGTGCACACAGAGTGGTCTGCCCCTGTAAAGAGGGTGTGCTAGCTCTGCGCAGAGTAAACTGAACTACCCCTGCAAGCAGGGTGGTCTGGACCGTATTATCATGGTGGTCGGCCATCATCGTCCTTTAGTCGGACGGCATCGCCCAGCTGGTGGCGGTATCTGAATCTGGTATCAACACAGCTATAACCCAGGGGCGGTGGGGATGCTAAAGGGTGCCCACATGCCACAACAAGTCTCAACATACAAAACACATACACAGCAAGCATGCTCAATGCAAAATACTAACCATATTCTCTTCTTGTATCTCAAGGCCAGTTTGTATTAAATAACTGAAACTATATTTTGTTTTACACTATCCCTGATTGCTGGACTAACTGCTACCTGGCCCTTATCTGTCTATCTGATTATATCTGGATATAGCTCAATAGCATAAAATGCACCACCTACTACTGGATACAATCTCAACAGATGTAATACGTATTGCCTGAATATCTACTATTCTGATTATCGCATGATACGTAATTAATATACTAGCATGCTTGCTGGAAATTGTACTAAAATCGTTCCTGTACGCTGGGTATCGGTTAATAGCCTTTATTCTATTTACTTTCTAAGCTGTACTTCCTGGATTGCCAAAAGAATAACTTTACATACCTGGTTTCTGAGTACCCGACTGGCCGATGTGATTTCCGTCGGTACTTCTGCTGTTTCTCCCAACTACATTCATATACACGTCAATTAGAACTAAATACATTAATATTCGGGAGAAATTGTCACTTTAGATATATATATTTATCCCAACTTTAACCTTTCAAAAAACGGTGGAAAACTCGCTATTTTTCAGCGGTCCAGAAGGGAGAAATATTCACTTCTCAGCTAGGAACACATAGACATTAATTTAGAGCAATTCTACTTACCTTAGTTCGGCGGCTTGCCGATTCGTCGGCCGTATTTTACGAAACTAAATCCGTAGGAATGCTCTCTGCTGCTAAATATCTCAGTATCTGGGGTTAATTTGAATTTGGGCAGTGTTTAGCAGCGTAATCGGACGAAAATTATTTAATTTCCTTCGTTCCTTTTCTCCCTCTGCCGGTTTGCTCTGCTCTCTGGAAATTATAACATGTTTTTACCAATTAAAACCGAAGTGGGGCTTTATATACTTGGGCCTGAACCTGGGCAACGTGTCACGGAGCAATCGCGGAGGGGCTCTGCCTCGGCTCCTCCCGCGATGGTTCGACGGGTTCCTCGTCCGATCTTTTTCCCGGCCTTTCTCCAGCACGTATGGCCTTCTACTATGCTTAACCAACGTGCAAATAGGTCGTCTAGGTGCCGGGAATTCTACGGTGCATTACATTCTCCCCCCCCCCCCCTTAAGAACATTCGTCCTCGAATGTACACTATTATCTATAGGACTACTTACTTTATTTTCTAGAAAAATTTCGGCAGAGTTTCCCCTATAATATGGACTATAGCAAAAACCTGAAATGCAGAAAAGTCCAACACAGGCACTGCACATAATATTCTAGGATCCACTGGATAACTAAATATCACTCTTTATTATTCACAGACATACAACCATAAGGTACTGCATAAATAATAATACGGACATACCTGTCGCCTGACTAGGCCTGAAATAGGTGAGGGTATCTGACTTTCATATCTTCTTCTGCTTCCCACGTCATTTCCTCACGATTCCTGTTACGCCACAATACTTTGACAGATGCAACATCTTTAGTTCTCAACCTACGAATCTGTCTGTCTAAGATAGCTACGGGAACTTCTTCATATGCTAACTCTTCTGTGACCTGGACATCTTGAACCGGAACTACTGTAGAAGGGTCCCCTACGAACTTCCTTAACATAGAAACATGGAACACTGGGTGAACAGATGCTAACTCTGGAGGCAAGTTCAACTCATATGCAACTCGGCCTATTCTTCGCCGAATCTGATATGGCCCAATGAATCTTGGGCTAAGCTTGCCTTTCTTGCCAAATCTCATCACCCCTTTCATCGGAGACACCTTCAGGTATACCCAGTCACTTACCGCAAATTCTAGATTTCTACGCCGCATATCTGCATACGACTTCTGGCGGCTCTGAGCAGTCAGTAAACGTTCTCGGATTAGCTTTATCTTTTCCTCGGACTGCCCAACAATGTCTGGGCCAACTAATGCTGATTCTCCTATTTCAAACCAGCCCACCGGCGATCTACATTTTCGCCCATATAATGCCTCGAAAGGCGCCATCTGAATAGTTGAATGATAGTTGTTATTATAAGCAAATTCAATTAGCGACAGATGTTCATCCTAGCTACCCCCAAAATCTAGTACGCACGCTCGTAGCATATCTTCGAGCGTTTGGATAGTTCGCTCAGCCTGTCCATCTGTCTGAGGGTGGAATGCTGTGCTCAAATTGATCTGCGTTCCCAGACCCCTCTGAAATGACTGCCAAAATCTAGCTGTGAATTATGCTCCCCTGTCTGAAATAATAGATACCGGCACTCCATGTAATCTAACTACTTCTCTGATATATAATTCGGCATAATCCTCAGCTGAGAAGGTAGCCTTCACTGGTAGGAAATGAGCTGATTTTGTTAGCCTGTCTACTATTACCCAAATGGAATCATTTCTGCGTCTGGTACGGGGTAATCCTGTTATAAAATCCATATTTATCGCTTCCCATTTCCACATAGGCACAGCTATATCCTGCGTCAGACCGCCCGGTTTCTGGTGCTCCGCTTTCACCTGCTGGCAGTTAGGACATCTAGATACAAATTCGGCTATTTTAGATTTCATACCTGGCCACCAGTAAATGTCTCTGATATCGTGGTACATTTTCGTTGCTCCTGGATGGAGGGAATAACGAGCGTAATGTACCTCATGCATGATCTGCTGGCGAAGCCCTGAAACATTCGGGACACATAAACGACCCCCACAACATAGTACTTCATTTTCAGTCACTTGGAAATCTGACTCTTTACCTTCCTGAATTCTATCTCTGAGCTGGACTAAGTCAGGGTCCTCGTACTGCCGTTCTTTTACCTCTGTAACTAGTGATGACTCGGCAGAATTCTGAATCACCGCTCTGTTATTTTTTGTCTCCACTACTCGAACGGCTAACCCAGCTAGTTGATGAATTTCCTTGGCTAATTCCCGCTTCTCGGGCCGCAAATACGCCAAACTCCCCATTGACTTACGGCTCAGGGCATCTGCTACTACATTAGCTTTTCCTGGGTGATAGAGAATATTTACATCATAGTCTTTCAACAATTCTAAGCAGCGACATTGCCGCAGATTTAACTCCCTCTGTGTGAAAATGTATTGCAGACTTTTATGATCTGTGAAAATGTCTACATGGACGCCATACAGATAATGCCTCCAAATTTTCAGAGCGTGGATCACTGCGGCCAGTTCCAGGTCATGGGTCGGATAGTTCTTTTCGTGTTTCCTCAACTGTCTGGAAGCATAAGCAATTACCTTACCATGCTGCATCAACACACAACCCAGTCCCAAACCTGAAGCGTCGCAATACACCGCATACCCATCTGTTCCCTCTGGCAATGCTAGTACTGGGGCGGAGGTCAGTCGGTCTTTCAACTCTTGAAAACTCTGCTCACATGCCTCCGTCCACTAAAATTTTACTGCTTTCTGTGTCATCTTTGTCAGAGGTGCTGCTATAGTGGAGAATCCTTCAACAAATCTCTGATAATATCCTGCTAAACCCAAGAAACTGCGGACCTCAGTCGGAGTGGTAGGTCTGGGCCATGTCTTGACCGCCTCTATTTTCTGTGTGTCTACCTGTATACTAGCATCCGACACGATGTGCCCCAAAAAGGCAACTGAGTTCAGCCAGAACTCGCACTTAGAAAACTTGGCGTACAGCTGACGTTCTCTAAGGATCTGGAGTACTGTTCGTAAATGGTTCTGGTGATCTGTCTCTGAACGAGAATATACCAGAATATCATCGATAAATACTATCACGAACAGATCCAAATACGGTCTGAATATGCTGTTCATCAGGTCCATAAACACTGCGGGAGCATTCGTCAGCCTGAAAGACATAACTAGGAATTCAAAGTGACCATACCTGGTCCTGAAAGCAGTCTTTGGAATGTCTCTCTCACGAACCCGGACCTGGTGGTATCCGGACCTCAGATCTATCTTAGAGAAGCATTTGGCCCCCTGCAACTGGTCAAACAAATCATCTATTCTCGGGAGCGGGTATTTGTTCTTCACTATAACTTTGTTTAGTTGCCGATAATCTATGCACATTCGGAGCGAGCCATCTTTCTTTCTCACGAATAAAACTGGCGCACCCCACGGTGAAGTACTCGGCCTGATAAAACCTTTATCTAACAAATCTTTCAACTGCTCCTTTAATTCTCTGAGTTCTGCAGGAGCCATATGATAAGGAGGAATCGATATCGGCTGAGTACCTGGTAACAAGTCAATCGCAAAATCTATCTCCCTTTCAGGAGGGACACCAGGCAACTCGTCCGGGAATACGTCAGGGAATTCATTGACCACTGGAATAGACTGAAGAGTCAGAGGTTCCACCCGAACGTCCTGGACTCTAACTAGGTGGCAAATACATCCCTTTGCTATTAATTTTCTTGCCTTAAGGTAGGAAATAAACCTACCTTTCGGCGTAGGTGTACTCTCTTTCCACTCTCGCACTGCTTCCCCCGGAAAGTGGAATCGAACCGTCTTGGTCCAGCATTCTAAGTCGGCGTAGCATGGCACTAACCAGTCCATACCCATAATGGCATCGAAGTCGACCATCTCAAGTTCTATTAAGTCTACTGTGGTCTGGCGATCAACAACCTCTACCCTACACCCTCGGTAAACTCTTTTAGCTGTAATCGAGTCACCGACCGGTGTAAGCAATGAAAAGGGCTGCTGAAGCAATTCTGGTTTGATACCCAACTTTCGGGCCACAAATGGTGTGATATATGACAATGTAGACCCTGGATCAATCAATACATAAATAGGATATGAACAGATAATCAATGTACCTGTGACCACGTCGGGAGATACCTCTGAATCCTGCCTCCCCGGTAATGCATAGGTACAATTGGGGCCTGCACCTGAGCCAGAGGCTCCTGGTCTACCTCGGCCCCTATTCCCTGAACCTGAGGGTCTGCGCCCTGTTGAGGCTGCTGGAACTCGTGGCCCTGCTGACGCTCTATCCAGATCATCCTGACTACCCTGTCCCCTGGCTGGACAATCTCTCATTAAATGTCCTTCCTGTCCGCAGTAATAACACCCTGGGAAGCCCTGCCTGCAGGCTCCAGAATGTAGTCGGTGACATATAGGACAAGGGGTGGATGTAAATCTACTCTATTCTACCCTCCGCTGCTGAGGTGAGGCTACTGTCCGTGAGCTTCTACCGGACTCCGACTGACTCCGGCTAATGAACCTGCCCCTCTGCTGCTGTACCGATGGTAGAGATCTGGGTGGCCTATCTGAAAACCGTGGTCTCGGCCCCCTAGGAATTTCCCTCTGAATCTCAGCGGGTCTGCTCCTACGGCGCTGCTCTAAAGTCGCCTGTCTGTCACCCCGCTGTCGCTGCCTCAGGCCCTCAATTGTCTGTGTGAAGGCCTGTACCCTGGCTATGTCCATGTCCTCTCTCAAAGTAGCTGTCATGCACGTCTCTATGTACTCTGGATTCAGGCCCATAATAAAGCGGTGGACTCTGGACGACATGGTGTCCACAAATGCTGGAGCATAGCGGGCTAAGGAGTCGAATTGCAAGGAATATTCACGGACGCTCCTAGCCCCCTGCTCTAAATGTAAGAACTGGTCCACCCGAGCCTGTCTGACCTCCCGGGGTAAGTAGTGGTCCAGGAAGGCCTCTGAAAAGCTGCACCAAGTAGGAGGGGCTGCATCTCTTCCCCGAGACCTCTCCCAACTTTCGTACCACAAAACAGCAATATCCCGTAACCGGAACACTGCTAACTCAACTGATTCTGCTGGAGTTACGTGCATGACTCTAAAGATCCTCTACATCTGGTCCAAAAAGTCCTGAGGGTCCTCCGCTGAATCCGATCCAGTAAACTGAGGGGGTCCCAACGCCAAGAATTCTCTAACCCTGGAACTACCTGGCCCCCCTAGGGATTCTGCTGCTGTAGGTGGTGCTGGCTGACGCTGAGCAGCTAGCATCTGAGTCAACATAACCACCACACTACGTAGATCCTGATCAGATGAAATGGGTGCAGGAGCTGTGGGAGGCGGTGCTGCCTCAAATGGTGCCTGGCGAGGCGGAGACTGCTGGGAGGGCCGAGATGACGCCTCCGTATTGCTCTCAGACCGGGCAGAATCTGGCTGTAACTGAGGCATCCTACTGGTGCCTTCGCCCGCTACTGTATCCAGTCTCCTACCTGTAGCTGGGTGCCACTGGTCTGCCATAATATCTGTGAGCAAAGAGGGTGGTGAGTTTCAAAAGTCAACTCTATACTGTACCGCTCTATAGCACGATTGAATAAGAAAGAAAAGTAACAATCCTAACATGCCTCGCAGCCTCCTGCCTATAGTATGTGGAGCACAACACATCCATACACAAGACTCTACTTAGCACGGCTTGCAGACTCCCTGGGATACGACCTGCTCTGATACCAAGTTTGTCACACCCCACCTTGGGGGGGTATGATGGCACTTGATGCCTGTTAGACTCTGAACTGCTAACTGGTCCAGCCTGAGCACATCTGGTGCTTTGGCTGGCTTGGCTTTGGCTCTATTTCAAGAAACAAATTGGCTATATAACGGCTGGAACTATAGCCTCCGGCCAACTGGCCTGTAGCCATCTGTACCTGTAACAACAGCTAACCAGAAATAGACTTATAACAAGGAACCTATGCGGGCCGACAAGGCCACCATGCTGTCTAGTTATCTGTAACTCAACACCAAGACTGCTGTAAAACTACGTGACCGGCAAGGTCACCACTACTGTCAAACTAAGGCCCTACACGGCCACCATAAACTGGAATACAAGACAGCTACAGCAGACTGCACGACCCCACACGACCGGCTCAAATAACCACAAGGAATATATACAGACTGCAAGCCCCTACGAATACTGTAAGAAACTAATAGAAACGATCGGGACAGGGCCCCGGCCTACCCATACTGCACCACAAAAGAAAAGGAGCTACACCTCTGGGAATCAGACTCCGGATGACAGGAGCTGATGACTCGCTGGCTGGCTGGAATCACGAGGGATCGGCTCCTCGTCTGTGAGTACCTGTAGGCAAGCAATACAGCGCCCCGCTGGGCGTCAGTACCACAGGTACTGAGCATGTAAAGCAAACTGAAATATGCAACTGAAACGAATAGCACAATAACATGACATTTAAGCAAGAAGTAGCTGAGTCTATCTAGCTGAGGATAACTGGGGAGAGTTTATACATTCTGTAACTAACTGAGCGTACCTGAAGATGTGTCGTCCTTCTGTCTATCAGTATCTACTAGCACATATCAATATACATAATAATACACACAATACCTGACCGACCCCCATAAGCCGGAAGGTGCCAACCAAGCAAGCAATCTATTTACCCCTACCCGGGTCTAAACCAACCAAAAACAAGTCACTCCACTCATCTGATAACTGTGAGCTCCTCCTACCGGCCCCCTTGGGTACGTAGCTCAGGCCTTGGCCTCTGACAATAAACTGTGTCTGAGTCCGAAGACTCCTGCCTCTGGGCACAGGTGTGCACACAGAGTGGTCTGCCCCTGTAAACAGGGTGTGCTAGCTCTGCGCAGAGTAAACTGAACTACCCCTGCAAGCAGGGTGGTCTAGACCGTATTATCATGGTGGTCGGCCATCATCGTCCTTTAGTCGGACGGCATCGCCCAGCTGGTGGCGGTATCTGAATCTGGTATCGACACAGCTATAACCCAGGGGCGGTGGGGATGCTAAAGGGTGCCCACATGCCACAACAAGTCTCAACATACAAAACACATACACAGCAAGCATGCTCAATGCAAAATACTAACCATATTCTCTTCTTGTATCTCAAGGCCAGTTTGTATTAAATAACTGAAACTATATTCTGTTTTACACTATCCCTGATTGCTGGACTAACTGCTACCTGGCCCTTATCTGTCTATCTGATTATATCTGGATATAGCTCAATAGCATAAAATGCACCACCTACTACTGGATACAATCTCAACAGATGTAATACGTATTGCCTGAATATCTACTATTCTGATTATCGCATGATACGTAATTAATATACTAGCATGCTTGCTGGAAATTGTACTAAAATCGTTCCTGTACGCTGGGTATCGGTTAATAGCCTTTATTCTATTTACTTTCTAAGTTGTACTTCCTGGATTTCCAAAAGAATAACTTTACATACCTGGTTTCTGAGTACCCGACTGGCCGATGTGATTTCCGTCGGTACTTCTGCTGTTTCTCCCAACTACATTCATATACACGTCAATTAGAACTAAATACATTAATATTCGGGAGAAATTGTCACTTTAGATATATATATTTATCCCAACTTTAACCTTTCGAAAAACGGTGGAAAACTCGCTATTTTTCAGCGGTCCAGAAGGGAGAAATATTCACTTCTCAGCTAGGAACACATAGACATTAATTTAGAGCAATTCTACTTACCTTAGTTCGGCGGCTCGCCGATTCGTCGACCGTATTTTACGAAACTAAATCCGTAGGAATGCTCTCTGCGGCTAAATATCTTAGTATCTGGGGTTAATTTGAATTTGGGCAGCGTTTAGCAGCGTAATCGGACGAAAATTATTTAATTTCCTTCGTTCCTTTTCTCCCTCTGCCGGTTTGCTCTGCTCTCTAGAAATTATAACATGTTTTTACCAATTAAAACCGAAGTGGGGCTTTATATACTTGGGCCTGAACCTGGGCAACATGTCACGGAGCCATCGCGGAGGCCTCACCTCCGTGACACGCTGCCATCGTGGAGGGGCTCTGCCTCGGCTCCTCCCGCGATGGTTCGACGGGTTTCTCGTCCGATCTTTTTCTTGGACTTTCTCCAGCATGTATGGCCTTCTACTATGCTTAACCAACGTGCGAATAGGTCGTCTAGGTGCCGAGAATTCTATGGGGTATAACAATAACGTCTTTAAACACAACCTCCGTCCAACTGGCCTATAGCCACCTATACCTGTAATGACAATTAACCAGAAACATACTCGTAACAAGGAACCTATGCGGGCCGACAAGGCCACCATGCTGTCTAGTTACCTGTAACTCAACAATGAAAAACTGGAAAGCTACGTGACCGACGAGGTCACCACTACTGGTCTTACACGACCGGCTCACCTAACCACAGGGAAATATATACAGACTGCAAGCCTCTAGGAATACTGATAAGATGGTCGGGACAGGGCCCCGACCTACCCGTACTATACAACAAAAAGGAAATGATGTAAACCTCTGAAATATCAAGCTCCAGATGACAGGAGCTGATGACTCTGCATTGGCTGGGATCACGAGGGGTCGCCTCCTCGTCTATGAGTGCCTGCAGGCAAGTAATGCAGCGCCCCCGAGGGGCGTCAGTGCCGCTAGTACTAAGTATGTAAAATAACAACTGAAAGATATCTAAAAACAACAATACAACTGATGGAATTGAAATAGAAAGGAATAGACTAAACTGACTGAAAATGTAAAGCTATGCCTACTCTCAACTATGTTGGAAGGAGTAGGAGTCATACCTGGAAATGTATCGCTCTATTGTCAATCTACTCATATCTAGTGTAACATAGCATAACATAATATAACATAGCATAGCACACACAAACCTAACCCGGGCCCCATAAGCCGGGAGGTACAATCAACACGCAATCTATACCCCTACCCCAATCGTCCCATCTCCTATAATAACTATAAGCATCCTGCCGATCCTCTGGGTATGCACTTGGGCTCGCTGAGCCCCTAACTATAACTATACCTGAGTGTGGAGGACTCCTGAATCAACACCCCGGGCGTACCCGCTCGACGGGGGTGTATAAAGGCCGACCAAGGCACAATATAGGGAAACCGGCATCCCATCTTCGTCCCCAGTGTGAGACTCTGCCGGTCTCTGACTGCCCCCTGCGGCTAAATCTACCCCTCTGCGGCTGTGGTGGAGGCGGGGGCCTGGGCGGCCTATCTAACAATCGTGGCCTAGGTCCTCCCCGAGCCTCCCTCTGTAACTCAACTGGCCTGTCTCGGCGGCGCAGTTCCTGATTGGTTCTCCTGATCTCCCGATGCCGCTGCCTGATGCCCTCAATATTCTGGGCAAATGCCTGAACTCGGGCAATATCCATGTCCTCTCGCAGTGTGGCCGTAATACAAGTCTCAACATATTCTGAATTCAACCCCATGATAAAGCGGTGAACTCTGGATGCCATGGTATCAACAAAGATCGGTGCATATCGGGCCAAAGAATCAAATCGCAAGGCGTATTCCCAAACACTCATGGCCCCCTGCTCTAGATATAGAAACTGGTCCACCTGGCCTGTCGAATCTCCCGTGGCAAATAGTGATCCAGAAAAGCTCCTGAGAAGCTGGACCAGGTCGGAGGGGAAACATCTCTCCCTCGGGACCTTTCCCAGCTTTCATACCACAATACGGCGATGTCCCGTAACTGGAATGCTTCCAACTCAACCGGTTCTGTAGGCGTGGCATGCATAACCCTGAAAATTTTCTACATTTGATCTAGAAAATCCTGAGGGTCCTCTATCCGGTCCGTACCTGTAAACTGTGGGGGATTCATAGCCAAGAACTCTCGGACCCTCGAACTATCGGGCCCTCCTGACGACTCCACAACTGTAGACGGCATCGGCTGATGCTGAGCAGCCATCATCTATGCTAACATGACTACCGCACTCCTAACCTCCTAGTCGGAAGGTATCGGTATAGGGAATGCTGGAGGTAGTTTCGCCCCAAGTGGCTCATGATGTGGTGGAGACTGCTGAGAAGGCTGGGACGATGCCTCTGTAGTGCCCTCTGATCGGGCGATTTCTAAACGAGGGTGAGGCATCCTGCTGGTGCCTTCCCCTGCTGCAATATCTAAGCTCCGGCCTGTGATAGGATGTCGCTGGTCTGACATTATCTGTAACCAATGAATACAGTAAGCTCTAGGGACTCAACCCTATGCTGTACCGCTCTGCAACACAACTGAATAAGAAAGAAGAGTAACCATCCTATCATGCCTCGCAGCCTCCTGCCTATAGTATGTGGTGTACAACACATCCATAGATAGGACCCTACTTAGCACGGCTTGCAGACTCCCTGGGATACGACCTGCTCTGATACCAAGTTTGTCACGCCCTACCTTGGGGGGTATGACTGGCACCTGGTGCCCTACTAGGACCGGAACCACTAGACTACTAAACCTGAGCACATCTGGTACCTGGCTGGCTCTAACTCAGATTTAAGGAATCAACGGGCTATATAACGGTTGCAAACACAGCCTCCGTCCAACTGGCCTATAGCCACCTATACCTGTAATGACAGTTAACCAGAAACATACTCGTAACAAGGAACCTATGCGGGCCGACAAGGCCACCATGCTGTCTAGTTATCTGTAACTCAACAATGAAATACTGGAAAGCTACGTGACCAGCGAGGTCACCACTACTGTCAACAGAGGCCTCACACGGCCAACATACACAGAAAATGCTAAACGACTACAACAAATTGCACGGCCTCACACGACCGGCTCAGCTAACCACAGGGAAATATAATAGACTGCAAGCCTCTAGGTATACTGATAAGATGGTCGGGACAGGGCCCCGACCTACCCGTACTGTACAACAAAAGGAAATGATGTAAACCTCTGAAATATCAAGCTCCGGATGACAGGAGCTGATGACTCCGCGCTGGCTAGGATCACGAGGGGTCGCCTCCTCGTCTATGAGTACCTGCAGGCAAGTAATGCAGCGCCCCCGAGGGGCGTCAGTACCGCTGGTACTGAGTATGTAAAATAACAACTGAAAGATATCTAAAAACAACAATAAAACTGATGGAACTGAAATAGAAAGGAATAGACTAAACTGACTGAAAATGTAAAGCTATGCCTACTCTCAACTATGTTGGAAGGGGTAGGAGTCATACCTGGAAATGTATCGCTCTATTATCGATCTACTCGTATCTAGTGTAACATGGCATAACATAATATAACATAGCATAGCACACACAAACTTAACCCGGGCCCCATAAGCCGGGAGGTACAATCAACACGCAATCTATACCCCTACCCCAGTCGTCCCATCTCCTATAATAACTATAAGCATCCTGCCGATCCTCTGGGTATGCACTTGGGCTCGCTGAGCCCCTAACTATAATTGTACCTGAGTGCGGAGGACTCCTGAATCAACACCCCGGGCGTACCCGCTCGACGGGGGTGTATAAAGACCGACCAAGGCACAATATGGGGAAACCGGCATCCCATCTTCGTCCCCTGTGGGACGGTGTCCGGTGCTTTGGTTAGGGGTTAAAAACCAACACGCAAGTGCACGTGGTCAAACAAGTAATAAAGTGGCTAAGTAAGCCAAGTATCGAACCAAGGAGACTCTGGATAAGTAAAAATTGCTCAAGTATACTATATTCTATCTTACTTCTATATATGCTGACAACAACGTAACCAAAAGGTAAATAATTTTTGTTTATAAATTATATACTAAAACTATTAACAAATATCTACTTTGAATTGAAACTATGGATATGAGCATGCCAAGGTTAAGAACAAGTAAAGAACTTGATTATAATCATAATTCGGTTATTCGTCTCTTCTAGTTGCTAGCCAAGAGATTAAAACTCTCGTATTTAATCTCACTTAAGAATCATAAACCATCCGTCTACATTTCTGTGATCAAATGCAATTTATGACCTAGCAATACAATTCCGGTTCCTAAATTGACTAATACGGCTTTCAAGTATATTTCTATCAGGAAAGCACATCAAAACCCAATTTTCCCAAATCAAGTTAAGAACAATACCCTATTAATTCACAACTTTCCAATTTCTTGCTCTCTCGAGTGAAATCGGACTTTTTAGATGTACATTTATGTCGGACACACACTAATGCAGTAGAAACAAGAATTAATAGAACAACATAGAAGAAGAAGATGAAAAACCATACAATTCAATAATCAAAATTCATCACCATTGTTCATAACCTCAGCAAGGAAGAGAATTAGCCACTCATTTGTGGATTAATCATCCTAAAACAAGTGTTAATCATACAAACAACTTATTGAAAGAAGAAAGAAAGAGAGAAAAACCCTTAGCTTTTTCGTCCCTCAACTGCCTGTAACCCACGTCCTTGCTCCACCAAGTCTCCCCTTTGAAAAATAAACCTAAGTGTGCTATTTATAGTAGTAGGACTCTTTCCCGGAATAACAAGCAATGTGTCACGGAGTGCATCACGGAGCACGGCCTCCGTGACACGCTACGGACGCGGAGGCCCTCTGGAAATCACCCGAAATCGGCCCGGGCAGCACCCTGCCGCGTTGGCAGCGTGTCACGCTGCTTAGGCAGCGCGTTGGCAGCCCTTGGTCGCAGATCCCACCTGCGGTGGCACGTTGCCAATGCGCAGGTGGGCTGTTGTGAGCGGCCAGCCTGCCGTGGCACCTTGTCGACGCGCCGGTGGGCTGTTTTGTGCCTCCTCTTTGCCGACGTTCGCATGTTGATTCCTTTTCCAAGCCTCTACTTCACCAACTCATGGATTAGTTACTCAAAAGTCATCAAAACCTACAAAACAAAGGCTAATCATGTTGGTTAGCACATATCTTTACTTTATCTAAAATTACATGAAAATGTATACAATAATCTTAGATAAACAAGACTAATTTAAGTCGTAAAGCGTATCTCGGGCATATATTTTTGCCCGTGATCACAACCCCACACTTAAAGCCTTGTTCGTCCTCGAACAACCTTTTACATATCATGCATATGGAGACTTACACATAACTAATTTAGCAAGAGAATTCCAGTTACGGCTATCATGATTACGTAAGATACAAGCTAAAAATAGAGCATGCCTGATTTGATCATTGAAATGAAGTACAACTATGTTAAGACTTCTTAACCTCAAGAATCGACTCTCAATCTTAGCAAACTCATGCAAATCAACTGATTAAGACATCTCACACGAATTATATCCTTCATTCAACATGTGCCCCTCACGGGAAGAGAGTTACCCAATCACATGCGAAAACAATTTTTTACATCACAACATGTGTGGGTACATGCATAGAATTACACTCACTCTCACAAAGAATTCACATGCATCATGTAATGACCCATAAGCTTGCCCTTAGTGTTTTATTCCACTAATTTAAGGATGTGTGAATGTAAGATCAAGTAGGACTTTTTAGGTTGTAATGTAACTCAGGTGCGGGTAGGTACTATTATGATCAGTAATAGTTACTATCTTTCCTAAGCGCTTTTAATACATCACGCCTTCATTACGAACTTCCATTCCCTTACTTCACCTTTTTCTCCTTTTAGTTTTCTTTTTCCTCTTTTGTTCCCCCATTTCTTTCGACACTTTTAGCTTATTAGTAAGGAGTTCTATAAGCAACTTTTCATTTATTTATTTTCTTACTCCCTACTAATACTCAACCATTTTCACACAAATACACCTTTTTCCTTTTCTCAACAATTTACAACTTGCTATTTTTCCTTCTTTTTCATTCTTCTCACTCCTTTACTCTTTCGGATTTTTCCTTTAAGCGCTTAGGAGTTTTGGTTCAATTTCAAGGCTAATGAAAGAAAAAGGATTAAGCTTATGTTGCAGCTGTCGAAGAATAGGCTCAAGGCTCAATGGGGTTAACTAGGATTAATTTTTCAAGGTAGGTATAATGAGGGATACAAGTTTGGTTCATTCAAAGAAATGCCTAAATCATCTCCTACAATTCCCATCCTTCATTTCGTTTTATATACACACCAGGCAAGTTCTAGACATTCCACAATAGCATAGAATACTCAAAAACCTTACACTCATGGCACATGCTAAAATCAAGACACAATCAGTAGACTCTTACTCAGCTAATCACAAGAATTCAGAATTAAGCTTCCATCATATTGAGTCAAATTCAAGAGCCTAAGTGTCTCACACAAAGTTATACACTTGCATGCTTCAACACTGAACATACTTGCCTCTTACAACCATGTATAGCACATAACAAGAATATCAAGCCATCAATTAGCTACGGGTCCAAAAACCATCCTACTGACTAATTTTCCTCAAGACGGTCATCATCCATCCATCGTTGGAAACAGTCTCTAACTACGACTAAAAACATTATATACAGACAAAGAAAAATTTTTATTCTTCGGTTCAAAGACCCCCCGTCGGAAAAAGAACCGAAAAGAAAAACCAACGGGTGATGAAGTCATGCTTAATTCACAAAACAATTTCAAATTTTTCAAATTTCTCACAAACTTTTGCACAAGCATTACATTCACCAAAATCGTTAAGCATAGAAAATTTTGAAATCTCCCTTGAAATTTCCCTCACCCCACACTTAAATCATGCTATGTCCTTATAGCATCAAATTAAAATTTAAAAAGGGTGAGAAACACTCCCTGAGGCCTTTAGGCCTAGCTAGCAACATGCCTTTCTTCAACTTTGCACAAGTGGGTGTTCAACCCCACACTTTTTCTCTTCCATGCTTGTTAGCTTCCTCCTCCACGGGTACTCAGACTTCCCCTCCATCTGTGCTTAACTTTCCACCAAAACAACACAAGAAGAAAATAAACAAAAATTAACTCAATTGCAAGAAATTAAAATGGTACCTGTGGTACCCTTGGGTTGCCTCCCAAGCAGCGCCTAATTTTACGTTGCGGCACGACGTATCCAGTTTCACCGCTTTTTCCTCCACCTTGAGGATATGAATCTCACCCCTAATTTCTTCTCTAATTTCCTCTTATGCTCCAAGGGTGGTGGTGAAAAATTGTAAGGACCAAGCAGTAGATGTTACTTTTTGAACTTATTGTCCCTTAAGTAAGCGAAGTCATTTTGTCTTTCTGAGTTAGCAAATTTCAAAATATATGGGGCTTGGTCCTCGTCTAGACATTTCTCTATAAGCTTGGAAGACACTATTTCTATATTTTCAACCAATCTTAATGTCGAGAAATGCTTCGAGTGTGATCCAATAATCCTCAACTGTGAAACTGCATTGTGCTTGACCTCCTTACTTGTATACACCTTCTCAGCATCGACATCTATCTCTCCATTAATGTCAACTGGGGGATACTCTATCTCTTCATCCACGAATAGATTTTCCATAAGCTTGAGCCCATCACGGGGGCACTCAAGAGATTCAGATTGTTGGGCTTCCTCCAAAAATTCACCCTTGTCTTCCTCTTGTAGTTCCTCTTGAATATCGGCTAAAACTGTTGCCTGCGATTTATCACACGCTTCAGCTTCAGCGATCATCTCCATGAATTTGATGCTCATCCTTTCTAGAGCCTCTGCATTCTCTTCTTGCTGAATTCTCAATACTACCATCGCCTCCTTCATTGCTTCTGATTGCTCCAGGAGTTGTTTCAGCATGTCTTCTATTCGAGCTTGGCGTCCCAAGTCCTCATTTTCAGCATGCCTATATTCAGAAAAAACAACAGAAGGATCATAGTAGGGGCTTGGGGGAGGGTAGTATGCATTCGGACAGCCATCCCAATGGCCATCTTGACCACCACATATATTGCACGTGTTAAAGTGTTGCCACAAGTGGTGTCCTCCGCAATTCAGACAAGATTCATTAAAATATGAGTATCCACCATTTATACCATTTGTATTCCACGATGTCATGCCAATAAGGGTATACGAAAAAGAAAAAATATATATATATAAAATGAAAAAGAATTAAAACAAACACTAAGACCAAGTTGTCAGCACTAAGAAAATAAAATAAAAATACAGTAAATTTACACTTAATACAATTTCACCAATTGCCTAGTCTTCCCCGGCAACGGCGCCAAAAACTTGTCCGGTGCTTTGGTTAGGGGTTAAAAACCGACACGCAAGTGCACGTGGTCAAACAAGTAATAAAGTGGCTAAGTAAGCCAAGTATCGAACCAAGGAGACTCTGGATAAGTAAAAATTGCTCAAGTATACTATATTCTATCTTACTTCTATATATGCTGACAACAACGTAACCAAAAGTTAAATAATTTTTTGTTTATAAATTATATACTAAAACTATTAACAAATATCTACTTTGAATTGAAACTATGGATATGAGCATGCCAAGGTTAAGAACAAGTAATGAACTTGATTATAATCATAATTCGGTTATTCTTCTCTTTTAGTTGCTAGCCAAGAACATTAGCCAAGAGATTAAAACTCTCGTATTTAATCTCACTTAAGAATCATAAACCATCCGTCTACATTTCTGTGATCAAATACAATTTATGACCTAGCAATACAATTCCGGTTCCTAAATTGACTAATACGGCTTCCAAGTATATTTCTATCAGGAAAGCACATCAAAACCCAATTTTCCCAAATCAAGTTAAGAACAATACCCTATTAATTCACAACTTTCCAATTTCTTGCTCTCTCGAGTGAAATCGGACTTTTTAGATGTACATTAATGTCGGCCACACACTAATGCAGTAGAAACAAGAATTAATAGAACAACATAGAAGAAGAAGATGAAAAACCATACAATTCAATAATCAAATTTCATCACCATTGTTCATAACCTCAGCAAGGAAGAGAATTAGCCACTCATTTGTGGATTAATCATCCTAAAACAAGTGTTAATCATACAAACAACTGATTGAAAAAAGAAAGAAAGAGAGAAAAACCCTTAGCTTTTTCGTCTCTCAACTGCCTGTAACCCACGTCCTTGCTCCACCAAGTCTCCCCTTTGAAAAATAAACCTAAGTGTGCTATTTATAGTAATAGGACTCTTTCCCGGAATAACAAGCAACGTGTCACGGAGTGCATCGCGGAGCACGACCTCCGTGACACGCTACGAACGCGGAGGCCCTATGGAAATCACCCGAAATCGGCCCGGGCAGCACCCTGCCGCGTTGGCAGCGTGTCACACTGCTTGGGCAGCACGTTGGCAGCCCTTGGTCGTGGAGGCAACCTGTCGTGGCATGTTGCCAATGCGCAGGTGGGCTGTTGTGAGCGGACTGCCTGCCGTGGCACCTTGTCGACGCGCCGGTGGGCTGTTTTGTGCCTCCTCTTTGCCGACGTTCGCATGTTGATTCCTTTTCCAAGCCTCTACTTCACCAACTCATGGATTAGTTACTCAAAAGTCATCAAAACCTACAAAACAAAGGCTAATCATGTTGGTTAGCACATATCTTTACTTTATCTAAAATTACATGAAAATGTATACAATAATCTTAGATAAACAAGACTAATTTAAGTCGTAAAGCGTATCTCGGGCATATATTTTTGCCCGTGATCAGACGGCATGCCACTCCGTACAGTGGCGTATCCTCGTCCTCTGGCGGACGAGTCGATACAGCTATTAACCCTGGGGCGGTCATGAATGCTAGGTAATCCATCCCAAGACAATACAGTGGTCTCAACTAGTAATACTAACTGTGTATACCGCATGCTAAAGCTAGTGATGTTAATGTATTTGTACATACTATATGCTGACTAGTGATAGTGATATGTATGTATTTAATACATGCTGAGACAGATAATGGTATATATATAATCATGTTGTCATACTGTGCTGAGTCTAACGTTGAACAAGATATCGTTTTTCTGCTGGAAATCATGTTGTATAACTGAGTTCTTATAGAAACATGATTTACTATTTCTAACATGCTTTCTAAACTTCATTTTAATCTACCAATCTACTTTTGAGATACCTTACAGATACTTATATTGCTTTACTAAGTTTCAACTGAATACGATAATATCCTAACATACTTTACTAAATCACCTACTGGGCATGCCGTACAGTTCCTAATACTTGTATTAGAATCTATATCATGCCAGCAAGTTTCACTCTATACATAACATGATGCTTTCAATATCGTACTAATATTCATACTAAACATAACACACAACTTCTGACACATTCTACTGGCCTTTGAACCATTTTACTATATTGAGACTACTAACTTGCCGAGGAAACTAGTTTTACATACCTTCTCTTCTGATTTTCCTGACTAACCGACGTAGCTCGGTTAGTATTCCAGCTATTTCTCCCAACTGCATTCATATGTACGTCAATTAGCACTAAGTACAACATTATTATGAAGGACGACGTCACTTTCGATATAATTATAGCCTAAACTTAGGCCTATCGAAAGACGGTCGAAAACTTGCTATTTTCCAGAAGTCCAGAAGGGAGAAGTATTCACTTCACAGCTAGGAACACATAGACACTAGTTTGGAGCAATTCCACTTACCTTAGTCCGATAGCTCGACGATTTGTCGGCCGAATTTCGCGAAACTAAATCCGTAGGAATGCTCCCTGCTGTTAAATACCTCGGTACCTGAGGTTAATTTGAGTTTAGATTACGTTTGATAGCGTAATCGAACGATAATATATTACCCCTCTTTGCCTATCTCTGTTTCACTACGTTTTCTGGAAATTAAATAAGAAATATGACCTCACAAACCGAAGTCGGGGCTTTATATACTTGGGCCTGGACAGGGCCAACGTGTCGCGGAGCCAACGCGGAGGCTCCAACTCCGTGACATGTTGCCATCGCGGAGGGGCTCTACCCCGGCTCCCTCCGTGATGGTTCGAGAGGTTACTCGTCCGATCCTTCCCCGGGCCTTCCCCTATCCCGTATGGCTTTCAAATACTCTTAACCAACGTGCGAGTAGGCCATCTAGGTGTCAGAAATCTTACGGGGTATAACAGTTCATTAGATCCATAAAATCTTCAGGGGTATTGGTTAGTCCAAAAGACATAACAAAAATTTTATAGTGACCATACCGATTCCTGAAAGTGGTTTTCGGGAAGTCACTCTCTCAAACCCTGAGTTGGTGATACCCGAATTTAAGATCTATCTTGGAGAAGCACTTTGCACCCTGAAGCTGATCAAATAAGTCATCAATCCTAGGTAAAAGTTATCTATTCTTCATGGTGACCTTGTTTAAATGTCGATAGTAAATACACATCCAAAGCGAACCATCCTTCTTCCGAACAAATAACACTGGTGCACCCCATGGAGACTTACTCGGCCTAATAAATCCCTTATCTAATAGGTCCTTCAATTGATCCTTCAACTCTTTTAGCTTTGATGGAGCCATCCTGTAGGGCGGAATAGATATGGGCTGCGTGTCGGGAAGAAGGTCAATACTGAAATCAATCTCCCGCTCGGGAGGAACACCTAGCAAATCATCAGGAAAGACTTATGGAAACTCACGTACTACTAGGACTGACTGGATAGTCGGGGTTTCGGACTCGACATCCTTAACCCTAACTAGATGGTACATGCAACCCTTAGAAATCATCTTCCTAGCCTTAAGGTAGAAAATGAATCGGCCTACAGGCACACCTGAACTACCCTTCCACTCTAAGACTGGCTCTCCCGGAAATTTGAATTCTACTGCCCGGGTTCTACAATTAACTGAGCATAGCATGCAAATAGCCAATCCATGTTGAGAATAACATCGAAATCGGTCATGGATAACTCTATCAAATCTGTTGAGGTGGCCTTATGAAGGACTGAGACTGGGCAACCTATATACACCTATCTAGCTATAAGTGAGTCACCTACTGGAGTAGAAATGCTATACCCCGTAAGATTTCCGACACCTAGATGGCCTATTTGCACGGTGATTAAGCTTATTTGAAAGCCATACGTGCTAGAGAAAGGCCCGGGAAAGGATCGGATGGATAGCCTGTCGAACCATCACGGAAGGAGCCGAGGCAGAGCCCCTCCGCGATGGCAACGTGTCATGGAGGTGGAGCCTCCGCGTTGGCTCTGTGACACGTTGGGCCTGTCCAGGCCCAAGTATATAAAGCCCCACTTCGGTTTATTTTCATTAAACTCATTATAATTTCCAGAGAATTCGTAGAAAACAGTGGGAGAGATGAAGAGGGTTATATATTATCATCTGATTACGCCGCCAAACGTAGTCCAAATCTAAATTAACTCTAGATACCGAGGTATATAGCAGCAGAGAGCATTCCTACGGATTTTGTTTCGCAAAATACGGCCGACGAATCGTCGAGCTACCGGACTAAGGTAAGTAGAATTGCTCCAAACTAGTGTTTATGTGTTCCTAGCTGTGAAGTGAATACTTCTCCCTTCTGGACTTCTGGAAAATAGCAAGTTTTCGACCGTCTTTCAATAGGCCTAAGTTTAGGCTATAATTATATCAAAAATGACGTCGTCTTTCATAATAGTGTTGTATTTAGTGCTAATTGACATATATACGAATGCAGTTGGGGGAAATAGCTGGAATACTGACTGAGCTACGCCGGTTAGTCGGGAAATCAGAAGCGAAGGTATGTAAAGCTAGTTTCCTCGGCAAGTTAGTAGTCTCGGTATAGTAAAATAGTTTAAAGACCAATAGAATGTTCAGAAGTCGTGTGTTATGTTTATTATGAATGTTGGTACGATATTGGAAGTATCATGTTATGTATAGCGTGAAACTTGCTAGCACGATATAAATTCTAATACAAAGTGTTAGGAACTGTACAGCATGCCCAGTATGTGATTTGGTAAAGAATGTTAGGATATTATCATATTCAGTTGAAACTTAGTAAAGCAATATAAGTATCAGTAAGGTATCTCAGAAGTGGAATGATAGATTAAAATGAAGTTTAGAAAGCATGTTAGAAATAGTAAATCATGTTACTATAGAAACTCAGTTATACAGCATGATTTCCAGCAGAAAAACTATATCTTGTTCAACATTAGACTCAGTACAGTATGGTAGAAGATTATATATATATATATATACCATTATCAGTCTCAGCATGTATTAAATACCTACATATCACTATCACTAGTTCAGCATACAGTATGTACAGATACATTATCATCACTAACTTCAGTATGTGGTATATACAGATAGTATTACTAGTTGAGACCATTGTATTGTCTTGGGGTTGGATTACCTAGCATCCACGACCACCCCAGGGTTAATAGTTGTATCGACTCGTCCGCCAGAGGACGAGGATACGTCGCTCTACAGAGTGGCATGCCATCCCACAGGGGACGAAGATGGGATGCCAGTTTCCCCATATTGTGCCTTGGTCAGCCTTTATACACCCCCGTCTAGCGGGTACACCCGGGGTGTTGATTCAGGAGTCCTCCGGACTCAGGTACAGTTATAGTCAGGGGCTCAGCGAGCCCAAGTGCATACCCAGGGGATCGTCAGGATGCTTATAGTTATTATAGGAGATGGGACGACCGGGGTAGGGGTATAGATTGCGTGTTGATTGTACCTCCCGGCTTATGGGGACTGGGTAAGGTTCGTTTGTGCCATGCTACGTTATATTATGTCATGCCATGTTACACTAGATACGAGTAGATCGAAAATAAAGCGATACATTTCCAAGTATGACTCCTACTCCTTCCAGCATAGTTGAGAGTAGGCATAGCTTTACATTTTCAGTCAGTTAGTCTATTCCTTCCTATTTTTGTTCCATCAGTTGTATTGTTGTTTTTAGATATTTCTTTCAGTTATTGTTTTACATACTCAGTACCAGTGGTACTGACGCCCAATGGGGCGCTGCATTACTTGCCTGCAGGTACTCATAGACGAGGGGCCGATACCTCGTGATTCCAGCCAGCTCACAGGGTCATCAGCTCCAGTCATCCGGAGCTAGATAGCTAGAGGTTTGTCCCTTTCTTTTGTTGTACAGCATGGGTAGGTCGGGGCCCTTTCCCGACCATCTTATCCGTATTCTTAGAGGCTTGCAGTCTGTATATATTTCCCTGTGGTCAGTTGAGCCGGTCGTGTGGGGCCGTGCAGTTTGTTATAGTTGCTTAGCATTTCAGTTATGTTGGCTGCGTGAGGCCTTATCCAGTCAGTAGTGGTGACCTTACCGGTCACGTAGTTATTCAGTATTCCATTGTTGAGTTGCAGATAACTAGACAGCATGGTGGCCTTGTCGGCCCGCATAGGCTCCCCTATATTGATATATTTCTGGTTAGCTGTTAGTACAGGTACAGGTGGCTATAGGCCCAGTTGGCCGGAGGCTGTGTTTACAGTCGTTATATAGCCCTTTGTTCCCAGAAATCTGAGTTAGAGCCAGCTAGGCAACAGATGTGCTCAGGCTCAGTAGTCTAGTAGTTCAGGTCCTAGTAAGGCACCAGGTGCCAGTCATACCCCCCAACGCGGGGCGTGACAAGAAACTGAGAAGGGTTCTGACAAGACATCAGGACTGACTTCGAAGCTACTGAGGCCACATAAGGGTCACAAAAGACAAGGTAGCCCCCAGGTCTAGCAAAGCATAAAAATCAATATAGAAACCTGCAACATACCAATGACCACATCCGGGGAGACCTCCTACTCCTGACGGGAAGCTAAAGCATAGAATATGTTCTGGCGCTGACCGCCAGTTGTGCTAGTAGATGCTCTCTGATGTGCTGAGCGTGTGGGAAGGACTGCTGAACTAGAAGCTGGGACTTGGCCACCAAATTGATCCTGCCTCACAGCTGGACAATCTCTAAGAATGTGTCCGAGCTTCCCACACCCGAAACAAGCACCTAAACATGCCAAGCACTGGCCTGTATGCCCCCAACCACATCTGTGCCAAGTTGGGATGCTAGAATCTGCGGTCTGCTACTCTGGCCCGTCAAGCCTGATGCTCGCCCTCTTTAATCATGTCTAGGCCTGGATGGCACACTCAATGCCGTAGATGCTAGGGCTGATGATCTCTGGTGAGTACGCTGTCGGTGCCCACCACTAGACCTCTACTGAGAGAATCGGTGGTCCTCAGTCCTGGCCCTCTTGGCCTTCCTCTATCACGAATGTACCGCCTCCATCTGCTGGGCGTACAACACAATCCGAGGGTAGTCCATATCCTAATGGAGCATAGTAATCCGACACTCCTTGTCCAAATACCCTGCTATGCCTTGCACAAATCTGCTCACCCGCGTCCTCTGGTCATCCACTAACTCCAGGGCATATTTCAATAGGCGAGTGAACTCAAGGGAATACCCTTGCACAGTCATTCTTCCCTGATTCAAGTTTACAAACTCAGCTGCTTTCAGCTCCCTCATCTCTCGAGTGAAGAACCGATCTAGGAATGCACATGAAACTCCTCCCACGTGATCGGACCTGTTCCTGCGACACGGCTATCCTTCCATTGGAGAAATTAGATATGTGCAACCCCCTTCAACTGGTAGGAGGCCAACTCTTCGCACTCAACACTACTCACCCTCATGACTTGGGTGATCTTGAAAATCTCATCAATGAAATCATGTGGGTCCTCATCTACCTTGGACCCAAGGAACTCCGGTGAGTTCATCCTCAAGAAGTCTTTGACTAGAGTTGCCGCTGTATTGCCATTTTATGGAACATGCGCAACGGCCTGCTGATTAACCTGAGTGGTCAAGGCCTGTGTAAGCATCTAAATAGCGTCTTGGAACTCAGCAGGGGTAGCCGGCTCCGGTGCCTGGGGCTCCTGGACTAGTGGGGTTGGCTGATGCCTATAACTATTGCCATCCTCATGACGTTCAACACCTCCATTCCTCCTCCCATTCATTCTTCGAGGAGTCATGATTTTGCAATCGCGAATAGCATGAATTAGAAGGATAAAAGGACTTTTCATCGAATGACATAGATCCTGAAAGAAGGGAATATTTTCTAAATGTCTCATAGCCTCTTCTTCATAAGTGTGGCGCGCTTCACACCCATGAAAAAGACTTTACTTAACGCGGATTTTATACACCCTAGGACATTTCAAACCTATGGCACTGATACCAAGTTTGTCACAACCTGAACGGAGGCCCGGACGTAGACACGAGACAAGGGATCCTGAGAATATAAACTCAGTAATATAACTCAACGTCCATATTGTCCAAATACCCTGCTTTCCCAGCACAAATCTGCTCACCCGCGTCATCTGGTCAACCACTAAATCTAAGGCATATTTCAATAGGCGAGTGAACTGAAGGGAATACTCTTGCACAGTCATTCTTCCCTGCTTCAAGTTTACAAACTCATCTTCTTTCAGCTCCCTCATCTCCCGAGGGAAGAACCGATCTAGGCATGTATATTAAACTCCTCCCACTTGATCGAACCTGCTCCTGCGACATGGCTATCCTTCCATTGGCCAAACTAGATATGCGCAACCCCCTTCAACTGGTAGAAGGATACCTCTGCGCACTCAACACTACTCACCCCCATGACTTGGGTGATCTTGACAATCTCATTAATGAAATCATGTGGGTCCTCATCTACCCTGGACCCAAGGAACTCCTGTGAGTTCACATACCCGTCTTAGACTTACTAAACGATTCGTGCTCATGTAGAAGTTCATAAAGCACGGTTATTAGCAAAGCCTGGAAGTGTACCAACCCACATTGTCATGCCATGATTGTCGATCCATTTTCCTAGGTTGAACCTTTCCATGCCTTTATTCTGCTAATCATGATTTATGGAGGTGGATGATGTCATTTATGAGACAACATAATAAAGATTGAGAGAGCTTTTCAATTTTTTGTAGGAGTTTGAGTTATGAAGGATTGACCAAAGTTAACAATCCTAGTTGGCAAGATCAAATTGCAATTTCAAAAGCTTTATTGGTACCAGATGGTGATTTAAGATTTAGTTAGGTAGTGGCACAGGTTACGATGTGATTCGAGGATGATTTGAATTGTTGGCATGAATCCAAGCATAAAGGGGAGGAATTCAGAGGTCCGAGACCTTAAAATAAATTTTTGCAGGCATTGTGGGGGAAGTTCATGGGTTGCTTCGACTAGTGGTGGTGCCACAGATCAGAACGGATCCAGATCGTCCACAGTGATTGATGTAAAAGCTAGCCAAGGTGAGGATTCTTGAATGGATAGGTTAAAGGGAGTAGTGTGGATTTACAACACTTTTGAAGCTCAAAACTAAGAAAATAACATGAACTTAGGTATGTTTATGTGGATAAAAGGCATTTTTCCTTTGATTGCAGGATGAATTGGTGTTGGACCTAAAAATTGCAAAAGAAAGCCTAAAGGATGCAAAATAGGCTCAAATTGTAGACCACAGTACGAGCCATAGGAAGGACCTATGAGTTGTACTGATGGCCATGAAAAGTTGCAGAAGGCTAAAGGTGAAGAGATGCAATGTACGAGTCTCAGTACGAGTCGTGGTGATGAAGTCGTGATAAGATCCGAAAAATTTGCATAAGATGCTGACTCCTACTATAGAAGGAAAGTATGACCCGTGGGAAGAAGGTACGAGTCTTACCATGACGGTCGTGATTAACTTCAGAAGAATTCCAAAGTTTCATAATCAAACTACGGAGCTTAGTATGGATTGTAGAATGGATGTACGAATCGTACCTGGATCCAACACTTAGCCAAAATTCAGCAAACCATGCAAGGTACGACAGGAACTTACGAGTTGTGGTATGCTGCTACGGATCGTAGGTTGGCTCGTGATGACTGCGGAACCAGATATGAAAATTCATCCTATTAGCCTAGGAAAGGATTCTTGTGTCTGTATAAATACGTTTTAGTTTTTATTTTTCTAGAGAGACGGTAGACAAGAAGAGACAAGAATAGAGGTGGAAAGAAAAGACTATAGAAGAGATTTTTAGGAGAATTGAGTTGATTTAACTTGTGATCAATCTTTTCTTGAATTCATCTTATTCTTGCTACTTGTTCTTGAAGATTTTGTTGAAGTAATTAAAGAAAGTGTTTTTCTCAATCATCATTGTAAGTATTGATTTATGTTCTTAATCATGAATGCAATTCACAATTTTACAACTATGAGAGGCTAAAACCTCCATAGCTAGGGTTGTGGGAAACATGGTGGATTAACAAGCTAGGGTTACACAAAAGTGATTTTAAAACCAATACAACTACTTATATTGTAGTCTCTTCATGCTTAAATGATTCTTAACGGTGTGCAACGTTAGGACATGCCTGAATTCTTTACTTGCTTAGGACTAAGAGGTAGAGATTAAGAAAAGAGAATTACAACGGAGCCTTGATTTTGATAATCATTGTATTAACTTGAGTTATGGTCGCAGAATAGTTAAATCTGAAACTTAGTGATAACAGACAGTTTGAAACCGCTCATGAGACTTGGACTAGTGATTGAGTATAGTCATTCCATAGGGACTGATCGATCGTTTGAATGAGCCTAAGTTATCAGTTCTATAAGTAAGTATTGGTGATAATCATGAGTATATACCCGAAGCAGTTATGAATCCATGGGGAACACAAACCCTAGTTATTCTTTAATATTGATTCAACACTAGATTTCTAATACTTGTTTTTATTATTGATTTTCTTCAGAATCCCCCTATTTTTAAGTAACTACCTCACAAGTTTAATTACCGGCTATAATCTAGTTCTCCCATATTCCCTATGGGTTCGACCCCAACCTCTAGTTGGGTTCTTTATTGACAATGTCCGCTTCATACTTCAGTAAGAGGTGTGGTTGAGCGTTATCAAAAAGTGGCGCCATTTCTTGGAAATACAGCTAAGACTAGGTTATTAGCTTGTATTTGACTTCTTGGTAGTTATTTCCTTAATTACGTTTATTTTTGTGTTTTTGATACCCGCAGGCTATTCTCTGGTGAATGCCAAGCACCCGGAGTAGAGGAAATCCCCTTGTTCCATTAAATCCAGAAATCGAAAGAGCACTGCATAGAATGGAGAACCACGAGCAAAGAGAAGCCCGCATAGCTGAAGAAGCTAGGCAACCGAGCTAGCTCGGCAAGCTGCACTATAACATGTTGAAGATAAAAGAGATGAGGTGGTAAATGTTGGTCAACAGGGGTAGGGAAACAGAGCTCATAGATTTGCCCCTCAATTCTTTGATCATGATGATGACCCAGACATTGATGAAGTCAGGTCGACTGGAGCAATTGTGCCACCACCACTGCCCGTTGGGGCCAAATTTGACATTATGAGCACCATGATTTATAAAGCTGAAGAATCAATAATATAAACTCAGTGAAAGTCTTACTCAACATAACATAAAAATAAGCATCCGAAGATGAATATATACATAATTTTGAAAAGACTCTAATCTGGATGAGTTGATGGGACAAGACCCCAACTAACTCAACAATATTCAAGCTGAAAATACATAAGGGAAACTGAAAGTCTAGCCCTCGAAGGATGAGGACTAACAAACCAAGAAGGTACTAACTCTAACAACTGACTACGAGCGAGGCTGAGCTTGGGTGTTGGATCCTGTATCATGAAACAATAAGCATAGAGTATGCGGGTTAGTACATGAAATGTACCGAGTATGCAAGGTAAGTAAAACTGCTTAAGTAAAGTAAATAATTTAAAACCATATAATAACATATCATAAGCTTTCAAATCAGAGAAGAGGGCTTGCAAGCATTCTTTCTGAAATCATAATCTTTTCATAACATGATAATACATAGCTTCATAATATCATAACTGACTCAAATGACTCAAAGTTGAAATATGACATTTAGCAGAAAAGCTGAATGATAAGTCAAACCTTGATTTTGGAACATGCATGTATAAAATAACAACCATGAGTAATGGATATGCAAATCTGAATCATATAGACAATGGGAGACTCATCATTTAACCGACATACCATGATAGAACTTACGTGGTTCCAACTATTACACTCAAGTGGGCGGAGCCGTCCAAAACCTTACCAGGGCTAAGTACACTACCATGATATTGATATCAAGCTCATGGGCCATTCGGGCCAGGGATAGCTCACAAAGGAGGTCCCAATAATATAATAGTTATCAACCTACGTTGGCGCGTAGTTCTGGGCATAGGGTGATTGACCCTTAGACTGCTCGGTGCTAGACTCTTCTTCAAAAACATGCAATGATCTACATCGTATATAATAAAGCTCAACATCGTCTATTGACGAAGCTCAAAGATGAAATCATGCATAGACTCGACATCATACAAAAATGACGCTCAATAATAACATACATCTCAATTGTGAATTCATGCATATGAGAAGCTTTATTTTAAAACATACCATAATCTCAAAGATAAATGGGAGCTTTTACTCCAAAACCATGTGGTAAGCTTACTTTAGATATACTACATCATCATACTCGATATAAGGTCCTTGTCCAAAACTTTATCATGCTTGGATCTAGTTCATTCATTTTGAAAACAATATCATGGTCATGGGTAGCTTTAGAAACATGCTTTTTATCATCAAATCTCATCGTCATTATACTTTCATCATCATTCTCTTCTTTCATGAACTTCTCATCCATACGCCTTTAATTTCATAAAACTAGATAACACAATTTTGATTGAAAACAAATTTATAATCTGCTCATGCTTCACAATTCATCAATAGAAACATAAACTAATCGTACCCATGTATAGAAATTGAAGAATTATGCAATTGGGTGAAAACCTCATAACTTGATCATAGGAATTTCTCATATTTAGATATAAAATCGGCATGCGTTTGGAAGAAGAGACCCAATCATAACCCTGCATACCTGAAAATTATTGATTCTTACTCTCCCTTGAAAGCCCAAGAAGGAATTGAAAGGATTTGAAGAAGGAAGCCTTGAATCACCCTTTGATCATCTCTCTATACTTTTGCATGCATGAATGAGGACTTAGAATAGATTATCCCTCTAAAAACCCATCTTTCATAGGCTAAAAATATGTAGTATAGGCCATTAGGACTTAGGAATTATGAAAAAACCCTTATAAAATCGTAGAATTTGGCTGACTACCAGTCCCCACGAGGGACTGGATGACTCATGGCCAAGGCTAACGACTCGTGGCTTGGAGTCGTGGAGTCTACTGCCCAATTCCACTCAGGAGACCCCATTAGAGACTCCACGAATTGTGGTGGCTGACCATGACTCGTGGTCACCACCCTTGATCCCCACTGCCCAAACCATTCAATCCATGCCATGAATGACCTCACGAGTTATGAGGTCTGACCATGACTTTTGGTCATGCTCGTGGCCTCACCCAACTCCTTTCCAAGCCCTACTAGACCACAAGTCACTTCACGACTCGTGTTCACTCCTCACGAGCCACTTCACGGATCGTTCTATGACCTGGTGCTAAATTTCAGTTTTCTTCCGTTTTAACTCCCGGGTCTGATCCTTGGGTTTCCATGGTATAACAACTAGTAAATGCTTAAATCAATTTCAGTTGTATTCAATCAATAAAGTGACTAGGATTGTGTTCCCCATGACTTCATAACCACAAGGTTTTTATACAAATGATCTATTCCGGTGTTTAGCATGCAATATTGATAAGTTAAATTCACCTAAATGGTTGGTCCCCTATCTAGATGATTATCACCTTGCAACTTGGTCCGTATATGGGTGTATTCTTAATTAATCCTTACCCTTAATATCGGATTAGCTATTCCCGGACAAGGTCAAGCTATTGATGATGGTTGATAGCCTAAAATCTCTATTCTTAATCCCTTTTCCCATTCATCACCCCCTTGATCTGTTAAGTAAGAATAAGGAAAATTCAAAAGTTTGCAACCGTTAAGAAACAATTAAAATGAAGGGAAAAACAATACATGCATAAACCCCATTTAAAAATCACTAAGTATTTTTACCTATGTATGTTAATTCATCATGGTTCCCATAACCCTAGTTATGGGTTTAGCTACTCATATTTGAATGATCAGAATCACAAAATACATAAGAAATCATAATTGTAAGTTACAAAGATTCGTAGAAGAAAACCACGTGAATTGAATAAAACACCAAAACCGATGAACAAAACTTCAATGTTGTTTGATTCTCAAAATCAAGAACAAAATTATAAACTTTGTTTCTTGAACCAACATTGATTGTTAACAACACTGAAATTTACGTAAAAAGTGGTAAAATAAACTGTACTTGAAAAATAAACCTAAACAATGTATTTATAGTTCCAAACAAAACTTTTCCTAACTAAAGACGGACTCCAGGTCGGCAATGGTAACGGGCCAAGTAACAACACATTGGGTCTACCAATGAGTCATTGTCCAGTGAATTTGAGTCATCCTCGACAACTTGTCCAATCCTGGTGATGGGTCAACTAACGACTCATTAGTCCTGGGCATGAATCGTTAGGTCCCTTGTGGCCATGGATCACCAAATCCTCCAGTGCACTTGACGGATACACACAGATCTCATGATGAGTCGTCACTTCACCTGATGACTCATTATGTCTCTCATTGTCTTCCCCGAGCATTTTTCAAAAATCTTCCTCCCAGTCTTCACGACTAGCATAATAACCCGTTACCAGATGTAACAAGTCATGCCTTCAACTCGTTAGGTGCACTGGTTCTTCTTCATAAAATACTTTCTCTTCTCCGCGACTCCAGGAACGAGTCTTTCATTGGGACGACGACTTGTGACCTTGGTAGCATTCTACATTTTGGTCCATTTTTGCCTTACTTTGCTTATTTCACATTCTGAACTTGTTTTCCTGCAACACCTAACACAAACACATCATATCTACATAAACATATCTAGAATTTGCATATTTTCTTGGTTTTAAGCATCGAAAGTTTCATAAAGTCACGGCACCTCAACACCCTCAACTTAGAACTTTTGCATGTCCTCAAGCAAAAACAAATAAAATAAAACTAACATGACGCTTCAATCAAAATTACTTTAGGAAAATTACGGCAGTCACAACTCTTCATCAAATCAAATTTTCTAACTCCTCCTTTATCATACAAAATCAAATCATAATGCATATGTAAAATTTTCAACCATGACATAGAGAAATCGAAACATGGCAATATACTGGCAATATACTATCACTTGCAACCATGCACATAATTCTATAACACTGACCTAAATAGTTTGCAGACAATTTTGTTGACCAAATGCTCTCACCACAAAGAAGTCCCACACTCACACATGTGTATATGTAATACCACGGAAAGGCCTAAGAATAGACCCGGGAGTTGAAGTTGAAAACTACAGAAAATCTAGAATTTTGCACCAATACGGCTCAAGATACGAATCATGGTGAGGACCTACGACTCGTGACTTGAGTCGTGATGAACTCGAGAACCTGAGGTCATATCATGGGTGGTCCTATGAGTCGTGACGTGTAGGTAAGACTCGTGGTTACTGATCTTGGGCAAATTTATATGCCCAAGTGATACTCAAAAGTACCATTTTCGCCTTGTTTATCTATCAATGTGTATACATTCTCATGTAATTGGTAATAAAATGTGAATTTATACTAACCAACATGATTAGCATTGTTTTGCAGGTAAAATGTAATTTTGGGAAGCTTAAATGCATGTTGGAGGATATCGGGTTTGGACTTGGATGCGAGCACGGGACAAGGCATTGGACAGCATGAAATAAAGGGGCTCCGCGATGGAGCCGTGTCATGCCGCCATCGCGGAGGCCTTCTGCCTGGATAGGGAAATTTTGCCCAAATTCCAGAGAGGGTCCGCGTCCGGTCCGTGGCACGGTGGCTTGGCTCCGCGTTGCACGCCGTGCCACGTTGGGCTTTAATTCCTGGACCCCCAGTTCCAGTGAAGGTCCGCGTCCGTAGCGTGTCACGGAGGAAGTGCTCCGCGATGCACTCCGTGACACGTTGCTCGTTATTCCGGGAAAAATTCCCACCAGTATAAATAGAACACTTAGGTTCATTTTTTAATATTCTGACTTGGTGCAGCAAGAACGTGGGTAACAGGCAGTTGAGGGGACGAAATTCTCAGGGTTTTTCTCTCTTTCCTTCTTCTTGTATTCAATTGCTTGTATGATTAACACTCATTTAAAGATGTTTAATCCACAAATGAGTGGCTAATTCCTCTTCTTGCTGAGGTTATGAACAATTGTGATGAAATGTGATCATTGATTCTTTGGTTTTTCATCTTTTCTTCCATGGTTGTTCTATTAATTCTTGTTCTTACTGCATTGATGTATGGCCTACGTTAATGTATATCTAAAAAGTCTGGTTTCACTCGAGAGAGCAAGAAATTGGAAAGTTGTGAATTAATAGGATATGATCTTTACTTGATTTGGGAAAATTGGGAATTGATTTACTTTCAGGATAGAAATATACCTGAAAGTCGTATTAGTCAATTTAGGAACCGGGTTTGTATGGCTAGAACATGAATTGCATTTAATCACAGAAATGTAGGTGGATGGTTCATGATTCTTAAGTGAGGTTAAATACGAGAGTTTTAATCTCTTGGCAATAGTTCTTGGCTAGCAACTGGAGGAAAAGATTAACCAAATTATGATGATAATTAATTTCATTACATGTTCGTTTAACCTCAGCATGCTCTCATTCATAGTTCAGACTCAAAGTAGATAATTGTTTTAGCTTTAGCATAAAAATTATAAAACAAAATATCAAACTCTTGGTTACACTGTTGTCTGCATTTTTAGAATTAAAATATAGGACACTTGAGCAAATTGTACTTCATCCCAGTCCCTGTGGGATTGATACTTGGCTTACTAAAGCCACTTTACTACTTGTTCGACGACGTGCACTTGCGTGTCATTTTATCTACCCCACAAATCACGCGAATAAGTTTTTGGCGCCGTTGCCAAGGACTTGGCAATTGGTGAAGTTGTTTTAAGTGTTAATTTACTGTATTTTTATTTTCTAAGTGCTGACAACTTGGTCTTAGTATTTGTTTTAATTCTTTTTTTTTTTTATTTTATTTTATTTTTCTTCTTTTTCGGATTCCCTTATTGACATGACATGACATGACATCGTGGAATACAAATGGTTTAAATGGTGGATACTCATATTTTGGCGAATCTTGTCTGAACTGCGGAGGACACCACTCGTGGCAACTCTGTAGCACGTGCAATATATGTGGTGGTCAAGATGGCCATTGGGATGGCTGTCCGAATGCATATTCCCCTCCCCCAAGCCCCAACTATGATCCTTCTATTGTTTTTGCTGAATATAGGCATGCTGAAGATGCGGACTTGGGACGCCAAGCTCAAATAGAAGACATGCTGAAACAACTCCTGGAGCAATCAGAAGCAATGAAGGAGGCGATGGCAGTATTGAGAATTCAGCAAGAAGAGAATGCAAAGACTCTAGAAAGGATGAGCATCAAATTCATGGAGATGATTGATGAGGCTGAAGCTTGTGATAAATTGCAGGTCATGGTTTTAGCCGATATTCAAGAGGAACTACAAAAGGAAGACAAGGGTGAATTTTTGGATGAAGCCCAACAATTAGAATCTCTTGAGTGTCCCCGTGATGGGCTCACACTTATGGAAAATCTATTTGTGGAAGAAGAGATAGAGTATCCCCTAGTTGACATTAATGGAGAGATAGATGTCGATGCTGAGAAGGTGTATACAAGTAAGGAGGTCAAGCACAATGCAGTTTCAGAGTTGAGGTGTATTGGACCACACTCGACGCATTTTTCGACATTAAGTTTGGTTGACAACATAGAAATAGAGTCTTCCAAGTTTGTAGAGAAATGTCTAGAGGAGGACCAAGCCCCGTATATTTTGAAATTTGCTAACTCGGAGAGACAAAATGACTTCGCTTACTTAAGGACCAATAAATGCAAAAGGCAACATCTACTGCTTGGTCCTTACAAATTTTCACCACCACCCCTGGAGCATAAGAGGAAATTAAAGAAGAAATTAGGGGTGAGATTCATATCCTCAAGGTGGAGGAAAAAGCGGTGAAACTTGATACGTCGTGCCGCGACGGTAAACCAGGCGCTGCACGGTAGGCAACCCGTGAAAAAATTTTCTTTCTCTTTGTAAAGTGTAAATAGATTTTTCTTTTCTTTTTCTTTTTCTTGATTTACTATAAAATTTTTCGTTTTAGTTTTTGTTTTATTTGTATTTAGAGTGAAACCTATAATTATAACCAATTTTGTATAGTGAGATGAATTTCAGGTTAAACGGAGGAAAATATGCACGGAATCGCAAAGGAAAAGTCGAGGTATGAAATCTAAAAAAAAGTGGCAAAACAGTGAGCTGGGGCGATAGCTCCGTGTCACGGAGGTAGACCTCCGCGTTACCTCCGTGACACGTTGAGGTACAATCTGGATTTTTTAAAATTTCCAGAAAAGGCTCGCGATGGCTCCGTGTCACGGAGGAAGTGCACCATGATGCACTCCGTGACACGTTGCCGTGTATATCGCGACGGGTCACACCGGGTCGTCGGGTGACCCGCGCGATTTCCCTACTTTTTAACCCCGAAAAACCCCTTCCTTTCCTTATTTTTCAATTACTCCGCGACCAAAACCCCCCAAAACCCATCCCCCTTCAACATGACACGGAGGAGGCGTAGAAAATCATCAAATTTGCGTAATTTCTTCAACTTCAAGGTATGTTCTTCGATTCCACCTCAATTTCTTGTCAATTTTCTTCGATATTGAGCATGTGAGGTGAGCTAAATTGCCCTAAGTAGAAATTAATCATGAATTCAATTTAATTGTTGTTAATGAATGTTCAGAATGTCGTTATGATTGCTTGAACTTGTCAATTGCATAAATTAATCGAATTTGCTTGATAATATCAATTCTAGGGCTTGTTTTGAATTTGAAGTTGAAAATGTAGTGAACTTGTGAGTTTCATGTTGGGATGTACATGTTGAATGAGATGAGTCGATGTACTAATTGTTAGGATGTTAATAGAACGACGGATTCTCGGGTTAAGGGAATGTTGAAATTTGTAAGAATTTGGTTGGTTGTATAGGTTCGTGTAGATAAATCTTTGTTGTTGTCGAGGAGGAGGCCCTTGACTATATCCCGCAGATGGAGCGGCGGGCCTTAGATGTTACTAAAACTAAGGCTCCCGACACCACCCACGGGCCAGTGCTTACACTTGGTGAGCGACATGCTCGTGATGATCAGTATATGGCTCGCATGTATGGGATGCAGATACTCCAACTGAGGATAGGTGGGAGGCCGGCGACAGAGGAGGAGCTATGGCAGCTTGAGCTAGACTACCCCTTCGGGGAAAACACCAGGGCTCTATGCCGAGTGGGGCCAGCATTTGTAGAGCCCACGGATGATGACGTCCCCACAGACGAGGAGACACGTCGGGAGGACTCCGATGTGGAGTTCGATGAAGACGACGGGGGTGATTCAGACATGGGAGATGAAGCAACAGCACCCGATGAAGAAGTGGAGTACTTTGATTGATCAGGGAGTTCCACCACCCGATTTTGTGCTATTTTAATTTTTGTGAATACTGGGGACAGTGTTCGAGCTAAGTGTGGGGTGGGAGTAGTTAGGTGCTCGGCTGTGCTGTTTTGTATGTATGCTCTAATCTGTTGTCGTGCATGTGAAATTTTGTTGTTCCCTGTGAGTTGTGAATTGTTAAGTTGTTGTTCTGTATTTGTAAATTTATGTGAAATTGATGTGTGTTGCTGAATGTTGCTAGGTGATTCTGTACATATTTTTGTTATCAAAATGATCGATATTTTTAAAATTTTAAAATATTTTGTACATATTTTTTCTATCGAAATGATCGATATTTTCGACATTTTTTTACTTCTTGGGTTTCTCGGCGTTTGCTTTCGGTTCTTTTACCGAGAATGGTCCCATTGAACCGAAGTCATAGTAGTGACCGTTCCCTATGATGGATGGATGACGACCGTCTTAAGGGAAATGTAGTCGTTAGGAGTAGTTTTTTTCTCTCAATTATTTTTCAGTTTTTTTCTTTGGTGGGTTGCATCCCAAAACATGTAGTTACTATATGGTTGTGAAATTCTGGTGGCGTGTTGTACATGATATTTAAAATGCAAAGGTGATTCTTATGAAAGCATGAAACTTTGTAAATATGTTGAGATACCTAGTCCATAGAGTACGATTTAGTGTGATTGAGGCTTAATGTTTGAATTCCTGTAATTAGCTGATTGAAGAGTCTATGAATACATCTTGAATTGAGCATGTGCAAAAAGTGTGAAGTGAGGTGTTGTTATTCCATGCTATTTTGAAGTGTCTAGAACTTGCCTGGTGTGTGTACAAAACGAAATGAAGGAGGTGTATTGTAGGAAAGGATGTAGGCATTTCTTTGTTTTAACCGAGAGTTTCTATTTTTCCTTGTTGTACCCACCTTGATTGCATACCCTAGTCATCCCGTTGAGCCTTTAGCCTATTATATTTTTTTCTTTTGTCCAAAAAGTGTAAACGAGCTTAATCCCTTCTTTTCATTAGCCGTAAAGTCTATACAAAACTCTTAAGCGCTTAAGAAGAGAAAATCATTTTCCCGAAGTGTCAAAGAGTGAGAATGGTGAAAAGAAAAAGAAAAGCAGAGTGAGGGAAGAAAAGAAAAGGTTGAAGGTGCACTTGCTATAAATAAACTTTAATGAAGGTGCATGAATAATCTTTTGTTGTGTCAAGTGTGCTTAATACGATGGGCCATACTAAAGAAAAACATCAAGAATGGGATGATGAAAAAAAAGAAACAATGTCCATGAGTTGATGGGATGTGTTGAAAAGGCGCTTAAGGATGCTAGTGGCTATTATTGGCTAACCCAATATTTACTAGTTCCGTAGCTTCCATTACAACCAGTTAAAGTCCTACGTGATCTTACATCGCACTTCTTTATATTAGTGGAGTAATACACTAAGGGCAAGCTTATGGGTCATGACAGGATGCATGTGAATTCTTTTGGGAGAGAGAGCGAAATTTTGTTTACATGCCCCTGCTTAAAATTTTGTGAGTCATATGAGCAAAAAAGGGAAGATTCTCTTGTGTTGTGAGGGCACATGCTTGATGAAAGATTAATTTTCGTGTCGGATATCTTGATCAGCTGATTTGCATGAGTTTGCCAATATCGAGAGTCGATTCTTAAAGCCTAGGAGGTCTTGATGTATTGAAGGTCGTTGCATTGATAGGACCATGCATGTTTTCTTGATGATTTGCTGTATTGAATAATCGGTATAACCATAGCCTAAATTTTCGAACCAAAGTAGCGAGGTTGGGATGTAAATTGCATGAAGTGTAGGATTGTTGTTCGAGGACGAACAAGGATTTAAGTGTGGGGTAAGTGATCTTGGGCAAATTTATATGCCCAAGTGATACTCAAAAGTACCATTTTCACCTTGTTTATCTATCAATGTGTATACATTCTCATGTAATTGGTAATAAAATGTGAATTTATACTAACCAACATGATTAGCATTGTTTTGCAGGTAAAATGTAATTTTGGGAAGCTTAAATGCATGTTGGAGGATATCGGGGTTAGACTTGGATGCGAGCACGGGACAAGGCATTGGACAACATGAAATAAAGGGGCTCCGCGATGGAGTCGTGTCACGCTGCCATCGCGGAGGCCTTCTGCCTGGATAGGGAAATTTCGCCGAAATTCCAGAGAGGGTCCGCGTCCGGTCCATGGCACGGTGGCTTGGCTCCGCATTGCACGCCGTGCCACGTTGGGCTTTAATTCCTGGACCCCCAGTTCCAGTGAAGGTCCGCGTCCGTAGCGTGTCACGGAGGCAGTGCTCCACGATGCACTCCGTGACACATTGCTCGTTATTCCGGGAAAAATTCCCACCAGTATAAATAGAACACTTAGGTTCATTTTTCAATATTCTGACTTGGTGGAGCAAGAACGTGGGTTACAGGCAGTTGAGGGGACGAAATTCTCAGGGTTTTTCTCTCTTTCCTTCTTCTTGTATTCGATTGCTTGTATGATTAACACTCATTTAAAGATGTTTAATCCACAAATGAGTGGCTAATTCCTCTTCTTGCTGAGGTTATAAATTGTGATGAAATGTGATCATTGATTCTTTGGTTTTTCATCTTTTCTTCCATGGTTGTTCTATTAATTCTTGTTCTTACTGCATTGATGTGTGGCCTACGTTAATGTATATCTAAAAAGTCCGGTTTCACTCGAGAGAGCAAGAAATTGGAAAGTTGTAAATTAATAGGATATGATCTTTACTTGATTTGGGAAAATTGGGAATTGATATACTTTCAGGATAAAAATATACCTGAAAGTCGTATTAGTCAATTTAGGAACCGGGTTTGTATGGCTAGAACATGAATTGCATTTAATCACAGAAATGTAGGTGGATGGTTCATGATTCTTAAGTGAGGTTAAATACGAGAGTTCTAATCTCTTGGAAATAGTTCTTGGCTAGCAACTGGAGGAAAAGATTAACCAAATTATGATGATAATTAATTTCATTACATGTTCGTTTAACCTCAGCATGCTCTAATTCATAGTTCAGACTCAAAGTAGATAATTGTTTTAGCTTTAGCATAAAAATTATAAAACAAAATATCAAACTCTTGGTTACACTGTTGTCTGCATTTCTAGAATTAAAATATAGGACACTTGAGCAAATTGCACTTCATCCCAGTCCCTGTAGGATCGATACTTGGCTTACTAAAGCCACTTTACTACTTGTTCAACCACGTGCACTTGTGTGTCATTTTATCTACCCCACAAATCACGCGAACAGTTACGAGTTGTTGTGAAATTCTCAGTGGTGCCAGAATGAGTCATCATAGGTCATGGTATGACTCGTGGATGTAGCAACGAGTCGTGATGAGGAGTCGTGGTTAAGTCGTGTTTGGTATGGGTGGATGGTACCACGACTGACAGTATGACCTGTAGGATGGTACTACGAGTCATGGTATGTGAGTCGTGGCAAGATTCAGAAGATAAAAAAGTGGTGAGGTGACCACGAGTTGTAACTTCGTGGTACGAGTCGTGGTCAAGACCAGATCTGTTTTCCAGGGAAATTTCATTAATGGAAAATTCAGCTTTTCTATGCTTTTGGACCTTAAACCACATCATTTCGAGGTCAGGAAAGGATATTTTAAGGAGGAAAAACTCATGCTAAGTCTCATTTGGCATTTGCAAGAACTAGAGAAGGGAGTAGGAGGAGATTCAAGGGTTCTTCTTCAATTCTTCAAGTTTCCACCTAGGGTTCTTCAAGGGAGTTAAGAATCACGTAATTCTAGGTATGTGGGGTTTTGGATGGGTAGTTCAGTCCCTACCCATGCCCAATTTCTCCCTAATTCTATGATTAAAGTTACCAAAACTTTATGGGTCATTATCAAATTTCATGATTCCTTAAGAATTTGAAATGAGCTTGTTGTAGTATGCTTAACTTATGAATTTCGAATTTATTGGGATTATTTCACTTTTTTATTCATTATTTCATGATCTAATAGATGCCTAATTATGTGGAATTTTCAGTAACGTTCATGGTCATGATGATTCCGCAAGCTTAATACGATTTTTTCTTAAATTTTAAGCATGTCTTCAAGTCTTCAATTACCCATGTTTTTATGAATATGTTTCCTATAAATTTTAGCATTTCATGTATGATTGAAACTATGGGTAATGCCCACATTTCGCTTATGATTTAAGAACTATGATTCTGGCTGATTCACGGGCCCGATTCCATGGCTAGTATTACAAATTCTCAAGCATGATATGATTCTCACGATTTAACTAGCCATGCATGTCATGTTTGAATTTCTATGAGCACGTTGCATGTTTTGGAAATAGTACTTAACACCTAGCAGGTTTGGGGCCTAGGTTATGCCTCGAATCTCAGAACTACGTGCCACTGTAGGTTATGCTCGAGAACTCCTCAGTGACTGTCCCCTATGACCTACGGGGCCTTCATGAGTGATATCACGCCTTTCATGGTTCATACTCTTGGCAAGGTATGGATGACCTCCCGACTAGGTTTACAAGTCGGGCTCCATATGTGCTAATATGGGGTATGTCGGTTATAGAAATCTCCCATTGTTCCCCATTGTTTTAGCGCATGTATGATTATGTTCTTTTGGCTCAAGTTATGTTATATGAAATGTTTTTCTCACACATTATGACTATGACAGGTTTACAAATATTTTAAAAATCTTGAGCCTTACGATATATTTACGATTTCATTCTTATGATCATGACGTCCCCACTCCTATAACTTTTATGTTTTAAGTATTCTTTTGCATACCTTACATACTCAGTACCTTCTAAGTATTGACCCACATAATTTTAGGATCTAGTTCGCAGGTCCAGCATCATTCCTAGTTTGCTCTTAGTTCCGCTCTCAACTTCTAGTGGTGAGTCCTCATGATTCGAGGGCTTCATGTTCGGACCTTGTTTATCTTTTGTTTTCAGAATGTTGGGGTTAGTTGGGGTCTTGTCCCTTCAACCAAACTATTAAGCTTATAGGCTTTCAGACCTATTTGTAGTATTTCAGCCAGTTATGTTTGGATCGTGTAATGTTGTTTCTTATATCTCAGGTTATGATTTTCAGTTAGTTCATGATATTTAAGTTGAGTCTTCCGGATTATGTGTATGAATTAGATGTACAATCACGCCATTGGATGACTTGGAGTCTTTCAGGGCTCTTGGTCCCGTGTCTACAATTCGAGTGTACCCTCGGGTTGTGACAAACTTGGTATCAGAGCAATAGGTTCAAATGTGTCCTAGGGAGTCTAAAAGCCACGTTAGGTAGAGTCTTTTTCATGGGTGTGAAGCGCTCCATACCTATAACGAAGAGGCTACCAAACATTTTAGGAAATGTTCCCTGCTTTCATGATCTATGTCATGTGGTGAAAATCTCTCCATCCTTCTAATTCATGCTATTCGCGATTGCAGAAAATTATGGCTCCCAGAAGGATAAATGGAAGGAGGAACATAAATGATGAAGGCCACAAGGGTGGCCATGATAATGGGCGTCAGCAAGCCCCACCTGTTCAGGAGCCTCAGGCACCAGAGCCAACTGCCCACGCTGAGTTTCGGGCGGCTATTCAAATGTTGGCGTAGGCCTTGACCGCTCAGGTCAACCAGTAGGCTGTTGCGCATGTTCCACAGAATGGCAATGCAGCAGCAGCCTGGATCAGGGACTTTTTAAGGATGAACCCTCCCAAGTTCACAGGGACAAAGGTGGATGAGGATCCACAAGAGTTCATTAAAGGGATCTCGAAGGTCACTCAGGTGATGGGGGTGACGAATGAGGAATGCGTTGACCTGGCCTCTTATCAGCTGAAGGAGGTTGCTTATATTTGGTTCAAGCAATGGAAGGAGAGCGGGACAGTGGGAGCAGGCCCTATCAGCTGGTATGAGTTCCACCTGGCCTTTCTCGATAGGTTCTTTCCTCGGGAGATGAGGAAATTAAAGGCAACCGAGTTTGTTAACCTCAAACAGGGAAAGATGACGGTGCTAGAATATTCACTTGAGTTCACTCGCCTGTCAAAGTATGCCCCAAAGTTAGTGATGGACCAGAGGGCGCGGTGAGTAGATTCGTGTAGGGAGTAGCCGAGTATCTGGACAAGGACTACAGAACAACCATGCTTTATTAGGATATGACTACCCACGGATAGTCCTCTATGCCTAGTAGATAGAGGCAGCTCATATGAGGCAGAGAGAGGCCAAGAGGGCCAGAACTGATAGCCACAGGTTCCCCCAACCGAGGCCAGGGGGTGGGCCTCACCAGCAGTCCCAACACAGGTCCATTACATCAGCACCATCTTCAGCCAGTACCCCATCCAGGCCTCGAGATGATTAGCAGGGCCTCAGATTCGAGGGGTTAGAATAGTATGTGCACTTTTCCATCTTGTGTTAATTATGGCAAGATTCACTCAGGAAAATGTTTGGTGGGCTCAAATGCTTGTTTCGGGTGTGGCAAACTCGGACACAGACTTAGGGATTGCCCCGCAACTAGATCAGGGAGTGGTAGAGCCCACACTTCAGCAGCTAGCTCAGCAGTTCCAGTGGCACGTCAGACTCAGCAGGGTGCTTCAACTGGTCCAGCTGGTGGTCAGCGCCAGAACCGGTTTTATGCACTTGGCTCTCGATAGGAGCAGGAGACTTCTCCTGATGTGGTTACGGGTATATTGTGAGTCTTTCATATTGATGTTTATGCTTTGTTAGATCCGGGAGCGATACTGTCTTTTGTGACACCTTACATTGCTAGTTACTTTGGAGTCAATCCTGAAATTTTGCCAAAACCATTTTTTGTATCTACTCCAATTGGTGATTCAGTCGTAGCGAGGCGGGTATATAGAGGTTTCCCCATTACATTAATGTATAGGGGTACCTCTGCAGACTTAGTAGAATTGGCTATGACTGATTTTGACGTCATCTTGGGCATGGATTGGTTGTTTTCATGTTATGCTTCTATTAACTGTAGAACCCGAGCGGTGGAGTTTTGATTTCCAGGTGAATCGGTTTTAGAATGGAGGGGTGGTTCAGCGGTACCTGTAGGTCACTTTATCTCCTACCTCAAGGCCAAGAAAATGATTTCCAAGGGTTGTATTTACCATTTGGTTAGGGTTAAGGATGTCACATCTGAGACCTCGACCATTTAGTCAGTCCCTGTGGTATGTGAATATCCTGAGGTATTTCCACATGACCTACCTGGTGTCCCTCCCAAGAGGGAGATTAATTTTGAGATTGATACTTTACCAGACATGCAACCCATATCAATTCCTCCCTACCAAATAGCCCCAGCCGAGCTAAAAGAGTTAAAGGAGCAGTTGAAGGATTTGTTGGATAAGTGTTTCATTAGACCGAGTAAGTCCCTATGGGGTGCCCCAGTGTTGTTCGTCCGAAAGAAAGACGGTTCTCTTTGAATGTGTATCTACTATAGGTAGTTGAACAAGGCCACCATCAAGAATAGATACCCTTTACCCAGGATTGATGACCTATTCAATCAACTTCAAGGTGCCAAATATTTTTCCAAGATAGATCTCAGGTCCGAGTGTCACCATCTCAGGGTTCGGGAGAGCGACATCCTAAAGACTTCTTTTAGAACCCGATATGGCCATTATGAATTCATTGTTATATCTTTTGGACTAACCAAAAGAACAGGGTATTTAAGGAATATCTGGACATGTTCGTGATCGTGCTCATTGACGACATATTAATATACTCCAAGAGCGAGGAGGAGCATGTCACACACCTAAGGTTAGCACTTCAGACTCTCAAGGATAACCAGTTATATGCCAAGTTCAGCAAATGTGAGTTCTGGCTGAAATCAGTTGCACTATTGGGACACGTAGTGTCAAGCGAAGGTATAAGGGTGGACTCCCAAAAAATAGAGGTGATAAAGAACTAGCCCAGACTGGTAAACCCTTCAGAGATTAGGAGCTTTTGGGGCTTAGCGGGTTACTATCGGAGGTTCGTGGAAGGTTTCTCATCCATTGCAACCCCACTGACTAGATTGACTCAGAAAAAGGTCAAGTTCCAGTGGTCGGAGGCTTATGAGAAGAGCTTCCAGGAATTGAATGCCAGACTCACTTTAGCACCGGTGTTGACTTTACCGGAGGGTACCGATGGCTTTGTGGTATATTGTGTTGCTTCATGAGTCGGACTTTACCGGGGTGTGTATTGATGCATCCTGGGAAAGTCATAGCATATGCTTTCAGACAGCTGAAAATTCACGAGAAAAATTACCCAACCCATGATCTTGAGTTGGTCGTGATGGTATTTTCTTTGAAGGTATGGTGACACTACTTGTATGGGGTTCATGTAGATGTATTCACAGACCACAAGAGCTTACAATATGTGTTCACACAGAAGGAACTAAATCTTCAGCAACTGAGGTGGTTGGAGCTACTTAAAGACTATGACATGAGTGTCCTTTACCACCCGGGTAAGGCCAACATGGTAGTATATGCCTTAGTAGGCTTTCTATGGAAAGTGTGTCACATGTGAGTGAAGGCAATAAGGAGCTGGTAAAGGAGGTACATCGACTTGCATGGTTGGGAGTTAGATTAGTTGGTTCGACCGATGGTGGGGTAGTAGTTTCTGATGGGTCAAAGTCATCCTTGGTAACGGAGGGGAAGGCTAAACAAGATGAAGATCCAATATTGGTAAAGTTTAAAGAAGCTGTCCAAAATCAAAAGGTAGAAGTCTCCTCCAAAGGGGGAGATGGTGTGCTTCAATATCAGGGTCACTTATGTGTTCCGAACATGGGGGATCTGAGGAGTCAAATGTTGCATGAGGCTCACGGATCCATATATTTTATCCATCCAAGTGCCACCAAAATTTATCATGCCTTGCGGGAAATCTATTGGTGGAATGGCATGAAGGGATATTGTAGAATTCGTAGCCAAATGCCTGATTTGCCAATAAGTGAAAGTCGAGCATCAGAGACCGGAAGGTACTCAAAGATATCAGCATTCCTACTTGGAAGTGGGAAGAAATTAATATGGACTTTGTAACAGGTTTACCCCGCACTTATAGACAATATGACTCTATTTGGGTTGTGGTCAAGTTGACCAAGGCTTCTTATTTCCTACTAGTCAAAACCACTGATTCGGCAGAAGATTATGCTAAGTTATACATTTGAGAGTTGGTCAGATTGCATGGAGTGCCCTTGTCCATTATATCAGATAGAGGTACTCAGTTCACCTCTCAGTTCTGGAGATCCTTTCAAAAGGGACTTGGCACCGAGGTCAACCTTAGCACGGTATTTCATCCGCAAACAGATGGTCAGGTGGAGCATACTATACAGACTCTTGAGGACATGTTGAGAGCTTGTGTTATTGACTTCAAGGGTAGTTGGGATGAGCATTTTCCTCTTATTGAGTTTGCCTACAACAACAGTTATCACTTCAACATTAAGATGGCACCGTTCGAGGCTCTTTACGGGCGAAGGTGTAGATCGCCCATTGGGTGGTTTGAATTCAGTGAGGCTTCGTTAATGGGTCCATATTCAGTCCATGAGGCTATGGAGAAAGTTCAGTTAATAATAGAAAGGCTGGAAATGGCTCAAAGTCACCAAAAGTCTTATGCGAATGTGAGAAGAAGGGAGCTTAAGTTCAAGGTCGACGATTGGGTGTTTCTGAGGTATCTCCTATGAAGGGAGTAATGAGATTTGGAAAGAAAGGGAAACTCAACCCCCGCTATATTGGCCCATACCAAATTGTGAGACGAGTAGGTAAGGTAGCTTATGAGTTAGAGTTACCTTCATAGGTGGCTTCAGTTCAGCCCATATTTCATGTATCGCTCTTGAAAAAGTGCATGGGAGATCCGTCCTTGGTGGTTCCGGTGGAAAGTGTTGGCGTGTAGGATAGCCTCAATTATGAAGAAATTCCTGTTGCAATCTTGGATCATCAGGTTCAAAGGCTGAGGAACAAGGAAGTAGCTTCAGTAAAGGTGTTATGGAGAAATCAGCATGTTGAGGGAGCTACGTGAGAAGCTGAAGCATATATGATGGCTAAATACCCCCACATGTTCCCCAGCGGCCCAATTTCAGTTTGAGGTATCAGTTTTGGCCCTAAACCTCAAATCAGTTTTTCATGTTTCATTCATGCTTGCAACTTTTTTTTATTATATGACATATGTATGTGATGCCTAAATTCGTTTCGTCTATGTAGTTCTTTTCGGGGGTAGTCATTCCATTAGTTTTCAGCTTAAATGATCAGTATTTGCATATGGTAATTGTATGTTTCTGTGTGCTGCTTGTTTCTTACATTCCAAGATGAATATTTTCAAGGGGGAGATACTGTAATACCCCGAAAAGGCCTAAGAATAGACCCGGGAGTTGAATTTGAAAATTACAGAAAACCTAGAATTTTGCAACAGTACGAATCGTGGTGAGGACCTACGACTCGTGACTCGAGTCGTGATGAATTCGGGAGCCTGAGGTCACATCATGGGTGGTCCTACGAGTCTTGATGTGTAGGTACGACTCGTGGTTAGAAGTCATGGTGAAATTCTCAGTGGTGCCATAATGAGTCGTCAGGGGTAATGGTACGACATGTAGGATGTAGCAACGAGTCGTGACGAGGAGTCATGGTTAAGTCGTGTTTGGTGGGGGTGGATGGTACCACAACTGACAGTACGACCCATAGTATGGTACTACGAGTCGTGGTATACGATTCGTGGCCAGATTCAGAAGATTGAAAAGTGGTGAGGTGACCACGAGTCATGACTTCGTGGTACAAGTCGTGGTCGGGGCCAGATCTGTTTTTCAGGAAAATTTCATTAAGGGAAATTTCAACTTTTCTACGCTTTTGGACCTTAAACTACGCCGTTTTGAGGTTAGTACATGGTCTTTTAAGGAGTAAAAACTCATGCTAAGTCTCAATTGGCATTTGCAAGTACTAGAGAAGGGAGTAGGAGGATATTCAAGGGTTCTTCAATTCTTCAAGTTTCCACCTAGGGTTCTTCAAGGGAGTAAGAATCACGTAATTCCAGGTATGTGGGGTTTTGAATGGGTAGTTCAGACCCTATCCATTCCCAATTTCTCCTTAATTATATGTCTGAAGTTACCAAAACTTTATGGATCTTTATCAAATTGCATGATTCCTTAAGAATTTGAAATGAGCTTGTTGTAGTATGCCTAACTTATGAATTTTGAATTTATTGGGCTGATTTCACTTGTTTATTCATTATTTCATGATCTACCCTCTAAAAGTATAGATACCTAATTATGAGGAATTTTAGTAAAGTTCATGGTCATGATGATTCCTCAAGCTTAATACGAATTTTTCTTAAATTTTAAGCATGTCTTCAAGTCTTCAACTACCCATGTTATTATGAATATGTTTCCTATAAATTTAAGCATTTCATGTATGATTGAAACTATGGGTAATGCCCACATGTCGCTTATGATTTAAGAACTATGATTTTGGCCGATTCATGGGCCCAATTCCATGGCTAGTATTACGAATTCTCAAGCATGATATGATTCTCACAATTTAACTAGCCATCCATGTCATGTATGAATTTCTATGAGCACATTGTACGTTTTGGGAGTAGTACTTAACACCGAGTAGGTTTGGGGTCTAGGTTTCGCCCCGAATCTCATAACTATGTGCCACCGTAGGTTATGCTCGGTACCTCCTCAGTGACTGTCCCCTATGCCCTACGGGGCCTTCATGAGTGATATCACGCCTTTCATGGTTCATACCCTTGGCAAGGTATGGACGGCCTCCCGACTAGGTTTACATGTCGGGCTCCATGTGTGCTCATATAGGGTATCTCAGTTATAGAAATCTCTCATTGTTCCTCATGGTTTTAGTGCATGTATGATTATGTCTTGTGGCTCAAGTTATGTTTTATGAAATGTTTTTCTCACACATTACGACTATGACAAGTTTACGAATATTTTGGAAATCTTGAGCCTCATTATATATTTATGATTCCAGTCTTATGATCATGACGTCCCCACTCCGATAACTTTTACGTTTTAAGTATTCTTTTGCATATCTTACATACTCAGTACCTTCCAAGTACTGACGCATATTTTCAGGATTTGGATCGCAGGTTCAGCATCGTTCCTAGTTTTCTCTCAGTTCTGCTCTCAGCTTCTAGTGGTGAGTCCTCATGATTCGAGGGCTTCATGTTCGGACCTTGTTTATATTTTGTTTTTAGAATGTTGGGGTTAGTTGGGTCTTGTCCCTTCAACCTGTCTATTATGATTAGAGGCTTTCGGACCTATTTTTAGTATTTCAGCTAGTTATGTTTGGATCGTGTAATGTTGTTTCTTATATCTTAGGTTATGATTTTCAGTTAGTTCATGATTTTTAAGTTGAGTCTTCCGCCTTATGCGTATGAATTAGATATGTGCTCACGCCATGGATTGACTTGGAGTCTTTCGAGGCTCCTAGTCCCTTGTCTACAATCTAGGTGTACTCTCGGGTCGTGACAGTATATGATCATATCAATATATTTCTCTTGGGACTAGGTAGAAGCACACTCACTCTTATAAAGAAATTCTAACAGTGCGTATGCAATATCATAAGCTTGCCTTTACTTTCAATACCTCGATTTTCAGACGGGTTAACTAGGATCACTATTAGTACTTTTTATTCTTGTAATGTAGGCTCGGGTTTGGGTATGGTACATATGGGACTAGTAGCTTAACCCTCCTTGGCACTACACACACTTTGGCTCCACTCTTAACCTTCTTTTCACATTTTCTCCATTTTTCCTTTGCTTTCTTCTTCTTTTACTTTCTTTTGAAACTACAAGTGTGGTGTTCCTTCTTTTAAGTATTCATTACTTTCATTTTTTTTCTTTTTGATCCTTTTCCTCTTTAAGAAATTTTTTTTTTTCATTTTTTTCATTATGCACACCGCACCCTCCTCTTTCATTTTCATTCCTCAATTTCATTCCACCCAACTCTTCTTAATCACCCCTATGATAGCCACCCTCAACTTAGGCAATTTGTCTGAACTGAGGTTCACAGTATCTAAGGAGGGACCAGGGCCAGAACAGGTTCATTTTAATCAAAGCAGGAAGGTGAATTGGTGTTAACAAAAAGAAGGGTCAATTTAAGCTCAAAATTTGGATCAAGGGATATTTATTTCCATTTGGAGGGTCTTTTAAGGCTAACGTGGACTCATTCATCAAAAAAAAATGGCCTATGATCCTTCCTAGTTTCCCATCCTCTACCTCGGTACGACTGACCAGGCAAGTTCTAGATTGACACACACAGCAGAATTTAACTATTAGACCTTACTCATATATTGCACATGTCAACATCATCACTTCTACTAATTTCTAGTTCAGGTACAGTCATACAATGGTAAAAATGTTCACCATATTCATGTCATGCAAAGATTCACAAAGGTCGTGCTTGTCTATTTTAACACACACACATAACTAAAAAAAATTTAGGAGAGGCATCACATTATCAGTTCAAACAATTTCAAAAATCCATGATATTGACTGCCTTAAGTTCAACTAATTTTCTTTCAACTAACACAACAAACACAATAACATAAAAATCTAAATGTGTCAGTTCTACTAGATAAGGAACACTTGAGGAAAAAGATATCCAGCAAGAAAAACCCTCGGGTTATGTTCAACAAAAATACACAGGTATCCCTCCCCACCCCCATCAAGTAAAGAAATCATCCTCAACGCATTAATAAAAATAAAACATGGAAATAGGGAACATACCTGTGTGACCTAGGCGTCTGCGGCCTAGTCAGTATAGGGTTCAAATACAGCTCCAGTGTCATCTCCTGTACCACCGGCCTGTACAGGTGCGCTCTCAGAACATACTGAGCTCGTACCTTCTCCATGAGCTCTCACTACCTCAACTATGTCCATCTTTTGAGCCTCATCTCTGGATAACTGCAGCGCTGCCTCCATCTCTCTCCGCTCTCGCTTCTGCTCATGGGGCAGAGAATCATCCTCATCAAAACTTGCCTCCTCAAGAGGCCTACTGCCCTTATCCTGCGCCACTAGCTCCTCAGTGATAAAATCAACTATTGGTGGTTGCTCTTCCTCGCTCTCGTCATCAATCGCTGGAAGCACGGGTAGAGGAATTGCGGCTACCTGTTGTGCGGACAACTCCCGCACCTCAGCTCGGAGTGTTGCTACCTCTGCATACCATCTAGCCATCTTGGGCGCCTGTAACTGTGCAAGGCACTCTTCCATATGCCTCTCAAAGGCATCCAACAGTCCATATACTGAACTAGAAAGCGCCTCCAACTCCTTTGTAACCCACGTCTTCACTTTCTCCATTAATACCTTAACTTGAAGAGCCATGTGTGCTTGCTGTTTTTTGGCTTTCTCCAGCCGCCTAGCCATGTTAGTCAAAAATTCTTGAGAAATTATAACTAGGCCGGTTGGAGAAGCACGTGAGGGTGCAACAGGTGGTCGAGGTGCTGCTGTTGTAGATGAAGCCTCTAGAACCTCAACAGGTGCGGGAATGTCGGCTGCATCTATAGCCTCAGGCTGGCTACCAATCTTTCTGGCCTCTGTGGGCTCTGCCGCAAACTCGGTAAAAAGTGCAGCCTCAGCCTTCATACCTCTGCTCAATGCCTATGCTAATAAAGTCGCTCCAACGGATGCGGCAGACTGACTCCTCACTCTCGACACCGGGTTTGTCTCATCTCTTATCAACCCAATATCAGTGATCTTATAGACCACCACTCCCTGATCAACCGATGGAAATTCTGGCACCTTTGACTCCTGACAGAATCGATCAATGAGGCATGGAAAGGGAATGATAGTGCTATCTACTATCGCCCACTCTCGAATCTCTTCAGCAATATATCGCAGGAAGTTTATGGCGTACCCCTCCATGATACTTGCTATCGGTACAACTCTGTCATGTGAAAGAACATTGTCATTGTTGGTCGGTACCAGCCTGTGCCGAACCAATGACCACCGAAATTTATCTTGGAAGTTTAGTGTGGCCTTTTTTATCTGTGACTTTATGCCATGCAACCACTCAACTAGCGGACCTCGTGTGGCAATGACACGTGACAGCCAAGTGTAATGCCTGATACACTCTTCACTGTTTAGTTTCTTGATTTTGACTTTTTTGAGCTCAGATAGTCTGTGATCAAAATCGGTTGTGTTCATCGGGGCATGATAATCTGGACCATAGAGAAACCTAGAAATGGTCCTCTTAGATATGTCTACAGGTGTCTCTCGAACCAACACCTGAGTCAATGCAGGCCTCTTCTTCCAACCTTGGCCTCCCAAGGCCAAGAGCTATAACGTGGCTATGTAGGCGGCATAAAAATCTCTAACCAGACAAGGGTTGTAGCTCCCCGAAGGCTCAGTTAACCACCCGAACTTATATCTTTCAAACAAGTACTGCAGCTCAAAGAGGTCCTTAAGCCCTGTGGTGACCAGTCTGGGCTCCTCATAAATGCTCCTCTACGGATGGCCCTTTTCATTTGGAGCAATGTCCCTATTGTAAATGGCTCGCATGCCCTGGACACACCATCGCCTCATCGACCGTGGTTGTTCACTGGATGTGTCCGAGGTCTCTTTCAACTCATCATCCATGTTCCCCTGTTGGGCAAGGGATTCATCTACACCCTTTGCATTTGCCGCAGTTGTGGTTCCCTCGGGGGAAATCAGGACTGTGGGCCCAACATTCTCTTCTGCTCTGCTAGGTAGGTCTCTTGCAAATGGAATAGGAGAATCAAACAGGCTGTCGGAGTTGTAGGGCGTTATGTCCTGGCCCTGGTTGACCTTCTCTCAAGCTGCTCTTCTGAAACTTCGTATTCCTCCATCAAGCCACTCGACTCTTTAGAGGATGAGGGCTCATCCCTAAGTCTGCGATCTAAGGGCTGACTTTTCTCCGGCAGCTTTTTCTTGACCGGACCCTTCTCTGGTGTACCCTTCGGTGCCATTGTACCTGTGGAATAAAGGTTAGTATGCAAGATGAGATGAAATAACAATAAGATTTTAATTGTGTTCCTGCAGACTGGATGAGGGACTCAAACAAGTCATTGCCTCTGGCCATGACTCATAAGGTCACTCGTCGTCTGTAGGGTGGTTTTTTATATTGTTGAACCAGTGGACTTAACGACTGGTCATAACGATTCATTACTTGAGGCAATGACTCCTTAGACTAGTCATGAGATAAGTTGTTTGCATCTCCCATGTCCCACTCAGGACGAGCTACACAACGAGTCGTGAGGTGATACCAAGACTCGTTATGTGGCTCGTGCTTAAGAGTTCACTTACTGGGTTTATAGTGGTGTGTTAATGTGCCTTAAACAATGGCTTTTGAACAATGTTGTAGACTGAGTGCAGTGAGAGTGATCGTGCTCGTGTGACAGATTGAGTGTGATTGGATGTGTGGTTGTGATTTTTGTGGAAATATGAGATGATTTGGGAGAAGAAGAAGTGGGAATTTTTTTTCATAAAAGATTTGAGAGTTCGAACTTGTGAGGGAATTCAGTGGGAGAAATTCGAGTGATTTAATTAATTTAAACTTGATTTCCTTATTTAAACGTGGATCGGGTCGGATGAACATTTCAATTAAAGTAAACCACTACCCATATAACGGGTCGTTAGATGAAGCCACGACTCGTTTGGTTCTTTCATTCATTTAAATAGATCAAAATCTTACCTGGGACCTAACGACTCACTAAATGACTCGTGGTGGCACCCAACGACTCATGTCATGAGTCGTAGGCCCTGAACTCTGTTGGCATTGCAGTGGCTTCATGACGGGTCACTTGACAAATCGTTGGGTGTCCCCATGATTCCTTAAGTCACTCGTTGCATCTTTTTACAACTCAAATCACTCTTTAACTCTAGTAGACTTAACGAAAGACCCCACGATTCGTTGTCACAGGAAATGACTCAATTGGTCAATCGTTGTCTACACTGTTTTCTGCATCAGTGACCACGAGTGGAATGATGAGTCGTTATGTCAAACGACGACTTGTTCTGTGATTTTTGGCACCAGCAACTGAAGTTCAGATTTTTGGTTTCAGCTTCAAATTTCCCATCTTAATCACCTGCACACATCAACACACGTGAACACTATATTTATCTTACAATTACAACTTGGGTTGCCTCCCAAGAAGCGCCTGATTTAATGTCGCGGCAGAACGCGGGTATTTTGATTAATCAGACTTCACCAAAACGCCTCCATCGTTTGCCTCCCATGCAGCGCCTGATTTAACATCACGGCATGACCCAAGTCCCCGGGTTACTCAGATTTCACACAGAGCCCAGAGATCCACCAGCTTTATTTCTTCGCTCTTCCCCAAATATGCTTTCACCTGTTGACCATTTACTTTAAATCGCTTTCCTTCATTGTTTTCCAGTTCAATTGCACCATGGGAGAATACTTGGATCACTCGAAAAGGCCCCAACCATTTGGATTTCAACTTGCCAGGAAACAAGTGAAGCCTAGAGTTGAATAGTAATATTATATCACCCGGGCTGAACCCTCTCTTCTCAATCTTCCGGTCATGCTGAATTTTCATCCTTAGTTTATACATTTCAGAACTCTCATAGTCTTTCAAACGAAATTCATCTAGCTCATTCAACTGATCAAGCCTCAAGTTTGCAGCTTCACTCCAATTCAAATTCTTCTTCTTGAACGCCCACATAGCTTTGTGCTCAAGTTCAACCGAAAGATGACATGCTTTCCCATGCAAAAGCTGCTATGGAGACATACCTATAGGAGTCTTGAATGCGGTTCGATAATCCCATAAAGCATCATCTAGCTTCTTATACTAATCCGTCCGGTTAGCATTCACAGTCTTAGCTAAGATGGTCTTTATTTCCCGATTGGAGACTTCAACTTGCCTACTAGATTGCGGATGATAGGGTGTTTCCACCCTATGCTTCACCCCACATTTCTCCAATAAAGTCCAAAACAACCGATTATAAAAGTGCGAACCCCCATCACTAATGATAGCTTTGGGAGTCCTAAACCTGGCAAAAATATTCCGCTTCAAGAATACTATGACACTCTTCCCTTTATTATTTGGAAGCGCAATTGCCTCCACCCATTTCGAAACATAGTCCACAGCAACCAGTATGTACTTCATCCTGTTTGAGCTCACAAATGGGCCCATGAAATCAATGCCCCATACATCAAACAGCTCAATGACAAGGATGGGAGTAAGAGGGAGCTCATGCCTCCTTGATATGCCTCCTTGCCTTTGGCATGCATCGCATGCCTTTGCGAAATCATGTACATCCTGGTGAATGTTTGGCTAATAGTACCCACATTGTAGAATTTTATGGGCAGTGCGAATCCCGCTATGGTGAACCCCAATAGGGGATGAGTGGCAGGCTTCCACTATGATCAACATCTCTGTTATACCCCGTAGAATTCCCGGCACCTAGATGACCTATTTGCACGTTGGTTAAGCATATTTGAAGGTCATACGTGCTAGAGAAAGGCCCGGGGAAAAAGACCGGATGAGAAACCCGTCGAACCATCGCGGGAGGAGCCGAGGCAGAGCCCCTCCGCGATGGCAGCGTGTCACGGAGGTGAGACCTCCGCGATGGCTCCGTGACACGTTGCCCAGGGTCAGGCCCAAGTATATAAGCCCCACTTCGATTGAAATTCATTAATCATTCATATAATTTCTAGAAAGCGCAGCAAAACAGAGGAAGCCGAAGAGGGAATATAAATTATTGTTCGATTACGCTGCCAAACGCTGCCCAAACTCAAATTAACTCCAGATACGGAGGTATTTAGCAGCAGAGAGCATTCCTACGGATTCAGTTTCGTAAAATACGGCCGACGAATCGTCGAGCCACCGAGCTAAGGTAAGTGAAATTGCTCTAAACTAGTGTCTATGTGTTCCTAGTTGTGAAGTGAATATTTCTCCCCTCTGGACCTCTGAAAAATAGCGAGCTTCTGGCCGTCTTTCGATAAGCCTAAGTTTAGGCTATAAACTATATCGAAAGTGACGTTGCCTTTTGAAATAAAGTTGTATTTAGTATTGATTGACATATTTATGAATGCAGTTGGGAGAGAACAGTTAAAGTACCGGCCGAGCCTCGTCCGACGGACGAATAATTCAAGGATAAGGTATGTAAAGCTAGTTCCTTTGGCAAGTTAGTAGTTTTAGCCCTGTATAGTATGATAGACTCCGTAGTAGAATTCCCGGAGTTGAATGTTAAGTATTATGCAAAGTTCAGTAAACCTAGTTTGCGTTGTTATATCGTATTCAGTCTGAAAGTTAGAAGAGCATGTGCCCAAGGGCAAGTTAGTATTTCAGATTCAGTATAGCCTATTATGTGAATAGCAAGCATATTGTAGAATAAAAAGGAACATATTTTCATAATAAAAGTCAGTAAAGAAAGATTAGATAGACAGACAGTTATGGCTACAGACTAGCCATTCAGACAGACAGTATCTTGGCTACAGATTAGCCATACAGTTAAACAGAGATTTCAGAATCAGTATAATCAGTAAAGAATCAGTTCAGTATAGAAACCGATCAGAATAAGAAGTTAGATTCCAAATAGTCTTTTCAGTTATACATGCTTGCTATTTCTATGCGCTATTTGTTTGTTGAGACTTGTTGTGGCATGTGGGCACCCTTTTAGCATCCCCACCGCCCCTGGGTTATAGCTGTGTCGATACCAGATTCAGATACCGCCACCAGCTGGGCGATGTCGTCCGCCTAGAGGACGATGATGGCCGACCACCATGATAATACGGTCCAAACCACCCTGCTTGCAGGGGTAGTTCAGTTTACTCTGCGTAGAGCCAGTCCACCCTGTTTACAGGGGCAGAACACTCTGTGTGCGCTTGTGGCCGGGGGCAGACTCAGATACAGATTTTTTTATAAAATTACCCTGTTGCGTGCTTGCACCCAGGGGCAGTTTTTATTACACACCCCGTGTGCACTTGCGCCCAGAGGCAGGAGTCTTCGGACTCAGACACAGTTTATTGTCAGAGGCCAAGGCCTGAGCTACGTACCCAAGGGGGCCGGTAGGAGGAGCTCACAGTTATCAAATGAGTGGTGTGACTTATTTTTGGTTGGTTTTGACCCGAGTAGGGGTATATAGATTGTTTGCTTGCTTGGCGCCATCCGGCTTATGGGGGTTGGTATTGGCTCTTGTTTGCTACTTGTATATCTGTTTATGTGCTCTATATATTATATACTAGCTACTAGACAGCAGGTCGTCGCATCTACAGGTACGCCTCTGCCTTATCAGTACAGAAAGCTTGAGTCAGTTTATATCAGCTTCTTCAGATTCAGCTATCTCCTGCTATACAGAAATGCTAGTTATGCTATCTATATTTAGTTGTTTTCAGTTGTATTACTTCAGTTGCTTTGCATACTCAGTACCAGTGGTACTGACGCCCGGAGGGGCGCTGCATTACTTGCCTGCAGGTACTCATAGACGAGGAGGCGATCCCTCGTGATTCCAGCCAGCTATTGAGTATTCAGCTCCTGTCATCCGGAGTCTGAATTCCAGAGGTGTATTTTGTTTTCTTTTGTTGTACAGTACGGGTAGGTCGGGGCCCTGTCCCAATCATTTCTATTGCTATTCCTAGAGGCTTGCAGTCTGTATTTTTCCCTGTGGTCAGTTGAGCCGGTCGTGTGAGGCCGTGCAGTTGTTAGCTGTTAGTACTTTTGCTTTTTTTATGTTGGCCGTGTGGGTCCATAAGTTTTTCAGTAGAGGTGACCTTGCCGGTCACGTAGCCTTCTAGTATTTTATTGCTGAGTTGCAGATAACTAGACAGTATGGTGGCCTTGTCGGCCCACATAGGTTTCCCTACAGTTGCATGTTCTGGTCAGCTGCTATTACAGGTACAGGAGGCTATAGGCCAATGGGCCGGGGGCTGTGTTTACAGCCGTTATATAGCCCTTTGTGTCCAGAAATATGAGTTAGAGCCAGCCAGGCACCAGATGTGCCCAGGCTTATCAGTTCAGCAGTTCAGGTCCCAGTAGGGCACTAGGTGCCAGTCATACCCCCCAAGGTGGGGTGTGACAAACTTGGTATCAGAGCAGGTCGTGTCCCAGGGAGTCTGCAAGCCGTGCTAAGTAGAGTCTTGTCTATGGATGTGTTGTGCACCACATACTATAGGCAGGAGGCTGCGAGGCATGATATGATGGTTACCCTTCCTTCTCAGTCAGTCGTGCTTTAGAGCGGTACAGTATAGGGTTGAGTCCCTAAGAACTTACCGTATTCTTTGATTACAGATATAAAAGCAGATCAGCATTACCCTACTACAGGCAGAAGGTTAGATATAACAACAGAAGAGGGTATTAGCCAGTTACGTGATAACTACAGCAGCAGGAGGAGGTACCCGAGGCCTCCCAGCATGATACCTTTGTCGGTACTATTCCCAGTATACGTAGATAACGTTAGAATAGGAAGTCAGAAGTATAATGTATATATGAGTTGATTTATTTATTAGCTATATGAGATCTGATTATGATTACAGATAAGGTCAGACCACCAGGTAAGTATAAGAAAGAGAGGGAAATGCAGGAATCCCAAATACATCTTTTTGGATACGATACAGTTAAATGCTCTTATTTGTTGCAATAAGAAAAGGGCTATTCCTACCTCTTGATTTTGATACCAGTATAGTAAAGGAGCATAAGACTTGAGAGGGGGGTTGCCAAATCATGCAGTAAGTAAAGATGGGCTGATTGATCTTAGTAAGTATTAGAAAGTATAAAGAGCTCCTATGATTACGTAAGTTGTGCAGACCCTTATGATAACAAGCCAGTAAAGAAAGTAAGACTATTTAGTTTACCCGAAGCATGGGTAAAAGATCTGTTAGTAATGAATGCTTAGTAATACTCAATTTCGAGTCAGAAAAAGGCTAAGTCCGCCACATGTGCTAACAGATAGCAAGACATACCTGTAAGATTGTGGTTATGATCCAGTGGTGATATCAAAAGGGTGGGGGATCATATGAATCAGATAGGTCTGACTGCAAGTCAGGGGAAGTATGAACTGATACAGGACCAACAATCTTGTTAACGAAAGGCAGGTACCTTGAACCCCAGAGTTCAGCTTAAGTAAGATGAGAGGAAGAAGCAGGAATGCCAGATTTTTGTGGGGAAATCAGGGTTACCCCCCCCCCCCCCAGATTAATAGAGTATCGTTTTAAGGATTAAGCTTCGGGCTGACAGTAGGATTGCGTTCAGAATACCACAGTATGTCCGCTATGAAAAAGTTAAGAAGTTACCGATACAGCAATTCTAATCTAGTGTAGCCTAGAGACAAGGCCCAGCAGACAGTCATGGGCTCTCAATATATGCCTAGTAAGGCTACAAGATTCGAACGTCGACCCCACATCGCAAGAGTGGCGGAATTTCAAACAGCAGACAATAACTAGAGAGTTTATGTTTGTTACTTTCAGAATGGGGTGACAATGCAATGAAATGATAAGTCAGGGCAGGAGATATTATTAGGCCGTAGAAGCGGTGTATCATGTACGGCGTGAGACTCAGCAGAGCATGTCAGAGATTATGTGTTACCGCAGAACTCAGTACATATTGTATGTAGCTATTGATATATATATATATATATACAGATAATAGATATGCTGTGAGTGGCTTCCTATAAGGGCTACAATCACAGATGCTGATTAGTAATAGAAAGCATATACAAATTGCATTGCAGGACACCCCCTTGCCAAAAAAAAAAGAGAAGAAAGAGGGAGAAGAAAGAAAGAAAAGAAGAAGAGAAAGGGCGGATTAAGTGTGAGTTACGTATGAAGTCATAAAAACTATCTCAGTCCTCAGTTATTAAGTTAATAGACTTATGTGTTGTTGCCAGATCTAGGCTCTAGGAGCTTACCAGAGTTAGTGGCCTAAAACAGATGGCTAGATGATAAGGGCGCAGTTAGACGGTCTACCGACCAGCTGACGCCTGTATTAGCTGGGAATCATCCCTGAAGACCGGTAACATTAGTGCATATGATAGAACCAAGATTAGAGGCTGAATAGGCAAATTTCAGAGATTAGCAATATCAGAATTGTTCTAGCATGTTAAGTGGTCATACGTCGTTTTCCCAGCCTTGTAGGCGACAGTCGGCCTTAGTCAACCTAGTAGTTGTTATGTGGAACATCCCATAAGTCAGCCGGCCGTCCCAGTCAGAATACCCGTAGGTGCCCCAAGGAAGGGTCCACATCAGTAGTCAGTGACAGACTAGTACTTCAGCTGGGTTTCGTAAGATATTAAGATACAGAGCCCTAGCAGAAGGCCAGTATTTACAGAATAGCCCATAAGACCGAGAATTCCCCAGAATAGTAGTATAAATCCAAGTGGATACACACAAGGCGTAAGAGATTGATAGTACCCTGCTAGCACAGTGTTTACTAAGACCAGGGGATCAGTACACCCCCCGTGGAGACCCAGAGATTGATCGCCTGGGAGTAAGTTTGATTAAGCTCAGCCTTATAGTGGTTCAAGCAAAATAACAAAGCAATTAGATGTCCACAAGTCTGCAGTCATGCATGAACTATAAGTATTTAAGTAGAACAGTTAGAGCATTGTTAGACTACTGCTACATCCGGGTCATTCAACCCGACTATTTAGTTACTTAAGGTTATGCAGCCAGATCATTAGAGGTCATGGTCAATATCAGGACCCCCTAATCAGATACGGGTACACGGTGTGCAAATAGCCGTTCAAGGTTACCTTAACAACAAGTAGCCTTAGCATGCGGTCAGAAGGCCAGGTAAAGCTCTAGCTATACCGGTAGATTACTTGTCAGTTTCTCCGGCATAATAAACCAGTATGACCGTCAGTTATATGTCAAATTTTGTAAATGTGAATTTTGGTTGAGTTTAGTAGCCTTTTTGGTCACATTATGTCAGAGGTTGGGGTACAGATAGATATACAGAAAATCGAAGTAGAGAAGACATAGTCTAGACCTACCACTCCAATTGAAGTACGCAATCCCTGCGGTTAGCCGGGTATTACAGAGGGTTTGTGGAAGGATTTTCCACCTTAGCAGCACCTCTGACTAAGTTGACACAGAAGGCAGTAAAGTTCCAGCAGACTGAGGTGTGTGAGCAGAACTTCTAAGAGTTAAAAGCCAGGTTAACGTCAGCTCCAGTGTTAGTATCGCCAGGAGGTACAGAGGGTTGATGCAGCGTGGTAAGGTAATAGCTTATGCTTTCAGGCAGTTGAAGAAATGTGAAGAGAATTATCTTACCTACGACCTGGAGTTAGCTGCAATAGCTTATGCCTTACAGAGCGAAAATTTTGTATCACCCAGGAAGGGCTAGTATGGTAGCAGACGCCCTTAGTCGTAAATTTATGGGGAGTTGGCATACTTGCCGCCTGAACAGCGGGAATAGAACCGAGAATTTCACTAGTTAGCCGGTTTAGCCGGTCACATAGCAGAAATAAAAGATAACAGAGCGATAATACAGTATGTCGCAGTGTTGTCGTTAGTGGTGGAAGTAAAGGGACGGCAGTATAGAAACCCTAGCCAGGTCCAATTTGAACATAAGGTTCAGTAAGGAGAGGTGACATATTTTCAGATAACCGAGGATGAAGTGTTACGATATAAAGGCCGCATTGTGTTCCAGAGATTTTGGGGGCGTCGCCAGCAGCTTATAAGCGAGGCACATTACGCCCGCTATTCTCTCCACCCAGGCGCGACGAAAATGTGCCATGATATCAAAGAAAACTACGGGTGGCCAGGTATGAAAAGAGAAATTGCTGAATTTGTAGCCCAGTCTCCTAACTGCCAACAGATGAAAGCAGAACATCAGAAACCAGGCGATTTGGCCCAGACATAACTGTGCCTCTCCGGAAAGGGGAAGCGGTAAATATGAATTTTGTAGCAAGATTACCCCGTTCTAAACACAGACATGACTCCACAGGAGTAATAAGTGACAGATCGACAAAATCAACTCATCTCTTATCGGTAAGAACTACCTTCTCGGCCGAAGATTATGCTGAGTGGTATATCAGAAAGATAGTCAAATTACATAGAATACCAGTATCTATTATTTCAGACAGATGAGCAGGCTGAGTGCATAACTCAGACGCTCGAAGGCATGTTGCGAGCGTGTGTACTAGATTTCGGTAGTAGCCAAAGTGAGCATTTACCGTTAATTGAATTTGCCTCCAGAATTAGAATCCGTTCGTCCGGTCTTTCATGTATCTATGCTGAAGAAATGCATAGGAGACCCGTCCAGAGCAGTCCCAGTCCAGAATAGGTTACGAAAAAGCTGGCCTATGAAGAGGTTCCGATAACTATCTTAAACAGACAGATTCGCAGATTGAGGACTAAAGATATTACGTCTATCAAAGTATTAAGGCGTAACAAGAACCGAGAGGAGATGACTTGGGGAGTAGAGGAAGATATGAGGACCAGATATCCTCACCTATTCCAGGCCCAGTTAGGCAACAGGTATGCCCGTATTATTACTTATGCAGTACCTTATGGTTGTATGTTTGTGAATGAGAAAGATTGATATTTAGTTATCCAGTGGATCCTAGAATATTATGTGCAGTGCCTGTGTTGGAATTTTCTGCATTTCAGGTTTTTGCTATAGTCCATATTACAGGGGAAACTCTGCCGAAATTTTTCTAAACAAGTAAGCTAAGTAAGTCCTCTAGATGGCAGTATACATTCGAGGACGAATGTTCTTAAGGGGGGGAGAATGTTATACCCCGTAGAACTCCCGGCACCTAGATGACCTATTTGCACGTTGGTTAAGCATATTTGAAGGTCATACGTGCTAGAGAAAGGCCCGGGGAAAAAGACCAGATGAGAAACCCGTCGAACCATCGCGGGAGGAGCTGAGGCAGAGCCCCTCCGCGATGGCTCCGTGACACGTTGCCCAGGTTCAGGCCCAAGTATATAAGCCCCACTTCGGTTGAAATTCATTAATCATTCATATAATTTCCAGAAAGCGCAGCAAAACAGAGGAAGCTGAAGAGGGAATATAAATTATCATTCGATTACGCTGCCCAAACTCAAATTAACTCCAGATACGGAGGTATTTAGCAGTAGAGAGCATTCCTACGGATTCAGTTTCGTAAAATACGGCCGACAAATCGTCGAGCCACCGAGCTAAGGTAAGTGAAATTGCTCTAAACTAGTGTCTATGTGTTCCTAGTTGTGAAGTGAATATTTCTCCCCTCTGGACCTCTGAAAAATAGCGAGCTTCTGGCCGTCTTTCGATAAGCCTAAGTTTAGGCTATAAACTATATCGAAAGTGACGTTGCCTTTTGAAATAAAGTTGTATTTAGTATTGATTGACATATTTATGAATGCAGTTGGGAGAGAACAGTTAAAGTACCGGCCGAGCCTCGTCCGACGGATGAATAATTCAAGGATAAGGTATGTAAAGCTAGTTCCTTTGGCAAGTTAGTAGTTTTAGCCCTGTATAGTACGATAGACTCCGTAGTAGAATTCCCGGAGTTGAATGTTAAGTATTGTGCAAAGTTCAGTAAACCTAGTTTGCGTTGTTATATCGTATTCAGTCTGAAAGTTAGAAGAGCATGTGCCCAAGGGCAAGTTAGTATTTCAGATTCAGTATAGCCTATTATGTGAATAGCAAGCATATTGTAGAATAAAAAGGAACAGATTTTCATAATAAAAGTCAGTAAAGAAAGATCAGATCGACAGACAGTTATGCCTACAGACTAGCCATTCAGACAGACAGTATCTTGGCTACAGATTAGCCATACAGTTAAACAGAGATTTCAGAATCAGTATAATCAGTAAAGAATCAGTTCAGTATAGAAACCGATCAGAATAAGAAGTTAGATTCCAGATAGTCTTTTCAGTTATACATGCTTGCTATTTCTATGCGCTATTTGTTTGTTGAGACTTGTTGTGGCATGTGGGCACCCTTTTAGCATCCCCTCCGCCCCTGGGTTATAGCTGTGTCGATACCAGATTCAGATACCGCCACCAGCTGGGCGATGTCGTCCGCCTAGAGGACGATGATGGCCGACCACCATGATAATACGGTCCAGACCACCCTGCTTGTAAGGGTAGTTCAGTTTACTCTGCGTAGAGCCAGTCCACCCTGTTTACAGGGACAGAACACTCTGTGTGCGCTTGTGGCCGGCGGCAGACTCAGATACAGATTTTTTTATAAAATTACCCTGTTGCGTGCTTGCACCCAGGGGCAGTTTTTATTACACACCCCGTGTGCACTTGCGCCCAGAGGCAGGAGTCTTCGGACTCAGACACAGTTTATTGTCAGAGGCCAAGGCCTGAGCTACGTACCCAAGGGGGCCGGTAGGAGGAGCTCACAGTTATCAGATAAGTGGTGTGACTTATTTTTGGTTGGTTTTGACCCGGGTAGGGGTATATAGATTGTTTGCTTGCTTGGCGCCATCCGGCTTATGGGGGTTGGTATTGGCTCTTGTTTGCTACTTGTATATCTGTTTATGTGCTCTATATATTATATACTAGCTACTAGACAGCAGGCCGTCGCGTCTACAGGTACGCCGCTGCCTTATCAGTACAGAAAGCTTGAGTCAGTTTATATCAGCTTCTTCAGATTCAGCTATCTCCTGCTATACAGAAATGCTAGTTATGCTATCTATATTCAGTTGTTTTCAGTTGTATTACTTAAGTTGCTTTGCATACTCAGTACCAGTGGTACTGATGCCCGGAGGGGCGCTGCATTACTTGCCTACAGGTACTCATAGACGAGGAGGCGATCCCTCGTGATTCCAGCCAGCTATTGAGTATTCAGCTCCTATCATCCGGAGTCTGAATTCCAGAGGTGTATTTTATTTTCTTTTGTTGTACAGTACGGGTAGGTCGGGGCCCTGTCCCGATCATTTCTATTTCTATTCCTAGAGGCCTACAGTCTGTATATTTCCCTGCGGTCAGTTGAGCCGGTCGTGTGAGGCCGTGCAGTTGTTAGCTGTTAGTACTTTTGCTTTTTTTATGTTGGCCGTGTGGGGCCATAAGTTTGTCAGTAGAGGTGACCTTGCCGGTCACGTAGCCTTCTAGTATTTTATTGTTGAGTTGCAGATAACTAGACAGTATGGTGGCCTTGTCGGCCCACATAGGTTTCCCTACAGTTGCATGTTCTGGTCAGCTGTTATTACAGGTACAGGAGGCTATAGGCCAATGGGCCGGGGGCTGTGTTTACAGCCATTATATAGCCCTTTGTGTCCAAAAATATGAGTTAGAGCCAGCCAGGCACCAGATGTGCCCAGGCTTAGCAGTTCAGCAGTTCAGGTCCCAGTAGGGCACTAGGTGCCAGTCATACCCCCCAAGGTGGGGTGTGACAATCTCTACCTCAGTCACGCATCTTTGAATCACCCCATCAGCAAATATGCGGAATAACTAGGGCTCATCTCAGAAAAACTTCTGCACATCAGACATGAACTTCTTCCGCTGGTGAAAAGATAAGTTCATCGGTACAACATCACTCACCAAATAATTAGCGAAGTCTGCAAACCAAGGGATGAGATCCTGTGAGGCAGCTAATCACGAAGTGCTGCATCAGCTTCCAATCTTGATAAATGATCTGCCACCTAGTTTTCGGTGCCTTTCCGGTCCTTTACCTCGAACTCGAACTCTTGCAGCAGCAGAACCCATCGAATCAACCATGTCTTGGAATATTTATTTTCCATTAGATATCTCAAAGCTACATGGTATGTATGGACTATCACCTTAGTTCCAAGCAAATAAGCCCAAAACTTCTCGAATGCAAATACGACAGCCAAGAACTCATGTTCTGTCACGGTGTAATTTTTTTGAGCTGCATTAAGAGCCTTGCTAGCATAATAAATAGGATGAAAAATCTTTTCATGCATCTGACCCAACACAGCTCCCAGGGCCACTCCGCTAGCATCACACATAACCTCGAATGGTAAAGACCAGTCAGGTGCCACTATAACTGGGGCAGAGGTCTATCGCTCTTTTAGGCATTCAAACCCCTTTAGACATGCCTCATCAAAAACAAACTTCACCTCTTTCTCAAGCATTTTTCACAAAGGATGTGCGATCTTTGAGAAGTCCTTAATGAATCTCCAATAAAACCCTGCATGATCCAGAAAGCTTCGAACACCTTTCCCAGAAATTAGAGGTGGTATACTAGAAATTACTTTGATCTTAGCCCTGTCCACCTCAATACCCTTACCAGAAATCTTGTGCCCTAGCACTATACCTTCTTTGACCATGAAATGGCACTTTTCCCTGTTAAGCACCAAGTTGGTCTCTTCCCATCTCTGCAGCACCTTGCTCAAATGAGCCAAACAATCCTCGAATGAATCACCCACTACCAAAAAATCATCCATAAAGACTTCAATTCTATCCTCCACCATGTTAGAAGATATGGACATCATGCAACGCTAAAAAGTGGAGGGCGCATTACATAACCCGAACGGCATCCTCTTGAAAGCAAAAGTACCATATGGATAGGTGAAAGTGGTCTTCTCTTGGTCTTCGGGGGCTATAGATATCTGATTGTACCCTAAATAACCATCAAGAAAACAGTACCATCCTCTGCCTGTAAGTTAGTCTAGCATCTGATCCATGAATAGCATAGGAAAATGATCTTTCTAAGTCCAATGGTTCAAATTCCTATAGTCCATGCATACTCTACAACTGGTGACTGACCTTAGTGGAATGAGCTCATTGTTAGCATTTGAAACTACCGTGATTCCTCCCTTCTTCGGTACATGATCTTGGGCAGATTTATATGCCCAAGTGATACTCAAAAGTATCATTTTCGCCTTGTTTATCTAGCAATGTGTATACATTTTCATGTAATTGGTAATAAAATGTGAATTTATACTAACCAACATGATTAGCATTGTTTGGTAGGTAAAATGTGATTTCGAGGAGCTAAAATGCATGTTGGAGATATCGGAGTTAGACTTGGATGCGAGCAAGGGAAAACGCATTAGACTGCACAAATTAAAGGGGCTCCGTGATGGAGTCGTGTCACGCTGCCATCGCGGAGGCATTCTGCCTGGAGGGTGAAAATTCATCAATTTCCATTGGAGGTTCGCGACAGCTCCGTGGCACGGTGGCTAGCCTCCGCGTTGCACGCCGTGCCACGTTGGTGTTATATTCCCGGACCCCCAATTCCAGTGAGGGTCCACGTTCACGGCGTGTCACGGAGGCAGTGCTCCGCGATGCACTCCGTGACACGTTGCTCATTATTCCGGGAAAAATTCCCACTAGTATAAATAGAACACTTAAGTGTATTTTTCATAATTCAGACTTGGTGGAGCAAGGACGTGGGTTACAGGCAGTTGAGGGACAAAAAGTTTAGGGTTTTTTCTCTCTTTCTTTCTTCTCTAATTCAATTGTTTGTATGATTAACACTTGTTTTAGGATGATTAATCCACAAATGAGTGGCTAATTCCCTTCCTTGCTGAGGTTATGAACACTTGTGATGAATTTTGATTATTGAATTATTTGGTTTTTCATCTTTTTCTTCCATGTTGTTCTATTAATTCTTGTTTCTACTGCATTGGTGTGTGGCCTACATTAATGTACATCTAAAAAGTCCGATTTCACTCGAGAGAGCACGAAATTGGAAAGTTGTGAATTAATAGGATATTGTTCTTTACTTGATTTGGGAAAATTGAGTTTTGATGTGCTTTCCTGATAGAAGTATACTTGAAAGCCGTATTAGTCAATTTAGGAACCAGAATTGTATTGCTAGGTCATGAATTGCATTTGATCACAGAAATGTAGACGGATGGTTTATGATTCTTAAGTGAGATTAAATACGAGAGTTTTAATCTCTTGGCTAATGTTCTTGGCTAGCAACAGGAAGAAAAGATTAACCAATTTATGATGCTAATCAGTTTCATTACATGTTCTTTAACCTCAGCATGCTCTTATTCATAGTCCAAAATCAAAGTAGATAATTATTTGTAGTTTAGTATAAAATTTATAAAACAAATTATTCACTTTTTGGTTACATTGTTGTCAGCATAATTAGAAGTTAAATATAGTATAGTATACTTAAGCAAACTTCACTTAATCTGAGTCTCTGAGAGATCGATACTTGGCTTACTAAAGCCACTTACTACTTGTTCGACCACGTGCACTTGCGTGTCGGTTTTATAACCCAAACCCAACCGAACAAGTTTTTGGCGCCGTTGCCGGGGACTTGGCAATTGATGAAATTGTGTTAAGTGTCAATTTACTGTATTTATATTTTCTTTTCTTAAGTGTTGACAACTTGGTCTTAGCTTGTATTTTGCAGACTTAATTGTTGTGAACACTGGCAAGAGACAAAGACCTGGTGGAATCTTATATAGAGCCTGAACGTATATTTCATAGTAAACGGAGAGAAGCTCTACAAAGGAAGCTGCAGTTGCTCAGACAGACCATTATGGAGCAACAAAATCCACCGGTAGTAAGGGCAGTGTTAGTGCCCGAAGAAGCAGCAGCAAGGCCAGTTCGCGAGGTGGCAATCCCACATGCCAACAATGTTACATCCAGTATCCGCAAACCAGAGCCTGGAGGGAGATTTGAACTCAAGCAAAATATGGTGCAATTGTTGCACACAAGCGGGTAATTTACCGGTCTCCCTCATGAAGACCCACAACAGCATCTCCAAAACTTTTTGGAGATAAGTGACACTTATATACCTGCTGGAGTGTCACCTGATTATGTTCGGCTTACATTATTTCCATTCTCATTACTCGGAGAAGCCAAGAGGTGGTTGAAAGCTGAGCCACCAAATTCTATTTCAACGTGGGATGATCTTGCACGAAAGTTCTTGATAAGGTTTTTTCCCTCTGGCAAAACAGCAAGACTTAGTAGTCAAATTCTAAGTTTCAAACAAAGGGAGGGAGAAAATTTATATCAAGCCTGGGAGAGATTTAAATCCATGTTGCGGGACTGTCCTCATCATCATCAGTCCAATGAGGTGTTGGTGCACACATTTATTGAGGGTTTGGAACCCCATACCAAAATTTTGCTAGATTCAGCAGCTGGAGGGCAAGCGCTGGAAAAGACTTATGAGGAGCTGTATACCTTGCTAAATCGGATTTCACAGGGCAATCCAGAATGGAATGCTGATTCATCACGAGGTGGAACAAGGAAAGCAGCAGGAGTGCTTGAAGTGGATGGATTTATAGCTATCGCTGCACAGATAGCTGCCTTGCAAAATCAATTGAACAAACACTTCAGCAACATGACTTTGAACCAGCCGTCAGTTCTAGTTAATGCAGTCCAGAAATTGTGGTGTGAAGTGTGTGGAAGTAGTGAGCACTCAGCTGAGTGCTGTGGAACAAATCCTGATTCGGTAAACTTTGTGGGTAATGCACAAAGAAATCACCAGCAGTATGGTAGTGGCTACAATTCAAATTGGAGGAATCATCCAAATTTCTCATGGGGTAGCAACAGCCATCAAGGCCAAAGTTCGGGTCAGGGTATGCAAAGGAATCAAGGAGGGCAACAGAACTACCAATCTCAATTTAGAAAAACAATGCACCTCCTCCACCACCATCACCCAGCATTGAGGAGATGTTCAAGACCATGATCGCTAACCAAGCGCAATTGCAGGCTGACTATGTTAAATTGGCAGCCGAAGTGAAAAATAACCAGTTAGCGACCAAGGCTCTTGAGTATCAATTTGGGCAATTTGCTAGTGCCCAAAATACAAGGCCCAGAGGAGGACTACCGAGCGACACGGATCCGAATCCGAAGTAGGTAAATGCAGTGACCACAAGGAGTGGTTTGCAGCTGAAGGAGGTGGAACCAGAAAGACCACCTCAAAACTCGGGAGCAGAAGACGTTGAGGGGGAGCAAAGTTTGGAAAGGGGGAAGACCAAAGAAGTTGAATCAGAAACACCTCCACCCCCGTTCCCTCAACGACTCAAGAAACACAAGGAGGAGGCGTGTTTCAAGAAATTCATGGAGGTGCTTAAACAGGTACATGTTAACTTACCTCTTGTTGATGTCTTGCAGGGAGTGCCGAAATATGCCAAATACATAAAGGACATCGTGGCCAACAAAAGTCGTTTGACTGAGTATGCTACGGTGGCTTTAACAGAGGAGTGCACTTCTCGGATCCAAAATAGACTGCCCACGAAGCTAAAAGACCCTGGAAGTTTTACTATCCAGCTTACTATTGGGCAAAGCATCCGAGCTCGTGGATTGTGTGACTTGGGGGCGAGCATAAATCTGATGCCATCTTCGGTATTCAGAAAGTTGGGTCTAGGGAGTCCTAGACCCACAACCGTAATCTTTCAGTTGGCGGATCGATCCTTAGCTAGGCCGGATGGCATTGTTGAGGATGTTCTAGTGCAAGTTGGCTCCCTAATTTTTCCGGTAGATTTTATTGTTCTGGATTTTGAACCAGACGCGGAAGTCCCATTTATTTTGGGACGACCCTTCTTGGCAACCGGGAAAGCATTAATCGATGTAGCTGCGGGGCAACTGACAATGCGAGCACACGACAAGGTAGAGGTGTTCGATGTGTATAAAGCACCCAAGCTCCCGATGGTGCATGAAGAACTCCCGGTGATCAATGTAATTGATCATGGTAATGCTAAGCAGATGAATGATTCCCGAGAGTTAATGGGAAGACCACCGGATAGGTGTAAGCACTACTGGGGGGAGGACAGTGATCATGAGAAAACGTCCATCACCCTAGCGGACAATTGAGCTTAAATGACGTCGAGTCGCGACGGTAAAGCAGGCGCTGCACGGGAGGCAACCCGTGAAAATTTTTTTTCTTTCATTTTGTAAAGTGTAAATAGATTTTTCTTTTTCTTTTTCTTGATTTATTACAAAATTTTTCATTTTAGTCAGTATTTCTTATTTTTTTTAGTTAGGTGAAACCTATTATTCTAACCAATTTTATTTAGTGAGATGATTTTCAGGTCAAACGGAAGAAAATGTGCATGGAATCGTGAAGGAAAAGGCGAGGTATGAAAAATTAATAAAATGTAGAAGACAGTGAGCTGGGGCGATAGCTCCGTGTCACGGAGGAGGACCTCTGCGTTACCCTCTGTGACACGTTGAGGTATAATCCAAAAATTTTAAAATTTCCAGTATGCTGTCGCGATGGCTCCGTGTCACGGAGGCAGTGCACCGCGATGCACTTCGTGACACGTTGCCGTGTATATCGCGACGGGTCACACCGGGTTGTCAGGTGACCCGCGTGTTTTCTACCTTTTAAACCCCGAATTCTCCCCTTTTTTCCCTCATTTTCGATTTCCTCCGCGACCAAACGTCCCAAAACCCCTCTCCCATCAACGTGCCACGACTTAAGGCAACAAATTACCAAGTTTTCTTTGCTTCTTCAACGTTAAGGTATGTTTTCCGATTCTCTCTCAAGTTTTTGTCGATTTTATTCGAAATTAAGCATGAGAGGTGAGATAAATCGCCCTAAGTCAAAATTAAGCATGAATTCGAGTTATTTGTTGATTGATAAATGTTCGGAATGTTGTAATGATTGTTTGAACTTGTCGATCGCATGAATTATTCGAATTTGATGGAAGAAATCAATTCTAGGGCTTGTTGTTGAATTTGAAGTTGGTAATGTGTAAATTCGTGAATTCTATGTCGGGGTGTACTTGTTAAATGAGATGAGTCATTGTAAAAAATTATTTGAATGTTAATTGACGATGAATTCTCGGGTTTGGGGAAAATGTTGAAATTTTGTTCAAATTTGGTTGGTTGTATAGGTGCATGTGTATAGCATTTTTGTTGTTGTTTTTGTTTCGTTGTTTTTCTTTGCTAAGTGCGATGGTTAAAATGCTAGCGATGGTAGTGATTGGGATTAGCTGTACAAAGTCTGAGTAGTACGCAGAAGTTATACCGTCAAATTTTCGTTTGAACGCACTAAGCATGATTGTATAGTTGGTTGTTTGGTGTAAATAAAGTTATTCTTGCCGTAGTATCGTAACTATAGCTAAGGACTAAGTGTGGGGTTAACTTAGCGTAACCCGACCTTAACCGAAGTTAATATTCATTTAACTTGACATTGAGCTTGTTTACTTGTGTTGACAGATAAAATGGCAAGCAGGCAAGATAAAGGTAAGGGTGCATCAACTTCAGGCACCGGAAGAAAGCGACTCAAACTAGGCACAGCAGTCCCAGCTGCACCAGCAGTTCCACGCAGCCAGCGCCGCCAATACGGAATGAGATGGGTGACTGACGAAGGGAAAAAGTGGTATTCCAAGCACAAAGAGAATAAATATTTCCCCGAGGAGCATATAGCACGGGAACCATTGGCACAGGAGTTCCCCAGAATGGTTCACCGGATCGAGGCAGCTGGGCTCGATTTCATATTTCAGGAGCCCAAAGAATGCAACTTGCACCTGGTCCGGGAGTTCTATGCTAATTGGAACCCGTCCATCAGAAGACACACCATCACGATCAGAGGGAAGATAGTCACTCTGGAACCCCACCAGCTAAATGCCATCATCGGAGCGCGGGACACAGACGCCCACGTTCTCCGCCAGCTGAACATTACCCCACCGTATGCCGACATCAGACGCACACTGTGTGGGGCTCGATCTACAGCTAGATGGAGCAGACACAAAGAAAGGGGCTACCACCAGACTCTGCCATATTCTCAGATGAACAGGGAAGCCCAAATATGGCTGAAGATAGTCTGCTCGTGCCTAATCCCGGGGGTACACATGACTGATGTGACCCGGGACCGTGTTTGCCTGGTGTACGCCCTGATGAAAGGGCTGGAGATTAATGTCGGGGCGGTCATCATATCTGCCATGAAGAGAGCCCGATTACACCAGGGCCACAGGTATGGTTTCGGTGGACTACTCACCACCTTTCTTAGAGGCCTCGACGTTGAGGAGGAGGCTTTGGATTATATCCCGCAATTGGAGCGGCGGGCCTTGGATGTGACCAAAACTAAGGCTCCAGACACCACCCACGGGCCAGTGCTGACACTTGGCGAGTGACATGCTCGTGATGACCAGTACATGGCGTGGATGTATGGGATGCAAATGCTCCAGCTCAGGATAGGTGGGAGACCAGCCACGGAGGAGGAGCTATGGCAGCTCAAGCTAGATTACCCGTTTGGCAAAAACGCCAGGGCTCTATGCCGAGTGGGGCTAGCCTTTGTAGAGCCCACAGACGATGATGTCCCCACGGATGAGGAGACACGTCGGGAGGACTCCGATGTGGAGTCCGATGACGACGACGGAGGCGACTCGGACATGGGAGATGAGGCAGCAGCACCTGATGAAGAAGTGGAATACTTCGACAGATCAGGGAGTTCCACCACCCGACTTTGTGCTATTTAATTTTTGTGAACACTGGGGACAGTGTTCGGTTTAAGTGTGGGGTGGGAGTAGTTAGGTGCTGGGCTGGGCTGGTTTGCTTGTATGTTTTTCCTCTGTATTTTTGTATGTTATGTTTCCTTGTGTTTGTGAATTTTTAAATTGTTCTGTATCTGTACATATTTGTGGAATTGATGTGTGTTGTGGAACGTTGCTAGCTGAGTCTGTAAAAAAAATTTATTTTTGCTTATCGAAATAATTGATATTTTTAAAATTTTGTGAAAATATTTTGTTCATATTTAAAATATGTTGTAAATAATGTTTCTATCGAAATGATCGAGGGTTTTGCAAAATTTTTCAATTTTTTATTTTGGGTTTCTCGGCGTTTGTTTTCGGTTCTTTTACCGAGAATGGTCCCATTGAACCGACGTCATAGTTAGTGACTGTTCCCTATGATGGATGGATGACGACCGTCTTAAGGGAAATGTAGTCGGTAGGAGTAGTTATTTTAAGTTATTTTCAGTTTTTTCTTTGGTGGATTGCATCCCGAAACTTGTAGTTACTATATGGTTGTGAATTGTTGGTTGCGTGTTGTACCTGATATTCAAAATGCAAAAGTGATTCGTATGAAAGCATCCAATCTTGTAAATATGTTGAGATACCTAGGCTGTAGAGTTCGATTCGGTGTGATTGAGGCTTAATGTTTGAATTCATGTAATTAGCTGATTGAAGAGTCTGTGAATACATCTTGAATCGAGCATGTGCATAAGGTATGAAGTGAGGTATTGTTATTCCATGCTATTGTGAAGTGTCTAGGACTTGCCTGGTGTGTGTACAAAACGAAATGAAGGAGGTGTATTGTAGGAAAGGATGTAGGCATTTCTTTGTTTTAACCGAGAGTTCTATTCTATTTTTTTTTCTTGCCATACTCCCCCTTTCTGTGATTTGTATACCCTAGTCAGCCCTTTGAGCCTTTAGCCTATTATTTCTTTCTTTTGTCCAAAAAGTATAAACCGAGCTTAATTCTTTCTTTTCAGTAGCCGTAAAGTCTATACAAAACTCTTAAGCTCTTAAGAAGAGAAAATAATGTTCCCAAAGTGTCAAAGAGTGAGAATGGTGAAAAGAAAGAGAAAAGCAGAGTGAGGAAAGAAAAGAAAAGGTTGAAGGTGCACTTGCTATAAATAAATGCTAATGAAGGTGCATGAATAACCTTTGTTATTGTGTCAAGTGTGCTTAATGAAATGGGCCATACTAAAGTAAATTGTCAAGAATGGGATGATGAAAAAAAAAGAAAAGAAAAGAGAGAAACATTGTCCATGAGTTGATGGGAATGAGTTGCAAAGGCGCTTAAGGATGCTAGTGGCTATTATTGGCGAATCCAATATATACTAGTTCCATAGCTTCCATTACAACCCATTAATGTCCTACGTGATCTTACATTGCATTTCTTTATATTAGTGGAGTAATACACTAAGGGCAAGCTTATGGGTCATGACATGATGCATGTGAATTCTTTTGGGAGAGAGAGTGAAATTATTTTTACATGCCCTTACTTGAATGTTTGTGTGTCACATGAGAAAAAAGGGGAAGATTCTCTTGAGTTGTGAGAGCACATGCTTGAGGAAAGACTGATTTTCGTGTCGGATATCTTGATTAGCTGATTTGCATGAGTTTGACGATATCGAGAGTCGATTCTTAAAGTCTAGGAAGTCTTAATGTATTGAAGGTCATTGCATTGTTAAGACCATGCATGTTTTCTTGATGATTTGCAATATTAAATGATCGGTATGACCGTAGCTTAAATTGTCGCACCATAGTAGCGAAGGTTGGGATGTAAATTGCATGAATTCTATGTTTGTTGTTCGAGGACGAACAAGGATTTAAGTGTGGGGTAAGTGATCTTGGGCAGATTTATATGCCCAAGTGATACTCAAAAGTATCATTTTCGCCTTATTTATCTAGCAATGTTTATACATTTTCATGTAATTGGTAATAAAATGTGAATTTATACTAACCAACATGATTAGCATTGTTTGGTAGGTAAAATGTGATTTCGAGGAACTAAAATGCATGTTGGATGATATCGGAGTTAGACTTGGATGCGAGCAAGGGAAAAGGCATTGGACTGCACAAATTAAAGGGGCTCCGCGATGGAGCCGTGTCACGCTGCCATCGCGGAGGCATTCTGCCTGGAGGGTGAAAATTCATCAATTTCCAGTGGAGGTTCGCGACAGCTCCGTGGCACGGTGGCTAGCCTCCGCGTTGCACGCCGTGCCACGTTGGTGTTATATTCCCGGACCCCCAATTCCAGTGAGGGTCCGCGTTCATGGCGTGTCACGGAGGCAGTGCTCCGTGATGCACTCCATGACACGTTGCTCATTATACCGAGAAAAATTCCCACTAGTATAAATAGAACACTTAAGTGTATTTTTCATAATTCAGACTTGGTGGAGCAAGGACGTGGGTTATAGGCAGTTGAGGGACGAAAAGTTCAGGGTTTTTTCTCTCTTTCTTTCTTCTCTAATTCAATTGTTTGTATGATTAACACTTGTTTTAGGATGATTAATCCACAAATGAGTGGCTAATTCCCTTCCTTGCTGAGGTTATGAACACTTGTGATGAATTTTGATTATTGAATTATTTGGTTTTTCATCTTTTTATTCCATGTTGTTCTATTAATTCTTGTTTCTACTGCATTGGTGTGTGGCCTACATTAATGTACATCTAAAAAGTCCGATTTCACTCGAGAGAGCACAAAATTGGAAAGTTGTGAATTAATAGGATATTGTTCTTTACTTGATTTGGGAAAATTGAGTTTTGATGTGCTTTCCTGATAGTAATATACTTGAAAGCCGTATTAGTCAATTTAGGAACCGGAATTGTATTGCTAGGTCATGAATTGCATTTGATCACAGAAATGTAGACGGATGGTTTATGATTCTTAAGTGAGATTAAATACGAGAGTTTCAATCTCTTGGCTAATGTTCTTGGCTAGCAACAGGAAGAAAATATTAACCAATTTATGATGATAATCAGTTTCATTACATGTTCTTTAACCTCAGCATGCTCTTATTCATAGTCCAAATTCAAAGTAGATAATTGTTTGTAGTTTAGTATAAAATTTATAATACAAATTATTCACTTTTTGGTTACGTTGTTGTCAGCATATTTAGAAGTTAAATATAGTATAGTATACTTAAGCAAACTTCACTTAATCCGAGTCTCTGAGGGATCGATACTTGGCTTACTAAAGCCACTTACTACTTGTTCGACCACGTGCACTTGTGTGTCGGTTTTATAACCCAAACCCAACTGAACAGTACACACTGAACTGGGCTCACCTATTTGTTGTCAGCAATAAGGTAAACCACACTCGCATCCAATCACTTGATGATTTCCTTCTTGACCATCTCTTTCATAGGTGGATTCAACCTACCTGATGCCCAATGCTCAGAATACAATCTGGCTCTAGCTGGATCTTATGCGTGCAAATACCGGCTGGGATTCCAATAATGTCTGCAACGGTCCACACGATGGTGTTTTTATATCTCTTCAGAATGGAGACCAAAGCCTCCACTTTCCATTCCTCCAAGTCAGCTGCAACAATGACCGGTAAAGTGTTACCCATTCCTAGAAATACATATCGCAAGTGAGACGGGAGTGCTTTGAGCTACAATGCTAGAGGCTCCTCAATAGATGGCTTGGCCAGTGGGGTCACCCAATTCTTCAGGTCAAGATCAATCTTTTTTGGAGCATAGGTGTATGACCCCATACCAGCAAGTGCACTATCTCCTCACCCCCATGGATCTCCTCAGCACCAATATTCATCAGCACCACTGCTAAGTCCTCAAGAGTCACTAACTCCTCAATGGGCATAACTGGAAACTTAGGTTAAACATCAATTACTGAGACCACCCTTATGTCATTTGGCTGATTCATGGACTGGTATACATTGAATGTCACCTCCTCATTGTTCAACCAGAATTTAAGCTATCCGATTTCCATAGCTACAAGAGCACGTCCGTGGCAAGGAATAGTCACCCCAAGATAATAGGGACCTCAAAATCAACTTCACAATACAGGATAACAAAATCGGCCAAAAATATAAAGGACTCTACCTTCACTAGAACATCATAAAGAACTTCCATTGGATTCTTCACTGTGCGATCTGCCATCAAAAGCCGCATTGTAGTCCATTTGGGGGCTCCCGAGCCCAACTGTCTGTACACTGCTAACAGCATTAAGTTAATACTAGCACCCAAATCACATAGTGCCTTAGAAAAATTAAAGGCTCCAATAGTGCATGGTATGGTGAAAGATCCAGAGTCTTCCTTTTTCTGAGCAAGAGAACGAGATGCTAATGCACTAAAGTGGTGCAAGTTATCTACAGGTTCGAAGCTTACTATCCTCTTTCTAGTGACAAGGTCCTTCATGAATTTAGCATAGCCGGGCATCTGCTCAAGTGCCTCGACTAATGGGATGTTCACAGATAATTGTTTCAACATGAAAATGAACTTGTGATACTTCCCATCTTCGACCTTTTTCTTCAACCTCTATGGAAAAGGGGGAGGAGGTACAGGAATAGGTGTGATCATTTGCGGTACCTCCTTCTCCTTCTCTTTTCCAGATCCATGTTCCTTTGCATTACTAGGAGCGGTCTTCTCCACTGAATCATCAACCAAAGTCTGATCCTCAGAATCTACCATCCTATCATCATCAATCACTAAGGGCTCTACTGTCTCATCAATCACAACTGGCCTCGGAGGATCAACTATCATCTTCTCACTCCTAGTAGTGACTGCCATGCAATGACTGTTATTTTTCAAATTTTGAATTGTGTTCCTAGGAAGTGTGCCCTTCTACCTCTAGTTCATAGCAATAGACATCTGACTAAGCTGCTGCTCAATCTGTTTAATGGCCATGACATATGATTCCACCTTTTGGTTCATACCAGAAATATCAATGCGGAGCTCCTTGAAATGGCCATCTATCGCCTCCATCTGCTTAAGCACCTTAGACAACATGTCTTCAACTCTTGAACCACTAGACTCTAGCTCACGGTTCCTTAGAGGAACATATAGACTACTTCTATCATTTTTGTACTCTTCACACTTTTTCCGGTCTCTATTGTCTCTATATTGGCCTCAGTTGTAATTATTATCCCTGTAGAAGTTCCAACCTTGGTTCTCCAGACCTTGACGCCAAGAGTTTTGGTTAGACCCTTGGGTGTTAGTCCAAAAACCCGCCCCTTAACATTCAGATAATTTTCTTCCTCAAATTCTTATTCACCACCATCATTTCTCGGGGCCTTGCCCTGAGAACCCACAGCATTCACCTTTTCAGCCCCGGCTACCATCTAAGCCCCATTGTAGTCGTTATCTCTGCAATATCCTGATCTCGCTCTTCATCCTTCCTTCTATGTTCTACAGACATACCACCGCATAAGTACCAGTCGGAGTATCCGACTCTCTTATATGCCATGCACGATTGGTTTTAGTGATTTTGCCAAGTACCTCAGCAGCTTTAGCATAAGTGTGACTCATGAATGTTCCGCCAGACATGGTGTTCGGTACTTTTGCTTTGGGTATAAAGCTACACGCAAGTGCACATGGTCGAACAAGTAGTAAAGTGGCTTAAGTAAGCCAAGTATCGATCCCACAGGGACTGGGATGAAGTGCAATCTGCTCAAGTGTACTATATTTTAATTCTAAAAATGCAGACAACAGCGTAACCAAAGGTTTGATATTTTGATTTATAATTTTTATACTAAATCTAAAACAACTATCTAATGTGAGTCTGAACTATGAATGAGAGCATGCTGAGGTTAAACGAACATGTAATGAAATTAATTATCGACATAATTTGGTTAGTCTTTTCCTCCGGTTGCTAGTCAAGAACTATTACCAAGGGATTAAAACTCTCGTATTTAACCCCACTTAAGAATAATGAACCATCCACCTACATTTCTGTGATTAAATGCAATTCATGTTCTAGCCATACAAACTCGGTTCCTAAATTCACTAATACGACTTTCAGGTATATTTCTATCCTAAAGGTAAATCAATTCCCAATTTTCCCAAACTAAGAAAAGATCATATCCTATTAATTCACAACTTTCCAATTTCTTGCTCTCTCGAGTGAAACCGGACTTTTTAGATGTACACTAATGTAGGCCACACATTAATGCAGTAAGAACAAGAATTAATAGAACAACCATGGAAGAAAAGATGAAAAACCAATATAATCAACAATCACATTTCATTACAAGTGTTCTTAACCTCAGCAAGAAGATGAATTAGCCACTCATTTGTGGATTAAACATCGTTAAATGAGTGTTAAACATACAAGCAATTGAACTCAAAGAGAAGGAAAGAGAGAAAAAACCTGATAATTTCGTCCCCTCAACTGCCTGTAACCCACGTTCTTGCTCCACCAAGTCAGAATAATGAAAAATGAACCTAAGTGTTCTATTTATACTAGTGGGAATTTTTCCCGGAATAACAAGCAACGTGTCACGGAGTGTATCGCGGAGCACTGCCTCCGTGACATGTTGTGTATCGCAGAGCACTGCCTCCGTGACACGTTGCTGTTCCACCACAGGCCAAATTTTGCATTTTTTCCTTATTGACATCCGAGTCCAACCCCAATCTCTCCCAACACGCATTTTAGCTTCCCAAAATTATATTTCACCTACAAACAACACTAATCATGTTGGTTAGTATAAATTCACATTTTATTATCAATCACATGAGAATGTATAAACATTGATAGATCAACAAGGCTAAAATGACACCTTTGAGTATCGCTTGGGCATATAAATTTGCCCAAGATCACTTACCCCACACTTAAAGTCTTGTTCGTCCTCGAACAAACCTTTTACATCTCATGCACATGAAGACTTACACATAGCTAATTTTAGCAAGACAATTCAAGCTACAGCTACAATGACTGTTTAAGATAGCAAGCTAAAAATAGAGCATGCACGATTTAATCATTGAAATGGAATACAATTATGTTAAGACTTCCTAACCTCAAGAATTGACTCTCTATCTTAGCAAACTCATGCAAATCAACTGATCAAGAAATCCAACATGAATTATATCCTTCATTAAACATGTGCCCTCTCAACAAGAGAGTTACCCATTTTCACACACAAATTTTTAAATCACAACATGTATGGGTAAATGAATAGAATTATGCTCACTCTCACAAAGAATTCACATGCATCATGTAATGACCCATAAGCTTGCCCTTAGTGTTTTACTCCACTAATTTAAGGATGTTTGAACGTAAGATCAAGTAGGACTTAATGGGTTGTAATGTAAGCTGAGGGACGGGTAGGTACTATTCTGGCCAGTAATAGTGACTATCTTCCCCCAAGCGCTTTTAATAACTTCAACCTTCATTAAGGATATCTCTTCCCTTACTTCACCCTCATTCTTTTCAATCCTGAATTTTCTCTTCTTGTTCCCATTTCTTTAAGCACACTCAGCTTAGTAGTAAGGAGTACTTAAGTAAATTTTTTTTTCATTCATTTATTTTCTTACTCCCTACTAATAATCAACCATTTTTACACAAGTGCACCTTTGTCCTTTTCTCAACTTTCACAACTTTTACTTTTCCTTCTTTTTCACGCTTCTCACTCCCTCATTATTTGGAATTTTTTCACTTAAGCGCTTAGGAGTTTTGGATCAAATTCAAGGCTAATGAAAGAAAAAGGATTAAGCTTATATTGTAGCTATCAAAGAATAGGCTCAAGATTCAATGGGACTAACTAGGATTAAATATTCAAGGTAGGTAAAGTGAGGGATAACATTTATGTTCATTCAAAGAAATGCCTAAATCATCTCCTACAATTCACATCCTTCATTTCGTTTTATATACACACCAGGCAAGTTCTAGACATTCCACAATAGCATGGAATAATCACAAATCTTACACTTATGGCACATGCTCAATTCAAGACATATTCCGCAGGCTCTTAACTCAGCTAATCACAAGAATTCAAAATTAAGCTTCAATCATATCAAGTCAAATTCAAGAGCCTAGGTGTCTCAAACATAGGTGTACCACTTGCATGCTTCAACACTACACATCCTTGCATCTTACAATCATTTATAGCACATAACAAGAATATCAAGCCATCAATTAGCTACGGGTTCAAAAACCAAAATCTATTGACTAATATTCCTCAAGACGGTCGTCATCCATCCATCGTCGGAAACAGTCTCTAACTATGACTAAAAACATTATATACTGACAAAGAAAAATTTTTTATTCTTCAGTTCAAAGACCCCCCGTCGGAAAAGAACCGAAAAGAAAAACCAACGGGTGATGAAGTCATGCTTGACTCACAAAAAAAAAGAATTTTTTTTTTCAAATTTTCTCACAAGCATTACATTCACCAAAAATCGTTAAGCACAAAAATTTTAAAATTTTCCTCACCCCACACTTGAATCATGCTATGTCCTCATAGCATCAACTTAACATTTAAAGAGAGTGAGAAATACTCCCTGAGGCCTTTAGGCCTAGATAACAACATGCCTTTCTTCAACTTTGCACAAGTGGGTGTTCGACCCCACACTTTTTCTCTTCCATGCTTGTTAGCTTCCTCCTCCACGGGTACTACGACTTCCCCTCCATCTGTGCTTAACTTTCCACTAAAACAACACAAGATGAAAAATAAATAAAATCAACTTCAATGCAAGAATTTAAAATGGTACCCATGGTACCCTTGGGTTGCCTCCCAAGCAGCGCCTAATTTTATGTCGCGGCACGACGTACCAAGTTTCACCACTTTTTCCTCCACGTTGAGGATATGAATCTCACCCCTAATTTCTTCTCTAATTTCCTCTTATGCTCCAGGGGTGGTGGTGAAAAATTGTAAGGACCAAGCAGTAGATGTTGCCTTTTGAACTTATTGGCCCTCAAGTAAGCGAAGTCATTTTCTCTCTCCGAGTTAGCAAATTTCAAAATATACGGGGCTTGGTCCTCCTCTAGACATTTCTCTATAAGCTTGGAAGACTCTATTTCTATGTTTTCAACCAAACTTAATGTCGAAAAATGCTTCGAGTGTGGTTCAATAAACCTCAACTCTGAAAATGCATTGTGCTTGACCTCCTTACTTGTATACACCTTCTCAGCATTGACATCTATCTCTCCATTAATGTCAACTGGGGGATACTCTATCTCTTCTTCCATGAATGGATTTTCCATAAGTGTGAGCCCATCACAAGGACACTCAAGAGATTCTAATTGTTGGGCTTCATCCAAAAATTCACCCTTGTCTTCCTCTTGTAGTTCCTCTTGAATATCGGCTAAAACTGTCACCTGCAATTTATCACAAGCTTCAGCCTCAGCATTCATCTCCGTGAGTTTGACGCTCATCCTTTCTAAAGCCTCTGCATTCTCTTCTTGCTGAATTCTCAATACTGCTATCTCCTCCTTCATTGCTTCTGATTGCTCCAGGAGTTGTTTCAGCATGTCTTCTATTTGAGCTTGGCGTCCCAAGTCCTCATTTTCAGCATGCCTATATTCAGCAAAAACAACAGAAGGATCATAGTAGGGGCTTGGGGGAGGGGAATATGCATTCGGACAGCCATCCCAATGGTCATCTTGACCACCACATATATTGCACGTGTTACAGTGTTGCCACAAGTGGTGTCCTCCGCAATTCAGACAAGATTCGCCAAAATATGAGTATCCGCCATTTAAACCATTTGTATTCCATGATGTCATGTCAATAAGGGTATCCGAAAAAGAAAAAAATAAAATGAAAAAGAATTAAAAAAAACACTAAGACCAAGTTGTCAGCACTAAGAAAAAAAATATAGTAAATTTACGCTTAAGAAAAATTCACCAATTGCCAGTCCCCGGCAACGGCGCCAAAAACTTGTTCGGTGCTTTTGCTTTGGGTATAAAGCTACACGCAAGTGGACGTGGTCGAACAAGTAGTAAAGTGGCTTAAGTAAGCCAAGTATCGATCCCACGGGGACTGGGATGAAGTGCAATCTGCTCAATTGTACTATATTTTAATTCTAAAAATGCAGACAACAGCGTAACCAAAGGTTTGATATTTTGATTTATAATTTTTATACTAAATCTAAAACAACTATCTAATGTGAGTCTGAACTATGAATGAGAGCATGCTGAGGTTAAACGAACATGTAATGAAATTAATTATCGACATAATTTGGTTAGTCTTTTCCTCCGGTTGCTAGTCAAGAACTATTGCCAAGAGATTAAAACTCTCATATTTAACCCCACTTAATAATCATGAACCATCCAACTACATTTCTGTGATTAAATGCAATTCATGTTCTAGCCATACAAACCCGGTTCCTAAATTCACTAATACGACTTTCAGGTATATTTCTATCCTGAAGGTAAATCAATTCCCAATTTTCCCAAACTAAGAAAAGATCATATCGTATTAATTCACAACTTCCCAATTTCTTACTCTCTCGAGTGAAACCGAACTTTTTAGATGTACATTAACGTAGGCCACACATTAATGCAGTAAGAACAAGAATTAATAGAACAACCATGGAAGAAAAGATGAAAAACCAATATGATCAACAATCACATTTCATTATAAGTGTTCTTAACCTTAGCAAGAAGATGAATTAGCCACTCATTTGTGGATTAAACATTGTTAAATGAGTGTTAAACATACAAGCAATTGAATTCAAGGAGAAGGAAAGAGAGAAAAACCCTGATAATTTCGTCCCCTCAACTGCCTGTAACCCACGTTCTTGCTCCACCAAGTCAGAATAATGAAAAATGAACCTAAGTGTTCTATTTATACTAGTGGAAATTTTTCCCGGAATAACAAGCAACGTGTCACGGAGTGTATCGCGGAGCACTGCCTCCGTGACACGTTGTGTATCACGGAGCACTGCCTCCGTGACATGTTGTGTATCGTGGAGCACTGCCTCCGTGACACGGTGTGTATCGCAGAGCACTGCCTCCGTGACACGTTGCTGTTCCACCACAGGCCAAATTTTGCATTTTTTCCTTGTTGACATCCGAGTCCAACCCCAATCTCTCCTAACACGCATTTTAGCTTCCCAAAATTATATTTCACCTACAAAACAACGCTAATCATGTTGGTTAGTATAAATTCACATTTTATTATCAATCACATGAGAATGTATAAACATTGATAGATCAACAAGGCTAAAATGACACCTTTGAGTATCACTTGGGCATATAAATTTGCCCAAGATCACATGGTATCATCCACCGCCTTGGTGTTAGCATTTAGAGACCTATAGAAGATCTCCAACAATGTATCATCTGGGATCCTGTGGCTGGGCATCTTTTTGAGCTTCTTGTTGAACCATAACCATGTCTAGTGAAGTGCCTCAGAATTTAATTGTCTAAAGTTGTATATCTCATCTTTCAGCCGCAAAGATCTAGAAGGTGGGAAGAACCATTAAAGAAAATCTCTTTTCAACTCCCTCCATGTTGTGATAGAATTGTTGGCAATTCCGCCAACCAGAGCGTTGCCTCACTCCCTAATGAAAAGGGAAATAACCTCAATCGTATTGCATCCTGACTCACTTCTGGTTGTTTATATGCTTTGAAGATACCCACGAAATTAGTCAAATGAGTATGGCATCATCATTTGCATGACCCGCAAATATCCCCTTCATGTTGAGTAGTTGGATCATAGGACTGGTAATATCAAACTTTGCCCCAGTAGGCAAAGGGGAGGGACAATGGCTCCAGTGGGACCAGCTTCGTCAATATCAGCATCATCGTCATCATCGAAGTACCAGTGCCTCTACTGGTCTGGACCTCTGTCTTCTAGCTCGCTCAGCTTCGGCAGCTAGGCGTTGCTCTTTCGCAACACTTGCTAACTCTCTATCTCTTGCCCGAGCTTGTTCCTCAGCCAACATCCTGGTTGTAGCTTGTTTCACTGTCTCTTGCTCCTGTATGTTGGCCATTCTCCTCAGATTTCACAGTGTTTGTTCAAGTTCATGATCAATTTGAATTAGAGATTTTCCTTGGCTCCTAGTACTAGGCATGCACGAACCTAAGACCTGTTAAGAACAAAAACAACAAAAGAAAAATAAAAAGGAAATAAGGACCAACAGTAAAGCAAACACAATTAACAAAAGCCTTAGTCGTATTCCCCAGCAACGGCGCCAAAATTTGATGTCACCCAAATTACACCTCATGAATGAGATATAAAGTGGTCAATGTCAAATATAGAACCCAAAAAGGGTTGGGGTCGAATCCCATGAGGATATGACGAGAACTTGAGTTAATGCGTTTAGCTATTACTATTGGCTTACTTATTTCCTGGGGGGAGGGACTTGAAAGAAAAAATAATAAACAAGAGTAGAGACTAGTAAATGCTTAAATCAATTTCAGTTGTATTCAATCAATAAAATGACTAGGATTGTGTTCCCCATACAGCATAGAATATGCGGTCAGTACTTGGAATTACTGATGAAGATAAATAAAGCGGATAATTAAAATACATAAAAGTTCATGAGAGAAGGACATTTCAAGAAAAAATATGAAGTAATAATCAAAAATGAAACATGAGGGCTCAAGGTTTTCAAAACTATTCATAATCTCATCATAATCGTAATCTTAAGAGAAACCTTGTAAAACATGACTTCAGCCAAAGTATCGTAATCATAACCATGCATAAAACATAAGGAACCATGGGAGGACCCGGTATAACCGACACCATCATGATAGAGCTTACATAATGCCCCAACTATCTCGCTCAAGTGGGCAGACCTGTTCTAAACCTTTCTAGGGAAAAAAATGGTAACATGGCGTGATCATTGAAGAGACATCGTAAGGTTAACTTGAATATCAACCTACGTTGGCACATAGTTCTGAGACTTGGGGTTTTCCTGAACCCCGAGCCTACTCGATGCTAGACACTACTCTCAAAAATATGTACATGGCTCATAATGAATATCGTGAAATCATACATGAAGTTTGTGGGCTAGTTTAAATCATAATAATTATGAACATGCTTGTAATATGTGAACTAGACTTGTAATAAGGACCCATGAGTTGGCCATGATCATGATTTTGATAATCATGAAAGTCATATATACTTGAGAAAATCCTCATACTTGAAGTTCATAAATTCATGTAGAGTGTTTGTAGGAAATCATGTATCATACATCATAAAACATAAATTGGCGCTTGAGTGTGTTCGTTGCTTTTGCTTTGGGTATAAAGCTACACGCAAGTGCACGTGGTCAAACAAGTAGTAAAGTGGCTTAAGTAAGCCAAGTATCGATCCCACAGGGACTGGGATGAAGTGCAATCTGCTCAAGTGTACTATATTTTAATTCAAAAAATGCAGACAACAGTGTAACCAAAAGTTTGATATTTTGATTTATAATTTTTATGCTAAATCTAAAACAACTATCTAATGTGAGTCTGAACTATGAATGAGAGCATGCTGAGGTTAAACGAACATGTAATGAAATTAATTATCGACATAATTTGTTTAGTCTTTTCCTCCGGTTGCTAGTCAAGAACTATTGCCAAGAGATTAAAACTCTCGTATTTAACCCCACTTAAGAATCATGAACCATCCACCTACATTTCTATGATTAAATGCAATTCATGTTCTAGCCATACAAACCCGGTTCCTAAATTGATCAATACAACTTTCAAGTATATTTCTATCCTGAAGGTAAATCAATTCTCAATTTTCCCAAACTAAGAAAAGATCATATCCTATTAATTCACAACTTTCCAATTTCTTGCTCTCTCCAGTGAAACCGGACTTTTTAGATGTACATTAACGTAGGCCACACATTAATGCAGTAAGAACAAGAATTAATAGAACAACCATGGAAGAAAAGATGAAAAACCAAAGAATCAATGATCACATTTTATTACAAGTGTTCATAACCTCAGCAAGAAGATGAATTAGCCACTCATTTGTGGATTAAACATCGTTAAATGAGTGTTAAACATACGAGCAATTGAATACAAGGAGAAGGAAAGAGAGAAAAACCCTGATAATTTCGTCCCCTCAACTGCCTGTAACCCACGTTCTTGCTCCACCAAGTCAGAATATTGAAAAATGAACCTAAGTATTCTATTTATACTAGTGGGAATTTTTTCCGGAATAACAAGCAACGTGTCACGGAGTGCATCGCGGAGCACTGCCTCCGTGACACGCTACCGATGCGGACCTTCACTGGAACTGGGGGTCCAGGGAATAAGGCACAACGTGGCACGGCGTGCAACGCGGAGCCATGCTACCATGCCACGGACCTATCGCGTGCCCTCTCTGGAAATTGGGTGAAAATTCCCTATCCAGGCAGAAGGCCTCCGCGATGGCAGCGTGACACGGCTCCATCGTGGAGCCCCTTTTATTTTATGCTTTCCAATGCCTTGTCCCTTGCTCGCATCCGAGTCCAACCCCAATATCTTCCAACATGCATTTTAGCTTCCCAAAATTACACTTTTCCTGCAAAACAATGCTAATCATGTTGGTTAGTATAAATTCACATTTTATTACCAATTACATGAGAATGTATAAACATTGATAGATAAACAAGGCTAAAATGACACCTTTGAGTATCACTTGGGCATATAAATTTGCCCAAGATCACTTACCTCACACTTAAATCCTTGTTTGTCCTCGAACAACAATCTTACACCTCATGCAATTTACATCCCACCCTCGCTACTTTGGTTCGACAATTTAGGCTACGGTCATACTGATTATTCAATACAGCAAATCATCAAGAAAACATGCATGGTCCTATCAATGCAATGACCTTCAATACATCAAGACCTCCTAGACTTAAGAGTCGACTCTCGATATTGGCAAACTCATGTAAATCAGTTGATCAAGATATCCGACACGAAAATTAATCTCTCATCAAGCATGTGCCCTCACAACACAAGAGAGTCTTCCCCTTTTTGCTCATATGAACTCACAAAATTTCAAGCAGGGGCATGCAAACACAATTTCGCTCTCTCTCCCAAAAGAATTCACATGCATCATGTCATGACCCATAAGCTTGCCCTTAGTGTATTACTCCACTAATATAAAGAAGTGCGATGTAAGATCACGTAGGACTTTAACTGGTTGTAATGGAAGCTACGGAACTAGTAAATAATGGGTTAGCCAATAATAGCCACTAGCATCCTTAAGCGCCTTTTCAACACATCCCATCAACTCATGGACATTGTTTCTTTTTTTTTTCTTTTTCATCCTCCCATTCTTGACGTTTTTCTTTAGTTTGGCCCATCTTATTAAGCACACTTGACACAACAACAAAGATTATTCATGCACCTTCATTATAGTTTATTTATAATAAGTGCACCTTCAACCTTTTCTTTTCTTCCATCACTCGACTTTTCTTTTCTTTTCACCATTCTCACTCTTTTGACACTTTGGGAAAATGATTTTCTCTTCTTAAGCGCTTAAGAGTTTTGTATAGACTTTACGGCTAATGAAAAAAAAAGGATTAAGCTCGGTTTACACTTTTTGACAAAAGAAAAAATTAATAGGCTAAAGGTTCAACGGGCTGACTAGGGTATACAATCAAGGTGGGTACGACAATGAAAAATAGAAAATTTCGGTTAAAACAAAGAAATGCCTACATCCTCTCCTACAATACACCTCCTTCATTTCGTTTTGTACACACACCAGGCAAGTTCTAGACACTTCACAATAGCATGGAATAACAAAACCTCACTTCACACTTATTGCACATGCTCAATTCAAGATGTATTCACAGACTCTTCAATCAGCTAATTACAGGAATTCAAACATTAAGCCTCAATCACACTGAATCGAACTCTATGGCCTAGGTATCTCAATATATTTACAAAGTTGCATGCTTTCATACGATTCACCTTTGCATTTTAAATATCACGTACGACACGCAACCATAATTCCGCAACCATAAAGTAACTACAGGTTTTGGGATGCAACCCACAAAAGAAAAACAACTGAAAAATAAGTGAAAAACCTACTCCTAACGACTACATTTCCCTTAAGACGGTCGTCATCCATCCATCATAGGGAACGTTCACTAACTAGGACTTCGGTTCAATGGGACCATCCTCAGTAAAAGAACCGAAAACAAACGCCGAGGAACCCAAGAATTGAAAAAATGTTAAAAATTTTAAAAATATCGATCATTTCGATAAACAAATATATGTACAAAATCAGCTAGCAACATTCAGCAACACACATCAATTTCACATATATTTACAATACAGAACAACAACTTAACAATTCACAAATCACAGGGAACAACAAAATTTCACAGGCACGACAACAGATTAGGACATACATACATAACAGCACAACCAACACCTAACTACTCCCACCCCACACTTAGCTCGAACACTGTCCCCAGTGTTCACAAAAATTAAAAAAACACAAAAATTGGGTGGTGGAACTCCCTGATCAATCAAAGTACTCCACTTCTTCATCAGGTGCTGCTGCTTCATCTCCCATGTTTGAATCACCCTCGTCGTCATCATCGGAGTCCTCCCGACGTGTCTCCTCGTTTGTGGGGACATTGTCATCCGTGGGCTCTACAAATGCTGGCCCCACTCGGCATAGAGCCCTGGAGTTCTCGCCGAAAGGGTAGTCTAGCTCGAGCTGCCATAGCTCCTCCTCTGTTGCCGGCCTCCCGCCTATCATCAGCTGGAGCATCTGCATCCCGTACATGCGAGCCATGTACTGATCATCACGAGCATGTCGCTCACCAAGTGTAAGAACAGGCCCGTGGGTGGTGCCGGGTGCCTTAGTCTTAGTAACATCTAAGGCCCGCCGCTCCATCTATGGGATATAGTCAAGGGCCTCTTCCTCAACATCTAGGCCCCTCAGGAATGTGGTGAGTAGCCCACCAAATCCGTATCTGTGCCCCTGATGCAACCGGGCTCTCTTCATGGCGGAGATAATCACCGCCCCCACGTTGATCTCCAGCCCTTTCATTAGGGCGTACACCAGGCATACACGATCCCGGGTTACATCTGTCATATGTACCCCCGGGATTAGGCAAGAACAGACAATCTTTAGCCATATTTTGGCTTCCCTGTTCGTCTGTGAATAGGACAAAGTCTGATGGTAGCCCATCTCTTTGTGTCTGCTCCATCTAGCTGTCGATCGGGTCCCACACAAGGTGCGTCTGATGTCCACATACGGTGGAGTGATGTTCAACTGTCGAAGCACGTCGGCGTCTGTGTCCCACGCCCCTATGATGGCATTGAGGTGGTGGGGCTCAAATGTGACTATTTGCCCTCTGATGTTTATGGTGTGACTTCTTAGGGTCGGGTTCCAATTGGCATAGAATTCCCGAATCAGGTGCAAGTTGCATTCCTTGGGCTCTTCAAAGATGAATTTGAGCCCAGCTGCCTCGATCCAGTGGACAATCCTAGGGAACTCCTGTGCCAATGGTTCCCGTGCGATGTGTTCTTCGGGAAAGTACTTGTTTTCTTTGTGCTTGGCATACCACTTCTTCCCCTCATCCGTCACCCACCTGGTTCCGTATTGGCGGCGTTGGCCGCGTGGAACCACTGGTGCTGCTGGGCCTGCTGTGCCCAGTCTGATTCGCTTTCTTCCGGCGCCATATGTTGATGCGCCTTTCCCTTTTTCTTGCCTGCTTGCCATTTTACCATTCAACCCAAGTAGACAAGATCAATGTTAAGCCAATGAATATTAACTTCGACTAAGGTCGGGTTAAGCAGCTACCCCACACTTAGTCCTTAGCTACAATTACAACATACCGGCAAGATCATGCTTATTTGCACAAACAAACAACCAACTATACAAACATGCTTAGTGCATACGAAGAATTCGATGGTATATATACTATGTACTACTCAAAATTCGTACAGCTAACCACAATCATTACCATCGACAACCTTTTAATCCATCGCACTTAGCAAGGAAAAAAAACAAAGAAGCGAAAACAACAAGAATTTATCTACACGAACCTATACAACCAACCCAATTCTTGCAAATTTCAATATTCCCCTAACCCGAGAATCCGTCGGTCTTTTAATATGATAACAACTAGCACATCGACTCATCTCACTCAACATGTACATCCCGGCATGAATTTCACAAGTTCACTACATTTTTCCACTTCAAATTCAAAAACAAGCCCTAGAAATGATGATATCAAGAAAATTCGATTAAATTATGTAATTAACGAGTTTAAGCAATCATAATGATATTCCGAACATTCATCAACAACAATTCAATTGAATTCATGATTAATTTCTACTTAGGGAAAACTTAGCTCACCTCACATGCTCAATATCGAAGAAAATCGACAAGAAATGAGATGAAATCGAAGAACATACCTTGAAGTTGAAGAATTGAAGAAAACTCAATGATTTTCTTGGCCTATTCCGTGTCACGTTGAACAGGGATGGGTTTTAGGGAGTTTGGTCACGGAGTGAGTGAAAAATAAGGAAAAGTGAGGGGGTTTCGGGGTTTAAAAGTGGGAAAATCGCGCGGGTCACCCGGCGACCCGGTGTGACCCGTCGCGATATACATGGCAACGTGTCACGGAGTGCATCATGGTGCACTGCCTCCGTGACACGGAGCTGTCGCGAGCCTGCTCTGGATTTTTTTAAAATTTCGGATTTATACCTCAACGTGTCACGGAGGGTAACGCGGAGGTCCTCCTCCGTGACACGGAGCTATCGCCCTAGCTCACTGTTTTGCCACTTTTTATAGATTTTCATACCTCGAATTTTCCTTTGCGATTCCATGCATATTTTCCTCCGTTTGACCTGAAATTCATCTCACTACACGAAATTGGTTAGAATTATAGGTTTCACTCTAAATAAAAATAAAAACAAAAACAAAAACTAAAAATTTTGTTGTTAATCAAGAAAAAGAAAAAGAAAAATCTATTCACACTTTACAAAGAGAAAAATTTTTCACGGATTACCTCCCGTGCAGCACCTGGTTTACCATCGCGGCTCGACATCGTTAAGCTCAGTTGTCCTCTAGGGTGATGGACGATTTCTCTCGATCACCGTCCTCCCCCCAGTAGTGCTTACACCGTTCCGGTGGTTTTCCCAATAACTCTCGTGAATCCTTCCTCTGCTCATCCTCGCCTTGATCAATCACATTGATCACCGAGAGTTCTTCGTGCACCATCGGGAGCTTGGGTGCCTTGTACACATCGAACACCTCCACCTTGTCGTGTGCTCGTATTGTTAGCTACCCCGCAGCTACGTCAATCAGTGCTTTCTCGGTTGCCAAGAAGGTACGTCCCAAAATAAATGGGACTTCCGCGTCTGGTTCAAAATCCAGCACGACAAAATCTACCGGGAAAATCAGGGAGCCAACTTGCACCAGAACGTCCTCCACAATGCCATCAGGTCTGGCTAAGGACCGATCCGCCAATTGCAAGATCACTGTTGTGGGTCTAGGACTCCCTAGACCCAGCTTTTTGAATACCGATGACGGCATCAAATTTATGCTCGCTCCCAAATCACACAATCCACGAGCTCGGATACTCTGCCCAATAGTAATCTGTATAGTAAAGCTCCCAGGGTCTTTGAGCTTTGTGGGCAGTCTGTTTTGTATCCGGGAAGTGCACTCCTCCGTTAGAGCCACCGTAGCATACTCAGTCAACCGACTTTTGTTTTCCACGATGTCCTTTATATACTTGGCATATTTCGGCACTCCCTGCAAAACATCAACAAGAGGTAAGTTACTATGTACCTGTTTCATCACCTCCATGAATTTCTTGAAACACCCCTCCTCCTTGTGTTTCTTTAATCGTTGAGGGAACGGGGGGGTGGTCTTTCTGATTCAGCTTCCTTAGTCTTCCCCCTCTTAGTACTTTGCTCCCTCTCGACTTCTGCTACTCCCGATTGTTGAGTTGGTCTTTCTGGTTCCACCTCTTTCAGCTGCAAACCACTCCTTGTGGTCACTGCATTCACCTGCTTGGGGTTGGGATCTGTGTCGCTCGGAAGTCCTCCTCTAGGCCTGGTGTTTTGGGCTCCAGCAAATTGCCCAAATTGATATTCAAGTGCCTTGGTAGCTAACTGGTTGTTTTTCACTTCGGCTGCCAATTTCACATAGTCAGCCTGCAATTGAGCTTGGTTAGCTATCATGGTCTTGAACAGCTCCTCAATGATGGGTGATGGTGGTGGAGGAGGTGCATTGTTGTTTCTGAATTGTGCTTGATAATTTTGCTGCCCTCCTTGGTTCCTTTGCACACCCTGACCCGAACTTTGCCCCTGATGGTTGTTGCTACCCCAGGAGAAATTCGGGTGATTCCTCCAATTGGAATTGTAGCTATTACCATACTGTTGGTGGTTGTTCCTTTGGACATTTCCCACAAAGTTTACCGAGTCAGGATTTGCTCCACAACACTCAGCTGAGTGCTCACTGCTTCCGCACACTTCACACCACATCTGTTGCACTGCATTCACTGGGGCTTGGGGCTGGTTCATTGTCATGTTGCTGAAGTGGGTGTTAAGTTGATTTTGTAATGCAGCTATCTGTGCAGCAATAGCTGTAAACCCATCCACTTCTAGCACTCCTGCTGCTTTCCTTGTCCCGCCTCTTGACGAATCAACATTCCATTCCGGATTGCCCTGCGAAATACGGTTCAACAAGGTATACAGCTCCTCATAAGTTTTCTCCAGCACTTGTCCCCCAGCTACTGAGTCTAACAATATTTTTGTATGGGGTTCCAAACCCTCTATAAAAGTATGCACCAGCACATCATTGGACTGATGATGATGAGGACAATCCCGCAACATGGACTTGAATCTTTCCCAAGCTTGATATAAATTCTCTCCCTCCCTATGTTTGAAACTTAGAATTTGACTTCTAAGTCTTGCTGTTTTACCGGAGGGAAAAAACTGTATCAAGAATTTCCTCGCAAGATCATCCCACGTACAAATAGAATTCGGTGGCTCAGCTTTCAACCACCTCTTGGCTTCTCCCAATAGTGAGAATGGGAACAATGTAAGCCGGACATAATCTGATGACACTCCAGCGGGGATGTAAGTGTCACTTATCTCCAAAAAATTTTTGGAGATGCTGCTGTGGATCTTCATGAGGGAGACCTGTAAACTGCCCGCTAGTGTGCAACAATTGCACCATATTCTGCTTAAGTTCGAACCTCCCTCCTGGCTTAGGTTTGCGGATGCTAGATGTGACATTATTAGCATGTGGGATTGCCACCTCGCGAACCGGCCGAGCTGCTACTTCTTCGGGCACTAACATTGCCCGTACTACCGGTGGATTCTGTTGTTGCTCCATGATCGTCTGTCTGAGCAACTGCAGCTTTCTTTCTAGAGCTTCTCTCCGCTTACTATGAAATATTCTTTCTGGCTCTATATACGAGTCCACCAGCTCCTTGTCTCTTGCCAGTGTTTAACAAAGATTAAATCTGCAAAATACAGGCTAAGACCAAGTTGTCAACACTAAGAGAATAAAAAAAATACAGTAAATTAACACTTAAGACAAATTCACCAATTGCCAGTCCCCGGCAACGGCGCCAAAAACTTGTTCGTTGCTTTTGCTTTGGGTATAAAGCTACACGCAAGTGCACGTGGTCGAACAAGTAGTAAAGTGGCTTAAGTAAGCCAAGTATCGATCCTACAGGGACTGGGATGAAGTGAAATCTGCTCAAGTGTACTATATTTTAATTCAAAAAATGCAGACAACAGCGTAACCAAAAGTTTGATATTTTGATTTATAATTTTTATGCTAAATCTAAAACAACTATCTAATGTGAGTCTGAACTATGAATGAGAGCATGCTGAGGTTAAACGAACATGTAATGAAATTAATTATCGACATAATTTGGTTAGTCTTTTCCTCCGGTTTCTAGTCAAGAACTATTGCCAAGAGATTAAAACTCTCGTATTTAACCCCACTTAATAATCATGAACCATCCACCTACATTTCTGTGATTAAATGCAATTCATGTTCTAGCCGTACAAACCCGGTTCCTAAATTGACCAATACGACTTTCAGGTATATTTCTATCTTGAAGGTAAATCAATTCTCAATTTTCCCAAACTAAGAAAAGATCATATCCTATTAATTTATAACTTTCCAATTTCTTGCTCTCTCCAGTGAAATCGGACTTTTTAGATGTACATTAACGTAGGCCACACATTAATGCAGTAAGAACAAGAATTAATAGAATAACCATGGAAGAAAAGATGAAAAACCAAAGAATCAATGATCACATTTCATTACAAGTGTTCATAACCTCAGCAAGAAGATGAATTAGCCACTCATTTGTGGATTAAACATTGTTAAATGAGTGTTAAACATACAAGCAATTGAATACAAGGAGAAGGAAAGAGAGAAAAACCCTGATAATTTCGTCCCCTCAACTGCCTGTAACCCACGTTCTTGCTCCACCAAGTCAGAATATTGAAAAATGAACCTAAGTGTTCTATTTATACTAGTGGGAATTTTTATCGGAATAACAAGCAACGTGTCACGGAGTGCATCGCGGAGCACTGCCTCCGTGATACGCTACCGACGCGGACCTTCACTGGAACTGGGGGTCCAGGGAATAAGGCCCAACGTGGCACGGCGTGCAATGCGGATCCATGCTACCGTGCCACAGACCTATCGCGTGCCCTCTCTGGAAATTGGGCGAAAATTCCCTATCCAGGCAGAAGGCCTCCGCGATGGCAGCGTGACACGGCTCCATCGCGGAGCCCCTTTTATTTTATGCTTTCCAATGCCTTGTCCCTTGCTCGCATCCGAGTCCAACCCCAATATCTTCCAACATGCATTTTAGCTTCCCGAAATTACACTTTTCCTGCAAAACAATGCTAATCATGTTGGTTAGTATAAATTCACATTTTATTACCAATTACATGAGAATGTATAAATATTTATAGATAACCAAGGCTAAAATGACACCTTTGAGTATCACTTGGGCATATAAATTTGCCCAAGATCAGAGTGAATTTCAATTGTAAGAGGATAATAAAAATCTCATAAGGAGGAATTTAGCCCTAAGAGTTCAGAATCATACTTGTAACATAAGGGGCCATAATTTCATGAAAATTAGGAGGGAACATAAAACTCTTTCATGAAAATCATAAATTCTTATTAATTCAGCTATACCCATAATAAAATCATAGAGGAATTTCATAACCCAACATAAACTCTAGAATTTCGAGAATAGAGCTTGCGAAATGGATGATCATGAATTTGCTTGAAGAAGGGGCATGAGGGTGGAAGAAGCCATCATTGATAACCCATGTACCTGAAATTTGAGAATCATCAACTAGCCTTTAAACCCCAATTGTACTTAGAGAGAATTTGAGGAAGAACCCTAGTAAATCTTAAGAGGCTTTTGAGAGACTTGATTTCCAATTAAGAGTGTTAGGAGAGGAATGGATGATCTAGGTGGATAATACCCCTAAAAAAACTCTTTCTCAAGCTTAAAACGACGTAGTTTAGGACTTAGGAGCTTAAAATTTATGAAAATACCCTTAATGATTTCGCAGAAAAATTCTCACTGCTAGTCACAACGGTTCGTACCACGGGTCATACCTTGAAAGAATAACCTGTGGTTTCCTCCCGTCGTTACAGGGCCAAACTTCCAATTCCTTTGCTTCTTTCCACGTATGTGAACCATGATTCGTTGTTTCCTACAACGAGTCATACCATGGTTTGTACTGTCCAGCCTAGACACACTAGGGACATACTACGACTCCTAATCATAACCCATCACTCCCAATGACGAGTCGTACCTTGACTTGTTGTTCCAAAATCTGGTAACCAACAACTCATCACGATTCCTAACTACGGCCCATGACAACAACCTACGAGTCGTATCTTGACTCATTACACCAAGCATTCTTTTGCAAATACTGAGATCTTGAGTGGACATCAACCAACAGGTTGTACCTTGGCTCATTGGTCCAGGACTTGTCAACCAGAAGCTCATCACGACTAAATCCCACGACGCGTTACTCCACATCACGACTTATATAATGAGCCGTTTTGAGACATTTTTAAAACTTTTTTTGTTGATCATATTTCTAATCCCAAATCTAGTCTTAGAAATTTTTGGGGTATTATACGTGTTGATAACGTGTTATAAAATAATAAAGCGAGAGAAGAATATAGTAGAGAAAGATAGAGAGAAGAGAAAGAGTTTATTATTTCTCTTGAGAGGATGAAATACAATGAACGAGGACTCTTTTATTTATAGAAAAAATTTACTTGATCTCAAAATAACTAACCCTAATTTTTCTTTAAAAAAAATCACTATAACACATAAAAATGTATTTATAACAACTATTATTTTTTGTTTATCATAACAATTTAAATAATTGTTAAGTATTTGATAACATAAAAAAATTACTTTTCGATAAATAAAATTTAAACTCTGGAAAGAGAATCTCTCTTGATACTCCCTAAAATAAGTGGTGTTTTTAGTTTAGGTGCACTCTTATAAAGCTACTCCTTTCTATAAAGTAAAATATATTTTTACTCATTTACCCTTAATAATATCTTAAAAAAGATATCACTCTTTAGTATTTTGTTTGATTATGTAAAAATTTCACTCTTTAAATAAAAATAAAATTAAAAGAATATCATTAATATTTTTTAATTATATAAAATATTATTTATTTTAAAATAAAATTAAAAAATTAAAAAATATTATTTATTGCGAAACGAATGGAGTATTCAAACTGACTCCAAAACTCTAATTAAAATCTCTTTTTCGGTCTCTTTATAAGAAAGAGGAGACTCTTCCGCAGACAAATTTAATGAATTCAACCTGGTGGCTAAGAGAAGATGGCTGAGATATTTATTTCCACTCAAACAAATTAAAGCAGTCGTTTATGACCTTTGATTTTTTTTATTTCAGTTAGTGCAATATTTTTATTGGTCGCAACATTCGTCTCTATTCAGCTCGAATTATTTGACTTGTTTGTCTTTTCTTTCACCAACCATCTGAATTATATAGCATGGTCCATCACCTTCTAAAATTTATTTATTTTTAAAAAAAAAATTAATTCTTTTTTAAAATGGAAAAAGAACATATTTATTTCTTTTACTATTAAAAATAAAGTATTATATTTTTATAATTATATTTTTTTCTCACCGCTAAAATTAGATATATTTACTCCTCAGCTATTAAATTTTTATTTTTAACTTTAAAAAGTAATGTGTCATTCTCTTATTGACCAAAAACACTGATCCTATTCATAACCTTAATTGGACTAGACCCACTTTTTCACTCACAAATCACACCCAATCACTCTTACTTCTCTTTTGTTTCAGAAGATGTCGTTGAACCTGCTTAATCAATATTTAATCCAAAGCTTTCTGATCATTCTCCTCCTCCAATTCCTTCGTCATTTTCTTATGCAACAAAATTAAATTTTATTATATATAATTTACTAAATAGACATAAGATATAATTTATTAAATTAATTTTATTTATTAAATATTTTTTTAGAATTTATCAGTATTAAAAAATTATTTCTTTAATATAAAAAATATGATTGAAATAATTGTTAAGTTTAAACTGAGTTTCTAAATTGATTAGTATTTTGAATTGTCCAAAAATCATGTTACCTTCGGAGGGAGTGAACTCTAAACTTCTATTACAAAAGTGAACTCTATTTATACTTCAGAGTGAGATAAATATAGCATGATTTTTATCGTGAACTTATAAAAATTGGGTTGGTTTTTTAATTCAATAAGAGCGTGACATATGACTAAAAATTTAATAGGTGAGGGGTAAATATAGTTAGTTTTAACTGATGGATAAATATAGTTCTAAAGTATGACTATAGGAAGTACAACAAAGGACAAATATAACTTATTTCCGATAGCAGAAGGAGTATATATGATCCTTTTCCATTTCAAAAAGATACTTTTGATGACAAATAGTTTGTATTTGACTAATAAATTTTAAAAAAATATTTTTTGAGCAGCAATTAATGTTTGGCCGAATTTTTAAAATGTGTTTAAATGTATTTTTGCAAAAGTGTTTTTGGAGAAAAGCTACATTTTTTTCTTATAAAAAAATAGCTTCTACAACCGTTTTTCTCTCAAATGTTTGGTCAAACACCTCAGTTTTCATCTCCGAAAAACACAGCCAAACTGGCCAATTTCACAACAACAAAAGAAATCACTCACACTTGTAATATATTTGCAGCAAAATTATCAGACTTAATCTTGGACAAATTTCATATATATACATAAATAGTACTCAATATTATAAAATATATCAAGATTTTTCAGTTTACAAAACATACTATCAGTTTTTTGTAAGAAAATATCGCTCAAATTTTCGCTCAAAAAATTGTGTATAAAATATTTATATCTCGTTCAAAATTCTGTGTATAAAAACTATATAAAATTAGTATAAAATATATATATATCTTGCCCGCGTCTTAAAAAATTGGTCAAATTCAATATAAAATGTGTATCTAATAATATAAAATTTATATAAAAAATTGTATTGGATTTTTGAAAATTTAATACATCTATAACAAACATTGCATACAACTTTCACACAAATTTAATACGACCACAACAACATAAACTTCAATTCATACAACTTTAATATAATTTTATTCAAAACTACGTCAAATCTACATTAAATCGCCCTAAATTTTAGATATAAGCTTCTCAAAGTGTTCTCTAATTTTTGGTACCACACCCATTTCGCAATTATTTTAATTTTTCAAATTCAAGTTTCAACTTTGAAGCTTCAAGCCTCATCCACGGTGGAATTCGAAATTGAATATGAAATAGTATTCAAAACCACATCAAGTATACACCAAAAGTCGTATATTTGAGATATAAATTCCCCAAAATGTTCTCAAATTTTTGAAATCACATCCAATCCGAAATTATTTTAATTTTCGAATCAAACTTCAACTTTGAAGTTTCAAAAATTCATCAACAACAGAATTCAGGATTTTAATTTACAAAGAAAAAATTGATAAATTGGAGAAATAAAGAAGAACGAAGAAATAAAGAAAGAGAAGGAGGAGGAGGAGAAGGGAAATAATTTTTTTTTTTAAAATACTATGTTTTATAATTTATTTGTTATATTTTATAAATAAGAAAAAATATTATTATGTTTAGTAATTTAAAATGTTAGGTAGGTGTTGGAGGTAAATTTCCTCTTAATCTTTTTAACTACTAAATCACTTAATTTTTACTCTTTTCATTTTAAAGTAAATAAATTTTTGAGATATGGCCCATCACTTAAGAAAATTAATAAAAAATCTTAATTAAAAGGTAATGTATCACTATTACTCTTTTGTTTCTTGCCAAACTTTTCTTAAAATCATAGATAGTAAATGAAAACTCATTAAAGAGAAGAGTAATTATTTTTTCTTATGAAAATAACATATCACTTTAAAAAACTCATTCATTTTAGATCATAAAAAATTAAAAATTTATTTATATTGAAATGGAGGGAGTTAGTATTTCTTGTAATATCATTTTTGCTGTTATTCGATCAGCTTCAACTGAAATCACACTCCCCTTCGTTTTAAAATACTTATCGCAATTTTTTTTTAAGAGTCAAACAATATAAATTTTCATCAATATTTTAAGATATTTTTTTATGGATGAAAATAATTTTCATCCCCCAAGTTTGCTTTAAAAATCAAACTCACTCCTCAACTTTGAACAATAGACATTCTCCTCCCTTTATTCTAATTGACTTTTTTAAAATGTATGTTTTCCTCTTACATTATCAACTTTGTGTTCTTCCTTTCATTTTTTTAAAATCATTATAATATATATAATCTATGAAATATTTTTTTTATCTATTAAACTTTGAAAAAAAAAATCTTAATTGAGCATATAAGTTAATGACGTTCTATATTGAAGTAAACTAGTAGAATAAAAAAATAATTTTACTAAAATAACATAAAAATAATTTTATTAATAATTTATATATAATAATTTTAATATATATATGAAATCATTTTTTTAATAAATATTAAATTTTGGGGAAAAAATAAAAAATACTAATTGAGTATATAAGTTAATGACGTTCTATAATGAAGTAAATTAGCATAATAAAAAATAATTTTACTAATAATAATCAAAACTCCAATATTTATCTATACAAGTGAAAATAAAAGGTAATAATAATTTTATAAATATATTTCAATATATGAAATACAAAAAAAAATTAATAAAATAAAAATAAATTTAAAAATTATTTATTTATAATGTGAATTCATTTAAAATTATATGTTACAAAATATTTTGTTAATAACAACCAAATTTTTATTTATTTATATAGACAATAGAGTATAAAAAAAAAGGAAAAACGTAAATACACACACATGCATGCACATACATATATACATATTTAACGCATATAATATTTTAATAAACAATAATAATAATAATAATAGCTTTACATTTTGTGATAAATTTATAAAAGTATTGTTCTACTTATAATGTTAGTGAATTTTAATAAGAAATTATAAATATCTACGTTAAAAATAAATATTATATATAATATAAAAATATATTATATACATGGAGGATTGAAAGGTAGACATATAAAAAGTCAATTAGGATAAATTGGGGAGAATTTCTATTGTTCAAAGTTGAGAGGAGAGTTTGATTTAAAGCAAAGTTGCGGGGTGAAAAAAAAATGCAATTTAAATTACTTTTTGTATAGTTTTTAAATATTTAGATATTAATTTTAAACTATTAAATTAATATAATCTAAAAGTTAAAAAAATTAATCAAATTAAATTTCAGAGAAATGTGATAATTATTTTAAAACAAAAAATATTATTTTATTGAGAAATATTATTTGAAAATAAAAGATCTGACCCAAATTATATTTTCTAACCCAGAATTCGACCCATAAAATTTAAAATCCCAACCCCTTGAGATTTCCTCTTAAGCAGTTTGTGCATTTGTGCAGGAAAAAACAAAACAAAAAGCAGGGTCCGAAATCCACTTAAATATGTCAGCCAACGGATTACTGCCAATTTGAAACATTTCAAAGTCACAACTCTAACACGTGCAATGAGTTAGGTTTAATTGCGGATAAAATTAGTGCATAAAAATATAAATGGTATAATTTGATATTTGAGTCAGTTATTAACTTATTTATTTTGATCCATTCAATTTAGTTTATTTTAAAATTGAATTGATATTAAGCCTAAACTGATTCAGGAGAATTTATCAAAAATAAAATTATAAAGACATCTTTTATTTGATATGTTATATATAACTATAATAAAGAAAAAGATTATTAGTACTTAAGAAATTATATAGAATTTAATTTTAAAAAAATTAAAACTTGATAAGAATTGAATTGATTGGATTATAGAAAATTATCTAATGTAGCAGTTTCGACCTCCTTATTATTCTTTATAGTGATCCTAGTAGTGACTACTCTCTTAATAAAGACGGCATCTTCAAGGAATTTTCCTTTCTTCTGAGCGAGTGGGCACAAACAGAAAAATAGAGTTCAAGAATAAGTACCTAACATACACGTATGACATATATTTAACATATATTTTTAGGTCTTGATTTTTCCATACATACAACATACACTTCATGTACACTTTACATACCCTTCATATACAGTTGGTCTCCCATGCAGTTAGCTTGCACATTTAGTTTGAAGATAAGTACATTAGATTCAGTTGACCAGATACAACTGATGTCTTCACATACACACACATACATTTAGCTTCTGTATGTGCGCGATTTCAGTTAGGATTAGATATTATATGTACATAGATATAATGCATTTTGCTATATCTTTAGAGAAAAATGTTGCTACATTTTAGAAAAAAATAAAATCTCACTACATATTATAAAAACGAGCGCTAATACCACTATTTATGAATATTTTCCACTAAATTATAACCCATTTGTTATTTATTTTAATTCAATTTAATTTAACTTAAATATTTAATAATTCAATTTATTTTAATCCCGCTAAATTATACCGAATCCACACATTTAACACCCCTATGTTCACCAGAAGAGACCGAAACCTCAAGATAGCAAACTAAACTCAAACTTTGCATAATTCTAACAAGCAGGTGCAATTAGAAAATTTTGCATAATTTATTTTACAGGTTTTAGTTTACGCACAGTTTTGCTTTACAAAGCTTTGAAAGTTTTTTCGCAGTTAAGTTTATCAAAGATGGTAGGCATGAATTTAAAATCATTGATTTGGGCAGAGAGGGATTTAAAAGTTAGAATTTTTATTTGGATATATAGTTTAGATTTTAAAAGTTAATTTTTTTCCTATAAATATGAAAATTTTATAATTTATGAGAATTACTAAAATTTCTCGAATTTTAATACAATCTCACTAAACGAGCAAATCATAATTCGTAAATAAGGTATTGTTATGAGATATCTTCAAAAGTATAAAATTCAATATAAAATATTACACTCACATAGCCATAATTTATAGTTTTCATCCACATAATCAAAAAAATAATTCGCAACAGTGTTTTACAAACAGTATACAACCTTATACAATCTTATGCAATATTATACTTTTACTGTAGATAATATATTAATTTTATATAAAAATATACAAAATATATAATAGTATATAAAAGGTGTTTATACATATTTTACACGATTATATAAAATTACACAAATTTATACAAGATTGATATATTATCATCTAACTACTATGAATATCTAGTTTAAAAGAGGTGTTTATACACAATTTTACACCGTTATACAAAATTGCAGAACTTATACAAAAAGTTGTGTTTGATCTCGTACGAACTTCGACTATGAAACTCCATTTCGAAATGGGTCAAATCTTTTTCAAACAACTTTAAATTTTAACCACAACTTCGAAATGACACCACCGACGAATCACAATCATCAATTTGTTAAAATTTTTAACAAATTCAGAACTCATTTGAGAGTTTTCAAACTTTTAACAATTTCAATAATAGAGTTTTAAATTTTTTAATTTAGTTCACCTCACAATTAATGTTTAAATATGTAATGATAAATATGAGTATCACTGTCAATCAGTTTCTAAGTATCAAAATATGAATTTTATAATCACATTAAATACATTAAATATCAACAGTATAATATCAAGTAGTGAATATGTTCGCGCTTCGCGCGATTATATATAAACATAAAATACAAAAAATAATTATCAAACGTATATATAGTATTTTATGGTTAGTTTAGATTTTTTGTTTCATCGGAATTTGACAATATATATATATAGAATTAATATATTAACAAGCATAAATACGATAAATTTACTGAAACGAAAGAAATGTAAAGAAAAAAGAAAATAAAAAGAGAATACAAATATATCATGTGTTTATGAGTCGCGAACTCCTCTCTAAAAATATCAACTTGATACAAACATAAAAAAATTAACTGGTTTAAAAAAAGATACAACCCTCTTAAAGTGCACAAAGTTATGAAAATAATTGTGTTTACATTCCAATTAACAAAACAAAAAGAAATAATAAAATCGCAATATAAAAATAGTCATATTGAAGCCACAATTTTAAAATCTATCAAAAATATCTTGAAAATCCTCTTAATATTTAAACATATAAATGTATTGAATATAACGGGAAGAAATTCTTTTTCATGAGATGCCTAATAAAGTTTGATTAGTATCTGAGCATTGTGATTTTCAATCTCAAGTGATGAATAAGGCGCCACATTTGTTTGAAGCCTGAGCAGAATATTGATATCATAATTTTATTTTTCTCACAACTTGTATAACATAATATTAGACAATATGGATATAAAATGACAAATAAAAGGAGAAAAATATGAAAATCAATGAAATTGATTATAAGATGAAATGTGATGATGAAACTTCTTTGATCTTCATCCAAAAATATGGATTTATATAGAATTTACAAGAATCATCAAAATATTACATATGAGCGCAAAGAATTACACTGCAAAAAAAAAAAAGAATTGACAGAAAATTTGCATTTAATGTGAACGCGAGAGAGACAACTATTATTAGCTCCGTAGAATGTGTGATTTCAACGTGAAGATTACTTTTCACTCAGAGTGGCTCAACCCAAATGAACGGATTGTGCGAGCACCCACATCAATTCTAGTTCAATAGGAGAATTCCTTTTTTGAAACAACATATAATAATATTTACAACCCTTAGTAATTTGTACAAATCAACAATGTTAGAAGTTCAATAAAATATTTTTCAAAAACCTAGACTCTCCCAAGACCTAGTCTAGACAGGTAGAAGAGCTCTATATAAATTACCGATAATAAAAGACGCAGCTTTGCCTGCGGAGGAATGCGAAAGCTGACGTTGAGTATCGCCATCGTCAATCATGAAACTGCAATTCTCTTGACATAACTTACACTCAAAAAGGTGTAGCAAGGTAGTATCAGTACACCACACCTATTGGTAGCCATCATCGGCCGACTAGAATTAGTTCTGAAACAGTATATAATTATCATGTAATTGATTAACATTTTTACAACAAACCACACACAAAGGCTTTGTCCAGTTCTTAATTTATTCCTCAATTAAGTACACAGTTGTACAACAACACATATATGAATACACGGGGGTTTCAACAATCAGTTCATCAACTCTTAATTTCTACAGGGCACCATTGTCTCGCTGCAGTGGTGACTTGCCCACTATTGCGGTCCCGTGACCGCGGAGACATGCCCACTGCAGCGGTAACCTACTTAAACAATGTCTCGACATTACTGACACATCTCTTCTTTAACTGTCCTTTTTAAGACTATAATCTTATTACCCCTTACCTAATGCAAATTCCATTAGCCAAAACTCTTTAATTTTATTTCCTATTCATTCAACTACTCTGCGATATTTTTATCTATGCCGGTTACCTTTTTTTTAAGCCATATTTAACATCTGATAAACCATATTACCTTTTGCAACTCTCAGCTCTACACCTGTTCGTGGAATCACTCTCACTATCAGGATCAACCCAATATGAAACACTAATAACCCAAAATCAACTTAACTCAATTATATTAAACTCTGCCAAGTTACGCAATCGCCCACAAATTGCGGGTAACTACATTAACCATACATTTATCGACAATCATGAATTAACACAATAAAGTCATCAACAAAGAAGACATTCAAGCATACTAATGGAATCGTGTTCCCATGGAAGCAGGGATACAAGCAAATATCTACACCTCCTTGATCTCCTTCGTACACCTCTGCACCATATTCATATCATGTAGTACCATAATTGTCCCATATCATCACATATTACCTCATGTTTGTGTCTCTCACATCATGTATGGTATCATAACGGTATATCACATATCACATCTGTATATCTTTACATCTGTCACACATCTGTATATTTGTACGTCTTTCACACATCTGTATATTTGTACACACATGCCAGAGGGCCTTGTTTCTGCCCTTCCAGTCATGATTTGTAAGGGACTCTAGAAATTCATGTACTGTGCACCCAGCCGTATGAACATCATATCATACCTGTCTATGTATTCTTACCTATACACCTAGCCATATGAACATCATATCATACCCGTCTGTGTACTCATATCATACTACTCATTTTGATGCTCACCTCATGGATAAGCCGCTCATATTCAAGTACTCATACACACACAAATTCACTCGTCCGGATTCTCACCTCGAACACGAGCCTCTCATCTTAGGGTAAGGATGTATTACCACTCTGTCTCAACATGTTACATCATACTTTCAACCAGTTGCCAAGTACTCCACCCACAATTCAAGAATAGTATCTCATAGTTCAATCCACTAAACAATATACATTCAACAATAAGAATTAATCAATACAAATTCTAACACAATCATTTAATTATATAAGTCAATTTATCAATACTCGAGACGTTAGTCATAATCCTGTTCCCACATTTTTGATTTACCGACCAATAAAAGTATGGGAACTTAATTCCCCTTCCTAGACCGATATTGTTATTTACCAATTACTCTAGTCTTTATGGAATCCTCACTTCTATTCTATTTTTTGTCATTTATGGGTTCATCCTCACGAACTCTAGTTACTCAGGGCCATACTTATAATGAAGCCCCTTTTCTCCTACCACAATAAATTAACTGCACGCACACTAGTAAATATCTTAATACATATATAAATATAATCTCCACCCACAATTCAGTAACATACCGTGGAACCAACCGTAATACCTTCAGCCAATGACGGGAATTTGACTATCTAATAATAAAGCCTATTCATACTCCTCTCCCCCATGATCACAATATGACGTAAGGTTCTTCTCTCCTTTCTTGTTAATACTGCTATTTCCTATCACCCTACTAATTACTAGTTATAGACTGAACTGACCATCATTAACATTACAACTTTCATTTCACTTGTCAAGAACACATCAACCATACACACATATACAAATCGCTAATCGAAGTCTAACACGAGGTAAGCTATAGCATACTTGGGCTTCAAGATAATGTCGAGAGGGTGGTAGGACTCAATTTTCGAGCTTCAAATTCATTCCCTTTGAAGGATCCCGCCGTCGGGATTGGTGGAGTTCTCCTCATTCCTAGCCTCCCTTTTCTTTTGCCACAATAACCAGGACAAGTTTCAAGGTGTTTTTAATGACAAAACCTTATTATAATAGGATCTAGGTTTTGAAAGTGGGAAAAATATAGAGTTCTATCTCACGTCTCCTGCTACATCTATGCGAGACCCACTGCAACGGTCCTGTCATGGCGACTAGGTGCTCACTGTAGTGGTCCTATCGTTGGGATTACGAAAAACTTTAATTCCCCTCTCTTTCTGTACGAAAAAATAAATCAGACAATAAAAATTTCCTTTTTAGGGTTATCACTATCTAGTGTTAAAGCAGTCGAACAGGTCGTTACATCATACCAATTAAAAATCCGTTCATCCCCGAATAGCCACACAAACTAGGACCAGGTTAACTTGACACAGGGTCGTAGTCCCCATGTTTCTCACCGGCATTGTGGTCTTACCAATATTGTTTCTAAGTATTCTAGACTGGTATCTCCACCAGACCCTTATTTTGAGGCCCTGCGACGCCGAAAAGGCATGCCACCGAGGAAATTTAAAATGTCTCTTTTTATAAGCTTATCTGCTGCAACGACACATGTTCCGCCGCAGCAGAAATTGATCCTCTATAACGGAGCGAAAATCAGTTTAAAGGCCAAAATGACAATTTCTGGCTCATTCTTACCATCTTCACTCAAAATGTTTAGCAAATTCTCTCAACTTTCCGTCGGCCCTTGCTTTATTTTCTCAAGCAATCCTCATTTTCATAACTTTCTTTCCTCATTTACTATTTAATGATTGCAATATCATGTCTGCTTGCACTATTTGGGGTGGTTATTAGGGTAATGAGGGTAGATTTCTTTTTGAACTATAAGACAAGATTTTTGAAGCATGTTACTTGCATTTACGTTACCCAGGTACTCTATATAGTTCTTTGCGTGTTTCTAATTGATTTCATATAATTTTTTCTTGAAAAAATGATGGGTTTAGATAAGGTGATGGTTTGAATTCTTTGAGCCTTTTGGGCTCAACTCTAGGTTCTATCAAGGTGGGAAATGGTTGGTAAGGCATGGGTAAGTCTACCCCTTGCCCGATCTATGCCTAATTTTTAGAAAAACGAAGGTTGGGAACCTGACCTCCATTGTTAGGGTTGGAGATCTACTGGGGAAGATGATATCCACTACATCGAATTTCAAGGGGGTATAGGGGGCGATGACTCATTGGCCCGGGCCCATGTGGAGCTCCGAGAGGACTTTGAGAGAGAGAGAGAGAGAGAGAAGGACACAACGCTCTCGGGACAAGCTCTTTATCCACATGTGGAAGAGGATCAAGAAGATTCTAAATACCCTCTCCCTCGAACTCCGCACACCCCAGGTGGCCCAAGAGGAAATCCCAAGATCTTCTTTGTTAGTGAGTTTGAGGATGAGCTGGCTGGTGACTTCAGCGGTGGTAGTGACGAGGTCTCTATTTAGTTATGGCCGCAGTGTACCTCCCTCCCCCACTCTCTTTATATACTTAATTTGGGTTGCCCCCATTTGGGGCATGTAAGACATTTATCACTCCTTTCTTTTACTTATTTTGGATGTTGCTACTTATTTTTTCCGTCGACGTAGGGATGTCCGTTTGGGATTCGCAGACAATGGCCATGTTTTTGGCCCCCTTTTATTTATATCCTATTTTTGTTTTTCCTGTATTCGCATTACTCATTTTTATCGTAGTTGACATACTATTGTTGCTTTTGAAATAGGGGATTTTGGATTTTGCCTGACAGTCGTCTGTTGCAGTAATCTCCCTTCTGCTGCAGTGAACCTGCCGTGATGGTCCCTTCCTCGCTGTAGTGAGTCCACTACAACGAGACGCACTTTGCTATAGAAAAACTTGCTAAGCAGAACACTTGCAGGAATTTTTGGTCCTTCTGATCAACTTAAGCCAATCCACTATCACTAGCCTTCACCCCCAAATTCATCTCATAATATCCTACATTTCACGTTGCCAGATACCCATTGAGCTCGTTCAGATACCAATTGGGCTCAACCAAGGAAAATCACATGTACGGATAACATGATAGAATAGAATAAAGGGAAAGACTTCCTAAATGCCTCATAGCTTCCTGACGATTAGATGTGGACATCTACACACCACTCTGCAGGAGTCTACTTGATAGTGCTCTTGTACTTGTGAGACCGATAACCTAGACGCTCTGATACCAACTTGACATGACCCAAATGGATGGATAATGCGGGTACCTACACTGACTATAGCTCAATAGGAGAACCCCTATGAAACAACATATAATAATATTTACAACCCTCAGAAATTTGTACAAATCAAAAATGTTGAAAGTTTAATAAAATGCTTCTAAAAAATCTCGACTCTCCCAAGACCTTGTCTAAATAGATACAAGAGCTCTATAGAGAGTACTGACAATAAAAGACATGGTTTCTCCTGCGGACGATATGCGAAAGCTGACGCTGAGTATCACCCTTGTCAATCAATGAAACTGCAATTCTCCTACCACAACCTATACTAGAAAAGGTGTAGCAAGACATTATCAGTATATCACACGTACTGGTAGGCATCATCGACCTATTATGATTAGTTCACTCAATAGTATATAATTAACATGCAATTGATTAACTTTTACTAATTACAACAAAACACACACAAAGGCTATGTCCAATTCTTAATTTATTCCTCAATTAAGTATACAGTTATACACTAACACATATATGAATACTTAGGGGTTTCAACAATCATTTCATCAACTCCCAATTCCTACATTGGTACCATCGACTCACGACAGTGGTGACTTGCCCGCTACTGCGGTCTCATGGCCACGGAGACATGCTTACTACAGCGGTAACCGGCTTAAATAGTATCTCGATATTACTCGCACATCTCTTCTTCAACTCCCCTTTTTTAAGACTATAATCCCATTACTCCTTACCTAATGCAATTCTATTAGCCAAAACTCTTTTATTCTATTTTCTATTTATTCAACTAATCTCCGATATTTTTACTTATATTGGTTACTGTTCGGGTGTTTGCTATAGGTGTTAAAACCGACACGCAAGTGCACATGGTCAAACAAGTAATAAAGTGGCTAAGTAAGCCAAGTATCGAATCAAGGAGACTCTGGATAAGTAAAATTGCTTAAGTATACTATATTCTAGCTTACTTCTAATTATGTTGACAACAACGTAACCAAAAGTTAAATAATTTGTTTTGTTTATAAATTATATACTAAAACTATTAACAAATATCTACTGTGAATTGAAACTATGGATATGAGCATGCCAAGGTTAAGAACAAGTAATGAACTTGATTATAATCATAATTTGGTTATTCTTCTCTTCATGTTGCTAGCCAAGAACATTAGCCTAGAGATTAAAACTCTCGTATTTAATCTCACTTTAGAATCATAAACCATTCGTCTACATTTCTGTGATCAAATGCAATTTATGATCTATCAATACAATTCCGGTTCCTAAATTGACTAATACGGCTTTCAAGTATATTTCTATCAGGAAAGCACATCAAAACCCAATTTTCCCAAATCAAGCTAAGAACAATACCCTATTAATTCACAACTTTCCAATTTCGTGCTCTCTCGAGTGAAATTGGACTTTTTAGATGTACATTAATGTCGGCCACACACTAATGCAGTAGAAACAAGAATTAATAGAACAACATAGAAGAAGAAGATGAAAAACCATACAATTCAATAATCAAAATTCATCACCATTGTTCATAACCTCAGCAAGGGAGAGAATTAGCCACTCATTTGTGGATTAATCATCCTAAAATAAGTGTTAATCATACAAACAATTGATTGAAAGAAGAAAGAAAGAGAGAAAAACCCTTAGCTTTTTCGTCCCTCAACTGCCTCTAACCCACGTCCTTGCTCCACCAAGTCTGAATTTATTAAAAATAAGCCTAAGTGTTCTATATATACTAGTGGGAATTTTTCCCGGAATAACAAGCAACGTGTCACGGAGGCCAACGCGGAGCACTGCCTCCGTGACACGGCGTGGACGCGGACCCTCACTGGAAATCCAGGGTCCAGGAATATAACCTCAACGTGGCACGACATGCAACGCGGAGGCTTGCCTCCGTGCCACGGAGCTGTCGCGAAGCTTCACTGGAAATTGCCAAATTAATTCATCCTCCATGCAGTGTGCCTCCACGATGGTAGCGTGGCACGGCTCTATCGCGGAGCCCCTTTACATTGTGCATTCCAATGTCTTTTCCGTGCTCGCATCCAAGTCCAACTCCGATATTGTTCCCACATTCATTTTAGCTCCTCAAAATCATGTTTTACCTAAAAAACAATGCTAATCATGTTGGTTAGTATAAATTCACATTTTATTACCAATTACATGAAAATGTATACACATTGCACAATAAACAAGGCGAAAATGATACGTTTGAGTATCACTTGGGCATATAAATCTGCCCAAGATCACTTACCCCACACTTAAATCCTTGTTCGTCCTCGAACAACAAATACACAATTCATGCAAATTACATCCCAACCCTTGCCACTATGGTGCGACAATTTACGCTACGGTCATACCGATCATTCAATATTATAAATCATCAAGAAAACATGCATGGTCTTAACAATGCAATGACCTTTAATATATCAAGACTTCCTAGACTTCAAGAATCGACTCTCGATATCGGCAAACTCATGCAAATCAGCTAATCAAGATATCCGACAAGAAAATCAATCTTTCATCAAGCATGTGCCCTCACAACTCAAGAGAATCTTCCCCTTTTATGTTCATGCAACACACAAACATTCAAGTAGGGGCATGTAGAAATTAATTTCACTCTCTCTCCCAAAAGAATTCACATGCATCATGTCATGACCCATAGGCTTGCCCTTAGTGTATTACTCCACTAATATAAGGAAATGCGATGTAAGATCAAGTAGGACTTTAATGGGTTGTAATGGAAGCTATGGAACTAGTATATATTGGATTAGCCAATAATAGTCACTAGCATCCTTAAGCGCCTTTTCAACACATTCCCATCGACTCATGGACATTGTTTCTCTCTTTTCTTTTTTCATCATCCCCTTCATGCTGGTTTACTTTCGTATTGCCCATTTCATCAAACACATTTGACACAACAACAAAGGGTTTTCATGTACCCTCAATATCATTTAATTATGATGAGTGCACCCTCCACCTTTTTCTTTTCTTTCCTCACTCTGCTTTTCTTTTTCTTTTCACCCTTCTCACTCTTTGACACTTTGGGAAAAAATTTTCTGTTCTTCTTAAGCGCTTAAGAGTTTTGTATAGACTTTACGGCTAATGAAGAGAAGGAATAAAGCTTAGTTTATACATTTTTGGACAAAAGAAAGAAAGAATCGGCTAAAGGCTCAACGAGCTGACTAGGGTATACAATCACTTAAAAAGGAGAGTACGACAAGAAAAAAAATAGAAACCCTCGGTTAAAACAAAGAAATGCCTACATCCTTTCTAACACTACACCTCCTTCATTTCGTTTTGTATACACACCAGGCAAGTTCTAGACACTTCACAATAGCATGGAATCACAATACCTCACTTCACACTTTGTGCACATGCTCGATTCAAGATGCATTCACAGACTCTTTAATTAGCCAATTACATGAATTCAAAAATTAAGCCTCAATCACACCGAATCGAATTCTACAGCCTAGGTAACTCAACATATTTACAAAATTGCATGCTTTCATACGAATCACTTTTACATTTTGAACATCAGTTACAACACGCAACCATAATTTCACAACCATATAGTAACTACAGGTTCCGTGATGCAATCCACCAAAAAAAAACTTAAAATGAATTAAAATCACTACTCCTACCGACTACATTTCCCTTAAGATGGTCGTCATCCATCCATCATAGGGAACGGTCACTAACTATGACATCGGTTCAATGGGACTATTCTCGGTAAAAGAACCGAAAACAAACTCCGAGAAACCCAAAAATCAAAATTGAAATTTTTTTTGCAAAACATCGATCATTTCGATGGAAAAATATTTACAAAATATTTTTAATATGTATAAAATATTTTCGCAAAATTTTGAAAATTATCGATCATTTCGATAAAGAGAAAAAAAATTTACAAAATTTACAAAATTTGTACCAGCTAGCAACCACAACATTACACAACACACATCAATTACCACAAAAATATGTACCTATACAGATACAAACCAGTTTGCACTCACAATCACAGGGAAACATAAACATACATACAAAACAAAGGAAGAACATACAACAAATCAGCCTAGCCCCAGCACCTAGCTACTCCCCACCCCACACTTAAATCGAACACTGTCCCCAGTGTTCACAAAAATTAAAAATCACAAAAATTTCGGGTGGTGAAACTCCCTGATCAGTCGAAATATTCGACTTCTTCATCCGGTGCTGCTGCCTCATCGCCCATGTCCGAGTCACCTCCATCGTCATCATCGGACTCCACATCGGAGTCCTCCTGACGTGTCTCCTCGTCCGTGGGGACATCATCGTCAGTGGGGTCAACGAAGGCTAGCCCCACTCGGCACAAAGCTCTGGCGTTCTCGCCAAATGGGTAATCCAGCTCCAGCTGCCATAATTCATCCTCTGTGGCTGGTCTCCCGCCAATCCGGAGCTGAAGCATTTGCATACCAAACATCCGAGCCATGTACTGATCGTCACGAGCATGTCGCTCGCCCAGTGTCAGCACTGGCCCGTGTGTGGTGTCGGGGGCCTTGGTTTTGGTCACATCAAGGGCCCTCCGCTCCAACTGCGGGATGTAGTCCAAAGCCTCTTCCTCGACATCGAGGCCCCGGAGGAAGGTGGTGATAAGTCCGCCGAATCCATACCTGTGGCCCTGGTGTAGTCGGGCTCTCTTCATGGCGGATATGATGACCGCCCCAACATTAATCTCTAGCCCTTTCATCAGGGCATATACCAGGAACACACGGTTCCGGGTCACATCCGTCATGTGCACCCCCGGGATCAAGCACGAACAAACTATTTTCAGCCAAATTCTTGCCTCCCTGTTCATTTGAGAATACGGTAGAGTCTGGTGGTAACCCCTCTCCTTATGTCTGCTCCATCGGGCTGTGGATCGAGCCCCACACAAAGTGCGTCTGATATCGGTGTATGGTGGGGTTATATTCAGCTGGCGGAGAACGTGGGTGTCTGTGTCCCGCGCTCCAATGATGGCATTTAATTTCTGGGGTTCCAGAGTGACAATCTGCCCTCTGATTTTTATTGTGTGGCTTCTGATGGCCGGGTTCCAATTTGCATAGAACTCCCGGACTAAATGTAGGTTGCACTCCTTGGGCTCCTGAAATATGAAGCTGAGCCCAGCTGCCTCGATTCTCTGCACAATACGGGGGAACTCCTGTGCTAGTGGTTCCCGTGCAATATGCTCCTCAGGGAAGTACTTATTCTCCTTATGTTTAGCGTACCACTTCTTCCCTTCATCGGTCACCCACCTCGTTCCGTATTGGCGGCGCTGGCCGCGCGGAACAGCTGGTGCAGCTGGGACTGCAGTGCCCAGTCTCAGTCATTTTCTCCCGGTGCCTGAAGTAGAAGCACCTTTACCCTTATCTTGCCTACTCGCCATTGTACCTGTCAACATAAATAAACAAGCACAATGTCAAGCTAAATACATGTTAACCTCGGCTAAGGTCGGGTTAAACTAAGTTTACCCCACACTTAGTCCTTAGCTACTTTTACGATACTACAGCAAGGATTACTTTATTTACAACCCAAACATAAACAACTATACAATTTATGCTTAGTGTGTTCACAAAAAATTTTCGACAGTATAACTTTTAGCGTACTACTCAGACTTCATACAGCTAATCCCAATCCTACCATCGCTAGCAATTCAACCATCGCACTTAGCAACTAAAACAACAAACAAAAACAACGACAAAAATTCTATATACATACGAATCCAAATAACCAAACCAATTTGAACAATTTTTACATTTTCCCCAAAAACAGAGAATTCGTCGTCTATTACCTTCAAACAATATTTACAACGACTTATCTCAATTCACAAACACACCCCGGCATATAATTCACCAATTTACCAAGTTACCCAATTCGATTTCAACAACCCCAGCCCTAGAATTTAATTTTACAATCAAATTCGAATCATTCACGCAATCGACAAGTTCAAACGCTAATTACAACATTCCGAACATTTATCAATCAAAGAATAATTCAATTTTATGCTAAATTGTTAATTAGGGTGATTTATCTCACCTCCCATGCTCAAATTCGACTAAAATCGACAAAAACTTGAGAGAAACGAGAAAAACATACCTTTACGTTGAATAACCGAAGAAACTTGACAAATTGTTTGCTTAGTAGCGTGGCACGTTGGTTGGGAGAGGGAACTTAGGTGTTTGGTCGCGGAGAAGAGAGGAAATGGGGAAAAGGGCAAAAATTCGGGGTTTAAAATGAAAGAAATACACGGGTCACCCGACAACCCGGTGTGACCCGTCACAAAATATAGGGCAACGTGTCACGGAGGGTAACGCGGAGCCCCTCCTCCGTGACACGGAGCTAATGCGATGGTCCTCTGGAATTTTTAAAAAATCCAGATTTAACCTCAACGTGTCACGGAGGGTAACGCGGAGCCCTTCTTCCGTGACACGGAGCCATCGCCCCAGTGCACTGTCTCTTCATTTTATTCATTTTTTCATACCTTGCCTTTTCCTTCCCGATTCCATGCACATTTTTCTCCGGTTGACCTGAAAATCACCTCACTAAACAAAATTGGTTAGATTAATAGATTTCCCTAACTAAAATGAAAAATACTAACTAAAACGAAAAATTTGGACTAAATCAAGAAAAAGAAAATTAAAATAAAAACTATTTACACTTTACTAAACAAAAGAAAAAAAAATATTTTTCACGGGTTGCCTCCCGTGCAGCGCCTGGTTTACCGTCGCGGCTCGACGTCCTTTATGCTCAATTATCCACTAGGGTGATGGACGATTTTTCATGATCATTGTCCTCCCCCCAGTAGTGCTTACATCTCTGCCCATTTACCAAGAACGTAGCATTCCGATCTTCTTGCCACAGTTCTACGGCCCCGTGAGGGGTCATTCTTACCACTTCAAAAGGTCCCGACCATTTAGACCTTAGCTTACCAGGAAACAACTTTAATCTCGAATTAAAGAGCAAAACTTTCTGTCCCGGCTCGAAAATGCGATGCACCGCATGCTTATCATGCCATCTTTTGGTTCTTTCCTTGTAGTACTTAGCACTCTCATAGGCATGCCAGCGGAACTCATCAAGTTCACTGAGCTGCATTAGTCTCTTTTTGCCCGCCAGCTCTGAGTCCATATTTAGCTTTCTGACAGCCCAGAAAGCTCGGTGCTCTAATTCCACCGGGAGATGACATGCTTTGCCGTAGACCAATCGGTATGGTGACGTTCCAATCGGTGTCTTATAAGCAGTTCGGTAGGCCCACAACGCATCATCGAGTTTTCTTGACCAATCATTCCGTTGTGTATTCACCATTTTCTGAAGAATCTGCTTCACCTCCCTATTTGACACCTTTACTTGCCCACTAGTTTGGGGGTGGTATGTTGTTGCCACTTTATGGCGCACCCCATACTTGGCTAGTAATTTCTTGAAACTTGCATTGACAAAATGAGCCCCTCCGTTACTGATAATTGCTCGGGGTGTCCCAAACCTTGTGAGGATGTGTTTTTTCACAAACTTCGTTACTACCTTGTTGTCATTTCTGGGGCAAGCTATTGCTTCCACCCATTTTGATACATAATCTACAGCCACCAAGATGTAACGATTACCAAATGACGGTGGGAATGGACCCATGAAGTCAATGCCCCATACATCAAAGGGCTCAACTTCCAGTATATTCTGCAAAGGCATCTCTTGTCTTCTGCCAATTGATCCTGTACGCAAACATCTATCACACATTTTGACATACGCCATAGAATCTCTGAACAGTGTTGGCCAAAAGAAACCTGACTGTAGAACCTTGTGCGTTGTTCTCTCACCTCCGTGATGCCCTCCATACAATGAAGAATGGCAGCCCCTCAACACTTCTGCTATCTGACTGTCTGGGATGCATCTTCTCATCACCTGATCTGGTCCCTGTTTGAACAAATATGGCTCATCCCATACATAATGTCGGCTTTCATGCCTCAATTTCCTTCTTTGCTGGTCTGTTGTTTCAGGTGCGTAGACTCCGCTCACTAGCAAGTTGACTATGTCTGCATACCAGGGAACTTCAGCTTCTCCCACTGCCAAGAGTTGCTCATCTGGGAAGTCTTCATTTATGTTATCACTTTCCATCACATGCGACCGACTTTCCAGTCGTGATAGGTGATCTGCTACTTGGTTCTCGCTCCCCTTTCTGTCTCTGATCTCAAGGTCGAACTCCTGCAACAATAAGATCCATCTAATCAATCTGGGCTTAGCATCCTTCTTGTTGAATAGGTACCGAATAGCTGCATGATCGGTGTACACCACAGCTTTCGAACCCACCAAATAGGACATGAATTTGTCAAATGCAAACACCAGAGCTAGCATTTCCTTTTCTGTGACTATGTAATTGCTCTGAGCCGTATTCAGTGTTTTGCTTGCATAATAAATAGAATGAAAAACTCTATTTTTCCTTTGTCCCAATACGACTCCCACAGCCACATCACTGGCATCACACATCAGCTCAAATGGTTGTTCCCAATTAGGAGAAGTAAGTATAGGTGCTTCTATCAATTTCTGCTTCAATTTTTCAAATGCTGTAACACATTCATCGTTCAACTCAAACTTTACCTCCTTTCTAGCAGTCTGCATAGTGGTCTAGAAATGTTGGAAAAGTTTTTAATGAACCGTCTGTAGAATCCTGCATGCCCCAGAAAACTGCGTACACCTTTCACTGACACTGGTGGTGGCAATTTTTCAATAACCTCGATCTTAGCACGATCGACTTCCAACCCCTTTTTAGATACTTTGTGGCCCAGGACAATCCCCTCCTTCACTAAGAAGTGGCATTTCTCCCAGTTTAACACAAGGTTGGATTCTTCACATCGAGCCAACACCCTGTCAAGATTCTGCAAACAAGTAGCAAACGAATTACCGAAAACAGAAAAATCATCCATAAATACCTCAACAAAATCCTCAACCATGTCATGGAAAATAGCCATCATGCATCTCTAGAATGTGGCGGGTGCGTTGCATAGCCCAAATGGCATCCGCCTGAAGGCATATGTCCCATAAGGACAGGTGAAAGTAGTCTTCTCTTGATCCTCTGGAGCTATGGCTATTTAATTATAGCCAGAGTACCCATCAAGGAAGCAATAATACTCCTGTCCTGCCAACCTATCAAGTATTTGATCAATAAAAGGGATGGGGTAATGATCTTTCCTCGTGGATTCATTTAGCTTTCTGTAGTCCATACAAATCCGCCAGCCTGTGACGGTTCGAGTAGGGATCAACTCATTTTTCTCATTGGTGACTACAGTCATACCCCCTTTCTTAGGAACACATTGAACGGGGCTGACCCACTCACTGTCTGAAATTGGGTAGACCACACCTGCATCAAGCCACTTGATTATTTCTTTCCTTACCACATCCTTCATTGCTAGATTAAGTCTCCGTTGCGGCTGAACGGTTGGTTTGGCTCCTGTCTCCATGAATATCCTATGTGTGCAGAAAGCTGGATTGATACCCTGAATGTCAGACATTTGCCAACCCATTGCTTTCACCTCTTTCTGAGGACACCCAATGCTGCCTTTTCCTGTGCCTCCATTAAGTCATCAGAGATGATAACTGGTAACGTCTCCCCCTCCCCCAAAAAGATATATTTTAGATGGGGAGGCATTTCTTTCAGCTCCAATTTCGGTGCTTCCTCAACGGATGGTTTCGGCAAAGGCTCTAGGGATCTCATCAATGACTGAAATTCCTGTCTCCTCGGATGATTAGGTGCTCCATTCAACAATTGGACCAATCCACAAGCTTCTCTATCCCCAAAATGATCAGAATGCGTCAACGCTCTTTCCAATGGGTCTTGAGATTCAACAACCTGCCTAATTTCTCCATGTTCAACCACACTAATTTCCGAAATCTCCTCATTTATAGCTGGCAGCTTCATGGCTTTTAGCACATCAAATACCTCTACCTTGTCATGTGCTCGCATTTTAAGTTGTCCCGCAGCTACATCAATTAATGCTTTTTCGATTTCCAAAAAAGGTCGTCCCAAAATAAATGGGACTTCAGCGTCTGGTTCAAAATCCAGAACAATAAAATCGACCGGAAAAATGAGGGATCCCACTTGCACAAGCACATCCTCAATAATGCCATCCGGCCTAGCTAAGGATCTGTCTGCTAGCTGCAAGATTACGGTTGTAGGTCTAGGACTCCCTAGACCTAACTTTCTGAATACCGAAGATGGCATCAGATTTATGCTCGCCCCCAAGTCACACAATCCACGAGCTCGGATACTCTGCCCAATTGTAAGCTGGATAGTAAAACTTCCAGGGTCTTTCAGCTTCGTAGGCAGTCTATTTTGGATCCGGGAAGTGCATTCCTCCGTCAAAGTTACCGTGGCATACTCAGTCAGACGACTTTTGTTGGCCACGATGTCTTTAATATATTTAGCATATTTTGGCACTCCCTGCAAGACATCAACAAGAGGTAAATTAACATGTACCTGTTTAAGAACCTCCATAAATTTCTTGAAACACGCCTCCTCTTTGTGTTTCTTGAGTCGTTGAGGGAACGGGGGTGGAGGTCTTTCTGATTCTGCTTCTTTGGTCTTCCCCCTATCAGAACTTTGCTCCTCCTCAACATTTGCTGCTCCTGACTTTTGAGGCGGTCTTTCTGGTTCCACCTCCTTCAACTGCAAACCACTCCTCGTGGTCACCGCATTTACCTGCTTCGGATTAGGATCCGTGTCGCTGGGCAGTCCTCCTCTGGGCCTTGTGTTTTGGGCACTAGCAAATTTCCCAAATTGATACTCAAGAGCCTTGGTCGCTAATTGATTATTTTTCACTTCGGCTGCCAATTTAACATAGTCAGCCTGCAATTGCGCCTGATTAGCGATCATGATCTTGAACATCTCCTCAATGGTCGGTGATGGTGGTGGAGGAGGGGCATTGTGATTTCTGAATTGAGATTGATAGTTCTGTTGCCCTCCTTGATTCCTGTGCATACCCTGACCCGAACTTTGGCCTTGTTGATTGTTGCTACCCCACGAAAAATTTGGATGGTTCCTCCAATTTGAGTTGTAGCCACTACCAAACTGCTCCTGATTTCTTTGTGCATTGCCCACAAAGTTAACAGAATCTGGGTTTGCTCCACAGCACTCAGCTGAATGCTCACTGCTACCACACACTTCACACCACATTTGCTGGACCGCATTGACTGAAGCTGACGGCTGGTTCAAGTTCATATTTCTGAAGTGGTTGTTCAACTGATTCTACAGGGCAGCTATCTGTGCAGCGATAGCTGTAAATCCATCCACTTCAAGCACTCCTGCTGCTTTCCTTGCTCCACCTCGTGATGAATCTGCATTCCATTCTGGATTGCCCTGTGAAATTCGGTTGAGCAAAGTGTACAGCTCCTCATAAGTCTTTTCCAGCGCTTGCCCTCCAGCTGCTGAGTCTAAAAAAATTTTAGTATGGGGTTCCAAACCCTCAATAAATGTGTGTACCAACACCTCATTGGACTGATGATGATGAGGATAGTCCCGCAACATGGATTTAAATCTTTCCCAGGCTTGATACAAATTTTCTCCCTCCCTCTGTTTGAAACTTAGAATTTGACTTCTAAGTCTGGCTATTTTACCAGAGGGAAAGAATCTTATCAAAAACTTCCGTGCAAGATCATCCCACGTTGATATAGAATTTGGTGGTTCAGCTTTTAACCACCTCTTGGCTTCACCAAGTAAGGAAAACGGAAATAGGGTGAGCCGAACATAATCAGGTGACACTCCAGCGGGTATATAAGTGTCACTTATCTCCAAAAAATTCTGGAGATGTTGTTGTGGGTCTTCATGAGGGAGACCGGTAAATTGCCCGCTTGTGTGCAATAGTTGCACCATGTTCTGTTTTAATTCAAATCTCCCTCCAGGCTCTGGTTTGCGGATACTTGAATGTACATTGTTGGTATGTGGGATTGCCACCTCGCGAACCGGCCTTGCTGCTGCTTCATCGGGCACTAACACTGCCCTCACAACCGGTGGATTTTGTTGCTCCATAATAGACTGTCTGAGCAACTGCAGCTTCTTTTGTAGAGCTTCTCTGCGTTTACTATGAAATTCACGTTCAGGCTCTGTATAAGATTCCACCAGCTCCTTGTCCTTTGCCAGTGTTCACAGAAATTAAGTCTACAAAATACAGGCTAAGACCATGTTGTCAACACTTAAGAAAATAAAACAAAAATACAGTAAATTTACACTTAACACAATTTCACCAATTGCCTAGTCTCCCCGGCAACGGCGCCAAAAACTTGTTCGGGTGTTTGCTATAGGTGTTAAAACCGACACGCAAGTGCACATGGTCAAACAAGTAATAAAGTGGCTAAGTAAGCCAAGTATCGAACCAAGGAGACTCTGGATAAGTAAAATTGCTTAAGTATACTATATTCTAGCTTACTTCTAATTATGCTGACAACAACGTAACCAAAAGTTAAATAATTTGTTTTGTTTATAAATTATATACTAAAACTATTAACAAATATCTACTGTGAATTGAAACTATGGATATGAGCATGCCAAGGTTAAGAACAAGTAATGAACTTGATTATAATCATAATTTGGTTATTCTTCTCTTCATGTTGCTAGCCAAGAACATTAGCCTAGAGATTAAAACTCTCGTATTTAATCTCACTTTAGAATCATAAACCATTCGTCTACATTTCTGTGATCAAATGCAATTTATGACCTATCAATATAATTCCGGTTCCTAAATTGACTAATACGGCTTTCAAGTATATTTCTATCAGGAAAGCACATCAAAACCCAATTTTCCCAAATCAAGCTAAGAACAATACCCTATTAATTCACAACTTTCCAATTTCGTGCTCTCTCGAGTGAAATTGGACTTTTTAGATGTACATTAATGTCGGCCACACACTAATGCAGTAGAAACAAGAATTAATAGAACAACATAGAAGAAGAAGATGAAAAACCATACAATTCAATAATCAAAATTCAACACCATTGTTCATAACCTCAGCAAAGAAGAGAATTAGCCACTCATTTGTGGATTAATCATCCTAAAACAAGTGTTAATCATACAAACAATTGATTGAAAGAAGAAAGAAATAGAGAAAAACCCTTAGCTTTTTCGTCCCTCAACTGCCTCTAACCCACGTCCTTGCTCCACCAAGTCTGAATTTATTAAAAATAAGCCTAAGTGTTCTATTTATACTAGTGGGAATTTTTCCCGGAATAACAAGCAACGTGTCACGGAGGCCAACACGGAGCACTGCCTCCGTGACACGGCGTGGACGCGGACCCTCACTGGAAATCCAGGGTTCGGGAATATAGCCTCAACGTGGCACGACATGCAACGCGGAGGCTTGCCTCCGTGCCACGGAGCTGTCGCGAGGCTTCACTGGAAATTGCCAAATTAATTCATCCTCCATGCAGTGTGCCTCCGCGATGGTAGCGTGGCACGGCTCCATCGTGGAGCCCCTTTACATTGTGCATTCCAATGTCTTTTCCGTGCTCGCATCCAAGTCCAACTCCGATATTGTTCCAACATGCATTTTAGCTCCTCAAAATCATGTTTTACCTACAAAACAATTCTAATCATGTTGGTTAGTATAAATTCACATTTTATTACCAATTACATGAAAATGTATACACATTACACAATAAACAAGGCGAAAATGATACGTTTGAGTATCACTTGGGCATATAAATCTGCCCAAGATCAGTTACCTTTTTTTATAAACCATATTATCTTTTACAACTCTCAGCTCTACACCTATTAGTGGAACCACTCTTACAATTAGAATCAACCCAGTACGAAGCATTAATAACCCAAAATCAACTTAGCTCAACTATATTAGACTCTTCCAAGTCAGGCAATCGCCCACAAATTTGTACACCCCGTAAATTTCTGGCATATAGATGGCCTATTCGCGTGTTGGTTAAGAGTATTTGAAAGCCATACATGCTAGAAAATGGCCCGAACAAAGATCGGACAAGCGCCAAGTCGGCGCGTCGCAAGGCAAAATGCGACTTATAAATCGCATTCCAGGAATGCGACTTATAAATCGCATTCCCTGAATGCGATTTATAGTGTCTATTATATATAAGCCCCACTTCGGTTTATTCCTTTAACATATCATAATTTCCAGAAACTTCACGACAGAGAACAAAGGAAGACGTAAAGTATTGATAATTTCCTTTCGATTACGCCGTCAAACGCGGTCCAAACTCGAATTAACCTCAGGTACCGAGGTATTTAGCAGCAGGGAGCATTCCTACGGATTTTGTTTCGCGAAATACGGCCGACGAATCGTCGAGCTACCGAGCTAAGGTAAGTAGAATTGCTCCAAACTAGTGTCTATGTGTTCCTAGCTGTGAAGTGAATATTTCTCCCTTCTGGACTTCTGGAAAATAGCGAGTTTTTGACCGTCTTTCGATAAGCCTATGTTTAGGCTATAATTATATTAAAAGTGACGTTGTTGTTTAGAATAAAGCTATAGTTAGTATTAATTGACATATTTGTGAATGCAGTTGGGAGAAATAGCTGGAGTATTGACCGAGCCTCATCCGACAGACGGATAACTCGAGGTTAAGGTATGTAAAGCTAGTTCTTTTGGCAAGTTAGTAGTTTTAGCCTTGTATAGTACAATAAATTCCGTAGTAGAATTCCCGGAATTGAATGTTAAGTATTGTGCAAGTTCAGTAAACCTAGTTTGCGTTGTTATATCGTATTCAGTCTGAAGGTTAGAAAAGCATGCGCCGAAGGGCGAGTTAGCATCCCAGATTCAGTATAGCCTATTACGTGATTAGCAAGCATGTAGTAGAATAAAAAGGAACAGATTTTCATAATAAAAGTTAGTGAAGAGAAATCAGATAGACAGACAGTTATGGCTACAGATTAGCCATTCAGACAAATAGTATCTCGGCTACAGATTAGCCGTACATTTAAACAGAGATTACAGAATCAGTATAATTAGTAAGAATCAGTTCAATATAGAAACAGATCAGAATAAGAAGTTAGATTTCAGATAGTCTTTTCAGTTATACATGCTTGCTATTTATATGTGTTATTGTTTGTTGAGACTTGCTATGGCTTGTGGGTGTCCCTTTGCATCCCCACCGCCCCTGGGTTATGGCTGTGTCGATACCAGATTTAGATACCGCCACCAGATGGGTGATGCCGTCCGCCTAAAGGATGATGATGGCCGACCACCATGATAATACGGTCCAGATCACCCTGCTTGCAGGGGCAGTTCAGTTTACTCTGCGCAGAGCCAGATTACCCTGTTTACAGGGGCAGATTACTCTGTGTGCGCTTGTGGCCGGGGGCAGTTTCAGATACAGATTTTTATAAAATTACCCTGTTGCGTGCTTGCACCCAGGGGCAGTTTCAGTCACAGATACAGCAGCAGATTACCCCGTGTGCACTTGCGCCCAGAGGCAGGAATCTTCGGACTCAGACACAGTTTATTGTCAGAGGCCAAGGCCTGAGCTGCATACCCAAGGGGGCCGGTAGGAGGAGCTCACAGTTGTAAGAAGAGTGGAGTGATTTATTTTTGGTTGGTTTTGACCCGGGTAGGGGTATATAGATTGTTTGCTTGCTTGGCGCCATCCGGCTTATGGGGGTTGGTATTGGCTATTGCTTGCTACTTGTATATCTATTTATGTGCTATATACTAGCTACTAGACAGCAGGCCGACGCGTCTACAGGCACGCCTCTGCCTTATCAGTACAGAAAGCTTGATCCAGTTCATTTCAGCTTCTTCAGATTCAGCTATCTCCTGTAGTACAGAAATGCTAGCTATGTTATCTATATTCAGTTGCTTTCAGTTATATTATTTCAGTTGCTTTGCATACTCAGTACCAGTGGTACTGACACCCGGTGGGGCGCTGCATTACTTGCCTGCAGGTACTCATAGACGAGGAGGCGATCCCTCGTGATCCTAGCCAGCGCAGAGTCATCAGCTCCTGTCATCCGAAGCTTGATATTTCAGAGGTTTATATCATTTCCTTTTTGTTGTACAGTACGGGTAGGTCGGGGCCTTGTCCCGATCATTTCTATTGTTATTCCTAGAGGCTTGCAGTCTGTATATATTTTCCTGTGGTCAGTTGAGTCGGTCGCGTGAGGCCGTGCAGTTAGTTATAGCTGTTTAGCATTTCAGTTTATGTTGGCCGTGTGAGGCCTTAATTTGACAGTAGTGGTGACCTTGCCGGTCACGTAGTCTTACAGTAGTTTTGTGATGATATTACAGATGACTAGACAGCATGGTGGCCTTGTCGGCCAGCATAGGTTCCTTGTTATGAGTGTGTTCTGGTTAGCTGTTACTACAGGTACAGGTGGCTATAGGCCAATTGGCTGGAGGCTGTGTTTACAGCCGTTATATAGCTAGTTTATTTCTTGGAGTAGAGCCAGAGCCAGCCAAAGCACCAGATGTGCTCAGGCTGGACCATTTAGTAGTCCAGAGTCTAGTAGGCACCAGGTGCCCGTCATACCCCCCAAGGTGGGGTGTGACAAAATTGCGAGTAACCTACGTCAATCATACATTTATCAACAATCATCAAGTAACAAAATTAAGTCATCAACAAAGAAGACATTCAATCATACTAATGGAATCGTGTCCCCACAGGAGCACAGATACAAGCGAATACCTGCACCTCTTTGATCTCCCTCCGTACACTTCTGCACCATATTCATATCATATAATACCATAACTACATCGTATCATCACATACTACCTCACATCTGTATCTCTCACATCAAGTCTGAATCGTGTTGGTATATCACGTATTACATTTATATATCTATACATCTGTCACACATTTGTATATCTGTACATCTGCCACACATCTATATATTTGTACACATATACCAGAGGATCTAATTTCTTCCTTTCTAGTCATGACCTGCAAAAGACTATAAAATTTTATGTATAGTACACCTATCCGTATGAATACCATATCATACTTGTTTATGTGCCTCTTACTTATACACCCAGTCGTATGTACATCATATCATACCTGTCTGTGTACTCATACCATACTGCTCTCCTGGATACTCACCTCGGAAACGATCCACTCATATCCTAGTACTCATACACATACTAATCCGCTCATCCAGATGCTCACCTCAGACACGAGCCTCTCATCTCAGGTTAAGGATGTATTACCCCTTTGTCTCAACATGTTACATCATACCTTCAACTAGTTGCCACGTACTCCACCTATAGTTCAGGAATAGTATCTCATAGTTCAACTCACTTAACAACATTCATTCAACATCAAGAATTAATCAATACAATTTCTAACACAATCATAGTCTGAAGACCATTCAATTATATAAGTAAATTTATCGATACTCGAGATGTTAGTCATAATTCTATTCCCATGTTTTTGATTTACTGACGAATAAAAGTATGGGAACTTAATTCCATTTCCTAGACCCATACTGGTATCTGCCAATTACTCTAGTCTTTATTAATCCTTACTCCTATTCCATTTTCCGTCATTTATGAGTTCATCCTCACGAACTCTAGTTACTCAGGACTATACTTATTATGAAGCCCCCTTTCCCCTACCATGATAAATAAACTGCACACACACACAAGTAAATATCTATATCTATATATCAATATATATATATAAAATCTCCACCCCCTATTTAAGAACATATTGTGGAAGAAACCGTAAGACCTTCAGCCTATGACAGGGATTTGAGAATCTAACATTAAATCCTATTTGTACCCCCCTGTCATGACCCGAACATGGGCTTGGATCGAGACAGGGGACAAGAAACCCCGATAGGCTCCAAGTCCACCCATGGCATGAACGTACATCTAACTCAATCATGGATAAGTGAAATATCATTGTAAATAACATAGCGGAAGTCTAAGCAAAAGATAACATCTGATTACATGCACAAGTCCAAAGCTAAAATGCAACTATGTACGAAAAAGTCTCTAACACTGATGAGTTGATGGGACAAGACCCCAACTAACTCACTATAGTCTGAAAACTGAAAAGAAAAACACAGGTGATAAAAAGGGGCCCTCGCAAGATGAGAACTCACCAACTCTGAATCGGGAAGTACTAAAGCTAAGAATCTGACTATCGGCGAGAGTGATATCTGCATATCGGAGCTTGTATTATAAAACGATACATCATAGAGTATGCGGTCAGTACCTGAAATGTACTGAGTATGCAAGGTAAGTAAAACGGACATTTTAAATACATGAGTGTTCATACGAGTAGGACAACAAGATCATAACGTAAATATCATAATGTAAACATAGGGCTCAAGGTTTTCAAAACATTTGCAAATTAATCATATTCATAATCATAAGAGAAAAACTTTATTAAACATGACTAGAGACAAAGTACATAATCGTATCCATGCGTAAATCATGAGGAATAGTGGTAGGACTTGTCATATAACCAACATTACCACGATAGAGCTTACGTGGTCCCAACTATTACACTCAAGAGGGTAGAGCTGTCCAAAGCTTTGCCAGGCTTAAGGACGAAACAATGATATCGATATCAAGCTGAAGGCCCCTTGGGACAAGGGAAGTTCACAAGGGAGGTCCTAAATATATATATATATATAACCTACGTTGCCGCATAGTTCTGAGGCACATGGTTGACTGACCCTTAGCCTACTCGGTGCTAGACACTACTCCCAAAGGCATGCATTTGCTCTCCTTCGTTTTTCAACGAAGTTGAGCCATCGTCTAGTTACAAAGCTGAATACAATAATACATGCAAAATTTGAAATTATAATATGAGGAGCCTTGACTTAAACCATACCATAAGCTGAAAATAATGTGATTCTTGACTCCAAAATCATGTGGTAAGCTATTTCATGAAATCACCAAATTTACTTGATCATATGGGCTTGCCCAATACTTAAACATGCTTGAAATCAACTTAACCCACTTTGAAAACATGAACATACATATGGGTATTTCGAAATCATACTTTATTCATAAACATCTCATCATACTTAAACACATATATCATGAATCTCATCTTTCATGAATATTCATGGATGGGCATCATAGTCTAGAAAACTTGATAACATAATTTATAATTTAAAACATTGTAAAATCTTCCTATTAACCATAATTCATCATTCAAGACAGGCTTAGATCATACTCATGATTAAAACTTAGGAATTCAAGCATTGGGTAAGACCCCCATGCAATCATCAATTAGAACATCATGAATTGAGGGGAATTGAGCATGGGTGTGAACGATTGCACCCATTCATAGTCTTATATACCTGAGAGGATCTGATTCTACAGCTTCCTTGATTGCCCAATGAAAGTTTGGGGAAGAACCTTGATGAACTAGGCTTGATCACCTCTTAAGACTTCTAAACTTGCATGCATGAATGTGTATGAGCCTAGAATAAACTTATCCCTATTAAAACTCACTATTCAGAGCTTAAAACGACGTAGTTTAGGCTTTAGGAACATAGAAATTATGGAAAAGCCCTTAATAAACTCGCAGGGAAAAATAGTCTGCCATTCCCAATGAGGTACAGGACGAGTCTTTACCAGTGACTGCGACTTGTGATCACCAGTCATCATGAACACTATCCATCTTCCTCAAAAGGGTCCCCATGAGGGGCTTAATGATCCGTTACTAGTGACCATGACTCGTGGTCACCTCCCATTGCTTTCACTGTCCAAAATGCTTGATCCACAAATCTCACTTGTCCACGGATAACTTAACGGGTCGTGGTGCTGACCACGACTTGTGGTCATGTCCATGGTCACCCCAAAGTCCATATTCCAAACTATGGCCAATCTTTACCCCATGAGTCACTCCACGACTCATGGCCTGCCCCACAGGTCACAGGACGACTCATCCTGTGACCTGATGCAGAAAATTCAGTTTATCCATTTCAACTCCCCGGTCTGATCCTAGGGATTTCAGGATATTACAATATCTCCCTCTTGGGAACATTCATCCTAGAATGTTAAAAATCATACAGAAAAGCATAGAAATGGAATCATCATACTTAAGTATTGAACATACATGCTGAAAACTAACGGACTGACTGACTCTGATTTGAACTCCATGACTGAACTGAATTCCCGAATCACTCATAGATCCGTACATGAAATAAACTAGGATACAAGAGTTGAACATGAAATTGAATAGAGTATTAAGGAGAAAACTGATACCTCAAGCTGAAACTGAGTCGGTAGGAAATAGATGCGGGTATTTAGCCATCATATCTGCTTCGGCCTCCCACATAGCTCCCTCAACATGTTGATTTCTCCATAAAACCTTGACTAGATCTACTTCTTTGTTCCTTAGCTTTAACAACCTATCAATCCAGTATCCCCACCGAAACCTCTTCATAACTAAGGCTATCCTTCACACCGACACTATCCATGGAACAACTAGAGCTAGATCACCCAAACACTTATTTAAGAGTGACACATGGAAAATTGGATGGACTAAAGCTAATTTTGAGGGCAACTCCAACTCATATGCTACCTTGCCAAGCCGTTTCACAATCCGGTACGTACCAACATAACGGTGACTAAGTTTTCCTTTCTTTTCGAACCTCATCACTCCCTTCAATGGGGACACCTTTAGAAACACTCAATCGTCGACTTCAAACTCGAGTTCTCTCCTTTTCACATTCGCATAGGACTTTTAGCTACTCTGAGCTGATTTCAATTTGTACCTTATGAGTTGAACCTTCTCCATGGCCTCATGGACTAAATTTGGACCTATCATCGCAGTTTCACTGACTTCAAACCAACTAATAGGCGATCTACATCTCCACCCATAGAAAGCCTCAAATGAAGCCATCTGAATGCTGGAATGGTAGTTGTTGTATATGCAAACTCGATGAAAGGCAAATGATTATCCTAACTATCCTTGAAGTCAATCATACATGCTCTCAACATGTCCTCGAGAGTCTGAATAGTCTGCTCTGCCTGACCATCCATTTGTGGGTGAAATGTTTATACTGAGCTTTACCTGAATACCAAGTCCTTTTTGAAACGATCTCCAAAATTGGGAGGTAAACTGAGGACCTATATCTAATATGATGTAAAAGGGCACTCCATGCAATCGAAATAGCTCCCAAATGTATAAGTTAGCATAATCCTCCACTGAATCAGTAGTTTTGACCGATAAAAAATGAGCGGCTTTGGTCAACCTGTCCATGACCATCCAAATGGAGTCATACTTTCAACGAGTACGAGGCAACCCTGTGATGAAGTCCATATTGATCCGCTCCCATTTCCAAGTAGGAATACTGATGTCTTGAAGCACACCTCCTAATCTCTGGTGCTCCACCTTTACTTGCTGAAAATTCGGAGACTTAGCCACAAATTCTGTATTGTCCTTCTTCATGTCATTCCACCAATAGACTTCCTGTAGATCACGGTGGTGGCACCTGGATGTATGGAGTATCTGGAACCATGAGCCTCGTGCAACATTTGATCTCTCAAATCATCAATGTCCAGTACACACAAATGACCCTGATATTGAAGCACACCATCTCCCCCTTTGGAGAAGACCTCTACCTTACGATTCTGAACGATTTTCTTTAACTTCACCAAAATAGAATCCTCATTTACCTGACTTGGACCCTGGTCATCGCGGGAGATCTTTATCTATTTTGGACGATGACACAACCATATATCGAGTCAACAAGATGAACTCCTAATTCATGCTAAGAATTTTGAAAGTCTTAGAAAACGAACCCCTGAGTTACCACATTTGATACTTAAAATCATGCTAAACACACAAAATGTTCAATTCCACCCGAAGCTCATCCAAAATCCTTCGGACACCAACCAACTATGCGATTCAACCATAAAACCTATTCCGGACCAGTTGGAATCATCAAATTACCGATATAAGGTCATTTTGATTGAAAGTTTACCATCGCCAAACTTATCCTCCTTAAAGCTCATAAATTCCACCAAAGGTTCTAATCGTTCCTGAATCACCTCGGCATCCATGAAAACTACCCAACTAATTCATAAATCACCATCCGAAACTAACAGAGCTTTCAGAATTTAAATTTGAGCTTGTTAACCTAAAATATTGACTTTGGTCAAACCCCTCAAACTTCAAACCTTCCAAAAACCGAAAATCTCACTCAATCTTCATTAGATCATCTCGGACGGTGTCATCGATAGTCGCAAGTCATGAATAATAGAATAAAGATATGGAAAGATTCAACCCAGGGATGCGGACCAACACTCATGGATTGACCATGTGGGTTATTGCACTTCCTGGACTCCTACATGCCTGTCACCTGTGGCGGGGATAGGGATTTACCTTGAACATACCCATTTTAACCATTATTTCTATCATGGGGAACATCCATAGGGTTTAGAGTAAGGAAATCATGAGCACGAATCATTCAAAAAATCCAAGTTGGGCATATACCTAATATAACACGATCTTATGAGCCGATAATACAAATCTTAAGGACAGAGTTCATAAAGCTGAGCATGCTGAGAGACATGAGTCCCCATTCATAACTAGGGTCATGACACGAAGCTGAATCTTTATGGAGTCACGGGGTAATATGGGATCGTTGACTGATGGGGTTACCAATAATGTTAGGTTTCTAAATATAAGCATGAGTTGAGCGTAACGTCGAGCGAAACATAAGGGAAACATCTAAAGGGGAATAGATGGACTACCCTTAGACACTATTTCTAGAACTTACTAGAAAACTCAAGGCTTGACTTGGCCCTTCACTTACCATCTCCCCCCCCCCTCCTTAGTTTATGGCCATCATTCTAAGGCTCTAGGATCCTTCATTAAGGTTACACTAGTATCACTAGCTTTGGACTTCCCATCCACCTCCAAAGCTATCGCTGAAGATCTCATACCTATAACCATTCTATACCCTCCACACAATAAATCTCATACTAAAATGTAACAGAGACTTTGTACCTTATACAGTAGTTCTCAAAACTAGCAATCATGGTAGGTTTGATAGGAAGGCTTATAACTTTATTGGGAATACATCTGAGGCTGACTGCCACTTGCTCTTGGTAACCTGTCCTGATGGGATGGGCGATTTGATGGAGTTGTTGATCCGGTGATTGGTGCACTAGCTCTACCCTTGCCCTACTTAGCCGACGGGCAATTCCTGCACATGTGTCCGGCCTCCCCACATCCGTGACAAGCGCTTGAACTTTCCAAACACTCTCCCACATTTGTTCTACCATATTTCAGGCATGCTGACCAGCTAGATAGGGCTGCTGGAGAGATGGATGGGGCACGGCCTCTTTGGCCGTCTTACTTGGCTGAAGGGCAATCTATGCGTTTATGACTGGGCCAACCATAATAAAAGCATACATCTGAACCCACCATGCACTTTCAGGTGGTTCTTCCCACAACGCTTTCAAACTAGATAGGTAATCTCCCTCACCCGAGGCTTGCTTCCTCGATCCTGAGCTAAGGACCTCTTTGGGGTTGAGCGCGACTTCCACTACTTGACCCTTGTTGGGGACTCTCCAAGTCCTTGGTCCTGGGCATTTTCTTCCTACCTTCTCCCTTCTTGAACTCTCCATCCATACTTGAACCACCAAACTTAGACAGAATCCTCCTCGTGAAGTCTTAAACCCTAGTAGCTGCCTCCTCTCCGGTAGGGTTCGCAGATGGGATAGTTTGCTAGTTAGGCTAGGTGATCATGGCCCGTATCAATACTCTGAAAGCGGCCCCGAGTCCTACATCTGTAACCTTCCCGAACATGGGATCCATTGGGGTTTGTGGGGCTAGCTGACTCCCGTTTTTGCTCTAAGAAGACATGTTTCAGCACACATGTATATCACAAGTTAGAGAAATGGAGAGAGTTGAACTCATAGAACGAGGTAGAAGGGTAGAGAGATCTTTACATGCACGACTTAGATCATGAAAGAAGAAACATTTCCTAAACGTCTCGTAGCCTCTTCATCATAAGTGTGGCGCGCTTCACACCCATGAAAAAGACTTTATTTGATGCGTCTTTCAGACACCCTAGGACACTTCAAAATCTAATGCTCTGATACCAAGTTTGTCCCCACTCGAACATGGGCCTGGATGGATGTCACGCCCCGCCTTGGGGGGTATGACTGGCACCTAGTGCCCTACTAGGACCTGACCTGCTGGACTGCTAAGCCTGGGCACATCTGGTGCCTGGCTGGCTCTAACTCATATTTCTGGAAACAAAGGGCTATATAACGGCTGTAAATACAGCCCCCGGCCCGTTGGCCTATAGCCTTCTGTACCTGTACTAGCAGCTGACCAGAAACATACTAATTCAGAGGAACCTATGTGGGCCGACAAGGCCACCATGCTGTCTAGTTATCTGCAACTCAATCATAACGCATGAAAAGAACTACGTGACCAGCAAGGTCACCACTACTGGCAAACTATGGCCCCACACGGCCAAAGTAAAAGAAAGCAAGAATACTGGCAACTAAACAACTGCACGGCCTCACACGACCGGCTCATCTGACCACAGGGAATATATAGACTGCAAGCCTCTAAGAATAGCAATAGAAATGATCGGGACAGGGCCCCGACCTACCCGTGCTGTAAAACAAAAGAACTGAAATACACCTATGGAATTCAGTCTCCAGATGACAGGAGCTGAATACCCGACTGCTGACAGGAAGTTACGTAGTGTCACCTGCTCGTCTATAAGTACCTGCAGGCAAGTAATGCAGCGCCCCACCGGGCGTCAGTACCGCTGGTACTGAGTATGTAAAGTAATAACTGAAGCAAAATCTGAATACAATAATATAACTGAAGAAACAGAAGTAGAGAGAATAGACTAACTGTCTGATAATGTAAATCATACCTTCTCTCAATCTTTACTGGGAAGGATAAGAGTCATACCTGGAAACGTATCGTGCTACTGCTGATATACTTGTATCTAACATAACATGGCATAGCATGAAATAACATAACATAGCACACACAAACCTTACCCGGCCCCCATAAGCCGGGAGATACAATCAACACAGAATCTATACCCCTACCCCGGTCATCCCATCTCCTATACTGGCTGTAAGTATCCTGCCGGTCCCCTGGGTATGCACTTGGGCTCGCTGAGCCCCTGACTATAACTGCATCTGAGTCCGGAGGACTCCTGAATCTGCACCCGGGCGTATCCGCTCGACTGGGGTGTGTAAGGGCCGATCAAGGCACAAATATGGGGAAAACCTGGCATCCCATCTTCGTCCCCTGGCGGGACGGCATGCCACTCCGTAGAGTGATGTATCCTCGTCCTCTGGTGGACGAGTCGATACAGCTATTAACCCTGGGCGGTCATGGATGCTAGGTAATCCAACCCCAAACAATACAACGGTCTCGACTGGTAACACTGTCTGTGTATCTCACATGCTGAGGCTAATAGGGGTAAAGTATCATATATATTACATGTTGGGCTAATGATAGTAATCTGTACGTATTTAATACGTGCTGAGGCAGGTAAAGATATATAAATATGAATATAGTCTCCTGCTGGCTGTACTGAACAAATGCTATATAAGATAATGTTTCTGCTGAAAACTCTGCTGTTTACTGGGTTTCTGTATACGCTATATGCTGGACTAGTGATAGAAATATGTACATGCTTAATACATGCTGAGGTTGGAAGTACTATATATGTATGTACGAATATAGTCTTTCTGCTGAACTATGCTGTATCTGAGATATTATCTGACTGTCTGCCTATACTGTAACTGAGGTATCATCTAACTATCTGATGTTGCTTTACTAACTTTGATTCTGAGTATATGTATATCATAATACCATAAAAACACGCTTACTAAATTCAAACTGGACTTAGTGCTTGACTTATAAGTTCTTTCTTCTGTACATCACGCTATCTATCGTACTGGATTACTAACTTGCCGAAGCAATTAACTTTACATACCTTATCCTTGAATTATTCGTCTGTCGGACGAGGCTCGGCCGGTACTTCAACTGTTTTCTCCCAACTGCATTCATAAACATATCAATTAACACTAAATACAATTTTATTTCAAAAGGCAACGTCACTTTCGATATAGTTTATAGCCTAAACTTAGGCTTATCGAAAGACGGCTAGAAACTCGCTATTTTTCAGCGGCCTAGAAGGGAGAAATATTCACTTCACAGCTAGGAACACATAGACACTAATTTAGAGCAATTCCACTTACCTTGGCTCGGTGGCTTGACGATTCGTCGGCCGTATTTTACGAAACTGAATCCGTAGGAATGCTCTCTGCTGCTAAATACTTCGGTATCTGGGATTAATTTGAGTTTGGGCAGCGTTTGGCAGCGTAATCGGACGGAAATTAATTAATTTCCTTCGTCCCTCTCTGCTCTCTACGTTTTCTGGAAATTTTTATAAGTTTCTATCATTTAAAACCGAAGTGGGGCTTTATATACTTGGGCCTGGACAAGGCCAATGTGTCACGGAGCCAACGCGGAGGCTCCTCCTCCGTGACACGCTGCCATCGCGGAGGGGCTCTGCCTCGGCTCCTTCCGCGATGGTTCGACAGGCTTCTCGTCCGATCTTTTCCCGGGCCTTTCTCCAACACGTATGGCCTTCAAATATGCTTAACCAATGTGGGAATAGGTCATCTAAGTGCCAGGAATTCTACGGGGTGTAACAATGGAGACATGGGAAAAGAATCCCCAAGAAGCTCCAAGTCCACCCATGGAATGAACATACATCTAACTCAATCATATATAAGCGGAAGATCATCATACATAACATAGCGAAAGTCTAAACAAAAGATAACATTTTATTACATGCATAAGTCCAAAGCTAAAATACAACTATGTCCGAAAAAGTCTCTAACACTGACGAGTTGATGGGACAAGACCCCAACTAACTCACTATAGTCTGAAAATTGAAAAGACAAAACATAAGTGATAAAAAGGGGCCCTCACAAGATGAGGACTCACCAACTTTGATGTGGGAAGTACTAAAGCTGAGAATCTGTCTATCGACGAGACTGATATCTGGATATCGGAGCCTGTATTATAAAATAATACATCATAGAGTATGCAGTCAGTACCTGAAATGTACTGAGTATGCAAGGTAAGTAAAACGGACATTTTAAATACATAAGAGTTCATACGAGTAGGACAACAAGATCATAATGTAAATATCATAATGTAAACATAGGGCTCAAGGTTTTCAAAACATTTGCAAATTAATCATATTCATAATCATAAGAGAAAAACTTTATTAAACATGACTTGAGACAAAGTACATAATCACATCCATGCGTAAATCATAAGAAACAGTGGGAGGACTCGTCATACCACCAACATTACCACGATAAAGCTTACGTGGTCCCAACTATTATACTCAAGAGGGCAGTGCCGTCCAAAGCTTTGCCAGGGCTAAGGACGAAACCATGATATCGATATCAAGTTGAAGGCCCCTTAGGGTAGGGGAAGCTCACAAGGGAGGTCCCAAAACTCTATATATAACCTACGTCGCCACATAGTTTTGAGGCACAGGGTTGATTGACCCTTAGCCTACTCGGTGCTAGACACTACTTCCAAAGACATGCATTTGTTCTCCATCGTTTTTCAATGAAGCTGAACCATCATCTAGTGACGAAGATGAATGCAATAATACATGCAAAATCTGAAAATATAATATGAGGAGCCTTGTCTCAAACCATACCACAAGATGAAAATAATGGGAGTCTTGACTCCAAAACTATGTGGTAAGCTAATTCATAAAATCACAAAACATACTTGATCATATGAGCTTTCCTAATACTAAAACATGCTTGAAATCAACTTGACCCACTTTGAAAACATGAACATAAACATGGGTATTTCGAAGTCATACTTTATTCATAAACATCTCATCATACTTAAACACATATCTCATGGCTCTCATCTTTCATGAATATTCATATATGGGCATCATAATTTAGAAAACTTGAAAACATAATTTATAATTTCAATCAATGTAAAATCTGCCCATTAACCATAATTCATCATTCAAGATAGGCTTAGATCATACCCATGATTAAAACTTAGATATTCACGCATTGAGTAAGAACCCCATGGAATCATCACTTAGAACATCATGAATTGAGGGAGAATTGGGCATAGGTGTGGACAATTGTACCCATTCATAACATTACATGCCTGAGAGGATATGATTCTACAGCTTCCTTGATTGCCCAATGGAAGTTTGGGGAAGAACCTTGATGAACTAGGATTGATCATTTATTTAGACCTCTAAACTTGCATGCATGAATGTGAATGAGCCTAAAATAAACTTATCCCTCTTAAATCTCACTATTCAGAGCTTAAAACGACGTATTTAGGTTTTAGAAACATAGAAATTACGGAAAAGCCCTTAATAAACTCGCAGGAAAAAATAGACTACCAGTCCCAACGAGGTACATGACGGGTCATTACCAGTGACCACGACTCGTGGTCACCAGTCATCATGAACACTGTCCATATTACTCAAAAGGGTCCCCACAAGGGACTTTACTATCTGTTGCTGGTGACCACAACTCGTGGTCACCTCCCGTTGCCTTCACTACCCAAAATGCTTGATCCCCAAAACTCGCTTGTCCATGAATGACTTAATGAGTTGTGGTGCTGACCACGACTCGTGGTTATTTCCGTGGTCACCCCAAAGTCAAGATTCCAAACCATTGCCAATCTTCACCCCATGATTCACTCCACGACTCGTGGCCTACCCTACGGGCCACAAGACGACTCGTTCTGTGACCTGGTGCAGAAAATTTAATTTTTTCCGTTTTAACTCCCGGGTCTGATCTTAGGGCTTTCGGGGTATAACAGCACCCCTCCCCATGATTACAATATTACGTAAGGTTCCTCTCTTCTTTATTGTTAATACTGTTATTTCCTCTCACCATACTAATTAATAGCTATAGACTGAATTGACCGTCATTACGATCATAACTTCCATTTCACCTATCAAGAACACATCAACCATACAAACATATATGAATTGTTAATCGAAGTCTAACACGAGGGTAAGCCATAGCCTACAACATCGGGAGGGTGGTAGGACCTCGTTTCTAAGCTTCAAATTCATGCCCTTTGAAGGATCCTGCCGACGGGGTTGGTGGAGTTCTCCTCTTCCCTAGACTCCATTTTATTTTTCCACAATAACCAGGACAGGTTTCAAGAATTTTTTAATGAAAAAATCTTATTATAATAGGATCTGAATTTTAAAAGTGAAAAAAATATGGAGTTTTGGCTCGCGTCTCCCGCTATAGTGATTCGAGTCCCATTGCAGCGGTCCCACCATGGCGACTAGGTGCCCATTGTTGCGGTCCTGTCACTGGAATTATGAAATATTTAATTCTACCCTCTTTCCATACCAGTAGATAAATTAAACGGTAAAAATTTCATTCCGAGGTTATCATTGTCAAGTATTAAAGCGGTCGAATGGGTAGTTACATTGAGAGTTTTCTTTATTCCGTTTATCCTAAGTTTGATCCTTCCACGCAAAGTGGGAATATTCGATCAGATCTATATTTGTCTAGTGATCATTTCGTAACTGTGAGAAAGCACCCATGCATATAAAATTTATATACAAACTAAAAAAGAAAGCAATATTATTAATGTTAAAAAATTGTGTCAAGATATTTTATAAAATGAAGGAGTATACTATAACAAACGGGTCTAGAAATCATACCATAAAATTTCTTTTGAATACTTATAATGGTCAAAGTAAGATATTAGTAAAATGCACAAAATAATTATCAAGAAGACAATAGAACCAAAAATGTGATAATACCGATGAAATTAATTCATGTTGATGCAGTAGACATATGTATGTATTTTCTACTTTTCGAAAACTTTCCAAGGACCTAGGTAGCACCTACTTTTCTAAGAGATGAAAAAATTTTCATTTCAAAGCAAAACAACAAAATTCATGACAATAAAATAATATTCTAACAACTTGAGGAAAAATAAAGTTCAACATTTATTTGAAGTTTTTGTAAAAATATTACTTATATAGAATAAAAGTCAGATAGATAATTTTTTTAAGAGGTAATTACACCATTAATATATTCAAAGTAAATATATATTTAATAGGAAAAATGAGAAGTAAAGTGTCACACCCCACCTTGGGAGGCATGACTGGCACCTAGTGCCATACTGGGATCTAATTGACCTGGCTGCGCTTATGCACGTCTAGTGCATGCCTGCAACTTAACTCAAGAAAACAACGAGCTATATCTCGGCTATAAACACAGCCTCCGGCCGGCGAGGCCGTATACCCACCTGTAAATAAAAACAGCTAACCAATAGCAGGCAACAGAAGGGATCCTATGTGGGCCAACAAGACCACTATGTTATCTAGTTATAATGAAAATGCAAACAAGCCACTATACTAGGCCCCACATAGCTAACATACGAAACATAACCAGTTTAGGCCTTATACGGCCAACAACACTAACTAACTGACTACTGTAGTCTGCAAGCCTTTAAGAATACAAATAGTGGTCGGGACAAGGCCCCGGCCTACGCCAAATGCTATACAACTGAAATATTATAACCTCTACAACCTGCCAACTCCGAACGAAGGGAGCTAGCCAAACTGCTGACTCTGAACAGCTGCTACTGAAGAGCCTGAACTCTGTCTATCTAAACCTGTAGGCAAGTAATGCAGCGCCCGGGGATAGGCATCAGTACAATATGTATCGAATATGTAAGACAGTAAATAAGCTGTTAAAGACTGAAAGTAAATAGAGAGAAGGGGCAGAAAGATTAACCTGTAAGTTGGCTTATTCGTAATCTGCATCTAGAAAAACACTACACGTATATGAGTTATGACTATACAATCATATATTCATAAGCTATAGCTAGCAGACAAGAATACAAACAAGAACCTAACTGGCCCCATAAGCCTGAAAGGTACAAACAACACAGAAATAACCTACCGGGACCCCTATAAGCCTTGGCAAGTAACCCTCAATCTATATACCCCTACCCAAGTTTCTATGACTCTAATGGTGCTAAACCTACATGTCCCCCTGGGTCTGCAACTGAGCCCGCTTGGCTCTTGATCTGTAGTTGTGTCTGAGTTTAGTGGACTCCTAATAATTACACCCCCGACACTAGGCTCGATGGGGGTATACTGCCGATACGGTGTAGAAATAATAGTCCATCCATGGAATGGATTGTATAAGGCCCTTGGGCCTCATCATCATCCCTTGTGACAACATATTGCTCCTTAGAGGGACGTCATACAGCCCCTAGCAAGCGATGACACAGCTAGTAATCCTGGGGTGGTCACGGAAGGCTCCTAAGTGAGGAAAACTCCACCTAAGGTGCTATACTGAAGTCTCAATCTAGCCACTCAAAAGGCGTATTTGGCCTTCTGGACCTAACGCAACTGCTGGTCGCCCTTAGAATAATATATATGGCTGCTAGCAGGCACACCCCCTGCACTTGTATCTGATCAGAGGATCCTGGTGGGGATCATAATCTCTAACGATCAAGACCGAATAGGGCGAGATCTGGAGTGGCCTAATAATACTTTGAATGTCCTATTCGGGAAACTATGACTCACAAGCAACTGAAGGGTCGCAGACGACCAATTACTTAGTCCCTTTACTTAGAACGGCTGTAGGACTACTACTGACCTGACATGCTTTTGAGCAATCGGTCTCTAATCCCCCGCAGGTACCCTACTGAAATTCTTAGCTTGAGGGTAATACTATACTAACGTGGTTCTAGTCCTTTATATCTTAACTTGGCCTACTCGGATATTACATGACTCCTCTGGACAATTCCTAACCTTGAAGTTAAGTTTACACGGACTTAGCCATTCAGGGAAACTTGTACCTGAGTATCTCATAGGAGCAGGCTGGGGCATTGGCCCCACCTCCAACTACTAATAAGGTCCCCTTCCATAGGGTACCTACGGGTCTATTTGACCTGATCGACTAGGATGGCCTTCTGGGAAACCTGTATGACGAATACTAAGTCAACTGGAACTGACAATCACTGGTAGTAGCTAACTAGATGGCAGGCTGCCACTCATTTCACTAGACAATCCTAGTGCCTCTGACTCTAAGTATGACCATCCTATCTAAATTTCTGGCCCTGGGGCAGGAGGGTACGCCAATGGCCTTTGGGCGTGCTTTACTAACTAAACAGGCACCCGACTGGTAGCTATATCGCCAAGCTGCGCCTATGCAGTTCGACTTGCTAACTCAGGTCCAATAGCTATCCACAAGCTTCTAAGGTCTAGGCCTGACAATAAAACATACAATTCTACTAATATAATAAACTGGAGAATAGAAGAGTTTCTATGACGCTTCTAGCGCGTATCACACTTAACCTGTTCTTTCTGACAAGGGACACTGCGGTATAATCTATATACGTTTTCTAGCAGCTAACCACAACATATATATTCATAATCTACCAATAACATCTGTCCACAACATATTTAATCTCAATCTACTTATAGCAATTACTGCAACATACGGGACCATTATTTCCATTCAAGAACATAAGTCATATCACTACATGATGAGAATAACTTGCCGAGGGATAAGCCTTACATACCTTGATTGTTGATTTTCGATTAACTGGCGAGTTTCAGCTTGCAATAGGCGCTTCTCTTCAATTGTAACCTTTATGCTGAGAGAATAGGACTAATTTCAATACTAATTTCGATAAAAAGCGATAACTTTTGTTAACAATAGTAACTATAATTCAACTCCGTAACTCGGCTGAAAACATATAATTTTCCGAGGGCTCAGAAGTAAGAAATGCTTACCTAATGCCTGTGGCCATTTAGGAATCAATTTGGAGCAATTCTGACAATTTTTACTCGGTGGGGTTCCGATTTACCAGGCAAATTTCGAGAAAATAACTCCGTAGTAATTCTCCCTATAGGCTTAGAACTCTATACTTGAAGTTAATTTGAGTTTGGACCGTGTTTGATAGCGTAATCGGGTGAAAAATGATTGAAACCTTCGTTCTAAGCTCTCTCTGGTCGAGGATAAATGTTAGAAAGGAATTGGAATTAAAAGGAGGGGCTTTATATAAGTGAGGTAGGTTGGAAAGGAGGCGCCCCGCGCTGGCCATAGTGCCAGAGGACCCCTCGCATTGCGCCTCCCATCTCACCAGTGGAGAGAAAATCCGAATCTGTAGTTGGAGAGAAAATCACCCGTTTTGATTGAACAAGCTGCCAATCAAATTTTACCTCTTATTATAGAGTGTGCTTCTGGGGAACGCGCATGCAAAAAGGAAGTTTGAATGTAATAGGTTGTTAGTTAGATTGATTTATTGTCTTTGTTTGTCTATACACATGAGAGAATAGGTGGTCTGCACCTTTATTCCGCTTTGTAACGATTTTATTTGGTATCGTTAAAAATTTGTTTATCCCAAAAAAAAAATCTAGTTTAATTCGATAATATGAAGTTTGAGAAGAGTAGAATGTACACAAACCTTACCTCTACCTTAGATACAATCATTTTCAATAGACTCTTGGCTCAAGGATAACCACATCAAAGCAATCCAAAAGAGAAAATAACAAATAAAACAAAACATGTTAAAATAACATATGAAGAAAAAGTAATACGATACATAAAGTTCAAGATAATATCTTATCACAAAATGTTGGTCTGGTTTTTAATTCTTTAAAAATAAATTTCATATTAAATAAAATTATCATTTAATTATTTTTTTTCAATAATTAAAAATTTTAAAATTAACTAAAATTTTACTTATTAAATATTTTTGTAATTAAACTACAAAAAATCTTAATATTTAAAGATTTAAAATCAATTAAAATATTTAATGTTCTATTAAAATTCATAGTGTTTTTATATTCTAAAAACACTAAACCAAACTTCAAAGAATGAGTACATAATTTTGAAAAAAAATCACGTAAATATTATTAAAATCCTTGGTGTTTTATTATCTACTTAGTTTTAATAAAAGTTCTCGGAATATACTATTATCGAATTTTTTTATTCCTAGTGCGAAAAATTAAACTAAATTTACGAAAAAAAACATAATATATAATTTGGAGTATCATCTTGTTCATGTGAGGTCCATGAACACCATCTAAAACCGAACAGATTTCAAATACGACTTGGTTATATTCGTATATCTCTCATTATTATTAATTATTTTACACAATTTAAATAAAAAATAATTCATATTAATAAAATTTTAATTCATTTTAAATGTCTAAATAATAGGAGTTTCGATCTAATTCAAATAAGGAAAGATTTGATAACTAAAATTTTAATCAATACTAAATCTTAAATATTAGAAAAAAATTAAATTATAAATTCTATATAATGTGAAATATATTTTTAAAGGATGAAAAAGACCAACGATATTTCATTAAGGGGTTTTGTGCTTCTAATATAACTAGTCTTTGTGTACATATTTTGTGTGTGTAGAGAAAGAATAAATTTAGCACTTCATTGGTAATGCGTCACCAAGAAAATATTTAATAATCAATATTTTAAGAAATCAAAGATTTTCTACAAAGTTTTATTAGCCAAAATGACGCAAGCTTTGAATATATAAAAGACATCGAAGAAAAAATGATATAGAACTTTGGAGTAAGATATATAGAACGAAAAAAAATGGAGGAAATAAAGTGAAGGGTTGATGGAAACCCCTAAAAATTGTAATGTTACACTATCGGTTCAGCTTCCTTTTTTTTATTTTTAGTTGAATTAAAAATCGGACTCTAATGTTCTTAGATACATGTTATATAATGTGGAGCTCATTAAATAATAAAATTTGATTGATAACTTTGGCAGGACGCAAACCCCGCATGTTAACACTGTCAAACATATGTTGCTCCTTGATGTAATTATATTGGCACCTAAGTTTTAATTTATTTATTTTTATTGTTAGCTGATGTGGAACTCTTAAAATATTATAAAGAAAATTAAAAATAATAACTTGAGAAAAATAATAAATGAAAATTTTGCGTGTTGTAAGATCTTTAAATGAAGAACAAAAAAGCCAATTAATATTTTAAGGACTTTTATGCTTTTGATACAATATAGATGGATTAGCATTCTCTCCGTTGCTTATACTTGTTCATTATACTAAAAATAGATATTCAGTTTTACTTGACCAATTTTAAAAACTAAAACATAATTTCACTTAGTTTTAAATTTATCCTTATTATTAAACAGAGGCAGATCTAGAATTTTGAAGTTCCGGGTGCCACGCCTTTGAACAATAGCGTAGTTTCAATATTTATATAGGATAATAATAAATATCTAAAACATTAGCTTCATTAATAGGAAAAGCTATGGCTCATTGGTATATTTGAGTCTTTTTTTTTAGGTAAGGTCTTGGGTTCAATCCTAATGAACTGCAATATTTTTTAAAACAATAAAGGTTCTGGCTTATATTTGCCAAAAAAATGTCAAAGCAGAGACTCGAACTCACGACCTAAATGAAAAAACTTGACATTTCATCGTTGGCACCATACAACTATTTATTACTTTAGGTGGCATGCTTTATATTTATATACAATTTTTATACATATATACATAAATATATAAAGTTTCAACCGAAATATTCGAATGCCGTGGCACCTACGTTTGTACATAGATCTTTCCCTGTTATTAACTATAGTCATTTTTAATAAATTTTTTAAAATATTAAATTTATTATATTTAAAAATAATATATTAAAAATATTATTATATTTATTATTTTAAGAGATGTGTTATGTTAATATTAAAAATATAAAAATAATCGGAGGGAATAGTAAAATTTAAAAGGTCACGACAATTTTTTTTTTTAAAAAAGGAGGGGGGTGTGGGTGGGGGTGGGGGGAGGGGGGAGGACATTATTTGTCATGTGGCAGTCCAGATAAGAGTTAGGTAGTGCATCATGGTGCTTGCCAAACTCGTGACATCCATGTAATTAATATTTGCCCCCAATCTACTTAATTAATAAACAAAATCTGGTCGAAATTGATGGCTCCAACTTTTACATTCTACTTTGACCACGACACGATTGTGTCTTAAAGAATTAGTATTTATGGTGCATTGTTCAGCCTTGGTATCTTAAAGAATTAGTATTTATGGTGCATTGTTCAGCCTTGGTACCTCGTACCTATATTCATGATTTTAATTCTATTTATGTGATATTATCACTATTTTAATAAATTTCCTTTTTTTTGACATCATATATATATTTTTAATATATTTCTTTTAATGAGTTAATAATACTTTGTTACTGTCTTAAAGAATTAGTATATTTGGTGCATTATTCAACTCCCCTAAACTTTTGACATCTCATAGATGAATCCATGATTTTAATTCAATTTATGTGACAAGATTACTGTTTAATAAGTTCTCCTTTTTTGACACCAATTTCTTAAATATTCTTTTTAAAGAATTAATCATACTTTTGATTTCTGGGTAATTTGTAAATTTTGGTTTTAGTTTGACTTAAACATATTTAATCATTTAAAATGTACAGATTCAATTCTATTACTTGTGAATATTCGTAAATCCACCTAATTACTGTGTGTTATGTTTAATTTGTACTGTTATAGTATATTTGACGGTAATATAATTTTAAAAATAATTTAAGTATAACATATTTCCTATATAAAGGGATCAAAATTACATATCTATTTTAGTTGAAAATTAAATATGTTAGAATCATATATTATTTTATTATTTATGCAGTTTCTAAATATATAAATTTTTATTTAAAAAATTTATATCCAAATTCATATCAAAACTAAATAATTTAATCCTCGCACTCTGTCATTGCAACATTAAATAAAATAGAAGAAGTAATTTGTATGATATGAATTTAATATAAATATGTAATACTTTAAAATATTTATTCATATTATACGTCGAATTTGAAATAAAATAATAGGAAAGCCGGCAGTGTCTTATTTTATTATCGCGCCAATTGCCAAATACAATAAGCTGTCTTTTGTTCTTCCCTTTTTTTAAATCTCCAAATTAGAGGAATACATTTGTATTTTATATGTAAATCTGAATAAAGCTTCTTTATTTTAGTAATTTTAGATTTCATAAAAGCTATTTAACAACAACATAGCATAGTAAATTCCACAAGTGGATAAGAACTATTCTATAAGTCACAAATTTTAGATATGTTGTTTGGTTTTGAAAAAAGAAAAAGAAAAAGAAAAGAAGATCGATTAGATAGGGGAGACATTACCTATAGTAACAAAAAGGGAATTTAAAAGAAAATGAATAATGTAAAAAAGAAAAGATAAGACATGTGAGTGGGTGGCGGGCGCCTGCTGGTGTACGACTCCATTATAATTCAGCAAAATACGACGCTGGTTTTTCCTATATAAATAACTTGCTACTTCCTAGTGTTAAACGACCCCCCAGATCTCCTCTTTCTCTGCAAACTAACACTCTCTGGCACAATGAGCGATCTCAAGTCCAAGTTTTTGGATGTCTACTATGTCCTCAAATCCGAGTTGCTTAATGACCCAGATTTTGAATTTACCGATGATTCTCGTCAATGGGTCGACCGGGTATTTCTTCCTTCTTTTCTAGATCCATCTTCGTGCATTACTGTGTTAAGTTTCTACCCATGAATCTTGCCTATCCTTCCCTTTTTGGTATTCTCACTTGTATCTATCCTTCTCATTCTTTATTAAAAGGCTACTTTCATTTGGTTTATCCAAGTGATTTTGGTATATTGTTGATTCCTAATATTCATTAGTTCTTTTCTCTCTTTAAAAAGACATGGACTAGAGTTAATTTTTGAAAAGTTTTGAGTTTTCCTTCAAATCTAAAATTAAATAGAATTTGAAAGTTTATGCTGGAATTTAGGTGCAAAACCAAAATCTTTTTGTGTGATAGAATGAACAGAGAATGAATACATAAAGAAATGTCTATGCTTCAGAAAGAAATTCACCCACCATTTAAAATGACAAGGCAATTAACATAGGACCAACACTAGAATGTACATTAAAATGGAGCTTGTTCTAATGGTCCTCAAGCTTGAAATTAGTCCAAACATCCACTAAAAAATATGTTTGAAAGCAGAAACTACAGTTTTCTTGAACATTTGAATCCAACATATCTTTACTCTAGAATCTATGCACTCTTGCTTGTCGTTTATGCTTGCCTGTGGGAGTGGAGTATGCTTGCTGGGTTCTCTTTGTCTGAGTTTACATGAAACAAAGAGGGGGAGGAAGGGTGGGAGAGAGAGAGGTTTACTGTGTGATTTGAGAAAGGTGGGTCTCTATAACAAGCTTTGGTGTGAGTTTATAGATTATCTTCTTCTGTACCTTGTGATGTAAACTAGTTGGTTTTTCTTGTGTTGTAAATAGTTACCAGATCAGTACCGTTGATGTGGTAATTTTGTTTCTTTATAGTTCTTCAATTTGTGAATTCCCCTACTCTGAGCTTCTTTTCACTTTTATTCTTTTGGAGTTATTCAAATTTTTGAACAGTCTATATGTAACTGATACTTTTTATGATTTGCTTCAGATGTTGGACTACAATGTACCTGGAGGTAGGACTGACTTTCTACTTCTTAACAATTCTATAATGTTGTACTTCTTTTACAATCTTTTATAGCTCGAGAATATCTTCCAGCAGTTTTATGATGGTATATTCTCTGTGCAGGGAAGCTGAATCGGGGATTATCTGTTATTGACAGCTACCATTTGTTGAACGATGGGAAAGAACTAACCAGTGAGGAAATCTTTAAAGCATCTGCCCTTGGCTGGTGCATTGAATGGGTATGCAAAATAAATACTCTTCATTCTGTGGCTCAAGCTGAATTCTTTGGTGACCCCAATAAATTTAGCTTTAGTTCTGTTTTCTTCTTTTCAAGTGTGTGACTAGAGCAATGTATGTTGCAGCTTCAAGCATACTTCCTTGTTCTTGATGATATAATGGATAACTCTCATACACGTCGAGGTCAACCATGCTGGTACAAATTACCAAAGGTGTGCCCTTACACAGAGATTACTGTTTGTTCCTCTTTGTGCTTTCATGTACAATACCTATTCGTCATTCTCTTTTCACCCAGTCATTTTTGTTTCAATACTTCATATAGGTTGGCATGATTGCTGTTAATGATGGCATACTTCTTCGCAACCACATCACGAGAATTCTGAAGAACCACTTCAGGCCAAAGCCTTACTATGTTGATCTTCTAGATTTGTTTAATGAGGTAAGATTCTTTCCACACAAAAAGGCCTTTGAATTAAACCTCATATAACACCGAACTTTTTGGTTTTCTCTTTTTCTTTGTGGACATATTCTGACAGGTAGAGTTCCAGACTGCCTCTGGACAAATGATAGATTTGATCACAACACTTGTAGGAGAGAAAGATTTATCAAAGTACTCATTGCCTATGTAAGGGAACTTTTTCAAGACTTGTGCAATTTTAATGCTTGCAGTATTTCTTTCATGATTTAACTTTATAATGATGTGATTACATGCAGTCATCGCCGGATTGTCCAGTATAAAACTGCTTATTATTCATTTTACCTCCCAGTGAGTATAAATCTTCCTTTCAACTGAGTTCACAGCTTATTGTGCTATTTTGAGAATGATTACATGTCTATTATGTTTCTTAACACTTGCTTCCTATTTTTTTTTATTTTTAATTTATCTTTTTAAAATGGGAAACCATTATCCTTGTTGATTCGAGGTTGATATTTTTTTTTTAAAAAAAATTTCAAAGTTCCGAATCTTCTTCGAATTATATTAAGTATTAATTATATGCAACTATCCGAAAGGCATAGCGGCGGAGCCTCTTATTTTGATGTCCATATGAGTTAACTTAAGCAGTACCTTTTCTATTTTGCAAATCATATGCTGCTAGTTTTATGTTTAACTTAAAGGTCCTTTTTGCAAAGTTGTCTATTCGGAATCATAGAATGTGCCTCAGTATAATTTGTATATAAGCTACACCCAGAGTACTCACAGTTAAGATCTCCAGGTGGCATGTGCACTTCTTATGGCGGGAGAGAATCTTGACAATCATGTTGATGTCAAGAACATACTTATTGAAATGGGTATCTATTTTCAAGTTCAGGTGAGAATTATAATCTCTACCTAATAGCTTCCATTGTGTATAAGGTTCCATATATTTTCAAAGAATCGTTTTCAATTGGAAATTGACCTTTAATGAGGAAGAAATGAACATTCATCACGGCATAGAATGGAAACTTTCTTTTTCTCAACCTGGATTATGCTTTTAAAGTTTCACGTCTGTAGTCTGACCTTGCATCTCATTGAGAAATGGAAAAGAGCAAAATAAAAACAAAGAAGATGCTTCCTTAAATTGGCCTACTTTCAAATCATTAAAGAATCTAGTCTTTTTTAAGAAGTATGAGAAACATTGTAGAGACAAAAGGTCAGGTGCTTCATGTGGTCAAACTGTGAAAAGAATTTGTACATGGCCAACTGAGTAATGAATGTGGTCTTGGGAAAAGTGGCCTTTTGAAATCTCCATCTAATTTAGTTTCCAATATATCCAAGAACCATCGACGACACATAACTCAGTTTCACAATGTTTGTGCTTTCATGCTGCAGATTCTGACAAGTAGCTTTCTTGACTTTGTAGGATGATTATCTGGACTGTTTTGCTGACCCAGAGGTGCTGGGTAAGGTATGTTGTAAAGGAAACTCATAGTACAAAGCTCCTTTAATATTAATCAGAGCGCTATTTTAACTTGAAAAAATAGAAATCTTATGATGACCTCTTCTGCAATCAGATTGGCACTGATATTCAGGATTTCAAGTGTTCTTGGTTGGTAGTTAAAGCTCTAGAACTCTGCAACGAGGAGCAAAAGAAGATATTAGATGTAAGCTTGAAAATTGTTATCCGTTGGTTAATTTCTATCATGATTTTGTTCTATTTGAAGATGCTAATTAAAAGAGCTTGTTTTGCAGGAGAACTATGGAAAAGATGACCCTGCTTGTATTGCTAAAATAAAGGCACTCTATAATGATCTCAAACTCGAGGTATTCCACCTTTCCCCCTACCATTATAGTTTGGTTTGTCTCTGCTCTCACTTCCTGAGATAAATCAAAAGTTGTATGTAATCACTGTGTTCTTCTCTTAGCAATAGGTCTATCTCAGTTGACGCCCATGAGTGGAAACACAGTTCTTCAGCTTTTAATTATTTTCTTCTGAATATTGTAGGAAGTATTTCTGGAATACGAGAAGAAATCCTATGAAAAGCTAACCAGCTCTATTGCTGCTCATCCAAGCAAAGCAGTTCAAGCAGTGCTACTATCATTCTTGCGAAAGATTTATAAGAGGCAGAAGTAGGAAATACAATAATTAGTGAATTTCATTCTTCCATTGGGGATGAGATGTTGTATTTCATGCATTTTTCCGCTGTCTTATATTGCTTTCTTTGTCTTCTACTTCTTTAATTTGATGTATTGATGATGGATTGTTATTTTTCAAGAAATTGAAACTCTTATCCCTTTTCATCTTTAATTAACAGTACACATTGGGCGGAAAAAGTCCAATGAAATCTTTCAGTATTCTGCTTTGCCTTAAACATCATTGCTTAGATGTACACGGAACTAGGGGTGTTGATTTGGTTTTTATCAAAACCAAAGTCAAACTCACTATATCGGTTTGGTATTGCAGTATTGTTGGTTCTTTTTCTTTTTTTCATCGTCACATAAAATATAAAGTCAATCTCTCTTTACTAGTTTATGGATAAAATTTTGATAAGTCAATTTATATATAGTAAGAATCCAATAAGTTGACAAACATATGATATATTAAAATGTCCTTATGGGAGAAATATTATGTCAACTTTCATATACCTTAGAGTCAAGTATTATTTAAAGTACATAATGTCACACCTCCAAACTAGAGTAGGACGCGATTGAATCGATCTTCTCTATCCATTGAGTGAACCATGTACTATCTAGCTCAAGGTCTGAACTGTATTCTCAAAATTTGAAATAAAACTAACGTTTTTATAAAATGTTGTCAGACAACTAAATAAGGAACTTAACTTTAAAATGTTTGTAAAGCTAACCCACTATCAAGTCATAAACCTAATCTGAATACATGAAGCTTCAGGGCATTCCCGGGAATACCGTAAATGTCTAAACTAAATAATAGTCTGAGAAAGAGTTCGCTGGAATGAATCTATGAAGCTTGCCAACTGAATCTAGGGTGTGTGTTTCTAGCCACGTGCCTTGTCACCTACAATTTTAATACTTGCCACACGTGACATGTTCAAACGGATAAAGTTAGTGGCGGAGACAGAATTTTTATTCTGAAGGTTCGACATACGAAGAAGTAAACACATGAAATTACAGTATGAAAAGTAAAGCGGAAGAGCGTGTACTAAATTTTAACTCACCTTATCATGCTCTTTAAATATTTCTTCAAGCCCTTCTTACAAATTATTCTGCCTTTTTTTGTTACTTTCATTTTGCGGTGTCTTACTTTATTTTAAATTTTCTATTATTTTCTTTCAAATTATTACCCCAACCCCCTCCAAAAAAAATTAAAGTTCTTAAAAAGTGTAAGTATTAAAATATTAATATTATAATATATGTAGTACTCAATAATAATAAAAAATAAAAAATAAAAAATAAAAATTATAAATTATTGCACAAAATCAATATTAATATGTTGAATGATAACAATATAGTTGAAAAGAATAAGCTAGGTAACTCGATAAAATAATCCGTAAAACTTAACAAAATACAAACATCTTATATATATAAAACTAGTTAGATATAAAATATTTTGAACAAGCGTGACATAGAATATATAAAATGAGATATGCATAGTATTTTTTTTGATCGAAAAGTGTGATAATATTGAAAATCAATTAAAAATTATATAAATCAAGCTAGGGCTTTAAACTAGTACTAAGAGCATAAAAAATAAGTGAGAATTGATTTTTTTTTTATTCCAACTATTTTAAAATTTTATACAAAATATTCTAGACTCCATATTTATATTTGGGCAAAATAAAAAATAACTAAATATTAAGTAAATTCAAATAATACATACAAAGGGTTAGTATTCTAACTACTGCAGGTCCAATTGCTCATTTAAAGAAATGAAAAAGGCCAAAGCTCAACTGCTTATTAAATAGAAAAAAGAGTAAAAAAGGAAAAATATTTTCTAAAAAGCTACAAAAATAAAATGTGAGCGGGAATCGAACCCACAATGCCCCGCTACACTAGTGCACAAATGAACTCCCTTGACCACTAGGCTACACCTTTACACAATATTGAGGGGTTTCATTAAAGACTATATATACATAATATTCAAATTTGACCTTATATATACAATGCAATTTTTCGTTTGAGGGAGTTCAGATTAACCCCCTCACTACCACCTAGATCCGCCCCTGAGTAAAGTATCTCTGAAGGATACCTAATAAATCTCATCAACAACTTCTAAAACACATGACAAGACTAGTTTGAAATATATATACACACACACAAATACAAGAGATAAAACAAACAGTTCACATAACAAATAGGAAATATCTATAAGCTGAATTTAACTTTTTTAAAAAAAAGAGAGTTTAGAACTGATAATTGAAAGTTGAAGCTATAATTGGGTTATCTTTAAATGAATAGCTTTTTAAAACTTTTCTTTTAAAAAATTTGTCACACTATGGCCCTTTATATATAGGATCTGACAGCATGCACGGGAGAGTATCGGTGTATCTCCCACCTCAAACAATTGACACCTCCAAGCATGGGTAGCCAACCATGAAACTCGTGCTCTAGGAGGTTGTCTACTCTTCCCTTTCTGAATGTGATCATATTAATATGATCTGAACTAAAGATGTCAGTAATATAAATAATTGCAAAACATCATAAAAGTTAGTCATTTTCTGGCATTTTGGGTGTTTAGCAAACATATGCATACAACTTTATTCTATATGTGATTTATTATGAAAATATAATGCATGCAATCAAGTGATTTAATATGCACATTCTAATCTATCCCTCGAGTTAGCAAAAAACATCAACTTACTTGTAATCAACTATCAAGGTTTTTTTTATCAACAAATTCATGTACTCAATCCCGTTGTTATCCACAATAAATAGTTAAAACTATTAATCAACTACTTACTTAACTCAATTCCTCAATTGAGGTATCTTTTTGGCTATTTATGACTTCATGTCTCTTCTACCCATAAAACTTATCACTCTTACCATCCCAACATCAGTTCACGTCATAAAATTGCTATCCTTAGCGGTAGGAAATAGAGAACTTACATTGATTGTTGTTCTAAAAATCCCTAGGTTTTGAGTTGTTGGAAAGTCCTTTGAATCCTTGATGAAAATCTTATCTTAAGGAATATTGTAGAAAGCTAGCTGGATTTCTCCTAAAAACACTTAAAAAGCTCTGAGAAAGTGACTTTTTTTTTTCTCCCCAATGATTGTTTTTTAAGTGAGTTTTTTTGCGCAAACATTATAGTTACTATGCCGTAGTACCTACGATGCCCAACAACCAAATTCTTTTGGTTTGACCTCTATGGGCATCACGTTGCGATCCTTATGCGCCCAAGTCCATTATTCATAACATTTTATAGAAATATAAAAATAATTAACAATTTGAATTGTTGAAAAGTAGTTTATAAGGATGTTAATGTAATATGCGCATCTCATAGCTCAATTCCTCATACATTAAAGATATGATTATTTAAAGTTAGTACATGTGTAACTGAGCCATTTTTTTCTTTAACATTTTCAACTTGTTCCAAACTATTTCTGCTTTTTAGTAAACATGCATATGGCCTTCCAAACATTAAGTTAGATGTTATACATCATCACCACCTTTCACACATCCTTATCCAACTTAGAACTTGAGCGAGGAAGTATTATTTTACAAAAAATTCTGAGGTATTGCATGTATTCTTCCCCTCTTACATGAAAATCATCCTCAAATGTCAACTTTGGTCATTGTTAGGATGAAAGTAAATATTTTGACCTTATATATCACCTTATCCACTAGCTCAATTATATTGCATAGGGTGTTCAACTGCATAACCCAACAACTTACTTAAGCACACAACACCAACATATTGATTACCAATTCTAATTATCATGTATCTCATCTATTTCGTATTTATTTGAGCATAAATAGATGTATGTACCTTGTCATGACCCGAACATAGGTCCGGATCGAGACACAGGACAAGAAACCCTGAGAGGCTCCAAGTCAATCCATGGCATGAACATAACATCTAACTCAATCAATAAAATCGAAAGATCAATCAAAATAAACATAGTGGAAGTCTAAACATAATATAACATCAAAATACATACGCGAATCTGGAGCTGATTACAATCTATGTCTGAAAAGCCTCTATTACTGATGAGTTGATGGGACAAGACCCCAACTAACTCTCTAAGTCTGAAAACTGAAAGTACAAGATAACTGAAAAAGAAGGGTCCTCGGGAGATGAGGACTCACCAACTGAGACTGGATGCTAACTCTGCAAACTGGCTAGTGACGGGGCTAAGTCTGGATATCGGAGCATGTATCATAAAATGATACAGCATAGAGTATGAGGTCAGTACGTGAAATGTACCGAGTATGCAGGGTAAGTAAAACCGCTTAAGTAAATCATTGAACATGCATAATGTAGAACATAATCAAGATAAGCATCTGAGAGTAGGGCTTGCATGTTATTTTTTTGAAATCATGATCTAAACATAACTGCATATCATAACTGATTCGAATGACCCAAAGCTGAAAACTAATAATTATAAGTAAAACTAAACATTGGGCCAAACCTGCTTAAAAATATATATCATGAATGATAAACATGTATAACTGAAAACATGAAGAACAATGGGAGATTCGTCATGTAACCGACATTACTACGATAAAGCTTATGTGGTCCCGACTATTACACTCAAGTGGGAAGAGTCGTCTAAAGCCTTTCCAGGCTAAAGATGCTACCATGATATCAACATCAATATGAAGGCCCCTTGAGGCAAGGGAAAGCTCACAAAGAAGGTACCGAATAATCTGGACATACCTAAGTTGGCTCATAGTTCTGAGGCATAGGATTGACTGGCCCTTATCCTACTCGGTGCTAGACACTACTCCCAAAAAAATATTCATATCCTCTCCATCATTTTTCAATGATGTCACGATCCGAACATAGGTCCGGATCGAGACACGGGACAAGAAACCCCGAGAGGCTTCGAGTCGACCCATGGCATGATCATAGCATAACATTAGTTAGACAACAACTAACAGAATCATAACTAAGAAGAAGCTAACTGAAAGAGTCTAACTAAAATCCATAAGAGCAAATGTAACAAAACTCTGATACGAAGCTGAATCTGTCTATACAAGTCTGAAAGCCTCTTCAACATTGATGAGTTGCTGGGACAAGCCCCCAACTAACTCCTAAAAGTCTAAAAATTGAAACATAATGAAATAAAAAATATAGATCGCATCCTCAGGAGATGAGGACTCACCACAATCAGCTGAGGTGGGAATGAAGCATATCTAACCACATGGATGAGTCTGAAAACCTGAATCTATATCATGAAATGATATAGCACATAAAGTATGCGGTCAATACTTGGAATGTACTGAGTATGCGGGAAGCATAAGTAAACTAAACATGCAAGTATACAAAAAGAAAGTAAACTGAATACATCGACATATAACTGAGCTGGAATACAACAACCCTGTCTGAGATACATATATATTGACATTAAGCTTTCATTTGAAAACATTTAATGAAGTATAATCAAATTGATGCATAAGGGTCATGTGTTGTATATATTCTAAGAACTAAAGCTGTAACTAATATCACACTGTACTAACTATCTGCTGATAATTGAGTCTGAATATGGATAAACTGATTTTAACTGAAATCTAAAATTATATGGAGCTGAGATGAACTGATATCGTAGACTAAGGGAGATATTCTCTGCTATGGAGAGTCCCTGACTGACTAAGGGAAACATTCTATACTATGGAGAGTCCCTGACTGACTATAGAAAACATTCTTGGTTATGGAGAATACCTGGCTGACTAAGGGAAACATTCTCGGCTATGGAGAGTCCCTAGCTGACTAAGGAAAACATTCTCGGCTATGGAGAATCTCTGACCGACTAAGGGAAACATTCTGTGCTAATGAGAATCCCCGACTGAGCTAAGGGAGACATTCTCTGCCAATGAGAATCCTTTACTGAACTAAGGAGAACATTTTGACTAACTGAGGGGAAACATTCTCAACTATGGAGAGTCCTGATAAACTAGCACATGGAGGTCACCGGTCTGACGTCATTCAACTATTTACATCATACTGAATATCATACTTCATCATTTAGAAGTCACTTCAGCTAATCAGAGACATGAGCATTCAACTGTTTACATCATACTGAATGTTATACTGAATCATTTAGAATTGATTAAGGCTACTTTATACTAACAACAAGCCCAAGGTCTGAAGGATCATTCTCATGCTTTATCATCATAATTTATATCATCATAGCCCCGAATCATCGTTTAAATCATACATTCTACTTTCATTAAGAATTGATAGGATCAGATCATACTTTAAACATGTCCATAACATTTAAATCTCAAATTCACTTTATATAGCATATATTCTAGATTCATGAAAGCTCTATAGATTCAACTCATACCCAACATATTTACATCAAAATCATAGTGAAAACAAATACATACTTCACATTGATTAAAGCCCATAAGTTCTAATTATATCTCCACATATCTATTAAATCATATATTCTAGGTTTAAGAGAATTCTTACGATCTTCATATACTTGAGACATGGATACAAGTTCATGATAAGAGCATGTGAATAATTATGAAATCCAATTCGAAGTTCTAGGCTATTTCATGGTGAAAATTCTATAATCATGCATTTTCTCATGTCAAGTACATAATTTGAGATACTGAAAGTAATCCCATAAGCATACATGATTGTTAATCATAATGAGTTTTAAAATTCATAGAAGGCGTATAAGAAATCATCCATAAATCGAAACCCTAAACCATGCTTTCCTAGAGCAAGAGATTTGGGGTTTTAATAAAAAGTTTGGGGCACAAGGATGGAAGGATGTCCTTGTTGAAAAACCCACATACCTGAATAGGAGAAATCCCCACTTGAACTCAACCCTTGAAGCCTTTGAAGAACCCTAGTTGAATCCTTGAGTCTTGAAAGAGGGGAGGAAGAAGAGTTTGAGAGTGTATTTTGAAGGAATAAGGGATTAGGCTAGAAGAACCCCTTAAAAACGTCCCATATAATACTCAAAACGATGTAGTTTAGGAGTTAGAAGCATAGAATCTTACAAAAACACCCTTAGAAATTCACAGGAAAAATCCACCCTGCCGGTCCCCGGAGGCACTCCACGAGTCGTGGGGTTGGCAACGACTCGTGGAGCCCAGTGGTGAAGTTCACTAGATGAATTCTTAAAATTCTTCTCAGATCTTCCGATGATTGACTTCATGAGTCATTGTCTATCTTAACTGTGTAGGTGGATCGACTCATCAAGTTCCCAGTGAAATAAGATCCACACAAGACTCGTGATTTCTCCTATTGCCACTGAAGCCCATAATTCCTGCTCCTCCTTCCCACGATTGTCCTGACAAGTCGTTACTTGACACGATGACTCGTCAGGTCGTTCATGGTCATTGGACCTTGCTGCACCTCTTAACTGCTCCTCACGGGTCTGACCACGACCCGTTGGGTCACCTAACAAGTTGTACCACGACTCATTCTGAGGCAAAATTTCCACTTCCCTTCTAAATTCTTTCTTTAAGTCTGGAGTTTGATCTTTGAAACTTTTGGGATTTTAAAATATCTCCCCCTTGGGAACATCCATCCTCGAATGTTGTCTAAACATATTGAAAGGATAGAGATGGAACTGAAATCCCAAAATCGATCAATTACAGTTGAAACCAATGGAGTATCTGACTCTAGGTTAATCTTACATATTTGAACTGAGCATCTAAATCGTACATGCATGCTGAGACATGAGAGGGATTGTAAGACATAAAACTAATATGGAACTAGATAAAATACTGAGAAGGATTCTTTTCCTCTAACTGGCACTAAGCTGAAATGGACTGAGCCTTCATTCTCAAACCATCTTCTGATACTGAGCTAGAATTCATGATATATGGTCTACTGAAGGTAAGGAACTCATGAGCACAGATCATTCATGATATCTAAAACTGAGCACATACATGAGGTAACCTGACCTGCTGAGCCAAAGACTGAGTTCGAGCTAAACATACTCGAAGACATGAGTTAGCACACATAGCTGGTTCATAACATGGAGATAAGCCTTAAGGATTTATAGAGTAAGACTGGCATCGCTGTCTGAAGTGGTTGTCTAGAAATTCTGGGAGTCTGCACATAGGGATAGGTACAACATAGCTTCAACTGAAATACAAGAGAAGTTATCTAAACCTGGAGGGATTGACATACCACAACCGTTAAGGTTGAAACTCCCTTACTCGCATATTCAAGATTTGGCTTGTCTTAGAGACTTACAATCTCCCCCTTAATTTAAAGCCATCATTCTAAGGTTCCTGAATCTTTCTTAAGGTTGGGGCTACACCACTAAATCCTGACTTCTCTTCCACCTCTAACATTCACTGCAAACCTCATACTCACAGCTATTCACATCATATTTCAAAAATCTCTTCTCAACAACATCACCAGAGCTCCTCAATCAATACTGGGGTTCTGAGGCTAGCATTAAGCAAAGAGTAACACGAGAGATAGATAACATAACTCTGATACTACTGGCGACTTACCCTTATCCCAGTGTGCTGCTAAGGAATAGAAGCGGTTTTGACGCTGTCCGCCACCTGTGCTAGATGATGTATCTTGCTGAAATAGATGGGTTATCGGAGCTACTGAAAAGATGGTCGAGGCTCTACTCTCGCCTTGCTTAGTTGTTGCATGATCTTGGTGCTTATGACCCAACTTGCCGCACCAGAAACAAGCATCTGAGTCGGCCATGCATTATCCCAAATGGTGTTTCCCACAACTCGTACACAATGGGTATGTAATCTCTCTTACACTGGGTTTATACAGAACACTGGCTGTCGAAGGTGCTGGGGCTGATGATTTCTGCTGGGAGCATGAGCGGTGTCTACCACTCGTCCTTTGAGAGGAAAACTCCAAATCTCCTACCCTGACCCTCTTGGCCTCTCTCTCTTTTTCCTTCACTTGTTCCGCTTCCATTTGTTGGGCGAATATCACCAAGCGTGGAAAGTCTATGTCCTTGTGCAACATGGCTGTCCTACACTCTTTGACCAAGGAGTATGACACTCCATTCACGAATACGCTCACATGAGCCCTTTGGTCGGCTACCATGTTCGGTGCATACTTGGACAATTGGGTAAACTCCAATGCGTACTCCTTGAAAGTCATGTCGTTTTGTCTCAAATTGATGAACTTTGCTATGCCTCCCTCAATTCTCTAGGGAAAAATCTGTCCAGGAACGCAGTCATAAACTTATCCCAACTTACGGGGGCTGCTCCAACTCCCCGATTGTCTCTCCACTGGCAAAACCATATACAAGAGACTCCTTTCAGCAGGTAGGAGGATAAGTCTTCCCTCTTAGTTCCCGTCACCCCCATGATTTAGGTGATATTTTAGATCTCTTTGAAGAACTCATATGGGTCCTCGTCCACCTTTTACCCTAAGAATTGAGTGGATTCATTCAAAGAAAGTCTCTCACTCTTGCCGGCGCTACGTTCTCGTTCTAGGGAACACGAGCCACCGCTTGTTGATTAATCTAGGAAGTCATGGCCCACGCCAACATATGAAAGATTACCCTAAACTCGGCATGAGTAACATGGTCGTCCATTGGGTTCGCCGGGGCTAGTGGTGCTTGTTGGTGCCTATTACCATTTCTTTTTCCATTCGCTCGTCTGGAAGGAATTATCTGCGAGCGTGTAAAGCATGAGTTAGGAGAGGAACTGTTAGAGTTTCATACTCTACGCATGGTAAGAATCATGAAGAAAAGGGAACATTCCTAAAACGTCTCGTAGCTTCTTCATCATAAGTTTGGCGCGCTTCAGAACCATGAAGAAGACTCTGCTTAACGTGGCTTTTAGACACCCTAGGACACTCTAAACCTTTTCTCTGATACCAAGTTTTTCATGACCCCAACATAGGTCTGGATCGAGATGCGGGACAAGGAGCCTTGAGAGGCTCCAAGTCGACCCATGAAATAATCATAGCATAACATTTGTAGATAGCAACTAAAAGAATCATAATTGAGCGGAAGCTAACTGAAAGAGTCTAATTAAAATCCATAAGAACAAATGTAACAAAATTATGATACAAAACTGAATCTGTCTATACAAGCCTGAAAGCCTCTATTACACTGATGAGTTACTGGGACAAGCCCCCAGCTAACTCCTAAAGTTTAAGAACTGAAACACAATAAAATAAAAAACATAGATCGCATCCTCGGAAGATGAGGACTCACCAAAAGCAGCTGAGGTAGGAATGGAGCGCATCTAACTACGTGGTTGAGTCTGAAAACCTGAATCTATATCATAAAACGATATAGCACATATAGCATATGGTTAGTACTTGGAATGTACTGAGTATGTGGGAAGTGTAAGTAAACTAAACATGCAAGTATACAAGAAGGAAGTAAACTGAATACATCGACATATAACTGAGTTGGAATACAACAACCCTATTTGAGATACATATATATTGACATTAAGCTTTTATTTGAAAACATTTACTGAAATATAATAAAACTGATGCATAAGAGCCATGTGCTGTACATATTCTTAGACCTGAAGCTGTAACTGATATCATACACTATACTGACTATCTGCTGATAATTGAGTCTGAATTCCACTAAACTAATTTAACTGAAATCTGAAATTATACGCAGCTGAGATGAACTGATATTGTAAACTAAGGGAGACATTCTCTGCTATGGAGAGTCCCTGACTGACTAAGGGAAAATTCTTTTCTATGGAGAGTCCCTAACTGATTAAGGAAAACATTCTCGGCTATGGAGAGTCCCTGATTGATTAAGGAAAACATTCTCGGCTATGGAGACTCCCTAGATGACTAAGGGAAACATTCTTGGCTATGGAGAATCCCTGAATGACTGAGGAAAATATTCTATGCTAATGAGAATCCCTGACTGAGATAAGGGAGACATTCTCTGCTAATGAGAATGCCTAATTGAACTAAGGAGAACATTCTGACTAACTGAGGGGAAACATTCTCGGCTATGGAGAGTCCCGATAAACTAGTACATACTAAATATCATACTGAATAATATAGAATTGATTAAGGCTACATTATACTAACAACAAGCCTAAGGTCTGAATGATCATTCTCATGCTTTATCATCATAATTCATATCATCATAGTCCCGGATCATCGTTTAAATCATACATTCTACTTTCATTAAGAATTGATAGGATCAGATCATACTTTAAACATGTCCATAACATTTAAATCTCAAATTCACTTTATATAGCATATATTCTAGATTCATGAAAGCTCTATAGATTCAACTCATACCCAACATATTTACATCAAAATCATAGTGAAAACAAATACATACTTCACATTGATTAAAGCCCATAAGTTCTAATTGTATCTCCGCATATCTATTAAATCATATATTCTAGGTTTAAGAGAATTCTTACGATCTTCATATACTTGAGACATGGATACAAGTTCATGATAAGAGCATGTGAATAATTATGAAATCCAATTCGAAGTTCTAGGCTATTTCATGGTGAAAATTCTATAATCATGCATTTTCTCATGTCAAGTACATCATTTGAGATACTGAAAGTAATCCCATAAGCATACATGATTGTTAATCATAATGAGTTTTAAAATTCATAGAAGGCGTATAAGAAATCATCCATAAATCGAAACCCTAAACCATGCTTTCCTAGAGCAAGAGATTTGGGGTTTTAATAAAAAGTTTGGGGCACAAGGATGGAAGGATGTCCTTGTTGAAAAACCCACATACCTGAATAGGAGAAATCCCCACTTGAACTCAACCCTTGAAGCCTTTGAAGAACCCTAGTTGAATCCTTGAGTCTTGAAAGAGGGGAGGAAGAAGAGTTTGAGAGTGTATTTTGAAGGAATAAGGGATTAGGCTAGAAGAACCCCTTAAAAACGTCCCATATAATACTCAAAATGATGTAGTTTAGGAGTTAGAAGCATAGAATTTTACAAAAACACCCTTAGAAATTCGCAGGAAAAGTCCACCCTGCCAGTCCCCACGAGGCACTCCACGAGTCGTGGGGTTGGCAACGACTCGTGGAGCCCAGTGGATGAGTGCACTGGACGATTTCTCAAAATTCTTCTCAGATCTACCGATGACTAACTTCACGATTCGTTGTCCATCTTAACAACTCGTGATTCCTCTTGTTGCCACTGAAGCCCACAACTCCTGCTCCTTCTTCCCACGGCTACCCTGACGAGTCATTACTTGACACGATGACTCGTTAGGTCATTCGTGGTCATTGGACCTTGCTGTACCTCTTGACTTCTCCTCACAAGTATAACCATGACCTGTTGGGTCATCTAACGAGTCGTACCACAACTCATTCTGAGGCGAAATTTTCACTTCCCTTCTGAATTCTTTCTTTAAATCTGGAGTTTGATCTTAGAAACTTTCGGGGTATTACAAACGAAGTTGACCATCGTCTAGTGAAGAAGTTGAATAATTATATACATATAAAATCTGAAATCATACATGAGGAGCCTTGGCTCAAACCATACTGCAAGCTAAACATAATTGGGAGTCTAGACTCCAAAACTATGTGATAAGCTAATTGACATGAAATCATAAATCATACTTGAACATATGGGCTTTCCCAATACTTAAACATGCCTGAAAATATGATCATAGACATGGGTAACTTGAAAACATGCTTTTCTCATAAATATCTCATCATACATGAACATACATCATAGATCTTAACTTTCATGAACTTTCATGGATGGGCATCATAATTTATAAAGCTTGAAAACATGATTTATATTTGAAAACATTGTAAAACTTTCCCATGAATCATAATTCAATGATAGAAACATGCTTAAATCATACCCATGGTAGAAACGTAGGGAATTCATGCATTGGGTTAAAACCCCATAGAATCAGCATGTAGATTTTTATGAATTAGAGAGGGATTGCGTATGGGTGTGAACAATTTCACCCTTTCATAACCCTACATAACTGAGAGAAACTGATTCTACAATCTCCTTGATTTCCCAAAGAAGAATTGAGGAAGAACTTGGAAGGATTATACTTGATCACCCTCTCAAAACTTCTAAGCTTGCATGCATGAATTAGGAATGAATTAGAATGAACTTACCCCTCTTAAAACTCATTATTCAGAGCTTAAAATGACGTAGTTTAGGCCTTAGAATCATAGGAATTACGGAAAAGCCCTTAATAAACTCGCACGGAAAAATAGACTGCCAGTCCCAACTAGGGAGACTGGTCTAGTCATTGTCCATGGCCACGATTCGTGGCCACCAGTCGTGCACAACACTGCCAAAATTCTCAATATTATCACCATGGGGGACACCACAACTCGTGGTGTACCCAATGAGTTGTGATGACAAATCCATTAGGTAAACTGCCTATCTTTCCTCTTCCTCCCATCAACCTTGACCACGATTGAATTAAAGAGTCGTGGGGATGACCGCGACTCGTGGTCATGCCCGTGGTTACTCAAAACTTGAAATTTCCAACTTAAGTCAAAATCTTCACCACGAGTCACTTAATGACTTGTGGTCATCCTGACGGGTCACTGGACGACTTGTCCTGTGATCTGGTGTAGGAAATCCTATTTTCTCCATTTCAACTCTCGGGTTTGATCTTAGGGTTTCTGGGGTATTTCAATATCTCTCGCTTGGGAACATTCATCCTCAAATGTTGGAAAACATACTGTTCGGTGCTTTGGTTGGGTTAAAAACCGACACGCAAGTGCACGTGGTCAAACAAGTAATAAAGTGGCTAAGTAAGCCAAGTATCGAACCAAGGAGACTCTGGATAAGTAAAATTGCTCAAGTATACTATATTCTATCTTACTTCTAAATATGCTGACAACAACGTAACCAAAAGTTAAACAATTTTGTTTATAAATTATATACTAAAACTATTAACAAATATTTACTTTGAATTGAAACTATGGATATGAGCATGCCAAGGTTAAGAACAAGTAATGAACTTGATTATAATCATAATTTGGTTAGTCTTCTCTTCCTGTTGCTAGCCAAGAACATTAGCCTAGAGATTAAAACTCTCGTATTTAAATCTCACTTAAGAATCATAAACCATCCGTCTACATTTCTGTGATCAAATGCAATTTATGACCTAGCAATATAATTCCGGTTCCTAAATTAACTAATACGACTTTCAAGTATATTTCTATCAGGAAAGCACATCAAAACCCAATTTTCCCGAATCAAGTTAAGAACAATACCCTATTAATTCACAACTTTCCAATTTCGTGCTCTCTCGAGTGAAATCAGACTTTTTAGATGTACATTAATGTCGGCCACACACCAATGCAGTAGAAACAAGAATTAATAGAACAACATGGAAGAAGAAGATGAAAAACCATATAATTTAACAATCAAAATTCATCACCATTGTTCATAACCTCAGCAAGGAAGAGAATTAGCCACTCATTTGTGGATTAATCATCCTAAAACAAGTGTTAATCATACAAACAATTGATTGAAAGAAGAAAGAAAGAGAGAAAAACCCTGAGCTTTTTCGTCCCTCAACTGCCTGCAACCCACGTCCTTGCTCCACCAAGTCTGAATTCATTAAAAATAAGCCTAAGTGTTCTATTTATACTATTGGAAATTTTTTCCAGAATAACAAGCAACGTGTCACGGAGGCCAACGCGGAGCACTGCCTCCGTGACACGGCGTGGACGCGGACCCTCACTGGAAATCTGGGGTCCGGGAATATAGCCTCAACGTGGCACGACATGCAACGCGGAGGCTTGCCTTCGTGCCACGGAGCTGTCGCGAGGCTTCACTGGAAATTGCCAAATTAATTATCCTCCATGCAGTGTGCCTCTGCGATGGTAGCGTGGCACGGCTCCATCGCGGAGCCCCTTTACATCCTGCAGTCCAATGTCTTTTCCGTGCTCGCATCCAAGTCCAACTCCGATATTGTTCAAACATGCATTTTAGCTCCTCAAAATCATATTTTACCTGCAAAACAATGTTAATCATGTTGGTTAGTATAAATTCATATTTTATTACCAATTACATGAAAATGTATACACATTGCACAATAAACAAGGCGAAAATGATACATTTGAGCATCACTTGGGCATATAAATCTGCCCAAGATCACTTACCCCACACTTAAATCCTTGTTCGTCCTCGAACAACACTTACACAATTCATGCAAATTACATCCCAACCTTCGCCACTATGGTGCGACAATTTACGCTACGGTCATACCGATCATTCAATTTTGCAAATCATCAAGAAAACATGCATGGTCTTAACAATGCAATGACCTTTAATACATCAAGAGTTCCTAGACTTCAAGAATCGACTCTCGATATCGGCAAACTCATGCAAATCAACTAATCAAGATATCCGACACGAACATCAATCTTTCATCAAGCATGTGCCCTCACAACTCAAGAGAATCTTCCCCTTTTATGTTCATGCGACACACAAACATTCAAGTAGGGGCATGTAAAAATTAATTTCACTCTCTCTCCCAAAAGAATTCACATGCATCATGTCATGACCCATAGGCTTGCCCTTAGTGTATTACTCCACTAATATAAAGAAATGCAATGTAAGATCACATAGGACTTTAATGGGTTGTAATTGAAGCTATGGAACTAGTATATATTGGATTAGCCAATAATAGTCACTAGCATCCTTAAGCGCCTTTTCAACACATTCCCATCAACTCATGGACATTGTTTCTCTCTTTTCCTTTTTTTTTCATCCCATTCATGCTGGTTTTTACTTTCGTATGGCCCATTTCATCAAACACACTTGACATGACACAAAGGTTTTTCATGCACCTTCATTATCATTTCATTATAACAAGTGCCTCTTCAACCTTTTCTTTTCTTTCCTCACTCTGCTTTTCTTTTTCTTTTCACCCTTCTCACTCTTTGACACTTTGGGAAAACTTTTTCTTTTCTTATGCTCTTAAGAGTTTTGTATAGACTTTACGGCTAATGAAAAGAAAGAATAAGGCTCAGTTTATACATTTTTTTGGACAAAAGAAAGAAAAAATCGGCTAAAGGCTCAACGAGCTGACTAGGGTATACAATCACATAAAAAGGAGAGTATGACAAGAAAAAAATAGAAACTCTAGGTTGAAACAAAGAAATGCCTACATCCTTTCCAACACTACACCTCCTTCATTTTGTTTTGTACACACACCAGGCAAGTTCTAGACACTTCACAATAGCATGGAATAACAATACCTCACTTCACACTTTTATGCACAGGCTCGATTCTAGATGCATTCACAAACTCTTTAATTAGCCAATTACATGAATTCAATATTAAGCCTCAATCACACCGAATCAAATTCTACAGCCAAGGTAACTCAACATATTTACAAAATTGCATGCTTTCAAACGATCACTTTTACATTTTGAAAATCAGTTACAACACGCAACCAAAATTTCACAACCATATAGTAACTACAGGTTCCGTGATGCAATCCACCCAAGAAAAAACTGAAAATAAATTAAAATCACTACTCCTACCGACTACATTTCCCTTAAGACGGTCGTCATCCATCCATCATAGGGAACGGTCACTAACTATGACATCGGTTCAATGGGACTATTCTCGGTAAAAGAACCGAAAACAAACTTCGAGAAACCCAAAAATAAAAATCGAAATTTTTTTGCAAAACATCGATCATTTCGATGGAAAAATATTTACAAAATATTTTAATATGTACAAAATATTTTCGCAAAATTTTAAAAATATCGATCATTTCGATAGAGAGAAAAAACATATTTACAAAAATTTACAAAATTTGTACAAACTGGCAACCACAACATTTCACAACACACATCAATTACCACAAATATGTACAGATACAGAACAGTTTGCCATTCACAAACAAAGAGAAACATACGCATACATACAAAACAGAGGAAAGAACATACAAGCAAACCAGCCCAACCCCAGCACCTAGCTACTCCCCACCCCACACTTAAATCGAACACTGTCCCTAGTGTTCACAAAAATTAAAAATCAAAAAATTAGGTGGTGGCACTCCCTGATAAGTCGAAATATTCGACTTCTTCATCCGGTGCTGCTGCCTCATCGCCCATGTCCGAGTCACCTCCGTCGTCGTCATCGGACTCCACATCGGAGTCCTCCCGACGTGTCTCCTCGTCCGTGGGGACATCATCGTCAGTGGGCTCTATAAAGGCTGGCCCCACTCGGCATAAAACCCTAGCGTTTTCGCCAAATGGGTAATCCAGCTCCAGCTGCCATAGCTCCTCCTCCGTGGCTGGTCTCCTACCAATCCGAAGCTGAAGCATTTGCATACCGAACATCCGTGCCATGTACTGGTCGTAACGAGCATGTCGCTCGCCCAGTGTCAGCACTGGCCCGTGTGTGGTGTCGGGGGCCTTAGTTTTGGTCACATCAAGGGCCCTCTGCTCCAACTGCGGGATGTAGTCCAAAGCCTCTTCCTCGACATCGAGGCCCCGGAGGAAGGTGGTGAGAAGTCCGCCGAACCCATACCTGTGGCCCTGGTGTAGTCGAGCTCTCTTCATGGCGGATATGATAACCGCCCCAACATTAATCTCTAGCCCTTTCATCAGGGCATACACCAGGCACACACGGTCTCGGTCACATCCGTCATGTGTACCCCCGGGATCAGGCACGAAAAAACTATTTTCAGCCAAATTCTTGCCTCCCTGTTCATTTGAGAATACGACAGAGTCTGGTGGTAACCCCTCTCCTTATGTCTGCTCCATCGGGCTGTGGATCAAGCCCCACACAAAGTGCGTCTAATATCGGCGTATGGTGGGGTGATATTCAGCTGGCGGAGAACGTGGGCGTCTGTGTCCCGCGCTCCAATGATGGCATTTAATTGGTGGGGTTCCAGAGTGACAATCTGCCCTCTGATCTTTATTGTGTGGCTTCTGATTGCCGGGTTCCAATTTGCATAGAACTCCCGGACTAAATGAAGGTTGCATTCCTTGGGCTCCTGAAATATGAAGCTGAGCCCAGCTGCCTCGATCCTTTGCACAATACGGGGGAACTCCTGTGCTAGTGGTTCCCGTGCAATATGCTCCTCAGGGAAGTATTTATTTTCCTTGTGTTTAGCGTACCACTTCTTCCCTTCATCGGTTACCCACCTCATTCCGTACTGGCGGCGTTGGCCGCGCGGAACTGCTGGTGCAGCTGGGACTGCAGTGCCCAGTCTAAGTCGTTTTCTCCCAGTGCCTGAAGTAGATGCACCTTTACACTTATCCTGCCTACTTGCCATTGTACCTGCCAATCATAAATAAACAAGCGCAATGTCAAGCTAAATGCATGTTAACTTCGGCTAAGGTCGGGTTAAGCTAAGTTTACCCCACACTTAGTCCTTAGCTACGGTTACGATACTATGGCAAGGATCACTGTATTTACACCAAAAACAAACACTATACAATTTATGCTTAGTGCGTTCGCAAAGAAAATTTCGATAGTATAACTTTAGCGTACTACTCAGACTTCATACAGCTAATCCCAATCCTACCATCACCAGCAATTCAACCATCGCACTTAGCAACGAAAACAACAAACAAAAACAACAACAAAATTTCTATATACATATGAACCTATGTACCCAACCAATTCGAACAATTTTCACATTTTTCCCAAAAACCAGAGAATTCATCGTCTATTACATTCAAACAATATTTACAATGACTTATCTCAATTTACAAGCACACCCCGGCATATAATTCACCAATTTACCAAGTTACCCAATTCGATTTCAACAACCCAAGCCCTAGAATTGAATTTTACAATCAAATTCGAATCATTCACGCAATCGACAAGTTCAAACGCTCATGACAACATCCCGAACATTTATCAATCAAAGAATAATTCAATTTCATGCTAAATTGCTACTTAGGGAGATATATCTCACCTCCCATGCTCATTTTCAACTAAAATCGACAAAAACTTGAGAGAGTAGAGGAAAACATACCTTTAAGTTGAATACTCGAAGAAACTCGACAATTTGTTTGCTTAATACTGTGGCACGTTGGTTGGGGTGGGAAACTTGGGTGTTTGGTCGCGGAGAAGAGAGAAAATGAGGGAAAAGGGCCTAAAATCGGGGTTTAAAATGAAGGAAATACGCGGGTCACCCGGCAACCCGGTGTGACCCGTCACAAAATATAGGGCAACGTGTCACAGAGGGTAACGTGGAGCCCCGCCTCCGTGACACGGAGCCATCGCGATGGCTCACTGGAATTTTTAAAAAATCCATATTTAACCTCAACGTGTCACGGAGGGTAACGCGGAGCCCCTCCTCCATGACACGGAGCCATCGCCCCAGTGCACTGTCTCTTCATTTTATTCATTTTTTCATACCTTGCCTTTTCCTTCCCGATTCCAAACACATTTTTCTCCGTTTGACCTGAAAATCACCTTACTAAACAAAATCGGTTAGATTAATAGATTTCCCTAACTAAAATGAAAAATACTAACTAAAACGAAAAATTTGTACCAAATCAAGAAAAAGAAAAAAATAAAATAAAATAAAATAAAATCTATTTACACTTTACAAAAGAAAAAAAAGAAAATATTTTTCACGGGTTGCCTCCCGTGCAGCGCCTAGTTTACCGTTGCGGCTCGACGTCCTTTATGCTCAATTATCCACTAGGGTGATGGATGATTTTTCACGATCATTGTCCTCCCCCCAGTAGTGCTCACCCTTATCTGGTGGTCTTCCTATCAACTCTCGGGAATCATTCATTTGTTTAGCATTCCCATGATCAATTACATTGATCACCGAGAGTTCTTCATTTACCATCGGGAGCTTGGGTGCTTTGTACACATCGAACACCTCTACCTTGTCATGTGCTCGCATTGTAAGTTGACCCGCAGCCACGTCGATTAATGCTTTCCCAATTGCCAAGAAGGGTCGTCCCAAAATAAATGGGACTTCAGCGTCTGGTTCAAAATCCAGAACAATAAAATCAACCGGAAAAATGAGTTATCCCACTTGCACAAGCACATCCTCAACAATGCCATCCGGCCTAGCTAAGGATCTGTCTGCTAACTGCAAGATTACGGTTGTAGGTCTAGGACTCCCTAGACCTAACTTTCTGAATACCGAAGATGCCATCAGATTTATGCTCGCCCCCAAGTCACACAATCCACGAGCTCGGATACTCTGCCCAATAGTAAGCTGGATAGTAAAACTTCCAGGGTCTTTTAGCTTCGTGGGCAGTCTATTTTGGATTCGGGAAGTGCATTCGTCCGTCAAAGCTACGTGGCATACTCAGTCAAATGACTTTTGTTGGCCACGATGTCTTTAATATATTTGACATATTTTGGCACTCCCTGCAAGACATCAACAAGAGGTAAATTAACATGTACCTGTTTAAGCACCTCCATAAATTTCTTGAAACACGCCTCCTCCTTGTGTTTCTTGAGTCGTTGAGGAAACGGGGGTGGAGGCCTTTCTGATTCTGCTTCTTTGGTCTTCCCCCTATCCGAACTTTGTTCTTCCTCAACATCTGCTGCTCCTGACTTTTGAGGTGATCTCTCCGGTTCCACCTCCTTTAGCTGCAAACCACTCCGTGTGGTCACTGCATTTACCTGCTTCAGATTAGGATCCGTGTCGCTAGGCATTCCTCCTCTAGGCCTTGTGTTTTGGGCACTAGCAAATTGCCCAAATTGATACTCAAGAGCCTTGGTCGCTAACTGATTATTCTTCACTTCGGCTGCCAATTTAACTTAGTCAGCCTGCAATTGTGCCTGATTAGCGATCATGGTCTTGAACATCTCCTCAATGCTCGGTGATGGTGGTGGAGGAGGGGCATTGTGATTTCTGAATTGAGATTGGTAGTTCTGTTGCCCTCCTTGATTCCTGTGCATACCCTAACCCGAACTTTGGCCTTGTTGGTTGTTGCTACCCCACGAAAAATTTGGATGGTTCCTCCAATTTGAGTTGTAGCCTCTACCAAACTGCTGCTGATTTCTTTGTGCATTGCCCATAAATTTAACCAAATCTGGGTTTGCTCCACAGCACTCAGCTGAGTGCTCACTGCTTCCACACACTTCACACCACATTTGCTGGACCGCATTTACTGAAGCTGAAGGCTGGTTCAAATTCATGTTGCTGAAGTGGTTGTTCAATTGATTCTGCAAGGCAGCTATCTGTGCAGCGATAGCTGTAAATCCATCCACTTCAAGCACTCATGCTGCTTTCCTTGCTCCACCTCGTGATGAATCAGCATTCCATTCTGGATTGCCCTGTGAAATCCGGTTGAGCAAAGTGTACAGCTCCTCACCAGTCTTTTCCAGCGCTTGCCCTCCAGCTGCTGAATCTAGCAAAATTTTAGTATGGGGTTCCAAACCCTCAATAAATGTGTGCACCAACACCTCATTGGACTGATGATGATGAGGACAGTCCCGCAACATGGATTTAAATCTTTCCCAGGCTTGATATAAATTTTCTCCCTCCCTCTGTTTGAAACTTAGAATTTGACTTCTAAGTCTGGCTGTTTTACCAGAGGGAAAAAATCTTTTCAAGAACTTCCGTGCAAGATCATCCCACGTTGATATAGAATTTGGTGGTTCAACTTTTAACCACCTCTTGGCTTCACCAAGTAAGGAAAACGGAAATAGTGTGAGCCGAACATAATCAGGTGACACTCTAGCGGGTATATAAGTGTCACTTATCTCCAAAAAGTTCTGGAGATGTTGTTGTGGGTCTTCATGAGGGAGACCGGTAAATTGCCCGCTTGTGTGCAATAGTTGCACCATGTTCTGTTTAAGTTCAAATCTCCCTCCAGGCTCTGGTTTGCGGATACTTGAATGTACATTGTTGGAATGTGGGATTGCCACCTCGCGAACCGGCCTTGCTGCTGCTTCATCGGGCACTAACACTGCCCTCACCACCGGTGGATTTTGTTGCTCCATAATAGACTGTCTGAGCAACTGCAGCTTATTTTGTAGAGCTTCTCTGCGTTTACTATGAAATTCACGTTCAGGCTCTATATAAGATTCCACCAGCTCTTTGTCTCTTGCCAGTGTTCACAGAAATCAAATCTGCAAAATACAGGCTAAGACCAAGTTGTCAACACTTAAGAAAATAAAACAAAAATACAGTAAATTTTACACATAACACAATTTCACCAATTGCCTAGTCTCCCCGGCAACGGCGCCAAAAACTTGTTCGGTGCTTTGGTTGGGTTAAAAACCGACATGCAAGTGCACGTGGTCAAACAAGTAATAAAGTGGCTAAGTAAGCCAAGTATCGAACCAAGGAGACTCTGGATAAGTAAAATTGCTCAAGTATACTATATTCTATCTTACTACTAAATATGCTGACAACAACGTAACCAAAAGTTAAACAATTTTGTTTATAAATTATATACTAAAACTATTAAAAAATATTTACTTTGAATTGAAACTATGGATATGAGCATGCCAAGGTTAAGAACAAGTAATGAACTTGATTATAATCATAATTTGGTTAGTCTTCTCTTCCTGTTGCTAGCCAAGAACATTAGCCTAGAGATTAAAACTCTCGTATTTAAATATCACTTAAGAATCATAAACCATCCGTCTACATTTCTGTGATCAAATGCAATTTATGACCTAGCAATACAATTCCGGTTCCTAAATTGACTAATACGGATTTCAAGTATATTTCTATCAGGAAAGCACATCAAAACCCAATTTTCCCAAATCAAGTTAAGAACAATACCCTATTAATTCACAACTTTCTAATTTCGTGCTCTCTCGAGTGAAATCGGACTTTTTAGATGTACATTAATGTCGGCCACACACCAATGCAGTAGAAACAAGAATTAATAGAACAACATGGAAGAAGAAGATGAAAAACCATATAATTCAACAATCAAAATTCATCACCATTGTTCATAACCTCAGCAAGGAAGAGAATTAGCCACTCATTTGTGGATTAATCATCCTAAAACAAGTGTTAATCATACAAACAATTGATTGAAAGAAGAAAGAAAGAGAGAAAAACCCTGAGCTTTTTCGTCCCTCAACTGCCTGCAACCCACGTCCTTGCTCCACCAAGTCTGAATTCATTAAAAATAAGCCTAAGTGTTCTATTTATACTATTGGGAATTTTTCCCGGAATAACAAGCAACGTGTCACGGAGGCCAACGCGGAGCACTGCCTCCGTGACACGGCGTGGACGCGGACCCTCACTGGAAATCTGGGGTCCAGGAATATAGCCTCAACGTGGCACGGCATGCAACGCGGAGGCTTGCCTCCGTGCCATGGAGCTGTCGCGAGGCTTCACTGGAAATTGCCAAATTAATTATCCTCCATGCAGTGTGCCTCCGCGATGGTAGCGTGGCACGACTCCATCGCGGAGCGCCTTTACATCCTGCAGTCCAATGTCTTTTCCGTGCTCGCATCCAAGTCCAACTCCGATATTGTTCCAACATGCATTTTAGCTCCTCAAAATCATATTTTACCTGCAAAACAATGCTAATCATGTTGGTTAGTATAAATTCGCATTTTATTACCAATTACATGAAAATGTATACACATTGCACAATAAACAAGGCGAAAATGATACGTTTGAGCATCACTTGGGCATATAAATTTGCCCAAGATCACATACTAAAAAGCATAGAAATGCAATCATCGTATTCTAATACTGATCATATAAGCTGAAAACTAATGGAATGACTGCCTATGAACTAAACCACTTCACGAATTATACATACATGCTTTGACATGAAAGAAACTGGAACACATGAACTGAACATGAAACTAAATAGAGTTTTAGGAAAAAAACTGATACCTCAAGCTAGAACTGATCGGAAGGGAATAGATGCGGGTATCTAGGTATCATATCTGCTTCGGCTTCCCACATAGCTCCCTCAACATGCTGATTCCTCCATAAAACCTTGACTGAGGCTACTTCCTTGTTCCTTAGCTTTCGAACCTGACGATCTAGTATTTCTAGTGGAACCTCCTCATAAGTAAGGCTGTCCTTCACACCTACATTTTCCTCTGGAACAACTAGAGCTGGATCACCCAAATACTTCTTTAAGAGAGATATGTGAAAAATTGGATGAACTGAAGCTAATTCCGAGGGCAACTCCAACTCATATGCTACCTTGCTAACCTATTTCACAATCTAGTACAAGCAGACATAACGAGGACTAAGTTTCCCTTTCTTTACGAACCTCATTACTCCCTTCATGGGAGATACCTTCAAAAACACCCAATCATCAACTTCAAACTCAAGATCCCTCCTCCTCACATTCGCATAGGACTTTTAGCAACTCTGATATGTTTTCAACCTATCCCTTATAAGCTAAACTTTCTCCATAGCCTTGATGTGCCGTGTTTTTACGGCACTTTCGACGCTTAAAACCACGAAATTATGCACATTCCAAGTATTTTTATGTGGGTATAAGGTATTTTGTGTTTAATGTGCTGTTTTGAAGTGAATTTGAACTAATTAATGCTGAAAACAACTGAAAGGTGACTGCCAGACACTTAACGAGTTGTTGGCAGAAGGCACGACCTGTCACTTGAGGCGTGGGCAAGAAGATGGATTTTTGAAGAAGTAAAATAGTGTACTTGACGAGTTAGAGGAACGACTCGTTACACCTGGTAATTAGTCATAAGGTCAATCATGGGGATTCAAAGAGAAAATTTCAACCAAGTGGCCAGTGAAGTTGACGAGAAACATCACGAGTCTTCACATGAAGGAACGACTCGTTGGCAAGTCGCTGGACCTATCCGTTAAGTGCACTGGACTTTCTGAGGAAGTAGACCACGAAGGGCCTAACGACTCGTGCTTAGGTACGACGAGTCGTTAGGTGACCCGTTACCAAGCCTGGGTATATTGCTGAGGATGACTGTTTTAAGAAAGGAACGACTCGTAAAAGGGCCTAACGACCCTTCACCTAGCCCGTTGCCACTGCCGACCTGGTTTCCAGTTTTATTTAAGAAAAGGATTTCTTGAAACTATAAATACTCAATTTAGGTTTATTTTTAGGAGACGATTTTAGAGAGGATCTAGAACGATTTTTGAGGCTATTCTTGTGAGAATTTGAGTACAATTGTTCTTGATTCAAGAAACGAAAGCAACATTGGAATTTTATTCAGTCTACGTGGTTTTTATTCTACAATAATTTGTAAGTTGCAATTATGATTTCTTTAATATTTTGTGATTGCGATAACACAAACATGAGTAGCTAAACCCATAAACTAGGTTTGTGGGAACCAAGATGAATTAACACACATAGGTAAAAATACTTAGTGATTCTTGAACGGGGTTTTATGCATGTATTGTTTTTCCGTTTGTTTTGATTGATTCTTAATGGTTGCAAACGTTAGGACTTGCCTTATTCTTATTTACCGGATCAAGGAGGTAAAGAATGGGAAAAGGGATTAACAACAGAGATTTGAGGCTATCAACCCTCATCTAATAGCTTGAACTTGTCCGGAGATAGATAATCCGATATTAAGGGTAAGGGTCAACTAAAGTACACCCGTATACGAACCAAGTTGCGTGGTGAAAATCATCTAGAGATGGGACCAACCATTTAGGTGAACCTAACTTACCAATATTGCATGTAAAACACCGAAATAGATCATTAGTGTATAAGCCTTGTGATTATGAAATCTTGGGGAACACAATCCTTGTCAAATCGTTAATTGAATATAAACCAAATTTGATTTCAATATTTAGCAATTTTACTTTGTTTATTATTCTATATTTTCCCCCTTTGGAAATAAGTAAATCAATAGTAATAGTTATTCGCATTAACCAAGTTCTTACCATATTCCCTGTGGGATCGACCTCAACCTTTGTTGGGTTCTATATTTTACAATCGACCGCTTATATCTCAATTGCAAGGTGTAATTTGGGCGACATCAAATTTTGGCTCATGGACTGAATCTGGTCCTATCATTGCAGCTTCACCAACTTCAAATCATCCAATAGGCAATCTACATCTCCGCCCATAGAGAGCCTCAAATAGAGCCATCTGAATGCTGGAACGGTAACTATTGTATACACAAACTTAATGAGAGACGAATGGTCATCCCAACTACCCTTGAAATCAATCACACATGCTCTCAACATGTCCTCGAGAGTTTGAATAGTCTGCTCCACCTGACCATCTGTTTGCAGGTGAAATGCTGTGGTAAGCTTGACTTGAGTACCAAGTCCCTTTTGAAATAATCTCCAAACTGAGAGGTAGATTGAGTATCTCTATCTGATATGATGGAAAATGGCACTCCATGCAATCGAACTAACTCTTGAATGTACAATTTAGCATAATCCTCCGCCAAATCAGTAGTTTTAGAAAGTGAGCTGCTTTGGTCAACCTGTCCACAATCACCCAAATGGAGTCATACTGTTGACGAGTATGAGGAAACCCTGTCATGAAGTGCATATTGATCTCCTCTCACTTCCAAGTAGGAATACATATGTATTGAAGCACACCCCTAGTCTTTGATGCTCCAGTTTCACCTATTGACAATTCAAGCACTAAGCCACAAATTTTGCGATGTTCTTCTTCATGTCATTCCACCAATAGACTTCCCGTAGGTCATGGTACATCTTGGTGGCACCTGAATGTATGGAATATCTAGAACTATGAGCCTTGTGCAACATCCAATCTCTCAAATCATCAACATCCGAAACACACAAGCGACCCTGATATCGAAACACACCATCTCCCCCTTTGGAGAAGACCTCTATCTTCTGACTCTGAATGACTTCCTTCAACTTTACCAAAATAAGATCCTTGTCTTGTCTAGCTTTCACATCAGTCACCAAGGATGATTCTGATCCGCTCTGAACAATAACTCCACCATCAGTCGAATCAACCAAACGAACTCCCAATCGTGCAAGATGATGTACATCCTTCACCAACTCCTTTCTCCCCTCATCTACATGGGACACACTCACCATCGAAAGCCTACTAAGAGCGTCTGCTACCACATTAGCCTTGCCCGGATGGTAAAGAACAATCATATCATAATCCTTGTGTAGATCCAACCACCTTCTTTGGCGGAGATCCAAATCCTTTTAGGTAAACACGTACTATAGGCTCTTGTGGTTTGTAAACACATCCACGTGGACCCAGTACAAATAGTGTCTCTAAATCTTCAAGGCAAATACTACCGCCACCAATTCGAGATCATTAGTCGGGTAATTCTTTTCATGAACTTTCAGCTGCCTGGAAGCATATGCTATAACCTTGCCATGCTGCATCAATACAACACCAAGGCCGATCCTCGAAGCATCACAATATACCACATACCCATCGGTACCCTCGGGTAGGGTTAACACAGGTGCTGATGTGAGTCAAGTATTCAACTCTTGTAAGCTCTTCTTACAAGCCTCCAACTATTGAAACTTCACCTTCTTCTGGGTCAATTTAGTCAACAGGACTGCAATGGATGAAAACCCCTCAACAATCTCTGATAATACCTAGCTAAACCCAAGAAACCTCTGGTATCCAAAGAATTCACCAGTCTGGGCCAATTCTTTACCACCTCTATCTTTTAAGAGTCTACCTGTACACCCTTCTTGACACCACATGACCCAAAAACGCCATCGAATTCAACCAAAACTCGCATTTACTGAATTTAGCATACAACTGTCGATCCTTAAGAGTCTGTAGCACCACCCTCAAATGAGCAACATGCTCCTCCTCTCTCCGAGAGTATATAAGGATGTTATCTATGAACACAATCACGAACATATACAAATATGGCTTCAACACCCTGTTCATCAAATCCATAAAATCTGTGGGAGCATTCGTTAGTCCAAAAGACATAATTACAAACTCATAGTGACCATACAGAGTTCAGAAGGCTATCTTCGGAATGTCACTCTCTCGAACCCTGAGCTGATGGTATTCAGATCTGAGATCTATCTTCGAAAAGCACTTAGCAACCTGAAGCTGGTCAAACAAATCATCAATCCTAGGAAGAGGATACCTGTTCTTGATGGTCACCTTGTTCAATTACCGATAATCATTGCACATCCAAAGGGATCCATCCTTCTTTCAAACAAATAGAACTGGTACACCCTACGGGGATTTTCTAGGTCTGATGAAACCATTGTATAAAAGGTCCTTCAACTACTCCTTCAACTCCTTTAGCTCGGATGGAGCCATTATGTAGGAAAGAATGGATATAGGCTGCATATCGGGAAGAAGGTCAATACCAAAATTGATTTCCCTCTCAGGAGGGATTCCCAGTAGATCATCTGGGAACACTTCTGGATACTCACATACTACTGGAACTGACTGGATAGTCAGGGTCTCAGACATAGCATCCTTAACCCTAACTTGATGTTACACACAACCCTTAGAAAGCATCTTTCTGTCCTTAAGGTAGGAAATGAAATGACCTACAAGCACACTGAACTATCCTTCCATTCTAAGGATAGCTCACCTGGAAATTGGAACTCTACCGCACGGGTTCTACAATTAACTGAGGCATAACATGCATATAGCCAATCCATGCCAAGGATAACATAAACATCGGTCATGGCTAGCTCTACTAAATCTGCTGAGGTGAATTTTTGAAGGATGGTGACAGGGCAATTTCTTACACCCATCTAGCTGTAACTTAATCACCAACTGGAGTAGAGACTGAGAAGGGTCCTGACAAGATTTCGGGACTGACTTTGAAACTACTAGCAACATAGGGCGTCACAAAAGACAAGGTAGACCCTGGATCTAACAATGCATATACATTAAGGTGGATAACTCATAACATACCAATGACTATGTCTGGGGAGACCTCCTGCTCCTAGCGGGATGCTAGGGCATAAAATTTATTCTGGCACTGTCCACCACCCGCACTAGTAGATGAGCCCTAATAAGCTAGGCGTGCTGGTGAAGCTGCTGAACTGGAAGATATGCCTTGACCCCTATGATAGCCCTGTCTAGCTGCTGGGCAATCTCTAAGAATATTTCCTGGATTCCCACACCCAAAGCAAACACTTGTACCCTCCAAACACTGACCCGTGTGTCTCTGGCAACACATGTCGCAAACTAGGATACTGAAATCTGTGGGCCTATTGCTCTGGCCTCTAGAACTTGATGGTCGTCCTCTCTGGTCATGCCTAAATTTGGATGACATACTCATAGCTGACGATGCCGGGGCTGACGATCTCTAATGGGAGCGCTAACGGTGTCCACTACCTGGTCTCTACTGAGAGAACCCATAACTGTCTGTCCTGGACCTCTTGGCCTCTCTCTCTCTATCTCATATGCACCGCTTCCACCTGCTGGGCATACAAGACTATCCGAGGAAAATCCATATCCTGTTAAAGCATTACACTCTGTCAATCCTTGTCTAGGTAGTCCGCCACTCCATGAAAAAAACTACTCACTCGATATATCTAATCAACCACTAACTCTGGTGCGTACTTGGACTGGTGAGTGAACTCTAAGGCATACTCTTGCACTGTCATCTTCCCTTGTCTCAGATTCACAAATTTAGCTGCTTTAATCTCCCTTATCTCACGAGGGAAGAACCGCTCTAGAAATGCAACATGAAACTCATTCCAACCAATAGGGCCTTCTCCCACTGCCCTAATATACTTCCACTGTCTAAAACAAATGTGCACAACCCCCTTCAACTGATATGACGCTAAATCGGTGCACTCCTCTCCAGTCACCCCCATGACCTGGGTGATCTTTAGAATCTCATCGATAAACTCATGTGGATCCTCATCCATGTTTGACCCAAGAAACTCTAAAAAGGGTTCATCCTTAGAAAATCTCTGACTCGTGCTGCTGCGGCATCCCTGTTCTGAGGTACATGTGCTACCGCCTACTGATTGACTTGGGCGGTCAAGGCCTGTGCTAGCATCTGAATGACTGCCCTCAATTCAACGTGGGAAACCGACTCTAGTGTATGGTTCTCATGGGTTGGTGGGGCCTGTTGGTGCCCGTCCTTATTGCCATCCTCGTGGCCATTTTTTTTTCATTTCTTCTGCCGTTAACTCTACGGGGAGGCATGATTCTGCAAACGCATATAGCACAAGTTAGAAGGATAGAGAGACATTTCATAGCATAGGTCATGAAAGAAGGGAACTATTCCTAAACGTCTCGTAGCCTCTTTGTCATAAGTGTTGCACGCTTCACACCCATAAAAAAGATTATACTTAACGTGGCTTTCAGATACCGTAGGACACTTCAAAACCTATTGCTCTGATACCAAGTTTGTCACGGCCCGAATATAGGCACAGATTGAGACACGGGACAAGGAACCCCAAGAGGATCTAAGTCGACCCATGACATGAATATAACATCTAACTCAATAAATAAGAGCAGAAGATCAAACAAAATAAATATAGCGGAAGTCTAAACATAACATAACATCAGAATACATACGCGAATCTAAAGCTGATTACAATCTATATCTGAAAAGCCTCTATTACTGATGAGTTGATGGGACAAGACCCAACTAACTCTCTAACTCTGAAAACTGAAAGTACAAGAAAAGGAAGGATCCTCGGGAGATGAGGACTCACCAACTGAGACTAGATGCTAACTCCAAAAACTGGCTACTGATAGGGCTGAGTCTAGACATCGAAGCCTGTATGGTAAAATGATATAGAATAGAGTATGTGGTCAGTACGTGGAATGTACCGAGTATGCAAGATAAGTAAAACCTCTTAAGTTAGTAAAATCATTGAACATGCACAATGTAAAACATAATCAAGATAAGCATCTAAGAGTAGGGCTTGCATGCTATTTTTTTTGAAATCATGATCTGAACGTAACTGCATATCATAACTGATTTGAATGACCCTAAGATGAAAAATGATAATCATAAGTAAAACTGAACATTGGGTCAAACCTACTTAAAAATATATAGCATGAATGATAAACATGCATAATTGAAAATATAAGGAATAATGGGAGACTCTTCATGTAACCGACATTACCACGGTAGAGCTTACATTGTCCCGACTATTACACTCAGGTGGGAAGAGCCGTCTAAAGCCTTTCCAGGGCTAAATACGCTACCATGATATCGATATCAAGCTGAAGGCCCCTTGGGGAAGGGAAAATCTCATAAAGGAGGTCTCAAATAATCTGAACATACCTACATTGGCTTGTAATTCTGAGCCATAGGGTTGACTGACCCTTAGCCTACTCGGTGTTAGACATTACTTTCAAAAAAGACATGCATATGCTCTCCATCATTTTTCAACAAAGCTGACCATCATCTATTGACGAAGCTGAATAATCATATACATATAAAATCTGAAATCATATATGAGGAGCCTTGGCTCAAACCATACCATAAGCTGAACATAATTGGGAGTCTAGACTCCAAATGGTAAGCTAATTGACATGAAATCATAAATCATACTTGAACATATGGGCTTGCCCAATACTTATACATGCCTAAAAATATGATCATAGACATGGGTAACTTGAAAACATGCTTTTCTCATAAATAAAACTTAAGCATAAGTAGTATGATGATCTAGAGTTGGTGTTGCTGAGAGACAATATTCTGTAGCAGAAGCAGCCCCTATTTGAGTATGGAACAAATTAATAACGTCCAAATCCACTCCTCTCTAGGAGAAAGTGTACACAGTCATTTGCAATATAATTTACCCAATTTTATGAGTTGGGGTCGAATCCACAAGGAATAGGAATAGATCACTACTAAAGTTGTATTTCAACCTAAACTAGTTAGCATCGTTGTCTCACAATACCTAAAATAAATATTGGGGGACACTTGAGACCACTATATAATTTTACTCAATATCAAAATGAAGTAATGTAAGTTGAAGCAACAATGAGAGCAAATACTAAGGATGTGCTATTGATGGGGAATCGATATAATTGGGGTTAGTCAACAAGTCTAAAGAATCAACTACTAACATGAATAGCCATTGACAAGTTTATACCCAATGTCCTTTGTCCATTTGGGGATATTCTACTTGGGTCTTTCAAACCCCAAGCTCAATTAACATATTCTACTTGGGTTCTTTCAAACCCCAAGCTCAATTAACAAATTACCCATATTGGCTTGGGGAAGAATAAGCTATTTCCAGCCTTAATCCTTAAATTGAGTTATGAAAATGGGTTTTGGCTATTTATAGCCCAACCTCACATTTACAAAACTCAAATCCCTACTAATGCTTTGTCACCCATATCCTACTTCCTTTTCAAGTAAAAGCAAGATAAGTAAATACAATCTATGTTTGCAACCATAAATATTTGTATTGAAACTTAGAGAAAGCATTAGATTCATGCATAATAAGTGATTCTAAGACTAAATCAACAATACCCAATTATATGTAAATCCACATCAAGCACACACCTCTAACAATCAAATTAGCTACTCATGAATATAAATAAGGGAATTAAATCAATAAAAGATTTAATCACATTCATAATTGAATAGTAAATTTGAGCTTCAATGTATAATTCAATGGAGAATTCTTACCATAAAGTATTGAGGAAGAAGGAGAAGAAGAAGACTATCTCTTACTTCTCTCTATAAATTTAGTAATTAAAAAGTGCTTTTTCTTCTAAAATGAAAGTGTGTACAAAATAGGAAAAGTCTGATTCTTTATGCTGCACGAATTCCCATTTTATTCTTAGAAGCTTCTAAATTATTCTTGTGTCAGATCTGGACAACTTTTCCCTTTTTAGTACGGCATCACTTGCGCATGCAGGTGCCCACCCGTGGGGTGCGGGTGCTTCGCTGGTCATGAAAGATTGTCTAGTTTGATTTCTTTGTCTACACATGCATTTCGCAGGTGCCTGACTATGTTCCGCAATTCTCTTCCAACTTCAAGGAAGTTCACTTGGCGTCTCACTTGCGTTTTGCTGGTGTCAGATGTACGAAATGCAGGTCTCCCATTTCTAGCACTTGCTCTTTGTTCAATTTCTTTGATTTCTTTGTTTGAGCCTAATACCTGCAAAAACAAAGGAAAAAGGCATAAAACCTTCCTAGATGAGTTGAAAACAAAACAAAAGCTCATTCTTAAAAGCTTAATGAGTTGGTAAATTACCAATTCATCATAAATGGAGTTCTCAAATACTAGATTCACTTATGTGTGCCCAATGCGGGTAATTTACGGGATCAAATCATGAGTGATCCTATTATTCCCGTTATTCGATGCATCCAAGTGTCATGAAGATGTATCGTTACTTGAGGTAGTTATATTGGTGGAACGGAATGAAGAAGGATATTACAGGTTTTGTAGCTCGGTGTCCTAATTGCCAGTAGGTGAAGGTTGAGCACCAGAGGCTTGGAGGTCTAACCCAAAATATAGAGATTCTAGTATGGAAATGCGAGGTAATTAATATGGATTTCATTACAAGTTTGCCTCGAACGAGCAGGAAGTATGATTCTATTTGGGTGATTATAGATAGATTGAGAAATCAACTCACTTTCTATTGGTCAGGACTACCTATGCTGCAAAGGACTATGCTAGAATCTATATATGTAGATAGTTCACCTTCATGGCATTCCCTTATCTATTATTTAAGACAGAGGTGCACAATTTACAACAAACTTCTGGAAGTCTTTCTAGAAAGTTTTAGGTACTCAAGTGAGCCTTAGCACAACATTTCATCCTTAGACTAATGGACAAGCTGAGAACACTATTTAGACGTTTGAAGATATATTGTATGCCTGTGTTGTAGTATTCCATGGAAGTTGGGATGATCATGTCCCTTTGATAGAGTTTGCTTATAATAGCAGCTATTAGGCAAGTACTCAGATGGCTCCTTTTGAAGATCTGTATGGATGAAAGTGTAGATCACTAGTGGGTTGGTTTGAGCTAAGCGAGGCAAGGTTATTGGGCCAGGCTTAATACAATAGGTAGTTGGTAAGGTGAAGCTTATTAGAGACAGGCTTTAGACAACTCAGAGTTGATAAAATTCTTATGCTGATGTAGGTCGTCGAGTGCTGGAGTTTGTTGTTGGTGATTGCGTCTTCGTAAAGGTATCACCTATGATTGGCTTAATGCATTTTGGCAAAAAGGGCAACTAGAGCCTCAAATATGTCTCACCTTACAGAGTCATTTGCAGAATAGGCAAGGTAGCGTATGAGTTAAAGTTATCAGCAGAGTTAGCAACAACTCATCTTTTGTTCCATGAATCGAATCGATACTATGAAAGTGTATAGGAGATCAAACAAGTATTATTACTATTGAGGATGTCTAGATTTCTAAGGAGATTACCTATGCGGAGGCCCAAGTTGATCGACAGATCAGGAAACTTAAGACTAAAAAAATCACCTCAGTTAAGGTGTTAAGGCAAAGCAATAATATTAAGGAGGTGACATGGGAAGCAGAAGAAGAAATGAGGAAAAAGTATCCTAATTAGTTGTGACTCTGATATGACATCGAGGTATGTACGTGATGAATTAAAGTTCTATATCATGAGTTTATAGAAGTGTTAAAGTAGAGCTAACCCCTATTTGAGGAAGAATGTTTCTGGGGGGTGGGGGAGGATGTAACTCTCCATATATTTTAAAACGACTAACCCATTAAGCTGAAGACATACGCGTCGAATTTTTATTCCCACTTTACGTTGCCCGATGATGAGTTCTTGGAAGAATGAAATTCCAAGTGGGTCTCATATCATGAAATGAATATATGGAGGTGATTAAATAATTAAATTAAAGTTTTAGGACAAAGGGATCTTGATAATAGAAATTCTAATTCATGGTTTTTACTACGAGAAGTGTTCCAAATAAGTCTCGTATGTGATCTAACTTGAGATAAGCATATCTACCGATATGTAAAGAGTTATGGGGACTACTACCTATCAAATTAAAGGCTTTTAGGCTAGTTTCTATAACATCAAATCGTTCTTCAATTGGAGTTTCGAGTAAATAGTTATGGTCATTTTACTAAGATACTATCAAGTAGTGACGGGTAGGCGCGCCACCTTAGTACCTCCACCACCCCACCTCTTTAAATATTTAGTTGTCATGTTATGCATTAATTCTACCCTTATATTATATTGACATGTTTTCCTAAGACCACATTTCCTCTCTATTTCCAGAAAGAACCAAAGCAAAACAACCATAAGAACCAGCACTAATAATGCTCAAACTCACACTCCTGATAAAGCATGAAGCGGACATTGTCAATAAAGAACCCGACAAAGGTTGGGGTTGAACCCATATAGAATATAGTAAGAATTAGCTAGACTAATGCAGGTATTTAAACTTTTAGGTCTGTTATATCCAAAAAGGGGGGTTTATTGAAAACAGTTACAAAACAAGATTGAAAATTTAGTTGCTGTTTATCAAGATTTGCAATTACCTAGGTAGGTGTTCCCTATGGGTTCATAACTACTTTGGTTTACACTCATGATCTATACCAATGCTTACTTGTAGAACTGATAACTAGGGTTCATCCAAATGACTGGTTCGTCCCTATTGGATGTCTATACTCAATCACCGGGTTAGGTCTTAAGAGCGATTTCAATTCAACCGTTATCAATTTGTTCCAAATTAATTATCCTGCGATCATAGCTCAAGTTACACAATGACCCATAAATATCAAGGCTTTATTGTAATTCTCTTTTGCTAATCTCTACTTCTCTAGGTTCAAGCAAGTAAAGAATTTGGGAAAGTCCTAACGTTGCGCTTCGTTAAGAAGCATTAAAGATGAAGAGAATACAATACAAGTTTTTAGAATTGGTTTCAAATCACTTCGTGCAACCCTAGTTTGTTCATCCACCATAGTTCCCACAACCCTAGTTGTGAAGGTTTTAGCCTCTCATGATTGTAAGATTGTTATTAGAATTCATAGACAAACACATAATTGAGTACTTACAACGATGATTGTTAGAAAACCTGCTTTAAATATTACAAGAATTGATGTTGAATAATCCAAGAACAAAGAAGAAATTCAAGAAAGAAATCTCCAAGACTTGAATTTAAAAACTCTCAACAACTTGTCCCTAATTATGTCTAATTACTTCTCTACAATTCTCAGTATTGAAAATAACCTAAAAAGTTAATCAAATAATTAGAACCTTCTCCTAAGTAAATAGGGAAACTACCAAAAACTGTCGCCGTCTTCACCTATGACCCGTAGCAGCATTGATACCTTGACTTGTATGTTGGCTGGCTTCTACTGAATCTAGCTAAGTGTTGCGACATGGTATGACTTGTATCAAGATTTTACGAGTTGTACAATCTTCCCATGGTTTGATTTTACAATTGCTGGCATCTTCTGTAAAATTTCACGGATGGCATGGTATGACTCGTACCTTCATTCCACGATCCATAACTCCTTCTTGTACCTTGCCAGTCATCTATTCTTCTGCTCTTTCCCAGGTTCCTTGGTAAGGGTCTTAGGTAGGTTTCACGACTTGTGAGTGCCACCCCTACCAAGATACTTGGCCTATGCAATTTCTTTTGGGACTTTTCACGACTACCATGTACCATGAGCCGTAACTTGACTTTACTCCAAAATTTGCTCCTGGACCTTTTTACGATTCTCAGTACGGCTCGCACTGAGATCCATACTAAGCCTTTTTTCTACATTTTTCTCCAACTTTTGCACAATTTAGCTTCTATTTTCCCTGAAAACAAAGTAAAAGCACCTCATATCCATATAAACACACTTAACTCCGTGCTATTTTTCCAGTTTTAAGCGTCGAAAGTGCTGTAAACTCATAGCACATCAACACACTTAAGACTTTTGCATATCCTCAAGACAAGAAACAAACTAAAAATGAAGCTTAACTAGAAAGTAAACCTAGAATACCTACAACCAACATAACAAAATTTGAATTACGAACCATAATCAGCTTTTGACCCCTTTTCTGTTCAATCTAAGTCAGTTATGCGCACATGTAACTATAATCAATGACATACAGGGATCAAGATATGTCATCCAACTATCAGTAGAGAAGAGAGCTATCACCAATGCTATTCACACAAATAATTAGTAAAATGCAACACAAACCAGGTACCCTCCCAACAAAAGAAGTCCCTAACACTCATAGATATATAATGTAATGAACTTGGGACTAAGCAAATGAGACTCTCACTCTCCCAAAGAAGATTCAAATACTGCACATTGGATACCATAGGCTTGCTCTTATTTTCTCTACTTCGGCCCTTTGGACAACTAACTTAGAATCACTATATGACTTTACTCGGCTTGTAATGTAGGATCCAAGCTGGGTATGGTAAATATGAGATTTTAGTGACTAAACCCTCCTTGGAACTACATACTTTTGGCTCCACTTTACACTTTTTCACCCTATTTTCTACTTTTTCAAAATTTTCCTCCCTTTTTTACCATTTTTTTCAATATATGGGTGAGGCTTTGATTGCTGTGAGTTTACAACACTTTCGACGCTTAAAACTGAGAAAATAACATGGACTTAGGTATATTTATATGGATATAAGGCACTTTTACTTTGATTTCAGAGAAACTAAGTGTTGGAGTAAAGATGTGCAAAAGAAGCCTGAAAATGTAGAAAATCAGCCAAAGTACCAGTCTTAGTATAAGCCATACCTTGATTGTATGAGTCGTACTGAGAACCGTGATAAAGCTTAGAAGGCTGAATAGAGAAGAAGGAAATATACGACTCTTAGTATGAGCTGTACCAGGATGGTACGAGCTGTAACTGGAGTCGTGGAAAACTTCAGAAGAATTTGCACAAGTCAACCTCTTGGTACAGGTGGAACCCACAAGTCGTAGCACTGACATACAATCCGTACCATGAGCCGTGGTGTATTCCAGAGGATTTTTTAGTACTTGAAAGAACTTCAGACACTACAGATAGTACTAGTCGTGTCAAGAAGGTACAAATTGTACCATAACACTCATGAAGACTTCTAGAAGATGTCAAAAGTTCTTAGGGCCAAACCACAGAAGCAAAGTATGACTCGTAGGAAGAAGGTATGAGTCATACCAGCCCCAACACTTAGCCAAAGTTTCAGCAAGCCAAGGACGTACGAGAGGCACTTATGACCTGTACAATCCTGATACGGGTCGTGTGACCAGTCCTGGCACAGGCGGTGCCAGTCATGGAAAATCTCCCGGTTAGCTTAGGAAAAGGTTTCTGATGTCTGTATAAATACCTTTTATGTTTTATTTTCTTTAAGAATCAATAGAGAATCAATAAAGAACATAGAATTGAGTAGTTTGCGTGTGATTAACACTTCTTTGGAGAAATTCTTGATTTCTTTATCAATTGTTCTAGAGATTATTCTTTAATATTCAAAGAAGTTTTTATCTCAACTATTGCTATAAGTATTTAATTATGCGTTTGTCTATAAATGCATGTCACAATCTTACAACATGAGAGGCTAAAACCTCCACAACTAGGGGTTATGGGGATCATGGTAGATTAACAAACTAGGATTGCACAAAAGTGATTCAAAACCAATGCACAAAGCTTGTATTGTATTCTCTTCATGCTTAAACATTTTTCAACGGTGTAAAACATTAGGACTTGCCCGAATTCTTTACTTGCTTGAACCTAGAGAGGTAGAGATTAGGAAACGTGAACTACAACAAAACCTTGAAGTTGATGATCATTGTATTAACTTGAGTTGTGGTTATAGGAGAGTTAAATTTGGAACATATTGTAACGTTTAGTTTGAATTCACTCATGAGACCTGACTCGGTGATTGAGTATAATTATCCAATAGGGACGAACCACTTATTTGGATGAACCCTAGTTATCAGTTCTATAAGTAAACATTGGGATTGATTACATGCGTATACCCAAAGTAGTTATGAACCCATGGGGAACTGATAACACTCATACCACACCTCCTTCAAGTATGAAGCGGACGTTGTCAATAAAAAACCCAACTAATAGGTTGGGTTTGATACCACAGAGAATACGGAAGGATATAGAAGAATGCTAGTGCTTAAGCTTTTTAGTCAATTATTTCCTAAGAGGGGGGATTTGTAAAATTAATAAGTAACAATATTGAGAAATTGATGGTTGTTTCCAAATTAATGCAATTAACTAGGGTAAGTGTTCCCCATGGATCCTTAATTAATTCGGGTTTTACACTAGTAATCTATCCAATACTTACTTGTAGAACTGATAACCTAGGTTCATTCAAATGACTGACCAGTTCCTATTGAATGAATATACTCAATCAGCAGGCCAGGTCTCATGAGCGATTGCAAATTAACCGTTATCAATATGTCCCAAATTTAACTATCTCACGACCATAACTCAAGTTAATACAATGATCATCAAGATCAAGGCTTTGTTGTAGTTCTCTTTTCCTAATCTGTACCTCTCTAGACTCCAGCAAGTAAAGAATTCGGGCATGTCCTGATGTTGTACACCGTTACGAAATGTTTAAGCATGAACAGAATACAATAAAAGCATTTAGTATTGGTTTAGAATCATGTTGGGCAAACTCTAGTTTGTTAATTCACCATAGTTACCACAACCCTAGTTGTGGTTGTTTTAGCCTATCATGTTCACAAGTAAATTAATAGCATTCATAAATAATAGCAAAAATTAATACTTACAACAATGATCAAAAGAACTTTCACTTGATTAATGCAAAAATAAAGAAGAACAACTTTACAATCGTATCTCGAAGTATGTCTTGAAAACATGTTAATACTTGTCTAAACTTCTCTAAAACTTCCAACTTCAAGACTTAAAAAAACATGAAACTTCCCTCCTTGTAAGACTTGGCTATTACATGAAAATAAAAGGGTATTTATAGTAGTAGATTTATGTTTTCCTTATTCCTTGATGAATTTGCCTTGGGACTTAAAGTTCCTTTTCCTAGTTGAAGTGGGAGTTCCATTTTTGGGCGTTGAAACCTCCTTGCCGTGTCACCTCCTACTGCTGCCGCGTCCAGTGCCGCGTCGCACGCCCCATTGCGCGGGGAGAGTGCTGCATGCTTGCCAATTATTTTCTCCCCAGCGCACGCGGTCGTACAAGTAATACAGTAGCCCTTTTTCAGAGATGGATGTCAAACCTACAGGGACTGGACTAATTCAGTGAATTATCAAGTTCAAGTGTAAAATTAACCTTCACAAGTGTTGACTATAGAAACTTTGGGAAATTCTAATTAAGTTTAGGGGTGATCACAAAATACTCGAGAAACAATACAAGAAGCAACTAGAGTTAAGGCCTAATAATCATGCAATGCTACAATTCAAAATGGTTCGAGTATGAAAACTTCAGTTGTTGTATCACATAATTAAAATACTATGTTCATGGTCTTTCGAGCCTCTAAACACGACAAACTAGTCTCACACCTACATCGTTGAACGAGGATATGACGCCATACTTCGTGAGCAATTTAACTACATGAATGTGGTTTACGGAGTTTGTGCCCTTGATTATGGACTTTCGTGCCTCTAATCATTTAACCGGACTTATCTTCACAATTACTTCTATGAGTGGTGATGTGACGATTCTAAGTCGATGTCTAACTCATACCGTTTTAATAACCAAGAAAGGAAAATTAAGTATAATTTCTATTCTAACCTCTAATCTTATCGTAAAGATAAGAACTTGCTTCCTACATTCTTATGTTCTAGCCCAGGCTTACTCTTTCAAGATTTTACCTAATCATAACGAGTTTGTTTTCATGGTGATCAAGCATAAAAACATCAATAATTAAGAATGCAAGACAAAACAACAACTAAAACTCAACCAAAGATGAAAATTAAGCAATCACATTCATATCATGTGGCCTCAACCCTAGAGGAAAGGTTTTAGCCACTCATGTTCGTACAAATACTTAAAAACATAATTAAAGTAAAGTAATTACAAGAATAATTAAAAGAGAATGAAAAATAATGAACCCTAGGTAGAGTTATTCCTTTCTCCCTTCGCTCCTCACCATGTTCTCAAAATATTTTGTGATAAATGATTTTTGGAGCTAAGGTTTTAATTTATACTAAGTGGAAAATTGCAATTTTTGGCTGTGCATGGACTGCCTCCATGTCACGGAGCTGGACACCTCAATTTGCCTTCATGACACGGAGCAAACGTGGAGGCTTACTGGTTTTCTCGGCAGTCGTATGTCTTTGGCGAAGGCTGAGCGCGAAGCCCAGCGTGGCATGACCCTCCTCGCGCGCGATGGCCTGCTTGACTCGAGAGCTGGCGCGCAGCAGTGCCTGGCGTGGCACAGCGCCAACTTGCAAGAGTACAGGAGTGCCCCTCCTCACGCAAAATGGCACGGGGTGGGACGACCCTGAACACGCAACTTGTGCTGCGTAGCACGCTGCCATGCCGGTAGTCCCTCTCTTGTGCTATCTTCATTCAATCTTTCACCAATCTTTTTCCATGTTTCTCCCTTGTTCCTTGAATATTATTTTTAGCCTTAACCTTGGAATATTACACCTATAAAATAAAGGCTAATCACATTGGTTAATTTATGCACATAAATAATAAAAATCACATGAAAATATAGTTAATTAGATTGACAAACTTCATTAAAGCAAGTTATAAAATAGAACTTGGGCACGTAATTATCCCCAAGATCACCAATGCATTGGGACAAGGCCCGCTGCACGCCTTCCATCACGTGGGGAAGATGGGCGACTTGCGCCTGGCCTAGCGCCAGATCTGCTGCGCGTCGCACGTCCTGTAGCCCCGGTTTGCTGCTGCCTCACGCGTCCTGTAGCGCCAATGGCCTGGCACCTCGCGCTGCTGGTCTCCTGGGCATGGCATTGCACTAATTATTTTTTTTCTTTAATTCTTTCTTAGTGCATTTCTTCTTCTTCAACTTCAATCCAAATGTCTCAAATAAACCCAAATCCATCACTTCTATCCGTGAAAACACCTAATCACATGCGTTAGCTAATTTCACAAATATATGACATAAACATATACAAACACACATAATTTATTCTAAAAACATAGTAAAAATACGGGCAAAAATATGTCTATGAGGTGTATAAATACGCCCTTCATTGACACCCCACACTTAAACTATTATTCATCTCGAAAAATCTACTACTTCCCTTCTAACAATTAAGCATAAAATTCATCCTAAGAATAGGTCTACTTGCACTTAGGATTATGATACAAACCAATGAAGCTCAAACAATTCACTCGCATGCATATAGGATAAACATTAGAATGTCAAAGTGCGAAATCACTTAGCTTTTGAAACTAACACATCAAGACACATTTTGGGCCAACATGAATTATATGTAATTTAGTAATTAAGATTTACCAAATTCTTACCATTGTGCCCCTCACAATTTGGAGAGATGCCCTTTCACACACAAGATATAAGTCAATGTAAACTTCGACATAAATAAAACAATTTCCATTCACTCTCCCAAAGAACTCAACATACATGCAAAAGATGACCCATAGGCTTGCCCTTAGTGTAATACTCCACTAATGTAGAATTATGAATCAAGGATCAATTAAGACTTTAAATTTGGTTGTAATGTAGGCTAAGGGACGGGTAGGAACTATTTGTCCAAGATAGTGACTAATCTTTCTAAGAACTTTAATACTTCACAACACTTTGATTTTTAGCACATTCCTTAGTTTCCCAATTTTCTCCTTATTTTTCCATTTAATTTTCAATTTTTCAACTTAGGTGACTAGTGGGGATTTTTTCTTTCAACATTAAGCTCATTCACACATTTTTTTTTTCATCTTCAATTTTTCAAAGCTCTTTCTTCTTTTTGTTTCCCACTAACAATCACCCTCCCTGTTTAGAAAAAATTCACCTTTTTCTTTTCTTCCAATTCACCACACTTTTTAGCTTTTCCCTTCACTTTTCCAATTATACTCCTTTCCTACAAAAAATTTTCATTAAAGTGCTCTAGGAGTCATTTGGATCAAATATAAGTCAATAGAACAAAAAAGGATTAAGCTTGTAATATGGATATCAAAAGAATAGGCTAAGGCTCAAACTGGCTAACTAGGACAATTACATAAAGGTATGTAAAATAGGATAAAAATAAGGCTACCAAAGAAACGCCTATATCACTTTCTAAATCCATCATTCATATTTCGCTTTGCACCCACCGGGCAAGTTTTAGACAACAATTTACAAACATGGAATATATCAAAATAATTCCTCACACATTGGCACAAGATGGTTTAACAATGGAAATCAAGATCACATAAACACATATATTCATATTGCATGCATAACATAATTAAGCCCATTCTTTTTCTTTTCAAGCACAAGAGTCAAGTTCCAAAAGACTAAGTGATTCTACCTTTTTGGTGCATCTTTGAGTGAATTTAATAAAGTCTGGATGATACATAAGTGAAGCACCTAGCATTCCAAAGTCCAAGTTCTTGTTCTTCCTAATGACTAATTTATCCATAAGACGGTCATCATCCATCCATCATCGGGCAAAGTCATGACTCAATGACTAAAAAACTAAGAAAATTCTAGAGTCTCTAGTTAGTTCTAAGGGACTATCCAACGAAAAAGTACCGAAAACAAAAATCGGAGGAACCCAAAATAAAATAAAATGAAAAAATACTACACACCAACAAGCATGCATGATAAATCATAAATCCCAAGAAAAAATTAGGCCTACCATGTGCAAATTTAGCAATTAAGGTATGCATGGTATTATGGAGTTTACTTCTCCCACCCCACACTTAATTGGTTTCACTATCCCTAGTGCTAAAACAAATAAGCATAAAGTAATAGAGTGCAAGAAGAACTCCCTGGGCCTCCACTCCTCATCGTCTGTGGGGGTAAGAACAGCTTCCCCCATCTATGTATTTCACGCTCAATTTTTTTTGTTGAAAATTATGAGCTATCACCTGTACACTTGAACAAACACATAAAACTGAAAAATTTATCTTGGATTGCCTACCAAGTAGCGCCTGATTTAACATCGGGGAACGACACAGGTATCTTGATTACTCAGACTTCATCAAGATACCTGTTGACCGTGGTTATATCTCGGCCGCTTGTTTCACCACGCTGCCCTGTGACACGTCAGAAAATAAAAGAAAAACGAAAAATAGGAAATAAAGACTAAAAGTTAAACACAAGGAACTAATCTAATCCTAAACCGTATTCTCCGACAATATCGCCACTTTTTGATAACGCTCAAACCACACTCCTTCGAAAGTATGAAGCGGACGTTGTCAATAAAGAACCCAACTAAGAGGTTGGAGTCAATTCCATAGAGAATATGGAATGATATAGAAGAATGCTAGTGCTTAAGCTTTTTAGTCAATTATTTCCTAAGAGGGGGGATTTGTAAAATTAATAGTAACAATGTTGAGAAATTGATGGTTGTTTCCAAATTAATGCAATTTACTACGGTAAGTGTTCCCCATGGATCCTTAACTACTTCGGGTTTTACACAAGTGATCTATCCCAATACTTACTTGTAGAACTGATAACCGCAGTTCATTCAAACGACTGACCAGTCCCTATTGAATGATTATTGTTTGCGTGATTTGTGGGGTATATAAAATGGCACGCAAGTGCACGTGGTCGAACAAGTAGTAAAGTGTCTTAAGTAAGCCAAGTATCGATCCCACAGGGACTGGGATGAGGTAACAAATTACGTAAGTATTACTATATTGATTCTAAAAATGAAGACAATAGTGAAAAGAAGAGTTTGATATATTTTGATTTCTAATTTTATCCTAAGTCTACAAAGATTATATAATTTGAGTCTGAACTATGAATCTGAGCATGCTGAGGTTAAACGAACATGTAAGGAAATAAATTATCGATGTAATTTGGTTAACTTTTCCTCCAGTTGCTAGTCAAGAACTATTGCCAATGGATTAAAACTCTCGTATTTAACCCAACTTAAGAATCATAAACCGTCCACCTACATTTCTGTGATTAAACGAAATTCATGTTCTAGCCATACAAAACCGATTCCGTAATTGACTAATATGACCTTCAGGTATATTTCTATCCTAAAGGTAAATCAATTCTCAATTTTTCCAAACCAAGAAAAGATCATATCCTATTGATTCACAACTTTCCAATTTCTTGCTCTCTCGAGTGAAACCGGACTTTTTAGATGTACATTAATATAGGCCACACATTAATGCAGTAAGAACAAGAATCAATAGAACAACCATGGAAGAAAAGATTAGAAACCAACTTAATCAACAATCACATTTCAATACAATTGTTCTTAACCTCAGCAAGAAGAGGAATTAGCCACTCATTTGTGGATTAAACATCGTTAAATGAGTGTTAAACATACAAGCAATTGAATTAAAGAAGAAGGAGATAGAGAAAAACCCTGATAATTTCGTCCCCTCAACTGCCTGTAACCCACGTTCTTGCTCCACCCGGTCAGAATATTAAAAATGAACCTAAGTGTTCTATTTATACTGGTGGGAATTTTTCCCGGAATAACAAGCAACGTGTCACGGAGTGTATCGCGGAGCACTGCCTCCGTGACACGTTGTGTATCGCAGGGCACTGCCTCCGTGACACGTTGTGTATCGCGGGGCACTGCCTCCGTGACACGTTGTGTATCGCGGGGCACTGCCTCCGTGACACGGTGTGTATCGCGGGGCACTGCCTCCGTGACACGTTGCTGTTCCACCACAGGCCAAATTTTGCATTTTTTCCTTGTTGACATCCGAGTCCAACCCCAATCTCTCCCAACACGCATTTTAGCTTCCCAAAATTGTATTTCACCTGCAAAGCAATGCTAATCATGTTGGTTAATATAAATTCACATTTTATTATCAATCACATGAGAATGTATAAACATTGATAGATAAACAAGGCTAAAATGATACCTTTGAGTATCACTTGGGCATATAAATTTGCCCAAGATCACTTACCCCACACTTAAAGTCTTGTTCGTCCTCGAACAAACCTTTTACATCTCATGCACATGAAGACTTACACATAGCTAATTTTAGCAAGACAATTCAAGCTACAGCTACAATGACTGTTTAAGATAGCAGGCTAAAAATAGAGCATGCACGAATTAATCATTGAAATGGAATACAATTATGTTAAGACTTCCTAACCTCAAGAATTGAATCTCTATCTTAGCAAACTCATGCAACTCAACTGATCAAGAAATCCAACATGAATTATATCCTTCATTAAACATGTGCCCTCTCAACAAGAGAGTTACCCATTTTCACACACAAATTTTTAAATCACAACATGTATGGGTAAATGAATAGAATTATGCTCACTCTCACAAAGAATTCACATGTATCATGTAATGACCCATAAGCTTGCCCTTAGTGTTTTACTCCACTAATTTAAGGATGTTTGAACGTAAGATCAAGTAGGACTTAATGGGTTGTAATGTAAGCTGAGGGACGGGTAGGTACTATTCTGGCCAGTAATAGTGACTATCTTCCCCCAAGCGCTTTTAATAACTTCAACCTTCATTAAGGATATCTCTTCCCTTACTTCACCCTCATTCTTTTCAATCCTGAATTTTCTCTTCTTGTTCCCATTTCTTTAAGCACACTCAGCTTAGTAGTAAGGAGTACTTAAGTAAATTTTTTTTTTCATTCATTTATTTTCTTACTCCCTACTAATAATCAACCATTTTTACACAAGTGCACCTTTGTCCTTTTCTCAACTTTCACAACTTCTACTTTTCCTTCTTTTTCACGCTTCTCACTCCCTCATTATTTGGAATTTTTTCACTTAAGCGCTTAGGAGTTTTGGATCAAATTCAAGGCTAATGAAAGAAAAAGGATTAAGCTTATATTGTAGCTATCAAAGAATAGGCTCAAGATTCAATGGGACTAACTAGGATTAAATATTCAAGGTAGGTAAAGTGAGGGATAACATTTATGTTCATTCAAAGAAATGCCTAAATCATCTCCTACAATTCACATCCTTCATTTCGTTTTATATACACACCAGGCAAGTTCTAGACATTCCACAATAGCATGGAATAATCACAAATCTTACACTTATGGCACATGCTCAATTCAAGACATATTCCGCAGGCTCTTAACTCAGCTAATCACAAGAATTCAAAATTAAGCTTCAATCATATCAAGTCAAATTCAAGAGCCTAGGTGTCTCAAACATAGGTGTACCACTTGCATGCTTCAACACTACACATCCTTGCATCTTACAATCATTTATAGCACATAATAAGAATATCAAGCCATCAATTAGCTACGGGTTCAAAAACCAAAATCTATTGACTAATATTCCTCAAGACGGTCGTCATCCATCCATCGTCGGAAACAGTCTCTAACTATGACTAAAAACATTATATACTGACAAAGAAAAATTTTTTATTCTTCAGTTCAAAGACCCCCCGTCGGAAAAGAACTGAAAAGAAAAACCAACGGGTGATGAAGTCATGCTTGACTCACAAAAAAAAAGAATTTTTTTTTTCAAATTTTCTCACAAGCATTACATTCACCAAAAATCGTTAAGCACAAAAATTTTAAAATTTTCCTCACCCCACACTTGAATCATGCTATGTCCTCATAGCATCAACTTAACATTTAAAGAGAGTGAGAAATACTCCCTGAGGCCTTTAGGCCTAGCTAACAACATGCCTTTCTTCAACTTTGCACAAGTGGGTGTTCGACCCCACACTTTTTCTCTTCCATGCTTGTTAGCTTCCTCCTCCACGGGTACTACGACTTCCCCTCCATCTGTGCTTAACTTTCCACTAAAACAACACAAGATGAAAAATAAATAAAATCAACTTCAATGCAAGAATTTAAAATGGTACCCTTGGGTTGCCTCCCAAGCAGCGCCTAATTTTATGTCGCGGCACGACGTACCAAGTTTCACCACTTTTTCCTCCACGTTGAGGATATGAATCTCACCCCTAATTTCTTCTCTAATTTCCTCTTATGCTCTAGGGGTGGTGGTGAAAAATTGTAAGGACCAAGCAGTAGATGTTGCCTTTTGAACTTATTGGCCCTCAAGTAAGCGAAGTCATTTTCTCTCTCCGAGTTAGCAAATTTCAAAATATACGGGGCTTGGTCCTCCTCTAGACATTTCTCTATAAGCTTGGAAGACTCTATTTCTATGTTTTCAACCAAACTTAATGTTGAAAAATGCTTCGAGTGTGGTCCAATAAACCTCAACTCTGAAAATGCATTGTGCTTGACCTCCTTACTTGTATACACCTTCTCAGCATTGACATCTATCTCTCCATTAATGTCAACTGGGGGATACTCTATCTCTTCTTCCATGAATGGATTTTCCATAAGTGTGAGCCCATCACAAGGACACTCAAGAGATTCTAATTGTTGGGCTTCATCCAAAAATTCACCCTTGTCTTCCTCTTGTAGTTCCTCTTGAATATCGGCTAAAACTGTCACCTGTAATTTATCACAAGCTTCAGCCTCAACAATCCTCTCCGTGAATTTAACGCTCATCCTTTCTAGAGCCTCTGCATTCTCTTCTTGCTGAATTCTCAATACTTCCATCGCCTCCTTCATTGCTTCTGATTGCTCCAAGAGTTGTTTCAGCATGTCTTATATTTGAGCTTGGCGTCCCAAGTCCTCATTTTTAGCATGCCTATATTCAGAAAAAACAACAGACGGATCATAGTAGGGGCTTGGGGGAGGGGAATATGCATTCAGACAGCCATCCCAATGGCCATCTTGACCACCACATATATTGCACGTGTTACAGTGTTGCCACGAGTGGTGTCCTCCGCAATTCAGACAAGATTCGCCAAAATATGAGTATCCACCATTTAAACCATTTATATTCCACGATGACATGTCAATAAGGGTATCTGAAAAAAAAAATAGAATTAAAACAAACACTAAGACCAAGTTGTCAACACTAAGAAAAAAATATAGTAAATTAACACTTAAGAAATATTCACCAATTGCCAGTCCCCGGCAACGGCGCCAAAAACTTGTTCGCGTGATTTGTGGGGTATATAAAACGACACGCAAGTGCACGTGGACGAACAAGTAGTAAAGTGGCTTAAGTAAGCCAAGTATCAATCCCACAGGGACTGGGATGAGGTAACAAATTACTTAAGTATTACTATATTGATTCTAAAAATGAAGACAACAGTGCAAAGAAGAGTTTGATATATTTTGATTTCTAATTTTATCCTAAGTCTACAAAGATTATATAATTTGAGTCTGAACTATGAATCTGAGCATGCTGAGGTTAAATGAACATGTAAGGAAATAAATTATCGATGTAATTTGGTTAACTTTTCCTCCGGTTGCTAGTCAAGAACTATTGCCAATGGATTAAAACTCTCGTATTTAACCCAACTTAAGAATCATAAACCGTCCACCTACATTTGTGTGATTAAACGAAATTCATGTTCTAGCCATACAAAACCGGTTCCGTAATTGACTAATACGACCTTCAGGTATATTTCTATCCTAAAGGTAAATCAATTCTCAATTTTTCCAAACCAAGAAAAGATCATATCCTATTGATTCACAACTTTCCAATTTCTTGCTCTCTCGAGTGAAACCGGACTTTTTAGATGTACATTAATATAGGCCACACATTAATGCAGTAAGAACAAGAATCAATAGAACAACCATGGAAGAAAAGATTAGAAACCAACTTAATCAACAATCACATTTCAATACAATTGTTCTTAACCTCAGCAAGAAGAGGAATTAGCCACTCATTTGTGGATTAAACATCGTTAAATGAGTGTTAAACATACAAGCAATTGAATTAAAGAAGAAGGAGATAGAGAAAAACCCTGATAATTTCGTCCCCTCAACTGCCTGTAACCCACGTTCTTGCTCCACCCGGTCAGAATATTAAAAATGAACCTAAGTGTTCTATTTATACTGGTGGGAATTTTTCCCGGAATAACAAGCAACGTGTCACGGAGTGTATCGCGGAGCACTGCCTCCGTGACACGTTGTGTATCGCGGGGCACTGCCTCCGTGACACGTTGTGTATCGCGGGGCACTGCCTCCGTGACACAGTGTGTATCGCGGGGCACTGCCTCCGTGACACGTTGCTGTTCCACCACAGGCCAAATTTTGCATTTTTTCCTTGTTGACATCCGAGTCCAACCCCAATCTCTCCCAACACGCATTTTAGCTTCCCATAATTATATTTCACCTGCAAAACAACGCTAATCATGTTGGTTAGTATAAATTCACATTTTATTATCAATCACATGAGAATGTATAAACATTGATAGATAAACAAGGCTAAAATGACACCTTTGAGTATCACTTGGGCATATAAATTTGCCCAAGATCAATTATACTCAATCACCAGACCAGGTCTCATGAGCGATTGCAAATTAACCGTTATTAATATGTCCAAAATTTAACTATCCTACGACCACAACTCAAGTTAATACAATGATCATCAAGATCAAGGTTTTGTTGTGGCTCTAATTTCCTAATCTCTACCTCTATAGACTCAAGCAAGTGAAGAATTCGGGCATGTCCTAGCATTGTATACCGTTAAGAAATGTTTAAGTATGAAGAAAATACAATTCAAGCATTTAGTATTGGTTTAGAATCATGTAGTACAAACCTTAGTTTGTTAATTCACTATGGTTTCCACAACCCTAGTTGTGGTTGTTTTAGCCTATCATGTTCATAAGTAAATTAATAGCATTCTTAAATAAAAGCAAAAATTAATACTTACAACAATGATCGGAAGAACCTTCACTTGATTAATGCAAAAATAAAGAAGAACAACTTTAAAATCGTATCTCGAAGTATGTCTTGAAAACATGTTAATACTTGTCTAAACTTCTCTAAAACTTCCAACTTCAAGACTTAAAAAAACATGAAGCTTCCCTCCTTGTAAGACTTGGCTATTACATGAAAATAACAGGGTATTTATAGTAGTAGATTTATGTTTTCCTTGTTCCTTGATGAATTTGACTTGGGACTTAAAGTTCCCTTTCCTAGTTGAAGTGGGAGATCCATTTTTGGGCATTCAAACCTCCTTGCCATGTTGCCTCTTACTGCCGCTGTGTCCAGTGCCACGTCGCACGCCCCATCGCATAGGGAGAGTGCTACTGCATGCCTGCCAATGCATTGGGACAAGGGATGCTGCACGCCTTCCATCGGGCGGGGAATATAGGCACCTCACGCTATATCTGCTGCGCATCGCACGTACTGTAGCGCTGGTTTGCTGTTGCCTAGCACCGCCTGTAGCGCCAATGGCCTGGCGCCTCGCGCTGCTGGTCGCCCTAGAATGACATTGCACTATTTATTTATTTTTTCTTCAATTCTTGCTTAGTGCATCCCTTCTTCTTCAACTTCAATCCAAATGTCTCAAATACACCCAAATCCATCACTTTTAGCCCTGAAAACACCTAATCACATGCGTTAGCTAATTTCATAAATGTATGACATAAACACATGCAAACACACATAATTTATTCTCAAAACATAGTAAAATACGGGCAAAAATATGTCTATGAGGTGTATAAATACGCCCTTCATTAACACCCCACACTTAAACTATTGTTCATATCGAACATTCTACTACTTCCCTTCTAACAATTAAGCAAAAAATTCATCCTACGAATAGGTCTACTTGCACTTAAGATTATGAGACAAATCAATGAAGATCAAACAATTCACTCGCATGCATATAGGATCAACATTAGAATGTCAAAGTGTGAAATCACTTAACTTTTGAAACTAACTCATCAAGACTATTTAGGGCCAACATGAATTATATGTAATTTAGCACTCCAGATTTACCAAAGTCTTACTATTGTGCCCATCACAATTTGGAGAAATGCCCTTTCATAAATAAGATATAAGTCAATGTAAACTTGGACATAAATAAAACAATTTCCATTCACTCTCTCAAAGAACTCAACATACATGACAAAGACGACCCATAGGCTTGCCCTTAGTGTAATACTCCACTATAATAGAATTATGAATCAAGGATCAATAGGACTTTAAATTTGGTTGTAATGTAGGCTAAGAGACGGGTAGGAACTATTTGGCCAAGATAGTGACTAATCTCCGTAAGCACTTTAATACTTCACAACACTTTGATTTTTAACACATTCCTTAGTTTCCAAATTTTCTCCTTATATCTCCTTTTATTTTTTAATTTTTCAACTTAGATGACTAGTGGGGATTTTTTCTTTCAACATTAAGCTTATTCACACATTTTTTTCCATCTTCAATTTTTCAAAGCTGTTTCTTCTTTTTGTTTTCCCACTAACAATCACCCTCCTTGTTTAGAAAAATTTCACCTTTTTCTTTTCTTCCAATTCACCACACTTTTTATCTTTTCCCTTCACTTTTCTAATTATGCTCCTTTCCTACAAAATTTTTTTCATTAAAGTGCTCTAGGAGTCATTTGGATAAAATATAAGTCAATAGAACAAAAAAAGATTAAGCTTGTAATATGGCTATCAAAAGAGTAGGCTAAGGCTCAAATTGGCTAACTAGGAAAATTACATAAAGGTAGGTAAAATAGGATAAAAATAAGGCTACCAAAGAAACGCCTATATCACTTCCTAAATCCATCATTCATATTTCGCTTTGCACACACACCGGCCAAGTTCTAGGCATCAATTTACAAGCATGGAGCATATCATAAATAATTTCTCACACATTGACACAAGATGGTTTAACAATGAAAATCAAGATCACATAAACACATATATTATATTGCATGCATAACATAATTAAGCCCATTTTTTTTGTTTTCAAGCACAAGAGTCAAGTTCTAAAAGACTAAGTGTTTCTACCTTTTTCATGCATCTTTGAGTAAATTTAATAAAGTCTCGATGATATATAAGTGTAGCACCTAACATTCAAAGGTCCAAGTTCTTGTTATTCCTAATGAATAATTTACCCTTAAGAAAGTCGTCATCCATCCATTATCGGGCAAAGTCATGACACGATGACTAAAAAATAAAAAATAAAAAAATAAAAAATAAAAAAATTCTAGACTCTCTAGTCGGTTCTAAGGGACTATCCACCGGAAAAGTACCAAAAATAAAAATCAGAGGAACCCAAAATAAAATAAAGCTAAAAAATACTAACACCAACAACCATGCATGACAATATAAATTTCAAAAAAAATAATTAGGCCTACCATGTGCAAATTTTGCAATTAAGGTATGTGTGGTAGTATGGAGTTTACTTCTCCCACCCCACACTTAATTGGTTTCACCATCCCTAGTGCTAAAACAAATAAGCATAAAGTAATAGAGTGCAAGAAGAACTCCCTGGGCCTCCACTCCTTATCATTTCTGGGGGTAAGAACAACGTCCCCCATTTATGTATTTCATGCTCAAATTGTTTTGTTGAAAATTATGAGCTATCACCTGCACACTTGAACAAACACATAATAATGAAAAATTTATCTTGGGTTGCCTCCCAAGTAGTGCCTGACTTAACGTCGCGGCACGACACAAGTATCTTGATTACTCAGACTTCATCAAGATACCTGTTGAGACCATGGTCACATCTTGGCAACTTGTTTCATGATGCTTCCCTGTGACACGTTAGAAAATAAAATAAAAACAAAAAATAGGAAATAAATACTAAATGTTAAACACAAGCAACTAATCTAATCCTAAACCGTATTCCCCGGCAACGGCGCCACTTTTTGATAATGCTCAAACGACACCTCCTTCGGAAGTATAAAGCGGACATTGTCAATAAAGAACCCAATTAAGAGGTTGGGGTCAATTCCATACAGAATATGAAATGATATAGAAGAATGCTAGGGCTTAAGCTTTTTAGTCAATTATTTCCTAAGAGGGGGGATTTGTAAAATTAATAGTAACAATGTTGAGAAATTGATGGGTGTTTCCAAATTAATGCAATTAACTACGGTAAGTGTTCCCATGGATCCTTAACTACTTTGGGTTTTACACAAGTGGTCTATCCCAATACTTACTTGTAGAACTGATAACCTAAGTTCATTCAAACAACTGACCAGTCCCTATTGAATGACTATACTCAATCACCAGACCAGGTCTCATGAGCGATTGCAAATTAACCATTATTAATATGTCCAAAATTTAACTATCCTACGACCACAACTCAAGTTAATACAATGATCATCAAGATCAAGGTTTTTTTGTCGTTCTATTTTCCTAATCTCTACCTCTAAAGACTTAAGCAAGTGAAGAATTCGGGCATGTCCTAACGTTGTACACCATTAAGAAACGTTTAAGCATGAAGAGAATACAATACATGCATTTTGTATTGGTTTAGAATCACGTCTTGCAACTCCTAGTTTGTTAATTCACCATGGTTCCCACAACCGTAGTTGTGGTTGTTTTAGCCTATCATGTTCATAAGTAAATTAATAACATTCATAAATAAAAGCAAAAATTAATACTTACAACAATGATGAGAAGAACCTTCACTTGATTAATGCAAATATAAAGAAGAAAAACTTTACAATCGTATCTCAAAGTATGTATTCACAACATGTTAAGACTTGATTAAAATTCTCTAAAACTTCCAACTTCAAGACTTAAAAAAACATGAAACTTCCCTCCTTGAAGACTTGGCTATTACATGAAAATCAAAGGATATTTATAGTAGTAGATTTATGTTTTCCTTTTTCCTTTATGAATTTGACTTGGGACTTAAAGTTCCTTTTCTAGTTGAAGTGGGAGATCCAATTTTGGGTGTTGAAACCTCCTTGCCGCGTCGCCTCCTACTGCTTCCGCATCCATTACCCGCGTCGCATGCCCCATCGCGCGGGGAGAGTGCTGCTGCGCTCCTGCCAACCCGCTGGGACAAGGCCTGCTGTGTGCCTGCCATCGCGTGGGGAAGATGGGCGCCTCGCGCCTGGCCTAGCGCCAGATCTGCTGCACGTCGCACATCCTGTAGCGCCAGTTTGCTACTGCCTCGCGCTGCTGGTCGTGCGGACGTGGAATTGCATTATTTATTTATTTTTTCCTTAATTCTTGCTTAGTGCATTTCTTCTTCTTCAACTTTAATCCAAATGTCTCAAATACACCAAAATCCATCACTTTTAGCCCTAAAAATACCTAATCACATGCGTTAGCTTATTTCACAAATATATGACATAAACACATGCAAACACACATAATTTTATTCTCAAAACATAGTAAAGTACTGGTAAAAATATGTTTATGAAGTGCATAAATACGCCCTTCATCAGGAACACATACCCTAGTTATTTGCAAATCTTGATTTAATTCACAGTTATAATCTTGTTTTACTATTGCTTTCTTTAAAACCCCCAATTTGGAGATAACTTACCAATAAGTTCACTTACTGGCATTAATCTAGATCTTTCATATTCCCTGTGGGTTCGACCCTAACCTCTTAGTTGGATTCTTTATTGACAACGTCCGCTTTATACTTTAGCACGAGGTGTGAGTTTGAGTGTTATCAGGTGTGTTTTCAACTTTTTCAATCCTTTTTTCTCTTGTATTTTCTTTTCATTTTTTCTTTTTCAGCTCTTTTTTCTTTTCTTGTCACACCACACCTCATTTTTAACCCTTTTTTCCTTTCTTTTCCTTTTTCACCTCCCCACGATCTATGCACTCCTACTACAGCCACCCTCAACTTAGGCATTTTTCCTGAGTTAAGGTTCATAATGTCCAAGGAGGGACCATGACCAAAACAGATTCATTATAAAAATATAGGCAAGGTTGAAGGTTAATCAAAGAAAAATGGTTAATATAAGGCTCAAAATGGGATCACAGAAGTCATCATCATTTGGTAGGGTAATTTAGCTAAAGTGACTAATCAATCAATAACATCCTATGATCATCTCCTAACCAACTATCCTATAGCCTATGCAAAAGACCAACCGTGCAATTTCTAGATCCTAAGTGCAGTATCGAACTAGGTAACAACCTCACTCACTCATGGTACCGGTTTACATTGAATCCACCTGTCTAGTTTATGCACGACTAAACTATAACTACTTATGCTGATAATTTAAATGCCATATAAAGATCCACAAAACTCATGCAATTGCAATTAAACTACATTACTAAATCAAAATTTTTTAACAGGGCCAATTTTTTCCAAAAACATCAAACTAGTGCATTTATTGACTGCAAGTAATTCTAAGCTACTTCTAATTAAACAAAAACAACCTAAACATGCCGGTTCTACTAGATAGCATGTCCGAGGGAAAAGAAACACGGCAAGAGAAACCCTCGAATGAATCAAAAACCCCAAAAATACAAGTACACCTCCCTTTTGAAAAACATGCTTCGTCCCCGAAACTTAGAATATATTAGCACAAGGGATAGGGACATACCTATGGCTACTTAGACTTCACCTTACATGGGTTGCCTCCCATGCAGTTCCTGATTTAACTTTACAGCATGATGCAAGTCTCTTAACTACTAAAAATTCGTCAAGAAACTTGGAATCATCATCAATTGCTGATACAAACCTGAACTCATTGGGCAGCTTCATTGACCGACAGACATTGAAAGTGACCTCCTCTTTATTCAGCCTGAACTTTAATTGGCAAGCTTTCACATCTACCAAGGCTTTTCCAGTGGCCAGGAATGGTCACCCCAAGATAATGGTGACCTCAAATCAACCTCGCAATCAAGGAACATGAAGTCTACTGGGAAGATAAAGCAGTCCACCTTGACAAGTACATCAACTAGAATTTACATTAGCTTTTTAACTGTGCAGTCTACCATCAATAGCCGTATCAAGGTCAGTGTGAGGGCTCCCAAGCCCAGCTGTTTGAACACAGCTAATGGCATCAAGTTGATGCGTGCTTCTAAGTCACAGAGTGCCTTCGCAAACTCGAAATCACCAATTGTAGATGGAATGGTGAATGCACCTGGATCCTCCTTCTTTTGAGAAAGGACCCGTGAAGCTATAGCACTACAATGATGCAAGTTACCCAGTAGCTCATAGCTCATGGATATTTTCTTGGTAATAAGGTCCTTCATAAATTTGGCATATACAGGCATCTACTCTAGTGCCTCGACCAATGGTATGTTTACAGAAAGTTGTTTAAACATAGATAGAAATTTTTGGAACATACCATCTTCTGCCTTTTTCTTCATTCTTTGAGGGAACGATGGTGGTGGTCGTGGGTAGCCTTATAGATTTGCGTGGCCCCTTGTTTCTTACCCTTTTCAACTTCAGACTCCTTTTCACCAGCTGGAGCCTTAGTCAACTTAGACTCTTCCTTAAGCTCTAGCTCAACAACCTCCTCATCCTCATCAATCACGATCTCTTTCTTTTTTTGCATTTCAACTACAACCAACAGAGGGGAAGCAACTGTGGTCTTTCCACTCCTAGTCATCACAGCCATACAGTGACTATCATTCTTTGGATTTTGCACTGTGTTGCTAGGTAGTGTTCCCTTTTGCCTAGGGTTCAGATGCCGAAAGTTGACCCAACTGCTGCTCAATTTTCTCAATAATTGTGGTTTGTGACTCAACTTTCTGGTTCATGCTGGATAAATCTACTCGAATATCTTTCAGCTGCTCCTCAGTGGATCTTACCTTCTTGAGCATCTCAGCCATCATGCTCTCCAATTTTAACGGTCCAGCCTCACCCTCATGTGCATTAGGAGACATATACAATCCTGTCCGATTATTGCGGTAACCATCATTCCTTATCCATTCTCTCTCTCGCTCACAACCTCAGCTCCTGTCCATGTACCCATTACAGTTGTAGTTGTCCCGGTATTGGTTCTGGCCTTGATTTTTGGAACCTTAGCGCCAAGTGTCCAAGAAGCCCCGAAAGACTCTGAGTCAACCCATGGCGTGAGCATATATCTAATTCATACACCTAAGGTGGAAGACTTAACTTAAAAATCATGAATTTGAATGAACACGTGACATGAAATATATAAGAAATTGTAATACATAGTTCGAGCATAAATAGAGGAATACTACAATTAAGTCTGAAAGCCTCTAATCATAATAGACGAGTTGAAGCGACAAGACCCCAACTAATCCCAACATTCTGAAACAAAATATAAACAAGGTCCGAAAATGAAGCCCTCGAATCATGAGGATTCACCACTGAGAGCAAGCTAGGCACGATGCTGAACCTGCAAATCGGATCCTGAAAATATGTGGGTCAGTACTTGAAAGGTACTAAGTATGTAGGGTATGCAAAAGAATACTTAAAAACATAAAAGTTATAGGAGTGGGGATATCATGATAATAAAAACTGAAATCGTAAGTAAATCGTAAGGCTCAAGATTTCTAAAATATTCATAAACCTGTCATAGTCGTAACATGTGAGAAAACATTTCGAGCATAACTTGAGCCCAAAGAACATAATCATACATGAATTAAAACCATGAGGAACAATGAGAGATTTCTACTATCGACATACCCCATATGAGCACACATGGAGCCCGACCTATAAACCTAGTCGGGAGGTCATCCATACCTTTCCAAGGGTATGAACCATGAAAAGCGTGATATCACTCATGAAGTCCCCGTAGGGCATAGGGGAAAGTCATTGAGGAGGTCCCAAACATAACCTATGGTGGCTCGTATTTCTAAGATTTGGGGCGTAACCTAGGCCCCGAACCTACTCGGTGTTAAGTACTACTCCCAAAATATGCAATGTGCTCATAGAAATTCATACATGACATTCATGGCTAGTTAAATCATGATAATCATAACGTGCTTGAGAATTCGTAATACTATCCATGGAGTTGGGCCCGTGAATCGGCCAAAATCATAGTTCATAAATCATAAGTGACATGTGGGCATTGCCCATAGTGTCAATAAAACATGAAATGTTTAAATTTATAGGAAACATGATCATAATAACATGAGTAATTGAAAACATGCTTAAAATTCAAAAGTTCATATCATGCTTGAGAAATCACCATAACCATGAATTTCACTAAAAACCCCATGATTTGTGAACATGTGCTTTTAAGGATTTAAATCATCAAATATTGAATAAAATAAGTGAAAACAGCCTAATGATTCAAAACACATGATTTTAGTCATACTACAACATGCTCATATCGATTTTTGAGGAAACATGCATTTGGGTTATGGCCCATCAAGAATTGGTAACTTAAATGTAGAATTAGGGAGAAATTGGGAATGAGTAGGGACTAAACTACCCATTCAAAACACCACATACCTGGAATTACTTTCTTCTTAACTCCCTTGAACAACCCTAGGTAGAAACTTGAAGAATTGAAGAAGAACCCTTGAATCTCATCCTACTCCCTTCTCTAGTTCTTGCAATTGTCAAATGAGACTTAGCATGAGTTTTTCCTCCTTAAAAGAAACTGTCCCGACTTCAAAATGACGTGGTTTAGGGTCCAAAAGCATAGAAGAGTCGAACTTTCCCTTAATAAAATTTCCTAAAAAACATTTCTTGCCCCGACCACGACTCGTACCACGAGTCGTACCCGAAGTCACAACTCGTGGTCACCTCACCATTTTTTAAAATCTTCTGAATCTGGCCATGACTCACATACCACGACTCATAGTGCCATCCTACGGGTCGTACTGTCAGTCGTGGTACCATCAACCCATACTCAATTACGATTGAACCATGACTCCTCATCACGACTCGTTGCTACATCCTACAAGTCGCACCATGACCCGTGACGACTCACTCTGGCACCACTGAGAATTTCACCACGACTCCTAAACACGAGTCGTACCTATGCGTCACGACTCGTAGGACCCCCCGTGATATGACCTCAGGCTCTTGAATTCATCACGACTCGAGTCATGAGTCGTAGGTCCTCATCACGATTCATACCTCGAGCCATACTGGTGCAAAATTCCAGATTTTCTGCAGTTTTCAACCTCAAAATCCCAGGTCTATTCTTAGCCCTTTCCAGGGTATTAAAATATCTCCCGCTTGGAAATATTCATCCTCGAATGTAAGAAACAGAAGCAAACAAAAACATATAATTACCATATGTAAATACTGATCATTTAAGTCGAAAACTGACGGAATGACTACCCCCGAAAAGCTGGACTGAATTTAGGCATCACATACATATATCATATCATAAAACAAACTTGCACGCATGAATGGAACATGAAAAATTGATTAGAGGTTTAGGGCAAAAACTGATACCTCAAACTGAAACTGGGCCAATAGGGAACAGGTGGGGGTATTTAGCTATCATATTCGCTTCAGCTTCCCACCTAGCTCCCTCAACATGCTGATTTCTCCATAAAACCTTTACTGAAGCTACTTCCTTGTTCCTCAGCCTTCGAACCTGATGATCCAAGATTACAACAGGAATATCTTCATAATTGAGGCTACCTTCACGCCAACACTTTCCGCCGGAACCACCAAGGCCGGATCTCCCATGCACTTTTTCAAGAGCGATACATGAAATATAGGATGAAATGAAGTCAACTCTGAAGGTAAATCTAACTCATAAGCTACCTTACCCAATCGTCTCACAATCTGGTATGGGCCAATATAGCGGGGGCTGAGTTTCCCTTTCTTTCCAAATCTCATTACTCCCTCATGGGAGATACCTTCAAAAACACCTTATCGTCGACTTCAAACTCAAACTCCCTTCTCATCACATACGCATAAGACTTTTGGCGACTTTGAGCCATTTTTAGCCTTTCTCTTTGTTCGGTGTTTTTCACAACTACACGTAAGTGCACGTGGTCGAACAAGTAGTAAAGTGGCTCAAGTAAGCCAAGTATCGATCCCACAGGGACTGGACTAAGGTATCAATCTAATCAAGTGTCAATAAACTTTAACTCTAAACTGCAGACAACAGTGTGAAGAAGATTTTGATATTTTGTTCCTAATTTTATACTAAGTCTAAAACGAATATACAATTTGAGTCTGAACTATAAGTATGAGCATGCTGAGGCTAAAATGAACATGTAGAGAAATAAATTATCGATACAATTTGATTAATCTTTCCTCTGGTTGCTAGTCAAGAATTATTGCCTATGGATTAAAACTCTCGTATTTAACCCAACTTAAGAATCATGAACCTTCCACCTGCATCTCTGTGATAAAAAGAAATTCATGTTCAAGCCATACAAAACCGATTCCTTAATTGACTAATACGACTTTCAGGTATATCTCTATCCTGAAGGTAAATCAATTCTCAATTTTCCCAAACTAAGAAAAGATCATATCCTATTAATTCACAACTTTCCAATTTCTTGCTCTCTCGAGTGAAACCGGACTTTTTAGATATACATTAACGTTGGCCACACATTAATGCAGTAATAACAAGAATCAATAGAACAACCATGGAAGAAAAGATGAAAAACCAATTTATCAATAATTACATTTCAATACAAATGTTCTTAACCTCAACAAGAAGGGAATTTAGCCACTTATTTGTGGATTAAACATCGTTAAATGAGTGTTAATCATACAAACAATTGAAATAAAGAAGAAGGAGATAGAGAAGAACCCTGAGATTTTTGTCCCCTCAACTGCCTGTAACCCACGTTCTTGCTCCACCAAGTCAGAATTATTAAAAATGAACCTAAGTGTTCTATTTATACTAGTGGGAATTTTTCCCGGAATAACAAGCAACGTGTCACGGAGTGCATCGCGGAGCACTGCCTCCGTGACACGCCACCAACACGGACCCTCACTGGAATCCGGTCGTCCAAGTATTAAAGCCCCACATGGCACGACATGCAACGTGGGGCTAGACCAACGTGTCATGGCCCAAACGCGCACCTTCACTGGAATTTGACATATTTTCAGCATCCAGGCAGAATGCATTTGCGATGGCAGCGTGACATGGCTCCATCGCGGAGCCCCTTTAATTCGTGCTTTCCTTGTGCTTTTTTCCTTGCTAGCTTCTGAGTCCAATCCCGATTTCTCCCAACATGCATCTTAGCTTCGTAAAATTATATTTTGTCCTGCAAAACCACGCTAATCATGTTGGTTAGTATAAATTCACATTTTATTACAATTCACATGAGAATGTACAAACATCGATAGATAAACAAGGCAAAATGACACATTTGAGTATCACTTGAGCATATAAATCTTCCCAAGATCACTCTTATTAACTGAAATTTCTCCATAGCCTCATGGAATGAATTTGGTCCCACTAATGAAGCCTCACCGATTTCTAACCACCTAATGGTTGATCTACACCTTTGCCTGTAAAGAGCCTCAAACGGTGCCTCCGTTCAACCTGAAATTCATCTCACAACAAGAAATTGGTTAGAATTTATAGGTTTCGGATAAAATACAATTTTTCACAGCTATACGCAAGTGCACGTGGTCGAACAAGTAGTAAAGTGGCTCAAGTAAGCCAAGTATCGATCCCATAGGGACTGGACTAAGGTATCAATCTAATCAAGTGTCAATAAACTTTAACTCTAAACTGCAGACAACAATGTGAAGAAGATTTTGATATTTTGTTCCTAATTTTATACTAAGTCTAAAACGAATATACAATTTGAGTCTGAACTATAAGTATGAGCATGCTGAGGCTAAAATGAACATCTAGAGAAATAAATTATCGATACAATTTGATTAATCTTTCCTCCGGTTGCTAGTCAAGAATTATTGCCTATGGATTAAAACTCTCGTATTTAACCCAACTTAAGAATCATGAACCTTCCACCTACATCTCTGTGATAAAAAGAAATTCATATTCTAGCCATACAAAACCGATTCCTTAATTGACTAATACGACTTTCAGGTATATCTCTATCCTGAAGGTAAATCAATTCTCAATTTTCCCAAACTAAGAAAAGATCATATCCTATTAATTCACAACTTTCCAATTTCTTGCTCTCTCGAGTGAAACCGAACTTTTTAGATATACATTAACGTTGGCCACACATTAATGCAGTAATAACAAGAATCAATAGAACAACCATGGAAGAAAAGATGAAAAACCAATTTATCAATAATTACATTTCAATACAAATGTTCTTAACCTCAGCAAGAAGGGAATTTAGCCACTCATTTGTGGATTAAACATCGTTAAATGAGTGTTAATCATACAAACAATTGAAATAAAGAAGAAGGAGATAGAGAAGAACCCTGAGATTTTCGTCCCCTCAACTGCCTGTAACCCACGTTCTTGCTCCACCAAGTCAGAATTATTAAAAATGAACCTAAGTGTTCTATTTATACTAGTGGGAATTTTTCCCGGAATAACAAGCAACGTGTCACGGAGTGCATCGCGGAGCACTGCCTCCGTGACACGCCACCAACGCGAACCCTCACTGGAATTCGGTCGTCCAAGTATTAAAGCCCAACATGGCACGACATGCAACACGGGGCTAGGCCAACATGCCACGGCCCCAACGCGCACCTTCACTGGAATTTGACATATTTTCAGCATCCAGGCAAAATGCATCCGCGATGGCAGCGTGACATGGCTCCATCGCGGAGCGCCTTTAATTCGTGCTTTCCTTGTGCTTTTTTCCTTGCTAGCTTCCGAGTCCTATCCCGATTTCTCCCAACATGCATCTTATCTTTGTAAAATTATATTTTTCCTGCAAAACCATGCTAATCATGTTGGTTAGTATAAATTCACATTTTATTACAATTCACATGAGAATGTACAAACATCGATAGATAAACAAGGCAAAATGACACATTTGAGTATCACTTGGGCATATAAATCTGCCCAAGATCACTCTTATTAACTGAAATTTCTCCATAGCCTCATGGAATGAATTTGGTCCCACTAATGAAGCCTCACCGATTTCTAACCACCTAATGGTTGATCTACACCTTTGCCTGTAAAGAGCCTCAAACGGTGCCATCTTAATGCTGGAGTGATAGCTGTTGTTGTAGGAAAATTCAATAAGAGGCAAATGCTCATCCCAACTACCCTTGAAGTCAATAACACAAGCTCTCAACATGTCCTCAAGATTCTGGATAGTCTACTCCGCCTGACCGTCTGTTTGCGGATGAAATGCCATGTTAAGCTTGACCTGGGTGCCAAGTCCCTTTTGAAAAGATCTCCAGAACTGAGAAGCGAACTGAGTACCTCTATCTGATATAATGGACAAGGGTGCTCCATGCAATCTAACCAACTCTCAGATGTATAACTTGGCATAATCTTCTATTGAATCGGTGGTTTTGACCGGTAGGAAATGAGCAGCCTTGGTCAACCTTTCCAGCACAACCCAAATGGAGTCATGCTGCCTACGAGTGCGGGGTAAACCTGTTACAAAGTATATATTAATTTATTCCCACTTTCAAGTAGGAATGCTGATATCTTGGAGTACACCCCCAGTCTTTGGTGCTCGACTTTCACTTATTAGCAATTTGGGCACCTAACTACGAATTCTGCAATATCCCTCTTCATGCCATTCCACCAGTAGATTTCCCTCAAGGCATGATACATTTTGGTGGCACCTGGATGGATAGAATATCTAGATCCATGAGCCTCATGCAACATCCGACTCCTCAAATCTCCCATGTTCAAAACACATAAGTGACCCCGGTACCAAAGCACAACATCTCCTCCTTTGGAGAAGACTTCTACCTTCTGACTTTGAACAACTTCTTTCAACTTTATTAATATTGGATCTTCATCTTGTTTAGCCTTCACCTCTATTACCAAGGACGACTCTGACCCGTTCTGAAGTACTACCCCACCATTGGTTGAACCAACTAATCTAACACCCAACCGTGCAAGTCGATGTACCTCCTTTACCATCCCCTTCTTGTCTTCACTCACATGTGATACACTTTCAATAGAAAGTCTACTAAGGGCATTTGCTACCATGTTGGCCTTACCCGGGTGGTAAATGACACTCATGTCGTAGTCCTTAAGTAGCTCTAACCACCTCCGCTGCCGAAGATTTAGCTCCTTCTATGTAAACACATATTGTAAGCTCTTGTGGTCCGTGAATACATCTACATGAACCCCATACAAGTAGTGTCGCCATATCTTCAAAGAAAATACCACTGCGGCCAACTCAAGATCATGGGTTAGGTAATTTTTCTCGTGAATCTTTAGTTGTCTGGAAGCATATGCTATGACTTTCCCATGCTGCATCAATACACATCCCAGTCTAACTCTTGAAGCATCACAATATACCACAAAGCCATCGATACCCTCCGGTAAAGTCAACACCAGTGCTGAAGTGAGTCTGGCCTTCAATTCCTGAAAGCTCTTAACAAAAGCCTCCAACCATTGGAACTTCACCTTTTTCTGAGTCAATCTAGTCAGTGGGGCTGCAATGGATGAGAAACATTCCACAAACCTCTGATAGAAACCCACTAAGCCCAAAAAGCTCCTGATCTACCTGTTTGGGCCAGTTCTTTACTTCCTCTATTTTCTGGGAGTCCACCCTTATACCTTTGCTTGACACTACATGTCCCAAGAATGCAACTAATTTCAGCCAAAACTCACATTTGCTGAACTTGGCGTATAGCTGGTTATCTTCGAGGATATAAAGTGCTAACCTTAGGTGTGTGGCATGCTCCTCCTTGCTCTTGGAGTATATTAATATGTTGTAAATGAACAGGACACGAACTGTAATACCCCAGAAGGGGCCTAAGAATAAACCCGGGAGTTGAAGTTGAAAACTCTAGAAAACTTAGAATTTTTGCACAGTATAACTCAAGGTACGAATCGTGGTGAGGACCTATGACTCGTGACTCGATTCATGATTAAATCGGGAGTCTGAGATCATTTCACGAATGGTCCTATGAGTCGTGATGAGAAGGTACGACTCGTGGTTAGGTGTTGTGGTGGAATTCCTAGTGGTGCCAGGGTGAGCCGTCACGGGTCGTGGTATGACTCATAATATGTTAGCACAAGCCGTGGTGAGGAGTTGTGGTTAAATCGTATTGGTTTGGGTGGATGGTACCATGGTTGACAGTACGACCCGTAGGATGGTGGTACGAGTCATGGTATACCAGTCGTGGTCAAATTCAGAAACTTGGGAAAAATGGTGAGGTGACCACGAGAGGTAACCACGAGTCGTGACTTGATGGTACGACTCATGGTCGGGGCCAGATATGTTTTTTAGGTAAATTTCATTAAGGGCTTTTCCGTAATTCCTATGTTCTAAGGGCCTAAACCACGTCATTTTGAGCTCATTTTAGAAGGTTTTTAGCAGGGGATCATCTATCTTAGGCCATTTCTTCATGCATGCAAGGTTGAAGGCTTGAGGGGAGGAAATTGAGAAGAATTTCAAGGTTTTCAAGCGAAATCTCAGTTGGGAAATTGTGAAGAGCTAGGGTTCTTCATTCCCAGGTATGAAAGGCCATGAGTGGGTGCTGCCTTCCACACCCATGCCTATTCCCTATCAAATTGTGATTTGTTGAGATGATCAAGTATGGGGTTTCATTCAATTGCATGATTCTCATATCCTCATTCATGGGCATGATTGATTTGAGTTGATATTGATGATTTACTAAGCTTGGGAAGATTCTAACCTTATTTCTTTTACAAAATTATTTTTCTAAAAGTTGAATCTAAAACGCCCATGTATGGATAGTTCACAGAAGTGGTGATTGTGATAAATGTGATATGATGTAATAAATGATAAAAAGCATATTTCCAACCTTACCCATGATTTTGATGATGTTTTCAAAGTAGATTGAATAGACCCAAGTATAGTGATGTTTTGGGTGATGCCCATATCATGTTTTCAAATAATGATTTTTCCCGTAATGAACTTACCACATGGTTGAAATGATTTTCCCTCAAACTCTTACTATGAATCCTAGCTTGTGGTATGTTTCGAAGTAAAGCCTTTCATATGCATGATTCTTAATTGATATGTACATTATCGTCAAGCTTTGTCAAGGACAATGTTAAGCCCCATTTCACATGATGTTGAGTCCACGCATGAATTCATTATGAGCCTTGTCAATAGACAATATCGAGCTCCGTTCATATGATTTTAAGTTATGCATGATTTCATTCTAAGCTTTGTCAAAAAGACATTGTTGACCTTCGTCAACAGACGATGTTGAGCTTCGTTATATATGATATAGAGCATTGCATATTGTGGGAGAAGAGTCTAGCACCGAGCAGGTTAAGGATCGACTACCCTATGCCCCAGAACCACGCGTCAACGTAGGATGATACTTATGTTATTGGGACCTCCCTTGTGAGCTATCCCCAACCCGATTGGCCCTTCAGCTTGATATCGATATCGTGGTAGCGTCCATCGCCCTGGCAAGGTTATGGACTTCCCACTTAAGTGTGACAGTTGGGACCACGTAAGCTCTATCATGGTATGTCAGTTATATGAAGAGTCTCCCACTGTCTTTTATACATCTAAATCGCATATTTACCGTTGTCATGATTATTTGATGCATGCATAATCCAGAAGTAAGGTTTGACTCATGTTTTGGCTTTTGATATACATATTTCATGTTCAGCTTGAGTCATTCGTGTCAGTCATGGTGTTGTAAAGCCTTGCATTTTCATGAAGCATGAGAGTATGAATTCATAATGAATGCATGTGGTCTTCTATTTATCCTTATAAGCCATCGATATGTATGATTTACCTTAAATGATTTTAAATTTCTTTAGCGGTTTTACTTACCTTATATAATCGGTACATTCCACATACTGACTGCATACCTTCCATGCTGCATCGTTTCATGATGCAGGATCCGGATCTCAGGTTCAACCCCATCGAATAGTCGCTTATCAGGATTTGCATCTGTTGATTTGTGAGTCCTCATCTTCTGAGGATTGGACTTTCAGTTATATCGGACATATTTCTTTGTTTCCATATTGTTGAGCTAGTTGGGGGTTTTGTCTCATCAGCTCATCTAGATTAGAGGCTTATCAGACTTAGATATGTATTCATTTTCAGATGTCTATTCTATTGTTATATTTGGTTGACTTCCTCCTAACTTATTGATTCATTTTTGCTCTTGTTTATTGAATAAGTTAGTGAATGCTTATGCCATGGGTCGACTTGGGGTCCTTCGGGGTCCCTTGTCCCGTGTCTACGATCCGGCTCCCCTCTCGGATCGTGACAAACTTGGTATCAGAGCAATAGGTTTGATGTGTCCTTGGGAGTCTGAAAGCCGTGTTAGGTAGAGTCTTTTTCATGGGTGTGAAGTGCGCCGCATTTATGACGAAGAGGGTACTAAACATTTTAGGAAATGGTCCCTCGTTTCATGATCAATGTCGTGCGATGAAAAAGTCTTTCTATCCTTCTAATTCGTGCTATTCATGATTACAGAATTATGGTTCCTAGGAGGATGAATAGGAGAAGTAACGGAGCTGGTGAAGGCCACGATGAGGGTAATAGTTATAGGGATCAACCAGCCCCACCAGCTCAAGAGCCCAAAGCACTAGAGCCAGCCGCTCATGCTGAGTTCCGAGCTGCCATACAGATGTGAGTGCATGCCTTGAACGCCCAGGTCAATAAATAGGCTATTGCGCATGTTCCCCAGAACGGCAATGCGATGGTGGCTAGAGTCCAAGACTTTTTGAGAATGAATCCACCGGAGTACTTCGGGTCCAAGGTAGATGAGGACCCTCATGACTTCATTGATGAGATCGTCAAGATCACCCAGGTTATGGGGGTGAGCAGTGTAGAGTGCACAGAGTTGGACTCCTACCAATTAAAGGGGGTTGCGCATATTTGGTTCCGTCAGTGTAAAGACAGCAGGATTGCTGGAGCCGGCCCAGTCACATGGGAGGAGTTTCAGGTTACATTCCTCGATTGATTCTTCCCTTGAGAAATGAGGGAGTTGAAAGTATCATAATTTGTGAATAAGGAGTACGCCCTTGAGTTCACCCGCTTATCTAAATATGCCTCAGAGTTGGTGACTGACCAGCAAGCGCGTGTGAGCAGATCTGTGCATGGTATAATTGCATACCTGGACAAGGATTGCAGGATAGCTATGCTCCACTAGGATATGGATTTTCCCTGTATAGTATTGTACACCCAACATATGGAGGCAACACACTCGAGGGAAAGGGAGGCTAAGAGAGCCCGGACAGAGGGCGATAGATTCTCTATGCAGAGATCCGACGGGGGGCACCGACAACAGACCTATCAGAGATCGTTAGCCCCTGCGCCATCAGCCATGAGTGTGCCATCTAGACCCCGACTTGATCAGACGGGGAGAGCATCTGGCTCAAAGGATCATAGCAGCAGGCCCATGGAGTCCAGCATTTCAACTTGTTGTAGGAGTGGCCGAGGGCACATATGCCAGTGCTTAGCAGGGTCAGGAGCTTGTTTCGTATGTGGACAGACTGTACATATGCTCAGAGATTGTCCAGCAGCGAGGAAGAATCAGATTGGGGCTCAAGGCCCATCTTCCAGTTCAGCAGCCCTTCCCCCACGCGCAACAGATCAGGGGGCATCTACTAGTACAGCTGGCGAGCAGCGTCGGAACAGGTTCTATGCTTTCTAGGAGTAGGAGGCATCGACAGGAGCAGGAGGAATCACAAGATGTCGTTACTAGTATGTTGAGAGTCTATCATGTTGATGTATATGCTTTTCTAGATCCAGGGGCTACCCTATCTTTGTAATGCCCTATATAGCCAGTAGCTTCAGGGTTAATCCTGATGTATTATCAGAACCCTTCTCAGTTTCCACTCCAATAGGTGACTCAGTTATAGCTAGACAGGTGTATAGAAATTTCTCGGTCTCAGTTCTTCATAAGGTCACCTCAGCAGATTTGATAGAGTTAGCCATAATCGATTTTGATATTATTCTCGGCATGGATTGGTTATTTGCATGTTATGCTTCAGTCAACTGTAGAACCCGATCAGTAGAACTTAGATTTCCGGATGAGCCAGTCTTAGAATGGAAGGGTAGTTTAGTGGTGTCTGTAGGTCGATTCATTTCCTACCTTAAGGCCAGGAAGATGATTTCCAAAGGATGCATGTACCATCTAGTTAGGGTTAAGGATGTGAAGTCCCAAACCTCGACCTTTTAGTTGGTTCCAATAGTATGTGAGTACCCGGAGGTCTTTCCTAGTGATTTTCCAAGTGTGCCTCCCAAGCGAGAGATTGATTTCAGCATAGATCTTCTTCCCGACACACAACCTATATCTATTCCGCCCTATAGAATGGGTCCAGCGAGCTAAACGAGTTGAAGGATCAGTTGAAAGATTTGATAGACAAGGGTTTTATCAGGCCAAGTAAGTCCCCATGGGGTGCACCGGTGTTATTTGTTCGGAATAAGGATGGTTCCCTTCACATGTGTATCGATTATCAGTAGTTGAATAAGGTTACCGTAAAGAACAGGTACACCTTACCTAAAATTGATGATTTGTTTGACCAGATCCACGGTGCCAGGTGTTTCTCCAAGATTGATCTCAGATTTGGATACCACTAGGTTAGGGTTCAGGAGAGTGACATCCCAAAAACCTCCTTTAGAACTCGATATGGTCATTACGAATTTGTTGTTATGTATTTTGGACTAACCAATGCCCCTGCAGCTTTTATGGATATGATGACAGGGTATTCAAGGAATATCTAGACATGTTCATGATTGTGTTCATTGATGATATACTCATATACTCTCGGAGTGAGGAGGAGCATCCCGCTCACTTGAGAGTAGTACTTCAAACCCTCAAGGACCAACAGTTATATGCAAAGTTCAGCAAATGCGAGTTTTGGTTAGACTCTATGGCATTTCCAGGCCATGTGGTGTCAAGTAAGGGTATAAAGGTAGATTCACAGAAGATTGAGGCGGTGAAGAATTGGCCAAGACCCGTGAATCCTTAAGAAATTCGGAGTTTCCTGGGCTTGGCAGGCTACTATCGAAGATTTTTTGAGGGCTTCTCATCCATTGCAGCCCCATTGACTAGACTGACTCAGAAAAAGGTGAAGTTCCAGTGGTCGGAGGCTTGTGAGAAAAACTTTCAGGAATTGAAGACCCGACTCACTTCAGCACCAGTGTTGACTTTACATGAGGGTATTGATGGCTTTGTTGTATACTGTGATGCTTCAAGGTTTGGACTAGGATGTGTGTTGTAGCATGGGAAGGTAATAGTTTATGCCTCAAGACAGCTGAAAGTTCATGAAAAGAATTACCCGAGCCACGATCTTGAATTGGCCGCAGTAGTATTTGCATTGAAAATATGGAGGCATTATCTATATGGAGTCCATGTGGATGTATTCACGGATCACAAGAGCTTGCAATATGTATTTACTCAAGAAAGACCTAAATCTTCCACAAAGAAGGTTGTTGGAGTTGTTGAAGGACTACGACATGAGTGTTCTTTACCACCCGGGCAAGGCTAATGTGGTTGCAGATGCACTTAGTAGTCTTTCTATGAAAAATGTGTCCCACATGGATGAGGGGAAGAAAGATATGGTGAAAGATGTCCATCGGCTTGCAAGGCTGGGGGTTAGATTGATCGACTCGACTGATGGCGGCGTAGTGGTGCGTAACGGTTCAGAATCATCCTTGGTAGTCGATGTTAAGTCCAGGCAAGATGAGGATCCAATCTTGAGGAAGCTGAAGGAGGCAGTGCGGAATCAAAAGTTGGAGGTTTTCTCCCAAGGGGGAGATGATGTTCTAAGATACCAAGGTCGGCTATGTGTTCCGGACGTTGACGATTTGAGGGTTTGGATATTGCAGGAGGCGCACTGTACCAGATATTCCATCCATCAAGGATCCACGAAGATGTATCGAGACTTGAGAGATATCTACTTGTGGTATGGTATGAAAAAGGATATTACAGAGTTTGTAGCGAAATGTCCAAACTGCCAGCAAGTTAAGGTCGAGCATCAAAGACCGGGAGGTGTACTTCAAGACATCAGTATTCCCACTTGGAAGTGGGAAGAAATTAACATGGATTTTATAATAGGTCTACCTCGTACGCGCCGGCAATACAACTTCATTTGGGTGGTGGTAGATAGTTACCAAGGCTGCACACTTTCTACCTATCAAAACCATGGATTCAGCGGATGACTATGCCAAATTATATATTAGGGAGTTGGTTCGACTTCATGGAGTGCCTTTGTCCATTATTTTAGACCGAGGACCTCAGTTTACTTCCCAGTTCTGGCGGTCCTTTCAAAGGGGACTTGAGACTCAAGTCAAGCTCAGTACAATATTTCATCCGCAGACTGATGGCCAAGGCGAATGGATGATCCAGACCCTCGAGGATATGTTGAGGGAATGTTTTATTGATTTTAAAGGTAGTTAGGATGATCATTTTCCCTTGATCGAGTTTGCCTATAATAACAGTTACCACTCCAGTATCCAGATGACACCGTTCGAGGCTCTTTACAAGCGGAGGTGTAGATCTCCCATCGGATGGTTCGGGGTTGGTGAGGCAGCTATGATGGGACTAGATTCGGTACATGAGGCGATGGTGAAGGTTCAGTTGATAAGAGATCAGTTGAAAATTGCTCAGTCGCCAGAAATCATATGCTAATGTGAGGAGAAGAGATTTGGAGTTTGATGTGGACGACTGGGTATTTCTAAGGTATCTCCCATGAAGGGAGTCATGCGGTTCGGAAAGAAAAGTAAACTCAGTCCCCGTTATATTGGTCCGTACCGAGTTGTAAGAAGGGTTGGCAAGGTATCATATGAGTTGGACTTGCCATTGGAGCTATCCTCAGTTCATCCCATTTTCCATGTGTCACTTTTGAAGAGGTGTTTGGGTGATACAACCTTGGTAGTTGTGTTAGACAACATTGGGGTGAAAGAGAGCCTTAGTTATGAAGAGATTCTGGTTGAAATCTTGGATCATCCGGTCCGGAGGTTGAGGAACAAAGAGGTATCTTTAGTTAAGGTTTTATGGAGAAATCATCATGTTGAAGGAGCTACATGGGAGGCCAAAGTGGACATGATGGCTAGATATCCACGTTTGTTCTCTACCGGCTCAGTTCCGACTTGAGGTATCAATTTTGCTCTATGACTCCATCTAGTTTTCGTGATCTGTTCATGTGTGCATGTATCTTTTATGTGTATGAATGTATATGTAAGGTCTGAATTCTGTGCAGCTGTATAATCCTTTTCGGAGGTAGTCAATCTATGAAAATTTTGGTTTAAATGATCAGTTTTGGGGTATGATAATTGTTTGATTCAATTTTCTACTTATTCCTAACATTCAAGGACGAATGTTCCCAAGGGGGAGATATTGTAATACCCCGGAAGGGGCCTAAGAATAGACCCAGGAGTTGAAGTTGAAAACTGCAGAAAACCTGGAATGTTTGCATAGTACGACTCGAGGTATGAATCGTGGTGAGGACCTACGACTCATGACTCAAGTTGTGATGAATTGGGAGTTTGAGATCATTTCATGAATGTTCCTATGAGTCGTGACGGGAAGGTACAACTGTGGTTAGGAGTCGTGGTGAAATTCCCAGTGGTGCCGAGGTGAGCCGTCACGAGTCGTGGTACGACTAGTAATATGTTACCATGAGTCATGGTGAGGAGTTGTGGTTGATTCGTATTGGTTTGGGTGGATGGTACCACGGTTGAAAGTACAACCTGTAGGATGGTGGTACGAGTCGTGGTATACCAGTCATGGTCAAATTCAAAAAATTGGGAAAAATGGTGAGGTGACCACGAGAGATAACCACGAGTCGTGACTTGATGGTACGACTCGTGGTCGGGGCCAGATCTGTTTTTTAGGAAAATTTCATTAAGGGCTTTTCCATAATTCCTATGTTCTAAGGGCCTAAACCACGTCGTTTTGAGCTCGTTTTAGAGGGTTTTTAGTAGGGGATCATCTATCTTAGGCCATTTCTTCATGCTTGCAAGGTTGAAGGCTTGAGGGGAGGAAATTGAGGAGAATTTCAAGGTTTTCAAGGGAAATCTCAGCTGGGCAATTGGGAAGAGTTAGGGTTCTTCATTTCCAGGTATGTAAGGCCATGAGTGGGTGCTTCCTTCCACACCCATGCCCATTTCCTATCAAATTGTAATTTGTTGAGATGATCAAGTATGGGGTTTTCATTCAATTGCATGAATATCCTATCCTCATTCATGGGTATGATTGATTTGAGTTGATATTGATGATTTACTAAGCTTGGGAGGATTCTAACCTTATTTCTTTCACAAAATTGTTTTTCTAAAAATTGAATCTAAAACACCCATGTATGGATAGCTCATAGAAGTGGTGATTATGATAAATGTGATGATGTTGGAATAAATGATGAAAGTATGTTTCCAACCTTACCCATGATGTTGATGATTTTTTCAAAGTAGATTGAATAGACCCAAGTATAGTGATGTTTTGGGTGATGCCCATATGATGTTTTCAAATAGTGATTTTTCCCAATATGAGCTTACCACATGGTTGAAATGATTTCCCCTCAAACTCTTATTATGAATCCTAGCTTGTGGTATGTTTGGAAGTAAAGCCTTTTATATGCATGATTCTTAATTGATATGTACATTATCGTCAAGCTTTGTCAAGGACAATGTTAAGCTCCATTTCACATGATGTTGAGTCCATGCATGAATTCATTATAAGCCTTGTCAATAGATGTCGAGCTTTGTTCATACGATGTTAAGTTATGCATGATTTCATTCTAAGCATTATCGAAAAGACATTGTTGAGCTTCTTCAACAGGCAATGTTGAGCTTCGTTATATACGATATAGAGCATTGCATATTGTGGGAGAATTGTCTATCACCGTGAGGGTTAAGGATCGACTACCCTATGCCCCAGAATTACGCGCCAATGTAGGATGATACTTATGTTATTAGGACCTCCCTTGTGAGCTATCCCCGGCTCGATTGGCCCTTCAGCTTGATATAGATATCATGGTAGCGTCCATCGCGCTAGCAGGATTATGGACGGTTCTTCCCACTTGAGTGTGACAGTTGGGACCACGTAAACTCTATCATGGTATATCGGTTATGTGACGAGTCTCCCACTGTCTTTTATACATCAGAATTGCATATTTATTGTTGTCATGATTATTTGATGCATGCATAATCCAGAAGTAAGGTTTGACTCATGTTTTAGCTTTTGATATACATGTCATGTTCTTCTTGAGTCATTCGTGTCAGTCATGATGTTGTAAAGCCTTGCATTTTCATGAAGCATGAGAGTACGAATTCATAATGAATGCATGTGGTCTTCTCTTTATCCTTATAAGCCATCGATATGTATGATTTACCTTGAAGGATTTTGAATAGCTTTAGCGGTTTTACTTACCTTACATACTCGGTACATTCCACGTACTGACTACATACCTTCTATGCTGCATCATTTCATGATGCAGGATTTGGATCTCAGGTTCAGCCCTGTCTGTAGTCGCTTATCAGGATTTGTGAGTCCTCATCTTCTGAGGATTGGACTTTTAGTTATATCGGACATATTTCTTTATTTCCGATTTTTTGAGCTAGTTGGGGGTTTTTCCCATCAGCTCGTCCAGATTAGAGGCTTATCAGACTTAGATATGTATTCATTTTCGGATGTCTATTCTGTTGTTATATTTGGTTGACTTCCGCTGAACTTATAAATTCATTTTTGCTCTTGTTTATTGAACGAGTTAGTGAATGCTTATGCCATGGGTCAACTTGGGGTCCTTCGGGGTCCCTTGTCCCGTGTCTACAATCCGGGTCCCCTCTCGGGTTGTGACACTAACATATCCAGATATGCCTCAAATTCCCTGTTCATTAGATCCGTCAAAGCTACAGGGGAGTTGGTTAGTCCAAAAGACATAACAACGAATTCATAATGGCCATACCAGGTTCTGAAAGTAGTCTTTGGGATGTCACTCTCCCGAACCCTGAGCTGGTGGTACCCGGACCTGAGATCTATCTTGGAGAAATATTTGGCACCCTGAAGCTGATCGAAAAGATCATAAATACGGGGTAAAGGGTATCTATTCTTAATGGTGACCTTGTTCAACTGCCTATAGTCAATACACATCCGAAGAGAACCGTCTTTCTTCCGGACGAATAACACTGGGGTACCCCATGGGGACTTACTCGATCTAATGAAACCCTTATCAAGAAAATCCTTCAACTGCTTCTTTAACTCTTTTAGCTCGGCTGGGGCCATTTGGTAGGGAGGAATTGATATGGGCTGCGTGTTGGGCAAAAGATCAATCTCAAAATCAAGCTCCCGCTTGGGAGGAACACCGGGTAGGTCATCTGAAAATACCTCGGGATATTCACATACCACAGGGACTGACGGAATGGTTAGGGTCTCAGACGTGACATCCTTAACCCTAACCAAGTGGTAAATACAACCCTTGGAAAATATTTTACTGCCCTTGAGATAGGAGATAAAGCGACCTACAGGTACTGCCGAACCACCCCTCCATTATAAAACCGGTTCACCTGGAAACTAAAACTCCACCGCTCGAGTTCTACAGTTAACAGAATCATAACATGCAAACAACCAATCCATGCCCAAGATGACGTCAAAATCATTCATAACCAATTCTATTATGTCTGCGAAGGTAACCTTATGCAATACTGTAATGGGGCAACCTCTATATACCTGCCTTGCTATGACTGAATCACCAACCGGAGTAGATACAGAAAATGGTTCTGAAAAAATTTCAGGACTGACTCCAAAGTGACTAGCAATGTAAGGTTTCACAAAAGAAAATATGGCTCTTGGATCTAACAAAGCATAAGCATCAATATGAAAGACTCGCAACATACCTGTAACTACATCAGGAGAAGTCTCCTGCTCTTTTCGAGAGCCAAGTGCATAAAACCAGTTCTAGCACTGACCGCCAGCTAGACCAGTCGAAGTACCCTGCTGAGTAGGACGTGCCACTGGAACTGCTGAACTAGCTTCAGAAGTGCGGGCTCCACCACCCCTTGACCTAGCTGCAGGGCAACCCCTGAGTCTGTGTCTGGGTTTTCCATACCCGAAACAAGCATCTGAGCCCACCAAACATTTCCCTAGGTGATTCTTGCCACAGTTAGCACAAGATGGAAAAGTACGCTCTGTGTGCATGCTATTCTGACCCCTCAAACTTGAGACCCTGCTCCTCTGATAGTCTCGAGGCCTAGATGGGGTACTGACTGAAGATGGTGTTGATGTAATGGACCTGCGCTGGGACTGCTGGTGAGGCCCACCCCCTGGCCTCGGCTGGGAGAACCTGTGGCTATTAGTTCTGGCCCTCTTGGCCTCTCTCTACCTCATATGGGCTGCCTCCATCAGCTGAGCATAGAGGACTATCCTTGGGTAGTCCATATCCTGATGAAGCAGGCTATTCTGCAGTCCTTTTCCAGATATTCGGCTACTCCCCGCATGAATCTGCTCACCCGTGCCCTCTGATCCATCACTAACTCTGGAGCATACTTTGATAGGCGAATGAACTCAAGTGAATATTCTAGCACCATCATCTTTCTCTGTTTGAGGTTAACAAACTCGACTATTTTCAATTCCCTCATCTCCCTAGGGAAGAACCTTTCGAGAAAGGCCATGTGGACTTATCCCAGCTGATAGGGCCCACTGCCGCTGCCCGGATGTCCTTCCATTGCTTGAACCAAATATACACGACCTCCTTCAGCTGATAAGAGGCCAGGTCAACGCACTTCTCATTTGTCACCCCCATAACCTGAGTGACCTTTAAGATCCTTTTAATGAACTCGTGTGGATCCTTGTCCACCTTTGCCCCAGTGAACTCAGGAGGGTTCATCCTTACAAAGTCCCTGATCTGGGCTACCGCTGCATTGCCGTTCTATGGAACATACGCAACAGCCTACTGGTTGACCTGAGCGGTCAAGGCCTACGCCAACATTTGAATAGCCGCTCGAAACTCGACGTGGGCAGCTGGCTCTAGTGCCTGGGGCTCCTGAACAGGTGGGGCTTGCTGACGCCCATTATCATGGCCACCCTCGTGGCCTTCATCATTTCTGTTGCTCCTTCCTTTTATCCTTCTAGGAGCCATAATTTTTTGCAATCGAGAATAACACAAATTAGAAGGATGGAGAGATTTTCACCGCACGACATAGATCATGAAAGAAGGGAACATTCCCTAAAACATTTAGTAGCCTCTTCATCATAGGTGTGGTGCGCTTCACACCCATGAAAAAGACTCTACCTAACACGACTTTCATACTCTCTAGGACATATCCGAACCTATCGCTCTGATACCAAGTTTGTCATGACCCGAGAGTACACCCTGATCATATACAAGGGACAAGGAGCACCGAAAGACTCCGAGTCAACCCATGGCATGAGCATATATCTAATTCATACATGTAAGGCGGAAGACTTAACTTAAAAATCATGAATTTAAATGAAAATGTGACATGAAATATATAAGAAATAGTAATACATAATTCGAGCATAAATAGCAGAATACAACAATTGAGTCTGAAAGCCTCTAATCATAATTGACGGGTTGAAGGGACAAGACCCCAACTAACCCCAACATTCTGAAACAAAAGATTAACAAGGTCCGAACATGAATCCCTCGAATCATGAGGACTCACCACTGAGAGTTGAGAGTAGAATTGAGAGCAAGCTAGGAATGATGCTGAACCTGCGAACTAGCCTAAAAATATGTGGGTGAATACTTGGAAGGTACTGAGTATGTAGGGTATGCAAAAGAATACTTAAAAACATAAAAGTCATAGGAGTGGGGACATCATGATCATAAAAACTGAAATCTTAAGTAAATCGTAAGGCTCAAGATTTCCAAAATATTCGTAAAACTGTCATAGTCATAATATGTGAGAAAATATTTCATAAAACATAACTTGAGCCTAAAGAACATAATCATACATGCATTAAAACCATGAGGAACAATGGGAGATTTCTAGAACTGACATACCCCATATGAGCACACATGGAGCCCGACCTGTGAACCTAGTCGGGAGGTCGTCCATACCTTGCTAAGGGTATGAACCATGAAAGGTGTGACATCACTCATAAAGGCCCCGTAGGGAATAGGGGAAAGTCACTGAAGAGGTCCTGAACATAACCTACGGTGGCTCATAGTTCTGAAATTCGGGGCGTAACCTAGGCCCCGAACCTACTCGGTGTTAAGTACTACTCCGAAAACATGAAACGTGGTCATAGAAATTCTTACATGACGTGCATGGCTAGTTAAACTGTGATAATCATAACGTGCTTGTGAATTCGTAATACTAGCCATGGAGTTGGGCCCATGAATCGGCCAAAATCATAGTTCATAAATCATAAGTGACATGTGGGCATTGCTCATAGTGTCAATCATACATGAAATGCGTAAATTTATAGGAAACATGATCATAATAACATGAGTAAATGAAAACATGTTTAAAATTCAAAAGTTCATATCATGCTTGAGAAATCACCATAACCATGCATTTCATTAAAAACCCCATGATTTGGGCACATGTGATTTTAAGGATTTAAATCATCAAATATTGAATAAAATAAGTGAAAACAACCCAATAAGTCGAAACACATGATTTTAGTCATACTACAACATGCTCATATCGATTTTTGAGGAAACATGCATTTGGGTTATGACCCATCAAGAATTGGTAACTTAAACGTAGAATTAAGGAGAAATTGGGCATGAGTAGGGACTAAACTACCCATTCAAAACACCACATACCTGGAATTACTTGCTTCTTAACTCCCTTGAAAAACCCTAGGTGGAAACTTGAAGAAGAACCTTTGAATCTCCTCCTATTCCCTTCTCTAGTTCTTGCAATTGTCAAATGAGACTTAGCATAAGTTTTTCCTCCTTAAAAGACCCTTTCCCAACCTTAAAACAACGTGGTTTAGGGTCCAAAAGCATAGAAAAGTCAAACTTTCCCTTAATGAAAATTCCTAAAAAACAGATCTGCCCCCGACCACGAGTCGTACCACGAAGTCATGACTCGTGGTCACCTCACCATTTTTTTAAATCTTCTGAATCTAGCCACGACTCGCATACCATGACTCGTAGTGCCATCCTACGGGTCATACTATCAGTCGTGGTACCATTCACCCATACCCAATTACGACTGAACCACAACTCCTCATCACGACTCGTTGCTACATCCTACAAGTCGCACCATGACCCCTGACGAGTCACTCTGGCACCACTGAGAATTTCACCACAACTCCTATACATGATTCCTACCTACATGTCACGACTCATAGGACCACCCGTGATATGACCTCAGGCTCCCGAATTCATCACAGCTCAAGTCACGAGTCGTAGGTCCTCATCACGATTCGTACCTCGAGCTGTACTGGTGCAAAATTCTAGATTTTCTGCAGTTTTCAACCTCAAACTCCCAGGTCTATTCTTATCCTTTTTGGGGTATTACATGGGCATTAGAACAAAAATCTGCCACCTGGTTTTCAAGAAGTTTTCCTCCTCCTTGAAATCTGAATGCTCCGATCCCATTTCCTATCCCTGAGCTCCTACTGCATTTACCTTTCTGGCCTCAGAGCCCATGATATGCTTAGTGATCAGGTCTGATGATGTACGCATATGGGCCAATTCCTGATCACACTCCTCCTCCTTCTTTTGTTTGTCTATAGTTATACTAACAACATATGTACCTCCAGCTGCTTCCGCTTCCCTGGTGTGCCAGACCTTGTTAGTCTTAGTCACTCTATCAAGAATAGTGGCAAATTGTTCCCACGTATGACTCATCAGTGCTCCTCCACCATAGTATCCACTACAACTTTTGTGCTATTATTCAATGACCTATAAAAAATCTCCAACAAATTGTCGTATGGAATTTTATGGTCAACTTTTTTTTAAAATCTCAACCAGGTTTCATGAAGTGCCTCCATTTTCAGTTGTGAGAAGTTATTGATCTCATCCTTAAGTTGTAACATCTTGGAGGGTGGGGAGAACCTCTCTAGAAAAGCTTGTTTGAGCTCCCTCCAATTAGTAATGGAGTCGTTAGGCAACTCCGATAACCATAGAGTGGCCTCTCCAGAAAGAGAGAAGGGGAAGATTCTCAGCCCTGACTTACACGGGGAAACCTGTATGCCTTGCATATTTCAATGAAGTTCATCAAGTGCAAGTTGGCATTATTTGCTGCATGAACACTAAACACCCCTTTCATATTCAACAACTATATCGTGGTACTAGTGATGTCAAACTTTGCCCCAACAGGCAAAGGTGGTGGTATGATAGCTCCACCTGACCCGACTTCATCAATATCAGTGTCATCCACATCAAAAAACTGAGGATCATATCTCTGGCCTCTATTCCCCCTTCCATGGCATCAAGAATTTACAACTTTATCTGAGCATCCTCGACTTCCTGAAGTGCATCTTGCTGAGCTAGCTCGACTTGCCTAGCTTCTTCAGCAAGACGGGCCTATCTTTGCTCTTGGTTCTCTATTCTTCGTAGTGTTCGCTCTAATTTAAGATCAAGAGGAATCAGGGGGTGTCTGCTCAGTCGAGTACTTGGCATTAACCAAGAGACAACCTATGGGTGTTAAAAACAAAAAGAAAATTTAAATGAGGAAATGACAACTATAAGTTAAACATAAGAAATTAATCTATTCTTAATCCATATTTCTGAGCAATGGTGCCACTTTTTAATAACGCTCAAACTCACACTCCTGATAAAGCATGAAACAGACATTGTCAATAAAGGACCCAACAAAGGTTAGGGTAGAACCTATAGGAAATATGGTAACAATTAGACTGAAGCAGGTATTTAAGCTTTTAGGTCTATTATCTCCAAAAAGAGGGGTTTATTGGAAACAGTTATAAAACAAGATTGAAAATTTAGTTGTTTTTTTATCAAGATTTGCAATTAACTAGGGTAAGTGTTCCCCATGGGTTCATAACTACTTCGGGTTTATAATCGTGATCTATCCCAATGCTTACTTGTAGAAATGATAACAAGTGTTCACCCAAATGACTGGTTCGTCCCTATTAGAAAACTATACTCAATCACCGGGCTAGGTCTCAAGAGAGATTTAAAATTCAACCATTATCAATTTGTTCCACGTTATCCTGTGACCGCAGCTCAAGTTATACAATGACTCATAAAGTTCAAGGCTTTGTTGTAATTCTCTTTTCCTAATCTCTACTTTTCTAGGTTCAAGTAAGTAAAGAATTCGAGCAAGTCCTAATGTTGTGCTTTGTTAAGAAATATTAAAGATGAAGAGAATACAATATAAGTGTTTAACATTGGTTTCGAATCACATCGTGTAACCCTAGTTTCTTAATCTACGATGGTTCCCGCAACCCTAGTTGTGGAGGTTTTTGCCTCCCGTGATTGTAATATTTATTAGCATTTGTAGAAAAACACATAATTAAATACTTACAACGATGACTGATAGAAAACCTCCTTTGAATATTGCAAGAATTGATGTTGAATAATCCAAGAACAAGAAGAAATTCAAGAAAGAAATCTCCAATGAATTAGAAAATTCACAACAACATGTCCATAATTACGTCTAATTACTTCTCTGGTCTTATCTATACTTAAAATAACCTAAAATGTATTTATACAAATAATTGGAGCCTTCTCTTAAGTAAACATGGATACTACCAAAAACTATCGCCGCCTTCAACTATGACCCATAACAACATTGCATAGGGCGTACCTTGACTCGTATGTTGGCTGGCTTCTGCTGAATCTAGCTAAGTTTTGAGACATGGTACGACTCATACCAAGATCCTACGAGTCATACAATCTTTTTGTGGCTTGATTTTGCAATTTCTGGCATCTTCTGTAAACTTTCACGAAGATCAAGAGGAATCAGGGGGTTTCCGCTCCGTCGAGTACTTGGCATTCAACAAGAGACAACCTGTGGGTGTCAAAAACAAAAAGAAAATCTAAATGAGGAAATAATAACAAAAAGTTAAACATAAGCAATTAATCTATTCTTAAGCCATATTCTCGAGCAACGGTGCCACTTTTTAATAACGCTCAAACTCACACTCCTGATAAAGCATGAAACGGACATTTTCAATAAAGAACCCAACAAAGGTTAGGGTCGAACCCATAGAAAATATGTTAACAATTAGACTGATGCAGGTATTTAAGCTTTTAGGTCTGTTATCTCCAAAAAGAGGGGTTTATTGAAAACAGTTATAAAACAAGATTGAAAATTTAGTTGTTGTTTATCAAGATTTGCAACTAACTAGGGTAAGTGTTCTCCATGGGTTCATAACTACTACGGGTTTATAATCGTGGTCTATCCCAATGCTTACTTGTAGAAATGATAACAAGGGTTCACCCAAATGACTGGTTCGTCCCTATTAGAAAACTATACTCAATCTCCGGGCTAGGTATCAAGAGCGATTTCAAATTCAACCATTATCATTTTGTTCCAAGTTATCCTGTGACCGCAGCTCAAGTTATCCAATGACTCATAAAGTTCAAGGCTTTGCTGTAATTCTCTTTTCCTAATCTCTACTTTTCTAGGTTCAAGTAAGTAAAGAATTTGAGTAAGTCCTAATGTTGTGCTTCATTATGAAATATTAAAGATGAAGAGAATACAATATAAGTGTTTAACATTGGTTTCGAATCACATCGTGTAACCCTAGTTTTTTAATCTACGATGGTTCCCGCAACCCTAGTACTGGAGGTTTTTGCCTCCCGTGATTGTAATATTTATTAGCATTCATAGAAAAACATATAATTGAATACTTACAACGATGACTGATAGAAAACCTTCTTTGAATATTGCAAGAATTGATGTTGAATAATCCAAGAACAAGAAGAAATTCAAGAAAGAAATCTCCAATGAATTAAAAAATTCACAACAACATGTCCATAATTACGTCTAATTACTTCTCTGGTCTTATCTATACTTAAAATAACCTAAAAAGTATTTATACAAATAATTGGAACCTTCTCTTAAGTAAACAGGGATACTACCAAAAACTTTCGCCGCCTTCAACTATGACCCATAATAACATTGTACAGGGCGTACCTTGACTTGTATGTTGGCTGGCTTCTGCTGAATCTAGCTACGTTTTGAGACATGGTACGACCCACACCAAGATCCTACGAGTAATACAATCTTTTCGTGGCTTGATTTTGCAATTGCTGGCATCTTTTGTAAACTTTCACGAAGATCAAGAGGAATCAGTGGGTTTCCGCTCCGTCGAGTACTTGGCATTCACCAAGAGACAACCTGTGGGTGTCAAAAACAAAAAGAAAATCTAAATGAGGAAATAATAATAAAAAGTTAAACATAAGCAATTAATCTATTCTTAAGCCATATTCCCGAGCAACGGTGCCACATTTTAATAACGCTCAAACTCACACTCCTGATAAAGCATGAAACAGACATTGTCAATAAAGAACCCAACAAAGGTTAGGGTAGAACCCATAGGAAATATGGTAACAATTAGACTGACGCAGGTATTTAAGCTTTTAGGTATGTCATCTCCAAAAAGAGGGGTTTATTGAAAACAGTTATAAAACAAGATTGAAAATTTAGTTGTTGTTTATCAAGATTTGCAATTAACTAGGGTAAGTGTTCCCCATGGGTTCATAACTACTTCAGGTTTATAATCTTGATCTATCCCAATGCTTACTTGTAGAAATGATAACAAGTGTTCCCCCAAATGACTGGTTCGTCCCTATTAGAAAACTATACTCAATCACCGGGCTAGGTCTCAAGAGAGATTTAAAATTCAACCATTATCAATTTGTTCCAAGTTATCCTGTGACCGCAGCTCAAGTTATACCATGACTCATAAAGTTCAAGGCTTTGTTGTAATTCTCTTTTCCTAATCTCTACTTTTCTAGGTTCAAGTAAGTAAATAATTCGAGCAAGTCCTAATGTTGTGCTTTGTTAAGAAATATTAAAGATGAAGAGAATACAATATAAGTGTTTAACATTGGTTTCGAATCACATCATGTAACCCTAGTTTCTTAATCTACGATGGTTCCCGCAACCCTAGTTGTGGAGGTTTTTGCCTCCCGTGATTGTAATATTTATTAGCATTTGTAGAAAAACACATAATTAAATACTTACAATGATGACTGATAGAAAAACTTCTTTGAATATTGCAAGAATTGATGTTGAATAATCCAAGAACAAGAAGAAATTCAAGAAAGAAATCTCCAATGAATTAAAAAATTCACAACAACATGTCCATAATTACGTCTAATTACTTCTCTGGTCTTATCTATACTTAAAATAACCTAAAATGTATTTATACAAATAATTGGAACCTTCTCTTAAGTAAACATGGATACTACCAAAAACTATCGCCGCCTTCAACTATGACCCATAACAACATTGCATAGGGCGTACCTTGACTCGTATGTTGGCTGGCTTCTGCTGAATCTAGCTAAGTTTTGAGACATGGTACGACTCATACCAAGATCCTACGAGTCATACAATCTTTTCGTGGCTTGATTTTGCAATTGCTGGCATCTTTTGTAAACTTTCACGAAGATCAAGAGGAATCAGGGGGTTTCCGCTCCATCGAGTACTTGGCATTCACCAAGAGACAACCTGTGGGTGTCAAAAATAAAAAGAAAATCTAAATGAGGAAATAATAACTAAAAGTTAAACATAAGCAATTAATCTATTCTTAAGCCATATTCCCGAGCAACGGTGCCACTTTTTAATAACGCTCAAACTCACACTCCTGATAAAGTATGAAACGGACATTGTCAATAAAGAACCCAACAAAGGTTAGGGTAGAACCCATAGGAAATATGGTAACAATTAGACTGATGCAGGTATTTAAGCTTGTAGGTATGTCATCTCCAAAAAGAGCGGTTTATTGAAAACAGTTATAAAACAAGATTGAGAATTTAGTTGTTGTTTATCAAGATTTGCAATTAACTAGGGTAAGTGTTCCCCATAGGTTCATAACTACTTCGGGTTTATAATCGTGATCTATCCCAATAGCTTACTTGTAGAAATGATAACAATGGTTCACCCAAATGACTGGTTCGTCCCTATTAAAAAACTATACTAAATCACCGGGTTAGGTCTCAAGAGCGATTTCAAATTCAACCATTATCAATTTGTTCCAAGTTATCCTGTGACCGCAACTCAATTTATACAATGACTCATAAAGATCAAGACTTTGTTGTAATTCTCTTTTCCTAATCTCTACTTTTCTAGGTTCAAGTAAGTAAAGAATTCGAGCAAGTCCTAATGTTGTGGTTCGTTAAGAAACATTAAAGATGAAGAGAATACAATATAAGTGTTTAACATTGGTTTTGAATCACATCGTGTAACCCTAGTTTTTTAATCTACGATGGTTCCCGCAACCCTAGTTGTACAGGTTTTAGCCTCACGTGATTGTAAGATTTATTAGCATTCATAGAAAAACACATAATTGAATACTTACAACAATGGCTGATAGAAAACCTTCTTTGAATATTGCAAGAATTGATGTTGAATAATCTAAGAACAAAGAAGAAATTCAAGAAAGAAATCTCCAATGAATTAAAAAGTTCACAACAACATGTCCATAATTACGTCTAGTTACTTCTCTGGTCGTATCTATACTGAAAATAATCTAAAAAGTATTTATACAAATAATTGGAACCTTCTCTTAAGTAAATAGGGAAACTACCAAAAACTATTGCCGCCTTCAACTATGACCCGTAACAACATTGTACGTGGCGTACCTTGACTTGTATGTTGGCTTGCTTTTGCTGAATCTAGCTAAGTTTTGAGACATGGTACGACTCATACCCAGATCCTACGAGTCATACAATCTTTCCGTGGCTTGATTTTGCAATTGCTGGCATCTTCTGTAAACTTTCACGAATGGCATGGTACGACTTGTACCTTTATTCCATGATCCGTAACTCCTTCTTGTACCTTGAGTTATGCCAGTCATCTATTCTTCTAGTCTTTTTTATGATTCCTTCATACGGTTCTTAGGTAGGTTTCACAAATCGTGAGTAGCACCCGTACCAAGATACTTAGCCTATGCAATTTCTTTCTGGAACTTTTCACGACTATCATGGTACGGTTCGTACAATGATCCGTAACTTGAATTTACTCCATAATTTGCTCCTGGACCTTTCCACGATTCTCAGTACGATTCATACCAGGATGGTACGACCTGTACTAAGATCCTTACTAAGCCTCTTTTCTGCATTTTCTCTAACTTTTGCACAATTTAGCTTCAACATCTATTTTCCCTAAAAAAAGTAAAAGTACCTAATATTCATATAAACAAACCTAATTCCATGATATTTTCCCATTTTAAGCTTAGAAAGTGCAGTAAACTCACAACACATCAAACTTCAAGAGCTAGGAAATTCCAAGAAGAAGATCGTGGAGCTACTAGCGTTGTTTCTACTGGACTGATGGCTGTGTTACTGAGTTTTAGATGAAATTATGCGAGGTAAAAATTGAGGAATACCTCTCCTACTTTGGCTAAGAACATCTCCAAGCAAATGTAAGCAATCTTCCCCTTGATTTCTTTGAGAATTATGATGGAAAACTTTGAGGAAGTTGTGATTTATGTGTGATCATATTGTGTGTTCTTGTGGCGTGTTGCTTCCTAATTTTTCCCAAAACTTAATGGAGTTAATTAGTTGATTATTGTGATTGAAAGTTGAAGTTAGAAGGAGCTTAACACAGAATCTTGAAAGGAAGGTCGTTGGCAAGTTAGAGTTGGCATATTAAGGTATGTAAGGCACCCTTTCATCCTTCTTTAAGCCCGATTAAGTTTGTAAGTTGATATCGAGTAAGTGTTCTCTTGTATATGTTGAATTCAGTATCTTGGGATGTTCCTGAAGTCATGAGTTGTATATTTAAATGATATTAAAGTGTTGAGATTGTAGATTTTAGATAATTATTGTATAGTTGTTGTGGCTACAAATTGAGTTTGGAGACCCCTCAACGTGGGCACTGTGAGATGGTCCTTTACATTATATCCTCTATGTGACATTAATCTTATTTAAGGTTCTGGTTTCTAAACAAAAGATAGTAAAAAGTCTAAGATGACGACATGTGAACGAAGTCTAAGCTAAGAAATGATGCTAAGCCTAGCGAGGGTAAACGAGTTTGTCGAAAGGAAATTCCTTAATATAATTGTACATCCTCTTATATATATATTTTGAGGTACTAAAGTCTAATGTGATATTTCATGATTTCTCTCCCTTAAGATAAGTGATAAGTTTTTGAGTTTCTGATCCTAAGTTGACCGATGTTGGTCTAAGTACCTAGTGTTGAGTTCGAGCACTCTATTGTTAAGTATAAATACTCTAAAGAATGTTTAAAATTTTAAATGAACCTAAGTATCCTAAGTGAGTCCAAGAACTCTAAATGAGTCTGAATATTCTAAAGACGAGTCCAAGCACTCTGAGCCGAGTCCAAGTACTCCGTTGTGTTGAGTCTGAGCATTTTAGTTGGATACAAGTATTCAAAAGAGGAGTGTGAGTATACCAAGTTGGATATGAGTATCCAAAGTTGACTCCAAGAGTCTATAAGTCAAGTTAAGTTCTATGTTTCTCAAAGTCTTATGTTTATGTTTAAGCTTCTGAGTTAAGTTAAGTCTTATGTCCTCTCCGGTTAGTTGTTAGGGATAATGTGTTCAGTTGGCCTTATGAGTTAGACCCATCTTCTGAGTCAGTTACATTGCATTATCCAGTTTGCCGGTCCAAGTATCGGCTTTGCTCATTATGCTTGTTTTATATTTTATTCGATCTAAGTATCGAAGCACGCCCTCTCTAGTCTAAGTATCAGATGGATGATAGTGCGAGGTGCTATATATGAAAATCCTTGTCCATGTATCAGGTCAGCTATAGAAATCTCGGTCTGAGTATCAGTAACTGTTATAAATCGTAGACCAAGTAGTAGGCAGGCATACTGAAATCTTGATCCAAGTATTAGGTACCCACCAAGTCGATTCTTATAAACTCTGATCGAAGTATCAGAAGTGTTTGCATATGAGTAAGTTGAGTTATGCTTATGTACAGAGTCTGCATGTAGAGCAACAGGTTACAAAGTTACAAGTTGTCACTCCCTACCCTATCTGTTGAGTTATGTTCAACTGTTATTTTCCATTATTATGTTGATAGATTCTAGAGTTCCATGTTGATTATTATGTTCCCTTTTTAGGTTCAAATATCTTTGGCGTAGTTTTTTAATAGACTTTAGTCTTACATTCCAAACATATTTTTTACACTGACATCCTTCATTTGGGGATCCTGTAATGACCCGCTCGGCTATTATAACATTTTGACCACATAAAAGCAGGTGAATTTAAATTTTTAGAAATTTGGTGTAAATTCCTAAAAGACGAAGGGCGCACAGAGGGTTAATTTGAATGGGCTTAACCACATTCTAGTGGACCCAAGAGGGTGTCTACCGCGGTGGGACAATTTCCATCCCAGTGAAACCGTTGCAGTAGGAAGGGTGTTTGTTGCAGAGGAATATGCGGACCAGAACTCCCCAATCCCGTTCTGATTTGGATTTTTAAACCTAGTCCCTCAAAATAGGTTTAATAAAGATGTCCAAAAATAGAAAATAGACTTTTGGAACAAGGAGAAGAGCCAGGAGGTAGAGATTTACCCTCCCTAGCTAGGAACCCTCGCAAGAAAATCAAGAAAATGATGCAGCCCCGTAGTCGAGAATATCTGGAAGATATCTTGACGCCTAGGTAGGGTATGATTTACTCTCTCTTGTTTTAGAATTTGGTTAGCTAAATGATCTTGGGCAGATTTATATGCCCAAGTGATACTCAAACGTACCATTTTTACCTTGTTTGTTGTGCAATGTGTATATAATATCATGTATTTGGCAATAAAATGCGAATTTCTACTAACCAACATGATTAGCATTTGTTTTGCAGGATAATGTGATTTTTAGGAGCAAAAATGCGTGTTGGACTTATGTCGGAGTTGGACTTGGATGCGAGCGTGGAAAAGACCTCGGATGGCACATTTTACACTGGCTCCGCGATGGCGCCGTGCCATGCTGCCATCGCGGTAGCACACTGCCTGGAGAGGAAATTAATTGGCAGATTCCAGTGAGGCATCGCGACAGCTCCGTGGCATGGAGACAGGGCTCCGCGATGGCCTCCATGCCACGTTGAAGCCAATTATCCGGACCCTGAAATTTCCAGAGAGGGTCCGCGTCCACGCCGTGTCACGGAGGCAGTGCTCCGCGTTGGCCTCCGTGACATGTTGCTTGTTATTCCGGGAAAAATTTCCCACTAGTATAAATAGCACACTTAGGTTATTCTTAAAGGAGTCTTTTTTTAGTTTTAGTATTTTCTAGTGGAGTTCAGAAGTGGAGAGAGGAACGTGGTTTTGTGGCAGTTGAAGAATAGAAAAGATAAGAGTTTTCTTCTCTTCCCTTCTTCTTTTCCTTCAATTGTATGCATGATTTACACTCATTCTAGGATGATTAATCCAAGAATGAGTGGCTAATTCCTTTCTTGCTGAGGTTTTGAACTTGTGTAATGATTCTTGGTAATAATTGATATGGTTTCTTCTTCTTCTTGCATGTTGTTCTATTAATTCTTGTGCTTATTACATTCTTGATTGGCCACCATTAATGTATATCTAAAAAGTCCAATTTCACTCGAGAGAGCATGAAATTGGAAAGTTGTGAATTAATAGGGTATTGTTCTTAACTTGATTTGGGAAAATTGGGTTTTGATGTGCTTTCTTGATAGAAATATACTTGAAAGCCGTATTAGTAAATTTAGGAACCGAAATTGTAGTGTTAGGTCATAAATTGCATTTGATCACAGAAATGTAGACGAATGGTTTATGAAGCTAAAGTGAAATTAAATACGGAAGTTTTAATTTCTAGGCAAACGTTCTTGTCTAGCAATATAAAGAAGAAGATGACCAAATTATCATGATTATCAAGTTCATTACTCGTTCTTAACCTTGGCATGTGCATATCCATTGTCTAAACTCAACGTAAATAGTAGTTATTAATTTTAGTAGATAATTAGTTTAGAAACAAAACTTACTCAAATCTTGATTGGATTGTTGTTAACATAGTTAGAAATAGAATAGAGATATAGTAAACTAGGCAGTTTTGCATATCTAGAGCAGCCTCCTTGGATCGATACTTGGCTACTTAGCCACTTTATTACTTGTTTGACCATGTACACTTGCGTGTCGGTGTATAATATATACCGAGCAGCAGAGCGCGAACAAGTTTTTGGCGCCGTTGCCGGGGAGGCTAGGCGATTTGTAAAATTTTGTTTAGTGTAAATTTACTGTATTTGTATTTTTATCTTCTTAAGTGTGTTAACTTGGTCTTAGCCTGTATTTTGCAGATTTTTATTTCTGTGAACACTGGCAAGGGACAAGGAGCTGGTGGAATCTTACTTAGAGCCAGAATGTGAATTGCATAGTCAACGTAGAGAAGCTCTTCGGAAGAAGCTGCAGTTGCTCAAACAGTCTATGATGGAGCAACCCAATCCACCAGTTGTGCGGGCAGTGTTAGTGCCCGAGGAAGTAGCAGCCAGGCCGGTTCGCGAGGTGGCAATCCCACACGCTAATAATGTACATTCCAGCATCAGCAAACCAGAGCCTGGGGGGAGATTTGAGTTAAAGCAAAATATGGTGCAACTTTTGCACACGAGCGGGCAGTTTACCGGTCTCCCTCACGAAGATCCGCAACAACATCTCCAGAACTTTTTGGAGATAAGTGACACGTACATACCCGCTGGAGTGTCACCTGATTATGTTCGGCTCACCTTATTTCCGTTTTCCTTACTTGGTTTAAGCCAAGAGGTGGTTAAAAGCTGAACCACCCAACTCTATATCAACGTGGGATGATCTTGCAAGGAATTTTTTGATCAGATTTTTCCCTTCAGGTAAAACAGCTAAACTTAGAAGTCAGATTCTAAGTTTTAAACAGAGGGAAGGAGAAAATCTTTATCAAGCCTGGGAAAGATTCAAGTCCATGTTGCGGGACTGTCCCCATCATCATCAGTCAAACGAGGTGTTGGTCCACACTTTTATTGAGGGTTTGGAACCCCACACTAAAATTTTGTTAGACTCAGCAGCTGGAGGGCAAGCGCTGGAGAAGACTTATGAGGAGCTGTACACTTTGCTCAACCGAATCTCACAAGGCAATCCGGAATGGAATGCAGATTCTTCAAGGGGTGGAGCAAGGAAAGCAGCGGGAGTGTTCGAAGTGGATGGATTCACAGCTATCGCTGCACAGATAGCTGCTTTGCAAAATCAGTTAAACACTCACTTCAGCACTATGAATTTGAACCAGCCTTCAGCCTCAGTTAATGCAGTCCAACAGATGTGGTGTGAAGTGTGTGGTAGTAGTGAGCATTCAGCTGAATGCTGTGGTGCAAATCCTGATTCTGTCAACTTTGTGGGCAATGCACAGAGGAATCAACAGCAGTTTGGTGGTGGCTACAACTCGAATTGGAGGAATCATCCGAATTTTTCGTGGGGTAGCAACAATCAACAAGGCCAAGGTTCAGGGCAGGGTATGCACAGAAACCAAGGAGGGCAACAAGGCTATCAGAATCAGTACAGAAATCACAATGCCCCTCCTCCACCACCATCACCGACTGTTGAGGAAATGTTCAAGACCATGATTGCCAACCAGGCACAATTGCAGGCTGACTATGTCAAATTGGCAGCTGAAGTAAAGAACAATCAATTGGCAACCAAGGCTCTTGAATATCAGTTTGGGCAATTTTCTAGTGCCCAAAATACTAGACCAAGGGGAGGACTACCTAGCGACACGGATCCCAATCCTAAGCAGGTAAATGTAGTGACCACGAGGAGTGGTTTACAATTAAAGGAGGTGGAACCGGAAAGACCACCTCAGAAGTCAGGAGCAGCAGATGTTGAGGGAGAACAAACCTCAGATACGGGGAAGACCAAAGAAGCTGAACCAACAAGGCCTCCACCCCCGTTCCCTCAACGACTTAAGAAACACAAGGAGGAGGCGTGTTTCTAGAAATTCATGGAGGTACTTAAACAGGTACATGTTAACTTACCTCTTGTTGATGTCTTGCAGGGTGTGCCAAAATATGCAAAGTATATCAAAGACATCGTGGCCAACAAAAGTCGCTTGACCGAGTATGCCACGGTGGCTTTAACGGAGGAATGCACATCCCGTATTCAGAACAGGTTGCCCACTAAACTGAAGGATCCTGGAAGTTTTACTATCCAGCTGACGATTGGGCAAAGTATCCGAGCTCGTGGGTTATGCGACTTGGGGGCAAGTATAAATCTGATGCCATCTTTGGTATTTAGAAAGTTAGGGCTAGGGAGTCCTAGACCTACAACAGTGATCTTGCAGCTAGCAGACAGGTCTTTAGCTAAGCCGGATGGCATTGTGGAGGATGTGCTAGTGCAGGTAGGTTCCCTCATTTTTCCGGTAGATTTCATTGTTCTGGATTTTGAGCCAGATGCAGAAGTCCCATTTATTTTGGGACGACCATTTTTGGCAACCGGAAAGGCATTGATCGATGTAGCTGCGGGTCAACTCACGATGCGAGCACACGACAAGGTTGAGGTGTTCGACGTGTACAAGGCACCTAAGCTTCCGACTGTCTATAAGGAACTCTCGGTGATCAACGTGATTGATCATGGGAATGCAAATGGATTGAGTGATTTCCGAGAGTTACTAGGTAGGCCACCAGACAAGGTTGAGAACTACTGGGGAGATGACCATGATCGGATCAAATCGTCCATCTCCCTAGTAGAAAATTGAGCGTAAAGGCTGTCGAGCCGTGACGTTAAACCAGGCGCTGCACGGGAGGCAACCCGTGAAAAATATTTTTTTTCTCTCTTTCTTTTTTTTTTCTTAGTGTAAAGTTTTTCTTCTATTTTATTATCTTTTCTTTTTTCTTGACTAGGTTTAGATTTGCATTTTAATTAGTAATTTTTAATTTTTAGTAGGGAAATCTATGAATTTCACCAATTTTTGTTTAGTGAGGTGATTTTCAGGTATACCGGAGGAAAAATACGTGGAATCGAGAAAACGAGGCGAGGTATGAAAAATAAAATTTGATAGTGAAACAGAGCACTGGCGCGTTGGCGCCGTGTCACGGAGGTAATGCTCCGCGTTGGCCTCCGTGACACGTTGAAGGCAAATCTGGAATTTTTTAAAATTCCAGTAAGCCAACGCGTTGGCTCCGTGTCACGGAGGAGGGCCTCCGCGTTAACCTCCGTGACACGTTGCCCTTATCCCAGTGCCGGGTCACACCGGGTTTCCAGGTGACCCGCGTGTTTTCTTAATAAAAACCCCCGATTTCGCCCCTATTTTCCCCATTCCCTCTTCCCTCCGCGACCAAACACCCATTCCCCTACCCCCAAGCTCCGTGCCACGTTAAGAGGCAAGGAAAACGTCAAGTCTTTATCGATTCTTCAATTCCAAGGTATGTTTTCATCGTCTATCTCAAATTTTTGGCGATTTTTGTCGATTTGGAGCATGTGAGGTGAGATATATCACCCTAGGTAGAAATTAAACATGACGTGAATTATTTTGCGATTGATTGTGTTCGGATTGTTGTAGTTGACGGGTGAACTTATCGATTGATTGAATAATTCATTGTTGATTGTCGAATTGAGTTCTAGGGCTTGGGGTTGTCGAATTTTAACTTGGATAACTTGATAGTTTGACGAAATTGATGCCGGGGTGTGTTTATTAGTTGAGATAAGTCGTGGTAAATATTGTATAATTGGTGAAAGACGACTAATTCTCGTTTTTTAGTGGGACATTGCGTAATATGTGAATTGGTTGAATTGATTAGATTAGTGTATATAAAATGTTTGTATTGTTGTTTCTATTTGGTTGTTGTTATTGTTGCTAAGTGCCATGGGTGAATAGCTGTCGATGGTAGGATTGGGTTAGCTGTATGAAGTCTGAGTAGTTCGCTAGCCGGTATGCTGTCGAATTTTTGTGAACGCACTAAGCAATATGTTTATAGTGATTGTGTTTGGGGTGTAAATAGATCTATCCTTGCTAACATGTTGTAAATATTGTTAAAGACTAAGTGTGGGGTAAATTTTGTTTAACCCGACCTTAGCCAAAACTAACAAGTTTTTAGCTTAACGTTGTGCTTGTCTGTGTAAATTGATAGGTACAATGGCTAGTCGACAAGATAAAGGCAAGGGTGCTTCAACCTCAGGCACCGGCAGAAAGAGAATGAGACTGGGCACTGCTGTCCCAGCTGCACCTGCTGTTCCACGCGGTCAACACCGCCGATACGGAACACGATGGGTGACCGATGAAGGGAAGAAGTGGTACGCAAAGCATAAGGAGAACAAGTACTTCCCGGAGGAACATATTGCAAGGGAACCACTTGCACTGGAGTTCCCTCGCATCGTATAGAGAATTGAAGCAGCTGGGCTCAGCTTTATTTTTCAGGAGCCCACGGAGTGCAACCTTCACTTGGTCCGGGAATTTTATGCCAACTGGAACCCGGCCATCAGAAGCCACACTATTAAAATCAGAGGGCAGATTGTCACTCTGGAACCCCAGCAGCTGAATGCCATCGTTGGAGCGCGGGACACAGACGCCCACGTTCTCCGCCAGCTCAACATCACCCCACCGTACGCCGACATCAGACGTACATTGTGCGGGGCTCGATCCACAGCCCGATGGAGTAGACACAAAGAGAGGGGTTACCACCAGACTCTGCCTTATTTGCAGATGAACAGGGAGGCCAGAATCTGGCTAAAAATTGTATGTTCGTGTTTGATCCCGGGAGTACATATGACAGACGTGACCCGGGACCGTGTCTGCCTGGTGTATGCCCTTATGAAAGGGCTTGAGATTAATGTGGGGGCAGTTATAATATACGCCATGAAGAGAGCCAGACTACACCAGGGCCACAGATACGGGTTTGGCGGACTCATCACCACCTTCCTCCGAGGCCTCGACGTTGAGGAAGAAGCCTTGGATTACATTCCGCAGTTGGAGCGGCGGGCCCTTGATGTGACAAAGACCAAGTCCCCCGACACTACACACGGACCTGTGCTGACTCTGGGCGAGCGACATGCTCGTGACGACCAGTATATGGCCCGTATGTTCGGTATGCAGATGCTGCAGCTACGGATAGGTGGGAGACCAGCCACCGAGGATGAATTATGGCAGCTGGAGCTGGACTACCCTTTTGGCGAGAACGCCAGAGCTTTATGCAAGGTGGGGCCAGCCTTTGTGGAGCCGACTGATGACGACGTCCCTACTGATGAAGAGACATGTCGTGAGGACTCTGATGTGGAGTCCGATGACGGCGAGGGAGCTGATTCAGATATGGGCGATGAGGCCGCAGTACCGGATGAGGAAGTCGAATATCTCGACTGAGCAGGGAGTTTCACCACCCAAAATTTTGTGCTTTGTATTTTTGTGAACACTGAGGACATGTTCGATTTAAGTGTGGGGTGGGGAGTAGTTAGGTGCTGGGTCATATGCTCTAAATCTGCTGTATATTCTTCCTTGACGTTTGTGTATGTCTGTGCTTTCCCTGTTGTTGTGAACTGATTTGTGAATGATGTGTATATATTTGTTTGTGGCTAATGATGTGTGTCTTTAAAAAGTTATGGTTGCCGTTGTAAATATTTTGTAAATTTTGTAAATATTATTTTCTCTATCGATATGATCGATATTTTTCAAAATTTTTGCGAAAGGATGTTGCACTTATCAACATATTTTGTAAATATTTTTTTCATCGAAATGATCGATGTGTTGCAAAAATTTTGAAGTTTTATTTTTGGGTTTCTCGGAGTTTGTTTTCGGTTCTTTTACCGAGAATAGTCCCATTGAACCGATGTCATAGTTAGTGAACATTCCCTATGATGGATGGATGACGACCGTCTTAAGGGAAATGTAGTCGATAGGAGTAGATGATTTGTTTTTAGTTTCTTTGGTGGATTGCATCAATAAACTGTAGTTGCTTATGGTTGCTAAAATTTTGTTGCGTGTGTAATTGATGTTCGAAATGCGAAAGTGATTCGTTTGAAAGCATGTAATTGTGTAAATATGTTGAGTTACCTAGGCTATAGAATTTGGTTCATTATGATTGAGGCTTAATCTTGAATTCATGTACTTGACTAATTAAAGAGTCTGTGAATGCATCTTGATTCGAGCATGTGCATGAAGTGTGAGTGAGGTTTTGCTATTCCATGTCATTGTGAATTGTCTAGAACTTGCCTGGCGTGTATACAAAGCGAAATGAAGGAGGGGTAGTGTTGGAAAGGATGTAGGCATTTCTTTGTTTTAACCGTTAGTTTCCATTTTTTTCTTGTTAAATTCTACCTTTCTATATGTTGTATACCCTAGTCAGCCCGTTGAGCCTTTAGCCGATTTCTTTCTTTTGTCCAGAATTGTATGAACTAAGCTTTATTCCTTCTTTTCATTAGCCTTGAAGTCTATAAGAAACTCTTAAGCGCTTATAAAGAACAGAAAATTATTTCCCAAAGTGTTAAAGAGTGAAAAGAGTGAAAAGAAAAAGAAAAGCAGAGTGAAGAAAGAAAAGATGATGTTGAAGAGGCACTAGTTGTAATTAAATGAAATTGAGGGTACATGAAAACCCTCTGTTTTGTGTCAAGTGTGCCTGATGAAATGGGCTGTATGAAAGTAAACCAGCATGAAGGGGAGAAAAAGAGAAAAGAGAGGAACAATGTCCATGAGTCGATGGGAATGAGTTGAAAAGGCGCTTAAGGATGCTAGCAACTATTATTGGCTAATCAAATATATATATACTAGATCCATAGCCCAGTTACAACCCATTAAAAGTCCTATTTGATCCTACACTGCATTTCTTTATATTAGTGGAGTAATACACTAAGGGCAAGCTTATGGGTCATGACATGATGCATGTGAATTCTTTTGGGAGAGAGAGTGAAATTAATTTCTATATGCCCCTACGTGCATGTTTGTGTGCTGCACGAGCATAAAAGGGGAAGTTTCTCTCGAGTTGTGAGGGTACATGCTTGATTAAAGATTGATTTTCGGGTCGGATTTCTTGATTAGTTGATTTGCATGAGTTTGCCGATATCAAGAATCAATTCTTAAAAGTCTAGGAAGCCTCGATGTATTAAGGTCATTGTCTTGTACGACCAAGCATGTTTTCTTGATGATTTGCAAAAAAATCGAATAATCGGTATGACCGTAACGTAAATGGTTGCACCATAGTGACAAAGGTTGAGATGTGATGTGCATGATTTGTGTATGTGTTGTTCGAGGACGAACAAGGATTTAAGTGTGGGGTAAGTGATCTTGGGCAGATTTATATGCCCAAGTGATACTCAAACGTACCATTTTTACCTTGTTTGTTGTGCAATGTGTATATAATATCATGTCTTTGGTAATAAAATGCGAATTTATACTAACCAACATGATTAGCATTTGTTTTGCAGGATAATGTGATTTTTAGGAGCAAAAATGCGTGTTGGACTTATGTCAGAGTTGGACTTGGATGCGAGCGTGGAAAAGACCTCGGATGGCACATTTTACACTGGCTCCGCGATGGCGCCGTGCCACGCTGCCATCGCGGTAACACACTGCCTGGAGAGGAAATTAATTGGCAGATTCCAGTGAGGCATCGCGACAGCTCCGTGGCACGGAGACAGGGCTCCGCGATGGCCTCCGTGCCACGTTGAAGCCAATTATCCGGACCCTGAAATTTTCAGAGAGGGTCCGCGTCCACGCCGTGTCACGGAGGCAGTGCTCCGCGTTGGCCTCCGTGACACGTTGCTTGTTATTCCGGGAAAAATTTCCCACTAGTATAAATAGCACACTTAGGATATTTTTAAAGGAGTCTTTTTTTAGTTTTAGTTTTTTTTAGTGGAGTTCAGAAGTGGAGAGAGGAACGTGGTTTTGTGGCAGTTGAATAATAGAAAAGATAAGAGTTTTCTTCTCTTCCCTTCTTCTTTTCCTTCAATTGTATGCATGATTTACACTCATTCTAGGATGATTAATCCAAGAATGAGTGGCTAATTCCTTTCTTGCTGAGGTTTTGAACTTGTGTAATGATTCTTGGTAATAATTGATATGGTTTCTTCTTCTTCTTGCATGTTGTTCTATTAATTCTTGTGCTTATTACATTCTTGATTGGCCACCATTAATGTATATCTAAAAAGTCCAATTTCACTCGAGAGAGCATGAAATTGGAAAGTTGTGAATTAATAGGGTATTGTTCTTAACTTGATTTGGGAAAATTGGGTTTTGATGTGCTTTCTTGATAGAAATATACTTGAAAGTCGTATTAGTCAATTTAGGAACCGGAATTGTAGTGTTAGGTCATAAATTGCATTTGATCACAGAAATGTAGACGAATGGTTTATGAAGCTAAAGTGAAATTAAATACGGAAGTTTTAATTTCTAGGCAAACGTTCTTGGCTAGCAATATAAAGAAGAAGATGACCAAATTATCATGATTATCAAGTTCATTACTCGTTCTTAACCTTGGCATGTGCATATCCATTGTCTAAACTCAACGTAAATAGTATTTATTAATTTTAGTAGATAATTAGTTTAGAAACAAAACTTACTCAAATCTTGATTGGATTGTTGTTAACATAGTTAGAAATAGAATAGAGATATAGTAAACTAGGCAGTTTTGCATATCTAGAGCAGCCTCCTTGGATCGATACTTGGCTATTAGCCACTTTATTACTTGTTTGACCACGTACACTTGCGTGTCGGTGTATAATATATACCGAGCAGCAGAGCGCGAACACTAAACATATACGTGTGTATGGTTAGTATGCTTTCGATAATGTTTATTTGTACTTTTAACCATGTTATTGCCTATTAATTGAAATTAGTGAAAATCTAAGAACAAGAGGATTAGAAGAGGAGTGATGAAAGCCCATCACGAGGCAAATCCCTAGGGGATATATTTCAACTAATAAATGGGTGCATGTGTTAGGATAAGCATTGAACCAAACGTTGTTAAGTAGATTAACTTTCGAGTGTCGTCGCCAGAATACTCCCAGGTATAAAATATGGAATTCTTCTTTATTTGAATCTAAACCTTGGACGGGTAATCACGTAGACTCTGTGTAGGAGATATAAATAATAGGCTGATTAATAAGTTATAACTATATTTGAGCGTGAATTGAAGCAACTGATGTAGGATAGTAATCCCTTACGTAATGACTTAATGCATTGTGGTTGGTATCGTGTTGTCTAGATTGATGATTGTTGTTAGTATTAATGGTGACATTGTGTCAAGTTAATTTTTGAAGTAAGCTTGATGTAACATTGTTTTCATTATGGTGAGTATAAATAAGTGAAACGTTGAAGATACTGGAATAAAGACTGGTCGCAGTATTACTAGCAGTATCGCTGTAGAGGGGGGTATACTGCTGAAGCGAGATTGTTGTAACGGCAGTGATGCCTCTGCAGTGGAGGCCAAACCAGTGAGCAGGCCAAGTTAAAAGTCTTATAATATGCTAAAATAATTGTTATTACTATTTTTCATACACGAGGTTGATTTAAATTCATGTATGTGACTATACTTGTTACGATAAATGTGTAATTCTTGTCGTGTGATGATTTGTTACATGTTGTGTTACAATGTGCTTCCCGAGATTAAGGGATGAATTGGCATCAAATGAATGTTTGACTGAGATGACGAATAATACGAAAGGAAAGTCATTGATATAATGGAAAATGAGAGGCCCATGGACGAAGGTAAGGAACTCAGATGAACAGGTTAATTACAATTAGATTTCGAAAAAGGATTAGATAAACGATTGGCTCATGCCCGAGGTGAGCATATGGGCGAGTGGTATGAGTGAGTACACAAATAGGTATGGCTAAAGGACCATGCGGCTGGGTGTACAACTAAGTACATAGACAGGTATTATGAATGTTTCATACGGCTGAGTATACAATACATGGATTTCTAGAGTCCCCTGCAAGTCCTGACTGGAAGGGAAAGCATAAGACCCTCTGCCATGTATGTACAGTGATATGATGGAGGCGTGTGCCCCGAATATCACCGATGGTATGATTGTGAAACAGAGATTATGCGGATATGATTTGATATACATGTGGCTGCAGATACATGAAGGTACTAGATATATAAATGTGATACAGGGTATACTGTCATGAATAAGATTTGATGTGCGAAACAGGTGTGGAATACCATATGTGGCTACACGGTTCAGGTATTACATCTGATGATATTTTCGTGGTATGAAGCCAGGTATGTGCATGTACTTTAATGTTGGTGAAAATTGACTCCCTCATTATGTTTTGATGACTTTTGTGTACTTGAGTTAGTTAATCAATATTTGTGATTGTTTTTCTTGTTTAAATTGATTTTGTGGGCTACGGAAGATAGTAGGATGGGTTTTAACAAAAGATAGTGCATTACCATGAGACAGCGAGTAGACTTTATTATTTGATGTACCCCACTAAGAAGGGCTAGAAAATCCTATAGATAATTAAATAGGTTAATAAATTGTAGAAATGGACTTGGTTAGTTCTAGTGAAATGGTAAGAGAGATAGTGGTGCTACGGAGTTTTCTAGCAGGAATAAACGGAACTAGATCAGGAAAAAATCGGGCACTGACTGTTTGGTATATCGTTGCAGCGGATAAGTAGTTGCGGTAGCGGGACCGCTGTGGTGGTCTGAGTACTTGCTGCAGCAGAAATGAAGGGAGACAAATTGAAGGACTTAATAATGAATAGGTTCATAAAAGCATTGCGTAAATATTGATGAGGTTTTAGATCGAGAATGTAGCAGTTAAACCTAGTGTGATGTTTAGGACTGAGATAATCATTACATTTGCCGACATTGATTGTATATTGATTATTATGATGTGTTAACTAACCCTAGTTGGTCGATGATTCCTACAAATATGTGTTGTATACTGATACTACCTTGCTCACCTTTTTGGTGTAGGTTGTGGTAGGTTAAAGTTCCTTGATTAGTGTGGAGTACTCAGCACCAGTTTCAATGTTCTTCCTTCCGAAAAAAGCTGGGTCATTTTGTGTTGTGAAGTATTCAAACAGAGCTCTTGTACCTATCTAGACTGGATCTTGGGAGAGTCATGTTGGGAAAATCTTGTAATTTTATTTTGTTTGAGATTTTTGTCAGTTAATGAGAAGTAATGGAAATATTTGAAATTATTTTCTCATATATTAATATTAATGTTATAAGGATTCTCCTATCGAGTAGAGTCTATGTAGGTGCCCACACGGCCTGCCCTTTTGGGCCATGACTAGTTGGTATCAGAGCATCTAGGTTACCGATTTATAAGTACAAGAGCAATGTCGAGTAGACTCCTGCGGATTGGTGTGTAGGCGTCTACATCTAATCTTCAGGAAGCTATAAGGTATTTAGGGAGTCACACTTATTTCTTTCTCATTATGCTGTCCAGTTGTGTCGGTCGCCCAAGTTGAGTCCAATTGGTATTTGGAAGATTTCAGTTGGTATCTCGATAGGCCTAATTGGTATCTGCCTAAGTGTGATTAGTAAAACCCGCCATAAGATTGGTTGGTGGGATTGACTCGAGTTGACCAGAGAGACGAAAGAAATCTTGTTATATATTTGTTATGCTTAGCGAGTTTCGCTACAGTGAAGGTTGTCTCGCTGCAGTGGACTCGCTACAGCGGAAGAGGTACCACTATCACAGGTCCGCTGTCACGAAAGGACAACTACTGCAGTGGACATGGTCAGGTAGAATGACATATTTCAGAATTTCAGTACTCCCTGTTATGAATATCAGATAACAAATGGAACCTAGTGAAAATGGATTAGCAACGTGAATATAGGCACAAAAACTACGATATCATAAAGAGGGCTAACACGACCAATGTCTAAGGATACCAAACGGGCATCCGTACATCAAGGTAGAAACAATATTATCATTCAACAACAAAAACTAGAAAAGAAAGAAATTAGAATTATCTTAAAAGCCCCAAATGGGGTCTACCCAACAAATAGTATAAAAGCTGAAACAGGGAGGGGGGGACACTGGATCTCATCTAGCTAGAGGCCTTGTCACTCCCACTTCCCATCTTATCACCTACTCCCTACTCGAACCTGCTATGGAAAGAAAACTCTGGGAGATCCTACTCGGTCACCTGTGGAGGCCTTTCTCTGGGGCTAGGGTCTTCAGAATCTTCTTGATTCCCTTCCACATCCGCACAATCGTCTTGTCCTGAGAGCGCCATATCCTCCTATCCCGCTCTAAGTCCTCCCGTAGCTCAACATAGGCCTAGGCTAGAGTAACAATCACTCCAAAACTTTCCTAAATCGGCGGTGGCTACACCGGAGGGCTTACTAGTAGAAGGCCTTCTAGGGGAAGGAGGTCTGGGCAACCCTCCAAGGAGTTCCTGCATGGCCGCCATCTCGGCCTCTATCCTCTCGAATGGCCCCGAGGGCCTATAAGTGTCATCTCCATCGCCCTCAGCTGAGGAAAACTTCCTCTTCTTCCTGCCCCTCCCTGGAGCCGTCTTCACCCTCAAGGGGTCAAAAGGCCTGTTATAATCCACGATGACATCCCGAGCCTCCTGGTGCGCTCGGGTCCGCTTGCATAGCCTGGTGATAAGGGAAGGAAACGACAGACCAGTGATGGTTTTTGTGTGGAAATACCTCCACTCCTCAATAATCTGGGCCCCTATATTGACCCTCACCCACTCAGAACAGTGTCCACCACCAACGCCCGATGATAGGTCACGTCCATGACATTGGAGGACGGGCGAATTCTCCGGACACTAGATTGAGCCACTCCTGGCCTCTATCGTAAATTGGGTACTCTAGATACTCATCTTGGTAATGCCCCAATTGGTAGTAGTCCTCTGTTCCTCCGTCACCAAAGTGTCCAGTAGCCACTGCCTATTCCGGGGTACATCGCAATCCTTCAGCTCAGACTCGGGAGGGTTTGGCAGACTCAAAGCGTCATTGATGGTGGCAGGGGTCAGGATGATCTGCCTGCCCTAGACATAAGACACCGGCTCATCCTGGCTCCAAGCTACGGTGGGGAGGTTGACATAAAACTCCCTTACCCAAGCCTCATTAGCTTTGCCTGGGTCCTCTACCAATGGGCCCAAACCAATCTCATGGAGGAGGGCATAGAATTTTGGTTCCTTCTCCTCCACATCCTACATAACAAAATCCCTGTCATGCAGTAAGTCTTTCGTGGCCTGCTCATTGTGTCTAAACTGACACTGGTCATTAACGGAATGGGATGTACTCACTCGTACAAAGACTGCTATTGGAATGAGCCATAAGGATAAATCCGCATTGATAAAAATGCATTAGAAGAGAGACCAAACAACTAGGAGAATGGGAATGAGGAAAGGAAATGAAAGATCTGAAGCTCACAAGGAGCCACTGCCCAGGCGAACTACTGCTGCGGGCGCATGTCTGCTGTGCCGAGTTCACCATAGAGAAAGGAGGCCCTCTATAATGGTATTGTTGCAGCGAAAATTGTTCTGCTGTAGCGGACATCGTCTTCCCCAGACCTTCAAACCTCATCAATGGAGGTAGAGATTTTGACCTCCATATTTCTCCAATTTAACAATGGGCGGGCAAAGAGAGGACTTACCCAAGTTCTAGAAACTATTATTCACCTCAATAGGGAACTAATTCAAGACCAAAATGCTTGAAGAAGTCGAATCACCACCCTATCCAACCTCCCTCAATTTTGACCCACGACCACACGAAACCGATTAGAAACACGTGAAAAACAATAGAGACCAAGTGAGAATGTAAATATTCATAGCATGCTTTGATAATCTAGCCTATGGACGCAAAAAATAGAAACTACTTTCCCCACCCCAAAGGCTAACTGAAAATAATGCATGTAGGCATGACACCATAAGAATAGTAGAATAAGTAAAGCCAATAGTCCTAGAGAAGGAGATTTTCCTGTAAAATGAAGATTATGTCCGGAGAGGTTGAGAGGATTTGGGAAATCCTAAAGATGGAAATATGAAGAATGAATTCAAAACTGTCCAATTTGCCTTTAACTAATACCGCAGTCCGCTGCAGGAGACCTATTTTAGCTGCAACAAAATTGTTGTAGTTGGAAAACCACCCATCATAGTGGATGGTCAAAGTAGTGACTGTTGGGATTCCACTACCAGAGCCCGTCATTCCGAAAACAATTGGTCCAAGTCATCTGATAAAATTTGTAATACCTAGGACATCTGAAGGGAGATAGAAATATCGGTAACACCGAAGGAAGGGTAACGATATAAATTGACATCCGGACCTGAATTAAAACCTAGATGAATAATTACGACCCCACTAGAATTATTGGATACACGTAGAGAAATTAGGAGCAAGGCTTAGTAAGGGGGTTCCAAAGATAGTCGGTTCATATTTTGGGACACAGAAGTCAACAAGTACCGACGTTGACTAGAAATGAGAGGAATTATGACAGTTGTTAAACCCTGCCTCGATATCGTAGAACCATTTGAGGAAGAATGTATTTTTAATAAGTATCTAATGTAATGACCCGCCCGATCGTTATAGCTTTCATGCAAAAGCTGGCGAATTTAAATTTTTAGAAATTCGAGATAAATTCCTGAGAGACGAAGGGCGCACGAAGGATAAATTCGAACGGGCTTAGCCATAATCGGGTGGACCCTAGCGGGTGTCTACCGCGGTGGGATAATTTCTACCACAACAAAAATGCTGCAGTTGGAAGGGTGTCCGTTGTAGTGGAAGACGAAGATCGGAACTCCCTAATCTTGTTTTGATTTGGATTTTTAAATCTAGTCCCTTAAAAAGGGTTTAATAAAGATGTCCAGAAATAGAAAATAGACTTTTGGAACAAGGAGAAGAGCTAGGAGGTAAAGATTTATCTCCCTATCTAGGAACCTTCGGAAGGAAATCAAGAAAATGATGCAGCCCCGCAGTCGAGAACATCTGAACGATAGCTTGGCGCCCAGGTAAGCTATGATTTACTCGCTCTTGCATTAAACTTTAATTATCTAAACATATACGTGCTTATGGTTTATATGCTTTTGATAATGTATATTTGTTATTTTAACCATGTTATTGCCTGTTAATCAGAATCAGTGAAAATTTAAGAACAAGCGGATTAGAAAAGGAGTGATGAAATCCCATCATGAGGCAAATCCCTAGAGGAGATATTTCAACTAATAAATGGGTGCATGTGCTAGGATAAGCATTGAACCAAACGTTTTTGAGTATATTAACTTTTGGGTGTCGTCGCCAGAACACTCCCAGGTATAAAATATGGAATTCTTCTTTCTTTGAATCGAAACCTTGGATAGGTTATCACGTAGATTCTGTGTAGGAGATGTAAATAACATGATAATTAATAAGTTATAACATTTTTCAATCGTGAGTTGAAGTGAGTGATGTAGGATAGTAATCCCTTACGTAATGAATTGAATGTGCTTTGGTGGCTATCATGTTTTCTGGATTGATGATTGTTGTTAGTATTAGTTGTGACACTGGGACAAATTAATTGTTGAAGTATGATTAATGTGACGTTGTTTTCATTATAGTGAGTGTAAATAAGTGTAACACTGAAGGAACTGGAATAAAGACTGGTCGCAGTACTGCTAGCAGTAATGCAGCGGGTGGTATACCGCTGCAGCAAGATCGCTGTAACGGCAGTGGAGCCCAAACCAGTGAGCGGACCAAGTAGAAAGTCTTATAACATGCTAAAATAACTGCTATTACTATTGTTCGGACACGAGGTTGATTTAAATTCATGTATGTGACTGTACTTGTTGTGGTAAATGTATTATTCTTGTCGTGTGATGATTTGTTATGTGTTATGTTACAATGTACTTCTCGAGATTGAGGGGCGAATTGGCATCAAATAAATGTTGTATTTAGATGACAGATAATACGAAAGGAAAGTCATTGATATAATGATAAATGAGAAAAATATGGCCGAAGGTGTTACACCCCGTAAATTCTTGACATTTAGATGGCCTATTCGCATGTTGGTTAAGAGTTTTAGAATGCCATACATGCTAGAAAAAGGCCCGGGGAAAGACCGGACAAGCGCCACGTCGAACCACCACAAGAGAAGGCTGGGCAAACCCCCTCCGCGATGGCCAATGTGTCACGGAGGGCTCACCTCCGCGATGGACAACGTGCCACGGAGGTGAGGTTCAGCCCCAAGTATATAAAGCCCCCACTTCTTTTTTTTTTGTGATAATCATCAGATATTTTCCAGTGAGCAAACATAAAATAGAGAGGACGAAGGGTTTAATATAAATTCCTTTCGTTGACGCTGTTAAACACGGTCCAAACTCGAAATAACTTCGGGTAGCGAGTTATTGAGCAGCAGGGAGCATTCCTACGGAGTTAGTTTAGTGAAATTCGGCCGGCAAATCGCCGTATCACCGAGCTAAGGTAAGTGGAATTGCTCCAAATTAGTGTCAATATACTCCTAGCCCTAAAGTGAGTATTTCTCCCTTCTGGACTTCTGAGAAATAGCGAGTTTTTGGCTGTTTTTTGATAAGTCAAAGTTTGGGCTATATAGATATTCAAAGTAGTGTTTTCTTCCAGAATATTGATGAATTTAGTTCTAATTGCTATAAATATGAATGCAGTTGGAAGAAATAGGTGGATATTGGCCGAGCTACACCAGTTAGCCAAGAATTCAATAACTAGGGTATGTAAAGCTAGTTTCTTAGGCAAGTTAGTAATTCTAGCATGGTAAAATAGAGTAAATTCTAGAAGAAAGTTTCAGAAGCCGAGTATTATGCCCAGTGTGAATTTAGTAAGCGTGTCTGAGTTATTATACCATATGCAGAATAAAAGTCAGTAAATTAGTATCAGATAGCAAGATATTATTCAAGACTCAGTATAACTCAGTATCAAGTTCAGTTTAATTCAGCAAGAGATTCAGAATAGAATATCAGATCATGGACAGTATTATCAGATTTATTATACATGTTATATGTGATTATTGTTGCTTGTAGAGACCTGATTGATTCATGTGGGCACCCTTAGTGCTTCCTTGCCGCCCCAGGGTTAATAGCTATGTCGACTCTCCCGCCAGAGGGTGAGGATACGTCACTCCAAGGAGTGGCATGCCGTCCGCCAGCGGACGAAGATGGGATGCAGCATTCCCCATAGCAGGCTGATCAGCATTATAGCATACCCCTGTCGAGCGCTTGCGCACAGGGCACAGATTACAGATCACACATCTCAGATTACAGTTTACAAGAGTCCTCCAGACTTAGATACACCTATAGTCAGGGGCCCAGAGAGACCAAGTTGCATACCCAGGGGGCCAGCGGGATGCTCATAATTACTAGGTGAGTGGAGTGAATTGTTATTTTTGGATAGCGACCCGGGTAGGGGTATATAGATTGTGTGTTGATTGGTACCTTCCGGCTTATGGGAGCTGGTATAGGTTCTTGTATGCTATATGTGTTATTTATTAAATTGATAAATAGCAGGACGCCTAATTGATAGGTATGATTCTCACCTTCTCTCCAGTACAGTTAAGCTTAGTTTAGATTCTGCCATCCCAGACAGTCTTAGCCATCTTGTGTTATTCAGTAACTATCTGTATTACTATCTATTTTTAGTTATGTTTAGTTATTGCTTTGCATACTCGGTACCAATGGTACTGACGCCTATTTGGGGGCGCTGCATTACTTGCCTGTAGGTACTCATAGACGAGGAGCCGATCCCTCGTAATTCCAGCCAGCACACAGAGTCATCAGCTCCTATCATCCGGATCTTGACAGCTAGAGGCTTATTCCTTTTCTTTTGCTGTACAGTACGGGTAGGTCGGGGCCCTGTCCCGACCATCTTATCAGTATTCTTAGAGGCTTGCAGATTGTATATTTCCTGTGGTTAGTTGTACCGGTTGTGTGAGGCTGTGTGTATGTTTTAGTTTGTTTATGACGGTCGTGTGGGGCCTTATTCAGTTAATAGTTGGTGACCTTGCCGGTCATAGAGTAGTTTAGCATTTGATTAAGCATTTTAGTGAAACTAGTCAGCATGGTGGCCTTGTCGGCCTATATATGATCCTTTATACTACTGTTGTTCTGGTTTGCTTTTGTTGTCTTACGGGTGGCTATAGGCCTAGTCGGTCGGAGGCTGTATTTACAGCCATTATATAGCCCATTGGTTCCATGAACCCAGACTTAGAGCCAGCCTGGCACCAAAAGTGCTTAGGTTCAGTAGTCTAGCAGTCCAAGTCTTAGTAGGGCACCAGGTGCCAGTCATGCCTCCCAAGGTGGGGCGTGACAAGCTTTGTATCAGAGCAGGTCGTATCCCAGGGAGTCTGCAAGCCATGCTAAGTAGAGTCTTGTCTATGGATGTGTTGTGCACCACATACCATAGGCAGGAGGCTGCAAGGCATGATAGGATGGTTACTCTTTCTTCATAATCAGTCGTGCCATAGAGCAGTATAGTATAGGGTTGAGTCCCTAAAACTTATCATACTCTTTGGTTACAGATAAAATGGCAGACCAGCGACATCTTGTCAATGGTAGAAGACTAGATACTGCAGCAGGAGAAGGCACCAGTAGGATGCCTCAGCCTCACTTAGAATCATCCCGATCTGAGGGCGATACAGAGGCGTCATCTCGACCTTCTCAGCAGTCCCCACCCCACCAAGAGATACTCGGGACGACACCGCCTCCGACAGTTCCTGTACCCACACCATCGACCAGGAAATTCAAAGTGCAGTAGTTATGTTGGAACGAATGATGGCTACTCAGCGCCAGTCAGTGCCACCCGTAACAATAGAGTTATCAGGTGGGCCTGGCAGTTCGAGGGTCCGAGAATTCTTGGCACTAGGTCCCCCACAGTTCACAGGGTCGGATTACGCAGAGGACCCCCAGGACTTCTTGGATCAGATGCAGAGAATCTTCGGGGTCATGCATGTAACATCTACAGAGTCGGTTGAGTTAGCGATATTCCGGCTGCGGGATATTACTGTGTTGTGGTACGAAAGTTGGGAAAGGTCCCGAGGGGGAGATGTTGCCCCTACGACCTGGTCCAGCTTTTCAGTGGCCTTCCTGGACTGTTATATGCCACGGGAAATCCGACAGGCCTGGATGGACCAGTTTTTACACTTGGAGCAGGGGGCGAAGAGTGTATGGGAATACGCCCTGCAGTTCGATTCCTTGGCCTGCTATGCTCCAGCCTTTGCGGACACCATGCCATCTAGAGTCCACCGGTTTATTATGGGTCTGAACCCAGAGTATATTGAGGCATGCATGACAACTACGCTGCGGGAAGATATGGATATTGCTCGGGTGCAGGCCTTTGCCCAGACTATTGAGGGCCTTAGACAGTGGCAACAGGATAGCAGACGAATTAATCAGGAACAGCGCCGCACGGATAGATCAGATGAGATACAGGGGGAGATTTGGAGAGGGCGTAGGCCACGGTTGTCAGATAGGCCACCTAGACCCCCGCCTCCATCACAGCCACAGAAGGGTAGATTAAGTCGCCGAGGGCAGTCAGAGTCCGGCGACAGCTCAAGAACGGCAGATTCACCCCAGCAGAGAAGGGCAGAGCAGAGTAGGTATACACCCCCACCTTGCCCTATTTGCAACTGACCTCACACTGGAGCTTGTAGATATGGCTCCACAGGATGTTATATATGTGGGCAGGAGGGTCATGTGATGAGAGATTGTCCAGCTAGGGGTCAGGGTAACCGAGACAGACAGGACAGGGCGTCAGCAGGGCCACGAGCTCCAGCAGCCTCGGTAGGGCGTAGGCCCTTAGTCCCAGCAGGCAGAGGCCGAGGCAGATTAGGGGCCTCTAATTCAGGTTCGGGCCCAAACCGTACCTATGCATTACTAGTGAGGAAGGACTCAGAGGCGTCTCCAAATGTGGTAACAGGTATGATGACTATTTTCTCTCACCCTGCTTATGTATTGATTGATCCAGGATCTACCTTGTCCTACGTTACCCCATTTGTGGCTCGAAAGTTCAGTATTGTATCAGAGTTTCTTCAGCAACCCTTTTTAGTATCTACACCCGTCGGTGACTCCATCATAGCCAGAAGGGTTTATTGAGGGTGTACAGTAAAGGTTGCTGATCGTCAGACCACAGTAGATCTGGTGGAATTAGAGATGATTGATTTCGACGCCATTATGGGTATGGATTTGTTGGCACCGTGCTATGCCAATGTAGAATGCTGGACCAAGACGGTCTGATTCCACTTTCTAGGGGAGGCAGTACGAGAGTGGAAGGGTAGTACAGCTATGCCGAAAAGGTAGGTTTATTTCCTACCTTCAGGCAAGGAAGTTGATAGCTAAGGGATGCATTTTCCACATAGCCAGAGTCCAGGATGTGCGGATAGAGACTCCGACTCTCCATTTTGTTCCAGTGGTTAATGAATTCCCCAACTTATTCCCAGATGAGCTACCTGGTATTCCCCCAGAAAGAGAAATGGATTTTGCAATTGATTTGCTACCAGGAACTCAGCCCATATCGTATGGCTCCTGCTGAACTCAGAGAACTAAAGGAAAAACTAAAGGATCTATTAGATAAGGGCTTTATTAGGCCGAGTACTTCACCTTGGGGTGCGCCGGTTCTATTTGTGAGAAAGAAGGATGGCTCCCTGCATATGTGTATAGACTACCGGCAGTTGAACAAGGTTACAGTCAAGAATAAGTATCCGCTTCCCAGAATAGATGATTTGTTTGATTAGTTACAGGGGTCCAAATATTTCTCTAAGATTGACTTACGGTCCGGATATCATCAGGTTTGAGTTCGTGAAAGGGACATTCCGAAAACTGTCTTCAGGACCAGATACGGCCATTTTGAATTCTTAGTCATGTCCTTTGGGCTGACGAATGCTCCCGCAGTATTCATGGACCTGATGAACAGCATCTTCAGACCATACCTGGACCTGTTCGTGATAGTATTTATTGATGATATTCTGATGTATTCTCGCTCAAAGGCAGACCACCAGGATCATTTTCGGAAAGTGCACTAGATTCTCAAGGACCGCCAGTTGTATGCCAAGTTCTCTAAATGTGAATTTTGGCTGAACTCAGTAGCCTTCTTGGGGCATATCGTGTTGGATGCTGGTATACAAGTAGACACACAGAAAATTGAAGTAGTAAAAACATGGCCCAGACCTACCACTCCGACCGAAGTATGCAGTTTTCTGGGATTAGCAGGGTACTACAAAAGATTTATTGAGGGATTCTCCACCATAGCGGCACCTCTAACTAAGCTGACATAAAAAGAAGTAAAGTTTCAGTGGACGGAGGCATGTGAGCAGAGTTTACAGGAATTGAAATACAGGTTAACCTCCACCCCACTGTTAGGATTGCCAGAAGGTACAGAGGGTTATGCAGTTTATTGTGACGCTTCGGGTGTTGGGTTAGGATGTGTGTTAATGCAGCATGGTAAAGTAATTGCTTATGCTTCCATACAGCTGAGGAAAGACGAAAAGAATTATCCTACCCATGACCTGGAACTAGCCGCAGTGATCCACGCCCTAAAGATGTGGAGACATTACTTGTATGGCGTTCATGTGGATATTTTCACTGATCGTAAGAGCCTACAGTATATCTTCACTCAGAGAGAGTTGAATTTGCGGCAGCGTCGCTAGTTAGAGTTGTTGAAAGATTATGATGTAAATATTTTGTATCACCCAGGAAGAGCCAAAGTAGTAGCACATGCCTTTAGCCGTAAGTCTATGGGGAGTTTGGCGTACTTGCTGCCCAAGCAGCGGGAATTGGCCAGAGAAATACACCAGTTAGCCAGTTTAGCTGTTCGTGTAGCAGAAACAGAGGACAACAGAGCGGTAATTCAGAACACCATAGTGTCGTCATTAGTTGTGGAGGTAAAGGAACGACAGTATGAAGATCTTGACCTGGTTCAGCTTAAAGACAGAGTTCAGCAAGGAAAAGCGCCAGATTTTCAGGTAACTGAGGATGAAGTGTTGCGATGTAAGGGCCACCTTTGTGTTCCAGATGTTGCAGGGCTTCGCCTGCAGATTATGGGTGAGGTACATTACGCCCGCTATTCTCTCCATCCAGGCGCGACGAAAATGTACCACGATTTCAAAGAAATCTACTGGTGGCCAGGTATGAAGAGGGAAATAGCAGAATTTGTAGCCCAGTGTCCTAACTGCCAGCAAGTAAAAGCTGGCCACCAGAAACCAGGCGGATTGACTCAAGACATAGCTATGCCTCTTTGGAAGTGGGAAGCAGTAAATATGGATTTTGTAGCAGGATTACCCTGTACCAGGCATAGAAATGACTCAATTTGGGTAATTGTTGACAGACTGACAAAATCAGCCCATTTTCTGCTAGTAAGGGCTACTTTCTCTTCCAAAGATTATGCTGAGTTGTATATTAAAGAAATAGTCAGACTGCATGGTGTTCCAATGTCCATTATCTCTGACAGAGGGACACAATTTACAGCCAAATTTTAGCAATCATTTCAGAGAGGCCTGGGAACACAGATTAACCTGAGCACAGCTTTTCACCCTCAGACAGATGGGCAGGCAGAACACACTATTCAGACGCTCGAGGATATGTTGCGAGCATGTGTGTTGGACTTTGGAGGTAGCTGGGATGAGCACTTACCAATTATTGAGTTCTCTTATAATAACAGTTACCATTCAGCTATCCAGATGGCGCCTTATGAGGCATTGTATAGGCGAAAGTACAGATCGCCAGTTGGCTAGTTTGAAGTAGGAGAGTCAGCGCTGATTGGGCCGGATATTATTCATCAGTCAGAGGAAAAGGTAAATCTTATCAGAGAACGCCTACTGACTGCTCAGAGCCGCCAGAAATCGTATGCTTATGTGCGGCGCAGAAACTTGGAATTTAATGTGAATGACTGGGTATTCTTGAAAGTCTCTCCAATGAAAGGGGTGATGAGATTTGGCAAGAAAGGCAAGCTCAGCCCGAGATTTGTTGGGCCTTATCAGATTTGTCGAAGAATAGGCCAAGTGGCATACGAGTTGCACTTACCTCCAGAGTTAGAGTCTTTTCACCCAGTTTTCCATGTTTCCATGCTGAGGAAGTATATAGGAGACCCCTCAAGAGTTGTCCCAATTTAGGATGTCCAGGTTATGGAGGAGCTGGCTTATGAAGAGGTTCCAGTACTAGACCGGCAGATTCGCAGATTAAGAACTAAAGATAATGCTTCTGTCAAGGTATTATGGCATAACAGGAATCAAGAGGAAATGACTTGGTAAGCAAAGGAAGATATGAAAGTCAGATATCCTCAGTTATTTCAGACTTAATCAGCCAGAGGTACGTTAGTATTGTTGTTTTATGAGTTGCCTTATATTTATGTGTATAAATGAAATAGTTTACTCTAGTCTACTGCGTGATGAATGTTATAGTATTGTGTGGAGTACCTGTATTGAACTTTTCTGCATTTTAGGAATTTTGAGATAGTCCATGTTACAGGGGAAACTCTGCCAAATTTTTTTTTTAGAATAAGTCGAGTAAGTTGAGATTCCTGCGAGCAAAAGGTTACATTCGAGGACAAATGTTCTTAAGGGGGGCGAATGTTACACCCCATAAATTCATGACATTTAGATGACCTATTTGCATGTTGGTTAAGAGTTTTAGAATGCCATACATGCTAGAAAAAGGCCCGGGGAAAGACCGGACAAGCGCCACGTCGAACCACCGCAAGAGGAGGCTGGGCAAACCCCCTCCGCGATGGCCAACGTGTCACGGAGGGCTCACCTCCGCGATGGCCAACGTGCCATGGAGGTGAGGTTCATCCCCAAGTATATAAAGCCCCCACTTCATTTTTTTGTGATAATCATCAGATATTTTCCAGTGAGCAAACAGAAAACAGAGAGGACGAGGGGTTTAATATAAATTCCTTCCATTTACGCTATTAAACGCGGTCCAAACTTGAAATAACCTCGGGTAGCGAGGTATTGAGCTGTAGGGAGCATTCCTATGGAGTTAGTTTCGTCAAATTCGGCCAGCGAATCGCCGTATCACTGAGCTAAGGTAAGTGGAATTGCTCCAAATTAGTGTCAATATACTCCTAAACCGAAAGTGAGTATTTCTCCCTTATGTACTTCCGAGAAATAGCGAGTTTTCGGCTGTTTTTCGATAAGTCAAAGTTTGGGCTATATAGATATTCAAGTAGTGTTTTCTTCCAGAATATTGATGAATTTAGTTCTAATTGCTATATATATGAATGCAGTTGGAAGAAATAGCTAGATATTGGCCGAGCTACACCAGTTAGCCAAGAAGTCAGTAACTAAGGTATGTAAAGCTAGTTTCTTCGGCAAGTTAGTAATTCTAGCATGGTAAAGTAGAGTAAATTCCAGAAGAAAGTTTCAGAAGCCGAGTATTATGCCCAGTGTGAATTTAGTAAGCATGTCTGAGTTATTATACCATATGCAGAATAAAAGTTAGTAAATTAGTATCAGATAGCGAGATATTAATCCAGACTCAGTATAACTCAGTATCAGATTCAGTTTAATTCAGCAAGAGGTTTAGAATAGAATATCAGATCATGGACAGTATTATCAGATTTATTATACATGTTATATGTGATTATTGTTGCTTGTAGAGACCTGATTGATTCATGTGGGCACCCTTAGAGCTTTCTTGCCGCCCCAGGGTTAATAGCTATGTCGACTCGCCCGCCAGAGGGTGAGGATACGTCACTCCAAGGAGTGGCATGCCGTCCGCCAGAGGACGAAGATGGGATGCAGCATTCCTCATAGCAGGCTGATCAGCATTATAGCATACCCCTGTCGAGTGCTTGCGCCCAGGGCACAGATTATAGATTATAGATCACAGATCTCAGATTACAGTTTACAAGAGTCCTCCGAACTCAGATACAGCTATAGTCAGTGGCCCAGAGAGCCCAAGTTGCATACCCAGGGGGCCGGCGGGATGCTCATAGTTACTAGATGAGTGGAGTGAATTGTTATTTTTGGATGGCGACCCGGGTAGGGGTATATAGATTGTGTGTTGATTGGTACCTTCCGGCTTATGGGGGATGTTATAAGTTCTTGTATGCTATATGTGTTATTTATTAAATTGATAGATAGGAGGACGCCTAATTGATAGGTATGATTCTCACCTTCTCTCCAGTACAGTTAAGCTTAGTTTAGATTCTGCCATCCCAGACAGTCTTAGCCATCTTCTGTTATTCAGTAATTATCAGTATTACTGTCTATTTTCAGTTATGTTTAGTTATTGCTTTGCATACTCGGTACCAGTGGTACTGACGCCTGTTTGGGGGCGCTGCATTACTTGCCTGTAGGTACTCATAGACGAGGAGCCGATCCCTCGTAATTTCAGCCAGCACACAGAGTCATCAGCTTCTGTCATCCAGAGCTTGACAGCTAGAGGTTTATTCCTTTTCTTTCGTTGTACAATACGGGTAGGTCGGGGCCCTGTTCCGACCATCTTATCAGTATTCTTAGAGGCTTGCAGATTGTATATTCCCTGTGGTTAGTTGTACCGGTTGTGTGAGGCCATGTTTATGTTTTAGTTTGTTTATGATGGTCGTGTGGGGCCTTATTCAGTTAATAGTTGGTGACCTTGCCAGTCACAGAGTAGTTTAGCATTTGATTCAGCGTTACAGTAAAACTAGTCAGCATGGTGGCCTTGTCAGCCCGCATAGGGTCCTTTATACTACTGTTGTTTTGGTTAACTGTTGTTGTCTTACAGGTGGCTATAGGCCTAGTCGACCGGAGGCTGCATTTATAGTTGTTATATAGCCCGTTGGTTCCATGAACCCAGAGTTAGAGCCAGCCTGACACCTGAAGTGCTTAGGCTCAGTAGTCCAGCAGTCCAAGTCTTAGTAGGACACCAGGTGCCAGTCATGCCTCCCAAAGCGGAGCATGACAGAAGGCAAGGAACTCAGATGAATAAGTTAATACAATCAGATTTCGAAAAAGGATTGGATACACGAGTGGATCGTGCCCGAGCTGAGCATCCAAGCGAGTGAAGTACACAGACAGGTATGGCTAAAAGACCAAGCGACTGGGTATTTGAGTGAGTACATAGACAGGTAAGATGAATGTTTCATACGGATAGGTGTACAATACATGGAGTTCTAGAGTCCCCTGCATGTCATGATTTGAAGGAAAAGCATAAGACCCTCTGACATGTGTGTACAGTGATATGATGGGGGCACGTGCCCGGCGTATCACCGATGGTATGATTGCCAGACAGAGATTATACGGATATGGTTTGATATACATACGGCTGCAGATGCAAGAAGGTACTAGATATACAAATGTGCTATAGGGTATACCATCATGAATCGGATTTGAGGTGAGAAACAAGTGTGGAATACCATATATGGCTATACGGTTCAGGTATTACATCTTATGACATTTTTGTGGTATAAGGCCAGGTATGTTCATGTACTTTAATGTTGGTGAAAATTAACTCCCTCATTATGTTTTGATGACTTTTGTGTACTTGAGTTAGTTAATTCGTATTTGCGATTGCTTGTCTTGATTAAATTGATTTTGTGGGCTACAGAAGATAGCAGGACGAGTTTTAACAAAAGATAGTGCATTACCGTTAGATAGCGAGTAGACTTTATTATTTGATATACCTCACTAAGAAGGGTTGTAAAATCCTATAGATAATTAAATAGGTTAATAAATGGTACAAATGGACTTGGTTAGTCCCAGTGAAATGGCAAGAGAGATAGTGGTGCTACGAAGTTTTGTAGCAGGAATAAACAGAATTGGATCAGGGAAAAAATCGGGTACTGATTGTTGGGTATATCGCTGTAGCGGACAAGTAGCCGCGGTATCGGGACCGCTGTGGCAGTCCGAGTACTCACTGCAGCGGAAACAAAGGGAGACAGATCAAAGGACTTAATAATGAATAGATTCGTAAAAGCATTGCATAAACTTTGATGAGCTTTAAGAACGAATGTAGCAGTTACACCTAGTGTGATGTTTAGGAGTGAGATAATCATTACATTTATTAACATTAATTGTATATTGATTATTATTCTGTTGTGTTAATTAACCCTAGTTGGATGATGATGTTTATCAGTATGTGTGGTGTACTGATACTACCTTGCTATACCTTTTTTGGTGTAGGTTGTGGAAGGTTGAAGTTCGTTGATTAGTGTGGAGTACTCAGCACCAACTTCAGTGTTCTTCTTTTTGGACAAAGCTGGGTCATTTTGTGTTGTCAAGTATTCAAATAGAGCCCTTGTACCTGTTTAGACTAGATCTTGGGAGAGTCATGTTGGGGAAATCTTGTAAATTTATTTTGAGTGAGATTTTTGTTAGTTAATGAGAAATATCCTGTATATTAATAGTAATATTGTAAGGGATCTCCTATCCAGTAGAGTTGATGTAGGTGCCTACATGGCCTGCCCATTTGGGCCGTGACAGATCCCTACGATTATGCAGCAGGTACAGATAGAGGTTTAGAAAATCAGGTGCAGTAGGAGTTTCTCTTCAGCAAAGAGTTGATGTGCTCTCCTTAGTTCAGGAGCTGAGATCTTGTTTTCTTTTGAGCTTTTGTGTTGTACAGTATGGGTAGGCTGGGGCCTTATCCCGTGCATTTAGTTTATCACTTTTTTAGAGGCTTTTGTTGACTAGTTGTATAATTTTAATTCAGTATGTAGCCTTGCTGGCCTTCTACAACTTATTTCAGTTTCTATTGCCTTATCGACATTTTATCTTACATTATGTGCGTTGAGACCTGGTTGGTCCATTTTTGAGTTATAGCTGAATGTGACAAGTGGCCTAGTTGGCCTAAGTGTTACAGTTACATATGTTATATAGCCCGCTTTTTGATCAGTTAGGTATCAAAATCTAGACGCGCCCTCCCCTAGTTTTACGGCGTGACAACTCTAGATAGGCAAGGTTACACGACAATACGAGTGAATAAAATAAGTTAGGAAAGGCCACTAATACAGCTGACAAAAAAATACCATAAGTCATCAAGGCAACAACTAAGTATGTAAACAAAGGTCAGCGACGCTATCTAAAAATGTTGAATACATCCCACATAGTATGCTTGTCCATAAAACCTCCTGTCTTGACCTACCTATCAATTATACATAAATACTACGATAAGCAAAACTAGCCCAACAGCTCCAGAAATAGGGGAACATACCAATCATAAGCTCAAACCAGAAAACCCCTACTATAGAGGTTAATCAGGGCCTCTATCTGCTCTTGTAGCACGAAATGTAACATCCACAGGCAAAAGGACGTTAGTACGAATAATATGTACTAATATGTAAGGCTAGAAAACATATTATAATCATGAGATTAACTGCAAGAGAGGGTAAAAAAAAGATCCAACATGAAACCCTGAGCGCCACTAGGGTGAACAAATCACACCTCAACTGAAACTTAACACAACTTTGAACAGCACGACTGACAATCACATGCAACTCTGACATGAATCAAATGGGCGAGTTGTGCGGGCACCTACATCGACTCTATCTCGATAGGAGAACCCCCTTTTTTAAGAACAACCAAAAATAAGTTATTTATAGTTCTCATTAACTTGCACAAATCAATCTTTTCATAGAATAATCATAAAAGTTCTTCCCAAAGCCTTAAATCCCCAAGATCTAGTCTAGACAGGTATAAAAGCTCTAAACAGAATATCGACAAGATAAAATGACACAACTTCATATGCGGAGAGAATGCAGAAGCTGATACTGAGTACTCCACGTCAATCATGAAACTTCAACCTACCACAACTTACACCCAGAAAGGTGTAGCAAGGTAGTATCAGTGCTCCACACTACCAGTAGGCATCATCGACCGACAATAATTAGTTTACGCAATGGCATACAATTAATATGCAGTTAATTGATTGATTATTATAATTAACACAATGCTCAATAATTTATTTAAATTCTCCTTATTTACTCAACTTGATTAACAGGATACACGTGCTTACAACGAATCTCGACAACGACATTGACCTATACACTATTTAGGCCCACGGTAGCGGTAACTAGACCCTTGCCACGGTCTTGCTACAGCAGTAATAATGCAACTATAGTGGTACTGTTTTAGGCAGTAACTCAATTCCACTGATCATATAATTTTCAACAGTCCATTTATCTACACATACTCAATAATCATCAACAACTGTAACCATGTCACACTAGTTAATTTAAACATTCTTTTATTCATTTTTATCATGACTATCCATTTTTTTCCCTTTATTTTACCACACTTATTTTCACAATCAAGATCAACAGGATCAACCTAGTAACACACATAAACAGCTCAATCAACAATTTAGAATGCAATCATCCATATATCATAGTTAAATAAATCAATCATCAAGGGTTTCACATAGCAATACAAAATTATACGAAATTTCATGAACACATCGGATACACAAATATAGGAACCTATCACAATATATCATATCATCTGATGCCTGCACACTCGTAATGCCATCTCTGTACTCACCTCAGTACCGTACCTATTACGAATCCCAATCACCTAGTCGTATGTATCTCATCACATACCTGTACCGACCTCTGTTGCACTTAGGACCTCATCATTAGTACACCCAGCCGTATGCATATTATACCATACCAGTCTGTGTACGCATATCTGTACACCCAGCTATATGGATATGATAATCATACTTGTCTATGTACTCTTACTTGTTCACCCAACTGTATAAACATCATATCATATCTATACAAATCCCGGTGTCAAAATCGAATCACCGGTGAAGTATCGGGCACACGCCTCCATCACATCACTATACACATATGCCAGAGGGTCTTATGTTTGCCCTTCCAGTCATGATCTACGGGAGACTCTAGAAATGTATGTACTGTACACCCAGCCATATGAACATCATACCATACCAGTCTGTGTACTCTTACTTGCACACTCAACCGTATGAAACATCATATCATACCTGTCTGTGCACTCACACCATACTGCTCGCCCGAATACTCACCTCGGGCACGAGCCACTCGTATCTAAGTAGTCATACACATACTAATTTGCTTGTTTGAATTTTCACCTTGGACACAAGCCTCTCATCTCAGGGTGTGGTATACTAGTAATCTCATTCACGTTCATCACAAGGTAAGAATATATTATCCCTCACTCATCAACATATCCAACATAACATTAACCAGTCAACTAATATGACAACTTGGGCCAACCCATTTATCAACCACAGATCCTCAGTATAGCGTTCGTATATTATATTTCATCAACTCGAGTGACAATTTAGAAAGAAGCATAAATCAACAATAAGCAACATATTCATCATGCAATTTCACTCAGTCAACTCAGGTGATCATTCAACAAGGTATACAAATCAGCAAGTATCAGTAAGTTCGTCAAGTATTTCACTAGGTCAACACATATCACACCACATGAGTATACATCGGTTATCTCAACTACCCTTAACTCTTACAAGGACAATTATCGCATTGAGCTTCTCAAACTTCATCTACAACCATATCAAAATTAATATTATTCTACACGATTGTCACGCCCCGCCTTGGGAGGTATGACTGGCACCTGGTGCCCTATTGGGACCTAAACTACTGGACTGCTAAGCTTAGGCACATCTGGTGCCTGGCTGGCTCTAACTCACATTTCTGGAAACAAAGGGCTATATAACGGCTGTAAACACAACCCCCGGTCCATTGACCTATAGCCTCCTGTACCTGTAATAACAGTTGACCAGAACATGCAACTATAGGGAAACCTATGCGGGCCGACAAGGCCACCATGCTGTCTAGTTATCTGCAACTCAGCAATAAAATACTAGAAGGCTATGTGACCGGCAAGGTCACCACTACTGTCAAACTTATAGCCCCACACGGCCAACGTAAAAGAAGCAAAAGTACTAACAGCTAACAACTGCACGGCCTCACACGACCGGCTCAACTGACCACAGGGAAATATACAGACTGCAAGCCTCTAGAAATAGCAATAGAAATGATCGGGACAGGGCCCCGACCTACCCGTACTATACCACAGAAGAAACTGAAATACACCTCTGGAATTCAGTCTCCGGATGACAGGAGCTGAATGCTCGATCGCTGACAGGAATCACGTGGTATCGCCTGCTCGTCTATGAGTACCTGCAGGCAAGTAATGCAGCGCCCCACCGGGCGTCAGTACCGCTGGTACTGAGTATGTAAAGTAATAACTGAAAGCAAAATCTGAAAACAACAATGTAACTGATGAAACTGAAGTAGGAAGAAACAGATTAACTTGTCTGATAATGTAAGTCATACCTTCTCTTAATCATACTGGAAGGAGTAGGAGTCATGCCTGAGGATTTATCGTTCCACTGTCGATCTACTCGTATCTACTGTAACACAGTATAACATATCATAACATATAAAGCACACACAAACCTTACCCGGCCCCTATAAGTCGAGAGGTACAACCAGCACAGAATCTACACCCCTACCCCGGTCATCCCATCTCCTATAACCCTGTAGGCATCCTGCCGGTCCCCTGGGTATGCACTTGGGCTCGCTGAGCCCCTGACTATAATTGTACCTGAGTCCGGAGGACTCCTGAGTCAACACCCCGGGCGTATCCGCTCGACGGGGGTGTATAAGGGCCGACCAAGGCACAATATGGGGAAAACTGGCATCCCATCTTCGTCCCCTATGGGACGGCATGCCACTCCGTAGAGCGGCGTATCCTCGTCCTCTGGCGGATGAGTCGATACAACTATTAACCCTGGGCGGTCACGGATGCTAGGTAATCCAACCCCAAACCATACAACAGTCACAACTAGTAATACTATCTACATGTCCCACATACTGAGGCTAATAGTGGTAAGGTATTTGTATATATTACATGCTGAACTAATGATAGTAATCTGTACGTATTTAATATGTGCTGAGGCTGGTGAATATGAATATATGAATTAGTCTCCTGCCAGACTGTACTGGGGCAAATGCTATACGAAATATAGTATTTCTGCTGCAACCTATGCTGTATACTGAGTTTCTGTATCAATGTGATTTACTATTCCTAACATGCGTTCTAAACTTTATTTTAGCCTGCCATTCTATTTCTGAGGTTCTTTACGGATATTGCCTCGCTTTACGGGGTTCCGACTGAATACAATAATATCTTAACATTTCGTATTACATCACATACTGAGCATGCTGGGCAGTTTCTAACATTTGGGTTAGAATCTATGTCGTACTAGTAAGTTTCACGCAAGTTACAACTTGATGCTTCTAATACCGTATCAACATTCACAATAAACGTAACACTTGACTTCTGAACATTCTACTGGCCTGTAAATTACTATACTGTACCGATATTACTTAACTTGATGAGGGAACTAGCTTTACATACCTTATCCTTGAACTAGTCGTCCGTCGGATGAAGCTCGGCCGGTACTTCAACTATTTTCTCCCAACTGCATTCATAAACATGTCAATTAATACTAAATACAACTTTATTTTAAAAGGCAACGTCACTTTCGATATCGTTTATAGCCTAAACTTAGGCTTATCGAAAGACGGCCAAAAATTCGCTATTTTTCAGCGGTCCAGAAGGGAGAAATATTCACTTCACAACTAGGAACACATAGACACTAATTTAGAGCAATCCCACTTACCTTAGCTCGGTGGCTCGACGATTCATCGGCCGTATTTTACGAAACTGAATCCGTAGGAATGCTCTCTGCTGCTAAATACCTCAGTATCTGGAGTTAATTTGAGTTTGGACAACGTTTAGCAGCGTAATCGGACGAAAATTATATAATTTCTTCGTTCTTCCTCTTTCTCTGATTTCTCTCTCTGTTTCCTGGAAATTTCTAAGTGTATAACTGATTTAAAATCGAAGTGGGCTTTATATACTTGGGCCTGGACAAGGCCAACGTGTCACGGAGCCAACGCGGAGGCTCCTCCTCCGTGACACGCTGCCATCGCGGAGGGGCTCTGCCTCGGCTCCTTCCGCGATGGTTCGACAGGTTTCTCGTCCGATCTTTTCCCGGGCCTTTCTCTAGCACGTATGGCCTTCAAATATGCTTAACCAACGTGCGAATAGGTCATCTAGGTGCCGAGAATTCTACGGGGTATAACATTCTCCCCCCCTTAAGAACATTCGTCCTCGAATGTATACTGCTATCTAGAGGACTACTTAACTTACTTGTTTAGAAAAATTTCGCTAGAGTCTCCCCTGTAATATGGACTATACCAAAAACCTGAAATGCAGAAAAGTACAATACAGGTACTGTACACAATACTTTAGGATCCACTAGATGGCTAAGTATCAATCTTTCTTACTTATACATACACAACCATAAGATACTACATAGCAATAATACGGACATACCTGTCGCCTAACTGGGCCTGAAATAGGTGAGGATATCTGGTCCTCATATCTTCCTCCACTTCCCAAGTCATCTTCTCTCGGTTCCTGTTACGCCTCAGTACCTTGACAGACGCAACATCTTTAGTCCTCAACCTGCGAATCTTGTCTGTCTAAGATAGCTGCGGGAACTTCTTCATATGCTAACTCTTCTGTGACCTGGACATCCTGAAATGGAACTACTGTAGAAGGGTTTCCTATGAATTTCCTTAACATAGAGACATAAAATACTAGGTGAACAGATGCTAACTCTGGAGGCAAGTTCAATTCGTAAGCAACTCGGCCTATTCTTTGCCGAATCTGATATGGCCTAATAAATCTCGGGCTAAGCTTGCCTTTCTTGCCAAATCTCATTACCCCTTTCATCGGGGACACTTCCAGATATACCCAGTCGTTTACCGCAAATTCTAGACTTCTGCGCCGCTTGTCTGCATAAGACTTCTGGCGGCTCTGAGTAGTCAGTAAACGTTCTCGGATAAGCTTTATCTTTTCCTCTGACTGCCGAACAATATATGGGCCAACCAATGCAGATTCCCCCACTTCAAACCAGCCCCTCTGGCGATCTACATTTCTGCCCATATAAAGCTTCAAAAGGCGCCATCTGGATGGCTGAATGATAGTTATCATTGTAGGCGAATTCCATTAACGGAAAATGCTCACTTTGGCTACTACCGAAATCTAGCACACACACTCGCAACATGTCTTCTAGCGTCTGAATTATGCGCTCAGCCTGCTCATCTGTCTGAGGATAGAATGTTGTGCTTAAATTAATCTGTGTTTCCAGACCCCTCTGGAACAACTGCCAAAAACTAGCTGTAAACTGTGCCCCCTATAAGAAATGATAGATACCGGCACTCCATGCAATCTAACTATTTCTCTGATATATAATTCGGCATAATCCTCAGCCGAGAAGGTAGCCTTCACTGGCAGGAAATGAGCTGATTTTGTCAGCCTGTCAACTATTACACAAATAGAATCATTTTCGCATCTGGTACGGGGTAATCCTGCCACAAAATCCATATTTACTGCTTCTCATTTCCAGAGAGGCATAGTTATGTCCTAAGTTAACTCGCCTGGTTTCTGATGTTCTGCTTTCACCTGTTGGCAGTTAGGACACTGGGCTACAAATTCAGCAATTTCTCTTTTTATACCTGGCCATCAGTAGTTTTCTTTGATATCATGGCACATTTTCGTCGCGCCTGGGTGGAGAGAATAGCGGGCGTAATGCACCTCGCTCATAAACTGCTGGCGATGCCCCAAAATATCTGGAACGCAAATGCGGCCTTTATATCGCAATATTTCATCCCCGGTTATCTGAAAATATGTCACCTCTCCTTACTGAACTTTGTGTTCAAGTTGAACCCGGCTAGGGTCTCCATATTTCCGTTCCTCTACTTCCACCACTAACGACAACGCTGCAACATTCTGTATTATCGCTTTGTTATCCTTTATTTCCGCTACGTGAACGGCTAAACCGGCTAACTAGTGTAATTTTCAGGTCTATTCTCGCCGTTCAGGCAGCAAGTATGCCAACTCCCCATAGATTTACGGCTAAGGGCGTCTGCTACCATATTAGCCCTTCCTGGGTGATACAAAATTTTCACTCTTTAAGGCATAAACTACTGCAGCTAACTCCAGGTCATGGGTAAGATAATTCTCTTCACGTTTCTCCAACTGCCTGAAAGCATAAGCTATTACTTTACCATGCTGCATCAACCTTCTGTACCTCCTGGCGATACTAACACTGGAGCTGATGTTAACCTGGCTTTTAACTCTTAGAAGTTCTGCTCACACGCCTCGGTCTACTGGAACTTTGCTGCCTTCTGTGTCAATTTAATCAGAGGTGCTGCTAAGGTGGAAAATCCTTCCACAAACCCTCTGAATTGTGTACTTCGATCGGAGTGGTAGGTCTAGGCTATGTCTTCACTACTTCGATTTCCTGTGTATCTATCTGTACACCAGCCTCCGACACAATGTGACCAAGAAGGCTACTAAACTCAACCAAAATTCACATTTACAAAAATTGACATATAACTGACGGTCATACTAGTTTATTATACCGGAGAATCTGACAAGTAATCTACCGGTGTAGCTAGAGTTTACCTGGCCTTCTGGCCGCATGCTAAGGCTACTTGTGCTAAGGTAACCTTGAACGACTACCTGCACACCATGTGCCCCTTTTTATCAGAGGGTCCTGATATCGACCATGACCTCCAATGATTTGGCTGCATAACCTTAAATAACTGAATAGTCGGGTTGAAAGACCCGAATGTGGCAGTAGTCTAACAATTCTCTAACTGTTCTACTTGAGTGCTTATAGTTCGTGCATAACCGCAGACTCGTGGGCATCTAATTGCTTTGTTATTTTGCTTAAACCACTGTAAGGCTGGGCCTAATCAAACTTACTCCCAGGCGATCAATCTCTGGATCTTCACGGGGAGTCTACTGATCCCCTGGTCTTAATAAACACTGTGCTAGCAGGGTACTATCAATTCCTTACGCCTTGTGTGTATCTACTTGAATTTATACTGCTATTCTGGGAAATTTTCGGTCTTATAAGCTATTCTGTAAATACTGGCCTTCTGCTAGGGCTCTGTATCTAAATATCTTACGAGAACCAGCTGAATTACTAGTCTGTCACTGACTACCGATGTGGACCCTTCCTTGGGGTACCCACGGGTATTCTGACTGGGACGGCCGGCTAACTTATGGGGTGTTCCACATAATAACTGCTAGGTTGGCTAAGGCCGACTCTCACCTACAAGGCTCGGAAAATGACGTATGACCACTTAACATACTAGAACAATTTTGGTATTGCTAATCTCTGAAATTTGCCTATTCGGCCTCTAATCCTGGTTCTAGAACATGCACTACTGTTACCGATCTTCAGGGACGCCTCCCTGCTAATGCAGGCGTCAGCTGGTCGGTAGACCGTCTAACTGCGCCCTTATCATCTAGCCATCTGTTTTAGGCCATTAACTCTGGTAAGCTCCTAGAGCCTAGATCTGACAACAACACATAAGTCTGTTAACCTAATAACTGAAAACTGAGATAGTTTCTATGACTTCATACGTAATTCATACTTAATCCGCCCTTTCTCTTATTCTTTTCTTTCTTTCTTCTCCCTCTTTCCTCTTTTTTTTTTGGCAAGGGGGGGGGGGTGTCCTGCAATGCAATTTGTATATGCTTTCTATTACTAATCAGCATCTGTGATTGTAGCCCTTATAGGCAGCCACTCACAGCATATCTATTATCTGTATATATATATATATATATCAATAGCTACGTACAATATGTACTGAGTTCTGCGGTAATACATAATCTCTGACATGCTCTGCTGAATCTCATATCGTACATGATACATTGCTTCTTACGGCCTAATACTATCTCTTGCCCTGACTTATCATTTCATTGCATTGTCACCCCATTCTGAAAGTAACAAACATAACCACCTTAGTTATTGTCTGCTATTTGAAATTCCGCCACTCCTGCGATGTGGGGTCAATGTTCGAATCTTGTGGTCTTACTTGGCTATATTAAGAGCCCATGACTGTCTGCTGGGCCTTATCTCTAGGCCACACTAGATTAGAATTGTTGTATCAGTAATTTCTTAACTTCTCCATGAACAGGCATACTGCGGTATTCTAAACCGCAATCTTACTGTCAGCCCGAGGCTTAATCCTTAAAATGATACTCTATCAATCTGGGGGGGGGGGTAACCCTGATTTCCCCACAAAATCTGGCATTCCTACTCCTTCTTCTCATCTTGTTTAAGCTGAACTCTGGGGTTCAAGATACCTGCCTTTCATTGCTAATGAGATTACTGATCAAGTCTCGGCCTATACTTCTTCTGGCGCATATTCAAGCCCATCTGATTCACATGACCTCTATATCTTTCGATGTCACAACTAGATCATAACTATAATCTTACAGGTATGTCTTGCTATCTGTTAGCATATATGGCGGACTTGGCCTTTTTCTGACTCAAACTTGACTATTATTAGGCATTCATCACTAGCAGGTCTTTACCCCTACTTCGGGTGAGCTAACAGTCTTACTTTCTTTACTGGCTTGTTATCATAAGGGTCTGCACAACTTACATAATCCTAGGGGCTCTTTATACTTTCTAATACTTACTAGAATCAATCAGCCCATCTTTACTTACTGCTTGATTTGGCAACCCCATCTCAAGTCTTATGCCCCTTTACTATACTGGCATCAAAATCAAGAGGTGGGAATAGCCCTTTTCTTATTGCAACAAGTAAAAGCATTTAACTGTACCATATCCAAAAAGATGTATTTGGGATTCCTGCATTTCCCTCTCTTTCTTATACTTACCTGGTGGTCTGACCTTGTCTGTAATCTTAATCAGATCTTATATAGCTAATAAATAAATCAACTCATATGCACATTATACTTCTGACTCCCTATTCTGACGTTATCAACGTATACTGGGAATAATGCCAATAAAGGTATCACGCTGGGAGGTCTCTGATACCCCCTCCTGCTGCTGTAGTTATCATGTAACTGGCTGATGCTCTCTTCTGTTGCTATCTCTGATCTTCTGCCTGTGATAGGGTAATGCTGATCTGCCTTTGTATCTGTAATCAAAGAATACGGTAAGTTCTTAGGGACTCAACCCTATACTGTACCGCTCTAAAGCACGACTGACTGAGAAGGAAGGGTAACCATCATATCATGCCTCGCAGCCTCCTGCCTATAGTATGTGGTGCACAACACATCCATAGACAAGACTCCACTTAGCACGGCTTGCAGACTCCCTAGGACACGACCTGCTCTGATACCAAGTTTGTCACGCCCCGCCTTGGGGGGTATGACTTGCACCTGGTGCCCTATTGGGACCTGAACTACTGGACTGCTAAGCCTAGGCACATCTGGTGCCTGGCTGGCTCTAACTCACATTTCTGGAAACAAAGGGCTATATAACGGCTGTAAACACAGCCCCCGGCCCATTGGCCTATAGCCTCCTGTACCTGTAATAACAGCTGACCAGAACATGCAACTATAGGGAAACCTATGCGGGCCGACAAGGCCACCATGCTATCTAGTTATCTGCAACTCAGCAATAAAATACTAGAAGGCTACGTGACCGGCAAGGTCACCACTACTGTCAAACTTATGGTCCCACACGGCCAACGTAAAAGAAGCAAAAGTACTAATAGCTAACAACTGCACGGCCTCACACGACCGGCTCAACTGACCACAAGGAAATATACAGACTGCAAGCCTCTAGGAATAGCAATAGAAATGATTGGGATAGGGCCCCGACCTACCCGTACTATACCACAGAAGAAACTGAAATACACCTCTGGAATTCAGTCTCCGGATGACAGGAGCTGAATGCTCGATCGCTGATAGGAATCATGTGGTATCGCCTGCTCGTCTATGAGTACCTGCAGGCAAGTAATGCAGCGCCCCACTGGGCGTCAGTACCGCTGGTACTGAGTATGTAAAGCAATAACTGAAAGCAAAATCTGAAAACAACAATGTAACTGATCAAACTGAAGTAGGAAGAAACAGATTAACTTGTCTGATAATGTAAGTCATACCTTCTCTTAATCATACTGGAAGGAGTAGGAGTCATGCCTGAGGATTTATCGTTCTACTGTCGATCTACTCGTATCTACTGTAACACAGTATAACATATCATAACATATAAAGCACACACAAACCTTACCCGGCCCCCATAAGCCGGGAGGTACAACCAGCACAGAATCTACACCCCTACCCCGGTCATCCCATCTCCTATAACCCTGTAGGCATCCTGCCGGTCCCCTGGGTATGCACTTGGGCTCGCTGAGCCCCTGACTATAACTGTACCTGAGTCCGGAGGACTCCTGAGTCAACACCCCGGGCATATCCGCTCGACGGGGGTGTATAAGGGCCGACCAAGGCACAATATGGGGAAAACTGGCATCCCATCTTCGTCCCCTGTGGGACGGCATGCCACTCCGTAGAGCGGCGTATCCTCGTCCTCTGGTGGATGAGTCGATACAACTATTAACCCTGGGCGGTCACGGATGCTAGGTAATCCAACCCCAAACCATACAACAGTCTCAACTAGTAATACTATCTACATGTCCCACATACTGAGGCTAATAGTGGTAAGGTATTTGTATATATTACATGCTGAACTAATGATAGTAATCTGTACGTATTTAATATGTGCTGAGGCTGGTAAATATGAATATATGAATTAGTCTCCTGCCAGACTGTACTGGGGCAAATGCTATACGAAATATAGTATTTTTGCTGCAACCTATGCTGTATACTGAGTTTCTGTATCAATGTGATTTACTATTCCTAACATGCGTTCTAAACTTTATTTTAGCCTGCCATTCTATTTCTGAGGTTCTTTACGGATATTGCCTCGCTTTACGGGGTTCCGACTGAATACAATAATATCTTAACATTTCGTATTACATCACATACTGAGCATGCTGGGCAGTTTCTAACATTTGGGTTAGAATCTATGTCATACTAGTAAGTTTCATGCAAGTTACAACTTGATGCTTCTAATACCGTATCAACATTCACAATAAACGTAACACTTGACTTCTGAACATTCTACTGGCCTGTAAATTACTATACTGTACCGATATTACTTAACTTGACGAGGGAACTAGCTTTACATACCTTATCCTTGAACTAGTCGTCCGTCGGATGAAGCTCGGCCGGTACTTCAACTATTTTCTCCCAACTGCATTCATAAACATGTCAATTAATACTAAATACAACTTTATTTTAAAAGGCAACGTCACTTTCGATATCGTTTATAGCCTAAACTTAGGCTTATCGAAAGACGGCCAAAAACTCGCTATTTTTCAGCGGTCCAGAAGGGAGAAATATTCACTTCACAGCTAGGAACACATAGACACTAATTTAGAGCAATCCCACTTACCTTAGCTCGGTGGCTCGACGATTCATCGGCCGTATTTTACAAAACTGAATCCGTAGGAATGCTCTCTGCTGCTAAACACCTCAGTATCTGGAGTTAATTTGAGTTTGGACAACGTTTAGCAGCGTAATCGGACGAAAATTATATAATTTCTTCGTTCTTCCTCTTTCTCTGATTTCTCTCTCTGTTTCCTGGAAATTTCTAAGTGTATAACTGATTTAAAATCGAAGTGGGCTTTATATACTTGGGCCTGGACAAGGCCAACGTGTCACGGAGCCAACGCGGAGGCTCCTCCTCCGTGACACGCTGCCATCGCGGAGGGGCTCTGCCTCGGCTCCTTCCGCGATGGTTCGACAGGTTTCTTGTCCGATCTTTTTTCGGGCCTTTCTCTAGCACGTATGGCCTTCAAATATGCTTAACCAACGTGCGAATAGGTCATCTAGGTGCCGGAAATTCTACGGGGTATAACAACGATCAAGGCACGAAGACCCATTAACTATACCCATAAATCACCATATATGCCAGCTATTTAGTTAAGGAGTGATTCTTCCTATACTGTTACTCATTAAGTTATTAATTATCAATTATTAAGTGTGTAGCCCTACTTCAATCAAAATTCACAATCAAACCATCGTAAGGATACTACTATTCACAATTTCTCAAGTCAAGTTTACCATACCTCAGACCTATCATTTATTCAGGTTCTTTCAACCTTATTTATCGCCTTATCTCTATGACTTTCCATTTTAAGGCAGTCCTCGGGATAAATTTCACCGTATTATTATTTTCAATTTTTCTAAGTCAATTCATCAATACATAAGATTAATTAGATAAAATCGATTCTAAATTACTCAACCTGGTTAACTACTAGTTCTTATAATTACTCATTCTTTCCTTACCTCACATTTGTTCTAGTCCAGTTAATTTACATCACAGTTCACATTCTCATCCATGAGACGTAAAAGGGCAGCAACAAGTTCACATAGCCCCACTAGATTTATTCACCTTGCTTCATTCATATTCTTCTCCCTCTACATGATACATGCGCAAAGATGTACTCACAATTTATGCCATCAAAGGGAAAATATTATTTCATGAATATGTCCTCACTACTTCCACATCAACAATATTTCATCAAAAATAAAATATTACGCTTATGCTATCAAGACCCTTCACCATTCGCTTCTACCAAAAATATTCCTTCTAGATAACATTACGACTATACATCAAGAACTTATTTTCAGGAATCCACAATCAATGTATAACTTCAAGAATACATTATCAAGCCCCATCAAGAAACTCATTATCTCATAAAATCTTACTCAGTATCATATCACATATATCATAATTATTTACCAACTAAATTCATCTTTCTCTCACATTCTGGACTTGGGGGTTATCTTTCCCAATTTCATAATCACGTTATTCAAAGTTATAACGATATCACAGACTTACCAATTATTATCTTTACAATCAATCATACATTAATGGTACACACATATACGATTCACTAATTATAGTCTAACACAAAAGTAATTCATAACCTACCTGGGCAACAAGCTGCTTTCAAAAAGATGATGGGATTTTGTCCATGCCTCACATCTTGGTGTTCTTGCAAAAAATCTCTAGGGAGAGTGGTGGGATTCTTGCTCTTCTCTAGCAGCCCTTTTCTCCCTTAGAAAAATCATTTTTCAATCTGGGCTATTTTTAATGACTTCCCTATTCAAATAGGAATTGAGTTTTAAAATTACCCTGGTCATGGAGTTCTAGTCCATGTTGCCCGCTATAGTAGGTGCTTTTATCGTTGTGGTGGTCATGCTACGACGGAGATCTATCCATCGTGGCGGTTCTACTTCTGGGCCCACCTGATTTTAATTTAGCCTATTTTAAATCCATCAATACAATAAATATTTATTCTGAGAACATAGCTCAGACCTGCAAAATATTTAAATTTCTCATGTCTACATTGCAAGGTTCTATAACGATCGGACGGGTCATTACAAACTCGGCTATGTACGTTCACAAATGCACGCACTGCCCATTGGCTCGGGCTCAATGGTGATAATATAATAATATAATAATATAAGAAATTTCTCAATTGGTGGTAATTTACCCAACCAAAATGAGGTTCAGTGGTAAATAATGATGATAGCCACATAAGGCCCATAATATGCCCATTTGAAACTAGATTCAGTTGTAAAAATGCATAACGCCATGCTTGTGAAATTGTGTGCCAAACTCATGAGCTTGAAACTTTTCAACTTGACCATGAATCACTAACCACTAAGGTAAGAGCTCAAGAATTTCATATTTGACAAGGAAACATGAATCGATCTTTGGTATAGACTCTTATAAGCTTAAACAAAATTTAGCAACTTTCATGGTTCAGAACAATTAGAACTTTTACAACCATCTTTAGAATGACCTGAATGAGGGCATGAGTCTTTCAACTTGATATAGTTCTTTTTTCATATGAAATCTAGGTATAAGTATAAGGTATAATTAGTTTAATTCTACACAAGTAGGGTGGCTCACACAATCAAGAGTAACTTAATTAAACAAGTGAACAATATTACAACATGATGAGTTCCAAAGGAATAATAACATAAGAATAAGAGTTCTAGTATGTATCAAGAGTACAAGCCATAGAAGTAAAAGGATAACAACACCTTACTAAGAATTGATATTGGCAAAGTTAGAACTAACAATATGAATACCACAACTTTAAGTCAACAATAGATAATAAATCTTAGGATTCGTGCAATTCAAAGAGAAGAGTTATGCCTTTACATGCCTTAATTTATTTAAAGTAAGAGAAGAACTTAATACTAAACTTGGTGAAGCGAGCTGCTATGTCTCCTTGAGCTAGAAATAGGTTTTTCTTGAAACCCTAGATGGAGAGAAGCTAGAAATTAAGTAACCCAATCTTGTATACAAGAAACCCATGGAAGAGATTGAAGAAGCTGACCTTGGCTAGGTATGGTTCATAGGTGGGTTTCCTAGGTATAAACAGTAACTTAGAAAAGTGAGATTTTCACTCATGATGGTGACTTACGCTTCGTGAAACACATCTGCAGTTCATGGATTCCACCATAAATCTTTAAATAGTAGCTCAAACATAAGTCATTCCTCAGTATCTTAACCTGTAGCTCATAATAATTCTATGATTCATATGTTTCTCATAGTTCTATCCAATGATTTAGAACACATGGCTTCCACTTACGTTTATTTTACAGCTCGTATAACTAATCTACAACTTGTAAGCCATCTACAATACCTGCACAATAGATTTTCTACAATTTCTTACTCCCACTATATCAGTTGTCAGGTACTTTTATATTTGATTAAAGACTTCATATACCAAAAATACTCTGTATTGCATATATAAGATTATGTACTAAGATCGGAGTTCCTTCTGAAGGTAGGAGGTGCCACATTTATGAATCTTTTTTACTTTTGATAAATCATAGCTTAATATTATGATATAAACTTAAGGAGATTCTTAGGACACTCACCTAAACTCAATTGGTGAAATCGAAATCCGATTCTCCAATTTCGAAGTAATAGAAGTACATAAGTGGTGAAAGAATAATGTTTGTTCAAAAAAATTGGTATTTATATCTATAGGTTTGCTTTTGCGATTGCGGATCACTGTCCGCTATCATGGACCACTTAAAACTGAGTCATCGTGGTCGTGACCATCCAACTGTCTTTCACAAAGAAGACTCAACTCATCAAAACATGTCTTGTCTGACAAAGTAAATTGACCGACTTCATCGGTACAATTTACCAACCGCAAAATCAACGAAAAACATGGGAAAAAAATAATTTTTTTTTCAAAATTTTAAGAAGGAATCGACAAATTCATTTGTTATATTTGCACAAAAAAGAGGTTGAAAGGATATAAAAGGAAAACAATAGTCTTTCACCAACAATCTAGTGGTAGAATAGTACCATGTCACGATACATAGCTCAGTTCGATCCTTGGCTAGTGAATTTTATAATTGCATAATTAAGAAAAGTCATTATAGTCAATTATAGTCAAATTTTTACAAAGAGATCCAATCGATCAGTAATACCAAAATGCTACTTTCTGATAGCTCCAAATTAATCAATTTTTACTCAAAAGTTCAATATTTCAAACCTTTGTTGATATCACAGAAGTGTTACTGCTTTCATGAACTAACTATACTAAATTCATTGCAGTCACAGTGTTGGTGCTCGTGATCAAAAGACACCGGGTGTCAGCAAAATTGGCAACTTCAATGTGATTTCAAGAGTGTCAAAACTCACCCAAGCTCTTTGAGTCCCAACTCAAGTCATCTTAATAAGTCCTAAATGATAATATTGACTTGTACAAGGCTCATATAAAATATAAATACTCAAAACGAAGGGGTGAAATATCACATTTTTAAATGTTTCTAGATATTGCATTAAATTTTATTTTGTTTTCTTCAAATTTCAATTATTGTATAATGCTAGAACACCCATGGTGGGTGGTGCATTAAATTTTATTGTTAATTTATTGACACGGGAAAAATAGTGTATGATAAATTAGTGAATACTTAATACTTCTAAATACTTACTACTCCAGTTTCATTTTTATATTCATATTTTTTATTGTTTTATTTCATTAAAATATTTACCTATTTAAGTTTATGTTTCAGATCTTATTCAATTAATGTTTATTTGATGTTAATGCATGTGGAGATTTGATTTTTCTGTAAAATTTCAATTTTTTGGTATGCAATTTGTATCATTTCAGTAAGTACATTAAATATTTTTCTATTTCTGATTAAATATTAAATTTATTTTTGTTAATGCAAATAATATTTATGGTTAAATAGAAAATGTATTTTTTTAATACAAATAAAGATTGTGATTTTGCTACATATAGATAAAACTTGAAATTTTTTTAGTATGTAGTTGCCGATCCTTCAAATTATATTCACACATACAAAACATATATTAAGAATAAATTTGATTGCAATTTTCTATGTTTTACTATGATAAAAAGATTGCTTTCCATTACAATATTTGCATAGAAATTTAGTCTCTTGAATTTTTGATGTATATATAGTTGTGATATCTCCCTTCTTGCAAGTATCATTTCTTGTAAAATATTTCATCAATAATCTTTCGACATTTTTCCTTATAAATTTAGCCATGGAGAATAAGAAGGGTAAAGGGCGCCGAAAGATACCAATGAAAAAAATAGAAAGGCAAAACGACCGGTATGCTAGTTTCTCAAAACGTCGTGCGGGTATATACAAAAAAGCAAGCGAACTCGTTAAGGAATGCGATGTTGACATTGGAATGATAATTTTTTCTCCTACCGGTAAGCCTTTCTCATTTTTTCATCCTACACTTGATGCAATCGTTTCTCGTTTTGAGAATCCTGATATGCAGTTAAGTGCAAGTACTCATCTAATCGCTTCTCATACTCGAAATAAAGTGAAGCAACTCAACGATAGGCTTAAAGAACTTGATATCATGGAAGCAGCTGTAATTGCTCAAAAAAATTTGTATGATGAAGTGATGAAAACTAGGCAGAGAGGTCAGTGGGAGTCGATTGAGCAACTCAATGCAGAGGAAGTGACCAAATTTCAAGTTTGGTTAAACACTGTTGGTTTTAATTTGCACGACCGTTTGAATCAATTGGAAAATGGATCTTCAACCTTGTTGGGATGTGAATCTCATATTGGGATGTGAAGTTTGACACAAAATCCAAATCATAGATTACGCATCATATGTTATCATTTATAGAAATATTGGTGAAAATCCTAGAAGTTTAAATTTATATTATTAGATGTTGATTTTTTGTCCCTTTTTATTTCAATGTCCATGTACTTTTCTATGATTTCCATAATAATATTCGATTTAGTTGTTAAATTATTTTCTCACAAGTATCTTAGCTAGTAGGTATTTCATTCATGTAGATCTCGAATTAAAATTTACGGGAATTTGGATTTATTATCATCCATTGAATTTTCTGAGTCAAAATCTACTATTTGTATTTATTTAATGAATTTATTACAAAATATAAAAAGTTTAAATCAAAACTATTGAATTAGTTGAACCATAACATATACTCTACCTCCGTATATAATCTCTAATTAATAATATATATTCAGCTTTATCTTATAATGCTCATAAAGTCACATGCCAAATTTAACCTAGTTAAGGGTCTTCTTGCACTTACATATGGTATTACTATTACATTAGATAGTATCTCAGATTTAAATTTTATTGATGAAATATTTTAGACGTTGGACTCAACCGAAAAATCAAGCCCATGTATATGAATGTATTAATGTAAATCTAAATAAATAATTAAAAATATATCCTATCATCATGCAGGATTTCATAATTTACTACAACAACTTGTCTTGTATTTCCTTTTAATTTTTATTGGATCTTCAACTTGAATATAATGAAGGATAATCTTATGTTATAGTCAAAATATAGAAGTAAATGCAAATCAGGGTCTTGTTATAATCGGAAGCTTCTGGAAACAAAAATGAAAGTACTTTCGCTGATAAAACAATGACCACGTTTAAGGAGAATAAAGAGGAAAACAGTCACTAAACCTATTCCAATAGAGAAACAAATACAAGACCACATCAGCTCGAAAAGAAAAAGGCTGGAGCTAAAGGAGAGGGAAAAAAAAAAAGCAAGAAGAAGAAGAATTAGAAGTAGTTTCCTTTAGTAGTCTTTCTCAAGAACATGTTATAGGCTAAACAAAATCCCAAACAAATAGTGACACTCTATGCAACTGGGCGAAAAATACAACAAGTAGTTCCTGATAACATTACTCTTGATAAAATACAGGTTGAAGATAGTCAAGGTAGTAGCTCCAAAGGAGATCACACTGGCAATATGCATCCTCATGCTACAAATGGTTTTGACTTCAACAAAGGGGAGGAAAGTTGATTCTTGATCTGGATAATTTGGAGTTTATCCCTCCAGAAATTGAGAATAGACAGGATTTTCTTAGTGGGAAAAACTCAGACTAAGAACAATATTACAACACTAGTATGGATCACCTTGATGATATTTCTTCAGATGAAGATGTCCTTGAAAGCTTGCTGGATGCATCTGATTTGGAGAAAGAATAAGTAGTTGATAGTCTCATAGATGTGTTTGCTCCAAGTCCTAAATACATCAAACAACCTGTTATACAGGAAACTAAACAATTGATATAGTGACAAGGTTTGTCTCTAAGAGATAATAAACATAAAAAATTAAGGAAGTTAGGAAGGGTAGCAAAGAAGTTGTCCTTTAAGCTAAACAAATAATATTTACGGTAGCTCCCCCAACCCAGCCACCCAAGGTTTTTTTTTTTGTGATTAAGATCATTATATGAAATATAAGGGCTCCTTATACTAATTCAATTAGTCAGACTCTATAAAGTTGATTTTGTAGCTTACAGGAACCTTTCCTTGAAAGCAACAAAATTGACAGGTTTAGGAGAAGACTTAATTTTTATCATGCCTTCTCTAATTCTCACAATAAGATTTGGTTATTTTGAAACTTTAACATTGTTGGTTTAAAAGTGTCAAAAAACAGACAACAAATTACTATGCAGGCCAAGTTACAAGGTGACACAAGCTCTTTCTGGATGACTATTACATATGTAAGATCTAAAGCCCGCAAAAAGAAAATATTTATGGGACAAGCTCAAACTCTTGAACACTATTATTGATGTCCTTGGGTCATTGGATGTGATTTTAACTCCATTATGGAATAAGAGGAGGAAAAAGAAGGTGTACCTTCTATATTAAATAATTGTCTTAATTTTATTAACTGTATAGATGAATATGGTCTGACTGACCCTGGTTTTGTAGTTAATGTATACACTTGTTGCAATGGAAAAGGAGGAGGAGCCTGGATACACATAAGATTGGAAAAATATTTTCATAATGAAGAATGGACTACCAGATTCCATAATATTACAGTAGAACATTTGGGAAAGAAAGGATCATACCATAATCTTCTGCTAATTCATTATACTTCTGATGATCAATAGGTGATTAAATATTTTAAATTTCTCAATATCTTGGACTTATCAAGAAGATTTCCTTTCCATAGTCATAATCGCATGAAAAACTGAGGTACAGGGAAATCCAATATGGAGCTTGCAACAAAAACTCAAGGCCTTGCCTAGGGAGCTCAACAAACAGTCTAATGATTCCATTGGAGATGTCTTTCAAAAAGTCAATGAATTTGAAACTCAAGTGGCTTCCAGTGAAATCTTATATGTTATATCAAATTCTGAAAACGACAAAATAATCTTCACAAGACTGAAGTAAAATACACTAGATGGCTGAAAATGCAAGACTCCATTTTCAGAAAAATAGCTAAACTTAAATAGGTAGAAGATGGAGACTCCAATACCAATTACTTTCATAGTACTATTAGAGCAAGGAGAAGAAGGGATTGGATTTACAAGATTAAGGCCAAACATGGTCAATGGTTAGAAGGAAACAATAATATCTCTAAAGTTATCATAGACTACTTCAGTTAGATTATTACAGAACAACACAGAGATAGGAATTTAGACTTCGTTAGAGATTGTGATAATCTCATCACTAAAGAGGACAATCGAAAGATGATTAACATCCCCTCTAAATAAGAAATCAAGTTAGTGATAAAATCCGTGGACCCCGATAGTTGTACTAGCCCAGATGGATTCACTTCTTTTAATTCACCTAGCACATTATCAAGGAGGAGGTAAACTCTTTTATTCTTTCCTTTTTTCGAGAAGCTGAACTAATTAAGTTTTATTCTCATATTTGTTTAGCTCTAATTCCTAAAGCTACCTCTCTTGATTGATTTTTTAAACTTAGACCTATAAGTTTAAGAATTTTTTTCAATAAGATTCTGTCTAAAATAAGTTCTTTAAGGATTAATAGAATTTTGCCTAACATCATCTATGAGAATCAGTCTGGATTTGTTAAAAGTCAAAAAATCATTGAAAATATTCTTCTTACCTCAAGAAATTATTCTTAATATCATAGATAAGAATTCTTGTCGCAATGTCGTAATTGAACTACATATGTCTAAGACTTATGATAAATTGTTGTAGAGTTTTCGAGCCTCTGTTCTTAGAAAAATAAGTTTAGGCCTTTATTAAAAATGGTTCGTAGGCCTCTATCCAATAATATATATTCTACGATTATTAAAGGATTAGATATGGTTTCTTTAAATCTATTAGGGGTCTTTGATAATGCTCAAACTCACACTTTCTGGCAAAGTATGAAGCGGACGTTGTAAATAAAGAACCCAACAAAGAGGTTGGGGTAGATCCCACAACGAGTAAGGTAAGATCTAGACTAATGCCGGTACTTAAACATGTTGTTAAGTTATCCCCAAATTAGGGGGTTTCAAAGAAATATAATATTAAAGAAATATTATAATGGTGATTATTATCAAGATTTGTAAATAACTAGGGTAAGTGTTCCCCATGGGTTCATAACTACTTCGGGTAAATACACGTAATCAATCTTAATGCTTACTTGTAGAACTGATAACTAGGGTTCATCCAAATGACTGATTTTATAATGCCCCGCAAACCCTAAGATCAGACCCGGAAGTTGAAATGGAGAAAATAAGATTTTCTGCACCAGGTCACAGAACGAGTCATCCCGTGACCCATGGGGTGGGCCACGAGTCGTGGAGTGACTCGTGGGGAAGGGTCCGGTCTTAGTTGAAAATTGAGAAATTGAGTGACCACAGGTGTGACCAAGAGTCGTGGTCAACACCACGAGTCATAATGTGAGTCGTGGTCAAGAGTTGATTGAAAGTTGAAAAATTCGGGCAGTGCACCTAACGGGTCCTCACCATGACTAGTTTGGGACACCATGAGGTGTGGTGTCGCCCATGGTGACCCCCAGGTGGTTTTCAGCAGTGAGGACTACGGGAGGTGATCACGAGTCGTGGTCACCGGTAATGAATCGTTAAGTAGCCCGTGGTGACCCCTAAAAAAGAATTATGGTTCAATGGCAATGGGAGACGTCTATCACGACCCAAGAGTACACCCAGATCGTAGACATCGGACAAGGAGTCCCGAGAGACCCCAAGTCAACCCATGGCGTGATCATAACACTAATTCATTCATATACAGCGAAAAACATAACTTATCAATCATAAACTAACTGAAAATCGTATCATGAATTGTAAGGAACGACAAACCGAAATACATTTATCAATGACAAAAATACTACACATAAGTCTGAAAGCCTCTAATCATAAAAGGCGGGTTGAAGGTATAAGACCCCAACTAACCCAAAACATTTTGAAAACATAAAACAATTAAAAAAGTCTGAACATGAAGCCCTCGAGTCATGAGGACTCACCACTGAAGATTTAGCGAAACTGAGCACAAACTAGGGACGATGCCGAGCCTGCGAACCAAATCCTGAAAATATATGGGTCAGTACTCGGAAAGTACTGAGTATGTAAGGTATTCAAAACAAATCTTTAAAACATAAAATTTATAGGAGTAGAGATATCATGATCATAAAACCAAAATCGTAAGTATATCGTAAGGCTCAATATTTTCAAAAATATTCATAAACCCGTTAAAGTCATAACATGCGGGAAAACACTTCATAAATCATAACTTGAGCCAAAGGAACATAATCATGCCTACTTCAAACCATGAGGAACAATGGGAGATTTCTACAACCGACATACTCCACATGAGCACACATGAAGTCCGACTTGTACACCTAGTCAGGAGGCCGTACAAACCTTACCAAGGGTATAAACCATGAAAGGCGTGATATAACTCATGAAGGTCCCATAGGGCATAGGGGACAATCACTGAGGAGGTCCCAAGCATAATCCTACGGTGGCACGTAGTTCTAAGATTCGGGGCATAACCTGGGCCCGGAACCTACTTGGTATTAAGTACTACTCTGAAAACATGCAAAGTGCTCATAGAAATTCATACATAACATGCACAGCTAGTTTAATCATGAAAATCATACCATGCTTGAGAGTTCATAATACTAGCCATGGAATTTAGGCCCATGAATCAGCCAAAGACATAGTTCATAAATCATACACAACATATGGGCATGACCCAAAATCTTAATCATGCTTGAAATGCTTAATTTATGCGAAGCATAATCATGACAACATAATAAATAGAACACTTGAAGACATGCTTGAAAATTCAAAATTCGTATTAAGCTTGCGGAATCATCATGAACATGGATTTTACTAAAAATCCTTCATAATTGGGCATCCATAGTTTTTGAGTTTTAAATCATGAAATATAAAATATACAAGCAATATCAGCCCAAATACTTCAAAATCCGTAATTTAAACATACTACTACACTTCATGTAAACTTGTGAGAAATCATGCAATTTGGTTAAGACCCACAAGAATTTGGTAACTTAATCGTAGGAAATGAGAAGAAATGGGCATGGGTAGGGACTAAACTACCCATTCAAACCTCACATACCTAGAAATTTCGGGATTTCCTACTCTCTTGAAGAACCCTAAGTGAAAACTTGAAGAATCTTGAAGAAAGTTGCTCGAAGCCCTTCCTATTCCCTTCTATAACACTTGTAATCGCTAAAATGAACTTAACAGGAGTTTTCATCCCTTAAAGACCCTATTCCGACCTCAAAACGACGTGGTTTAGGACCCAAAAGCGTAGAAAAGTCAAAATTGCCCTTACTGAAATTTTCCTGAAAAGCAGTTCTGGTCCCGACCACGAGTCGTACCATCAAGTCACGACTCGTGGTTACCTCTCGTGGTCACTTCACCCCTTTTCCCAATTCTCTAAATTTGGCCACGACTTGCATACCACGAATCGTACCACCATCCTACGGGTCGTACTGTCAATCGTGGTACCATCCACGCAAACCAATATGACTTAACCATAACTCCTCACCACGACTTGTTGCTTCATCCTACGAGTCATACCATGACCCGTGACGACTCACTCTGGCACCACTGAGACATTCACCACGACTACTAACCACGAGTCGTACCTTATCACTACGGTTCGTAGGACTACCCGTGACACAACCTCAGGCTCCCGATTTTCTCATGACTCAAGTCACGAGTCGTAGGTCCTCACCATGACTCGTACCTCAAGTCGTACTGGTGAAAAATTCTAGATTTTCTGCAGTTTTCGACTTCAACTCCCGGGTCTACTCGTAGGCCCTTCTGGGGTGTTACAATATCTCCCCCTTGGAAACACTCATCCTCGAATGTAGGGAAATAAGTAGCAAATGGAAACATACAATCACTATATATAGATGCTAATCATTCAAGCCGGAAACTGATGAAACGACTACCCCCGAAAAGAACCACATAGCTGGTCTGAGTTCAGACATTACTTACATACATCATATCATAAAACAAACTTATACGCATGAACAGAACATGAAAAACTGAATGGAAGTTTTAGGACAAAACTGATACCTCAAATTGAAACTAGGCCGATAGGGAACAAATGGGGATATTTGGCCATCATATCCGCTTTAGCTTCCCACGTAGCTCCCTTGACATGCCAGTTTCTCCATAACACCTTTACTGAAGCTACCTCCTTGTTCCTCAAACTTCGAACCTGAAGATCCAAGATTGCAACAGGGATCTCTTCATAACTGAGGCTATCCTTCACGCCAACACTTTCCACCGGAACCACTAAGGCTGGATCTCTGATGCACTTTCTCAAGAGCGATACATGAAATACGGGGTGAACCGAAGCCAACTCTGAAGGTAACTCTAACTCATAGGCAATTTTACCCACTCGCCTCACAATACGATATAGGCCAACATAGCGGGGCTGAGTTTTCCTTTCTTTCCAAATCTCATCACTCCCTTCATGGGAGATACCTTCAGAAACACCCAATCATCGACCTCGAACTCAAGCTCCCTTCTCCTCATATCTGCATAAGACTTTTGGTGACTTTGAGCCATTTTCAGCCTTTCTCTCTTATTAACTGAACTTTTTCCATAGCTTCATGGATTGAATCGAGTCCCACTAATAAAGCCTCACCGACTTCAAACCACCCAATGGGCGATCTACATCGTCACCCGTAAAGAGCCTCGAACGTAGCCATTTGTATGCTGGAGTGGTAGTTGTTGTTGTAAGTGAACTCAACAAGAGGCAAATGCTCGTCCCAACTACCCTTGAAGTCAATATTACAAGCTCTCAAGATATCCTCGAGAGTCTGGATAGTCCGCTCCGCCTGACCATCTGTTTGCGGATGGAATGCCGTGCTAAGCTTGACCTGGGTGCCAAGTCCCTTTTGAAAAGATCTCTAGAACTGAGAGGTGAACTGGGTACCTCTTTCAGATATAATGGACAAAGGCACTCCGTGTAGTCTAACCAACTCTTGGATGTATAACTTTGCATAATCTTCTACTGAATCGGTGGTTTTGACCGGTAGGAAATGAGCAGCCTTGGTCAACCTGTCCACCACAACCCAGATGGAGTCATACTGTCTATGTGTGCGGGGCAAACCTGTTACAAAGTCCATCTTAATATCTTCCCACTTCCAAGTAGGAATGCTGATGTCTTGAAGTACACCCCCCGGTCTCTGATGCTCGACTTTCACCTGTTGGCAATTCGGGCACTTGGCTACAAATTCTGCAATATCCCTCTTCATGCCATTCCACCAGTAGATTTCCCGCAAGGCGTGATACATTTTGGTGGCATCTGGATGGATGGAATATCTGGATCCATGAGCCTCATGCAACATCCGACTCCTCAAATCCCCCACGTTTGAAACACATAAGCGACCCTGGTATCGAAGCACGCCATCCCCCCCTTTGGAGAAGACTTCTACTTTCTGACTTTCAATAGCTTCTTTCAACTTTACCAATGTTGGATCTTCATCTTGTTTAGCCTTCACCTCTACTACCAAGGACGACTCAGACCCGTTCTGAACTACTACCCCACCATCGGTCGAGCAAACTAGTCTAACTCCCAACCATGCAAGTCGATGTACCTCCTTTTCTAGCTCCTTCCTATCTTCACTAACATGTGACACACTTCCTATAGAAAGTCTACTAAGGGCGTCTGCTACCACGTTGTCCTTACCCAGGTGGTAAAGGACACTCATGTCATAGTCCTTAAGTAGCTCCATCCACCTCCATTGCCAAAGATTTAGTTCCTTTTGTGTGAACACATATTGTAAACTCTTGTGGTATGTGAATACATCTACATGAACCCCATACAAGTAGTGTCGCCATATCTTCAAAGAAAATACCACCGCGGCCAACTCAAGATCATGGTTGGGTAATTCTTCTCGTGAGTTTTCAACTGTCTGGATGCATATGCTACGACTTTCCTATGCCGCATCAATACACATCCCAATCCAACCCTCGAAGCATCACAATATACAATGAAGCCATCGATACCCTCTGGTAAAGTCAACACCGGTGTTGAAGTGAGCCTGGCCTTCAATTCCTGGAAGCTCTTCTCACAATCCTCCGACCATTGGAACTTCACCTTTTTCTGAGTCAATCTCGTCAATGGGGCTGCAATGGATGAGAAACCTTCTACGAACCTCTGATAGTAACCCGCCAAGCCCAAAAAGCTTCTGATCTCCAAAGGGTCTACCAGTCTGGCCCAGTTCTTTACTTCTCCTATCTTCTGGGAGTCCACCCTTATACCGTCTCTTGACACTACATGTCCCAAGAATGCAACTGATTTCAGCCAGAATTCGCATTTGCTGAACTTGGCATATAAATGGTTGTCTTTGAGGGCCTGGAGTGCTACCCTCAGATGGGAAGCATGCTCCTCCTCGCTTCGGGAGTATATTAATATGTCGTCAATGAATACGATCACGAACATATTCAAATATGCCTTGAATATCCTGTTCATCAAATCCATAAAAGTTGCAAGGGCTTTGGTTAGTCCAAAAGTCATAACAACGAATTCATAGTGGCCATACCGGGTTCTGAAAGCAGTCTTTGGGACGTCGCTCTCCTGAACTATGAGCTGGTGATACCCGGACCTGAGATCTATCTTAGAGAAGTATTTGGCACCCTGGAGTTGATAAAATAAGTCATAAATTCTAGGTAAGGGATATCTATTCTTGATGGTGACCTTGTTCAACTGTCTATAGTCAATACACATCCGCAGGGAACTATCTTTCTTCCGGACAAACAACACTGGGGCACCCCATGGAGATCCCCCTGATGAAACCCTTATTTAGAAAATCCTTCAACTACTCCTTTAACTCTTTTAGCTCGGCTGAGGTCATACGGTAAGGAGGGACTGAAATGGGTTGCGGGTCAGGTAAAAGATCAATTTAAAAATCAATCTCCCTCTCAAGAGGAACACCTGGTAGGTCATTTGGTAATACCTCAGGATATTCACATACCACAGGGACTGATTGCATGGTTGAAATCTCAAACATGACATCCTTAACCCTAACCAAATAGTAAATACAACCCTTGAAAATCATTTTTGTGTCCTTGATATAGGAGATAAAGTGACCTACAGTTACCGCTGAACCACCCCTCTATTCTAAAACTGGTTCACCTGGAAACCGAAACTCTACTGCCCCTGTTCTACAGTTAACAGAAGCATAACATGCAAACAACCAATCCATGCCTAAGATGATGTCAAAATTAGTCATAGCCAATTTTACTTAAGTCTGCAGAGGTAACCTTATGTAATACTGTAATAGGGCAACCTCTATATACCCGCCTCGCTGTGACTGAATCACCAACTGGGGTAGAGACAGAAAATGATCCGGACAAGATTTCAGGATTGACTCCAAAGTGAATAGCAATGTAAGGTAAAGATAGTGTGGCTCCCCGAACTAATAAAGCATAAGCATCAATGTGAAAAACTTGCAACATACCCGTAACCACATCGAGAGAAGTCTCTTGCTCCTGCCGAGAGCCAAGTGCATAAAACTGGTTCTGGTGCTAGCCGCCAGTTGAGCCAGTCGGAGCACCCTACTGAGTCTGACGTGCTACTGGGATGACTAAATTGGCTGCTGAAGTGCGGGCTCCACTACACTCTGACATAGCTGCAGGGTAATTCCTAAGTCTGTTTCCAGGTTTGCCACACCCGAAACAAGCGTCTGAGCCCACCAAACATTTCCTTGGGTGGTTCTTTCCACAAGTAGCACAAGATGGGAATGTGCGCTCTATGCGTATGCTATTTTGACTCCTCAAACCTGAGGCCTTGCTCCTCTGACTGTCCTGTGGCCTGGATGGAGTACTGGTTGAAGATGGTGCTGGTGCAGTGGACCTGTGCTGGGACTGCTGGTGAGATTCACCCCTTGGCTGAAGCTGGGAGAACCGGTGGCTGTTAGTTCTGGCCCTCTTGGCCTCCCTCTGCCTTATGTGAGCTACTTCCATCTGCTGGGCATAGAGGACTATCCGTGGCTAATCCATATCCTGATGTAGCATGGCTTTTCTGCAGTCCTTATCCAGATACTCAGCTACTCCTTGCATGAATCTGCTCACCCGCGCCCTCTGATCCATCACTAACTTCGGGGCATATTTTGACAGGCAAGTTAACTCAAGTGAATATTCTAGCACCGTCATCTTTCCTTGCTTAAGGTTGACAAACTTAGTTGCTTTTAGTTCCCTCATCTCCCGAGGGAAGAACCTGTCGAGAAAGGCTATGTGGAACTTATCCCAGCTGATAGGGCCTTCTCTCGCTGCCTTACTATCCCTCCATTGCTTGAACCAAATGTAAGCGACCTCCTTCAGCTGATAAGGGGCCAAATCAACACCATTCCTCACTTGTCACTTTCATGACCTGAGTGAACTTCAATATCCCTTCGATGAACTCATGCGGATCCTCATCCACCTTTGCCCTTGTGAACTCAGGAGGGTTCATCCTCAAAAAAGTATCTGATCCGAGCCGCCGCTACATTGTCGTTCTGATGAACATGCGCAACAACCTGCTGGTTGACCTGATCGGTCAAGGCATGCACCAGCATTGAATAGCCACCCGAAACTCATCATGGGCAGCTGGCTCGGGTGCCTGGGACTCCTGAACTGGTAGGGCTTGCTGACACCCATCATCATTGCCACCACCGTGGCCTTCATCATTTATGTTACTCCTTCTAATTATCCTTCTAGGAGCCATAAATTTTCTATAGTCACAAACAACACGAATTAGAAAGATGGAGAGATTTTCACCACATGACATAGATCATAAAAGAAGGGAACATTTCCTAAAACATTTAGTAGCCTCTTCGTCATAGGTGTGGCGCGCTTCACACCCATGAAAAAGATTCTACCTAACGCGGCTTTTAGACTCCCTAGGATACCTTGGAACCTATTTCTCTGATACCAAGTTTGTCACGACCGGAGAGTACATCCGGATCGTAGACACGGGACAAGGAGTCCCGAGATGCCCCAAGTCAACCCATGGCGTGAGCATATCACTAATTCATTCATATATGTGGAAAACTAAACTTATCAATCATAAATTAATTGAATCGTATCATGAATTGTAAGAAATGACAAACAAAAATACGTTCATCAATGACAAAAATACTACACATAAGTCTAAAAGCCTCTAATCATAAAAGACGGGTTCAAGGGACAATACCCCAACTAACCCAAACATTTTGAAAACATAAGGTAATTAAACATGTCTGAACATGAAGCCCTCGAATCATGATGACTCACCACTGAAGATTTAGCGAAACTGAGCACAAACTAGGGACGATGCTGATCCTGCAAACCAGATCCTGAAAATATATGGGTCAATACTCGAAAAGTACTATTATGTAAGGTATGCAAAAAAAATCTTAAAAACATAAAATTTATAGGAGTGGGGACATCATGATCATAAAATCTAAATTATAAGTATATCGTAAGGCTCAATATTTCCAAAAATATTCATAAACCCATCAAAGTCATAACATGCGGGAAAACACTTCATAAATCATAACTTGATCCAAAGGAACATAATCATGCCTACTTCAAAACCATGAGGAACAATGGAAGATTTCTACACCGACGTACTCCACGTAAGCACCCATGAAGTTCAACTTGTACACCTAGTCGGGAGGCCATTCCTGCCTTGCCAAGGGTATAAAACATGAAAGGAGTGATATCACTCACTAAGGCCTCGTAGGGCAAAAGGGACAGTCACTTAGGAGGTCTCAAGCATAATCCTACGGTGGCCGTAGTTCTGAGATTCGGGGCGTAACCTAGGCCCCGAACCTACTCAGTGTTAAGTGCTACTCCCAAAATATGCAACGTGCTCATTGAAATTCATATATAACCTACACGGATAGTTTAATCATGAAAATCATACCATGCTTGAGAGTTCATAATACTAGCCATGGAATTTGGACCAGTGAGTCGGCCAAAGACATAGTTTATAAATCATACACAACATATGGGCATGGCCCAAAATCTTAATCATGCTTTAAATGCTTAGTTTATGCGAAACATAATCATGACAACATAATAAATAGAAAACTTAAAGACATGCTTGAAAATTCAAAATTCGTATTAAGCTTGCGAAATCATCATGAATATGAATTTTACTAAAAATCCTTCATAATTGGGCATCCATACTTTTTTAAATCATGAAATATAAAATATACAAGCAATATCGGCCCAAATACTTCAAAATCCGTAATTTAAACATACTACCACACTTTCATGTAAACTTGTGAGAAATCATGCAATTGGGTTAAGACCCACAAGAATTTAGTAACTTAATTGTAGGAAATGGGAAGAAATGGGCATGGGTAGGGACTAAACTACCCATTCAAACCCCACATACCTAGAAATTTTGGGATTTCCTACTCCCTTGAAGAACCCTAAGTGAAAACTTGAAGAAAGTTGCTCGAAACCCTTCTGATTCCCTTCTCTAACACTTTTAATCGCTAAAATGAACTTACCAAGAGTTTTCATCCTTTAAATACCCTATTCCGACCTAAAAACGATGTGGTTTAGGATCCAAAAGTATATAAAAGTCGAAATTACCCTTACTGAAATTTCCCTGAAAAGCAGTTCTGGCCCCGACCACGAGTCGTACCATCAAGTCACGACTCGTGGTTACTTCTCATGGTCACTTCACCCCTTTTCCTAATTCTCTAAATTTGGCCATGACTGGCATACCACAACCCGTACCGCCATCCTATGGGTCGTACTGCCAACCGTGGTACCATCCACCCAAACCAATACGACTTAACCACAACTTCTCACCACGACTCATTGCTTCATCCTACGAGTCATACCATGACCCGTGATGACTGACTCTGGCACCACTGAGACATTCAAAATGACTCCTAACCACGAGTCGTACCTTATCACCATGGTTCCTAGGAATACCCGTGACACAACCTCAGGCTCCCGGTTTCCTCACGACTCGAGTCACGAGTCATAGGTCCTCACCACGACTCATACCTTGATTCGTACTTGTGCAAAATTCCATATTTTCTACAGTTTTTGACTTCAAATCCTAGGTATATTCATAGGCCCTTCTAGGGTGTTACAACGTCTCGTGAATTTAATCATTGGAAGGTTGGGGAATCTGTAGAAAAATTTCAGTTCACATCACGATTGGGCACCACGAGTCGTCCCTGACCTCACAACTCGTAAAAGTGCCTCGGGGGATTGCCAGGGTCCTTTTCCTTGCAAATTTTCTAAGGAGTTTTACGTAATTTCCTAAATTCCTACACTCTAAAATACATCGTTTTGGGTTTTAATTAGGAGTTTTAGAGGGGTAACCAACGGTTTATTTCATTTCTCTCATCCCCTCAAAAGTTAGAGCGTAAAATTTCTTCTCAGAAAGACTCAGAGCAGAAGCTGGCGCAATTGAATTCTCCTCAGATTTTCAAGGAATTCTCTCAGGGATTTCCATCACCAGGTATGTGGAAATTCAATAAGGGAATAGTTTTTCCCTTGTGTCCCCAAAATCTTCTCTATCTTCTCTATCAGTTCTAGCCCTGAAACTTTCGAATGTGAATAAATATATGTCAGACTTCATTTATAGCATGTGGAATATGGTTTATGTTAATTGTTGTCATACTTTCACTACCTTGTTATCATGTTAATACTCATTCTTGTAAGAATGGTTTTAGTCCTAGCTTTGAATTCAGTAAACTAGAATTTCGCCTGTTGGATTAGTTCTTCCTTGTGGCTTGACTTTATCAGTTGATGATGTCACCCAAATTATACCTCATGAATGATATATAAAGCGGTTGATGTCAAATATAGAACCCAACCAGGGCTGGGGTCGAATCCCACGAGGAATATGACGATAACTTGAGTTAATGCATTTAGCTAATACTATTGGCTTACTTATTTCCTAGATGGGAAAGATTCGAAACACAAAATAATAAACAAGAGTAAAGACTAGTAAATCTTTAAATCAATTTTGGTTGTATTCAATCAATAAAGTGACCGGGATTGTGTTCCCCATGACTTCATAACCACAAGGCTTTTAGACTAGTAATTTATTCTAGTGTTTAGCATGCAATATTGGTAAGTTATATTTATCTAAATGGTTGGTACCCTATCTAGACGATTATCACCGCGCAACTTGGTCCGTATACGGGTGTATTCTTAATTAACCCTTAACCTTAATATTGGATTAGCTATTCCTGGACAAGGTCAAACTATTAGATGAGGGTTGACAACCTCAAATCTCCGTTGTTAATCCCATTTCCCACTCATCACTCCCTTGATCCGGTTAGTAAGAATAAGGAAAATTCCAACGTTTGCAACCACTAAGAAACAATTAAAACGAAGGGAAAAATAATACATGTATAAACTCCGTTCAAGAATCACTAAGTATTTTTACCTATGTTTGTTAATTAGTCATGGCTCCCACAACCCTAGTTATGGGTTTAGCTACTCATATTTGAATGATCACAATCACAAAATACAGAAGAAATCATAATTGTAACATACAAAGATTCGTAGAAGAAAACCACGTGAATTGATTAAAACACCAAAACCGATGAACAAACTTTCAATGTTGTTTGATTCTCAAAATCAAGAACAAAATTACAAACTTTATTTCTTGAATCAAGAATGATCGTTAACAACACTAAAATTTACGTGAAAAGTGGTAAAATAAATTGTACTAAAAAAATAAACCTAAACAATGTATTTATAGTTCCAAACAAAACTTTTCCTAACTAAAAACGGACTCCGGGTAGGCAGTGGTAACGGGCCAAGTAATGACTCGTTGGGTCTCCCACCAAGTCATGGCCAGTGAATTTGAGTCATCCTCGACAATTTATCCAGTCCTGGTGATGGGTCAACTAACGACTCGTTAGGCTTGGGCACGAATTGTTAGGTCCCTCGTGGCCATGGATCACCAAATCCTCCAGTGCACTTGACGGATGCTCACAGTATCTCATGACGATTCATCACTTTACTTGATGACTCGTTATGTCTCTCTTTGTCTTCCCTGAGCATTTTTCAGAAATCTTCCTCCCAGTCTCCACGACTGGCATAACGACTCGTTACCAGATGCAATGAGTCATGCCTTCAACTCGTTAGGTGCACTAGTTCTTCTTCATAAAACACATTCTCTTCTCCACGACTCCAGGAACGAGTCGTTCATTGGGACGACGACTCGTGACCTGGGTAGCAGTCTGCATTTTGGTCCATTTATGCCTTACTTTGCCCATTTCACATTCCGGACCTATTTCTTGCAACACTTAACACAAACACATCATATCTACATAAACAAACCAGAAATTTGCATATTTTTTTGGTTTTAAGCGTCAAAGTGTGGTAAAGTCATGACACATCAACACCCTCAACTTAGAACTTTTACATGTCCTCAGGAAAAAACAAATAAAATAAAACTAACACGGCGCTTCAATTAAAAGAACTTTAAGAAACTTACGGCAGTCACAACTCTTCATCTAATCAAATTTTCTAACCCCTCCTTTATCATACAAAATCAAATCATAATGCATATGTAAAATTTTCAACCATGACACAGAGGAATAGAAATATGAAAATATATTGTCACTTGCAACCACGCACATATTTCTATAACACTGACTCGGACAGTTCATAGTTAATTTTGTTGACCGAATGCTCTCACCACAAAGAAGTCCCACACTCACACCTGTGTCTATGATCATATCAATATGTATCTCTTGGGACTAGGTAAGATCACACTCACTCTCACAAAGAAATTCCAGTTGTGCACATGCAATACAATAAGATTGCCTTTACTTTCAATACCTCAATTTTCAGACGGGTTAACTAGGATCACTATAAGACTTTTTAAGCTTGTAATGTAGGCTCGGGTTTGGGCATGGTACATATGGGACCAGTAGCTTAACTCTCCTTGGCACTACACACACTGTAGCTCCACTCTTAACCTTCTTTTCACATTTTCTCCCTTTTTCCTTTGCTTTCTTCTTCTATTACTTTCTTTTACAACTACGAGTACGGTGTTCCTTCCTTTAAGTATTCATTACTTTCATTTTTTTTCTTTTTGCTCTCTTTCTCTTAAATATAAAAAATTTTCTTTTCTTTCATTATGCACACCGCACTCGCTCTTTCATTTTTATTACTCAATTTCATTCCACCCTACTCTTCTTAATCACCCCTATGATAGCCACTCTCAACTTAGGCAATTTGCCTAAGTTGAGGTTCACAGTATCCAAGGAGGGACCAGGGCCAAAATAGATCATTTTAATCAAAGCAGGAAGGTGAATTGGTGTTAACAAAAAGAAGGGTCAATTTAAGCTCAAAATTTGGATCAAGGGATATTTATTGCCAATTGGCAGGTCTTTTAAGGCTAAAGTGGACTCATTCATAAAAAAAGGCCTATGATCCTTTCCTAGTTTCCCATCCTCTACCTCGGTATGACTGACCAGGCAAGTTCTAGATTGACACACATAGCAGAATTTAACTATTAAATCTTACTCACACATTGCACAGGCAAACATCATCACTTCTACTAACTATTAGTTCAAGTACGGTCATACAATGGTAAATATGTTCACTGTATTAATGCCATGCAAAGTTTCACAAAAGTCATGCTTGTCTATTTTAACACACACACATAACAAAAAAAAAATAGGAGGGTTATGAAATTATCAATTTAAATAATTTCAAAAATCCATGCTATTGACTACCTTAAGTTCACCTAATTTTCTTTCGACTCACACAAACAAACACAAAAATATAAAAACCTAAACATGCCGGTTCTACTAGATAAGGAATAGCCGAGGGAAAAGATATCCATCAAGAAAAATCCTCGGGTTATGTTCAGCAAAAATACACAGGTATCCCTCCCCACCCCCATCAACAAAAGCATGTGTCATCCTCGATGCATTTATAAAAATAAAACATGGAAATAGGGAGCATAGCTGTGTAACCTAGACGTCTGCGGCCTGGTCAATGGAGAGTGTAGATACACCTCCAGTGTTATCTCCTATACCACCGACCTGAACCGATGCTTTCTCAGAACCTACTAAACTTGTACCTTCTCAACGAGCTCTCACTACCTCAACTGCGCCCTCTGTTGAGCCTCATCTCTGGATAACTACAACGTTGCCTCCATCTCTCTCCACTCTCGCTTCTTCTCACGGAGCAGAGAGTCATCCTTATCAAAACTTGTCTCCTCACGAGGCCTCTTGCCGTCCTACGCCACTGGCTCCTCAGTGATAAAATCAACTATTGGTGGTAGCTCTTCCTCGCTCTTGTCATCAATCACCGGAAGCACAGGTGGAGGGATCGCAACTACCTGTCGTGCGAACAACTCCCGCACCTCAGCTCGGATTGCTGCTACCTCCACATACCATCTAGCCAACTCAAGAGCCTGTAACTATGCAAGGCGCTCATCCATATGCCTCTAAAAGGCATCCAAACGGTCATGCACTGAACTAGAGAGCGTCTCCAACTCCTTTGTAATCCACGTATTTACTTGCTCCATTAATACCTTAACTTGAAGCGCTATGTGTGCTTGCTATTTTTCGGCTTTTGCTAGCAACCTAGCCATGTCAGTCAGAAATTCTTGAGAAATTATAACTAGGACGACTGGAGAAGCACGTGAGGGTGCAACAGGTGATCAAGGTTCTACTATTGTGGATGAGGACTCTGGAACCTCATCAGGTGCAGGAATGTCGGCTGCATCTGTAGCCTTAGGCTGGCTACCAATCGCTCTGGACTTTGTGAGCTCTGCCACAAACTCAGTAAACAATGCAGCCTCAATATGCATACCACTTCTCAATGCCTCTGCCAATAAAGTAGCTCCGGTGGATACGGCAGATTGACTCCTCGCTCTCGATACCGGGTTTGTCGCGTCTCTTATCAACCTTATATCAGTGATCTTATGGACCACCATTCGCTGATCAACGAACGACAATTTTGGCACCTTTGACTCCTGACAGAGTCGATCAATAAGGCATAGAAAGGGAATGGTAGTGCTATCTACTATCGCCCGCTCTCCAATCTCTTTAGAAATATATCGTGGGAAGTTTATGGTGTACCCCCCAATGATGCTCGCTACCAGTGCAGCTCTGTCAGGTGAAAGCACATTGTCGTTACTAGTCGGTACCAAACTGTGTTGAACTAATGACCACCATAATTTATCTTGGAAGTTCAGTGTGACCTTTTTTATCTATGACTTGGTGCCATGCAACCACTAAACTAGCGGACCCCGTGTGGAAATGACGCGTGACAACCAAGTGTATTGCCTAATACGTTCTTCACTATTTAGTTTCTTGATTTTGATTCTCTTGAGCTCGGACGATCTGTGATCAAAATCGATTGTGTTCATCGGGGCATGATAATCTGGACTATAGAGCAGCCTAGAAATAGTCCTCTCAAAGATATCTATAGGTGTCTCTCAAACCAACACCTGAGTTAATGTGGCCTCTACTTCCAATCTTGGCCTCCCAAGGCCAAGCGTTGTAACGTGGCTGTGTAGGCGGCATAAAACTCTCTAACCAGGCAAAGGTTGTAGCTCCCCGAAGGCTCAGTTAACCACCCAAACTTATATCTCTCAAATAAGAAATGCAACTCGGGGAGGTCCTTGAGCCCTTTGGTGACCAGTCTGGGCTCCTCATAAATGCTCCTTTTCAGATGGCCCTTTTCATTTGGAGCAATGTCCTTGTTGTAAATGGCTCGCATGCCCTAGACACATTATCGCCCCACCGACCGTGGTTGTTCACTGGATGTGTGTGAGGTCTTTTTCAGCTCATCATCTGTGTTCCCCTTTTGGGAACGAGATTCATCTGCACCCTCTGCATTTGCCGCAGCTGTGGTGCCCTCAGGGGCAATCAGGACTGTGGGCCCAACATTCTCTTCTGCTCGACTTGGTGGGTGTCACGACCCGAACGTACACCCGGATCATGGAACGGGACAAGGGACCCCGAGAGACCCCAAGTATACCCATGGAAAAAGCATACAACTAATTCTATTTAAATAAGCGGAGTATTAACCATAAAACATAGCGGAAACGTAACCATAGAATAACACCAGAAAATACTAAGCATACACATAAGCTGAGTACTACATATTGTCTGAAAGTCTCTACTACATATGATGGGTGGATGGGACAACATCCCCAACTAACCCGAACAATACTGCAACACAAGATAACATAAAAGTCTGTCAAACGGTGCTCAGAACATGAGGATTCACCAATAATCTGATAGCGTAGGCTGAGATGGACTAAGGATGAGGATGAGCCAGAGATCCGGACCATGTATCACAGAACGATACAACATAGAAAGTATGTGGTCAGTACGTGAAATGTACCAAATATACAAGGTAAGTAAAACGAACGTTAATAGTAAAATAAACTCATAAATAAACATAGGAGAAGGACATCATGCTTGTATCATAAACTTCATGAGAAAACATAAGGCTCAAGACTTTCAAATCATTCATAAATCATTCATTATCATAATCATATGTAAACTTTATCAAAACATAACTTGAGCCAATAACATAAATATAACAATACTTAAAACATGCGGAACAATGGGCGGACTCGTCATAACTGACACCATCATGGTAGAGCCTTTCATGATGCCCCAACTATCTCACTCAAGTGGGCAGAACCGACCCCCGCTTGCCAGGCGAGGGTCATGCATTAGACGTGATATCACATTTGAGGGGATCATTATCAATATAATATATCATTAGAAACCCACGGTGGCATATGGTTATGAGACACCGGCATAGTCCTTTGAACGCCAGGCTGCTCGGTGCTAGACACGGCTCCCAAAAATATGCATATAGGCTCATACGTAAATCAATAACATCATACATTAAGATTCGTTGGATAAAAGATAGCATTTATCATCATTGATCCCCTTTAAAACATACTTAGCAAAGAATCAAGGCCCTTTTCATCGGCCAACATCATAAATCGATAAATCATGTAATTCATTCATAAATCGTAAATCATTAGTCAACATGTGGGCATTGCCCAATACTTTGACATACTCAATTCTTTCGAAAATATGTTCATAAACATAGGTAACCTGAAATCATGCTTTTTCATCATCAATAAACTCAAAATATTGAATATTCATCATAAATCATAACTTTCATGAACTTTCATCAATCGGCATTTTAGATTTAATAAGCTTGAAACATGATTTTTAAAGAAAATAATATAAAACATGCCCATCATTCATAATTCAATAATTAAAACTCAATTAAATCATACCCATTGTTCGACTCAAAACTACACGCAGGTGCACGTGGTCGTACAAGTAGTAAAGTGGCTTTATTTCAAGCCAAGTATCGATCTCATAGGGATTGAACTACTGTATTAATTAACTTAAGCGTCAGTGAACGATATCTCTATGAATGCAGACAACCAAATAAATAATGTTTTATGAGTTAAGATCACTAAGTAATAAGAATCTAAGTCAAGATTATAATTTGAGTCTGAACAATAGCAATGAACAAGCTGAGGTTAAGGAAAGCATGCAGGGATGTAATTTATTAATTCAATTCAGTTAATCTTCTCTTCAATTGCTAGTCAGGAATTAATTGCCTATGGATTGGATCTTTCGACTCCTATCCAATTAAAGAATCATGAAACCTTATTCTACATTTCTGTGATATAAGAATCTCATGCTCTAGCCATACATAACCGATTCCATAAATGACTAATAAGACTTTCAGATATATTTCTATTCTGAATGTAAATCTTTTCTCAATTTTCTCAGTTAAGAAAAGATCATATCCTACCAATTCACATCTGTCCAATTCTTTTCCCTTTTAGAATCAAAATTGGATTTCTAATATATACATTAACATTGGCCAAACATTAATGCAGTAAAAACAAGAATTGATAGAATAACCATTCAAGAAAAGATGAAAACTGAAATGATTAATGATTACATTCCTCTACAATTATCCTTAACCTCAGCAAGAGGTGAATTAGCCACTCATTTGTGGATTAAACATCTTCAAATAAGTAGAATTTATACAAGCAATTGAAATTAAAGAGAAAAAGGAAGAGAATAACCCTAGAATTTTTGTCCTCTCAACTGCCTGCAACCCACATTCTTTCTCAACCAAGTCAGAATGTTTAAAATAAAACCAAGTGTGTTATTTATACTATTGATAATTTTTCCCGGAATAACAAGCAACGTGGCACGGAGTGTATCATGGAGCACTCCCTCCGTGCTACGGGGATATCGCGGACCCTCACTGAAAATCGGCTCCCAGGTAACTGCCTCTCAACATGGCACGACTTGTATCGCGGAGCCTTGCCTCCGTGCCATGGTGCTATCGCACACCTTCACTGGAACTTGAGGTTCAAAGTAATCACACTCAACGTGACACGGAGTGCATCATGCAGCACTGCCTCCGTGCCACGGAGGTAACGCGAACCTCCACTGGAATTTGACAAAATTAATTCATCCCAGGAAGAATGCCCCCGAGATGGTAGCGTGACACGGCACCATCGCGGAGCCCCTATTTTTGCCAACTTCCCTTGTCAACTTCCACTTCTTACTTCCAAGTCCATTCCCGCACTTCACCAACATATATATTAGCTTCCAAAATTTCCTTCTACCTGTAAAACAACACTAATCATGTTGGTTAGTATCAATTCACATTTACCTAAGAATCACATGAGAATATACACATAACAATAGATAAACAAGTCGAAATGAAGCATTTGAGTATCACTTGGGCATGCAATTCTGCCCAAGATCACTTACCCCACACTTAAAACCTTGTTCATCCTCGAATAATACTTTCACATCTCATGCAATTGAAACCCACGCATAGCTAATTTGGCTCGACCATTCAAGCTACGGCTATACAGATTATTTAAGATAGCAAATCATCAAGAAAACATGCATGGTTTCATCAATACAATAAAGTACACCACATTAAGACCTCCTAACCTCAAGAATCGATTCTCGATCTTGGAAAACTCGTGCAAATCAATTGATCAAGACATCCAACACGAAATTTTATCTCTCGTCAAGCATGTGCCCTCACAACACAAGAGAACTACCCCATTTTCCATCATAAGATTTCCAAAGCACTACGTGTAGGGGCATATGAATATGATTTCGCTCGCTCTCCCAAAGAATTCACATGCATTGTTCGTCGTTTGTGTTATATGGGTATATAAACAACACGCAAGTGCACGTAGTCGAACAAGTAGTAAGTGGCTTTAGTAAGCCAAGTATCGATCCCACAGAGACTTGGGTTAAGTGCAATTTGCTCAAGTATACTATATTTTACTTCTAAATATGCTGACAACAACGTAACCAAAAAGTTGATAGTTTGTTTGATAAATTTTATACTAAAACTAAGAACAATTATCTACTTTGAATCTGAACTATGGATAAGAGCATGCTGAGGTTAAACGAACATGTAATGAAATTGATTATCATCATAAATTGGTTAATCTTTTCTTCCTATTGCTAGCCAAGAACATTTGCCAAGAGATTAAAACTCTTGTATTTAATCTCACTTAAGAATCATGAACCATCCGTCTACATTTCTGTGATCAAATGCAATTCATGTTCTAGCCATACAATTCCGGTTCCTAAGTTGACTAATACGACTTTCATGTATATTTCTATCCTGAAAGCTAATCAAAACTCAATTTTCCCAAACCAAGTAAAGAACAATATCCTATTAATTCACAACTTTCCAATTTTGTGCTCTCTCGAGTGAAACCGGACTTTTTAGATGTACATTAATGTAGGTCACACACCAATGCAGTAAGAACAAGAATTAATAGAACAACATGGAAGAAAAGATGAAAAACTAGATAATCAATAATCAAATTTCATCACAATTGTTCATAACCTCAGCAAGGAGAGGAATTAGCCACTCATTTGTGGATTAAACATCTTAAATTGAGTGTTAATCATACAAGCAATTGAATTAAAGAAGAAAGAAAGAGAGAAAAAACCCTGATATTTTCGTCCCTTAACTGCCTGTAACCCACGTCCTTGCTCCACCAAGTCTGAATTATGAAAAATGAACTTAAGTGTTCTATTTATACTGCTGAGATTTTTTTCCGGAATAATGAGCAACGTGTCACGGAGTGCATCGCGGAGCACTGCCTCCGTGACACGCCATTAACGCGGACCCTCACTGGAACTGGGGGTCCGGGAATTCAAGCTCAACGTGGCACGACGTGCATCGTGGAGCACTGTCTCCGTGCCACGGAGCAAACGCGGACCTTCACTGGAAATTGGGTGAATTTTCCCCATCCAGGCAGAATGCCTCCGCGATGGCAGCGTGACACGGCTCCATCGCGGAGCCCCTTTAATTTATGCTGTCCAATGCCTTTTCCCTTGCTCGCATCCAAGTCCAACTCCGATATCATCCAACATGCATTTTAGCTTCCCGAAATCACATTTTACCTGCAAAACAATGCTAATCATGTTGGTTAGTATAAATTCATATTTTATTTCCTATTACATAAAAATGTATACACATTGATAGATAAACAAGGCGAAAATGATCCTTTTGAGTATCACTTGGGCATATAAATCTGCCCAAGATCACTTACCCCACACTTAATTCCTTGTTCGTCCTCGAACAACAAACATACAATTCATGCAATTTACATCCCAACCTCGCTACTATGGTACGACAATTTAGCTATGGTCATACCGATCATTCAATACTGCAAATCATCAAGAAAACATGCATGGTCTTAACAATGCAATGACCTTCAATACATTAAGACCTCCTAGACTTTAAGAATCAACTCTCGATATCGGCAAACTCATGCAAATCAGCTGATCAAGATATCCGACACGAAAATTAATCTTTCATCAAGCATGTGCCCTCACAACACAAGAGAATCTTCCCCTTTTTGCTCATATGACTCATAAACATTCAAACAGGGGCATGTACACACAATTTCACTCTCTCTCCCAAAAGAATTCACATGCATCATGTCATGACGCATAAGCTTTCCCTTAGTGTATTACTCCACTAATATAAAGAAGTGCAATGTAAGATCACATAGGACTTTAATGGGTTGTAATGGAAGCTATGGAACTAGTAAATGTTGGATTAGCCAATAATAGCCACTAGCATCCTTAAGCGCCTTTTCAACACATCCCATCAACTCATGGACATTGTTTCCCTTTTTTTTCATCATCCCATTCTTGATGATTTACTTTAGTATGGCCCATTTCATTTAGCACACTTGACACAACAACAAAGATTATTCATGCACCTTCATTATCGCTTATTTATAACAAGTGCACCTTCAACCTTTTCTTTTCTTCCTTCACTCTGCTTTTCTTTTTCTTTTCACCTTTCTCACTCTTTGACACTTTGGGAAAATGATTTTCTCTTCTTAAGCGCTTAAGAGTTTTGTATAGACTTTACGACTAATGAAAAGAAGGAACTAAGCTCGGTTTACACTTTTTGGACAAAAGAAAGAAATAATCGGCTAAAGGCTCAAAGGGCTGACTAGGGTATACAATCACAGAAAAGGGGGTATGACAAGAAAAAAAATAGAAAATCTCGGTTAAAACAAAGAAATGCCTACATCCTTTCCTACAATACACCTCCTTCATTTCGTTTTGTACACACACCAGGCAAGTTCTAGACACTTCACAATAGCATGGAATATCAACTCCTCACTTCACACTTTATGCACATGCTCGATTCAAGATGTATTCACAAACTCTTCAATCAGCTAATTACAGGAATTCAAACATTAAGCCTCAATCACACTGAATCGAACTCTACAACATAGGTATCTCAACATATTTACAAATTTTGCATGCTTTCATACGAATCACCTTTGCATTTTGAATATCATGTACAACACGCAACCAAAATTTCGCAACCATATAGTAACTACAGGTTCCGGGATGCAATCCACCAAAGCGAAAAAAACTGAAAATTAATCGAAAAAAACTACTCCTAACGACTACATTTCCCTTAAGACGGTCGTCATCCATCCATCATAGGGAACAGTCACTAGCTATGACTTCGGTTCAATGGGACTAATCTCGGTAAAAGAACCGAAAACAAACACCGAGAAACCCAAAATAAAATTAAAAAATTTTGAAAAATTTGCAAAATATCGATCATTTCGATAGAAAAAGAAAAAAAATTATGTACACAATATTTTAAAGAAATTTTTTTGTTTTTTAAAAATATCGATCATTTCGATAAACAAAAATATTTACAGGATCAGATGGCAACATTCAACAACACACATCAATTTCACATCAATTTACCAATACAGAACAACACTTAAACAACTCACAAATCACAGGGACAAACAACATACACAATAACAGAGGAGAACATACAAACAAAACAGCCCAGCCCAACACCTAACTACTCCCACCCCACACTTAGCTTGAACACTGTCCCCACTGTTCACACGAAGTCAAAATAGCACAAATTAGGGTGGTGGAACTCCCTGATCAGTCAAAGTATTCCACTTCTTCGTCGGGTGCTGCTGCTTCATCTCCCATATCCGAGTCGCCTCCGCCGTCATCATCAGACTCCACATCGGAGTCCTCCCGATGCGTCTCCTCGTCCGTGGGGATGTCATCATCTGTGGGCTCTACAAATGCTGGCCCCACTCAGCATAGAGCCCTGGCGTTTTCGCCAAACAGGTAGTCTAGCTCGAGCTGCCATAACTCCTCCTCCATCGCTGGCCTCCCACCTATCCTCAGCTGGAGCATCTGCATCCCATACATCCGTGCCATGTACTGGTCATCACGAGCGTGTCGCTCGCCAAGTGTCAGCACTGGCCCATGGGTGGTGTCGGGAGCCTTAGTTTTAGTAACATCTAAGGCCCGCCGCTCCAACTGCGGGATATAATCGAGGGCCTCCTCCTCAACATCGAGGTCCCTGAGAAAAAGGTGGTGAGTAGTCCACCAAAACCATACCTGTGCCCCTGGTGCAACCGATCTCTCTTCATGGTGGATATAATAACCGCCCAGACATTGATCTCCAGCCCTTTCATCAGGGCGTACACCAGGCAAACACGGTCCTGGGTTACATCAGTCATATGTACCCCCGGGATGAGGCATGAGCAGACTATCTTCAGCCAGATTCGGGCTTCCCTGTTCATCTGTGAATATGGCAGAGTCTGGTGGTAGCCCTTCTCTTTGTGTCTGCTCCATCTAGCTGTTGATCGAGTCCCACATAGTGTGCGTCTGATGTCCGCATACGGTGGGGTAATGTTCAGCTGTTGGAGGACGTGGGCGTCTGTGTCCCGCGCTCCTATGATGGTATTGAGATGGTGGGGCTCCAAAGTGACTATCTGCCCTCTGATTTTGATGGTGTGGCTTTTGATTGACGGGTTCCAATGGGCAAAGAACTCCCGAACCAGGTGCAAATTGCATTCCTTGGGCTCCTCAAATATGAAATTGAGCCCAGCTGCCTCAATCCGGTGAACCATCCTGGGGAACTCCTGTGCCAATGGCTCCCGTGCTATATGCTCCTCGGGGAAATATTTATTCTCTTTGTGCTTTGCATACCACTTTTTCCCCTCGTCCGTCACCCATCTTGTTCCATCTTGGCGGTGCTGGCCACGTGGAACTGCTGGTGCAGCTGGGACTACTGTGCCCAGTCTGAGTCGCTTCCTTCCGGTGCCTGAAGTTGATGCACCTTTCCCTTTCTCTTGCCGGCTTGCCATTTTACGTTTCAACCCAAGTAAACAAGCTCAATGTTAAGCTAAATAAATATTAACTTCGGCTAAGGTCGGGTTACGCTAAGTTACCCCACACTTAGTCCTTAGCTACAGTTCCAACACTATGGCAAGAATAACTTTATTACACAAAACAACCAACTATACAATCATGCTTAGTGCGTTCAAAAGAAAATTCGACAGTATAACTTCTGCATACTACTCAGACTTCGTACAGCTAATCACAATCACTACCATCGCTAACATTTTAACTATCGCACTTAGCAAAGAAAAACAAAGAAACAAAAACACAACAAAAATTTATATACATGAACCTATCCAACCAACCTAACTCGAACAAATTTCAACATTTCCCCCAACCCGAGAATCCGTCTTCTATTAACATCCTAACAATTTGTACATCGACTCGTCTCATTCAACATGTACAACCCGACATAAAATTTATGATTTCAACACATTTCCAACTTCAAATTCAACAACAAGCCCTAGAATTGATTTTATCAATCAAATTCAAATAATTTATGCAATCGACAAGTTCAAACAATCATAACGACATTCCAAACATTTATCAATCAACAAATAACTCTAATTCATGTTTAATTACTATATAGGGTGATTTAGCTCACCTCCCATGCTTAATTTCAAAGGAAAGCGACAAAAACTTGAGAGGGAATCGGAAAACATACCTTGAAGTTGAAGAATCGAAGAAAACTCGGTAATTTGTTGCCTTAAGCCGTGGCACGTTGATGGGGGAGGGGTTTTGGGATGTTTGGTCGCGGAGGAATTAGAAAATGAGGGGAAAAGGGGAGGTTTCGGAGTTAAAAGGGTAGAAAAATACGCGGGTCACCCGGCGACCCGGTGTGACCCTTCGCAATATACACGACAACGTGTTACGGAGTGCATCGCGGTGCACTGCCTCCGTGACACGGAGCCATCGCGATAGCATTCTGGAAATTTTAAAATTTCCGGGGTATACCTCAACGTGTCACGGAGGGTAACGCGGAGGTCCTCCTCCGTGACACGGAGCTATCGCCCCAGCTCATTGTTTTCTACTTTTTATTAATTTTTCTTACCTCGACTTTTCCTTCACGATTCCGTGCACATTTTCCTCCGTTTGACCTGAAAATCATCTCACTATACAAAATTGGTTAGAATTATAGGTTTCACCTAACTAAAATTAAAAACAATAACTAAAACGAAAAATTTTGTAGTAAATCAAGAAAAAGAAAAAGAAAAATCTATTTACACTTTTACAAAAAGAAAGAAAAAAATTTTCACGGGTTGCCTCCCGTGCAGCGCCTGGTTTACCATCGCGGCTCGATGTCATTTAAGCTCAATTGTCCGCTAGGGTGATGGACGATTTCTCTCGATCACCGTCCTCCCCCCAGTAGTGCTTACACCTATCCGGTGGTCTTCCCATTAACTCTCGGGAATCCTTCATCTGCTTGGCATTACCATGATCAATCACATTGATCACCGAAAGTTCTTCATGCACCATCGGGAGCTTGGGTGCTTTGTACACATCGAACACCTCTACCTTGTCATGTGCTCGCATTGTGAGTTGCCCCACAGCTACGTGGATTAATGCTTTCTCGATTGCCAAGAAGGGACGTCCCAAAATAAATGGGACTTCCGTGTCTGGTTCAAAATCCAGAACGAAAAAATCTACCGGGAAAATTAGGGAGCCAATTGCACTAGAACGTCCTCAACAATGCCATCCAGCCTAGCTAAGGATTGATCCGCCAACTGCAAGATTACCGTTGTGGGTCTAGGACTCCCTAGACCCAACTTTCTGAATACCAAAGACGGCATCAGATTTATGCTTGCTCCCAAGTCACACAATCCACGAGCTCGGATGCTCTGCCCAATAGTAAGCTGGATAGTAAAACTCCCAGGGTCTTTTAACTTTATGGGCAGTCTGTTTTGGATCTGGGAAGTGCAGTCCTCCGTTAGAGACACCGTAGCATACTCAGTCAACCGACTTTTGTTGGCCACGATGTCCTTTATGCACGAGGCATATTTAGGCACTCCCTGCAAGACATCAACAAGAGGTAAATTAACATGTACCTGTTTAAGCACCTCCATGAATTTCTTGAAACACGCCTCCTCCTTGTGTTTCTTGAGTCGTTGAGGGAACGGGGGTGGAGGTCTTTCTGATTCAGCTTCTTTGGTTTCCCCCTTTCAGAACTGTGCTCCTTCTCAACTTCTGCTGCTCCCGACTGTTGAGGTGGTCTTTCTGGTTCCACCTCTTTCAGCTGCAAACCACTCCTTGTGGTCACTACATTTACCTGCTTGGGATTAGGATCTGTGTCGCTTGGCAGTCCTCCTCTAGGCCTTGTATTTTGGGCACTAGCAAATTGCCCAAATTGATACTCAAGAGCCTTGGTAGCTAACTGGTTGTTTTTCACTTCGGCTGCCAATTTCACATAGTCAGCCTGCAATTGAGCTTGGTTAGCTATCATGGTCTTGAACATCTCCTCAATGCTGGGTGATGGTGGTGGAGGAGGTGCATTGTTGTTTCTGAATTTAGCTTGGTGGTTCTGTTGCCCTCCTTGGTTCCTTTGCACACCCTGACCTGAACTTTGGCCTTGATGGTTATTGCTACCCCATGAGAAATTAGGATGATTCCTCCAATTTGAATTGTAGCTACTACCATACTGCTGGTGATTTCTTTGGGCATTACCCACAAAGTTTACCGAGTCAGGATTGGCTCCACAGCACTCAGCTGAGTGCTCACTGCTTCCACACACTTCACACCACAATTGCTGGACTGCATTAACTAGAGCTTGAGGCTGGTTCAAAGTCATGTTGCTAAAGTGGTTGTTCAATTCATTTTGCAATGCAGCTATCTGTGCAGCGATAGCTGTAAACCCATCCACTTCAAGCACTCCTGCTGCTTTCCTTGTCCCACCTCGTAATGAATCAGCATTCCATTCCGGATTGCCCTGTGAAATCCGGTTCAACAAGGTATACAGCTCCTCATAAGTCTTTTCCAACGCTTGCCCTCCAGCTGCTGAATCTAGCAATATTTTGGTATGGGGTTCCAAACCCTCAATAAATGTGTGCACCAACACCTCATTGGACTGATGATGATGAGGACAGTCCCGCAACATGGATTTAAATCTCTCCCAAGCTTGATATAAATTTTCTCCCTCCCTCTGTTTGAAACTTAGAATTTGACTTCTAAGTCTTGCTGTTTTACCAGAGGGAAAAACCTTATCAAGAACTTCCGTGCAAGATCATCCCACGTTGAGATAGAATTTGGTGGCTCAGCTTTCAACCACCTCTTGGCTTTTCCTAGTAATGAGAATGGAAATAATGTAAGACGAACATAATCTGGTGACACTCCAGCGGGTATGTAAGTGTCACTTATCTCCAAAAAATTTTGGAGATGCTGTTGTGGGTCTTCATGAGGGAGACCGGTAAATTGCCCGCTTGTGTGCAACAACTGCACCATATTTTGTTTAAGTTCAAATCTCCCTCCAAGCTCTGGTTTGCGGATACTTGATGTAACATTATTGGCATGTGGGATTTCCACCTCGCGAACCGGCCGTGCTGCTGCTTCTTCGGGCACTAACACTGCCCTTACAACCGGTGGATTCTGTTGTTGCTCCATGATCGTCTGTCTGAGCAACTGCAGCTTTCTTTGTAGAGCTTCTCGTCTCTTACTGTGAAATATACGTTCTGGCTCTATATAAGATTCCACCAGCTCCTTGTCTCTTGCCAGTTTTCACAGCAATTAAGTCTGCAAAATACAGGCTAAGACCAAGTTGTCAACACTTAAGAAAAAATAAATACAGTAAATTAACACTTAAAACAAATTCACCAATTGCCAAGTCCCCGGCAACGACGCCAAAAACTTGCTCGTCTGCTTTTGTTATATGGGTATATAAACAACATGCAAGTGCACGTGGTCGAACAAGTAGTAAGTGGCTTTAGTAAGCCAAGTATCGATCCCACAGAGACTTGGGTTAAGTGCAATTTGCTCAAGTATACTATATTTTACTTCTAAATATGCTGACAACAACGTAACCAAAAAGTTGATAGTTTGTTTGATAAATTTTATACTAAAACTAAGAACAATTATCTACTTTGAATCTGAACTATGGATAAGAGCATGCTGAGGTTAAACGAACATGTAATGAAATTGATTATCATCATAAATTGGTTAATCTTTTCTTCCTGTTGCTAGCCAAGAACATTTGCCAAGAGATTAAAACTCTCGTATTTAATCTCACTTAAGAATCATGAACCATCCGTCTACATTTCTATGATCAAATGCAATTCATGTTCTAGCCATACAATTTCGGTTCCTAAGTTGATTAATACGACTTTCAGGTATATTTCTATCCTGAAAGCTAATCAAAACTCAATTTTCCCAAACCAAGTAAAGAACAATATCCTATTAATTCACAACTTTCCAATTTCGTGCTCTCTCGAGTGAAACCGGACTTTTTAGATGTACATTAATGTAGGCCACACACCAATGCAGTAAGAACAAGAATTAATAGAACAACATGGAAGAAAAGATGAAAAACCAGATAATCAATAATCAAATTTCATCACAATTGTTCATAACCTCAGCAAGGAGAGGAATTAGCCACTCATTTGTGGATTAAACATCTTAAATTGAGTGTTAATCATACAAGCAATTAAATTAAAGAAGAAAGAAAGAGAAAAAAAACCCTGATATTTTCGTCCCTCAACTGCTTGTAACCCACTTCCTTGCTCCACCAAGTCTGAATTATGAAAAATGAACTTAAGTGTTCTATTTATACTGCTGGGAATTTTTCCCGGAATAATGAGCAACGTGTCACGGAGTGCATCACGGAGCACTACCTCCGTGACACGCCATGAACGCGGACCCTCACTGGAACTGGGGGTCCGGGAATTCAAGCTCAACGTGGCACGGCGTGCATCGCGGAGCACTGTCTCCGTGCCACGGAGCAAACGCGGACCTTCACTAGAAATTGGGTGAATTTTCCCCATCCAGGCAGAATGCATCCGCAATGGCAGCGTGACACGGCTCCATCGCGGAGCCCCTTTAATTCATGTTGTCCAATGCCTTTTCCCTTGCTCGCATCCAAGTCCAACTCCGATATCATCCAACATGCATTTTAGCTTCCCGAAATCACATTTTACCTGCAAAACAATGCTAATCATGTTGGTTAGTATAAGTTCACATTTTATTGCCTATTACATGAAAATATATACACATTGATAGATAAACAAGGCGAAAATGATCCTTTTGAGTATCACTTGGGCATATAAATCTGCCCAAGATCATGCATCATGTCATGAACCATAAGCTTGCCTCTAGTGTTTTACTCCACTAATATAAGGACGTGTGATGTAAGATCCCATAGGACTTAATGAGTTGTAACGTAAGCTAAGGAACTAGTCAATACTGGGCTAACCAATAATAGCAACTAGCTTCCCTAAGCGCTTTTCAATACATCCCACCTTTAGTACGGGCATTGATTCTTCCTCCATCCTCTTATTCTTGAATTTCCTTCTTTGTTTTTGTTCCCATTTCTTTAAGCTCACTCGACTTACTAGCAAAGAGTATATATGCATCTTTATTATTTTCTCATTAGTGGATTTTCTTACTCTCTACTATTAATTAATCATTTTCAACAAGTGCACCTTTGACCTTTTCTTTAGCTTTCACAATTTCCGCTTTCCTTCCGGTTCACACTTCTCACTCTTTTACACTTTGGGAAAAATTGTTTTTCTTAAGCGCTTAAGGGTTTTGAATCAAATTCACGGCTAAGGAAAAAAAGGGATTAATCTCGGTTTGTACCTCTCAAAGAATAGGCTAAAGGCTCAATGGGGCTAACTAGGACATAACAATCAAGGTAGGTATGATGAGGGAGACACTTTCGGTTTATTCAAAGAAATGCCTACATCATTTTCTACAATCCACATCCTTCATTTCGTTTAGTACACACACCAGGCAAGTTCTAGACACTTCACAATAGCATGGAATAGTCAAAACCTCACCTCACACTCATTGCACATGCTCAACTTAAGACATATTCATAGACTCTTCAATCAGCTAATTACAAGAATTCACTATTAAGCCTCGATCACACCGAATCAAATTCTATGGCTTAGGTATCTCAACATGTTAAACACATTTGCATGATTTCATACGAGTCACCTTTGCATCTTAATATCATGTACAACACGTAACAAGAATTCCAAACCATTAATTAGCAACACGTTTGGGAAACAAACAAAAAAAAAGAAGAAAAATAAAAAAATACTCCTATCGACTACATTTCCCTTAAGACGGTCATCATCCATCCATCATAGGGAACAGTCGCTATCTATGACATCTGTTCAATGGGACTATCTCGGGAAAAGCACCGAAAACAAAAACCGAGAAACCCAACATAAAAATATCAACAAAAAATTTCGATAGAAAAAGATAAAAATATAATTGAAAAATATTTACACATTACACACAATAGCAGCTCAACACAGCAGCAGCTCAAGATTCATTACAACACCAACATTAATTACAGAACACGAAACACAGAGTCACAGGGTCACATTTAGCACAAGCACAACAAACATAAACAAAACATAAACAAAACAGCTAGCTAGTGTGAGTACCGGCCCATAAGTAGTGTCAGGTGCCTTGGTTTTGGTGACATCCAAGGCACGCCTGTCGATCTGAGGGATGTAATCTAGGGCCTCCTCCTTAATATTGTGGCCCCTCAGGAACGTGGTAAGCAGACCACCGAACCCGTATCTATGCCCCTGATGCAGTCGGACTCTGTTCATGGCGGAGATGATCACTGCCCCAACATTGATTTTCAACCCCTTCATCAGGGCATACACCAAGCAAACTCTATCCCGGGTGGCATCTGTCATGTGCACCCCCGGGATCAGGCATGAACAAACATATTCAACTAAATTCGGGCCTCCCTATTCATCTGAGAATAGGGCAATGTCTGATGGTAGCCCCTCTCCTTGTGCCTACCCCACCTGGCTGCCGATTGGGCTCCACATAAGGTGCGTCTGATGTCCGCATAAGGGGAGTGATGTTTAGCTGACGGAGGACATGAGCGTCTGTGTCTCGCGCCCCCAGGATTACATTCAAGTGGTGGGGCTCAAAGGTGACTACCTGTCCTCTGATTTTTATGGTGTGGCTGCGTAAGTTCGGGTTCCAATTGGCATAGAACTCCCGGATAAGATGGAGATTGCACTCCCTGGGTTCTTCAAAAATGAAGTTTAGCCCAGCGGTGTCAATCCTGTGTACAATCCGCGGGAATTCTTGTGCCAGTGGTTCCCATGCTATCTGCTCCTCCGGGAAGTATTTGGTTTCTTTATGTTTAGCATACCACTTCTTCCCCTCATCAGTCACCCATCTGGTTCCGTATTGTCGGCGTTGACCTTTAGGAACCACTGGTGCTGCTAGAACTGCTGTCCCCAATCTTACCCTATTTCTGCTGGCGCCCGATGTGGATGCGCCTTTGCCCTTGTATTGTTGGCCTAACATTGTTCCTGTACATTCAAACATACAGTCCCAATGTTATTCAAGTCATAATTAGCTACAACTAAGGTTGGGTTTAATTGGATCACCCCACACTTAGTCTTTAGCCGTAATCAACAAAATTCGACAAGACATTCATGATTTTGCCATTCTTAGCATTCAACATGCTTAGTGCATTCATATAAGTTGATGGAATAATTACTTTGTACTACTCAGACTTCGTACAATGAATAAAAATTTCTCCATCGATTCAATTACATCATCATTACCACTTTGCAATTTTTTTTTCACAACAACCTATGTAATTTTCCATTTGCATTCTCCCGAAAATCCTTCTTCTAACTTAGTATATTCAACATGAATCACAATACATTTCAGTTCAAACAACATGCACAACCCAATTTATCAACATTTTCATGCATTTTGTGTTCTTCCTATTCAATCCTCAACCCTAGCTAACAATATCGCAAGAATTTCAACAAAACATGCAACCAATGAGTTAATCTACTCACAACGATACTATGAACATCATTCAATCACAACTCAATTGATTTCAAGCTTATTTCTCACTTAGGGCAAGGTTTCACCACAAAACATGTTCAAGAATCGATAATTTGAGCAATGATAAGGAAAAATTCAAGGACATACCTTTACTTCGGTGAAATTGAAGAAAACTCGAAGAAAGTTGATCACTAAGTCCGTGTCACGTTGGGGGAGAAGGGGATTTTGGGTGTGGGTCGCGAAGGAATTGAGAAAATAGGGAAAAAATGAAGGAAATTGGGGTTTAAAAGAGGTTTTTTGCGCAGGTTACCCGGTGACCCGAGGTGACCCAACGCAAAATACACCTCAACGTGTCACGGAGGGTAACGCGGAGCACTGCCTCCATGACACGGAGCCATCGTACAGGTATTTTGGAAATTTTTAAAAATCCGGAATACACCTCAACGTGTCACGGAGGAAGGCCCTCCTCCGTGACACGGAGACATCGCGCAGGCTCACTGGAAATGCCAATTTTTATTTTCTCACCTTGATTTTTTTTCCTTTGCAATTTTTTTGTATTTTTGCCCTCCGTTCCACCTGAAAATCATTTCACCACAAGAAATTAGTTAGAAATCATAGGTTGCAATGCAAAAAATTTTATTTTTCTTTTTCTTTGTTTTTCTTTTTCTTTTTTTTTAAATAATTCTACTCTTCTATTACAACACATTCACGGGTTGCCTCCCGTGCAGCGCCTGATTTACCGTCGCGGCTCGACGCTACTCATTCTCAATCATCCTCTAGAGTGATGGACATCTTCTCTCGAATAACGTCCTCACCCCAATAATGCTTACATCGTTGCCCGTTCACCAAAAATGTGGCACTTCTATCTTCTTGCCACAACTCCACTGCCCCGTGTGGGGTCATTCTCACCACTTCAAACGGCCCTGACCACTTGGACCGCAACTTAACTGGAAAAAGCTTTAACCTTGAGTTCAATAAAAACACTTTCTGCCCCGGCTCAAAGATCCGATGCACCATATGTCTGTCGTGCCACCTTTTAGTTTTCTCCTTGTAGTATTTGGCACTTTCATAGGCATGCCATCGAAACTCATCTAGTTGGCTGAGTTGCATCAACCTCTTCTTCCCTGCTAGCTCTGGATCCATGTTCACCTTTCTCACGGCCCAAAAAGCTCGATGTTCTAGCTCCACAGGCAAATGACATGCCTTTCCATAGACCAATCTGTACGGAGAAGTCCCAATGGGTGTCTTGTATGCAGTTCTATAAGCCCACAACGCATCGTCAAGTTTGCTTGACCAATCAATTCGTTGTGCATTCACTGTCTTCTGTAGAATCTGCTTTATCTCTCTGTTTGACACCTCCACTTGCCCACTAGTTTTGGGATGATATGTTGTTGCTACCTTGTGACGCACCCCATACTTAGCTAGCAAATTCCTGAAACTAGCATTCACGAAATGAGCCCCTCCATCACTGATAATAGCTTGGGGTATCCCGAACCTGGTGAAAATTTTCTTTTTCACAAATTTCGTCACCACCTTGTTGTCATTCCTGGGACAAGTTGTTGCCTCGACCCACTTAGATACATAGTCAACCGCTACCAAGATGTAACGATTACCAAATGATGGTGGAAAAGGGCCCATGAAGTCTATTCCCCATACATCAAAAATCTCAACCTCTTATATCTGTTGTAGTGGCATCTCATGTCTTCTACCAATTGTGCCTGTTCTTTGACATCTATCGCACATTTTTAGGTATGCTATAGAATCTCTGAACAGTGTAGGCCAAAAGAAACCTAACTAGAGCACCTTGTGAGCTGTCCGCTGGCCTCTGTGGTGCCCTCCATACAACGATGAGTGACAACTCCTCAATACTTCTGTAATCTGGCTCTATGGGATGTATCGTCTCATCACTTGATCTGATCCCTGCTTAAACAAATATGGCTCATCCCAAATGTAATACCTGCAATCATGTCTCAACTTCTTTCTTTGCTGAGCTGTAGCCTCCGGTAGGTAGACTCCACTTACCAGAAAGTTCACAATATCTACATACCAAGGGATTTCATCTTCCCTTATTGCCAAGAGCTGCTCATCTGGGAACTTTTCTTTGCTGCTATCACCTTCCTTTACATGCAACCGGCTTTCCAATCGCGATAGGTGATTTGCCACTTGATTCTAGCTCCCCTTTCTGTCTTGAATCTCTAGGTCAAACTCTTGTAGCAACAATATCCATCTGATTAGTTTGGGTTTTGCATCCTTCTTGCCAAACGATACTGAATTGCTGCATGATCAGTATACACCACTACTTTAGAACCCACCAAGTAGGACCTGAATTTATTAAATGCGAACACCAATGCTAGCATCTCCTTTTTTGTGACTGTATAATTGACTTGGGCTGCGTCAAGTGTTTTGCTTGCATAGTAAATGGAATGAATAATTTTATTCCTCCACTGCCCCAATACAACTCCTACAGCCACGTCACTTGCATCACACATTAATTCAAATGGTTGCTCCCAATCCGGAGAAATGAGAATAGGCGCTTCTACTAGCTTCTGTTTTAGCTCCTCGAATGCTTTAACACAATCCTCATCAAACTCGAACTTCACCTCTTTTTATAGCAACCGGCATATCGGTCTAGAAATTTTAGAGAAGTTCTTGATGAACCGTCTATAGAACCCTGCATGTCCGAGAAAACTACGAACACCCTTCACTGACACTAGTGGTGGTAGCTTTTCGATCACTTCAATCTTTGCACGATCGACTTCCAACCCCTTGCCTGACACCTTATGGCCAAGGAAGATACCCTCTTTGATTAAAAAATGACATTTCTCCCAGTTGAGCACAAGGTTAGCGTCTTCACATCGAGCTAGTACCCTTTCAAGATTCTACAAACATGTAGCAAACGAATTACCGAAAACAGAAAAATCATCCATAAATACCTCGACAAAATCTTCCACCATATCGTGGAAGATTGCCATCATGCATCTCTGGAATGTGGCTGGTGCATTGCATAGGTCAAATGGCATCCGCCTGAAAGCATATGTCCCATAAGGACATGTAAAAGTGGTCTTCTCCTGATCCTCTGGTGCTATGGCTATTTGGTTATAGCCAGAATATCCATCAAGAAAACAATAATACTCTTGACCTGCCAACCTGTCCAAAATTTGATCAATAAATGGGATAGGATAATGATATTTCCTTATGGCCTCATTGAGCTTCCTGTAATCCATGAAAATCCACCAGCCTGTGACTGTGCATGTGGGAATCAGCTAATTCTTTTCATTGGTGACCACAGTCATCCCTTCTTTCTTTGGGACACACTGAATGGGGCTAACCCATTCACTGTCTGAAATGGGATATACCACACCTGCATCAAGCCACTTGATCACTTCCTTCCTAACTACATCCTTCATCACCGGATTCAACCTCCGCTGATGTTGCACAGTTGGCTTGGATCCTTCTTCCATAAAAATCCTGTGTGTGCAAAAAACTGGATTAATTCTTCTGATGTCAGACATTTGCCAACCCATTGCTTTCTTCCGCCTCTTGAGGACCACTAATGCATCTCTCACTTGTGCCTCTGTCAGTTCTGCAGAAATAATGACTGGCAAGGTGTCATCTTCCCCCAAAAATACATACTTCAGATGTGGAGGCAATGTCTTCAACTCCAATTTTGGTGCCTCCTCAATTGATGGTTTTGGCAATGGTTCCAAGGATTCCAAGGACCTCATCAATGGCTGAAAGTCTTGCTTCCTGGGAAACCATTTTGGCTCGTTCAACATCTGCACCATCTCATACGTAGCACTGTCTCCAAAATGATTGGAGCCCATCAAGGCTCTCTCCAATGGGTCCTGAGAGTCAACAATCTAAAGAATTGATTCCTTATTTAGCATATTGATCACTGATAGCTCCTCATAGATGGCCGGTAGCTTCATGGCCTTGAACACATCAAAAACCTCTACTTTATCATGTGCTCGCATGGTTAGCTGCCCAGTAGCCACATCAATCAATGCTCGCCCGGTTGTCAAGAAAGGACGTCCTAAAATAAATGGGACTTCCGCATTCGGCTTGAAATCCAAGATAATAAAATCCACCGGGAAAATGAGGGAGCCCACTTGCATTAGCACATCTTCCACAATACCATCTGGTCTGGCCAAAGAACGGTCAGCTAGCTACAAGATCACAGTAGTTGGTCTAGGGCTGCCCAGCCCCAACTTCTTGAACACCGATGTCGGCATCAAGTTTATGCTTGCTCCCAAATCATATAATTCGCGAGCTCTAATACTTTACCCAATTGTAATATGAATGGTAAAGCTCCCAGGATCCTTGAGCTTTGTCGGCAACCTATTCTGTATCCGGGAGGTGCACTCCTCAGTAAGCGCCATCGTAGCATACTCCGTCAATCTGCTTTTGTTTGCTACTATGTCCTTGATATACTTGGCATATTTCGGCACTCCTTACAAAACATCAACCAAGGGTAAATTAATGTGTACCTGTTTCAACACTTCCATGAATTTCTTAAAGCAAGCTTCTTCCTTGTGCTTCTTTAATCTCTGAGGGAACGGGGGTGGTGGTCTTTCTACCTCAGCTGCCTTTTCCTTCCCCCTCACATCATCATGTTCCCCATCTTTTTCCACTGCTCCAGATTGCTAAGGTGGTCTTTCTGGTTCCACTTCCTTAAGTTGTAGTCCACTCCTTGTGGTCACTTCATTGACCTGCTTGGGATTTGGGTCAGTATCACTCGGTATTCCTCCTCTAGGCCTGGTGTTTTGAGCTCCAGCTAACTGTCCAAACTGGTACTCCAACACCTTTGTAGCTAACTTCTGATTTTTTATGTCAGACTCTAATTTCACATAATCAGCCTGCATTTGCGCTTGGTTAGCTATAATTGTTTTGAACATATCCTCAATGTTGTTGGGTGGTGGAGGAGGTGCATTGTTTCCTCTGTATTGAGACTGAAAATTTTGATGCCCCCTTGATTTCTCTGCACGCCCTGATTCGAACTCTGTCCTTGATGGCTATTACTCCCCCAAGAGAAATTCGGATGATTCCTCCAATTTGGGTTGTAACTGTTGCCATACTGTTGATTATTATTCCTCTGGACGTTCCCAACAAAATTTACTGAGTCTGGATTTGCACCACAACACTCAGCTGAGTGTTCACTACTCCCACATACTTCACACTATACCTGATGAACTGCATTGACTGGGGCTTGTACTTGATTCAAGCTCATACTGCTGAAGTGGGTGTTGAGTTGATTTTGCAACGAAGTTGTCTGTGCAGCGATAGCTGTAAAACCATCTACCTCAAAAACTCCTGCCGCTTTCCTTGTTCCTCCTCGTGTTGAGTCCGCATTCCATTCTGGATTTCCCTGTGAAATACGATTTAACAAAGTATAAAGCTCCTCATATGTCTTCTTCAATGCCTGCCCCCCAGCTGCTGAATCTAACAAAATTTTAGTATGTGGTTCCAAACCCTCAATGAATGTATGCACCAACACATCATTAGACTGGTGATGATGAGGACAATCCCTTAACATTGACTTGAAGCTCTCCCAAGCTTGATACAAATTCTCACCTCTCTATGTTTAAAACTTAGAATCTGACTTCTAAGTCTGGATGTCTTCCCAGATAGAAAGAATCGTATCAAAAACTTTCTTGCAAGATCATCCCAAGTGGTGATAGAATTAGGTGGTTCAGCTTTCAACCACCTCTTTTCTTCCCCCAATAATGAGAACAGGAATAATGTAAGCCTCATATAGTCGGATGATACTCCAGCGGGAATGTAAGTGTCACTTATCTCCAAAAAGTTTTGGAGATGTTGTTGTGGATCTTCATGAGGGAGACCTATGAATTGCCCGTTGGTGTGCAACAACTTCACCATGTTCTGCTTAAGGTCAACCCTCCCTCCTGGCTCTGGTCTGCGAATACTAGATGTAACATTATTTGCATGTGGGATTGCCACTTCGCGGATCGGTCTTGCTGCCATCTCCTCGGGCACTAAAACTGCCCTCACAAGTGGTGGATTCTGTTGCTGCTCCAGAATTGCCTGTCTTATCAACTGCAGCTTCTTCTCTAGAGCTTCCCTTCTTTGGTGATGAAATTGTCTCTCCGGCTCTATAAATGAATCCACCAACTCCTTATCTCTTGCCAGCGTTCAGAAAAATTCAATACCTGCAAGAGAAAGGCTAACATCAAGTTGTCAACACTTATATTGAATTTGTAAACTAACACTAAGAAAATAAATTTACCAATTGCCAGTCCCCGGCAACGTCGCCAAAAACTTGTTCGACTCAAAACTACACGCAAGTGCACGTGGTCGTACAAGTAGTAAAGTGGCTTTATTTCAAGCAAGGTAACGATCCCACAGGGACTGAACTACGGTATTAATTAACTTAAGCGTCAATGAACGATATCTCTATGAATGCAGACAACCAAATAAATAATGTTTTATGAGTTAAGATCACTAAGTAATAAAAATCTAAGTCAAGATTATAATTTGAGTCTGAACAATAGCAATGAACAAGCTGAGGTTAAGGCAAGCATGCAGGGATGTAATCTATTAATTCAATTCAGCTAATCTTCTCTTCGGTTGCTAGTCAGGAATTAATTACCTATGGATTGGATCTTTCGACTCCTATCCAATTAAAGAATCATGAAACCTTATTCTACATTTCTGTTATATAAGAATCTCATGCTCTAGCCATACATAACTGATTCCATAAATGACTAATAAGACTTTCAGATATAATTCTATTCTGAACGTAAATCTTTTCTCAATTTTCTCAGCTAAGAAAAGATCATATCCTACCAATTCACATCTGTCCAATTCCTTTCCCTTTCAGAATCAAAATTGGATTTCTAAGATATACATTAACATTGGCCAAACATTAATGTATTAAAAAAAAGAATTGATAGAACAACCATTGAAGAAAAGATGAAAACTGAAATGATTAATGATTACATTCCTCTACAATTATCCTTAACCTCAGCAAGAGGTGAATTAGCCACTCATTTGTGGATTAAACATCTTTAAATAAGTAGAATTCATACAAGCAATTGAAATTAAAGAGAAAAAGGAAGAGAATAACCCTAGAATTTTCGTCCTCTCAACTACCTGCAACCCACATTATTTCTCAACCAAGTTAGAATGTTTAAAATAAAACCTAAGTGTGTTATTTATACTATTGATAATTTTTCCCGGAATAACAAGCAACGTGGCACGGAGTGTATCGCGGAGCACTCCCTCCGTGCCGCGGGGATATCGCGGACCCTCACTGGAAATCGGCTCCCAGGTAACTGCACCTCAACGTGGCACGACTTGTATCGCGGAGCCTTGCCTCTGTGCCACGGTGCTATCGCGCACCTTCACTGGAACTTGAGGTTCCAGGTAGTCACACTCAACGTGACACGGAGTGCATCGCGGAGCACTGCCTCCGTGCCACGGAGGTAACACGAACCTCCACAGGAATTTGGCATAATTAATTCATCCCAGGCAGAGTGCCCCCGCGATGGTAGCGTGACACGGCACCATCGCGGAGCCCCTATTTTTGCCAACTTCCCTTGTCAAGTTCCACTTCTTACTTCCAAGTCCATTCCCGAACTTCACCAACATATATATTAGCTTCCAAAATTTCCTTCTACCTGCAAAACAACATTAATCATGTTAGTTAGTATAAATTCACATTTACCTAAGAATCACATGAGAATATACACATAACAATAGATAAACAAGTCGAAATGAAGCATTTGAGTATCACTTGGGCATGCAATTCTTCCCAAGATCACCCATAAAGAGAAATCACATTTACATGCATTTGGGTAAAACCCCATAGAACTTGAATAGGACAATAAGAATTTAATTGAAATTTGGACATGGGTGTGAAAGGATCCACCCATTCTAAACCCTACATGCTTGGAAATGGACTGATTTCAATGTTCCTTGAATACCCAAACAGAAATTGATGGAATTTTGGAGAAGAAGATCTTGAATATCCCTAAAACCTCTCTAGAAGCTCTTTCATGGGAATGGGTATGCATTAGGGACTTAACCCATCTTATCACACTCAGAAAAACACAAAACGACATAGCTTAGGGTCTCAAAGCATGAAAAAGTCGAAATTGCCCTTAATGAAATTTCCCCCTAAAAATGCTCCGGACGGACCAAATACCGATCCAATGGTTGTTGCATGATATCACGACTCATGGTATTGAGTTATTGGTCCACTGCCTCGCGAAAAACCTTAGGTTCTTCCCACGACTCGTCAGGATGAGTCGTTGCTTCAATCAACGGGTCATTGAATCGATTGTCGTCAACTCCTTGACCAATTTGAACTTCCCTTACCACGAGCCTCACCACGACTCGTGGTGGCTTCCAATGAGTCGTGGTCTCAATCCGTTGTATGCACTGGAATTCTCAACCCATAAGTAAGGACTAGAAATAATGGGCCGTCACATCTCACCATGAATCGTGGGATGCCCCGTGGGTTCCCCATCAGCCTAAGTTCAGCCCTTCCTACAACCGGTAACAACGACTCATTGTTCCTAACAACGAGTCGTTACACCTTCTATTGTCACTACTACTTCCCTAAACCCCCATACCATGACTGCTTCCGACAACTCGTGGTATCAAATCCGGGTCGTTGAGTCGCCCGTCCTGTGATATTTTTGCCAGTTTTCTACACTTTTCAAATTCAAACATGGGTCTATTATTAGGCCTTCCCGAGGTATTAAAATATCTCCCCCTTGGAAACATTCCTCCTCGGATGTAGGAAACAAGCAGCAAACAGAAACATACAATTTATCATAGCCATATACTGATCATTTTAACAGAATTTTCATGAAATGACTACCTCCGAATAAAACCACACAGCTGAACTGATCTCATACTTCACGTACACATTCATACACATTAAAGAAACTTTTACACATAAACTGAACATCAAAAACTGATTAGAGGTCTAGGGAAAAACTAATACCTCAAGCGAAAATTGAGCCGGTAGAAAACAGGTGTGGGTATCTAGCCATCATATCCGCTTCGGCTTCCCACGTAGCTCCTTCAACATGATGATTTCTCCATAATACTTTAACTGAAGCTACTTCTTTGTTCCTCAGCCTCCGAACCGGACAATCCAAGATCTCCACCGAGATTTCTTCATAGCTGAGGCTATTCTTTACACCAACGCTGTCCACTGGGACTACTAAGGCTGGATCACCCAAGCACTATTTCAAAAGTGACACATGAAACACAGGATGAACTAAAGATAACTCCAAGGAAAGCCCAACTCATACGCCACCTTACTAACTCTCCTCACAACCCGGTAGGGGCCAACATAGCGGGGTCTGAGATTCCCTTTCTTCCCAAAATGCATGACTCCCTTCATGGGAGATACCTTTAGAAATACCCAGTCGTCCACATCAAACTCCAAGTCTCTTATCCTTACATCGGCATATGATTTCTGACGACTCTGAGCGGTTTTCAACCGGTCCCTTATCAACTGAACCTTCACCATCGCCTCATGAACCGAATCTGGCCCTATCATAGCTTCCTCACCAACCTCAAACCATCCGATGGGAGATCTACACCTTCACCCATAAAGAGCCTCGAATGGTGCCATTTGGATACTGGAGTGATAACTGTTATTATAAGCAAACTCGATTAAGGCCAAATGATCATCCCAACTACCTTTAAAATCCATGACACATGCCCTCAACATGTCCTCAAGAGTCTGGATTGTCCATTCCACCTGGCCATCCGTTTGCGGATGGAATGCGGTGTTGAGCTTAAGTTGAGTCCCAAGGCCTTTTTGGAAACACCGCCAAAACTGAGAGGTAAACTGAGTACCTCGGTCTAAAATAATAGATAAGGGCACTCCATGGAATCGAACCAACTCCCGAATATACAACTTGGCATAATCATCCGCTGAATCTATGGTCTTGACTGGTAGGAAGTGTGCAGCCTTAGTTATCCTATCTACCACCACCCAAAGGAGTCATAGTGTCGGCGAGTGCGAGGTAGGCCTATAACGAAATCCATATTTATCTCCTCCTACTTCCAAGTGGGAATGCCAATATCCTGAAGTACACCTCCCGGCCTTTGATGCTTGACCTTCACTTGATGACAGTTTGGACATTTGGCAACAAACTCTGCAATATCCCTATTCATACCATCCCACCAATAGATTCCCCACAAATCTCAATACATCTTCGTAGATCCCGTATGGATGGAATATTTGGTACCATGTGCCTTATGCAATATTCGAACCCTCAAATTATCCACGTCCGGGACACATAGCCGAGCCTGATATCGTAGAACACCATCTCCCCATTGGGAAAAAACCTCCACATTTTGACTCTGCACTGTTTCCTTCACCTTCCTCAAAGTTAGATCCTCATCTTTCTTAGATTTGACATCGACCACTAAGGACGATACTGACCCATTCTGCACAATAACGCCACCATCAGTCGAGTCAATCAATATAACCCCCAAACTTGCAAGTCAATGGACATCTCTCACCAACTCCTTCTTTCCCTCGTCCATGTGGAACACACTCTCCATAGAGAGCCTACTAAGCGCATCCATAACCACATTAGCCTTGCCCTGATGGTAGAGGACACTCATGTCATAGTCCTTTAGTAACTCCAACCACCTCCTTTGCTGAAGATTTAGATCTTTCTGTGTGAACACATATTGCACGCTCTTATGATCTGTAAATACATCCACGTGGACCCCGTACAAGTAATGCCACCATATCTTCAATGAAAACACAACCGAGACCAACTCAAGATCATGGGTCGGGTAATTCTTTTTATGAACTTTCAGCTGTCTCGAGGCATATGCTATTACCTTCCCATGCTGCATCAACACGCATCCAGTCCAACTCTTGAAGCATCACAATATACAACAAAGCCATCAATACCCTCGGGTAAAGTCAACATTGGTGCTGAAGTGAGTCAGGTCTTCAACTCTTGGAAGCTTTTCTCACAAGCATCTGACCATTGGAACTTCACCTTTTTCTAAGTCAACCTGATCAATGGGGCTACAATTGATGAAAAGCCCTCAACAAATCTTCAGTAGTAGCCTGCTAAGCCCAAGTAACTCTGAATTTTTGATGAATTTACCGGTCTGGGCCAATTCTTCACCACCTCAATCTTCTAGGAATCTAACCTTATGCCTTCGCTTGATACCACATGACCCAGAAATGCCACCAAGTCCAACCAAAATTCACACTTACTGAACTTTGCATATAGCTGACGATCCTTGAAGGTTTGAAGTACTACTCTCAGGTGAGCGGCATGCTCCTCCTCGCTCTGTGAGTATATCAGGATGTCATCAATGAACACAATCACGAACATGTCCAAATATGCCTTGAACACCTATTCATTAGATCCATAAAATTTGTAGGAGCATTGGTTAGTCCGAAAGACATAAGAACAAATTCATAGTGACCATACCGAGTCTTGAAAGCGGTCTTTGGGATGTCAGTCTCTCGAACCCTGAGCTGGTGATACCCGGACCCGAGATCAATCTTTGAGAAGCACTTGGCACCCTGAAGCTGGTCAAACAAATCACCGATCCTGGGTAAGGAGTACCTATTCTTGACGGTAACCTTGTCCAACTGTCGATAGTCAATACACATGCGAATGGAACCGTCCTTCTTTAGAACAAATAGAACTAGTGCACCCCATAGAGACTGGCTTGGTCTAATGAAGCCCTTATCCAATAGATCCTTTAACTGATCCTTCAATTCCTTTAGCTCAGCTGGAGCCATCATGTAGGGGAATAAAGATAGCTTGCATATCGGGTAAGAGATCAATGCTGAAGTCGATTTCCCTCTTAGGAGGAACACCTAGCAATTCATCGGGAAAACATTCGAATACTCACACACCATCAAAACAGATTGGATTGTCGGGGTCTCAGACTCAACATCCTTAAAACTAACTAGATGATACATGCATCCCTTAGAAATCATCTTCCTGGCCTTAAGATAGGAAATAAATCGACCTGCTTGTACCGTCGAACTACCCTTCTACTCCAACACTGACTCGCTTGGGAAACGAAATTCCACCGTATGGGTCCTACAATTAATCAAAGCATAACATGCAAACAACCAATGCATGCCATGAATAATGTCAAAGTCAGTCATGGCTAACTCTACAATGTCTATGGAGGTAACCTTGTGAAACACAGTGATCGGGCATTCTATACATACTCATCTAGCTATGACCGAATCACCAACAGGGGTTAAAACTGAAAACAGTTCTGAAAAGGTCTCGAGACTAACTCCAAGGGTACTAGCAATGCAAAGAGTTATGAAAGAGAAGGTAGCTCCCTAATCTAACAAGGCATAAGCATCAATATGAAAGACATGCAACATACCAGTGACCACGTCTGGTGAAGCCTCCTGCTCCTGGCGTGAGGCAAGAGCATAGAAATCAGTTTTGGCATTGTTCACCACCACCACTAGTCGACTACCTGCTGAGCAGAATGGGCTGGAGTTGTTGCTGACCTGGTGGTCTGTGCACGACCCCTATCATTACCCTGTCAAGCATATGGGCTTGCTTAGCGCATGTGCCCAGATCTACCATACCCATAGCAAACATCTAAACCGAGCAGGCACTCACCGGCATGACTCTTGTCGAACTTTCCATAGGACAGAGAGGTATACTCTAACTGGGTGCCCCTCTGATCCCTCGACCCTAAAGCCCTGCTCCTCCGATCACCCCTGGGTCTGGATGGAACACTAGCTGATGATGGTGCTGGGGATAGTGATTTCTGCTGAAACTGTGGACGGTAACCACCGTCGGACCTTTGATGCAAAAACCCACGGCTATCCGTCTGAGCCCTCTTCGCCTCCCTCTCCCTCATATAAGCCGCCTCTATCTGCTTAGCGTACAACACTATACGAGGAAAGTCCATATCCTGGTGAAGCATGGTGGTCCTGCAATCCTTGTCTAAGTAACCAGCCACACCATGAACAAATCGTCTCACCCGCGCCCTCTGATCCATCACTAACTCTGGGGCGTACTTTGACAAATGAGTGAACTCGAGTGAATACTCCAACACTATTATCTTTCCCTTCTTAAGGTTCACAAACTCCACTGCCTTCAACTCCCTCATCTCCCGAGGGAAGAACCTGTTGAGAAAAGCCATGTGGAACTCATCCCAGCTGATAGGGCCCGCTCATGCTGCCCTATTGTCCTTCCATTGCTTGTACCAAATATGATTCGTGCTTTTTCAGTTGATAAGAAGCCAAGTCAACACATTCCCCATTTGTCACACCCATAACTTGAGTGACCTTCAGGATCCCTTCAATGAACTCGTGTGGATCCTCATCCACATTTGATCTTGTAAACTCAGGAGGGTTCATCCTCAAGAAGTCTCTAATCCGAGCCACAGCTGCATTACCATTCTGTGGGGCCTGCGCAACAGCCTGCTTGTTGACCTGAGTGGTCAAGGCCAGCACCAATATCTGAATAGCCGCCCAAAACTCAACATGGGCAGCTGGATTGGTCGATCGTTTGAATGAACCTAAGTTATTAGTTCTATAAGTAGTATTGGTAAAGATCACGAGTGTATACCTAAAGTTGTTAAGAATCCATGGGGAACATAAACCCTAGTTATCCTTTAATTATTGATTCACAACCATAATCTTGATAGCTGCTTTGTTTTAACTATTGATTATTATTAGAATGCCCCCAATTGTGAAGTAACTATCATACAAGTTCACTTACCGGTTGTAATCTAGATCTTCCATATTCCCTGTGGGATTGACCCCAACCTCTAAGTTGGGTTCTTTATTGACAACGTCCGCTTCATACTTCAGTTAGAAGTGTGGTTCGAGCGTTATCAAAAAGTGGCGCCGTTGCCGGGGAATACAGTTTAGGATTACATTAATTGCTTGTGTTTAACTTTTAGTCTTTATTTCCTATTTTTTATTTTTTTCTTTTATCTTCTGACGTGTCACGGGGTTAGCATGATAAAACAAGCAGTCAAGATGTAACCATGGTCTCAACAGGTATATTGATGAAGTCTGAGTAATCATCTACCTTTGTCGTGTCGCGACGTTAAATCAGGCGCTACTTGGGAGGCAACCCAAGATAAATTTTTTGTTCGTTTTTACATGTTTGTTCAAGTGTGCAGGTGATAGGTCATAATTTTCAATAAATATTGAGCTTTAATATTGAAGACAAGGAGTAGAGGCCCAGGAATTCTTCTTGCACTCTATTACTTTATGTTTATTTGTTTTAGCACTAGGAATAGTGTAACCAATTAAGTGTGTGGTGGGAGATGTGAACTTCATATTACCATGCATGTCTTAATTTCTAAATTTTCACATGATAGGCCTACTTTTTTTAGATTTATGATTTGTCATTCATGCTTGTTGGTTTGTAGTTTTCTTTAGTTTTATTTTATTTTAGGTTCCTTCAGTTTTTGTTTTTGGTACTTTTCTGGTGGATACTCTCTTAGAACCGACTAGAGAGTCTAGATTTTTTGTTTTGGTCATTGAATCATGACTTTGGCCGATGATGGATAGATGACGACCGTCTTAAGGGTAAATTAGTCATTAGGAAGAATAAGAACTTGGATCCTATGAATGCTAGGTGTTTTGCTTATGTATCATTGAGACTTTATTAAACTCACTCAAGAATGCATGAAAAAGGTAGAAGCACTTAGTCTTTTGAGAACTCTACTCTTGGGCTTGAAAAGAGAAAAATGGGCTTAATTATGTTATGCATGCAATATGGATATATGTGTTTATGTGATCTTGATTTCCATTGTTAACCCATCTTGTGCCAATGCATGAGGAATTATTTTTGATATACTTCATGCTTGTAAATTGATGTCTAGAACTTGCCCGATGTGCATACAAAACAAAATAAGAATGATGGATTTAGGAAGTGATATAGGCATTTCTTTGATAGCCTTATTTTTATCCTATTTTATCTACCTTGATTGTGATCATCCTAGTTAGCCAAGTTTGAGCCTTAATAGACCATGTTTCTTTGATTTACCAATTTACTATACCTATTTGTTTATAATGAACCTGTTTTGGCCCTGGTTCTTCCTTGGATATTGTTAACCTCAACATAAGCAAAATGCATAAGTTGAGGGTGGCTAGAGTAGGGGTGCGTAAATGGTGGGAGCGGGAAGTATGGTGAATTGGAAGAAAAGAAAAAAGGTGAAATTTTGCTAAACAGGGAGGATGATTGTTAGTGGAAAAACAAAAAAAAAGAGCTTTGAAAAATTAAAAAATATATATATGTGAATAAGCTCAAGGTTGAAAAATCTCCACTAGTCACCTAAGTTTGAAAATTTTAAAAATAAAAGGAGGTATAACGAGAAAATTGAAAAATTAAAGAATGTGCTAAAAAATCAAAGTGTTGTGAATATTAAAGTGATTGAGGAGGTTAGTCACTATCTTGGTCAAATAGTTCCTACCCATCCCTTAACCTACATTACAACCAAATTAAAGTCCTAATTGATCCTTGATTCATAATTCTATATTAGCGGAGTATTACACTAAGGGCAAGCCTATGGGTCGTTGTTTGCATGTATGTTGAGTTCTTTGGGAGAGTGAGTGTACTTTGTTATATTTATTCCCAAGTTAATTTTATTCTATATCTTGTGTGAAAGGGTGTCTTTCAAAATTGTGAGGGGCACAATGGTAAGACTTTGGTAAATTTTGATTGCTAAATTGCATATAATTCATGTTGGCCCAAAATATGTCTTGATGAGTTAGTTTTCAAGAGCTAAGTGATTTAGAACTTTGACATTCTAATGTTGATCCTATATGCATGCGAGTAAGTTATTTGAGCTTCATTGATATGTCTCATGATCCTAAGTGTAAGTAGACCTGTTCGTAGGATGAATTTTGTGCTTAAATGTGAGAAGAGAAATAGTAGATTGTTCAAGGACCAACAATAGTTTAAGTTGAGGGTGTTGATGAATGGCGTATTTACACACTTCATAGACGTATCTTTCCCACACTTTACTATGTTTTGAGAACAAATTATGTGTTTTTTCATGTGTTTATGTTACATATTTGTGAAAATGTCTAACACACGTGATGAAATGTTTTTAAAGATTAAAATGATGAATTTGAAGGTATTTAAGGTTTACTGATCAAATGTGAAGAAGTGGAAACGAAAGATGCAAAAATTGAAGTTCGTACGACGTTGGCACTGCCATGCGCGAGGCAGCCGCACACTGGCGCAAGGCCAGGTGCGGCGCGGCCCTCCTTCAGCGCAACAACATGCGTGCGGCAGCAACATTTCTGTGCATCCAGCCATGAGACGTGCCCCAACTCCAGTGCATGGACAGGCGCGAGGCGCCACTGTTTTGGCGTAAGGGGACTGACGACGCGGCAAAGGTTTCCCAACGACCAAGAGTGGTTTCTACACCAACTAGGAAAAGGAAATACAAATCCCAAGCCAAATTCAACAAGGAACAAGAAATACATCAAACTACTATAAAAACACTTCTATTTTCATGTAATAGAAGGAGTCTACACACAATTGAAAAGTTTTTAGAGAGAAGTCTTATAATCTAGTTCTGAGAGTTAGTTTTATTTTGAGATACGATTGTAAAGTTGTTCTTCCGAATTTTACATTAATCAAGTGAAGCTTCTTCCGATCATTGGTGTAAGTATTATTTTAAGATTTTATCTATGAATGCTATTAAATTACTTATGAACATGATAGGCTAAAACTACCACAACTAGTGTTGTGGGAACCATGGTGAATTAACGAACTAGGGTTAGCACGAAGTGATTCTAAAACCAATACTAAATGCTTATATTGTATTCTATTCATCTTTAACGATTCTTAATAGTGTACAACGTTAGGAAGTGCCCAAATTCTTTACTTTCTTTGGTCGAAGAGGTAGAGATTAGGAAAAGAGAATTACAACGGAGCCTTGATCTTGATGATCATTGTATTAACTTGAGTTGTGGTCGTAGGATAGTTATATCTAGAACTTATTGATAACGGTTAGTTTGGAACACTCATGAGACTTGGTCGAGTAATTGAGTATAGCTATTCAATAGGAATTGGTTGATCGTTTGAATGAACCTAAGTTATTAATTCTATAAGTAAAGTATTGGAATAGATCACTAGTGTAAAACCCTAAGTAGTTAAGGATCCATGGGGAACACTTACCCTAGTTAATTGCATAAATTTGGAATCAACCACCAACTTCTCAACATTGTTACTTATTTTTACAAATCTCCCCTCCTAGGTAACAATCTACTAAAAAGCTTAAGCACTATCATTTTTCTACATCCTTCTATATTCCCTGTAGGATCGACCCCAACCTCTAGTTGGGTTCTTTATTGACAACGTCCGCTTCATACTTCAGTTAGAGGTATGGTTTGAGCATTATCGGCTTGTTGATGCCTATGGTCAATGCCACCCCCGTGTCCTTCATCATTTCCATTCCTCCTTCGTTCATTCTTCTAGGAGCCATAATTCTGAAATCGGGAATCGCACGAATTAGAAGGATGGAGAAACTTTTCATCGCACGACATAGAACATGAAAGAAGGGAACATTTCCTAAACATCTAGTAGCCTCTTTGTCATAGGTGTGGCGCGCTTCACACCCATGAAAAAGACTCTACTTAACGCGGCTTTCAGACACCCTAGGACACTCCAAACCTATTGCGCTGATACCAAATTTTTCACGACCCGAACGTACGCCCGAATTGTGGACACGGGACAAAGGACCCCGAGAGACCCCAAGTCGACCCATGGCACAATCATACAGCTAATCTTATTTAAATAAGCAGAGTATTAACCATAAAACATAGCGGAAACGTAACCATAGCATAATACCAGAAAATACTAGGCGTACACATAAGTTGGGTACTACATATTGTCTGAAAGCCTCTAGTACATATGATGGGTTGATGAGACAACATTCCCAACTAACCCAAACAATACTGAAACACAAGATAACATAAAAGTCTGTCAAACAGTCCTCGGAACATGAGGAATCACCAATAATCTGAGAGCGTAAGCTGAGATGGACTAAGGATGAGGATGAGCCTAAGATTCGGACCCTGTATCATAAAACGATACAATATAGAAACTATGTGGTAAATACGTGGAATGTACCAAGTATGCAAGGTAAGTAAAACGGAGGTTAAAATTAAAAAAACTCATAAATAAACTTAGGAGAAGGACATCATGCTTTTACTATAAACTTCGTGAGAAAACATAAGGCTCAAGACTTTCAATTCGTTCATAAATCATTCAGTATCATAATCGTATGTAAACTTTATCAAAACATAACTTGAGCCAATAACATAAATATAACAATGCTTCAAACATTTGGAACAATGGGAGGACTCATCATAACCGACACCATCATGGTAGAGTCTTTCATGATGCCCCAACTATCTCACTCAAGTGGGCAGAGCCGACCCCGGCTTGCCAGGCAACGGTCGTGCATTAGGCGTGAATCACATTTGAGGGGATCATTATCAATACAATATATCATTAGAAAACCATGGTGTCACATGGTTATGAGACACCAGCGTAGTCCTTTGAACGTCGGGCTGCTCAGTGCTAGACACGACTCCCAAAAATATGCATATAGGCTCATACATAAATCAATACCATCATGCATTAAGATTCATTGGCTAAAAGATAACATTTATCACCATTGATCCCCTTCAAAACATACTTAGCAAAGAATCAAGGCCCTTTTCATCGGCCAACATCATAAATCGATAAATCATGTAATTCGTTCATAAATCATGTAATTCGTTCATAAATATGTAGGCATTGCCCAATACTTTGACATACTCAATTCTTTCAAAATATTCTCATCAACATGGGTAACTTGAATCATGCTTTTCCATCATCAATAAACTCAAAATATTGAATATTCATCATAAATCATAACTTTCATGAACTTTTATCAATGGGCATTTTAGATTTAATAAGCTTGAAACGTGATTTTTGAAGAAAATAATATAAAACCTGCCCATCATTCATAATTCAATAATTAAAACTCAATTAAATCATACCCATAAAGAGAAATCACATTTTCATGCATTTAGGTAAAACCCCATAGAACTTGAATAGGAGAATTCAGAATTTAATTGAAATTTGGACATGGGTGTGAAAGGATTCACCCATTCTAAACCCTACATACCTGGAAATGGACTGATTTCAATGTTCCTTGAATACCCAAAAAGAAATTGATGGAATTTTGAAGAATAGGAACTTGAATCTCCCTAAAACCCCTCTAAAAGCTCTTGCATGAGAATGGGTATGCATTAGGGACTTAACCAATCTTATCACACTCAGAAAAACACAAAATGACATAGTCTAGGGTCTCAAAGCATGGGAAAGTCAAAATTGCCCTTAATGAAATTTACCTCAAAAACTGCTCCGCACGGACCAAAGACTGATCCAACGGGTCGTTGCACGATACCACGACTCATGGTATTGAGTTATTGGGTCCACTGCCTCACGACAAACCTCAGGTTCTTCCCATGACTCGTCAGGATGAGTCATTGCTTCAATCAACGGGTCAGTGGATCGATCGTCGTCAACTCCTTGACCAATCTAAACTTCCCTTACCACGATCCTCACCACGACTCATGGTGGCTTCCAACGAGTCGTGGTCTCAATCCGTTGTATGCACTAGAATTCTCAACCCACAAGTAATGACTAGAAACAATGGGCCATCACATCTCACCACGAATCGTGGAATGCCCTTTGGGTTCCCAATCAGCCTAAGTTCAGCCCTTCCTACGACCGGTGACAACGAGTCATTGTTCCTAACAACGAGTCGTTACACCTTCCGTTGTCACTACTGCTTCCCTGAATTCCCATACCATGACTGCTTCCGACGACTCGTGGTATCCAACCCGGGTCGTTAAGTCGCCCGTCCTGTGATTATTTTGCCAGTTTTCTTTACTTTTCAAATTCAACTCATGGGTCTATTCTTAGGCCTTCCCGGGTATTACAATGGGTCTCTTACAAGTGGAGTAGGAGAATCAACCAGGGATATTAGATTTGTAAGGCGTTCTGTCCTAGCCCTGGTTTACCACCTCATAACTTGCTCTTCTTAAACTTCGTATTCCTCCATCGAGCCACTCAACTCTTCAGAGGATGAGAGTTCGTCCCTAAGTCTGTGATATGAGGGCTGACTTTTCTCAGGCACCTATTTCTTGGCCGGATCCTTCTTTGGTGTATCTTTCGGTGCCATTGTACCTTTGGAATAACGGTTAGTATGCAAGATGAGATGAAATAAAAATAAAATTTTAACTGTGTTCCTGCAGACTGGACAAGGGACTTAATGAGTTGTTGCCATTGGCCATGACTCGTGAGGTCACTCGTCATCTGCAGGTTAGTTTTTCTGTTGTTGAACCAGTAGACTTAACGACTGGTCATGATGAGTCGTTACTTGTGGCAACGACTTGTTAGATAGTCTTGAGATAACCTGTCTACGTATCCCATCTCCCCACTCAGGACGAGCTACACAATGAGTCGTGAGGTGATACTACGACTCGTTATGTGGCTCGTGCTCAAGAGTTTATTTACTGGTTTTACAGTGGTGGTGATGGGTTATGTAATGACTCGTTGGGCTTGCCCATGAGTCGTTATATGAGGCTTCATCACTAGTCTATATAAAATAACAACACCCATGTTCTATCTTTACTAAATTATAATCTCACAAGCACAGATCATCGTATTTATTAAAGGTCCCGTGTTCAAATTCTCATACAAAGTCATGGAACTAGGTTTTCATCTAAAAATCATGGTAGTATTTCAATTCAAAATTGTACACAAAAAAATAAGTAGGATAAAGCTCTAAATAATTGAATACCTACAAGTGTAAGAGCAGAGATGGGATTTTAGCAATGGGTGATTTCAACTTGAGGTTGCGATTGTATGTGGAAACTGAGTAGATTTGAGCGTGATCGTGCGTGTGTGAGTGCTTTGCGAGTGGATGTGCTGTCTTGAATTCTGTGGAAATGTTATATGATTTTGGAGAAGAAGAAGTGGGAAATTTTTTTTTCCCAAGATCCCAGTCTAGTCTATAGGAGGTTTTGAAAAGAAAGGAGCAATAATCATTTTCTTGTTCTATCAAGAGGGTGCTATTGCTCCTTTCTTTTTTGCTTTTTATTTTTCAATTTTTACTTACATAGACTTTTTTGTTTACATTATAGAAAAAGAAGGAGAGGGTATTTGCCTGCATTTATTCATGATTGAGTAATCTATTTTTATTTTGTATTTCTTTAAAATTATTGAAATAGAACTTGTTCCTCTTGTTGCTAATGTTACTATTTTATTTCATTTAAAAAAAATTAATTTTGACTTTATATATATTCTTATCTTTGAAATAATAATATCATTGAAAAAAGAAAGAAGAGAAATATTTGAACTTGAATCTTTTGTTTTCGAATTTAAATAATGTAAAAATGGAATGTCAGTAGGCAAGGGGGCGAATGTAGCCAAGTGGATCAAGGCAGTGGATTTTGAGAGTTCGAACTTGTGAGGGAATTCAGTGGGAGAAATTCGAGTAATTTAATTGATTTTAAACTTGATTGCCTTATTTAAATGTGGATTGGGTCAGAAGAAATTTTAATTAAAGTAACCCACGGCCCACAAAACGGGTCGTTAGATGAAGCCACGACTCGTTTCATTCTTTCGTGCAATTAAAAAGATCAAAATCTTACCTGGGACCTAACGATTTATTAAACAACTCATGGTGGAACCCAACGAGTCGTGTCATGAGTTGTAGGCCCTGAACTCTGTTGGCACTACAGTGGCTTCATGATGGGTCACTTGACGAATCGTTGGGTGTCCCCATGATTCGTTAAGTCACTCATTGCATCATTTTACAACTTAATTCCCTCTTTAATCCAATAAACTTAACAGAAGTCCCCACGATTCGTTGTCATTGGCAACAACTCATTCGGTCAACCATTGTCTACACTATTTCTGTTGCAGTGACCACGATCCATTTAATGAGCCGTTAGGTCAGATGACAACTCATTCTGTACTTTTTGGCACCAGCAACTCAAGTTCAGATTTTTGATTTCAGCTTCAAATTTTCCATCTTAATCACCTACACACATCAACACACGTGAACACTATATTTATCTTACAATTATAACTTGGGTTGCCTCCCAAGAAGCGCCTGATTTGACGTCGCGACACGATGCGGGTATTTTGATTATTCAGACTTCATGAAAACACCTCCATTGGTTGCCTCCCATGCAGTGCTTGATTTAACATCGCGACACGATGCAACTCCCCGGGTTACTCAAATTTCACCCAGAGATCCACCAGCTTTATTTTCTTCGCTCTTCCCCAAATATACTTTCACCCATTGACCATTTACTTTAAATCGCTTTCCTTCATGGTTTTTCAGTTCAATTTCCCCATGGGAGAATACTTGGGTCACTCGAAAAGGCCCCAACCATTTGGATTTCAACTTGCCAGGAAACAAGCGAAGCCTAGAGTTGAATAATAACCATATCACCCGGGCTGAACTCTCTCTTCTCAATCTTCCTGTCATGCTGAATTTTCATTCTTAGTTTATAAATTTCAGCACTCTCATAGTCTTTCAAACAAAATTCATCTAGCTCATTCAGCTGATCAATCCTCAAGTTCATAGCTTCACTCTAGTTCAAATTCAGCTTCTTGAGTGCCCACATAGCTTTGTGCCCAAGTTCAACCGAAAGATGACATGTTTTCCCATACACAAGCTGATATGGAGACATACCTATAAGAGTCTTGAATGCGGTCCGATAAGCCCATAAAGCATCATCGAGCTTCCTAGACCAATCTATCCGGTTAGCATTCACAGTTTTAGCTAAGATGGTCTTTATTTCCCGGTTGGAGACTTCAACTTGCCCACTAGATTGTGGATGATAGGGTTTTTCCACCCTGTGTTTCATCTCATATTTCTCCAATAAAGTCTGAAACAACCGGCTACAGAAGTGCGAACCCCCATCACTAATGATAGCTCCGAGAGTCACAAATCTGGAAAAAATATTCTGCTTAAAGAATGTTGTGACACTCTTCACTTCATTGTTTGGAAGCGCGATTTCCTCCACCCACTTCGAAACATAGTCGACAGCAACCAATATGTACTTTATCCAATTTGAGCTCACAAATGGACCCATGAAATCAATGCCCCACACATTAAACAGCTCAATGACAAAGATGGGAGTAAGAGGGAGCTCATGCCTCCTTGATATGCCTCCTTGCCTTTGGCATGCATGTCACGCCCCGCCATGGGGGGTATGACTGGCACCTGGTGCCCTATTAGGATCTGAACTGCTAGACTACTAAGCCTAAGCTCATCTGGTGCCTGGCTGGCTCTAACTCTGATTCACGGAAACAACGGGCTATATAACGGCTGTAAATACAGCCTCCAGCCGACTAGGCCTATAGCTACCTGTACTATAACATCAGCTAACCAGAATCACATTCATATAGGGGAACCTATGCGGGCCGACAAGGCCACCATGCTGTCTAGTTAACTCTAAATCAATATAACAAATGCTGAACAGCTATGTGACCGGCAAGGTCACCACTACTGACTGGATAAGGCCTCACACGGCCAACATAAACAACTAAACATACACACGACCCCACACGACCGGCACAACTAACCACAGGGAAATCTATATAGACTGCAAGCCTCTAAGAATATTGATAAGATGGTCGGGACAAGGCCCCGACCTACCGATACTGTACAACAAAAGAAAAAGGATAAACCTCTAGCTATTTAGCTCCAGATGACTGGAGCTAATGACTTTGTGAACTGGCTGGAATCACGAGGTATCGGCTCCTCGTTTATGAGTACCTGCAGGCAAGTAATGCAGCGCCCCCAACGGGCGTCAGTACTGCTGGTACTGAATATGTAAAGCAACAACTGAAAAATATCTGAAAACAACAATACAACTGATGGAACTAAAATAGAAAGAAATAGACTAAACTGACTAAAAATGTAAAGCTAAGCCTACTCTCAACTATGCTGGAAGGAGTAGGAGTCATACCTGGAAATGTATCGCTCTACCGTCGATTTACACGTATCTAGCGTAACATGGCATAACATAACATAACATAACATAACATAGCATAGCACACACAAACCTTACCCGGCCCCCATTAGCCGGGAGGTACAATCAACACGCAATCTATACCCCTACCGCGATCGTCCCATCTTCTATAATAACTATAAGCATCCTGCCGATCCCCTGGGTATGCACTTGGGCTCGCTGAGCCCCTGACTATAACTGTACCTGATTCCGGAGGACTCCTGAATCAACACCCCAGGTGTACCCGCTCGATGGTGGTGTATAAAAGCCGACCAAGGCAAAATATGGGGAAACCGGCATCCCATCTTCATCCCCTTTGGGATGACATGCCACTCCGTAGAGTGACGTATCCTCGCCCTCTGGCGGATGAGTCGATACAGCTATTAACCCTGGGGTGGTCATGAATGCTAGGTAATCCAACCCCAAGACAATACAGTGGTCTCAACTAGTAATACTAACTGCGTATACCACATGCTGAAGCTAGTGATGATAGTGTATCTGTACATACTATATGCTGAACTAGTGATAGTGATATGTATGTACTTAATACATGCTGAGACTGATAATGGTATATATATATAATCTTCTGTCATATTGTGCTGAGTCTAATGTTGAACAAGATATAGTTTTTCTGCTGGGAATCATGTTGTATAACTGAGTTTCATAGTAACTTGATTTACTATTTCTAACATGCTTTCTAAACTTCATTTTAATCTACCATTCTACTTTTGAGATACCTTACAGATACTTATATTGCTTTACTAAGTTCCTACTAGACACGATAATATCCTAACATACTTTACTAAATCACATACTGGGCATGCTGTACAGTTCCTAACTTGTAATAGAATTTATATCGTGCTAGCAAGTTTCACGCTATACATAACATGATGCTTCCAATATCGTACTAATATTCATACTAAACATAACACACGACGTCTGAAACATTCTACTGGCCTTTGAACTATTTTACTATACCGAGACTACTAACTTGCTGAGGAAACTAGCTTTACATACCTTCGCTTCGAATTTCTTGACTAATTGGCATAGCTTGGTCAGTACTTCTGCTATTTCTCCCAACTGTATTCATATATATGTCAATTAGAACTAAATACGCTAATATTCTGGAAGAAAATATCACTTTCAATATATATATAGCCCAAACTTTGGCTTATCGAAAAATGGTCGAAAACTTGCTATTTCTCAAAAATTCAGAAGGGAGAAATGCTCACTTTAGGGATAGGAGTATATTGACACTAATTTGGAGCAATTCCACTTACCTTAGTTAGGTAACACGACGATTCGCCGGCCTAATTTCACGAAACTAAATCCGTAGGAATGCTCCTTAACTGCTTAATACCTCGGTATCTGGAGTTAATTTGAATTTGGATCGTGTTTGACGGCGTAATCGGACGAATATTACTAAGGAACCTTCGTTCTCCCTGTTTTCTCTTGGCTTCTCTAGAAATTTTTATGAATTATATCATTAAAACCGAAGTTGGAGGCTTATATACTTGGGCCTGGACAGGGCCTCCGCGACACGGAGCCAATGCGGAGGCCCTCCCTCCGTGGCACGTTGCCATTGCGGAGGGTTCTGCCCCGGCTCCTTCCACGATGGTTCGACGGATTTCTTATCCGGGCCTTTTCCTAGAATGTATGGCATTCAAAAACTCTTAACCAACTGCGAATAGGCCATCTACATGTCGAGAATTTACGGGGTGTAACATTCTCCCCCCTTAAGAACATTCGTCCTCGAATGTGAACTTCTATTTATAAGAATTCTCAGCTTTCTCAAGTTATTTATAGAACAATTTTGGCAGAGTTTCCCCTGTAATATGGACTATCTCAAAAACCTGAAATACAGAAAAGTCCAATACAGGTACTCCACACAATACTATAGCAATCATCAGACAAAAGATTGGAGTCGATTATCTCGTTTATGCATATACTATAAGGCACTGTATAAAATAACAATACTAACATACCTCTTGACTGACTATGCTTGAAACAAGTGAGGATATCTGATTTTCATATCTTCCTCTGCCTCCCAAGTCATCTCCTCTCGATTCCTGTTATGCCACAGTACATTGACAGACGCAATATCTTTAGTTCTCAATCTACGAATCTGTCTGTCTAATATATTTACTAGAACCTCTTCATAGGCCAGCTCCTCCGTAACCTGGACATCCTGGACCGGGACTACTCTGGATGGGTCTCCTATGTACTTTCTTAGCATAGATACGTGGAAAACTTGATGAAAGGATTCTAATTCTGGAGGCAAGTTCAACTCATATGCAACTTGGTCTATTCTTCGACGAACCTGATAAGGCCCAACGAATCTCGGACTTAGCTTACCTCTCTTACCGAATCTCATCACCCCTTTCAATGGAGATACTTTCAGAAATACCCAATCATTCACATCAAATTCTAGGTCTCTGCACCGTACATCAGCATACGATTTCTGGCAGCTCTGTGCAGTCAGTAGGTGTTTTCTGATAAGCTTACCTTCTCCTCTGACTGTTTAATAATATCTGGCCTAATCAGCGCTAACTCTCCCACTTCAAACCAGCCAACTGGCGATCTACATTTTCGCTCATACAGTGCCTCAAAGGGCGCCATCTGGATAGCTGAGTGATAACTATTATTATAAGCAAACTCAATCAGGGGAAAATGCTCATCCCAGCTACCTCCAAAGTCTAGCACACACGCCTGTAGCATATCCTCGAGCGTCTGAATAGTGCGTTCAGCCTGTCCATCTGTCTGAGGGTGGAATGTTGTGCTCAAATTAATCTGCGTTCCCCGACCTCTCTGAAATGACTGCCAAAATCTAGCTGTAAATTGTGCTCCTCTATCAGAGATAATAGATACTGGAACACCATGTAATCTAACTATTTCTCTGATATACAATTCGGCAGAGAAAGTAGCTTTCACTGGCAGGAAGTGGGCTGATTTCGTCAGTCTGTCAACTATTACCCAAATGGAGTCATATCTATGTCTGGTAGGGGGTAATCCTGCTACAAAGTCCATGTTCACTGCTTCCCATTTCCAGAGAGGCACAGCTATGTCTTGAGTTAACCCGCCTGGTTTTTGGTGTTCCGCCTTTACCTGTTGGCAGTTCGGACATTGGGCTACAAATTCTGCTATTTCCCTTTTCATACCTAGCCACCAGTAGATCTCCTTGATATCGTGGTACATTTTCGTTGCGCCTGGATGGAGAGAATAGCGAGCGTAATGTACCTCACTCATAATCTGCTGGCGGAGCCCTGAAACATCTGGAACACAGAGACGACCCTTGCATCTCAGCACTTCATCCTCAGTTACCTGAAAATCTGGCACCTTCCCTTGCTGAATTCTGTCCTTAAGCTAAACCAGGTCAGGATCTTCATACTGTCGTTCTTTTACCTCCTCAACTAATGACGACACTGCGGTATTCTGAATTACCGCTCTGCTGTCCTCTGTCTCTGCTACACGAATGGCTAGGCTGGCTAATTGATGTATCTCTCTGACCAACTCCCGCTGCTAGGGCTGCAAATACGTCAAACTCCCAATAGATTTGCGGCTGAGAGCATCTGCTACTACGTTGGCCTTTCCTGGATGATACAGAATGTTCATATCATAATGTTTCAATAACTCCAACCAGCGACGCTGCCACAAATTCAACTCCCTCTGAGTGAAGATATATTGTAGGATCTTATGGTCAGTGAAAATATCCACATGGATGCCGTACAGGTAATGTCTCCATATCTTTAGGGCGTGGATCACTACGGCTAATTCTAGGTCATGGGTAGGATAATTCTTTTCGTGTTTCCTCAGCTGTCTGGAAGCATAAGCAATCACTTTACTGTGCTGCATCAACACACATCCCAACCCAATACCTGATGCATCACAATACACTGAATAACCCTCTACACCTTCTGGAAACGCTAATACTGGGGCGGAGGTCAACCTGTCTTTCAATTCTTGGAAACTCTGCTCACATGCCTCTGTCCACAGGAACTTTACTGCTTTCTGCGTCAGCTTAGTCAGGGGTGTCGCTATGGTGGAGAACCCCTCAATAAATCTTCTATAGTATCCTGCTAATCCCAGGAAACTGCGGACTTCAGTTGGAGTGGTAGGTCTGGGCCATGTTTTTATTGCCTCCATTTTCTACGTGTCTACCTGTATACCAGCATCCGACACAATATGCCCCAAGAAAGCTACTGAGTTCAGCCAGAATTCACATTTGGAGAACTTGGCGTACAACTGACGGTCCTGGAGAATTTGGAGCACTGTCCATAAATGATTCTGGTGGTTTGTCTCTGAGCAAGAATACACCAGAATGTTGTCGATAAACACTATCACGAATAGGTCCAGGTATGGTCTGAAGATAATGTTCATTAGGTCCATAAATACTGCTGGGGCATTCTTCAGCCCAAAGGACATAACTAGAAATTCAAAGTGGCCGTATCTAGTCCTGAAGGCAGTCTTGGGAATATCTCTTTCACGAACTCGAACCTGATGGTATCCGGACCATAAATCAATCTTGGAGAAATATTTGGCCCCCTGTAACTGGTCAAACAAATCATCTATTCTGGGAAGCAGATACTTATTCTTAATGGTAACCTCTTCAACTGTTGGTAATCTATACACATGCGGAGCGAGCCATCCTTCTTTCTCACAAATAAAACTGGCGCACCCCACGGTGAAGTACTCAGCCTGATAAAGCCCTTGCCTAACAAATCTTTCAGCTGCTCCTTTAACTCTCTGAGTTCAGCAGGAGCCATACGATACAGAGGAATTGATATGGATGAGTTCCTGGTAATAAATCAATTGCAAAATCTATTTCCCTTTCTGGAGGAATACCAGGTAGTTCATCTGGAAATACATCAGGGAATTCATTCACCACTGGGACTGACTGGAGAGTCGGAGACTCTACCCGAACATCCTGAACTCTGACAAGATGGTAAATGCACCCCTTAGCTATCAACTTCCTCGCCTGAAGATAGGAAATAAACCTACCTTTTAGCGTAATTGTACTGCCCTTCCACTATCGAACTACCTCCCTTGGAAAGTGGAATCGGACTGTCTTGGTCCAGCATTCTACATTTGCATAGCACGGAGCCAACCAATCCATACCCATAATGGCGTCGAAATCAACCATTTCTAATTCTACCAGGTCTACTGTGGTCTGACGATCAGCAACCTCTACTGTACACCCGCAATAGACCCTTCTGGCTATAATGGAGTCACCGACGGGGGTGGATACTAAAAAGGGTTGCTGAAGCAATTCTGGTGCAACACTAAACTTCCGAGCCACAAATGGAGTAATGTAGAACAAAGTAGATCCTGGGTCAATCAATACATAAGCAGGGTGTGAGCAGATAGTCATCATACCTGTCACAACATCAGGTGACGCTTCTTAATCCTACCTCCCTGGTAAATCATATGTGCGGCTTGGACTCGCACCTACACTGGAGGCCCCTGATCTGCCCCGGCCCCTACCTGCTGAAACTGAGGGCCTGCGCACTGCCGTGGATACTGAAACTCTTGACCCTGCGGATGCCCTATGCTATCTATCCCGATCCTCCTGACCTCTAGCTGGGCAATCTCTCATCAGATGGCCCTCTTGGCCACAAATATAACATCCGGTGTAGCCATACCTGCATGCTCCAGAATGGCGTCGGCTGCATATAGGGAAAAGTGGTAGGGTATACCTACTCTGCTCCGCCCTCCCCTGTAATGGTGAATCTGCAATCTGCGAGCCTCTGCCGATCTCTAACTACCCCCTGCGGCTAAATCTGCCCCTCTGTGGCTGTGGTGGAGGCGGGGGTCTAGGCGGCCTATCTGACAATCGTGGCCTAGGTCCTCCCCGAGCATCCCTCTGTAACTCAACTAGCCTATCCCTGCGGCACTGTTCCTGATTGGTCCTCCTGATCTCTCGATGTCGCTGCCTGATGCCTTCAATATTCTGGGCAAATGCTTGAACTCGGGCAATATCCATGTCCTCTCAAAGTGTAGCCGTAATACAAGTCTCAACATATTCTGGATTCAACCCCATGATGAAGCGGTGTACTCTGGATGCCATGGTATCAACAAAAGTCAGTGCATACCGAGCCAAAGAATCAAACCGCAAGGCGTATTCCTGAACACTCATGGCCCCCTGCTCTAGATGTAGAAACTGGTCCACCCGGGCTGTCGAATCTCCCATGGCAAATAGTAATCCAGAAAAGCTCCTGAGAAGCTGGACCAGGTCGGAGGGGAAACATCCCTCCCTCTGGACCTTTCCTAGCTTTCATACCACAATACGGCGATGTCCCGTAACTTGAATGCTGCCAACTCAACCGATTCTGTAGGCGTGGCATGCATAACCCTGAAAATTCTCTGCATCTGGTCTAGAAAATCCTGAGGGTCCTCCTGCCGGTCCGTAACCTGTAAACTATGGGGGATTCAGAGCCAAGAACTCTCGGACCCTCGAACTACCAGGCCCTCCTGACGACTCCGCAACTGTAGACGGCATTGGCTGACGCTGAGCAGCCATTATCTGTGCTAACATGGCTACCGCACTCCTAACCTCCTGGTCGGAAGGTATCGGTATAGGGACTGCTGGAGGTGGTGTCGCCCCAAGTGGCTCATGATGTGGTGGAGACTGCTGAGAAGGTTGGGACGATGCCTCTACATTACCCTCTGATCAGGCTGTTTCTAAACGAGGGTGAGGCATCCTGCTGGTGCCTTCCCCTGCTGCAATATCCAAGTTTCCAGCCTGTGATAGGATGTCGTTAGTCTGACATTATCTGTAACCAAAGAATACAGTAAGCTCTAGGGACCCAACCCTATACTGTACCACTCTACAGCACGACTGAATAAGAATAAAAGGCAACCATCCTATCATGTCTTGCAGCCTCCTACCCATAGTATGTGGTGCACAACAAATCCATAGGCAAGACTCTACTTAGCACGGCTTGCAGACTCCCTGGGATACGACCTTCTCTGATACCAAGTTTTTCACGCCCCCGCCTTGGGGCGTATGACTGGTACCTGGTGCCCTATTAGGATCTAAACTGCTAAACTACTAAGCCTAAGCACATCTGGTGCCTGGCTGGCTCTAACTCTGATTCATGGAAACAACGGGCTATATAACGTCTGTAAATACAGCCTCCGGCCGACTAGGCCTATAGCCACCTATACTATAACATCAGCTAACCAGAATCACATTCATATAGGGGAACCTATGTGGGCCGACAAGGCCACCATGCTGTCTAGTTAACTCTAAATCAATACAACAAATGCTGAACAGCTACATGACCGGCAAGGTCACCACTACTGACTGGATAAGGCCTCACACGGCCAACATAAACAACTAAACATACGCACGGCCCCACACAACCGGCACAACTAACCACAGGGAAATATATACAGACTGCAAGCCTCTAAGAATACTGAAAAGATGGTCGGGACAGGGCCCCGGCCTACCCATACTATATAACAAAAGAAAAGGGATAAACCTCTAGCTATTTAGCTCCGGATGACTGGAGCTGATGACTTTGTGAGCTGGCTGGAATCATGAGGTATCGGCTCCTCGTCTATGAGTACCTGCAGGCAAGTAATGCAGCGCCCCCAACGGGCGTCAGTACCGCTGGTACTGAGTATGTAAAGTAACAACTGAAAAATATCTGAAAACAATAATACAACTGATGGAACTAAAATAGAAAGAAATAGACTAAACTGACTGAAAATGTAAAGCTAAGCCTACTCTCAACTATGCTGGAAGGAGTAGGAGTCATACCTAGAAATGTATTGCTCTACTGTCGATTTGCACGTATCTAGCGTAACATGGCATAACATAACATAACATAACATAACATAGCATAACACACACAAACCTTACCCGGCCCCCATAAGCCGGGAGGTATAATCAACACGCAATCTATACCCCTACCCCGGTCGTCCCATCTCCTATAATAACTATAAGTATCCTGCCGATCCCCTGGGTATGCACTTGGGCTCACTGAGCCTCTGACTATAACTGTACTTGAGTCTGGAAGACTCCTGAATCAACACCTCGGGCGTACCCGCTCGACGGGGGTGTATAAAAGCCGACCAAGTCAAAATATGGGGAAACCGGCATCCCATCTTCGTCCCCTGTGGGACGACATGCCACTCCGTAGAGTGACTTATCCTCGCCCTCTGGCGGACGAGTCGATACAGCTATTAACCCTGGGGAGGTCATGAATGCTAGGTAATCCAACCCCAAGACAATACAGTGGTCTCAACTAGTAATACTAACTGCGTATACCACATGCTGAAGCTAGTGATGATAGTGTATCTGTACATACTATATGCTAAACTAGTGATAGTGATATGTATGTATTTAATACATGCTGATACTGATAATGGTGTGTATATATATAATCTTCTGTCATACTGTGTTGAGTCTAATGTTGAACAAGATATAGTTTTTCTGCTGGGAATCATGTTGTATAACTGAGTTTCATAGTAACATGATTTACTATTTCTAACATGCTTTCTAAACTTCATTTTAATCTACCATTCTACTTCTGAGATACCTTATAGATACTTATATTGCTTTACTAAGTTCCAACTAGACACGATAATATCCTAACATACTTTACTAAATCACATACTGGGCATGCTGTACAGTTCCTAACACTTTGTATTAGAATTTATATCGTGCTAGCAAGTTTCACGCTATACATAACATGATGCTTCCAATATCGTACTAATATTCATACTAAACATAACACACAACTTCTGAAACATTCTACTGGCCTTTAAACTATTTTACTATACCTAAACTACTAACTTGCCGAGGAAACTAGCTTTACATACCGTCGCTTCGGATATCCCGACTAACTAGCGTAGCTTGGTCAGTACTTCTGCTATTTCTCTCAACTGTATTCATATATATGTCAATTAGAACTAAATATGCTAATATTCTAGAAGAAAATATCACTTTCAATATATATATATCCCAAACTTTGGCTTATCGAAAAACGGTCGAAAACTTGCTATTTCTTGAAAATCCAGAAGGGAGAAATGCTCACTTTAGGGATAGGAGTATATGGACACTAATTTGGAGCAATTCCACTTACCTTAGTTCGGTAACACAATGATTCACCGGCCGAATTTCACGAAACTAAATCCGTAGGAATGCTCCTTAACTGCTTAATACCTCGGTATCTGGAGTTAATTTGAATTTGGATCGTGTTTGACGGCGTAATCGGACGAATATTACTAAGGAACCTTCGTTCTCCCTGTTTTCTCTTGGCTTCTCTAGAAATTTTTATGAATTATATCATTAAAACCGAAGTTGGAGGCTTATATACTTGGGCCTGGACAGGGCCTCCGCGACACGGAGCCAATGCGGAGGCCCTCCCTCCGTGGCACGTTGCCATTGCGGAGGGGTTCTGCCCCGGCTTCTTCCGTGATGGTTTGACGGATTTCTTATCCGGTCTTTCCTCTGGGCCTTTTCCTAGCATGTATGGCATTCAAAAACTCTTAACCAACATGCGAATAGGCCATCTACATGTCGAGCATTTACGGGGTATAACAATGCATCACATGCCTTTGCAAAATCATGTGCATCCTGGTGAATGGTTGGCCAATAGTACCCACATTGTAGAATTTTATGGGCAGTGCTAATCCCATTTTGGTGAACCCCAATAGGGGATGAGTGGCAGGCCTCCAATATGATGAATATCTCCACCTCGAGCACACATCTCCGAATCACCCCATCAGTACATATGCAGAATAAGTAGGACTCGTCCCAGAAAAACTTCCTCACTTCAGACATGAACTTCTTCCGCTGGTGAAAAGATAAGTTCTCTGGTACAACATCACTTACCAGATAATTGGCGAAGTCTGCAAACCATGGATGAGATCCCGTGAGGCAGATAAAACCTACTCGTCGAGGAATGCATCATCTATGTCAAGCTCATCTTGAAGTGTTGCATCTGTGTCCAATCTTGATAAGTGATCCGCCACCTGGTTTTCGGTCCCCTTCTGATCCTTTACCTCGAACTCGAACTCTTGCAACAATAGAACCCATCGAATCAACCTTGGCTTGGCATCCTCTTTGCCATCAAATATCTTAGAGCTCCATGCTCTATATGGACTATCACCTTGGTTCCAAGCAAGTACGCCGAAACTTCTCGAATGCCAATACTACAACTAATAACTCATGTTCTGTAACAGTGTAATTTTTCTGAGCTGCATTAAGAGCCTTGTTAGCATAATAAATAGGATGGAAGATCTTTTCACGCCTTTGGCCCAAAATAGCTCCCAGGTCCACTCCTCTAGCATCACACATAACCTCGAATGGTAAAGACCAATCAGGTGTCACTATAATCGGGGCAGTGGTCAATCTCTCTTTTAGGCATTCAAACGCCTTCAGACATGCCTCATCAAAAACAAACTTCACCACTTTCTCAAGCAGTTTACATAAAGGATGTGCAATCTTTGAGAAGTCCTTGATGAATCTCCTATAAAACCCTGCATGAACCAGAAAGCTTCAAACATCTTTCACAGAAATTGGAGGTGGTAGACTAGCAATTACTTCAATCTTGGCCTGTCCACCTCAATACCTTTACCAGAAACCTTGTGCCCTCGCACTATACCTTCTTTGACCATGAAATGACACTTTTTCTAGTTAAGCACCAAGTTCGTCTCTTCACATCTCTGCAGCACCTTGCTCAAATGAGCCAAAAAATCCTCGAATGAATCACCAACCACCGAAAAGTCATCCATAAAGACTTCAATGGTGTCCTCCACCATGTCAAAAAATATGGACATCATGCAACGCTGTAAAGTGGCGGGCGCATTACATAACTCGAATGGCATCCTCTTGAAAGAAAATGTACCTATGGATAGGTGAAAGTGGTTTTCTCTTAATCTTCAGGGGCTATAGATATCTGATTGTACCCCGAATAAACATCAAGAAAATATTACCATCCTCTGCCTACAAACCGGTCTAGCATCTAATCCATGAATGGCATAGGTAAATGATTTTTTTGAGTCCAATGGTTCAACTTCCTGTAGTCCATGCATACTCTCCAACTGATGACTGGCCTTAGTGGAATGAGCTCATTGTTAGCATTTTGGACCACTGTGATTCCTCCCTTCTTTGGTATACACTGAACTGCGCTCACCCATCTACTGTCAGCAATAGGATAAACCACACCCACATCCAACCACTTGATGATTTCCTTCTTGACCACCTCTTTCGTAGGTGGATTCAACCTATGTTGATGCTCAATGCTCGAAATACAATCTGGCTCTAGCTGGATCTTATGAGTGCAAATACCAGTGGGATTCCAATAATATCTGCAATGGCCCACTCGATGTCTTTTTTATATCTTTCAGAATGGAGACCAAAGCCTCCACTTGCCATTCCTCCAAGTCAGTTGCAACAATGACCAGTAAAGTGTTACTGGTTCCCAGAAATACATACTGCAAGTGAGATGGGAGTGCTTTGATCTCCAATTTTGGAGGCTCCTCAATAGATGGCTTGGCCGGTGGTGTCACCCGATTCTTTAGGTCAAGATCAATCTTCTTTGGATCATAGGCGTATGACCTCATACCAGCAAGTGCATTCACAATATCCTCACCCCCATGGATCTCCTCAGCACCAACATTCATCAACACGACTGCTAAGTCCTCAAGAGTCACTAACTCTTCAATGGGCATATTGGAAACTCAGGTTACACAACATCAATTACTGAGACCACCCTCATGTCATTTGGCTGCTTCATGGACCGACATATATTGAATGTCACCTCCTTACTATTTAACCAGAATTTCAGTTATTCAATTTCATATCTACAAGAGCACGTCCAGTGGCACGGAATGGTCGCCCCAAGATAATGGGGACCTTAAAATCAACCTCGCAGTCCTGAATAAAAAAATCGGTCAAAAATATGAAGGACTCTACCTTCACTAGAACATCATAGAGAATTCTCACTGGATTTTTCACCGTACGATCTGCCATCAAAAGTCGTATTAGAGTTGTTTTGGGGGATCCCAAGCCCAATTTTCTAAAAACTGCTAACGACATCAAGTTAATACTAGCACCCAGATCACATAGTGCCTTAGCGAAATTAAAGGCTCCAATAGTGCACGGTATGGTGAAAGCTCAAGGGTATTCCTTTTTCTAAACAAGAGAACGAGATACTATTGCACTACAATGGTGTAAATTATCCGTAGGTTCGAAGCTCACGGTCCTCTTTCTAGTGACAAGGTCCTTCATGAATTTAGCATAGCTAGGCATCTGCTCAAGTGCCTTGACTAATGGGATGTTCACAAATAATTGTTTCAACATGAAAATGAATTTGTGATACTTCCCACTTCAACCTTTTTCTTCAACCTCTGTGGAAAAGGGGGAGGAGGTCTAGGAATAAGTGTGATCTTTTGCGATACCTCCTTCTCCTTCTTTTTTCCAGATCCATGCTCCTTTGAATTACTAGGAGCGTTCTTCTCCACTGAATCATCAACCAAAGTCTAATCCTTGAAATCTTCCATCTTATCATCATCAATCACTTAGGGCTCTACTATCTCATCAATCACAATCGGCCTTAGAGGATCAACTGTCGCCTTCCCACTCCTAGAGTGACCGCCATGCAATAGCTTTCATTTTTTGGATTTTGAACTTTGTTGCTCGGAAGTGTGCCCTTCTGCCTTTGGTTCATAGAAACAGACATCTGACTAAGTTTCTGCTCAATTTTCTTAATGACCACGGCATGTGATTCCACCTTTTGGTTTATACCAGAAATATCAGCACGGAGCTCCTTGAAATGGCCATCTGTCACCTCCATCTACTTAAGTACCTTAGAAAACATGTCTTCCACCCTTGAACCACTAGAATCTGGCTCACAATTCCTTGGATGAACATATAGATCGCTTCTATCATTCTTGTACTCCTTATGTTTTTTATAGTCTCCATTGTCTCTATATTGGCCTCGGTAGTAATTATTATCCCTATAGTAGTTCCAACCTTGGTTCCCTTAACCTTGATGCCAAGAGTCTTGGTTATACCCTTGGGTGTTAGTTCGGAAACCTGCCCCTTGATCATTCAGATAATTTGCGTCCTCCTCAAATTCTGATTCGCCTCCATCATTTCTTAGGGCCTTGCCCTGAGAACCCACAACATTCACCATTTCAGCCCTATCTCCCATCAAATGCTTCGAAAGAAGCCCCATTGTGGTCTTTATCTCAGCAATATCCTGATCTCTCTCTTTGTCCTTCCTTCTTTATTCTGCAGACATACCTACCGCATAAGTACCAACCGGAGTCTCTGACTCTCTTGTGTGCCATGCACGGTTGGTTTTAGTGATTCTGTCAAGTACCTCAGCAACTTCAACATAAGTGTGACTCATGAATGTTCCGCCAGACACGGTATCAGCCACTTCCTTAGTGTTAGCATTCAGAGACCTATAGAAGATCTCCAACAATGTCTCATCTGGGATCCTATGGTTGGGTACCTTTTTGAGCTTCTTGATGAATTGCAACCATGTCTGGTGAAGTGCCTCAGAATTCAATTTCTTGAAGTTGTATATCTCATATTTCAGCTTCAAAGCTCTGGAAGGTGGGATGAACCTTTCAAGAAAACCTCTTTTCAACTCCCTCCACATAGTGATAGAATCATTGGGTATTTCAGCCAACCAGAGCATTGCCTCACTCCCTAATGAAAAGGTAAATAACCTCAACAGTATCGCATCCTGACTCACTCCCGGTTGTTTGTACGCTTTGCAGATACCCATGAAATTAGTCAAGTGAATATGTGCATCATCAGTTGCATGACCTGCAAATGTCCCCTTCATGTTGAGCAGTTGGATCATAGCACTGATGATGTAAACTTTTCCCCAATAGGCAAAAGGGGAGACACAATAGCTCCAGTGGCACCAGCTTCATCAATATCAGCATCGTCATCATCGTCAAAGTACCGGTGCCTCTACTATTCTGGACCTCTATTGCTTCTAGCTCGCTCGGCTTCGGTAGCTAGGCATTGCTCTTCAGTAGCCCTTGCTAACTCTCTATCTCTTGCCCGAGCTTGTTCCTCAGCCAACATCCTGGTTGTATCCTGGCCCATTGTCTCTTGCTCTTGTATGTTGGCAATTCTCCTCAAATTTCACAGTGTTTGTTCAAGTTCATGATCAATTTGAACCAGGGATTTTCCTTGGCTCCTAGTACCGTACATGTGATGTCGCCCAACTTACACCTCGCAATTGAGATATAAACGGTCGATTGTCAAATATAGAACCCAATAAAGTTTGAGGTCGATCCCACAGGGAATATGGTAAGAACTTAAGTTAATGCAAATAACTATTACTATTGATTTTACTTATTTCCCAAGGGGAAAAATATAGAATAATAAACAAAGTAAAATTGCTAAATGTTGAAATCAGATTTGGTTTGTATTTAATTAACTATTTGACTAGGATTGTATTCCCCAAGATTTCATAACCACAAGGCTTATACACTAGTGATCTATTCTAGTATTCAATATGTAATATTGGTAAATTAGGTTCACCTAAATGGTTGGTCCCTAATCTAAATGATTTTCATCACGCAACTTGGTCCGTATACGGGTGTACTTTAGTTGACCCATACCCTTAATATTAGATTAGCTATCCCCGAACAAGTTCAAGCTATTAGGGTTGATAGCCTCAAATCTCCGTTGTTAATCCCTTTTCCCGTTCTTTACCTCCTTGGTCCAATAAGTAAGAATAAGACAAGTCCAAACGTTTGCAACCATCAAGAATCAATCAAAACGAAGGGAAAAACAATACATGCATAAAACCCCGTTCAAGAATCACTAAGTGTTTTTACCTATGTGGGTTAATTCATCTTGGTTCCCACAAACCTAGTTTATGGGTTTAGCTACTCATACTTGTATTATCGCAATCACAAAATATTAAAGAAATCATAATTGAAACTTACAAATTATTGTAGACTAAATACCACGTAGATTGAATAACAACTCCACAATAGATGAATAAAACTTCAATGTTATTTTTGTTTCTTGAATCAAGAAATTTTGTATGAAAATCCTCTCAAAATGGCCTGAAAAATCCTTCCAGAATCGTCTCTTAAAAGAAACTAAATTGGGTATTTATAATTCTAAAAAATTCTTTTCCTAAATAAAACTGGAAACCAGGTCGGCAGTGGCAACGGCTAGGTGATGGGTTGTCTGGGCTTCTGACGAGTCATTTCCTTGCTTACATTAGTCATCCTCAGCATCGCACCCAGTTGTGGCAATGGGTCACCTAACGACTTGTTGTGCCTGAACACGAGTTGTTAGGTCTCTCGTGGTCTAGTTCCTCAGAAAGTCCAGTGCACTTCACGCATGGTTCAAGTAGCCTGCCAACGAGTTGTTCCATTTCATGACGACTCATTATGTCTGTCGTCAACTTCACTGGCCACTTTGTTAAAATTTTCTCTTCGAATCCTAACTATTGACCTCACAACTCATTAGCAGCTGTAACGAGTCGTTCCTCCAACTCATCAAGTACACTGCCTTGCTTATTATAAATCCATCTTTTGCCTACGCCTTAAGCAATGGGTCGTGCCTCCTACCAACAACCCGTTAAGTTCCTGACAGTCACCTTTCAATTATTTTTAGCATTAGTTTGACCAAATTCACTTCCAAACCTATTTTCCTACACATTAAGCACAAAACACATCATACCCATATAAACATACCTGGAATATGCATAATTTTTTGGTTTTAAGCGTCGAAAGTGCTGTAAAACCATGACACATCAACACCATCAATTTAGAACTTTTGCATGTCCTTAGCCAGAAACAAAATAAAACAAAAAAACTAAACTAATTTGACGTTTCAATCGGCAGAACTCTAGGAAACTCACGGCCGTCAAAATTTCATATCAAAATTAAATTTTCTAACCCCTCCATCATCGTATCAAATCAAATCACTATGCATATGAAAATTTCCAACTATAACACGGAGGAATCAAAATATGGCAAAATACTGTCACCTGCAACCACGCACATAAATCTATAACACTGCCCCAGACAATTTGCAGACGATGTTGTTGACCAAATGCTCTCACCTCAAAGAAATCCCACACTAACACATGTGTATATGATTATCTCGATATATTTCTCTTAGGATTAGGTAAGATACACTCACACTCACAAAGAAATTCGAACTGTGTGCATACAATACCATAGGCTTGCCTTTACTTAATACCTTAATTTTCTGACAAGTAGCTAGGATCACTATAGGACTTTCTAGGCTTGTAATGTAGGCTTGGGCTTGGGTATGGTGCATACGAATTTAGTATCTCAACCCTCCTTGGTACTACGCATTTTGACTCCACTTTTCACCTTTATTTCAATTTTCTCCCTTTTTCCCTTTTTTTGCTTTTCATTTTCTTTTCTTTAGACATTACGGATGTGGTTTATTTTTATTCAACACTCACTGATGTCACACATTATTTCTCTTTTCTTTTCTTTCTTTTTGTCAACAACTTTAAATCTTTCTTTTCATCATGCATACCGTACCTTCTCTTTTTGTTTTTCATTACCCAACTTCCTTTCCACCCGACTCTTCTTAATCACCGCTATAGTAGCACCCTCAACTTAGGCGATTTGCCTGAGTTGAGGTTAACAAAGTCCAAGGAGGGACCAGGGCCAAAACAGGTTCATTCATAATAAAATTAGGTAGGTGAATTGGTGTAAATGAAAAGAAAGGTCAGTTTAAGCTCAAACATTTGGATCAAGGGATTTTTATTCACTTTTGGTAGGTCTTTTAGGCTAAAATGGACTTAAAAATCAAAAACGGCCTATGATCATTTCCTAGTTTATTATCCTCTATCTCGGTACGACTGACCAGGTAAGTTCTAGATTGACACACACAACCGAATTCAACTATTTAACCTCACTTCACACATAGCACAGGTCAACATCATCACTTCCACCAATTGCTAGTTCAGGTACAGCCATACAATGATAAACAAGTTTACAGTTTCAATGCCATGCAAAGATTCATAAAGGTCATACTTGTCAACTTTCACATACACATATACAAATTTTCCAGAGGGGTATCAAATTATCAACAATAGTTATTTTCAACAATTATAGCTCTTGACTACTTTCAGTTTTTCTACTTTCTTCCAACTGACACAAAAAATATAAAATAAAATCTTAAACATGCCGGTTCTACTAGATATGCAACACCCGAGGAAAAAGATATCCAGCAATAAAAACCCTTAGGTTATGTTCAGCAAAACAAAATGCACAAGTATCCCTCCCCACCCCCATCAATAAAGAATGCATTGTCCTCGACGTATCTATATACCAAACAAAACTAAGGAAATAGGTAACATACCTATGCGACCTAGGTGTCAGCTACCTGGTCGATGGAGGGTGTAGATACGCCTCCAATGTCATCTCCAATATTACCGACTTGAATCGGTGCATTCTCAGACCCTAAAGAGCTCGTTCCTTCTCCACGAACTCTTGCTACATCAGTCTCGGCTCTCTGTCTAGCCTCCTCTCTCGATTGGTGCAGCGCTCTCTCCATCTTACTTTGCTCCCATTTTTTCTGACAGAGCAGAGAAACATCATCATCAACACTTACCTCCTCACGAGGCCTCTTCCCCTTGTTATGTTCCACCGGCTCCTCCGTGATAAAGTCGAAAATTAGTGGAAATTCTTCTTTAAACTCTCCTCTATCACGGGAAGTACCGGTGGAGGTATTGCAGCTATCTGTCGTGCGACCAAGTCCCGCACCTCGGATCGTAGCGCTCCTAGCTCTGAGTACCATCAGGATGACTCCGGTGCTTGTAAATGTGAAAGGCGCTCATCCATTCTCCTCTCTAAAGCATCCATTCACCCATGCACCGAATTGGATAGTGTCCCCCAACTCCTTTGACACCCACGGCTTAACCTGCTCCATCAAGACTTTGACCTATAGAGTTAGGTGTGCCTGCTGCTTCTCGACCTTAGCTAGCCGCCTAGCCATATCAACCAAAAACTCCGATGAAACCATGACTAGACAGGATGTAGTGGCTCGTGGAGGCCCAACTGGTGGTCTCGAGGCTACTGCAGTAGATGAAGACTCAGGAACGTCAGAAGGTGTGGAGGTATCCGCTGCATCTGTAGCCTCGGTTTGGCAACCTGTCTCTCTGCCCTCCATAGGCTCAGCTACCAACTCAGCGAACCATGCTGCATCAATCTGCATCCTGCTGCCAAATGCCTCTACTAATATTGTCGCTCCTGCGGATGCAGCTGCTTGAGTCCTCGCCTTCAATACCGGGTTTGTATCATCTCGAATTAACTCGATATCAGTAATCTTCTAGACCACCACTCTCTGGTCCACTGATGGTAATACTAGCACCTTTGACTCCTAACAGAGTCTATCAATCAAACATGGAAAGGGGTTGGTAGTGCCATCATTTATTACCCGCTCTCGAATCTCCTCTGAAATATATCGCGGGAAGGTGATGGCACACCCCTCCATTATGCTAGCTACCAAGCAATTCTTTCAGGTGAAAGTACATTGTCATTGTTGGTTGGTACCAGCCTGTGCCGCACTAATGACCACCAAAACTTTGCCTGAAAATTCAATGTGGCCTTCTTTATCTGCGACTCTGTACTATGCAGCCATTCTACTAGTGGAAATCTCATAGCAATTATCCAGGACAACCAAGTGTATTGTTGGATGTGCTCCTGGCTATTCAACTTCTTTATTTTGACCTCCTTCAGCTCAGATAGCTTGTGATCAAATTCAACTGTGTTCAACCTAGCCTGATAATCCGGCATGTACAATATTCTGGAGATCGTCCGCTCAGAAATGTCAACTGGGGTATCTCTCACTAGCACCTCTCGTTAATGCGGACCTCTTCTTCCAATCCTGGCCCCCTAATGCCAACCACTGCAACGTGGATGCATATGCTCCATAGAACTCTCGAACCAAACATGGGATGTAGCTACCTAAAGGCTCGATCAACCACCCGAACTTGTATTTATCAAACACTGACTGTAGCTCTGGAAGATCTGTAAGCCCTGTGGTTTCCAACCTCGGCTCCTCATATATACTCCTCTTTGGATTGCCTTTTCCATTGGGAGCAACATCTCGATTGTATATAGCTCGCATGCATGGACACACCATCTCCGTATATTTCTCGATTGCTCATTTGATGAGGTCTCCATCAACTCATTATGAAAATCCCCTCTCTGGGCATGCGATTCATCAACTCTCTCAGTATTCTGCCCAGCCGTGGGAGCCTTGGGAACCAGTACAGCTGCAGCCCTAGCACTCTCATCAATGCGGCTGGGCGGATCTTGTTCGGTGCTTTGGTTGGGGTTAAAAACCGACACGCAAGTGCACGTGGTCAAACAAGTAGTAAATGTCTTAAGCAAGCCAAGTATCGATCCAAGGAGACTCTGGATAAGTGAAAATTGCTTAAGTATACTATATTCTATCTCACTTCTAAATATGCTGACAACAACGTAACCAACAATTGAAAAGTTTGTTTTATAAATTATGTACTAAAACTACCGACAATTATTTACTTTGAATTTAAACTATGGATATGAGCATGCCAAGGTTAAGAACATGTAATGAACTGATTATCATCATACATTGGTTAATCTTCTCTTCCAGTTGCTAGCCAAGAACATGAGCCTAGAGATTAAAACTCTCATATTTAATCTCACTTAAGAATCATAAACCATCCGTCTACATTTCTGTGATCAAATGCAATTCATGACCTAGCAATACAATTCCGGTTCCTAAATTGACTAATACGACTTTCAAGTATATTTCTATTAGGAAAGCACATCAAAACTCAATTTTCCCAAATCAAGTTAAGAACAACACCCTATTAATTCACAACTTTCCAATTTCGTGCTCTCTCGAGTGAAATCGGACTTTTTAGATGTACATTAATGTCGGCCACACACCAATTCAGTAGAAACAAGAATTAATAGAACAACATGGAAGAAGAAGATAAAAAACCATATAATTCAATAATCAAACTTCATCACAAATGTTCATAACCTCAGCAAGGAAGGGAATTAGCCACTCATTTGTGGATTAATCATCCTAAAACAAGTGTTAATCATACAAACAATTGAGTGAAAGAAGGAAGAAAGAGAGAAAAAACCCTTAATGTTTTGTCCCTCAACTGCCTGTAACCCACGTCCTTGCTCCACCAAGTCTGAATTATGAAAAATAAGCCTAAGTGTTCTATTTATACTAATGGAAATTTTTCCCGGAATAACAAGCAACGTGTCACGGAGTGCATCGCGGAGCACTGCCGCCGTGACACGGCGTGGACGCGGACCCTCACTGGAAATTTGGGGTCCGGGTATATAGCAAAAATGTGGCACGGCATGCAACGTGGAGGCTTGCCTCCGTGCCACGGAGCTGTCGCGAGGCTCCACTGGAATTTGACTAATTTTTCACCCTCCAGGCAGAATGCCTTCGCGATGGCAGCGTGACACGGCTCCATCGCGGAGCCCCTTTATATTGTGCAGTCCAATGCCTTTTCCGTGCTCGATTCCAAGTCCAACTCCGATATTGTTCCAACATGCATTTTAGCTCCTCAAAATCACATTTTACCTACAAAACAATGCTAATCATGTTGGTTAGTATAAATTCACATTTTATTACCAATTACATGAAAATGTATACACATTGCACGATAAACAAGGCGAAAATGATACGTTTGGGTATCACTTGGGCATATAAATCTGCCCAAGATCACATACAACACACTTAAATCCTTGTTCGTCCTTGAACAACAAACACACAATTCATGCAAATTACATCACAACCTTCGCCACTATGGTGCGACAATTTACGCTACGGTCATACCGATCATTCAATATTGCAAATCATCAAGAAAACATGCATGGTCTTAACAATGCAATGACCTTTAATACATCAAGATTTCCTAGACTTTAAGAATCGACTCTCGATATCGGCAAACTCATGCAAATCAGCTAATCAAGATATCCGACACGAAAATCAATCTTTCATCAAGCATGTGCCCTCACAACTCAAGAGAATCTTCCCCTTTATGCTCATATGACACACAAACATTCAAATAGGGGCATGTAGAAATTAATTTCGCTCTCTCTCCCAAAAGAATTCACATGCATCAAGTCATGACCCATAAGCTTGCCCTTAGTGTATTACTCCACAAATATAAAGAAATGCAATGTAAGATTACGTAGGACTTTAATGGGTTGTAATGGAAGCTATGGAACTAGTACATATTGGATTAGCCAATAATAGCCACTAGCATCATTAAGCGCCTTTTTCAACACATTCCCATCAACTCATGGACATTGTTTCTCTCTTTTATTTTTTTATCATCCCATTCATGATGGTTTACTTTCGTATGGCCCATTTCATCAAGCACACTTGACACAAAAAGAAAGGTTTTTCATGCACCTTCATTATCATTTAATTATAGCAAGTGCACCTTCAACCTTTTCCTTTCTTTCCTCACTTTGCTTTCCTTTTTCTTTTCACCATTCTCACTCTTTGACACTTTGGGAAAATTTTTGTTCTTCTTAAGCGCTTAAGAGTTTTGTATAGACTTTACGGCTAATGAAAAGAAAGAATTAAGCTCAGTTTATACATTTTTGGACAAAAGAAAAAAATAATAGGCTAAAGGCTCAACGGGCTGACTAGGGTATACAATCACATCAAAAGGGGAGTATGACAAGAAAAAAATAGAAACTCTCGGTTAAAACAAAGAAATGCTTACATCCTTTCCAACACTACACCTCCTTCATTTCGTTTTGTACACACACTAGGCAAGTTCTAGACACTTCACAATAGCATGGAATAACAACACCTCACTTCACACTTTATGCACATGCTCGATTCAAGATGCATTCACAGACTCTTTAATTAGCTAATTACATGAATTCAAAAATTAAGCCTCAATCACACCAAATCGAACTCTACAGCCTAGGTATCTCAACATATTTACAAAATTGCATGCTTTCATACGAATCACTTTTACATTTTGAATATCAGTTACAACACGCAACCAAAATTTCACAACCATATAGTAACTACAGGTTCCGTGATGCAATCCACCAAAGAAAAAAACTGAAAATAAATTAAAATCACTACTCCTACCGACTACATTTCCCTTAAGACGGTCGTCATCCATCCATCATAGGGAACGGTCACTAACTATGACGTCGGTTCAATGGGACAATTCTCGGTAAAAGAACCGAAAACAAACTCCGAGAAACCCAAAATAAACATTAAAAAATTTTGCAAAACATCGATCATTTCGATGGAAAAATTATTTACAAAATATTTTTTAATCTGAACAAAATATTTTCGCAAAATTTTAAAAATATCGATCATTTCGATAGAAAAAATAAGAGAATATTTACAAAAAAAATTACAAACTTAGCTGGCAACAACAACATTCCACAACACACATCAATACCACAACATTCCACAACACACATCAATACCACAACATTCCACAACACACATCAATACCACAAATAATTACAAATACAGAACAGTTTGCAATTCACAAACACAGGGAAACATACATACAAAACAGAGGAAAGCATACAAGCAAACCAGCTCAGCCCCAGACTCCCCACCCCACACTTAAATCGAACACTGTCCCCAGTGTTCACAAAAATTAAAAATCACAAAATTGGGTAGTGGAACTCCCTGATCAGTCAAAGTATTCCACTTTTTCATCAGGTGCTGCTGCCTCATCGCCCATGTCCGAGTCGCCTCCATCGTCGTCATTGGACTCCACATCGGAGTCCTCCCAACGTGTCTCCTCATCTGTGGGGACGTCATCGTCAGTGGGCTCTACAAAGGTTGGCCCCACTCGGCATAGAGCCCTGGCGTTTTCGCCAAACAGGTAATCCAGCTCGAGCTGCCATAGCTCCTCCTCCGTGGCTGGTCTCCCACCGATCCTGAGCTGGAGCATTTGCATTCCAAACATTCGTGCCATGTACTGGTCGTCACGAGCATGTCGCTCACCAAGCGTCAGCACTGGCCCGTGTGTGGTGTCGGGGGCCTTAGTTTTAGTCACGTCAAGGGCCCTCCGCTCCAACTGCGGGATGTAGTCCAAAGCCTCTTCCTCGACGTCGAGGCCCCGGAGAAAGGTGGTGATTAGTCCACCAAACCCATACCTGTGGCCCTGGTGTAGTCGGGCTCTCTTCATGGCGGATATGATGACCGCCCCAACATTAATCTCCAGCCCTTTCATCAGGGCATACACCAGGCAAACACGGTCCCGGGTCACATCAGTCATGTGCACCCCCGGGATTAGGCACGAGCAGACTATCTTCAGCCATATTCTGGCCTCCCTGTTCATTTGAGAATACGACAGAGTCTGGTGGTAACCCCTTTCTGTATGTCTGCTCCATCTGGCTGTGGATCGAGCCCCACACAATGTGCGTCTGATATCGGCATATGGTGGGGTGATGTTCAGCTAGCGGAGAACGTGGGCGTCTGTGTCCCGCGCTCCGATGATGGCATTTAGATGCTGGGGTTCCAGAGTGACTATCTGCCCTCGTATATTGATTGTGTGGCTTCTGATTGCCGGGTTCCAATTAGCATAGAACTCCCAGACTAGATGTTGGTTGCACTCCTTGGGCTCCTGAAATATGAAGTTGAGCCCAGCTGCCTCGATCCTTTGAACTATGCGGGGGAACTCCTGTGCTAATGGTTCCCGTGCAATATGCTCCTCAGGGAAGTATTTGTTTTCTTTATGCTTGGCATACCACTTCTTCCCCTCATCAATTACCCATCTAGTTCCGTATTGGCGGCGTTGGCCGCGTGGAACTGCTGGTGCAGCTGGGACTGCTGTGCCCAATCTAAGTCTTTTCCTCCCGGTGCCTGAAGTTGATGCACCCTTACCTTTATCTTGCCTGCTTGCCATTTTGTCTGTCAACACAAATAAACAAGCGCAATGTCAAGCTAAATAGATCTTAGCTTCGGCTAAGGTCTGGTTAACTAAGTTTACCCCACACTTAGTCCTTAGCTACAGTGATAACAATACGGCAAGAATAACTTTATTTACACCAAAATACCAGCTATACAATTGATGCTTAGTGCATTCACAACAAAAAATTCGACGGTATCACTTCTGCGTACTACTCAGACTTCGTACAGCTAATCCCAATCACTACCATCACTAGCAATTCAACCATCGCACTTAGCAACTAAAAACAACGATACAAAAACAACAAAAATTCTATATATATGAACCTATACAACCAACCCAATTTGAACAATTTTCAACATTTTCCCAAAAACCCGAGAATTCATCGTCTATTTCATTCAAACAATATTCTACAACGACTTATCTCATTCAATACATACAACCCGGCATATATTTCACAAATTTAACAAGTTACCAATTTTGATTCCAACAACCAAGCCCTAGAATTGAATTTCGCAATCAAATTCGAATAATTCATGCAATCGACAAGTTCAAACGCTCATTACAACATTCCGAACTTTTATCAATCAATAAATAACTCAAATTCATGCTAAATTTCGACTTAGGGTGATTTATCTCACCTCTCATGCTTAAATTCAAATGAAATCGACAAAAACTTGAGAGATAATCAGAAAACATACCTCGAAGTTGAAGAACCGAAGAAAACTTGATAATTTTTTGCTTTAGACCGTGGCACGTTGATGGGGAAGGGAATTTTGGGTGTTTGGTCGCGGAGAAATATAAAAATGAGGAGAAAAGGGGAGAAATCGGGGGTTTAAAATGTAGAAAACACGCGGGTCACCCGGCAACCCAGTGTGACCCGTCACAATTTATATGGCAACGTGTCACGGGGTGCATCGCGGTGCACTGCCTCCGTGACACAGAGCCATCGCGATAGCTTACTGGAATTTTTGAAAATTCTAGATTACACCTCAACGTGTCATGGAGGGTAACGCGGAGGTCCTCCTCCGTGACACGGAGCTATCGCCCCAGCTCACTATCTTCAATATTTTTTTATTTTTTCATACCTCGCTTTTCCTTCACGATTCCGTGCACATTTTTCTCCGTTTAACCTGAAAATCATCTCACTAAACAAAATTGGTTAGATTAATAGGTTTCACCTAACTAAAATAAAAAAATTACTAACTAATACAAAAAATTTTGTAATAAATCAAGAAAAAGAAAAAAAATAAAATCTATTTACACTTTACAAAATGAAAAGAAAAAAATATTTTTCACGGGTTGCCTCCTGTGCAGCGCCTGGTTTACCGTCGCGGCTCGACGTCCTTTATGCTCAATTGTCCGCTAGGGTGATGGACGATTTCTCACGATCATTGTCCTCCCCCCAGTAGTGCTCACACCTATCCGGTGGTCTTCCCATCAACTCTCGGGAATCATTCATTTGTTTAGCATTACCATGATCAATTACATTGATCACCGAGAGTTCTTCATTCACCATCGGGAGCTTGGGTGATTTGTACACCTCGAACACCTCTACCTTGTCATGTGCTCGCATCGTAAGTTGACCCACAGCTACGTCGATTAATGCTTTCCCGGTTGCCAAGAAGGGTCGTCCCAAAATAAATGGGACTTCCGCGTCTGGTTCAAAATCCAAAACAATAAAATCTACCGGGAAAATTAGGGAGCCCACTTGCACTAGCACATCCTCAACAATGCCATCCGGCCTAGCTAAGGATCAATCCGCCAACTGCAAGATTACGGTTGTAGGTCTAGGACTCCCTAAACCCAACTTTCTGAATACCGAAGATGGCATCAGATTTATGCTTGCTCCCAGGTCACACAATCCACGAGCTCGGATACTCTGCCCAATAGTAAGCTGGATAGGAAAACTTTCAGGGTCTTTTAGCTTAGTGGGCAGTCTATTTTGGATCCGGGAAGTGCACTCCTCCGTTAAAGCTACCGTGGCATACTCAGTCAAACGACTTTTGTTGGCCACGATGTCTTTAATGTATTTAGCATATTTAGGCACTCCTTGCAAGACATCAACAAGAGGTAAGTTAACATGTACCTGTTTAAGCACCTCCATGAATTTCTTGAAACACGCCTCCTCTTTGTGTTTCTTGAGTCATTGAGGGAATGGGGGTGGAGGTCTTTCTGATTCAGCTTCTTTGGTCTCCCCTCTTTCCGAACTTTGCTCTCCCTCAACATCTGTTGCTCCTGACTTTTGAGGTGGTCTTTCTGGTTCCACCTCCTTCAGCTGCAAACCACTCCTTGTGGTCATTGCATTTACCTGCTTCGGATTCGGATCTGTGTCGCTAGGCAGTCCTCCTCTAGGCCTTGTATTTTGGGCACTAGCAAATTGCCCAAATTGATACTCAAGATCCTTGGTCGCTAACTGATTATTTTTCACTTCGGCTGCCAATTTAACATAGTCAGCCTGCAATTGCGCTTGATTAGCGATCATGGTCTTGAACATTTCCTCAATGCTAGGTGATGGTGGTGGAGGAGGGGCATTGTGATTTCTGAATTGAGATTGCTAGTTCTGTTTCCCTCCTTGATTCCTTTGCATACCCTGACCCGAACTCTGGCCTTGTTGGTTGTTTCTACCCCATGAAAAATTTGGATGGTTCCTCCAATTTGAGTTGTAGCCACTACCATACTGCTGCTGATTTCTTTGTGCATTGCCCACAAAGTTAACCGAATCTGGGTTTGCTCCACAGCACTCAGCTGAGTGCTCACTGCTTCCACACACTTCACACCATATTTGCTGGACCGCATTGACTGAAGCTGAAGGCTGGTTCAAAGTCATGTTGCTGAAGTGGTTGTTCAATTGATTCTGCAAGGCAGCTATCTGTGCAGCGATAGCTGTAAATCCATCCACTTCAAGCACTCCTGCTACTTTCCTTGCTCCACCTCGTGATGAATCAGCATTCCATTCTGGATTGCCCTGTGAAATCCGGTTTAGCAAAGTGTACAGCTCCTCATAAGTCTTTTCCAGCGCTTGCCCTCCAGCTGCTGAATCTAGCAAAATTTTGGTATGGGGTTCCAAACCCTCAATAAATGTGTGCACCAACACCTCATTGGACTGATGATGATGAGGACAGTCCCGCAACATGGATTTAAATCTTTCCCAGGCTTGATACCAACTTTCTCCCTCCCTCTGTTTGAAACTTAGAATTTGACTTCTAAGTCTGGCTGTTTTACCAGAGGGAAAAAATCTTATCAAGAACTTCCGTGCTAGATCATCCCACGTTGAAATAGAATTTGGTGGCTCAGCTTTTAACCACCTCTTGGCTTCACCAAGTAATGAGAACGGAAACAATGTAAGCCGAACATAATCAGGTGACACTCCAGCGGGTATATAAGTGTCACTTATCTCCAAAAAGTTTTGGAGATGCTGTTGTGGGTCTTCATGAGGGAGACCGGTAAATTGCCTGCTTGTGTGCAACAGTTGCACCATATTTTGCTTTAGTTCAAATCTCCCTCCAGGCTCTGGTTTGCGGATACTGGATGTTACATTGTTGGCATGTGGGATTGCAACCTCGCGAACCGGCCTTGCTGCTGCTTCTTCGGGCACTAACACTGCCCTCAAAACCGGTGGATTTTGTTGCTCCATAATAGTCTGTCTGAGCAACTGCAGCTTTCTTTGTAGAGCTTCTCTCCGTTTACTATGAAATATACGTTTAGGCTCTATATAAGATTCCACCAGCTCTTTGTCTCTTGCCAGTGTTCACAAAAATTAAGTCTGCAAAATACAGGCTAAGACCAGTTGTCAACACTTAGGAAAATAAAATAAAAATACAGTAAATTTACACTTAATACAATTTCACCAATTGCCTAGTCTCCCCGGCAACGGCGCCAAAAACTTGTTCGGTGCTTTGGTTGGGGTTAAAAATCGACACGCAAGTGCACGTGGTCAAACAAGTAGTAAATGGCTTAAGTAAGCCAAGTATCGATCCAAGGAGACTCTGGATAAGTGAAAATTGCTTAAGTATACTATATTCTATCTCACTTCTAAATATGCTGACAACAACGTAACCAACAATTGAAAAGTTTGTTTTATAAATTATGTACTAAAACTACTGACAATTATTTACTTTGAATTTAAACTATGGATATGAGCATGCCAAGGTTAAGAACATGTAATGAACTGATTATCATCATACATTGGTTAATCTTCTCTTCCAGTTGCTAGCCAAGAACATGAGCCTAGAGATTAAAACTCTCGTATTTAATCTCACTTAAGAATCATAAACCATCCGTCTACATTTCTGTGATCAAATGCAATTCATGACCTAGCAATACAATTCCGGTTCCTAAATTGACTAATACGACTTTCAAGTATATTTCTATCAGGAAAGCACATCAAAACACAATTTTCCCAAATCAAGTTAAGAACAATACCCTATTAATTCACAACTTTCCAATTTCGTGCTCTCTCGAGTGAAATCGGACTTTTTAGATGTACATTAATGTCGGCCACACTCCAATGCAGTAGAAACAAGAATTAATAGAACAACATGGAAGAAGAAGATAAAAAACCATATAATTCAATAATCAAACTTCATTACAAATGTTCATAACCTCATCAAGGAAGGGAATTAGCCACTCATTTGTGGATTAATCATCCTAAAACAAGTGTTAATCATACAAACAATTGAGTGAAAGAAGGAAGAAGGAGAGAAAAAACCCTGAACTTTTCGTCCCTCAACTGCCTGTAACCCACGTCCTTGCTCCACCAAGTCTGAATTATGAAAAATAAGCCTAAGTGTTCTATTTATACTAATGGGAATTTTTTTCGGAATAACAAGCAACGTGTCATGGAGTGCATCGCGGAGCACTGCCTTTGTGACACGGCGTGGACGCGGACCCTCACTGGAAATTTGGGGTCCAGGTATATAGCAGCAACGTGGCACGGCATGCAACGCGGAGGCTTGCCTCCGTGCCACGGAGCTGTCGCGAGGCTCCACTGGAATTTGACTAATTTTTCACCCTTTAGGTAGAATGCCTCTGCGATGGCAGCGTGACACGGCTCCATCGCGGAGCCCCTTTATATTGTGCAGTCCAATGCCTTTTCCGTGCTCGATTCCAAGTCCAACTCCGATATTGTTCCAACATGCATTTTAGCTCCTCAAAATCACATTTTACCTACAAAACAATGCTAATCATATTGGTTAGTATAAATTCACATTTTATTACCAATTACATGAAAATGTATACACATTGCACGATAAACAAGGCGAAAATGATACGTTTGAGTATCACTTGGGCATATAAATCTGCCCAAGATCAGATCTCTTGCAAGTGGAGTTGGAGTATCAACCAGGGCTGTCGGATTTGAACTTTGAGCCCTAGCCCTGGTAGATCTCCTTACTAGCTTCTCCTCTACTACTTCATATTCCTCCTCAAAGCCACTTAACTCTTTAGAGGATGATGGATCATCACGCAGTATACGGTATGAGGGTTGACTGCGCTCAGGTGCTTGATTCTTTGTTGGACCCTTCTCTGGTGTGCCTCTGGGAGCCATTGTACCTATGGAAACGATGTTAGTGTAAAAGATGAGATGAAACAAAAATTATTTTTGGGCTGGTGCTTAGTGGTCCTGACGGGTGACTGAACGAGTCATTGCCACTGGCAACGATTCGTGAAGTCACTCGTTACCCCAGGCTGAACATTTTTCAACTAGGTGAAGTGTAATTAACAACTGGTCCCAATGAGTCGTTACCAAAGGTAATGATTCATTAGGTCACTCATTAAGTACACTGCCTCATCAGTTTAATTTTTTCACTCAGGACGAGCTACATAATGAGTCGTTTGGTGATCCAATGACTTGTGATGTGGCTCGTGCTCAAGAGTTCCTGTTCATCTTCCTCCTCTTTCCAGTTTCAATCCCACAAACACAAAACTCAATCTAAAATCGATCCAAGTGAATATACGATCGAAAATCATTGTTTAACTCTTCCTAGGGTTTATTTACATCACGAGGCACATATAAACACCATATTAATCGAACTAAATTCAAGCTCATTCACACATGGGTCTTCGAAATTTCTTGATTAGTTGTAGTGATATTCTGGATTTAAATGGGAAAGAGTACTCACAATATTCTTGATAAGAGATAGAGTGTGCAATCAGTTGTGTGCTTGAGTGATTGGGCTTGCAATGGTGAAAAACTTGTCGATGATTTTGGAGTGTGAATTTTTGTTTCTGGGGAGTATGTAAATGGAAACGGGTGTTGTTGATTTTAATTTAAAATTTTCCCAATTTCAGTCATGGATCGGGTTAGTTTAACTTACCTGGGACCTAATGAGTCAAGTAATGACTCGTGGTGTCACCCAATGAGTCGTTGCCTAAGTCGTGGTCCTTGGACCTATCTTCTAGACGGGTCACCTAAAGACTCGTTGGTCTCCCAATGATTCATTGAGTGAGCCTTTATCACCCTTATTCTTTTAATTTAGTCTTAGATCCAGTGTACCTGAAGGGGGACCCAACAATTCGTTCCTTGGAGAAACGACTCATGAAGTCACCTGTTGCTCCCCTGTTTTCTGCAGTTCTCTTCACGACTTGATTAAACGATTCGTCAAATTAGACGATGACTCGTTCTGTGATTTTTCTGCACCAGAACTGAAGTTCTGATTTTTGGTTCCAACTTCAGATTTTCCATCTTATTCACCTGCACCCATCAACAAACATTAACACTAACTTTTTCTTACATTTACAACTTGGGTTGCTTCCCAAGAAGCACTCGATTTAATATCGCGGCACGATGTGGGTGTTTTGGCTACTCAGACTTCACCAAAACACCTCCATGGGTTTCCTCCCATGTAGCGCCTGATTTAATGTCACTGCACGACGTAAGTCTCTTGACTACTCAGAATTCGTCAAGTGACTCTTCTCCATCCTCCAATGCTGAAATTATGTTGAATTCCTTAGGTTGTTTCATGGTTTGGCTAATGTTGAAGGTGACCTCTTCTTTGTTCAAACTGAATTTCAACTGGCCTGCCTCCACATCTACTAGGGCCTTACCTGTTGCAAGGAATGGTCTCAACAAATAATGGGGACCTCAGAATCAACTTCGCAGTCCAGAATCATGAAGTCTGCTAGGAATATAAATTTTTCCACCTTGACAAGTATATCAAAAAAAAATCCCAATCGGCTTTTTAACCATTCTATCAGCCATCAGTATCTGCAACAAAGTTGGTGTGGGGGTTCCCAAGCCTAACATTTTAAACACTGCTAGCGGCATCAGATTTATGCTAGCTCCCAAGTCACAAAGCGCCCTCGCAAATTCAACCTCCCCAATGGTGCAAGGTATAGTAAATGCACCTGCGTCTTTCTTTTTTTGTGCTAGGACCCGTGTACTGATGGCACCGCAGTGGTGCAAATTATCAGCAGGTTTCAAACTTACTATCCTTTTTCTGGTGACGAGGTCCTTCGTGAATTAGGCATATCCGGGCATTTTCTCAAGTGCCTCCACCAATAGGATGTTCACCGATAGCTTCTTGAGCATAGAGATAAACTTTTGATATTTCCCATCTTCAGCTTTCTTTTTCAAGAGCTGGGGATGAGGAGGAGGAGGTCTAGGATTTTTGTGAGTTTTTTCTATGCCTCCTTCTCCTTCCCATGGGCATCTCCTTGCTCCTTTGCACTACTCAGAGGAGTTTGCACATCTGAGTCCCCAACCAAAGCTTGGTTTTCAAAGTCCACTACACCATCATCATTTATCAACATGGGCTTGTCTGACTCCTTAACTACAACTGGCTCGGGGGATCAACTATGGTCTTCCCGCTCCTAGTAGTGATTACCATGCAGTGACTTTTATTTTTTGGATTTTGCACAGTATTACTGGAAAGTGTGTCCTTTTGCCTCTGATTCATTGCAACAGACATCTGACTCATCTGCTGCTCACTCTGCTTGATTGCCACGACATGAGACTCCACTTTTTGATTTAAATCGGATCAGCCTGGAGCTCCTTAAAGTGGTTGTCTATTGTCTCCATCTGCTTGAGCACTTAGGATAGCATATCCTCAACCCTTGAACCACTGGATTGTGGCTCATGATTTCGTGGAGGAACATACAGACCGCTCCTATCATTTTTGAACTCCTCACGCTTCTTCCAGTCCCCATTGTCTCGATATTGGCCACGATTGTAATTATTATCTTTGTAGAAGTTTCGACCTTGGTTCCTTTGACCTTGACACCAAGAGTATTGGTTAGACCCTTGGGTGTTGGTCCGGAAACCCACCCTCTGATCATTCAAATAGTTGACCTCTTCTTCAGACTCAGACTCGCAACCATCATTTCTCGGGGCCTTGCCTTGAGAACCTACAGCATTCACCTTTTCTACTCTGACTCCCATAAGGTGTTTGGCAAGCAACCCCATGGTAGTCTTTATCTCTGCTATATCCTAATCACGCTCTTCTTCTCTTCTTCTCTGTTCAGCATACATACCAACCGCATAAGAACTAGTCAGAACCTCTGACTCTCTAGTGTGCCAAGCTCGGTGGTTTTGGTGATCCTGTCTAGCAGCTCCACAGCCTCTGCATAGGTGTGACTCATAAAAGTTCCTCCGGAGACGGTATCAACCACTTCCTTAGTGTTGGCATTCAGAGACCTATAAAAGATCTCCAACAGTGTATCATCCGGAATTCTGTGATTTGGCACCTTTTTGAGCTTTTTGTTGAAATGCAGCCAGGTCTCGTGGAGTGCCTAAGAATTTAGCTGTTTGAAGTTATAAATCTCATCCTTCAACTGCAATGCTTTGAATAGTGGGAAGAACCTTTCAAGAAAAGCTCTCTTAAGCTCTCCCCAAGTCGTGATGGAATCAATCGGTAACTCAACCAACCACACTGTTGCCTCACTACCTAGAGAAAATGGAAATAACCTCAGTCTGATAGCGTCCTGGCTCACCCCCGGTTGCTTGTATGCGTTACATATTCCCACGAAATTTTTCAGGTGAACGTGGGCATCATCAGATGCGTGACCCGCAAATATTCCCTTCATATTAAGCAGTTGAATCATCGCATTGGTAATGTCAAACTTCGCCCCAGCAGGCAAAGGAGGAGGGAATATAGCTCCAGAGGCACCAGCTTCATCTATATCCACATCATCTTCCTCATCAAAATATCGATGTTGCTGGTGTTCTATACCTCTGGGTCATCTAGCTCGTTCAGCTTCTGCAGCTAAATGCTGCTCTTCAACAACTCTGGCTAACTCATGATCTCTAGCCCGAGCTTGCTCTTCAGCCAACATTCTTGTTGTGTCCTGGTCCACGGTTTCTTGCTCTTGTATGTTGGCCATTCTTCTCAGGTCTCTTAACGTTAGCTCAAGTTCGTTATCAATTAGAACCCGGGGATTTCCTTGGCTTCTAGTATCGGGCATGCACAAACCTAAGACCTGCAAAGCAACCAAAACAAAAAAAGATAAAAAATAAAAAAGAAATAAGAACCAAAAATAAAAAAGAAATAAGAACCAAAAATAAAAAAGAAATAAGAACCAATAGCAAAGTTAACATAATTAACAAAAGCCTTCGCCGTATTCCCCGGCAACGACGCCAAAATTTGATGTCGCCCAAATTAAACCTTGCAATTGAGATATAAGCGTTCGATTGTCAATATAGAACCCAACAAAGGTTTAGGTCGATCCCGCAGGGAATATGGTAAGAACTAAAGTTAATGCGAATAACTATTACTATTAATTTACTTATTTCCAAAGGGGAAAAAATATAGAATAGTAAACAAAGTAAAATTTCTTAATGTTGAAACCAAATTTGGTTTATATTCAATTAACGATTTGACTAGGATTGTTGTTCCCCAAGATTTCATAACCACAAGGCTTACACACTAGTGATCTATTCCGGTGTTCAACATGCAATATTGGTTAATTAGGTTCACCTAAATAGTTGGTCCCCAATCTAGATGATTTTTACCACACAACTTGGTCCGTATACGGGTGTACTTTAGTTGACCCTTACCCTTAATATCAGATTATCTATCCCCGGACAAGTTCAAAATATTAGATGAGGGTTGATAGCCTCAAATCTCCATTGTTAATCCCTTTTTCCATTATTTACCTCCTTGATCCGGTAAGTAAGAATAAGACAAGTCCTAATATTTGCAACCGTTAAGAATCAATCAAAACGAAGGGAAAAACAATACATGCATAAAACCCCGTTCAAGAATCACTAAGTGTTTTTACCTATGTGTGTTAATTCATCTTGGTTCCCACAAACCTAGTTTATGCGTTTAGCTACTCATACTTGTATTATTATAATCACAAAATATTAAAGAAATCATAATTGCAACTTACAAATTATTGTAGAATAAAAACCACGTAGATTGAATAACAACTCCACAATAGATGAATAAAACTTCAATGTTGTTTTTGTTTCTTGAATCAAGAACAATTGTATGAAAATCCTCTTAAAAATCGCCTAAAAAATCCTTCCAGAATCATCTCTTAAAAAACTAAATTGGGTATTTATAATTCTATGAAATCCTTTTCCTAAATAAAACTGGAAACCAGGTCGGCAGTGGCAACGGGCTAGGTGATGGATTGTCTGGCCTTCTGACGAGTCATTCCTTGCTAACATTAGTCATCCTCAGCATCGCACCCAGTTGTGGAAACGGGTCACCTAACAACTCGTTGTGCCTGAACATGAGTCGTTAGGTCTCTCGAGGTCTAGTTCCTTAGAAAGTCCAGTGCACTTCATGGATGGTTCCAGTAGCCTGCCAATGACTCGTTCCATTTCATGACGACTCGTTATATCTGTCGTCGACTTCACTAGCCATGTTGCTGAAATTTTCTCTTCAAATCCTAACGATTGACATCACAACTTGTTACTAGGTGTAACAAGTCGTTCCTCCAACTCATCAAGTACACTGCCTTGCTTCTTCAAAAATCCATCTTTTGCCCACATCTTAAGCAACGGATCGTGCCTCCTGCCAATGACTCGTTAAGTGTCTGGCAGTCACCTTTCAGTTATTTTTAGCATTAATTTGACCAAATTCACTTCCAAACCTGTTTTCCTGTACATTAAGCACAAAACATATCATACCCACATAAACATACCTGGAATGTGCATAATATATTGGTTTTAAGCGTCGAAAGTTCCGAAATCACGGCACATCAGCATGCACTAATCTAAGACCTTTTAAGAACAAAAAAATAAAAGAAAAATAAAAAGAAAATAAGGACCAATAGTAAAGCAAACACAATTAAAAAAAGTCTAGGGCATATTCCCCGGCAATGACGCCAAAATTTGATGTCGCCCAAATTACACCTCGTGAATGAGATATAAAGCAGTCTATGTCAAATATAGAATCCGACTAGGGTTGGTGTTGAATCCCATGAGGAATATGACAAGAACTTGAGTTAATGTGTTTAGTTAATACTATTGGCTTACTTATTTCCTAGGGAGAAAGATTCGAAACACAAAATGATAAACAAGAGTAAAGACTAGTAAATGTTTCAATCAATTTCGGTTGTATTCAATCAATAAAGTGACCAGGATTGTGTTCCCCATGACTTCATAACCACAAGGCTTTTACACTAGTAATCTATTTTGGTGTTTAGCATGTAATATTGGTAAGTTAAATTCACCTAAATGGTTAGTCCCCTATCTAGATAATTATCACCACGCAACTTGGTCCGTATACGGGTGTATGCTTAATTAACCCTTATCTGTAATTTCGAATTAGCTATTCCCGATAAGGTCTAGCTATTAGATGGGGGTTGATAGCCTCAAATCTCTGTTTTTAATCCCTTTTTCCTATTCATCACCCCCTTGATCCAGTAAGTAAGAATAAGGCAATTTCCAATGTTTGCAACTGTTAAGAAATAATTAAAATGAAGGAAAAAATAATATATTCATAAACTCCGTTCAAGAATCACCAAGTATTTTTACCTATATGTGTTAATTCGTCATGGTTCCCACAACCCTAGTTATGGGTTTAGCTACTCATATTTGAATGATCATGATCACAAAATACAGAAGAAATCATAATTGTAACTTACAAAGATTCGTAGAAGAAAATCACGTGAATTGAATAAAAAACCAAAACCGATGAACAAAACTTCAATGTTGTTTGATTCTCAAAATCAAGAACAAAATTACAAACTTTATTTCTTGAACCAAGAATGATCATTAACAACACTAAAATTTACATGAAAAGTGGTAAAATAAACTGTACTCGAAAAATAAACCTAAACAATGTATTTATAGTTCCAAACAAAACTTTTCCTAACGAAAAACGGACTCTAGGTCGGCAGTGGTAACGGCCCAAGTAACAACTCATTGGGTCTCCCAACAAGTTGTGGCCAGTGAATTTAAGTCGTCCTCGGCAACTTGTCCAGTCCTGGTGATAGGTCAACTAACGACTCGTTAGGCATGGGCACGAATTTTTAGGTCCCTTGTGTCCATGGATCACCAAATCCTCCAGTGCACTTGATGGATGATCACAGTATCTCATGACGAGTCGTCACTTCACCTGACAACTCGTTATGTCTCTTGTTGTCTTCCTTGAGCATTTTTCAGAAATCTTCCTCCCAATCTCCACGACTGGCATAATGACTTGTTACCAGATGTAACGAGTTGTGCCTCCAACTTATTAGGTACATTTGTTCTTCTTCATAAAACACATGCCCTTCTCCACGACTCCAAGGAGTCGTTCATTGGGACGACGACTCATGACCTAGTAGTAGTCTGCATTTTGGTCCATTTTTGTCTTACTTTTCCCATTCCACGTTCCGGACATTTTTTCCTTCAACACTTAACAAAAACACATCATATCTACATAAACATACCCGGAATTTGAAAATTTTCTTGGTTTTAAGCGGTGAAACTGTCGTAAAGTCACGACACATCAGTTGGGTTTTCCTATATTTCTAGAAAATGTTGAGAATTCAGTTAGATGCTTGTTAGTCCAGTCTCAGTCAATTATTAGCATATTCGATATAATCTAGTAACGTCAGTTAATCAGTTTGATGACAGTTAATTCTTGAGGTATCCGTGATGCCTCCCAGTTATCAATATGAGACTCAAAATCAGATTTGAGTGGTTCTTTAGGCAATTAGATTACAGTTTGTTCTTTAGACGGTTACGACGCTTTCAGATAAGCAGCTCTGACCAGTCATAGAACACTAGTTACATAATCCAGTCTGATAAGACTCTCAGGGTACTTCCAAATAGGTATCCCTAACTTAGTCTTGGGCCCCAATTTTGAGCTATCAGCTTAGTAGTCAGTCTAGAACTATCCTGTGGGAGTAGGACTTAGCACCGAGCAGACCGGGGTTTCAGCACACCCAGGTTGCCAGAACTACGTTGCCACCATAGGTTATATTTTTATTAGTCTCATGGCCCAGACCTATGATCACTCAGTTTATGCCTTTATACCCTGGAAAGGTATATTGGGTCCTATCGATGAGGTGTATATATGGGACTCCACATCTAGCTCATGTGGTTATATGTTGGTTATAGCCTCTCCTACTAGCCAGCTCAGTTCAGCCTTAGGTTAGTCAGTTCAAATCAGTTCAGCACTGTATTTCAAATTAGTATCTCAGATTTAGGAGATGTCTTTGATCATCAGACATGGACATTATGACCATTTTAGTATATACAGTTTATTCAGTTTCAGCATTTCAGTTGGTCATTGCGTGTCTTTACAGCTCAGTTTTTTTATTCTCCGTGTTATGGTTTCTCTCACTTACTCAGTATATTCAAAGTACTGACGCATACCTTTTATGTTGTATCATTTTATGATACAGCTGCAGATTCTTAGTCTCAGCACCGTTAGTAGATGTCGCTTAGACATTTTCAGTTGCATCATTGGTGAGTCCTCATCTTTCAAGGATGAGGATTATTTCTTTCATTTAGACTTAGAGTTAGCTGGGGGCTTGTCCCAGTAACTTATTAGATAGATGGCTTTAGACACAGACAGAGTTTTCAAATTTATATGTTATGACTTAGCACTTCTTTATATATGTTTACGTTATTATTTTAAAGCTTCCACTATATTTTTACTCAGAATGTCAGTGTTATGATAGACCATGGATTGACTTGGGGTTACTTGTGACTCCAAGTACCATTTCTCATCCAGGGTATAGATGCGGGGCTTGACAAACTTGGTATGAGAGAACTAGGTTTAGAGTATCCTAGGATGTCTGAAAGTCGTGTCAAGTAGAATCCTCTTTATGGGTGTGAAGCGCGCCACACTTATGACTGGGAGGCTACGAGATATTATTAGAAAACCCTCCTTTTGTTCATACTCTTTATTGTGCGTTGAAATACAATTACAGAAACGTTCTCCTAATTCGTTCTCTGTTTCATTTCAGTGAAATCATGTCTCCACGACGTGGTAATGGAAGAAGGGCTGGTAATGCTAACCGACCTGCCCCACCAGTTCCAGCAACCCCCAGGATGACTCAGTGTCCTCCGCAGAGTTCAGGGTGGCCATCCATCTACTTGCACATACAATTACTAATCAAGTGAACAAGCAGGTTGTTCCGATCAACAATAATAGGTCCGCAGCAGCTGTCCGAGTTTGGGACTTCACTCGGATGAATCCTCCAGTTTTCCATGGATCTATGGTGGGAGAGGACCCATAGGAGTTCGTGAATGAGATTAGAAAGATCACCCGAATTATGGGTGTCAGCTCCTCGGAGAGTACCAACTTGGCTGCCTACCAACTAAAAAGGAGTAGCCCAAATTTGGTATGAATGGTAGAAGGAGGGGAGACCAACGGGAGCAGGACCGGTGGAATGGAAGGAGTTCAATGTAGCCTTCCTAGACCAATTCTTCCCCTTGGAGCTCAGGGAGGCTAAAGTGGCTGAATTCATGAATCTAAAATAAGGAAATTGGACAGTGGAGGAGTATGCACTGGAGTTCACAAAGTTGTCTAAAATATGCTCCAGAGATGGTAGCCGAGCTAAGGGCTCGTATGTTGAAATTTGTTAATGGAGTGTCAAACTAGTTCCTCAAGGAGTGCAGGACTGCAATGCTTATTAAGGATATCGAGCTCTCCAGCCTCATAGTCCATGCTCAGCAAATTGAGGTAGAAAAATTAAAAGATTTGGAGCGGGAGAACAAACGGGCAAGAACCGGCCTGTCAGATTATGTCCACCAAAAGTCTGGTGGTAGTAGCCACCCACAGCAATAGCAGCAGTAGAGGGCTCCAGCACCCACTTCAGCCAGTGCCCCTACTTTCTAGTCCCACAAGGATCGGAGGGGTGGAGCATCTAGCTCACAATCCTAGAGTCATAGTGCCATCAACTGCTACAGCTATCCAGCTTGCCCTAAGTGTGGCAAGAACCATCCAGGAGAGTGTCTTTAGGGACGGGAGGGTTGTTTTGGGTATGGACAGCTTGGTCATCGGCTCAAAGAATGCTCGTCAGCAGGAAGGGGGAGATCACAATCCACAGCTTCAACATCTCCATCCGGTCAACCAACTCAGCAGGCCAACACTTCAGGTACGGATGGGGGCCAATGCCAAAATCGTCTTATGCTTTGTCCTCTCATCAGGATCAGGGGAGCTCACCTGACGTAGTTATGGGTACGTTACACCTTTTTCATCTAGACATGTATGCGCTACTATATCTAGGAGCCACCCTTTTGTTCGTGACTCCCTATGTAGCAGTATAGTTCGATATCAATCTAGATGTTGTTCGGTGCTTTGGTATATGGGTTAAAAACCGACACGCAAGTGCACGTGGTCAAACAAGTAGTAAGTGGCTTAAGTAAGCCAAGTATCGATCCAAGGAGACTCTGGATAAGTAAAAATTGCTCAAGTATACTATATTATATCTTACTTCTATATATGTTGACAACAAAGTAACCAAAAGTTAAATAATTTGTTTATAAATTATATACTAAAACTATTAACAAATATCTATTTTGAATTGAAACTATGGATATGAGCATGCCAAGGTTAAGAACATGTAATGAACTTGATTATCAACATGCATTGGTTAATCTTCTCTTCCAATTGCTAGCCAAGAACATTAGCCTAGAGATTAAAACTCTCGTATTTAATCTCACTTAAGAATCATAAACCATCCGTCTACATTTCTGTGATCAAATGCAATTTATGACCTAGCAATACAATTCCGGTTCCTAAATTGACTAATACGGCTTTCAAGTATATTTCTATCAGGAAAGCACATCAAAACTCAATTTTCCCAAATCAAGTTAAGAACAATACCCTATTAATTCACAACTTTCCAATTTCGTGCTCTCTCGAGTGAAATCGGACTTTTTAGATGTACATTAATGTCGGCCACACACCAATGTAGTAGAAACAAGAATTAATAGAACAACATGGAAGAAGATGATGAAAAACCATATAATTCAATAATCAAAATTCATCACAAATGTTCATAACCTCAGCAAGGAAGGGAATTAGCCACTCATTTATGGATTAATCATCCTAAAACAAGTGTTAATCATACAAACAATTGATTGAAAGAAGAAAGAAAGAGAGAAAAACCCTAAGCTTTTTCGTCCCTCAACTGCCTGTAACCCACGTCCTTGCTCCACCAAGTCTGAATTATGAAAAATAAACCTAAGTGTGCTATTTATAGTAGTAGGACTCTTTCCCGGAATAACAAGCAACGTGTCACGGAGTGCATCGTGGAGCACGGCCTCCGTGACACTCTACGGATGCGGAAGCCCTCTGGAAATCACCCGAAATTGGCCCGGGCAGCACCCTGCCGCGTTGGCAGCGTGTCACGCTGCTTGGGCAGCGCGTTGGCAGCCCTTGGTCGCGGAAGCCACCTGCCATAGCACGTTGCCAACGAGCAGGTGGGCTGTTGTGAGCGGCCTGCCTGCCGTGGCATCTTGTCGACGCATCGGTGGGCTGTTTTGTGCCTCCTCTTTGCCGACGTTCGCGTGTTGATTCCGTTTCCAAGCCTCTACCTCACCAACTCATGGATTAGTTGCTCAAAAGTCATCAAAACCTACAAAACAAAGGCTAATCATGTTGGTTAGCACATATCTTTACTTTATCTACAATTACATGAAAATGTATACAATAATCTTAGATAAACAAGACTAATTTAAGTCGTAAAGCGTATCTCGGGCATATATTTTTGCCCGTGATCACAACCCCACACTTAAAGCCTTGTTCGTCCTCGAACAACATTTTACATATCATGCATATGGAGACTCCCACATAACTAATTTAGCAATATAATTCAAGTTACAGCTATAATGATTACGTAAGATACAAGCTAAAAATAGAGAATGCCTGATTTGATCATTGAAATGAAGTACAACTATGTTAAGACTTCTTAACCTCAAGAATCGACTCTCAATCTTAGCAAACTCATGCAAATCAACTGATTAAGAAATCTCACATGAATTATATCCTTCATTCAACATGTACCCCTCACAGGAAGAGAGTTACCCAATCACACGCAAAAATAATTTTTTACATCACAACATGTGTGGGTACATGAATAGAATTACGCTCACTCTCACAAAGAATTCACATGCATTATGTAATGACCCATAAGCTTGCCCTTAGTGTTTTATTCCACTAATTTAAGGATGTATGAATGTAAGATCAAGTAGGACTTTTTAGGTTGTAATGTAACTCAGGTGCGGGTAAGTACTATTATGATCAGTAATAGTGACTATCTTTCCTAAGCGCTTTTAATACATCACGCCTTCATTACAAATTTCCCTTCCTACACTTCACCATTTTCTCTTTTCATCTTTCTTTATCCTCTTTTGTTCCCCCCTTTCTTTAGGCACTTTTAGCTTATCAGTAAGGAGTTATATAAGTAACTTTTCATTTATTTATTTTCTTACTCCCTACTAATACTCACCCATATTCAAACAAGTGCACCTTTGTCCTTTTCTCACTTCTCCAACTTGCTACTTTTCCTTTCTTTTCATTCTTCTCACTCCTTTACTCTTTCGGATTTTTCCTTTAAGCGCTTAGGAGTTTTGGTTCAATTTCAAGGCTAATGAAAGAAAAAGGATTAAGCTTATGTTGCAGTTGTCAAAGAATAGGCTCAAGGCTCAATGGGGTTAACTAGGATTAATTTTTCAAGGTAGGTATAATGAGGGATAAAAGTTTGGTTCATTTAAAGAAATGCCTAAATCATCTCCTACAATTCACATCCTTCATTTCGTTTTATATACACACCAGGCAAGTTCTAGACATTTCATAATAGCACAGAATACTCAAAAACCTTACACTCATGGCACATGCTCAAATCAAGACACAATAAGTAGACTCTTACTCAGCTAATCACAAGAATTCAGAATTAAGCTTCAAACATATTGAGTCAAATTCAAGAGACTAAGTGTCTCAAACAAAGTTATACACTTGCATGCTTCACACTGAACATACTTGCCTCTTACAAACATTTATAGCACATAACAAGAACATCAAGCACCAATTAGTTATGGTTTCAAAAACCCAAAACCTATCGAATAATTTTTCCTCAAGACGGTCGTCATCCATCCATCGTCGGAAACAGTCCCTAACTCTGACTAAAAACTTTATATACAGACAAAGGAAAGAAAGAAAAAGAAAATTTTTTATTCTACGGTTCAAAGACCCCCCGTCGGAAAAGAACCGAAAAGAAAAACCAACAGTTGATGAATTCATGCTTAACTCACAAAAACATTTTCAATTTTTTCACAAGCATTACATTCACCAAAAATCGTTAAGCACAAAAATTTGAAATTTCCCTTGAAATTTCCCTCACCCCACACTTAAATCATGCTATGTCCTCATAGCATCAAATTAAAATTTAAAAAGGGTGAGAAATACTCCCTGAGGCCTTTAGGCCTAGCTAACAACATGCCTTTCTTCAACTTTGCACAAGTGGGTGTTCAACCCCACACTTTTTCTCTTCCATGCTTGTTAGCTTCCTCCTCCACGGGTACTCAGACTTCCCCTCCATCTGCGCTTAACTTTCCACCAAAACAACACAAGATGAAAATAAACAAAAATTAACTCAATTGCAAGAAATTAAAATGGTACCTGTGGTACCCTTGGGTTGCCTCCCAAGCAGCGCCTAATTTTACATCGCGGCACGACGTACCAAGTTTCACCACTTTTTCCTCCACCTTGAGGATATGAATCTCACCCCTAATTTCTTTTCTAATTTCCTCTTATGCTCCAGAGGTGGTGGTGAAAAATCATAAGGACCAAACAGTAGGTGTTGCCTTTTTACTTTATTGGCCCTCAAGTAAGCGAAGTCATTTTGTCTCTCCGCGTTGGCAAATTTCAAAATATATGGTGTGTGGTCCTCCTCTAGACATTTCTCTATAAGCTTGGAAGACTCTCTTTCTATGTTGTCAACCAAATTTAACGTCGAAAAATGCGTAGAGTGTGGTCCAATACACCTCAACTCTGAAACTGCATTTTGCTTGACCTCCTTACTTGTATACTCCTTCTCAGCATCGACATCTATCTCTTCATTAATGTCAAATGGGGGGTACTCTATCTATTCTTCCATGAATGGATTTTCTATAAGTGTGAGCCCGTCACGGGGACACTCAAGAGATTCTAATTGTTGGGCTTCATCCAAAAATTCACCCTTTTCGTCCTCTTGTATTTCCTCTTGAATATAGGCTAAAGTTGTTACCTGCAATTTATCACAAACTTCAGCTTCAGCGATCATCTCCGTGAATTTGATGCTCATCCTTTCTAGAGCCTCTACATTCTCTTCTTGCTGAATTCTCAATACTGCCATCGCCTCCTTCATTGCTTCTGATTGCTCCAGGAGTTGTTTCAGCATGTCTTCTATTCGAGCTTGGCGTCCCAAGTCCTCATTTTCAGCATGCCTATATTCAGCAAAAACAACAGAAGGATCATAGTAGGGGCTTGGGGGAGGGGAATATGCATTCGGACAGCCATCCCAATGGCCATCTTGACCACCACATATATTGCACATGTTACAGTGTTGCCACAAGTGGTGTCCTCCGCAATTCAGACAAGATTCATTAAAATATGAGTATCCACCATTTATACCATTTGTATTCCACGATGTCATGTCAATAAGGGTATACGAAAAAGAAAAAAATATAAAATGAAAAAGAATTAAAACAAACACTAAGACCAAGTTGTCAACACTTAACAAAATAAAATAAAAATATAGTAAATTTACCCTTAATACAATTTCACCAATTGCCTAGTCTCCCCGGCAACGGCGCCAAAAACTTGTTCGGTGCTTTGGTATATGGGTTAAAAACCGACACGCAAGTGCACATGGTCAAACAAGTAGTAAGTGGCTTAAGTAAGCCAAGTATCGATCCAAGGAGACTCTGGATAAGTAAAAATTGCTCAAGTATACTATATTCTATCTTACTTCTATATATGCTGACAACAAAGTAACCAAAAGTTAAATAATTTGTTTATAAATTATATACTAAAACTATTAACAAATATCTACTTTGAATTGAAACTATGGATATGAGCATGCCAAGGTTAAGAACATGTAATGAACTGATTATCAACATACATTGGTTAATCTTCTCTTCCAATTGCTAGCCAAGAACATTAGCCTAGAGATTAAAACTCTCGTATTTAATCTCACTTAAGAATCATAAACCATCCGTCTACATTTCTGTGATCAAATGCAATTTATGACCTAGCAATACAATTCCGGTTCCTAAATTGACTAATATGGCTTTCAAGTATATTTCTATCAGGAAAGCACATCAAAACTCAATTTTCCCAAATCAAGTTAAGAACAATACCCTATTAATTCACAAATTTCCAATTTCGTGCTCTCTCGAGTGAAATCGAACTTTTTAGATGTACATTAATGTCGGTCACACACCAATGTAGTAGAAACAAGAATTAATAGAACAACATGGAAGAAGATGATGAAAAACCATATAATTCAATAATCAAAATTCATCACAAATGTTCATAACCTCAGCAAGGAAGGGAATTAGCCACTCATTTGTGGATTAATCATCCTAAAACAAGTGTTAATCATACAAACAATTGATTGAAAGAAGAAAGAAAGAGAGAAAAACCCTGAGCTTTTTCGTCCCTCAACTGCCTGTAACCCACGTCCTTGCTCCACCAAGTCTGAATTATGAAAAATAAACCTAAGTGTGCTATTTATAGTAGTAGGACTCTTTCCCGGAATAACAAGCAACGTGTCACGGAGTGCATCGTGGAGCACGGCCTCCGTGACACTCTACGGACGCGGAAGCCCTCTGGAAATCACCTGAAATTGGCCCGGGCAGCACCCTGCCGCGTTGGCAGCGTGTCACGCTGCTTGGGCAGCGCGTTGGCAGCCCTTGGTCGCGGAGGCCACCTGCCGTAGCACGTTGCCAACGCGCAGGTGGGCTGTTGTGAGCGGCCTGCCTGCCGTGGCATCTTGTCGACGCGCCAGTGGGCTGTTTTGTGCCTCCTCTTTGCCGACGTTCGCGTGTTGATTCCATTTCCAAGCCTCTACCTCACCAACTCATGGATTAGTTGCTCAAAAGTCATCAAAACCTACAAAACAAAGGCTAATCATGTTGGTTAGCACATATCTTTACTTTATCTACAATTACATGAAAATGTATACAATAATCTTAGATAAACAAGACTAATTTAAGTCGTAAAGCGTATCTCGGGCATATATTTTTGCCCGTGATCAAGGTCCTCTTAGAACCATTCTCTGTCTCCACCCCACTTGGTGAATCAGTTAGAGCCAGTCGCGTTATAGGAACTGCCCAGTCTCAATCTTCAATAAGGTCATTCCTGCTAATCTTATAGAGTTAGACATGGTTGACTTTGACATCATTCTTGGCATGGATTGGTTACATTCTAGTTATGCCTCAGTTGACTGTAGAACTAGGTTTATCAAGTTTCTATTCCCTATGAGCCAGCTTTAGAGTGGACGGGCAGTAGTTCAACGCCTAAGGGTTGGTTTATTTCCTACCTTAAGGACAGAAAGATTATTTCCAAAGGGTGTATTTATCATCTAGTTCGAGTCAAATATTCCAGCTCTAAGACCCCAACTATCCAGTCAGTTCCAATGGTTAGTGAATTCTTTGATGTGTTCCCCGAAGATCTTCCCGGAGTCCCTCCTGAGCAGGAATAAACTTCGGCATAGACCTTCTCCCATACACTCAGCCCATCTCCATCCCTCCTTATAGAATGGCTCTAGCTGAGATTAAGGAGCAGCTAAAAGACCTTCTTGATAAAGGTTTTATCAGACCCAAATCTCTCCCTAGGGTGCTCCAATACTATTCATGCGAAAGAAAGACGGTACCCTCAGAATGTGCATCAATTACCGTCAGTTGAACAAGGTCAAAGTCAAGAATAGGTATCCCCTACCCAGGATTGATGACTTGTTCGATCAGCTTAACGAAGCTAGTTGTTTCTCCAAGATAGATCTCACGTCGGGGTGTCATTAGCTAAGAGTCAGAGAGTGTGACATATCAAAAACAGCTTTTAGAACTCGCTATGGTCACTATTAATTCGTGGTTATGTACTTTAGATTGATTAATGCCCCCGCAGCTTTCATGGACCTGATGAACAGAGTCTTCAAGCGCTATCTAGATATGTTTATCATAGTATTATCAATGATATTCTGGTATACTCTAGAAATGAGGAAGAACATGCTAATCACCTAAGGATAGTGCTTTAGACACACAGAGACCACCAGTTGTTCACCAAGTACAGCAAATGCAAATTTTGGTTGAAGTCCGTGACTTTCCTTGGTCACGTAGTCTCGGGTAAGGATATTCAGGTGGATTCTCGAAAGATAGCAGCGGTGAAAGACTGGCCTAGACATACCTCCCCAACCAAAATCAGAAGTTTCTTGGGTCTAGCAGGTTATTATCGATGTTTTGTGGAAGGATTTTACTTGATTGCATCCTCTCTGACAAAGTTGACTCAGAAAGGTAAAATTTCAGTGGTCAGATGCGTGTGAGAAGAGTTTTTAGGAGTTGAAAACTCATCTCACTTATACTCCAGTTTTGACCTTACCAGAAGGAACACATGGGTTTGTAGTGTATTACGACACTTCCTGAGTTAGACTCATTTGCGTTCTGATGCATTTGAGTAAGGTGATAGCCTATGCCTCCAGACAGCTCAAGGTTCATGAAAAGAACAATCCGACTCATGACCTGGAGTTGGCAGCGGTGGTGTTTGCATTGAAAATATGGAGGCATTACCTGTACGGGGCTCACGTGGATTTTTCACCGATCATAAGAGCCTTCAGTATGTGTTTAGTCAGAAAGATCTGAATCTTCGTCAGAGAAGATGGTTGGAGCTACTGAAGGAATATGAAATGAGTGTGCTATATCACCCGGGCAAAGCCAATGTGGTGGCTAATTCCCTATGTAGAGTGTCTATGGGGAGCATGGCTCATGTTGAAAAGGACAAAAAGGAACTGGCAGGATATCCACAGGTTAGCCAGGTTAGGAGTATAGTTGGTTGATACAGCTAAGGGCGGAGTAGTGGTGTAGAGTGGATCAGATTCCTCATTGGTAGTTGAAGTTAAGTTAAGGCAGGATGAAGATCCCATACTGCTTAAATTGAAGGAGGCATTTCTCAGAAAAGAAGTGGAGGCTTTCTCCCAAGGGAGAGATGGTGTACTCCGTTACCAAGGTAGGTTGTGCGTACTGGATGTGGCTGGTTTGAGATAGCAGAATACTAGTTGAAGCACATAGTTTGAGATATTCGATCCACCCAGGTGCTACTAAGATGTACCGTGATTTATGAGATATTTACTGGTGGAACGGCATGAAGAGAGACATCGCATAATTTGTAGCTAAGTGCCCGAACTTCTAGCAGGTCAAAGTAGAACACCAGAGACCATGAGGTATGAATCAAGATATCAGCATACCCATATGAAAGTGGGAAGAAGTAAATATGGATTTTATTATGGGTCTACCTCGGACTCGTCGATAGCATTACTCAATCTGGGTGATAGTAGATCGGATGACTAAGTCAGCATACTTTCTCCCAGTTAAAACCACAGACTCAGCTGAGGACTATGCTAGGCTTTATATCTGGGAGTTGGTCAGACTTCATGAGGTTCCCTTATCCATTATCTCTTATAGAGATACCCAGTTCACTTTTCATTTCTAGAAATCTTTTCAGAAGGGACTCGGTACCCAAGTCAAGCTCAACACAACTTTCCACTCGCAGACAAATGGACAAGTTGAGTGGATTATCCAGACCTTGGAAGATATACTGAGAGCTTGTGTGATCGATTTCAAGGGAAGTTGGTATGATCACTTGCCATTCATCGAGTTTGCATACAACAATAGCTACCACTCTAGTATTCAGATGGCCCCATTTAAGGCATTGTGTGGTAGAAGGTGTGGATCTCCTATCAGGTGGTTTGAAGTTGGTGAAGCTACTCTGATCGGGACAAACTCAGTTCACGAGGCAATGTAGTAAGTACAGCTCATCCAAGAAAGGTTGTAAACAGCTCAGACCCATCAAAAATCTTATGCTGATGTGAGGAGAAGAGAGTTAGAGTTTGCAGTGGATGATAGGGTTCATCTAAAACCCATGAAAGGGGTGATGAGATTTGGGAAGAAAGGAAAACTCAGTCTGAGATATGTAGGACCCTACCGAATTTTGAGGCAAATTGGCAAGGTAACCTATGAGCTAGAATTACCTTCAGAGTTCATATCTGTGCACCCAGTATTCCATGTGTCACTATTGAAGAAGTGCATCGGTGATCCAACTTCAGTTGTGCCATTGGACAGTGTGGGAGTGAAAGATAGTCTCTCTTACGAAGAGGTCATCGTTCAGATCCTTGGCCGTTAGGTTCGTAAGCTGAGGAACAAAGAAGTAGCTTCAGTCAAAGTCTTATGGAGAAATCAGCATGTAGAAGGAGTTACGTGGGAAGAAGAAGCATATATGATGGCTAGATACCCACACTTATTCCCTTCCAGCTCAGTTTCAGTTTAAGGTATCAATTTTTCCCTAAAAACTCTATTTAGTTACATGTTCAATCCATATGTCCCAGTTTCTTTCATGTTAATGAATGTGTGTATGATTCATGAATTTTGTTCAGTCATGTAGTTTATTTTGGAGGTAGTCATTCCGTTAGTTTTCAGCTTTCATGATCAGTATTTGAGTATTATGATTGCAATTCTCCGCTTTTCTATGTGTTTTTCAATATTCGAGGACGAATGTTCCCAAGAGGGAGATATTGTAATACCCCGGAAACCCTAAGTTCAGACCCAGGAGTTGAAATGGAAAAAACAGGATTTTCTGCACCATGTCACAGAACAAGTCATCCTGTGACCCGTCGGGTAGGCCACGAGTCATGGAGTGACTCATGGGGAAGGGTCTGGACTTAGTTGAAAATTGGGAAATTGAGTGACCACAGGTGTGACCACGACTCATGGTCAACCCACGAGTCGTTATGTAAGTCGTGGTTAAGAGTTGACTGAAAGTTGGAAAATTTGGGCAGTGCAGTTAACGGGTCCTCACCATGGCTCGTTTGGGACACCACGAGTCTTGGTGTCGCCCGTGGTGACCCCCAAGTAGTTTTCGACAGTGAGGACTATGGGAGGTGAGCACGAGTCATGGTCACCGGTAATGAATCATTAAGAAGCCCGTGGTGACCCCTGTAGAGGAATTATGGTTTAGTGGCAATGGGAGACGTCATGAATTGTTAGGTCTCCTGATGACTCGTGAAGTTAGTCATTGGCAGGTTGGGGAATTTGTAGAAAATTTCCAGTTCACATCACGATTGTGCACCACGAGTCAACCCTGATCTCACGACTCATGGAGTGCCTCGTGGGGACCGACAGGGTCCTTTTTCCTGCAAATTTCCTAAGGAGTTTTACGTAATTTTCTAAACTCCTGGACTCTAAACTACATAATTTTACTATCATGGGTATATTTTATGCATGTTTCTAATGTTGAATTATGATTTATGGGCATGTTTTATAATGTTTTCATTCACAAAATTATGATTTCAAAGTTTTAAAAATACGATGCCCATCTATAGAAGTTCATGAAAAGATGAGATTATGATCTATGCTTCTAGTTATGATGAGATATTTATGATTAAAGTACGATTTCAAATTACCCATGTCTATATTCATGTTTTGAGTAATCAAAGCTTATTTCAAAGATGTTTAAGCATTGGGAAAGCCCATATGATCAAGTGTATTTCAGGGTTTATGTAAATTTCATGTTATTAGCTTACCACATGGATTTGGAGTCTAGACTCCCATTCTTGTTTAGCTTGTGGTATGGTTTGAGCCAAGGCTCTTCATGTTATGCTTTCAGAATATGTATGTCATGTCATGATTTCCGCTTCGTCACTAGATGATGATTCAGCTTCATTGAAAAAGGATGGAGAGAATATGCATATTTTTAGGAGTAGTGTCTAGCACCGAGTAGACTAAGGGTCAGTCAACCCTGTGCCTCAGAACCATGTGCCAACATAGGTATGTTCAGATTATTTGGGACCTCCCTTGTGAACTTCCCCTGCCCCCAAGAGGCCTTCAGCTTGATATAAATATCATGATAGTGTCCTCAGCCCTAGCAAGGATTTGGACGGCTCTGCCACTTGAGTATATTAGTCGGGACCACATAAGCTTTATCGTGATAATGTCGGTTATATGACGAGTCTCCCATTGTTCCTCATGATTTCAGTTATGCATGTTCAGCAGTCATGTTATTATGTTTTTAGCAGGTTTGACCCAATGTTCAGTTTTACTTATGATTAATAGTTTTCATATTTGGGTCATTCGATGCAGTTATGATATTCAATTATGTTTAAGTCATGTTTTCAGATAAAAGCATGCAAACCCTACTCTTAGACTCTTATGATGAAATGTTTTATGACATGCATGATCTCTGATTTTACTTACTTAGTGGTTATTACTTATCTTGCATACTTGGTACATTCCACATGCTGACCGCATACTCTATGTCGTATCGTTTCATGATACAGGCTTCGACATTCAAGCTCAGTCCCCCCGCTAATCGGATCTTCAGTGTTAGCATCTCTCAGTCAGAGTTGGTGAATCCTCATCTTTCGAGGGCCATTCCTATTAGTTATACTCAGTATTTTCAGTTTCAGACTTTAGTGTGTTAGTTAGAGTCTTGTCCCATCAACTCGTCAGTAGTAGAGGCTTATCAAACATAGTATGTTTTCAGTTTGAGATTGTGCTATGTATTCAGTTATTCGATGTTATCAGATTTTCAGACTTCCACTATGTTATATGTTAGATTTCCGCACTTAAAATATTGATCTTAGATGTTATGTTCATGCAATAGGTCGACTTGGAGCCTCTCAGGGTTTTTTTTTTGTCCCGTGTCTCGATGCCTATGTTCGGGTCGTGACACATATGTAATTTATGTTAATGGAGTTGAGGCTACCAAATTCTGAGGTGTCGGTATCAATTTATGTAATATGGTTATCAAAAGAATATACTAAGTATCAAAATGGCTAACTAGGACAATCACATCAAGGTAGGTAAAATTGGGTTACAAATAGGCTACCAAAGAAATGTCTATATCACTTCCTAGATACAACATTCTTATTTCGCTTTGCACACACACCGGTCAGGTTCTAGACATTAATTTGCAAGCGTGGAGTAGGTAAAAGTTATCTCACTCACACAATGGCATAAATGGTTCAATCATGGCAATAAAGATTACATAGACACATATATCCATATTGAATGTCTCACATTACTAAGCCCAATTTTTCAAGTATAGGAGATAAGTTTCAAAAGTTTAAGTGTTTCTACCTTTTCATGCATTTTTGAGTGAATTATGCAAAGTCTCAGTGATACCCTAAGTGAAGCACCTAGCATTCATAAGGTTTCAAGTTCTTGCTCTCCTACTGATGACTAATTTTTCCTTAAGACGGTTGTCATCCACCATCATAGGAAAAAGTCGTGACTATGACTAAATAAATTTTAAAAATACTCCTAAAAATTAAAAATTACTCAATTCAAAAGTACATCCCTTGAAAAAGAACTGAGGCCATAAGAAAAATCAAGGGGTGGGTGAGATCTGTTATTTTTTAAAATTTTCAAGAAAGACATCCTATGGCTTACTTACCCTCAACCTCAAAATTATCAGGAGATATAACCACCCCATACTTGAAGTCATGTTCTATACTCAAAGCATTTATAACATAAAATAAGAACAAGGGTGCGGAATACTCCCTGATACCCTCTAGGGCCCAGCCAGTAATACATTTCTTTGATTCTTGGGTCGTATGACCCCATACTTAAGCTCCAAACATGCTCTTTAGCTGAAAGTTTGGGTACTCAGACTTTTCCTTCTTAATTGGGTTGCCTCCCAACAAGCGCTTAATTTAATATCGCTAAACGATGTGACTATCTTGATTACTCAGACTCCGTCAAGATACCCCTTGGATTGCCTCCTAAACAATGCCTGATTTAACATTGAGGCACAATGCACCTTTCAGCTCAAGATACCTTCCGACGTTTCCTCCTTCTTTTCGGAGCCAAGACTAACTTGTCAACACCTGAAAGAACCAAAAATGATAATAAAAGAACAAAATAAAAAAATAAATTGGGAAATAAGGACTACAAGAATAATTTAAACACTAATTAATTATTTTTAAATCGTATTCCCTGACAATGGAGCTAAAATTAGATCATGCCCAAATTACACCTCATAATGAAGTATAATGTCACGACCCGAATCTACACCCTGGACGGAACACGGTACTTGGAGTCACAAATAACTCCAAGTCAACCATGGTCTATCATACTCTCGCATTCGGAGTGAACATATAAATATAGCAGAAGCTTTCAAAATAATGATATAAAACATTAATGAAAATAATGTTGAATCATAACATTTAAAACATCTGAATAAAACTACAAGTCTGAAATACCAAGTCTGTGTCTGAAGGCCAACTATAACTGATGAGTTGTTGGGACAGTCCCCCAGCTAACTCCAAGTCCAAATAGAAGAAAACATAACTGAATAAAATGATCTTCGTCCTCGAAAGATGAGGACTCACCAAATAGTGCAGCTGGAGTCTTCTGAGCACAATCTGCTAACGAGGCTGGGACTGAGATCCTGCAGCTGTATCATAAAACGATACAGCATAAAAGGTATGCGTCAGTACTTTGAATGTACTGAGTAAGTGAGAGAAACCATACACAAGAAAAAAAATCACTGAACTGAATAGACATGCAATAACCAACTGAAATTGTTGAACTGAATAACTGTAATAACTGTGATGGTCTAAATGACCCTGTCTGATAGTCAAGGACATGCCCTAAATCTGAGATACTGTACTAAATTGGTCTGAACTAGCTAATCTGGAACTGAGCTGATCTTGCTAGTGGGAGAGTCTATAACCAACATATAACCACGTGAGTTAGACATGGAGTTTGATGTATACACCCCATCGGTAGGACCCAATATACCTTACCAGGGTATAAAGGAATGAACTGGATGATCATAAGTCTGGGTCCATGAGTCCAATAAAAGTATAACCTACAGTGGCAACGTAGTCCTGGGAACCTGGGTGCATTGAAACCCCGGTTTGCTTGGTGCTAAGTTCTACTCTCATTGAATATTTCTAGACTGACTTAAGCTGATAGCTCAAAACTGGGGCCCAAGACTAATTCAGGAATACTTATATGAAATCACCCAGAGAGTCTTATCAGACCGGATTCTGTAACTGAATTCTAAGACTGGTCAGAGCTGCTTATTTGGAAGCGTGTAACTGTCTAAAGAACAAACTGTAATCTGAAGTTGGGGTCCTAAGGCTGGTCAGAGCTACTTATCTAAAAGTGTCATGAACGCCTAAAAAATCACTAAAATTTGACACTGATTCTAATTCTGATAATTTGGAGGCACTACTGACACCTCGAGAATTTCTGTAGTCAAACTGATCAGCTGACATTTCTGACTAACATTGGATATTCTAGCATTTTTGACTGAAACTAGGTTAACATATATCTAACTGAGAATTCAACATATACAAATAATATGGGAATCCTCAACACTGATAGAATCAAGCACCAGGAAATAACTAGTCCGATATGCAAGAATCTGACTCACTGAACTGAGAAATTAGGGCTAAATCATTCTTCAAGATGGTAGTATCCACAAAATTTCTAAGGATTGGGAAATATAGCAACTAATATCATGAACAATATTCCACTAGAAGTTTATAGAATTATGTCTGAAAAAATCTTCCACAATTCGAAACTACAGGGCTATAATTGACAGAAAAATTTAGAGAAAGTTTTGGGGACAAGAATCAATATAGTCATAATCTAATGGAACCATATCTAAAATTAACATGAATAACATTCTTCATGAATTTAATGAAGTCTAACATATAATTTCTTCACATTCGAATGTTCGGGGCTAGAACTAATAAAAAAAACTAGGAGGGATTTTGGGGACACAAGGGAAAAACTATTCCCTTGTTGAATTCCCACATACCTGGATACAGATTTCTTGGAGAAGAAAACTTGAATCGCTGCAATAGATGAGAAGCCCTAGTCTTGCTTGAGAGTTCTTGGGAGGATATCTTACGTTATTTTCTAAAAATTCTTAGTGGAAATGACTGTAAAACCATTTAATCCCTCTTAATCCCCTTAAAATAAACCAAAAGACATAGTTTAGAATCTAGGAGGTGAGAAAATTACAGAAAGACCCTTGATAAACTCGCATGGAAAACTGATCGCCAGTCCCCACGAGGGACCCAACGACTCGTGCTCAGTGACCACGACTCATGCTCAGTGACCACGACTCGTGGTCACGGTCGTCAAGTGCACTTCAAAAAACCCCCTTTTGGTCACCACGAGGGACACCACGACTCGTGGTGATCCACTCATCAACTACACTACCAAAGTCTCCATTTCCAAACCCTCCTGGACCACGAGTCACCTAATGGATCATGGCATGTACCATAACTCGTGGTACCTAGTTGTTAGGTACACTGCCTAACTTTTTCCCGATCTCCAACTTGCTCTTGATCACGGATCACATCACGACTCGTGGTCACACCTATGGTCACCCCAATTTTTTCAAATTTTTCAATCAAGTCTGGACCCTTCCCCACGAGTCACTTCATGACTCGTGGACTACCCCATGGATCACAGGACGACTCGTTCTGTGATCTGGTATTGAAAATTTTGTTTCTGCATTTCAGCTCCCAGGTCTGGTCTTAGAGTTTTTGGGACATTACATATAAAGCGATCATTGTCAAATATAATAACCCAACTAGGTTAATATCGATCTTACAGGGAATAGGTCAAAAATAATATGTTAATAGTGAGCAAATCAACTAGTAGTCAATATTTCGAAAGAGGGGTTGCAATAAATGAATAAATATTTTATGCAAAGAATTTATTGTTATCAAATTTCTGAAAAGAAAGGACTGTGTTTCCCATAATTTTATAACGTAGTAGGCTTATTTTATTAGTAATCTATCCAAGTGAATTTTGTGTTAGACTGACGATTAAGTTCATCTATGTCTCTCGACCTATATAGATGAATTTAACCTAAACTCTCTCGGACTTTAGGTGTGTATATTTTTCCCTCGCAATAAGTCTTGAATTAACTATCCTCGGTTAGAGCTCAAGTTAATTAGATGATGTTTGCTAGTCTTAAATTTTCATTGTTATTCCCTTTTTCTAACTCCAACCTCTTTGATCGAGCAAGTCGATCATGCAGGCACATTTCAACGTTTTTAATCGCTAAAACTCATTAAAACAAAGAGAATAATAACACATTCAACTCACCGTTCAAGAATCACTATTTTATTTTTCCTACATCCATTAATCCATTATGATTCTTACAACCCTAGCTAAAAAGATTTAGCTGCTCATGTTTGAAGAAACAATAACATACTATTTATAAGAAGTCATAATGAAATACTTATAATAATATGAAATTGTTTAACAAATCTCAATAGCTAACTAGAATTGCAAGAATTTGATGTTTCTCATCCAAAAATTGTATGGAATAATGTTTTCCACACTTACAACAATAATGATCAAAGAATAAGTGAGGAATTCAACTTTCACAATTACTTGGACTAATTTTTGATACCTAAAACATCCTAAGAAGGAGTATATATAGTAGTAGAATAAATTTTAATTGCTCCTACTTGGACTGGGATTGGATTTTGCAGATACTAAGACTGACACAATTGGTCCGCGTCGCGGACCCTAACGCACCTTTAGGCCTTCACGTCATGCAGCTTGGTGAGACCTCCAGGTCGCACAGTGTAGTGCACTGGTGTGCCTGTGCGATGCCAACCTTCTTCAATCCTATTTTTCTCAGTTCGACTTTGCCATACTTGCATTTTAAGCCACAAATAAGTCTAAATCTGTCACTTTAATCCCTGCAAATATTTAATCATGTGCGTTAGCTCTTTTTCATAAATATCATATAAAAGCAAAGAAAACACACTTAATTCATTTTTTAAAAAATAGCTAAATATGCGCAAAATATGATTGATAAGTGCGTAATACGCCCTACATTACCTGTTGTCTGTAGTGTTCAACTTTCTCAAGGATTCACACTTTCCTTCTTCGCTATCAAACACATCCTCTATAACCAAGACTTTACCACTACAAAGGCTAGGGACCACCATCCCACATTCGTGGCTTGGCCTTGACAGCCTTATTCTAACCCTCACTTCGATATCTTTTCTTATACTGGTTTCCTACTCCAGTGAAGTTGTTAAAGATGATGAAGACAATACTAATAGCACTAATGGGTGAGACCGCGTAAAGTTCGGTGCAAATTACGAACACTATTAAAAATTCCGACAACTCTTGTAGTGTTTTTGGTAGGATTTATCCTTTGTTTCATTCATAACCCTTCAATCATTCACAATATTAAATTTGGCCCATCAAAGATTCACGTTCGAAAATCACATGGGCTGAAATTCTTATGTTAAGACGGGTCAGGTGAGTGGGTTAGATTAGGATATGAGTTTTATTTTTAAAAAATGAGTCATTTATGTTGATTTGAGATTTTCTGTTAAATGACGGGTATAGATGAAAATTTGCATAACAGTGGAGGTAAATATGACCCAATAGTATGACAAAGAGTAAATTTAGCTAATTTTTAAAAGTAAAAGGGTAAATTTGGCCCTTTTCCCAATTGGTAAAGTTGGGTTATAATTTCAAAACTGAAAAGATATATGGGTGTCATCCTAGCATAATTGATGATAATCTATTAGTATTTAATTAGGTTAAAAAGAGGGGGAGGAGGAGGAAGGGAATGAGAAAATTTTAATATTTAGTAAAATGGATAATTATTGGTATCATCAATAAATATTTAATAATATTTTTTAGAGGTATCAATATGGGTCGGTCCAACCCATGCGGGCTTTGAAATTTGACTGGTCAGACCAGGATGGCCTATCATTTTGATGGGCTATAAAACAACAAGCCCAACCCATCATTACGTGGGCTGCAGGCCGCCTCGGCCAGCCCATTTAAAAAAAATATTTATAAATTATAATTTAAAGATGCTAAACATAAATATTTACAAAATAATATTACATGGTATTACTACTTGTTAATCAAGTCTCAAATCTATTAACAAAATAATTCTAAAAATAGTTATTAACTTTAACTTCAAGTAAAAATTTAATTGTATGACTTCAATCTAAAATCATTGTCAATCTATGCAAATATCCTGAGTATAATCGCACAAAAAAATAATTTTGCTGGACATAAAGTTTCTATTAAACTAGATAACTTTTGACATGATAATACTCAAACTAAATAGAGATATTAACAAGCACATAAAACAGTTAATGAGTAATAATACAACTAGCTAAATAGAAATATTAACATACTTTTGTTCCAGTAGATCACAATAAAATACAAAATCAGATGACGATGATATTCCACCCATTAAAATAATGGTTTAAGTATACTTTAAGTTTGGAGCCCTCCAGTTATTTTTAATTAATTTTTTATTTGCCCATGGGCCAGCCCAACCCACTTCATTCAAACCACACGGTTCAGCGGGCTTATCCGGTCGGGCTAAAAGTCTCATTCTTAAATGTGCTCTAAAAATCACAACCCAAACCCTATCAAATTACGGGCTGGATTGGGCCGACCCACCGAACCTAACCCATATCGACAGCTCTAATATTTATAGTAGTAATATTAGTCTTAAAGTAGATACCCACATAATTTTCCTAAAATAAATGAATATCTTTGTATAAATTTTTACTTTTTATGAATATGCTTTTTTACTTTAAATTTATTTATGAATGAGATAATATTTAACTAAAATTATGGGATTACCAAAGTTCTAAAAAAATTTATTATCCCAATTATGGTTAGAAACCTTATGTTAGCTGATAAATCTCAATTATTAATTTAAAATTAAGACATGTGTTATCAACCAAATAAAAACTTGGGAAAAATGAAGACAGTAAAAAGTGAAGAGGAGGATCGAAATGTTTTCCACTTTCCTTTTGTTTTTATGTTAGGTAGGTGACCAATACAGACATTTCGAAAGCAGCTTTTCCTTTGTATATGCCAGACTACTCAAGATTTAAGAACATAAGAAAATAAAAGAAATGCACGTTGACAATAATATATACATATAACGAAAGATAGAAGTCTTTAACCAGGTCAAGTCAAAAATCATATTCAATTCATCAAAAATTTTAAAAAATATAAAAAATAATTTTCAGATTGATCGTATTTTCTTCATTCTTTAATACACCTCATTTTCAATTTTTCACCTCTGTTGATGTAACGTTCATCCCAACCATCCCATACGTCCACTTTTCATAATAAAAGTGTACTGTACAGAAAGCAAAAGGGGGAAAAAGAAACGAAATGCTAAAAGATATGCAGAAAATACACGAGCCTCAGGAGCCTTTGTTGCATCTTTAATTTACCTCTCTAGTTCTTGTTTGCAGAGAGGACAGCAAGATATAATTCTGAGCCATTGATCCACACACTTGAGATGAAATATATGAGAACAAGGCAATTGTCTGATCTCTTCCTTATCTCCATACTTGGCTAAACAAATACAACATTCCTGTTATATATCACACAAAAGCTTCTTCATTTAGACTTCAGACATTAGCTTTTATTATATATTGATACTGTAAGAATAATTTTACAGTCGGTAATATATTTAAAAAATATATTATAATCCATAAAAGTAGGATCTGTAACCTAAGAAATAAGGTAGGTTATTCGCTATAATAATTTAAAATATAATAATAGTATAAATTTTATTTATATTATCAATCGATATAAATTAAATTTATATTTAAAATTTAACTCCTATACATTGAAGAAATCTTAGTTGATTGGCTATCTAAACTTTCATTTCCTATCTTATAATTCCATTTCCATTTTCCCTTCCCTCTCCTTTACACATAATTAATTTTTTTACTTTTTTTTTAAAAAAAAACTTTTGTACATTGAGAATGTAAAAGAAATTTTATACGATCAAATAATTTAAACAATAACTATAACGGTCCATAGAAAGTCTGATTAGAAACAAGAAAATAAGCCTACAATAAACTAAAATGTAGTGACAGTACAAAAATTATCCTTAACAATATCAGTGTAAAGATTTAATTTGAGTCAAGTATTTTAATATATTAACAGCGAAAAGAAATCTTACATGTTAATCAGGTCGCCTAAAAGGTAACTATAGGTAATAGTTCATAAAAAAGTGGAATTAATTATTCAAATAAATAAGGCAGTTTGTGTTGAAAATTTATTTAGTTACTGCAATAGTTTCTTTAGCATAATAAGTTGCTAGATTTAGGATGAATTTGAAATTTAAATTTCTGTTAGATTTTATTTAGTTTATTGAGATATTTTAATTTTTTTGAATTTTAAATTATACAAAAAATTTTATTTTAAATTGGTTATTTAAAGCTCTTATGTGTTTAATAAAAGAAATTGAGAGTCATTTTCAATGAATACTTCCAACCATTTTTGTTGCACTATTTTACAAAATCAATAATTGTATCAAAGCCTTTCATTGATCTTAATGGATATGTGAGTTCATCGAGAAAGAAGTAGTTTCCGCCACGTTTAACCAATACATATTTTTAATTCATTTGAAGCTCATGCTTATTTTTGACGCACGGCTATTTTCGATCAATATCAATGTTAATTTACTTTTTATCAATATCTGTTTGAATTTTTACAAATTTTTATCTCTGCGGATTTTAACCATGACAAACATCGCTATATATATTTCTTTGAATGTCCGAGAAATCTTTATTGTTGAAAACTATCATATTTGATCAATGAAAATAAAGTTAGAAAGCAATTTTACAATGCGCAAACTTAAATTTCTTTTGTTTCAAAAGAAAAGTTACGAATTACTTTCAAATTAAACAACAAAACAGGAAAAATGTTGTAGAAAAATATTTGAAGCGTGAGTAAAAAAATATAAGAAAATTGAATTCAAGAAGAAGAGAGTCATATTAAGAAAGTGCGCAAGTTCAAAGGCTCTCAAAATTATCCTCAAGCACAAATCGGAGAAGCAGAATTTGAGGATCAACATCTTTAATTGTAGCAACTAAAACAAACAAGGAGTGTTGAAAATATATTTTAATTATTGCAATAAATATTTTAGCACAATAAATTGCTAATTTTAGGATGAATTTAAATTTTAAGTTTTTATTAAATTTTATTTAATTTGTTGAGATATTTTAAGGCAAAATACCTAAAAATCCTTCTAAAGTTGACGTGTTTTCTTCAAATTCCTCTTAAATTATCAGTAGTCTTAATTATCGCCTTAAACTTATTTAGCTGATAGTCTTTAATCTCCTGCACCGTCTCATCCTAAGAGAGTGAAATACACTCTCCTATCATATGGACTTTTTATGCATGTATCTTTTTTAAATAATTAAAATTTATTAATTTTTTAGATTTAATTTTGCAATTAGTGAATTTTTTTTGCTAAAACTCTACTTTTAAATCAAACGAAGAAATTATTTGGCTAAAAATAATGAAATTATAATTTATTTTTTTTACATATTGTTTTTCGAAAAGAAAAAATTATACTATTGAAACAAATAGTCATTATATCTAAGTAAATATAATAAAATTATATAGTTGAAGCTTTATTATTCTACTAAAAAATTTTATTTCAATGAGAATAAAAGAGCTCTAACTGAGATTTTTTTTCTTATTTTAGATTTGACCTGAAAGAAATAATAGTTATTGCATCTTAGCAAGAAATAAAAAATCACACAATTGCAACTCCTATTGGGGTTAAGTTATTTTTTATGTGAATAAAAATAATGAGACTCAAAGTTCTTTTAGTTGATTTAAGCCTGAAAAGAGAATACACAATTGAAATAAATAGTATTTCATATTAAAAAAATACACAGTTGAACATTATTATTTTTTTAAAAATTAATTTTATCTTTTTAGAATGATAGAGTTCGAGTCAATTTTTAAAAATTGGCCTAAAAAATAGAAACATACCATTAAAATAAATGATTGAGAGCTAATTTTTTTTTTCATTCTCACATACTTAAAAGAGTGTGTAGTCACTCTATTTGCCACATCAGCACTTAAAGAGTTAAAGATTATTAAATAAACAAATTTAGGAAGGTAATTAAGAGGACTGATAATTTAGGAAAAATTTGAAGAAAACAAATCAAGTTTAGAGAATATTTAGGCATTCTGCCTTTAAATTATACAAATATTTTATTTTAAATTAAAACTTTTTTTATATTTAATAAAAATAAATGGAAAGACATTTTCAATTAATACTTTAACATAACTACTTTTATAGCACCATATGGTAAAAAAACCAATAGATTATCTGCTATAGGTTAAAAATACCTAACAGAATGACAGTATAAATATATTTTACAATATAAAGTGTATCCGTAATTAGATTTTGAAGACAAAAGATTCTTACAGAATTTTCATTTAGCAGAGCGGACTCTCTGAGGTCTTTAATATCCTTGTAGTTCCAGCTGGGAAGACTGGAGAGTTGTTCGTCAGATGCCCCTCGATCTACGGATGCCATGTTCATATTGTAGCCTAGAAAGCTGCTCAACATTGGGATACAGCAGCAGAGCAATAGAAACAATATGAAGGGGAAAGAGTAGGTGACTGCATTCCAAGCAAGCAGGGAGATGCAGATCAGGTGAAGTTTAGGAGCACGATGGTACGACAAAAAGCGCGATTCGAACACCCAAACATTACCCATCACGAACCATATGGCGAAGAATAGCTCCACACCACTCCTCAATTTCTCCATCACGTGTAATGCCCTATCCAAATTTGTTCGAACACCTTTAATTAGACGAAATATGCATGTGAAAAATAGATCTACTAAAGCTTCATAGGAGTATAATATATATGAACTACTATTTCAGATATTCCAAACTTTTTGACACTATCAAAAATATAGGCTATAGCCTGGACATTCAATTTTCAAAAAGTAGAAGTAAGGATTTGGTGCTTCCTCCTCCAACATTACTCAACGAATAGATCCATTTTGATTAGTACACACACGAATAGAAAGATATCAGTATTGTTTTATGGGAGCGTCCTTGGTAATCTGAGATTTCTGATGGACATACATTGACCATATTTCTGATGAATTTTGTCAGAAATTCTATGAAAAATACTCATGTTTCAGGTATTTGGTTGCTACGCATGTAACCTTAAACAAAAAGAGCATTGAAAATCTGTAAAAGTCCAGATAAACTAGGCAGTGACAAGGAAATACAGAAAGTGTAGTACTCCCTTCGTTTCAAATTTTGTGGCACAAAGGTAATTTCTTGGATTTTGAACATAGAATCTTTTTAATATGAAACTTATATGTATATTCATATGAAAAGTATATAAGAAATATATAAGTCATAATTAACAATTTAAAATATTTGAAAGGTATATAAAAAAACTATTTTGATTTTTGAATTTCAAAAGATGTCACATAAATTGAGACGAAGGATATAATTAATAATCACCTGGATTCATCATGGCTTCTTTGCTGTTCCATGTCAGAATCATCGCTTTGTGGCCTCACATAGAATGCCCAGTAGCGCCAGTAAAGCAGCATGACACTCGTGATACAACCAAAGGCATATCCCAGCACCCATATCCTCATTGGCCAAACTGGCTTCTCCTCCTTTGAAACAGCCAGTGTATATACACTCATAATTATTTGGATACTTAATGATATGCACTCCATCATCATCCAAGTCATTGAATTGAATGGATTCGACCCAATATCAGATCTTGATCCATTCTGGTAATGGAAAACTCTTCTTAGGAAACTGAACCACCTTGCTCTTGATATTCTCATTGCTATTCTTATCAAGAATGAAGAATGAGGAATATTATTACGAGAAGACCTGTTTCTACTTCCACCCCCGCTAGCCATTCTTTCATCTCCTCCTACTGCGCCTGCTGGTGAAACTGGCGGGAAAGATACAACGATGCTTGAATGACAAAGCGACACCGGTGTGAGAAAGTAGCTACGGGTATTCATCGGGGAGAATTTATATCCGGATGAACCTATAATAGTACCCAGGTAACTAACTGTTTATAACAAACATAATTTTTTTACTCAGGAAAGAAAGTACCGGATAATATGCTATAACAGGTAAAATGACCTATAATCAATGTATATAATTATTTGAACTCTTACCGAATTGTCAATGGAGGAAGAAATTTCTAACAACTTTCAACTTCTACGCATGCAAGTCATGTTTTTCACATTCCGTGACATTGTGAGTGATCACCGAAGAAGTTTGAGCACATAATTCCAGGCTTGCACACGATGAGCTAACACCTGCTAATTTAACTAACACATATATATATATATACATATACATATATGGTCCAATTTCAATATCTGTTATTGGTGAAAATTATTCTTGAATAACCTGTATTAATAATATTGGCAACATAATTCAAGAAGTACTTCAAAAGGAAATACATAAGAAGCAATCAATGGGGTTGAACCAACATGACAGGGGAAGTTGAAGTATGGGTTCAGATGGTGACCAAGAATTGAGCTTTGCTTTGATTCCAAGTGAACTTTTAGGAGGGTGAGAAGTATAACCATTCTCCTAACTTCACCAAATTCAAGCAAAAGCTTAATTTGTGGTTCTTCAAATGGACATCACTCTCTAATGTGAATTGAATTACAAGTATCAGCAAATTATTAATCTACTTTGCTGACGTTAACGTTCTATTTGAATTTAATTACAGAATACTGAGTGATAAAAGGATATATTTGGAAGGTAGGTACAGTAGTTAACAAACTGATGATCATAGAGGATAGCAGCTGACCACCTAATCAAAACTATCAGAGAAAGTAACTTTGCCGTTGTGTTATTTGAGGCAACAGGAAGCTTGCTGCTTTAGGATCTGTTGCAGGCGCTACTGTCAGAGCTGGTACTTGCAAATAATTACTCCCCGTATCAGTCTATTTAAAAAGGGTGACTATTGGTTAAAATCGCTTAAGCTATTATTATTTTGCAATTTTTCTACCTTAATTATTTGGTGTTCATGCTAGTTTTCTACCGGATTATAACTCTTTTTAGATTTAAAAAAAACCAATTGAATATGTGGCAAGATATTTAGGATAACTTGTTGATAGGTATGTGAGATGAAAAAGACATCTTCAAAATGAGTTTACCTGATACAATGAGTTCAAAAATTTTACTGTTCACTCAATTCATTTCCCATATATACTGTTTCTTGGAATTCTATAGAGGAGCTTTGAAGAGTACATGTGATCACGTAGTATGTCATATTTCTCCAAAAAATATTTTAATGGGAGTTTATGATAGTTCAGGATATTATATAAATATTTAATAATTTTAATATAAAACGTGCAAAATTATATTAATATAGAGATTTTTAACAGAGCCACTCATTTAGAGAAAAAAGATTATTTTTTAAAAATAATTTAATTTAAATTTCTCATATTATCCTAAAAGAGTTAAAACTTTTACCGCCACATATGTTGGCTCGTGAAAAAATTTGCCAATTCAATTAAAGGTTAAAAGTAAGAAAACAATGTTTTGCTCTGCTGGGCATCAATGATGCGTTGAAACAAAGGTGTAACTTAGTACATGCTATTGAACAAGTAATATAGAATTTTGAGTCCAGATATCATATTCATAAAGACTTCTTGATTTACTATTTATTAAATTAGATTAATGCTAATTATTTCACGGAGACCTCATATTCCTTTAATAATTTTCTGTAAACATATATTCATTTTCTCAAAAGCACAAAATTCATTAGAATCATCATAACAAGAGCTTGGGGAAGGATAGCAACACTTGGAACATTCTTTTCACTGATCAGCACAAATATCACAAGATTGAGATGATGCACGTAACTCTCCCTTGAAAATATATTGACAAATATTGCCACAAGTGAAGTCCTTTACATACACAAGGATCATATAAAACAAGGATACTTACCCCTCCACCATTTTCATTCAAAGATATCATGTCAAGAAGAGTATTAAAATACATACATATATACATATAGAGTTGTCAATATGGGTCGGCACAACCTATCTGAGCTAGCCCATGCGAGCTTTGAAATTTGATGGGTCAGGCAAGGTCGGCTCATCATTTTGATGGGTCATAAAATAACAAGCCCAACCCATCACTATGTGGGCTGCGGGCCGCATTGGGTCATCCCACTTTTTATAATTTAACATTGCTAAACATAAATATTTACAAGATAATATTACATGGTGTTACTACTTGTTAATTAAGTCTCAAATCTACCAACAAAATAATCCTAATAATAGTTATTAAGTTTAATTAGCTTCAAATGAAGATTTAGTTGTATGACTTCAATATGAAATCTGTTAGCCTATATTATTGTTAGCCCATATAATTGTTAGTAGATGGGCCTTAGGATTTTAGGTAGTCTTATGCCTATATATATGCACCCCCTTCCCCATTCTAGGTTGTTGTCTTCTATTCTCTTATTTAACTTTGTAGTTAGCCTTTTGATTCTTTCTTTTCTTGTTCTTCAATAAAGCCCTTGTTATATATCAACATGGTATTAGAGCCAAATAAATCGATCCTTCCCTAGTTGTAGCAACTACCACGTGCGCGGATCGAACTGATGTTCGCCTGGGTTTGCTGCTTCCGCTAGATTCATTTAGATCTATTGTTACTGTTGTTGTTGGTTTGGTTTGATTTGGACGGCGTTGTTGGTTTGGTTTGATTTGGACGGCGTTGTTGGTTTGGTTTGATTTGGACTAGGGTATTTTGTTCTTATCGTTGTTTTGGGGTTGCTTATCTTGCTTTATTCCTTTTGATTTTGTCAATATGGCTGGAAAAGATAATTCTCTCCAATTCATTAACACTCAATTAGATGGAAAAAATTCTTCGTATTGGAGTTATGTCATGAAGAATTTTCTTCGTGGCAAGAATATGTGGGGCTATGTTATTGGGTTTAAATCCAAACCTAAGGATGAGAAGGCTGCGGATTTTGTATTGTCGTTGGATTTATGGAAAACTGCTAACTCTAAGGTTATCACTTGGATTAACAACTCCGTAACTCAGCCAATTGGTATGCAATTGGCTAAATATGACATAGCAAAAGAAATCTGGGATCACTTGGAGAGACTGTACACTCAGTCTAATTTTGCGAAGTAGTACCAATTAGAATACGATATCCATGCTCTTCAACAGAATTTCTATACTGCTATGTCTGATTTGTGGGATCAATTGGCCCTACTGAATCTGCAGAATTGAAAGGTTTTGCGCCGTATATTGCTAGGAGGGAAGAACAACGTTTGGTTCAATTTTTGATGGCATTGCGTTCTGATTTTGAAGGACTACGTGGAACAATCCTTCATCGATCTCCCCTCCCCACAGTTGATTCAGTTGTCCATGAACTAATTGCAGAAGAGACTCGTATCAAGTCTCAATTGGATAAAGGGTCGAAAACACCTACTACTCCTGCTGTGTTTGCTGCTTCACCGGATCAATCTAGACCACACCGTTCTCAGACTTCCAATCAATCGTGACGATCTCCTAAAGTTGCGTTTGATGAGTGTGCATTTTGCAAGCAGAAAAATCATTGGAAGGCTCAGTGTCCGTTGTTACTCAACAAGGCTAAGTCTGGTCAGCAACAAAAGAATGGACAGCCACACTCCTTTGGTACTCCTCCACTTCCTCCACAGTTCGCTGCTGCTGCAGCATCAGTAGATGCTAAGTCTGTTAGCACCATGCCTCCTTCGGCGTTGGATCCTCGGGTGTTCGAACAGTTCAGACAGTTTTTGGCCTCCAGTCCTACTGCCATGTCAGCATCCAGCTCAGGCCCAGCTTCCTCTAGTACATCAGGTATTCCTTCATCCTTGTGGATTCTGGATTCTGGTGTGACCCAACATATGTCACATTGTCTGTTATCGTTTGGTTCCTTGTCACCCATTTCACCACTCTCTGTTATGTCTGCCAGTGCTACGTCTATGCCAGTCGAGGGTGTCGGTTCTGTTACTACTTCTCACATTGTTCTGTCTGATGTCTATTATATTCCTAAACTTGCTTTTAATCTTGCTTCTGTCAGTCAGTTGTGTAGGACTGGTCATTGGGTATTCTTTTCTGATTATGTTTGTGTTGTACAGGACCAACACACTCAGAAGGTGATTGGGATTGGCCGTAGGTTGGGGGAACTCTATGTCCTGGAGAGTCTCAAGGTGTCTGTTGTTGCCGCCTCTAGCATTGATTTGTCTTCTTTTCATTTGAGTCCTTTGTCTTCACAATTTTATCTTTGGCATTCCCGCTTGGGACATGTATCAGTGTCACGTTTACGTTTTTTAGCCTCTACTGGTGCTTTGGGTCATTTAAACACTTCTGATATTTCAGATTGTAGTGGTTGTAAACTGGCAAAATTTTCTGCCTTACCTTTTAATAAAAGTATGTCTTATTCAGTTGCTCCTTTTGACATTATTCATTCTGATGTATGGGGACCATCACCAGTATCCACTAAGGGTGGTTCGAACTATTATGTTTCGTTCATAGATGACTATACTCGGTATACCTGGGTTTATCTTATGAAGCGTAGGTCTGACTTCTTTGGCATTTACAGCAACTTTAGAGCCCTTGTTAAAACGCAACATTCGGCTGTGATAAAGTGTTTCAAGTGTGACTTAGGGGGTGAATATACCTCCAGTGATTTCACTCAGTTACTTGCCTCTGATGGTACCATACACCAGTCATCTTGTACAGATACTCCTGAGCAGAATAGTGTTGTCGAAAGAAAACACCGTCATATTGTTGAGACAGCACGCTCCTTACTATTATCTGCAGAGGTTCCTAGTAATTTTTGGGGAGAAGCAGTCCTTACTGCTGTATATGTGATCAATCATATTCCTACTGCATTGACTTCAGGGATGTCTCCGTTTCAGAAATTATATGGTCACATGCCAGATTACTCTACATTACGAGTTTTTGGATGTACTTGTTTTGTTCTTCGTCCTCATGTTGAACGAAACAAGCTGGAGCCAAAATCATCTATATGTGTGTTTTTGGGGTATGGTGTTGGACATAAAAGTTATCGTTGCTATGATCCTGTCAGTCAGAAATTATATGTTTCACGGCATGTCACCTTTTTGGAGCATATTCCTTTCTATTCAATTCCAGATAAATCCCATGATGTTACTAAGTCAGATCTTCGGCGTATTAATCCATTTGGCATTCACACAGAGGCTCCAGTTTCGGATTCAGCTGTGCCACCCGATGTGCCACCTGACAGTGCTTCATCCCCGCCTGTGTCTGAGTCTGATCCTGAGACTGGAGATCCACCACCTCTGAGGAGGTCTACTCGTCAGAGTAAGTCCACCAAACTACCTGATTTTGCTTATTCTGCCTACTCACCCCCATTTGCTTCCTTTATTACAAACATACATCAATTGTCTGAACCTGAGTCCTATAGAGAGACTGTGTCTGATCCTCTTTGGCAGAATGCTATGGCGGAGGAACTCACTGCTCTTTATCAGACACACACATGGGATTTAGTTACCCTCCCACCTGGTAAACATACGATTGGCTATCGATGGGTGTATAAGATAAAAACAAAGCCTGATGGGTCTGTTGAGCGATACAAGGCTAGACTTGTGGCAAAAGGGTATTCACAAAAATATGGTATGGACTATGAGGAGACCTTTGCCTCGGTGACAAAGATGACGACTGTTCGCACTATAATTGCCGTTGCATCCGTTCGACAGTGGAAGATATTTCAAATGGATGTCAAGAATGCATTTCTAAATGGTGATCTCCATGAGGAAGTGTATATGACTCCTCCACCGGCTATTGATCACCAGCCGGGTGAAGTTTGTCGGCTTCGAAAAGCTCTATATGGTCTCAAGCAAGCCCCTCGTGCTTGATTTGAGAAATTCTCCACTGTGATTACTTCCCTTGGCTTTGTCTCGAGTAACCATGATTCGGCATTGTTTGTTAGAAGTATGAGTGCAGGGCGAATCCTTTTATCCTTATATGTAGATGATATGGTTATAACTGGTGATGATCATGATGGTATTGAGTCATTGAAGCATGATTTTGCTCATCGGTTTGCCATGAAGGACTTGGGTCTGCTACGTTACGTTTTGGGTATTGAGGTGGCTCAGTCTAAGAAAGGATATCTTCTCTCTCAGACTAAGTATATATCTGACTTGTTTAAACGGGCGCGCCTTTCTGACAACAGGACTGCAGATACTCCACTTGAAACCAATGCACGGTACTCTCCTAGTGATGGTGTTTTGTTAACAGATCTGAGTCTTTATCGGACTGTTGTAGGTAGCTTAGTGTATCTTACCGTTACTCGCCTGGATATAGCTCATGCAGTTCACGTTGTTAGCCAGTTTGTTACTGCTCCTACTTCAGTTCACTTGGGAGCTATACTTCGTATTTTGAGATATCTTCGTGGCACCCAGTTTCAGAACCTCTTGTTTCCCTCGACGTCATCTCTCGAGTTGCGAGCCTATAGTGATGCTGATTGGGATGGCGATCGCAATGATCGCAATTCCACCACTGGTTTTTGTGTGTTCCTTGGAGATTCTTTGATATCATGGAAGAGCAAGAAACAAGATGTTGTCTCTAGATCTTCCACGGAGGCTGAGTATCGTGCTATGGCAGTGACTACATGTGAGATTGTTTGGTTACGCTGGCTTCTTGCAGATATGGGGGTTCACATTTCTCTGCCTACTCCTCTACATTGTGATAACAAGAGTGTGATGCAAATTGCAAAGAACTCTGTTTTCCATGAGCGGACGAAGCACATTGAGATTGATTGTCACTTCACTCGTCATCATCTCTAGCTCGGGACCATATCGCTTCCTTTCGTTCCATCGGCCTTGCAGATTGCTAACCTTTTTACGAAGGCTCAGTCGGCGTCTCGGTTTCGTTTCTTGTGTGAAAAACTTTAAATGCTTATTACTGTCACATTATGAGTTTGAGGGGGAATGTTAGCCCATATTATTGTTAGCCCATATAATTGTTAGTAGATGGACTTTAGGGTTTTAGGTAGTCTTATGCCTATATATAGGCACCCCCTTCCCCATTCTAGGTTGTTGTCTTCTATTCTCTTATTTAACTTTGTAGTTAGCCTTTTGATTCTTTCTTTTCTTGTTCTTCAATAAAGCCCTTGTTATATATCAACAAAATCATTAATGGCTGTGCAAATAGCTTAAGTACATCCGTACAAGAAAATGATTTTGTTGGACATAAAGTTTTGTGTGAAATTGAATAAATTTTGACATGATAACATTCGAACAAAAGAGAAATATTAACAAGCAAACCAAGCAATTAATGAGTAACAATACAACTAGCTAAATAGGAATATTAACCTACTTTTATTCCAGTAGATCATAATAAAACGCAAAATCATATGACAATATTCTACCCATTAAAATATTGATTTGAGTAGACTTTATGTTTGGAGTCCTCTGATTATTTTTAATAATATTTTATTACGAAAAACCTCACCGACCCAACTCACTTCACTCAAGCCCCACGGGTCAGTGGGCTTATTCGGGTCGGGCTAAAAGCCTCGTTTTTAAATAGGCTTCAAAAATCACAGCTCAACCCTATCAAATTATGGGTTGGGCTAGGCCGGTCCATCGGAAGTAGCCCATATTGACTGCTCTGCACACACACATATATATATATATATATATATATATATATAAATTAAACCTAAATAGATTAAAAGAAAACTAATTTAGAAAAACAGTAATTTCTAAGTCCCCTGCAACGATGCCAAAAACTTGATGCGTCCAAACGCATGCACAAGCGTACATGATCATACAAGTAATATAGAATTTTGAGTCCAGATATTGTACCCACAGAGACTTGTCAATTAACTACTTACTAGATTAAATTAATGCTAATTATTTTTTCAAGCAATTAATCCTAAAGATATATTTATGATTAACTATAAAGTATATAAAAATAAAAATAAAATAACTAATTATTCGAGGAGTAGATTTCTGAAATCAATGAGATAAAATCGATTCAAGGCTATGGATTCTCTAGCAATTATGTTGAATATTCACTTAAACTGAATCTGATTTTTTTAATCGGAGTTATTATTGCGGGTTGATATTGATTTATTGAGCATCTTGCCGATAACTCTAAGTCTATTCGACTATCTCTAACGCCTATATTTCTATGATCGTCGGATTATAATGACGTGCATGTATATTTCTTCTATATCAATTGAGCAAGACTAAAAGGGTATATATTTCTATCCTCATTAGCGAAACCATTTCCTTTTCCTATAAAATTCACAAACAAGCTCTACTTATTTTTATTACACCCCCAATTTTCTCTTTCAAGTCTAATTAATGAGCCACAGATAATAGTCAACTATTTCGTCAAACAATCAAACAATTAAAATTAAGAATAAGTAAATAAGTACATGAACCGTAGCACGACGATAACTATCTTAACAAGTGAATTCAAGTTCATACAACAATAATCATGCAGCTACTATATATAATTCTAGAACGAGAAGTTTAGCTCAACATAGACATCGAGAAATTACTATGAATCATCCAAAGAAAAATGTAAGAATAAATATTATGGAAAAGAAAAAACAAAATCAAACTTCTCCGGCCTCCGCGACATTTCTTAGTTCTTCCCAGATCAAATATTGCATAAAGACCGTGTTTAGAATATATTTAGAGTATGAAAAAGTCTGAACTTTTTTGCGCCACCCTTGTGTCGCAGGGAGTGATGCAAGCGGCCAAATTCAGTTCAAAAACAGGGACTTCTCCGCGCCATCTTCGCCACAGCAACTGTTGTGTGGCTTTGTTGCTATCGCCGTGAGGTACGTTTCCTTTTCTCCATTCTCTTTCCCTTTGCAATCATTATATATATATATATATATATGGTGAAGGTGATACGGAGAAGTCCTTGTTTTTTGCTTAATTTTCTTATGTAATTTTTTTCCTCTTTATTTGTTTTTGCTCCTTATCTTTTCAATTTCACAATATTTTATTCTTTATAGTACAAAATATTATAATCAATACTCAAAAAACTATAGAAATACTAAAATATAAAATAAATAATAACTAAAATATACATATTTTGACCTCTCAACAATCAGCAACACCATGAAAGAACAATTTGCTTCTACTTGAAAATTATAATGCTTAGGTTTAAAGTTTCCATAGTTTTTGCAACAAAAAGATGGCTATAGTTGGAGGGCCACGTAGGGCTGGTAGGATAGACGTATCAAAATTCAAAAATCAAATGGGATGGATCGTCATCCTCAGTAGTTGTTAGTTGTTACGTTACATAGCTTCTCCAAACTAATAGTGACTGAATTATGTACACATATATTTTCTTTTGTACTCTTTATTCTTTCTCAACAGCTTATTTGCTCTAGATGAGTCTGGTTCATTTAAAGCTTGTATGGTGTCTTACAATTATTAAGACGCTACAGTTAAATTTATGATATGTGAATGTGTACAATTATTTTTCTTCCCTATTTTATATGAAGTAATTTCCTTTTTAATTTGTGCTAAAAAGATTGATATCTTTTTATGTTTAAAAAATAATAATTTTTTATTCTATTCTTAATGAGATGATTTATATTCATACATATGTGTGTGTTTTATTTTAGATAATAAATTTAATAAAAAAAATTTTAAAAATTTGTGTTAAATAAAAGCACATGACATAAATTGAGACACTGTATTATTTTATCTACTACTAGTGGACAACCACCACCATTTTAGAGTCTTTGGTCGCTCAACCATGATACTTTGCCTAGTCCTCAGACACTTACTATTTACAATGAGCCATTTGAATTTTTTTTTTTTTTTTTTGCTTTTGTGATCCCTTTTGATTTAAAAGATTAGGAAAAATAAAAGAAGGGGAGAAATGCCATTACATTTTTCTGGAGATTGCAACCTATTAATCTTTTACCAATTAGTTGAACCAGTGGTTAATCGTAAAAGCAAAATCATAGTAATTTTACGAGCGATCAGAGAGAATGTATCGCAGCGGCGACCACATATAACCATTTGATGGAATGATAGGTGAAAATGTTTCAGTGCAAATTGGTAGGAGATTTTCCAGCATGAAGTTGCCGTACTTAACAATACTTGACAAAGTGTACAAGTAAGAGATGATGTTTACACCAGTTATACACAAGATAAGGCATCAGAAATGTTGAAGATAGTTAAATAAACTCTCTTCATGTAATCAAACTAATGTTTAGGAAAAATAACACACAGGTATATAACCTACTTTAAACTAACTACCCAACCCAATAGCCACGGAACTAGCAATTTGTGTACAAAAATTAACAGATTTTTGGAGAAAGAATTAAACCTCTAGCCAATTTGGGAAGAACATTGATATGATGAAAGTCTTATCACATGCAGAGGACATAACAGAACTTCAATCGAGAAGACATCCAGTGCATACAACATTTCCCCTATCAAAAAAAGCTGCAGCACTTATCCTTGTGGCTTCTGAGGATTTCACCAGGCATTAGATCAAACTTAGATTCGCTATACTTACTCCTCTTGTCCCTCCAAAACAAACTCCACATACAAATCTTTGATTGCAATCAAAACTGTAGTTATTAGAGGCCCCATTATCGCTCCCTGGATAACATACGCATCAACAATTGATGTCAAGCATAACACTATACTTTTAAAAAGCTAAAGCATAAACTAAAACTTCTGAAGGACTGTGCTATATCTAAAAGAACTGATATTCAAGTTGAATATTAAGGAAATCTACTTTCTAGTGTTACTCGGAAACTCAGATTCTTGAGGTTTCCATTTATCCTTACTGTCTTGGTAAAACAGCAGAAACTACACATATCAAGTGTCAATACTAAAATAAGACTGCTACATTTCTTCTATTTCCTTTGTACTTATAGCCCGAACAGGCTATAAATTTTGTAAATGTTTTATCAAACTTCTCCAATTTCTAAAGTTTAAGACTAATTCGTTTAGGTAATATTGGCGATACTAGCTCCAAGGCCATCATGATCCTAGTTATGCATATTTGGACAGGTTTTTTACAATAATAAGTAGGCATGTTTTACCCAAAGTTTAACATGAACAATTATCTCTGTTCATGTTTGATAAAACTGTTGGAAGATAAAAGAAAATTTTATCGTCCTTTTTATAGTTGATCTAGAGCAATCTACTTTTACATCCCGCGCTAAGATTATAACCCTCATCCTTTCTATTCTCTCTGAGCAGGACATGATAAAATATTTCCAACCTATCGTAACAAAAGAGATCATGCCATGAAATTTCTGATGGAATTTCAACAGAAAGATGTTCGTTAAGTACCTCGACTGCTGAAGGGAACAATGTCATTCCACCAATAATGCTGAGACCAGTGAGATATGCACTATAGCCAGGGAAATCCTCTTGGATTTCAGATGTACCAAAATCCATAAGCACAAGATGAATAATGGATAAGCTAATGGCCAGCATATACCGACCTTCAAGAACCAACTGTAAAGCTGCTGGGATAGTTGAAACCAATGAGGGGAATATAGGAAACAAAGGACTAACGAACGCAAGGACAGTTGACATGTACAAAAAATGTATGGAAGATAATCTGAACAAGAGCCAAGTTAAACATCCTTGAAAGAAGGCAATCTCAGCAGTTGCTAAAAGAACCCCAGAAATAGCTTTATCAAGAACCTCAATAAAACGAGTCCTTGCAGAACGGGACATGGGAAGCATACATATCACCTGTTCTGTTACTCCACCAGACTCTGTTGTGATAAGATAATAGAGTACCCAAAAGAATAAAATTAACTGAGACACAAAATTGACAAGCCCTGCAGCTCCTGAAACGATGGAATTCCCAATCAAGAACATTACCTTCACACTACCACCTAAAACGGATTTGCTGCTAACAAGTACACGTTGAGCAAATCCTTTTGCCTTCTCAACCAAGTCCACTCTGGTGATCAGCAATTCCCTAAAAATTGCATCCACTTCTGTGTATATTTGCTCCCATTCAAGATCCTTAATCCTCCTTTTAAGGCTCAAGATCTTCTTAGTATACGGGGAGCGGGATGCCAAAGCTGTGGACCTCTCAGAAGAGTTATTGGCTGGGGTTATTACAAATTGTTTGATACCAGAAACAAACTCAGTCATATTATATTGCATAGCATAGCTATCTATCTGGTCAAATACAGTCTGGCACAATTGAGTACTGTACTTATCCACCATCTCTGGGACATCATGTTCATCCATCCATTTCCTAATGCCAATTTTCTCAGCATAATTACTCTCCTCGACATGGGATTTCAATGCAAAAACTGCGTCTTTCCCCTCCACTCCAATTTTGTAAGAGAAGAAAATCATACCTGCCAAGGATCCTAGAATCAATCCAACCATCAATCCAACAGCCACAATGGTCTTCAATCTTTTCAATATCCCTCTAGTAAAGAAAGCAGTGATAGGGAGTCTCCGAAAGCTCTGACTCCTAAGAGATGTCACTGCATTGATAGTAGAGTCCACACTGTTAGCCGTGAACATAAATCCCAATGCAAGAAGAGCTACTGATCCAATACCACCAATTTGCTCATAGGTTATCACAAACACCCAAAACGACACGAGCCACCTCAACAATATAAAAAAACCACTTCTATAACGCCTTAAAGCGTTCTGTTTCTGCCTCCTATGAACAACCCTGACTGTCATATCCTTAATGTCAACAAGGGATCCAACAGAAACCCTGAATACAGCCACAGGGATGGCTAATGTGGTCTCTGTGAGGCCTAGTTTTAGAGGTTCAGACCAGAATGCAACAAGGGCTTGCTGAATTCCCCTCAAAGGTATTGAACAGAGGACAGCCCATAAGAGAGGCCTCAAATAATCTTGAAGCAATTTACCCACAGCATAAAGAATGAAAATTGTGAGGGCAATGCTAGCATGTGCCATGGCTATATAGAGGGCCTGGCGAACCTGGGGATCAGCTGACAAAGTATTGTGATCTGGTTGGTATTGCATCACACGGTTTCTCGGGGGTGGTTGTTGGTGATCAAGGGTTGGCTTCGGCTTCCTCATTGAAGCTAATACAGAAGCCGAAGAAAAAAATAATAATTGAGATGCACACAAACTTACTAAGACGAGGTGAGAAGGGAGTTGGAGAAGCAAAAGACTCTTATATATATCTTCCTCTCCTTAATGTTTCAAAGAAAAATCAAGATTCAAACCCAGGCCAGTCCATCTAGGTGGTATAATCCTCAACAACTTGAAGAGAATTTGGCAGGAGGATGGTGTTGATATTGAGGTAGAAGGTGTGTCTGGATTTGAGCTGACGTTCTTGACTGACCGTAAATGATGTCCATAGTATCTACAAACATTCCACCTAAATTGAAAGCTTCTGCTTGTTTCAATCATTTGGGACCTTTTTTTAGACCTGACTCCTCAGCACATTGGAATTCTTTTTGTGCCATGACTAGTTTACTGTTGGATCTCCTTCATTGATGCCTAATTCTTTGATTGACCAGAAGTTTTTCAAAAATAAAAGGCATCATAGCGTTATATAATTTTTTCATAAAATAAAGCTACAACTATAAAACAACACTACACGTCTATATTTAGGAACATGTACATCTACAATATAATGGATTTACGACACTCTACATTAGCCCCTTGGATGTTTATTGCACAAAGAGATGCCTTAATAAAATTAAGAGGAAAAATTTTTCTAGTGAAAACAATTTCTTGAAGAATACATATATATTATTGCCTCAAAACTTTTACCAAGAAAAATCCAATGAAAAAAAAAATAAAACCTTGTGAAAGGGAAAACCTCAAGAAAACATTAATACATATGTTTGAGCAGTGATAGGGATACAGTGGATATGCCCTAGATCCAATCTCACATATGATGATTTGAGCATATTTTTATAAATTTTATTTGATAATTATATGACATCTAATATTATTTTATCGTAGTTACTAGTCTAAATGTACGCGCCTCGTGTGTCTCCATCATATTAATAAGAATAAATTTATAAAAATAGTATAAATAATATTTAAAAGATGTGTTTGTGTACAATATAAGAATTTAAGAAGAAAATTATGAATTTCAAATTGATAAATAATTATGTTTAAGAGTTTGATCCAGTCTAGTAGTTCTTCTTCAGTTTGTTCTAATACTTGTTTCAATGAACCGAAACATTATAGAAATAGCATTTGATTTAAAGGTAAAAATGTTGCTCACTTTTACATGAGTACTTAAATGCATGCATTATATGTATATATAAATATTAATATTTTCTATATATTTCAAATAAGGAATAATTAAATAAATAAAATTTAGTTAATTTTAAAATCGTAAATATTAAAAAATAATTAAATAACTATTTTGTCATGTGTGAACTTTATTTTTAAAAAGGTAAAAAGATGAATTTTGTTTTGCTACGAGGTTTCATACTTTAAATATTTAATGATAACTTAATTTTGAACTTTTCAGTTTATCCTTCATGAGATGATTTCAGCTAAATTTTTTCTCTTTCTCTTAATCTATGTGTTTAGTCAAACAATTCACATAAACTGAATCAGAAAAAATAGTATAGATTTAACTAAAGAGAGTGAATAATAAGAGTGCTCAATTAATTGAAACAATTTAAAATATGCTATTTTGTAAAAAAAAAAATTGTCATACAATTTTTTCAAAAGAAGAAGAAAGAATTCACGTATTAATACATAGTAAAATTATACTCTTTTAATTTATTTTTTTCGTATTAAAATATTGTGATAGATAATTAGTTAATTTAATAAATAATGCATTGATATATAAGTTAACAGAATTATAATTAAAAGTCTTAAATATTAGGACTTTTAATATAACTCAAATAAGGAAAGATTTAAGAAGCAAAATTTTAGTCAATTTTAAACTACTAAATATTTTGAGTTTTACATTTTACAAATCAGTAAAGATATATAATAACTAAATAACAACTAATTGAAAAAATAGTAAATAACAATTTTATCTATTGTAAAATCTCTTAATGAAGGGAAAAACGTTCAATAAACATTTATGAGGACCTCCGTGCTTATGTTTACAAAATATTTTGTTAAGTAAATAAGAGAAAAATATTATACATATATTGAATGTTGGATTAGTTGAGAAATCTAAAGAAATTACCAAAGATTGTTCCATCGGATTGTATTGCATCTTCAAATTCTTTTCACATTCCATTACAATATTAGCTAAAATAAATTGTGAACAAGAGTTATAATTATATAAAAAAAAGTTATTTTATAAGATGAAGAGATTACTTTACCTGAATAGATGAAACTTGTGAATGTATGAGTAGATGAAGGATGTCGATTATAAATAATACAAATTTAAATCACATAATATTGATATAAGACTCAATTAAAGGGATAACATAGTATCAGTATTAGACTCAACTAAAGGAGATAATTTAAGTTAAATTATTTTGAATACAAACAACATGAGCTGGCATAGCAATTACTATTGTGTTTTTCAAATCCACAATATAAAAAGAAATTCATAACATCAAAAAAGAAAAAGAAGAAGATAGATTAACACGAAAACATACTAGATTGGAGATTGAATTAAAGATGTTGATGTAGTAGAGTTGTTGAATTAAGTTATGCAATTATAAATCCTTTTATAGAAATGAAAGATTTATAAATCAAAAAGAATTTAGAAATATAAGAATATTAGGAAATTACTATTATAAAGAAAAAATAAATTTATCAAAAAGGAGAAAAAATTCCTGACTATGGAAAAATAAAAAAAATCAGAAAGGAAAAAAAAAGAACTTTAATGGAAAAAAGAAATTCCAAATCAAAAAGGGAAAAAATTCAGTCCAAATAACAAAACTTTCGTGATTCTTTTAAAACTTTATTTATTTGTCTATTTATTTATTACAATATAAATAGATTTACGCACAATTAGAAAATTTAATATAATAAAATAAGATAAAAACAATTTGTCACTATCAAAAAGAAAAAAAAAAGCACGGTGATTTTTAAATTTTTTTTATAGATTTACACCACAAATAAAGTTATGTCATAAACAGAAAACCTAAAATGTTAATTTTAAATAATAATTGTATAAAAATAGTAAATGATAATTTTGTCTATTACAATGTCTTTTAATGAAGAGAAAAAAAGTTCAACTAACATTCTAAGGGCATTCACACTTTTAATATAATATAGATTATCAAATTATTTGATTAATATGATAAGGTCCTTGATTAAGTTTTGAGACTTGACATCATGATGGAGATCATGATAATGAGAGAGCCATGCCTCTTATAACTTAATCTAAAATTGTTCTTGATCGTAGGATTACTATATAGGACATTAGTGATCCGGTTAGATCAATATGCATATGATGATCTTTATAAGATAAAGATTAGTTGATCTCATTAACTAAATCATATACATAGATGATGCATATGGAGATATATGATTATTGAACAGACTCGTTGGATCATTCTTAATGGTTAGAATTACCATAAACTGTCACTAGGATATTATCTTGAAGAATGTGATGTAAGAGTTTTCTTTGACCTGAGATAATCATAGTAATTGACAAGTTATTTATTATACATTGATACTGGACACATGGCACTATGGAAATGGCTGAAAGGATATTGGATATGATTAATGCTTGTAGAATTAATAATTGATCAAGATGGAATCTGTCGCCTCTTGGTAATGAGTTTAAGCTCAATGTAGTCATGAATTATTAAATGACTAATTAGACCTTGGCTAGGGCAATTGAATGAAAGAAGAAAAGAGTTTCTTGGGTCATGCAATGGACGATAATAATTTGATATGCATATATAGTTGATCACCTATTGGAATTTGACAGTCAAACTATATTTTAGGGTAATCTGGAGCGAGAATGACAGAAGAAAATACTATATTATTATTCAACAAGTTCTTGAGAGTAAATTGTATACTTCATGCTATCCAACGCCAATTTTGATTAGTATATCGATATGATCAATTTACTATCGGCTTAATAATGAACCTAGTTAGTCGCACACTAACGAGTGTTTCTATATTTATTAATGAATTAATTATGTTTATTGTTTGATAATTAAATTATAGAAATTTAATTAGTCAATTAAACAATTTACTAGTCCAAATAAAATATTATCATATTCTTTGCTAGCACCGAAAATATAAATAATATTGTGAATAAATTAAAATTTTCTATTTAGAATAAAAAATTAAATAATATCTCCTAATTAATCTATATATGATATATATTTGATATTTGTATATACAAGGTATATAAATAAAATATTAATAAAGACTTGAGTTCAATTCAGAATTGAGTTTTTATTTATACAAAGTCCATAAGAGACTTCGCATGCAAGTACTCTTTGAGAAAGACATGAATTCAATTTACAATTGATTTAGGAGAAAGGCACGTAAGTCTTGTGCTGCTTACAGCAATGGGTGAATTCCACTAAGAATGGAATTCGAACTTTCCATAAAAGTTTAATTATGAAATTAAATTTTTACCTCTAGTAAATTATTACCTTAATTAAATAGGAGAAAGATTTATAAGTGATGTTATATAAAAGGGCTGGTTTTGATGGAAAAAAAATCATAACATAATTTTTCGAGAAAAGTTTTTATGAGAAAAATACTTTGTTGAAAATGTACATTAAATCAAGATATAAAATATTATTGATAAGAAAATTATTTTCTTGTTATGTTTATTGTGGGTTGAGATTTTTGAGAAAAATTCCAACACAATATTCGTAATCCAATTTGTTTGTGAATTCCGTTAATCAAGGAGTTGATAGCAAAGATCAGTCTCGGTATGGATACGTATAGAGTCTTCGTACTATCGAAGGAATTTTCAATCACAACTACAGTCACCAGGTTTATCTTGAAATTTATTTTTTTTAGATGTAAATAAAATTTAAACACAAGTAAGTCTATCCAGAGTTGTTTTTGTCTTCTGTTGCGTATTATGAACACCCTGCAATTCTACAGTGGTATCAGAACCATGATCTTTGTGTTTAAATTTTGTCTACTGAAACTTATTTATGTATTATATTTAAAGAGTTCAACTATAATAATGATTTGGTATAATTGTTATTATGAATAAAATTATATATAGATACAGAGCGAAATAATTGTAAAGTTTATGATATGATGTAGAATTATGCATTAGATATAGTATTAATTCATTCAAGATTATTGAACTTTACTATTATTTTTATTATTAATAACTCATGAGTTGTTAATTGGTTATAATATTTTGGTATAAATATATTTATATGTGATATAAAATTTCAACCTTCATTCAAATTTTATGATATATGTGATATATATATATATATATATATATATATATATATATATATATATATATATATAGGATATACAAGCTAAAAGCCTATTGAATTTTATTTATGTGTTTCATGCTCGTTCTTATATGATTTTGAATTGTTTGTTACATGTGATGTAAGTGAAATTAGGACTATGAATGTAAACAACTTAAACTAAATTCACATGCTACGAATGATTTGATCACCATGTTAATTAGAGTTGTTTTAATAACAATTTCCTCCCACTAAAATTTGAGTTCTTAAATAGTAAAATATAAGATATTTTTATTATATAACTATCCATCAAAATAAACACTTTTATTTATTTTTATTTGCAAGAAATGGCCTGACTACCAGGAGGCTTATAGTTCGAGAATAAATTAAACTTATTTATTATATTAGATGTGTGGATGAAAATAATTATTTAATTTTTATGCCAACTCCTGGACTAACCGGGGAGTATGAAATTTAATTGATTCTTTATTGTCATGATGGTTGAACTCAACTATATTAATAGAAATGACCTGACTACTAGGGGGTTATTTGACATAGAGCTATTTAAGAAAGTTGTATGGAGATACAATTGGTAAGAGTACCTATCTTTAAAATATGTGTGAGAAATGACCTGATTACCAGGGAGCTCATATATATTGTTGAAGGATTTATTTAATCCACTAAAAGAAATAAGATTTCTCACACCATAATGAGGGTATATGGAAATTAGTGAAAATATATCATTTAGTTAAAAACTCATGTTTTTATAATACTTGTAAATATGTTCTTCCATTATTGTCTTTAATTTTGTACTTTAGATTTCTCAATATGTATGCTATATTATTACGTGGAATATTTGAAGCCAACAAGTTGGCTGGACCAAATTTTGAAGACGTACAAAAACTTGAGAATTGTCCTCATGCATGAAAAATTAATCGATGTGATCGATAAGCCTAAAAGGAAAGTCCCATTTGAGAATGATGTTGAGGGACCCAAAATTTATCAGAAATATTTGGAAGAGTGTCTAACCACCAAATGCATTATTCTTGCTTCTATGAGTTCTGAACTCTAGAGGAAACATCAGGATATGGACCTAGTTGCTTTTATTAAACATCTTAAGAAGATGTTTGGTACACAAAACAGAACAGCTATATATTGACTATCTAATGCTTAATTTGGTTTCAAATTGATTGAAAACTCACCAGTTGTCTCTCATATCAATCATATGATTGACCTTGTTGAGGAACTTGAGAAATTAAAGTACAAACTAGGCAAAGAACTTTTTCAGAATTTGATCTTGCAGTCACTACTTGAATTTTTTTCACAATTCGTTGTTAATTTCAATATGCATAAAACGGATTGTGATCTTCATGAAATGCTTAATATGTTAATTGATTATGAGAATCAACTAGCATCCCAGAAGATGAAAGGATCTGTCAAGTTGGTTGGCGAATCTTCTAAAAAAAGGGGTAAAAATAAATTTTAGAAGAAGCCTACTGTTACACCCCATAAGTTTCTAGCGTTTAGTCGGCCTATTCCCATGTTGGTTGAGAGTTTTAGAATGCCATACGTATGAGAAAAGGGCTCGGGGAAAGGCTGAACGAGTGCCAAGTTGGGATTTCGCGAGAGGAGGCCGAACCAAGCTACCCAGAGGGGCAAAGTGGCACGGAGCAGAATCAGCGCGTTAGCCAATGTGGCACAAAGAAGAATTAGCGCGTTGGGCAACGTGCCACGTTACCTTGTCTGCTGCCTCAAGTATATAAGGGTCTCACACTTAGAAGTTAAGTTATAATTTATAAACCACGACTAGTAGAGGATATGGACTAAGGAAAACATATAATTTTCATCATATTACGCTGCTAAACGCCGTCCAAATCCAAATTAACTTCGGGTATCGAAGTATAAGGCTGCAGGGAGCATTTCTACGGAGTTAGTTTCGTGAAATTCGCCCGGCGAATCATCGTCCCGCCGAGCCAAAGTTGTTGTAATTGCTCCAAACTAGTGTCAATATGATTCCAGGCTTAAAGTAAGCATTTCTCCCTTCTAGATTCTCAAGAAATAACGAAGTTTCGACCGTGTTCCGTAAAATTAGAATATAGTTAATATTTATATATAAAGTTTTCTTTTTTGCCGAATTTAGTGTTAAAACTAGTCCTATCTTTTCAGTAACACGATTTCAGTTGAGAAGGGCAGTTGAACACGAGCTGAAACTCGCCAGTTAATCGGTAAACAACGATCGAGGTATGTTAAGGCATTTTCTTTCGGCAAGTTAGTTTCTTCAGCATAGTAATCCAGTATGAATCCTAGTAAAGTATGTCAGGAGTATGTTACCATGTTTAGTTGTCGTTGTTAGTTGAGACTCATAAATTGTATTGTTTTGGGCTGGATTATACCTGTATAGCTTCCGTGACTGCCACAGGGTTAATAGCTGTGTCGCCGCTCGTCAGGGTTGAGGATACGTCGCTCTACGGAGCGGAATGCCGTCTGCAAGGAACGAAGATGGGGATCCAGATCCTCATATTTGCTGTGGTTGGCCTTATACACACCCCCGCCGAGCGCTTACGCCCAGGGTGTAGATATCAGGAGTCCTCCGGACTCGGGCACAGCTATAGTCAAGGGCCGAGCGAGCCCAACTACAGACCCAGGGGATTGGCAGAACACTTATAGCTATTAGTTGACTCAATATGACCTGGATAAGGGTATATAGATTGACGTGTACTCACTAGGGATAATGGGGGCCTAGGTGGGTTGTTCTGTGCTGATTGTACCTTCCGGCTTTTGGGGGCCAGGTAAGGTTTATATTGCTTGAGTTACTGACAATTAGACAGTAGGACGCTTCATTTGTCAGGTATGACCCCTTACCCTCTTTATCACAGTTATGTTTAGTACTGATTTCACTACTTCAGTTATTTTCAGTCCGTTTCTTTTACTTCAGTTATTGTCAGTTCCATTTCCGTACTTTCAGTTATTTAAAGTTCCTGCTTTACATACTCAGTACCTGTGGTACTGACGCCCTCTTTTGGGGCGCTGCATTACTTGCCTGCAGGTGTAGATAGACGAGGAGCAGGTCCCTCGTAGTCTCAGTCAGTCGTATAGAGTCATTAGCTCCTTTCTTCAGGAGCTTGTGTGATAGAGGTTTATTTCTTTTGTTTGTATAGTATGGGTAGGTCGGGGCCCAGTCCCGACCATCTTATTACTCCTAGATCTTGCAGATTGCACTACTTCCCTGTGGTTAGTTGATATCGGCAGTGTAGGGCCCATATGTGTTTTATATTATGTGTGTTGGCCGTGTGGGGCCCTATTTAGCTGTTGACTGGAGGCCTCGTCGGTCATAGCTCAGTTTAGCATCGACTTTTACTTTCCAGTTATAACTAGATATCATGGTGGCCTTGTCGGCCCGCATAGGACTCCCTATAATTGTTTGTCTCTGGTTAGCTGTTTACTTGCGCAGGTGGCTATAGGCCTTGTCGGCCGGGGGTTGTATTTACAGCCGCTATATAGCCCGTTGTTTTCTTAATTCTAGAGGTAGAGTCATTCATGCACTAGAGGTGCTTAGGCTCAGTCAACTCAGCAGTTCAGGTCCTAGTAGGGCACCAGGTGCCAGTCATGTATCCCAAGGTGGGGCGTGACAAACTTGGTATCAGAGCAGGTCGTATCCCAGGGAGTCTGCAAGACGTGCTAAGTAGAGTCTTGTATATGGATGTGTTGTTCACCACATACTATAGGCGGGAGGCTGCAAGGCATGATAAGATGGTTACTCTTTCTTCTTAATTCAGTCGTGCTATAGAGCGGTACAATATAGGGTTGAGTCCCTAAGCTCATTATACTATTTTGCTTGCAGAGAAATGTCAGACCAGCAACACCCTACGACAGGTAGGAGGCTAGATGTAGCAGCGGGAGAGGGCACCAACAGGGTGCCTCAGTCTCGGTCAGAATTGGCCCAATCTGAAGACGATACGGAGGTATAATTTCGACCTCCCCAGCAGTCTCCACCACGTCAGGAGCCGCTTGAGACGACCGGTGTGACGGCACCACCTCCGACAGTTTCTATACCCGTACCATCCGATCAGGAGGTCAGGAGTGCGGTGGTTATGCTAGCACAGATAATGGCTGCTCAACGCCAGGCAGTGCCACCTACAATTGCAGAATCATTAGGAGGGCCCAGTAGTTCGAGGGTCCGAGAGTTCCTAGCATTAAGTCCCCCGCAATTCACAGGGACAAATTGGACTGAGGACCCTCAGGACTTTTTAGACCAGATGTAGAGGATTTTCAGGGTGATGCATGCTACACCCACAGATTCAATTGAGTTGGCAGTATTCTAGCTACGGGACATCACTGTGCTTTGGTATGAGACTTAGGAGAGGTCCCGAGGGAGAGATGTTTCCCCTCTGACCTGGTCCAGCTTTTCAGAGGCTTTCTTGGATCATTACCTACCGCAAGAGATTCGACAGGCCCAGGTTGATCAGTTCCTACACCTGGAGCAGGGGTCAATAAGTGTTCGGGAATATGTCATGCGGTTTGATTCATTGGCTCGATATGTGCCAGCCTTTGTGGACACAATGCCAGCCAGGGTACACCACTTTATTATGGGGCTGAACCCAGAATATGTTGAGACCTGCATCACAACTACACTACGAGAGGATATGGATATCGCCCGTGTGCAGGCTTTTGCTCAGAATATTGAGGGTATCAAACAGCGGCAACGAGAGATTAGGAGGATAAGTCAGGAGCAGCGCTGCAGGGATAGACCAGATGAATTACAGGAGGAGTCCCAGGGAGGACCTAGGCCACGGTTATAGGATAGGCTGCCTAGACCCCCGCTTCCACCACAGCAGCAGAGGAGCAGGTCTAGTCGCCGAGGGCAGCCAGAGCCCGACGGAGATTCACAAGCAGTAGGTTCACAACAGTAGAGGAGGGTGAAGCAGAGTGGGTTTACAATACCACTTTGCCCAATTTGCAGTCGACGCCACTCTGGAGCATGCAGGTATGGCTCCACAACATGTTACATTTGTGGACAAGAGGGTCATCCGATGAGGAATTGTCCAGCTAGGGGTCAGGGTGACCAAGATCGACAAGATAGGTCCTCGGCAAGATCACGAGCTCCAGCATCCTCGGTAGGGCGTAGGCCCTCAGTTTCAGCTGGCAGAGGCCGAGGCAAAGTAGGGGCCTCCAGTTCAGGTGCTGGCCCAGACCGTACTTATTCACTACTGGGGCGACAGGAGTCAGAGTCGTCACCAGATGTTGTGACAGGTATGCTGAACATTTGCTCTCATCCTGCTTATGTGTTGATAGATCTAGGATCCACTTTGTCCTATGTTACACCGTTGGTGGCTCGGAAGTTTAGTATTATGCCGTAATTTCTTCGGCAACCTTTCTCAGTGTCTACACCCGTTGGTGACTTTATTATATCCAGAAGGGTCTATCGGGGGTGTATAGTAGAGATTGCCGGTCGTCAGACTACAACAGACTTGATAGAATTAGAAATGGTTGATTTCAATGCTATTATGAGTATGGATTGGCTAGCTCCATGCTATGCCAATGTCGAATGTTGGACCAAGATTGTTCGATTCCACTTTCCAAGGGAGGCAGTACGGGAGTGAAAAGGTAGAACAGCCACGCCAAAAGGTAGGTTTATTTCCTATCTTCGGGCGAGAAAATTGATAGCAAAAGGGTGCATTTATCATATTGTCAGAGTTCAAGATGTTCGAGCAGAGCCTCCGACCCTTCAGTCTATCCCAGTGGTTAATGAATTTCCCGACGTATTTTCAGATGAGCTTCCTGGTATTCCCCCAGAAAGGAAAATTGATTTTGCAATCGATCTATTACCAGACACTCAACCTATATCTATTCCTCCATATCGGATGGCTCCTGCTGAACTCAGAGAACTAAAAGAACAATTGAAGGATTTGCTAGACAAGGGCTTTATCAGGCCAAGTACCATACCATGGGGTGCGCCAGTTCTGTTCGTGAGGAAGAAGGACGACTCCCTCCATATGTGTATAGATTATCGGCAGTTGAATAAAGTCACTATCAAAAATAAGTACCCGCTTCCCAGAATAGATGATTTGTTTGATTAGTTACAGGGAGAGAAGTATTTTTGAAAGATTGACTTAAGATTAGGATATCATCAGGTCCGGGTTCGTGAAAGAGATATTCCAAAGACTGTCTTCAGGACCAGATATGGCCACTTTGAATTTCTAGTCATGTCCTTCGGACTGACAAACGCCCCAGCAGTGTTCATGGACCTGATGAACAACGTTTTCAGACCATACCTGGGCTTGTTCGTGATAGTACCTATCGATGATATTCTGGTGTATTCCCGCTTAGAGGCAGATCACTAGGATCATCTATGGACAGTGCTCCAGATTCTTAGAGATCAGCAACTATATGCAAAATTTTTTAAATGTGAATTTTGGCTGAATTCAGTAGCCTTCTTGGGCCATATTATGTCAGATGCTGGTATACAGGTAGATATGCAGAAGATAGAAGCAGTGAAAACATGTCCTAGACCTACCACTCCGATTGAAGTACGTAGTTTCCTGGGGTTAGCCGGGTATTATAGAAGGTTCGTGAAGGGATTTTCCACTTTAGCAGCACCTTTAACCAAACTGACGCAGAAGGCAGCCAAATTCCATTGGACTGAGGCATGTGAGCAGAGCTTTCAAGAATTGAAAGACAGATTGACATCGGCACCGGTGCTAGCGTTGCCAAAAGGAACAGAGGGTTATGCAGTTTATTGTGACGCTTCGGGCGTTGGGTTAGGATGTGTTTTGATGCAACATGGTAAGGTGATTGCCTATGCTTCCAGGCAGCTGAGGAAGCATGAGAAGAACTACCCCACCCATGACCTGGAGTTAGCCGCGGTAATTCATGCCTTGAAAATATGGAGACATGACCTATATAGCGTCCATATAGATATTTTCACTGATCACAAAAGCCTGCAGTATATTTTCACCAAGAAAGAGTTGAATCTGCGGCAGCGTCGCTTGTTGGAGCTGTTAAAGGATTATGATGTGAATATTTTATATCACCCAGGAATGGCCAATGTTGTAGCAGATGCCCTTAGCCGCAAATCCATGGGAAGTGATCTTGGGCAAATTTATATGCCCAAGTGATACTCAAATGTGTCATTTTTACCTTGTTTATCTATCGATGTTTATACATTCTCATGTGATTTATAATAAAATGTGAATTTATACTAACCAACATGATTAGCGTTGTTTTGCAGGTGAAATATAATTTTGGGAAGCTAAAATGCATGTTGGGAGAGATCGGGGTTGGACTCGGACGCTAGCAAGGGAAAAAGCACTTGAAGGCACAAATTAAAGGGGCTCCACGATGGAGCCGTGTCATGCTACCATCGCGGATGCCTTCTGCCTGGATATGGAATTTTTGCCAAATTCCAGTGAAGGTGCGCGTTGGGGCCATGGCACCTTGGCCTAGCCCCGCGTTGCACGCCGTGCCACGTTGGGCCTTAATACCTGGACAACTAAATTCCAGTAAGGGTCCGCGACAGTGGCGTGTCACGGAGGCAGTGCTCCACGATGCACTCCGTGACACGTTGCTTGTTATTCCAGAAAAAATTTCCACTAGTATAAATAGAACACTTAGGTTCATTTTTAATTATTCTGACTTGGTGGAGCAAGAACGTGGGTTACAGGCAGTTGAGGGGACGAAAATCTCAGGGTTTTTCTCTATCTCCTTCTTCTTTATTTCAATTGCTTGTATGATTAACACTCATTTAACGATGTTTAATCCACAAATGAGTGGCTAAATTCCCTTCTTGCTGAGGTTAAGAACAATTGTATTGCAATGTAATTATTGATCATTTGCTTTTTCATCTTTTCTTCCATGGTTGTGCTATTAATTCTTGTTCTTACTGCATTAATGTGTGGCCAATGTTAATGTATATCTAAAAAGTCCGGTTTCACTCGAGAGAGCAAGAAATTGGAAAGTTGTGAATTGATAAGATATGATCTTTTCTTAGTTTGGAAAAATTGAGAATTGATTTACCTTCAGGATAGAAATATACCTGAAAGTAGTATTAGTTTATAAAGGAATCGGTTTTGTATGGATAGAACATGAATTTTGTTTTATCACAGAAATGTAGGTGAACGGTTCATGATTCTTAAGTTGGGTTAAATACTAGAGTTTTAATCCATTGGCAATAATTCTGGACTAGCAACCGGAGGAAAGATTAACCAAAGTGTATCGATAATTTGTTTCTATACATGTTCATTTAACCTCAGCATGCTCATATTCATAGTTCAGACTCAAATTATATATTCATTGTAGACTTAGCATAAAATTAGAAACCAAAATATCAAACTCTTCTTCACACTGTTGTCTGCATTTTTAGAGTTCAAGTATAGTGACACTTGAGTAGATTGTTACCCTAACCCAGTCCCTGTGGGATCGATACTTGGCTTATTTAAGCCACTTTACTACTTGTTCGACCACGTGCACTTGCGTGTAGCTATATACCCAAAAGCAGCCGAACAGGAAGCCTGTCATATTTACAGCCTGAGCGGCAGGAATTGGCTTGAGAATCGCATCAACTAGGCAGTTTAGTCGTTCATATAGTAGAATCAGGAGACAATGGAGCGGTAATCCAGAATACCGCAATATCATCATTGGTTGTGGAAGTGAAGCAACAAAAGCATGAAGATCCTAGCCCGGTTCAGCTCAAAAATAGGGTCCAGCGAGGGGAAGTGGCAGATTTTCAGGTAACTGAGGATGGAGTTTTGAGATGTAGGGATCGCCTCTGTGTTCCAGATGTGGCAGGGGCTTCGCCAGCAAATTATGGGCGAGGTACACTATGCCCGTTACTCTCTCCATCCAGGTTCGACAAAGATATACCATGATGTAAAAGATATTTATTGGTGGCTGAAAATGAAAAAGGGGATAGCAGAATTCGTAGCTCAATGTCCCAATTGCCGACAGGTGAAAGTTGAACATCAGAAACCAGGAGGACTGACATAGGATATAGCCGTGCCTTAATGGAAATGGGAGGCAGTTAATATGGATTTCATAGTAGGATTACCTCGTACCAGGCGTAAATATGATTCTATCTGGGTAATTATCGACAGATTGACAAAATCAGCTCACTTTCTGCCAGTAAGGGCTACCTTTTCAGCCGAAGATTATGTTGAGCTGTATATTAGAGAAATAGTCAGATTGCATGGTGTTCCATTGTCAATCATCTCTGACAGAGGAGCGCAGTTTACAGCTAAGTTTCGACAATCCTTTCAGAGGGGCCTGGGGACGCAGGTTAACCTGAGCACTGCCTTCCATCCTTAGATAGACGGGCAGGCAGAACGTACAATCCAGGCGCTCGAGGATATGTTACGGGCGTGTGTGCTAGATTTTGGAGGCAACTGGGATGAACATCTACCGCTTATTCAATTTGCCTATAATAACAATTATCATTCAACAATTCAGATGGCGCCTTATGAAGCGTTATATAGGCGGAAGTGCAGAAAGCTGGCTGATTTGAAGTAGGAGAATCGACATTGATTGGGCCAGATATTATTCATCAGTCAGAAGAGAAAGTAAAGCTTATCAGGGAACGTCTGCTGACTGCTCAGAGCCGCCAAAAATATTATGCTGATGTGCGGTGTAGAAACCTAGAATTTAATGTGGGTGACTGGGTATTCCTGAAGGTTTCACCGATGAAGGGTGTGATGAGATTTGGTAAAAAAGGCAAGCTCAGCCCGAGGTTTATTGGGCCTTATTAGATTTACCAAAGGATAGGCCAGGTGGCTTATGAATTGGATTTACCTCCAGAATTAGAATTCATTCACCCAGTTTTTCACGTATCAATGCTGAGGAAGTGTATAGGAGATCCCTCCCGGATTGTCCCAGTCAAAGACGTCCAAATCATTGAGGAGTTAGCCTATGAAAAAGCTCCAGTAGTCATACTAGATCGGCAGATCCGCAGACTAAGAACTAAAGATGTTGCTTCTGTTAAAGTGTTATGGCAAAATAAGAACCGCGAGGAGATGACCTGGGAAGCAGAAGATGATATGAAAACCAAATATCCTCAATTATTTCAGACTTAGTCAGATTGTGCAGCCAGAGGTATGTTGTTATTATTGTTTCATAAGTTGCATTATATACATGTATATGTGGAGTAGTTGACTACAGTCTATTGTGAAATGAATGCCATAATCTTGTGTGGAGTACCTGTATTGAACTTTTCTGCATTTCAGAATTTTCGGATAGTCCATATTACAGGGGGAGACTCTGCCAAAATTTCTCCAAAATAAGTAATTGCAAGGTTAAGATTCTTGAAAGTAGAAGTTAACATTCGAGGACGAATGTTCTTAAGGGGGGAAGGATGTTACACCCCATAAGTTTCCAGCGTTTAGTCAACCTATTCGCATGTTGGTTGAGAGTTTTAGAATGCCATACGTACGGGGAAAGAGTTCGGGGAAAGGCCGAACGAGTGCCAAGTTGGGATTTCGCGAGAGGAGGCTTAACCAAGCTGCCCAGAGGGGCAAAGTGGCACGGAGCAGAATCAGCGCGTTAGCCAACGTGGTACGGCGCAGAATCAGCGCGTTGGGCAACGTGCCACGTTGCCTTGTCTGCTGCCTCAAGTATATAAGGGTCTCACACTTAGAAGTTAAGTTATAATTTATAAAACACGGCCAACAGAGAATTGGGACAAAGGAAAACATATAATTTTCATCCAATTATGCTGCTAAACGCCATCCAAATTCAAATTAACTTCAAGTATCGAAGTATAAGGCTGCAGGGAGCATTTCTACGGAATTAGTTTCATGATATTTACCCGGTGAATCATCGTCCCACCGAGCCAAAGTTGTTGGAATTGCTCCAAACTAGTGTCAATACGATGCCAGGCTTAAAGTAAGCATTTCTTCCTTCTAGATTCTCAAGAAATAACGAGGTTTTGACGTGTTTCGTAAAATTGGAATATAGTTAATATTTATATAAAAAGTTTTCCTTTTTGCTGAATTTAGTGTTAAAACTAGTCCTATCTTTTCAATAACACAATTTCAGTTGAGAAGGGCAGTTCAACACGAGCTGAAACTCGCTAGTTAATCAGTAAACAACGATCGAGGTATGTTAAGGCATTTTCTTTCGGCAAGTTAGTTTCTTCAGCATAGTAATCCAGTATGAATCCTAGTAAAGTATGTCAGGAGTATGTTACCATGTTTAGTTGTCGTTGTTAGTTGAGACTTATAAATTGTATTGTTTTGGGCTGGATTATACTTGTATAGCTTCCGTGACCACCCCAGGGTTAATAGTTGTGTCGCCGTCCGCCAGGGGCGAGGATACGTCGCTCTACGGAGCGGCATACCATCCGCAAGGGACGAAGATGGGGATCCAGATCCTCATATTTGCCGTGGTTGGCCTTATACACACCCCCGCCGAGCGCTTACGCCCGGGGTGTAGATATCAGGAGTCCTCTGGACTTAGGCACAACTATAATCAAGGGCCGAGCGGGCCCAACTGTAGACCCAGGGGATTGGCAGGACACTTATAGCTATTAGTTGGCTCAATATGACCTGGATAGGGATATATAGATTGACGTGTACCCACTAGGGCTAATGGGGCCCCAGGTGGGTTATTCTGTGCTGATTGTACCTTCGAGCTTATGGGGGCCAGGTAAGGTTTATATTGCTTGAGTTACTAACAGTTAGATAGTAGGATGCCTCATTTGTCTGGTATGACCCCCTACCCTCCTTATCACAGTTATGTTTAGTATTGATTTCACTACTTCAGTCATTTTCAGTCCGTTTCTTTTACTTCAGTTATTGTCAGTTCCATTTCTGTACTTTCAGTTATTTAAAGTTCCTTCTTTACATACTCAGTACCTGTGGTACTGAAGCCCTCTTTTGGAGTGCTGCATTACTTGCATGCAGGTGTAGATAGACGAGGAGCAGGTCCCTCGTAGTCTCAGTCAGCCGTACAGAGTCATCAACTCCTTTCTTCCGGAGCTTGTGTGATAGAGGTTTATTTCTTTTGTTTGTATAGTATGGGTAGGTCGGGGCCCTGTACCGACCATCTTATTACTCCTAGAGGCTTGCAGATTGCATTACTTCCTTGTGGTTAGTTGATATCGACCGTGTAGGGCCCATATATGTTTTAGATTATGTGTGTTGGCTGTGTGGGGCCCTATTTAGCTGTTGACTGGTGGCCTCATCGGTCATAGCTCTGTTTAGCATCGGCTTTTACTTTCCAGTTATAACTAGATATCATGGTGGCCTTGTCGGCCCGCATTGGACTCCCTATAATTGTTTTTCTCTAGTTAGCTGTTTATTTGCACAGGTGACTATAGGCCTTGTCGGCCGAGGGCTGTATTTACAGCCGCTATATAGCCTGTTATTTTCTTGATTCTAGAGTTAGAGCCAGCCCTGCACCAAAGGTGCTTTGGCTCAGTCAGCTCAGCAGTTCAGGTCCTAGTAGGGCACCAGGTGCCAGTCATGCCTACCAAGGTGGGGCATGATACCTACTGCATCTAAGGGTGGTGTGACCTAGCCCAAAGGCAAATTTAACCAATTTGATGCTGAATGTTTCCATCGTAACAAGAATGGACATTGGAACAGAAACTGCAAGGAGTATCTTACAATTCTAAAGGACAAGAAACAAGGTGAGACTTTAATGAAAAATATTTTCATGATTACTTTAACTATTACTTATTATTTTCTGTTGGTATTAGATACTAACCGTAGTTATATAATTTGTAATATGTTGCAGGGGATCAAGATAAGTAGAAAGTTGAAGAAAGAAGAAGTTAATCAACAAATTGCAAATGATGCAAAAGTTGCAACATTAGTTGTAGGATTAATTACTTTAATTATGTCTATAGGCAAAGTACTTATGTTGAAATATTATTATTACATTCCTAATTTTATTTTGAATATAATTTTAATTTTATATTGGACAAGCGAGATTTCCATAATAATTTTAATATTCACTATTTTTCATGGTAATCAATTATATGTGAATGATTATCTCCAACATGATATTCATGTCTTACCTAAAGTGAATGCTAATTCAGTTATGCATGTTTCAAGTCTTAAGAGGAAAAGAGATGATCAAGTAAATCATATAAACCTTGGCATTGCAAGCTTGGTCACATTAGAGAGAAGAGATTTAACAAGTTATACAAGGAGAATTACCCTGACAAATATGATTACGAATCATACCAAGTTTGTGAATCTTGTCTCAAAATAAAAATGATAATCTCCATTTACTAGAATTGGAGATAGAGCTTTTGAATTATTGGGACTAAATTATACAAATACTTGTGGGTCCATAAGAATTCAAGATAAAGGTAAATATTCTTGTTCTATCACCTTCATTGATGATATATTGTGTATATCTTTTGAAACATAAATATGAATCTCTTGAAATGTTCAAAAGATTTTATAGTGAAGTTGAAAAACAAATTTATAAAAGTATCAAGATACTAAAGTTTGATAGAGATGAAGAATATTTTAGTGATGATTTTACTAAATATCTCAAGAGAATGGGATTCTCTCACGATGGACACTTCCAGCAACACAACTCCATGATGTATTTGAGAAATAATTAGACCATATTAATTATGGAGAGAATCTTAATTAATGGAGTTCACTGATCTTCCAATTAACTTATGGGATATGCTTTAGAAGAAATAACTTACTTACTAAATAATGTTTCCACTAAGTCAGTCTCTGCAATACCATATGAGATATGAAAGGAACATAAGCCTAACTTTAAATAGGTTAAAATTTAGAGTTGTCCAACTTATGTTAAAATATTGTGATCCAATAAACTCGACTCAAGACTTGATAATTGTAGATTCATTGGATATCCCAGAAAAACTATGAGATATGATTTCTATCAGCTCTCTAACCATAAAGTGTTTGTGGCAAGAGGAGCAACCTTTAGGAGTTTCTTTTGGAAGAAAATAATATTACAGATATAGAACTTGATGAAGTTCAAGAATCAATGAATCAACACAAGACGAAGAACATGAGATACAAGTTGAGAAACCTTTATTTGATGTCTTGAAGTTGACAAGGAGGTTGTCTTCTTCAATGATTGAAGTTCAAGAACTTAATGAAGTTCATAAACAAGTTAATAAATTAGTTCTAGGTCAAACTGAACAACAACCAAATCAAGTATAAAGGTGAGAAAGTTGTACACGAACCTCTTAGAAAGTTGTGGACCATCTAATGCACCAAGAAGATTAAATTTTATAGAGCAAGATGATGTCTCAAATGGATTGATCATAATGATAATAATCATAAGACTTATGAAGAGGCAACACAAAGTTTACTTTATGAAATTTTCTAGCTATAAAGGTTTATTTGTGAAATAAAACAAACTTTTCAAAGCTGGAATATTTATTTTAACAAAGACAATTGAAAAGTTCAATTGTGTTAGATACAAAGATAAACTTTGTGTGTACAAAAGGTTAGTGGGAGCATAATTATTTTGTTAGTACTATATATTGATGATATATGGATCTTTTATAATGATATACCAGTATTATCAAAATTTGGCATCTAAACAGTTTTTCATGAAAAAATTGAAAAAATAGCTTATTTATTGGGAATAAAAATCTACGGAGATAGATGATCTATAGTGATAAATCTAAGAAGTTGCTTAAGCTTTTCCTGCAGACTCATCCACTAAAGCTATTGATACAAAGGAGTTTGGCTAAGCACGAGTGAAAATTGAGAATATACATTAACGATTGGCTCTAGTGCAAGTGGGAGATTGTTAGAATATAGTTGATATGCCCTAGATCCAATCTCACATATGATGATTTGAACATATTTTAATAAATATTATTTGATATAATTATATAGCATATAATATTATTTTATCGTAGTTATTTTCAAATTGTTTGATTAATATGATAAGGTCCTCGATTAAGTTTCGAAACTTGACATCATGATGGAGATCATGATAATGAGAGAGTCTTGTCTCTTATAACTTAATCTAAAATTGTTCTTGATCGTAGGATTACTAAATTGGACATTAATGATCTAGTTAGATCAATATATATATGGTTGTCTTTATAAGATAAATATTAGTTGATTTTATTAACTAAATTACATACATAGATGATGCATATGGAGATATGATCATTGAATAGACTCATTGGATAATTTTTAATGGTTAGAATTATCATAAACTGTCACTAGGATATTATCTTACAGAATGTGAAGTAAGAGTTTTCTTTGACCTGAGATAATCGTAGTAATTTAACAAGTTATTTATTATACTTTGATACCGGACACCAATGGCCCTACGGAATTGGTTGAAAGGATATTGAGTATGATTAAATACTTTTGGAATTAATTATTGATCAAGATGGAATCTATCAACTTTTTGTAATGAATTTAAGTTCTATGTTGTCATGAATTATAGTCGACTAATTAAGACATGACCAAGGCAATTGAATAAAAGAACAAAAGAGTTTCTTGGATCATTTAATGATCGATTATAATTTGATATATATACATAGTTGATCACTTATTAAGATTTGACATTTAAATCATACCTAGGGTAATCGGGAGCGAGAAGGACAGATGGAAATACTACATTATTCTTCTACAGGTTCTTCAGAGTAAATTGTATACTTCATGCATTTGGTCATTAAGGAGTGTTGTTAGACGCCAATCTTGATTAATATATAGATATGATCAATTTACTACCGGCTTAGTAATGAATCTATGGAGTCGCACACTAACGAGTGTTTCTAGCTTTGCTAATGGATTAATTATATTTGATAATTAAATTAAACAATTTAATTAGTCAAATAAATACCTTTAGTAAGTTATCACCTTAATTAAATAGGAGAATGATTTACAGGTGATATTATATAAAAGTTTTTGATGGAAAAAAATGTTTCATAACATAATTTTATGAGAAAAATTTTTATGAAAAAAATACTTTGTTGAAAGTGTATATTAAATCAAGATATAAAATATTATCGATAAGAAAATTATTTTCTTATTAGGTTATTCTGGGTTTGAGATTTTTGAGAAAAAATTTCAACACAATATTCGTAATTCAATTGGTTTGTGAATTCCGTTGATCAAGGAGTTGATAGTAAAGATCGATCTCGGTGTGGATACACATAAAGTCTTCGTACTATCGAAGAAATTTTCAATCACAACTACAGCCACCAGGTTTGTCTTGAAACATATTCTTTTAGATGTAAATAAAATTTAAACATAAGTAGATTTATCCAGGGTTGCTTTTGTCTTCCGCTGTATGTTATGAACACTCTGCAATCCTACAAGTAAGGGTTTGAAAATAAATTTATGATTGTTGAAAAAAAATTGTATTTGAAGTTAATGTTGGAAAAAGTTACTTGAAAATTTAAATTGTATCGTGACATGCATTTTATTTAACTTTTTAAAAATAGTTTTATGGTTTTTCCTTGAAAAAGTAGTTAGAATCAATTTTTCAAACTTGAATTTCAAGTTGTAGGTAAAAATTAACTACAATGTATAACTAATTAGTTTTTTGATGAACAAAAAAGTTGGAAAAAAGAAAGAATTTTTTTTTGTATTTCCTTACGGGTCCTTGAGTCTCTACATTCTAATTTTGTACATCGATTTCCAGAAAACGTGCAGCAGGAAGTTCATTAAATGCCCAATCAATTGTGATTTGTCTTACATTTGCCTGTTGTTTATTTATCGGTACATGAAAGTCCTCTTTGTCTTCGTGAAAAAATTGGCCTGCTTTGGTTGATACAGTGGAACACACGTAAGAGTAACTGGACTTTTTCAATTGTTCAGAGTACATTTGGACTTTTTTCAATCATATTTCAAATTAGTGAAATTGTCCGTGCTTTGCGAGGTTGTAAAATTATATATATATATATATATATATATATATATATATATATATATATACATATATATATAACACATTTATATATTATAATTTTACAGATTGATAATTTTTAATTTTAATGAAATTAGTATGTAACATCTATATTTAGGTCAATAGACAGAAGACAATGTAGATCTTTGTCTTCATTCCGGATGATATATTCTTTTATGTTTTTTTAGTATGCAAAATAAATATAATTTACTTCTTTATAAGTACACATCATTCATATGTATGTAGTAGAACAATATTTTTTTTAAGTGCATGAATGTTGAAGTAAATGGAGTATGAGGTCATATTTTGAAACACCAATCTAGATTTCTTTAAAAAAGCTTTTGAATTTCTTTATTATCTCTCTATTATTACATTTATTTACTAATAATCTTTCACATATTAAACAAATATTTTTAAAAATTATGATAATAAAACACATAAGAGTTATAAACAATATTTAAGAGTAGAAGTTATAAGGAAGATAAAGAGATATGTGTTATAAATAATTTGAATGTATAATTTTATTAGGTATTAAATACATTAATCATTATGCATTAATTTTATTTATAAAAATAAATAAATAAATAACGAAAATGAGTAGAAAATCAAATAAGAAAGAACAAAGATAAATGCTTGGCTTCATAAGAGATGTGCCATATTAGTATTTCAAATATCATAATTATATAATATATAGATATAGATTTTCTTAATTATGTTGATAAGTCACATTATAAATAATCTACATCATTACATATAAAGTAATTAAAAATTAAAAAAAATATAAATACACTTTAAGAAAGAAAAGAACAAGAAAAAAATAAATTATTATACAAAAAGATTACAATGACAGTATAAAATGAATTATTTCATCTTTTAATTTTCTTTATAAGAATAATTAAAATGAAAATCCTGATCATAATTCTTTTGATTAAAATAAGATAATTATATAATTATGCTTCATAACAAAAAGTAGGATCGTAGAGGACCAAATTAGTAGTGTTGTAAATATGTATAGCTAAGTTAATAGTACAATTAGCCAAAGTAAAAAAAAATCTCTAGAAAAAATAATTCTTTATAGTGCTTCACAAAAATTTATTCTAGCGCCTTCCTTTGCAAGTAGATCAACCATCATATTGTGCTCCCTAAAAGATATGTCAAAACTCTTCATCATATGCTACCAATTAAAAACAATTTACACAGTTATAAATAAATAAAATAAAGTATTTAATTATAACAACATAAAATACAAAAAAAAGGAGGAAAACAATCATCCTCAAAGCAAATATAACAATTTTCTACATTATGACAATGGACCACATATAATATATATGTAATAGACATTATAATGAGAAACTTCTGCCCTTTGATCCATTTAAAATGCCACATACTAATGCCCAATAATTTTTTGTCTTTATCAGTACTGAAGATTATCATATTACAAGCATAGTTGTGGCAAATAAAACTTGAGTTTAAATAGGTAAAATTAAGGAATATCATTAGGCATTACAAATGTTACACCCCGTACGTTTATAATGTTTAGTCGGCCTATTTGTAGTTGGTTGAGAGTTTTAGAGTGCCATACGTACGAGGAAAGAGCTCGGGGAAAAGACGAACGAGTGCAAAGTCGGGATTCCACGGGAGGAGGCCGAACCAGGTTGCCAGAGGGGAAAAGTGGCATGGAGCAGCCCCCTCCGCGTTACCCAAAGTGGCACGGAGCAGAATCAACGCGATTGGCAGAGTGCCACGTTGCCTTGTCTGCTGCCTCAAGTATATAAAGGCCTCACACTTAGAAGTTAGATCATTATTTGCAAATCATGGCCAGAACAGAGGCAGAATGAAGGAAAACATTTGGAAATCATTCGATTACGCTGTTAAACGCCGTCCAAATCCAAATTAACTCCGTGTATTGAAGTATAAGGCTGCAGAGGGCATCGCTGCGAAGTTATTTTCGTAAAATACGCCCGGAAAATCGTCGTCCCGCCAAGCTTAAGTTGATGGAATTATTCCAAACTAGTGTCAATATGATCACGTGCCTAAAGTAAGTATTTCTCCCTTCTAGATTCCCGAGAAATTATGAGTTTTTGATCGTCTTTCGATAAGTTGAAGCATAGTCAGTATATATATATATATGAGCTATCATATTCTTTGAATATAGTAATGAAGTTAGCCCTATTCTCCTGTTAACATGATTACAGTTGAGAAGGGCAGTTGAACACGAGCTGAAACTCGCCAGTTAATCGGTAAACAGTGAACGAGGTATGTTAAGGCATTTTCTTTCGGCAAGTTAGTTCTTCAGCATAGTAGTCCAGTATGAATCCCCAGTAAAGCATGTCATGAGTATGTTATCATGTCTAGTTGTTGTCAGTCGAGACTCATAAATCGTATTATTTTGGGATGGATTATACCTATATAGCTTCCGTGACCACCCCAGGGTTAATAGCTGTGTCGCCGCCCGCGAAGGGCGAGATTACGTCGCTCTACGGAGCGGCATGCCATCTGCAAGGGACGAAGATGGGGATTGAGATCCTCATATTCCATGGTTGGCCTTATACACACCCCCGCCGAGCGTTTACGCCCGGGGTGTAGATATCAGGAGTCCTCCAGACTCAGACAGAGCTACAGTCAGGGGCCGAGCGGGCCCAATTGCAAACCTAGGGGATCGACAGGACGCTTATAGCTGGTAGTTGACTCAGTATGACCTAGATAGGGGTATATATATTGAGGTGTACTCACTAGGGCTAATGGTGGCCCAGGTGGGTTATTCTGTGCTAATTGTACATTCTGGCCAATGGGGGCCAGGTGAGGTTCATGTTTGTTTTAGTTACTGATAGTTAGACAGTAAGAAGCTTCGTTTGTCAGGTACGACCCCTACCCTCCTTATTACAGTTATGTTTAGCCTTGATTTCACTACTTTAGTTATCTTCAGTCTGTTTTCTTCACTTTAGTTATTGTCAGTTCCATCTTCCTTACTTTCAGTTATTTAAAGTTACTGCCTTACATATTCAGTACCTGTGGTACTGACGCCCTTTCTGGGGCGCTACATTGCTTGCTTGTAGGTACAGATAGACGAGGAGTAGGTCCCTCGTAGTTCTAGTCAGCTGTACAGAGCCGTCAGCTCCCTTCTTTCGGAGCTTGTGTGATAGAGGTTTACTTCTTTTGTTTGTATAGTATGGGTAGGTCGGGGCCCTATCCCGACCATCTTATTACTCCTAGAGGCTTGCAGATTGTGTTACTTCCTTGTGGTTAGATGATATCGGTCATGTGGGGCCCACATGTGTTTTAGATTATGTGTGTTGGCCATATGGGGCCCTGTTTAGCTGTTGATTGGTGGCCTTGTCGGTCATAGTTCAGTTTAGCATCTGGTTTTACTTTCCAGTTATAACTAGATATCATGGTGGCCATTTCGGCCCGCATAGGACTCCCTATGATTCTTTGTCTCTGGTTAGCTGTTTATTTTTCACAAGTGGCTATAGGCCTTGTCGACCAGGGGTTGTGCTTACAGCCGCTATATAACCCGTTGTTTTCTTGATTCTAGAGTTAGAGTCAGCCTGGCACTAGAGGTACTTAGGCTCTGTCAGCTCAGCAGTTCAGGTCCTAGTAGGGCACTAGGTACCAGTCATGCCTCCTAAGGTGGGGCGTGACAAACTTGGTATCAGAGTAAGTCGTATCCCAGGGTGTCTGCAAGCCGTGCTAAGTAGAGTCTTGTCTATAGATGTGTTGTGCACCACATACTGTAGGCGGGAGGCTGCAAGTCATGATAGGATGGTTACTCTTTCTTCTTATTCAGTCGTGCTATAGAGCGGTACATTATAGGGTTGAGTCCCTAAGCTCATTATATTCTTTTTACAAGAAATGTCGGACCAGCGACACCCTACGACAGGTAGGAGGCTAGATGTAGCGGCAGGAGAAGGCACCAGCAGGGTGCCTCAGCCTCAGTCAGAATCGTCCCGATCTGAGAACGATACAGAGGTATCATTTTAACCTCCACAGTAGTCTCCACCACGTCAGGAGTCGCTTGGGACGGACAGTGTGACGACACCGCCTCCTGTAGTTTCTATACTAGTACCATTCGACCAGGAGGTCAGGAGCGCGGTGGTTATGCTAGCCTAGATGATGGCTGCTTAGCGCCAGCCAGTGCCACCTAAAGTTGCAAAATCCTTAGAAGGGCCTGGTAGCTCGAGGGTCCAAGAGTTCCTAGCACTAAGTCCTCCGCAATTCACAAGGACAGAACGGACCGAGGACCCTTAGGACTTCTTAGACCAGATGCAGAGGATTTTTAGGGTGATGCATGCTACACCCACAGAGTTGGTTGAGTTGACGGTATTCCGGCTACGGGACATCGCCGTGCTTTGGTATGAGAGTTGGGAAAGGTCTCGGGGAGAGATGTTTCCCCTCCAACTTGGCCCAGCTGCTTAGAGGCTTTCTTGGATCATTACCTACCGCGGGAGATTCAAAAGGCCCGGGTTGATCAGTTCCTACACTTGGAGCAGGGGCCGATGAGTGTTCGGGAATATGCCATGTAGTTTGATTCCTTGGCTCGTTATGTGCTAGCTTTTGTGGACACAATGCCAGCTAGGGTACACCGCTTTATTATGGGGCTGAACTCGGAATATGTCAAGACCTGCATCACAGCCACACTGCGAGAGGATATGGATATCGCCCGTGTGTAGGCTTTTTCTCAGAATATTGAGGGTATCAGACAACGGTAACGGGAGATTAGGAGGACAAGTCAGGAGCAGCGCCGCAGGGACAGATCGGGTGAATTACAAGAGGAGTCCCGGGGAGGACCTAGGCCACGGTTATCTGATAGGCCACCTAGACCCATGCCTCCACTGCAGCGGCAGAGAAGCAGGTCTAGTCGCCTAGGGCAGCCAGAGCCCAATGAAGGTTCACGAGCAGCAGGTTCACAGCAGCAGAGGGGAGTGGAGCAGAGTGGGTTTATAATACCACTTTGCCCTATTTTCAGTTGACGCCACTCTGAAGCATGCAGGTATGGTTCCACAGCGTACTACATTTATAGACAGGAGGGTCACCAGATGAGGAATTGTCTAGCTAGGGGTCAGGGTGACCGGGCTCGATAGGATAGGTCCTCGGCAGGATCACGAGCTCCAGCATCCCCAGCAGGGCATAGGCCACCAGTTTCAGCAGGTAGAGGCCGAGCTAGATCAGGGACCTCCAGTTCGGTGTCGGCCCAGACCGTACTTATACACTACTGGGGTGACAAGAGTCAGAGTCGTCACCAGATGTTGTGACAGGTATGCTGAACATTTGCTCTCATCCTGCTTATGTGTTGATAGATCTAGGATCCACTTTGTCCTAAGTTACACCATTAGTGGCTCGGAAGTTTAGTATTATGCAGGAATTGCTTCGGTGACCTTTCTCAGTGTCTATACCCGTTGGTGACTCTATTATATCCAGAAGGGTCTATTGGGGGTGTACAGTAGAGATTACCGGTCGTCAGACTATAACAGACTTGATAGAACTAGAAATGGTTGATTTCGATGCTATTAGGAGTATGGATTGGCTAGCTCCATGCTATGCCAATGTCAAATGTTGGACCAAGATTGTCCGATTCCACTTTCCAGGGGAGGCAGTACGGGAGTGGAAAGGTAGTACTACCACGCCAAAAGGTAGGTTTATTTCCTATCTTTGGGCGAGAAAATTGATAGGAAAAGGGTGCATTTATCATATTGTCAGAGTACAGGATATTCGGGAAGAGCCTCCGACCCTTCATTCTATTCCATTGGTTAATGAATTTCCCAACGTATTTCCAGATGAGCTTCCTAGTATTCCCCCAGAAAGGGAAATTGATTTTGCAATCGATCTATTACCAGGCACTCAGCCTATATCTATTCCTCCATATCGGATGGCTCCTGCTGAACTCAGAGAACTAAAGGAACAATTGAAGCATTTGCTAGACAAGGGCTTTATTAGGCCGAGTACCTCACCATGGGGTGCGCCAGTTCTATTCGTGAGGAAGAAGGACGGCTCCCTCCACATGTGTGTAGATTATCGGCAGCTGAATAAAGTCTTTATCAAGAATAAGTACCCGCTTCCCAGGATAGACGACCTGTTTGATCAGCTACAGGGAGCGAGGTATTTTTCAAAGATTGACTTAAGGTCAGGAAATCATCAGGTCCGGGTTCGTGAAAGAAATATTTCAAATATTGCCTTCAGGACTAGATATGGCCACTTTGAATTTCTAGTCATGTCCTTCGATCTGACAAATGCCCCAGCAGTGTTCATGGACCTGATGAACAACGTTTTCAAACCATACTTGGACTTGTTCGTGATAGTATTTATCGATGATATTCTGGTGTATTCCCGCTCAGAGGCAGATCACCAGGATCATCCATGGACAATGCTCCGAATTCTCAAAGATCGCCAGTTATATGCAAAATTTTCTAAATGTGAATTTTGGTTGAATTCAGTAGCCTTCTTAGGCCATATTATGTCAGATGCTGGTATACTGGTAGATAAGCAGAAGATAGAGGTAGTGAAAACATGGTCTAGACTTACCACTCCGACCGAGGTACGTAGTTTCCTGGGGTTAGTTGGGTATTACAGAAGGTTTATGAAAGGATTTTCCACTTTAGCAGCACCTTTAACCAAACTGACACAGAAGGCTGTAAAATTCCATTGGACTGAGGCATGTGAGTAGAGCTTTCAGGAACTGAAAGACAGATTGACATCAGCATCGGTGCTAGTGTTGCCAGAAGAAACAGAGGGTCCTGTAATCTATTGTGACACTTCGGGTGTTGGGTTAGGATGTGTTTTGATACAGCATGGTAAGGTGATTGCCTATGCTTCCAGGCAGCTAAGGAAGCATGAGAAGAACTATCCTACCCATGACCTGGAGTTAGCCGCGGTGATTCATGCCTTGAAAATATGGAGGCACTACCTGTATGGCGTCCACGTAGATGTTTTCACTGATCATAAAATCCTGTAGTATATTTTCACCAAGAAAGAGTTGAATCTGCAGCAGCGTCGCCGGTTGGAACTATTAAAGGATTATGATGTGAATATTTTATATCACCCAGGAAGGCCCAATGTTGTAGAAGATGCCCTTAGCCGCAAATCCATGGGAAGCCTAGCATATTTACAACCTGAGCGGCAGAATTGGCCCGAGAATAACATCAGCTAGGCAGTTTAGCCATTCGTATAGTAGAATCAGGAGACAATGGAGCGGTAATTCAGAATACCGCAGTGTCATCATTGGTTCTGGAAATGTAGGAATAGCAGTATGAAGATCCTAGCCTGGTTCAGCTCAGAAATAGGGTCCAGCGAGGGGAAGTGATCTATTTCCAGGTAACTGAGGACGGAGTTTTGAGATATAGGGATCGCCTCTATGTTCCAGACGTGGAAGGTCTTCGCCAACAAATTATGGGCGAAGTACACTATGCCCGTTATTCTCTCCATCCAGGTTTGAAAAAAATGTACCATGACGTAAAAGAGATTTACTGGTGGCCGGGAATGAAAAAGGGGATAGCAGAATTCATAGCTCAATGTCCCAATTGCCAACAGGTGAAAGCTGAACATTAGAAACCAGGCGGACTGGCACAGGATATAGCCGTGCCTTTATGAAAATGGGAGGCATTTAATATGGATTTCGTAGTAGGGTTACCTCGTACCAGGCGTAAATATGATTCTATCTAGGTAATCATTGACAGGTTGACAAAATCAGCTCACTTTCTGCCAGTAAGGACTACCTTTTTAGCTGAAGATTATGCTGAGCTGTATATTAGAGAAATAGTCCGATTGAATGGTGTTCTGTTGTCAATTATCTCTGATAGAGGGGCGCAATTTACAGCTAAATTTTGGCAATATTTTCAGAGGGGCCTGGGGACGCAGGTTAACCTGAGCACAACCTTCCATCCTCAGATAGACGGGAAGGCAGAACGTACAATCCAGATGCTCGAGGATATGTTACGGGTGTGTGTGCTAGATTTTGGAGGCAGCTGGATGAACATCTACCGCTTATTGAATTTTCCTATAATAACAGTTATCATTCAGAAATTCAGATGGCGCCTTATAAAGCTTTATATGGGCAGAAGTGCAGATCTCCAGCTGGTTGGTTTGAGGTAGGAGAATCAACATTGATTGGGATAGATATTATTCATCAGTCAGAAGAGAAACTAAAGCTTATCAGAGAACGTCTGTTGACTGCTCAGAGCCACTAGAAATCTTATGCTGATTTGCGGCGGAAAAACCTAGAGTTTAATATGGGTGACTGGGTATTTCTGAAGGTTTCACCGATGAAGGGTGTGACGAGATTTGGTAAGAAAGGCAAGCTCAGCCTGAGGTTTATTGGACCTTATCAGATTCATCGAAGGATAGGCCAGGTGGATTATAAATTGGGTTTACCTCCAGAATTAGAATCCGTTCACCCAGTTTTTCAGGTATCAATGCTGAGGAAGTGTATAGGAGATCCCTCCCAGATTGTCCTAGTTAAAGGCGTCCAAATCACTTAGAAGTTAGCTTATGAAGAAGCTCCAGTAGCCATACTAGATCGGCAGATCCGCAGACTAAGAACTAAAGATGTTGCTTCCGTTAAAGTGTTATGGCGGAATAAGAACTGAGAGGAGATGACCTGGGAGGCAGAAGACGATATGAAAACCAAATATCCTCTATTATTTCAGACTTAGTCAGATTGTGCAGCGAGAGGTATATTGTTGTTGTTGTTTCGTAAGTTGTATTACATACATGTATATGTGAGATAATTGACTTCAGTCTATTATGAAATGAATGTCATAGTATTATGTGGAGTACCTGTATTGGACTTTTCTGCATTTCAGGATTTTTGGATAGTCCATATTACAGGGGAGATTCTGCCAAAATGTTTTCAGAATAAGTAATTGCAAGGTTAAGATTCTTGCATGTAAAAGTTAACATTTGAGGGTGAATGTTCTTAAGGGGGTGGGGGGTGGGGAGGATGTTACACCTCGTAAGTTTCTAACGTTTAGTCGCCCTACTCGTATGTTAGTTGAGAGTTTTAGAGTACCATACGTACGAGGAAACGACCCGGAGAAAGGCCGAATGAGTGCAAAGTCGGGATTCTACGGGAGGAGGCCGAACCAGGTTGCCAGAGGGGAAAAGTAGCACGGATCAGCCCCCTCCGCGTTACCAAAAGTTGCACGGAGCATAATTAATGCGATGGATAGAGTGCCACGTTTCCTTGTCTGCTGCTTCAAGTATATAAAGGCCTCACACTTAGAAGTTAGATCATTATTTGCAAATCACGGCCAGAACAGAGGGAGAACGAAGGAAAACATTTGGAGATCATCCGATTACACTATTAAACGCCGTCCAAATCCAAATTAACTCTGGGTATTGAAGTATAAGGCTGCAGAGAGCATCACTGTAGAGTTATTTTCGTAAACTATGCTCGGCAAATCGTCATCCCGCCGAGCTTAAGTTGATGGAATTATTCCAAACTAGTGTCACGATCACGTGCCTAAAGTAAGTATTTCTCCCTTCTAGATTCCCGAGAAATTACGAGTTTTTGATCGTCTTTCGATAAGTTGAAGCATAGAGAGTATATGTATATATAAGCTATCATTTTCTTTGAATATAGTAATGAAGTTAGCCCTATTCTCCTGTTAACATGATTACAGTTGAGAAGGGGCAGTTGAACACGAGCCGAAACTCACCAGTTAATCGATAAACAACGAACGAGGTATGTTAAGGCATTTTCTTTCGGCAAGTTAGTTTCTTCAGCATAGTAGTCCAGTATGAATCCCAGTAAAGCATGTCAGCAGTATGTTATCATTTATAGTTATTATTGTCAGTCAAGACTCGTAAATTGTATTATTTTGGGCTGGATTATACCTATATAACTTCCGTGTCCACCCCATGGTTAATAGCTGTGTCGCCGTTCACAAGGGGCGAGATTATGTCACTCTACAGAGCGACATGCCATCCGTAAGGGATGAAGATGGGGATTCAAATCCTCATATGCCATGGTTGGCCTTATACACACCCCCGCAGAGCTTTTATGCCCGGAGTGTAGATATTAGGAGTCCTCCTAACTCAGACACAACTACAGTCAGGGGCCAAGCGGGCCCAGTTGCAGACCTAGGGGATCAGTAGGATACTTATAACTGGTAGTTGACTCAGTATGACCTGGATAGGGGTATATAGATTGAGGTGTACTCACTAGGGCTAATGGGGGCCCAGGTGGGTTATTATGTGCTGATTGTACCTTCCGACCTATGGGGCTAGGTAAGGTTCATGTTTTCTTTAGTTACTGATAGTTAGGCAGTAAGACGCCTCATTTGTCAGGTACGACCCCTACCCTCCTTATTACAGTTATGTTTAGCCCTGATTTCCCTACTTTAGTCATCTTCAGTCCGTTTTCTTAACTTTAGTTATTGTCAGTTCCATTTTCCTTACTTTCAGTTATTTAAAGTTACTGCCTTACATATGCAGTACCTGTGGTACTGACGCCCTTTTTGGGGTGCTGCATTACTTGCCTGCAGGTACAGATAGACGAGGAGCGGGTTCCTCATAGTTCCAGTCAGCTGTACAAAGTCGTTAGTTTCCTTCTTCTGGAGCTTGTGTGATAGAGGTTTACTTCTTTTGTTTGTATAGTATGGGTAGTTCGAGGCCCTGTTCCGACCATCTTATTACTCCTAGAGGCTTGCAGATTGTGTTATTTCCCTGTGGTTAGATGATATTGGCCGTGTGGGGCCTATATGTGTTTTAGATTATGTGTGTTGGCCGTGTGGGGCCCTGTTTAGCTGTTGATTTGTAGCCTTGTCGGTCATAGTTCAGTTTAGTATCTTATTTTACTTTTCAGTTATAACTAGATATCATGGTGGCCTTGTCGGCCCGCATAGGACTCCCTATGATTGTTTTTCTCTAGTTAGCAATTTATTTTTCACGGGTGGCTATAGGCCTTGTCGGTCGGGGGTTGTGTTTATAGCCGCTATATAGCCCGTTGATTTCTTAATTCTAGAGTTAGAGTCAACCCGACATCAGAGGTGCTTAGGCTCAGTCAGCTCAGCAGTTCAGGTCCTAGTAGGTCACCAGGTGCCAGTCATGCCTCCCAAGATGGGGCGTGACAACAAACTTACAAATTAAAGTTTGGGGGTTATGAATATGAAAAATTTGAAAGTTATGGGTATTATTAAGAGCAGAAATTAAAGATGTGTGAATTATGAGTAGTTACTCCTTGTAAATAAATTAAATAAAAAGAGAAAAATATTTCAAATAATAGGAGATATTATGGAATTATATAATTAAAAGAAGGCTAATTTTTTTATATCTCAAATAATAGGAGATATTATGTCATTTTATAATTAAAAAAAGACTAAAAAAATTTTTTTTGGTCAACATATATATATATATGTGAGTGTGTGTGTGTATTAATTCAACTTTTCAAATTCTTAGCCTCTTGAGATTAATTAAAAAATTTAAGGCATTGTCTTTTGAAATATCCAATTATGTATAGATTTTAAAATAGAGAAAATATTCAAAGAAATCATAAAAAAGATAACTAAGAACAGAGGCGATAGAAGCATGCCACATCAACATGCTTATAACCTCCATATATATATATATATATATATATATATATAGAGAGAGAGAGAGAGAGATTATTGTCGGGTATATATCACTATTAAAAATCGGCTTCACATCAAGGGGCAAAACCAATGATCAACGTGTAATACCCCTATATATTTTAAATAATATTTTCACTCCAATACCACTCCTTAATAATAAGACCAACTTCTACCCGCAATTTCTTAACTCGAATTTTACAATGTTGAGATGTGCTTACCTTAAATGGTGAGCGTATTTTAAGAATTTGTCCTCAGGTATTTATGTAATATATTATCTAGATATTATCTTGAATGTAGTAGTAAAAAAAAGGAGATATTTTCATTTTTTGGTAGCCTTTCTAAAAACTATTTATCAAGTGATATATATCACTTTTTGTGCCCAAATATTACACCTCCTCTCATAATTTTATTTACCTCAAGGCTAAGAAATCCTATAAATCCCTCTTCATCATATTCCTCCATAGAAGCAACGAGACAAACTTGTTCTTTGAGTTGGAACTCAAGACAATCCCTCCTTGGTGGTAAGTAACTAAAACTCGTTTTTGAACTATGTAGTGTTTAGTGATTTTAGCATATCTTATTGTATCGGGCTCCGTTTTAAGTGAACTAATATATTTTGGAAAGATAACACATGGCTCTATAACCTTTATTTTTATTTCAAGAGCTATTTTTGCTATTACGGATTCAAAAAAGGGGATGCCAAGACAGGATGAGTTGTGTCCATTTCCGATTTAATAATGCTCCTATGTAGTACTGTTAGTATTTTGAGGATATCTGTTTGCACAAAACTTGGTTTGCAGTGATACTCGACTCTTTGCAACCCTAAGGCAATACCTACAACTTTTATGAAGACTATAAAGCTCATTTTTCTATTTACCTATTCAAAAATAAGTTAGAATACAAGGCTGTTGGGTTGTCCAGATTTATGTTTTGGGAATCTAGTTTGATTTGCACAAACTAGGCTCACTTTTGATGCTAATGTTGTCTCATTTCTACAATACGAAATTACTGAATGTTAAATAGGTACTTTATTATGTATCCAAGGTTTTATATGCTTATGTACAAGCTAAAGGAAGTGTTTGAGGAACCCGACGCATTTGTGTGGTCTACGATTTAAACTCTTCAAGTTGTGGTAGGACTGTTTATGTGCTGAAAAGCTAAGGTTTGTGTATAAATTTAAACTTGTACTATTATTAGCTGCTGGGGTATTTGAGTTACTATCTTGGAACTTTGATTACCTTCTCGTCACTTTATATCATCATATTGGTATTCTTGAATTGTTGCTAGATAATTGTTAACTTGCCCACTTGTACGGATTGCTTGACCATTTGGCATTCATGTTGGGACTTTTTCCTTCTTATGACTGTGAGCTTGTCATTATATTGGCATGCCTCTTGATTTGGATCTTGTGCCATCTTGACTTTGGATTTATAGTTCGTCTTAACTATGAAACCTGTGCATATTAAGTATGAACTAAAAAAGCCATTTTTACGTGGTTCTTGATTCTATTGATTTATGGGTTTCGGCCCTACTTGATATAGGGATTTGGTCCTTCTTGATATTTGATTATGCTTGATGTGATGGCATGACATACATATTGGGCAAAATTTATTATTTAACCTCTTGTAAAATAATTCTATGAGCCTTCTTGACACTTGTGCTTTTAACTATTGTCATTTGTAATTGGTAACATTTCAAGGTTTGATAATTGATACTTTGATATACCTGTTTACTTGATTTATATATATAAATGTTGCAATTCAGCTTCAAATAACTTAGAAGGAAATTGGAGAATCTATTGGATCCCATCCCAAAGTTTATACACCACTAAGCTTTATGCTGAGCGATAGTTATTTTCTATCGCAGGTGATGTTCGAGAGGATATCTGAAGATGGCCATTTGAAGTAGGCTTTTTGGAGCTTTAAATGAATATCACATTTGCATTTATGCATCTACATTTTGTACAAATTTTGGGACTTGTATATGACCTATATATTATACCTATGTATGTGATTTGTAAACTTGACCTTAGTGACTTGTGGTTGTTTGAAGGTGTGTAAATGTAGGTCTTGTAATATATTGATGTTACATTTTTGTTTATAATATTGTATAATGGAGGAAACTAGTGTACATCTTAAATATTCAAAAGTTTGAAAAAAATTATTGGTATGATCCCGCTGTCGTGTTGAATGAGAAATGAAATTTCATAAGGTACTTGCTTGGTATTTTTTTGATACATGATACCACCTTCGATTGATTATCTTACGATGTACTTTTAAGATCTTTCAATGGGCCTAATTTTGGTATTAAGTTACAATGAAACATATTTTTTTTCCAAAAAAAATGTTTAGTTCTTTTAAATGTTACGAGTGGTAGATTAGTTTTTGTTCGTATGTGGCATCCCCCCTCCCCCCAAGAGTGTTGCTACATGTTTTGATATCCGATCCTTAGGTTTGTGGTTCTAGGACTTTTGTTGTGAGTTTGTAGTATGCTTGTTCCTTTCTTTAAGAAGTTTTTGATAATATCATTTACTTTCTTAAATGGTTAATACCTTATTCTTCTTTTTTATTTTTCCTTCGTTACATCTAGGGTGCATATGTATCAGGTACATGTCATTAATGCAATGTGATCTTCCATTTTGAAGGAAATAAATTATGGCCTCTTCTTCTAATAGACCCATGGAAGCCGCTCATGAAGGTTTTGGTAACTTTAACTTCCAACCTCACACACTAGAAGGGATTGGAGAAAATTTTTTTGATCATAATTTCCCCTATGCCAGTGGATCTGAAGTTGGAAATAATCAAGGTGTAAGATCTGGGCCACATCCTCACATGAGTCATAGTACCTATGATCCTTTCCAATGGATGGCTTATTTCTTCCATCAGTTGGCTGGAACGATGTGTAATCCCAATGGATAAATTTTGAGAAAATGAGAAAAATAGGTGGAGTCGAGTTTGAAGGCACTGTTGATCCTAATGATGCTGAACAATGGCTTGAGCATATGGAGAGGGTGTTTGAGCAATTAGAGTGTTCAGATGCTGCCAAATTTAAGTATGTTATCTCTATAAAAGGATGCTTACAACTGGTGGGTAAGTGTGCCAAATGCCAAAGAAAAACCTCCAGTTCTTACTTGGGATGATTTTGTTAAGGAATTTCACATGAAGTATATTCTACCTGCTTATCGTGATGCAAAGAGAAAGGAGTTCTTTAAGTTTAGGCAATGGGGAATGTCTATTGTAGAGTATCCACAAAAGTTTCTCAGGCTTTCTCGTTATGCTGGAGGCATGTCATGACCCGAATCTACACCCAGAATGTGACACGGTACTTAGAGTCACAAGTGACCCAAAGCAAATCCTGGTAGAGAATATTCTACTAAACCTGGCTCGTTGAACTGATAATACAAGAGCAGAAGCTGATAAATATATAACTGTAATTAAATACCTAATAAATTCTGAAAATATCTAAAGAAAATCTGAAAATCTAGCTGAAACTATAACTATTGTCTGAAGGCCATCTAAAGAACTGATGAGTTGCTGGGACAAGCTCCCAACTAACTCTAGGTATGAACTAAACTGGATTAATAAATACGAAAGGTGAAACTACGATCCTCGGAAGATGAGGATTCACCAAATCTGTACTGCTGAGCTAATCCCAAAGAGGAACTAACCACGCTGCTAGGCCTAAGAACCTGAACCTATATCATAAAATGATATAGCATACAAGTATGCGTTGGTACCTTGAATGTACTGATTATGCGATAAGAAACTAAAACATACATAAGCATACTGAAAATATGTAAGCTGTACTGATGGAACAAACAATGACCATAACTGGAAACATAAATACTGGAAGCATTTGAATATCTGATAATACTATAAGTACTTATAACTATCTTAAGGTCATAAGTAGATACTAAAACCTGATAGGCTGAACTGAACTGAAGACTATGACTCTACTGGACTAAGTTGCACTATGGGAGTGACTATAACCGATATGTAACCACATAAGCTAAACATGGAGTCCGATGTATATATCCCATTGGAGAAAGCTTACTGTATCTTGCCCGGATGTAGTGGTTGAGCTGGGTGATCATTATCTAGGGCCCATTTGGGCTAACAACCTACGGCGGCAACGTAGTTCTGGGAACTTGGATGCGCTGAACTCCATCCCCGCTCGGTGCGAAGTCCTACTCCAACTGAAAATCCTAATTATGTCTAACTAGGCTGATAGCTCAATTGATTTCCTAAGACTTAAGTCAAAACTACTTATCTGGAAGTGTTTTGAGAGTCTAAGGACCTGAAATCAACTATGTTCTAAGATTCGTCAGAGCTGCTTTTTCTGAAAATGTTGTAATGGTATAAAGAACGACTAATAAGCCGATAGTTGGTACTACTGAGTTTACTGAGTTTCTCAAGACTGAAAATAGTCAAACTGATCAGCTGACATTTCTGTAAAATTCTAAGTATACAAAGTATTGATTGAGACTCTGAGACTGAATATACCAAAAGGCTAACTTCTGTTCATGTATCTGTACTAACATTCAAAATTTTATAGAAATTATCTTGACAAAGCAATATGCACATCTGGATTCTAAATTATGCAAGTCTCATTCAAAATCACATTTAAAGGTTAGGGATAAATTACATACTGCATGAAATGAGATTCCAAGCATGAAATATAACTGGTAATAATCTTGGAAAACATTAGGAATAATAACAAAGAGGAAAATCATAATCTATCTGAAGAACAACCCTAGCTTTGACTTACTATAGGGCTAGAATTAGCAAGATTTCTATAGAAATTTTAGGACACAAGGGTGAAAGAAATTTCCTTGTTGAAATTCCACATATCTGGAGTAGAGATTCCTTGAGAAAGCACCTGGAGATCCAAAAAAGAGAAGAAGCCCTAGCTTTGCCTTGAACTGCCTGATTGAGTCTTCTACGTACTAACTTGGAAAAGTGAGAAATGAGGAAGGAATGTCGCCAAAACCCCCTAAATCCCCTGAATATTAACCCCAAAAATGATGTAGTTTAGGCATTAAAATAATGGAAAGTCACAGAAATACCCCTGGGGAAAAGTCTAGAAGATTGTCTATAGGATCCAATGGGTCACACAATGAGTCGTTGGTGGTGAACACAACTCGTTGGGACCAGTCTTTGATCCTAGGCTTTCAAACTTCTGGTTCAGGGCTTGACCAATGAACGGGAACAACGACTAGTTAGATGAGACAACGAGTCATTGGTTCCACCCGTGGTCAGTGAAAGAATTTTGGACAATTTCTGAACTCCACCTAACGACTCACAAGACAAGTTGTTACTCCTTCTAATGACTCGTTACCTCGACTCAGTGTTACCATTGGAAATTTCCCATCCGACCACCCTTCTAGGATAATGACTTACTTGAGGAGTCGTGAAGTTGCACCATGACTTATCCCCCAGGAGATCCCAACTTTTTACCGACTGATGCACACACGAAGGGTCACTTAACGACTTGTCGGGTCACACAATGAGTCACTTCACCACTCATTCTATGACCTGGTGCAGTTTTTCCTAATTTCTTCATTTCAATTCTTAGGTCTGGTCTTAGGGACTTCTGTGATGTTACAATATCTCACCTTTGGAAACATTCATCCTCGAATGTAAGATAAGCATCTGGAAGGATGGGAAGAGAACTAAGATCTCAAAATTGAACAACTATAGCTGGAAATTGACGGAGTGAATGACTTCGAACTGGGATACATGACTGGACTAAAATAGACATACTAACTGAACTTATCAACTAGGGTACACATTACAACATGGATAGAGCTGATAAATGTAGGACTGAATAGGGTACTGAGGAGGAATTTAGTACATGATGCTGAAACTGATCTGCAAGGGAACAGGTGAGGGTACTTAGCCATCATGTCTGCTTCTACTTACTATGTAGCTACCTCAACTAGATGGTTCCTCCATAAGACCTTTACTGACGCGACCTTGTTTCTCAGCTTACGAACCTGATGGTCTAGGATCTGAACTGGAACTTCTTCGTATAAGAGGTTGTCATTTGCACCAACACCCTCTAGAGGCACTATTGAGGTCGGGTCTCTGATGCATTCCTCAACATGGACACATGGAATATTGGGTGCACCGATGCTACTCTGCAGGTAACTCCAGCTCGTAAGCCATATTGCCAATGCTTCTCAAGATTCTCTAAGGGCCAATATACCTTTGAATGAGCTTTCCTTTCTTTCTGAATCTCATCACCCCTTTCATAGGTGAAACTTTCAAGTATACCCAATCATCCATAGCAAATTCCAACTCCCTTCTCCTTATATTTGTGTATAATTTCTGCCAACTTTGAGCTGTTTTCAGTCATTCCCTGATAAATTGAACCTTCTGCATGGCCCATGTACTGAATTCGGTCCTATCAAGATAGCTTTACCAACCTCAAACTATCCTATAGGAGATTTGCACCTCCTACTTTATAAGGCCTCAAACGGGGCCATCTGAATATCGGAATGGTAGATGTTGTTGTATGCAAACTCAAATGAGAGAATAGATGATTATCCCAACTGCCCTTGGAATCGATCACACAAGTGATTAACATATCTTCCAAAGTCTGAATAGTCTGCTTGGCCTGGCCATTTGTCTGTGGATGGAAAGTTGTGCTGAGCTTGATCTGAGTACCAAGTTCTTTCTAGAATGACTTTTAGAAGTGCGAGGTGAACTGAGTACCCCTATATGAGATAATAGACAAGGGAACTCCATACAGTCTGACTAACTCCCGGATATACAGTCCAGCATAACCCTCATTTTAATCTATAGTTTTAACTGGTAGGAAATGTACTGACTTGGTCATCCGATCTATGACCACCCAAATTGAGTCATTTTGTTGGCGAGTATGAGGTAAACTTATGAAGAAGCCCATATTATCTTCTTCCCACTTCTAGGAAGGAATACTGGTATCCTGAGTCATACCCTCAGGTCTTTGATGTTCAACTTTGACCTGTTGGCAGTTTGGACACTTAGCCACAAATTCAGTAATGTCCTTCTTCATGCCATCCACCAATAGATGTTTTGCAGATCACGGTACATCTTGGTGGCACCTAGGTGGATAGAGTACATGGTGCTATGAGCTTCCATTAGTACCTACTGCCTCAATTCATCTATATCTGGGACACATAACCTACCCCAGTGACGAAGCACACCATTTCTCTCTTTGGAGAATGCTTCCACCTCTTTTCTTAGAACTGCTTTCTTTAGCTTGAATAGAATGGGTTCTTCATCCTACTTTGACTTAACCTCTACTAATAGTAAGGATTCTGATCCGCTCTAGGTCACAACTCCACCCTTTGCTGAATCAAATAACTAGACCTCTAACCAAGCCAATATGTGGATATCCTTTGCCAGTTCCTTTTTACCATCTTCAACATCCACAACACTTTCCATAGACATCCTGTTGAGGGCATCGGCCACTACATTGGCCTTTCTTGGTTGATACAACACACTCATGTTATAATCTTTCAATAATTCTAGCTATCTTCCCTGACGAAGTTTCAAATCCTTCTGACTGAACATGTAATGTAGACTCTTGTGATCAGTGAAGACATTCATATGAACCCCATAGAGATAATGTCTCCAAATCTTCAATGCAAACACTACTGTTGCCAATTCAAGATCATGAGTCGGATAGTTCTTCTCATTAACCTTGAGTTGTCTGGAGGCGTAAGCTATGACTTTTCCATATTGCATCAGAACATAACCAAGGCCAATCTAGAGGCATCACAATAGATCATAAACCCGTCTGAACCTTCTCATAGAGTCAGAATTGGGGTTGTATTGAGTCAAGCCTTCAATTCCTGAAAACTCTTTTTACATTCATCAGACCACTGAAACTTCACCTTTTTCTAAGTTAGTTTGGTCAAAGGGGAGGCAATGGAAGAGAACCCTTAACAAACTCTTTGTAATAGTCGGCTAGACACAAGAAACTCTTGATGTCTATCGGAGATGTGGGTCTTGGCCAGTCCTTGAACACCGCTATCTTCTGAGGATCCACTTGAAAACATTCTCTAGAGACCACATGCTCAAGGAAGGCAACTGATTTTAGCCAGAATTCGCGCTAGATGAATTTGGTGAAAAACTGGCGGTCCTTGAGAATCTGTAAAACTATTTTCAGATGGTCTGCATGCTCCTCCTTTATTCCAGAGTAAACCAAAATGTCATCTACAAAGACAATGGAGAACATGTCTAGGTATGGCTTGAATACCCTATTCATCAGGTCCATAAAAGCTGCAAGAGTATTGGTTAGTCTAAAAGACATAACTAGGAACTCGTAGTGACCATATCGAGTTCAGGAGGCTATTTTTAGAATATCACATTCTCTGACCCTAAGCTAATGATATCCCGATCTGATCTATTGTAATACCCCAAAATCGCCGAAGATTAGACCTGGGATCAAAATTTGAAGTTGGTTGAAAAGTTGGGAAAATGTCACAAAATGGGTGACGCAATGACTCATGGTTGGAAACCACAGGTCATTGTATACAGTCAAGGTTATAGGAGACCTGGTGGCAGTGGATACTATGGGTGGAGTAATGACAAGTTTCTTGAAATAACGAGTCATTGTTTGGGATCGTTGGTGAGTAGAGGACTTAAGCATGGGGGATGTAACGAGTCTTTCAATGACTCATTGTGAGCTACGATGATCTGTTGTCACCAATCATTATCCAGGTGGTCAGATCTCCAGTGGACTTAACAAATTGATACCATGACTCATTGGAAGCAATCACGGGTCGTGGTGAGGCTCGTGGTAGGGGAAGTTTAAGTTTGTGAAGGGGTTGGCAACGGTCGACCTAACGACCCGTCGTTTGGATCAATGACTTGTCCTGTCGAGTCGTGCGAAGAATATGAAAGTATGGATTGAGGAAGTGGGTCCAATGACTCAATACCACAAGTCGTGGTATCATACAATGACTCGTTGGATCGCTCGTGGGTTCGCCCAGACCAGTTTTTCAGGAAATTTTTGTTAAGGGTATTTTCGACCTTCCTATGCTCTAAGGCACTAAACTACGTCGTTTTATGTATTTTTCTGGGCATGATAAGATAGGTAAATCCCCCCTTGCACAAGCCATTCCCATGCATGCAAGTTAAGAAGATGTTAGAGAGATCAAGCATAATTTCAAGCTTTTCTCTATCAATTCTCCATTGGGCATTCAAGGAACTCTAGAATATGATCTTACCCAGGTATGTAGGGTTATGAATGAGTGTTTCCATTCACACCCATGCTTATTCTCTATTAATTTATGAAAATCTATCAAGAATCTCATGGGGTTTTGAATACGATTTTGTGAAAATCTAATAATTTACTAATGGGTTATTATGATTTGTGATTTACATCATATTTTATGAATTTTGACTAGATTTTACAACTATTTTTTTTTATGAAATTATTGATTTCAATTTCTACTAAATCAAGCCTATTGAAGCATGATCTATGATGAATCGATTTACGATCCAAGCTTCAATTATTGATATTTACAATCCCAACATAGTTTATGATTTTAAACATGGATTTATCCAATTACCCATCATGATTTGACGATTTACAAGTTATACGTATGATCTATGAGTATGCATGAAACCTATGATTCATGGATTATGTTTTTGGCGAGTCACTGGCCTTATGTCATGGCTAGTTCACGTATATATGATATGGTTATCATGATTTAAATAGCCCATAAATTCATGGATGTTATACTATGAGCACTATATATATTTTGGAAGTAGTATCAAATATCGAGTAGGTTCGGGGCCTAGGTTCTGCCTCGGATCGCATAAACTATGTGCCACCGTAGGTGTGTTGGGACCTCCTTTGTGACTGTCCCCGACCCAAATGACCCTTTTCATGGTGATATCAAACTTTCATGGTTCTACCCTTTGCAAGGTACGGACACCCTCCCGACTAGGGTTACAAGTCGGGCTTCATGTGTGCTCATATGGGGTATGTCAGTTAAAGAGAATCTTCCACTGTTCCTCATGATTTATGCATATTTATGATTATGCATTTTGGCTCAAGTCATTTTAAATAAAGATTTTCTCTTATGATCATGAGTACGATTGTATAACGAATGTTTTGAAAACTTTTAGCCTTATGTTATGTTACGATATTTATGATATGAGCATGATGTCCTTCTCTTATGATCATTTATGAGTTTTATATATTTTAAATTTCCATTTTACTTACCTTGCATACTCGGTACATTCCACGTAATTACCACATACGCTCTATGCTGTATCATTTTATGATACAGGACTCGGCTTTCAAGCTCATCCTCATCCTTAGTGCATCCTAAAGTTCACTTTCAGCTTTGTTGGTGAGTTATCATGTTTCGAGGGCCTTTTGAATAAGCATGTATGATGTTTTATGTTTCAGTATTTGGTCGGGTTAGTTGGGGATATTGTCCCATCAACCCATCTTGCATGTTAGAGGCTTTTAGACAGTATGTAGTACTCAACTTATGTATATGTCTAGTACTTCCGAATGTTATGATATGCTATGATACGTTTACGTTCCATTATGCCTTGTGTTCAGTCTTCCTCTTAAAGTGAATGATGTTAGATGTACTCTTATGCCATGGGTCGACCTTGGGCCTCTTAGGTTTCCTTGTCCCGTCTTACGATCCAGGTCTACATTTGGGTCAAGACAAATTTGGTATCAGAGCGATAGGTTTTAAAGTGTCCTAGGGTGTCTAAAAGCTGTGTTACGTAGAGTATTTTTCATGGGTCTGAAGCGCGCCACACTTATGAAGAAGAGTCTATGAGACGTTTAGAAAATGTTCCCTTCTTTCATGATCCATATCGTGCAATGAAAAGCCTTTCTATCCTTCTAATTTGTGCTACTCGCGATTACAGAATCATGGCTCCTAGAAGAATGAAGGAAAGGAGAAATGGAAACAGTCAAGGCCATGGAGATGGCAACGATCATGGGCATCAGCAAGCCCCACCTATTCAGGAGCCCCAGGCACCAGAGCCAGTTTCCCACGCGGAGTTTCGGGCGGCTATCCAGATGTTGGCGCGGGCCTTGATCGCTTAGGTCAACCAATAGGTTGTTGCGCATGTCCCACAGAATAGAAATGCGGCAACGACCCAGATTAGAGATTTCTTGAGGATGAACACTCCGGAGTTCCTTGGGTCCAACGTGGATGAAGTTCCGCACAACTTCATCGAGGAAATTCTAAAGATCACCCAGGTTATGGGGGTGGAGATTGTGTTGATTTGGTCTCCTATCAGCTAAAGGGGGTGGCACACATCTGGTTCAAGCAATGGAGAGATGCTATGGCTGTGGGTGCAGGCCCTATAGGCTGGGAAGAGTTCTGTGCAACATTCTTGGATCTGTTCTTTCCCCGAGAGATGAGGGAGCTTAAGGCGGCTGAGTTTGTTAACTTGAAGTAGGGTGATATGTCAGTTAAGGAGTATGCATTGGAGTTCACCCGTCTATCCAAGTATGCGCAAGAGTTGGAAGCATATTAGAGGGCTCAGGTGAGCTGTATTATACATAGAGTGACGGACTACCTGGATAAGGACTGTAGGATCGCCATGTTTCATTGAGATATAGACTTTCCTGCATTGTGTTGCATGCTTAGTAGATTGAGTCGGTGTATCGAAGGCAAAGAGAGGCCAAGAGGGCCAGGATCAACAGTTATGGGACTTATCAGGCTAGATCAGGGGGTGGATAGTGTCAGTAGTCTCAACACAGGTCTATTGCTCCGGCAAGTGATCTTGGGCAGATTTATATGCCCAAGTGATACTCAAACGTATCATTTTCGTCTTGTTTATTATGCAATATGTATACATTTTCATGTAATTGGTAATAAAATGTGAATTTATACTAACCAACATGATTAGCATTTTTTTGTAGGTAAAACATGATTTTGAGGAGCTAAAATGCATGTTGGAACAATATCGGAGTTGGACTTGGATGCGAGCACGAAAAAGACACTGGACTGCACAATGTAAAGGGGCTCCGTGATGGAGCCGTGCCACGCTACCATCGCGGAGGCACACTGCATGGAGGATGATTTAATTTGGCAATTTCCAGTGAAGCCTCGCGACAGCTCCGTGGCACGGAGGCAAGCCTCCGTGTTGCATGCCGTGCCACGTTGAGGCTATATTCCTGGACCCTATATTTCCAGTGAGGGTCCGCGTCCATGCCGTGTCACGGAGGCAGTGCTCTGCGTTGGCCTCCGTGACACGTTGCTTGTTATTCCGGGAAAAATTCCCACTAGTATAAATAGAACACTTAGGCTTATTTTTAATTAATTCAGACTTGGTGGAGCAAGGACGTGGGTTACAGGCAGTTGAGGGACGAAAAAGCTAAGGGTTTTTCTCTCTTCCTTTCTTCTTTCAATCAATTGTTTGTATGATTAACACTTGTTTTAGGATGATTAATCCACAAATGAGTGGCTAATTCTCTTCCTTGCTGAGGTTATGAACAATGGTGATGAATTTTGATTATTGAATTGTATGGTTTTTCATCTTCTTCTTCTATGTTGTTCTATTAATTCTTGTTTCTACTGCATTAGTGTGTGGCCGACATTAATGTACATCTAAAAAGTCCGATTTCACTCGAGAGAGCACGAAATTGGAAAGTTGTGAATTAATAGGGTATTGTTCTTAACTTGATTTGGGAAAATTGGGTTTTGATGTGCTTTCCTGATAGAAATATACTTGAAAGCCGTATTAGTCAATTTAGAAACCAGAATTGTATTGCTAGGTCATAAATTGCATTTGATCACAGAAATGTAGACGGATGGTTTATGATTCTTAAGTGAGATTAAATACGAGAGTTTTAATCTCTAGGCTAATGTTCTTGGCTAGCAACTAGAAGAGAAGAATAACTGAATTATGATTATAATCAAGTTCATTACTTGTTCTTAACCTTGGCATGCTCATATCCATAGTTTCAATTCAAAGTAAATATTTGTTAATAGTTTTAGTATATAATTTATAAACAAAAATTATTTAACTCTTGGTTACGTTGTTGTCAGCATATTTAGAAGTAAGATAGAATATAGTATACTTGAGCAATTTTACTTATCCAGAGTCTCCTTGGTTCGATACTTGGCTTACTTAGCCACTTTATTACTTGTTTGACCACGTGCACTTGCGTGTCGGTTTTTAACCCTATAGCAAACACCCAAACAAGTTTTTGGCGCCGTTGCCGGGGAGACTAGGCAATTGGTGAAATTGTGTTAAGTGTAAATTTACTGTATTTTTATTTTATTTTCTTAAGTGTTGACAACTTGGTCTTAGCCTGTATTTTCCAGACTTGATTTCTGTGAACACTGGCAAAGGACAAGGAGCTGGTGGAATCTTATACAGAGCCTGAACGTGAATTTCATAGTAAATGCAGAGAAGCTCTACGAAAGAAGCTGCAGTTGCTCAGACAGTCTATTATGGAGCAACAAAATCCACCGGTTGTGAGGGCAGTGTTAGTGCCCGACGAAGCAGCAGCAAGGCCGGTTCGCGAGGTGGCAATCCCACATGCCAACAATGTACATTCAAGTATCCGCAAACCAGAGCCTGGAGGGAGATTTGAATTAAAGCAGAACATGGTGCAACTATTGCACACAAGCGGGCAATTTACCGGTCTCCCTCATGAAGACCCACAACAACATCTCCAGAACTTTTTGGAGATAAGTGACACTTATATACCCGCTGGAGTGTCACCTGATTATGTTCGGATCACACTATTTCCGTTTTCCTTACTTGGTGAAGCCAAGAGGTGGTTAAAAGCTGAACCACCAAATTCTATATCAACGTGGGATGATCTTGCACGGAAGTTTTTGATAAGATTTTTTCCCTCTGGTAAAACAGCCAGACTTAGAAGTCAAATTCTAAGTTTCAAACAGAGGGAGGGAGAAAATTTATATCAAGCCTGGGAAAGATTTAAATCCATGTTGCGGGATTGTCCTCATCATCATCAGTCCAATGAGGTGTTGGTACACACATTTATTGAGGGTTTGGAACCCCATACTAAAATTTTGTTAGACTCAGCAGCTGGAGGGCAAGCGCTGGAAAAGACTTATGAGGAGCTGTACAATTTGCTCAACCGGATTTCACAGGGCAATCCAGAATGGAATGCTGATTCATCTCGAGGTGGAGCAAGGAAAGCAGCAGGAGTGCTTGAAGTGGATGGATTTACAGCTATCACTGCACAGATAGCTGCCTTGCAGAATCAATTGAACAACCACTTCAGCAACATGAACTTGAACCAGCCTTCAGCTTCAGTCAATGCGGTCCAGCAAATGTGGTGTGATGTGTGTGGAAGCAGTTAGCACTCAGCTGAGTGCTGTGGAGCAAACCCAGATTCTGTTAACTTTGTGGGCAATGCACAAAGAAATCAGCAGCAGTTTGGTAGTGGCTACAACTCAAATTGGAGGAACCATCCAAATTTTTCGTGGGGTAGCAACAACCAACAAGGCCAAAGTTCGGGTCAGGGTATGCACAGGAATCAAGGAGGGCAACAGAACTACCAATCTCAATTCAGAAATCACAATGCCCCTCCTCCACCACCATCACCTACCATTGAGGAAATGTTCAAGACCATGATCGCTAATCAGGCGCAATTGCAGGCTGACTATGTTAAATTGGCAGCCGAAGTGAAAAATAATCAATTAGCGACCAAGGCTCTTGAGTATCAATTTGGGAAATTTGCTAGTGCCCAAAACACAAGGCCCAGAGGAGGACTGCCTAGCGACACAGATCCTAATCCGAAGCAGGTAAATGCAGTGACCACACGGAGTGGTTTGTAGCTAAAGGAGGTGGAACCGGAGAGACCACCTCAAAAGTCAGGAGCAGCAGATGTTGAGGAAGAACAAAGTTCGGATAGGGGGAAGACCAAAGAAGCAGAATTAGAAAGACCTCCACCCCCGTTCCCTCAACGACTCAAGAAACACAAAGAGGAGGCGTGTTTTAAGAAATTTATGGAGGTGCTTAAACAGGTACATGTTAATTTACCTCTTGTTGATGTCTTGCAGGGAGTGCCAAAATATGCCAAATATATTAAAGACATTGTGGCCAACAAAAGTCGTTTGACTGAGTATGCCACGGTAGCTTTGACGGAGGAATGCACTTCCCGGATCCAAAATAGACTGCCCACGAAGCTAAAAGACCCTGGAAGTTTTACTATCCAGCTTACAATTGGGCAGAGTATCCGAGCTCGTGGATTGTGTGACTTGGGGGCGAGCATAAATCTGATGCCATCTTCGGTATTCAGAAAGTTAGGTCTAGGGAGTCCTAGACCTACAACCGTAATCTTGCAGCTAGCAGACAGATCCTTAGCTAGGCCGGATGGCATTGTTGAGGATGTGCTTGTGCAAGTGGGATCCCTCATTTTTCCGGTTGATTTTATTGTTCTGGATTTTGAACCAGACGCTGAAGTCCCATTTATTTTGGGACGACCCTTCTTGGCAACCGGAAAAGCATTAATCGACGTGGCTGTGGGTCAACTTACAAGGCGAACACATGACAAGGTAGAGGTGTTCAATGTGTACAAAGCACCCAAGCTCCCGATGGTAAATGAAGAACTCTCGGTGATCAATGTAATTGATCATGGGAATGCTAAACAAATGAATGATTCCCGAGGGTTGATGGGAAGACCACCAGATAAAGGTGAGCACTACTGGGGGGAGGACAATGATCCTGAAAAATCGTCCATCACCCTAGTGGATAATTGAGCATAAAGGATGTCGAGCCGCGACGGTAAACCAGGCGCTGCACGGGAGGCAACCCGTGAAAAATATTTTTTTTTCTTTTGTTTAGTAAAGTGTAAATAGTTTTTAATATATTTTTGTTTTTCTTGATTTAGTACAAATTTTTCGTTTTAGTTAGTATTTTTCATTTTAATTAGGGAAATCTATTAATCTAACCAATTTTGTTTAGTAAGGTGATTTTCAGGTCAAACGGAGAAAAATATGCATGGAATCGGGAAGGAAAAGGCAAGGTATGAAAAAATGAATAAAATGAAGAGACAGTGAGCTGGGGCGATGGCTCCGTGTCACGGAGGTGGACCTCCGCGTTACCCTCCGTGACACGTTGAGGTTAAATCTGGATTTTTTAAAAAAACAAATTCCAGAGGACCATCGCGATGGCTCCGTGTCACGGAGGAGGGGCTTCGCGTTACCCTCCGTGACACGTTGCCCTATATTTTGTGACGGGTCACACCGGGTTGCCGGGTGACCCGCGTATTCCCTTCATTTTAAACCCCGATTTTAGGCCCCTTTTCCTCATTTTCTCTCTTCTCCGCGACCAAACACCCATATTTCCCTCTCCCAGTGCAATGGTATTAAGCAAAGAAATTACCGAGTTTCTTCGATTATTCAACTTAAAGGTATGTTTTCCTTGTCTCTCTCAAGTTTTTGTCGATTTTAGTCGAATTTGAGCATGGGAGGTGAGATATATCACCCTAAGTCGAAATTTAGCATGAAATTGAGTTATTCTTTGATTGATAAATGTTCGAGATGTTGTAATACGCGTTTGAACTTGTCGATTGCATGAATGATTCGAATTTGATTGTGAAACTCGATTCTAGGGCTTGGGTTGTTGAATTCGAATGGGTAACTTGGTAAATGTGTGAATTATATGCCGGGGTGTGCTTGTAAATTGAGATAAGTCGTTGTAAATATTGTGTGAATGTAATAGACGACGAATTCTCGGGTTTTTGGGAAAAATGTGAAAATTGTTCGAATTGGTTGGTTACATAGATTCATGTGTATATAGAATTTTGGTTGTTGTTTTTTTTGTTTTGTTGTTTTCTTTGCTAAGTGCGATGGTTGAATTGCTAGTGATGGTAGGATTGGGATTAGCTGTATGAAGTCTGAGTAGTACGCTAAAGTTATACAGTCGAAATTTTCTTTGCGAATGCACTAAGCATAAATTATATAGTTGTTTGTTTTTGGTGTAAATAAAGTGATCCTTGCCGTAGTATCGTAACCGTAGCTAAGGACTAAGTGTGGGGTAAACTTAGCTTAACCCGACCTTAGCCGAAGCTAATATGCATTTAGCTTGACATGGTGCTTGTTTATTTGTATTGACAGGTACAATGGCAAGTAGGCAGGATAAGGGTAAAGGTGCTTCTACTTCAGGCACCGGGAGAAAACGACTTAGACTGGGCACAGCAGTCCCAGCTGCACCAGCTGTTCCACGTGGCCAACGTCGCCAGTACGCAACGAGGTGGGTAACCGATGAAGGGAAGAAGTGGTATGCTAAACACAAGGAAAACAAATACTTCCCTGAGGAGCATATTGCACGGGAACCACTAGCACAGGAGTTCCCCCGCATAGTGCAGAGGATCGAGGCAGCTGGGCTCAGCTTCATATTTCAAGAGCCCAAGGAGTGCAACTTACGTCTAGTCCGGGAATTCTATGCAAACTGGAACTCGGCAATCAGAAGCCACACAATAAAGATCAGAGGGCAGATTGTCACTCTGGAACCCCAGCAATTAAATGCCATCATTGGAGCGCGGGACACAGACGCCCACGTTCTTCGCCAGCTGAATATCACCCTACCATATGCCGATATTAGATGCACTTTGTGTGGGGCTCGATCCACAGCCAGATGGAGCAGACATAAGGAGAGGGGTTACCACCAGACTCTGCCGTATTCTCAAATGAATAGGGAGGCAAGAATTTGGCTGAAAATAGTTTGTTCGTGCCTGATCCCGGGGGTGCACATGACGGGTGACCTGGGACCGTGTGTGCCTAGTGTATGCCCTAATGAAAGGGCTAGAGATTAATGTTGGGGCGGTCGTCATATCCGCCATGAAGAGAGCCCGACTACACCAGGGCCACAGGTATGGGTTCGGCGGACTTCTCACTACCTTTCTCCGAGGCCTCGACGTCGAGGAAGAGGCTTTGGACTACATCCCGCAATTGGAGCGGAGGGCCCTTGATGTGACCAAAACTAAGGCCCCCGACACCACACACGGGCTAGTGCTGACACTGGGCGAACGACATGCTCGTGACGATCAGTACATGGCATGAATGTTTGGTATGCAAATGCTTCAGCTTCGGATTGGTGGGAGACCAGCCACGGAGGAGGAGTTATGGCAGCTGGAGCTGGATTACCCATTTGGCAAAAACGCTAGAGCTTTGTGCCGAGTGGGGCCAGCCTTCGTTGAGCCCATTGACGATGATGTCCCCACGGACGAGGAGACACGTCGGGAGGACTCCGATGTGGAGTCCGATGACGACGATGGAGGTGACTCGGACATGGGCGATGAGGCAGCAGCACTGGATGAAGAAGTCGAATATTTCGACTGATCAGGGAGTTCCACCACCCGAAATTTTGTGATTTTTAATTTTTGTGAACACTGGGGACAGTGTTCGATTTAAGTGTGGGGTGGACAGTAGTTAGGTGCTGGGGGCTGGGCTGATTTGCTGTATGTTCTTCCTTTATTTTCTTCTGTATGTTTATGTTTCCCTGTGGTTGTGAGTGCAAACTGGTTTGTATCTGTATATGTACATATTTGTGGTAATTGATGTGTGTTGTGAAATGTTGTGGTTTGCCAGCTAAGTCTGTAAAAATTTTTGTAAGTATTTCCTTATGTTTTTTTTCTCTATCGAAATGATCGATATTTTTCAAAATTTTGCAAAAATATTGTGTACATATTCAATTATTTTGTAAATATTTTTCCATCGAAATGATCGATATTTTGCAAAATTTTTTAATTTTTATTTTTGGGTTTCTCGGAGTTTGTTTTCGGTTCTTTTACCGAGAATAGTCCCATTGAACCGATGTCATAGTTAGTGACCGTTCCCTATGATGGATGGATGACGACCGTCTTAAGGGAAATGTAGTCGGTAGGAGTAGTGATTTTAATTTATTTTCAAATTTTTTTTCTTGGTGGATTGCATCACGGAACCTGTAGTTACTATATGGTTGTGAAATTTTGGTTGCGTGTTGTAACTGATATTCAAAATGTAAAAATGATTCGTTTGAAAGCATGCAATCTTGTAAATATGTTGAGTACCTTGGCTGTAGAATTCGATTCGGTGTGATTGAGGCTTAATTTTTGAATTTATGTAATTGGTTAATTAAAGAGTCTGTGAATGCATCTTGAATCGAGCATGTGCATAAAGTGTGAAGTGAGGTATTGTTATTCCATGCTATTGTGAAGTGTCTAGAACTTGCCTGGTGTGTGTACAAAACGAAATGAAGGAGGTGTAGTGTTGGAAAGGATGTAGGCATTTCTTTGTTTTAACCGAGAGTTTCTATTTTTTTCTTGTCATACTCTCCTTTTTATGTGATTGTATACCCTAGTCAGCCCGTTGAGCCTTTAGCCTATCATTTCTTTCTTTTGTCCAAAATTGTATAAACTAAGCTTAATTCTTTCCTTTCATTAGCCGTAAAGTCTATACAAAACTCTTAAGCGCTTAAGAAGAAAAGAAAATTTTTTTCCAAAGTGTCAAAGAGTGAGAATAGTGGAAAGAAGAAGAAAAGCAGAGTGAGGAAAGAAAAGAAAAGGTTGAAGAGGCACTTGTTATAATTAAATGATAATGAAGGTGCATGAAAAACCTTTGTGTCATGTCAAGTGTGTTTGATGAAATGGGCCATACGAAAGTAAACCATCATGAATGGGATGATGAAAAAAAGAAAAGAGAGAAACAATGTCATGAGTTGATGGGAATGTGTTGAAAAGGCGCTTAATGAGGCTAGTGACTATTATTGGCTAATCCAATATATACTAGTTTCATAGCTTCCATTACAACCCATTAAAGTCCTACGTGATCTTACATTGCATTTCTTTATATTAGTGGAGTAATACACTAAGGGCAAGCCTATGGGTCATGACATGATGCATGTGAATTCTTTTGGGAGAGAGAGTGAAATTAATTTCTACATGCCCCTACTTGAATGTTTGTGTGTCACATGAACAAAAAGGGGAAGATTCTCTTGAGTTGTGAGGGCACATGCTTGATGAAAGATTGATGTTCGTGTCGGATATCTTGATTAGCTGATTTGCATGAGGTTGCCGTTATCGAGGGTCGATTCTTAAAGTCTAGGAAATCTTGATATATTAAAGGTCATTGCATTGTTAAGACCATGCATGTTTTCTTGATGATTTACAATATTGAATGATCGGTATGACCGTAGCGTAAATTGTCGCACCATAGTGGCGAAGGTTGGGATGTAATTTGCATGAATTGTGTATTTGTTGTTCGAGGACGAACAAGGATTTAAGTGTGGGGTAAGTGATCTTGGGAAGATTTATATGCCCAAGTGATACTCAAACGTATCATTTTCGTCTTGTTTATTGTGCAATGTGTATACATTTTTATGTAATTGGTAATAAAATGTGAATTTATACTAACCAACATGCTTAGCATTGTTTTGTAGGTAAAACATGATTTCGAGGAGCTAAAATGCATGTTGGAACAATATCGGAGTTGGACTTGGATGCGAGCATGAAAAAGACACTGGACTGCACAATGTAAAGGGGCTCCGCGATGGAGCCGTGCCACGCTACCATCGCGGAGGCACACTGCATGGAGGATGATTTAATTTGGCAATTTCCAGTGAAGCCTCGCGACAGCTCCGTGGCACAGAGGCAAGCCTCCGTGTTGCATGCCGTGCCACGTTGAGGCTATATTCCCGGACCCTATATTTCCAGTGAGGGTCCGCATCCACGCCGTGTCACGGAGGTAGTGCTCCGCGTTGGCCTCCGTGACACGTTGCTTGTTATTCCGGGAAAAATTTCCACTAGTATAAATAGAACACTTAGGCTTATTTTTAATTAATTCAGACTTGGTGGAGCAAGGACGTGGGTTACAGGCAGTTGAGGGACGAAAAAGCTAAGGGTTTTTCTCTCTTCCTCTCTTCTTTCAATCAATTGTTTGTATGATTAACACTTGTTTTAGGATGATTAATCCACAAATGAGTGGCTAATTCTCTTCCTTGCTGAGGTTATGAACAATGGTGATGAATTTTGATTATTGAATTGTATGGTTTTTCATCTTCTTCTTCTATGTTGTTCTATTAATTCTTGTTTCTACTGCATTAGTGTGTGGCCAACATTAATGTACATCTAAAAAGTCCGATTTCACTCGAGAGAGCACGAAATTGGAAAGTTGTGAATTAATAGGGTATTGTTCTTAACTTGATTTGGGAAAATTGGGTTTTGATGTGCTTTCCTGATAGAAATATACTTGAAAGCCGTATTAGTCAATTTAGGAACCGGAATTGTATTGCTAGGTCATAAATTGCATTTGATCACAGAAATGTAGACGGATGGTTTATGATTCTTAAGTGAGATTAAATACGAGAGTTTTAATCTCTAGGCTAATGTTCTTGGCTAGCAACTAGAAGAGAATAATAACCGAATTATGATTATAATCAAGTTCATTACTTGTTCTTAACCTTGGCATGCTCATATCCATAGTTTCAATTCAAAGTAAATATTTGTTAATAGTTTTAGTATATAATTTATAAATAAAAATTATTTAACTCTTGGTTACGTTGTTGTCAGCATATTTAGAAGTAAGATAGAATATAGTATACTTGAGCAATTTTACTTATCCAGAGTCTCCTTGGTTCGATACTTGGCTTACTTAGCCACTTTATTACTTGTTTGACCACGTGCACTTGCGTGTCGGTTTTTAACCCTATAGCAAACACCCGAACAGCACCCTCATCAGCTAGTATGCCATCTCAGTTCTGAGGGGATTGGAGGAGCAGGGCTCCAGATTCGAGAGGTCTGGGTAGCATGCAGATAGAGCGCACTTTCCCAGCTTGTGCAAAGTGTGGCAAGAATCACTCGGGGAGGTGCCTAGTTGGCTCGGATGCTTGTTTCAGGTGTGGTTAACCTGGACACAAACTCAGGGATTGCCCTTCAGCCAGATCAGGAGGCGGTGGAGCCCGTATGCTAGCAACTAGTTCAGTTGCTCCAGCAGCACGTCCCCCTCAGCAGGGTGCCTCGACTAGTTCAGCCGGCTGGTCAGCACCAAAATAGGTTCTATGCTTTAGCACCCCACCAAGAGTAGGAGGTCTCCCCGGTTATGGTCACTGGTATGTTGCGGTTTTCCATATTGATGTTTATGCTTTGTTAGATCCGGGGGCTATTTTGTCTTTTTGACTCCTTATTTTTCTAGTAACTTTGGAGTTAGTCTCGAGAATCATTTTCAGTTTCTACTCCTATTGGTGATTCGGTTATAGCTAGGAGAGTGTATAGAGGATGACCGATCACTATATTGCCTAAAGTAACCTCCGCATACCTTGTAAAGTTAGCCACGACTGACTTTGACATTATTCTTAGCATGGAATGGTTTTATGCATGTTATGCTTCTATCAATTGTAGAACCCATGTATTGGAATTTCATTTTTTGGGTGAATCACTCTTAGAGTGGAAGGGTAGTTTGACGGTACCTGTAGGTCGATTCATTTCCTATCTTAAGGCCAGAAAGATGATTTCTAAGGGTTTCATGTATCATCTAGTTAGGGTTAAGGATGTTGAGTCTGAGACCCCAACTATCCAGTTAGTTCCAGTGGTGCGTGAGTATCCTAAGGTCTTTCCCGATGATTTGCTAGGTGTTCCTCCCGAGCGGGAGATTGATTTTGGTATTGACCTTCTACCTGAAACGTAGCCTATATCTATCCGTCCTTACAGGATGGCTCCAGCTGAGCTAAAGGAATTGAAGGATCAGTTGAAGGACCTATTAGATAAGGGTTTCATTGGACTTAGCAAGTCTCCATGGGGTGCACCAGTCTTATTTGTTCAGAAGAAGGATGGTTCGCTTCGCATGTGCATTGACTATCGGAAATTGAACAAGGTCATCATTAAGAACAGGTATCCTTTACCCAGGACCGATGATTTGTTTGACCAGCTTCATGGTGCCAAGTATTTCTCAAAGGTAGATCTCAGGTCCAGGTATCATCAGCTCAGAGTTTGGGAGTGTGATATTCCGAAGACAACCTTCAGGATGCGGTACGATCATTATGAGTTTGTAGTTATGTCTTTCGGGCTAACAAATGCTCCTGAAGCTTTTATGGACCTGATGAATAGAGTGTTCAAACAATATTTGGATATGTTCATGATCGTGTTCATTGATGATATCCTTATATACTCTCGGAGCAAGGACAAGCATGCCACTCATTTAAGAGTAGTGCTTCAGACTCTCAAGGCTCGCCAATTGTATGCCAAGTTCAGCAAGTGAGAGTTTTGGTTGAACTCCGTAGCATTTTTGGGCCATGTGGTATCAAGCGAGGCATAAAGGTAGATTCTCAGAAAATCGAGGCGGTGAAGAATTGATCTAGACTGGTGAATCCTTTGGATATTCGGAGTTTCTTGGTCCTAGCTGGTTATTACAAGAGATTTGTTGAACGTTTTTCATCGATTGCAACACCTTTGACCAATTTGAGTCAAAAGAAGGTAAAGTTCCAATGGTCGGAGGCTTGTGAGAAGAGCTTCCAAGAGTTGAAGACTCGACTCACTACCGCAGCGATGTTGACCCTACCCGAGGGTACAGTTGGTTTCGTGGTGTATTGTGATGCTTCAAGAATCAAACTCGGTTGTGTATTGATGTAGCGAGGGAAGGTGATAGCATATGCCTCTAGAAAGTTGAAAATCCATGAGAAGAATTACCCAACCCATGATCTAGAGTTGGCCGCGGTGGTATTCGCATTGAAGATATGGCGACATTACTTGTATGGCGTCCATGTGGATGTGTTTATGAACCACAAGAGCTTACAGTATGTGTTCACATAGAAAGACCTCAATCTACGACAAAGAAGGCGGTTAGATATACTCAAAGATTACAATATGAGTGTTCTTTACCGTCCGGGTAAGGCTAATGTGGTGGCGGACGCACTTAGTAGACTCTCAATGGAGAGTGTGTCCCATGTGGATGAAGGAAAGAAAGAGCTGGTGAAAGATGTGCATCGCCTCACAAGGTTAGGAGTTAGTTGGTTGACTCTACCAATGGCAGTGTTGTTGTTCAAAGTAGATCCGAATTGTCCTTTATGACTGATGTGAAGGCTAGACAAGATGAGGACCCAATTTTGGTAAAGTTGAAGGCTTTTTGAAGTCAAAAGATGGAGCTGTTCTCCCAAGGGGGAGATGGTATGCTTTGGTACCAGGGTCGCATATGTGTTCCAGATGTTGATGATTTGAGGAGCCAGATATTGCATGAGGCCCATGGATCCAGGTATTCTATCCATCCGACTGCCACCAAGATGTATCGTGATTTATGAGAAATCTATTGGTGGGATGGCATGAAGAAGGATATTGCAGAATTCATAGCCACGTGTCCGAACTGTCAGCAAGTAAAAGTTGAGCATCAAAGGTCGGGATGAGTACTTCAGGATATTAGCATTCCCACTTGAAAGTGGGAAGAGATTAACATGGATTTTATAACAGGGCTACCTCGTACTCACCGATAATATGATTCCATTTGGGTTGTGGTAGATAGGTTGACCAAGGCTGCACATTTCCTACCAGTGAAAACCACAGACTTAATGGAGGATTACGCCAAGCTATATATCTAGGAGTTGGTTCGATTGCATGGAGTCCCTTGTCCATTATTTCAGACCGAGGTACTCAATTTACCTCTCAGTTTTGGCGATCTTTCCAGAAAGGGCTTGGGACTCAGGTTAAGCTCAACACAACATTTCATCCGCAAATGGATGGTCAAGTGGAGCAGACAATCCAGACTCTCGAGGACATGTTGAGAGCATGTGTGGTAGACTTCTAAGGCAGTTGGGATGATCACTTGCCCCTAATCGAGTTTGCTTACACGAACAACTATAACTCCAGTATCCAGATGGCACCGTTCGAGGCTCTTTATGTGTGGAGATATAGATCGCCCATTGGATGGTTTGAGGTTGGTGAGGCAGCTATGATAGAACCAGATTCAGTTCATAAGGCTATGGTGAAGGTTTAGTTGATAAGGGATGGGCTAAAAACAACCCAGAGTCGTCAAAAGTCCTATGCAGACGTGAAAAGAAGAGAATTAGAATTTACTGTCGATGACTGGGTGTTTTTGATGGTATCTCCCATGAATGGAGTGATGCGGTTTGAAAGGAAAGGAAAACTCAGTCCCCGCTATGTTGGTCTCTACCGGATCGTGAGAAGAGTTGGTAAGAACGTATGAGTTGGATTTTCCCTCAGAGTTGTCTTCTGTGCATCTTGTGTTTCATGTATCGCCTTTGAGAAATGTTTGGGAGATCCAACTCTAGTTACCCAGGTGGATAGCGTTAGTGTAAAAGATAGCCTTAGCTATGAGGAGGTTCCGGTGGAAATATTAGACCGTCAGGTTTGGAGGCTAAGTAATAAGGAGATAGTTTCAGTTAAAGTATTATGGAGGAATCAGCATGTTGAAGGAGCTATGTGGGAAGCCGAAGCAGACATGATGGCTAAGTACCTACACTTATTCTCTATTGGCTCAGTTCTGACTTGAGTATCAGTCTTTACCTATGACTCTATTTAGTATTCATGTTCAAATCATGTGTTCAAGTTTCTTTTATGTATATGGATGTGTATGTGAAGCATGAAATCAGTTCAGCTGTGTGATATGCATCAGACGTAGTCATTTCGTTAAATTTCGGGTTAAATGATCAGTATTGGGGTGTAATGATTGCATGTATTTGTTTTCTTCTTGTTTCCAACATTCGAGGACGAATGTTCCCAGGAGGAGATATTGTAATACCCCAAAAGCGCCTAAGATTAGACCCGAGATCAAAATTTGAAGTTGGCTAAAAAGCTGGAAAAATGTCACAGAACGGGCGACGCAACGACCCGTGGTTGGAAACCACGGGTCGTTGTATGCAGTCATGGTTATGGGAGACTTGGTGGCAGTAGATACAACAGGTGAAGTAATGACTCATTGCTTGAAACAACGAGTCATTGTTTGGGATTGTGGGTGAGTACTGGACTTAAGCATGGGGGATGTAATGAGTCTTTCAATGACTCATTGTGAGCTACGATGATCAGTTGCCACCAATCGTTGTCTAGGTGGTCAGATCTCCAGCGGACTTAAATAATTGATACCATGACTCGTTGGAATCAACCACGAGTTATGGTGAGGCTCGTGGTAAGGGAAGTTCAGGTTTGTGAAGGGGATGGCAATGGTCGACCTAATGACCCGTCGTTTGGATCAACAACTCGTCTTGTCGAATCGTGGGAAGAATCTAAAAGTATGGATTGAGGCAGTGGATCCAACGACTCAATACCATGAGTCGCGGCATCATGGAATGACTCATGGGATAGCTCGTAGGTTAGCCCAGACCAATTTTTCAGGGAATTTTTATTAAGGGTATTTTCGACCTTCCTATGCTCTAAGGCCCTAAACTATGTCATTTTATGTATTTTTCTGGTCATGATAATACAGGTTAAGTCCCCTTGCATAAGCCATTCCTATGCATGCAAGTTAAGAGGATGTTATGGAGATCAAGCATAGCTTCAAGCTTTTCCCTATCAATTCTCTATTGGGCATTCAAGGAACTCTAGAATCTGATCTTATCCAGGTATGTAGGGTTATAAATGGGTGTTTCTATTCACGCCCTTGCTCATTCTCTATTAGTTTATGAAAATCTATCAAGAATCTTGTTCGGTGCTTTGGTTGGGTGTTAAAAACCGACACGCAAGTGCACGTGGTCAAACAAGTAGTAAGTGGCTTAAGTAAGCCAAGTATCGAACCAAGGAGACTCTGGATAAGTAAAAATTGCTCAAGTATACTATATTCTATCTTACTTCTAAATATGCTGACAACAAAGTAACCAAAAGTTAAATAATTTATTTATAAATTATATACTAAAACTATTAACAAATATCTACTTTGAATTGAAACTATGGATATGAGCATGCCAAGGTTAAGATCAAGTAATGAACTTGATTATAATCATAATTTGGTTAATCTTCTCTTCCTGTTGCTAGCCAAGAACATTAGCCTAGAGATTAAAACTCTCGTATTTAATCTCACTTAAGAATCATAAACCATCCGTCTACATTTCTGTGATCAAATGCAATTTATGACCTAGCAATACAATTCCGGTTCCTAAATTGACTAATACGGCTTTCAAGTATATTTCTATCAGGAAAGCACATCAAAACTCAATTTTCCCAAATCAAGTTAAGAACAATACCCTATTAATTCACAACTTTCCAATTTCGTGCTCTCGAGTGAAATCGGACTTTTTAGATATACATTAAAGTTGGCCACACACCATTGCAGTAGAAACAAGAATTAATAGAACAACATAGAAGAAGAAGATGAAAAACCATATAATTCAATAATCAAAATTCGTCACCATTGTTCATAACCTCAGCAAGGAAGAGAATTAGCCACTCATTTGTGGATTAATCATCCTAAAATAAGTGTTAATCATACAAACAATTGATTGAAAGAAGAAAGAAAGAGAGAAAAACCCTGAGCTTTTTCGTCCCTCAACTGCCTGTAACCCACGTCCTTGCTCCACCAAGTCTGAATTTTTTTAAAAATAAGCCTAAGTGTTCTATTTATACTATTGGGAATTTTTCCCGGAATAACAAGCAACGTGTCACGGAGGGTAACGTGGAGGCTTGCCTCCGTGACACGGCGTGGACACGGACCCTTACTGGAAATTTAGGGTCCAGGAATAAAGCTTCAACGTGGCACGGCAGCCAACGCGGAGGCTTGCCTCCGTGCCACGGAGCTATCGCGAGGCTCCACTGGAAATTGGCAAATTATTCACCCTCCAGGTAGTGTGCCTCCGCGATGGTAGCATGACACGGCTCCATCGCGGAGCCCCTTTATATTGTGCAGTCCAATGCCTTTTTCGTGCTCGAATCCAAGTCCAACTCCGATATTGTTCCAACATGCATTTTAGCTCCTCAAAATCATATTTTACCTACAAAACAATGCTAATCATGTTGGTTAGTATAAATTCACATTTTATTACCAATTACATGAAAATGTGTACACATTGCACACTAAACAAGGCGAAAATGATACGTTTGAGTATCACTTGGGCATATAAATCTGCCCAAGATCACTTACCTCACACTTAAATCCTTGTTCGTCCTCGAACAACAAATACACAATTCATGCAAATTACATCCCAACCTTCGCCACTATGGTGCGACAATTTACGCTACGGTCATACCGATCATTCAATATTGTAAATCATCAAGAAAACATGCATGGTCTTACACTGCAATGACCTTTAATACATCAAGACTTCCTAGACTTTAGGAATCGACTCTCGATATTGGCAAACTCATGCAAATCAGCTAATCAAGATATCCGACACAAAAATAAATCTTTCATCAAGCATGTGCCCTCACAACTCAAGAGAATCTTCCCCTTTTTGTTCATGTGACACACAAACATTCAAGTAGGGGCATGTAAAAATTGATTTCACTCTCTCTCCCAAAAGAATTCACATGCATCATGTTATGACCCATAGGCTTGCCCTTAGTGTATTACTCCACTAATATAAAGAAATGCCATGTAAGATCACGTAGGACTTTAATGGGTTGTAATGGAAGCTATGGAACTAGTATATATTGGATTAGCCAATAATAGTCACTAGCATCCTTAAGCGCCTTTTCAACACATTCCCATCAACTCATGGACATTGTTTCTCTCTTTTCTTTTTCTCATCATCCCATTCATGCTGGTTTACTTTCGTATGGCCCATTTCATCAAACACACTTGACATGACACAAAGGGTTTTCATGCACCTTCATTATCATTTAATTATAACAAGTGCACCCTCCACCTTTTTCTTTTCTTTCCTCACTCTGCTTTTCTTTTTCTTTTCACCATTCTCACTCTTTGACACTTTGGGAAAATTTTTCTGTTCCTCTTAAGCGCTTAAGAGTTTTGTATAGACTTTACGGCTAATGAAAAGGAAGAATTAAGCTCAGTTTATACATTTTTGGACAAAAGAAAGAAAGAATCGGCTAAAGGCTCAACGGGCTGACTAGGGTATACAATCACGTAAAAAGGTAGAGTATGACAAGAAAAAAAATAGAAACTCTCGGTTAAGACAAAGAAATGCCTACATCCTTTCCAACACTACACCTCCTTCATTTCGTTTTGTACACACACCAGGCAAGTTCTAGACACTTCACAATAGCATGGAATAACAATACCTCACTTCACACTTTGTGCACATGCTCGATTCAAGATGCACTCACAGACTCTTTAATTAGCCAATTACATGAATTCAAAATTAAGCCTCAATCACACCGAATCGAATTCTACAGCCTAGGTATCTCAACATATTTACAAAATTGCATGCTTTCATACGAATCACTTTTGCATTTTGAATATCAGTTACAACACGCAACCAAAATTTCACAACCATATAGTAACTACAGGTTCCGTGATGCAATCCACCAAAGAAAAAACTGAAAACAAATTAAAATCACTACTCTTACCGACTACATTTCCCTTAAGACTGTCGTCATCCATCCATCATAGGGAACGGTCACTAACTATGACATCGGTTCAATGGGACTATTCTCGGTAAAAGAACCGAAAACAAACTCCGAGAAACCCAAAAATAAAACTTGAAGAAATTTTTGCAAACACTGATCATTTCGATGGAAAAATATTTACAAAATTTTTAATATGTACAAAATATTTTCACAAAATTTTAAAAATATCGATCATTTCGATAGAGAAAAAAAATTAAATGAAGAAAATATTTACAAAAATTTTTTGCAGAGACTTAGCTGGCAACCACAAGATTTCACAACACACATCATCAATTACCACAAATATGTACAAATACAGAGCAGTTTGCACTTTGCACTTCACAAACACAGGGCAACATAAACATACAAAACAAACAGAGGAAAAACATACAAACAAACCAGCCCAGCCCCCAGCACCTAACTACTCCCCACCCCACACTTAAATCGAACACTGTCCCCACTGTTCACAAAAATTACAATCACAAAATTGGGTGGTGGAACTCCCTGATCAGTCGAAATATTCGACTTCTTCATCCGGTGCTGCTGCCTCATCGCCCATGTCCGAGTCACCTCCATTGTCGTCATCGGACTCCACATCGGAGTCCTCCCGACGTGTCTCCTCGTCCGTGGGGACATCATCGTCAGTGGGCTCTACAAAGGCTGGCCCCACTCGGCATAGAGCCCGGGCATTTTCGCCAAACGGGTAATCCAGCTCAAGCTGCCATAACTCCTCCTCTGTGGCTGGTCTCCCACCAATCCGAAGCTGGAGCATTTGCATACCAAACATCCGTGCCATGTACTGGTCGTCACGAGCATGTCGCTCGCCAAGCATCAGAACTGGCCCGTGTGTGGTGTTGGGGGCCTTAGTTTTGGTCACGTCAAGGGCCCTCTGCTCCAACTGCGGGATGTAGTCCAAAGCCTCTTCCTCGATGTTGAGGCCCCGGAGAAAGGTGGTGATAAGTCCTCCGAACCCATACCTGTGGCCCTGGTGTAGTCGGGCTCTCTTCATGGCGGATATGATGACCGCCCCAACATTAATCTCCAGCCCTTTCATCAGGGCATACACCAGGCAGACACGGTCCAGGGTCACATCAGTCATGTGCACCCCCGGGATTAGGCAAGAACAGACTATCTTCAGCCATATTTTGGCCTCCCTGTTCATTTGAGAATACGGCAGAGTGTGGTGGTAACCCCTCTCCTTATGTCTGCTCCATCTGGCTGTGGATCGAGCCCCACACAGTATGCGTCTGATATCGGCATATGGTGGGGTGATGTTCAGCTGGCGGAGAACGTGGGCGTCTGTGTCCCACTCTCCAATGATGGCATTTAATTGCTGGGGTTCCAGAGTGACAATCTGCCCTCTGATCTTGATTGTGTGGCTTCTGATTGCCGGGTTCCAATTTGCATAGAACTCCCGGACTAGATGTAGGTTGCACTCCTTGGGCTCCTGAAATATGAAGCTGAGCCCAGATGCCTCGATCCTTTGCACTATGCGGGGGAACTCCTGTGCTAGTGGTTCCCGTGCAATATGCTCCTCAGGGAAGTATTTGTTTTCCTTGTGTTTGGCATACCACTTCTTCCCCTCATCGGTTACCCACCTCGTTCCGTATTGGCGGCGTTGGCCGCGTGGAACAGCTGGTGCAGCTGGGACTGCTGTGCCCAGTCTAAGTCGTTTTCTCCCGGTGCCTGAAGTAGATGCACCTTTACCCTTATCCTGCCTACTTGCCATTGTACCTGTCAACACAAATAAACAAGCGCAATATCAAGCTAAATGCATGTTAACTTCGGCTAAGGTCGGGTTAAGCTAAGTTTACCCCACACTTAGTCCTTAGCTACGGTTACAATACTACGGCAAGGATCACTTTATTTACACCAAAAACAAACAACTATACAATTTATGCTTAGTGCGTTCGCAAAGAAAAATTTCGACAGCATAACTTTTAGCGTACTACTCAGACTTCATACAGCTAATCCCAATCCTACCATCGCTAGCAATTCAACCATCGCACTTAGCAAAGAAAACAACACACAAAAACAACAACAAAAACTCTATATACATATGAACCTATATAATCAACCAATTCGAACAATTTTCACATTTTTTCCCAAAAACCCAAGAATTCGTCGTCTATTACATTCAAACAATATTGACAACGACTTATCTCAATTCACAAGCACACCCCGGCATATAATTCACCAATTTACCAAGTTACCCATTCCGATTTCAACAACCAAGCCCTAGAATTGAATTTCACAATCAAATTCGAATCATTCACGCAATCGACAAGTTCAAACGCTCATTACAACATTTCGAACATTTATCAATCAAGGAATAACTCAATTTCATGCTAAATTTCTACTTAGGGTGATATATCTCACCTCCCATGCTCAAGTTCGACTAAAATCGACAAAAACTTGAGAGAGAATAGGAAAACATACCTTGAAGTTGAATAATCGAAGAAAACTCGGGAATTTCTTTGCTTAATACCATGGCACATTTGTTGGGGTGGGAAATTTGGGTGTTTGGTCACGGAGAAGTGAGAAAATGAGGGAAAAGGGCATAAAATCGGGGTTTAAAATGAAGGAAATACGTGGGTCACCCGGCAACCCGGTCTGACCTGTCACAAATTATAGGGCAACGTGTCACGGAGTGCATCGCGGTGCACTGCCTCCGTGACACGGAGCCATTGCGAAAAATTCCAGATTAAACCTCAACGTGTCACGGAGGGTAACGCGGAGGTCCTCCTCCGTGACACGGAGCTATCGCCCCAGCTCACTGTCTCTTCATTTTATTCATTTTTTCATACCTTGCCTTTTCCTTCACGATTCTGTGCACATTTTTCTCCGGTTGACCTGAAAATCATTTCACTAAACAAACTTGGTTAGATTAATAGATTTCAAAAACTAAAATACAATCATACTAACTAAAACAAAAATTTTGTACTAAATCAAGAAAAAGAAAATTAAAATAATATCTATTTACACTTTACAAAATAAAAGAAAAAAAAATATTTTTCACGGGTTGCCTCCCGTGCAGCGCCTGGTTTACCGTCGCGGCTCGACGTCCTTTATGCTCAATTATCCACTAGGGTGATGGACGATTTCTCACGATCATTGTCCTCCCCCCAGTAGTGCTCACCCTTATCCGGTGGTCTTCCTATCTATTCTCGGGAATCATTAATTTGCTTAGCATTCCCATGATCAATTACATTGATCACCGAGAGTTATTCATTTACCATCGGGAGCTTGGGTGCTTTGTACACATCGAACACCTCTACCTTGTCATGTGCTCGCATTGTAAGTTGACCCGCAGCTACGTCGATTAATGTTTTCCCGGTTGCCAAAAAGGGTCGTCCCAAAATAAATGGGACTTCAGCGTCTGGTTCAAAATCCAGAACAATAAAATCTACCGGAAAAATGAGGGAGCCCACTTGCACAAGCACATCCTCAACAATGCCATCCGGCCTAGCTAAGGATCTATCTGCTAACTGCAAGATTACGGTTGTAGGTCTAGGACTCCCTAGACCTAACTTTCTGAATACCGAAGAAGGCATTAGATTTATGCTAGCCCCCAAGTCACACAATGCACAAGCTCGGATACTCTGCCCAATAGTAAGATGGATAGTAAAACTTCCAGGGTCTTTTAGCTTCGTAGGCAGTCTATTTTGGATCCGGGAAGTGCATTCCTCCGTCAAAGCTACCGTGGCATACTCAGTCAAACGACTTTTGTTGGCCACGATGTCTTTAATATATTTGGCATATTTTGGCACTCCCTGCAAGACATCAACAAGAGGTAAGTTAACATGTACCTATTTAAGCACCTCCATAAATTTCTTGAAACACGCCTCCTCCTTGTGTTTCTTGAGTCGTTGAGGGAACGGGGGTGGAGGTCTTTCTGATTCTGCTTCTTTGGTTTTCCCCCTATCCAAAGTTTTCTCTCCCTCAACATCTGCTGCTCCTGACTATTGAGGTGGTCTTTCTGGTTCCACCTCCTTCAGCTGCAAACCACTCCTTGTGGTCACTGCATTTACCTGCTTCGGATTTGGATCCGTGTCGCTAGGCAGTCCTCCTCTGGGCCTTGTGTTTTGGGCACTAGCAAATTGCCCAAATTGATACTCAAGAGCCTTGGTCGCTAATTGATTATTTTTTACTTCGGCTGCCAATTTAACATAGTCAGCCTGCAATTGCGCCTGATTAGCGATCATGGTCTTGAACATCTCCTCAATGCTAGGTGATGGTGGTAGAGGAGGGGCATTGTGATTTCTGAATTGAGATTGGTAGTTCTGTTGCCCTCCTTGATTTCTTGGCATCCCCTGACCCGAACTTTGGCCTTGTGGGTTGTTGCTACCCCACGAAAAATTTGGATGGTTCCTCCAATTTGAGTTGTAGCTGCTACCAAACTGCTGCTGATTTCTTTGTGCATTACCCACAAAGTTAACAGAATCAGGATTTGCTCCACAGCACTCAGCTGAGTGCTCACTGCTTCCACACACTTCACACCACTTTTGCTGGACCGCATTGACTGAAGCTGAAGGCTGGTTCAAATTCATGTTGCTGAAGTGGTTGTTCAACTGATTTTGCAAGGAAGCTATCTGTGCAGCGATAGCTGTAAATCCATCGACTTCAAGCACTCCTGTTGCTTTCCTTGCTCCACCTCGTGATGAATCAGCATTCCATTCTGGATTGCCCTGTGAGATCCGGTTGAGCAAAGTGTACAGCTCCTCATAAGTCTTTTCCAGCGCTTGCCCTCCAGCTGCTGAATCTAGCAAAATTTTAGTATGGGGTTCCAAACTCTCAATAAATGTGTGTACCAACACCTCATTGGACTGATGATGATGAGGACAGTCCCGCAACATGGATTTGAATCTTTCCCAGGCTTGATACAAATTTTCTCCCTCCCTCTGTTTGAAACTTAGAATTTGACTTCTAAGTCTGGCTGTTTTACCAAAGGGAAAAAATCTTATCAAGAACTTCCGTGCTAGATCATCCCATGTTGAGATAGAATTTGGTGGCTCAGCTTTTAACCACCTCTTGGCTTCACCAAGTAATGAGAACGGAAATAGTGTGAGCCGAACATAATCAGGTGACACTCCAGCGGGTATATAAGTGTCACTTATCTCCAAAATGTTTTGGAGATGTTGTTGTGGATCCTCATGAGGGAGACCAGTAAATTGCCCGCTTGTGTGCAACAGTTGCACCATGTTCTGCTTAAGTTCAAATCTCCCTCCAGGCTCTGGTTTGTGGATACTTGAATGTACATTGTTGGCATGTGGGATTGCCACCTCGCGAACCGGCCTTGCTGCTGCTTCGTCGGGCACTAACACTGCCCTTACAACCGGTGGATTTTGTTGCTCCATAATAGTCTGTCTGAGCAACTACAGCTTCTTTTGTAGAGCTTCTCTGCGTTTACTAAGGTATTCCCGTTCAGGCTCTATATAAGATTCCACCAGCTCCTTGTCCTTTGCCAGTGTTCACAGAAATCAAGTCTGCAAAATACAGGCTAAGACCAAGTTGTCAACACTTAAGAAAATAAAATAAAAATACAGTAAATTTACACTTAACACAATTTCACCAATTGCCTAGTCTCCCCGGCAACGGCGCCAAAAACTTGTTCGGTGCTTTGGTTGGGTGTTAAAAACCGACACGCAAGTGCACGTGGTCAAACAAGTAGTAAGTGGCTTAAGTAAGCCAAGTATCGAACCAAGGAGACTCTGGATAAGTAAAAATTGCTCAAGTATACTATATTCTATCTTACTTCTATATATGCTGACAACAAAGTAACCAAAAGTTAAATAATTTATTTATAAATTATATACTAAAACTATTAACAAATATCTACTTTGAATTGAAACTATGGATATGAGCATGCCAAGGTTAAGAACAAGTAATGAACTTAATTATAATCATAATTTGGTTAATCTTCTCTTCCTGTTGCTAGCCAAGAACATTAGCCTAGAGATTAAAACTCTCGTATTTAATCTCACTTAAGAATCATAAACCATCCGTCTACATTTCTGTGATCAAATGCAATTTATGACCTCGCAATACAATTCCCGTTCCTAAATTGACTAATACGGCTTTCAAGTATATTTCTATCAGGAAAGCACATCAAAACTCAATTTTCCCAAATCAAGTTAAGAACAATACCCTATTAATTCACAACTTTCCAATTTCGTGCTCTCTCGAGTGAAATCAGACTTTTTAGATATACATTAATGTCGGCCACACACTAATGCAGTAGAAACAAGAATTAATAGAACAACATAGAAGAAGAAGATGAAAAACCATATAATTCAATAATCAAAATTCATCACCATTGTTCATAACCTCAGCAAGGAAGAGAATTAGCCACTCATTTATGGATTAATCATCCTAAAACAAGTGTTAATCATACAAACAATTGATTGAAAGAAGAAAGAAAGAGAGAAAAACCCTGAGCTTTTTTGTCCCTCAACTGCCTGTAACCCACGTCCTTGCTCCACCAAGTCTGAATTTTTTTAAAAATAAGCCTAAGTGTTCTATTTATACTATTGGGAATTTTTCCCGGAATAACAAGCAACGTGTCACGGAGGGTAACGCAGAGGCTTGCCTCCGTGACACGGCGTGGACGTGGACCCTTACTGGAAATTTAGGGTCCAGGAATAAAGCTTCAACGTGGCACGGCAGCCAACGTGGAGGCTTGCCTCCGTGCCACGGAGCTGTCGCGAGGCTCCACTGGAAATTGGCAAATTATTCACCCTCCAGGCAGTGTGCCTCCGCGATGGTAGCGTGACACGGCTCCATCGCGGAGCCCCTTTATATTGTGCAGTCCAATGCCTTTTTCGTGCTCGAATCCAAGTCCAACTCCGATATTGTTCCAACATGCAGTTTAGCTCCTCAAAGTCATATTTTACCTACAAAACAATGCTAATTATGTTGGTTAGTATAAATTCACATTTTATTACCAATTACATGAAAATGTATACGCATTGCACACTAAACAAGGCGAAAATGATACGTTTGAGTATCACTTGGGCATATAAATCTGCCCAAGATCAAATCTCATGGGGTTTTGAATTCGATTAGTGAAAATATAATGATTTATTAATTGGTTATTATTATTTGTGATTTCCATCATATTTTATGAATTTTGACCAGATTTTTCAACTATTTTGCTTATAAAATTATTGATTTCGATTTCTACTAAATCAAGCCTATTTAAGCATGATATATGATGAATCGATTTATGATCTTCTTTTCAATTGATGATATTTACAAGCCCAACATGATTTATGATTTTAAATATGAATTTATCCAATTACCCATCATGATTTGATGATTTACATGTTAAACGTATGATCTACGAGTATGCATGAAACCTATGATTCATGGATTATGTTTTGGGAGACTCACGGGCTTTATGACATGGCTAGTTCACGTATGTACAAGAATGTTTATGGTTATCATGATTTAACTAGATCATGAATTCATGAATGTTATACTATGAGCACTATATATGTTTTGAGAGTAGTATCGAACACCGAGTAGGTTGGGGGCCTAGGTTTTGCCCTGGATTGCATAAACTATGTGCCACCGTAGGTATGATGGGACCTCCTTTGTGACTGTCCCCGACCCAAATGACCCTTTTCATGGTGATATCAAACTTTTATGGTTCTACCCTTGGAAAGGTTCGGACACCCTCCCGACTAGGATTACAAGTCGGGCTTCATGTGTGCTCATATGGGGTATGTCAGTTAAAAAGAATCTTCCACTGTTCCTCATGATTTATGCATATTTATGATTATGTATTTTGGCTCAAGTCATTTTAAATAAATATTTTCTCTTATGATCATGAGTACGATTGTATTACGAATGTTTTGAAAACTTTTAGCCTTATGTTATGTTACGATATTTATGATATGAGCATGATGTCCTTCTCTTATGATCATTTATGAGTTTTATATATTTTAAATATCTATTTTACTTACCTTGCATACTCGGTACATTCCACGTATTGATCACATACTTTCTATGTTGTATCGCTTTATGATACAGGACTCGGCTCTCAGGCTCATCCTCATCCTTAGTCCATCCCAAAGTTTGCTTTCAGCTTTGTTGGTGAGTCCTCATGTTTTAAGGGCCCTTTGAATAAGAATGTATTGATGTTCTACGTTTCAGTATTTGACTGAGTTAGTTGGGGGTATTGTCCCATCAACCCATCTTGTATGTTAGAGGCTTTCAGATAGTATGTAGTACTCAGCTTATGTATATGTCTAGTACTTCCGAATGTTATGATATGCTATGATAGTTTATGTTCCGTTATTTCTTTGTGTTTAGTCTTCCACTTAAAGTGAATGAAGTTAGATGTACGCTTATGCCATAGGTTGACTTGGGGCCTCTCGGGGTTTCTTGTCCCGTGATACGATCCGGGTCTACGTTCGGGTCGTGACATCTATCTTGGAGAAACAACTAGCTCCTTGAAGCTGGTCTTACAAGTCGTCAATCTTGGGTAGAGGATACCTGTTCTTGACCGTGACTTTGTTCAGTTGATGGTAGCGATGCATATTTTGTATGTACCATCTTTCATTTGCATGAATAGGACTGAGACACCCCACAGAGAGATAATGGGCCTGATGAAGCCCTTATCTAGAAGGTCCTTTAGTTGTTCTTTTTACTCCTTAAGCTTAGCTGTAGCCATTCTGTAAGGAGGAATAGAGATGGGATGGATAATTGGAAGAAGATTTTTGCCGAAGTCTATTTCCCACTCGAGAGGGACTCTAGGGAGATTTTCAAGAAACACATTGATCTTGGGCATAATTACATGCCCAAGTGCTATTTTATAACTTTATTTAGTCGAGTTTGTTAATTTAATTAATTATATTCTCATGTGATTTTTAATAACTATGTTCATAAACTAACCAACATGATTAGTCCATGTTTTATAGGTGTAAAATGCTTAGGAGAGAATATATATAGTGGTTGAGGCTCAAGGAGGAAACTCGGAACAAATTGCAAAAGAGTCGCACGATGTCGCACTAGAGCATGCACATGCCGAGCCACACAGCATGGGCAGCGCGTTGAGCATCATGCACGGAAAGGGAGCTGTGCGTTCAGCAGCGTTCCACGGCAAGCAGATGCGCACGCCAGGTGCATGTCATTCCACTGAAGCCGCACGACAGGCTCGTGCCACAGCAGGAAAGCTGTGTGTTCAGCAGCGTGCCACGACAGGCATTGCACCATGACAACGCCCACAACATGCCAAACCAGTAGGCTTCTACGTTTGCTCCATGTCACGGAGGCAAATTGAGGTGCCCAGCTTCGTGACACGGAGGCTGTCCATGCACGGCCAAATTTTGCAAGTTTTCAATTAGTATAAATTAAAACCTTAGCTCCTAAAATCATTGGTCACAAAATATTTTTGGGAAATCGTAAAGGAGCGAACGGAGAACATAAGAACTCTACCTAGGGTTCCTTATTTTTCATTCTCTTTTAATTATTCTTGTAAGTACTCTACTTTAAACATGTTTTTGAATATTTATACGAACATGAGTAGCTAAAACCCTTTCTCTAGGGTTGAGGCTACGTAAGATGATTGTAAATGCATGAATTCTTCTTGGTTTGAGTTTTTAGTTGTTGTTTTACCTTCCATTCTTATTATTGTTGATTTTATGCTTGATCACCATGAAAAAAAATGTGTTAAGCTTGGGTAAAAGCTTGAAAGAGTAACCCTAGGCTAGCACATGAGAATGTAGGGAGAAAGTTCTTACCTTTACGATAGGATTCGCAATTAGGATAGAAATTATACCTAATTTGCCTTGCTTGGTTATTAAAATGAGATGAGCTAGACACCAACTTAGAATTATCACATCACCACTCGTAGAAGTAGTTATGAAACTAAGTTCGGTTAAATGATTAGAGGTACAAAAGTCCATAATCAAGGGTGCAAACTCCATAAACCACATTCATATAATTAAATTGCTCATGAATTAGGGCATCACATCCCCGTTCAACGATTTAGGTGTGAGACTAGTTTGTCATGTTTAAAGGCTCGAAAGACCATGAATATAGCATTTTAATTATGTGAGACAATAACTGAAGTTTCATACTCGAATCATTGAGGATTGTAGCATTGCATAATTATTTGGCCTTAACTCTAGTTTCTTCTTATATTGTTTCTCAAGTATTTTGTGATCACCCCTAGACTTAATTATAATTTACTGAAAATTTCTATAATTAACACTTGTGAAGGTTAATTTTACACTTGAACTTGAATATTCGCTAAATTCATTCAGTCCCTGTGGGTTCGACATCTGGCTCCGAAAAAGGGTCACTGTATTACTTGTACGACCGCGTACGCTTGTGAGTGCGCTAGAGCGCAATTAAGTTTTTAGCGTCATTGCCGGGGACTGGCGAGTTTTAGTGAATTTTTCTTTTTTTTTTATTGTGATTTTTAATTTCCTTAAGTGTTGAAAAACATGGTCTTAGTCTGCTACATTGCAGGTGACAGGTTGTCCTTGTAAAGCTGGCAAGGAATAGAGAGTTGGTGGAACCATTGTTGGAACCTAAACAACAATTGCATTTGCTCTGGCGGGAAGCCTTAGAGCGAAAGTTGAAAAGATTATAAGAGCAGTTGCAACAACATCCACCAGCAGGTCAAGCAGAGTTGACCTGACCAAATGGCAGGCCGACCAGTTCGTGAAATGTCAATCCCACTAGCGACAAATATGACCTCTAGTATCCATAAACCGGTGCCCGAAGGGAACTTTGAATTGAAATAGAATATGGTGCAGTTCTTACATTCTAGTGGACAGTTCACTGGGACCCACAACAGCACTTACAGAACTTTTTAGAGATCAGTGACACCTTCATCCCCACTGGAGTGTCAACTGATTATGTTTGAGTCACACTCTTCCCATTCTCATTGTTGGGAGAGGCAAAAAGGTGGTTGAAAGCTGAGCCACCGAATTCCATAACTTCTTGGGATGACTTAGCCAAGAATTTCCTCATCAGATTCTTTCCTTCAGGCAAGACTGCCAAACTTAAGAGTGAAATATTAAGCTTCAACCAGAGGCTAGAGGAAAACTTGTACTTGGCTTGGGAGAGATTCAAGTCATTATTGAGAGACTGCCCCCATCACTAGTAGTCCAATGAAGTGCTAGCCCATACCTTTGTGGAGAGTCTAGACCCACACACCAAAATTTTACTAGACTCTGCATCGGGTGAGCAAGCATTGGAGAGGACCTATGATGAGTTGTACACTATGTTGAACAGGATCGCACAGGGAAATATAGAGTGGCACAACGATTCATCGATAGGGGTAGGAAAGAAAATAACAGGGCTGATAGAGGTGGATGGTGTCAATGCCTTGGCAGCATAGCTAGCATCATTTCAACATCAGATGATGAATCAGTTCAATAAACTAAGTATGAGCCAACAATAGGGACAAGTGAGTGCAGTTTAGCAGGCTCCTAATTGGTGTGACATCTCCGATAATAATGGGCACAATGCAGAATCTTGCGGGGCCAATCCTGAATCGTTCAATTTTGTTAGGAATGTTTAGAGAAACAATCAGAATTTTGGGAACAACTACAACAAGAATTGACAGAGCCACCCGAATTTTTCTTAGGGTGGAAATCAAAGTCAAAGCTACCAGTAACCTCAGTAGCAGCAATATCAGCAGCAGAACAGGCAGAATGGTGGCCAGTCGAGCAGCAACATTGAGGAGATGTTTCAAAAGATTATGGCAACACAAACCCAATTAGCAGAGAATCCGGCGAGGATGGCATCAGATTTGAAAAATCAGCAGTTGGTCACCCGCAATCTAGAGAAGCAGATGGTTCAAATAGCAACAGCTCATCACACCAGACCTTAGGGAGGGTTACCCAGTGACACAGATACAAACCCTTGATAGGTCAACACCAACATTCTAAGGAGTGGCAAGCAGTTGGCTGATACACCACCGAAAGAAAAGAGAAATGAGGAGCAGTCGGAGCTAGTTAGAAAGGGACCACCAACTGACAAGGGTGATAATCAGAGTGTTGTGCAACAAAATGCACAATCACCATTGAGACCACCACCACCATTCCCGCAAAAACTCAAAAAGAGCAAGGAGGAGGAATGCTTTAAAAATTTCTCTGATATATTCAAAGAACTCCATATAAATTTGCCTTTGCTTGATGTTTTGCAGGGAATGCCCAAGTACGCTAACTACTTGAAAGATGTGGTGGCCAACAAAGTCATATTGGTGGATGTTCAGATAGTGGCACTAACTGAGGAGTGCAGCCACAGGGTAATAAGCAAGATACCGAAAAAGCTCAAAGACCCAGGGAGTTTTACCCGCCCCATACAAATTGGTAAAGCTGAGGTGATAAGAGCTCTATGTGATTTAGGGGCAGTAGTTAATCTAATGACCCTATCATTATTTAACACCTTGGGGTTGGGTCAGCCGAAGCCAACACGAATGATGTTGCAGCTGGCAGACAAGTCTCAAGTGGCACCAGATAGAATAATCGAGGACCTTCTAATCAAAGTGGGTAAGTTCATTATACCCGATGATTTCATCATACTTGATTTTAAAGTTGATTACAAGGTATCCTTGATCTTGGGACGACCATTCTTGGCCACTGGAGGAACAATTATTAATGTAAGAGCAGGGACCCTAAAAATGAGGGTCGATGATGAAGAAAAACTCTTTCAGGTCTACCAAGACATAAACCCACCCACACACTATAGATACCTTTGTAAGGTTAGTGTGTTGTCAGAGGCTAAGTGTGGGGTGGAAGATTCCATAGGTCCACGACCGCAGGAGATGATCACTTTTCAAACCGAATTTGATGGAGGGATTCAATTAGAGAAGGATTTGGAAGAAGAGAGGGACATAGTGGAGGTTGTTCCCTCCAAAAATAAAAAGAGAAGAAGATGGTTCTAAAAAGGGAACACTAGTTTGAGGATGTCCTGAAAAGGATAGTCCACGTCCAGCTGCGGTGTAAAATCAGACACTACTTAGGAGGCAATCCAAGCGTACCACAGGTACAATTTCATTTTTTCCTTTGTTTTGATGTTGTTTATTTTCATATTGTTGTTGTTTTTGGTGGTGAATTAAGCATCGATGCAGGGAAAGTATGAGTACCCTTGGAAGAAGAAGATAAGAAGCATGAAATAGGAAAAGTGTGGGGTCGATAATTCACTTGTACAAAAATGAAGAAAAGCATGTTGTTAGCTAGGCCTTGTGGCCTCAAGGAGTATTTCTCACCCTTTTTGTATTTTAATTTGATGCTTTGGGGACATAGCATATTTTAAGTGTGGGGTGAGGGAAATTTTAAAATTTTGTGCTTAATGATTTTGGATGGAATTAGTGCTTTGTAAGGTATTGTTGGATGAAAAAGTTTAGTTGAGCATGATTCACCCACCTGTTGGTTTCTCTTTTTGGTTATTTTCCAAGGGGGGGCACTTTGAACTGATGAATAAATCTTTCTTTGTCTGTACATAGTTGTTTTAGTTATAGTTAAGGACTGCTCTCGATGATGGATGGATGACGACCGTATTGAAGGAAAATTAGTCAATAGGTTTTTATTTTGGAACCGGTAGTTGATAGATAGCTTGATGTTATTGTTATGTTCTATGTATGATTGTGAGATGCAAGTGTTGTAAATTTTGAAGCATGTGAGCTGATCTTGGGCATAATTGCATGCCCAAGTGCTGCTTTATAACTCAATTTAGTCTTGTTTATCTATTTATTTATATACATTCTCATTTGATTTTATGTAAATGTGAATATATACTAACCAACATGATTAGTCCTTGTTTTTGAAGGTTAATAATGCATTTGAGGAACTAATTCATGATTTTGTGAAGTGGAGGAATGGAATCAAGAGCAAAACATGAAAGTCAACAAGAAAATATGCAATAACTAGCACCCTGTGCGATAGGGGCCGTGGCACGCTGCCAACGCGGCAACACTTGGCCGAAAATTGCATTTTTTGGCACATTCCAGTGAGGGTACATGTTACCTCCGTGTCACGGAGGCAAGGCTCCACGTTCACATTCCTGACACGTTGTCATTCCACCACCAGGCAAAAAATCTGTAGATTCTCATTTACTATAAATAGGAACCTTGCCCCAAAATTAGGGTACACGCGATTTTCCGGAAAACTGCGAAGGAGGCGCGAAGGATACTTGAAGAACTCCTATTGGGTTCATATTTTCTTGGTTTCTTTTCATCTATTCTTGTAAGAATATTACTAACAACATGTTTTTGAGTATTTGTACAAACATGAGTGGCTAGAACCCTCCATCTAGGGTTGAGGCCATGGATATGATTGTATATGCTTAAATTCGTTTTGGGTTGAGGTTTTAATTGTTGTTTTGTATTACAATCTTCATTATTGTTGTTTTTATGCTTGATCACCATGAAAACAAGTGGGTTAAGCTTAGGTGAAAGCTTGCAAGAGCAACACTAGGAAAGAACATAAGATTGTAGAAAGCAAGTTCTTATCTTTTGATAGGATTCGCGGTTAGGATAGGAATATACCTAATTTGCCTTGCTTGGTTGATAAAATGGGAAGATAGCAAGACATCGGCTTAGATTTGTCACTCCACCACTCGTAGAAGTAGTTGTGAAGCTAAGTTTGGTTAAATGGTTGGAGGTATGGAAGTCCCTAATCAAGAGCATAAACCCCATAAACCACATCCACGTAGTTGAATTGCCTACGAACTAGGTTGTCACATCCCCGCTCAACGATGTAGTTGTGAGGTTAGTTTGTCGTGTTTAGAGGCTCGAAAGACCATGAACATGCATTTCCAACTATGTAAGACAACAATTGATAATTTCATTCTTAACCCATTACGAATTGTAGTAGTGCATGATTATCCGGCTTTGACTCTAGTTTTGCTTTGTATTGCTTCCAGATTATTTCGTGTCGCCCTCAAGATTTAATTACAAATTATCGAAAACTTCTAAAATCAACCTCTTAACTAACACTTGAACTTGATAAGTCGCTGAACCAGTCCCTGTGGGTTCGACATTCCGGCTCTTAAAAAGGGACACTATATTACTTGTACGACCGCGTGCACTTGCGTGTGCGCTGGAGCGCATCAAGTTTTTGGCACTGTTCCCGGGGACTGGTGTAATTAGTGAATTAAAAACATTTTCTTGTGTTAATTTACATTCTTATAAAAAAATAATAAAAAAAAAATTTCTTGTTTTTTGTTAGTATCTATATATTTTTTTAATGTTAAAAAAAATTATTTGTTTTAAATTTATTTTAAATTTTTGTTTTTAATATGATACCCTTCTTAACATGACATCATGGAATACAAATGGGTTAAATGGTGGATACTCTTATTTTGGTGAGTGTTGTCTGAATTGTGGAGGACCTCACTTGTGGCAATATTGTAATACTTGCAATATATGTGGTGGTCAAAATGGCCATTCAGATGGCTGTCCAAATGCATACTCCCCTCCTCCAAGCCCCTACTATGATCCTTCTGTTGTTTTTGATGAATATAGGAATGATGAAAATGAGGACTTAGAACGCCAAGCTCGGATACAAAGCATGATAAAACAAGTCCTTGAGCAAATAGAAGCAATGAAGGAGGAGGTGGAAACATTGAGAATTCAGCAAGAGGAAAATGGAGAGGCCCTAGAAATGATGAGCGTCAAAATCAATTGATGGCTGAGGCTGAAGCTTGCGGTAATTTGGAAGTAAAGGTATTATGCAATACTCAAGAGGAACCACAAGAAGAAGAAAAGGGTGAGTTCTTGGAAGAAGCCCAACAATTAGAAGATCTTGAGAGTCCCGTGATGGTTTCACACATATGGCCAATCCATTTATGAAAGAAGAGTTAGAGTCCCACCCATTGGACATTCATGGGGAATTAGATGTTGATGTAGAGAAGGTGTACACAAGTAGGGAAGTCAAGCACAATGTAGTTTCAGAGTTGAGGTGTATTGTACCACACTCGAAGCATTTCTCGACATTAAGTTTGGTTGACAACCTAGAAATAGAGTTTTCCAAGCTTGCAGAAAAAGAGCTAGAGGAGGAACAAGCCCCATACATTCTGAAATTTACTAATTCTGAGAGCAAAAATGACTTCACTTACGTAAGGGCCAATAAATGCAAGAGGCGACATTTACTGCTTGGTCCTTTAAATTTTTCACCACCACCCTAGGAGCATAAGAGAAAATTAGAAAAGAAATTAGGGGTGAGATTCATATCCTCAAAATGGAGGGAAAAGTGGTGAAACTTGATGCGTCGTGCCGCGACATAAAATTAGGCGCTGCTTGGGAGGCAACCCAAGGGTACCACAGGTACCATTTAATTTCTTGCATTTGTGTGATTTTGTTTATTTTTATCTTGTTGCTGTTTTTGGTGAAGATTTAAGCACAGATGGAGGGAAAGTCTGAGTACTCTTGGAGGAGGAAGCTAAGAAGCATGAAAGAGGAAAAGTGTGGGGCTGAATACCCACGTGTTCAGAGAAAGCAAAACATGTTGTTAGCTAGGCCTCAAGGCCTCAGGGAGTATTTCTCACCATCTTTAAATTTTAATTTGATGTTATGAGCACATAAAAACCTTAGCTTCGACTTTCTATAGGGCTAGAATTAATAATATTTCTATAGAAATTTTAGGACTCAAGGGTGAAAGAAATTTTTTTGTTGAAATTCCACATACCTGGAGTAGAAATTCCTTGAGAAAGCACTTGAAAATCCGAAGAAGAGAAAAAGCCCTAGCTTTACCTTGAACTGCCTGACTGAGTCTGCTACGTACTGACTTGGAGAGAAGTGAGAAATGAGGAAGGAATGTTGACAAACCCCCCTAAATCTCCTGAATATTAACCCCCAAAATGATGTAGTTTAGGCATTAAAATAACGAGAAGTTACAGAAATACCCCTGGAAAAAAGTCTAGAAGATTTCCTGTAGTATCCAATGGGTCACACAATGAGTCATTAGTGGTGACCATGACTCGTTGGGACTAGTCTTTGGTCCTAGGATTTCAAACTTCTGATTCATGGCTTGACCAACAGACATGAACAATGACTCGTTAGATTAGACTACAAGTCGTTGGTTCCACCCATGGTCATTGGAAGAATTTTGGAAAATTTCTAAACTCCACCTAATGACTCACAAGACGAGTCATTACTCTTTCTAACGACTCATTACCTCGACTCGTTGTTACCACTGTAAATTTCCTATCCCTTCCAAGACAACGATCACTTAACGAGTCATAAAATGGCACCACAAATTGTCCCCCAACTTGTTAAGTCCCTCAGGATATCCCAACTTTTTACAGAGCGATGCACATATAATGGGTCACTTAGCGACTCATCGGATCACACAATGATTCACTTCACGACTCATTTGTGACCTAGTACTGATTTCTTTATTTCAGTTCTTAGGTCTGGTCTTAGGGACCTCTGGGGTGTTACAAGACATTATTAATGAGGAAAAAGATAAGTGCAGGTGATTTGAAGACGGTTGGATGATTCCATTAGAAAGAATGTTGCACTCCTACAACATGAGGATTTTTGCAAACTAGTTTCAGTTGCTCTTACTTGGGAAATGGTTGACAAGGAAAAAATCTAGTAGAAAAGAAAACATATTTAGAAAGCCTAAATCAGACTATGGAGTTCCATCAAAAAGGGGAAAGTTTAATGATTCTAGGGCTAGTAGCTTCATGAGTCAGTTCAATATAAGCAAAACAGATTAGATTTTTCTACAACTAGCACTCCAAATTATAGTCAAGGAAAGACTCGTGTACCCATTTGTGCATAATGTGGAAAGAATCATGATGGTACTTGCAGGAGAGCTTTAGGTGCATGTTTTTATTATGGGTGCTTTGTTCTTAAATTGAAGGATTTACCAAATCCTAACCCAGTTCCTTCTCTACGCATTGAAGGCTCCATTCAGAAACCTACTACTAATCCTCCTCAAGGCAATAGAGGTGCAAGATCCAAAAACACCCAGCAGCGGGTGAAAGTGGAGCTAATCAAGGTAATGGGTCAAGGGCTACTGCCTGATCTTATGCCATGATATATAGGGATGATCAAGATGGAGCGGACATGGTTATCGGTAAATTTTACTTATTTAGATTATGTGTGGTTACACTATTTGATCCTGATTCTACACATTCCTATATTTACTCATCACTTATTTTTCTTGAAAATGTGCAATTTGTGAAACTTAACTATGATGTGCGGGTTGAGAGTCCTTTGGGTCATCAGGTTGTTTGTAATCAAATTTATCGAGATTGTCCCTTTATGATTCAAAATCTAGCCTTCCCTATTAATTTGATTGAAATGCCCTTCCAAGACTTTGATGTTATTATCGAGATGGATTGGATATATAAATACCATATAGAGGTAAATTGTAGATCAAAGAGTGTGACTTTTAAAAATTAAAGCTTTTCACACATTATTGTTCAAGGTGAAAGATCATTGACGTCTAATATTATTTCTACAGCCCTAGCAAGAAAGATGATTTGTCAAGGCTGTGATGCATATATTTCTTACATAATTGATACATGATTGGAGAGTCCTAGTCCCAAGGACATACCTACTATGTGTGATATTCCTGAAGTCTTTCCTGAATATCTTCCTGGGTTGCCCCCGGAAAGAGAAGTTGAATTTCCAATAGAGCTTATTCCTGGATCTACCGCTATTTCTATCACTCCTTATAGAATGGCTCCAGCAGAATTGAGGGAGTTAAATGTTTAATTACAAGAAATTCTTGAGAAAGGTTTCATCCGTCCAAGTGTTTCTCCTTGGGGAGCCCCTGTCTTATATGTAAAGAAAAAGGACAACACTCTTAGACTTTGCATTGGCTATCGATTATTAAAAAAAATAACAATCAAGAACAGATATCCACTGCCAAGGATCGATGATTTTTTTGACCAGATGAAAGGTGATAAGTAATTCTAAAAAATTGATTTGAGGTCTGAGTATCACCAACTACGTGTTAGAGATAAAGATGTCCCTAAAACTGCTTTTCGAACTCGATTATGGTCATTATGAATTTTTGGTGATGCCATTTGGTTTGATAAATGCTCCTATGGCATTCATGGATCTAATGAATCGAGTATTTAAGCCTAATCTTGACCAATTTGTGGTGGTCTGTATAGATGATATTTTTAATGTATTCCAAAAATAGTGAGGATCGTGATAAACATCTACGAACGGTTTTGCAAATTTTGAAAAGAAAAGAGCTTTATGCTCAACTTTCCAAATATGAATTCTGGCTACATGAAATGACTTTTCTGGGACACGTTGTGTTAGATGATGGTGTGAAGGTGGATCCTAGTAAGATTCAAGCGATTATTGAATGGAGACCGCCTCAAAGACCAACTGAAATAAGAAGTTTCTTGGGCTTAGCAGGATACTATAAAAGGTTTGTGAAAGGCTTCTCCATTTTAGCCTCTCCTTTGACTAATCTTCTAAAAAAGGAAGTAAAGTTTACTTGGAATAATAAATTCCAAGAGAGCTTTGAAACTCTGAAATCCTTGTTGACACAAGCTCCTATACTTACCTTACCAACTGAAGGGAAGGAGTACGTGATATATAGTGATGCTTCTCATCGTGGCCTAGGATGTGTTTTGATGCAAGAAGGGAAAGTTATCTCTTATGCCTCTTGGATGTTAAAACCACATGAATTAAATTATCCTACTCTTGATCTTGAACTTGTTGCTATAGAGTTTGCCTTGAAAATTTGGAGACATTACTTGTACAGAGAAAAATACCATATATTCACCGATCATAAGATATTGAAGTACTTGGGTACACATAAAGAGATGAAATTAAGACAACGTAGATGGCCTGAACTCATCAAAAATTATGACTGCATGATTAACTATCATCCGGGTAAAGCTAATGTAGTTGCTGATGCCTCAAGTCACTAATCCTTCGCAAGTTTATCCTTAAGACCTTTGTCGTTCCTTCTTGAATTAAGAGCCATGAAGGCATGTCTTGCACTTGATTCTAATGGGTCGGTTGTTGCTAATTTACAAGTCAAACCAATATTACTTGAACAAGTGAAAGAAGCACAAATATTAGATGAGAAGCTCGCAAAATTAACCAAAGAAGTTCAAAATGGTGGAAAAGCTTGATTTTACATTGAGGAAGGACAGTGCCCTACTTTATCATAACAGATTAAATGTTCCTAATGATGAAAATTTGAGGAGAAAAATCTTGAATGAGGCACATACCTCACCATATGCAATGCATCTTGGAGGTATCAAGATGTATCAAACCATCAAAGAACATTATTAGTGGAATGATATGAAGAAAGAAATTATAGAATTTATTCAAAATATTTAGTTTGTCAACAAATAAAGGTAGAGCATTAGGTTTCAGATGGTTTTTATCAATCCTTGACAATACATAATGAAAATGGGAGAGAATAACTATGAACTTTGTTTCTGGACTCCCTCACACTCAAAGAAATCATGATGCAATTTGGATTATAGAGGATAGGCTAACAAAGAGTGCTCACTTATTGGAAATTAGGGTGGAGTTCTCACTTGAGTGTTTAGCAAAATTATATGTTAATGAGATTGTAAAAATTGCATGGGATCCATGTTTCTATTGTATTAGACCGAGACTCAAGGTTTGCATCTAGATTTTGGACTAGCTTGTAGGAAGCCTTGGGTACTAAGTTGAATTTTAGTACTTCGTTCCAACCCCAGACAGATGGTCAGTCAGAGAAGGTAATACAAATTTTGGAAGATATGCTTCGAGCTTGCATTATTGAGTTTGAAGGTAGTTGGGATAGACACTTGGCTTTGATAGAATTTTCTTACAATAATAGCTACCAATCAAGTATTGAAATGCCTCTTTATGAAGCCTTATATGGAAGGAAATGTCGAACTCCTCTTTGTTGGAGTGAAGTTAGTGAAAGAAAACTTATTGGTCCTGAAATTGTTCAGCAAACAGAAGAAAAAGTAAGAATAATCAAGGATCGCCTAAAAATTGCTTTAGATAGGCAGAAATCTTATGCAAATCTTAAGAGGCATGAAGTTGTGCATCAAGTTGGTGATAAGGTATTTTTGAAGGTGTCTCTATGGAAAAAGATTATGAGATTCGATCAAAAAGGGAAACTTAGTCCTCGATTTATTGGACTTATAAAATACTTGAAAGAGTTGGTCCTATTGCATATAAATTAGCTTTTCCGCCTGAGTTAGACAAGATCCACAATTTTTCCATGTTTCTATGCTTAGAAGATATCACTCAGATCCATCTCATGTTCTCCCTGTTGAATCCATTTAGGTTAATCCAGACTTGACATATGATGAAGAACCAATCTAAATCCTAGCACGTGAAGTAAAACAACTTAGAAACAAGAGAATTCCCTTGGTAAAGGTACTTGGAGGAACCATTCCATAAAAGACGTCACCTGGGAGCGAGAAGCAGACATGCTAAACAAATATCCACATTTGCTTCGAGACTAGTGTTATGTAAATTTTGGGACAAAATTTCTTAAGGGAGAGAGATATGTAACGCCCCCATATATTTTAACTAATAGTGCACTCCAATATACCACTCCTTTATAATAATAACAACTTCTACTTTGCAATTTCTTAAATGGACTTTTGCGATGTTGAGATTTACTTACCATAAATGGTGAGCATATTTTAAGGATTTGTCTCAGGGTATTTATGTAATATACTATCTAGATATTATCTTAAATGTGGTAGTAAAAAAAAGAGATATTTTCACTTTTTGGGCAGCCTTTTTTAAAACTATTTATCAAGTGATATATCACTTTTTGTGCCCAAATATTACACCTCCTCTCATTATTTCGTTTACCTCAAGGATAAGAAATCCCAGAACTCCCTCTTCATGATATTACTCCATATAAGCAACTAGAAAAACTTGTTCTTTGAGCAAAACTCAAGACAATCCCTCCTTGGTGGTAAGTAATCAAAACTAGTTTTTAAACTATGTAGTATTTAATTATTTTAGCATATCTTGTTGTATAGGGCTCCGTTTTAAGTGAACCAATATGTTTTGGAAAGATAACATATGGATATACAAACTTTATTTTTGTGTCAGGAGATATTTTTGCTGTTACAAATTTGAAAAAGGGGACGCAAGATAGGACGAGTTCTATCCAGTTCCAATTTAAAAACGGCCCTATATAGTAATGTTAATATTTTGATGATATTTGTTTACATGAAACTTGGTTTGCAGTGATACTAGACTTATTGCAACCCCAAGAGACATATCTACAACTTTTATGAAGACTATAAAGCCCATTTTTTCTGTTTACCTATTCAAAAATAAGTAAGAACACAAGGCTGTTGGGCTGTCCAGATTTACTGTTTAGGGAATCTAGTGTGATTTGCACAAACTAGGCTCACTTTTGATGCTAATGTTGTTTCATTTCTACAATATGAAATAACTGAATGTTAAATAGGTACTTGATTGTGTATTCAAGATTTTATATACTCGTGTATAAGAAGTGTTCAAGAAACTCGACGCATATGTTTAGTTTACGATTTAAACTCTTCAAGTTGTGGTAGGACTGTTTATCTGATGAAAAGCTAAGGTTTGTGTATTAACTTGAACTTGTACTCTTATTAGCTTCTAGAGTATTTGAGCTACTATCTTGGAACTTTTGTTACCTTCTTGTCACTTTATATGTTACAACTCGTAGAATGTTATCAATTAGTAGGCATACCCGCAGATTGTGACAAGGAAAGAGAGCTTGACGCATGTGGGAAAAGCCTCAGAATTTGGGTCGAGCGAGGCTAGGCCACAAGATCCAGTGCGATGTGCCAGCACCCTAGCGCCTTGGGCAGCAGGGAGCCAGCCCTGTTGGTGCTTTGAGGGGCGCGGAGTGGCACAGGGTTGGCGCTTTGTCCGGCACGAGGCGTCCCTTTTCCACCACCCATGTACCTATATATAGTCCCTTAGTTTAATTTCTTTCATTTCCAAAGGGAACCCACGATCAGATTAAAGAGAGTACGGAGAGTTCATCGAGTTTTCTTCAGATTACGCTACCAAATGCCGCTCAAACTCAATTAACTTCAGGTAACAAGTTCTAAGCCTACGGGAAGCACTTCTACGGAGTTATTTTCCGAATATTTGCCCGGCGTATCGACACCTCATCGAGTAAAAATTGTCAAAGTTATTTCAAATTGATTCCTAAACGACCACAGGCATTAGTAAGCACTTCTCCCTTCTGAACTCTCAGAAATTGTGGGTTTTCGCCGAGTTATTCAGAATTGAATTACAATTGATAATATTATTGAAAGTTATAGTTTTTACAAGTTTTAGTATTGAAATTATCCCTATTCTCTCTATATAAGGGCTGCAATTGGACAGAACCATCGGTTACCAGTTGTTGAAACTCGCTAGTTAGACAAAAGGTCGACACTTGAGGTATGTAAGGCTATCCTTTTAGAAAGTTACGTTCGTCGTAAAGTTAGTACGACTTTTGTATCTATAGTACTTTAGAGTAAACCTATTGTGGTAAGCTATTATGAACTGGATTGAAAGGATAGGGATAGAATAGTAACCCTCGTCAGAGTTAACCCTCGCTAGATTGGTTTTGCTTTTGACGTTGGGTTGTTAGATGTTGTTCCATATTGAGTTCTACTAGATTGAGGCCGCGGGGGCCATATTGAGTATTAGACTGAAGCCGCGGGGGCCATATTGAGTTCTATTAGACTGAGGCAGTGAGGGCCATATTGAGTATCATCAAACTGAGGCCGTGAGGGTCATATCAAGTCCCATTAGATTGAGGACGCGAGGGCCATAGTGATGTCTATCAGATCGAGGTCGTGAGGGCTGTCTTGAGTTACAGTATGCTTACAGCCATTAGTAGTTAGATAGCAGGAGGGGACATTGTTTGTACTTGCCAGGGCTTATAGGGGCCCAGGTAGGTTATCCTATGTTTTTTATACCTTCCAGGCTTATGGAGGCCCAGTTAGGTTCTTATTTTTAAATATAAACTTGTTAGTTAGACAGTTTAGACAGTAAAGGTATTCAAGTTAAATTCTTTCTCTCTTCCTTGATTATTTCAGTTTTACCTGCTTTCAGTTTGTTATTACTTTACTGCCTTACATATTCGGTTCATATTGTACCAACGCCCATCCATGGGGCACTGCATTACTTGCCTGCAGGTATGGATAGATGCGGTTTGGGACATTCCTAGTCTTTAGTTAGATTTAGTAGTTCATTCAGCTCCCTTCCTCCGGAGTTGATAGTCAGAAGAGGTTTGTTATTTTGGTTGCACAGTTTAGGGGTAGGTCTAGCCCCTGTTTCGACCATTATTCTACTCTTAGAGGCTTGCAGGCTATAGATTTCCAATACTTAGCTTTTGTATGTTTTATTTCACGTCACGGACATGTGGGTCCCTGTTTAGCTATCGTCGGCTATAGCATAGTTTAACTATCATTTTCACTTCAGTTATAACTATACAGAATGATGGTCCTATCTGCCTACATAGAATCCCCTGACATTGTGTTGTGGTGGTTAGTTTTCTTCTTTTACAGGTGGCCTTATCGGTCAGAGACTATATTTACAACAGAGATATAGCTCGTTGGTTTCTCAAATTAGGTGTCAAGTGTGCACCAGTAGTGCACCATTCCATCCAGGTTAGTCCAGATCCAGTGTGGCACCAAGTGCCAGTCATGTCTCCCAAGGTGGGGCGTGACAAACTTGGTATCAGAGCAGGTCGTATCCCAGAGAGTCTGCAAGCATGTCAAGTAGAGTCTTTTCTATGGATGTGTTGTGCACCACATTCTATAGACAGGAGGCTACGAGGCATGATAGTATGGTTACTCTTCTTTCTCCTCCAGTCGTGCTATAGAGCTATGTTGTATAAGGTAAATTCCTAAGCTCATGTTATCCTATTTATTTTTAGAGAAATGTCATATACACGACAGACCGCGACTGATCAAGAATTGGATGTGGCAGCAGGAGTGGGCACTAGTAGGAGGCCCTAGGCAGAGTCAGCCTGACATGAGGGCTACAGGGGGATACCACCTCGATCTCTCCAGCACTCGCTGCCGCATTCAAAGCCCGCTAGGGCAACAGATATACCAGTACCACCCCCAGCCATTCTTGTGCCATCAGATCGGGAGCTCAGGGGTGCATTTTATATGTTGGTTCAGATGATGGCTGCCCAACGTCAGCCTCAGCCCGTAGTACCATTTGCTATTGAGCCCACTGAGGGGCCCGGTAGTTCGAGAGTCCCTGAGTTCCTGGCCTTGAGTCTCCCGCAGTTTACCGGGACATATCATAGAGAGGACCCCCAAAACTTCATAAATCAGTTGCAGAGAATATTCAGGGCTATGCATTCCTCGTCCATAGAATCAGTTGAGTTAGCAGTATTCAGATTGCGAGGTGTAGCAGTTTTGTGGTATGAGAGTTGGGAAAGATCCCGAGGCCTATCTTCTCTAAGGTTTTCATAGATCATTATTTGCCCTGATAGGTCCGACAGGCTAGAGTAGAGAAGTTTCTACATCTAGAGCGGGGCAGAATGAGTGTTAGAGAATATACATTGAGGTTTGACTCCTTAGCCAAATATGCGCCCTCGTTTGTCGACACTATGCCAGCCAGGGTGGACCGGTTTATTATGGTACTTGCGTTAGAATATTTGGAATCTTACATTACAGCCACCCTGCGAGAGGATATGGATATTTCGCAAATCCATTGCTCAGAATATAGAGGAGCTTAGACAGCGTCAGTATGCCATGGAAAGGTCAGGTCAGGAACAGCGTCGACGGGCTAGGCCCGCAGATTTTCAAGCAGACTTTCAGGGCAGGCCCAGGCCCTATTTCTCAAGTAGGTCACCTAGGCCCCCATTTTAGTAGTAGTAGGACAACAAAATCAGATCATCGAAGGCAGTCAAGCCCCGGTGAGAGTTCGCAAGCGCCAGGCTCACAACAGTAGAGGGGGCCAGACTAGATAGAGTTAGCAGTACTGATCTTGGGCAGATTTATATGCCCAAGTGATACTCAAACATATCATTTTCGCCTTGTTTATTGTGCAATGTGTATACATTTTCATGTAATTGGTAATAAAATGTGAATTTATACTAACCAACATGATTAGCATTGTTTTGTAGGTAAAACATGATTTTGAGGAGCTAAAATGCATGTTGGAACAATATCGGAGTTGGACTTGGACGCGAACACGAAAAAGACATTGGACTGCACAATGCAAAGGGGCTCCGCAATGTAGCCGTGCCACGCTACCATCGTGGAGGTACACTGCCTGGAGGGTGATTAAATTGTCAATTTCTAGTGAAGCCTTGCGACAGCTCCGTGGCACGGAGGCAAGCCTCCTCGTTGCATGCCGTGCCACGTTGAGGCTATATTCCCGGACCCTAGATTTCCAGTGAGGGTCCGCGTCCACGCCGTGTCACGGAGGCAGTGCTCCGTGTTGGCCTTCGTGACACGTTGCTTGTTATTCCGGGAAAAATTCCCAATAGTATAAATAGAACACTTAGGCTTATTTTTAATAAATTCAGACTTGGTGGAGCAAGGACGTGGGTTACAGGCAGTTGAGGGACGAAAAAGCTAAGGGTTTTTCTCTCTTTCTTTCTTCTTTCAATCAATTGTTTGTATGATTAACACTTGTTTTAGGATGATTAATCCACAAATGAGTGGCTAATTCTCTTCCTTGCTGAGGTTATGAACAATGGTGATGAATTTTGATTATTAAATTATATGGTTTTTCATCTTCTTCTTCTATGTTGTTCTATTAATTCTTGTTTCTACTGCATTAGTGTGTGGCCGACATTAATGTACATCTAAAAAGTCAAATTTCACTCGAGAGAGCACGAAATTGGAAAGTTGTGAATTAATAGGGTATTGTTCTTAACTTGATTTGGGAAAATTGGGTTTTGATGTGCTTTCCTGATAGAAATATACTTGAAAGCCGTATTAGTCAATTTAGGAACCGGAATTGTATTGCTAGGTCATAAATTGCATTTGATCACAGAAATGTAGACGGATGGTTTATGATTCTTAAGTGAGATTAAATACGAGAGTTTTAATCTCTAGGCTAATGTTCATGGCTAGCAACAGGAAGAGAAGATTAACCAAATTATGATTATAATCAAGTTCATTACTTGTTCTTAACCTTGGCATGCTCATATCCATAGTTTCAATTCAAAGTAGATATTTGTTAATAGTTTTAGTATATAATTTATAAACAAAATTATTTAACTTTTGGTTACGTTGTTGTCAGCATATTTAGAAGTAAGATAGAGTATAGTGTACTTGTGCAATTTTACCTATCCAGAGTCTCCTTGGATCGATACTTGGCTTACTGAGCCACTTTATTACTTGTTTGACCACGTGCACTTGCGTGTCGGTTTTTAACCCCTACCGAAAACACCCGAACAAGTTTTTGGCGTCGTTGCCGGGGAGACTAGGCAATTGGTGAAATTGTGTTAAGTGTAAATTTACTATATTTTTATTTTATTTTCTTAAGTGTTGACAACTTGGTCTTAGCCTGTATTTTGCAGACTTGATTTCTGTGAACACTGGCAAAGGACAAAGAGCTGGTGGAATCTTATATAGAGCCTGAACGTGAATTTCATAGTAAACGCAGAGAAGCTCTACAAAAGAAGCTGCAGTTGCTCAGACAGTCTATTATGGAGCAACAAAATCCACCGGTTGTGAGGGCAGTGTTAGTGCCCGACGAAGCAGTAGCAAGGCCGGTTCGCGAGGTGGCAATCCCACATGCCAACAATGTACATTCAAGTATCCGCAAACCAGAGCCTGGAGGGAGATTTGAACTAAAGCAGAACATGGTGCAACTATTGCACACAAGCGGGCGATTTACCGGTCTCCCTCATGAAGACCCACAACAACATCTCCAGAATTTTTTGGAGATAAGTGACACTTATATACCCGCTGGAGTGTCACCTGATTATGTTCGGCTCACACTATTTCTGTTTTCCTTACTTGGTGAAGCCAAGAGGTGGTTAAAAGCTGAACCACCAAATTCTATAACAACGTGGGATGATCTAGCACGGAAGTTCTTGATAAGATTTTTTCCCTCTGGTAAAACAGCCAGACTTAGAAGTCAAATTCTAAGTTTCAAACAGAGGGAGGGAGAAAATTTGTATCAAGCCTGGGAAAGATTTAAATCCATGTTGCGGGACTGTCCTCATCATCATCAGTCCAATGAGGTGTTGGTACAAACATTTATTGAGGGTTTGGAACCCCATACTAAAATTTTTCTAGATTCAGCAGCTGGAGGGCAAGCACTGGAATAGACTTATGAGGAGCTGTACACTTTGCTCAACCGGATTTCACAGGGCAATCCAGAATGGAATGCTGATTCATCTCGAGGTGGAGCAAGGAAAGCAGCGGGAGTGCTTGAAGTGGATGGATTTATAGCTATCGCTGCACAGATAGCTGCCTTGCAGAATCAGTTGAACAACCACTTCAGCAACATGAACTTGAACCAGCCTTCAGCTTCAGTCAATGCGGTCCAGCAAATGTGGTGTGAAGTGTGTGGAAGCAGCGAGCACTCAACTGAGTGCTGTGGAGCAAACCCAGATGCTGTTAACTTTGTGGGCAATGCACAAAGAAATCAGCAGCAGTTTGGTAGCGGCTACAACTCAAATTGGAGGAACCATCCAAATTTTTCGTGGGGTAGCAACAACCAACAAGGCCAAAGTTCGGGTCAGGGTATGCAGAGAAATCAAGGAGGGCAACAGAACTACCAATCTCAATATAGAAATCACAATGCACCTCCTCCACCACCATCACCTACCATTGAGGAAATGTTCAAGACCATGATCGCTAATCAGGCGCAATTGCAGGCTGACTATGTTAAATTGGCAGCCGAAGTGAAAAACAATTAATTAGAGACCAAGGCTCTTGAGTATCAATTTGGGCAATTTGCTAGTGCCCAAAACACAAGGCCCAGAGGAGGACTGCCTAGCGACACGGATCCTAATCCGAAGCAGGTAAATGAGGGTGACCACACGGAGTGGTTTGCAGCTAAAGGAGGTGGAACCGGAGAGACCGCCTCAAAAGTCAGGAGCAACAGATGTTGAGGAAGAACAAAGTTCGGATAGGGGGAAGACCAAAGAAGCTGAATCAGAAAGACCTCCACCCCCGTTCCCTCAACGACTCAAGAAACACAAGGAGGAGGCGTGTTTCAAGAATTTTATGGAGGTGCTTAAACAGGTACATGTTAATTTACCTCTTGTTGATGTCTTGCAGGGAGTGCCAAAATATTTCAAATATATTAAAGACATCGTGGCCAACAAAAGTCGTTTGACTGAGTATGCCACGGTAGCTTTGACGGAGGAATGCACTTCCCGGATCCAAAATAGACTGCCTACGAAGCTAAAAGACCCTGGAAGTTTTACTATCCAGCTTGCTATTGGGCAGAGTATCCGAGCTCGTGGATTGTGTGACTTGGGGGCGAGCATAAATCTGATGCCATCTTCGGTATTCAGAAAGTTAGGTCTGGGGAGTCCTAGACCTACAACCGTAATCTTGCAGTTAGCAGACAGATCCTTAGCTAGGCCGGATGGCATTGTTGAGGATGTGCTTGTGAAGTGGGATCCCTCATTTTTCCGGTTGATTTTATTGTTCTGGATTTTGAACCAGACGCTGAAGTCCCATTTATTTTGGGACGACCCTTCTTGGCAATCGGGAAAGCATTGATCGACGTGGCTACAGGTCAACTTACAATGCGAGCACATGACAAGGTAGAGGTGTTCGATGTGTACAAAGCACCCAAGCTCCCGATGGTAAATGAAGAACTCTCGGTGATCAATGTAATTGATCATGGGAATGCTAATCAAATGAATGATTCCCGAGAGTTGATGGGAAGACCACCAGATAAGGGTGAGCACTACTGGGGGGAGGACAATGATCGTGAAAAATCGTCCATCACCCTAGTGGATAAGTGAGCATAAAGGACGTCGAGCCGCGACGGTAAACCAGGCGCTGCACGGGAGGCAACCCATGAAAAATATTTTTTCTTTTGTTTTGTAAAGTGTAAATAGATTTTATTTTTTTATTTTTTTTTCTTTTCCTTGATTTGGTACAAATTTTTCGTTGTAGTTAGTATTTTTCATTTTAGTTAGTGAAATCTATTAATCTAACCAATTTTGTTTAGTGAGGTGATTTTCAGGTCAACCGGAGAAAAATATGCATGGAATCGGGAAGGAAAAGGCAAGGTATGAAAAAAATGAATAAAATGAAGAGACAGTGAGCTGGGGCGATGGCTCCGTGTCACAGAGGAGGGGCTCCGCGTTACCCTCCGTGACACGTTGAATGTTAATCTGGATTTTTTAAAAATTCCAGAGGACCATCGCGATGGCTCCGTGTCACGGAGGAGGGTCTCTGCGTTACCCCCCGTGACACGTTGCCCTATATTTTGTGACGGGTCACACCGGGTTGCCGGGTGACCCGCGTATTTCCTTCATTTTAAACCCCGATTTTAGGCCCTTTTCCCTCATTTTCTCTCTTCTCCGCGACCAAACACCCAAGTTTCCCACCCCAACCAACGTGCCACGGTATTAAGCAAACAAATTGTCGAGTTTCTTCGATTATTCAACTTAAAGGTATGTTTTCCTCTACTCTCTCAATTTTTTGGCGATTTTAGTCGAATTTGAGCATGGGAGGTGAGATATATCACCCTAAGTAGAAATTTAGCATGAAATTGAGTTATTCCTTGATTGATAAATGTTCGGAATATTGTAATGAGCGTTTCAACTTGTCGATTGCATGAATGATTCGAATTTGATTGTAAAATTCAATTCTAGGGCTTGGGTTGTTGAAATTGAAATGGGTAACTTGGTAAATGTGTGAATTATATGCCGGGGTGTGCTTGTAAATTGAGATAAGTCGTTGTAAATATTGTTTGAATGTAATAGACGATGAATTCTCGGGTTTGTGGGAATAATGTGAAAATTGTTCGAATTGGTTGATTATATAGATTCATGTGTATATAGAATTTTTTGTTGTTGTTTTTGTTTGTTGTTTTAGTTGCTAAGTGCGATGGTTGAATTGCTAGCGATGGTAGGATTGGGATTAGCTGTATGAAGTCTGAGTAGTACGCTAAGGTTATACCGTCGAAATTTTCTTTGCGAACGCACTAAGCATAAATTGTATAGTTGTTTGTTTTTGGTGTAAATAAAGTGATCCTTGCCGTAGTATCGTCACCATAGCTAAGGACTAAGTGTGGGGTAAACTTAGCTTAACCCGACCTTAGCCGAAGCTAATATGCATTTAGCTTGACATTGCGCTTGTTTATTTGTATTGACAGGTACAATGGCAAGTAGGCAGGATAAGGGTAAAGGTGCATCTACTTCAGGCATCAGGAGAAAACAACTTAGACTGGGCACTGCAGTCCCAGCTGCACCAGCAGTTCCGCGCGGCCAATGCCGCCAATACGGAACGAGGTAGGTAACCGATGAAGGGAAGAAGTGGTATGCTAAACACAAGGAAAATAAATACTTCCCTGAGGCGCATATTGCACGGGAACCACTAGCACAGGAGTTCCCCCGTATAGTGCAGAGGATCGAGGCAGCTGGGCTCAGCTTCATATTTCAGGAGCCCAAGGAGTGCAACTTACATCTAGTCCGGGAGTTCTATGCAAATTGGAACCCGGCCATCAGAAGCCACACAATAAAAATCAGAGGGTAGATTGTCACTCTGGAACCCCAGCAATTAAATGCCATCATTGGAGCGCGGGACACAGATGCCCACGTTCTTCGCCAGCTGAATATCACCCTACCATATGCCGATATTAGACGCACTTTGTGTGGGGCTCGATCCACAGCCCGATGGAGCAGACATAAGGAGAGGGGTTACCACCAGACTCTGCCGTATTCTCAAATGAACAGGGAGGCAAGAATTTGGCTGAAAATAGTTTGTTCGTGCCTGATCCTGGGGGTGCACATGACGGATGTGACCCGGGACCGTGTGTGCCTGGTGTATGCCCTGATGAAAGGGCTAGAGATTAATGTTGGGGCGGTCATCATATCCTTCATGAAGAGAGCCCGACTACACCAGGGCCACAGGTATGGGTTCGGCGGACTTATCACCACCTTCCTCCGGGGCCTCGATGTCGAGGAAGAGGCTTTGGACTACATCCCGCAGTTGGAGTGGAGGGCCCTTGATGTGACCAAAACTAAGGCCCCCGACACCACACACGGGCCAGTGCTGACACTTGGTGAGCGACATGCTCGCGACGACCAGTACATGGCTCAGATGTTTGGTATGCAAATGCTTCAGCTTCGGATTGGTAGGAGACCAGCCACAGAGGAGGAGTTATGGCAGCTGGAGCTGGATTACCCATTTGGCGAGAATGCCAGAGCTTTGTGCCGAGTGGGGCCAGCCTTCGTTGAGCCCACTGACGATGATGTCCCCACGGACGAGGAGACACGTCGGGAGGACTCCGATGTGGATTCCGATGACGACGATGGAGGTGACTCGGACATGGGCGATGAGGCAGCAGCACCAGATGAAGAAGTCGAATATTTCAACTGATCAGGGAGTTCCACCACCCGAAATTTCGTGATTTTTAATTTTTGTAAACACTGGGGACAGTGTTCGATTTAAGTGTGGGGTGGGAAGTAGTTAGGTGCTGGGGGCTGGGCTGATTTGCTGTATGTTCTTCCTTTGTTTTATTCTGTATGTTTATGTTTCCCTGTGGTTGTGAGTGCAAACTGGTTTGTATCTGTATAGGTACATATTTTTGTGGTAATTGATGTGTGTTGTGAAATGTTGTGGTTGCCAGCTGGTACAAATTTTGTAAATATATATATATATTTTTTTCTCTCTATCGAAATGATCGATATTTTTAAAATTTTGTGAAAATATTTTGTACATATTAAAATATTTTGTAAATATTTTTCCATCGAAATGATCGATGTTTGCAAAATTTTTCAAATTTTTATTTTTTTTGGGTTTCTCGGAGTTTGTTTTCGGTTATTTTACCGAGAATAGTCCCATTGAACCGATGTCATAGTTAGTGACTGTTCCCTATGATGGATGGATGACGACCGTCTTAAGGGAAATGCAGTCGGTAGGAGTAGTGATTTCAATTTATTTTCAGTTTTTTTTCTTTGGTGGATTGCATCACGGAACCTGTAGTTACTATATGGTTGTGAAATTTTGGTTGCGTGTTGTAACTGATATTCAAAATGTAAAAGTGATTCGTATGAAAGCATGCAATTTTGTAAATATGTTGAGTTACCTTGGTTGTAGAATTTGATTCGGTGTGATTGAGGCTTAATTTTTGAATTCATGTAATTGGTTAATTAAAGAGTCTGTGAATGCATCTTGAATCGAGCATGTGCATAAAGTGTGAAGTGAGGTATTGTTATTCCATGCTATTGTGAAGTGTCTAGAACTTGCCTGGTGTGTGTACAAAACGAAATGAAGGAGGTGTAGTGTTGGAAAGGATGTAGGCATTTCTTTGTTTCAACCAAGAGTTTCTATTTTTATCTTGTCATACTCTCCTTTTATGTGACTGTATACCCTAGTCAGCCCGTTGAGCCTTTAGCCTATCATTTCTTTCTTTTGTCCAAAAATGTATAAACTGAGCTTTATTCTTTCTTTTCATTAGCCGTAAAGTCTATACAAAACTCTTAAGCGCTTAAGAAGAACAGAAAATTTTTTCCCAAAGTGTCAAAGAGTGAGAAGGGTGAAAAGAAAAAGAAAAGCAGAGTGAGGAAAGAAAAGAAAAAGGTGGAGGGTGCACTTGTTATGAGTAAATAAGGATAAGGGTACATGAAAACCCTTTGTGTCGTGTCAAGGGATGAAATGGGCCATACGAAAGTAAACCATCATGAGTGGGATGACGAAAAAAAAAAGAAAAGAGAGAAACAATGTTCATGAGTTTATGGGAATGTGTTGAAAAGGCGCTTAAGGATGCTAGTGACTATTATTGGCTAATCCAATATATACTAGTTCCATAGCTTCCATTACAACCCATTAAAGTCCTACCTGATCTTACATTGCATTTCTTTATATTAGTGGAGTAATACACTAAGGGCAAGCCTACGGGTCATGACATGAGGCATGTGAATTCTTTTGGGAGAGAGAGTGAAATTAATTTTTACATGCCCCTACTTGAATGTTTGTGTGTCACATGAACATAAAAGGGGAAGATTCTCTTGAGTTGTGAGGGCACATGCTTGATGAAAGATTGATTTTCGTGTCGGATATCTTGATTAGCTGATTTGCATGAGTTTGCCGATATCGAGAGTCGATTCTTGAAGTCTAGGAAGTCTTGATGTATTAAAGGTCATTGCATTGTTAAGACCATGCATGTTTTCTTGATGATTTACATTATTGAATGATCGGTATGACCGTAGCGTAAATTGTCGCACCATAGTGGCGAAGGTTGGGATGTAATTTGCATGAATTGTGTATATGTTGTTCGAGGACGAACAAGGATTTAAGTGTGGGGTAAGTGATCTTGGGGAGATTTATATGCCCAAGTGATACTCAAACGTATCATTTTTGCCTTGTTTATTGTGCAATATGTATACATTTTCATGTAATTGGTAATAAAATGTGAATTTATACTAACCAACATGATTAGCATTGTTTTGTAGGTAAAACATGATTTTGAGGAGCTAAAATGCATGTTGGAACAATATCGGAGTTGGACTTGGACGCGAGCACGAAAAAGACATTGGACTGCACAATGCAAAGGGGCTCCGCGATGGAGCCGTGCCACGCTACCATCGCGGAGGCACACTGCCTGGAGGGTGATTAAATTGTCAATTTCAAGTGAAGCCTCGCGACAGCTCCGTGGCACGGAGGCAAGCCTCCGCGTTGCATGTCGTGCCACGTTGAGGCTATATTCCCGGACCCCAGATTTCCAGTGAGGGTCCGCGTCCACGCCGTGTCACGGAGGCAGTGCTCCGCGTTGGCCTCCGTGACACGTTGCTTGTTATTCCGGGAAAAATTTCCAATAGTATAAATAGAACACTTAGGCTTATTTTTAATAAATTCAGTCTTGGTGGAGCAAGGACGTGGGTTACAGGCAGTTGAGGGACGAAAAAGCTAAGGGTTTTTCTCTCTTTCTTTCTTCTTTCAATCAATTGTTTGTATGATTAACACTTGTTTTAGGATGATTAATCCATAAATGAGTGGCTAATTCTCTTCCTTGCTGAGGTTATGAACAATGGTGATGAATTTTGATTATTAAATTATATGGTTTTTCATGTTCTTCTTCTATGTTGTTCTATTAATTCTTGTTTCTACTGCATTAGTGTGTGGCCGACATTAATGTACATCTAAAAAGTCCAATTTCACTCGAGAGAGCACGAAATTGGAAAGTTGTGAATTAATAGGGTATTGTTCTTAACTTGATTTGGGAAAATTGGGTTTTGATGTGCTTTCCTGATAGAAATATACTTGAAAGTCATATTAGTCAATTTAGGAACCGGAATTGTATTGCTAGGTCATAAATTGCATTTGATCACAGAAATGTAGACGGATGATTTATGATTCTTAAGTGAGATTAAATACGAGAGTTTTAATCTCTAGGCTAATGTTCTTGGCTAGCAACAGGAAGAGAAGATTAACCAAATTATGATTATAATCAAGTTCATTACTTGTTCTTAACCTTGGCATGCTCATATCCATAGTTTCAATTCAAAGTAGATATTTGTTAATAGTTTTAGTATATAATTTATAAACAAAATTATTTAACTTTTGGTTACGTTGTTGTCAGCATATTTAGAAGTAAGATAGAGTATAGTGTACTTGTGCAATTTTACCTATCCAGAGTCTCCTTGGATCGATACTTGGCTTACTGAGCCACTTTATTACTTGTTTGACCACGTGCACTTGCGTGTCGGTTTTTAACCCCTACCGAAAACACCCGAACAAGTACCCCAATGCAGTACTTTCCATAAGCAGCATCTAGGAAGGTGCAGGTATGGTTCCACGGCCTGTTATACCTGCAGGCAGGAGGGACATATGATGAGAGATTGCCCGACTAGATACCAAAGTGGCGAGGACCAGCAGAATAGATCATCAGCAGGTTCATATGCCCCAACACCTTCTGCAAGGCGTAGGCCCTCAGCTCCAGCCGGTAGAGGCCGAGGTAGATCAGGGGCATCCAGTTTAGGCAGTGGTCAGGATGGAACATATGCATTACCAAGGCGACAGGAGTCAAAGTCATCACCATATGTTGTGACAGGTATATTAGATGTTTGCTCTTACTCAGTTTATGCTTTGATATATCTGGGCTCCACTTTGTCATATGTTACTCCGTTAGTGGCCAAAAAGTTTGATATAGTACCAGAATTGCTTCAGCGACCCTTTTTGTTGTCTATCCCCGCTGGTGACTCTATTATTGCTAAAAGAATTTACCGGGGTTGTACAATAGAGATTGTTGGTCACCAGACCTCAGAAGATCTAGTAGAATTAGAAATGATTGATTTTGATATGACTATAAGTATGGATTGGTTGGCGCCATGTTATGCCACCGTAGAGTGTTGGACCAGAATTGTCCGATTTGATTTTCTGGGGGAGGTAATGCGAGAGAGGAGAGGTAATACAGCTACACCAAGAGGTAAGTTCATATCTATCTTCGGGTGAAAAAGATGATAGCAAAGGGTTGTATCTACCATATCGTTAGGGTTCGGGATTTGCAAGCAGAATTTTCGACTTTCCAATCTATTCTAGTAGTTAATGAGTTCCCGAATGTGTTCCCAAATAAACTTCCTAGTATTCCCCCAGAGCGGGAAATAGACTTCTCCATAGACTTACTACCAGATACTCAGCCTATATCCATTCTCCCGTATCGAATGGCCCCAGCTGAATTGAAAGAATTGAAAGAATAGTTGAAATATTTGTTAGATAAGGGTTTTATCAGACTGAGTACTTCACCATAGGGTGCGCCATTTTTGTTTATGAGAAATAATGGTTCCCTACGCATATGTATAGATTATCGACAGTTGAATAAAGTTACTGTTAAGAATAAATACCCTCTTCCAAGAATAGATGATTTGTTTAATCAGTTGCAAGGGGCGAAATATTTCTCTAAAATAGACTTGAGATCCGGGTACCACCAAGTTCAAGTTCGGGAGAAAGATATCTCGAAGAAAGCTTTCAGGACCAGGTATGGTCATTTTGAGTTTCTAGTTATGTCCTTCGGATTGACAAATGCACCAGCAGTATTCGTGGACCTAATGAACAGTATCTACAGGCCATATTTAGATCTATTTGTAATAGTATTTATTGACGATATTCTGGTATATTCCCGCTTAGAAGCAGAACATAAAGACCATTTGTGAACAGTACTTCAGATCCTCAGAGACTACAGTTGTATGCAAAGTTTTCTAAATGTGAGTTCTGGTTGAACTTTGTAGCTTTCTCGGGTCACATTGTATTAGAGGCTGATATTCAAGTCGATTCACAGAAAATTGAGATGGTGAATACATGGCTTAGATCTACAACTCCAATAGAGGTTCCCAGTTTTATAGGGTTATTCGGGTATTACAGAAGGTTTGTGGCAGGATTTTCTACCCGTTCAGCACTTTTGACTAGATTGACTCAGAAAGCAGCTAAGTTTTAGTGGACCGAGGCATGTGAGTAGAGTTTTCAGGAATTGAAAAATAAACTGACATCAGCACCCGTGTTAGCTTTGGTGGAAGGTTTGTAGGGTTATGTGGTGTATTATGACGCTTCAGGCATCGGATTAGGGTGTGTTTTGATGCAACACGGGAAGGTAATTGCGTATGCTTCGCGGCAATTGAAGAAACATGAAAAGAATTATCCCACCCACGATCTGGAGTTAGCTGCAATGATTCACGCCCTAAAGATATAGAGGCATTACTTATACGGGGTGCATGTAGATATTTTTACTGATCATAAAAGCCTCCAGTATATTTTCAAACAAAAAGAGCTGAATTGGTGACAAGCCGTTGGCTGGAATTGTTGAAAGATTATGATGTGAACATTTGGTATCACCCAGGGAAAGCTAATATTGTGGCAGATTCCCTTAGCAGTCGATCCATGGGCAGTGTGGCACATCTGAGACCAGAACAGAGAGAAATGGCTCGAGAATTGTACCAGCTAGCTAGCTTAGTAGTTCTAGTAGTAGATACAGAAGATAATAGGGCTATAATTCAAAATGCAGCAGTATCATCCCTGATAGTAAAGGTAAAAGAGCGACAGTATGAGCATTCTCATTTAGCACAGCTCATAGATAAAGTTTAGCAAGGTGAAGTATCAGCTTTTGAGGTAACCAAAGAGGGAGTTTTGAGGTACAGAGGTCGCCTCTGCTTTTCAGATGTAGCAGGGTCCGGCAACAGATTATGGCAGAGGCACACTACTCTCGTTACTCTCTTCATCCAAGTTCAACGAAGATGTACCATGACATAAAAAATATATACTGGTGTCCTAGAATGAAGAAAGGCGTAGCTGAATTGTAGCGCAGTGTCCTAATTGCCAACAGGTGAAAGTTCAGCATCAGAAACCTAGTGGTCTAACTCAAGAGATGGTTATACCTATGTGGAAATGGGAAGCAGACAATATGGACTTTGTAGCAGGACTACCCCATACCAGATGCAGATTTGACTCTATCTGGTGATTGTTGATAGGTTGACAAAATCATCTCACTTTCTGCCAGTCCGAATTACGTTCTTAGCCGAAGATTACGCCACATTATATATCAAAGAGATAATTCGATTTCACGGTGTCCCAGTATCTATCACTTCGGACAGAGAGGCGCAGTTTACAACTAGATTCTGGTAATCATTTCAGAAAGGTTTAGGGACAAGACACAAGTTAATTTGAGTATAGACTTTCACCCTCAGACAGACGGTCAAGCAAAGCGCACCATTCAAACGCTCGAGGATATGTTACGGGCATGTGTGCTAGATTTCGAAGGAAGTTGTGATGAGCATCTATCCCTTATTAAATTTGCATATAATAACAACTATCATTCAACAATTTAGATGGCACCTTATGAGGCATTGTATGGGCGGAAATGCAGGTCTCCATTGGATGGTTCGAAGTAGGAGAAGAAGAATTAGTTGGTCCAGATATGATTCACCAGTAAGAAGAAAAAGTAAAACTTATCAAAGAGTGGTTACTGACAGCCCAAAGTCATTAAAAGTCCTACTCTGATGTGCGACGTAGGGACTTTGAGTATAATGTTAGTGATTGGGTGTTCCTTAAATTATCGCCAATGAAGGGCGTAATTAGATTTGGCAAGAAAGGCAAGCTTAGCCCGAGATTCATTGGGCCATACCAGATCCTTCGAAGAATAGGCCAAGTGGCATACGAGTTAGAGTTGCCTCCAGAGTTAGAATTTGTTCATCCAGTCTTTCATGTGTCCATGTTGTGAAGATGTATAGGGGACCCATCTCGAGTTGTGCCAGTTGAGAATATCCAAGTTACTAAAGAGTTAGCTTACGAAGAGGTGCCAGTTGAATTATTAGATAGACAGATTCGCAAACTAAGAACCAAAGATGTAGCCTCCGTTAAAGTACTATGGAGGAACAGAAATAAAGAAGAGATGACTTGGAAAGCTGAGGACAACATGAGATCTAGATACCCTCACTTATTCCAGGATTGACCCAGAATATGTAGTTGACGTGATATCATTGTTCAGATGTTACTTTATGGCTTATGATGCTAGTACTGCTCAGATATCTATTTCTATATTGTGAGCTAGTTGATTGTAGCATCCTATGAGACGCACATGCTGGACTTTTTTGCGTTTCAGATTTTCAGATAGTCCATATTACAGAGGAGATTCTGCTGGAATTTTTCTAAATGTTAGTGAAAAGAGTTAACTCCTTTAAGGCTTGAAGTTGGCATTCGAGAACGAATGTTCGTAAGGGAGGGAGAATGTTATACCCCGTAGAATGTTATCAATTAGTAGGCATACGCGTGGATTGTGAAAGGGAAAGAAAGCTTGATGCATATAGGAAAAGACTCGGAATGAGGTCAGGCGACAAGGACTAGCGCGACGCGCCAGCATTCTAGCGCCTTTAGGTAGTGTCGGGCGCCAGCCCTGTTGATGCTTTGAGGAGCGCAGCGCGGCATAGGGTTGGCGTTTTGGACGCTGCGAGGTGCCCCAATGCCACCACCCATGTACCATTATATAGTCCCCTAGTTTAATTTCTTTCATTTACAAAGGGAACCCACGATCAGATGAGAGAGAGTATGGAGAGTTCATCGAGTTTTCATCCAATTACGCTACCAAACACCCCAAACTCAAATTAACTTCAGGTAACAAGTTCTAAGCCTACGGGAAGCACTTATAAGAGTTATTTTCTAGAAATTTGCTCGGCAAATCGACACCCGTCGAGTAAAAGTTGTCAGAATTATTTCAAATTGGTTCCTAAACAACCACATGCATTAGATAAGCACTTCTCCCTTCTGAACTTCCGGTAAATTGTTGGTTTTTGCCAAGTTATTCAGAATTGAATTACAATTGATAATATTATTGAAAGTAATAGTTTTTCCGAGTTTTAGTATTGACATTAGCCCTATTCTCTCTGTATAAGGGTTGCAGTTGGATAGAACAGTCGGTTACCAGTTAAAACTCGCCAATTAGACAGAAGGTCGACACTTGAGGTATGTAAGGCAATCCTTTCTGCAAGTTACGTTCATCGTAAAGTTAGTACGACTTGTGTATCTATAGTACTTCTGAATAAACATATTGTGATAAGCTGTTATGAACTGGATTGAGACGATAGCGATAAAATAGTAACCCTCGTCAGAGTTAACCCTAGCTAGATTGGTTTTGTTTTTGATGTTGGGTTGTCAGATGTTGTTCCATATTGAGTTCTATTAGACTGAGGTCGCGAGGGCCATATTGAGTTCTATTAGACTGAGACCGCGAGGGACATATTGAGTTCTATTATACTGATGTCGCAGGGCTATATTGAGTTCTATTAGACTGAGGTCGCGAGGGCCATATTGAGTTTTATTAGAATGAGGCCACGAGGGCCATATCAAGGTCCATTAAATTGAGGTCGTGAGGGCCATAGTGATGTCTATCAGATCGAGGCCATGAGGGTCGTCTTGAGTTATAGTATGCTTACTGCCATTAGTAGTCAGATAGAAGGAGTGGACATTGTTTATACTTGTTGGGGCTTATGGAAGCCCAAGTAGGTTATCCTGTGTTTTTTGTATCTTCTAGGACTATGGGGCCACAGTTAGGTTCTTATTTGTAAATATAAACTTGTTAGTTAGACAATTTAGACGGTAAAGGTATTCAGGTTAAATTCTTGCTCTCTACCTTGATCATTCAGTTTTACCAGCTTTCAGTTAGTTATTACTTTACTGCCTTTCATATTCGGTACATATTTTACTGACGCCTATCCCCGGAGCGCTGCATTACTTTCCTGTAGGTGCGGATAGACACGGTTTGGGACGTTCCTAGTCTTCAGCTGGAGTTAGTAGTTCATTCATCTCTCTTCCTCCAGAGTTGATAGTTAGAAGAGGTTTATTCTTTTGATTGCATAGTTTAAGGGCAGGCGGGGGCCCTGTCTTGATCATTATTCTACTCTTAGAGGCTTGCAGGCTACATATTTTCAACAGTTTGCTTTTGTATGTTTTATTTCACTTGATAACCGTGTGGGGCCCTGTTTAGCTGTCGTCGGCTATAGCATAGTTTAACTACCATTTTCACTTTAGTTATAACTAGATAGCATGATGGTCTTGTCGGCCCGCATAGGATTCTTGACATTGTGTTGTGGTGGTTAGCTGTCTTCTTTTACAAGTGGCCTTATCTGCCAGAGGCTGTATTTACAGCCGAGATATAGCTCGTTGGTTTCTTGAATTACATGTCAAGCATGCACCAGTAGTGCACTAGTCCAGCCAGGTCAGTCCAAGCCCAGTGTGGCACCAGATGCCAATCATGCCTCCTAAGGTGGGGCATGACATTATATTGTTATATTGGTATTCTTGAATTGTTGCTAGATAATTATTAACTTGCCCACTTGTACGGATTTCTTGTCCATTTGGAATTCATGTTGGGACTTTTTCCTTCTTGTGGTTGTGACCTTGTCACTATATCGGCATTGCCTCTTGATTCAGATCTAGTGCCATCTTAAATTTGGATTTATAGTTCATCTTAACTATGGAACTTATGCATATTAAATATGAACTAGAAAACCATTTTAACATGGTTCTTGATTCTCTTGATTTATGAATTTCGGCCCTACTTGATACAGGGCTTCAGTCCTTCTCAATATTTGATTATGATTGATGTGATGGCATGACGTACATATTGGGAAAAATCTGTTATTTGACCTCTTGTAAAATAATTCTATGAGCCTTCTTGACACTTGTACTTTTAAATATTGTCATTCATAATTGGTAACATCTCAAGGTTTGATAATTGATACTTTGATATACCTGTTTACTTGATTTATATATATGTTATAATTGAGCTTCCAATAACTTAGAAGGAAATTGAAGAGTCTATTGGATCCCATCCCAAAGTTTATACACCAGTAAGCTTTATGCTTAGTGATAGTTATTTTCTATCGCAGGTGATGTTCGAGAAGATATCTGAAGATGGCCATTTGAAGTAGTCTTTTTGGAGCTTTAAATGGAGATCACATTTTCATTTAGGCATCTACATTTTGTAGAAATTTTAGGACTTGTATATGACCCATATGTTATACCTATGTATGTAATTTGTAAACTTGAACTTGGTGACTTGTTAACTGTTTGAAGGTGTGTAAATGCAGGTCTTGTAATATATTGAAGTTACATATTGATTTGTAATATTGTATAATGGAGGAAACTAGTGTTCATCTTAAATATTCGAAAGTTTGAAAATAATTATTAGTATGATCCTGTTGTCGTGTTGAATGAGAAATGAAATTTTATAAGGAACTTGTTTGGTATTTTTTTTTGATACATGCTCCACCAATGATTGATTATCTTATGATGTACTTTTTAGATCTTTCAATGGGCCTAATTCCGCTATTAAATTACAATAAAACATATTTCACTCCAAAAAAATTAGTTTTTTTTAAATGTTCCAAGTAGTAGATAAATTTTTGTTCGTATGTGGCATCTCCTTCCCAACAGGGTCACTACACAACGTTATTTTTTAAATAAAATTGATTTCAAATCAATGGACAACACATCATCGATTTATTCTGGGTCGATTCCAACAAACTGAATAGACAGAATCAGTTATAATACAGTTGCAACCCAATACTAAATGCTATCAAATCAATTACAAAAGAGCTATAACATAATAAAAATACTAAATGCCAATCAAGAAAACATCGATTTAAATACTAGAGATCTATCAAAAGGATCTACAAATGTAATAACTTGTCTCGTCGTTATAGGGTGGTAAGGGCCATACTACCCTTGTTAGAGTCCTCATAGTGAAAGTGAGCTAATAAAACTCAAGGATGGGGAGGTTTAAAAACTGAACCGTCTGTATAATATTGATAACTGGTATTGTATGGTATTCCGTTAGGGGGTGACCTAGTGAACTAGATTACTGTAGGGAATTCTGATACTACAAGTAAAATTGTATCACTATTTTACAACAAAGTACGCATTTGATATGTGTTGTGATGTCTTAATATAATACTTGTGTTTTGAAATAGAAAAGTATTCAGTTTACTGAGCTACTGGCTAGTGAGGCACTGTTATAGCAGTAGGATTCCCGCTACAGCGAGACCGCCATAGCAGTCGGAGTGTTGCCGTAGCGGTGGTTGGCAAGATGCCAAGTCTCGCCATAACGAGATCTTGATCGCCATAGCAGATCTGCTACAGTGAAGGTAGTTACTGCCACAACGAATGACTCAAGGAAGAATGCGTGTATAAATCAGTTATTTTGAAGTTTAATCTCATAATTCTAAGGCACAAATTTTGAGAGTTAAGGAGAGGGTTTTCTAAGGTTAGGACATATTTCCCCTTCAAGGTAAGACTTCTTCATCAAACTTTTTATCTATCAATCCTCTAACTCCCAAGGATCATTGTGGTGTCTTCAATGGTGGATTAAGGGATAGGACCCTAGAACTATGGAAGTTAGGGTAAATTGAATGGGTATTGATTATTTTTATTTTCTAGGCTTTCCTACGATGGAATGGAATGTTCTAGTTCATAATTGTGATAATTTTAAACCTAGAATTCAATAAAAATGAGACCTTTAGCATAAAAACTGATTTAAAAGAGTAGAAACTCCATGAACTAGGGTAATGTAATCATTGTGGAATTAGATTATGAAAAATTAACCCGTGGGTGATGAATTAAACCTTAATAATAGGTCAAATTGGGTAGATTTAAATTTTCAAAGATATTATTTAATGATTAAATACTCTTACGTGTTGTTTTTAGATATTGAGCATTCTGAGGCATTGAGAAAAAGAAACACTCCCATAGAGTAGCTTGCGTATTCAAATTCTTCAGTTGGGGTAGGTTACGTTTTATTTAGAGTTAGACTTTGATTAGTCTCTAATATGTATTATGAATTCATAAAGTATGTCTGATTGGTCTTCGGACATAAATTGTGATTAAAATTGTGACTTGACAATGCTGTGTGAATAAACTGTTAATTTTTCTAAGTCTGCTGAATATAACTTTGTGATTATAGTGTGCAATTATGATGATCAGTGTGTACTAGTAATTTTTTTCTTTGTGGGATGACTGGAAAGGAAAGAATACTAAGATATGTTGATGATGATTGAATAATACATCATTATTATGATATGAGGGGCTCGAGTCCGATGTAAGCTGATAGGCGAGCGGTTATATGATTGATGAGTGGCTTGAGTCCGATGTGAGCTGATGGACGAGCGGTTATATGATTGACGAGTAACTTATGTCTGAGGTGAGCGTCCAGAAGAGTGATTGTGTTGGAGAGGGTACCACGCCGGTACAATATATGTACACCTAGGGTCCCATGCAGGTCATGATCGGATAGACAAACATAAGACCTACTGACATGTGTGTACAGATGAGTGACAGATGTGTGTTCAGTTATGATACCGATAAGACTGCTGAGATACAGAGGCTATACAACCGTGATTTAGTGTGGATATGATTCCATTGACTCTGTTGATTGTATTATGAATGTAAGTTCTGTGTGTTGTGTTCTTACGTTTGATTTTAGAGACATATTTCTTGTGCTTGATTGGTATTGTTAGGTCTAAGGTTGATGTATTGATTGGGTGTAGTTGATTATTTGACCTATTTGATTGTTGGTTGTACGTAGTCAAGATGGCTAATTTCTTTCATTTAATTATGATATATATATATTTGTTACTAATCTGAGTCGGCTTATGATACCTACCAGTATATAGTGTTTGTACTAATGCTACTCCTACATTTTTTTTAGTGCAGTTGTTCAGTTCCAACTCACACGCAAGTGTACATGGTCGTATAAATAATATAGGATTGTAAGTCCAGATATCGTATCCATAGGGACTTCTCAATTAATTATTCACCAAATTAAACTAATGCTACTTTATTTATTCAAGCGACATAATCTGACGATGTATTTATAACTATATAAACAAGAGAAATTAAAAAATATATTAATGAACAGTTAACCAAAGAAAGAGCGGATTCTTTTGAAATCAATGAGATGAATCAATCTAGGACTATGGATTGCTAGTAATTATTCACCTTCATTATCTTGCAATAATTATTGAGTTATTGATTTATGGGGTTAATTGTATAATTATGATCTTATGAGCTTCTAATCACCTATTTTCACATGCAATTCTATGTCTATATTCTTTTGATCAAGAATATATCATGCGAATGATATTGACTTCTCCTATTTAAGAACCAAGAAAGACATTCTGGTTATATCCTATCCTAGCTGCAAAACCATTCTAAGTTTTACTTAAAAAAAAGATCTTTCTCCCTATATTACTCATTCTATCTTTTTGATCCTTCTTTCAGGTTCACAACAAGATTATAGATATATTTCAATGGTCACGAAGCATTAAAATAGTAAGTACAAGAATATAAGAACAACTACTATGATAACTATGCAATTCAACTCAAGTTCATACCAAAAAACTCATAATCTTTGAACAAGAAGCTTAGCTCCATATAGATATGGAATAATTACAATAAATCATTCAAAGAATTCTGCATAAATACATATAAAGAGAAGAAAAGATGAAACATAAATTCTCTAGCCTCCACGATGGCTCCTAGCTCTTTCTTGGTCAAAAGTTGTGTTTCAAAATATTTTTAAAGATTATTTATAAGTGTAGAAAAAGGCCCCACAAAAAATAAATTGAATCCAAAATGAATTGAAAAATAAAAATCAATTCAGGTATGGTTCTGGTGCACCGTGCCTCCCAAAGCGCCAGCCTGATGTTCTGTAGTATTCACTCTGGCGCGTCTTGTAGCTTTAGCCTGTAATTTTTTTATTCTTATGAATTTTTTATGCTGGCGTAGGGCGCCATCCATATCCCCAGCTTGATCCTTTCCTGGAAACTCATTTGAATTCGCTCCAAAGCTTTGAATCTTCCTATTTAGCTCATTCCGGTTGATTTCCACCATATTTTCCTAAAAATATTTCATCACACTTGTTAGTTAACAATCAAGAGTTTTCAATTAGAACAAGTAACTATAAGTGAATATACTTCTCAAAACAAGAATAAACATAGGTAAAATATGACAAGCAGGAGTACAAATACACCCAAGATCACCACCCCACACTTAGACTTCCTCGAGCAAACCTTTAAGCTCATCTTAATAAGTTAGGCCTAGGAACATACCTACTTTGGTTGATACAAATAATTCGACCACGTAGCAATTCACAATATCAAATGCACTTCCCGCTCATCATGCAAGATATACAAAACAACAAACATCTAACCTCCTAGCTTCAGAGACGGACTCTAGTTTTTCAAATTTAAGTTCTCTCACCTACTCTGTCAAAGAAAACTAATCATATCACCTATCTAACATGACGCAAGTGTCCTCATAAGAATAAGTAGTCTAAATACTCAAATCGTAGCAATAAATGTAATTTAAGGACTTAGCATTAAAGTACAACTCTCGCACTCACAAAAAAATTCACATGTATGCACAAAGTACCTTATCTAACTTACAATAAATATAATTTTTAAGTTAACAAAAACTGCAATATATTATCTATTAAAATTGAAACTCTAATGCGATATTTGTTCAAATCAAATTTGTGTGTAACTTATTCCTTAAATGTCCATCTTATGGCATTATTTATTAGTGTGATTTTATTTTTTTCGCACATTTAGATGGAATAATCTAATATTAATTTATTATGGTTTTTTGTTTTGTTGGCTTGTTAAGAGATAAGTCAGCATATACTTTTAAATTTTAACATTAAAATGTGATATAAGTATTTAATCGTAAAATAATACAGTTAAATTTATCAAAATGATTTAAGAATGCGTGAGTTGAATCAATCTCATGATGAAATAATAATGAGATAAATCACAACAAAGGAAAGAATAATGAATTTGAGAATGATAAAGTAAAAAAGCAATATATTAACTCTTGGAGATCGGCCTTGTATAACCAGAGTAACTTGAAAACTAAAGAACAGAAAGCCTCAAACTTAGAGAAATTGTGTTAATATAATGTGTGAATAAAGATTCTAGACCCCTAATATAGACAACTAAGTATCTATTTACAGAGACGCCATAGGGAACAATTTGCATAGGGTTTGGCCCCTTTCATAGTTTTACACCACGTCACTAACTCTATAATTACGTACCGATAAAGAAAATCTCGGCATTGTTCATAATTTACGGGTTGCTAAGCTTGTCTCATCTATCTTATCCGGCTATATTTCCATATTCAGAATAATAATTTCAAAGCCAGAGGGGTCGTACTGGCAAGGCTCCAGTTCTGGTGATGGTGATTTTGGAGTCTTCTTAAATTGAGTTGTTTCCTTCTGTCAGGTTCCGAAGAAACTGATCAATGCTTCTTAATCGGATAGCTATTATTGGTCCTACCCTCCATGTGCCTTATGTCATTTATTCATTTGGAAGGTCTGATTTCACCCTATACAGATAGTCCCGCCACTTTTCATTACTATTGTCTTGAAACCGGAAAGTGAATGAGCTTAAAAGTTTTTAGGTGAGAAAGCAGAAACGTCCCACTGACACCCTATGCGATGTGCGTCCCTTGCATTTAATTCCTCGCCCACGTATCCTACCGTGGTTATACTAAAATTGTACCCAACCTGAGACCTACACCTTGCAATGCCTATTTAAGCTACTCTCTGCTTTCTTTTTGATACTTTGCACTTCTTGCTTCTGCTATTTTTCTTTGAAAATCCCTTACTTTTCGATTTTCTTTCCAACATTTCATTGTATCTTCTACACCCACATCTTCTCATTCTCTTTTAACTCCATTAGAGGTTGATCTTTCTACAAAATCTTTCACCGACGAGCATACTATAATTAGAAGGCCTCCGCCGGTCCAGCATGAAGGAAAAGATCGTGTGAATAGTCAAACAGAGAAAATTGGCAACGAAGGCCTTATTGTTAATATTATCCCCAAAACTCTTATTTTTTTCAATGATTGTCTAAGTTATGGAAATGACAAAGCGGTGGTGGAATATAAATCTTTAGTGAGAGAGGAGGATCTCCCCAATGTGAGGCGAGACTGTGATAGGGGCGATGAAGTGAACATCACTGCCATGCCTGAAGTCATACAAATTATGCATCATATATGTGGTTTTTTCTTGATCTACACTTATCCTTTCTCGATAGGCTTCGTCCTTCCCCTTCCTAAAATGGAAGAAGAATTCCTTCGATGATATCAAGTTTGTTTGGATCAAAATTTTTTTCAAGTTTGGAGGCATATCAAATGCATCACACATGTGGAGTCGGGACTTTTGGAGTTGGGTTATGGGAGTCCCTGGTTTTTTGGAGCAAAGTTATATTATGACCTTGACGCATGAGGAGTTTCATTATTTTACCTTATTGGATGACCAACAGCCTTACCTTTTCCTCCAAACTCATATTTCCATTGTTTGTGAAGTTCCTGAGATCCTCATCATCGGACTCATTGTGTCACTGGAAATATTTTTCCTAGGATCATGCAGATCAAACTCTCCACGAGGCACACCATTGTGACTACTACTGTTCGGAGTTTGCTCCTCAACTGGCAACTGACCACGTGGTCCAAGAGGAGTCTGCTCATTGTTAGGGATCAAGCCAGTATTGTCTTTATTTACATTCAACTATTGATCAATGTTGGTCATGATGCTTGCTATGATGTTTATGGAATTCCCTTTAGGGGTAAGCATTCGGTTTTTTTAAAATTTTGATTCACTTTTTCTGGTTTTCGATTTTTTATTTAGTATACCGAATATCGAACTGAACTAATTCGGTTCAGTTCAATTTTTTCAAATCGGTTCGGTTTGATTTTTCTAATTCAATTTTTTCAGTTATGGGCCTAATTAATGGACTATTTTTTCGCTTACAAAATGAGCTATTTTTTAATTAAAAATGAGTTTTTTTTTCTTTTTAAATTCAAAATAAATTATTTTAAGTTTTGAATTCTAAAGTTTAATTTAGCTAAGCTTAATTTTAAGGAAAAAAAATTAACTAGGCAATATTTTAAATTTTTATTTACAGATTCTTAGCGAGATCAGTTGATTTATTTTAGTAGTACCAAGTACGTACATAGCTTTTGATAATAAATTTACTCGTCTGCTTAATATCCTTATAACTGACCCAATAAAAAAATAAGAGTCTTTAAAGATTTCAATACTCTATGGTCTCTAATTTCTTGTTAAATAAATATTATATATTTCATCTTTCTTTCAAAGCATATTAGAAATTGTAAGAATTTTCTTAACATGTTAAAACTATTATAAAACTTGTTATCTGTAAAAAACTTAAGCAATTGTGTCAATTGTATAAATAATTCTCTAAATGTGCTTTGACATTGGGTTAAGTGTAATATTTTTATTATTTCGAAATTAAGTTATAATTTTATTTTTTTAAAAAAATATATAAAATTTTGATTAAACCGAAAAACTGAAATTTTGAAATTCTAAAATTGAAAATCGAACAGAATAACCAAAATTTTAAGAAAAAAGAACCAAAACTGAAAAATCATAACCGAAAAACCAAATTTTCAGTTTTTCGGTATTTATATCCACCCCTACTTCTCTTGCAAAGAAGATTCTAACAAGTTAGCAAATAGAGGATTAAGAGATCAAAGCAACACTACAATTTTCCTAGCCCCAAGTTAAGGGCCAAACTATTTACCCGTACAATGGTACGGTTAAATTTATCAAAGTGGTTTAAAGGCATACCAGTTGAATCAATCTTTGCAATTAAAAAATAACGGGATAAATCACCGGAAAAGCAAAGATTAATAAATTTAAGAACGATAAAGTAAAAAAGCAATGATTAAAGATCACATCTTGATGGTCTTAGAACTATATAACTGGTGTCACTTAAAAACTAAAGAACAAAAAGCCTCGAGCTTAGCGAAAATGCATTAATACAATGTGAATTAGAATTTTGAATTCCTAATACAGAGAACTAAGTATCTAGTTATAGAGATGCCTTAGGGAATAACTTCCTTATGCTTTGCCCTCTCATAGTCTTTCACTAGGTCACTAACTTTGTGATTATATATCGGTCGATGGGAATCTCAGCCTCTTCTATGATTTGTGGGTTGGTGAACTTATCACATTTGTCTTATCTGGCTATACTTTCGCATTTAGAATTATAATTTCAGAGCCAAAAGGGCCATGTTGGCGAGGCTCCGATTGCGATGATTTTGAAGTCTTTTTAAATGAGTTGTATTGTCTGATCGAGTTCCGGAAATACTAGTCAATGCTTTTTAACTGAACCATTGTGATCGATCATACATTCCACATGCCACTACTTCATTGTTCCATCTGGACAGATCCAATTTCACCCTAGTCAATAAGACTAGAAAGTCATGGTATGCTCTTATTTTTATCTTTTCATTCAAATTCAAATTCTATAACTTTTGAATCTCAATTAAACTATTTCAATTCAATCCAAATTATCAATTCAATCCAAATTCAGTATAGATGTAGATTTAAAGATTTTATGTCATGTATGAAGATATAATTTTAAATTTATTTTAGTTAATTAATCATCATTTTTTAATTAATAACAGAATTATTGGATTTTCTTTATCCGAAAAAGCACATGTTTATTTTTCTATGATAAGCTCAATTTTATATTTTAAAAAATTATTATTGAAGCTAGGACAATTTACTGAAATAAAGAGATATCACATTCAAATCTGATGGATATAAATTCTGCTTTATCTCTAAAATTAAATAATTTAATCTTCCAATTCAAAATTTAATTTTTCAATATTTTAATTCAAAGATATAAATTTTAATTTATTTGTTTTAGTTAATCATCAACTATTAATTCATAAAAAGCTTTATTAGATTCCATGATAAGCTTAATTTTATATTTTAAAAAAATTATTTATAAAGCTACGATGAATAATCAAATAAATAAAAGCAACATAATTATTTTATGAAGATTATTTCACTAAATAGGTTAATTTTATCCCTAATTTGTATCTCTAAGTAAAATTCCCAAATTAATAAGTATAGATACTTACATATTGCATTATATAGTAGTTTTGAAATTTGAAATGTTACCTCTCATTGGAGGAGATTGAGATCCTTCATACTTGCCTTGGTTACGACACTTGTTTGATCACTTCTTGTTACACTGTGTCATTCCTCCTCCTCCGCTAAAATATTCATTTCTTCATCATTCAATGGCACTACTTCTCGCTTTTTCTTCACTCTTTACGTTCCTTTTCCTCCCCATTCATCAGATTTTGAAATCCTTCTCATTCTAATTAAGTGTTTCTTTTTTCATCAATTTATGGGCATTGTGCACTGAGAGTTTTTTTTTCCCTTTGATAAGCGATTTTTTTTGGGGGAAGGTTATGGGCCTTCTGGATTCTTTGTTTGGAAATGGGGGTAGAAGGTTTATCAAGAGAAAAGATAGCGATGCAGGTGAAGCAGGTGAAGCGCTATTAGCCCCATTCTTAATTGGATTTCAGAATCTTAAAGTATTTTTCTTCTGTTTTCTTTGTTATTCAATAGGGTTTTAGGTTTTCAAAATTACTTTCCGCACACATTCTTTGGTGGCTTAATAACTGGAACTGGGATTCGATAATCTGTTCGTTTATTTTATCTGTAGAAAATTAGAGTGTCAATTTAGTAATGTAATTTAATTCTTTGCTACAAAATGTATATACTATTGTCTTAATCAGGAGTATCTAAATTTATCAGCATGTAGTTAAGAATCAATTATTATTCCATTTAAAGGCGCATTCTCAAGGTTCTTAGCTCATTGTACTTTTCTTTTTCATTCTCAAAAAAAAAAATGTACACATATGTATGGTAATGTCCCATTTTTAAAATACTGAGTTCAGTTGAACCGGTAGTGTATAAGCCGCATCCGCCTCGGTTCCTCTGCATCCACAGATATCTTGTAGGATTTCTGCTTTTCAACTGCTCTGCATCATTTAGGGTAATAAGCATTACCTAGAACAATAATTTCTCTCCATTTAGTAGTACTTACTATACATAATTTAGCTGTTATTTAGAATAACTTGTGCTTTTGCCTCGATTCAAAGATATATTCATAGGATTTTGCTGGTATGGCCCTATTATAACCAGGTCGGGCACTGGAAGAGCTCAGAGGTTCCCTCTACAATGAGCTTCGAACATCAGAAGGAGCCAAGCGTCAACAACAACGATTCTGTGGTCCAGTTATGGCAATGACCTTCAATTTCATGGTTGCTGTTGGAATAATATTGGGAAACAAACTTGTATGGCTTTCCTTCTTACATTTTCCATCTCTTGATGGTTGCAATATATGTAACCCCCAAAAAATAGTCTTCAATTTTTATTGACATGACCTGGTATGGCTTGTGTTATTAGATATTTTATCTGTGACTGTGAAATATTTTATTGGCTTCTAAACTTGTTAATGCGATTTGCAGGTTATGGGCAGAGTTGGATTTAATTTTCCCATTTTCCTAACGTTCATCCATTATTGCTGTGCTTGGATACTACTTGCCATCTTCAAGGCTTTGTCATTGCTTCCAGCTGCTCCTCCTGCTAAATCAACACCATTTTCTTCACTCTTTTCTTTGGGTGTTGTGATGGCTTTTGCCTCTGGCCTTGCCAATGCTAGTCTGAAGCATAACAGGTTCCCATATTGTAAACCTTTTCTCCAAGTCCAAACCTTGTGGCAACTTCTTTTTCCTAACTAGCTGATTCGTGCAGTGTGGGTTTCTATCAGATGGCTAAAATTGCTGTTACTCCAACCATTGTCATTGCAGAGTTCTTTCTTTTCAAGAAAACCGTATCCTTTCACAAAGTTAGTCACATAAAGGCATTACCAAATAATATCTATAAAAAATATAGCCCTTTATGATTACATCATTCTCGAATTTTCTTATTTAAGTTGAAACAATGATGCAGGTTCTGGCTTTGACTGTCGTGTCAGTAGGCGTTGCAGTTGCAACTGTCACAGACTTGGAATTTAATTTCTTTGGGGCTTGTATTGCACTAGCATGGATAGTTCCAAGCAGTGTAAACAAAATTCTGTGGTCAAATCTCCAACAACAAACCAATTGGACTGCTCTTGCGTAGGAAGTGCTTTTCTTTTTTCTTTTAATTTTCATTGATAGCAAGTGAATCTGCTTGAATATGATGAAGACCAAAGTTTTAATACAGGTTGATGTGGAGGACAACCCCAGTAACAATATTCTTCTTGGTAGCACTGATGCCTTGGTTAGACCCTCCAGGAGTGCTATCCTTCAAGTGGGATATCCACAATACGATTGCTATTCTCATCTCAGCTTTACTTGGTTTTCTCTTGCAATGGTCTGGAGCTTTAGCACTTGGGTAAGAGACATTGTTTTCCTATTAGTGCTCAAAGCCGCTACTTCTTTCTTCTAGTATACAGATAAAAACTAGAGAGTCTTCTATTATGAGCTCTAGAATTATCTGTTGCCTGGTTTTACTGAAACTTTTGAAGATTTCCTTATTTTCTCTTGTACTATTTGCTACATTTTGTTAAGAAGAACTGTAATTTGTCCATGCAGAGCTACATCAGCAACTTCACATGTTGTTTTAGGACAATTCAAGACTTGTGTGATCCTACTAGGAGGATATTTCCTGTTTGGTTCAGATCCAGGGTGGATAAGTATATGTGGTGCCGTTGCAGCTCTTGGTGGAATGACAGTATACACATCCCTTAGCATAAAGGAATCAAGAGAAAAGGCAAGTGACCAACTCCCAAAACACAGTTTGCCTCAGAAACTCAAGAGTACTGAAGACGATGACAACTCCAGACACTCACCTCCGGGCCACCCTCCAGCTGTCGTCTAAGCTGCATTTCTTCCTTTTCTTTGCTGGTACATAAGTTAGATCTAATTTGTGACCCACTTTAAACTATGAACATCATAATGTGTAAATTTCTTCATTCCAGCACGCCAGCATTATGTCTATTGAAAAAGATGCTTAAGGATTAGTGCAAGATATATTAGAAAGTTTGGTTGTTTAGTTACCCAACTTAAACTAAAATATTCAAAGAAAAAAAAAAGAAAAAGAAAGAAGAAGAAGAAGAAGAAGAGATGTATGATAAAGCCCAGTGACTGCAGTTTCCTATCCCATTTTTCAGGCCAATTTCTTTCTTTATGTTTGTGGATCTTTCGGCAAATGAAGAGAACAATCGTGGGCATCACTAGCCATTCAGAAATAGCCTACAAATTAGGATGCACAAACAAGATGTTTTACTGCAATTACTATTGTGCAATAAGGCGCAAGGGAAACACTGCACCCTTCAGATAGCATTGTTAGAGGATGAATTTGGTGCTTGTATTTGACACCAACATAAAATAAATTCCTCAGTTACGATGTCGGTATACTACTCATATATCCCTCATTTCTTAGAAATACAAGCAGGTTTTTAAAGACGTTTTTGGGGTAACATACCAAAAATACTCAGGAGCGTGACATACCAAAAATGTTTGAGTCATTTATATAAATACCCTTATTTTGGGGTAGTCTTTGATTATTGCCCCTCAAATTAGTGGTTTTTAATTTTTTCCCTTCGGCAGTTTAAGAGATAAAAAAAGTGGTCAATATCCTTAACAGTAAAAACAAAAAAAAATCGCAAGGTATAAGTTTTTGTCTAATTTATGCCTTAAGGCATAACTTTATACAGGTTATGCCTCCAGATATAAATTAAGTAACATGTACTTATGTCTGGTAGGCATAAATTAATGTTATTGAACTTGTGTCTGGGGCCAGAAGTAATATAAATTTATGCCTCAGATATAAGTTAAGTAACATGAACTTGTGTCTAAGGGGCAAAAGTTCATGTAATTGAAATTGTGCATGAGGGCAGAAGTTCAATTACATGAACTTCTGCCTACTGAACTTGTGTGGGGGGGCAGAAGTCCAATTGCATGAATTTCTGCTATAAGCACAAGTTTAATAACATGAAATTATGCTTTGGGCACAAGTTCAATAGGGAACTTGTGCCTATGGGCAGAAGTTCACGCAATTGAACTTCTACCTACTGAACTTGTGTCTTGGAGCAGAAGTTCAGTAGCATGCAATTCTGCCTTTTAGGACTAACCTATGCCTTGCGAAATTTTGACTTGTGAATTTTGTTTGTTTTGTGATTTTTTAAAAAAATATTAGGGATATTTTTGTCCCCTTTTTATTTCTTAAAATATTGAAGGACAAAAATTAAAGACCACCAATTTAAGGAGTAAAAATTAAAGAGCGCGCCAAAATAGGGGCAGCTAGTCCAAAAACTTGAAAATGTTTGAGGGCGCAAATGAAAAACATAGATCCATAAAGTGTTAGCCCCAAAACTTGAGCGTAAGTTTCGGGCATAAAAGCATAAGTTTAGGCGTTAAATTTAATTTTTATTATTTTAAAAGTATTTTTTTCTATAGATAATTTTTTTAGTTACTGATTTTATGATATTTATACTTTATGCGATCATATTTTTATATTGTAGTAAGTTTTCTTAAAATGTATCAATAAAGAAAGCAACTCTTATAGAAAATGACATTGTCATGAATCATTTTTTAGATGACTATGACTAAAATTGATAAGATTGAGATTCCATGACACTATATTCCTGAGACAACTTTGGCTATATTAGGGTATTATTCTTACACTATTTATCCTTCTCCTTCTTAATATTTAAACAATAATTAGTGTCAATATTAATTGAGACTTGAGAGTCAAAAGGATTAGTAGATGTGGAGACCGACGATGAAGTGGATGATGATTTTATTTTAAAGATTATCTCGACGATTATCATTTTTTGTGTTGTTACCTTTCTCAAATAATAATTATAATATCTTTTTCTATATTATTGGTTATTTATTTTTGAATTTATTTGTAGAATTATTAAAAATATTAGTTTTGCTTATTTTTCTTAGTAATAAAATTAAAAAATTAAAAATACATGAGATATACCCCTCGCATATCCATGGGACTTCTGCTCCGTGTTTCCGTGCTTACGTCTTACCCCGTGCTGCATAAAATAATTTATCTTACTTCTCCACCTTTTAAAACACTGATCCCAAACATAACTACCCTAATAAAAAAATTGAATTTCAAAAAAACCCGAGGATAAAATTTATCTTTCTCCCAAAACTCATCAACCTCAACTTTCCATATTTAATAATGCAAATGGGTGGGTTGGGTCAAATTTGGGCGGATTGAAAACGGGTCAATATAAAATAGGTAATATTTTAACCCGCCCATAATTCATATGGATAAAAATGGGTTGGATAAGACATGTTTACCCATATATTTATGAGCAAATAGTACTCTACTTTAGAATTTGAAAAATACTTTAGTTTTTTTTAAAGTGAGAAATGTTGAAAATACTTTATTTAGTCTTATTGTATCATAAAGTCGTAAAGTTTTTTCTATAACTTTTCAATATAAAAAATACGTAATAACAAAGGAAACAATATTTATCATTGGATTTCATAAAGTAAAGAAAATCTACAATTTAGGAATAAAACGTGCTTAATGGACATTAAGAAATATCAATACTAATACATAGTTTAAAATATTTATAAATCACTTATAAGGGTGTGTTTGGTATGAAGAAAAATAATTTTGAAAAATATTTTTAAATTTTCTCATGTGTAGTTAACTAAGATATTTTGAATTTTGTTTTTGCAAATTGACTTATTTTCCTCGAATTTAAGAATAATACTTTCCAACATAAAGTTAATCAAATATTTTTCAAAGTCCCGACTCCCGACTCCTGATATCGATCCCAATCTCGACCAGAACCCAAGTCCCAACCTCGACCCAGGACCCGATCTCAACTTTCAAACTCTATGATGACCCCGACCTAGGCCCCAAGTATCGTCCTCGATCTGAAACTCGACTCCGACCCTAATCTCGGCTCCCGATCTCGACCTTGAACCCCAATCCTAATCTCCAACATCGATCCCGATCCCGACCCTGACCCTGACCTAAACCTCGACCCTCGATCTCAAACACCAACTCCAACTCCTGGCCTCGACCTCGACCCCGACTCTAACTCTCGACCTCGATCTCAACCTCCAACCCTGACCCCAACTCCGATCTCAATAATGACCTCAAACCCCAACTGTGACCCTTAACCTCAACTCTCAATATCGATCTTGAAACCCTGATCCCGGACCTTGACCTCGACCCTGACCCTCGATCCCAACCGCAACTCTCGATTCTGACCTCAACCCCGGACCATCAACTCTGACTCCAAACCTCGACCCCCCATCTTGGCTCTAACTCCTGACCTCGACCCCAACCTCCAACCTGATCCCGACCCTCGACCCCAGCCCCGACCATGACCTCAACCCCCAACTTCAATCTTAACTCCTGACCTCGACTCTAACACCCTTCCCTTTTCCCTTGATCCCGACCCGACTCCGACTCCCCACCTCAATCTCGACCTCGATCCTCGACCTCTACTTTGACTCCTAACCTCAACCCCAACCTTCAAACCCCAATCTCAACTCCTAACCTCGATCTCGACCTCGACCCCTACTTTGACTCTCGACCTCGGCCCTGACCCTAATCCCCGACCCCAACCCCCGACCCCGACCTCAACTCTCGACCTCGAACCCCAATCTCTAACCCTGACCCAGATCTCGACCTTCAACCCTGATCTCAACTTTTGACCTCGATCTCGACCTCAACCCCGAAACTAACCTAACACTCGACCTCGATTTCGAACCCAACTTGGAACCTGACCTCAACCCGTGATCAAACTCTCAACACCTGACCCTGACTCATTACACTCGACCCTCACCCCCGACCCCGATCTCTAACCATGACTTTGTATTCCAAAAATTTTGACACCGACTCAAGACCCGACTCTTAACACCGACTCTAGACCCTACTCTCAATCCTGACCCTGACCCTGACTTTTGATCAACTATAAAGAGGAAACAATATAAAAAGGAGAGGTAGTTGTAGCATTTTTTTGATATCATGAATTTTGAGTGAATAAAAGTTGAAAGTTTAACCAATTAAGTTAACCCATATTTTACACATGAACATTCATATTTTACCCATGAATATCTATATTTCTATGGGTTGAATATGGGATTAAGCCCAAATTTTACCCACCTGAAAAGCCACTCATCCAACCTATTCTTATGAATTGCTAGATACGTATACGCGAAAGCATCCTTCTTAACCTTTGTTCTAAAAAAAAATCTATTAAAATATGGGCGGGTTATCAATATATGAGTTTATTTTGCCAGCTCTAAATGCAAGCAATTTTGCAATAAACTATGATCCTCAGGATCCAATATAGAATTTCTGATTATATCAATGAAATCATCCCGACTAACCAGGGGCACATATATGTATTAGCTAAGGAAGCAAGATTTTACGATGAAATAAATTCGTACTTGCATAAATTGTAAGAATTATTATTATTTTATTTATGGCTCAATTAATGAAAGTCCATAACTAATATTTAATGAAGAATAGATCTAGTCCGTACACTGGTTAATTGATGGACGTACTGAATTAAGTTTTAATTAACTAACCTCTATAAATTGGTTCTCCCTCCACCCATTAGAGTTACCACATATTCTCTACAATTTATTTTTTCCATAATTGGCAATTATGGTAACGTAAGGTTAGGGCAAGGAAGTAGATATTAATTTTCTACTAACGCTTCCGCTTCTCTCTGCGATAATGTCTTCCGCTTCAAATATGTTCTCTATAGCGTTTCTATGTAAAATTATCATATTCAAAATATTGAATACGTATTTGATTTATACACTAAGTTAAACTTACATAAATAACCAAAAATATAAGTGTCGTGAGATTGAGAACTAACCTGCACCATGCAGTGGATTTCTTCTTTTGTAACCGTGATTTCCTCTAACATTAACCCTTAATATGACTTTTAAAATGTTTAATTAATGTATTCTGAGTATATATTCAATGTATCCTAGGTGTACATTGTATATTCTGATAAGCTTAATGAATATACATTAATTATACATTAAGGATATAAAAATATACTTTATTATAGAGTCTAATCTGTATAAGTAAATATATACTCAATGATATACTGATGTATAAGCCGGTGTATTGATATAGGTGTATTGCCAGAGTTTAGTGTGTGTGTGTGTGTGTGTATATATATATATATATATTTTTTTAGGGATTGAGAATTCGGGTATCGCGGAATTTAGCCAAACAATGTTATAATGACAATAACAAAGACAAGTAAGTTGATAATAACACTAATTAAAGCAAATAAAGAAGGCACAAATTTAACGTGGTTCGGTTAGTGCGACCTAAGCGGAGAGGAGCAATTTCACTATACCAACAAGAGTACAAAATTAGAGTAAATACTCTAATATCCCAAATATCCCAAGAGAATAACCCCACAAGATCACTCCAAAGAAAGGGTTCACACAAGTGTTTCCCAATACTAACTCTCTTACAAAATACTCTAAAATAAAGGAGGAGAAGAAAGAAGACAAGAGAATGAAGATTCTTGAATTTGTTGGTGGTGGTATGTTCCAAATGAAAATAAGTGATCTCCTTTTATAGGAGCAAAACTTGGGCTCCAAGTCAAATGAAAATAAAAAGAGAAATGATTAAAATAATCTCCTCCACATGAGCCAAACTTTGGTACCAAGAAATTTTCTCTATCAGAAATTTCTATTAGGCACAGGCCTATTACGAATTAATATCTCCAAAATGCTTCCTAATGTAGCAAAAAATATGGCCATATTACAAATTTCCATCTTGGCCTAATTTTGGTTGATATCGTAAATATGCTCCTCCTTCTCCGAAAAAGCCCATATGGGCTAAATTATTGTTCATAAACAACAATCAAGTCCAAGCAGAGCTTGAACTTGCTAATTGGAAGAGACTTCGTAAACATGTCCGCAGGATTGTCTCTAGTGTTGATATTCTGAATAGAGACTTTTCCTTCAGCAATGGTTTCCGGAATAAAGTGATACTTGATATCAATATGCTTCATCCTCTCATGATACATTTGATCTTTAGTCAAGTGAATGACACTTAGACTATCACAAAAAATGGTAATACTACCTTGGTGTAAGTTGAGTTCAACAAATAGACCCTTCAATCCTAAGACTTCTTTAATCGCCTCAGTCACCGCCATATATTTTGCTTCAGTAGTAGATGAAGCTACTACATGTCATAATGTAGCTTTTCAACTGATAGGCAACTACTGATGCAAAATACGTAGCCTATCCGTGATCTTCTTTTGTCAAGATTGCCTGCATAATCTGAATGTATAAAATCAACCAAAGTGTTAGTATTTCTCCCAAACTCCAAACATGTGTTCAAAGTATCTTGCAAGTATCTGAGAATCCATTTCACAGTCTGCCAATGTGCTTTACCAGGATAAGCCATATAACAACTTACAACACTAACTTCTTGTGAAATATCTAGACGAGTACACACCATTGCATACATTATACTACCAACTACACTGGAATATGGTACCTATGCTATATACCTCTCTTCTTCCTCTGACTGCGGTAATTGAGCAGTTGATAACTTGAAATGAGCAGCAAGAGGAGTACTAACTGGTTTAGCATCTTTCATGTTAAACCTCTCCAAGACCTTCTCCAGGTACTTTTTCTGGGTTAGGAATAGGAAATTGACTCCTCGATCTCTTTTGATTTTCATGCCAAGGATTTTCTTAACTGCTCCCAAATCTTTCATTTCAAATTCACTTTTCAATTGATTTTTCAAATTTATATTTCTGTCAAATCCTTAGCAGCAATGAGCATGTCATCAATATATAATAATAAGTAAAAAAATGAACTATCATTTAACTTCTGAAAGTAAACACAACTATCATACATGCTCCTCGAATAACCATGACCCAACATAAAGGAATCAAACCTCTTGTACCATTGTCTTAGAAATTATTTTAATCCGTATAAGAATTTCTTCAACAAGAAAACATGATCTTCTTTTCCTTCAATTTCAAATCCTTCAGGTTGATGAATGTATATTTGTTCCTCAAGTTCGCCATGTAAGAAAGCTATTTTAACACAAGCTGTTCTAATTCCAAATCATACATGGAAACTAAAGCAAGCAAGATAAGAATAGAGCTATGTTTAACAATAGGTGAGAAAATGTCATTAAATCAACTCCTTGTACCTGACTATAGACCTTTGTAATTAATCGTGCCTTATACCTTGCAACTTCAACTCTTGAAATTCCATCCTTTTTCTTAAGACTCATTTGCAACCAACAATTCTTTTTCCTGATGGCAGATTCACAAGAGACCAAGTACCATTCTTATGGAGAGATTTAATTTTTTCATTAATTGCAATCAGCCACTTGGCTGAATCAGCACCAGAAACTACTTCTGAATAATTTGATGGTTCTCTAATTTCTTCAGTTTTCTGTGCAACTAAAAATGTAAATACAACATAATCTCCACACCTTTCTGATTTTTGAATTTGTCTCCTTGATTCCCGTGTGGCTATAGAATACTCATCTGGTTCAACTTTAGAAGTTACAACTTCTGGAGCTTTAGTTTATGAAGTTTCAACTGTGTTTTGTTCCATAGTTGATGAGTTTGGCTTAGAAGGAATGCCAAGCTCAACCTCCACCTGCTCATGTATACCTTGCTCGTTATTCTTATTACAAGAACTAGAAGATTCCTTTCTTGGATGTAACATAGAGGATTCATCAACAGTTATATCTCTGCTAATTATAAAATTTTGATGACTTAGGATCAAGAAACCAAAGTTTGTGTCCTTTTATCTCGAATGCATATTCAAGAAAAATACACTTTTTATCCCTTGACTCTAATTTTCCATCATTCACATGCATGTACGCAGGACAACTAAAAATTTTTAAGTCAGAATAATTATCATGAGTACCTGACCATATTTCCTCCGGAGTCTTAAAGTTCAAAGGTACAGAAGAAACACAGTTGACAATGTAACAAGCTGTAGAGATAGCCTCTGCCCAAAAGGCATTTGTCAACCCAGCATATGAGATCATGCAATGAGCTCTTTCCAAAAGAGTTCTATTCATCCTTTCTACAACACCATTTTGTTGAGAAGTCATTCTCACAGTGTGATGTCGAGCAATTCCTTCATTTTTTTAAAATTCGTTGAACTCATCATTACAAAATTCCAAGTCATTATCTTTTTTAAGCCGCTTGACCTGTTCTCTGTTTGTTTCTCAATCAAAACTTTTTATTATTTGAAAGTTAGGAAAACATCACTTTTACTTTTCAGAAAATAAACCCAAACTTTTCTTGAATAATCATCAATGGAAGTTAACATATACATGGCACCACCTTTTGATGGTGTATGAGAAGGACCCTAAAGATCTGAATGAATGTAATTCAAAGTACTTTTTGTTCGATGAGTTGCTGGAGATTTGAAACTGACTCTTTTCTACTTTCCGAACACAGAACTCCATACTTCCAGTACTTTGTTGCACACAAGAGACCTCTTTTGCTGAAGATGGAAAGACTTTTCTCACTCATATGCCCCAATCGCATATGCCACAATTTGGTGATGTCAGAATCAGATTGATTTGAAGTAAAAACTGCAACAACACCTGTAACAGTAGATTCCAATAAAGTGTACAATGTACCACATCTGCATGCTTTCATGATCACAAGAGCACTTAGAAATATTTTCAGAATTCTACCTTCACCTGTGTATTTGCACCCAAGAGATTCTAGAGTGCCCAAATAGATGAGATTTTTCTTTAAGTCAGGAACATATCTAACATCAGTGAGAGTTCTCACCATACCATCGTGCATTCTGATTCATATTGTACCTTTACCAATGACTTTGCAGGGAGCATTATTGCCCATTAAGACAACTCCACCTCCAACAGATTTGTATGTGGTAAACAAATCCTTATTGGGACACATATGATAAGAACAACCCTAATCCAGAATGCACTCATCGTTAGATTTAAAACTACTATTAACAGCTAAATATATTGTTCCCTCAGTTGTCGCGCCCCATTTTTCCTCACGGAAAGCAGGATACGACACGTGACAACTCTTAAGGGTTATTTAAAGAGGAGAGTCACCACCTAACGATTTGAGGTGCGTTAGGGCACTTAAGAGTCTGTTTTACTAGTCTAGGTTACCAGAGTCGGGTAAGGGTTCAAATTACCTCGAAAGGAAGGTATTAGGTACCTTTCGAGGTCCACAACTGTGGGTCCCTTTTGGATTCATTATTATGTTGGAAATTTACTAAGTGATCAAATAAAATAAAATTTTTATCTTAAGTAGTAGAAACAACTTAAATAAACTAAGTGATAAAAAGGAAGAAGATCGTGACAATAAATTTAGCAATTTATGCATATAAGGATTGATAAATAAGGCAAACAAAAATAAATAAAATGATAAATTAAAAAAGATACAATAACAAAACAAATAAATAAAAATCTAAAGGATTGGACCGAACCTCAAAGAGGCGCCTATGTATCCCAAAAGGGAATCAGGTCAAACGTAGTTCTGCCTTTTTAGAGGGGGTTATTTTAACCTAACGGGATCACCCCGTGCGACTAAAATAATATTTCGCAACCTATTTAGGTCGCTAATATTATTCAGCGGGCACAGACTATCATTTCCCACTACTTGCCTAGTTAATTAATTGTTAATCCTATAACGCTTCTAGGTGAAGAAAACTAGCGGTCTAACATTTGCCTACCCGTCCCCAACTTAATGTCCAGGAGGCAATTGGACTACTATTTTGGAGTTTGAGTCCTAGAATTCTTAGGGCTTTATTAAAGGTGGTTAACACCAAATAAAGTAGTAAAGGTCATAGAATCACAAAGAGCATGCAAAAACTTCACCTAAGCCTCTATGTAAATTCCTATAGGCAAGATAACTATTATGAGCATGATATCTAATGTAATGACTGAACAAAGTTGGAAACAACTAATATACGTGCATGATATCTAATAGTGAAAGTCATGTTTATGATCATATCAAACTAATCAAATTAGTAGGTAGCAAATAAATCCTTATAGACAAAGTTCTCTAATAGCAAGTAGTTAATTAAGCATAAGGATGAGGCAATATTGACAACTAATTCAATTACTTATAATTGGCTTAATCCTACAAACATGGCGGCTTATTATTTATTCTTACGTTTATAAATAAGACATGTTTTATATTATTTTAACTAGCTCCTATAGTCAAGATTTCTATTATAAGATGGATATATCACAAATATATTCTTATAGACAAAATCTAAGTATCTCAATATATGCGTGATGTTTTAATGTAATGAACCCTATAGTCATAATATCGAATGTAAATCATAAATTATGAATCATCGAAGCAGTTTTCAGGATTTGTTATTAGTTTCCTATAAACATGATATCAAAGTTATTGGATAAACATCAAATAGGTAACTATATTCTGATTTTATTGTTCAGATAATTATTAAACAAATACAATATCTAGTCTTTTCTATATCTAAAGCATGATTTCTTAGTGAAGACAATTGCGCGCATTATTCGTATAAGCATAATTTCGAGTGGAATTGAACAAGAATACTATAGACATGCTTTCTAAATATTAATATCCCTATAGACATGATGTCTAACAAGCATAGAATGAATTAAACGAGTGACTGGGGGGCAGTGATAAGGAATAAGACAAGCAAAACATCACATGATCCCCGCCCCCTTTCACATCCACTTTTCACTATTATTAGAGTTTTATTACAAATATTACAAAAATAAAATAGAATGAATAACTATGGCACATTAAAATAAATAACATTAGAATAATTCCGGTAGCCTCCTTTCGTCCCGACGACTCTCTGATGAATGCCGGAATAAGATGATACCTGCTTAAAGGTTAGTACAACCGTAGATGCAACAATAATCTCAAACTTGAAAAGTCATGTTAAAGAACACGTTAACTCATAGTCATGATGATAGATGCGATTAGGAAGAATAAATAAGAAGATGTAACAAATAAATGAATCATTAGACTAAATAAACTAACTGGTAAATGACAAAAGCAAAAGAAAATCAAATATCATGGATACCACGATTGTTACCGACACTCAACACATCAAGATCACGAGAATCTCGAAGATTTCGAGCAGTGCTCGTATTGAGGTGGGAAGAAGGATAAAGTATTTTTAAGGAGCAGAGCAATATTTGTGAAAAGATAATTTTTTCCTCCCTGACCGTGTTCCCCCTTTTGAAAGGAGAAAACATACTTATAGTCAATGAGTAAAAGAAATTAAAGGAAAGGAAGGTATTCAAAAATTAATCACGGTAATTATTTTTCATAATTAGGAGGGCTGAATCAATTAGGATAGATCAATCAAAGGGGCAATATTTCTTAATTAGCAGATATGAAATCAATTAGGGAGAAAAAGAAAAGGGAAAAATTTGTTAAAGAAAAATCTTTCCTTGAATAGCATAATTGAATCAATTAAGTCCAGATATTATAACTTTAACTTTACCTTGATCGGGCATAAATTGAATCAGAAAATAATAATTACCATAAATAAGTATGTATAGAGAAAGAATATCAAAACTGAATCAATTAAGTGAAAATATGCTAAATTAAAAGAGTCAATTAAGCGACAATATGCTAAATCAGCTAGAGATAATGAAATAATTAACAAATCAGCCTTCTTTAAATAACATTAGTCAAGCATAATATATACTCCAATGAGAGAGAGAGAGATTAGGAAGGGTAAACAATCGATTCACTTTAATATGGGATACCAAATCAATTAAACTACATACGAAATACTCAAGTTGTCACGAATCATACCAAATAAGAATTCTTAAATCATAAGGCTGTTATGACTCAAATTTTCAAGTAAAATAAATATTATGGATATTGAAACAACATGAGGGCTTATCATGAATCAAAACCGGAGCGGATAATAAGATGACTAATATGAGACAAGCGTAGCAAAAATTAAATTAAGAGTTGTATCATGTTCAATATAACTTGCACATAATTTAGATCTATGAATGAGCATAATAGAAAAATTAATTATAACAGAGCATCACGATTTGAACTAAAACTCATAATAATTAAGGAAATCAAGATAATGATCAAGTGAGCAGAAATTATTTCTCCAAAAATCTGCCGAAGAGGGAGATTACGAAAAAAAAACAAATCTACGGACTGGTAGTTTCGAGTTTCACGGAGAATAAAGTAAGGCCGCGTCCAGTTGAAGAAGATGAGAAGAGAGGGTATGGTGGTGCGGCTGTCTGGAGATGGGTGCACCGGTGGGCGGTGGTGAGGTATTGTGGGTGGTGTCGACGGGCGGTGGAGACTGGATGGTTTCACGGCGTAGTAGGAGAAAAGGGAATGGTGTGGTGGTGGTATTTTTCGGTGACGGCGGGAGACGAGGCAGCGACGGGGTTTGCTTTGATGGAGTTCGGTTATGGCGTTTCAATGGTTTTCCGACGAGAAGAAGGGGAGGAGAAGAGGGTGCACCGGTTTAGTGTTGTTCGCTGTTTTGTGGGGCTGCGGCTGTTGGGTATTTTCGGGTGAGAAGAGAGGGGAAAGCAGAGGGAGGTCGGGTGGTGACTGAAATTCGCTGGTGGCGGCGACAGGAGGAAGACGAGGGGGAGTGCAGAGGGGAGGAGATGGTGGTGCGGTGGTGCTGTGGTGGTCGCCGGAGAGGATGAGGGGGAGAAGGAAAAGAGAGGGTGCAGCGGCCATCTTTTTGGGAGAATGGGGAATGAGGGTGAAAAGTTTAGGTTTTGGGGGTAGGTGAGGTAAATAAGGAAGTATATTAGGGATTTAATCTTGTCTGTTGGATCAAATTAAATGAACGGCTAAGATCAAGATTTAGTTAATGGGTCGGGTTGTGGGTGTATCCACGGGTCGCGAATTGGGTTATTGGGTTATTAATTAATTTAGATAGAAATTGAATTTAAATAATAGCCAAAATTGATTAAAAGTGGCTAAAATTGACATAAATTGAATAGAGAGTGGCCAGATTTGAAATAAATTGGATGAAATTGGATTTTAGCTGCTATTAAATTAATAAATATACTACACTTTAAATAATTTAATAAATAGATAATAAAGTAATTTAAATTATGAAAAAAATCACATAAACATTATTATTAATATAAATAAATCCTAAATTTAGGTATACTTATGTAAATATCATATAATTAAATTATTATATCTATAAATAATTTAATGACTAGAAAATAAAATTAGGTTATCAAATATTATAAAAATCATATTGTTAACCTAAATAATTTATAAATTCGACTAATATTATCACGCAAATAAACTTGTAAAATTTAGTAAAAATTAAGTAAATAGTTTATAAAGATAAAAATAAAATATATATTTCAAAAAATAAGTATGCATATTAACACGACATATATTATATACGACATAATTATTTTTAATATCAAAAATTAAGATTAATACAAATCATATGTACATATAGATGTAGTTTAAAATAATTTTTGCAATATTACGATAATTAATTATTTTATAAATATAAATGCAAGTTGAATATTTACGTAAAAAAGGTATATATATGTAAGCAGCATATACAGGCGTAGGGAGGTCAAAATTGGGTGCCAACATCAATCTCATCAGCAGCTACACTTGCTTCAGCGGGGTCAGTATTTTGGTGCTCATTTTTATTTTTCTTATACTTCTCTTTGTTTTTTAACTTATAACATTCGAAAATAACATGACCTTTCTTGTGACAATATTTGCGCACTACATTTCTGTATCTAGACTTTAGCCTAGATTTAGACCTCTCACTATTCGATTTTTTCTTATTGGATTTACCTCTTACAAATAATTCTTCCCCATGGGTACTACTACTTTCCCTAGCAATATTTCTATCTATATGTTCTTTTGATTTTAAAATAGATTTAATTTCCCTATAAGAGATATTATCCTTTCCATAAATCATAGTATCTCTTATAAGCTTAAATGACTGGAGTAAGGAAGTAAGTAATAACACAACCTGATCCTCATCTTTAACTTCAACATCTATATTACTCAAATCCATAAGAATTGAATCAAATACATCAAGACGTGAGAGTGTAGAAGTACCTTCAGCCATACGAAATGTGTAAAGCTTTTGCTTTAGGTAAAGTCTATTTTTCCACTGTCTTCTTCATATACAAGTTTTTTAATTTTTCCCATATGCCTTTGGCTGTGGTTTCTGCAGATACTTCACGTAAAACCTCATTTTAGAGATTTAGAATGATACTTGATTTTTTCTTTTTGTCTATGACGGCAAACTCCGGATCCGTCATATTTTCTGGCTTCTTCTCCTTTTCTTACAACACAAATCTAGGCCATCCTGAATTACGATAGCTTCCATCTTTAATTGCCATATCCCGAGGTTTGCACTTCAGTCAAATTTCTCAACATAAGTCTTTGTTATAGTTATTTTGGCTACTGAGATTAACCCGGTTAGATCCTGCTTTGATACCAATTTGTTAGGGATCGAGAACCCGGGTATTGCAGAATTTAGTCAAACATTGTTATAATGACAACACCAAAGACAATAGTAAGTTGATAATAATAACAATTAAAACAAATAACGAAGACATAAATTTAACGTGGTTCGGTCAGCGTGACCTAGTTCACAGGCGGAGAGGACAATTTCACTACACCAACAAGAGTATAAAAGATAGTATAAAATTAGAGTAAATACTCTAGTATCCCAAATATCCTAAGAGAATAACCTCACAAGATCACTCCAAAGAAAAGGTTCACACAAGTGTTTCCCAACACTAACTCTCTTACATAATACTCTAAAATAAAGGAGGAGAAGAAAGAAGACAAGAGAATGAAAGACTCTTGAATTTGTTGGTGTTGGTGTATTCCAAATCAGGAGAAGTAGTTTCCTTTTATGGAGCAAAACTTGGGCTCCAAGTTAAATAATAACAAAAAGAGAAATGATCAAAATAATCTCCTCCACATGAGCTAAACTTAGATACTAAGAAATTTTCTCCACCAAGAAATTATTGTTAGGCACATGCATATTACAAATTAATATCTCCAAAATGCTTTCTAATGTAGCAAAAAATATGGCCACATTATATATATATATATATATATATATATATATATATATATATATATATATATATATATATATATATATATATATATATACACACGCACATATATATATAGACGAAAAAAAAATAAATTATATACTTTGTAAATATTCATCTCTTTTGTTGTCTTATATTGTATTTTCTTCTTATGTACAGATTTTAATTTGTTCAAATCTGAAGTTGCATGATATCTAAAATGGTTTATATATGTATATATAGTTATAACTAATAACTAGGATTAATGGGTCTAAGTGACTGTCAATGTTTTGGCGGAGTGGCTACTTAGAAAAGTTGACACAGTGTGATAATTTATTTCTTAAATTGGTATAAAATAGCTTATTTTTAATTAATTGATATATAATAATTTTTTAATAATTATTGAATACAAAATTATGATATTTAATGTCCTAAAAAATTGAGGAAAAAATGGAGCAGTTTTATATAAAAAATTGAAGGTGATAAAATATAATTATATGAAAAAGTGGATTAAAAGTGGAAATACTTTTAGGTGTCCTTATTCAACAATTATTTTTCCATTCTTTCCCCTTCTTTTCTCTCTCACGAATATTCTCTTTCTTCTTCCCTAAAACATCTCCATTGGAACTCCATTAACACTCTGAGACTTCATTTTAGATAAATATACAGTAATTTTTATGCATAAAAAAAATATATAAATACAACACATATTATGTGTACATACCCTAACACAAAAAACAATATATATTTAGAATCAAATTATAACAATATATATCATCTAAATATATATTTTAGTTATATGTGCATTTTTATCATATATACGTACATAAATTTTTATGTATACAATTTAAATTAGGGATTGAAATCTTAAATCTTAAATTATCGCTTAAGAAAAAGCTGTAATACAATTTTTTACTACTAAAGTGTCTTTTTAGTGTTTTTTGTCTATAACTTGCCAATAGTTATAGTTAAAGTTTTGCTAATATTCATTGAATTATAAAAAAACCAATTATATTTAAGATTTGTACATATATGTTACTTCCTCGGCTATATGTCCTCGGGCCAAATAAATTTTACAATACTAGTATACTCTTATATATCCCTCAAATTTCTTAGAAATTCCAAATAAAACTACCCTTATAAAAAAAGTTGAATTTCAAAGAAACTCGAGGATAAAAAATTCTCTTTTTTCAGAACTCATCAAACATCAACTTTCTATAACTAATTAATGCAAGCAATTTTGTAGTAAACCATGATCCTCGAAATCCAATATAGAATTTCCGATTATATCATTGAAATCACCCTCACCTAACGAGGGGCACATATACGTATTAGCTTAGCAAGCAAGATTTTGTCTACATTAACACTTCCATTTATCTAGAGCACTACTATACCTCCTGATTGTCGCTCCGTTGGGGCTTGGATAAACTCAGTAAAGTCAAAGTCATGTATTATAGTGTCGTGTTGCATGTGTGTTTTCGAGCAAGACTACTAGGGGTAGGGTGATAATGATTAAACATGGATCTAAAGTTCCTTCTAAACTCTAGAGATTGGGAGCCCCTACAATTCCGAATAACATAATTCATGGGACGACTATAAGGGGGTGGTGGTGGGGACACTGGGTTTGGTTCTCTACTTTGGGAGCCTATGCAGTCGTGTGTAATGTGAGTGTAACCATTATAACAAATTTGTTTGCTTCTGGGTTTATTGTTGTGAAGCCTCAAAAATTTCTACAATTAACTCGGGCTAATTTCAAAATTAAAGAAGGTAGTCTGATCAAATTTGAGTTAGCTAGGATCCATGCCAATATAATAAAAACACTTGTATTTAAGATTGGTATATATTATCGGGATTAATTGAATGAATTCATAATATTGAATTGCTTGGAAATTTTTATTTAGCAATGATTGATAAATGATTAATTGCCAATTATTGGACGGCAAGGAAAGGAATCAAAGCAAGAAGAAGCAAGGTAAATCAAGTTTTATAAACAAGTAACGGGGCAGTTGATGAAAACGAGGAGAAATAGAGAAGAAAAGAAATAGAGGGAAAAAATGAACCTGGTACTTCAGTCAGAAAGTGGTGCGACGCGAACCGAGCGCCCCGTGACAAAGCAGAAATTTGGCAATTCTTGTGCATTTGCGGGCGAGACGCACAAGAAGGAAATTTGGCTGGAGAGTCTATAAATAACAATTCCGGGAGAGAGAAAGATGCTCCAAATTTAGGGAAGCTTTGAGGGAGAGCCAAACTAGGTCATAAAATATCAATCTAAGGTGAGTTTCTTTGTACAATTATGGATGAAATTTAAATATTAAATGGTAGCTATAACACCAAATCATCATTGGATATTATATTTTTCAAGAAATTGTTCAAGAATGCAAAAAGAAGAAAAGAGGTAGTATTTTCTTTAACAAGGTACATGCTTGACTTCTTGCTCCATTTTATTGACGATAAATGTATAATCAGTATTTTTTTAAAGCTAGAAACACTAAGTATTTCATATGTTGAGCAAGACCTAGAATGTATGATTTTTCACCATTGTTGGATTAAGCAAAGAAGACGATAAAAAATGTCAATTTGGTGAAGATGAGTTGAATGCTTTTACAGATAATTTTGAAAACATTTCAATTATTGAATATTTTATAATTAAGTATTATATGAGAAGATTTAGAGTTAAATTTAAGAATCAGTTTTTATGGTGGGAATGTGAATTTTTACTAGACTTTGAAAAGTCAATCCTAAGCGTTGGACACTTAGTTGACTTTGTTAGTGTTGTTGTGACGCGTAAGTTGATATATATGAGTTTGTATATGTAGATTGGAAATCGTCGACGTTGTTGGATATTTTGGGGTAAGATTTTAAAACCGATTCGAAATGTGTTAAAACTTCCTGCTTCTTGAATCTTTTTTGAAATTTATATTGTTGAATTAGTTTTCGAATATGATTTAAAGTAAATTCTAGATTGTGGGGACAAAGGGATTGGGATTGCACCATTTCTTGCATTGTAAATGGCATAAGTGCTAGTTGTCATGATTTTTAAAAAATGTGAAGTGTAAGGTTCTTTTAACACCTTTACATATTGAAATAACACTAGTTAAATCTTTTAAGATAATTTTTATTGGCCAAACACAAATATAATTCCATAAATTTATTCTCATTTTTTTATTTTGGCACTTTATTCAAGTCTTGTTTCATTTTGACCCTTCAATTTTTATGTTTGATTTAAATACAAAATATTAATTTTTATATTTTCATTAGTTTTATTTATACTTTTCAACTGCACTTTTACACTTTAAAAATTAATATCTGTTAATTTTCGTTAAAAAAATGACAAACATCTGTTGATATTTTCTTTTTTTAAAAAATAATAATTTTATTTTTATAATTTTTGCGCCTTTTGCGAAAAAAATAAATGACGTACGCCAACTTTCTTAAATTCCGTCAGTTTTCTATTTTTAAAATATCATTGACAACCCGACGAAATCTGTTGAATCTTAGTGGTTTTTTAATAGTGTTATTAGTAATGAATTGGAGTTTTTTTTTATCCGTATGGAGATAGGTTCTTTTTATCCGTATTGGAGCGAGTTAAAAAATTAGAAAGCGAGATATTTGAGTTACTAGATGATATGAAAAAAATAATACGTGGCATTATATAATTAAATATTTCATACCTTTTTAAAAATATTTATCAACATGCATTGAATAGTTTACGCCGAATAATTTTTTTGTGTTTAAATGAAACATAAAATATAGAGTTTGAGGTCAAAATGGAACAAGATTTAGATGGAGTGCCAAAATAAAAAATAATGCAAGTTTAAGGAGTTGTACATGTGTTTGGCCATTTTTATTTGTTAATTTCTTTACCATGAATTGTGAAAGGATTTTTATTTTAATTTTTTAAAATGGTTAGATTGGTTATGAAGGCCAAGGTTGATACATGTAAGTTTTTTAGGAGTTACTTGAGTTCATCGAGATAGACACCGGACATGTCATGTGTGATGCCATCAAAATACACGTGCCGATGTAGGCGTAGGACCGTATTCTATGGTTATGATTCTACTATATATGTTTTTTTTCATTCCATTGATAGTATTTGTTATGACCTACAGTTTAAAAGAACTAGGTTTTTTCAAAAACTACACAAGAAAGAAAAGTGAGGAATATGGTATTTTCATGAGAAACCCCGCTTTCTCAAGAGAGGCAAAAATCATGATTGATAACACTCAAAATCACACCTCCTAATGAAGTATGAAGCGCACGTTGTCAATAAAGAACCCAACTAAGAGGTTGGGGTCGAACTTACAGGAAATATGAAAGATCTAGACTAATGCCGGTAAGTGAACTTGTTGGTGAGTTATCTTCAATTTGGGGGTTTCATGAAAACAATGCTAAAGAAAAGATTAAAATTGTGGTTTAAATTAAGATTTAAAACAACTAGAGTAAGTGTTCCCCATGGGTTCATAACTACTTCGGGTATACACACGTGATCAATCACAATTCTTACTTGTAGAACTGATAACTAGGGTTCATCCAAACGACTGGTTTGTCCCTATTAGATGACTATACAAATCACCGGGTCAAGTCTTATGAGCAATTTCAAACTAATCGTTATCAATGTGTTCCAAATTAACTATCCTGCGACCACAACTCAAGTTAATACAATGATCGTAAATATCAAGGCTTTGTTGTAATTCTCTTTTCCTAATCTCTACCTCTCTAGGTTCAAGTAAGTAAAGAATTCAGGAAAGTCCTAATGTTGTACACAGTTAAGAAATATTTAATCATAAAGAGAATACAATACAAGCTTTTTGCGATGGTTTTGAATCACTTTTGTGCAACCTTAGTTTGTTAATCCACCACGGTTCCCACAATCCCTAGTTGTGGAGGTTTTAGCCTCTCATGGTTGTAAGATTTTAATTTGTATTCATAAACAAACACATAATTGAAATACCTACAACAACGATTGAAAGAAAATCAGATTTGATTATTCAAGAAGAACCTCAAGAACAATGTAAGAAATCAAGAATTTGATCCCAAGAATTGCTCTTCAAAAATCAATAAAAATCCACAAAAGTAACTATTCACATGTATAACAACTCAATTCTGTCCTCCTCTAACTAAAATAAAACATAAAGAACATTTACACGGACATTAGAATCTTTTTTCTATGCTAACAGGGAGTTTTTCATATCTAGTGCTGATTGTGCCATGATTTGTCCTACGACCCGTAGCAGGATTGTACGGGCCGTATTTGCTGTCCATAAGTTCTTGGCCGCTGCAGATTTGGCTAAGTGTTGGTGTCCTGGTACGACTCATACCTGCTTCTTGCAAGTCATACATGGCTTCTATGGTTTGGCTCGGAGAACTTTGACATCTTCTGAAATTCTTCACGAATGTTTGGTATGACTTATACCTTCTTGCCATGACTCATACTGTCTATAGTGTCTGAAGTTCTGTCAAGTACTGAAAATCCTCTGAAGTTCATCACAGCTCCTGGTATAATTCATACATTAATGCCATGGTTTGTGAGTCTATCCGTACCAGGAGCCTGCCTTTGTGCAATTTCTTTTGAATATTTCCACGATTCCAGTTATGGCTTGTACTGAGAGTCGTAGGTTGTCTTCTCCCCAATTCAGCCTTCTAACGTTCATCACGGTTCTCAGTACGACTTGTACTGAAACTGGTAATTTGACTGATTTTCTGTATTTTGAAGCTTCGTTTGCACATCTTTGCTCCAACACTTATTTTTTCTGAAATCAAAGTAAAAGTGCCTTATATCCATATAAACATACTTAAGTCCATGCTATTTTTTCAGTTTTAAGCGTCGAAAGTGCTGTAAACTCACAATACATCAACACTCTCAACTTAAGACTTTTGCATGTCCTCAGAAAAAGAAAAAGAAAATCTAAACACGATGCTTAACTAGAAAATAAACCTAGGACACTATAGCCAATATCAAATAAAATTTTCACTATGACTCCAACAACTTTTGATCCTTTTCCTGTGAACTACAATTAGCACATGCACTACAAGCAACCATAAAACATAATAAACAGGTCAAGACATGTCATCTAGCTATTAACAGATAGTCAAATTATCACCAGTGCTCATAGACCACTGTTAATGTCAAATACAAACCATGTATCCTCACAGCAAACAAAGTCCCCCACTCACATATATAGAAAAATATATGACATGGGACTGAACAAGCGAGACTCTCACTCTCACAAGAAGTTCAAATACTACATATCGGATATCATAGGCTTGCCCTTATTTTCTCTAGTTCAGTCTGTCAGATGGTTAGATTACGATCACTATAGAACTTGCTTTGGCTTGTAATATAGTCTTTCGGGATGGGTAAGGTAGATATGGAAATTTTTGAATGACTAAACCCCCTTCTTGGCACACTTACATGTGGCTCCATTCTTCAATTTTTTTTATCCTTTTTGCTTTTTCTACTTTTTTCTCCTTTTTCACCCTTTTTATTCACTCGTATGAGTGTGGTGTATTCTCAAACTTTTTCATGCATTATTCTCTTTTTTGAATTTTCTTTTTCAATTTTTTTTCTTTTGTCACACCACACCTCATTTTCACCTTTTTTTCTCTTTTCTCTCCCCTTTTCGCCTTCCCATTCTTTACACTCCCCTACTCTAGCCACCCTCAACTTAGGCATTTTGCCTATGTTGAGGTTCACAATGTCCAAAGAGGGACCAGGGCCAAAACAGGTTCATTATAAAAAATGGGTATGATTAATCAGTTAATCAAAGAAAAATGGTCTATTTAAGGCTCAAAAATTTGGATCAAGGGAGTCATATGATTTTGGTAGGGTTATTTAGACTAAAAATGGGATCAACAAAAAGGGCTTATGATCGTTTCTAACCAACCATCCTAAAACCTATGCAAAGACCAACAGGGCAAGTTCTAGATCTTCTACATAGTATTGAACTAGGTATCAGACCTCACTCGCTCATGGTACATGATTCATATTCACTCTATCTGTCCGATTTATTCATGGCTCAACGAAAACTACTCATGCTAATATACTAAATGACATAAAAAGATCCACAAAAATCATGCATGCAATCACAAGTACATAGCTAATTCATCAAAATTTTTTAAATAGGGTCAATTTTTTTTTACAAATCCAAAACTACGACAATTTATTGGCCGAGTACTCTTAAGATACTTTCTAATTAAATAAAAGTCACACAAAAATAAAATCTTAAACATGCTGGTTCTACTAATAGCATGCCCGAGGGAAAATAAACATGGTAAGAGAAACCCTCGGACGAATCAAAATCTAAAAAAAATACAAGTACACCCCCTCCCCTTTTAAAAAATCATACTTCATCCCCGAAGCACAGAATGTTAGTATATAGAGAAGGGAACATACCTGCGGCTACTCAGACTTCACCATCCATAGGTTGCCTCCCATGTAGTGCCTTATTTAAGGTCGCGACACGACGTAACTTTTGCGACTCTTCAGGTATCACCATTGTACACTGCCTCGATTCCTCTTAATTCCTCCACATCTCACAGATATAGCTTTATTCTTTGCTCGTTCACTTTGAACCTTTTTCCATCTTTGTTTTCAAGTTCCACTGCACCATATGGGGACATGCACCACTATTATACCCTGGGAACCCAAGGATCAGACCCCAGAGTCAAAACGGAGAAAAAACTGAAAATTTGCATCAGGTCACAAGACGGTTCGTGACGTGGCTCATTAGGTGGGACCACGAGTCGTGAAGTGACTTGTGGTCAGGCTAGGCTTGAAAGAGTTTTAGGAAGGCCACGGGGGTGACCACGAGTCGTGGTCAGACCTCACGCCTCGTGAGGTCACCCGTGGCGAGAATGGAATGCATGGCTAGGGGTTTGAGGCAGTAGGGACCACGGGTGGTGACCATGAGTCATGATCAGCCACTACGATTTGTGGGGTCCCCTGAGCTAGTTTGGGTAGTAGACATCACGGATCCCATCCACGAGTCGTGTCCCATGGCAACGACTCGTGAGGTCCCTCGTGGAGACTGACAACCAGGAATTTCTACATTTTTAGTAAGGGTGTTTTCATAATTCTAAATTTTGAAGGACTAAACTACGTCATTTTAAGGTCTGAATGGGGTCTTTTAAGGGGGTTAAGTTCATGTTAGCCTCATTCATGCATGCAAGAGTTTAAGGAGGAGAATAGAAGGTGATTCAAGGTGTTCTTCCTCAATTCCTCTAAATTCCATCTTGAGATAGCAAGGGAAGTTAAGAACCAGATGATCCCAGGTATGTAAGGTCATCAATGGGTGAATCCTTCCATGCTCCTACTCTATGATTTTATTTAAAATTTATCAAAAACTCATAGGGTTTTGTATTTGATTTATATAAAATCTAATGATTTAATAATGAGTGTTGTGATTTTGAAATATTATCATAATCTATGAATTTTGATTATCTTTTGAAATTTAAATTAATTATAATGATATTGATTTTGATTTTCAAAATAATTAAGCTTAATTATGCATGCCCCATGATGAATCGATTTATGACCGATTATCCCATCGATATTCTTACGAGCCCAACATGAATTATGTTTTAAATTATGAATTCATTATGTTACCCATTATGATTTTTATGAAATTCAAGCTATATCCATGATCTACGAGTATGTATGAATCTTATTATTCATGAATTATGTTTTTGGCCGACTCACGGGCCTCAAGTCATGGCTAGTTCTTATATGTTCAAGCATGTTTATGATTATCATGATTTAACTAGCCCATGAATTCACGCATGTATTATTATGAGCACTATATATGTTTTGGGAGTAGTATCAAAAACCGAGTAGGTTTAGGGCTCAGGTTAAGCCCCGTATCTCATGAACTACGCATCACCTTAGGTATGTTGGGACCCCTTTCATGTTAATCCCTGGCCCAAATGGCTCTTTTCATGGTGATATCACACTTTCATGGTTCTACCCTTGGCAAGGTACGAACACCCTCTCGGCTAGGGTTATAAGTCGGGCTTCATGTGTGCTCATATGGGGTATGTCGGTTAAGAGAATCTTTCACTGTTCCTCATGATTTATGCATGTTATGATTATGTATGTTGGCTCAAGTCATGACAAGTAAATCTCTTCTATTATGATTATGATTATGTTATGTTACAAATGTTTTGAAAACCTTTATCCATATGATATGTTATCATGATTTACCATATGAGCATGCCGCCCTACTTTGATAATCATTTACGAATTTCATACATGTATTAAATGTCCGTTTTACCTACCTTGCATACTTAGTACATTCCACGTACTGACCACATACTTTCTATACTGTATCGTCTCATGATACAGGTCCCAATTCTCAGGCTCGTCCTCACCCGTAGATAGATTCGAATTTGCTCTCAGCGCACTTGGTGAGTCCTCATGTTTTGAGGGCTACATGTTCACACTCTATGTTATTCCTTTCAATTTCTGGATGTTGGATTAGTTGGGGAGTTGTCCCATCAATTTGCCTTTCATGTTTAGAGGTTTATTAGACTACGAGTTATATTCTATCGTATTGTATAAGTCTTGTACTAATTTTCCTTATGCTATTCTATGATTACGTTATTTATGTTAATTCTTCCGCTCACGTTATTGAATTAGATGTATGCTCATGCCATGGGTCGACTTAGGGTCTCTCAGGACTCCTTATCCCGTGTCTATGATCCGGGTGTACGTTTTGGTAAACTTGATATCACAGCCATAGGTTTATGTGTCCTAGGGAGTTTGAAAGCCGCGTTAAGTAGAGTCTTTTTCATGGATTTGAAGCACTCCACACTTATGACGAAGAGGCTACTAGACGTTTAGGAAATGTTCCGTTCTTTCATGATCTATGTCATGCTATGAAGTCCTTTACTCCTCTAATTCGTTCTATTCACATTTGCAGAATCATGCCTCCACGTCGAGTAAATGCTAGGAGAAACGAAAATGAAAATGATCATGAGGGTGCCCATGATGGTGAGCATTAGCCAGCTCCACCCGTTCATGAGGAGCACGTACCAGAGCCAGCTTCCCACGCCGAGTTTAGGCAGCGATTCAGATGCTGGCATAGTCCATGACTTCCCAGGTCCAGAATCAGACAGTGGCACATCTTCCTCAAAATTGGAATGCAGCGACAACTAGGGTGAGGGACTTCTTGATGATGAGCCCTCCGAAGTTCACGGGGTCAAGGTTGGACGAGGATCCACATGATTTCATTGAGGAGATTCTGAAGATCACCCAGATTATGGGGGTGAACAATAGGGAATACGTTGACTTGACTTCCTATCAGCTAAAGGGGTAAGCACATATATTGTTTAAGCAATGGAGTGATGCCAGGGTGGTGGGTGCCGGCCCGATAGGTTGGGACGAGTTTCACACCGCATTCATGGATTAATTCTACCCTCAGGAGAAGAGGGAGCTCAAGGCTGCCGAGTTTGTGAATCTAAAGCAGGGTACATGTTTGTTCAGGAATATGCATTGGAATTCACCCAGTTATTGAAATATGCTCCGGAGTTGGTGGTGGATCAACAGGCTTGGGTGAGCCGTTTTGTGCATGGGGTAGCAGATTACCCAGACAAGGATTTCCAGATCGCCATGCTTCACCGAGTCATTGATTTTCCCCATATTGTATTGCATGCACAACAGATGGAGTCAATCTACAAGAGGCAGAGAGAGGCCAAGAGGGCCAGGACCGACAACTACGGGGTTTCTCAGGCTAGGTCAGGAGGTGGACCACGTCAGCAGACCCAACACAGGTCCATTGCTCCAGCTCCATCACCAACCAGCACGCCATCCAGGTTTACGGGAGACCAGATGAGCAGGGCTACAGGCTTGAGGGATCATGGTAGCATGCAGGTGGAGCACACTTTTTTAGTTTGTGCGAAGTGCAGCAAGAATCATCCTAGGAGGTGCCTGGTTGGTGCGGATGCTTGTTTCGGGTGTGGAAAACCCGGACAAAGGATCAGAGATTACCCTATATCCAGTTCTACCGCTCCAGCATCATGACCCCCCTCAGTAGGGTGCCTCCACTAGTTCAGCAGGTGATCAGCGCCAAAACAGGTTTTATGCCCTAGTGCCTCGCCAGGAGCAGAAGGCTTCGCTAGATTAGTCACGGGTATGTTGCAAGTCTTCCATATTGATGCTTATACTTTTTTAGATCCAGGAGCTACTTTGTCTTTTGTGACCCCTTATATTGCTAGTACTTTTGGAGTTAGTCCTGAAATTTTGCCAGAACCGTTCTCTGTATCTACTCCAATCAGTGAATCAGTGGTAGCTAGGCAGGTGTATAGTGGTTTCCCCATTACGGTGTTGCATAAGGTTACCTTCACGGACTTAGTAGAATTGACCATGACCAACTTTGACATCATTTTGGGTATGGATTGGTTGTTTGCATGTTACGCTTTGATTGACTATAGGACCTGTGCAGTGGAATTCTGATTTCCGAGTGAGTCAGTGTTGGAATGGAAGGGTAGTTTAGCCGTACCAGCTGATCGGTTTATTTTCCTACCTTAAGGCTAGGAAAATGATCTCTAAGGGTTGCATGTACCACCTAGTTAGGGTTAAGGATGTAAAGTCCGAGACCCCAAGTATTCAGTCAGTTCCAGTGGTGTGTGAGTATTCGAAGGTTTTCCCCGATAATTTTCCAGGTGTTCCTCCAGAGAGGGAAATTGATTTCGGTATTGATCTATTGCCCGATACGCAACCTATATCCATTCCTCCTTACAGGATGGCTCCGGCCAAGCTAAAAGAGTTAAAAGAACAGTTGAAGGACTTGTTGGATAAGTGTTTTATTAGATCAAGCAAGTCTCCATGGGGTGCACCAGTTCTCTTTGTTCGAAAGAAGGATGGATCAATTTGGATGTGTATTGATTATCAGCAGTTGAATAAGGTCACTGTTGGCGTGCCCGCAAGTGTACGGGTCGTGCAAGTAATATAGTGGCTCTTTTTAAGAACCGGATTGTCGAACCCATAGGGACTGGACCCATTCCTCTAACTATCCATTTCTATTGTGATCTTAAATACCTCAAGTGTTGGTTATAGACATTTTCGATTGAGATTAATTAAGTCTAAGTTTGGGTCAACGAAATATTCTGAAATTACTCTAGGAGCAACATAGAGTTAAAACCAATTAATCATGCGGTAGTACGCTTTGCAATGGGTTAAGCATGGAATTATCAATTGTTATTTCACATAATTAGAATTGCATGTTTATGGTCTTTCGAGCCTCTAAACATGGCAATCTAGCCTCACTGCATCATTGTGAGAGAGGAGTTTAATTTTCTAGTCACGGGCAATCAATTATGTTGTGGTTTACGGGGAAACGATTAGGGACTTTCGTACGTCTAACCATTTAACTCAACTTAGCCTCACAACTACTTCTTCGAGTGGTGATGTGACATCCCAAGTTGGTCTTTCATAACCCCCGTGTGTCAACCAAGCAAGGTGGGAGGTATATTTCTATCCTGACACAATATCTCTCCCTAGAGACAAACATGCTCCTTACATTCTCATGTTCTGACCTAGGTAATGCTTTCTCAAGCTATTACTCAAGCTAACAAATATGCTTTCATGGTGATCAATCATAAAAACAACCAACAATCCAGAATGCAAGATGAAAACAACAATCAATAACTTAATTCCAAAACAATTTCATAAAAGCACAATCATAATTCATGGCTTCAACCCTAGAGGAAGGGTTCTTGCCATTCATGTTCGTAAAACTACAATTAACTAATACTAAACTAACATACTTACATGAATTTGGTAGATGAGAAGGGAATTTGATAAACCCTAGATGAGTTCTCCCACTTCTCCCTTCACTCATAGGTGGTTTTTCAGAATAAAATCGTGACCAAATGATTTTAGGAGCTAAGGGTTCAATTTATAGTAAATGGAAAACGTGCATAATTTAGCCTGTAATGGAACGGCTCCGTGTCACGGAGTGTATCGCGGAGCAATGACTCCGTGACACGGAGGCAACGCGAAAGCTCTCTAGAAAGTGCCTCTGGAAACCAAGCTGCCGAGGGTCACCGCGCTGGCCAACGTGGCACGCTGCTCATGCAGCGCGTTGGCATGCTGCTGTCGCGCAGCTGTCCTAGCATGGCACGGCGCTGGCGCGCTAGTTTACTGCCTGCTGCTGCCATTTGCTGCCTTTTCTCGTGCGCTTGGCAAGGGCGTGGCACGGCGCTAGGCGCGGCACACGCACAGCGTGGCACGCTGCCTGGCGCGGCCAGCCTTGCCAAGGCATGCTCCTTGCCGACTTTCGCCACTTGCTTCCACTCCATTCCTTGCTATTCATCAACTTGTGAATTAGTTCCTCAAATGCATTATTAACCTACAAAACAAGGACTAATCATGTTGGTTAGCACATATATTCACATTTATATAAAATCACATGAAAGTATGTAAAATAACTTAGATAAACAAGACTACATTAAGGTACAAAGCGTATCTCGGGCATGCTATTTTGCCCGTGATCACAACCCCACACTTTAAAGCCTTGTTCATCCTCGAACAACCTTTTACATATCATACATATAGAAACTACCACATAACTAATGTGGCCAGATAATTCAAGCTACGGCTATAATGATTCCGTAAGATAACAAGCTAAAGATAGAGCATACACAATTTAATCACCGAGAAGAAATACAACGATGCTAAGACTTCTTAACCTCAAGAATCGACTCTCGATCTTAGCAAACTCATGCAAATCAACTGAGTAAGAAATCCCACATGAATTATATCCTTCATTCAACATGTGCCCTCACGGGAGGAGAGTTACCCAATCACACGCAAAAATCATTTTTACATCACAACATGTGTGGGTAAATAAATAGAATTACACTCACTCTCACAAAGAATTCACATGCATCATGTAATGACCCATAAGCTTGCCCTTAGTGTTTTATTCCACTAATTTAAGGATGTGTGAATGTAAGATCAAGTAGGACTTAATGGGTTGTACTGTAGGCTAAGGGACAGGTAGGTACTATTATGGCCAGTAATAGTGACTATCTTTCCTAAGCGCTTTTAATACATTACGCCCTCCTTACGAACTTCCCTTCCCTTACTTTACCTTTTTCTCCTTTCATCTTTCTTGTTCCTCTTATGTTCCCCCATTTCTTTAGGCACTTTTAACTTATTAGTAAGGAGCTCTATAAATAATTTTTCATTAATTTGTTTTCTTGCTCCTTACTAATAATCAACCATTTTCACACAAGTGCACCTTTGTCCTTTTCTCACTTCTACAACTTGCTACTTTTCCTTTCTTTTCATTCTTCTCACTCCTTTACTCCTTCGGATTTTTTCACTCAAGCGCTTAGGAGTTTTGGATCAAGTTCAAGGCTAAGGAAAGAAAAAGGATTAAGCTTATGTTGCAGCTGTCAAAGAATAGGCTCAAGGCTCAATGGGGCTAACTAGGATTAATTTTTCAAGGTAGGTAAAATGAAGGATAAAAATTTGGTTCATTCAAAGAAATGCCTAAATCATCTCCTACAATTCACATCCTTCATTTCATTTTATAAACACACCAGGCAAGTTCTAGACAATCCACAATAGCACAAAATACTCAAACACCTTACACTCATGGCACATGCTCAATTCAAGACACATTCATCAGACTCTTACTCAGCTAATCACAAGAATTCAGAATTAAACTTCAATCATATTGAGTCAAATTCAAGAGACTAAGCGTCTCACACAAAGTTATACACCTGCATGCTTCACACCGAACATACTTGCATCTTACAATCACGTATAGCACATAACAAGAACATCAAGCACCAATTAGTTATGGTTCAACAAAACCAAACACCTACCGACTAATTTTTCCTCAAGACGGTCGTCATCCATCCATCGTCGGAAACAGTCCCTAACTATGACTAAAGCACTATCTACAAACAAAGGAAAGAAAAAGATAAAATTTTTATTCTTCGGTTCAAAGACCCCCCGTCGGAAAAGAACCGAAAAGAAAAACCAACGGGTGATGAAGTCATGCTTTCTTCACAAAAATTTTGAAAATTTTCAAATTTTTCAAATTTCTCAAGCATTAGCATTACATTCACCACAAACTTGTTAAGCACAAAATTTTTTTTTAAATTTCCCTTGAAATTTCCCTCACCCCACACTTAAATAATGCTATGTCCTCATAGCATCAAATTAAAATTTAAAAAGGGTGAGAAATACTCCCTGAGGCCTTTAGGCCTAGCTAATAGCATGATTTTCTTCAACTTTGCACAAGTGTGTGTCGACCCCACACTTTTTATCGTCCATGCTTTTTAGCTTCCTCCTCCACGGGTACTCAGACTCCCCCTCCATCTGTGCTTAACTTTCCACCAAAAACAACACAAGATGAAAAATAAATAAAATCAACACAAATGCAAGAAATTAAAATGGTACCTGTGGTACCCTTGGGTTGCCTCCCAAGTAGCGCCTTATTTTACGTCATGGCCCGACGTGGACTATCCTTTTCAGGACATCCTCATACCTGGGTTCTCTTTCGAGAACCATCTCCTTTTCTTTTGCTGTTTAGAGGAAACAGCCTCCACTCTGTTCCTCTCTTTCTCCAACTTCCTCTCAATTTGAAGCCCTTTATTAGACTCGGGCTGAACACTTGTAATTTCCTTTGGCCCTGCACCTATGGAATCCTCCACCCCACACTTATCCTCTGCCAACACACTAACCTGACAAAGGTTTATATAGTGTGCAGATGGGTTCATTTCTTGGTAAACGCGAAAGATTTCTTCTTCATCCTCGACCCTCATTTTCAGGGTCCCTGCTTTCAAATCAATCACCGCTCCTCCAGTGGCCAAGAATGGCCGTCCCAAGATCAGGGGTACCTGGTCATCAACCTGAAAATCCAAGACAATAAAATCAGCAGGTATAATGAACTTACCTACTTTGATGAGAAGGTCCTCTATTATTCCATCAGGTGTCACTCGCGACTTGTCAGCCAGTTGCAGCATCAACCTTGTTGGCCTCGGTTGTCCCAACCCCAAGGTGTTGAATAAGGATAGGGGCATTAGATTGACTGCTGCCCCTAAGTCACACAAAGCTCATAGCACCTCAGCTTTACCAATTTGTATGGGGAGGGTAAAACTCCCTGGGTCTTTGAGTTTCTTTGGCATTTTGCTCAATACCCTGTGACTGCACTCCTCAGTCAGTGCTACAGTCTGGACATCCACCAATCTCACTTTGTTCGCCATCACGTCCTTCAAGTATTTAGCATACTTGGGCATTCCCTGCAAAACATCAAGAAGAGGCAAATTTATGTGAAGTTCTTTGAAGCTCTCAAAGAACTTTTTGAAGCATTCCTCCTCCTTGCTCTTTCTGAATTTCTGAGGGAATGGTGGTGGTGGTCTTTGTGCTGGCTGCAATGGAAGTTGTGCATTTTGTTGCCCAACACTCTGATTATCTCCCATGTTGATGGATGGTCCTGGTCTAACCAACTCTGGCTGCACCTCCTTGCTCAGCTCTTCTGACACTGCATCAGCTAATTGCTTACCGCTTCTCAGACTGATGGCATTGATCTGCCGGGGGTTAGGATCTGTGTCGCTTGGTAATCCCCCCTGCGATCTCATGTTTTAAGCAGCTGCTATCTGAACCACATGTTTTTCAAGATTTCGGGTGGCTACTTGCTGATTCATTAAGTCTGTTGCCATCCTCGCCTAATTTTCCATTAATTGAGTCTGGGTCTCCATGATTTTCTGCAGTGTTTCCTCAATGCTGCTACTCAATTGCCCATCATTCTGCCTATTCTGCTTATACTGCTGTTGTTGAGGTTGCATAAAATTCTGCTTTTGGTTTCCACCCCAAGAAAAATTTGGGTGGCCCTGCCAATTTCTGTTGTAACTGGTTTCAAAATTCTGATTGTTGTGCTGCACATTACTAACAAAATTGACTGACTCCGGATTGGCTCCACAAGATTCTGCATGGTGCCCATTATTACCACAAATTTCACACCAACTCGGAGCTTGCTAAACTGCATTAACCTGGCCCTGGCGTTGGTTCATACTCAGTTTATTGAACTGAGTCATCATTTGATGCTGGAACGAAGCTAACTGTGCTGCCAAAGCATTCAAACCATCTACGTCTATCAACCCTGATCTGTTTCCTGCCCTTCTAGATGACTCGCTGTGCCACTCTGGATTTCCTTGTGCAATTCTATTCAACAAAGTGTACAACTCATCATATGTCTTATCCAAGGCTTGCCCACCCGATGCAGAGTCTAGTAATATTTTTGTGTGGGGTCTAGACTTTCTACAAAGGTATGGGCCAGCACTTCATTTGATTGCTGGTGATGGGGGCAATCTCTCAACAATGACTTGAATCTTTCCCAAGCCATATATAAGTTCTCATCAGGCCTCTGCTTGAAACTGAGTATTTCACTTCTCAACCTTGTAGTTTTGCCTGAAGGGAAGAATCTGATAAGGAACTTCTTAGCCAAGTCATTCCATGAAGTTATGGAGTTCGGTGGCTCAGCCTTCAGCCACTTTTTCGCCTCTCCCAACAGTGAAAATGGGAAGAGGGTCATTCAGACATAATCTGTGGACACGCCGGTGGGGACAAATGTGTCTCTAATCTCTAAAAAGCTCTGTAAGTGCTGCTGCGGGTCCTCATGTGCCATCCCAGTGAATTGACCACTAGAATGTAACAGCTGCACCATGTTCTGTTAAGCTCAAAGTGCCCTCCAGGTTCTGGTTTACGGATGCTAGAGGTCACATTCGTCGCTAGTGGGATTGCCACTTCGCGAACTGGTCTTGCTGCCATTGCTTCGGATGACAATTGTGCTTGTCCTGCGGGTGGTTGTTGTTGCACCTTTTCTTGAAGTCTCTTCAGCTTTTTCTCTAGAGCTACTCTCCTTTGCAAATGGATTTGACTTTCAGGTTCCAGCAACGGTTCCACAAGCTCTCTATTTCTAGCCAGCTCGGCAGGACAACCTGTCACCTGCAATTAAGCACACTAAGACCAAGTTTCTCAACACTTACGAAAATTCAAAAATCACACAAAAATAGATAAATTATCAAAACTTCGCCGAGTCCCCGGCAACGGCGCCAAAAACTTGGCGTGCCCGCAAGTGTACGGGTCGTGCAAGTAATATAGTGGCTCTTTTTAAGAACCGGATTGTCGAACCCACAGGGACTGGACCCATTCCTCTAACTATCCATTTCTATTGTGATCTTAAATACCTCAAGTGTTGGTTATAGACATTTTCGATTGAGATTAATTAAGTCTAAGTTTGGGTCAACGAAATATTCTGAAATTACTCTAGGAGCAACATAGAGTTAAAACCAATTAATCATGCGGTAGTACGCTTTGCAATGGGTTAAGCATGGAATTATCAATTGTTATTTCACATAATTAGAATTGCATGTTTATGGTCTTTCGAGCCTCTAAACACGGCAATCTAGCCTCACTGCATCATTGTGAGCGAGGAGTTTAATTTTCTAGTCGCGGGCAATCAATTATGTTGTGGTTTACGGGGAAACGATTAGGGACTTTCGTACGTCTAACCATTTAACTCAACTTAGCCTCACAACTACTTCTTCGAGTGGTGATGTGACATCCCAAGTTGGTCTTTCATAACCCCCGTGTGTCAACCAAGCAAGAGGTATATTTCTATCCTGACACAATATCTCTCCCTAGAGACAAACATGCTCCTTACATTCTCATGTTCTGACCTAGGTAATGCTTTCTCAAGCTATTACTCAAGCTAACAAATATGCTTTTATGGTGATCAATCATAAAAACAACCAACAATCCAGAATGCAAGACGAAAACAACAATCAATAACTTAATTCCAAAACAATTTCATAAAAGCACAATCATAATTCATGGCTTCAACCCTAGAGGAAGGGTTCTTTCCATTCATGTTCGTAAAACTACAATTAACTAATACTAAACTAACATACTTACATGAATTTGGTAGATGAGAAGGGAATTTGATAAACCCTAGATGAGTTCTCCCACTTCTCCCTTCACTCCTAGGTGGTTTTTCAGAATAAAATCGTGACCAAATGATTTTAGGAGCTAAGGGTTCAATTTATAGTAAATGGAAAACGTGCATAATTTAGCCTGTAATGGAACAGCTCCGTGTCACGGAGTGTATCGCGGAGCAATGACTCCGTGACATGGAGGCAACGCGAAAGCTCTCTGGAAAGTGCCTCTGGAAACCAAGCTGTCGAGGGTCACCGCGCTGGCCAACGTGGCACGCTGCTCATGCAGCGCGTTGGCATGCTGCTGTCACGCAGCTGTCCTAGCGTGGCACGGCGCTGGCGCGCTAGTTTACTGCCTGCTGCTGCCGTTTGCTGCCTTTTCTCGTGCGCTTGGCAAGGGCGTGGCACGGCGCTGGGCGCGGCACACGCACAACGTGGCACGCTGCCTGGCGCGGCCAGCCTTGCCAAGGCATGCTCCTTGCCGACTTTCGCCACTTGCTTCCACTCCATTCCTTGCTATTCATCAACTTATGAATTAGTTCCTCAAATGCATTATTAACCTACAAAACAAGGACTAATCATGTTGGTTAGCACATATATTCACATTTATATAAAATCACATGAAAGTATGTAAAATAACTTAGATAAACAAGACTACATTAAGGTACAAAGCGTATCTCGGGCATGCTATTTTGCCCATGATCAACTGTCAAGAACAGGTACCCCTTGCCCAGGATTGATGATTTATTTGACTAGCTCTAGGGTGCCAGGTGTTTCCCGAAGATAGATCTCAGGTCCGGATACCATCAGCTCAGAGTTCGGGAGTGTGATATCTCAAAGACAGACTTCAGAACCCGATATGTCCATTATGAGTTTGTAGTTATGTAATTTGGACTAACCAATGCTCCTGCAGCTTTTATGGACCTGATGAACAGGGTGTTCAAGAAATACCTGGACATGTTCCTGATTATGTTCATTGATGACATCCTTATATACTCTCAGAGCGAGGAGGAGCATGCCGCTCATTTGAGAGTAGTGCTTCAGACCCTCAAGGATTGTCATTTGTATGCCAAGTTTATCAATTGCGAGTTCTGGTTGAACTCGGTACCATTTTTGGGCCATGTAGTATCAGGCAAGGGCATAACAGTGGATTCTCAGAAAATTAAGGCGGTGAAGAATTGGCCTAGACCGGTGAGTCCTTCCGAAATTCGGAATTTCTTGGGTCTGGTAGGCTACTATCAGAGATTTGTGGAGGGTTTTTCATCTATTGCTGCACCATTGTCTAAGTTGACTCAGAAAAAGATAAAGTTCCAATGGTCGGAGGCTTGTGAGAAAAGCTTCCAGGAATTGAAGACCGAACTCAATTCAGCACTAGTGTTGACTTTACTCGGGGCACAGATGAATTTGTTGTATATTGTGATACTTCGAGAGTTGGACTGGGATGTGTGTTGATGCAGCATGGGAAAGTAATAGCATATGACTCCCCACAGCTGAAAGTTCACGAAAAGAATTACCCGACCCATGATCTCGAGTTGGCCACGGTGGTTTTCACATTGAAGATATGGCGGTATTACTTGTATGGGGTCCACGTGTATGTATTCACGGATCACAAGAGCTTGCAATATGGTTCACACAGAAGGATCTCAATCTTCGGCAAAGGAGGTGGTTGGAGTTATTAAAGGACTGCGATATGAGTGTTCTTTACCACCTGGGCAAGGTTAATGTGGTGGTGGATGCACTTAGTAGGCTCTCTATGGAGAGTGTGTCCCACGTGGATGAGGAAAGGAAGGAGTTGGTGAAGGATGTCCACCAGCTTGCAAGGTTGGGAGTTAGATTGATCGACTCAACCGATGGCAGCGTTATTGTGCAAAATGGGTTAGAATCATCCTTGGTGGTCAATGTCAAATCTAAGCAAGATGAGGATCCAATTTTGAGGAAGTTGAAGGAAGCAGTGCGGAGTCAAAAGGTGGAGGTTTTCTCCCAAGGGGGAGATGGTGTGCTACGATACCAGGGTTAACTATGTGTTTCGGACATTGATAATTTAGAGTTCGGATATTACATGAGGCACATGGTACCAGATATTCTATCCATCTAGGTGCCACCAAGATGTATCATGACTTGAGGGAAGTTTATTGGTGGAATGGCATGAAGAGAGATATTGCAGAATTTGTAGCCAAGTGTCCGAATTGCCCGCAAGTGAAAGTTGAGCATCAGAGACCGGGAGGTGTACTCCAAGATATCATTATTCCTACTTGGAAGTGGAAAGAGATCAACATGGACTTTATAACAGGTTTTCCCTGCACTCGGAGACAGTATAACTCCATTTGGGTTGTTGTGGACAGGTTAACCAAGCTCGCACACTTTCTACCGATCAAGACCATGGTTTCAACGGATGATTATGCCAAGTTGTATATTCGGGAGTTGGGTCGACTTCATGGAGTTCCTTTGACTATTATTTCAGACCAAGGTACTCAGTTTACCTCCCAGTTTTAGTGGTCTTTTCAGAAGGGACTTGGGACTCAAGTCAAGCTTAGCATAGCCTTTCATCCGCAAACGGATGGCCAAGCCGAGCGAATAATCTAGAATCTTGAGGACATGTGAGGGCATGTGTTATGGATTTTAAAGGTAGTTGGGATGATCATTTGCCCTTAATCAATTTTGCTTATAATAACAACTATCACTCTAGTATTCAAAAGGCACCGTTCAAGGCTCTCTATGGGTGGAGGTGTAGATCTCCCATCGGATGGTTTGAGGTTGGTGAGGCAGCTATGATAGGACTTGATTCGGTTCATGAGGCCATGGTAAAGGTCCAGTTGATAAGGGACCGGTTAAAAACCGCTCAGAGTCATCAGAAATCATATGCTGATGTGAGGAGAAGGGATATGGAGTTTAATGTGAACGACTGGGTATTTCTAAAGGTATCTCCCATGAAGAGAGTCATGCGGTTCGAAAATAAAGGGAAACTCAGTCCCCGCTATGTTGGCCTCAACTATGAAGAAATTCTGGTGGAAATCTTAGATTGCCAAATCCGTAAGATAAGGAACAAAGAGGTAGCTTCAGTTAAAGTATTATGGAGAAATCAACATGTTGAGGGAGCTAAGTGGGTAGCTGAAGCAGATATGATGGCTAAATACCCTCACTTGTTCCCTACTGGCTCAGGTTTAGTTTGAGGTCTCAGTTTTTGCCCTAAACCTCTAATTAGTTTTCATGTTTAGTTCATGCGTACAAGTTTGTTTTATGACATGGTATATGTGTGTGGTGTCTGAATTCAGTTAAGCCATGTAGTTCTTTTCGGAGGTAGTCATTCCATCAGTTTTTGACTTAAATGATCAATATTTGTATATGGTGATAGCTGGTTTATGAGTTTTTTGCATGTTTCTAACATTCGAGGATGAATGTTTCCAAGGGGGAGATATTGTTATACCCTGAGAACCCAAGGATCAGATGCTGGAGTCAAAACGAAGAAAAAATTGGAAATTCGCACCAGGTCACAGGACGGTTCGTGAAGTGGCTCGTTAGGTGGGAGCACGAGTCATGAAGTGACTCGTGGTCAGGCTGGTCTTGAGCAGAGTTTGGGGAGGCAACGAGTCGTGGTCAGACCTCATGACTTGTGAGTTCACCCATGACAAGGATGGAATGCATTTGAGGCAGTAGGGACCACGAGTCGTGGTCAGCCACCACGACTCGTGGGGTCCCTCATGGGGTCCCCTGAGCTTGTTTGGGCAGTGGACATCACGGATCCTAGCCATGAGATGAGTCCTATGGCAATGACTCGTGAGGTTCCTCGTGGGGACTGGCAACCAGAAATTTCTGTGTTTTTAGTAAGGGTGTTTTTGTAATTTCTAAAATTCTAAGGCCTAAACTACATCGTTTGAAGGTCTGAATGGGGTCTTTTAAGGGGGTTAAGTTCATGTTAAGCCTCATTCATGCATGTAAGAGTTCAGGGAGGAGATTAGAAGGTGATTCATGGTGTTCTTTCTCAATTCCTCTAAATTCCATCTTGGGCTAGCAAGGGAAGTTAAGAACCAGATAATCCCAGGTGTGTAAGGCCAGCAATAGGTGAATCCTTCCACACCCATGCTCCTACTCTATGATTTTATTTAAAATTTATCAAAAACTCATGTGGTTTTATATTTAATTTATATAAAATATAATGATTTAATTATGGGTTTTGTGATTTTGAAATATTATCATAATCTATGGATTTTGATTATCTTTTGATATTTAAATTGATTATAATGATATTGATTTTTATTTTCAAAACAATTAAGCTTAATTATGCATGGCCTATGATGAATCGATTTATGACCGATTATCCCATCGATGTTCTTAGGAGCCCAGCATGAATTATGTTTTAAATTATGAATTCATTATGTTACCCATTATGATTTTTATGAAATTCAAGCTATATGCATGATCTACGAGTATGTATGAATCTTATTATTCATGAATTATGTTTTTGGTCGACTCATGGGCCTCAAGTCATGGCTAGTTCTTATATGTTCAAGCATGTTTATGATTATCATGATTTAACTAGACCATGAACTCAGGTATGTATTATTATGAGCACTATATATGTTTTGGGTGTAGTATCGAACACCGAGTAGATTCGGGGCTCAGGTTAAGCCCCAGATCTCATGAACTACGTGCCACCGTAGGTATGTTGGGACCCCTTTCATGTTAGTCCTGGCCCAAATGTCCCTTTTTATGGTGATATCACACTTTCATGGTTCTACCCTTGGCAAGGTATGAACACCCTCTCGACTAGGGTTACAAGTCGGACTTCATGTGTGCTCATATGGGGTATGTCGGTTAAGAGAATCTCCCACTGTTCCTCACGATTTATGCATGTCATGATTATGAATGTTGGCTGAAGTCATGACAAGTAAATCTCTTCTATTATGATTATGATTATGTTACATTACAAATGTTTTGAAAACCTTGAGCCATATGATATGTTATTATGATTTACGATACGAGCATGCTACCCTACTCTTATGATCATTTATGAATTTCTTTGATGTTTTAGATGTCCATTTTACCTACCCTGCATACTCAGTATATTCCACGTACTGACCGTATACTTTCTATGCTGTATGTTCTCATGATACAGGTCCAATTCTTAGGCTCATCCTCACCCATTGATAGATTCGAATTTGCTCTCAATGCGCTTGGTGAGTCCTCATGTTCCGAGGGCTACATGTTCACACTCTATGTTATTCCTTTTAGTCTCTGTATGTTGGATTAGCTGTGGAGTTGTCCCATCAATCCGTCTTTCATGTTTAGAGGCTTATCAGAATACAAGTTGTATTCCACTGTATTGTATAAGTCTTGTACTTATTTTCCTTTATGCTATGCTATGATTACATTCTTTATGTTATGTCTTCCACTCATTTGATTGAATTAGATGTATGTTTATTCCATCGATCAACTTAGGGTTTCTCGAGGCTCCTTGTCCTGTGTGTACGATTTGGGTGTATGTTTGGGTCGTGACAACCACTCTGTAAGGTCCCATCCATCTAGATTTCAACTTTCTAAGGTGTAACTGGAGCCTTGAGTTGAACAATCGGACCAAATCGCCTGTGCTAAACTCCCTTTTTGCAATATTCTTGTCATGATAAATCTTCATTCTTTCTTTATAAATAGCCGAACTCTCATAGGCTCTAAGTCGGAACTCATCCAACTCATTGAGCTGGTCAACTCTCAACTTGGCTGCTTCATTCTAGTTCAAATTCAGCTTTTTCAGAGCCCATAGTGCCTTATGCTCTAATTCGAACGGTAAATGACATGATTTTCCATAGACCAGTTGGTATGGGATGAACCAATGGGGGTCTTATAAGCTGTTTAGTAAGTCCACAACACATCATCGAGCTTCCTAGACCAATCTGTCCGACTAGTATTCACTGTTTTGGCAAGAATGGTCTTTATCTCCCTGTTTGAAACTTCCACTTGTCCACTTGAATGAGGATGGTAAGATGTTTCCACCTTTTTCTTGATTCCATATTTTTCCAACAGGGTTTTGAAGAGGCGGTTGCAAAAGTGTGATCTACCATTACTGATGATTGCTCTGGGAGTGCCAAATCTAGCGAAGATATGCTTTCGCAGAAATGCTGTAACACTTTTTCCTTCATTGTTCGATAGTTCAATAGCCTCCACCCATTTGGAGACATAGTCCACCACCACCAAAATGTATTTCATCCCATATGAGCTAACAAATGGGCCCATGAAGTCTATAACCCATACATCAAACAACTCAACTTCCAGAATAGGGGTCAATATCAACTCATGCTTACGAGTAATGCTGCCCTATCTTTGGAACTAATCACATGCCTTGGCGTAATCACATGCATCTTGGTGAATAGAGGGCCAGTAATACCTGTATTGCAAGATTTTATGTATAGTTCTAATACCACCATGATGACCCCCAACTAGGGATGAATGACAGGCCTCCAAAATGCTTAATATCCTTACTTCTGGCACACACCTACGAATGATCCCATCTGCACAAATGCGAAATAAGTATAGTTCATCCTAGTAGTATCTTTGGGCATCGAATAAGAACTTTTTCTTCTGCTGGGGAATCAGGTCCTGGGATCATGTCACTAACCAAGTAATTTGCAAAGTCAGCGAACCACGGAATCAAACCCTGAAATGCAGCTAGTACCTGCTTGTCTAGGAACGTATCATCAATATCAATCTCCTCTCTTTCCCTAGCTTCAGAATCTATCCTGGATAAGTGATCAACAACCTGATTCTCAGTCCCTTTTCGATCTTTGACCTCAAACTCAAATTCTTATAGCAACAACACCTATCTAATCAATATGGGTTTAGCATCCTTTTTAGACATTAGGTACCTCAAAGCGGTATAGTTTGTATGGATAATCACCTTGGTTCCAAGCATGTATTCCCCACTTCTCGAATGCAAAAACCACAACTAATAGCTCTTGTTCTGTGACCATGTAGTTCTTTTGGGCTGTGTTGAGTGTTTTACTAGCATAGTAGATAGGATGAAAAATATTTGCTCTTCGTTGGCCCAAGACAACACTAAGAGTTACCCCACTAGCATCACACTTTACTTCAAATGGAAGAGACCAATCTGTGGCAATGATAATAGGAGCAGTGGTGAGTTTCTCTTTCAAGAAATCAAAAGCCCTTAGACATGCCTCATCAAACACAAACTTTACCTCCTTCACAAGTAATTTATACAATGCCAGAGCAATCTTTGAAAAGTCCTTGATAAACCACCTATAGAATCCTGCATGCCCTAAAAATCTTCTGACTCTTTTTACAGAATTAGGGGGCGGCAAACCTGCTATAACTTCAATTTCTGCCTTGTCCACCTCAATCCCTTTTCCTGAGATTTTGTGACCCAACACTGTTCCTTCCTTGACCATAAAGTGACATTTTTCCCAATTTAGGACCAGATTAGTTTCTTCACATCTATTTAGCACATTGCCCAAATGTTTGAGGCAAAATTTGAATGAGTCACCCACAACTGAGAAGTCGTCCATGAATACTTCGATGGTGTCCTCCACCATATTTGAGAATATAGACATCATGTAGTGATGGAATGTGGCCGGTGCATTGCATAATCCAAATGACATTTTTCTGAAAGCAAAAATGTTCCATACAGACAGGTGAAGGTAGTCTTTTCCTAATATTCTAGGGCAATGGTGATCTGATTGTATCCTGAGTAGCCATCAAGAAAATAGTACCAACCCCTACCTGCCAATCTGTCAAACATCTGATCCATGAATGGCATTGGAAAATGGTCCTTCTGGGTCCAGTGGTTGAGTTTGCTTTAATCCATACATACACGCCATCCTGTGACTGATCGTATTGGTATCAACTCATTCTTCTTGTTGGGTACCACTGTGATCCCGCCTTTCTTTGTTACACACTGCACTGGACTCACCCACTTGCTATATGCGATGGGGTAGACTACACCAGCATCCAACCACTTGATGATCTCCTTTCTTACTAATTCTTAAATTGAGGGGTTCAGACGTCGCTAATATTCTATACTTAGCGTGCAGTTTGGCTCTAGTTGTATCTTGTGAGTACATATGCCTGGAGAGATCCTAATGATATCAGCTATGGTCCAGCCAATTGCCTTTTTATGCCTTTTTAATACTGTGACCAAAGCTCCCACTTGTCAATCTGTCAAATCTGCTGCAATTATTACTAGCAAAGTGTTTTATTCACCCAAAAATTGCATACTTGAGATGGGGAGGCAATTCCTTCAATTCAAGGACTAGTGGTACCTCCACTGATGGCTTTGTTGGCGCTGTTGAACGATCCTTTAAATCAAGGTCTAACTTCTTTAGGCTGAAGTTATATGACTCCATTCCATTTAAGGCGTTCACCGTCTCCGTGTACTATGGTACCCCATCTCCCTCATAATTCATCAAGACTGCTGCTAAGGTGTCAATAGTTATCATCTCTTCCACATGCACTGGCAACTTCTTGTATTCCATCTGGGTGTTTGCAAAAAGGGTCGTTCCCTTGATGTTGGTTTGATAGAATCACAAAAGAAAAACAAAGAAAATGTAAATAGGGAAATAACAACCAAAAGTCAAATACAATCAATTAATCTAATCTTAGCCGTATTCCTCGGCAACGGTGTCACTTTTTGATAACTCTCAAAATCACACCTCCTAATGAAGTATGAAGTGGACGCTGTCAATAAAGAATCCAACTAAGAGGTCGGGGGTCGAACCCACAGGGAATATGGAAGATCTTGAGTAATGCGTGTAAGTGAACTTGTTGGTGAGTTATCTCCAATTTGGGGGTTTCAAGAAAACAATGGTAAAACAAAGATTAAAATTGTGGTTTAAGTCAAGATTTTAAAACAACTAGAGTAAGTGCTCCCTATGGGTTCATAACTACTTCGGGTATACACACGTGATCAATCTCAATGCTTATTTGTAGAACTGATACTAGGATTCATCCAAATAACTTGTTCGTCCCTATTGGATAACTATACTCAATCACTGGGTCAGGTCTCATGAGCTATTTCAAACTAACCGTTATCAATGTGTTCCAAATTTAACTATTCTGGGACCACAACTCAAGTTAATACAATAATCGTAAAGATCAAGGTTTTGTTGTAATTTTCTTTTCCTAATCTCTACCTCTCTAGGTTCAAGCAAGTAAAGAATTCAGGCAAGTCCAACGTTGTACACCGTTAAGAAATGTTTAGCATAAAGAGAATACAATACAAGCTTTTAACATTGGTTTTGAATCACTTTTGTGTAACCCTAGTTTGTTTATCTACCATGGTTCCCACAAGCCCTAGTTGTGGAGGTTTTAGCCTCTCATGGTTTTAAGATTGTCATTTGTATTCATAAACAAATACATAATTTAAATACTTACAACAACGATTGGAAGAAAATAAAATTTTATTATTCAACAACAATCTCAAGAACAATGTGAGAAATCAAGAATTTGATCCCAAGAATTGCTCCTCAAAAATCAATAAAAATCCACAAAAATAGCTATTCACATGTCTAACAACTCAGTTCTATCCTTCTCTAACTAAAATAAAACATAAAGGATATTTATACATATATTAGAAACCTTTTCCTAAGCTAATAGGGAGTTTTCCATATCTGGTGCCGACTGTGCCACAATTTGTCTTATGACCCGTAGTAGGATTATACGATTGTACCTGCTATTTTTAAGTTCTTGGTTGCTGTAGATTTAGCTAAGTGTTAGTGTCCTAGTACAACTCGTACCTGTTTCCTTTGAGTTGTACATGGTTTCCGTGGTTTGGCTCTAAGAAATTTGACATCTTCTGGAATTCTTCACGAGTGTTATGGTACGACTTGTTCCTTCTTGCCATGACTCATACTCTCTATAGTGTCTGAAGTTCTACTAAGTACTAAATATCTTCTAAAGTTCACCATGGCTCCTGGTACAATTTGTACATTGATGCCACGGTTCGTGAGTCCATCCGTACCAGGAGTCGCCTTTGCGCAATTTCTTCTGAATATTTCCACAATTCTAGTTACGGCTCATACTGAGAGTTGTAGGTTGCCTTCTTCTCAATTCAGCCTTTTGACTTTCATCACGGTTCTTAGTATGACTCATACAATCAAGGTACGACTTGTACCAAGATTGTTAATTTGATTGATCTTCCGCATTTTGAAGCTTCTTTTGCACATCTTTGCTCCAACACTTATTTTCCCTAAAATCAATGTAAAAGTGCCTTACATCCATATAAACATGCCTAAGTCCATGCTATTTTCTTAAATTTTAAGCGGCAAAAGTGCTGTAAACTCACAACACATCAATGATCTACTCCTTGAAGGATTTTCCTAAACTCTTCACTAAAGACGAGAAATTTATGATTATAATTTCTCTCTGTACACTTACAGAACCGTTCCCAACAGTCCCTGACTCTACCCTTAAATATTCCCCCTAATTGTTAACTCTTCAATGACTTTACCCAATCAATAAAGTCCCTTTACAATTTTTCTATGTGTATCTAAGGAACTGTTCCCAAGAGCCTATGCAGTCGTGTGTAGTGTGAATGTGATCACTACATAAAATTTGCCTGCGTAAGGGTTTGTTACTGTAAAGCCCCCTTAGTTTCTACAATTAATTAAGATTAGTTTCAACATAAGTATACAACTTAATTAAATTTGAATCATGTCGGACCTATAAAAGTATAACAAAACACGTGTATTTAACATTGGTAAAGCTAGATTTAAATTACAACTCCATCATATTTTTTAAATTAATTCTTCCACCAAGGCTATATCCTCCCATGGTGTAGGAGGGTTTGACTTGGATCCCTACCTTGTTTAGTATAAAATAATTAGAGCCATACGTGTAGAAGGAAAAATAGCCCTTAACCTCTATTATTGATAAAATACAAGGAATAGATTACAAAGTCCAAGCCTATAACAAAGTCCAAGCCTATAACACTCTGTAAATTTGGGTCATGTCTGAACTAGATAAATGTGTGTTATTCGACTAGGAGTATAAATAATTTTGTGTGTGAGGTGAAATACCAATCCTAATTAAGGAAAATAGTGTTAGGGTTCCAACGTTTCAAACTATTCATGTCACGACCCGAGCTAAAACCTCGGACCGAGACACGGGACTTAGAACCACGAATGACTCCAAGATAACCTTTGGTACATACATAGCATGAGTTAATAGCATGAACAAGCGGAAATTAAAGCATAAATATGACATAAGCGGAATTATGCATTTTTATAAGGACAAAAACATAAACACAACTCTACAACGCTGAGCTGTCTATATATGATAGAGTGAAAAACCTCTACCAATACGATGAGCTGATAGGACAACACCCCCAACTAGCTCTCTATAGGTCTAAAATTGAAAGTCATGATGAAAATATAAAACTAATAACATCCTCTGAGAATGAGGACTCACCAAGTAGGAATAGGGTTGGACTGATCGGGAGCGAGCTATCGGCGAGACTAAACTAGATCACCTGAACCTATATCATGAGACAATATAACATAGAGTATGCGGTTAGTACTTGGAATTTACTGAGTATGTAGAGAAAGTAAGAACATGCTAGTAAACAATAGTATAAAAATCATGCTAATAAATCAAAAGGATCAAGAGATTAAGGACAACATGCTTTAAGTCATAAATTCTAAGTATACATAAAAATAAGCTATTCGACATAATATGAATATAATGGCCCAAGGTTTAGAATTAGAAATCATATAACTTGTCATGCTTGAAATCGTAAGCGAAAGCTCATAAACTGATCGATGGGTCAAGTATGCTATAAAAACATAATATTATAAGTCATGAACATGATTAACTGAAAACATGAGGAATAGTGGGAGATTCTTATAACCGACATACCCCACATTACCATACATGGAGCCCGACATGTAAATCCCTAGTCGGGAAGGTGTTCATACCTTGCTAAGGGTAGAACCTTAAAAAAGGCGTGATATAACTCATAGGTAGCCCATACGGGCATGGGAGACACTCTCATGGAGGACCTATCATGGCTATATTGGCACGTAGTTCTGAGACCTGGGTGCACTGGAACCTTAGCCTACTCGGTGTTAAATACTACTCCTAAAACATAAATAATGCTCATATCATAATAATGAAACATACTTGATGTACATAGGCTAGTTGAAATCATGAGATTCATAACATGCTTGAGATACGTGAACTAGCCATAAAATAGGCCCGTGAGTCGGTCATAATCATAAACTTGATATTCATGAAAGCCATGCATACTTGAGTAAATCATCATACTCTAAAATTCATAAATTCATGAAGGGTTCTTATGGAAATCATGCATTTTAATCATAAAACATAATTTACTTGATTATACTTGAAATCATGGACTCATAAGCTTAATTTCATAAATCATACATAATAGGGAATAGTTTTTATAAAACTTGAAATAATAAATACATAATAAAATCGAGAATAAAATCTGCCTCATTGGCCTTATATCAATAATTGAAACATGATAGAATCTGACCCATAGACATAACATGGATATTTGCATGGAATTGGGTTAAAACCCTAGAAATTTCAATACACTTAATTGGAGACTTGAATTCATGAATTAGAGGAGAAATTGGGCATGAGGGTGGAGAAATCCCCCATTTATGGCCCTACATATCTGGGTAAATTGATTTCTAAGCTGGTCTTGAAAACCCAAGAGGATTGAGGAAGAAATTGAAGAGGAACTCTAGCTTGATCTTGGAAGAGGATTTCAATTCAACGCATGCATGAGAGCATAATGACTTAGGCTAGGTTAAACTGTCACGACCCAAATGGCCGTGATTGGCACCCACACTAACCCTCCGATGGGCGGACCAGTGAATTACGATACTACCCCTAAAATTAGACATACAAAAAGGTAAATGCATTCTTTAATTATTGAAATAACTTCGCATCATGAATCAACCACTTAAACAAACATTACAAAGAAAAGAAATACCCAAGATCTAAAAGTCATTGCAAAAGACGTTTGTTTACAACTCTAAGAATGTTTAAAATACACTAAGAACAAAGAAATATAAATGTCTAGAAGAGAAGGACATCTTCAAAATGGGGGAGTGAGCTCTTTCATCTGCGCACCTTCTCAAAACTCCAAAACTACTAGTTCATAGGTGAGGGCGTGAAGAACTGCCGGGATCGAACTTTGCACTTATAAAAGAATGCAGGGGTAGGGTTAGTACATGACACAGTACTTGTAGGAATCATCGGCCAACCTTACATAATAACAGATAATTACAACAATAGAGATATAAAAAGGGATCCTTAGCTTTACACAGATATACAAGCCATTTTTATTGTCATGCCCCGAGTCTATACCCTGGATGAGACACGGTACTTGGAGTCACAAGTGACCTTGAGTCAATCCATAGTCTATCATAACACTGGCATTTTGAGTAAAAACATAGCGAAAGATTTAAAATAATAAAATAAAATATTCATGAAGAAGAATTAAATCATAAAGTTTTAATACAACTGAAAACAACTGAAAATTTAGATCTATATTTATGTCTGAAAGGAATCTATGTGATGAGTTGCTGGGACAAACCCTCAACTAACTTTAAGTCTAAATGAAAGAAATATAACTAAAAAGAGATAATCATCGTCCTTGAAAGATGAGGACTCACCACTAATGCAGTTGAAAACTTCTGTGTAAGATCTATTAACGGTGTTGAGATTGAGAATCTGCAGCTGTATCATAAAACGATACAGCATAAAAGGTATGCATCAGTATTTTGAGTGTACTGAGTAAGTAGGAGAAACCATAATACGGGGGATAAGACAACTGAACTGTAAATACATGCAATGATTAACTGCAATGCTGAAATCGAATAAACTGTGATATACTGGATAGTTAAAATGACCCTTTCTGATGGTCAGAGACATGCCCTAATCTGAGATACTAATCTGAAATACTGTACATAACTAATCTGAACTGAGTATTCTGAAACTATTCTAACTGAGTTAATTTGAGACTGAACCGAACTGACTAATGGGAGAGTCTATAACCGATATATAACCATGTGATCGAGACGTGAAGTCCGATGTATACACCCCATCGGTAGGACTTAATATACCATGCTAGGGTATAGAGGCATGAACTGAGTGATCATAGGTCTGGGGCCATGAGGATACTAAAATATAACCTACGGTGGCTACGTAGTTTTGGGTACCTGGGTGCGCTGGAAGCCTGTTCCACTCGGTGCTAAGTCCTATCCCACTAGATAGCCCTAGACTGACTACTAAGCTGATAGCTCGAAACTGGGGCCCAAGACTAAGTCAGGAATACCTATCTGGAAGTACCCTGAGAGTCTTGTCAGACTAGATTCTGTAACTGGTGTTCTAAGACTGGTCAGAGCTGCTTATTTGGAAGCATCATAACTGTCTAAAGAACAAATTGTAATTTGAAGTTGGGGGTCCTAATGCTGGTCAACCTTGCTTATCTAGAAGTGTCATGACCACCTAAGGGACCACTAAAATTTGATACTGAGTCTAATACTGATAACTGGGAGGCATCACTAACACCTCAATAATTTAACTGTAGTCAAACTAATCAACTAACATTTCTAGGCAATACTGAGTATGCAAAAAAATCTGACTGAGACTAGAATAACATGAATATAAGTGAAATTTCAACATAAACTAACAATATGTGCATCCCAAAACTGATAGAACCAAGCTACAGGGAAAACTAGTTCAAACCACAAGATTTTAATTTCTACTAAGTTGGGAACTAGGGCTAAATCATTCTATTAGATATAATTTCCACAATTTCTATAAATAGGGAATAATACAGTAATTAAAATCATGAAAAACATTCCACTTGGATTCTCAAAGAAATCTGTCTGAGAACTTTATACATTTTGAATCTACAGGGCTATAACTGATAAAGACAATAGAAAAGATTTTGGGGTCACAAGGGAAGAAATATTCTCTTGTTGAATTCCCATATACCTAGTGAAGAAATTCTGAGAAGATCCCTTGAGAATCTAGGAAGAAGTTGACTGCCCTAGTTCTAGCCCTGAGAGTTTCTACATACTGAGTCTAAGTGTAGAGAGAAGGAGTGAGAGGAATACGTCGATCGCCCTTTTAACTCTCTCCTGGACGTGCCCAAAATGACGTAGTTTAGATTCTAGAAGTTTAGAAAATTACAGAAAAGCCCCTAAAAATCTTGTAGAAAAATCACCCTGCCAGTCCTAATGAGGGATTATACAATTTGTGGTTACTGTCCACGACTCGTGGTCTGTCCCGTTGCCTATGCTAGAAATTCCTCATCATGGGTCACCACGAGCTACTCAACGATCCGTTATCGGTGACCATAACTCGTGTTCAGTTCCTGTTATCCTCACTGCCGAAAACCACCTGGGGGTTACCACGGTGACACCACAGCTCGTGGTATCCTAGACGAGTCATGGTGAGGACCCATTAAGTGCACTGTCCAACTTCTCTTCTTCCTTCACCCATCCTTAACCACGGGTGACCTAACGAGTCATGTGGATGACCACGACTCGTGGTCAGGCCCGTGGTTACTTAGAACTTGAAATTTCCAACTTAAGTCAACTCCTTTCCACGAGTCACTTAACGACTCGTGGTCGTCCTGACGGGTCACTGGACGAGTTGTCCTGTGACCTGGTACATGGAGACTTGTTTTTTCCGTTTTAACTCCCGAGTCTGGTCTTAAGATTTTTGGAGCATTACAATATCTCCCCTTTGGGAACATTCGTCCTCGAATGTTGGAAAACACACAAAAAAGTAGAGAAATGCATTCACCGTATTTAAATACTGAACATATAAGCTGAAAACTAACAGAATGACTGCCTCCAAACTGAACTACATGATGGAACTGAATTTATGAGTCATACTTACGTACTTTGATATGAAAGAAGCTGGGGCACATGAACTAAACTTGAAACTGAATAGAGTTTTAAGGAGAAAATTGATACCTTAGGTTGAAATTGAGCCAGAAGGGAACAAATGTGAGTATCTATCCATCATATCTGCTTCGGCTTCCCACGTAGCTCCCTCAACATGTTGATTCCTCCAAAAAACATTGACTGAAGCTACTTCTTTGTTTCTTAGCTTACCAACCTGACGGTCAAGGATCTGAACTGGGACGTCTTCGTAAGAGAGACTATCTTTCACTCCCACACTGTCTAGTGGAACCACTGAAGTTGGATCAACTATGCACTTCTTCAATAGTGACACATAGAACACTGGGTACACAGATGATAACTCTGAAGGTAATTCCAGCTCATAGGCTACAATTCCAATTCGACTCAGAATTTTATTGGGTCCACATATCTTGGACCGAGTTTTCCTTTCTTCCCAAATCTCATCATCCCATTCATGTGTGAAATTTTTAGATAAACCTAGTCATCTACTACAAACTCTAATTTTCTTCTCCTCACATCAGCATAAGATTTCTAACGGCTTTGTGCTATTTTCAACCTCTCTCTGATAAGTTGTACCTTCTGCATAGCCTCATGAATTGAATCTGGCCTGATTAGAGTAGCTTCACCAACCACAAACCACCCAATAGGAGATCTACACCTCTTACCATACAATGCCTCAAACTAGGCCATCTGGATATTAGAGTGGTAGCTATTGTTGTATCCAAACTCAATGAGAGGTAGGTGATCATCCCAACTACCCTTGAAATCAATCACACATTCTCTCAGCATATCTTCTAAAGTCTATATAGTCCGTTCAGCCTGTCCATCTTTCTGCGGGTAAAAAGCTGTGTCGAGCTTGACCCAGGTACCAAGTCCGTTCTGAAATGAATTCCAGAAATGCGAGGTGAACTGGGTACCTCTATTAGAGATTATGGATAAGGGCACTCCATGTAATCTAACCAACATCCGGATATAAAGCCTAGAATAATCCTCAGCTGAGTCTAAAGTTTTAACTGGGAGGAAATGTGCCGACTTAGTCATCCGGTCTACTATCACCCAGATTGAGTCATGCTGCCGAAGAGTCCAAGGTAGACCAGTAATAAAATCCATATTTACTTCTTCCCACTTCCATGTGGGTATGTTTATATCCTGATTCATACCTCCCGGTCTCTAATGTTCCACCTTAACTTGCTGGCAGTTCGGGCACTTAGCTACAAATTCTGTGATGTCTCTCTTCATTTCGTTCCACTAGAAATATCCCATAAATCAAGGTACATTTTTGTAGCACCTGGGTGGATGGAATATCTCAAACTGTGTTCTTTAGCCAGTATCAGCTGTATTAAATCACCTACATCCGGTACACACAACCTACCCTGGTAACAGAGTACACCATCTCCCCCTTGGGAGAAAGCCTCCACTTCTTTTCTGAGAACTGCCTCCTTCAGCTTAAGTAATATGGGATCTTCATCGTGCCTTGACTTAACTTTAACTAACAACGAGGAACCTGACCCACTCTATACCACTACTTCTCCCTCAACTATACTGACTAACTGCACTCCTAATCGAGCTAACATGTCAATAACCTTTTCCAGTTCCTTTTTTCCCTCTTCAACATGAGCCATGCTCCCATAGACATCCTTCTTAGGGCATCAGCCACCACATTGTCTTTGCCCGAGTGATATAGTACTCTCATGTCATAGTCATTCAATAGCTCCAACCATCTTCTCTAACAAAGATTTAGATCTTTCTGACTAAACACATACTGAAGGCTCTTTTGATCGGTGAATACACCTACGTGAGCCCCGTAAAGGTAGTGCCTCCATATTTTCAACGGAAACACCATTGCTGCCAACTTCAGGTCATGAGTCGGATAGTTATTCTCATGAACCTTGAGCTGTCTGGATGCATAAGCTATCACCTTACCCCACTGCATCAGAACACAACCAAGTCCAACTTTGGAAGAGTCACTATACACCACGAACCTATCTGTTCCTTTTGGTAAGGTCAACACTGGAGCGGTAGCGAGTTGAGTCTTTAACTCCTGAAAACTCTTCTCAAACGCATCTGAACATTGGAATTTCACCTTTTTCTGAGTCAACCTAGTAAGAGGAGATGCAATAGAGGAAAAACCTTCCACAAAGTGTCGGTAATAACTGGCTAGACCCAAGAAACTTCTGATTTTTGTTGGGCAGGTAGGTTTGAGCCAGTCTTTCACCGCTGCTATCTTTTGAGGATCCACCTGAATACCCTCACCTGAGACCATGTGACCAAGGAAAATCATAGACTTCAACCAGAATTCACATTTTCTGAACTTAGCGAACAACTGGCGGTCTCTGAGCATCTGAAGCACTATCCTCGGGTGATTAGCATGTTCTTCCTCATTTTTGGAGTACACTAGAATGTCATCAATGAACATAATAATGAACATGTCTAGATACTGCTTGAAGACTCTGTTCATCAGGTCTATGAAAGCTGTAAGGGCATTAGTCAGTCCGAAGGACATAACCACGAATTCGTAATGACCATACCGAGTTCTAAAAGCTATTTTCGGTATGTCAGACTCTCTGACTCTTAGTTGATGATACCCCGACCTGAGATCTACCTTGGAGAAACAATTGGCTCCTTGAAGCTGATGGAACAAGTCATCAATCCTGGGTAGGGGATACCTGTTCTTGACTATGACCTTGTTCACTGACGGTAATCGATGCACATTCTGAGGGTATCGTCTTTCTTTCGCACGAATAGTATTGGAGCACCCCAGGGAGAGATGCTAGGTCTGATAAAACCTTTATCAAGAAGGTCCTTTAGCTGCTCCTTCAACTCGTTAAGCTCAATTGGAGGCATTCTATAAGGATGGATGAAGATGGGCTGAGTGTTTGGAAGAAGGTTTATGCCAAAGGTCTATTTCCCACTCAGGAGGAACTCCGGGAAGACCTTTGAGGGACACTTCATGGAACTCGTTGACAACTAGAACTGACTGGATAGTTGGGGTCTTAGAGCTAGAATCTTTGAGCCCAACTAGATGATAAATACAAGTTTTGGAAATAAGCTTTTTGGCCTTAAGTTAGGAAATAAACCGACCCTTAGGCGCTGAACTACCACCTGTCCACTCTAAAGCTGGCTCATTAGGGAACTGAAACCTGATGACTCTAGTTCTACAGTCGACTGAGGCATAACTGGAGTGTAACCAATCCATGTCAAGAAAAAGGTCAAAGTCGACCATGTATAACTCTACAAGATCAACTGGAATTACTTTATTCAAGATTGAGACTGGTCAGTTTCTATACACCTGGACTGACTAGCCAACTGGGATGGAGATTGAGAATGGTTCTGAGAGGACTTCTGGACTGATATCAAACTAGACAACTACATATGGAGTCACAAACGAAATTATAGCTCCTGGATCTAGTAGGGCATACATGTCTAGATGAAAAAGGCGTAACATACCCGTGACCATCTCAGGTGAGCTCTCCTGATCCTGATAAGAGGACAAAGCATAAAAATGATTTTGGCGCTAGTCACCATCCGTACTTGAAGTGTTGGCTTGTTGAGCTGGTCGGCTTCCTGGAGATGCTGAAGCAGCGGATTGTGATCTCTCTCTTCCTACTGACGGGCATTGTTTGAGCCAATGACCAAGCTGTCCATACCCAAAACAACCCTCTCGGCCCTGAAGGCATTCTCCTGGATGGTTCTTGCCACACTTAGGGCAAGCTGGGTGGCTGTAGCGGTTGTTGGCACTATGACTCTGGGACTGTGAGCCAGATGCTCCACCCCTCCGATCCTTGTAGGATCGAAAAGTAGGGGCACTGGATGAAGTGGGTGTTGGAGCCTTCTGCTACTGCTGCTGTAGGCGGCTACTACCGCTAGATCTCGGGTGTCTATAATCTGACTGGCGACTCCTTGCCCACTTGTTCTCCCTCTCTAAGTCTTTTAGTTTGTTTGCCTTAATCTATTGGGCATGAACTATGAGACTGGAGAGATTGATATCCTTAGTAAGCATAACGGTCCTGCACTCCTTGATGACCAAGTTTAATACTCCATTAACAAACTTCAGCATACGAGCCCTTGGCTCGGCTAACATCTCTAGAGCATATTTAGACAACCTTGTAAACTCCAATACATACTCTTCCACCGTCCGATTTCCTTGTTTGAGATTCATAAATTCAGACACTTTAGCCTCCCTGAGCTCATGGGGGAAGAATATGTCTTGGAAGGCTATCGTGAACTCCTCCCCTTCCATCGGTTCTGTTCCCACTGGTCTCCCCTCCTTCCACTATTCGTACCAGATCTAGTCTACCCCTTTCAACTGGTAGGAAACCAGGTCGACACTCTCAGAGGAGCTAACACCCATAATTTGGGTAATCTTTCTAATCTCATCCACAAACTCCTATGGGTCCTCTCCCACCTTTGATCCATGGAAAGCTAGAGGGTTCATCTGGGTGAAGTCCCGAACCCGAGGAACTGTTGCGGACCAATTAGTGTTGATCGGAACCACCTACTGGTTTCACCTGGTTAGTGATTGTCTGTCTGAGCAGCTGGATAGCCACTCTTAACTCCGCGGAGGACATAGGGTCATCCTGAGGGGCTGTTACAGCTGGTTAGGTAGGTCGGTGAGTGTTGCCGGCTCTTCTTCCATTACCACATCGTGGAGGCATGATTTCACTGAAACAAAACAAAGCACGAGTTAGGAAAATGTTTCTGGGGTTGAACTTGGATGCGTGATAAAGAGTATGAACAAAATGGAGTTTTCCTAATAATGTCTAGTAGCCTCTCCTTCATAACTGTGGCGCGCTTCACACCCATGAAAAGGACTCTACTCGACGCGACTTTCAGACTTCCTAGGATACTCTAAACCTAGTGCTCTTATACTAATTTGTCACATCCCGAGTCTATACCCTCGACGAGATACGATACTTTGAGTCACAAGTAACCCCAAGTCAACCCATGGTCTATCATAACATTGGCATTCTGAGTAAAAACATAGCGGAAGCTTTAAAATAATAAAATAAAACATTTATGAAAAAGAACTAAATCCTAAAGTTTTAATACAATTGAAAACAACTGAAAATATGGATCTGTGTCTGTGTCTCAAAGCCATCTATCTGATGAGTTGTTGGGACAAGAAATAATCATTGTCCTCGAAAGATGAGGAATCCCCACTGATGCAACTGAAAACTTCTGGGCAAGATCTGCTAATGGTGTTGAGACTGAGAACCTGCAGCTGTATCATAAAATGATACAACATAAAAGGTATGCGTCAATACTTTGAATGTACTGAGTAAGTAGGAGAAGTCATAACACAGGGGATAAAACAACTGAACTGTAAAGACATGTAATGACCAACTAAAATGCTGAAACTGAATAAATTGTGATATACTGAGATAGTCAAAATGACCCTATCTGATGGTTAAAGACATGCCCTAAATATGAGATACTAATATGAAATACAATACTAAACTGATCTGAACTGAGTAGTCTGAAACTGTTCTAACTGAGCTAATCTGAGACTGAGCTGAACTGACTAGTGGGAGAGTCTATAATCGACATATAACCACGTGAGCTAGACGTGGAGTCTGATGTATACACCCTATTGGTAAGACCCAATATACCTTGGTAGTGTATAGAGGCATGAACTGAGTGATCACAGGTCTAGGTCGATGACGCCAATAAAATATAACCTATGGTGGAAATGTAGTTCAGGAAACCTGGGTACACTGGAACCTCAATTCGCTCGGTGCTAAGTCCATATACTGACTACTAAGCTGATAGCTCAAATCTTGGACCTAATACTAAGTCAGGAATACCTATTTGGAAGTACCCTTAGAGTCTTATCTAATCGGATTTTGTAACTGGTGTTCTAAGATTGATCAAAGCTGCTTATCTAGAAGCGTCATAACCGTCTAAAGAACAAACTATTATCTTAAGATGGGGGTCCTAAGGCTGGTCAAAGATGCTTATCTGGAAGTGTCATGACTGCCTAAGGGGCCACTAAAATCTGATACTGAATCTAATATTGATAACTAGGAGGCATCACTGACACCTCAAGAATTTAACTGTAATCAAACCGATCAGCTGACATTTCTGGGCAATACTGAGTGTGCAAAAAAATCTGACTGAGACTAGACTAACATGAATCTGACTGAAATTTCAACAAAAAATAACAATATGTGCATCCCAAAATTGATAGAACCAAACTACAGGGAAACCTAGTTCAACCTGCAAGATTCTAATTTCTACTGAGCTGGAAACTAGGGCTAAATCATTCTACTAGATATAATTTCCACAATTTATAGAAATAGGGAATAATAAAGCAATTAAAATCATGAGAAATATTCCAGTTGAATTCTCAAAGAAATCTGTTTGAAAACTTTCTACATTTCGAATCTACAGGACTGTAAATGATAGAGAAAATAGGGAAGATTTTGGGGACACAAGGGAAAAACTATTTCCTTATGAATTCCTACATACCTGGTGATGAAATTTCAAGAAGATCCCTTGAGAATCTAGGTAGAAGCTGATTTCCCTAGTTCTAGCCATGAGAGTTTCTGCATACCGAGTCTAAGTGTTAAGAGAAGGAGTTAGAGGAATATGTTGATCACCCTTTTAACTCTCTCTTAGACATGCCCAGAACGATGTATTTTAGAGTCTAGAATTTTAGGAAATCACAGAAAAGCTCTTAAAAATCTCACAGAAAAATCACCCTACTAGTCCCAACGAGGGACTGGATGATTCGTGGTCACTGACCACGACTTGTGGTATGTCCTGTCACCTACACTGGAAATTCCTCATCATGGGTCACCACAAGCTGATCAATGACTCGTTACCGGCGACCATGACTCGTGGTCACCTCCCATCGTCCTCATTGCTGAAAACCACTCGGGGGTCACCACGACCCGAGTCGTGGTGAGGACCCGTTAAGTGAACTATCCAACTTCTCTTTTTCCTTCGCCTATTCTTGACCATGGGTGACCTAATGAGTCGTGTGGCTGACCAAGACTCATGGTCAGGCCCATGGTTACTCAGAACTTGAAATTTCCAAATTAAGTCAACTCCTCACCACCAGTCACTTAATGACTCGTGGCCGTGCTGACGGGTCACTGGACGAATCGTCCTCCGACATGGTGCAGGGAGACCTGTTTTCTGCGTTTCAACTCCTAGTTCTGGTCTTAGGATTTTCAGGGTATTACATTTATGAACACTAGCTCTACTCAGGAGTCAGCCAGCCTGCTCACTGGATTAGGCCTGCAGCGGCACTGCGTAGGCAGTAGCTTGACGTGCTGCACCCTTCTTAGTTCATCTATTCCACAGTTCATTAGATCAACAGTTAATATTTCACATACTTCATAAATCCATCCAACGACCATAATAACAAAACAATCACAATAGCAAATAAGAGCTACAAATCCTCAGTTACTCATAGCGACAACTACTTAATAACTGCACATGGTAACAAAGTCGCATTTAGTATTAACACCATGTTCATTGTTATCAATTTGCATCATATCCATGGTGATATTGCACGTTCTCATGGAACTTTCACATTCACCTCATGAACATAAATGAAATCACAAACAAATAAGCAACAACACAACCAAGGGTAGCATGACGGGCACACGCTTCCGCCATCTCCCCTTAACACTCAACCAAATGAATCATGCACACACATGCCAGAGGGTCTTATTTATGCCAAACTAGTCATGATCTATAGGGGACTTTAGAAATCCATGTACTGTGCCAGTGTGGCACTCGCTCCCACTCATATTCTTGTCTAGGTGCTCCCCTCGGACACGAGCCATTCAACAATATTATTCACTTGCTCAGATACTCCCCTCGGGCTCGAGCCTCTCATTTTAGGATGTAAATTCTATCATTCATCATTCTCATAAAAAGAACATATCAAGTGCATCACTTGATCAGAAGGTTACAATCTACTCCCCAAGTAAGCCATTATCAATTAACAACTCTCTCATTAATGGAGTATGATGACTTTACTAAATATTCAGCATAGTTAATTCCGTTATCATATACACAATCTTTTAGACAAGTTATCACAGTTCAATATCACATCATAGTCACATTCTTGAAATAAATTATCAACAATAAACTCACATATCACGTAAATGTCCGAAGACTAATCATATATCAACGTTGCATAATATACATGCCATTATATAGGTCTATCCCTATAAATCGTAACCTACTTCGATTTGAAAGGTAATAATTCAACTACTTCGCGGGAGCCTTGCCTTTCCTCAAAGCCTCGGAATGCGTGAAATCTACAACACAAGATTACTTTATTAATTACCTTTCAATTTTGAGTCTAATAGATCAAACCCTCCCCTTTGGGGTGTTTTTCAAAGGTAAAACCTCAATTCTACTCAGTTCTAATCAATATCCTGAGCAGCCCTTATGTCCAACAAGTGATTCTAGGGGAGAGATCAAAACTTATCAACACCAACCCCTCTCATCCCCTAATCACCGTAAAATTTGGCCCTAGTTAACAACCTAGGGTTCTTACTCTAAAAAATTTCCACTATTATAGGTCTACGAAGCTTCTAGGATCAAAACTACTCACTTTAGAGATAGAGAATCGAAAATCTCGCCTTGAATGAAGAGATTGCTACTCTGGAAATTGTTTCCATCCACTAGACCTCCTGATCGTGTTTTGGGGAATAATAGGGTGAAAACCCCATAATTACCACTTAAACCCACTTTCTGATTTCCGTGGTCTACTGCAGCAGACCCACTACAGCGGTCATAGGGCCGCTGCAGCGGTCCAAATGGTTACTCCTCAATTTTTACCACGATGGGACTCCAATTGCTACCATAGTCTCACTGCAGTGGAAATTCCACCGCTGCAGCAGTCCCTCAGAGCAGTAGCTACCCAAAATTGCACAATTTTATACTTAGTTTATTTCACAACCTCCCTATCTCATCCTTAGCCAGATTTCTGTGTTGTATGCCCTTAACCATCTCGTAACGACATCAGGGTCATTACATAAACCCTCTTAAAAAACTCTTTAGGAATCTTAAAACAACGTCATTAAGGAGTTTGGAGCTTAAAAATACCCCTGAGAACATATAATTAAAAGTTGACTACCATTCACCCTGGGTCGTACCACTAGTCATACCCATAAATAATGACTCGAGGTTTTCTCTCATTGCTAGCCAATTACATTTTCTAGGCTTACTGTTTATCATACCACGAGCCTTGCAATAACTCATTGTTTCCTACAAAGACTCGTATCATGGCTCGTGGTTAGAGGTCCTCTTTCCCATACTATCATTCCACGACATCATACAATAGCTCGTTGTTACCAACAATGAGTCGTGCCATGGTCCATTACTTTCCTCAAGTATGCCACTCAATCAGATACCATGACTCTTGCCCATAACCCGTCACACCAAACAATGAGTCATACCCTGACTTATAGGTCCAAGATCTGACATTCAGTAGCTAATCATGACTCCTGACCACAACTCATTACCTCAACCTATGACTTTTTCCACGAGTCATTATCATTGTTTGGAAAAACTATTGGCTCACCACGATTCCCTACGACCCATACCAAAGAACAATGACTCGTACCATGAGTTATTTTGAGGAAAAATGCAGATTGTTCATGCCCACAAGTGTACGGGTCGTGCAAGTAATATAATGGCTCTTTTTAAGAACTGGAATGTCGAACACACAGGGACTGGACCAATTCAGCTAACTATCAAGTTCAAGTGTGATATTAACTTTCGCAAGTGTTGATTCTAGAGGTTTTCGAGAAGGTTTAATTAAGTCTAAATATGGTCAACGAAATATTCTGAATTCACTCTAGCAGCAACATAGAGTTAAAACCAGATAATCATGCGATACTACGATTTGCAATGTTTTAAGTATGAACCTATCGATTTTCGTCTCACATAATTAGAATTGCATGTTCATGGTCTTTCGAGCCTCTAAACATGACAAACTAGCCTCACTGCATCATTGTGAGCGAGAATGCTAATTCTAGTTCATGGGCAATCAATTATGTTGTGGTTTATGTGGAAATGATTAGGGACTTTCGTGCACCTAATCATTTAACTCAACTTAGCCTCACAACTACTTCTTCGAGTGGTGATGTGATAAACCTAAGTTGGTCTCTAAATACCCCCGTTTTATCAACCAAGCAAGGCATTAGGTATATTTCTATCCTGGCACAAAATTATATCGTGAGATACAAACATGCTCCTTACATTCTCATGTTCTGACCTAGATAAATACTTTCTCAAGCATATGCCTAAGCTAACGTGTATGTTTTCATGGTGATCAATCATGAAAACAACCAAAAATCCAGAATGCAAGACAAAAACAACAATCAATAACTTAATTCCATAACAAACCGCAAAATCACAATCATATCTTGTGGCTTCAACCCTAGAGGAAGGGTTCTAGCCACTCATGTTTGTATAATTACACGAAAACATGTTTAGAGTAATATACTTACAAGAATAGATGAAAAGAAACCAAGAAAATATGAACCCAATAGGAGTTCTTCAAGTCTCCTTCACGCCTCCTTCGGTTTTTTCATAAAATCCCGTTTTCCCTGATTTTAGAAGCTAAGGGTTCAATTTATACTATGCTGAAAAAATGCAAAATTTGGCCTGTGGTGGAACAACAACGTGTCACGGAGCTGAACGCCCTAATTGACCTCCGTGACATGGAGGTAACGCGTACTCTCACTGGAATGTGCCAAAAAATGCAATTTTTAGCCAAGTGTTGCCGCGTTGGCAGCGTGCCACGACCCCTATCCCGCAGGGTGCCAGTTATTGCATGTTTTCTTGTTGACTTTCAAGTTTTGCTCTTGATTCCATTCATCCACTTCTCCAAATCATGAATTAGTTCCTCAAATGCATTATTAACCTTCAAAAACAAATACTAATCATGTTGGTTAGTATATATTCACATTTATACAAAATCACATGAGAATGTATATAAATAATTAGATAAACAAGACTAAATTGAGTTATAAGGTAGCACTTGGGCATGCAATTATGCCCAAGATCACAACCCCACACTTAAAGTCTTGTTCGTCCTCGAACAAACCTTTTACATCTCATGCACGTGAAGACTTACACATAGCTAATTTTAGCCAGACAATTCAAGCTACGGCTACAATGACTGTTTAAGATAGCAAGCTAAAAATAGAGCATGCACGATTTAATCATTGAAATGAAATACAACTATGTTAAGACTTTCTAACCTCAAGAATTGACTCTTTATCTTAGCAAACTCATGCAAATCAACTGATCAAGAAATCCAACATGAATTATATCCTTCATTAAATATGTGCCCTCACAACAAGCGAGTTACCCATTTTCACACGCAAATTTTTAAATCACAACATGTATGGGTAAATGAATAGAATTACGATCACTCTCACAAAGAATTCACATGCATAATGTAATGACCCATAAGCTTGCCCTTAGTGTTTTACTCTACTAATTTAAGGATGTTTGAATGTAAGATCAAGTAGGACTTAATGGGTTGTAATGTAAGCTAAGGGACGGGTAGGTACTATTCGGGCCAGTAATAGTGACTATCTCCCCCAAGAGCTTTTAATACATCCAACATTCATTAAGGACATCTCTTTTCTTACTTCCTCCTCATTCTTTTCAATCTTGAATTTTCTCTTCTTGTTCCCATTTCTTTAAGCACACTCAGCTTAGTAGTAAGGAGTACTTAGGCAAATTTTTTTTCATTCATTTATTTTCTTACTCCCTACTAATAATCAACCATTTTTACACAAGTGCACCTTTGTCCTTTTCTCAACTTTCACAACTTCTACTTTTCCTTCTTTTTCACGCTTCTCACTCCTTCACTCTTTGGAATTTTTTTCACTTAAGCACTTAGGAGTTTTGGATCAAATTCAAGGCTAATAAAAGAAAAAGGATTAAGTTTCTGTTGTAGCTATCAAAGAATAGGCTTAAGGCACAATGGGGCTCACTAGGATTCAACATTCAAGGTAGGTAAAGTGAGGGATAAAAATTAGGTTCATTCAAAGAAATGCCTAAATCATCTCCTACGGTCCACATCCTTCATTTTGTTTTATAGACACACCAGGCAAGTTCTAGACACTCCACAATAGCATGGAATAATAAAAAACCTTACACTCATGGCACATGCTCAATTCAAGACATACCCAGCAGATTTTTTTTAACTCAGCTAATCACAAGAATACAAACATTAAGCTTCAATCATATCAAGTCAAATTCAAGAGCCTAGGTGTCTCAAACATAGGTATACCACTTGCATGCTTCTACACTAAACATACTTGCATCTTACAATCATTTATAGCACATAACAAGAATATCAAGCCATCAATTAGCTACAGGTTCAAAAACCAAAACCTATTGACTAATATTTCCTCAAGACGGTCGTCATCCATCCATCATCGGAAAAAGTCCCTAACTATGACTAAAAACATTATATACAGAAAAAGAAATTTTTTTTATTCTTTGGTTCAAAGACCCCCCGTCGGAAAAGAACCGAAAAGAAAAACCAACGGGTGATGAAGTCATGCTTAACTCATAAAAAATTTTCAATTTTCTCACAAGCATTACATTCACCAAAAATCATTAAGCACAAAAATTTGAAATTTACCTCACCCCACACTTGAATCATGCTATATCCTCATAACATCAACTTAACATTTAAAGAGGGTGAGAAATACACCCTGTGGCCTTTAGGCCTAGCTATAGCATGCTTTTCTTCAACTTGCACAAGTGGGTGTTTGACCCCACACTTTTTCTCTTCCATGCTTGCTAGCTTCCTCCTCCAAGGGTACTCAGACTTCCCCTCCATCTGTGCTTAACTTGCCACCAAAACAACACAAGATGAAAATAAACAAAAATCAACTCAAATGCAAGAAATTAAAATGGTACCTGTGGTACCCTTGGGTTGCCTCCCAAGCAGCACCTGATTTTACGTCGCGGCACGACGTAACAAGTTTCACCACTTTTTCCTCCACCTTGAGGATATGAATCTCACCCCTGATTTCTTCTCTAATTTCCTCTTATGTTCTAGGGGTGGTGGTGAAAAATTGTAAGGACCAAGTAGTAGAGGTTGCCTTTTGCACTTATTGGCCATTAAGTAAGCGAAGTCATTTTGTCTATTGGTCTTAGCAAATTTCAGAATATATGGGGCTTGTTCTCCTCAATATCTTTCTCCACAAGCTTGGAAGACTCTATTTCTATGTTGTCAGCCAAACTCAATGTCGAAAAATGATTCGAGTGGGGTACAATACACCTCAACTCTGAAACTGCATTGTGCTTGACCTCCTTACTTGTATACACCTTCTCAACATCAACATCTATCTCTCCATTAATGTCAACTGGGGGATACTCTATCTCTCCTTCCATGAATGGATTTTCCATAAGTGTGAGCCCATCACGGGGACTCTCAGGAGATTCAAATTGTTGGGTTTCATCCAAAAATTCACCCTTGTCTTTTTCTTGTAGTTCCTCTTGAGTATCGCCTAAAACTGTTACCTGCAGTTTACCACAAGCTTCAGCCTCAGCTATCATCTCCGTGACTTTTATGCTCATCCTTTCTAGAGCTTCTCCATTCTCTGCTAGCTGAATTCTCATTGGTTCCATCACCTCCTTCGTTGCTTCTGTTTGCTCAAGCATCTGCGTTAGCATGTCTTCTATTCGAGCTTGGCGTCCCAAGTCCTCATATTCATCATGCCTATATTCAGCAAAAACAACAGAAAGATCATAGTAGGGGTTTGGGGGATAGGAGTATGCATTCGGACAGCCATCCCAATGGCCATCTTGACCACCATATATATTGCACGTGTTACAGTGTTGCCACAAGTGGGGTCCTCCGCAATTCAGACAAGACTCATCAAAGTAAGAGTATCCACCATTTAACCTATTTATATTCCATGATGTCATGTTAAGAAGGGTGTCAGATTAAAAACTAAAAATAAAATAAATCTAAAGTTAATGAAGAGATTTTTTTTTCAACACTTAAGGAAATTTAAAAATCACACAAAAACAGACAAATTCACTAAACTTAGACGATTCCCCAGCAACGGCGCCAGAAACTTGTTTGTGCCCGCAAGTGTACGGGTCGTGCAAGTAATATAATGGTTCTTTTTAAGAACCGGAATGTCGAACCCACAGGGACTGGACCAATTAAGCTAACTATCAAGTTCAAGTGTGATATTAACTTTTGCAAGTGTTGATTCTAGAGGTTTTCGAGAAGGTTTAATTAAGTCTAAATATGGTCAATGAAATATTCTGAATTCACTCTAGGAGCAACATAGAGTTAAAACCAGATAATCATGCGATACTACGATTTGCAATGTTTTAAGTATGAACCTATCGATTGTCGTCTCACATAATTAGAATTGCATGTTCATGGTCTTTCGAGCCTCTAAACACGACAAACTAGCCTCCCTGCATCATTATGAGCGAGGATACTAATTCTAGTTCGTGGGCAATCAATTATGTTGTGGTTTACGTGGAAATGATTAGGGACTTTCGTGCACCTAATCATTTAACTCAACTTAGCCTCACAACTACTTCTTCGAGTGGTGATGTGATAAACCTAAGTTGGTCTTGAAATACCCCCGTTTTATCAACCAAGCAAGGCATTAGGTATATTTCTGTCCTAACACAAAATTATATCGTGAGATACAAACATGCTGCTTACATTCTCATGTTCTGACCTAGATAAATACTTTCTCAAGCATATGCCTAAGCTAACGTGTATGTTTTCATGGTGATCAATAATGAAAACAACCAACAATCCAGAATGCAAGACAAAACAACAATCAATAACTTAATTCCACAACAAACCGCAAAATGACAATCATATCTTATTGCTTCAACCCTAGAGGAAGGGTTCTAGCCACTCATATTCGTATAATTACACGAAAACATGTTTAGAGTAATATACTTACAAGAATAGATGAAAAGAAACCAAGAAAATCTGAACCCAATAGGAGTTCTTCAAGTCTCCTTCGCGCCTCCTTCGGTTTTTTCAGAAAATCCCGCGTTCCCTGATTTTAGAAGCTAAGGGTTCAATTTATACTATGATGAAAAAAATGCAAAATTTGGCCTGTGGTGGAACAACAACGTGTCACGGAGCTGAACGCCCTAATTGACCTCCGTGACACAGAAGTAATGCATACCCTCACTGGAATGTGCCAAAAAATGCAATTTTTGGCCAAGTGTTGCCGCGTTGGCAGCGTGCCACGGCCCCTATCGCGTAGGGTGCCAGTTATTTCATGTTTTCTTATTCACTTTCAAGTTTTTCTCTTGATTCCATTCCTTCACTTCACCAAATCATGAATTAGTTCCTCAAATGCATTATTAACCTTAAAATACAAGGACTAATCATGTTGGTTAGTATATATTCACATTCACATAAAATCACATGAGAATGTATATAAATAATTAGATAAACAAGACTAAATTGAGTTATAAGGTAGCACTTGGGCATGCAATTATGCCCAAGATCACAGCTTTTTTGCTAAATTTGCTACATGTCTAGGGTTTGGTAGTATGGACTTTTGGGGTGTTACAGTTCATCAATCTGAATCCTATACAAAAAATGATGAATGATTTACTAAAATTGAGCATTAGGAATTCATCTAAGTGTTCAAAACAAAATGGGGCAGTGTGATACATACTCCCCATAGCGCTGAAGTGGGTAGGGCAACACTGAATTTTATGTAATGCGCAATGCAGAGCGTGAAAGTATAGGGGTGAAAATTTTCCCCGAAATATTCTAATTGTTGGGTACCCAAAACGTTTAGTGCAACACACTAATTTTAGTGTGTGGGAAGAGTGTCAGGTTTAGCACAGTGGCTACATGGAGCACTGACTTTTTTTCCCATTCGACTTTGGAATGTGTTCTATAAATACGCATCTAGTTTAGAATTTTAATTCCCCCATATTATTGGATGAGTTTTAGGAGAGAAGACATACTAAGACTTCTTCCAAACATCTAAGGTGAGTTCCCACTGAATCCCCATGATTACAACATTATTTTATCATATATTAATGCGTAAATTATCATTCATATATGTAGGTCCAAGCACTTTATTTAGAAACTTTGAAGGGATATTTTGAGGATGAGCTCTAGATATTGATTATTGAACACCAGGGTCTTTACATAAGGCTTATTGGTGGGATTTAGGTATATCTCTTTTTTAATATACTTTTGACAAGTGTATTATTTGAAAAAGGAATTTATGCATATGTGGGATAAGCTTACATCTAGCCTTCATATTTGATATTTTACTCTATTATGAAATATGTATATGTACATAATTTTTCCTATGAACGAGATTCATTGAAATTGACGTCTAAAAAGATGATATTCTCTAAAGATGATTATCCTATGAATGGATTCTTACCTTGATGAGTGACTTGATTTGTGAACGTGTTTTCTAAATCAATTTGTGACTTATAAACACCTCTATTAATGAGAAGATGAATTAGAAAGATTTTGATTATTATGCCATGATATCAATTGATTGTGCCTAGCCTTCGAGTGGATTAGAGACCTTGAATGGTATTCCTTCATTGCCTCTTGGCTAAATAGGGACTTTTGATGATTTTCCTTCATTGTCTCTAGGTGGACAAGGAACCCCAAATTAGATTTCCTTCATCACTACCGATGTATGGCCTTCGGGCGAACAAGGAACCTTAAAGACAAATTTCCCTTCTTGTGTGGCATTCAGGTAGACAAAGGACCTTAAAGACTACTTTCCCATTGTGTGTGGACTATTTTCCCTTTGTGTGTGACCTTTGAACAGACAAGGGATCCTGCAAGTGGCTCTCCCTTCACAATTAAATTGGTTAGATTGTTCTCTTTGCTGTTATATTTACAACCACTTGACTTGAGTTATGTGACTTATAACTTTTGAGCATAATAAATAGAAGTTGGTTTATTTCTTCATTGATGATCTTCTTTGAAGTTTACGTGGCATTACACTGTTACTGGATTTTAGTTATTTCATCATTTCTATTATTAGTATTTTTTTTCTTTTTTTCAGAAGTATTATTTTTATTACATTACTTCTTGCCCTAAATACATTCACTAAGTATCCAATAATCAAAATGTCACGACCCGAACAGAGGCCCGATTCGTAATACGGGACAAGGAGCCCTGAGAGACCCCAAGTCGACCCATGGCATAAGCATACATCTAATCTCAATCAAGAAACTGAATAATCAATAAAATACTCATAGCGAAAGTCTAACTTGAACATAACATTAGAATGCAAAATCTGAAGCTGAATACAAACATATGTCTGAAAAGCCTCTAAACATGATGAGTTGTTGGGACAAGACCCCAACTAACTCAACAAGAAGAAAAACTGAATAGTCTAGTTCTCAGGATATGAGGAATCACCCACAATAAGAATGCTAACTTTGATAAGCTGACTATGAGCGGGGATGAACCTGAGAGCCAGGTCCTGTATCATGAAACAATACAACATAGAGTATGCGGTCAGTACGTGGAATGTACCAAGTATGCAAGGTAAGTAAAACCACTAAAATAAATAAAATCATTTAAAGACAATGCATAATATAACATAACATTAAGAGTCTGAGAGTAGGGCTTGCATGCATTCTTTCTGAAATCATGATCTCTTCATAACATAACATAATATAATTTCATAACATCATAACTGTATTGATTGACTCAAAGCTGAATTCTGACATTTATAATAAAGTTGAACATTGAGTCAAACCTGCTTTAGTACATGCGCACACACACACACACAAATATATATATAAGTCTCATAAGCAATAAATATGCATATCTGAAATCATGAGGAACAATGGGAGACTCGTCTTTTAACCGACATACCATGATAGAGCTTACGTGGTCCCAACTATCACACTCAAGTGGGTAGAGCTATCAAAAGCCTTGCCAGGGCTAGGGAAGATACCATGATATCGATATCAACCTGAAGGCCCATCTGGGTTGGGGAAACTCACAAGGGAGGTCCCAAAGTCATAACAGTGTAAACCTACGTTGGCGCGTAGTTCTGAGGCATAGGGTGATCGATCCTTAGCCTACTCGGTGCTAGATATTACTCCCCAAAAAACATGCACGTGCTCTACATTATTTTATAATGAAGCTCAACATTATCTATTGTCGAAGCTCAATGATCAAATACATCTCAAGTATAAAATCATGCATATGAGAAGCTTTAGCTCAAGGCATACCACAAGCTGAAAACATAATTGGGAGCCTTCGCTCCAAAATCATGTGGTAAGCTATACATAGGAAAACTTGAAATCAAAAAACATACCACAAGATGAAAATATAATTGGGAGTCTTAGCTTCAAAACAATGTGGTAAGATTAATTCGGGAAAATCATCATTCATACTTAACATGTGGTCCTTGTCCAAAGATTTATTATACTTAGAAATACTCAATTCTTATCGAAAACATAATTGTAAATATGGGAAGCTTCACATCATGATTTTCATCATAATATCTCATCATCATCATATATTTATTACAAATCTCATCCTTCATGAACATCTCATCCATTTGCTTTTAATTCATAAAACTAGAATCATGATTTTAAATCGAAAACGTTATAAAATTTGCTCGTGCTTCATAATTCAATAGTAGAATCATAATCAAATCATACCCATGTATAGAAATAGAAGATTCATGCATTTGGATTAAAACCCCATGGATTAGACATAAAATTTCATACTTTAGAGAGGGATTGGGCATGGGTATGAAATAAATCACCCATTCATAATCTTACATACCTGTTGGTAGCTGATTCTAACACTTCTTTAGATGTCCAATAGGAAATTGAAAAGAAATTGATGAATTCCAAGCTTGATCACCCTCTCAAGTTTTCTACCTTGCATGCATGAGTGAATGAGGCCTAAAATGAACTTAACCCCTTTAAAAGTCACTATTCATAACTCAAAACGTTGTAGTTTAGGCCCTAGGAACTTAGGAATTAAGGAAAATCCCTTGCTAAGTTCGTAGAAATTAACTTTCAAGTGGTACCAATGAGGGACCTAACAACTCATGGCCACAGGTCACAACTCGTGGCTTGGCTCGTGAGGTTCACTGCTCAATAGGTCTCTTGGGCTCTTAACAGGCAACTTTATGACTCGTTACTGGTGACCACGACTCGTGGTCAGCATCTGTGACGTACACTACCTTTATGCCAAATATTTTCTCAAATATTTGACCATGACCTACCCAACGAATTGTGGAGACGGACCACGACTCGTGGGGTCCCTTCCGTCTAGTCCACTTCCCCTTTCCCTTTTTCTTTTCTTAATCCCCCTCCCCACGATTGACCCAACAACTCGTGGGGCCTGGCCAAGAGTTGTGGTCATGCCCGTGGGGTATCCTCTTCTCAAGCCTTAAATTTCATCCCTTGGCCTTCCCCACAAGTCACATCACGACTCGTGGGTAGATCTCACGAGTCTCTTCATGACTCGTTCTGAGTCTGTTGTAGAATTTTCATTTTTTTTCTCCGTTTCAACTTTCGGGTCTGATCTCTGGGCTTCCGGTGTATAAAAATATCTCCCCCTTGGGAACATTCATCCTCGAATGTTGGAAGCACACATAAAAGTAGAGATATGCAATTATCATATTCAAATACTGATCATTTAAATCGAAAACTGGCGGAATGACTACCTTCAATTCAAACTACATAGCTGAACTAAATTCACGAATCATACACACATCCATATGCATTAAAGAAACTTGCGCACATGAACTGAACATGAAATTAAATAGAGTCTGAGTGCAAAACCGATACCTTAAGCTGAAACTGAGCCTGTAGAGAATAAATATGGCTATCCAGCTATCATATCTGCTTCGGACTCCCACGTAGCTCCTTCAACATGATGATTCCTCCATAACACTTTAACTGAAGCTAGTTCCTTGTTCCTTAGCCTTCGAACCTGTCGATCCAGTATTTCCACCGAAACCTCCTCATAGCCAAGGCTGTCTCTCACACTAACACTGTCCACCGGGACAACTAAGGATGGATCATCCAAACACTTCTTCAAAAGCGATACATGAAACACAAGATGCACATATGCTAATTCTAAAGGCAATTCCAACTCATAAGCCACCTTGCCAACACGTCTCACTATCTGATACGGGCCGACATAGTGGGGACTAAGTTTCCCTTTCTCTCTAAATCGCATCACTCCCTTCATGGGAGACACCCTCAGAAATACCCAGTCATTGACTTCAAATTCTAACTCTCTTCTTCTCACGTTTGCATAAGATTTTTGGCGACTCTGGGCAGTTTTCAACCTGTCTCTTATCAACTGAACCTTCTCCATTTCTTCATGAACCAAATCCGGCCCTATCATTGCCCCCTCACCAACCTCAAACCATCCGACGGGTGACCTATATCTCCGCCCATAGAGAGCCTAGAATGGCGCCATCTTAATACTAGAGTGATAGCTGTTATTGTAGGCAAACTCAATCAGTGGAAAATGCTCATCCCAGCTACCTCTGAAGTCAATTACGCATGCTCTCAACATGTCCTCTAGGGTTTGTATTGTGCGCTCCGCTTGATCATTCGTTTGTGGGTGAAATACTGTGCTGAGCTTAATGTGTGTACCCAATCCCTTTTGAAACGACTTACAAAACTAGGTGAATTGAGTACCTCGATCTAAAATCATAGATAAGGGCACTCCATGCAATAGGACCAACTCCCGGATATATAGTTTGGCATAATCCTCCGCCGAATCCATGCTTATAACCAGTAGAAAATGTGCAGCCTTGGTTAACTTGTCTACCACAACCCAAATGGAATCATATTGTCGACGAGTACGAGTCAGACCTGTGATAAAATCCATATTAATCTCTTCCCACTTCCAACTAGGGATGCTGATATCCTGAAGCACACCTCCTGGTCTCTGATGCTCAACCTTTACTTGCTGACAGTTCGAACACTTGGCTATGAATTCTGCAATATCCTTCTTCATACCATTCCACCAATAGATTTTCCGTAAGTAACGGTTCATCTTGGTGGCACCTGTATGGATAAAATACCTGGATCCATGAGCCTCATGCAACATTCGGCTCCTCAAATCATCAACATTTGGAACACATAAGCGACCCTAGTACTGGAGCACACCATCTTCCCCTTTGGAGAAGACCTCTACCTTCTGATTTTTAATGGTTTCCTTCAAGTTTACCAAAATCGGGTCCTCATCTTGTCTGGCCTTCACATCAGTCACCAAGGACGTATGATCCGTTCTGAATAAAAGCACCGCCATCGGTTGAGCCGACCAACCTAACTCCTAACCTAGAAAGTCGATGCACATCCTTCGCCAAATCCTTTTTCCCTTAATCCACCCATAGAGAGTCTACTAAGTGCATCCGCTACCCTATTAGCCTTACCCGAATGGTAAAGGACACTCATATCATAGTCCTTGAGTAGTTCGAACCACCTCCTATATAGAAGATTGAGATATTTTTGTGTGAACACATATTGTAAGCTCTTATGGTCCGTAAACACATCCACGTGGATCCCATACAAGTAATGTCTCCATATCTTCAATGCAAACACCACCGCAACCAATTCAAGATCATGGGTCGGGTAATTCTTCTCATGGACTTTCAACTGTGTAGAGGCATATGCTATCACTTTCCCATGCTGCATCAACACACACCCATGTCCGATCCTTGAAGCATCACAATACACTACGAATTCATCGGTACCCTCGGGTAGGGTCAACATCGGTGCTGAGGTAAGTCGGGTCTTCAACTCTTGGAAGCTCTTCTGACAAGCCTCTGACCATTGAAACTTCACCTTCTTCTGAGTTAATTTGGTCAAAGGTGCTGCAATAGATGAGAAACCCTCAACAAATCTTCGATAGTAGCCGGCTAAACCCAAGAAACTCCGAATATCTGAAGGATTCAGCAGTCTAGGACAATTCTTCACCGCCTCGATTTTCTGAGAATCTACCCTTATGCCTTCACTTGATACCACATGGCCCAAAAAGGCTACGGAGCTCAACTCAAACTCGCACTTGCTGAACTTGGCATATAATTGGAGATCCTTGAGGGTTTGAAGCACTACTCTCAAATGAGTAGCATGCTCTTCCTCGCTCCGAGAGTATATAAGGATGTCATCAATGAACACGATCACAAACATGTCCAGGTATGGCTTGAACACCCTGTTCATCGAATCCATAAAAGCTTCAAGAGCATTCTTTAGTCCAAAAGACATAACTACAAACTCATAATGACCATACCGCGTCCTGAAGGCTGTCTTCGGGATGTCACTCTCTTGAACTCTGAGCTGATAATATGCGGATTTGAGATCTATCTATGAGAAACACTTGGCACCCTGAAGCTGGTCAAACAAATCATCAATCTTGGGTAAAGGATATTTGTTCTTGATGGTGACTTTGTTAATTGCTAATAGTCAATACACATGCGAAGAGAACCATCTTTCTTTCGGACAAAGAGAACTAGTGCACCCCATAGGGACTTGCTTGTTCTAATGAAACTCTTATCTAACAAGTCTTTCAACTTCCCTTTCAACTCTTTTAGCTCAGTTGGAGCCACCTTGTTGGGAGGAATAGATATAGGCTGCGTGCCGGAAAGAAGGTCAATACCAAAATCGATCTCCTGCTCGGGAGGAACACCTTAAAAATCATCAGGAAAGACCTCTGGGTACTCATGTACTATGGGAACTGACTGGATAGTCTGGGTCTTGGACTCAACATTCTTAACACTAAATAGATGGTACACACAACCCTTAGAAATCATCTTTCTAGCCTTAACGTAGGAAATGAAATGACCTACAGGCACAACTGAACTACCCTTCCATTCTAAGACTGGCGAACCCGAAAATTTGAACTCTACCACCCACGTTCTACAATTAACTGAAGCATAGCATGGAAATAGCCAATCCATGCTGAGAATCACATCAAAATCGATCATGGCTAAATTTATCAAATCTGCTGAGATAACCTTCTGAAGGACTGAGACTTGGCAACATCTATACACCCATCTAGCTATAACTGAGTAACCTACTGGAGTAGAAACAGAGAAGGGTTCTGACAATACTTCGAGACTAACTCCGAAGCTACTGTCCACATAAGCTATTACAAAAGATAAGGTAGCCCCAGATCTAACAAATCATAAACATCAATATGGAAAACTCGCAACATACCAGTGACCACATCCAGGTTGACCTCTTGCTCCTGGTGGGATGCTAAAGCATAGAATCTGTTCTGGCGCTGACCGCCAACTCTACTGGTAGATGCCCCCTGATATGCTAAGCATGCAGGAGGGGATGATGAACCAGAAGCTGGGCCTCGGCCCCCAACCTGATCCTGTCTTATTGTTGGGAAATCTCTAAGCATGTGCCCTGACTTCCCACATCCAAAGCAAGCACCTGAACCTGCCAAGCACTAGCCTGTGTGCCCCTAACCATATTTGCGACAAGTTGGGATGCTAGAGCCCGCGGGTCCGCTGCTCTGACCCCTCGAGCTTGATGCTCGCTCTCTATGATCATGTCTAGTCCTGGATGACATACTCAATGCCAAAGATACTAGGGCTGATGATCTCTAGTGGGTCGGCTGTCAGTGCCCACCACCTGACCTTGTTTGAGAGAATCTATAGTGATCAGTCCTAGTCCTCTTGGCCTCCCTCTCTCAGATGTAGTGCCTCCATCTGCTGGGCGTACAATACTATCCATAGAAAATCCATGTCCCGGTGGAGCATAGTGGTCCTACAATCCTTGTCTAAATAGCCCGCTACTCCATGCACAAACCTGCTCACCCGTGTCCTCTAATCAACTACTAACTCTGGGGCATATTTTGATAGGTGAGTGAACTCAAGGGCATAATCTTGTACCATCATTCTCCCTTGCTTCAAATTCACGAACTTAGCTGCCTTCAACTCTCTCATCTCACGAGGGAAGAACCGATCTACAAAGGTAACATGAAACTCTTCCCAAGTGACGGGACCTGCTCCGGTGACCTTGCTATCCTTCCATTGGCGAAACCAGATATGCACGACCCCTTTCAACTAGTAAGAGGAAAATTCTACACAGTTAACTCTATTAACCCCCATGACTTGGGTGATCTTGACAATCTTATCTATGAACTCATGCGGGTCCTCATCTACCTTGGACTTAAGGAACTCGAGTGGGTTCATCCTCAAGAACTCTCGGACTCGAGCCACCACTGCATTGTAATTTTGCGGGACATGCACAATGGCCTATTGATTGACATGATCGGTCAAGGCCTGCTCAAGCATCTGAATAGCGGCCCAGAACTCAGCATGAGCTACTGGCTTCGGTGCCTGGTGCTCCTGAGCTGGTGGGGCTTGCTGCTGCCCGTTATCGTTGCCATCCTTGTGGCCTTCACCATTCCCGTTTCTCCTACCATTCACACTTCGAGGAGCCATGATTCTGCAATCACGAATAGCATAAATTAGAAGGATAGAAAGACTTTTCATCGCACGACATAGATCATGAAAGAAGGGAACATTTCCTAAACTTCTCATAGCCTCTTCGTCATAAGTGTGGCGCGCTTCACACCCATGAAAAAGACTCTACTTAACGCGACTTTCATACACCCTAGGATACTTCAAATCCATTGCTCTGATACCAAGTTTGTCACAACTCGAACAGAGGCCCAGATTCGTAACACGGGACAAGGAGCCCCAAGAGAGCCCAAGTTGACCCATGGCATAAGCATACATCTAATCTCAATCAAGAAACTGAATAATCAATAAAATACTCATAGCGGAAGTCTAACTTGAATATGAAATCAGAATGCCAAAGTCAAAGATGAATACATACATATGTCTGAAAAGCCTCTAAAATGATGAGTTGATGGGACAAGACCCAACTAACTAAACAAGCTGAAACTGAAATACATAAAGAAAAGATGAATAGTCTAGTCCTTAGGAGATGAGGACTCACCCACAATAAGAATGCTAACTCTGATAAGCTAACTACGAGCGGGGTTGAACCTGAGAGTTGGTTCCTGTATCATGAAATGATAAATCATAGATTATGCGGTCAGTACATGGAATTTACTGAGTATGCAAGGTAAGTAAAATCGCTAAAGTAAATAAAATCATTTAAAGACAATGCATAATGTATCATAACATTAAGAGTCTGAGAGAAGGGCTTGCATGCATTCTTTCTGAAATCATAATCTCTTCATAATATAACATAGCATAACTTCATGACATCGTAACTGAATCGATTGACTCAAACCTGAATTCTGACATTTATAAGTAAAGATGAACATTGAGTCAAACCTGCTTTAGTACATGCATTATATATATATAAATCTCATGAGTAATGAATATGCATATCTACAATCATGAGGATCAATGGGAGACTCATCTTTTCACCGATATACCACGATAGAGCTTATCTAGTCCCAACTATCACACTCAAGTAGGTAGTGCAATCCAAAGCTTTTCCAGGTTTAGGGACGATACCATGATATTGATATCAAGCTGAAGGCCCATTCGGGTAGGGGAAGCTCACAAGAGAGGTCCCTAAGTCATAAAAGTGTAAACCTACATTGGCGCGTAGTTCTGAGGCATAAGGTGATCGATCCTTAGCCTACTTGGTGCTAGAAATTATTCCCAAAAAACATGCATGTACTCTGCATCATTTTATAATGAAGCTCAACATCTTCTATTGACGAAGCTCAATGATCAAATATATCTCAAATATAAAATCATGCATATGAGAAGCTTTAGATCAAGACATACCACAAGCTGAAAACATAATTGGGAGCCTTCGCTCCAAAACCATGTGATAAGATATACATAGAAAAATGTGAACTCAAAACATACCACAAGATGAAAATATAATTGGGAGTCTTAGCTCCAAAACAATGTGGTAAGCTTAATTTGGGAAAATCATCATTCATACTTAACATGTGGGCCTTTTCCAAAGCTTTATTATACTTAGAAATACTCAATTCTTATCGAAAACATAATTGTACATATGGGTAGCTTCATATCATGCTTTTCATCATAATATCTCATCATCATCATCATATATTCATCACAAATCTCATCTTTCATGAACATCTTATCCATGGGCTTTTAGTTCATAAAACTAGAATCATGATTTTAAATAGAAAACATTATAAAATTTGCCCATGCTTCATAATTCAATAGTAGAAGCATAATCAAATCATACTCATGTATAGAAATAGAAGATTCATGCATTTGGGTTAAAACCCCATGGATCAGACATAGATTTCATACTTTAGAGAGGGATTGGGCATGGGTGTGAAAGAAATCACCCATTCATAACCTTACATACCTGTTGGTAGCTGATTCTAACACTTCTTTAGATTCACAATAGGAAATTGAAAAGAAATTGATGAATGCCAAACTTGATTACCCTCTGAAGTATTCTACCTTGCATGTATGAGTGAATGAGGCCTAAAATAAGCTTAACCCATTTAAAAATCACTATTTATAACTCAAATCGTCGTAGTTTAGGCCTTAGAAACTTAGGAATTACGGAAAAGCCGTTACTAAATTCGCAGAAATTAACTGTCAGGTGGTCCCAACAATAGACCTAACGACTCGTGGTCACAGGTTATGACTCATGGCTTGGCTCGTGAGATTCACTGCTCAATAGGTCTCCTGGGCTCTTAGCGGGAAACTTCATGACTCGTTACTGGTGACCATGAATCGTGGTTACCATCCGTGATGTACACGACCTTCATGCCAAATATTTTCTCAAATAGCTGACCACAATCTACCACACGAATTGTGGGGACGGACCATGACTCATGGGGTGCCTTCCGTCAAGTCCACTACCCCTTTCCCTTTTTATTTTCTTGATCCCCCTCCCCATGACTGATCCAACGACTCATGGGGCCTTTCATTACCGTGAGTGTCATTGGATATTTTATTTACTTTATTAGATTGTTGAGTTTCATCTTGAGTTAATTATTCTTTCTTAGAGAATTCATAGATGGAGATTGTGTCATGGTAAATACTTAAAGTCATTGCTTGACTTATTGGGTACACTAATTTGCTAGTTGACATTTATGTTACAACTTCTGTATTTAGATCATCCTTATTTTATTTAATAATTGTTGTCTTGATTGTGAAAAAATTGTTTAATAATCTTAAATAATTAAATAATGGGGGCAACAATATGATATATCATATCTATTAGATGCTTCTAATATGGTTCCGTAGCATTGGATGCCTATTGTGTTAGGATTGAATTTGGGGCATGACAAACTTAGTAATAGAGCTATAGGTTTAGAAGTTTCCTAGGATCTATTTGTGTAGCTGTTTCTAGTGGAGTGTTTCTTTTACAATATGATCACCTGCATGACTGAAAGACTCCCAGGGCATTTATAGGTGTTTCTCATTCTTTTAATTATAGATTATGTTGTCGTTATTGAAATCCTCTTTAGGATAATTTTAATACATTATCTATTTGTGCCTCACAGTTAATGATGTTGACATGTGCAAAAATTAATAATAATGTTGACACTGATAATTCTAATACATATTAAAAGGGCATCCAACTGTTGACCCAACAACTATTGTTGCAAACGTCGGGGTGGAGGCTGGTACTAGAAACCATGTATCTCCGCAAGCTCCTTTGTTTCTTGCGTGTGTTGCTGTTGATAATGAATCAATGTAGATAGCTATTCAGATTCTTAATGCTCTAATAGCATCCCAACATATAGGTTATCAATCAACAACTGCAATTGCTGGAGGAAGGCTTAAACATTTTCTTAGCTTGAGCCCACCAAAGTTCTTTGGTTCACAGGCAAAGGATTATCTGCAATTCTTCATATATGAGACCCTCAAGGCTCTCTAAGATATGAGTACTCACAGTTCTGAATCTATGGAGTTTGATGCATACTAGTTGAAGGATGCAACATATGCGTGGTTTGATATATAGAAGAGCGAGCGACTGTCTACTGTTCGCGTGATTTGTGGGGTATAAAACGACACGCAAGTGCACGTGGTCGAACAAGTAGTAAGTGGCTTTAGTAAGCCAAGTATCGATCCCACAGAGACTTGGATGAAGTGTAATTTGCTCAAGTGTACTATATTTTACTTCTAAAAATGCAGACAACAGTGTAACCAAAAGTTTGATAGTTTGTTTTATAATTTTTATACTAAAGCTAAAAACAATTATCTACTTTGAATCTGAACTATGAATGAGAGCATGCTGAGGTTAAACGAACATGTAATGAAATTAATTATCATCGTAATTTGGTTAATCTTTTCCTCCAGTTAGCCAAGAACATTTGCCAAGAGATTAAAACTCTCGCATTTAACCTCACTTAAGAATCATGAACCATCCGTCTATATTTCTGTGATCAAATGCAATTCATGTTCTAGCCATACAATTCCGGTTCCTAAATTGACTAATACGACTTTCAGGTATATTTCTATCCTGAAAGCAAATCAAGACTCAATTTTCCCAAACCAAGTAAAGAACATATCCTATTAATTCACAACTTTCCAATTTCTTGCTCTCTCGAGTGAAACCGTACTTTTTAGATGTACATTAACGTAGGCCACACATTAATGCAGTAAGAACAAGAATTAATAGAACAACATGGAAGAAAAGATGAAAAACCAAAGAATCAATGATCAAATTTCATCACAATTGTTCATAACCTCAGCAATGAGAGGAATTAGCCACTCATTTGTGGATTAAACAACTTAAAATGAGTGTTAATCATACAAGAAATTGAATTAAAGAAGAAAGAAAGAGAGAAACAACCCTGATATTTTCGTCCCTCAACTGCCTGTAACCCACGTCCTTGCTCCACCAAGTCAGAATATTGAAAAATGAACCTAAGTGTTCTATTTATACTGCTGGGAATTTTTCCCGGAATAACGAGCAACGTGTCACGGACTGCATCGCGGAGCACTGTCTCCGTGACACGCTGCGGACGCGGACCCTCACTGGAATTGGGGGTCCAGAAATTAAAGCTCAACGTGGCACGACGTGCAACGCGGAGCCAGGCCACCGTGCCACGGAGCAGACGCGGACCCTCTCTGGAATTTGGGTGAATTTTCCCTATCCAGGCAGAATGCCTCCGCGATGGCAGCATGACACGGCTCCATCGCGGAGCCCCTTTATTTCATGCTGTCCAATGCCTTTTTCCTTGCTCGCATACAAGTCCAACTCCGATATCATCTAACATGCATTTAAGCTTCCCAAAGTCACATTTTTCCTGCAAAACAATGCTAATCATGTTGGTTAGTATAAATTCACATTTTATTACCAATTACATGAGAATGTATACACATTGGTAGATAAAAAAAGGCTAAAATGGTACATTTGAGTATCACTTGGGCATATAAATTTGCCCAAGATCACTTACCCCACACTTAAATCCTTGTTCATCCTCGAACAACAATCCTACACTTCATGCAATTTACATCCCAACCTCACTACTTCGGTTCGACAATTTAGGCTACGGTCATACCGATTATTCAATACGACAAATCATCAAGAAAACATGCATGGTCTTATCAATGCAATGACATTCAATACATTAAGACCTCCTAGACTTTAAGAATCGACTCTCGATATTGGCAAACTCATGCAAATCAGCTGATCAAGATATCCGACACGAAAAGTAATCTTTCATCAAGCATGCGCCCTCACAACACAAGAGAATCTTCCCCTTTTTGCTCATATGACTCACAAGAATTCAAGCAGGGGCATGTAAAAACAATTTCGCTCTCTCTCCCAAAAGAATTCACATGCATCATGTCATGACCCATAAGCTTGCCCTTAGTGTATTACTCCACTAATATAAAGAAGTGCGATGTAAGATCACGTAGGACTTGAACGGGCTGTAATGGAAGCTACGGAACTAGTAAATATTGGATTAGCCAATAATAGCCACTAGCATCCTTAAGCGCCTTTTCAACACATCCCATCAACTCATGGACACTGTTTCTTTTTTTTTTTTCATCATCCCATTCTTGATGATTTTCTTTAGTATGGCCCATTGCATTAAGCACACTTGACACAACAACAAAGATTATTCATGCACCTTCATTATCGTTTATTTATAGCAAGTGCACCTTCAACCTTTTCTTTTCTTCTATCACTCTGCTTTTCTTTTTCTTTTCACCATTCTCACTTTTTGACACTTCAGGAAAATGATTTTCTTTTCTTAAGGATTAAGAGTTTTGTATAGACTTTACGGCTAATGAAAAGAAGGAATTAAGCTCGGTTTACACTTTATGACACAAGAAAAAAATAATAGGCTAAATGCTCAACGGGCTGACTAGGGTATACAATCAAGGTGGGTACAACAAGGAAAAATAGAATCTCTCGGTTAAAATAAAGAAATGCCTACATCCTTTCCTACAATACAACTCCTTCATTTCATTTTGTACACACACCAGGCAAGTTCTAGACACTTCACAATAGCATGGAATAACAACACCTCACTTCACACTTTTTGCACATGCTCAATTCAAGATGTATTCACAGACTCTTCAATCAGCTAATTACAGGAATTCAAACATTAAGCCTCAATCACACTGAATCGAACTCTACGGCCTAGGTATCTCAACATATTTACAAAGTTGCATGCTTTCATACGAATCACCTTTGCATTTTGAATATCATGTACAACACGCAACCAGAATTTCGCAACCATAGAGTAACTACAGGTTTTGGGATGCAACCCACCAAAGAAAAAACTGAAAAATAATTGAAAAAAATATACTCCTAACGACTACATTTCCCTTAAGACGGTCGTCATCCATCCATCATAGGGAACGATCACTACTATGACTTCGGTTCAATGGGACTAATCTCGGTAAAAGAACTGAAAACAAACGCTGAGAAACCCAAGAAGTAAAAAAATGTTGAAAATATCGATCATTTCGATAGAAAAATATGTACAAAAAAATTTATCGATCATTTCGATAACAAAAAATATGTACAAAATCAGAATCAGCTAGCAACATTCAGCAACACACATCAATTTCACGTAAATTTACAGATACAGAATAACACTTAACAATTCACAACTCACAGGGACAAACAACATACACGACAACAAAAGAGAGCATACATACAAAACAACCCAGCCCAACACCTAACTACTCCCACCCCACACTTAGTTCGAACACTGTCCCCAGTGTTCACAAAAATTAAAATAGCACAAAATCGGGTGGTGGAACTCCCTGATCAGTCAAAGTATTCCACTTCTTCGTCGGGTGCTGCTGCTTCATCTCCCATGTCCGAGTCGCCTCCGTCGTCATCATCGGACTCTACATCGGATTCCTCCCAACGTGTCTCCTCGTCTGTGGGGACATCATCATCTGTGGGCTCTACAAATGCTGGCCCCACTCGGCACAGAGCCCTGGCGTTTTCACCGAAGGGGTAGTCTAGCTCGAGTTGCCATAGCTCCTCCTCTGTCGCCGGCCTCCCACCTATCCTCAGCTGGAGCATCTGCATCCCATACATCCGAGCCATATACTGGTCATCACGAGCATGTCGCTCGGCAAGTGTAAGCACCGGCCCATGGGTGGTGTCGGGAGCCTTAGTTTTAGTAACGTCTAAGGCCCGCCGCTCCAACTGTAGGATATAGTCAAGGGCCTCCTCCTCAACATCGAGGCCCCTGAGGAAGGTGGTCAGTAGTCCACCAAAGCCATACCTATGCCCCTGGTGCAACCGGGCTCTCTTCATGGCGGAGATAATTACTGCCCCTACATTGATCTCCATCCCTTTCATCAGGGCGTACACCAGGCATACACGATCCCGAGTTACATCTGTCATATGTACCCCCAGGATTAGGCATGAGCAGACTATCTTCAACTAGATTCGGGCTTCCCTGTTCATCTGTGAATAGGGCAAAGTATGGTGGTAGCCCCTCTCTTTGTGTCTGCTCCATCTAGCTATTGATTGGGTCCCACACAATGTGCGTCTGATGTCCGCATACGGTGGGGTAATGTTCAGCTGTCGGAGTACGTGGGCGTCTGTGTCCCGTCTCCTATGATGGCATTGAGGTGGTGGGGCTCCAAGGTGACTATTTGCCCTCTGATCTTGATGGTGTGACTTCTGATCGTCGGGTTCCAATTGGCATAGAACTCCCGAACCAAGTGCAGATTGCATTCCTTGGGCTCTTCAAAGATGAACTTGAGCCTAGCTGCCTCGATCCGGTGGACCATCCTGGGGAACTCCTGTGCCAATGTTTCCCGTGCTATCTGCTCCTCTTTTTTTCTTTGTGCTTTGCATACCACTTTTTCCCCTCATCGGTCACCCATCTCGTTCCGTATTGGCGGCGCTGGCCGCGTGGAACTGCTGGTGCAGCTGGGACTACTGTGCCCAGTCTGATTCGCTTCCTTCCGGCGCCTGAAGTTGATGCGCCTTTTCCTTTATCTTGCCGGCTTGCCATTTTACCTGTCAACCCAAGTAAACAGGATCATTGTTAAGCTCACGGGTATTAATTTTGGCTAAGGTCGGGTTACTCTAGGTTACCCCACACTTAGTTCTTAGCTACAGTTACAACACTACAGCAAGATTATCTTTATTTACACACAATAAACAACTATACAATCATGCTTAGTGCATTCGAAAAATTCGACGGTATAACTTCTGCGTACTACTCAGACTTCGTACAGCTAATCACAATCACTACCATCGCTAACATTTTACCCATCACATTTAGCAATGAAAAACAAAGAAACAAAAACAACAACAAAAATTTATCTACATGAACCTATACAACCAACCAATTCTTACAAATTTCAACATTTCCCCAACCCGAGAATCAGTCGTTCTATTAACATCCTAACAATTTGTACATCGACTCATCTCTTTCAACACATCCATCCCGGCATAAAATTCACAATTTCAATACATTTTCAACTTCAAATTCCACATACAAGCCCTAGAATTGAGATTATCAATCAAATTCGATTAAGTTATGCAATCGACAAGTTCAAGTAATCATAACGACACTCCGAACATTCATCAATAACAATTAACTCAAATTCATGATTAATTACTACGTAGGGCAATTTACCTCACCTCCCATGCTCAATATCGAAGAAAATCGACAAGAATTTGAGAGGAAATCGGAAAACATACCTTGACTTTGAATAATCGAAGAGAAATCATTGAATTTATTGCCTTACTCCGTGTCACGTTGATGGGGGTGGGTTTTGGGGGGTTTGGTCGCGGAGGGATTAAAAAATGAGGGAAAAGGGAGGGTTTTCGGGGTTAAAAAGTAAGGAAATCGCGCGGGTCACCCGGCGACCCGGTGTGACCCGTCGCGATATACAAGGCAACGTGTCACAGAGTGCATTGCGGTGCACTGCCTCCGTGACACGGAGCCATCGCGAGACTGTTCTGGAAATTTTTAAAATTTCTGGATTATACCTCAACGTGTCACGGAGGTAACGCGGAGGTCCACCTCCGTGACACGGAGCTGTCGCCTCAGCTCACTGTCTGCCACTTTTTATTAATTTTTCATACCTCGACTTTTCCTTCGCGATTCCGTGCATATTTTTCTACGTTTGACCTGAAATTCATCTCACTATACAAAATTGGTTAGACTTATAGGTTTCACTCTAAATACAAATAAAAAAAAACTAAAACAAATTTTTTTGTAGTAAATCAAGAAAAAGAAAAAGAAAAGAAAAATCTATTTACACTTTACAAAATGAAAGAAAATTTTTTTCACGGGTTGCCTCCCGTGCAGCGCCTGGTTTACCGTCGCGGCTCGACGTCATTAAGCTCAATTGTCCTCTAGGGTGATGGACAATTTCTCTCGATCATCGTCCTCCCCACAGTAGTGCTTACGCCTATCCGGTGGTTTTCCCATTGACTCCCGTGAATCCTTCCTCTGCTCATCATCGCCTTGATCAATCACATTGATCACCGAGAGTTCTTCATGCACCGTCGGGAGCTTGGGTGCCTTGTACACCTCGAACACCTCCACCTTGTCATGTGCTCGCATTGTTAGCTACCCCGCAGGTACGTCAATTAGTGCTTTACCGGTTGCCAAGAAAGGACGTCCCAAAATAAATGGGACTTCCGCGTCTGGTTCAAAATCCAGCACGACAAAATCTATCGAGAAAATTAGGGAGCCAACTTGCACCAGAACGTCCTCTACAATGCCATTAGGTCTGGCTAAGGATCGATCCACCAACTGCAAGATTACCGTTGTGGGTCTAGGACTCCCTAGGCCCAACTTTCTGAATATCGAAGACGGCATCAAATTTATGCTCGCTCCCAAATCACACAATCCACGAGCTCGGATGCTCTGCCCAATAGTAATCTGGATAGTAAAACTCCCAGGGTCTTTTAGCTTTGTGGGCAGTCTATTTTGGATCCGGGAAATGCACTCCTCCGTTAGAGCCACCGTAGCATACTCAGTCAACCGACTTTTATTTGCCACGATGTCCTTTATATACTTAGCATATTTCGGCACTCCCTGCAAGACATCAACAAGAGGTAAGTTAATATGTACCTGTTTCAGCACCTCCATAAATTTCTTGAAACACGCCTCCTCCTAGTGTTTCTTTAGTCGTTGAGGGAACGGGGGTGGAGGTCTTTCTGAATCAGCTTCCTTAGTCTTCCCCCTTTCGGTACTTTGGTCCCTCTCAACTTCTGCTGCTCCCGACTGCTGAGGTGGTCCTTCTGGTTCCACCTCTTTCAGCTGCAAACCACTCCTTGTGGTCACTGCATTTACCTGCTTGGGATTGGGATCCGTGTCGCTCAGCAGTCCTCCTCTAGGCCTTGTGTTTTGGGCACTAGCAAATTGCCCAAATTGATATTCAAGTGCCTTAGTAGCTAACTGGTTGTTTTTCACTTCGGCTGCCAATTTCACATAGTCAGCCTGCAATTGAGCTTGGTTAGCTATCATGGTCTTGAACATCTCCTCAATGCTAGGTGATGGTGGTGGAGGAGGTGCATTGTTATTTCTGAATTGAGCTTGATAATTCTGCTGTCCTCCTTGGTTCCTTTGCACACCCTGACCCGAACTTTGGCCCTGATGGTTGTTGCTACCCCATGAGAAATTAGGGTGATTCGTCCAATTGGAGTTGTAGCTACTACCATACTGCTGGTGGTTCCTTTGCGCATTACCCACAAAGTTTACCGAGTCAGGATTGGCTCCACAACACTCAGCTGAGTGCTTACTGCTTCCACACACTTCACACCACATCTACTGTATTGCATTAACTGGGGCTTGAGGCTGGTTCACTGTCATGTTGCTGAAGTGGGTGTTAAGTTGATTTTGCAATGCAGCTATCTGTGCAGCGATAGCTGTAAACCCATCCACTTCTAGCACTCCTGCTGCTTTCCTTGTCACACCTCTTGATGAATCAGCATTCCATTCTGGATTGCCCTGTGAAATATGATTCAAAAAGGTATACAGCTCCTCATAAGTTTTCTCCAGCGCTTGCCCTCCAGCTGCTGAGTCTAGCAATATTTTGGTGTGGGGTTCCAAACCCTCTATAAATGTGTGCACCAGCAGGTGCACATCATTGGACTGATGATGATGAGGACAATCCCGCAACATGGATTTAAATCTCTCCCAGGCCTGATATAAATTTTCTCCCTTTCTCCGTTTGAAACTTAGAATCTGACTTCTAAGTCTTGCTGTTTTACCAGAGGGAAAAAACCGTATCAAAAACTTCCGTGCAAGATCATCCCACGTAGAAATAGAATTCGGTGGCTCAGTTTTCAACCACCTCTTGGCTTCTCCCAATAATGAGAATGGGAACAATGTAAGCCGGACATAGTCTGATGACACTCCAGCGGGTATGTAAGTGTCACTTATCTCCAAAAAATTTTGGAGATGCTGCTGTGGATCTTCATGAGGGAGACCGGTAAACTGCCCGCTAGTGTGCAGTAACTGTACCATATTCTGTTTAAGTTCAAATCTCCCTCATGGCTCAGGTTTGCGGATACTAGATGTAACATTATTGGCATGTGGGATTGCCACCTCGTGAATCGGCCGAGCTGCTGCTTCTTCGGGCACTAACACTACCCGTACTACCGGTGGATTCTGTTGTTGCTCCATGATCGTCTGTCTGAGCAACTGCAGCTTTCTTTGTAGAGCTTCTCTTCGTTTACTGTGAAATATCCTTTCTGGCTCTATATACGATTCCACCAGCTCCTTGTCTCTTGCCAGCGTTCAACAGCAATTAAGTCTGCAAAATACAGGCTAAGACCAAGTTGTCAACACTAAGAAAATGAAAATACAGTAAATTAACACTTAAAACAAATTCACCAATTGCCAAGTCCCCGGCAACGGCGCCAAAAACTTGTTCGCGTGATTTGTGGGGTATAAAACGACACGCAAGTGCACGTGGTCGAACAAGTAGTAAGTGGCTTTAGTAAGCCAAGTATCGATCCCACAGAGACTTGGATGAAGTGCAATTTGCTCAAGTGTACTATATTTTACTTCTAAAAATGCAGACAACAGTGTAACCAAAAGTTTGAATGTTTGTTTTATAATTTTTATACTAAAGCTAAAAACAATTATCTACTTTGAATCTGAACTATAAATGAGAGCATGCTGAGGTTAAACGAACATGTAGTAAAATTAATTATCATCGTAATTTGGTTAATCTTTTCCTCCAGTTGCTAGCCAAGAACATTTGCCAAGAGCTTACAACTCTCGTATTTAACCTCACTTAAGAATCACGAACAATCCGTCTACATTTCTGTGATCAAATGCAATTCATGTTCTAGACATACAATTCCGATTCCTAAATTGACTAATACGACTTTCAGGTATATTTCTATCCTGAAAGCAAATCAAGACTCAATTTTCCCAAACCAAGTAAAGAACATATCCTATTAATTCACAACTTTCCAATTTCTTGCTCTCTCGAGTGAAACCGGACTTTTTAGATGTAAATTAACGTAGGCCACACATTAATGTAGTAAGAACAAGAATTAATAGAACAACATGGAAGAAAAGATGAAAAACCAAAGAATCAATGATCAAATTTCATCACAATTGTTCATAACCTCAGCAAGGAGAGGAATTAGCCACTCATTTGTGGATTAAACATCTTAAAATGAGTGTTAATCATACAAGCAATTGAATTAAAGAAGAAAGAAAGAGAGAAAAAACCCTGATATTTTCGTCTCTCAACTGCCTGTAACCCACGTCCTTGCTCCACCAAGTCAGAATATTGAAAAATGAACCTAAGTGTTCTATTTATACTGCTGGGAATTTTTCCCGGAATAACGAGCAACGTGTCACGGAGTGCATCGCGGAGCACTGTCTCTGTGACACGCTGCGGATGCGGACCCTCACTGGAATTGGGGGTCCAGGAATTAAAGCTCAACGTGGCACAGTGTGCAATGCGGAGCCAGGCCACCGTGCCACGGAGCAGACGCGGACCCTCTCTGGAATTTGGGTGAATTTTCCCTATCCAGGAAGAATGCCTCCGCGATGGCAGCGTGACACGGCTCCATCGCGGAGCCCCTTTATTTCATGCTGTCCAATGCCTTTTTCCTTGCTCGCATCCAAGTCCAACTCCGATATCATCCAATATGCATTTAAGCTTCCCAAAGTCACATTTTACCTCCAAAATAATGCTAATCATGTTGGTTAGTATAAATTCACATTTTATTACCAATTACATTAGAATGTATACACATTGGTAGATAAACAAGGCTAAAATGGTACATTTGAGTATCACTTGGGCATATAAATTTGCCCAAGATCATCTGCTGGTTTGGATCCTACTTCAGTTGACTTCAAGGAGGCTTTTGTGCAGAGATTTTGTTGAAAGAAGAGCTTTTTCTCTATCTATTAAGTTCGATAAGTTAGAACAAGGCTCTATGATAGTTCGCAAGTATAGTCTGCAGTTTACTCGCTTGACTAGAAATACAATATTTATGATTCCCACCAACAAGTAGAAATTGAAAAGGTTTGTGTGTGGCTTGGGGTTACATATTAAAGCAATGTCTATTGCTCCTTTTATGTCTTTTACCTCCAACTTTGAATCGTTAGTGGGTGTTGCTGAAGAGCAAGAAAACTAAAAAAAAATGTAGGGAGGAGAGAAAGTAAGAAGTCAAGATCAACGGGTGATTATAGTGGTGCACATGATTGAGGACAACAACGAGGATTTTATGCTCCAAATTAGTGCAAAACTAATGCATCTGGCAAGCAAAGACAAGGTTATAATAATCAAAATAAATCTTCTCAGAGTGATAGACGGCCTTCCTCGAGATGGAAAATTTGGATTTGCCATTATTCCGGTATCAGGGGACACATTAAGAGGGACTTTACGAATCTATAAAGGGAGAGGGCTAACTTTGCTGCCACGCGTCCCGCTACTACTATTGCTACTTGATATGTCAAGGATTTATGACACGTTTGATATCTTTTGCCTGAGTTTTTATTTTCTTTTATCCCATCTTTTAATGTTTCTAATGATAAAATATTGTGTTGTAGTCATTCATACTATAATTGGACAAAACCAAGGAAAATATGACAAAAGACCAAAACTTGGGCATGTTACGGACTGTACATTTGATGTACATACTGTATATGCTAGCATAGATGAGCTCAAGGACTTGGAATTGAATAATTGAAGTAAAGATCCACTTATAAAAACACATAAGACAATATAATCCATTGACGAGTCGTATGTCGTGTTCATAGATGAAAAGGAGTCTTAACCAGAAATTTCAATTTGGAGGATGCAAACTTATAGTTGCAAGGTACAGGTCATATATGAGTTTCATGGATTGCAAATGATGAATGGTGAAGCTGAGATGAGGACCTATGATTCCATCCACACACCACAAGTTAAATCCATAGTCTACAAGTCAAAGATAAAGAAATTCTCCCCAGCGTGGATCATGGGTACGACAATTTACGGTTGCCATCTATGAATCATATGTCACATTTATGGTCCATAGATGACTTATAGTGGATAGTTTCAAACTATTTTTGAGCCATTTATGGAAGCCAAAGTGAAATCTATGGGTTTCATGTCACTTTTATAGTCCGTAAGTGATGCTTATAGAAATCCCCATCATAGTCTGATTCCGATTTTTGGATCAATATAAATACTTTTTATAAGAATTTTGTAGAATCTTTCCTCCAGTTTTTAGACATATGAATATAGATTTTGACTTTGGCTTTTTCTTGTCGTTTTTTAGGAGAATATTTGTCGTTCTTGTGATCGCTTCTTCATTAAAATTGTAAATTGAGTATGAATTATTACTTACTTTTTTGTAATCACACAATTATGAGTAGCTAAATTTTATACTAAGGTTGTGGACCTGATATGGGTGTTGCGCTCATAAGGTCTGAGCTAATATTTGATTTTGGATTTTTGATATTTAGTTATTTCTTCTTCTAACTGTTAGTTGATAGTTGCAAAAATTAACCTTGGCCAATTTCCCTAGTTTTATTTGGAAAAGTGAGTTTGGGTTTGGAAGAAATAATTAACAAGAACCCCAGACGCTAACTCTTATTTAATATATGCACTTAGGAATAAGTAGAATTTACTTGGTAGTAATTCATCATTCTTCATATTATTTCTTGTGTTTTTGGAAAAATCACTAACAAAATACTACGTCATATTGGAAAATATTTAGTGGTAATATAGAGATCATCTATATACCTAGAAAAATCCATTATCAGTATTTTGCATAAAAACCTAGAGTGTAGCACTCTATTAATGGAGACACAATCTTGGTTCTTTGGTTCATATATTTTACAACTAAAATAAATTAGAAGTCTATAACAATTTAACAATTTTCAATGGGTCTGAATATAACAAAAATACTTTAACTCTTACGGGATAGAAATCAAGACCGACAATCAAGTGTTCACCTAATCCAGTAACCTATTCATGTCTGTTACTTCTGGAATTCGATCTAAACCTCTTTTAGGCTACTATATTTGAATAGGACCATTTTACATTATTTTTAGGTGTAATTTAAGCGTATGACGTTGTTGCCGAAGAATATGTTTTGAAATTTACTAATTAGTGTATACTTTGAGTTAAGTCTTTTTTATTCCATCACACCTTGTTTTCTTTGTTGTGAACCAGTGATCATGGCAACATGACTTGTCGACGCTGAGAATGTATTTGCTGATATGGTGCATCAGGTCGATTATGCTAATACAAATGTACCACCACGTGTAGATGCGACCACCTTCAAAATTGAGGGTAGTCTCTACACAGTGCTAAAGGCTAAAGAATTGCTCCACACTCAACTGATATGAACCATATAAACACTTGAAGAACTTGCGCAATGCACAAGTAGAAGTATATCTTTGATGATGCCATATATTTGAGAGTGTTGAAGTACTTCCTCACAGGTGAAGCCAGACTTGGCTTCATATTTTGCCACAAAATTGTATCCACACTTTAGGTGGAGTTGCTGAACGTGTTTCTCAAAAAGTGGTTTCTTTCGAGCAAGAAGGGTGAATAGGTGGAAACAGTATTTTATATTTAAGTAATTCCCAGGGGAAAATTTCTTTGAAGCATGAGAGAGGTTCAAGCGATATCTACTAAGGGCACCAAACCATAGATTTCTATATCTGTTAGACAAGTTCTATAAGGGATTGGATCCATTGACTCAATATATGGATAAGAATGCAACTAGGGGTTATTTCATGGATAAAACCTTAATACACATCACAAATATATTGGATAAGGCGACTAATAAAAACTAGGCCTGGCATTTGGATGATGTAAGCGGAGATATCTCTATTGGGGCTCTTTCTATGACCAACATGACAAAGAAAAACTACGAGAGAGACTAACTGATTTCTAATCTCTCCACAAGCATGAGTATGCTAACCAAAAGACTCACTAAGAGTAAGATGAAAAATGTAGTTGAAGATATGCAGATGATGTCGAATGCTCAATATCCATAACAGGTAAGTCCCTATACACAACAAGCATGTCAATATCCAGAGGGTCTTCCAATGCATTTTGAGGATGCCAATTACATCAATAATCCACAAGGAGGATATCAAAGGTAGAATTGTCAAGGGAAGCACTACCAGAGCTCAAACTATTAGAATCAGTGAAGACCTTAACCGCAAGGTAAAGGTAACCAATATGGCAGAAACGGCCAAGGTGGTTCCACTCAGAATAATTGGAATAACAACAATAACTTTGGGAGCAAGAGCTCTAACCTATATGTCCCTCCAAGTGGCCAATAATTAAAATCTCAATAGTGGCATGATGGTCCTTCAAATGATCACGAAAATTCTAATCTGGAGAGTATGCTAGAAGATTTACAAAATCAGAAAGTCCATGCAACACCATAAAGAACATGACTGAGATTGTGAGTTCTTACACAAATTTAGTCTAGAAGTTAGAACAATAGATGAGAGATCTATTCAGGAAAAAGAACCCAAAGTAAAAATGACAACTGCCCAGTGACACAATTATGAAACCTAAAGGATAATGGGGGTGATCAAGCCTCCCATTGCATGTATATAACTATACAAAGTTGTAACTTAATCCAAATAGAGGATGAAAAAAGGTCCATAGCTAAAGCTATTGTAACAAAAAATGATGTACATACTAAGATTCCAGTTATTATTAAAGTAAAGGTTATTCAGTCTGAGGTGAAATTCAAAGATATAAACAATGATAAGGATGAGGAAAAGGTAGTCGAGGCCCCAAAACCTCTGACACTAATTCCAAAGCAATATCCAATATTTCTTCAGAGGTTGATCAAGAAGGCGAATGATGCAAAGTTCAAGAAGTATTTTGACATCCCGAAGTAGTTATCCCTAAATATTACATTCATGGGTACATTTTTGGATATGCTAGGTTATGACAAATATCTTAAAGATTTGATGACCAAGAGGAGATTGGTGAAGAACAAAGTTATAATTGTCACTTACCAGGTAAGTTTGATTATCTCATCAACCAAAGTGGTAAAAAGGAGGATTCAAGAGCATTCACTATTTCATGCACCATTGGCTTACATGACTTTTGTTCTCTATATGATAATGGCGCTAGCGTCAACCTAATACCATTGGTGATCTATAAGTCATTGAGATTGGGGATACTTGGCCTACCAGCATGTGCTTTTAGATGGCTGATAGGAGTATGAAAAACCTATTGATATTGTTGATGAATTTATAGTAAAGATTGGGAAATATTTTCTCCCTATTGATTTTTTCATATTAGATTGTGTAGTTGACAATAATATCCCCATTACATTGGGGACACTTTTCTTTCTATCAGAAGGGATCTCATTAATTTGGAAACGCATGAAATCAAATTCTGAGTCAATAATGAAGAGGTGATGTTTGAAATTGGTAAAGGTATGAAATTTCTTAAATCTTATAGTGGAGGATGTGGTTGAGATAAAATTTAAAAATTAAGGCTTAGACAAATATATTATAATGAGAAATATTAATTAACATCTAATAGATAGTATGCTATAAATATTGATTATCTTCACATGTTGGGCAATGCTCCTTGTCATGAAGTTGCAAAATTGATATGGTGTAATACCTCGGAAGTGCTTAGGAGTAGACCCGGGAAGCAAAAATGCTAAACTGCTGAAAGTTGGGAAAATATTGTAGGACGACAGGTATCACGACCCATGGTAGGTAACCACGAGCCGTTATTTGTGGTCGTGGTAAGGAGTCAGTCCAGATGGCAGTGGTAACAACGGGTATTATAACAGCCTGCTATGAGGGACAACGGTCCGTTGTTAGGAGTCGTGGTGAGGATCGCGGGATAGGTGTGCAGAGTTTCAGAAGAAGGAAACAACGACTGAAGGAATGACCCGTTGAAGACTAGGATGAACCGTATTGCGTGTCTGTGGTATGATTCCGAGAATGGGTCCTCAGCAGTGCATTCAACGAGAAGACAGGATGGGCCGTGGGTGGTTTCCACAACCCGTTGGTACCACTCGTGGGTTCCATCCTGCCAGATTTCAGGGCATGTTCATTAAGGGTATTTTTGATTTTCCCACACTTTTAGACCCTAAACTACGTCATTTTGGATATTTTCTAAGTGTGATAAGATGAGTTATGTCCTCTATGCATGCCCATTCTTATGCAAGAACTTTAGAGAGGTTTTTGGGAGATTCAAGGTCTTCTTCCCCAAGTTTCAATCAATTTCTTTGTGTGTATTCAAGGAACTTTGAGTAAATCCATCTCCAAGTATGTAGGGTTTAGAATGGGTGAAATTCTTCCCCACCCACGCCCAAATCTCAATTTAAAATCATGAATCCTCATATTCAAGTCCCTGGGGTTTTACTCGAATGCATGAAAATGTGAGTCTCTTTATGGGTATCATTTAATTGGGTTTTAATTCTTGAATTATGAATGATGGGGGGGGGGGTATTATTATTCTCTTTAAAATCATGTTTCATGGTTTTAAATCCAAAATGCCCATTTGATAAAAGTTTTGAAAGTTATGATTTACGATGAATATTCAATATTTTCAATTTATTGATGACGAAAAAGCATAAATTCAAGTTACACATGTTTACGAGCATATTTTGAAAGAATTGAATATGATGAAGTATTGGGAAATTCCCACATGTTAAAGAATGATTTATGATTTATGAAGTGAATTACATGATTTATTGATTTATGATGTTGGCCGATGAAAAGGGCCTTGATTCTTGGATAACCATGTTTTAATGGGATCAATGATGATAAATGTTATATTTTATCCAACGAATCTCAATTCATGATGTTATTGATTTATGTATAAGCCTATATGCATACTTTTGGAAGCCGTGTCTAGCACCGAGCAGCCCGACATTCAAAGGACTATGCCGGTGTCTCATAACCACGTGCCACTGTGGATTTGTAAATGGTATCATGTATTGATAATGATCCCCTCAAATGTGATATCACTCCTTATGCACGACTTGAGCGAGATAGTGGGGCATCATGAAAGGCTCTACCATGATGGTGTCGGTTATGACAAGCTCTCCCATAGTTCCGCATGTTTTATGCATTGTTATGTTTATGTTGTGGCTCAAGTTATTTTTTGATAAAGTTTACTTATGATTATGAAAAAGAATGACTATGAATGATTTGAAAGACCTGAGCTTTATGTTATATTATGAAGATATTGATGTAAGCATGATGTCCTTCTCTTATATTATTTACGAGATTTATTTACTTTGAAATGTCCTTTTTACTTTCCTTGCATACTCAATACATTTCATGTACTGACCACATACTTTCTATGCTATATTGTTTCATGATACAGAGTCCAGATCTGAGGCTCATCCTCCTCCTTAGCCTATCTCAGCTTACACTTTCAGCTTATTAGTGAGTACTCATATTCTGAGGGTCGTTTGATAGACTTTTATGTTGATTATGTTTCAGTATTGGTCAGGTTAGTTGGCGATGTTGTCCCATCAATCCATCTTATGTATCAGAGACTTTTAGACAAGTATGTAGTGCTCAGCTTTTGTATACGTCCTATATTCCTGGATGTTATGCAATGGTTATTCCTCTATGTTTTTATGATTATCTTTCCACTTATTTGAATGATATTAGTTGTATGCTTGAGCTATGGGTCAACTCGGGGTCTCTCGGGGTCCCTTATCCCGTGTCTACAATCTGGGTGTACGTTCGGGTCATGACAAACTTGGTATTAGTTCCATATGTTTGAAGTATCCTAGGGTGTCCGAAAGCAACGTTAAGTAGAGTCTTTTTCGTGGGTGTGAAGTGCGCCACACCTATGACGAAGGGGCTATTATACATTTAAGTAATGTTCCATTCTTTCATATTTTATGTCGTGCGATGAAAAGCCTTTCCATCCTTCTAATTCGTGCGATTCACGATTGCAGAATTATGGATCCTAGAAGAATTAACGGAAGGAGGAATGGAAATGATGAAGGACATGGAGATGGCAATGACCATGGGCATCAGGAAGCCCCACTTGTTCAGGAGCCCCAGGCACAAGAGCCAGCTGCCCACACAGAGTTTCGGGCGGCTATTCTGATGTTGGCACAGGCCTTGACTGCTCAGGTCAACCAGTAGGCTGTTGCACAAGTCCCACAGAATGGCAATGCAATGGCGGCCCGGATTAGAGACTTCTTGAGGATGAACCCCCTGAGTTCACGGGATCAAAGGTGGATGAGGATCCACACAAATTTATTGAAGGGATCTTGAAGGTTACTCAAGTTATGGTGGTGACAAATGGGGAATGTGTTGACTTGGCCTCTTATCAGCTAAAAGAGGTCGCTTATACTTGGTACAAGCAATGGAAGGATAGCAGGGCAGCGGGAGCGGGCCCTATCAGTTGGGATGAGTTCCACATGGCCTTTCTTGATAGGTTCTTTCCTTGGGAGATGAGGGAATTAAAAGGAGGTGAGTTTGTTAACCTCAAGCAAGGAAAAATGACAGTGATGGAGTGTTCACTTGAGTTCACCCGATTGTCAAAATACGCCCCAGAGTTGGTGATGGATCAGAGGGCGCGGCTGAGCCGATTTGATCATGGTGTGGTCGGTTATTTAGACAAGGATCGCAGGACTACCATGCTTCACCAGGATGTGGACTTTGCTCGCATAGTGTTTTACACCCAGTAGATGGAGGTGGCTCATGCGAGGGAGAGGGAGGCAAAGAGGGCTCGGACAGATAGTCGTGGGTTTTCACATTAGAGGTTCGGTGGTGGCTACCGTCCACAGTTTCAGGAGAGGTCACTAGCCCCAGCACCATCATCAGCTAGTGTTCCATCCAGGCCCCGGAGCGATCAGAGGAGCAGGGCTTCAGGGATGAGAGATCACAGGGACACCCAGTTAGAGTATACCTCTCCAGCCTGTGGGAAGTGCTGCAAGAGTTACACTGGGGAGTGCCTGCTAGGCTTAGATGTCTGCTATGGGTGTGGTAGATCTGGGCACATGCGCCGAGCATGCCCATATGCTAGACAGGGTGATGATAAGGGTCATGCACAGACTTCCAGGACAGTAGCAGTTCCATCCTGTTCTGCACCGCAGGGAGCATCGACTGGTGGAGGTGGCGGACAGCGCCAAAACTGATTCTATGCCCTTGGCTCACTCCAGGAGCAGGAGACTTCACCAGACGTGGTCACTGGCATGTTCTGTGTCTTTCATATTGATGTTTATTCCTTGCTAGATCCGGGAGATACTTTATCTCTCGTGACTCCTTACATTGCTAGTAGCCTTGGAGTTAGTCCCGAGACTTTGTCAGAACCGTTTTTAGTTTCGACCCCTGTTGGTGATTTGGTTATAGCTAGATGAGTATATAGAGAATGCTCAGTCACTGTGTTGCATAAGGTTACCTCCGCAAACCTTGTAAAGTTAGCCATGAATGACTTTGACATTATTCTTGTTACAGATTAGTTGTTTGCATGTTATGCTTCAATTAATTGTAGGACCTGTACGGTGGAATTTCGTTTTTTAGGTGAGTTAGTGTTGGAGTGGAAGGGAAGTTCGGCGGTACCAGCAGGTTGGTTCATTTCCTATCTTAAGGCCAGGAGGATGATCTCTAAGGGTTGCGTGTATCACCTAGTTAGGGTTAAGGATGTGGAGTACAAGACCCCGACTATTCAGTCAGTTCTGGTGGTGTGCGAATATCCGGAGGTGTTTCCTGATGATTTGCCAGGTGTTCCTCTGGAGAGGGAAATTGATTTCGATAGTGATCTACTGCCTGATACGCAGCCTATTTCTATCCCTCCTTACAGGATGGCTCCAGTCGAGCTAAAGGAGTTAAAGGATCAGCTAAAGGACTTGTTGGATAAGGGTTTCATTAGACCAAGCAAGTCTCCATGGGGTGCACCAGTTCTATTTGTTCGAAAGAAGGACGGTTCCCTTAGGATGTGTATTGATTATCGACAACTTAATAAGTTCACCGTCAAGAATAGGTACCCCTTTCCCAGGATTGATGATTTATTTGACCAGCTCCAGGGTGCCAGGTGTTTCTCGAAGATAGATCTCAGGTTCGGATATCACCAGCTCAGAGTTCGGGAGTATGACATTCCAAAGACAACCTTCAGAACTCGGTATGGCCACTATGAGTTTGTAGTTATGTCTTTTGGACTAACCAATGCTCCTACAACTTTTATGGACCTGATGAATAGGGTGTTCAAGTAATATTTGGATATGTTCATGATCATATTCATCAATGACATTTTTATATACTCTCGGAGCAAGGAGGAGCATGCCACTCATTTGAGAATAGTGCTGCAAACCCTCAAGGATCGTCAACTGTATGCAAAGTTTAGTAAGTGTGAATTTTGGCTAAACTCGGTGGCATTTATGGGTCACGTGGTATCAAGCAAAGGCATAAGGGTAGATTCCCAAAAGATCGAAGCAGTGAAGAATTGGCCAAGACTAGTGAATCCTTCAGAAATTAGGAGTTTCTTGGGCTTAGCAGGCTACTACCGAAGATTTGTTGAGGGCTTTTCATCAATTGCAGCCCCATTGACCAGGTTGACTAAAAAAAAGGTGAAGTTCCAATGGCCAGATGCTTGTGAGAAAAGCTTCCAAGAGTTGAAGAACTGACTCACTTCAACACCAGTGTTGATTTTTTCCGAGGGCACTGATGGCTTTGTAGTGTATTGTGATGCTTCGAGGGTCGGACTGGGAGGTGTGTTGATGTAGCGTGGGAAGGTAATAGCATATGCCTCAAGACAGCTGAATGTTCATGAAAAGAATTATCCGACCCATGATCTTGAGTTGGCTGCGGTGGTGTTTGCATTAAAGATATGGCGACATTACTTGTATGGGGTCCATATGGATGTATTTATGGATCACAAGAGCTTGCAATATGTGTTTACACAGAAGGATCTAAATCTTCAGCAAACGGAGGTGGTTAGAATTGCTAAAGGACTTCGACATGAGTATCCTCTACCACCTGGGAAAAGTAAATGTGGTTGCGGATGCGCTTAGTAGGCTCTCAATGGAGAGTGTGTCCCATGTGGATGAGAGGAAGAAGGAGTCGGTGAAAGATGTTCACTGACTTGAAAGATTGGGAGTTAGATTGATCAACTCGACCAATGGCGGTGTTGTTGTGCATAACGGGTTAGAATCATTCTTGGTGGTTGATGTTAAATCCAGGCAAGATGAGGATCGAATATTGAGGAAGCTGAAGGAGGCGGTGCAGAGTCATAAGGTGGAGGTTTTCTCCCAAGGGGGAGACGGTGTGCTTCGATACAAGGGTTGACTATGTGTTTCGGACGTCGATAATTTGTGAGTTTGGATATTGCATGAGTCACATGGTACCCGATATTCCATTCATACAGGATCCACAAAGATGTATCGAGACTTACGAGAAATCTATTGGTGGGATGGGATGGTATGAAGAAAGATATTTCAAAGTTCAAATAGCAAAATTTCCAAATTGCCAGCAAGTGAAAGTCGAGCATCAAAGGCCGGGAGGCATACTCCAGGATATCAGCATTCCCACTTGGAAGTGGTAGGAAATAAATATGGATTTCATTACAGGTCTACCTCGTACTTGCCGGCAATACAACTCCATTTGGGTGGTGGCCGACAGGTTAACCAAGGCTGCACACTTCCTACTAGTCAAGACCACAGATTCAGCGGATGATTATGCCAAGTTGTATATTCGGGAGTTGGTTCGACTTCATGGAGTGCCCTTGTCTATTATTTCAGACCGAGGTACTCAGTCTACCTCTCAATTCTGGCGTTCCTTTCAAAAAGGACTTGGGACACAGGTTAAGCTCAGTACAACCTTCCATCCACAAACAGATGGCCAGGAAGAACGCACCATTCAGACCCTCGAGGATATGTTGAGGGCATGTGTTATGGATTTCAAAGGTAGTTGGGATGATCATTTGCCCTTAATTGATTTCTCCTATAATAATAATTATCACTCCAGTATCCAGATGGCACCATTCGAGGCTCTTTACGGGCGAAGGTGTAGGTCGTCCACTGGTTGGTTTAAGGTTGGTAAGGCAGCCATAATAGGACCTGATTCGGTTCATAAGGCCATAGTAAAGGTCTAGATGATAAGGGACTAGTTAAAATCTGCTCAGAGTCGCCAGAAATCGTATGCTGATATGAGGAGAAGGGATTTGGAGTTTGATGTGGATGACTGGGTATTTCTAAAGGTATCTTCCATGAAGGGAGTCATGCGGTTCGGAAAGAAAGGTAAACTCAATCCCCGCTATGTTTTTGCCTATTGGGTTGTGAGGAGAGTTGGTAAAGTAGCTTATGAGTTGGACTAGCCATCAGGGTTGTCCTCAGTTCATCTTGTCTTCCATGTGTCACTTTTGAAGAAGTTTTTGGGTGATCCAGCCTTGGTAGTTCCTATAGACAACATTGGGGTGAAAGACAGCTTCAGCTATGAAAAAATTTCCCTCGAAATCTTGGATCGTCAGGTTCATAAGTTGAGAAACAAAGAAGTAGCTTCAGTTAAGGTGTTATGGATAAATCAACATGGAGGGAGCTACGTGGGAAGCCGAAGAAGACATGGTGGCTAGGTATCCACATTTGTTCTCTACCGACTCGGTTCCGACTTAAGGTATCAGTTCTACCCTATGATCCCATTTAGTTTTCATGTTCAGTTCATGTGTGCAAGTTTTTTTTTTATGTGTATGAATGTTTATGTGAAGCATGAGATTAGTTCAGCTATGTGGTTTAAATTCGGAGGTAGTTATTCCATGAAAATTTCAGTTAAAATGATTAGTACATAGCTGGGATAAATTGTATGTTTCTGTTTTTTGCTTGTTTGTAATACCCCGAAAGTGCTTAGGAGTAGACCCAGGAAACAAAAATGCAAAACTGCTAAAAGTTGGGAAAAAAATTGCAGGACGAAGGTACCACAACTCGTGGTAACTAACCACGAGCCGTTGTTTGTGGTCGTGGTAAGGAATTAGTCCAGATGGTAGTGGTAACAACGGGTATTATAATGGCTTGTTGTGAGGGACAACAGTCCATTGTTAGGAGTCATGGTGAGGATCGTGGGATAGGTGTGCAGAGTTTTAGAAGAAGAAAACAACGACCGAAGGAATGGCCTATTGAAGACTAGGACGAACCGTCTTCTGTGTCTGTGGTATGATTCCGAGAATGGGTCCTCAGCTATGCATTCAACGAGAAGACAGGACGGGCCATGGGTGGTTTCCATGATCCATTGGTACTACTCATGGGTTTCATCTAACTAGATTTTAGGGCAGGTTCACTAAGGGTATTTTCAACTTTTCCACGCTTTTAGACCCTAAACTATGTCATTTTGGATATTTTCTGAGTGTGATAAGATGAGTTAAGTCCTTTATGCATGCCCGTTCTCATGCAAGAACTTTAGAGAGGTTTTTCGGAGATTCAAGGTATTCTTCCCCAAGTTTCAATCAATTTCTTTGTGGGTATTCAGGGAACTTTGAGCCAATCCATCTGCAGGTATGTAGGGTTTTAGAATGGGTGAAATTCTTCCCCACCCATGCCCAAATCTCAATTTAAAATCATGAATCCTCCTACTCAAGTCTATGGGGTTTTACTCAAATGCATGAAAATGTGATTCTCTTTATGGGTATGGTTTAATTGAATTTTAATTCTTGAATTATGAATGATCGGCGGGTTTTATTATTGTTGTCTTTAAAATCATATTTCAAGCTTTTAAATCCAAAATGCCCATTTGATAAAAGTTCATGAAAGTTATGATTTATGATGAATATGCAATATTTGGAATTTATTGATGACGGAAAAACATGAATTCAAGTTACCCATGTTTATGAGAATATTTTGAAAGTATTGGGCAATGCCCACATGTTAAAGAATGATTTATGATTTTTGAAGTGAATTACATGATTTATCGATTTATTATGTTGGCCGATGAAAAAGGCCTTGATTCTTGGATAAGCATGTTTTAAAGGGGATCAATGATGATAAATGTTATATTTTAGCCAATTAATCTTAATGCATAAGGTTACTGATGTATGTATGAGCCTATATGCATATTTTTGGGAGCCATGTCTAGCACCGAGCATCCCGGCGTTCAAAGGACTACGCCGGTGTCTCATAACCACGTGCCAACATGGGTTTGTAAATGATATGATGTATTAATAATGATCCCCTCAAATGTGATATCACACCTTATGCACGACCCTTACCTGGCAAGCCAGGGTCGGCTCTGCCCACTTGAGCGAGATAGTGGGGCATCATGAAAGGCTCTACCATGATGGTGTCGCTTATAACGAGTTCTCCCATTGTTCCGCATGTTTAATACATTGTTATGTTTATGTTGTGGCTCAAGTTATGTTTTGATAAAGTTTACTTATGATTATGAAAAAGAATGATTATGAATGATTTTAAAGCCTTGAGCCTTATGTTATATTATGAAGATTTTGATGTAAGCGTGGTCTCCTTCTATTATATTATTTATGAGATTTATTTACTTTGAAATGTCCGTTTTACTTACCTTGCATACTCAGTACATTCCACGTACTGACCGCATACTTTCTATGTTGTATCGTTTCATGATACAAGGTCCGGATCTTAGGCTCATCCTCCTTCTTAGCCTATCTCAGCTTACGCTTTCAGCTTACTCGTGAGTCCTCATATTCTGGAGGGCTGTTTGATAGAATTTTATGTTGATTATGTTTCAGTATTGGTCGGGTTAGTTGGGGATATTGCCCCATCAACCCATCTTATGTATTAGAGGTTTTCAGATAAGTATATAGTGCTCACCTTTTGTATACGTCCTGTATTCATGGATGTTATGTTATGGTTATGTTTCTTCTATATTTTTATGATTATCTTTCCGCTTATTTGAAGGAGATTAGTTTTATGCATGAGCTAGGGGTCAGTTTAGGGTCTCTCGGGGTCCCTTGTCCAGTGTCTACGATCCGGGTGTATGTTCGGATCGTGACATATGGAGTAGTAGAGTATTGTTGAAACCATAGGTTTACACCATCGTTAGCAGCTCAAGACAAATTGTTAACGAAAGACAGGATGTAGAGGATGAGAATTCATTGTCCTCTCACAATATGTGTACTTAGCTCAGAGGAATCTCTAGAGATTGCTTCACATCATACATGGACTAAAGGACTCTGAATGGTACAACAAGAATAGATTGGTACTAAATTACAACATTTTGGCACCATGATCGGCTTATTCAGGATCAAAAGCAAACACTGAAGCAGATTCATGAAGGAGGTGATGATTGCTATCTGTGGAACTATTATTTATTACATTTGGCAATCTAGGAACCATAAGATCTTTAGAGGGACTTGTGTAAATAACAATTTTTTCATGCAACAGATTCAAGCTATAATTAGGAAATGAGTAAACTTGTATAGATGTTCTAAGAGATATAGGAAATGCACTACACTAATTCAAACAACTTTGTAACTAGTTTATTTAGGTTCATCTTACATGGCACCCTTCCTAGAAGTTGTCTTGGGGGGTGATTTCTCTTTAGGTGTATTGACCTTTGTTTTGTTGGTGTGACAATATTTCACAATTTATTACCAAAATAAATAGACAAGTAATGATCTCGAGTAATGAACTTGCTTGGACTTGTAATCAAGTTAGAGGAAAAAGTGCATGGGTGACGATATACAGAATGTCTCTGACATGGACTGTATACTTCATCTGGAAAGAGAGGAATCTGAGGATCTTTCAAGAAAAACAAAGACATCCAGATTAAATCATCAGTCTTTTAATGCAGGAGTTGTGTTTTAGAGTAATGGGGCAAGGTAAGCTAAAAAGAAGGCTTGAGCCCCTAAATTTCTACCTAAGCTGATTTCATCATGGATGTGGCATTAAAAGGATCTTTGATTTTACAACCATCAAATGAAGTAATATATTCTTCACCTATGACGGAGTAAAAAATTATTCTCCTTAAACAGAGTAATAAATTTTTTGTCATGGATTACATAATAAATTATTTGCCTTTGATGGAGAGGTAAATGCTTTGCCTTGGATCGAGTAGTAAAAAGTCTCCAGCTCGATCATAGAAAAGAAAAGGATCTTCGTCTCAAATGTAATTTAGTAAAACCTTTATCCAAATAAATATATATTGTGGAATGATATAATTTAATTAGTCATTTAAGTCCAATAAACAACAACAACAATAACATACCATTGTAATCTCAAGAGTGGAGTTTAGAGAGGGTGGTGTGTACACAAACCTTTCTCTTGCTTTGTAAGGGTAGAGAGGTTATTTTTGATTGAAAGTCTAATAAATATGGTTTTGATTGATAATTTCATTAGGCTGGTCTATTTAATTGGGCTATAAATGATGAGCCGACTTTGCTAAGTCCAACATGTCATCTAATCTTAAAAGCACAATTTGGTGTCGCATGTCAAATGATGTGGCATATTAAGTCAAGTAAAAAATTCAATAAGATCATGCCATATGTCAAAATAACATAACATGCGTAATCAAATCAAAGATCGATGAATATGTGCCAGTGTACAAGTGACATTAACTTACCAATCAAATATTATCATGTTAACTTTGATATGATTGGTTGAAAAGAGTTTGTTTTTATCATGACTCTTTCATTCCCAAACTATAAATAAGGGTCCTTATAATTCATAATAGACACAGTAATTTCTAATTAGAAGCAAGAGAGAGCTCATGAATCAAAGGCTGCAAATTTCTCTACAAGCTTCAAGATTCATGCACAGAATAAATCAAGTTCAAGCTAAAGAACGAAAAATAAATAATATCATCAACTCATGCTAGTTGAATTCAAGTTCATCTTTTGTGGCAACAAGCACAAATTGAAGACCAGAATTGAGAACAAGAAGCAAGAAAAGGGCCCATGAATCAAAGACTGCAGATTTCTTTACAAGCCACTAGTTCAAGCAATCAAGTATTTTATCTATAAGTTCTAAAAACCAAGACAAAGATTTAAGATCAAACTCCAGACCCTTAAATTCAATACAAGCCAAGATCAAGACCACTAGATTAAACTCAAGCTCAATTGTTGACTATATTTTTGAAAAGAAGAATTATTAGATTTATAAAGAACGTAACACTCACTATATTTGAAATAAAATATATGGTTGTTGTGATATTTTCAATCTTGATTATTTTCTCAATGCAAATTTTATTATCTATAAATTTTGGCACGCTCAGTGGGAATATCTCTACCTCTTATCTCATCTTTAAACCATCAAAGTTCAAGAAAACTAAAATGAATCAAATAAAGATCAAACCCAAAATTTGATACTATTGTGGATTCGTACTCTAAAAGTTGATTGGAAGGCGCTATGGAGATTATTGACCGTATAAAAATAAGTAAAATCAAAATGGTAGGACAAGAAATGCTTCAAGTATAAGGAAAATCAACTCATATTTCTTGTTCATATTCTCTGAAAGGAGTGGCATCCTCTTTCTTCATGCTAGAAGAAGGAAATATTATTGTTCAGGTGGTAGAAACATTTTTTAGCTCAACATAATATATCATGTATATTCTATTTCAAGTCTAGCAACCCTTTCAAGCAAGAAGATGATGATTATGTATTGAATGTTGGATATGCTCCAATTTCTTATCAAGTCTCTCCCTAGTACAAACTTCTATTCAAGTAGTGATCCACATAATTGTTCATCCTTTGTGATGGTCATGCAAAAAATGATGATTCGCACTTCCACTACAGAAGAACAACCTACAAGTTTGACTAAAGTAGTTGAAGGCTTGGCAAAGAGCGCACAAGAACAAGATGCTAAAGTTTTTAAGTTGACAAATAAGGCGGAGAGTCTGAAAGATGATAACGTCCAAAAAAACTTCTCCGATTAAGGAGGTGGCAACGGCTCGAATCCCATGAAAATTGACGATTGGATTCACCGAGTGTCGTAAATTAATTCACAAGAGTCATGCATCAAGTATGAATATAAAGTAAATATTGGGGGAAAAGGTGTAAAAAGTAACAATTCAAAATGTAAACTCGAGCAAGGGGGAAAACAATTGTTTCACTCAAGAGGAGATACTAGGGGTGTGCATTTGATGGGGTTTCAACTTTGTAGGTATTGACTAAGAGATTTAAATTTAATTAGTGCATGGATAGCCTTATCCTTGAACTACACTCTAAGTTTCTCAACCAATAGAGTGTGTTTATCTTGGGTTTTCTCAAAGCCCAAAACCAAATCACAAATCAACAAACGATGCTTGAGGAAGGGTGTAGACTATCTCTAGCTTTCACCCATAAATTAAACTCCAATTCCTCACTATTGAAGTTTTACCCCACTTCAATTTTCTTTCTCAAGCAAAATTGAAGTTAGAGAGCTCAATAAATATTTGCAACCATCAATTGTTAAATTAAAACTTGAAGAATTCAATAGATCTATGCTTTCTAGTTAAATATAAGATCAATTAGTCAATATCCACTTGGGTCTACACACCCATCATCTACTCACACCCCTAGGAGAGAATTTAGGTACTCATGATTGATGAAAGAGAAATTATACCCAGGGAAAATTCACAAATTCCATTTATCATCAGCATATAAATTTCAATTCTCAGCTCAAGGTCTGTAAGAATAGTGTTTTTCTCCTAATGAAAAGTGAAGAAGAAAGTAGAATATACTATGTATGTCACTTCTACAATATTCTCAAAAGTGCGACTTTATGATATGTACAATTGGGATGAAATAAATATGTATTCTATGCATAGCTATCCAAAAATTTCCTTGAAAGCTTTTCAAGTACACTTGTACCTTTTTTAGACTATTTTTTCCTTCAGTAGTGACACTATCACTTGCGTGGTACCTGCATTTCACAGGTGCCATTGCACGTCTTGTAGATCCTTTTTTCAGGCCTAAGAAGTTTCCTTTTCATGTCATCTACGGCCCGTAGATGCCAATTTGTGGCTCATGGGTCTGATGTAGCCAATCATTAAATTTTTCTATGTGGTACCAGCATTTCATAGGTGCTATTGTGCTGCAGACATGTCCTCTTCTTCTTCTAGCAGATTGCTTTCAGTTCAATTCCTTCATTTTTTTGGTTCTAATGAAATGCCTGCAAAAAATAAGAAAAAAGGCATAAAACCTTTCTAAATTATGTGAAAACAAGACAATGGCTCATGCATAAGAGCCAAATGAGTTGGTAATTTACCAACTCATCAAATCCCCAGACTTGAACTATTGCTTGTCCTCAAGCGAAGTATTCACTCATAATTAGAATTGACTTAAGCTTATAACATCATGAGGGATACATACAGAACCACTAAGACTCAAGACAACCCCAAAATCCCAAATAGACTCATAAATTAAAAAGCCACAAACAAGTGCACAAATTTCAATTGGTACCACCACAAATACTTGGCAAAAAATCAACATTATACTTTCAATTCAAATCAGGGGCATTTTAATTTTAATCAACATCAATAAGTATCTCAAATCATTAACAACCAACCTTTAAGGTTTGCGTATAAGCTCACCACATAACTTGTTGCATTCATACTTCTTAATTGAAATCAAGACTTTCACATTTATTCCAAGGATGTAATACCACTCACCAACAAGAGAGAATTCCACTCATAAGTATGCAATTCACACAATAGCAATTATAGGATGATCTATAAATACTCAATCTCTCAATTATATTCAAGTGAACACACATTGATCCATAGGTTTTCCCTTCATATAACTCGCAACTAATGTAGAGTCACCAAGCTTGGAATCACTAACGTCTTGCAGGTCATAATGAAGGTCAGGGGTAAGGGTAGGACATCATGTAGTTTAAGTGACTAGCACCTCTCTAATGTTATTGTGACACAAATCAACATCCCACTTACAATATGGATTCAACTTCACCTTATCTCTCCTTTTCACAATCCCAATTTCTCAAAGGACTACTATTTTAACATCTTAGATTTTTACATCAAGCCTTCTCTATGCAAGAGGTAGCACCACTCAATTCTTTTCTTTATTCTTTTTATAAAAGGTTTTTCAACTAACTAATTTTTGTTTTTTACATTAAGCAATCGATGTTACCTCACATTGAAGCTCATTCTTCTTTTCTCCCTTAATGCACACCCCCAAACTTAGGCTTTTGCCTACTTCAATATTTCATTCTCTCATCCTCCCGCAAATCTTGGGATTTTTTCACCCAATTTTATTTCATCACTAGCAATTAGGGAGGAACGGGTGCCAAAGTAGAGTATTCAGAAAGGGTTTAAGGCTTGTAATGTGGTTTCCAAGAAATGGCTTAAGGCTTAAAGACTGGTTAACTAGGATTGATGTTAAAGGAGGGCCTTGTTTTCTGTGAAGTGCTATCCAAAAAGGGGCTAAGCTCATTTTTCAAGCTCAACCACATCTAGAATTATTTCTTGAATCACATTCAGGGCAAGTTCTAGATGATATACATAAACAAGAATCAAAACAACCTTACCACACAAGGTATCACAATTCCAAGGAGTCTAGTTATTCTCAAAACCAATTGAAAAGCATGATTTTTAATAAATTATTTCAAGTTTTGCAAAACCTAATTGTGAATCAAAAAGCCAAACAAAGAATGTAGGCATCATAACAAGAGAATGCTTTTCAAACTCCAGTACCCCTCTTTTCTCAAAATCTAAATTTTATTGCCAAGAAAGAAAAGTTTTTGGTTGTGCCTCTCAAAAGAAATTAAAAAAGAATCAAAATGACAATTAAAACATGACATTTTCCCTTAAGAAAGTCATCTATCAATCCATCACAGGGAAATGTCACCTGGTTTGACGCAAAAATAAAATTTTGCTCCTTGGAAAAGAACCGTGGTATAAAGAAAACCCTCAAAGTTTGTTCACTATCTACTATATACAAAGGAGATAGTAGATAGTAGATGATGGCAACTAACATCATCATAACAAGAATAATTAAAGCCTGACAAGGGTCAAAAATTGGAATTAGTACAAAACAGGCTCGATAAGGGCATTCATTCATGCAAATATCGTTCAAAATAAAAAAAAGAATGCATAATATCCAAACATCCAAACAAAACAAAACAAGCCCGATAAGGACAAAAATAGTAACAATCAAAAGAGCATATCCCACCCCCAAACTTAAATGCAAGCATTCTCCTTAATGTTATCAAGTAAAGGATATGGGTGCAAGAACTCCCTGTGCGAACTACTCCTCATCATCATTCTGTGGCGCTGCATCATACTAGAGTTTGCGCCACCCCTGCGAGAATGAGCCATGCCACAGGACCCAAACAACACACCTTGACTCCTCGGGGAAACAGTGGCATCATCTTCTTTTTGCTCTGCCTCCTCATCCTCTTCCAGATCCCCAAACAACGCATCAATTGGGCCCTGAGTGGTGTGTAGAGCTGCCATAGCTTCATCCAAGAAGCTCAGATCAACATTGATCATGGGGGCCTCGCCCTTCAAGCTCTAGTATGTCACAACCCGAGTTTACACCCTGGACGAGACACAGTACTTGAAAACACAAGTGACCCCAAGAGAATCTATGGCTTAACATCGCACTGGTAAACTGATTTAAATATAAGTGGAAGCTGTGTAAAAATAATTATTCAAGTAATACTATTTTGAAGAGAGTAAACATAACTAAAATAAAAACTGAACAACTAGGTCTGAAAGCCAACTAAAAACTGACGAGTTGCTGGGATAAGTCCCTAGCTAACTCTCAAGTCTGACTAAATAAAGAACTGACTAAAAAAACATCATCCACGAATGATAAGGACTCACCAATAGGTACTGCTATTGAAATCGTCCGAGGAGAACTACTGATGCTGCATTGATTGAGAACCTGCACCTGTATCATGATACGATATAACATGAAAATATGCATCAGTACTTTGAATGTACTGAGTAAGTGAGATATACAGAAACATTGAAATAAGCAACTGAATTGAGATAACAAAAAATGACCAACTAATACTGAATACTAGTAAAATTAAACTATAACTGTGATACAGTCAATATAGACCCTAACTGACGGTCATAAACATGTCCTGTGACTAAGTGACTGAATTGAGCTGAACTGGACTGTACTAACAAGTGGGAGAGTCTGTAACTAACATATAACCACTTGAGCTAGACGTGGAGTCCGATGTATACACCTCATCGATGAGAGCCCATTGTACTTGCTAGGGTATAGTGGCTGAGGTAGGTGATCACAAGTATGAGGCCCATTCGGGCTAATGACCTACAGTGGCAACATAGTTCTTGGAACCTGGGTGCGCTGGAACCTCGGTCTGCTCGGTGCTAAGTCCTACTCCCATTGGATAGTCCTAACTTGCCTACGAAAATGATAGCTCAAAATTGATGCCCTAGACTAAGTCAGGAATACTTATCTGGAAGTAATTTAAGAGTCTGTAGGACTTGATAACTGAAAGCTAGTGTTTTAAGACTGGCCAGAAATGCTTATCTGGAAGCGTTGTAACTGTCTAAAGAACAAATGATAATTGGAACTAGGGGGTATTACTAAAGTCCTCAAGAACTGACTATCGTCAAATTGATTAGCTGAATTACTGAAAGATACTGAAAAAAGGTAGTTACTGACTGAGACTGAACCAACATTCAAACTGATTGTGAACTCACATGATGGTAATACCATGGAAATTCAAGAACTAGCAGAGTCAAGCAACATTTGTATCTAGAAACTTATGCAAGACCCAATTTACTGTATTCATAGAACTAGGGCTAATAATATTTCATGAAGAGAATAACAACCTTCTTATTAATTGGAGAAAACTTAACAAGAATTCATAAGAACCATATTCCACAAGAAATATTCATAATCTGACTGAAAGTTAACCCTTTTCTGATCTTCAGGGCTAGAACTAATAAGGAATTATAGAAGGGTTTTGTGGCACAAGGGAAGAGCAATTCCTTTGTTGAATTCCCACATACCTAGAGTATAATTTCCTAGGAAGAACTTGAAGAATCTTAGAAGAAAACTCGAAGCCTTAGCTTTTCTTTGAGAGAACTATCTACATTTGTTTGTACTTCTACTGTCTGCTTTTTGGAAAGAATGAAGGATAGGATCGACTACTCCTCTAAAATCCCTCCTAAAAACACCCTATACGATGTAGTTTAGAAGTTAAGTCTATAGGGCTTTATAAAATTTCCCCTGAAACACTTAATGAAATTTCTGCACGTCAGGTGGTACGTCTCAATCTACGAATTGTACCATGATCATACGGTCTGTAGCATAAGTCGTGAATAGGGATGTTACACCCCATAAATTCCTATCATTTAACTAATGCGTGCGTACGTCTTTTGATAGTTTTAGAGTACGATGCATGAGAGGAAGGGCTCTGGGAATGAATGCACGAGTACGGAGTTAAGTGAGCAGGAGGTCGGGGCCGAGGGCAGGGCACACCAGGTGCTGCGCTGCACCTCCCCTTGGCGTAAGGAGAGCCGTGCTGCGCCCCTCCCTTGGCTTGTTTGGAGGCGTGCCGCGCCTGTCCCTTTCCGCGATGGGAGGCGTGTTGTGGACCCTCCCCCACCACCTTATGTTTTAAGAGTGAGTTATTTTCATTCAAACATATCCCCTCGGCAGAGAAGAGAGAATAAATGTGGGTTTCTTCTATTTTTCATCAAATTACGCCGTTAAACTCTGTACAAACGCAAATTCATCTTAGATAATGAGTTTCAGGCCTACGAGGAACATCCCTGTGTATTTCCTGGAAATTCACTCAGAATACCGGAACCCCACCGAATAAATGTGGTCGGGATCACTTCAAATTGATTCGCAAGAAACTATAAGTGATAGGTAAGCATTTCTACCTTCTAAACTCTCACGAATTGTTAAGCTTTTGGCTGAATTGAATGAAGTTTGAATTGTAGTTGTTGTCTTTGAAAGATATTGTTGTTTGCCAATTCCTACTATTGAAATAACCTTATTCTCTCAGCCTAAATGCTGCAATTGAGTGGAGTTGCTGGCTTCAGGTGGAAAACTGTTTGGGAAAACAAAAGTTGGCATTCGAGGTATGTTAGAATTATCTCTTCAGCAAGTTATTCTCGTCATACAGTGCTACAACCTATGCCTTCAGAAGTAGATAATAATCCCTTATTTTGTGATTAGCTTATGCCAGTAGATAATGAATACGTATGTTTTGGTTAAATGCTATAAGACATAACGGGATTATACCATAATATCCCTTGTCGGGAAAAGGTATGTTAAGTGTGACTAACACTAGGAGTGTCGTAGAGATTTCCCCAGTTCATTTATTTATTGCTTAGAAGTTTCCTGATGTTTTGCTTTCATGCCAAGGTCTTAGAAGTTAGGGTTAGCTGTAGGGCCTGACTTGGTAAGTTGGATAGCTTAGGCGCAGTTGGGCGTTATAACTTTCAGTTTGACGCCTCTATTTGCAGTGGAGCTTGCGCAGAGGCCGATGGCATACCTTGATGCCTCCAGGGCCAGAATTTGGATATGGTGGGTTATCTTCGAATCAGCAGCGCCAAGGTTGTCTAGTGAACTAAGGGAAAGCTTGCTATATAATTGGCTACTATTAGTGATTGTTAGTCTTAGCCAATTCAGTGCTTGTCCTTTAGGTGTCTCAGGAAACCACCCCAGCTTTTACAAGTCTGACAGACTAGTTGATACCCTGAGGAAGGAACCTTATTAGTATCACAATATGGAGCCAGCGCCCAGGCGACTCTTATAGATGCTCATGCCCGTGTTGCCGCATCAAGCTAGGTTTAGATATACCTACCTTCGAGGCTATGAATCACCCAGAGAGGCCATATGAAATCTGAGCAGACTGAGTTAAGGTCTAAAGGGACTAGAACTATAGTATCACAATGTTACTCCCAGGCTAAGAATTATAGTAAGCTACCTATGGAGAGTTAGGGCTAACTGTTTCGCAGCATGTCCGATTAGTATTAGTCCCACATTTGTTCTAAATGAAGGAACAAAATAGTTAGTCGTCTACCACCTTACTGTTATCTTATGAGTTATCATTGTCCTAGTATGACCTTTTGAGTATCTTTTAGGCCACTCTAGACCTCGCCCTATTATGCCTAGGCCGTTAGAGATTATAATCACTACCAGGACCCTTAGATTAGGTATAGGCACACAGGGTATGCCTGTTGGCAGCTATATAGACTATCCTAGGGGCTAGCCGTGGTCGCGCTAGGCTAAAAGGACCAGATACTCCTTTTGAGTGACTAGATTTGTAGATAGTAACATAGTGTCCCTAGTTAGGGTAGATCATATTTCGTACTGCCTCTCGCCATGAATAGTTAAGAGGCTACTAGATGTATGAACTGCTTTCAGAGCTATAAATTGCTTACAGAGCTATGATGCTATTAATGCTTGTGGAGCTATAGATTGCGTACGAAGCAATGATGCCGTGTCACTTACGGAGCTATACATTGTCTGAAAGGACTACAGTGAAGCCTATAGGACCATAGTGAAGTCTATTCACTTATGGACTTCCTTTATGCCGCAGTGGCATTACAGACCCTTTGTAGAGCCTCGTGTTCTTAGGGTACATTCACAGGGGAGAAAAGGCCCAAACATTTTTACAGGAGCCTCGAAGGCTCATATATAGTTATAGAAGCCCAGAAGGTTCATATATTTAGTTACAGAATCCCAGATGGCTCAGATACAATTACAGGAGCCTAGACGACTCAAATATAGTTACAGGAGCCCAGACGGCTCAGATAGTTATAGGAGACTAGATGGCTCAGATACAGTTACAGAAGCCCAGATGGCTCAGATATTGTTACTTGCAGGACTCCAAGGGTACCAATAGGCGTATATAGATTGATTGGCGCCTACAGGGGCTTATGGGGGTACAGGTGGGTTATCTCCGTGATGATTGTACCTTCTAGGCTTATGGGGCCATGTTAGGTTCTTATTTGTACACTTGTTTCCTCGCTTAGCTTATAAATTTATAGTCGTGCAGTCTCAACTCTTACTTGTGTAGTGATTTACTAGATACAGGTTATGGTTTGAAAGTATACAGGTTAACTTCTGCCCTTCTTGCTGATTACTTTCAGTTCTTTATCAGCTTTCATTTAGCTTTATTTACTGCCTTACATAATCCGTACATATTGTACTGACGCCCGACTATGGGGCGTTGCATACTTGCCTGCAGGTTTAGACAGACAAGTTTTGGGACCTCCTAGCAACTTTTTAGAGTCAGCAGAGTGGTCAGCTCCTTTCATTTGGAGTTTCCAGGTAGTAGAGGTTATCTATCTTTTATTGTATAGTATTTGGGTAGGCCGGGGCTCTGTCCCTACCAATATTTTCATTCTTAGAGGCTTGCAGGCAACAGTCTTCAGTTAGTTGTCCGTATTGGCCGTGAGGGGACTATATATGCTCAGTTCTGTGTGTTGGCCATGTGGGGCCTAGCACAACTTTCAGTTAGCAGCCTTATCGGCTATAGTTTGAATGTGAATTCCTATTTTCATTCCGTTATAACTAGACAACATGGTGGCTTGTCGGCCCCCATAGGACCCTTTTTATTGTTATGTTTGGCTGGGTTAGCTGTTTTCTTTTACAGGTGTTGTGTGGCCTTGTTGGCACGATATTGTGTTTACAGTCGAGATATAACAGTTTGTTTTCTTGATTTTGAGTCGCTGGTAGGCACCAGTGGTGCATATACCCAGCTAGATCAGCCCAGATCCCAGGGTGACATTAGGTGCCAGTTATGCCTCCCAAGTTGGGGCGTGACAAGGGACTCTGCTCTAACCAATTCCTCTGAAGTTTTTCATGGATGCCTCCTATGACTCATACCTGCATCCTACAATTGGTACTACAACTATTAGTTTAACCCTATGCTTGCATATGATTTTTCTCACGACTCATTCTATGAGTCGTACCTTAATTCCACGAGTCACACCTTAACTCGTGATTTGTCAGGATTTCCCTACCATGATCTCTGATACTTTCCCCGACTGCTATATACTATTTGTAATTCCATTGTACGATCCATTACATCATCTCATGGTTCCTCCAACCTTAATCTCTGACATTCATCATCCCCCAGTTACGAGTCATGTTACGACTCACACCTCGGTTGTACGGGTTGTATTGTGACTTGTACTGAGGCAATTTTCTTGCCGGTTTCCTACAGAATCAACTTTTAAATTTCCAAGCTAGTCTGAGGAAGTTATGGGGTGTTATAATATCTCCCCCTTGGGAACATTTGTCCTCAAATGGAGACTAGCTAAGCTGACTAGATAGGGAAAAGTTGCAATCATCAAGACTTAATGGTATGAACTGACTACTGATGGAGTGACTGACTCCGAATTAAGGTAAACGTACTAACTAAACCTATACAACTAGGATGCACATTGAAACATGAAAAGAACTGAAAGGTACTGAACTGAATAGAGTATTGAGGTGAGTTTAGTACCTGATGCTGACATTGAGATGGAAGGGAATAAATGAAGGTATCTAGCCATCATGTCTTCTTCTGCTTCTCATGTGGCTCCCTCAACTAGCTGGTTCCGCCATAAAACTTTTACTTAAGCAAATTCTTTATTTCTCAAATGATGAACCTATCCAGAGTCTGAACTAAAACTTCCTTATAAGAGAGAATTTCTCTCACATCCACACTGTCTAGTGGTATAATTGAGGTCGGATCACCGATGCACTTCTTCAAGTAACATATGGAAGACTGGGTGCGGTGACACTAATTCTGAGGGTAATTCTAACTCATAGGCCACATTACCAATTCTTCTCAAAATCTTGTAGGGTCCCACATAACTGGGATGGAGTTTCCCTTTCTTTTCAAACCTCATCACCCTTTTCATAGGTGAAATTTTCAGATAAACACAATCATCAACAACAAATTCTAGTTCTCTTCTCCTCACATATGTATATGATTTATGGCGACTCTAAGTTGTTCTCAACCTTTCTATGATAAGCAGGAATTTATGCATAGCCTCATGAACTGAGTCCAACCCTATCAATGTGGCTTTTCCAACCTCAAACCACCCTATAGGCAATCTATGCCTCCTACCATATAATGCCTTAAACAGAGTCATCTGAATACTGGAGTGGTAGCTGTTGTTGCATGCAAACTCGATGAGAGGTAGGTGATCATCCCAACTACCCTTGAAGTCGATCATGCAAGCTCTCAACATGTCTTCCAAGGTCTAAATAGTCCACTCAGCTTGTCCATCTGTCTAAGGGTGAAAAGTTGTGCTGAGCTTGACTTGAGTACCAAGTCCTTTCTGAAATGACTTCCAAAAATGTGAGGTGAACTGGGTACCTCTATTTGAAATGATTCGCAAGGGAACCCCATGCAGTCTAACTAATTCCTAGATGTACAACCTAGCATAAGCCTCAGCCGAGTCTATAGTTTTAACTGGGAGGAAGTGTGCTGACTTAGTCATCTGATCTACTATCACCCAAATGGAGTCATGCTATAAACGAGTAGGAAATAGACCTATAATGACGTCCATATTCACCTCTTCTCACTTCCACGTGGGTATGCTGATATACAGAGTCAGACCCCTAGGTCTCTAATGTTTAACCTTAACCTGCTGGCAGTTCGGACACTTAGCCTCAAATTCTGCAATGTCCCTCTTCAGGCCATTCCACGAGTAGATTTTTCGTAGGTCACAATACATCTTTGTGGCACCTGGGTGGATAGAATATCTAGAGCTGTGTGCTTCTGCCAGTATTTGCTGTCTCAAGTCGTCTACGTATGGAACACATAGTCTGCCCTAGTAATGAAGCATACCATCTCCGCTTTTGGAGAATGCCACCACTTCTTTTCTTAGAACTGCTTCTTTCAATTTAAGGAGTATGAGGTCTTCATCCTGCTTGGACTTAACCTCTACTACAAATGAGGATTCTGATCCACTCTGAATTACAACTCCGCCCTCAGCTAAATCAACTAACTGCACCCCTAATTGAGCTAACCTGTGAATATTGTTCGGTGTTTTTCACAACTACACGCAAGTGTACGTGGTCGAACAAGTAATAAAGTGGCTCAAGTAAGCCAAGTATCGATCCCACAGGGACTAGGCTAGGGTAACAATCTATTCAAGTGTCAATAAACTTTAACTCTAAAAATGCAGACAACAGTGTTAAGAAGTGTTTGATATTTTGGTTTCTAATTTTATACTAATTCTAAAACGAATATACAATTTGAGTCTGAACTATAAGTATGAGCATGCTGAGGTTGAATGAACATGTAGAGAAATAAATTATCGATACAATTTGATTTATCTTTCCTCCGGTTGCTAGTCAAAAATTATTGCCTATGGATTAAAACTCTCGTATTTAACCCAACTTAAGAAACATGAACCATCCACCTACATTTCTGTGATAAGATGAAATTCATGTTCTAGCCATACAAACCCGATTCCGTAATTGACTAATACGAATTTCAGGTATATCTCTATCCTGAAGGTAAATCAATTCTCAATTTTCCCAAACTAAGAAAAGATCATATCCTATTAATTCACAACTTTCCAATTTCTTGCTCTCTTGAGTGAAACCGGACTTTTTAGATGTACATTAACATTGGCCACACATTAATGCAGTAAGAACAAGAATCAATAGAACAACCATGGAAGAAAAGATGAAAACCCCAATTTATCAATAATTACATTTCAATACAATTGTTCTTAACCTCAGCAAGAAGAGGATTTAGCCACTCATTTGTGGATTAAACATCGTTAAATGAGTGTAAATCATACAAGCAATTGAAATAAAGAAGAAGGAGATAGGAAAAACCCTGAGATTTTCGTCCCCTCAACTGCCTGTAACCCACGTTCTTGCTCCACCAAGTCAGAATAATTAAAAATGAACCTAAGTGTTCTATTTATACTAGTGGGAATTTTTCCCGAGATAACAAGCAACGTGTCACGGAGTGCATCGCTGAGCACTGCCTCCGTGACACGCCACCGATGCGGACCCTTACTGGAATTCAAATGTCTAGGTATTAAGGCCCAACGTGGCACGACATGCAACGCGAGGCTAGGCCAACGTGCCACGACCCCAACGCGCACCTTCACTGGAATTTGGCAATAATTCCATATCCAGGTAGAAGGCATCCGCGATGGCAGCGTGACACGGCTCCATTACGGAGCCCCTTTAATTCATGCTGTCCTTGGCGTTTTCCTTGCTTGCTTCTGAGTCCACTCCCGATTTCTCCCAACATGCATTTTAGCTTCCCAAAATTATATTTCTCCTGCAAAACAACGCTAATCATGTTGGTTAGTATAAATTCACATTTTATTACAAATCACATGAGAATTTATAAACATCGATAGATAAACAAGGCAAAATGACACATTTGAGTATCACTTGGGCATATAAATTTGCCCAAGATCACTTACCCCATACTTAAATCCTTGTTCGTCCCCGAATAATAATCTTACACCTCATGCAATTGACACCCCAACCTGGCTACTTTGGATCGACAATTCAAGCTACAGTTATACCGATTATTTAACACAACAAATCCTCAAGAAAACATGCATAGTCTTATCAATACAATGACCTTCAAAACATTAAGACCTCCTAGACTCAAGAATCGACTCTCGATATCGGCAAACTCATGCAAATCAGCTGATCAAGATATCCGACATGAATTTTAATCTCTCGTCGAGCATGTGTCCTCACAACACAAGAGAATTTCTTCCCCTTTTTAATTACATGAACTCAAAGACATTACATGCAGGGGCATATAAACACAAGTTCACTCTCTCTCCCAAAAGAATTCACATGCATCATGTCATGAACCATAGGCTTGCCTTTAGTGTATTACTCCACTAATATAAGGAAGTGTGATGTAAGATCACGTAGGACTTAACGGGTTGTAATGTAAGCTACGAAACTAGTAAATACTGGGCTAACCAATAATAATAACTAGCATCCTTAAGCGCTTTTCCAATACATCCCATCAACCTTATGGTCATTGTTTGTTCCTTCATCTTCCCATTCTTGAAGTCTGTCTTTATTTTTGACCCCATCTCTTTAAGCACACTTGACTCAATAACAAAGATTATTTATACATCTTCATTATAGTTAATTTATAACAAGTGCACCTTCGACATTTTCTTTCCTTTCATCACTCTGCTTTTTCTTTTCTTTTCACCATTCTCACTCCTTGACACTTTGGGAAAATTCTTTTCTTTTCTTGAGCGCTTAAGAGTTTTGGATCAAATTCACGGATAATGAAAAGAAAGGGTTAAGCTCGGTTTACACCTTTTTGACAAAAGAAAAATAATAGGCTAAAGGCTCAATGGGCTAACTAGGGTGTACATTCAAGGTGGGTATGATAATGAAAGAAAAAAAAACGTTCGGTTAAAGCAAAGAAATGCCTACATCCTTTCCTACAATACACATCCTTCATTTCGTTTTGTACACACACCAGGCAAGTTCTAGACATTTCACAATAGCATGGAAGAAACAAAACCTCACTATACGCTCATTTCACATGTCAACTCAAGACATATTCACGGACTCTTCAATCAGCTAATTACAAGAATTCAAACATTAAGCCTACTGAATCGACTCTATGGCCTAGGCATCTCAACATATTTACAGAGTTGCATTCTTTCATACGAATCATCTTTGCATTTCAAATATCATGCGTAACACACAACCAGAATGTCACAACCATAAAGTAACGACAGGTTTTGGGATGCAAACCCACAAAAGGAAAAAACTGAAAACTACATGAAAAAAATATCTACTCCTAATGACTACATTTCCCTTAAGACGGTCGTCATCCATCCATCATAGGGAACGGTCACTAACTAAGACTCAGTTCAATGGGACTATTCTCGGTAAAAGAACCGAAAACAAACGCTGAGAAACCTAAAAATTTGAAAATTCATGAAAATTTTTTCTTTTTGTTAAAAATATCGATCATTTTGATAAAACCAAAAATATGTACAAAACCAGCTAACAACATTCAACAGCACACAATAGCTTCACCTTAATTACAATACAGACATACACAAAAAAATCACAGGGCCACAAGTTTATCCAAGCACAACAATAGAACAGAGATATACATTAATAACAACAGCAACAAAAACCTAACTACTCCCACCCCACACTTAAATCGAACACTGTCCCCAGTGTTCATAAAATTCAGCATAGCACAAAAATGGGTGGTGAAACTCCTTGATCAATCAAAATATTTCACTTCTTCATCAGGTGCTGCTGCCTCAACTCCCATGTCTGAATCGCCCCCATCGTCATCATCTGACTCCACATCGGAGTCATCACGACGTGTCTCCTCATCTGTGGGGACATCATCATCGGTGGGCTCCACAAAAGCTGGCCCCACTCGGTATAGAGCCCTGGCATTTTCGCCAAAAGGGTAGTCTAGCTCGAGTTGCCATAGCTCCTCTTCTGTTGCCGGCCTCCCACCTATGCGCAGCTGGAGCATCTACATCCCAAACATGCGAGCCATGTACTGATCATCCCGAGCATGTCGCTCGGCTAGTGTAAGAACTGGCCCATGGGTGGTGTCGGGTGCCTTAGTTTTGGCGACATCTAAGGCCCGCCTCTCCATATGTGGGATGTAGTCAAGGGCCTCCACCTCGATATCCAGGCCCCTCAGGAACGTGGTCAGTAATCCACCAAACCCGTACCTATGCCCCTGATACAAACGGGCTCTCTTCGTGGCAGAGATGATCACCGCCCCGACATTGATCTCCAGCCCTTTCATCAGGGCGTATACCAAGCATACACGATCCCGGGTGACATTTGTCATATGCACCCCCGGGATCAGGCAGGAACAAACATTCTTCATCCATATCCTGGCTTCCCTATTCATCTGTGAGTAGGGCAAGGTCTAATGGTAGCCCCTCTCCTTATGCCTGCTCCAATGTGCTGTAGACCGAGTTCCACACAAAGTGCGTCTGATATCCGCATATAGTGGAGTGATATTCAGCTGTCGAAGCACATGGGCATTTGTGTCTTCAGCAGACACCGCGCCCCCAAGATGGCATTAAGGTGATGAGGCTCAATATCTTGATGGTGTGACTTCTGAGTGTCGGGTTCCAGTTGGCGTAGAATTCCCGAATCAGGTGCAGGTTGCACTCCTTGGGCTCTTCAAAGATGAAGTTCAGCTCGGCTGCCTCAATTCTATGGAAAATCCTGGGGAACTCCTGTGCCAATGGTTCCCTAGCAATGTGTTCTTCGGGGAAGTATTTGCTTTCCTTATGCTTGGCGTACCATTTCTTCCCCTCCTCTGTCACCCATCTGGTTCCGTCTTAACGGCGTTGGCCGCGTGGAACCGCTGGTGCTGCTGGGACTGCTATTCCCAGTCTAATTCTTTTCCTTCCGGCGCCTGATGTTGATGCGCCCTTCCCTTTATCTTGCCTGCTTGCCATTGTTCCTGTCAAACCAAACAAACAGGTTCAATGTTAAGCCAAATCAAATTAGCTTCGGCTAAGGTTGGGTTAAGCTAGGCCACCCCACACTTAGTCTTTAGCCACAATCATAGCATTACGGCAAGATCCTATTTATTTCCAATTTACAAAAAGAAACAAAATCAAAAAACACAACAAATATGCCTTGTGCATTTAGAGAATTCGACGGTCTAAATTCTTCTATACTACTCAGACTTTGTACAGCTACCCACAACATTACCATCGTTCCTATTTCATCACATAGCACTTAGCAAGGAGAAACAAGGAAAAACTTTATCTACATGAACCTACACAATTCACCTATTTCTTGCAATTTCAACAATTTCATTCCCCCGAAAATCTGTCGGTCTTTTAGTATATTAATAGTTAGAACAACCAACTCATCTCACCCAACACATACAATCCAGCAAGAATTTCAAATGTCAACTAAATTTTCCCTTTTCATATTCAAATTCAAGCCCTAGCTATGATTTTATCAAAAATTCTATCAAGCTATGTAATTATCGAGTTCATGCAATCACAATGATACTACGAACGTCAATCGACAATAACTCAATTGAATTTAAGCTTAATTTATACTTAGGGCAAGTTTTACTCACATTACATGTTCAACATCAAAAAATTCGACAAGAATTGAGATAGAGTTGAAGAACATACCTTGAATTCGATGAAATGAAGAAAACTTGATGAAAATGTGTGCCTAGGTCCGTGTCACGTTGAGGAGGGGGGAATTTCGGGTTTTTTGTCACGGAGGAGATGAAAAAATGGGAAAAATGAGGGAAAAACGGGGTTAAAAAGAAAGTTTTTCGCGCGGGTCACCCGGCGATCCGGTGTGACCCGTCGCGAAATACACTTCAACGTGTCACGGAGGGTAACGCGGAGCATGCCCTCCGTGACACGGAGCCATCGCGCAGGTGTTCTGGAATTTGAAAAAATTCCAGAATTACCTTCAATGTGTCACGGAGGGTAATGCGGAGGCCCTCCTCCGTGACACGGAGCCATCGCGTAGGCTCACTGTTTTGCCACTTTTTATTAATTTTCTTACCTCGATTTTTCCTTTGCAATCCTTTGCACATTTATCCTCCGTTCAACCTGAAATTTATCTCACAACAAGAAATTGGTTAGAATTATAGGTTTCAACTAAAATACAAATTTTGTTTTTATTTTTATTTTTCTCTTTTTTTTTCATCATTTTTTTTCTTTTTTTCTCTTTTTCTACGAAATCTAATAAAATGTTACAACAAAAATTTCACGGGTTGCCTCCCGTGCAGCGCCTGGTTTACCGTCGTGGCTCGACGTCATTAAGCTCAGTCATCCTCTAGGGTGACGGACGTTTTCTCTTGACCACCATCCTCACCCCAGTAATGCTTACATCTTTGCCCATTGACCAAGAACGTGGCACTCCCATCTTCTTGCCACAACTCCACTGCCCCGTGCGGGGTCATTCTCACCACCTCAAATGGCCCCGACCATTTAGACCGCAGCTTTCCTGGAAACAGCTTCAATCTTGAATTGAAGAGCAATACTTTCTGCCCCGGCTCAAAAATACGATGCACCACATGCTTGTCATGCCACCTCTTCATTTTTTTTTGTAGTACTTAGCACTCTCATAAGCATGCCAGTGGAACTCTTCAAGTTCACTGAGTTGCATTAGTCTCTTCTTGCCCGCTAGCTCTAAGTCCATATTCAATTTCCTCACGGCCCAGAAGGCTCAGTGCTCTAACTCCACTGGCAGATGACACGCTTTACCATAGACCAATCGGTATGGTGAAGTTCTAATCGGTGTCTTGTAAACAGTTCTGTACGCCCACAACACATCATCAAGTTTGCTCGACCAATCGTTCCGTTGTGTATTTACTGTTTTCTGGAGAATCTGCTTCACTTCTCTATTTGACACCTCTACTTGTCCACTAGTTTGGGGGTGGTATGCTGCTGCCACCTTGTGGCGCACCCCATACTTGGCTAGTAGCTTCTTGAAACTTGCATTGACAAGATGTGGCCCTCCATCACTGATAATGGCTCGGGGTGTCCCGAACCTGGTGAGAATGTGTTTTTTCACAAATTTTGTTACCACCTTGTTGTCATTGCTGGGGCAAGCTATTGCTTCCACCCACTTCGATACATAATCAACGGCCACCAAGATGTAACGATTACCAAATGATGGTGGGAACGGGCCCATGAAATCAATGCCCCATACATCAAAGGTCTCCACTTCCAGTATATTCTGTAGTGGCATCTCTTGTCTTCTACCAATTATTCCTGTACGCTGACATCTATCACACATTTTGACATATGCCATAGAGTCTCTGAACAGGGTAGGCCAAAAGAACCCTGACTGTAGAACCTTGTGCGCTGTCCGCTCGCCTCCATGGTGCCCCCCATACAACGAAGAGTGACAACTCCTCAACACCTCTGCAATCTGACTCTCCGGGATGCATCTTCTCATTACCTGATCCGGTCCCTGTTTAAATAAGTGTGGCTCATCCCAAATAAAGCACCGACAATCATGCCTCAACTTTCTTCTTTGCTGGTCTATCGCTTCAGGTGGGTAGACTCCACTCACTAGCAAGTTGACTATGTCTGCGTACCAGGGAACTTCAGTTTCCCCTACTGCCAAGAGCTGCTCATCCGGGAACTCCTCATTGATGTTATCACCTTCCTTCACATGCGGCCGGCTCTCCAATCGCGATAAGTGATCTGCCACCTAATTTTCGCTCCCCTTTCTGTCCTTAATTTTGAGGTCGAACTCTTGCAACAACAGGATCCATCTGATCAGCCTGGGCTTAGCGTCCTTCTTGTTAAACAGGTATCGAATCGCTGCATGATCGGTGTACACCACTACTCTTGAACCCACCAAATAAGACCTGAATTTGTCAAATGCAAACACCAATGCTAGCATCTCTTTCTCTGTGACTGTATAATTACTTTGGGCAGTATTCAGCATTTTGCTTGCATAATGAATAGAATGAAAGATTCTATTTTTTCTCTGCCCCAATACAGCTCCCACAGCCACATCGCTTGCATCACACATCAACTCAAATGGTTGTCCCCAATCTGGAGAAGTAAGGATAGGTGCTTCTATCAATTTCTGCTTCAACTCCTCGAATGCTTTAACACACTCATCATCCAACTCAAACTTCACCTCTTTTTCTAACAATCTGCATAATGGTCTAGAAATTTTGGAGAAGTTTCTGATGAACCATCTATAGAAACCTGCATGCCCAAGAAAACTGCGAACACCTTTCACCGACACAGGTGGTGGTAACTTCTCAATAACCTCGATCTTAGCATGACCAACCTCCAACCCCTTGCGAGACACTTTGTGGCCAAGGAAAATGCCATCCTTAACTAAGAAATGGCATTTCTCCCAATTTAGTACAAGGTTGGATTCTTCGAACGCGAGTCAGCACCCTGTCAAGATTCTGCAAACAAGTAGCAAACGAATTACCAAAAACAGAAAAATCATCTATAAATACCTCAACAAAATCCTCCACCATGTCGTGGAAAATAGCCATCATGCATCTCTAGAATGTGGCGGGTGCATTGCATAGCCCATATGGCATCCGTCTAAAAGCATATGTCCCATAAGGATAGGTAAAAGTAGTCTTCTCTTGGTCCTCCGGAGCTATGGCTATTTGGTTATAACCAGAGTACCCATCAAGGAAACAATAATATTTCTGTCCAGCCAACCTATCTAATATCTGATCAATGAATGGGATAGGATAATGATCTTTCCTTGTGGCTTCATTAAGCTTTCTATAGTCCATGCAAATCCGCCAGCCTGTGACGGTTCGTGTAGGAATCAGCTCATTTTTCTTATTGGTGACCACGGTCATCCCTCCTTTCTTTGGAATATACTAAATGGGGCTGACCCATTCACTGTCTGAAATCGGGTAGACCACACCTGCATCAAGCCACTTAATTATTTCTTTCCTAACCACATCCTTCATTGCTGGATTTAGCCTTCGCTGAGGCTGAACGGTTGGTTTTGCTCCTGTTTCCATGAAAATCCTGTGTGTGCAAAAAGCTGGATTGATACCCTAAAAATCTGACATTTGCCAACCCATTGCTTTCTTTTTTTTCTGAGGACACCCAATGCTTTCTTCTCCTGTGGCTCCGTCAATTCTGCGGAGATGATAACTGGCAAAGTCTCATCTTCTCCCAAATAGACATATTTTAAATGGGGGGGGCAATTCTTTCAATTCCAGCTTTGGTGCTTCCTCAACAGATGATTTCGGTAATGGTTCCAGAGACCTCATTAGAGACTGAAATTCCTGTTTCCTCGGATGCCTTTGTGACTCATTCAACATTTGTACCACCTCATAAGCATCTCTATCTCCAAAATGATCGGAGTTCATCAACACTCTTTTCAATGGGTCTTGAGATTCAACAATCTGATGAATTTCTTCTTGATCAACCACACTGATTGCTGAAAGCTCCTCATGTATGGCCGGCAGCCTCATGGCCTTAAACACATCAAATACCTCAACTTTGTCATGTGCCCGCATAGTTAGCTTCCCTGCAGCTACATCAATAAGTGCTTTCCGGTAGCCAAGAAAGGACGTCCTAAAATAAATGGGACTTCCGCGTCTGGCTCAAAATCCAGCACGACGAAATCTACTGGGAAGATGAGGGAGCCCACTTGCACCAGCAGGTCCTCCACAATGCCATCAGGTCTGGCTAAGGAACGATCCGCTAGTTGCAATATCACTGTTGTTGGTCTAGGACTCCCTAGACCCTACTTCTTGAATACCGATGACGGCATCAAGTTAATGCTCGCTCCCAAATCACATAATCCGCGAACTCGGATACTCTGCCCAATTGTAATTTGTATTGTAAAGCTCCCAGGGTCTTTGAGCTTTGTGGGCAACCTGTTTTGTATCCGAGAAGTGCACTCCTCCGTAAGAGCCACCGTAGCGTACTCAGTTAACCTGCTTTTGTTCGCCACGATGTCCTTAATATACTTTGCGTACTTCGGCACTCCCTGTAAAACATCAACAAGAGGTAAGTTAATATGTACCTGTTTAAGCACCTCCATGAACTTTTTGAAACACGCCTCCTCCTTGTGTTTCTTTAATCTTTGAGGGAACGGGGGTGGTCGTCTTTCTGGTTCAGCCTCTTTTTTCTTCCTCCTCTCATCGCTTTGCTCCCTCTCAGTTTCTGCTGCTCTCGATTGTTGAGGTGGTCTTTCCGGTTCCACCTCTTTAAGCTGCAAACCACTCCTTGTGGTCACTGCATTCACTTGCTTGGGGTTGGGATCCGTGTCGCTCGGAAGACCTCCTCTAGGCCTGGTGTTTTGGGCTCCAGCAAATTGCCCAAACTGGTACTCCAGCGCCTTTGTAGCTAACTGATTGTTCTTTACCTCGGCTGCCAATTTCACGTAGTCAGCCTGCAATTGAGCTTGGTTAGCTATCATTGTCTTGAACATTTCCTCAATGCTGGGCGATAGTGGTGGAGGAGGTGCATTGTTGCTTCTATATTGTGCCTGATAGTTCTGCTGCCCTCCTTGATTTCTCTGCGCCCCCTGATTCGAACCTTACCCTTGATGGTTATTGCTGCCCCAAGAGAAATTTGGGTGATTCCTCCAGTTGGAATTGTAGTTGTTGCCATAATGTAGATGGTTGTTTCTCTGTACATTTCCCACAAAGTTTACCGAATCAGGATTTGCTCCACAACACTCAGCTGAGTGTTCACTACTCCCGCATACTTCACACCAAATCTGCTGCACTACATTCACTGGGGCTTGAGACTAGTTCATGCTCATGTTACTGAAGTGGGTGTTGAGTTGATTCTGTAAAGCAACTATCTGTGCAGCAATAGCTGTGAAACCATCCACTTATAATACTCCCGCTGCTTTCTTCGTTCCTCCTTTTGACGAGTCCGCATTCCACTCTGGATTTCCCTGCGAAATACGATTCAACAAGGTATACAACTCCTCATAAGTTTTCTCCAATGCTTGCCCCCTAGCTGCTGAGTCTAGCAAGATTTTTGTGAGGGGTTCCAAACCCTCTATGAAAGTATGCACCAGCACTTCATTGGATTGGTGATGATGAGGACAATCTCGCAACATAGATTTGAATCTCTCCCAGGCTTGATACAGATTCTCTCCCTCTCTCTGTTTAAAACTTAGAATTTGACTTCTAAGTCTTGCTGTTTTGCCCGATGGAAAAAACCGTATCAAGAATTTCCTTGCAAGATCATCCCACGTAGTGATAGAATTAGGTGGCTCAGCTTTCAACCACCTCTTGGCTTCTCCCAAAAGTGAAAATGGGAACAATATAAGCCTGACATAATCTGATAACACTCCAGCGGGGATGTAAGTGTCACTTATCTCCAAGAAATTTTGGAGATGTTGTTGTGGATCCTCATGAGGGAGACCTGTGAACTGCCTGCTAGTGTGCAGCAATTGCACCATGTTCTGCTTAAGCTTGAACCTCCCTCCTGGCTCAGGTTTGCGGATGCTAGATGTGACATTATTAGCATGTGGGATTGCCACCTCGCGAACCGGTCTGGCTGCCATGTCATCGGGCACTAACATTGCCCGTACAACTGGTGGATTCTGTTGTTGCTCCATAATTATTTGTCTGAGCAACTGCAACTTTTTCTCTAGAGCTTCTCTCCTTTGACGATGAAATTGTCTTTCCGGCTCTAAATATGAGTCCACCAGCTCCTTGTCTCTTGCTAGTGTTCAACAGAAATTAGTATCTGCAAAATACAGGCTAAGACCAAGTTGTCAACAATAAGAAGAAATAGTAAACTAACACTTAAGAAAAATTTACCAATTGCCAGTCCCTGGCAACGGCGCCAAAAACTTGTTCGGTGTTTTTCACAACTACACGCAAGTGCACGTGGTCGAACAAGTAATAAAGTGGCTCAAGTAAGCCATGTATCGATCCCACAGGGACTGGGCTAGGGTAACAATCTACTCAAGTGTCAATAAACTTTAACTATAAAAATGCAGACAACAGTGTTAAGAAGAGTTTGATATTTTGGTTTCTAATTTTATACTAATTCTAAAATGAATATACAATTTGAGTCTGAACTATACGTATGAGCATGCTGAGGTTGAATGAACATGTAGAGAAATAAATTATCGATACAATTTGATTTATCTTTCCTCCGGTTTCTAGTCAAGAATTATTGCCTAAATTAAACCTCTCGTATTTAACCCAACTTAAGAAGCATGAACCTTTCACCTACATTTCTGTGATAAGACGAAATTCATGTTCTAGCCATACAAACCCGATTCCGTAATTGACTAATACGACTTTTAGGTATATATCTATCCTAAAGGTAAATCAATTTTCAATTTTCCCAAACTATGAAAAGATCATATCCTATTAATTCACAACTTTCCAATTTCTTGCTCTCTCGAGTGAAACCAGACTTTTTAGATGTACATTAACGTTGGCCACACATTAATGCAGTAAGAACAAGAATCAATAGAACAACCATGGAAGAAAAGATGAAAACCCAATTTATCAATAATTACATTTCAATACAATTGTTCTTAACCTCAACAAGAAGAGGATTTAGCCACTCATTTGTGGATTTAACATCGTTAAATGAGTGTAAATCATACAAGCAATTGAAATAAAGAAGAAGGAGATAGAGAAAAACCCTGAGATTTTCGTCCCCTCAACTGCCTGTAACCCACGTTCTTGCTCCACCAAGTCAGAATAATTAAAAATGAACCTAAGTGTTCTATTTATACTAGTGGGAATTTTTCCCGAGATAACAAGAAACGTGTCATGGAGTGCATCGCGGAGCACTGCCTCCGTGACACGCCACCGACGGGACCCTTACTGGAATTCAGATGTCCAGGTATTAAGGCCCAATGTGGCATGACATGCAACGCGAGGCTAGGCCAATGTGCCACGACCCCAATGCGCACCTTCACTGGAATTTGGCAAAAATCCCATATCAGGCAGAAGGCATCCGCGATGGCAGCGTGACACGGCTCCATCGCAGAGCCCCTTTAATTCATGCTGTCCTTGGCCTTTTCCTTGCTTGCTTCCGAGTCCACTCTCGATTTCTCCCAACATGCATTTTAGCTTCCCAAAATTATATTTCTCCTGCAAAACAATGCTAATCATGTTGGTTAGTATAAATTCACATTTTATTACAAATCACATGAGAATGTATAAACATTGATAGATAAACAAGGCAAAATGACACATTTGAGTATCACTTGGGCATATAAATTTGCCCAAGATCAAATATCCCTTTCTAGCTCTTTTATGCCCTCTTCAACATGAACAATGCTCTCCATGGACATCCTGCTTAAGGCATCCGCCACCATATTTTCCTTGCCAGGGTGGTATAGAACATCATGTCATAATCTTTCAATAACTCCAGCCACCTTCTTTGATGAAGGTTCAAATCCTTCTGACTGAACGCATATTGAAGGCTTTTATAGTCAGTGAAAAGATCCACGTGAACCCCATAAAGGTAATGCCTCCATATTTTCAAGGCAAACACCACTGCCTCCAATTCAAGATCGTGAGTCAAATAGTTCTTCTCATGAACCTTGAGTTGTCTGGAGACATAAGATATCACCTTACCCCCCTACATCAAAATGCAACCGAGGCCAACTCAGGAAGCATCACAATAGATTACGAACCCATATGTCCCTTTTGGTTAGGTCAAAACTGGAGCTGTAGTGAATTGAGTTTTCAACTCTTGGAAACTCTTCTCACATGCATCTGACCACTGAAACTTCACCTTTTTCCTAGTCAGTTTAGTTAGAGGGGACGCAATGGAAGAAAACCCCTCTATAAATCGTCGATAATAACTGGCTAAACCCAGGAAACTCCTGATATCTATTGGGGAAGTGGGTCTTGGCCAGTCTTTTACTGCTGCTATCTTTTGGGGATCTACCTAAATACCCTCACTTTAGGCCACATGACCAAGGAAGGCTACTGAGTTCATCTAGAACTCACACTTACTGAATTTAGCGAAAAACTGATGGTCTTTGAGAGTCTACAACACTATTCTCAGGGGATTAACATGTTCCTTCTTATTTTTGGAGTATACCAAAATGTCATCTATGAACACAATAATGAACATATCCAGGTACAATTTGAAAACCTTATTCATCAAGTCCATGAAAGCTGCAGGAGCATTGATTTGTCAGAATGACATAACCACAAATTCATAGTGACCTTACCGAGTTCTGAAGGTTGTTTTCGGTATGTCACATTCCCTGACCCTAAGCTGATGATATCCCGACCTAAGATTTACCTCGGAAAAACAACTGGCTCCCTAAAGCTGATCGAACAAGTCATAAATCCTGGGTAGGGATACCTATTCTTGACTATAACTTTGTTCAGCTAATGGTAGTTGATACACATTCTGAGGGTTGATAATGCTCTAACTCACACTTCTTAACAAAGTATGAAGTGGACATTGTCAATAAACAACCCAACAAAGGTTAGGTCGATCCCAAATAAAATACGGAAGGATGTCGAAGAATGCTAATGCTTACGCTTTTTATTTTATTATTTCCTAAGAGGGGGGAATTTGTAAAAGTAATAAATAACAATGTTGAGAAATTGTTTGTTGTTTCCAAATTAATGCAACTAACTAGGGTAAGTGTTTCCCGTGACTTCATAACCACTAGGCGTTTTATACTAGTGATCTATTCCAGTGCTTAGCATGCAATATCGGTAAGTTAATTTCACCTAAATGGTTGGTCCCCTATTTAGATGTTTATTACCAAGCAACTTGGTCCGTCTACGGGTGTATGCTTTACTAACCCTTGCCCTTGATATCAGATTAGCTATTCCTGGACAAGGTCAAGCTATTAGATGAGGGTTGATAGCCTCAAATCTCCGATGTTAATCCCTTTTCCCATTCATTACCTCTTTGGTCAGGTAAGTAAGAATAAGGCAAGTTCTAACGTTTGCAACCGTTAAAAATCAATTAAAAGGAAGAAAGAAACAATACATGCATAAACTCCGTTCAAGAATCACTAAGTATTTTACCTATGTGTGTTAATTTGTCATGGTTCCCATAATCCTAGTTGTGGTGGTTTTAGCCTATCATTTTTATAAGTAAATTAATAGATATCATAAATAAAAGAAAAAATTAATACTTACAACGTTGATAGGAAGAAACTCACTTGATTATTGCAACAATAAAGAAGAACAATTCAACAATCGTCTCGAAATTCCAAACGTAAGACACCAAACTTGTATCTAAAAACTTGAGACTTAAAACTCTAATCCTACTTGAAGACTTTTGAACTTGAAACTTCAACTCTTGAAGAAATGCTTATTACATGAAAATAAAGGGGTATTTATAGTAGTATATTTATGTTTTCCTTGTTCCTTGATGAATTTGACTTGGGACTTAAATTTTTCCTTCTCCTAGTTGAAGTAGGAAAGCCAATTTTTGCCATTTTAGGATCCTTGTGCGTCGCCCCAACCACTGTCGGGTTGCCAGTTGTGGCAACGTGTCACCTAACGACTCGTTGTACATGGGCAGGAGTAGTTAGGCCCCTCTGGTCTAACTTCTTCAAATTTTCAGTGTACCTTATAGTTGGTTCTAGTGATCTTCCAACGAGTCGTTTAGTCAAGTAACGACTTGTTATGTCTTTCGGCATCTCCACTGGTTACTTTGTTAATAATTTCTCTCATAGTTTTCACGACTGGCTTCACAACTCGTTATTAGATGTAACAAGTCATTCCCTTAACCCGTTAGGTACATTGTTTCTGCATCTTCCAAACTCAACCTTTGCCCACGACTTCAGCTTCTTTTAATCTTCATTCCATAAGCCTCAAATACATTCAAATCCATCCTTTTTATCCCTAAAACATCTAATCACATGCGTTAGCTAATTTTTAAAAATGTATAACATAAACACGTGCAAACACACATAATTTGTTCTCAAAACATAGTAAAGTACGGGAAAAATTTGTATATGAAGTGCGTGAGTACGCCCTTCATCAAGGGTGCCATCTTTCTTTCACACGAACAACACTGGAGCATCCTATGGCGAGATATCGGGCCTGGATAAAGCCCTTATATAGAAGGTCTTTAAGCTATTCCTTCAACTCCTTAAGATCAGCTAAAGCCATTAGGTAAGAAGGAATAGAGATGGGATGGATGTCCAGAAGAAGGTCTATGCCGAAGTCTATTTCTCGCTCGGGAGGTACTTCAGGAACACGTCAGGAAATTCAGTGACAACTGAATAGTTGTGGTCTCGGAGCTAGAATTTTTGACCAGAACTAGGTGATAGATTCACCCTTTTGAAATCATCTTCTTGGCCTTAAGGTAGGATATAAATCAACCCTTAGGCACTGAAACACAACCCATCCACTCTAAGATGGCTTATTGGGAAACTGAAACCTGAAGACTCTAGTTCTACAGTTGACTGAGGCATAACCAAAATGAAACCAATTTATGCCAAGAATGAGGTTGAAATTGACCACGTCTAGCTATACTAGATCAACTGAATAACTTTACTCAATACAGTGAGTAAAAAATTTCTATACACTCGGCTGGCTCTAATTGACTTGCCCACTGGAGTAGAAACTGAAAAATGGTACTGTTAGCACTTCTAGACTGACAACTGGACTACTATGCAAGGAGTAACAAATGAAAGCGTGGCTCCTGGATCTAGTAGGGCAAAAACATCTAGGTGGAAAAAGTGTAACATGCCCCTGACCGCGTCAAGTGAGCTTTCCTAATCCTGACGAGAGGGCAAAACATAAAAATGGTTTTGGCGCTGACCGCCATCCATACCTGAAGTAGTACCCTACTAAGCTGGACGACCTGCTGGGGCTGCTAAAGCATTAGACTAAGTTTTCCCCTATCCTACCAATGGACACTCCTTTAGCTTGTGACCTAGTTTCCCACATCCAAAACAACCCTCTTTGCCCATGCGGCATTCACCTGGATGGTTCTTTCCATATTTAGGACTAGTTGGAAAGCGGTTTATGGAGGCGTGACTCTAGGACTGGGAGCCTGATGCTCCACTTCTTCAGTCCTTGCGGGATCAGAAAGAAGGAGCACTGGCTGATATGAGAGGTTTCTGCTGCTGCTGTTGTGGGCGACTACTACCGCCTAACCTCTATTGGCTATATTCAAACTGTCTCGTCCTGGCCTACTTTCTTTCCCTCTTTATATCTTTCAATTTTTCCATCTCTATTAGTAGGCATGAATGATAAGGCTGGAGAGGTCAATGTCTTTTATCAGCCTCGCGGTTCTACATTCTTTAAGTACTAGGTTGAAACCTAGTTCACAAACTTAAGCATACGAGCTCTCAGCTCAGCTACCATCTCTAGGGCATACATTGATAGCTGAGTGAACTCCAATGCATACTCTTCTGTTGTCCTGTTACCCTACCTCAAATTCATGAATTCAGCGATCTTGGCCTCCCTCAATTCCCGAGAAAAGAATCTGTCGATAAACGCCGTAGCGAACTCGTCCCCTTTCTTCCACTAGTTGTACCAAATCTGAACCACCTCTTTCAACTGGTAGGCTTCCAGATCAGCACTCTCTATGGAGTTAACACCCATAATTCGGGTGATCTTCCACACCTCATCTACACATTCCTGCGAGTCCTCTCTGTAACAACCCAAAACTTTCCTAGACCAAACTCAGACTCAGTAGATTAAACTAGAAAATTTTTCCTCAGAATGAATGTGATAATGAGTCGTTGTCAGATGTAATGACCCATTGTCTAGGTCATGGTCAGCCATATTAGATGTTCTCGGGGAACCAACGGGACATGGAACGACCCATTGCAAGAAGCAATGAGTTGTCTTGTTACTCATTACATTCCAAGCTTAGAACGTATTTAATCCCTTTCCATGGATCCCCGAGTCAAATGGCGAGTCGTCATTAGATGTAATGACTCATGGGGTGACTCGTTAGTTAGAGTCATGTTGATGTTGCAAATCTTCTTCCTGTAACAGCGAGATGCAACAACAATTCGTTGAATCTCACCATGAGTCATTGTATACAACTGTGATAACAATTCTAGAAATCCTTAGATTTTCTAGTGGCAACGACGAGTCAATATAACGACCCATTGGTTATACCAATGAGTCATTGTGTCTCTCGTTAGTGGGGTTCCCAGATTTTCCTTCTAGTATAACGGGAATCACCAACGACCCATTGGTTCATCCAACGAGTTGTTGTTCACTCTCGTTGCCAATTTCTAGTAAGCCCTAGATTTATGCCCAGGATCGATGACTGGTCCCAACGAGTCATGATATCAACCAAAGAATTATTATGTGACCAATTGGTCCCTGATGGGGCAGTTTTCCAGATTTTCTCCCAGGGTTATTTTTGTAACTTCCTAGCTTTTTATCTCTAAATCCTATCATATTGAGCACGTTTTAGAGAGATAAAGGGGTAGAACGACATTCCCTCTTCATTTCTCGCATTCTCTCCAAGTCAGAAACGTAAAGATTCAGTCAGGAAGCACAAAGCAGGGCAAGGGTTTTGACTTTTCTTCTCATATTTTCTCAAGAGTGTTCTCTGGGATTTCTTTACCAGATTTGTGAGAATTTAGCAAGGGAATTGTCCTTCCCTCGTGCCCCAAAACCCATTTAAATTTTCTTACCAGTGATAGCCCTGAGGTTTCAAAATTTAGTAATCTTTAAGTCAGAATTTGATTAAATTCATGTGGAATGTTGTTCAATTTTTAGCTGCTATATTTCCATTATTTAGAAATCATCTCAATACTTGCTTCCTATAAATGGGTTTTAGCCCTAGTTTTGGAATATAGAAATTAGGGTCTTGCATAATTGTATAGACATAATGTTGCTTGACTTTATCAGTGATGGAAATTACATGTTATTATTATCAGTTAAATGCTCATTCAGTTGCATGCCAGCTCAGTTTCAGTCATGATGTTAATATCTTCAGTATCTTACCGTAATGTCAGCTGATCAGTTTGGCTATAGTCAGTTCTTAAGGTATCGGTAATGCCTCCCAGATATCAGTTATCAGTTATCAGTTAGTTCTAGCGATGGTTATGATGCTTTCAGATAAGCTACTCAAACCATTCTTAGAACACTAGTTACAGTATTCAGTCCAATAAGACACTTAGTGTACTTCAAACTAAGTATCCCTGTCTTAGTCTTGGGCCCCAGCTTCGAAATTTCAGCTTAGTAGACAATTTAGGTTTATCTAGTGGGAGTAATACTTAGCACCGAGCGGACCGAGGTTTCAGCGCACCCAAGTTACCAAAACTACATCGCCACTGTAGGTTACTTGGCCCCTTGGGCCACAGATTTGTGATCACCCTGTTCATGGCTTTATACCCTAACAAGGTATATTAGGTTCTATCGATGGGGCATATACATCGAACTCCACATTTAGCTCATGTGGTTATATGTCAGTTACATATTCTCTCACTAGTCAGTAAAGTCTCAGTTCAGTTCAGTTTAGCTCAGCTTAATATCTCAGATCCAGGACTGTCTGTGGACATCAGCCAAGGTCATTATTGACCATATCAGTTATATTTCAATTGTATCAGTTTTTAGTATTTCAGTTGGTCATTTCATGTCATTTTAGTTCAGTCACTTGTTCTTTCATGCTTATTATATCTCTCACTTACTCAGTACATTCAAAGTACTGACGCGTACCTTCTATGATGTACCGTATCTTGATACAGGCGCAGGTTCTTAGTCCCAACATCGTCATTAGTTTCCCTCAAACGATATCAACAACAATATTTGGTGAGTCCACATCTTTCGAGGACGATATTTATTTTCAGTTAGTTACTTTTAGTTAGATTTTAGTGTTAGCTGGGTCCTTATCCCAACAACTCATCATTGAGTAGATGGCTTCTAGACATAGACAAAGATAATCAGTATTGTATTTTTTAGATGCATTGACTCTTGTCATATTAGTGTTCTGAAATGGTTTTATTTATGTAAAGCTTCCGCTTATGTTTTTCACAGTTTACCAGTGTAATGATAGACCATGGGTTGGTTTGGGGTCACTTGTGGGATCAAGCATCATGTCTCGTCCAGGGTGTAGACTCGGGTCATGAAAAACTTGGTATTAGAGCCCTAGGGTTAGAGTATCCTAGGATGTCTGAAAGCTGCGTCAAGTAGAGTCCTTTTCATGGGTATGAAGCATGCCACACTTATGACGGGGAGGCTACAAGACTATTAGGAAAACTCCCTTTTGTTCATACTCCTTGTCGTGCAATGAAGTTCAATCTAGAAATATTCTCCTAACTCGTGCTCTATTTTGTTTCAGTGAAACTATGCCTCCAAGATGAGGAAATAAAAGGAGGGCTAGCAGCGTAACTGATCTATCCCACTAGTTCCCACATCCCTTCAGGAAGATCAAGTGTCCTCAGCAGAATTCCAAGCAGCAATCCAACTACTGGCTCAAACAGTGACAAATCAAGTGAACCAACAGGTGGTTCCGGTGAATACTAATGGGTTTGCAACAGTTGCTATGAATTGGCACTTCACCCGAATAAACCCTCCAGCTTTTCATAAATCAAAGGTGGGAGAGGACCCACAGGAGTTTGTAGATGAGGTCTGGAAGATCATCTGAATTATGGGCGTTAGTTCCGCGGAGAGTGCTGATCTAGCTGCCTACCAGTTGAAAGGGGTGGCTCAGATTTGGTACTATCAGTGGAAGGAAGGGAGACCAGTAGGAGCAGAACTGGTAGAGTAGGAAGAGATCACCACAACATTTCAAGATAGATTCTTCCCCCCAGAGCTAAGGGAGGCTAATGTCGTAAGTTTATGAACTTGAAACAAGGTAACAGGACCATGGAGGAATAAGCAATGGAGTTCACTCGGTTGTCGATGTATGCTCCAGAGATGGTAGCCGAGCCAAGGGCTCACATGCTTAAGTTTGTCAATGGAGTGGCAAACCTGGTACTTATGGAATGTAGAACGTGATGCTTATTAAGGACATTGGCATCTCCAGTCTCATCGTTCATGCCTAGTAGATTGAGGCATAAAAGCTGAAGGATATGGAGTGGGAGAACAAGCTGGCTAGAATGGGTCAATCAGATTATTGCCACCAGAGGTTCGGAGGTAGTAGCTACCCACAGCAGTAGCAACAGAGGACTCCAGCACCTACCTCAACCAGTGCCCCTACCTTTCGGTCTCGCAAGGATCGGAAGGGTGGAGCATCTGGCTCTCAGTCGCAGAGTTACAGTGCCAACAACCGTTATCCAGCTTTCTCTAAGTATGGCAAGAACCATCCAAGTGAATGCCTCCAGGGAAAAAAGGGTTGCTTCGGGTGTGGACAACTAGGTCACCGGTTAAAAAAATGTCCATCATCAAGACGGGGGTGATCGTAGTTTACCATTTCAGCAGCCCCAGCAGGCCGTCCAGCTCAGCAGGGTAACACTTCAGGTACGAATGGCGGTTAGCTCTAAAATCGCTTTTAGGCTTTATCCTCTTATCAGGATCAGGAGAGCTCACCTAACGTGGTTACGGGTATGTTACATCTCTTCCACCTACTTGTATATTACCTAATAGATCTAGGAGCCACACTATCATTTGTGACTCCCTATTTAGCTGTTTAGTTTGAAATTAGTCCAGAAGTCCTCTCAGAACCATTCTCACTCTCTACCCCAGTTGGTGAGTCAGTTAGAGCCAGCTGGGTGTATAGAAACTGCCCAATATCAATATTGGGTAAAGTCATCCCAGCTAATCTAGTAGAACTAGACATGTTCGATTTCGACCTCATTCTTGGCAAGGATTGGCTACATTCTAGTTATGCCTCAGCCGACTGCAGAACTAGAGTCATCAGATTTTAGTTTCCAAATCAGCCAGTTCTAGAGAGGATGGGTAGTAGTTTCGTACCTAAGGGTCAGTTTATTTCCTACCTTAAGGCAAAAAAGCTCATTTCTAAAAGGTGCATCTATCACCTAGTTCGGCTCAAAAATTCTAACTCCAAGACCCCAACTATCTAGTCAGTTCTAGTTGACAGTGAGTTCCCTAACGTCTTTCCAGAAGATCTTCCTGGAGTCCTTTGATGAGTTGGAAATTTACCAACTCATTAGGCTCCTAATCATGAGTTTTTTCCTAGTTTTTGAGTCATTTATGTGCATTTTATGCCCTTTCTCTTGAATTCTTTGTAGGTACCTCATGTGAGTAAAGAAAGCATGAAATCAAGCAAAATACATGAAAATTGAGAATAAATTTGATGAGTTAACATATGAGGGAGATGAGCAAAAGATAAGGGAAGATTTGAGCTCAAAAAGAGGTGCAAGGACGTGCTTTGAATAGACTAAATGCAGATTTGGAAGGGCGAAATGCAGGTGAAATGCTGAAGCTACTGCCCAGACCAGATAAACAACCGGCCCTTCACAGAATGGCACCAGCTAAAAGACACTGAACCTCCGATTCTCCCCTGCCAGGCCACTGTTTTCAACTAGCTAAAGTTTGGTGCTCCACGGAATGCAACAGGTGAAACGCCGGTTCCTCGCCGGAAAGGCCATCTAATGAAGGGTAAAAGGGGTCCAAAAAGGTCTCCAAAGCATCTGCAAGCTCCAAGGACATTTGGGGAAAGTTGTACATAAGAAAGTAAAGATATATAGCCTCCATTATACACCAACTAAAGGAGAACCATTCAACCAACAATTCATTCATCTAATTTTCATCTTCTTCATAGAATATTTAGGAGATTCTTTTCTCCATAGTTTTGTAGAGTTAGGTAGTACTTTTCTTCTTCTTTTTCTTTAACCCATTTTGAGGGAATTCCGCCATTATTGTAAGAGCTAGTGAAGCAGATTTCTGAAGCTAATGCAATGAATGTGATGGGAATCCTCTTGGTATCTTCTCTCTATCTTTAACTATGCTTTACTAATTTTCTAGTTAGAAGTATTTTCATGGCGGGTTTGTTAATTTGATTGGGTTTTGATAAATTGCTTTTGAATTCTTATTGAATTGTAGGTTGGTGTTGCTAGATTCATCTTCATATTGTTCAATTAAGTGTAAATCTATTAGATCTCTTCAATCTATTAATGAAGATCTATTGGTTATGATATGGTGTATCTATACTTGCATGATTGTTGCTCGGGATAGAATGATTAAGTATTGGAAGGGAATCTAGTAGTGGGTATGGATAGGAGATTGTAAAATTAAGCTAGAAATAGTTGAAATTACTTCCTCCTTCCCAATTGGCAACTAATAGCTAGGAATAGTTAAGTTGCTAATCAAAATTAAATCAGGTTGAGCTAAATCGCAGCTAGAGTTCGAGAAAACTCTAGCTAGGGGTAGTCAATAGACTGGGAAGCTAAGGCTACCTACTTCCCAAGATTATTTACATTTGAGTCTAAGGCATTGAAGAAATTTTCGATTTAATTGTGATCTCACCCAGAGAATGTTTGTCACGACCCAAGTGTAGACCCGGATCATAGACAAGGGACAAGGGACCCCGAGAAACCCCAAGTCAACCCATGACATAAGCATTCACTAACTCATTCAATAAACCCGAAGAAACACAATCATAAACTCAGCGGAAGTCCAACTTAACATAACAGCAGAATGAACGTCTGAAGCTGAATACATGTATAAGTCTGATAAGCCTCTAATCTTGACAAGCTGATGAGACAATACGCCCAACTAGCTCAACAATACTGAAACTGAAAATACAATCAAGATAACTGAAAGTCTATTCCTCAAAAGATGAGGACTCACCAACCAAGTAGGTACTGACTCTGATAAGCGACTACGAACGAGGCTAAACCTGAGGACCGGATCCTACATCATGAAATGATGCAACATAGAAGGTATGCGGTCAATACGTGGAATATACCGAGTATGCAAGGTAAGTAAAACTGCTTAAATAAAATAAATCATTTCTTTTAAAACCATTCATACATATCATAATCTTTCAAACGTAAGTAGGAGACTACATGCATTTATTCTGAACTCGTACTCTTATCATAACGTGTCCATGCATAGCTTTAGAACATCATAACTGACTCGAATGACTCAAAGCTAAAACATAACATTTATATCAAAACTGAACAATGAGTCAAACCTTGCATTTTGGACATGCATGCATAAGATAATGATCATGAGTAATGGATATGCGAATTCAAATGATATAGATAGTGGGAGACTCGTCACTTAACCGACATACCACGATAGAGCTTACGTGGTCCCGACTATTACACTCAAGTGGGCAGAGCCGTCCAAAACCTTTACAGGGCTAAGGACGCTACCATGATATCAATATCAAGCTGATGGGCCATTAAGGCCAGGGATAGCTCACAAGGGAGGTCTAAAATATAATAGAATGAACCTACGTTGGCGCATAGTTTTGGGGCATGGGATTGTCGACCCTTAGCCCGCTTGGTGCTAGACTCTTCTCCCAAAACATGCAATGCTCTACATCGTATATGATGAAGCTCAACATCGTCTATTGACGAAGCTCAACATGAAATCATGCATGACTCAACATCGTATCCAATGAAGCTCAACATTGTCTATTGAAAAAGCTCATTAATTAAATCATGCATAGACTGGACATCATATGAAAATGAAGCTCAACATTTTCCTTCGAAAAAGCTCAATGGTGCCATACATCTCAGTTATAAATTCATTCATATGAGAAGCTTTATTTCAAAACATACCACAAGCTAGAATTTATAATAAGAATTGGGAAATTTCTCTGTAAACAATTTGGTAAGCATACGGTGGGAAAATCATCACTTTAATCAATATGTGGGTATTATCCAAAGCTCTATAATTCTAGAATCCAATCGATTCATTTAGGAAATAGCATCAAAACATGGGTAGCTTTAGAAACATTATTTTCATCATCAACTTCACCACCACTACACATTTACCATAAATCACTCCTTTTATGAAGTCTTCACCCATGAGCATTTTAGATTCAATTTTTAGAAAAACAAATTGTATAAGAGAAATAAGTTAGAATCTGCCCAAGCTTCGTAAATCATCAATATCAACTCAATCTAATCATACCCATGAATAGAGATATAAAAATCATGCAATTGATCAAAACCCCATGATTGATTATTCATAATTTAACACTAAGTGATAGGAATTAGGCATGGGTATGGAAGGAAGACACCCATTAAAACCCTACATACCTGGAAATGAGGAATTCTATCACCCTTCAATTGCCCAAGATCAGATTCCAAAGGAAACCTTGAATTTGGCTTTGAATCACCTCCTTCAAGCCTTCAACCTTGCATGCATGGGGAATACGCACTTAAAATAGGTCTTCCCATACTAAAACCCTTCAAAATGATCCCTAAACAACGTAGTATAGAGCCTTAGGACTAGGAAATGATGGAAATGCCCTTACTGATTTCGCTGAAAACTGATCACTGGGCCAAACAACGGGTGAACCAATAGGTTGTTGGAGGATACCATGACCCGTGGTATCTACCCGTGTTATGCACTATCCCAGTCATATCTCAAAATCAAACCACGGACGAATAGGAGGAGTCATTCTAGGCTCCAAAGGGTCAATGAACTAGTCGTTGGTTGCTCCCCCGAACCTTCTGAACTTCTACCTAACGAGCCTCACCACGACTCATCATACGATTCAATGGGTCGTGGTTACTATTCATCCTTTCTAACTGAGATATGGGCTCCCTTACCATGGCTCCCCACAAAGGATTGTTGCATGACCCACCGTACCTTTCTACCCAAGTCCACTTCCTACCACGACAACAAAAGACGGCTCGTGGTTACTTACCATGGGTCATTGAATCAACCGTTGTTTCCCTCTAATACCTAACAACCTGAACCCACGACCACCAATGATGGAACGTGGTTACTTACCACTGGTCGTGATCCTATCTTCCTGCAACCTTTTTCCCAACTTACAGCAGTTTTGCTTTTTAGCTTCCCGGGTCTACTCCTAAGCACTTTCGAGGTATTACAATGTCCTTAGCCTCTCACTTGTGATTACTTAGATAGGAATTCCCACAATTAATTTGAGATTATAATTAGTTAGTTAATTTTTCCTTTTTATTTTTCCCCCAATTTCACTTTTCAAATGTTGAACAATTATGCACTCTAGTTTGAATTAGTTTATAACTTTTGATTTATCGACTCAATTCTTCGTGGGGTACGACCCCAGACACTCGTCCGAAATATTTGTTTTGATACAATGACTGTTTACTCTCTTTCATAAAAGAAGAGTGTATTTTAGACGTTACAAAAAATGGCTCTATTTTCGGGGAAGTGAGTTGTGATAAGCCATTAGTTATTTATTAATTCAAACTAGTTTTGCATGTTTGTTCTACATTTTGTTTTGCTTTTATCTTTTATTTTTGTTTTTATTTGTTTGTAGTTGAATGATGGCATCATGGAATGAATGAAGGTTTGTTTGTGGCAACCCTTATTATGATGACCCATGTCCCTATTGTGGAGGACCACACTATTGGCAAGATTGCAAATATTCCCCTAGAAGGGAGATGAGTGCACCTTATACTTCCTATGATGGGTATAGATGCACATTATATGGTAGTCATGGGAGAATTTGGGATGGATGCCCAAATGGGTTCACTTCCTGCTATAATGGTTATGATAGGAGTTGTGCTCCCAAGCTTGAAAGAAATAAAGCCATGGAAAGAGAGGGAAGGAGAAGCACATGTGGATGCATAAAAGCCATGCTCCAAGCCTTTGTGGAGCAGGAGTCTAATGCGGATAAGAATATCAACCCCTCTATGCCCATGGAATCATCAAATATTCTAGAAGAAAGATGTAAATCTCTAAAGAAGAAGCGGTGGAGACATTATGGAGCATAACAAGAAGAAGTGAACAATGGGGCATAGCTCAACTTGACTCATGGGAGGAAGATCAAATGATGATGAAGAAGGAGTCAAGGTGAGTGTTGAAGAAGTCATAGAGGTGTGCCAACCAACCAACATTGTCAAAATGCAAGATGCCAAGGTTGAAGAAGTGACACTAGAGTCTCCAAATGAAAACAACAAATTACAATCAAGGACTTTAGTGCACTTGAAGAGGAGGTTGGCAAGCAAGAGGCATGCTCGAAAGGAGAGCGACTTAAACCGCCCTCTTATCATTTTTCAACATTGATCTTGGTCGACAAAATGGAGACTGAGGAGACCAAGTCAATGGAGGAAGTTGAGGAGGATGATCAAGGTAGCTGCTTCTTAGAATATGCCATGCCAATAAGGCCAAAACACATCCCTCCTTTGAGGGCCAAGACACACAAGATGCAACATTCGTTGCTTGGTCCTTTGATGCTTACACCACCACCCTAAAGCGGAGTGAAAGAATGGACAAGAAATTAGGGGTGTGATTCAAATAATCAAAGTGGAGAGAGAAGTAGTGAAGTTGAAGTCGTCGAGCCACAACGTTAACTAAGGCGCTTCTTGGGAGGCAACCCAAGCTCTTTTACATTTTGCTTTTATTTTTCTTTTGTTCTGTTTTTCTTAATGTATGTGTTGTCTTTGTTTGTTCAAGGGTGCAATAGGTATGGAATGTGATGAAGGTGAGAGAAGCCAAATTCAAAGTGAGCAACCAGTGCTAAACCGGCGAAGCGCAAGTTCAAATGCGTGAAATCTAGATGTCAAACAAAATGCCTGGAAGAAAAATTGGTTAAGTAGTGGCACATCGGCATTAGATCGGCAAAACGCCGATTCCAAAGGCGTGAAACGCCGGTTATGAGAAGAAAGCCCAGGGATTTCTTTCACCTATTCCTTTCTTACTTTGTTTTACCATGTGCATTGAGGAAAATGCTTTATTTTTGTTAGGGGGTGAAGTCTGAGTAACCACTTGTTAAGTGATGCACGATATGGCCCTATGATAGATTGGGTGACGTCATTCTTAAGGGTAAATCGTCATTACTTGTGAGTTTGTATCGCCTTTTTACATAGTGGTCTTTGAATAAACTCCAAGGGTTTTCTCTATACTACGGTTCTTTTCCAAGGAGAGATTTCTTTGTCTTTTCTTTTGTTGTCGAACCGGGTTGGTACTTTTCAATGATAGATTGAGCATCTTTCTTAAGGGAAAATGTGAAGTTTAGAGTCTTGTGAGTATTTTGAGCACTTTTTGATGAGGTACCACCAACAATTCTTGATTGGCATTGTGCATGAGCTTTTAAAAAGAAAAAGAGGGGCATTTAAATGTGAATTGAGCACGATCTTATCATGAATTATATATTTTTTTGTTATCTTGTTAACTCATAACTAGCTCGTTAAAAGTCATCCTCTTAATGTGACAAAGAAAATGTGTGAACTTCTTGGATTGTGATGCCTTGTGTGCTGAGGTTTTTAGCATAATTCTTGTGTATACATGATTGTCTAGAACTTGCCCTAAGTGTGATTCAAGGAGAAATGATAGATGTGGCTGCAGATAGAACATGATCTTAGGCCCTGTTTTATCAGTCACTTCACCTAAATGACCTCCTTGAATTAATCTTTGATAACAGAAGTTTGAGCCTTCTACCCTTTCTTTGGAAACTACATTACAAGCCTAATTACCATTTTTAATCCTTCTCTTTGGCACCTATCCTCCCTAATTGCTAGCGATAAAATAATGAAAAATGGGGCTTGAAGCCCATTAGATGGGGAGTGATAAGGAAATGAATGTGAGATGAGGCAAAAGTCTAAGTTTGGGGGTTTTCGAAAGTAGGAGGAAAAACGAGAAGCGTAAAAGTGAGTTAGCACCAAAATGTTGATGAGTTGAATGAATCGATGGGTTGAAAGACCTTGAATCATCATAAGAGAAAGGATAGTAAAAAAGTGATATCTCTTGCATAGATAGGTCTAAATGTGAAATTCATGGGTGCTATAAGGGTGCTTGTGTTATACAAAAGATAAAGATGATGGTCAAGGCGTAATAAGGTAGAGTGATTTCAATAAGATGATGGGGTGTTACAAGCTTTTGTAAAGGCATTAGGGAGGCTTTAGTCACTAAAGCTAAATATTTATCCTACCCTTACCGGTATACTTTGTCATGAACCGCAATTCCTAATTGATTTTGAGTATAGCAACATCATTAGCGGCGATATACACGAAGCGCAAGCTTATGGGTCAATCTGTATGCACTTGAATTTCTTTGTGAGAGTGAGCGTATTTCTCATATCTTATAATCCCGTTGTGTGAAATGCTAAAATATGTGTGTGGGATTCTCTCTTCTTGTGAAGGGCATCATTTCCTTGGAGTACATGCTTAAAATTGTTTCCAAAGAGAGGTATGATTAAGGCAAGTTTGTAATGAACTTTAAGGCAAGTTTTGAATATGAATTGTCAATGACTTGAGATGCTCTTTGAAATTGTTTTGAGGAACTATGCCCCTTTTTTGAATGAAAATAATGCATGCAACATGTGTTTAATGATTGTGGTTACCTATTGAAGCTTGTGCAACATGGTTTGAGTCTTTACTTTTTCTTGTATTGGTGTATAATGTTTGGGTTGTCTTGTGGATTGATGATTTTGTGTACAACTACCATAGTGCCCTAAGCCTTAGCAATGTTCCCTTGTGCAAGAATGTATTGATTGGCCCTTGATGCAAAAACTCATATATATAGCATGTCGTTCATTTGCTCAATTGTAAAGAATTGCATTACTTGAGGACAAGATATGGTTCAAGTTTGGGGGTTTGATGAGTTGGAAATTTACCAACTCATTAGGCTCCTAATCATGAGTTTTTGCCGAGTTTTTGAGTCATTTATGTGGATTTTATGCCCTTTCTCTTGAATTCTTTGTAGGTACCTGATGTGAGTAAATAAAGCATGAAATCGAGAGAAACACATGGAATTTGAGAACAAATTTGATAAGTTACCATATGAGGGAGAGGAGCCAAAGATAAGGGAAGATTTGAGCTCAAAAAGAGGTGCAAGGACGTTCTTTGAATCGGCTAAACGCGAATCTGGAAGGGCGAAACACAGGTGAAACATTCACGCCGAAGCTACTTCCCAGACCGGCTAAACAACTGGCCTTTCACGGAATGGCACAGGCTAAAGCCACTGAACCACCGGTTCCCCCCTGCCAGGCCACTATTTTCAACCGGCCAAAGTTTGGTTCTCCATGGATTGCAACCGGCGAAACGCCGGTTCCTTGCCAAAAAGGTCGTCTAATGAAGGGTAAAAAGGGTCCAAAAAGGTCTCAAAAGAATCTAGAAGCTCCAAGGACATTTGGGGAAGGTTGTACACAAGAAAGTACAAATATATAACCTCCATCACCAACTAAAGGAGAACCATTCATTCATCTAATTTTCATCTTCTTCACAGAAGTTTTAGGAGATTCTTTTCTCCATAACTTTGTAGAGTTAGGTAGTACTTTTCTTTTTGTTTTTCTTTAACCCATTTTAGGGGAATTCCACCATTGTTGTAGGAGCTTGTGAAGCTAATGAAATGAATGTGAGGGGAATCCTCTTGGTATCTTCTCTCTATCTTTAAATACGCTTTACTAATTTGCTAGTTAGAAGTATATTCATGGTGGGTTTGTTAATTTGATTGGGTTTTGATAAATTGCTTTTGAAATTATTATTGAATTGTAGGTGGGTGTTGCTAGATTCATCTTCCTATTGTTCAATTAAGTGTAAATCTATTATATTCTCTTCAATCTATTAATGAAGATCCATTAATTATGATATGAGTGTATCTATACTTGCTTGATTGTTGCTCGGGAGAGAATGATTTAGTATTCGAAGGGAATCTAGTAGTGGGTATGGATAGGAGATTGTAAAATTAAGCTAGAAATAGCTGAAATTACTTCCTCCTTCCTAACTGGCAGCTAATAGCTAGGAATAGTGAAGTTGTTAATCCAAATCAATTCGGATTGAGCTAAATCGCAACTAGAGTTTGAGAAAACTCTAGCTAGGGGTATTCAATAGGCTGGGAAGCTGAGGCTACCTACTTCCCGGGATTATTTACACTTAAGTCTAAGGCATTGAAGAATTCCCTATTTAATTGTGATCTCACCCATAGAATGTCCCTAGCCTCTCACTTGTGATTACTTCAATTTGAATCCCCCCAAATTAGCTTTAGTTTAGAATTAGTTAGTTAATTTTGCCTTTTTATTTCTCCCCCAGTTTTACTTTTCAAATGTTGCACAATTATGCACTCTAGTTTGAATTAGTTTATAACTTTTGATTTATCGACTCAATTCTCCACGGGATACGAACCCGACCACTCATCGGGAATATTTGTTTTGATACAACAACCGTTTACACTCCTTTGTAAAAGAAGAGTGTATTTTGGAAGTTATCATCCCTCTTGAGTGGGAAATAGACTTCGGCATAGACCTTCTTCCAGACACTCAGCCCATCTCCATTCCTCCTTATAGAATGGGTCAAGCTGAGCTTAAGGAGTTGAAGGAACAGCAAAAAGACCTACTTGATAAGGGTTTCATCAGACCCAACTTCTTTCCATGGGGTGCTCCAATGCTATTTGTGCGAAAGAAAGACGGTACTCTCAGAATATGTATCAACTACCATCAACTGAACAAAGTTACAATTAAGAATAGGTATCCCCTACCCAGGATTGACGATTTGTTTGATCAGCTTCAAGGAGCCAGTTATTTTTCCAAGGTAGATCTTAGGTCGGGGTATCATCAGCTTAGGGTCAGAGAATGTGACATATCAAAAATAGCCTTCAGAACTCGGTATAGTCACTATGAATTTGTGTTCATGTCCTTTGAGCTAACTAATGCCCTGACAGCTTTCATGGACCTAATGAATAGGGTTTTCAAGCAATATCTAAATATGCTCGTCATTGTATTCATTGATGACATTCTATTAGACTCCATAAATGAGGAAGAACATGCTAACCATCTAAGGATAATGTTATAGATGATTAGAGATCGCCAGTTGTTTAAATTCAGAAAATATGAATTTTGGTTGAATTCTGTGACTTTCCTTGTTCACATGGTATCTGGTGAGGGTATTTAGGTAGATCCTCAAAAGATAGTAGCAATGAAAGACTGTCCAAGACCTACTTCCCCAACAGATATCAGAAGTTTCTTGGGTCTAGCCAATTATTATCGATGATTTATCAAAGGATTTTCCTCTTTTGCACCTCCACTGACTAAGCTATCTCAGAAAAAGGTGAAGTTTTAGTGGCCAGATACATGTGAGAAAAGTTTCCAAGAGCTAAAGACTCAACTCACTACTGCTCCAGTTTTAACCTTACCAGAAGGAAAAGAGGGGTTCATGGTATATTATGACGCTTCACAGAGTGGGTCAGATTCCTCATTAGTTTTTGAAGTTAACAAGATGAAGATCCCATACTGCTTAAGCTAAAAGAAGCAGTTCTCAGAAAAGAAGTGGAGGCTTTCTCTAAAAGGGGAGATGGTGTACTTCGTTATTAGGGAAGACTTTATGTACCGAATATAGGTGAATTAAGACAACAGATACTGGTGGAAGCACACAGCTCCAGATATTCTATCCACCTAGGTGCCACTAAAATGTACCGTGACCTACGGGATATCTACTAGTGGAATGACATTAAAAGAGACATTGCAGAATTTGTGGTAAGTGGTTGAACTGCTAGTAGGTTAAGGTGGAGCATCATAGACCTGGGGGTATGACTCAGGATACCATCATACCAATATGGAAGTGGGAATAAGTGAATATGGACTTTATTACAAGTCTACTTCATACTCGCCGGCGGCATGACTCAATTTGGGTGATAGTGGACTGGATGACCAAGCCAACACATTTCCTCCCAGTTAAAACTACAGACTCAGTAGAGGATTATGCTAGGATGTACATCTGGGAGTTAGTCAGACTACATGGGGTGCCCTTGTCCATTATCTCAGATAGAGGTACTCAATTCATCTCGCATTTTTGGAGGTTGTTTCAGAAAGGACTCGATACTCAGGTCAAGCTCAGCACAACTTTTCACCCTTAGACCGATGGATAAGCTGAGCGGACTATTCATACCTTAGAAGATATGCTGAGATCTTGTGTGATCGACGTCAAGGGCAGTTGGGATGATTAGCTACCTCTCATCGATTTTGCATACAACAATAACTTCCACTCCAGTATTCAGATGGTCCCATTTGAGGCATCATAAGGTAGGTGGTGTAGGTCTAATATAAGGTGATTTGAGGTCGGTGAAGCTACCTTGATAGGACCAGACTCGGTTCATGAAGCTACGTAGAAAGTGCAACTGATCAGAGAAAGGTTGAAAAGAACTCAAAGTTGGCAGAAATCTTATGCTGCTGTAAGGAGAAGAGAGTTAGCATTTGCTGTAGATGATTGGGTTTACCTGAAAATTCACCCATGAAGGCGGTGATGAGGTTCGGAAAGAAAGGGAAACTCAGTCCGAAGTATATAGGACCCTACAGGATTCTAAGGAGAATTAGCAGTGTGGCATATGAGTTAGAATTACCTTCAAAGTTAGCATCTGTGCACCCAGTATTCCATGTGTCACTATTGAAGAAGTGCATCGGTGGTCCAACCTCAGTTGTGCCACTAGAAAGTGTGGGAGTGAAGGATAGTCTCTCTTACAAAAAGGTTCCAGTTCAAATCCTAGACCAGCAGTTTTGTAAGTTGAGAAACAAGGAAGTTGCTTTAGTGAAAGTCTTATGGAGGAACCTGCTAGTTAAGGGAGCCACAAGGGAGGAAAAAACAGATATGATGTCCAAATACCCTCATTTATTCTCTTCCAGATCAGTTCCAACATCACGTATTAAATTCCTCCTCAATACTCTATTCAATTCAGCACTCATCAACTCTATTCAGATTTTTAATGTGCATCCTAGTTGTGTTTAACTCTGTTAATATGGTCAAAGCAGTTCGGCGTCAGTCACTCCTTCAAAAATCAGTTTCTACTCTCAGTCTGGGAATTGGAGCCTCTTTCCCATTTTTCCAGCAGTTTTAGTCTTTATTCATGGACGAGTGATCCCAAGGAGGAGATATTGTAACACCCCAAAACATCCTAGACCAAACTCAGACTCAGTAGATTAAACCAGAAAATTTTTTTCCTTAGAACCAAGTTAATCCTTTTTAAGGAACCCACGACTCAAATGACGAGTCGCCGTTTGATGTAACGACTCGTGGGGTGACTCGTTAGTTGGAGTCCTGTTGATGTTGAAAATCTTCTTCCTGTAACAACAAGATGCAACAATGACCCATTGAATCTCACCACGAGTTATTGTGTGGAACCGTGATAACAATTCCAAAAAACCTCAGATTTTCCAGTGGAGACGACGAGTCGATATAACGACCCGTTGGTTATACCAACAAGTCGTTGTGTCGGTCGTTAGTGAGGTTCCCAGGTTTTCCTGCCAGTGATAACGGGAAGCACCAATGACCCATTAGTTCATCTAATGAATCATGGTCCCCTCTCATTACCAATTTCTAGTAAGCCCAAGATTTAATCCCAGGACCGAAAACTGGTCCCAACAAGTCGTGGTAGCAACGAACGACTCATTGTATGACCCGTTGGTCCCTGATGGGGCAGTTTTCCAAATTTTCTCCCAGGGTTATTTTAGTAGCTTCCAAACTTTTTATCTCTAAACCCTGTCATTTTGAGCATGTTTTAGAGAGAATTAAAAGGGTAGAACAACGTTCCCACTTCATTCCTCGCATTCTCTCAAAGTCAGAAACATAAAGATTCAGTCAGGAAGCATAGAGAAGGGCAAGGGTTTCGACTTTTCTTCTCAGGTTTTCTCAAGAGTTTTCTCTGGTATTTCTATACCAGGTATGTGAGAATTTAGCAAGGGAATTGTCCTTCCCTTGTGCCCAAAAACCCATTTAAATTTTCTTACCAGTACTAGCCCTGAGGTTTCAAAATTTAGTAATCTTTAAGTTAGAATCCAATTAAATTCATGTGGAATGTTTTTCATATTGTTAGATGTTATATTTACATTACTTAGAAATCATGTTGAACTTGCTTCCTGTAAATGGGTTTTAGCCTTAGTTCTTGAATACAAAAATTAGGGTCTTGCATAATTTAACATACATAATGTTGCTTGACTCTATCAGTGTTGGAAATCCCATGCTATTACTATAAGTTAAATGCTCAGTCAGTTGCATGCTAGCTTAGTTTCAGTCCGGATGTTAATATCTTAAGTATCTTTTAGTAATGACAGCTGGTTAGTTTGACTATAGTTAGTTCTTGAGGTGTCAAATATGCCTCCCAGATATCAGTTATCAGTTATCAATATCAGTTATTAGTTATCATTTAGTTATACCGACGGTTATGATGCTTCCAAATAAGTAGCTCAGACCAGTCATAGAACACCAGTTATAGTATTTGATCCGATAAGACTCTCAGGGTACTTCTAGATAAGTGTCCCTGTCTTAGTCTTGGGCCCCAGCTTTGAGCTATCAGGTTAGTAGACAAATTTAGGTTTATCTAGTGGGAGTAGTACTTAGCACCGAGTGGAACAGGGTTTTAGTGCACCCAAGTTCCAAAACTACATTGCCACCCTAGGTTACATAGCCCTTCGGGCCCCAAATTTATGCTCACCCAATTCATACCTTAAACCCTGGCAAGGTATATTGGGTCCTATCGATGGGGAGTATACATCGAACTCCACGTTTAGCTCACATGGTTATATGTCGATTATAGACTCTCCCACTAGTCAGTATAGTCTCAGTTTAGTTTAGCTCAGCTGGTATCTCAGATCCAGGACATGACTATGACCATCAATTAGGGTCATTATTGACCATATTAGTTATATTTCAGTTGTATCAATTTTTAGCATTTCAGTTGGTCATTTCATGTCATTTTAGTTCAGTGACTTGTTCTTTCATGCTTATTATATCTCTCACTTACTTAGTGCATTCAAAGTACTGACGAAAACCTTCTATGTTGTATCGTATCATGATGCAAGCACAGGTTCTCTGTCCTAGCATCATCAACAGTTTCCCTCAAATGATATCAGCAGTAGCATTTGGCGAGTCCTTATCTTTCGAGGACAATATTTATTTTCAGTTAGTTACTTTTAGTTAGATTATAGAGTTAGCTGGGGGCTTGTCCCAGCAACTCATCATTGAGTAGATGGCTTTCAAACATAGAAACAGATAATCAGTATTATTTTTTTAAATGCAATGACCCTTGACATATCAGTATTCTTAAATGGTTTTATTTATGTAAAGCTTCTGCTAATGTTTTTCTCAGTTTACCAGTGTAATGATGTCACGCCCCACCTTAGGAGGCATGATTGGCACCTAGTGCCACACTCAGATCTAACTGACCTGGCTGGGCTATGCACGTCTGGTGCACGCCTGCAACTCAATTCAAGAGAACAACGAGCTATATCTTGTATGTAAACACAGCCTCCGGTTGACATGGCCGTATAGCCACCTGTAAATAAAAGCAGCTAACCAACAACAAACAACAAAAAGGATCTTATACGAGCCGACAAGAGCACCATACTGACTAGTTATAACAGAAATGAGAACAAGCTACTATACTAGGCCCCACACGGCCAACAATAGCTAATCAACTGAATATTGTAGTCTGCAAGCCTCTAAGAATACAAATAGTGGTTGGGACAGGGTCCCCGCCTACCCAAATGCTAAACGAACAAAAGACTGTAATCTCTACAACTTGGCAACTCCGAATAAAAGGAGCTGGCCAAATTGTTAACTCTGGAGAACTGCTACTGAAGATCCTGAACTCTGTCTGTGTAAACCTGCAGGTAAGAATACAAACAAGAACCTAACTTAGCCCTCATAAGCCTGATTGGTACAAGCAACACAAAAATAACCTACTGGGACCCCCATAAGCCCTAACAAGTACACTTAAATATATATATATCCCTATCCAGGTTTCTATGACTCTACTGGTACTATATCCAACCTACATGTCCCCCTGGGTCTGCAACTGAACCCGCTTGGCTCCTGATCTATAGTTGTGTCTGAGTCCAGTGGACTCCTGATAACTGCACCCTGGGAACCAGGCTCGACAAGGGTATGATGTCGATACGAGATAGAGCTAGTAGTCTAGCCATGAAATGGATTGTAATATGGCCCTTGAGCCTCTTCATTGTCTTATAAGATGACATATTTCTCCTTGGAGCGACATCATAAAGCCCCTTGCGGGCGACGACATAGCTAGTAACCTTGGGGTGGTCACGGAAGGCTCCTAAGTGAGGACAATCCCAATCGATGTGCTATATAGAGGTCTCAATCGAGATACTCAAAAGGCGTATCTAGCCATCTAGGCCTAACACGACCGCTACTCGCCATTAGAATGATCTGTATAGCTGCTAGTAGGCACACCCCGTGCACCTATATCCGATCAGAGGATCCTGATAGTGATTATAATCTCTAATAGTCTAGATCGGATAGGGCGAGATCTGGAGTGGCCTAATAGTACTCTGAATGTCCTACTCGGGAAACAATAGCTCATAAGAAACCGTAGGGTCGCAGACGACCAGTCACCTAGCTTTTTTTCTTAGAATGACTGTAGAGCTACTACTGACTGAACATGCTTTTGAGCGGTCGGCCCCTAATCTTCCACATACAACTTACTGCCATTATTAGCCTGAGGGTAATACTATGCTAACATGGTTCTAGTCCTTTAGACCTTAACTTGGTCTGCTTCAGATCTTATATAACTTTTCTGGGTGATTCCTAACCTTATAGATAAGTTTATATGGGCTTAGCCACTCATGACAATATGTACCTAAATATCTTATAGGAACATGCTGGGGAATTGACCCTACCTCTAACTGCTAATAAAGTCCCTTTCCTTAGGGTACCCACGGGTCTATTTGACTTGAATGACTGGGCTGGCTTCCTAGGCGACCTGTATGACGAATACTAAATCAATTGGAATTGACAATCACTGGTAGTGGCTAACTAGATGGCAGGCTGTCACTCAGTTCACTAAACAACCCTAGTGCCGCTGACTCTAAAGTATGTCCATCCTATCTAAATTTCTAGCCCTGGGGCGTGAAGGTATTCCAATGGCCTTTGGGCGTGCTTCACTATACAGGCACCAAACTGGTGGCTATGTCGCCAAGTTGCGCCTATGTTGTACAACTTACTAACTCAGGCCTAATATCTCTCCACTATCTTCTAAGGTCTAGGACTGACAATAAAACAACCGATTCTACTAACATAATGAACTAGAGAACATAGGTGTTTCAATGAAGCTTCTAGCATATGCCATACTTAACATGTTCTTTCCCGACAAGGGATGTTGCAAAAATAATATTTATACGTTTTCTAGCAGCTAATCATAATATATGTAACCGTGATCTACTAATAGCAGCTAATCATAGCATATCTGATCTTTATATACTAGAAACATCTAATTACAACATATAGGATTGTTATCTACGTTTAAAACATGGGTCGTATCACTATACGATGAGAATAACATGCCGAAGGAATAAGCCTTACATACCTCGATTGTCGTTTCTTGAATAACTGACGAGTTTCAACTTGTGTTCATCAACTCTTTTCAATTGTAATTGTAATAGTGCAAGAATGGGTCTAATTAAAATACTAAATTCGGAAAAAACGGTAACTTTTAATACTAATAGAAACTATAATTCAACTTCATAAAATACGGCCGAAAACCTATAATTTCCCGAGAGTTTAGAAGGGAGAAATGCTTTTCTAAAACCTGTGGTCATTTAGGAATCAATTTGGAGCAATTCTGTCAACTTCTACTTGGTGGACTTCTGATTTGCTGAGCGTATTTTTGAGAAATAACTCCGTATTAATGCTTCCCGTAGGCCCAGAACTCGTTACCCGAAGTTAATTTAAGATTGGATGGCGTTTGGCAGTGTAATCAGATAAAAAACTATTGATATCCTCGAGTTATACTCTCTCTGGCCGAAGGAATATGTTGGTAATTGATTTGAAATGAGTGGAGGGGCTTTATATGTATTAAGGGCGGTGGCAGGGGGCGCGCCACGCTGCCCTGTCGTGCCGTGCCTCTCAAGGCGCCAGTAGGCTTGGCGTGCCGTGCTGGCCAGTGCGCTGCTGGCTGGCACGTCATGCTGGCCCTGTGTGTGCTGGTTCCGTCTGACCCCGCTTCCAAGTCTTTTTCTACACGCGTCACGCTCTCTGCATTTGTCACAAATCCACCCGCACGCTTACTAATCATTAATATTTACGGGGTGTAACATCCTCTCCCCTTAGAAACATTCATCCTCCAATGTCATTCTCAGACTTAATGGGGTTAACTCTCTTATCCCAGTTTTATAAAGATATCGACAGAGTTTCTTCTGTAATATGGACTATTCAGATACTTGTAACGTAGAAAAGTCCAATATAGGCACCTCGTAGGATGCTATAACAACCATTACACCATAAAAAAGGGGTAGCTAAGCATCAGTACTGATAGCACAAGTAGTAAAATAAGAACTGAACACAAACCTCACCTTAACTGTATAATCTAGATCAACCCTGGAACAAGTGAAGATATCTAGATCTCACATCTTTCTCAGCTCCCCAAGTTTGTCATGCCCCACCTTGGGAGGCATGACTGGCACCTAGTGCCACACTAGGATCTGATTGACCTGGCTAGGCTTATGCACATCTGGTGCATGCCTGCAACTTACTTCAATAAAACAATGAGCTATATCTCAACTAAAAACGGATATATCCCAAATGACAAGTCCGTATAGCCACCTGTAAATAAAAGCAACTAACCAACAACAGGCAACAAAAGGGATCCTATGCGGGCCGACAAGACCACCATGCTGTCTAGTTACAACAAATATAAGAACAAGCTACTATACTAGGCCCCACATGGCCAACAATAGCTAACCAACTGGATACTGTAGTCTGCAAGCCTCTAAGAATACAAATAGTGGTCGAGACAGGGCCCCTGCCTACCCCAATGCTAAATGAATGAAAGACTGTAATCTCTATAACCTTACAACTCCGAATGAAAGGAGTTGGCCAAACTATTGACTCTAGATAACTGCTACTGAAGATCCTGCATCCTGTCTATCTAAACCTGCAAGCAAGAATACAAACAAGAACCTAACCTGGTCCCCATAAGCCTGGCACGTACAAGCAACACAAAAATAACCTACTAGGACCCCCATAAGCCCTGACAAGTACACTTAAATCTCTATACCCCTATCCAGATTTCTATGACTCTACTAGTACTATAGCCAGCCTACCTATCCCCCTAAGTCTGCAACTGAACCCGCTTGGCTCCTGATCTGTAGTTGTGTCTGAGTCCGATGGACTCATGATAACTGCACCCTAGGCACTAGGCTCAATGAGGGTATGATGCCGATACGGCATAGATCTAGTAGTCCAGCCATGGAATGGACTGTAATATGGCCCTTGGGCCTCTGCATCATCTCTGTAGATGGCATAACGCTCCTTGGAGCAACGTCGTATAGCCCCTGGCGGGCAACGACACAACTAGTAACCCTAGGGTGGTCACGGAAGGCTCCTAAGTGAGGACAATCCCAATCGATGTGCTATACTGAGGTCTCAATATAGCCACTCAAAAGGCGTATCTAGACTTTTAGGAGTAATGCGACCACTGGTCGCCCTTAGAATGATCTATATAGCTGCTAGCAGGCACATCCCGTGCACTTATATCTGATAAGAGGATCCTGATAGTGATTATAACTCTAATGGTCTAGACTGGATAGGGCGAGATTTGGAGTGGCCTAATAGTACTCTAAATGTCCTACTCAGGCAACTATAGCTCATAAGCAACCGTAGGGTCGTAGACGACCAGCCACCTAGCTCTTATGCTTAGAATGACTGTAGGGCTTCTACTGACCAAACATGCTTTTGATCGGTCCGTCCACAATCCTCCACAAGAAACTTATAAACATTCTTAGCCTGAGGGTGATACCATGCTAACATGTTTCTAGTCCTTTAGACCTTAACTTGGTTTGCTTCATATCTTATATGACTTTTCTAGGCGATCCATAACCTAATATATAAGTTTATATGGACTTAGCCACTAATGACGATCTGTATCTAAATATCTTATAGGAACAGGCTGGGGCGTTGGCCCTGCCTCTAGCTTTTAATAAGGTCCCCTTCCTTAGGGTACCCACTAGTCTATTTGACTTGAAGGACCGGGCTGGCTTCCTGGGCGACCTGAATGACGAATACTAAGTCAACTGGAACTGACAATCACTGGTAGTTGCTAACTAGATGGCAGGCTGTCACTCAGTTCACTAGACACCCCTAGTGCCACTGACTCTAAAGTATAGCCATGCTATCTAAATTTCTGGCCTTGGTGTGTGAGGGTATGCCAATGGCCTTTGGGCGTGCTTCACTAACAATACAGGTGCCAAACTGGGGGCTATGTCACTGAGCTATACCTATGCTGTTCAACTTACTAACTCAGGCCTAATAACTATCCACTAGCTTCTAAGGTCTAGGACTGACAATAAAACATCCGATTCTACTAACACAATGAACTAGATAATAGAGGAGTTTCTATGAAGCTTCTAGTGCGTGTCACACTTAACATGTTCCTTCCCGACAAGGGATGCTGCAAAAATAATCTTTATATGTTTTCTAGTAGCTAACCACAACATATGTAACCGTAATCTACTGATAGCAGCTAATCACAGCATATCTGATCTTTATATACTAGCAATAACTAATTACCACATATAGGATTTTTATCTATGTTTAAAACATGGGTTATATTGCTATACGAAGAGAATAACTTGCCGAAGGAATAAGCCTTACATACCTTGATTGCCGTTTTCCGAATAACTGACGAGTTTCAACTTGTGTTCATTAGGTCTTTTCAACTGTAATTGTAATACTGAAAGAATGGGTCTAATTCCAATACTAAATTCGGCAAAATGGTAACTTTTAATACTAATAGAAACTATAATTCAGCTTCATAAAATACATCCAGAAACCTATCATTTCTCAAGAGTTCAGAAGGGAGAAATTCTTACCTAAAGCCTGTGGTCATTTAGGAATCAATTTGGAGCAATTCTGTCAACTTCTACTTGGTGGAGTTTCGATTTACCGAGCGTATTTTTGAGAAATAACTTTGTAGTAATGCTTTCCGTGGGCCCAGAACACATTACCCAAAGTTAATTTGAGATTGGACGGCGTTTGGTAGCATAATTGTATGAAAACCTATTGAAATCCTCGAGTTATACTCTCTCTGGATGAAGGAATATGTTGGTAATTGATTTAAAATGAGAAGAGGGGCTTTATATATATTAAGGACCGTGGCAATGGGGTGCACCGTGCTGCCCATAGCACCAACCTCTCTGCCATGCTGTGCCTCTCAAGGCGCTAGCAGTCCTGGTGTACTGCGCTGGCCAGTGCGCTGCTGGCTGGCGCGTCGCGTTGGCCCTGTGCGCGCTGGTTCCATCTGATCCCGCTTCAAAGGATTTTTATACATGTGTCATGCTCTCTTCATTCATCACAAATCCATGTGTACGCTTACTAATTGTTAACATTTACGAGGTTTAACAAATGATAGACCATGGGTTGGCTTGAGGTTACTTGCGGCACCAAGTACCGTGTCTCATCCAGTGTGTAGACTTGGTTTTGTGACACTCCCTTGATAACGCTCAAGCAACATTTCTAAATGAAGTATGAAGCGGACGTTGTCATAAATAACCCAAACTTATAGGTTGGGGTTGAACCCACTGGGAATATGGAAGATCTAGATTACAACTAGTAGATGAACTTGTATGGTAATTACTTCACAATGGCGGAATTCTAATAAAAAGAAATAATAAAAATAAGCAGCAGACAAGATTATATTTGTGAATTAATAATTGAAAGATAACTAGGGTTTATGTTCCCCATGGGTTCATAACAACTTTGGGTATACACTCGTGATCTTTACCAACACTTACTTACAGAACTGATAACTTAGGTTCATTCAAACGATCGTTCAATCCCTATTGAATGATATCCTCAATTACTCGACCAAGTCTCATGTGTTTTGCAAAATAACCATTATCACTAAGTTCCAGATATAACTATCCTACGACCACAACTCAAGTTAATACAATGATCATCAAGATCAAGGCTCTGTTGTAATTCTCTTTTCCTAATCTCTACCTCTTCGACCAAAGCAAGTAAAGAATCCAGGAACTTCCTAATGTTGTACACCACTAAGAATCATTAAAGATGAAGAGGATACAATATAAGTACTTAGTATTGGTTTTAGAATCACTTTGTTCAACCCTAGCTAGTTAATCCACCATGGTTCCCACAACCGTAGCTATGGAGGTTTTAGCCTCTCATAGTTGCAATGTTGTGATTGGTGTTTATTATTGAAAACATCTAATAATACTTACAAAGATGATTGAGAAAAAAAATTCCTTCAATTAAAACACGAAATCTTGAATAACAAGTAGCAAGAACAAGATGAATTCAAGAAAAGGTTGATCACAAGGTTGAACCAACTCAATTCTCTCTCTCAATGATGTCAAATCGCTTACTACAATGTTTTCCTACTAGAATTAAGTCTATTCATCGTTCTCCTATAAAAAAATAAACATAAAAAGTATTTATAGAGGTACAAGAATCCTTTTCCTAAACTAACAGGATGGCTTTCCATAACTGGTGCCGACCTTGTCACAGGTCCACCTACGACTCGTAGGGGCTTCTCACGAGTCGTGACATCAACACGTTGCTTGGAGTGTTGGCTGAATTTTGGCTAAGTGTTGGGAAAAGATACGATTCGTACCAACATGCTACGAGTCGTACATCGACTCCCGTGGCTTGATCCAGATCTGTTGAACTTTTTCTAAACTTCACTACAACCCGTATGGTACGACTCGTACCTTCATCTCATGGGCCATAGGTGCTCTTGTACTGAGAATCAGCCTTCTGTGCTATTCTTCTGAATTTTGTCACGAGTGGCTTACCACGACTCGTAACACCATGCTATGATCTGTGACAAGTCTCATAAGTTCAGTCTTTCAGGTTATCTTTCAGCTTCTCATCAAGGCCCTCAGTACGACTTGTAGGCCCATCCTACGGATTATACTATGGTCTGCACTTTTTACCCTTTTTTGCACACTATTAGCTTTCTTTGCAATTTATTGTTCCAACACCCATTTATCCTTAAATCAAAAGAAAATTGCCTCATATCCACATAAATACACCTAACTCCATGCTATTTTCTTAGCTTTGAGTGTCAATAGTGCTGTAAATTCACAGCATATCATCCACTACTTTAGATGCATGAAAAGCTGAAGGGTTCATTCAAATGAAGTCTCGAACATTGGAAGCTGCCGTAGACCCATTCACATTCACTAGAACCACCTGCTGATTCACCTGGTTGGTCACAGTCTGAGCCAACGGCTGAATTGCCGCTCGAAATTTTGCTAAGGACACTTGATCGTCCTGAGGGGCTACTGGAGTTGGTGGGGTAGGTTGGTTGGTATTGCCAGCCCTCCTTCCATTTCCTTATTTTGGAGGCATATTTTCAATGAAATGGATAGAGCACGAGTTAGGAGTACATTTTTGGGATTAAACTCAATGCACGATAAGGAGTACGAGCAAAAGGAAAATTTCCTAAAAACATCTTATAGACTACCCCTCATAAGTGTGGTGTGCTTCACACCCATGAAAAGGACTCTACTCGATGTTGCTTTTAGACATCCTAGGATACTCTAAACCTAGGGCTCTGATACCATGTTTGTCACAACCCGAGTCTAGACCCTAGATGAGACACAGTACTTGGTGCCACAAGTGACCCCAAGCCAACCCGTGGTCTATCATTACACTGGTAAATTGAGAAAAACATAAGCGGAAGATTTACACAAATAAAACCATTTAACAACACTAATATTACAAGGGTCAATGCATCTGAAAAAAATAATACTGATTATCTGTATCCATGTCTAAAATCCATCTACTCAATGATGAGTTGCTGGGACAAGCCCCCAGCTAACTCTAAAATCTAACTGAAAGTAACTAATTGAAAATAAGTATCGTCCTCGAAAGATGAGGACTCACCAAATGTTGCTGCTGATATCATTTGAGGGGAACTACTGACAATGTTGGGACTGAGATAACAAAAATTGACTAACTGATACTGAATACTGACAAAACTAAACTATAACTGTGATGCGGTCAATATAGACCCTGACTAATGGTTATAAACATGTCCTGTGACTAAGTGATTGAAATAAGCTAAAATGAGACAGAGCTGAAAAGTCAAAGTGACTGAGATAACTTTCTCTCATTTATCTCACGGTGGCCACAATCATGGAGAAAATTGTTGGACAAGAGTAATCGTCCGGCTGCGGAATAGAAAAGAGTTGAAAACGCTTTTTAACTGGACTGTACTGACAAGTGGGAGAGTCTATAACCGATATATAACTACGTGAACTAGAAGTGGTGTCCGATGTATACACCCTATCAGTCAGAGCCCACTGTACCTTGCCGAGGTATAGTGGTTGAGCTGGGTGATCACAAGTCTGAGGCCCATTCGAGCTAATGAGCTATGGTGGCGACATAGTTCTAAGAACTTGGGTGCGCTGGAACCTCGGTCCATGATAGAGCTTACGTGATGCCCCAACTATCACACTCAAATGGGCAGAGCCGTCCAAAACCTTGCTAGGGCTAAGGATGCTACCATGAGATCGATATCAAACTAAACACCCTTTGTTGGGCGGGGAAAAACTCTCTTGATAGGTCCCAAATATAAATATACCTACATTGGCGCGTAGTTCTAAGACTGGGGAACTTTAGAACCCCAAGCCTACTCGGTGCTAGACACTACTCCCAAAACATGCATAGTTCTCCCATCGTGTTTTAATGAAGCTGAAATCATAATCACATGTATAGTCTGAAATCTGAACATGGAGAGTCTTGACTCCAAAACATATCATAAGTTGTAGTGGGAGTGTTGACTCCAAAATATATGATAAGATAGTCCTTTTAGCCTTAGCTAAATCATGAAAACATACTTAACTTGTGTGGGCTTGCCCAAATTTTAAAATCATGCTTACTTGTGTTGTGCCCCAGTGCACACACAAGCGAATACAGTCGTACAAGCAACACAATGGCCCTTCTAAGAGCCGGATGTCGAACCCACAAAGACTGAACTAATTCAGCGAATATTCAAGTTCAAGTGTTAAGTTAACCTTCACAAGTGTTGATTTAAGAGATTTTAAATAATTGTAATTAAATCTAGAGTGATCACAAGATAATCGGGAAATAATACAAGAAGCAACTAGAGTTAAGGCCTGATAATCATGCAATGCTACAATTCACAATGGTTCAAGTATGAAAACTTTAGTTGTTGTCTCACAAAGTTAAAATGCAGTGTTCATGGTCTTTCGAGCCTCTTACCACAACAAACCAGTCTTACACCTACATTATTTAGCATGGATGTGACGTCCAAATTCATATGCAATTTAACTACGCTAATGTGGTTTATGGGGTTTATGCCCTTGATTATGGAATTTCATACCTCTAATTATTTAACCTAACTTAGCTTCACAACTACTTCTACGAGCGGTAATGTGAAAATTCTAAGTCGGTGTCTAGCTATCATCTTGTTTTATTAACTAAGCAAGGTAAATTAGGTATAGTTTCTATCCTAACAACGAATCTTATCATAAAGACAAGAACTTGCTCCCTACCTTCTTCTGTTCTAGCCTAGGGTTACTCCTTCGAGCTTTTATCTAAGCTTAACGAGTTTGTTTTCATGGTGATCAAGCATAAAAACAATGATAATTAAGAATGCAAGACAAAATAACAACTACAAACTCAATTCAAAGATGAATTTAAGCATTTACATTCATATCATGTAGCCTCAACCCTAGAGGTAGGGTTTTAACCACTCATGTTTGTACAATTACTCAATAACATAATTAAAGTAATGTATTTACAAGAATACATAAAAGAGAATGGAAAATAATGAACCCTAGGTGAAGTTCTCCACTTCTCCCTTCGCTCCTCTCTGCTTTCTCAAAATATTTTTGTGAGAATGATTTTAGAAGCTAAGGGTTTAATTTATAATAAGTTTGAAAGTTGCAATTTTTGGCTAAGGAGGGATCAGCTCCGTGCCACACTGCCCATTGCGCAACAGAAGCTCCGTGGAACAGGGCTATCGCGCTAGGCTGCCGGATTGGCATGTCGGGACAGGTCTTGGGTGAGGGTAGTAGTGCGTTGCTTGCCGTGGAACGACACAGGACATGGAGCAGCAGGGGCGTGACACGCCTATTGGCGCGGAGTGTGGCCGGTGTGGCACAGCGCTGTCGTGCAGGCACACTGCTCGGCAAGCATCTCGCGCACACTCCATGTGCGTGACAGGGTTCCCATCACGATAATCTCTTGCACGCGAAGGGCTCACCCATAACCAAGTGAAGCAAGACGACTCAAGCTAAGTCTACACCGATTGTTTCAGATAACAAGTTCAAAGTAGAGCATGCAACATATAACCTATGAAGTCCCATATAACTCAGTTAAGACCTCCTAGCCTCAAAGATCAACTCTTAAACTCAGCAAATTCTTGCAAATCAACCAAGTAAGACATCCGACATGAATTTTATCCTTCATCAAACATGTGCCCTCACAGCAGGATAGCTACCCATTTTTTCACTCACAAGTTTTCAAAATATAACATGTATGGTTATATGAATATAAGCTTACTCTCACAACGAATTCACATGCCTCATGTATTGACCCATAAGCTTGGCTTTACTGTATTACTCCGCTAATTTAGGAATGTTTATAAGCAAGATCAAGTAGGACTTTGTGGGGTGTAATGTAGGCTAAGGGATGGGTAGGTACTATTTTGGTCAGTAATAGTGACTCTCTTCCCTAAACACTTTTAATACACCACACTTTCATTACAACTATTTATCCTCTTACTTCACCTTTATTCTTTTCAACTCCCAATTTCCTCTTTGTTTCTCCATTTCAATAAGTACACTTAGGCTATTAGTGAGGAATACTTACACAATATTTTATTTATTTATTTTTTATTCTTTTACTCCCTACCAACACTTATGCATTTTTAAAGCAGTGCAACTTTAACCTTTTCTTCAACTCCTACAACCACTATTTTCCTTTTTCTTCCAACTCTTTCTCCTTAACTTCTTTTGCATTTTCACTTAAGCGTTTAGAAGTTTTGGATCAAATTCAAGGCTATTGAAAAGAAAGGATTTAACTCATTTTGTGGCTAGCAAAGAATAGACTGAAGGCTCAATGGGGCTAACTACGATCATATATTAAAGGTAGGTAAAGCGACGGATAAAAACTGGGCTCATTCCAAGAAGTGTCTAAATCATCTCCTACAATCGATATCCCATAATTCATTTTGTATACACATTAGGAAAGTTCTAGATACTATACAATAGCATGGAATATTCAAAAACCTTACACTCACAGAACATGCTCAATTGAAGAAAAAATCAGTAGACTCTTAACTCAGCTAATCCCAAGAATTCAGAATTAAGCTTTACGCACATAGAGTCATATTCAAGAGCCTGGGTGTCTCAAATAGAGTTATACAATTGCTAAACATGCTTCAAAATTTACAACACTTGCATCTCACAATCAGGTACAACACATAATAAGAATATCAAGCTATCAATCAACTAAGAGTCCATAACAAAAACCTATTGACTAAATTATCCCTCAAGATAGTCATCATCCATCCTTCGTCGGGAAAAGTCCCTAACTAAGACTAACACCATTATATACAAACAAAGAAAATTTTTATCCATCGGTTCAAAGTGCCCCCCTTCAAAAAAGAACCGAAAAGAAAAACCAAAGGGTGGGTGAAACATGCTCAACTTAAACTATTTCATCAAACAATATTATACCAAGCACCAACTTCACCCAAATTCACTAAGCACAAAATTTTTGTAATTTTCCTCACCCCACACTTGAAGTATGCTATGTCCCCAAAGCATTAAATAAACTTAACACATGGGTGAGAAATACTCCCTGAGGCCTCTAGGCGTAGCTAACAGCATACTCTTCCCCATTTTTGAACACGTAGATCATCGACCCCAAACTCATCTTCTTGTTATGCTCTTTAGCTCTTACTTCCATGGATACTCAAACTTCCCCTGAATCTGTGCTTAACAATCAAAACACACAACACAAGTGAAAAATAACAAAATGCAACACAAACTAAGAAGAAAAGATACCTGTGGTACTCTTTGGTTGCCTCCCAAGCAACGCCTGATTTTACATTTCGGCACGACGTGGACTATCTTTTTTAGGATATCCTCAAACAAGTGTTCCCTTTCGAGAACCATCTTCTTCTCTTTTTGTTTTTATAGGGAACAACCTCCACTCTGTCCCTCTTTTCTTCCATCTTATTTTTTAATTTTAGCCCTCCATCAGACTCGAGCTTAAATGTCATCATGTCCTGCAACATTGAACCCATGTAATCAACCACCCCACAATTAGCATTTGACAACACACTGATCTTAGAAAGATCTCTGTAGTGTGTGGGTGGGTTGATCCCTTGGTAGACTCTGAAGAGCTCTTCTTCATCATTGACCCTCATTTTAAGGGTACCTACTCTTACATTTATGATTGCTCCTCCAGTTGCCAAGAATGGTCATCCCAAGATCAAGGGTGCCTTATCATCCACATTAAAGTCAAAACTGATGAAATCAACGTGTATGATGAACTTACCCACTTTGATGAGAAGGTCCTCAATTATTCCATCTAGTGCCACTATGGACTTGTCTTCCAGCTATAGCATTAATCGTGTAGGCCTCGGCTTACCCAATCCTAGGGTGTTAAACAGAGATAGGGGCATTAGATTTACTACTTCCCATAAGTCACAAAGATCCCTTATAACTTCAGCTTCACCAATTTGTATGGGGAGGATGAAACTCCCTCGGTCCTTGAGCTTTTTTGGCATTTTGCTCATCACCCTGTAGCTGCACTCCTTAGTCAGAGCCACCATTTGGACATTCACCAACCTAACTTTGTTGGCCACCACATCTTTCAAGTACTTAGCGTACTTTGGCATTCCTTGCAAAACATCAAGTAAAGGAAGATTGATGTGAAGTTCTTTAAAAATATCAAAGAACTTTTTCAAGCATTCTTCCTCCATGCTCTTCTTGAGCCTTTGCAGGAATGGTGGAGGTGGTCTTTGTGCTGACTACAATGATGAACGTGCATTGTGTTTTGCAGCACTCTAGTTATCTCCTCCATAAGTGGATGGACCCTATCTAACCAACTCTAACTGCACCTCATTTCTATTTTTCTTTGGTGGTGCATCAACCAATTGCTTGCCACTCCTCAGAATGATGGCATTACCTGTCGGGGGTTTGTATTGGTGTCACTGGGTAACACTCCCTGAGGTATGGTGTGCTGAGCAGCTGCTAATTGACCCATCTGCTTCCCTAAATTCTGGGTGGCCATCTGTTGATTTTTCAAATCTTAAGCCATCCTTGACCAATTCTCTGCCAGTTAGGGTTGAGTAGCCATAATTTTCTGCAACATCTCCTCAATGTTGCTACTACTTGACTGGCCACTATTCTGCCTGTTTTGCTGCTGATATGCTGCTACTAAGGTTGTTGGTAGCTCTGATTCTGATTGCCACCCCAAGAGAAATTTGGGTGACTACCAATTCTTGTTGTAGGTGTTCCCATAAGTCAAATTATTTCTCTGAACATTTTCCCACAAAATTGACTGATTTAGGAATGGCCCCGCATAAGTCTGTATTGTGCCCATTATTACCACAAATTTCTCACAGCTAGGAGCTTGCTAAATTGTATTCAGCTGTCCCTGCGGTTGGTTCATACTCAATTTGGTGAACTAAGTCATCATCTGGTGCTGCAATGATGCTAGTTGTGCCACCAATGCATTGACATTGTCTACTTCTATCAACCCTGCTGCTCTCTTTCCTGCATCTCTTGATGATTCACTATGCCACTCTGGATCTCCTTGAGAAATCCTGTTCAATAGATTTTACATCTCATCATATGTCTTCTCCAGTGCTTGCCCACCTAATTAGAGTCTAGCAATATCTTTGTATGTGGGTCAAGACTCTCCAAAAAAGTGTGAGCTACCACCTCCTTGGACTATTGGTGATGGGGGCAGTCTTTCAACAATGACTTGAATCTCTCCCAAGCCAAATATAGGTTCTCCTTTGGCCTCTGCTTTAAACTTAATTATCTCACTTCTGAGCTTGGCAGTTTTTGCTAAAGGGTAGAATCTGATGAGGAACTTCCTTACAAGGTCGACCCAAGAAGTAATGGAATTCGGTAGCTCAGCCTTAAACCATTTCTTGGAATTCGGTAGCTCAGCCTTCAACCACCTCTTTGCCTCTCCCAATAATGAAAATGGGAAGAGAGTGAGTCGGACATAATCTGTTGACACTCCGGTGGGGACAAAGGTGTCACTGATGTCCAGGAAATTCTGTAAGTGGTGTTGTGGGTCCTCATGAGTCATTCCAGTGAACTGGACACTAGAATGTAACAGCTGCACCATATTCTGCTTAAGCTCAAAGTTTCCTCTGGACTCCGATTTGCGGATACTGGATGTCACATTCGGCGCTAGTAGGATTGCCACTTCGCGAACTGGTCGGGCTGCCATTTGATTAGGCAACAACTTTGCTTTCCCAACTAGTGGTTGTTGTTTTAACCACTCTTGTAACCTTTTCAACTTTATCTCTAGAGCTTCTCTCCTGAGCAAATGTAGTTGGCGTTCAGGTTCTAACAAAGATTCCACCAGTTCTCTATTCCTTGCCAGTTCTGGAAGGACAACTTGTTACCTGCAAAATAGTAGACTAAGACAAAGTTTTTCAACACTTAAGGAAAATAAAAATCACACAAAAACATAAAATTCACTAAACGCTATCAGTCTCCAACAACGGTGCCAAAAACTATTTGCACCCCAGTGTACGCACAAGCATACGTGGTCATACAAGTAAGACAGTAGCCCTTCTAAGAGCCGGATGTCGAACCCATAGGGGCTAGAATAATTCTGGAATATTCAAGTTCAGGTGTTAAGTTAACCTTCATAAGTGTTTATTTAAAGAGATTTTAGATAATTGTAATTAAATCTAGAGTGATCACAAAATAATCGAAAAATAATACAAGAAGCAACTAGAGTTAAGGCCTGATAATCATGCAATGCTACAATTAACAATGGTTCAAGTATGAAAACTTTTTGTCTCACAGAGTTAAACTGCAGTGTTCATGGTCTCTCGAGCCTCTAAACACAACAAACTAGTCTCACACCTACATCATTGAGCGGGGATGAAACGTCCTAATTCGTGAGCAATTTAACTATATGGATATGGTTTACAGGGTTTATGCCCTTGATTAAGGACTTTTGTACCTCTAATCATTTAACATGACTTAACTTCACAACTACTTCTATGAGCGTTGATGTGACAATTCTAAGTCAGTGTCTAGCTATCATCCCGTTTTATTAACCAAGCATGGAAAATTAGGTATAGTTTCTATCCTAACTATGAATCTTATCATAAAGACTAGAACTTGCTCCCTACCTTCTTCTGTTCTAGCCTAGGGTTACTCCTTCAAGCTTTTACTTAAGCTTAACAAGTTTGTTTTTATGGTGATCAAGCATAAAAACAACGATATTTAAGAATGCAAGACAAAACAACAACTAAATACTCAAATCAAAGATGAATTTAAGCATTTACATTAATATCATGTGGCCTCAATTTTCATGCCCACCTTGGGAGGCATTACTGGCACCTGGTGCCATACTAGGTCCTGAACTACTAAGCTGACTGAGCCTGAGCACCTCTAGTGCAAGGATGATTCTAACTCTAGAATCAAGAAAACAACGGGCCATATAGCGGATGTAAACACAACCCCCGACCAACAAGGCCTATAGCCACCTGTGAAAATAAACAGCTAACCAGAGACAAACAATCATAGGAAGTCCTATGTGGGCCGATAAGGCCACCATGATATCTAGTTATAACTGGAAAGTAAAATCAGATGCTAAACTAAACTATGACCGATAAGGCCACCATCAACAGCTAAACAGGGCCCCACACACCCAACACACGTAATCTAAACCATATATGGGCCCCACATGACCGATATCATCTAACCACAGGGAAGTAGCACAATCTGCAAGCCTCTAGGAGTAATAAGATGGTCGGGATAGGGCCTTGGCCTACGCATACTGTACAAAAAATAGAATAAACCTCTATCACACAGGCTCTAGAAGAAGGGAGTTGATGGCTTTGTACCACAAGTACTGAATATGTAGAGCAGTAACTTTAAATAACTGAAAGTAAGGAAATAAAACTAACATCACTAAAGTAAACAAAATGGATTGAAGATGACTGAGGTAATGAAATCAGGACTAAACATAACTGTAATAAGGAAGGTAGGGGTCATACCTGAAAAATAAGACGTCTTACTATCTGACTATCAGTAACTAAAGCAAGCATAAACCTTACCTGGTTCCCATAAGCTAGAAGGTAAAATCAACACAAAATAACCCACCTGGGACCCTATTAGCTCTAGTGAGTACACCTCAACCTATATACCCCTGTCCAGGTTATACTGAGTCAGCTACCAGCTATAAGTATCCTATCGATCCCCTGGGTCTGCAACTGAGTCTGCTCGGCCCCTGACTGTAGCTGTGTCTGAGTTCGGAGGACTCCTGATATCTGCACCCCAGGTGTAAACGCTCAGCGGGGGTGTATATATGAGTCTCAACTGACAACAACAACTAGACATGATAACATACTCCTGACAAGCTTTACTGAAATTCATACTGGACTACTATGCTGAAGAAACTAACTTGCCGAAAGGAAATGCCTTAACATACCTCGTTCGCTGTTTACCGATTAACTGGGGAGTTTCGGCTCGTGTTCAACTGCCCTTCTCAACTGTAATCATATTAACGGAAGAATAGGGATACTTTATTACTATATTTGAAGAAAATAATAACATATATATATATATATATATATATATATGTATATATATATATATATACTGACTATACTTCAACTTATTGAAAGACGATCAAGAACTCATAATTTCTCGGGAATCTAGAAGGGAGAAATACTTACTTTAGGCACATGATCGTATTTGTCACGCCTCGCCTTGGGAGGCATGACTAGCACCTGGTTCCCTACTAGGACCTGGACTGCTAGACTAGCTGAGCCTAAGCACTTCTGGTGCCAGGCTGACTCTAACTATGGATTCAAGAAAACGACGGGCTATATAACGGCTGTAAATACTGCCTCCAGCCGACTAGGCCTATAGCCACCTGTAAGAAACACAACAGCTACCCAGAACAACTGAATCAATAGGGAAGCTATGCGGGCCGACAAGGCCACCATGCTGTCTAGTTACTTCTGAATCAAGAAAACAAGTGTTAAACTACTACGTGACAAACAATATCACCACTACCAACTGAATAAGGCCCCACACGGCCATCATAAACAAACTAAAACATACACACGGCCTCACACGATCGATACAACTAACCACAGGGAATATACGATCTGCAAGCCTCTAAGAATACTGATAAGATGGTCTGGACAGGGCCCCGACATACCTGTACTGTACAACAAAAGAAAAGGAATAAACCTCTAGTTGTCTAGCTCCAGATGACAGGAGTTGATGACTCTGTGTGCTGGCTGGAAATTATGCGGGATCGACTCCTCATCTACAAGTACCTGCAGGCAAGTAATGCAGCGCCCCTAAACAGGCATCAGTACCACTAGTACCGAGCATGCAAAGCAAAAACCAAACATATATGAAGATAAGCAGTAATACTGATAGTTACTGAAATGAAAGAGGATAGCTAGGACTGTCTGGAATAGCAGAATCTGTACTGAGCTTAGCTATACTTGAAAAAAGATAAGAATCATACCCGTCGATGCGGCGTCATGCTATTTATCAATTTAATAAGTAACATATATATATATATATATAGCATACAAGAACGTATACCAGCCCCCATAAGCAGGAAGTTGCCAATCAACACACAATCTATATACCCCTACCTGGGTCGCCATGCAAAAATAAATCCACTCCACTCACCTAATAACTACGAGCACCCCGCTGGCCCCCTGGGTATGCAGCTTGGGCTCTCTGGGCTCCTGACTATAACTGTATCTGAGTCCGAAGGACTCCTGTAACTGTAATCTAAGATCTATATCTGGAATTTATAATCTGTGCCCTGGGCGAAAGCGCTCAACAGTGTATGTTATAATGTTGATCAGCCTACTATGGGGAATGCTGCATCCCATCTTCGTCCTACTACGGACGTCATGCCACTCCTTGGAGTGACGTATCCTCACCCTCTGGAAGGCGAGTTGACACAACTATTAACCCTGGGGCGGCAAGGAAGCTCAAGGGGTGCCCACATAAAACAACCAGGTCTCTACAAACAACAATAATCACATATAACATGTATGATAAATATGATAATATTGTTCATGTTCTGATATTCTATTCTGAATCTCTTGCTGAATTACATTGAATCTGATACTGAGTTTGAACTAATATCTCGCTATTTGATACTAATTTACTGATTTTTATTGTGAATACGACATAATAATACAAAACATATTTACTGAATTCACACTGAGCTTAATACTCGACTTTTGGACTTTCTTCTAGAATTTATTGTATTTTACTATACTAGAATTACTAACTTACTGAAGAAACTGGCTTTACATACCTCAGTTACTGACTTCTTGACTAACTGGCGTAACTCGACCAATATCCAGCTATTTCTTCCAACTGTGTTAATATTTATAGCAATTAAAACTAAATTCATCAATATTCCGGAAGAAAATGCTACTTTGAATATATATATAGCCCAAACTTGACTTATCGGAAAATAGCCGAAAACTCGCTATTTCTCGAAAGTTCAGAAGGGAGAAATACTCACCTTAGGGCTAAGAGTATATTAACACTAGTTTGGAGTAATTCCACTTACCTTGACTCGGTGGGTCGTCGCTTCGCCGGACGATTCTTGCGTAACTAACTCCACAGGAATGTTCTCTGCAGCTTTGCACTTCGGTATCTGGAGTTAATTTGAGTTTGGACTGTGTTTGACTACGTAATCGGACGAATATTTATCAAAACCCTTCGTCCCTTACTATTTATGTTCATTCTGGAAATTTAAAAGTGGAGGAAATGAATTTTAAAATGAAGTGGGGCTTTGTATAGTTGGGCCTGAACACCCCCCTCCATGGCACGTTGGCCATCGCGGAGGGGCTTCCTCCGTGGCACGTTGCCATCGCGGAGGGGGTCTGCCCAACCTCCTCTTGCGATGGTTCGATGTGGCGCTTGTCCGGTCTTTCCCCAGAATCTTTTTCTAGCATGTATGGCATTCTAAAAATCTTAACCAACATGCGAATAGGCCATCTAAATGTCAAAAATTTATGGGGTGTAACATCCTCCCACCCTTAAGAACATTCGTCCTTGAATGTAAACTTCTTCTTTCAAGAATTTCAACTTACTTGACTTATTCTAGAAAAATTTTGGCAGAGTTTCCCCTGTAACATGGACTATCTCAAAAATCCTGAAACGCAGAAAAGTCCAATACAGGTACTCCACACAATACTAGTATTCATCAAGCAATAGAATAAAGCCAACTATTTCATTTATACATATAATATAAGGCAATTCATAAAACAACAATACTAACGTACCTCTGGCTGATTAAGTCTAAAACAGCTGAGGATATCTGACTTTCATGTCTTCCTCTTCTTCCCAAGTCATTTCCTCTCAGTTCCTATTACGCCATAACACCTTGAAAGAAGCAACATCTTTAGTTCTTAATCTGTGAATTTGCCGGTCTAGTATGGATACTAGAACCTCTTCATAAGCAAGTTCCTCCGTAACTTGGACATCCTAAACTGGGACAACTCTAGAGGGGTCTCCAATATACTTCCTCAGCATGGACACGTGGAAAACTGGATGGACGGACTCTAATTCTAGAGGCAGTTTCAACTCGTATGCCACTTGGCCTATTCTTCGACGAATCTGATAAGGCCCAACAAATCTCAGGTTGAGCTTACCTTTTTTGCCAAATCTCATCACCCCTTTCATAGGATACACTTTCAAAAACACACAGTCATTCACATTAAATTCCAGGTTTTTGCGCCGCACATCAACATACGATTTCTAGCGGCTCTGAGCAGTCATTAGGCGTTCTTTGATAAACTTTACCTTTTCTTCTGACTGATGAATAATATTCGGCCCAATTAGCGATGACTCTCCTACTTCAAACTAGCCAACTGGCGACATGCATTTTCTCCCATACAAAGCCTCATAGGGCGCCATCTGCATTGCTGAGTGGTAACTATTGTTATAAGAAAACTCAATAAGTAGTAGGTGCTCATCCCAGCTACCTCCAAAGTCCAATATAGACACTCGTAACATATCCTCGTGCGTTTGAATAGTGCGTTCTGCCTGTCCATCTGTCTGAGGGTGGAAAGTTGTGCTCAGGTTAATCTGTGTTCCCAGGCCTCTCTGAAATAATTGCCAAAATTTAGCTGTAAATTGCGCCCCTCTGTTAGAGATAATGGACATGGGAACACCGTGCAGTCTAACTATTTCTCTGATATATAACTCAGCATAATCTTCGACAGAGAAAGTAGCCCTTACCGGCAGAAAATGGGCCGATTTTGTTAGTCTATCAACAATTACCCAAATCGAGTCATTTCTATGCCTAGTACGGGGTAATCCTGCTACAAAATCCATATTTACTGCTTCCCACTTCCAAAGAGGCACAACTATGTCTTGAGTCAATCCACTTGGTTTCTGGTGTTCCGCTTTTACTTGCTGGCAATTAGGACACTGGACTATGAATTCTACTATTTCCATCTTCATACCTGGCCACTAGTAGATTTCTTTAATATCGTGGTACATTTTCGTCGTGCCTGGATGGAGAGAATAGCGGGCATAATATACCTCGCCCATAATCTGCTGGAAAAGCCCTGCAACACCCGAAACACAAAGGCGACCTTTACATCGCAACACTTCATCCTCAGTTACCTGACAATCCGACGTTTTTTCTTATTGAACTCTGTCTTTAAGTTGAACCAGGTCAGGATCTTCATACTGCCGTTCCTTTACCTGCACAACTAATGAAGAAACTGCGATGTTCTGAATTACCGCTCTGTTGTCCTCTGCTTCTACTACACGAACGGCTAAACTGGTTAACTGGTGTATTTCTCGAGCTAATTCCCGTTGTTCGGGCTGCAAGTATGCCAAACTCCCCATAGACTTACGGCTAAGGGCCTCTGCTACTACGTTGGCTCTTCCTGGGTGATACAGAATATCCACATCATAATCTTTTAGCAATTCCAACCAGCGACGCTGCCGCAAATTCAACTCTCTTTGAGTGAAGATATACTGGATGCTCTTATGATCAGTGAAAATATCCACGTGGACGCCGTACAAGTAATATCTCCATATCTTTAGAGCGTGGATCACTACGGCTAGTTCCAGGTCATGGGTAGGATAATTCTTTTCGTGTTTCCTCAATTGTCTGGAAGCATAAGAAATTACTTTATCATGCTACATCAGCACGCATCCTAACCCAACACCCGAAGCGTCGCAATAAACTGCATAACTCTCTGTACCTTCTGGCAACACTAACACTGGGGCGGAGGCCAACCTGTCTTTCAATTCCTAGAAACTCTGCTCACATGCCTCCATCCACTGAAACTTTGCTGCTTTTTGTGTCAGCTTAGTCATAGGTGCCGCTATGGTGGAGAATCCCTCCACAAATCTCCTATAGTACCCTGCTAATCCCATAAAACTGCGGACTTCTGTCGGAGTGGTAGGTCTGGGCCACATTTTTACTGCTTCTATTTTCTACGTGTCTACCTGTATACCAGCATCCGACAGAATATGCCCCAAGAAAGCTACTGAGTTTACCCAAAATTCACACTTAGAGAACTTGACATACAGCTAACGGTCCCGAAGAATCTAAAGCACTGTCCGCAAATGATCATGGTGGTCTGCCTCAGAGAGATAATACACCAGAATATCGTCAATAAACACTATCACAAATAGGTCTAGGTACGCTCCGAAGATGCAGTTCATCAGGTCGATAAATACAGTTGGGGCATTCGTCAGCCCAAAGGACGTGACTAGGAATTCAAAATGGCCGTATCTAGTCCTGAAGGAAGTCTTCGGAATGTCCCTTTCACGAACTCGAACCTGATGGTATCCGGACCTTAAGTCAATCTTGGAGAACCGTGTAACTGATCAAACAAATCATCTATTCTGGGAAGCAGATACTTATTCTTGACTGTAACCTTATTCAACTATCGGTAGTCTATACACATGTGGAGGGAGCCGTCCTTCTTTCTCACAAACAGAACCGGCGCACCCCAAGGTGAAGTACTCGGCCTGATAAAGCCATTATCTAACAAATCCTTTAGCTTCTCCTTTAGTTCTTTAAGTTCAGTAGGAGCCATACGATATAGAGGAATTGATATGGGCAGAGTTCCTGGTAGTAAATCAATTGCAAATCTATTTCCCTTTCTGGGGGAATACCAGGTAGCTCATCTAGAAATACATTGGGGAATTCATTAACCACTGGAACAGACTGGAGAGTCAAAGGCTCTACCCGCACATCCTGGACTCTGACTATGTGGCAAATGCATCCCTTAGCTATCAATTTCTTTCCTGAAGATAGGAAATAAACCTACCTTTTGGCGTAGCTGTACTACCCTTCTACTCTCGTACTGCCTCCCCTGGAAAGTGGAATCGGACCGTCTTGGTCCAACATTCTACATTGGCATAGCACGATACTAAACAATCCATACCCATAATGGCATTGAAATCAATAATCTCTAATTCTACCAGATCTACTGTAGTCTGACAATAAGCAACCTCTATTGTACACCCTCGATAAACCCTTCTAGCTATAATGGAGTCACCGACGGGTGTGATACGAAAAGGGTTGCTGAATCAACTCTGGTGCAACACTAAACTTTCGAGCCACAAATGGGGTAACGTAGGATAAAGTAGATCCTGGATCAATCAATACATAAGCAGGGTATGAGCAGATAGTCATCATACCCGTTACCACATCTGGATACGCCTCTGAGTCCTGCCTCCCTAATAATGCATAGGTACGGCTTGGGCCCGTACCTGAATTAGACGCCCTTGATCTGCCTCGGCCTCTGCCTGCTGAGACTGAGGGCCTACGCCCTACTGAGGCTGTTGGAGCTCGCGGCCCTATTGACGCCCTGTCCTTACTATCTCGGCTTCCCTGACCCCTGGCTGGACAGTCTCTCATCATATGACCCTCCTACCCGTATATATAACACCCTGTGGAGCCATATCTGCAAGCTCCAGTGTGGGATCGGCTGCAAATAGGGCAAGGTGGGGGTGTATACCTGCTCTGCTCTGCCCTCCTCTATTGGGGTGAATCTACCATTCGAGAACTCCCACCGGACTTTGTTTGTCCCCAGCGACCAAATCTATCCCTCTGCTATTGTGATGGAGGCGGGGGTCTAGGTGGCCTATCTGACAACTGTGGCCAAGGCCCTCTCCAGACCTTCCCCTATATCTCATCTGATCTATCCCTGCGGCGCTGTTCCTGATTTATTCATCTGCTATCATGTTGCCGCTGTCTAAGGCCCTCAATAGTCTGGGCAAAGGCCTGCACCCGAGCAATATCCATATCTTCCCGCAGCGTAGCTGTCATTCATGCTTCAATATATACTGGGTTTAGACCCATAATAAACCGGTGGACTCTAGATGGCATGGTGTCCACAAAGGCTGGAGCATAGCGGGCCAAGGAATCGAACTGCAGGGCATATTCTCGTACACTCATTGTCCCCTGTTCCAAGTGTAAAAACTGGTCCATCCGGGCCTGTCGGATTTCTCATGGTAGATAACGATCCAGGAAAGCCTCTAAAAAGTTGGACCAGGTCAGAGGGGCAACATCTCTCCCTCGAGACCTTTCCCAACTCTCGTACCACAACACAGCAATATCCCGTAGCTAGAATACTGCTAACTTAACCGACTCTGTGGATGTCACATGCATGACCCGGAAGATTCTCTGCATCTGATCCAAGAAGTCCTGGGGGTCCTCTACATGATATGACCTTGTGAACTACGGGGGACCTAGTGCCAAGAATTCCCAGATCCTCGAACTACAAGGCCCTCCAAACGATTCTACCGCTGTAGGCGGTATTGACTGGCACTGGGTAGCCATCATTTAAGCCAACATAACTACTGCACTTCGAATCCGCTGATCAGATGGTTTAAGTATAGAGACTGTCGGAGGCGGTGCCGTCCCGAGTGGCTCCTGATGAGGTGGAGACTGTTGAGAAGGTCGAGATGATACCTCTGTATCGCCCTTAGATCGAGCTGATTCTAAATGAGGCTGAGGCATCCTGCTGGTGCCTTCTCCTGCTACGGTATCCAGTCTTCTACCTGTGGCAGGGTGTCGCTGGTCTGCCATTTTAATCTGTAAACAAAGAGTATGATAAGTTTTAGGGATTCAACCCTATACTATACTGCTCAATGGCATGATTGAATACGAAGAAAGAGTAACCATCCTATCATTCCTTGCAGCCTCCTGCCTATAGTATGTGGTGCACAACACATCCATAGAGAAGACTCTACTTGGCACGGCTTGCAGAATCCCTGGGACACGACCTGCTCTGATACCAAGTTTGTCACGCCTCACCTTGGGAGGCATGACTGGCACTTGGTGCCCTACTAGGACTTGGACTGCTGGATTAGCTGAGCCTAAGCACTTCTGGTTCCAGGCTGGCTCTAACTCTGGATTCAAGAAACGACGGGCTATATAACGGGTGTAAATATAGCCTCCAGCCGACTTGGCCTATAGCCACCTGTAAGAAAACAACAGCTACAAGAGCAACTGAATCAATTGGGAACCTATGCCTACCGACAAGGCCACCATGTTGTCTAGTTAATTCTGAATCAAGAAAACAAGTGCTAAACTGCTACGTGACCAACAAGATCACCACTACCAACTGAATAAGGCTCCACACGGCCATCATAAACAAACTAAAACATACACACGACCTCATACGACCGGTACAACTAACCATAGGGAATATACGATCTGCAAGCCTTTAAGAATACTGATAAGATGGTCGGGACAGGGCCCCCGCCTACCCATACAATACAACACAAGAAAAGGAATAAACTTCTAGTGGTCTAGCTCCGAATGACAGGAGATGATGACTTTGTGTGCTGGCTGGAATTACGAGGGATCGGCTCATCGTCTATGAGTACCTGCAGGCAAGTAATGCAGCGCCCGCAAACGGGTGTCAGTACACTAGTACCGAGCATGCAAATAAAAAACCAAACATATCTTAAGATAAGCAATAATACTGATAGTTACTGAAATGACAGAGGATAGCTAGGACTATCTGGAATGGCAGAATCTGCACTAAGCTTAACTGTACTGGAATGAAGATAAGAATCATAGCTGTCAATGCGGCGTCCTGCTATTTATCAATTTAATATGTAACATATATATATATAGCATACAAGATCCTATACCAGCCCTCATAAGCAGGAAGGTGCCAATCAACACGCAATTTATATACCCCTACCTGGGTCGCCATCCAAAAATAAATCCACTCCACTCACCTAATAACTACGAGCACCCCGCCGGCCCCCTGGGTATGCAGCTTGGGCTCTTTGTGCCCCTGACTATAACTGTATCTGAGTTTGGAGGACTCCTATTGATCTTGGGCAGAGTTGCACGCCCAAGTGATACTCAAATGATTCATTTCGACTTGTTTAGCTATTGTTATGTGTACATTCTCATGTGAGTTTTAGTTAAATGTGAATTTATACTAACCAACATGGTTAGTGTTGTTTTGCAGGTAAAAGGAAATTTTGGAAGCTAATATACATGTTGGTGAAAATCGGGAATGGACTTGGAAACAAGGAGTGGAAAATGACAAGGGAGAGCAACAAAAATAAAGGCTCCGCAATGGAGCTGTATCATGCTGCCATCGCGGAGGCATTCTGCCTCAGATGAAATAATTTTGGCAATTTTCAGTGGAGGTTCGTGATACCTTCGTGACACGGAGGCAGTGCTCTGCGATGCACTCCGTGTCACATTGAGTACAATTACCTGGAACATCAAGTTCCAGTGAAGGTGCGCGATAGCACCGTGGAACGGAGGGAGTGCTCCACGATACACTCCGTGCCACGTTGCTTGTTATTCTGGTAAAAATTCTCAATAGTATAAATAACACACTTAGGTTTTATTTTAAACATTCTGACTTGGTTGAGGAAGAACGTGGGTTACAGGCAGTTGAGAGGACGAAAATTCTAGGGTTCTTCTTTATCTCTTTCTTTCTTATCTCAATTGTTTGTATGAATTCTACTTATTTGATAATGTTTAATTCACAAATGAGTGGCTAATTCACTTCTTGCTGAGGGTAAGAACAATTGTAGTGGAATGTAATTGTTGTTCAATTCAGTTTTCATCTTTTCTTCAATGGTTGTTCTATCAATTCTTGTTTTTACTGCATTAATGTTTGGCCAATGTGAATGTATATCTAGAAATCCAATTTTGATTTTGAAAAGGAAAGAAATTGGAAGGATGTGAATTGGTAGGATATTGTCACACCCCGCCTTGGGGGGTATGACTGGCACCTAGTGCCCTACTAGGACCTGAACTGCTGGACTACTAAGCCTGGGCACATCTGGTGCCTGGCTGGCTCTAACTCACATTTCTGGAAACAAAGGGCTATATAACGGTTGTAAACACAGCCCCCGGCCCATTGGCCTATAGCCTCCTGTACCTGTACTAACAGCTGACCAGAAACATGTCAAAATAGGGAAACCTATGCGGGCCGACAAGGCCACCATGCTGTCTAGTTATCTATAACTCAATCATAAAACACTAGAAAGCTACGTGACCGGCAAGGTCACCACTACTGTCAGGTTATGGCCCCACACGGCCAACATAAAGGGAACAGAAGTACTAACAGCTAATCAACTGCTTGGCCTCACACGACCGGCTCATCTGACCATAGGGAAACATATACAGACTGCAAGCCTCTAGGAATAACAATAGAAATGATCGGGACAGGGCCTCGACCTACCCGTACTGTACAACAAAGAAAACGGAATACACCTCTGGGATTCAGTCTCCGGATGACAGGAGCTGAATGCTCGATCGCTGACAGGAATCACGTGGTATTGCCTGCTCGTCTATGAGTACCTGCAGGCAAGTAATGCAGCGCCCCACCGGGCGTCAGTACCGCTGGTACTGAGTATGTAAAGCCATAACTGAAAGAAATATCTGAAAATAACCATACAACTGATGAAACTGAAGTAGAAGGGATGGATTAACTGTCTGATAATGTAAATCATACCTTCTTTTAATCATACTGGAAGGAGCAGGAGTCATACCTGAGGGTTTATCGTTCTGCTGTCGATCTACTCGTATCTATTATAACACAGCACAACATATCATAACATACATAGCACACACAAACCTTACCCGGCCCCCATAAGCTGGGAGGTACAACCAACACGCAATCTATACCCCTACCCCGGTCATCCCATCTCCTATAAGCCTTGTAAGCATCCTGCCGGTCCCCTGGGTATGCACTTGGGCTCGCTGAGCCCCTGACTATAACTGCATCTGAGTCTGGAGGACTCCTGAATCAACACCCGGGCGTATCCGCTCGACAGGGGTGTGTAAAAGCCGACCAAGGCACAATATGGGGAAAACTGGCATCCCATCATCGTCCCCTGTGGGACGGCATGCCACTGCATAGAGCGACGTATCCTCGTCCTCTGGCGGACGAGTCGATACAGCTATTAACCCTGGGCGGTCATGGATGCTAGGTAGTCCAACCCCAAACAATACAACAGTCTCAACTAGTAATACTATCTGTATGTACTACATACTGAAGCTAATGATAATAAAGTGTTTGTACAAACTGTATGTTGAACTAGTGATAGTGATATGTACATATTTAATACATGCTGAGACTGATAATAGTATATATATATAAATATAATCTTCTGCCATACTGTACTGAGTCTAATGCTGAACAAGATATGGTCTTTCTGTCGAAACTATGCTGTATGCTGAGTTTCTATAGTAACATGATTTGCTAGTCCTAATATGCTTTCTAACTTCGCTTTAACTTATCGTTCTATTTCTGAGATGTCTTACAGATATTACATTGCTTTACTGGGTTTCAACTAAATACAATGATATCCTAACATTCTGTGTCACATCACGTACTGAGCATGCTGTGCAGTTTTTAACACTTATATTAGAATCTATATCGTGTTAGCAAGTCTCGCGCTGATCATAACATAGTGTTTCTAGTATCGTACCATCATTCATAGTAAACATCATACATGGCTTCTGAATATTCTACTCGCCTTTAAATTACTGTACTGTACCAAGATTACTAACTTGCCGAGGAAACTAGCTTTACATACCTTATCCTTGAACTATCCGTCTGTCGGACGAGGCTCGGCCGGTATTTCAACTATTTTCTCCCAACTGCATTCATAAATATGTCAATCAATACTAAATACAGCTTTATTGTAAAGAGCAATGTCACTTTCGATATAGTTTATAGCCTAAACTTAGGCTTATCGAAAGACGGTCGAAAACTCGCTATTTTCCAGCGGTCCAGAAGGGAGAACTATTCACTTCACAGCTAGGAACACATAGACACTAGTTTAGAGCAATTCCACTTACCTTAGCTCGGTAGCTCGACGATTCGTCGGCCGTATTTCACGAAACTAAATCCGTAGGAATGCTCTCTGCTGCTAAATACCTCGGTATCTGAGGTTAATTTGAGTTTGGACAACGTTTAGCAGCGTAATCGGACGAAAATTATATTACTTCTTCGTTCCTTTCCCTTCTCCTGCGTTTTCCTCTCTATTTTCTGGAATTTTATAAGTTTTTACTGATTTAAAACCGAAGTGGGGCTTTATATACTTGGGCCTGGACAAGGCCAACATGTCACGGAGCCAACGCGGAGGCTCCACCTCCGTGACATGCTGCCATCGCGGAGGGGCTCTGCCTCGGCTCCTTCCGCGATGGTTCGACAGGTTTCTCGTCCGATCTTTTCCCGGGCCTTTCTTTAGCACGTATGGCTTTCAAATATACTTAACCAGCGTGCGAATAGGTCATTTAGGTGCCGGAAATTCTACGGGGTATAACAGATATGATCTCTTCTTAGTTTAGAAAATTGAGAATTGATTTACATTCAGAATAGAAATATATCTTAAAGTCTAATTAGTCAATTAAGGAATCGGTATTGTATGGCTAGAGCATGAAATTCTTTTATCACAGAAATGTAGATTAAGGTTTCATGATTCTTAATTTGATAGGAGTCGAAAGATCCAATCCATAGGCATTAATTCTTGATTTTCAACCGAAGAAAAGATTAGCTGAATTGAATTGATAAATTACTTCCCTGCATGTTTGGTTCAACCTCAGCTTGCTCATTACTATTGTTCAGACTCAAAGTATAATTTTAACTTAGATTTGTTATTACTTAGCAACCTTAACTCTCAAAATATTGTTTAATTGGTTGTCTGCATTCATAAAAACATAGTTCAATGATGCTTAAGTTAATTAGTACCGTAGTTCAGTCCCTGTGGGATCGATACTCGGCTTTACATATGCCACTTTACTACTTGTTCGACCATGTGCACTTGCGTGAAGTCACTACAACACCGAACTAGTTTTTGGCGCCGTTGCTGGGGACTGGCAATTGGTAAAATTATTTTCTTAGTGTTAGTTTACAAATTCTATGTAAGTGTTGACAACTTGATCTTACCCTATCTCTTGCAGATATTGAATTCTTCTGAATGCTGGCAAGAGATAAGGAGTTGGTGGATTCATATATAGAGCCGGAAAGACAATTTCATCGTCAAAGAAGAGAAGCTCTAGAGAAGAAGCTGCAATTGCTAAGATAGGCAATTCTGGAGCAACAACAGAATCCACCACTTGTGAGGGCAGTTTTAGTGCCCGAGGAAATGGCAGCAAGGCCAGTTCGCGAAGTGGAAATCCCATATGCTAACAATGTTACATCTAGTATTCGCAGACCAGAGCCAGGAGGGAGGTTTGAGCTTAAACAGAACATGGTGCAGTTGTTGCACACCAGCGGACAATTCACAGGTCTCCCTCATGAAGATCCACAACAACATCTCCAAAACTTTTTGGAGATAAGTGACACTTACATTCCCATTGGAGTATCATCCGACTACGTGAGGCTTACATTATTCCCATTTTCATTATTGGGGGAAGCAAAGAGGTGGTTGAAAGCTGAACCACCTAACTCTATCACCATGTGGGATGATCTTGCAAGAAAGTTTTTGATACGATTATTTCCATCTGGGAAAACAGCAAGACTTAGAAGTCAGATTCTAAGTTTTAAACAAAAAGAGGGTGAGAATATGAATCTAGCTTGGGAAAGGTTCAAATCGATGTTAAGGGATTGTCCTCACCATCACCAGTCCAATGATGTGTTGGTGCATACTTTGATAGAGGGTTTGGAGCCACATACAAAAATTTTGCTAGACTCAGCAACTGGGGGACAACATTAGAAAAGACTTATGAGGAGCTTTATACTTTGTTAAATCGTAGTTCACAAGGAAATCCAGAATGGAATGCGGACTCTTCAAGAGGAGGAACAAGGACAATGGTAGGAGTCTTTGAGGTGGATGGTTTTACAGCTATCGCTACATAGATAGCTGCGCTGCAAAATCAACTCAACACCCACTTCAGCAGTATGAGCTTAAATCAAGCACAAGCCCCAGTAAATGTAGTGCAGCAGGTATGGTGTGAAGTATGTGGGAGTAATAAACACTCAGCTGAGTGTTGTGGTGCAAATCTAGATTCAGTAAACTTTGTTGGGAACGTCTAGAGAAATAATAACCAGCAGTATGGCAACAATTACAACTCGAATTGGAGGAATCATCCGAATTTCTCTTGGGGTAGTAATAGCCATCAAGGGCAAATTTCGAATCAGGGTGTGCAGCGAAATCAAGGGGGGCATCAGAATTATCAGTCTCAATACAGAGGAAACAATACACCTCCTCCACCACCCAACAACATTGAGGAAATGTTCAAAACAATGATAGCTAACCAAGCACAAATGCAGGCTGATTATGTGAAATTAGCGGCAGACATGAAAAATTAGCAGTTAGCTACAAAGGCGTTGGAGTACCAGTTGGGACAACTAGTTGGAGCTCAAAACACCAGGCCCAGAGGAGGACTACCAAGTGACACTGACCCAAATCCCAAGCAGGTCAATGCAGTGACCACAAGGAGTGGATTACAACTCAAGGAGATGGAGCCAGAAAGACCACCTCAACAATCAGGAGCAGTGGAAAAAGATAGGGAACATGATGATGAGAGGGGGAAGGAGAAGGCAGTCGAAGCAGAAAGACCACCACCCCCGTTCCCTCAAAGATTAAATAAGCACAAAGAGGAAACTTGCTTTAAAAAGTTCATGAAGGTTCTGAAACAGGTACACATTAATTTACCTTTGGTTGATGTTTTGTAGGGAGTGCTAAAATATGCAAAGTAGATCAAGGACATCGTAGCAAACAAAAGCAGATTCACGGCGTATGCTACGGTGGCGCTGATTGAGGAGTGCACTTCCTGAATACAGAACAGGTTGCCAACAAAGCTCAAGGACCCCGGGAGGTATACCATTCAGATCACAATCTAGCAAAGTATCCGAGCTCATGGATTATGTCATTTGGGAGCGAGTATAAACTTGATGTCGACATCGGTGTTCAAGAAGTTGGGGCTGGGCAGTCCTAGACCAACTACAGTGATCTTGTAGTTAGCAGACCGTTCTTTGGCCAGACCAAATGGCATTGTGGAGGACGTGCTAGTGCAAGTGGGCTCCCTTATTTTCCCGGTAGAGTTTATTATTTTGGATTTTGAGCCGGATGTGGAAGTCCCATTTATTTTGGGAAGTCCTTTCTTAGAAATCGGGAGAGCATTGATTGATGTAGATGCAGGGTAGATAACCATGCTAGCACATGATAAAGTTGAGGTGTTTGATGTGTATAAGGCCATGAAGCTTCCGGCCATCTATGAGGAGCTATCAGCAATCAATGTGCTAAACCAGGAAGCAATTCTTCAGATTGTTGATTCTCAAGATCCATTGGAGAGAGCTTTGATGAGCTCCGATCATTTTGGAGACAGGGATACTTATGAGATGGTGCAAATGTTAAACGAACCAAAATGGTTTCTAAGGAAGGAAGACGTTCAGCCATTGATGAGGTCCTTGGAACCATTGCCAAAACTATCTATTGAGGAAGCACCAAAACTAGAGTTGAAGACATTGCCTCCACATTTGAAATATGTATTCTTGGGGGAAGATGACACCTTTCCAGTCGTCATCTCCGCAGAACTGACAGAGGCACAGGTAAAGGATGCATTGGTGGTTCTCAAGAGGCGGAAGAAGGCAATGGTATGGTAAATGTCAGACATTAGGGGGATCAACCCAACCTTTTGCACACACAAAATTTTTATGAAGGAAGGAGCAAAGCCAACTGTACAACATCAACGGAGGTTGAATCCGGTGATGAAGGATGTGGTTAGGAAGGAAGTGATCAAGTGGCTTGATGCAAGTGTGGTCTATCCCATTTCAGATAGTGAATAGGTCAGCCTCGTTCAGTGTGTCCCAAAGAAAGGAGGGATGACCGTGGTCACCAACAAGAAGAATGAGTTGATCCCTACACGCACAGTCACAGGCTGGCGAATTTTCATGGACTATAGAAAGCTCAATCAGGCCACAAGGAAAGATCATTATCCTATCCCATTTATTGATCAGATATTGGACAGGTTGGAAGGTCAAGAATACTATTGTTTCCTTGATGGATATTCTGGCTATAACCAAATAGCCATAGCACCGGAGGACCAGGAGAAGACCACTTTCACATGTCCTTATGGGACATATGCTTTCGGGCGGATGCCATTTGGTTTATGCAATGCACCCGCCACATTCCAGAGATGCATGATAGCGATCTTTCACGATATGGTGGAAGATTTCATCGAGGCATTTATGGATGATTTTTCTGTCTTCGATAATTCGTTTGCTACATGATTGTAGAATCTTGACAGGGTGCTAGCACATTGTGAAGACTCCAACCTTGTACTCAACTGGGAGAAATGTCATTTTTTAGTCAAGGAGGGTATCGTCCTTGGACATAAGGTGTCTTGCAAGGGGTTGGAAGTAGATCGTGCAAAGATCGAAGTGATTGAAAAGCTACCACCACTTGTTTCTGTGAAAGGTGTTCGCTGTTTTCTCGGACATGCAGGGTTCTACAGACGGTTCATCAAGAACTTCTCTAAAATTTCTAGACTAATATGCAGGTTGCTATAAAAAGAGGTGAAGTTCGAGTTTGATGAGGATTGTTTTAAAGCATTTGAGGAGTTGAAATAGAAGTTGATAGAAGAACCTATTCTCATTTCTTCGGATTGGGAGCAACCATTTGAATTAATGTGTGATGCAAGCGATGTGGCTGTAGGAGCTGTATTGGGCCAGCGGAGGAATAGAATTTTTCATTCCATTCATTATGCAAGCAAAACACTTGACGCAGCCCAAGCCAATTATACAGTCACTGAAAAAGAGATGCTAGCATTGGTGTTCGCGTTTGATAAATTCAGGTCCTACTTGGTGTGTTCTAAAGTAGTGGTGTATACCGCTCATGCAGAGATTCAGTATCTTTTTAACAAGAAGGATGCAAATCCCAAACTCATTAGATGGATCTTGTTGTTACAAGAGTTTGACCTAGAGATTCAGGACAGAAAAGGGAGCAAGAATCAAGTGGCAGATCACCTATCGCGATTGGAAAGCCGATTGCATGTGAAGGAAGGTTACAGCATCAAAGAGGAGTTCCCAGATGAGCAACTCCTGGCAATAAGGGAAGTTGAAATCCCTTGGTATGCAGACAGTGTGAATTTGCTGGTAAGTGGAGTCTATTAATCGGAGGCTATGACTCAGCAGAGAAAGAAGTTGAGACATGATTGCAGGTATTACATTTGGGATTAGCCATACTTGTTTAAGTAGGGACTGGATCAGGTGATGAGAAGATGCATTCTAGAGAGCCAGATTGCAGAAGTATTGAGGAGTTGTCACTCATCATTGTATGGAGGGCACCATGGAGGCGAGTGGACAGCGCACAAGGTGCTATAGTCGTGTTTCTTTTGGCCTACACTGTTTAGAAACTCTATGGCATATGTAAAAATGTGTGATAGATGTCAAAGAATAGGCACAATTGGTAGAAGGAAGGAGATGCCGCTGCGCAGATATTAGAAGTGGAGATCTTTGATGTATGGGGAATAGATTTCATGGGCCCGTTCCCACAGTCATTTGGTAATCGTTACATCTTGGTAGCCGTTGATTATGTATCCAAGTAGGTCGAAGCAATAGATTGTCCCAGAAATGACAACAGGTTGGTAACAAAATTAGTGAAAAAGCATATTTTCACCAGGTTCAGGACACCCCGAGCCATTATCAATGATCGAGGGGCTCATTTTGTAAATGCAAGTTTCAAGAATTTTCTAGCTAAGTATGGGGTGCGCCACAAGGTAGCAACAACATATCATCCCCAAAACTAGTGGGCAAGTGGAGGTGTCGAACAGAGAAATCAAGCAGATTCTACATAAGACAGTGAATGCACAATGAATTGATTGGTCAAGCAAACTTGACGATGCGTTGTAGGCTTATAGAACTGCGTACAAGACACCCATTGGGACTTCTCCGTATAGATTGGTCTATGGAAAGGCATGTCATCTGCCTGCGGAGCTAGAACATCGAGCTTTTTGGGCCGTGAGGAAATTGAACATGGATCCGGAGCTAGCAGGGAAGAAGAGGCTGATGCAACTCATCGAACTTGATGAGTTTCATTGGCATGCTTATGAAAGTGCCAAATGCTACAAGGAGAAAACAAAGAAATGGCACGATATGCATATGGTGTATCGGATCTTTGAGCCGGGGCAGAAGGTGTTGCTATTTAATTCAAGACTGAAGCTTTTTCCAGGCAAGTTGCGGTCCAAATGGTCAGGGCCATTTGAAGTGGTGAGAATGACCCCACATGGGGGAGTGGAGTTGGGGGAAGAAGATAGAAGTGCCACATTTTTGGTGAATGGGTGAAGATGTAAGCATTATTGGGGTGAGGACGTTATTTGAGAGAAGACGTTCATCACTCTAGAGGATGATTGAGCAATGAATGACGTCGAGCCGCGATGGTAAATCAGGCGCTGCACGAGAGGCAACCCGTGAATGTGTTGTAATAGATGAGTAGAATTATTTGAAAAAAAAAGAAAAAATATAAAAAGAGAAAAACAAAGAAAAATAAAAATAAAAATTCTTTTGTGTTGAAACCTATGAGGTCTAACCAATTTTTTTGTGGTAAAATGATTTTCAGGTGGAACAGAGGGCAAAAATGCAAAGAAACGCAAAGAAAAAAAAATCGAGGTGAGAAAATAAAAATTGGCACATTACAGTGAGTCTGCATGATGGCTCCGTGTGACGGAGGAGGTGCTCCGCATTACCCTCCGTGACACGTTGAGACTTGTTCCGATTTTTTTGAAAATCCAGAACACTGGAGCGATGGCTCCGTGTCACAGATGGGGTGCTCCGCGTTACCCTCCATGACACATTGAGGGTTAATTCACGTTGGGTCACACCGGGTCATCGGGTAAACCGCATGAAAAATCACTTTAAAATCCCAATTCCCCTCATTTTGTTCCTATTTCTTCACTTCCTCCGTGACCCACACCCCAAATCCCCTTCTCCCTCAATGTGACACGGACCTAGGCATCAATTTTCTTCAAGTTTTCTTTGATTTCATCAAATCAAAGGTATGTTCTTGAATTCTTCCTTGTTTTTGCTCAAGTTTTCGATTCTTGAACATGTTTGGTGATTGAACCTTGCCCTAAGTGAGAAATGAGCTTGAATTTACTTGAGTTAGGATTGAATGACGTTCTTAGTATCATTTTGAATATATGAACTCGAGTATTGCATGATTTATTGAATTCTTGCGAAATTGATAGCTAGGGTTGAAAATTGAATAGGAAGAAGACTAAATTCTTTGAAATGTTTAAAAAAAAGGGGTTGTGCATGTTTGGTGAAGCAAAATATAGTGTGAGTGATGTTTATTATGCTAAGTAGACAAGGGATTTTTGGGAGAATGAAATTGGAGAATTGCATAGATTGTTGAAAAAATTCGCTAAGTGCTATGATGATGTAATTGAATCGATGGTGATATTTTAATTCATTGTACGAAGTATGATTAGTACATAGAAATTGTTCCATCGACTCATATGAATGCACTAAGCATGTTGAATGTTAAGAGTTGGAAAATCATGAATTTCTTGTCGAATTGTTTGGATTGCGGCTTAAGACTAAGTGTGGGGTGACCCAAGTAAACCCAACCTTAGTTGTAGCTAATTATGACTCAAATAACATTGGGACTTTCTGTTTAAATGTACAGGAACAATGTCAGGCCGATAAGACAAGGGAAAGGGCGCATCCACATCGGGCGCCAGCAGAAAAAATGTGAGATTGGGAGCAGCAGTTCCAGCAGCACCTACGGTTCTGCGAGGCCAACGCCGCAATACAGAACCCGATGGGTGACTGATGAGGGGAAGAAGTGGTATCCGAAACACAAAGAAACCAAATACTTCTCAGAGGAGCAGATAGCACGGGAGCCGCTGGCATAAGAATTCTCGCAGATTGTACACCGGATTGACACTACGGGGCGGAACTTCATCTTTGAAGAGCCCAGGGAGTGCAATCTCCATCTTATCTGGGAGTTCTATGCCAGCTGTAACCCGACCATACGTAGTCAGACTGTCAAAATCAGAGGGCAGATTCTCACTTTTGAGCCCCATCATTTGAATGCAATGTTGAAGCGGGACACAAATGCTCATGACCTTAGGAAGCTTAACATCACTCCACCCTATGCGGACATCAGATGCACCCTATGTGGAGCCCGATCGACAGTAAGGTGGTGTAGGCACAAGGAGAGGGGCTCCCATCAGACTTTGCCATACTCTCAGATGAACCGGGAGGCCCAAATTTGGCTGAAGATTGTGTGTTCCTGCTTAATCCCGGGGGTGCACATGACAGATGTCACCCGGGATAGAGTGTGCTTGGTGTATGCCCTGATGAAGGGGCTGGAGATCAATGTTGGGGCAGTAATCATCTCTGCCATGAAGAGAGCCCGACTACATGAGGGGCACAGATATGGGTTCGGTGGTTGGCTTACCACATTCCTGAGGGGACGTGATATTGAGGAAGAGGCCCTGGATTACATCCCACAAATTGACAGGCGTGCCTTGGATGTCACTAAAACCAAGGCACCTGACAGTACCTATGGGCCGGTGCTCACACTAGCCGAGTGACATGCTCAGGATGACCAGTGTATGGCCCATGTGTACGGGATGCAGATGTTGCAGCTGCGCATAGGCGGGAGGCCGACAATAGAGGATGAGCTTTGGCAGCTCGAATTGGATTACCCATTCGGTGAGAATGTCCAGGCTCTATGTAGAGTGGGGCCCTCATTTGTGGAGCCCGTAGATGATGACGTCCCCACCGATGAGGAGACACGCCAGGAGGACTCACATTTTGAGTAAGACGAGGACGACAGGGGCGATTCGGGTATGGGAGACGACGCAACGGCACCTGATGAAGAAGTTGAATACTTCGATTGATCAGGGAGTTTCAACACCCAACCTTTGTGATATGTGAAATTATGTGAACACTGGGGAAAGTGTTCGGTTTAAGTGTGGGGTGGGAGTAGTTAGGTGCCAGCTGCTTTGTTTATGTTTATGTTTTGTTTTTTTGTTTTTGTTGTGCCTGTGCAAAATGTGACCTTGTGACTCTGTGTTGTGTGTTCTGTAATTAAGTGGGTATTGAAATGAATGTTGAGTTGTTGTGTGTTGTGTCGAGCTACTGTTGTGTTGTGTGGTGTAAATATTGTTCAAATTAAAATTTTTATCTTTTTCTATCGAATTTTTTCAATTTTTTTATGTTGGGTTTCTTGGCCTTTGTTTTCGGTGCTTTTACGGAGAATAGTCCCATTGAACCGAAGTTGTAGATAGTGATCGTTCCCTATGATGGATGGATGACGACCTTCTTAAGGGAAACGTAGTCGATAGGAGTAGTTTTTTTCTTTCTTATCTTTCTTTTGTTTGTTTCCCAAACGTGTCGTTACTTCATGGTTCGGAGTTCTTGCTACGTGTTGTACATGATATTAAGATGCAAAGGTGATTCGTATGAAAGCATGCACATGTGTAAACATGTTGAGATACCTAGGCCATAGAGTTCGATTCGTTGTGATTGAGGCATAATAGTGAATTCTTGTAATTAGCTGATTGAAGAGTCTGTGAATATGTCTTGAGTTGAGCATGTGCAATGAGTGTGAGGTGAGGTTTCGATTATTCCATGCTATTGTGAAGTGTATAGAACTTGCCTGGTGTGTGTACTAAATGAAATGAAGGATGTGTATTGTAGGAAATGATGTAGGCATTTCTTTGATTATACCGAAAGTTTCTCCATACCTACCTTGAATGTGCATCCTAGTTAGCCCCATTGAGCCTTTAGCCTATTTTTTTTCTTTTCTTTGAAGAGGTACAAACCGATCTTAATCCCTTCTTTTCATTAGCTGTGAATTTGATCCAAAACTCTTAAGCGCTCAAGAAAAACAATTTTCCCACAGCGTAAAGGAGTGAGAATGGTGAAACGGAAGGAAAAACGGAAGTTGTGAAAGTTAAAGAAAGGTCAAAGGTGCACCTGCTGAAATAAAATAAAATAAAGATGTATAACTAATCTTTGCTAGTAAGTCGAGTGTGCTTAACAAAATGGGAACAAAAATAAAGAAAAAATTTCAAGAATGAGAGGATGAAGGAAGAAACAATTCCCATAATGATGGTGGGATGTATTGAAAAGAACTTAAGGAAGCTAGTTGCTATCAGTGGTTAGCCCAGTATTTACTAGTTCCTTAGCTTATATTACAACCCGTCAAGTCCTACGTGATCCTACATCACGCGTCCTTATATTAGTGGAGTAATACACTAGAGGCAAGCCTATGGTTCATGACATGATGCATGTGAATTCTTTGGGAGAGAGAGAGAAATTGTATTCATATACCCCTACATGTAGTGCTTTGGAAATCATATGATGGCAAATGGGATAATTCTCTTGTGTTGTGAGGGCACATGCTTGACGAGAGATTAAATTTCATGTCGGATGTCTTGATCAGTTGATTTGCAAGAGTTTGCCAAGATCGAGAATCGATTCTTGAGCTTAGGAGATCTTAATGTAGTGTACTTCATTGTATTGATGAGACCATGCATGTTTTCTTGATGATTTGCTATATTAAATAATCGGTATAGTCGTAGCTTGAACTGTCTAACCAAAGTAGTTATGCGTGGGTGTCAATTGCATTAGATGTGATAGTATTGTTCGAGGACGAACAATGTTAAGTGTGGGGTAAGTGATCTTGGGCAGAATTGCATGCCCAAGTGATACTCAAATGCTTCATTTCGACTTGTTTAACTATCGTTATGTGTACATTCTCATGTGATTTTTAGATAAATGTGAATTTATAGTAACCAACATGATTTGTGTTGTTTTGCGGGTAAAAGGAAATTTTGGAAGCTAATATACATGTTGGTGAAAATCGGGAATGGACTTGGAAACAAGGAGTGGAAAATGACAAGGGAGAGCAGCAAAAATAAAGGCTCCGCAATGGAGCCATGTCACGCTGCCATCGCGGAGGCATTCTGCCTCGGATGAAATAATTTTGGCAATTTCCAGTGGAGGTTCGCATTACCTCCCTGACACGGAGGCAGTGCTCCATGATGCACTCCGTGTCACGTTGAGTACAATTACCAAGAACATCAAGTTCCAGTGAAGGTGCGCGATAGCACCGTGGTACGGAGGGAGTGCTCCGCGATACACTCCGTGCCACGTTGCTTGTTATTCTGGGAAAAATTCTCAATAGTATAAATAGCACACTTAGGTTTTATTTTAAACATTCTGACTTGGTTGAGTAAGAACGTGGGTTACAGGCAGTTGAGAGGACGAAAATTCTAGGGTTCTTCTCTCTCTCTTTCTCTATTATCTCAATTGTTTGTATGAATTCTACTTATTTGATGATGTTTAATTCGCAAATGAGTGGCTAATTCACTTCTTGCTGAGGGTAAGAACAATTGTAGTGGAATGTAATTGTTGTTCAATTCAGTTTTCATCTTTTCTTCAATGGTTGTTCTATCAATTCTTGTTTTTACTACATTAATATTTGACAAATGTTAACGTATATCTAGAAATCCAATTTTGATTTTGAAAAGGAAAGAAATTGGAAAGATGTGAATTGGTAGGATATGATCTCTTCGTAGTTTAGAAAATTGAGAATTGATTTACATTCAGAATAGAAATATATATGAAAGTCTTATTAGTTAATTAAGGAATCGGTATTGTATGGCTAGAGCATGAAATTCTTTTATCACAAAAATGTAGATTAAGGTTTCATGATTCTTAATTGGATAGGAGTCGAAAGATCCAATCCATAGGCATTAATTCTTGACTAGCAACCGAAGAAAAGATTAGCTGAATTGAATTGATAAATTACTTCCCTGCATGTTATTTTTAACCTCAGCTTGCTCATTACTATTGTTCAGACTCAAATTATAATTTTAACTTAAATTTTTTATTACTTAGCAACCTTAACTCTAAAAATATTGTTCAATTGGTTGTCTGCATTCATAAAGACATAGTTCACTGCCGCTTAAGTTAATTAGTACCGTAGTTCAGTCTCTGTAGGATCAATACTCGGCTTTACATAAGCCACTTTACTACTTGTTCGACCACGTGCACTCGTGTGTAGTCACTACAACACCGAACATGCAACTGTAATCTGAGATCTGTATCTGTAATCTATAATCTGTGCCCTGGGCGCAAGCGCTCGACAGGGTATGTTATAATGCTGATCAGCCTGCTATGGGGAATGCTGCATCCCATCTTTGTCCTCCTGCGGATGGCATGCCACTTCTTGGAGTGACGTATCCTCACCCTCTGACGGGTGAGTCGGCACAGCTATTAACCCTGGGACGGCAAGGAAGCTCTAGGAGTGCCCACATAAAACAATCAGGTCTCTACAAACAACAATAATCACATATAACATGTATGATAAATCTGATAATACTGTTCATGTTCTTATATTCTATTCTGAATCTCTAGCTGAATTACACTGAATCTGATACTGAGTCTAAAATAATATCTCGCTGTTTGATACTAATTTACTGACTTTTATTGTGAATACGACATAATAATACAAAACATATTTACTAAATTCACACTGAGCTTAATATTTGACTTCTGCACTTTCTTCTAGAATTTATTCTATTTCACAATACTAGAATTACTAACTTGCCAAAGAAACTGGGTTTACATGCCTCAGTTACTGACTTCTTGACTAATTGTTGTAACTTGGCCAATATCCAGCTATTTCTTCCAACTGCATTCATATTTATAGCAAATAGAACTAAATTCATCAATATTCCGGAAGAAAATGCTACTTTGAATATATATATAGCCCAAACTTGACTTATCAAAAAACAGCTGAAAACTCGCTATTTCTCGTAAGTACAGAAGGGAGAAATACTCACCTTAGAGCTAAGAGAATATTAACACTAGTTTGGAGTAATTCCACTTACCTTGACTCAGTGGGTCGTCGCGTTGCCGGACGATTCTTGTGAAACTAACTCCGCAGGAATGTTCTCTGCAGCTTTATACTTAGGTATCCAGAGTTAATTTGAGTTTGGACTGCATTTGACGGCTTAATCGCACGGATATTTATCAAAACCCTTCGTCCGTTACTATTTCTGTTCGTTCTGGAAATCTAAAAGTGGAGGAAATGAATTTTAAAACGAAGTGGGGCTTTATATAGTTGGGCCTGGACACCCCGCTCTGTGGCATGTTGGCCATCGCGGAGGGGCGTCCTCCGTGGCACGTTGCCATCACGGAGGGGGTCTGCCAGGCTTCCTCTTGCGATGGTTCGATGTGGCGCTTGTCCGGTCTTTCCGTGGGCCTTTTTCTAGCATGTATGTCATTCTAAAACTCTTAACCAACATGCGAATAGGCCATCTAAATGTCAAGAATTTACGGGGTGTAAGAGTATTGACACTAGTTTGTAACAATTCCATAAACTTAAGCTTGGCGGGACGATGATTTTCCGGGTGTAGTTTACGAAAATAACTCCGTAGCGATGCTCCCTACAACTTTATACTTCAATACCTTGAGTTAATTTGGATTTGAATGGTGTTTAGCAGCGTAATTGGATGATTATTAAATGTTTTCCTCAGTTTCCCTTTTTTCTGGCCATGATTATTTGGATAATGATCTAACTTCTAAGTGTGAGACCTTTATATACTTGAGGCAGCAGACAAGGCAACGTGTCACTCTGCCCATCACGCTGATTCGCTCCGTGCCACTCTGGGTAACGCGGAGGGGGCTGCTCCGTGCCACTTTGCCCCACTGGCAACTTGGTTCGGCCTCCTCCCACGAAATTCCGACTTTACACTCGTTCCGCCTTTCCCCGAGCCCTTTCCTCGTACGTGTGACACTCTAAAACTCTCAGCCAACATATGAATAGGCCGACTAAACGTTAGAAACTTATGGAGTGTAACATCCTCCCCCTTAAGAACATTCTTCCTCGAATGTTAACTTCTACTTGCACGAACCTTAACCTTGCAATTACTTATTTTGGAAAAATTTCGGCAGAGTCTCCTCTGTAATATGGACTATGCAAAAAAAAACCCTAAAATGCAGAAAGTCCAATACAGGTACTTCACATAGTACTATAGTATTCACTTCACAATAGACTGAAATCAATTATCTCACATATACATGTATATAATGCAACTTATGTAACAACAACAAAAATATACCTCTAGCTGCACAACCTGACTAAGTCTGAAATAACTGAGGATATCTGGTTTTCATATCGTCTTCTGCCTCCCAGGTCATCTCCTCTCGGTTCTTATTTTTCCATAACACTTTAACGGAAGAAACATCTTTAGTTCTTAGTTTGCGGATCTACCGATCTAGTATGGTTACTGGAGCTTCTTCATAAGCTAACTCCTCAGTGATTTGGACGTCTTTGATTGGGAAAATTTGGGAGGGATCTCCTATGCACTTCTTCAGCATTGATACATGAAAAATTGGGTGAACGGATTCTAATTCTAGAGGTAAATCCAAGTCATAAGCCACCTGGCCTATCCTTCGGCGAATCTGATAAGGCCCAATAAACCTCGGGCTGAGCTTACCTTTCTTACCAAATCCCGTCACACCCTTCATTGGTGAAACCTTTAGGAATACCCAGTCGCCCATATTAAACTCGAGGTTTCTTCGCCGCACATCAACATAAGATTTCTGGCGGCTCTAAGCCATCAGCAGATGTTCCCTAATAAGCTTTACTTTCTCTTCTGACTGATGAATCATATCTGGCCCAATCAATGCTGATTCTCCTACCTCAAACTAACCAGCTGGAGACCTGCACTCCCGCCCATATAACGCTTCATAAGGCGCCATATGAAATGCTGAAAGATAAATATTATTATAGGAAAACTCAATAAGCGGTAGATGTTCATCCCAACTGCCTCCAAAATCTATCATGCACGCCTGTAACATATCCTCGAGCGCCTGGATTGTACGTTCTGCCTGCCTGTTTGTCTGAGGATGGAAGGCTGTGCTCAGGTTAACCTGCGTCCCCAGGCCCCTCTGAAAGGACTGCCAAAATTTAACTGTAAACTGTGCCCCTCCATCAGAGATAATTGACAATGAAACACCATGCAATCAGACTATTTCTATAATATACAGCTCAGCATAATCTTCGGCTGAAAAGGTAGACCTTACTTGAAGAAAGTGAGCTGATTTTGTTAACCTGTCAACAATTACCCAAATAGAATCATATTACCCTACTATGAAATCCATATTAACTGCCTCCCATTTCCCTAAAGGCACGGCTATATCCTGTGTCAGTCTGCCTAGTTTCTGATGTTCAGTTTTCACCTGTTGGTAATTGGGACATTGAGCTACGAATTCTGCTATCGCCTTTTTCATTCCCAGCCACTAGTAAATCTTTTTTACGTCATGGTACATTTTTGCCGAACCTGGATGGAGAGAGTAACAGACATAGTGTACCTTTCCCATAATTTGCTGGCGAAGCCTTGCCACGTCTGGAACGTAGAGGCTATTCTTATATCTCAAAACTCTATCCTCGGTTACTTGGAAATTTGTCACTTCCCCTCGCTGGACCCTATTTCTAAGCTGAACCAGGCTAGGATCTTCATACTGTCGTTCTTTCACTTCCACAACCAATGATGACACTGCGGTATTCTGGATTACCGCTCCATTGTCTCCTGATTCTACTATACGAATGACTAAACTGGCTAGCTGATACAATTCTCGTGACAATTCCTGCCGCTCTGGCTGTAAATATGCCAGTCTTCCCATGGATTTGCGACTAAGGGCATCTGCCACAATATTGGCCCTTCCTGGGTGATATAAAATATTCACATCATAATCCTTTAACAGCTCCAAACAGTGACGCTGCTGCAGATTCAACTCCTTCTAGGAAAAAAATATTTTGTAGGCTTTTGTGATTAGTGAAAATATCTACGTGGACGCCATACAGGTAGTGTCTCCATGCTTTCAAGGCATGAATCACCATGGCTAAATCCAAGTCATGGGTAAGGTACTTCTTCTCATGCTTACTCTACTGCCTGGAAGCATAGTCAATCACCATACCATGCTGCATCAAAACACATCCTAACCCAACACCCGAAGCGTCACAATAGACTTCATAACCCTCTGTTCCTTTTGGCAATGCTAGCACCGGTGTTGATGTCAATCTGTCTTTTAGTTCCTGAAAGCTCTGCTCACATGCCTTAGTCCAATGGAATTTTGCTGCCTTCTACGTCAATTTGGTTAAAGGTGCTGCTAAAGTGGAAAATCCTTCCACAAACCTTCTTTAATACCCGGCTAACCCCAGGAAACTACATACCTCAGTTAGAGTGGTAGGTCTAGGCCATGTTGTCACTGCCTCTATCTTCTGCGAATCTACTTGTATACCAGCATCTAACAAAATATGGCCTAAGAAGGCTACTGAATTCAGCCAAAATTCACATTTAGAAAATTTTGCATATAGCTGGCGATCTTTGAGAATCTGGAGCACTGTCCGTAGATGATCCTGGTGATCTGCCTCTGAGCAGGAATACACTAGACTATCATCGATAAATACTATCACGAACAAGTCCAGGTATGGTCTGAAAACGTTGTTCATCAGGTCCATGAACACTGTTGGGGCATTTGTCAGTCCAAAGGACATGACTAGAAATTCAAAATGGCCGTATCTGGTCCTAAAGGCAGTCTTGGAGTATCTCTTTCACGAACCCTGACCTGATGATATCCTGATCTTAAGTCAATCTTTGAAAAGACCTCGCTCCCCGTAGCTGATCAAACATGTTGTCTATTTCGGGAAGTGGGTACTTATTCTTGATAGTGACTATATTCAGCTGCCGATGATCTACACACTTACGGAGGGATCCGTCCTCTTTTGTCACGAACAGAACTGGTGCACCCCATGGTGAGGTACTCAGCCGGATAAAGCCCTTGTCTAGAAAATCCTTCAATTGTTCCTTTTTAGTTCCCTAAGTTTAGCAGGATCCATCCGATATGGAGGAATAGATATAGGCTGAGTGTCTTATAGTAGATCGATTGCAAAAATCAATTTCCTTTTCTGAGGGAATACCAGGAAGCTCATCTGGAAATACGTGCAGAAATTCATTAACCACTGGAATAGACTGAAGGGTCGGAGGCTCTGCCCGAACATCCTGAACTCTAACAATATGATAAATGCACCCTTTTGCTATTAATTTTCTCTCCCGAAGATAGGAAATAAACCTACCTTTTGGCGTGGCTGTATTACCTTTCCACTCCTGTACTGCCTCCCCTGGAAAGTGGAATCAGACATTCTTGGTCCAACATTAGACATTGGCATAGCATGGAGCTAGCCAATCCATACCTATAATTGCATCAAAATCAACCATTTCTAGTTCTATCAAGTATGTCGTAGTCTGACGACTGGCAACCTCTACTATACACCGATAATAGACCCTTCTAGCTATACTAAAGTCACCAACGGTTGTAGACACTAAGAAAAGTCTCCGAAGCAATTCTGGCATAATACTAAACTTCCGATCCACTAACGGTGTAACATAGGACAAGGTGGATCCTGGATCTATCAACACATAAGCTGGATGAGAGCAAATGTTCAGCATACCTGTCACAACATCTGGTGATGACTTTGACTCCTGTCGCCTCGGTAGTGCATAAGTACGGTCAGAGCCGGCACCTGAACTGGAGGCCCTGATCTGCCTTGGCCTTTGCCGGCTGAAACTGATGGCCTACGCCCTGTCGGGGATGCTAGAGCTCGTGATCCTGCCGAGGAACTATCCTGTCGATCCCGGTCACCCTGACCCTGGATGGACATTTCCTCATCTGGTGACCCTCCTGTCCACAAATGTAGCATGTTATGGAACCATACCTGCATGCTCCAGAGTGGCGTCGACTGCAAATAGGGCAAAGTGGTATTGTAAACCCACTCTGCTCCACTCCCCTCTGCTGTTGTGAACCTATTGCTCGCGAACCTTCGCTGGGCTCTGGTTGCCCTCGGCGACTAGACCTGCTCCTCTACCGCTGTGGTGGGGGCAGGGGTCTTGGCGGCCTATCTGATAACCGTGGCCTAGGTCCTCCTCGTGACTCCTCCCTTAATTCACTCGATCTATCCCCGCAGCGCTGCTCCTGACTTGTCCTCCTAATCTCCCATTGCCGCTGTCTGATTCCCTCAATATTTTGAGCAAAAGCCTACACATGGGCGATATCCATATCCTCTCGCAGTGTGGCTATGATGCAGGTCTCAACATATTCCAGGTTCAGCCCCATAATAAAGCGGTGTACCCTGGCTGGCATTGTGTCCACAAAATTTGGCGCATAACGAGCCAAGGAATCCAACCGCATGGCATATTCTGGAACACTCATCGACTCTTGCTACAAGTGTAGGAACTGATCAACCCGGGCCTATCGAATCTCCCGCGGTAGGTAATGATCCAAGAAAGCCTCTGAGAATCTGGGCCAGGCCGGAGGGGAAACATCTCTCCCTCATGACTTTTCCCAACTCTCATACCACAACACGACAATATCTCGTAGCCGGAATGCCGCCAACTCAACCGACTCTGTGGGTGTAGCATGCATCACCTTAAAAATCCTCTGCATCTTGTCTAAGAAGTCCTGAGGGTCCTCGGTCCATTCTGTCCCTATGAATTGTGGGGGACTTAGTGTTAGGAATTCTCAGACCCTCGAGCTACCAGGCCCTCCTAAGGATTCTGCAACTGTAGGTGGCACTGGCTGGCGCTGAGCAGCCATCATCTGGTACGGGTATAGAAACTACCGGAGGTGGTGCTGTCACACCTACCGACCCAAAAGGTTCCCGACGTGGTGAAGACTATTGGGGAGGTCGAAATGATACCTCCGTATCGTCCTCAGATCGGGCCGATTCTAACCGAGGCTGAGGCACCCTGCTGGTGCCCTCTCCCACTGCTACATCTAGCCTCCTGCCTGCTCTAGGGTGTCACTGGTCCGACATTTCTCTGTAAGAAAAAAGAGTATAATGAGCATAGGGAATCAACCCTATACTATACCGCTCTATAGCACGACTGAATAAGACGAAAGAGTAACCATCCTATCATACCTTGCAATCTCCTGCCTATAGTATGTGGTGCACAACACATCCATAGACAAGACTCTACTTAGCACGCCGTGCAGACTCCATGGGATACGAACTGCTCTGATACCAAGTTTATCACGCCCCGCCTTGAGAGGCATGACTGGCACCTGGTGCTATACTAGGTCCTGAACTGCTAAGCTGACTGAGACTGAGCACCTCTGGTGTAGGGCTGGCTCTAACTCTAGAATTAAGAAAACAAAGGGCTATATAGAGGTTGTAAACACAACCCCCGGCCGACAAGGCCTATAGCCACCTGTGAAAATAAATAGCTAACCAGAGACAAAAAATCATAGGGAGTCCTATGCGGGCCGACAAGGCCACCATGATATCTAGTTATAACTGGAAAGTAAAATCAGATGCTAAACTGAACTATGACTGAGAAGGCCACCATCAACAGCTAAATAGGGCTCCACATGGCCAACACATGTAATCTAAACCATATATGGGCCCCACACGACCGATATCATCTAACCACAGGGAAGTAACACAATCTGCAAGCCTCTAAGAGTAATAAGATGGTCGGGATAGGGCCCCGGCCTACCCATACTGTACAAACAAAATAAATAAACCTTTGTCACATAGGCTCCTTCGGCTCTGTATGGCCGACTGGAACTACAAGGGACCTGCTCGTCTATTTGCACCTGCACGCAAGTAATGCAGCACCCCATAAATGGCGTTAGTACCACAGGTACTGAATATGTAAAGAAGTAACTTTAAATAACTGAAAGTAAGGAAATAGAAATGACAATAACTGAAGTAAAGAAAATGGACTGAAGATGACTGAGGTAGTGAAATCAAGACTAAACATAACTTTAATAAGGAAGGTAGGGGTCATACCTAACAAACGAGGCATCTTACTATCTAACTATCAGTAACTAAAGCAAGCATAAACCTTACCTGGATCCAGTAACTAAAGCAAGCATAAACCTTACCTGGATCCCATAAGCCGGAAGGTACAATAAGCACAGAATAACCCACCTGGGCCCCCATTAGCCCTAGTGAGTACACCCCAACCTATATACCCCTATCCAGGTCATACTGAGTCAACTACCAGCTATAAGCGTCTTGCCGATCCTATGGGTCTGCAACTTGGCCTGCTCGATCTCTGACTGTAGCTTTGTCTGAGTTCATAGGACTCCTGATATCTACACCCCGAGCGAAAACGGTCGGCGGGGGTGTGTATAAGGCCAACCATGGCATATGAGGATCTGGATCCCCATCTTCGTCCCTTGCGGACGGCATGCCGCTCCGTAGAGCAACGTAATCTTGCCCTTTGTGGGCGGCGACCCAACTATTAACCCTGGGGTGGTCACGGAAGCTATACAGGTATAATCCAACCCAAAACAATATAATTTATGAGTCTCAACAGACAACAACAACTTGACATGATAACATACTCCTGACAAGCTTTACTGAAATTCATACTGGACTACTATGCTGAAGAAACTAACTCGCCGAAAGAAAATTCCTTAACATACCTCGTTCCCTGTTTATCGATTAACTAGCGAGTTTCACTTGTGTTCAACTGCCCTTCTCAACTGTAATCATATTAACGGAAGAATAGGGCTACTTTATTACTATATTTGAAGAAAACAATAACTTATATATATATATATATATTATATATATATATATATACTGACTGTACTTCAACTTATCGAAAGACGATCAAGACTTGTAATTTCTCGGGAATCTAGCAGGGAGAAATACTTACTTGAGGCACATGATCATATTGACACTAGTTTGGAACAATTCCATCAACTTAAGCTCGGCGGGATGATGATTTGTCGGGCTTATTTTACGAAAATAACTCCGTAGCGATGCTCCCTACAGCTTTATACTTCAATACTAGAGTTAATTTGGATTTGGACGGCGTTTAGTGGCGTAAACGGACGATTATTAAATGTTTTCCTCGGTTTCCCTCTTTTCTGGCCGTGATTATTTCTATAATGATCTAACTTCTAAATGTGAGACCTTTATATACTTGAGGCAGCAGACAAGGCAACGTGGCACTCTGCCCATCGTGCTGATTCTTCTCCGTGCCACTCTAGGTAATGCGGAGGGGCTTCTCTGTGCCGTTTTGCCCCTCTGGCAACTTGGTTCGGCCTCCTCCCGTGAAATCCCGACTTTGCACTCATTCGGCCTTTTCCCAGGCCCTTTCCTCGTATGTATGGCACTCTAAAATTCTCAACTAACATACAAATAGGCCGACTAAACATTAGAAACTTACAAGGTGTAACATCAACCCTAGAGGAAGGGTTTTAACCACTCATGTTTGTACAATTACTCAAAATCATAATTAAAGTAATGCATTTACAAGAATAATGAAAAGAGAATGGAAAATAATGAACCCTAGGTGGAGTTCTTTGCTTCTCCCTTCGATCATCTCTGCTTTCGCAAAATATTTTCATGATAATGATTTTAGAAGATAAGGGTTTAATTTATAATAAGTTGGAAAAATGCAATTTTTGTCCGAGGATGGACCAGCTCCCTGCCACACTACCTATCACGCAGCAGCATCTCTGTCGCACGGGGATGTCATTCTAGGCTACTGGAGTGGCATGTCGTGATAGGTCTTGGGCGAGGGCAGTAGCATGTTGCCTGCCATGGCACGACGCAAGACGCGGAGCAGCAGGGGTGTGACACGCCTGTTGGCGCAGAGCGTGGTAGGCGTGGCATGGCGTTATCGTGTAAGCACACTGCCTGGAAAGCATCTCGTGCACACGCCATTTGCGCGACACAGTGCCCATCGCAGCGATCTCTTGTCATGGCACGCTGCAAGGTGCGATCATGACACTTCCATGTTTTGTTCAAGTCCCTTTCTTTGCACTCAATCCCGAGCTTCCTTAATCTTCATGTATCATCATATTAAGCTTATCCTTTGCATTGTTCACCTATACCAAGGGCTAATCGCATTGGTTAGTTTATGCTCATAAATATACAAAATCACATGAGCATATAATCAATTAAATTAACAAACATGACTAAGATTGAGATATTAAATAGCACCTTGAAATAGACTTCATAAATCAAAATGATAGATTCATATAAGGGTAATTTGTAAACATTCATTCATACTAGATATCTCATCATACTTGAAATCATAAATCGTAAACTCAACTTTTCATGAAACTTGCATAATAGGGCATAATTTTCAGTAACATGAAATCATGAATTTTATAATCAAAATAGGTATAAAATCTACCCATGAATCCTAAAACATGCTTTGAAACATAAAGAAAATTAACTCATAAACAAATCATAGATAATTTAATAAAATTGGGCTAAAACCCCATAGAAATTTAGGCATGAGAGTGAAAGAAAACTCTCATTTGAAGCCCTACATACCTCGGTAAGCTGAATCTGAACTTGACTTTGAAAGCCCAAGAGATTTGGGGACGAATTGAGGAATTTCTAGCTTGATCTTCAAAGGGGAGCTTCTGAACTTGCATTCTTGGAAGTCTAAGGCATTAGGATAAGTTAAACCCTTTAAAACCCTCCTTTTAGAGCTTAAAATGATGTCATTAGAAGGTTAAAAGTTTAGGATTTATGAGAATACCCTTAATGAATTTACAGAAAAAACTGCAATGTCAGCTGCTACAACCCCTACTACGAGTCGTATAATCCTCCTACTACTCGTGGTTAGCTCCCGTAACCAACCATTCAAATTCCAGAAACTCTCTAAAGATTTTCACAAGTCATACCATGACCCATAAATCCATACATGAGTCGTACCATTATCACGACAATAAACCACTTGATAACTCCAAAGGCTTACTACCACTCCTGACCACGGGTCGTACCGACATACTACAACTCATAGTAGGGACTCATGGTTGGGAGAAGGAAATCTCTGAATTGAACCACGGGTCTTCCTACGACTCGTACCACCGGCCTATGACTCATAGGTTGAGTCGTACTGAGGCAGTTTTCTAACTTTTCCTACTGATCACATTTCAAATCTCGAGTCTAGTCTGATGAACTTTTGGGGTACCAAAAATCATCACAATCAAATGGGTTGCTCAAGCTTCACGCACAACTATATGTCATTACCTAAATCATCAAACTAATCAAACAAAGTCATTACAAGCACCAATTTACCCATACATTTTCAATTTCATATCATCCCACATATATCCACTAAAAATTTAATTCAAGGGAAACATGAAGAATACACAGTGAGGAAATGGGGAAAATGCAACCTTAATTTAAGAGATAGCTTCACAAATACATAAAAATGGAAATTTGATCAAAAAGCATACACAAATAGAGTGAGGAGAAATTATAGTTGAAAATCAAGTTTCACAACAATGGCTATGGTAGTGGTGTAGATCCATCTCTGCTATAATGGTATGGTGTTGTTTGTGATAGGAAAAGATTGAAAATGTGAGATATATAGAGTGGAGGAAGGTGGGAGGTTGTATGGATTAAATGGAGATTTAGTGGGTAGTTAATGGTGAGTGGAAATAGAGGTTGAGGGCTGAAAATTCGGGTTTTTAAAGTAGGGGAAAGGAGAAAGGTCATAGGTCAAGCCGGGTCAGGTCGATCAAATCGGTACTCAACCTTTAAAATTCTCTTACATGTGTCTGCATCTGCGCCTGTACATGTAGCTGCAAGTTGGGATCTTTGACACACACGTCTAGCATAGATATGTCTCGAAAGTGCTAGTTCACTGCTTGGTACCTGTGTTACACATGTGTGTTGCTTGTCCTTGTTTGTGTTCCACAAATAAAGCGCATGTCCCCTGTTTTTGTGTGATTGCCTTCCAGGTATTCTAGACCTGACCTGTATCGCATCTACATTTTGCAGATTTGGATCTGCGTGTAGCAGGTCCAGTGCAGACGCTCTATTTTTCTTCCATCAACTTTTGCCACAATCCAACATCCTACATTCCTAGAACAACAAAAACGACAACTATTGAAGTAAAAAAGAAATTTAAAGCCACTTGGGTTGTCTCTCAGGAAGCGCTTGATTTAGTGTTGTGGCTCGATGATATCACCTTAATTATCAACATCGGTCCGTAGGCTCAATCTCCCCATAAGGTACCTCCACCAACTCATCCCTAGCATCAATCACGGCCACCACTTTGAACTCATATGGGGTTTTCATTAGTTTATACACATTGAATGTAACTGCATTGCCACCTACTCTAAACATGAGTTCCCCTAACTTGACGTCTAAAACACATTCGATAGTCAAGAATAGGCGCCGCCAAGATGATGGGCATTTCAAGGTCTACATCACAAACTATCACCACAAGTCCCCGGGGAGGATGAATTTATCCACCTTAACTAGCATATCATAAATGATTCCCATTGGATGTTTGATGGACCGATCGGCCATAAGCAACCTCATAGGAGTAGGTTTGGGATCACCCAAACCTAACTTTTTGAAAATAACAAGGGGCATCAGGTTGATACCTGCCCCCATGTTTTATAAGGCCTTGTTGAATAAATATAACCCAATGGTGCAAGTGATTGTAAAAGCCCTGGGTTGTCTCGTTTTGTGGATAAATTGTTGCCCATGACCGTACTGCAATGATGTGACACCTCCTCTGTGCCCACATCAATTACCCTCTACTTTTTTCAATAAATGTTTCATAAACTTTGCATAACCCGACATTTGTAACAGAGCATCTACCAGTGCAATATTCATGGACAACTTACTGAACATGTCTATAAACTTTTAAAATTGGTTGTCCTCTTTCTTTTTCATCAATTGCCGGTGCTCAAACTAGGGCATTTAGGCACCTGGCATTTAGCCCTTGGAGCCTCCTCTCCGTCATCCTCATCAACCATAACTTGAGGAGGAGTATCAACATCTTCCTCTTCTACCATCATCTTCTTATCAACAATAGTAGGTGCACTTAGCACAAAATTTGTTGACTTTTACTCATTCTTCTTTGCACTAACATCCTCCTTGTGGTTCTCATATACATTCTCAACTACCTTTCCACTTCTAGTGACAATTTCCATACAATGGCCATCATTCTTCGAATTTGACATAGTGTTACTAGGCAATGTAACCTTAATTTGGGGGTTCATTTGTACTGACAAATGGTTCATTTGGGTTTGAAGATGTTTGATTGATGCTGAATGGGAGCTCACAGTTTTGGTAAGGTGAGATACCTTACCTCTTAATTCATTCACACACTATCGGTTGACTCCACTTAATTCAACACCCTAGCCAACATTCTTCAATATTTGAGCTCTCTGGATTACTTACACCTACTTTCATAGGACTACATCAGCTTTAGGGGGAGGTATATATGGATTTGAACTTTGGTGATTATACCTCTCCGCATCTCTTTCATGCTCCCTCAATTAGACGTCTTTCTCTCTCTCTATGGCCCATCACAATCCCTCTAATCTTGATTCCCATCATGAGGATGTTAAGGGCCTTGATTGGCACCTTGGTACCCTCGATAAGAACCCACCATTCGTCTCTTCATGAATTGGCAGTCTTCCTTAAATCTAACATGGGGAGCATAATTCTCAAAGGAGTTAGAACCATAAGGTCCAATAGCATTTATGCTTTTGGTTTCAAAGCCCATCATGTGTTTGCAAGTAGCTCCATTTGAGTCATTATTTTTACTAGAGTTTCAACCCTTTCCTCATCTTCGCTGTCATGTGGTTGGAAGGTGCACTTGAGGACACCTTTGTCTCTATAGTGTGCCAAGCTCGAATGGTTTTTTTTCATCCTATCCTACAAAGCCTTTGTAGGTCTGAATGTTTGGTTTATGATTGAATTGCCAACAAGATTGTTTGCATGGACTTATTAATTGAATCAAGTGACTTATAGAAACTTTGAAGAAGTACTCCATCTTTCAGTCGATGGTTCGGGCAAATGGCCACTTTCTTTTTAAACCTTATCCATACCTCATGTATCGGTTCTCTCAGTAATTTTTAAAAGTTCATGATTTTGTCACGCAATTGTAGCATCTGCGAGGGTGGGAAAAATTGATCAAGGAATGCTTTAGTCAACTCGTTCTATGATGTGATGGACTCGGGAGAAAGCTCCTCCGACCACGTTGTAACCTCTCCTGTCAAGGGAAAGGGAATAACCTCAAGCAAATAGAGTCTTGGCTGATGTTTTATATGTTGAATGGTTGACATATTTCAATAAAGTTCTATAGATTCCAATTATCATCCTCACTATCTAGTCCACCAAATAGACTCTTCATTTGTAGGAGATGTAGCATAATGCTGGTGGCATAGAACACTACATTCCCTACCATGGGAGGTAGGCGAATAGTACCAACTACATCGTGCGCAATGAGCTCATCCTCTACATCAACAAAACCATCCTTGCTCACAAAATCACTAGCTTGGATCATCTTTCTCCTATTCAATTAGGAAAAAAAACAAAAAAACTGAAACAAAGAAAGTTGCAACACAAATGTGAACTAACAACAACAAAATGGAAATCAAATCTCAATCCACAGTAACGGTGCCATTTTTTATAATGTCCAAAAACACTTCTCTAATTAAGTATATGGATAAGTTAATTTTAACACCAAAAAAGTCTCTAATACTTGACCCTAAACTAGTGAGTTGAGATATTTACATGACCCGGACTTTCGGGCTAAGTTTAGAACTGTTCTAGGTATATGGATATCTAAGCCCAATAAATTCTATGGATTATAGGTTTTAATATCAATCCTCAAGTGTGAGAATTGCAATGGATAAAAATTAAGGTCATAAGAACTTCTAGCACAATATTGAGTTGAGAGCCTTCTTACCGATTGAATTTTCGTACAAGTTTTAGTAATGGCAAACTTATAATGACCATAGATCCCATTTTACGAAGTGATTTTGGGTGATTAAATATATCAAATTTAATCCCTTTGAGTATTCTTTCCAAGGCATCTAACCTTTCATAAAACGGGGTTCTAAGTAAAAGGTTATGAGCAATTTAGTGAAACTTCACCCGATCATTAAATGATTGATCAGGTGAGTTGTTAAGTCACCTAATGAATCGTGAAGTGACTCATTAAGTGGCAAAAATTGGTGAAACACTTGAGTTTCTGAGGGTCTTCGCGACTGGTTAAGTGACCCATTAGGTGACATCATGAATTGTGAAGTGCGTCATGGTCTAACTCAGAAAAAAATCAAGGCAATATTCCAGTAGACTTCGCGGATTGGACTCACGACTTGTCCAGTACCTCACGAGTAATGATGCCCCTCGTGAGGACTGGCAGGGTCCTTTTTCCTTTGAATTTTCAAGGGTGTTTGTAATACCCCGAAAGTGCATAAGAATAGAACCGGGATGTTGAAAGTTGAAAATTGCAGAAATTGGAAAAAAAGTTGCAGGACTGGCCATGGGATGACTCGTGGTATCAAACGACAAGTCGTTGTATGCAATCATGGTTAGGATTAGGCTGGGTGGCAGTGTAAACCACGGGAGACATGACGACTCATTGTGGGAATCAACGAGTCATCGTTAGCAGTCGTGGGAAGGAGTTAGGTTCTTCAGGAGGCATACAATGGGAGATCCAATGACCCATTAGGAGAAACCACGAGTCATTGGTTGTAGCCATTGTTGGAGGTTATGAATTTCCAGTGTAGGTGAGGGGTTGAGACTACGACTCTTTGGAAGTAACCAAGAGTCGTGGTGAGACTCGTGGTAAGTGGGTTCAGATTTTTATGTTGAGGAAACAACGGACTGTGTAAGGGATCGTGGTTTCAGAGGATGAGTCGTCTTGTCCGTCCGTTGGTTAGTTTTGAGAGAAGACAATCAAGAGTCCACTTAACGAGGTACATGAAGGGTCATTGGTGGTTCCCACGACCCATTGGTACCACCCCTGGTTTCAATCTGGCAAGTTTTTAGGGTAGGTTCATTAAGAGTATTTTTGACTTTTTCATGATATATGGCCCTAAACTACGTCGTTTTGGCTTGGTAAAAAGTTGAGTTTTCAAGAGAATGACCTATTCTAAACTCTCATTCATGCATGCAAGGACTTTGAGAGGTGATTCAAGGAGATTTTAATCTTTTCTCTTTAATTCTTCGAATTTAACTCTTGGGCTTCTAAGGAGAGTTAGGAATTGATAATCACAAGTATGTAAGATCATCAATGGGTGAATTCTTCCACACCCATGCCCCTACTCTATGATTTTACTTAAAATTTATTGATAACTCATAGGGTTTTGTATTTGATTTATATAAAAGCTATTGATTTAATTATGGGTTTTGTGATTTTGAAATATTATCATAATCTACTGATTTTGATCACCTTTTGAGATTTAAGTAGATTATAATATTGTTGACTTTGAATTTCTAAACAATAAAGCTTGATTATGCATGCCCCATGAGGAATCAATTTATGATCCATTGATCCATTGATGTTTTTGATAAGCACAACATGAATTATTAATTTATTCATTAAATCATTTTTTTATCTATTAAATCTTATGAAATTCAAGCTATATGCATGATCTACAAGTATGCATGAATTTTATAACTCATGAATTATGTTTTTGGCCGACTCACAAGCCTCAAGTCATGGCTAGTTCACGTTTTTTCAGGCATGATTATGATTATTATGATTTAACTGGCTCACGAACTCATGTAAGTATTATTATGAGCACTATATATTTTTTTGGAGTAGTATCAAACATAGAGTAGGTTAGGGGCTCAGGTTAAGCCCCAGATCTCATGCACTACGTACCACCATAGGTATGTTGGGACCCCTCTCATGTTTTTCCCTGGCCCAAATAGCCCTTTTCATGTGTGATCTGATCTTGGGCAGATTTATATGCCCAAGTGATACTCAAACGTATCATTTTTACCTTGTTTGTTGTGCAATGTGTATATAATATCATGTATTTGGTAATAAAATGCGAATTTATACTAACCAACATGATTAGCATTTGTTTTGCAGGATAATGTGATTTTTAAGAGCTAAAATGCGTGTTGGAACTATGTCGGAGTTGGACTTGGATGCGAGCGTGGAAAAGACCTCGGATGGCATATTTTGCAGTGGCTCCGCGATGGTACCGTGCCACGCTGCCATCACGGTAGCACACTGCCTGGGTAGAAATAAAAGTGGCAATTTCCAGTGTGCCTGCGCGTCAGCTCCGTGGCACGGAGACAGGCCTCCGCGATGGCCTCCGTGCCACGTTGAGGCTAATTAATCCGGACCATGCAATTTCCAGAGAGGGTCCACGTCCACGCCGTGTCACGGAGGCAGTGCTCCGCGTTGGCCTCCGTGACACGTTGCTTGTTATTCCGGGAAAAATTCCCCACTAGTATAAATAACACACTTAGGTTATTTTTAAAGGAGGTTTTTTTTAGTTTTAGTTTTTTAGCCTGAGTTCAGAAGTGGGAGCAGGAATGTGATTTTGTGGCAGTTGAAGAATAGAAAAGATAAGAGTTTTCTTCTCTTCCCTTCTTCTTTCCTTCAATTGTATGCATGATTCACACTCATTCTAGGATGATTAATCCAAGAATGAGTGGCTAATTCCTCTCTTGCTGAGGTTTTGAACTTGTGAAATGAATGTTGGTAATAATTGATATGGTTTCTTCTTCTTCTTGCATGTTGTTCTATTAATTCTTGTTCTTATTACATTCTTGATTGGCCACCATTAATGTATATCTAAAAAGTCCAATTTCACTCGAGAGAGCATGAAATTGGAAAGTTGTGAATTAATAGGGTATTGTTCTTAACTTGATTTGGGAAAATTGGGTTTTGATGTGCTTTCTTGATAGAAATATACTTGAAAGCCGTATTAGTCAATTTAGGAACCGGAATTGTAGTGTTAAGTCATAAATTGCATTTGATCACAGACATGTAGACGAATGGTTTATGAAGCTAAAGTGAAATTAAATACGGAAGTTTTAATTTCTAGGCAAACGTTCTTGGCTAGCAATATGAAGAGGAAGATGACCAAATTATCATGATTATCAAGTTCATTACTCGTTCTTAACCTTGGCATGTGCATATCCATTGTCTAAACTCAACGTAAATAGTAGTTATTAATTTTCTTAGATAATTAGTTTAGAAACAAAACTTACTCAAATCTTGATTGGATTGTTGTTAACATAGTTAGAAATAGAATAGAGATATAGTAAACTAGGCAGTTTTGCATATCTAGAGCAGCCTCCTTGGATCGATACTTGGCTACTTAGCCACTTTATTACTTGTTTGACCACGTACACTTGCGTGTCGGTGTATAATATATACCGAGCAGCAGAGCGCGAACATGATCACTCCCTTCATGGTTCCTACCCTTGGCAAGGTACGAACATCCTCCCGACTAGGGTTACAAGTCGGGCTTCATGTGTGCTCATATAGGGTTTGTCTCTTAAGAGAATCTCCCATTGTTCCTCATGATTTACGCATGTTATGATTATGTATGTTGGCTCAAGTTGTGTTAAGCAAATCTCTTCTATTATGATTATTACTATGTTTATGTTATGAATATTTTGAAAACCTTGAGTCGTATGATATGTTGTAACGATTTGTGATATGAGCATGATGTCCTACTCTTATGATCTTTTATGAACTTTATATATGTTTTAAATGTGTGTTTTACTTACCTAGCATACTCAGTACATTCCACGTACTGACCGCATACTTTCTATGTTGTATTATCTAATGATACAGGTCCTAGTTCTCAGGCTCATCCTCACACGTAGATAGTTTCCGATTCGCTCTCAGCACTCTTGGTGAGTCCTCATGTTTCGAGGGTTGTATGTTCGTCCTTTATGTTTCTCTTTCGGTTTTCAAATGTTGGATTAGTTGGGGAGTTGTCCCATTAATCCGTTCTTTATGTTTAGAGGCTTATCAGACTGCAAGTTGTATTTAGATGTATGGTATAATTATAGTACCGATGTTTCCCTTCCGTTATGTTATGATTTTGCTCTTATATGCTAAGTCTTCCGCTCATACTAAATTAGATGTATGCTCATGCCATGGATCAACTTGGGGTCTCTCGGGGCTCTTTTCCCATGCCTACGATCCGGGTGTACGTTTGGATCGTGACAAACTTGGTATCAGAGCCATAGGTTGATGCGTCCTAGGGAGTCTGAAAGCCTCATTAAGTATAGTCTTTTTCATGGGTGTGAAGCGTGCCACGCTTATAAAGAAGAGGCTACTAGACTCTTAAGAAATGTTTTCTTCTTTCATGATCTATGTCGTGCGATGAATGTCCTTTACTCTTCTAATTCATGTTATTCGTGTTTGTATAATCATGCCTCCATGTCGAGTAAATGCCAGGAGGAATGGAAATGGTAATGATCATGAGTGTGCCCATGATGGTGAGAATCAGCCAGCTCCACCCATTCATGAGGAGCATGTACCAGAGCCAGCCGCCCATGCTGTGTTTTGGGCGGCGATTCAAATATTAGACAGGCCATGATAGCTCAGATTCAAAATCATACTGTGGAACATTATCCTCAAAATGGGAATGCGACAATTGCTAGGGTGAGGACTTTTTGAGGATGAGCCCTCCGGAATTCACGCGGTCGAAGGTAGACGAGTACCCACATGACTTTATTGAGGAGACTTTGAAGATCACCCATGTTATGGGGGTGAACAATGGGGAATGCATTTATTTGACCTCCTATCAGCTAAAGGGTGTACCACATATATCGTTTAAGAAATGGAGGGATACCAGGGTGGCGGGTGCAAGCCCGATAGGTTGGGATGAGTTTCACACCACATCCATCGATCGAGTCTTCCCTCGTAAGGTGGAAAAGTTTGTTAATTTGAAGCAGGGTAATATGTTGGTCCAGGAATATGCATTGGAGTTCACTCGGCTATCTAAATATGCTCTGGAGTTGGTAGCAGATCAGCGGGCTCGGGTAAGCCGCTTTGTGCATGGAGTAGCAGATTACTTAGACAAGGATTTCTCGATTTCCATGCTTCACCAGGATATTGAGTTTTCCCGTATTGTATTGCATGCATAGCAGATGGAGTAAATCTATAGGAGGAAGAGAGAGGCCAACAGGGCCAGGACCGACATCTACGGGGTTTCTCAAGCCAAGTGAGGAGGTGGACCACGTCAACAGTCCTAGCACAGGTCCATTGCTCCAGCTTCATCATTGGACAACACGCCATTCAGGTTCAGTGGAAACGAGAGGAGCAGGGCTACAGGCTCGAGGGATCATGGTAGCATGTAGGTGGAGAACACTTTCCCAACTTGTGCGAGATGCGGCAAAAATCATCCCGTGAGGTGCCGGTCGATGCGGATGCTTGTTTCGGGTGTACCAAACCTGGACACAAGATTAGAGATTTCCCTGCATCCAGTTCTACTACTCCAGCAGCACGACCCCCATAGCAGGGTGCTTCTACTAGTTCAGCAGGCGGTCAGCGCCAAAACAGGTTTTATGCCCTAGTCCCTCTCCAGGAGTAGGAGGTTTTACCAGATGTGGTCACGTGTATGTTGCAAGTTTTCCATATTGATGCTTATACTTTGTTAGATCCAGGAGCTACTTTGTCTTTCGTGACCCCTTATATTGCTAGTAGTTTTGGAGTTAGTCCTGAAATTTTGTCAGAACCATTCTCCGTATCTACTACGGTCGGTGAATCAGTGGTAGCCGGTTGTGTGTATAGGGTTTGGACCATTACGGTGTTGCGTAAGGTTACCTCCGCTTACTTAGTAGAATTGTCCATGACTGACTTTGACATCATCTTGGGTATGGATTGGTTGTTTGCATGTTACACATCGATTAATTGCAGGACCTGTGCAATGGAATATCGGTTTCCGGGTGAGTTAGTTTAGAAATGGAAGGGTAGTTCAGCCATACCAGCCGGTTGTTTATTTCATACCTTAAGGCTAGGAAAATGATCTCTAATGGTTGCACGTATCACCTAGTTAGGGTTAAGGATATAGAGTCCGAAACCCTAACTATCCAGTCAAATCCAGTGGTGTGCGAGTATCCGGAGGTATTCCTCGATTTTCCAAGTGTTCCTCTCCAGTGGGAGATTGATTTCGGTATAGATCTTCTTTCCGACACGCAACCTAAATCTATTTGTCCTTACAGGATGGCTCCATCCGAGCTAAAGGAGTTAAAAGAACAGTTGAAGGACTTGTTGGGTAAGGGTTTCATTAGACTGAGCAAGTCTCCATGGGGTGCACCAGTTCTATTTGTTCGGAAGAAGGACGAGTCCGTTCGAATGTGTATTGATTATCGACAGTTGAATAAGGTCACTGTCAAGAACAGGTCCCCGTTGCATAGGATTGATGATTTATTTTACCATCTCCAAGGGGCCAGGTGTTTCTCGAAGCTAGACCTCAGGTCCGGGTATCCTTAGCTCCGAGTTCAGGAGGGTGATATCCCAAAGACAACCTTCAAGACCTGGTATGGCCATTATGAGTTTGTAGTTATGCCATTTGGATTAACCAATGGTCTTGCAACTTTTATAGATCTAATGAACAAGATGTTCAAGGCATATTTGGACATGTTTGTGATTGTGTTCATTGATGACGTCCTTATATAATCCCGGAACGAGGAACAGTGTGCCGCTCATTTGAGAGTAGTGCTTCAGAACCTCAAGGATCATCAGTTGTATGCAAAGTTTAGCAAGTGTGAATTTTGGCCAGACTCGATGGCATTTCTGGGCCATGTGGTGTCGAGTGAGGGCATAAGGGTAGATTCTCAGAAAATTGAAGCGGTGAAGAATTGGCCTAGACCGGTGAATCCTTCAGAAATTCAGAGTTTCTTGGGCCTAGCCGGCTATTACCGAATATTTGTTGAGAGCTTTTCATCCGTTGCAGCCCCATTGACTAGGTTGACTCAGAAAAAGATAAAGTCCAATGGTTGGAGGCTTGTGAGAAAAGTTTCCAAGAATTGAAGACCCGACTCACTTCAAAACCAGTGTTAACTTTGCCCGAGAGTACAGATGGCTTTGTTGTGTATTGTGATTCTTCGAGGGTCGTTCTGGGATGTGTGTTGATGCAGTATGGGAAAGTAATAGCATATTCCTCTCGAAAGCTAAAAGTTCACGAAAAGAATTACCCAACCCATGACCTTGAGTTGGCCACGATGGTGTTCGCATTGAAGATATGGTGGCATTACTTGTATGGGGCCCACATGATATATTCACGGATCACAAGAGCTTTCAATATTTGTTCACATAGAAAGATCTCAATCTTCGGCGAAGGAGGTGGTTAGAGTTATTAAAGGACTATGACATAAGTGTTCTTTACCACCCGGGCAAGGCTAATGTGGTGGCGGATGCACTTAGTAGGCTCTCTATGGGGAGTATGTCCCACGTGGATGAGGGAAAGAAGGAGTTGGTGAAAGATGTTCACCGGATAGCAATTTTGGGAATTTGATTGGCTGACTCGACCGATAACAGCGTTGTTGTGCAGAATGGGTCAGAATCGTCCTTTGTGGTAGATGTCAAATCTAAGCAAGATGAGGATTCGATCTTCAGAAAGCTGAAGGAAGCGGTGCGGATTCAAAAGGTGGAGGTTTTCTCCCAAGGGGGAGATGATTTCCTACGATACTAGGGTCGGCTATGTGTTCCGGATGTTTATAATTTGAGAGTTTGGATACTGCATGAGACACGTAGTACCAGATATTCTATCCATCCGGGAGTCATGAAGATGTATCAGGACTTGTGAGAAATCTATTAGTGGGATGGTATGAAGAAGGATATTGCAAAGTTCGTAGCCAAATGTCCAAACTATCAGCAAGTGAAAGTCGAGCATCAAAGGATGGGAGGCTTACTTTAGGGTTGATGTGTCGTGATTTTATGGCACTTTCGACGCGTAAAACCAAGAAATTGTGCACATTTCAGGTATGCTTATATGGGTATAAGGTATTTTGTGCTTAATGCGCAGGAAAACAGGTCTGGAAGTGATTTTGGTCGAATTAATGATAAAAACAACTAAAAGGGGACTTCCAGGCACTTAACGAGTCATTGGCAGGAGGCACGACCCTTCACTTGAGGCGTTGGCAAAGAGATGGAGTTTGGAAGATACAAGGCAGTGTACTTGACGAGTTGGAGGAACGACTCATTACACTTGAAGAGAAAAGTTCAACCAAGTGTCCAGTGGAGTTGAAGACCGACATCACGAGTCGTCACCTGAAGGAACGACTTGTTGACAAGCTACTGGAATCATCTGTGAAGTGCATTGGATATTTTGAGGAAGTAGACCACGAGGGACCTAACGACTCGTGCTAAGGCACGACGAGTTGTTAGGTGACCCATTGCCAAGCCTGGGTATGCCACTGAGGACTACTTTTTTAAAGCAAGGAATGACTCGTTAGAGGACGTAATGACCCATCACCTAGCCCGTTGCCACTGCCGACCTGGTTTCAGATTTATTTAGGATAAGGATTTCTTTGTATTATAAATACCCAGTTTTAGGTTTATTTTTTGAGATATTTTAGAGGACGAATTCTGAGATATTCTAAGGTGATTTTTCAGAGGATTTTAACCGAGTTTGAGAGCGAATCTTGAACGATATTGTGAGGATATTCTTGAGAGAATTTTCATACAATTGTTCTTGATTCAACATACTAAAGCAAAATGGAAATTTTATTCAATCTACTTGGTTTTTATTCTACAATACTTTATAAGTTGCAATTATGATTTCTTTTATATTTTATGATTGCAATAACACAAACATGAGTAGCTAAACCCATAAACTAGGTTTGTGGGAACCAAAATGAATTGACACACATAGGTAAAAATACCTAATGATTCTTGAACGTGGTTTTATGCATGTATTATTTTTCCCTTCGTTTTAATTAATTCTTGACGGTTGCAAACGTTATGACTTGCCTTATTCTTACTTACTAGATCAAGGAAGTAAATAATGGTAAAAAGGGATTAACAATGGAGATTTGAGGCTACCAACCTTCATCTAATAGCTTGAACTTGTCCAAGGAATAGCTAATCCGATATTAAGAGTAATGGTCAACTAAAGAACACTCGTATATAGACCAAGTTGCGTGGTGAAAATCATCTAGATAGGAGATCATCCATTTAGCTGAACCTAACTTACCAAAATTTCATGTTAAACATCGGAATAGATCACTAGTGTATAATCCTTGTGGTTATGAAATCTTGGGGAACACAATCCTAGTCTAGTAGTAAACTGAATACAAACCAAATTTGATACAAGAATTTATTAATTTTACTTTTGTTATTATTCCATATTTTTCCCACTTTGGAAATAAATAAATCAATAGTAATAGTTATTCGCATTAACCTAAGTTCTTACCATATTCCCTGTAGGATCGACCTCAACCTTTTTTGGGTTCTATATTTGACAATCGACTGCTTATATCTCAATTGCGGGGTGTAATTTAGGAAACATCAAATTTTGGCGTCGTTGCCGGGGAATACGGGTAAGGCTTTTGTTAATTGTGTTAACTTTACTATTGGTTCTTGTTTCCCTTTTATTTTTTCTTTGTTTTGTTTTTGTACTTAACAGGTCTAGCGATGGAGGAATCTTTGTTTCTTGATGACTTAGCAGTCTTTTTAATGGGCAATGAGGCTAAGGAGATTCATGGCAGTGAGGAGATTGTAAATGCACTTGCTAGCATGGGGTCATATTCCTACACTCCAAAGAAGATCGATGTTTATTTAAAAAATTGGGTGACCCCACCAGCCATGCCATCTATTGAGGAACCTCCAACGTTGGAGCTCAAAGCACTCCTATCCCATTTACAGTATGTATTCTTGGGAGCCGATAACACTTTACCGGTCATTGTTGCATCTGACCTGGAGGAATGGAAAGTGGAGGCTTTGGTCTCCGTCTTGAGGAGATACAAAAAAGCTATTGGGTTGACCGTTGCAGATATTATTGGAATCCCAACCGGTATTTGCACTCATAAGATCCATCTAGAACCAGATTGCATCCAAAGTATTGAACATCAGCGTAGGTTGAATCCACCTATACAAGAGGTGGTCAAGAAGGAAATCATAAAGTGGTTAGATGCAGGTGTGGTTTATCCGATTGCAGAAAGCAAATGGGTGAGCCCAGTCCAGTGTGTACCGGAAAAGGGAGGAATCACGGTGGTCCCAAAGGCAAACAATGAGCTTATTCCTCTTAGACCAGTCACCGGTTGGAGAGTATGCATAGATTACAGAAAGCTAAACTAGTGGATGCAGAAAGATCACTTTCCAATGCTATTCATGGACCAAATGCTAGACAAACTTGCAAGTAGAGGATAGTATTGTTTCCTTGATGTTTATTCGGGGTATAATCAGATTTTTATAGCCCTTGAAGACCAAGAAACGACCACATTCACTTGTCCATATGGTACATTTACGTTTAAGAGGATGCAGTTCGGATTATGCAATGCACCAGCCACTTTTCAGCTTTGCATGATGTCCATATTTTCTGACATGGTGGATGTTATACCTCGAGAATTCAAGAATCAGACCCGAAAGTGAATCAGGAGAAAATTGGAAAAATGTTGCAGTGGTTGTAGAACGGGTCACCCAACGACTCGTGAAGAGACCAAACGATTTTACAAATGACTCATGGGGAAGGCCTTATATGTTGGAGGACTCGAGGTCCTCACGGGGATGTAACGACTCATGTTTGTTCATCCCCGCAAGTGTACGGGTCGTGCAAGTAATATAACGACTCTTTTTAAGAACCGGAATGTCAAACCCACAGGGACTAGACCAATTCTGCTAACTATCAAGTTCAGGTGTGATATTAACTTTCGCAAGTGTTGATTCTAGACGTTTTCGAGAAGGTTTAATTAAGTCTAAATATGGTCAACGAAATATTGTGAATTCACTCTAGGAGCAACATATAGTTAAAACCAAATAATCATGCGATACTATGATTTGCAATGGTTTAAGTATGAACCTATCGATTATTGTCTCACATAATTAGAATTGCATGTTCATGGTCTTTCGAGCCTCTAAACACGACAAACTAGCCTCACCGCATCATTGTGAGCGAGGATACTAATTCTAGTTCGTGGGCAATCAATTATGTTGTGGTTTACGTGGAAATGATTAGGGACTTTCGTGCACCTAATCATTTAACTCAACTTAGCCTCACAACTACTTCTTCGAGTGGTGATGTGATAAACCTAAGTTGGGTATATCAACCAAGCGAGGCATTAGGTATATTTCTATCCTAACACAAAATTATATCGTGAGATACAAACATGCTCCTTACATTCTCATGTTCTGACCTAGATAAATACTTTCTCAAGCATATGCCTAAGCTAACGTGTATGATTTCATGGTAATCAATCATGAAAACAACCAACAATCCAGAATGCAAGATAAAAACAACAATCAATAACTTAATTCCAAAACAAACCGCAAAATCACAATCATATCTTGTGGCTTCAACCCTAGAGGAAGGGTTCTAGCCACTCATATTCGTATAATTACAAGAAAACATGTTTAGAGTAATATACTTACAAAAATAGATGAAAAGAAACCAAGAAAATATGAACCCAATAGGATTTCTTCAAGTCTCCTTCGCGCTTCCTTCGGTTTTTCCAGAAAATCCCGTGTTCCCTAATTTTAGAAGCTAAGGGTTCAATTTATACTATGCTGAAAAAATGCAAAATTTGGCCTGTGGTGGAACAGCAACGTGTCGCGGAGCTGAACACCCAAATTGACCTTCGTGAAACGGAGGTAACGCGTATCCTCACTGGAATGTGCCAAAAAATGCAATTTTTGGCCAAGTGTTGCCGCGTTGGCAGCGTGCCACTTCCCCTATCGCGCAGGGTGCCAGTTATTGCATGTTTTCTTGTTGACTTTCACGTTTTGCTCTTTATTCCATTCCTCCACTTCACCAAATCATGAATTAGTTCCTCAAATGCATTATTAACCTTCAAAAACAAGGACTAATCATGTTGGTTAGTATATATTCACATTTACATAAAATCACATGAGAATGTATATAAATAATTAGATAAACAAGACTAAATTGAGTTATAAGGTAGCACTTGGGCATGCAATTATGCCAAGATCACAACCCCACACATAAAGTCTTGTTCGTCCTCGAACAAACCTTTTACATCTCATGCACATGAAGACTTACACATAACTAATTTTTGCTAGACAATTCAAGCTACGGCTACAATGACTCTTTATGATAGCAAGCTAAAAATAGAGCATGCACGATTTAATCATTGAAATGAAATACAACTATGTTAAGACTTTCTAACCTCAAGAATTGACTCTCTATCTTAGCAAACTCATACAAATCAACTGATCAAGAAATCCAACATGAATTATATCCTTCATTTAACATGTTCCTTCACAACAAGAGAGTTACCCATTTTCACACGCAAATTTTTCAATCACAAGTTGTATGGGTAAATGAATAGAATTATGCTCACTCTCACAAAGAATTCACATGCATCATGTAATGACCCATAAGCTTGCCCTTAGTGTTTTACTCCACTAATTTAAGGATGTTTGAACGTAAGATCAAGTAGGACTTAATGGGTTGTAATGTAAGCTAAGGGACGAGTAGGTACTATTTTGACCAGTAATAGTGACTATCTCCCCCAAGGCTTTTAATACATCCAACATTCATTAAGGACATCTATTTTCTTACTTCCTCCTCATTCTTTTCAATCTTGAATTTTCTTTTCTTGTTCCCATTTCTTTAAGCACACTCAGTTTAGTAGTAAGGAGTACTTAAGCAAAAATTTTATTTTCATTCATTTATTTTCTTACTCCCTACTAATAATCAACCATTTTTACACAAGTGCACCTTTGTCCTTTTCTCAACTTTCACAACTTCTACTTTTCCTTCTTTTTCATGCTTCTCACTCCTTCACTCTTTGGAATTTTTTCACTTAAGCGCTTAGGAGTTTTGGATCAAATTCAAGGCTAATGAAAGAAAAAGGATTAAGCTTATGTTGTAGCTATCAAAGAATAGGCTTAAGGCACAATGGGGCTCACTAGGATTCAACATTCAAGGTAGGTAAAGTGAGGGATAAAAATCAAGTTCATTCAAAGAAATTCCTAAATCATCTCCTACAGTCCACATCCTTCATTTCGTTTTATATACACACCAGGCAAGTTCTAGACACTCCACAATAGCATGGAATAATCAAAAACCTTACAGTCATGGAATATGCTCAATTCAAGACATACTCAGCAGATTTTTTTTAACTCAGCTAATCACAAGAATTCAAATATTAAGCTTCAATCATATCAAGTCAAATCAAGTGCCTAGGTGTCTCAAACATAGGTATACCACTTGCATGCTTCAACACTAAACATACTTGCATCTTACAATCATTTATAGCACATAATAAGAATATCAAGCCATCAATTAGCTATGAGTTCAAAAACCAAAACCTATTGACTAATATTCCTCAAGACGGTCGTCATCCATCCATCGTCGAAAGCAGTCCCTAACTATGACTAAAAACATTATATACAGACAAAGAAATTTTTTTTATTCTTCGGTTCAAAGACCCCCGTCGGAAAAGAACCGAAAAGAAAAACCAATGGGTGATGAAGTCATGCTTAACTCACAAAAAGTTTTCAATTTTCTCACAAGCATTACATTCACCAAAAATCGTTAAGCACAAAAATTTGAAATTTCCCTTGAAATTTACCTCACCCCACACTTGAATCATGCTATGTTCTCACAACATCAAATTAACATTTAAAGAGGGTGAGACATACTCCCTGAGGCCTTTAGGCCTAGCTATAACATGCTTTTCTTCAACTTGCACAAGTGGGTGTTTGACCCCACACTTTTTCTCTTCCATGCTTGCTAGCTTCCTCCTCCAAGGGTACTCAGACTTCCGCTCCATCTGTGCTTAACTTTCCACCAAAACAACACAAGATGAAAATAAACAAAAATCAACTCAAATGCAAGAAATTAAAATGGTACCTGTGGTACCCTTGGGTTGCCTCCCAAGCAGCGTCTGATTTTACGCCGCGGCACGACGTAACAAGTTTCACCACTTTTTCCTCCACCTTGAGGATATGAATCTCACCCTTAATTTATTTTCTAATTTCCTCTTATGTTCTAGGGGTGGTGGTGAAAAATTGTAAGGACCAACTAGTAGATGTTGCCTTTTGCACTTATTGGCCCTTAAGTAAGCGAAGTCATTTTGTTTATTGGGCTCAGCAAATTTCAGAATATATGGGGCTTGTTCCTCCTCAAGATCTTTCTCCACAAGCTTGGAAGACTCTATTTCTATGTTGTCAGCCAAACTCAATGTCGAAAAATGATTCGAGTGGGGTACAATACACCTCAACTCTGAAACTGCATTGTGCTTGACCTCCTAACTTGTATACACCTTCTCAGTATCAACATCTATCTCTCCATTAATGTCAACTAGGGGATACTCTATCTCTCCTTCCAGGAATGGATTTTCCATAAGTGTGAGCCCATCACGGGGACTCTCAAGAGATTCTAATTGTTGGGCTTCATCCAAAAATTCACCCCTGTCTTTTTCTTGTAGTTCCTCTTGAGTATTGCCTAAAACTGTTACCTGCAGTTTACCACAAGCTTCAGACTTAGCTATCATCTCTGTGACTTTTATGCTCATCCTTTCTAGAGCTTCTCCATTCTCTGCTAGCTGAATTCTCATTGCTACCATCACCTCCTTCGTTACTTCTGTTTGCTCAAGCATCTGTGTTAGCATGTCCTCTATTTGAGCTTGGCGTCCCAAGTCCTCATATTCATCATGCCTATATTCAGCAAAAACAACAGAAGGATCATAGTAGGGGCTTGGGGGATGGGAGTATGCATTCGGACAGCCATCCTAATGGCCATCTTGATCACCACATATATTGCACGTGTTATAGTGTTGCCTCAAGTGGGGTCCTCCGCAATTCAGACAAGACTCATCCAAGTAAGAGTATCCACCATTTAACCCATTTATATTCCACGATGTCATGTTAAGAAGGGTGTCAGATTAAAAACTAAAAATAAAATAAATCTAAAGTTAATGAAGAAATTTTTTTTTTCAACACTTAAGGAAATTTAAAAATCACACAAAAACAGACAAATTCACTAAACTTAGCCGAGTCCCCGGCAACGACTCCAAAAACTTGTTTGTGCCCGCAAGTGTACGGGTTGTGCAAGTAATATAATGGCTCTTTTTAAGAACCGGAATGTCGAACCCACAGGGACTGGACCAATTCAGCTAGCTATCAAATTCAAGTGTGATATTAACTTTCGCAAGTGTTGATTCTAGAGGTTTTCGAGAAGGTTTAATTAAGACTAAATATGGTCAATGAAATATTCTGAATTCACTCTAGGAGCAACATCGAGTTAAAACCAGTTAATCATGCGATACTACGATTTGCAATGGTTTAAGTATGAACCTATCGATTGTTGTATCACATAATTAGAATTGCATGTTCATGGTCTTTCGAGCCTCTAAACACGACAAACTAGCCTCACTGCATCATTGTAAGCGAGGATGCTAATTCTAGTTCGTGGGCAATCAATTATGTTGTGGTTTACGTGGAAATGATTAGGGACTTTCGTGCACCTAATCATTTAACTCAACTTAGCCTCACAACTACTTCTTCGAGTGGTGATGTGATAAACCTAAGTTGGGTATATCAACCAAGCAAGGCATTAGGTATATTTCTATCCTAACATAAACTTATATCGTGAGATACAAACGTGCTCCTTACATTCTCATGTTCTGACCTAGATAAATACTTTCTCAAGCATATGCCTAAGCTAACGTGTATGATTTCATGGTAATCAATCATGAAAACAACCAACAATCCAGAATGCAAGACAAAAACAACAATCAATAACTTAATTCCAAAACAAACCGCAAAATCACAATCATATCTTGTGACTTCAACCCTAGAGGAAGGGTTCTAGCCACTCATGTTCGTATAGTTACACGAAAACATGTTTAGAGTAAGATACTTACAATAATAGATGAAAAGAAACTAAGAAAATATGAACCCAATAGGAGTTCTTCAAGTCTCCTTCGCGCCTCCTTCGGGTTTTCCAGAAAATCCTGTGTTCCCTGATTTTAGAAGCTAAGGGTTCAATTTATACTGTGCTGAAAAAATGCAAAATTTGGCCTGTGGTGGAACAGCAACGTGTCACGGAGCTGAACGCCCTAATTGACCTCCGTGACGCGGAGGTAATGCGTACCCTCACTGGAATGTGCCAAAAAATGCAATTTTTGGCCAAGTGTTGCCGCGTTGGCAGCGTGCCACTGCCCCTATCGCGCAGGGTGCTAGTTATTGCATGTTTTCTTGTTGACTTTCACGTTTTTCTCTTGATTTCATTCCTCCACTTCACCAAATCATGAATTAGTTCCTCAAATGCACTATTAACCTTCAAAAACAAGGACTAATCATGTTGGTTAGTATATATTCACATTTACATAAAATCACATGAGAATGTATATAAATAATTGGATAAACAAGACTAAATTGAGTTATAAGGTAGAACTTGGGCATGCAATTATGCTCAAGATCAGTGTTCAGTCACCATGAGTCATCAAGCCAATCATTGGTTGGTCCCAGGGAATGTTAGCAAGGCTTATCCAATGAACCTGACGGGTGGCACCCGACGAGTCGTCGCCAGTCCTAACGACCCGTTAGGTTAGCCGTTAACCAGTGGAAATTTCTTGAATGATGATGCAATGTACTTTATGGGTGATCAAATGGATCGTGAGACCTAGTAACGAGTCGTTAGTCATCTGTTAGGACCCCCTGACAGTTATTCTCAATGAATTTAGTAAGGGCTTTTCCGTAATTCCTAAGTTCTAAGGGCCAATACTACGTCGTTTTGAGCTAGTAATAGAGGGTTTTAAGTTGAGATGAACCAATATAGTCCATTTTCTTGATGCATGCAAGGGTGAGATCTTGAAGGGGAGAAAGTGAGGAGAAATTCAATGATTTCAAGGGAAATCTCAGCTGGGTAATTAGGAAGAGATAAGATTCTTCAATCCCAGGTATGTAAGGCTATGAGTGGGTGATTTCTTCCACACCCATGCCCATTCCCTATCAAATTTGTGATGATCAAGTATGGTTTTTCATTAAATTGCATGATTCTTACACTTCTACTCATGGGTATGGTTAATTGAGTTGATATTGATGATTTATTGAGGTTGGTCGGATTCTAACTTAATTTCTTTTGCAAAATTGTTTTATAAAGAATTGAATCTAAAATGCCCATGTGTGGGAAGTTCCTAATAGAATGTGATGGTGATGGAATATATGATGAAAAACATGTTTTCACTCTTACCCATGATATTGATGATGTTTTCAAAGAAGGTTTAATTGACCCATGTATGATGAAGGTTCGGGTAGTGCCCAATGTAGAGTATAAATAATGATTTTTAGTGAGTTGACTCTAATGCTTGTTTTGGAGTGAAATCTCCCAATTATTATAAAGTTTTCAAATAAATTGTATGAGTCCAAGTATGATAAGTTTTGGGCAAGGCCCTTATTTTGATGATGATGAAGTGATATTTCTAAAGTAGCCTTACCACATGATTTGGGAGTAAGGCCTCCCACTATTCTTGATCTAGTGGTATGTATCGTAATTAAGCTTCTCATATGCATGAATTCATAATTGAGATGTATGTTGTCATTAAGCTTCATTTTACATGATGTTGAGCCTCAGTACGATTCTATTCTAAGCTTTGTCGAGATGACATAGTTGAGCTTCATATTTATATGATGTCTAATGCATGCATGATTTCATAGTGAGTGTTGTCAATAGACAATGTTGAGCTTCGTTTCATACGATGTCGAGTTTATGCATGATTTCATGTTGATCTTAATCATTAGATGATGTTGAGCTTCGTATTTATTACGATGTAGAGCATTGCATGTTTTTGGAGAAGATTCTAGCACTGAGCGGGCTAAAGGTCGATAACCTTATATCTCGGAACTACGTGCCAACGTAGGTTTATTCTATTAAACTGTTCGGACCTCTCTTGTGATCTATCCCTAGCCGATTGGCCCTTTTAGCTTTATATCAATATCATGGTAGTGTCCCTAGCCCTGGCAAGGTTTTGGACGGTTCTGCCCACTTAAGTGTAATAGTCAGGACCACGTAAGCTCTATCGTGGTATGTCGATTAAGTGACGAGTCTCCCATTGTCAATATCATTTGAATTTGCATATCCATTACTCATGATGATTATCTTATGCATGCATGTTGGGAAAGTAAGATTTGACTCATTATTCATCTTTTGATATAAACATTATGATCTAGCTTTGAGTCATTCGAGTCAGCCATGATGTTCTAAAACCATGCATGAGCACGTTATGATAAAATTCAATTTCAGAATTTATGCATGTGTTCTCCTACTTACTCTCAAAGTTTATTATATATATGTATGACTTGATTTAGCTAATTTTATGATTAAAGCAGTTTTACTTACCTTGCATACTCGGTACATTCGACATACTGACTACATACCTTCTATACTACATTGTTTCATGATGCAGGATCGGGTTCTTAGGTTCAGCCCCATTTGTAGCCGCCTATCAGAGTTAGTATTTTTTTTTTTGGTGACTCCTCATCTTCCGAGGACTAGACTTTCAGTTATTTTGAGCATACTTTTAGTTTCAATATTTCTGAGCTAGTTGGGGGTGTTGTCCCATCAGCTCGTCTAGATTAGAGGCTATTCAGACTTAGACATGTATTCAGCTTCAGATGTTTATTCTGTTGTTATGCTAAGTTAGACTTTTGTTGAGTTTATATTTATGTTTCCTTTTATGTTTATTGAATGAGATAGTGAATCTTATGTCATAGGTTGACTTGGGGTGTCTCGGGGTCCCTTGTCCCATATCTACAATCCGGGTCCCATCTCGGGTCGTGACAAATTTTGTATCAGAGCAATAAGTTTGAAGTGTCCTAGGGAGGTTGAAAGCCGCGTTAAGTAGAGTTTTTTTCATAGGTGTAAAGTGCGCCACACTTATGACGAAGAGGCTACGAAACGTTTTAGGAAACGTTCCCATCTTTCATGATCTAGGTCGTGCGATGAAGAGTCTTTCTATCCCTTTAATTCATGCTATTCGCGATTGCGAAGTCATGCCTCCTTGAAGGATGAATGGAAGGAGAAATGGAGACGGTGAAGTCCACGAGGATTTGCATGGGTCGTGGGCATCAGCAAGTCCCAACAGTTCAGGAGCCTCAGGCACCAGAGTCAGCCGCTCAGGCCGAGTTTCGGGCCACTATCCTAATGCTTACGCAGGCCTTGACCGCTTAGGTTAATCAGAAGGCTGTTATGCATTTTCTGTAGAATGGTAATGCAGCGGTGGCTCGAGTTAGGGATTTCTTGAGGATGAACCCATCGGAGTAATTGGGGTCCCAGGTAGGTGAGGACCCACATTACTTCATTGATGGGATCGTCAAGATCACCCATGTTATGGGGGTGAGCAATGTTGAGTGCACAGAGTTGGCCTCCTACCAGTTGAAGGAGGTTGCGGATAGCTGGTTCCGTCAATGGAAGGATTGTCACCGGAGCAGGTCCTGTCACTTAGGAGGAGTTTCAGGTTGCATTCCTTGATCGGTTCTTCCCTCGGGAGATGAGGGAGCTAAAGGTAGCTGAGTTCGTAAATCTGAAGGAAGGGAGGATGACAGTACTAGAGTATTCCCTTGAGTTCACTCGCCTATCGAAGTATGCTCCTGAGTTAGTGGCTGACCAGAGAGCGCGAGTGAGAAGGTTTGTGCATGGGATAGCGGGTTACTTGGATGAGGAATGCAGGATTGCCATGCTCCATCAGGATATGAACTTCCCTCGCATGGTATTATATGCCCAGCAGATAGAGGCGGCACATTCTAGAGAGAGAGGCCTAGAGGCCAGGACTGAGAACCATACATTTTCCCTGCAGAGGTCCAGGGGTGGGCCCGTCAGCAGACCCACCAGATATCATCTGCCATAGCTCCACCAGCCTTGAGTGTGCCATCTATCCTAGGAATGATCAAAGAGGACAAGCATCAGGCTTGAGGGTTCAGAGCAGCAGGCTCGCAGATTCTGGTGTTCCAGCCTATCGCAGATATAGCCGAGGGCATACAGGCCAGTGCTTGGAAGGTTCGGGTGCGTGTTTCGGGTGCAGGCAACTCGGGCACATGCTTAGAGATTTTCCAATTGCGAGATAGGATCAGGTTGGGAGTTGTGGCCCAGCTTCTTGTTCAGCAGCCCTACCCTCTCGCTCAGCACATCAGGGGGCATCTACCAATGCAGTTGCCGGTCAGCACCAGAACAAATTCTATGCCCTAGCATCCCATCAGGAGTAGGAGGTCTCCCCAGACGTGGTTACTAGTATGTTACTATTCTTCCACATTGATGTTTATGAATTGTTAAATCCAGGGGCCACCTTGTCCTTTGTCACACCTAATGTAGCCAGTAGCTTCGGAGTCAGTCCCGATGTCTTTTCAAAATCCTTCTCGATTTCTACTACAATAGGTGACTCAGTTATAGGTAGACGAGTGTATAGAGATTGCCCGGTCTTGGTTCTCCATAAGGTCACCTCAGCAGATCTAATAGAGTTATCCATGACCGATTTTGAAGTCATTCTCGACATGGATTGGTTGTATGCTTGTTATGCTTCCATTAATTATAGGACCTGGTGAGTAGAGTTCAGATTGCCGAGTGAGCCAATCTTAGAATGGAAGGGTAGTTTAGTTGTGCCTGTAGATCACTTTGTTTCCTACCTCAATGCCAGGTAGATGATTTCTAAGGGTTGCATGAATCATCTAGTTTGACATAAGGACGTAGAGTCCAAAACCCCGACTATCTAGTCAGTTCCAGTAGTACGTGAGTATCCAGAGGTCTTTCTTGATGATTTGCCAGGTATTCCTCCCGAGCGGGAGATTGATTTTGGTATTGACCTCCTTCTCGATACACAACCTATATCTATTCTGCCCTATAGGATGGCTCCAGCCGAGCTAAAGGAGTTGAAAGATCAGTTAAAGGATTTGCTAGATAAGGGTTTCATTAGACCGAGCCAGTCTCTATGGGGTACACAAGTATTATTTGTTTGGAAGAAAGATGGTTCCCCTCGTATGTGCATTGATTATCGATAGTTGAACAAAATCACTGTCAAGAACAGGTATCCCTTACTTAGGATCGATGATTTGTTCGATCAACTTCAGGGTGCGAAGTGTTTCTCAAAGATAGATCTCAGATCTAGGTATCATCAACTTAGAGTTCGGGAGAGTGATATCCCGAAGACGGCATTCAGAACATGGTATGGTCATTATGAGTTTGTAGTTATGTCTTTTGGACTAACGAATGCTCCTGCAGCTTTTATGGACCTGATGAACAGGGTGTTCAAGCCATATTTGGATATGTTCATGATCGTGTTCATTGATGACATCTTGGTGTACTCACGGAGCGAGGAGGAGCATGATGCTCACTTGAGAGTAGTGCTTCAAACCCTAAAAGACTACCAATTGTACGAAAAGTTCAGCAAGTGTGAGTTTTGGTTGGACTCCGTGGAATTCTTGGGCCATGTAGTGTCTAGCAAAAGCAAAAGAGTAGAGTCGCAGAAAATCGAGGCGGTGAAGAATTGGCCCACACCAGTGAATCCTTCGAATATTTAGAGTTTCTTGGGCTTATATAGCTACTATCGGAGGTTTTTTGAGGGTTTCTCAACCATTGCAGCGCCTTTGACTAAGTTGACTCAGAAGAAGGTGAAGTTCTAGTGGTCGGAGGCTTGTGAGAAAAGTTTCCAAGAGTTGAAGGCTCGAGTTACCTCAGCTCCAGTATTGACCTTACCTGAGGGTAACAATGGTTTCGTGGTGTATTGTGATGCTTCCAGAGTTGGACTTGGATGTGAATTAATGCAATGGGGGAGAGTGATAGCTTATGCCTCTCGACAGCTGAAGGTGCATGAAAAGAATTACCCGACCCACAATCTTGAATTGGCTACGGTGGTGTTTGCATTAAAGATATGGAGGCATTTCTTTTATGGGGTCCATGTGGATGTATTTACGGACCACAATATTTTGCAATGTGTTCACACAGAAGGATCCAAATCTGCGGCAAAGGAGGTTGTTGGAGTTACTTAAGGATTATGACATGAGTGTCCTTTACCACCCGGGCAAAGCTAATGTGGTTGCGGATGCGCTTAGTAGGCTCTCAATGGAGAGTGTGACCCATGTTCACGGGGGAAAGAAGGGGTTGGTGAAGGATATTGATCAACTTGCTAGGTTGGGAGTTAGACTGATCGATTCGACCGATGGCGGTGTTGTTGTGCATAATGGGTAGGAATCGTCCTTGGTAGCTGATGTTAAATCTAGGCATGATGAGGATCCAATATTGAGGAAGCTGAAGGAGGCGGGGCGGAATCAGAAAGTGGAGGTTTTCTCCCAAGGGGGAGATGGTGTGCTACGATACCAGGGTCGACTATGTGTTCCGGACGTTGATAATTTGAGAGTTTGGATATCACATGAGGCGCATGGTACCAGATATTCTATTCATCCTGGATACACGAAAATGTGTTGGGATCTTCGAGAAATTTATTGGTGGGATGGTATAAAAAGGGATATTGTAGAGTTCGTAGCAAAATGTCCAAACTGTCAACAAGCAAAACCCGAGCATCAAAGACCTGGAGGTGTACTTCAGGATGTTGCCATCCCCACTTGGAAGTGGGTGATCTTGGGCAAATTTATATGCCCAAGTGATACTCAAAAGTACCATTTTCGCCTTGTTTATCTATCAATGTGTATACATTCTGATGTAATTGGTAATAAAATGTGAATTTATACTAACCAACATGATTAGCATTGTTTTGCAGGTAAAATGTGATTTCGGGAAGCTAAAATGCATGTTGGATGAGATCGGAGTTGGACTTGGATGCGAGCAAGGGAAAAGGCATTGGACAACATGAATTAAAGGGGCTCCGCCATGGAGCCGTGTCACGCTGCCATCGCGGAGGAACTCTGCCTGGATGGGGAAAATTTGCCCAAATTTCAAAGAGGGTCCGCGTTTGCTCCGTGGCACGGAGCCAGTGCTCCGCGATGCACGTCGTGCCACGTTGAGCCTAAATTCCCGGACCCCCAGTTCCAGTGAGGGTCCGCGTTCGTAGCGTGTCACGGAGGCAGTGCTCCACGATGCACTCCGTGACACGTTGCTCGTTATTCCGGGAAAAATTCCCAGCAGTATAAATAGAACACTTAGGTTCATTTTTCAATATTCTGACTTGGTGGAGCAAGGACGTGGGTCACAGGCAGTTGAGGGACGAAAAGTTCAGGGTTTTTTCTCTCTTTCTTTCTTCTTTAATTCAATTGCTTATATGATTAACACTCATTTTAAGATGTTTAATCCACAAATGAGTGACTAATTCCTCTTTTTGCTGAGGTTATGAACAATTGTGATGAAATTTGATCATTGATTCTTTGGTTTTTCATCTTTTCTTCCATGTTGTTCTATTAATTCTTGTTCTTACTGCATTAATGTGTGGCCGACGTTAATGTACATCTGAAAAGTCCGGTTTCACTCGAGAGAGCAAGAAATTAGAAAGTTGTGAATTAATAGGATATGTTCTTTACTTGGTTTGGGAAAATTGAGCCTTGATTTGCTTTCAGGATAGAAATATACCTGAAAGTCGTATTAGTCAATTTAGGAACCAGAATTGTATGGCTAGAACATGAATTGCATTTGATCACAGAAATGTAGACGGATGGTTCATGATTCTTAAGTGAGGTTAAATACGAGAGTTTTAATCTCTTGGCAAATGTTCTTGGCTAGCAACTGGAGGAAAAGATTAACCAAATTATGATGATAATTAATTTCATTACATGTTACTTTAACCTCAGCATGCTCTCATTCATAGTTCAGACTCAAATTAGATAATTGTTTTAGCTTTAGTATAAAAATTATAAAACAAACTATCAAACTTTTGGTTACACTGTTGTCTGCATTTTTAGAAGTAAAATATAGTACACTTGAGAAAATTGCACTTCATCCAAGTCTCTGAGGGATCGATACTTGGCTTACTAAAGCCACTTACTACTTGTTCGACCACGTGCACTTGCGTATCATTTTATAACCCCACAATCACGCCGAACAAGTTTTTGGCGTCGTTGCCGGGGGACTTAGCAATTGGTGAATTTGTTTTAAGTGTTAATTTACTTTATTTTTATTTTCTTAGTGTTGACAACTTGGTCTTAGCCTATATTTTGCAGACTTAATTGCTGTTGAACACTGGCAAGAGACAAGGAGCAGGTGGAATTGTATATAGAGCCAAAAAGGATATTTCACAGTAAACGAAGAGAAGCTCTACAAAGAAAGCTGTAGTTGCTCAAACAGACGATCATGGAGCAACAACAGAATCCACCGGTAGTACGGGCAGTGTTAGTGCCCGAAGAAGCAGCAGCATGGCCGGTTCGCGAGGTGGCAATCCCACATGCCAATAATGTTACATCGAGTATCCGCAAACCAGAGCCCGGAGGGAGATTTGAACTCAAACAGAATATGGTGCAGTTGTTGCACACTAGCAGGCAATTTACCGGTCTACCTCATGAAGATCCACAGCAGCATCTCCAAAATTTTTTGGAGATAAGTGACACTTACATACCCGCTGGAGTGTCATCAGACTATGTCCGGCTTACATTGTTCCCATTGCCATTATTGGGAGAAGCCAAGAGGTGGTTGAAAGCTGAGCCACCGAATTCTATTTCTACATGGGATGATCTTGCACGGAAGTTCTTGATAAGGTTTTTTCCCTCAGGTAAAACAGCAAGACTTAGAAGTCAAATTCTAAGTTTCAAACAGAGAGAGGGAGAAAATTTATATCAGGCCTGGGAGAGATTTAAATCCATGTTGCGGGATTGTCCTCACCATCATCAGTCCAATGATGTGCTGGTGCACACATTTATTGAGGGTTTGGAACCCCACACCAAAATATTGCTAGACTCAGCAGCTGGAGGGCAAGCGCTGGAGAAGACTTATGAGGAGCTGTATACCTTTTTGAACCGGATTTCACAGGGCAATCCAGAATGGAATGCTGATTTATCAAGAGGTGGGACAAGGAAAGCAGCAGGAGTGCTTGAAGTGGATGGGTTTACAGCTATCGCTGCACAGATAGCTGCATTGCAAAATCAACTTAACACCCACTTCAGCAACATGACATTGAACCAGCCTCAAGCCCCAGTTAATGCAGTCCAGCAGATGTGGTGTCAAGTGTGTGGAAGCAGTGAGCACTCAGCTGAGTGTTGTGGAGCCAATCCTGACTCGGTAAACTATGTGGGTAATGCACAAAGGAACCACCAGCAGTATGGTAGTAGCTACAACTCCAATTGGAGGAATCATCCTAATTTCTCTTGGGGTAGCAACAACCATCAGGGCCAAAGTTCGGGTCAGGGTGTGCAAAGGAACCAAGGAGGGCAGCAGAACTACCAAGCTCAATTCAGAAACAGCAATGCACCTCATCCACCACCATCACCCAGCATTGAGGAGATGTTCAAGACCATGATAGCTAACCAAGCTCAATTGCAGGCTGACTATATGAAATTGGCAGCCGAAGTGAAAAACAACCAGTTAGCTACCAAGGCACTTGAATATCAATTTGGGAAATTTTCTAGTGCCCAAAACACAAGGCCTAGAGGAGGACTGCCAAGCGGCACAGATCCCAATCCCAAGCAGGTAAACGCAGTGACCACAAGGAATGGTTTGCAGCTGAAAGAGGTGGAACCAGAAAGACCACCTCAACAGTCGGGAGCAGCAGAAGTTGAGAGGGAGCACAGTTCTAAGAGGGGGAAGACCAAAGAAGCTGAATCAGAAAGACCTCCACCCCCGTTCCCTCAACGACTAAAGAAACACAAGGAGGAGGCATGTTTCAAAAAATTCATGGAGGTGCTGAAACAGGTACATGTTAAGTTACCTCTTGTTGATGTCTTGCAAGGAGTGCCTAAATATGCTAAGTACATAAAAGACAAGGTGGCCAACAAAAGTCAGTTGACTGAGTATTCTACGGTGGCTCTAACGGAGGAGTGCACTTCCCGAATTCAAAATAGACTGCCCACAAAGCTAAAAGACCCTGGGAGTTTTACTATCCAGATTACAATTGGGCAGAGCATCCGAGCTCGTGGATTGTGTGACTTGGGAGCGACCATAAATTTGATGCCGTCTTCGGTATTCAGAAAGTTGGGCCTAGGGAGTCCTAGACCCACAACGGTAATCTTGCAGTTGGCGGATCGATCCTTAGCCAGGCCGGATGGCATTGTTGAAGACGTTTTGGTGCAAGTTGGCTCCCTAATTTTCCCGGAAGATTTTGTCGTGCTGGACTTTGAACCAGACGCGGAATTCCCATTTATTTTGGGGTGTCCCTTCTTGGCAACCGGGAAAGCACTAATCGACGTAGCTGCGAGGCAGCTAACAATGCGAGCACATGACAAGGTAGAGGTGTTCAATGTGTACAAGGCACCCAAGCTTCCGAAGGTGCATGAAAAACTCTCGGTGATCAATCTGATTGATCAAGGTGATGATAAGCAGATGGAGGATTCTCGAGAGTTAATGGGAAAACCACCGGAAAGTTGTAAGCACTACTGGGGGGAGGACGGTGATTGAGAGAAATCGTCTATCACCCTAGCGGACAATTGAGCTTAAACGACGTCGAGCCGAGACGGTAAACCAGGCGCTGCACGGGAGGCAACCCGTGAAAAAATTTTCTTTCATTTTGTAAAGTGTAAAGAGATTTTTCTTTTTGTTTTTCTTGATTTACTACAAAATTTTTCATTTTAGTTTTTATTTAGAGTGAAACCTATAATTCTAACCGATTTTGTATAGTGAGATGAATTTCTGGTCAAATGGAGAAAAATATGCACGGAATCGCGAAGGAAAAGTTGAGGTATGAAAAATTAATAAAAAGTGGAAAACAGTGAGTTGGGGCGATAGCTCCGTGTCACGGAGGAGGACCTCCGCGTTACCCTCCGTGACAGGTTGAGGTATAACCCAGAAATTCTAAAAATTTCTAGAATGGTCTCGCGATGGCTCCGTGTCATGGAGGCAGTGCACCGCGATGCACCCCGTGACACGTTGCCTTGTATATCGCGACGGGTCACACTAGGTCGCCGGGTGACCCCGCGCTATTTTCTTACTTTTTAACCCCGAAACCCTTCCCTTTTCCCTCATTTTTTAATCCCTCTGCGACCAAACCCCCCAAAACCCATCCCCTATCAACGTGACACGGAGTAAGGCAAGAAATTCACCAAGTTTTCTTCGATTCTTCAAAGACAAGGTATGTTCTTCGATTCCCTCTCAAATTCTTGTCGATTTTCTTCAATTTGGAGCATGGGAGGTGAGCTAAATTTCCCTACATAGAAATTAAGCATGAATTCGAGTTAGTTGTTGTTGATGAATGTTCGGAATGTCGTTATGATTACTTGAACTTGTCGATTGCATAACTTATTCGAATTTGATTGATAATCTCAATTCTAGGGCTTGTTAGTTGAATTTGAAGTTGAAAGTGTGTTGAAATTGTGAATTTTATGTCGGGATGTACATGTTGAATGAGATGAGTCGATGTACAAATTGTTAGGATGTTAATAGAACGACGGATTCTCGGGTTGGGGGAAATGTTGAAATTTGTTAGAATTTGGTTGGTTGTATAGGTTCATGTAGATAAATTTTTGTTGTTGTTTTTGTTTCTTTGTTTTTCTTTGCTAAGTGTGATGGGTTAAAATGTTACCGATGGTAGTGATTGTGATTAGCTGTATGAAGTCTGAGTAGTACACAGAAGTTATACCGTCGTATTTTTCGAACGCACTAAGCATAATTGTATAGTTGTTTATCGTGTGTAAATAAAGATAATCTTGCCGTAGTGTTGTAACTGTAGCTAAGGACTAAGTGTGGGGTAACCTAGCGTAACCCTACCTTAGCCGAAGTTAATATCCGTTAGCTTAACATTAATCTTGTTTACTTGGGTTGACAGGTAAAATGGCAAGCCGGCAAGATAAAGGAAAAGACGCGTCAACGTCAGGCGCCGGAAGGAAACGAATCAGATTGGGCACATCAGTCCCAGCTGCACCAGCAGTTCCACACGGCCAACACCGCCAATACGAAACGAGATGGGTGACCGATGAGGGGTAAAAGTGGTACGCGAAGCATAAAGAAAATAAATATTTCCCCGAGGAGCACATAGCACGGGAACCATTGGCATAGGAGTTCCCTAGAATGGTCCACCAGATCGAGGCAGCTGGGCTCAAGTTCATCTTTGAAGAGCCCAAGGAATGCAATCTGCACTTGGTTCGGGAGTTCTATGAGAATTGGAACCCGACGATCAGGAGTCACACCATCAAGATCAGAGGGCAAATAGTCACTCTGGAGCCCCACCACCTCAACGCCATCATAGGAGCGCGGGACACAGACGCCCACGTACTCCGACAGCTGAACATTACCCCACCGTATGCGGATATCAGACGCACATTGTGTGGGACCCGATCGACAGCTAGATGGAGCAGACATAAAGAGAGGGGCTACCACCAGATGTTGCCCTATTCACAGATGAACAGAGAAGCCCGAATCTGGATGAAGATAGTCTGCTCATGCCTCATCCCGGGGGTACATATGATTGATGTAATCCGGGATCGTGTTTGCCTGGTGTACGCCCTGATGAAAGGGCTGGAGATCAATGTAGGGGCGGTTATTATATCCGCCATGAAGAGAGCCCGATTGCACCAGGGGCACAGGTATGGCTTTGGTGGACTACTGACCACCTTCCTCAGGGGCCTCGATGTTGAGGAGGAGGCCCTGGACTATATCCCGCAGTTGGAGCGGCGGGCCTTAGACGTTACTAAAACTAAGGCTCTCGACACCACCCACGGGCCAGTGCTTACACTTGGTGAGCGACATGCTCGTGATGACCAGTATATGGCTCGGATGTATGGGATGCAGATGCTCCAGCTGAGGATAGGTGGGAGGCCGGCGATAGAGGAGGAGCTATGGCAGCTCGAGCTAGACTACCCTTTTGGCGAAAATGCCAGGGCTCTATGCCGAGTGGGGCCAGCATTTGTAGAGCCCATAGACGATGATGTCCCCACAGACGAGGAGACACGTCGGGAGGACTCCGATGTGGAGTCCGATGATGACGACGGAGGTGACTCGGATATGAGAGATGAAGCAGCAGCACCCGACGAAGAAGTGGAATACTTTGACTGATCAGGGAGTTCCACCACCCGAATTTGTGCTATTTGAATTTTTGTGAACACTGGGGACAGTGTTTGAGCTAAGTGTGGGGTGGGAGTAGTTAGGTGCTGGGCTGGGCTGTTTTGTTTGTATGCTCTCTTCTGTTGTCATGTATGTTGTTTGTCCCTGTGAGTGTGAATTTTCAAGTTGTTTTGTATTTGCAAATGTTGGTTAAATTGATGTGTTGCTGAATGTTGCTAGCTGATTCTGATTCTGTATATATTTTTGTTATTGAAATGATCGATATTTTTAAAAAATTTTAAAATAGTTTGTAAATTTTAAAATATTTTGTAAATAATTTTTCTATCGAAATGATCGATATTTTTGATATTTTTCTAATTTTGGGTTTCTCGGCGTTTGTTTTCGGTTCTTTTACCGAGAATGGTCCCATTGAACCGAAGTCATAGTTAGTGACCGTTCCCTATGATGGATGGATGACGACCATCTTAAGGGAAATGTAGTCGTTAGGAGTAGATTGTTTTCAATTATTCTTCAATTTTTCAGTTTTTCTTTGGTGGATTGCATCCCGAAACCTGTAGTTACTCTATGGTTGCGAAATTCTGGTTGCGTGTTGTGCATGATATTCAAAATGCAAAGGTGATTCGTATGAAAGCATGCAAATTTGTAAATACGTTGAGATACCCAGGCTGTAGAGTTCGATTCAGTGTGATTGAGGCTTAATGTTCGAATTCCTGTAATTAGCTGATTGAAGAGTCTGTGAATACATCTTGAATCGAGCATGTGCAAAAACTGTGAAGTGAGGTGTTGATATTCCATGCTATTGTGAAGTGTCTAGAACTTGCCTGGTGTGTTTACAAAATGAAATGAAGGAGGTGTATTGTAGGAAAGGATGTAGGCATTTCTTTGTTTTAACTGAGAGTTTCTATTTTTTTTTCTTGTCATACCCCCTTTTCTGTGATTGTATACCCTAGTCAGCCCATTGAGCCTTTAGCCGATTATTTCTTTCTTTTGTCCAAAAAGTGTAAACCGAGCTTAATTCCTTCTTTTCATTAGCCGTAAAGTCTATACAAAACTCTTAAGCGCTTAAGAAGAGAAAATCATTTTCCCAAAGTGTCAAAGAGTGAGAATGGTGAAAAGAAAAAGAAAAGCAGAGTGATAGAAGAAAAGAAAAGGTTGAAGGTGCACTTTCTATAAATAGGCGATAATGAAGGTGCATGAACAATCTTTGTTGTTGTGTCAAGTGTGCTTAATGCAATGGGCCATACTAAAGAAAATCATCAAGAATGGGATGAAGGAAAAAAAAAAGAGAAACAATGTCCATGAGTTGATGGGATGTGTTGAAAAGGCGCTTAAGGATGCTAGTGGCTATTATTGGCTAATCCAATATTTACTAGTTCCGTAGCTTCCATTACAACCCATTAAAGTCCTACGTGATCTTACATCGCATTTCTTTATATTAGTGGAGTAATACACTAAGGGCAAGATTATGGGTCATGACATGATGCATGTGAATTCTTTTGGGAGAGAGAGTGAAATTGTGTGTACATGCCCCTACTTAAATGTTTGTGTGTCATATGAGCAAAAAGGGGAAGATTCTCTTGAGTTATGAGGGCACATGCTTGGTGAAAGATTGATTTTCGTGTCGAATATCTTGATCAGCTGATTTGCATGAGTTTGCCAATATCGAGAGTCGATTCTTAAAGTCTAGGAGGTCTTAATGTATTGAAGGTCATTGCATTGATAAGACCATGCATGTTTTCTTGATGATATGCTGTATTGAATAATCGGTATGACCGTAGCTTAAATTGTCGAACCGAAGTAGCGAGGTTGGGATGTAAATTGCATGAATTTTATGTTTGTTGTTCGAGGACGAACAAGGATTTAAGTGTGGGGTAAGTGATCTTGGGCAAATTTATATACCCAAGTGATACTCAAAAGTACCATTTTCGCCTTGTTTATCTATCAATGTGTATACATTCTGATGTAATTGGTAATAAAATGTGAATTTATACTAACCAACATGATTAGCATTGTTTTGCAGGTAAAATGTGATTTCGGGAAGCTAAAATGCATGTTGGATGAGATCGGAGTTGGACTTGGATGCGAGCAAGGGAAAAGGCAATGGACAGCATGAATTAAAGGGGCTTCGCGATGGAGCCGCGTCACGCTACCATTGCGGAGGCACTCTGCCTGGATGGGGAAAATTCGCCCAAATTCCAGAGAGGGTCCGCGTTTGCTCCGTGGCACGGAGCCAGTGCTCCGCGATGCACGCCGTGCCACGTTGAGCCTAAATTCCCGGACCCCCAGTTCCAGTGAGGGTCCGCGTTCGTAGCGTGTCACGGAGGTAGTGCTCCGCGATGCACTCCGTGACACGTTGCTCGTTATTCCGGGAAAAATTTCCAACAGTATAAATAGAACACTTAGGTTCATTTTTCAATATTCTGACTTGGTGGAGCAAGGATGTGGGTTACAGGCAGTTGAGGGACGAAAAGTTCAGGGTTTTTTCTCTCTTTCTTTCTTCTTTAATTCAATTGCTTATATGATTAACACTCATTTTAAGAAGTTTAATCCACAAATGAGTGGCTAATTCCTCTTCTTGCTGAGGTTATGAATAATTGTGATGAAATTTGATCATTGATTCTTTGGTTTTTCATCTTTTCTTCCATGTTGTTCTATTAATTCTTGTTCTTACTGCATTAATGTGTGGCCGACGTTAATGTACATCTAAAAATGTCCGGTTTCACTCGAGAGAGCAAGAAATTAGAAAGTTGTGAATTAATAGGATATGTTCTTTACTTGGTTTGGGAAAATTGAGTCTTGATTTTCTTTCAGGATAGAAATGTACCTGAAAGTCGTATTAGTCAATTTAGGAACCGGAATTGTATGGCTAGAACATGAATTGCATTTGATCACAGAAATGTAGACGGATGGTTCATGATTCTTAAGTGAGGTTAAATACGAGAGTTTTAATCTCTTGGCAAATGTTCTTGGCTAGCAACTGGAGGAAAAGATTAACCAGATTATGATGATAATTAATTTCATTACATGTTCGTTTAACCTCAGCATGCTCTCATTCATAGTTCAGACTCAAATTAGATAATTGTTTTAGCTTTAGTATAAAAATTATAAAACAAACTATCAAACTTTTGGTTACATTGTTGTCTGCATTTTTAGAAGTAAAATATAGTACACTTGAGCAAATTTCACTTCATCCAAGTCTCTGAGGGATCGATACTTGGCTTACTAAAGCCACTTACTACTTGTTTGACCACGTTCACTTGCGTGTCATTTTATAACCCCACAATCACGCCGAACAATGGGAAGAAATCAATATGGACTTCATTGCTGGTCTGCCTCGTACTCACCGATAATACGACTCCACTTGGGTTGTGGTGGATAGGTTGACCAAGGCTGCACACTTCCTACCAGTAAAGACCACAGATTCAACAGAAGATCGTGCTAAGTTATATATCCGGGAGTTGGTTCAGCTTCATGGAGCGCCCTTGTCAATTATTTCAGACCGAGGTACTCAGTTTACTTCTCAATTCTAGCGTTCATTTCAAAAAGGGCTCGAGACTCAGGTTAAGCTAAGCACAACTTTTCACCCTCAGACGGACAGCCAAGAAGAATGAACCATTAAGACTCTTGAGGATATGTTGAGGGCATGTGTGATGGATTTCAAAGGTAGTTGGGATGATCATTTGCCCTTGATCGAGTTTGCTTATAATAATAGTTACCACTCTAGTATCCAGATAGCCCCGTTCAAGGCTCTCTATGGGCGAAGGTGTAGATCTCCCATCGGATGTTTCGAGGTTGGTGAGGCATCCATAATAGGTCCAGATTCGGTGCATGAGGCGATGGTGAAGGTTCAGTTGATAAGGAACCAGTTGAAAACCGCTCAGAGTCATCAGAAATCATATGCTAATGTGAGAAGAATGGAATTGGAGTTTGATGTTGACGACTGGGTGTTTCTAAAGGTATCTCCCATGAAGGGAGTCATGCGGTTCAGAAAGAAAGGTAAACTCAGTCCCCGCTATGTTGGTCCGTATCGGGTTGTGAGAAGAGTTGGTAAGGTGGCATATGAGTTGGATTTGCCTTCAGAATTGGCTTGAGTTCACCCCATGTTCCATGTATCGCTTTTGAAAAAGTGCTTGGGTGATCCAACCTTGGTGGTTACGATAGAAAGTGTTGGTGTGAAAGACAGTCTCAGTTATGAAGAAATTTAGATTGAAATTTTAGATCGACAAGTTCAGAGGCTAAGGAAAAAAAAGCTAGCTTCAATTAAGGTTTTGTGGAGGAATCAGTATGTTGAAGGAGCTATATGGGAGGCCGAAGCGGATATGATGTCTAAATACCCCCATTTGTTCCCTATCGGCTCAGCTCCAGTTGGAGGTATCAAAATTTTACCCTAAACCTCTACTCAGTTTTTCATGTTCTGTTCATGCGAATAAGTTTGTTTTATGATATGAAATATGTATATGATGTTTGAACTCTAACCAGCTATGTGATTCTCTTCGAGGGTAGTCATTCCATCAGTTTTCGATTTGAAAATCAATGATTAATATCTATATATATATGATGATTGATTTTTCTGAGTTTTCTGCTTGTTTTTAACATTTGAGGGCAAATGTTACCAAGGGAGAGATATTGTTATACCTCAGAAATTCAAGAATCGGACCCAGAAGTGAATTTGGAGAAAACTGGAAAAATGTTGCAACAGTTGCAGAACGGGTCACCTAACGACTCGTGAAGAGGCCAAACGAGTCGTCAAGTGACTCGTGGGGAAGACCTGAGATGTTGGAGGACTCGAGGTCCTCACGGGGGATGTAACGAATCGTGGTCAGTCACCAGAAGTTGTCAAGCCAATTGTTGGTTGGTCCAAGGCAAAGTTAGCAAGGCTTAGCCAGTGAACTTGACAGGTGTCACCCGACGAGTCGTCGTCACTCCTAACAACCCGTTAGGTTAGCCTTTATTAAGACAGTGGAAATTTCTTGAATGATGAGGTAGTGTACTTGACAGGTGATCAAACAGAACGTGAGCCCGAGTAACGAGTCATCAGGTCGTCCGTTAAGACCTCCTGACAGTTATTTTCAGCGAATATAGTAAGGGCTTTTCCCTAATTCCTAAGTTCTAAGGGCCTATACTACGTCGTTTTGAGCTCGTAATAGAGGATTTTTAGCTGAGATGAACCCATCTAGGCCATTTTCTTCATGCATACATGGGTGAGAGCTTGAAGGGGAGAAAGTGAGGAGAAATTCAAGGATTTCAAGAGAAATCTCAGCTGGGTAATTAGGAAGAGATAAGATTCTTCAATCCCAGGTATATAAGGCTGTGAGTAGGTGCTTTCTTCCACACCCATGCCCATTCCCTATCAAATTTGTGATTAATTTGATATGATCAAGTATGGGTTTTCATTCAATTGCATGATTCAAAACACCTATGTGTGGGAAGTTCCTAATAGAATGTGATGGTGACGGAACAGATGATGAAAAGCATGTTTTCACTCTTACCCATGATATTGATGATGTTTCCAAAGAAGGTCAAATTGACTCATGTACGATGAAACTTTGGGTAGTGCCCAATGTTGAGTATAAATGATGATTTTTCGTGAATTGACTCTAATGCTTATTTCGGAGTGAAATCTCCCAATATTATAATGGTTTCAAATAAATTATATGAGTCCAAGCATGATAAGGTTTTGGGAAAGGCCCTTATGTTGATTATGATGAAGTGATATTTCTAAAGTAGCCTTACCACATGATTTTAGAGTAAAGCCTCCCACTATTATTGAGCTTGTGGTATGTGTCGTGATTAAGCTTCTTATATGCATAAAATCATAATTGAGATGTATATTGTCATTAATCTTCATTTTCACATGATGTTGAGCCTAAGTATGATTCTATTCTAAGATTTGTCGAGATGACATTGTTGAGCTTCATATTTATATGATGTCTAATGCATGCATGATTTCATAGTGAGCTTTGTCAATAGACAATGTTGACCTCCATTTCATACGATGTCGAGTTTATGCATGATTTCATGTTGAGCTTCGTCATTAGACAATGTTGAGCTTCTTATTTATACGATGTAGAGCATTTCATATTTTGGGAGAAGATCTAGCACCGAGATGGCTAAGGGTTGATAACCCTACACCTCAAAATTACTCACCAACATAGGTTTATTCTATTAAACTGTTGGGACCTCCCTTGTGAGCTATTCCCAGCCGATTGGCCCTTTCAGCTTGATATCGATATCATGGTAGTGTCCCTAGCCTTGGCAAGGTTTTGGATGGCTCTTCCAACTTGAATGTAATAGTCGGGACCATGTAAGCTCTATTGTGGTATGTCGGTTAAGTGACGAGTCTCCCATTGTCTATATCATTTGAATTTGCATATCCATTACTCATGATAATTATCTTATGCATGCATGTTGGGAAAGCAAGGTTTGACTCATTCAGATTTTGATATAAATGTTATGATCTAGCTTTGAGTCATTTGAGTCATCCATGTTGTTCTAAAGCCATGCATGAGCACGTTATGATAAAGTTCAATTTCAGAATTTATGTATGTGTTCTCCTACTTACTCTAAAAGTTTATTATATATATGTATGACTAGATTTAGCTGATTTTATTATTAAAGCAGTTTTACTTACCTTACATACTCGGTACATTCCACATACTAACAGCATACCTTCTATGTTGCATCGTTTCATGATGCAGGATCGGGTTCTTAGGTTTAGCCCCATCCGTAGCTGCCTATGAGAGTTAGAATTTTTTACTTGGTGCATCCTCATCCTCCGAGGACTAGACTTTCAGTTATTTTGAGTGTACTTTCAGTATCAGTATTTCTGAGCTAGTTGGGGGTGTTTTCCCATCAGCTCGTCCAAATTAGAGGCTATTCAGACTTAGCTATGTATTGTGTTTCAGATGTTTATTCTGTTGTTATGATAAGTTAGCCTTTTCCTGAGTTTATGTTATGTTTCTTTTATGTTTATTGAATGAGATAGTGAATGCTTATTCCATGGGTTGAGTTGGGGTCTTTCAGGGTCCCTTATCCCGTGTCTACGATTCGGGTCCCCTCTCGGGTTGTGACAGTGGAAAACGTCATTGAAGTCTTTATGGATGACTTTTCTTTGGTGGGTGACTCATTCGAGGATTGTCTGGCCCATTTGAGCAAGTTGCTTCAGAGATGCGAAGAGACAAATTTGGCGCTTAACTGGGAAAAGTGCCATTTCATGGTCAAAGAAGGAATAGTGCTGGGCCATAAGATTTCGGGCAAGGGTATGGAGGTAGACCGAACTAAGATTGAGGTGATTTCTAGTCTCCCACCTCCAATTTCTGTGAAAGGTGTGCAAAGCTTTTTAGGTCATGCAGGTTTTTACAGAAGATTCACCAAGGACTTCTCCAAAATTGCACATCCGTTATGTAAGCTACTCGAGAAGGAGGTGAAGTTTGTTTTTGACGAGGCATGTCTAAAGGCATTCGAATATCTGAAAGAGAAATTGACCATGGGCCCCATTATCATGGCACCTGACTGGTGGTTGCCTTTCGAAGTGTCGTGTGATGCTAGCGGTGTGGCCCTAGGAGCTATGTTGGGCCAAAGGCGTGAAAAGATTTTTCATCCAATTTATTATGCTAACAAGGCTCTTAATGCAGCTTAGAAATTATACCGTGACAGAATAGGAGTTGTCGGCTATAGTTTTTGCATTTGAGAAGTTTCGGGCATACTTTCTCGGAACCAAGGAGATAGTCCACACAGACCATGCATCTTTGAGATATCTAATGGAAAAGAAGGATGCCAAGCCACGATTGATTCAATGGGTGTTGCTGCTACAAGAGTTCGAGTTTGAGGTAAAAGACCGAAAAGGGACTGAAAAATCAGGTTGCAGACCACTCATCAAGATTAGAGCCTGATGCAACACTTAAAAATGAGCATGTTATAGATGACACATTTCCAGAAGAGCAGGTTCTATTGGCATCCCAAGATCTCATCGCATGGTTCACAGACTTTGCTAATTATCTGGTGAGCGATGTTGTACCAGAGCACTTGTCTTTTCACTAGAGAAGAAAGTTAATGTCAAATGTGCAGAAATTCTTCTAGGATAAGCCCTACTTATTCCGCATATGTGCTGATGGGGTTATTCAGAGATACGTGCCCGAGGTAGAGATACTGAGTATATTAGAGGCCTTCCACTCATCCCCTATTGGAGGACACCACATCGGGATCCCCACAGCCCACAAAATTCTACAATGTGGGTACTATTGGCCAACTATTCACCAAGATGCACACGATTTTGCAAAGGCATGTGATGCATGTAAAAGACAAGGAGGCATATCACGGAGGCACGAGCTTACTCTTACTCCTATCCTCGTTATTAAGCTATTTGATGTACGGGGCATTGATTTCATGGGCCTATTTGTGAGATCAAACGGGATAAGGTATATACTTGTCGTTGTTGACTACGTTTTAAAATGGGTGGAAGCAGTTGCTCTTCCAAACAATGAAGGGAAGAGTGTCACAACGTTCTTGAAGAAGAATATATTTGCAAGATTCGGGACCCCCAGAGTTATTATTAGTGATGGAGCTTCACATTTATGTAATTGGTTGCTTCGCTCTTTATTGGAAAAATATGGGGTCAAACACAAGGTCGCCACACCCTATCATCCGCAGTCTAGTGGGCAGATTGAAGTCACCAACAGAGAGATAAAAACTATTTTGGCAAAGACTGTGAATGCAAACCGGACAGATTGGGCAAGAAAGCTAGATGATGCTTTATGGGCCTATCGAACCGCCTACAAGACTCCTATAGGTATGTCTCCGTATCAGCTTGTTTATGGTAAAGCATGTCATCTCCCAGTCGAACTTGAGCATAAAGCCATGCGGGCATTCAAGAAGATGAATTTGGATTGGAACGAAGCTGCAAACTTGAGGCTTGATCAGTTGAATGAGCTAGATGAATTTCGTTTGAAAGCCTATGAGAGTTCTAAAATTTACAAGCTAAGAATGAAAATTCAGCATGATTGGAAAATCGAGAAAAGACAATTCAGTTTGGGTGATATGGTACTGTTGCTTAATTTTAGACTTCGGTTGTTTCCTGGAAAGTTGAAGTCAAAGTGGCTGGGACCTTACCGCGTTGTTCAAGTATTCTCTCATGGGGAAATCGAATTGGAAAACTAGGAAGGAAAGCGGTTCAAGGTAAATGGTCAGCGGGTTAAAGCTTATTTGGGGAGAAGCGAAGAACTGAAATTGGTAGACCTGTGAATTTTGAGTGAAGTCTGAGTAACTCAAGTGACTTGTCTCGTGCCGCGACATTAAATCGGGTGCTGCATGGGAGGCAACCCATGGAGGTGTTTTTGGTGAAGTCTGAGTAGCCAAAACGCCCACGTCGTGCCACGACATTAAATCAAGCGCTTCTTGGGAGGCAACCCAAGTTGTAAATGTAAGAAAAAGTTAGTGTTAATGTCTTTTGATGGGTGCAGGTGAATAAGATGGAAAGTCTGAAGTTGGAACCAAAAACTGGAACTTCAGTTCTGGTGCATAAAAATCACAGAACAAGTCGTCGTCTGACTTGATGACTCGTTTAGTCATTCGTGAAGAGAACTGCATAAAACAGGGGAGTAACGGGTGGCTTCATGAGTTGTTTCTAAAAGGAACGAATAGTTTAGTCCCCCGTTAGGTACACTAGATCTAAGATTGAATTAAAAGAAAAAGGGTGATGACGGTTCACTCAACGAATCGTTGGGAAACCAAACAAGTCGTCAAGTGACCCGTCCTAAAACTACAATAGGCCAAGGACCCCCACTCAGGGAATGACTCATTGGGTAACACCACGAGTCTTTACCTGAGTCGTTAGGTCCTAGGTAAGTAAAATTAACCCGACCCATGATTGGAATTGGGAAAAGTTTCTTTTCTTAAAATCAATTACTTGATTCCATTCAAATATTCCCTGTTAAACTCACTTCAAATTTCCCTCTTCTCTTCTTCCTCTTCTTCACGCAACCCATCAAAAACACCATTGAAATCACCTTCACCACTGCACGCACATTCATTGAAGCACAAGCACAACTGTTATTGCACTCCATCTCTGATAAATTGCATTATAAGTGATCTTTCAAACACAAAATCTTTAAATGTTTTTTGCAATTCCTTCAAGAAATTTTGAGGACCAATGAATGAGTTAGCTTGACTGATTCTTCGATTTATATTGTGTTCTTACATTCCTTGTGATGTAGATAAACCCTAGGAAGTATAAAACATTGATTTTCGATCATGTAGTCACCTGGGCTGATCTTTAATTGAAGTTGTGTGTTTGTGGAATTGGAAGCTGAAAAGAAGAAGAAGATGAATAGGAACTCTTGAGCACGAGCCATATCATGAGCTTGAAATAAGAAAATGAAATAGGAATAACCGCACTGGTCATACCAAAAAAATGTCCAATACAACCCATGACAATCATTCCTTAGTTTTTGCCCTTTCTTACTTTCATAGCAGCCAATTCTTTTTTGCATTATCTAGGAAAAGAAGAAACCACTATAATGACCGCGGGTAGAAATATTGTACTGTTTGGAATCCTTCTTTTGAGCCTGACCTTTATCGTTCGTAGAAATTTCTTTCATTTGAATAAAAAATATGGCTTTCGAGTTCTCTTTATCATATATATATATATCTATTCTATTTTCCATCTCGTTATTTGGGTGTTGTTTACGTACCCATTTTATATCTCACTTCGGTATTTATTTACTAGATATTTTTTCTTTTATTGTTGTTTTAAGTGTTGGTTCGGGAGGAGGGCGGGTGATAAAAGAAAGAAGAACCTATTTTCTTTCTTTTTTGATTACCTTCCTTGCGTATGTATAAGAACAAATCCATTCAATTTTTAATAGTGATTACCTTCCTCCCGAAGAAAGTGGGTTGGTTCGTTTCGTCCTCCTATCTACGCAATTCTCTGTCTTCGGTAGTGATCATGATTGTCTTTGATCCCTACCTTATTATGGAGAAGGTCAAAGGTTCTTTTTTACTCCATGGCTTGCGTCCTCTCTTTAGACTCGTTTGGAAATACCAAGCCGCCTCCTTCTTCCGCTTGCCGCTTTGCTAGGCGATTGCAGCAGCTTTCTATCTGATTCAAATTCTGCAGGAGGTTAACCTGCAGTGGAGCAACCCGCCCTAGAGGAGCGACCAGTTGGTTCACCAAACCCCGACCCAGCGTCACAAATTCTCCAGGTCCGAAGGGATCCTGTGCCCAACTACCGATACCTCTCAGAATTGTGTTATCGGAGTTGAGGCTTGGACCTAAAAACAATCGACTAAAGGTCTTTCGATTCTGCTGCGGGTATTTTCTTTTCTTAGATCTTATCAATATATGCCCTTTTGGTCTATGGTGTATCCCTGTTTTCTGCTTTTCTTTCTTTCATCTTCCTAATTCCTCAGGTAAGCTTCATACCAGTCTGGCTAAGGTAAGGGGGGAAGACCTCATTTCGTCATTCATATCTATTCGTCTTAGCCCTGCTTCGGCGATTCAATCCGACATTTCATTTCCCCCTTCATCATTTGATTTTTTGCATCTAAGAGCTGATCTTGCAAAAGGAGTATAGTGCGATAACAAGCGATTTGTGATCAATAAAAAGTACCACCGGATTCTGTACCCATCAGTCTTGGATCCTTACCTTAGACAGTTTCATTTGGTTATGAAAGAAAGGCTTTATCCCAAGTGTTAAGGTCTCTATCAAGCACTCTTCTAAAGGGTCAGGCGGCGATGGGCATGGGAGGAAGAAACCTAAGAGAAGACGCTCGTCTCATAGGTCCTTTTTTTCAATGCAACACAGGAAAGCACCCTCTTTTTGTCATCCATGCAACTATCAAGATTTTGTATTGAACGCATGGCGTAGCTAGGGCAGAGGGGGGTGCCGATTTAGTAAACAAGTTCAAGGAGCCCGCTAAAAGACATGCCACTTCAGAGTGGTTTGAGTCCCAGTACGCCGACCCATCTCGTATACAAAAGGTAGAGGTGGAGAACTTATTCCGGGTGATTTGGCCTAAAATAGAAGTCCGCGTGGAATGGATAACATACAAGATGGGGCTGAAACCTGAGACCAGGTTTGTATATAAATAAACATGGCACATGGTTGTTACTAAGCCTTTGAATATTTCCATAGGTGATTGTGCTGCTTCATGCAAAGATCGTCAAACAAGGAAAGAAATATCCGAAATACATGATTATATTCATGAGAAAGATATCAGTCTTTGAGCCATCCTAATAAATCCTTGGCTCAAGCCGAGGAGCTGAAAGCCACTTGACTCTAAGGAAAGGGGAGTGTTCTTCTTTTATTCTTTTTTTTCCTCCCTTTTTTTTTCTTATGAACTTGGACCATTCCGTTTCTCGATTCCCTCGATTGGCTGCTTTCTTTAATGGAGGACATTCCTCTTTACGACGGAGGGTGACGGAGGGGACTAGTAACGTATGAAATCACTTAGATAGAAGCATGTTGGATGACAAAACGATGACTTCATGCTTAAATTCTCAATTTGAGATTTCTGACCTTGAGAAATGACGTAAGTGATAGATGGAATCATTCAGTAGGCTAGTTTCCATTTTTGATTGAGAAAGTGGTGGGCCCAGTGAGCTCTCCAATAGTGCACCGAAACGGGGTAGGAGAGACGGTAAACCTTAGATTGGCTAAGATCGAATTGAACTGTCTTTGATTGAGCAATTCCTGCCCAATTTTGTTTTCGTCCCCACGGGAGACATCGTAAATAGTTAAATGTTTGATTTCCCTATTGAATTGAATTAGGAATCAATTGAATGGGACTTTCCTATCCCCTATTCATATCCGATTTTTCTCTCTTTCTTTTTGATACTTGGTTGGCGGCGGTCCATTCACTTTCCGAAGCGGAGCAGCTGATTCTTGCTCTCTTAGGAGGAAGATGGGAAGCTCTTGGCTCTAGGCTAGTCAAAGAAGCGCGATCGATCGTTCGACTCAAGGGTGAAATTGTAGAGAAGATGTTTCAATTGGACAAAGAATCACCTGAGTTTTTGAAAGAAAAAAGAATTGGGGCTTACCTTATATCATATCCTCTCTATTTCAAGGAAGAAAATAGCATATTGTCTTTTTTTTATTTAATAGATATTCCTATTTTAGCTTGCTCTCCTTCACGGGACTGCACACTATAGATATTTCATCTCTTGCTGGCAGAATGACCTGTGGATCAGATCGATTTTAGAGAGAGAATTTTTCCTTGCTTGGGGGGATCAGATCATCTTGAGTGTTGGTTCAAGAGAAAGTCTTGCCTGCCAAAAAGAAGAAAATTTATTGCCTCAGAGAGGTCATCTTCTCTCCATAAGTACTACATCGACACATCACAAGGGGTTTCGCCTGACTTTACTAAAAAGGCTGCATCGCAGGCAATAGACATTTATTATACCAAAGACTCTAGCGAACGTCCGGAAAGAAGATAAGAAAGGATAAGATCAAAGTTCTATGTGTGAAGGGTCGAAGGCTACTTAGAAGTTACGGTCAAAGATTGGGTGCCAAAGAAGGTTTCCTAGGCAGGGCAGAAAGCCGTATAGCCTTAGTCGCTATGGAGTTTGAATGCTGGGCCCATTGAACTTGTTTACTGAATTGGCACCCCCCTCTGACCGCATACCTGGAACTTGCTTTGCTTTTTTTCAATAAAGATCCCGCCTTCTTCACACCTTCTATGATAGGGGAAATACTTTCGCACAAGTACTAATTTGATTAGCATAAATGAGCCTCTTCTGAGCCCTTGAAATTTTACGTATCAGCTTTAGAAGATTCAATTGGATCATTCATGGCACAGAAGAATGAGGAAGAAAAGGTAGAGTGTGCTCTGGAACTCCAACACTTGGGTTGAACAAAAAAGGCTCAAATTTTCATTATTCAGAAGTAAGGGAAAGAAAATGCGATCTAAGCAAGATGCCCTGGAATCCAGCAAGGTGGAAAGTCTCAATTCAATGTTGTGGTTGATGACCATAGAAATGGTCAAAGGCACTAGAAGGAAGCCGCTTGGGAGGTGGATAGTTGCCATCGTTGAGTTTGGAACCCTGAACAGATTGTCGGTGATAAGCCGGAGGAAGGTGAGGATGACATCAAGTCATCATGCCCCTTATGCCCTGGGCGACACACGTGCTACAATGGACTTCACAAAGGGTCGCGATCCCGCGAGGGTGAGCTAACCCCAAAAACCCTTCCTCAGTTCGGATTGAAGGCAGGCTGAGAGGGAAGTGTAGGTAGTTTTGATTGAGCTCCTGACCTTTGACTCACCTGATTCCAAAAGAGTAGTTTTGGTTGGTGTCTTATGCTTTTCTCATGCATACAAAGGTTTCCTTGACTTGCTTTCCCTTAATAGTCCGAGGGGAACAAAATGGCAGAAGCAAAGTGAAACTATGAATAGACGACTCGATCCTTGACCTCTTATTATATTATAGGCAAGAGCGAAGGCTCGAAAAAAAAAGAAAAATCAAAAGGTCGTTTTATTCAAAACCCCAATTGTGACATCCCTTCTCTGCCACTTCACACCTCGTAACACTAGTTAGGCCTCCCATTAATATGCCTGGCCGACATGGAGCCATGCACAAGATTCCAAGAGTCACTGTAGTTTCTACGGCCAGGAAGGGGATTATGGTAGTTTACTTGCTGGCTGATAAGTTAGGTAACAAAGCCTTATGCTAGTTCCTTCTTTATGGAAGAAAGAGAGTGCCTCAGCTATTATTTCAAAACCTCAAAAATTCCTTCTGGGAACGGTCAGAAGATACAAAGACCAGTGCCTGGCCTGCTACTGCTTCGGATGGATAATATGAGGTTACTACTCTCCTTCCTGCTTGCAATTTCCTTTTTAAAGCTGCTCATTCTTCAACCCTAGGATGTGATGACCTATTCTATCTTAACTTTAGCTACTCAGAAACTTAAACGATGGATGTTTTATGAGTTGCAGCCTACAATCCGAACTGTGGACTGCTTTTTTGGGTTAGCTCACCCTCGCGGGATCGCGACCCTTTGTCCCGACCATTGTAGCACGTGTGTCGCCCAAGGCATAAGGGGCATGATGACTTAACGTCATCCTCACCTTCCTCTGACTTATCACTGGTAGTCTGTTTAGGGTTCCAAAATCAGTTATGGCAACTAAACACGAGGGTTGCGCTCATTGCGGGACTTAACCCAATACCTTACAACATGAGCTAACGACAGCCATGCACCACCTGTGTCTATGTTCCCGAAGGCACCCCTTTTTTTCAAGAGGATTCGCGGCATGTCAATCCCTGGTAAGGTTCTTCGCTTTGCATCTAATTAAACCATATGCTCCACTACTTGTGCAGGTCTCTGTCAATTCCTTTGAGTTTCATTCTTGTGAACTTACTCCCCAGGCAGGATACTTAACGCGTTAGCTACAACACTGCACGAGTCGATACGCACAACACCTAGTATCCATCATTTACGGCTAGGACAACTGAGGTATCTAATCCAATTCGCTCCCCTAGATTTTGTCTCTCAGTGTCAGTGTCGGTCGAACAAAGTGCTTTCGCCATTGGTGTTCTTTCCGATCTCTATGCATTTCACCACTCCACTGAAAATTCCCTCTGCCCCTACCATACTCCAGCTTGGTAGTTTCCACCGTGTGTCCAGGATTAAGCCCTGGGATTTGAGGACGGACATAAAAATCCACCTACAGATGCTTTACGCCCAATCATTCTGGATAACACTTGCATCCTCTGTATTAACACGGCTGCTGGCACAGAGTTATTCGATGCCTATTCCCCAGATATCATCATTGCTTCTTCTCCGGGAAAAGAAGTTCACGACCCGTGGGCCTTCTACCTCCACGCGGCATTGCTCCATCAGGCTTTCGCCCATTGCGGAAAATTCCCCACTACTGCCTCCCATAGGTGTCTGGGTCGTGTCTCAATCCCAGTGTGGCTGATCATCCTCTCGGACCAGCTACTGATCATCGCCTTGGTAAGCTATTGCCTCACCAACTAGCTAATTAGATGCGAGCCCCTCCTCGGGTGGATTCCTCCTTTTGATCCTCAGCCTACAAGGTATTAGTAGCCATTTCCAGCTGTTGTTCCCCTCGCAAGGGCAGGTTCTTACGGGTTACTCACCCATCCGCCAATGGAAACACCGTTTCCCGTGTTTCCCGTCCGACTTGCATGTGTTAAGCATGCTGCCAGCTTCATCCTAAGCCAGGATCGAACTCTCCATGAGATTCATAGTTGCAGTACTTATAGCTTCCTTGTTCATAGACAAAGCGGATTCGGAATTGTCTTTCATTCCAAGGCATAACTTGTATCCATGCGCTTCATATTCGCCTGGAGTTCGCTCCCAGAAATATAGTGGATTGGAGTCTTTCACCCTAAGGCATAAGACTTTCAGTAAGCCTTTCATTCAAGGCCTAATCCTTGTATTGCTAAACTCCCTCCCAAAGCAAGGTCTATCAAGTTTATGTGCTTGCAGGTCTTGTTTCACCATTGACTGGTCTATTGGCAAAGGTTTAATTTCCTTTGGCTTGAGGTGGAAAAAATCTCTTAGCTCTTAGATCTCGTACGCTTTCCATCTACTCTCATAACTTTCCATTAGCTAATTCAGTACTACATCCGTATTCTGTAAAGTAGCTATTCTATGCTAGCTTTCTAGTCTTCGAAGTAGTCGATTCCCTAAGCATTGGTTAAGTAGTGGGGGTTGCGGGTCTATCACCATTCGGGTATCGTTTAGCTAGCGTTGTAGACCTCCTTTCTTTGTCTATTTATCTAGAACCCCCTGTCTATTTTTACTGCGCCCAAGAAAGAAATGATCCAGTTCAGGACCCCGGGAGAAAGGACTGACTGCTTCTTCCTCCACTACAACTAGTGGTTATGGATTCCGAAAAGGATAGGGGGCGCCTATGCCAATACATTATTAAAAGTACTCAATGGCAGGAAGTCCGACTGGATTCCAGTATGGAAGACTTTTTATGAATAAAAAGAATGTTCTAGTTGTGTTGTTATGATAGCGTATGAACTACCATAGTGCGTTGCTGTCAATGGGCCTTTCCACGAGAGATTCCCGGTCTTACACTTCCACAAAAGGGTAAATGATCTCTAAGAAGAGAGGGTGGTGATCGGATTTGACTGGAGGCAAATTCCGGACAGCAGCTTTAGGGAAAAATGACATTCCATCTTAAACGGAGCTCTGTTTAAGCTCTAATACACACGATTGAACCTTGGAATGTGTACTTTCAAAATAAGAATATCATGTTTATATAGTTCCAACCTATTCTAAGATAAGATTCGAAGAGTAGATTAGCCATAAGCAGATGACTAATTGTCTCGTAAACCACTGAATTAAGGCCCAGTTGAATTACGACTATTCTCACTAGTCTTTATTTCCCTTCTCATCCAGCTTGAGATCAGTTCTTACGTCGAGCGTCTTACGATTCTATTCGAATTTTGGAGCAGAAGATGCTTCCTGGAACTAGGGGTCCAGGAAATAAAGCCCAACGTGGCACGACGTGCAACGTGGAGCCAAGCCACCGTTCCACGGACCCATCGCGAACCCACACTGGAATTTGGCTGAAAATTTCCATTCAGGCAGAAGGCCTCCGCGATGGCAGCGTGACACGGCTCCATCGCGGAGCCCCTTTCTTTTGTGCTTTCCAATGCCTTGTCGAGTGCTCACTTCCGAGTTCAACCCCGATCTCTTCCAACATGCATTTAAGCTTCTCAAAATTACATTTTACCTGCAAAACAATGCTAATCATATTGGTTAGTATAAATTCACATTTTATTACCAATTACATGAGAATGTATACACATTGATAGATAAACAAGGCTAAAATTCCACATTTGAGTATCACTTGGGCATATAAATTTGCCCAAGATCACTTACCCCACACTTAAATCCTTGTTCATCCTCGAATAACAATCCTACACCTCATGCAATTTACATCCCAACCTCGCTACTTCGGTTCGACAATTTAGGCTATGGTCATACCGATTATTCAATACAGCAAATCATCAAGAAAACATGCATGGTCCTATCAATGCAATGACCTTCAATACATCAACACCTCCTAGACTTAAGAATCGACTCTCGATGTTGGAAAACTCATGCAAATCAGCTGATCAAGATATCTGACACGAAAATTAATCTCTCATCAAGCATGTGCCCTTACAACACAAGAGAGTCTTCCCCTTTTTGCTCATATGAACTCACAAAATTTCAGGCAGGGGCATGTAAACACAATTTCGCTCTCACTCCCAAAAGAATTCACATGCATCATGTCATGACCCATAAGCTTGCCTTTAGTGTATTACTCCACTAATATAAAGAAGTGAGATGTAAGATCACGTAGGACTTTAACTGGTTGTAATGGAAGCTACAGAACTATTAAATATTGGGTTAGCCAATAATAGCCACTAGCATCCTTAAGCGCCTTTTCAACATATCCCATCAACTCATGAACATTGTTTCTTTTTTTTTCTCTTTTTCATCCTCCCATTCTTGTCATTTTTCTTTAGTTTAGCCCATCTTATTAAGCACACTTGACACAACAACAAAGATTATTCATGCACCTTCATTATAGTTTATTTATAACAAGTGCACCTTCAACCTTTTCTTTTCTTCTATCACTCTGCTTCTCTTTTCTTTTCACCACTCTCACTCTTTTGACACTTTAGGAAAATTATTTTCTCTTCTTAAGCGCTTAAGAGTTTTGTATCGACTTTACGGCTAATGAAAAGAAGGGATTAAGCTCGATTTACACATTTTGACAAAAGAAAAAATAATAGGCTAAAGGCTCAACGGGCTGACTAGGGTATACAATCAAGGTGGGTACGACAATGAAAAATAGAAACTTTCGGTTAAAACAAAGAAATGCCTACATCCTCTCCTACAATACACCTCCTTCATTTCATTTTGTACACACACCAGGCAAGTTCTAGACACTTCACAATAGCACGGAATAACAAAACCTCACTTCATACATATTGCACATGCTCAATTCAAGATGTATTCACAGACTCTTCAATCAGCTAATTACAGGAATTCAAACATTAAGCCTCAATCACACTGAATCGAACTCTATGGCCTCGGTATCTCAACATATTTACAAAGTTGCATGCTTTCATACGAATCACCTTTGCATTTTAAATATCATGTACAACACACAACCAGAATTTCGCAACCATACAGTAACTACAGGTTTTGGGATGCAACCCACAAAAGAAAACAATTGAAAAATAATTGAAAAAACTACTCCTAACGACTCCATCAGGTTTTGGGATGCAACCCACAAAAGAAAACAACTGAAAAATAATTGAAAAAACTACTCCTAACGACTCTATTTCCCTTAAGACGGTCGTCATCCATCCATCATAGAGAACGGTCACTAACTAAGACTTCAGTTCAATGGGACAATTCTCGGTAAAAGAACCGAAAACAAACGCTGAGAAACCCAAGAATTGAAAAAAATATTTTAAAAATATCGATCATTTCGATAAAAAAAATATGTACAAAATCAGCTAGCAACATTCAGCAACACACATCAGTTTCACATACATTTACAATACAGAACAACAACTTAACAATTCACAAATCACAGGGAACAACAAAATTTCACAGGCACGACAACAGATTAGAATATATTATATACATAACCACACAGCCAACACCTAACTACTCCCACCCCACACTTAACTCGAACACTGTCCCCAGTGTTCACAAAAATCAAAATAGCACAAAAATTGGGTGGTGAAACTCCCTGATCAATCAAAGTACTCCACTTCTTCATCACGTGCTGCTGCTTCATCTCCCATGTCTGAATCACACGTCGTCCTCATCGGACTCCACATCGAAATCCTCCCGACGTGTCTCCTCATCTGTGGGGACATCATCATCCGTGGGCTCTACAAATGCTGGCCCCACTCGGCATAGAGCCCTGGTATTCTCGCCGAAGGGGTAGTCTAGCTCGAGCTGCCATGGCTCCTCGTTTGTCGCCGACCTCCCGCCTATCCTTAGCTGGAGCATCTGCATCCCGTACATGCGAGCCATGTACTGATCACCCCGAGCATGACGCTCGCCAAGTGTAAGCACTGGCCCGTGGGTGGTGTCGGGTGCCTTAGTTTTAGTAACATCTAAGGCTCGCCGCTCCATCTGCGGGATATAATAGAAGGCCTCTTCCTCAACATCTAGGCCCCTGAGGAAGGTGGTGAGTAGTCCACCAAAGTCGTACCTGTGCCCCTGATGCAACCGGGCTCTCTCATGGCGGAGATAATCACCGCCCCCACGTTGATCTCCAGCGCTTTCATCAGGGCGTACACCGGGCATACACGATCCCGGGTTACATCTGTCATATGTACCCCTGGGATTAGGCAGGAATAGACAATCTTCAGCCATATTCTGGCTTCCCTGTTCATCTGTGAATAGGGCAAAGTCTGATGGTAGCCCCTCTCTTTGTGTCTGCTCTATCTAGCTGTCGATCGGGTCCCACACAATGTGCGTCTGATGTCCGCATACGGTGGGGTAATGTTCAGCTATCGGAGCACGTGGGCATCTGTGTCCCGCGCCCCTATGATGGCATTGAGGTGGTGGGGCTCAAATGTGACTATTTGCCCTCTGATTTTTATGGTGTGACTTCTGAGCGTCGGGTTCCAGTTGGCATAAAATTCCCGAATCAGGTGCAGGTTGCATTCCTTGGGCTCTTCAAAGATGAACTTGAGCCCAGCTGCCTCAATCCGGTGTACAATCCTAGGGAACTCCTGTGCCAATGTTTTCCGTGCTATATGCTCCTCGGGGAAGTACTTGTTTTCTTTGTGCTTTGCGTACCACTTCTTCCCCTCATCTGTCACCCATCTGGTTCCGTATTGGTGGCGTTGGCCGCGTGGAACCGCTGGTGCTGCTGGGACTACTGTGCCCAGTCTGATTCGCTTTCTTCCGGCGCCAGATGTTGATGCGCCTTTCCCTTTTTCTTGCCTGCTTGCCATTTTACCTGTCAACCCAAGCAGACAAGATCAATGTTAAGCCAATGAGTATTAACTTCGGCTAAAGTCGGGTTAAGCTAAGCTACCCCACGCTAAGTCCTTAGCTACAGTTACAACATACCGGCAAGATCATGCTTATTTGCACAAATAAACAACCAACTATACAAACATGCTTAGCGCATACGAAGAATTCGACGGTATATATACACTATGTACTACTCAGACTTCGTACAGCTAACAACAATCATTACCATCGATAACCTTTTAATCCATCACACTTAGAAAGGAAAAAAAACAAAGAATGAAAACAACAACAAGAATTTATCTACATGAACCTATACAACCAACCCAATTTTTGCAAATTTCAATATTCCCCTAACCTGAGAATCCGTCGGTCTTTTAACATGATAACAACTAGCCCATCGACTCATCTCACTCAACATGTACATCCTGGCATTAATTTCACAAGTTCACTACATTTTCCACTTCAAATTTAAAAACAAGCCCTAGAAATGATGATATCAAGAAAATTTGATTAAATTACGCAATTAACGAGTTGAAGCAATCATAATGAAATTTTGAACATTCATCAACAACAATTCAGTTGAATTCATGATTAATTTCTACTTAGGGAAAACTTAGCTCACCTCACATGCTCAATATCGAAGAAAATCGACAAGAAATGAGATGAAATTGAAGAACATACCTTGAAGTTGAAGAATTGAAGCAAACTCAACGAGTTTCTTGGCCTACTCCGTGTCACGTTGAAGAGGGATGGGTTTTGGGGAGTTTGGTCGTGGAGTGAGTGAAAAATAAGGAAAAGGGAGGGGGTTTCGGGGTTAAAAAGTAGAAAAATTGCGCGGGTCACCCGGCGACCCGGTGTGACCCGTTGCGATATACATGGCAACGTGTCACGGAGTGCATCGCGGTGCACTGCCTCCGTGACACGGAGCTGTCGCGAGCCTATTCTGGAAATTTTGAAAAATTCCAGATTATACCTCAACGTGTCACGGAGGGTAACGCGGAGGTCCACCTCCGTGACACGGAGCTATCGCCCTAGCTCACTGTTTTGCCACATTTTGTTAATTTTCATACCTCGTATTTTCCCTTGCGATTCCATGCATATTTTCCTCTGTTTGACCTGAAATTCATCTCACTATACAAAATTGGTTAGAATTATAGGTTTCACTCTATATAAAAATAAAAACAAAAACTAAAATGAAAAATTTTGTTGTTAATCAAGAAAAAGAAAAAGAAAAATCTATTCACAATTTAAAATGAGAGAAAAAAAATTTCATGGGTTGCCTCCCGTGCAGCGCCTGGTTTACCATCGCGGCTCGACGTCATTAAGCTCAGTTGTCCTCTAGGGTGATGGACGATTTCTCTTGATCACCGTCCTCCCCCCAGTAGTGCTTACACCATTCCAATGGTTTTCCCATTAACTCTCGTGAATCCTTAATCTGCTCATCATCACCTTGATCAATCACATTGATCACCGAGAGTTCTTCGTGCACCATCGGGATCTTGGGTACCTTGTACACATCGAACACCTCCACCTTGTCGTGTGCTCGCATTATTAGCTGCCCCGCAGCTACGTCAATTAGTGCTTTCCCGATCGCCAAGAAAGGACGTCCCAAAATAAATGGGACTTCCGCGTCTGGTTCAAAATCCAGCACGACAAAATCTACCAGAAAAATCAGGGAGCCAACTTGCACCAGAACGTCCTCCACAATGCCATCAGGTCTGGCTAAGGACCGATCCGCCAATTGCAAGATTACTGTTGTGGGTCTAGGACTCCCTAGACCCAACTTTTTGAATACCGATGACGGCATCAAATTTATGCTCGCTCCCAAATCACACAATCCACGAGCTCGGATGCTCTGCCCAATAGTAATCTGTATAGTAAAGCTCCCAGGGTCTTTGATCTTTGTGGGCAGTCTGTTTTGAATTCGAGAAGTGCACTTCTCCGTTAGAGCCACCGTAGCATACTCAGTCAACCGACTTTTATTTGCCACGATGTCCTTTATATACTTGGCATATTTCGGCACTCCCTGCAAAACATCAACAAGAGGTAAGTTAATATGTACCTGTTTCATCACCTCCATGAATTTCTTGAAACACGCCTCCTCCTTGTGTTTCTTTAATCGTTGAGGGAACGGGGGTGGTGGTCTTTCTGATTCCGCTTCCTTAGTCTTCCCCCTTTCAGTACTTTGCTCCCTCTCGACTTCTGTTGCTCCCGATTGTTAAGGTGGTCTTTCTGGTTCCACCTCTTTCAGCTGCAAACCACTCCTTGTGGTCACTACATTCACCTGCTTGGGATTGGGATCTGTGTCACTCGGAAGTCCTCCTCTAGGCCTGCTGTTTTGGGCTCCAGAAAATTGCCCAAATTGATATTCAAGCGCCTTGGTAGCTAACTGGTTGTTTTTCACTTCGGCTACCAATTTCACAAAGTCATCCTGCAATTGAGCTTGGTTAGCTATCATGGTCTTGAACATCTCCTCAATGCTGGGTGATGGTGGTGGAGGAGGTGCATTGTTGTTTCTGAATTGTGCTTGATAATTCTGCTGCCCTCCTTGGTTCCTTTGCACACCCTGACCCGAACTTTCCCCCTGATGGTTGTTGCTACCCCAAGAGAAATTCGGGTGATTCCTCCAATTGGAATTGTAGCTATTACCATACTGTTGGTGGTTGTTCCTTTGCACATTTCCCACAAAGTTTACCGAGTCAGGATTTGCTCCACAACACTCAGCTGAGTGCTCACTGCTTCCGCACACTTCACACCAAATCTGCTGCACTGCATTCATTGGGGCTTGAGGCTAGTTCATTGTCATGTTGTTGAAGTGGGTGTTAAGTTGATTTTGCAATGAAGCTATCTGTGCAGCAATAGCTGTAAACCCATCCACTTCTAGCACTCATGCTGCTTTCCTTGTTCCACCTCTGGACGAATCAACATTCCATTCTGGATTGCCCTGCGAAATACGGTTCAACAAGGTATACAGCTCCTCATAAGTTTTCTCCAGCACTTGTCCTCCAGCTGCTGAGTCTAGCAATATTTTTGTGTGGGGTTCCAAACCCTCTATAAAAGTGTGCACCAGCACATCATTGGACTGATGATGATGAGGACAATCCCGCAACATGGACTTGAATCTCTCCCAGACCTGATATAGATTCTCTCCCTCCCTCTGTTTGAAACTTAGAATCTGACTTCTAAGTCTTGCTGTTTTACCGGAGGGAAAAAACTGTATCAAGAATTTCCTCGCAAGATCATCCCACGTAGAAATAGAATTCGGTGGCTCAGCTTTCAACCACCTCTTGGCTTCTCCCAATAGTGAAAATGGGAACAATGTACACCAGACATAATCTGATGACACTCCAGCGGGGATATAAGTGTCACTTATCTCCAAAAAATTTTGGAGATGCTGTTGTGGATCTTCATGAGGGAGACCTGTAAACTGCCCGCTCGTGTGCAACAATTGCACCATATTCTACTTAAGTTCGAACCTCCCTCCTGGCTCAGGTTTGCGAATGCTAGATGTGACATTATTAGCATGTGGTATTGCCACCTCGCGAACCGGCCGAGCTGCTACTTCTTTGGGCACTAACACTGCCCGTACTACCGGTGGATTCTGTTGTTGCTCCATGATCGTCTGTCTGAGCAACTGCAACTTTCTTTCTAGAGCTTCTCTACGCTTACTATGAAATATTCTTTCTGGCTCTAAATACGAGTCCACCATCTCCTTGTCTCTTGCCAGCGTTCAACAGAGTTTAAATCTGCAAAATACAGGCTAAGACCAAGTTGTCAACACTAAGAGAATAAAAATACAGTAAATTAACACTTAAGACAAATTCGCCAATTGCCAGTCCCCGGCAACGGCGCCAAAAACTTGTTCGGTCTGCGTTATATGGGTATATAACTACACGCAAGTGCACGTGGTCGAACAATTAGTAAAGTGTCTTAAGAAAGCCAAGTATCGATCCCACAGGGACTGGGATGAAGTGCAATCTGCTCAAGTGTACTATATTTTAGTTCTAACAATGAAGACAACAGTGTAACCAAGAGTTTGATATTTTGATTTATAATTTTTATGCTAAATCTAAAACAACTATCTAACGTGAGTCTGAACTATGAATGAGAGCATGCTGAGGTTAAACGAACATGTAATGAAATTAATTATTGATGTAATTTGGTTAGTCTTTTCCTCCGGTTGCTAGTCAAGAACTATTGCCAAGGAATTAAAACTCTCGTATTTAACCCCACTTAAGAATCATGAACCATCCACCTACATTTCTGTGATTAAATGCAATTCATGTTCTAGCCATACAAACCCGGTTCCTAAATTGACTAATACGACTTTTAGGTATATTTCTATCCTGAAAGTAAATCAATTCTCAATTTTCCCAAACTAAGAAAAGATCATATCCTATTAATTCACAACTTTCCAATTTCTTGCTCTATCGAGTGAAACCGGACTTTTTAGATGTAAATTAACGTAGGCCACACATCAATGCAGTAAGAACAAGAATTAATAGAACAACCATGGAAGAAAAGATGAAAAATCAAAGAATCAATGATCACATTTCATTACAATTGTTCATAACCTCAGCAAGAAGATGAATTAGCCACTCATTTGTGGATTAAAAATCGTTAAATGAGTGTTAATCATACAAGCAATTGAATTGAAGAAGAAGGAGATAGAGAAAAACCTTGATAATTTCATCCCCTCAACTGCCTGTAACCCACGTTCTTGCTCCACCAAGTCAGAATATTGAAAACTGAACCTAAGTGTTCTATTTATACTAGTGGGAATTTTTCCCGGAATACAAGCAACGTGTCACGGAGTGCATCGCGGAGCACTGCCTCCATGACACGCTACAGACGCGGACCTTCACTGGAACTGGGGGTCCAGGAAATAAAGCCCAACGTGGCATGGCGTGCAAAGCGGATCCAAGCCACCGTGCCACGGACCCATCGCGAACCCACACTGGAATTTGGCTGAAAATTTCCATCCAGGCAGAAGGCCTCCGCGATGGCAGCGTGACACGGCTCCATCGCGGAGCCCCTTTATTTTATGCTTTCCAATGCCTTGTCCCGTGCTCACTTCCGAGTTCAACCCCGATCTCTTCCAACATGCATTTAAGCTTCCCAAAATTACATTTTACCTGCAAAACAATGCTAATCATGTTGGTTAGTATAAATTCACATTTTTTTACCAATTACATGAGAATGTATACACATTGATAGATAAACAAGGCTAAAATTCCACATTTGAGTATCACTTGGGCATATAAATTTGCTCAAGATCAGACATAAAAAAGAATGAAATTGATAAAATAGAGGAAGATTAATGTGCAGCTGATTCTATACCATCTGATTCAATTGTTCAACTACTTCGAAAAAACTTACTATTATGGCTATGTAAAGGGATCGGCTTCCCCTTTTTCATTCACCTCCTATCTTAAGGTAGGCCCACTGCTGAATACCCTCAACATTCTTGGAAAAACAATCGAATCAAGGGTTCGAAGGAGAATTGGCCATTCAATCATGTGAACTAATTGAGACCGAAATTGAAAAAACAGATACGAATGGAGAGGAATAACCAATCTATGAAAGAACATGAAACCGTTCTGTTTCAATAGAGGTATAAGAAACGGTTGGGGGAAATGAAGTAGGTGAAGTGGTTGGATTTTGTAAGCTGTTCCAACCACTGCTGGATGTGATTCCAAGAGCCGAATGAGATTGAATACCACATGAAAGAGTCAGCCCATTCCCATTTTGGGCGGAACATATCTACTAATTCTTCGATTCCAGTTAGTAAGAGAGATCTTGAACTAAGAAATAGACCCTAGAAGCTAAAAAAGGATATCCTAAGCAATTGCAGTGGTAAGATAGGGCGCTATTCGATGAAGAAATAGACTTTAGGAAAGTAGTTCAGTAGAGCAAAGGACTGAAAGTCCTTGTGTCAGTGGTTCGGCATCTATACCATAAAATCGTTTTTCGACGGAATGAAAAATACATATATGGTAGAATAGTAACCATAGAATACGACCCTAATCGAAATGCATACATTTGTCTCATACACTATGTGGATGGTGAGAAGAGATATATTTTACATCCCAGAGGGTCTATAATTGGAGATACCATTGTTTCTAGTACAAAAGTTCCTATAAAAATGGGAAATTCCCTACCTTTGAGTGCGGTTTGAACTATTGATTTACGTAATTGGAAATAACCAATTAGGATTATGAAGAAACATAGAAGTCGATCACTGATCCAATTTGAGTACCTATGCAATAAATAATAGGAGCTCGCGGTCTATCAGCACTTGAAGGGATACACAATGGAGATCGGATCGGCCTCGTATGGAGCACTTTTTGGCTCCCCGAATACCTTCCATGTGATCGAGAAGCTCTTATTCCAATTTCTATAGGAACTAGCTACAACTCTTTGTTTGTTTTCTGTTCCTCTCGCTCAAACAAGGTTTCATAGAGCCAAGTTCAAGTAGCATCTTTATATGTATCGGATCATTTGTGGATTGAAACTCTCTTTTCTTTCAGCTTTCCCTTTCCATTGGACTAGTTCAAGGCTACTGTAAGCAGTTCTGATCTCAAGCACCTCTCATAGATTTTGAGTAGCTATGATCCACCAGAGCAGTTACAATTGCTTCAGCTGGAGCTGCGACAATTGCTTGTGCGGGGGACACGCATAGCTGTTCTGAAGTCCTAGTTAGAAAGAGGGGTTGGTAATCTAATTGCTCTTAGTGGTCTTATAGTAGAGTGAGTGATCCTCGGGTAGTCATCTTAAACCTCGAGATGACTTGCAGAAAAAATGTTTTCTAGGTTTGTCTTGTGTCTCTAAAACAAACGGTCCATTTATTGATGGGAGAAAGATGGGGATTGAACCCGTGCGTGGTGGATTCACAATCCACTTGCTTGATCCACTTGGCTACATCATCCCCTACCCCCGCACAGGTTGAAGTCTCTATCTACAATCAGATCCTTTCTGAACTCCTCTATAACCGCTTATCAAAAGAGAAGCTTTTCCATATTGGGCGGACTCCGTTAGGTAAGAGGACCCCTAATGATATTTACTGACCTGTTGATAGGCTATAAGTAGGCTGTTTGCTATTTCTATAAGGGTTGCTCTCCTTAATACGGCTTGGCTTCGCTATCGCTCGTAATGGTCGACAGTATTCTTGCCATACCAAAATTCGTATTATTTAGAGCTTGAAGCTTCTCCAGAAGCAAGCAAGATGAGGTTGCTCTACTTCGTAGACAAGGAATTTAATTGTTCGATTTTACAAAAACTTTACAAAAAACTAGGAGTAAGCTTGTGACATGTTCACTAAAAAAGATCCGTTTGTCGCCAGTTTCTCTCGCAACATATCTAGTTTATCCTGAAGCAGCATTTCTCGAAGTAGCATTCCCATAAGTAGAGGATGAAACCCTTTCTTGTTTATCTCGATTCGAATTGGAATTGTCAAGTCATCCATAACTATTTGTAAAAACAAGAATTCAATTTTGATCGAACCACCTAGTTTGCTTTGTTTATTGGTTTAATGTAAGGCATATCTCATTTGAAGATTCATCGACTGGAATCCGATTTTCTTTCCATTATACTTATTTCCATTTTATTTAGTTAGTAGAACCTTGTAACTATATATAACTCTTATACAAATTATCCTCTTTCTCTTGTTTTTTTCTCTAAAGACGGGGAATTCTAAACTAATTACTTATCTTATTTCTTCTTTAATTAGAAATTCTTTAAAGATTTCTATTTTTTTCTATAAATAGAATCAAGAGGTCTTTATTTTCATATTTTTTCATTTTTCTTAGAGAGATTACTCTCCTTTGAAGGTGAATCCCATTTGAAGGCAAGTCATAGTATTCGGGATCGGACATCGAAAGGGAAGGTGAGGTTTCAAAGTCTATTATGGAAACGACCCCCTATTGGTAGTGATACCCCAATCTCATAGATGAAGGCTAACATTTTCTATTGGAATAGATGGATGTGCAGATCAATTCGACTTTGAACTTTGCCATCTAGAGATAGTTCACCCTGAGTTAGGATATGGAGTTGGACCTCTCGCGCAGTGGGAAGTAATGAGGCTAGTCTCCCCCCCTCCCCCCTGAATGAAAAAGTAGTGGGGGCCTCTTCCTGTGTATGCACCTTTATTTATATTCTTTCTATTTTTGAATTACCAATGGAGAATCTTTCTCAAAAAATCTCTCTGGAAAAACGCAATTCATCGAGTTCAATTTAAGGTGCACCTTGCTTTTTTTTTCAGGTAGCTTTTTCTTATGGTGCATAACGCGTGGGAATCTGCCGAAAGTTCTGGGCAAATCCTGAAGAAAGCTAAAAGGTGTTGTTTGATGAGCCTGCGTAGTATTAGGTAATTGGTCAGGTAAAGGATGACCAAGCCAATGATGCTTAGCTGTTCTTTTCGGATGATCAGCCACACTGGGACTGAGACATGGCCCGGACTCCCACGGGGGACAGTAGTGGAGAATCTTGGACAATGGGTGAAAGCCCGATCCAACAATATCGCGTGAGTGAAGAAGGGAAATGCCGCTTGTAAAGCTCTTTCGTCAAGTGCGCGATCATGACTAGACTCGAGGAAGAAGCCCCGACTAACTCCGTGCCAGTAGCCGCAGTAAGACAGGAGGGGCAAGTGTTCTTCGGAATGACTGGGTGTAAAGGGCACGTAGGTGGTGTATCGGGTTGAAACTGAAAGCCGCCAATTGAGATCTTTCCCTGTGTAGGTAAATTTGGGCTCAGGAGGGGAATACCCGGTTCATTGGAACTTCAACCAAAAGAGCTAGGCTCGGGTTCCTGGTATATGTATAAGAAAGCCAGTAGAGCTATATAGAGGTAGACTGTACTTCTATGCGTACTGAGCTGAGGTCCTCCCCGCAGGGATAAACTATCTTTGCCATACTTCCTTGATAGGTAAGACTTCCATAAAAGAAAGCACAAATAAGAATAATCTTAGTATGCAAGGACTGAGGAGCGGAAAGCCACTTGGAAAAACAAGAAGGCCCTCTCCTTACAGTCAAGTGGCTGAACGCCCCTCTATATTATTATTAATTAAGGTTGTGTAAGGGTGTGTCTATTTTCTTTCTCTTAACTCAAAAGTGCTTTTTTTTAGTAAGATAGTAGTGGATCTAGAAAGCAAAGCTTAAAAGGTGAAAGTGCTCTACCTACCCTCTCTTGTTTCAGGTATTCCACTCATTCTCAAAGTATATAGCTCTAGTAGTCCTTTCTACCTATTACACCCCTTCACTCTAGTGATCGCTTCGTATACTACGCTTCTTATCCAGCGTATTGAACTCATTTATTCCACTCGCTCCCTAACTCTAAGAGAAACTCCTCTTTTTAGAATTGTTGAAGAAACTACTAACTCTCACTATCTAACTACACTGATCGAGGTTGATCTCACTGACCCCTTGCTTCACCTTGCCCAAAACCATTTTTGGTCCCAAATCTTTGGGGTTGCTTTTTCGAATAAACGTTGCTAACATTTCTTTATGTTATTTGTACCAGTAAACAGTTTTTGGATGAGTGTTCTTGAAGTAGTCAGTCTAGCCCTGAACCTACGTGCCTATGAATTTGTTTCTTAGGAAATTTGCGCAGCGGAAGATCCTGAATTTGAGACTTTCTACACCAAAAATATTCTCTTAAATTTAGGTATTCGCGCTTGGATGGTGACTCAAGATCAGCCTTACGAAAACCTTATATTCCCTGAGGACGTTCTACCACATGGAAACGCTCTTTAATGGAACTTTAGCCTTAGCTGGTTGTGACCAAGAAACCACTGGTTTCTCTTGATGGGCCGGGAATGCCTGACAACTCAATTTATCTGGTAAACTACTAGGGGCTCATGTAGCCCATGCTGGATTAATCTTATTCTAGGACGGAGTAATGAACCTATTTGAAGTGTCCCATTTCGTACCAGAGAAGCCTATGTATGAACAAGGATTATTTTGACTTCCCCACCTAGAAACTCTAGGTTGGGGGGTCAAAAGTATATATATACTTTGTTTAAATAAGGCCCTAACTTGCCCGGTGCCCACCAAAGCACAAACTCTACTCACCTAGTCTACGGGCTGGTGAGACTATTCCACTATAGATTGATGGACTTACAAATTTGCTGATTGATTCAAGGAGTTTGGCCGGTGTAACTCATCTCTAAAGAAGAAATCAAGAAAGAAGGAACTGGTGAGCATTCCCCTGTTCATTTGTCCAACTAACTATGTGATTTAATTAATGTGGTACGTAGGAACATCAATTGTTGTTTCCTAGCTAACCCAATCCGATTGAGAAGACAAAACACCAGATAATTTTTTACATACGTCACTCGGAGCTTTGGCAACAACCGTAGGAGGTGTGATGCCCATTATCCTTTTTGGAGTGATGAATCTTGTATGTGTTCCTAGAAAAGGAATTTGTCCATTTTTCGGGGTCTCAAAAGGGCGTGGAAATGCATAAGAACACTTCAATGGAAAAGAGATGTAACTCCAGTTCCTTCGGAATCGGTTGTCAATCCTATTTCCGATAAGGGCAGTTGACAATTGAATCTGATTTTGACCATTATTTTCATATCCGTAATAGTGTGAAAAGAAGGCTTGGCTCCAAGTTGTTCAAGAAAAGTGGCGTTGAGTTTCTCGACCATTTGACTTAGGATTAATCTATTCTATTTTTCGACGTAGGTGTGCCCCTTTCTCAAACTTTTCTATAATATAAGGTAATCTTTTTGGAAACCTAGTTTTTGAGTTTTCCCCAACCAACTTATACCTTACTAATAAAAAGGGGCTTCCTTTTTCATTTGCATTGCACTGCCGCTTAAACAATGAATCCGCTGGGCTGGATGAGCAACCTTCTATCAGTCCTCTGTACCAATAGTAGAGTGGCGTGCTACTTTCAATCAGAAAAGGAAGATTGAGCAAGCCAAAGCACTACCCCAACATCAACTAGTACAAGGAGGAGGCACGATAGAGAAGATCAATCCATGTCAATCTACAAAAAGACACTAACCTATTTCTGCTATTCCGGGTTCTTATTGAGCGTATCGAAATCAGGGTTGATGATAAAGTCAGCGAAGTTCACATGGTAAGTCATCGGTTCAAATCCGATAAGGGGCTTTGTAAAACTCCAATCTAGTATTCATATTTGTATTCATATTTTAGGGGAGAATTGTATTTTTATTTGTAACAAAAAGGTAACTAACTGGATAATACATTGTCATTATACTTAGTTAAAAAGTTGAACCGACCCTACTGGATTAGGAATGTGAAGGCCTCTCTTCGAAAGGAGACCGGGGAAAGAAAGAGCTATGCTACTGACCGGACCCTTTTTTCTCATTTTTTTGAAGCGGGCCAAATAGAGAATGAAATGCATAAAAAAATAGGGGAAGTAAGTCAGAGACTCCCCTTTTTTTTGTCCACTGAAATGGGGTTGGAGAGACAGTAAACCTTAGATCGGCTAAGATTGAATTGAACTATCTTTGATTGAGCGAATCCTACTCGATTTTTATTTTTGTCCCCGCGGGAGACATCGTAAATAGTTAAATGTTTTATTCCAAGGTGAAGCAAGGTCAGGAACGATGAATCTCTTTATGATAAACAAATCCATTCTGCAAGTTCATTATTACGGGTGGTTCCTACAAAGGATCAGACTAATGATGTATACAATACTTGAATTCTCAATGTAGATTCTACATAGTTGGTTCTCATCCTTCAGAGACTACGAGTGTAGTAAGAGCATCCGTCAACAAAAGGATAACCCTAAGATGATCATCTTGTGGCTATTGAGAATGAATTAAATCAGATGGTTCTATTTCTCAGTCTTTTCGACTTGCTCCTACGAAACCAAGATCGAAAAGATTGAAAAAATCAGTCATTGACAACCACTGATGAAGGATTCCTTGAAAAGTTAAGGATTAGTAATCCTTTTTAGAAATCGAATGGATTTGGTCTTATACATACGTGAGGAAGGTAATCAAAAAAGAAAGAAAATGGGTTCTTCTTTCTTTTATCACTTAGGAGCCGTGTGAGATGAAAGCCTCATGCATGGTTTTGAATGAGAGAAAGAAGTAAGGAATCCTCTTTTCGACTCCGACTCTCCCACTCCAGTCATTGCTTTTCTTTTTGTTACTTCGAAAGTAGCTGCTTCAGCTTCAGCCACTAGAATTTTCAATATTCCTTTTTATTTCTCGTCAAATGAATGGCATCTTCTTCTGGAATTCCAAGCTATTCTTAGCATGGTATTGGGAAATCTCATTGCTATAACTCAAACAAGCATGAAACGTATTCTTGCATATTCGTCCATAGGCCAAATCGGATATGTAATTATTGGAATAATTGTTGGAGACTCAAATGATGGATATGCAAGAATGATAACTTATATGCTTCAACCCTGAAAAAAAAGCATATGCATCTCGGGATTCTCTCCATCTTAGAAGTGGATTCCCCCTGCAAGGGTACTTGAGTACAACTATGACTATGAAAAGCTTATCGAAAAAGGAGGAAAGAGCGTAAACCATCACAGGGAATCTCAAAGCCCCGCTGCAGTAAGTTTGAAAAATGTGACATGTCGAGAAAGGTGGAATCATCGTGTATAAGGATCATTAACACTTGTAGCCCTTTTGAGAGAGGGGTACCCCAACCTCACTCAAGAAAACACATAGAGTGAGATGTAGGGCTCAGTTTCTCTTGTGCAGGAGATGGAATTTTCAGAAAGCATGTGCATCCGAATAGTCATCGGTTTGAATAGTCATCTCTTTGAAAGAGAGTAAAACGCCCAAAGATAACGTGTAGAGGAGATTGCTCACCAATAATAGGAGCCATCGTCTTCTTACTCAGATAAGCGGCCATCATTAAATTCGCTTTACTAGGGATCCTATAATAGGGAACTTTCAGTCCCAGTAGAAGTCCTCGAGCAACTTTACTAATAATAAAAAATAAGGTGAAGGCCCAACATTTTCTATTAGTATAAGGAAGGCGCTAGCTAGCGCTTTGCCAAGGAGAAGATGCGGGTTCGATTCCCGCTATCCGCCCAAGATCCAAGATAAAGTAATTTTTTTACTATTTCTTATTTAATTGTCACCTGCAAGAAAAGGCCAAAAACTTAACTTTACTTTACTAAACAAGCGAGAAAGGCCCTTTCTATCTTATTAGTCAAGCGCGCTAGCTGCAATCAAAAAACAGCGCTAACTAGAAATAGAAAGTGCTTCGAGAGGCGCCGGCTACCTTCTTACTAACAGCACAGCTAGGTGCTGGCATTCAATTAGTAGTGCTGACACGTCACTCGGCTCCTCAGCTCTTTTCGGTTGCAAAGACTTTCTCCTTAGGCGCATATCTCAGTAACACAAAACAAGGGTTTCGCTCGTTATAAGACTTGACCAAACATCTCACGATACGAGTTGATGACAGCCATGCAGCACTTATATGAAAGTCAGTACCATCCCGTTAAGGAAAAGTTTTCTTATTCATATGTCAAGGGCTGGTAAGGTTTTGCGCAATGTATTGAATTAAACCAGATGCTCCACTACGCATTAATTTGAAAAAGAAAGAGAGTCTCTCCCTAAAGCCACTTCAATCTCCCCTTTCCTCATATTCGAGCAAGGAAAGCTGTACAAAGGAAAACGTATTCTAAAGACTTGTTTGCTAAAAATGCCAAATGAAAGGTGATCTTGGGCAGAATTGCATGCCCAAGTTATACTCAAATATGTCATTTCGACTTGTTTATCTATCGTTATGTGTACATTGTCATGTGATTTTTAGTTATAAGTGAATTTATACTAACCAACATGATTAGTGTTGTTTTGCAGGTAAAAGGAAATTTTTTAAGCTAATATACATGTTGGTGAAAATGGAGAATGGACTTGGAAACAAGGAGTGGAAAATGACAAGGGAGAGTAGCAAAAATAAGGGCTCTGTGATGGAGCCGTGTCACGCTGCCATCGCGGAGGCATTCTGCCGCGGATGAAATAATTTTGGCAATTTTCAGTGGAGGTCCGCGTTACCTCCGTGACAGGGAGGCAGTGCTCCGAGATGCACGTCGTCTCACGTTGAGTACAATTACCTGGAACATCATGTTCCAGTGAAGGTGCGCGATGGCACCGTAACATGGAGGGAGTGCTCCGCGATACACTCTGTGCCACGTTGCTTGTTATTCCGAGAAAATTCTCAAGAGTATAAATAGAACACTCAGGTTTTATTTTAAACATCTGACTTGGTTGAGCAAGAACGTGGGTTACAGGCAGTTGAGAGGACGAAAATTCTAGGGTTCTTCTCTATCTCTTTCTCTTTTATCTCAATTGTTTGTATGAATTCTACTTATTTGATGATGTTTAATCGACAAATGAGTGGCTAAATTCACTTCTCGGTGAGGTTAAGAACAATTGTAGTGGAATGTAATTGTTATTCATTTCAATTTTCATCTTTTCTTCAATGTTTGTTCTATTTATTCTGGTTTTTACTGCATTAATGTTTGGCCAATGTTAATGTATATCTAGAAATCCAATTTTGATTTTGAAAAGGAAAGAAATTGGAAAGATGTGAATTGGTAGGATATGATCTCTTCTTATTTTAGAAAATTGAGAATTGTTTTACATTCACAATAGAAATATATCTGAAAGTCTTATTAGTCAATTAAGGAATCGGTATTGTATGGCTAAAGCATGAAATTCTTTTATCACAGAAAATAGATTAAGGTTTCATGATTCTTAATTGGATAGGAGTCGAAAGATCCAATCCATAGGCAATAATTCTTGACTAGCAACCGAAGAAAAGATTAGCTGAATTGAATCGATAAATTACTTCCCTGCATGTTCGTTTTAACCTCAGCTTGCTCATTACTATTGTTCAGATTCAAGTTATAATTTTAACTTAGAGTTTTTATTACTTAGCAAACTTAACTCTCAAAATATTGTCAATTGGTTGTCTGCATTCATAAAGACATAGTTCATTGACGCTTAAGTTAATTAGTACCGTAGTTCAGTCCCTGTGGGATCGATGCTTGGCTTTACATAAGCCACTTTACTACTTGTTCGACCACGTGCACTTGTGTGTAGTCACTACAGGACTGAACAAGTTTTTGGCGCCGTTGTCGGGGACTGGCAATTGGTAAAATTATTTTTTAGTGTTAGTTTACAAATTCTATATAAGTGTTGACAACTTGATCTTAGCCTTTCTCTTGCAGATATTGAAATCTTCTGAATGCTGGCAAGAGATAAGGAGTTGGTGGATTCATATATAGATCCGGAAAGACAATTTCATCGTCAAAGAAGGGAAGCTCTAGAGAAGAAGATACAGTTGCTAAGACAAGCAATTTTGGAGCAACAACAGAACCCACCACTTGTGAGGGCAGTTTTAGTGCCCGAGGAAATGGCAGCAAGGCCGGTTCACGATGTGGCAATCCCACATGCTAGCAATGTTACATCTAGTATTCGTAGACCAGAGCCAGGAGGGAGGTCTGAGCTTAAACAGAACATGGTGCAGTTGTTGCACACTAGCGGGCAATTCACAGGTCTCCCTCATGAAGATCCACAGCAACATCTCCAAAATGTTTTGGAGATAAGTGACACTTAGATTCCCGCTGGAGTATCATCCGACTATTTGAGGCTTATATTATTCCCATTTTCATTATTGGGGGAAGCAAAAAAGGTGGTTGAAAGTTGAACCACCCAACTCTATCACCACTTGGGATGATCTTGCAAGAAAGTTTTTGATACGATTCTTTCCATATGGGAAAACAACAAGACTTAGAAGTCAGATTCTATGTTTTAAACAAAGAGAGGGTGAAAATCTGTATCAAGCTTGGGAAAGGTTCAAGTCGATGTTAAGGGATTGTCCTCACCATCACCTGTCCAACGATGTGTTGGTGCATTCTTTCATAGAGGGTTTGAAGCCACATACAAAAAATTTGCTAGACTCAGCAGTAGGGGGACAAGCACTAGAAAAGACTTATGAGGAGCTTTATACTTTGTTAAATCGTATTTCATAGGGAAATTCAGAGTGGAATGCGGACTCTTCAAGAGGAGGAACAAGGAAAGCGGCAGGAGTCTTTGAGGTGGAAGATTCTACAACTATCGCTGCACAGATAGCTGCGTTGCAAAATCAACTCAACACCCACTTCAGCAGTATGAGCTTGAATCAAGCACAAGCCCCGGTTAATGTAGTGCAGTAGGTATGGTGTGAAGTATGTGGGAGTAATGAACACACAGCTGAGTGTTGTGGTGCAAATCCAGATTCAATAAACTTTATTGGGAACGTCAAGAGGAATAATAACCAACAGTATGACAACAATTACAACTCAAATTGGAGGAATCATCCAAATTTCTCTTGGGGTAGTAACAGCCATCAAGGGCAAAGCTCGAATCAGGGTGTGTAGAGAAATCAGGGGGGGCATCAGAATTATCAGTCTCAATATAGAGGAAACAATGCACCTCCTCCACCAACCAACAACATTGAGGAAATGTTCAAAACAATGATAGCTAACCAAGCACAAATGCAGGCTGATTATGTGAAATTAGCGGCAGATATGAAAAATCAGCAGTTACCTACAAAGGCGTTGGAGTACCAGTTGGGACAACTAGCTGGAGCTCTAAACACCAGGCCCGGGGGAGGACTACCGAGTGACACTGACCCAAATCCCAAGTAGGTCAATGTAGTGACCACAAGGAGTGAACTACAACTCAAGGAGGTGGAACCAGAAAGACCACCTCAGCAATCAGGAGCAGTGGAAAAAGATGGGGAACATGATGATGAGAGGGGGAAGGATAAGACAGCCGAAGCAGAATAACCACCACCCCCATTCCCTCAAAGATTAAAGAAGCACAAGGAGGAAGCTTGCTTTAAAAAGTTCATGGAGGTTTTGAAATAGGTACACATTAATTTACCTTTGGTTGATGTTTTGAAAGGAGTGCCGAAATATGCAAAGTATATCAAGGACATCGTAGCAAACAAAAGCAGATTGGCGGAGTATGCTACGGTGGCGCTGATTGAGGAGTGAACTTCTTGGATATAGAATAGGTTGCCAACAAATCTCAAGGACCATGGGAGCTTTACCATTCAGATCACAATCGGGCAAAGTATCCAAGCTCGTGGATTATGTTATTGGGGAGCGAGCATAAACTTGATGCCGACATCGATTTTCAAGAAGTTGGGGCTGGGCAGTCCTAGACTAACTACAGTGATCTTGGAGTTAGAAGACCGTTCTTTGGCCAGACCAGATGGCATTGTGGAGGACGTGCTAGTGCAAGTGGGCTCCCTCATTTTCTCGGTAGATTTTATTATATGGGATTTTGAGCCGGATGCAGAAGTCCTATTGATTTTGGGACGTCCTTCCTTGGCAACCGGGAGAGCGTTGATTGATGTAGCTGCGGGGCAACTAACCATGCGAGCACATGATAAAGTGGAGGTGTTTGATGTGTATGAGGTCATGAAGCTTCCGACCATTTATGAGGAGCTATCAACAATCAATGTGCTAAACCAGGAAGAAATTCTTCAGATTATTGATACTCAAGATCCATTGGAGAGAGATTTGATGGGCTCCGATCATTTCGGAGACAGGAATACTTATGAGATGGTGCAAATGTTGAACGAACCAAAATGGTATCTCAAGAAGCAAGACTTTCAGCCATTGATGTGGTCCTTGGAACTATTGCCAAAACCATCTATTGAGGAAGCACCAAAACTGGAGTTGAATACATTGCCTCCATATTTGAAATATGTATTTTTGGGGGAAGACGACACGTTGCCAGTCATCATCTCCGCAGAGTTGACGGAGGCACAAATAAAGGATGCATTGGTGGTTCTCAAGAGGAGGAAGAAAGCAATGGGCTGAAAAATATCAGATATTAGAGGTATCAATCCAACTTTTCGAACACACATAATTTTTATGGAGGAAGGAGCAAAGACAACTGTACAACATCAGTGGAGGTTGAACCCAGTGATGAAGGATGTGGTTAGGAATGAAGTGATCAAGTGGCTTGATGCATGTGTGGTCTATCCCATTTCAGACAGTGAATGGGTCAGTCCCTTTCAGTGTGTCCCAAAGAAAGGAGGGATGACCATGGTCGCCAACAAGAAGAATGAGCCGATCCCTACACGCGCAGTCACAGGCTGGCGAATTTGCATGGACTAAAGCTCAATCAGGCCACGAGAAAAGATCATTATCCTATCCCATTTATTGATCAGATATTGGACAGGTTGGCAGGTCAAGAATACGATAGTTTCCTTGATGGATATTCTGGCTATAACCAAATAGCCATAGCACTAGAGGACCAGGAGAAGACCACTTTCACATGTCCTTATGGGACATATGCTTTCAGGAGGATGCCATTTGGTTTATGCAATGCACCCTCCACATTCCAGAGATGCATGATAGCGATCTTTCACGATATGGTGGAAGATTTCGTCGAGGTATTTATGGATGATTTTTCTATTTTCGGTAATTCATTTTCTATATGTTTGCAGAATCTTAACAGGGTGCTAGCTCATTGTGAAGACTCCAACCTTGTACTCAACTGGGAGAAATGTCATTTTTTAGTCAAGGAGGGTATCGTCCTCGGCCATAAGGCGTCTTGCAAGGGGTTGGAAGTCGATTGTGCAAGGAGCGAAGTGATTGAAAAGCTACCACCACCTGTGTCAGTGAAGGGTGTTCGCAGTTTTCTCGGACATGTAGGGTTTTACAGACGGTTCATCAAGAACTTCTCTAAAATTTCTAGACCAATATGCAGGTTGCTCAAAAAAGAGGTGAAGTTCGAGTTTGATTAGGATTGTGTTAAAGCATTCGAGGAGCTGAAACAGAAGTTGATAGAAGCACCTATTCTCATTTCTCCAGATTGGGAGCAACCGTTTGAATTAATATGTGATGCAAGCGATGTGGCTGTAGGAGCTGTATTGGGGCAACGGAGGAATAGAACTTTTCATTCTATTCATTATGCAAGCAAAGCACTTGACGCAGCCCAAGTCAATTATACAGTCACTGAAAAGGAGATGCTAGCATTGGTGTTCGCGTTTGATAAATTCAGGTCCTACTTGGTGGGGTATAAAGTAGTGGTGTATACCGATCATGCAGCGATTCGGTATCTGTTTAACAAGAAGGATGCAAAGCCCAGGCTGATCAAATGGATCTTGTTGTTATAAGAGTTTGACCTAGAGATTCAAGACAGAAATGGGAGTGAGAATCAAGTGGCAGATCACCTATCGCGACTGGAAAGCCGGTCGCATGTGAAGGAAGGTGACAACATCAAAGAAGAGTTCCCGAATGAGCAGCTCTTAGCAATAAGGGAAGCTGAAATCCCTTGGTATGTAGACATTGTGAATTTGCTGGTGAGTGGAGTCTATCCACCGGAGGCTACGACTCAGCAAAGAAAGAAGTTGAGACATGATTGCAGGTATTACATTTGGGATGAGCCGTACTTGTTTAACCAGGGACCGGATCGGGTGATGAGAAGATGCATTCGGGAGAGCTAGATTGTGAAAGTATTGAGGAGTTATCACTCATCATTGTATGGAGAGCACCACTAAGGCGAGCGGATAGCGCACAAGGTGCTACAAACATGTTTCTTTTGGCCTACACTGTTTAGAGACTCTATGGCATATGTAAAAATGTGTGATAGATGTCAAAGAACAGGAACAATTGGTAGAAGAAAGGAGATTCCATTGCAGCAGATATTAGAAGTGGAGATCTTTGATGGATAGGGAATAGATTTCATGGGCCCGTTCCCACCGTCATTTGGTAATTGTTACATCTTGGTAGCCGTAGATTATGTATCCAAGTGGGTCGAAGCAATAGCTTGCCCCAGGAATGACAACAAGGTGGTAACAAAATTTGTGAAAAAGCATATCTTCACCAGGTTCGGGACACCCTGAGCCATTATCAGTGATGGAGGGGCTCATTTTATAAATGCAAGTTTCAAGAATTTGCTAGCTAAGTATGGGGTGCGGCACAGGCAGCAACAACGTATCATCCCCAAACTAGTGGGCAAGTGGAGGTGTCGAACAGAGAGATAAAGCAGATTCTACAGAAGACAGTGAATGCACAACGAATTGATTGGTCAAGCAAACTCGACGATGCGTTGTGGGCTTATAGAACTGCGTACAAGACACCCATTGGGACTTCTCCGTACAAATTGGTCAATGGAAAGGCATGTCATCTGCCTGTGGAGTTAGAACATCGAGCTTTATGGGCCGTGAGAAAGTTGAACATGGACCCGGAGCTAGCAGGGAAGAAGAGGCTGATGCAACTCAGCGAACTGGATGAGTTTCGTTGGCATGCTTATGAAAGTGCCAAATGGTAAAAGGAGAAAACAAAGAGGTGGCACAATAGGCATATGGTGCATCGGATCTTTGAGCCGGGTCAGAAGGTGTTGCTATTTAATTCAAGACTGATGCTTTTTCCAGGCAAATTGCAGTCCAAATGGTCAGGGCCATTTGAAGTGGTGAGAATGACCCCGCACGGGGCAGTGGAGTTTTGGCAAGAAGATAGAAGTGCCACATTTTTGGTAAATGGGAAAAGATGTAAGCATTATTGGGGTGAGGACGTTATCCGAGAGAAGACATCCATCACTCTAGAGGATGTTGAGCATGAGACGTCGAGCCGCTACGGTAAATCAGGCACAGTACGAGAGGCAACTCGTGAAATTGTTGTAATAGATGAGTAGAACTATTTGAAAAAAAAAAGAGAAAAAGAAAAAATGAAAAATGAAAAAAAAATAAAAAAATAAAAATAAAAAAATAAAATAAATTTTTTTTTGCGTTGAAACCTATGAATTCTAACCAATTTCTTGTGGTGAAATGATTTTCAGGTGGAACGGAGGGAAAAAATGCAAAGAAGCGCAAAGAAAAAATTGAGGTGAGAAAAATAAAAATTGGCACATTACAGTAAGCCTGTGCGATGGCTCCGTGTCACGGAGGGGGTGCTCCGCGTTACCCTCTGTGACATGTTGAGGCGTGTTTCAGATTTTTTTAAAAATCCAGAACACTGGCGCGATGGCTCCGTGTCACGGAGGGGGTGCTCCGCGTTACCCTCCATGACACGTTGAGTGTTATTTCGTGTCGGGTCACACCGGGTCACCGGGTAACCAGCGCAAAAAATAACCTTAAAATCCCAAATTCCCTCATTTTCTTCCTTATTTTCCATTCCCTCCGCGACACAAACCCCAAATTCCCTCCTTTCCCAACGTGCCACGGACCTAGGCATCAATTTTCTTCAAGTTTTCTTCGATTTCATCAAATCAAAGGTATGTTCTTGAATTTTTCCTTGTTTTTGCTCAAATTTTCGATTCTTGAACATGTGTGGTGATTAAACCTTGCCCTAAGTGAGAATTAAGCTTGAATTCACTTGAGCTATGATTGATTGATGTTCATAGTTGTGAGTATATGAACTCGATGATTGCATGTTTTATTGAATTCTTGCGAAATTGATAGCTAGGGTTGAAAATTGAATAGGAAGAAGATTAAATTCTTTGAAATGTTGAAAAAAATTGGGTTGTGTATGTTGGGTGAAGTGAAATATATTGTGATTGATGTTGAATATGCTAAGTTAGAAGAAGGAATTTTGAGAAAATGCAATTGGATAATTACATAGGTTGTTAAAAGAATTGCTAAGTGCTATGATGTTGAAATTGAATCGATGGAGAAATTTGTTGTTGTTTTACGAAGTCTGAGTAGTACATAGTAATTGTTTCATCGACTCATATGAATGCACTAAGCATGTTGAATGTTAAGAATTGGAAAATCATGAATGTCTTGACGAATTGTTTGGATTGCGGCTTAAGACTAAGTGTGGGGTGATCAAATTGAACCCAACGTTAGTTGTAGTTAATTATAACTTGCATAACATTGGGACTGTATGTTTGATTGTACAGGAACAATGTCAGGTAGACAAGACAAGGGAAAGGGCGCATCCACATCGGGCGCCGGCAGGAAAAGGATACAATTGGGAACAGCAGTTCCAGCAGCACCAGCGGTTCCGTGAGGCCATGTCACACCCCACCTTGGGGGGTATGACGGGCACCTGGTGCCTGCTAGACTCTAGACTGCTAAATGGTCCAGCCTGAGCATATCTGGTGCTTTGGCTGGCTTTGGCTCTATTTCAAGAAACAAATCGGCTATATAACGGCTGTAAACACAGCCTCCGGCCCACTGGCTTGTAGCCATTTGTACCTGTAATAACAGCTAACTAGAAACATGTCGATATAAGGGAGCCTATGCGGGCCGACAAGGCCACCATGCTATCTAGTTATCTGTAACTCAACACAAGCCTACTGTAAGACTACGTGACCGGCAAGGTCACCACTACTGTCAAACTAAGGCCCCACACAGCCAACATAAACTGAAATACTAAACAGCTACAGCAGACTGCACGGCCTCACACGACCGGCCCAACTGACCACAGGGAAATATATACAGACTGCAAGCCTCTACGAATACTGTAAGAAAATAGTGGAAATGATCAGGACAGGGCCCCGACCTACCCATACTATACAACAAAAGAAAAGGAGCTACACCTCGGGGAATCAGACTCTGGAAGACAGGAGCTGATGACTCACTCGCTGGCTGGAATCACGAGGGATCGGCTCCTCGTCCGTGAGTACCTGCAGGCAAGCAATGCAGCGCCCCGCTGGGCGTCAGTACCACCGGTACTGAGCATGTAAAGCAAACTGAAATATGCACTGAAATGAATGGCAACAATAACATGACATATAAGCAAGAAGTAGCTGAGTCTATCTAGCTGAGGATAACTGGGGAGAGTTTGTTCATTCTGTAACTAATTGAGCGTACCTGATGACGTGTCGTCCTACTGTCTATCAGTATCTAATAGCACATATCAATATACATAATAGTACACACAATACCTGACCGACCCCCATAAGCCGGAAGGTGCCAACCAAGCAAGCAATCTATATACCCCTACTCGGGTCTAAACCAACCAAAAATAAGTCACTCCACTTATCTGATACTGTGAGCTCCTCCTACCGGTCCCCTTCGGTACATAACTCAGGCCTTGGCCTCTGACAATAACTGTGTCTGAGTCCGAAGACTCCTGCCTCTAGGCGCAGGTGTGCACGGGGTGATCTGCTGCTGTATGTGTGACTGAAACTGCCCCTGGGTGCAAGCACGCAACAGGATGATTTTATAAAAATCTGTATATAAAACTTCCCCCGGCCACAAGTGCACACGGAGTGGTCTGTCCCTATAAACAGGGTGTACTGGCTCTGCGCAGAGTAAACTGAACTACCCCTGCAAGCAGGGTGGTCTGGACCGTATTATCATGGTGGTCAGCCATCATCGTCCTTTAGGCGGACGGCATCGCCCAGCTGGTGGCGGTATCTGAATCTGGTATCAACACAACTATAACCCAGGGGCGGTGGGGATGCTAAAAGGGTGCCCACATGCCACAACAAGTATCAACATACAAAACACATACACAACAAGCATGCTCAATGAAAAATACTAACCATATTCTCTTCTTTTATCTCAAGGCCAGTCTGTATTAAATAACTGATACTATATTATGTTTTACACTGTTTCTGATTGCTGGACTAACTGCTACCTGGCCTTTATCTATCTATCTGATTATATCTGGATATAGCTCAATAATATAAAATGTACCATCTACTACTGGATACAATCTCAACAGATGTAATACGTATTGCCTGAATATCTATTATTCTGATTATCGCATGATACGTAATTAATATACTAGCATGCTTGCTGGAAATTGTACTAAAATCGTTCCTGTACGCTGGGTATCGGTTAATAGCCTTTATTCTATTTACTTTCTAAACTGTACTTCCTAGCTTGCTGAAAGAATAGCTTTACATACCTGGTTTCTGAGTACCCGACTGACCGATGTAATTTCCATCGGTACTTCTGCTGTTTCTCCCAACTACATTCATATACATGTCAATTAGAACTAAATACATTAATATTCGGGAGAAATTATCACTTTTGATATATATTTATCCCAAACTTCAACCTTTCGAAAAACGGTCGAAAACTCGTTATTTCTCGATAGTCCAGAAGGGATAAATGCTCACTGCAATGCTAGGAACACATTGGTACTAATTTAAAGCAATTCTATTTACTTTACCTCGGTAGCACGACGTTTCGCCGGCCAAATTTCACGAAACCAACTCCGTAGGATTGCTGTCTGCAGCTTTATACCTCTGTATCTAAGCCGGAATGGAGTTTAGACCGCGTTTCGTCATGTAATTGGAAGGAAATATATATATATTGTCGTGGGTTTGCCTTAAAAATGGCTACCCTCTGTTTTCTTTGGTTTTTATGGATGAAAACAGCAAGGGCCGACTTTGCTATTTATTCTTTTCTTTTTTTTTACCTTCTAAATCTCTTAACCAACATGCCATTAGGCTATTTATTTATTTAAAATTTACGGGGTGTAACAGGCCAACACCGATACGGAACCCGATGGGTGACTGATGAGGGGAAGAAGTGGTATGCAAAACACAAAGAAACCAAATACTTCCCGGAAGAACAAATAGCACGAGAACCGCTAGCACAGGAATTCCCGTGGATTGTACATAGGATTGACACCGCTGGGCTTAACTTCATCTTCGAAGAGCCTAGGGAGTGCAATCTCCATCTTATCCGGGAGTTCTATGCCAACTGGAACCCGACTCTACGCAGTCACACCATCAAAATCAGGAGGCAGGTTGTCACTTTTGAGTCCCAGCACTTGAATGCAATCCTAGGGGCGCGGGACACAGACACTCATGTCCTTAGGCAGATGAACATCACTCCACCTTATGCAGAAATCAGACGCACCCTATGTGGAGCCCGATCGACAACAAGGTGAAGTAGGCACAAGGAGAGGGGCTACCATCAGACATTGCCCTACTCTCAGATGAACTAGGAGGCCCGGATTTGGCTGAAGATTGTGTGTTCCTGCATAATCCCGGGGGTGCACATGACAGATGTCACCCGGGATAGAGTGTGCTTGGTGTATGCCCTGGTGAAAGGGCTTGAAATTAATGTTGGGGCGGTGGTCATCTCTGCCAAGAAGAGAGCCCGACTGCATCAGGGGCATAGATACGGGTTTGGTGGTTTTCTTACCACGTTCCTGAGGGGCCACGATATCGAGGAGGAGGCCCTGGATTACATCCCAAAAATTGACAGGTGTGCCTTGGATGTTACCAAAACCAAGGCACCTGAAACTACTCATGGGCCGGTACTCACACTAGCCGAGCGACATGCTCGGGATGACTAGTATATGGCCCACATGTATGGGATGTAGATGTTGCAGCTGCGCATAAGCGGGAGGCCGGCAACGGAGGATGAGCTGTGGCAGCTAAAGTTGGATTACCCATTCGGCATGAATGCCAGGGCTCTATGTAGAGTGGGGCCCGCATTTGTAGAGCCCATAGATGATGATGTCCCCACCGATAAGCAGACACGCCAGGAGGACTCAGATGTTGAGTCAGACGAGGACAACGGAGGCGATTCGGATATGGGAGATGAAGCAAAGACACCTGATAAAGAAGTTGAATACCTCGATTAATCAGGGAGTTTCACCACCCAACCTTTGTGATATCTGAAATTATGTGAACACTAGGGACAACGTTCGGTTTAAGTGTGGGGTGGGAGTAGTTAGGTGCCTGCTGCTTTGATTATGTTTATGTTTTTTTTTGGGTTGTTGTGCCTATGCAAAATGTGACCTTGTGACTCTATGTTGTGTGTTTTGTAAGTAATTTGGTGTTGTAATGAATGTTGAGCTGCTGTGTGTTGTGTTGAGCTACTATTGGTTGTGTTGTGTAAATATTTTTCAAATTATATTTTTATCTTTTTCTATCGAATTTTTTTGAATTTTTTTATGTTGGGTTTCTCGGCCTTTGTTTTCGGTGCTTTTACCGAGAATAGTCCCATTAAACCGAAGTCGTAGATAGCGACCATTTCCTATGATGGATGGATGACGACCGTCTTAAGGGAAATTTAGTCGGTAGGAGTAGGTTTTTTCCTTCTTTTCTTTCTTTTGTTTGTTTCCCAAACGTGTCGCTACTTTATGGTTCGGAGTTCTTGCTACGTTTTTTACAAGATATTAAGATACAAAGGTGATTTATATGAAAGCATGCAAATGTGTAAACATGTTGAGATACCTAGGCCATAGAGTTCGATTCGTTGTGATCAAGGCTTAATAGTGAATTCTTGTAATTAGCTGATTGGAGAGTCTGTGAATATATCTTGAGTTGAGCATGTGCAATGAGTGCGAGGTGAGGTTTAGATTATTCCATGCTATTGTGAAGTTTCTAGGACTTTCCTGGTCTGTGTACTAAATGAAATGAAGGATGTGGATTGTAGGAAAGGATGTAGGCAGTTCTTTGAATAAACTGAAAAGTTCTCCCTTATCATACCTACCTTGAATGTACATCCTAGTTAGCCCCATTGAGCCTTTAGCCTATTTTTTTCTTTCTTTGAAGGAGTTCAAACTGAGCTTAATTCCTTCTTTTCATTAGCCGTGAATTTGATCCAAAACTCTTAAGTGCTCAAGAAAAACAATTTTCCCACAGTGTAAAGGAGAGAGAATTGTGAAACGGAAGGAAAAGAGGAAGTTGTGAAAGTTAAAGAAAGGTCAAAGGTGCACTTGCTGAAATTAAATAAAATAAAGATGTATAACTAATCTTTGCTAGTAGGCCGAGTGTGCTTAAAGAAATGGGAACAAAAAAAAAGAAAAAATTTCAAGAATGAGAGGATGAAGGAAGAAACAATGCCCATAATGATGGTGGGATGTATTGACAAGCGCTTAAGGAAGCTGGTTGCTATTATTGATTAGCCCGGTATTTACTAGTTCCTTAGCTTACATTATAACCCGTTAAGTCCTACATGATCTTACATCACCCGTCCGTATATTAGTGGAGTAATACACTAGAGGCAAGCCTACGGTTCATGACACAATGCATGTGAATTCTTTGGGAGAGAGAGCGAAATCGTATTCATATACCCCTACACGTAGTGCTTTGGAAATCATATGATGGCAAATGGGGTAATTCTCTTGTGTTGTGAGGGCACATGCTTGACGAGAGATAAAATTTCGTGTCGGATGTCTTGATCAGTTGATTTTCAAGAGTTTGCCAAGATCGAGAATTGATTTTTGAGTTTAGGAGATCTTAATGTGGTGTACTTCATTGTATTGATGAGACCATGCATGTTTTCTTGATTATTTGCTATATTAAATAATTGGTAAAGGTTTAACTTGAATTGTCGAGCCAAAGTAGTTATGCGTGGATGTCAATTGCATGAGATGTGAGAGTATTGTTCGAGGATGAACAAGGTTTTAAGTGTAGGGTAAGTGATCTTGGGCAGACTTGCATGCCCAAGTGATACTCAAATGCTTCATTTCGACTTGTTTATCTATCGTTATGTGTACATTCTTATGTTATTTTTAGTTAAATGTGAATTTATACTAACCAACATGAATAGTGTTGTTTTGCAGGTAAAAGGAAATTTTGGAAGCTAATATACATGTTGGTGAAAATCGGGAATGGACTTGGAAACAAGGAGTGGAAAATGACAAGGGAGAGCAGCAAAAATAAGGGCTCTACATTGGAGCCGTGTCACGCTGCCATCGCGGAGGCATTCTGCCTCGGATGAAATAATTTTGGTAATTTCCAGTGGAGGTCCGCGTTACCTCCGTGACACGGAGGCAGTGCTTCGCAATGCACGCCGTGTCACATTGAGTACAATTACCTGGAACATCAAGTTCCAGTGAAGGTGCGTGATAGCACCGTGACACGGAGAGAGTGCTTCGTGATACACTCCATGCCACGTTGCTTGTTATTCCGGAAAAAATTCTCAAGAGTATAAATAGCACACTTAGGTTTTATTTTAAACATTCTGACTTGGTTGAGCAAGAACGTGGGTTACAGGCAGTTGAGAGGACGAAAATTCTAGGGTTCTTCTCTATCTCTTTCTCTTTTATCTCAATTGTTTGTATGAATTCTACTCATTTGATGATGTTTAATCCACAAATGAGTGGCTAAATTAACTTCTTGCTGAGGTTAAGAACAATTGTAGTGAAATGTAATTGTTGTTCATTTTAATTTTCATCTTTTCTTCAATGGTTGTTCTATCAATTCTTGTTTTTACTGCATTAATGTTTGGCCAATGTTAATGTATATCTAGAAATCCAATTTTGATTTTGAAAAGGAAAGAAATTGGAAAGATGCGAATTGGTAGGATATGATCTCTTCTTAGTTTAGAAAATTGAGAATTGATTTACATTCATAATAGAAATATATCTGAAAGTCTTATTAGTCAATTAAGGAATTAGTATTGTATGGCTAGAACATGAAATTCTTTTATCACAGAAATATAGATTAAGGTTTCATGATTCTTAATTGGATAGGAGTCGAAAGATCCAATCCATAGGCAATAATTCTTGACTAGCAACCGAAGAAAAGATTAGCTGAATTGAATCGATAAATTACTTCCCTGCATGTTTGTTTTAACCTCAGCTTGCTCATTACTATTGTTCAGATTCAAGTTATAATTTTAACTTAGAGTTTTTATTACTTAGCAAACTTAACTCTCAAAATATTGTCAATTGGTTGTCTGCATTCATAAAGACATAGTTCACTGACTCTTAAGTTAATTAGTACCGTAGTTCAGTCCCTGTGGGATCGATACTTGGCTTTACATAAGCCACTTTACTACTTGTTCGACCACGTGCACTTTCGTGTAGTCACTACAGGATCGAACAAAAGGAAACTAGTGAGAGGGATTACTTGCTAACCTATCCTTGAGGGAATATCGTCTAAGTCCAAGAGTTAGTGCATTGGATTCCTAGGCAACT